>OZ057416.1:99362624-104577120 GCA_964056705.1 Troilus luridus | reverse complement strand
AGAGGGATTTCTATGTCCCTAGAGGGATAGATTTCTATGTCCCTAGAGGGATTTCTAGGTCCCTAGAGGGATTTCTAGGTCCCTAGAGGGATTTCTAGGTCCCTAGAGGGATTTCTATGTCCCTAGAGGGATAGATTTCTATGTCCCTAGAGGGATTTCTATGTCCCTAGAGGGATTTCTATGTCCCTAGAGGGATTTCTATGTCGCTAGAGGGATTTCTAGGTCGCTAGAGGGATTTCTATGTCCCAAGAGGGATTTCTATGTCCCTAGAGGGATAGATTTCTATGTCCCTAGAGGGATTTCTATGTCCCTAGAGGGATTTCTATGTCGCTAGAGGGATTTCTAGGTCGCTAGAGGGATTTCTATGTCCCAAGAGGGATTTCTATGTCCCTAGAGGGATAGATTTCTATGTCCCTAGAGGGATTTCTATGTCCCTAGAGGGATAGATTTCTATGTCCCTAGAGGGATTTCTATGTCCCAAGAGGGATAGATTTCTATGTCCCTAGAGGGATTTCTATGTCCCTAGAGGGATTTCTATGTCCCAAGAGGGATTTCTATGTCCCAAGAGGGATTTCTATGTCCCTAGAGGGATTTCTATGTCCCTAGAGGGATAGATTTCTATGTCCCTAGAGGGATTTCTAGGTCCCTAGAGAGATTTCTAGGTCCCTAGAGGGATTTCTATGTCCCTAGAGGGATAGATTTCTATGTCCCTAGAGGGATTTCTATGTCCCTAGAGGGATTTCTATGTCCCTAGAGGGATTTCTATGTCGCTAGAGGGATTTCTAGGTCGCTAGAGGGATTTCTATGTCCCAAGAGGGATTTCTATGTCCCTAGAGGGATAGATTTCTATGTCCCTAGAGGGATTTCTATGTCCCTAGAGGGATTTCTATGTCGCTAGAGGGATTTCTAGGTCGCTAGAGGGATTTCTATGTCCCAAGAGGGATTTCTATGTCCCTTAAGGGATAGATTTCTATGTCCCTAGAGGGATTTCTATGTCGCTAGAGGGATTTCTAGGTCGCTAGAGGGATTTCTATGTCCCTAGAGGGATTTCTAGGTCCCTAGAGGGATAGATTTCTATGTCCCTAGAGGAATTTCTATGTCCCAAGAGGGATTTCTATGTCCCAAGAGGGATTTCTATGTCCCTAGAGGGATAGATTTCTATGTCCCTAGAGGGATTTCAATGTCCCTAGAGGGATTTCTATGTCCCAAGAGGGATTTCTATGTCCCAAGAGGGATTTCTAGGTCCCTAGAGGGATTTCTATGTCCCTAGAGGGATAGATTTCTATGTCCCTAGAGGGATTTCTATGTCCCTAGAGGGATTTCTATGTCCCAAGAGGGATTTCTATGTCCCTAGAGGGATAGATTTCTATATCCCTAGAGGGATTTCTATGTCCCTAGAGGGATTTCTATGTCCCAAGAGGGATTTCTATGTCCCTAGAGGGATTTCTATGTCCCTAGAGGGATAGATTTCTATGTCCCTAGAGGGATTTCTATGTCCCAAGAGGGATAGATTTCTATGTCCCTAGAGGGATTTCTATGTCCCTAGAGGGATTTCTATGTCCCAAGAGGGATTTCTAGGTCCCTAGAGGGATTTCTATGTCCCTAGAGGGATAGATTTCTATGTCCCTAGAGGGATTTCTATGTCCCTAGAGGGATTTCTATGTCCCAAGAGGGATTTCTATGTCCCTAGAGGGATAGATTTCTATGTCCCTAGAGGGATTTCTATGTCCCTAGAGGGATTTCTATGTCCCAAGAGGGATTTCTATGTCCCTAGAGGGATTTCTATGTCCCTAGAGGGATAGATTTCTATGTCCCTAGAGGGATTTCTATGTCCCAAGAGGGATAGATTTCTATGTCCCTAGAGGGATTTCTATGTCCCTAGAGGGATTTCTATGTCCCAAGAGGGATTTCTATGTCCCTAGAGGGATTTCTATGTCCCTAGAGGGATAGATTTCTATGTCCCTAGAGGGATTTCTATGTCCCAAGAGGGATTTCTATGTCCCAAGAGGGATTTCTATGTCCCTAGAGGGATTTCTATGTCCCTAGAGGGATTTCTATGTCCCTAGAGGGATAGATTTCTATGTCCCTAGAGGGATTTCTATGTCCCTAGAGGGATAGATTTCTATGTCCCTAGAGGGATTTCTATGTCCCTAGAGGGATTTCTATGTCCCTAGAGGGATTTCTATGTCGCTAGAGGGATTTCTAGGTCGCTAGAGGGATTTCTATGTCCCAAGAGGGATTTCTATGTCCCTAGAGGGATAGATTTCTATGTCCCTAGAGGGATTTCTATGTCCCTAGAGGGATTTCTATGTCGCTAGAGGGATTTCTAGGTCGCTAGAGGGATTTCTATGTCCCAAGAGGGATTTCTATGTCCCTAGAGGGATAGATTTCTATGTCCCTAGAGGGATTTCTATGTCCCTAGAGGGATAGATTTCTATGTCCCTAGAGGGATTTCTATGTCCCAAGAGGGATAGATTTCTATGTCCCTAGAGGGATTTCTATGTCCCTAGAGGGATTTCTATGTCCCAAGAGGGATTTCTATGTCCCAAGAGGGATTTCTATGTCCCTAGAGGGATTTCTATGTCCCTAGAGGGATAGATTTCTATGTCCCTAGAGGGATTTCTAGGTCCCTAGAGAGATTTCTAGGTCCCTAGAGGGATTTCTATGTCCCTAGAGGGATAGATTTCTATGTCCCTAGAGGGATTTCTATGTCCCTAGAGGGATTTCTATGTCCCTAGAGGGATTTCTATGTCGCTAGAGGGATTTCTAGGTCGCTAGAGGGATTTCTATGTCCCAAGAGGGATTTCTATGTCCCTAGAGGGATAGATTTCTATGTCCCTAGAGGGATTTCTATGTCCCTAGAGGGATTTCTATGTCGCTAGAGGGATTTCTAGGTCGCTAGAGGGATTTCTATGTCCCAAGAGGGATTTCTATGTCCCTTAAGGGATAGATTTCTATGTCCCTAGAGGGATTTCTATGTCGCTAGAGGGATTTCTAGGTCGCTAGAGGGATTTCTATGTCCCTAGAGGGATTTCTAGGTCCCTAGAGGGATAGATTTCTATGTCCCTAGAGGAATTTCTATGTCCCAAGAGGGATTTCTATGTCCCAAGAGGGATTTCTATGTCCCTAGAGGGATAGATTTCTATGTCCCTAGAGGGATTTCAATGTCCCTAGAGGGATTTCTATGTCCCAAGAGGGATTTCTATGTCCCAAGAGGGATTTCTAGGTCCCTAGAGGGATTTCTATGTCCCTAGAGGGATAGATTTCTATGTCCCTAGAGGGATTTCTATGTCCCTAGAGGGATTTCTATGTCCCAAGAGGGATTTCTATGTCCCTAGAGGGATAGATTTCTATATCCCTAGAGGGATTTCTATGTCCCTAGAGGGATTTCTATGTCCCAAGAGGGATTTCTATGTCCCTAGAGGGATTTCTATGTCCCTAGAGGGATAGATTTCTATGTCCCTAGAGGGATTTCTATGTCCCAAGAGGGATAGATTTCTATGTCCCTAGAGGGATTTCTATGTCCCTAGAGGGATTTCTATGTCCCAAGAGGGATTTCTAGGTCCCTAGAGGGATTTCTATGTCCCTAGAGGGATAGATTTCTATGTCCCTAGAGGGATTTCTATGTCCCTAGAGGGATTTCTATGTCCCAAGAGGGATTTCTATGTCCCTAGAGGGATAGATTTCTATGTCCCTAGAGGGATTTCTATGTCCCTAGAGGGATTTCTATGTCCCAAGAGGGATTTCTATGTCCCTAGAGGGATTTCTATGTCCCTAGAGGGATAGATTTCTATGTCCCTAGAGGGATTTCTATGTCCCAAGAGGGATAGATTTCTATGTCCCTAGAGGGATTTCTATGTCCCTAGAGGGATTTCTATGTCCCAAGAGGGATTTCTATGTCCCTAGAGGGATTTCTATGTCCCTAGAGGGATAGATTTCTATGTCCCTAGAGGGATTTCTATGTCCCAAGAGGGATTTCTATGTCCCAAGAGGGATTTCTATGTCCCTAGAGGGATTTCTATGTCCCTAGAGGGATTTCTATGTCCCTAGAGGGATAGATTTCTATGTCCCTAGAGGGATTTCTATGTCCCTAGAGGGATAGATTTCTATGTCCCTAGAGGGATTTCTATGTCCCTAGAGGGATTTCTATGTCCCTAGAGGGATTTCTATGTCGCTAGAGGGATTTCTAGGTCGCTAGAGGGATTTCTATGTCCCAAGAGGGATTTCTATGTCCCTAGAGGGATAGATTTCTATGTCCCTAGAGGGATTTCTATGTCCCTAGAGGGATTTCTATGTCGCTAGAGGGATTTCTAGGTCGCTAGAGGGATTTCTATGTCCCAAGAGGGATTTCTATGTCCCTAGAGGGATAGATTTCTATGTCCCTAGAGGGATTTCTATGTCCCTAGAGGGATAGATTTCTATGTCCCTAGAGGGATTTCTATGTCCCAAGAGGGATAGATTTCTATGTCCCTAGAGGGATTTCTATGTCCCTAGAGGGATTTCTATGTCCCTAGAGGGATAGATTTCTATGTCCCTAGAGGGATTTCTATGTCCCTAGAGGGATTTCTATGTCCCAAGAGGGATTTCTATGTCCCAAGAGGGATTTCTATGTCCCTAGAGGGATAGATTTCTATGTCCCTAGAGGGATTTCTATGTCCCTAGAGGGATTTCTATGTCCCAAGAGGGATTTCTATGTCCCTAGAGGGATTTCTATGTCCCTAGAGGGATAGATTTCTATGTCCCTAGAGGGATTTCTATGTCCCAAGAGGGATAGATTTCTATGTCCCTAGAGGGATTTCTATGTCCCTAGAGGGATTTCTATGTCCCAAGAGGGATTTCTATGTCCCTAGAGGGATTTCTATGTCCCTAGAGGGATAGATTTCTATGTCCCTAGAGGGATTTCTATGTCCCAAGAGGGATTTCTATGTCCCAAGAGGGATTTCTATGTCCCTAGAGGGATTTCTATGTCCCTAGAGGGATTTCTATGTCCCTAGAGGGATAGATTTCTATGTCCCTAGAGGGATTTCTATGTCCCTAGAGGGATAGATTTCTATGTCCCTAGAGGGATTTCTATGTCCCTAGAGGGATTTCTATGTCCCTAGAGGGATTTCTATGTCGCTAGAGGGATTTCTAGGTCGCTAGAGGGATTTCTATGTCCCAAGAGGGATTTCTATGTCCCTAGAGGGATAGATTTCTATGTCCCTAGAGGGATTTCTATGTCCCTAGAGGGATTTCTATGTCGCTAGAGGGATTTCTAGGTCGCTAGAGGGATTTCTATGTCCCAAGAGGGATTTCTATGTCCCTAGAGGGATAGATTTCTATGTCCCTAGAGGGATTTCTATGTCCCTAGAGGGATAGATTTCTATGTCCCTAGAGGGATTTCTATGTCCCAAGAGGGATAGATTTCTATGTCCCTAGAGGGATTTCTATGTCCCTAGAGGGATTTCTATGTCCCAAGAGGGATTTCTATGTCCCAAGAGGGATTTCTATGTCCCTAGAGGGATTTCTATGTCCCTAGAGGGATAGATTTCTATGTCCCTAGAGGGATTTCTAGGTCCCTAGAGAGATTTCTAGGTCCCTAGAGGGATTTCTATGTCCCTAGAGGGATAGATTTCTATGTCCCTAGAGGGATTTCTATGTCCCTAGAGGGATTTCTATGTCCCTAGAGGGATTTCTATGTCGCTAGAGGGATTTCTAGGTCGCTAGAGGGATTTCTATGTCCCAAGAGGGATTTCTATGTCCCTAGAGGGATAGATTTCTATGTCCCTAGAGGGATTTCTATGTCCCTAGAGGGATTTCTATGTCGCTAGAGGGATTTCTAGGTCGCTAGATGGATTTCTATGTCCCAAGAGGGATTTCTATGTCCCTTAAGGGATAGATTTCTATGTCCCTAGAGGGATTTCTATGTCGCTAGAGGGATTTCTAGGTCGCTAGAGGGATTTCTATGTCCCTAGAGGGATTTCTAGGTCCCTAGAGGGATAGATTTCTATGTCCCTAGAGGAATTTCTATGTCCCAAGAGGGATTTCTATGTCCCAAGAGGGATTTCTATGTCCCTAGAGGGATAGATTTCTATGTCCCTAGAGGGATTTCAATGTCCCTAGAGGGATTTCTATGTCCCAAGAGGGATTTCTATGTCCCAAGAGGGATTTCTAGGTCCCTAGAGGGATTTCTATGTCCCTAGAGGGATAGATTTCTATGTCCCTAGAGGGATTTCTATGTCCCTAGAGGGATTTCTATGTCCCAAGAGGGATTTCTATGTCCCTAGAGGGATAGATTTCTATATCCCTAGAGGGATTTCTATGTCCCTAGAGGGATTTCTATGTCCCAAGAGGGATTTCTATGTCCCTAGAGGGATTTCTATGTCCCTAGAGGGATAGATTTCTATGTCCCTAGAGGGATTTCTATGTCCCAAGAGGGATAGATTTCTATGTCCCTAGAGGGATTTCTATGTCCCTAGAGGGATTTCTATGTCCCAAGAGGGATTTCTAGGTCCCTAGAGGGATTTCTATGTCCCTAGAGGGATAGATTTCTATGTCCCTAGAGGGATTTCTATGTCCCTAGAGGGATTTCTATGTCCCAAGAGGGATTTCTATGTCCCTAGAGGGATAGATTTCTATGTCCCTAGAGGGATTTCTATGTCCCTAGAGGGATTTCTATGTCCCAAGAGGGATTTCTATGTCCCTAGAGGGATTTCTATGTCCCTAGAGGGATAGATTTCTATGTCCCTAGAGGGATTTCTATGTCCCAAGAGGGATAGATTTCTATGTCCCTAGAGGGATTTCTATGTCCCTAGAGGGATTTCTATGTCCCAAGAGGGATTTCTATGTCCCTAGAGGGATTTCTATGTCCCTAGAGGGATAGATTTCTATGTCCCTAGAGGGATTTCTATGTCCCAAGAGGGATTTCTATGTCCCAAGAGGGATTTCTATGTCCCTAGAGGGATTTCTATGTCCCTAGAGGGATTTCTATGTCCCTAGAGGGATAGATTTCTATGTCCCTAGAGGGATTTCTATGTCCCTAGAGGGATAGATTTCTATGTCCCTAGAGGGATTTCTATGTCCCTAGAGGGATTTCTATGTCCCTAGAGGGATTTCTATGTCGCTAGAGGGATTTCTAGGTCGCTAGAGGGATTTCTATGTCCCAAGAGGGATTTCTATGTCCCTAGAGGGATAGATTTCTATGTCCCTAGAGGGATTTCTATGTCCCTAGAGGGATTTCTATGTCGCTAGAGGGATTTCTAGGTCGCTAGAGGGATTTCTATGTCCCAAGAGGGATTTCTATGTCCCTAGAGGGATAGATTTCTATGTCCCTAGAGGGATTTCTATGTCCCTAGAGGGATAGATTTCTATGTCCCTAGAGGGATTTCTATGTCCCAAGAGGGATAGATTTCTATGTCCCTAGAGGGATTTCTATGTCCCTAGAGGGATTTCTATGTCCCAAGAGGGATTTCTATGTCCCAAGAGGGATTTCTATGTCCCTAGAGGGATTTCTATGTCCCTAGAGGGATAGATTTCTATGTCCCTAGAGGGATTTCTAGGTCCCTAGAGAGATTTCTAGGTCCCTAGAGGGATTTCTATGTCCCTAGAGGGATAGATTTCTATGTCCCTAGAGGGATTTCTATGTCCCTAGAGGGATTTCTATGTCCCTAGAGGGATTTCTATGTCGCTAGAGGGATTTCTAGGTCGCTAGAGGGATTTCTAGGTCGCTAGAGGGATTTCTATGTCCCAAGAGGGATTTCTATGTCCCTTAAGGGATAGATTTCTATGTCCCTAGAGGGATTTCTATGTCGCTAGAGGGATTTCTAGGTCGCTAGAGGGATTTCTATGTCCCTAGAGGGATTTCTAGGTCCCTAGAGGGATAGATTTCTATGTCCCTAGAGGAATTTCTATGTCCCAAGAGGGATTTCTATGTCCCAAGAGGGATTTCTATGTCCCTAGAGGGATAGATTTCTATGTCCCTAGAGGGATTTCAATGTCCCTAGAGGGATTTCTATGTCCCAAGAGGGATTTCTATGTCCCAAGAGGGATTTCTAGGTCCCTAGAGGGATTTCTATGTCCCTAGAGGGATAGATTTCTATGTCCCTAGAGGGATTTCTATGTCCCTAGAGGGATTTCTATGTCCCAAGAGGGATTTCTATGTCCCTAGAGGGATAGATTTCTATGTCCCTAGAGGGATTTCTATGTCCCTAGAGGGATTTCTATGTCCCAAGAGGGATTTCTATGTCCCTAGAGGGATTTCTATGTCCCTAGAGGGATAGATTTCTATGTCCCTAGAGGGATTTCTATGTCCCAAGAGGGATAGATTTCTATGTCCCTAGAGGGATTTCTATGTCCCTAGAGGGATTTCTATGTCCCAAGAGGGATTTCTAGGTCCCTAGAGGGATTTCTATGTCCCTAGAGGGATAGATTTCTATGTCCCTAGAGGGATTTCTATGTCCCTAGAGGGATTTCTATGTCCCAAGAGGGATTTCTATGTCCCTAGAGGGATAGATTTCTATGTCCCTAGAGGGATTTCTATGTCCCTAGAGGGATTTCTATGTCCCAAGAGGGATTTCTATGTCCCTAGAGGGATTTCTATGTCCCTAGAGGGATAGATTTCTATGTCCCTAGAGGGATTTCTATGTCCCAAGAGGGATAGATTTCTATGTCCCTAGAGGGATTTCTATGTCCCTAGAGGGATTTCTATGTCCCAAGAGGGATTTCTATGTCCCTAGAGGGATTTCTATGTCCCTAGAGGGATAGATTTCTATGTCCCTAGAGGGATTTCTATGTCCCAAGAGGGATTTCTATGTCCCAAGAGGGATTTCTATGTCCCTAGAGGGATTTCTATGTCCCTAGAGGGATTTCTATGTCCCTAGAGGGATAGATTTCTATGTCCCTAGAGGGATTTCTATGTCCCTAGAGGGATTTCTATGTCCCAAGAGGGATTTCTATGTCCCAAGAGGGATTTCTATGTCCCTAGAGGGATAGATTTCTATGTCCCTAGAGGGATTTCAATGTCCCTAGAGGGATTTCTATGTCCCAAGAGGGATTTCTATGTCCCAAGAGGGATTTCTATGTCCCTAGAGGGATTTCTATGTCCCTAGAGGGATAGATTTCTATGTCCCTAGAGGGATTTCTAGGTCCCTAGAGGGATTTCTAGGTCCCTAGAGGGATTTCTATGTCCCTAGAGGGATAGATTTCTATGTCCCTAGAGGGATTTCTATGTCCCTAGAGGGATTTCTATGTCCCAAGAGGGATTTCTAGGTCCCTAGAGGTATAGATTTCTATGTCCCTAGAGGGATTTCTATGTCCCTAGAGGGATTTCTATGTCCCAAGAGGGATTTCTATGTCCCTAGAGGGATTTCTATGTCCCTAGAGGGATAGATTTCTATGTCCCTAGAGGGATTTCTATGTCCCTAGAGGGATTTCTATGTCCCTAGAGGGATAGATTTCTATGTCCCTAGAGGGATTTCTATGTCCCTAGAGGGATTTCTATGTCCCTAGAGGGATTTCTATGTCCCTAGAGGGATAGATTTCTATGTCCCTAGAGGGATTTCTATGTCCCAAGAGGGATTTCTATGTCCCAAGAGGGATTTCTATGTCCCTAGAGGGATAGATTTCTATGTCCCTAGAGGGATTTCAATGTCCCTAGAGGGATTTCTATGTCCCAAGAGGGATTTCTATGTCCCAAGAGGGATTTCTATGTCCCTAGAGGGATTTCTATGTCCCTAGAGGGATAGATTTCTATGTCCCTAGAGGGATTTCTATGTCCCTAGAGGGATTTCTATGTCCCAAGAGGGATTTCTATGTCCCAAGAGGGATTTCTATGTCCCTAGAGGGATAGATTTCTATGTCCCTAGAGGGATTTCAATGTCCCTAGAGGGATTTCTATGTCCCAAGAGGGATTTCTATGTCCCAAGAGGGATTTCTATGTCCCTAGAGGGATTTCTATGTCCCTAGAGGGATAGATTTCTATGTCCCTAGAGGGATTTCTAGGTCCCTAGAGGGATTTCTAGGTCCCTAGAGGGATTTCTATGTCCCTAGAGGGATAGATTTCTATGTCCCTAGAGGGATTTCTATGTCCCTAGAGGGATTTCTATGTCCCAAGAGGGATTTCTAGGTCCCTAGAGGTATAGATTTCTATGTCCCTAGAGGGATTTCTATGTCCCTAGAGGGATTTCTATGTCCCAAGAGGGATTTCTATGTCCCTAGAGGGATTTCTATGTCCCTAGAGGGATAGATTTCTATGTCCCTAGAGGGATTTCTATGTCCCAAGAGGGATAGATTTCTATGTCCCTAGAGGGATTTCTATGTCCCTAGAGGGATTTCTATGTCCCAAGAGGGATTTCTATGTCCCTAGAGGGATTTCTATGTCCCTAGAGGGATAGATTTCTATGTCCCTAGAGGGATTTCTATGTCCCAAGAGGGATTTCTATGTCCCAAGAGGGATTTCTATGTCCCTAGAGGGATAGATTTCTATGTCCCTAGAGGGATTTCAATGTCCCTAGAGGGATTTCTATGTCCCAAGAGGGATTTCTATGTCCCAAGAGGGATTTCTATGTCCCTAGAGGGATTTCTATGTCCCTAGAGGGATAGATTTCTATGTCCCTAGAGGGATTTCTATGTCCCTAGAGGGATTTCTATGTCCCAAGAGGGATTTCTATGTCCCAAGAGGGATTTCTATGTCCCTAGAGGGATAGATTTCTATGTCCCTAGAGGGATTTCAATGTCCCTAGAGGGATTTCTATGTCCCAAGAGGGATTTCTATGTCCCAAGAGGGATTTCTATGTCCCTAGAGGGATTTCTATGTCCCTAGAGGGATAGATTTCTATGTCCCTAGAGGGATTTCTAGGTCCCTAGAGGGATTTCTAGGTCCCTAGAGGGATTTCTAGGTCCCTAGAGGGATTTCTATGTCCCTAGAGGGATAGATTTCTATGTCCCTAGAGGGATTTCTATGTCCCTAGAGGGATTTCTATGTCCCTAGAGGGATTTCTATGTCGCTAGAGGGATTTCTAGGTCGCTAGAGGGATTTCTATGTCCCAAGAGGGATTTCTATGTCCCTAGAGGGATAGATTTCTATGTCCCTAGAGGGATTTCTATGTCCCTAGAGGGATTTCTATGTCGCTAGAGGGATTTCTAGGTCGCTAGAGGGATTTCTATGTCCCAAGAGGGATTTCTATGTCCCTAGAGGGATAGATTTCTATGTCCCTAGAGGGATTTCTATGTCGCTAGAGGGATTTCTAGGTCGCTAGAGGGATTTCTATGTCCCTAGAGGGATTTCTAGGTCCCTAGAGGGATAGATTTCTATGTCCCTAGAGGGATTTCTATGTCCCAAGAGGGATTTCTATGTCCCAAGAGGGATTTCTATGTCCCTAGAGGGATAGATTTCTATGTCCCTAGAGGGATTTCAATGTCCCTAGAGGGATTTCTATGTCCCAAGAGGGATTTCTATGTCCCAAGAGGGATTTCTATGTCCCTAGAGGGATTTCTATGTCCCAAGAGGGATTTCTATGTCCCTAGAGGGATTTCTATGTCCCTAGAGGGATAGATTTCTATGTCCCTAGAGGGATTTCTATGTCCCAAGAGGGATAGATTTCTATGTCCCTAGAGGGATTTCTATGTCCCTAGAGGGATTTCTATGTCCCAAGAGGGATTTCTATGTCCCTAGAGGGATAGATTTCTATGTCCCTAGAGGGATTTCTATGTCCCAAGAGGGATTTCTATGTCCCAAGAGGGATTTCTATGTCCCTAGAGGGATTTCTATGTCCCTAGAGGGATTTCTATGTCCCTAGAGGGATAGATTTCTATGTCCCTAGAGGGATTTCTATGTCCCTAGAGGGATTTCTATGTCCCTAGAGGGATTTCTATGTCCCAAGAGGGATTTCTATGTCCCAAGAGGGATTTCTATGTCCCTAGAGGGATAGATTTCTATGTCCCTAGAGGGATTTCAATGTCCCTAGAGGGATTTCTATGTCCCAAGAGGGATTTCTATGTCCCAAGAGGGATTTCTATGTCCCTAGAGGGATTTCTATGTCCCTAGATGGATAGATTTCTATGTCCCTAGAGGGATTTCTAGGTCCCTAGAGGGATTTCTAGGTCCCTAGAGGGATTTCTATGTCCCTAGAGGGATAGATTTCTATGTCCCTAGAGGGATTTCTATGTCCCTAGAGGGATTTCTATGTCCCAAGAGGGATTTCTATGTCCCTAGAGGGATAGATTTCTATGTCCCTAGAGGGATTTCTATGTCCCTAGAGGGATTTCTATGTCCCAAGAGGGATTTCTATGTCCCTAGAGGGATTTCTATGTCCCTAGAGGGATAGATTTCTATGTCCCTAGAGGGATTTCTATGTCCCAAGAGGGATAGATTTCTATGTCCCTAGAGGGATTTCTATGTCCCTAGAGGGATTTCTATGTCCCAAGAGGGATTTCTATGTCCCTAGAGGGATAGATTTCTATGTCCCTAGAGGGATTTCTATGTCCCTAGAGGGATTTCTATGTCCCAAGAGGGATTTCTATGTCCCTAGAGGGATTTCTATGTCCCTAGAGGGATAGATTTCTATGTCCCTAGAGGGATTTCTATGTCCCAAGAGGGATAGATTTCTATGTCCCTAGAGGGATTTCTATGTCCCTAGAGGGATTTCTATGTCCCAAGAGGGATTTCTAGGTCCCTAGAGGGATTTCTATGTCCCTAGAGGGATAGATTTCTATGTCCCTAGAGGGATTTCTATGTCCCTAGAGGGATTTCTATGTCCCAAGAGGGATTTCTATGTCCCTAGAGGGATAGATTTCTATGTCCCTAGAGGGATTTCTATGTCCCTAGAGGGATTTCTATGTCCCAAGAGGGATTTCTATGTCCCTAGAGGGATTTCTATGTCCCTAGAGGGATAGATTTCTATGTCCCTAGAGGGATTTCTATGTCCCAAGAGGGATAGATTTCTATGTCCCTAGAGGGATTTCTATGTCCCTAGAGGGATTTCTATGTCCCAAGAGGGATTTCTATGTCCCTAGAGGGATTTCTATGTCCCTAGAGGGATAGATTTCTATGTCCCTAGAGGGATTTCTATGTCCCTAGAGGGATTTCTATGTCCCTAGAGGGATAGATTTCTATGTCCCTAGAGGGATTTCTATGTCCCAAGAGGGATAGATTTCTATGTCCCTAGAGGGATTTCTATGTCCCTAGAGGGATTTCTATGTCCCTAGAGGGATTTCTATGTCCCAAGAGGGATTTCTATGTCCCTAGAGGGATTTCTATGTCCCTAGAGGGATAGATTTCTATGTCCCTAGAGGGATTTCTATGTCCCAAGAGGGATAGATTTCTATGTCCCTAGAGGGATTTCTATGTCCCTAGAGGGATTTCTATGTCCCAAGAGGGATTTCTATGTCCCTAGAGGGATTTCTATGTCCCTAGAGGGATAGATTTCTATGTCCCTAGAGGGATTTCTATGTCCCAAGAGGGATTTCTATGTCCCAAGAGGGATTTCTATGTCCCTAGAGGGATTTCTATGTCCCTAGAGGGATTTCTATGTCCCTAGAGGGATAGATTTCTATGTCCCTAGAGGGATTTCTATGTCCCTAGAGGGATTTCTATGTCCCAAGAGGGATTTCTATGTCCCAAGAGGGATTTCTATGTCCCTAGAGGGATAGATTTCTATGTCCCTAGAGGGATTTCAATGTCCCTAGAGGGATTTCTATGTCCCAAGAGGGATTTCTATGTCCCAAGAGGGATTTCTATGTCCCTAGAGGGATTTCTATGTCCCTAGAGGGATAGATTTCTATGTCCCTAGAGGGATTTCTAGGTCCCTAGAGGGATTTCTAGGTCCCTAGAGGGATTTCTATGTCCCTAGAGGGATAGATTTCTATGTCCCTAGAGGGATTTCTATGTCCCTAGAGGGATTTCTATGTCCCAAGAGGGATTTCTATGTCCCTAGAGGGATAGATTTCTATGTCCCTAGAGGGATTTCTATGTCCCTAGAGGGATTTCTATGTCCCAAGAGGGATTTCTATGTCCCTAGAGGGATTTCTATGTCCCTAGAGGGATAGATTTCTATGTCCCTAGAGGGATTTCTATGTCCCAAGAGGGATAGATTTCTATGTCCCTAGAGGGATTTCTATGTCCCTAGAGGGATTTCTATGTCCCAAGAGGGATTTCTATGTCCCTAGAGGGATAGATTTCTATGTCCCTAGAGGGATTTCTATGTCCCAAGAGGGATTTCTATGTCCCAAGAGGGATTTCTATGTCCCTAGAGGGATAGATTTCTATGTCCCTAGAGGGATTTCAATGTCCCTAGAGGGATTTCTATGTCCCAAGAGGGATTTCTATGTCCCAAGAGGGATTTCTATGTCCCTAGAGGGATTTCTATGTCCCTAGAGGGATAGATTTCTATGTCCCTAGAGGGATTTCTATGTCCCTAGAGGGATTTCTATGTCCCAAGAGGGATTTCTATGTCCCAAGAGGGATTTCTATGTCCCTAGAGGGATAGATTTCTATGTCCCTAGAGGGATTTCAATGTCCCTAGAGGGATTTCTATGTCCCAAGAGGGATTTCTATGTCCCAAGAGGGATTTCTATGTCCCTAGAGGGATTTCTATGTCCCTAGAGGGATAGATTTCTATGTCCCTAGAGGGATTTCTAGGTCCCTAGAGGGATTTCTAGGTCCGTACAGGGATTTCTAGGTCCCTAGAGGGATTTCTATGTCCCTAGAGGGATAGATTTCTATGTCCCTAGAGGGATTTCTATGTCCCTAGAGGGATTTCTATGTCCCTAGAGGGATTTCTATGTCGCTAGAGGGATTTCTAGGTCGCTAGAGGGATTTCTATGTCCCAAGAGGGATTTCTATGTCCCTAGAGGGATAGATTTCTATGTCCCTAGAGGGATTTCTATGTCCCTAGAGGGATTTCTATGTCGCTAGAGGGATTTCTAGGCCGCTAGAGGGATTTCTATGTCCCAAGAGGGATTTCTATGTCCCTAGAGGGATAGATTTCTATGTCCCTAGAGGGATTTCTATGTCCCTAGAGGGATAGATTTCTATGTCCCTAGAGGGATTTCTATGTCCCAAGAGGGATAGATTTCTATGTCCCTAGAGGGATTTCTATGTCCCTAGAGGGATTTCTATGTCCCAAGAGGGATTTCTATGTCCCAAGAGGGATTTCTATGTCCCTAGAGGGATTTCTATGTCCCTAGAGGGATAGATTTCTATGTCCCTAGAGGGATTTCTAGGTCCCTAGAGAGATTTCTAGGTCCCTAGAGGGATTTCTATGTCCCTAGAGGGATAGATTTCTATGTCCCTAGAGGGATTTCTATGTCCCTAGAGGGATTTCTATGTCGCTAGAGTGATTTCTAGGTCGCTAGAGGGATTTCTATGTCCCAAGAGGGATTTCTATGTCCCAAGAGGGATAGATTTCTATGTCCCTAGAGGGATTTCTATGTCCCTAGAGGGATTTCTATGTCGCTAGAGGGATTTCTAGGTCGCTAGAGGGATTTCTATGTCCCAAGAGGGATTTCTATGTCCCTAGAGGGATAGATTTCTATGTCCCTAGAGGGATTTCTATGTCCCTAGAGGGATTTCTATGTCCCAAGAGGGATTTCTATGTCCCTAGAGGGATAGATTTCTATGTCCCTAGAGGGATTTCTATGTCCCTAGAGGGATTTCTATGTCCCAAGAGGGATTTCTATGTCCCTAGAGGGATTTCTATGTCCCTAGAGGGATAGATTTCTATGTCCCTAGAGGGATTTCTATGTCCCAAGAGGGATAGATTTCTATGTCCCTAGAGGGATTTCTATGTCCCTAGAGGGATTTCTATGTCCCAAGAGGGATTTCTAGGTCCCTAGAGGGATTTCTATGTCCCTAGAGGGATAGATTTCTATGTCCCTAGAGGGATTTCTATGTCCCTAGAGGGATTTCTATGTCCCAAGAGGGATTTCTATGTCCCTAGAGGGATAGATTTCTATGTCCCTAGAGGGATTTCTATGTCCCTAGAGGGATTTCTATGTCCCAAGAGGGATTTCTATGTCCCTAGAGAGATTTCTATGTCCCTAGAGGGATAGATTTCTATGTCCCTAGAGGGATTTCTATGTCCCAAGAGGGATAGATTTCTATGTCCCTAGAGGGATTTCTATGTCCCTAGAGGGATTTCTATGTCCCAAGAGGGATTTCTATGTCCCTAGAGGGATTTCTATGTCCCTAGAGGGATAGATTTCTATGTCCCTAGAGGGATTTCTATGTCCCAAGAGGGATTTCTATGTCCCAAGAGGGATTTCTATGTCCCTAGAGGGATTTCTATGTCCCTAGAGGGATTTCTATGTCCCTAGAGGGATAGATTTCTATGTCCCTAGAGGGATTTCTATGTCCCTAGAGGGATTTCTATGTCCCAAGAGGGATTTCTATGTCCCAAGAGGGATTTCTATGTCCCTAGAGGGATAGATTTCTATGTCCCTAGAGGGATTTCAATGTCCCTAGAGGGATTTCTATGTCCCAAGAGGGATTTCTATGTCCCAAGAGGGATTTCTATGTCCATAGAGGGATAGATTTCTATGTCCCTAGAGGGATTTCTATGTCCCAAGAGGGATAGATTTCTATGTCCCTAGAGGGATTTCTATGTCCCTAGAGGGATTTCTATGTCCCAAGAGGGATTTCTATGTCCCTAGAGGGATTTCTATGTCCCTAGAGGGATAGATTTCTATGTCCCTAGAGGGATTTCTATGTCCCAAGAGGGATTTCTATGTCCCAAGAGGGATTTCTATGTCCCTAGAGGGATAGATTTCTATGTCCCTAGAGGGATTTCAATGTCCCTAGAGGGATTTCTATGTCCCAAGAGGGATTTCTATGTCCCAAGAGGGATTTCTATGTCCCTAGAGGGATTTCTATGTCCCTAGAGGGATAGATTTCTATGTCCCTAGAGGGATTTCTATGTCCCTAGAGGGATTTCTATATCCCAAGAGGGATTTCTATGTCCCAAGAGGGATTTCTATGTCCCTAGAGGGATAGATTTCTATGTCCCTAGAGGGATTTCAATGTCCCTAGAGGGATTTCTATGTCCCAAGAGGGATTTCTATGTCCCAAGAGGGATTTCTATGTCCCTAGAGGGATTTCTATGTCCCTAGAGGGATAGATTTCTATGTCCCTAGAGGGATTTCTATGTCCCTAGAGGGATTTCTATGTCCCTAGAGGGATTTCTATGTCGCTAGAGGGATTTCTAGGTCGCTAGAGGGATTTCTATGTCCCAAGAGGGATTTCTATGTCCCTAGAGGGATAGATTTCTATGTCCCTAGAGGGATTTCTATGTCCCTAGAGGGATTTCTATGTCGCTAGAGGGATTTCTAGGTCGCTAGAGGGATTTCTATGTCCCAAGAGGGATTTCTATGTCCCTAGAGGGATAGATTTCTATGTCCCTAGAGGGATTTCTATGTCGCTAGAGGGATTTCTAGGTCGCTAGAGGGATTTCTATGTCCCTAGAGGGATTTCTAGGTCCCTAGAGGGATAGATTTCTATGTCCCTAGAGGGATTTCTATGTCCCAAGAGGGATTTCTATGTCCCAAGAAGGATTTCTATGTCCCTAGAGGGATAGATTTCTATGTCCCTAGAGGGATTTCAATGTCCCTAGAGGGATTTCTATGTCCCAAGAGGGATTTCTATGTCCCAAGAGGGATTTCTAGGTCCCTAGAGGGATTTCTATGTCCCTAGAGCGATAGATTTCTATGTCCCTAGAGGGATTTCTATGTCCCTAGAGGGATTTCTATGTCCCAAGAGGGATTTCTATGTCCCTAGAGGGATAGATTTCTATGTCCCTAGAGGGATTTCTATGTCCCTAGAGGGATTTCTATGTCCCAAGAGGGATTTCTATGTCACTAGAGGGATTTCTATGTCCCTAGAGGGATAGATTTCTATGTCCCTAGAGGGATTTCTATGTCCCAAGAGGGATAGATTTCTATGTCCCTAGAGGGATTTCTATGTCCCTAGAGGGATTTCTATGTCCCAAGAGGGATTTCTATGTCCCTAGAGGGATTTCTATGTCCCTAGAGGGATAGATTTCTATGTCCCTAGAGGGATTTCTATGTCCCAAGAGGGATTTCTATGTCCCAAGAGGGATTTCTATGTCCCTAGAGGGATTTCTATGTCCCTAGAGGGATTTCTATGTCCCTAGAGGGATAGATTTCTATGTCCCTAGAGGGATTTCTATGTCCCTAGAGGGATTTCTATGTCCCTAGAGGGATTTCTATGTCCCAAGAGGGATTTCTATGTCCCTAGAGGGATAGATTTCTATGTCCCTAGAGGGATTTCTATGTCGCTAGAGGGATTTCTAGCTCGCTAGAGGGATTTCTATGTCCCAAGAGGGATTTCTATGTCCCTAGAGGGATAGATTTCTATGTCCCTAGAGGGATTTCTATGTCGCTAGAGGGATTTCTAGGTCGCTAGAGGGATTTCTATGTCCCTAGAGGGATTTCTAGGTCCCTAGAGGGATAGATTTCTATGTCCCTAGAGGAATTTCTATGTCCCAAGAGGGATTTCTATGTCCCAAGAGGGATTTCTATGTCCCTAGAGGGATAGATTTCTATGTCCCTAGAGGGATTTCAATGTCCCTAGAGGGATTTCTATGTCCCAAGAGGGATTTCTATGTCCCAAGAGGGATTTCTAGGTCCCTAGAGGGATTTCTATGTCCCTAGAGGGATAGATTTCTATGTCCCTAGAGGGATTTCTATGTCCCTAGAGGGATTTCTATGTCGCTAGAGGGATTTCTAGGTCGCTAGAGGGATTTCTATGTCCCAAGAGGGATTTCTATGTCCCTAGAGGGATAGATTTCTATGTCCCTAGAGGGATTTCTATGTCCCTAGAGGGATAGATTTCTATGTCCCTAGAGGGATTTCTATGTCCCAAGAGGGATAGATTTCTATGTCCCTAGAGGGATTTCTATGTCCCTAGAGGGATTTCTATGTCCCAAGAGGGATTTCTATGTCCCAAGAGGGATTTCTATGTCCCTAGAGGGATTTCTATGTCCCTAGAGGGATAGATTTCTATGTCCCTAGAGGGATTTCTAGGTCCCTAGAGAGATTTCTAGGTCCCTAGAGGGATTTCTATGTCCCTAGAGGGATAGATTTCTATGTCCCTAGAGGGATTTCTATGTCCCTAGAGGGATTTCTATGTCGCTAGAGGGATTTCTAGGTCGCTAGAGGGATTTCTATGTCCCAAGAGGGATTTCTATGTCCCTAGAGGGATAGATTTCTATGTCCCTAGAGGGATTTCTATGTCCCTAGAGGGATTTCTATGTCGCTAGAGGGATTTCTAGGTCGCTAGAGGGATTTCTATGTCCCAAGAGGGATTTCTATGTCCCTAGAGGGATAGATTTCTATGTCCCTAGAGGGATTTCTATGTCGCTAGAGGGATTTCTAGGTCGCTAGAGGGATTTCTATGTCCCTAGAGGGATTTCTAGGTCCCTAGAGGGATAGATTTCTATGTCCCTAGAGGAATTTCTATGTCCCAAGAGGGATTTCTATGTCCCAAGAGGGATTTCTATGTCCCTAGAGGGATAGATTTCTATGTCCCTAGAGGGATTTCAATGTCCCTAGAGGGATTTCTATGTCCCAAGAGGGATTTCTATGTCCCAAGAGGGATTTCTAGGTCCCTAGAGGGATTTCTATGTCCCTAGAGGGATAGATTTCTATGTCCCTAGAGGGATTTCTATGTCCCTAGAGGGATTTCTATGTCCCAAGAGGGATTTCTATGTCCCTAGAGGGATAGATTTCTATGTCCCTAGAGGGATTTCTATGTCCCTAGAGGGATTTCTATGTCCCAAGAGGGATTTCTATGTCCCTAGAGGGATTTCTATGTCCCTAGAGGGATAGATTTCTATGTCCCTAGAGGGATTTCTATGTCCCAAGAGGGATAGATTTCTATGTCCCTAGAGGGATTTCTATGTCCCTAGAGGGATTTCTATGTCCCAAGAGGGATTTCTAGGTCCCTAGAGGGATTTCTATGTCCCTAGAGGGATAGATTTCTATGTCCCTAGAGGGATTTCTATGTCCCTAGAGGGATTTCTATGTCCCAAGAGGGATTTCTATGTCCCTAGAGGGATAGATTTCTATGTCCCTAGAGGGATTTCTATGTCCCTAGAGGGATTTCTATGTCCCAAGAGGGATTTCTATGTCCCTAGAGAGATTTCTATGTCCCTAGAGGGATAGATTTCTATGTCCCTAGAGGGATTTCTATGTCCCAAGAGGGATAGATTTCTATGTCCCTAGAGGGATTTCTATGTCCCTAGAGGGATTTCTATGTCCCAAGAGGGATTTCTATGTCCCTAGAGGGATTTCTATGTCCCTAGAGGGATAGATTTCTATGTCCCTAGAGGGATTTCTATGTCCCAAGAGGGATTTCTATGTCCCAAGAGGGATTTCTATGTCCCTAGAGGGATTTCTATGTTCCTAGAGGGATTTCTATGTCCCTAGAGGGATAGATTTCTATGTCCCTAGAGGGATTTCTATGTCCCTAGAGGGATTTCTATGTCCCAAGAGGGATTTCTATGTCCCAAGAGGGATTTCTATGTCCCTAGAGGGATAGATTTCTATGTCCCTAGAGGGATTTCAATGTCCCTAGAGGGATTTCTATGTCCCAAGAGGGATTTCTATGTCCCAAGAGGGATTTCTATGTCCATAGAGGGATAGATTTCTATGTCCCTAGAGGGATTTCTATGTCCCAAGAGGGATAGATTTCTATGTCCCTAGAGGGATTTCTATGTCCCTAGAGGGATTTCTATGTCCCAAGAGGGATTTCTATGTCCCTAGAGGGATTTCTATGTCCCTAGAGGGATAGATTTCTATGTCCCTAGAGGGATTTCTATGTCCCAAGAGGGATTTCTATGTCCCAAGAGGGATTTCTATGTCCCTAGAGGGATAGATTTCTATGTCCCTAGAGGGATTTCAATGTCCCTAGAGGGATTTCTATGTCCCAAGAGGGATTTCTATGTCCCAAGAGGGATTTCTATGTCCCTAGAGGGATTTCTATGTCCCTAGAGGGATAGATTTATATGTCCCTAGAGGGATTTCTATGTCCCTAGAGGGATTTCTATATCCCAAGAGGGATTTCTATGTCCCAAGAGGGATTTCTATGTCCCTAGAGGGATAGATTTCTATGTCCCTAGAGGGATTTCAATGTCCCTAGAGGGATTTCTATGTCCCAAGAGGGATTTCTATGTCCCAAGAGGGATTTCTATGTCCCTAGAGGGATTTCTATGTCCCTAGAGGGATAGATTTCTATGTCCCTAGAGGGATTTCTATGTCCCTAGAGGGATTTCTATGTCCCTAGAGGGATTTCTATGTCGCTAGAGGGATTTCTAGGTCGCTAGAGGGATTTCTATGTCCCAAGAGGGATTTCTATGTCCCTAGAGGGATAGATTTCTATGTCCCTAGAGGGATTTCTATGTCCCTAGAGGGATTTCTATGTCGCTAGAAGGATTTCTAGGTCGCTAGAGGGATTTCTATGTCCCAAGAGGGATTTCTATGTCCCTAGAGGGATAGATTTCTATGTCCCTAGAGGGATTTCTATGTCGCTAGAGGGATTTCTAGGTCGCTAGAGGGATTTCTATGTCCCTAGAGGGATTTCTAGGTCCCTAGAGGGATAGATTTCTATGTCCCTAGAGGGATTTCTATGTCCCAAGAGGGATTTCTATGTCCCAAGAGGGATTTCTATGTCCCTAGAGGGATAGATTTCTATGTCCCTAGAGGGATTTCAATGTCCCTAGAGGGATTTCTATGTCCCAAGAGGGATTTCTATGTCCCAAGAGGGATTTCTAGGTCCCTAGAGGGATTTCTATGTCCCTAGAGCGATAGATTTCTATGTCCCTAGAGGGATTTCTATGTCCCTAGAGGGATTTCTATGTCCCAAGAGGGATTTCTATGTCCCTAGAGGGATAGATTTCTATGTCCCTAGAGGGATTTCTATGTCCCTAGAGGGATTTCTATGTCCCAAGAGGGATTTCTATGTCCCTAGAGGGATTTCTATGTCCCTAGAGGGATAGATTTCTATGTCCCTAGAGGGATTTCTATGTCCCAAGAGGGATAGATTTCTATGTCCCTAGAGGGATTTCTATGTCCCTAGAGGGATTTCTATGTCCCAAGAGGGATTTCTATGTCCCTAGAGGGATTTCTATGTCCCTAGAGGGATAGATTTCTATGTCCCTAGAGGGATTTCTATGTCCCAAGAGGGATTTCTATGTCCCAAGAGGGATTTCTATGTCCCTAGAGGGATTTCTATGTCCCTAGAGGGATTTCTATGTCCCTAGAGGGATAGATTTCTATGTCCCTAGAGGGATTTCTATGTCCCTAGAGGGATTTCTATGTCCCTAGAGGGATTTCTATGTCCCAAGAGGGATTTCTATGTCCCTAGAGGGATAGATTTCTATGTCCCTAGAGGGATTTCTATGTCGCTAGAGGGATTTCTAGGTCGCTAGAGGGATTTCTATGTCCCAAGAGGGATTTCTATGTCCCTAGAGGGATAGATTTCTATGTCCCTAGAGGGATTTCTATGTCGCTAGAGGGATTTCTAGGTCGCTAGAGGGATTTCTATGTCCCTAGAGGGATTTCTAGGTCCCTAGAGGGATAGATTTCTATGTCCCTAGAGGAATTTCTATGTCCCAAGAGGGATTTCTATGTCCCAAGAGGGATTTCTATGTCCCTAGAGGGATAGATTTCTATGTCCCTAGAGGGATTTCAATGTCCCTAGAGGGATTTCTATGTCCCAAGAGGGATTTCTATGTCCCAAGAGGGATTTCTAGGTCCCTAGAGGGATTTCTATGTCCCTAGAGGGATAGATTTCTATGTCCCTAGAGGGATTTCTATGTCCCTAGAGGGATTTCTATGTCCCAAGAGGGATTTCTATGTCCCTAGAGGGATAGATTTCTATGTCCCTAGAGGGATTTCTATGTCCCTAGAGGGATTTCTATGTCCCAAGAGGGATTTCTATGTCCCTAGAGGGATTTCTATGTCCCTAGAGGGATAGATTTCTATGTCCCTAGAGGGATTTCTATGTCCCAAGAGGGATAGATTTCTATGTCCCTAGAGGGATTTCTATGTCCCTAGAGGGATTTGTATGTCCCAAGAGGGATTTCTAGGTCCCTAGAGGGATTTCTATGTCCCTAGAGGGATAGATTTCTATGTCCCTAGAGGGATTTCTATGTCCCTAGAGGGATTTCTATGTCCCAAGAGGGATTTCTATGTCCCTAGAGGGATAGATTTCTATGTCCCTAGAGGGATTTCTATGTCCCTAGAGGGATTTCTATGTCCCAAGAGGGATTTCTATGTCCCTAGAGAGATTTCTATGTCCCTAGAGGGATAGATTTCTATGTCCCTAGAGGGATTTCTATGTCCCAAGAGGGATAGATTTCTATGTCCCTAGAGGGATTTCTATGTCCCTAGAGGGATTTCTATGTCCCAAGAGGGATTTCTATGTCCCTAGAGGGATTTCTATGTCCCTAGAGGGATAGATTTCTATGTCCCTAGAGGGATTTCTATGTCCCAAGAGGGATTTCTATGTCCCAAGAGGGATTTCTATGTCCCTAGAGGGATTTCTATGTCCCTAGAGGGATTTCTATGTCCCTAGAGGGATAGATTTCTATGTCCCTAGAGGGATTTCTATGTCCCTAGAGGGATTTCTATGTCCCAAGAGGGATTTCTATGTCCCAAGAGGGATTTCTATGTCCCTAGAGGGATAGATTTCTATGTCCCTAGAGGGATTTCAATGTCCCTAGAGGGATTTCTATGTCCCAAGAGGGATTTCTATGTCCCAAGAGGGATTTCTATGTCCCTAGAGGGATAGATTTCTATGTCCCTAGAGGGATTTCTATGTCCCAAG
Organism: Troilus luridus; assembly: GCA_964056705.1. NCBI lineage: Eukaryota > Metazoa > Arthropoda > Insecta > Hemiptera > Pentatomidae > Troilus > Troilus luridus. The sequence goes on along the minus strand of OZ057416.1, from coordinate 104,553,302 downwards.
AGGGATAGATTTCTATGTCCCTAGAGGGATTTCTATGTCCCTAGAGGGATTTCTATGTCCCAAGAGGGATTTCTATGTCCCTAGAGGGATTTCTATGTCCCTAGAGGGATAGATTTCTATGTCCCTAGAGGGATTTCTATGTCCCAAGAGGGATTTCTATGTCCCAAGAGGGATTTCTATGTCCCTAGAGGGATAGATTTCTATGTCCCTAGAGGGATTTCAATGTCCCTAGAGGGATTTCTATGTCCCAAGAGGGATTTCTATGTCCCAAGAGGGATTTCTATGTCCCTAGAGGGATTTCTATGTCCCTAGAGGGATAGATTTCTATGTCCCTAGAGGGATTTCTATGTCCCTAGAGGGATTTCTATGTCCCAAGAGGGATTTCTATGTCCCTAGAGGGATTTCTATGTCCCAAGAGGGATTTCTATGTCCCTAGAGGGATAGATTTCTATGTCCCTAGAGGGATTTCTATGTCCCTAGAGGGATTTCTATGTCCCAAGAGGGATTTCTATGTCCCTAGAGGGATTTCTATGTCCCTAGAGGGATAGATTTCTATGTCCCTAGAGGGATTTCTATGTCCCAAGAGGGATAGATTTCTATGTCCCTAGAGGGATTTCTATGTCCCTAGAGGGATTTGTATGTCCCAAGAGGGATTTCTAGGTCCCTAGAGGGATTTCTATGTCCCTAGAGGGATAGATTTCTATGTCCCTAGAGGGATTTCTATGTCCCTAGAGGGATTTCTATGTCCCAAGAGGGATTTCTATGTCCCTAGAGGGATAGATTTCTATGTCCCTAGAGGGATTTCTATGTCCCTAGAGGGATTTCTATGTCCCAAGAGGGATTTCTATGTCCCTAGAGAGATTTCTATGTCCCTAGAGGGATAGATTTCTATGTCCCTAGAGGGATTTCTATGTCCCAAGAGGGATAGATTTCTATGTCCCTAGAGGGATTTCTATGTCCCTAGAGGGATTTCTATGTCCCAAGAGGGATTTCTATGTCCCTAGAGGGATTTCTATGTCCCTAGAGGGATAGATTTCTATGTCCCTAGAGGGATTTCTATGTCCCAAGAGGGATTTCTATGTCCCAAGAGGGATTTCTATGTCCCTAGAGGGATTTCTATGTCCCTAGAGGGATTTCTATGTCCCTAGAGGGATAGATTTCTATGTCCCTAGAGGGATTTCTATGTCCCTAGAGGGATTTCTATGTCCCAAGAGGGATTTCTATGTCCCAAGAGGGATTTCTATGTCCCTAGAGGGATAGATTTCTATGTCCCTAGAGGGATTTCAATGTCCCTAGAGGGATTTCTATGTCCCAAGAGGGATTTCTATGTCCCAAGAGGGATTTCTATGTCCCTAGAGGGATAGATTTCTATGTCCCTAGAGGGATTTCTATGTCCCAAGAGGGATAGATTTCTATGTCCCTAGAGGGATTTCTATGTCCCTAGAGGGATTTCTATGTCCCAAGAGGGATTTCTATGTCCCTAGAGGGATTTCTATGTCCCTAGAGGGATAGATTTCTATGTCCCTAGAGGGATTTCTATGTCCCAAGAGGGATTTCTATGTCCCAAGAGGGATTTCTATGTCCCTAGAGGGATAGATTTCTATGTCCCTAGAGGGATTTCAATGTCCCTAGAGGGATTTCTATGTCCCAAGAGGGATTTCTATGTCCCAAGAGGGATTTCTATGTCCCTAGAGGGATTTCTATGTCCCTAGAGGGATAGATTTCTATGTCCCTAGAGGGATTTCTATGTCCCTAGAGGGATTTCTATGTCCCAAGAGGGATTTCTATGTCCCAAGAGGGATTTCTATGTCCCTAGAGGGATAGATTTCTATGTCCCTAGAGGGATTTCAATGTCCCTAGAGGGATTTCTATGTCCCAAGAGGGATTTCTATGTCCCAAGAGGGATTTCCATGTCCCTAGAGGGATTTCTATGTCCCTAGAGGGATAGATTTCTATGTCCCTAGAGGGATTTCTATGTCCCTAGAGGGATTTCTATGTCCCTAGAGGGATTTCTATGTCGCTAGAGGGATTTCTAGGTCGCTAGAGGGATTTCTATGTCCCTAGAGGGATAGATTTCTATGTCCCTAGAGGGATTTCTATGTCCCTAGAGGGATTTCTATGTCGCTAGAGGGATTTCTAGGTCGCTAGAGGGATTTCTATGTCCCAAGAGGGATTTCTATGTCCCTAGAGGGATAGATTTCTATGTCCCTAGAGGGATTTCTATGTCGCTAGAGGGATTTCTAGGTCGCTAGAGGGATTTCTATGTCCCTAGAGGGATTTCTAGGTCCCTAGAGGGATAGATTTCTATGTCCCTAGAGGGATTTCTATGTCCCAAGAGGGATTTCTATGTCCCAAGAGGGATTTCTATGTCCCTAGAGGGATAGATTTCTATGTCCCTAGAGGGATTTCAATGTCCCTAGAGGGATTTCTATGTCCCAAGAGGGATTTCTATGTCCCAAGAGGGATTTCTAGGTCCCTAGAGGGATTTCTATGTCCCTAGAGCGATAGATTTCTATGTCCCTAGAGGGATTTCTATGTCCCTAGAGGGATTTCTATGTCCCAAGAGGGATTTCTATGTCCCTAGAGGGATAGATTTCTATGTCCCTAGAGGGATTTCTATGTCCCTAGAGGGATTTCTATGTCCCAAGAGGGATTTCTATGTCCCTAGAGGGATTTCTATGTCCCTAGAGGGATAGATTTCTATGTCCCTAGAGGGATTTCTATGTCCCAAGAGGGATAGATTTCTATGTCCCTAGAGGGATTTCTATGTCCCTAGAGGGATTTCTATGTCCCAAGAGGGATTTCTATGTCCCTAGAGGGATTTCTATGTCCCTAGAGGGATAGATTTCTATGTCCCTAGAGGGATTTCTATGTCCCAAGAGGGATTTCTATGTCCCAAGAGGGATTTCTATGTCCCTAGAGGGATTTCTATGTCCCTAGAGGGATTTCTATGTCCCTAGAGGGATAGATTTCTATGTCCCTAGAGGGATTTCTATGTCCCTAGAGGGATTTCTATGTCCCTAGAGGGATTTCTATGTCCCAAGAGGGATTTCTATGTCCCTAGAGGGATAGATTTCTATGTCCCTAGAGGGATTTCTATGTCGCTAGAGGGATTTCTAGGTCGCTAGAGGGATTTCTATGTCCCAAGAGGGATTTCTATGTCCCTAGAGGGATAGATTTCTATGTCCCTAGAGGGATTTCTATGTCGCTAGAGGGATTTCTAGGTCGCTAGAGGGATTTCTATGTCCCTAGAGGGATTTCTAGGTCCCTAGAGGGATAGATTTCTATGTCCCTAGAGGAATTTCTATGTCCCAAGAGGGATTTCTATGTCCCAAGAGGGATTTCTATGTCCCTAGAGGGATAGATTTCTATGTCCCTAGAGGGATTTCAATGTCCCTAGAGGGATTTCTATGTCCCAAGAGGGATTTCTATGTCCCAAGAGGGATTTCTAGGTCCCTAGACGGATTTCTATGTCCCTAGAGGGATAGATTTCTATGTCCCTAGAGGGATTTCTATGTCCCTAGAGGGATTTCTATGTCCCAAGAGGGATTTCTATGTCCCTAGAGGGATAGATTTCTATGTCCCTAGAGGGATTTCTATGTCCCTAGAGGGATTTCTATGTCCCAAGAGGGATTTCTATGTCCCTAGAGGGATTTCTATGTCCCTAGAGGGATAGATTTCTATGTCCCTAGAGGGATTTCTATGTCCCAAGAGGGATAGATTTCTATGTCCCTAGAGGGATTTCTATGTCCCTAGAGGGATTTCTATGTCCCAAGAGGGATTTCTAGGTCCCTAGAGGGATTTCTATGTCCCTAGAGGGATAGATTTCTATGTCCCTAGAGGGATTTCTATGTCCCTAGAGGGATTTCTATGTCCCAAGAGGGATTTCTATGTCCCTAGAGGGATAGATTTCTATGTCCCTAGAGGGATTTCTATGTCCCTAGAGGGATTTCTATGTCCCAAGAGGGATTTCTATGTCCCTAGAGAGATTTCTATGTCCCTAGAGGGATAGATTTCTATGTCCCTAGAGGGATTTCTATGTCCCAAGAGGGATAGATTTCTATGTCCCTAGAGGGATTTCTATGTCCCTAGAGGGATTTCTATGTCCCAAGAGGGATTTCTATGTCCCTAGAGGGATTTCTATGTCCCTAGAGGGATAGATTTCTATGTCCCTAGAGGGATTTCTATGTCCCAAGAGGGATTTCTATGTCCCAAGAGGGATTTCTATGTCCCTAGAGGGATTTCTATGTCCCTAGAGGGATTTCTATGTCCCTAGAGGGATAGATTTCTATGTCCCTAGAGGGATTTCTATGTCCCTAGAGGGATTTCTATGTCCCAAGAGGGATTTCTATGTCCCAAGAGGGATTTCTATGTCCCTAGAGGGATAGATTTCTATGTCCCTAGAGGGATTTCAATGTCCCTAGAGGGATTTCTATGTCCCAAGAGGGATTTCTATGTCCCAAGAGGGATTTCTATGTCCCTAGAGGGATAGATTTCTATGTCCCTAGAGGGATTTCTATGTCCCAAGAGGGATAGATTTCTATGTCCCTAGAGGGATTTCTATGTCCCTAGAGGGATTTCTATGTCCCAAGAGGGATTTCTATGTCCCTAGAGGGATTTCTATGTCCCTAGAGGGATAGATTTCTATGTCCCTAGAGGGATTTCTATGTCCCAAGAGGGATTTCTATGTCCCAAGAGGGATTTCTATGTCCCTAGAGGGATAGATTTCTATGTCCCTAGAGGGATTTCAATGTCCCTAGAGGGATTTCTATGTCCCAAGAGGGATTTCTATGTCCCAAGAGGGATTTCTATGTCCCTAGAGGGATTTCTATGTCCCTAGAGGGATAGATTTCTATGTCCCTAGAGGGATTTCTATGTCCCTAGAGGGATTTCTATGTCCCAAGAGGGATTTCTATGTCCCAAGAGGGATTTCTATGTCCCTAGAGGGATAGATTTCTATGTCCCTAGAGGGATTTCAATGTCCCTAGAGGGATTTCTATGTCCCAAGAGGGATTTCTATGTCCCAAGAGGGATTTCTATGTCCCTAGAGGGATTTCTATGTCCCTAGAGGGATAGATTTCTATGTCCCTAGAGGGATTTCTATGTCCCTAGAGGGATTTCTATGTCCCTAGAGGGATTTCTATGTCGCTAGAGGGATTTCTAGGTCGCTAGAGGGATTTCTATGTCCCAAGAGGGATTTCTATGTCCCTAGAGGGATAGATTTCTATGTCCCTAGAGGGATTTCTATGTCCCTAGAGGGATTTCTATGTCGCTAGAGGGATTTCTAGGTCGCTAGAGGGATTTCTATGTCCCAAGAGGGATTTCTATGTCCCTAGAGGGATAGATTTCTATGTCCCTAGAGGGATTTCTATGTCGCTAGAGGGATTTCTAGGTCGCTAGAGGGATTTCTATGTCCCTAGAGGGATTTCTAGGTCCCTAGAGGGATAGATTTCTATGTCCCTAGAGGGATTTCTATGTCCCAAGAGGGATTTCTATGTCCCAAGAGGGATTTCTATGTCCCTAGAGGGATAGATTTCTATGTCCCTAGAGGGATTTCAATGTCCCTAGAGGGATTTCTATGTCCCAAGAGGGATTTCTATGTCCCAAGAGGGATTTCTAGGTCCCTAGAGGGATTTCTATGTCCCTAGAGCGATAGATTTCTATGTCCCTAGAGGGATTTCTATGTCCCTAGAGGGATAGATTTCTATGTCCCTAGAGGGATTTCTATGTCCCTAGAGGGATTTCTATGTCCCAAGAGGGATTTCTATGTCCCTAGAGGGATTTCTATGTCCCTAGAGGGATAGATTTCTATGTCCCTAGAGGGATTTCTATGTCCCAAGAGGGATAGATTTCTATGTCCCTAGAGGGATTTCTATGTCCCTAGAGGGATTTCTATGTCCCAAGAGGGATTTCTATGTCCCTAGAGGGATTTCTATGTCCCTAGAGGGATAGATTTCTATGTCCCTAGAGGGATTTCTATGTCCCAAGAGGGATTTCTATGTCCCAAGAGGGATTTCTATGTCCCTAGAGGGATTTCTATGTCCCTAGAGGGATTTCTATGTCCCTAGAGGGATAGATTTCTATGTCCCTAGAGGGATTTCTATGTCCCTAGAGGGATTTCTATGTCCCTAGAGGGATTTCTATGTCCCAAGAGGGATTTCTATGTCCCAAGAGGGATTTCTATGTCCCTAGAGGGATAGATTTCTATGTCCCTAGAGGGATTTCAATGTCCCTAGAGGGATTTCTATGTCCCAAGAGGGATTTCTATGTCCCATGAGGGATTTCTATGTCCCTAGAGGGATTTCTATGTCCCTAGAGGGATAGATTTCTATGTCCCTAGAGGGATTTCTAGGTCCCTAGAGGGATTTCTAGGTCCCTAGAGGGATTTCTATGTCCCTAGAGGGATAGATTTCTATGTCCCTAGAGGGATTTCTATGTCCCTAGAGGGATTTCTATGTCCCAAGAGGGATTTCTATGTCCCTAGAGGGATAGATTTCTATGTCCCTAGAGGGATTTCTATGTCCCTAGAGGGATTTCTATGTCCCAAGAGGGATTTCTATGTCCCTAGAGGGATTTCTATGTCCCTAGAGGGATAGATTTCTATGTCCCTAGAGGGATTTCTATGTCCCAAGAGGGATAGATTTCTATGTCCCTAGAGGGATTTCTATGTCCCTAGAGGGATTTCTATGTCCCAAGAGGGATTTCTATGTCCCTAGAGGGATAGATTTCTATGTCCCTAGAGGGATTTCTATGTCCCTAGAGGGATTTCTATGTCCCAAGAGGGATTTCTATGTCCCTAGAGGGATTTCTATGTCCCAAGAGGGATAGATTTCTATGTCCCTAGAGGGATTTCTATGTCCCTAGAGGGATTTCTATGTCCCTAGAGGGATTTCTATGTCCCTAGAGGGATTTCTATGTCCCAAGAGGGATAGATTTCTATGTCCCTAGAGGGATTTCTATGTCCCTAGAGGGATTTCTATGTCCCAAGAGGGATTTCTATGTCCCTAGAGGGATTTCTATGTCCCTAGAGGGATAGATTTCTATGTCCCTAGAGGGATTTCTATGTCCCAAGAGGGATTTCTATGTCCCAAGAGGGATTTCTATGTCCCTAGAGGGATTTCTATGTCCCTAGAGGGATTTCTATGTCCCTAGAGGGATAGATTTCTATGTCCCTAGAGGGATAGATTTCTATGTCCCTAGAGGGATTTCTAGGTCCCTAGAGGGATTTCTAGGTCCCTAGAGGGATTTCTATGTCCCTAGAGGGATAGATTTCTATGTCCCTAGAGGGATTTCTATGTCCCTAGAGGGATTTCTATGTCCCAAGAGGGATTTCTATGTCCCTAGAGGGATAGATTTCTATGTCCCTAGAGGGATTTCTATGTCCCTAGAGGGATTTCTATGTCCCAAGAGGGATTTCTATGTCCCTAGAGGGATTTCTATGTCCCTAGAGGGATAGATTTCTATGTCCCTAGAGGGATTTCTATGTCCCAAGAGGGATAGATTTCTATGTCCCTAGAGGGATTTCTATGTCCCTAGAGGGATTTCTATGTCCCAAGAGGGATTTCTATGTCCCTAGAGGGATTTCTATGTCCCTAGAGGGATTTCTATGTCCCAAGAGGGATTTCTATGTCCCTAGAGGGATTTCTATGTCCCAAGAGGGATTTCTATGTCCCAAGAGGGATTTCTATGTCCCTAGAGGGATTTCTATGTCCCTAGAGGGATTTCTATGTCCCTAGAGGGATAGATTTCTATGTCCCTAGAGGGATTTCTAGGTCCCTAGAGGGATTTCTAGGTCCCTAGAGGGATTTCTATGTCCCTAGAGGGATAGATTTCTATGTCCCTAGAGGGATTTCTATGTCCCTAGAGGGATTTCTATGTCCCAAGAGGGATTTCTATGTCCCTAGAGGGATAGATTTCTATGTCCCTAGAGGGATTTCTATGTCCCTAGAGGGATTTCTATGTCCCAAGAGGGATTTCTATGTCCCTAGAGGGATTTCTATGTCCCAAGAGGGATAGATTTCTATGTCCCTAGAGGGATTTCTATATCCCTAGAGGGATTTCTATGTCCCAAGAGGGATTTCTATGTCCCTAGAGGGATTTCTATGTCCCTAGAGGGATTTCTATGTCCCAAGAGGGATTTCTATGTCCCAAGAGGGATTTCTATGTCCCTAGAGGGATTTCTATGTCCCTAGAGGGATAGATTTCTATGTCCCTAGAGGGATTTCTATGTCCCTAGAGGGATTTCTATGTCCCAAGAGGGATTTCTATGTCCCAAGAGGGATTTCTATGTCCCTAGAGGGATAGATTTCTATGTCCCTAGAGGGATTTCAATGTCCCTAGAGGGATTTCTATGTCCCAAGAGGGATTTCTATGTCCCAAGAGGGATTTCTATGTCCCTAGAGGGATTTCTATGTCCCTAGAGGGATAGATTTCTATGTCCCTAGAGGGATTTCTAGGTCCCTAGAGGGATTTCTAGGTCCCTAGAGGGATTTCTATGTCCCTAGAGGGATAGATTTCTATGTCCCTAGAGGGATTTCTATGTCCCTAGAGGGATTTCTATGTCCCTAGAGGGATTTCTATGTCCCAAGAGGGATTTCTATGTCCCTAGAGGGATAGATTTCTATGTCCCTAGAGGGATTTCTATGTCCCAAGAGGGATTTCTATGTCCCAAGAGGGATTTCTATGTCCCTAGAGGGATTTCTATGTCCCTAGAGGGATTTCTATGTCCCAAGAGGGATTTCTATGTCCCAAGAGGGATTTCTATGTCCCTAGAGGGATTTCTATGTCCCTAGAGGGATTTCTATGTCCCTAGAGGGATTTCTATGTCCCTAGAGGGATAGATTTCTATGTCCCTAGAGGGATAGATTTCTATGTCCCTAGAGAAATTTCTAGGTCCCTAGAGGGATTTCTAGGTCCCTAGAGGGATTTCTAGGTCCCTAGAGGGATTTCTATGTCCCTAGAGGGATAGATTTCTATGTCCCTAGAGGGATTTCTATGTCCCTAGAGGGATTTCTATGTCCCAAGAGGGATTTCTATGTCCCTAGAGGGATAGATTTCTATGTCCCTAGAGGGATTTCTATGTCCCTAGAGGGATTTCTATGTCCCAAGAGGGATTTCTATGTCCCTAGAGGGATTTCTATGTCCCTAGAGGGATAGATTTCTATGTCCCTAGAGGGATTTCTATGTCCCAAGAGGGATAGATTTCTATGTCCCTAGAGGGATTTCTATGTCCCTAGAGGGATTTCTATGTCCCAAGAGGGATTTCTATGTCCCTAGAGGGATTTCTATGTCCCTAGAGGGATTTCTATGTCCCAAGAGGGATTTCTATGTCCCTAGAGGGATTTCTATGTCCCAAGAGGGATTTCTATGTCCCAAGAGGGATTTCTATGTCCCTAGAGGGATTTCTATGTCCCTAGAGGGATTTCTATGACCCTAGAGGGATAGATTTCTATGTCCCTAGAGGGATTTCTAGGTCCCTAGAGGGATTTCTAGGTCCCTAGAGGGATTTCTATGTCCCTAGAGGGATAGATTTCTATGTCCCTAGAGGGATTTCTATGTCCCTAGAGGGATTTCTATGTCCCAAGAGGGATTTCTATGTCCCTAGAGGGATAGATTTCTATGTCCCTAGAGGGATTTCTATGTCCCTAGAGGGATTTCTATGTCCCAAGAGGGATTTCTATGTCCCTAGAGGGATTTCTATGTCCCTAGAGGGATAGATTTCTATGTCCCTAGAGGGATTTCTATGTCCCAAGAGGGATAGATTTCTATGTCCCTAGAGGGATTTCTATATCCCTAGAGGGATTTCTATGTCCCAAGAGGGATTTCTATGTCCCTAGAGGGATTTCTATGTCCCTAGAGGGATTTCTATGTCCCAAGAGGGATTTCTATGTCCCTAGAGGGATTTCTATGTCCCAAGAGGGATAGATTTCTATGTCCCTAGAGGGATTTCTATATCCCTAGAGGGATTTCTATGTCCCAAGAGGGATTTCTATGTCCCTAGAGGGATTTCTATGTCCCTAGAGGGATTTCTATGTCCCAAGAGGGATTTCTATGTCCCAAGAGGGATTTCTATGTCCCTAGAGGGATTTCTATGTCCCTAGAGGGATAGATTTCTATGTCCCTAGAGGGATTTCTATGTCCCTAGAGGGATTTCTATGTCCCAAGAGGGATTTCTATGTCCCAAGAGGGATTTCTATGTCCCTAGAGGGATAGATTTCTATGTCCCTAGAGGGATTTCAATGTCCCTAGAGGGATTTCTATGTCCCAAGAGGGATTTCTATGTCCCAAGAGGGATTTCTATGTCCCTAGAGGGATTTCTATGTCCCTAGAGGGATAGATTTCTATGTCCCTAGAGGGATTTCTAGGTCCCTAGAGGGATTTCTAGGTCCCTAGAGGGATTTCTATGTCCCTAGAGGGATAGATTTCTATGTCCCTAGAGGGATTTCTATGTCCCTAGAGGGATTTCTATGTCCCTAGAGGGATTTCTATGTCCCAAGAGGGATTTCTATGTCCCTAGAGGGATAGATTTCTATGTCCCTAGAGGGATTTCTATGTCCCAAGAGGGATTTCTATGTCCCAAGAGGGATTTCTATGTCCCTAGAGGGATTTCTATGTCCCTAGAGGGATTTCTATGTCCCAAGAGGGATTTCTATGTCCCAAGAGGGATTTCTATGTCCCTAGAGGGATTTCTATGTCCCTAGAGGGATTTCTATGTCCCTAGAGGGATAGATTTCTATGTCCCTAGAGGGATAGATTTCTATGTCCCTAGAGGGATTTCTAGGTCCCTAGAGGGATTTCTAGGTCCCTAGAGGGATTTCTAGGTCCCTAGAGGGATTTCTATGTCCCTAGAGGGATAGATTTCTATGTCCCTAGAGGGATTTCTATGTCCCTAGAGGGATTTCTATGTCCCAAGAGGGATTTCTATGTCCCTAGAGGGATAGATTTCTATGTCCCTAGAGGGATTTCTATGTCCCTAGAGGGATTTCTATGTCCCAAGAGGGATTTCTATGTCCCTAGAGGGATTTCTATGTCCCTAGAGGGATAGATTTCTATGTCCCTAGAGGGATTTCTATGTCCCAAGAGGGATAGATTTCTATGTCCCTAGAGGGATTTCTATGTCCCTAGAGGGATTTCTATGTCCCAAGAGGGATTTCTATGTCCCTAGAGGGATTTCTATGTCCCTAGAGGGATTTCTATGTCCCAAGAGGGATTTCTATGTCCCTAGAGGGATTTCTATGTCCCAAGAGGGATTTCTATGTCCCAAGAGGGATTTCTATGTCCCTAGAGGGATTTCTATGTCCCTAGAGGGATTTCTATGTCCCTAGAGGGATAGATTTCTATGTCCCTAGAGGGATTTCTAGGTCCCTAGAGGGATTTCTAGGTCCCTAGAGGGATTTCTATGTCCCTAGAGGGATAGATTTCTATGTCCCTAGAGGGATTTCTATGTCCCTAGAGGGATTTCTATGTCCCAAGAGGGATTTCTATGTCCCTAGAGGGATAGATTTCTATGTCCCTAGAGGGATTTCTATGTCCCTAGAGGGATTTCTATGTCCCAAGAGGGATTTCTATGTCCCTAGAGGGATTTCTATGTCCCTAGAGGGATAGATTTCTATGTCCCTAGAGGGATTTCTATGTCCCAAGAGGGATAGATTTCTATGTCCCTAGAGGGATTTCTATATCCCTAGAGGGATTTCTATGTCCCAAGAGGGATTTCTATGTCCCTAGAGGGATTTCTATGTCCCTAGAGGGATTTCTATGTCCCAAGAGGGATTTCTATGTCCCAAGAGGGATTTCTATGTCCCTAGAGGGATTTCTATGTCCCTAGAGGGATAGATTTCTTTGTCCCTAGAGGGATTTCTATGTCCCTAGAGGGATTTCTATGTCCCAAGAGGGATTTCTATGTCCCAAGAGGGATTTCTATGTCCCTAGAGGGATAGATTTCTATGTCCCTAGAGGGATTTCAATGTCCCTAGAGGGATTTCTATGTCCCAAGAGGGATTTCTATGTCCCAAGAGGGATTTCTATGTCCCTAGAGGGATTTCTATGTCCCTAGAGGGATAGATTTCTATGTCCCTAGAGGGATTTCTAGGTCCCTAGAGGGATTTCTAGGTCCCTAGAGGGATTTCTATGTCCCTAGAGGGATAGATTTCTATGTCCCTAGAGGGATTTCTATGTCCCTAGAGGGATTTCTATGTCCCTAGAGGGATTTCTATGTCCCAAGAGGGATTTCTATGTCCCTAGAGGGATTTCTATGTCCCTAGAGGGATAGATTTCTATGTCCCTAGAGGGATTTCTATGTCCCATGAGGGATTTCTATGTCCCAAGAGGGATTTCTATGTCCCTAGAGGGATTTCTATGTCCCTAGAGGGATTTCTATGTCCCTAGAGGGATAGATTTCTATGTCCCTAGAGGGATTTCTATGTCCCTAGAGGGATTTCTATGTCCCAAGAGGGATTTCTATGTCCCAAGAGGGATTTCTATGTCCCTAGAGGGATAGATTTCTATGTCCCTAGAGGGATTTCAATGTCCCTAGAGGGATTTCTATGTCCCAAGAGGGATTTCTATGTCCCAAGAGGGATTTCTATGTCCCTAGAGGGATTTCTATGTCCCTAGAGGGATAGATTTCTATGTCCCTAGAGGGATTTCTATGTCCCAAGAGGGATTTCTATGTCCCAAGAGGGATTTCTATGTCCCTAGAGGGATTTCTATGTCCCTAGAGGGATAGATTTCTATGTCCCTAGAGGGATTTCTATGTCCCAAGAGGGATTTCTATGTCCCAAGAGGGATTTCTATGTCCCTAGAGGGATAGATTTCTATGTCCCTAGAGGGATTTCAATGTCCCTAGAGGGATTTCTATGTCCCAAGAGGGATTTCTATGTCCCAAGAGGGATTTCTATGTCCCTAGAGGGATTTCTATGTCCCTAGAGGGATAGATTTCTATGTCCCTAGAGGGATTTCTATGTCCCTAGAGGGATTTCTATGTCCCAAGAGGGATTTCTATGTCCCAAGAGGGATTTCTATGTCCCTAGAGGGATAGATTTCTATGTCCCTAGAGGGATTTCAATGTCCCTAGAGGGATTTCTATGTCCCAAGAGGGATTTCTATGTCCCAAGAGGGATTTCTATGTCCCTAGAGGGATTTCTATGTCCCTAGAGGGATAGATTTCTATGTCCCTAGAGGGATTTCTAGGTCCCTAGAGGGATTTCTAGGTCCCTAGAGGGATTTCTAGGTCCCTAGAGGGATTTCTAGGTCCCTAGAGGGATTTCTATGTCCCTAGAGGGATAGATTTCTATGTCCCTAGAGGGATTTCTATGTCCCTAGAGGGATTTCTATGTCCCTAGAGGGATTTCTATGTCGCTAGAGGGATTTCTAGGTCGCTAGAGGGATTTCTATGTCCCAAGAGGGATTTCTATGTCCCTAGAGGGATAGATTTCTATGTCCCTAGAGGGATTCCTATGTCCCTAGAGGGATTTCTATGTCGCTAGAGGGATTTCTAGGTCGCTACAGGGATTTCTATGTCCCAAGAGGGATTTCTATGTCCCTAGAGGGATAGATTTCTATGTCCCTAGAGGGATTTCTATGTCGCTAGAGGGATTTCTAGGTCGCTAGAGGGATTTCTATGTCCCTAGAGGGATTTCTAGGTCCCTAGAGGGATAGATTTCTATGTCCCTAGAGGGATTTCTATGTCCCAAGAGGGATTTCTATGTCCCAAGAGGGATTTCTATGTCCCTAGAGGGATAGATTTCTATGTCCCTAGAGGGATTTCAATGTCCCTAGAGGGATTTCTATGTCCCAAGAGGGATTTCTATGTCCCAAGAGGGATTTCTAGGTCCCTAGAGGGATTTCTATGCCCCTAGAGGGATAGATTTCTATGTCCCTAGAGGGATTTCTATGTCCCTAGAGGGATTTCTATGTCCCAAGAGGGATTTCTATGTCCCTAGAGGGATAGATTTCTATGTCCCTAGAGGGATTTCTATGTCCCTAGAGGGATTTCTATGTCCCAAGAGGGATTTCTATGTCCCTAGAGGGATTTCTATGTCCCTAGAGGGATTTCTATGTCCCAAGAGGGATTTCTATGTCCCTAGAGGGATTTCTATGTCCCTAGAGGGATAGATTTCTATGTCCCTAGAGGGATTTCTATGTCCCTAGAGGGATTTCTATGTCCCTAGAGGGATAGATTTCTATGTCCCTAGAGGGATTTCTAGGTCCCTAGAGGGATTTCTAGGTCCCTAGAGGGATTTCTATGTCCCTAGAGGGATAGATGTTATGTCCCTAGAGGGATTTCTATGTCCCTAGAGGGATTTCTATGTCCCAAGAGGGATTTCTATGTCCCTAGAGGGATAGATTTCTATGTCCCTAGAGGGATTTCTATGTCCCTAGAGGGATTTCTATGTCCCAAGAGGGATTTCTATGTCCCTAGAGGGATTTCTATGTCCCTAGAGGGATAGATTTCTATGTCCCTAGAGGGATTTCTATGTCCCAAGAGGGATAGATTTCTATGTCCCTAGAGGGATTTCTATATCCCTAGAGGGATTTCTATGTCCCAAGAGGGATTTCTATGTCCCTAGAGGGATTTCTATGTCCCTAGAGGGATTTCTATGTCCCAAGAGGGATTTCTATGTCCCAAGAGGGATTTCTATGTCCCTAGAGGGATTTCTATGTCCCTAGAGGGATAGATTTCTATGTCCCTAGAGGGATTTCTATGTCCCTAGAGGGATTTCTATGTCCCAAGAGGGATTTCTATGTCCAAGAGGGATTTCTATGTCCCTAGAGGGATAGATTTCTATGTCCCTAGAGGGATTTCAATGTCCCTAGAGGGATTTCTATGTCCCAAGAGGGATTTCTATGTCCCAAGAGGGATTTCTATGTCCCTAGAGGGATTTCTATGTCCCTAGAGGGATAGATTTCTATTTCCCTAGAGGGATTTCTAGGTCCCTAGAGGGATTTCTAGGTCCCTAGAGGGATTTCTATGTCCCTAGAGGGATAGATTTCTATGTCCCTAGAGGGATTTCTATGTCCCTAGAGGGATTTCTATGTCCCTAGAGGGATTTCTATGTCGCTAGAGGGATTTCTAGGTCGCTAGAGGGATTTCTATGTCCCAAGAGGGATTTCTATGTCCCTAGAGGGATTGATTTCTATGTCCCTAGAGGGATTTCTATGTCGCTAGAGGGATTTCTAGGTCGCTAGAGGGATTTCTATGTCCCAAGAGGGATTTCTATGTCCCTAGAGGGATAGATTTCTATGTCCCTAGAGGGATTTCTATGTCGCTAGAGGGATTTCTAGGTCGCTAGAGGGATTTCTATGTCCCTAGAGGGATTTCTAGGTCCCTAGAGGGATAGATTTCTATGTCCCTAGAGGGATTTCTATGTCCCAAGAGGGATTTCTATGTCCCAAGAGGGATTTCTATGTCCCTAGAGGGATAGATTTCTATGTCCCTAGAGGGATTTCAATGTCCCTAGAGGGATTTCTATGTCCCAAGAGGGATTTCTATGTCCCAAGAGGGATTTCTAGGTCCCTAGAGGGATTTCTATGTCCCTAGAGGGATAGATTTCTATGTCCCTAGAGGGATTTCTATGTCCCTAGAGGGATTTCTATGTCCCAAGAGGGATTTCTATGTCCCTAGAGGGATAGATTTCTATGTCCCTACAGGGATTTCTATGTCCCTAGAGGGATTTCTATGTCCCAAGAGGGATTTCTATGTCCCTACAGGGATTTCTATGTCCCTAGAGGGATAGATTTCTATGTCCCTAGAGGGATTTCTATGTCCCAAGAGGGATAGATTTCTATGTCCCTAGAGGGATTTCTATGTCCCTAGAGGGATTTCTATGTCCCAAGAGGGATTTCTATGTCCCAAGAGGGATTTCTATGTCCCTAGAGGGATTTCTATGTCCCTAGAGGGATTTCTAGGTCCCTAGAGGGATTTCTATGTCCCTAGAGGGATAGATTTCTATGTCCCTAGAGGGATTTCTATGTCCCTAGAGGGATTTCTATGTCCCTAGAGGGATTTCTATGTCGCTAGAGGGATTTCTAGGTCGCTAGAGGGATTTCTATGTCCCAAGAGGGATTTCTATGTCCCTAGAGGGATAGATTTCTATGTCCCTAGAGGGATTTCTATGTCCCTAGAGGGATTTCTATGTCGCTAGAGGGATTTCTAGGTCGCTAGAGGGATTTCTATGTCCCAAGAGGGATTTCTATGTCCCTAGAGGGATAGATTTCTATGTCCCTAGAGGGATTTCTATGTCGCTAGAGGGATTTCTAGGTCGCTAGAGGGATTTCTATGTCCCTAGAGGGATTTCTAGGTCCCTAGAGGGATAGATTTCTATGTCCCTAGAGGAATTTCTATGTCCCAAGAGGGATTTCTATGTCCCAAGAGGGATTTCTATGTCCCTAGAGGGATAGATTTCTATGTCCCTAGAGGGATTTCAATGTCCCTAGAGGGATTTCTATGTCCCAAGAGGGATTTCTATGTCCCAAGAGGGATTTCTAGGTCCCTAGAGGGATTTCTATGTCCCTAGAGGGATAGATTTCTATGTCCCTAGAGGGATTTCTATGTCGCTAGAGGGATTTCTAGGTCGCTAGAGGGATTTCTATGTCCCAAGAGGGATTTCTATGTCCCTAGAGGGATAGATTTCTATGTCCCTAGAGGGATTTCTATGTCGCTAGAGGGATTTCTAGGTCGCTAGAGGGATTTCTATGTCCCTAGAGGGATTTCTAGGTCCCTAGAGGGATAGATTTCTATGTCCCTAGAGGGATTTCTATGTCCCAAGAGGGATTTCTATGTCCCAAGAGGGATTTCTATGTCCCTAGAGGGATAGATTTCTATGTCCCTAGAGGGATTTCAATGTCCCTAGAGGGATTTCTATGTCCCAAGAGGGATTTCTATGTCCCAAGAGGGATTTCTAGGTCCCTAGAGGGATTTCTATGTCCCTAGAGGGATAGATTTCTATGTCCCTAGAGGGATTTCTATGTCCCTAGAGGGATTTCTATGTCCCAAGAGGGATTTCTATGTCCCTAGAGGGATAGATTTCTATGTCCCTACAGGGATTTCTATGTCCCTAGAGGGATTTCTATGTCCCAAGAGGGATTTCTATGTCCCTACAGGGATTTCTATGTCCCTAGAGGGATAGATTTCTATGTCCCTAGAGGGATTTCTATGTCCCAAGAGGGATAGATTTCTATGTCCCTAGAGGGATTTCTATGTCCCTAGAGGGATTTCTATGTCCCAAGAGGGATTTCTATGTCCCAAGAGGGATTTCTATGTCCCTAGAGGGATTTCTATGTCCCTAGAGGGATTTCTAGGTCCCTAGAGGGATTTCTATGTCCCTAGAGGGATAGATTTCTATGTCCCTAGAGGGATTTCTATGTCCCTAGAGGGATTTCTATGTCCCTAGAGGGATTTCTATGTCGCTAGAGGGATTTCTAGGTCGCTAGAGGGATTTCTATGTCCCAAGAGGGATTTCTATGTCCCTAGAGGGATAGATTTCTATGTCCCTAGAGGGATTTCTATGTCCCTAGAGGGATTTCTATGTCGCTAGAGGGATTTCTAGGTCGCTAGAGGGATTTCTATGTCCCAAGAGGGATTTCTATGTCCCTAGAGGGATAGATTTCTATGTCCCTAGAGGGATTTCTATGTCGCTAGAGGGATTTCTAGGTCGCTAGAGGGATTTCTATGTCCCTAGAGGGATTTCTAGGTCCCTAGAGGGATAGATTTCTATGTCCCTAGAGGAATTTCTATGTCCCAAGAGGGATTTCTATGTCCCAAGAGGGATTTCTATGTCCCTAGAGGGATATATTTCTATGTCCCTAGAGGGATTTCAATGTCCCTAGAGGGATTTCTATGTCCCAAGAGGGATTTCTATGTCCCAAGAGGGATTTCTAGGTCCCTAGAGGGATTTCTATGTCCCTAGAGGGATAGATTTCTATGTCCCTAGAGGGATTTCTATGTCCCTAGAGGGATTTCTATGTCCCAAGAGGGATTTCTATGTCCCTAGAGGGATAGATTTCTATGTCCCTAGAGGGATTTCTATGTCCCAAGAGGGATTTCTATGTCCCTAGAGGGATAGATTTCTATGTCCCTAGAGGGATTTCTATGTCCCTAGAGGGATTTCTATGTCCCACGAGGGATTTCTATGTCCCTAGAGGGATTTCTATGTCCCTAGAGGGATAGATTTCTATGTCCCTAGAGGGATTTCTATGTCCCAAGAGGGATAGATTTCTATGTCCCTAGAGGGATTTCTATGTCCCTAGAGGGATTTCTATGTCCCTAGAGGGATAGATTTCTATGTCCCTAGAGGGATTTCTATGTCCCTAGAGGGATTTCTATGTCCCAAGAGGGATTTCTATGTCCCTAGAGGGATTTCTATGTCCCTAGAGGGATAGATTTCTATGTCCCTAGAGGGATTTCTATGTCCCAAGAGGGATAGATTTCTATGTCCCTAGAGGGATTTCTATATCCCTAGAGGGATTTCTATGTCCCAAGAGGGATTTCTATGTCCCTAGAGGGATTTCTATGTCCCTAGAGGGATTTCTATGTCCCAAGAGGGATTTCTATGTCCCAAGAGGGATTTCTATGTCCCTAGAGGGATTTCTATGTCCCTAGAGGGATAGATTTCTATGTCCCTAGAGGGATTTCTATGTCCCTAGAGGGATTTCTATGTCCCAAGAGGGATTTCTATGTCCCAAGAGGGATTTCTATGTCCCTAGAGGGATAGATTTCTATGTCCCTAGAGGGATTTCAATGTCCCTAGAGGGATTTCTATGTCCCAAGAGGGATTTCTATGTCCCAAGAGGGATTTCTATGTCCCTAGAGGGATTTCTATGTCCCTAGAGGGATAGATTTCTATGTCCCTAGAGGGATTTCTAGGTCCCTAGAGGGATTTCTAGGTCCCTAGAGGGATTTCTATGTCCCTAGAGGGATAGATTTCTATGTCCCTAGAGGGATTTCTATGTCCCTAGAGGGATTTCTATGTCCCTAGAGGGATTTCTATGTCGCTAGAGGGATTTCTAGGTCGCTAGAGGGATTTCTATGTCCCAAGAGGGATTTCTATGTCCCTAGAGGGATAGATTTCTATGTCCCTAGAGGGATTTCTATGTCCCTAGAGGGATAGATTTCTATGTCCCTAGAGGGATTTCTATGTCGCTAGAGGGATTTCTAGGTCGCTAGAGGGATTTCTATGTCCCAAGAGGGATTTCTATGTCCCTAGAGGGATAGATTTCTATGTCCCTAGAGGGATTTCTATGTCGCTAGAGGGATTTCTAGGTCGCTAGAGGGATTTCTATGTCCCTAGAGGGATTTCTAGGTCCCTAGAGGGATAGATTTCTATGTCCCTAGAGAGATTTCTATGTCCCAAGAGGGATTTCTATGTCCCAAGAGGGATTTCTATGTCCCAAGAGGGATTTCTAGGTCCCTAGAGGGATTTCTATGTCCCTAGAGGGATAGATTTCTATGTCCCTAGAGGGATTTCTATGTCCCTAGAGGGATAGATTTCTATGTCCCTAGAGGGATTTCTATGTCCCTAGAGGGATTTCTATGTCCCAAGAGGGATTTCTATGTCCCTAGAGGGATTTCTATGTCCCTAGAGGGATAGATTTCTATGTCCCTAGAGGGATTTCTAGGTCCCTAGAGGGATTTCTAGGTCCCTAGAGGGATTTCTAGGTCCCTAGAGGGATTTCTATGTCCCTAGAGGGATAGATTTCTATGTCCCTAGAGGGATTTCTATGTCCCTAGAGGGATTTCTATGTCCCTAGAGGGATTTCTATGTCGCTAGAGGGATTTCTAGGTCGCTAGAGGGATTTCTATGTCCCAAGAGGGATTTCTATGTCCCTAGAGGGATAGATTTCTATGTCCCTAGAGGGATTTCTATGTCCCTAGAGGGATTTCTATGTCGCTAGAGGGATTTCTAGGTCGCTAGAGGGATTTCTATGTCCCAAGAGGGATTTCTATGTCCCTAGAGGGATAGATTTCTATGTCCCTAGAGGGATTTCTATGTCGCTAGAGGGATTTCTAGGTCGCTAGAGGGATTTCTATGTCCCTAGAGGGATTTCTAGGTCCCTAGAGGGATAGATTTCTATGTCCCTAGAGGAATTTCTATGTCCCAAGAGGGATTTCTATGTCCCAAGAGGGATTTCTATGTCCCTAGAGGGATAGATTTCTATGTCCCTAGAGGGATTTCAATGTCCCTAGAGGGATTTCTATGTCCCAAGAGGGATTTCTATGTCCCAAGAGGGATTTCTAGGTCCCTAGAGGGATTTCTATGTCCCTAGAGGGATAGATTTCTATGTCCCTAGAGGGATTTCTATGTCCCTAGAGGGATTTCTATGTCCCAAGAGGGATTTCTATGTCCCTAGAGGGATAGATTTCTATGTCCCTAGAGGGATTTCTATGTCCCAAGAGGGATTTCTATGTCCCTAGAGGGATAGATTTCTATGTCCCTAGAGGGATTTCTATGTCCCTAGAGAGATTTCTATGTCCCAAGAGGGATTTCTATGTCCCTAGAGGGATTTCTATGTCCCTAGAGGGATAGATTTCTATGTCCCTAGAGGGATTTCTATGTCCCAAGAGGGATAGATTTCTATGTCCCTAGAGGGATTTCTATGTCCCTAGAGGGATTTCTATGTCCCTAGAGGGATAGATTTATATGTCCCTAGAGGGATTTCTATGTCCCTAGAGGGATTTCTATGTCCCAAGAGGGATTTCTATGTCCCTAGAGGGATTTCTATGTCCCTAGAGGGATAGATTTCTATGTCCCTAGAGGGATTTCTATGTCCCAAGAGGGATTTCTATGTCCCTAGAGGGATAGATTTCTATGTCCCTAGAGGGATTTCTATGTCCCTAGAGGGATTTCTATGTCCCAAGAGGGATTTCTATGTCCCTAGAGGGATTTCTATGTCCCTAGAGGGATAGATTTCTATGTCCCTAGAGGGATTTCTATGTCCCAAGAGGGATAGATTTCTATGTCCCTAGAGGGATTTCTATGTCCCTAGAGGGATTTCTATGTCCCAAGAGGGATTTCTATGTCCCTAGAGGGATTTCTATGTCCCTAGAGGGATAGATTTCTATGTCCCTAGAGGGATTTCTATGTCCCAAGAGGGATTTCTATGTCCCAAGAGGGATTTCTATGTCCCTAGAGGGATTTCTATGTCCCTAGAGGGATTTCTATGTCCCTAGAGGGATAGATTTCTATGTCCCTAGAGGGATTTCTATGTCCCTAGAGGGATTTCTATGTCCCAAGAGGGATTTCTATGTCCCAACAGGGATTTCTATGTCCCTAGAGGGATAGATTTCTATGTCCCTAGAGGGATTTCAATGTCCCTAGAGGGATTTCTATGTCCCAAGAGGGATTTCTATGTCCCAAGAGGGATTTCTATGTCCCTAGAGGGATTTCTATGTCCCTAGAGGGATAGATTTCTATGTCCCTAGAGGGATTTCTAGGTCCCTAGAGGGATTTCTAGGTCCCTAGAGGGATTTCTATGTCCCTAGAGGGATAGATTTCTATGTCCCTAGAGGGATTTCTATGTCCCTAGAGGGATTTCTATGTCCCAAGAGGGATTTCTATGTCCCTAGAGGGATAGATTTCTATGTCCCTAGAGGGATTTCTATGTCCCTAGAGGGATTTCTATGTCCCAAGAGGGATTTCTATGTCCCTAGAGGGATTTCTATGTCCCTAGAGGGATAGATTTCTATGTCCCTAGAGGGATTTCTATGTCCCAAGAGGGATAGATTTCTATGTCCCTAGAGGGATTTCTATGTCCCTAGAGGGATTTCTATGTCCCAAGAGGGATTTCTATGTCCCTAGAGGGATTTCTATGTCCCTAGAGGGATAGATTTCTATGTCCCTAAAGGGATTTCTATGTCCCAAGAGGGATTTCTATGTCCCAAGAGGGATTTCTATGTCCCTAGAGGGATAGATTTCTATGTCCCTAGAGGGATTTCAATGTCCCTAGAGGGATTTCTATGTCCCAAGAGGGATTTCTATGTCCCAAGAGGGATTTCTATGTCCCTAGAGGGATTTCTATGTCCCTAGAGGGATAGATTTCTATGTCCCTAGAGGGATTTCTATGTCCCAAGAGGGATTTCTATGTCCCAAGAGGAATTTCTATGTCCCTAGAGGGATAGATTTCTATGTCCCTAGAGGGATTTCAATGTCCCTAGAGGGATTTCAATGTCCCTAGAGGGATTTCTATGTCCCAAGAGGGATTTCTATGTCCCAAGAGGGATTTCTATGTCCCTAGAGGGATTTCTATGTCCCTAGAGGGATAGATTTCTATGTCCCTAGAGGGATTTCTAGGTCCCTAGAGGGATTTCTAGGTCCCTAGAGGGATTTCTATGTCCCTAGAGGGATAGATTTCTATGTCCCTAGAGGGATTTCTATGTCCCTAGAGGGATTTCTATGTCCCTAGAGGGATTTCTATGTCGCTAGAGGGATTTCTAGGTCGCTAGAGGGATTTCTATGTCCCAAGAGGGATTTCTATGTCCCTAGAGGGATAGATTTCTATGTCCCTAGAGGGATTTCTATGTCGCTAGAGGGATTTCTAGGTCGCTAGAGGGATTTCTATGTCCCAAGAGGGATTTCTATGTCCCTAGAGGGATAGATTTCTATGTCCCTAGAGGGATTTCTATGTCGCTAGAGGGATTTCTAGGTCGCTAGAGGGATTTCTATGTCCCTAGAGGGATTTCTAGGTCCCTAGAGGGATAGATTTCTATGTCCCTAGAGGGATTTCTATGTCCCAAGAGGGATTTCTATGTCCCAAGAGGGATTTCTATGTCCCTAGAGGGATAGATTTCTATGTCCCTAGAGGGATTTCAATGTCCCTAGAGGGATTTCTATGTCCCAAGAGGGATTTCTATGTCCCAAGAGGGATTTCTAGGTCCCTAGAGGGATTTCTATGTCCCTAGAGGGATAGATTTCTATGTCCCTAGAGGGATTTCTATGTCCCTAGAGGGATTTCTATGTCCCAAGAGGGATTTCTATGTCCCTAGAGGGATAGATTTCTATGTCCCTAGAGGGATTTCTATGTCCCTAGAGGGATTTCTATGTCCCAAGAGGGATTTCTATGTCCCTAGAGGGATTTCTATGTCCCTAGAGGGATAGATTTCTATGTCCCTAGAGGGATTTCTATGTCCCTAGAGGGATTTCTATGTCCCAAGAGGGATTTCTATGTCCCAAGAGGGATTTCTATGTCCCTAGAGGGATAGATTTCTATGTCCCTAGAGGGATTTCAATGTCCCTAGAGGGATTTCTATGTCCCAAGAGGGATTTCTATGTCCCAAGAGGGATTTCTATGTCCCTAGAGGGATTTCTATGTCCCTAGAGGGATAGATTTCTATGTCCCTAGAGGGATTTCTAGGTCCCTAGAGGGATTTCTAGGTCCCTAGAGGGATTTCTATGTCCCTAGAGGGATAGATTTCTATGTCCCTAGAGGGATTTCTATGTCCCTAGAGGGATTTCTATGTCCCTAGAGGGATTTCTATGTCCCTAGAGGGATTTCTATGTCGCTAGAGGGATTTCTAGGTCGCTAGAGGGATTTCTATGTCCCAAGAGGGATTTCTATGTCCCTAGAGGGATAGATTTCTATGTCCCTAGAGGGATTTCTATGTCCCTAGAGGGATAGATTTCTATGTCCCTAGAGGGATTTCTATGTCGCTAGAGGGATTTCTAGGTCGCTAGAGGGATTTCTATGTCCCAAGAGGGATTTCTATGTCCCTAGAGGGATAGATTTCTATGTCCCTAGAGGGATTTCTATGTCGCTAGAGGGATTTCTAGGTCGCTAGAGGGATTTCTATGTCCCTAGAGGGATTTCTAGGTCCCTAGAGGGATAGATTTCTATGTCCCTAGAGAGATTTCTATGTCTCAAGAGGGATTTCTATGTCCCAAGAGGGATTTCTATGTCCCTAGAGGGATAGATTTCTATGTCCCTAGAGGGATTTCAATGTCCCTAGAGGGATTTCTATGTCCCAAGAGGGATTTCTATGTCCCAAGAGGGATTTCTAGGTCCCTAGAGGGATTTCTATGTCCCTAGAGGGATAGATTTCTATGTCCCTAGAGGGATTTCTATGTCCCTAGAGGGATAGATTTCTATGTCCCTAGAGGGATTTCTATGTCCCTAGAGGGATTTCTATGTCCCAAGAGGGATTTCTATGTCCCTACAGGGATTTCTATGTCCCTAGAGGGATAGATTTCTATGTCCCTAGAGGGATTTCTAGGTCCCTAGAGGGATTTCTAGGTCCCTAGAGGGATTTCTAGGTCCCTAGAGGGATTTCTATGTCCCTAGAGGGATAGATTTCTATGTCCCTAGAGGGATTTCTATGTCCCTAGAGGGATTTCTATGTCCCTAGAGGGATTTCTATGTCGCTAGAGGGATTTCTAGGTCGCTAGAGGGATTTCTATGTCCCAAGAGGGATTTCTATGTCCCTAGAGGGATAGATTTATATGTCCCTAGAGGGATTTCTATGTCCCTAGAGGGATTTCTATGTCGCTAGAGGGATTTCTAGGTCGCTAGAGGGATTTCTATGTCCCAAGAGGGATTTCTATGTCCCTAGAGGGATAGATTTCTATGTCCCTAGAGGGATTTCTATGTCGCTAGAGGGATTTCTAGGTCGCTAGAGGGATTTCTATGTCCCTAGAGGGATTTCTAGGTCCCTAGAGGGATAGATTTCTATGTCCCTAGAGGAATTTCTATGTCCCAAGAGGGATTTCTATGTCCCAAGAGGGATTTCTATGTCCCTAGAGGGATAGATTTCTATGTCCCAAGAGGGATTTCTATGTCCCTAGAGGGATTTCTATGTCCCTAGAGGGATAGATTTCTATGTCCCTAGAGGGATTTCTATGTCCCTAGAGGGATTTCTATGTACCTAGAGGGATAGATTTCTATGTCCCTAGAGGGATTTCTAGGTCCCTAGAGGGATTTCTATGTCCCTAGAGGGATAGATTTCTATGTCCCTAGAGGGATTTCTATGTCCCTAGAGGGATTTCTATGTCCCTAGAGGGATTTCTATGTCGCTAGAGGGATTTCTAGGTCGCTAGAGGGATTTCTATGTCCCAAGAGGGATTTCTATGTCCCTAGAGGGATAGATTTCTATGTCCCTAGAGGGATTTCTATGTCGCTAGAGGGATTTCTAGGTCGCTAGAGGGATTTCTATGTCCCAAGAGGGATTTCTATGTCCCTAGAGGGATTTCTATGTCCCAAGAGGGATTTCTATGTCCCTAGAGGGATTTCTATGTCCCTAGAGGGATAGATTTCTATGTCCCTAGAGGGATTTCTATGTCCCAAGAGGGATTTCTATGTCCCTAGAGGGATAGATTTCTATGTCCCTAGAGGGATTTCTATGTCCCTAGAGGGATTTCTATGTCCCAAGAGGGATTTCTATGTCCCTAGAGGGATTTCTATGTCCCTAGAGGGATAGATTTCTATGTCCCTAGAGGGATTTCTATGTCCCAAGAGGGATAGATTTCTATGTCCCTAGAGGGATTTCTATGTCCCTAGAGGGATTTCTATGTCCCAAGAGGGATTTCTATGTCCCTAGAGGGATTTCTATGTCCCTAGAGGGATAGATTTCTATGTCCCTAGAGGGATTTCTATGTCCCAAGAGGGATTTCTATGTCCCAAGAGGGATTTCTATGTCCCTAGAGGGATTTCTATGTCCCTAGAGGGATTTCTATGTCCCTAGAGGGATAGATTTCTATGTCCCTAGAGGGATTTCTATGTCCCTAGAGGGATTTCTATGTCCCAAGAGGGATTTCTATGTCCCAACAGGGATTTCTATGTCCCTAGAGGGATAGATTTCTATGTCCCTAGAGGGATTTCAATGTCCCTAGAGGGATTTCTATGTCCCAAGAGGGATTTCTATGTCCCAAGAGGGATTTCTATGTCCCTAGAGGGATTTCTATGTCCCTAGAGGGATAGATTTCTATGTCCCTAGAGGGATTTCTAGGTCCCTAGAGGGATTTCTAGGTCCCTAGAGGGATTTCTATGTCCCTAGAGGGATAGATTTCTATGTCCCTAGAGGGATTTCTATGTCCCTAGAGGGATTTCTATGTCCCAAGAGGGATTTCTATGTCCCTAGAGGGATAGATTTCTATGTCCCTAGAGGGATTTCTATGTCCCTAGAGGGATTTCTATGTCCCAAGAGGGATTTCTATGTCCCTAGAGGGATTTCTATGTCCCTAGAGGGATAGATTTCTATGTCCCTAGAGGGATTTCTATGTCCCAAGAGGGATAGATTTCTATGTCCCTAGAGGGATTTCTATGTCCCTAGAGGGATTTCTATGTCCCAAGAGGGATTTCTATGTCCCTAGAGGGATTTCTATGTCCCTAGAGGGATAGATTTCTATGTCCCTAGAGGGATTTCTATGTCCCAAGAGGGATTTCTATGTCCCAAGAGGGATTTCTATGTCCCTAGAGGGATAGATTTCTATGTCCCTAGAGGGATTTCAATGTCCCTAGAGGGATTTCTATGTCCCAAGAGGGATTTCTATGTCCCAAGAGGGATTTCTATGTCCCTAGAGGGATTTCTATGTCCCTAGAGGGATAGATTTCTATGTCCCTAGAGGGATTTCTATGTCCCTAGAGGGATTTCTATGTACCTAGAGGGATAGATTTCTATGTCCCTAGAGGGATTTCTAGGTCCCTAGAGGGATTTCTATGTCCCTAGAGGGATAGATTTCTATGTCCCTAGAGGGATTTCTATGTCCCTAGAGGGATTTCTATGTCCCTAGAGGGATTTCTATGTCGCTAGAGGGATTTCTAGGTCGCTAGAGGGATTTCTATGTCCCAAGAGGGATTTCTATGTCCCTAGAGGGATAGATTTCTATGTCCCTAGAGGGATTTCTATGTCGCTAGAGGGATTTCTAGGTCGCTAGAGGGATTTCTATGTCCCAAGAGGGATTTCTATGTCCCTAGAGGGATAGATTTCTATGTCCCTAGAGGGATTTCTATGTCGCTAGAGGGATTTCTAGGTCGCTAGAGGGATTTCTATGTCCCTAGAGGGATTTCTAGGTCCCTAGAGGGATAGATTTCTATGTCCCTAGAGGGATTTCTATGTCCCAAGAGGGATTTCTATGTCCCAAGAGGGATTTCTATGTCCCTAGAGGGATAGATTTCTATGTCCCTAGAGGGATTTCAATGTCCCTAGAGGGATTTCTATGTCCCAAGAGGGATTTCTATGTCCCAAGAGGGATTTCTAGGTCCCTAGAGGGATTTCTATGTCCCTAGAGGGATAGATTTCTATGTCCCTAGAGGGATTTCTATGTCCCTAGAGGGATTTCTATGTCCCAAGAGGGATTTCTATGTCCCTAGAGGGATAGATTTCTATGTCCCTAGAGGGATTTCTATGTCCCTAGAGGGATTTCTATGTCCCAAGAGGGATTTCTATGTCCCTAGAGGGATTTCTATGTCCCTAGAGGGATAGATTTCTATGTCCCTAGAGGGATTTCTATGTCCCTAGAGGGATTTCTATGTCCCAAGAGGGATTTCTATGTCCCAAGAGGGATTTCTATGTCCCTAGAGGGATAGATTTCTATGTCCCTAGAGGGATTTCAGTGTCCCTAGAGGGATTTCTATGTCCCAAGAGGGATTTCTATGTCCCAAGAGGGATTTCTATGTCCCTAGAGGGATTTCTATGTCCCTAGAGGGATAGATTTCTATGTCCCTAGAGGGATTTCTAGGTCCCTAGAGGGATTTCTAGGTCCCTAGAGGGATTTCTATGTCCCTAGAGGGATAGATTTCTATGTCCCTAGAGGGATTTCTATGTCCCTAGAGGGATTTCTATGTCCCTAGAGGGATTTCTATGTCGCTAGAGGGATTTCTAGGTCGCTAGAGGGATTTCTATGTCCCAAGAGGGATTTCTATGTCCCTAGAGGGATAGATTTCTATGTCCCTAGAGGGATTTCTATGTCCCAACAGGGATTTCTATGTCCCTAGAGGGATAGATTTCTATGTCCCTAGAGGGATTTCAATGTCCCTAGAGGGATTTCTATGTCCCAAGAGGGATTTCTATGTCCCAAGAGGGATTTCTATGTCCCTAGAGGGATTTCTATGTCCCTAGAGGGATAGATTTCTATGTCCCTAGAGGGATTTCTAGGTCCCTAGAGGGATTTCTAGGTCCCTAGAGGGATTTCTATGTCCCTAGAGGGATAGATTTCTATGTCCCTAGAGGGATTTCTATGTCCCTAGAGGGATTTCTATGTCCCAAGAGGGATTTCTATGTCCCTAGAGGGATAGATTTCTATGTCCCTAGAGGGATTTCTATGTCCCTAGAGGGATTTCTATGTCCCAAGAGGGATTTCTATGTCCCTAGAGGGATTTCTATGTCCCTAGAGGGATAGATTTCTATGTCCCTAGAGGGATTTCTATGTCCCAAGAGGGATAGATTTCTATGTCCCTAGAGGGATTTCTATGTCCCTAGAGGGATTTCTATGTCCCAAGAGGGATTTCTATGTCGCTAGAGGGATTTCTAGGTCGCTAGAGGGATTTCTATGTCCCTAGAGGGATTTCTAGGTCCCTAGAGGGATAGATTTCTATGTCCCTAGAGGGATTTCTATGTCCCAAGAGGGATTTCTATGTCCCAAGAGGGATTTCTATGTCCCTAGAGGGATAGATTTCTATGTCCCTAGAGGGATTTCAATGTCCCTAGAGGGATTTCTATGTCCCAAGAGGGATTTCTATGTCCCAAGAGGGATTTCTAGGTCCCTAGAGGGATTTCTATGTCCCTAGAGGGATAGATTTCTATGTCCCTAGAGGGATTTCTATGTCCCTAGAGGGATTTCTATGTCCCAAGAGGGATTTCTATGTCCCTAGAGGGATAGATTTCTATGTCCCTAGAGGGATTTCTATGTCCCTAGAGGGATTTCTATGTCCCAAGAGGGATTTCTATGTCCCTAGAGGGATTTCTATGTCCCTAGAGGGATAGATTTCTATGTCCCTAGAGGGATTTCTATGTCGCTAGAGGGATTTCTAGGTCGCTAGAGGGATTTCTATGTCCCAAGAGGGATTTCTATGTCCCTAGAGGGATAGATTTCTATGTCCCTAGAGGGATTTCTATGTCCCTAGAGGGATAGATTTCTATGTCCCTAGAGGGATTTCTATGTCGCTAGAGGGATTTCTAGGTCGCTAGAGGGATTTCTATGTCCCAAGAGGGATTTCTATGTCCCTAGAGGGATAGATTTCCATGTCCCTAGAGGGATTTCTATGTCGCTAGAGGGATTTCTAGGTCGCTAGAGGGATTTCTATGTCCCTAGAGGGATTTCTAGGTCCCTAGAGGGATAGATTTCTATGTCCCTAGAGAGATTTCTATGTCTCAAGAGGGATTTCTATGTCCCAAGAGGGATTTCTATGTCCCTAGAGGGATAGATTTCTATGTCCCTAGAGGGATTTCAATGTCCCTAGAGGGATTTCTATGTCCCAAGAGGGATTTCTATGTCCCAAGAGGGATTTCTAGGTCCCTAGAGGGATTTCTATGTCCCTAGAGGGATAGATTTCTATGTCCCTAGAGGGATTTCTATGTCCCTAGAGGGATAGATTTCTATGTCCCTAGAGGGATTTCTATGTCCCTAGAGGGATTTCTATGTCCCAAGAGGGATTTCTATGTCCCTACAGGGATTTCTATGTCCCTAGAGGGATAGATTTCTATGTCCCTAGAGGGATTTCTAGGTCCCTAGAGGGATTTCTAGGTCCCTAGAGGGATTTCTAGGTCCCTAGAGGGATTTCTATGTCCCTAGAGGGATAGATTTCTATGTCCCTAGAGGGATTTCTATGTCCCTAGAGGGATTTCTATTTCGCTAGAGGGATTTCTAGGTCGCTAGAGGGATTTCTATGTCCCAAGAGGGATTTCTATGTCCCTAGAGGGATAGATTTATATGTCCCTAGAGGGATTTCTATGTCCCTAGAGGGATTTCTATGTCGCTAGAGGGATTTCTAGGTCGCTAGAGGGATTTCTATGTCCCAAGAGGGATTTCTATGTCCCTAGAGGGATAGATTTCTATGTCCCTAGAGGGATTTCTATGTCGCTAGAGGGATTTCTAGGTCGCTAGAGGGATTTCTATGTCCCTAGAGGGATTTCTAGGTCCCTAGAGGGATAGATTTCTATGTCCCTAGAGGAATTTCTATGTCCCAAGAGGGATTTCTATGTCCCAAGAGGGATTTCTATGTCCCTAGAGGGATAGATTTCTATGTCCCTAGAGGGATTTCAATGTCCCTAGAGGGATTTCTATGTCCCAAGAGGGATTTCTATGTCCCAAGAGGGATTTCTAGGTCCCTAGAGGGATTTCTATGTCCCTAGAGGGATAGATTTCTATGTCCCTAGAGGGATTTCTATGTCCCTAGAGGGATTTCTATGTCCCAAGAGGGATTTCTATGTCCCTAGAGGGATAGATTTCTATGTCCCTAGAGGGATTTCTATGTCCCAAGAGGGATTTCTATGTCCCTAGGGGGATAGATTTCTATGTCCCTAGAGGGATTTCTATGTCCCTAGAGAGATTTCTATGTCCCAAGAGGGATTTCTATGTCCCTAGAGGGATTTCTATGTCCCTAGAGGGATAGATTTCTATGTCCCTAGAGGGATTTCTATGTCCCAAGAGGGATAGATTTCTATGTCCCTAGAGGGATTTCTATGTCCCTAGAGGGATTTCTATGTCCCTAGAGGGATAGATTTCTATGTCCCTAGAGGGATTTCTATGTCCCTAGAGGGATTTCTATGTCCCAAGAGGGATTTCTATGTCCCTAGAGGGATTTCTATGTCCCTAGAGGGATAGATTTCTATGTCCCTAGAGGGATTTCTATGTCCCAAGAGGGATTTCTATGTCCCTAGAGGGATAGATTTCTATGTCCCTAGAGGGATTTCTATGTCCCTAGAGGGATTTCTATGTCCCAAGAGGGATTTCTATGTCCCTAGAGGGATTTCTATGTCCCTAGAGGGATAGATTTCTATGTCCCTAGAGGGATTTCTATGTCCCAAGAGGGATAGATTTCTATGTCCCTAGAGGGATTTCTATGTCCCTAGAGGGATTTCTATGTCCCAAGAGGGATTTCTATGTCCCTAGAGGGATTTCTATGTCCCTAGAGGGATAGATTTCTATGTCCCTAGAGGGATTTCTATGTCCCAAGAGGGATTTCTATGTCCCAAGAGGGATTTCTATGTCCCTAGAGGGATTTCTATGTCCCTAGAGGGATTTCTATGTCCCTAGAGGGATAGATTTCTATGTCCCTAGAGGGATTTCTATGTCCCTAGAGGGATTTCTATGTCCCAAGAGGGATTTCTATGTCCCAACAGGGATTTCTATGTCCCTAGAGGGATAGATTTCTATGTCCCTAGAGGGATTTCAATGTCCCTAGAGGGATTTCTATGTCCCAAGAGGGATTTCTATGTCCCAAGAGGGATTTCTATGTCCCTAGAGGGATTTCTATGTCCCTAGAGGGATAGATTTCTATGTCCCTAGAGGGATTTCTAGGTCCCTAGAGGGATTTCTAGGTCCCTAGAGGGATTTCTATGTCCCTAGAGGGATAGATTTCTATGTCCCTAGAGGGATTTCTATGTCCCTAGAGGGATTTCTATGTCCCAAGAGGGATTTCTATGTCCCTAGAGGGATAGATTTCTATGTCCCTAGAGGGATTTCTATGTCCCTAGAGGGATTTCTATGTCCCAAGAGGGATTTCTATGTCCCTAGAGGGATTTCTATGTCCCTAGAGGGATAGATTTCTATGTCCCTAGAGGGATTTCTATGTCCCAAGAGGGATAGATTTCTATGTCCCTAGAGGGATTTCTATGTCCCTAGAGGGATTTCTATGTCCCAAGAGGGATTTCTATGTCCCTAGAGGGATTTCTATGTCCCTAGAGGGATAGATTTCTATGTCCCTAGAGGGATTTCTATGTCCCAAGAGGGATTTCTATGTCCCAAGAGGGATTTCTATGTCCCTAGAGGGATAGATTTCTATGTCCCTAGAGGGATTTCAATGTCCCTAGAGGGATTTCTATGTCCCAAGAGGGATTTCTATGTCCCAAGAGGGATTTCTATGTCCCTAGAGGGATTTCTATGTCCCTAGAGGGATAGATTTCTATGTCCCTAGAGGGATTTCTATGTCCCTAGAGGGATTTCTATGTACCTAGAGGGATAGATTTCTATGTCCCTAGAGGGATTTCTAGGTCCCTAGAGGGATTTCTATGTCCCTAGAGGGATAGATTTCTATGTCCCTAGAGGGATTTCTATGTCCCTAGAGGGATTTCTATGTCCCTAGAGGGATTTCTATGTCGCTAGAGGGATTTCTAGGTCGCTAGAGGGATTTCTATGTCCCAAGAGGGATTTCTATGTCCCTAGAGGGATAGATTTCTATGTCCCTAGAGGGATTTCTATGTCGCTAGAGGGATTTCTAGGTCGCTAGAGGGATTTCTATGTCCCAAGAGGGATTTCTATGTCCCTAGAGGGATAGATTTCTATGTCCCTAGAGGGATTTCTATGTCGCTAGAGGGATTTCTAGGTCGCTAGAGGGATTTCTATGTCCCTAGAGGGATTTCTAGGTCCCTAGAGGGATAGATTTCTATGTCCCTAGAGGGATTTCTATGTCCCAAGAGGGATTTCTATGTCCCAAGAGGGATTTCTATGTCCCTAGAGGGATAGATTTCTATGTCCCTAGAGGGATTTCAATGTCCCTAGAGGGATTTCTATGTCCCAAGAGGGATTTCTATGTCCCAAGAGGGATTTCTAGGTCCCTAGAGGGATTTCTATGTCCCTAGAGGGATAGATTTCTATGTCCCTAGAGGGATTTCTATGTCCCTAGAGGGATTTCTATGTCCCAAGAGGGATTTCTATGTCCCTAGAGGGATAGATTTCTATGTCCCTAGAGGGATTTCTATGTCCCTAGAGGGATTTCTATGTCCCAAGAGGGATTTCTATGTCCCTAGAGGGATTTCTATGTCCCTAGAGGGATAGATTTCTATGTCCCTAGAGGGATTTCTATGTCCCTAGAGGGATTTCTATGTCCCAAGAGGGATTTCTATGTCCCAAGAGGGATTTCTATGTCCCTAGAGGGATAGATTTCTATGTCCCTAGAGGGATTTCAGTGTCCCTAGAGGGATTTCTATGTCCCAAGAGGGATTTCTATGTCCCAAGAGGGATTTCTATGTCCCTAGAGGGATTTCTATGTCCCTAGAGGGATAGATTTCTATGTCCCTAGAGGGATTTCTAGGTCCCTAGAGGGATTTCTAGGTCCCTAGAGGGATTTCTATGTCCCTAGAGGGATAGATTTCTATGTCCCTAGAGGGATTTCTATGTCCCTAGAGGGATTTCTATGTCCCTAGAGGGATTTCTATGTCGCTAGAGGGATTTCTAGGTCGCTAGAGGGATTTCTATGTCCCAAGAGGGATTTCTATGTCCCTAGAGGGATAGATTTCTATGTCCCTAGAGGGATTTCTATGTCCCAACAGGGATTTCTATGTCCCTAGAGGGATAGATTTCTATGTCCCTAGAGGGATTTCAATGTCCCTAGAGGGATTTCTATGTCCCAAGAGGGATTTCTATGTCCCAAGAGGGATTTCTATGTCCCTAGAGGGATTTCTATGTCCCTAGAGGGATAGATTTCTATGTCCCTAGAGGGATTTCTAGGTCCCTAGAGGGATTTCTAGGTCCCTAGAGGGATTTCTATGTCCCTAGAGGGATAGATTTCTATGTCCCTAGAGGGATTTCTATGTCCCTAGAGGGATTTCTATGTCCCAAGAGGGATTTCTATGTCCCTAGAGGGATAGATTTCTATGTCCCTAGAGGGATTTCTATGTCCCTAGAGGGATTTCTATGTCCCAAGAGGGATTTCTATGTCCCTAGAGGGATTTCTATGTCCCTAGAGGGATAGATTTCTATGTCCCTAGAGGGATTTCTATGTCCCAAGAGGGATAGATTTCTATGTCCCTAGAGGGATTTCTATGTCCCTAGAGGGATTTCTATGTCCCAAGAGGGATTTCTATGTCGCTAGAGGGATTTCTAGGTCGCTAGAGGGATTTCTATGTCCCTAGAGGGATTTCTAGGTCCCTAGAGGGATAGATTTCTATGTCCCTAGAGGGATTTCTATGTCCCAAGAGGGATTTCTATGTCCCAAGAGGGATTTCTATGTCCCTAGAGGGATAGATTTCTATGTCCCTAGAGGGATTTCAATGTCCCTAGAGGGATTTCTATGTCCCAAGAGGGATTTCTATGTCCCAAGAGGGATTTCTAGGTCCCTAGAGGGATTTCTATGTCCCTAGAGGGATAGATTTCTATGTCCCTAGAGGGATTTCTATGTCCCTAGAGGGATTTCTATGTCCCAAGAGGGATTTCTATGTCCCTAGAGGGATAGATTTCTATGTCCCTAGAGGGAT
Source organism: Troilus luridus (assembly GCA_964056705.1). Classification (NCBI taxonomy): domain Eukaryota; kingdom Metazoa; phylum Arthropoda; class Insecta; order Hemiptera; family Pentatomidae; genus Troilus; species Troilus luridus. The sequence continues at coordinate 104,518,966 of OZ057416.1, read as the reverse complement.
TTCTATGTCCCTAGAGGGATTTCTATGTCCCAAGAGGGATTTCTATGTCCCTAGAGGGATTTCTATGTCCCTAGAGGGATAGATTTCTATGTCCCTAGAGGGATTTCTATGTCCCTAGAGGGATTTCTATGTCCCAAGAGGGATTTCTATGTCCCAAGAGGGATTTCTATGTCCCTAGAGGGATAGATTTCTATGTCCCTAGAGGGGTTTCAGTGTCCCTAGAGGGATTTCTATGTCCCAAGAGGGATTTCTATGTCCCAAGAGGGATTTCTATGTCCCTAGAGGGATTTCTATGTCCCTAGAGGGATAGATTTCTATGTCCCTAGAGGGATTTCTAGGTCCCTAGAGGGATTTCTAGGTCCCTAGAGGGATTTCTATGTCCCTAGAGGGATAGATTTCTATGTCCCTAGAGGGATTTCTATGTCCCTAGAGGGATTTCTATGTCCCTAGAGGGATTTCTATGTCGCTAGAGGGATTTCTAGGTCGCTAGAGGGATTTCTATGTCCCAAGAGGGATTTCTATGTCCCTAGAGGGATAGATTTCTATGTCCCTAGAGGGATTTCTATGTCGCTAGAGGGATTTCTAGGTCGCTAGAGGGATTTCTATGTCCCAAGAGGGATTTCTATGTCCCTAGAGGGATAGATTTCTATGTCCCTAGAGGGATTTCTATGTCGCTAGAGGGATTTCTAGGTCGCTAGAGGGATTTCTATGTCCCTAGAGGGATTTCTAGGTCCCTAGAGGGATAGATTTCTATGTCCCTAGAGGGATTTCTATGTCCCAAGAGGGATTTCTATGTCCCAAGAGGGATTTCTATGTCCCTAGAGGGATAGATTTCTATGTCCCTAGAGGGATTTCAATGTCCCTAGAGGGATTTCTATGTCCCAAGAGGGATTTCTATGTCCCAAGAGGGATTTCTAGGTCCCTAGAGGGATTTCTATGTCCCTAGAGGGATAGATTTCTATGTCCCTAGAGGGATTTCTATGTCCCTAGAGGGATTTCTATGTCCCAAGAGGGATTTCTATGTCCCTAGAGGGATAGATTTCTATGTCCCTAGAGGGATTTCTATGTCCCTAGAGGGATTTCTATGTCCCAAGAGGGATTTCTATGTCCCTAGAGGGATTTCTATGTCCCTAGAGGGATAGATTTCTATGTCCCTAGAGGGATTTCTATGTCCCAAGAGGGATAGATTTCTATGTCCCTAGAGGGATTTCTATGTCCCTAGAGGGATTTCTATGTCCCAAGAGGGATTTCTATGTCCCTAGAGGGATTTCTATGTCCCTAGAGGGATAGATTTCTATGTCCCTAGAGGGATTTCTATGTCCCAAGAGGGATTTCTATGTCCCAAGAGGGATTTCTATGTCCCTAGAGGGATAGATTTCTATGTCCCTAGAGGGATTTCAATGTCCCTAGAGGGATTTCTATGTCCCAAGAGGGATTTCTATGTCCCAAGAGGGATTTCTAGGTCCCTAGAGGGATTTCTATGTCCCTAGAGGGATTTCTATGTCGCTAGAGGGATTTCTAGGTCGCTAGAGGGATTTCTATGTCCCAAGAGGGATTTCTATGTCCCTAGAGGGATAGATTTCTATGTCCCTAGAGGGATTTCTATGTCGCTAGAGGGATTTCTAGGTCGCTAGAGGGATTTCTATGTCCCTAGAGGGATTTCTAGGTCCCTAGAGGGATAGATTTCTATGTCCCTAGAGGGATTTCTATGTCCCTAGAGGGATTTCTATGTCCCTAGAGGGATTTCTATGTCCCAAGAGGGATTTCTATGTCCCAAGAGGGATTTCTATGTCCCTAGAGGGATAGATTTCTATGTCCCTAGAGGGATTTCAATGTCCCTAGAGGGATTTCTATGTCCCAAGAGGGATTTCTATGTCCCAAGAGGGATTTCTATGTCCCTAGAGGGATTTCTATGTCCCAAGAGGGATTTCTATGTCCCAAGAGGGATTTCTATGTCCCTAGAGGGATAGATTTCTATGTCCCTAGAGGGATTTCAATGTCCCTAGAGGGATTTCTATGTCCCAAGAGGGATTTCTATGTCCCAAGAGGGATTTCTATGTCCCTAGAGGGATTTCTATGTCCCTAGAGGGATAGATTTCTATGTCCCTAGAGGGATTTCTATGTCCCTAGAGGGATTTCTATGTCCCAAGAGGGATTTCTATGTCCCTAGAGGGATTTCTATGTCCCAAGAGGGATTTCTATGTCCCTAGAGGGATTTCTATGTCCCTAGAGGGATAGATTTCTATGTCCCTAGAGGGATTTCTATGTCCCAAGAGGGATAGATTTCTATGTCCCTAGAGGGATTTCTATGTCCCTAGAGGGATTTCTATGTCCCAAGAGGGATTTCTATGTCCCTAGAGGGATTTCTATGTCCCTAGAGGGATAGATTTCTATGTCCCTAGAGGGATTTCTATGTCCCAAGAGGGATTTCTATGTCCCAAGAGGGATTTCTATGTCCCTAGAGGGATAGATTTCTATGTCCCTAGAGGGATTTCAATGTCCCTAGAGGGATTTCTATGTCCCAAGAGGGATTTCTATGTCCCAAGAGGGATTTCTATGTCCCTAGAGGGATTTCTATGTCCCTAGAGGGATAGATTTCTATGTCCCTAGAGGGATTTCTATGTCCCTAGAGGGATTTCTATGTCCCAAGAGGGATTTCTATGTCCCAAGAGGGATTTCTATGACCCTAGAGGGATAGATTTCTATGTCCCTAGAGGGATTTCAATGTCCCTAGAGGGATTTCTATGTCCCAAGAGGGATTTCTATGTCCCAAGAGGGATTTCTAGGTCCCTAGAGGGATTTCTATGTCCCTAGAGGGATTTCTATGTCGCTAGAGGGATTTCTAGGTCGCTAGAGGGATTTCTATGTCCCAAGAGGGATTTCTATGTCCCTAGAGGGATAGATTTCTATGTCCCTAGAGGGATTTCTATGTCGCTAGAGGGATTTCTAGGTCGCTAGAGGGATTTCTATGTCCCTAGAGGGATAGATTTCTATGTCCCTAGAGGGATTTCTATGTCCCAAGAGGGATAGATTTCTATGTCCCTAGAGGGATTTCTATGTCCCTAGAGGGATTTCTATGTCCCAAGAGGGATTTCTATGTCCCTAGAGGGATTTCTATGTCCCTAGAGGGATAGATTTCTATGTCCCTAGAGGGATTTCTATGTCCCAAGAGGGATTTCTATGTCCCAAGAGGGATTTCTATGTCCCTAGAGGGATAGATTTCTATGTCCCTAGAGGGATTTCAATGTCCCTAGAGGGATTTCTATGTCCCAAGAGGGATTTCTATGTCCCAAGAGGGATTTCTAGGTCCCTAGAGGGATTTCTATGTCCCTAGAGGGATTTCTATGTCGCTAGAGGGATTTCTAGGTCGCTAGAGGGATTTCTATGTCCCAAGAGGGATTTCTATGTCCCTAGAGGGATAGATTTCTATGTCCCTAGAGGGATTTCTATGTCGCTAGAGGGATTTCTAGGTCGCTAGAGGGATTTCTATGTCCCTAGAGGGATTTCTAGGTCCCTAGAGGGATAGATTTCTATGTCCCTAGAGGGATTTCTATGTCCCTAGAGGGATTTCTATGTCCCTAGAGGGATTTCTATGTCCCAAGAGGGATTTCTATGTCCCAAGAGGGATTTCTATGTCCCTAGAGGGATAGATTTCTATGTCCCTAGAGGGATTTCAATGTCCCTAGAGGGATTTCTATGTCCCAAGAGGGATTTCTATGTCCCAAGAGGGATTTCTATGTCCCTAGAGGGATTTCTATGTCCCAAGAGGGATTTCTATGTCCCAAGAGGGATTTCTATGTCCCTAGAGGGATAGATTTCTATGTCCCTAGAGGGATTTCAATGTCCCTAGAGGGATTTCTATGTCCCAAGAGGGATTTCTATGTCCCAAGAGGGATTTCTATGTCCCTAGAGGGATTTCTATGTCCCTAGAGGGATAGATTTCTATGTCCCTAGAGGGATTTCTATGTCCCTAGAGGGATTTCTATGTCCCAAGAGGGATTTCTATGTCCCTAGAGGGATTTCTATGTCCCAAGAGGGATTTCTATGTCCCTAGAGGGATTTCTATGTCCCTAGAGGGATAGATTTCTATGTCCATAGAGGGATTTCTATGTCCCAAGAGGGATAGATTTCTATGTCCCTAGAGGGATTTCTATGTCCCTAGAGGGATTTCTATGTCCCAAGAGGGATATCTATGTCCCTAGAGGGATTTCTATGTCCCTAGAGGGATAGATTTCTATGTCCCTAGAGGGATTTCTATGTCCCAAGAGGGATTTCTATGTCCCAAGAGGGATTTCTATGTCCCTAGAGGGATAGATTTCTATGTCCCTAGAGGGATTTCAATGTCCCAAGAGGGATTTCTATGTCCCAAGAGGGATTTCTATGTCCCAAGAGGGATTTCTAGGTCCCTAGAGGGATTTCTATGTCCCTAGAGGGATTTCTATGTCGCTAGAGGGATTTCTAGGTCGCTAGAGGGATTTCTATGTCCCAAGAGGGATTTCTATGTCCCTAGAGGGATAGATTTCTATGTCCCTAGAGGGATTTCTATGTCGCTAGAGGGATTTCTAGGTCGCTAGAGGGATTTCTATGTCCCTAGAGGGATTTCTAGGTCCCTAGAGGGATAGATTTCTATGTCCCTAGAGGGATTTCTATGTCCCTAGAGGGATTTCTATGTCCCTAGAGGGATTTCTATGTCCCAAGAGGGATTTCTATGTCCCAAGAGGGATTTCTATGTCCCTAGAGGGATAGATTTCTATGTCCCTAGAGGGATTTCAATGTCCCTAGAGGGATTTCTATGTCCCAAGAGGGATTTCTATGTCCCAAGAGGGATTTCTATGTCCCTAGAGGGATTTCTATGTCCCAAGAGGGATTTCTATGTCCCAAGAGGGATTTCTATGTCCCTAGAGGGATAGATTTCTATGTCCCTAGAGGGATTTCAATGTCCCTAGAGGGATTTCTATGTCCCAAGAGGGATTTCTATGTCCCAAGAGGGATTTCTATGTCCCTAGAGGGATTTCTATGTCCCTAGAGGGATAGATTTCTATGTCCCTAGAGGGATTTCTATGTCCCTAGAGGGATTTCTATGTCCCAAGAGGGATTTCTATGTCCCTAGAGGGATTTCTATGTCCCAAGAGGGATTTCTATGTCCCTAGAGGGATTTCTATGTCCCTAGAGGGATAGATTTCTATGTCCCTAGAGGGATTTCTATGTCCCAAGAGGGATAGATTTCTATGTCCCTAGAGGGATTTCTATGTCCCTAGAGGGATTTCTATGTCCCAAGAGGGATTTCTATGTCCCTAGAGGGATTTCTATGTCCCTAGAGGGATAGATTTCTATGTCCCTAGAGGGATTTCTATGTCCCAAGAGGGATTTCTATGTCCCAAGAGGGATTTCTATGTCCCTAGAGGGATAGATTTCTATGTCCCTAGAGGGATTTCAATGTCCCTAGAGGGATTTCTATGTCCCAAGAGGGATTTCTATGTCCCAAGAGGGATTTCTATGTCCCTAGAGGGATTTCTATGTCCCTAGAGGGATAGATTTCTATGTCCCTAGAGGGATTTCTATGTCCCTAGAGGGATTTCTATGTCCCAAGAGGGATTTCTATGTCCCAAGAGGGATTTCTATGACCCTAGAGGGATAGATTTCTATGTCCCTAGAGGGATTTCAATGTCCCTAGAGGGATTTCTATGTCCCAAGAGGGATTTCTATGTCCCAAGAGGGATTTCTAGGTCCCTAGAGGGATTTCTATGTCCCTAGAGGGATTTCTATGTCGCTAGAGGGATTTCTAGGTCGCTAGAGGGATTTCTATGTCCCAAGAGGGATTTCTATGTCCCTAGAGGGATAGATTTCTATGTCCCTAGAGGGATTTCTATGTCGCTAGAGGGATTTCTAGGTCGCTAGAGGGATTTCTATGTCCCTAGAGGGATAGATTTCTATGTCCCTAGAGGGATTTCTATGTCCCAAGAGGGATAGATTTCTATGTCCCTAGAGGGATTTCTATGTCCCTAGAGGGATTTCTATGTCCCAAGAGGGATTTCTATGTCCCTAGAGGGATTTCTATGTCCCTAGAGGGATAGATTTCTATGTCCCTAGAGGGATTTCTATGTCCCAAGAGGGATTTCTATGTCCCAAGAGGGATTTCTATGTCCCTAGAGGGATAGATTTCTATGTCCCTAGAGGGATTTCAATGTCCCTAGAGGGATTTCTATGTCCCAAGAGGGATTTCTATGTCCCAAGAGGGATTTCTAGGTCCCTAGAGGGATTTCTATGTCCCTAGAGGGATTTCTATGTCGCTAGAGGGATTTCTAGGTCGCTAGAGGGATTTCTATGTCCCAAGAGGGATTTCTATGTCCCTAGAGGGATAGATTTCTATGTCCCTAGAGGGATTTCTATGTCGCTAGAGGGATTTCTAGGTCGCTAGAGGGATTTCTATGTCCCTAGAGGGATTTCTAGGTCCCTAGAGGGATAGATTTCTATGTCCCTAGAGGGATTTCTATGTCCCTAGAGGGATTTCTATGTCCCTAGAGGGATTTCTATGTCCCAAGAGGGATTTCTATGTCCCAAGAGGGATTTCTATGTCCCTAGAGGGATAGATTTCTATGTCCCTAGAGGGATTTCAATGTCCCTAGAGGGATTTCTATGTCCCAAGAGGGATTTCTATGTCCCAAGAGGGATTTCTATGTCCCTAGAGGGATTTCTATGTCCCAAGAGGGATTTCTATGTCCCAAGAGGGATTTCTATGTCCCTAGAGGGATAGATTTCTATGTCCCTAGAGGGATTTCAATGTCCCTAGAGGGACTTCTATGTCCCAAGAGGGATTTCTATGTCCCAAGAGGGATTTCTATGTCCCTAGAGGGATTTCTATGTCCCTAGAGGGATAGATTTCTATGTCCCTAGAGGGATTTCTATGTCCCTAGAGGGATTTCTATGTCCCAAGAGGGATTTCTATGTCCCTAGAGGGATTTCTATGTCCCAAGAGGGATTTCTATGTCCCTAGAGGGATTTCTATGTCCCTAGAGGGATAGATTTCTATGTCCATAGAGGGATTTCTATGTCCCAAGAGGGATAGATTTCTATGTCCCTAGAGGGATTTCTATGTCCCTAGAGGGATTTCTATGTCCCAAGAGGGATATCTATGTCCCTAGAGGGATTTCTATGTCCCTAGAGGGATAGATTTCTATGTCCCTAGAGGGATTTCTATGTCCCAAGAGGGATTTCTATGTCCCAAGAGGGATTTCTATGTCCCTAGAGGGATAGATTTCTATGTCCCTAGAGGGATTTCAATGTCCCAAGAGGGATTTCTATGTCCCAAGAGGGATTTCTATGTCCCTAGAAGGATTTCTATGTCCCTAGAGGGATAGATTTCTATGTCCCTAGAGGGATTTCTATGTCCCTAGAGGGATTTCTATGTCCCAAGAGGGATTTCTATGTCCCAAGAGGGATTTCTATGTCCCTAGAGGGATAGATTTCTATGTCCCTAGAGGGATTTCAATGTCCCTAGAGGGATTTCTATGTCCCAAGAGGGATTTCTATGTCCCAAGAGGGATTTCTATGTCCCTAGAGGGATTTCTATGTCCCTAGAGGGATAGATTTCTATGTCCCTAGAGGGATTTCTAGGTCCCTAGAGGGATTTCTAGGTCCCTAGAGGGATTTCTATGTCCCTAGAGGGATAGATTTCTATGTCCCTAGAGGGATTTCTATGTCCCTAGAGGGATTTCTATGTCCCTAGAGGGATTTCTATGTCGCTAGAGGGATTTCTAGGTCGCTAGAGGGATTTCTATGTCCCAAGAGGGATTTCTATGTCCCTAGAGGGATAGATTTCTATGTCCCTAGAGGGATTTCTATGTCCCTAGAGGGATTTCTATGTCGCTAGAGGGATTTCTAGGTCGCTACAGGGATTTCTATGTCCCAAGAGGGATTTCTATGTCCCTAGAGGGATAGATTTCTATGTCCCTAGAGGGATTTCTATGTCGCTAGAGGGATTTCTAGGTCGCTAGAGGGATTTCTATGTCCCTAGAGGGATTTCTAGGTCCCTAGAGGGATAGATTTCTATGTCCCTAGAGGGATTTCTATGTCCCAAGAGGGATTTCTATGTCCCAAGAGGGATTTCTATGTCCCTAGAGGGATAGATTTCTATGTCCCTAGAGGGATTTCAATGTCCCTAGAGGGATTTCTATGTCCCAAGAGGGATTTCTATGTCCCTAGAGGGATAGATTTCTATGTCCCTAGAGGGATTTCTATGTCCCAAGAGGGATAGATTTCTATGTCCCTAGAGGGATTTCTATGTCCCTAGAGGGATTTCTATGTCCCAAGAGGGATTTCTATGTCCCTAGAGGGATTTCTATGTCCCTAGAGGGATAGATTTCTATGTCCCTAGAGGGATTTCTATGTCCCAAGAGGGATTTCTATGTCCCAACAGGGATTTCTATGTCCCTAGAGGGATTTCTATGTCCCTAGAGGGATTTCTATGTCCCTAGAGGGATAGATTTCTATGTCCCTAGAGGGATTTCTATGTCCCTAGAGGGATTTCTATGTCCCAAGAGGGATTTCTATGTCCCAAGAGGGATTTCTATGTCCCTAGAGGGATAGATTTCTATGTCCCTAGAGGGATTTCAATGTCCCTAGAGGGATTTCTATGTCCCAAGAGGGATTTCTATGTCCCAAGAGGGATTTCTATGTCCCTAGAGGGATTTCTATGTCCCTAGAGGGATAGATTTCTATGTCCCTAGAGGGATTTCTAGGTCCCTAGAGGGATTTCTAGGTCCCTAGAGGGATTTCTATGTCCCTAGAGGGATAGATTTCTATGTCCCTAGAGGGATTTCTATGTCCCTAGAGGGATTTCTATGTCCCAAGAGGGATTTCTATGTCCCTAGAGGGATAGATTTCTATGTCCCTAGAGGGATTTCTATGTCCCTAGAGTGATTTCTATGTCCCAAGAGGGATTTCTATGTCCCTAGAGGGATTTCTATGTCCCTAGAGGGATAGATTTCTATGTCCCTAGAGGGATTTCTATGTCCCAAGAGGGATAGATTTCTATGTCCCTAGAGGGATTTCTATGTCCCTAGAGGGATTTCTATGTCCCAAGAGGGATTTCTATGTCCCTAGAGGGATTTCTATGTCCCTAGAGGGATAGATTTCTATGTCCCTAGAGGGATTTCTATGTCCCAAGAGGGATTTCTATGTCCCAAGAGGGATTTCTATGTCCCTAGAGGGATAGATTTCTATGTCCCTAGAGGGATTTCTATGTCGCTAGAGGGATTTCTAGGTCGCTAGAGAAATTTCTATGTCCCTAGAGGGATTTCTAGGTCCCTAGAGGGATAGATTTCTATGTCCCTAGAAGGATTTCTATGTCCCTAGAGGGATTTCTATGTCCCTAGAGGGATTTCTATGTCCCAAGAGGGATTTCTATGTCCCAAGAGGGATTTCTATGACCCTAGAGGGATAGATTTCTATGTCCCTAGAGGGATTTCAATGTCCCTAGAGGGATTTCTATGTCCCAAGAGGGATTTCTATGTCCCAAGAGGGATTTCTATGTCCCTAGAGGGATTTCTATGTCCCAAGAGGGATTTCTATGTCCCAAGAGGGATTTCTATGTCCCTAGAGGGATAGATTTCTATGTCCCTAGAGGGATTTCTATGTCCCTAGAGGGATTTCTATGTCCCTAGAGGGATAGATTTCTATGTCCCTAGAGGGATTTCAATGTCCCTAGAGGGATTTCTATGTCCCAAGAGGGATTTCTATGTCCCAAGAGGGATTTCTAGGTCCCTAGAGGGATTTCTATGTCCCTAGAGGGATTTCTATGTCGCTAGAGGGATTTCTAGGTCGCTAGAGGGATTTCTATGTCCCAAGAGGGATTTCTATGTCCCTAGAGGGATAGATTTCTATGTCCCTAGAGGGATTTCTATGTCGCTAGAGGGATTTCTAGGTCGCTAGAGGGATTTCTATGTCCCTAGAGGGATTTCTAGGTCCCTAGAGGGATAGATTTCTATGTCCCTAGAGGGATTTCTATGTCCCTAGAGGGATTTCTATGTCCCTAGAGGGATTTCTATGTCCCAAGAGGGATTTCTATGTCCCAAGAGGGATTTCTATGTCCCTAGAGGGATAGATTTCTATGTCCCTAGAGGGATTTCAATGTCCCTAGAGGGATTTCTATGTCCCAAGAGGGATTTCTATGTCCCAAGAGGGATTTCTATGTCCCTAGAGGGATTTCTATGTCCCAAGAGGGATTTCTATGTCCCAAGAGGGATTTCTATGTCCCTAGAGGGATAGATTTCTATGTCCCTAGAGGGATTTCAATGTCCCTAGAGGGATTTCTATGTCCCAAGAGGGATTTCTATGTCCCAAGAGGGATTTCTATGTCCCTAGAGGGATTTCTATGTCCCTAGAGGGATAGATTTCTATGTCCCTAGAGGGATTTCTATGTCCCTAGAGGGATTTCTATGTCCCAAGAGGGATTTCTATGTCCCTAGAGGGATTTCTATGTCCCAAGAGGGATTTCTATGTCCCTAGAGGGATTTCTATGTCCCTAGAGGGATAGATTTCTATGTCCCTAGAGGGATTTCTATGTCCCAAGAGGGATAGATTTCTATGTCCCTAGAGGGATTTCTATGTCCCTAGAGGGATTTCTATGTCCCAAGAGGGATTTCTATGTCCCTAGAGGGATTTCTATGTCCCTAGAGGGATAGATTTCTATGTCCCTAGAGGGATTTCTATGTCCCAAGAGGGATTTCTATGTCCCAAGAGGGATTTCTATGTCCCTAGAGGGATAGATTTCTATGTCCCTAGAGGGATTTCAATGTCCCTAGAGGGATTTCTATGTCCCAAGAGGGATTTCTATGTCCCAAGAGGGATTTCTATGTCCCTAGAGGGATTTCTATGTCCCTAGAGGGATAGATTTCTATGTCCCTAGAGGGATTTCTATGTCCCTAGAGGGATTTCTATGTCCCAAGAGGGATTTCTATGTCCCAAGAGGGATTTCTATGTCCCTAGAGGGATAGATTTCTATGTCCCTAGAGGGATTTCAATGTCCCTAGAGGGATTTCTATGTCCCAAGAGGGATTTCTATGTCCCAAGAGGGATTTCTAGGTCCCTAGAGGGATTTCTATGTCCCTAGAGGGATTTCTATGTCGCTAGAGGGATTTCTAGGTCGCTAGAGGGATTTCTATGTCCCAAGAGGGATTTCTATGTCCCTAGAGGGATAGATTTCTATGTCCCTAGAGGGATTTCTATGTCGCTAGAGGGATTTCTAGGTCGCTAGAGGGATTTCTATGTCCCTAGAGGGATAGATTTCTATGTCCCTAGAGGGATTTCTATGTCCCAAGAGGGATAGATTTCTATGTCCCTAGAGGGATTTCTATGTCCCTAGAGGGATTTCTATGTCCCAAGAGGGATTTCTATGTCCCTAGAGGGATTTCTATGTCCCTAGAGGGATAGATTTCTATGTCCCTAGAGGGATTTCTATGTCCCAAGAGGGATTTCTATGTCCCAAGAGGGATTTCTATGTCCCTAGAGGGATAGATTTCTATGTCCCTAGAGGGATTTCAATGTCCCTAGAGGGATTTCTATGTCCCAAGAGGGATTTCTATGTCCCAAGAGGGATTTCTAGGTCCCTAGAGGGATTTCTATGTCCCTAGAGGGATTTCTATGTCGCTAGAGGGATTTCTAGGTCGCTAGAGGGATTTCTATGTCCCAAGAGGGATTTCTATGTCCCTAGAGGGATAGATTTCTATGTCCCTAGAGGGATTTCTATGTCGCTAGAGGGATTTCTAGGTCGCTAGAGGGATTTCTATGTCCCTAGAGGGATTTCTAGGTCCCTAGAGGGATAGATTTCTATGTCCCTAGAGGGATTTCTATGTCCCTAGAGGGATTTCTATGTCGCTAGAGGGATTTCTAGGTCGCTAGAGGGATTTCTATGTCCCAAGAGGGATTTCTATGTCCCTAGAGGGATAGATTTCTATGTCCCTAGAGGGATTTCTATGTCGCTAGAGGGATTTCTAGGTCGCTAGAGGGATTTCTATGTCCCTAGAGGGATAGATTTCTATGTCCCTAGAGGGATTTCTATGTCCCAAGAGGGATAGATTTCTATGTCCCTAGAGGGATTTCTATGTCCCTAGAGGGATTTCTATGTCCCAAGAGGGATTTCTATGTCCCTAGAGGGATTTCTATGTCCCTAGAGGGATAGATTTCTATGTCCCTAGAGGGATTTCTATGTCCCAAGAGGGATTTCTATGTCCCAAGAGGGATTTCTATGTCCCTAGAGGGATAGATTTCTATGTCCCTAGAGGGATTTCAATGTTCCTAGAGGGATTTCTATGTCCCAAGAGGGATTTCTATGTCCCAAGAGGGATTTCTAGGTCCCTAGAGGGATTTCTATGTCCCTAGAGGGATTTCTATGTCGCTAGAGGGATTTCTAGGTCGCTAGAGGGATTTCTATGTCCCAAGAGGGATTTCTATGTCCCTAGAGGGATAGATTTCTATGTCCCTAGAGGGATTTCTATGTCGCTAGAGGGATTTCTAGGTCCCTAGAGGGATAGATTTCTATGTCCCTAGAAGGATTTCTATGTCCCTAGAGGGATTTCTATGTCCCTAGAGGGATTTCTATGTCCCAAGAGGGATTTCTATGTCCCAAGAGGGATTTCTATGTCCCTAGAGGGATAGATTTCTATGTCCCTAGAGGGATTTCAATGTCCCTAGAGGGATTTCTATGTCCCAAGAGGGATTTCTATGTCCCAAGAGGGATTTCTATGTCCCTAGAGGGATTTCTATGTCCCAAGAGGGATTTCTATGTCCCAAGAGGGATTTCTATGTCCCTAGAGGGATAGATTTCTATGTCCCTAGAGGGATTTCTATGTCCCTAGAGGGATTTCTATGTCCCTAGAGGGATAGATTTCTATGTCCCTAGAGGGATTTCAATGTCCCTAGAGGAATTTCTATGTCCCAAGAGGGATTTCTATGTCCCAAGAGGGATTTCTAGGTCCCTAGAGGGATTTCTATGTCCCTAGAGGGATTTCTATGTCGCTAGAGGGATTTCTAGGTCGCTAGAGGGATTTCTATGTCCCAAGAGGGATTTCTATGTCCCTAGAGGGATAGATTTCTATGTCCCTAGAGGGATTTCTATGTCGCTAGAGGGATTTCTAGGTCGCTAGAGGGATTTCTATGTCCCTAGAGGGATTTCTAGGTCCCTAGAGGGATAGATTTCTATGTCCCTAGAGGGATTTCTATGTCCCTAGAGGGATTTCTATGTCCCTAGAGGGATTTCTATGTCCCAAGAGGGATTTCTATGTCCCAAGAGGGATTTCTATGTCCCTAGAGGGATAGATTTCTATGTCCCTAGAGGGATTTCAATGTCCCTAGAGGGATTTCTATGTCCCAAGAGGGATTTCTATGTCCCAAGAGGGATTTCTATGTCCCTAGAGGGATTTCTATGTCCCTAGAGGGATTTCTATGTCCCAAGAGGGATTTCTATGTCCCAAGAGGGATTTCTATGTCCCTAGAGGGATTTCTATGTCCCTAGAGGGATAGATTTCTATGTCCCTAGAGGGATTTCTATGTCCCTAGAGGGATTTCTATGTCCCAAGAGGGATTTCTATGTCCCAAGAGGGATTTCTATGTCCCTAGAGGGATAGATTTCTATGTCCCTAGAGGGATTTCAATGTCCCTAGAGGGATTTCTATGTCCCAAGAGGGATTTCTATGTCCCAAGAGGGATTTCTAGGTCCCTAGAGGGATTTCTATGTCCCTAGAGGGATTTCTATGTCGCTAGAGGGATTTCTAGGTCGCTAGAGGGATTTCTATGTCCCAAGAGGGATTTCTATGTCCCTAGAGGGATAGATTTCTATGTCCCTAGAGGGATTTCTATGTCGCTAGAGGGATTTCTAGGTCGCTAGAGGGATTTCTATGTCCCTAGAGGGATAGATTTCTATGTCCCTAGAGGGATTTCTATGTCCCAAGAGGGATAGATTTCTATGTCCCTAGAGGGATTTCTATGTCCCTAGAGGGATTTCTATGTCCCAAGAGGGATTTCTATGTCCCTAGAGGGATTTCTATGTCCCTAGAGGGATAGATTTCTATGTCCCTAGAGGGATTTCTATGTCCCAAGAGGGATTTCTATGTCCCAAGAGGGATTTCTATGTCCCTAGAGGGATAGATTTCTATGTCCCTAGAGGGATTTCAATGTCCCTAGAGGGATTTCTATGTCCCAAGAGGGATTTCTATGTCCCAAGAGGGATTTCTAGGTCCCTAGAGGGATTTCTATGTCCCTAGAGGGATTTCTATGTCGCTAGAGGGATTTCTAGGTCGCTAGAGGGATTTCTATGTCCCAAGAGGGATTTCTATGTCCCTAGAGGGATAGATTTCTATGTCCCTAGAGGGATTTCTATGTCGCTAGAGGGATTTCTAGGTCGCTAGAGGGATTTCTATGTCCCTAGAGGGATTTCTAGGTCCCTAGAGGGATAGATTTCTATGTCCCTAGAGGGATTTCTATGTCCCTAGAGGGATTTCTATGTCGCTAGAGGGATTTCTAGGTCGCTAGAGGGATTTCTATGTCCCAAGAGGGATTTCTATGTCCCTAGAGGGATAGATTTCTATGTCCCTAGAGGGATTTCTATGTCGCTAGAGGGATTTCTAGGTCGCTAGAGGGATTTCTATGTCCCTAGAGGGATAGATTTCTATGTCCCTAGAGGGATTTCTATGTCCCAAGAGGGATAGATTTCTATGTCCCTAGAGGGATTTCTATGTCCCTAGAGGGATTTCTATGTCCCAAGAGGGATTTCTATGTCCCTAGAGGGATTTCTATGTCCCTAGAGGGATAGATTTCTATGTCCCTAGAGGGATTTCTATGTCCCAAGAGGGATTTCTATGTCCCAAGAGGGATTTCTATGTCCCTAGAGGGATAGATTTCTATGTCCCTAGAGGGATTTCAATGTTCCTAGAGGGATTTCTATGTCCCAAGAGGGATTTCTATGTCCCAAGAGGGATTTCTAGGTCCCTAGAGGGATTTCTATGTCCCTAGAGGGATTTCTATGTCGCTAGAGGGATTTCTAGGTCGCTAGAGGGATTTCTATGTCCCAAGAGGGATTTCTATGTCCCTAGAGGGATAGATTTCTATGTCCCTAGAGGGATTTCTATGTCGCTAGAGGGATTTCTAGGTCCCTAGAGGGATAGATTTCTATGTCCCTAGAAGGATTTCTATGTCCCTAGAGGGATTTCTATGTCCCTAGAGGGATTTCTATGTCCCAAGAGGGATTTCTATGTCCCAAGAGGGATTTCTATGTCCCTAGAGGGATAGATTTCTATGTCCCTAGAGGGATTTCAATGTCCCTAGAGGGATTTCTATGTCCCAAGAGGGATTTCTATGTCCCAAGAGGGATTTCTATGTCCCTAGAGGGATTTCTATGTCCCAAGAGGGATTTCTATGTCCCAAGAGGGATTTCTATGTCCCTAGAGGGATAGATTTCTATGTCCCTAGAGGGATTTCTATGTCCCTAGAGGGATTTCTATGTCCCTAGAGGGATAGATTTCTATGTCCCTAGAGGGATTTCAATGTCCCTAGAGGAATTTCTATGTCCCAAGAGGGATTTCTATGTCCCAAGAGGGATTTCTAGGTCCCTAGAGGGATTTCTATGTCCCTAGAGGGATTTCTATGTCGCTAGAGGGATTTCTAGGTCGCTAGAGGGATTTCTATGTCCCAAGAGGGATTTCTATGTCCCTAGAGGGATAGATTTCTATGTCCCTAGAGGGATTTCTATGTCGCTAGAGGGATTTCTAGGTCGCTAGAGGGATTTCTATGTCCCTAGAGGGATTTCTAGGTCCCTAGAGGGATAGATTTCTATGTCCCTAGAGGGATTTCTATGTCCCTAGAGGGATTTCTATGTCCCTAGAGGGATTTCTATGTCCCAAGAGGGATTTCTATGTCCCAAGAGGGATTTCTATGTCCCTAGAGGGATAGATTTCTATGTCCCTAGAGGGATTTCAATGTCCCTAGAGGGATTTCTATGTCCCAAGAGGGATTTCTATGTCCCAAGAGGGATTTCTATGTCCCTAGAGGGATTTCTATGTCCCAAGAGGGATTTCTATGTCCCAAGAGGGATTTCTATGTCCCTAGAGGGATAGATTTCTATGTCCCTAGAGGGATTTCAATGTCCCTAGAGGGATTTCTATGTCCCAAGAGGGATTTCTATGTCCCAAGAGGGATTTCTATGTCCCTAGAGGGATTTCTATGTCCCTAGAGGGATAGATTTCTATGTCCCTAGAGGGATTTCTATGTCCCTAGAGGGATTTCTATGTCCCAAGAGGGATTTCTATGTCCCTAGAGGGATTTCTATGTCCCAAGAGGGATTTCTATGTCCCTAGAGGGATTTCTATGTCCCTAGAGGGATAGATTTCTATGTCCCTAGAGGGATTTCTATGTCCCAAGAGGGATAGATTTCTATGTCCCTAGAGGGATTTCTATGTCCCTAGAGGGATTTCTATGTCCCAAGAGGGATTTCTATGTCCCTAGAGGGATTTCTATGTCCCTAGAGGGATAGATTTCTATGTCCCTAGAGGGATTTCTATGTCCCAAGAGGGATTTCTATGTCCCAAGAGGGATTTCTATGTCCCTAGAGGGATAGATTTCTATGTCCCTAGAGGGATTTCAATGTCCCTAGAGGGATTTCTATGTCCCAAGAGGGATTTCTATGTCCCAAGAGGGATTTCTATGTCCCTAGAGGGATTTCTATGTCCCTAGAGGGATAGATTTCTATGTCCCTAGAGGGATTTCTATGTCCCTAGAGGGATTTCTATGTCCCAAGAGGGATTTCTATGTCCCTAGAGGGATAGATTTCTATGTCCCTAGAGGGATTTCAATGTCCCTAGAGGGATTTCTATGTCCCAAGAGGGATTTCTATGTCCCAAGAGGGATTTCTAGGTCCCTAGAGGGATTTCTATGTCCCTAGAGGGATTTCTATGTCGCTAGAGGGATTTCTAGGTCGCTAGAGGGATTTCTATGTCCCAAGAGGGATTTCTATGTCCCTAGAGGGATAGATTTCTATGTCCCTAGAGGGATTTCTATGTCGCTAGAGGGATTTCTAGGTCGCTAGAGGGATTTCTATGTCCCTAGAGGGATAGATTTCTATGTCCCTAGAGGGATTTCTATGTCCCAAGAGGGATAGATTTCTATGTCCCTAGAGGGATTTCTATGTCCCTAGAGGGATTTCTATGTCCCAAGAGGGATTTCTATGTCCCTAGAGGGATTTCTATGTCCCTAGAGGGATAGATTTCTATGTCCCTAGAGGGATTTCTATGTCCCAAGAGGGATTTCTATGTCCCAAGAGGGATTTCTATGTCCCTAGAGGGATAGATTTCTATGTCCCTAGAGGGATTTCAATGTCCCTAGAGGGATTTCTATGTCCCAAGAGGGATTTCTATGTCCCAAGAGGGATTTCTAGGTCCCTAGAGGGATTTCTATGTCCCTAGAGGGATTTCTATGTCGCTAGAGGGATTTCTAGGTCGCTAGAGGGATTTCTATGTCCCAAGAGGGATTTCTATGTCCCTAGAGGGATAGATTTCTATGTCCCTAGAGGGATTTCTATGTCGCTAGAGGGATTTCTAGGTCGCTAGAGGGATTTCTATGTCCTTGAGGGATTTCTAGGTCCCTAGAGGGATAGATTTCTATGTCCCTAGAGGGATTTCTATGTCCCTAGAGGGATTTCTATGTCGCTAGAGGGATTTCTAGGTCGCTAGAGGGATTTCTATGTCCCAAGAGGGATTTCTATGTCCCTAGAGGGATAGATTTCTATGTCCCTAGAGGGATTTCTATGTCGCTAGAGGGATTTCTAGGTCGCTAGAGGGATTTCTATGTCCCTAGAGGGATAGATTTCTATGTCCCTAGAGGGATTTCTATGTCCCAAGAGGGATAGATTTCTATGTCCCTAGAGGGATTTCTATGTCCCTAGAGGGATTTCTATGTCCCAAGAGGGATTTCTATGTCCCTAGAGGGATTTCTATGTCCCTAGAGGGATAGATTTCTATGTCCCTAGAGGGATTTCTATGTCCCAAGAGGGATTTCTATGTCCCAAGAGGGATTTCTATGTCCCTAGAGGGATAGATTTCTATGTCCCTAGAGGGATTTCAATGTTCCTAGAGGGATTTCTATGTCCCAAGAGGGATTTCTATGTCCCAAGAGGGATTTCTAGGTCCCTAGAGGGATTTCTATGTCCCTAGAGGGATTTCTATGTCGCTAGAGGGATTTCTAGGTCGCTAGAGGGATTTCTATGTCCCAAGAGGGATTTCTATGTCCCTAGAGGGATAGATTTCTATGTCCCTAGAGGGATTTCTATGTCGCTAGAGGGATTTCTAGGTCGCTAGAGGGATTTCTATGTCCCTAGAGGGATTTCTAGGTCCCTAGAGGGATAGATTTCTATGTCCCTAGAGGGATTTCTATGTCCCTAGAGGGATTTCTATGTCCCTAGAGGGATTTCTATGTCCCAAGAGGGATTTCTATGTCCCAAGAGGGATTTCTATGTCCCTAGAGGGATAGATTTCTATGTCCCTAGAGGGATTTCAATGTCCCTAGAGGGATTTCTATGTCCCAAGAGGGATTTCTATGTCCCAAGAGGGATTTCTATGTCCCTAGAGGGATTTCTATGTCCCAAGAGGGATTTCTATGTCCCAAGAGGGATTTCTATGTCCCTAGAGGGATAGATTTCTATGTCCCTAGAGGGATTTCAATGTCCCTAGAGGGATTTCTATGTCCCAAGAGGGATTTCTATGTCCCAAGAGGGATTTCTATGTCCCTAGAGGGATTTCTATGTCCCTAGAGGGATAGATTTCTATGTCCCTAGAGGGATTTCTATGTCCCTAGAGGGATTTCTATGTCCCAAGAGGGATTTCTATGTCCCTAGAGGGATTTCTATGTCCCAAGAGGGATTTCTATGTCCCTAGAGGGATTTCTATGTCCCTAGAGGGATAGATTTCTATGTCCCTAGAGGGATTTCTATGTCCCAAGAGGGATAGATTTCTATGTCCCTAGAGGGATTTCTATGTCCCTAGAGGGATTTCTATGTCCCAAGAGGGATTTCTATGTCCCTAGAGGGATTTCTATGTCCCTAGAGGGATAGATTTCTATGTCCCTAGAGGGATTTCTATGTCCCAAGAGGGATTTCTATGTCCCAAGAGGGATTTCTATGTCCCTAGAGGGATAGATTTCTATGTCCCTAGAGGGATTTCAATGTCCCTAGAGGGATTTCTATGTCCCAAGAGGGATTTCTATGTCCCAAGAGGGATTTCTATGTCCCTAGAGGGATTTCTATGTCCCTAGAGGGATAGATTTCTATGTCCCTAGAGGGATTTCTATGTCCCTAGAGGGATTTATATGTCCCAAGAGGGATTTCTATGTCCCAAGAGGGATTTCTATGTCCCTAGAGGGATAGATTTCTATGTCCCTAGAGGGATTTCAATGTCCCTAGAGGGATTTCTATGTCCCAAGAGGGATTTCTATGTCCCAAGAGGGATTTCTATGTCCCTAGAGGGATTTCTATGTCCCTAGAGGGATAGATTTCTATGTCCCTAGAGGGATTTCTAGGTCCCTAGAGGGATTTCTAGGTCCCTAGAGGGATTTCTATGTCCCTAGAGGGATAGATTTCTATGTCCCTAGAGGGATTTCTATGTCCCTAGAGGGATTTCTATGTCCCTAGAGGGATTTCTATGTCGCTAGAGGGATTTCTAGGTCGCTAGAGGGATTTCTATGTCCCAAGAGGGATTTCTATGTCCCTAGAGGGATAGATTTCTATGTCCCTAGAGGGATTTCTATGTCCCTAGAGGGATTTCTATGTCGCTAGAGGGATTTCTAGGTCGCTAGAGGGATTTCTATGTCCCAAGAGGGATTTCTATGTCCCTAGAGGGATAGATTTCTATGTCCCTAGAGGGATTTCTATGTCGCTAGAGGGATTTCTAGGTCGCTAGAGGGATTTCTATGTCCCTAGAGGGATTTCTAGGTCCCTAGAGGGATAGATTTCTATGTCCCTAGAGGGATTTCTATGTCCCAAGAGGGATTTCTATGTCCCAAGAGGGATTTCTATGTCCCTAGAGGGATAGATTTCTATGTCCCTAGAGGGATTTCAATGTCCCTAGAGGGATTTCTATGTCCCAAGAGGGATTTCTATGTCCCTAGAGGGATAGATTTCTATGTCCCTAGAGGGATTTCTATGTCCCAAGAGGGATAGATTTCTATGTCCCTAGAGGGATTTCTATGTCCCTAGAGGGATTTCTATGTCCCAAGAGGGATTTCTATGTCCCTAGAGGGATTTCTATGTCCCTAGAGGGATAGATTTCTATGTCCCTAGAGGGATTTCTATGTCCCAAGAGGGATTTCTATGTCCCAAGAGGGATTTCTATGTCCCTAGAGGGATTTCTATGTCCCTAGAGGGATTTCTATGTCCCTAGAGGGATTTCTATGTCCCTAGAGGGATTTCTATGTCCCAAGAGGGATTTCTATGTCCCTAGAGGGATTTCTATGTCCCAAGAGGGATTTCTATGTCCCTAGAGGGATTTCTATGTCCCAAGAGGGATTTCTATGTCCCAAGAGGGATTTCTATGTCCCTAGAGGGATTTCTATGTCCCTAGAGGGATAGATTTCTATGTCCCTAGAGGGATTTCTATGTCCCTAGAGGGATTTCTATGTCCCAAGAGGGATTTCTATGTCCCAAGAGCGATTTCTATGTCCCTAGAGGGATAGATTTCTATGTCCCTAGAGGGATTTCAATGTCCCTAGAGGGATTTCTATGTCCCAAGAGGGATTTCTATGTCCCAAGAGGGATTTCTATGTCCCTAGAGGGATTTCTATGTCCCTAGAGGGATAGATTTCTATGTCCCTAGAGGGATTTCTAGGTCCCTAGAGGGATTTCTAGGTCCCTAGAGGGATTTCTAGGTCCCTAGAGGGATAGATTTCTATGTCCCTAGAGGGATTTCTATGTCCCTAGAGGGATTTCTATGTCCCAAGAGGGATTTCTATGTCCCTAGAGGGATAGATTTCTATGTCCCTAGAGGGATTTCTATGTCCCTAGAGGGATTTCTATGTCCCAAGAGGGATTTCTATGTCCCTAGAGGGATTTCTATGTCCCTAGAGAGATAGATTTCTATGTCCCTAGAGGGATTTCTATGTCCCAAGAGGGATAGATTTCTATGTCCCTAGAGGGATTTCTATGTCCCAAGAGGGATTTCTATGTCGCTAGAGTCATTTCTAGGTCCCTAGAGGGATTTCTAGGTCCCTAGAGGGATTTCTAGGTCCCTAGAGGGATAGATTTCTATGTCCCTAGAGGGATTTCTATGTCCCTAGAGGGATTTCTATGTCCCTAGAGGGATAGATTTCTATGTCCCTAGAGGGATTTCTATGTCCCTAGAGGGATTTCTATGTCCCAAGAGGGATTTCTATGTCCCTAGAGGGATTTCTATGTCCCTAGAGGGATAGATTTCTATGTCCCTAGAGGGATTTCTATGTCCCAAGAGGGATAGATTTCTATGTCCCTAGAGGGATTTCTATGTCCCAAGAGGGATTTCTATGTCCCTAGAGGGATTTCTATGTCCCTAGAGGGATAGATTTCTATGTCCCTAGAGGGATTTCTATGTCCCAAGAGGGATAGATTTCTATGTCCCTAGAGGGATTTCTATGTCCCTAGAGGGATTTCTATGTCCCAAGAGGGATTTCTATGTCCCTAGAGGGATTTCTATGTCCCTAGAGGGATAGATTTCTATGTCCTTAGAGGGATTTCTATGTCCCAAGAGGGATTTCTATGTCCCAAGAGGGATTTCTATGTCCCTAGAGGGATAGATTTCTATGTCCCTAGAGGGATTTCAATGTCCCTAGAGGGATTTCTATGTCCCAAGAGGGATTTCTATGTCCCAAGAGGTATTTCTATGTCCCTAGAGGGATTTCTATGTCCCTAGAGGGATAGATTTCTATGTCCCTAGAGGGATTTCTATGTCCCTAGAGGGATTTCTATGTCCCAAGAGGGATTTCTATGTCCCAAGAGGGATTTCTATGTCCCTAGAGGGATAGATTTCTATGTCCCTAGAGGGATTTCAATGTCCCTAGAGGGATTGCTATGTCCCAAGAGGGATTTCTATGTCCCAAGAGGGATTTCTATGTCCCTAGAGGGATTTCTATGTCCCTAGAGGGATAGATTTCTATGTCCCTAGAGGGATTTCTAGGTCCCTAGAGGGATTTCTAGGTCCCTAGAGGGATTTCTATGTCCCTAGAGGGATAGATTTCTATGTCCCTAGAGGGATTTCTATGTCCCTAGAGGGATTTCTATGTCCCTAGAGGGATTTCTATGTCGCTAGAGGGATTTCTAGGTCGCTAGAGGGATTTCTATGTCCCAAGAGGGATTTCTATGTCCCTAGAGGGATAGATTTCTATGTCCCTAGAGGGATTTCTATGTCCCTAGAGGGATTTCTATGTCGCTAGAGGGATTTCTAGGTCGCTAGAGGGATTTCTATGTCCCAAGAGGGATTTCTATGTCCCTAGAGGGATAGATTTCTATGTCCCTAGAGGGATTTCTATGTCGCTAGAGTCATTTCTAGGTCGCTAGAGGGATTTCTATGTCCCTAGAGGGATTTCTAGGTCCCTAGAGGGATAGATTTCTATGTCCCTAGAGGGATTTCTATGTCGCTAGAGGGATTTCTATGTCCCTAGAGGGATTTCTATGTCCCTAGAGGGATAGATTTCTATGTCCCTAGAGGGATTTCAATGTCCCTAGAGGGATTTCTATGTCCCAAGAGGGATTTCTATGTCCCTAGAGGGATAGATTTCTATGTCCCTAGAGGGATTTCTATGTCCCAAGAGGGATAGATTTCTATGTCCCTAGAGGGATTTCTATGTCCCTAGAGGGATTTCTATGTCCCAAGAGGGATTTCTATGTCCCAAGAGAGATAGATTTCTATGTCCCTAGAGGGATTTCTATGTCCCTAGAGGGATTTCTATGTCCCAAGAGGGATTTCTATGTCCCTAGAGGGATTTCTATGTCCCTAGAGGGATAGATTTCTATGTCCCTAGAGGGATTTCTATGTCCCAAGAGGGATTTCTATGTCCCAAGAGGGATTTCTATGTCCCTAGAGGGATAGATTTCTATGTCCCTAGAGGGATTTCTATGTCGCTAGAGGGATTTCTAGGTCGCTAGAGAAATTTCTATGTCCCTAGAGGGATTTCTAGGTCCCTAGAGGGATAGATTTCTATGTCCCTAGAAGGATTTCTATGTCCCTAGAGGGATTTCTATGTCCCTAGAGGGATTTCTATGTCCCAAGAGGGATTTCTATGTCCCAAGAGGGATTTCTATGTCCCTAGAGGGATAGATTTCTATGTCCCTAGAGGGATTTCAATGTCCCTAGAGGGATTTCTATGTCCCAAGAGGGATTTCTATGTCCCAAGAGGGATTTCTATGTCCCTAGAGGGATTTCTATGTCCCAAGAGGGATTTCTATGTCCCAAGAGGGATTTCTATGTCCCTAGAGGGATAGATTTCTATGTCCCTAGAGGGATTTCTATGTCCCTAGAGGGATTTCTATGTCCCTAGAGGGATAGATTTCTATGTCCCTAGAGGGATTTCAATGTCCCTAGAGGGATTTCTATGTCCCAAGAGGGATTTCTATGTCCCAAGAGGGATTTCTAGGTCCCTAGAGGGATTTCTATGTCCCTAGAGGGATTTCTATGTCGCTAGAGGGATTTCTAGGTCGCTAGAGGGATTTCTATGTCCCAAGAGGGATTTCTATGTCCCTAGAGGGATAGATTTCTATGTCCCTAGAGGGATTTCTATGTCGCTAGAGGGATTTCTAGGTCGCTAGAGGGATTTCTATGTCCCTAGAGGGATTTCTAGGTCCCTAGAGGGATAGATTTCTATGTCCCTAGAGGGATTTCTATGTCCCTAGAGGGATTTCTATGTCCCTAGAGGGATTTCTATGTCCCAAGAGGGATTTCTATGTCCCAAGAGGGATTTCTATGTCCCTAGAGGGATAGATTTCTATGTCCCTAGAGGGATTTCAATGTCCCTAGAGGGATTTCTATGTCCCAAGAGGGATTTCTATGTCCCAAGAGGGATTTCTATGTCCCTAGAGGGATTTCTATGTCCCAAGAGGGATTTCTATGTCCCTAGAGGGATTTCTATGTCCCAAGAGGGATTTCTATGTCCCTAGAGGGATTTCTATGTCCCTAGAGGGATAGATTTCTATGTCCCTAGAGGGATTTCTATGTCCCAAGAGGGATAGATTTCTATGTCCCTAGAGGGATTTCTATGTCCCTAGAGGGATTTCTATGTCCCAAGAGGGATTTCTATGTCCCTAGAGGGATTTCTATGTCCCTAGAGGGATAGATTTCTATGTCCCTAGAGGGATTTCTATGTCCCAAGAGGGATTTCTATGTCCCAAGAGGGATTTCTATGTCCCTAGAGGGATAGATTTCTATGTCCCTAGAGGGATTTCAATGTCCCTAGAGGGATTTCTATGTCCCAAGAGGGATTTCTATGTCCCAAGAGGGATTTCTATGTCCCTAGAGGGATTTCTATGTCCCTAGAGGGATAGATTTCTATGTCCCTAGAGGGATTTCTATGTCCCTAGAGGGATTTCTATGTCCCAAGAGGGATTTCTATGTCCCAAGAGGGATTTCTATGTCCCTAGAGGGATAGATTTCTATGTCCCTAGAGGGATTTCAATGTCCCTAGAGGGATTTCTATGTCCCAAGAGGGATTTCTATGTCCCAAGAGGGATTTCTAGGTCCCTAGAGGGATTTCTATGTCCCTAGAGGGATTTCTATGTCGCTAGAGGGATTTCTAGGTCGCTAGAGGGATTTCTATGTCCCAAGAGGGATTTCTATGTCCCTAGAGGGATAGATTTCTATGTCCCTAGAGGGATTTCTATGTCGCTAGAGGGATTTCTAGGTCGCTAGAGGGATTTCTATGTCCCTAGAGGGATAGATTTCTATGTCCCTAGAGGGATTTCTATGTCCCAAGAGGGATAGATTTCTATGTCCCTAGAGGGATTTCTATGTCCCTAGAGGGATTTCTATGTCCCAAGAGGGATTTCTATGTCCCTAGAGGGATTTCTATGTCCCTAGAGGGATAGATTTCTATGTCCCTAGAGGGATTTCTATGTCCCAAGAGGGATTTCTATGTCCCAAGAGGGATTTCTATGTCCCTAGAGGGATAGATTTCTATGTCCCTAGAGGGATTTCAATGTCCCTAGAGGGATTTCTATGTCCCAAGAGGGATTTCTATGTCCCAAGAGGGATTTCTAGGTCCCTAGAGGGATTTCTATGTCCCTAGAGGGATTTCTATGTCGCTAGAGGGATTTCTAGGTCGCTAGAGGGATTTCTATGTCCCAAGAGGGATTTCTATGTCCCTAGAGGGATAGATTTCTATGTCCCTAGAGGGATTTCTATGTCGCTAGAGGGATTTCTAGGTCGCTAGAGGGATTTCTATGTCCCTAGAGGGATTTCTAGGTCCCTAGAGGGATAGATTTCTATGTCCCTAGAGGGATTTCTATGTCCCTAGAGGGATTTCTATGTCGCTAGAGGGATTTCTAGGTCGCTAGAGGGATTTCTATGTCCCAAGAGGGATTTCTATGTCCCTAGAGGGATAGATTTCTATGTCCCTAGAGGGATTTCTATGTCGCTAGAGGGATTTCTAGGTCGCTAGAGGGATTTCTATGTCCCTAGAGGGATAGATTTCTATGTCCCTAGAGGGATTTCTATGTCCCAAGAGGGATAGATTTCTATGTCCCTAGAGGGAATTCTATGTCCCTAGAGGGATTTCTATGTCCCTAGAGGGATTTCTATGTCCCAAGAGGGATTTCTATGTCCCAAGAGGGATTTCTATGTCCCTAGAGGGATAGATTTCTATGTCCCTAGAGGGATTTCAATGTCCCTAGAGGGATTTCTATGTCCCAAGAGGGATTTCTATGTCCCAAGAGGGATTTCTATGTCCCTAGAGGGATTTCTATGTCCCAAGAGGGATTTCTATGTCCCAAGAGGGATTTCTATGTCCCTAGAGGGATAGATTTCTATGTCCCTAGAGGGATTTCAATGTCCCTAGAGGGATTTCTATGTCCCAAGAGGGATTTCTATGTCCCAAGAGGGATTTCTATGTCCCTAGAGGGATTTCTATGTCCCTAGAGGGATAGATTTCTATGTCCCTAGAGGGATTTCTATGTCCCTAGAGGGATTTCTATGTCCCAAGAGGGATTTCTATGTCCCTAGAGGGATTTCTATGTCCCAAGAGGGATTTCTATGTCCCTAGAGGGATTTCTATGTCCCTAGAGGGATAGATTTCTATGTCCCTAGAGGGATTTCTATGTCCCAAGAGGGATAGATTTCTATGTCCCTAGAGGGATTTCTATGTCCCTAGAGGGATTTCTATGTCCCAAGAGGGATTTCTATGTCCCTAGAGGGATTTCTATGTCCCTAGAGGGATAGATTTCTATGTCCCTAGAGGGATTTCTATGTCCCAAGAGGGATTTCTATGTCCCAAGAGGGATTTCTATGTCCCTAGAGGGATAGATTTCTATGTCCCTAGAGGGATTTCAATGTCCCTAGAGGGATTTCTATGTCCCAAGAGGGATTTCTATGTCCCAAGAGGGATTTCTATGTCCCTAGAGGGATTTCTATGTCCCTAGAGGGATAGATTTCTATGTCCCTAGAGGGATTTCTATGTCCCTAGAGGGATTTCTATGTCCCAAGAGGGATTTCTATGTCCCAAGAGGGATTTCTATGTCCCTAGAGGGATAGATTTCTATGTCCCTAGAGGGATTTCAATGTCCCTAGAGGGATTTCTATGTCCCAAGAGGGATTTCTATGTCCCAAGAGGGATTTCTAGGTCCCTAGAGGGATTTCTATGTCCCTAGAGGGATTTCTATGTCGCTAGAGGGATTTCTAGGTCGCTAGAGGGATTTCTATGTCCCAAGAGGGATTTCTATGTCCCTAGAGGGATAGATTTCTATGTCCCTAGAGGGATTTCTATGTCGCTAGAGGGATTTCTAGGTCGCTAGAGGGATTTCTATGTCCCTAGAGGGATAGATTTCTATGTCCCTAGAGGGATTTCTATGTCCCAAGAGGGATAGATTTCTATGTCCCTAGAGGGATTTCTATGTCCCTAGAGGGATTTCTATGTCCCAAGAGGGATTTCTATGTCCCTAGAGGGATTTCTATGTCCCTAGAGGGATAGATTTCTATGTCCCTAGAGGGATTTCTATGTCCCAAGAGGGATTTCTATGTCCCAAGAGGGATTTCTATGTCCCTAGAGGGATAGATTTCTATGTCCCTAGAGGGATTTCAATGTCCCTAGAGGGATTTCTATGTCCCAAGAGGGATTTCTATGTCCCAAGAGGGATTTCTAGGTCCCTAGAGGGATTTCTATGTCCCTAGAGGGATTTCTATGTCGCTAGAGGGATTTCTAGGTCGCTAGAGGGATTTCTATGTCCCAAGAGGGATTTCTATGTCCCTAGAGGGATAGATTTCTATGTCCCTAGAGGGATTTCTATGTCGCTAGAGGGATTTCTAGGTCGCTAGAGGGATTTCTATGTCCCTAGAGGGATTTCTAGGTCCCTAGAGGGATAGATTTCTATGTCCCTAGAGGGATTTCTATGTCCCTAGAGGGATTTCTATGTCGCTAGAGGGATTTCTAGGTCGCTAGAGGGATTTCTATGTCCCAAGAGGGATTTCTATGTCCCTAGAGGGATAGATTTCTATGTCCCTAGAGGGATTTCTATGTCGCTAGAGGGATTTCTAGGTCGCTAGAGGGATTTCTATGTCCCTAGAGGGATAGATTTCTATGTCCCTAGAGGGATTTCTATGTCCCAAGAGGGATAGATTTCTATGTCCCTAGAGGGATTTCTATGTCCCTAGAGGGATTTCTATGTCCCAAGAGGGATTTCTATGTCCCTAGAGGGATTTCTATGTCCCTAGAGGGATAGATTTCTATGTCCCTAGAGGGATTTCTATGTCCCAAGAGGGATTTCTATGTCCCAAGAGGGATTTCTATGTCCCTAGAGGGATAGATTTCTATGTCCCTAGAGGGATTTCAATGTTCCTAGAGGGATTTCTATGTCCCAAGAGGGATTTCTATGTCCCAAGAGGGATTTCTAGGTCCCTAGAGGGATTTCTATGTCCCTAGAGGGATTTCTATGTCGCTAGAGGGATTTCTAGGTCGCTAGAGGGATTTCTATGTCCCAAGAGGGATTTCTATGTCCCTAGAGGGATAGATTTCTATGTCCCTAGAGGGATTTCTATGTCGCTAGAGGGATTTCTAGGTCGCTAGAGGGATTTCTATGTCCCTAGAGGGATTTCTAGGTCCCTAGAGGGATAGATTTCTATGTCCCTAGAGGGATTTCTATGTCCCTAGAGGGATTTCTATGTCCCTAGAGGGATTTCTATGTCCCAAGAGGGATTTCTATGTCCCAAGAGGGATTTCTATGTCCCTAGAGGGATAGATTTCTATGTCCCTAGAGGGATTTCAATGTCCCTAGAGGGATTTCTATGTCCCAAGAGGGATTTCTATGTCCCAAGAGGGATTTCTATGTCCCTAGAGGGATTTCTATGTCCCAAGAGGGATTTCTATTTCCCAAGAGGGATTTCTATGTCCCTAGAGGGATAGATTTCTATGTCCCTAGAGGGATTTCAATGTCCCTAGAGGGATTTCTATGTCCCAAGAGGGATTTCTATGTCCCAAGAGGGATTTCTATGTCCCTAGAGGGATTTCTATGTCCCTAGAGGGATAGATTTCTATGTCCCTAGAGGGATTTCTATGTCCCTAGAGGGATTTCTATGTCCCAAGAGGGATTTCTATGTCCCTAGAGGGATTTCTATGTCCCAAGAGGGATTTCTATGTCCCTAGAGGGATTTCTATGTCCCTAGAGGGATAGATTTCTATGTCCCTAGAGGGATTTCTATGTCCCAAGAGGGATAGATTTCTATGTCCCTAGAGGGATTTCTATGTCCCTAGAGGGATTTCTATGTCCCAAGAGGGATTTCTATGTCCCTAGAGGGATTTCTATGTCCCTAGAGGGATAGATTTCTATGTCCCTAGAGGGATTTCTATGTCCCAAGAGGGATTTCTATGTCCCAAGAGGGATTTCTATGTCCCTAGAGGGATAGATTTCTATGTCCCTAGAGGGATTTCAATGTCCCTAGAGGGATTTCTATGTCCCAAGAGGGATTTCTATGTCCCAAGAGGGATTTCTATGTCCCTAGAGGGATTTCTATGTCCCTAGAGGGATAGATTTCTATGTCCCTAGAGGGATTTCTATGTCCCTAGAGGGATTTATATGTCCCAAGAGGGATTTCTATGTCCCAAGAGGGATTTCTATGTCCCTAGAGGGATAGATTTCTATGTCCCTAGAGGGATTTCAATGTCCCTAGAGGGATTTCTATGTCCCAAGAGGGATTTCTATGTCCCAAGAGGGATTTCTATGTCCCTAGAGGGATTTCTATGTCCCTAGAGGGATAGATTTCTATGTCCCTAGAGGGATTTCTAGGTCCCTAGAGGGATTTCTATGTCCCTAGAGGGATAGATTTCTATGTCCCTAGAGGGATTTCTATGTCCCTAGAGGGATTTCTATGTCCCTAGAGGGATTTCTATGTCGCTAGAGGGATTTCTAGGTCGCTAGAGGGATTTCTATGTCCCAAGAGGGATTTCTATGTCCCTAGAGGGATAGATTTCTATGTCCCTAGAGGGATTTCTATGTCCCTAGAGGGATTTCTATGTCGCTAGAGGGATTTCTAGGTCGCTAGAGGGATTTCTATGTCCCAAGAGGGATTTCTATGTCCCTAGAGGGATAGATTTCTATGTCCCTAGAGGGATTTCTATGTCGCTAGAGGGATTTCTAGGTCGCTAGAGGGATTTCTATGTCCCTAGAGGGATTTCTAGGTCCCTAGAGGGATAGATTTCTATGTCCCTAGAGGGATTTCTATGTCCCAAGAGGGATTTCTATGTCCCAAGAGGGATTTCTATGTCCCTAGAGGGATAGATTTCTATGTCCCTAGAGGGATTTCAATGTCCCTAGAGGGATTTCTATGTCCCAAGAGGGATTTCTATGTCCCTAGAGGGATAGATTTCTATGTCCCTAGAGGGATTTCTATGTCCCAAGAGGGATAGATTTCTATGTCCCTAGAGGGATTTCTATGTCCCTAGAGGGATTTCTATGTCCCAAGAGGGATTTCTATGTCCCTAGAGGGATTTCTATGTCCCTAGAGGGATAGATTTCTATGTCCCTAGAGGGATTTCTATGTCCCAAGAGGGATTTCTATGTCCCAAGAGGGATTTCTATGTCCCTAGAGGGATTTCTATGTCCCTAGAGGGATTTCTATGTCCCTAGAGGGATAGATTTCTATGTCCCTAGAGGGATTTCTATGTCCCTAGAGGGATTTCTATGTCCCAAGAGGGATTTCTATGTCCCAAGAGCGATTTCTATGTCCCTAGAGGGATAGATTTCTATGTCCCTAGAGGGATTTCAATGTCCCTAGAGGGATTTCTATGTCCCAAGAGGGATTTCTATGTCCCAAGAGGGATTTCTATGTCCCTAGAGGGATTTCTATGTCCCTAGAGGGATAGATTTCTATGTCCCTAGAGGGATTTCTAGGTCCCTAGAGGGATTTCTAGGTCCCTAGAGGGATTTCTAGGTCCCTAGAGGGATAGATTTCTATGTCCCTAGAGGGATTTCTATGTCCCTAGAGGGATTTCTATGTCCCAAGAGGGATTTCTATGTCCCTAGAGGGATAGATTTCTATGTCCCTAGAGGGATTTCTATGTCCCTAGAGGGATTTCTATGTCCCAAGAGGGATTTCTATGTCCCTAGAGGGATTTCTATGTCCCTAGAGGGATAGATTTCTATGTCCCTAGAGGGATTTCTATGTCCCAAGAGGGATAGATTTCTATGTCCCTAGAGGGATTTCTATGTCCCAAGAGGGATTTCTATGTCGCTAGAGTCATTTCTAGGTCGCTAGAGGGATTTCTATGTCCCTAGAGGGATTTCTAGGTCCCTAGAGGGATAGATTTCTATGTCCCTAGAGGGATTTCTATGTCCCAAGAGGGATTTCTATGTCCCAAGAGGGATTTCTATGTCCCTAGAGGGATTTCTATGTCCCTAGAGGGATAGATTTCTATGTCCCTAGAGGGATTTCTAGGTCCCTAGAGGGATTTCTAGGTCCCTAGAGGGATTTCTAGGTCCCTAGAGGGATAGATTTCTATGTCCCTAGAGGGATTTCTATGTCCCTAGAGGGATTTCTATGTCCCAAGAGGGATTTCTATGTCCCTAGAGGGATAGATTTCTATGTCCCTAGAGGGATTTCTATGTCCCTAGAGGGATTTCTATGTCCCAAGAGGGATTTCTATGTCCCTAGAGGGATTTCTATGTCCCTAGAGGGATAGATTTCTATGTCCCTAGAGGGATTTCTATGTCCCAAGAGGGATAGATTTCTATGTCCCTAGAGGGATTTCTATGTCCCAAGAGGGATTTCTATGTCCCTAGAGGGATTTCTATGTCCCTAGAGGGATAGATTTCTATGTCCCTAGAGGGATTTCTATGTCCCAAGAGGGATAGATTTCTATGTCCCTAGAGGGATTTCTATGTCCCTAGAGGGATTTCTATGTCCCAAGAGGGATTTCTATGTCCCTAGAGGGATTTCTAGGTCCCTAGAGGGATAGATTTCTATGTCCTTAGAGGGATTTCTATGTCCCAAGAGGGATTTCTATGTCCCAAGAGGGATTTCTATGTCCCTAGAGGGATAGATTTCTATGTCCCTAGAGGGATTTCAATGTCCCTAGAGGGATTTCTATGTCCCAAGAGGGATTTCTATGTCCCAAGAGGTATTTCTATGTCCCTAGAGGGATTTCTATGTCCCTAGAGGGATAGATTTCTATGTCCCTAGAGGGATTTCTATGTCCCTAGAGGGATTTCTATGTCCCAAGAGGGATTTCTATGTCCCAAGAGGGATTTCTATGTCCCTAGAGGGATAGATTTCTATGTCCCTAGATGGATTTCAATGTCCCTAGAGGGATTGCTATGTCCCAAGAGGGATTTCTATGTCCCAAGAGGGATTTCTATGTCCCTAGAGGGATTTCTATGTCCCTAGAGGGATAGATTTCTATGTCCCTAGAGGGATTTCTAGGTCCCTAGAGGGATTTCTAGGTCCCTAAAGGGATTTCTATGTCCCTAGAGGGATAGATTTCTATGTCCCTAGAGGGATTTCTATGTCCCTAGAGGGATTTCTATGTCCCTAGAGGGATTTCTATGTCGCTAGAGGGATTTCTAGGTCGCTAGAGGGATTTCTATGTCCCAAGAGGGATTTCTATGTCCCTAGAGGGATAGATTTCTATGTCCCTAGAGGGATTTCTATGTCCCTAGAGGGATTTCTATGTCGCTAGAGGGATTTCTAGGTCGCTAGAGGGATTTCTATGTCCCAAGAGGGATTTCTATGTCCCTAGAGGGATAGATTTCTATGTCCCTAGAGGGATTTCTATGTCGCTAGAGTCATTTCTAGGTCGCTAGAGGGATTTCTATGTCCCTAGAGGGATTTCTAGGTCCCTAGAGGGATAGATTTCTATGTCCCTAGAGGGATTTCTATGTCCCAAGAGGGATTTCTATGTCCCAAGAGGGATTTCTATGTCCCTAGAGGGATAGATTTCTATGTCCCTAGAGGGATTTCAATGTCCCTAGAGGGATTTCTATGTCCCAAGAGGGATTTCTATGTCCCTAGAGGGATAGATTTCTATGTCCCTAGAGGGATTTCTATGTCCCAAGAGGGATAGATTTCTATGTCCCTAGAGGGATTTCTATGTCCCTAGAGGGATTTCTATGTCCCAAGAGGGATTTCTATGTCCCTAGAGGGATAGATTTCTATGTCCCTAGAGGGATTTCTATGTCCCAAGAGGGATTTCTATGTCCCAAGAGGGATTTCTATGTCCCTAGAGGGATTTCTATGTCCCTAGAGGGATTTCTTTGTCCCTAGAGGGATAGATTTCTATGTCGCTAGAGGGATTTCTATGTCCCAAGAGGGATTTCTATGTCCCTAGAGGGATAGATTTCTATGTCCCTAGAGGGATTTCAATGTCCCTAGAGGGATTTCTATGTCCCAAGAGGGATTTCTATGTCCCAAGAGGGATTTCTATGTCCCTAGAGGGATTTCTATGTCCCTACAGGGATAGATTTCTATGTCCCTAGAGGGATTTCTAGGTCCCTAGAGGGATTTCTATGTCCCTAGAGGGATAGATTTCTATGTCCCTAGAGGGATTTCTATGTCCCTAGAGGGATTTCTATGTCCCTAGAGGGATTTCTATGTCGCTAGAGGGATTTCTAGGTCGCTAGAGGGATTTCTATGTCCCAAGAGGGATTTCTATGTCCCTAGAGGGATAGATTTCTATGTCCCTAGAGGGATTTCTATGTCCCTAGAGGGATTTCTATGTCGCTAGAGGGATTTCTAGGTCGCTAGAGGGATTTCTATGTCCCAAGAGGGATTTCTATGTCCCTAGAGGGATAGATTTCTATGTCCCCAGAGGGATTTCTATGTCGCTAGAGGGATTTCTAGGTCGCTAGAGGGATTTCTATGTCCCTAGAGGGATTTCTAGGTCCCTAGAGGGATAGATTTCTATGTCCCTAGAGGGATTTCTATGTCCCAAGAGGGATTTCTATGTCCCAAGAGGGATTTCTATGTCCCTAGAGGGATAGATTTCTATGTCCCTAGAGGGATTTCAATGTCCCTAGAGGGATTTCTATGTCCCAAGAGGGATTTCTATGTCCCTAGAGGGATAGATTTCTATGTCCCTAGAGGGATTTCTATGTCCCAAGAGGGATAGATTTCTATGTCCCTAGAGGGATTTCTATGTCCCTAGAGGGATTTCTATGTCCCAAGAGGGATTTCTATGTCCCTAGAGGGATTTCTATGTCCCTAGAGGGATAGATTTCTATGTCCCTAGAGGGATTTCTATGTCCCAAGAGGGATTTCTATGTCCCAAGAGGGATTTCTATGTCCCTAGAGGGATTTCTATGTCCCTAGAGGGATTTCTATGTCCCTAGAGGGATAGATTTCTATGTCCCTAGAGGGATTTCTATGTCCCTAGAGGGATTTCTATGTCCCAAGAGGGATTTCTATGTCCCAAGAGGGATCTATGTCCCTAGAGGGATAGATTTCTATGTCCCTAGAGGGATTTCAATGTCCCTAGAGGGATTTCTATGTCCCAAGAGGGATTTCTATGTCCCAAGAGGGATTTCTATGTCCCTAGAGGGATTTCTATGTCCCTAGAGGGATAGATTTCTATGTCCCTAGAGGGATTTCTAGGTCCCTAGAGGGATTTCTATGTCCCTAGAGGGATAGATTTCTATGTCCCTAGAGGGATTTCTATGTCCCTAGAGGGATTTCTATGTCCCAAGAGGGATTTCTATGTCCCTAGAGGGATAGATTTCTATGTCCCTAGAGGGATTTCTATGTCCCTAGAGGGATTTCTATGTCCCAAGAGGGATTTCTATGTCCCTAGAGGGATTTCTATGTCCCTAGAGGGATAGATTTCTATGTCCCTAGAGGGATTTCTATGTCCCAAGAGGGATAGATTTCTATGTCCCTAGAGGGATTTCTATGTCCCTAGAGGGATTTCTATGTCCCAAGAGGGATTTCTATGTCCCTAGAGGGATTTCTATGTCCCTAGAGGGATAGATTTCTATGTCCCTAGAGGGATTTCTATGTCCCAAGAGGGATTTCTATGTCCCAAGAGGGATTTCTATGTCCCTAGAGGGATAGATTTCTATGTCCCTAGAGGGATTTCAATGTCCCTAGAGGGATTTCTATGTCCCAAGAGGGATTTCTATGTCCCAAGAGGGATTTCTATGTCCCTAGAGGGATTTCTATGTCCCTAGAGGGATAGATTTCTATGTCCCTAGAGGGATTTCTATGTCCCTAGAGGGATTTCTATGTCCCAAGAGGGATTTCTATGTCCCAAGAGGGATTTCTATGTCCCTAGAGGGATAGATTTCTATGTCCCTAGAGGGATTTCAATGTCCCTAGAGGGATTTCTATGTCCCAAGAGGGATTTCTATGTCCCAAGAGGGATTTCTATGTCCCTAGAGGGATTTCTATGTCCCTAGAGGGATAGATTTCTATGTCCCTAGAGGGATTTCTAGGTCCCTAGAGGGATTTCTAGGTCCCTAGAGGGATTTCTATGTCCCTAGAGGGATAGATTTCTATGTCCCTAGAGGGATTTCTATGTCCCTAGAGGGATTTCTATGTCCCTAGAGGGATTTCTATGTCGCTAGAGGGATTTCTAGGTCGCTAGAGGGATTTCTATGTCCCAAGAGGGATTTCTATGTCCCTAGAGGGATAGATTTCTATGTCCCTAGAGGGATTTCTATGTCCCTAGAGGGATTTCTATGTCGCTAGAGGGATTTCTATGTCCCTAGAGGGATTTCTATGTCGCTAGAGGGATTTCTAGGTCGCTAGAGGGATTTCTATGTCCCTAGAGGGATTTCTAGGTCCCTAGAGGGATAGATTTCTATGTCCCTAGAGGGATTTCTATGTCCCAAGAGGGATTTCTATGTCCCAAGAGGGATTTCTATGTCCCTAGAGGGATAGATTTCTATGTCCCTAGAGGGATTTCAATGTCCCTAGAGGGATTTCTATGTCCCAAGAGGGATTTCTATGTCCCAAGAGGGATTTCTAGGTCCCTAGAGGGATTTCTATGTCCCTAGAGGGATAGATTTCTATGTCCCTAGAGGGATTTCTATGTCCCTAGAGGGATTTCTATGTCCCAAGAGGGATTTCTATGTCCCTAGAGGGATAGATTTCTATGTCCCTAGAGGGATTTCTATGTCCCTAGAGGGATTTCTATGTCCCAAGAGGGATTTCTATGTCCCTAGAGGGATTTCTATGTCCCTAGAGGGATAGATTTCTATGTCCCTAGAGGGATTTCTATGTCCCAAGAGGGATA
This sequence comes from Troilus luridus, assembly GCA_964056705.1. Classification (NCBI taxonomy): domain Eukaryota; kingdom Metazoa; phylum Arthropoda; class Insecta; order Hemiptera; family Pentatomidae; genus Troilus; species Troilus luridus. The sequence goes on along the minus strand of OZ057416.1, from coordinate 104,483,044 downwards.
GATTTCTATGTCCCTAGAGGGATTTCTATGTCCCTAAAGGGATTTCTATGTCCCAAGAGGGATTTCTATGTCCCTAGAGGGATTTCTATGTCCCTAGAGGGATAGATTTCTATGTCCCTAGAGGGATTTCTATGTCCCAAGAGGGATTTCTATGTCCCAAGAGGGATTTCTATGTCCCTAGAGGGATAGATTTCTATGTCCCTAGAGGGATTTCAATGTCCCTAGAGGGATTTCTATGTCCCAAGAGGGATTTCTATGTCCCAAGAGGGATTTCTAGGTCCCTAGAGGGATTTCTATGTCCCTAGAGGGATTTCTATGTCCCTAGAGGGATTTCTATGTCCCAAGAGGGATTTCTATGTCCCTAGAGGGATTTCTATGTCGCTAGAGGGATTTCTATGTCCCTAGAGGGATTTCTATGTCGCTAGAGGGATTTCTATGTCCCTAGAGGGATTTCTATGTCCCAAGAGGGATAGATTTCTATGTCCCTAGAGGGATTTCTATGTCCCTAGAGGGATTTCTATGTCCCAAGAGGGATTTCTATGTCCCTAGAGGGATTTCTATGTCCCTAGAGGGATAGATTTCTATGTCCCTAGAGGGATTTCTATGTCCCAAGAGGGATTTCTATGTCCCAAGAGGGATTTCTATGTCCCTAGAGGGATAGATTTCTATGTCCCTAGAGGGATTTCAATGTCCCTAGAGGGATTTCTATGTCCCAAGAGGGATTTCTATGTCCCAAGAGGGATTTCTATGTCCCTAGAGGGATTTCTATGTCCCTAGAGGGATAGATTTCTATGTCCCTAGAGGGATTTCTATGTCCCTAGAGGGATTTCTATGTCCCAAGAGGGATTTCTATGTCCCAAGAGGGATTTCTATGTCCCTAGAGGGATAGATTTCTATGTCCCTAGAGGGATTTCAATGTCCCTAGAGGGATTTCTATGTCCCAAGAGGGATTTCTATGTCCCAAGAGGGATTTCTATGTCCCTAGAGGGATTTCTATGTCCCTAGAGGGATAGATTTCTATGTCCCTAGAGGGATTTCTAGGTCCCTAGAGGGATTTCTAGGTCCCTAGAGGGATTTCTATGTCCCTAGAGGGATAGATTTCTATGTCCCTAGAGGGATTTCTATGTCCCTAGAGGGATTTCTATGTCCCTAGAGGGATTTCTATGTCGCTAGAGGGATTTCTAGGTCGCTAGAGGGATTTCTATGTCCCAAGAGGGATTTCTATGTCCCTAGAGGGATAGATTTCTATGTCCCTAGAGGGATTTCTATGTCCCTAGAGGGATTTCTATGTCGCTAGAGGGATTTCTATGTCCCTAGAGGGATTTCTATGTCGCTAGAGGGATTTCTAGGTCGCTAGAGGGATTTCTATGTCCCTAGAGGGATTTCTAGGTCCCTAGAGGGATAGATTTCTATGTCCCTAGAGGGATTTCTATGTCCCAAGAGGGATTTCTATGTCCCAAGAGGGATTTCTATGTCCCTAGAGGGATAGATTTCTATGTCCCTAGAGGGATTTCAATGTCCCTAGAGGGATTTCTATGTCCCAAGAGGGATTTCTATGTCCCAAGAGGGATTTCTAGGTCCCTAGAGGGATTTCTATGTCCCTAGAGGGATAGATTTCTATGTCCCTAGAGGGATTTCTATGTCCCTAGAGGGATTTCTATGTCCCAAGAGGGATTTCTATGTCCCTAGAGGGATAGATTTCTATGTCCCTAGAGGGATTTCTATGTCCCTAGAGGGATTTCTATGTCCCAAGAGGGATTTCTATGTCCCTAGAGGGATTTCTATGTCCCTAGAGGGATAGATTTCTATGTCCCTAGAGGGATTTCTATGTCCCAAGAGGGATAGATTTCTATGTCCCTAGAGGGATTTCTATGTCCCTAAAGGGATTTCTATGTCCCAAGAGGGATTTCTATGTCCCTAGAGGGATTTCTATGTCCCTAGAGGGATAGATTTCTATGTCCCTAGAGGGATTTCTATGTCCCAAGAGGGATTTCTATGTCCCAAGAGGGATTTCTATGTCCCTAGAGGGATAGATTTCTATGTCCCTAGAGGGATTTCAATGTCCCTAGAGGGATTTCTATGTCCCAAGAGGGATTTCTATGTCCCAAGAGGGATTTCTAGGTCCCTAGAGGGATTTCTATGTCCCTAGAGGGATTTCTATGTCGCTAGAGGGATTTCTAGGTCGCTAGAGGGATTTCTATGTCCCAAGAGGGATTTCTATGTCCCTAGAGGGATAGATTTCTATGTCCCTAGAGGGATTTCTATGTCCCAAGAGGGATTTCTATGTCCCTAGAGGGATTTCTATGTCCCTAGAGGGATAGATTTCTATGTCCCTAGAGGGATTTCTATGTCCCAAGAGGGATTTCTATGTCCCAAGAGGGATTTCTATGTCCCTAGAGGGATTTCTATGTCCCTAGAGGGATTTCTATGTCCCTAGAGGGATAGATTTCTATGTCCCTAGAGGGATTTCTATGTCCCTAGAGGGATTTCTATGTCCCAAGAGGGATTTCTATGTCCCAAGAGGGATTTCTATGTCCCTAGAGGGATAGATTTCTATGTCCCTAGAGGGATTTCAATGTCCCTAGAGGGATTTCTATGTCCCAAGAGGGATTTCTATGTCCCAAGAGGGATTTCTATGTCCCTAGAGGGATTTCTATGTCCCTAGAGGGATAGATTTCTATGTCCCTAGAGGGATTTCTAGGTCCCTAGAGGGATTTCTAGGTCCCTAGAGGGATTTCTATGTCCCTAGAGGGATAGATTTCTATGTCCCTAGAGGGATTTCTATGTCCCTAGAGGGATTTCTATGTCCCAAGAGGGATTTCTATGTCCCTAGAGGGATAGATTTCTATGTCCCTAGAGGGATTTCTATGTCCCTAGAGGGATTTCTATGTCCCAAGAGGGATTTCTATGTCCCTAGAGGGATTTCTATGTCCCTAGAGGGATAGATTTCTATGTCCCTAGAGGGATTTCTATGTCCCTAGAGGGATTTCTATGTCCCAAGAGGGATAGATTTCTATGTCCCTAGAGGGATTTCTATGTCCCTAGAGGGATTTCTATGTCCCAAGAGGGATTTCTATGTCCCTAGAGGGATTTCTATGTCCCTAGAGGGATAGATTTCTATGTCCCTAGAGGGATTTCTATGTCCCAAGAGGGATTTCTATGTCCCAAGAGGGATTTCTATGTCCCTAGAGGGATAGATTTCTATGTCCCTAGAGGGATTTCTAGGTCCCTAGAGGGATTTCTAGGTCCCTAGAGGGATTTCTATGTCCCTAGAGGGATAGATTTCTATGTCCCTAGAGGGATTTCTATGTCCCTAGAGGGATTTCTATGTCCCTAGAGGGATTTCTATGTCGCTAGAGGGATTTCTAGGTCGCTAGAGGGATTTCTATGTCCCAAGAGGGATTTCTATGTCCCTAGAGGGATAGATTTCTATGTCCCTAGAGGGATTTCTATGTCGCTAGAGGGATTTCTAGGTCGCTAGAGGGATTTCTATGTCCCAAGAGGGATTTCTATGTCCCTAGAGGGATAGATTTCTATGTCCCTAGAGGGATTTCTATGTCGCTAGAGGGATTTCTAGGTCGCTAGAGGGATTTCTATGTCCCTAGAGGGATTTCTAGGTCCCTAGAGGGATAGATTTCTATGTCCCTAGAGGGATTTCTATGTCCCAAGAGGGATTTCTATGTCCCAAGAGGGATTTCTATGTCCCTAGAGGGATAGATTTCTATGTCCCTAGAGGGATTTCAATGTCCCTAGATGGATTTCTATGTCCCAAGAGGGATTTCTATGTCCCAAGAGGGATTTCTAGGTCCCTAGAGGGATTTCTATGTCCCTAGAGGGATAGATTTCTATGTCCCTAGAGGGATTTCTATGTCCCTAGAGGGATTTCTATGTCCCAAGAGGGATTTCTATGTCCCTAGAGGGATAGATTTCTATGTCCCTAGAGGGATTTCTATGTCCCTAGAGGGATTTCTATGTCCCTAGAGGGATAGATTTCTATGTCTCTAGAGGGATTTCTATGTCCCAAGAGGGATAGATTTCTATGTCCCTAGAGGGATTTCTCTGTCCCTAAAGGGATTTCTATGTCCCAAGAGGGATTTCTATGTCCCTAGAGGGATTTCTATGTCCCTAGAGGGATAGATTCCTATGTCCCTAGAGGGATTTCTATGTCCCAAGAGGGATTTCTATGTCCCAAGAGGGATTTCTATGTCCCTAGAGGGATAGATTTCTATGTCCCTAGAGGGATTTCAATGTCCCTAGAGGGATTTCTATGTCCCAAGAGGGATTTCTATGTCCCAAGAGGGATTTCTAGGTCCCTAGAGGGATTTCTATGTCCCTAGAGGGATTTCTATGTCGCTAGAGGGATTTCTAGGTCGCTAGAGGGATTTCTATGTCCCAAGAGGGATTTCTATGTCCCTAGAGGGATAGATTTCTATGTCCCTAGAGGGATTTCTAGGTCCCTAGAGGGATAGATTTCTATGTCCCTAGAGGGATTTCTATGTCCCAAGAGGGATTTCTATGTCCCAAGAGGGATTTCTATGTCCCTAGAGGGATAGATTTCTATGTCCCTAGAGGGATTTCAATGTCCCTAGAGGGATTTCTATGTCCCAAGAGGGATTTCTATGTCCCTAGAGGGATAGATTTCTATGTCCCTAGAGGGATTTCTATGTCCCAAGAGGGATAGATTTCTATGTCCCTAGAGGGATTTCTATGTCCCTAGAGGGATTTCTATGTCCCAAGAGGGATTTCTATGTCCCTAGAGGGATTTCTATGTCCCTAGAGGGATAGATTTCTATGTCCCTAGAGGGATTTCTATGTCCCAAGAGGGATTTCTATGTCCCAAGAGGGATTTCTATGTCCCTAGAGGGATTTCTATGTCCCTAGAGGGATTTCTATGTCCCTAGAGGGATAGATTTCTATGTCCCTAGAGGGATTTCTATGTCCCTAGAGGGATTTCTATGTCCCAAGAGGGATTTCTATGTCCCAAGAGCGATTTCTATGTCCCTAGAGGGATAGATTTCTATGTCCCTAGAGGGATTTCAATGTCCCTAAAGGGATTTCTATGTCCCAAGAGGGATTTCTATGTCCCAAGAGGGATTTCTATGTCCCTAGAGGGATTTCTATGTCCCTAGAGGGATAGATTTCTATGTCCCTAGAGGGATTTCTAGGTCCCTAGAGGGATTTCTAGGTCCCTAGAGGGATTTCTAGGTCCCTAGAGGGATAGATTTCTATGTCCCTAGAGGGATTTCTATGTCCCTAGAGGGATAGATTTCTATGTCCCTAGAGGGATTTCTATGTCCCTAGAGGGATTTCTATGTCCCAAGAGGGATTTCTATGTCCCTAGAGGGATTTCTATGTCCCTAGAGGGATAGATTTCTATGTCCCTAGAGGGATTTCTATGTCCCAAGAGGGATAGATTTCTATGTCCCTAGAGGGATTTCTATGTCCCAAGAGGGATTTCTATGTCGCTAGAGTCATTTCTAGGTCGCTAGAGGGATTTCTATGTCCCTAGAGGGATTTCTAGGTCCCTAGAGGGATAGATTTCTATGTCCCTAGAGGGATTTCTATGTCCCAAGAGGGATTTCTATGTCCCAAGAGGGATTTCTATGTCCCTAGAGGGATTTCTATGTCCCTAGAGGGATTTCTATGTCCCTAGAGGGATTTCTATGTCCCTAGAGGGATTTCTATGTCGCTAGAGGGATTTCTAGGTCGCTAGAGGGATTTCTATGTCCCAAGAGGGATTTCTATGTCCCTAGAGGGATAGATTTCTATGTCCCTAGAGGGATTTCTATGTCGCTAGAGGGATTTCTAGGTCGCTAGAGGGATTTCTATGTCCCAAGAGGGATTTCTATGTCCCTAGAGGGATAGATTTCTATGTCCCTAGAGGGATTTCTATGTCGCTAGAGGGATTTCTAGGTCGCTAGAGGGATTTCTATGTCCCTAGAGGGATTTCTAGGTCCCTAGAGGGATAGATTTCTATGTCCCTAGAGGGATTTCTATGTCCCAAGAGGGATTTCTATGTCCCAAGAGGGATTTCTATGTCCCTAGAGGGATAGATTTCTATGTCCCTAGAGGGATTTCAATGTCCCTAGATGGATTTCTATGTCCCAAGAGGGATTTCTATGTCCCAAGAGGGATTTCTAGGTCCCTAGAGGGATTTCTATGTCCCTAGAGGGATAGATTTCTATGTCCCTAGAGGGATTTCTATGTCCCTAGAGGGATTTCTATGTCCCAAGAGGGATTTCTATGTCCCTAGAGGGATAGATTTCTATGTCCCTAGAGGGATTTCTATGTCCCTAGAGGGATTTCTATGTCCCTAGAGGGATAGATTTCTATGTCTCTAGAGGGATTTCTATGTCCCAAGAGGGATAGATTTCTATGTCCCTAGAGGGATTTCTCTGTCCCTAAAGGGATTTCTATGTCCCAAGAGGGATTTCTATGTCCCTAGAGGGATTTCTATGTCCCTAGAGGGATAGATTCCTATGTCCCTAGAGGGATTTCTATGTCCCAAGAGGGATTTCTATGTCCCAAGAGGGATTTCTATGTCCCTAGAGGGATAGATTTCTATGTCCCTAGAGGGATTTCAATGTCCCTAGAGGGATTTCTATGTCCCAAGAGGGATTTCTATGTCCCAAGAGGGATTTCTAGGTCCCTAGAGGGATTTCTATGTCCCTAGAGGGATTTCTATGTCGCTAGAGGGATTTCTAGGTCGCTAGAGGGATTTCTATGTCCCAAGAGGGATTTCTATGTCCCTAGAGGGATAGATTTCTATGTCCCTAGAGGGATTTCTAGGTCCCTAGAGGGATAGATTTCTATGTCCCTAGAGGGATTTCTATGTCCCAAGAGGGATTTCTATGTCCCAAGAGGGATTTCTATGTCCCTAGAGGGATAGATTTCTATGTCCCTAGAGGGATTTCAATGTCCCTAGAGGGATTTCTATGTCCCAAGAGGGATTTCTATGTCCCTAGAGGGATAGATTTCTATGTCCCTAGAGGGATAGATTTCTATGTCCCTAGAGGGATTTCTATGTCCCTAGAGGGATTTCTATGTCCCAAGAGGGATTTCTATGTCCCTAGAGGGATTTCTATGTCCCTAGAGGGATAGATTTCTATGTCCCTAGAGGGATTTCTATGTCCCAAGAGGGATTTCTATGTCCCAAGAGGGATTTCTATGTCCCTAGAGGGATAGATTTCTATGTCCCTAGAGGGATTTCAATGTCCCTAGAGGGATTTCTATGTCCCAAGAGGGATTTCTATGTCCCAAGAGGGATTTCTATGTCCCTAGAGGGATTTCTATGTCCCTAGAGGGATAGATTTCTATGTCCCTAGAGGGATTTCTATGTCCCTAGAGGGATTTCTATGTCCCAAGAGGGATTTCTATGTCCCAAGAGGGATTTCTATGTCCCTAGAGGGATAGATTTCTATGTCCCTAGAGGGATTTCAATGTCCCTAGAGGGATTTCTATGTCCCAAGAGGGATTTCTATGTCCCAAGAGGGATTTCTATGTCCCTAGAGGGATTTCTATGTCCCTAGAGGGATAGATTTCTATGTCCCTAGAGGGATTTCTAGGTCCCTAGAGGGATTTCTAGGTCCCTAGAGGGATTTCTATGTCCCTAGAGGGATAGATTTCTATGTCCCTAGAGGGATTTCTATGTCCCTAGAGGGATTTCTATGTCCCTAGAGGGATTTCTATGTCGCTAGAGGGATTTCTAGGTCGCTAGAGGGATTTCTATGTCCCAAGAGGGATTTCTATGTCCCTAGAGGGATAGATTTCTATGTCCCTAGAGGGATTTCTATGTCGCTAGAGGGATTTCTAGGTCGCTAGAGGGATTTCTATGTCCCAAGAGGGATTTCTATGTCCCTAGAGGGATTTCTATGTCGCTAGAGGGATTTCTAGGTCGCTAGAGGGATTTCTATGTCCCTAGAGGGATTTCTAGGTCCCTAGAGGGATAGATTTCTATGTCCCTAGAGGGATTTCTATGTCCCAAGAGGGATTTCTATGTCCCAAGAGGGATTTCTATGTCCCTAGAGGGATAGATTTCTATGTCCCTAGAGGGATTTCAATGTCCCTAGAGGGATTTCTATGTCCCAAGAGGGATTTCTATGTCCCAAGAGGGATTTCTAGGTCCCTAGAGGGATTTCTATGTCCCTAGAGGGATAGATTTCTATGTCCCTAGAGGGATTTCTATGTCCCTAGAGGGATTTCTATGTCCCAAGAGGGATTTCTATGTCCCTAGAGGGATAGATTTCTATGTCCCTAGAGGGATTTCTATGTCCCTAGAGGGATTTCTATGTCCCAAGAGGGATTTCTATGTCCCTAGAGGGATTTCTATGTCCCTAGAGGGATAGATTTCTATGTCCCTAGAGGGATTTCTATGTCCCAAGAGGGATAGATTTCTATGTCCCTAGAGGGATTTCTATGTCCCTAAAGGGATTTCTATGTCCCAAGAGGGATTTCTATGTCCCTAGAGGGATTTCTATGTCCCTAGAGGGATAGATTTCTATGTCCCTAGAGGGATTTCTATGTCCCAAGAGGGATTTCTATGTCCCAAGAGGGATTTCTATGTCCCTAGAGGGATAGATTTCTATGTCCCTAGAGGGATTTCAATGTCCCTAGAGGGATTTCTATGTCCCAAGAGGGATTTCTATGTCCCAAGAGGGATTTCTAGGTCCCTAGAGGGATTTCTATGTCCCTAGAGGGATTTCTATGTCGCTAGAGGGATTTCTAGGTCGCTAGAGGGATTTCTATGTCCCAAGAGGGATTTCTATGTCCCTAGAGGGATAGATTTCTATGTCCCTAGAGGGATTTCTATGTCCCAAGAGGGATTTCTATGTCCCTAGAGGGATTTCTATGTCCCTAGAGGGATAGATTTCTATGTCCCTAGAGGGATTTCTATGTCCCAAGAGGGATTTCTATGTCCCAAGAGGGATTTCTATGTCCCTAGAGGGATTTCTATGTCCCTAGAGGGATTTCTATGTCCCTAGAGGGATAGATTTCTATGTCCCTAGAGGGATTTCTATGTCCCTAGAGGGATTTCTATGTCCCAAGAGGGATTTCTATGTCCCAAGAGGGATTTCTATGTCCCTAGAGGGATAGATTTCTATGTCCCTAGAGGGATTTCAATGTCCCTAGAGGGATTTCTATGTCCCAAGAGGGATTTCTATGTCCCAAGAGGGATTTCTATGTCCCTAGAGGGATTTCTATGTCCCTAGAGGGATAGATTTCTATGTCCCTAGAGGGATTTCTAGGTCCCTAGAGGGATTTCTAGGTCCCTAGAGGGATTTCTATGTCCCTAGAGGGATAGATTTCTATGTCCCTAGAGGGATTTCTATGTCCCTAGAGGGATTTCTATGTCCCAAGAGGGATTTCTATGTCCCTAGAGGGATAGATTTCTATGTCCCTAGAGGGATTTCTATGTCCCTAGAGGGATTTCTATGTCCCAAGAGGGATTTCTATGTCCCTAGAGGGATTTCTATGTCCCTAGAGGGATAGATTTCTATGTCCCTAGAGGGATTTCTATGTCCCTAGAGGGATTTCTATGTCCCAAGAGGGATAGATTTCTATGTCCCTAGAGGGATTTCTATGTCCCTAGAGGGATTTCTATGTCCCAAGAGGGATTTCTATGTCCCTAGAGGGATTTCTATGTCCCTAGAGGGATAGATTTCTATGTCCCTAGAGGGATTTCTATGTCCCAAGAGGGATTTCTATGTCCCAAGAGGGATTTCTATGTCCCTAGAGGGATAGATTTCTATGTCCCTAGAGGGATTTCTAGGTCCCTAGAGGGATTTCTAGGTCCCTAGAGGGATTTCTATGTCCCTAGAGGGATAGATTTCTATGTCCCTAGAGGGATTTCTATGTCCCTAGAGGGATTTCTATGTCCCTAGAGGGATTTCTATGTCGCTAGAGGGATTTCTAGGTCGCTAGAGGGATTTCTATGTCCCAAGAGGGATTTCTATGTCCCTAGAGGGATAGATTTCTATGTCCCTAGAGGGATTTCTATGTCGCTAGAGGGATTTCTAGGTCGCTAGAGGGATTTCTATGTCCCAAGAGGGATTTCTATGTCCCTAGAGGGATAGATTTCTATGTCCCTAGAGGGATTTCTATGTCGCTAGAGGGATTTCTAGGTCGCTAGAGGGATTTCTATGTCCCTAGAGGGATTTCTAGGTCCCTAGAGGGATAGATTTCTATGTCCCTAGAGGGATTTCTATGTCCCAAGAGGGATTTCTATGTCCCAAGAGGGATTTCTATGTCCCTAGAGGGATAGATTTCTATGTCCCTAGAGGGATTTCAATGTCCCTAGATGGATTTCTATGTCCCAAGAGGGATTTCTATGTCCCAAGAGGGATTTCTAGGTCCCTAGAGGGATTTCTATGTCCCTAGAGGGATAGATTTCTATGTCCCTAGAGGGATTTCTATGTCCCTAGAGGGATTTCTATGTCCCAAGAGGGATTTCTATGTCCCTAGAGGGATAGATTTCTATGTCCCTAGAGGGATTTCTATGTCCCTAGAGGGATTTCTATGTCCCTAGAGGGATAGATTTCTATGTCTCTAGAGGGATTTCTATGTCCCAAGAGGGATAGATTTCTATGTCCCTAGAGGGATTTCTCTGTCCCTAAAGGGATTTCTATGTCCCAAGAGGGATTTCTATGTCCCTAGAGGGATTTCTATGTCCCTAGAGGGATAGATTCCTATGTCCCTAGAGGGATTTCTATGTCCCAAGAGGGATTTCTATGTCCCAAGAGGGATTTCTATGTCCCTAGAGGGATAGATTTCTATGTCCCTAGAGGGATTTCAATGTCCCTAGAGGGATTTCTATGTCCCAAGAGGGATTTCTATGTCCCAAGAGGGATTTCTAGGTCCCTAGAGGGATTTCTATGTCCCTAGAGGGATTTCTATGTCGCTAGAGGGATTTCTATGTCCCTAGAGGGATTTCTATGTCCCAAGAGGGATTTCTATGTCCCAAGAGGGATTTCTATGTCCCTAGAGGGATTTCAATGTCCCTAGAGGGATTTCTATGTCCCAAGAGGGATTTCTATGTCCCTAGAGGGATAGATTTCTATGTCCCTAGAGGGATTTCTATGTCCCAAGAGGGATAGATTTCTATGTCCCTAGAGGGATTTCTATGTCCCTAGAGGGATTTCTATGTCCCAAGAGGGATTTCTATGTCCCTAGAGGGATTTCTATGTCCCTAGAGGGATAGATTTCTATGTCCCTAGAGGGATTTCTATGTCCCAAGAGGGATTTCTATGTCCCAAGAGGGATTTCTATGTCCCTAGAGGGATTTCTATGTCCCTAGAGGGATTTCTATGTCCCTAGAGGGATAGATTTCTATGTCCCTAGAGGGATTTCTATGTCCCTAGAGGGATTTCTATGTCCCAAGAGGGATTTCTATGTCCCAAGAGCGATTTCTATGTCCCTAGAGGGATAGATTTCTATGTCCCTAGAGGGATTTCAATGTCCCTAGAGGGATTTCTATGTCCCAAGAGGGATTTCTATGTCCCAAGAGGGATTTCTATGTCCCTAGAGGGATTTCTATGTCCCTAGAGGGATAGATTTCTATGTCCCTAGAGGGATTTCTAGGTCCCTAGAGGGATTTCTAGGTCCCTAGAGGGATTTCTAGGTCCCTAGAGGGATAGATTTCTATGTCCCTAGAGGGATTTCTATGTCCCTAGAGGGATTTCTATGTCCCAAGAGGGATTTCTATGTCCCTAGAGGGATAGATTTCTATGTCCCTAGAGGGATTTCTATGTCCCTAGAGGGATTTCTATGTCCCAAGAGGGATTTCTATGTCCCTAGAGGGATTTCTATGTCCCTAGAGGGATAGATTTCTATGTCCCTAGAGGGATTTCTATGTCCCAAGAGGGATAGATTTCTATGTCCCTAGAGGGATTTCTATGTCCCAAGAGGGATTTCTATGTCGCTAGAGTCATTTCTAGGTCGCTAGAGGGATTTCTATGTCCCTAGAGGGATTTCTAGGTCCCTAGAGGGATAGATTTCTATGTCCCTAGAGGGATTTCTATGTCCCAAGAGGGATTTCTATGTCCCAAGAGGGATTTCTATGTCCCTAGAGGGATTTCTATGTCCCTAGAGGGATAGATTTCTATGTCCCTAGAGGGATTTCTAGGTCCCTAGAGGGATTTCTAGGTCCCTAGAGGGATTTCTAGGTCCCTAGAGGGATAGATTTCTATGTCCCTAGAGGGATTTCTATGTCCCTAGAGGGATTTCTATGTCCCAAGAGGGATTTCTATGTCCCTAGAGGGATAGATTTCTATGTCCCTAGAGGGATTTCTATGTCCCTAGAGGGATTTCTATGTCCCAAGAGGGATTTCTATGTCCCTAGAGGGATTTCTATGTCCCTAGAGGGATAGATTTCTATGTCCCTAGAGGGATTTCTATGTCCCAAGAGGGATAGATTTCTATGTCCCTAGAGGGATTTCTATGTCCCAAGAGGGATTTCTATGTCCCTAGAGGGATTTCTATGTCCCTAGAGGGATAGATTTCTATGTCCCTAGAGGGATTTCTATGTCCCAAGAGGGATAGATTTCTATGTCCCTAGAGGGATTTCTATGTCCCTAGAGGGATTTCTATGTCCCAAGAGGGATTTCTATGTCCCTAGAGGGATTTCTATGTCCCTAGAGGGATAGATTTCTATGTCCTTAGAGGGATTTCTATGTCCCAAGAGGGATTTCTATGTCCCAAGAGGGATTTCTATGTCCCTAGAGGGATAGATTTCTATGTCCCTAGAGGGATTTCAATGTCCCTAGAGGGATTTCTATGTCCCAAGAGGGATTTCTATGTCCCAAGAGGTATTTCTATGTCCCTAGAGGGATTTCTATGTCCCTAGAGGGATAGATTTCTATGTCCCTAGAGGGATTTCTATGTCCCTAGAGGGATTTCTATGTCCCAAGAGGGATTTCTATGTCCCAAGAGGGATTTCTATGTCCCTAGAGGGATAGATTTCTATGTCCCTAGAGGGATTTCAATGTCCCTAGAGGGATTGCTATGTCCCAAGAGGGATTTCTATGTCCCAAGAGGGATTTCTATGTCCCTAGAGGGATTTCTATGTCCCTAGAGGGATAGATTTCTATGTCCCTAGAGGGATTTCTAGGTCCCTAGAGGGATTTCTAGGTCCCTAGAGGGATTTCTATGTCCCTAGAGGGATAGATTTCTATGTCCCTAGAGGGATTTCTATGTCCCTAGAGGGATTTCTATGTCCCTAGAGGGATTTCTATGTCGCTAGAGGGATTTCTAGGTCGCTAGAGGGATTTCTATGTCCCAAGAGGGATTTCTATGTCCCTAGAGGGATAGATTTCTATGTCCCTAGAGGGATTTCTATGTCCCTAGAGGGATTTCTATGTCGCTAGAGGGATTTCTAGGTCGCTAGAGGGATTTCTATGTCCCAAGAGGGATTTCTATGTCCCTAGAGGGATAGATTTCTATGTCCCTAGAGGGATTTCTATGTCGCTAGAGTCATTTCTAGGTCGCTAGAGGGATTTCTATGTCCCTAGAGGGATTTCTAGGTCCCTAGAGGGATAGATTTCTATGTCCCTAGAGGGATTTCTATGTCCCAAGAGGGATTTCTATGTCCCAAGAGGGATTTCTATGTCCCTAGAGGGATAGATTTCTATGTCCCTAGAGGGATTTCAATGTCCCTAGAGGGATTTCTATGTCCCAAGAGGGATTTCTATGTCCCTAGAGGGATAGATTTCTATGTCCCTAGAGGGATTTCTATGTCCCAAGAGGGATAGATTTCTATGTCCCTAGAGGGATTTCTATGTCCCTAGAGGGATTTCTATGTCCCAAGAGGGATTTCTATGTCCCTAGAGGGATAGATTTCTATGTCCCTAGAGGGATTTCTATGTCCCAAGAGGGATTTCTATGTCCCAAGAGGGATTTCTATGTCCCTAGAGGGATTTCTATGTCCCTAGAGGGATTTCTTTGTCCCTAGAGGGATAGATTTCTATGTCGCTAGAGGGATTTCTATGTCCCAGGAGGGATTTCTATGTCCCTAGAGGGATAGATTTCTATGTCCCTAGAGGGATTTCAATGTCCCTAGAGGGATTTCTATGTCCCAAGAGGGATTTCTATGTCCCAAGAGGGATTTCTATGTCCCTAGAGGGATTTCTATGTCCCTACAGGGATAGATTTCTATGTCCCTAGAGGGATTTCTAGGTCCCTAGAGGGATTTCTATGTCCCTAGAGGGATAGATTTCTATGTCCCTAGAGGGATTTCTATGTCCCTAGAGGGATTTCTATGTCCCTAGAGGGATTTCTATGTCGCTAGAGGGATTTCTAGGTCGCTAGAGGGATTTCTATGTCCCAAGAGGGATTTCTATGTCCCTAGAGGGATAGATTTCTATGTCCCTAGAGGGATTTCTATGTCCCTAGAGGGATTTCTATGTCGCTAGAGGGATTTCTAGGTCGCTAGAGGGATTTCTATGTCCCAAGAGGGATTTCTATGTCCCTAGAGGGATAGATTTCTATGTCCCCAGAGGGATTTCTATGTCGCTAGAGGGATTTCTAGGTCGCTAGAGGGATTTCTATGTCCCTAGAGGGATTTCTAGGTCCCTAGAGGGATAGATTTCTATGTCCCTAGAGGGATTTCTATGTCCCAAGAGGGATTTCTATGTCCCAAGAGGGATTTCTATGTCCCTAGAGGGATAGATTTCTATGTCCCTAGAGGGATTTCAATGTCCCTAGAGGGATTTCTATGTCCCAAGAGGGATTTCTATGTCCCTAGAGGGATAGATTTCTATGTCCCTAGAGGGATTTCTATGTCCCAAGAGGGATAGATTTCTATGTCCCTAGAGGGATTTCTATGTCCCTAGAGGGATTTCTATGTCCCAAGAGGGATTTCTATGTCCCTAGAGGGATTTCTATGTCCCTAGAGGGATAGATTTCTATGTCCCTAGAGGGATTTCTATGTCCCAAGAGGGATTTCTATGTCCCAAGAGGGATTTCTATGTCCCTAGAGGGATTTCTATGTCCCTAGAGGGATTTCTATGTCCCTAGAGGGATAGATTTCTATGTCCCTAGAGGGATTTCTATGTCCCTAGAGGGATTTCTATGTCCCAAGAGGGATTTCTATGTCCCAAGAGGGATCTATGTCCCTAGAGGGATAGATTTCTATGTCCCTAGAGGGATTTCAATGTCCCTAGAGGGATTTCTATGTCCCAAGAGGGATTTCTATGTCCCAAGAGGGATTTCTATGTCCCTAGAGGGATTTCTATGTCCCTAGAGGGATAGATTTCTATGTCCCTAGAGGGATTTCTAGGTCCCTAGAGGGATTTCTATGTCCCTAGAGGGATAGATTTCTATGTCCCTAGAGGGATTTCTATGTCCCTAGAGGGATTTCTATGTCCCAAGAGGGATTTCTATGTCCCTAGAGGGATAGATTTCTATGTCCCTAGAGGGATTTCTATGTCCCTAGAGGGATTTCTATGTCCCAAGAGGGATTTCTATGTCCCTAGAGGGATTTCTATGTCCCTAGAGGGATAGATTTCTATGTCCCTAGAGGGATTTCTATGTCCCAAGAGGGATAGATTTCTATGTCCCTAGAGGGATTTCTATGTCCCTAGAGGGATTTCTATGTCCCAAGAGGGATTTCTATGTCCCTAGAGGGATTTCTATGTCCCTAGAGGGATAGATTTCTATGTCCCTAGAGGGATTTCTATGTCCCAAGAGGGATTTCTATGTCCCAAGAGGGATTTCTATGTCCCTAGAGGGATAGATTTCTATGTCCCTAGAGGGATTTCAATGTCCCTAGAGGGATTTCTATGTCCCAAGAGGGATTTCTATGTCCCAAGAGGGATTTCTATGTCCCTAGAGGGATTTCTATGTCCCTAGAGGGATAGATTTCTATGTCCCTAGAGGGATTTCTATGTCCCTAGAGGGATTTCTATGTCCCAAGAGGGATTTCTATGTCCCAAGAGGGATTTCTATGTCCCTAGAAGGATAGATTTCTATGTCCCTAGAGGGATTTCAATGTCCCTAGAGGGATTTCTATGTCCCAAGAGGGATTTCTATGTCCCAAGAGGGATTTCTATGTCCCTGGAGGGATTTCTATGTCCCTAGAGGGATAGATTTCTATGTCCCTAGAGGGATTTCTAGGTCCCTAGAGGGATTTCTAGGTCCCTAGAGGGATTTCTATGTCCCTAGAGGGATAGATTTCTATGTCCCTAGAGGGATTTCTATGTCCCTAGAGGGATTTCTATGTCCCTAGAGGGATTTCTATGTCGCTAGAGGGATTTCTAGGTCGCTAGAGGGATTTCTATGTCCCAAGAGGGATTTCTATGTCCCTAGAGGGATAGATTTCTATGTCCCTAGAGGGATTTCTATGTCGCTAGAGGGATTTCTAGGTCGCTAGAGGGATTTCTATGTCCCAAGAGGGATTTCTATGTCCCTAGAGGGATTTCTATGTCGCTAGAGGGATTTCTAGGTCGCTAGAGGGATTTCTATGTCCCTAGAGGGATTTCTAGGTCCCTAGAGGGATAGATTTCTATGTCCCTAGAGGGATTTCTATGTCCCAAGAGGGATTTCTATGTCCCAAGAGGGATTTCTATGTCCCTAGAGGGATAGATTTCTATGTCCCTAGAGGGATTTCAATGTCCCTAGAGGGATTTCTATGTCCCAAGAGGGATTTCTATGTCCCAAGAGGGATTTCTAGGTCCCTAGAGGGATTTCTATGTCCCTAGAGGGATAGATTTCTATGTCCCTAGAGGGATTTCTATGTCCCTAGAGGGATTTCTATGTCCCAAGAGGGATTTCTATGTCCCTAGAGGGATAGATTTCTATGTCCCTAGAGGGATTTCTATGTCCCTAGAGGGATTTCTATGTCCCAAGAGGGATTTCTATGTCCCTAGAGGGATTTCTATGTCCCTAGAGGGATAGATTTCTATGTCCCTAGAGGGATTTCTATGTCCCAAGAGGGATAGATTTCTATGTCCCTAGAGGGATTTCTATGTCCCTATAGGGATTTCTATGTCCCAAGAGGGATTTCTATGTCCCTAGAGGGATTTCTATGTCCCTAGAGGGATAGATTTCTATGTCCCTAGAGGGATTTCTATGTCCCAAGAGGGATTTCTATGTCCCAAGAGGGATTTCTATGTCCCTAAAGGGATAGATTTCTATGTCCCTAGAGGGATTTCAATGTCCCTAGAGGGATTTCTATGTCCCAAGAGGGATTTCTATGTCCCAAGAGGGATTTCTAGGTCCCTAGAGGGATTTCTATGTCCCTAGAGGGATTTCTATGTCGCTAGAGGGATTTCTAGGTCGCTAGAGGGATTTCTATGTCCCAAGAGGGATTTCTATGTCCCTAGAGGGATAGATTTCTATGTCCCTAGAGGGATTTCTATGTCCCAAGAGGGATTTCTATGTCCCTAGAGGGATTTCTATGTCCCTAGAGGGATAGATTTCTATGTCCCTAGAGGGATTTCTATGTCCCAAGAGGGATTTCTATGTCCCAAGAGGGATTTCTATGTCCCTAGAGGGATTTCTATGTCCCTAGAGGGATTTCTATGTCCCTAGAGGGATAGATTTCTATGTCCCTAGAGGGATTTCTATGTCCCTAGAGGGATTTCTATGTCCCAAGAGGGATTTCTATGTCCCAAGAGGGATTTCTATGTCCCTAGAGGGATAGATTTCTATGTCCCTAGAGGGATTTCAATGTCCCTAGAGGGATTTCTATGTCCCAAGAGGGATTTCTATGTCCCAAGAGGGATTTCTATGTCCCTAGAGGGATTTCTATGTCCCTAGAGGGATAGATTTCTATGTCCCTAGAGGGATTTCTAGGTCCCTAGAGGGATTTCTAGGTCCCTAGAGGGATTTCTATGTCCCTAGAGGGATAGATTTCTATGTCCCTAGAGGGATTTCTATGTCCCTAGAGGGATTTCTATGTCCCAAGAGGGATTTCTATGTCCCTAGAGGGATAGATTTCTATGTCCCTAGAGGGATTTCTATGTCCCTAGAGGGATTTCTATGTCCCAAGAGGGATTTCTATGTCCCTAGAGGGATTTCTATGTCCCTAGAGGGATAGATTTCTATGTCCCTAGAGGGATTTCTATGTCCCTAGAGGGATTTCTATGTCCCAAGAGGGATAGATTTCTATGTCCCTAGAGGGATTTCTATGTCCCTAGAGGGATTTCTATGTCCCAAGAGGGATTTCTATGTCCCTAGAGGGATTTCTATGTCCCTAGAGGGATAGATTTCTATGTCCCTAGAGGGATTTCTATGTCCCAAGAGGGATTTCTATGTCCCAAGAGGGATTTCTATGTCCCTAGAGGGATAGATTTCTATGTCCCTAGAGGGATTTCTAGGTCCCTAGAGGGATTTCTAGGTCCCTAGAGGGATTTCTATGTCCCTAGAGGGATAGATTTCTATGTCCCTAGAGGGATTTCTATGTCCCTAGAGGGATTTCTATGTCCCTAGAGGGATTTCTATGTCGCTAGAGGGATTTCTAGGTCGCTAGAGGGATTTCTATGTCCCAAGAGGGATTTCTATGTCCCTAGAGGGATAGATTTCTATGTCCCTAGAGGGATTTCTATGTCGCTAGAGGGATAGATTTCTATGTCCCTAGAGGGATTTCTATGTCCCAAGAGGGATTTCTATGTCCCAAGAGGGATTTCTATGTCCCTAGAGGGATAGATTTCTATGTCCCTAGAGGGATTTCAATGTCCCTAGAGGGATTTCTATGTCCCAAGAGGGATTTCTATGTCCCAAGGGGGATTTCTATGTCCCTAGAGGGATTTCTATGTCCCTAGAGGGATAGATTTCTATGTCCCTAGAGGGATTTCTATGTCCCTAGAGGGATTTCTATGTCCCAAGAGGGATTTCTATGTCCCAAGAGGGATTTCTATGTCCCTAGAGGGATAGATTTCTATGTCCCTAGAGGGATTTCAATGTCCCTAGAGGGATTTCTATGTCCCAAGAGGGATTTCTATGTCCCAAGAGGGATTTCTATGTCCCTGGAGGGATTTCTATGTCCCTAGAGGGATAGATTTCTATGTCCCTAGAGGGATTTCTAGGTCCCTAGAGGGATTTCTAGGTCCCTAGAGGGATTTCTATGTCCCTAGAGGGATAGATTTCTATGTCCCTAGAGGGATTTCTAGGTCCCTAGAGGGATTTCTAGGTCCCTAGAGGGATTTCTATGTCCCTAGAGGGATAGATTTCTATGTCCCTAGAGGGATTTCTATGTCCCTAGAGGGATTTCTATGTCCCTAGAGGGATTTCTATGTCGCTAGAGGGATTTCTAGGTCGCTAGAGGGATTTCTATGTCCCAAGAGGGATTTCTATGTCCCTAGAGGGATAGATTTCTATGTCCCTAGAGGGATTTCTATGTCGCTAGAGGGATAGATTTCTATGTCCCTAGAGGGATTTCTATGTCCCAAGAGGGATTTCTATGTCCCAAGAGGGATTTCTATGTCCCTAGAGGGATAGATTTCTATGTCCCTAGAGGGATTTCAATGTCCCTAGAGGGATTTCTATGTCCCAAGAGGGATTTCTATGTCCCAAGAGGGATTTCTATGTCCCTAGAGGGATTTCTATGTCCCTAGAGGGATAGATTTCTATGTCCCTAGAGGGATTTCTATGTCCCTAGAGGGATTTCTATGTCCCAAGAGGGATTTCTATGTCCCAAGAGGGATTTCTATGTCCCTAGAGGGATAGATTTCTATGTCCCTAGAGGGATTTCAATGTCCCTAGAGGGATTTCTATGTCCCAAGAGGGATTTCTATGTCCCAAGAGGGATTTCTATGTCCCTGGAGGGATTTCTAGGTCCCTAGAGGGATTTCTAGGTCCCTAGAGGGATTTCTATGTCCCTAGAGGGATAGATTTCTATGTCCCTAGAGGGATTTCTATGTCCCTAGAGGGATTTCTATGTCCCTAGAGGGATTTCTATGTCGCTAGAGGGATTTCTAGGTCGCTAGAGGGATTTCTATGTCCCAAGAGGGATTTCTATGTCCCTAGAGGGATAGATTTCTATGTCCCTAGAGGGATTTCTATGTCGCTAGAGGGATTTCTAGGTCGCTAGAGGGATTTCTATGTCCCAAGAGGGATTTCTATGTCCCTAGAGGGATAGATTTCTATGTCCCTAGAGGGATTTCTATGTCGCTAGAGGGATTTCTAGGTCGCTAGAGGGATTTCTATGTCCCTAGAGGGATTTCTAGGTCCCTAGAGGGATTTCTATGTCCCTACAGGGATAGATTTCTATGTCCCTAGAGGGATTTCTAGGTCCCTAGAGGGATTTCTATGTCCCTAGAGGGATAGATTTCTATGTCCCTAGAGGGATTTCTATGTCCCTAGAGGGATTTCTATGTCCCTAGAGGGATTTCTATGTCGCTAGAGGGATTTCTAGGTCGCTAGAGGGATTTCTATGTCCCTAGAGGGATAGATTTCTATGTCCCTAGAGGGATTTCTATGTCCCTAGAGGGATTTCTATGTCGCTAGAGGGATTTCTAGGTCGCTAGAGGGATTTCTATGTCCCAAGAGGGATTTCTATGTCCCTAGAGGGATAGATTTCTATGTCCCCAGAGGGATTTCTATGTCGCTAGAGGGATTTCTAGGTCGCTAGAGGGATTTCTATGTCCCTAGAGGGATTTCTAGGTCCCTAGAGGGATAGATTTCTATGTCCCTAGAGGGATTTCTATGTCCCAAGAGGGATTTCTATGTCCCAAGAGGGATTTCTATGTCCCTAGAGGGATAGATTTCTATGTCCCTAGAGGGATTTCAATGTCCCTAGAGGGATTTCTATGTCCCAAGAGGGATTTCTATGTCCCTAGAGGGATAGATTTCTATGTCCCTAGAGGGATTTCTATGTCCCAAGAGGGATAGATTTCTATGTCCCTAGAGGGATTTCTATGTCCCTAGAGGGATTTCTATGTCCCAAGAGGGATTTCTATGTCCCTAGAGGGATTTCTATGTCCCTAGAGGGATAGATTTCTATGTCCCTAGAGGGATTTCTATGTCCCAAGAGGGATTTCTATGTCCCAAGAGGGATTTCTATGTCCCTAGAGGGATTTCTATGTCCCTAGAGGGATTTCTATGTCCCTAGAGGGATAGATTTCTATGTCCCTAGAGGGATTTCTATGTCCCTAGAGGGATTTCTATGTCCCAAGAGGGATTTCTATGTCCCAAGAGGGATCTATGTCCCTAGAGGGATAGATTTCTATGTCCCTAGAGGGATTTCAATGTCCCTAGAGGGATTTTTATGTCCCAAGAGGGATTTCTATGTCCCAAGAGGGATTTCTATGTCCCTAGAGGGATTTCTATGTCCCTAGAGGGATAGATTTCTATGTCCCTAGAGGGATTTCTAGGTCCCTAGAGGGATAGATTTCTATGTCCCTAGAGGGATTTCTATGTCCCTAGAGGGATTTCTATGTCCCAAGAGGGATTTCTATGTCCCTAGAGGGATAGATTTCTATGTCCCTAGAGGGATTTCTATGTCCCTAGAGGGATTTCTATGTCCCAAGAGGGATTTCTATGTCCCTAGAGGGATTTCTATGTCCCTAGAGGGATAGATTTCTATGTCCCTAGAGGGATTTCTATGTCCCAAGAGGGATAGATTTCTATGTCCCTAGAGGGATTTCTATGTCCCTAGAGGGATTTCTATGTCCCAAGAGGGATTTCTATGTCCCTAGAGGGATTTCTATGTCCCTAGAGGGATAGATTTCTATGTCCCTAGAGGGATTTCTATGTCCCAAGAGGGATTTCTATGTCCCAAGAGGGATTTCTATGTCCCTAGAGGGATAGATTTCTATGTCCCTAGAGGGATTTCAATGTCCCTAGAGGGATTTCTATGTCCCAAGAGGGATTTCTATGTCCCAAGAGGGATTTCTATGTCCCTAGAGGGATTTCTATGTCCCTAGAGGGATAGATTTCTATGTCCCTAGAGGGATTTCTATGTCCCTAGAGGGATTTCTATGTCCCAAGAGGGATTTCTATGTCCCAAGAGGGATTTCTATGTCCCTAGAGGGATAGATTTCTATGTCCCTAGAGGGATTTCAATGTCCCTAGAGGGATTTCTATGTCCCAAGAGGGATTTCTATGTCCCAAGAGGGATTTCTATGTCCCTGGAGGGATTTCTATGTCCCTAGAGGGATAGATTTCTATGTCCCTAGAGGGATTTCTAGGTCCCTAGAGGGATTTCTAGGTCCCTAGAGGGATTTCTATGTCCCTAGAGGGATAGATTTCTATGTCCCTAGAGGGATTTCTATGTCCCTAGAGGGATTTCTATGTCCCTAGAGGGATTTCTATGTCGCTAGAGGGATTTCTAGGTCGCTAGAGGGATTTCTATGTCCCAAGAGGGATTTCTATGTCCCTAGAGGGATAGATTTCTATGTCCCTAGAGGGATTTCTATGTCGCTAGAGGGATTTCTAGGTCGCTAGAGGGATTTCTATGTCCCAAGAGGGATTTCTATGTCCCTAGAGGGATTTCTATGTCGCTAGAGGGATTTCTAGGTCGCTAGAGGGATTTCTATGTCCCTAGAGGGATTTCTAGGTCCCTAGAGGGATAGATTTCTATGTCCCTAGAGGGATTTCTATGTCCCAAGAGGGATTTCTATGTCCCAAGAGGGATTTCTATGTCCCTAGAGGGATAGATTTCTATGTCCCTAGAGGGATTTCAATGTCCCTAGAGGGATTTCTATGTCCCAAGAGGGATTTCTATGTCCCAAGAGGGATTTCTAGGTCCCTAGAGGGATTTCTATGTCCCTAGAGGGATAGATTTCTATGTCCCTAGAGGGATTTCTATGTCCCTAGAGGGATTTCTATGTCCCAAGAGGGATTTCTATGTCCCTAGAGGGATAGATTTCTATGTCCCTAGAGGGATTTCTATGTCCCTAGAGGGATTTCTATGTCCCAAGAGGGATTTCTATGTCCCTAGAGGGATTTCTATGTCCCTAGAGGGATAGATTTCTATGTCCCTAGAGGGATTTCTATGTCCCAAGAGGGATAGATTTCTATGTCCCTAGAGGGATTTCTATGTCCCTAAAGGGATTTCTATGTCCCAAGAGGGATTTCTATGTCCCTAGAGGGATTTCTATGTCCCTAGAGGGATAGATTTCTATGTCCCTAGAGGGATTTCTATGTCCCAAGAGGGATTTCTATGTCCCAAGAGGGATTTCTATGTCCCTAGAGGGATAGATTTCTATGTCCCTAGAGGGATTTCAATGTCCCTAGAGGGATTTCTATGTCCCAAGAGGGATTTCTATGTCCCAAGAGGGATTTCTAGGTCCCTAGAGGGATTTCTATGTCCCTAGAGGGATTTCTATGTCGCTAGAGGGATTTCTAGGTCGCTAGAGGGATTTCTATGTCCCAAGAGGGATTTCTATGTCCCTAGAGGGATAGATTTCTATGTCCCTAGAGGGATTTCTATGTCCCAAGAGGGATTTCTATGTCCCTAGAGGGATTTCTATGTCCCTAGAGGGATAGATTTCTATGTCCCTAGAGGGATTTCTATGTCCCAAGAGGGATTTCTATGTCCCAAGAGGGATTTCTATGTCCCTAGAGGGATTTCTATGTCCCTAGAGGGATTTCTATGTCCCTAGAGGGATAGATTTCTATGTCCCTAGAGGGATTTCTATGTCCCTAGAGGGATTTCTATGTCCCAAGAGGGATTTCTATGTCCCAAGAGGGATTTCTATGTCCCTAGAGGGATAGATTTCTATGTCCCTAGAGGGATTTCAATGTCCCTAGAGGGATTTCTATGTCCCAAGAGGGATTTCTATGTCCCAAGAGGGATTTCTATGTCCCTAGAGGGATTTCTATGTCCCTAGAGGGATAGATTTCTATGTCCCTAGAGGGATTTCTAGGTCCCTAGAGGGATTTCTAGGTCCCTAGAGGGATTTCTATGTCCCTAGAGGGATAGATTTCTATGTCCCTAGAGGGATTTCTATGTCCCTAGAGGGATTTCTATGTCCCAAGAGGGATTTCTATGTCCCTAGAGGGATAGATTTCTATGTCCCTAGAGGGATTTCTATGTCCCTAGAGGGATTTCTATGTCCCAAGAGGGATTTCTATGTCCCTAGAGGGATTTCTATGTCCCTAGAGGGATAGATTTCTATGTCCCTAGAGGGATTTCTATGTCCCTAGAGGGATTTCTATGTCCCAAGAGGGATAGATTTCTATGTCCCTAGAGGGATTTCTATGTCCCTAGAGGGATTTCTATGTCCCAAGAGGGATTTCTATGTCCCTAGAGGGATTTCTATGTCCCTAGAGGGATAGATTTCTATGTCCCTAGAGGGATTTCTATGTCCCAAGAGGGATTTCTATGTCCCAAGAGGGATTTCTATGTCCCTAGAGGGATAGATTTCTATGTCCCTAGAGGGATTTCTAGGTCCCTAGAGGGATTTCTATGTCCCTAGAGGGATAGATTTCTATGTCCCTAGAGGGATTTCTATGTCCCTAGAGGGATTTCTATGTCCCTAGAGGGATTTCTA
This sequence comes from Troilus luridus, assembly GCA_964056705.1. Classification (NCBI taxonomy): domain Eukaryota; kingdom Metazoa; phylum Arthropoda; class Insecta; order Hemiptera; family Pentatomidae; genus Troilus; species Troilus luridus. The sequence continues at coordinate 104,458,616 of OZ057416.1, read as the reverse complement.
TGTCGCTAGAGGGATTTCTAGGTCGCTAGAGGGATTTCTATGTCCCAAGAGGGATTTCTATGTCCCTAGAGGGATAGATTTCTATGTCCCTAGAGGGATTTCTATGTCGCTAGAGGGATTTCTAGGTCGCTAGAGGGATTTCTATGTCCCAAGAGGGATTTCTATGTCCCTAGAGGGATAGATTTCTATGTCCCTAGAGGGATTTCTATGTCGCTAGAGGGATTTCTAGGTCGCTAGAGGGATTTCTATGTCCCTAGAGGGATTTCTAGGTCCCTAGAGGGATAGATTTCTATGTCCCTAGAGGGATTTCTATGTCCCAAGAGGGATTTCTATGTCCCAAGAGGGATTTCTATGTCCCTAGAGGGATAGATTTCTATGTCCCTAGAGGGATTTCAATGTCCCTAGATGGATTTCTATGTCCCAAGAGGGATTTCTATGTCCCAAGAGGGATTTCTAGGTCCCTAGAGGGATTTCTATGTCCCTAGAGGGATAGATTTCTATGTCCCTAGAGGGATTTCTATGTCCCTAGAGGGATTTCTATGTCCCAAGAGGGATTTCTATGTCCCTAGAGGGATAGATTTCTATGTCCCTAGAGGGATTTCTATGTCCCTAGAGGGATTTCTATGTCCCTAGAGGGATAGATTTCTATGTCCCTAGAGGGATTTCTATGTCCCAAGAGGGATAGATTTCTATGTCCCTAGAGGGATTTCTCTGTCCCTAAAGGGATTTCTATGTCCCAAGAGGGATTTCTATGTCCCTAGAGGGATTTCTATGTCCCTAGAGGGATAGATTTCTATGTCCCTAGAGGGATTTCTATGTCCCAAGAGGGATTTCTATGTCCCAAGAGGGATTTCTATGTCCCTAGAGGGATAGATTTCTATGTCCCTAGAGGGATTTCAATGTCCCTAGAGGGATTTCTATGTCCCAAGAGGGATTTCTATGTCCCAAGAGGGATTTCTAGGTCCCTAGAGGGATTTCTATGTCCCTAGAGGGATTTCTATGTCGCTAGAGGGATTTCTAGGTCGCTAGAGGGATTTCTATGTCCCAAGAGGGATTTCTATGTCCCTAGAGGGATAGATTTCTATGTCCCTAGAGGGATTTCTATGTCGCTAGAGGGATTTCTAGGTCGCTAGAGGGATTTCTATGTCCCTAGAGGGATTTCTAGGTCCCTAGAGGGATAGATTTCTATGTCCCTAGAGGGATTTCTATGTCCCTAGAGGGATTTCTATGTCCCTAGAGGGATTTCTATGTCCCAAGAGGGATTTCTATGTCCCAAGAGGGATTTCTATGTCCCTAGAGGGATAGATTTCTATGTCCCTAGAGGGATTTCAATGTCCCTAGAGGGATTTCAATGTCCCTAGAGGGATTTCAATGTCCCTAGAGGGATTTCTATGTCCCAAGAGGGATTTCTATGTCCCAAGAGGGATTTCTATGTCGCTAGAGGGATTTCTAGGTCGCTAGAGGGATTTCTATGTCCCTAGAGGGATTTCTAGGTCCCTAGAGGGATAGATTTCTATGTCCCTAGAGGGATTTCTATGTCCCAAGAGGGATTTCTATGTCCCAAGAGGGATTTCTATGTCCCTAGAGGGATAGATTTCTATGTCCCTAGAGGGATTTCAATGTCCCTAGAGGGATTTCTATGTCCCAAGAGGGATTTCTATGTCCCAAGAGGGATTTCTAGGTCCCTAGAGGGATTTCTATGTCCCTAGAGGGATAGATTTCTATGTCCCTAGAGGGATTTCTATGTCCCTAGAGGGATTTCTATGTCCCAAGAGGGATTTCTATGTCCCTAGAGGGATAGATTTCTATGTCCCTAGAGGGATTTCTATGTCCCTAGAGGGATTTCTATGTCCCTAGAGGGATAGATTTCTATGTCCCTAGAGGGATTTCTATGTCCCAAGAGGGATAGATTTCTATGTCCCTAGAGGGATTTCTATGTCCCTAAAGGGATTTCTATGTCCCAAGAGGGATTTCTATGTCCCTAGAGGGATTTCTATGTCCCTAGAGGGATAGATTTCTATGTCCCTAGAGGGATTTCTATGTCCCAAGAGGGATTTCTATGTCCCAAGAGGGATTTCTATGTCCCTAGAGGGATAGATTTCTATGTCCCTAGAGGGATTTCAATGTCCCTAGAGGGATTTCTATGTCCCAAGAGGGATTTCTATGTCCCAAGAGGGATTTCTAGGTCCCTAGAGGGATTTCTATGTCCCTAGAGGGATTTCTATGTCGCTAGAGGGATTTCTAGGTCGCTAGAGGGATTTCTATGTCCCAAGAGGGATTTCTATGTCCCTAGAGGGATAGATTTCTATGTCCCTAGAGGGATTTCTATGTCGCTAGAGGGATTTCTAGGTCGCTAGAGGGATTTCTATGTCCCTAGAGGGATTTCTAGGTCCCTAGAGGGATAGATTTCTATGTCCCTAGAGGGATTTCTATGTCCCTAGAGGGATTTCTATGTCCCTAGAGGGATTTCTATGTCCCAAGAGGGATTTCTATGTCCCAAGAGGGATTTCTATGTCCCTAGAGGGATAGATTTCTATGTCCCTAGAGGGATTTCAATGTCCCTAGAGGGATTTCAATGTCCCTAGAGGGATTTCTATGTCCCAAGAGGGATTTCTATGTCCCAAGAGGGATTTCTATGTCCCAAGAGGGATTTCTATGTCCCTAGAGGGATTTCTATGTCCCTAGAGGGATAGATTTCTATGTCCCTAGAGGGATTTCTAGGTCCCTAGAGGGATTTCTATGTCCCTAGAGGGATAGATTTCTATGTCCCTAGAGGGATTTCTATGTCCCTAGAGGGATTTCTATGTCCCTAGAGGGATTTCTATGTCGCTAGAGGGATTTCTAGGTCGCTAGAGGGATTTCTATGTCCCAAGAGGGATTTCTATGTCCCTAGAGGGATAGATTTCTATGTCCCTAGAGGGATTTCTATGTCCCTAGAGGGATTTCTATGTCGCTAGAGGGATTTCTAGGTCGCTAGAGGGATTTCTATGTCCCAAGAGGGATTTCTATGTCCCTAGAGGGATAGATTTCTATGTCCCCAGAGGGATTTCTATGTCGCTAGAGGGATTTCTAGGTCGCTAGAGGGATTTCTATGTCCCTAGAGGGATTTCTAGGTCCCTAGAGGGATAGATTTCTATGTCCCTAGAGGGATTTCTATGTCCCAAGAGGGATTTCTATGTCCCAAGAGGGATTTCTATGTCCCTAGAGGGATAGATTTCTATGTCCCTAGAGGGATTTCAATGTCCCTAGAGGGATTTCTATGTCCCAAGAGGGATTTCTATGTCCCTAGAGGGATAGATTTCTATGTCCCTAGAGGGATTTCTATGTCCCAAGAGGGATAGATTTCTATGTCCCTAGAGGGATTTCTATGTCCCTAGAGGGATTTCTATGTCCCAAGAGGGATTTCTATGTCCCTAGAGGGATTTCTATGTCCCTAGAGGGATAGATTTCTATGTCCCTAGAGGGATTTCTATGTCCCAAGAGGGATTTCTATGTCCCAAGAGGGATTTCTATGTCCCTAGAGGGATTTCTATGTCCCTAGAGGGATTTCTATGTCCCTAGAGGGATAGATTTCTATGTCCCTAGAGGGATTTCTATGTCCCTAGAGGGATTTCTATGTCCCAAGAGGGATTTCTATGTCCCAAGAGGGATCTATGTCCCTAGAGGGATAGATTTCTATGTCCCTAGAGGGATTTCAATGTCCCTAGAGGGATTTCTATGTCCCAAGAGGGATTTCTATGTCCCAAGAGGGATTTCTATGTCCCTAGAGGGATTTCTATGTCCCTAGAGGGATAGATTTCTATGTCCCTAGAGGGATTTCTAGGTCCCTAGAGGGATTTCTAGGTCCCTAGAGGGATTTCTATGTCCCTAGAGGGATAGATTTCTATGTCCCTAGAGGGATTTCTATGTCCCTAGAGGGATTTCTATGTCCCTAGAGGGATTTCTATGTCCCAAGAGGGATTTCTATGTCCCTAGAGGGATAGATTTCTATGTCCCTAGAGGGATTTCTATGTCCCTAGAGGGATTTCTATGTCCCAAGAGGGATTTCTATGTCCCTAGAGGGATTTCTATGTCCCTAGAGGGATAGATTTCTATGTCCCTAGAGGGATTTCTATGTCCCAAGAGGGATAGATTTCTATGTCCCTAGAGGGATTTCTATGTCCCTAGAGGGATTTCTATGTCCCAAGAGGGATTTCTATGTCCCTAGAGGGATTTCTATGTCCCTAGAGGGATAGATTTCTATGTCCCTAGAGGGATTTCTATGTCCCAAGAGGGATTTCTATGTCCCAAGAGGGATTTCTATGTCCCTAGAGGGATAGATTTCTATGTCCCTAGAGGGATTTCAATGTCCCTAGAGGGATTTCTATGTCCCAAGAGGGATTTCTATGTCCCAAGAGGGATTTCTATGTCCCTAGAGGGATTTCTATGTCCCTAGAGGGATAGACTTCTATGTCCCTAGAGGGATTTCTATGTCCCTAGAGGGATTTCTATGTCCCAAGAGGGATTTCTATGTCCCAAGAGGGATTTCTATGTCCCTAGAGGGATAGATTTCTATGTCCCTAGAGGGATTTCAATGTCCCTAGAGGGATTTCTATGTCCCAAGAGGGATTTCTATGTCCCAAGAGGGATTTCTATGTCCCTAGAGGGATTTCTATGTCCCTAGAGGGATAGATTTCTATGTCCCTAGAGGGATTTCTAGGTCCCTAGAGGGATTTCTAGGTCCCTAGAGGGATTTCTATGTCCCTAGAGGGATAGATTTCTATGTCCCTAGAGGGATTTCTATGTCCCTAGAGGGATTTCTATGTCCCTAGAGGGATTTCTATGTCGCTAGAGGGATTTCTAGGTCGCTAGAGGGATTTCTATGTCCCAAGAGGGATTTCTATGTCCCTAGAGGGATAGATTTCTATGTCCCTAGAGGGATTTCTATGTCGCTAGAGGGATTTCTAGGTCGCTAGAGGGATTTCTATGTCCCAAGAGGGATTTCTATGTCCCTAGAGGGATTTCTATGTCGCTAGAGGGATTTCTAGGTCGCTAGAGGGATTTCTATGTCCCTAGAGGGATTTCTAGGTCCCTAGAGGGATAGATTTCTATGTCCCTAGAGGGATTTCTATGTCCCAAGAGGGATTTCTATGTCCCAAGAGGGATTTCTATGTCCCTAGAGGGATAGATTTCTATGTCCCTAGAGGGATTTCAATGTCCCTAGAGGGATTTCTATGTCCCAAGAGGGATTTCTATGTCCCAAGAGGGATTTCTAGGTCCCTAGAGGGATTTCTATGTCCCTAGAGGGATAGATTTCTATGTCCCTAGAGGGATTTCTATGTCCCTAGAGGGATTTCTATGTCCCAAGAGGGATTTCTATGTCCCTAGAGGGATAGATTTCTATGTCCCTAGAGGGATTTCTATGTCCCTAGAGGGATTTCTATGTCCCAAGAGGGATTTCTATGTCCCTAGAGGGATTTCTATGTCCCTAGAGGGATAGATTTCTATGTCCCTAGAGGGATTTCTATGTCCCAAGAGGGATAGATTTCTATGTCCCTAGAGGGATTTCTATGTCCCTAAAGGGATTTCTATGTCCCAAGAGGGATTTCTATGTCCCTAGAGGGATTTCTATGTCCCTAGAGGGATAGATTTCTATGTCCCTAGAGGGATTTCTATGTCCCAAGAGGGATTTCTATGTCCCAAGAGGGATTTCTATGTCCCTAGAGGGATAGATTTCTATGTCCCTAGAGGGATTTCAATGTCCCTAGAGGGATTTCTATGTCCCAAGAGGGATTTCTATGTCCCAAGAGGGATTTCTAGGTCCCTAGAGGGATTTCTATGTCCCTAGAGGGATTTCTATGTCGCTAGAGGGATTTCTAGGTCGCTAGAGGGATTTCTATGTCCCAAGAGGGATTTCTATGTCCCTAGAGGGATAGATTTCTATGTCCCTAGAGGGATTTCTATGTCCCAAGAGGGATTTCTATGTCCCTAGAGGGATTTCTATGTCCCTAGAGGGATAGATTTCTATGTCCCTAGAGGGATTTCTATGTCCCAAGAGGGATTTCTATGTCCCAAGAGGGATTTCTATGTCCCTAGAGGGATTTCTATGTCCCTAGAGGGATTTCTATGTCCCTAGAGGGATAGATTTCTATGTCCCTAGAGGGATTTCTATGTCCCTAGAGGGATTTCTATGTCCCAAGAGGGATTTCTATGTCCCAAGAGGGATTTCTATGTCCCTAGAGGGATAGATTTCTATGTCCCTAGAGGGATTTCAATGTCCCTAGAGGGATTTCTATGTCCCAAGAGGGATTTCTATGTCCCAAGAGGGATTTCTATGTCCCTAGAGGGATTTCTATGTCCCTAGAGGGATAGATTTCTATGTCCCTAGAGGGATTTCTAGGTCCCTAGAGGGATTTCTAGGTCCCTAGAGGGATTTCTATGTCCCTAGAGGGATTTCTATGTCCCAAGAGGGATTTCTATGTCCCTAGAGGGATAGATTTCTATGTCCCTAGAGGGATTTCTATGTCCCTAGAGGGATTTCTATGTCCCAAGAGGGATTTCTATGTCCCTAGAGGGATTTCTATGTCCCTAGAGGGATAGATTTCTATGTCCCTAGAGGGATTTCTATGTCCCAAGAGGGATAGATTTCTATGTCCCTAGAGGGATTTCTATGTGCCTAGAGGGATTTCTATGTCCCAAGAGGGATTTCTATGTCCCTAGAGGGATTTCTATGTCCCTAGAGGGATAGATTTCTATGTCCCTAGAGGGATTTCTATGTCCCAAGAGGGATTTCTATGTCCCAAGAGGGATTTCTATGTCCCTAGAGGGATAGATTTCTATGTCCCTAGAGGGATTTCTAGGTCCCTAGAGGGATTTCTAGGTCCCTAGAGGGATTTCTATGTCCCTAGAGGGATAGATTTCTATGTCCCTAGAGGGATTTCTATGTCCCTAGAGGGATTTCTATGTCCCTAGAGGGATTTCTATGTCGCTAGAGGGATTTCTAGGTCGCTAGAGGGATTTCTATGTCCCAAGAGGGATTTCTATGTCCCTAGAGGGATAGATTTCTATGTCCCTAGAGGGATTTCTATGTCGCTAGAGGGATTTCTAGGTCGCTAGAGGGATTTCTATGTCCCAAGAGGGATTTCTATGTCCCTAGAGGGATAGATTTCTATGTCCCTAGAGGGATTTCTATGTCGCTAGAGGGATTTCTAGGTCGCTAGAGGGATTTCTATGTCCCTAGAGGGATTTCTAGGTCCCTAGAGGGATAGATTTCTATGTCCCTAGAGGGATTTCTATGTCCCAAGAGGGATTTCTATGTCCCAAGAGGGATTTCTATGTCCCTAGAGGGATAGATTTCTATGTCCCTAGAGGGATTTCAATGTCCCTAGAGGGATTTCTATGTCCCAAGAGGGATTTCTATGTCCCAAGAGGGATTTCTAGGTCCCTAGAGGGATTTCTATGTCCCTAGAGGGATAGATTTCTATGTCCCTAGAGGGATTTCTATGTCCCTAGAGGGATTTCTATGTCCCAAGAGGGATTTCTATGTCCCTAGAGGGATAGATTTCTATGTCCCTAGAGGGATTTCTATGTCCCTAGAGGGATTTCTATGTCCCTAGAGGGATAGATTTCTATGTCCCTAGAGGGATTTCTATGTCCCAAGAGGGATAGATTTCTATGTCCCTAGAGGGATTTCTATGTCCCTAAAGGGATTTCTATGTCCCAAGAGGGATTTCTATGTCCCTAGAGGGATTTCTATGTCCCTAGAGGGATAGATTTCTATGTCCCTAGAGGGATTTCTATGTCCCAAGAGGGATTTCTATGTCCCAAGAGGGATTTCTATGTCCCTAGAGGGATAGATTTCTATGTCCCTAGAGGGATTTCAATGTCCCTAGAGGGATTTCTATGTCCCAAGAGGGATTTCTAGGTCCCTAGAGGGATTTCTATGTCCCTAGAGGGATTTCTATGTCGCTAGAGGGATTTCTAGGTCGCTAGAGGGATTTCTATGTCCCAAGAGGGATTTCTATGTCCCTAGAGGGATAGATTTCTATGTCCCTAGAGGGATTTCTATGTCGCTAGAGGGATTTCTAGGTCGCTAGAGGGATTTCTATGTCCCTAGAGGGATTTCTAGGTCCCTAGAGGGATAGATTTCTATGTCCCTAGAGGGATTTCTATGTCCCTAGAGGGATTTCTATGTCCCTAGAGGGATTTCTATGTCCCAAGAGGGATTTCTATGTCCCAAGAGGGATTTCTATGTCCCTAGAGGGATAGATTTCTATGTCCCTAGAGGGATTTCAATGTCCCTAGAGGGATTTCAATGTCCCTAGAGGGATTTCTATGTCCCAAGAGGGATTTCTATGTCCCAAGAGGGATTTCTATGTCCCTAGAGGGATTTCTATGTCCCTAGAGGGATAGATTTCTATGTCCCTAGAGGGATTTCTATGTCCCTAGAGGGATTTCTATGTCCCAAGAGGGATTTCTATGTCCCAAGAGGGATTTCTATGTCCCTAGAGGGATAGATTTCTATGTCCCTAGAGGGATTTCAATGTCCCTAGAGGGATTTCTATGTCCCAAGAGGGATTTCTATGTCCCAAGAGGGATTTCTATGTCCCTAGAGGGATTTCTATGTCCCTAGAGGGATAGATTTCTATGTCCCTAGAGGGATTTCTAGGTCCCTAGAGGGATTTCTAGGTCCCTAGAGGGATTTCTATGTCCCTAGAGGGATAGATTTCTATGTCCCTAGAGGGATTTCTATGTCCCTAGAGGGATTTCTATGTCCCTAGAGGGATTTCTATGTCGCTAGAGGGATTTCTAGGTCGCTAGAGGGATTTCTATGTCCCAAGAGGGATTTCTATGTCCCTAGAGGGATAGATTTCTATGTCCCTAGAGGGATTTCTATGTCGCTAGAGGGATTTCTAGGTCGCTAGAGGGATTTCTATGTCCCAAGAGGGATTTCTATGTCCCTAGAGGGATAGATTTCTATGTCCCTAGAGGGATTTCTATGTCGCTAGAGGGATTTCTAGGTCCCTAGAGGGATTTCTATGTCCCTAGAGGGATTTCTATGTCCCTAGAGGGATAGATTTCTATGTCCCTAGAGGGATTTCTATGTCCCAAGAGGGATAGATTTCTATGTCCCTAGAGGGATTTCTATGTCCCTAAAGGGATTTCTATGTCCCAAGAGGGATTTCTATGTCCCTAGAGGGATTTCTATGTCCCTAGAGGGATAGATTTCTATGTCCCTAGAAGGATTTCTATGTCCCAAGAGGGATTTCTATGTCCCAAGAGGGATTTCTATGTCCCTAGAGGGATAGATTTCTATGTCCCTAGAGGGATTTCAATGTCCCTAGAGGGATTTCTATGTCCCAAGAGGGATTTCTATGTCCCAAGAGGGATTTCTAGGTCCCTAGAGGGATTTCTATGTCCCTAGAGGGATTTCTATGTCGCTAGAGGGATTTCTAGGTCGCTAGAGGGATTTCTATGTCCCAAGAGGGATTTCTATGTCCCTAGAGGGATAGATTTCTATGTCCCTAGAGGGATTTCTATGTCGCTAAAGGGATTTCTAGGTCGCTAGAGGGATTTCTATGTCCCTAGAGGGATTTCTAGGTCCCTAGAGGGATAGATTTCTATGTCCCTAGAGGGATTTCTATGTCCCTAGAGGGATTTCTATGTCCCTAGAGGGATTTCTATGTCCCAAGAGGGATTTCTATGTCCCAAGAGGGATTTCTATGTCCCTAGAGGGATAGATTTCTATGTCCCTAGAGGGATTTCAATGTCCCTAGAGGGATTTCAATGTCCCTAGAGGGATTTCTATGTCCCAAGAGGGATTTCTATGTCCCAAGAGGGATTTCTATGTCCCTAGAGGGATTTCTATGTCCCTAGAGGGATAGATTTCTATGTCCCTAGAGGGATTTCTATGTCCCTAGAGGGATTTCTATGTCCCAAGAGGGATTTCTATGTCCCAAGAGGGATTTCTATGTCCCTAGAGGGATAGATTTCTATGTCCCTAGAGGGATTTCAATGTCCCTAGAGGGATTTCTATGTCCCAAGAGGGATTTCTATGTCCCAAGAGGGATTTCTATGTCCCTAGAGGGATTTCTATGTCCCTAGAGGGATAGATTTCTATGTCCCTAGAGGGATTTCTAGGTCCCTAGAGGGATTTCTAGGTCCCTAGAGGGATTTCTATGTCCCTAGAGGGATAGATTTCTATGTCCCTAGAGGGATTTCTATGTCCCTAGAGGGATTTCTATGTCCCTAGAGGGATTTCTATGTCGCTAGAGGGATTTCTAGGTCGCTAGAGGGATTTCTATGTCCCAAGAGGGATTTCTATGTCCCTAGAGGGATAGATTTCTATGTCCCTAGAGGGATTTCTATGTCGCTAGAGGGATTTCTAGGTCGCTAGAGGGATTTCTATGTCCCAAGAGGGATTTCTATGTCCCTAGAGGGATAGATTTCTATGTCCCTAGAGGGATTTCTATGTCGTTAGAGGGATTTCTAGGTCGCTAGAGGGATTTCTATGTCCCTAGAGGGATTTCTAGGTCCCTAGAGGGATAGATTTCTATGTCCCTAGAGGGATTTCTATGTCCCAAGAGGGATTTCTAGGTCCCTAGAGGGATTTCTATGTCCCTAGAGGGATAGATTTCTATGTCCCTAGAGGGATTTCTATGTCCCTAGAGGGATTTCTATGTCCCAAGAGGGATTTCTATGTCCCTAGAGGGATAGATTTCTATGTCCCTAGAGGGATTTCTATGTCCCTAGAGGGATTTCTATGTCCCAAGAGGGATTTCTATGTCCCTAGAGGGATTTCTATGTCCCTAGAGGGATAGATTTCTATGTCCCTAGAGGGATTTCTATGTCCCAAGAGGGATAGATTTCTATGTCCCTAGAGGGATTTCTATGTCCCAAGAGGGATTTCTATGTCCCAAGAGGGATTTCTATGTCCCTAGAGGGATAGATTTCTATGTCCCTAGAGGGATTTCAATGTCCCTAGAGGGATTTCTATGTCCCAAGAGGGATTTCTATGTCCCAAGAGGGATTTCTAGGTCCCTAGAGGGATTTCTATGTCCCTAGAGGGATTTCTATGTCGCTAGAGGGATTTCTAGGTCGCTAGAGGGATTTCTATGTCCCAAGAGGGATTTCTATGTCCCTAGAGGGATAGATTTCTATGTCCCTAGAGGGATTTCTATGTCGCTAGAGGGATTTCTAGGTCGCTAGAGGGATTTCTATGTCCCTAGAGGGATTTCTAGGTCCCTAGAGGGATAGATTTCTATGTCCCTAGAGGGATTTCTATGTCCCTAGAGGGATTTCTATGTCCCTAGAGGGATTTCTATGTCCCAAGAGGGATTTCTATGTCCCAAGAGGGATTTCTATGTCCCTAGAGGGATAGATTTCTATGTCCCTAGAGGGATTTCAATGTCCCTAGAGGGATTTCTATGTCCCAAGAGGGATTTCTATGTCCCAAGAGGGATTTCTATGTCCCTAGAGGGATTTCTATGTCCCAAGAGGGATTTCTATGTCCCAAGAGGGATTTCTATGTCCCTAGAGGGATAGATTTCTATGTCCCTAGAGGGATTTCAATGTCCCTAGAGGGATTTCTATGTCCCAAGAGGGATTTCTATGTCCCAAGAGGGATTTCTATGTCCCTAGAGGGATTTCTATGTCCCTAGAGGGATAGATTTCTATGTCCCTAGAGGGATTTCTATGTCCCTAGAGGGATTTCTATGTCCCTAGAGGGATTTCTATGTCGCTAGAGGGATTTCTAGGTCGCTAGAGGGATTTCTATGTCCCAAGAGGGATTTCTATGTCCCTAGAGGGATAGATTTCTATGTCCCTAGAGGGATTTCTATGTCGCTAGAGGGATTTCTAGGTCGCTAGAGGGATTTCTATGTCCCAAGAGGGATTTCTATGTCCCTAGAGGGATAGATTTCTATGTCCCTAGAGGGATTTCTATGTCGCTAGAGGGATTTCTAGGTCGCTAGAGGGATTTCTATGTCCCTAGAGGGATTTCTAGGTCCCTAGAGGGATAGATTTCTATGTCCCTAGAGGGATTTCTATGTCCCAAGAGGGATTTCTATGTCCCAAGAGGGATTTCTATGTCCCTAGAGGGATAGATTTCTATGTCCCTAGAGGGATTTCAATGTCCCTAGAGGGATTTCTATGTCCCAAGAGGGATTTCTATGTCCCAAGAGGGATTTCTAGGTCCCTAGAGGGATTTCTATGTCCCTAGAGGGATAGATTTCTATGTCCCTAGAGGGATTTCTATGTCCCTAGAGGGATTTCTATGTCCCAAGAGGGATTTCTATGTCCCTAGAGGGATAGATTTCTATGTCCCTAGAGGGATTTCTATGTCCCTAGAGGGATTTCTATGTCCCAAGAGGGATTTCTATGTCCCTAGAGGGATTTCTATGTCCCTAGAGGGATAGATTTCTATGTCCCTAGAGGGATTTCTATGTCCCAAGAGGGATAGATTTCTATGTCCCTAGAGGGATTTCTATGTCCCTAAAGGGATTTCTATGTCCCAAGAGGGATTTCTATGTCCCAAGAGGGATTTCTATGTCCCTAGAGGGATAGATTTCTATGTCCCTAGAGGGATTTCAATGTCCCTAGAGGGATTTCTATGTCCCAAGAGGGATTTCTATGTCCCAAGAGGGATTTCTATGTCCCTAGAGGGATTTCTATGTCCCAAGAGGGATTTCTATGTCCCAAGAGGGATTTCTATGTCCCTAGAGGGATAGATTTCTATGTCCCTAGAGGGATTTCAATGTCCCTAGAGGGATTTCTATGTCCCAAGAGGGATTTCTATGTCCCAAGAGGGATTTCTATGTCCCTAGAGGGATTTCTATGTCCCTAGAGGGATAGATTTCTATGTCCCTAGAGGGATTTCTATGTCCCTAGAGGGATTTCTATGTCCCAAGAGGGATTTCTATGTCCCTAGAGGGATTTCTATGTCCCAAGAGGGATTTCTATGTCCCTAGAGGGATTTCTATGTCCCTAGAGGGATAGATTTCTATGTCCCTAGAGGGATTTCTATGTCCCAAGAGGGATAGATTTCTATGTCCCTAGAGGGATTTCTATGTCCCTAGAGGGATTTCTATGTCCCAAGAGGGATTTCTATGTCCCTAGAGGGATTTCTATGTCCCTAGAGGGATAGATTTCTATGTCCCTAGAGGGATTTCTATGTCCCAAGAGGGATTTCTATGTCCCAAGAGGGATTTCTATGTCCCTAGAGGGATAGATTTCTATGTCCCTAGAGGGATTTCAATGTCCCTAGAGGGATTTCTATGTCCCAAGAGGGATTTCTATGTCCCAAGAGGGATTTCTATGTCCCTAGAGGGATTTCTATGTCCCTAGAGGGATAGATTTCTATGTCCCTAGAGGGATTTCTATGTCCCTAGAGGGATTTCTATGTCCCAAGAGGGATTTCTATGTCCCAAGAGGGATTTCTATGTCCCTAGAGGGATAGATTTCTATGTCCCTAGAGGGATTTCAATGTCCCTAGAGGGATTTCTATGTCCCAAGAGGGATTTCTATGTCCCAAGAGGGATTTCTATGTCCCTAGAGGGATTTCTATGTCCCTAGAGGGATAGATTTCTATGTCCCTAGAGGGATTTCTAGGTCCCTAGAGGGATTTCTAGGTCCCTAGAGGGATTTCTATGTCCCTAGAGGGATAGATTTCTATGTCCCTAGAGGGATTTCTATGTCCCTAGAGGGATTTCTATGTCCCTAGAGGGATTTCTATGTCGCTAGAGGGATTTCTAGGTCGCTAGAGGGATTTCTATGTCCCAAGAGGGATTTCTATGTCCCTAGAGGGATAGATTTCTATGTCCCTAGAGGGATTTCTATGTCCCTAGAGGGATTTCTATGTCGCTAGAGGGATTTCTAGGTCGCTAGAGGGATTTCTATGTCCCAAGAGGGATTTCTATGTCCCTAGAGGGATAGATTTCTATGTCCCTAGAGGGATTTCTATGTCGCTAGAGGGATTTCTAGGTCGCTAGAGGGATTTCTATGTCCCTAGAGGGATTTCTAGGTCCCTAGAGGGATAGATTTCTATGTCCCTAGAGGGATTTCTATGTCCCAAGAGGGATTTCTATGTCCCAAGAGGGATTTCTATGTCCCTAGAGGGATAGATTTCTATGTCCCTAGAGGGATTTCAATGTCCCTAGAGGGATTTCTATGTCCCAAAAAGGGATTTCTATGTCCCTAGAGGGATAGATTTCTATGTCCCTAGAGGGATTTCTATGTCCCAAGAGGGATAGATTTCTATGTCCCTAGAGGGATTTCTATGTCCCTAGAGGGATTTCTATGTCCCAAGAGGGATTTCTATGTCCCTAGAGGGATTTCTATGTCCCTAGAGGGATAGATTTCTATGTCCCTAGAGGGATTTCTATGTCCCAAGAGGGATTTCTATGTCCCAAGAGGGATTTCTATGTCCCTAGAGGGATTTCTATGTCCCTAGAGGGATTTCTATGTCCCTAGAGGGATAGATTTCTATGTCCCTAGAGGGATTTCTATGTCCCTAGAGGGATTTCTATGTCCCAAGAGGGATTTCTATGTCCCAAGAGGGATTTCTATGTCCCTAGAGGGATAGATTTCTATGTCCCTAGAGGGATTTCAATGTCCCTAGAGGGATTTCTATGTCCCAAGAGGGATTTCTATGTCCCAAGAGGTATTTCTATGTCCCTAGAGGGATTTCTATGTCCCTAGAGGGATAGATTTCTATGTCCCTAGAGGGATTTCTAGGTCCCTAGAGGGATTTCTAGGTCCCTAGAGGGATTTCTATGTCCCTAGAGGGATAGATTTCTATGTCCCTAGAGGGATTTCTATGTCCCTAGAGGGATTTCTATGTCCCAAGAGGGATTTCTATGTCCCTAGAGGGATTTCTATGTCCCAAGAGGGATTTCTATGTCCCTAGAGGGATTTCTATGTCCCTAGAGGGATAGATTTCTATGTGCCTAGAGGGATTTCTATGTCCCAAGAGGGATAGATTTCTATGTCCCTAGAGGGATTTCTATGTCCCTAGAGGGATTTCTATGTCCCAAGAGGGATTTCTATGTCCCTAGAGGGATTTCTATGTCCCTAGAGGGATAGATTTCTATGTCCCTAGAGGGATTTCTATGTCCCAAGAGGGATTTCTATGTCCCAAGAGGGATTTCTATGTCCCTAGAGGGATAGATTTCTATGTCCCTAGAGGGATTTCTATGTCGCTAGAGGGATTTCTATGTCCCTAGAGGGATTTCTAGGTCCCTAGAGGGATAGATTTCTATGTCCCTAGAGGGATTTCTATGTCCCTAGAGGGATTTCTATGTCCCTAGAGGGATTTCTATGTCCCAAGAGGGATTTCTATGTCCCAAGAGGGATTTCTATGTCCCTAGAGGGATAGATTTCTATGTCCCTAGAGGGATTTCAATGTCCCTAGAGGGATTTCTATGTCCCAAGAGGGATTTCTATGTCCCAAGAGGGATTTCTATGTCCCTAGAGGGATAGATTTCTATGTCCCTAGAGGGATTTCAATGTCCCTAGAGGGATTTCTATGTCCCAAGAGGGATTTCTATGTCCCAAGAGGGATTTCTATGTCCCTAGAGGGATTTCTATGTCCCTAGAGGGATAGATTTCTATGTCCCTAGAGGGATTTCTATGTCCCTAGAGGGATTTCTATGTCCCAAGAGGGATTTCTATGTCCCTAGAGGGATTTCTATGTCCCAAGAGGGATTTCTATGTCCCTAGAGGGATTTCTATGTCCCTAGAGGGATAGATTTCTATGTCCCTAGAGGGATTTCTATGTCCCAAGAGGGATAGATTTCTATGTCCCTAGAGGGATTTCTATGTCCCTAGAGGGATAGATTTCTATGTCCCTAGAGGGATTTCTATGTCCCAAGAGGGATTTCTATGTCCCAAGAGGGATTTCTATGTCCCTAGAGGGATAGATTTCTATGTCCCTAGAGGGATTTCAATGTCCCTAGAGGGATTTCTATGTCCCAAGAGGGATTTCTATGTCCCAAGAGGGATTTCTATGTCCCTAGAGGGATTTCTATGTCCCTAGAGGGATAGATTTCTATGTCCCTAGAGGGATTTCCATGTCCCTAGAGGGATTTCTATGTCCCAAGAGGGATTTCTATGTCCCAAGAGGGATTTCTATGTCCCTAGAGGGATAGATTTCTATGTCCCTAGAGGGATTTCAATGTCCCTAGAGGGATTTCTATGTCCCAAGAGGGATTTCTATGTCCCAAGAGGGATTTCTATGTCCCTAGAGGGATAGATTTCTATGTCCCTAGAGGGATTTCAATGTCCCTAGAGGGATTTCTATGTCCCAAGAGGGATTTCTATGTCCCAAGAGGGATTTCTATGTGCCTAGAGGGATTTCTATGTCCCTAGAGGGATAGATTTCTATGTCCCTAGAGGGATTTCTAGGTCCCTAGAGGGATTTCTAGGTCCCTAGAGGGATTTCTATGTCCCTAGAGGGATAGATTTCTATGTCCCTAGAGGGATTTCTATGTCCCTAGAGGGATTTCTATGTCCCTAGAGGGATTTCTATGTCGCTAGAGGGATTTCTAGGTCGCTAGAGGGATTTCTATGTCCCAAGAGGGATTTCTATGTCCCTAGAGGGATAGATTTCTATGTCCCTAGAGGGATTTCTATGTCCCTAGAGGGATTTCTATGTCGCTAGAGGGATTTCTAGGTCGCTAGAGGGATTTCTATGTCCCAAGAGGGATTTCTATGTCCCTAGAGGGATAGATTTCTATGTCCCTAGAGGGATTTCTATGTCGCTAGAGGGATTTCTAGGTCGCTAGAGGGATTTCTATGTCCCTAGAGGGATTTCTAGGTCCCTAGAGGGATAGATTTCTATGTCCCTAGAGGGATTTCTATGTCCCAAGAGGGATTTCTATGTCCCAAGAGGGATTTCTATGTCCCTAGAGGGATAGATTTCTATGTCCCTAGAGGGATTTCTATGTCCCTAGAGGGATTTCTATGTCCCTAGAGGGATTTCTTTGTCGCTAGAGGGATTTCTAGGTCGCTAGAGGGATTTCTATGTCCCAAGAGGGATTTCTATGTCCCTAGAGGGATAGATTTCTATGTCCCTAGAGGGATTTCTAGGTCGCTAGAGGGATTTCTATGTCCCAAGAGGGATTTCTATGTCCCTAGAGGGATAGATTTCTATGTCCCTAGGTGGATTTCTATGTCGCTAGAGGGATTTCTAGGTCGCTAGAGGGATTTCTATGTCCCTAGAGGGATTTCTAGGTCCCTAGAGGGATAGATTTCTATGTCCCTAGAGGGATTTCTATGTCCCAAGAGGGATTTCTATGTCCCAAGAGGGATTTCTATGTCCCTAGAAGGATAGATTTCTATGTCCCTAGAGGGATTTCAATGTCCCTAGAGGGATTTCTATGTCCCAAGAGGGATTTCTATGTCCTAAGAGGGATTTCTAGGTCCCTAGAGGGATTTCTATGTCCCTAGAGGGATAGATTTCTATGTCCCTAGAGGGATTTCTATGTCCCTAGAGGGATTTCTATGTCCCAAGAGGGATAGATTTCTATGTCCCTAGAGGGATTTCTATGTCCCTAGAGGGATTTCTATGTCCCAAGAGGGATTTCTATGTCCCTAGAGGGATTTCTATGTCCCTAGAGGGATAGATTTCTATGTCCCTAGAGGGATTTCTATGTCCCTAGAGGGATTTCTATGTCCCAAGAGGGATTTCTATGTCCCTAGAGGGATTTCTATGTCCCTAGAGGGATAGATTTCTATGTCCCTAGAGGGATTTCTATGTCCCAAGAGGGATAGATTTCTATGTCCCTAGAGGGATTTCTATGTCCCAAGAGGGATTTCTATGTCCCAAGAGGGATTTCTATGTCCCTAGAGGGATAGATTTCTATGTCCCTAGAGGGATTTCAATGTCCCTAGAGGGATTTCTATGTCCCAAGAGGGATTTCTATGTCCCAAGAGGGATTTCTAGGTCCCTAGAGGGATTTCTATGTCCCTAGAGGGATTTCTATGTCGCTAGAGGGATTTCTAGGTCGCTAGAGGGATTTCTATGTCCCAAGAGGGATTTCTATGTCCCTAGAGGGATAGATTTCTATGTCCCTAGAGGGATTTCTATGTCGCTAGAGGGATTTCTAGGTCGCTAGAGGGATTTCTATGTCCCTAGAGGGATTTCTAGGTCCCTAGAGGGATAGATTTCTATGTCCCTAGAGGGATTTCTATGTCCCTAGAGGGATTTCTATGTCCCTAGAGGGATTTCTATGTCCCAAGAGGGATTTCTATGTCCCAAGAGGGATTTCTATGTCCCTAGAGGGATAGATTTCTATGTCCCTAGAGGGATTTCAATGTCCCTAGAGGGATTTCTATGTCCCAAGAGGGATTTCTATGTCCCAAGAGGGATTTCTATGTCCCTAGAGGGATTTCTATGTCCCAAGAGGGATTTCTATGTCCCAAGAGGGATTTCTATGTCCCTAGAGGGATAGATTTCTATGTCCCTAGAGGGATTTCAATGTCCCTAGAGGGATTTCTATGTCCCAAGAGGGATTTCTATGTCCCAAGAGGGATTTCTATGTCCCTAGAGGGATTTCTATGTCCCTAGAGGGATAGATTTCTATGTCCCTAGAGGGATTTCTATGTCCCTAGAGGGATTTCTATGTCCCTAGAGGGATTTCTATGTCGCTAGAGGGATTTCTAGGTCGCTAGAGGGATTTCTATGTCCCAAGAGGGATTTCTATGTCCCTAGAGGGATAGATTTCTATGTCCCTAGAGGGATTTCTATGTCGCTAGAGGGATTTCTAGGTCGCTAGAGGGATTTCTATGTCCCAAGAGGGATTTCTATGTCCCTAGAGGGATAGATTTCTATGTCCCTAGAGGGATTTCTATGTCGCTAGAGGGATTTCTAGGTCGCTAGAGGGATTTCTATGTCCCTAGAGGGATTTCTAGGTCCCTAGAGGGATAGATTTCTATGTCCCTAGAGGGATTTCTATGTCCCAAGAGGGATTTCTATGTCCCAAGAGGGATTTCTATGTCCCTAGAGGGATAGATTTCTATGTCCCTAGAGGGATTTCAATGTCCCTAGAGGGATTTCTATGTCCCAAGAGGGATTTCTATGTCCCAAGAGGGATTTCTAGGTCCCTAGAGGGATTTCTATGTCCCTAGAGGGATAGATTTCTATGTCCCTAGAGGGATTTCTATGTCCCTAGAGGGATTTCTATGTCCCAAGAGGGATTTCTATGTCCCTAGAGGGATAGATTTCTATGTCCCTAGAGGGATTTCTATGTCCCTAGAGGGATTTCTATGTCCCAAGAGGGATTTCTATGTCCCTAGAGGGATTTCTATGTCCCTAGAGGGATAGATTTCTATGTCCCTAGAGGGATTTCTATGTCCCAAGAGGGATAGATTTCTATGTCCCTAGAGGGATTTCTATGTCCCTAAAGGGATTTCTATGTCCCAAGAGGGATTTCTATGTCCCAAGAGGGATTTCTATGTCCCTAGAGGGATAGATTTCTATGTCCCTAGAGGGATTTCAATGTCCCTAGAGGGATTTCTATGTCCCAAGAGGGATTTCTATGTCCCAAGAGGGATTTCTATGTCCCTAGAGGGATTTCTATGTCCCAAGAGGGATTTCTATGTCCCAAGAGGGATTTCTATGTCCCTAGAGGGATAGATTTCTATGTCCCTAGAGGGATTTCAATGTCCCTAGAGGGATTTCTATGTCCCAAGAGGGATTTCTATGTCCCAAGAGGGATTTCTATGTCCCTAGAGGGATTTCTATGTCCCTAGAGGGATAGATTTCTATGTCCCTAGAGGGATTTCTATGTCCCTAGAGGGATTTCTATGTCCCAAGAGGGATTTCTATGTCCCTAGAGGGATTTCTATGTCCCAAGAGGGATTTCTATGTCCCTAGAGGGATTTCTATGTCCCTAGAGGGATAGATTTCTATGTCCCTAGAGGGATTTCTATGTCCCAAGAGGGATAGATTTCTATGTCCCTAGAGGGATTTCTATGTCCCTAGAGGGATTTCTATGTCCCAAGAGGGATTTCTATGTCCCTAGAGGGATTTCTATGTCCCTAGAGGGATAGATTTCTATGTCCCTAGAGGGATTTCTATGTCCCAAGAGGGATTTCTATGTCCCAAGAGGGATTTCTATGTCCCTAGAGGGATAGATTTCTATGTCCCTAGAGGGATTTCAATGTCCCTAGAGGGATTTCTATGTCCCAAGAGGGATTTCTATGTCCCAAGAGGGATTTCTATGTCCCTAGAGGGATTTCTATGTCCCTAGAGGGATAGATTTCTATGTCCCTAGAGGGATTTCTATGTCCCTAGAGGGATTTCTATGTCCCAAGAGGGATTTCTATGTCCCAAGAGGGATTTCTATGTCCCTAGAGGGATAGATTTCTATGTCCCTAGAGGGATTTCAATGTCCCTAGAGGGATTTCTATGTCCCAAGAGGGATTTCTATGTCCCAAGAGGGATTTCTATGTCCCTAGAGGGATTTCTATGTCCCTAGAGGGATAGATTTCTATGTCCCTAGAGGGATTTCTAGGTCCCTAGAGGGATTTCTAGGTCCCTAGAGGGATTTCTATGTCCCTAGAGGGATAGATTTCTATGTCCCTAGAGGGATTTCTATGTCCCTAGAGGGATTTCTATGTCCCTAGAGGGATTTCTATGTCGCTAGAGGGATTTCTAGGTCGCTAGAGGGATTTCTATGTCCCAAGAGGGATTTCTATGTCCCTAGAGGGATAGATTTCTATGTCCCTAGAGGGATTTCTATGTCCCTAGAGGGATTTCTATGTCGCTAGAGGGATTTCTAGGTCGCTAGAGGGATTTCTATGTCCCAAGAGGGATTTCTATGTCCCTAGAGGGATAGATTTCTATGTCCCTAGAGGGATTTCTATGTCGCTAGAGGGATTTCTAGGTCGCTAGAGGGATTTCTATGTCCCTAGAGGGATTTCTAGGTCCCTAGAGGGATAGATTTCTATGTCCCTAGAGGGATTTCTATGTCCCAAGAGGGATTTCTATGTCCCAAGAGGGATTTCTATGTCCCTAGAGGGATAGATTTCTATGTCCCTAGAGGGATTTCAATGTCCCTAGAGGGATTTCTATGTCCCAAAAAGGGATTTCTATGTCCCTAGAGGGATAGATTTCTATGTCCCTAGAGGGATTTCTATGTCCCAAGAGGGATAGATTTCTATGTCCCTAGAGGGATTTCTATGTCCCTAGAGGGATTTCTATGTCCCAAGAGGGATTTCTATGTCCCTAGAGGGATTTCTATGTCCCTAGAGGGATAGATTTCTATGTCCCTAGAGGGATTTCTATGTCCCAAGAGGGATTTCTATGTCCCAAGAGGGATTTCTATGTCCCTAGAGGGATTTCTATGTCCCTAGAGGGATTTCTATGTCCCTAGAGGGATAGATTTCTATGTCCCTAGAGGGATTTCTATGTCCCTAGAGGGATTTCTATGTCCCAAGAGGGATTTCTATGTCCCAAGAGGGATTTCTATGTCCCTAGAGGGATAGATTTCTATGTCCCTAGAGGGATTTCAATGTCCCTAGAGGGATTTCTATGTCCCAAGAGGGATTTCTATGTCCCAAGAGGTATTTCTATGTCCCTAGAGGGATTTCTATGTCCCTAGAGGGATAGATTTCTATGTCCCTAGAGGGATTTCTAGGTCCCTAGAGGGATTTCTAGGTCCCTAGAGGGATTTCTATGTCCCTAGAGGGATAGATTTCTATGTCCCTAGAGGGATTTCTATGTCCCTAGAGGGATTTCTATGTCCCAAGAGGGATTTCTATGTCCCTAGAGGGATTTCTATGTCCCAAGAGGGATTTCTATGTCCCTAGAGGGATTTCTATGTCCCTAGAGGGATAGATTTCTATGTGCCTAGAGGGATTTCTATGTCCCAAGAGGGATAGATTTCTATGTCCCTAGAGGGATTTCTATGTCCCTAGAGGGATTTCTATGTCCCAAGAGGGATTTCTATGTCCCTAGAGGGATTTCTATGTCCCTAGAGGGATAGATTTCTATGTCCCTAGAGGGATTTCTATGTCCCAAGAGGGATTTCTATGTCCCAAGAGGGATTTCTATGTCCCTAGAGGGATAGATTTCTATGTCCCTAGAGGGATTTCTATGTCGCTAGAGGGATTTCTATGTCCCTAGAGGGATTTCTAGGTCCCTAGAGGGATAGATTTCTATGTCCCTAGAGGGATTTCTATGTCCCTAGAGGGATTTCTATGTCCCTAGAGGGATTTCTATGTCCCAAGAGGGATTTCTATGTCCCAAGAGGGATTTCTATGTCCCTAGAGGGATAGATTTCTATGTCCCTAGAGGGATTTCAATGTCCCTAGAGGGATTTCTATGTCCCAAGAGGGATTTCTATGTCCCAAGAGGGATTTCTATGTCCCTAGAGGGATAGATTTCTATGTCCCTAGAGGGATTTCAATGTCCCTAGAGGGATTTCTATGTCCCAAGAGGGATTTCTATGTCCCAAGAGGGATTTCTATGTCCCTAGAGGGATTTCTATGTCCCTAGAGGGATAGATTTCTATGTCCCTAGAGGGATTTCTATGTCCCTAGAGGGATTTCTATGTCCCAAGAGGGATTTCTATGTCCCTAGAGGGATTTCTATGTCCCAAGAGGGATTTCTATGTCCCTAGAGGGATTTCTATGTCCCTAGAGGGATAGATTTCTATGTCCCTAGAGGGATTTCTATGTCCCAAGAGGGATAGATTTCTATGTCCCTAGAGGGATTTCTATGTCCCTAGAGGGATAGATTTCTATGTCCCTAGAGGGATTTCTATGTCCCAAGAGGGATTTCTATGTCCCAAGAGGGATTTCTATGTCCCTAGAGGGATAGATTTCTATGTCCCTAGAGGGATTTCAATGTCCCTAGAGGGATTTCTATGTCCCAAGAGGGATTTCTATGTCCCAAGAGGGATTTCTATGTCCCTAGAGGGATTTCTATGTCCCTAGAGGGATAGATTTCTATGTCCCTAGAGGGATTTCCATGTCCCTAGAGGGATTTCTATGTCCCAAGAGGGATTTCTATGTCCCAAGAGGGATTTCTATGTCCCTAGAGGGATAGATTTCTATGTCCCTAGAGGGATTTCAATGTCCCTAGAGGGATTTCTATGTCCCAAGAGGGATTTCTATGTCCCAAGAGGGATTTCTATGTCCCTAGAGGGATAGATTTCTATGTCCCTAGAGGGATTTCAATGTCCCTAGAGGGATTTCTATGTCCCAAGAGGGATTTCTATGTCCCAAGAGGGATTTCTATGTGCCTAGAGGGATTTCTATGTCCCTAGAGGGATAGATTTCTATGTCCCTAGAGGGATTTCTAGGTCCCTAGAGGGATTTCTAGGTCCCTAGAGGGATTTCTATGTCCCTAGAGGGATAGATTTCTATGTCCCTAGAGGGATTTCTATGTCCCTAGAGGGATTTCTATGTCCCTAGAGGGATTTCTATGTCGCTAGAGGGATTTCTAGGTCGCTAGAGGGATTTCTATGTCCCAAGAGGGATTTCTATGTCCCTAGAGGGATAGATTTCTATGTCCCTAGAGGGATTTCTATGTCCCTAGAGGGATTTCTATGTCGCTAGAGGGATTTCTAGGTCGCTAGAGGGATTTCTATGTCCCAAGAGGGATTTCTATGTCCCTAGAGGGATAGATTTCTATGTCCCTAGAGGGATTTCTATGTCGCTAGAGGGATTTCTAGGTCGCTAGAGGGATTTCTATGTCCCTAGAGGGATTTCTAGGTCCCTAGAGGGATAGATTTCTATGTCCCTAGAGGGATTTCTATGTCCCAAGAGGGATTTCTATGTCCCAAGAGGGATTTCTATGTCCCTAGAGGGATAGATTTCTATGTCCCTAGAGGGATTTCTATGTCCCTAGAGGGATTTCTATGTCCCTAGAGGGATTTCTTTGTCGCTAGAGGGATTTCTAGGTCGCTAGAGGGATTTCTATGTCCCAAGAGGGATTTCTATGTCCCTAGAGGGATAGATTTCTATGTCCCTAGAGGGATTTCTAGGTCGCTAGAGGGATTTCTATGTCCCAAGAGGGATTTCTATGTCCCTAGAGGGATAGATTTCTATGTCCCTAGGTGGATTTCTATGTCGCTAGAGGGATTTCTAGGTCGCTAGAGGGATTTCTATGTCCCTAGAGGGATTTCTAGGTCCCTAGAGGGATAGATTTCTATGTCCCTAGAGGGATTTCTATGTCCCAAGAGGGATTTCTATGTCCCAAGAGGGATTTCTATGTCCCTAGAAGGATAGATTTCTATGTCCCTAGAGGGATTTCAATGTCCCTAGAGGGATTTCTATGTCCCAAGAGGGATTTCTATGTCCTAAGAGGGATTTCTAGGTCCCTAGAGGGATTTCTATGTCCCTAGAGGGATAGATTTCTATGTCCCTAGAGGGATTTCTATGTCCCTAGAGGGATTTCTATGTCCCAAGAGGGATAGATTTCTATGTCCCTAGAGGGATTTCTATGTCCCTAGAGGGATTTCTATGTCCCAAGAGGGATTTCTATGTCCCTAGAGGGATTTCTATGTCCCTAGAGGGATAGATTTCTATGTCCCTAGAGGGAGTTCTATGTCCCAAGAGGGATAGATTTCTATGTCCCTAGAGGGATTTCTATGTCCCTAAAGGGATTTCTATGTCCCAAGAGGGATTTCTATGTCCCAAGAGGGATTTCTATGTCCCTAGAGGGATAGATTTCTATGTCCCTAGAGGGATTTCAATGTCCCTAGAGGGATTTCTATGTCCCAAGAGGGATTTCTATGTCCCAAGAGGGATTTCTATGTCCCTAGAGGGATTTCTATGTCCCAAGAGGGATTTCTATGTCCCAAGAGGGATTTCTATGTCCCTAGAGGGATAGATTTCTATGTCCCTAGAGGGATTTCAATGTCCCTAGAGGGATTTCTATGTCCCTAGAGGGATTTCTAGGTCCCTAGAGGGATTTCTAGGTCCCTAGAGGGATTTCTATGTCCCTAGAGGGATAGATTTCTATGTCCCTAGAGGGATTTCTATGTCCCTAGAGGGATTTCTATGTCCCTAGAGGGATTTCTATGTCGCTAGAGGGATTTCTAGGTCGCTAGAGGGATTTCTATGTCCCAAGAGGGATTTCTATGTCCCTAGAGGGATAGATTTCTATGTCCCTAGAGGGATTTCTATGTCCCTAGAGGGATTTCTATGTCGCTAGAGGGATTTCTATGTCCCAAGAGGGATTTCTATGTCCCAAGAGGGATTTCTATGTCCCTAGAGGGATAGATTTCTATGTCCCTAGAGGGATTTCAATGTCCCTAGAGGGATTTCTATGTCCCAAGAGGGATTTCTATGTCCCAAGAGGGATTTCTATGTCCCTAGAGGGATTTCTATGTCCCTAGAGGGATAGATTTCTATGTCCCTAGAGGGATTTCTATGTCCCTAGAGGGATTTCTATGTCCCAAGAGGGATTTCTATGTCCCTAGAGGGATTTCTATGTCCCAAGAGGGATTTCTATGTCCCTAGAGGGATTTCTATGTCCCTAGAGGGATAGATTTCTATGTCCCTAGAGGGATTTCTATGTCCCAAGAGGGATAGATTTCTATGTCCCTAGAGGGATTTCTATGTCCCTAGAGGGATAGATTTCTATGTCCCTAGAGGGATTTCTATGTCCCAAGAGGGATTTCTATGTCCCAAGAGGGATTTCTATGTCCCTAGAGGGATAGATTTCTATGTCCCTAGAGGGATTTCAATGTCCCTAGAGGGATTTCTATGTCCCAAGAGGGATTTCTATGTCCCAAGAGGGATTTCTATGTCCCTAGAGGGATTTCTATGTCCCTAGAGGGATAGATTTCTATGTCCCTAGAGGGATTTCCATGTCCCTAGAGGGATTTCTATGTCCCAAGAGGGATTTCTATGTCCCAAGAGGGATTTCTATGTCCCTAGAGGGATAGATTTCTATGTCCCTAGAGGAATTTCAATGTCCCTAGAGGGATTTCTATGTCCCAAGAGGGATTTCTATGTCCCAAGAGGGATTTCTATGTCCCTAGAGGGATTTCTATGTCCCTAGAGGGATAGATTTCTATGTCCCTAGAGGGATTTCTAGGTCCCTAGAGGGATTTCTAGGTCCCTAGAGGGATTTCTATGTCCCTAGAGGGATAGATTTCTATGTCCCTAGAGGGATTTCTATGTCCCTAGAGGGATAGATTTCTATGTCCCTAGAGGGATTTCTATGTCCCTAGAGGGATTTCTATGTCCCAAGAGGGATTTCTATGTCCCTAGAGGGATTTCTATGTCCCTAGAGGGATAGATTTCTATGTCCCTAGAGGGAGTTCTATGTCCCAAGAGGGATAGATTTCTATGTCCCTAGAGGGATTTCTATGTCCCTAAAGGGATTTCTATGTCCCAAGAGGGATTTCTATGTCCCAAGAGGGATTTCTATGTCCCTAGAGGGATAGATTTCTATGTCCCTAGAGGGATTTCAATGTCCCTAGAGGGATTTCTATGTCCCAAGAGGGATTTCTATGTCCCAAGAGGGATTTCTATGTCCCTAGAGGGATTTCTATGTCCCAAGAGGGATTTCTATGTCCCAAGAGGGATTTCTATGTCCCTAGAGGGATAGATTTCTATGTCCCTAGAGGGATTTCAATGTCCCTAGAGGGATTTCTATGTCCCAAGAGGGATTTCTATGTCCCAAGAGGGATTTCTATGTCCCTAGAGGGATTTCTATGTCCCTAGAGGGATAGATTTCTATGTCCCTAGAGGGATTTCTATGTCCCTAGAGGGATTTCTATGTCCCAAGAGGGATTTCTATGTCCCTAGAGGGATTTCTATGTCCCAAGAGGGATTTCTATGTCCCTAGAGGGATTTCTATGTCCCTAGAGGGATAGATTTCTATGTCCCTAGAGGGATTTCTATGTCCCAAGAGGGATAGATTTCTATGTCCCTAGAGGGATTTCTATGTCCCTAGAGGGATTTCTATGTCCCAAGAGGGATTTCTATGTCCCTAGAGGGTTTTCTATGTCCCTAGAGGGATAGATTTCTATGTCCCAAGAGGGATTTCTATGTCCCAAGAGGGATTTCTATGTCCCAAGAGGGATTTCTATGTCCCTAGAGGGATAGATTTCTATGTCCCTAGAGGGATTTCAATGTCCCTAGAGGGATTTCTATGTCCCAAGAGGGATTTCTATGTCCCAAGAGGGATTTCTATGTCCCTAGAGGGATTTCTATGTCCCTAGAGGGATAGATTTCTATGTCCCTAGAGGGATTTCTATGTCCCTAGAGGGATTTCTATGTCCCAAGAGGGATTTCTATGTCCCAAGAGGGATTTATATGTCCCTAGAGGGATAGATTTCTATGTCCCTAGAGAAATTTCAATGTCCCTAGAGGGATTTCTATGTCCCAAGAGGGATTTCTATGTCCCAAGAGGGATTTCTATGTCCCTAGAGGGATTTCTATGTCCCTAGAGGGATAGATTTCTATGTCCCTAGAGGGATTTCTAGGTCCCTAGAGGGATTTCTAGGTCCCTAGAGGGATTACTATGTCCCTAGAGGGATAGATTTCTATGTCCCTAGAGGGATTTCTATGTCCCTAGAGGGATTTCTATGTCCCTAGAGGGATTTCTATGTCGCTAGAGGGATTTCTAGGTCGCTAGAGGGATTTCTATGTCCCAAGAGGGATTTCTATGTCCCTAGAGGGATAGATTTCTATGTCCCTAGAGGGATTTCTATGTCCCTAGAGGGATTTCTATGTCGCTAGAGGGATTTCTATGTCCCAAGAGGGATTTCTATGTCCCAAGAGGGATTTCTATGTCCCTAGAGGGATAGATTTCTATGTCCCTAGAGGGATTTCAATGTCCCTAGAGGGATTTCTATGTCCCAAGAGGGATTTCTATGTCCCTAGAGGGATAGATTTCTATGTCCCTAGAGGGATTTCTATGTCCCAAGAGGGATAGATTTCTATGTCCCTAGAGGGATTTCTATGTCCCTAGAGGGATTTCTATGTCCCAAGAGGGATTTCTATGTCCCTAGAGGGATTTCTATGTCCCTAGAGGGATAGATTTCTATGTCCCTAGAGGGATTTCTATGTCCCAAGAAGGATTTCTATGTCCCAAGAGGGATTTCTATGTCCCTAGAGGGATTTCTATGTCCCTAGAGGGATTTCTATGTCCCTAGAGGGATAGATTTCTATGTCCCTAGAGGGATTTCTATGTCCCTAGAGGGATTTCTATGTCCCAAGAGGGATTTCTATGTCCCAAGAGGGATTTCTATGTCCCTAGAGGGATAGATTTCTATGTCCCTAGAGGGATTTCAATGTCCCTAGAGGGATTTCTATGTCCCAAGAGGGATTTCTATGTCCCAAGAGGGATTTCTATGTCCCTAGAGGGATTTCTATGTCCCTAGAGGGATAGATTTCTATGTCCCTAGAGGGATTTCTAGGTCCCTAGAGGGATTTCTAGGTCCCTAGAGGGATTTCTAGGTCCCTAGAGGGATTTCTAGGTCCCTAGAGGGATAGATTTCTATGTCCCTAGAGGGATTTCTATGTCCCAAGAGGGATTTCTATGTCCCAAGAGGGATTTCTATGTCCCTAGAGGGATAGATTTCTATGTCCCTAGAGGGATTTCAATGTCCCTAGAGGGATTTCTATGTCCCAAGAGGGATTTCTATGTCCCAAGAGGGATTTCTAGGTCCCTAGAGGGATTTCTATGTCCCTAGAGGGATAGATTTCTATGTCCCTAGAGGGATTTCTATGTCCCTAGAGGGATTTCTATGTCCCAAGAGGGATTTCTATGTCCCTAGAGGGATAGATTTCTATGTCCCTAGAGGGATTTCTATGTCCCTAGAGGGATTTCTATGTCCCAAGAGGGATTTCTATGTCCCTAGAGGGATTTCTATGTCCCTAGAGGGATAGATTTCTATGTCCCTAGAGGGATTTCTATGTCCCAAGAGGGATAGATTTCTATGTCCCTAGAGGGATTTCTATGTCCCTAAAGGGATTTCTATGTCCCAAGAGGGATTTCTATGTCCCAAGAGGGATTTCTATGTCCCTAGAGGGATAGATTTCTATGTCCCTAGAGGGATTTCAATGTCCCTAGAGGGATTTCTATGTCCCAAGAGGGATTTCTATGTCCCAAGAGGGATTTCTATGTCCCTAGAGGGATTTCTATGTCCCAAGAGGGATTTCTATGTCCCAAGAGGGATTTCTATGTCCCTAGAGGGATAGAATTCTATGTCCCTAGAGGGATTTCAATGTCCCTAGAGGGATTTATATGTCCCAAGAGGGATTTCTATGTCCCAAGAGGGATTTCTATGTCCCTAGAGGGATTTCTATGTCCCTAGAGGGATAGATTTCTATGTCCCTAGAGGGATTTCTATGTCCCTAGAGGGATTTCTATGTCCCAAGAGGGATTTCTATGTCCCTAGAGGGATTTCTATGTCCCAAGAGGGATTTCTATGTCCCTAGAGGGATTTCTATGTCCCTAGAGGGATAGATTTCTATGTCCCTAGAGGGATTTCTATGTCCCAAGAGGGATAGATTTCTATGTCCCTAGAGGGATTTCTATGTCCCTAGAGGGATTTCTATGTCCCAAGAGGGATTTCTATGTCCCTAGAGGGATTTCTATGTCCCTAGAGGGATAGATTTCTATGTCCCTAGAGGGATTTCTATGTCCCAAGAGGGATTTCTATGTCCCAAGAGGGATTTCTATGTCCCTAGAGGGATAGATTTCTATGTCCCTAGAGGGATTTCAATGTCCCTAGAGGGATTTCTATGTCCCAAGAGGGATTTCTATGTCCCAAGAGGGATTTCTATGTCCCTAGAGGGATTTCTATGTCCCTAGAGGGATAGATTTCTATGTCCCTAGAGGGATTTCTATGTCCCTAGAGGGATTTCTATGTCCCAAGAGGGATTTCTATTTCCCAAGAGGGATTTCTATGTCCCTAGAGGGATAGATTTCTATGTCCCTAGAGGGATTTCAATGTCCCTAGAGGGATTTCTATGTCCCAAGAGGGATTTCTATGTCCCAAGAGGGATTTCTATGTCCCTAGAGGGATTTCTATGTCCCTAGAGGGATAGATTTCTATGTCCCTAGAGGGATTTCTAGGTCCCTAGAGGGATTTCTAGGTCCCTAGAGGGATTTCTATGTCCCTAGAGGGATAGATTTCTATGTCCCTAGAGGGATTTCTATGTCCCTAGAGGGATTTCTATGTCCCTAGAGGGATTTCTATGTCGCTAGAGGGATTTCTAGGTCGCTAGAGGGATTTCTATGTCCCAAGAGGGATTTCTATGTCCCTAGAGGGATAGATTTCTATGTCCCTAGAGGGATTTCTATGTCCCTAGAGGGATTTCTATGTCGCTAGAGGGATTTCTATGTCCCAAGAGGGATTTCTATGTCCCAAGAGGGATTTCTATGTCCCTAGAGGGATAGATTTCTATGTCCCTAGAGGGATTTCAATGTCCCTAGAGGGATTTCTATGTCCCAAGAGGGATTTCTATGTCCCTAGAGGGATAGATTTCTATGTCCCTAGAGGGATTTCTATGTCCCAAGAGGGATAGATTTCTATGTCCCTAGAGGGATTTCTATGTCCCTAGAGGGATTTCTATGTCCCAAGAGGGATTTCTATGTCCCTAGAGGGATTTCTATGTCCCTAGAGCGATAGATTTCTATGTCCCTAGAGGGATTTCTATGTCCCAAGAGGGATTTCTATGTCCCAAGAGGGATTTCTATGTCCCTAGAGGGATTTCTATGTCCCTAGAGGGATTTCTATGTCCCTAGAGGGATAGATTTCTATGTCCCTAGAGGGATTTCTATGTCCCTAGAGGGATTTCTATGTCCCAAGAGGGATTTCTATGTCCCAAGAGGGATTTCTATGTCCCTAGAGGGATAGATTTCTATGTCCCTAGAGGGATTTCAATGTCCCTAGAGGGATTTCTATGTCCCAAGAGGGATTTCTATGTCCCAAGAGGGATTTCTATGTCCCTAGAGGGATTTCTATGTCCCTAGAGGGATAGATTTCTATGTCCCTAGAGGGATTTCTAGGTCCCTAGAGGGATTTCTAGGTCCCTAGAGGGATTTCTATGTCCCTAGAGGGATAGATTTCTATGTCCCTAGAGGGATTTCTATGTCCCTAGAGGGATTTCTATGTCCCAAGAGGGATTTCTATGTCCCTAGAGGGATAGATTTCTATGTCCCTAGAGGGATTTCTATGTCCCTAGAGGGATTTCTATGTCCCAAGAGGGATTTCTATGTCCCTAGAGGGATTTCTATGTCCCTAGAGGGATAGATTTCTATGTCCCTAGAGGGATTTCTATGTCCCAAGAGGGATAGATTTCTATGTCCCTAGAGGGATTTCTATGTCCCTAGAGGGATTTCTATGTCCCAAGAGGGATTTCTATGTCCCTAGAGGGATTTCTATGTCCCTAGAGGGATAGATTTCTATGTCCCTAGAGGGATTTCTATGTCCCAAGAGGGATTTCTATGTCCCAAGAGGGATTTCTATGTCCCTAGAGGGATAGATTTCTATGTCCCTAGAGGGATTTCTATGTCGCTAGAGGGATTTCTAGGTCGCTAGAGGGATTTCTATGTCCCTAGAGGGATTTCTAGGTCCCTAGAGGGATAGATTTCTACGTCCCTAGAGGGATTTCTATGTCCCTAGAGGGATTTCTATGTCCCTAGAGGGATTTCTATGTCCCAAGAGGGATTTCTATGTCCCAAGAGGGATTTCTATGTCCCTAGAGGGATTTCTATGTCCCAAGAGGGATTTCTATGTCCCAAGAGGGATTTCTATGTCCCTAGAGGGATAGATTTCTATGTCCCTAGAGGGATTTCAATGTCCCTAGAGGGATTTCTATGTCCCAAGAGGGATTTCTATGTCCCAAGAGGGATTTCTATGTCCCTAGAGGGATTTCTATGTCCCTAGAGGGATAGATTTCTATGTCCCTAGAGGGATTTCTATGTCCCAAGAGGGATAGATTTCTATGTCCCTAGAGGGATTTCTATGTCCCTAGAGGGATTTCTATGTCCCAAGAGGGATTTCTATGTCCCTAGAGGGATTTCTATGTCCCTAGAGGGATAGATTTCTATGTCCCTAGAGGGATTTCTATGTCCCAAGAGGGATTTCTATGTCCCAAGAGGGATTTCTATGTCCCTAGAGGGATTTCTATGTCCCAAGAGGGATTTCTATGTCCCTAGAGGGATTTCTATGTCCCTAGAGGGATAGATTTCTATGTCCCTAGATTGATTTCTATGTCCCAAGAGGGATTTCTATGTCCCAAGAGGGATTTCTATGTCCCTAGAGGGATAGATTTCTATGTCCCTAGAGGGATTTCAATGTCCCTAGAGGGATTTCTATGTCCCAAGAGGGATTTCTATGTCCCTAGAGGGATAGATTTCTATGTCCCTAGAGGGATTTCTATGTCCCAAGAGGGATAGATTTCTATGTCCCTAGAGGGATTTCTATGTCCCTAGAGGGATTTCTATGTCCCTAGAGGGATTTCTATGTCCCAAGAGGGATTTCTATGTCCCTAGAGGGATTACTATGTCCCTAGAGGGATAGATTTCTATGTCCCTAGAGGGATTTCTATGTCCCAAGAGGGATTTCTATGTCCCAAGAGGGATTTCTATGTCCCTAGAGGGATAGATTTCTATGTCCCTAGAGGGATTTCAATGTCCCTAGAGGGATTTCTATGTCCCAAGAGGGATTTCTATGTCCCAAGAGGGATTTCTATGTCCCTAGAGGGATTTCTATGTCCCTAGAGGGATAGATTTCTATGTCCCTAGAGGGATTTCTATGTCCCTAGAGGGATTTCTATGTCCCAAGAGGGATTTCTATGTCCCAAGAGGGATTTCTATGTCCCTAGAGGGATAGATTTCTATGTCCCTAGAGGGATTTCAATGTCCCTAGAGGGATTTCTATGTCCCAAGAGGGATTTCTATGTCCCAAGAGGGATTTCTATGTCCCTAGAGGGATTTCTATGTCCCTAGAGGGATAGATTTCTATGTCCCTAGAGGGATTTCTAGGTCCCTAGAGGGATTTCTAGGTCCCTAGAGGGATTTCTATGTCCCTAGAGGGATAGATTTCTATGTCCCTAGAGGGATTTCTATGTCCCTAGAGGGATTTCTATGTCCCTAGAGGGATTTCTATGTCGCTAGAGGGATTTCTAGGTCGCTAGAGGGATTTCTATGTCCCAAGAGGGATTTCTATGTCCCTAGAGGGATAGATTTCTATGTCCCTAGAGGGATTTCTATGTCCCTAGAGGGATTTCTATGTCGCTAGAGGGATTTCTAGGTCGCTAGAGGGATTTCTATGTCCCAAGAGGGATTTCTATGTCCCTAGAGGGATAGATTTCTATGTCCCTAGAGGGATTTCTATGTCGCTAGAGGGATTTCTAGGTCGCTAGAGGGATTTCTATGTCCCTAGAGGGATTTCTAGGTCCCTAGAGGGATAGATTTCTATGTCCCTAGAGGGATTTCTATGTCCCAAGAGGGATTTCTATGTCCCAAGAGGGATTTCTATGTCCCTAGAGGGATAGATTTCTATGTCCCTAGAGGGATTTCAATGTCCCTAGAGGGATTTCTATGTCCCAAGAGGGATTTCTATGTCCCAAGAGGGATTTCTAGGTCCCTAGAGGGATTTCTATGTCCCTAGAGGGATAGATTTCTATGTCCCTAGAGGGATTTCTATGTCCCTAGAGGGATTTCTATGTCCCAAGAGGGATTTCTATGTCCCTAGAGGGATAGATTTCTATGTCCCTAGAGGGATTTCTATGTCCCTAGAGGGATTTCTATGTCCCAAGAGGGATTTCTATGTCCCTAGAGGGATTTCTATGTCCCTAGAGGGATAGATTTCTATGTCCCTAGAGGGATTTCTATGTCCCAAGAGGGATAGATTTCTATGTCCCTAGAGGGATTTCTATGTCCCTAGAGGGATTTCTATGTCCCAAGAGGGATTTCTATGTCCCTAGAGGGATTTCTATGTCCCTAGAGGGATAGATTTCTATGTCCCTAGAGGGATTTCTATGTCCCAAGAGGGATTTCTATGTCCCAAGAGGGATTTCTATGTCCCTAGAGGGATAGATTTCTATGTCCCTAGAGGGATTTCAATGTCCCTAGAGGGATTTCTATGTCCCAAGAGGGATTTCTATGTCCCAAGAGGGATTTCTATGTCCCTAGAGGGATTTCTATGTCCCTAGAGGGATAGATTTCTATGTCCCTAGAGGTTTTTCTATGTCCCTAGAGGGATTTCTATGTCCCAAGAGGGATTTCTATGTCCCAAGAGGGATTTCTATGTCCCTAGAGGGATAGATTTCTATGTCCCTAGAGGGATTTCAATGTCCCTAGAGGGATTTCTATGTCCCAAGAGGGATTTCTATGTCCCAAGAGGGATTTCTATGTCCCTAGAGGGATTTCTATGTCCCTAGAGGGATAGATTTCTATGTCCCTAGAGGGATTTCTAGGTCCCTAGAGGGATTTCTAGGTCCCTAGAGGGATTTCTATGTCCCTAGAGGGATAGATTTCTATGTCCCTAGAGGGATTTCTATGTACCTAGAGGGATTTCTATGTCCCAAGAGGGATTTCTATGTCCCTAGAGGGATAGATTTCTATGTCCCTAGAGGGATTTCTATGTCCCTAGAGGGATTTCTAGGTCCCTAGAGAGAGAGATTTCTATGTCCTTAGAGGGATTTCTATGTCGCTAGAGGGATTTCTAGGTCCCTAGAGGGATTTCTATGTCCCAGAGGGATTTCTAGGTCCCTAGAGGGATTTCTATGTCCCTAGAGGGATAGATTTCTATGTCCCTAGAGGGATTTCTATGTCCCTAGAGGGATTTCTATGTCCCTAGAGGGATAGATTTCTATGTCCCTAGAGGGATTTCTATGTCCCTAGAGGGATTTCTATGTCCCTAGAGGGATTTCTAGGTCCCAAGAGGGATTTCTATGTCCCTAGAGGGATAGATTTCTATGTCCCTAGAGGGATTTCTATGTCCCTAGAGACGGTTACCTTGGATAACCTTTCAAAATAGGAATGTAATAATATTGGAAATAAATAAATCGAAGTAATAACAATATAATTAAATATATAACATGTTATAAAATAATGTTGTATATAATGTAAATAAATATAATAACGAGATCAATAAATAGAGTAATAATAATGGAAATACATAAATCGAAGTAATAACAATATAATTGAATATATAACATATTATAAAATAATTTGGTATATAATGTAAATAAATAAAATAATGAGATCAATAAATACTCCAATATATAAACGATTTAAAATTAAAATAATTATCTAAAACTAGTATAAAGTATAATAAATAAATAATAAGTATATTTAATCATAAATAATAAGTGTAGGATGTAAAATAATGCAACATATATAAAATATTTAAAATTCAAAAAATTATTTAAAAACTTAACATTCAATCGCATTTCGGTGGAAAATGGGTTGCTATACAGTTCAACATGGATTGAAAAGAGTCTCTATCCCTACATTTCCTATTTTTCTGCAAAATGTTTTTCTCCTGGCAAAAATGAATTGCATCTTCCTCGGTTCTTGCCAAATCCCAAATAAGCATTGTCGTATAACTAAGAAACACCAAACAACAAAATATCGACATTATCTTGTATTATTAACAAAGAACAACTGAGCAACAAACACAACAACGCTCGAACAGACTAGTAAACAAACAATGATGTCTGTCAAAAATGTAAGGTTATCCAAGGTAACTGGTAGAAATGTAACTGTTATCTTGGGTTTTGAGAGGGATATCTGGAGTTTTAGGAGGGATTTCTAGGTCCCTAGAGGGATTTCTATGTCCCAAGAGGGATTTCTATGTCCCTAGAGGGATTTCTAGGTCCCTAGAGGGATTTCTAGGTCCCTAGAGAGATAGATTTCTATGTCCCTAGAGGGATTTCTATGTCCCTAGAGAGATTTCTAGGTCCCTAGAGGGATTTCTATGTCCCTAGAGAGATTTCTAGGTCCCTAGAGGGATTTCTATGTCCCTAGAGGGATTTCTAGGTCCCTAGAGGGATTTCTACGTCCCTAGAGGGATTTCTATGTCCCAAGAGGGATTTCTATGTCCCTAGAGGGATAGATTTCTATGTCCCTAGAGGGATTTCTATGTCCCTAGAGGGATTTCTAGGTCCCTAGAGGGATTTCTAGGTCCCTAGAGGGATTTCTATGTCCCTAGAGAGAGAGATTTCTATGTCCCTAGAGGGATTTCTATGTCGCTAGAGGGATTTCTAGGTCGCTAGAGGGATTTCAATGTCCCTAGAGGGATTTCTAGGTCCCTAGAGGGATTTCTATGTCCCTAGAGGGATAGATTTCTATGTCCCTAGAGGGATTTCTATGTCCCTAGAGGGATTTCTAGGTCCCTAGAGGGATAGATTTCTATGTCCCTAGAGGGATTTCTATGTCCCTAGAGGGATTTCAATGTCCCTAGAGGGATTTCTAGGTCCCTAGAGGGATTTCTATGTCCCTAGAGGGATAGATTTCTATGTCCCTAGAGGGATTTCTATGTCCCTAGAGGGATTTCTATGTCCCAAGAGGGATTTCTATGTCCCAAGAGGGATTTCTATGACCCTAGAGGGATTTCTATGTCCCTAGAGGGATAGATTTCTATGTCCCTAGAGGGATTTCAATGTCCCTAGAGGGATTTCTAGGTCCCTAGAGAGAGAGATTTCTATGTCCTTAGAGGGATTTCTATGTCGCTAGAGGGATTTCTAGGTCCCTAGAGGGATTTCTATGTCCCAGAGGGATTTCTAGGTCCCTAGAGGGATTTCTATGTCCCTAGAGGGATAGATTTCTATGTCCCTAGAGGGATTTCTATGTCCCTAGAGGGATAGATTTCTATGTCCCTAGAGGGATTTCTATGTCCCTAGAGGGATTTCTATGTCCCTAGAGGGATAGATTTCTATGTCCCTAGAGGGATTTCTATGTCCCTAGAGGGATTTCTATGTCCCTAGAGGGATTTCTAGGTCCCAAGAGGGATTTCTATGTCCCTAGAGGGATAGATTTCTATGTCCCTAGAGGGATTTCTATGTCCCTAGAGACGGTTACCTTGGATAACCTTTCAAAATAGGAATGTAATAATATTGGAAATAAATAAATCGAAGTAATAACAATATAATTAAATATATAACATGTTATAAAATAATGTTGTATATAATGTAAATAAATATAATAACGAGATCAATAAATAGAGTAATAATAATGGAAATACATAAATCGAAGTAATAACAATATAATTGAATATATAACATATTATAAAATAATTTGGTATATAATGTAAATAAATAAAATAATGAGATCAATAAATACTCCAATATATAAACGATTTAAAATTAAAATAATTATCTAAAACTAGTATAAAGTATAATAAATAAATAATAAGTATATTTAATCATAAATAATAAGTGTAGGATGTAAAATAATGCAACATATATAAAATATTTAAAATTCAAAAAATTATTTAAAAACTTAACATTCAATCGCATTTCGGTGGAAAATGGGTTGCTATACAGTTCAACATGGATTGAAAAGAGTCTCTATCCCTACATTTCCTATTTTTCTGCAAAATGTTTTTCTCCTGGCAAAAATGAATTGCATCTTCCTCGGTTCTTGCCAAATCCCAAATAAGCATTGTCGTATAACTAAGAAACACCAAACAACAAAATATCGACATTATCTTGTATTATTAACAAAGAACAACTGAGCAACAAACACAACAACGCTCGAACAGACTAGTAAACAAACAATGATGTCTGTCAAAAATGTAAGGTTATCCAAGGTAACTGGTAGAAATGTAACTGTTATCTTGGGTTTTGAGAGGGATATCTGGAGTTTTAGGAGGGATTTCTAGGTCCCTAGAGGGATTTCTATGTCCCTAGAGGGATTTCTATGTCCCTAGAGGGATTTCTATGTCCCAAGAGGGATTTCTATGTCCCAAGAGGGATTTCTATGTCCCTAGAGGGATTTCTATGTCCCTAGAGGGATAGATTTCTATGTCCCTAGAGGGATTTCTATGTCCCTAGAGGGATTTCTATGTCCCAAGAGGGATTTCTATGTCCCTAGAGGGATAGATTTCTATGTCCCTAGAGGGATTTCTATGTCCCTAGAGGGATTTCTATGTCCCAAGAGGGATTTCTATGTCCCTAGAGGGATTTCTATGTCCCTAGAGGGATAGATTTCTATGTCCCTAGAGGGATTTCTATGTCCCAAGAGGGATAGATTTCTATGTCCCTAGAGGGATTTCTATGTCCCTAGAGGGATTTCTATGTCCCAAGAGGGATTTCTATGTCCCTAGAGGGATTTCTATGTCCCTAGAGGGATAGATTTCTATGTCCCTAGAGGGATTTCTATGTCCCAAGAGGGATTTCTATGTCCCAAGAGGGATTTCTATGTCCCTAGAGGGATAGATTTCTATGTCCCTAGAGGGATTTCAATGTCCCTAGAGGGATTTCTATGTCCCAAGAGGGATTTCTATGTCCCAAGAGGGATTTCTATGTCCCAAGAGGGATTTCTATGTCCCTAGAGGGATAGATTTCTATGTCCCTAGAGGGATTTCAATGTCCCTAGAGGGATTTCTATGTCCCAAGAGGGATTTCTATGTCCCAAGAGGGATTTCTATGTCCCTAGAGGGATTTCTATGTCCCTAGAGGGATAGATTTCTATGTCCCTAGAGGGATTTCAATGTCCCTAGAGGGATTTCTAGGTCCCTAGAGGGATTTCTATGTCCCTAGAGGGATAGATTTCTATGTCCCTAGAGGGATTTCTATGTCCCTAGAGGGATTTCTATGTCCCAAGAGGGATTTCTATGTCCCTAGAGGGATAGATTTCTATGTCCCTAGAGGGATTTCTATGTCCCTAGAGGGATAGATTTCTATGTCCCTAGAGGGATTTCTATGTCCCTAGAGGGATTTCTATGTCCCAAGAGGGATTTCTAGGTCCCTAGAGAGAGAGATTTCTATGTCCCTAGAGGGATTTCTATGTCGCTAGAGGGATTTCTATGTCCCAAGAGGGATTTCTATGTCCCTAGAGGGATAGATTTCTATGTCCCTAGAGGGATTTCTATGTCGCTAGAGGGATTTCTATGTCCCTAGAGGGATAGATTTCTATGTCCCTAGAGGGATTTCTATGTCCCTAGAGGGATTTCTAGGTCCCTAGAGGGATTTCTAGGTCCCTAGAGGGATTTCTAGGTCCCTAGAGAGAGAGATTTCTATGTCCCTAGAGGGATTTCTATGTCCCAAGAGGGATTTCTATGTCCCTAGAGGGATTTCTATGTCCCTAGAGAGATAGATTTCTATGTCCCTAGAGGGATTTCTATGTCCCTAGAGGGATTTCTAGGTCCCTAGAGAGAGAGATTTCTATGTCCCTAGAGGGATTTCTATGTCGCTAGAGGGATTTCTATGTCCCAAGAGGGATTTCTATGTCCCTAGAGGGATAGATTTCTATGTCCCTAGAGGGATTTCTATGTCGCTAGAGGGATTTCTATGTCCCTAGAGGGATAGATTTCTATGTCCCTAGAGGGATTTCTATGTCCCTTGATGGATTTCTAGGTCCCTAGAGGGATTTCTATGTCCCTAGAGGGATTTCTATGTCCCTAGAGGGATAGATTTCTATGTCCCTAGAGGGATTTCTATGTCCCTAGAGGGATTTCTAGGTCCCTAGAGAGAGAGATTTCTATGTCCCTAGAGGGATTTCTATGTCGCTAGAGGGATTTCTATGTCCCAAGAGGGATTTCTATGTTTCTAGAGGGATAGATTTCTATGTCCCTAGAGGGATTTCTATGTCGCTAGAGGGATTTCTATGTCCCTAGAGGGATAGATTTCTATGTCCCTAGAGGGATTTCTATGTCCCTAGAGGGATTTCTAGGTCCCTAGAGGGATTTCTAGGTCCCTAGAGGGATTTCTAGGTCCCTAGAGGGATTTCTAGGTCCCTAGAGAGAGAGATTTCTATGTCCCTAGAGGGATTTCTATGTCCCAAGAGGGATTTCTAGGTCCCTAGAGGGATAGATTTCTAGGTCCCTAGAGGGATAGATTTCTATGTCCCTAGAG
This sequence comes from Troilus luridus, assembly GCA_964056705.1. Classification (NCBI taxonomy): domain Eukaryota; kingdom Metazoa; phylum Arthropoda; class Insecta; order Hemiptera; family Pentatomidae; genus Troilus; species Troilus luridus. The sequence continues at coordinate 104,418,635 of OZ057416.1, read as the reverse complement.
GGATTTCTATGTCCCTAGAGGGATTTCTATGTCCCTAGAGGGATTTCTAGGTCCCTAGAGAGAGAGATTTCTATGTCCCTAGAGGGATTTCTATGTCCCTAGAGGGATTTCTAGGTCCCTAGAGGGATTTCTAGGTCCCTAGAGGGATTTCTATGTCGCTAGAGGGATTTCTATGTCCCAAGAGGGATTTCTATGTTTCTAGAGGGATAGATTTCTATGTCCCTAGAGGGATTTCTATGTCGCTAGAGGGATTTCTATGTCCCTAGAGGGATAGATTTCTATGTCCCTAGAGGGATTTCTATGTCCCTAGAGGGATTTCTAGGTCCCTAGAGGGATTTCTAGGTCCCAAGAGGGATTTCTATGTCCCAAGAGGGATTTCTATGTCCCTAGAGGGATTTCTATGTCCCTAGAGGGATAGATTTCTATGTCCCTAGAGGGATTTCAATGTCCCTAGAGGGATTTCTAGGTCCCTAGAGGGATTTCTATGTCCCTAGAGGGATAGATTTCTATGTCCCTAGAGGGATTTCTATGTCCCTAGAGGGATTTCTATGTCCCAAGAGGGATTTCTATGTCCCAAGAGGGATTTCTATGTCCCTAGAGGGATAGATTTCTATGTCCCTAGAGGGATTTCAATGTCCCTAGAGGGATTTCTATTTCCCAAGAGGGATTTCTATGTCCCAAGAGGGATTTCTATGTCCCAAGAGGGATTTCTATGTCCCAAGAGGGATTTCTATGTCCCTAAAGGGATAGATTTCTATGTCCCTAGAGGGATTTCAATGTCCCTAGAGGGATTTCTATTTCCCAAGAGGGATTTCTATGTCCCAAGAGGGATTTCTAGGTCCCTAGAGGGATTTCTATTTCCCTAGAGGGATAGATTTCTATGTCCCTAGAGGGATTTCTATGTCCCTAGAGGGATTTCTATGTCCCAAGAGGGATTTCTATGTCCCTAGAGGGATTTCTATGTCCCAAGAGGGATTTCTATGTCCCTAGAGGGATTTCTATGTCCCTAGAGGGATAGATTTCTATGTCCCTAGAGGGATTTCTATGTCCCAAGAGGGATAGATTTCTATGTCCCTAGAGGGATTTCTATGTCCCTAGAGGGATTTCTATGTCCCAAGAGGGATTTCTATGTCCCTAGAGGGATTTCTATGTCCCTAGAGGGATAGATTTCTATGTCCCTAGAGGGATTTCTATGTCCCAAGAGGGATTTCTATGTCCCAAGAGGGATTTCTATGTCCCTAGAGGGATAGATTTCTATGTCCCTAGAGGGATTTCAATGTCCCTAGAGGGATTTCTATGTCCCAAGAGGGATTTCTATGTCCCAAGAGGGATTTCTATGTCCCAAGAAAGATTTCTATGTCCCTAGAGGGATAGATTTCTATGTCCCTAGAGGGATTTCAATGTCCCTAGAGGGATTTCTATGTCCCAAGAGGGATTTCTATGTCCCAAGAGGGATTTCTATGTCCCTAGAGGGATTTCTATGTCCCTAGAGTGATAGATTTTTATGTCCCTAGAGGGATTTCAATGTCCCTAGAGGGATTTCTAGGTCCCTAGAGGGATTTCTATGTCCCAAGAGGGATTTCTATGTCCCTAGAGGGATTTCTATGTCCCTAGAGGGATTTCTATGTCCCAAGAGGGATTTCTATGTCCCTAGAGGGATAGATTTCTATGTCCCTAGAGGGATTTCTATGTCCCTAGAGGGATAGATTTCTATGTCCCTAGAGGGATTTCTATGTCCCTAGAGGGATAGATTTCTATGTCCCTAGAGGGATTTCTATGTCCCTAGAGGGATTTCTATGTCCCAAGAGGGATTTCTAGGTCCCTAGAGAGAGAGATTTCTATGTCCCTAGAGGGATTTCTATGTCGCTAGAGGGATTTCTATGTCCCAAGAGGGATTTCTATGTCCCTAGAGGGATAGATTTCTATGTCCCTAGAGGGATTTCTATGTCGCTAGAGGGATTTCTATGTCCCTAGAGGGATAGATTTCTATGTCCCTAGAGGGATTTCTATGTCCCTAGAGTGATTTCTAGGTCCCTAGAGGGATTTCTAGGTCCCTAGAGGGATTTCTAGGTGCCTAGAGAGAGAGATTTCTATGTCCCTAGAGGGATTTCTATGTCCCAAGAGGGATTTCTATGTCCCTAGAGGGATTTCTATGTCCCTAGAGGGATAGATTTCTATGTCCCTAGAGGGATTTCTATGTCCCTAGAGGGATTTCTAGGTCCATTGAGAGAGAGATTTCTATGTCCCTAGAGGGATTTCTATGTCGCTAGAGGGATTTCTATGTCCCAAGAGGGATTTCTATGTCCCTAGAGGGATAGATTTCTATGTCCCTAGAGGGATTTCTATGTCGTTAGAGGGATTTCTATGTCCCTAGAGGGATAGATTTCTATGTCCCTAGAGGGATTTCTATGTCCCTAGAGGGATTTCTAGGTCCCTAGAGGGATTTCTATGTCCCTAGAGGGATTTCTATGTCGCTAGAGGGATTTCTATGTCCCTAGAGGGATAGATTTCTATGTCCCTAGAGGGATTTCTATGTCCCTAGAGGGATTTCTAGGTCCCTAGAGGGATTTCTAGGTCCCTAGAGGGATTTCTAGGTCCCTAGAGAGAGAGATTTCTATGTCCCTAGAGGGATTTCTATGTCCCAAGAGGGATTTCTATGTCCCTAGAGGGATTTCTATGTCCCTAGAGGGATAGATTTCTATGTCCCTAGAGGGATTTCTATGTCCCTAGAGGGATTTCTAGGTCCATTGAGAGAGAGATTTCTATGTCCCTAGAGGGATTTCTATGTCGCTAGAGGGATTTCTATGTCCCAAGAGGGATTTCTATGTCCCTAGAGGGATAGATTTCTATGTCCCTAGAGGGATTTCTATGTCCCTAGAGGGATTTCTATGTCCCAAGAGGGATTTCTATGTCCCTAGAGGGATAGATTTCTATGTCCCTAGAGGGATTTCTATGTCCCTAGAGGGATAGATTTCTATGTCCCTAGAGGGATTTCTATGTCCCTAGAGGGATAGATTTCTATGTCCCTAGAGGGATTTCTATGTCCCTAGAGGGATTTCTATGTCCCAAGAGGGATTTCTAGGTCCCTAGAGAGAGAGATTTCTATGTCCCTAGAGGGATTTCTATGTCGCTAGAGGGATTTCTATGTCCCAAGAGGGATTTCTATGTCCCTAGAGGGATAGATTTCTATGTCCCTAGAGGGATTTCTATGTCGCTAGAGGGATTTCTATGTCCCTAGAGGGATAGATTTCTATGTCCCTAGAGGGATTTCTATGTCCCTAGAGGGATTTCTAGGTCCCTAGAGGGATTTCTAGGTCCCTAGAGGGATTTCTAGGTGCCTAGAGAGAGAGATTTCTATGTCCCTAGAGGGATTTCTATGTCCCAAGAGGGATTTCTATGTCCCTAGAGGGATTTCTATGTCCCTAGAGGGATAGATTTCTATGTCCCTAGAGGGATTTCTATGTCCCTAGAGGGATTTCTAGGTCCATTGAGAGAGAGATTTCTATGTCCCTAGAGGGATTTCTATGTCGCTAGAGGGATTTCTATGTCCCAAGAGGGATTTCTATGTCCCTAGAGGGATAGATTTCTATGTCCCTAGAGGGATTTCTATGTCGCTAGAGGGATTTCTATGTCCCTAGAGGGATAGATTTCTATGTCCCTAGAGGGATTTCTATGTCCCTAGAGGGATTTCTAGGTCCCTAGAGGGATTTCTATGTCCCTAGAGGGATTTCTATGTCGCTAGAGGGATTTCTATGTCCCTAGAGGGATAGATTTCTATGTCCCTAGAGGGATTTCTATGTCCCTAGAGGGATTTCTAGGTCCCTAGAGGGATTTCTAGGTCCCTAGAGGGATTTCTAGGTCCCTAGAGAGAGAGATTTCTATGTCCCTAGAGGGATTTCTATGTCCCAAGAGGGATTTCTATGTCCCTAGAGGGATTTCTATGTCCCTAGAGGGATAGATTTCTATGTCCCTAGAGGGATTTCTATGTCCCTAGAGGGATTTCTAGGTCCATTGAGAGAGAGATTTCTATGTCCCTAGAGGGATTTCTATGTCGCTAGAGGGATTTCTATGTCCCAAGAGGGATTTCTATGTCCCTAGAGGGATAGATTTCTATGTCCCTAGAGGGATTTCTATGTCGCTAGAGGGATTTCTATGTCCCTAGAGGGATAGATTTCTATGTCCCTAGAGGGATTTCTATGTTTCTAGAGGGATAGATTTCTATGTCCCTAGAGGGATTTCTATGTCGCTAGAGGGATTTCTATGTCGCTAGAGGGATTTCTATGTCCCTAGAGGGATAGATTTCTATGTCCCTAGAGGGATTTCTATGTCCCTAGAGGGATTTCTAGGTCCCTAGAGGGATTTCTAGGTCCCTAGAGGGATTTCTAGGTCCCTAGAGAGAGAGATTTCTATGTCCCTAGAGGGATTTCTATGTCCCAAGAGGGATTTCTATGTCCCAAGAGGGAATTCTATGTCCCTAGAAGGATAGATTTCTATGTCCTTAGAGGGATTTCAATGTCCCTAGAGGGATTTCTATGTCCCAAGAGGGATTTCTATGTCGCTAGAGGGATTTCTATGTCCCTAGAGGGATAGATTTCTATGTCCCTAGAGGGATTTCAATGTCCCTAGAGGGATTTCTAGGTCCCTAGAGGGATTTCTATGTCCCTAGAGGGATAGATTTCTATGTCCCTAGAGGGATTTCTATGTCCCTAGAGGGATTTCTATGTCCCAAGAGGGATTTCTATGTCCCAAGAGGGATTTCTATGTCCCTAGAGGGATAGATTTCTATGTCCCTAGAGGGATTTCAATGTCCCTAGAGGGATTTCTATGTCCCAAGAGGGATTTCTATGTCCCAAGAGGGATTTCTATGTCCCTAGAGGGATTTCTATGTCCCTAGAGGGATAGATTTCTATGTCCCTAGAGGGATAGATTTCTATGTCCCTAGAGGGATTTCAATGTCCCTAGAGGGATTTCTATGTCCCAAGAGGGATTTCTATGTCCCAAGAGGGATTTCTATGTCCCTAGAGGGATTTCTATGTCCCTAGAGGGATAGATTTCTATGTCCCTAGAGGGATTTCTATGTCCCTAGAGGGATTTCTATGTCCCAAGAGGGATTTCTATGTCCCTAGAGGGATAGATTTCTATGTCCCTACAGGGATTTCTATGTCCCTAGAGGGATTTCTATGTCCCAAGAGGGATTTCTATGTCCCTAGAGGGATTTCTATGTCCCTAGAGGGATTTCTATGTCCCAAGAGGGATTTCTATGTCCCAAGAGGGATTTCTATGTCCCAAGAGGGATTTCTATGTCCCTAGAGGGATAGATTTCTATGTCCCTAGAGGGATTTCAATGTCCCTAGAGGGATTTCTATGTCCCAAGAGGGATTTCTATGTCCCAAGAGGGATTTCTATGTCCCTAGAGGGATTTCTATGTCCCTAGAGGGATAGATTTCTATGTCCCTAGAGGGATTTCAATGTCCCTAGAGGGATTTCTAGGTCCCTAGAGGGATTTCTATGTCCCAAGAGGGATTTCTATGTCCCTAGAGGGATTTCTATGTCCCTAGAGGGATTTCTATGTCCCTAGAGGGATAGATTTCTATGTCCCTAGAGGGATTTCTATGTCCCTAGAGGGATAGATTTCTATGTCCCTAGAGGGATTTCTATGTCCCTAGAGGGATAGATTTCTATGTCCCTAGAGGGATTTCTATGTCCCTAGAGGGATTTCTATGTCCCAAGAGGGATTTCTAGGTCCCTAGAGAGAGAGATTTCTATGTCCCTAGAGGGATTTCTATGTCGCTAGAGGGATTTCTATGTCCCAAGAGGGATTTCTATGTCCCTAGAGGGATAGATTTCTATGTCCCTAGAGGGATTTCTATGTCGCTAGAGGGATTTCTATGTCCCTAGAGGGATAGATTTCTATGTCCCTAGAGGGATTTCTATGTCCCTAGAGGGATTTCTAGGTCCCTAGAGGGATTTCTAGGTCCCTAGAGGGATTTCTAGGTGCCTAGAGAGAGAGATTTCTATGTCCCTAGAGGGATTTCTATGTCCCTAGAGGGATAGATTTCTATGTCCCTAGAGGGATTTCTATGTCCCTAGAGGGATTTCTAGGTCCATTGAGAGAGAGATTTCTATGTCCCTAGAGGGATTTCTATGTCGCTAGAGGGATTTCTATGTCCCTAGAGGGATAGATTTCAATGTCCCTAGAGGGATTTCTATGTCGCTAGAGGGATTTCTATGTCCCTAGAGGGATAGATTTCTATGTCCCTAGAGGGATTTCTATGTCCCTAGAGGGATTTCTAGGTCCCTAGAGGGATTTCTATGTCCCTAGAGGGATTTCTATGTCGCTAGAGGGATTTCTATGTCCCTAGAGGGATTTCTAGGTCCATTGAGAGAGAGATTTCTATGTCCCTAGAGGGATTTCTATGTCGCTAGAGGGATTTCTATGTCCCAAGAGGGATTTCTATGTCCCTAGAGGGATAGATTTCTATGTCCCTAGAGGGATTTCTATGTCGCTAGAGGGATTTCTATGTCCCTAGAGGGATAGATTTCTATGTCCCTAGAGGGATTTCTATGTCCCTAGAGGGATTTCTAGGTCCCTAGAGGGATTTCTATGTCCCTAGAGGGATTTCTATGTCGCTAGAGGGATTTCTATGTCCCTAGAGGGATAGATTTCTATGTCCCTAGAGGGATTTCTATGTCCCTAGAGGGATTTCTAGGTCCCTAGAGGGATTTCTAGGTCCCTAGAGGGATTTCTATGTCGCTAGAGGGATTTCTATGTCCCTAGAGGGATAGATTTCTATGTCCCTAGAGGGATTTCTATGTCCCTAGAGGGATTTCTAGGTCCCTAGAGGGATTTCTATGTCCCTAGAGGGATTTCTATGTCGCTAGAGGGATTTCTATGTCCCTAGAGGGATAGATTTCTATGTCCCTAGAGGGATTTCTATGTCCCTAGAGGGATTTCTAGGTCCCTAGAGGGATTTCTAGGTCCCTAGAGGGATTTCTAGGTCCCTAGAGAGAGAGATTTCTATGTCCCTAGAGGGATTTCTATGTCCCAAGAGGGATTTCTATGTCCCTAGAGGGATTTCTATGTCCCTAGAGGGATAGATTTCTATGTCCCTAGAGGGATTTCTATGTCCCTAGAGGGATTTCTAGGTCCATTGAGAGAGAGATTTCTATGTCCCTAGAGGGATTTCTATGTCGCTAGAGGGATTTCTATGTCCCAAGAGGGATTTCTATGTCCCTAGAGGGATAGATTTCTATGTCCCTAGAGGGATTTCTATGTCGCTAGAGGGATTTCTATGTCCCTAGAGGGATAGATTTCTATGTCCCTAGAGGGATTTCTATGTTTCTAGAGGGATAGATTTCTATGTCCCTAGAGGGATTTCTATGTCGCTAGAGGGATTTCTATGTCCCTAGAGGGATAGATTTCTATGTCCCTAGAGGGATTTCTATGTCCCTAGAGGGATTTCTAGGTCCCTAGAGGGATTTCTAGGTCCCTAGAGAGAGAGATTTCTATGTCCCTAGAGGGATTTCTATGTCCCAAGAGGGATTTCTATGTCCCAAGAGGGATTTCTATGTCCCTAGAAGGATAGATTTCTATGTCCCTAGAGGGATTTCAATGTCCCTAGAGGGATTTCTATGTCCCAAGAGGGATTTCTATGTCCCTAGAGGGATTTCTATGTCCCTAGAGGGATAGATTTCTATGTCCCTAGAGGGATTTCAATGTCCCTAGAGGGATTTCTAGGTCCCTAGAGGGATTTCTATGTCCCTAGAGGGATAGATTTCTATGTCCCTAGAGGGATTTCTATGTCCCTAGAGGGATTTCTATGTCCCAAGAGGGATTTCTATGTCCCAAGAGGGATTTCTATGTCCCTAGAGGGATAGATTTCTATGTCCCTAGAGGGATTTCAATGTCCCTTGAGGGATTTCTATGTCCCAAGAGGGATTTCTATGTCCCAAGAGGGATTTCTATGTCCCTAGAGGGATTTCTATGTCGCTAGAGGGATTTCTATGTCCCTAGAGGGATAGATTTCTATGTCCCTAGAGGGATTTCTATGTCCCTAGAGGGATTTCTAGGTCCCTAGAGGGATTTCTAGGTCCCTAGAGGGATTTCTAGGTGCCTAGAGAGAGAGATTTCTATGTCCCTAGAGGGATTTCTATGTCCCAAGAGGGATTTCTATGTCCCTAGAGGGATTTCTATGTCCCTAGAGGGATAGATTTCTATGTCCCTAGAGGGATTTCTATGTCCCTAGAGGGATTTCTAGGTCCATTGAGAGAGAGATTTCTATGTCCCTAGAGGGATTTCTATGTCGCTAGAGGGATTTCTATGTCCCTAGAGGGATAGATTTCTATGTCCCTAGAGGGATTTCTATGTCCCTAGAGGGATAGATTTCTATGTCCCTAGAGGGATTTCTATGTCCCTAGAGGGATTTCTAGGTCCCTAGAGGGATTTCTATGTCCCTAGAGGGATTTCTATGTCGCTAGAGGGATTTCTATGTCCCTAGAGGGATAGATTTCTATGTCCCTAGAGGGATTTCTATGTCCCTAGAGGGATTTCTAGGTCCCTAGAGGGATTTCTAGGTCCCTAGAGGGATTTCTAGGTCTCTAGAGAGAGAGATTTCTATGTCCCTAGAGGGATTTCTATGTCCCAAGAGAGATTTCTATGTCCCTAGAGGGATTTCTATGTCCCTAGAGGGATAGATTTCTATGTCCCTAGAGGGATTTCTATGTCCCTAGAGGGATTTCTAGGTCCATTGAGAGAGAGATTTCTATGTCCCTAGAGGGATTTCTATGTCGCTAGAGGGATTTCTATGTCCCAAGAGGGATTTCTATGTCCCTAGAGGGATAGATTTCTATGTCCCTAGAGGGATTTCTATGTCGCTAGAGGGATTTCTATGTCCCTAGAGGGATAGATTTCTATGTCCCTAGAGGGATTTCTATGTTTCTAGAGGGATAGATTTCTATGTCCCTAGAGGGATTTCTATGTCGCTAGAGGGATTTCTATGTCCCTAGAGGGATAGATTTCTATGTCCCTAGAGGGATTTCTATGTCCCTAGAGGGATTTCTAGGTCCCTAGAGGGATTTCTAGGTCCCTAGAGGGATTTCTAGGTGCCTAGAGAGAGAGATTTCTATGTCCCTAGAGGGATTTCTATGTCCCAAGAGGGATTTCTATGTCCCTAGAGGGATTTCTATGTCCCTAGAGGGATAGATTTCTATGTCCCTAGAGGGATTTCTATGTCCCTAGAGGGATTTCTAGGTCCATTGAGAGAGAGATTTCTATGTCCCTAGAGGGATTTCTATGTCGCTAGAGGGATTTCTATGTCCCAAGAGGGATTTCTATGTCCCTAGAGGGATAGATTTCTATGTCCCTAGAGGGATTTCTATGTCGCTAGAGGGATTTCTATGTCCCTAGAGGGATAGATTTCTATGTCCCTAGAGGGATTTCTATGTCCCTAGAGGGATTTCTAGGTCCCTAGAGGGATTTCTATGTCCCTAGAGGGATTTCTATGTCGCTAGAGGGATTTCTATGTCCCTAGAGGGATAGATTTCTATGTCCCTAGAGGGATTTCTATGTCCCTAGAGGGATTTCTAGGTCCCTAGAGGGATTTCTAGGTCCCTAGAGGGATTTCTAGGTCCCTAGAGAGAGAGATTTCTATGTCCCTAGAGGGATTTCTATGTCCCAAGAGGGATTTCTATGTCCCTAGAGGGATTTCTATGTCCCTAGAGGGATAGATTTCTATGTCCCTAGAGGGATTTCTATGTCCCTAGAGGGATTTCTAGGTCCATTGAGAGAGAGATTTCTATGTCCCTAGAGGGATTTCTATGTCGCTAGAGGGATTTCTATGTCCCAAGAGGGATTTCTATGTCCCTAGAGGGATAGATTTCTATGTCCCTAGAGGGATTTCTATGTCGCTAGAGGGATTTCTATGTCCCTAGAGGGATAGATTTCTATGTCCCTAGAGGGATTTCTATGTTTCTAGAGGGATAGATTTCTATGTCCCTAGAGGGATTTCTATGTCGCTAGAGGGATTTCTATGTCCCTAGAGGGATTTCTATGTCCCTAGAGGGATAGATTTCTATGTCCCTAGAGGGATTTCTATGTCCCTAGAGGGATTTCTAGGTCCCTAGAGGGATTTCTAGGTCCCTAGAGGGATTTCTAGGTCCCTAGAGAGAGAGATTTCTATGTCCCTAGAGGGATTTCTATGTCCCAAGAGGGATTTCTATGTCCCAAGAGGGATTTCTATGTCCCTAGAAGGATAGATTTCTATGTCCCTAGAGGGATTTCAATGTCCCTAGAGGGATTTCTATGTCCCAAGAGGGATTTCTATGTCCCTAGAGGGATTTCTATGTCCCTAGAGGGATAGATTTCTATGTCCCTAGAGGGATTTCAATGTCCCTAGAGGGATTTCTAGGTCCCTAGAGGGATTTCTATGTCCCTAGAGGGATAGATTTCTATGTCCCTAGAGGGATTTCTATGTCCCTAGAGGGATTTCTATGTCCCAAGAGGGATTTCTATGTCCCAAGAGGGATTTCTATGTCCCTAGAGGGATAGATTTCTATGTCCCTAGAGGGATTTCAATGTCCCTAGAGGGATTTCTATGTCCCAAGAGGGATTTCTATGTCCCAAGAGGGATTTCTATGTCCCTAGAGGGATTTCTATGTCCCTAGAGGGATAGATTTCTATGTCCCTAGAGGGATAGATTTCTATGTCCCTAGAGGGATTTCAATGTCCCTAGAGGGATTTCTATGTCCCAAGAGGGATTTCTATGTCCCAAGAGGGATTTCTATGTCCCTAGAGGGATTTCTATGTCCCTAGAGGGATAGATTTCTATGTCCCTAGAGGGATTTCTATGTCCCTAGAGGGATTTCTATGTCCCAAGAGGGATTTCTATGTCCCTAGAGGGATAGATTTCTATGTCCCTACAGGGATTTCTATGTCCCTAGAGGGATTTCTATGTCCCAAGAGGGATTTCTATGTCCCTAGAGGGATTTCTATGTCCCTAGAGGGATTTCTATGTCCCAAGAGGGATTTCTATGTCCCAAGAGGGATTTCTATGTCCCAAGAGGGATTTCTATGTCCCTAGAGGGATAGATTTCTATGTCCCTAGAGGGATTTCAATGTCCCTAGAGGGATTTCTATGTCCCAAGAGGGATTTCTATGTCCCAAGAGGGATTTCTATGTCCCTAGAGGGATTTCTATGTCCCTAGAGGGATAGATTTCTATGTCCCTAGAGGGATTTCAATGTCCCTAGAGGGATTTCTAGGTCCCTAGAGGGATTTCTATGTCCCAAGAGGGATTTCTATGTCCCTAGAGGGATTTCTATGTCCCTAGAGGGATTTCTATGTCCCAAGAGGGATTTCTATGTCCCTAGAGGGATAGATTTCTATGTCCCTAGAGGGATTTCTATGTCCCTAGAGGGATAGATTTCTATGTCCCTAGAGGGATTTCTATGTCCCTAGAGGGATAGATTTCTATGTCCCTAGAGGGATTTCTATGTCCCTAGAGGGATTTCTATGTCCCAAGAGGGATTTCTAGGTCCCTAGAGAGAGAGATTTCTATGTCCCTAGAGGGATTTCTATGTCGCTAGAGGGATTTCTATGTCCCAAGAGGGATTTCTATGTCCCTAGAGGGATAGATTTCTATGTCCCTAGAGGGATTTCTATGTCGCTAGAGGGATTTCTATGTCCCTAGAGGGATAGATTTCTATGTCCCTAGAGGGATTTCTATGTCCCTAGAGGGATTTCTAGGTCCCTAGAGGGATTTCTAGGTCCCTAGAGGGATTTCTAGGTGCCTAGAGAGAGAGATTTCTATGTCCCTAGAGGGATTTCTATGTCCCTAGAGGGATAGATTTCTATGTCCCTAGAGGGATTTCTATGTCCCTAGAGGGATTTCTAGGTCCATTGAGAGAGAGATTTCTATGTCCCTAGAGGGATTTCTATGTCGCTAGAGGGATTTATATGTCCCTAGAGGGATAGATTTCAATGTCCCTAGAGGGATTTCTATGTCGCTAGAGGGATTTCTATGTCCCTAGAGGGATAGATTTCTATGTCCCTAGAGGGATTTCTATGTCCCTAGAGGGATTTCTAGGTCCCTAGAGGGATTTCTATGTCCCTAGAGGGATTTCTATGTCGCTAGAGGGATTTCTATGTCCCTAGAGGGATTTCTAGGTCCATTGAGAGAGAGATTTCTATGTCCCTAGAGGGATTTCTATGTCGCTAGAGGGATTTCTATGTCCCAAGAGGGATTTCTATGTCCCTAGAGGGATAGATTTCTATGTCCCTAGAGGGATTTCTATGTCGCTAGAGGGATTTCTAGGTCCCTAGAGGGATTTCTATGTCCCTAGAGGGATTTCTATGTCGCTAGAGGGATTTCTATGTCCCTAGAGGGATAGATTTCTATGTCCCTAGAGGGATTTCTATGTCCCTAGAGGGATTTCTAGGTCCCTAGAGGGATTTCTAGGTCCCTAGAGGGATTTCTAGGTCCCTAGAGAGAGAGATTTCTATGTCCCTAGAGGGATTTCTATGTCCCAAGAGGGATTTCTATGTCCCTAGAGGGATTTCTATGTCCCTAGAGGGATAGATTTCTATGTCCCTAGAGGGATTTCTATGTCCCTAGAGGGATTTCTAGGTCCATTGAGAGAGAGATTTCTATGTCCCTAGAGGGATTTCTATGTCGCTAGAGGGATTTCTATGTCCCAAGAGGGATTTCTATGTCCCTAGAGGGATAGATTTCTATGTCCCTAGAGGGATTTCTATGTCGCTAGAGGGATTTCTATGTCCCTAGAGGGATAGATTTCTATGTCCCTAGAGGGATTTCTATGTTTCTAGAGGGATAGATTTCTATGTCCCTAGAGGGATTTCTATGTCGCTAGAGGGATTTCTATGTCCCTAGAGGGATAGATTTCTATGTCCCTAGAGGGATTTCTATGTCCCTAGAGGGATTTCTAGGTCCCTAGAGGGATTTCTAGGTCCCTAGAGAGAGAGATTTCTATGTCCCTAGAGGGATTTCTATGTCCCAAGAGGGATTTCTATGTCCCAAGAGGGATTTCTATGTCCCTAGAAGGATAGATTTCTATGTCCCTAGAGGGATTTCAATGTCCCTAGAGGGATTTCTATGTCCCTAGAGGGATTTCTATGTCCCTAGAGGGATAGATTTCTATGTCCCTAGAGGGATTTCAATGTCCCTAGAGGGATTTCTAGGTCCCTAGAGGGATTTCTATGTCCCTAGAGGGATAGATTTCTATGTCCCTAGAGGGATTTCTATGTCCCTAGAGGGATTTCTATGTCCCAAGAGGGATTTCTATGTCCCAAGAGGGATTTCTATGTCCCTAGAGGGATAGATTTCTATGTCCCTAGAGGGATTTCAATGTCCCTTGAGGGATTTCTATGTCCCAAGAGGGATTTCTATGTCCCAAGAGGGATTTCTATGTCCCTAGAGGGATTTCTATGTCCCTAGAGGGATAGATTTCTATGTCCCTAGAGGGATAGATTTCTATGTCCCTAGAGGGATTTCAATGTCCCTAGAGGGATTTCTATGTCCCAAGAGGGATTTCTATGTCCCAAGAGGGATTTCTATGTCCCTAGAGGGATTTCTATGTCCCTAGAGGGATAGATTTCTATGTCCCTAGAGGGATTTCTATGTCCCTAGAGGGATTTCTATGTCCCAAGAGGGATTTCTATGTCCCTAGAGGGATAGATTTCTATGTCCCTACAGGGATTTCTATGTCCCTAGAGGGATTTCTATGTCCCAAGAGGGATTTCTATGTCCCTAGAGGGATTTCTATGTCCCTAGAGGGATTTCTATGTCCCAAGAGGGATTTCTATGTCCCAAGAGGGATTTCTATGTCCCAAGAGGGATTTCTATGTCCCTAGAGGGATAGATTTCTATGTCCCTAGAGGGATTTCAATGTCCCTAGAGGGATTTCTATGTCCCAAGAGGGATTTCTATGTCCCAAGAGGGATTTCTATGTCCCTAGAGGGATTTCTATGTCCCTAGAGGGATAGATTTCTATGTCCCTAGAGGGATTTCAATGTCCCTAGAGGGATTTCTAGGTCCCTAGAGGGATTTCTATGTCCCAAGAGGGATTTCTATGTCCCTAGAGGGATTTCTATGTCCCTAGAGGGATTTCTATGTCCCAAGAGGGATTTCTATGTCCCTAGAGGGATAGATTTCTATGTCCCTAGAGGGATTTCTATGTCCCTAGAGGGATAGATTTCTATGTCCCTAGAGGGATTTCTATGTCCCTAGAGGGATAGATTTCTATGTCCCTAGAGGGATTTCTATGTCCCTAGAGGGATTTCTATGTCCCAAGAGGGATTTCTAGGTCCCTAGAGAGAGAGATTTCTATGTCCCTAGAGGGATTTCTATGTCGCTAGAGGGATTTCTATGTCCCAAGAGGGATTTCTATGTCCCTAGAGGGATAGATTTCTATGTCCCTAGAGGGATTTCTATGTCGCTAGAGGGATTTCTATGTCCCTAGAGGGATAGATTTCTATGTCCCTAGAGGGATTTCTATGTCCCTAGAGGGATTTCTAGGTCCCTAGAGGGATTTCTAGGTCCCTAGAGGGATTTCTAGGTGCCTAGAGAGAGAGATTTCTATGTCCCTAGAGGGATTTCTATGTCCCAAGAGGGATTTCTATGTCCCTAGAGGGATTTCTATGTCCCTAGAGGGATAGATTTCTATGTCCCTAGAGGGATTTCTATGTCCCTAGAGGGATTTCTAGGTCCATTGAGAGAGAGATTTCTATGTCCCTAGAGGGATTTCTATGTCGCTAGAGGGATTTCTATGTCCCTAGAGGGATAGATTTCTATGTCCCTAGAGGGATTTCTATGTCCCTAGAGGGATAGATTTCTATGTCCCTAGAGGGATTTCTATGTCCCTAGAGGGATTTCTAGGTCCCTAGAGGGATTTCTATGTCCCTAGAGGGATTTCTATGTCGCTAGAGGGATTTCTATGTCCCTAGAGGGATAGATTTCTATGTCCCTAGAGGGATTTCTATGTCCCTAGAGGGATTTCTAGGTCCCTAGAGGGATTTCTAGGTCCCTAGAGGGATTTCTAGGTCTCTAGAGAGAGAGATTTCTATGTCCCTAGAGGGATTTCTATGTCCCAAGAGGGATTTCTATGTCCCTAGAGGGATTTCTATGTCCCTAGAGGGATAGATTTCTATGTCCCTAGAGGGATTTCTATGTCCCTAGAGGGATTTCTAGGTCCATTGAGAGAGAGATTTCTATGTCCCTAGAGGGATTTCTATGTCGCTAGAGGGATTTCTATGTCCCAAGAGGGATTTCTATGTCCCTAGAGGGATAGATTTCTATGTCCCTAGAGGGATTTCTATGTCGCTAGAGGGATTTCTATGTCCCTAGAGGGATAGATTTCTATGTCCCTAGAGGGATTTCTATGTTTCTAGAGGGATAGATTTCTATGTCCCTAGAGGGATTTCTATGTCGCTAGAGGGATTTCTATGTCCCTAGAGGGATAGATTTCTATGTCCCTAGAGGGATTTCTATGTCCCTAGAGGGATTTCTAGGTCCCTAGAGGGATTTCTAGGTCCCTAGAGGGATTTCTAGGTCCCTAGAGGGATTTCTAGGTCCCTAGAGAGAGAGATTTCTATGTCCCTAGAGGGATTTCTATGTCCCAAGAGGGATTTCTATGTCCCAAGAGGGATTTCTATGTCCCTAGAAGGATAGATTTCTATGTCCCTAGCGGGATTTCAATGTCCCTAGAGGGATTTCTATGTCCCAAGAGGGATTTCTATGTCCCTAGAGGGATTTCTATGTCCCTAGAGGGATAGATTTCTATGTCCCTAGAGGGATTTCAATGTCCCTAGAGGGATTTCTAGGTCCCTAGAGGGATTTCTATGTCCCTAGAGGGATAGATTTCTATGTCCCTAGAGGGATTTCTATGTCCCTAGAGGGATTTCTATGTCCCAAGAGGGATTTCTATGTCCCAAGAGGGATTTCTATGTCCCTAGAGGGATAGATTTCTATGTCCCTAGAGGGATTTCAATGTCCCTAGAGGGATTTCTATGTCCCAAGAGGGATTTCTATGTCCCAAGAGGGATTTCTATGTCCCTAGAGGGATTTCTATGTCCCTAGAGGGATAGATTTCTATGTCCCTAGAGGGATAGATTTCTATGTCCCTAGAGGGATTTCAATGTCCCTAGAGGGATTTCTATGTCCCAAGAGGGATTTCTATGTCCCAAGAGGGATTTCTATGTCCCTAGAGGGATTTCTATGTCCCTAGAGGGATAGATTTCTATGTCCCTAGAGGGATTTCTATGTCCCTAGAGGGATTTCTATGTCCCAAGAGGGATTTCTATGTCCCTAGAGGGATAGATTTCTATGTCCCTAGAGGGATTTCTATGTCCCTAGAGGGATTTCTATGTCCCAAGAGGGATTTCTATGTCCCTAGAGGGATTTCTATGTCCCTAGAGGGATTTCTATGTCCCAAGAGGGATTTCTATGTCCCTAGAGGGATTTCTATGTCCCTAGAGGGATAGATTTCTATGTCCCTAGAGGGATTTCTATGTCCCAAGAGGGATTTCTATGTCCCAAGAGGGATTTCTATGTCCCTAGAGGGATAGATTTCTATGTCCCTAGAGGGATTTCAATGTCCCTAGAGGGATTTCTATGTCCCAAGAGGGATTTCTATGTCCCAAGAGGGATTTCTATGTCCCAAGAGGGATTTCTATGTCCCTAGAGGGATAGATTTCTATGTCCCTAGAGGGATTTCAATGTCCCTAGAGGGATTTCTATGTCCCAAGAGGGATTTCTATGTCCCAAGAGGGATTTCTATGTCCCTAGAGGGATTTCTATGTCCCTAGAGGGATAGATTTCTATGTCCCTAGAGGGATTTCTATGTCCCTAGAGGGATTTCTATGTCCCAAGAGGGATTTCTAGGTCCCTAGAGAGAGAGATTTCTATGTCCCTAGAGGGATTTCTATGTCGCTAGAGGGATTTCTATGTCCCAAGAGGGATTTCTATGTCCCTAGAGGGATAGATTTCTATGTCCCTAGAGGGATTTCTATGTCGCTAGAGGGATTTCTATGTCCCTAGAGGGATAGATTTCTATGTCCCTAGAGGGATTTCTATGTCCCTAGAGGGATTTCTAGGTCCCTAGAGGGATTTCTAGGTCCCTAGAGGGATTTCTAGGTCCCTAGAGAGAGAGATTTCTATGTCCCTAGAGGGATTTCTATGTCCCAAGAGGGATTTCTATGTCCCTAGAGGGATTTCTATGTCCCTAGAGGGATAGATTTCTATGTCCCTAGAGGGATTTCTATGTCCCTAGAGGGATTTCTAGGTCCCTAGAGAGAGAGATTTCTATGTCCCTAGAGGGATTTCTATGTCGCTAGAGGGATTTCTATGTCCCAAGAGGGATTTCTATGTCCCTAGAGGGATAGATTTCTATGTCCCTAGAGGGATTTCTATGTCGCTAGAGGGATTTCTATGTCCCTAGAGGGATAGATTTCTATGTCCCTAGAGGGATTTCTATGTCCCTAGAGGGATTTCTATGTCCCAAGAGGGATTTCTATGTCCCAAGAGGGATTTCTATGTCCCAAGAGGGATTTCTATGTCCCTAGAGGGATAGATTTCTATGTCCCTAGAGGGATTCCAATGTCCCTAGAGGGATTTCTATGTCCCAAGAGGGATTTCTATGTCCCAAGAGGGATTTCTATGTCCCTAGAGGGATTTCTATGTCCCTAGAGGGATAGATTTCTATGTCCCTAGAGGGATTTCAATGTCCCTAGAGGGATTTCTAGGTCCCTAGAGGGATTTCTATGTCCCTAGAGGGATAGATTTCTATGTCCCTAGAGGGATTTCTATGTCCCTAGAGGGATTTCTATGTCCCAAGAGGGATTTCAATGTCCCTAGAGGGATAGATTTCTATGTCCCTAGAGGGATTTCTATGTCCCTAGAGGGATAGATTTCTATGTCCCTAGAGGGATTTCTATGTCCCTAGAGGGATTTCTATGTCCCAAGAGGGATTTCTAGGTCCCTAGAGAGAGAGATTTCTATGTCCCTAGAGGGATTTCTATGTCGCTAGAGGGATTTCTATGTCCCAAGAGGGATTTCTATGTCCCTAGAGGGATAGATTTCTATGTCCCTAGAGGGATTTCTATGTCGCTAGAGGGATTTCTATGTCCCTAGAGGGATAGATTTCTATGTCCCTAGAGGGATTTCTATGTCCCTAGAGGGATTTCTAGGTCCCTAGAGGGATTTCTAGGTCCCTAGAGGGATTTCTAGGTCCCTAGAGAGAGAGATTTCTATGTCCCTAGAGGGATTTCTATGTCCCTAGAGGGATTTCTAGGTCCCTAGAGAGAGAGATTTCTATGTCCCTAGAGGGATTTCTATGTCGCTAGAGGGATTTCTATGTCCCAAGAGGGATTTCTATGTCCCTAGAGGGATAGATTTCTATGTCCCTAGAGGGATTTCTATGTCGCTAGAGGGATTTCTATGTCCCTAAAGGGATAGATTTCTATGTCCCTAGAGGGATTTCTATGTCCCTAGAGGGATTTCTAGGTCCCTAGAGGGATTTCTATGTCCCTAGAGGGATTTCTATGTCCCTAGAGGGATAGATTTCTATGTCCCTAGAGGGATTTCTATGTCCCTAGAGGGATTTCTAGGTCCCTAGAGAGAGAGATTTCTATGTCCCTAGAGGGATTTCTATGTCGCTAGAGGGATTTCTATGTCCCAAGAG
The DNA here is from genome assembly GCA_964056705.1 of Troilus luridus. Lineage (NCBI taxonomy): Eukaryota > Metazoa > Arthropoda > Insecta > Hemiptera > Pentatomidae > Troilus > Troilus luridus. The sequence continues at coordinate 104,399,943 of OZ057416.1, read as the reverse complement.
GGATTTCTATGTTTCTAGAGGGATAGATTTCTATGTCCCTAGAGGGATTTCTATGTCGCTAGAGGGATTTCTATGTCCCTAGAGGGATAGATTTCTATGTCCCTAGAGGGATTTCTATGTCCCTAGAGGGATTTCTAGGTCCCTAGAGGGATTTCTAGGTCCCTAGAGGGATTTCTAGGTCCCTAGAGGGATTTCTAGGTCCCTAGAGGGATTTCTAGGTCCCTAGAGGGATTTCTAGGTCCCTAGAGAGAGAGATTTCTATGTCCCTAGAGGGATTTCTATGTCCCAAGAGGGATTTCTAGGTCCCTAGAGGGATAGATTTCTAGGTCCCTAGAGGGATAGATTTCTATGTCCCTAGAGGGATTTCTATGTCCCTAGAGGGATTTCTATGTCCCTAGAGGGATTTCTAGGTCCCTAGAGAGAGAGATTTCTATGTCCCTAGAGGGATTTCTATGTCCCTAGAGGGATTTCTAGGTCCCTAGAGGGATTTCTAGGTCCCTAGAGGGATTTCTATGTCGCTAGAGGGATTTCTATGTCCCAAGAGGGATTTCTATGTTTCTAGAGGGATAGATTTCTATGTCCCTAGAGGGATTTCTATGTCGCTAGAGGGATTTCTATGTCCCTAGAGGGATAGATTTCTATGTCCCTAGAGGGATTTCTATGTCCCTAGAGGGATTTCTAGGTCCCTAGAGGGATTTCTAGGTCCCAAGAGGGATTTCTATGTCCCAAGAGGGATTTCTATGTCCCTAGAGGGATTTCTATGTCCCTAGAGGGATAGATTTCTATGTCCCTAGAGGGATTTCAATGTCCCTAGAGGGATTTCTAGGTCCCTAGAGGGATTTCTATGTCCCTAGAGGGATAGATTTCTATGTCCCTAGAGGGATTTCTATGTCCCTAGAGGGATTTCTATGTCCCAAGAGGGATTTCTATGTCCCAAGAGGGATTTCTATGTCCCAAGAGGGATTTCTATGTCCCAAGAGGGATTTCTATGTCCCTAGAGGGATTTCTATGTCCCTAGAGGGATAGATTTCTATGTCCCTAGAGGGATTTCTATGTCCCTAGAGGGATTTCTATGTCCCAAGAGGGATTTCTATGTCCCTAGAGGGATAGATTTCTATGTCCCTAGAGGGATTTCTATGTCCCTAGAGGGATTTCTATGTCCCAAGAGGGATTTCTATGTCCCTAGAGGGATTTCTATGTCCCTAGAGGGATAGATTTCTATGTCCCTAGAGGGATTTCTATGTCCCAAGAGGGATAGATTTCTATGTCCCTAGAGGGATTTCTATGTCCCTAGAGGGATTTCTATGTCCCAAGAGGGATTTCTATGTCCCTAGAGGGATTTCTATGTCCCTAGAGGGATAGATTTCTATGTCCCTAGAGGGATTTCTATGTCCCAAGAGGGATTTCTATGTCCCAAGAGGGATTTCTATGTCCCTAGAGGGATAGATTTCTATGTCCCTAGAGGGATTTCAATGTCCCTAGAGGGATTTCTATGTCCCAAGAGGGATTTCTATGTCCCAAGAGGGATTTCTATGTCCCAAGAGGGATTTCTATGTCCCTAGAGGGATAGATTTCTATGTCCCTAGAGGGATTTCAATGTCCCTAGAGGGATTTCTATGTCCCAAGAGGGATTTCTATGTCCCAAGAGGGATTTCTATGTCCCTAGAGGGATTTCTATGTCCCTAGAGGGATTTCTAGGTCCCTAGAGGGATTTCTATGTCCCTAGAGGGATAGATTTCTATGTCCCTAGAGGGATTTCTATGTCCCTAGAGGGATTTCTATGTCCCAAGAGGGATTTCTATGTCCCTAGAGGGATAGATTTCTATGTCCCTAGAGGGATTTCTATGTCCCTAGAGGGATAGATTTCTATGTCCCTAGAGGGATTTCTATGTCCCTAGAGGGATTTCTATGTCCCAAGAGGGATTTCTAGGTCCCTAGAGAGAGAGATTTCTATGTCCCTAGAGGGATTTCTATGTCGCTAGAGGGATTTCTATGTCCCAAGAGGGATTTCTATGTCCCTAGAGGGATAGATTTCTATGTCCCTAGAGGGATTTCTATGTCGCTAGAGGGATTTCTATGTCCCTAGAGGGATAGATTTCTATGTCCCTAGAGGGATTTCTATGTCCCTAGAGGGATTTCTAGGTCCCTAGAGGGATTTCTAGGTCCCTAGAGGGATTTCTAGGTCCCTAGAGAGAGAGATTTCTATGTCCCTAGAGGGATTTCTATGTCCCAAGAGGGATTTCTATGTCCCTAGAGGGATTTCTATGTCCCTAGAGGGATAGATTTCTATGTCCCTAGAGGGATTTCTATGTCCCTAGAGGGATTTCTAGGTCCATTGAGAGAGAGATTTCTATGTCCCTAGAGGGATTTCTATGTCGCTAGAGGGATTTCTATGTCCCTAGAGGGATAGATTTCTATGTCCCTAGAGGGATTTCTATGTCCCTAGAGGGATAGATTTCTATGTCCCTAGAGGGATTTCAATGTCCCTAGAGGGATTTCTATGTCCCAAGAGGGATTTCTATGTCCCAAGAGGGATTTCTATGTCCCAAGAGGGATTTCTATGTCCCTAGAGGGATTTCAATGTCCCTAGAGGGATTTCTATGTCCCAAGAGGGATTTCTATGTCCCAAGAGGGATTTCTATGTCCCTAGAGGGATTTCTATGTCCCTAGAGGGGTAGATTTCTATGTCCCTAGAGGGATTTCAATGTCCCTAGAGGGATTTCTAGGTCCCTAGAGGGATTTCTATGTCCCTAGAGGGATAGATTTCTATGTCCCTAGAGGGATTTCTATGTCCCTAGAGGGATTTCTATGTCCCAAGAGGGATTTCTATGTCCCTAGAGGGATAGATTTCTATGTCCCTAGAGGGATTTCTATGTCCCTAGAGGGATAGATTTCTATGTCCCTAGAGGGATTTCTATGTCCCTAGAGGGATTTCTATGTCCCAAGAGGGATTTCTAGGTCCCTAGAGAGAGAGATTTCTATGTCCCTAGAGGGATTTCTATGTCGCTAGAGGGATTTCTATGTCCCAAGAGGGATTTCTATGTCCCTAGAGGGATAGATTTCTATGTCCCTAGAGGGATTTCTATGTCGCTAGAGGGATTTCTATGTCCCTAGAGGGATAGATTTCTATGTCCCTAGAGGGATTTCTATGTCCCTAGAGGGATTTCTAGGTCCCTAGAGGGATTTCTAGGTCCCTAGAGGGATTTCTAGGTCCCTAGAGAGAGAGATTTCTATGTCCCTAGAGGGATTTCTATGTCCCAAGAGGGATTTCTATGTCCCTAGAGGGATTTCTATGTCCCTAGAGGGATAGATTTCTATGTCCCTAGAGGGATTTCTATGTCCCTAGAGGGATTTCTAGGTCCATTGAGAGAGAGATTTCTATGTCCCTAGAGGGATTTCTATGTCGCTAGAGGGATTTCTATGTCCCTAGAGGGATAGATTTCTATGTCCCTAGAGGGATTTCTATGTCGCTAGAGGGATTTCTATGTCCCTAGAGGGATAGATTTCTATGTCCCTAGAGGGATTTCTATGTCCCTAGAGGGATTTCTAGGTCCCTAGAGGGATTTCTATGTCCCTAGAGGGATTTCTATGTCGCTAGAGGGATTTCTATGTCCCTAGAGGGATAGATTTCTATGTCCCTAGAGGGATTTCTATGTCCCTAGAGGGATTTCTAGGTCCCTAGAGGGATTTCTAGGTCCCTAGAGGGATTTCTAGGTCCCTAGAGAGAGAGATTTCTATGTCCCTAGAGGGATTTCTATGTCCCAAGAGGGATTTCTATGTCCCTAGAGGGATTTCTATGTCCCTAGAGGGATAGATTTCTATGTCCCTAGAGGGATTTCTATGTCCCTAGAGGGATTTCTAGGTCCATTGAGAGAGAGATTTCTATGTCCCTAGAGGGATTTCTATGTCGCTAGAGGGATTTCTATGTCCCAAGAGGGATTTCTATGTCCCTAGAGGGATAGATTTCTATGTCCCTAGAGGGATTTCTATGTCGCTAGAGGGATTTCTATGTCCCTAGAGGGATAGATTTCTATGTCCCTAGAGGGATTTCTATGTTTCTAGAGGGATAGATTTCTATGTCCCTAGAGGGATTTCTATGTCGCTAGAGGGATTTCTATGTCCCTAGAGGGATAGATTTCTATGTCCCTAGAGGGATTTCTATGTCCCTAGAGGGATTTCTAGGTCCCTAGAGGGATTTCTAGGTCCCTAGAGGGATTTCTAGGTCCCTAGTGGGATTTCTAGGTCCCTAGAGAGAGAGATTTCTATGTCCCTAGAGGGATTTCTATGTCCCAAGAGGGATTTCTATGTCCCAAGAGGGATTTCTATGTCCCTAGAAGGATAGATTTCTATGTCCCTAGCGGGATTTCAATGTCCCTAGAGGGATTTCTATGTCCCAAGAGGGATTTCTATGTCCCTAGAGGGATTTCTATGTCCCTAGAGGGATAGATTTCTATGTCCCTAGAGGGATTTCAATGTCCCTAGAGGGATTTCTAGGTCCCTAGAGGGATTTCTATGTCCCTAGAGGGATAGATTTCTATGTCCCTAGAGGGATTTCTATGTCCCAAGAGGGATTTCTATGTCCCAAGAGGGATTTCTATGTCCCTAGAGGGATAGATTTCTATGTCCCTAGAGGGATTTCAATGTCCCTAGAGGGATTTCTATGTCCCAAGAGGGATTTCTATGTCCCAAGAGGGATTTCTATGTCCCTAGAGGGATTTCTATGTCCCTAGAGGGATAGATTTCTATGTCCCTAGAGGGATAGATTTCTATGTCCCTAGAGGGATTTCAATGTCCCTAGAGGGATTTCTATGTCCCAAGAGGGATTTCTATGTCCCAAGAGGGATTTCTATGTCCCTAGAGGGATTTCTATGTCCCTAGAGGGATAGATTTCTATGTCCCTAGAGGGATTTCTATGTCCCTAGAGGGATTTCTATGTCCCAAGAGGGATTTCTATGTCCCTAGAGGGATAGATTTCTATGTCCCTAGAGGGATTTCTATGTCCCTAGAGGGATTTCTATGTCCCAAGAGGGATTTCTATGTCCCTAGAGGGATTTCTATGTCCCTAGAGGGATTTCTATGTCCCAAGAGGGATTTCTATGTCCCTAGAGGGATTTCTATGTCCCTAGAGGGATAGATTTCTATGTCCCTAGAGGGATTTCTATGTCCCAAGAGGGATTTCTATGTCCCAAGAGGGATTTCTATGTCCCTAGAGGGATAGATTTCTATGTCCCTAGAGGGATTTCAATGTCCCTAGAGGGATTTCTATGTCCCAAGAGGGATTTCTATGTCCCAAGAGGGATTTCTATGTCCCAAGAGGGATTTCTATGTCCCTAGAGGGATAGATTTCTATGTCCCTAGAGGGATTTCAATGTCCCTAGAGGGATTTCTATGTCCCAAGAGGGATTTCTATGTCCCAAGAGGGATTTCTATGTCCCTAGAGGGATTTCTATGTCCCTAGAGGGATAGATTTCTATGTCCCTAGAGGGATTTCTATGTCCCTAGAGGGATTTCTATGTCCCAAGAGGGATTTCTAGGTCCCTAGAGAGAGAGATTTCTATGTCCCTAGAGGGATTTCTATGTCGCTAGAGGGATTTCTATGTCCCAAGAGGGATTTCTATGTCCCTAGAGGGATAGATTTCTATGTCCCTAGAGGGATTTCTATGTCGCTAGAGGGATTTCTATGTCCCTAGAGGGATAGATTTCTATGTCCCTAGAGGGATTTCTATGTCCCTAGAGGGATTTCTAGGTCCCTAGAGGGATTTCTAGGTCCCTAGAGGGATTTCTAGGTCCCTAGAGAGAGAGATTTCTATGTCCCTAGAGGGATTTCTATGTCCCAAGAGGGATTTCTATGTCCCTAGAGGGATTTCTATGTCCCTAGAGGGATAGATTTCTATGTCCCTAGAGGGATTTCTATGTCCCTAGAGGGATTTCTATGTCCCTAGAGGGATTTCTAGGTCCCTAGAGAGAGAGATTTCTATGTCCCTAGAGGGATTTCTATGTCGCTAGAGGGATTTCTATGTCCCAAGAGGGATTTCTATGTCCCTAGAGGGATAGATTTCTATGTCCCTAGAGGGATTTCTATGTCGCTAGAGGGATTTCTATGTCCCTAGAGGGATAGATTTCTATGTCCCTAGAGGGATTTCTATGTCCCTAGAGGGATTTCTATGTCCCAAGAGTGATTTCTATGTCCCAAGAGGGATTTCTATGTCCCAAGAGGGATTTCTATGTCCCTAGAGGGATAGATTTCTATGTCCCTAGAGGGATTCCAATGTCCCTAGAGGGATTTCTATGTCCCAAGAGGGATTTCTATGTCCCAAGAGGGATTTCTATGTCCCTAGAGGGATTTCTATGTCCCTAGAGGGATAGATTTCTATGTCCCTAGAGGGATTTCAATGTCCCTAGAGGGATTTCTAGGTCCCTAGAGGGATTTCTATGTCCCTAGAGGGATAGATTTCTATGTCCCTAGAGGGATTTCTATGTCCCTAGAGGGATTTCTATGTCCCAAGAGGGATTTCTATGTCCCTAGAGGGATAGATTTCTATGTCCCTAGAGGGATTTCTATGTCCCTAGAGGGATAGATTTCTATGTCCCTAGAGGGATTTCTATGTCCCTAGAGGGATTTCTATGTCCCAAGAGGGATTTCTAGGTCCCTAGAGAGAGAGATTTCTATGTCCCTAGAGGGATTTCTATGTCGCTAGAGGGATTTCTATGTCCCAAGAGGGATTTCTATGTCCCTAGAGGGATAGATTTCTATGTCCCTAGAGGGATTTCTATGTCGCTAGAGGGATTTCTATGTCCCTAGAGGGATAGATTTCTATGTCCCTAGAGGGATTTCTATGTCCCTAGAGGGATTTCTAGGTCCCTAGAGGGATTTCTAGGTCCCTAGAGGGATTTCTAGGTCCCTAGAGAGAGAGATTTCTATGTCCCTAGAGGGATTTCTATGTCCCTAGAGGGATTTCTAGGTCCCTAGAGAGAGAGATTTCTATGTCCCTAGAGGGATTTCTATGTCGCTAGAGGGATTTCTATGTCCCAAGAGGGATTTCTATGTCCCTAGAGGGATAGATTTCTATGTCCCTAGAGGGATTTCTATGTCGCTAGAGGGATTTCTATGTCCCTAGAGGGATAGATTTCTATGTCCCTAGAGGGATTTCTATGTCCCTAGAGGGATTTCTAGGTCCCTAGAGGGATTTCTATGTCCCTAGAGGGATTTCTATGTCCCTAGAGGGATAGATTTCTATGTCCCTAGAGGGATTTCTATGTCCCTAGAGGGATTTCTAGGTCCCTAGAGAGAGAGATTTCTATGTCCCTAGAGGGATTTCTATGTCGCTAGAGGGATTTCTATGTCCCAAGAGGGATTTCTATGTTTCTAGAGGGATAGATTTCTATGTCCCTAGAGGGATTTCTATGTCGCTAGAGGGATTTCTATGTCCCTAGAGGGATAGATTTCTATGTCCCTAGAGGGATTTCTATGTCCCTAGAGGGATTTCTAGGTCCCTAGAGGGATTTCTAGGTCCCTAGAGGGATTTCTAGGTCCCTAGAGGGATTTCTAGGTCCCTAGAGGGATTTCTAGGTCCCTAGAGGGATTTCTAGGTCCCTAGAGAGAGAGATTTCTATGTCCCTAGAGGGATTTCTATGTCCCAAGAGGGATTTCTAGGTCCCTAGAGGGATAGATTTCTAGGTCCCTAGAGGGATAGATTTCTATGTCCCTAGAGGGATTTCTATGTCCCTAGAGGGATTTCTATGTCCCTAGAGGGATTTCTAGGTCCCTAGAGAGAGAGATTTCTATGTCCCTAGAGGGATTTCTATGTCCCTAGAGGGATTTCTATGTCCCAAGAGGGATTTCTATGTCCCAAGAGGGATTTCTATGTCCCAAGAGGGATTTCTATGTCCCAAGAGGGATTTCTATGTCCCTAGAGGGATTTCTATGTCCCTAGAGGGATAGATTTCTATGTCCCTAGAGGGATTTCTATGTCCCTAGAGGGATTTCTATGTCCCAAGAGGGATTTCTATGTCCCTAGAGGGATAGATTTCTATGTCCCTAGAGGGATTTCTATGTCCCTAGAGGGATTTCTATGTCCCAAGAGGGATTTCTATGTCCCTAGAGGGATTTCTATGTCCCTAGAGGGATAGATTTCTATGTCCCTAGAGGGATTTCTATGTCCCAAGAGGGATAGATTTCTATGTCCCTAGAGGGATTTCTATGTCCCTAGAGGGATTTCTATGTCCCAAGAGGGATTTCTATGTCCCTAGAGGGATTTCTATGTCCCTAGAGGGATAGATTTCTATGTCCCTAGAGGGATTTCTATGTCCCAAGAGGGATTTCTATGTCCCAAGAGGGATTTCTATGTCCCTAGAGGGATAGATTTCTATGTCCCTAGAGGGATTTCAATGTCCCTAGAGGGATTTCTATGTCCCAAGAGGGATTTCTATGTCCCAAGAGGGATTTCTATGTCCCAAGAGGGATTTCTATGTCCCTAGAGGGATAGATTTCTATGTCCCTAGAGGGATTTCAATGTCCCTAGAGGGATTTCTATGTCCCAAGAGGGATTTCTATGTCCCAAGAGGGATTTCTATGTCCCTAGAGGGATTTCTATGTCCCTAGAGGGATAGATTTCTATGTCCCTAGAGGGATTTCAATGTCCCTAGAGGGATTTCTAGGTCCCTAGAGGGATTTCTATGTCCCTAGAGGGATAGATTTCTATGTCCCTAGAGGGATTTCTATGTCCCTAGAGGGATTTCTATGTCCCAAGAGGGATTTCTATGTCCCTAGAGGGATAGATTTCTATGTCCCTAGAGGGATTTCTATGTCCCTAGAGGGATAGATTTCTATGTCCCTAGAGGGATTTCTATGTCCCTAGAGGGATTTCTATGTCCCAAGAGGGATTTCTAGGTCCCTAGAGAGAGAGATTTCTATGTCCCTAGAGGGATTTCTATGTCGCTAGAGGGATTTCTATGCCCCAAGAGGGATTTCTATGTCCCTAGAGGGATAGATTTCTATGTCCCTAGAGGGATTTCTATGTCGCTAGAGGGATTTCTATGTCCCTAGAGGGATAGATTTCTATGTCCCTAGAGGGATTTCTATGTCCCTAGAGGGATTTCTAGGTCCCTAGAGGGATTTCTAGGTCCCTAGAGGGATTTCTAGGTCCCTAGAGAGAGAGATTTCTATGTCCCTAGAGGGATTTCTATGTCCCAAGAGGGATTTCTATGTCCCTAGAGGGATTTCTATGTCCCTAGAGGGATAGATTTCTATGTCCCTAGAGGGATTTCTATGTCCCTAGAGGGATTTCTAGGTCCATTGAGAGAGAGATTTCTATGTCCCTAGAGGGATTTCTATGTCGCTAGAGGGATTTCTATGTCCCTAGAGGGATAGATTTCTATGTCCCTAGAGGGATTTCTATGTCCCTAGAGGGATAGATTTCTATGTCCCTAGAGGGATTTCAATGTCCCTAGAGGGATTTCTATGTCCCAAGAGGGATTTCTATGTCCCAAGAGGGATTTCTATGTCCCAAGAGGGATTTCTATGTCCCTAGAGGGATAGATTTCTATGTCCCTAGAGGGATTTCAATGTCCCTAGAGGGATTTCTATGTCCCAAGAGGGATTTCTATGTCCCAAGAGGGATTTCTATGTCCCTAGAGGGATTTCTATGTCCCTAGAGGGGTAGATTTCTATGTCCCTAGAGGGATTTCAATGTCCCTAGAGGGATTTCTAGGTCCCTAGAGGGATTTCTATGTCCCTAGAGGGATAGATTTCTATGTCCCTAGAGGGATTTCTATGTCCCTAGAGGGATTTCTATGTCCCAAGAGGGATTTCTATGTCCCTAGAGGGATAGATTTCTATGTCCCTAGAGGGATTTCTATGTCCCTAGAGGGATAGATTTCTATGTCCCTAGAGGGATTTCTATGTCCCTAGAGGGATTTCTATGTCCCAAGAGGGATTTCTAGGTCCCTAGAGAGAGAGATTTCTATGTCCCTAGAGGGATTTCTATGTCGCTAGAGGGATTTCTATGTCCCAAGAGGGATTTCTATGTCCCTAGAGGGATAGATTTCTATGTCCCTAGAGGGATTTCTATGTCGCTAGAGGGATTTCTATGTCCCTAGAGGGATAGATTTCTATGTCCCTAGAGGGATTTCTATGTCCCTAGAGGGATTTCTAGGTCCCTAGAGGGATTTCTAGGTCCCTAGAGGGATTTCTAGGTCCCTAGAGAGAGAGATTTCTATGTCCCTAGAGGGATTTCTATGTCCCAAGAGGGATTTCTATGTCCCTAGAGGGATTTCTATGTCCCTAGAGGGATAGATTTCTATGTCCCTAGAGGGATTTCTATGTCCCTAGAGGGATTTCTAGGTCCATTGAGAGAGAGATTTCTATGTCCCTAGAGGGATTTCTATGTCGCTAGAGGGATTTCTATGTCCCTAGAGGGATAGATTTCTATGTCCCTAGAGGGATTTCTATGTCGCTAGAGGGATTTCTATGTCCCTAGAGGGATAGATTTCTATGTCCCTAGAGGGATTTCTATGTCCCTAGAGGGATTTCTAGGTCCCTAGAGGGATTTCTATGTCCCTAGAGGGATTTCTATGTCGCTAGAGGGATTTCTATGTCCCTAGAGGGATAGATTTCTATGTCCCTAGAGGGATTTCTATGTCCCTAGAGGGATTTCTAGGTCCCTAGAGGGATTTCTAGGTCCCTAGAGGGATTTCTAGGTCCCTAGAGAGAGAGATTTCTATGTCCCTAGAGGGATTTCTATGTCCCAAGAGGGATTTCTATGTCCCTAGAGGGATTTCTATGTCCCTAGAGGGATAGATTTCTATGTCCCTAGAGGGATTTCTATGTCCCTAGAGGGATTTCTAGGTCCATTGAGAGAGAGATTTCTATGTCCCTAGAGGGATTTCTATGTCGCTAGAGGGATTTCTATGTCCCAAGAGGGATTTCTATGTCCCTAGAGGGATAGATTTCTATGTCCCTAGAGGGATTTCTATGTCGCTAGAGGGATTTCTATGTCCCTAGAGGGATAGATTTCTATGTCCCTAGAGGGATTTCTATGTTTCTAGAGGGATAGATTTCTATGTCCCTAGAGGGATTTCTATGTCGCTAGAGGGATTTCTATGTCCCTAGAGGGATAGATTTCTATGTCCCTAGAGGGATTTCTATGTCCCTAGAGGGATTTCTAGGTCCCTAGAGGGATTTCTAGGTCCCTAGAGGGATTTCTAGGTCCCTAGAGGGATTTCTAGGTCCCTAGAGAGAGAGATTTCTATGTCCCTAGAGGGATTTCTATGTCCCAAGAGGGATTTCTATGTCCCAAGAGGGATTTCTATGTCCCTAGAAGGATAGATTTCTATGTCCCTAGCGGGATTTCAATGTCCCTAGAGGGATTTCTATGTCCCAAGAGGGATTTCTATGTCCCTAGAGGGATTTCTATGTCCCTAGAGGGATAGATTTCTATGTCCCTAGAGGGATTTCAATGTCCCTAGAGGGATTTCTAGGTCCCTAGAGGGATTTCTATGTCCCTAGAGGGATAGATTTCTATGTCCCTAGAGGGATTTCTATGTCCCAAGAGGGATTTCTATGTCCCAAGAGGGATTTCTATGTCCCTAGAGGGATAGATTTCTATGTCCCTAGAGGGATTTCAATGTCCCTAGAGGGATTTCTATGTCCCAAGAGGGATTTCTATGTCCCAAGAGGGATTTCTATGTCCCTAGAGGGATTTCTATGTCCCTAGAGGGATAGATTTCTATGTCCCTAGAGGGATAGATTTCTATGTCCCTAGAGGGATTTCAATGTCCCTAGAGGGATTTCTATGTCCCAAGAGGGATTTCTATGTCCCAAGAGGGATTTCTATGTCCCTAGAGGGATTTCTATGTCCCTAGAGGGATAGATTTCTATGTCCCTAGAGGGATTTCTATGTCCCTAGAGGGATTTCTATGTCCCAAGAGGGATTTCTATGTCCCTAGAGGGATAGATTTCTATGTCCCTAGAGGGATTTCTATGTCCCTAGAGGGATTTCTATGTCCCAAGAGGGATTTCTATGTCCCTAGAGGGATTTCTATGTCCCTAGAGGGATTTCTATGTCCCAAGAGGGATTTCTATGTCCCTAGAGGGATTTCTATGTCCCTAGAGGGATAGATTTCTATGTCCCTAGAGGGATTTCTATGTCCCAAGAGGGATTTCTATGTCCCAAGAGGGATTTCTATGTCCCTAGAGGGATAGATTTCTATGTCCCTAGAGGGATTTCAATGTCCCTAGAGGGATTTCTATGTCCCAAGAGGGATTTCTATGTCCCAAGAGGGATTTCTATGTCCCAAGAGGGATTTCTATGTCCCTAGAGGGATAGATTTCTATGTCCCTAGAGGGATTTCAATGTCCCTAGAGGGATTTCTATGTCCCAAGAGGGATTTCTATGTCCCAAGAGGGATTTCTATGTCCCTAGAGGGATTTCTATGTCCCTAGAGGGATAGATTTCTATGTCCCTAGAGGGATTTCTATGTCCCTAGAGGGATTTCTATGTCCCAAGAGGGATTTCTAGGTCCCTAGAGAGAGAGATTTCTATGTCCCTAGAGGGATTTCTATGTCGCTAGAGGGATTTCTATGTCCCAAGAGGGATTTCTATGTCCCTAGAGAGATAGATTTCTATGTCCCTAGAGGGATTTCTATGTCGCTAGAGGGATTTCTATGTCCCTAGAGGGATAGATTTCTATGTCCCTAGAGGGATTTCTATGTCCCTAGAGGGATTTCTAGGTCCCTAGAGGGATTTCTAGGTCCCTAGAGGGATTTCTAGGTCCCTAGAGAGAGAGATTTCTATGTCCCTAGAGGGATTTCTATGTCCCAAGAGGGATTTCTATGTCCCTAGAGGGATTTCTATGTCCCTAGAGGGATAGATTTCTATGTCCCTAGAGGGATTTCTATGTCCCTAGAGGGATTTCTAGGTCCCTAGAGAGAGAGATTTCTATGTCCCTAGAGGGATTTCTATGTCGCTAGAGGGATTTCTATGTCCCAAGAGGGATTTCTATGTCCCTAGAGGGATAGATTTCTATGTCCCTAGAGGGATTTCTATGTCGCTAGAGGGATTTCTATGTCCCTAGAGGGATAGATTTCTATGTCCCTAGAGGGATTTCTATGTCCCTAGAGGGATTTCTATGTCCCAAGAGGGATTTCTATGTCCCAAGATGGAATTTCTATGTCCCAAGAGGGATTTCTATGTCCCTAGAGGGATAGATTTCTATGTCCCTAGAGGGATTTCAATGTCCCTAGAGGGATTTCTATGTCCCAAGAGGGATTTCTATGTCCCAAGAGGGATTTCTATGTCCCTAGAGGGATTTCTATGTCCCTAGAGGGATAGATTTCTATGTCCCTAGAGGGATTTCAATGTCCCTAGAGGGATTTCTCGGTCCCTAGAGGGATTTCTATGTCCCTAGAGGGATAGATTTCTATGTCCCTAGAGGGATTTCTATGTCCCTAGAGGGATATCTATGTCCCAAGAGGGATTTCTATGTCCCTAGAGGGATAGATTTCTATGTCCCTAGAGGGATTTCTATGTCCCTAGAGGGATAGATTTCTATGTCCCTAGAGGGATTTCTATGTCCCTAGAGGGATTTCTAGGTCCCTAGAGGGATTTCTAGGTCCCTAGAGGGATTTCTAGGTCCCTAGAGAGAGAGATTTCTATGTCCCTAGAGGGATTTCTATGTCCCAAGAGGGATTTCTATGTCCCTAGAGGGATTTCTATGTCCCTAGAGGGATAGATTTCTATGTCCCTAGAGGGATTTCTATGTCCCTAGAGGGATTTCTAGGTCCCTAGAGAGAGAGATTTCTATGTCCCTAGAGGGATTTCTATGTCGCTAGAGGGATTTCTATGTCCCAAGAGGGATTTCTATGTCCCTAGAGGGATAGATTTCTATGTCCCTAGAGGGATTTCTATGTCGCTAGAGGGATTTCTATGTCCCTAGAGGGATAGATTTCTATGTCCCTAGAGGGATTTCTATGTCCCTAGAGGGATTTCTAGGTCCCTAGAGGGATTTCTATGTCCCTAGAGGGATTTCTATGTCCCTAGAGGGATAGATTTCTATGTCCCTAGAGGGATTTCTATGTCCCTAGAGGGATTTCTAGGTCCCTAGAGAGAGAGATTTCTATGTCCCTAGAGGGATTTCTATGTCGCTAGAGGGATTTCTATGTCCCAAGAGGGATTTCTATGTTTCTAGAGGGATAGATTTCTATGTCCCTAGAGGGATTTCTATGTCGCTAGAGGGATTTCTATGTCCCTAGAGGGATAGATTTCTATGTCCCTAGAGGGATTTCTATGTCCCTAGAGGGATTTCTAGGTCCCTAGAGGGATTTCTAGGTCCCTAGAGGGATTTCTAGGTCCCTAGAGGGATTTCTAGGTCCCTAGAGGGATTTCTAGGTCCCTAGAGGGATTTCTAGGTCCCTAGAGAGAGAGATTTCTATGTCCCTAGAGGGATTTCTATGTCCCAAGAGGGATTTCTAGGTCCCTAGAGGGATAGATTTCTAGGTCCCTAGAGGGATAGATTTCTATGTCCCTAGAGGGATTTCTATGTCCCTAGAGGGATTTCTATGTCCCTAGAGGGATTTCTAGGTCCCTAGAGAGAGAGATTTCTATGTCCCTAGAGGGATTTCTATGTCCCTAGAGGGATTTCTAGGTCCCTAGAGGGATTTCTAGGTCCCTAGAGGGATTTCTATGTCGCTAGAGGGATTTCTATGTCCCAAGAGGGATTTCTATGTTTCTAGAGGGATAGATTTCTATGTCCCTAGAGGGATTTCTATGTCGCTAGAGGGATTTCTATGTCCCTAGAGGGATAGATTTCTATGTCCCTAGAGGGATTTCTATGTCCCTAGAGGGATTTCTAGGTCCCTAGAGGGATTTCTAGGTCCCAAGAGGGATTTCTATGTCCCAAGAGGGATTTCTATGTCCCTAGAGGGATTTCTATGTCCCTAGAGGGATAGATTTCTATGTCCCTAGAGGGATTTCAATGTCCCTAGAGGGATTTCTAGGTCCCTAGAGGGATTTCTATGTCCCTAGAGGGATAGATTTCTATGTCCCTAGAGGGATTTCTATGTCCCTAGAGGGATTTCTATGTCCCAAGAGGGATTTCTATGTCCCAAGAGGGATTTCTATGTCCCTAGAGGGATAGATTTCTATGTCCCTAGAGGGATAGATTTCTATGTCCCTAGAGGGATTTCTATGTCCCTAGAGGGATTTCTAGGTCCCTAGAGGGATTTCTATTTCCCTAGAGGGATAGATTTCTATGTCCCTAGAGGGATTTCTATGTCCCTAGAGGGATTTCTATGTCCCAAGAGGGATTTCTATGTCCCTAGAGGGATTTCTATGTCCCTAGAGGGATAGATTTCTATGTCCCTAGAGGGATTTCTATGTCCCTAGAGGGATTTCTAGGTCCCTAGAGGGATTTCTAGGTCCCTAGAGGGATTTCTAGGTCCCTAGAGAGAGAGATTTCTATGTCCCTAGAGGGATTTCTATGTCCCAAGAGGGATTTCTATGTCCCTAGAGGGATTTCTATGTCCCAAGAGGGATTTCTATGTCCCTAGAGGGATAGATTTCTATGTCCCTAGAGGGATTTCTATGTCCCTAGAGGGATTTCTATGTCCCAAGAGGGATTTCTATGTCCCTAGAGGGATTTCTATGTCCCTAGAGGGATAGATTTCTATGTCCCTAGAGGGATTTCTATGTCCCAAGAGGGATAGATTTCTATGTCCCTAGAGGGATTTCTATGTCCCTAGAGGGATTTCTATGTCCCAAGAGGGATTTCTATGTCCCTAGAGGGATTTCTATGTCCCTAGAGGGATAGATTTCTATGTCCCTAGAGGGATTTCTATGTCCCAAGAGGGATTTCTATGTCCCAAGAGGGATTTCTATGTCCCTAGAGGGATAGATTTCTATGTCCCTAGAGGGATTTCAATGTCCCTAGAGGGATTTCTATGTCCCAAGAGGGATTTCTATGTCCCAAGAGGGATTTCTATGTCCCAAGAGGGATTTCTATGTCCCTAGAGGGATAGATTTCTATGTCCCTAGAGGGATTTCAATGTCCCTAGAGGGATTTCTATGTCCCAAGAGGGATTTCTATGTCCCAAGAGGGATTTCTATGTCCCTAGAGGGATTTCTATGTCCCTAGAGGGATAGATTTCTATGTCCCTAGAGGGATTTCAATGTCCCTAGAGGGATTTCTAGGTCCCTAGAGGGATTTCTATGTCCCTAGAGGGATAGATTTCTATGTCCCTAGAGGGATTTCTATGTCCCTAGAGGGATTTCTATGTCCCAAGAGGGATTTCTATGTCCCTAGAGGGATAGATTTCTATGTCCCTAGAGGGATTTCTATGTCCCTAGAGGGATAGATTTCTATGTCCCTAGAGGGATTTCTATGTCCCTAGAGGGATTTCTATGTCCCAAGAGGGATTTCTAGGTCCCTAGAGAGAGAGATTTCTATGTCCCTAGAGGGATTTCTATGTCGCTAGAGGGATTTCTATGTCCCAAGAGGGATTTCTATGTCCCTAGAGGGATTTCAATGTCCCTAGAGGGATTTCTATGTCCCTAGAGGGATAGATTTCTATGTCCCTAGAGGGATTTCTATGTCCCAAGAGGGATAGATTTCTATGTCCCTAGAGGGATTTCTATGTCCCTAGAGGGATTTCTATGTCCCAAGAGGGATTTCTATGTCCCTAGAGGGATTTCTATGTCCCTAGAGGGATAGATTTCTATGTCCCTAGAGGGATTTCTATGTCCCAAGAGGGATTTCTATGTCCCAAGAGGGATTTCTATGTCCCTAGAGGGATAGATTTCTATGTCCCTAGAGGGATTTCAATGTCCCTAGAGGGATTTCTATGTCCCTAGAGGGATAGATTTCTATGTCCCTAGAGGGATAGATTTCTATGTCCCTAGAGGGATTTCTATGTCCCTAGAGGGATTTCTAGGTCCCTAGAGGGATTTCTATTTCCCTAGAGGGATAGATTTCTATGTCCCTAGAGGGATTTCTATGTCCCTAGAGGGATTTCTATGTCCCTAGAGGGATTTCTATGTCCCAAGAGGGATTTCTAGGTCCCTAGAGGGATAGATTTCTAGGTCCCTAGAGGGATAGATTTCTATGTCCCTAGAGGGATTTCTATGTCCCTAGAGGGATAGATTTCTATGTCCCTAGAGGGATTTCTATGTCCCTAGAGGGATTTCTATGTCCCAAGAGGGATTTCTATGTCCCAAGAGGGATTTCTATGTCCCTAGAGAGAGAGATTTCTATGTCCCTAGAGGGATTTCTATGTCGCTAGAGGGATTTCTATGTCCCAAGAGGGATTTCTATGTCCCTAGAGGGATTTCAATGTCCCTAGAGGGATTTCTATGTCCCAAGAGGGATTTCTATGTCCCAAGAGGGATTTCTATGTCCCTAGAGGGATAGATTTCTATGTCCCTAGAGGGATTTCTATGTCCCTAGAGGGATTTCTAGGTCCCTAGAGGGATTTCTAGGTCCCTAGAGGGATTTCTAGGTCCCTAGAGGGATTTCTAGGTCCCTAGAGAGAGAGATTTCTATGTCCCTAGAGGGATTTCTATGTCCCAAGAGGGATTTCTAGGTCCCTAGAGGGATAGATTTCTAGGTCCCTAGAGGGATAGATTTCTATGTCCCTAGAGGGATTTCTATGTCCCTAGAGGGATTTCTATGTCCCTAGAGGGATTTCTAGGTCCCTAGAGAGAGAGATTTCTATGTCCCTAGAGGGATTTCTATGTCCCTAGAGGGAATTCTAGGTCCCTAGAGGGATTTCTAGGTCCCTAGAGGGATTTCTATGTCGCTAGAGGGATTTCTATGTCCCAAGAGGGATTTCTATGTTTCTAGAGGGATAGATTTCTATGTCCCTAGAGGGATTTCTATGTCGCTAGAGGGATTTCTATGTCCCTAGAGGGATAGATTTCTATGTCCCTAGAGGGATTTCTATGTCCCTAGAGGGATTTCTAGGTCCCTAGAGGGATTTCTATGTCCCTAGAGGGATTTCTAGGTCCCTAGAGGGATTTCTAGGTCCCTAGAGAGAGAGATTTCTATGTCCCTAGAGGGATTTCTATGTCCCAAGAGGGATTTCTATGTCCCTAGAGGGATTTCTATGTCCCTAGAGGGATAGATTTCTATGTCCCTAGAGGGATTTCTATGTCCCTAGAGGGATAGATTTCTATGTCCCTAGAGGGATTTCTATGTCCCTAGAGGGATTTCTATGTCCCAAGAGGGATTTCTATGTCCCAAGAGGGATTTCTATGTCCCTAGAGGGATAGATTTCTATGTCCCTAGAGGGATAGATTTCTATGTCCCTAGAGGGATTTCTATGTCCCTAGAGGGATTTCTAGGTCCCTAGAGGGATTTCTATTTCCCTAGAGGGATAGATTTCTATGTCCCTAGAGGGATTTCTATGTCCCTAGAGGGATTTCTATGTCCCAAGAGGGATTTCTATGTCCCAAGAGGGATTTCTATGTCCCTAGAGGGATAGATTTCTATGTCCCTAGAGGGATTTCAATGTCCCTAGAGGGATTTCTATGTCCCAAGAGGGATTTCTATGTCCCAAGAGGGATTTCTATGTCCCTAGAGGGATTTCTATGTCCCTAGAGGGATAGATTTCTATGTCCCTAGAGGGATTTCTATGTCCCTAGAGGGATTTCTATGTCCCAAGAGGGATTTCTATGTCCCTAGAGGGATAGATTTCTATGTCCCTAGAGGGATTTCTATGTCCCTAGAGGGATTTCTATGTCCCAAGAGGGATTTCTATGTCCCTAGAGGGATTTCTATGTCCCTAGAGGGATAGATTTCTATGTCCCTAGAGGGATTTCTATGTCCCAAGAGGGATAGATTTCTATGTCCCTAGAGGGATTTCTATGTCCCTAGAGGGATTTCTATGTCCCAAGAGGGATTTCTATGTCCCTAGAGGGATTTCTATGTCCCTAGAGGGATAGATTTCTATGTCCCTAGAGGGATTTCTATGTCCCAAGAGGGATTTCTATGTCCCAAGAGGGATTTCTATGTCCCTAGAGGGATAGATTTCTATGTCCCTAGAGGGATTTCAATGTCCCTAGAGGGATTTCTATGTCCCAAGAGGGATTTCTATGTCCCAAGAGGGATTTCTATGTCCCAAGAGGGATTTCTATGTCCCTAGAGGGATAGATTTCTATGTCCCTAGAGGGATTTCAATGTCCCTAGAGGGATTTCTATGTCCCAAGAGGGATTTCTATGTCCCAAGAGGGATTTCTATGTCCCTAGAGGGATTTCTATGTCCCTAGAGGGATAGATTTCTATGTCCCTAGAGGGATTTCAATGTCCCTAGAGGGATTTCTAGGTCCCTAGAGGGATTTCTATGTCCCTAGAGGGATAGATTTCTATGTCCCTAGAGGGATTTCTATGTCCCTAGAGGGATTTCTATGTCCCAAGAGGGATTTCTATGTCCCTAGAGGGATAGATTTCTATGTCCCTAGAGGGATTTCTATGTCCCTAGAGGGATAGATTTCTATGTCCCTAGAGGGATTTCTATGTCCCTAGAGGGATTTCTATGTCCCAAGAGGGATTTCTAGGTCCCTAGAGAGAGAGATTTCTATGTCCCTAGAGGGATTTCTATGTCGCTAGAGGGATTTCTATGTCCCAAGAGGGATTTCTATGTCCCTAGAGGGATTTCAATGTCCCTAGAGGGATTTCTATGTCCCAAGAGGGATTTCTATGTCCCAAGAGGGATTTCTATGTCCCTAGAGGGATTTCTATGTCCCTAGAGGGATAGATTTCTATGTCCCTAGAGGGATTTCTATGTCGCTAGAGGGATTTCTATGTCCCTAGAGGGATAGATTTCTATGTCCCTAGAGGGATTTCTATGTCCCTAGAGGGATTTCTAGGTCCCTAGAGGGATTTCTAGGTCCCTAGAGGGATTTCTAGGTCCCTAGAGGGATTTCTAGGTCCCTAGAGAGAGAGATTTCTATGTCCCTAGAGGGATTTCTATGTCCCAAGAGGGATTTCTAGGTCCCTAGAGGGATAGATTTCTAGGTCCCTAGAGGGATAGATTTCTATGTCCCTAGAGGGATTTCTATGTCCCTAGAGGGATTTCTATGTCCCTAGAGGGATTTCTAGGTCCCTAGAGAGAGAGATTTCTATGTCCCTAGAGGGATTTCTATGTCCCTAGAGGGAATTCTAGGTCCCTAGAGGGATTTCTAGGTCCCTAGAGGGATTTCTATGTCGCTAGAGGGATTTCTATGTCCCAAGAGGGATTTCTATGTTTCTAGAGGGATAGATTTCTATGTCCCTAGAGGGATTTCTATGTCGCTAGAGGGATTTCTATGTCCCTAGAGGGATAGATTTCTATGTCCCTAGAGGGATTTCTATGTCCCTAGAGGGATTTCTAGGTCCCTAGAGGGATTTCTATGTCCCTAGAGGGATTTCTAGGTCCCTAGAGGGATTTCTAGGTCCCTAGAGAGAGAGATTTCTATGTCCCTAGAGGGATTTCTATGTCCCAAGAGGGATTTCTAGGTCCCTAGAGGGATAGATTTCTAGGTCCCTAGAGGGATAGATTTCTATGTCCCTAGAGGGATTTCTATGTCCCTAGAGGGATTTCTATGTCCCTAGAGGGATTTCTAGGTCCCTAGAGAGAGAGATTTCTATGTCCCTAGAGGGATTTCTATGTCCCTAGAGGGATTTCTAGGTCCCTAGAGGGATTTCTAGGTCCCTAGAGGGATTTCTAGGTCCCTAGAGGGATTTCTAGGTCCCTAGAGAGAGAGATTTCTATGTCCCTAGAGGGATTTCTATGTCCCAAGAGGGATTTCTAGGTCCCTAGAGGGATAGATTTCTAGGTCCCTAGAGGGATAGATTTCTATGTCCCTAGAGGGATTTCTATGTCCCTAGAGGGATTTCTATGTCCCAAGAGGGATTTCTATGTCCCAAGAGGGATTTCTATGTCCCTAGAGGGATAGATTTCTATGTCCCTAGAGGGATTTCTATGTCCCTAGAGGGATTTCTATGTCCCTAGAGGGATTTCTAGGTCCCTAGAGAGAGAGATTTCTATGTCCTTAGAGGGATTTCTATGTCGCTAGAGGGATTTCTATGTCGCTAGAGGGATTTTTATGTCGCTAGAGGGATTTCTAGGTCCCTAGAGGGATTTCTATGTCCCAGAGGGATTTCTAGGTCCCTAGAGGGATTTCTATGTCGCTAGAGGGATTTCTATGTCCCTAGAGGGATAGATTTCTATGTCCCTAGAGGGATTTCTATGTCCCTAGAGGGATTTCTAGGTCCCTAGAGGGATTTCTAGGTCCCTAGAGGGATTTCTAGGTCCCTAGAGGGATTTCTAGGTCCCTAGAGGGATTTCTAGGTCCCTAGAGGGATTTCTAGGTCCCTAGAGAGAGAGATTTCTATGTCCCTAGAGGGATTTCTATGTCCCAAGAGGGATTTCTAGGTCCCTAGAGGGATTTCTAGGTCCCTAGAGGGATAGATTTCTAGGTCCCTAGAGGGATAGATTTCTATGTCCCTAGAGGGATTTCTATGTCCCTAGAGGGATTTCTATGTCCCTAGAGGGATTTCTAGGTCCCTAGAGAGAGAGATTTCTATGTCCCTAGAGGGATTTTTATGTCCCTAGAGGGATTTCTAGGTCCCTAGAGGGATTTCTAGGTCCCTAGAGGGATTTCTATGTCGCTAGAGGGATTTCTATGTCCCAAGAGGGATTTCTATGTTTCTAGAGGGATAGATTTCTATGTCCCTAGAGGGATTTCTATGTCGCTAGAGGGATTTCTATGTCCCTAGAGGGATAGATTTCTATGTCCCTAGAGGGATTTCTATGTCCCTAGAGGGATTTCTAGGTCCCTAGAGGGATTTCTAGGTCCCAAGAGGGATTTCTATGTCCCAAGAGGGATTTCTATGTCCCTAGAGGGATTTCTATGTCCCTAGAGGGATAGATTTCTATGTCCCTAGAGGGATTTCAATGTCCCTAGAGGGATTTCTAGGTCCCTAGAGGGATTTCTATGTCCCTAGAGGGATAGATTTCTATGTCCCTAGAGGGATTTCTATGTCCCTAGAGGGATTTCTATGTCCCAAGAGGGATTTCTATGTCCCAAGAAGGATTTCTATGTCCCTAGAGGGATAGATTTCTATGTCCCTAGAGGGATTTCAATGTCCCTAGAGGGATTTCTATGTCCCAAGAGGGATTTCTATGTCCCAAGAGGGATTTCTATGTCCCTAGAGGGATTTCTATGTCCCTAGAGGGATAGATTTCTATGTCCCTAGAGGGATTTCTATGTCCCTAGAGGGATTTCTAGGTCCCTAGAGGGATTTCTATTTCCCTAGAGGGATAGATTTCTATGTCCCTAGAGGGATTTCTATGTCCCTAGAGGGATTTCTATGTCCCAAGAGGGATTTCTATGTCCCAAGAGGGATTTCTATGTCCCTAGAGGGATAGATTTCTATGTCCCTAGAGGGATTTCAATGTCCCTAGAGGGATTTCTATGTCCCAAGAGGGATTTCTATGTCCCAAGAGGGATTTCTATGTCCCTAGAGGGATTTCTATGTCCCTAGAGGGATAGATTTCTATGTCCCTAGAGGGATTTCTATGTCCCTAGAGGGATTTCTATGTCCCAAGAGGGATTTCTATGTCCCTAGAGGGATAGATTTCTATGTCCCTAGAGGGATTTCTATGTCCCTAGAGGGATTTCTATGTCCCAAGAGGGATTTCTATGTCCCTAGAGGGATTTCTATGTCCCTAGAGGGATAGATTTCTATGTCCCTAGAGGGATTTCTATGTCCCAAGAGGGATAGATTTCTATGTCCCTAGAGGGATTTCTATGTCCCTAGAGGGATTTCTATGTCCCAAGAGGGATTTCTATGTCCCTAGAGGGATTTCTATGTCCCTAGAGGGATAGATTTCTATGTCCCTAGAGGGATTTCTATGTCCCAAGAGGGATTTCTATGTCCCAAAAGGGATTTCTATGTCCCTAGAGGGATAGATTTCTATGTCCCTAGAGGGATTTCAATGTCCCTAGAGGGATTTCTATGTCCCAAGAGGGATTTCTATGTCCCAAGAGGGATTTCTATGTCCCAAGAGGGATTTCTATGTCCCTAGAGGGATAGATTTCTATGTCCCTAGAGGGATTTCAATGTCCCTAGAGGGATTTCTATGTCCCAAGAGGGATTTCTATGTCCCAAGAGGGATTTCTATGTCCCTAGAGGGATTTCTATGTCCCTAGAGGGATAGATTTCTATGTCCCTAGAGGGATTTCAATGTCCCTAGAGGGATTTCTAGGTCCCTAGAGGGATTTCTATGTCCCTAGAGGGATAGATTTCTATGTCCCTAGAGGGATTTCTATGTCCCTAGAGGGATTTCTATGTCCCAAGAGGGATTTCTATGTCCCTAGAGGGATAGATTTCTATGTCCCTAGAGGGATTTCTATGTCCCTAGAGGGATAGATTTCTATGTCCCTAGAGGGATTTCTATGTCCCTAGAGGGATTTCTATGTCCCAAGAGGGATTTCTAGGTCCCTAGAGAGAGAGATTTCTATGTCCCTAGAGGGATTTCTATGTCGCTAGAGGGATTTCTATGTCCCAAGAGGGATTTCTATGTCCCTAGAGGGATAGATTTCTATGTCCCTAGAGGGATTTCTATGTCGCTAGAGGGATTTCTATGTCCCTAGAGGGATAGATTTCTATGTCCCTAGAGGGATTTCTATGTCCCTAGAGGGATTTCTAGGTCCCTAGAGGGATTTCTAGGTCCCTAGAGGGATTTCTAGGTCCCTAGAGAGAGAGATTTCTATGTCCCTAGAGGGATTTCTATGTCCCAAGAGGGATTTCTATGTCCCTAGAGGGATTTCTATGTCCCTAGAGGGATAGATTTCTATGTCCCTAGAGGGATTTCTATGTCCCTAGAGGGATTTCTAGGTCCATTGAGAGAGAGATTTCTATGTCCCTAGAGGGATTTCTATGTCGCTAGAGGGATTTCTATGTCCCAAGAGGGATTTCTATGTCCCTAGAGGGATAGATTTCTATGTCCCTAGAGGGATTTCTATGTCGCTAGAGGGATTTCTATGTCCCTAGAGGGATAGATTTCTATGTCCCTAGAGGGATTTCTATGTCCCTAGAGGGATTTCTAGGTCCCTAGAGGGATTTCTATGTCCCTAGAGGGATTTCTATGTCCCTAGAGGGATAGATTTCTATGTCCCTAGAGGGATTTCTATGTCCCTAGAGGGATTTCTAGGTCCCTAGAGAGAGAGATTTCTATGTCCCTAGAGGGATTTCTATGTCGCTAGAGGGATTTCTATGTCCCAAGAGGGATTTCTATGTTTCTAGAGGGATAGATTTCTATGTCCCTAGAGGGATTTCTATGTCGCTAGAGGGATTTCTATGTCCCTAGAGGGATAGATTTCTATGTCCCTAGAGGGATTTCTATGTCCCTAGAGGGATTTCTAGGTCCCTAGAGGGATTTCTAGGTCCCTAGAGGGATTTCTAGGTCCCTAGAGGGATTTCTAGGTCCCTAGAGAGAGAGATTTCTATGTCCCTAGAGGGATTTCTATGTCCCAAGAGGGATTTCTAGGTCCCTAGAGGGATAGATTTCTAGGTCCCTAGAGGGATAGATTTCTATGTCCCTAGAGGGATTTCTATGTCCCTAGAGGGATTTCTATGTCCCTAGAGGGATTTCTAGGTCCCTAGAGAGAGAGATTTCTATGTCCCTAGAGGGATTTCTATGTCCCTAGAGGGATTTCTAGGTCCCTAGAGGGATTTCTAGGTCCCTAGAGGGATTTCTATGTCGCTAGAGGGATTTCTATGTCCCAAGAGGGATTTCTATGTTTCTAGAGGGATAGATTTCTATGTCCCTAGAGGGATTTCTATGTCGCTAGAGGGATTTCTATGTCCCTAGAGGGATTTCTAGGTCCCTAGAGGGATTTCTATGTCCCTAGAGGGATTTCTAGGTCCCTAGAGGGATTTCTAGGTCCCTAGAGAGAGAGATTTCTATGTCCCTAGAGGGATTTCTATGTCCCAAGAGGGATTTCTAGGTCCCTAGAGGGATAGATTTCTAGGTCCCTAGAGGGATAGATTTCTATGTCCCTAGAGGGATTTCTATGTCCCTAGAGGGATTTCTATGTCCCTAGAGGGATTTCTAGGTCCCTAGAGAGAGAGATTTCTATGTCCCTAGAGGGATTTCTATGTCCCTAGAGGGATTTCTAGGTCCCTAGAGGGATTTCTAGGTCCCTAGAGGGATTTCTAGGTCCCTAGAGGGATTTCTAGGTCCCTAGAGAGAGAGATTTCTATGTCCCTAGAGGGATTTCTATGTCCCAAGAGGGATTTCTAGGTCCCTAGAGGGATAGATTTCTAGGTCCCTAGAGGGATAGATTTCTATGTCCCTAGAGGGATTTCTATGTCCCTAGAGGGATTTCTATGTCCCAAGAGGGATTTCTATGTCCCAAGAGGGATTTCTATGTCCCAAGAGGGATTTCTATGTCCCAAGAGGGATTTCTATGTCCCTAGAGGGATAGATTTCTATGTCCCTAGAGGGATTTCAATGTCCCTAGAGGGATTTCTATGTCCCAAGAGGGATTTCTATGTCCCAAGAGGGATTTCTATGTCCCAAGAGGGATTTCTATGTCCCTAGAGGGATAGATTTCTATGTCCCTAGAGGGATTTCAATGTCCCTAGAGGGATTTCTATGTCCCAAGAGGGATTTCTATGTCCCAAGAGGGATTTCTATGTCCCTAGAGGGATTTCTATGTCCCTAGAGGGATAGATTTCTATGTCCCTAGAGGGATTTCAATGTCCCTAGAGGGATTTCTAGGTCCCTAGAGGGATTTCTATGTCCCTAGAGGGATAGATTTCTATGTCCCTAGAGGGATTTCTATGTCCCTAGAGGGATTTCTATGTCCCAAGAGGGATTTCTATGTCCCTAGAGGGATAGATTTCTATGTCCCTAGAGGGATTTCTATGTCCCTAGAGGGATAGATTTCTATGTCCCTAGAGGGATTTCTATGTCCCTAGAGGGATTTCTATGTCCCAAGAGGGATTTCTAGGTCCCTAGAGAGAGAGATTTCTATGTCCCTAGAGGGATTTCTATGTCGCTAGAGGGATTTCTATGTCCCAAGAGGGATTTCTATGTCCCTAGAGGGATAGATTTCTATGTCCCTAGAGGGATTTCTATGTCGCTAGAGGGATTTCTATGTCCCTAGAGGGATAGATTTCTATGTCCCTAGAGGGATTTCTATGTCCCTAGAGGGATTTCTAGGTCCCTAGAGGGATTTCTAGGTCCCTAGAGGGATTTCTAGGTCCCTAGAGAGAGAGATTTCTATGTCCCTAGAGGGATTTCTATGTCCCAAGAGGGATTTCTATGTCCCTAGAGGGATTTCTATGTCCCTAGAGGGATAGATTTCTATGTCCCTAGAGGGATTTCTATGTCCCTAGAGGGATTTCTAGGTCCATTGAGAGAGAGATTTCTATGTCCCTAGAGGGATTTCTATGTCGCTAGAGGGATTTCTATGTCCCAAGAGGGATTTCTATGTCCCTAGAGGGATAGATTTCTATGTCCCTAGAGGGATTTCTATGTCGCTAGAGGGATTTCTATGTCCCTAGAGGGATAGATTTCTATGTCCCTAGAGGGATTTCTATGTCCCTAGAGGGATTTCTAGGTCCCTAGAGGGATTTCTATGTCCCTAGAGGGATTTCTATGTCCCTAGAGGGATAGATTTCTATGTCCCTAGAGGGATTTCTATGTCCCTAGAGGGATTTCTAGGTCCCTAGAGAGAGAGATTTCTATGTCCCTAGAGGGATTTCTATGTCGCTAGAGGGATTTCTATGTCCCAAGAGGGATTTCTATGTTTCTAGAGGGATAGATTTCTATGTCCCTAGAGGGATTTCTATGTCGCTAGAGGGATTTCTATGTCCCTAGAGGGATAGATTTCTATGTCCCTAGAGGGATTTCTATGTCCCTAGAGGGATTTCTAGGTCCCTAGAGGGATTTCTAGGTCCCTAGAGGGATTTCTAGGTCCCTAGAGGGATTTCTAGGTCCCTAGAGAGAGAGATTTCTATGTCCCTAGAGGGATTTCTATGTCCCAAGAGGGATTTCTAGGTCCCTAGAGGGATAGATTTCTAGGTCCCTAGAGGGATAGATTTCTATGTCCCTAGAGGGATTTCTATGTCCCTAGAGGGATTTCTATGTCCCTAGAGAGAGAGATTTCTATGTCCCTAGAGGGATTTCTATGTCCCTAGAGGGATTTCTAGGTCCCTAGAGGGATTTCTAGGTCCCTAGAGGGATTTCTATGTCGCTAGAGGGATTTCTATGTCCCAAGAGGGATTTCTATGTTTCTAGAGGGATAGATTTCTATGTCCCTAGAGGGATTTCTATGTCGCTAGAGGGATTTCTATGTCCCTAGAGGGATTTCTAGGTCCCTAGAGGGATTTCTATGTCCCTAGAGGGATTTCTAGGTCCCTAGAGGGATTTCTAGGTCCCTAGAGAGAGAGATTTCTATGTCCCTAGAGGGATTTCTATGTCCCAAGAGGGATTTCTAGGTCCCTAGAGGGATAGATTTCTAGGTCCCTAGAGGGATAGATTTCTATGTCCCTAGAGGGATTTCTATGTCCCTAGAGGGATTTCTATGTCCCTAGAGGGATTTCTAGGTCCCTAGAGAGAGAGATTTCTATGTCCCTAGAGGGATTTCTATGTCCCTAGAGGGATTTCTAGGTCCCTAGAGGGATTTCTAGGTCCCTAGAGGGATTTCTAGGTCCCTAGAGGGATTTCTAGGTCCCTAGAGAGAGAGATTTCTATGTCCCTAGAGGGATTTCTATGTCCCAAGAGGGATTTCTAGGTCCCTAGAGGGATAGATTTCTAGGTCCCTAGAGGGATAGATTTCTATGTCCCTAGAGGGATTTCTATGTCCCTAGAGGGATTTCTATGTCCCAAGAGGGATTTCTATGTCCCAAGAGGGATTTCTATGTCCCTAGAGGGATAGATTTCTATGTCCCTAGAGGGATTTCTATGTCCCTAGAGGGATTTCTATGTCCCTAGAGGGATTTCTAGGTCCCTAGAGAGAGAGATTTCTATGTCCTTAGAGGGATTTCTATGTCGCTAGAGGGATTTCTATGTCGCTAGAGGGATTTCTATGTCGCTAGAGGGATTTCTAGGTCCCTAGAGGGATTTCTATGTCCCAGAGGGATTTCTAGGTCCCTAGAGGGATTTCTATGTCCCTAGAGGGATAAATTTCTATGTCCCTAGAGGGATTTCTAGGTCCCTAGAGAGAGAGATTTCTATGTCCTTAGAGGGATTTCTATGTCGCTAGAGGGATTTCTATGTCGCTAGAGGGATTTCTATGTCGCTAGAGGGATTTCTAGGTCCCTAGAGGGATTTCTATGTCCCAGAGGGATTTCTAGGTCCCTAGAGGGATTTCTATGTCCCTAGAGGGATAAATTTCTATGTCCCTAGAGGGATTTCTATGTCCCTAGAGGGATAGATTTCTATGTCCCTAGAGGGATTTCTATGTCCCTAGAGGGATTTCTATGTCCCTAGAGGGATTTCTAGGTCCCAAGAGGGATTTCTATGTCCCTAGAGGGATAGATTTCTATGTCCCTAGAGGGATTTCTATGTCCCTAGAGACGGTTACCTTGGATAACCTTTCAAAATAGGAATGTAATAATATTGGAAATAAATAAATCGAAGTAATAACAATATAATTAAATATATAACATGTTATAAAATAATGTTGTATATAATGTAAATAAATATAATAACGAGATCAATAAATAGAGTAATAATAATGGAAATACATAAATCGAAGTAATAACAATATAATTGAATATATAACATATTATAAAATAATTTGGTATATAATGTAAATAAATAAAATAATGAGATCAATAAATACTCCAATATATAAACGATTTAAAATTAAAATAATTATCTAAAACTAGTATAAAGTATAATAAATAAATAATAAGTATATTTAATCATAAATAATAAGTGTAGGATGTAAAATAATGCAACATATATAAAATATTTAAAATTCAAAAAATTATTTAAAAACTTAACATTCAATCGCATTTCGGTGGAAAATGGGTTGCTATACAGTTCAACATGGATTGAAAAGAGTCTCTATCCCTACATTTCCTATTTTTTTGCAAAATGTTTTTCTCCTGGCAAAAATGAATTGCATCTTCCTCGGTTCTTGCCAAATCCCAAATAAGCATTGTCGTATAACTAAGAAACACCAAACAACAAAATATCGACATTATCTTGTATTATTAACAAAGAACAACTGAGCAACAAACACAACAACGCTCGAACAGACTAGTAAACAAACAAAGATGTCTGTCAAAAATGTAAGGTTATCCAAGGTAACTGGTAGAAATGTAACTGTTATCTTGGGTTTTGAGAGGGATATCTGGAGTTTTAGGAGGGATTTCTAGGTCCCTAGAGGGATTTCTATGTCCCTAGAGGGATTTCTAGGTCCCTAGAGAGATAGATTTCTATGTCCCTAGAGGGATTTCTACGTCCCTAGAGGGATTTCTATGTCCCTAGAGGGATTTCTATGTCCCTAGAGGGATTTCTATGTCCCTAGAGGGATTTCTAGGTCCCTAGAGAGAGAGATTTCTATGTCCCTAGAGGGATTTCTATGTCGCTAGAGGGATTTCTATGTCGCTAGAGGGATTTCTATGTCCCTAGAGGGATTTCTAGGTCCCTAGAGGGATAGATTTCTATGTCCCTAGAGGAATTTCAATGTCCCTAGAGGGATTTCAAGGTCCCTAGAGGGATTTCTATGTCGCTAGAGGGATTTCTATGTCCCTAGAGGGATAGATTTCTATGTCCCTAGAGGGATTTCTATGTCCCTAGAGGGATTTCTGTGTCCCAAGAGGGATTTCTATGTCCCTAGAGGGATTTCTATGTCCCTAGAGGGATAGATTTCTATGTCCCTAGAGGGATTTCAATGTCCCTAGAGGGATTTCTAGGTCCCTAGAGGGATTTCTATGTCCCTAGAGGGATAGATTTCTATGTCCCTAGAGGGATTTCTATGTCCCTAGAGGGATTTCTATGTCCCAAGAGGGATTTCTATGTCCCTAGAGGGATTTCTATGTCCCTAGAGGGATAGATTTCTATGTCCCTAGAGGGATTTCTATGTCCCTAGAGGGATTTCTAGGTCCCTAGAGAGAGAGATTTCTATGTCCTTAGTGGGATTTCTATGTCGCTAGAGGGATTTCTAGGTCCCTAGAGGGATTTCTATGTCCCAGAGGGATTTCTAGGTCCCTAGAGGGATTTCTATGTCCCTAGAGGGATAGATTTCTATGTCCCTAGAGGGATTTCTATGTCCCTAGAGGGATAGATTTCTATGTCCCTAGAGGGATTTCTATGTCCCTAGAGGGATTTCTAGGTCCCTAGAGGGATTTCTATGTCCCTAGAGGGATAGATTTCTATGTCCCTAGAGGGATTTCTATGTCCCAAGAGGGATTTCTATGTCCCTAGAGGGATTTCTATGTCCCTAGAGGGATAGATTTCTATGTGTCTAGAGGGATTTCTATGTCCCTAGAGGGATTTCTAGGTTCCTAGAGAGAGAGATTTCTATGTCCTTAGAGGGATTTCTATGTCGCTAGAGGGATTTCTAGGTCCCTAAAGGGATTTCTATGTCCCAGAGGGATTTCTAGGTCCCTAGAGGGATTTCTATGTCCCTAGAGGGATAGATTTCTATGTCCCTAGAGGGATTTCTATGTCCCTAGAGGGATAGATTTCTATGTCCCTAGAGGGATTTCTATGTCCCTAGAGGGATTTCTATGTCCCTAGAGGGATTTCTATGTCCCTAGAGGGATAGATTTCTATGTCCCTAGAGGGATTTCTATGTCCCTAGAGAGATTTCTAGGTCCCTAGAGGGATTTCTATGTCCCTAGAGGGATTTCTATGTCCCTAGAGGGATTTCTAGGTCCCTAGAGAGAGAGATTTCTATGTCCCTAGAGGGATTTCTATGTCGCTAGAGGGATTTCTAGGTCCCTAGAGGGATAGATTTCTATGTCCCTAGAGGGATTTCAATGTCCCTAGAGGGATTTCTAGGTCCCTAGAGGGATTTCTATGTCGCTAGAGGGATTTCTATGTCCCTAGAGGGATAGATTTCTATGTCCCTAGAGGGATTTCTATGTCCCTAGAGGGATTTCTATGTCCCAAGAGGGATTTCTATGTCCCAAGAGGGATTTCTATGTCCCAAGAGGGATTTCTATGTCCCTAGAGGGATTTCTATGTCCCTAGAGGGATAGATTTCTATGTCCCTAGAGGGATTTCAATGTCCCTAGA
Organism: Troilus luridus; assembly: GCA_964056705.1. Lineage (NCBI taxonomy): Eukaryota > Metazoa > Arthropoda > Insecta > Hemiptera > Pentatomidae > Troilus > Troilus luridus. The sequence continues at coordinate 104,368,700 of OZ057416.1, read as the reverse complement.
GGGATTTCTAGGTCCCTAGAGGGATTTCTATGTCCCTAGAGGGATAGATTTCTATGTCCCTAGAGGGATTTCTATGTCCCTAGAGGGATTTCTATGTCCCAAGAGGGATTTCTATGTCCCTAGAGGGATTTCTATGTCCCTAGAGGGATAGATTTCTATGTCCCTAGAGGGATTTCTATGTCCCTAGAGGGATTTCTAGGTCCCTAGAGAGAGAGATTTCTATGTCCTTAGTGGGATTTCTATGTCGCTAGAGGGATTTCTAGGTCCCTAGAGGGATTTCTATGTCCCAGAGGGATTTCTAGGTCCCTAGAGGGATTTCTATGTCCCTAGAGGGATAGATTTCTATGTCCCTAGAGGGATTTCTATGTCCCTAGAGGGATAGATTTCTATGTCCCTAGAGGGATTTCTATGTCCCTAGAGGGATTTCTAGGTCCCTAGAGGGATTTCTATGTCCCTAGAGGGATAGATTTCTATGTCCCTAGAGGGATTTCTATGTCCCAAGAGGGATTTCTATGTCCCTAGAGGGATTTCTATGTCCCTAGAGGGATAGATTTCTATGTCCCTAGAGGGATTTCTATGTCCCTAGAGGGATTTCTAGGTCCCTAGAGAGAGAGATTTCTATGTCCTTAGAGGGATTTCTATGTCGCTAGAGGGATTTCTAGGTCCCTAGAGGGATTTCTATGTCCCAGAGGGATTTCTAGGTCCCTAGAGGGATTTCTATGTCCCTAGAGGGATAGATTTCTATGTCCCTAGAGGGATTTCTATGTCCCTAGAGGGATAGATTTCTATGTCCCTAGAGGGATTTCTATGTCCCTAGAGGGATTTCTATGTCCCTAGAGGGATTTCTATGTCCCTAGAGGGATAGATTTCTATGTCCCTAGAGGGATTTCTATGTCCCTAGAGGGATTTCTATGTCCCTAGAGGGATTTCTAGGTCCCAAGAGGGATTTCTATGTCCCTAGAGGGATAGATTTCTATGTCCCTAGAGAGATTTCTAGGTCCCTAGAGGGATTTCAATGTCCCTAGAGGGATTTCTAGGTCCCTAGAGGGATAGATTTCTAGGTCCCTAGAGGGATTATATGTCAAATCCATTTCACACAAAACCTCATTGGTCACCCGGTTATTTATAACCTTCACTATATTTATTTCACTCCTGTTACAAGACTATTAAATAATTAAATAAACAAAATTATTAAACTTCAATTTAACTTTATATAAAATTACAAACAGCGGCTGAAACACGGCCCACTAAATCTTATGTGATTTACACCTAATGTACTTTAGTATTAATTTATTTTTATTGGAATTAAACTAGTAAATAATTAAACAATTGAATAAAAAAAAAAGCACTGAATATGGGCATACAAATTGTTTATAATTACAAACTGAGCGGCCGTAACAACTGTGATTCATGCGATTCGGTAGCCGAATAGCATCGGCAAACGAATAACCGAAGAGTGATTTCGATTCGTTGGTGATTTTATGCCATTGTTAGATCTGTGATTGTTGCAGTAGCACTTTGCCATAGTCTGCGTATTTCCGTATATTTATTATTCTATTGTTATTTATTTAATTACAAGTGATATTTTTTTATAATAGTTAATTAAAATATAAATATGTAGTAGTATTCAATAGTAGTGATAGTATATTAAATAGTAGTACAGTAGAACAGGATAGTCAAAATTGACAGTATTTCAAGATCAGTCAGAAGTCCCATCTGGAATTTTTTTACCAAGGAATCCAATTCTGGGATTGCCAAATGTAATATATGCAAGCATAAATTATCATATAAGAGCAGCACAAGCAATCTTAAAAAACATATGGCAAGTAGGCATCCAACAGTATGCATTGATACAATGAGACCGGAGTTATTTTTGAAACAAAAGGTAAGTTTCATTTTTCAACCCATTTTCCACCGAAATGCGATTGAATGTTAAGTTTTTAAATAATTTTTTGAATTTTAAATATTTTATATATGTTGCATTATTTTACATCCTACACTTATTATTTATGATTAAATATACTTATTATTTATTTATTATACTTTATACTAGTTTTAGATAATTATTTTAATTTTAAATCGTTTATATATTGGAGTATTTATTGATCTCATTATTTTATTTATTTACATTATATACCAAATTATTTTATAATATGTTATATATTCAATTATATTGTTATTACTTCGATTTATGTATTTCCATTATTATTACTCTATTTATTGATCTCGTTATTATATTTATTTACATTATATACAACATTATTTTATAACATGTTATATATTTAATTATATTGTTATTACTTCGATTTATTTATTTCCAATATTATTACATTCCTATTTTGATTTGAATCTGAGATCGCCTCCCTTCGGATATTTTGAAGAGGGATTCCCTAGGGATTTCTAGGTCCCTAGAGGGATAGATTTCTATGTCCCTAGAGGGATTTCTATGTCCCTAGAGGGATTTCTAGGTCCCTAGAGGGATTTCTATGTCCCTAGAGGGATTTCTATGTCCCTAGAGGGATAGATTTCTATGTCCCTAGAGGGATTTCTATGTCGCTAGAGGGATTTCTATGTCCCAAGAGGGATTTCTATGTCCCTAGAGGGATAGATTTCTATGTCCCCAGAGGGATTTCTATGTCGCTAGAGGGATTTCTATGTCCCTAGAGGGATTTCTAGGTCCCTAGAGGGATTTCTAGGTCCCTAGAGGGATTTCTAGGTCCCTAGAGGGATTTCTAGGTCCCTAGAGGGATAGATTTCTATGTCCCTAGAGGGATTTCTATGTCCCTAGAGGGATAGATTTCTATGTCCCTAGAGGGATTTCTATGTCCCTAGAGGGATTTCTAGGTCCCTAGAGGGATTTCTATGTCCCTAGAGGGATAGATTTCTATGTCCCTAGAGGGATTTCTATGTCCCAAGAGGGATTTCTATGTCCCTAGAGGGATTTCTATGTCCCTAGAGGGATAGATTTCTATGTCCCTAGAGGGATTTCTATGTCCCTAGAGGGATTTCTAGGTCCCTAGAGAGAGAGATTTCTATGTCCTTAGAGGGATTTCTATGTCGCTAGAGGGATTTCTAGGTCCCTAGAGGGATTTCTATGTCCCAGAGGGATTTCTAGGTCCCTAGAGGGATTTCTATGTCCCTAGAGGGATAGATTTCTATGTCCCTAGAGGGATTTCTATGTCCCTAGAGGGATAGATTTCTATGTCCCTAGAGGGATTTCTATGTCCCTAGAGGGATTTCTATGTCCCTAGAGGGATTTCTATGTCCCTAGAGGGATTTCTATGTCCCTAGAGGGATAGATTTCTATGTCCCTAGAGGGATTTCTATGTCCCTAGAGGGATTTCTATGTCCCTAGAGGGATTTCTAGGTCCCAAGAGGGATTTCTATGTCCCTAGAGGGATAGATTTCTATGTCCCTAGAGAGATTTCTAGGTCCCTAGAGGGATTTCAATGTCCCTAGAGGGATTTCTAGGTCCCTAGAGGGATAGATTTCTAGGTCCCTAGAGGGATTATATGTCAAATCCATTTCACACAAAACCTCATTGGTCACCCGGTTATTTATAACCTTCACTATATTTATTTCACTCCTGTTACAAGACTATTAAATAATTAAATAAACAAAATTATTAAACTTCAATTTAACTTTATATAAAATTACAAACAGCGGCTGAAACACGGCCCACTAAATCTTATGTGATTTACACCTAATGTACTTTAGTATTAATTTATTTTTATTGGAATTAAACTAGTAAATAATTAAACAATTGAATAAAAAAAAAAGCACTGAATATGGGCATACAAATTGTTTATAATTACAAACTGAGCGGCCGTAACAACTGTGATTCATGCGATTCGGTAGCCGAATAGCATCGGCAAACGAATAACCGAAGAGTGATTTCGATTCGTTGGTGATTTTATGCCATTGTTAGATCTGTGATTGTTGCAGTAGCACTTTGCCATAGTCTGCGTATTTCCGTATATTTATTATTCTATTGTTATTTATTTAATTACAAGTGATATTTTTTTATAATAGTTAATTAAAATATAAATATGTAGTAGTATTCAATAGTAGTGATAGTATATTAAATAGTAGTACAGTAGAACAGGATAGTCAAAATTGACAGTATTTCAAGATCAGTCAGAAGTCCCATCTGGAATTTTTTTACCAAGGAATCCAATTCTGGGATTGCCAAATGTAATATATGCAAGCATAAATTATCATATAAGAGCAGCACAAGCAATCTTAAAAAACATATGGCAAGTAGGCATCCAACAGTATGCATTGATACAATGAGACCGGAGTTATTTTTGAAACAAAAGGTAAGTTTCATTTTTCAACCCATTTTCCACCGAAATGCGATTGAATGTTAAGTTTTTAAATAATTTTTTGAATTTTAAATATTTTATATATGTTGCATTATTTTACATCCTACACTTATTATTTATGATTAAATATACTTATTATTTATTTATTATACTTTATACTAGTTTTAGATAATTATTTTAATTTTAAATCGTTTATATATTGGAGTATTTATTGATCTCATTATTTTATTTATTTACATTATATACCAAATTATTTTATAATATGTTATATATTCAATTATATTGTTATTACTTCGATTTATGTATTTCCATTATTATTACTCTATTTATTGATCTCGTTATTATATTTATTTACATTATATACAACATTATTTTATAACATGTTATATATTTAATTATATTGTTATTACTTCGATTTATTTATTTCCAATATTATTACATTCCTATTTTGATTTGAATCTGAGATCGCCTCCCTTCGGATATTTTGAAGAGGGATTCCCTAGGGATTTCTAGGTCCCTAGAGGGATAGATTTCTATGTCCCTAGAGGGATTTCTATGTCCCTAGAGGGATTTCTAGGTCCCTAGAGGGATTTCTATGTCCCTAGAGGGATTTCTATGTCCCTAGAGGGATAGATTTCTATGTCCCTAGAGGGATTTCTATGTCCCTAGAGGGATTTCTAGGTCCCTAGAGAGAGAGATTTCTATGTCCCTAGAGGGATTTCTATGTCGCTAGAGGGATTTCTATGTCCCAAGAGGGATTTCTATGTCCCTAGAGGGATAGATTTCTATGTCCCCAGAGGGATTTCTATGTCGCTAGAGGGATTTCTATGTCCCTAGAGGGATTTCTAGGTCCCTAGAGGGATTTCTAGGTCCCTAGAGGGATTTCTAGGTCCCTAGAGGGATTTCTAGGTCCCTAGAGAGAGAGATTTCTATGTCCCTAGAGGGATTTCTATGTCCCAAGAGGGATTTCTAGGTCCCTAGAGGGATAGATTTCTAGGTCCCTAGAGGGATAGATTTCTATGTCCCTAGAGGGATTTCTATGTCCCTAGAGGGATTTCTATGTCCCTAGAGGGATTTCTATGTCCCTAGAGGGATTTCTAGGTCCCTAGAGAGAGAGATTTCTATGTCCCTAGAGGGATTTCTATGTCCCTAGAGGGATTTCTAGATCCCTAGAGGGATTTCTAGGTCCCTAGAGGGATTTCTAGGTCCCTAGAGGGATTTCTAGGTCCCTAGAGAGAGAGATTTCTATGTCCCTAGAGGGATTTCTATGTCCCAAGAGGGATTTCTAGGTCCCTAGAGGGATAGATTTCTAGGTCCCTAGAGGGATAGATTTCTATGTCCCTAGAGGGATTTCTATGTCCCTAGAGGTATTTCTATGTCCCAAGAGGGATTTCTATGTCCCAAGAGGGATTTCTATGTCCCTAGAGGGATAGATTTCTATGTCCCTAGAGGGATTTCTATGTCCCTAGAGGGATTTCTATGTCCCTAGAGGGATTTCTAGGTCCCTAGAGAGAGAGATTTCTATGTCCTTAGAGGGATTTCTATGTCGCTAGAGGGATTTCTATGTCGCTAGAGGGATTTCTAGGTCGCTAGAGGGATTTCTATGTCCCAGAGGGATTTCTAGGTCCCTAGAGGGATTTCTATGTCCCTAGAGGGATTTCTAGGTCCCTAGAGGGATTTCTAGGTCCCTAGAGGGATTTCTAGGTCCCTAGAGAGAGAGATTTCTATGTCCTTAGAGGGATTTCTATGTCGCTAGAGGGATTTCTATGTCGCTAGAGGGATTTCTATGTCGCTAGAGGGATTTCTAGGTCCCTAGAGGGATTTCTATGTCCCAGAGGGATTTCTAGGTCCCTAGAGGGATTTCTATGTCCCTAGAGGGATAAATTTCTATGTCCCTAGAGGGATTTCTATGTCCCTAGAGGGATAGATTTCTATGTCCCTAGAGGGATTTCTATGTCCCTAGAGGGATTTCTATGTCCCTAGAGGGATTTCTAGGTCCCAAGAGGGATTTCTATGTCCCTAGAGGGATAGATTTCTATGTCCCTAGAGGGATTTCTATGTCCCTAGAGACGGTTACCTTGGATAACCTTTCAAAATAGGAATGTAATAATATTGGAAATAAATAAATCGAAGTAATAACAATATAATTAAATATATAACATGTTATAAAATAATGTTGTATATAATGTAAATAAATATAATAACGAGATCAATAAATAGAGTAATAATAATGGAAATACATAAATCGAAGTAATAACAATATAATTGACTATATAACATATTATAAAATAATTTGGTATATAATGTAAATAAATAAAATAATGAGATCAATAAATACTCCAATATATAAACGATTTAAAATTAAAATAATTATCTAAAACTAGTATAAAGTATAATAAATAAATAATAAGTATATTTAATCATAAATAATAAGTGTAGGATGTAAAATAATGCAACATATATAAAATATTTAAAATTCAAAAAATTATTTAAAAACTTAACATTCAATCGCATTTCGGTGGAAAATGGGTTGCTATACAGTTCAACATGGATTGAAAAGAGTCTCTATCCCTACATTTCCTATTTTTCTGCAAAATGTTTTTCTCCTGGCAAAAATGAATTGCATCTTCCTCGGTTCTTGCCAAATCCCAAATAAGCATTGTCGTATAACTAAGAAACACCAAACAACAAAATATCGACATTATCTTGTATTATTAACAAAGAACAACTGAGCAACAAACACAACAACGCTCGAACAGACTAGTAAACAAACAATGATGTCTGTCAAAAATGTAAGGTTATCCAAGGTAACTGGTAGAAATGTAACTGTTATCTTGGGTTTTGAGAGGGATATCTGGAGTTTTAGGAGGGATTTCTAGGTCCCTAGAGGGATTTCTATGTCCCTAGAGGGATTTCTATGTCCCTAGAGGGATTTCTAGGTCCCTAGAGGGATTTCTAGGTCCCTAGAGAGATAGATTTCTATGTCCCTAGAGGGATTTCTATGTCCCTAGAGAGATTTCTAGGTCCCTAGAGGGATTTCTATGTCCCTAGAGGGATTTCTAGGTCCCTAGAGGGATTTCTACGTCCCTAGAGGGATTTCTATGTCCCAAGAGGGATTTCTATGTCCCTAGAGGGATAGATTTCTATGTCCCTAGAGGGATTTCTATGTCCCTAGAGGGATTTCTAGGTCCCTAGAGGGATTTCTAGGTCCCTAGAGAGAGAGATTTCTATGTCCCTAGAGGGATTTCTATGTCGCTAGAGGGATTTCTATGTCCCAAGAGGGATTTCTATGTCCCTAGAGGGATAGATTTCTATGTCCCTAGAGGGATTTCTATGTCGCTAGAGGGATTCCTATGTCCCTAGAGGGATTTCTATGTCCCAAGAGGGATTTCTATGTCCCAAGAGGGATTTCTATGTCCCTAGAGGGATTTCTATGTCCCTAGAGGGATAGATTTCTATGTCCCTAGAGGGATTTCAATGTCCCTAGAGGGATTTCTAGGTCCCTAGAGGGATTTCTATGTCCCTAGAGGGATAGATTTCTATGTCCCTAGAGGGATTTCTATGTCCCTAGAGGGATTTCTATGTCCCAAGAGGGATTTCTATGTCCCTAGAGGGATTTCTATGTCCCTAGAGGGATAGATTTCTATGTCCCTAGAGGGATTTCTATGTCCCTAGAGGGATTTCTAGGTCCCTAGAGAGAGAGATTTCTATGTCCTTAGTGGGATTTCTATGTCGCTAGAGGGATTTCTAGGTCCCTAGAGGGATTTCTATGTCCCAGAGGGATTTCTAGGTCCCTAGAGGGATTTCTATGTCCCTAGAGGGATAGATTTCTATGTCCCTAGAGGGATTTCTATGTCCCTAGAGGGATAGATTTCTATGTCCCTAGAGGGATAGATTTCTATGTCCCTAGAGGGATTTCTATGTCCCTAGAGGGATTTCTAGGTCCCTAGAGGGATTTCTATGTCCCTAGAGGGATTTCTATGTCCCTAGAGGGATTTCTAGGTCCCTAGAGGGATTTCTATGTCCCTAGAGGGATAGATTTCTATGTCCCTAGAGGGATGTCTATGTCCCTAGAGGGATTTCTATGTCCCTAGAGGGATAGATTTCTATGTCCCTAGAGGGATTTCTATGTCCCTAGAGGGATTTCTAGGTCCCTAGAGAGAGAGATTTCTATGTCCCTAGAGGGATTTCTATGTCGCTAGAGGGATTTCTATGTCCCAAGAGGGATTTCTATGTCCCTAGAGGGATAGATTTCTATGTCCCTAGAGGGATTTCTATGTCGCTAGAGGGATTTCTATGTCCCTAGAGGGATAGATTTCTATGTCCCTAGAGGGATTTCTATGTCCCTAGAGGGATTTCTAGGTCCCTAGAGGGATTTCTAGGTCCCTAGAGGGATTTCTAGGTCCCTAGAGAGAGAGATTTCTATGTCCCTAGAGGGATTTCTATGTCCCAAGAGGGATTTCTAGGTCCCTAGACGGATAGATTTCTAGGTCCCTAGAGGGATTTCTATGTCCCTAGAGGGATTTCTATGTCCCAAGAGGGATTTCTATGTCCCAAGAGGGATTTCTATGTCCCTAGAGGGATAGATTTCTATGTCCCTAGAGGGATTTCAATGTCCCTAGAGGGATTTCTATGTCCTAAGAGGGATTTCTATGTCCCAAGAGGGATTTCTATGTCCCTAGAGGGATAGATTTCTATGTCCCTAGAGGGATTTCAATGTCCCTAGAGGGATTTCTATGTCCCAAGAGGGATTTCTATGTCCCAAGAGGGATTTCTATGTCCCTAGAGGGATTTCTATGTCCCTAGAGGGATAGATTTCTATGTCCCTAGAGGGATTTCAATGTCCCTAGAGGGATTTCTAGGTCCCTAGAGGGATTTCTATGTCCCTAGAGGGATTTCAATGTCCCTAGAGGGATTTCTATGTCCCAAGAGGGATTTCTATGTCCCAAGAGGGATTTCTATATCCCTAGAGGGATTTCTATGTCCCTAGAGGGATAGATTTCTATGTCCCTAGAGGGATTTCTAGGTCCCTAGAGGGATTTCTAGGTCCCTAGAGGGATTTCTATGTCCCTAGAGGGATAGATTTCTATGTCCCTAGAGGGATTTCTATGTCCCTAGAGGGATTTCTATGTCCCTAGAGGGATTTCTATGTCGCTAGAGGGATTTCTAGGTCGCTAGAGGGATTTCTATGTCCCAAGAGGGATTTCTATGTCCCTAGAGGGATAGATTTCTATGTCCCTAGAGGGATTTCTATGTCGCTAGAGGGATTTCTAGGTCGCTAGAGGGATTTCTATGTCCCAAGAGGGATTTCTATGTCCCTAGAGGGATAGATTTCTATGTCCCTAGAGGGATTTCTAGGTCGCTAGAGGGATTTCTATGTCCCTAGAGGGATTTCTAGGTCCCTAGAGGGATAGATTTCTATGTCCCTAGAGGGATTTCTATGTCCCAAGAGGGATTTCTATGTCCCAAGAGGGATTTCTATGTCCCTAGAGGGATAGATTTCTATGTCCCTAGAGGGATTTCAATGTCCCTAGAGGGATTTCTATGTCCCAAGAGGGATTTCTATGTCCCAAGAGGGATTTCTATGTCCCTAGAGGGATTTCTATGTCCCTAGAGGGATAGATTTCTATGTCCCTAGAGGGATTTCTATGTCCCTAGAGGGATTTCTATGTCCCAAGAGGGATTTCTATGTCCCAAGAGGGATTTCTATGTCCCTAGAGGGATTTCTATGTCCCTAGAGGGATAGATTTCTATGTCCCTAGAGGGATTTCTAGGTCCCTAGAGGTATTTCTATGTCCCAAGAGGGATTTCTATGTCCCAAGAGGGATTTCTATGTCCCTAGAGGGATAGATTTCTATGTCCCTAGAGGGATTTCTATGTCCCTAGAGGGATTTCTATGTCCCTAGAGGGATTTCTAGGTCCCTAGAGAGAGAGATTTCTATGTCCTTAGAGGGATTTCTATGTCGCTAGAGGGATTTCTATGTCGCTAGAGGGATTTCTAGGTCGCTAGAGGGATTTCTATGTCCCAGAGGGATTTCTAGGTCCCTAGAGGGATTTCTATGTCCCTAGAGGGATTTCTAGGTCCCTAGAGGGATTTCTAGGTCCCTAGAGGGATTTCTAGGTCCCTAGAGAGAGAGATTTCTATGTCCTTAGAGGGATTTCTATGTCGCTAGAGGGATTTCTATGTCGCTAGAGGGATTTCTATGTCGCTAGAGGGATTTCTAGGTCCCTAGAGGGATTTCTATGTCCCAGAGGGATTTCTAGGTCCCTAGAGGGATTTCTATGTCCCTAGAGGGATAAATTTCTATGTCCCTAGAGGGATTTCTATGTCCCTAGAGGGATAGATTTCTATGTCCCTAGAGGGATTTCTATGTCCCTAGAGGGATTTCTATGTCCCTAGAGGGATTTCTAGGTCCCAAGAGGGATTTCTATGTCCCTAGAGGGATAGATTTCTATGTCCCTAGAGGGATTTCTATGTCCCTAGAGACGGTTACCTTGGATAACCTTTCAAAATAGGAATGTAATAATATTGGAAATAAATAAATCGAAGTAATAACAATATAATTAAATATATAACATGTTATAAAATAATGTTGTATATAATGTAAATAAATATAATAACGAGATCAATAAATAGAGTAATAATAATGGAAATACATAAATCGAAGTAATAACAATATAATTGACTATATAACATATTATAAAATAATTTGGTATATAATGTAAATAAATAAAATAATGAGATCAATAAATACTCCAATATATAAACGATTTAAAATTAAAATAATTATCTAAAACTAGTATAAAGTATAATAAATAAATAATAAGTATATTTAATCATAAATAATAAGTGTAGGATGTAAAATAATGCAACATATATAAAATATTTAAAATTCAAAAAATTATTTAAAAACTTAACATTCAATCGCATTTCGGTGGAAAATGGGTTGCTATACAGTTCAACATGGATTGAAAAGAGTCTCTATCCCTACATTTCCTATTTTTCTGCAAAATGTTTTTCTCCTGGCAAAAATGAATTGCATCTTCCTCGGTTCTTGCCAAATCCCAAATAAGCATTGTCGTATAACTAAGAAACACCAAACAACAAAATATCGACATTATCTTGTATTATTAACAAAGAACAACTGAGCAACAAACACAACAACGCTCGAACAGACTAGTAAACAAACAATGATGTCTGTCAAAAATGTAAGGTTATCCAAGGTAACTGGTAGAAATGTAACTGTTATCTTGGGTTTTGAGAGGGATATCTGGAGTTTTAGGAGGGATTTCTAGGTCCCTAGAGGGATTTCTATGTCCCTAGAGGGATTTCTAGGTCCCTAGAGAGATAGATTTCTATGTCCCTAGAGGGATTTCTATGTCCCTAGAGAGATTTCTAGGTCCCTAGAGGGATTTCTATGTCCCTAGAGGGATTTCTAGGTCCCTAGAGGGATTTCTACGTCCCTAGAGGGATTTCTATGTCCCTAGAGGGATTTCTAGGTCCCTAGAGGGATAGATTTCTATGTCCCTAGAGGGATTTCAATGTCCCTAGAGGGATTTCTAGGTCCCTAGAGGGATTTCTAGGTCCCTAGAGGGATTTCTATGTCCCTAGAGGGATAGATTTCTATGTCCCTAGAGGGATTTCTATGTCCCTAGAGGGATTTCTATGTCCCAAGAGGGATTTCTATGTCCCAAGAGGGATTTCTATGTCCCTAGAGAGATTTCTAGGTCCCTAGAGGGATTTCTATGTCCCTAGAGGGATTTCTACGTCCCTAGAGGGATTTCTATGTCCCTAGAGGGATAGATTTCTATGTCCCTAGAGGGATTTCTATGTCCCTAGAGGGATTTCTATGTCCCAAGAGGGATTTCTATGTCCCTAGAGGGATTTCTATGTCCCTAGAGGGATAGATTTCTATGTCCCTAGAGGGATTTCTATGTCCCTAGAGGGATTTCTAGGTCCCTAGAGAGAGAGATTTCTATGTCCTTAGAGGGATTTCTATGTCGCTAGAGGGATTTCTAGGTCCCTAGAGGGATTTCTATGTCCCAGAGGGATTTCTAGGTCCCTAGAGGGATTTCTATGTCCCTAGAGGGATAGATTTCTATGTCCCTAGAGGGATTTCTATGTCCCTAGAGGGATAGATTTCTATGTCCCTAGAGGGATTTCTATGTCCCTAGAGGGATTTCTATGTCCCTAGAGGGATTTCTATGTCCCTAGAGGGATAGATTTCTATGTCCCTAGAGGGATTTCTATGTCCCTAGAGGGATTTCTAGGTCCCAAGAGGGATTTCTATGTCCCTAGAGGGATAGATTTCTATGTCCCTAGAGGGATTTCTATGTCCCTAGAGACGGTTACCTTGGATAACCTTTCAAAATAGGAATGTAATAATATTGGAAATAAATAAATCGAAGTAATAACAATATAATTAAATATATAACATGTTATAAAATAATGTTGTATATAATGTAAATAAATATAATAACGAGATCAATAAATAGAGTAATAATAATGGAAATACATAAATCGAAGTAATAACAATATAATTGACTATATAACATATTATAAAATAATTTGGTATATAATGTAAATAAATAAAATAATGAGATCAATAAATACTCCAATATATAAACGATTTAAAATTAAAATAATTATCTAAAACTAGTATAAAGTATAATAAATAAATAATAAGTATATTTAATCATAAATAATAAGTGTAGGATGTAAAATAATGCAACATATATAAAATATTTAAAATTCAAAAAATTATTTAAAAACTTAACATTCAATCGCATTTCGGTGGAAAATGGGTTGCTATACAGTTCAACATGGATTGAAAAGAGTCTCTATCCCTACATTTCCTATTTTTCTGCAAAATGTTTTTCTCCTGGCAAAAATGAATTGCATCTTCCTCGGTTCTTGCCAAATCCCAAATAAGCATTGTCGTATAACTAAGAAACACCAAACAACAAAATATCGACATTATCTTGTATTATTAACAAAGAACAACTGAGCAACAAACACAACAACGCTCGAACAGACTAGTAAACAAACAATGATGTCTGTCAAAAATGTAAGGTTATCCAAGGTAACTGGTAGAAATGTAACTGTTATCTTGGGTTTTGAGAGGGATATCTGGAGTTTTAGGAGGGATTTCTAGGTCCCTAGAGGGATTTCTATGTCCCAAGAGGGATTTCTATGTCCCTAGAGGGATTTCTATGTCCCTAGAGGGATAGATTTCTATGTCCCTAGAGGGATTTCTATGTCCCAAGAGGGATTTCTATGTCCCAAGAGGGATTTCTATGTCCCTAGAGGGATAGATTTCTATGTCCCTAGAGGGATTTCAATGTCCCTAGAGGGATTTCTATGTCCCAAGAGGGATTTCTATGTCCCAAGAGGGATTTCTATGTCCCTAGAGGGATTTCTATGTCCCTAGAGGGATAGATTTCTATGTCCCTAGAGGGATTTCTATGTCCCTAGAGGGATGTCTATGTCCCAAGAAGGATTTCTATGTCCCAAGAGGGATTTCTATGTCCCTAGAGGGATAGATTTCTATGTCCCTAGAGGGATTTCAATGTCCCTAGAGGGATTTCTATGTCCCAAGAGGGATTTCTATGTCCCAAGAGGGATTTCTATGTCCCTAGAGGGATTTCTATGTCCCTAGAGGGATAGATTTCTATGTCCCTAGAGGGATTTCTAGGTCCCTAGAGGGATTTCTAGGTCCCTAGAGGGATTTCTATGTCCCTAGAGGGATAGATTTCTATGTCCCTAGAGGGATTTCTATGTCCCTAGAGGGATTTCTATGTCCCTAGAGGGATTTCTATGTCGCTAGAGGGATTTCTAGGTCGCTAGAGGGATTTCTATGTCCCAAGAGGGATTTCTATGTCCCTAGAGGGATAGATTTCTATGTCCCTAGAGGGATTTCTATGTCCCTAGAGGGATTTCTATGTCCCAAGAGGGATTTCTATGTCCCTAGAGGGATTTCTATGTCCCTAGAGGGATAGATTTCTATGTCCCTAGAGGGATTTCTATGTCCCAAGAGGGATTTCTATGTCCCAAGAGGGATTTCTATGTCCCTAGAGGGATAGATTTCTATGTCCCTAGAGGGATTTCAATGTCCCTAGAGGGATTTCTATGTCCCAAGAGGGATTTCTATGTCCCAAGAGGGATTTCTATGTCCCTAGAGGGATTTCTATGTCCCTAGAGGGATAGATTTCTATGTCCCTAGAGGGATTTCTATGTCCCTAGAGGGATTTCTATGTCCCAAGAGGGATTTCTATGTCCCAAGAGGGATTTCTATGTCCCTAGAGGGATAGATTTCTATGTCCCTAGAGGGATTTCAATGTCCCTAGAGGGATTTCTATGTCCCAAGAGGGATTTCTATGTCCCAAGAGGGATTTCTATGTCCCTAGAGGGATTTCTATGTCCCTAGAGGGATAGATTTCTATGTCCCTAGAGGGATTTCTAGGTCCCTAGAGGGATTTCTAGGTCCCTAGAGGGATTTCTATGTCCCTAGAGGGATAGATTTCTATGTCCCTAGAGGGATTTCTATGTCCCTAGAGGGATTTCTATGTCCCTAGAGGGATTTCTATGTCGCTAGAGGGATTTCTAGGTCGCTAGAGGGATTTCTATGTCCCAAGAGGGATTTCTATGTCCCTAGAGGGATAGATTTCTATGTCCCTAGAGGGATTTCTATGTCCCTAGAGGGATTTCTATGTCGCTAGAGGGATTTCTAGGTCGCTAGAGGGATTTCTATGTCCCAAGAGGGATTTCTATGTCCCTAGAGGGATAGATTTCTATGTCCCTAGAGGGATTTCTATGTCGCTAGAGGGATTTCTAGGTCGCTAGAGGGATTTCTATGTCCCTAGAGGGATTTCTAGGTCCCTAGAGGGATAGATTTCTATGTCCCTAGAGGGATTTCTATGTCCCAAGAGGGATTTCTATGTCCCAAGAGGGATTTCTATGTCCCTAGAGGGATAGATTTCTATGTCCCTAGAGGGATTTCAATGTCTCTAGAGGGATTTCTATGTCCCAAGAGGGATTTCTATGTCCCAAGAGGGATTTCTAGGTCCCTAGAGGGATTTCTATGTCCCTAGAGGGATAGATTTCTATGTCCCTAGAGGGATTTCTATGTCCCTAGAGGGATTTCTATGTCCCAAGAGGGATTTCTATGTCCCTAGAGGGATAGATTTCTATGTCCCTAGAGGGATTTCTATGTCCCTAGAGGGATTTCTATGTCCCAAGAGGGATTTCTATGACCCTAGAGGGATTTCTATGTCCCTAGAGGGATAGATTTCTATGTCCCTAGAGGGATTTCTATGTCCCAAGAGGGATAGATTTCTATGTCCCTAGAGGGATTTCTATGTCCCTAGAAGGATTTCTATGTCCCAAGAGGGATTTCTATGTCCCTAGAGGTATTTCTATGTCCCTAGAGGGATAGATTTCTATGTCCCTAGAGGGATTTCTATGTCCCAAGAGGGATTTCTATGTCCCAGGAGGGATTTCTATGTCCCTAGAGGGATTTCTATGTCCCTAGAGGGATTTCTATGTCCCTAGAGGGATAGATTTCTATGTCCCTAGAGGGATTTCTATGTCCCTAGAGGGATTTCTATGTCCCAAGAGGGATTTCTATGTCCCAAGAGGGATTTCTATGAACCTAGAGGGATAGATTTCTATGTCCCTAGAGGGATTTCAATGTCCCTAGAGGGATTTCTATGTCCCAAGAGGGATTTCTATGTCCCAAGAGGGATTTCTATGTCCCTAGAGGGATTTCTATGTCCCTAGAGGGATAGATTTCTATGTCCCTAGAGGGATTTCTAGGTCCCTAGAGGGATTTCTAGGTCCCTAGAGGGATTTCTATGTCCCTAGAGGGATAGATTTCTATGTCCCTAGAGGGATTTCTATGTCCCTAGAGGGATTTCTATGTCCCAAGAGGGATTTCTATGTCCCTAGAGGGATAGATTTCTATGTCCCTAGAGGGATTTCTATGTCCCTAGAGGGATTTCTATGTCCCTAGAGGGATTTCTATGTCCCTAGAGGGATTTCTATGTCCCTAGAGGGATAGATTTCTATGTCCCTAGAGGGATTTCTATGTCCCAAGAGGGATAGATTTCTATGTCCCTAGAGGGATTTCTATGTCCCAAGAGGGATTTCTATGTCCCTAGAGGGATTTCTATGTCCCTAGAGGGATAGATTTCTATGTCCCTAGAGGGATTTCTATGTCCCAAGAGGGATTTCTATGTCCCAAGAGGGATTTCTATGTCCCTAGAGGGATAGATTTCTATGTCCCTAGAGGGATTTCAATGTCCCTAGAGGGATTTCTATGTCCCAAGAGGGATTTCTATGTCCCAAGAGGGATTTCTATGTCCCTAGAGGGATTTCTATGTCCCTAGAGGGATAGATTTCTATGTCCCTAGAGGGATTTCTATGTCCCTAGAGGGATTTCTATGTCCCAAGAGGGATTTCTATGTCCCAAGAGGGATTTCTATGTCCCTAGAGGGATAGATTTCTATGTCCCTAGAGGGATTTCAATGTCCCTAGAGGGATTTCTATGTCCCAAGAGGGATTTCTATGTCCCAAGAGGGATTTCTATGTCCCTAGAGGGATTTCTATGTCCCTAGAGGGATAGATTTCTAGGTCCCTAGAGGGATTTCTAGGTCCCTAGAGGGATTTCTATGTCCCTAGAGGGATAGATTTCTATGTCCCTAGAGGGATTTCTATGTCCCTAGAGGGATTTCTATGTCCCTAGAGGGATTTCTATGTCGCTAGAGGGATTTCTAGGTCGCTAGAGGGATTTCTATGTCCCAAGAGGGATTTCTATGTCCCAAGAGGGATTTCTATGTCCCTAGAGGGATAGATTTCTATGTCCCTAGAGGGATTTCTATGTCCCAAGAGGGATTTCTATGTCCCAAGAGGGATTTCTATGTCCCTAGAGGGATTTCTATGTCCCTAGAGGGATAGATTTCTATGTCCCTAGAGGGATTTCTATGTCCCTAGAGGGATTTCTATGTCCCAAGAGGGATTTCTATGTCCCAAGAGGGATTTCTATGTCCCTAGAGGGATAGATTTCTATGTCCCTAGAGGGATTTCAATGTCCCTAGAGGGATTTCTATGTCCCAAGAGGGATTTCTATGTCCCAAGAGGGATTTCTATGTCCCTAGAGGGATTTCTATGTCCCTAGAGGGATAGATTTCTATGTCCCTAGAGGGATTTCTAGGTCCCTAGAGGGATTTCTAGGTCCCTAGAGGGATTTCTATGTCCCTAGAGGGATAGATTTCTATGTCCCTAGAGGGATTTCTATGTCCCTAGAGGGATTTCTATGTCCCTAGAGGGATTTCTATGTCGCTAGAGGGATTTCTAGGTCGCTAGAGGGATTTCTATGTCCCAAGAGGGATTTCTATGTCCCTAGAGGGATAGATTTCTATGTCCCTAGAGGGATTTCTATGTCCCTAGAGGGATTTCTATGTCGCTAGAGGGATTTCTAGGTCGCTAGAGGGATTTCTATGTCCCAAGAGGGATTTCTATGTCCCTAGAGGGATAGATTTCTATGTCCCTAGAGGGATTTCTATGTCCCAAGAGGGATTTCTATGTCCCAAGAGGGATTTCTATGTCCCTAGAGGGATAGATTTCTATGTCCCTAGAGGGATTTCAATGTCCCTAGAGGGATTTCTATGTCCCAAGAGGGATTTCTATGTCCCAAGAGGGATTTCTAGGTCCCTAGAGGGATTTCTATGTCCCTAGAGGGATAGATTTCTATGTCCCTAGAGGGATTTCTATGTCCCTAGAGGGATTTCTATGTCCCAAGAGGGATTTCTATGTCCCTAGAGGGATAGATTTCTATGTCCCTAGAGGGATTTCTATGTCCCTAGAGGGATTTCTATGTCCCAAGAGGGATTTCTATGTCCCTAGAGGGATTTCTATGTCCCTAGAGGGATTTCTATGTCCCTAGAGGGATAGATTTCTATGTCCCTAGAGGGATTTCTATGTCCCAAGAGGGATAGATTTCTATGTCCCTAGAGGGATTTCTATGTCCCAAGAGGGATTTCTATGTCCCTAGAGGGATTTCTATGTCCCTAGAGGGATAGATTTCTATGTCCCTAGAGGGATTTCTATGTCCCAAGAGGGATTTCTATGTCCCAAGAGGGATTTCTATGTCCCTAGAGGGATAGATTTCTATGTCCCTAGAGGGATTTCAATGTCCCTAGAGGGATTTCTATGTCCCAAGAGGGATTTCTATGTCCCAAGAGGGATTTCTATGTCCCTAGAGGGATTTCTATGTCCCTAGAGGGATAGATTTCTATGTCCCTAGAGGGATTTCTATGTCCCTAGAGGGATTTCTATGTCCCAAGAGGGATTTCTATGTCCCAAGAGGGATTTCTATGTCCCTAGAGGGATAGATTTCTATGTCCCTAGAGGGATTTCAATGTCCCTAGAGGGATTTCTATGTCCCAAGAGGGATTTCTATGTCCCAAGAGGGATTTCTATGTCCCTAGAGGGATTTCTATGTCCCTAGAGGGATAGATTTCTAGGTCCCTAGAGGGATTTCTAGGTCCCTAGAGGGATTTCTATGTCCCTAGAGGGATAGATTTCTATGTCCCTAGAGGGATTTCTATGTCCCTAGAGGGATTTCTATGTCCCTAGAGGGATTTCTATGTCGCTAGAGGGATTTCTAGGTCGCTAGAGGGATTTCTATGTCCCAAGAGGGATTTCTATGTCCCAAGAGGGATTTCTATGTCCCTAGAGGGATAGATTTCTATGTCCCTAGAGGGATTTCTATGTCCCAAGAGGGATTTCTAGGTCCCTAGAGGGATTTCTATGTCCCTAGAGGGATAGATTTCTATGTCCCTAGAGGGATTTCTATGTCCCTAGAGGGATTTCTATGTCCCTAGAGGGATTTCTATGTCGCTAGAGGGATTTCTAGGTCGCTAGAGGGATTTCTATGTCCCAAGAGGGATTTCTATGTCCCTAGAGGGATAGATTTCTATGTCCCTAGAGGGATTTCTATGTCCCTAGAGGGATTTCTATGTCGCTAGAGGGATTTCTAGGTCGCTAGAGGGATTTCTATGTCCCAAGAGGGATTTCTATGTCCCTAGAGGGATAGATTTCTATGTCCCTAGAGGGATTTCTATGTCGCTAGAGGGATTTCTAGGTCGCTAGAGGGATTTCTATGTCCCTAGAGGGATTTCTAGGTCCCTAGAGGGATAGATTTCTATGTCCCTAGAGGGATTTCTATGTCCCAAGAGGGATTTCTATGTCCCAAGAGGGATTTCTATGTCCCTAGAGGGATAGATTTCTATGTCCCTAGAGGGATTTCAATGTCTCTAGAGGGATTTCTATGTCCCAAGAGGGATTTCTATGTCCCAAGAGGGATTTCTAGGTCCCTAGAGGGATTTCTATGCCCCTAGAGGGATAGATTTCTATGTCCCTAGAGGGATTTCTATGTCCCTAGAGGGATTTCTATGTCCCAAGAGGGATTTCTATGTCCCTAGAGGGATAGATTTCTATGTCCCTAGAGGGATTTCTATGTCCCTAGAGGGATTTCTATGTCCCAAGAGGGATTTCTATGACCCTAGAGGGATTTCTATGTCCCTAGAGGGATAGATTTCTATGTCCCTAGAGGGATTTCTATGTCCCAAGAGGGATAGATTTCTATGTCCCTAGAGGGATTTCTATGTCCCTAGAAGGATTTCTATGTCCCAAGAGGGATTTCTATGTCCCTAGAGGTATTTCTATGTCCCTAGAGGGATAGATTTCTATGTCCCTAGAGGGATTTCTATGTCCCAAGAGGGATTTCTATGTCCCAGGAGGGATTTCTATGTCCCTAGAGGGATTTCTATGTCCCTAGAGGGATTTCTATGTCCCTAGAGGGATAGATTTCTATGTCCCTAGAGGGATTTCTATGTCCCTAGAGGGATTTCTATGTCCCAAGAGGGATTTCTATGTCCCAAGAGGGATTTCTATGAACCTAGAGGGATAGATTTCTATGTCCCTAGAGGGATTTCAATGTCCCTAGAGGGATTTCTATGTCCCAAGAGGGATTTCTATGTCCCAAGAGGGATTTCTATGTCCCTAGAGGCATTTCTATGTCCCTAGAGGGATAGATTTCTATGTCCCTAGAGGGATTTCTAGGTCCCTAGAGGGATTTCTAGGTCCCTAGAGGGATTTCTATGTCCCTAGAGGGATAGATTTCTATGTCCCTAGAGGGATTTCTATGTCCCTAGAGGGATTTCTATGTCCCAAGAGGGATTTCTATGTCCCTAGAGGGATAGATTTCTATGTCCCTAGAGGGATTTCTATGTCCCTAGAGGGATTTCTATGTCCCTAGAGGGATTTCTATGTCCCTAGAGGGATTTCTATGTCCCTAGAGGGATAGATTTCTATGTCCCTAGAGGGATTTCTATGTCCCAAGAGGGATAGATTTCTATGTCCCTAGAGGGATTTCTATGTCCCAAGAGGGATTTCTATGTCCCTAGAGGGATTTCTATGTCCCTAGAGGGATAGATTTCTATGTCCCTAGAGGGATTTCTATGTCCCAAGAGGGATTTCTATGTCCCAAGAGGGATTTCTATGTCCCTAGAGGGATAGATTTCTATGTCCCTAGAGGGATTTCAATGTCCCTAGAGGGATTTCTATGTCCCAAGAGGGATTTCTATGTCCCAAGAGGGATTTCTATGTCCCTAGAGGGATTTCTATGTCCCTAGAGGGATAGATTTCTATGTCCCTAGAGGGATTTCTATGTCCCTAGAGGGATTTCTATGTCCCAAGAGGGATTTCTATGTCCCAAGAGGGATTTCTATGTCCCTAGAGGGATAGATTTCTATGTCCCTAGAGGGATTTCAATGTCCCTAGAGGGATTTCTATGTCCCAAGAGGGATTTCTATGTCCCAAGAGGGATTTCTATGTCCCTAGAGGGATTTCTATGTCCCTAGAGGGATAGATTTCTAGGTCCCTAGAGGGATTTCTAGGTCCCTAGAGGGATTTCTATGTCCCTAGAGGGATAGATTTCTATGTCCCTAGAGGGATTTCTATGTCCCTAGAGGGATTTCTATGTCCCTAGAGGGATTTCTATGTCGCTAGAGGGATTTCTAGGTCGCTAGAGGGATTTCTATGTCCCAAGAGGGATTTCTATGTCCCAAGAGGGATTTCTATGTCCCTAGAGGGATAGATTTCTATGTCCCTAGAGGGATTTCTATGTCCCAAGAGGGATTTCTATGTCCCAAGAGGGATTTCTATGTCCCTAGAGGGATTTCTATGTCCCTAGAGGGATAGATTTCTATGTCCCTAGAGGGATTTCTATGTCCCTAGAGGGATTTCTATGTCCCAAGAGGGATTTCTATGTCCCAAGAGGGATTTCTATGTCCCTAGAGGGATAGATTTCTATGTCCCTAGAGGGATTTCAATGTCCCTAGAGGGATTTCTATGTCCCAAGAGGGATTTCTATGTCCCAAGAGGGATTTCTATGTCCCTAGAGGGATTTCTATGTCCCTAGAGGGATAGATTTCTATGTCCCTAGAGGGATTTCTAGGTCCCTAGAGGGATTTCTAGGTCCCTAGAGGGATTTCTATGTCCCTAGAGGGATAGATTTCTATGTCCCTAGAGGGATTTCTATGTCCCTAGAGGGATTTCTATGTCCCTAGAGGGATTTCTATGTCGCTAGAGGGATTTCTAGGTCGCTAGAGGGATTTCTATGTCCCAAGAGGGATTTCTATGTCCCTAGAGGGATAGATTTCTATGTCCCTAGAGGGATTTCTATGTCCCTAGAGGGATTTCTATGTCGCTAGAGGGATTTCTAGGTCGCTAGAGGGATTTCTATGTCCCAAGAGGGATTTCTATGTCCCTAGAGGGATAGATTTCTATGTCCCTAGAGGGATTTCTATGTCCCAAGAGGGATTTCTATGTCCCAAGAGGGATTTCTATGTCCCTAGAGGGATAGATTTCTATGTCCCTAGAGGGATTTCAATGTCCCTAGAGGGATTTCTATGTCCCAAGAGGGATTTCTATGTCCCAAGAGGGATTTCTAGGTCCCTAGAGGGATTTCTATGTCCCTAGAGGGATAGATTTCTATGTCCCTAGAGGGATTTCTATGTCCCTAGAGGGATTTCTATGTCCCAAGAGGGATTTCTATGTCCCTAGAGGGATAGATTTCTATGTCCCTAGAGGGATTTCTATGTCCCTAGAGGGATTTCTATGTCCCAAGAGGGATTTCTATGTCCCTAGAGGGATTTCTATGTCCCTAGAGGGATTTCTATGTCCCTAGAGGGATAGATTTCTATGTCCCTAGAGGGATTTCTATGTCCCAAGAGGGATAGATTTCTATGTCCCTAGAGGGATTTCTATGTCCCAAGAGGGATTTCTATGTCCCTAGAGGGATTTCTATGTCCCTAGAGGGATAGATTTCTATGTCCCTAGAGGGATTTCTATGTCCCAAGAGGGATTTCTATGTCCCAAGAGGGATTTCTATGTCCCTAGAGGGATAGATTTCTATGTCCCTAGAGGGATTTCAATGTCCCTAGAGGGATTTCTATGTCCCAAGAGGGATTTCTATGTCCCAAGAGGGATTTCTATGTCCCTAGAGGGATTTCTATGTCCCTAGAGGGATAGATTTCTATGTCCCTAGAGGGATTTCTATGTCCCTAGAGGGATTTCTATGTCCCAAGAGGGATTTCTATGTCCCAAGAGGGATTTCTATGTCCCTAGAGGGATAGATTTCTATGTCCCTAGAGGGATTTCAATGTCCCTAGAGGGATTTCTATGTCCCAAGAGGGATTTCTATGTCCCAAGAGGGATTTCTATGTCCCTAGAGGGATTTCTATGTCCCTAGAGGGATAGATTTCTAGGTCCCTAGAGGGATTTCTAGGTCCCTAGAGGGATTTCTATGTCCCTAGAGGGATAGATTTCTATGTCCCTAGAGGGATTTCTATGTCCCTAGAGGGATTTCTATGTCCCTAGAGGGATTTCTATGTCGCTAGAGGGATTTCTAGGTCGCTAGAGGGATTTCTATGTCCCAAGAGGGATTTCTATGTCCCAAGAGGGATTTCTATGTCCCTAGAGGGATAGATTTCTATGTCCCTAGAGGGATTTCTATGTCCCAAGAGGGATTTCTATGTCCCAAGAGGGATTTCTATGTCCCTAGAGGGATTTCTATGTCCCTAGAGGGATAGATTTCTATGTCCCTAGAGGGATTTCTATGTCCCTAGAGGGATTTCTATGTCCCAAGAGGGATTTCTATGTCCCAAGAGGGATTTCTATGTCCCTAGAGGGATAGATTTCTATGTCCCTAGAGGGATTTCAATGTCCCTAGAGGGATTTCTATGTCCCAAGAGGGATTTCTATGTCCCAAGAGGGATTTCTATGTCCCTAGAGGGATTTCTATGTCCCTAGAGGGATAGATTTCTATGTCCCTAGAGGGATTTCTAGGTCCCTAGAGGGATTTCTAGGTCCCTAGAGGGATTTCTATGTCCCTAGAGGGATAGATTTCTATGTCCCTAGAGGGATTTCTATGTCCCTAGAGGGATTTCTATGTCCCTAGAGGGATTTCTATGTCGCTAGAGGGATTTCTAGGTCGCTAGAGGGATTTCTATGTCCCAAGAGGGATTTCTATGTCCCTAGAGGGATAGATTTCTATGTCCCTAGAGGGATTTCTATGTCCCTAGAGGGATTTCTATGTCGCTAGAGGGATTTCTAGGTCGCTAGAGGGATTTCTATGTCCCAAGAGGGATTTCTATGTCCCTAGAGGGATAGATTTCTATGTCCCTAGAGGGATTTCTATGTCCCAAGAGGGATTTCTATGTCCCAAGAGGGATTTCTATGTCCCTAGAGGGATAGATTTCTATGTCCCTAGAGGGATTTCAATGTCCCTAGAGGGATTTCTAGGTCCCTAGAGGGATTTCTATGTCCCTAGAGGGATAGATTTCTATGTCCCTAGAGGGATTTCTATGTCCCTAGAGGGATTTCTATGTCCCAAGAGGGATTTCTATGTCCCTAGAGGGATAGATTTCTATGTCCCTAGAGGGATTTCTATGTCCCTAGAGGGATTTCTATGTCCCAAGAGGGATTTCTATGTCCCTAGAGGGATTTCTATGTCCCTAGAGGGATAGATTTCTATGTCCCTAGAGGGATTTCTATGTCTCAAGAGGGATAGATTTCTATGTCCCTAGAGGGATTTCTATGTCCCTAGAGGGATTTCTATGTCCCAAGAGGGATTTCTATGTCCCTAGAGGGATTTCTATGTCCCTAGAGGGATAGATTTCTATGTCCCTAGAGGGATTTCTATGTCCCAAGAGGGATTTCTATGTCCCTAGAGGGATTTCTATGTCCCAAGAGGGATTTCTATGTCCCTAGAGGGATTTCTATGTCCCTAGAGGGATAGATTTCTATGTCCCTAGAGGGATTTCTATGTCCCAAGAGGGATTTCTATGTCCCAAGAGGGATTTCTATGTCCCTAGAGGGATAGATTTCTATGTCCCTAGAGGGATTTCAATGTCCCTAGAGGGATTTCTATGTCCCAAGAGGGATTTCTATGTCCCAAGAGGGATTTCTATGTCCCTAGAGGGATAGATTTCTATGTCCCTAGAGGGATTTCAATGTCCCTAGAGGGATTTCTATGTCCCAAGAGGGATTTCTATGTCCCAAGAGCGATTTCTATGTCCCTAGAGGGATTTCTATGTCCCAAGAGGGATTTCTATGTCCCTAGAGGGATAGATTTCTATGTCCCTAGAGGGATTTCTATGTCCCTAGAGGGATTTCTATGTCCCAAGAGGGATTTCTATGTCCCTAGAGGGATTTCTATGTCCCTAGAGGGATAGATTTCTATGTCCCTAGAGGGATTTCTATGTCCCAAGAGGGATTTCTATGTCCCTAGAGGGATTTCTATGTCCCAAGAGGGATTTCTATGTCCCTAGAGGGATTTCTATGTCCCTAGAGGGATAGATTTCTATGTCCCTAGAGGGATTTCTATGTCCCTAGAGGGATTTCTAGGTCCCTAGAGAGAGAAATTTCTATGTCCTTAGAGGGATTTCTATGTCGCTAGAGGGATTTCTAGGTCCCTAGAGGGATTTCTATGTCCCAGAGGGATTTCTAGGTCCCTAGAGGGATTTCTATGTCCCTAGAGGGATAGATTTCTATGTCCCTAGAGGGATTTCTATGTCCCTAGCGGGATAGATTTCTATGTCCCTAGAGGGATTTCTATGTCCCTAGAGGGATTTCTATGTCCCTAGAGGGATAGGTTTCTATGTCCCTAGAGGGATTTCTATGTCCCTAGAGGGATTTCTATGTCCCTAGAGGGATTTCTAGGTCCCAAGAGGGATTTCTATGTCCCTAGAGGGATTTCTATGTCCCTAGAGACGGTTACCTTGGATAACCTTTCAAAATAGGAATGTAATAATATTGGAAATAAATAAATCGAAGTAATAACAATATAATTAAATATATAACATGTTATAAAATAATGTTGTATATAATGTAAATAAATATAATAACGAGATCAATAAATAGAGTAATAATAATGGAAATACATAAATCGAAGTAATAACAATATAATTGACTATATAACATATTATAAAATAATTTGGTATATAATGTAAATAAATAAAATAATGAGATCAATAAATACTCCAATATATAAACGATTTAAAATTAAAATAATTATCTAAAACTAGTATAAAGTATAATAAATAAATAATAAGTATATTTAATCATAAATAATAAGTGTAGGATGTAAAATAATGCAACATATATAAAATATTTAAAATTCAAAAAATTATTTAAAAACTTAACATTCAATCGCATTTCGGTGGAAAATGGGTTGCTATACAGTTCAACATGGATTGAAAAGAGTCTCTATCCCTACATTTCCTATTTTTCTGCAAAATGTTTTTCTCCTGGCAAAAATGAATTGCATCTTCCTCGGTTCTTGCCAAATCCCAAATAAGCATTGTCGTATAACTAAGAAACACCAAACAACAAAATATCGACATTATCTTGTATTATTAACAAAGAACAACTGAGCAACAAACACAACAACGCTCGAACAGACTAGTAAACAAACAATGATGTCTGTCAAAAATGTAAGGTTATCCAAGGTAACTGGTAGAAATGTAACTGTTATCTTGGGTTTTGAGAGGGATATCTGGAGTTTTAGGAGGGATTTCTAGGTCCCTAGAGGGATTTCTATGTCCCTAGAGGGATTTCTATGTCCCTAGAGGGATTTCTAGGTCCCTAGAGGGATCTCTAGGTCCCTAGAGAGATAGATTTCTATGTCCCTAGAGGGATTTCTATGTCCCTAGAGAGATTTCTAGGTCCCTAGAGGGATTTCTATGTCCCTAGAGGGATTTCTAGGTCCCTAGAGGGATTTCTACGTCCCTAGAGGGATTTCTATGTCCCAAGAGGGATTTCTATGTCCCTAGAGGGATAGATTTCTATGTCTCTAGAGGGATTTCTATGTCCCTAGAGGGATTTCTAGGTCCCTAGAGGGATTTCTATGTCCCTAGAGGGATTTCTATGTCGCTAGAGGGATTTCTAGGTCGCTAGAGGGATTTCTATGTCCCTAGAGGGATTTCTAGGTCCCTAGAGGGATAGATTTCTATGTCCCTAGAGGGATTTCTATGTCCCTAGAGGGATTTCAATGTCCCTAGAGGGATTTCTAGGTCCCTAGAGGGATTTCTATGTCCCTAGAGGGATAGATTTCTATGTCCCTAGAGGGATTTCTATGTCCCTAGAGGGATTTCTAGGTCCCTAGAGAGAGAGATTTCTATGTCCCTAGAGGGATTTCTATGTCGCTAGAGGGATTTCTATGTCCCAAGAGGGATTTCTATGTCCCTAGAGGGATAGATTTCTATGTCCCTAGAGGGATTTCTATGTCGCTAGAGGGATTTCTATGTCCCTAGAGGGATAGATTTCTATGTCCCTAGAGGGATTTCTATGTCCCTAGAGGGATTTCTAGGTCCCTAGAGGGATTTCTAGGTCCCTAGAGGGATTTCTAGGTCCCTAGAGGGATTTCTAGGTCCCTAGAGAGAGAGATTTCTATGTCGCTAGAGGGATTTCTATGTCCCAAGAGGGATTTCTAGGTCCCTAGAGGGATAGATTTCTAGGTCCCTAGAGGGATTTCTATGTCCCAAGAGGGATTTCTATGTCCCTAGAGGGATAGATTTCTATGTCCCTAGAGGGATTTCTATGTCCCTAGAGGGATTTCTATGTCCCAAGAGGGATTTCTATGTCCCAAGAGGGATTTCTATGTCCCTAGAGGGATAGATTTCTATGTCCCTAGAGGGATTTCAATGTCCCTAGAGGGATTTCTATGTCCTAAGAGGGATTTCTATGTCCCAAGAGGGATTTCTTTGTCCCTAGAGGGATAGATTTCTATGTCCCTAGAGGGATTTCAATGTCCCTAGAGGGATTTCTATGTCCCAAGAGGGATTTCTATGTCCCAAGAGGGATTTCTATGTCCCTAGAGGGATTTCTATGTCCCTAGAGGGATAGATTTCTATGTCCCTAGAGGGATTTCAATGTCCCTAGAGGGATTTCTAGGTCCCTAGAGGGATTTCTATGTCCCTAGAGGGATATATTTCTATGTCCCTAGAGGGATTTCTATGTCCCTAGAGGGATTTCTATGTCCCAAGAGGGATTTCTATGTCCCTAGAGGGATAGATTTCTATGTCCCTAGAGGGATTTCTATGTCCCTAGAGGGATAGATTTCTATGTCCCTAGAGGGATTTCTATGTCCCTAGAGGGATTTCTATGTCCCTAGAGGGATTTCTATGTCCCTAGAGGGATAGATTTCTATGTCCCTAGAGGGATTTCTATGTCCCTAGAGGGATTTCTATGTCCCTAGAGGGATTTCTAGGTCCCAAGAGGGATTTCTATGTCCCTAGAGGGATAGATTTCTATGTCCCTAGAGGGATTTCTATGTCCCTAGAGACGGTTACCTTGGATAACCTTTCAAAATAGGAATGTAATAATATTGGAAATAAATAAATCGAAGTAATAACAATATAATTAAATATATAACATGTTATAAAATAATGTTGTATATAATGTAAATAAATATAATAACGAGATCAATAAATAGAGTAATAATAATGGAAATACATAAATCGAAGTAATAACAATATAATTGACTATATAACATATTATAAAATAATTTGGTATATAATGTAAATAAATAAAATAATGAGATCAATAAATACTCCAATATATAAACGATTTAAAATTAAAATAATTATCTAAAACTAGTATAAAGTATAATAAATAAATAATAAGTATATTTAATCATAAATAATAAGTGTAGGATGTAAAAAAATGCAACATATATAAAATATTTAAAATTCAAAAAATTATTTAAAAACTTAACATTCAATCGCATTTCGGTGGAAAATGGGTTGCTATACAGTTCAACATGGATTGAAAAGAGTCTCTATCCCTACATTTCCTATTTTTCTGCAAAATGTTTTTCTCCTGGCAAAAATGAATTGCATCTTCCTCGGTTCTTGCCAAATCCCAAATAAGCATTGTCGTATAACTAAGAAACACCAAACAACAAAATATCGACATTATCTTGTATTATTAACAAAGAACAACTGAGCAACAAACACAACAACGCTCGAACAGACTAGTAAACAAACAATGATGTCTGTCAAAAATGTAAGGTTATCCAAGGTAACTGGTAGAAATGTAACTGTTATCTTGGGTTTTGAGAGGGATATCTGGAGTTTTAGGAGGGATTTCTAGGTCCCTAGAGGGATTTCTATGTCCCTGGAGGGATTTCTATGTCCCTAGAGGGATTTCTAGGTCCCTAGAGGGATTTCTATGTCCCTAGAGAGATTTCTAGGTCCCTAGAGGGATTTCTATGTCCCTAGAGGGATTTCTAGGTCCCTAGAGGGATTTCTACGTCCCTAGAGGGATTTCTATGTCCCAAGAGGGATTTCTATGTCCCTAGAGGGATAGATTTCTATGTCCCTAGAGGGATTTCTATGTCCCTAGAGGGATTTCTAGGTCCCTAGAGGGATTTCTATGTCGCTAGAGGGATTTCTAGGTCGCTAGAGGGATTTCTATGTCCCAAGAGGGATTTCTATGTCCCAAGAGGGATTTCTATGTCCCTAGAGGGATAGATTTCTATGTCCCTAGAGGGATTTCAATGTCCCTAGAGGGATTTCTATGTCCCAAGAGGGATTTCTATGTCCCAAGAGGGATTTCTATGTCCCTAGAGGGATTTCTATGTCCCTAGAGGGATAGATTTCTATGTCCCTAGAGGGATTTCTAGGTCCCTAGAGGGATTTCTAGGTCCCTAGAGGGATTTCTATGTCCCTAGAGGGATAGATTTCTATGTCCCTAGAGGGATTTCTAGGTCCCTAGAGGGATTTCTAGGTCCCTAGAGAGAGAGATTTCTATGTCCCTAGAGGGATTTCTATGTCGCTAGAGGAATTTCTATGTCGCTAGAGGGATTTCTATGTCCCTAGAGGGATTTCTAGGTCCCTAGAGGGATAGATTTCTATGTCCCTAGAGGAATTTCAATGTCCCTAGAGGGATTTCAAGGTCCCTAGAGGGATTTCTATGTCGCTAGAGGGATTTCTATGTCCCTAGAGGGATAGATTTCTATGTCCCTAGAGGGATTTCTATGTCCCTAGAGGGATTTCTATGTCCCAAGAGGGATTTCTATGTCCCTAGAGGGATTTCTATGTCCCTAGAGGGATAGATTTCTATGTCCCTAGAGGGATTTCTATGTCCCTAGAGGGATTTCTAGGTCCCTAGAGAGAGAGATTTCTATGTCCTTAGTGGGATTTCTATGTCGCTAGAGGGATTTCTAGGTCCCTAGAGGGATTTCTATGTCCCTAGAGGGATTTCTAGGTCCCTAGAGGGATTTCTACGTCCCTAGAGGGATTTCTATGTCCCTAGAGGGATTTCTATGTCCCTAGAGGGATTTCTATGTCCCTAGAGGGATTTCTAGGTCCCTAGAGAGAGAGATTTCTATGTCCCTAGAGGGATTTCTATGTCGCTAGAGGAATTTCTATGTCGCTAGAGGGATTTCTATGTCCCTAGAGGGATTTCTAGGTCCCTAGAGGGATAGATTTCTATGTCCCTTGAGGAATTTCAATGTCCCTAGAGGGATTTCAAGGTCCCTAGAGGGATTTCTATGTCGCTAGAGGGATTTCTATGTCCCTAGAGGGATAGATTTCTATGTCCCTAGAGGGATTTCTATGTCCCTAGAGGGATTTCTATGTCCCAAGAGGGATTTCTATGTCCCTAGAGGGATTTCTATGTCCCTAGAGGGATAGATTTCTATGTCCCTAGAGGGAT
The DNA here is from genome assembly GCA_964056705.1 of Troilus luridus. Lineage (NCBI taxonomy): Eukaryota > Metazoa > Arthropoda > Insecta > Hemiptera > Pentatomidae > Troilus > Troilus luridus. Next base: position 104,338,091 of record OZ057416.1, on the reverse strand, counting down.
TTCTATGTCCCTAGAGGGATTTCTAGGTCCCTAGAGAGAGAGATTTCTATGTCCTTAGTGGGATTTCTATGTCGCTAGAGGGATTTCTAGGTCCCTAGAGGGATTTCTATGTCCCAGAGGGATTTCTAGGTCCCTAGAGGGATTTCTATGTCCCTAGAGGGATAGATTTCTATGTCCCTAGAGGGATTTCTATGTCCCTAGAGGGATAGATTTCTATGTCCCTAGAGGGATTTCTATGTCCCTAGAGGGATTTCTAGGTCCCTAGAGGGATTTCTATGTCCCTAGAGGGATAGATTTCTATGTCCCTAGAGGGATTTCTATGTCCCAAGAGGGATTTCTATGTCCCTAGAGGGATTTCTATGTCCCTAGAGGGATAGATTTCTATGTCCCTAGAGGGATTTCTATGTCCCTAGAGGGATTTCTAGGTCCCTAGAGAGAGAGATTTCTATGTCCTTAGAGGGATTTCTATGTCGCTAGAGGGATTTCTAGGTCCCTAAAGGGATTTCTATGTCCCAGAGGGATTTCTAGGTCCCTAGAGGGATTTCTATGTCCCTAGAGGGATAGATTTCTATGTCCCTAGAGGGATTTCTATGTCCCTAGAGGGATAGATTTCTATGTCCCTAGAGGGATTTCTATGTCCCTAGAGGGATTTCTATGTCCCTAGAGGGATTTCTATGTCCCTAGAGGGATTTCTATGTCCCTAGAGGGATAGATTTCTATGTCCCTAGAGGGATTTCTATGTCCCTAGAGAGATTTCTAGGTCCCTAGAGGGATTTCTATGTCCCTAGAGGGATAGATTTCCATGTCCCTAGAGGGATAGATTTCTATGTCCCTAGAGGGATTTCTATGTCCCTAGAGGGATTTCTAGGTCCCTAGAGGGATTTCTATGTCCCTAGAGGGATTTCTATGTCGCTAGAGGGATTTCTAGGTCGCTAGAGGGATTTCTATGTCCCAAGAGGGATTTCTATGTCCCAAGAGGGATTTCTATGTCCCTAGAGGGATAGATTTCTATGTCCCTAGAGGGATTTCAATGTCCCTAGAGGGATTTCTATGTCCCAAGAGGGATTTCTATGTCCCAAGAGGGATTTCTATGTCCCTAGAGGGATTTCTATGTCCCTAGAGGGATAGATTTCTATGTCCCTAGAGGGATTTCTAGGTCCCTAGAGGGATTTCTAGGTCCCTAGAGGGATTTCTATGTCCCTAGAGGGATAGATTTCTATGTCCCTAGAGGGATTTCTATGTCCCTAGAGGGATTTCTATGTCCCAAGAGGGATTTCTATGTCCCTAGAGGGATAGATTTCTATGTCCCTAGAGGGATTTCTATGTCCCTAGAGGGATAGATTTCTATGTCCCTAGAGGGATTTCTATGTCCCTAGAGGGATTTCTATGTCCCTAGAGGGATTTCTATGTCCCTAGAGGGATAGATTTCTATGTCCCTAGAGGGATTTCTATGTCCCTAGAGGGATTTCTATGTCCCTAGAGGGATTTCTAGGTCCCAAGAGGGATTTCTATGTCCCTAGAGGGATAGATTTCTATGTCCCTAGAGGGATTTCTATGTCCCTAGAGACGGTTACCTTGGATAACCTTTCAAAATAGGAATGTAATAATATTGGAAATAAATAAATCGAAGTAATAACAATATAATTAAATATATAACATGTTATAAAATAATGTTGTATATAATGTAAATAAATATAATAACGAGATCAATAAATAGAGTAATAATAATGGAAATACATAAATCGAAGTAATAACAATATAATTGACTATATAACATATTATAAAATAATTTGGTATATAATGTAAATAAATAAAATAATGAGTTCAATAAATACTCCAATATATAAACGATTTAAAATTAAAATAATTATCTAAAACTAGTATAAAGTATAATAAATAAATAATAAGTATATTTAATCATAAATAATAAGTGTAGGATGTAAAAAAATGCAACATATATAAAATATTTAAAATTCAAAAAATTATTTAAAAACTTAACATTCAATCGCATTTCGGTGGAAAATGGGTTGCTATACAGTTCAACATGGATTGAAAAGAGTCTCTATCCCTACATTTCCTATTTTTCTGCAAAATGTTTTTCTCCTGGCAAAAATGAATTGCATCTTCCTCGGTTCTTGCCAAATCCCAAATAAGCATTGTCGTATAACTAAGAAACACCAAACAACAAAATATCGACATTATCTTGTATTATTAACAAAGAACAACTGAGCAACAAACACAACAACGCTCGAACAGACTAGTAAACAAACAATGATGTCTGTCAAAAATGTAAGGTTATCCAAGGTAACTGGTAGAAATGTAACTGTTATCTTGGGTTTTGAGAGGGATATCTGGAGTTTTAGGAGGGATTTCTAGGTCCCTAGAGGGATTTCTATGTCCCTGGAGGGATTTCTATGTCCCTAGAGGGATTTCTAGGTCCCTAGAGGGATTTCTATGTCCCTAGAGAGATTTCTAGGTCCCTAGAGGGATTTCTATGTCCCTAGAGGGATTTCTAGGTCCCTAGAGGGATTTCTACGTCCCTAGAGGGATTTCTATGTCCCAAGAGGGATTTCTATGTCCCTAGAGGGATAGATTTCTATGTCCCTAGAGGGATTTCTATGTCCCTAGAGGGATTTCTAGGTCCCTAGAGGGATTTCTATGTCCCTAGAGGGATTTCTATGTCGCTAGAGGGATTTCTAGGTCGCTAGAGGGATTTCTATGTCCCAAGAGGGATTTCTATGTCCCAAGAGGGATTTCTATGTCCCTAGAGGGATAGATTTCTATGTCCCTAGAGGGATTTCAATGTCCCTAGAGGGATTTCTATGTCCCAAGAGGGATTTCTATGTCCCAAGAGGGATTTCTATGTCCCTAGAGGGATTTCTATGTCCCTAGAGGGATAGATTTCTATGTCCCTAGAGGGATTTCTAGGTCCCTAGAGGGATTTCTAGGTCCCTAGAGGGATTTCTATGTCCCTAGAGGGATAGATTTCTATGTCCCTAGAGGGATTTCTAGGTCCCTAGAGGGATTTCTATGTCCCAAGAGGGATTTCTATGTCCCTAGAGGGATAGATTTCAATGTCCCTAGAGGGATTTCTATGTCCCTAGAGACGGTTACCTTGGATAACCTTTCAAAATAGGAATGTAATAATATTGGAAATAAATAAATCGAAGTAATAACAATATAATTAAATATATAACATGTTATAAAATAATGTTGTTAATGTAAATAAATATAATAACGAGATCAATAAATAGAGTAATAATAATGGAAATACATAAATCGAAGTAATAACAATATAATTGAATATATAACATATTATAAAATAATTTGGTATATAATGTAAATAAATAAAATAATGAGATCAATAAATACTGCAATATATAAACGATTTAAAATTAAAATAATTATCTAAAACTAGTATAAAGTATAATAAATAAATAATAAGTATATTTAATCATAAATAATAAGTGTAGGATGTAAAATAATGCAACATATATAAAATATTTAAAATTCAAAAAATTATTTAAAAACTTAACATTCAATCGCATTTCGGTGGAAAATGGGTTGCTATACAGTTCAACATGGATTGAAAAGAGTCTCTATCCCTACATTTCCTATTTTTTTGCAAAATGTTTTTCTCCTGGCAAAAATGAATTGCATCTTCCTCGGTTCTTGCCAAATCCCAAATAAGCATTGTCGTATAACTAAGAAACACCAAACAACAAAATATCGACATTATCTTGTATTATTAACAAAGAACAACTGAGCAACAAACACAACAACGCTCGAACAGACTAGTAAACAAACAATGATGTCTGTCAAAAATGTAAGGTTATCCAAGGTAACTGGTAGAAATGTAACTGTTATCTTGGGTTTTGAGAGGGATATCTGGAGTTTTAGGAGGGATTTCTAGGTCCCTAGAGGGATTTCTATGTCCCTAGAGGGATTTCTAGGTCCCTAGAGAGATAGATTTCTATGTCCCTAGAGGGATTTCTATGTCCCTAGAGAGATTTCTAGGTCCCTAGAGGGATTTCTATGTCCCTAGAGGGATTTCTAGGTCCCTAGAGGGATTTCTACGTCCCTAGAGGGATTTCTATGTCCCTAGAGGGATTTCTATGTCCCTAGAGGGATTTCTATGTCCCTAGAGGGATTTCTAGGTCCCTAGAGAGAGAGATTTCTATGTCCCTAGAGGGATTTCTATGTCCCTAGAGGGATAGATTTCTATGTCCCAAGAGGGATTTCTATGTCCCTAGAGGGATTTCTATGTCCCTAGAGGGATAGATTTCTATGTCCCTAGAGGGATTTCTATGTCCCTAGAGGGATTTCTAGGTCCCTAGAGAGAGAGATTTCTATGTCCTTAGTGGGATTTCTATGTCGCTAGAGGGATTTCTAGGTCCCTAGAGGGATTTCTATGTCCCAGAGGGATTTCTAGGTCCCTAGAGGGATTTCTATGTCCCTAGAGGGATAGATTTCTATGTCCCTAGAGGGATTTCTATGTCCCTAGAGGGATAGATTTCTATGTCCCTAGAGGGATAGATTTCTATGTCCCTAGAGGGATTTCTATGTCCCTAGAGGGATTTCTAGGTCCCTAGAGGGATTTCTATGTCCCTAGAGGGATAGATTTCTAGGTCCCTAGAGGGATTTCTATGTCCCAAGAGGGATTTCTATGTCCCTAGAGGGATTTCTATGTCCCTAGAGGGATAGATTTCTATGTCCCTAGAGGGATTTCTATGTCCCTAGAGGGATTTCTAGGTCCCTAGAGAGAGAGATTTCTATGTCCTTAGAGGGATTTCTATGTCGCTAGAGGGATTTCTAGGTCCCTAAAGGGATCTCTATGTCCCAGAGGGATTTCTAGGTCCCTAGAGGGATTTCTATGTCCCTAGAGGGATAGATTTCTATGTCCCTAGAGGGATTTCTATGTCCCTAGAGGGATAGATTTCTATGTCCCTAGAGGGATTTCTATGTCCCTAGAGGGATTTCTATGTCCCTAGAGGGATTTCTATGTCCCTAGAGGGATAGATTTCTATGTCCCTAGAGGGATTTCTATGTCCCTAGAGAGATTTCTAGGTCCCTAGAGGGATTTCTATGTCCCTAGAGGGATAGATTTCCATGTCCCTAGAGGGATTTCTATGTCCCTAGAGGGATTTCTATGTCCCAAGAGGGATTTCTATGTCCCAAGAGGGATTTCTATGTCCCTAGAGGGATAGATTTCTATGTCCCTAGAGGGATTTCAATGTCCCTAGAGGGATTTCTATGTCCTAAGAGGGATTTCTATGTCCCAAGAGGGATTTCTATGTCCCTAGAGGGATAGATTTCTATGTCCCTAGAGGGATTTCAATGTCCCTAGAGGGATTTCTATGTCCCAAGAGGGATTTCTATGTCCCAAGAGGGATTTCTATGTCCCTAGAGGGATTTCTATGTCCCTAGAGGGATAGATTTCTATGTCCCTAGAGGGATTTCAATGTCCCTAGAGGGATTTCTAGGTCCCTAGAGGGATTTCTATGTCCCTAGAGGGATAGATTTCTATGTCCCTAGAGGGATTTCTATGTCCCTAGAGGGATTTCTATGTCCCAAGAGGGATTTCTATGTCCCTAGAGGGATAGATTTCTATGTCCCTAGAGGGATTTCTATGTCCCTAGAGGGATAGATTTCTATGTCCCTAGAGGGATTTCTATGTCCCTAGAGGGATTTCTATGTCCCTAGAGGGATTTCTATGTCCCTAGAGGGATAGATTTCTATGTCCCTAGAGGGATTTCTATGTCCCTAGAGGGATTTCTATGTCCCTAGAGGGATTTCTAGGTCCCAAGAGGGATTTCTATGTCCCTAGAGGGATAGATTTCTATGTCCCTAGAGGGATTTCTATGTCCCTAGAGACGGTTACCTTGGATAACCTTTCAAAATAGGAATGTAATAATATTGGAAATAAATAAATCGAAGTAATAACAATATAATTAAATATATAACATGTTATAAAATAATGTTGTATATAATGTAAATAAATATAATAACGAGATCAATAAATAGAGTAATAATAATGGAAATACATAAATCGAAGTAATAACAATATAATTGACTATATAACATATTATAAAATAATTTGGTATATAATGTAAATAAATAAAATAATGAGTTCAATAAATACTCCAATATATAAACGATTTAAAATTAAAATAATTATCTAAAACTAGTATAAAGTATAATAAATAAATAATAAGTATATTTAATCATAAATAATAAGTGTAGGATGTAAAATAATGCAACATATATAAAATATTTAAAATTCAAAAAATTATTTAAAAACTTAACATTCAATCGCATTTCGGTGGAAAATGGGTTGCTATACAGTTCAACATGGATTGAAAAGAGTCTCTATCCCTACATTTCCTATTTTTCTGCAAAATGTTTTTCTCCTGGCAAAAATGAATTGCATCTTCCTCGGTTCTTGCCAAATCCCAAATAAGCATTGTCGTATAACTAAGAAACACCAAACAACAAAATATCGACATTATCTTGTATTATTAACAAAGAACAACTGAGCAACAAACACAACAACGCTCGAACAGACTAGTAAACAAACAATGATGTCTGTCAAAAATGTAAGGTTATCCAAGGTAACTGGTAGAAATGTAACTGTTATCTTGGGTTTTGAGAGGGATATCTGGAGTTTTAGGAGGGATTTCTAGGTCCCTAGAGGGATTTCTATGTCCCTGGAGGGATTTCTATGTCCCTAGAGGGATTTCTAGGTCCCTAGAGGGATTTCTATGTCCCTAGAGAGATTTCTAGGTCCCTAGAGGGATTTCTATGTCCCTAGAGGGATTTCTAGGTCCCTAGAGGGATTTCTACGTCCCTAGAGGGATTTCTATGTCCCAAGAGGGATTTCTATGTCCCTAGAGGGATAGATTTCTATGTCCCTAGAGGGATTTCTATGTCCCTAGAGGGATTTCTAGGTCCCTAGAGGGATTTCTATGTCCCTAGAGGGATTTCTATGTCGCTAGAGGGATTTCTAGGTCGCTAGAGGGATTTCTATGTCCCAAGAGGGATTTCTATGTCCCAAGAGGGATTTCTATGTCCCTAGAGGGATAGATTTCTATGTCCCTAGAGGGATTTCAATGTCCCTAGAGGGATTTCTATGTCCCAAGAGGGATTTCTATGTCCCAAGAGGGATTTCTATGTCCCTAGAGGGATTTCTATGTCCCTAGAGGGATAGATTTCTATGTCCCTAGAGGGATTTCTAGGTCCCTAGAGGGATTTCTAGGTCCCTAGAGGGATTTCTATGTCCCTAGAGGGATAGATTTCTATGTCCCTAGAGGGATTTCTAGGTCCCTAGAGGGATTTCTATGTCCCAAGAGGGATTTCTATGTCCCTAGAGGGATAGATTTCAATGTCCCTAGAGGGATTTCTATGTCCCTAGAGACGGTTACCTTGGATAACCTTTCAAAATAGGAATGTAATAATATTGGAAATAAATAAATCGAAGTAATAACAATATAATTAAATATATAACATGTTATAAAATAATGTTGTATATAATGTAAATAAATATAATAACGAGATCAATAAATAGAGTAATAATAATGGAAATACATAAATCGAAGTAATAACAATATAATTGAATATATAACATATTATAAAATAATTTGGTATATAATGTAAATAAATAAAATAATGAGATCAATAAATACTCCAATATATAAACGATTTAAAATTAAAATAATTATCTAAAACTAGTATAAAGTATAATAAATAAATAATAAGTATATTTAATCATAAATAATAAGTGTAGGATGTAAAATAATGCAACATATATAAAATATTTAAAATTCAAAAAATTATTTAAAAACTTAACATTCAATCGCATTTCGGTGGAAAATGGGTTGCTATACAGTTCAACATGGATTGAAAAGAGTCTCTATCCCTACATTTCCTATTTTTTTGCAAAATGTTTTTCTCCTGGCAAAAATGAATTGCATCTTCCTCGGTTCTTGCCAAATCCCAAATAAGCATTGTCGTATAACTAAGAAACACCAAACAACAAAATATCGACATTATCTTGTATTATTAACAAAGAACAACTGAGCAACAAACACAACAACGCTCGAACAGACTAGTAAACAAACAATGATGTCTGTCAAAAATGTAAGGTTATCCAAGGTAACTGGTAGAAATGTAACTGTTATCTTGGGTTTTGAGAGGGATATCTGGAGTTTTAGGAGGGATTTCTAGGTCCCTAGAGGGATTTCTATGTCCCTAGAGGGATTTCTAGGTCCCTAGAGAGATAGATTTCTATGTCCCTAGAGGGATTTCTATGTCCCTAGAGAGATTTCTAGGTCCCTAGAGGGATTTCTATGTCCCTAGAGGGATTTCTAGGTCCCTAGAGGGATTTCTACGTCCCTAGAGGGATTTCTATGTCCCTAGAGGGATTTCTATGTCCCTAGAGGGATTTCTATGTCCCTAGAGGGATTTCTAGGTCCCTAGAGAGAGAGATTTCTATGTCCCTAGAGGGATTTCTATGTCGCTAGAGGGATTTCTAGGTCCCTAGAGGGATTTCTATGTCCCTAGAGGGATAGATTTCTATGTCCCTAGAGGGATTTCTATGTCCCTAGAGGGATAGATTTCTATGTCCCTAGAGGGATTTCTATGTCCCTAGAGGGATTTCTAGGTCCCTAGAGGGATTTCTATGTCCCTAGAGGGATAGATTTCTATGTCCCTAGAGGGATTTCTATGTCCCAAGAGGGATTTCTATGTCCCTAGAGGGATTTCTATGTCCCTAGAGGGATAGATTTCTATGTCCCTAGAGGGATTTCTATGTCCCTAGAGGGATTTCTAGGTCCCTAGAGAGAGAGATTTCTATGTCCTTAGAGGGATTTCTATGTCGCTAGAGGGATTTCTAGGTCCCTAAAGGGATTTCTATGTCCCAGAGGGATTTCTAGGTCCCTAGAGGGATTTCTATGTCCCTAGAGGGATAGATTTCTATGTCCCTAGAGGGATTTCTATGTCCCTAGAGGGATAGATTTCTATGTCCCTAGAGGGATTTCTATGTCCCTAGAGGGATTTCTATGTCCCTAGAGGGATTTCTATGTCCCTAGAGGGATAGATTTCTATGTCCCTAGAGGGATTTCTATGTCCCTAGAGAGATTTCTAGGTCCCTAGAGGGATTTCTATGTCCCTAGAGGGATTTCTATGTCCCTAGAGGGATTTCTAGGTCCCTAGAGAGAGAGATTTCTATGTCCCTAGAGGGATTTCTATGTCGCTAGAGGGATTTCTATGTCGCTAGAGGGATTTCTATGTCCCTAGAGGGATTTCTAGGTCCCTAGAGGGATAGATTTCTATGTCCCTAGAGGGATTTCAATGTCCCTAGAGGGATTTCAATGTCCCTAGAGGGATTTCTAGGTCCCTAGAGGGATTTCTATGTCGCTAGAGGGATTTCTATGTCCCTAGAGGGATAGATTTCTATGTCCCTAGAGGGATTTCTATGTCCCTAGAGGGATTTCTATGTCCCAAGAGGGATTTCTATGTCCCAAGAGGGATTTCTATGTCCCTAGAGGGATTTCTATGTCCCTAGAGGGATAGATTTCTATGTCCCTAGAGGGATTTCAATGTCCCTAGAGGGATTTCTAGGTCCCTAGAGGGATTTCTATGTCCCTAGAGGGATAGATTTCTATGTCCCTAGAGGGATTTCTATGTCCCTAGAGGGATTTCTATGTCCCAAGAGGGATTTCTATGTCCCTAGAGGGATTTCTATGTCCCTAGAGGGATAGATTTCTATGTCCCTAGAGGGATTTCTATGTCCCTAGAGGGATTTCTAGGTCCCTAGAGAGAGAGATTTCTATGTCCTTAGTGGGATTTCTATGTCGCTAGAGGGATTTCTAGGTCCCTAGAGGGATTTCTATGTCCCAGAGGGATTTCTAGGTCCCTAGAGGGATTTCTATGTCCCTAGAGGGATAGATTTCTATGTCCCTAGAGGGATTTCTATGTCCCTAGAGGGATAGATTTCTATGTCCCTAGAGGGATTTCTATGTCCCTAGAGGGATAGATTTCTATGTCCCTAGAGGGATTTCTATGTCCCAAGAGGGATTTCTATGTCCCTAGAGGGATTTCTATGTCCCTAGAGGGATAGATTTCTATGTCCCTAGAGGGATTTCTATGTCCCTAGAGGGATTTCTAGGTCCCTAGAGAGAGAGATTTCTATGTCCTTAGAGGGATTTCTATGTCGCTAGAGGGATTTCTAGGTCCCTAGAGGGATTTCTATGTCCCAGAGGGATTTCTAGGTCCCTAGAGGGATTTCTATGTCCCTAGAGGGATAGATTTCTATGTCCCTAGAGGGATTTCTATGTCCCTAGAGGGATAGATTTCTATGTCCCTAGAGGGATTTCTATGTCCCTAGAGGGATTTCTATGTCCCTAGAGGGATTTCTATGTCCCTAGAGGGATAGATTTCTATGTCCCTAGAGGGATTTCTATGTCCCTAGAGGGATTTCTATGTCCCTAGAGGGATTTCTAGGTCCCAAGAGGGATTTCTATGTTTCTAGAGGGATAGATTTCTATGTCCCTAGAGAGATTTCTAGGTCCCTAGAGGGATTTCAATGTCCCTAGAGGGATTTCTAGGTCCCTAGAGGGATAGATTTCTAGGTCCCTAGAGGGATTATATGTCAAATCCATTTCACACAAAACCTCATTGGTCACCCGGTTATTTATAACCTTCACTATATTTATTTCACTCCTGTTACAAGACTATTAAATAATTAAATAAACAAAATTATTAAACTTCAATTTAACTTTATATAAAATTACAAACAGCGGCTGAAACACGGCCCACTAAATCTTATGTGATTTACACCTAATGTACTTTAGTATTAATTTATTTTTATTGGAATTAAACTAGTAAATAATTAAACAATTGAATAAAAAAAAAAGCACTGAATATGGGCATACAAATTGTTTATAATTACAAACTGAGCGGCCGTAACAACTGTGATTCATGCGATTCGGTAGCCGAATAGCATCGGCAAACGAATAACCGAAGAGTGATTTCGATTCGTTGGTGATTTTATGCCATTGTTAGATCTGTGATTGTTGCAGTAGCACTTTGCCATAGTCTGCGTATTTCCGTATATTTATTATTCTATTGTTATTTATTTAATTACAAGTGATATTTTTTTATAATAGTTAATTAAAATATAAATATGTAGTAGTATTCAATAGTAGTGATAGTATATTAAATAGTAGTACAGTAGAACAGGATAGTCAAAATTGACAGTATTTCAAGATCAGTCAGAAGTCCCATCTGGAATTTTTTTACCAAGGAATCCAATTCTGGGATTGCCAAATGTAATATATGCAAGCATAAATTATCATATAAGAGCAGCACAAGCAATCTTAAAAAACATATGGCAAGTAGGCATCCAACAGTATGCATTGATACAATGAGACCGGAGTTATTTTTGAAACAAAAGGTAAGTTTCATTTTTCAACCCATTTTCCACCGAAATGCGATTGAATGTTAAGTTTTTAAATAATTTTTTGAATTTTAAATATTTTATATATGTTGCATTATTTTACATCCTACACTTATTATTTATGATTAAATATACTTATTATTTATTTATTATACTTTATACTAGTTTTAGATAATTATTTTAATTTTAAATCGTTTATATATTGGAGTATTTATTGATCTCATTATTTTATTTATTTACATTATATACCAAATTATTTTATAATATGTTATATATTCAATTATATTGTTATTACTTCGATTTATGTATTTCCATTATTATTACTCTATTTATTGATCTCGTTATTATATTTATTTACATTATATACAACATTATTTTATAACATGTTATATATTTAATTATATTGTTATTACTTCGATTTATTTATTTCCAATATTATTACATTCCTATTTTGATTTGAATCTGAGATCGCCTCCCTTCGGATATTTTGAAGAGGGATTCCCTAGGGATTTCTAGGTCCCTAGAGGGATAGATTTCTATGTCCCTAGAGGGATTTCTATGTCCCTAGAGGGATTTCTAGGTCCCTAGAGGGATTTCTATGTCCCTAGAGGGATTTCTATGTCCCTAGAGGGATAGATTTCTATGTCCCTAGAGGGATTTCTATGTCCCTAGAGGGATTTCTAGGTCCCTAGAGGGATTTCTATGTCCCTAGAGGGATTTCTATGTCCCTAGAGGGATTTCTATGTCGCTAGAGGGATTTCTATGTCCCAAGAGGGATTTCTATGTCCCTAGAGGGATAGATTTCTATGTCCCCAGAGGGATTTCTATGTCGCTAGAGGGATTTCTATGTCCCTAGAGGGATTTCTAGGTCCCTAGAGGGATTTCTAGGTCCCTAGAGGGATTTCTAGGTCCCTAGAGGGATTTCTAGGTCCCTAGAGGGATTTCTAGGTCCCTAGAGGGATTTCTAGGTCCCTAGAGAGAGAGATTTCTATGTCCCTAGAGGGATTTCTATGTCCCAAGAGGGATTTCTAGGTCCCTAGAGGGATAGATTTCTAGGTCCCTAGAGGGATAGATTTCTATGTCCCTAGAGGGATTTCTATGTCCCTAGAGGGATTTCTATGTCCCTAGAGGGATTTCTAGGTCCCTAGAGAGAGAGATTTCTATGTCCCTAGAGGGATTTCTATGTCCCTAGAGGGATTTCTAGGTCCCTAGAGGGATTTCTAGGTCCCTAGAGAGAGAGATTTCTATGTCCCTAGAGGGATTTCTATGTCCCAAGAGGGATTTCTAGGTCCCTAGAGGGATAGATTTCTAGGTCCCTAGAGGGATAGATTTCTATGTCCCTAGAGGGATTTCTATGTCCCTAGAGGGATTTCTATGTCCCAAGAGGGATTTCTATGTCCCAAGAGGGATTTCTATGTCCCTAGAGGGATAGATTTCTATGTCCCTAGAGGGATTTCTATGTCCCTAGAGGGATTTCTATGTCCCTAGAGGGATTTCTAGGTCCCTAGAGAGAGAGATTTCTATGTCCTTAGAGGGATTTCTATGTCGCTAGAGGGATTTCTATGTCGCTAGAGGGATTTCTATGTCGCTAGAGGGATTTCTAGGTCCCTAGAGGGATTTCTATGTCCCAGAGGGATTTCTAGGTCCCTAGAGGGATTTCTATGTCCCTAGAGGGATAAATTTCTATGTCCCTAGAGGGATTTCTAGGTCCCTAGAGAGAGAGATTTCTATGTCCTTAGAGGGATTTCTATGTCGCTAGAGGGATTTCTATGTCGCTAGAGGGATTTCTATGTCGCTAGAGGGATTTCTAGGTCCCTAGAGGGATTTCTATGTCCCAGAGGGATTTCTAGGTCCCTAGAGGGATTTCTATGTCCCTAGAGGGATAAATTTCTATGTCCCTAGAGGGATTTCTATGTCCCTAGAGGGATAGATTTCTATGTCCCTAGAGGGATTTCTATGTCCCTAGAGGGATTTCTATGTCCCTAGAGGGATTTCTAGGTCCCAAGAGGGATTTCTATGTCCCTAGAGGGATAGATTTCTATGTCCCTAGAGGGATTTCTATGTCCCTAGAGACGGTTACCTTGGATAACCTTTCAAAATAGGAATGTAATAATAATGGAAATAAATAAATCGAAGTAATAACAATATAATTAAATATATAACATGTTATAAAATAATGTTGTATATAATGTAAATAAATATAATAACGAGATCAATAAATAGAGTAATAATAATGGAAATACATAAATCGAAGTAATAACAATATAATTGACTATATAACATATTATAAAATAATTTGGTATATAATGTAAATAAATAAAATAATGAGTTCAATAAATACTCCAATATATAAACGATTTAAAATTAAAATAATTATCTAAAACTAGTATAAAGTATAATAAATAAATAATAAGTATATTTAATCATAAATAATAAGTGTAGGATGTAAAATAATGCAACATATATAAAATATTTAAAATTCAAAAAATTATTTAAAAACTTAACATTCAATCGCATTTCGGTGGAAAATGGGTTGCTATACAGTTCAACATGGATTGAAAAGAGTCTCTATCCCTACATTTCCTATTTTTCTGCAAAATGTTTTTCTCCTGGCAAAAATGAATTGCATCTTCCTCGGTTCTTGCCAAATCCCAAATAAGCATTGTCGTATAACTAAGAAACACCAAACAACAAAATATCGACATTATCTTGTATTATTAACAAAGAACAACTGAGCAACAAACACAACAACGCTCGAACAGACTAGTAAACAAACAATGATGTCTGTCAAAAATGTAAGGTTATCCAAGGTAACTGGTAGAAATGTAACTGTTATCTTGGGTTTTGAGAGGGATATCTGGAGTTTTAGGAGGGATTTCTAGGTCCCTAGAGGGATTTCTATGTCCCTGGAGGGATTTCTATGTCCCTAGAGGGATTTCTAGGTCCCTAGAGGGATTTCTATGTCCCTAGAGAGATTTCTAGGTCCCTAGAGGGATTTCTATGTCCCTAGAGGGATTTCTAGGTCCCTAGAGGGATTTCTACGTCCCTAGAGGGATTTCTATGTCCCAAGAGGGATTTCTATGTCCCTAGAGGGATAGATTTCTATGTCCCTAGAGGGATTTCTATGTCCCTAGAGGGATTTCTAGGTCCCTAGAGGGATTTCTATGTCCCTAGAGGGATTTCTATGTCGCTAGAGGGATTTCTAGGTCGCTAGAGGGATTTCTATGTCCCAAGAGGGATTTCTATGTCCCAAGAGGGATTTCTATGTCCCTAGAGGGATAGATTTCTATGTCCCTAGAGGGATTTCAATGTCCCTAGAGGGATTTCTATGTCCCAAGAGGGATTTCTATGTCCCAAGAGGGATTTCTATGTCCCTAGAGGGATTTCTATGTCCCTAGAGGGATAGATTTCTATGTCCCTAGAGGGATTTCTAGGTCCCTAGAGGGATTTCTAGGTCCCTAGAGGGATTTCTATGTCCCTAGAGGGATAGATTTCTATGTCCCTAGAGGGATTTCTAGGTCCCTAGAGGGATTTCTATGTCCCAAGAGGGATTTCTATGTCCCTAGAGGGATAGATTTCAATGTCCCTAGAGGGATTTCTATGTCCCTAGAGACGGTTACCTTGGATAACCTTTCAAAATAGGAATGTAATAATATTGGAAATAAATAAATCGAAGTAATAACAATATAATTAAATATATAACATGTTATAAAATAATGTTGTATATAATGTAAATAAATATAATAACGAGATCAATAAATAGAGTAATAATAATGGAAATACATAAATCGAAGTAATAACAATATAATTGAATATATAACATATTATAAAATAATTTGGTATATAATGTAAATAAATAAAATAATGAGATCAATAAATACTCCAATATATAAACGATTTAAAATTAAAATAATTATCTAAAACTAGTATAAAGTATAATAAATAAATAATAAGTATATTTAATCATAAATAATAAGTGTAGGATGTAAAATAATGCAACATATATAAAATATTTAAAATTCAAAAAATTATTTAAAAACTTAACATTCAATCGCATTTCGGTGGAAAATGGGTTGCTATACAGTTCAACATGGATTGAAAAGAGTCTCTATCCCTACATTTCCTATTTTTTTGCAAAATGTTTTTCTCCTGGCAAAAATGAATTGCATCTTCCTCGGTTCTTGCCAAATCCCAAATAAGCATTGTCGTATAACTAAGAAACACCAAACAACAAAATATCGACATTATCTTGTATTATTAACAAAGAACAACTGAGCAACAAACACAACAACGCTCGAACAGACTAGTAAACAAACAATGATGTCTGTCAAAAATGTAAGGTTATCCAAGGTAACTGGTAGAAATGTAACTGTTATCTTGGGTTTTGAGAGGGATATCTGGAGTTTTAGGAGGGATTTCTAGGTCCCTAGAGGGATTTCTATGTCCCTAGAGGGATTTCTAGGTCCCTAGAGAGATAGATTTCTATGTCCCTAGAGGGATTTCTATGTCCCTAGAGAGATTTCTAGGTCCCTAGAGGGATTTCTATGTCCCTAGAGGGATTTCTAGGTCCCTAGAGGGATTTCTACGTCCCTAGAGGGATTTCTATGTCCCTAGAGGGATTTCTATGTCCCTAGAGGGATTTCTATGTCCCTAGAGGGATTTCTAGGTCCCTAGAGAGAGAGATTTCTATGTCCCTAGAGGGATTTCTATGTCGCTAGAGGGATTTCTAGGTCCCTAGAGGGATTTCTATGTCCCTAGAGGGATAGATTTCTATGTCCCTAGAGGGATTTCTATGTCCCTAGAGGGATAGATTTCTATGTCCCTAGAGGGATTTCTATGTCCCTAGAGGGATTTCTAGGTCCCTAGAGGGATTTCTATGTCCCTAGAGGGATAGATTTCTATGTCCCTAGAGGGATTTCTATGTCCCAAGAGGGATTTCTATGTCCCTAGAGGGATTTCTATGTCCCTAGAGGGATAGATTTCTATGTCCCTAGAGGGATTTCTATGTCCCTAGAGGGATTTCTAGGTCCCTAGAGAGAGAGATTTCTATGTCCTTAGAGGGATTTCTATGTCGCTAGAGGGATTTCTAGGTCCCTAAAGGGATTTCTATGTCCCAGAGGGATTTCTAGGTCCCTAGAGGGATTTCTATGTCCCTAGAGGGATAGATTTCTATGTCCCTAGAGGGATTTCTATGTCCCTAGAGGGATAGATTTCTATGTCCCTAGAGGGATTTCTATGTCCCTAGAGGGATTTCTATGTCCCTAGAGGGATTTCTATGTCCCTAGAGGGATAGATTTCTATGTCCCTAGAGGGATTTCTATGTCCCTAGAGAGATTTCTAGGTCCCTAGAGGGATTTCTATGTCCCTAGAGGGATTTCTATGTCCCTAGAGGGATTTCTAGGTCCCTAGAGAGAGAGATTTCTATGTCCCTAGAGGGATTTCTATGTCGCTAGAGGGATTTCTATGTCGCTAGAGGGATTTCTATGTCCCTAGAGGGATTTCTAGGTCCCTAGAGGGATAGATTTCTATGTCCCTAGAGGGATTTCAATGTCCCTAGAGGGATTTCAATGTCCCTAGAGGGATTTCTAGGTCCCTAGAGGGATTTCTATGTCGCTAGAGGGATTTCTATGTCCCTAGAGGGATAGATTTCTATGTCCCTAGAGGGATTTCTATGTCCCTAGAGGGATTTCTATGTCCCAAGAGGGATTTCTATGTCCCAAGAGGGATTTCTATGTCCCTAGAGGGATTTCTATGTCCCTAGAGGGATAGATTTCTATGTCCCTAGAGGGATTTCAATGTCCCTAGAGGGATTTCTAGGTCCCTAGAGGGATTTCTATGTCCCTAGAGGGATAGATTTCTATGTCCCTAGAGGGATTTCTATGTCCCTAGAGGGATTTCTATGTCCCAAGAGGGATTTCTATGTCCCTAGAGGGATTTCTATGTCCCTAGAGGGATAGATTTCTATGTCCCTAGAGGGATTTCTATGTCCCTAGAGGGATTTCTAGGTCCCTAGAGAGAGAGATTTCTATGTCCTTAGTGGGATTTCTATGTCGCTAGAGGGATTTCTAGGTCCCTAGAGGGATTTCTATGTCCCAGAGGGATTTCTAGGTCCCTAGAGGGATTTCTATGTCCCTAGAGGGATAGATTTCTATGTCCCTAGAGGGATTTCTATGTCCCTAGAGGGATAGATTTCTATGTCCCTAGAGGGATTTCTATGTCCCTAGAGGGATAGATTTCTATGTCCCTAGAGGGATTTCTATGTCCCAAGAGGGATTTCTATGTCCCTAGAGGGATTTCTATGTCCCTAGAGGGATAGATTTCTATGTCCCTAGAGGGATTTCTATGTCCCTAGAGGGATTTCTAGGTCCCTAGAGAGAGAGATTTCTATGTCCTTAGAGGGATTTCTATGTCGCTAGAGGGATTTCTAGGTCCCTAGAGGGATTTCTATGTCCCAGAGGGATTTCTAGGTCCCTAGAGGGATTTCTATGTCCCTAGAGGGATAGATTTCTATGTCCCTAGAGGGATTTCTATGTCCCTAGAGGGATAGATTTCTATGTCCCTAGAGGGATTTCTATGTCCCTAGAGGGATTTCTATGTCCCTAGAGGGATTTCTATGTCCCTAGAGGGATAGATTTCTATGTCCCTAGAGGGATTTCTATGTCCCTAGAGGGATTTCTATGTCCCTAGAGGGATTTCTAGGTCCCAAGAGGGATTTCTATGTTTCTAGAGGGATAGATTTCTATGTCCCTAGAGAGATTTCTAGGTCCCTAGAGGGATTTCAATGTCCCTAGAGGGATTTCTAGGTCCCTAGAGGGATAGATTTCTAGGTCCCTAGAGGGATTATATGTCAAATCCATTTCACACAAAACCTCATTGGTCACCCGGTTATTTATAACCTTCACTATATTTATTTCACTCCTGTTACAAGACTATTAAATAATTAAATAAACAAAATTATTAAACTTCAATTTAACTTTATATAAAATTACAAACAGCGGCTGAAACACGGCCCACTAAATCTTATGTGATTTACACCTAATGTACTTTAGTATTAATTTATTTTTATTGGAATTAAACTAGTAAATAATTAAACAATTGAATAAAAAAAAAAGCACTGAATATGGGCATACAAATTGTTTATAATTACAAACTGAGCGGCCGTAACAACTGTGATTCATGCGATTCGGTAGCCGAATAGCATCGGCAAACGAATAACCGAAGAGTGATTTCGATTCGTTGGTGATTTTATGCCATTGTTAGATCTGTGATTGTTGCAGTAGCACTTTGCCATAGTCTGCGTATTTCCGTATATTTATTATTCTATTGTTATTTATTTAATTACAAGTGATATTTTTTTATAATAGTTAATTAAAATATAAATATGTAGTAGTATTCAATAGTAGTGATAGTATATTAAATAGTAGTACAGTAGAACAGGATAGTCAAAATTGACAGTATTTCAAGATCAGTCAGAAGTCCCATCTGGAATTTTTTTACCAAGGAATCCAATTCTGGGATTGCCAAATGTAATATATGCAAGCATAAATTATCATATAAGAGCAGCACAAGCAATCTTAAAAAACATATGGCAAGTAGGCATCCAACAGTATGCATTGATACAATGAGACCGGAGTTATTTTTGAAACAAAAGGTAAGTTTCATTTTTCAACCCATTTTCCACCGAAATGCGATTGAATGTTAAGTTTTTAAATAATTTTTTGAATTTTAAATATTTTATATATGTTGCATTATTTTACATCCTACACTTATTATTTATGATTAAATATACTTATTATTTATTTATTATACTTTATACTAGTTTTAGATAATTATTTTAATTTTAAATCGTTTATATATTGGAGTATTTATTGATCTCATTATTTTATTTATTTACATTATATACCAAATTATTTTATAATATGTTATATATTCAATTATATTGTTATTACTTCGATTTATGTATTTCCATTATTATTACTCTATTTATTGATCTCGTTATTATATTTATTTACATTATATACAACATTATTTTATAACATGTTATATATTTAATTATATTGTTATTACTTCGATTTATTTATTTCCAATATTATTACATTCCTATTTTGATTTGAATCTGAGATCGCCTCCCTTCGGATATTTTGAAGAGGGATTCCCTAGGGATTTCTAGGTCCCTAGAGGGATAGATTTCTATGTCCCTAGAGGGATTTCTATGTCCCTAGAGGGATTTCTAGGTCCCTAGAGGGATTTCTATGTCCCTAGAGGGATTTCTATGTCCCTAGAGGGATAGATTTCTATGTCCCTAGAGGGATTTCTATGTCCCTAGAGGGATTTCTAGGTCCCTAGAGGGATTTCTATGTCCCTAGAGGGATTTCTATGTCCCTAGAGGGATTTCTATGTCGCTAGAGGGATTTCTATGTCCCAAGAGGGATTTCTATGTCCCTAGAGGGATAGATTTCTATGTCCCCAGAGGGATTTCTATGTCGCTAGAGGGATTTCTATGTCCCTAGAGGGATTTCTAGGTCCCTAGAGGGATTTCTAGGTCCCTAGAGGGATTTCTAGGTCCCTAGAGGGATTTCTAGGTCCCTAGAGGGATTTCTAGGTCCCTAGAGGGATTTCTAGGTCCCTAGAGAGAGAGATTTCTATGTCCCTAGAGGGATTTCTATGTCCCAAGAGGGATTTCTAGGTCCCTAGAGGGATAGATTTCTAGGTCCCTAGAGGGATAGATTTCTATGTCCCTAGAGGGATTTCTATGTCCCTAGAGGGATTTCTATGTCCCTAGAGGGATTTCTAGGTCCCTAGAGAGAGAGATTTCTATGTCCCTAGAGGGATTTCTATGTCCCTAGAGGGATTTCTAGGTCCCTAGAGGGATTTCTAGGTCCCTAGAGGGATTTCTAGGTCCCTAGAGGGATTTCTAGGTCCCTAGAGAGAGAGATTTCTATGTCCCTAGAGGGATTTCTATGTCCCAAGAGGGATTTCTAGGTCCCTAGAGGGATAGATTTCTAGGTCCCTAGAGGGATAGATTTCTATGTCCCTAGAGGGATTTCTATGTCCCTAGAGGGATTTCTATGTCCCAAGAGGGATTTCTATGTCCCAAGAGGGATTTCTATGTCCCTAGAGGGATAGATTTCTATGTCCCTAGAGGGATTTCTATGTCCCTAGAGGGATTTCTATGTCCCTAGAGGGATTTCTAGGTCCCTAGAGAGAGAGATTTCTATGTCCTTAGAGGGATTTCTATGTCGCTAGAGGGATTTCTATGTCGCTAGAGGGATTTCTATGTCGCTAGAGGGATTTCTAGGTCCCTAGAGGGATTTCTATGTCCCAGAGGGATTTCTAGGTCCCTAGAGGGATTTCTATGTCCCTAGAGGGATAAATTTCTATGTCCCTAGAGGGATTTCTAGGTCCCTAGAGAGAGAGATTTCTATGTCCTTAGAGGGATTTCTATGTCGCTAGAGGGATTTCTATGTCGCTAGAGGGATTTCTATGTCGCTAGAGGGATTTCTAGGTCCCTAGAGGGATTTCTATGTCCCAGAGGGATTTCTAGGTCCCTAGAGGGATTTCTATGTCCCTAGAGGGATAAATTTCTATGTCCCTAGAGGGATTTCTATGTCCCTAGAGGGATAGATTTCTATGTCCCTAGAGGGATTTCTATGTCCCTAGAGGGATTTCTATGTCCCTAGAGGGATTTCTAGGTCCCAAGAGGGATTTCTATGTCCCTAGAGGGATAGATTTCTATGTCCCTAGAGGGATTTCTATGTCCCTAGAGACGGTTACCTTGGATAACCTTTCAAAATAGGAATGTAATAATATTGGAAATAAATAAATCGAAGTAATAACAATATAATTAAATATATAACATGTTATAAAATAATGTTGTATATAATGTAAATAAATATAATAACGAGATCAATAAATAGAGTAATAATAATGGAAATACATAAATCGAAGTAATAACAATATAATTGACTATATAACATATTATAAAATAATTTGGTATATAATGTAAATAAATAAAATAATGAGATCAATAAATACTCCAATATATAAACGATTTAAAATTAAAATAATTATCTAAAACTAGTATAAAGTATAATAAATAAATAATAAGTATATTTAATCATAAATAATAAGTGTAGGATGTAAAATAATGCAACATATATAAAATATTTAAAATTCAAAAAATTATTTAAAAACTTAACATTCAATCGCATTTCGGTGGAAAATGGGTTGCTATACAGTTCAACATGGATTGAAAAGAGTCTCTATCCCTACATTTCCTATTTTTCTGCAAAATGTTTTTCTCCTGGCAAAAATGAATTGCATCTTCCTCGGTTCTTGCCAAATCCCAAATAAGCATTGTCGTATAACTAAGAAACACCAAACAACAAAATATCGACATTATCTTGTATTATTAACAAAGAACAACTGAGCAACAAACACAACAACGCTCGAACAGACTAGTAAACAAACAATGATGTCTGTCAAAAATGTAAGGTTATCCAAGGTAACTGGTAGAAATGTAACTGTTATCTTGGGTTTTGAGAGGGATATCTGGAGTTTTAGGAGGGATTTCTAGGTCCCTAGAGGGATTTCTATGTCCCTAGAGGGATTTCTAGGTCCCTAGAGAGATAGATTTCTATGTCCCTAGAGGGATTTCTATGTCCCTAGAGAGATTTCTAGGTCCCTAGAGGGATTTCTATGTCCCTAGAGGGATTTCTAGGTCCCTAGAGGGATTTCTACGTCCCTAGAGGGATTTCTATGTCCCTAGAGGGATTTCTAGGTCCCTAGAGGGATAGATTTCTATGTCCCTAGAGGGATTTCAATGTCCCTAGAGGGATTTCTAGGTCCCTAGAGGGATTTCTAGGTCCCTAGAGGGATTTCTATGTCCCTAGAGGGATAGATTTCTATGTCCCTAGAGGGATTTCTATGTCCCTAGAGGGATTTCTATGTCCCAAGAGGGATTTCTATGTCCCAAGAGGGATTTCTATGTCCCTAGAGAGATTTCTAGGTCCCTAGAGGGATTTCTATGTCCCTAGAGGGATTTCTACGTCCCTAGAGGGATTTCTATGTCCCTAGAGGGATAGATTTCTATGTCCCTAGAGGGATTTCTATGTCCCTAGAGGGATTTCTATGTCCCAAGAGGGATTTCTATGTCCCTAGAGGGATTTCTATGTCCCTAGAGGGATAGATTTCTATGTCCCTAGAGGGATTTCTATGTCCCTAGAGGGATTTCTAGGTCCCTAGAGAGAGAGATTTCTATGTCCTTAGAGGGATTTCTATGTCGCTAGAGGGATTTCTAGGTCCCTAGAGGGATTTCTATGTCCCAGAGGGATTTCTAGGTCCCTAGAGGGATTTCTATGTCCCTAGAGGGATAGATTTCTATGTCCCTAGAGGGATTTCTATGTCCCTAGAGGGATAGATTTCTATGTCCCTAGAGGGATTTCTATGTCCCTAGAGGGATTTCTATGTCCCTAGAGGGATTTCTATGTCCCTAGAGGGATAGATTTCTATGTCCCTAGAGGGATTTCTATGTCCCTAGAGGGATTTCTAGGTCCCAAGAGGGATTTCTATGTCCCTAGAGGGATAGATTTCTATGTCCCTAGAGGGATTTCTATGTCCCTAGAGACGGTTACCTTGGATAACCTTTCAAAATAGGAATGTAATAATATTGGAAATAAATAAATCGAAGTAATAACAATATAATTAAATATATAACATGTTATAAAATAATGTTGTATATAATGTAAATAAATATAATAACGAGATCAATAAATAGAGTAATAATAATGGAAATACATAAATCGAAGTAATAACAATATAATTGACTATATAACATATTATAAAATAATTTGGTATATAATGTAAATAAATAAAATAATGAGATCAATAAATACTCCAATATATAAACGATTTAAAATTAAAATAATTATCTAAAACTAGTATAAAGTATAATAAATAAATAATAAGTATATTTAATCATAAATAATAAGTGTAGGATGTAAAATAATGCAACATATATAAAATATTTAAAATTCAAAAAATTATTTAAAAACTTAACATTCAATCGCATTTCGGTGGAAAATGGGTTGCTATACAGTTCAACATGGATTGAAAAGAGTCTCTATCCCTACATTTCCTATTTTTCTGCAAAATGTTTTTCTCCTGGCAAAAATGAATTGCATCTTCCTCGGTTCTTGCCAAATCCCAAATAAGCATTGTCGTATAACTAAGAAACACCAAACAACAAAATATCGACATTATCTTGTATTATTAACAAAGAACAACTGAGCAACAAACACAACAACGCTCGAACAGACTAGTAAACAAACAATGATGTCTGTCAAAAATGTAAGGTTATCCAAGGTAACTGGTAGAAATGTAACTGTTATCTTGGGTTTTGAGAGGGATATCTGGAGTTTTAGGAGGGATTTCTAGGTCCCTAGAGGGATTTCTATGTCCCAAGAGGGATTTCTATGTCCCTAGAGGGATTTCTATGTCCCTAGAGGGATAGATTTCTATGTCCCTAGAGGGATTTCTATGTCCCAAGAGGGATTTCTATGTCCCAAGAGGGATTTCTATGTCCCTAGAGGGATAGATTTCTATGTCCCTAGAGGGATTTCAATGTCCCTAGAGGGATTTCTATGTCCCAAGAGGGATTTCTATGTCCCAAGAGGGATTTCTATGTCCCTAGAGGGATTTCTATGTCCCTAGAGGGATAGATTTCTATGTCCCTAGAGGGATTTCTATGTCCCTAGAGGGATTTCTATGTCCCAAGAGGGATTTCTATGTCCCAAGAGGGATTTCTATGTCCCTAGAGGGATAGATTTCTATGTCCCTAGAGGGATTTCAATGTCCCTAGAGGGATTTCTATGTCCCAAGAGGGATTTCTATGTCCCAAGAGGGATTTCTATGTCCCTAGAGGGATTTCTATGTCCCTAGAGGGATTTCTATGTCCCTAGAGGGATTTCTATGTCCCAAGAGGGATTTCTATGTCCCTAGAGGGATTTCTATGTCCCTAGAGGGATAGATTTCTATGTCCCTAGAGGGATTTCTATGTCCCAAGAGGGATTTCTATGTCCCAAGAGGGATTTCTATGTCCCTAGAGGGATAGATTTCTATGTCCCTAGAGGGATTTCAATGTCCCTAGAGGGATTTCTATGTCCCAAGAGGGATTTCTATGTCCCAAGAGGGATTTCTATGTCCCTAGAGGGATTTCTATGTCCCTAGAGGGATAGATTTCTATGTCCCTAGAGGGATTTCTATGTCCCTAGAGGGATTTCTATGTCCCAAGAGGGATTTCTAGGTCCCTAGAGGGATTTCTATGTCCCTAGAGGGATAGATTTCTATGTCCCTAGAGGGATTTCTATGTCCCTAGAGGGATTTCTATGTCCCTAGAGGGATTTCTATGTCCCAAGAGGGATTTCTATGTCCCTAGAGGGATTTCTATGTCCCTAGAGGGATAGATTTCTATGTCCCTAGAGGGATTTCTATGTCCCTAGAGGGATTTCTAGGTCCCTAGAGAGAGAGATTTCTATGTCCTTAGAGGGATTTCTATGTCGCTAGAGGGATTTCTAGGTCCCTAGAGGGATTTCTATGTCCCAGAGGGATTTCTAGGTCCCTAGAGGGATTTCTATGTCCCTAGAGGGATTTCTATGTCCCAAGAGGGATTTCTATGTCCCAAGAGGGATTTCTAGGTCGCTAGAGGGATTTCTATGTCCCAAGAGGGATTTCTATGTCCCTAGAGGGATAGATTTCTATGTCCCTAGAGGGATTTCTATGTCCCTAGAGGGATTTCTATGTCGCTAGAGGGATTTCTAGGTCGCTAGAGGGATTTCTATGTCCCAAGAGGGATTTCTATGTCCCTAGAGGGATTTCTATGTCCCTAGAGACGGTTACCTTGGATAACCTTTCAAAATAGGAATGTAATAATATTGGAAATAAATAAATCGAAGTAATAACAATATAATTAAATATATAACATGTTATAAAATAATGTTGTATATAATGTAAATAAATATAATAACGAGATCAATAAATAGAGTAATAATAATGGAAATACATAAATCGAAGTAATAACAATATAATTGACTATATAACATATTATAAAATAATTTGGTATATAATGTAAATAAATAAAATAATGAGATCAATAAATACTCCAATATATAAACGATTTAAAATTAAAATAATTATCTAAAACTAGTATAAAGTATAATAAATAAATAATAAGTATATTTAATCATAAATAATAAGTGTAGGATGTAAAATAATGCAACATATATAAAATATTTAAAATTCAAAAAATTATTTAAAAACTTAACATTCAATCGCATTTCGGTGGAAAATGGGTTGCTATACAGTTCAACATGGATTGAAAAGAGTCTCTATCCCTACATTTCCTATTTTTCTGCAAAATGTTTTTCTCCTGGCAAAAATGAATTGCATCTTCCTCGGTTCTTGCCAAATCCCAAATAAGCATTGTCGTATAACTAAGAAACACCAAACAACAAAATATCGACATTATCTTGTATTATTAACAAAGAACAACTGAGCAACAAACACAACAACGCTCGAACAGACTAGTAAACAAACAATGATGTCTGTCAAAAATGTAAGGTTATCCAAGGTAACTGGTAGAAATGTAACTGTTATCTTGGGTTTTGAGAGGGATATCTGGAGTTTTAGGAGGGATTTCTAGGTCCCTAGAGGGATTTCTATGTCCCAAGAGGGATTTCTATGTCCCTAGAGGGATTTCTATGTCCCTAGAGGGATAGATTTCTATGTCCCTAGAGGGATTTCTATGTCCCAAGAGGGATTTCTATGTCCCAAGAGGGATTTCTATGTCCCTAGAGGGATAGATTTCTATGTCCCTAGAGGGATTTCAATGTCCCTAGAGGGATTTCTATGTCCCAAGAGGGATTTCTATGTCCCAAGAGGGATTTCTATGTCCCTAGAGGGATTTCTATGTCCCTAGAGGGATAGATTTCTATGTCCCTAGAGGGATTTCTATGTCCCTAGAGGGATTTCTATGTCCCAAGAGGGATTTCTATGTCCCAAGAGGGATTTCTATGTCCCTAGAGGGATAGATTTCTATGTCCCTAGAGGGATTTCAATGTCCCTAGAGGGATTTCTATGTCCCAAGAGGGATTTCTATGTCCCAAGAGGGATTTCTATGTCCCTAGAGGGATTTCTATGTCCCTAGAGGGATTTCTATGTCCCTAGAGGGATTTCTATGTCCCAAGAGGGATTTCTATGTCCCTAGAGGGATTTCTATGTCCCTAGAGGGATAGATTTCTATGTCCCTAGAGGGATTTCTATGTCCCAAGAGGGATTTCTATGTCCCAAGAGGGATTTCTATGTCCCTAGAGGGATAGATTTCTATGTCCCTAGAGGGATTTCAATGTCCCTAGAGGGATTTCTATGTCCCAAGAGGGATTTCTATGTCCCAAGAGGGATTTCTATGTCCCTAGAGGGATTTCTATGTCCCTAGAGGGATAGATTTCTATGTCCCTAGAGGGATTTCTATGTCCCTAGAGGGATTTCTATGTCCCAAGAGGGATTTCTATGTCCCAAGAGGGATTTCAATGTCCCTAGAGGGATAGATTTCTATGTCCCTAGAGGGATTTCAATGTCCCTAGAGGGATTTCTATGTCCCAAGAGGGATTTCTATGTCCCAAGAGGGATTTCTATGTCCCTAGAGGGATTTCTATGTCCCTAGAGGGATTTCTATGTCCCAAGAGGGATTTCTATGTCCCTAGAGGGATTTCTATGTCCCTAGAGGGATAGATTTCTATGTCCCTAGAGGGATTTCTATGTCCCAAGAGGGATTTCTATGTCCCAAGAGGGATTTCTATGTCCCTAGAGGGATAGATTTCTATGTCCCTAGAGGGATTTCTATGTCGCTAGAGGGATTTCTATGTCCCAAGAGGGATTTCTATGTCCCTAGAGGGATAGATTTCTATGTCCCCAGAGGGATTTCTATGTCGCTAGAGGGATTTCTATGTCCCTAGAGGGATTTCTAGGTCCCTAGAGGGATTTCTAGGTCCCTAGAGGGATTTCTAGGTCCCTAGAGGGATTTCTAGGTCCCTAGAGGGATTTCTAGGTCCCTAGAGGGATTTCTAGGTCCCTAGAGGGATTTCTAGGTCCCTAGAGAGAGAGATTTCTATGTCCCTAGAGGGATTTCTATGTCCCAAGAGGGATTTCTAGGTCCCTAGAGGGATAGATTTCTAGGTCCCTAGAGGGATAGATTTCTATGTCCCTAGAGGGATTTCTATGTCCCTAGAGGGATTTCTATGTCCCTAGAGGGATTTCTAGGTCCCTAGAGAGAGAGATTTCTATGTCCCTAGAGGGATTTCTATGTCCCTAGAGGGATTTCTAGGTCCCTAGAGGGATTTCTAGGTCCCTAGAGGGATTTCTAGGTCCCTAGAGGGATTTCTAGGTCCCTAGAGAGAGAGATTTCTATGTCCCTAGAGGGATTTCTATGTCCCAAGAGGGATTTCTAGGTCCCTAGAGGGATAGATTTCTAGGTCCCTAGAGGGATAGATTTCTATGTCCCTAGAGGGATTTCTATGTCCCTAGAGGGATTTCTATGTCCCAAGAGGGATTTCTATGTCCCAAGAGGGATTTCTATGTCCCTAGAGGGATAGATTTCTATGTCCCTAGAGGGATTTCTATGTCCCTAGAGGGATTTCTATGTCCCTAGAGGGATTTCTAGGTCCCTAGAGAGAGAGATTTCTATGTCCTTAGAGGGATTTCTATGTCGCTAGAGGGATTTCTATGTCGCTAGAGGGATTTCTATGTCGCTAGAGGGATTTCTAGGTCCCTAGAGGGATTTCTATGTCCCAGAGGGATTTCTAGGTCCCTAGAGGGATTTCTATGTCCCTAGAGGGATAAATTTCTATGTCCCTAGAGGGATTTCTAGGTCCCTAGAGAGAGAGATTTCTATGTCCTTAGAGGGATTTCTATGTCGCTAGAGGGATTTCTATGTCGCTAGAGGGATTTCTATGTCGCTAGAGGGATTTCTAGGTCCCTAGAGGGATTTCTATGTCCCAGAGGGATTTCTAGGTCCCTAGAGGGATTTCTATGTCCCTAGAGGGATAAATTTCTATGTCCCTAGAGGGATTTCTATGTCCCTAGAGGGATAGATTTCTATGTCCCTAGAGGGATTTCTATGTCCCTAGAGGGATTTCTATGTCCCTAGAGGGATTTCTAGGTCCCAAGAGGGATTTCTATGTCCCTAGAGGGATAGATTTCTATGTCCCTAGAGGGATTTCTATGTCCCTAGAGACGGTTACCTTGGATAACCTTTCAAAATAGGAATGTAATAATATTGGAAATAAATAAATCGAAGTAATAACAATATAATTAAATATATAACATGTTATAAAATAATGTTGTATATAATGTAAATAAATATAATAACGAGATCAATAAATAGAGTAATAATAATGGAAATACATAAATCGAAGTAATAACAATATAATTGACTATATAACATATTATAAAATAATTTGGTATATAATGTAAATAAATAAAATAATGAGATCAATAAATACTCCAATATATAAACGATTTAAAATTAAAATAATTATCTAAAACTAGTATAAAGTATAATAAATAAATAATAAGTATATTTAATCATAAATAATAAGTGTAGGATGTAAAATAATGCAACATATATAAAATATTTAAAATTCAAAAAATTATTTAAAAACTTAACATTCAATCGCATTTCGGTGGAAAATGGGTTGCTATACAGTTCAACATGGATTGAAAAGAGTCTCTATCCCTACATTTCCTATTTTTCTGCAAAATGTTTTTCTCCTGGCAAAAATGAATTGCATCTTCCTCGGTTCTTGCCAAATCCCAAATAAGCATTGTCGTATAACTAAGAAACACCAAACAACAAAATATCGACATTATCTTGTATTATTAACAAAGAACAACTGAGCAACAAACACAACAACGCTCGAACAGACTAGTAAACAAACAATGATGTCTGTCAAAAATGTAAGGTTATCCAAGGTAACTGGTAGAAATGTAACTGTTATCTTGGGTTTTGAGAGGGATATCTGGAGTTTTAGGAGGGATTTCTAGGTCCCTAGAGGGATTTCTATGTCCCTAGAGGGATTTCTAGGTCCCTAGAGAGATAGATTTCTATGTCCCTAGAGGGATTTCTATGTCCCTAGAGAGATTTCTAGGTCCCTAGAGGGATTTCTATGTCCCTAGAGGGATTTCTAGGTCCCTAGAGGGATTTCTACGTCCCTAGAGGGATTTCTATGTCCCTAGAGGGATTTCTAGGTCCCTAGAGGGATAGATTTCTATGTCCCTAGAGGGATTTCAATGTCCCTAGAGGGATTTCTAGGTCCCTAGAGGGATTTCTAGGTCCCTAGAGGGATTTCTATGTCCCTAGAGGGATAGATTTCTATGTCCCTAGAGGGATTTCTATGTCCCTAGAGGGATTTCTATGTCCCAAGAGGGATTTCTATGTCCCAAGAGGGATTTCTATGTCCCTAGAGAGATTTCTAGGTCCCTAGAGGGATTTCTATGTCCCTAGAGGGATTTCTACGTCCCTAGAGGGATTTCTAAGTCCCTAGAGGGATAGATTTCTATGTCCCTAGAGGGATTTCTATGTCCCTAGAGGGATTTCTATGTCCCAAGAGGGATTTCTATGTCCCTAGAGGGATTTCTATGTCCCTAGAGGGATAGATTTCTATGTCCCTAGAGGGATTTCTATGTCCCTAGAGGGATTTCTAGGTCCCTAGAGAGAGAGATTTCTATGTCCTTAGAGGGATTTCTATGTCGCTAGAGGGATTTCTAGGTCCCTAGAGGGATTTCTATGTCCCAGAGGGATTTCTAGGTCCCTAGAGGGATTTCTATGTCCCTAGAGGGATAGATTTCTATGTCCCTAGAGGGATTTCTATGTCCCTAGAGGGATAGATTTCTATGTCCCTAGAGGGATTTCTATGTCCCTAGAGGGATTTCTATGTCCCTAGAGGGATAGATTTCTATGTCCCTAGAGGGATTTCTATGTCCCTAGAGGGATTTCTATGTCGCTAGAGGGATTTCTAGGTCGCTAGAGGGATTTCTATGTCCCAAGAGGGATTTCTATGTCCCTAGAGGGATTTCTATGTCCCTAGAGACGGTTACCTTGGATAACCTTTCAAAATAGGAATGTAATAATATTGGAAATAAATAAATCGAAGTAATAACAATATAATTAAATATATAACATGTTATAAAATAATGTTGTATATAATGTAAATAAATATAATAACGAGATCAATAAATAGAGTAATAATAATGGAAATACATAAATCGAAGTAATAACAATATAATTGACTATATAACATATTATAAAATAATTTGGTATATAATGTAAATAAATAAAATAATGAGATCAATAAATACTCCAATATATAAACGATTTAAAATTAAAATAATTATCTAAAACTAGTATAAAGTATAATAAATAAATAATAAGTATATTTAATCATAAATAATAAGTGTAGGATGTAAAATAATGCAACATATATAAAATATTTAAAATTCAAAAAATTATTTAAAAACTTAACATTCAATCGCATTTCGGTGGAAAATGGGTTGCTATACAGTTCAACATGGATTGAAAAGAGTCTCTATCCCTACATTTCCTATTTTTCTGCAAAATGTTTTTCTCCTGGCAAAAATGAATTGCATCTTCCTCGGTTCTTGCCAAATCCCAAATAAGCATTGTCGTATAACTAAGAAACACCAAACAACAAAATATCGACATTATCTTGTATTATTAACAAAGAACAACTGAGCAACAAACACAACAACGCTCGAACAGACTAGTAAACAAACAATGATGTCTGTCAAAAATGTAAGGTTATCCAAGGTAACTGGTAGAAATGTAACTGTTATCTTGGGTTTTGAGAGGGATATCTGGAGTTTTAGGAGGGATTTCTAGGTCCCTAGAGGGATTTCTATGTCCCAAGAGGGATTTCTATGTCCCTAGAGGGATTTCTATGTCCCTAGAGGGATAGATTTCTATGTCCCTAGAGGGATTTCTATGTCCCAAGAGGGATTTCTATGTCCCAAGAGGGATTTCTATGTCCCTAGAGGGATAGATTTCTATGTCCCTAGAGGGATTTCAATGTCCCTAGAGGGATTTCTATGTCCCAAGAGGGATTTCTATGTCCCAAGAGGGATTTCTATGTCCCTAGAGGGATTTCTATGTCCCTAGAGGGATAGATTTCTATGTCCCTAGAGGGATTTCTATGTCCCTAGAGGGATTTCTATGTCCCAAGAGGGATTTCTATGTCCCAAGAGGGATTTCTATGTCCCTAGAGGGATAGATTTCTATGTCCCTAGAGGGATTTCAATGTCCCTAGAGGGATTTCTATGTCCCAAGAGGGATTTCTATGTCCCAAGAGGGATTTCTATGTCCCTAGAGGGATTTCTATGTCCCTAGAGGGATTTCTATGTCCCTAGAGGGATTTCTATGTCCCAAGAGGGATTTCTATGTCCCTAGAGGGATTTCTATGTCCCTAGAGGGATAGATTTCTATGTCCCTAGAGGGATTTCTATGTCCCAAGAGGGATTTCTATGTCCCAAGAGGGATTTCTATGTCCCTAGAGGGATAGATTTCTATGTCCCTAGAGGGATTTCAATGTCCCTAGAGGGATTTCTATGTCCCAAGAGGGATTTCTATGTCCCAAGAGGGATTTCTATGTCCCTAGAGGGATTTCTATGTCCCTAGAGGGATAGATTTCTATGTCCCTAGAGGGATTTCTATGTCCCTAGAGGGATTTCTATGTCCCAAGAGGGATTTCTAGGTCCCTAGAGGGATTTCTATGTCCCTAGAGGGATAGATTTCTATGTCCCTAGAGGGATTTCTATGTCCCTAGAGGGATTTCTATGTCCCTAGAGGGATTTCTATGTCCCAAGAGGGATTTCTATGTCCCTAGAGGGATTTCTATGTCCCTAGAGGGATAGATTTCTATGTCCCTAGAGGGATTTCTATGTCCCTAGAGGGATTTCTAGGTCCCTAGAGAGAGAGATTTCTATGTCCTTAGAGGGATTTCTATGTCGCTAGAGGGATTTCTAGGTCCCTAGAGGGATTTCTATGTCCCAGAGGGATTTCTAGGTCCCTAGAGGGATTTCTATGTCCCTAGAGGGATTTCTATGTCCCAAGAGGGATTTCTATGTCCCAAGAGGGATTTCTAGGTCGCTAGAGGGATTTCTATGTCCCAAGAGGGATTTCTATGTCCCTAGAGGGATAGATTTCTATGTCCCTAGAGGGATTTCTATGTCCCTAGAGGGATTTCTATGTCGCTAGAGGGATTTCTAGGTCGCTAGAGGGATTTCTATGTCCCAAGAGGGATTTCTATGTCCCTAGAGGGATTTCTATGTCCCTAGAGACGGTTACCTTGGATAACCTTTCAAAATAGGAATGTAATAATATTGGAAATAAATAAATCGAAGTAATAACAATATAATTAAATATATAACATGTTATAAAATAATGTTGTATATAATGTAAATAAATATAATAACGAGATCAATAAATAGAGTAATAATAATGGAAATACATAAATCGAAGTAATAACAATATAATTGACTATATAACATATTATAAAATAATTTGGTATATAATGTAAATAAATAAAATAATGAGATCAATAAATACTCCAATATATAAACGATTTAAAATTAAAATAATTATCTAAAACTAGTATAAAGTATAATAAATAAATAATAAGTATATTTAATCATAAATAATAAGTGTAGGATGTAAAATAATGCAACATATATAAAATATTTAAAATTCAAAAAATTATTTAAAAACTTAACATTCAATCGCATTTCGGTGGAAAATGGGTTGCTATACAGTTCAACATGGATTGAAAAGAGTCTCTATCCCTACATTTCCTATTTTTCTGCAAAATGTTTTTCTCCTGGCAAAAATGAATTGCATCTTCCTCGGTTCTTGCCAAATCCCAAATAAGCATTGTCGTATAACTAAGAAACACCAAACAACAAAATATCGACATTATCTTGTATTATTAACAAAGAACAACTGAGCAACAAACACAACAACGCTCGAACAGACTAGTAAACAAACAATGATGTCTGTCAAAAATGTAAGGTTATCCAAGGTAACTGGTAGAAATGTAACTGTTATCTTGGGTTTTGAGAGGGATATCTGGAGTTTTAGGAGGGATTTCTAGGTCCCTAGAGGGATTTCTATGTCCCAAGAGGGATTTCTATGTCCCTAGAGGGATTTCTATGTCCCTAGAGGGATAGATTTCTATGTCCCTAGAGGGATTTCTATGTCCCAAGAGGGATTTCTATGTCCCAAGAGGGATTTCTATGTCCCTAGAGGGATAGATTTCTATGTCCCTAGAGGGATTTCAATGTCCCTAGAGGGATTTCTATGTCCCAAGAGGGATTTCTATGTCCCAAGAGGGATTTCTATGTCCCTAGAGGGATTTCTATGTCCCTAGAGGGATAGATTTCTATGTCCCTAGAGGGATTTCTATGTCCCTAGAGGGATTTCTATGTCCCAAGAGGGATTTCTATGTCCCAAGAGGGATTTCTATGTCCCTAGAGGGATAGATTTCTATGTCCCTAGAGGGATTTCAATGTCCCTAGAGGGATTTCTATGTCCCAAGAGGGATTTCTATGTCCCAAGAGGGATTTCTATGTCCCTAGAGGGATTTCTATGTCCCTAGAGGGATTTCTATGTCCCTAGAGGGATTTCTATGTCCCAAGAGGGATTTCTATGTCCCTAGAGGGATTTCTATGTCCCTAGAGGGATAGATTTCTATGTCCCAAGAGGGATTTCTATGTCCCAAGAGGGATTTCTATGTCCCAAGAGGGATTTCTATGTCCCTAGAGGGATAGATTTCTATGTCCCTAGAGGGATTTCAATGTCCCTAGAGGGATTTCTATGTCCCAAGAGGGATTTCTATGTCCCAAGAGGGATTTCTATGTCCCTAGAGGGATTTCTATGTCCCTAGAGGGATAGATTTCTATGTCCCTAGAGGGATTTCTATGTCCCTAGAGGGATTTCTATGTCCCAAGAGGGATTTCTATGTCCCAAGAGGGATTTCAATGTCCCTAGAGGGATAGATTTCTATGTCCCTAGAGGGATTTCAATGTCCCTAGAGGGATTTCTATGTCCCAAGAGGGATTTCTATGTCCCAAGAGGGATTTCTATGTCCCTAGAGGGATTTCTATGTCCCTAGAGGGATAGATTTCTATGTCCCTAGAGGGATTTCTAGGTCCCTAGAGGGATTTCTATGTCCCTAGAGGGATTTCTATGTCCCTAGAGGGATAGATTTCTATGTCCCTAGAGGGATTTCTATGTCCCAAGAGGGATTTCTATGTCCCAAGAGGGATTTCTAGGTCGCTAGAGGGATTTCTATGTCCCAAGAGGGATTTCTATGTCCCTAGAGGGATAGATTTCTATGTCCCTAGAGGGATTTCTATGTCCCTAGAGGGATTTCTATGTCGCTAGAGGGATTTCTAGGTCGCTAGAGGGATTTCTATGTCCCAAGAGGGATTTCTATGTCCCTAGAGGGATAGATTTCTATGTCCCTAGAGGGATTTCTATGTCGCTAGAGGGATTTCTAGGTCGCTAGAGGGATTTCTATGTCCCTAGAGGGATTTCTAGGTCCCTAGAGGGATAGATTTCTATGTCCCTAGAGGGATTTCTATGTCCCAAGAGGGATTTCTATGTCCCAAGAGGGATTTCTATGTCCCTAGAGGGATAGATTTCTATGTCCCTAGAGGGATTTCAATGTCCCTAGAGGGATTTCTATGTCCCAAGAGGGATTTCTATGTCCCTAGAGGGATTTCTATGTCCCTAGAGGGATTTCTATGTCCCTAGAGGGATAGATTTCTATGTCCCTAGAGGGATTTCTAGGTCCCTAGAGGG
This sequence comes from Troilus luridus, assembly GCA_964056705.1. NCBI lineage: Eukaryota > Metazoa > Arthropoda > Insecta > Hemiptera > Pentatomidae > Troilus > Troilus luridus. The sequence continues at coordinate 104,302,710 of OZ057416.1, read as the reverse complement.
ATTTCTATGTCCCTAGAGGGATAGATTTCTATGTCCCTAGAGGGATTTCTATGTCCCTAGAGGGATTTCTATGTCCCTAGAGGGATTTCTATGTCGCTAGAGGGATTTCTAGGTCGCTAGAGGGATTTCTATGTCCCAAGAGGGATTTCTATGTCCCTAGAGGGATAGATTTCTATGTCCCTAGAGGGATTTCTATGTCCCTAGAGGGATTTCTATGTCCCAAGAGGGATTTCTATGTCCCTAGAGGGATTTCTATGTCCCTAGAGGGATAGATTTCTATGTCCCTAGAGGGATTTCTATGTCCCAAGAGGGATTTCTATGTCCCAAGAGGGATTTCTATGTCCCTAGAGGGATAGATTTCTATGTCCCTAGAGGGATTTCAATGTCCCTAGAGGGATTTCTATGTCCCAAGAGGGATTTCTATGTCCCAAGAGGGATTTCTATGTCCCTAGAGGGATTTCTATGTCCCTAGAGGGATAGATTTCTATGTCCCTAGAGGGATTTCTATGTCCCTAGAGGGATTTCTATGTCCCAAGAGGGATTTCTATGTCCCAAGAGGGATTTCAATGTCCCTAGAGGGATAGATTTCTATGTCCCTAGAGGGATTTCAATGTCCCTAGAGGGATTTCTATGTCCCAAGAGGGATTTCTATGTCCCAAGAGGGATTTCTATGTCCCTAGAGGGATTTCTATGTCCCTAGAGGGATAGATTTCTATGTCCCTAGAGGGATTTCTAGGTCCCTAGAGGGATTTCTAGGTCCCTAGAGGGATTTCTAGGTCCCTAGAGGGATTTCTATGTCCCTAGAGGGATAGATTTCTATGTCCCTAGAGGGATTTCTATGTCCCTAGAGGGATTTCTATGTCCCTAGAGGGATTTCTATGTCGCTAGAGGGATTTCTAGGTCGCTAGAGGGATTTCTATGTCCCAAGAGGGATTTCTATGTCCCTAGAGGGATAGATTTCTATGTCCCTAGAGGGATTTCTATGTCCCTAGAGGGATTTCTATGTCGCTAGAGGGATTTCTAGGTCGCTAGAGGGATTTCTATGTCCCAAGAGGGATTTCTATGTCCCTAGAGGGATAGATTTCTATGTCCCTAGAGGGATTTCTATGTCGCTAGAGGGATTTCTAGGTCGCTAGAGGGATTTCTATGTCCCTAGAGGGATTTCTAGGTCCCTAGAGGGATAGATTTCTATGTCCCTAGAGGGATTTCTATGTCCCAAGAGGGATTTCTATGTCCCAAGAGGGATTTCTATGTCCCTAGAGGGATAGATTTCTATGTCCCTAGAGGGATTTCAATGTCTCTAGAGGGATCTCTATGTCCCAAGAGGGATTTCTATGTCCCAAGAGGGATTTCTAGGTCCCTAGAGGGATTTCTATGTCCCTAGAGGGATAGATTTCTATGTCCCTAGAGGGATTTCTATGTCCCTAGAGGGATTTCTATGTCCCAAGAGGGATTTCTATGTCCCTAGAGGGATAGATTTCTATGTCCCTAGAGGGATTTCTATGTCCCTAGAGGGATTTCTATGTCCCAAGAGGGATTTCTATGTCCCTAGAGGGATTTCTATGTCCCTAGAGGGATAGATTTCTATGTCCCTAGAGGGATTTCTATGTCCCAAGAGGGATAGATATCTATGTCCCTAGAGGGATTTCTATGTCCCTAGAGGAATAGATTTCTATGTCCCTAGAGGGATTTCTATGTCCCAAGAGGGATTTCCATGTCCCAAGAGGGATTTCTATGTCCCTAGAGGGATTTCTATGTCCTAAGAGGGATTTCTATGTCCCTAGAGGGATAGATTTCTATGTCCCTAGAGGGATTTCTATGTCCCTAGAGGGATTTCTATGTCCCAAGAGGGATTTCTATGTCCCTAGAGGGATTTCTATGTCCCTAGAGGGATAGATTTCTATGTCCCTAGAGGGATTTCTATGTCCCTAGAGGGATTTCTATGTCCCAAGAGGGATTTCTATGTCCCTAGAGGGATTTCTATGTCCCTAGAGGGATAGATTTCTATGTCCCTAGAGGGATTTCTATGTCCCTAGAGGGATTTCTAGGTCCCTAGAGAGAGAAATTTCTATGTCCTTAGAGGGATTTCTATGTCGCTAGAGGGATTTCTAGGTCCCTAGAGGGATTTCTATGTCCCAGAGGGATTTCTAGGTCCCTAGAGGGATTTCTATGTCCCTAGAGGGATAGATTTCTATGTCCCTAGAGGGATTTCTATGTCCCTAGAGGGATAGATTTCTATGTCCCTAGAGGGATTTCTATGTCCCTAGAGGGATTTCTATGTCCCTAGAGGGATAGATTTCTATGTCCCTAGAGGGATTTCTATGTCCCTAGAGGGATTTCTATGTCGCTAGAGGGATTTCTAGGTCGCTAGAGGGATTTCTATGTCCCAAGAGGGATTTCTATGTCCCTAGAGGGATTTCTATGTCCCTAGAGACGGTTACCTTGGATAACCTTTCAAAATAGGAATGTAATAATATTGGAAATAAATAAATCGAAGTAATAACAATATAATTAAATATATAACATGTTATAAAATAATGTTGTATATAATGTAAATAAATATAATAACGAGATCAATAAATAGAGTAATAATAATGGAAATACATAAATCGAAGTAATAACAATATAATTGACTATATAACATATTATAAAATAATTTGGTATATAATGTAAATAAATAAAATAATGAGATCAATAAATACTCCAATATATAAACGATTTAAAATTAAAATAATTATCTAAAACTAGTATAAAGTATAATAAATAAATAATAAGTATATTTAATCATAAATAATAAGTGTAGGATGTAAAATAATGCAACATATATAAAATATTTAAAATTCAAAAAATTATTTAAAAACTTAACATTCAATCGCATTTCGGTGGAAAATGGGTTGCTATACAGTTCAACATGGATTGAAAAGAGTCTCTATCCCTACATTTCCTATTTTTCTGCAAAATGTTTTTCTCCTGGCAAAAATGAATTGCATCTTCCTCGGTTCTTGCCAAATCCCAAATAAGCATTGTCGTATAACTAAGAAACACCAAACAACAAAATATCGACATTATCTTGTATTATTAACAAAGAACAACTGAGCAACAAACACAACAACGCTCGAACAGACTAGTAAACAAACAATGATGTCTGTCAAAAATGTAAGGTTATCCAAGGTAACTGGTAGAAATGTAACTGTTATCTTGGGTTTTGAGAGGGATATCTGGAGTTTTAGGAGGGATTTCTAGGTCCCTAGAGGGATTTCTATGTCCCAAGAGGGATTTCTATGTCCCTAGAGGGATTTCTATGTCCCTAGAGGGATAGATTTCTATGTCCCTAGAGGGATTTCTATGTCCCAAGAGGGATTTCTATGTCCCAAGAGGGATTTCTATGTCCCTAGAGGGATAGATTTCTATGTCCCTAGAGGGATTTCAATGTCCCTAGAGGGATTTCTATGTCCCAAGAGGGATTTCTATGTCCCAAGAGGGATTTCTATGTCCCTAGAGGGATTTCTATGTCCCTAGAGGGATAGATTTCTATGTCCCTAGAGGGATTTCTATGTCCCTAGAGGGATTTCTATGTCCCAAGAGGGATTTCTATGTCCCAAGAGGGATTTCTATGTCCCTAGAGGGATAGATTTCTATGTCCCTAGAGGGATTTCAATGTCCCTAGAGGGATTTCTATGTCCCAAGAGGGATTTCTATGTCCCAAGAGGGATTTCTATGTCCCTAGAGGGATTTCTATGTCCCTAGAGGGATTTCTATGTCCCTAGAGGGATTTCTATGTCCCAAGAGGGATTTCTATGTCCCTAGAGGGATTTCTATGTCCCTAGAGGGATAGATTTCTATGTCCCTAGAGGGATTTCTATGTCCCAAGAGGGATTTCTATGTCCCAAGAGGGATTTCTATGTCCCTAGAGGGATATATTTCTATGTCCCTAGAGGGATTTCAATGTCCCTAGAGGGATTTCTATGTCCCAAGAGGGATTTCTATGTCCCAAGAGGGATTTCTATGTCCCTAGAGGGATTTCTATGTCCCTAGAGGGATAGATTTCTATGTCCCTAGAGGGATTTCTATGTCCCTAGAGGGATTTCTATGTCCCAAGAGGGATTTCTATGTCCCAAGAGGGATTTCAATGTCCCTAGAGGGATAGATTTCTATGTCCCTAGAGGGATTTCAATGTCCCTAGAGGGATTTCTATGTCCCAAGAGGGATTTCTATGTCCCAAGAGGGATTTCTATGTCCCTAGAGGGATTTCTATGTCCCTAGAGGGATAGATTTCTATGTCCCTAGAGGGATTTCTAGGTCCCTAGAGGGATTTCTATGTCCCTAGAGGGATTTCTATGTCCCTAGAGGGATAGATTTCTATGTCCCTAGAGGGATTTCTATGTCCCAAGAGGGATTTCTATGTCCCAAGAGGGATTTCTAGGTCGCTAGAGGGATTTCTATGTCCCAAGAGGGATTTCTATGTCCCTAGAGGGATAGATTTCTATGTCCCTAGAGGGATTTCTATGTCCCTAGAGGGATTTCTATGTCGCTAGAGGGATTTCTAGGTCGCTAGAGGGATTTCTATGTCCCAAGAGGGATTTCTATGTCCCTAGAGGGATAGATTTCTATGTCCCTAGAGGGATTTCTATGTCGCTAGAGGGATTTCTAGGTCGCTAGAGGGATTTCTATGTCCCTAGAGGGATTTCTAGGTCCCTAGAGGGATAGATTTCTATGTCCCTAGAGGGATTTCTATGTCCCAAGAGGGATTTCTATGTCCCAAGAGGGATTTCTATGTCCCTAGAGGGATAGATTTCTATGTCCCTAGAGGGATTTCAATGTCCCTAGAGGGATTTCTATGTCCCAAGAGGGATTTCTATGTCCCTAGAGGGATTTCTATGTCCCTAGAGGGATTTCTATGTCCCTAGAGGGATAGATTTCTATGTCCCTAGAGGGATTTCTAGGTCCCTAGAGGGATTTCTATGTCCCTAGAGGGATAGATTTCTATGTCCCTAGAGGGATTTCTATGTCCCTAGAGGGATTTCTATGTCCCTAGAGGGATTTCTATGTCGCTAGAGGGATTTCTAGGTCGCTAGAGGGATTTCTATGTCCCAAGAGGGATTTCTATGTCCCTAGAGGGATAGATTTCTATGTCCCTAGAGGGATTTCTATGTCCCTAGAGGGATTTCTATGTCCCAAGAGGGATTTCTATGTCCCTAGAGGGATTTCTATGTCCCTAGAGGGATAGATTTCTATGTCCCTAGAGGGATTTCTATGTCCCAAGAGGGATTTCTATGTCCCAAGAGGGATTTCTATGTCCCTAGAGGGATAGATTTCTATGTCCCTAGAGGGATTTCAATGTCCCTAGAGGGATTTCTATGTCCCAAGAGGGATTTCTATGTCCCAAGAGGGATTTCTATGTCCCTAGAGGGATTTCTATGTCCCTAGAGGGATAGATTTCTATGTCCCTAGAGGGATTTCTATGTCCCTAGAGGGATTTCTATGTCCCAAGAGGGATTTCTATGTCCCAAGAGGGATTTCAATGTCCCTAGAGGGATAGATTTCTATGTCCCTAGAGGGATTTCAATGTCCCTAGAGGGATTTCTATGTCCCAAGAGGGATTTCTATGTCCCAAGAGGGATTTCTATGTCCCTAGAGGGATTTCTATGTCCCTAGAGGGATAGATTTCTATGTCCCTAGAGGGATTTCTAGGTCCCTAGAGGGATTTCTAGGTCCCTAGAGGGATTTCTAGGTCCCTAGAGGGATTTCTATGTCCCTAGAGGGATAGATTTCTATGTCCCTAGAGGGATTTCTATGTCCCTAGAGGGATTTCTATGTCCCTAGAGGGATTTCTATGTCGCTAGAGGGATTTCTAGGTCGCTAGAGGGATTTCTATGTCCCAAGAGGGATTTCTATGTCCCTAGAGGGATAGATTTCTATGTCCCTAGAGGGATTTCTATGTCCCTAGAGGGATTTCTATGTCGCTAGAGGGATTTCTAGGTCGCTAGAGGGATTTCTATGTCCCAAGAGGGATTTCTATGTCCCTAGAGGGATAGATTTCTATGTCCCTAGAGGGATTTCTATGTCGCTAGAGGGATTTCTAGGTCGCTAGAGGGATTTCTATGTCCCTAGAGGGATTTCTAGGTCCCTAGAGGGATAGATTTCTATGTCCCTAGAGGGATTTCTATGTCCCAAGAGGGATTTCTATGTCCCAAGAGGGATTTCTATGTCCCTAGAGGGATAGATTTCTATGTCCCTAGAGGGATTTCAATGTCTCTAGAGGGATCTCTATGTCCCAAGAGGGATTTCTATGTCCCAAGAGGGATTTCTAGGTCCCTAGAGGGATTTCTATGTCCCTAGAGGGATAGATTTCTATGTCCCTAGAGGGATTTCTATGTCCCTAGAGGGATTTCTATGTCCCAAGAGGGATTTCTATGTCCCTAGAGGGATAGATTTCTATGTCCCTAGAGGGATTTCTATGTCCCTAGAGGGATTTCTATGTCCCAAGAGGGATTTCTATGTCCCTAGAGGGATTTCTATGTCCCTAGAGGGATAGATTTCTATGTCCCTAGAGGGATTTCTATGTCCCAAGAGGGATAGATATCTATGTCCCTAGAGGGATTTCTATGTCCCTAGAGGAATAGATTTCTATGTCCCTAGAGGGATTTCTATGTCCCAAGAGGGATTTCCATGTCCCAAGAGGGATTTCTATGTCCCTAGAGGGATTTCTATGTCCTAAGAGGGATTTCTATGTCCCTAGAGGGATAGATTTCTATGTCCCTAGAGGGATTTCTATGTCCCTAGAGGGATTTCTATGTCCCAAGAGGGATTTCTATGTCCCTAGAGGGATTTCTATGTCCCTAGAGGGATAGATTTCTATGTCCCTAGAGGGATTTCTATGTCCCTAGAGGGATTTCTATGTCCCAAGAGGGATTTCTATGTCCCTAGAGGGATTTCTATGTCCCTAGAGGGATAGATTTCTATGTCCCTAGAGGGATTTCTATGTCCCTAGAGGGATTTCTAGGTCCCTAGAGAGAGAAATTTCTATGTCCTTAGAGGGATTTCTATGTCGCTAGAGGGATTTCTAGGTCCCTAGAGGGATTTCTATGTCCCAGAGGGATTTCTAGGTCCCTAGAGGGATTTCTATGTCCCTAGAGGGATAGATTTCTATGTCCCTAGAGGGATTTCTATGTCCCTAGAGGGATAGATTTCTATGTCCCTAGAGGGATTTCTATGTCCCTAGAGGGATTTCTATGTCCCTAGAGGGATAGATTTCTATGTCCCTAGAGGGATTTCTATGTCCCTAGAGGGATTTCTATGTCCCTAGAGGGATTTCTAGGTCCCAAGAGGGATTTCTATGTCCCTAGAGGGATAGATTTCTATGTCCCTAGAGGGATTTCTATGTCCCTAGAGACGGTTACCTTGGATAACCTTTCAAAATAGGAATGTAATAATATTGGAAATAAATAAATCGAAGTAATAACAATATAATTAAATATATAACATGTTATAAAATAATGTTGTATATAATGTAAATAAATATAATAACGAGATCAATAAATAGAGTAATAATAATGGAAATACATAAATCGAAGTAATAACAATATAATTGACTATATAACATATTATAAAATAATTTGGTATATAATGTAAATAAATAAAATAATGAGATCAATAAATACTCCAATATATAAACGATTTAAAATTAAAATAATTATCTAAAACTAGTATAAAGTATAATAAATAAATAATAAGTATATTTAATCATAAATAATAAGTGTAGGATGTAAAATAATGCAACATATATAAAATATTTAAAATTCAAAAAATTATTTAAAAACTTAACATTCAATCGCATTTCGGTGGAAAATGGGTTGCTATACAGTTCAACATGGATTGAAAAGAGTCTCTATCCCTACATTTCCTATTTTTCTGCAAAATGTTTTTCTCCTGGCAAAAATGAATTGCATCTTCCTCGGTTCTTGCCAAATCCCAAATAAGCATTGTCGTATAACTAAGAAACACCAAACAACAAAATATCGACATTATCTTGTATTATTAACAAAGAACAACTGAGCAACAAACACAACAACGCTCGAACAGACTAGTAAACAAACAATGATGTCTGTCAAAAATGTAAGGTTATCCAAGGTAACTGGTAGAAATGTAACTGTTATCTTGGGTTTTGAGAGGGATATCTGGAGTTTTAGGAGGGATTTCTAGGTCCCTAGAGGGATTTCTATGTCCCAAGAGGGATTTCTATGTCCCTAGAGGGATTTCTATGTCCCTAGAGGGATAGATTTCTATGTCCCTAGAGGGATTTCTATGTCCCTAGAGGGATTTCTATGTCCCAAGAGGGATTTCTATGTCCCAAGAGGGATTTCTATGTCCCTAGAGGGATAGATTTCTATGTCCCTAGAGGGATTTCTATGTCCCAAGAGGGATTTCCATGTCCCAAGAGGGATTTCTATGTCCCTAGAGGGATTTCTATGTCCTAAGAGGGATTTCTATGTCCCTAGAGGGATAGATTTCTATGTCCCTAGAGGGATTTCTATGTCCCTAGAGGGATTTCTATGTCCCAAGAGGGATTTCTATGTCCCTAGAGGGATTTCTATGTCCCTAGAGGGATAGATTTCTATGTCCCTAGAGGGATTTCTATGTCCCAAGAGGGATTTCTATGTCCCTAGAGGGATTTCTATGTCCCAAGAGGGATTTCTATGTCCCTAGAGGGATTTCTATGTCCCTAGAGGGATAGATTTCTATGTCCCTAGAGGGATTTCTATGTCCCTAGAGGGATTTCTAGGTCCCTAGAGAGAGAAATTTCTATGTCCTTAGAGGGATTTCTATGTCGCTAGAGGGATTTCTAGGTCCCTAGAGGGATTTCTATGTCCCAGAGGGATTTCTAGGTCCCTAGAGGGATTTCTATGTCCCTAGAGGGATAGATTTCTATGTCCCTAGAGGGATTTCTATGTCCCTAGAGGGATAGATTTCTATGTCCCTAGAGGGATTTCTATGTCCCTAGAGGGATTTCTATGTCCCTAGAGGGATAGATTTCTATGTCCCTAGAGGGATTTCTATGTCCCTAGAGGGATTTCTATGTCCCTAGAGGGATTTCTAGGTCCCAAGAGGGATTTCTATGTCCCTAGAGGGATAGATTTCTATGTCCCTAGAGGGATTTCTATGTCCCTAGAGACGGTTACCTTGAATAACCTTTCAAAATAGGAATGTAATAATATTGGAAATAAATAAATCGAAGTAATAACAATATAATTAAATATATAACATGTTATAAAATAATGTTGTATATAATGTAAATAAATATAATAACGAGATCAATAAATAGAGTAATAATAATGGAAATACATAAATCGAAGTAATAACAATATAATTGACTATATAACATATTATAAAATAATTTGGTATATAATGTAAATAAATAAAATAATGAGATCAATAAATACTCCAATATATAAACGATTTAAAATTAAAATAATTATCTAAAACTAGTATAAAGTATAATAAATAAATAATAAGTATATTTAATCATAAATAATAAGTGTAGGATGTAAAATAATGCAACATATATAAAATATTTAAAATTCAAAAAATTATTTAAAAACTTAACATTCAATCGCATTTCGGTGGAAAATGGGTTGCTATACAGTTCAACATGGATTGAAAAGAGTCTCTATCCCTACATTTCCTATTTTTCTGCAAAATGTTTTTCTCCTGGCAAAAATGAATTGCATCTTCCTCGGTTCTTGCCAAATCCCAAATAAGCATTGTCGTATAACTAAGAAACACCAAACAACAAAATATCGACATTATCTTGTATTATTAACAAAGAACAACTGAGCAACAAACACAACAACGCTCGAACAGACTAGTAAACAAACAATGATGTCTGTCAAAAATGTAAGGTTATCCAAGGTAACTGGTAGAAATGTAACTGTTATCTTGGGTTTTGAGAGGGATATCTGGAGTTTTAGGAGGGATTTCTAGGTCCCTAGAGGGATTTCTATGTCCCAAGAGGGATTTCTATGTCCCTAGAGGGATTTCTATGTCCCTAGAGGGATAGATTTCTATGTCCCTAGAGGGATTTCTATGTCCCTAGAGGGATTTCTATGTCCCAAGAGGGATTTCTATGTCCCAAGAGGGATTTCTATGTCCCTAGAGGGATAGATTTCTATGTCCCTAGAGGGATTTCAATGTCCCTAGAGGGATTTCTATGTCCCAAGAGGGATTTCTATGTCCCAAGAGGGATTTCTATGTCCCTAGAGGGATTTCTATGTCCCTAGAGGGATAGATTTCTATGTCCCTAGAGGGATTTCTAGGTCCCTAGAGGGATTTCTAGGTCCCTAGAGGGATTTCTATGTCCCTAGAGGGATAGATTTCTATGTCCCTAGAGGGATTTCTATGTCCCTAGAGGGATTTCTATGTCCCTAGAGGGATTTCTATGTCGCTAGAGGGATTTCTAGGTCGCTAGAGGGATTTCTATGTCCCAAGAGGGATTTCTATGTCCCTAGAGGGATAGATTTCTATGTCCCTAGAGGGATTTCTATGTCCCTAGAGGGATTTCTATGTCCCAAGAGGGATTTCTATGTCCCTAGAGGGATTTCTATGTCCCTAGAGGGATAGATTTCTATGTCCCTAGAGGGATTTCTATGTCCCAAGAGGGATTTCTATGTCCCAAGAGGGATTTCTATGTCCCTAGAGGGATAGATTTCTATGTCCCTAGAGGGATTTCAATGTCCCTAGAGGGATTTCTATGTCCCAAGAGGGATTTCTATGTCCCAAGAGGGATTTCTATGTCCCTAGAGGGATTTCTATGTCCCTAGAGGGATAGATTTCTATGTCCCTAGAGGGATTTCTATGTCCCTAGAGGGATTTCTATGTCCCAAGAGGGATTTCTATGTCCCAAGAGGGATTTCAATGTCCCTAGAGGGATAGATTTCTATGTCCCTAGAGGGATTTCAATGTCCCTAGAGGGATTTCTATGTCCCAAGAGGGATTTCTATGTCCCAAGAGGGATTTCTATGTCCCTAGAGGGATTTCTATGTCCCTAGAGGGATAGATTTCTATGTCCCTAGAGGGATTTCTAGGTCCCTAGAGGGATTTCTAGGTCCCTAGAGGGATTTCTATGTCCCTAGAGGGATAGATTTCTATGTCCCTAGAGGGATTTCTATGTCCCTAGAGGGATTTCTATGTCCCTAGAGGGATTTCTATGTCGCTAGAGGGATTTCTAGGTCGCTAGAGGGATTTCTATGTCCCAAGAGGGATTTCTATGTCCCTAGAGGGATAGATTTCTATGTCCCTAGAGGGATTTCTATGTCCCTAGAGGGATTTCTATGTCGCTAGAGGGATTTCTAGGTCGCTAGAGGGATTTCTATGTCCCAAGAGGGATTTCTATGTCCCTAGAGGGATAGATTTCTATGTCCCTAGAGGGATTTCTATGTCGCTAGAGGGATTTCTAGGTCGCTAGAGGGATTTCTATGTCCCTAGAGGGATTTCTAGGTCCCTAGAGGGATAGATTTCTATGTCCCTAGAGGGATTTCTATGTCCCAAGAGGGATTTCTATGTCCCAAGAGGGATTTCTATGTCCCTAGAGGGATAGATTTCTATGTCCCTAGAGGGATTTCAATGTCTCTAGAGGGATCTCTATGTCCCAAGAGGGATTTCTATGTCCCAAGAGGGATTTCTAGGTCCCTAGAGGGATTTCTATGTCCCTAGAGGGATAGATTTCTATGTCCCTAGAGGGATTTCTATGTCCCTAGAGGGATTTCTATGTCCCAAGAGGGATTTCTATGTCCCTAGAGGGATAGATTTCTATGTCCCTAGAGGGATTTCTATGTCCCTAGAGGGATTTCTATGTCCCAAGAGGGATTTCTATGTCCCTAGAGGGATTTCTATGTCCCTAGAGGGATAGATTTCTATGTCCCTAGAGGGATTTCTATGTCCCAAGAGGGATAGATTTCTATGTCCCTAGAGGGATTTCTATGTCCCTAGAGGGATAGATTTCTATGTCCCTAGAGGGATTTCTATGTCCCAAGAGGGATTTCTATTTCCCAAGAGGGATTTCTATGTCCCTAGAGGGATTTCTATGTCCTAAGAGGGATTTCTATGTCCCAAGAGGGATTTCTATGTCCCTAGAGGGATTTCTATGTCCCTAGAGGGATAGATTTCTATGTCCCTAGAGGGATTTCTAGGTCCCTAGAGGGATTTCTAGGTCCCTAGAGGGATTTCTATGTCCCTAGAGGGATAGATTTCTATGTCCCTAGAGGGATTTCTATGTCCCTAGAGGGATTTCTATGTCCCAAGAGGGATTTCTATGTCCCTAGAGGGATAGATTTCTATGTCCCTAGAGGGATTTCTATGTCCCTAGAGGGATTTCTATGTCCCAAGAGGGATTTCTATGTCCCTAGAGGGATTTCTATGTCCCTAGAGGGATAGATTTCTATGTCCCTAGAGGGATTTCTATGTCCCAAGAGGGATAGATTTCTATGTCCCTAGAGGGATTTCTATGTCCCTAGAGGGATTTCTATGTCCCAAGAGGGATTTCTATGTCCCTAGAGGGATTTCTATGTCCCTAGAGGGATAGATTTCTATGTCCCTAGAGGGATTTCTATGTCCCAAGAGGGATTTCTATGTCCCAAGAGGGATTTCTATGTCCCTAGAGGGATAGATTTCTATGTCCCTAGAGGGATTTCAATGTCCCTAGAGGGATTTCTATGTCCCAAGAGGGATTTCTATGTCCCAAGAGGGATTTCTATGTCCCTAGAGGGATTTCTATGTCCCTAGAGGGATAGATTTCTATGTCCCTAGAGGGATTTCTATGTCCCTAGAGGGATTTCTATGTCCCAAGAGGGATTTCTATGTCCCAAGAGGGATTTCTATGTCCCAAGAGGGATTTCTATGTCCCTAGAGGGATAGATTTCTATGTCCCTAGAGGGATTTCAATGTCCCTAGAGGGATTTCTATGTCCCAAGAGGGATTTCTATGTCCCAAGAGGGATTTCTATGTCCCTAGAGGGATTTCTATGTCCCTAGAGGGATAGATTTCTATGTCCCTAGAGGGATTTCTAGGTCCCTAGAGGGATTTCTAGGTCCCTAGAGGGATTTCTATGTCCCTAGAGGGATAGATTTCTATGTCCCTAGAGGGATTTCTATGTCCCTAGAGGGATTTCTATGTCCCTAGAGGGATTTCTATGTCGCTAGAGGGATTTCTAGGTCGCTAGAGGGATTTCTATGTCCCAAGAGGGATTTCTATGTCCCTAGAGGGATTTCTATGTCCCTAGAGGGATAGATTTCTATGTCCCTAGAGGGATTTCTATGTCCCAAGAGGGATTTCTATGTCCCAAGAGGGATTTCTATGTCCCTAGAGGGATTTCTATGTCCCTAGAGGGATAGATTTCTATGTCCCTAGAGGGATTTCTATGTCCCTAGAGGGATTTCTATGTCCCAAGAGGGATTTCTATGTCCCAAGAGGGATTTTTATGTCCCTAGAGGGATAGATTTCTATGTCCCTAGAGGGATTTCAATGTCCCTAGAGGGATTTCTATGTCCCAAGAGGGATTTCTATGTCCCAAGAGGGATTTCTATGTCCCTAGAGGGATTTCTATGTCCCTAGAGGGATAGATTTCTATGTCCCTAGAGGGATTTCTAGGTCCCTAGAGGGATTTCTAGGTCCCTAGAGGGATTTCTATGTCCCTAGAGGGATAGATTTCTATGTCCCTAGAGGGATTTCTATGTCCCTAGAGGGATTTCTATGTCCCTAGAGGGATTTCTATGTCGCTAGAGGGATTTCTAGGTCGCTAGAGGGATTTCTATGTCCCAAGAGGGATTTCTATGTCCCTAGAGGGATAGATTTCTATGTCCCTAGAGGGATTTCTATGTCCCAAGAGGGATTTCTATGTCCCAAGAGGGATTTCTAGGTCGCTAGAGGGATTTCTATGTCCCAAGAGGGATTTCTATGTCCCTAGAGGGATAGATTTCTATGTCCCTAGAGGGATTTCTATGTCCCAAGAGGGATTTCTATGTCCCAAGAGGGATTTCTATGTCCCTAGAGGGATAGATTTCTATGTCCCTAGAGGGATTTCAATGTCCCTAGAGGGATTTCTATGTCCCAAGAGGGATTTCTATGTCCCAAGAGGGATTTCTAGGTCCCTAGAGGGATTTCTATGTCCCTAGAGGGATAGATTTCTATGTCCCTAGAGGGATTTCTATGTCCCTTGAGGGATTTCTATGTCCCAAGAGGGATTTCTATGTCCCTAGAGGGATAGATTTCTATGTCCCTAGAGGGATTTCTATGTCCCTAGAGGGATTTCTATGTCCCAAGAGGGATTTCTATGTCCCTAGAGGGATTTCTATGTCCCTAGAGGGATAGATTTCTATGTCCCTAGAGGGATTTCTATGTCCCAAGAGGGATAGATTTCTATGTCCCTAGAGGGATTTCTATGTCCCTAGAGGGATTTCTATGTCCCAAGAGGGATTTCTATGTCCCTAGAGGGATTTCTATGTCCCTAGAGGGATAGATTTCTATGTCCCTAGAGGGATTTCTATGTCCCAAGAGGGATTTCTATGTCCCTAGAGGGATTTCTATGTCCCAAGAGGGATTTCTATGTCCCTAGAGGGATTTCTATGTCCCTAGAGGGATAGATTTCTATGTCCCTAGAGGGATTTCTATGTCCCAAGAGGGATTTCTATGTCCCAAGAGGGATTTCTATGTCCCTAGAGGGATAGATTTCTATGTCCCTAGAGGGATTTCAATGTCCCTAGAGGGATTTCTATGTCCCAAGAGGGATTTCTATGTCCCAAGAGGGATTTCTATGTCCCTAGAGGGATAGATTTCTATGTCCCTAGAGGGATTTCAATGTCCCTAGAGGGATTTCTATGTCCCAAGAGGGATTTCTATGTCCCAAGAGGGATTTCTATGTCCCTAGAGGGATTTCTATGTCCCAAGAGGGATTTCTATGTCCCTAGAGGGATAGATTTCTATGTCCCTAGAGGGATTTCTATGTCCCTAGAGGGATTTCTATGTCCCAAGAGGGATTTCTATGTCCCTAGAGGGATTTCTATGTCCCTAGAGGGATAGATTTCTATGTCCCTAGAGGGATTTCTATGTCCCAAGAGGGATTTCTATGTCCCTAGAGGGATTTCTATGTCCCAAGAGGGATTTCTATGTCCCTAGAGGGATTTCTATGTCCCTAGAGGGATAGATTTCTATGTCCCTAGAGGGATTTCTATGTCCCTAGAGGGATTTCTAGGTCCCTAGAGAGAGAAATTTCTATGTCCTTAGAGGGATTTCTATGTCGCTAGAGGGATTTCTAGGTCCCTAGAGGGATTTCTATGTCCCAGAGGGATTTCTAGGTCCCTAGAGGGATTTCTATGTCCCTAGAGGGATAGATTTCTATGTCCCTAGAGGGATTTCTATGTCCCTAGAGGGATAGATTTCTATGTCCCTAGAGGGATTTCTATGTCCCTAGAGGGATTTCTATGTCCCTAGAGGGATTTCTATGTCCCTAGAGGGATAGATTTCTATGTCCCTAGAGGGATTTCTATGTCCCTAGAGGGATTTCTATGTCCCTAGAGGGATTTCTAGGTCCCAAGAGGGATTTCTATGTCCCTAGAGGGATAGATTTCTATGTCCCTAGAGGGATTTCTATGTCCCTAGAGACGGTTACCTTGGATAACCTTTCAAAATAGGAATGTAATAATATTGGAAATAAATAAATCGAAGTAATAACAATATAATTAAATATATAACATGTTATAAAATAATGTTGTATATAATGTAAATAAATATAATAACGAGATCAATAAATAGAGTAATAATAATGGAAATACATAAATCGAAGTAATAACAATATAATTGACTATATAACATATTATAAAATAATTTGGTATATAATGTAAATAAATAAAATAATGAGATCAATAAATACTCCAATATATAAACGATTTAAAATTAAAATAATTATCTAAAACTAGTATAAAGTATAATAAATAAATAATAAGTATATTTAATCATAAATAATAAGTGTAGGATGTAAAATAATGCAACATATATAAAATATTTAAAATTCAAAAAATTATTTAAAAACTTAACATTCAATCGCATTTCGGTGGAAAATGGGTTGCTATACAGTTCAACATGGATTGAAAAGAGTCTCTATCCCTACATTTCCTATTTTTCTGCAAAATGTTTTTCTCCTGGCAAAAATGAATTGCATCTTCCTCGGTTCTTGCCAAATCCCAAATAAGCATTGTCGTATAACTAAGAAACACCAAACAACAAAATATCGACATTATCTTGTATTATTAACAAAGAACAACAGAGCAACAAACACAACAACGCTCGAACAGACTAGTAAACAAACAATGATGTCTGTCAAAAATGTAAGGTTATCCAAGGTAACTGGTAGAAATGTAACTGTTATCTTGGGTTTTGAGAGGGATATCTGGAGTTTTAGGAGGGATTTCTAGGTCCCTAGAGGGATTTCTATGTCCCTAGAGGGATTTCTATGTCCCTAGAGGGATTTCTAGGTCCCTAGAGGGATTTCTAGGTCCCTAGAGGGATTTCTAGGTCCCTAGAGAGATAGATTTCTATGTCCCTAGAGGGATTTCTATGTCCCTAGAGAGATTTCTAGGTCCCTAGAGGGATTTCTATGTCCCTAGAGGGATTTCTAGGTCCCTAGAGGGATTTCTACGTCCCTAGAGGGATTTCTATGTCCCAAGAGGGATTTCTATGTCCCTAGAGGGATAGATTTCTATGTCCCTAGAGGGATTTCTATGTCCCTAGAGGGATTTCTAGGTCCCTAGAGGGATTTCTATGTCCCTAGAGGGATTTCTATGTCGCTAGAGGGATTTCTAGGTCGCTAGAGGGATTTCTATGTCCCTAGAGGGATTTCTAGGTCCCTAGAGGGATAGATTTCTATGTCCCTAGAGGGATTTCTATGTCCCTAGAGGGATTTCTATGTCCCTAGAGGGATAGATTTCTATGTCCCTAGAGGGATTTCTATGTCCCTAGAGGGATTTCTAGGTCCCTAGAGAGAGAAATTTCTATGTCCTTAGAGGGATTTCTATGTCGCTAGAGGGATTTCTATGTCCCAAGAGGGATTTCTATGTCCCTAGAGGGATAGATTTCTATGTCCCTAGAGGGATTTCTATGTCGCTAGAGGGATTTCTATGTCCCTAGAGGGATAGATTTCTATGTCCCTAGAGGGATTTCTATGTCCCTAGAGGGATTTCTAGGTCCTTAGAGGGATTTCTAGGTCCCTAGAGGGATTTCTAGGTCCCTAGAGGGATTTCTAGGTCCCTAGAGAGAGAGATTTCTATGTCCCTAGAGGGATTTCTATGTCCCAAGAGGGATTTCTAGGTCCCTAGAGGGATAGATTTCTAGGTCCCTAGAGGGATTTCTATGTCCCAAGAGGGATTTCTATGTCCCTAGAGGGATAGATTTCTATGTCCCTAGAGGGATTTCTATGTCCCTAGAGGGATTTCTATGTCCCAAGAGGGATTTCTATGTCCCAAGAGGGATTTCTATGTCCCTAGAGGGATAGATTTCTATGTCCCTAGAGGGATTTCAATGTCCCTAGAGGGATTTCTATGTCCTAAGAGGGATTTCTATGTCCCAAGAGGGATTTCTATGTCCCTAGAGGGATAGATTTCTATGTCCCTAGAGGGATTTCAATGTCCCTAGAGGGATTTCTATGTCCCTAGAGGGATTTCTATGTCCCTAGAGGGATAGATTTCTATGTCCCTAGAGGGATTTCAATGTCCCTAGAGGGATTTCTAGGTCCCTAGAGGGATTTCTATGTCCCTAGAGGGATAGATTTCTATGTCCCTAGAGGGATTTCTATGTCCCTAGAGGGATTTCTATGTCCCAAGAGGGATTTCTATGTCCCTAGAGGGATAGATTTCTATGTCCCTAGAGGGATTTCTATGTCCCTAGAGGGATAGATTTCTATGTCCCTAGAGGGATTTCTATGTCCCTAGAGGGATTTCTATGTCCCTAGAGGGATTTCTATGTCCCTAGAGGGATAGATTTCTATGTCCCTAGAGGGATTTCTATGTCCCTAGAGGGATTTCTATGTCCCTAGAGGGATTTCTAGGTCCCAAGAGGGATTTCTATGTCCCTAGAGGGATAGATTTCTATGTCCCTAGAGGGATTTCTATGTCCCTAGAGACGGTTACCTTGGATAACCTTTCAAAATAGGAATGTAATAATATTGGAAATAAATAAATCGAAGTAATAACAATATAATTAAATATATAACATGTTATAAAATAATGTTGTATATAATGTAAATAAATATAATAACGAGATCAATAAATAGAGTAATAATAATGGAAATATATAAATCGAAGTAATAACAATATAATTGACTATATAACATATTATAAAATAATTTGGTATATAATGTAAATAAATAAAATAATGAGATCAATAAATACTCCAATATATAAACGATTTAAAATTAAAATAATTATCTAAAACTAGTATAAAGTATAATAAATAAATAATAAGTATATTTAATCATAAATAATAAGTGTAGGATGTAAAAAAATGCAACATATATAAAATATTTAAAATTCAAAAAATTATTTAAAAACTTAACATTCAATCGCATTTCGGTGGAAAATGGGTTGCTATACAGTTCAACATGGATTGAAAAGAGTCTCTATCCCTACATTTCCTATTTTTCTGCAAAATGTTTTTCTCCTGGCAAAAATGAATTGCATCTTCCTCGGTTCTTGCCAAATCCCAAATAAGCATTGTCGTATAACTAAGAAACACCAAACAACAAAATATCGACATTATCTTGTATTATTAACAAAGAACAACAGAGCAACAAACACAACAACGCTCGAACAGACTAGTAAACAAACAATGATGTCTGTCAAAAATGTAAGGTTATCCAAGGTAACTGGTAGAAATGTAACTGTTATCTTGGGTTTTGAGAGGGATATCTGGAGTTTTAGGAGGGATTTCTAGGTCCCTAGAGGGATTTCTATGTCCCTGGAGGGATTTCTATGTCCCTAGAGGGATTTCTAGGTCCCTAGAGGGATTTCTATGTCCCTAGAGAGATTTCTAGGTCCCTAGAGGGATTTCTATGTCCCTAGAGGGATTTCTAGGTCCCTAGAGGGATTTCTACGTCCCTAGAGGGATTTCTATGTCCCAAGAGGGATTTCTATGTCCCTAGAGGGATAGATTTCTATGTCCCTAGAGGGATTTCTATGTCCCTAGAGGGATTTCTAGGTCCCTAGAGGGATTTCTATGTCCCTAGAGGGATTTCTATGTCGCTAGAGGGATTTCTAGGTCGCTAGAGGGATTTCTATGTCCCAAGAGGGATTTCTATGTCCCAAGAGGGATTTCTATGTCCCTAGAGGGATAGATTTCTATGTCCCTAGAGGGATTTCAATGTCCCTAGAGGGATTTCTATGTCCCAAGAGGGATTTCTATGTCCCAAGAGGGATTTCTATGTCCCTAGAGGGATTTCTATGTCCCTAGAGGGATAGATTTCTATGTCCCTAGAGGGATTTCTAGGTCCCTAGAGGGATTTCTAGGTCCCTAGAGGGATTTCTATGTCCCTAGAGGGATAGATTTCTATGTCCCTAGAGGGATTTCTAGGTCCCTAGAGGGATTTCTAGGTCCCTAGAGGGATTTCTATGTCCCTAGAGGGATAGATTTCTATGTCCCTAGAGGGATTTCTATGTCCCTAGAGGGATTTCTATGTCCCTAGAGGGATTTCTAGGTCCCTAGAGGGATTTCTAGGTCGCTAGAGGGATTTCTATGTCCCAAGAGGGATTTCTATGTCCCTAGAGGGATAGATTTCTATGTCCCTAGAGGGATTTCTATGTCCCTAGAGGGATTTCTATGTCCCAAGAGGGATTTCTATGTCCCTAGAGGGATTTCTATGTCCCTAGAGGGATAGATTTCTATGTCCCTAGAGGGATTTCAATGTCCCTAGAGGGATTTCTATGTCCCAAGAGGGATTTCTATGTCCCTAGAGGGATTTCAATGTCCTTAGAGGGATTTCTATATCCCAAGAGGGATTTCTATGTCCCAAGAGGGATTTCTATGTCCCTAGAGGGATTTCTATGTCCCTAGAGGGATTTCAATGTCCCTAGAGGGATTTCTATGTCCCTAGAGGGATAGATTTCTATGTCCCTAGAGGGATTTCAATGTCCCTAGAGGGATTTCTATGTCCCAAGAGGGATTTCTATGTCCCTAGAGGGATTTCAATGTCCTTAGAGGGATTTCTATGTCCCAAGAGGGATTTCTATGTCCCTAGAGGGATAGATTTCTATGTCCCTAGAGGGATTTCTATGTCCCTAGAGGGATTTCTATGTCCCAAGAGGGATTTCTATGTCCCTAGAGGGATTTCTATGTCCCTAGAGGGATAGATTTCTATGTCCCTAGAGGGATTTCTATGTCCCAAGAGGGATAGATTTCTATGTCCCAAGAGGGATTTCTATGTCCCTAGAGGGATAGATTTCTATGTCCCTAGAGGGATTTCAATGTCCCTAGAGGGATTTCTATGTCCCAAGAGGGATTTCTATGTCCCAAGAGGGATTTCTATGTCCCTAGAGGGATTTCTATGTCCCTAGAGGGATAGATTTCTATGTCCCTAGAGGGATTTCTAGGTCCCTAGAGGGATTTCTAGGTCCCTAGAGGGATTTCTATGTCCCTAGAGGGATAGATTTCTATGTCCCTAGAGGGATTTCTATGTCCCTAGAGGGATTTCTATGTCCCAAGAGGGATTTCTATGTCCCTAGAGGGATAGATTTCTATGTCCCTAGAGGGATTTCTATGTCCCTAGAGGGATTTCTATGTCCCAAGAGGGATTTCTATGTCCCTAGAGGGATTTCTATGTCCCTAGAGGGATAGATTTCTATGTCCCTAGAGGGATTTCAATGTCCCTAGAGGGATTTCTATGTCCCAAGAGGGATTTCTATGTCCCAAGAGGGATTTCTATGTCCCTAGAGGGATTTCTATGTCCCTAGAGGGATTTCTATGTCGCTAGAGGGATTTCTAGGTCGCTAGAGGGATTTCTATGCCCCAAGAGGGATTTCTATGTCCCTAGAGGGATAGATTTCTATGTCCCTAGAGGGATTTCTATGTCGCTAGAGGGATTTCTAGGTCGCTAGAGGGATTTCTATGTCGCTAGAGGGATTTCTAGGTCGCTAGAGGGATTTCTATGTCCCAAGAGGGATTTCTATGTCCCTAGAGGGATAGATTTCTATGTCCCTAGAGGGATTTCTATGTCCCTAGAGACGGTTACCTTGGATAACCTTTCAAAATAGGAATGTAATAATATTGGAAATAAATAAATCGAAGTAATAACAATATAATTAAATATATAACATGTTATAAAATAATGTTGTATATAATGTAAATAAATATAATAACGAGATCAATAAATAGAGTAATAATAATGGAAATACATAAATCGAAGTAATAACAATATAATTGACTATATAACATATTATAAAATAATTTGGTATATAATGTAAATAAATAAAATAATGAGATCAATAAATACTCCAATATATAAACGATTTAAAATTAAAATAATTATCTAAAACTAGTATAAAGTATAATAAATAAATAATAAGTATATTTAATCATAAATAATAAGTGTAGGATGTAAAAAAATGCAACATATATAAAATATTTAAAATTCAAAAAATTATTTAAAAACTTAACATTCAATCGCATTTCGGTGGAAAATGGGTTGCTATACAGTTCAACATGGATTGAAAAGAGTCTCTATCCCTACATTTCCTATTTTTCTGCAAAATGTTTTTCTCCTGGCAAAAATGAATTGCATCTTCCTCGGTTCTTGCCAAATCCCAAATAAGCATTGTCGTATAACTAAGAAACACCAAACAACAAAATATCGACATTATCTTATATTATTAACAAAGAACAACTGAGCAACAAACACAACAACGCTCGAACAGACTAGTAAACAAACAATGATGTCTGTCAAAAATGTAAGGTTATCCAAGGTAACTGGTAGAAATGTAACTGTTATCTTGGGTTTTGAGAGGGATATCTGGAGTTTTAGGAGGGATTTCTAGGTCCCTAGAGGGATTTCTATGTCCCTGGAGGGATTTCTATGTCCCTAGAGGGATTTCTAGGTCCCTAGAGGGATTTCTATGTCCCTAGAGAGATTTCTAGGTCCCTAGAGGGATTTCTATGTCCCTAGAGGGATTTCTAGGTCCCTAGAGGGATTTCTACGTCCCTAGAGGGATTTCTATGTCCCAAGAGGGATTTCTATGTCCCTAGAGGGATAGATTTCTATGTCCCTAGAGGGATTTCTATGTCCCTAGAGGGATTTCTAGGTCCCTAGAGGGATTTCTATGTCCCTAGAGGGATTTCTATGTCGCTAGAGGGATTTCTAGGTCGCTAGAGGGATTTCTATGTCCCAAGAGGGATTTCTATGTCCCAAGAGGGATTTCTATGTCCCTAGAGGGATAGATTTCTATGTCCCTAGAGGGATTTCAATGTCCCTAGAGGGATTTCTATGTCCCAAGAGGGATTTCTATGTCCCAAGAGGGATTTCTATGTCCCTAGAGGGATTTCTATGTCCCTAGAGGGATAGATTTCTATGTCCCTAGAGGGATTTCTAGGTCCCTAGAGGGATTTCTAGGTCCCTAGAGGGATTTCTATGTCCCTAGAGGGATAGATTTCTATGTCCCTAGAGGGATTTCTAGGTCCCTAGAGGGATTTCTAGGTCCCTAGAGGGATTTCTATGTCCCTAGAGGGATAGATTTCTATGTCCCTAGAGGGATTTCTATGTCCCTAGAGGGATTTCTATGTCCCTAGAGGGATTTCTATGTCGCTAGAGGGATTTCTAGGTCGCTAGAGGGATTTCTATGTCCCAAGAGGGATTTCTATGTCCCTAGAGGGATAGATTTCTATGTCCCTAGAGGGATTTCTATGTCCCTAGAGGGATTTCTATGTCCCAAGAGGGATTTCTATGTCCCTAGAGGGATTTCTATGTCCCTAGAGGGATAGATTTCTATGTCCCTAGAGGGATTTCAATGTCCCTAGAGGGATTTCTATGTCCCAAGAGGGATTTCTATGTCCCTAGAGGGATTTCTATGTCCCTAGAGGGATAGATTTCTATGTCCCTAGAGGGATTTCTAGGTCCCTAGAGGGATTTCTAGGTCCCTAGAGGGATTTCTATGTCCATAGAGGGATAGATTTCTATGTCCCTAGAGGGATTTCTATGTCCCTAGAGGGATTTCTATGTCCCAAGAGGGATTTCTATGTCCCTAGAGGGATAGATTTCTATGTCCCTAGAGGGATTTCTATGTCCCTAGAGGGATTTCTATGTCCCAAGAGGGATTTCTATGTCCCTAGAGGGATTTCTATGTCCCTAGAGGGATAGATTTCTATGTCCCTAGAGGGATTTCTATGTCCCAAGAGGGATAGATTTCTATGTCCCTAGAGGGATTTCTATGTCCCTAGAGGGATTTCTATGTCCCAAGAGGGATTTCTATGTCCCTAGAGGGATTTCTATGTCCCTAGAGGGATAGATTTCTATGTCCCTAGAGGGATTTCTATGTCCCAAGAGGGATTTATATGTCCCAAGAGGGATTTCTATGTCCCTAGAGGGATAGATTTCTATGTCCCTAGAGGGATTTCAATGTCCCTAGAGGGATTTCTATGTCCCAAGAGGGATTTCTATGTCCCAAGAGGGATTTCTATGTCCCTAGAGGGATTTCTATGTCCCTAGAGGGATAGATTTCTATGTCCCTAGAGGGATTTCTATGTCCCTAGAGGGATTTCTATGTCCCTAGAGGGATTTCTATGTCCCTAGAGGGATAGATTTCTATGTCCCTAGAGGGATTTCTATGTCCCTAGAGGGATTTCTATGTACCAAGAGGGATTTCTATGTCCCAAGAGGGATTTCTATGTCCCTAGAGGGATAGATTTCTATGTCCCTAGAGGGATTTCAATGTCCCTAGAGGGATTTCTATGTCCCAAGAGGGATTTCTATGTCCCAAGAGGGATTTCTATGTCCCTAGAGGGATTTCTATGTCCCTAGAGGGATAGATTTCTATGTCCCTAGAGGGATTTCTAGGTCCCTAGAGGGATTTCTAGGTCCCTAGAGGGATTTCTATGTCCCTAGAGGGATAGATTTCTATGTCCCTAGAGGGATTTCTATGTCCCTAGAGGGATTTCTATGTCCCAAGAGGGATTTCTATGTCCCTAGAGGGATAGATTTCTATGTCCCTAGAGGGATTTCTATGTCCCAAGAGGGATTTCTATGTCCCAAGAGGGATTTCTATGTCCCTAGAGGGATTTCTATGTCCCTAGAGGGATAGATTTCTATGTCCCTAGAGGGATTTCTATGTCCCAAGAGGGATAGATTTCTATGTCCCTAGAGGGATTTCTATGTCCCTAGAGGGATTTCTATGTCCCAAGAGGGATTTCTATGTCCCTAGAGGGATTTCTATGTCCCTAGAGGGATAGATTTCTATGTCCCTAGAGGGATTTCTATGTCCCAAGAGGGATTTCTATGTCCCAAGAGGGATTTCTATGTCCCTAGAGGGATAGATTTCTATGTCCCTAGAGGGATTTCTATGTCCCAAGAGGGATTTCTATGTCCCAAGAGGGATTTCTATGTCCCTAGAGGGATAGATTTCTATGTCCCTAGAGGGATTTCAATGTCCCTAGAGGGATTTCTATGTCCCAAGAGGGATTTCTATGTCCCAAGAGGGATTTCTATGTCCCTAGAGGGATTTCTATGTCCCTAGAGGGATAGATTTCTATGTCCCTAGAGGGATTTCTATGTCCCTAGAGGGATTTCTATGTCCCTAGAGGGATAGATTTCTATGTCCCTAGAGGGATTTCTATGTCCCTAGAGGGATTTCTATGTCCCAAGAGGGATTTCTATGTCCCAAGAGGGATTTCTATGTCCCTAGAGGGATAGATTTCTATGTCCCTAGAGGGATTTCAATGTCCCTAGAGGGATTTCTATGTCCCAAGAGGGATTTCTATGTCCCAAGAGGGATTTCTATGTCCCTAGAGGGATTTCTATGTCCCTAGAGGGATAGATTTCTATGTCCCTAGAGGGATTTCTAGGTCCCTAGAGGGATTTCTAGGTCCCTAGAGGGATTTCTAGGTCCCTAGAGGGATTTCTATGTCCCTAGAGGGATAGATTTCTATGTCCCTAGAGGGATTTCTATGTCCCTAGAGGGATTTCTATGTCCCAAGAGGGATTTCTATGTCCCTAGAGGGATAGATTTCTATGTCCCTAGAGGGATTTCTATGTCCCTAGAGGGATTTCTATGTCCCAAGAGGGATTTCTATGTCCCTAGAGGGATTTCTATGTCCCTAGAGAGATAGATTTCTATGTCCCTAGAGGGATTTCTATGTCCCAAGAGGGATAGATTTCTATGTCCCTAGAGGGATTTCTATGTCCCTAGAGGGATTTCTATGTCCCAAGAGGGATTTCTATGTCCCTAGAGGGATTTCTATGTCCCTAGAGGGATAGATTTCTATGTCCCTAGAGGGATTTCTATGTCCCAAGAGGGATTTCTATGTCCCAAGAGGGATTTCTATGTCCCTAGAGGGATAGATTTCTATGTCCCTAGAGGGATTTCAATGTCCCTAGAGGGATTTCTATGTCCCAAGAGGGATTTCTATGTCCCAAGAGGGATTTCTATGTCCCTAGAGGGATTTCTATGTCCCTAGAGGGATAGATTTCTATGTCCCTAGAGGGATTTCTATGTCCCTAGAGGGATTTCTATGTCCCAAGAGGGATTTCTATGTCCCAAGAGGGATTTCTATGTCCCTAGAGGGATAGATTTCTATGTCCCTAGAGGGATTTCAATGTCCCTAGAGGGATTTCTATGTCCCTAGAGGGATAGATTTCTATGTCCCTAGAGGGATTTCTATGTCCCTAGAGGGATTTCTATGTCCCAAGAGGGATTTCTATGTCCCTAGAGGGATAGATTTCTATGTCCCTAGAGGGATTTCTATGTCCCTAGAGGGATTTCTATGTCCCAAGAGGGATTTCTATGTCCCTAGAGGGATTTCTATGTCCCTAGAGGGATAGATTTCTATGTCCCTAGAGGGATTTGTATGTCCCAAGAGGGATAGATTTCTATGTCCCTAGAGGGATTTCTATGTCCCTAGAGGGATTTCTATGTCCCAAGAGGGATTTCTATGTCCCTAGAGGGATTTCTATGTCCCTAGAGGGATAGATTTCTATGTCCCTAGAGGGATTTCTATGTCCCAAGAGGGATTTCTATGTCCCAAGAGGGATTTCTATGTCCCTAGAGGGATAGATTTCTATGTCCCTAGAGGGATTTCAATGTCCCTAGAGGGATTTCTATGTCCCAAGAGGGATTTCTATGTCCCAAGAGGGATTTCTATGTCCCTAGAGGGATTTCTATGTCCCTAGAGGGATAGATTTCTATGTCCCTAGAGGGATTTCTATGTCCCTAGAGGGATTTCTATGTCCCAAGAGGGATTTCTATGTCCCAAGAGGGATTTCTATGTCCCTAGAGGGATAGATTTCTATGTCCCTAGAGGGATTTCAATGTCCCTAGAGGGATTTCTATGTCCCAAGAGGGATTTCTATGTCCCAAGAGGGATTTCTATGTCCCTAGAGGGATTTCTATGTCCCTAGAGGGATAGATTTCTATGTCCCTAGAGGGATTTCTAGGTCCCTAGAGGGATTTCTAGGTCCCTAGAGGGATTTCTATGTCCCTAGAGGGATAGATTTCTATGTCCCTAGAGGGATTTCTATGTCCCTAGAGGGATTTCTATGTCCCTAGAGGGATTTCTATGTCGCTAGAGGGATTTCTAGGTCGCTAGAGGGATTTCTATGTCCCAAGAGGGATTTCTATGTCCCTAGAGGGATAGATTTCTATGTCCCTAGAGGGATTTCTATGTCCCAAGAGGGATTTCTATGTCCCTAGAGGGATAGATTTCTATGTCCCTAGAGGGATTTCTATGTCCCTAGAGGGATTTCTATGTCCCAAGAGGGATTTCTATGTCCCTAGAGGGATAGATTTCTATGTCCCTAGAGGGATTTCTATGTCCCAAGAGGGATAGATTTCTATGTCCCTAGAGGGATTTCTATGTCCCTAGAGGGATTTCTATGTCCCAAGAGGGGTTTCTATGTCCCTAGAGGGATTTCTATGTCCCTAGAGGGATAGATTTCTATGTCCCTAGAGGGATTTCTATGTCCCAAGAGGGATTTCTATGTCCCAAGAGGGATTTCTATGTCCCTAGAGGGATAGATTTCTATGTCCCTAGAGGGATTTCAATGTCCCTAGAGGGATTTCTATGTCCCAAGAGGGATTTCTATGTCCCAAGAGGGATTTCTATGTCCCTAGAGGGATTTCTATGTCCCTAGAGGGATTTCTATGTCGCTAGAGGGATTTCTAGGTCGCTAGAGGGATTTCTATGTCCCAAGAGGGATTTCTATGTCCCTAGAGGGATAGATTTCTATGTCCCTAGAGGGATTTCTATGTCGCTAGAGGGATTTCTAGGTCGCTAGAGGGATTTCTATGTCCCTAGAGGGATTTCTAGGTCCCTAGAGGGATAGATTTCTATGTCCCTAGAGGGATTTCTATGTCCCTAGAGGGATTTCTATGTCCCTAGAGGGATTTCTATGTCCCTAGAGGGATTTCTATGTCCCAAGAGGGATTTCTATGTCCCAAGAGGGATTTCTATGTCCCTAGAGGGATAGATTTCTATGTCCCTAGAGGGATTTCAATGTCCCTAGAGGGATTTCTATGTCCCAAGAGGGATTTCTATGTCCCAAGAGGGATTTCTATGTCCCTAGAGGGATTTCTATGTCCCAAGAGGGATTTCTATGTCCCAAGAGGGATTTCTATGTCCCTAGAGGGATAGATTTCTATGTCCCTAGAGGGATTTCAATGTCCCTAGAGGGATTTCTATGTCCCAAGAGGGATTTCTATGTCCCAAGAGGGATTTCTATGTCCCTAGAGGGATTTCTATGTCCCTAGAGGGATTTCTATGTCCCAAGAGGGATTTCTATGTCCCTAGAGGGATAGATTTCTATGTCCCTAGAGGGATTTCTATGTCCCTAGAGGGATTTCTATGTCCCAAGAGGGATTTCTATGTCCCTAGAGGGATTTCTATGTCCCTAGAGGGATAGATTTCTATGTCCCTAGAGGGATTTCTATGTCCCAAGAGGGATAGATTTCTATGTCCCTAGAGGGATTTCTATGTCCCTAGAGGGATTTCTATGTCCCAAGAGGGATTTCTATGTCCCTAGAGGGATTTCTATGTCCCTAGAGGGATAGATTTCTATGTCCCTAGAGGGATTTCTATGTCCCAAGAGGGATTTCTATGTCCCAAGAGGGATTTCTATGTCCCTAGAGGGATAGATTTCTATGTCCCTAGAGGGATTTCTATGTCCCAAGAGGGATTTCTATGTCCCAAGAGGGATTTCTATGTCCCTAGAGGGATAGATTTCTATGTCCCTAGAGGGATTTCAATGTCCCTAGAGGGATTTCTATGTCCCAAGAGGGATTTCTATGTCCCAAGAGGGATTTCTATGTCCCTAGAGGGATTTCTATGTCCCTAGAGGGATAGATTTCTATGTCCCTAGAGGGATTTCTATGTCCCTAGAGAGATTTCTATGTCCCTAGAGGGATAGATTTCTATGTCCCTAGAGGGATTTCTATGTCCCTAGAGGGATTTCTATGTCCCAAGAGGGATTTCTATGTCCCAAGAGGGATTTCTATGTCCCTAGAGGGATAGATTTCTATGTCCCTAGAGGGATTTCAATGTCCCTAGAGGGATTTCTATGTCCCAAGAGGGATTTCTATGTCCCAAGAGGGATTTCTATGTCCCTAGAGGGATTTCTATGTCCCTAGAGGGATAGATTTCTATGTCCCTAGAGGGATTTCTAGGTCCCTAGAGGGATTTCTAGGTCCCTAGAGGGATTTCTATGTCCCTAGAGGGATAGATTTCTATGTCCCTAGAGGGATTTCTATGTCCCTAGAGGGATTTCTATGTCCCAAGAGGGATTTCTATGTCCATAGAGGGATAGATTTCTATGTCCCTAGAGGGATTTCTATGTCCCTAGAGGGATTTCTATGTCCCAAGAGGGATTTCTATGTCCCTAGAGGGATTTCTATGTCCCTAGAGGGATAGATTTCTATGTCCCTAGAGGGATTTCTATGTCCCAAGAGGGATAGATTTCTATGTCCCTAGAGGGATTTCTATGTCCCTAGAGGGATTTCTATGTCCCAAGAGGGATTTCTATGTCCCTAGAGGGATTTCTATGTCCCTAGAGGGATAGATTTCTATGTCCCTAGAGGGATTTCTATGTCCCAAGAGGGATTTCTATGTCCCAAGAGGGATTTCTATGTCCCTAGAGGGATAGATTTCTATGTCCCTAGAGGGATTTCAATGTCCCTAGAGGGATTTCTATGTCCCAAGAGGGATTTCTATGTCCCAAGAGGGATTTCTATGTCCCTAGAGGGATTTCTATGTCCCTAGAGGGATAGATTTCTATGTCCCTAGAGGGATTTCTATGTCCCTAGAGGGATTTCTATGTCCCAAGAGGGATTTCTATGTCCCAAGAGGGATTTCTATGTCCCTAGAGGGATAGATTTCTATGTCCCTAGAGGGATTTCAATGTCCCTAGAGGGATTTCTATGTCCCTAGAGGGATTTCTATGTCCCAAGAGGGATTTCTATGTCCCTAGAGGGATAGATTTCTATGTCCCTAGAGGGATTTCTATGTCCCTAGAGGGATTTCTATGTCCCAAGAGGGATTTCTATGTCCCTAGAGGGATTTCTATGTCCCTAGAGGGATAGATTTCTATGTCCCTAGAGGGATTTGTATGTCCCAAGAGGGATAGATTTCTATGTCCCTAGAGGGATTTCTATGTCCCTAGAGGGATTTCTATGTCCCAAGAGGGATTTCTATGTCCCTAGAGGGATTTCTATGTCCCTAGAGGGATAGATTTCTATGTCCCTAGAGGGATTTCTATGTCCCAAGAGGGATTTCTATGTCCCAAGAGGGATTTCTATGTCCCTAGAGGGATAGATTTCTATGTCCCTAGAGGGATTTCAATGTCCCTAGAGGGATTTCTATGTCCCAAGAGGGATTTCTATGTCCCAAGAGGGATTTCTATGTCCCTAGAGGGATTTCTATGTCCCTAGAGGGATAGATTTCTATGTCCCTAGAGGGATTTCTATGTCCCTAGAGGGATTTCTATGTCCCAAGAGGGATTTCTATGTCCCTAGAGGGATAGATTTCTATGTCCCTAGAGGGATTTCAATGTCCCTAGAGGGATATCTATGTCCCAAGAGGGATTTCTATGTCCCAAGAGGGATTTCTATGTCCCTAGAGGGATTTCTATGTCCCTAGAGGGATAGATTTCTATGTCCCTAGAGGGATTTCTAGGTCCCTAGAGGGATTTCTAGGTCCCTAGAGGGATTTCTATGTCCCTAGAGGGATAGATTTCTATGTCCCTAGAGGGATTTCTATGTCCCTAGAGGGATTTCTATGTCCCTAGAGGGATTTCTAGGTCGCTAGAGGGATTTCTATGTCCCAAGAGGGATTTCTATGTCCCTAGAGGGATAGATTTCTATGTCCCTAGAGGGATTTCTATGTCCCTAGAGGGATTTCTATGTCGCTAGAGGGATTTCTATGTCCCTAGAGGGATAGATTTCTATGTCCCTAGAGGGATTTCAATGTCCCTAGAGGGATTTCTATGTCCCAAGAGGGATTTCTATGTCCCAAGAGGGATTTCTAGGTCCCTAGAGGGATTTCTATGTCCCTAGAGGGATAGATTTCTATGTCCCTAGAGGGATTTCTATGTCCCTAGAGGGATTTCTATGTCCCAAGAGGGATTTCTATGTCCCTAGAGGGATAGATTTCTATGTCCCAACAGGGATTTCTATGTCCCTAGAGGGATTTCTATGTCCCAAGAGGGATTTCTATGTCCCTAGAGGGATTTCTATGTCCCTAGAGGGATAGATTTCTATGTCCCTAGAGGGATTTCTATGTCCCAAGAGGGATAGATTTCTATGTCCCTAGAGGGATTTCTATGTCCCTAGAGGGATTTCTATGTCCCAAGAGGGATTTCTATGTCCCTAGAGGGATTTCTATGTCCCTAGAGGGATAGATTTCTATGTCCCTAGAGGGATTTCTATGTCCCAAGAGGGATTTCTATGTCCCTAGAGGGATAGATTTCTATGTCCCTAGAGGGATTTCAATGTCCCTAGAGGGATTTCTATGTCCCAAGAGGGATTTCTATGTCCCAAGAGGGATTTCTATGTCCCAAGAGGGATTTCTATGTCCCTAGAGGGATAGATTTCTATGTCCCTAGAGGGATTTCTATGTCCCTAGAGGGATTTCTATGTCCCTAGAGGGATTTCTATGTCGCTAGAGGGATTTCTATGTCCCTAGAGGGATAGATTTCTATGTCCCTAGAGGGATTTCAATGTCCCTAGAGGGATTTCTATGTCCCAAGAGGGATTTCTATGTCCCAAGAGGGATTTCTAGGTCCCTAGAGGGATTTCTATGTCCCTAGAGGGATAGATTTCTATGTCCCTAGAGGGATTTCTATGTCCCTAGAGGGATTTCTATGTCCCAAGAGGGATTTCTATGTCCCTAGAGGGATAGATTTCTATGTCCCTAGAGGGATTTCTATGTCCCTAGAGGGATAGATTTCTATGTCCCTAGAGGGATTTCTATGTCCCAAGAGGGATTTCTATGTCCCAAGAGGGATTTCTATGTCCCTAGAGGGATAGATTTCTATTTCCCTAGAGGGATTTCAATGTCCCTAGAGGGATTTCTATGTCCCAAGAGGGATTTCTATGTCCCAAGAGGGATTTCTATGTCCCTAGAGGGATTTCTATGTCCCTAGAGGGATAGATTTCTATGTCCCTAGAGGGATTTCTATGTCCCTAGAGGGATTTCTATGTCCCAAGAGGGATTTCTATGTCCCAAGAGGGATTTCTATGTCCCTAGAGGGATAGATTTCTATGTCCCTAGAGGGATTTCAATGTCCCTAGAGGGATTTCTATGTCCCTAGAGGGATTTCTATGTCCCAAGAGGGATTTCTATGTCCCTAGAGGGATAGATTTCTATGTCCCTTGAGGGATTTCTATGTCCCTAGAGGGATTTCTATGTCCCAAGAGGGATTTCTATGTCCCTAGAGGGATAGATTTCTATGTCCCTAGAGGGATTTCTATGTCGCTAGAGGGATTTCTAGGTCGCTAGAGGGATTTCTATGTCCCTAGAGGGATTTCTAGGTCCCTAGAGGGATAGATTTCTATGTCCCTAGAGGGATAGATTTCTATGTCCCTAGAGGGATTTCAATGTCCCAAGAGGGATTTCTATGTCCCAAGAGGGATTTCTATGTCCCTAGAGGGATTTCTATGTCCCTAGAGGGATAGATTTCTATGTCCCTAGAGGGATTTCTATGTCCCTAGAGGGATTTCTATGTCCCAAGAGGGATTTCTATGTCCCAAGAGGGATTTCTATGTCCCTAGAGGGATAGATTTCTATGTCCCTAGAGGGATTTCAATGTCCCTAGAGGGATATCTATGTCCCAAGAGGGATTTCTATGTCCCAAGAGGGATTTCTATGTCCCTAGAGGGATTTCTATGTCCCTAGAGGGATAGATTTCTATGTCCCTAGAGGGATTTCTAGGTCCCTAGAGGGATTTCTAGGTCCCTAGAGGGATTTCTATGTCCCTAGAGGGATAGATTTCTATGTCCCTAGAGGGATTTCTATGTCCCTAGAGGGATTTCTATGTCCCTAGAGGGATTTCTAGGTCGCTAGAGGGATTTCTATGTCCCAAGAGGGATTTCTATGTCCCTAGAGGGATAGATTTCTATGTCCCTAGAGGGATTTCTATGTCCCTAGAGGGATTTCTATGTCGCTAGAGGGATTTCTATGTCCCTAGAGGGATAGATTTCTATGTCCCTAGAGGGATTTCAATGTCCCTAGAGGGATTTCTATGTCCCAAGAGGGATTTCTATGTCCCAAGAGGGATTTCTAGGTCCCTAGAGGGATTTCTATGTCCCTAGAGGGATAGATTTCTATGTCCCTAGAGGGATTTCTATGTCCCTAGAGGGATTTCTATGTCCCAAGAGGGATTTCTATGTCCCTAGAGGGATAGATTTCTATGTCCCAACAGGGATTTCTATGTCCCTAGAGGGATTTCTATGTCCCAAGAGGGATTTCTATGTCCCTAGAGGGATTTCTATGTCCCTAGAGGGATAGATTTCTATGTCCCTAGAGGGATTTCTATGTCCCAAGAGGGATAGATTTCTATGTCCCTAGAGGGATTTCTATGTCCCTAGAGGGATTTCTATGTCCCAAGAGGGATTTCTATGTCCCTAGAGGGATTTCTATGTCCCTAGAGGGATAGATTTCTATGTCCCTAGAGGGATTTCTATGTCCCAAGAGGGATTTCTATGTCCCAAGAGGGATTTCTATGTCCCTAGAGGGATAGATTTCTATGTCCCTAGAGGGATTTCAATGTCCCTAGAGGGATTTCTATGTCCCAAGAGGGATTTCTATGTCCCAAGAGGGATTTCTATGTCCCTAGAGGGATTTCTATGTCCCTAGAGGGATTTCTATGTCGCTAGAGGGATTTCTAGGTCGCTAGAGGGATTTCTATGTCCCAAGAGGGATTTCTATGTCCCTAGAGGGATAGATTTCTATGTCCCTAGAGGGATTTCTATGTCGCTAGAGGGATTTCTAGGTCGCTAGAGGGATTTCTATGTCCCTAGAGGGATTTCTAGGTCCCTAGAGGGATAGATTTCTATGTCCCTAGAGGGATTTCTATGTCCCTAGAGGGATTTCTATGTCCCTAGAGGGATTTCTATGTCCCTAGAGGGATTTCTATGTCCCAAGAGGGATTTCTATGTCCCAAGAGGGATTTCTATGTCCCTAGAGGGATAGATTTCTATGTCCCTAGAGGGATTTCAATGTCCCTAGAGGGATTTCTATGTCCCAAGAGGGATTTCTATGTCCCAAGAGGGATTTCTATGTCCCTAGAGGGATTTCTATGTCCCAAGAGGGATTTCTATGTCCCAAGAGGGATTTCTATGTCCCTAGAGGGATAGATTTCTATGTCCCTAGAGGGATTTCAATGTCCCTAGAGGGATTTCTATGTCCCAAGAGGGATTTCTATGTCCCAAGAGGGATTTCTATGTCCCTAGAGGGATTTCTATGTCCCTAGAGGGATAGATTTCTATGTCCCTAGAGGGATTTCTATGTCCATAGAGGGATAGATTTCTATGTCCCTAGAGGGATTTCTATGTCCCTAGAGGGATTTCTATGTCCCAAGAGGGATTTCTATGTCCCAAGAGGGATTTCTATGTCCCTAGAGGGATAGATTTCTATGTCCCTAGAGGGATTTCAATGTCCCTAGAGGGATTTCTATGTCCCAAGAGGGATTTCTATGACCCAAGAGGGATTTCTATGTCCCTAGCGGGATTTCTATGTCCCTAGAGGGATAGATTTCTATGTCCCTAGAGGGATTTCTATGTCCCTAGAGGGATTTCTATGTCCCAAGAGGGATTTCTATGTCCCTAGAGGGATAGATTTCTATGTCCCTAGAGGGATTTCTATGTCCCTAGAGGGATTTCTATGTCCCAAGAGGGATTTCTATGTCCCTAGAGGGATTTCTATGTCCCTAGAGGGATAGATTTCTATGTCCCTAGAGGGATTTCTATGTCCCAAGAGGGATAGATTTCTATGTCCCTAGAGGGATTTCTATGTCCCTAGAGGGATTTCTATGTCCCAAGAGGGATTTCTATGTCCCTAGAGGGATTTCTATGTCCCTAGAGGGATAGATTTCTATGTCCCTAGAGGGATTTCTATGTCCCAAGAGGGATTTCTATGTCCCAAGAGGGATTTCTATGTCCCTAGAGGGATAGATTTCTATGTCCCTAGAGGGATTTCAATGTCCCTAGAGGGATTTCTATGTCCCAAGAGGGATTTCTATGTCCCAAGAGGGATTTCTATGTCCCTAGAGGGATTTCTATGTCCCTAGAGGGATTTCTATGTCGCTAGAGGGATTTCTAGGTCGCTAGAGGGATTTCTATGTCCCAAGAGGGATTTCTATGTCCCTAGAGGGATAGATTTCTATGTCCCTAGAGGGATTTCTATGTCGCTAGAGGGATTTCTAGGTCGCTAGAGGGATTTCTATGTCCCTAGAGGGATTTCTAGGTCCCTAGAGGGATAGATTTCTATGTCCCTAGAGGGATTTCTATGTCCCTAGAGGGATTTCTATGTCCCTAGAGGGATTTCTATGTCCCTAGAGGGATTTCTATGTCCCAAGAGGGATTTCTATGTCCCAAGAGGGATTTCTATGTCCCTAGAGGGATAGATTTCTATGTCCCTAGAGGGAATTCAATGTCCCTAGAGGGATTTCTATGTCCCAAGAGGGATTTCTATGTCCCAAGAGGGATTTCTATGTCCCTAGAGGGATTTCTATGTCCCAAGAGGGATTTCTATGTCCCAAGAGGGATTTCTATGTCCCTAGAGGGATAGATTTCTATGTCCCTAGAGGGATTTCAATGTCCCTAGAGGGATTTCTATGTCCCAAGAGGGATTTCTATGTCCCAAGAGGGATTTCTATGTCCCTAGAGGGATTTCTATGTCCCTAGAGGGATAGATTTCTATGTCCCTAGAGGGATTTCTATGTCCATAGAGGGATAGATTTCTATGTCCCTAGAGGGATTTCTATGTCCCTAGAGGGATTTCTATGTCCCAAGAGGGATTTCTATGTCCCAAGAGGGATTTCTATGTCCCTAGAGGGATAGATTTCTATGTCCCTAGAGGGATTTCAATGTCCCTAGAGGGATTTCTATGTCCCAAGAGGGATTTCTATGACCCAAGAGGGATTTCTATGTCCCTAGCGGGATTTCTATGTCCCTAGAGGGATAGATTTCTATGTCCCTAGAGGGATTTCTATGTCCCTAGAGGGATTTCTATGTCCCAAGAGGGATTTCTATGTCCCTAGAGGGATAGATTTCTATGTCCCTAGAGGGATTTCTATGTCCCTAGAGGGATTTCTATGTCCCAAGAGGGATTTCTATGTCCCTAGAGGGATTTCTATGTCCCTAGAGGGATAGATTTCTATGTCCCTAGAGGGATTTCTATGTCCCAAGAGGGATAGATTTCTATGTCCCTAGAGGGATTTCTATGTCCCTAGAGGGATTTCTATGTCCCAAGAGGGATTTCTATGTCCCTAGAGGGATTTCTATGTCCCTAGAGGGATAGATTTCTATGTCCCTAGAGGGATTTCTATGTCCCAAGAGGGATTTCTATGTCCCAAGAGGAATTTCTATGTCCCTAGAGGGATAGATTTCTATGTCCCTAGAGGGATTTCAATGTCCCTAGAGGGATTTCTATGTCCCAAGAGGGATTTCTATGTCCCAAGAGGGATTTCTATGTCCCTAGAGGGATTTCTATGTCCCTAGAGGGATAGATTTCTATGTCCCTAGAGGGATTTCTATGTCCCTAGAGGGATTTCTATGTCCCTAGAGGGATTTCTATGTCCCAAGAGGGATTTCTATGTCCCAAGAGGGATTTCTATGTCCCTAGAGGGATAGATTTCTATGTCCCTAGAGGGATTTCAATGTCCCTAGAGGGATTTCTATGTCCCAAGAGGGATTTCTATGTCCCAAGAGGGATTTCTATGTCCCTAGAGGGATTTCTATGTCCCTAGAGGGATAGATTTCTATGTCCCTAGAGGGATTTCTAGGTCCCTAGAGGGATTTCTAGGTCCCTAGAGGGATTTCTATGTCCCTAGAGGGATAGATTTCTATGTCCCTAGAGGGATTTCTATGTCCCTAGAGGGATTTCTATGTCTCTAGAGGGATTTCTATGTCGCTAGAGGGATTTCTAGGTCGCTAGAGGGATTTCTATGTCCCAAGAGGGATTTCTATGTCCCTAGAGGGATAGATTTCTATGTCCCTAGAGGGATTTCTATGTCCCTAGAGGGATTTCTATGTCGCTAGAGGGATTTCTAGGTCGCTAGAGGGATTTCTATGTCCCAAGAGGGATTTCTATGTCCCTAGAGGGATAGATTTCTATGTCCCTAGAGGGATTTCTATGTCGCTAGAGGGATTTCTAGGTCGCTAGAGGGATTTCTATGTCCCTAGAGGGATTTCTAGGTCCCTAGAGGGATAGATTTCTATGTCCCTAGAGGGATTTCTATGTCCCAAGAGGGATTTCTATGTCCCAAGAGGGATTTCTATGTCCCTAGAGGGATAGATTTCTATGTCCCTAGAGGGATTTCAATGTCCCTAGAGGGATTTCTATGTCCCAAGAGGGATTTCTATGACCCAAGAGGGATTTCTATGTCCCTAGCGGGATTTCTATGTCCCTAGAGGGATAGATTTCTATGTCCCTAGAGGGATTTCTATGTCCCTAGAGGGATTTCTATGTCCCAAGAGGGATTTCTATGTCCCTAGAGGGATAGATTTCTATGTCCCTAGAGGGATTTCTATGTCCCTAGAGGGATTTCTATGTCCCAAGAGGGATTTCTATGTCCCTAGAGGGATTTCTATGTCCCTAGAGGGATAGATTTCTATGTCCCTAGAGGGATTTCTATGTCCCAAGAGGGATAGATTTCTATGTCCCTAGAGGGATTTCTATGTCCCTAGAGGGATTTCTATGTCCCAAGAGGGATTTCTATGTCCCTAGAGGGATTTCTATGTCCCTAGAGGGATAGATTTCTATGTCCCTAGAGGGATTTCTATGTCCCAAGAGGGATTTCTATGTCCCAAGAGGGATTTCTATGTCCCTAGAGGGATAGATTTCTATGTCCCTAGAGGGATTTCAATGTCCCTAGAGGGATTTCTATGTCCCAAGAGGGATTTCTATGTCCCAAGAGGGATTTCTATGTCCCTAGAGGGATTTCTATGTCCCTAGAGGGATAGATTTCTATGTCCCTAGAGGGATTTCTATGTCCCTAGAGGGATTTCTATGTCCCTAGAGGGATTTCTATGTCCCAAGAGGGATTTCTATGTCCCAAGAGGGATTTCTATGTCCCTAGAGGGATAGATTTCTATGTCCCTAGAGGGATTTCAATGTCCCTAGAGGGATTTCTATGTCCCAAGAGGGATTTCTATGTCCCAAGAGGGATTTCTATGTCCCTAGAGGGATTTCTATGTCCCTAGAGGGATAGATTTCTATGTCCCTAGAGGGATTTCTAGGTCCCTAGAGGGATTTCTAGGTCCCTAGAGGGATTTCTATGTCCCTAGAGGGATAGATTTCTATGTCCCTAGAGGGATTTCTATGTCCCTAGAGGGATTTCTATGTCTCTAGAGGGATTTCTATGTCGCTAGAGGGATTTCTAGGTCGCTAGAGGGATTTCTATGTCCCAAGAGGGATTTCTATGTCCCTAGAGGGATAGATTTCTATGTCCCTAGAGGGATTTCTATGTCCCTAGAGGGATTTCTATGTCGCTAGAGGGATTTCTAGGTCGCTAGAGGGATTTCTATGTCCCAAGAGGGATTTCTATGTCCCTAGAGGGATAGATTTCTATGTCCCTAGAGGGATTTCTATGTCGCTAGAGGGATTTCTAGGTCGCTAGAGGGATTTCTATGTCCCTAGAGGGATTTCTAGGTCCCTAGAGGGATAGATTTCTATGTCCCTAGAGGGATTTCTATGTCCCAAGAGGGATTTCTATGTCCCAAGAGGGATTTCTATGTCCCTAGAGGGATAGATTTCTATGTCCCTAGAGGGATTTCAATGTCACTAGAGGGATTTCTATGTCCCAAGAGGGATTTCTATGTCCCTAGAGGGATTTCTATGTCCCTAGAGGGATAGATTTCTATGTCCCTAGAGGGATTTCTAGGTCCCTAGAGGGATTTCTAGGTCCCTAGAGGGATTTCTATGTCCCTAGAGGGATAGATTTCTATGTCCCTAGAGGGATTTCTATGTCCCTAGAGGGATTTCTATGTCCCAAGAGGGATTTCTATGTCCCTAGAGGGATAGATTTCTATGTCCCTAGAGGGATTTCTATGTCCCTAGAGGGATTTCTATGTCCCAAGAGGGATTTCTATGTCCCTAGAGGGATTTCTATGTCCCTAGAGGGATAGATTTCTATGTCCCTAGAGGGATTTCTATGTCCCAAGAGGGATAGATTTCTATGTCCCTAGAGGGATTTCTATGTCCCTAGAGGGATTTCTATGTCCCAAGAGGGATTTCTATGTCCCTAGAGGGATTTCTATGTCCCTAAAGGGATAGATTTCTATGTGCCTAGAGGGATTTCTATGTCCCAAGAGGGATTTCTATGTCCCAAGAGGGATTTCTATGTCCCTAGAGGGATAGATTTCTATGTCCCTAGAGGGATTTCTATGTCCCAAGAGGGATTTCTATGTCCCAAGAGGGATTTCTATGTCCCAAGAGGGATTTCTATGTCCCTAGAGGGATTTCTATGTCCCTAGAGGGATAGATTTCTATGTCCCTAGAGGGATTTCTAGGTCCCTAGAGGGATTTCTAGGTCCCTAGAGGGATTTCTATGTCCCTAGAGGGATAGATTTCTATGTCCCTAGAGGGATTTCTATGTCCCTAGAGGGATTTCTATGTCCCTAGAGGGATTTCTATGTCGCTAGAGGGATTTCTAGGTCGCTAGAGGGATTTCTATGTCCCAAGAGGGATTTCTATGTCCCTAGAGGGATAGATTTCTATGTCCCTAGAGGGATTTCTATGTCCCTAGAGGGATTTCTATGTCGCTAGAGGGATTTCTATGTCCCTAGAGGGATAGATTTCTATGTCCCTAGAGGGATTTCAATGTCCCTAGAGGGATTTCTATGTCCCAAGAGGGATTTCTATGTCCCAAGAGGGATTTCTAGGTCCCTAGAGGGATTTCTATGTCCCTAGAGGGATAGATTTCTATGTCCCTAGAGGGATTTCTATGTCCCTAGAGGGATTTCTATGTCCCAAGAGGGATTTCTATGTCCCTAGAGGGATAGATTTCTATGTCCCTAGAGGGATTTCTATGTCCCTAGAGGGATTTCTATGTCCCAAGAGGGATTTCTATGTCCCTAGAGGGATTTCTATGTCCCTAGAGGGATAGATTTCTATGTCCCTAGAGGGATTTCTATGTCCCTAGAGGGATTTCTATGTCCCTAGAGGGATTTCTATGTCCCTAGAGGGATAGATTTCTATGTCCCTAGAGGGATTTCTATGTCCCAAGAGGGATTTCTATGTCCCAAGAGGGATTTCTATGTCCCTAGAGGGATAGATTTCTATGTCCCTAGAGGGATTTCAATGTCCCTAGAGGGATTTCTATGTCCCAAGAGGGATTTCTATGTCCCAAGAGGGATTTCTATGTCCCTAGAGGGATTTCTATGTCCCTAGAGGGATTTCTATGTCGCTAGAGGGATTTCTAGGTCGCTAGAGGGATTTCTATGTCCCAAGAGGGATTTCTATGTCCCTAGAGGGATATATTTCTATGTCCCTAGAGGGATTTCTATGTCGCTAGAGGGATTTCTAGGTCGCTAGAGGGATTTCTATGTCCCTAGAGGGATTTCTAGGTCCCTAGAGGGATAGATTTCTATGTCCCTAGAGGGATTTCTATGTCCCTAGAGGGATTTCTATGTCCCTAGAGGGATAGATTTCTATGTCCCTAGAGGGATTTCTATGTCCCAAGAGGGATTTCTATGTCCCAAGAGGGATTTCTATGTCCCTAGAGGGATAGATTTCTATGTCCCTAGAGGGATTTCAATGTCCCTAGAGGGATTTCTATGTCCCAAGAGGGATTTCTATGTCCCAAGAGCGATTTCTATGTCCCTAGAGGGATTTCTATGTCCCAAGAGGGATTTCTATGTCCCAAGAGGGATTTCTATGTCCCTAGAGGGATAGATTTCTATGTCCCTAGAGGGATTTCAATGTCCCTAGAGGGATTTCTATGTCCCAAGAGGGATTTCTATGTCCCAAGAGGGATTTCTATGTCCCTAGAGGGATTTCTATGTCCCTAGAGGGATAGATTTCTATGTCCCTAGAGGGATTTCTATGTCCCTAGAGGGATTTCTATGTCCCAAGAGGGATTTCTATGTCCCAAGAGGGATTTCTATGTCCCTAGAGGGATAGATTTCTATGTCCCTAGAGGGATTTCAATGTCCCTAGAGGGATTTCTATGTCCCTAGAGGGATTTCTATGTCCCTAGAGGGATAGATTTCTATGTCCCTAGAGGGATTTCTATGTCCCTAGAGGGATTTCTATGTCCCAAGAGGGATTTCTATGTCCCTAGAGGGATAGATTTCTATGTCCCTAGAGGGATTTCTATGTCCCTAGAGGGATTTCTATGTCCCAAGAGGGATTTCTATGTCCCTAGAGGGATTTCTATGTCCCTAGAGGGATAGATTTCTATGTCCCTAGAGGGATAGATTTCTATGTCCCTAGAGGGATTTCTATGTCCCAAGAGGGATAGATTTCTATGTCCCTAGAGGGATTTCTATGTCCCTAGAGGGATTTCTATGTCCCAAGAGGGATTTCTATGTCCCTAGAGGGATTTCTATGTCCCTAGAGGGATAGATTTCTATGTCCCTAGAGGGATTTCTATGTCCCAAGAGGGATTTCTATGTCCCAAGAGGGATTTCTATGTCCCTAGAGGGATAGATTTCTATGTCCCTAGAGGGATTTCAATGTCCCTAGAGGGATTTCTATGTCCCAAGAGGGATTTCTATGTCCCAAGAGGGATTTCTATGTCCCTAGAGGGATTTCTATGTCCCTAGAGGGATAGATTTCTATGTCCCTAGAGGGATTTCTATGTCCCTAGAGGGATTTCTATGTCCCAAGAGGGATTTCTATGTCCCAAGAGGGATTTCTATGTCCCTAGAGGGATAGATTTCTATGTCCCTAGAGGGATTTCAATGTCCCTAGAGGGATTTCTATGTCCCAAGAGGGATTTCTATGTCCCAAGAGGGATTTCTATGTCCCTAGAGGGATTTCTATGTCCCTAGAGGGATAGATTTCTATGTCCCTAGAGGGATTTCTAGGTCCCTAGAGGGATTTCTAGGTCCCTAGAGGGATTTCTATGTCCCTAGAGGGATAGATTTCTATGTCCCTAGAGGGATTTCTATGTCCCTAGAGGGATTTCTATGTCCCTAGAGGGATTTCTATGTCGCTAGAGGGATTTCTAGGTCGCTAGAGGGATTTCTATGTCCCAAGAGGGATTTCTATGTCCCTAGAGGGATAGATTTCTATGTCCCTAGAGGGATTTCTATGTCCCTAGAGGGATTTCTATGTCGCTAGAGGGATTTCTAGGTCGCTAGAGGGATTTCTATGTCCCAAGAGGGATTTCTATGTCCCTAGAGGGATAGATTTCTATGTCCCTAGAGGGATTTCTATGTCGCTAGAGGGATTTCTAGGTCGCTAGAGGGATTTCTATGTCCCTAGAGGGATTTCTAGGTCCCTAGAGGGATAGATTTCTATGTCCCTAGAGGGATTTCTATGTCCCAAGAGGGATTTCTATGTCCCAACAGGGATTTCTATGTCCCTAGAGGGATAGATTTCTATGTCCCTAGAGGGATTTCAATGTCCCTAGAGGGATTTCTATGTCCCAAGAGGGATTTCTATGTCCCAAGAGGGATTTCTAGGTCCTTTGAGGGATTTCTATGTCCCTAGAGGGATAGATTTCTATGTCCCTAGAGGGATTTCTATGTCCCTAGAGGGATTTCTATGTCCCAAGAGGGATTTCTATGTCCCTAGAGGGATAGATTTCTATGTCCCTAGAGGGATTTCTATGTCCCTAGAGGGATTTCTATGTCCCAAGAGGGATTTCTATGTCCCTAGAGGGATTTCTATGTCCCTAGAGGGATAGATTTCTATGTCCCTAGAGGGATTTCTATGTCCCAAGAGGGATAGATTTCTATGTCCCTAGAGGGATTTCTATGTCCCTAGAGGGATTTCTATGTCCCAAGAGGGATTTCTATGTCCCTAGAGGGATTTCTATGTCCCTAGAGGGATAGATTTCTATGTCCCTAGAGGGATTTCTATGTCCCAAGAGGGATTTCTATGTCCCTAGAGGGATAGATTTCTATGTCCCTAGAGGGATTTCAATGTCCCTAGAGGGATTTCTATGTCCCAAGAGGGATTTCTATGTCCCAAGAGGGATTTCTATGTCCCTAGAGGGATTTCTATGTCCCTAGAGGGATAGATTTCTATGTCCCTAGAGGGATTTCTATGTCCCTAGAGGGATTTCTATGTCCCAAGAGGGATTTCTATGTCCCAAGAGGGATTTCTATGTCCCTAGAGGGATAGATTTCTATGTCCCTAGAGGGATTTCAATGTCCCTAGAGGGATTTCTATGTCCCAAGAGGGATTTCTATGTCCCAAGAGGGATTTCTATGTCCCTAGAGGGATTTCTATGTCCCTAGAGGGATAGATTTCTATGTCCCTAGAGGGATTTCTAGGTCCCTAGAGGGATTTCTTGGTCCCTAGAGGGATTTCTAGGTCCCTAGAGGGATTTCTATGTCCCTAGAGGGATAGATTTCTATGTCCCTAGAGGGATTTCTATGTCCCTAGAGGGATTTCTATGTCCCAAGAGGGATTTCTATGTCCCTAGAGGGATAGATTTCTATGTCCCTAGAGGGATTTCTATGTCCCTAGAGGGATTTCTAGGTCCCTAGAGAGAGAGATTTCTATGTCCTTAGAGGGATTTCTATGTCGCTAGAGGGATTTCTAGGTCCCTAGAGGGATTTCTATGTCCCAGAGGGATTTCTAGGTCCCTAGAGGGATTTCTATGTCCCTAGAGGGATAGATTTCTATGTCCCTAGAGGGATTT
Organism: Troilus luridus; assembly: GCA_964056705.1. NCBI lineage: Eukaryota > Metazoa > Arthropoda > Insecta > Hemiptera > Pentatomidae > Troilus > Troilus luridus. Next base: position 104,258,951 of record OZ057416.1, on the reverse strand, counting down.
CTATGTCCCTAGAGGGATTTCTATGTCCCTAGAGGGATAGATTTCTATGTCCCTAGAGGGATTTCTATGTCCCTAGAGGGATTTCTATGTCCCTAGAGGGATTTCTAGGTCCCAAGAGGGATTTCTATGTCCCTAGAGGGATAGATTTCTATGTCCCTAGAGGGATTTCTATGTCCCTAGAGACGGTTACCTTGGATAACCTTTCAAAATAGGAATGTAATAATATTGGAAATAAATAAATCGAAGTAATAACAATATAATTAAATATATAACATGTTATAAAATAATGTTGTATATAATGTAAATAAATATAATAACGAGATCAATAAATAGAGTAATAATAATGGAAATACATAAATCGAAGTAATAACAATATAATTGACTATATAACATATTATAAAATAATTTGGTATATAATGTAAATAAATAAAATAATGAGATCAATAAATACTCCAATATATAAACGATTTAAAATTAAAATAATTATCTAAAACTAGTATAAAGTATAATAAATAAATAATAAGTATATTTAATCATAAATAATAAGTGTAGGATGTAAAAAAATGCAACATATATAAAATATTTAAAATTCAAAAAATTATTTAAAAACTTAACATTCAATCGCATTTCGGTGGAAAATGGGTTGCTATACAGTTCAACATGGATTGAAAAGAGTCTCTATCCCTACATTTCCTATTTTTCTGCAAAATGTTTTTCTCCTGGCAAAAATGAATTGCATATTCCTCGGTTCTTGCCAAATCCCAAATAAGCATTGTCGTATAACTAAGAAACACCAAACAACAAAATATCGACATTATCTTGTATTATTAACAAAGAACAACTGAGCAACAAACACAACAACGCTCGAACAGACTAGTAAACAAACAATGATGTCTGTCAAAAATGTAAGGTTATCCAAGGTAACTGGTAGAAATGTAACTGTTATCTTGGGTTTTGAGAGGGATATCTGGAGTTTTAGGAGGGATTTCTAGGTCCCTAGAGGGATTTCTATGTCCCTAGAGGGATTTCTATGTCCCTAGAGGGATTTCTAGGTCCCTAGAGGGATTTCTAGGTCCCTAGAGGGATTTCTAGGTCCCTAGAGAGATAGATTTCTATGTCCCTAGAGGGATTTCTATGTCCCTAGAGAGATTTCTAGGTCCCTAGAGGGATTTCTATGTCCCTAGAGGGATTTCTAGGTCCCTAGAGGGATTTCTACGTCCCTAGAGGGATTTCTATGTCCCAAGAGGGATTTCTATGTCCCTAGAGGGATAGATTTCTATGTCCCTAGAGGGATTTCTATGTCCCTAGAGGGATTTCTAGGTCCCTAGAGGGATTTCTATGTCCCTAGAGGGATTTCTATGTCGCTAGAGGGATTTCTAGGTCGCTAGAGGGATTTCTATGTCCCTAGAGGGATTTCTAGGTCCCTAGAGGGATAGATTTCTATGTCCCTAGAGGGATTTCTATGTCCCTAGAGGGATTTCAATGTCCCTAGAGGGATTTCTAGGTCCCTAGAGGGATTTCTATGTCCCTAGAGGGATAGATTTCTATGTCCCTAGAGGGATTTCTATGTCCCTAGAGGGATTTCTATGTCCCTAGAGGGATAGATTTCTATGTCCCTAGAGGGATTTCTATGTCCCTAGAGGGATTTCTAGGTCCCTAGAGAGAGAGATTTCTATGTCCCTAGAGGGATTTCTATGTCGCTAGAGGGATTTCTATGTCCCAAGAGGGATTTCTATGTCCCTAGAGGGATAGATTTCTATGTCCCTAGAGGGATTTCTATGTCGCTAGAGGGATTTCTATGTCCCTAGAGGGATAGATTTCTATGTCCCTAGAGGGATTTCTATGTCCCTAGAGGGATTTCTAGGTCCCTAGAGGGATTTCTAGGTCCCTAGAGGGATTTCTAGGTCCCTAGAGGGATTTCTAGGTCCCTAGAGAGAGAGATTTCTATGTCCCTAGAGGGATTTCTATGTCCCAAGAGGGATTTCTAGGTCCCTAGAGGGATAGATTTCTAGGTCCCTAGAGGGATTTCTATGTCCCAAGAGGGATTTCTATGTCCCTAGAGGGATAGATTTCTATGTCCCTAGAGGGATTTCTATGTCCCTAGAGGGATTTCTATGTCCCAAGAGGGATTTCTATGTCCCAAGAGGGATTTCTATGTCCCTAGAGGGATAGATTTCTATGTCCCTAGAGGGATTTCAATGTCCCTAGAGGGATTTCTATGTCCTAAGAGGGATTTCTATGTCCCAAGAGGGATTTCTATGTCCCTAGAGGGATAGATTTCTATGTCCCTAGAGGGATTTCAATGTCCCTAAAGGGATTTCTATGTCCCAAGAGGGATTTCTATGTCCCAAGAGGGATTTCTATGTCCCTAGAGGGATAGATTTCTATGTCCCTAGAGGGATTTCTATGTCCCTAGAGGGATTTCTATGTCCCAAGAGGGATTTCTATGTCCCTAGAGGGATTTCTATGTCCCTAGAGGGATAGATTTCTATGTCCCTAGAGGGATTTCTATGTCCCTAGAGGGATTTCTAGGTCCCTAGAGGGATTTCTAGGTCCCTAGAGGGATTTCTAGGTCCCTAGAGGGATTTCTAGGTCCCTAGAGAGAGAGATTTCTATGTCCCTAGAGGGATTTCTATGTCCCAAGAGGGATTTCTAGGTCCCTAGAGGGATAGATTTCTAGGTCCCTAGAGGGATTTCTATGTCCCAAGAGGGATTTCTATGTCCCTAGAGGGATAGATTTCTATGTCCCTAGAGGGATTTCTATGTCCCTAGAGGGATTTCTATGTCCCAAGAGGGATTTCTATGTCCCAAGAGGGATTTCTATGTCCCTAGAGGGATAGATTTCTATGTCCCTAGAGGGATTTCAATGTCCCTAGAGGGATTTCTATGTCCTAAGAGGGATTTCTATGTCCCAAGAGGGATTTCTATGTCCCTAGAGGGATAGATTTCTATGTCCCTAGAGGGATTTCAATGTCCCTAAAGGGATTTCTATGTCCCAAGAGGGATTTCTATGTCCCAAGAGGGATTTCTATGTCCCTAGAGGGATTTCTATGTCCCTAGAGGGATAGATTTCTATGTCCCTAGAGGGATTTCAATGTCCCTAGAGGGATTTCTAGGTCCCTAGAGGGATTTCTATGTCCCTAGAGGGATAGATTTCTATGTCCCTAGAGGGATTTCTATGTCCCTAGAGGGATTTCTATGTCCCAAGAGGGATTTCTATGTCCCTAGAGGGATAGATTTCTATGTCCCTAGAGGGATTTCTATGTCCCTAGAGGGATAGATTTCTATGTCCCTAGAGGGATTTCTATGTCCCTAGAGGGATTTCTATGTCCCTAGAGGGATTTCTATGTCCCTAGAGGGATAGATTTCTATGTCCCTAGAGGGATTTCTATGTCCCTAGAGGGATTTCTATGTCCCTTGAGGGATTTCTAGGTACCAAGAGGGATTTCTATGTCCCTAGAGGGATAGATTTCTATGTCCCTAGAGGGATTTCTATGTCCCTAGAGACGGTTACCTTGGATAACCTTTCAAAATAGGAATGTAATAATATTGGAAATAAATAAATCGAAGTAATAACAATATAATTAAATATATAACATGTTATAAAATAATGTTGTATATAATGTAAATAAATATAATAACGAGATCAATAAATAGAGTAATAATAATGGAAATACATAAATCGAAGTAATAACAATATAATTGACTATATAACATATTATAAAATAATTTGGTATATAATGTAAATAAATAAAATAATGAGATCAATAAATACTCCAATATATAAACGATTTAAAATTAAAATAATTATCTAAAACTAGTATAAAGTATAATAAATAAATAATAAGTATATTTAATCATAAATAATAAGTGTAGGATGTAAAAAAATGCAACATATATAAAATATTTAAAATTCAAAATATTATTTAAAAACTTAACATTCAATCGCATTTCGGTGGAAAATGGGTTGCTATACAGTTCAACATGGATTGAAAAGAGTCTCTATCCCTACATTTCCTATTTTTCTGCAAAATGTTTTTCTCCTGGCAAAAATGAATTGCATATTCCTCGGTTCTTGCCAAATCCCAAATAAGCATTGTCGTATAACTAAGAAACACCAAACAACAAAATATCGACATTATCTTGTATTATTAACAAAGAACAACTGAGCAACAAACACAACAACGCTCGAACAGACTAGTAAACAAACAATGATGTCTGTCAAAAATGTAAGGTTATCCAAGGTAACTGGTAGAAATGTAACTGTTATCTTGGGTTTTGAGAGGGATATCTGGAGTTTTAGGAGGGATTTCTAGGTCCCTAGAGGGATTTCTATGTCCCTGGAGGGATTTCTATGTCCCTAGAGGGATTTCTAGGTCCCTAGAGGGATTTCTATGTCCCTAGAGAGATTTCTAGGTCCCTAGAGGAATTTCTATGTCCCTAGAGGGATTTCTAGGTCCCTAGAGGGATTTCTACGTCCCTAGAGGGATTTCTATGTCCCAAGAGGGATTTCTATGTCCCTAGAGGGATAGATTTCTATGTCCCTAGAGGGATTTCTATGTCCCTAGAGGGATTTCTAGGTCCCTAGAGGGATTTCTATGTCCCTAGAGGAATTTCTATGTCGCTAGAGGGATTTCTAGGTCGCTAGAGGGATTTCTATGTCCCTAGAGGGATTTCTAGGTCCCTAGAGGGATTTCTATGTCCCTAGAGGGATAGATTTCTATGTCCCTAGAGGGATTTCTAGGTCCCTAGAGGGATTTCTAGGTCCCTAGAGGGATTTCTAGGTCCCTAGAGGGATTTCTATGTCCCTAGAGGGATAGATTTCTATGTCCCAAGAGGGATTTCTATGTCCCTAGAGGGATTTCTAGGTCCCTAGAGAGAGAGATTTCTATGTCCCTAGAGGGATTTCTATGTCGCTAGAGGGATTTCTATGTCCCAAGAGGGATTTCTATGTCCCTAGAGGGATAGATTTCTATGTCCCTAGAGGGATTTCTATGTCGCTAGAGGGATTTCTATGTCCCTAGAGGGATAGATTTCTATGTCCCTAGAGGGATTTCTATGTCCCTAGAGACGGTTACCTTGGATAACCTTTCAAAATAGGAATGTAATAATATTGGAAATAAATAAATCGAAGTAATAACAATATAATTAAATATATAACATGTTATAAAATAATGTTGTATATAATGTAAATAAATATAATAACGAGATCAATAAATAGAGTAATAATAATGGAAATACATAAATCGAAGTAATAACAATATAATTGACTATATAACATATTATAAAATAATTTGGTATATAATGTAAATAAATAAAATAATGAGATCAATAAATACTCCAATATATAAACGATTTAAAATTAAAATAATTATCTAAAACTAGTATAAAGTATAATAAATAAATAATAAGTATATTTAATCATAAATAATAAGTGTAGGATGTAAAAAAATGCAACATATATAAAATATTTAAAATTCAAAAAATTATTTAAAAACTTAACATTCAATCGCATTTCGGTGGAAAATGGGTTGCTATACAGTTCAACATGGATTGAAAAGAGTCTCTATCCCTACATTTCCTATTTTTCTGCAAAATGTTTTTCTCCTGGCAAAAATGAATTGCATATTCCTCGGTTCTTGCCAAATCCCAAATAAGCATTGTCGTATAACTAAGAAACACCAAACAACAAAATATCGACATTATCTTGTATTATTAACAAAGAACAACTGAGCAACAAACACAACAACGCTCGAACAGACTAGTAAACAAACAATGATGTCTGTCAAAAATGTAAGGTTATCCAAGGTAACTGGTAGAAATGTAACTGTTATCTTGGGTTTTGAGAGGGATATCTGGAGTTTTAGGAGGGATTTCTAGGTCCCTAGAGGGATTTCTATGTCCCTAGAGGGATTTCTATGTCCCTAGAGGGATTTCTAGGTCCCTAGAGGGATTTCTAGGTCCCTAGAGGGATTTCTATGTCCCTAGAGGGATAGATTTCTAAGTCCCTAGAGGGATTTCTATGTCCCTAGAGACGGTTACCTTGGATAACCTTTCAAAATAGGAATGTAATAATATTGGAAATAAATAAATCGAAGTAATAACAATATAATTAAATATATAACATGTTATAAAATAATGTTGTATATAATGTAAATAAATATAATAACGAGATCAATAAATAGAGTAATAATAATGGAAATACATAAATCGAAGTAATAACAATATAATTGACTATATAACATATTATAAAATAATTTGGTATATAATGTAAATAAATAAAATAATGAGATCAATAAATACTCCAATATATAAACGATTTAAAATTAAAATAATTATCTAAAACTAGTATAAAGTATAATAAATAAATAATAAGTATATTTAATCATAAATAATAAGTGTAGGATGTAAAAAAATGCAACATATATAAAATATTTAAAATTCAAAAAATTATTTAAAAACTTAACATTCAATCGCATTTCGGTGGAAAATGGGTTGCTATACAGTTCAACATGGATTGAAAAGAGTCTCTATCCCTACATTTCCTATTTTTCTGCAAAATGTTTTTCTCCTGGCAAAAATGAATTGCATATTCCTCGGTTCTTGCCAAATCCCAAATAAGCATTGTCGTATAACTAAGAAACACCAAACAACAAAATATCGACATTATCTTGTATTATTAACAAAGAACAACTGAGCAACAAACACAACAACGCTCGAACAGACTAGTAAACAAACAATGATGTCTGTCAAAAATGTAAGGTTATCCAAGGTAACTGGTAGAAATGTAACTGTTATCTTGGGTTTTGAGAGGGATATCTGGAGTTTTAGGAGGGATTTCTAGGTCCCTAGAGGGATTTCTATGTCCCTGGAGGGATTTCTATGTCCCTAGAGGGATTTCTAGGTCCCTAGAGGGATTTCTATGTCCCTAGAGAGATTTCTAGGTCCCTAGAGGAATTTCTATGTCCCTAGAGGGATTTCTAGGTCCCTAGAGGGATTTCTACGTCCCTAGAGGGATTTCTATGTCCCAAGAGGGATTTCTATGTCCCTAGAGGGATAGATTTCTATGTCCCTAGAGGGATTTCTATGTCCCTAGAGGGATTTCTAGGTCCCTAGAGGGATTTCTATGTCCCTAGAGGAATTTCTATGTCGCTAGAGGGATTTCTAGGTCGCTAGAGGGATTTCTATGTCCCTAGAGGGATTTCTAGGTCCCTAGAGGGATTTCTATGTCCCTAGAGGGATAGATTTCTATGTCCCTAGAGGGATTTCTAGGTCCCTAGAGGGATTTCTAGGTCCCTAGAGGGATTTCTAGGTCCCTAGAGGGATTTCTATGTCCCTAGAGGGATAGATTTCTATGTCCCAAGAGGGATTTCTATGTCCCTAGAGGGATTTCTAGGTCCCTAGAGAGAGAGATTTCTATGTCCCTAGAGGGATTTCTATGTCGCTAGAGGGATTTCTATGTCCCAAGAGGGATTTCTATGTCCCTAGAGGGATAGATTTCTATGTCCCTAGAGGGATTTCTATGTCGCTAGAGGGATTTCTATGTCCCTAGAGGGATAGATTTCTATGTCCCTAGAGGGATTTCTATGTCCCTAGAGACGGTTACCTTGGATAACCTTTCAAAATAGGAATGTAATAATATTGGAAATAAATAAATCGAAGTAATAACAATATAATTAAATATATAACATGTTATAAAATAATGTTGTATATAATGTAAATAAATATAATAACGAGATCAATAAATAGAGTAATAATAATGGAAATACATAAATCGAAGTAATAACAATATAATTGACTATATTACATATTATAAAATAATTTGGTATATAATGTAAATAAATAAAATAATGAGATCAATAAATACTCCAATATATAAACGATTTAAAATTAAAATAATTATCTAAAACTAGTATAAAGTATAATAAATAAATAATAAGTATATTTAATCATAAATAATAAGTGTAGGATGTAAAAAAATGCAACATATATAAAATATTTAAAATTCAAAAAATTATTTAAAAACTTAACATTCAATCGCATTTCGGTGGAAAATGGGTTGCTATACAGTTCAACATGGATTGAAAAGAGTCTCTATCCCTACATTTCCTATTTTTCTGCAAAATGTTTTTCTCCTGGCAAAAATGAATTGCATATTCCTCGGTTCTTGCCAAATCCCAAATAAGCATTGTCGTATAACTAAGAAACACCAAACAACAAAATATCGACATTATCTTGTATTATTAACAAAGAACAACTGAGCAACAAACACAACAACGCTCGAACAGACTAGTAAACAAACAATGATGTCTGTCAAAAATGTAAGGTTATCCAAGGTAACTGGTAGAAATGTAACTGTTATCTTGGGTTTTGAGAGGGATATCTGGAGTTTTAGGAGGGATTTCTAGGTCCCTAGAGGGATTTCTATGTCCCTAGAGGGATTTCTATGTCCCTAGAGGGATTTCTAGGTCCCTAGAGGGATTTCTAGGTCCCTAGAGGGATTTCTAGGTCCCTAGAGAGATAGATTTCTATGTCCCTAGAGGGATTTCTATGTCCCTAGAGAGATTTCTAGGTCCCTAGAGGGATTTCTATGTCCCTAGAGGGATTTCTAGGTCCCTAGAGGGATTTCTACGTCCCTAGAGGGATTTCTATGTCCCAAGAGGGATTTCTATGTCCCTAGAGGGATAGATTTCTATGTCCCTAGAGGGATTTCTATGTCCCTAGAGGGATTTCTAGGTCCCTAGAGGGATTTCTATGTCCCTAGAGGGATTTCTATGTCGCTAGAGGGATTTCTAGGTCGCTAGAGGGATTTCTATGTCCCTAGAGGGATTTCTAGGTCCCTAGAGGGATAGATTTCTATGTCCCTAGAGGGATTTCTATGTCCCTAGAGGGATTTCAATGTCCCTAGAGGGATTTCTAGGTCCCTAGAGGGATTTCTATGTCCCTAGAGGGATAGATTTCTATGTCCCTAGAGGGATTTCTATGTCCCTAGAGGGATTTCTATGTCCCTAGAGGGATAGATTTCTATGTCCCTAGAGGGATTTCTATGTCCCTAGAGGGATTTCTAGGTCCCTAGAGAGAGAGATTTCTATGTCCCTAGAGGGATTTCTATGTCGCTAGAGGGATTTCTATGTCCCAAGAGGGATTTCTATGTCCCTAGAGGGATAGATTTCTATGTCCCTAGAGGGATTTCTATGTCGCTAGAGGGATTTCTATGTCCCTAGAGGGATAGATTTCTATGTCCCTAGAGGGATTTCTATGTCCCTAGAGGGATTTCTAGGTCCCTAGAGGGATTTCTAGGTCCCTAGAGGGATTTCTAGGTCCCTAGAGGGATTTCTAGGTCCCTAGAGAGAGAGATTTCTATGTCCCTAGAGGGATTTCTATGTCCCAAGAGGGATTTCTAGGTCCCTAGAGGGATAGATTTCTAGGTCCCTAGAGGGATTTCTATGTCCCAAGAGGGATTTCTATGTCCCTAGAGGGATAGATTTCTATGTCCCTAGAGGGATTTCTATGTCCCTAGAGGGATTTCTATGTCCCAAGAGGGATTTCTATGTCCCAAGAGGGATTTCTATGTCCCTAGAGGGATAGATTTCTATGTCCCTAGAGGGATTTCAATGTCCCTAGAGGGATTTCTATGTCCTAAGAGGGATTTCTATGTCCCAAGAGGGATTTCTATGTCCCTAGAGGGATAGATTTCTATGTCCCTAGAGGGATTTCAATGTCCCTAAAGGGATTTCTATGTCCCAAGAGGGATTTCTATGTCCCAAGAGGGATTTCTATGTCCCTAGAGGGATTTCTATGTCCCTAGAGGGATAGATTTCTATGTCCCTAGAGGGATTTCAATGTCCCTAGAGGGATTTCTAGGTCCCTAGAGGGATTTCTATGTCCCTAGAGGGATAGATTTCTATGTCCCTAGAGGGATTTCTATGTCCCTAGAGGGATTTCTATGTCCCAAGAGGGATTTCTATGTCCCTAGAGGGATAGATTTCTATGTCCCTAGAGGGATTTCTATGTCCCTAGAGGGATAGATTTCTATGTCCCTAGAGGGATTTCTATGTCCCTAGAGGGATTTCTATGTCCCTAGAGGGATTTCTATGTCCCTAGAGGGATAGATTTCTATGTCCCTAGAGGGATTTCTATGTCCCTAGAGGGATTTCTATGTCCCTTGAGGGATTTCTAGGTACCAAGAGGGATTTCTATGTCCCTAGAGGGATAGATTTCTATGTCCCTAGAGGGATTTCTATGTCCCTAGAGACGGTTACCTTGGATAACCTTTCAAAATAGGAATGTAATAATATTGGAAATAAATAAATCGAAGTAATAACAATATAATTAAATATATAACATGTTATAAAATAATGTTGTATATAATGTAAATAAATATAATAACGAGATCAATAAATAGAGTAATAATAATGGAAATACATAAATCGAAGTAATAACAATATAATTGACTATATAACATATTATAAAATAATTTGGTATATAATGTAAATAAATAAAATAATGAGATCAATAAATACTCCAATATATAAACGATTTAAAATTAAAATAATTATCTAAAACTAGTATAAAGTATAATAAATAAATAATAAGTATATTTAATCATAAATAATAAGTGTAGGATGTAAAAAAATGCAACATATATAAAATATTTAAAATTCAAAAAATTATTTAAAAACTTAACATTCAATCGCATTTCGGTGGAAAATGGGTTGCTATACAGTTCAACATGGATTGAAAAGAGTCTCTATCCCTACATTTCCTATTTTTCTGCAAAATGTTTTTCTCCTGGCAAAAATGAATTGCATATTCCTCGGTTCTTGCCAAATCCCAAATAAGCATTGTCGTATAACTAAGAAACACCAAACAACAAAATATCGACATTATCTTGTATTATTAACAAAGAACAACTGAGCAACAAACACAACAACGCTCGAACAGACTAGTAAACAAACAATGATGTCTGTCAAAAATGTAAGGTTATCCAAGGTAACTGGTAGAAATGTAACTGTTATCTTGGGTTTTGAGAGGGATATCTGGAGTTTTAGGAGGGATTTCTAGGTCCCTAGAGGGATTTCTATGTCCCTGGAGGGATTTCTATGTCCCTAGAGGGATTTCTAGGTCCCTAGAGGGATTTCTATGTCCCTAGAGAGATTTCTAGGTCCCTAGAGGAATTTCTATATCCCTAGAGGGATTTCTAGGTCCCTAGAGGGATTTCTACGTCCCTAGAGGGATTTCTATGTCCCAAGAGGGATTTCTATGTCCCTAGAGGGATAGATTTCTATGTCCCTAGAGGGATTTCTATGTCCCTAGAGGGATTTCTAGGTCCCTAGAGGGATTTCTATGTCCCTAGAGGAATTTCTATGTCGCTAGAGGGATTTCTAGGTCGCTAGAGGGATTTCTATGTCCCTAGAGGGATTTCTAGGTCCCTAGAGGGATTTCTATGTCCCTAGAGGGATAGATTTCTATGTCCCTAGAGGGATTTCTAGGTCCCTAGAGGGATTTCTAGGTCCCTAGAGGGATTTCTAGGTCCCTAGAGGGATTTCTATGTCCCTAGAGGGATAGATTTCTATGTCCCAAGAGGGATTTCTATGTCCCTAGAGGGATTTCTAGGTCCCTAGAGAGAGAGATTTCTATGTCCCTAGAGGGATTTCTATGTCGCTAGAGGGATTTCTATGTCCCAAGAGGGATTTCTATGTCCCTAGAGGGATAGATTTCTATGTCCCTAGAGGGATTTCTATGTCGCTAGAGGGATTTCTATGTCCCTAGAGGGATAGATTTCTATGTCCCTAGAGGGATTTCTATGTCCCTAGAGGGATTTCTAGGTCCCTAGAGGGATTTCTAGGTCCCTAGAGGGATTTCTAGGTCCCTAGAGGGATTTCTAGGTCCCTAGAGAGAGAGATTTCTATGTCCCTAGAGGGATTTCTATGTCCCAAGAGGGATTTCTAGGTCCCTAGAGGGATAGATTTCTAGGTCCTTAGAGGGATTTCTATGTCCCAAGAGGGATTTCTATGTCCCTAGAGGGATAGATTTCTATGTCCCTAGAGGGATTTCTATGTCCCTAGAGGGATTTCTATGTCCCAAGAGGGATTTCTATGTCCCAAGAGGGATTTCTATGTCCCTAGAGGGATAGATTTCTATGTCCCTAGAGGGATTTCAATGTCCCTAGAGGGATTTCTATGTCCCAAGAGGGATTTCTATGTCCCAAGAGGGATTTCTATGTCCCTAGAGGGATAGATTTCTATGTCCCTAGAGGGATTTCAATGTCCCTAGAGGGATTTCTATGTCCCAAGAGGGATTTCTATGTCCCAAGAGGGATTTCTATGTCCCTAGAGGGATTTCTATGTCCCTAGAGGGATAGATTTCTATGTCCCTAGAGGGATTTCAATGTCCCTAGAGGGATTTCTAGGTCCCTAGAGGGATTTCTATGTCCCTAGAGGGATAGATTTCTATGTCCCTAGAGGGATTTCTATGTCCCTAGAGGGATTTCTATGTCCCAAGAGGGATTTCTATGTCCCTAGAGGGATAGATTTCTATGTCCCTAGAGGGATTTCTAGGTCCCTAGAGGGATTTCTAGGTCCCTAGAGAGATAGATTGAAATCCCTCTAGGGACATAGAAATCTATCCCTCTAGGGACATAGAAATCCCTCTTGGGACATAGAAATCCCTCTTGGGACATAGAAATCCCTCTAGGGACATAGAAATCCCTCTAGGGACATAGAAATCTATCCCTCTAGGGACATAGAAATCCCTCTTGGGACATAGAAATCCCTCTAGGGACATAGAAATCTATCCCTCTAGGGACCTAGAAATCCCTCTTGGGACATAGAAATCCCTCTAGGGACATAGAAATCTCTCTCTCTAGGGACCTAGAAATCCCTCTAGGGACCTAGAAATCCCTCTAGGGACCTAGAAATCCCTCAAGGGACATAGAAATCCCTCTAGGGACATAGAAATCTATCCCTCTAGGGACATAGAAATCCCTCTAGCGACATAGAAATCCCTCTAGGGACATAGAAATCTATCCCTCTAGGGACATAGAAATCCCTCTTGGGACATAGAAATCCCTCTAGCGACATAGAAATCCCTCTAGGGACATAGAAATCTCTCTCTCTAGGGACCTAGAAATCCCTCTAGGGACATAGAAATCCCTCTAGGGACATAGAAATCTATCCCTCTAGGGACATAGAAATCCCTCTAGGGACCTAGAAATCCCTCTAGGGACATTGAAATCCCTCTAGGGACATAGAAATCCCTCTAGGGACATAGAAATCTATCCCTCTAGGGACCTAGAAATCCCTCTAGGGACATAGAAATCCCTCTAGCGACCTAGAAATCCCTCTAGGGACCTAGAAATCCCTCTAGGGACATAGAAATCCCTCTAGGGACCTAGAAATCTCTCTAGGGACCTAGAAATCCCTCTAGGGACATAGAAATCCCTCCAGGGACATAGAAATCCCTCTAGGGACCTAGAAATCCCTCCTAAAACTCTAGATATCCCTCTCAAAACCCAAGATAACAGTTACATTTCTACCAGTTACCTTGGATAACCTTACATTTTTGACAGACATCATTGTTTGTTTACTAGTCTGTTCGAGCGTTGTTGTGTTTGTTGCTCAGTTGTTCTTTGTTAATAATACAAGATAATGTCGATATTTTGTTGTTTGGTGTTTCTTAGTTATACGACAATGCTTATTTGGGATTTGGCAAGAACCGAGGAAGATGCAATTCATTTTTGCCAGGAGAAAAACATTTTGCAGAAAAATAGGAAATGTAGGGATAGAGACTCTTTTCAATCCATGTTGAACTGTATAGCAACCCATTTTCCACCGAAATGCGATTGAATGTTAAGTTTTTAAATAATTTTTTGAATTTTAAATATTTTATATATGTTGCATTTTTTTACATCCTACACTTATTATTTATGATTAAATATACTTATTATTTATTTATTATACTTTATACTAGTTTTAGATAATTATTTTAATTTTAAATCGTTTATATATTGGAGTATTTATTGATCTCATTATTTTATTTATTTACATTATATACCAAATTATTTTATAATATGTTATATAGTCAATTATATTGTTATTACTTCGATTTATGTATTTCCATTATTATTACTCTATTTATTGATCTCGTTATTATATTTATTTACATTATATACAACATTATTTTATAACATGTTATATATTTAATTATATTGTTATTACTTCGATTTATTTATTTCCAATATTATTACATTCCTATTTTGAAAGGTTATCCAAGGTAACCGTCTCTAGGGACATAGAAATCCCTCTAGGGACATAGAAATCTATCCCTCTAGGGACATAGAAATCCCTCTTGGGACCTAGAAATCCCTCTAGGGACATAGAAATCCCTCTAGGGACATAGAAATCCCTCTAGGGACATAGAAATCTATCCCTCTAGGGACATAGAAATCCCTCTAGGGACATAGAAATCCCTCTAGGGACATAGAAATCCCTCTAGGGACATAGAAATCTATCCCTCTAGGGACATAGAAATCCCTCTAGGGACATAGAAATCTATCCCTCTAGGGACATAGAAATCCCTCTTGGGACATAGAAATCCCTCTAGGGACATAGAAATCCCTCTAGGGACATAGAAATCTATCCCTCTAGGGACATAGAAATCCCTCTAGGGACCTAGAAATCCCTCTAGGGACATTGAAATCCCTCTAGGGACATAGAAATCTATCCCTCTAGGGACATAGAAATCCCTCTAGGGACATAGAAATCCCTCTTGGGACATAGAAATCCCTCTTGGGACATAGAAATCCCTCTAGGGACATTGAAATCCCTCTAGGGACATAGAAATCTATCCCTCTAGGGACAAAGAAATCCCTCTTGGGACATAGAAATCCCTCTTAGGACATAGAAATCCCTCTAGGGACATTGAAATCCCTCTAGGGACATAGAAATCTATCCCTCTAGGGACATAGAAATCCCTCTTGGGACATAGAAATCCCTCTTGGGACATAGAAATCCCTCTAGGGACATAGAAATCCCTCTAGGGACATAGAAATCTATCCCTCTAGGGACATAGAAATCCCTCTTGGGACATAGAAATCCCTCTAGGGACCTAGAAATCTATCCCTCTAGGGACCTAGAAATCCCTCTTGGGACATAGAAATCCCTCTAGCGACATAGAAATCTCTCTCTCTAGGGACCTAGAAATCCCTCTAGGGACCTAGAAATCCCTCTAGGGACCTAGAAATCCCTCTAGGGACCTAGAAATCCCTCTAGGGACATAGAAATCCCTCTAGGGACATAGAAATCTATCCCTCTAGGGACATAGAAATCCCTCTAGCGACATAGAAATCCCTCTAGGGACATAGAAATCTATCCCTCTAGGGACATAGAAATCCCTCTTGGGACATAGAAATCCCTCTAGCGACATAGAAATCCCTCTAGGGACATAGAAATCTCTCTCTCTAGGGACCTAGAAATCCCTCTAGGGACATAGAAATCCCTCTAGGGACATAGAAATCTATCCCTCTAGGGACATAGAAATCCCTCTAGGGACCTAGAAATCCCTCTAGGGACATTGAAATCCCTCTAGGGACATAGAAATCCCTCTAGGGACATAGAAATCTATCCCTCTAGGGACCTAGAAATCCCTCTAGGGACATAGAAATCCCTCTAGCGACCTAGAAATCCCTCTAGCGACATAGAAATCCCTCTAGGGACATAGAAATCCCTCTAGGGACCTAGAAATCCCTCTAGGGACATAGAAATCCCTCTAGGGACATAGAAATCTATCCCTCTAGGGACATAGAAATCCCTCTTGGGACATAGAAATCCCTCTAGGGACGTAGAAATCCCTCTAGGGACCTAGAAATCCCTCTAGGGACATAGAAATCCCTCTAGGGACCTAGAAATCTCTCTAGGGACATAGAAATCCCTCTAGGGACATAGAAATCTATCTCTCTAGGGACCTAGAGATCCCTCTAGGGACCTAGAAATCCCTCTAGGGACCTAGAAATCCCTCTAGGGACATAGAAATCCCTCTAGGGACATAGAAATCCCTCTAGGGACCTAGAAATCCCTCCTAAAACTCCAGATATCCCTCTCAAAACCCAAGATAACAGTTACATTTCTACCAGTTACCTTGGATAACCTTACATTTTTGACAGACATCATTGTTTGTTTACTAGTCTGTTCGAGCGTTGTTGTGTTTGTTGCTCAGTTGTTCTTTGTTAATAATACAAGATAATGTCGATATTTTGTTGTTTGGTGTTTCTTAGTTATACGACAATGCTTATTTGGGATTTGGCAAGAACCGAGGAAGATGCAATTCATTTTTGCCAGGAGAAAAACATTTTGCAGAAAAATAGGAAATGTAGGGATAGAGACTCTTTTCAATCCATGTTGAACTGTATAGCAACCCATTTTCCACCGAAATGCGATTGAATGTTAAGTTTTTAAATAATTTTTTGAATTTTAAATATTTTATATATGTTGCATTATTTTACATCCTACACTTATTATTTATGATTAAATATACTTATTATTTATTTATTATACTTTATACTAGTTTTAGATAATTATTTTAATTTTAAATCGTTTATATATTGGAGTATTTATTGATCTCATTATTTTATTTATTTACATTATATACCAAATTATTTTATAATATGTTATATAGTCAATTATATTGTTATTACTTCGATTTATGTATTTCCATTATTATTACTCTATTTATTGATCTCGTTATTATATTTATTTACATTATATACAACATTATTTTATAACATGTTATATATTTAATTATATTGTTATTACTTCGATTTATTTATTTCCAATATTATTACATTCCTATTTTGAAAGGTTATCCAAGGTAACCGTCTCTAGGGACATAGAAATCCCTCTAGGGACATAGAAATCTATCCCTCTAGGGACATAGAAATCCCTCTTGGGACCTAGAAATCCCTCTAGGGACATAGAAATCCCTCTAGGGACATAGAAATCCCTCTAGGGACATAGAAACCTATCCCTCTAGGGACATAGAAATCCCTCTAGGGACATAGAAATCCCTCTAGGGACATAGAAATCTATCCCTCTAGGGACATTGAAATCCCTCTAGGGACATAGAAATCTATCCCTCTAGGGACATAGAAATCCCTCTTGGGACATAGAAATCCCTCTTGGGACATAGAAATCCCTCTAGGGACATTGAAATCCCTCTAGGGACATAGAAATCTATCCCTCTAGGGACATAGAAATCCCTCTTGGGACATAGAAATCCCTCTTGGGACATAGAAATCCCTCTAGGGACATAGAAATCTTTCCCTCTAGGGACATAGAAATCCCTCTAGGGACATAGAAATCCTTTTGGGACATAGAAATCCCTCTAGGGACATAGAAATCCCTCTTGGGACATAGAAATCCCTCTAGGGACATAGAAATCTATCCCTCTAGGGACATAGAAATCCCTCTAGGGACATAGAAATCCCTCTTGGGACATAGAAATCCCTCTAGGGACATAGAAATCCCTCTAGGGACATAGAAATCTATCCCTCTTGGGACATAGAAATCCCTCTAGGGACATAGAAATCTATCCCTCTAGGGACATAGAAATCCCTCTAGGGACATAGAAATCCCTCTTGGGACATAGAAATCCCTCTAGGGACATAGAAATCCCTCTAGGGACATAGAAATCTATCCCTCTAGGGACATAGAAATCCCTCTTGGGACATAGAAATCCCTCTAGGGACATAGAAATCCCTCTAGGGACATAGAAATCTATCCCTCTAGGGACATAGAAATCCCTCTAGGGACCTAGAAATCCCTCTTGGGACATAGAAATCCCTCTTGGGACATAGAAATCCCTCTTGGGACATAGAAATCCCTCTAGGGACATTGAAATCCCTCTAGGGACATAGAAATCTATCCCTCTAGGGACATAGAAATCCCTCTTGGGACATAGAAATCCCTCTTGGGACATAGAAATCCTTCTAGGGACATAGAAATCTATCCCTCTAGGGACCTAGAATTCCCTCTAGGGACATAGAAATCCCTCTAGCGACCTAGAAATCCCTCTAGCGACCTAGAAATCCCTCTAGCGACATAGAAATCCCTCTAGGGACATAGAAATCTATCCCTCTAGGGACATAGAAATCCCTCTTGGGACATAGAAATCCCTCTAGCGACCTAGAAATCCCTCTAGCGACATAGAAATCCCTCTAGGGACATAGAAATCCCTCTAGGGACATAGAAATCTATCCCTCTAGGGACATAGAAATCCCTCTTGGGACATAGAAATCCCTCTAGCGACCTAGAAATCCCTCTAGCGACATAGAAATCCCTCTAGGGACATAGAAATCCCTCTAGGGACATAGAAATCTATCCCTCTAGGGACATAGAAATCCCTCTAGGGACCTAGAAATCCCTCTAGGGACCTAGAAATCCCTCTAGGGACATAGAAATCTATCCCTCTAGGGACATAGAAATCCCTCTAGGGACATAGAAATCCCTCTTGGGACATAGAAATCCCTCTTGGGACATAGAAATCCCTCTAGGGACATTGAAATCCCTCTAGGGACATAGAAATCTATCCCTCTAGGGACATAGAAATCCCTCTTGGGACATAGAAATCCCTCTTGGGACATAGAAATCCCTCTAGGGACATAGAAATCCCTCTAGGGACATAGAAATCTATCCCTCTAGGGACATAGAAATCCCTCTAGGGACATAGAAATCCCTCTTGGGACATAGAAATCCCTCTTGGGACATAGAAATCCCTCTAGGGACATAGAAATCTATCCCTCTAGGGACATAGAAATCCCTCTTGGGACATAGAAATCCCTCTTGGGACATAGAAATCCCTCTAGCGACCTAGAAATCCCTCTAGCGACATAGAAATCCCTCTAGGGACATAGAAATCCCTCTAGGGACATAGAAATCCCTCTAGGGACATAGAAATCTATCCCTCTAGGGACATAGAAATCCCTCTAGGGACCTAGAAATCCCTCTAGGGACCTAGAAATCCCTCTAGGGACATAGAAATCTATCCCTCTAGGGACATAGAAATCCCTCTAGGGACATAGAAATCCCTCTTGGGACATAGAAATCCCTCTTGGGACATAGAAATCTATCCCTCTAGGGACATAGAAATCCCTCTTGGGACATAGAAATCCCTCTTGGGACATAGAAATCCCTCTAGGGACATAGAAATCCCTCTAGGGACATAGAAATCTATCCCTCTAGGGACATAGAAATCCCTCTAGGGACATAGAAATCCCTCTTGGGACATAGAAATCCCTCTTGGGACATAGAAATCCCTCTAGGGACATTGAAATCCCTCTAGGGACATAGAAATCTATCCCTCTAGGGACATAGAAATCCCTCTTGGGACATAGAAATCCCTCTTGGGACATAGAAATCCCTCTAGGGACATAGAAATCTATCCCTCTAGGGACATAGAAATCCCTCTAGGGACATAGAAATCCCTCTTGGGACATAGAAATCCCTCTAGGGACATAGAAATCCCTCTAGGGACATAGAAATCTATCCCTCTTGGGACATAGAAATCCCTCTAGGGACATAGAAATCTATCCCTCTAGGGACATAGAAATCCCTCTAGGGACATAGAAATCCCTCTTGGGAAATAGAAATCCCTCTAGGGACATAGAAATCCCTCTAGGGACATAGAAATCTATCCCTCTAGGGACATAGAAATCCCTCTAGGGACCTAGAAATCCCTCTAGGGACCTAGAAATCCCTCTAGGGACATAGAAATCTATCCCTCTAGGGACATAGAAATCCCTCTAGGGACATAGAAATCCCTCTTGGGACATAGAAATCCCTCTTGGGACATAGAAATCCCTCTAGGGACATTGAAATCCCTCTAGCGACATAGAAATCCCTCTAGGGACATAGAAATCCCTCTAGGGACATAGAAATCCCTCTAGGGACATAGAAATCTATCCCTCTAGGGACATAGAAATCTATCCCTCTAGGGACATAGAAATCCCTCTAGGGACCTAGAAATCCCTCTAGGGACCTAGAAATCCCTCTAGGGACATAGAAATCTATCCCTCTAGGGACATAGAAATCCCTCTAGGGACATAGAAATCCCTCTTGGGACATAGAAATCCCTCTTGGGACATAGAAATCCCTCTAGGGACATAGAAATCTATCCCTCTAGGGACATAGAAATCCCTCTTGGGACATAGAAATCCCTCTTGGGACATAGAAATCCCTCTAGGGACATAGAAATCCCTCTAGGGACATAGAAATCTATCCCTCTAGGGACATAGAAATCCCTCTAGGGACATAGAAATCCCTCTTGGGACATAGAAATCCCTCTTGGGACATAGAAATCCCTCTTGGGACATAGAAATCCCTCTAGGGACATTGAAATCCCTCTAGGGACATAGAAATCTATCCCTCTAGGGACATAGAAATCCCTCTTGGGACATAGAAATCCCTCTTGGGACATAGAAATCCTTCTAGGGACATAGAAATCTATCCCTCTAGGGACCTAGAATTCCCTCTAGGGACATAGAAATCCCTCTAGCGACCTAGAAATCCCTCTAGCGACCTAGAAATCCCTCTAGCGACATAGAAATCCCTCTAGGGACATAGAAATCTATCCCTCTAGGGACATAGAAATCCCTCTTGGGACATAGAAATCCCTCTAGCGACCTAGAAATCCCTCTAGCGACATAGAAATCCCTCTAGGGACATAGAAATCCCTCTAGGGACATAGAAATCTATCCCTCTAGGGACATAGAAATCCCTCTTGGGACATAGAAATCCCTCTAGCGACCTAGAAATCCCTCTAGCGACATAGAAATCCCTCTAGGGACATAGAAATCCCTCTAGGGACATAGAAATCTATCCCTCTAGGGACATAGAAATCCCTCTAGGGACCTAGAAATCCCTCTAGGGACCTAGAAATCCCTCTAGGGACATAGAAATCTATCCCTCTAGGGACATAGAAATCCCTCTAGGGACATAGAAATCCCTCTTGGGACATAGAAATCCCTCTTGGGACATAGAAATCCCTCTAGGGACATTGAAATCCCTCTAGGGACATAGAAATCTATCCCTCTAGGGACATAGAAATCCCTCTTGGGACATAGAAATCCCTCTTGGGACATAGAAATCCCTCTAGGGACATAGAAATCCCTCTAGGGACATAGAAATCTATCCCTCTAGGGACATAGAAATCCCTCTAGGGACATAGAAATCCCTCTTGGGACATAGAAATCCCTCTTGGGACATAGAAATCCCTCTAGGGACATAGAAATCTATCCCTCTAGGGACATAGAAATCCCTCTTGGGACATAGAAATCCCTCTTGGGACATAGAAATCCCTCTAGCGACCTAGAAATCCCTCTAGCGACATAGAAATCCCTCTAGGGACATAGAAATCCCTCTAGGGACATAGAAATCCCTCTAGGGACATAGAAATCTATCCCTCTAGGGACATAGAAATCCCTCTAGGGACCTAGAAATCCCTCTAGGGACCTAGAAATCCCTCTAGGGACATAGAAATCTATCCCTCTAGGGACATAGAAATCCCTCTAGGGACATAGAAATCCCTCTTGGGACATAGAAATCCCTCTTGGGACATAGAAATCTATCCCTCTAGGGACATAGAAATCCCTCTTGGGACATAGAAATCCCTCTTGGGACATAGAAATCCCTCTAGGGACATAGAAATCCCTCTAGGGACATAGAAATCTATCCCTCTAGGGACATAGAAATCCCTCTAGGGACATAGAAATCCCTCTTGGGACATAGAAATCCCTCTTGGGACATAGAAATCCCTCTAGGGACATTGAAATCCCTCTAGGGACATAGAAATCTATCCCTCTAGGGACATAGAAATCCCTCTTGGGACATAGAAATCCCTCTTGGGACATAGAAATCCCTCTAGGGACATAGAAATCTATCCCTCTAGGGACATAGAAATCCCTCTAGGGACATAGAAATCCCTCTTGGGACATAGAAATCCCTCTAGGGACATAGAAATCCCTCTAGGGACATAGAAATCTATCCCTCTTGGGACATAGAAATCCCTCTAGGGACATAGAAATCTATCCCTCTAGGGACATAGAAATCCCTCTAGGGACATAGAAATCCCTCTTGGGAAATAGAAATCCCTCTAGGGACATAGAAATCCCTCTAGGGACATAGAAATCTATCCCTCTAGGGACATAGAAATCCCTCTAGGGACCTAGAAATCCCTCTAGGGACCTAGAAATCCCTCTAGGGACATAGAAATCTATCCCTCTAGGGACATAGAAATCCCTCTAGGGACATAGAAATCCCTCTTGGGACATAGAAATCCCTCTTGGGACATAGAAATCCCTCTAGGGACATTGAAATCCCTCTAGCGACATAGAAATCCCTCTAGGGACATAGAAATCCCTCTAGGGACATAGAAATCCCTCTAGGGACATAGAAATCTATCCCTCTAGGGACATAGAAATCTATCCCTCTAGGGACATAGAAATCCCTCTAGGGACCTAGAAATCCCTCTAGGGACCTAGAAATCCCTCTAGGGACATAGAAATCTATCCCTCTAGGGACATAGAAATCCCTCTAGGGACATAGAAATCCCTCTTGGGACATAGAAATCCCTCTTGGGACATAGAAATCCCTCTAGGGACATTGAAATCCCTCTAGGGACATAGAAATCCCTCTTGGGACATAGAAATCCCTCTAGGGACATAGAAATCCCTCTAGGGACCTAGAAATCTCTCTAGGGACATAGAAATCCCTCTAGGGACATAGAAATCTATCTCTCTAGGGACCTAGAGATCCCTCTAGGGACCTAGAAATCCCTCTAGGGACCTAGAAATCCCTCTAGGGACATAGAAATCCCTCTAGGGACATAGAAATCCCTCTAGGGACCTAGAAATCCCTCCTAAAACTCCAGATATCCCTCTCAAAACCCAAGATAACAGTTACATTTCTACCAGTTACCTTGGATAACCTTACATTTTTGACAGACATCATTGTTTGTTTACTAGTCTGTTCGAGCGTTGTTGTGTTTGTTGCTCAGTTGTTCTTTGTTAATAATACAAGATAATGTCGATATTTTGTTGTTTGGTGTTTCTTAGTTATACGACAATGCTTATTTGGGATTTGGCAAGAACCGAGGAAGATGCAATTCATTTTTGCCAGGAGAAAAACATTTTGCAGAAAAATAGGAAATGTAGGGATAGAGACTCTTTTCAATCCATGTTGAACTGTATAGCAACCCATTTTCCACCGAAATGCGATTGAATGTTAAGTTTTTAAATAATTTTTTGAATTTTAAATATTTTATATATGTTGCATTATTTTACATCCTACACTTATTATTTATGATTAAATATACTTATTATTTATTTATTATACTTTATACTAGTTTTAGATAATTATTTTAATTTTAAATCGTTTATATATTGGAGTATTTATTGATCTCATTATTTTATTTATTTACATTATATACCAAATTATTTTATAATATGTTATATAGTCAATTATATTGTTATTACTTCGATTTATGTATTTCCATTATTATTACTCTATTTATTGATCTCGTTATTATATTTATTTACATTATATACAACATTATTTTATAACATGTTATATATTTAATTATATTGTTATTACTTCGATTTATTTATTTCCAATATTATTACATTCCTATTTTGAAAGGTTATCCAAGGTAACCGTCTCTAGGGACATAGAAATCCCTCTAGGGACATAGAAATCTATCCCTCTAGGGACATAGAAATCCCTCTTGGGACCTAGAAATCCCTCTAGGGACATAGAAATCCCTCTAGGGACATAGAAATCCCTCTAGGGACATAGAAACCTATCCCTCTAGGGACATAGAAATCCCTCTAGGGACATAGAAATCCCTCTAGGGACATAGAAATCTATCCCTCTAGGGACATTGAAATCCCTCTAGGGACATAGAAATCTATCCCTCTAGGGACATAGAAATCCCTCTTGGGACATAGAAATCCCTCTTGGGACATAGAAATCCCTCTAGGGACATTGAAATCCCTCTAGGGACATAGAAATCTATCCCTCTAGGGACATAGAAATCCCTCTTGGGACATAGAAATCCCTCTTGGGACATAGAAATCCCTCTAGGGACATAGAAATCTTTCCCTCTAGGGACATAGAAATCCCTCTAGGGACATAGAAATCCTTTTGGGACATAGAAATCCCTCTAGGGACATAGAAATCCCTCTTGGGACATA
Source organism: Troilus luridus (assembly GCA_964056705.1). Classification (NCBI taxonomy): domain Eukaryota; kingdom Metazoa; phylum Arthropoda; class Insecta; order Hemiptera; family Pentatomidae; genus Troilus; species Troilus luridus. The sequence goes on along the minus strand of OZ057416.1, from coordinate 104,234,710 downwards.
GAAATCCCTCTAGGGACATAGAAATCTATCCCTCTAGGGACATAGAAATCCCTCTAGGGACATAGAAATCCCTCTTGGGACATAGAAATCCCTCTAGGGACATAGAAATCCCTCTAGGGACATAGAAATCTATCCCTCTTGGGACATAGAAATCCCTCTAGGGACATAGAAATCTATCCCTCTAGGGACATAGAAATCCCTCTAGGGACATAGAAATCCCTCTTGGGACATAGAAATCCCTCTAGGGACATAGAAATCCCTCTAGGGACATAGAAATCTATCCCTCTAGGGACATAGAAATCCCTCTTGGGACATAGAAATCCCTCTAGGGACATAGAAATCCCTCTAGGGACATAGAAATCTATCCCTCTAGGGACATAGAAATCCCTCTAGGGACCTAGAAATCCCTCTTGGGACATAGAAATCCCTCTTGGGACATAGAAATCCCTCTTGGGACATAGAAATCCCTCTAGGGACATTGAAATCCCTCTAGGGACATAGAAATCTATCCCTCTAGGGACATAGAAATCCCTCTTGGGACATAGAAATCCCTCTTGGGACATAGAAATCCTTCTAGGGACATAGAAATCTATCCCTCTAGGGACCTAGAATTCCCTCTAGGGACATAGAAATCCCTCTAGCGACCTAGAAATCCCTCTAGCGACCTAGAAATCCCTCTAGCGACATAGAAATCCCTCTAGGGACATAGAAATCTATCCCTCTAGGGACATAGAAATCCCTCTTGGGACATAGAAATCCCTCTAGCGACCTAGAAATCCCTCTAGCGACATAGAAATCCCTCTAGGGACATAGAAATCCCTCTAGGGACATAGAAATCTATCCCTCTAGGGACATAGAAATCCCTCTTGGGACATAGAAATCCCTCTAGCGACCTAGAAATCCCTCTAGCGACATAGAAATCCCTCTAGGGACATAGAAATCCCTCTAGGGACATAGAAATCTATCCCTCTAGGGACATAGAAATCCCTCTAGGGACCTAGAAATCCCTCTAGGGACCTAGAAATCCCTCTAGGGACATAGAAATCTATCCCTCTAGGGACATAGAAATCCCTCTAGGGACATAGAAATCCCTCTTGGGACATAGAAATCCCTCTTGGGACATAGAAATCCCTCTAGGGACATTGAAATCCCTCTAGGGACATAGAAATCTATCCCTCTAGGGACATAGAAATCCCTCTTGGGACATAGAAATCCCTCTTGGGACATAGAAATCCCTCTAGGGACATAGAAATCCCTCTAGGGACATAGAAATCTATCCCTCTAGGGACATAGAAATCCCTCTAGGGACATAGAAATCCCTCTTGGGACATAGAAATCCCTCTTGGGACATAGAAATCCCTCTAGGGACATAGAAATCTATCCCTCTAGGGACATAGAAATCCCTCTTGGGACATAGAAATCCCTCTTGGGACATAGAAATCCCTCTAGCGACCTAGAAATCCCTCTAGCGACATAGAAATCCCTCTAGGGACATAGAAATCCCTCTAGGGACATAGAAATCCCTCTAGGGACATAGAAATCTATCCCTCTAGGGACATAGAAATCCCTCTAGGGACCTAGAAATCCCTCTAGGGACCTAGAAATCCCTCTAGGGACATAGAAATCTATCCCTCTAGGGACATAGAAATCCCTCTAGGGACATAGAAATCCCTCTTGGGACATAGAAATCCCTCTTGGGACATAGAAATCTATCCCTCTAGGGACATAGAAATCCCTCTTGGGACATAGAAATCCCTCTTGGGACATAGAAATCCCTCTAGGGACATAGAAATCCCTCTAGGGACATAGAAATCTATCCCTCTAGGGACATAGAAATCCCTCTAGGGACATAGAAATCCCTCTTGGGACATAGAAATCCCTCTTGGGACATAGAAATCCCTCTAGGGACATTGAAATCCCTCTAGGGACATAGAAATCTATCCCTCTAGGGACATAGAAATCCCTCTTGGGACATAGAAATCCCTCTTGGGACATAGAAATCCCTCTAGGGACATAGAAATCTATCCCTCTAGGGACATAGAAATCCCTCTAGGGACATAGAAATCCCTCTTGGGACATAGAAATCCCTCTAGGGACATAGAAATCCCTCTAGGGACATAGAAATCTATCCCTCTTGGGACATAGAAATCCCTCTAGGGACATAGAAATCTATCCCTCTAGGGACATAGAAATCCCTCTAGGGACATAGAAATCCCTCTTGGGAAATAGAAATCCCTCTAGGGACATAGAAATCCCTCTAGGGACATAGAAATCTATCCCTCTAGGGACATAGAAATCCCTCTAGGGACCTAGAAATCCCTCTAGGGACCTAGAAATCCCTCTAGGGACATAGAAATCTATCCCTCTAGGGACATAGAAATCCCTCTAGGGACATAGAAATCCCTCTTGGGACATAGAAATCCCTCTTGGGACATAGAAATCCCTCTAGGGACATTGAAATCCCTCTAGCGACATAGAAATCCCTCTAGGGACATAGAAATCCCTCTAGGGACATAGAAATCCCTCTAGGGACATAGAAATCTATCCCTCTAGGGACATAGAAATCCCTCTAGGGACCTAGAAATCCCTCTAGGGACCTAGAAATCCCTCTAGGGACATAGAAATCTATCCCTCTAGGGACATAGAAATCCCTCTAGGGACATAGAAATCCCTCTTGGGACATAGAAATCCCTCTTGGGACATAGAAATCCCTCTAGGGACATTGAAATCCCTCTAGGGACATAGAAATCTATCCCTCTAGGGACATAGAAATCCCTCTTGGGACATAGAAATCCCTCTTGGGACATAGAAATCCCTCTAGGGACATAGAAATCCCTCTAGGGACATAGAAATCTATCCCTCTAGGGACATAGAAATCCCTCTAGGGACATAGAAATCCCTCTTGGGACATAGAAATCCCTCTTGGGACATAGAAATCCCTCTAGGGACATTGAAATCCCTCTAGGGACATAGAAATCTATCCCTCTAGGGACATAGAAATCCCTCTTGGGACATAGAAATCCCTCTTGGGACATAGAAATCCCTCTAGGGACATAGAAATCTATCCCTCTAGGGACATAGAAATCCCTCTAGGGACATAGAAATCCCTCTTGGGACATAGAAATCCCTCTAGGGACATAGAAATCCCTCTAGGGACATAGAAATCTATCCCTCTTGGGACATAGAAATCCCTCTAGGGACATAGAAATCTATCCCTCTAGGGACATAGAAATCCCTCTAGGGACATAGAAATCCCTCTTGGGACATAGAAATCCCTCTAGGGACATAGAAATCCCTCTAGGGACATAGAAATCTATCCCTCTAGGGACATAGAAATCCCTCTAGGGACCTAGAAATCCCTCTAGGGACCTAGAAATCCCTCTAGGGACATAGAAATCTATCCCTCTAGGGACATAGAAATCCCTCTAGGGACATAGAAATCCCTCTTGGGACATAGAAATCCCTCTTGGGACATAGAAATCCCTCTAGGGACATTGAAATCCCTCTAGGGACATAGAAATCTATCCCTCTAGGGACATAGAAATCCCTCTTGGGACATAGAAATCCCTCTTGGGACATAGAAATCCCTCTAGGGACATAGAAATCCCTCTAGGGACATAGAAATCTATCCCTCTAGGGACATAGAAATCCCTCTAGGGACATAGAAATCCCTCTAGGGACATAGAAATCCCTCTAGGGACATAGAAATCCCTCTTGGGACATAGAAATCCCTCTTGGGACATAGAAATCCCTCTAGGGACATAGAAATCTATCCCTCTAGGGACATAGAAATCCCTCTAGGGACATAGAAATCCCTCTTGGGACATAGAAATCCCTCTAGGGACATAGAAATCCCTCTAGGGACATAGAAATCCATCCCTCTTGGGACATAGAAATCCCTCTAGGGACATAGAAATCTATCCCTCTAGGGACATAGAAATCCCTCTAGGGACATAGAAATCCCTCTTGGGACATAGAAATCCCTCTAGGGACATAGAAATCCCTCTAGGGACATAGAAATCTATCCCTCTAGGGACATAGAAATCCCTCTTGGGACATAGAAATCCCTCTAGGGACATAGAAATCTATCCCTCTAGGGACATAGAAATCCCTCTAGGGACCTAGAAATCCCTCTTGGGACATAGAAATCCCTCTTGGGACATAGAAATCCCTCTAGAGACATTGAAATCCCTCTAGGGACATAGAAATCTATCCCTCTAGGGACATAGAAATCCCTCTTGGGACATAGAAATCCCTCTTGGGACATAGAAATCCCTCTAGGGACATAGAAATCTATCCCTCTAGGGACCTAGAAATCCCTCTAGGGACATAGAAATCCCTCTAGCGACCTAGAAATCCCTCTAGCGACATAGAAATCCCTCTAGGGACATAGAAATCTATCCCTCTAGGGACATAGAAATCCCTCTAGGGACATAGAAATCTATCCCTCTAGGGACATAGAAATCCCTCTTGGGACATAGAAATCCCTCTAGCGACCTAGAAATCCCTCTAGCGACATAGAAATCCCTCTAGGGACATAGAAATCCCTCTAGGGACATAGAAATCCCTCTAGGGACATAGAAATCTATCCCTCTAGGGACATAGAAATCCCTCTAGGGACCTAGAAATCCCTCTAGGGACATAGAAATCTATCCCTCTAGGGACATAGAAATCCCTCTAGGGACATAGAAATCCCTCTTGGGACATAGAAATCCCTCTTGGGACATAGAAATCCCTCTAGGGACATTGAAATCCCTCTAGGGACATAGAAATCTATCCCTCTAGGGACATAGAAATCCCTCTTGGGACATAGAAATCCCTCTTGGGACATAGAAATCCCTCTAGGGACATAGAAATCCCTCTAGGGACATAGAAATCTATCCCTCTAGGGACATAGAAATCCCTCTAGGGACATAGAAATCCCTCTTGGGACATAGAAATCCCTCTTGGGACATAGAAATCCCTCTCGGGACATTGAAATCCCTCTAGGGACATAGAAATCTATCCCTCTAGGGACATAGAAATCCCTCTTGGGACATAGAAATCCCTCTTGGGACATAGAAATCCCTCTAGGGACATAGAAATATATCCCTCTAGGGACATAGAAATCCCTCTAGGGACATAGAAATCCCTCTTGGGACATAGAAATCCCTCTAGGGACATAGAAATCCCTCTAGGGACATAGAAATCTATCCCTCTAGGGACATAGAAATCCCTCTTGGGACATAGAAATCCCTCTAGCGACCTAGAAATCCCTCTAGCGACATAGAAATCCCTCTAGGGACATAGAAATCCCTCTAGGGACATAGAAATCCCTCTAGGGACATAGAAATCTATCCCTCTAGGGACATAGAAATCCCTCTAGGGACCTAGAAATCCCTCTAGGGACCTAGAAATCCCTCTAGGGACATAGAAATCTATCCCTCTAGGGACATAGAAATCCCTCTAGGGACATAGAAATCCCTCTTGGGACATAGAAATCCCTCTTGGGACATAGAAATCCCTCTAGGGACATTGAAATCCCTCTAGGGACATAGAAATCTATCCCTCTAGGGACATAGAAATCCCTCTTGGGACATAGAAATCCCTCTTGGGACATAGAAATCCCTCTAGGGACATAGAAATCCCTCTAGGGACATAGAAATCTATCCCTCTAGGGACATAGAAATCCCTCTAGGGACATAGAAATCCCTCTTGGGACATAGAAATCCCTCTTGGGACATAGAAATCCCTCTAGGGACATTGAAATCCCTCTAGGGACATAGAAATCTATCCCTCTAGGGACATAGAAATCCCTCTTGGGACATAGAAATCCCTCTTGGGACATAGAAATCCCTCTCAAAACCCAAGATAACAGTTACATTTCTACCAGTTACCTTGGATAACCTTACATTTTTGACAGACATCATTGTTTGTTTACTAGTCTGTTCGAGCGTTGTTGTGTTTGTTGCTCAGTTGTTCTTTGTTAATAATACAAGATAATGTCGATATTTTGTTGTTTGGTGTTTCTTAGTTATACGACAATGCTTATTTGGGATTTGGCAAGAACCGAGGAAGATGCAATTCATTTTTGCCAGGAGAAAAACATTTTGCAGAAAAATAGGAAATGTAGGGATAGAGACTCTTTTCAATCCATGTTGAACTGTATAGCAACCCATTTTCCACCGAAATGCGATTGAATGTTAAGTTTTTAAATAATTTTTTGAATTTTAAATATTTTATATATGTTGCATTATTTTACATCCTACACTTATTATTTATGATTAAATATACTTATTATTTATTTATTATACTTTATACTAGTTTTAGATAATTATTGTAATTTTAAATCGTTTATATATTGGAGTATTTATTGATCTCATTATTTTATTTATTTACATTATATACCAAATTATTTTATAATATGTTATATATTCAATTATATTGTTATTACTTCGATTTATGTATTTCCATTATTATTACTCTATTTATTGATCTCGTTATTATATTTATTTACATTATATACAACATTATTTTATAACATGTTATATATTTAATTATATTGTTATTACTTCGATTTATTTATTTCCAATATTATTACATTCCTATTTTGAAAGGTTATCCAAGGTAACCGTCTCTAGGGACATAGAAATCCCTCTAGGGACATAGAAATCTATCCCTCTAGGGACATAGAAATCCCTCTTGGGACCTAGAAATCCCTCTAGGGACATAGAAATCCCTCTAGGGACATAGAAATCCCTCTAGGGACATAGAAATCTATCCCTCTAGGGACATAGAAATCCCTCTAGGGACATAGAAATTTATCCCTCTAGGGACATAGAAATCCCTCTAGGGACCTAGAAATCCCTCTGGGACATAGAAATCCCTCTAGGGACCTAGAAATCCCTCTAGCGACATAGAAATCCCTCTAGCGACATAGAAATCCCTCTAGCGACATAGAAATCCCTCTAAGGACATAGAAATCTCTCTCTCTAGGGACCTAGAAATCCCTCTAGGGACATAGAAATCCCTCTAGGGACATAGAAATCCCTCTAGGGACATAGAAATCTATCCCTCTAGGGACATAGAAATCCCTCTAGGGACATAGAAATCTCTCTCTCTAGGGACCTAGAAATCCCTCTAGGGACCTAGAAATCCCTCTAGGGACCTAGAAATCCCTCTAGGGACCTAGAAATCCCTCTAGGGACATAGAAATCCCTCTAGGGACATAGAAATCTCTCTCTCTAGGGACCTAGAAATCCCTCTAGGGACATAGAAATCCCTCTAGGGACATAGAAATCCCTCTAGGGACATAGAAATCTATCCCTCTAGGGACCTAGAAATCTATCCCTCTAGGGACCTAGAAATCCCTCTTGGGACATAGAAATCCCTCTAGGGACATAGAAATCTCTCTCTCTAGGGACCTAGAAATCCCTCTAGGGACCTAGAAATCCCTCTAGGGACCTAGAAATCCCTCTAGGGACCTAGAAATCCCTCTAGGGACATAGAAATCCCTCTAGCGACATAGAAATCCCTCTGGGGACATAGAAATCTATCCCTCTAGGGACATAGAAATCCCTCTTGGGACATAGAAATCCCTCTAGCGACATAGAAATCCCTCTAGGGACATAGAAATCTCTCTCTCTAGGGACCTAGAAATCCCTCTAGGGACATAGAAATCCCTCTAGGGACATAGAAATCTATCCCTCTAGGGACATAGAAATCCCTCTAGGGACATAGAAATCCCTCTAGGGACCTAGAAATCCCTCTAGGGACATAGAAATCCCTCTAGGGACATAGAAATCTATCCCTCTAGGGACCTAGAAATCCCTAGGGAATCCCTCTTCAAAATATCCGAAGGGAGGCGATCTCAGATTCAAATCAAAATAGGAATGTAATAATATTGGAAATAAATAAATCGAAGTAATAACAATATAATTAAATATATAACATGTTATAAAATAATGTTGTATATAATGTAAATAAATATAATAACGAGATCAATAAATAGAGTAATAATAATGGAAATACATAAATCGAAGTAATAACAATATAATTGAATATATAACATATTATAAAATAATTTGGTATATAATGTAAATAAATAAAATAATGAGATCAATAAATACTCCAATATATAAACGATTTAAAATTAAAATAATTATCTAAAACTAGTATAAAGTATAATAAATAAATAATAAGTATATTTAATCATAAATAATAAGTGTAGGATGTAAAATAATGCAACATATATAAAATATTTAAAATTCAAAAAATTATTTAAAAACTTAACATTCAATCGCATTTCGGTGGAAAATGGGTTGAAAAATGAAACTTACCTTTTGTTTCAAAAATAACTCCGGTCTCATTGTATCAATGCATACTGTTGGATGCCTACTTGCCATATGTTTTTTAAGATTGCTTGTGCTGCTCTTATATGATAATTAATGCTTGCATATATTACATTTGGCAATCCCAGAATTGGATTCCTTGGTAAAAAAATTCCAGATGGGACTTCTGACTGATCTTGAAATACTGTCAATTTTGACTATCCTGTTCTACTGTACTACTATTTAATATACTATCACTACTATTGAATACTACTACATATTTATATTTTAATTAACTATTATAAAAAAATATCACTTGTAATTAAATAAATAACAATAGAATAATAAATATACGGAAATACGCAGACTATGGCAAAGTGCTACTGCAACAATCACAGATCTAACAATGGCATAAAATCACCAACGAATCGAAATCACTCTTCGGTTATTCGTTTGCCGATGCTATTCGGCTACCGAATCGCATGAATCACAGTTGTTACGGCCGCTCAGTTTGTAATTATAAACAATTTGTATGCCCATATTCAGTGCTTTTTTTTTATTCAATTGTTTAATTATTTACTAGTTTAATTCCAATAAAAATAAATTAATACTAAAGTACATTAGGTGTAAATCACATAAGATTTAGTGGGCCGTGTTTCAGCCGCTGTTTGTAATTTTATATAAAGTTAAATTGAAGTTTAATAATTTTGTTTATTTAATTATTTAATAGTCTTGTAACAGGAGTGAAATAAATATAGTGAAGGTTATAAATAACCGGGTGACCAATGAGGTTTTGTGTGAAATGGATTTGACATATAATCCCTCTAGGGACCTAGAAATCTATCCCTCTAGGGACCTAGAAATCCCTCTAGGGACATTGAAATCCCTCTAGGGACCTAGAAATCTCTCTAGGGACATAGAAATCTATCCCTCTAGGGACATAGAAATCCCTCTTGGGACCTAGAAATCCCTCTAGGGACATAGAAATCCCTCTAGGGACATAGAAATCCCTCTAGGGACATAGAAATCTATCCCTCTAGGGACATAGAAATCCCTCTAGGGACATAGAAATCCCTCTAGGGACATAGAAATCTATCCCTCTAGGGACATAGAAATCCCTCTAGGGACATAGAAATCTATCCCTCTAGGGACATAGAAATCCCTCTAGGGACCTAGAAATCCCTCTGGGACATAGAAATCCCTCTAGGGACCTAGAAATCCCTCTAGCGACATAGAAATCCCTCTAAGGACATAGAAATCTCTCTCTCTAGGGACCTAGAAATCCCTCTAGGGACATAGAAATCCCTCTAGGGACATAGAAATCTATCCCTCTAGGGACATAGAAATCCCTCTAGGGACATAGAAATCCCTCTTGGGACATAGAAATCCCTCTAGGGACATAGAAATCTATCCCTCTAGGGACATAGAAATCCCTCTAGGGACCTAGAAATCCCTCTAGGGACATAGAAATCCCTCTAGGGACATAGAAATCTATCCCTCTAGGGACATAGAAATCCCTCTAGGGACATAGAAATCTATCCCTCTAGGGACATAGAAATCCCTCTAGGGACCTAGAAATCCCTCTGGGACATAGAAATCCCTCTAGGGACCTAGAAATCCCTCTAGCGACATAGAAATCCCACTAAGGACATAGAAATCTCTCTCTCTAGGGACCTAGAAATCCCTCTAGGGACATAGAAATCCCTCTAGGGACATAGAAATCTATCCCTCTAGGGACATAGAAATCCCTCTAGGGACATAGAAATCCCTCTTGGGACATAGAAATCCCTCTAGGGACATAGAAATCCCTCTAGGGACATAGAAATCTATCCCTCTAGGGACATAGAAATCCCTCTAGGGACCTAGAAATCCCTCTAGGGACATTGAAATCCCTCTAGGGACATAGAAATCTATCCCTCTAGGGACATAGAAATCCCTCTAGGGACATAGAAATCCCTCTTGGGACATAGAAATCCCTCTTGGGACATAGAAATCCCTCTAGGGACATAGAAATCCCTCTAGGGACATAGAAATCTATCCCTCTAGGGACATAGAAATCCCTCTAGCGACATAGAAATCCCTCTAGGGACCTAGAAATCCCTCTAGGGACATTGAAATCCCTCTAGGGACATAGAAATCTATCCCTCTAGGGACCTAGAAATCCCTCTAGGGACATAGAAATCCCTCTAGCGACATAGAAATCCCTCTAGCGACATAGAAATCCCTCTAGGGACATAGAAATCTCTCTCTCTAGGGACCTAGAAATCCCTCTAGGGACATAGAAATCCCTCTAGGGACATAGAAATCCCTCTAGGGACCTAGAAATCTCTCTAGGGACATAGAAATCCCTCTAGGGACATAGAAATCTATCCCTCTAGGGACATAGAAATCCCTCTAGGGACATAGAAATCCCTCTAGGGACATAGAAATCCCTCTAGGGACCTAGAAATCTATCCCTCTAGGGACATAGAAATCCCTCTAGGGACATAGAAATCTATCCCTCTAGGGACATAGAAATCCCTCTAGGGACCTAGAAATCCCTCTGGGACATAGAAATCCCTTTAGGGACCTAGAAATCCCTCTAGCGACATAGAAATCCCTCTAAGGACATAGAAATCTCTCTCTCTAGGGACCTAGAAATCCCTCTAGGGACATAGAAATCCCTCTAGGGACATAGAAATCTATCCCTGTAGGGACATAGAAATCCCTCTAGGGACATAGAAATCCCTCTTGGGACATAGAAATCCCTCTAGGGACATAGAAATCTATCCCTCTAGGGACATAGAAATCCCTCTAGGGACCTAGAAATCCCTCTAGGGACATAGAAATCCCTCTAGGGACATAGAAATCTATCCCTCTAGTTATACGACAATGCTTATTTGGGATTTGGCAAGAACCGAGGAAGATGCAATTCATTTTTGCCAGGAGAAAAACATTTTGCAGAAAAATAGGAAATGTAGGGATAGAGACTCTTTTCAATCCATGTTGAACTGTATAGCAACCCATTTTCCACCGAAATGCGATTGAATGTTAAGTTTTTAAATAATTTTTTGAATTTTAAATATTTTATATATGTTGCATTATTTTACATCCTACACTTTATTGATCTCATTATTTTATTTATTTACATTATATACCAAATTATTTTATAATATGTTATATATTCAATTATATTGTTATTACTTCGATTTATGTATTTCCATTATTATTACTCTATTTATTGATCTCGTTATTATATTTATTTACATTATATACAAAATTATTTTATAACATGTTATATATTTAATTATATTGTTATTACTTCGATTTATTTATTTCCAATATTATTACATTCCTATTTTGAAAGGTTATCCAAGGTAACCGTCTCTAGGGACATAGAAATCCCTCTAGGGACATAGAAATCTATCCCTCTAGGGACATAGAAATCCCTCTTGGGACCTAGAAATCCCTCTAGGGACATAGAAATCCCTCTAGGGACATAGAAATCCCTCTAGGGACATAGAAATCTATCCCTCTAGGGACATAAAAATCCCTCTAGGGACATAGAAATTTATCCCTCTAGGGACATAGAAATCCCTCTAGGGACATAGAAATCTATCCCTCTAGGGACATAGAAATCCCTCTAGGGACCTAGAAATCCCTCTGGGACATAGAAATCCCTCTAGGGACCTAGAAATCCCTCTAGCGACATAGAAATCCCACTAAGGACATAGAAATCTCTCTCTCTAGGGACCTAGAAATCCCTCTAGGGACATAGAAATCTATCCCTCTAGGGACATAGAAATCCCTCTAGGGACATAGAAATCCCTCTTGGGACATAGAAATCCCTCTAGGGACATAGAAATCCCTCTAGGGACATAGAAATCCCTCTAGCGACATAGAAATCCCTCTAGGGACCTAGAAATCCCTCTAGGGACCTAGAAATCCCTCTAGGGACCTAGAAATCCCTCTAGGGACATAGAAATCCCTCTAGGGACATAGAAATCTCTCTCTCTAGGGACCTAGAAATCCCTCTAGGGACATAGAAATCCCTCTAGGGACATAGAAATCCCTCTAGGGACATAGAAATCTATCCCTCTAGGGACCTAGAAATCTATCCCTCTAGGGACCTAGAAATCCCTCTTGGGACATAGAAATCCCTCTAGGGACATAGAAATCTCTCTCTCTAGGGACCTAGAAATCCCTCTAGGGACCTAGAAATCCCTCTAGGGACCTAGAAATCCCTCTAGGGACCTAGAAATCCCTCTAGGGACATAGAAATCCCTCTAGGGACATAGAAATCTATCCCTCTAGGGACATAGAAATCCCTCTAGCGACATAGAAATCCCTCTAGGGACATAGAAATCTATCCCTCTAGAAACATAGAAATCCCTCTTGGGACATAGAAATCCCTCTAGCGACATAGAAATCCCTCTAGGGACCTAGAAATCCCTCTAGGGACCTAGAAATCCCTCTAGGGACATAGAAATCCCTCTAGGGACATAGAAATCTCTCTCTCTAGGGACCTAGAAATCCCTCAAGGGACATAGAAATCCCTCTAGGGACATAGAAATCCCTCTAGGGACATAGAAATCTATCCCTCTAGGGACCTAGAAATCTATCCCTCTAGGGACCTAGAAATCCCTCTTGGGACATAGAAATCCCTCTAGGGACCTAGAAATCCCTCTTGGGACATAGAAATCCCTCTAGGGACATAGAAATCTCTCTCTCTAGGGGCCTAGAAATCCCTCTAGGGACCTAGAAATCCCTCTAGGGACCTAGAAATCCCTCTAGGGACCTAGAAATCCCTCTAGGGACATAGAAATCCCTCTAGGGACATAGAAATCTATCCCTCTAGGGACATAGAAATCCCTCTAGCGACATAGAAATCCCTCTAGGGACATAGAAATCTATCCCTCTAGAAACATAGAAATCCCTCTTGGGACATAGAAATCCCTCTAGCGACATAGAAATCCCTCTAGGGACATAGAAATCTCTCTCTCTAGGGACCTAGAAATCCCTCTAGGGACATAGAAATCCCTCTAGGGACATAGAAATCTATCCCTCTAGGGACAAAGAAATCCCTCTAGGGACATAGAAATCCCTCTAGGGACCTAGAAATCCCTCTAGGGACATAGAAATCCCTCTAGGGACATAGAAATCTATCCCTCTAGGGACATAGAAATCCCTCTAGCGACATAGAAATCCCTCTAGGGACATAGAAATCTATCCCTCTAGGGACATAGAAATCCCTCTTGGGACATAGAAATCCCTCTAGCGACATAGAAATCCCTCTAGGGACATAGAAATCTCTCTCTCTAGGGACCTAGAAATCCCTCTAGGGACATAGAAATCCCTCTAGGGACATAGAAATCTATCCCTCTAGGGACATAGAAATCCCTCTAGGGACATAGAAATCCCTCTTGGGACATAGAAATCCCTCTAGGGACATAGAAATCTCTCTCTCTAGGGACCTAGAAATCCCTCTAGGGACCTAGAAATCCCTCTAGGGACCTAGAAATCCCTCTAGGGACCTAGAAATCCCTCTAGGGACATAGAAATCCCTCTAGGGACATAGAAATCTATCCCTCTAGGGACATAGAAATCCCTCTAGCGACATAGAAATCCCTCTAGGGACATAGAAATCTATCCCTCTAGGGACATAGAAATCCCTCTTGGGACATAGAAATCCCTCTAGCGACATAGAAATCCCTCTAGGGACATAGAAATCTCTCTCTCTAGGGACCTAGAAATCCCTCTTGGGACATAGAAATCCCTCTAGGGACATAGAAATCCCTCTAGGGACATAGAAATCTATCCCTCTAGGGACATAGAAATCCCTCTAGGGACATAGAAATCTATCCCTCTAGGGACATAGAAATCCCTCTTGGGACATAGAAATCCCTCTAGGGACATAGAAATCCCTCTAGGGACATAGAAATCTATCCCTCTAGGGACATAGAAATCCCTCTAGGGACCTAGAAATCCCTCTAGGGACATTGAAATCCCTCTAGGGACATAGAAATCTATCCCTCTAGGGACATAGAAACCCCTCTAGGGACATAGAAATCCCTCTTGGGACATAGAAATCCCTCTTGGGACATAGAAATCCCTCTAGGGACATTGAAATCCCTCTAGGGACATAGAAATCTATCCCTCTAGGGACATAGAAATCCCTCTTGGGACATAGAAATCCCTCTTGGGACATAGAAATCCCTCTAGGGACATTTAAATCCCTCTAGGGACATAGAAATCTATCCCTCTAGGGACATAGAAATCCCTCTTGGGACATAGAAATCCCTCTTGGGACATAGAAATCCCTCTAGGGACATAGAAATCTATCCCTCTAGGGACATAGAAATCCCTCTAGGGACATAGAAATCCCTCTTGGGACATAGAAATCCCTCTAGGGACATAGAAATCCCTCTAGGGACATAGAAATCTATCCCTCTTGGGACATAGAAATCCCTCTAGGGACATAGAAATCTATCCCTCTAGGGACATAGAAATCCCTCTAGGGACATAGAAATCCCTCTTGGGACATAGAAATCCCTCTAGGGACATAGAAATCCCTCTAGGGACATAGAAATCTATCCCTCTAGGGACATAGAAATCCCTCTTGGGACATAGAAATCCCTCTAGGGACATAGAAATCCCTCTAGGGACATAGAAATCTATCCCTCTAGGGACATAGAAATCCCTCTAGGGACCTAGAAATCCCTCTTGGGACATAGAAATCCCTCTTGGGACATAGAAATCCCTCTAGGGACATTGAAATCCCTCTAGGGACATAGAAATCTATCCCTCTAGGGACATAGAAATCCCTCTTGGGACATAGAAATCCCTCTAGGGACATAGAAATCTATCCCTCTAGGGACCTAGAAATCCCTCTAGGGACATAGAAATCTATCCCTCTAGGGACATAGAAATCCCTCTTGGGACATAGAAATCCCTCTAGCGACCTAGAAATCCCTCTAGCGACATAGAAATCCCTCTAGGGACATAGAAATCCCTCTAGGGACATAGAAATCTATCCCTCTAGGGACATAGAAATCCCTCTTGGGACATAGAAATCCCTCTAGCGACCTAGAAATCCCTCTAGCGACATAGAAATCCCTCTAGGGACATAGAAATCCCTCTAGGGACATAGAAATCCCTCTAGGGACATAGAAATCTATCCCTCTAGGGACATAGAAATCCCTCTAGGGACCTAGAAATCCCTCTAGGGACCTAGAAATCCCTCTAGGGACATAGAAATCTATCCCTCTAGGGACATAGAAATCCCTCTAGGGACATAGAAATCCCTCTTGGGACATAGAAATCCCTCTTGGGACATAGAAATCCCTCTAGGGACATAGAAATCCCTCTAGGGACATAGAAATCCCTCTAGGGACATAGAAATCCCTCTAGGGACATAGAAATCTATCCCTCTAGGGACATAGAAATCCCTCTTGGGACATAGAAATCCCTCTTGGGACATAGAAATCCCTCTAGGGACATAGAAATCCCTCTAGGGACATAGAAATCTATCCCTCTAGGGACCTAGAAATCTATCCCTCTAGGGACCTAGAAATCCCTCTTGGGACATAGAAATCCCTCTAGGGACATAGAAATCTCTCTCTCTAGGGACCTAGAAATCCCTCTAGGGACCTAGAAATCCCTCTAGGGACCTAGAAATCCCTCTAGGGACATAGAAATCCCTCTAGGGACATAGAAATCTCTCTCTCTAGGGACCTAGAAATCCCTCTAGGGACATAGAAATCCCTCTAGGGACATAGAAATCCCTCTAGGGACATAGAAATCTATCCCTCTAGGGACCTAGAAATCTATCCCTCTAGGGACCTAGAAATCCCTCTTGGGACATAGAAATCCCTCTAGGGACATAGAAATCTCTCTCTCTAGGGACCTAGAAATCCCTCTAGGGACCTAGAAATCCCTCTAGGGACCTAGAAATCCCTCTAGGGACCTAGAAATCCCTCTAGGGACATAGAAATCCCTCTAGGGACATAGAAATCTATCCCTCTAGGGACATAGAAATCCCTCTAGCGACATAGAAATCCCTCTAGGGACATAGAAATCTATCCCTCTAGAAACATAGAAATCCCTCTTGGGACATAGAAATCCCTCTAGCGACATAGAAATCCCTCTAGGGACCTAGAAATCCCTCTAGGGACCTAGAAATCCCTCTAGGGACATAGAAATCCCTCTAGGGACATAGAAATCTCTCTCTCTAGGGACCTAGAAATCCCTCAAGGGACATAGAAATCCCTCTAGGGACATAGAAATCCCTCTAGGGACATAGAAATCTATTCCTCTAGGGACCTAGAAATCTATCCCTCTAGGGACCTAGAAATCCCTCTTGGGACATAGAAATCCCTCTAGGGACCTAGAAATCCCTCTTGGGACATAGAAATCCCTCTAGGGACATAGAAATCTCTCTCTCTAGGGGCCTAGAAATCCCTCTAGGGACCTAGAAATCCCTCTAGGGACCTAGAAATCCCTCTAGGGACCTAGAAATCCCTCTAGGGACATAGAAATCCCTCTAGGGACATAGAAATCTATCCCTCTAGGGACATAGAAATCCCTCTAGCGACATAGAAATCCCTCTAGGGACATAGAAATCTATCCCTCTAGAAACATAGAAATCCCTCTTGGGACATAGAAATCCCTCTAGCGACATAGAAATCCCTCTAGGGACATAGAAATCTCTCTCTCTAGGGACCTAGAAATCCCTCTAGGGACATAGAAATCCCTCTAGGGACATAGAAATCTATCCCTCTAGGGACAAAGAAATCCCTCTAGGGACATAGAAATCCCTCTAGGGACCTAGAAATCCCTCTAGGGACATAGAAATCCCTCTAGGGACATAGAAATCTATCCCTCTAGGGACATAGAAATCCCTCTAGCGACATAGAAATCCCTCTAGGGACATAGAAATCTATCCCTCTAGGGACATAGAAATCCCTCTTGGGACATAGAAATCCCTCTAGCGACATAGAAATCCCTCTAGGGACATAGAAATCTCTCTCTCTAGGGACCTAGAAATCCCTCTAGGGACATAGAAATCCCTCTAGGGACATAGAAATCTATCCCTCTAGGGACATAGAAATCCCTCTAGGGACATAGAAATCCCTCTTGGGACATAGAAATCCCTCTATGGACATAGAAATCTCTCTCTCTAGGGACCTAGAAATCCCTCTAGGGACCTAGAAATCCCTCTAGGGACCTAGAAATCCCTCTAGGGACCTAGAAATCCCTCTAGGGACATAGAAATCCCTCTAGGGACATAGAAATCTATCCCTCTAGGGACATAGAAATCCCTCTAGCGACATAGAAATCCCTCTAGGGACATAGAAATCTATCCCTCTAGGGACATAGAAATCCCTCTTGGGACATAGAAATCCCTCTAGCGACATAGAAATCCCTCTAGGGACATAGAAATCTCTCTCTCTAGGGACCTAGAAATCCCTCTTGGGACATAGAAATCCCTCTAGGGACATAGAAATCCCTCTAGGGACATAGAAATCTATCCCTCTAGGGACATAGAAATCCCTCTAGGGACATAGAAATCTATCCCTCTAGGGACATAGAAATCCCTCTTGGGACATAGAAATCCCTCTAGGGACATAGAAATCCCTCTAGGGACATAGAAATCTATCCCTCTAGGGACATAGAAATCCCTCTAGGGACCTAGAAATCCCTCTAGGGACATTGAAATCCCTCTAGGGACATAGAAATCTATCCCTCTAGGGACATAGAAACCCCTCTAGGGACATAGAAATCCCTCTTGGGACATAGAAATCCCTCTTGGGACATAGAAATCCCTCTAGGGACATTGAAATCCCTCTAGGGACATAGAAATCTATCCCTCTAGGGACATAGAAATCCCTCTTGGGACATAGAAATCCCTCTTGGGACATAGAAATCCCTCTAGGGACATTGAAATCCCTCTAGGGACATAGAAATCTATCCCTCTAGGGACATAGAAATCCCTCTTGGGACATAGAAATCCCTCTTGGGACATAGAAATCCCTCTAGGGACATAGAAATCTATCCCTCTAGGGACATAGAAATCCCTCTAGGGACATAGAAATCCCTCTTGGGACATAGAAATCCCTCTAGGGACATAGAAATCCCTCTAGGGACATAGAAATCTATCCCTCTTGGGACATAGAAATCCCTCTAGGGACATAGAAATCTATCCCTCTAGGGACATAGAAATCCCTCTAGGGACATAGAAATCCCTCTTGGGACATAGAAATCCCTCTAGGGACATAGAAATCCCTCTAGGGACATA
Source organism: Troilus luridus (assembly GCA_964056705.1). Taxonomy (NCBI): domain Eukaryota; kingdom Metazoa; phylum Arthropoda; class Insecta; order Hemiptera; family Pentatomidae; genus Troilus; species Troilus luridus. The sequence continues at coordinate 104,216,125 of OZ057416.1, read as the reverse complement.
GAAATCTATCCCTCTAGGGACATAGAAATCCCTCTTGGGACATAGAAATCCCTCTAGGGACATAGAAATCCCTCTAGGGACATAGAAATCTATCCCTCTAGGGACATAGAAATCCCTCTAGGGACCTAGAAATCCCTCTTGGGACATAGAAATCCCTCTTGGGACATAGAAATCCCTCTAGGGACATTGAAATCCCTCTAGGGACATAGAAATCTATCCCTCTAGGGACATAGAAATCCCTCTTGGGACATAGAAATCCCTCTAGGGACATAGAAATCTATCCCTCTAGGGACCTAGAAATCCCTCTAGGGACATAGAAATCTATCCCTCTAGGGACATAGAAATCCCTCTTGGGACATAGAAATCCCTCTAGCGACCTAGAAATCCCTCTAGCGACATAGAAATCCCTCTAGGGACATAGAAATCCCTCTAGGGACATAGAAATCTATCCCTCTAGGGACATAGAAATCCCTCTTGGGACATAGAAATCCCTCTAGCGACCTAGAAATCCCTCTAGCGACATAGAAATCCCTCTAGGGACATAGAAATCCCTCTAGGGACATAGAAATCTATCCCTCTAGGGACATAGAAATCCCTCTAGGGACATAGAAATCCCTCTTGGGACATAGAAATCCCTCTTGGGACATAGAAATCCCTCTAGGGACATAGAAATCCCTCTAGGGACATAGAAATCCCTCTAGGGACATAGAAATCCCTCTAGGGACATAGAAATCTATCCCTCTAGGGACATAGAAATCCCTCTTGGGACATAGAAATCCCTCTAGGGACATAGAAATCCCTCTAGGGACATAGAAATCTATCCCTCTAGGGACATAGAAATCCCTCTAGGGACATAGAAATCCCTCTTGGGACATAGAAATCCCTCTTGGGACATAGAAATCCCTCTAGGGACATAGAAATCTATCCCTCTAGGGACATAGAAATCCCTCTTGGGACATAGAAATCCCTCTTGGGACATAGAAATCCCTCTAGCGACCTAGAAATTCCTCTAGCGACATAGAAATCCCTCTAGGGACATAGAAATCCCTCTAGGGACATAGAAATCCCTCTAGGGACATAGAAATCTATCCCTCTAGGGACATAGAAATCCCTCTAGGGACCTAGAAATCCCTCTAGGGACCTAGAAATCCCTCTAGGGACATAGAAATCTATCCCTCTAGGGACATAGAAATCTATCCCTCTAGGGACATAGAAACCCCTCTAAGGACATAGAAATCCCTCTTGGGACATAGAAATCCCTCTTGGGACATAGAAATCCCTCTAGGGACATTGAAATCCCTCTAGGGACATAGAAATCTATCCCTCTAGGGACATAGAAATCCCTCTTGGGACATAGAAATCCCTCTTGGGACATAGAAATCCCTCTAGGGACATTGAAATCCCTCTAGGGACATAGAAATCTATCCCTCTAGGGACATAGAAATCCCTCTTGGGACATAGAAATCCCTCTTGGGACATAGAAATCCCTCTAGGGACATAGAAATCTATCCCTCTAGGGACATAGAAATCCCTCTAGGGACATAGAAATCCCTCTTGGGACATAGAAATCCCTCTAGGGACATAGAAATCCCTCTAGGGACATAGAAATCTATCCCTCTTGGGACATAGAAATCCCTCTAGGGACATAGAAATCTATCCCTCTAGGGACATAGAAATCCCTCTAGGGACATAGAAATCCCTCTTGGGACATAGAAATCCCTCTAGGGACATAGAAATCCCTCTAGGGACATAGAAATCTATCCATCTAGGGACATAGAAATCCCTCTTGGGACATAGAAATCCCTCTAGGGACATAGAAATCCCTCTAGGGACATAGAAATCTATCTCTCTAGGGACATAGAAATCCCTCTAGGGACCTAGAAATCCCTCTTGGGACATAGAAATCCCTCTTGGGACATAGAAATCCCTCTAGGGACATTGAAATCCCTCTAGGGACATAGAAATCTATCCCTCTAGGGACATAGAAATCCCTCTTGGGACATAGAAATCCCTCTAGGGACATAGAAATCTATCCCTCTAGGGACCTAGAAATCCCTCTAGGGACATAGAAATCTATCCCTCTAGGGACATAGAAATCCCTCTTGGGACATAGAAATCCCTCTAGCGACCTAGAAATCCCTCTAGCGACATAGAAATCCCTCTAGGGACATAGAAATCCCTCTAGGGACATAGAAATCTATCCCTCTAGGGACATAGAAATCCCTCTTGGGACATAGAAATCCCTCTAGCGACCTAGAAATCCCTCTAGCGACATAGAAATCCCTCTAGGGACATAGAAATCCCTCTAGGGACATAGAAATCCCTCTAGGGACATAGAAATCTATCCCTCTAGGGACATAGAAATCCCTCTAGGGACATAGAAATCCCTCTTGGGACATAGAAATCCCTCTTGGGACATAGAAATCCCTCTAGGGACATAGAAATCCCTCTAGGGACATAGAAATCCCTCTTGGGACATAGAAATCCCTCTTGGGACATAGAAATCCCTCTAGGGACATAGAAATCCCTCTAGGGACATAGAAATCCCTCTAGGGACATAGAAATCCCTCTAGGGACATAGAAATCTATCCCTCTAGGGACATAGAAATCCCTCTTGGGACATAGAAATCCCTCTAGGGACATAGAAATCCCTCTAGGGACATAGAAATCTATCCCTCTAGGGACATAGAAATCCCTCTAGGGACATAGAAATCCCTCTTGGGACATAGAAATCCCTCTTGGGACATAGAAATCCCTCTAGGGACATAGAAATCCCTCTAGGGACATAGAAATCCCTCTAGGGACATAGAAATCTATCCCTCTAGGGACATAGAAATCCCTCTAGGGACCTAGAAATCCCTCTAGGGACCTAGAAATCCCTCTAGGGACATAGAAATCTATCCCTCTAGGGACATAGAAATCCCTCTAGGGACATAGAAATCCCTCTTGGGACATAGAAATCCCTCTTGGGACATAGAAATCCCTCTAGGGACATAGAAATCCCTCTAGGGACATAGAAATCCCTCTAGGGACATAGAAATCCCTCTAGGGACATAGAAATCTATCCCTCTAGGGACATAGAAATCCCTCTTGGGACATAGAAATCCCTCTAGGGACATAGAAATCCCTCTAGGGACATAGAAATCTATCCCTCTAGGGACATAGAAATCCCTCTAGGGACATAGAAATCCCTCTTGGGACATAGAAATCCCTCTTGGGACATAGAAATCCCTCTAGGGACATAGAAATCTATCCCTCTAGGGACATAGAAATCCCTCTTGGGACATAGAAATCCCTCTTGGGACATAGAAATCCCTCTAGCGACCTAGAAATCCCTCTAGCGACATAGAAATCCCTCTAGGGACATAGAAATCCCTCTAGGGACATAGAAATCCCTCTAGGGACATAGAAATCTATCCCTCTAGGGACATAGAAATCCCTCTAGGGACCTAGAAATCCCTCTAGGGACCTAGAAATCCCTCTAGGGACATAGAAATCTATCCCTCTAGGGACATAGAAATCCCTCTAGGGACATAGAAATCCCTCTTGGGACATAGAAATCCCTCTTGGGACATAGAAATCCCTCTAGGGACATTGAAATCCCTCTAGGGACATAGAAATCTATCCCTCTAGGGACATAGAAATCCCTCTTGGGAAATAGAAATCCCTCTTGGGACATAGAAATCCCTCTAGGGACATAGAAATCCCTCTAGGGACATAGAAATCTATCCCTCTAGGGACATAGAAATCCCTCTAGGGACATAGAAATCCCTCTTGGGACATAGAAATCCCTCTTGGGACATAGAAATCCCTCTAGGGACATTGAAATCCCTCTAGGGACATAGAAATCTATCCCTCTAGGGACATAGAAATCCCTCTTGGGACATAGAAATCCCTCTTGGGACATAGAAATCCCTCTAGGGACATAGAAATCTATCCCTCTAGGGACATAGAAATCCCTCTAGGGACATAGAAATCCCTCTTGGGACATAGAAATCCCTCTAGGGACATAGAAATCCCTCTAGGGACATAGAAATCTATCCCTCTAGGGACATAGAAATCCCTCTAGGGACATAGAAATCCCTCTTGGGACATAGAAATCCCTCTAGGGACATAGAAATCCCTCTAGGGACATAGAAATCTATCCCTCTAGGGACATAGAAATCCCTCTTGGGACATAGAAATCCCTCTAGGGACATAGAAATCCCTCTAGGGACATAGAAATCTATCCCTCTAGGGACATAGAAATCCCTCTAGGGACCTAGAAATCCCTCTAGGGACCTAGAAATCCCTCTAGGGACATAGAAATCTATCCCTCTAGGGACATAGAAATCCCTCTAGGGACATAGAAATCCCTCTTGGGACATAGAAATCCCTCTTAGGACATAAAAATCCCTCTAGGGACATTGAAATCCCTCTAGGGACCTAGAAATCCCTCTAGGGACATAGAAATCCCTCTAGCGACCTAGAAATCCCTCTAGCGACATAGAAATCCCTCTAGGGACATAGAAATCTATCCCTCTAGGGACATAGAAATCCCTCTTGGGACATAGAAATTCCTCTAGCGACCTAGAAATCCCTCTAGCGACATAGAAATCCCTCTAGGGACATAGAAATCCCTCTAGGGACATAGAAATCTATCCCTCTAGGGACATAGAAATCCCTCTTGGGACATAGAAATCCCTCTAGCGACCTAGAAATCCCTCTAGCGACATAGAAATCCCTCTAGGGACATAGAAATCCCTCTAGGGACATAGAAATCCCTCTAGGGACATAGAAATCTATCCCTCTAGGGACATAGAAATCCCTCTAGGGACCTAGAAATCCCTCTAGGGACCTAGAAATCCCTCTAGGGACATAGAAATCTATCCCTCTAGGGACATAGAAATCCCTCTTGGGACATAGAAATCCCTCTTGGGACATAGAAATCCCTCTAGGGACATTGAAATCCCTCTAGGGACATAGAAATCTATCCCTCTAGGGACATAGAAATCCCTCTTGGGACATAGAAATCCCTCTTGGGACATAGAAATCCCTCTAGGGACATAGAAATCCCTCTAGGGACATAGAAATCTATCCCTCTAGGGACATAGAAATCCCTCTAGGGACATAGAAATCCCTCTTGGGACATAGAAATCCCTCTTGGGACATAGAAATCCCTCTAGGGACATAGAAATCTATCCCTCTAGGGACATAGAAATCCCTCTTGGGACATAGAAATCCCTCTTGGGACATAGAAATCCCTCTAGCGACCTAGAAATCCCTCTAGCGACATAGAAATCCCTCTAGGGACATAGAAATCCCTCTAGGGACATAGAAATCCCTCTAGGGACATAGAAATCTATCCCTCTAGGGACATAGAAATCCCTCTAGGGACCTAGAAATCCCTCTAGGGACCTAGAAATCCCTCTAGGGACATAGAAATCTATCCCTCTAGGGACATAGAAATCCCTCTAGGGACATAGAAATCCCTCTTGGGACATAGAAATCCCTCTTGGGACATAGAAATCCCTCTAGGGACATTGAAATCCCTCTAGGGACATAGAAATCTATCCCTCTAGGGACATAGAAATCCCTCTTGGGAAATAGAAATCCCTCTTGGGACATAGAAATCCCTCTAGGGACATAGAAATCCCTCTAGGGACATAGAAATCCCTCTAGGGACATAGAAATCTATCCCTCTAGGGACATAGAAATCCCTCTAGGGACATAGAAATCCCTCTTGGGACATAGAAATCCCTCTTGGGACATAGAAATCCCTCTAGGGACATTGAAATCCCTCTAGGGACATAGAAATCTATCCCTCTAGGGACATAGAAATCCCTCTTGGGACATAGAAATCCCTCTTGGGACATAGAAATCCCTCTAGGGACATAGAAATCTATCCCTCTAGGGACATAGAAATCCCTCTAGGGACATAGAAATCCCTCTTGGGACATAGAAATCCCTCTAGGGACATAGAAATCCCTCTAGGGACATAGAAATCTATCCCTCTTGGGACATAGAAATCCCTCTAGGGACATAGAAATCTATCCCTCTAGGGACATAGAAATCCCTCTAGGGACATAGAAATCCCTCTTGGGACATAGAAATCCCTCTAGGGACATAGAAATCCCTCTAGGGACATAGAAATCTATCCCTCTAGGGACATAGAAATCCCTCTTGGGACATAGAAATCCCTCTAGGGACATAGAAATCCCTCTAGGGACATAGAAATCTATCCCTCTAGGGACATAGAAATCCCTCTAGGGACCTAGAAATCCCTCTAGGGACCTAGAAATCCCTCTAGGGACATAGAAATCTATCCCTCTAGGGACATAGAAATCCCTCTAGGGACATAGAAATCCCTCTTGGGACATAGAAATCCCTCTTGGGACATAAAAATCCCTCTAGGGACATTGAAATCCCTCTAGGGACATAGAAATCTATCCCTCTAGGGACATAGAAATCCCTCTTGGGACATAGAAATCCCTCTTGGGACATAGAAATCCCTCTAGGGACATAGAAATCCCTCTAGGGACATAGAAATCTATCCCTCTAGGGACATAGAAATCCCTCTAGGGACATAGAAATCCCTCTAGGGACATAGAAATCCCTCTTGGGACATAGAAATCCCTCTTGGGACATAGAAATCCCTCTGTGGACATAGAAATCTATTCCTCTAGGGACATAGAAATCCCTCTAGGGACATAGAAATCCCTCTTGGGACATAGAAATCCCTCTAGGGACATAGAAATCCCTCTAGGGACATAGAAATCTATCCCTCTTGGGACATAGAAATCCCTCTAGGGACATAGAAATCTATCCCTCTAGGGACATAGAAATCCCTCTAGGGACATAGAAATCCCTCTTGGGACATAGAAATCCCTCTAGGGACATAGAAATCCCTCTAGGGACATAGAAATCTATCCCTCTAGGGACATAGAAATCCCTCTTGGGACATAGAAATCCCTCTAGGGACATAGAAATCCCTCTAGGGACATAGAAATCTATCCCTCTAGGGACATAGAAATCCCTCTAGGGACCTAGAAATCCCTCTTGGGACATAGAAATCCCTCTTGGGACATAGAAATCCCTCTAGAGACATTGAAATCCCTCTAGGGACATAGAAATCTATCCCTCTAGGGACATAGAAATCCCTCTTGGGACATAGAAATCCCTCTTGGGACATAGAAATCCCTCTAGGGACATAGAAATCTATCCCTCTAGGGACCTAGAAATCCCTCTAGCGACATAGAAATCCCTCTAGGGACATAGAAATCTATCCCTCTAGGGACATAGAAATCCCTCTTGGGACATAGAAATCCCTCTAGCGACCTAGAAATCCCTCTAGCGACATAGAAATCCCTCTAGGGACATAGAAATCCCTCTAGGGACATAGAAATCTATCCCTCTAGGGACATAGAAATCCCTCTTGGGACATAGAAATCCCTCTAGCGACCTAGAAATCCCTCTAGCGACATAGAAATCCCTCTAGGGACATAGAAATCCCTCTAGGGACATAGAAATCCCTCTAGGGACATAGAAATCTATCCCTCTAGGGACATAGAAATCCCTCTAGGGACCTAGAAATCCCTCTAGGGACCTAGAAATCCCTCTAGGGACATAGAAATCTATCCCTCTAGGGACATAGAAATCCCTCTAGGGACATAGAAATCCCTCTTGGGACATAGAAATCCCTCTTGGGACATAGAAATCCCTCTAGGGACATTGAAATCCCTCTAGGGACATAGAAATCCCTCTTGGGACATAGAAATCCCTCTTGGGACATAGAAATCCCTCTAGGGACATAGAAATCCCTCTAGGGACATAGAAATCTATCCCTCTAGGGACATAGAAATCCCTCTAGGGACATAGAAATCCCTCTTGGGACATAGAAATCCCTCTTGGGACATAGAAATCTATCCCTCTAGGGACATAGAAATCCCTCTAGGGACATAGAAATCTATCCCTCTAGGGACATAGAAATCCCTCTAGGGACCTAGAAATCCCTCTAGGGACATAGAAATCCCTCTTGGGACATAGAAATCCCTCTAGGGACATTTAAATCCCTCTAGGGACATAGAAATCTATCCCTCTAGGGACATAGAAATCCCTCTTGGGACATAGAAATCCCTCTAGGGACCTAGAAATCTCTCTAGGGACATAGAAATCCCTCTAGGGACATAGAAATCCCTCTAGGGACATAGAAATCCCTCTAGGGACATAGAAATCTATCCCTCTAGGGACATAGAAATCCCTCTAGGGACATAGAAATCTATCCCTCTAGGGACATAGAAATCCCTCTAGGGACCTAGAAATCCCTCTGGGACATAGAAATCCCTTTAGGGACCTAGAAATCCCTCTAGCGACATAGAAATCCCTCTAAGGACATAGAAATCTCTCTCTCTAGGGACCTAGAAATCCCTCTAGGGACATAGAAATCCCTCTAGGGACATAGAAATCTATCCCTCCAGGGACATAGAAATCCCTCTAGGGACATAGAAATCCCTCTTGGGACATAGTAATCCCTCTAGGGACATAGAAATCTATCCCTCTAGGGACATAGAAATCCCTCTAGGGACCTAGAAATCCCTCTAGGGACATAGAAATCCCTCTAGGGACATAGAAATCTATCCCTCTAGGGACATAGAAATCCCTCTAGGGACATAGAAATCTATCCTTCTAGGGACATAGAAATCCCTCTAGGGACCTAGAAATCCCTCTGGGACATAGAAATCCCTCTAGGGACCTAGAAATCCCTCTAGCGACATAGAAATCCCACTAAGGACATAGAAATCTCTCTCTCTAGGGACCTAGAAATCCCTCTAGGGACATAGAAATCCCTCTAGGGACATAGAAATCTATCCCTCTAGGGACATAGAAATCCCTCTAGGGACATAGAAATCCCTCTTGGGACATAGAAATCCCTCTAGGGACATAGAAATCCCTCTAGGGACATAGAAATCTATCCCTCTAGGGACATAGAAATCCCTCTAGGGACCTAGAAATCCCTCTAGGGACATTGAAATCCCTCTAGGGACATAGAAATCTATCCCTCTAGGGACATAGAAATCCCTCTAGGGACATAGAAATCCCTCTTGGGACATAGAAATCCCTCTAGGGACATAGAAATCCCTCTAGGGACATAGAAATCTATCCCTCTAGGGACATAGAAATCCCTCTAGGGACATAGAAATTTATCCCTCTAGGGACATAGAAATCCCTCTAGGGACCTAGAAATCCCTCTGGGACATAGAAATCCCTCTAGGGACCTAGAAATCCCTCTAGCGACATAGAAATCCCTCTAGCGACATAGAAATCCCTCTAGCGACATAGAAATCCCTCTAAGGACATAGAAATCTCTCTCTCTAGGGACCTAGAAATCCCTCTAGGGACATAGAAATTTATCCCTCTAGGGACATAGAAATCCCTCTAGGGACCTAGAAATCCCTCTGGGACATAGAAATCCCTCTAGGGACCTAGAAATCCCTCTAGCGACATAGAAATCCCTCTAGCGACATAGAAATCCCTCTAGCGACATAGAAATCCCTCTAAGGACATAGAAATCTCTCTCTCTAGGGACCTAGAAATCCCTCTAGGGACATAGAAATCCCTCTAGGGACATAGAAATCCCTCTAGGGACATAGAAATCTATCCCTCTAGGGACATAGAAATCCCTCTTGGGACATAGAAATCCCTCTTGGGACATAGAAATCCCTCTAGGGACATAGAAATCCCTCTAGGGACATAGAAATCTATCCCTCTAGGGACCTAGAAATCTATCCCTCTAGGGACCTAGAAATCCCTCTTGGGACATAGAAATCCCTCTAGGGACATAGAAATCTCTCTCTTTAGGGACCTAGAAATCCCTCTAGGGACCTAGAAATCCCTCTAGGGACCTAGAAATCCCTCTAGGGACCTAGAAATCCCTCTAGGGACCTAGAAATCCCTCTAGGGACCTAGAAATCCCTCTAGGGACATAGAAATCCCTCTAGGGACATAGAAATCTCTCTCTCTAGGGACCTAGAAATCCCTCTAGGGACATAGAAATCCCTCTAGGGACATAGAAATCCCTCTAGGGACATAGAAATCTATCCCTCTAGGGACCTAGAAATCTATCCCTCTAGGGACCTAGAAATCCCTCTTGGGACATAAAAATCCCTCTAGGGACATAGAAATCTCTCTCTCTAGGGACCTAGAAATCCCTCTAGGGACCTAGAAATCCCTCTAGGGACCTAGAAATCCCTCTAGGGACCTAGAAATCCCTCTAGGGACATAGAAATCCCTCTAGGGACATAGAAATCTATCCCTCTAGGGACATAGAAATCCCTCTAGCGACATAGAAATCCCTCTAGGGACATAGAAATCTATCCCTCTAGAAACATAGAAATCCCTCTTGGGACATAGAAATCCCTCTAGCGACATAGAAATCCCTCTAGGGACATAGAAATCTCTCTCTCTAGGGACCTAGAAATCCCTCTAGGGACATAGAAATCCCTCTAGGGACATAGAAATCTATCCCTCTAGGGACATAGAAATCCCTCTAGGGACATAGAAATCCCTCTAGGGACCTAGAAATCCCTCTAGGGACATAGAAATCCCTCTAGGGACATAGAAATCTATCCCTCTAGGGACATAGAAATCCCTCTAGCGACATAGAAATCCCTCTAGGGACATAGAAATCTATCCCTCTAGGGACATAGAAATCCCTCTTGGGACATAGAAATCCCTCTAGCGACATAGAAATCCCTCTAGGGACATAGAAATCTCTCTCTCTCTAGGGACCTAGAAATCCCTCTAGGGACATAGAAATCCCTCTAGGGACATAGAAATCTATCCCTCTAGGGACATAGAAATCCCTCTAGGGACATAGAAATCCCTCTTGGGACATAGAAATCCCTCTAGGGACATAGAAATCTCTCTCTCTAGGGACCTAGAAATCCCTCTAGGGACCTAGAAATCCCTCTAGGGACCTAGAAATCCCTCTAGGGACCTAGAAATCCCTCTAGGGACATAGAAATCCCTCTAGGGACATAGAAATCTATCCCTCTAGGGACATAGAAATCCCTCTAGCGACATAGAAATCCCTCTAGGGACAGAGAAATCTATCCCTCTAGGGACATAGAAATCCCTCTTGGGACATAGAAATCCCTCTAGCGACATAGAAATCCCTCTAGGGACATAGAAATCTCTCTCTCTAGGGACCTAGAAATCCCTCTTGGGACATAGAAATCCCTCTAGGGACATAGAAATCCCTCTAGGGACATAGAAATCTATCCCTCTAGGGACCTAGAAATCCCTCTAGCGACATAGAAATCCCTCTAGGGACATTGAAATCCCTCTAGGGACCTAGAAATCTATCCCTCTAGGGACCTAGAAATCCCTCTAGCGACATAGAAATCCCTCTAGGGACCTAGAAATCTCTCTAGGGACATAGAAATCCCTCTAGGGACATAGAAATCCCTCTTGGGACATAGAAATCTATCCCTCTAGGGACCTAGAAATCCCTAGGGAATCCCTCTTCAAAATATCCGAAGGGAGGCGATCTCAGATTCAAATCAAAATAGGAATGTAATAATATTGGAAATAAATAAATCGAAGTAATAACAATATAATTAAATATATAACATGTTATAAAATAATGTTGTATATAATGTAAATAAATATAATAACGAGATCAATAAATAGAGTAATAATAATGGAAATACATAAATCGAAGTAATAACAATATAATTGAATATATAACATATTATAAAATAATTTGGTATATAATGTAAATAAATAAAATAATGAGATCAATAAATACTCCAATATATAAACGATTTAAAATTAAAATAATTATCTAAAACTAGTATAAAGTATAATAAATAAATAATAAGTATATTTAATCATAAATAATAAGTGTAGGATGTAAAATAATGCAACATATATAAAATATTTAAAATTCAAAAAATTATTTAAAAACTTAACATTCAATCGCATTTCGGTGGAAAATGGGTTGAAAAATGAAACTTACCTTTTGTTTCAAAAATAACTCCGGTCTCATTGTATCAATGCATACTGTTGGATGCCTACTTGCCATATGTTTTTTAAGATTGCTTGTGCTGCTCTTATATGATAATTTATGCTTGCATATATTACATTTGGCAATCCCAGAATTGGATTCCTTGGTAAAAAAATTCCAGATGGGACTTCTGACTGATCTTGAAATACTGTCAATTTTGACTATCCTGTTCTACTGTACTACTATTTAATATACTATCACTACTATTGAATACTACTACATATTTATATTTTAATTAACTATTATAAAAAAATATCACTTGTAATTAAATAAATAACAATAGAATAATAAATATACGGAAATACGCAGACTATGGCAAAGTGCTACTGCAACAATCACAGATCTAACAATGGCATAAAATCACCAACGAATCGAAATCACTCTTCGGTTATTCGTTTGCCGATGCTATTCGGCTACCGAATCGCATGAATCACAGTTGTTACGGCCGCTCAGTTTGTAATTATAAACAATTTGTATGCCCATATTCAGTGCTTTTTTTTTTATTCAATTGTTTAATTATTTACTAGTTTAATTCCAATAAAAATAAATTAATACTAAAGTACATTAGGTGTAAATCACATAAGATTTAGTGGGCCGTGTTTCAGCCGCTGTTTGTAATTTTATATAAAGTTAAATTGAAGTTTAATAATTTTGTTTATTTAATTATTTAATAGTCTTGTAACAGGAGTGAAATAAATATAGTGAAGGTTATAAATAACCGGGTGACCAATGAGGTTTTGTGTGAAATGGATTTGACATATAATCCCTCTAGGGACCTAGAAATCTATCCCTCTAGGGACCTAGAAATCCCTCTAGGGACATTGAAATCCCTCTAGGGACCTAGAAATCTCTCTAGGGACATAGAAATCCCTCTAGGGACATAGAAATCTATCCCTCTAGGGACCTAGAAATCCCTCTAGGGACCTAGAAATCCCTCTAGGGACCCAGAAATCCCTCTAGCGACATAGAAATCCCTCTAGCGACATAGAAATCCCTCTAGCGACATAGAAATCCCTCTAGGGACATAAAAATCTCTCTCTCTAGGGACCTAGAAATCCCTCCTAAAACTCCAGATATTCCTCTCAAAACCCAAGATAACAGTTACATTTCTACCAGTTACCTTGGATAACCTTACATTTTTGACAGACATCATTGTTTGTTTACTAGTCTGTTCGAGCGTTGTTGTGTTTGTTGCTCAGTTGTTCTTTGTTAATAATACAAGATAATGTCGATATTTTGTTGTTTGGTGTTTCTTAGTTATACGACAATGCTTATTTGGGATTTGGCAAGAACCGAGGAAGATGCAATTCATTTTTGCCAGGAGAAAAACATTTTGCAGAAAAATAGGAAATGTAGGGATAGAGACTCTTTTCAATCCATGTTGAACTGTATAGCAACCCATTTTCCACCGAAATGCGATTGAATGTTAAGTTTTTAAATAATTTTTTGAATTTTAAATATTTTATATATGTTGCATTATTTTACATCCTACACTTATTATTTATGATTAAATATACTTATTATTTATTTATTATACTTTATACTAGTTTTAGATAATTATTTTAATTTTAAATCGTTTATATATTGGAGTATTTATTGATCTCATTATTTTATTTATTTACATTATATACCAAATTATTTTATAATATGTTATATATCCAATTATATTGTTATTACTTCGATTTATGTATTTCCATTATTATTACTCTATTTATTGATCTCGTTATTATATTTATTTACATTATATACAACATTATTTTATAACATGTTATATATTTAATTATATTGTTATTACTTCGATTTATTTATTTCCAATATTATTACATTCCTATTTTGATTTGAATCTGAGATCGCCTCCCTTCGGATATTTTGAAGAGAAAAGATTTGCCGCCGGGCGGCAAATCTTTTCTCTTCAAAATATCCGTAGGGAGGCGATCTCAGATTCAAATCAAAATATTTTAAAAGGTTATCCAAGGTAACTGGTAGAAACGTAACTGTTATAAAATGTAACCGCTGGGGCATGCGCAGAACATTGGCCTGCTAGTGCCGTGCGTTATATACTCAAGTACCCAAATTTCTAAGCGAATCGAGCCAACTTAACCAGTTTTTCTTATTAATGAAAAAAATATAACGAAAGAAATGTTACCATTTTTCAAATGATCAATATATCCATCAAACATAGACCCAGACTCGCACGCTTCAATAACAGAATAAGCTGCAACAAAGTTGAAACTTGTTAATCTTAGTAAAGCAAAAATTATATTAAAAATTTATATAAAAAGAAACATAATTAATTATTCAAATAACTGTATTACAAAAATATTGGGTTATTAATGAAGAATTCGATCTTAGTAATGCTTTAATTATTAAAGTATTTTGTTAAAAAAAATCTTAAAACTCCATTATAAAACCAGTATTTAACATAAACAAAACAATTGTAGCTTTTAAGATAATCAAAGATATACACATACAATGCAACAGTTGATATTTGGTTAGAACAAATGTGATAAACTAAAAACGAATGAAAGATTTGGAGGGAGTCTGAAGTGCAGAAAACATATATAAATAAATTAAAAGGGAAAGTCAGATATTTATTTAGAGCTTGTTTATTGTAACGTATTAATATTCACTTGTAAATTACCTATACAAAAAATAATGATAGTATTAGTAGGTACTACTATGTGGGGGGCCCGTGCCCCCCCTCGACGTTTTTTTTGTACTTAGGAGAATCCATTATAGTACATACTTATAGGCAAATCACAAAATCATAGTTATTAGAATATATGATATATATGTCAAATCCATTTCACACAAAACCTCATTGGTCACCCGGTTATTTATAACCTTCACTATATTTATTTCACTCCTGTTACAAGACTATTAAATAATTAAATAAACAAAATTATTAAACTTCAATTTAACTTTATATAAAATTACAAACAGCGGCTGAAACACGGCCCACTAAATCTTATGTGATTTACACCTAATGTACTTTAGTATTAATTTATTTTTATTGGAATTAAACTAGTAAATAATTAAACAATTGAATAAAAAAAAAGAACTGAATATGGGCATACAAATTGTTTATAATTACAAACTGAGCGGCCGTAACAACTGTGATTCATGCGATTCGGTAGCCGAATAGCATCGGCAAACGAATAACCGAAGAGTGATTTCGATTCGTTGGTGATTTTATGCCATTGTTAGATCTGTGATTGTTGCAGTAGCACTTTGCCATAGTCTGCGTATTTCCGTATATTTATTATTCTATTGTTATTTATTTAATTACAAGTGATATTTTTTTATAATAGTTAATTAAAATATAAATATGTAGTAGTATTCAATAGTAGTGATAGTATATTAAATAGTAGTACAGTAGAACAGGATAGTCAAAATTGACAGTATTTCAAGATCAGTCAGAAGTCCCATCTGGAATTTTTTTACCAAGGAATCCAATTCTGGGATTGCCAAATGTAATATATGCAAGCATAAATTATCATATAAGAGCAGCACAAGCAATCTTAAAAAACATATGACAAGTAGGCATCCAACAGTATGCATTGATACAATGAGACCGGAGTTATTTTTGAAACAAAAGGTAAGTTTCATAATTTATTTTTTTTAAACCATACAATTCTTCAAATTCCTTTTTAGTTATCTTTGTGGGGAACTAAAATATTTCTTTTTACATATAAAACATATGATGAATAATTTTTGTTTGGAGCTAGAAATATTGAATTTAATAGCAAACGTGAATTCCTCTATTTTAATGAAACTGTGATGTACAAATTCTAACTATGATTTTTTTTATAGTTTGGTTCAGATGATGAAGATGGAGTACGCCCAGTGAAAATGCCAATGCTGGAGAAAACTGTTCCTTCAGCAGCTCTTGCCGAATTTAATCCAGAGGACTTCCGACAATCAACAGGGGCAGCAAGTACAGCAGCATCATCTGAAACAGTGCACGATGATGATGATGATGATGATGATGAGGTGGTAATGCACTTGCCCAAAACAACAGAACAACAGCAGAACAAGGTTACTCCGGCAAGAAGTAAATCAATACCACTCCGTCAACAAACACTGTCGGCCTATATTCCCAAAAAAGTTTCAGCTAGTCAAAAAACAAAAATTGATGAAGCTTTAATGAAGCTCTTCACGAAGGATTTCCAGCCATTTTCTATTGTTGAGGATGAAGGATTCGTTGAATACACGAATAAATTAAATCCTTCTTATGTTTTACCAAGTCGAAAGGTATTGAGCAAAACTATGCTTCCAGCAAAATTTGAAGAGTGCCTAAACAACACTAAATATAAAATTGGTAAAGCTAAAACTTTATGCTCGACAACTGATTGTTGGACTTCCCAGAACACAGACAGTTTTATGGCTGTTACAGCTCATTTTATAGATGATGAATTTGATTTTCATTCAGCAATTTTACAATTAGAACAGCTTCATGAGAGGCACACTTCTGTAAATCTGGCAGTGCCCTCAGAGAACTTGCCAGAGTTTGGGACATAGGGCAGAAGGTAATGCTGGTAGTATCAGATAATACCAGCAATATAACAAAAGCTGTGAGAGACATCCTAGAATGGAAACATTTCGGGTGTTTTGCTCACAGTATAAATTTGGTTGTTAAAGATGGACTAAGTTCTAATCAAAATGTTGACATTCTTCTGCACAAAATAAGGACCATAGTTTCCTATTTCAAAAGAAGCACGACCTCTACGGAAAGATTAATCAGATATCAAAGAAAAAATAATGACCCTAAAATCCCTCCCAAAACACTTATTCAAGATGTTCCTACAAGATGGAACTCGACTTTTCTGATGCTAAAACGTTTTGTCATACCTCACGAACCTTTGAAAGCAACCATGGCCTTACTTGATAAAGATTTACCTTGTTTATCTCAACGTGAGTGGAAAATGGCTTGTGAACTGATGATTTGTTTGAAGCCATTATTTAGCATAACAGAAAGTGTCAGTGGGGAAAAATATGCAACAGCATCCTTAGTCATTCCATTATCAAATTCTCTCAAAGCCGTTATTTCAAAACTTAAACTGAAGAATTTTTCCCCAGATATCCAGGCTGTTGTTGACCGGTTTTCAAAAGGAATAATGGATCGTTTTGGCCCATACGAGAACAGCCAAACTCTTACTTTGGTTACGTTCCTGGATCCAAGGTTTAAAAATCTTTGCTTTTCAAACCCTGAGACGACTGAAAAGGTAAAAAAAAGAGCTGTGGGGTTAGTGGCATCGCAGATGAGGACAGCTGTATGCAGCAAAGAAAAAATAAATGAGACTCCTCGCAATGAAAATATTCGAAGCAAATCAACAGATGAATTGTCTGTATTTGCAAGTCTAGAACAACTTTTATCCCAGGAAAAAAAACCCAGGAACGAACGAATCACGAGCCATCGTAGAAATAGATAGGTATATAGAAGACGAGAACTTGGACAGACATAATGATCCACTTTTGTGGTGGAAAACTGAAGGGCATCAGTATCCACACATTAGGCAAATTGTTCAAAAGTATTTTTGTTGCTTAGCTACTTCTGTCCCCTGTGAAAGAACATTTTCAAAAGCAGCAATGTTCATTTCAGAGAGAAAAAACAGACTAAGTGGCAATAATGCTAAAATGCTAATAATTTTGAGCCAATATCAAGATTTTGAAGAACGAAAACCAGTGCATAGAAAGGAAATGACCGATGAGCAAAATGACGCAGAAGAATAAGATCATAAATCACTTATTGAATTATGATTGATTTCTTACACTATTTGTTTATTCGAATAATAAAAATCTTTATTTGAGGATTTAGTTTTTGTTCTATCTTTTACCCATAAAAGTCTATGATACTTCTCTTCATTATCTTGTAACAACTTAACACATTTGAGACCGATTCCACACCGTGTTTGCAATAACAGTAATGTGCAATTATCAGTTATTCTGAGTAAACAAGTCGTTGAAATAAGATTTTTCTTGAACTAAGGAAATCTGTAAAGTACAGGAAAACAAAATTTTGCATTGGTATTACTGTGTACCAAAAAATCTAAAAACCTATTTTTTAAAACTTTTTAAAAACTGTCTTTGCATTATATTCTGTTCTTTATCATTGAAAACAAAATAGCGATTTTATATGATCTAACTATTTTTGAAATAAATGTTTATAAGTTTTTTAATGATGTATTTTCATTTTACCTTACATTGCACACTTGGTAAAAATTTTAATAAACATTCCCGAGGAGCAAGCTGCATACCCAGTGTGCAATGATCTTATTTAAGAGAATTCACTTACGAATTGGGTGATTTCCATAGTAAACATGTTTTTTTATTTAAAATGGATAATATAAAGACAAAAAAATTTCCCGTCTGAGGACCGTGTTCGAAAAAAATCGTCGTCTTGAATGGGTTAAACCATAAGAGGAAAAGTTACGTTATATAGGATATTGAAAATAATTCCATCTGTATGTATATTGATAGGATTATGGTGAATTATACAAGTGTCAAAGTAATTATTATCCTTATAATGTGTATTCTGTGATCGTTGTATTCAAGATGTGGAATTAAGTACGCCGACGGAATCACTGTTGGTAAGATTTCGACAGAATCACGAATCACAGTTAGTAGCAGTTAAGCAATCACTGTTGGTAGCAATTCGACAGAATCACGAATAACATTTAGTAGCAGTTAAGAAATAACAGACAAGAAAAATCACAGTTAGTAGCAGTTAAGCAATCACTGTTGGTAGCAATTCGACAGAATCACGAATCACAGTTAGTAGCAGTTAAGAAATCACAGTAACAGTTAGAACTGTTACTGAAAAGTAGCAGTTAAGCCCATCACTATTCAGAAGACTTACGACCTCCATCCCCTCCACTTTTCTGACGTAGGTGACAGCCAGCGCCGTCTACACACCGCTCATATCTCTACCGGCACTTTATCCCCGGGATTTGTAGGGATTCTAGAGCGATTTATAGGGTTTTGAGAGGGATATCTTGGGTTTTTGGAGTGATTTAAAGGTCCCTAGAGGGATTTATAGAGATTCTAGAGCGATTTATAGGGTTTTGAGAGGGATTTCTAGGTCCCTAGAGGGATTTATAGAGATTCTAGAGCGATTTATAGGGTTTTGAGAGGGATTTCCAGGGTTTCTAAATTGTTATCTGGAGTTTTTAAGAGGGATTTCTAGATTCCTATAGGGATATCTAGGTCCTTGGAGGGATTTCTAGGCCCCTAGAGGGATTTCTAGGTGCCTAGAGGGATTTCTAGGTCCCTAGAGTGATTTCTAGGTCCCTAGAGGGATTTCTAGGTTTTTTTTTTTTTTTGGTTTTTTTTACGAGGGTAGATGGAAATCTTCAAAAGACGCGAATAGGCCCGTACCTATCCGTGTGTGGGATTTTTACCCACTAAAACCAACCTCCCTACACTTTCGGCTACCTTCTGGCTCGCCTTTCCTTTTCCTCCATTCTTAGCTTTTGTAGCACCTGTGCTGCTAACCTTTGGCCTGCCATCCAATAATCCTTATTGATCAGCATAAGGTTGACAACATTATCTGCGGTGGGATCTGAGCCGCAGACGCTTCGGAACTCCATCCTCTCATCTTGAAAGCGGGGACAGAAGAAGAATATGTGCTCTGCGCTCTCATCCGTTCCTGGGCAGAATGTACATGCACCTGTATCATCGAGCTTAAACCTATGCTGATAGGCTCGAAAGCAACCATGCCCTGTGAGAAACTGAGTGATGTAATAGTCGACCTCACCGTGGTTTCTATTAACCCAAGCCTCAATGTAGGGCACCAACCTGTGCGTCCACCTTCCACTGAATGCCATATCCCAACGACGTTGCCACTCCCTAACTGTCTGCTTTCTTAATTCTTCTCTGGGAATGAAGTCAGCACTGTTATAAGACCGCCTCCTTTCCTCAGCGATCAGCTCAATTGGTGGCATCCTGGCGACCACGCAGGCCGCTTCGTATGATACCGTACGAAACGCGCTGATCACTCTTAGAGCACACCGTCGATATACCGACACCATCGGTCTTCTATAAGCCGCAGTGTCCAACGCATCCTTCCATATTGCAGCTGCGTAGAGCAGGATGGATGGGACCACACTGGATATTAGCAGCCTGCGGTTGTTCCTGGGTCCGCCTACGTTGGGCATTAAACGTGACAGTGCGGTGGTCACTCGAGCTGCTTTATCGCTAACCCGCTGGATATGTTCCTTGAACCGGAGCCGGTCATCGATTCTCACCCCGAGATAAGTCAAGGAAGGCTTGGACTGAATCTCTTGCCTACCAACTCTCAAGGTGATACCTTCCCTTCTCTTCCTGCTACTGACAAGAAGGACCTCTGTCTTAGCATCTGCTAGCTGCAAACCTACAGACGCAACCCAATCTCGAGTCAATGCGACACAATGGTTGGCCTTTAGCACGATCTCTTCTTTGTACTTCGCCTCGACTACCACAGCGATATCGTCCGCAAAGCCCACAATTTCAGCACCCTCTGGTAGTTTAAGCCTAAGGACTCCGTCGTACATGACATTCCATAGAAGGGGTCCAAGCACTGAACCCTGGGGTACCCCGCCAGTCACCTTAAACCTTCTCGAGCCGTCCTGTGTCGGACATATCATGGTCCTGTCCTTGAAGTAGTCACAGAGTATACTTCTGAGGTATTCAGGTACGTTCATTGCCCGCAGAGCATCCAGAATACAGCTCCATCTCGCTGTGTTAAAGGCGTTCCTTACATCCATCGTGACTATTGCACAATAACACTTAGCGCCTCTCCTCCATCTCTTCCCCGCTATAGCTTTCTTGGCCCTTTCCACCACCAACGTAATAGCGTCTACCGTGGATCTTGTTTTCCGGAAGCCAAATTGGTTCCTGGAGAGGCCTGCCCCTCCTTCCGTGAACTCTTGCAGTCTATTTGCTATTATCTTCTCCAAAGCCTTCCCAGTTGTATCCAACAGGCAAATCGGTCGATAGGCTGAAGCTTCTGATGGTCTTCCTTTGCTCTTCGGAATCAGGACCAGGCGTTGCCTTTTCCATGGTGGAGGAAAGGACCCCTCGCGCAAGCAAGAATTGAAGACATCCAGAAAGAGATCTGGTCGGGTATCCATTGCTGCCTTCAGTGCCAAATTCGGAATGACATCTAGGCCAGGCGTTTTTCCCATCTGAAGGCAACGGCACATATCGCTAAGCTCGTCAGCAGATACCGCTGGTACATCAAGTGGGTGAAGGGACGCTGTCAGCCCTAATTCCTCTTGTTCAGGAAACAGAATGGCAACGATCCTCTCCACGGTCACTGGGCACATGGGCGAGTTCGTAGTACTGCTCTTCAGCTTTTTCATAACTGTGCGGTAAGGTCTTTCCCACGGGTCCTCATCCACTTCAGCACAGAGCTCTTTCCAGCATTGCCGCTTACTTATCTTGATAGCTCGCCGGAGTTCTCGCCTCTGAGTTTTATACTCCTCCTGGAATTGGTGAAACAGCTGGCTGCCTCTCGCTCGCTGGTATTTCCTCCTTGCTGCATGGCATCTTTTACGGTGGTCGGCTATAAGGTCGTTCCACCAGTAAGCTGAAAATCTACCACTACCTATATTGGAACGAACCATAGCCGCGTCGCACGCATTACTGACCAAGCCTATCACCTGGCGAGCCTTGTCCTCCGCTGTGTCTGACAGATTGCATTCGGCCTCCATCATGATTTGGAACGATTCCCTGTCAAACGTCCTGGTTTTCCAGCGAACCACACCCCTGTCATGGCCAGTGAACCTTGGTTCGTGATTCCGTAGTGTGGTCAGGATAGCTTGGTGATCACTGTGAGTGTACAGGTCGCAGACCTGCCAGCTAGAATTTGGGTGGAGGCTGCCACTAACGAATGTGAGGTCGATCACCGAACTCCTACCTCCCCTCACAAACGTTGGCTCCGACCCAGTATTTGCCAAAACCAGGTTTTCTATCTGGGCAATGGCTTCTAGTAAGATTTCACCACGTCGGTTGGTTGCCTGACTACCCCACTCCGTCGCCCAGGCATTGAAATCTCCGGCAAGGACCAAAGGTCTTCTCCCACTGGCATCTTGGACTATGCGATCTATGAGACCTTCGAATACCTCAATTGTGCTGTTTGGTGGGGCATAGCAGCTATAGAGGTAAATGCCCTGTATCTTAGCCCAGACAAACCCACAATTAGGGTCTTGCGCCGTTTCAGTTATGGCCTGTCGGTCACATGCCCATATTGCAGCTCTTCCTGTGGCGTCAGATATCCAGGAGACGGTATCCAGATTTTTATACTGTTCACTAAGGATGGCAACGTCAATCCTTAAGTCTTTCACAGTCTGCCAGAGAAGGTCTTGAGCAACTTCTTGAGGGATTTCTAGGTCCCTAGAGGGATTTGTAGGGATCCTAGAGCGTGTTACAGGGTTTTAAGAGGGATATCTAGGGATTTTAGAGTGATTTCCAGGGTTTCTAAATAGTTATCTGGAGTTTTAAGAGGGATTTCTAGATTCCTATAGGGATTTCTAGGTCCTTGGAGGGATTTCTAGGTCCCTAGAGGGATTTATAGGGATTCTAGAGCGTGTTACAGGGTTTTGAGAGGGATTTCCAGGGTTTCTAAATTGTTATCTGGAGTTTTAAGAGAGATTTCTAGATTCCTATAGGTATATCTAGGTCCTTGGAGGGATTTCTAGGCCCCTAGAGGGATTTATAGGGATTCTAGAGCGATTTATAGAGTTTTGAGAGGGATTTCTAGGTCCCTAGAGGGATTTATATAGATTCTAGAGCGATTTATAGGGTTTTGAGAGGGATATCTTGGGTTTTTAGAGTGATTTCAAGGGCTTCTTACGCGTTATCGTGGGTTTTGAGAGGGATATCTGGAGTTTTAAGAAAGATTTCTAGGTCCCTAGAGGGATTTCTAGGTCCCTAGAGTGATTTCTAGGTCCCTAGAGGGATTTCTAGGTCCCTAGAGGGATTTCTAGGTCCCTAGACGGATTTCTAGGTCCCTAGACGGATTTCTAGGTCCCTAGAGGGATTTATAGGGATTATAGACCGTGTTATATGGTTTTGAGAGGGATTTCCAGGGTTTCTAAATTGTTATCTGGAGTTTTAAGCGGGATTTCTAGATGCCTAATGGGATTTATAGGGATTCTAGGCCGTGTTATAGGGTATTGAGAGGGATATCTAGGGTTTTTGGAGTGATTTAAAGGTCCCTAGAGGGATTTATAGAGATTCTAGAGCGATTTATAGAGTTTTGAGAGGGATATCTTGGGTTTTTAGAGTGATTTCAAGGGTTTCTTAAGCGTTATCGTGGGTTTTGAGAGGGATATCTAGAGTTTTAAGAAGGATTTCTAGGTCCCTAGAGAGATTTCTAGACCCTAGAGGAATTTCTAAGTCCCTAGAGGGATTTATAGAGATTCTAGAGCGATTTATAGGGTTTTGAGAAGGATTTCTAGGTCCCTAGAGGGATTTATAGAGATTCTAGAGCGATTTATAGAGTTTTGAGAGGGATATCTTTGGTCCTTGCCGGAGATTTCAATGCCTGGGCGACGGAGTGGGGTAGTCAGGCAACCAACCGACGTGGTGAAATCTTACTAGAAGCCATTGCTCAGATAGAAAACCATTACGACTCATAGAAACTATTACGACTATTGGTCGATTATTGGTTATTGGTTTCTGTGTGGTGGTCGATTTCAGGAATGGAATTCCTGACTGGATGCTCCTCTACGCTGAAAGGCACAAAAGAGGGAAGTTAAAGAAGATGGAGAAGGTCGATGACAGGAATAAATTCATTTCTTCTTTCTACCCTATGGAGTAACCAGGCATTTTATAATAATGTAATGTCTTATTTTTGCATTCCGAGAGATGCACTTCTTGTTGTAGATACCCTTTGTTATTTTCTCATTATTGATTTGAAATATTCTTTCTTTCACGTCTAGATATTTGGTGATAGACAAAATCCTTTAATTTTATAAATATTAGAGACAGAAGTATTTGGTAGTCATTCAACTATGATTGTTCCTTTTTCGAAAATAAAATATTTGGTTTTCAGTATTATGTATTAACTTTCAGAAAAATCACTCATCGGCCATTGATATAAACTAATTTATTGTTAATTGAATAAAATATTTGTTGCCGGAAAACTTTTTAGGTAAATTTTACTACATATTTAATTAAATATTAATTTTTTTTAGTGAATACAAAATTATGGTCAGTTTTAGATATAATTGTGTGATAATTTTTTAACTTTCATAATCACATATTATTATGTTCAGTTACGTTTGCATTAAAAGCTAGAAGTTAAGCTTGTTAAATCTTAAACTCAATTCCATGAATTCTCTATTCAGAAAAACTGCAAATTATAAACAAGAAACAATTAAACACGATAGTTACTTATTAAAACCAGTTTGGACATACGCATTACAAATTTACGACACTGCTAAACTGACTCATAGAAAACGACTACAAACTTTCCAATAAAAAATACTTAGACTTGTCATAAAAGCATCATGGTATTTCTGTAACAAAACTCACACTGACTTAAAAATACCAACGCTTGACGAACCCATACGTACGAACATACTACAAACGCTTCCAATAATCTACGCGGACATCCAAACCCATTGATAGAACCAATGCCTGGTAGAATAGAACACTAGGAGGTGATAGAATAGAGACTATTAAGAGTGATTTCAAGGGTTTCTAAATTGTTATCTGGAGTTTTAAGAGGGATTTCTAGATTCCTATAGGGATTTCTAGGTCCCTAGGGTTTTTTCAGTGATTTCTAGCTTCCTATAGAGATTTCTAGGTCCCTAATGGGATTTCTAGGTCCCTAGAGGGATTTATAGGTCCCTAGAGGGATTTCTAGGTCCTTGGAGGGATTTCTAGGTCCCCAGAGGGATTTCTAGGTCCCTAGAGGGTTTTCTATGTCCCTAGAGGAATTTCTAGGTCCCTAGAAGGATTTCTAGGTCCCTAGAGAGATTTCTAGGTCCCTAGAGGGATTTCTAGGTCCCTAGAGTGATTTGTAGGGATTCTAGAGGGAGTTATAGGTCCCTAGAGGAATTTCTAGGTCCCTAGAGGGATTTCCAGGTCCGTAGAGGGATTTGTAGGGATTCTAGTGCGTGTTACAGGGTTTTGAGTGGGATATCTAGGGTTTTTTCAGTGATTTCCAGCTTCCTATAGAGATTTCTAGGTCCCTAATGGGATTTCTAGGTCCCTAGAAGGATTTCTAGAGCGTGTTACAGGGTTTTGAGAGGGATATCATGGGTTTTTAGAGTGATTTCAAGGGTTTCTAAAGCGTTATCTTGGGTTTTGAGAGGGATATCTGGAGTTTTAAGAGGGATTTCTAGGTCCCTAGAAGGATTTCTAGGTCCCTAGAAGGATTTCTAGGTCCCTAGAGGGATTTATAGGGATTCTAGAGCGTGTTATAGGGTTTTGAGAGGGATTTCCAGGGTTTCTAAATTGTTATCTGGAGTTTTAAGAGGAATTTCTAGATTCCTATAGAGATTTCTAGGTCCTTGGAGGGATTTCTAGGTCCCCAGAGGGATTTCTAGGTCCCTAGAGGGTTTTCTATGTCCCTAGAGGAATTTCTAGGTCCCTAGAAGGATTTCTAGGTCCCTAGAGAGATTTCTAGGTCCCTAGAGGGATTTCTAGGTCCCTAGAGTGATTTGTAGGGATTCTAGAGGGAGTTATAGGTCCCTAGAGGGATTTATAGAGATTCTAGAGCGATTTATAGAAATCTCTCTAGGGACATAGAAATCCCTCTAGGGACATAGAAATCTATCCCTCTAGGGACCTAGAAATCCCTCTAGCGACAAAGAAATCCCTCTAGCGACATAGAAATCCCTCTAGCGACATAGAAATCCCTCTAGCGACATAGAAATCCCTCTAGGGACATAGAAATCTCTCTCTCTAGGGACCTAGAAATCCCTCTAGGGACATAGAAATCCCTCTAGGGACCTAGAAATCCCTCTAGGGACATTGAAATCCCTCTAGGGACCTAGAAATCTCTCTAGGGACATAGAAATCCCTCTAGGGACATAGAAATCTATCCCTCTAGGGACATAGAAATCCCTCTAGGGACCTAGAAATCCCTCTAGGGAGATAGAAATCCCTCTAGGGACCTAGAAATCCCTCTAGGGACATAGAAATCCCTCTAGCGACATAGAAATCCCTCTAGGGACATAGAAATCTCTCTCTCTAGGGACCTAGAAATCCCTTTAGGGACATAGAAATCTATCCCTCTAGGGACCTAGAAATCCCTCTAGGGACCTAGAAATCCCTCTACGGACCTAGATATCCCTCTCAAAACCCTGTAACACGCTCTAGAATCCCTATAAATCCCTCTAGGGACATAGAAATCTATCCCTCTAGGAACCTAGAAATCCCTCTAGCGACATAGAACTCCCTCTAGCGACATAGAAATCCCTCTAGGGATATAGAAATCTCTCTCTCTAGGGACCTAGAAATCCCTCTAGGGACCTAGAAATCCCTCTAGGGACCTAGAAATCCCTCTAGCGACATAGAAATCCCTCTAGGGACATAGAAATCTCTCTCTCTAGGGACCTAGAAATCCCTCTAGGGACATAGAAATCCCTCTAGGGACATAGAAATCCCTCTAGGGACATAGAAATCCCTCTAGGGACATAGAAATCTCTCTCTCTAGGGACCTAGAAATCCCTCTACGGACCTAGATATCTATCCCTCTAGGGACCTAGAAATCCCTCTAGGTACCTAGAAATCTCTCTAGGGACATAGAAATCCCTCTTGGGACATAGAAATCCCTCTTGGGACATAGAAATCCCTCTAGGGACATAGAAATCCCTCTAGGGACATAGAAATCTATCCCTCTAGGGACATAGAAATCTATCCCTCTAGGGACCTAGAAATCTATCCCTCTAGGGACCTAGAAATCCCTCTTGGGACATAGAAATCCCTCTAGGGACATAGAAATCTCTCTCTCTAGGGACCTAGAAATCCCTCTAGGGACCTAGAAATCCCTCTAGGGACCTAGAAATCCCTCTAGGGACCTAGAAATCCCTCTAGGGACCTAGAAATCCCTCTAGGGACCTAGAAATCCCTCTAGGGACCTAGAAATCCCTCTAGGGACCTAGAAATCCCTCTAGGGACATAGAAATCCCTCTAGGGACATAGAAATCTCTCTCTCTAGGGACCTAGAAATCCCTCTAGGGACATAGAAATCCCTCTAGGGACATAGAAATCCCTCTAGGGACATAGAAATCTATCCCTCTTGGGACCTAGAAATCTATCCCTCTAGGGACCTAGAAATCCCTCTAGGGACCTAGAAATCCCTCTAGGGACCTAGAAATCCCTCTAGGGACCTAGAAATCCCTCTAGGGACATAGAAATCCCTCTAGGGACATAGAAATCTCTCTCTCTAGGGACCTAGAAATCCCTCTAGGGACATAGAAATCCCTCTAGGGACATAGAAATCCCTCTAGGGACATAGAAATCTATCCCTCTAGGGACCTAGAAATCTATCCCTCTAGGGACCTAGAAATCCCTCTTGGGACATAGAAATCCCTCTAGGGACATAGAAATCTCTCTCTATAGGGACCTAGAAATCCCTCTAGGGACCTAGAAATCCCTCTAGGGACCTAGAAATCCCTCTAGGGACCTAGAAATCCCTCTAGGGACCTAGAAATCCCTCTAGGGACATAGAAATCCCTCTAGGGACATAGAAATCTATCCCTCTAGGGACATAGAAATCCCTCTAGGGACATAGAAATCCCTCTTGGGACATAGAAATCCCTCTAGCGACATAGAAATCCCTCTAGGGACATAGAAATCTCTCTCTCTAGGGACATAGAAATCCCTCTAGGGACATAGAAATCTATCCCTCTAGGGACATAGAAATCCCTCTAGGGACATAGAAATCCCTCTAGGGACCTAGAAATCCCTCTAGGGACATAGAAATCCCTCTAGGGACATAGAAATCTATCCCTCTAGGGACATAGAAATCCCTCTAGCGACATAGAAATCCCTCTAGGGACATAGAAATCTATCCCTCTAGGGACATAGAAATCCCTCTTGGGAAATAGAAATCCCTCTAGCGACATAGAAATCCCTCTAGGGACATAGAAATCTCTCTCTCTAGGGACCTAGAAATCCCTCTAGGGACATAGAAATCCCTCTAGGGACATAGAAATCTATCCCTCTAGGGACATAGAAATCCCTCTAGGGACCTAGAAATCCCTCTAGGGAGATAGAAATCCCTCTAGGGACCTAGAAATCCCTCTAGGTACATAGAAATCCCTCTAGCGACATAGAAATCCCTCTAGGGACATAGAAATCTCTCTCTCTAGGGACCTAGAAATCCCTTTAGGGACATAGAAATCTATCCCTCTAGGGACCTAGAAATCCCTCTAGGGACCTAGAAATCCCTCTACGGACCTAGATATCCCTCTCAAAACCCTGTAACACGCTCTAGAATCCATATAAATCCCTCTAGGGACATAGAAATCCCTCTAGGGACATAGAAATCTATCCCTCTAGGAACCTAGAAATCCCTCTAGCGACATAGAAATCCCTCTAGCGACATAGAAATCCCTCTAGCGACATAGAAATCCCTCTAGGGAAATAGAAATCTCTCTCTCTAGGGACCTAGAAATCCCTCTAGCGACATAGAAATCCCTCTAGGGACATAGAAATCTCTCTCTAGGGACCTAGAAATCCCTCTAGGGACATAGAAATCCCTCTAGGGACATAGAAATCCCTCTAGGGACATAGAAATCCCTCTAGGGACATAGAAATCTCTCTCTCTAGGGACCTAGAAATCCCTCTACGGACCTAGATATCTATCCCTCTAGGGACCTAGAAATCCCTCTAGGTACCTAGAAATCTCTCTAGGGACATAGAAATCCCTCTTGGGACATAGAAATCCCTCTTGGGACATAGAAATCCCTCTAGGGACATAGAAATCCCTCTAGGGACATAGAAATCTATCCCTCTAGGGACCTAGAAATCTATCCCTCTAGGGACCTAGAAATCCCTCTTGGGACATAGAAATCCCTCTAGGGACATAGAAATCTCTCTCTCTAGGGACCTAGAAATCCCTCTAGGGACCTAGAAATCCCTCTAGGGACCTAGAAATCCCTCTAGGGACCTAGAAATCCCTCTAGGGACCTAGAAATCCCTCTAGGGACCTAGAAATCCCTCTAGGGACATAGAAATCCCTCTAGGGACATAGAAATCTATCCCTCTAGGGACCTAGAAATCTATCCCTCTAGGGACCTAGAAATCCCTCTAGGGACCTAGAAATCCCTCTAGGGACCTAGAAATCCCTCTAGGGACCTAGAAATCCCTCTAGGGACATAGAAATCCCTCTAGGGACATAGAAATCTCTCTCTCTAGGGACCTAGAAATCCCTCTAGGGACATAGAAATCCCTCTAGGGACATAGAAATCCCTCTAGGGACATAGAAATCTATCCCTTTAGGGACATAGAAATCCCTCTAGGGACATAGAAATCCCTCTTGGGACATAGAAATCCCTCTAGCGACATAGAAATCCCTCTAGGGACATAGAAATCTCTCTCTCTAGGGACATAGAAATCCCTCTAGGGACATAGAAATCTATCCCTCTAGGGACATAGAAATCCCTCTAGGGACATAGAAATCCCTCTAGGGACCTAGAAATCCCTCTAGGGACATAGAAATCCCTCTAGGGACATAGAAATCTATCCCTCTAGGGACATAGAAATCCCTCTAGCGACATAGAAATCCCTCTAGGGACATAGAAATCTATCCCTCTAGGGACATAGAAATCCCTCTTGGGACATAGAAATCCCTCTAGCGACATAGAAATCCCTCTAGGGACATAGAAATCTCTCTCTCTAGGGACCTAGAAATCCCTATAGGGACATAGAAATCCCTCTAGGGACATAGAAATCTATCCCTCTAGGGACATAGAAATCCCTCTAGGGACCTAGAAATCCCTCTAGGGAGATAGAAATCCCTCTAGGGACCTAGAAATCCCTCTAGGTACATAGAAATCCCTCTAGCGACATAGAAATCCTTCTAGGGACATAGAAATCTCTCTCTCTAGGGACCTAGAAATCCCTTTAGGGACATAGAAATCTATCCCTCTAGGGACCTAGAAATCCCTCTAGGGACCTAGAAATCCCTCTACGGACCTAGATATCCCTCTCAAAACCCTGTACTACGCTCTAGAATCCCTATAAATCCCTCTAGGGACATAGAAATCCCTCTAGGGACATAGAAATCTATCCCTCTAGGAACCTAGAAATCCCTCTAGCGACATAGAAATCCCTCTAGCGACATAGAAATCCCTCTAGCGACATAGAAATCCCTCTAGGGATATAGAAATCTCTCTCTCTAGGGACCTAGAAATCCCTCTAGGGACCTAGAAATCCCTCTAGCGACATAGAAATCCCTCTAGGGACATAGAAATCTCTCTCTCTAGGGACCTAGAAATCCCTCTAGGGACATAGAAATCCCTCTAGGGACATAGAAATCCCTCTAGGGACATAGAAATCCCTCTAGGGACATAGAAATCTCTCTCTCTAGGGACCTAGAAATCCCTCTACGGACCTAGATATCTATCACTCTAGGGACCTAGAAATCCCTCTAGGTACCTAGAAATCTCTCTAGGGACATAGAAATCCCTCTTGGGACATAGAAATCCCTCTTGGGACATAGAAATCCCTCTAGGGACATAGAAATCCCTCTAGGGACATAGAAATCTATCCCTCTAGGGACCTAGAAATCTATCCCTCTAGGGACCTAGAAATCCCTCTTGGGACATAGAAATCCCTCTAGGGACATAGAAATCTCTCTCTCTAGGGACCTAGAAATCCCTCTAGGGACCTAGAAATCCCTCTAGGGACCTAGAAATCCCTCTAGGGACCTAGAAATCCCTCTAGGGACATAGAAATCCCTCTAGGGACATAGAAATCTCTCTCTCTAGGGACCTAGAAATCCCTCTAGGGACATAGAAATCCCTCTAGGGACATAGAAATCCCTCTAGGGACATAGAAATCTATCCCTCTAGGGACCTAGAAATCTATCCCTCTAGGGACCTAGAAATCCCTCTAGGGACCTAGAAATCCCTCTAGGGACCTAGAAATCCCTCTAGGGACCTAGAAATCCCTCTAGGGAGATAGAAATCCCTCTAGGGACCTAGAAATCCCTCTAGGTACATAGAAATCCCTCTAGCGACATAGAAATCCTTCTAGGGACATAGAAATCTCTCTCTCTAGGGACCTAGAAATCCCTTTAGGGACATAGAAATCTATCCCTCTAGGGACCTAGAAATCCCTCTAGGGACCTAGAAATCCCTCTACGGACCTAGATATCCCTCTCAAAACCCTGTACTACGCTCTAGAATCCCTATAAATCCCTCTAGGGACATAGAAATCCCTCTAGGGACATAGAAATCTATCCCTCTAGGAACCTAGAAATCCCTCTAGCGACATAGAAATCCCTCTAGCGACATAGAAATCCCTCTAGCGACATAGAAATCCCTCTAGGGATATAGAAATCTCTCTCTCTAGGGACCTAGAAATCCCTCTAGGGACCTAGAAATCCCTCTAGCGACATAGAAATCCCTCTAGGGACATAGAAATCTCTCTCTCTAGGGACCTAGAAATCCCTCTAGGGACATAGAAATCCCTCTAGGGACATAGAAATCCCTCTAGGGACATAGAAATCCCTCTAGGGACATAGAAATCTCTCTCTCTAGGGACCTAGAAATCCCTCTACGGACCTAGATATCTATCACTCTAGGGACCTAGAAATCCCTCTAGGTACCTAGAAATCTCTCTAGGGACATAGAAATCCCTCTTGGGACATAGAAATCCCTCTTGGGACATAGAAATCCCTCTAGGGACATAGAAATCCCTCTAGGGACATAGAAATCTATCCCTCTAGGGACCTAGAAATCTATCCCTCTAGGGACCTAGAAATCCCTCTTGGGACATAGAAATCCCTCTAGGGACATAGAAATCTCTCTCTCTAGGGACCTAGAAATCCCTCTAGGGACCTAGAAATCCCTCTAGGGACCTAGAAATCCCTCTAGGGACCTAGAAATCCCTCTAGGGACATAGAAATCCCTCTAGGGACATAGAAATCTCTCTCTCTAGGGACCTAGAAATCCCTCTAGGGACATAGAAATCCCTCTAGGGACATAGAAATCCCTCTAGGGACATAGAAATCTATCCCTCTAGGGACCTAGAAATCTATCCCTCTAGGGACCTAGAAATCCCTCTAGGGACCTAGAAATCCCTCTAGGGACCTAGAAATCCCTCTAGGGACCTAGAAATCCCTCTAGGGACCTAGAAATCCCTCTAGGGACATAGAAATCCCTCTAGGGACATAGAAATCTCTCTCTCTAGGGACCTAGAAATCCCTCTAGGGACATAGAAATCCCTCTAGGGACATAGAAATCCCTCTAGGGACCTAGAAATCCCTCTAGGGACCTAGAAATCCCTCTAGGGACATAGAAATCCCTCTAGGGACATAGAAATCTATCCCTCTAGGGACATAGAAATCCCTCTAGGGACATAGAAATCCCTCTTGGGACATAGAAATCCCTCTAGCGACATAGAAATCCCTCTAGGGACATAGAAATCTCTCTCTCTAGGGACATAGAAATCCCTCTAGGGACATAGAAATCTATCCCTCTAGGGACATAGAAATCCCTCTAGGGACATAGAAATCCCTCTAGGGACCTAGAAATCCCTCTAGGGACATAGAAATCCCTCTAGGGACATAGAAATCTATCCCTCTAGGGACATAGAAATCCCTCTAGCGACATAGAAATCCCTCTAGGGACATAGAAATCTATCCCTCTAGGGACATAGAAATCCCTCTTGGGACATAGAAATCCCTCTAGCGACATAGAAATCCCTCTAGGGACATAGAAATCTCTCTCTCTAGGGACCTAGAAATCCCTCTAGGGACATAGAAATCCCTCTAGGGACATAGAAATCCCTCTAGGGACATAGAAATCTCTCTCTCTAGGGACCTAGAAATCCCTCTAGGGACCTAGAAATCCCTCTAGGGACCTAGAAATCCCTCTAGGGACCTAGAAATCCCTCTAGGGACATAGAAATCCCTCTAGGGACCTAGAAATCCCTCTAGGGACCTAGAAATCCCTCTAGGGACATAGAAATCCCTCTAGGGACATAGAAATCTATCCCTCTAGGGACATAGAAATCCCTCTAGCGACATAGAAATCCCTCTAGGGACATAGAAATCTATCCCTCTAGGGACATAGAAATCCCTCTTGGGACATAGAAATCCCTCTAGCGACATAGAAATCCCTCTAGGGACATAGAAATCTCTCTCTCTAGGGACCTAGAAATCCCTCTTGGGACATAGAAATCCCTCTAGGGACATAGAAATCCCTCTAGGGACATAGAAATCTATCCCTCTAGGGACCTAGAAATCCCTCTAGCGACATAGAAATCCCTCTAGGGACATTGAAATCCCTCTAGGGACCTAGAAATCTATCCCTCTAGGGACCTAGAAATCCCTCTAGCGACATAGAAATCCCTCTAGGGACCTAGAAATCTCTCTAGGGACATAGAATCCCTCTAGGGACATAGAAATCCCTCTAGGGACATAGAAATCTATCCCTCTAGGGACCTAGAAATCCCTAGGGAATCCCTCTTCAAAATATCCGAAGGGAGGCGATCTCAGATTCAAATCAAAATAGGAATGTAATAATATTGGAAATAAATAAATCGAAGTAATAACAATATAATTAAATATATAACATGTTATAAAATAATGTTGTATATAATGTAAATAAATATAATAACGAGATCAATAAATAGAGTAATAATAATGGAAATACATAAATCGAAGTAATAACAATATAATTGAATATATAACATATTATAAAATAATTTGGTATATAATGTAAATAAATAAAATAATGAGATCAATAAATACTCCAATATATAAACGATTTAAAATTAAAATAATTATCTAAAACTAGTATAAAGTATAATAAATAAATAATAAGTATATTTAATCATAAATAATAAGTGTAGGATGTAAAATAATGCAACATATATAAAATATTTAAAATTCAAAAAATTATTTAAAAACTTAACATTCAATCGCATTTCGGTGGAAAATGGGTTGAAAAATGAAACTTACCTTTTGTTTCAAAAATAACTCCGGTCTCATTGTATCAATGCATACAGTTGGATGCCTACTTGCCATATGTTTTTTAAGATTGCTTGTGCTGCTCTTATATGATAATTTATGCTTGCATATATTACATTTGGCAATCCCAGAATTGGATTTCTTGGTAAAAAAATTCCAGATGGGACTTCTGACTGATCTTGAAATACTGTCAATTTTGACTATCCTGTTCTACTGTACTACTATTTAATATACTATCACTACTATTGAATACTACTACATATTTATATTTTAATTAACTATTATAAAAAAATATCACTTGTAATTAAATAAATAACAATAGAATAATAAATATACGGAAATACGCAGACTATGGCAAAGTGCTACTGCAACAATCACAGATCTAACAATGGCATAAAATCACCAACGAATCGAAATCACTCTTCGGTTATTCGTTTGCCGATGCTATTCGGCTACCGAATCGCATGAATCACAGTTGTTACGGCCGCTCAGTTTGTAATTATAAACAATTTGTATGCCCATATTCAGTGCTTTTTTTTTTATTCAATTGTTTAATTATTTACTAGTTTAATTCCAATAAAAATAAATTAATACTAAAGTACATTAGGTGTAAATCACATAAGATTTAGTGGGCCGTGTTTCAGCCGCTGTTTGTAATTTTATATAAAGTTAAATTGAAGTTTAATAATTTTGTTTATTTAATTATTTAATAGTCTTGTAACAGGAGTGAAATAAATATAGTGAAGGTTATAAATAACCGGGTGACCAATGAGGTTTTGTGTGAAATGGATTTGACATATAATCCCTCTAGGGACCTAGAAATCTATCCCTCTAGGGACCTAGAAATCCCTCTAGGGACATTGAAATCCCTCTAGGGACCTAGAAATCTCTCTAGGGACATAGAAATCCCTCTAGGGACATAGAAATCTATCCCTCTAGGGACCTAGAAATCCCTCTAGGGACCTAGAAATCCCTCTAGGGACCCAGAAATCCCTCTAGCGACATAGAAATCCCTCTAGCGACATAGAAATCCCTCTAGCGACATAGAAATCCCTCTAGGGACATAAAAATCTCTCTCTCTAGGGACCTAGAAATCCCTCCTAAAACTCCAGATATCCCTCTCAAAACCCAAGATAACAGTTACATTTCTACCAGTTACCTTGGATAACCTTACATTTTTGACAGACATCATTGTTTGTTTACTAGTCTGTTCGAGCGTTGTTGTGTTTGTTGCTCAGTTGTTCTTTGTTAATAATACAAGATAATGTCGATATTTTGTTGTTTGGTGTTTCTTAGTTATACGACAATGCTTATTTGGGATTTGGCAAGAACCGAGGAAGATGCAATTCATTTTTGCCAGGAGAAAAACATTTTGCAGAAAAATAGGAAATGTAGGGATAGAGACTCTTTTCAATCCATGTTGAACTGTATAGCAACCCATTTTCCACCGAAATGCGATTGAATGTTAAGTTTTTAAATAATTTTTTGAATTTTAAATATTTTATATATGTTGCATTATTTTACATCCTACACTTATTATTTATGATTAAATATACTTATTATTTATTTATTATACTTTATACTAGTTTTAGATAATTATTTTAATTTTAAATCGTTTATATATTGGAGTATTTATTGATCTCATTATTTTATTTATTTACATTATATACCAAATTATTTTATAATATGTTATATATTCAATTATATTGTTATTACTTCGATTTATGTATTTCCATTATTATTACTCTATTTATTGATCTCGTTATTATATTTATTTACATTATATACAACATTATTTTATAACATGTTATATATTTAATTATATTGTTATTACTTCGATTTATTTATTTCCAATATTATTACATTCCTATTTTGATTTGAATCTGAGATCGCCTCCCTTCGGATATTTTGAAGAGGGATTCCCTAGGGATTTCTAGGTCCCTAGAGGGATAGATTTCTATGTCCCTAGAGGGATTTCTATGTCCCTAGAGGGATTTCTATGTCCCTAGAGAGATTTCTAGGTCCCTAGAGGGATTTCTATGTCGCTAGAGGGATTTCTAGGTCCCTAGAGGGATAGATTTCTAGGTCCCTAGAGGGATTTCAATGTCCCTAGAGGGATTTCTATGTCGCTAGAGGGATTTCTAGGTCCCTAGAGGGATAGATTTCTATGTCCCTAGAGGGATTTCTATGTCCCTAGAGGGATTTCTATGTCCCAAGAGGGATTTCTAGGTCCCTAGAGAGAGAGATTTCTATGTCCCTAGAGGGATTTCTATGTCGCTAGAGGGATTTCTATGTCCCAAGAGGGATTTCTATGTCCCTAGAGGGATAGATTTCTATGTCCCTAGAGGGATTTCTATGTCGCTAGAGGGATTTCTATGTCCCTAGAGGGATAGATTTCTATGTCCCTAGAGGGATTTCTATGTCCCTAGAGGGATTTCTAGGTCCCTAGAGGGATTTCTAGGTCCCTAGAGGGATTTCTATGTCCCTAGAGGGATTTCTAGGTCCCTAGAGGGATTTCTAGGTCCCTAGAGGGATTTCTAGGTCCTAGAGGATTTCTAGAGGCGATCTCAGATTCAAATCAAAATATTTTAAAAGGTTATCCAAGGTAACTGGTAGAAATGTAACTGTTATAAAATGTAACCGCTGGGGCATGCGCAGAACATTGGCCTGCTAGTGCCGTGCGTTATATACTCAAGTACCATTTTTTTTCATCAGGATCTCATCTGTAAGGTCAGAAGGATTCAAAATATTATTTTAATCACTTTTTATTTAATAAGGGCTGGGGGTCGTAACTCAGATTGTAGATTGCTGAGTTGTTAGACTTAAGGGGCCGGGCCCAAACCGGTTTTGGGAGATAAATTATTTGATCTATTGACATCAACAGATGTCAGTGTGACCTGTGAGATATACAGACTCTCCTAGAGATCACCCAGCTTGATGAAATGAAAATCTACTTATTTCAGTTTCACATCCTTTCATTCCATCCTTCCGAAATATCAAACATTATTCATAGATTACCCGCCAACAAAGCCCCTGGACACGATCTAATCACATCCCAGATTCTAAAACGCCTTCCTCGGAAAGCGATCCTACTCCTTACATATATATACAATGCCGTACTCCGCACCACATATTTTCCTGATTCCTGGAAATTATCCATAATTAAGATGATTCCAAAACCTAAAAAACCACCAGAACTCCCATCCTCTTATCGTCCTATATCTCTCTTGCCCATAATGGGGAAAATACTTGAAAAACTCATTCTGAAACGTCTTCATCCTATCATAGAATCCAATCAAATAATCCCAGATCACCAATTTGGTTTCCGAACATCACACTCCACCATCCAGCAATGCCATCGTGTGGTGGACGTTGTCTCATCTGCATTAGAGCGCGGAATGTACTGCACGGGAGCTTTTCTCGATGTAGAGCAGGCTTTTGATCGAGTCTGGCATCCAGGACTGCTGTACAAACTCCGTAAATTCTTACCTTCAACTTACTTCCTTATTATCAGTTCCTACCTCAGTAATAGAACCTTTAAAGTAAACCATAATTATTCCTGCTCTTCCCTCTTCACCCAGTCTGCCGGTGTTCCTCAAGGTAGTATCCTGGGGCCCATCCTATACACGATATATACAGCTGACATCCCAACCCATCCAAGCACTGTCCTCACTACTTACGCTGATGACACATGTGTGTTATCAGTTAATAAGGATCCATTTGTTGCATCCCAATCTCTTCAATCCCATATCTCACACCTACAAGAATGGTGTCATAATTGGAGGATTAAAATAAATCCTAACAAATCCCATCAAATTACCTTCACCCTTCGTCGTAAACCTACGAATTCCTGTCCTACTGTATCGTTTAATAATACACCACTGAACCCTGTCGAACAGATACGTTACCTAGGACTCCATCTGGATAAACGTCTCACTTGGAATCCTCATACAAGACTGAAAAGACAAGAAACTGCTCGACGTTTTCGCCTACTTCAACACTTACTGGACAAACGCTCTAAGCTACCAATTCATTACAAAAGACTTATTTACATGACAGTCATCAGACCTATTTGGGCATACGGAGTTGAGCTTTGGGGCTCTACTAAACCATCCAATTCATCTCGTATCCAATCCTTGCAATCCAAAATCCTTCGTAAAATCCTCAATGCTCCTTATTATGTCACAAACAAACTCATCCATCATGATCTTAATATCCCATATGTTACTGATTTGGCCCAAACTAGATACCTATCCTTCCATAACAAGCTCCATACGCACTTGAATCCGCTAGTCTCTCAGCTTGCTTCCCATACTATTCCTGATAACCCTCCGAGGCGCCTGAAAAGAAGATGGCCTCGAGATCATCTACTATAGAACTTTATTGGAGTGCTATCGATGGGTAGTTTCTCCACAAGTGTTTTCATGTCATATTCTACATTTTTGCACATTTACTTGATATAATACCATTATAGTTGTAAATATCATTGAATTAAATAAAAAATAAAAAAATAAAAAAAACATCCTTTCATTTTTTTTTCAATCTTTTAATGTTCAGTGTATCCAATTATATGATAACTTATTTTAATAAATCAATTAAATTGTAATATTTGTTACCTTAATCACTTTTTTTACTTACATGAGTTCGTATAAGGTGACGTTAAATCTCCATCTAGTGATTGACCACCTCCCTATCAAATAAGAAAGAAAAATCTGTATTACTACAACCCATGAAGGAAGGGTTCTTTTATTTAATACATGGAAGATATTATATTGTTTCTAGGGCATAACCAGGAAGGTAAGTCAATTATTATCCGCAATATTGTTATATAATTTTATTGTAATAAAATAAAATCTTACAAGTACATCATTTTTCGACATTTCAACGCACTTGGTTTATCGTTGTACTTGCTTTATGATGCCTACATTAAAGAAGGTTTTCGGCTTAGCTGCGAGCCAGGAACGCACCGCCTCTTTCACTGCTTCGCACGAGGTAAATCGACGGTCCCTTAGTGCATCTTTATGTCTGTCTAAGAGCACCATTTCACGTGAACGGTCATCCGGCTCCTTTATCGTGCGTACCATTTGTGCTAACATTTTTGAATTTTTTAAGCCATTTGTAGACACTCCATTGAGGCAAAACACTGTCTCCGTACTGTAGCGAAAGTCTTAGATGAGTTTCGGGCCCTTATACGCACCTCTGGACCACAAACAACGGATCACTGAACGTAGGTCTTCTTTGGTGCAAATAGAAAGCCATGCAGCCATGATTAACAGCACGACAGCCATAACGGAACTAACCCAGCAGCTTGAAACTTGCGTATACATAAAAAAAAATAAACAAAGCATGCGTCATCAACACAAAGCGAACCCCCCCCCCCCGTATATTGTTTCCCCCAATTAAGGATACAGGTTAATCGAAGCTGGGTGAGCTCTTGAAGAGTCTGTATACCTCACAGGATTTTAGCAGATCAAGTAATATATTTCGCATAACCGGTTTGAACCAGGTGCCTTCAGAATATCAACTCAGCACTCTACAAACTGATTTATCTCGCACCCTTATTAAATAAGAAGCAATTTAAATAATATATTGTGAATCATTGGGACCTTACAAATGGCATACCAGTGAAAACAATTCTCTAACTGTACGAATTATTTCAAGAGTAAATGATGATCCTGGAGAATTGAAAAAAATTTAGGCCTGCCATGATGTCAATAAAGTTGATTAGTAAAGTTCAAGAAGTTGTATTAACTTTTCCCCCAGACTTAACTTCTGTATCTTAAGTATTCCAGGACCTAAGGCTTGCATAATCTCACAATATTATCTGAGTTTGTCCCAGTTATTTCAATGAAGATGTAGATCTAAGATAGGAAGTCGTTGCTGTTGCAAAAGAACTACATCCTTGTTCTCGTAGTAAGTGTCATTGTCGTAGATCTATTGAAATAATTTTGCCAAAAATTAAGTATTATAAATCTTTAAGGTGTCCATGTAGTAGCTCAATACAATAGGCTTTGGCTCATTTTAGTTTGTTTTTTTTTCAGTACATGGTAGAGACAGTTCTGTTCCTAGGACTACGATTATAATGGGAGGTGGTTTGTCCCATATCACGCTCAACCTACAGGTTTTCTACCCAATTTAGGGTACCCACTTTTTAAATGCAAGGTAGGAGTGAAGAGGACCTGGAGATTCTGGTACATCGGCGGCTCTTAACAGATTAAACAATTTAACAGCCTCAACTGGCTAAAGTTGTTTCTGTCTTAATACGATTACCTAGTACCTGAATACAATTGGGCTTTTTCCAGTTTAGTTCTAGAAAATTCTAATTCTAGTCCCACGATTTTGTTTTAGAAAGCCTTTTCCTAAGACAAAATCTCCATAATATGATAGTATTGTTTCTAAACGGTTGTGCAAGGAGGCGATTTGTCAAAGATCATACTTAACCATCCACTTTATAGAAGGCTGGTTGAGCCCCCATGAGGGTCTGCATATACTTCAAGATCACATACATGGCTCTTAAAATATTGGGCCGTAACGGATAAAATGCCAGTTTCGTTTATTTACAGTTTTCTTTTCATTAGGGATTAGATTATTTGTACACAAACAATTATGTTAAGTATACCGTTTGAAAGATCATTTAATCCTTTTTTATAATCAGTCTTACTTGAAAGTGAAGCAACGTTTTAAATATAAATAAGAATAAATCATGTCTTCCGCGGAAATTCGTATAATTTTTCTCTACGAATTTAAACTTGGCCATAGCCAACGGAGGCGTTCCGAAGCATTATTATTGTCTACGTTGAAGATACAGTGAGCGAAAGAACAATCTTCCGTTGGTTTGAAAATTTTCGGTCTGGGGATTATGACCTTACCAACAAAGAACGTAGTAGGCCGAAGACTAAGTTGGACAACGAAAAGTTGAAAGAGCTGGTCGAAGCTGGCCCTTCCCAAACCACTCGTGAATTAGGTTTGAACTAGGAGCAAGTGCCATGACTGTTTCCAGGCACCTTAAGGAGCTTGGTAAGACCGAAAAGCTGGAAATGTGGGTACTACGTGAATTAACCAGTTCACCCGATTGGAAACGTACAGTTCAGTTCTTTTGCGAAACAGAAATTAGGAGCACCTTCCTCACCCACCATATTCCTCGGACGTTTCTCCAACTGATTTTTAATTTTTCCGTTGTTTGGATAATTTTTTAAGAAATAAAAAAATTCACTACGAAAATGCCCTGAAATCGGCCTTCCAAGACTACACTTCTTCCTTGACACCTAATATCTACAGACCGGGGATAGAAATCCTTGTTTCACATTGGGAGAAGTATATTGAAAGTGAAGATTCCTATTTCGATTAATAAAAGTATTGTTCAATATTTTTTTTGCTAATAATTTAAATTTACACCTTCACTGACACATCATATGTCACAACCCAATATTAAAAAATAATGAGGACATCTGGAATTGAACCCCCGCAACTAAGCACTCTTCACACTGAGGTACCCCGCCCCGATATTAATTTACAGTGTTAATGGAGCGTTTACGAAATAGATTTTTCTTTATGAGAGTTTTATTTTCCTCTAAAGATCGATTTGCCACTCTTGGGAGGAAAATTTATATTTTGGGAACTGCGTAGCGCTGTGTATAGAGTGCTGAGTTGCTAAGCTGAAGGCTGTGCCAGATAAATTTTTAATCTTTTAAAAGCGACGGATCCTATGGGATCTCCAGACCCTCCTAGACCTCACTCAATCTATATAAAGTGGGTAACTTTAATCTCCTCTCTGTGCAACCGTTGCTCTAGAAACAGTACAGTCCCTACCATGAACTATACCCAATGCAACATTGACCTAATAGCAGTCAATGATACATAGTTAGTTCATAACTAATTTCTTTTTTTAGATAATTTCTAAAAATTTTTATTTTTTTATTTGAGATTTTTAGAACAGTATGAACTGAGACAGCAGGTTACAAACCGGCCAGGTTACTAATACCTCGTATGTAGGGATCTCATGCATAGTGATGACTTCACCGATGTTTTCCAGCTGGAAGCTACAAGCTGT
The DNA here is from genome assembly GCA_964056705.1 of Troilus luridus. Classification (NCBI taxonomy): domain Eukaryota; kingdom Metazoa; phylum Arthropoda; class Insecta; order Hemiptera; family Pentatomidae; genus Troilus; species Troilus luridus. Next base: position 104,173,888 of record OZ057416.1, on the reverse strand, counting down.
TCTTTTGCATCGATGAATAAAAATCTAGTCAGTATATGGATACGAATGAATAGAGATGTGGGTTCACTCTGTATATTCGTCGATCGTGTAAATATTCTTGATAAATATTCAGAAGTTGTAGACAGTCTCTAAAAGCGGAGTAAACAGGTGCAAAAGGTAATGAGTGCTTTGAAATGGAAAGCAGGTTAGAAGTTTTATCAAACTATGCTCATAGTGGCTTTAACATGCAAATGATGCTATGGTTTGTATTATAAAATAATAAAATAAACATGTAATGCAAACAAATAAAACTAAAAAAAACCTGTACCACTACAACCGTGAACGGTTATGGGGTTTAGTACATGGCAGAGACTGTTTCATGGACAACGGTTCTGCAAGGAGGTGACTTATCCTAGATCACGCTCAACTGCCAGATCCCCCCTTATTTTGGGTACCCTATTTTTATAACATTTTTAGAAGTTGGGTAAGCCCTAAGAGTGTCCTAGATCCCATATGCTCCATCTCCGGCTGTAAACAGACTAAATAAAAGTCTTGTCTACAGCGGAATTTGAACCAGGATTTCTAGCATGGCAGCTCAGTGCTCTACCACTGAGCCACTCTGCTCCCTAACGGACAAATAAATAAATAAAATAAAACTATGATTAATAAATGTATATTTGTATAAATATATAGTTTGGAAAGTTTGATATATATGCCTGTTAATGGCTTGTTCTGTTTTAAGGTTGCTCATGTCCAAGTACCCAAGCAGAATATTCCTCATAATGTTTACCTAAGTGTTCATGTATCTTCTTCATGACATTAATATTACCTGGTCATCAGAAAATAAATTCCTTATCCTTATATTTAAGACTTCATCCAAATTTTAGCCGAGAAAACAAAACGACTGAAATGTAGAAAATCTTTTAATAAGGTAAAACAAAGGTTTTACACATCATTATCCTCATACATTCTAGCATGATATCATAGTAAAATAAACAGCGAGAAATAAAGTTGTTTGGTTTGTTTAAGGAAAAGCGTAGTGGAATACTCTTATGAAGTAGAAAAAATTAAAAATCTAATATAAAATGAATGTATTAAATAAATTAATTTCATATTTAATACATTCATATTAATTTATTTGATACATTCATTTTATATTACATTTTTAATTTTTTCTACTTCATAAGAGTATTCCACTACGCTTTACCTCAAACAAACCAAACAACTTTATTTCTCGCTGTTTATTTTACGATGATAATTTAGTACGTAATAAGACAAGGTATTACTATGGATTTAATAATATGCATTAGTGTTAGTGAAGTAATTTTATGTATGATATAATGAGAGTGAAGTGAAATAATAATGATCAATCAATAATTCTGTGTATCTTAAAAAACAGTTTGTATATTAATGTATAGATTAGTATTTAAAATGATTAGATGAGTACTTACAGCGGACAGTTTCTCTAATTGTTATTAAGGGTGTCATTAAAAAATTAGGGAAGGAGGAAACCTGTGATCTTTCACCATCGAGGACGTGTCCTCGAGGAAAAATTAATGAATAAATGAGCCGTTGTTGGAGGAGCACTGGAGCATTTGTCCCCTTCTCGACCTGGCACTGGATGCTGAAGAGAGTCCTTCTGGGCCTGGAAAACAATTCTGCCTAGAGATTGCTTCTGAGCATACTCCACTAGCTCCCGTGCCTAAATGGCTTGATCGGTACAAAGCACGCGAGTCAGTAAGAATGCTCGGCCGCAACTAGTGCAGTGTGCAAAGTTATGAATTGCTATGCAAAGGTTCCAATCAAGATTAAAGTTCGGCTGTGGAAGACAAATTAGTTAATATAACAGCTAAGGATGGATTATGTGGGATATCCAGATCTCCAGCTCACCCGGCCTCTTCAGAGTACCCTAAATTGGAGGAAAAACCTGGAGGTGTAATCTGTTCTGGGACAAATAACCTCCCTGCCCAACCTTTGTCCTAAAAACCGTACAGATAGATCATTTAGTGATTCAAAGACCCCTTTGGCTTTGTAATGGAACAGTTTTTTTTAAGATTGTCATTAAAAGAAGAATCGTTAGGACAATGGGGAAATATTCATGTTTGATTAGAATAAATTGGACTGGAATTTTATTGAAACTAAATTCAAACTTTCTCTTTCATATACTTATACATATAGGATAAGCAGATCAATATTCGTGTCATATGAAATATTTAAAAAAAAATCACTGGTTGTTACAGTTACTTAACATTATATTTAATCAAATAAATACGTAATCAACTGAAATACAAACATTTTTATTTTGAAGAAAATTTGTCCAGGACCGGGATTCGAACCCGGGTCGTCTGCATTCCCTTTGCAGTGCTCTGCCACTTGAGCTATCCTGGCAAATACCCCGGCCAGACAAATCCTTTCTCTTCACCGATCCCATATCCCCGTGTTCTCGCAATTTGCGATGTATACAAGGGGAAGAATGTTCATTGAACATTACGTTAATTAGGATCTTAATTTGTTGACTTACGCCATTATATTATTTATAATTTATTTTTAATAATTATTATAATTTTTAAATATTTATATTTTGAATAGAAAAGATTTGTCATGGGCCGGGATTCGAACCCGGGTCATCTGCATTTCCGTTACAGTGCTCTACTACTTGACCTATTCTGGCACATACCCCGGTCAGACAAATCCACTAGCTCCCGTGCCTAAATGGCTTGATCGCTACTAACCGCGTGACCCAGTCGACTATCATTAACGAGCAACACGGGATCACCCACGTGTGTATCACAAGTACACATCGCAAATTGAGAGAAGGATAGCTTAAGTAGCAGAGCACTGCAACGGAAATGCAGATGACCCGAGTTCGAATCGAGTTAAATAAAAATATTTAAAAATTATAATAATTATAAAAAAATAAAATAAATTTAAATACAAACAATTGGGGTTCATATAATCAAAAGTGTTGCTGCCTTAAGTTGAAGTTATATACATTTTATCGGAATAGAAGATTCCTATTACTGATGACTTGTTTGTTATGTTTATTGAATGAAAAAAAAATCCACTACAACTCTTGAAGAGTTTTAGGTACGTTGTGTGGTAGATACTGTACTGTTAATTGGACAACGGTTGTGTAGGGAGGTGATTTGTCATAGATAATGGTCAACCGTCAGGTGATTACCTCCTTAATTGAGGCTGGTTGAGCCCCAAGAGGGTCTGCAGATCCTTCAAAATCACATACATGGCTGTTCACAGATTAAATAAAATCTGCCACAGCCGGATTAGAACCTGGGACCTTTGGTACAGGTACTTAGCGTTCTACCACTGAGCGGAGAGTCCCTCATTTTTTAATTTTTTGAATGACTTAAGTTAATATGTTTTCAACTCTTTGAGACAATCAATAGGCCGATCTGACAGATCGTATAGGTATATTTTTTTCCCCCTTCCCTTTGTGTTGGCAACAATTCTTTCACGCTCCAAGTAGCTGTTTTGTGGATGACCCGTGTGAGTATAGTGTCTCCCTCACTAGTGAGGAACCCTCCTGGACGCCTCATATGAAGCATGCGTTCTGAAGCATGCGCCTCAACAGAAATCGAAAGTTTAACCAACATCATATAAACATCTACTTTTTTTGTTCATTCGTATTATTACATTAACCGCACCGTTTACATCACATTAGCCAACGGCGCTGCCTTTTTTATGACTCGTACGCAACTGACGTCTACGATCTTTCAGAAATCATCCTGGTGTATGAGGTGGTGCAAGAAATGTGAAAACTGTTGTGAAAAAAATGGAATCTATGGTTTGATGGATATGTGTTGGATATGACTGTGGAATATACCAGTAAATATATTTTAAACATTCAAAACACATTCTCTAGCCCAAGGGATGCTAAGATCACAGATATAGTAGAACTGAAAGCTTTTATTCAAAGTTTTTATGTTGCTGTCATCCATGTCTATTTTAATTGTTAAATTTGTCTAGTATTGATTATGTTATTATTATAGTTCATTACCTGTACCACTACGACCCGTGAATGAGTCTGGGGGTTCAGTACATGGTTGAGACTGTACTGTTTCATGGACAACGGTTCTGCAAGGAGGTGACTTGTCCTAGGTCACGCTCAACCGCCAGGTTTTCCCCCCTTATTATGGGTACCCTATTTTTATAATTTTTTATAGAGGCCAGGTGAGCCTCAGGAGGGTCCTAGATCCAATATGATCCATCTACCGCTGCAAACAGACTAAATAAAAGTAACTGCCTGCAGCGGGATTTGAACCAGGATTTCCGGCATGGTAACTACAGCGCTCAACCACTGAGCCACTCCGCTCCCTATTATTATAGTTCATTATAAGAATAAATATTGATAAATGAAAAAAAAATTATAGGTTACGAATAAGAAGCAAATTTATGGTTCCTGTAATTTTTTCAATTGAATCCTAAATATACTTGATGCAAATGCTATTCCGTTATTACTATCTATCTCCCAAACCCCTAAAGTTGTTAGAGTATATAAGCTCAAATTTCAACAAAAATACTAGTTTTCCTGGAAGTGATCTGTCAAATCGCCGCGACTAATCTGAAGCGTTTTGGAGCCACAACTAATGAAAGTTAAAAAAATTCTGCTGTTTTACATTACCATTTTTATTAAATATATTTTTTTTTTGTTTAAGATTCCGCCTGGGATGGTCTACTCAAACCGAATCACCGCTGAACGGCCCGATAGCTACCAGGGCCAATGGATTCCCATTCATTCCGTTACTGTCAACAGTTTTCCTCTTCCTTCAATATACTCAATGACAGCTTCTATTTTTATAAATCTTTTTCAAGCTATTTTACGTTTCAACAGTTTTAAAATTTTTATATAACGGGTGGCCCAAAAAAGACTGAAGGATTAAAAATAACTGTATTTTTTTGTTTTTATTTTTTATTAATTTTTTTTTTATGTTTTTAAATATTTAATTCATGGAAATTTTTTACATCTAAGTGTGAAATATAACATCTCTCAAATGGTGTCCATTTTCTTGCAAACAAAAATTGGCTCTTTTAACCGCATTTTCCATTACTGCCCGTAGAGTTTCTGGTTCCAAGTTCCTTATTTCTGCTTGAATGTTCTGCTTAAGCTCTTGAATTGTTTGGGGTTTATTGATATACACAACTCCTTTCAAATCATTTTCTCTGGCTATTTGACTAAAACGAATAGCATATTGCAGGCGTGCCTGATGATCTTGGGGAAGCAGTTGCTGTACCATTTGAATTTTATACGGAAACATTTTAAGATCCCGCTTCAAAATTCTTTGCAGGGATGTTCTGGAGATTCCCAATTGAGCAGAACGACGACGTCCTTCATTCTTTTTTTGGCCACCCGGCTATTCGTTTTAGTCAAATAGCCAGAGAAAATGATTTGAAAGGAGTTGTGTATATCAATAAACCCCAAACAATTCAAGAGCTTAAGCAGAACATTCAAGCAGAAATAAGGAACTTGGAACCAGAAACTCAGCGGGCAGTAATGGAAAATGCGGTTAAAAGAGCCAATTTTTGTTTGCAAGAAAATGGACACCATTTGAGAGATGTTATATTTCACACTTAGATGTAAAAAATTTCCATGAATTAAATATTTAAAAACATAAAAAAAAAATTAATAAAAAATAAAAACAAAAAAATACAGTAATTTTTAATCCTTCAGTCTTTTTTGGGCCACCCTGTACAATCAAATTATATTTAGCAGCTGTTGACAAATGAGGGTGTTGAGGCGAAACTGACATTCTCCACTTTTCATAACTTTCGGTAAAACGATTTTAAATTGATTCTGTTATAAATATATTTTATTTAGTTATTCTTAAATTTTTTTTGCACCTGCGCAATTGCGGATCCAGCTAATTTGATCCAAGTATTATTCTCTTTACTTGTCTACAGGAAAATCAAATTTTGGAATGGAAATATCAATAGTTGAGTAAGTCATTTGGCCAATGGATTTTTAATCTTTTCCAATCAAGTCCAGGTAACAAGGAGTAGGAAAGCGGAAAAATGAGTGGGTTTTGGTGATTGTGTCTCGATTAGTGGAATGTCATGTATTTGGTATGAATATGTGATTTTATAGTGGGAATGTTCATGGCGTTGTGTATGGTGTGATTCGAAATATAACATGGAGCATTAACAATTTTTCTTAGAATTTTGTTCTTTGTTGTTTGTATCTTGTGTATGTTTTTCTGAACCACAAAGTTCTGCATGTCCAAATAGGTTTTAGTATAATGTTATAGATAAGTCGTTTGTTGTTGTTGTTGTTTTATTTTAAGGGCAAACAACTACAAATAGTTATTATTGCCCTCACTACTGGAGAATATAAATATTTACAGTATCTACATAATTACCACTAGAGAATATACATATTTACATTACCTACATAATTACATTTATATATTCTAGTTACCTTATTACACTTAGTAAAAATATTGTTAAATATTTAAATAACAACATACCGTGCTATAATAGTCACATAGTAAAGCCATATTAACACATTAAACATATGATAGAAATGTAACTTATATGAAGTTGTTCATATTAAAATAAAACGTTATACATAATTATATAAGATTTATGATATAATATAAAATTTATATTATCTATATAACATTATACATACCGACAATATATATATATATATATAAACACATATACACACACATACATAAACTCATATACACACATACACATAAACATGTAAATGTATATGTCAAATTGACTGGTATATATTGGTGTTTTTAATAAATTTTAACGTATTATTTAAACATTGTTCGTTATCCCCCAACGCCTTTTGAGATATTGCGCACTGTAACTGTCACCTTACACAGTGTACATTGAGGTGGGTCTTTCTTTGTTATCAGGTATTCGTGGGTCAAACGACTGTGACCAATCCTAAGGCGGGTAATAACTACTTCTTCTCTTCTACACTGCCTGGAAGATGATGCCCAGCTAGTGATAGTCGGTTTGATTATTTTCAGTTTATTGTCTTCTAGCGATGTCCAAGTACATAAGTCGTTTGTTTCGTATGTCTTTAGTACATACCTTTATAAGTGAAGATCTGTAGCCCAGAAGATGTGATAGTTGTTTGTAGCGTCAGTCAGTTCTTGTCTTTTTAATTTTGTATGTACGTTCCATGTAAGTCTTTTGTCCAAGTATTGTCCGAGATAACGTACATAGTTTTTGGAAGCTGTTATAAATATTTGAGATAAATTAGTCAGAAATTTTAAGAGAAGATGTTTTTATTGGCCTTCTCTTAAAATGTCTGACTTATTTAAAAAGTGGATCGTTTATGAAAAGTGGAGAACGTGAGTTTTGCATCCACGCCCCTCAAACATACTAAAAATACTGAATGTTGTTACATTCTGATCAAACAGTTATTACATTCGACATTAATAGATTCTATTATTAGGCGATTATCATTTTATCTCTTTATTGATGTAAAATGTTAATCAATATCGATTATTCATAAGAATAATAAATGAAATGAAAAATAGGATTCAAACTGCAATAAGACCTCACTGGTGTTCAGGGCACGTTTGACAGAACATGAATATATAGGCCAAGAATTCAAAATTCATAAAAATGTTGCTAACGTTAAAAAAACTTTGTTAGAGAGAAAGTAACCAAAAAGTGAGCTGTAATTATAAACATAACTTCAAATAGTAAATAGCTGATAATTGATGATTCATTAATGAAGGGGTCCCCAAAGACCCCTCCTTACACAATAAACTGTGTAAGCATGTGAAAAATAAACATTTATTTTTACAGTCACAAGATACATTATAAGTTTGGATTTAGGATAAAGAAGTTCTTGTAAGAGAAAAATAATTAAAATTAAGTGAGATTTTTTTTATTCTGAACTGGTTCACACTCCCCAGGTTGGGAACCCCTGCATCGGGACAGAAAAATAAGGAACATCACACAAATTAAGATCAGAGAAGATATATTTTATATCAAATACTCGTCAAGTATAATAAGGCTACTTCATAAGGTTGACTGGCCACCAAAACTGTCAAAATAGAATTGAATTTTTTTTTTGTCTTTTCATAAAAAAAAACTGCTAATATATGAGCCGTTCACTGCACGAATTGACTAACTCCACTTTTTGAAAAATCTTTAATTTAAGAGTAAAAGTACTTCATGTAGTCATAAAATCAATAAAATCTTTCTCAAACAATAAAGGTGAACACCATTAAACGAAAAACCTTTTTGGCCACTGAATAATAAATCATTTTTTTCAGAGGTCATTTTGATTAACTCCATACTATAATACAAATCGATGCAATAATACCGTTTAAATCAACTAACGAAGCTAAATGATGAATGTTATCAAGTTAGAAAGGTCCAAACTACACCTTATTCAATTTAAATGTGTCTATGATAAAGATCAAAATTTAATCCAATCAATATAAGGAAATCTGTGGCAGGTTGAAACCTCGAAGTTTGAAAAATATAGATCAGCCTTTATTATGTCCTAAAGATAGATCTGTAACAAAAGGAAAAAAAGGATAGACATGATGGATATGGTAAAATTCATTCGTCTTGTTAACCATGATTACTTTAAAAACTTGTTAACCATGATTACTTTAAAAGCATATGAAGAAATCGAAATGACGAGTCCTTACATAAGCTGATGAAGAAGACATCAATTATACTGCTGAAGGATTAATCACTAATAATTATAATTTTTTTTTTTAAGAAAAGATATGTCCAGGACCGGTACTCGAACACGGGTCCAGATAGATAGTCTGGAACACTACCATTTGAGCTATCCTGGCCCCAATCAAGCACGCTTCTCGGTCGTGGTCATATCATTTCTTTTCACTGATCCCAAGTCCCAGCATTCTCGCATTTTTGCGATGTATACGAGGGGAAGAATGTTCTTTGAACATTTTTTTTAATTTGGAATTAAATTTTAATTTGGAATAATTATATAATATAACTAAACTGTTAATATTAATTTTTATGGAAAATTTGTATTAAAAATATTAAATAATTAACTTTTTCTGAGATAAGAAACTTTAATATGCATTTATGCAACCTACAATATTTGAATAGTTGCCAGGAAGAAGAGGGTATGTTACATTTTTTAGTTTCTTTCGCTCTCTCGTCAAGAAATACCCTCCGGCACACGAAATTTCTATAGACTCATCGTTTTTCAATGTCATGTTAAAATAAACATTTTGACCAAAGCATCGTGTATGTAACAATTTTTCTTTTTGCTGGTTTTACAATCGAACAAGGGCGTAAGTGCAATAAAATGTAAGAAGGTCGAATGTGACAGTCAGCTAATTAAATGACCCGTTTTCTTATTTTGGCTCTACCGTAAACTTTGAAAAATGTAGCATGGGCACTTCTTCCAGGCAGCTTTAATTTATTTGAATTTATGTTATAAAGGGAATTTTTAAAAACAATGCACACAATTTCTCCAATTTTTGTTTTATAGAATTAATCAATGTGTGCGTTGAACGGCTTATATTTCAAAATGCTACCTCTTATTATTAAGAAACTTAATAATTAAATAATTAAAAAAAATGTGTTCAAACTTACTATCTAGGAATGGCTATGCCAAACAAATGACAAGCCAGTTCCTATAAGTGAAAAATCGGAGAACTGATATTAGGATAATCTTTACTCTAATTAGATATTTTAAAAGAAAAAGGGTGATATAAAAACAAATGCACAAATACAGTATTAATGTGTTTAACTTATCAGCTGTTCAAATTGTTTATAGTATTATAAAATATATCGTTTTACATCATTTAAGTCTCTAACACCAACGTTTTCAAACTAAGTAGGCGTTATGTTAAATTTTACATAAAAAGGTGAGTTTTTTAACAACAGAGAATCACATTTAAGTTGTCAATCTCATGGCCCATCATGAACTAAATATGCAGGTCACAAAACACAAAGGTGTACAAGTTACGTTCCCCTTTGACAAATAAGGCATATTACTCTCGTCTGACAATAGAGTTTGTTATCTTTCCACACGAGTACTTTTGTATTATACAGTACTCATCTCATATCATTGGTTCAATTACAATATGAAGTTGTTTGTTGTATAAATTGACTGGCAGTATTGTCATTATCTATAGCATAATAAATTGAATTTAGATAAATCACATTGTTCAGTAGCGTGAATGAACATAATTACTTAAACAAACGATTTATCTTTTTTTCAAATTAAGGATTTTTTACTTGCAAGTACCTTAATTACTGTTAAAAAAGTCACAATTTTTCACAAAAAATATTCACATAATCCCTCGGTTCATTCGCATACCAATCCATTAAATCTCAACATCTGTTCTATATCTACAGTCTTCTTCAATTCAAATCCTCTTTACAGGACAAGGAAAAAAAATCTCTCCTTTCCGATCTTGGTACAAAACATTCTCGGACGTTCCACCACAACCTGGAACTCAAGTCCTTCCCAATATCCGTCATTCTTCTTCCCTATTGTTAAGGTCATGTTTGATGACCTTATTAAAGATTATTTGTAATAATGACAAAATTAATTCATTTTTCATTTTATTTTTTTCTTTTCTTTTTTGGAAACAATATAATTTAAACTTTATTTACATATTTGTTTAGAATAATTCAATATTGTAGGCAATAGGAAATAGAAAACACATCTTACAAAAGATGAAGAAAGAAAAACAAAAACGTTTTTTAACGTTAATTTATACTTATATGTTATTGTGCATTAGTTTAATAAATCCATGTTTCAGCACATGGACTAAGTTTATAAAAATTTCCCTACACTGCTTATAAAAATTTTCTTTCTCTGATATTCCAATCAAGGTAAGAACTGACATGACAAAAGTGGAGTCGATCGACTTTGGTTCACTCTGGCTATAAGTTATACAGTTTTGGCACGAGCTTCTTGTGTTGCACATCGTAAACTCTAGGAGCTCAGACCTGCATTAGGACTTGGAGTGGTATTAAGTCGCTGCCCACCTGCAGGTGTAATAAATCTCTTCATCTATTCGACCACTTCTAATTGACCCACTCTATCGTCTCAACATCCTCGCTCGCCCAGCCGACGAGAATCTACTTCGACAGAGAGACAAGGACATTTTTCTGTTCATAATATTTCAACTTCCAAACAATAATTTATTTTGTAACTGATAAACATTTATTTGTAATTAAATAGGGTTAAATTTATTATCTTAGGTTTAAATATAATTCCGCTGGTGTTCCTCAAGGCATTATCCTTGGCCCAACCCTCTGTCTACAGTTCTATTATACAGCTAACATCCCAACTCATCCTAATACTATCCTTACCAAGTATGCAGATGACACATGTCTATTATCTGTCAACACTGATCTAGTCATAGCATCCCGTACTCTTCAATCCCATATCACTGACCTTGAAAGATGTGACAAAACTGGAGGATTAAAATAATTACAATTAAAATTCTCACAAATCCCGCAAATCACCTTTACACTCCGTCGTAAACCAATGACTTCCTGTCCTCCTGTATCGTTTAAAAACATCCCACTGATTCCTGTAGATTAGGTCTCGTACTAAGGATTAAAATTAACTTGACATCCTCATACTAGACTGAAACGATAACAAACAGCTCGCCGTTTCAGGTTACTTCAAGATTTACTAGACAAACGATCCAAGCTTTCAATTAATTAGAACAGACTCATATACATGACAATCACTAGACCCATCTGGACTTACGGAGTGGAGCTTTACGGCTCCACTAAACCATCGATTCCCTCACGTATTCAATCCTTACAATCCAAAATCCTTCGTAAAACCTCACTGCTCCATACTTCTTTAGGAACACAGTAATCCATAATGACCTTAATGTCCCATTCGTTGCTGATTTGGCCCGAGTCCGATATAAATTTTTTCATGACAAACTACAATCCCACTCAAACCCACTAGTTAAACCTAGCGAACACTTCAATTCCTGATAATCCTCAGATGCGTCTGAAAAGAAGTTGGCTTCGTGATCTTCTAAGTTGAACTTGCTATTTGAGTACTACCACTGGTCAGTTACTCTACTTATCTTTTCATGTCAATGTGTACATTCTTCTATTTACTTGTATTATCTAAATATAGTTGTAAATTTCACTGTATAAATTGTAAAAAATTAAAAAAATTGGCCAATCATAAAGCTACTGTCCCTTACTTTTTTTATGACGCTACACAAAATATATCACGGTTTTTGAAGTGATATAGAATGAATGGATCGATTTAGAATAAAACAAAAGCTACATGTTACAGCACTTTTATTTCAAAACTGATAATGCAATGAAATAAGTTTGAAATTCTTATATGGATAGTTTCTCGAAAACTGATCTTTGTATCAGAGTATACACGTTATAGAGACTTAGTGAGCCCTAAATGGGTCTTTAATAATAATAATAAAGTCTTTGTTTATTCTGCGACAAATTCCTTTAGAAGAACTATACACGTTACTATACAGGGTATTATATGTCTTAGAGTATAATGTGATTACATGTAATTAATAAATACAATTAAATTAACAAATGAGAAAGAATTAATGAAAAAAAATCCGAATTACCTCTTGTGATAACATTTAATGAATAAAAAAACAGGGTACAAGAAAAAAAAATAACATAACAATATATATATATATATATATATATATATATATATATATATATATATATATATATGAACGACTTTAATACAACATGTGTTTTATGTCGTAGCCTAATTTAAATAAGCCCTGTCGCCATTTCTCTTTATCATAGCAATCTTCCTCTCTTCCTCTTGCCGCCATTGCTTCCGGGATCACTTCCATAACAATAAGAAGAATAAATAAGATAAGAATAATTATAGAGAGCGAAATAATAGATAATTACATATTATGCAAGTTACAATGTCAAGTAGAAAAAAACAAAGCAAATAATGAAACAAAAATACAAACAATATCAACTCCGTGGGAGCACTCTTACCATTTGAGCTACCAGGGGTCGCCTCCCACCTAGGACAAATCCGTTCTCTTTACCCATCCCATATCCCCATGCTCTCGCAATTTTGCGTTGTATACACGATAAAGAATGTTCATTGAACATTACTTTAATTAGGATCTTGTTGACTTACCTGATTATGATCGGTGAAGAGAACAGATTTGTCCGGACTGAAAGGTGATCCCTGGTAGCTCAAATGGTAAGAGCGCTGCAACGGAGAGGCGGACGACCCGGGTTCGAATTCCGCCCAGGGAAAATCTTTTCTCTTCAAAATAAATTTAAAAAAAATTAAAGCAATTAATAAAAAAATTAAATGTAATAGATTGCACAGAATACAAATCATTGATATATTCCTTATTTGCGTTCACAGTTAACGTTATATCTTAAATGATATTTTAGGAACATCGGTGGTTCAGTCTTTTGAATAAAGATATTTTTTACTACGGTGCTATCACGTATTCTAGCAGAGCTGCGAACTCTCTTTTAGAATACCTAAATATTTTGTGTGAATTCGATGTGATCCGTCAGGTGTAGATGTTACGTGTCGCAACCACACCTATTATCGATAGGTGTTATATATATATATATATATATATATATATATATATATATATATATATATATATATATATATATATATATATATATATAGACGTGGCAGACATGTGTAAAGGTTTCGAAGGGTTCGCCTTGTTTTGAGAAAGATAATCACACTCTATGGAAAGAAATTAGTCGAATGGCTCCTATAGAGCGCAGCAGCTTACACTATGTATATGATGAAGTTATTTTTTTTTTTACTAATTAAGATTTTGAAGACTAGTACTACAAGTGGGAAGTGTCTTGGAACTGAGTGGAAGAAATATGAATGTAGGAGTCTTTTTCTTCTGAATTCTGACTAAATTTAGTTGTTGAAACATACTAGTGTCATTTGGTGATAGAGCCTGTCTAACAGTTATGACCATATATATATATTTTTTTTTTGTAACGACTCGATTAATAATCAGATGGGTTTGTGATTATAAATCTTTTAATTAAGTATTAGATGGAAGTCATTAATGATTTTGGGTCTTTTTCGTTTAATCCCCGCATTTCTAATTTATGGTTAGAAATAAAACACATGTTATGAAAAAAATAATTAATATTTAAATTAAACTTTATTGTATGATGAGAAATATGCAGTTTCATGTCAACAATTACCGCTAGAACGCTAGAATAAATTAGTTTGACTTTATTTGGAAATATTTAGTCGCAAAAGGTAATAAGATTGCAAAACGGGAATTTAGACTTGTCTAAAAATTTTAATCGATACCCCAGAAGTGTGTGAATAATGTTATAATAATAATCTTTATTATTATTTATAATTTTTATTTATATAATAATAATCATTATTGTTATTTATAATAATCCTTTAAACCCATCTTTGAAATCATCTGTTGAACTCTCGAAGATGTTCTTCCAATTTTGTTTAAGGAACTTTTTACAATATTACTTCTGTTAGTAAATAGTTGTAACTTTAAGTACTAAAAGGTATCCTTGGCCCGATCCTTTATACAGTTTATACAGCTGACATCCCGACTCATCCTAGTACTATCCTTACCACATATGCTGATGATACATGTGTATTATCAGTCAATACCAATCCAGTTATTGTATCCCAAAGCCTCCAATCCCATATCACAGATCTTGAAGAATGGTGCCAGAACTGGAGAATTAATATAAATTCTCAAAAATCCCATCAAATCTCTTTTACCTTAAGTCGTAAACCAATGACTTCCTGCCCTTCAGTATCCTTTAATAATATCCCACTTGTGCCTGTAGAACAGATCCGATACTTAGGGTTGCATCTCGACAAACGATTAACCTGGAATCCTCATACAAGACTGAAAAGACAAGAAACCGCTCGACGTTTCAGGCTACTTCAACACTTACTAGCCAAAGCTCTAAGCTCCCAATTAATTACAAAAGACTCATCTACATGACCATCATACGACCTATTTGGACTTACGGAGTAGAGCTTTGTGGCTCCACTAAGCCATCGAATTCTTCTCGTATCCAATCCCTACAATCCAAAATCCTTCGTAAAATCCTCAACGCTCCTTATTTTGTTAAGAATAAAGTCATCCATAACGACTTTAATGTCCTATTTGTTGCTGATTTGGCCCGAACCCGCTATCTATCCTTTCATAACAAACTTCATTTCCAATCAAACCCTCTAGTTTCAAACCTAGCTTCCTCTTCAATTCCCGATAATCCTCCGAGGCGTCTGAGAAGAAGATGGCCACGTGACCTTCTTAGTTGAACATGCGATTTGAGTACTACCAGTGGGTAGTTTCTCTACTTGTCATTATATCATGTCATTATGTATCACTCAGCCAATTTACTAGTTATATTACTGTAATATAGTTGTAAATATCAATAAACAAATAATAATAAAAAAAAAAGTAGTAAAAGATATTTGTGAGCGGATTGAATAATTTGAAGTATAATTTCGTAAAATGGTTTACATTCAATTTCTCTCGGAGGAATTATGAACACTTTTAATCCTGATTTAGTTCAGAGACTTAATAATGGACTAGTTCTAGAGGATTATGTCGCAATTTGTACATCAGTAAGTTCTTAAGTTGACCAAGATTCGTTTTTCGAGCAGAATTATAAGATTAAATACTGATTGTATTAATATCTACGAGTATAACTTGAATGCAGTAAGTTTATTAAGCTATGCGTTACTAAACTTTTTACTTATCATAACATTAATAATTTAGTGATATACTTAACGCTGATATAGGGAACGGAGTGGCTCAGTGGTAGAGCACTGAGTTTCCATGCCGGAAATCCTGGTTCAAATCGCGCTGCAGGCAAGACTTTTATATAGTCTGTTTGCAGCGGGAGATGGATCATAACGGATCTATGACCCTCTGGGGCTCACCCAGCCTCTATAAAATATTATACAAATAGGGTACCCGAAATAAGGGGGGGGGAATCTAGAAGTTGAGCGTGATCTTAAGTCACCTCCTTGCAGAACTGTTGTCCATGAAGCAATACAGTCTTTACCGTGTACTGAAGACCTTTTCACAGGGGTAGTGTTAAAGGTTGTTTTGTTTTTTTAGTTATATTCTGAAATAAATAGAATCTATTTGAAACGGGATAGAAAATTATCTAAGTAAATAATTCATATCTTTAAAGAATTGTAATATGCAATGCAAAGTGCAAGATTTACGGTGTACAATTACACATATTCATTAAAAAATAAAAGGCAATTCAAGAGCATTACAAAAATAACTTAAATTCTGTTGGGGGTCACCTGTAGTTTAGTGATTTCACAGCCTGGGAGATGGTCCTAAGCTTTATTAAAAGGGAGTAAAATCTTTGGTAATGCCGTTCTTCGGAGGAGGGGTAAAATGGTAAAATGGGTGTTCCGAGCCTTTGCGGCGTCAGTTATTCGTCAAAGGTCCCCTATACTGGATAAGCATAATTTAGGGAAGCTCCCACCGTTGGATCGTCTGATTAGCCATAATGTAACGTTAAATGAAACATACAAAAAAATACACTTTTTACTACCATAAATCAACTTCGTAGTTCAATCGCTTTAGTTTTGCCAATTATATTGTACACCTAACTTTTCTTTTTCATTCAATTAATTACTGTGGGACTATTGTCCCACAAATAATAAAAAACAATGAATAAATAAAGTTTATTTAGACTATAGAACAGTAAATAATAAAAAACGATGTTTAATTACACATTAGTCAGTCAGTCAACGTTTGTACAAGCATTTAGATATAAAAGTACACCTTCTGCCTCAAAAGATCTACAACCTCTATATCCTAATTTAGGTGCGGGATACCTCAGAGGGAGGGAGTTGAGGTCACGGGTTCTAGTCCCAATTTGAGTGATAAATATTTATCCTGTTATATCAGCCGTGGATCAAGGCAAGGGTCGGCAGAACTTCCTGGCTTGTGTAAAGTGGTTGACCTTAATTGAGGTTAAACCTGGTCGTTTGAGTATGAATTAATTTATGTTTTTATATTATTTTAGTTTTTATTCACCTTTTAATTCAATATCACATTTTTCCATATTTTTGTTTTAAATAAAACAAATTTATTCAGGGAATAAATGTATCAGAAATGTTGCGGTATCATATACACGTTTAAGATCCATACCCTAATTATAACTGGCTAGGCAAAATTTAGTACTTCCACTGTAGCATCGTTGTCCGATTATTCTTAGCGGAATAAAGTGAGGTGAAATGAAACTAAGAAATTAAACGGTGATCACAAAAAGATTTTTATATAATAAATAGACTCGTTTAGGACTATATTCAAGTAGATTTATTAAAAATAAAAGATTTTAAAAAAAAATAATATTTTTTGTATAAATGCAACTATTTATAAATATAGGAAAGAAATTCGTTGACTGGTAGGTACTAATGTAGGATGGAAATAGTTGGGGGTGCAGTCAAAAATTACACAACAAATAAGTGGAAACCTATTTATTTTAAGTGTGCCGGCGTTTCGACCTACTTTGTAGGTCATCTTCAGGGCCAATAGGAGTGGCTACTCGGTGCAGAAGGTAACTGGGGGCCAATCTTGGAGGAACCATGGTGTAATAGTCTAGGAACTATGATGTAATAGTTTGCAAAACATTGTTTAATTAATTAATTAATTAACATTTTGTACTTCCTATCACTATGGCTAAACTTCGGCAATTTATTTAATCTAAATATATATATTTTGAATAGTGAATTTTTTTTTTTGGTTTAGCTATCAGTTATTATCAACCGATTTCTTCATGAAAACGGTCATTTGCTATATGTGCAAAAACATATTTTTTTAATATAATACCGACCGGTACGATACATAGCAATATCGGTTCATGCTTTTTCCATTGAAAGAGTTTTTTTTTATTCAATTGTTTAATGATTATTCGTACGGAGGTTGGTATAACAATGATAAAATTAGTAGAATTCTTAGTGGCATCAGAACCTTGTTACGGTTTTTGGGATTCGTTGTGGTTTTTTAACTTTATGTATTATATAAACTCCGTTTTTATTCTCTGTATGTCACAGTTTCATGTATCTTATGCCAGAGTTTCTTTAGTGTTTTAATTAGGTACTTGAAATGAGGAAGTGTAATTAAGGTAAAAGCTTAATAATAGCGAGTAGAGAAAGGAATGAAATGTCAGAGGAATGTAAATTTTAATCAACGTAAATATTTAAGTCTGAAGTAAGAGAAGTGTTTTGTTGGAACAAAGAGGATTCAAAGGAATCTCTGGAATTGTTTTACTTTATAGAGAAAGTAAGTCGTATGGTGACGTATTTCGGTATCTATGTATCCATGTATTTCGGTATCTATGTATCCAGGAAACCGGCCCATTCCTATAATGTCTAAGATAAACTAGGTCCATTTGATCCGCCCTTGAGATTCCTTATGGTAACAATGATCAAAGATGGGGATCCTTAAGGAAGATGTGGGTTATATTTGTCTCATTTTTAAAAACGTGTATTATTTAAGATTTTTTTTTTTTTGTTTTTTTGTAGAGGTATCGTTTCTGGAGAAGTTTGGTAATGGCAAGTTCATGTGGAATAAAAAATATATTATATGCTTGACATCGCGGTTGAAGTCGTCTTATTCTTAATTATAAATAAATGTATGGAATTATAATTTTATGGGAAAAAAACATAAGTAAAGTAATGAATGAGGCAGAATGCAGCCACACCGTTTTTATTTGGAACTTGGTACCTTAGAAGGTAGAAAACAAGAACGAAAACGGCACTTTAATCCTAGAATAATGATCCAGGAATGTTTAAAACACATAAGATCCTTCAAGATATCAGCAGTCCCGGAGAATAAGTGGTTATGTTTTCCAAAATGAGGATGCTTTGTCATTGTCTTGGAGCAGTGACGCCTTGGCTTGAAATGGAATTATTGTTTATTCTGTTTTACAACTTTATTTCAAACCACTACGAAAATGGAACGATTCCGTTTCCTTCGATACAATTATTTTATTTTGGATAAACAATAGACCTAACTAATTATTCACCGGGGGTGCAGATATAGCCATTTCTATCTAACAAACAGTCATTTTTTGAGTAGATACAATGTTTAAAAAAAAAGTGTAAGTACGAGCGGAATATCTTAAAAGGCTTAATAGAACTAAACATTTTATTTTATAAGCTAAAAAATACATTTTGAGAATTGTAGATAATTATTGGATTAGTGAGGTTATGTAGAAAAGAAAGGTTTTCAACAAAAATGATAAATGAATATTCGACAAAAATATTTTTAGGTGTACCATTAAATGGCAAATTTTATTAATTTTACTAACTTGACATTCACATTAAGCCCAAGTTTCTTGGCTGCATCTTCCAGTGCTATGAAAACCTAATGTCAACATGCAGAAGACCAAGTATATGCGAATAGGAGGAACCCAAGAAAAAGAGATTCGATTGCGTTGACAGCTTCGTCTACTTAGGGACAGAAGTTAATTCACAAAATGACATGTCACAGGATATAAGAAGAAGAATTAATTCTGCTAATTGGTGCTATTATAGCCTAAGGAAGCAACTAACTAGAAGGTTCCTCTCTGGACAGACAAAGCTGCTGATCTACAATATGGCAACACATATGGCTCAGAGGCCTGGGCTCTAACAAAGGCAGACGAGAAAAGGGTCTTAATTTTCGAGAGGACAATCCTGAGGAAGATTTTTGGACCAGTAAAAGTGGGCCGACTATGGAAACGGCGATAAAACAGAGGGATATACGACCCCTATAATACCTCAGATGTTGTCAGGACAATCAAGCTTGGCCGACTACAATGGGTCACGTGGAAGCTGTAGCGGAGAGTGCACGTACCCTTCTTAATGCTACAAGCTGGAGGGATGTTGCGCAGAATAGTGCTAATTGGCGGGAATGCTGGAAGCGGCCCAGAATCGAGTTGTTGCGCTGGATATAATTATTAATATCATGACTGGTGAATCTGGTGTATTTATCAGCTGTTTTTATCTAACCTTAGCCAACTGGGAATCTAGTAACCTTCCCTATGATTCAGTAGTTGCATTTGAGCCTTGGAGGTGGTGGGATGTGTGTTATTTTTTTTTGGGTGCATTATTCATCTTTTGGTTTGCTATTATTCTCTATCTGCCCTGAGGGTGCCTGAATAGGCGGAATATTGGACAGGTATTTTTAATTTCCTGTTTTAGTTTAGAGACTTAAGGTTTTTAGTTGGAATTTTTTCACTAATGTATTAACATTTATTTGATGTCTCTGTTGACCGTTCCCTTTTTCAATATGTATTCTGTATAATCTGTTCAATAAGTCCACTGGTTTTCTATAAATTCTCTTTTTTTCTTGCACTTTTGCTTTCATTTTTTCATATAGTTTTTTGTCATCTGTTCTTGTGTTGTTTGTTACTATTGTTTATTTTATTTTGTTTTCCTGTTGGGCTTTTTGGTGTTTGGTGAATGTATATTGATGTTTCAAATCTGGTATATTTATCAGCTGTTTTTATAAAACCTTAGCCAGCTGGGAATCTAGTAACCTTCCCTATGATTCAGTAGTTGCATTTGAGCCTTGGAGGTGGTGGGATGTGTGTTTTTTTTGGTGCATTATTCATCTTTTGGTTTGCTATTATTCTCTTTCTGCCCTAAGGATGCCTGAATAGGCGAAATATTGGACCAGTATTTTTAATTTCCTGTTTTAGTTTAGATACTTAAAGTTTTTAGTTTTAATTTTTCCACTAATGTATTAATAACATGGCATTAGTTCAGAAGTATTATTTCAAATTCACATTTTTTCCATGCCAACAAACCAGTTTTTTTGAAAAGTAAAAGTCTGTAGCTTGTTTGTTTATTTTATTTAACGCCACTTTACACTGCTTTGGCTATGGCTGCAGACGATGCAACACTGGCAGCTCTAAATTTGGCCTTTAGGTTTAATAAATATAGCGATTTTTATCGAGTATCTGACATCGTACAGAGTCGGGATCACTGTTTAACGTCCCTCCGAAAGACGGCATAACCGTGGATTATTTTCCCACTTTTAAAATATCCTAGGACCACCTGTCGGGCTTCGAACCCGCATCATAAACTTAGTAGGTTGTTATGCTTACCACTGAACCACTTCTACAGCCAAGTTCACATTAAATAGTCGATGTTGTGTTTAGATCTAAACAATGTTAAAGTTTATTATTAATACTTATTATTTAATCTTTAAGTAAATATTGTTTAATAATAAATTTTTTTGTAGTGTCTATTCTTTATATTTTATTAGGTTTAAGCATTTTTAAGTTTTCTAGGCTTGGATGATAGACGTGGTGCTTTGCCCAGTAATCTGTGTTAGACCTGGCACTTGCTTGAGCTGAGTAAGTCATTTGGCAGGTCCTGCCATCTGTTGAATTACCGGCGATCCATCTTCCTTAGTTCTAATCGACCATGATAGTACCCTAGTTTTATTGCCTCGGTTGATAAAGGCATTAGTTTGTATTTATTGTAAATCCCAAAGGTTTGCTGTATTTAATAAAAAATGTACCATTACAACTCATGAAGGATATTCCTATATGGTAGAGGCAGTAATGTTTCAAAGAATTAAGCAAGAAGCAAGAGTTGAGCAAAAATAATTTTTATAAAAAGATTACGTTTAAAAGAAGGTCTTCAGATCCTAGATTCGATTTAAGGCGTTTGACAAAAAAATTAATTTATCTTACATAGCCAGGATCGAACCTCACATCGTCAACTAGTACTAGTCTATCCCACACATCCCAAAAACGTAACAATAGATATGGAAAATCAACAATTCAGGTGCAATCCTAGGGACTAAGAACGATCACGTCAAAGTTAAATGCCCCGCATATGCGGACGACCTTGCCCTTTTAGCAGAGACAGAAGAAGAGACGATTGCCAAAATAAAAGCCGAAATAGTGAGGAAAACGGGCTTACAAATATATTTTGAGAAAACGGAACTGATGACCACAGACTCATGTTTTAAGAAGAAAAAGGTTGAAACCAAATATTGGACATTTAAAGTGACTAAGAGATTTACTCAGAGATACCTTAGAAAAATCATATGCAGCAATGGGTCCGATAGAGAAGGGCTTAAGGAAAAAGTCGCCAAAATGGAGAAATTAAGCTTCGCCACAAGTAAGTTTTACAACTAGAAGAACCTATCTATTAAAGCTAGGTTACGACATTATAACACAGTCATCAAGCAGGTTCTACTATATGGAACAGAAACTTCTTGTCTTCCCAGCCTAGAGAGGCTTCTGAAAATAGAAAGAAGAATTCTCAGAAGAATCTACGGACCTAGGAGAACACTTGAAGGATACAGGTTGAGGTCGAATCAAGAAATCTGTAAGGAAACAACAGACTTAGAAACTGACGTTAGGTTGGGAAGGCTAAGGTTCTATGGGCACATGATGAGGTTGAATCCTGATAGACTAAACCATTAAATTTTTCACCGAATCCACTGTCCCAAATACTCAGCTGGATATTTCAAACAATTTCAGGATGATATGGACCAAAGGGGCTAAAAGACCAAGATTGATTTGACAGAGATGAACACAAAAGGACGCTCAAGGGAATGCAGGTTCTTGTGGGGGAAAAACGCCCCAAAAAGGGTCTTGCGTGGTTTGAGGAGAGAAAACTTAGGCACGCAAAGCTCATGAAGGAAGTATGGGAAAAGAGGAAACAGATGAAGAAGAAGCATTAGAGTTATGATATTCGCGTGGTCTTTAAGGCCTTTTCGTGAGAAGAAGAAGAAGACACAAGAACAAATATTTGCGAACGTTTTTTCATATAAGGAGACTAGCTTTTGCCCACGGCTTCGCTCGCCTGGAATTTGGTCTGCCACATAAAATTTCGTGGCAGATCATTTTAAATAAATTATTTAATTTTTTTTACCTATAAATTACTCGTACATCCGAAATTTCAGATGTCTAACTTCAACACTAACGGATTCCATACAATCTTTGAACTCCTGTTATATTAAGGGGGAAACCCTTGGGGGTGGAATTGTCCAAATTCCTTTCTTAGTGCTCATTTAGCCTAATGAACCTATCTGCAAATTTCAAGATGCCAAGTTCAGTGGTTTCTGCTGTGCGTTGACCGCTGGTTGTGTTAGTCAATCAGGTTACAGTTTTAAAAAGTAGCCTATGTCCTTCCCCAGGCTTGAGATTATCCATATCAAATTTCATCACAGAGAGCAGAGCCGTGAACCATACATTCACACTGATTAACAACCGGGACGGACAGAAGTTTATTGTTGTTCGTGTCAGTAAAGGAATAGTAAGTAATGTTATTGAATTTATTGTTCAGCTAAAATATGTAGATTTTGCGTGTATGAAACAAGTGAGCAAGCATACAAACTTTGCCCCCCTATTTTATCACTTAGGGGTAGAATTTTGGAAAATCCTTTCTTATCGGATGCCTACGTCATACAAAGAACACACTCCAAGTTTCAGGTCTCTACGATCTGTGGTTGAGGCAGTGCGTTGATCCATCAGTCAGTTATTCAGGACAAAGCATTTTATATGTATAGGTAAAGGGTCACATGTGATTAGACGCAACAGATGTATTATTGTTAGTATAAAATTGCACAAGCTGATTCATTTTAACACGCACCAGATCGCAATAGTATTTTCAAAGTGTCACAACTCAAAAACCCGTGAAATAAATGGGTAAATATCCCTTTATCACTCATCAAACTTTTTTCTAACCTAGCTTCCAGAAGGCACATTTTTCTAACCTAGCTTCCAGAAGGCACTTTTTTCTAACCTAGCTTCCAGAAGGCACTTTTTTCTAACCTAGCTTCCAGAAGGCATTTTTTTCTAACCTAGCATCCAGAAGGCACTTTTTTCTAACCTAGCTTCCAGAAGGCACTTTTTTTCTAACCTAGCTTCCAGAAGGCACTTTTGTTACTCATAGTGTCTTAAGGCTATCCCCCCTCCCTAGGGAAGAGAGACGCATTGTCAATTGAGCCTTGAATGTTTTAGTGAACCAAAGTTTAAAAGTGCATTATTTTGAGATGCAACATTATAACTAATTCAGAAACCGAGATTCTGCTTTATTACTGCTAATTTTAATTAACCCACTAGTTTCAAACCTATCAACCAATTTAATTCCTGATAATCATCCGAGGCGTGTGAAAAGAAGATGGCCTCGTGACTTTCTAAGTTGTACTTGTTATTTGAGTACTATCATTGGGTAGTTTCTCTACTTAACTTTATCCATGTCGATATGTACCATGCCTAATCTATTATAACAATACAACAGTTGTAAATTTAAATGAATAAATAAATCATTTTTATTATTCAATGAATAAGTTTTTCCATTTGTCCGAAAATATCGGTTTTCTACGTGTGTCAATTTAGAAATACTTATACAATATGTCCAAGCAATCTTGTTAAAGTTTCTGTATTTATTTATATTATGTTTTAAATGTACATGTTATGATTGTATATAAAAATTTGGATTCATTGTTAGGATAACTGTTAACGTGGATTCCGCTTTGAAACGCTACAAGCGAACCATTGGGAGAATTGAACCTGAAAAAAAAAACATTAAGCAAACGTGAACAAGACAAACGACCCACGAATCGATATTGCTAATCGAGCTTGTGGGTGGAGTCGATAATTTATCGCACGACCGGGAACTTCCGTATCAGTTAAGGGTGATGCATTGTCTTATCAGCTCTTACATGAACTCTGGTTACGTTAATTTTTCAGAATGTTTTCTGTTAATTTTACGACAATCGTAGGGTTAAGAATTTCTTTTTTATTCATATATTTGCATTAAATTACATGGTGCATGTCAAGGAGTCAAACTTGGGCTTAGCTAAACCATTATACATACAATATTAAAAAATACAGGAATAAACAAGACGCTTTACTTACGAAACTAACGAGTTGTCTAAAACAATATATACAAACACCTATTAAGTTATATGTAGCAGAAATAAGGGGTTCAATAAAACACGCCCGTGTATACAAGATACAAACAAAACCCCAATTTATAAGAATAATTGTAGAACTTGTGTATTAGTTGGTCTGCGGAGACTGTTATCCTACATTAATGATTTTTTCTAACAGCATATTAATCATTTTTTTTCTCATCCATAATTTCATTTACATCGTAAGTGCTCAAAATAACCGGCATTTATTGACACGGGGTCGGAGATTTACATCTGTTGGATTAATACCTTTATGGTGTCGCTCTCCCCAACACCCATCCTCTTTCGAATTTCTTTGTTTCTTACTTTATCCAGTCTGGTGACATGGAGACACCTCCTATCGAGGTCTCAGTCTTCAAGAGGACCGGATATAGCATTCGTGTAGCCTTTCGGGCTGGCTCTACCTGATTTTTCATGCTCAAAGACCCGTTAGCATGAAAATAAGAACCCAAATACTTGAATATATTTACTTTTTTAAAGCCCTCTCTGTCAACCATAAGCGGACACAGTCTCATTGTAAAATCATATTTTAACACAACATCGCCAAAATCATTCGGTCCATTCTCTTTCCTAGACTTCCTATGGGAATATTAAAAAGGCAATGGTCTGGAGACCTGCTCAATGTCCATCAGTTAAAAAAAAATCATATTTCTGCCAATCGATAATAGAAAGGATCGAGATCAGATTTTTTGTGAAAATGCGCAGGTGCAAATGCAATATAAAAGAATAATAATAAATAAAATAATTGTTTATAAATATATAAATTATATATATGGCATTATTTAATGAGTAGATGTATAAACCTTTGAACTTTGAATTTCCTTTTTGAAATGTTTGCCTGTCCATTAGCCCGATCGCTTGGAACAAGGACCAGAACTGAAAACTGGAATATCTGTGAGTGGTCCTTAAATGTAATTATCCTTTCACAGCCGAAGCTAGGACTATCTAACCGCCTGTTTATTCGGGCAAAGCCTTCGGTCCTCCCCTGCCTCTCTCTTCGAATCGATTATAATCCAATCTAATCGATTAGTTTATATACCACGGATAGAGGGCTTGTTTAAACTTTCTCGGCCGTTCTATTGTGTTCAGCTTGTATTGTCGATTGTAGTATTCGACTAGTCTAAAAGGTTTTACAAAGTTCAATAAATTAAAGAAAATTCGACTATAATTATATCATCTTGTATGTTTATATTATAAAAACCTTTACCACTACAACCCGTGAACGGATCTGGGGTTCAGTACATGATAGAGATTGTACTGTTTCATGGACAACGGTTCTGCAAGGAGGTGACTTGTCCTAGGTCACGCTCAACCACCAGATTTTTCCTCCTTTTTTTTTTTGGTACCCTATTTTTATAACATATTATTGAGCGTGGGTTAGCCCCAGGAGGGTCCTAGATCCTATATGGTCCATCTCCGGCTGCAAACAGACTAAATAAAAGTCATGGATTGCAGCGGGATTTAAACCAGGATTTCTTACTGTGCTCTACCACTGAGCCACTCCGCTTCCGATTTTTATTTAATACCAGAAAACATTGTTTTTCTGGATGGGAGTTTATATTGACAAGCAGAGTGCCTGTCGGTGATTTGTATAAAAGTTTTTTGGGTGGTTCTATACTGAAAAAAGTTGACACGTGTCAAAGACCCTTAAGCCTTATAAAATATAAAGTTAAATGAATAAAAAATTGCTGATACGGAAACTTGCTTTATCTCGTGTTTGGAAATAATATGGACATGGATTTTTCACTAGAACTTTTCTACTTCGGAATGTATCAAAAGGATAGCTCAAATATTAAACTATTTATAATTTTCTCAAATTAGATCTTAATCAATTTAATGAAGGATTGAATAGGTCGGGGGGGGCAGTCAATGATAACACAAAAATAATAATAACTTATGTTTGAGAATCATTAACAACAATCAATTTAGGGTCTGCTTTAGGGAAAATGAATTAATTGTAGATACAGAGCGCAAAAAGTTGTCTTTTTCAGCCACATATCAAGATTATCAGAACCCAGATTAGTAAAATTATTCAATTACTTTTGGAAATATAAAACCAAGTACAACTGGTTCATAGAGGCCCTGGATGATTTAAAAGAGTTAAATTCAACAATGCGACTGCAGATAGAAGGGGATTCTGAACAGTAAGGATACGAGACTTAAATTAAAAACAGTAGCACGGAGACAGGACACCATTAAGGATGAAGAAAGAGCAGCCGGGTCTGAAAGAATGAAGAAGTTTTGGATACAGAAGAGGACACTAAGCTAAGATTTTGAAGACTATAATGTACATCTATTGATTCAAGTGCTCCAATGCGGGGGTCAACTGTCTGAAAAATAAGTCTCCTAGTGCAGGCATCGATTACATAGGTCTGCAAAAAAAAGTTTTAAACATTATTTTGATTTAGTTAACTGATCTTTGTGTAGTTTTTTTGCGCCTACAAAATAAAGATGATAATTTTGGAAAAAGTACAAAAAACAGAAAATTTTGGATTTGTTTTTATTATTTTAACATGAAGTAAAACCAAAAAGAACAACAACAATACCTAGCTGAAATGAGCATAAAAGTGATGCACATGTGTTGTAAAGTTATTATAAGTCTTTGTAAAAACGTTTTCTTTTTCCATCAAAGCTTCTTTTGGTAATTTCATAAATTTTCCCTTTTTAACATCCAACAGTAGTCGGCCATCATGTTGACATTCCATCGACCTTGGTATCTGCGCTCCATTTCTTTTATATCTTGATGGAAACGTTCTCCTTGTTCCTCACTTGCAGCCCCAAGAGAGTAGAGAACTTTGACACTCATGTTGCAGCCCAACATTTTGTAGTTTTGTAACAATTTAGCAACCAAAGTTTTGTAGTCTGGGTCCATTTTGTTTCCAAGAAAGCCTGTTACAAGTTTAAATGAATTCCAGGCATTTTTTCTTCCATTTCCATTTTGTGACAAAACTTTCATCTTTTGATATGATTTGGTGGAAGAAAAATCTTTTTAGGATCCACTAAACTTTGTCTTTCAACATTTTTAACTCCAGGAATAAGAGCCTTTCTGATTGGCCACGTCTCCTTGACATAGTGTTATTTCCCGTCACAGCTATCCCATTCACAGAGGAAACATGGAAACTTTGTGTAACCACTTTGTTGACCTAGTAACATGGAAATAATTTTCAAATCCTCACAAATGGTCCATTTACGGTCAGAGTACCCGAGCTTATTAAGAACAAACTCAAAATTTTCGTAGCATTCTTTCAAATAGACTGAGTGTCCAACAGGCACAGAAGCATATCGGTTACCATTGTGAAGAAGTACATTTTTTAAACTCCTTTTTGATGAATTAAATAAGAAATTTTCAGGTGAAATTTCTGACTTATCTAGGGGTGATGGAATGTATTCACTATTTTTTCCATAATCAGCACAAAAATACTGTTAAATCCACCAGTACAACTTTGAATGAGTGGTGCCAACTATGGAAAATCAGACTGAACCACGAAAAGTCACAACACATCACTTTTACTCTTAGACGTGAAACATACCCTCCCACTTCCCTTAACAACTCACCCATCCCACAGAGAGACAAAGTACCATACCTTGGACTAACGCTTGAAAGGAGAATGACATGAGGTCCTCACAGAAAACGACTGCAGAATTTTCAATCAAAAGTACTTAGACTTATCACCAAAGCACCTTGGTACGTCAATAACAAAACTCTGCATACTGACTTAAAAATACCAACGGTTCACGAAAACATACGAACATACTACAAACACTTTCAAGAAAAACTACACGGACATCCGAACCCGTTAATAGAACGAATGGCTTCTACTCTCATGCCTGAGAACACTAGGAGGAGATTAAAAAGAACGTGGATGAGGGATTTGTAATCATAGGAAATTGAATGAAGCCAAGGGAGAGCTACCGCTGGCTACTGTTCTTCTTCATGCCTCTCGTGTCATTGTATATTATTTTACTACCGGTAAATCTGCTGATTGTCACTGTTTTGTATTTGACAGGTGTAGATAAAATATAAGAGAAAAATAAATAAATAAAAAATCTACAAGTTAAATATGCTACAATGTTTTCATAGCAGACCTGTGTTATCCAATTGAACTGATAATGACAAAGCATGATTTCAAAATATCATGCTTCAAAAAAAAGTTTAAGGCATGTGTAATTTTATAAATACTAGTTCGATATAGAATAAAAAAAGCTTGTTCCACTAAAGTCCCATATTTTTAATCATGGTATTTTTTTACTTCCTATACCATAGGTGTAAGCTAAGATTTATTATGGTATGTACCAATTAACTGTTGTGTCAAGTCATGTCCTGAAGAACTGTTGTTCATGAAAACCAGAAGGAAAGTGGCCAGAAGCTTGATAAAATACTAACTAACTTGTCTAGGTGGAACTAGGTTGCTCTTGGATTTATGCCACTACAAGTCCCTTAATGGCAGTCCCGGCGCTGTCTGAAAAAGGAAGGCTTTTAAACAACACTGACCTTGTACCAAATTAATTACAAGGGATGTTTTTTTTTTTGGTTTTTTAAATAAATAATTAACAGACTATTATTTGTATCTTTCTTAGCTTATTTAAATTGTTTTACTATTTATATATCGCTCCTTCAAAAGAACAATGTCATAACTCCTCATAAAAAGAGTTAATAAAAATAAAAATTTAGATATAATTAACCATAAGAACATTTTTAAAAGCTTGAAACTTGTTTCATTTTAACTTAGGCCATTGCCCCATAAAACATCGACTTCAATCATAATACAACTCCAAATATGACTTAATTAAAAAAAAAGGTTACAAATGGTATATCAGATACTAGCGACTACGCCCCCCTCCCCGGCTTTGCACGCGTAGTAAGACAATATTATGCCTATATGTTTTGTCTGTCTAATGTATTTTATTATGTAGATATTATAAAAATAAAAACAAAACATTTATTTATATTTATTTTCATGCGCATTAAGTATTTGGAATAACCTATAAAAAACTCATTTAAATTATATATTATAAAATATTCTAATAATCCGCATGTAATGCTTCAGGTAACTAAAGTATATTAATTTGATAAGGATTAATACTGAACCCGTCTAAATAGCTTTCCAAATACCGCATTGTGCGTTATCAATTTTTTAGAAGGTAAAATAATGGGGTGTATAAAAAAAAATGACCGTTTCACCTTTCCCATGGAGAGAAGATGGCGACTAACAATAACTTTCGAAACACCACACTCCCTGACAAGTTCGCGAGTACTTGTGGACGGATTTGGCTCAACAGCTTCCTTCAGAACCTCATCAATATTCAATAATGGTCCCTAGGAGCCCTTCTTCCTTTACAACGTCCTATCTCAACTGCTAAATTTTTCAAACGCCACGCAGTGCGCTGGTCAAGGACACCTTCCCCTTCATATTTAATAATTTCACGAGTTTCTTCAGCTGCTGTGAAATATTTTTTTCAATTACGAGAATTTGGTAGGACACTGTCATGTATCTTCTTTGAAATAAATAACTAAACTGAGTTTTTTTTTTGCAGTAGTCCAGTGTTAGTAAACAAGCTTAGAGAATGTTCTAAAGAAATTTTTAAGTGTTGGTAAATAATAAATAGCATTAAAATATTTACAGACTTTTGAACTCTGGAATTTCATAAAACGGTAATTTTTATTATATACCTCATTAGGTATAGTAAGTTGTCCTTAAAAGACAGATGCAATCCAGGAGTTTTTTGTAGATCTATAAAAGAGGAATATACCGCCATACATTGTTTCGTTACATGACAATGTGATTAGGCAGTATTATCGATAAAACCTCCCTGGATTGGTGAAACCTGCAAGAAAATCCGTGCAGTAGTTATTGTGTTTACCGTGAACAGACAGACAGACACGACCGAGGGCTTTGTTTTATAATATGTATAGATAGATAAGAGATAATACGCATAACCGCAGCGTCTTCGATGTAACCTCCCAGGCGGCTATACTTTTTCCAGCATTTCTGTCAATTATCGTTATATTTTAAAACATTTGGACAAAACCTAGACAAATTACATACCTAAACATTTCTGGTAAATCACTCTATTCTATTGGTGAAAACCGCATAAAAATCCGTGCAGTAGTTATTGAGTTTACCGCGAACAGACAGACAGACGCGGCCGAGGACTTTGTTTGATAACATGTATAGATATCGTTCCTTCATTAAAACGCTTCAAACTAAGGCTTAACTCAAAAACGCCATTTTTATTTATGTTGTTCTTTTCATTTAGCGAGATATGCAAAACTTTTTCGATATGTTATTTATCGATATTTTCTTAATGTGTTTATTATTATTATTATTTTGGCTCTACTGTCCTGCAAGAACCCCGGGCTTCCAACACCACAGCTGACCGATCTCCGCGATCCTGTGCTATTCTCCTCTAGTTTCGTACACCAAGTTTTAGGTCCTCTTCGAGATCATCTGGCCATCTGATCCCAGACCGTCCTCTGCTTCGTTTACCGTCTGGTTTCTCATTGATCATTGCCTATTTATCCTGTGGTCTGGCATTCTTTCCACATTGGCTTGCCTCCTTTTCATTATGAAATTCTGCAGGCTTCCTCTGGTCTTTCTTTTTAGGATGTTCTGCCTCGCCTGGTTTCTCTCCTTCATCACTCTCACACAGTCTTCGTCAAACCAGTCATTTCTAAGTTTTGGTTCTTTCTCTCCAAGCATTTCCTTTGCACTTTCTATCACTACCTTTTTCACTTTTTCCCATTTATCATTCACATTGGTGTCATGATGTGTCTCTACAAGAACTTCCCTTACTTTGTTTTTGAAGGGTTCCACAACTTCATTTTTCATTAGCTTTTCTGATTCATTATTGGTTGTTCTACCTCCTTTAGTGGACCTCCTTACAGCTAGCTTTTGTTGGTAGCAAACTTTTACCACAATAGTTGTCTGTATCACAGTCCGCTCCTCTAAATGCCCTGACATCTGCGATATCCGACGCATGTCTTGATTCAATGGTCGATTTGATTCCTGGTTAT
The DNA here is from genome assembly GCA_964056705.1 of Troilus luridus. Classification (NCBI taxonomy): domain Eukaryota; kingdom Metazoa; phylum Arthropoda; class Insecta; order Hemiptera; family Pentatomidae; genus Troilus; species Troilus luridus. The sequence continues at coordinate 104,141,977 of OZ057416.1, read as the reverse complement.
GCCATCTGGTGACACCCAGGTCTTTTGCGACACCGGGTCTAAATGCCTCTTCTCTCCCTATTTTTGCATCCAGATCACCTATGATTACTTTCAATGGCATGTACACTTATAATTGACATTTTGAAAAATATTCTTTACACTGTATCATTGTATGCTTGATTGATTTCTATCATAAACCCAGTTCTTCTCATGTTTGCATGGTGTCCATTGTTGATAAGTAGATTGTTCTCCAAGTCCATGGCTTCTAAATTCCTCCAACCTGCGATATCAATCCGATATTTATCCAGCTCCCTCTCCAGATTTTTGCTCGATCCAGGTCGGTTCAATCCTCTTACATTCCAAGAAGCTATATTAAGTCCATGTTTCCTTGCCGGGGACCATTGTGACAGTCCATATATCCGAGGCTTTGTGTTGTTTTCTGAACTTTACGGTTTTTGTAGTAAAGGATGGTTGGGATAGTTAGCCGACCGAACTAACCCTCCTCCATTATCCAGGCTTGGGACCGGGAACTGACCCTGAAGGAGGCAGCAGGCAGAGTTTATTTTACGTATTTATATTAGACTATAAAGCGAAGGTAGTTTACTTCATTTCGATATAGTGGTTTAAGTTAGGATAGGAAAGAAGAATGAAAGATATTAGGAAGGACTGAATTCCAGATAGTGGGAGAATGGGAGCGAAAGGAACGCTTGAATGTAATGGTTATGTGACAACTTTATACCCGATAAGATTCTTGAGTTCGGTACTCGGAAGAGACTGTACTTTTTCTAAACTAACGGTTGTGCAGGAACGTGATTTAGCCGAAAACGTCAATCGCCAGGTTTTTCTCAATAATCAAGGGCTGAGTAAGAACCGGGGTGGCTTGCAGATCCATCTAGGTCTATGTTTCACAGTGACAAAATTAGGTTATTTACTTTTCACAGCCAGAATTGAACTCGGAACCTACAGCACAATAACTTAGCCATCTACACTGAGCTACTCTGCCACCACTGTGTAATAATAATAATAAACGGAATGGAAAACAAAATCTTCACATGGTAGATTCTATCACAAATTAAATGATAGCTCCATTGACAAGGAGATGTCAGTTGATTGGTTAAAGGCTGGCAATATATACTTCGAGACAAAGGGGTTTGTGATCGCCATTCAAGATCAAGTTATCGCCACCAGATCATAAAAGACGCATCAACGACGGATAAATGTCGGCTATGCTCGGCTACATTGGAGGCAATCCAACACATCACTTGTGGATGTGGAGTGTCGGCTGGCACTGAATATCTCCAGAGGCATAACAATATGGCCAAAATTCTGCGTCAAGACCTTGCGGTGAACTACAACCATCTAGATGTAAAGGCTCCGTATTATAAGTATCATCCCAATAGACTCCTACAAAAAGGTCCCCTAAAGCTGTATTGGGATGAATCCATTATAACATACCATACTGTGCACCATAATAAACCAGATATCTTCCTTATAAAGTCGAATGAGAGGAAAGCAAGTATAATTGATATTGCGATCCCCAACGAAAATAATGCGAATTCAACTGTTGGAGAGAAAGTTCGATAGTATCAAGAACTAGCGGCTGAGCTAAAAGAGCTATACGATATGGGAAGCGCGGTGGTAACAACTATTATAATCTCCACGAATGGATTGGTGCCTAAACCCACGGTGTAGGCCATTAAGAGTCTGGGAATTCCGGTCGAGGTGTTGAAGGAGGATCAACAGGCAGTTCTCCTAGGCACAGCCAGGATCGTCAGGAAATTTCTGAACGATTAAAGAAGAGAAATATAACAGCAAAAAATAATAACTGCAGATGGTTGGACTTGTCCCCCGTCTCTGTTTTGAACCCGAATGCGAGAAAAAACTGATGATCATAATAATAATAACCTTTATTTGTTCATTAAATATAATAAACATATACAAAACTTTCTATTTTATTTTTCTTTATCTATTCACGTATAAACAAAATCAGCCTTTAGTTGAGGTTTTCAGTTCGCTTGTTTCTTCCTCTCACTCTTGCAACCAGACTAAATAATGCACTTGCCCCATCCGTTTCCACTCTTTCCTTTCCAATGCTACTCTCTTCCAGGCTGCCCCTCCGCAGCTCTTCTTCATCTCCTTGTTCCAGTCTATCGGTGGGCGTTCTCTCTTCCTTGCGTGCTCTCTTGGATACCAATCCATAATCTGCCTGGTCCATGTTACAGCATTCCTTCCTAATTTGGATTGAATGTGTCATTTCATGATTTAATATTGGGAAAATTTCCTCAAGGTAGCATCCTTGGCCCAATCCTTTATACAGTTTATACAGCTGACATCCCAACTCATCCTAATACTATCCTTACCACGTATGCTGATGATACATGTGTATTATCAGTCAATACCAATCCAGTTATTGCATCCCAAAGCCTCCAATTCCATATCACTGATCTTGAAGAATAGTGTCAAAACTGGAGAATTAAAATAAATTCTCAAAAATCCCATCAAATCACTTTTACCTTACGTCGTAAACCAATGACTTCCGGCCCTTCAGTAACCTTTAATAATATCCCACTGGTGCCTGTAGAACAGATCCGATACTTACGGTTGCATCTCGACAAACGATTAACCTGGAATCCTCATACTAGACTGAAAAGACAAGAAACCGCTCGACGTTTCAGGTTACTTCAACACTTACTAGACAAACGCTCTAACCTCCCAATTAACTATAAACGACTCATCTACATGACCATCATACGACCTATTTGGACTTACGGAGTAGAGCGTTGGGGTTCCACTAAGCCATCGAATTCCTCTCGCATCCAATCCCTACTTTCCAAAATCCTTCGTAAAATCCTCAACGCTCCTTATTTTTTTAATAAAGTCATCCATAACGAACTTAATGTCCCATTTGTCGCTGATTTGGCCCGAACCCGCTATCTATCCTTTCATAACAAACTTCATTCCCATTCAAACCCTCTAGTTTCAAACTAGCTTTCTCTTCGATTACCAATAATCCTCCGAGGCGTCTGAAAAAAAGATGGCCACGTGACCTTCTTAGTTGATCTAGTGATTTGAGTACTTCCAGTGGGTAGTTTCTCTACTTGCCATTAACTCATGTCATTATCTATCACATAGCCTATTTACTTGATGTATTATTGTAATACAGTTGTAAATATCAATAAATAAATTAAAAAAAAAATATTGGCAAATTGATTTAAAGTGGTCCTCAAATTTCCATTTTATTAAGTTTTCTGATTTAATTTTGTCGGATATCCTATTTGCTTTTTTAGTTTTTAATGTGGTGAACCTGTTATTCAATATTGCCCCTACTGGTATGTGATCACTGCCTATGTCAGGGTGACTTAAAACTTCCACAGTGTTCACTATTTGTCTATTTTTAACAATTATAAGATCAATTTCATTTTTTTTTTATCTGGACTCTGACATGTTCATTTGTTTTGGTTTTTTTTTTCAAAGAAGCTGTTCATGATATAAAAACTATTTGCTTCAACAAACTCAGTAAGCCTTTCACCTCTGTTATTTATTTCACCTATTCTGAATTTGCCTATGCATTTTGATTTAACTTTGCTACCAATTTTTGAATTAAAATCTCCGATTAATACTATCCACTCCGTACTTACAAATAAATTTATTCGTTATAGTATTGTAACGATTTTTATTTTTTTATTGCTTGTCTAGTCCGTCCAGTGCTGCTACCTATTTTGTGGGAAACTATCGCCATGTGTGGACGTATAGCTTACCTCAATATAGTTTTTTGTTAGCGCAAGATGTAGCTAAATTTTGTTAGCGCAAGATGTAGCTAAATTTTTTATCATTTTAGTAAATCGTATTTTATGTAATTTTTGTTTTCTTAAAATTTATTATTTTTAGTTGGTGTTATGGCGTTGTGTTATGCTATACTTACTAAGTTAGTACGGATTCTTTTTTTTCTTCATTTGAACCTTGGATCTGAAACTTACAAATCTAGTCACAGTATGAATTTATAAGTACTCAACGCCTTCCTTTAAAATAGGTTTAACTTTTAAAGATAATATTTTAAAAAAAAATTCTTCAAGATAGCTTTATTCGCCTTAATTAGAGGACTTAATTCCAAGATTCCTGAAATTACGAACCAGCTAAGCTTTTGCTCAATACTCTGCTGTTTTTTTTCTGAAGTCTGTTCATTTCTGTTATTTCAAGATTCGAATTTCCTCTCTACAGTTTACAAATATTTTATTATAGCTTTAATATTTAAAACTTTATAGTTATTATTATTATTATATTATTCAAAACATAAGAGGATACTTCTTATCACTTTGCATCTATAGAATATACTAGTTTAAACTGAACTACAAATTTGCTATAATTTGAACATTTGTTTTAGTTAAACTTTTTGATGCGTTAGCATAGTCCATCCTCTCTACCGCTTATGTGAGGTTTCCTTCTGGACAACCCGGACCACACCTCTAACACTTCTCTTCTTGTGCTCCATTGCAGGGTTCTCTTTAAGCAATCCTTAAAACCATCTTCCCAGGTATGTCCCCGTCTTCCTCTGGACCTTCTTCCTTCAACCTTAGCCTCGTATGTCATCTTGGCCTGCTGTTTTCCATTATTAAAACATGTCAAAACCATCTTAGACTGTTTTGTTCAATGAATTTGTCTGCAGGCTCTCGGAGTGGCTTGATCTAATGATCGAGTTGCTAGTTCGGTTTAAAGTTATCCTTTACAATTTACTTAATTGGTGAATTAGGATTTTAATTTGAATATATATTTTTTATTGACTAACAAAGTTGAGTTCATAGCCTGAATGTTCCGGTTTCAAACATGGCTGTTGGAGATGACTTGCTATGTTTGATATTCTTAAATGTATTTTTATATTTATTTATTTATTGAAAGATTAAGTAATAACAATAATTGTCTAGAAGTAGTGTTGGTACTTAACTATAATGTCGCCCTTCTATAAAGTTTTTAATAAAGTTATAGACAGAATTTCAGAGTATTTTAATATTTTAAAATTTTATAATAAGTTAGTTATTTGTAAATATCTAGAAAGGTACAATATTGTAAACTAATTTAATTATTAACTTTTAAGATGCTTAATAAAAATGAATTAATTAATGACCTGAAAAAAAACCCTGTACCAGTACGACCCGTGAACGAGTCTGGGGGTTCAGTACATGGTTGAGACTGTACTGTTTCATGGACAACGGTTCTGCAAGGAGGTGACTTGTCCTAGGTCACTCCCCAATTAATTAATGACCGAGTAACTAAATAAATTAATGTAGCTTAAAATAATTCTTCAACGACTGATGACCGAAGTTGGTATATTTAAGAATGGATATTTTACAAATAAGTATTGTTTTTTTAATTGTCCATCCAAGAAATCCTCATCGTATTCTTTCTTCACTTAATTGTGTTACAGGGTAAAATTTTTCAGGAATTTTTCTTCACATCTTTCGAGCTGGGGTTTTCATGAAAGTAGAAAGCCTACGTGGTTAGTATTCATTCCAACTTTCTCTCCTTTACGAGAGAATTTTTTTTCCTGTTAAATAAACTTCTTTTTTCCCCAGTTTACATATATATTTATATTTTTTAACATGAAAAGGTTCTGAAGGGCAGAAATAAACTGTGATAAGACGAGCCCTGAAGGCAGCTCTTTTGTATTCCTTTTTGATGTGAATTATACTGAAGCGCTTAAATACGAGTATGTATAAATTCATGCACATACGAATATCGATGAATAGATCATGAATAGACTTAAAAAAACGAGTAAACATTATTTAAAAAAATATATATTATATTATAGATCAAAAAAATCAAAGTATAATTACTATAAAATATATTTTGGCTATTATAAATAATAAATCATTTTAATATTTTTGTATTAACCACCGAAAATGGTTTCGATTTGAATCTGAATAGTAAAATATCTGTGGTTGGGTATGCGGACTGTCGAACTAACATGCGAAAAAAAGTAAAATCCTGTACCACTACAACCAGTGAAGGGGCTGGGGTTCAGTACATGGTAGAGACTGTACTGTTTTTTCAGATTGTTCCCTTATTTTGGGTACCCACTTTATATAGGCTTGGTAAACCCCAGGAGGATCCTAGATCACATAAGAAGTAGCTATATAGCAAGATTTGAACCTTGGGCCTTCGGCACTAAAACTCAGCGTTCTACCACTGAGCAACATCGCTCCCCCTAAAACTATGTAACTAAACTATAATACAGAAACGTTGATGAATGCAGGTATGGAAATAGAGCTGTAAGTAAATTCGAATAAGACTAAGTATATGGTTAGTTACAGAAAAGAATGACATTTTGGCCATATTGTTTTAGGTGGAAATACATTTGAACATATTTAGAACGTTAAGTATTTAGGGTCTATGCTAATTAGAAGAAACTAATACGTGGAACGTTACCGCTAATGCTTGATTCCTCCCCTAAATACTGTAGGAAACAAAAAAATAAAAATAAAACAGGAAACCTCAATGCTATGTTTGGAAGGGAGAATCGTCTCACATCAACGATAGAAAGCATGCACAACACAAGTGCTAAATAAAGGTACGTGAGCTTCATGAGGCCTCGATGTTCAACTCTCTTCTCCACAGGGAGTACTTAAATATATATTTAATTATTTATTGAGTATTGATATATATATTTTAAAATACCTCAAATTATTACACTCCAATTTTACTATGTGTTTTATATATCGATTTTGTTATAAATAAAATTTAGCTTGAAATTGATAATAACACAATCATTTTAATATTAACAATAGAAAAAAGATACATACATTTACTAAAATTTTAATTTTCGGGTTTCTATTGTATTATTCTCACAATTTTTTCCTAATTGTTTTATTTCTTGGTTGGTAATTGTACAATGAACTTTTTGTTACGGTCAGAGAGAGAGAGAAAGACCTGCTGAAAGGATTAAACAAGCAGGAGATATTACGACGAGCTGTGGGATCAAGATGAGCGGAAGGGATTAAAGAACGGCGTAGAAAGATCGCGAATAGCGTGGAATGGCCGAGGAGCCCCCCACCCCATCCAACCTTGCCTATATAAACTGCCAGCCGTTTCAGCCTAAGCAGTAGTAAAGATGTTGACTTCTATGACAGTGAACGGTGACAGTCCGTGGAAGTGACAGTTAGTGTGAACTAGTCAGTGATAAGTGATAAGTGAGTGTAATAAACTTTGTGTCAGTTTGTCATATTGGGAGAGTCTTACGGTCGGTGGACTTTAATTAGAGGACTGTAAGTGTTAATTTTTAGTTATAAACTATAGTGTAATTTTATTGTATTTGAAACAAATTTATGTAAATAGTTAAGTTATTTAGTATTAGCAATATCTTATATTATTTTAGTAATTAGATAATATTAAGGCCTAGGTTATAATCTTTAGGAATTGTTATTGTAAATTTATATTAGTTTAATAATTTAATTGTTTTAAATAATTTCAATGCATTCTTTTTAATTTGTTAATAAATATTAGCATCTTGAACTTAGTAACAGTTTAATTCATTTTACACCCAGTAGCCCGTAACATTTTGTTCGATATTGCTAATTCCTACATCAACTTACAGCAATAAGATATTACTTCGGAATTGTAATAAACGGCAATTTAAAAACTGAATTTTTTTCATGTATTTGGTTAGGAACTACTTATATCCATAAAAACACATGTTGATTTTGTTTGCGGTCAAGTTATATATTTCAAACTTAAATTAAGTCTTTAATGACTATTATAATTTAATGAGGAATACGATATTTTTAATTATCAGCGTCACCGATAGGTAAACGTCCGAGGGATTGATCGAGGTGTAGGTGGGATTGCATTAAGAGTATTCTGGTGGATTTAACTTTGCTATAAGTTCGCGGATAGAAGTTTGTGTGCAGGGATCTTATCGCTATCGAGTGAAATTTGCTTAGTCATTTCATTAAAGTTATAAATATCTATAAGAAAGGCTAAAAATAGATCTTGAGAACAAATTTAAAACGAGCCCCGATCCGAACTCGGAGTAGCTTGTTAGTGAGAACCCGGAGGCAATTCTACAAACAGACGCAGCGTAAAGTAAAGTGTTAAGTAGGCCAAGCCAAACATGGGGTAATTGAAGAACGCTCCGTGACTTGGGAATGAAATACTTTCTTTTTAGACTCCGAATTTCGAGAAGACAAATTGCTAGGGTTCCCAAAGTAGAAGGCGAGATCACTTTTCTATTCAGAAGAGAACCTCAGAGGAGATGCGATCGCGTTCTTGGTCGCGAATCCAGCGCCATGAAAGTGAACATGTACCCAGATAGGCTCCTTAAGTTAACATATCGCTCCTTCAAAAGAACAATGACATGTTGGATATATCTAAAATATATCCATCGATATCTGGTTAGTTTAAGGTTGATAAAAAAATTAATAACTAAAAAAATTAAATATTTAAAAAAAAATCACTTTAATCAATAAAATTCTGTGGCTTGGTTCTAAAAGGACCTAAGTCAATTTTTTCTAAATTTGTGTTATTTATACCAAACTTTTGCAATTTAGTAAATCTTAAATGGTAAAAAGGCCAATGCCTAATAACAAACTAAAATAGGTTGTATTTCCATTATGATATGAGCCAATGTCATTGCTAGTGTTTTCTCATTCATTTCAATAAAGGCCTTTGTTGACATTGGTTCTTTTGGCATTTCTAACTTTGGCCCTTTTAGAACCAAGCCACAGAATTAAACAATATATCTACAGCCCTGGTGAATAAGTGGCTAAGTCGAATTTTCTCCAGTTTCTTGTACTTAGGGAAGCAGAATCGTGTTATTTTCGTAGTGAATAAAGATATAAGTCTGGTATTGGCTTGAAAAGGAGTTATTCCTTATATTATAACTCCATTTCAAGCCCAAAACTACGAGAATGACACGGTCCCACCTCAATAAATACAGGTATCTCTCTCGGGATAAAAATCGACTTAACCACTTATTCACCGGGGCTGTAGGTACCTATATGCATAGTTTTGATTTTTCTTACATAAAAAAAAAATCATTTAATTTAATGGATGTAACCACTTCGGAATGGAATCTTTTGTTATTGATTTTTCAAGGATCTAGACGGTTTTGAAACATTCACATATAATACATTTTTTTGCCATTAAGAACATATAACAAAAATAAAAATTGAAAAGAAGCGGATGTACCTGATTTCGAAACTAAACGCCTCATTTTTATTTTCTCTCATTCTGATTTCTCTCCTCTAGTTTAATATCAATGGAGCTAGAGGATTTTGGTGGTGTGTTGACTAGTCAAATGTTTATTTGCTGCTTATTTGAATATAATAATAATAATAAAAAAGAAAAAGGAAACAGAGTACAAGAAATAAAAAACAACAGAAATAAGATTACAATAACTATATAGAGAGTAAAAATATATATTAAAGTGGTGGTCCAGCCTCCTTATAGTCCTGAAGATGACCCACAAAGTGGGTCGAAACGTCGGCACATAATTAAATAAGTAACCACTTATTTAGTGTTTTTATTTGAATGCGCCCCCAACTATTTTCTTCCTTACAGTGGTGGTCCAGCCTCCTTATAGCCCTGAAGATGACCCACAAAATGGGTCGAAACGTCGGCACATAATTAAATAAGTAAGCACTTATTTAGTGTTTTTATTTGACTGCACCCCCCACTATTTTCTTTCTTACGTCTATCTTCCAGTCAACCATCCCCTCGCTTCTCATGAATCATGTAAAAATATATAGTTGCATATCTATGCAAATTACAATTACAAGTAAAAACAAAGACAGGAGAAAATGAAACAAAAATATGAACTATAATAACTAATAAAACCTGTATTTAAAAATATCTGACTGGATGACTGAAGCGTCAATAATATAAATATATATTAACAATGATATAAATAAAAACACATCATTAATTTATCAGCTAGAAAAATTTAATCTGAATATATATTATTTTGCCTTCGAAATAATAGTAATATTTGAAAGTGCCTTGTGAGCTAGAAAATAATATAAAACTTTGGGTATTTGGAAAAGCAAGGTGTTGGTATTGTAATGATGGTATTGGAATTCTGATCATTCGAAATTTTTTAAAAGCTTAAAAATTAAAATTAAAATTAAAAAAAAATTGTTTATGTGATTATTCCCATACAACTTCAAGTTCAAACATGATACAACTCAAAATATGAATGCATTAAAAAAATAAAACGTCATGATATCATTGATTTGAGGAGATTCAACCAATACAATTGCTATTGAAGCTATAGCTCAAAAACGCCAATTTTGAGTTTACCGTTATTCTTTTCAAGTTTTGTTTAATCAATACAGTAAATCGTTTTTAATTTGAAATTTATATACCAAATTTTAGGTAGTTTTATTCTGCTGAGAAATCAGTTTGTAAGATTCTTACATTATATTCGTTTTTTATCTAATTTAAAAAAAATTATTTTGAACATATTATGAAACAATTTTGTTAGTTTTTTTTATTGAAATTAAATACTCTATTATAATAATACAAGATGTAAAAAAAAAATTATTAATAAGTAATGATAAAATTCAACTTAAAAGGTTGACGAGGCCATTTCTTTGCTTGCCTCGGAAGACGCCGGAGTACATCGGGTTCGGGCGAATTCAGTTACAAATGGGACATTTAGGTTATTGTGGACATTTAGGGTTTTATTCTTAACAAAATAAGGAGAATAGAGGATTTTACTAAGGATTTTGGATTGAAAGGATTATGTACGAGGGTAATTCAATGGCTTAGTGGAGCTCCGTAAATCCAATTAAGTCTTAAAGTTTTCATGTATATGAGTCTTTTGACGCCTGCACCCTGGACAACGCAGATTAAATATTTGGGACTTAATATGGACAAAAGGTTAACTTCTACTTTCCACACTGATTATGTGTGCAATAAACTTAGCAGGGCTCTGTTCACTATATATCCACACTTTAACAGGTATTCTAAATTAAGCACAGATAATAAGTTGTTATTATGTAAAGCCTGCTTACGATCTATACTTATATATATATATATATATATATATTGGGTACAAAAAATAGTACAAAGCGGTATGGACATAAAAGAACGAAACATTTATTATTGTAGGATACCATTTTCTTTTATTTTCTTTTTATTGTTTATATATATGTATATATGTTATTAAGAATGTATAGTTACAATTTTTGTTTATTTTCATACCATTAATTTTTTTTCCTCTCTGTTGGAAGTTTTTTAATATTTTTTTTCTTTCATTGTAAATTATGATTCTGCACTGATACATTTAAATTTGTACAATTGTTTTTAATTTGATACAGGTCTATTTGGTACAGCATGTAATTTTGTGAATTGTAGCAAATTTTACAAGAAATAAATAAGAGAAAAATTGGAGTCTTTTGTAATTAATTGGAAGCTTAGAATGTTTGCTTTGTAAGTGCTGAAGTTGCACGAAACGACGTGAAATAAATTAAAATGATTGATGAAGTGAGTAAAAAATTATATAGGTTTATTCATGTTTATGTTTTTAAAAGGAAGCGAGATACCTCAGCCAGTCAGAGAGCGCGTAAGCTGTTTATATCATTAGCGGGCGTGAATCGAGCCTGTGTCTTCAGAGTACCCTCGAAGGGTTTATACATCCTCTATAATGTGGGTATTTTTAATTGAAGGAAAATCGTGTGGTGTAGTTAATTCCTTTCAAATCCCCTCCCTGCCGTAATGAGCCACTTTATGGGTTTTAGTGGTACAAGTTTTAATACCATTGGCTTATTAGTCCTTTCGGGCCCAATTAAATAGTTTAATCAACCTGAAAGTTATGATTAGATTAAAATAAACCGATTTTTATTGATAATTAATAAAATATACTATGTGTTAGGGCGCCGTAAGGGTAACAGGGATTGCACCCTTGTACAGCCTTCCCTATAGGAACTAATCTCTGATAGGCTGCTGCCTTAATCTGACTCAGATAATTTTTCTTTACAGAAAATTACCTACCAGGTTAAATCTTGAATTGTAAAATCAAATAAATAAATGGACGTCAGATATAATACCAAATGCTAATTTTTTGAAACTTTTATATTGAAGAAAAACAAAACAAAACAAACAAACAAGAAATACACAAAAAAACAAAACAAGAAATACATCAAATTACTTAAAAAAAAAAGAATGAAAATACATTAAGATTTCGTTAAATACAATAAACCATGTGATACTTAAAAAAAATAAAATGAATTTATACAATAATTAAGTTTAATTGCGCAATTAAAATGAAATAAAAAAAAATGTCTATAATACCCTGGTCAGGCGGGTTTCTTGATAGAAGTGCTGGTCAGGCGGGTTTCTCGATAGAAGTTCTCTCCTGGTTTAAACGCAATGAACACACTGATTAACAACTATATGATTGGTGTAAACTGCACCGCGCGGGTCGCTATTGAACAAAGAAGTTGACTGCTGTAAGTTAGGTCCGTGAGGTACGCTAGACAAGACAACAATGCTGACTAGAGACTTTTTTCTAATAAAAATAAAGAAAGTCTCACAGCTGTTTTCGATTAAATCACTCTTAAATTCAAACAAATATTACGTTGAAGTATTTTTACAGATGATTTATTTTAATTTAAATTAAATTAATACAAAATACAAAATAATTGAAACTAAACAAAATTAGCAAATATGAACATGTTATTTTAAAAAAACTGAGCGGCCGTAACACTATGTTTAACAGAATAGTAGAGAAATATATAATTTCTTCCGGAACAAATATTGGTTTCTACAATATTAGAACCAAGATAAAGGATAAATACATTATAATTTCCTACTCTGTTTCCTAGGTTCATTCTTATACCATACCATCAACTCGCAACACCCATCTTAAAACTATAGTCTCCTACAATTCAAATCCTCCATCCAATCCCGTAGCCGTTTGGTTAGATATATTTTTATTAATTTCTGTACATTTACGTTATTCTTAACGGACCTGGTCCCAGAATAAAATTATTTTTATATTCTGTTTTTATTCTAATAATTATTAATTAAAAGAAATAATAACATAATCAACACTCTTAAGGCAAAGCTGAAATAAAACACTTGAATTTTTAGGGAACCCTATACTGTAAATTCCATTTTCTCATTTTTACTGTAATAAGATCTGTAATTTAATAAAAGAAGAAAGACTTATGTAACTCAGAAAAAGCAATAAACAATGAATGCAACGATAAAGGTAATATTTAAAGACACTAATGTTTTTATCACTCTGTGTAAGTTTGTTTTTATGACATTCTAAAACCAAATATTGAGCAGAAACCATGTGACTGGCTTAGCGATGTAGCTGCTTACTCGTACATGTTTCAATATTGCTGGCCCTAACTTCATCAAGAGGGACAAAAAATTATTGGTTTTAGACAACGGTTCTGCGAGAAGGTGACTTGTCCTAGATCACGTTCAACCGCCAGATTTTCCCCCTTATTTTGGGTACCCTATTTTTATAACATTTGTATAGAGGCTGAATGAGCCCCAAGAGGGTCCTAAATTCCATATGATCCATCTCTGGCTGCAAACAGATTAAATAGAAGTCTTGCCCTCAGCGGGATTCGAACCAGGATTTCCGGCATGGCAACTCAGTGATCTACCACTCATTTGTTTTTAATTATTAAATCATTCATTATTTGACACGTTTAGGATCAAAAGCGAATAGCTTTAAAATTTTATATTTTTCTGCTCGTCTAATCAAGCAATTTTGTCTCACATAACGCTTTGCCAATTTATTCTCACGGGTTTAGTCCGGTTCTGAACTTTGAGTAGGCATAAAATTGCTATAGATCCGTTAACGCCTCATTTGTAGTACTGCAAACAATTTCAATTTTATAAAATAGCCAATTGTGTTCTATTTTAATCTAGCTAACTCCATTGGTAATCACATCCTTGCGCACCACAAAAAAAAAAAATTAATAATAATCTTAAATTCTTGCTTCTTTGAAAGTGACTATATGGGATCTGGAAATGATTTAGCTTGAAATGTAATCTTTGGCTCAACGAGTCTCTTTTTTTTTTTATTAAACGAATTTTTAAATACCTATCGTCTCACATAGTCTTTCATGCATAGTGATTAATAGTAATTTTCCATACCAAATGCTGATTTTTCATACCCAATTAGTAGCTGGGTATATAAATATCATAATTTTTTTTAAATATAAATTTTACAATTATTTTGTGTTTCTATCACTTCAATTGGATACTTTGGCTAAAGATAAAGAGTTGGATATTATGAAAAATTGTCATTAAATAGAAAATTGATAAAGTGTTGAGTGAGGTGAAGTATTTAAACATCTGTTTGTGTTTCGTTGTATAATAAATCGTTTTGCAGATGTTACTTGTCGGTTTGTAGTTAAGAGGATTAATTAATTTTACAAACAAATGCCGCACTGCTTTCACAGTTTTGAGCCAGGCGAGTACCCCGAATAGAATAGAAGGGTTTTGCGCAATAGATTAACAACGTTGAATACAACAGACAACTAACAGATAGAGGATAAATATACAGTACTACAACGGGAAACATGAATTCAACATTGAGCATGCGGCAAAAAGTAATATTAACGTGATTATGAATTGTATGTACACCATTTCATCCATTTTATTTACTGACTGGAATACCTGCAATTTTCGCACAGAGTTACGCAGTTATGAATGTTGAACAATTACTTACTGATTGCAGACAATCAATATATTCCGGATCCCAATATCAATTTTCGACCATACCAAACGACAATTGTTTAAAATAAATCTAGAATTATATTAGTATCAGATGAACTCTTTATAGGAGACCGACTTTTCGTCTCACTTTGAAGGTCTTCTTCAGATAACAGACAAGATATAAAGAAATTAAAATGAAATAGAAATAATTGTAAAGAATAATACAGAGAAAGTAATGAATAAAATTAAAAGTATTGGACCGTTTATTTTGGATAATATATAACCGAATTGGTGTCATCCATAATAACATCAATATCCCATTTGTTGCTGATTTGGCCCGAACCCGCTATCTATCCTTTCATAAAAAACTTCATTCCCACTCAAACCCTCTAGTTTCAAACCTAGCTTCCTCTTCAATTCCCGATAATCCTCCGAGGCGTCCGAAAAGAAGATGACCACGTGACCTTCTTAGTTGAACTTGTGATTTGAGTACTACAGTGGGTCATTTCTCTACTTGTCATCATCTCTTGTCATTATGTATAAATTGATACATAATAGGACATGTATTTTCACTTTCCTGTTTTAGTTTAGAGACTTACGGTTTTAGTTGGAATTTTTCCACTGTCGTATTAACATTTATTTAATGCCTCTGTTGACCGTTCCCTTTTTCAATATATATATATTTTGCGGAATAACCATAAGTCCACTGGTTTTTTGATAAATTGTCTTTTTTTTTCTTGCACTTTTACTTTCATTTTTTCATCTGGTTTTTTGTCTTCTGTTATTGTGTTGTTTTTTACTATTATTTATTTTATTTTGTTTTCCTGTTGTGTTTTTTGGGGTTTGGTGAATGTATATTGATGTTTCAAATCTGGTGCATTTATCAGCTGTTTTTATCTAACCTTATCCAGCTGGGAATCTAGTAACCTTCCCTATGATTCAGTAGTTGCATTTGAGTCTTGGAGGTTGTGGGATGTGTGGTTTTTGGGTGCATTATTCATGTTTTGCTTTGCTGTTATTCTCTGCCCTGAGCATGCGTGAATAGGCGAAATATTGGACAGGTATTTTAAATTTCCTGTTTTAGTTTAGGGACTTAATGTATTTAGTTGGAATTTTTCCACTAATGTATTAAAATATTTTTATTTAATATAGAGAGGTAATACTTCGTTTTACAACATCTGACTTTTTTGGGCTAAGATATCATTGTTCTTTCTCTTTCGAGCGCAGTCCCAAAATAGATAAATTCAGTTTTACCCCATTACCCTAATGGCAAACTAATCATGTACAAATGTGCTTTGTCTGAAAAATTCAGATTCGATTGGCTGACCTTAACGAACATGAACAAAGGAAACAATTTACTTAATAAATGCGAAATCATCCGCTTTTCCAGACTTCAAAAATTATTTTTGTAGGAAGAATCTTAAATATTACACCCCCCAAAACTTTTTTGTTTATTAGAGAGATATTCCTCCGTCCACGGAACACCACCCAAACCCAAACCCGCTAGATCATTCCTAACGCAATACTCCCATCTACGCCTCGGTCTACCCCTCCGACGCTTCGCAGTCGGTTCAACGCCTATTAACATCTAGGGAATTCGTTTGTTACTTAGCGCAGCAACTTTACATGCCCATCTTCGCGACGCTATCACCTGAATAATGTTTACCTGATGCATGCTTCGCAATTCCGCGTTCTGTAATCTCCTATATTCCCCAGTGGTCTCATCCTTTTTTGGACCGAATATTCTACGTAACAACTTATTTTCGAATACCTGAAATATCGATACATCGAATATCGAAATATCGAATACCTGATATTTTGAGCAAGTATGTAGAAAATGAAAATTATAGGAATTTTCATATAATATAAATATAATACATATTTATATTACATGAATATATAATGAGCATGAGAATGCTCGGTATATGAATGTTATTAATAATTTCACGTTAAATTGAACCCTTTACACCTACACTTCCCACACGCTTGCGACCAAAGGAATTTAACGCAATTTCAATGAAGTAAATTACAAATAGACTTGTAAGTAACTGTAAGCCGCAATAGAGGACTCGGGGAGGAAGTAGCGCATTGTACTGGCTAGTGGCTCTTGCCACTGTCGTGTCTCAAATTAGGATCTTTTGTAATGTAGCCTCTACAAGTTTATTGAAGCTACCCTATCATATCAAACTAACTTCATAATAACAATATTATATCTCATGGAGTTAGTTCTGTACGGCATGAAAGCAATATTACCATTTCCATGCTAGAGGATATTGTAATGTTGAACTTGTGAGTACCAAACGAAGAAATTAATCATAATTATACACAATAATATAATACACAAAATATGGCTTATCTAAAAAAAATGGATTTTATATGTTTATTCTAAATTAGATAACAAGACGTCAACTATGTTATTTATATTCTTAGTTTTTAAAAAAGTTTTACTTAAATTATTAGTTAATTTAAGGATATTTATATATTATGTATATTAACTCTTAAATAGTATTTCTTCGGTGATGTATTTTGTATTGTGGTTAAATTGCATATTATCCAAAATGAGTTGATTGTACTGAGTATGCCGTGGCATGGAATGTAGTTATCGCAATAGACTACTTGAATTGGGAAACGATCTATTCCAACATCATAATGAAGGAGATTAATAAACAAGTACTGAGTTAATCAATTATAAAAAGTTTAAATACTAATTACACCTCTTTATGATGATATAATATTTTATCGGTGTTTCCTAGCAAATGGTTAAATAACTATTTTTATAGTGTTTTGTCGTGCTCGATCAGTTAAATTATAAATACTCTAAAAATTAGAAATATAATCTTTCTAAGCCGTGAATAATGGATTAAATGGGAAGATGGAATACAACGATTTATGAAATAAAACCAGCCACGGCTCATACAAATTTCCTGATTTCCCGACTTATCGAATAGAGAATGAACTGAAATAACATTAAGACCTTTATATTATAAATTATAATTTTTATTTTATTTAATTCAATGATATTTACAACTATAATGGTATTATATCAAGTAAATGTGCAAAAATGTAGAATATGGCATGAAAACACTTGTGGAGAAACTACCCATCGGTAGCACTCCAATAAAGTTCTATAGTAGATGATCTCGAGGCCATCTTCTTTTCAGACGCCTCGGAGGGTTATCAGGAATAGTATGGGAAGCAAGCTGAGAGACTAGCGGATTCAAGTGCGTATGGAGCTTGTTATGGAAGGATAGGTATCTAGTTTGGGCCTAATCAGTAACATATGGGATATTAAGATCATGATGGATGAGTTTGTTTGTGACATAATAAGGAGCATTGAGGATTTTACGAAGGATTTTGGATTGTAAGGATTGGATACGAGATGAATTGGATGGTTTAGTAGAGCCCCAAAGCTCAACTCCGTATGGCCAAATAGGTCTGATGACTGTTTTTTTAACTTAAATTAAAAAGATAGTATTTTATTTAATGCTAAATAATGTCCAGGTAGACAGGGGATACCTTTATAATAAAGGCAAATGTTATAAAAATGGAGCTGAAAATACAACAGAGGAGTATAAATAGTCCCCTCTCTCTGCCTTCCACTAAACCTGAAAATACTCCTTTTTGTAGAATGTACTTGCGAGAATAAGGGCCTTAGGAGGTTGTTTCCAGTTGTATGTTCCCACAGAGCATGCTATGTTTATGTAATTCACCAGAACTAAAATTAGAGTTTTATGTCTGGACTATAGAGTTTTTATTATTATACAAAAAAAATTAACTTTGTTTAGACTTAGACAGTAAAAATAATTTGGAATGTAGTTTCTTTACGAAAACAAACCTGAATTCAAAATAATGATTATTTTCCACCATAAGATATATTACACAACATATTGTCATTAATAATGTAACTGAATTTTGTAAAGGCCCTGAATATCATAAATTTAAACATAGGTTTTATAACCGTTTATATCTTTGTTTTGTTTTTTGTATGCATAAGACAGATGAAAAGAAATAAAAAATATTTTAAAATGTGCTCCCTCGGAACAACAATGATGCCAACAAAGTGTTGTTTATGTTTTATGGTTACACATTATATAATAAACAAATATATCAAATAGAGCATGATCATAAATTGTTAATATACATCATAAGTATGATTATATCTCCCTGTCTTCTTCATCCATAAAAAAACAACCTAAAATACACAAAAAATCATTACTTAATTTAATTCAAAATATCAAACAACATATTTTAAGCTCGCTAGGGAGGATAAAATATATACTGAAGTTCTGTATATACTGAAACTATATACTAAACTTAAATTCAGTTTCTAGAATGATATCGAGGAACCACTATTCAAATATTCAGTACCTACTGAAGTACAATTGAATGAACTGTAAAATGGGGATTGGCCCGCCATACCTCCCCAGTTAATACCTTTTTTTTACTATAAAGCAAAAAAAGGATACAAAGTTATATATCTACAAAAGGATATAAAGGTATATAAATCTACTTTTCTCCCCATATTAACATACTATTCGGAATCTTGGGCATTAACCACCAAACATAAAAGTAGGATCCATACTTAGTAGGAAGATAGAGGGGAAAACAAAACGAGACCGAATTCGCTACTTGATCATTAGATCAAGCCTCTACCACTTAGAAAACCGTCTAAGATGGTTTGGACATGTTTTAAGAATGGAAAACTACAGGCTAGTCAAGGTGACATACGGAGCTAAGGTTGAAGGAAGAAGGTCCAGAGGAAGACCCCGACAGACCAAGGAAGAAGGGGATAATAAGGAAAGGTTCACAAAAAGAAGCCTGAAATGGAATAAAAGATGAGAAAGTGTAGACGATCGCATAGCGTGATCCGGGCAGCACAAAATGAAACCTCACACTGCTTTAGCGGTTGAGAGGATGCACTATGATGATGACAACAAAGTCAAGTTTGTTCAAATTATAAACAAACATATATATAAAAAAATATTATTGAATCGAACAGTGAATAAATTAAGAGATGTAAAATATTAAAAATAAATAAACATTCCACTATCTATGCACCAAATGGGTTCGTCTCGAAGAATAATTCTGTTGTTAAAGTACTCGTCTTATTGTCGTAGAGAGGGAGAGAAAGAGAGAGAGAGAGAGAGAGAGAGAGAGAGAGAGAGAGAGAGAGAGAGAGAGAGAGAGAGATAGAGAGACATCCTGCCAAGGAGAGGAAGAGAGCGCAGAGCACATATTCTTCTTCTGTCCCCGCTTTCAAGATGAGAGGATGGAGTTCTGACGCGTCTGCGACTCAGATCCCACTTCAGATAATGTTGTCAACCTTATGCTGATCAACCAGGATTATTGGATGGCAGGCCAAAGGTTAGCAGCACAGGTGTTACAAAAGTTAAGAAAGGAGGAGAAAGAAAGGCGAGCCAGGAGGTAGCCGAAATCAATGAGGCGGCACTCAGCCACTCCCCCACATGATGTAATGCCTAACGGCGGTCCCGTGGAGGGTGAGAAACAGGTGTAGGGAGGTTGGTTTTAGTGGGTCGAAATCCCACACACTGATAGGTACGGGACTATGTGCGTCTTTTGAAGATTTCCACCTACCCTCGAGAAAAAAAGATATATATATATATATAAAGATATATATATATATAAATATATATATATATATATATATATATATATATAAAAATATATATATATATATATATATATATATATATATAGAGAGAGAGAGAGAGAGAGAGAGAGAGAGAGAGAGAGTGAGAGAGATCCGGTACCACTACAAATCATGAAAAGTGTTTAATTCGGTCCTCGGATGAGATTCCACTATTTCATGAAGAAAGGTTGGGATAGAGATGGTTTGTGCAGGGATAACCCTCAACCCACCATGTTTTCCCTGAACAACGATACCCACTTTATAGAGGCTGGTTGACCCCCCAGGGGGGTCTCCAGATACCACAGGCTTATTCGTAGCTGTATACAGATAAAATAATTTGTCTGCCATTTGTCGGATGAATCTATTTCTCATAGAAATTACCCAAATTCGGCAGGTTCTTTTATTACTTTATTTCATTAACAAAAAAAATTAAAAATTAATTATCGAAGAAAATTACCCTACTTCAGTATTACTTAGTAACTTTAAATTGCCCTCAAGTAATCAAAAGTTCATCTAGAGCAGTTTAGATGCTTGTTATGCGCGAAATGATGGTATAATTAGTAAACAAGATTATATAATAATTTTGTAAAATATTACAGGAAATAATTCACGATTACATCCTCATTTACCATGTAAAATCTCCTTTGTATGTATTATTAAAAATAAAATCTTATAATGATTATTTGTATCATATACACAATCATCCAGGCACTGAAGGTATTATGAAATTAACTGCATTTTGTTATTTTTATAGCTACCTGATAAATAATCCAATGAAATCATCAAGTAAATACAAATAAAAACATAGAAAAATGAATAAATAATAAATGTATAATGCATAAATAAATAAATAGTGGTTGCAAGAATTAACCAATCGACGAAATCAAAAAACGAATATTTCAATTTAATTCTGTTAACAACATCAAGAATATAGAACCATCTACTACACAAATATATTATTTTTTAACTAAATACACTGATATATTATTAATACAAACATTTCTAAAACTTGAATATAATCAAAAATATTCTTATTGATAAGTGCATCAAGGATATATTTATATATTCTTAACAGATATATAATTTATCTGAGCTGAATCTCAATATATCTTCTACAGCATATGAGATGTCCAATAAATACGCGAACTAGGATTATGAAAAGTTCATTTTACAAAACTTTAACTACAATTAATTTGTTTCATTCAAAATAAATTTGATGCCAAGCACTTATCCCATCTTCTTGTTCACAGTTCAAAGCATTACTGAATGTCCTCCGCAGTTAAATGTTTTATTGTTTCCACATCCTCCGAATGGTGTCCGGCTTTACCATCTGCATTTTGGAAAAAAAAAGAAAAACTAAGAAGTTTGGCATTCGTTATTTTTCCCGAGATGTACCAAAAATTTGATTTAGAGTTAAAGTTAAATCCTTTATTTTATTTTTTCAATGATTTTCAATTCGAAGACTTCACACAGAAATTAAGGCCAAGCGCACTTTGCGGACAACTTCACTTATCAGGCGGGGCATTACAATAGCTCCCATATTTTATCAGTTTGCATATTTATTGGACACACCTCATATACTCCTCCAGGTTAGTTTAGTAAGTTATTTTGTCCCTAAAAATATTTTAAAATTCGAGATTCTACCTTAACCTCGCAAAAGCCTCATGTAACGAAATAATCGAACTCTTTTATTTTTTATTAAAAATTGTATATGAAATCTGATGCTTCTGGGGATTTGTAGATAGTATAAGGGTCAAGGGTGATTTTACATTTACTATTTTTTTTACTAATAGTAGGATATAATTGATCTTCTGTTGAAGTACTGTGGATAATTTAGGCCAGAACAGATACTACAAGCTAAATTTGAAAACATAATTTTGAACATTGTAGTTACTTAATTTATCAGGTCAGAACAATGAAGCTGGTTATCCTGATTAAGTGTAGTGATATAATGTCAAGCTAGTTCTCAAGGTGCCTATTCTAAACCTTAATAGAGTGGAGTTTAGCAAGATTTTCTGACAGAACTACCATAGCTCAGCTTGGTGGATATCAGTACTTGATTTATCTTTAGCATTGTTTTACGATCTGGATCCAAGTTAGTTCTACAAAGGGATTTCGATAGTTCATGCTTTCTTAGTTATTAATTTTTCTGTTAATGGTAACGGTCGTTGTTCTAAAGTAAGTATTTGAGAATTTTGTATTTAGGTTTCGCATTCTCTCAAGTAGGAGTGACAAAACAAGGTTATATAAAAAAACAACCCTGAAGTACGTGGTAGAGACTGTATTGTTCCTTGGATTGCGGTGGCGTTGGGAGGCGATTTTTCCTAGGTCAAAGTCAACCAAAGATAGGAATAGAAGAACTTTTACTCCCTTTAAATACCCTAAGGGCACCTGCCAGGCTGTGGAGCCACGACCTTGGTTAAAGTAGGCTGCTATTCTAACCACTACAACACTGGTGACCCCAATCGTATTGATATAGTTAAGTCAATTACAAACATCATCACGGATATTCTCAATACGACTTTTCGTTGATAATTTTAATTGTTAACTACAATGTTCAATTTAATTATCATTTAAATTGATAGAAACGATAGTTTTTATATCACGGTTTAATAAAAAAGAAATTCTAATCCCATTTACATGGCTGTCGGAAACAAATTACAGTGAAAATGAAAAAAAACCAGAGGCTCTGACGAGGGTATGAGAGAAAATACACAAGCGGAATATAAATGAGGATATTTCTACAAAAACAAATATGTCCATATTTATCAATAAATGAGATTTTTTTTTTTACGAATTAAAATTCTAAGCGTGAAGCTTACCTTATTTCAAACTTCAAATATTCCAGTGCGAAATGTGTTTCTGAGAAGCCAATGAGCACTTGTGAGAAAAAATTGAAACCTTGTAATAACATCATATTGTTACGGGCTACTGGGTGTAAAATGGACTAAACTATTACTTAATTCAAGAATCTAATATTTATTAACAAATTAGAAAGAATACAATGCGATTATTTAAAACAGTTAAATTATTAAACTAATATCAATTTACAATAACAATATTCTACTAAATGTTATCTAATTTCTAAAATAATATACAAACAATATAAGATATTTCTAATACTAAATAACTAAACTATTTATATATAAATTTGTACGAATACAATAATATTACACTATAGTTTACAATAACAAATTAACACTTACAGTTCGCTAACTAAAGTCCACCGACCGTAAGACTCTTCAAATATGACAAACTGCCACACAGTTTATTACACTTATTACACGGCCACTAATTGTCACTGTTGCTCACTAAGCACTTATTACAGACTGATACTAATACTAACTAACTCACACACTGCCACTGACTTATTACTCACTCGTCTTATTACTTCACTGCTTATTACTACACTGCTTATTACTGACTGCCGCGGCCGAAAACGCTGTCCTTTTTATATAGGCAAGGTAGGTCGTGGTGGGGCATTACTCGGAACACGGACGAGGACCACCTAGACCGATCTAGAAGGTTCTACGCCATTCTATAATCCCTTCCGCTTAATCCCATTGTTTGCCTAATCCGCTCTAGGCAGATCAGAAGCCGGTCCTACTTCCCGCTCTGACCGTAACACTGCCCCCTCCTTAAAAGTGCTCTGCCCCAGAGCATAGTCCGGAGAAATCGGGCGGTCATGAGCTTCCCTCGATGGAAACGCATTTCCTTTCCAGGGGTTGAACGTGCACACCAATATGGCGACTCCAGAGTTGGCGAATATCTGTTCAAGCATGTTCCTGACAACCTTCCACTCCAGGCCGTCATATCCACAGCCCAACTTAGGGATCGCGAGCTTGGTGACACGCAGTCTCAGAAGCTTACTCCGCAGGTCGTCGAGGCTTCGCCGCAGTGCGTCATATGTGGGCTTCTGATCAGTAGCAAACTTGGTAACTAAGTAGAATAGGTGTCGTCCTTCGTGCGTATGGTGCAGTGCTTTCCCGACGCGTGGTCCTTGGCGTTCCAGTTCCTCAGTTCCAGCAAACTTCTTCCTGAAGACGGTTGCAATCCCTCGGGAAGTCCTCAGATCTTCGGCTACACAATGGGCCAGAGGATAGTCCGCGGGTAACGAGAAGATATCTCTGTATACTGCCTGAGTTACTCCACGGGAACCTTGTACCTTAGGTTGTGCAACTGATACCTTACTGGCCTCCACGTTGTTGAGGTACCTGACTTGCTGGTCTTTTGTCGGGCCATGGTCTCCTTTGTATGGGGCCAGTCTATTAAAATGGACTACCCTGGGTTTTCCTTTTGGCTGCTTTCTGATCCTATAGATGACGTCGTTTATCCTATTGATGATCTCAAACGGGCCATCCCAGGAGTTCTGAAGTTTAGGTGAGTAGCCTCGCCTTCTTCGAGGATCATGTAGCCAGACCAAATCTCCAGGTTGGAATCCACCTTTCTCTGCCCTGATGTCGTAACGCTCCTTCATTCTGTCACTGGCTCCCTGGATGTTTGCACGAACCTTTTCGTGGATATTATCCATCCGCTTCCGTAGATTCGTGACGTACTCCTCTCCGGCCACTTCCTCATTAGGCTTGAACCCGAATTTCAGATCACAAGGCAAACGAAGTTCTCGGCCGAACACCACATTTGCGGGGGTCTGCCCCGTTGCTTCATGGACTGAACTCCGGTAGGCTAACAAGAACAAGTGAAGATACTGGTCCCAGTCTCGCTGATGCTCGGAGACCACTTTAGACAAATATCGACCCATTGTCCTGTTCATGCGCTCCACCATGCCATCCGATTGAGGGTGAAGAGGTGTCGTCCTGGTTTTCCGTATTCCCAGTGCTTCGCACATCCCGGAGAAGACTGCAGACTCAAAGTTTCTTCCCTGGTCAGCGTGAAGTTCCATGGGTACTCCAAACCGGCTGACGAGCTGCTTCACAAGTACGTCTGCAACCGTGACTGCCTCTTGATTCGGAAGGGCATACGCTTCCACCCACTTAGAAAAATAGTCCATGGCCACGAGAATATATCGGTTGCCTTCGTCTGTCACAGGGAAAGGGCCAGCGATGTCAATCGCTATCCTCTCGAACGGTGCTCCCACGTTGTACTTCTTCATAGGGGCCTTCTTTCTTCTTGTTGGTCCGTTAGAAGCCGCACAAGTCGCACAACGCCTGCACCAGTCCAACACATCGTCCTTAAGGTTTGCCCAGTAAAAGCGTTCACGAACTTTTTCCAATGTACGGTGAACTCCAAGATGGCCGCCAGTTACACCGTCATGTAGTTCCCTAAGCACTTCGGGCACTTTATTCCTTGGAACGATGAGCTGTAGCCTGCGCTGATCTCCTTCCGCGTTCTCCAATGCCCGTTTCAGCAGCCCGTTGTCCACTAAAATGGAGTTCCATTGGGCCCAGTACGTTTTTACATTCTTCGACATTGGAGCAACATCCTGCCAGGCCGGTCTTCCTCGCCCCGATATTTTCCATTCCTTTATTTGTTTTAAGTCCGGGTCCTCGTCCTGTTCCTTTGACACCTCTGCATCTTGCCAACTGTCGATGACAACTGTAGTCCTCAATACCGCTGCCTGCTTCTCCTCTTGTCGAGAACAATGCTTGCAGCCTTCTTCACAAGGTCTTCTTGACAGTGCATCCGCATTCCTGTGGCTCGTTCCAGAACGATGAGCAGATTCAAAGTCATACTCTTGAAGGCGCTCAATCCACCTCGCCACTTGCCCCTCAGGTGACTTGAATCGCAGCAGCCACATTAGAGCCGCGTGGTCCGTTCTCAGCAGGAACCTTCTTCCGTATAGGTATTTATGAAAATGCTCTATGGACTTTACTACTGCCAGAAGCTCTTTCCTTGTGACACAGTAGTTTCGTTCCGGAGCTGAGAGTGCTTTGCTGAAATATCCAATCACCCTTTCTTCTCCGTCTTGGAGCTGAGAGAGGACACTTCCAATGGCGATGTTGCTGGCATCTGTGTCAAGTATGAACTTGCCCTCGGGGCGTGGATAGCTCAGAATAGGAGCACTAATCAATTTGCTCTTCAGCTCCTCGAAGGATGCCTGACACTCGTGATCCCAATGGAAAGTCCTTTTCTCCTCGGTAAGTCTGGTAAGAGGTTTTGCGATGTTAGCGAATCCTTTCACGTACCTCCGGTAATAGGTGCAGAGCCCGAGAAAACTTCTCACCTGGTGCTTATCTCGAGGTACTGGCCAGTTGGTGATCGCTGCTATCTTCTCTGGGTCAACAGCAACTCCGTTGTCTGACACAATATGCCCCAGGTAGTTGACTTGCCTTCGGAAGAGATTACACTTCTTCGGGTTCAACTTAAGGTTCGCTGCACGCAGTCGTTCGAAGACCTTCTCCAGGTTCTTCAGATGGTGATCGAAGGACTTTCCCAGCACAATGATGTCATCTAGGTACACCAGGCATACCTCCCAAGAGAGACCTCTTAACACATTTTCCATCAGCCTCTCGAATGTGGCAGGAGCATTGCAAAGCCCGAACGGCATTACTGTAAACTGCCAGAGCCCAGTGCTAATTGAAAACGCCGTTTTCTCTTTATCTTCAGGTGCCAATCCAACCTGCCAATATCCACTGCGGAGATCCAAGGTAGAGAAGAGTTTACACCCCTCCAGGGTGTCCAGCGTATCGTCAATCCTGGGAAGCGGATAACTGTCCTTCTTGGTGACGTTGTTCAGAAGACGGTAGTCTACGCAGAACCTCGTTGTGCCGTCTTTCTTCTTCACCAATACGACAGGAGACATCCAGGGGCTACTCGAAGGCTCAATGACACCACCAGCCGCCATCTCCTTTATGATGTTCTCGGCGTCCTCCCGTTTGGCTAACGGCAGCCTCCGCGGGACCTGTCGGATGGGCTTCGCATCCCCGGTGTCAATCCTGTGCTGGACGACATCCGTTCTCCCCCGTGGTCCTGGTCCGACCTCGAAGACGTCATGCCATCGGATAATCATGTTTTTCACTTCCTCGCTCTGTTCATGCGAAAGGTCGCGACATGATTCGTCCACAAATCCTTTTAGTTCCTCTGGGAGCCCTCGAAGTTCGGTGGGATGACGTTGCAGCTGACGAACCACTGAGGTAGCGGTAGTACACTCCCCGACCGGTGTTCCTTTCTTCAGCGTTACCGGGAAGCTGTTCAGATTCATTAGCCTAATTGGAGTGGTACGTCCAACCTTGATGAGAGACCTAGCAACCAGTACGCCGCGTCCGATCTCCTGTTCTTCGTGCGTTCCGGGTTCCAGTAGTACACATAGGCCCCTCTGGACCCTCTGGTAGATGTCCTTCGACCGTCCCATGCGTCACGATTTGGCTCTGTGCAGGTAAAGTGGTGTCTTCTAGTAAGAGCACTCGTGCGTAGAGATCCTTTCCCTGCCGAAGGATGACTTCCTCGTCTCCCATCGTCAGCACACCTTTTGACATGTCCAGCTTGATCCCGTATGCGATCATGAAGTCCATGCCCAATATGACATCTTCATCGATCTCTGCCACGAGAGCGCGGTGCTTCAGATGTTGACCCCCGATGATGAAGGTGGCAACTGTCTCCCCGTAGACCTTGGCTGGCTGTCCCGTGGCAGTCCGTAAAGCCCAAGTTGTTGGTAAGATCTTCTCAGCTGGAAGTGCTTTCGAGTTCAAGATTGTCATGGTTGCGCCGGTATCTATTAGCAGACTTCGCAGCTGCCCGTTCACCATCCCATCAACGTAGAAACTGTTCGTTCTGCTTCCTATTGACGCAACTCTGATGGTCTTCCTGGGGCCTTTGACGTTACGGGTTGACAGTTGCCCCTTCCCATCAACCCTACTTAGTTTTCCTGTGGCTTTTCTTGCTTCTTCGATGGACACTTGCTTCTAGGGTGTCCAAGTTGGCCGCAGCTCCAACAGCGTATCTCCTTCTTACGGGTCCTGAGAGCCTCCAAAACTTTAGTTACTATGTCTTCGATGCTAGGGACCACATTAGGCTCCGCCTCTGCTGCTCTAACTCGCGCATGGCCCCGTACGGACTGTCTAACAGCCTCGAACTCCATGGCCTGGGATAATGCGTCTCCCAAAGTTTTCGGGCGGGCGAGCTTCACTGCTTGCTGTGTCTCTGGGTCCCGAAGTCCATCCAGGAATTTGTCGACAGCCAAGCTTTCGTAGACATCGTCAGTGACCGATGGGTAGGCGTTCCTCACCAGCCGGGCAATATCCGCTTCAAATTCCTGCAAAGTCTCGTTGGTCTTCTGGACCCTGCTTCTCAGCTGTGAGCGATACAGCTGGTCCATGTGGCGGTGGCCGAAACGCATCTCCAGTCTTCTCATCAGCTCCCCGTAGTTGGACCGCTCCGACATGGGCATCCCCTGCAGCACTCCCAAAGCTTCTCCACGCAAGGCCAGGCACAATGCTGAAGCTTGGGTCTCCTGCGACCACCCGTGGATTGAAGCCGCTGTCTCGAAGAGAGTCATGTAGTCTTCCCACGGCGTCTTCCCGTCGAATACAGGAATGGTATTGTGAGTTGGTAGTGCCCCAGCATAGGCGGGTAGAATGCTATTACGATGGCTGCCCTCGGATGAACGGTCGGTGTCGTTCGTCGGTGGTTTGCTCTTACGTCCCTCGAGAGTTTCCATTCTTAGCCTAATTTCGTTCACTTTTTCTCCTAGCCTAGATTCTATATCAGCTACTTTATTATTTACATCGGCTAACTTATTATCTACACTAGCTAACTTATTATCTACATTTTCCATTAACTTAGTCTCTAATGTGCCTAACTTAGACTCTAATGTATCCATTAAATCGTTTTTTACAGTAGCTAGCTCATTTTTAACAGTGCTTAACTCATTACCTAGCTCATTTTTAACATTGCTTAATTCATTACCTAGCTCATTTTTAACAGTGCTTAACTCATTCTGTAAATTACCTAAAGTTGCAGACAACTTGCTTAAATCGGTTTCAAACAGAGCGTCATCTGGATTTTCCCCTGACTCTACAAAAAATTGACGCAAGCGATGTTGCAGTACACTTTTATTTCCGGAAGTATCCAGATCACGTTCTTCTAATTCCCGTTTTAAATCCGCAACTTTTAAATCCATCAATTTAAGACTTTGAGAAGCCATTTTTCAAACAGTAGCCCAATTATTACAAAATGCAAGACAAAATAACAATTACACAAGATCCCACTTCTGACACCAATTTGTTACGGGCTACTGGGTGTAAAATGGACTAAACTATTACTTAATTCAAGAATCTAATATTTATTAACAAATTAGAAAGAATACAATGCGATTATTTAAAACAGTTAAATTATTAAACTAATATCAATTTACAATAACAATATTCTACTAAATGTTATCTAATTTCTAAAATAATATACAAACAATATAAGATATTTCTAATACTAAATAACTAAACTATTTATATATAAATTTGTACGAATACAATAATATTACACTATAGTTTACAATAACAAATTAACACTTACAGTTCGCTAACTAAAGTCCACCGACCGTAAGACTCTTCAAATATGACAAACTGCCACACAGTTTATTACACTTATTACACGGCCACTAATTGTCACTGTTGCTCACTAAGCACTTATTACAGACTGATACTAATACTAACTAACTCACACACTGCCACTGACTTATTACTCACTCGTCTTATTACTTCACTGCTTATTACTACACTGCTTATTACTGACTGCCGCGGCCGAAAACGCTGTCCTTTTTATATAGGCAAGGTAGGTCGTGGTGGGGCATTACTCGGAACACGGACGAGGACCACCTAGACCGATCTAGAAGGTTCTA
This sequence comes from Troilus luridus, assembly GCA_964056705.1. Taxonomy (NCBI): domain Eukaryota; kingdom Metazoa; phylum Arthropoda; class Insecta; order Hemiptera; family Pentatomidae; genus Troilus; species Troilus luridus. Next base: position 104,111,885 of record OZ057416.1, on the reverse strand, counting down.
CGCCATTCTATAATCCCTTCCGCTTAATCCCATTGTTTGCCTAATCCGCTCTAGGCAGATCAGAAGCCGGTCCTACTTCCCGCTCTGACCGTAACAATATTTATCTTATCATTTTTTCAGATTGTGATCACAATATTACATGTAGGGTACATGGTGATTGATTATAGAGTCTTTATCTCGAACAGCGAATGATGTTAAATTGTATAGTCTTTTGATGATTGAATGAAAGATAACTTACAGTTGAAGATGGATTCGTTTCCTGAGCTCTGATGGTCTTTGGTTAGCGGGCGATCTGGTGGTATCAAGAGCGTACTTTTTGTATCTGGTGCTAGGCGATCTAGGGCTATGGGCGAATATCATGCGGTGGACGGCGAGGTTAGCTTTTCGTCGAGCAGGCGATCTGGGGCTAAGGGCGAATATCATGCGGTGAACGGCGAGATTAGCTTTTTGTCGAGCAGGCGATCTGGTGGTTTGCTTGGAGTCTGGATGCGAAGAGTCAAGTGCGAGAGACAGAGAGGGGGAAAACAAAAGTCCCTTTTTTCTGTCGCCATGGTAACAAATGTGAACGAGCTCTCCGAGATTCTAATTTTAATTTATGATTGATTCGCGACTGAGCAACAGTATTATAATATATCTACAATGTGATCACAATTTAATCTTATTAGATCATAAACGAGATTTTTATTATTTAGCATTAATGGCATCTGTACTGTCGGGGCGACCTGTGGATCAGTGGTTAGCGTAACAAACTACTAAGCCCAATATCGCGGGTTCCATGGGATTTTTTAAAGGCAGTAAAAAATCCTTAGTTATGCCGTCCTTCGGAAGGGGCGTTAAACGGGGGCCTGAGCCTGTACGATGTCAGGTACTCGTTAAAAATCCCTATCCTAATTAAACCTGGATAGGCAACATTTAGAGCTCCCAATGTAGCATCGTCTGATTAGCCATAGTAGCAGAAAGTGATGATAATTGAACAAACAAACATTCGTACTGTTAACGGTATTTTTTAGTAAAGATATTCAGGCAATAATGATAAACTTATAAGTGATTTAAAGAGATTGAGATTATTTCAGAAGCTGCCAATACATTTTAGTAGTTCACGTTCACGAACATTATACTTAATATCAAAATTTGACTTTATTAAAAAAATAAAAACATGTTGGAAATGAAAGATCAGATATGTCGTCCCTGAATTAAAAAGCTTTAACTAATATAATTGATATTGAAGGTTTAAAATAAAATAAAAGAAGCATTTTTTAGAGTTAAGTGGCTTTTTTGAAGACGGGATATTAGTTAAATTATATAATTCTTTTGCAATATTAATGTATGGTAAAAACTAATTCAAAATAGAAAGTTTTTAGTATCACATATATTAATCTAGTTTTTCGCTAATTGAGAAACGAATTTTATTAATTACTAGCTGTCCCGACAGACGTTGTCCTGTCCTATTTCCCTAAAACAAAGGGCTTCAAAATTTTCTCCAACCATTACAATGGCAACTTCATCGATTGTTGGTACATTGAAACATCTAAGGCTACACCTACATTGGATCCGGTGTGATACGATGAGACGTCGCTAGCAAACCAAATTACTGAAATATATCGAGAGTTATAATATTTGGTTCTTTAAATTTATAAAATTAAGATTATTTATTAATTATTTTTAATACATTTATATTTTACTATAATCTATAGTAAAATATGTCTAATGTATACACCCGAACATCGTATGTGATAGAATCATGTCGGACCGAATTGGGTCCAATGTAGGTGTAGCCTAACGCGTTCTCCTACCGACGTTTTTCCAGCTCTTATTACAACTTTATGATTACCAGATGACATAAGATCCAGCGCAGTTTTACACAATGTATTTAATTGATGGAACGAAATTTGTAACTGTTCTACAATAGACCATCTCATGGAACTGTAATTTTTTATTAAGGGGTCAATAAAAGTGTTGTTTTTATTATTTCCCTCGTCATTTTTACAATTTTTTTCTCCATAAGAACCTTCTTTGGGTCTTAATAAAAATAAGGGAAAAAAAATTAGCCGAATTGGTCGAGCCGTTCTCGAGTTTTGCCCTTAGCAACACATTTGGCGATTCATTTTTATTTATAGAGTTTTTAAACCTTTTAAATACGTGAATCTTTACTGATTTTAACTTACATTATGCGCATAAAACTTCAAGTTCAAACATGATAAAAATCTTTAAAAAATGGCTTTACTAAAAAAAAAAAAGAAGCATGTTGGAATGTGATTATTAGATATGTCGTTTCTGAATTAAAAAGCTTGAACCAATACAATTGTTACTGAAGGGTTAATTCAGAATTGCTAATTTTTTAGTTAAGTCGTTTTTCTTTTGAAGGAGTCATATTGTTTAAATTACATAAAGTTTTTACAATATTAATATATGGTTAAAACTAATTCAAACTCTCATAAATATTTTAACCTATTTGAGAAACGACGATAAAAAAATTGGGACTGCGACAAAGGTTTTGCGGTTGACAAATTGAATACCTTACAAGGATCTGGCAGGATGTAGGATTTCACAGGACCTCTCGTAGGCCGCGGATCGTGGAAGGATCGGGTCCTCAAACAAACTCGACTAAAGGACAAGTTGGCTGGGAGAGGAGATATTTACGGAGGAGAGGAGAATGCCTGAAAGGACACAATACTGCACTCAGCAGCCTCCTCGCTCTACTTGTCCTTTATAGGCACCGCCACAATCGCCTTTATAGGCTACGACAACGCTACCAATAAATTTGCTTGTATAACACCAGCAATAAGATTAAGCCAGGAACCTGAAAAGTCACATTTTTCGTTTTTTAATTGCTAAATAATTTTTTTTTAAATCATTTTTAAACGTTAAGTACCTACTGTAGTGTAATTAAATGAAAAAAAAAATCAATACAACCCATGAAGGGTCTTGGGTTCAGTAGATGGTATAGACAGTACTTTTTCTTGGACAACCGTTATGAAGGGAGGTGATTTGTCATAGATAACAGTCAACTACCAGATTCTCCCCCTTACTTTGGGTACCCATTCACCCCCATTCGCTAACAGAAAAATGATTCACCCCCAGCTGCTAACAGATCAAAACAAACCTGCATGTTGAATCCGAGACCTTCTCCGCTCTACTCACAAACTCAGCGTTCTATTTCTGCGCCACAGCCCTCTGGAGATATATATTTTCTTATACTTATACATACCCATTATATAGATAGTTTTAATATATATGTATTGTATACATATACACATATTTTAGCCGTTTATTATTCATTTTTTCAATTTTTATACTTATTGTAAACAGGTATGGGAATATAATTATATTCATAGATAATTAGTAGGTCAGATATTAATATGGTCAAATTAACTGGAATATATTGATTAATAAATTTTAAATAAAGTTTTATGTGTGATTGGTACATTGTTCATTATCGCCTAATGCCTCAAGAACCCTCCGAGGCACGCCCACATTGCTATTTCGCACCTAGGGCAGTGCTCAAAGTTAGGACGTCATGACGATATGATGGTTAGTATCTCGAAAAGTGAAACCTAAATTTTCTTTGTTTATATCCACAGTAGTTGCTAGGCACGCATACGTTACATTTTTAACAAATAACCCCTGAATTTAATAAACAACTTAAGTTCAAAAATTAATTTTCTTAATATAATGAAAGAAAGGAAATAATGAAATGCCAAATGTAGTGCCTTATACCTTCTCCCATTCGTCGTTCTAATCCCCTTATATTTAATCATTCATATCCAGAAAATTCCCCAAAATCATAAATATTCGTTTAATTTTATGATTAAAAATTAATTGATTGATGAATTATGCATTTTAATATTTATAATAAATTATTATAATTTTGTTTTTATTCATTGTTCTTTTGATGGTGTAGGTATAGTTATAGGTGTAGGTTGTTGGTATATGATCGGTGGAGAGAATGGATTTGTCTGGATTGGATACGACCCCTGGTAGCTCGGTGGTTTTAAGCACTGCACTAGAGATGAAGAGTACATGGGTTCGAATCCCGGCCAGGACAAATCTTTTCTCTTCAAAATAAAAGTATTATAATTTTGGATTTTTCTTATTTCTTTAATCTTTTTTTTGTGTTGTTTTTTTCATGAAATTATATATAATTAAATACGGTAATATTAATTTTTTTTATTGATAAATGTATATATAATAAATATATACCTAAATGCAGTCTAATATCTAGTTACCTATTTAATCTTACCTGTGTTATTTTACTCTTCTAAAAGAGAGAGAATGAGAGGTTCCTGGCGACATATGTTTGGCCACGTTTAATTTCCTTGTCCTTTTTAATTTTCATTCTCCTCGAGCCTTGTTTTTCTTTTTCATTATTCCAAGACATAATTATATTCTCCGACTTCAAAGGACATTCACTCCTACTCTCCCGAGTTCTATTTTCTTTGAAAGCCACCTCGTTAAGATTGAGAATAACATATATTTGTCTGTTCTCAGTACCTTGAATCTTGTTTAACCCGCTCTCGTGCCCTAAATGTACATGTTTATAAGTGAAAAAAGGTATTTTGATTTTTAAGAACTTTATTTTAATTAAGTTTTAGTAATATTATAACTATTTTTAAGCACCAATATATTGTAAGATTGGTTTGTAAGGAATGTTATAAAAAATAACATTTTGTATGAATTATATATTTTTATATTTTGTTTCGTTAATTCAAAATATTAATATTAATTTATTCTTTGAAATTTACAACTGTGCTTATATAAATACAACAACTAAATGGCAAGATGGGATCGGAGTGGCTCAGTGGTAGAGCACTGAGTTGCCATGCCGGAAATCCTGGCAAATCCCCCTGCAGGCAAGACATTTATTTAGTCTGTTTGCGGCCGGAGATGGTTCCTCGATTGTTGAGCGTGACCTAGGACAAGCCAATTGCTTGCAGAACCGTTATCCATGAAACAGTACAGTCTCTACCATGTACTGAACCCCAGACCCGTTCACAGTTTGTAATGATACAGGTTTTTTTTTTAGTGGATAGAGTTGCTATGCTGAAGGTTGAAAAACTTGGTTGTTGACCGTGATCTGGGACAAATAAACACCGTGCTTAACCGTTGTTTTTGAAACAGTATGGTACCCCAAGGAACCATCTTGGCTAGTAGTTGTCTCGTTAATTACTAAAAATTATTTTCATTTAATAGCTCTTTTGCAATTGAATTTCGCTCTGTAATTAACATGGAGTAGAACATCTCAGCAGGTAGCCCGGAAGATTAGGAAGAACTCAGCAACCACCTAGATCACCAACAATCAGTAATTAACATTCTATCTAGTTGTCATAATTATAATTTATAAATTATTAAGTCTTTTATTTTATTACTAATCATATTTTATTTCCACAAGACCTAGATTGGGTATGTACTATATATCATATAAAAGAATGGTACTTTTCACTTTAAACAGCATCTACATATGTATATTCTAACTGATAAATGAATGATGTATTTTTATTTATATATTAATATATTTATATCATTATTTATATTATTGACGCTTCACTCATCCAGTTAGATATTTTTAAAAACAAGTTATATTAGTTGATATTGTTCAAATTTTGGTTTAATTTTCTCCTTTGTTTGTTTCTACTTGACGTTTTAATTTGCATACATTGCATTGCATGCATCTATTGTTTCTCTATAATCTTATTTCTGTTATTTTTTATTTCTTATACTCTGTTTTTATTTATTTTTTATTTTTTAAATGTTATCAATGGAGGTAAATCGCAATTTTTTTTCTCATTAATTCTTTCTCATTTGTTAATTTAATGGTAGTAATTAATAAAGTGTAATCCCATTATACCCTAAGACATAATAATACCCTGTATAGAAACCTGTATTGTTATTCTTAAGGGACTTGTCCCAGAATAAATAAAGAATTTATTATTATTATATACCCTCATCTCTGATCACCTTGTGCAACAGTTGCCTTAAAACCAGTATGGTATCAATCATGAACTGAACCAAATATTCTTCCTAGCTTATGGCGAAGAAGGTTTAAAAAAAACAAAAACATATATCACCTTAGTTACTTTATGAGCTTTACATCTTTAATTCAGCTTCTTATCAAAATTTTCCAATCAAATTTTACTGCCATATCTCAGATTTTTTTTTTTTTTCGTTTTCTCCTCTTTCCGAATCATCTTCAAAGACACCCAGACACACAGGGATAATCCTGTCCAAAGTGTAATATTGACTTCAAAGCTCCTCATTGCGCTCTTAATCCGACCACAGGGCCAGCTCCTCGTTTATCGCGGCCGTAACCAGAGCCACTTGTCACAAAAAGCGATAATTACACTGGAACAGGAGCCAGTTAATTCCAGGAGATCATTTACAGCATCAGCTGTTATCCAAAGCTCATCCGCTAATGTGATTCTGATTTCACGTGCGTCCCTTCGCTCTCTCTCTCTCTCTCTCTCTGGTAGATCTCGCTATTGCTACTAATCCCAGCCATGTGATTAGGCGGTATGATTAGACCTGAGTGGTCCTATGTTACTATATAAACTCTCATATGAAGCAACAATAAGCTTATTGTTTATAATAAGATAACTTAATAAAACTTAAGATTTAAATATTGTTAAAATCTTACATTACTTATTACCGTAGTACATTCGACAAGGGTTTCCCTACTCATTCTTGTCGATGATATCTCCAGAAATGACAGAAAATTTAAATTATATACATTCAAGATACTCTGTCTCTATGAACGGAATAGATCAGTGCTGAGTTGTAGGTTCTGGTTCGAACCCGGCTGGGGCAGATAGGTTTTTTAATTTCTTAGTAGCCTTCGGGATAGCGGCGAGTAACAAAATTATATCATAATCTTTGTTGCACCTTCGAATAATAAACACGGCAGGATTTTTAACACCAAGATGGAAGAGATCTAGACAACTTTAAGTTAGGTAAAATATATTTTAGGCAATAATGCTCACTTCTTCAGGCAACTTGAGTACTTACCTGACAGATGTTCTAAGCTCCCAATTAATTGCAAAGACTCACTTACATTACCACTTTAAAACCTGTTTGGATTTTCTGGTTCGATCTTTACAATCAAAAATCCTTCTTAATATCCTTAATGCTCCCTACTTTGTTACGAATATGATCATCTATAATGATATTAATGTCCTAATCGTTGCTGATTTAGTTGAATTAGCCAAACCTCTGATGAGGAATATCCCTTGTCGAATGTACTACGGTGATAAGTAATGTAAGATTTTAACTCTTATGTTTCATTAAGTTATATTTTCTCATTATAAATTCCTCTGATGACAAACTTTATTCCCACTCAGACTCACTAGTTTCAAGCCTAACTTCCTCTTCAATTCCCGATAGTCCTCTGAGAATTCTTTTTTTTTTTTTTTTTTTATTTAATTCAATGATATTTACAACTATAATGGTATTATATCAAGTAAATGTGCAAAAATGTATAATATGACATGAAAACACTTATGGAGAAACTACCCATCGATAGCACTCCAATAAAGTTCTATAGTAGATGATCTCGAGGCCATCTTCTTTTCAGACGCCTCGGAGGGTTATCAGGAATAGTATGGGAAGCAAGCTGAGAGACTAGCGGATTCAAGTGCGTATGGAGCTTGTTATGGAAGGATAGGTATCTAGTTTGGGCCAAATCAGTAACATATGGGATATTAAGATCATGATGGATGAGTTTGTTTGTGACATAATAAGGAGCATTGAGGATTTTACGAAGGATTTTGGATTGCAAGGATTGGATACGAGATGAATTGGATGGTTTAGTAGAGCCCCAAAGCTCAACTCCGTATGCCCAAATAGGTCTGATGACTGTCATGTAAATAAGTCTTTTGTAATTAATTGGTAGCTTAGAGCGTTTGTCCAGTAAGTGTTGAAGTAGGCGAAAACGTCGAGCAGTTTCTTGTCTTTTCAGTCTTGTATGAGGATTCCAAGTGAGACGTTTATCCAGATGGAGTCCTAGGTAACGTATCTGTTCGACAGGGTTCAGTGGTGTATTATTAAACGATACAGTAGGACAGGAATTCGTAGGTTTACGACGAAGGGTGAAGGTAATTTGATGGGATTTGTTAGGATTTATTTTAATCCTCCAATTTTGACACCATTCTTGTAGGTGTGAGATATGGGATTGAAGAGATTGGGATGCAACAAATGGATCCTTATTAACTGATAACACACATGTGTCATCAGCGTAAGTAGTGAGGACAGTGCTTGGATGGGTTGGGATGTCAGCTGTATATATCGTGTATAGGATGGGCCCCAGGATACTACCTTGAGGAACACCGGCCTGAGAATTCTGAAAAGAAAATGACCTGGTGACTTTTTAAGTTGAATATGATGTTTGATTGCTACCGATGGGTAATTTTTCTACTTGCTTATATCTCATGCCATAACGTATCAATCCCTTTTTTATTACTATAATGGAGTTTTAAATGTCAATAAATAATTTCTTTTAAAAGTGTGATATAGATCGTTATGTCTAACACCATGTCATGCATTTAATGTGAATATAAAAAAAGAAAAAGAATTAGAATTTTTTTAATAATAATAAGTCTTTATTCATTCTGAAACAATTCACTTTAGACTAACAATACAGGTTTCTATACTGGGTATTTAGGGAAAGGAGTAACTCGATGGAAATTTGAGGTTCGAATTCAGTAATGATAAATTAGCAATTCTGTTAACAGCCATATACAGACCTGTGGTATCCGCAGAACCTCATGAAGTTCGCACAACCTTTATAAAGTGTATACCCTCAATTAATAAAAAAAAAGTCGTTTCATAGATCTTAAAATCGCCAAGATTCGTCCTTGGTAACCTGAAGTGGTTTCGCGTGTCCCACGATGAGTTGAAGTTCAATCTAACTCCTGGAGGCAGTCCCCTCTATAGATTAATTGCCCAACAACCAGAGGTACAAAATGGCCACAGTACAGACAGATTGAGGAACAGATAGGTAACATGTGCTGAATCAACATCATGGAGTATAACCAGAGGGCCAGGAGGATGAGGAGGAACAAGTAACCACCCAAGAAATATCCATTCACAGATTATGCATAAACAGTAATATAAAGTTATTTTCTTCTATTCATGCATTTCAAAATATATTTATTTCATTTCATCTTTATACAGTCCACTCATATCAGAGATACCATATATCTCCCATCCGTAGACAATATTTTCTCGGATCATTGTAGCAATCCATTAACTCTCAACACCCTTCATATATTTACAGTCTCCTCCAATTCAAATCCTCAGTCCAGCACCATATCTCGCCTTTCCGATCTCTATATTCATTCCCACAGAACCAAGGCATAAGAACTTTCCTTTCTCGCCCGCTCCACCACAGTGGGGAACTCAATCCCTCCTAACATGCTCCCTCACTATCGTCATTTAAATCCTTGCTCTTGCAACATCTTCTGGTTTCCCATAAAGATGCTCTCTAAGCAGTTTATTCATTTGATTAGAGAATCATTATTGAATGTTATAAATAGTGTGAAGAAATTATTGGATACTAGCTCATGCATTTAATAGTTGTCATTGATTTATTTATTATCTTTTGTTGCTTAATATCTTGTCATGATTCGTACTTTTTTATTTTTTTTTTAGTCACTTTATATACACTTTATATATTAATTGTCCAACAACTAGAGGGACAAAATGATTACAGTACAGGCAGTACAGAACGATCAGTATAGGTTGAGGAACAGATAGGTAACGTGTGCTCAATCGACATCATGGAGTAGAACCAAGCAGAGGGCCAGCAGGATGAGGAGGAACAAGCAACCACCCAAGAAATAGCCATTCACAGATTATAGATAAACAGTAATATAAAGTTATTTTCTTCTATTCAAGTATATCATAATACATTTATTTCATTTCATCTTTATGCAGTCCACTCACATCAGAGATATCCCGTCAAGGGAATAACCTTTTCTTACTTAAACAGTGACTCTCCCTCCCATCCGTAGACAATATTTCTTCGGTTCATTCTTATACCAATACATTAACCCTCAACACCCTTCATATATCTATAGTCTCCTTCAATTCAAATCATCAGTCCAGCACCATAAAACAAGATCGCGCCTTTCCGATCTCTATATTCAATCCCACAGAACCAAGACATTCGAACGTTCCTTTCTCGCCAGCTCCACTACAGTGTGGAACTCAATCACTCCTATCATCCCTCATGCTCCCTCACTATCATCATTTAAATCATTGCTTTTCCAACATCTCCTGGTTTCCCAAAAAGATGCGCCCTAAACAGGTTATTCATTTGCTTAGAGATTCATTATTGAATGTTATAAATAGTGTGAAGAAATTATTGGATACTAGCTCATGCATTTAATAGTTGTCATCGATTTATTTATTATCTTTTGTTGCTTAATATCTTGTCATGATTCGTACTTTTTTATTTTTTTTTTAGTCACTTTATATACACTTTATGATTTGTATTATGTAGCTTTCTGGCCAGATATAAAATGTATCTTTTTCTTTTCATATTTGTTTTTCTAAAGGGACTAAGTCTAATAATAAAATAATTATTCTACTCTATAAAGAAAACCGATTATTATTCTTGGTCCGACAAACCCTCATATAAGATATTTCATGGCTGCCTATGATATTTTTTGACAAAATTAAAAACTATTGAGTAAATACTTCTAATTTCTTTTCTCAAAAAATATTTCATATTCCTAATATCTTGACATACACTTGGTTATTTAAGATACAGCTTTGTACCCGAACTTGGCCCGCTTAATCTCAATAAAATATCACTCCTCCTCGCCTCAGAGAACAAACATTGTCTGGTATTATGGAAGCAAACTGCCCTCACTCCTTTACTATAATAGCTGAGGATATCGCCGCGATCGATCTTGTCCATCCGATCGGACATCTTCCAGTTCCGCAGCCCTTCCATCTTATCGCCTTCCTCGTCCTAACAAAAGAGGACATTTGTTACCGGATTCAGTATCTAGGATGTAAATTCAGAACTTGACTCACGAAACGATTTGAGTGTTTAAGATCTTCAAGAAATTATCATTGTACAACATACGAACTAATATAAAAGGCACCCCTACTGATGGAGCAGAGTGGATCTGTAGTAAAGCGTCGAGTTGATATGCTGGAGGTCTAAGGTTTAAATCTGGTTGTTGGAGATTCTTTAAGAATGAACCCAGTGGAATGGCCAGTGGAATTTTCTATCACAAATAACACTATTTACGAATATATAATCTCTATTTATAAATGAGGATTAGCTTTACATAAACTTAGTTATTTGAGATAGAGCCTCTTATTACGGCTCGAACTTATTCCACTTATTACGGACAACGGGGTTAGGACGAGCGAAAGGGATTAAAGAACAAAGTAGAAAGATCGCGAAAGGCGGAGAAGGGCCGAGAAGCCCCCCCACTCCCTTCCGCGATCGAGAGGATTCTAAGCCTCCCCACCCCGTCCAACCTTCCTATATAAAATGCCAGCCGGTTCAGCCTAAGTGGTAGTATAGTGCCCCCTCCCAGACCAGGGAGGTGGCAAGGTAGTGCCCCTTTGGTCGACGTCCTCTCATTGGCCTAGGGTAGGGGTCTGACCGCTCTTGTCCAATCACCCACTTCCTTTTCCTCCTTCCTCTTCCCTCTTTCTTCTTCTTCCTATCTCGTAACCTCGATAAGCGGTCTCTCGCCGACTTTGACTTGTATAAAGCCAGCGGCCTTGTGCCGGTGATAGAGTACACGCCTTCAGCGGTCTCGGATCATGTAATTTCTTAAAATACCTAAGGTAAAAGAAGAAACTAGTTTTAAGTGATGTATATATTATTATATTGTTGTATATACTGCAAAAATTGTAAATATTTGTTTAATAAAGAGATTTGAAACAAAAACCTAAGTGGTAGTAAAGTTGTTGTTCACTTGTGTGACAGTGATCGGTGACAGTCCATGTGAGTAATAAGAAGAGTTAGTATCAGTCAGTGTGAGTGAGATGAACTAGTCAGTGATAAGTGATAAGTGAGTGTAATAAACTGTTTCTGTTTATTACTATGTGTCAGTTTGTCATATTTCGAGGATATTACGGTCGGTGGAATTTAATTAGAGGACTGTAAGTGTTAATTTTTATTTATAAACTACAGTGTAATTTTATTGTATTTGTACAAATTTATGTAAATAGTTAAGATATTTAGTATTAGCAATATTTTATATTATTTGTGTATTATTTTAGTAGTTAGATAACAGTTAGGCCTAGGTTATAATCTTTAGAATATTGTTATTGTAAATTCATATTAGTTTAATAGTTTAATTGTTTTAAGTAATTTCATTGTATTCTTTTGAATTTGTTAATAAATATTAGTGTCTTGAAATTAGGAGTAGTTTAATTCATTTTACACCCAGTAGCACGTAACACGCTTAATCTCAAATAAAATATCACACACCCTCCTGGTTTCTAAAAACAGACGATCTCTTAGCAGGTGTCATTTGCTTAACACTTAGATAGGAACATCCGTCTAACAAACGGATTGACTTTACCTTTTTGTCTCTAATAGCACCGGAAGTCAACTTGGGAATTCATCTTTGTCTAGTCTACGTTCTCAGACCTTCAACTCCATGTTACTACGTCTGACAGACGTACATTTTAGATAGGCACAAATTTTTGCCCTTCTCACTGAGGTATATTCCAATACCATCACTATTTTAATATATCCGCTTCTTAGACGGATATTCCAAGTTTGTTATTTTCTAAATTTTATATATTTATAAATTAAAATATACTCTATAAATATAAATTAAAGGCTTTTTAACTAAAAAACATTAGTAAAACAGTTCTCACCTCTTCAGAGCACCTCACCATCTTTATCTACTTTACCGAGTGAAAGAAAAATTTTTGGCAAAAAGGGAGCCAACAAGAGATGGAGAGATGTTTTAAAAAACTTCGAGGCCCCCAATTGGACAATAATTGCTCAAGATAAAGTTAAGTGGTAGGAATTAATGTGGAACTTGACTTGCCAATAGAGCTGGTCACTCCGGGAAGTTAGACCTTACTCCCATTAGGGAAGGCCTATAAAGAGCAAATATATTGTTACATTAATTAATTAATTCATCTTGCAACAATAAAATCGTATTTTTATTACTATTACGTAAGTTACAATATTAGGCATTTTACAAATATGTATATATTTTTGTAAATATTAGTAGTTTTTTCTAAACCATTTTATTTTATATTTCTCTTTAAAATAAAGGCTTAATAGTTGTGAGTGAACACGTGATGGTTGTGAGTGGTAGTGACTCTTTGTTGTTGTTTTTTGCGTAGTGATTTGTAACAATGGAAAGAACTGAGATTCGATCAGTGATTAAGTACTTTGTAATGAAAGGTATGAAAGCAAAGAAAATTCATGCCGACTTTCAGAACACACTGGGGGACTCTGTTCATGTTTAACTGTTCCTAAGTGGACCGGCGAGTTTAAATTTGTTCGGGAGAGCTTAGATGATGATCCGTGTAGTGAACGGCCAAAAAGTGCTACGACCCCAGAATATATCACAAAAGTTCATAAAAAGGTCACGGAGGAACGTCGAATGAAAGTGCGAGAGATTGCTGAAGCTGTAGGGATGTCATCTGAACGGGTATATCACATTTTAACCGAAGAATTGGGAATGGAAAAATTATCGGACATTGGACCATAAACGCATTTTTTGCGCAACCAACAAGATTTTTTGCGCCGCTTTGTGACTACAGATGAAACTTGGGTCCACAGTCTCCATAAATCTGATGTTTTTCGTGTACCATGAATTCCTTCCTTGATGACTTTCTTGGGAATCTGTTTATTTACCACTCTTGATGTCTTTGTAAATACAGCTACCTGAAAAACATCTGAGTCATTAAAGAAGTCACACAGTTCTCCAAGCTTGGCTCGAAACGATTCTTTTAAATACCAGATGTTTCTCTTCCCATGGGTGTTAGTAGGGCTTTTTTTCTACTATTATAAAGTTAATATTTTTAAATATTATTAACTATAATAATTATTAATATATATTAATTATTATTATTATTATTGATACCTATTTATTATTATTAATAGCCATCATTTCTTCTCACAGAGACCCGAACCTGGCATCTATAGCTCATCAAAATCATTTATTTGATTTAGAAAAGTGGTTATATAAATGACTAATCAGAATAAACGCCACAAAATCGAGCCTTGTAAGCTTCTCTCAACGCAAAGCTTTGTGTCCAGCAGTCAAAATTGACAATGACAAATTATGTACGTTATCTCGGACTATACTTGGACAAAATATTTACATGGAACGTACATACAAAATTAAAAAGACAAGAACTGACTAGACGGTACCAAAGACTTATCTATAATAGTTTACTAAAACCTATTTGGACATATGGAGCAACACTTTGGGGTTACCAAAAAAAAGTCCACATACACAAGATACAAACAACACAGTTCAAAATTCTTAGAAAAATTGTTAATGCACCATGGTATATTTCGAATCACACCATGAACATGAACATTCCCACTATAAAATCATATAATCATAACAAATACACAACATTCCACTCATCGACTCAATATCACCCAAATCCACTCGTTCTTCCGCTATCCTACTCCCTGTTACGTGGACGTGATAAGAAGTGATTAAAAAGACATTGGCCAAGAGACCTACTCAACTATTGATATTTTTATTCCGAAACTCGATGATCATGTAGAAAAGCAAAGAGAAAAAGCATTTGGATCAAATTTGCTGGATGCGCAATTGCGCAGATGCAAATGAAAATTTTTTTTTATCTTTTATTTATTGATATTTACAACTATATTACAGTAATATAACAAGTAAATTGGCTGAGTGATACATAATGGCATGATATAATGACAAGTAGAGAAACTACCCACTGGTAGTACTCAAATCGCATGTTCAACTAAGAAGGTCACGTGGCCATCTTCTTCTCAAACGCCTCGGAGGATTATCGGGAATTGAAGAGGAAGCTAGGTTTGAAACTAGAGTGTTTGAGTGGAAATGAAGTTTGTTATGAAAGGATAGATACCGGGTTCGGGCCAAATCAGCAACAAATGGGACATTAAGGTCGTTATGGATGACTTTCAAATGAAAATTAAATATTAAATAATAATAATAATAATTATAAAACTTTAGTCCTTTTGCTAAATAAATCTACAGTTATTAGAATATTAAATTTTTTTTTACTAATAGAATAGATCTTGAAGTAGATCATAAAATTAATCCTATCCATACTTATTAATATTTAGCTTCTGTTGAGTTTTAGGACTTACGATAAGTACTGAGCTGTAGCTCTATTAAAACGCTATTATCATATAGTCCGGCCACTGGGGAGGATGGTAATGGCCAAGGGCAACATAAAGGTTCGGATATGGGTACACCTCTGCCCCGAAATGGTTTTGGGATGTTGCCTTCAGAGTGCGCTGCAATTCCATCCCGATTCATACCGGGCATTAGCAATGATGGCGGCTTTATATTACTTTGATACTTCTTATCGTGTAGGCGGCCAGTCAGCCTAACTCGGATTATTGTACGGTACGTTCTCTCCGATAATTTGATATAGTTAGCTTAAACTCTGAATAAATTAATTCCCCTGATAACTCGTTTATTCATTTAACGCCATTTTATGGTGCTATTGCTGATCAGACGATGCTACAGTGAGAGTCATAAATTTTGCCTATCCAGATATAATTAGGTTAGGCATACTTATCGAGTATCTGACGCCGGAGAGATTTGAAAGCGCTATTTTAAATCCCTTCTGAAGGACGGCGTAACTAAAGATTTTTTACTCCGTTTAAAATCCTGAAGCAGCCTGCTGTGAAGCAAACCCGCGGATCTTGGGTATTGTAGGTTGTACGCTAACAACTACACCATTTATTGAAATTTACAGCTGTTACAGAATACATCCAGTAAATATTATGATTGAATAAATTTACATGAAAAGGCAAGTAGAGAAACTACCCAGTTGGAGTACTCAAATAAAAAGTTCAGCTTAGAAGGTCACGAGGTCATCTTCTTTTCAGACGCCTCGGAGGATTATTAGGAATTGAAGAGGTTGCGAGGTTTGAAACTAGTGGGTTTGGGTGGAAATGAAGTTTGTCATGAAAAGATTGATATCGGATTCGGGCCAAATCAGCAATAAACGGGACGTTTAGGTCATTATGGATTACTTTGTTCGTAACAAAGTAAGGAGCATGGAGGATTTTCGGAAGGATTTTGGATTGTAAGGATTGAATACGAGAGGAATTCGATAGCTTAGTGGAGCCCCAAAGCTCTATTCCGTAAGTCCAGATGGGTCTAATGATTGTCGTGTATATGAGTCTCTTGTAATGGATTGGGAGCTTAGAGCGTTTATCCAGTAAATGTTGAAGTAGCCTGAAACGGCGAGCTGTTTCTTGTCGTTTCAGTCTAGTATGAGGATTCCAAGTTAAGCGTTTGTCAAGGTGTAGTCCTAAGTACCGGATCTGTTCTACAGGACTAAGAGGGATGTTATTAAACGATACAGGGGGGCAGGAAGTCACTGGTTTATGACGGAGGGTAAAGGTGATTTAATGAGATTTGTGGTAATTTATTTTAATCCTCCAGTTTTGACACCAATTTTCTAGGTCAGTGATGTGGGTTTGAAGAGTACGGGATGATATAACTGGATCAGCGTTGACAGATAATAGACATGTGTCATCCGCATACGGGGTAAGGATAGTATTAGGATGAGTTGGGATATCAGCTGCATAAACTGTGTAGAGAATTGGGCCGAGGATACTACCTTGAGGAACGCCGGCAGATTGAGGAAAGAGGGGTGAGTAGACATTAACAGCATAGCTACCACTCAATTTCGATTAGATATTAAAATCTTAGGGAACATGGTTAGAGGAGATATCTTTTTTATACCAATTTGTTTTGAGGTTATTATTATTATGGTTTCTTAGGTTAGTAATATCTAAGAAATTTAAGGAGTAATTTTTTTCTAATTCTTTTTAAATTTTATGTTTTAGTTATGTTCGTTTAAGACTTTACTAAGTTTTCCTAGAATCTTTTTATTTGTAATAATTAGAAGGTCGTCTGTGTATTTTACTATAAAAATAGGGAGGTTGTTTAATTTTTGTAAACTCTCTTTAATAATATAACTGAGCACAATTCTTGATAAATTAACGGAGAGTCTGCCTCCCATTGGTAATCCTGTAGTTTGTATATAAAATTGGTTTTGAAATGTGAAATAACCATTTTCAGTACAGAGTTTGATACCTTCTAAATAAATTGATTTGCTTTTTATATTTGTATAAGTTTCTATTTTATCCCCATTTTCGTTTAATTACTAGTTTTAATGGTATATTAGGGAACATAGGGACTACAGGAGAAATTAGTAAATTATATTCTTCCATTATTTTAAATTTAAAAAAGCATTAGAACATAAGATCATTATGCACTTTATTAGCTTGAGTCTTGGTAAGGGACCAAGTCTGAGTACCTTATGTAACTACTGATAGCTCACAGTTGTCAAAGATTACCATTTTAAGGTTAATTTCGTAGTGAGTGAAGGTGAGGCTCCAGTATTTTTCCAACCAAATGAAAGTCTTCTCTGGATTTCCTTATTGCACTATCTTTAAAAGATATAACCCTACCTAAGTACACATAATCATCGAAATAACATACAGTATGATTGTATACATTAATATAACGAGATCTAAATATATATCATCGTTGTACTTAATAAATCTACTACGCCATAGGGAACCTAAGGCATGGATCTTGACTGTCTCACTTTGATTTAAAAAAATCTATAGTAACAGCCATTCTTGTCTTAACAGGAGTATGTATAGACAATCCAAAGATCGTATGAATTAAGTATAATAACCCATTCGAGACCGATTGCACACCATATGTGCAATTGATTTACGAGGCTTTAACACTGTGTGTGCCTTAACAGTAATGTGCAGTTATCATTTATTCTGAGTAAACTAGTCATCAAAATAAGATTTTTCTTGAGTTAATGAAATTTGTAAAGTACAGGAAAACAAAAATTAACATTGGTTTTTTCATTATTCAATTTATTTATTTTTTAACTTTTTAAAAATTTTGTTTGCATTATATTCTGTTCTTTATTATTGAAAGCAAAACAACGGTTTTATATGATCTAACTATTTTGGAAATAAATGTTTATAAATTTTTTGATAATGTATTTTCAATTTACCTTACATTGCACACATGGTGTTCAATCCGCTTCTCGCAATAAAAATTTTCACAAGGGACAAACTGCTCACCTGGTGTGCAATGATCTTATTAGTGTGAATTCACTTACGATTTGGGTGATTCTAATAGTAAATATGTTTTATTTATTAAAAATGAACGAATGAAAGAAAAACAAAATTCGCACCTGGGTACCGTTTTAAAAAAAATTGTCTGAAATGGGTTAAGCGTATGTCATACTGTTGTGTCTAAAACAATTTTGGTTATTTAAAATATCTTGATTTTCTTAACTACACATATGTATTTATTAGGAGAATTTTACATTTAAAAAATATATTTTAATGTTAAAAAGATTATCTTTCTGGCATGATACTCAACCCGCTCATCCACTCATTTTCTGTTTAAATGATTTTTTGTTTTTTATACGGAATGTCACGCCAACAGCAAGAGAAAACCCAAATTTTGTGAGAAAATCTCCGTTGACGGAACTGTATAATTATAATTAAATAAAAGGCAGTTCGGGAATTATCTTGTACTTGAGGTTGATGACCTTAGGCGCTTTTGTCGAGAGAAGAAAATGCGTTTAAACGCTAAGGAACCTTGTCTTTTGTTTAACTTAATTCCTTCTGAAACAAGACAAGGACCCTGTTTACAATAAAGAGAAAAAAGAACCATTGTTTCTCCTTTATTATTATAATATCCACAGTTCCTTTATATTTATTATAATTATAACTAGTTGCTTACAATTTATCTATTTATTATATCTGAAAAACTATAAATGAAGGACATAGAAATTAATCGGATTTAAAAAGAAAACCAATCGGTTAGATGAAAAACAAATTGGTACCTCAGTGGTTAGAGGACAACGCTAGAGAAGCGTGCTATGAATGAATGAATTAATTGATATGAATGAATTAATGAATTAAGCCTTTATAATAAAGATAAATATAAAACAAACTAGTTTACAAAAAACTACTAGTACAGTCGAACCTCGATATATCGAATTCCTTGATAAATCGAAGTTTTTCTATTACCCTTGAATCTGCCTATCTTTCCTATTTTATTATTACCTCTTCATATCGAAGAATTGGTTTAGAAGACCTTGATATATCGAATTTTCCAAGATTCCTTAGCTTACACCGCACCTCTACAAAGCGAAGTTTTTGTAGGAAAACCTCTACATATATCGAAGTCATTTCGTTAAATATGAAGCGTTTAGCCTGAACACAGCTGGTTCTGAGAACCATTGTCATTCTCAGAACGGCCTTTTTTCTCAAGTAAGACAGTAAATCCCCCACTCACATATGTTTATAGTTTGTTTCAGTTTCTGTTAACACTTGTGCGTAAATTGTATTGTTGCACATATACGTACAATATTTTAATAAAATAGGTGTATTTTTTCTATATTACATTGAGTATATACATATTTTTTTATGAACCTCTACCTCTATATATCGAAGTAAGTCAGAAATAACCTCAATAAATCGAACCTCGCTTTATCGAAATCCTCGATAATTCGAAGTTTTCTCGTTCACCCTGAGTTTTGATATACCGAGGTTCGACTGTATTTACAAAAATATATATACATATTTGTAAAGTGCCTAATATTGTAACTTAAGTACCAATATTTATCCTGCCAAGACAAATCTTTTATCATCAAAATAAAAATATTTTAAACAAAACAATTACATTAAAATAAGACTACCTGAGCTCCATCCTTATAAACCATTGGTTCGGCCTAGACTTCTATATGGCTCTGAGTGCAAATAGGAACTACTGATTTCTGAAATACAGGTTCTCCTTCGCATTTTTGGATATGTAAAGGTTGGTTATGAGTAAAAGCGATGCTCGAACCAACAACTGTAGAGTAGCCACAAAGATCCCGACGCACAGTGGTCCTAAATACCAAAAACCTGGCCAAAACCTCAAAAATGAAACTTTAAGTTGGGAGTTTTTAACCGTTGGGTTGGGTACACTAATAGTTTGAGCATTGAACGGTAAAGGAGAAAAGGGCCAACGGTTTCTACCTGAGTTTATATTTCGGTGTAAACGTGACCTTCGTTCGAGCAATACCCGCACCTGACGTAACGGCAAGAAAGAACGCTTAATAACTTTGCTCAGAGTGCATTGATTTTAATTTTTCAAAATGGAAAATACTCCTGAAAGTAAGTAGAATTTATGTGAGCATATAAACAAGTCATAATTATAAAGTGTGATGTAAAAATTTATTAATATTCTTTTATAAAAATTCAAGTAAAACTTATGTGTAAATTTTAAAAAGTTATGAAACAGTTGATGAGTTACGCGGAGTTACGTTACAAAACCAATTTCGGTATTTAGTTAATACTATAATTTAACAAATTCAAGAAAAACTAGCTGCCACTTGTTGCCACTCTAATTGTTGTGAAAGTTTGTATACTAGGTGGTAAGTTACGTGCGTACGTAAGAAAATCCTAAATAACAAATTTCGGCTAAATCTAAATATGCTTATATATTAAATTAGTTTTCCGTAGTGAAGCCGCCATTTTGTGTTTTTGACTTTTGATTCGTAATCTGCGATCTCGAAAAGCCCTGTATACAAAGATTGAGCTAAATTTAATATTTTTTAATATATATGTCCACCAAATGGGATGTGCCATTTTGTTTTTCGTAATTTTGAATTTTGATTCGTATTCATCGACCTCGAAAACTTTAGTATACCAATTTTCATTTAAATTGAAGAACCCCTTCATATTTTGGCCAGGTTTTTGTGATTTTGGACCACTGTGCGACATCGTAAGTTGAGGCGCTTAAGGTATGCCAGGGCATATTGCCTGGATGGAAGGTGGGACAATGCCAAATGTACTCCAGACTGTCCCGGTTCATGGAAAAAGAAGAGGGAGACCTAAGCTGGGGTGGTCAGATGGTGTGGCAGGTGATAAGGATAAGGAAGGGTGAGCGGTTGGAGAAGGCCAAGGCGGTAGCCCCGTTAAAAAAAAACAAACATTAAAAACACTGAGCACTGAAAGTGGAGAAAGAATTAATTCCTATATTATGAATAAATTGTTTTTATGTACAGGAAACATTTATTTGTAGACTTTCGGTGATTTTAAATATAAATATCAGGAAATTTATACTTAGTACTTAGTGATTTGTTCATTTTCGTTTTCAATTCAATTTCATCTTCCGGTCTGTTCATTCTGTACAGCTGTCCAAGGAATGTTAGCCTACTCTCCTGCATAGTATCCGAAAATTTTTCCCCTTTCTATGTTGATAGAATATGGTAGATTTCTTTTCCATCCAGCTTCAGTATGAACGAGACCCATGGTTTTTCCTAGAACTCTTTACTTGTCAGTTTTTTGAGACTATAGGTCATCGAGAGACATTCACTAGCAAAGAGGAATTCCATTTTTTTTATTCTATTTCGGCATTCCAGAAGATGCATTTATTATAGATCTTCTTCGTTAAACAATTTGCTCTTTCCATTTTTAGAGTCCGATCTCCAATAGCTGTTTTTTATAATTCGTTCTAGTGTATTGTCTCTCCAAGATACTCGATATTTTTTACCCTTTCATTTTTTCTATTCTTTATTTAATAATGTTTTAAACATTCATTAAGTTTTGAAGATATTTAGGACATAATTCTTCTTCTTCTTTCCCCCGATGAGGCCAGCTGAGGACCACGTGCTAATTTCAATTCTTCCCACTTGGCTATCCACTCTTCCGTCTCTTCCAATATTCCTTCATCCTTTCACTATGGTGCTTCTTTCTGTCTTCAGACCATCTCACACCAGGTTTCCCTCTCACTCTTCCCTGGAATCCTCTCTTACTCAAGTTCTTCTTTCTAAAAATCTCTCTGTCCATAGTGACGTCTTCCCTTATATTGAGTCTTTGCCAAATCCTTCTTTACCTCTCGAATCCAGCTAATTGTTGACTTTTTCTCCCAAAGGTACTTGAATATCCTTTTTGTTAATCTCGAGTCATCCATTCTGAAAACATGTCCAAAAAATAATAGTCTACTTTTTCTTATCGTTTCTGTTATGTTTTCTACGTTCCTGTATATTTCATCATTAGATCTTAATTTCCATACTTCTGTGGTTTTCACTGGGCCTAGAATTTTTCTCATTATTCTTCTTTCAAGTAATTCAAACTTATCTACTCTATAGTTTAATACTAAGCATTCACTCGGATATAGGCATTCTGGTTTCACAACTGTAGAGTAGTGTCTTATTTTGTGATTTTTAGATAAACACCTTTTGTTACAAACGTTCTTAGTAATGGCAAATGCTCTTTCCATCTTGTGTACCCTTTCTTCTATTGCAGATTTTTCTAAACCATTTTCTTGGATTACTTCTTCCAAATATTTGAATTTCTTTACTTTCTCCACTCGACCAATATCTGTTATCAAATACTTTGGAGCGTTCTTGATGTTTGTAATAAATTTTGTTTTTTCTACGGAGATTCTCAATCCTGTTTTGCTGGCTGTTTCTTCTAAAAGATTGATTTGTACATAGCTCTGTTTATTATTATTTTTGTATTATATGTTATAGTATAAATTAGATGTTTAAGTATGACTTTAAATAGCCATCTAAGGTCCTTCATTAATAATTAATGGTTAATTAGTAGAACTTTCAGTTTCAGTTCTGCAGGTTCTCGCCTCGATTCTAATATTCTCGAAAATAAAAATAATCTTGAGTTTCAGTTTTTAAAAAAATGTAATTATGGGATATGCATATATTTTGTTAACCATTTTGCAAACAGGGAGTGGAATGGCTCAGTGGTAGAGCACTGAGTTGCCATGCCTAAAATCTTGGTTCAAATCCCGCTGCTAGCACGACTTTTACTTAGTCTGTTAGCAACCGGAAATGGATTCTATGGAATCTAGGGCCCTCCTGGGGCTCACCCAGCTTCTGTAAAGTGGTTACCCCAAATAAGTGGTTGAGCTTGATCAAGGACAAATCATCTCCCTGAACAACGGTTGTCCAAGAATCAGTACAGTCTTTATCATTTACTGAACCCCAGACCCTTCATGGGGTGTAATGGTACAGATTAGTATGAAAAAATGGATGTAATTATGGCAAAAGTGATTAATACGTAAACCATTTCACCAAAAAATTACGTTCCAATAAAAATTTCGATATGCTTGAATTATAGAAGATCTTATAGCCTAAACATGTCTAAGTCGGTTCTTTAATCTATATACAGTCATTAATATTTACTATATGTATAGTGAGTTATAAAATTGTTTTACTTTTGAGAATACTGAAAAGGAAGCGAATGAAAAGTTAAAAAAACTTAACTCGAAGCGACAACTTGCGGAACAGATACTAAAGTTTCACTTCATAGATAATTATTGAAGATTTAGCTTATTCAATAAATCGACATAACGTTCTTATGCTACCCCATACAAATCGATTTTATATTCTCTACATATTCTCCTTAGTATATACTGGAAGAGACTACACAATCTTTACCTAGCTCGGAGGAGGTGACTGCATTGAATATTTATGAGTCCTAGTAGTTTTGTGGACTCCTCCTGTGTTATATAGTCCAAAGGGCTCATTAGGCTTCTCCGTTTAAGAGCCAGCTCATCAGCGACCTCTGATGAGAATCAGGAATTTAAAGTCTGCCCCAACCTTTAATAAAGTTTCGCCTAAGCCCTTCGGAAAGTTTTGTCGTTAGGATAGTTGAATATTTAATTGCCGGCTTAAGGACTGTCCTCGTTGATCCTTTGTATCCAGCCTGCCGGGGACCTAATTGATAGTTTTCGCTAATAACTCCTAAAAGGATTTAGGGAGTGGTATATTGTCTTAAGTTTATTATATTTATAGGTATTTATCGACATATTATCAAGGACAGTTTTAGAGCTGTGGCCCAATTCAAGTACCTGGGAAGTGTGCTTACAGTTGATAACAAAATAGAGAGCGAAATGCAAGCCAGAATAGCAGCATGAAATATGTGTTATTCCCCCTACAAATATGGTTTCAGTTTAAATCACTGTCTCAAGAATACAAATGAAACAATATTTCTGTGTGTACTATCGGGCGTTATTGTAAAAATAAATATATATTCACATAAAGAATTTGTAAGAATTAGGTCATTAAGGTAGAATGGTTACGTGGACCCACCTCATGGTCAAGGTGGGTCAGTAGATACCAAAGATGGGGGTCCAAGACTTCACCTTGTAAAGACACTCTGGGAAAAGATCCCGAAGAGGAAAGAGCAAGGAGACAGAAGAAGGAGACCTGCGAACGATGCTGGCGCCGCACAGTGGAACGAACCAACACATTTGTTGGACATTGGACCAATTCTCTAATAACTAAATTTGTCCTTTATTTTGATTTTAAATTATACTTTATACTTCTTCTCAACAAAATCCATAGATAAATTTATTGTGAAATCAAATCTTATATAAAAAATTCTGAATTGAAATATAAATTTTTCTAAAAACTCATATTTTTAAAGCAATCCACTGTTTGAGGTAATGCATTAAATTAATCGTGCACCTACTGGAAAAAAGCACATCCATAATAAGATATTTTAGGCAAATAAAACTTGGGATTATTTCAAACGTCTAGGATTTTTCGGTGAAAATTGGGTGATAAAATTAAATAATCAATTGCGAAAATCGCTCAAAATCGCCCAAAAAACTACCTTCACAGTAAATAACTAGAATGTATGAAGTTTTTTTTCCATTAGTCGGTTTTTGCTACTAGGTGCTATTTTCTGAGAAAATGATTTTTTTCTTTTTATTTTATGGGCCTTGAGAATTAATTTAAAATAATTTCTGTTGATATTGGCGTCTACATTTCGCAAGTTTTCTTTTTTTTACCAGTTTTTGTTTACATTCATTTATCCGAACAACCCTCATCTAACATAAAAGTATTAACAATGAAACTCAGTTTGCGTGTGGTATTTGATCGACATATGTGTAATGGTGCACATAGGTGCAATAGTCCTAAAACAAATCGTCAAGTTTTTAATTTTTGATTTATTTAATTTTTATTTCGTTATTTAAATGAAACAATTTTATATAGGCACTTACATTTATTATAATTTTGATGTATCAATTATACCTAGTATATTAACTAACAAAAGTAATTATCAATTATTTTATTAATTTTGTTTAATAATTAAATTATTAGGTTTGTTACTTTTTCCTTTGTGTAACTTTATTTAATACCTATGTATCTCTCTTTCCATAGAATACTGTATTGTACCTATTCTCGTAGTATGTTGGTACAATAAATGGTACAATGTTTGATACTAAATAATCTAACCTAGAATTTTTACACGTTTATCCTAAAAGGTTTGATCCTGTTTATCATATAATTAAATAGTTCCTTCAAAAAGCTTTTAAACCGTACCAATAGCCTTATTCTAGGAGAACCAGAAGCGGAGATATTAATGAATGTCCAGACGCCCCTAATGCTCGTTCCACTGTGCGCCGGAGTATCCGAAGGCGGCCAGGCCAAGACCCTACCTTTCGACGTTATCTACCCCTGTTTCACAAGATAAGTTGTCATCAATTTAATTTATGTATCTTAATCATTAAGCACATTTCTCAATGTATATATTGAATCATTAATCGTATTTCAAATTGTATCACTATAGGGCTCAACCAAACCATCGAATTCCTCTCGTATTCAATCCTTGCAATCCAAAATCCTTCGCAAAATCCTAAACGCTCCTTATTTTGTCACAAATAAAACCATCCATAATGACCTTAACGTTCCATATGTTACGGATTTAGCCCATTCAAGATGCCTATCATTCCATAATAAACTCCAGGTCTATCCAAACCCACTAGTTTCCATCCTTGTATCCAATTCCATCCCGGACAATCCTCCTAGGCGTCTGAAGAGAAGATGGCCTCGGGACCTTCTATTATATAAGTGTTATTAGAGTGCTGCCAGTGGGTAGTGCCTCTACATATCTTTTCATGTATTTATTTATTCATTTAGCCATTGTACTAGATGTATATATTACAGTTGTACAATTCAATAAAATAATTTAAAAAAATAATTGTATCAATAACGTATATTCAATATAACTATTTTGGTGCTTACTTAACGCAGATGTACTATGTACTTATGAATAATATATAGATCGTTTAATTAATTAGTAAATTGGCAAACACATAACCAACCTCTGAAAAAGAATCCAATACAGAATAAAGTTTGCCTTTGCCTAAATCACTTATTTTATTTTCTATATTTATTCCTAAAACATTATCAAATTAATATTAATTTTTTAGTTCATTGTTTTAATATTCTCATTTATTTATATTTCAGTGGCAAATCCATTGGTGACCTATCCCCACCAGATGGGTTTCTTACTGAGTGCAGGGTTGTTTTTGAGTTATTTTCTTCTCTTTTTCTGATATATGATCTATAGTCCAGGATCCATGGTCCATTTTTGCACTAGATTAGTATCAAGCTGAATCTTCGTGAATGGCTTCGTTTCTATGAGACGCCCAACAATTTCCTGTGCGAAAATTCTCGTTTGCGATAGCTAAAAGAGGTAGCAAGGCTAAAATATGTCGATTTGATGGTTCTCTAGAAATTATTACTAACTGGGTATTTTTTTGTTAAATCTATTTTTTTAAATTTATTTATTGAAATTTACAACTGTATACAAAATACATCAAGTAAATATAATGAGTGAATACATTGACATGAAAAGACCAGTAGAGAAACTACCCAGTGGAAGTACTCAAATAAAAAGTTCAGCTTAGAAGGTCACGAGGAAAAGATTGATATCGGATTCGGGCCAAATCAGCAATAAACGGGACGTTAAGGTCATTATGGATTACTTTGTTCGTAACAAAGTAAGGAGCATTAAGGATATTCCGAAGGATTTTGGATTGAAAGGATTGAATACGAGAGGAATTCGATGGCTTAGTGGAGCCCCAAAGCTCTATTCCGTAAGTCCAGATGGGTCTAATGATGGTCATGTAGATGAGTCTCTTGTAATGGATTGGGAGCTTAGAGCGTTTGGCTAGTAAATGTTGAAGTAGCCTGAAACGGCGAGCTGTTTCTTATCGTTTCAGTTTGTTAAATCTCAATATAATTATCTAAATTATTTGTCCTACAAAATGTATGGTTTGATCAAAGAGTCTGATAACTAGGTCATCAAAAATGATTACTAACCAGTTTTTTTTTTTTTACTTCTTTATTGATACATATTGGAAGGAGGGGACTCTTCAGCTTGATACTAAGCAAGTAAAAAAATCGTTCATGGATCCTGGACTACTATTCTTATTTGAACTAGACTTTTTATATGGTGATTACCATTCTCTTATTGATTCAATAATAAATCATTGAACAGTTAGGGATTCATTATTTACTAGAACCTAGAACCTGAAAAGCGCTGAGTTGCCATGCCGGAAATCCTGGTTTAAACCCCGCTGCAGGCAGGACCTTTATTTATTCTGATTGCAGCCGGAGCCAAGCTTCTGTAAAGTGTTATAAAAATAAGTACCCAAAAAATGGGGGAAAATCTTGCGGTTGAGAGTGATCTACTTGACCAACACACCAAGCGGTCAACGCACAGGAGAAACCACTGAACCTAGCATCTTGAAATTCGCAGATAGGTTCTTTGTATAGGCTAAATGAGGACTAAGAAAGGAATTTGCACAATTCCACCCCCAAGGGTTTCCCCTTAATATAACAGGGGTTCAAAGATTGTATGGAATCCGTCAGTTTTGAAGTTAGACATTTCAAATTTCGGATGTACGAGTAACTTATAGTTAAAAAAAAATATTTATTTAAAATGATCTGTCACGAAGCTTTATGTGGCAGACCAAATTCCAAGCGAGCGAAGCCGTGTGCAAAAGCTAGTGAATTGAAAATTTCAAGCTAATGCATTAAGGATCTTTTATTTAATAGAAATAGTACTACACCGATTAAGGAACACATGTGCACTACTCCACTAAAGTCCATTAGCTGCACATACATAACTAGAAATAGTAGTTCAACGATTAAACAAAGCACATTTGGGAAGTGCTACACTAGAGTCCATTAACTACATAAACATCTACTATAACAACACAATTACGAGTAAATAGAGCTGCCATCTAAATTATTGATATACAACACAACAGCCGGATTAATGCTTTTTCGGATTTTCTTTATAACTACGTTGCTGTCTGCGCATGCTTGAGAGCTTTGCTAGCTTAGAATTAGGGTATTGGCCCCTTTGTCAACATATCATACTAATATTGGCTTCAATGCCCTAGCAATAATCTCAAGGAAAAGTCAGATCATTTGATCTGAATAATATTTTAATAATAAAATGGGATGCCACACTGAGATTGTTATACTTATTATATGGCAATCCTATAATATTAATGTATAAGAGACATATCCCTCCCTTCTCCAAAGGTTGACGTAATTGACTGATCAAAGGTTGGTTATTTAATAAAGATCCGTTTTCATTTAATTGAATAACATTATATTTATAGTGTGCCGATCATATTTATAAGGTAACTTATAAAACTACTTACAAGGAACGAAAAAAGGTGGGCCTTTTGCTAGATGTAACAGTCTACATTGTTGAGGTCAAACTTGAATGCTATTGTTAATTTTAATTTGTATTTATGAATTAGAAATTAATTTAGGTAGTATGAACTAGATATTAAGAAAGCGCAGTATGTTTATTCAGGTACTAGCTGGCTATTCAATACGGAAACGAATTACGTATATATAACGACAACACACGCCGGCTGACGGGATAGGCAGTGCAGAGTCCCCAGCCTACAGTTACAGTTCGTTCTGTACACACAATGACTCAATTTCGGGACAGTGTCTTCATGTCATTAAACAACAAGAAGCATCTTTCCACGTTGGAACAGTCGATGTGATTCCGTTTGTTTTTTGACTCACAACAGTGATAAGTTTTTTCTTTGTTTTTTTTTTTTATCTATAATTATTTTCTTTCAAATTAAAATTTACTTTATTAGCATTTTTTGCATGAAATATTATTTATTTTAGGTTTTAATTATAATGTCTCATTTGTTGCAGATTTGGCCCGAACTCGGTATCTATCCTTTCATAACAAACTTCATTCCCACTCAAACCCTCTAGTTTCAAACCTAGCTTCCTCTTCGATTCCCGATAATCCTCCGAGGCGTCTGAAAAGAAGATGGCCACGTGACCTTCTTAGTTGAACTAGTGATTTGAGTACTACCAGTGAGTAGTTTCTCTACCTATCATTATGTATCACATAGCCTATTTAGTGGATGTATTTTTTAATACAGTTGTAAATATCAATAAATAAATTTAAAAAAAAAAGAAGGTTATAATTAAAATTATTTGAGTCACATTGCAATTTATTTTTTATAGTATTTGTTTCGTATGAAATATCATTATTGTTTATTTTTTGTTTTTTAAAGAAATATTTACTTTGCATCCACAATAAATATATAATGTTATTTTTTTATATAAAGTCTGATTGTTCATATATTGCTTTTATTTTATTTAAAAATATCCAGCCCTTTTGCAATATCCAGCCATCACATATTTTGCGTTGTACAAAAGTAAAGGCCCTTTTGAGCCCCTAAACCACGCAACATTATTTGGTCCTCCGGGCCGGATCGTGCAATTTGGCTTTTTATCATTTTTTCATATAATTATCATTTTACATACAGTATTATTATATAAGATTATATATTATATTATTATACAATATTTTGTCTTTGCAGAACAATTTATAGGGGCCTTAAACGTGTTTTATCGTTGATCGCTTCTTGCCTAAAACTGATTCCTATGTCTTGAATTTCCCGCTCCTTCCCAACCACTGCCGCTCGGTATCGTGAGAGTAAAAGTAATAAAGCCTAAGGGACATTTTAAGCTGCCTTCCAAATGCCCCTTACCATTTTACTTAGGTAATTCTAATGTTCGAGATAGTGTTACAGATAGTGCTACTAATATTGTACGTTACATGGACACATGATTAAGATTACTAGTGTTGTGTAAACGGATAACAGCAATATTCCCAGCAAAGAGTCTTGAGGAAGCGAAGTTTTCAGCTCCTGTCTATACGACTAACCTATCTTAAAATAAAACAAAAAAAGCTGTAGATCTACAAGCCATGAAAGGTCTATTATACTATTTATTATGAGATTGTACTGTTTCTTGGACACTAGTTGTACAATGAGGTGGTTTGTCGATGACTATTTTTAGGATAATATCTGGGTACCTTTCCTAAAACGATTAGTACCTCCTGCGTTATAATAAAATGAACACTTTTATAATTTTTAAAACAGGGGTTAGTCCGCCATAAAAAAGTGATCATTAAAATAAGTGAATATATTTTATGTTATAAAAGAATAACCTTTATAATAAATTGTATTTTTTTTCTTAAGCCGGGGTCGTTGGTAGTTCGACCATCCGATATCTTGCTGCACAATATAAATTACATTTTTTCAAACGCTCATTGGCTTATGTCTTATTGCTTATGTCTGTCAGACCAGGACATATGTCTAGGTGGTCTCCATCCATCCTCCCTTGGTTCCATAGTACACATGTAGGATTCTGGCCCAAACCTATCTTGTGGAGATGACTCTGTAGATAATCGTGGCCAGTTGTCAGGCGGAAGCAGGCTACTGCATCTCTTCTTGGGAGGTCACCTGGGATCGGGTTTTCTATTAGACATTTGTATCTTTTCCCTTCCACCCTGTCTATGTGTGTTTTTATTGTTCCCTCCTTAACTATGGTTCTTATCAATCGCCGTATTGAGTCGTAGTCCTTTGGATGGACTGGCTGTGACAATTCTGCTCCTCGCTTGGAAAGATTATCAGCTTCTTCATTTCCTGAAATCCCGCAATGGCTTGGTATCCACTGTAGGACCACATTAGTGCCTCGAAGTGTCAGATAGTAGAGGAGCGATTTGCATTCCAGAACAGCACTTGATAGGGAGTCATTCATGCTAGCAACAGCAAGGATAGCTACTTGAGAGTCATTGAAGAGAACAACATTTCGATCTTGCCTTCTAGACAAGCGATGAGGATAGCTGCTATTTCACCGTCGAAGTATGTACCTTCTTTCCCTACGGCAGCGCTGAATTGAAATAAATAAATAATATATTGTATTAGTTATAATGATTTATTTATTTAATCATTAGCCAATACATTGTAGAAACTACTGTACTGTTTCTTGGTCAACGGTTATGAAGGGATCTGATGTTTAATAAATAAATCACGCTCAACAGCCAGGTTTTCCATCTATTTTAGGTAACTATTTTATAGAGGCTGAGTGGCCCCATGAGGATCCTATATCCAATAGGATCCATCTCCGGCCACTGAGAGACTAAATATAAATCCGCCAGCGTTCAGGAACCCAGAGCCTTTGGCACGGGAACTCTGCGCTTTATTGATCCACTCCTCATTTATAAATAGAGATTAAATATTCGCAAATTGTCTTATTTCTGAAAGAAATTTAATAAAAGGATTCGTCCTCAGCTATTAGCGGTTTACATTAAATCTGCTAAAGGTTTCCCTCCACTTTATTGAGGTTTACTGGGCCGCAAAAGAGTCTGCATATCCCAGTGGGTCCATCCTTGGCAGTAAAGAGATTAAACTCCCACAGCCAGATTTAAACCTTCGACCTTCAGCATACCACAGATCCACTCAGCTCCCTCAGAAGGGTGGCTTTTATATTTGTTCGTATATTGTACACCTGTGGTCTAGTGGTTAGCCTAACAAGCTACTAAGCTCAAGATTGCGGGTTCATAGCCCGGCAGGTGGCCATAAGATTATTTAAAGGGTGTAAAAAATCAATAGTTACGCAGTCCTTCGGAAGGGACGTCCAACGGGGGTCCCTACCCTGTACGATGTCAGGTACTCGTTGAAAATCCCTATCTTAATTAAACCTGGATAGACAAAATTTATAGATCCCCCTGTAGCATAGTCCGATTAGCCATAGCAACATAAAGTGCCGTTAAATGAACAAACAAAAATTGTTTAGGACAGATCAAAAAAGATTCAATTTTTAAAAAATAATCAAACTAACAAACTTTTTTTATTATTCAAGAAAATAGACCCAAAACTCAAAACTAAACATTAAATTTTACAAGGATGCAAAACGTCGACCTGAATGGGCGAAACGTCGACTGATAATTGTTTGTTTTTTACATCAGATTTGAAACATAAGGCTCTGCTTGTGGTTTTTTCCATTTGCATTCTAGTTTTATTATTATTTTTTATAATAACAAACAAATATATTTTACAATGATAATTTGTTGAAGATCTTAAAAAGTCAAATCGGTTCGTGAAACAAGCTCTAAATTTACATCCTTGATCCTGGATCCGGTAACAAATGCCCTCTTTTGTTAGGACAAGGAAGGGGATAAGATGGAAGGGCTGTAGAACTGGAAGATGTCCGATCGGACGGACAAGATCGATCGCGGCGATATCCTCAGCTATTATAGTAAAGGAGTGAGTGCAGTTTGCTTCCATAATACCAGACAATGTTTGTTCTCTGAGGCGAGGAGGAGTGATATTTTATTGAGATTAAGCGGCCCAAGTTCGGGTACGAAGCTGTATCTTAAATAACCAAGTGTATGTCAAGATATTAGAAATACGAAATAGTTTTTGAGAAAAGAAATTAGCAGTATTTACTCAATAGTTATTAATTTTCTCAAAAAAATATCATAAGCAGCCATAAAATATCTTATATGAGGGTTTGTCGGACCAAGAACAATAAACGGTTTTCTTTATAGAATAGAATAATAATTTTATTCTTGGACTTAGTCCCTTAAGAATAACAAACATGAAAAGAAAAAGATACATTTTATATCTGGCCAGAAAGCTACATAATACAAATCATAAAGTGTATATAAAGTGACTAAAAAAAAATAAAAAAGTACGAATCATGACAAGATATTAAGCAACAAAAGATAATAAATAAATCAACGACAACTATTAAATGCATGAGCTAGTATCCAATAATTTCTTCACACTATTTATAACATTCAATAATGAATCTCTAAGCAAATGAATAACCTGTTTAGGGCGCATCTTTTTGGGAAACCAGGAGATGTTGGAAAAGCAATGATTTAAATGATGATAGTGAGGGAGCATGAGGGATGATAGGAGTGATTGAGTTCCACACTGTGGTGGAGCTGGCGAGAAAGGAACGTTCGAATGTCTTGGTTCTGTGGGATTGAATATAGAGATCGGAAAGGCGCGATCTTGTTTTATGGTGCTGGACTGAGGATTTGAATTGAAGGAGACTATAGATATATGAACGGTGTTGAGAGTTAATGGATTGGTATAAGAATGAACCGAAGAAATATTGTTTACGGATGGGAGGGAGTGTCACTGTTTAAGTAAGAAAAGGGTATTCCCTTGACGGGATATCTCTGATGTGAGTGGACTGCATAAAGATGAAATGAAATAAATATATTATGATATGCTTGAATAGAAGAAAATAACTTTAAAATTACTGTTCATCTATAATCTGTGAATGAATATTTCTTGGGTGGTTCCTTGTTCCTCCTCATCCTGCTGTCCCTCTGCTTGGTTTCACTCCATGATGTCGATTGAGCACACGTTACCTATCTGTTCCTCAACCTATACTGATCGTTCTGTACTGCCTGTACTGTAATCATTTTGTCCCTCTAGTTGTTGGAAAATTAATATATAGAGGGCAACCTTAGAAACGTTGGGTGAACTTCATGAGGTCTGTGGATACCACAGGTCTGTATATGGATGTTAACAGAATAGTTAATTTATATTTGCCGAATTCGAACCTCAAATATGCTTTGAGTTACTCCTTTCCCTATGTATACAGGAATATATTCAATATATTTCTGATAAAATGATGGATTTATGATATTCATAGGATTATTCAGTATATAGTGTACAATTATATGTATATTGAAAGTGTTACGTTTGGTCAGTATTAATAAGATACCGATTTTTTAAAAGAAATGTTTGGAATACTAAATTTTTAGTATTCCCATCTGGTATAATAAATGGTTGTAATTTCTATACCATTATGTTTTTAAATAAAATATAATATTATTTTCATTAATCTCAGAAACTCTCACAAAAAGTACAGCTACAATCCATGAAGGGACTTGAGTTTAGAGCATGGAAGAGACTGTACTGATCACACTAGACCACCTTGATTTTCTTTTGATTTAGGGTACCCACTTTAAAGAAGCTGGATGAGCCCCAGGAGAGCTCTAGATCCCATAGGGTCCATCTGTGGCTGTTTACAGATTAAATAGTTTATCTGAACAAACTGATTCAGACACACAACCCAGCAACTCAGCCCTCTCCAAACTCTCTCTCTCTCTCATTCATTCGGTTTGTCTCATTGTCCACCGTAAGTGTCTTATTTTGGAAATGTCCCCAGTCATTGAGACATTTTTCTTTTTATCTCATTAATCATAGGATACTGCTTTTGCCCTAAGGCATTTATAGCCTCACTAGCTCATAACTGTCATAATTCTTAATTTAATTTTACTGTAGTTATACTGAAAATACAAAGAATACTTCAAATCCAAAATAGTTTCTTCGGGATAATGAGATAAAAAAAGAAAAATGACCCCATAACGAGGGAAATTATCTAAATAGATAAGAATACTTACAATATATACAATCTAAAAAAACAAGGTTTTGAATACTTAAGAAATCTAGAAAACTGAACAAGGAATGATGTATTACAATTAAAGATATGCTTTATTAGTCTTATGGGTTGTTGATGAAATTCATGTCCCAGAAAATGCAATTTTGCATTTTTTTGCATTTAAAGGCGTTTATTTCTTCAGCATTACCATTCTCAGCTGCACATTATTGATGTACGACGGCCAAAACACATTCATCACACTTTTACTAAACATAATAATATATTATTTATTTTATTACGGCTAGAGAAGTGAACAGAAATTTATTTTTAAAAATTGATAATTTGTGCATACGTTTATGAGTAAAATAACTGTCGAAATTACGAGATCAAACATGATAAAATTAATAATTACAATGTTTATTACCATTAATATTATATTACCTATGCTTACATGTAAGCATAATAGTAATCACAATAATAACTCGATATTTATTCAATTTTCACTCCGAAAAAAGTGGATCTAAATCTCATTTAAATGCTGCCCATGGAGTTATGATGCAATTTCGAAAGTGGGCCGTAAGATCATTTTGGTTGGTCAATCCATATTCTACATGGAATAAATAAATTTTGTCTTTATTAACTGGAATACAATTTTTAAAACAATTTTTAAACATGTATATATTTTTCAATAAAATATTCTTAATGTTTATTATTATAAGCAATATCTTTTTTTTTATTAGTGAATTTCTCTGAAATAGAGAACGATAATTTTAATCTTTTCTAGATTACTTCTTGATCATTATCAGTTTTTATAATTCGAGTTACTATTTAATTTATATTTTGCTTGCCCAGGTTTTAAGATTTTTCTGAACCTAATGAGATATAGAGGAATGATGGATTAAAGCAATCTCCTCAGTCCTGGTCCAGTTTTAGAAATTCAATTTCCTCCATTCTTCCAATTTGATTTAAATTTTACTTTGTTGTTCCAAGACACATCCTGATATAACCGCTTCGTATTATGTTTTGGATACACATCACATAATTATCAACCAGAATATGACTTAAAACAAAAAAACAATTATTCATACCAAACAATTGAAATAATAAAGACTAAACTATTTAATTAAACTTTTAAGTACATTTTTTACTTTTCTATTCCTTACATATATTTATTTTATTTCCGTCACTATGGTCAACAAAAACATTTTTAATTTGAATAATGGTTTTTACGAGGTTTTTCCTGAGATTAATCGAACAATTGGTTAATTGACATTTTATTTTAAGAATGTCCTGCCGTCTGTGTCTACAAGGGGGCAGCACATCCCGGACAGGGGGGTAAAAAATCGTTATCTTAGCTCGAATGAGCCTTTATAAACCCGTTCGTTTTTTCCCGATAACTGGTGATAACTCGTGGTCCGATCGGGAAGGAAGATGAGCTCTCAAGGTAGGAGTCTCCATTTTTCTCTAGTCGGACTTGATTTGGGTCTTTTTCTTTTGCACGTTTCGGTGTTTTGGGTTCATTTTTCAAGTAACCACGAAGTCTAGGAGAGGATCCGCAGGTAACATATTTTTTTTATTTATCCCTATATGAATAATATTTTATAATATTTTGAAGGTAATGGTAATTAGTCTATGCTCACCATAAAACTTTTATAACCAAAATGAACATAATGAACACTATTAATAGAGATCATATTTCCCAAATCGAACTTCGAGGGAAGCCGGTTTATAAATAAGGGTAATAAGAAGGACGCAGGACCTAGAAATATCGCCCTAATGTATTTTTCTCAGGGTAATAAAACCGGTAAAATATTAGCCTATTCTTTATAGCTAGTCATAAACATGGGCGTTGTTGATTATACTCGTGTAGGATATCCTAAGGGAGCTAGGCTGGGGAGGACCAAGAAAATTTACAACACAGTCTACGCATATATTTAGGCTTCTCTTTCTACTAAATGTTTGTTACTATTACAGTCGTACGTATCCAAAGCAATCTGAGTTATAACATTATTTTTTCGTTTTTTTATGTAGTTGAATCTTTTTTTTTTTTTTAATTTTTTTATTGAATTGTACAACTGTAATATATACATCTAGTACAAGGGCTCTTTGATTAAATAAATACATGAAAGGACGTTGGACCGGGGTTGGAGCCCGGCCAATCATATCGTTGGGAGAATAGACTCCATCCCAGGGCACGATAATCTATAAATACCGAAGTATAGAAGAACATTTCCAGTCTCAGATTAAGCCCTGAGGAAGCATGTAGTATGGGGAAGCGAAACTTCGGCAAAGAACTTGACGACACGGTTCAGACCAAAAGCAATGAATGGATTAAAAATATATAAGAATATTTTACATTAGAGAGGACAATAATTAATCATAATTATTTAGCATCATAATTTTTATAGTTTATCTCCTTTCCCAAACTAGAATTTTATATATTTATTTCTACACGTTTCGTCTATATTTACATCATATTTTGTATTAATATCACTTCATTTCAATTGTATACATTTATATAACATCCATACTTATATTTTCAAATTTTACTTCTCTACCTGTCATTCAACGAGATTCCTATCCATTACATTCTACATATTTCTTTATTCTTTGGCACCATATTTTGTATCAATTTTCTTTCATTTCACTTATGTAACTCTCTAGGAGTCTATTATCATACATTTTATATTTTATCTGTATTAAACTAGGTTTTCCATACTTTTACATCTCACCATTGTATAATTATACTGTTTCTTCTTGTATATTTCTGTTTACCTTCTCATTTTTTTTCCTCTTTGCATTATGTTTGCATTATCACCCTTCTGTACATTTATTCTGTAATGTTTTTATTCTTATATCCTTTCATAATATATCCTTCATTTTTTTGTTTTACTTTTCTATTACTCTATATGTTATTATATTCTTGCTACTGTAATGTTTTTTTTTATATTTATCTTTGTTTTGTTTGTTTTTTCTCTGATAGCCCTGAAGATGACCTACAAAGCCAACACAAATAAAAGATAGGTCTTCACTTATTTGGTGTTAATTTTTGACTGCACCCTCCAACTATTTCCATCCTTCAAGAATATTTTACACTTTAATGACAAAAATATTGCAACCTAAAGAATGTATCTATGAGGGTCACCCCGCTATCCCTATTCTTGCAATGAGCCTGAAGTAAACGTGAGACTTGCTGATCATTTCTATCAGCCCGTAATGAGAATATGACATTTTTGAGCATGTTTGTTGATTGCATGTCTATTTAGGCCCGACTAGACAAAATCTCAATGGAATAGGATGATTTTATCGATACTTATACTCAAATTATGTTCCGTATGAGGGAAACGCTCACGGGGAAAACCTCTCCGGGGTTAATAATTCAACACCAGTATAAATGATAAATAAATACCCACTAATACTCGAATTACAGATTTTTTTATTTGAATGTTAAATGTTTTTTTCAGGCGCTTCGGAGGATTATCGGGAATTGAAGGGGAAACTAGGTTCGAAACTAGTTGGTTTTATGTTGGAAGAAAGTATGTCATGAAAAGATTGATATCGGTTTCGGGCCAAATTAGTACAAATGTAACATTATGATCACTATGGATGATTTTACGCCTTAAAAAGTAAGGAACATTGAGGATTTTGCGGAGTATTTCGGGTTGTAAGGGATACAAGAAAAATTCGATGGCTTAATGGAGCACCAAAGCTCTACTCCGTAAGCCTAAATAGGTCTTATAATATTCATGTATAAGAGTACTTTATAATTAATTAGAAGCTTAGAGAGTTTGTCTAGTAAGGGCTGATGTAGAATGAAACTCCAAAAAGTTATGAAAACAAGTTAAATAATAATAATACAGTTACGAAATTATCTGACAATAATAAAATGAACTTAAACTTTGTTTAATAAATTAATGAGGTATTTGCAGTCTAAAGATAAAAAAAAATAAATAATCTCTTATACAGTTAAGTTGATAATGTCAGATATTATGTAATATTACATTCATCAAGTGGTTTATTCTGTTCAGCTTCAAGCTAAGGTGCCGTTTTTTAAATTTTAATTTATTTCATCAACAATAATAATTTCAGAGACCAGATTAAATGGATTTTCAACGAGGCTTTATTTTTTTTGTAAACATAAATGACTTATTCTAAGCCGCAAGTGTGCTTTATCAGTTCCAAAGTGTGCCTTATCAGTTCCAAAGTGTGCCTTATCAGTTCCAAAGTGTGCCTTATCAGTTCCAAAGTTAACTTCAAGATGAAATTAATTCAACATGTTATTTTATGAGTCTTGATAATGTTTAAATATTGTCAATTATACAGTAAATTTATTCTAGAAAAATACATTAATAAATACAGTACTTACGTCTGTAGGGCTCCTTAGGGGAATACGGAGTTTTATTGCAAAAATTTACCAAATATGTTCCTTCTGTATACTATTATAATTTTATTGTTTGAGGCATTAAGTTTCAATAACATGTACTTCCATTTTTCTCTATTTTTTTAATGCCATAAATGGTGTATTAGATGTGTTTGTTTCAAAACCATCTAGATCCTTCAAAAATCAATACAAAAATTGATACAAAATTTTTTATATTAAAAAAAAAAGAAGATGATTATAAAAAATTGTCAGTAATTATTGTTTGAAGTGTAATGTTAGGTAAATAACGAAAAATAATAAAAAACAGTTTGTAAAATTGATTATTTTTTAAAATTGAATCTTTTTTGATCTGCCCTAAACAATTTTTGTTTGTTCATTTAACGTCACTTTATGCTGCTATGGCTAATCGGACGATGCTACAGTGGGAGCTCTAAATTTTGCCTACCCAGGTTTAATTAGGATAGGGATTTTTAACGAGTGCCTGACATCGTACAGGCTCGGGACACCCGTTTAACGTCCCTTTCGAAGGACGGCGTTACTAAGGAGAAAAATCCTAAGGCCACCTGCTGGGCTACGAACCCGCGATCTTGGGCTTAGTAGTTTGTTACGCTAACCACTAGACCATAGGTGACCTTCTAAACAATTTTTGATATGGATGTAACCGTTTTGAAACCAAATACCTCATTTATTTCAATATTGAATATCACTAAAACCCAAATAAAGAGATAAAACCCAATTCATTTCTAACAATCCCTATACGATTTTGATAAAAACAAGGTATTTGCCCAGCATTTGGACAAACCGCATGAGTTTAATTACAAATGCCATTCGGTGGTAGTACATTATAATGAGATATTGTGGCCACAGACGTAAAATACCCATTAATCTCCAGTAAAACGTTCTGATAAAACATTAACCCATTTGAACCGCCAGGGACTTAAAGTTTTAATAGGAAAATAATTGTTTGTATCATATAAATTTTTAATCAGTTTAAATGCATAACAATTTTTATGTACCTTCTGGATGAGAAATACATACTAGAAAAAAAGCTTTTTGGAGGAGATCGGTGTAACTCAGTTTGTAGAGCGCTGCATTGCCCAGCTGAGGTTAATGGTTCATCAGATAATTATTAAATATAAATGCTCTGAAACTCTTGGGGTTCTACACACCTGCCAAAAGTGGGTACCTCAATAAGGGAGAGTAACTTGGTCCGTTTGAACCGTTGTCCTTGAGAGAGTACAGACCCTACCATATACTTAACTCTTAACTACCCTTCACGGGTTTTTTGTGGTAAAGGATTTTTTTAATCAAAGCTGCGTTTAGAGACTTTTGGTAGTTGATAAACTTGTAGCCTCGCTTCAGGTAAACAAGCTTGAGACTGGCGAAACCTAGCGGCCTGTGCATGAGTTACACAATTTCTTTGAATCAACTTTAGTTTAAAGATTAGAATCCCATTGATTTAAGAACAATTATATTTATCTAAAAAGGCATTTAGTAGTTGTGCAATTAATACTAAAAATAACTTAAAACATCAAATACTGGTTGAACTTTTCTTTTCCCCATAATGATTTTTATTTGTTATAGTTAAATATCTTGTTTTATGAAATGATATAAAGAACAATTGGTCGAAGTATTGATAAACTAAAGATGATAGTAATGCTAAAGGTAAAATAAAGTCTGTGCGAATACAAATAAAATGTATACATACATATTATAAAACAAAATCCTCTGTCGCGTCTGTTTGTCTGTTCGCGATAAACTCAAAAACTACTTTTTATTTTCAGGATGTTTTCCCCAATAGGTAGAGTGATTAACCAGGAAGGTTTAGGTATAATTATATAAGTCGTTAAAGTTTCATGTTAATTGGTTTGAATATACCGACAACTGTTGGAAGTGTTGGAAAAAGACGCTGCCTTACCTTTTTGAGATATAAGAAAATAATGCATGCTGGAATATTTCTCTTTTATAGATATACCAAAAAGTCCTTATAGCATATTTCTAGGGAGCGGAGTGGCTCAGTGGTAGAGCACTGAGTTGCCATGCCGGAAATCCTGGTTCAAATCCCGCTGAAGGCCATGACTTTTATTTAGTCTGTTTGCAGCGGGAGATGGATCATATAGGATCTAGGACCCTCCTGGGGCCCACCCAGCCTCTATAAAATATTATAAAAAAAGGGTACCGAAAATTAGGGGGAATAATCTGGCGGTTGAACATGACAAGTCAACTCCTTGCAGTACCGTTGTCCATGAAACAGCACAGTCTCTACCATGTACTGAACCCCAGATCCGTTCACGGGTTGTAGTGGTACAGGTTTTTTAAATTTTTTATAGCATATATCAAAGTTTTCTATATCCATTATTTCTTCTAAGAAATTGGTTATGTACAATGCAGTAATTGGAAAGCTATTTAGACGGTGATGGTATTAATTCTTATCAACTTAAATACTTTATTTGGCTTGTGCGTTTCATACACATTGCCATAATATTTTACACCATGTCATGTAAATGAATCTTAGGGGATATCGCAAAATAATTAACGTGCGTGAAAATAAATTCGTATACAAAGAAATATTTGGGTCTTGTTTCCAATAAACCCGCCAGTGATTTTATTATATTAATTAGCGGTTGCTAAATAGTTTTATTTCCCTATATACTCAAATGAAACATACGTTTAATGATATTTTAATATATTACTGTGAGAATGAATAAGCTTAATGAAGCAACCGATATGAATCTTTTGAAACTCTACGAATTATGCAATGAAGAGAAAGGGGCAAAGTTATTTTTGGAACAAAGAGGAATTTTGCCGAAAGTAATGCATTGCAAACATCGCCACATCATGACATTTTACATTGGTCGGAACACATACAGATGCAATAAAAGGCAATTTCGGTATGAATGTTTCGGGTATACATGTACACAGTACCTGATAGAACAACTCAAACCCTGGCGGAGTGTATTAGAACGTCAATTAGACCAGGTTCCATTATAATGTCGGATCAGTGGAAGTCCTACAATGGAATCGTAAAACTGGTTGGAACGGATTATAGACATTTTACTGTGAATCATTAAAAAAAATTCGTCGGTCCAGTTACTAGTGTCCATACTCAAACAGTTGAGTCAATGTCGGCCAAAGCCATAAGAAAAAATAAAAATGAAAATGGCACCCATCGCTCCATGATTGACTCATATTTGTGTGAGTTTATGCGGAGGCAGAGGTACAGGAAGGACGACCTTTTTAGAGGTCACTGAAGGACATAGTAGAATTTTTAATCACTAGGTTACTGTTACTAGGTAAAATCACTGACGGGTTTATTGGAAACAAGACCCAAATATTTTATTTAGTTTTTATGTTTATAATATCTACATAATAAAATAATTTAAAATACTTTATATATTATATTACATTTAAATCTAATCCACATATTCGACGCATCAAATTGATGCGATCCTACGACTGATAAAACAAGTAGGCATAATAATTAATATTTTTATTAAAATATCGATATTTTGTATTGCCCTTTCGCAGTCCATCATATGTTTTGATAAATTAATAAACTACTCGAAAATGTATATCATTTTTGTACGGACAGTCCATATATGTGAAGACCAGACTAATCTTAATCATTTAAATTTACAACTTTGAAATTTAAATATTTTAGACTATGATGGATTTAGAAATTCGAAAAAGAATTATTCCTGTCTTGAGTTTTATCTTCAGTCCTCATTTAATTTTTTTTTTTTTTTAGATCTATTAAACTTACAAAGCTCTTTCCATTATAGTTATGGAATAATACAAATGATTGACGATGAATGTTTGAAATATGTGTCGAACAGGAATTCAGTGCCTTGTATCGAATCTGTTTAAACCACAATGAAAATATTCCCTCTCTCTCTCTCTCCCCGCCATTTCAAGAGAAATTGAATTTGAATACTAACGACCAATCGCTAATATTTATGGCTTCGAAAAATTTCCATCTACAAGCCGGGATTTTATTGCTTCATAGAATTTTATTAGTACCATTTTCCTCTATCTTTCATTTGTTATCCTATTAGTTTTCCATGATGCATTGCAGCTACGATATTTCCACTTATTTATAGATCCTCTTAGATTTTTTTAAATTTATTTTTGTAAAAGGATTTTCTTTCTTTCAGGTTGAACACTATACTCCGAACCGTCAAATTATTAAATGACATATGTTGTATTAAAATCGATTTTGGGAACCGAAGGATTTTTTCGTAGTGAGAACTTCTTTAACCCCGTTGAGCGATTTTCGGTGGGGGAAAACTTATGGTTCGCGTCACCAACGATATCCTGGTGACTTGTTGCGGTCGGTGTATGGGTATTGTTTAAAGTTATGCTAGGATTCGATTGATATACAAATGATAATAATTAACTAAAATGTTGTTTAATAGTTGTGCAATGCATACTAATAATAGCTTAAAACATACATAACTAGTTAATGTTTTTGTTTCCCCTAAAGGATTTTATTTGTCATAGTTAAACTCATGTGTCTCTAATGGATGCAAACAAAGAGGAATATGGATGATTTAAACAATATACGATTTTAATTAATTCTTTGATTTCGTTTTTCGGAGTGGAAACGTCCTTAGCCACCTTGAGCGATTTTCAATAGGGGAAAACTTATGGTTTCACGTCATCCACATAAGTGACATTCTCGTGACACGTTGCAACGCCTAGCGGTCGGTGTATAGATTTTGTTTAAAGGTTAGGTAGGATTCGATTGATATACAAATAATAATATTTAACTAAAATGTTGTTTAATAGTTGTGCAATGCATACTAATAATAACTTAAAACTTAAATAACTAGTTAATGTTTTTGTTTCCCCTAAAGGATTTTATTTGTCATAGTTAAACGTCATGTGTCTCTAATGGATGCAAACAAAGAGGAAAATGGATGATTTAAACCATATAAGATTTTAATTAATTCTTTGATTGCGTTTTTCGAAGTGGAAACGTCCTTAGCCGGCTTGAGCGATTTTCAATAGGGGAAAACTTATGGTTTCACGTCATCCACATAAGTGACATTCTCGTGACACGTTGCAACGCCTAGCGGTCGGTGTATAGATTTTGTTTAAAGGTTAGGTAGGATTCGATTGATATACAAATAATAATATTTAACTAAGATGTCGTTAATGGTTGTGCAATGCATATTAATAATAGCATAAAACATACATAACTAGTTAATGTTTTTGTTTCCCCTAAAGGATTTTATTTGTCATAGTTAAACGTCATGTGTCTCTAATGGATGCAAACAAAGAGGAATATGGATGATTTAAACAATATAAGATTTTAATTAATTCCTTGATTTCGTTTTTCGAAGTGGAAACGTCCTTAGCCGCCTTGAGCGATTTTC
The DNA here is from genome assembly GCA_964056705.1 of Troilus luridus. Taxonomy (NCBI): domain Eukaryota; kingdom Metazoa; phylum Arthropoda; class Insecta; order Hemiptera; family Pentatomidae; genus Troilus; species Troilus luridus. The sequence goes on along the minus strand of OZ057416.1, from coordinate 104,067,350 downwards.
AATAGGGGAAAACTTATGGTTTCACGTCATCCACATAAACGACATGCTCGTGACACGTTGCACGAGACTGACGACTCATAGCGGCCTGTGCATGAGTTATACGATTTTTTTAAATCAACATTAGTTTAAAGATTAGAATTCGATAGATACACAAATAATATTTTAATAGTTGCGCAATGCATACTAATAATAACTTAAAACATCAGTAACTAGTCAAGTTTTTGTTTCCCCTTCATTTGTTATCATTAAATGTTTAGGGTCTCTAATATATTCAAAATATTAAAATTTGGATGATGTAAACAGTATCAGATTTTAATTAAATCGTTTATTTCGGTTTTTTTAAAGTGACAACATCTTTAGCCGAGTTAAGTAACTTTTGGTAGTGGCGTTCTCGCCAGCAATATGACGCACTGCACGATACTGGCGACACCCACCACCTCACAGTGGTCAAAATGTCTTAATTACGCGGTCATTTAGACAAAAACTTTGTAATGAGAAATCGTGAACAATGGACCTATTTAGAAACCCAGATGTACAATGTGACCGATAATCACCCTAAAAAATGGATTATCAGAACCTTGTAAGGGTCCCGAGTCATTAGCCGAGCCTATTAGCTAAATATCGCTGAGGCAGTCCAGTAAGTTGCTATTATACGTTGTGTTTGGAAAGTGAAAACAAGTGCTGTGGATGCCTTCGAAGGAAAAATTGTTATTACATCTTGTCTACTAACTCTTTAGGTAAGAAAATTATTAATAATTAATATTAGACATGTTTTGATAAAAATATATGATCTTTACTGATGTTCATAATTTTCATTCAACTGTTCTTTCTTGGTGTGGGGAAAAAAATTACCCTTTGTTTCGGTCCAATTTATCCATAATATCAAAATACAATATAAAACTTTGTAATATGTAAATTTCATGGGTCGTAAACCTTTGGAACTAATTTTTTTTTCTTAACAGATTGTTATTACGATTTTTACGAGAATGCAACTATTTGAAATTCTTCTCAAAGATTCATTGGTTTCTCGAGCAAATACAGCTTCAGAAAGAATGTTGATTGCTGACGTAAAAAAACAAAAAAAAGAAACACCTGATCCCATAAAAGCAAATTTAAAAAAAAAATCATTATTTTCTAATAAAGTTATGTTACGCTGGAAATCAAGCGGGGAAAAAAAAAGTTTTTTAAATCTGAACAGTGACTGGTTGAGAGCAGAAATATCTCTAGATCTCTCTCAGGTTAACTTATGTGATGTCATTGATTAGCCAAATAAACAAACTTCGGCAACTAGATCAAAATACTTAAGGTATTTCGGGTGTTTGTTCCACACATCACATCGTTTAGGTTTAAAAGTATGGCAAATAAGAGGCCCTGAAAATAAAATTGTTGATGCTACAAAAAATTAATTATTTATTTTTTTCGGCAAGAAACTAGGTTACTTATGGACACTGTGAAACAGGGTAGTGGCAACACCAACGACGGAAATACTACACAAAATTTTTCAAAGATCCGGAAAAGACCGCTGAAATAATGAAGATATACGAAAACCTTTTAAGGCGGTTTCCTTATATTTTATTAGACTTTTTCATGCGGTTACAAGATCAATTTCGAATATATTATAACGATACAGCATAACTTTTTGTAGAATTAGGATGCCACCTAGTATTCATAAAATCCTAACACATGGGGCTGATGCCCTGGACTCACTTATGTTGCTAATAGGCCAACTTTAAACGCAGCTTAAAAAGCAAGGCATAAGGAATGTCGGTATTTTCGTGAACATACATAGCACGTGGAAAATAGGAAGAAAAGAAACTTTAGAGGACCTGATGCACGCAATTCTCATTTCACCTGACATATTTTCTTTAATGGATAATAAAGAAAAGATCCAAATAAACTAGGTTGTATTCGTAAAATAAGACCGTCACATAAAGATAACACCAATCCTGAGCCTGCACAGAAAAAATAAGGTACATCAAAAATTTGGCAATTACTATATATATACATTGGTCAAGTAAACCAATGTAATGCATCCGCATAGCTCAGCGTATAATGAGCTCAGAGATAGGTATAGACACCTGACGGACGAAATTAGTGATAACAACTCGTTACAATAGTTAAATGCCTTGTGTATCTAATGGATACAAATACACAAGAATTTGGATTATATAAATAACATAATCGTATATAACTTGTTATTTTAATTAAGTTATATTGATGTTTTGTATTAAGCTTGTGCACCTATTAAGGCTGTTCAGAAAGTAAGGAACGTTTTGGAATTGAAAAAAAAACCAAGTACAAGAAAAATATTCAACACAACATTCAAACATAAACATAAACATTCAAATTCAGGCACTTATCATAGCGGTGGACCAGCTTTGAAATTCCTGTGTCATAGAATTCTCCCCCCTGTGATCTCAGCCACTTAGTGACGCGTACCTGGAGACCTCATCGTCGTCAAACGCTGTGTTGCTAGCCAGGTCTTCATTTTCGGGTAAAACTTCCCAGTTCAGGAGTTCTTGCGTACGGTTTGCCGTGTGTGGTCGGCCATAGTCGTGCAAAAGCAAAATTTTGGATGACAATTTTCCTCGGACCTTGTTTTGGATAGCTTTCCTAAGGTTTTGCAGTGTTTGGCAGTACGGCTCAGAGTTTACTGTTGCACCACGCACTAGAAAATCAATAAGAACTTGTCTGTCCCAGAACACTGTTGCCTTGATCTTCCTTGACGACAATGTTTGCAGAAATTTCTTTGGTTTTTTAGGGGAACTTGTGTGCCCCCACTCCATGGACTGTAATTTTGTCTCACAATCCACATGTTTCACCCAGATATCGTCTCCTAATACGGTTCGATCCAGTGGTGCATCATCATCACTGTGGTAGGCCTCCCAAAACGTCAAAGCTGCCCCCCCCCCTTCGTTGTTCTTTATTTTGATCTGTAAGCATTTTTGGCACCCATCTTGCACAAAATTTGTGCAACCAAGCTTCTACCAAGTGGTAACCAAGCTTCTGTCTTCAATAAACAATTTCAAACAATAAAGTCCGTGAAACTTGTAGGAAACATAGAGAAAGCTCAGCGATTGTGAAACGGCGGTTTTCACAAATCTTTTTGTCAACTTTGGCGACCAGATCGTCAGTCCACTCTTCTCTTCACCATGAACGTTTGTTCGGCCATTTTTGAACTGAGTGCACTACTTACTGACACAACGGTCATTCATTATGTTGTTCTCGTACACTTCACTCAGTTCCCGAGGAATTTCTATTGGTTTTAAGGTTTTGCCAACAATAAACGAATCACAGACCGCACCTCACAACCGGCGGGATTTCGGATTGCAGCACACATTTCCAATTTGAATATAAAAAAGGGGTAGAGCGGAGATGATCCCGTTGTCACAGCTGGACGCTGACTGAGGTTCCAAGCACGAGCACACCAATGTATACGCTATTGGCGCTCGCCTGGCGGCATCAGGTGGAAGCGTTCCTTACTTTCTGAATAGGCCTCGTATTTTGATTGGTAAATAAAGTACTCTATAATATATTTAATTATTGCTCAGAGTGTCAATAAATGTGAAAACCAGACCAAGGTTAATGATTTAATTTATAAATTATGATTATGATAATTGATTTTGAAATTTAAAAATAACACATTTATTGAGTTTTCACTTCTCTCGGCATTCCTCGCGACTCCCTATTCAATTTGTACACAGTTTAAGTTTCTCATTGCTGCTTAAATATCCGCATATTAAAAATCATGACCTCAGTGCCCTAAGGATATTGACAGCATGGGATATACAGCTCCTTAAAGGAGGCAGGAGGGATCATCCCCAGACAATGGTTAATAAAAATGAATAATGCCGATTGCAGACTTCACTGACCACTGTCCACTGCAATGTCCTTGGCACTTGTCCGGGAGGAATAATCAATCCCTAATTTTCTTTTGCATTGCATCAACTATACATGTACATATATTAATATTTCTGAACATTTAACAATTTTTGCTCCCTTGGGCGTTCTGAAGAAGTTTTAAAAAAAAATTATTGAAAATTACAACTTGATAATAATATAAGGATATTTTTCTATATAAAATTCTATGTCTTACTTTTCCCAATCTTTGCCTTGGTTTTAAGCCATACCATAAATTATTCCACCTGTTCACTAATTTAAAAGACCCTATCCCTACTAAAAACCTCTCCAACATAGTCTACCGTATCCCTTGCTCTGCCCCTAACTGTACCTCCTCCTACATTGGTGAAACAAAAAACCATTTTTACAGAAGAATATCACAACACAAGACTTCTGTATCTACCCGAAACATATCTGCGTCCAAATTATCTGAACATGCTTTGACTCTTAACCACACCTTTGTGGCCTTTAACTTCGACGAATCCTCTGTTCTCGCCACTGTTCCCAATTATAACAAAAGACTCGTTGCAGAATCAATCTACATAAACCTCGAAAACAATCCATTAAACATCAAGACTGACAAGAATAACCTCTCAATAGTTTACAGACACATAATAGACCTCATTAAAAAGAACTAACCCACCCCCCTTTAAACATTTTATTTGTTTACACTTATTAATACCCACCTGTTCAATCCTTATTTTTTACATGATCTATTCTTCTATTTTATTATATTATCGTATTTTGGTAACGGTTTTTTTTTCTCTTTCTTCCTGTATTTTCTTACGTAGCTTTTGTAACAATCGGTTTTTTTTCTGTTGGTTTTTTTAATCGTAGGGGTGGGAGTTATACCTGCTCCACCCCTCTTTGTACGTTAGAGAGTGATTACAGCTTGGACGGACCTATCGGGCTCTCCCCCCGCTACAGGTAATTGATTATATATTCTTCACTAATTTACCCATCCTCCTCCCCCTCTCTTCTCCATTTCATTTCAATTCCCTAATAGTCATATACATTATAAAACACATCACACTATTATTCTTACTATTTCCTTGCTTACTGTTTCTGTAAGACGTTTATTCATTTCCCACCTTTTATTATCATTTTAACGACTTTCATCCGGGTTCATCTTAACTCACTTTTTTATTTTAAGTATCTTTTCTGAACCACATTTGTTTGTCTTTTTACATTTAATTTTGTCTAATACCCATCAATTGTAACTTACTTATCGCACTTTTTATACGATTGTACAGGTTAATTTAATATCTATTATTTTCTCCTTTCTCACCATGTCTTAGCAATTATTATATATTGTACTACATCTATCCTTTATACTACTTCATGAACATTATGTCTACATCATCTTCCCCATTGGTAGTAATATGTATGTCTCACTTCTATTACTTATCATCATCATTTCTTATCAACATTTTCTTATTTATTACTATATCGATATAATTCTCATGTGCTCTCCCCTGCCCCATCTTTATTGTTCACGACTCAGATAACTGATACTATTGTATGTTTACTTAAATATTTATCCCATTTGAATTTATATTACCTTATTCTTTAATTTTTAGCACTTACTGTTTTTTCTTATTGTATTCTATAGTATTTTTTTTTTCCTACCTTTGTATTTTAACATTTGTTTTTACCATGATTAACCTATCTTTAAATATTTTGTGATTTTAAATTGTCTGTATTTTGTATATTTAGCCCTGAAGAAGACCTACAGAGTGGGTCGAAACGTTGGCTACTGAATAAATATTCTTGATATTCAGAAAAACTTATTGACCTCTTCCCGGACCATTTTCTTCCACGGTTAATAAAATCGTTTCAATGCTATAATTACCATAGGGATGATTTGCTTTACCAATATCCAAATATTTATGTTTTTAATTCCCATGGAACATTTAAATACCTCTATTGAACAATCAGGTTTTTTGATTTATGACGTTGTACTTTTCAAGGAAAGATTTATATATATATATATATATATATATAAATGAGAATGAAGCCGTATAAATGAGAATTTTGATGATGAGGAGGAAATCCGAGCCAGGATAGTATTGGGTAATAAAGCATGTTTTGGAATATCAAAGCTCCTGAGAAGTAAGCTCCTTAGCCTAAAGTCCAAGCTGATGATATATAAAACCGTGATTAGGCCAGTAGCGACATACGCTGGAGAAACCTTCACACTGAATAAATCCAGCGTGGAAAAGCTGAATAGATTCGAAAGGAGAGTTCTTCGGCAAATATTCGGCCCAGTTCGAGAAAACGACCAACTCAGGATCAGAAGGAACAAGGAGCTGAGTGAGTTATATGGAGACCTAATGATATCGAGCTTCATCAGGATTCAACGCATCAAGTGGCTGGGCCACTTATATAGAATGGACGAGGAAAGAACAGCTAAAAAGCTGTATACAGGAAATCCGGATGGAGTAAGACCTCGAGGAAGGCCCAAAGCTAGATTTAAGGATTCCGTCTGCGAAGATCTGAGGCTGAGCAAGGTCTCCATCACTCGAGCATGCGATCGGGACGATTGGGGTAGAGCGGTTGAGCAGGCCAAGGACTTCTTTATGAGCCTGTCGCGCCAATAATATAATATATATATAAAACGATATGTGTATATATTTTGGCTCTACGGTCCTGCAAGAACCCGGGGCTCTACCACCACTGCTTGGGACCGACAATCGAATCTGAAGGAAACAGCAGGTGGAGTTGATATAATTGATATATATATTTATATACTCGTATATAAAGCCAACTAATATTATTTAAGGAGAAGGGATATAATAAAAGAGATGTTTTATTTTGATTTTTTCTAACCAACAGCAGTCTTAGTCTTAAAACGTCCTAAAGAATAGTAATTTTTGTGTTTAAGTATCAACTGAATCGATAAGTTTATCATCTTAGCATATTTGGAGCTATATCTCGAGATTTTCATATTGTATTTTGTCCTAGAAAAAAAACCACACTTAACGTGTTTCCAAACTATTTCCCACACTTCCCCGGTAGCTTCCTATTATGGTCGCAACTAGCCATTGTGAAACCTGAGAAGGAACGCGATGTTACTGTACTAATTGACTCCACCCGCTTCAGGTTTCAACTGCACTTCCTAACTGACTAATCACCAGCGCTCGGTGGTTAGAAAAAGGGACGACTATATAAATTAAAGGCTACTAACTGAATGAGTGGAGTGGTCACGATTTACAAGTCTGCTAGAAACATGAGTAGTCTGTGCGCGCCTGATGCCAATTTGGCTTTCGATTGCTTCTATTACAATAAAAATTGAGCGAAAAATTAAGTCATGGAAAAATACAACTAGAGAAACCACCCAGAGGAAGTACGCTAATAACAATTTCAACTCAGAAAGTTACAGGGCCATCTTCGTTTCAGACTCCTCGGAGTATTATGAGGAATTGAAGAAGATGCTAGGTTTGAAACTGGTGCGTTTGAGTGGAAATGAAGTTTTTGAAGAATGAAAAAAAGACTGCTATCGGGTTCGGACCAACTCAGCAACAAATGGACACTCAGGTCATTATGGATGACTTTTTTCAAAGCTCAACAACGTAAGTCCAAATAGCTTTTATGATGGTCATTTATATCAGTCTGTTGTGATTAATTGGGAGCTTAGAGCTTTCGACTTCCAAGAGGTAAAGTGCTGAACTTCCGTGAAACGGCAGCGATGAGATATTTAATAGTTATTTATGCACCTAGGGACTAAAGAAGATCACTATTCCCTCAGCTGTAAGTTTGTACCCGAGCGAATGCGAGTGAATAATTATCTTTACTCACGAGGCCAAACCTAAGGAGTAAAGTATTGCTGGGAATAATGATCAATTAAGTCCCGAAGGGCATACAAGATTTTATCTCCAGATGGGATGTAAAAAGGCAAACTATGCGCTATAATATTTTATATTATGTTATGTTTTACAATAAATTCAAAAACTGAAATTAAATGTGCAATTATTTAAATTTTGAATTGTTCTTTTGATTTAGCTGGCAATAAATTTGAAATAACATTATTTGCTTCTTGTACAATATGTGGTGGATCCATAACTTACACAACCTGAACAGAAATGAACTTCTGTTTATCAGTTTTGGTGTTTTGAAACAACATCTGATTTTAATGGCCGGTGTGACAGGTGTACCAACCTAACCCTGAACTTTTTCAATACAAAGCCTACATTATTTAGATGAATTAGGTTGTCATATTTTTACTTTATTCCCTAGGAATAAAGTTGACTTTTTGACTCAATTTCTAATGCACAGGGAGAAAAGACGTACTTTATTCCTAATTAATTGAGCCAAAATCACATGTTTTTGTACCAGCTGGAGATAAAATATATTAAGATATATTACTTGAGTTTACTCTCTTACTTATAAATAATCGAAGACATGAACATCTTTAATTATTGAGGGAAACTTAAATTGTAATCTATTACAGCTGGTGAATGACCTTATAAAGTCCCACGGACCAGATTGCTCACGAAGAGTTTTTTTAGGTCGAAGACTTAGTGATCACGTGATCATGTGGGCTGGTCCCAGTTGGCATTACACCTGCTGTGGTCAGCACTCGGGTAGTAGATCGCCCCATTCACCTGTGTTACAGGTGAATAGGTAGTTCTGTAGGTAGCTTTAGGGGTTGTAGGTGGTAATAGCGCTGATATTGTTGTTACTGTACTTTCCGGCTCTTCAGTGCTGGATTATTGTATCCCTTTCACCTTTTTGTGTTTTTAAAACTTTTTTCATTTATATATGTTTTTAAAATGACAATATGAATTAGAAATCTCATATATTTATTAGAAATCTAAAAAAAATATGAGAATCGCCAAAATCAGAAAGCAAACTAGACCAACTTTTGCAATTTCTTTTCCCTTAAATATTTTGTTTACTGTAGATACAACAAGCTTAAGACAATGTATAAGGGTCTTTTGTAATTAATTGGAAGGTTAGAGTGTTTATCCAGTAAATGTTGAAGTTGCCTGAAACGGCGAGCTGTTTCGTGTCGTTTCAGTCTAGTATGAGGATTCCAAGTTAAGCGTTTGTCAAGGTGTAATCTTAAGTACCGGACCTGTTCTAGACGAATCAGTGGGATGTTATTAAACGATACAGGAGGACAGGAAGTCGTTGGTTTACGACGGAGGGTAAAAGTGATTTGATAGGATTTGTGGGAATTTATTTTAATCCCAGTTTTGACACCATTTTTCAAGGTCAGTGATATGGGATTGAATAGTATGGGGTAATATAACTGGATCGGTGTTGACTGATAACAGACCTGTGTCATCCGCATGCGTGGTAAGGATAGTATTAGGGTGGGTTGGGATGTCAGCTGTATAAACCGTGTACAGGATTGGCCCGAGGATACTGCCTATGATGAGTAGAAATTGTTATGATTTACGTTAGATAACCTGTTAGAGAGATGAGAAAGTATGTAGGAGGTAGGAATCTCCTACTCATACAATAATTTATTAAAATCTAAACCAGACTTATATGTTTTTCAATTGAAATATATGTTTAAGGAAGGAAATAGTTGGGGGTGCAGTCAAATTAAACACTAAATAAGTGGGTACTAATTAAATATTGTGCCGAAGTTTCGACCCACTTGGAAGCTGAGGCTAGACTAGAAAATTTAGATTTAGGCTGGACTAGACTAGATTTAAGAGTTCATTATTATTTAACATCACTATTTTACAATTTTATATTCTATCTCCATTCTCAAACATATTTTTACTTATATTTCTATACTTTCCTTGAAATATATGTTTATTTAATGGTTCTAATGTCTTAAGAAAAATTATACATATTTTAATCCAAGTTGTGTAAATTCTAAGGAGAGTGGTAGCTCTATTTGTAGAGTGTTGAGTTACTGTGTTGAATGTCCAAGTTCAAAACCAGCTGTTGCATATAATATATTTAATCGGTCACCAGCCACGACAGGAAAGTTAAGGGACTGTGGGAACTGCAGACCCTTCTGGGGCTCACCCAGATTCTATAAAGTGGGTACTCTTGGTTAGGGGAAAATCTGGTCGTTGAGTATGATCTTGGACATATCACCACTTCACATAACCGTTGTCCTGGAAACAGTATCATCTCTGCCATACCATCTATAAATAAACTCTTGTATAAAAAACATTTTGTCAGGTAATTGAAAAAAAAAAATTAATTAAAATTAACACTGATCCAGTTATAGCACCCCATACTCTTCAATCCCATATGACTGACTTTGAAAAAGGTGTCACACCTGGAGGATTAAAATAAATTACAAGAAATCCTGCAAAATCATTTTTACCCCCTTCGTAAACCAATGACTTCCTGTCCTCATGTATCGTTTAATAACATCCCACTGATTCCTGTAGAACAGACCTACAAGCCACCCGCTTCTTGTAATCCTCATACTAGACTGAAACGACAAGAAACAGCTCGCCGTTACAGGCTACTTCAAAACCTTCACTAGATAAACGCTCTAAGCTCTCAATTAATTACAAAAGACTCATATACATGACAATTCTTAGACCAATCTGGACTTACGGAATGGAGCTTTGGGGCTCCACCAAGCCATCGAATTCCCCTCGAATTCAATCCTTACAGTCCAAAATCCTTTGTAAAATCCGCCATGTTACGAACAAAGTAATCCATAATGACCTTAACGTCCAATTTGTTGCTGATCTGGCCCGAATCCGATATCAATATTTTCATGAAAAAAATCATTCCCACTCAAATCAACTAGTTTCAAACCTCGCAAACTCTTCAATATCTGAAAAGAAGATGGGCTGGTGATCTATTAAGTTGAACTTGCTATTTGAGTATCACCACTGGGTAGTTTCTCTACTTGCCTTTATCTCGTGTCATTATTCATCTTTCATTATATTTATTGGATGTATTATACAGTTGTGAATTTCAATAAATAACTTTTTAAAAAAAATGAATTTGATTTGATATGGAGGAGGAAATGCACTGAGTTGAGGTAAATAATAAAATTTTAAAAAGTAAGGAACTAATTTTCTCATCTATGTTAGTCATAAGATCAAAATTATTCATGGGACTAAAAAATCCTTAGTTACGCCGTCCTTCGGAAGGGACGTTAAACGGGGGTTCCGAGCCTGTACGATGTCAGGTACTCGTTAAAAATCCCTATCCTAATTAAAACTGAATAGGCAAAACTTAGTGCTTCCACTGTAGCATCGTCCGATTAGCCATAGCAGCATAAAGTGACATTAAATTAACAAAAAAAAAACTATTCATGGTAATTTAATTTTTCATTTCGAATTTAATCGTTTATTTTCTTCCCTATCTAAAAAATAAAAATAAAATAAATAATAACTATAAAAAAATAAAATAATAACTTCTGAAATCTATATTTATATATATTTAGGCAGCTTATATCCTGGATATTATATGTTCCATTTCTGATAATACAAAAAAGTCGATATAATACTTTCAGATAGATGAAAGAACACAATTATATTATTTTCTGTTAGACTAAAGCTGAGGTTGGAATGAGAAGAATTTCCCATACCCAGAAAAATAGTAATTTAATTCTTCATTTCGAATTTAATCGTTTATTTTCTTCCCTATCTAAAAAATAAAAATAAAATAAATAATAACTATAAAAAAATAAAATAATAACTTCTGAAATCTAACTCATAGCATCAAGGCGCTTGATGCTACTTAACTGGATAACCGAAATGTTGAAGTGACATTGAATTCAATTTAACATTTCCGATTGTTGATTTTAATATTTAGACACCTTATATCCTGAATATTATATGTTCCATTTCTGTTTATACAAAAAAGTCGATATAATACTTTCATATAGATGAAAGAACACAATTATATTGTTTTCTGTTAGACTAAAGCTGAGGTTGGAATGAGAAGAATTTCCCATACCCAGAAAAATGGGAAAGCTTAGATGGGCCGTCGATTTGGGAATGTGTAAAAATACATTCCTTTGTTACTCGGTAATATCTCGTATTGACCAGGGCGGAAACAAATGGTCATGCCATAATCGTTTAGCCCAGGAGTTAATTCGTTTTAAATCTACCTGAATATATATTTCAACTCAACAGCAGTGAAAAAATTGAAAAAATCTTAGATACAATGAGGAAGAGAAGGGTAAAACTGAATGGACATTTAAAAAGAATGGAAGAAACACGGATTACAAAGAAGATTTTTAATAACGTGACCAAACTGAAGACAACAGTAGGATGGGTAGAAGCAGTTAAAGAAGATGCCAACAAAATAGCTGTTACAGAAGAAATAATATGTGACAAGAACCGCTTCAAGCTACTGATACAAGTCTAGGTCTCGACCGAAGAGTGTGTGGACAGGGAGTTTAAAATCCTTAGTTACGCCGTCCTTCGGAAGGGACGTTAAACGGGGGTCCCAAGCCCGTACGATGTCAGGTACTCGTTAAAAATCCCTATCCTAATTAAACCTGGATAGGCAAAATTAAGAGCTCCCACTGTAGCATCGTCCGATTAGCCATAGCAGCATAAAGTGACATTAAATTACCAAAAAAAAAACTATTCATGGTAATTTAATTTTTCAGTTCGAATTTAATCGTTTCTTTTCTTCCCTATCTAAAAAATAAAAATAAAATAAATAATAACTATAAAAAAAAAAACTTCTGAAATCTAACACATAGCTGCAAGGCGCTTGATGCTACTCCCACTGTAGCATCGTCCGATTAGCCATAGCAGCATAAGGCTACACCTACATTGGATCCGATTCTGTGCGACGTGATTCTATCACATACGATGCTGGGGTGTATACATTATACATATTTTACTATACATTATAGTAAAATATAAATGTATTAAAAATAATTTATAAACAATCTTAATTTTATAAATTTAAAGAACAATATGTTATAACTATCGATATATTTCAGTCATTTGGTTTGCTAGCGACGTCTCATCGTACCGCACCGGATCCAATATAGGTGTAGCCTAAAGTGACGTTAAATAAACAACTAACTAACTAACTATATATATAGTAAAATAAATATATATTTAAATATATATATACATATACATATATTTAATTCCGTCAACAGATTTCAGAAAAAATATGTCTTTGTTCATTTTACACGTATTCTTAAATAGCTACGACATTGGGCTGTTCAGTGAAATTTGTAAAGTGCCTTACTTAACAATTCTTAATAATAAAAGTGCTAAATTGTGACATGTACCTCTTTCCAACATCAAATTAATTTATTCTTATTAATTAAGACTTCAAAACATTTTTCATTTATATTCACAATATTTCATAAGGATTATATTACTATTTAATTTTAGAATATATTATGTATTGTCTTATAAGCTTAACTGGCGATTATACAAGAAGGTTTCAGTTATTTTCCTCGACGGATTCCGTTGCTTTTATCAACTTTGTTATAACAACAAACTTATTGTAACAAGGAAGTAGCTCTCTCCTCCTCAGCTGAAATATTTCATTTTTACGGCCCAATAGAGAACAGGAATTCTTTCATGGTCTTACGAGTCCTGGAATAAGAAGAAAATAAACGGTCATTTCCGAAAAAAATAGTAATTTTGTAAATATTCAGTATTTTCATTCACCATTTTTATTGATGGTGAATATTTTTAAATATTTTTATTTTGAAGAGAAAAGATTTGTCCTGGCGGGGATTCGAACCCGGGTCGTTTGCACCTCTAGTGTAGAGCTCTAACCACTGAACTACCAGGGGTCGTATCCAAGTCAGACAAATCCATTTAGTCTCCTTATAGCGTTCTCAGGTATGAAAATCATGGATATTTGTTCTATAATTGGGTTTGGGTGAGCGGTTAATGAAAAAATATCAATTCCATCATTACAAAAAAAATGCTTTGCTATATCAATACCCAAATTTTTCTTTTTGAAACTCTTTAATTTTTTTTTTTTACATTGGTACATTTATATTGCTACGTTATTATTTTAATTTTTTTTCTTTGTACTGTATACTATCGTTCCTTAAAAAGAACAGCATCAAAATTCAAAAAACCTAGTTTTTCAATAGAGGTATTGCAAAGTTCCATTTGAGTTTCAAAAATTAAAATTTGGGTATTGGTATAGCAAAGCACTCCTATTGTAATGATGGAATTGATATTTTTTCATTAACCACTCGCCCAAACCCAATTATAGAACAAATATCCACGATCATCATGCCTGAGAACACTAAGAGGAGACTAAAAAGAACGTGGATGAGGGATCTGCTATCATAATATTAGCGAATCAAGCTACCGTAGAGCTACCGCTGGCTACTCGTTTTCTTCTTGACTTTCATGTCATTCTGTTAAATATCTCTCAGCCAATCTGATGATTGTCCATTAATAGTACTTGACAGGCGTCATTACTAAATTAATCATTAGAAAATTTTTAAAAGCTTGAAAATTTTTTGATTTTGGTGGTGAAGGGTTTACTAAAAAAAATACCATTTTATTTTGTTATATATATATATATATGGTATTTTTTTAGTTACGTCGTTGTTCTTTTGAAGGAGAAATATGCGTAATTATTTTAATATTTTACTAATACATTAGTGGAAAAATTCCAATTAAAAACCTTAAGTCTCTAAACTAAAACAGGAGATTGAAAATACCTGTCCATGTTTTGCTTTGCTGTTATTCTTTTTTGCCCTGAGGATGCCTGAATAGGTGAAATATTGGACAGGTATTTTCAATTTCCTGTTTTAGTTTAGAGACTTAAGGTATTTAGTTGGAATTTTTCCACTAATGTATTAACATTTGTTAAATGTCTCTGTTGACCTTTCCCTTTTTCAATATATGTTTTGTGGAATAACCATAAGTCCACTGGTTTTTTATAAATTTTCTTTTTTTTCTTGCACTTTTACTATAATATTTTCATATAGTTTTTGTCTTCTGTTCTTGAGTTGTTTGTTACTATTATTTATTTTATTATGTGTTTCCTGTTGTGTTTCGGGGGTTTGTTGAGTGTATATTGATGTTTCAAATTCTGGAGTATTTATCAGCATTTTTTATCTAACCTTAGCCAGCTGGGAATCTAGTAACCTTCCCTATGATTCAGTAGTTGCATTTGAGCCTTGGAGGTGGTGGGGTGTGTTTTTTGGGTGCGTTATACATGTTTTGCTTTGCTGTTATTCTTTTATGCCCTGGGGATGCTTGAATAGGCGAAATATTGGACATGTATTTTCAATTTCCTGTTTTAGTTTAGAGACTTAAGGTTTTTAGTTGGAATTTTTCCACTAATGTATTATTAACATTTGTTAAATGTCTCTGTTGACCTTTCCCTTTTTCAATTAATATTTTATTAATATATATTTAAATTTACCTAAGAGAAAATAGCTGTTTACGATTAATTTCTATGTATTACATTATTCTGTACTATTAGAATACGGGAAATTCATGTACTCATTAATTGGGAATAACCAGGCGGTTGAGGGAGATCTCGGACGAATCCTCTCCCTCAGATTTGATTTAATTAATCGTAGCCCCTACATCTCTCTGCCCTGGCGATGTCCTAAAAATTAGGCCGAATTGTAGTCGCAAATAAAATAAGTTGTATTTATTAGTGCAAAATTATTTGCAGCTCCTCCTGGCCATTTTCTACATTTCTCAATATACAAACCATCCAGGCAACCATTCCCACACAAGTTAATGATTTTAGTATCCTTAATACGTCTTATTATCTTAGAAGATGTAATTAAGTATCTGTTAATTGAGGATTTCTCAGTTTTTTTTTTTAAATTTAATTAATTGACATTTACAACTATAATATTATAATAACAAGTAAATCTGCTGATATGTACATCTCAGATATAATTACAAAACCATGTCTTAGGAGTGTTTTGTTCCGTAATGAAAGCTCTATTTCCTAAGTAAGGAAACAACTTACGATCTTAGAAGGATAACTAAATCTAGTGGTTAAATCTTGCAGTTATTGGCTCAAGTGGTTATTACAGCTTGTGGTTATTAGTCTTCTAGGAATAAAACATTTTAATTTTAACTGAAGAGGAACTTAAATATATAATAGAACAGAGCTTCTGTTAAAGATAGTTCAAGTTTTACCTCATTTCAAGTTCATTCACTCAGTCATTTTGAATTTCTCAGAACGTGTTATTATTTTTAATCTACTATCATAGCATTGTTAATAAGGAAATAAAATTTTATTAATTTTTAAATATTTTCCAGAATAGTATACTTCTTTATCTGATGTAATTACAAAACATCGATTTATGTTAAATGTATATTTGGATATTTACTTATTGTTTGTTTGTTGTTGCTTAGAGGCGTAAAACCCTAGGGTCATCAACGCCTGTAGATTTTTTATTTCTATAATAAGTTATTATAATTTATTTTATTTTATTAGCTGTTGATTTTATTGATTTTTAAATATTTGTATTTAAAAAGAAAAGATATGTCCAGGACCGGGACTCGAACCCGGGTCGTCCAGATCACTAGTCTTGAACTCTACCAATTGAGCTATCCTGGCTCTATTAGGCTCGCTCCCCGGTCATGGTCATATCCTTTCATTTCACTGATCCCAGATCGAACCCGGGTTCGAGTCCCGGTCCTGGACATATCTTTTCTTTTCAAATAATTTTTTTTAAATATAATAAGTTATCTTAAAAATATATATATATATATATATATATATATATATATATATATATTCATATACACACATACTAACAAATATATCTATAATAATATAATAAGGTAATGCATCTTGTTCTTGAAAAAGCAACAAATGCATCTATAGCAGGGACAATGGATGATCAAATATTGCTTATTAATTTACAGTTTGTAATGAATTTCTCTACTTTGTTGACTCCAGATTTGCTGTCTCTAACTGCTTCTCTAACATCGGGTGGTATTGTGAGCTGATTTAGTATTTTTCTAAAGGAGCAGCATTCCTCAAATATATGTCTGATACAAAGATTTTATTACACTTAGGGAATATTGGAGGTGCATCCCTTGTAATGAGATGTGCGTGGGTAAGCCGGGTGTGTCCTATTCTAAGGCTAGCAATAGGCATCTCTTCATGGCGTCTACTGCGATTAGATGAAACTCAAGGCTTTACTTCCTTTTTTATATATTTCAATTTACTGGCTGGACTTTCATCCCACATTGCTTGCCATCTTTTATCTATACATTCTTTAAGGCGGCGAGCAAGTTCTTGGGCGGTTAGAATAGCTGTGCCTCTACCTGGGAGGGTGACAGAGCTGCTCGAGGAGCTTTGTCAGCCATCTTATTCCCGACAATACCCACATGTCCCGAGGCCCAGATGAAGAATATTTGTTTGCTTACGTGGTATAGCATTATTAGATATTGTTCAATCCCTGGATGGCGCTAATTGAATCCGAAATTATTACTATATTGTCGGCTTGCATATTTGTCATGGAGAAATGTAGAGCGGATGCTATGCCATTTAGTTCGGCGTTATAGACATTGCAGATCTGGTGTAGCTTTTTATTCTGGGTTGTTTTGGGTGGAAAAAGGCAGATCCAGTTGAGCTGTCAGACTTTGAGCCATCTGTATATATTGCAGTGTGGTGTGGTAAAGATTGTATCAGTTCACAGAACATTTTTCGATATTGCGCGGTCTGTAAGTCCAGGGTGGTGTATATGTATCCATTATATTATGGAGTGATATGTCTTTAAGGAAGGCGATTGCAAATGAGATTCTTTCTGCGAGAGGGAGGGTCGAGTTTGGTTTATTATGGAAGGAAGAAGTAAACTTAGGTTTAAATATTATGAGTGGAATGATCAGTTTGCAAATATAGTTTGGAAACATAATTGATAGACAGTTTCTGTCTTCTAAATGAAAGGGGAGGAAAACCGGCTTCGGTGCACAGGCTAAGGATGGGACTTGTTCGAAAAGCACCTGTCGATATCCTAATTCCAGTGTGGTGAATGGAGTCAAGCTTGGCTAGGATTCGTGGGCGGGCTGAAGCGTAAATAAAGGACCCATAATCAAGCTTCGAACAAACTAGTCCCCGGTAGAGTTTTAGCAATGTAGGCCTGTCTAAATCCCAAGTAGTACCGCTTAGAATACGTAGTATGTTTGATTTTTTTAAGGCTGATGTTTTGGTTCTAGTTATATAATCTTGCCATGTTAATTTTCTGTCAGATGTGAGTCCTAAAAATTTGTGGTGCTCATTGAACAGTAGTAATTCATTTGCTAAAAACAATATGGGGGGAGTCGGGGTATTTCTTTTTCGGCTGAAAAAACGAATTTTTCTGGTGAGAATTGAAGACCTATAGATTGGGACCAGTTGCCTAGTCTATTGAGCGATTCTCACTCCCAATTTTCTTGTTGTAATATTATTATAGTTGTAAATATAAATAAATAAATAAAAGTATCTAATATATTGGGCGATAAAATGGCAGATAGTTTGTTAATATTGGTTCGTTGTTCGATAACAAAAGGCTTTACTATTAAACTATTATTGTTAATTTGGCTATAGAGATGTTCTCGAATTTTTATTTATTTATTATTATATCTCATATATATATACATACATATATATATATATATATATATATATATATATATATATATATATATATATATATATATATATATATATATATATATATATTTTTTAATTTATTCGAAAATTAAATTTCCATTATGTTAACGCTATAAAACGAAAATTCAGAAAACTAAAATTCAAAATTAACATCCTCTAAACACTCAATCATGATATATATATGTGTATATATATATATATATATATATATATATATATATATATATATATATATCGATTATCGATTATAGTCATATTTCCTTCCTATTGTTTTCCTCCTCTAACCAACAAATATCTAATTGGCGTTCATTATATTTTATATTAAAATATAAATTTATTAGTCAGATGATGAAAAACAAGCCTTAATTAAATATGCCGTTGGCGAACCGTATTTAATAATTTATGCAAAATGTGTGTATTAATATTTTATATTTTTTCATTAACAGAATTTTAGAATATGATTTTAAATCACGATTACCATAGTTAAAAATTAATTTATGGTATTCGTTGATTTTTTTAATAGGAAAAGGGGAATACCTACTGATGGGGAAAAATCATGAAGCTCGAGATTCGGTACGGCCTCCCCTCGAGGGTAGGGACCCGCCAAGCTACTGGAGGAAACTCACAAAGACCGGCAATAGGAATTATGATCTTACCTTCTGTACTATTATTGTGAATCGTGTTTTCGTTTTCTAGTACACTGATAGCCGCAATGCCAGCAGAATATACTCAGTTTGATCCGTCCTCTTCTGGAAAAGATATATAGGTCTTCGTGCGCCTGCTGATCCTAATCTGCCATAATTAGTGGATCTAGACTATATATATATATATATATAAAATACTTAACATGGAATGAGTTGGTTAAGAAAACCATCAGATCTAAACTATTTTACATCTAACATATTTAAACTATAAGTTAATAATATATATGTAAGTTATCTTGGTCATTTAGATAATTGGCAGTTTGTTTTTTAGTTTGGAGCGTAGATTGTACTGCACGGGAGCCTTTCTCGATGTAGAACAGGCTTTTGATCGAGTCTGGCAGCCAGGTCTCCTTTACAAAATCCGACAATTCCTTCCTCCTACATACTTTTTGATCATTCGCTCCTTTCTAGCGACCCAACCCATCCTAACACCTTCATCTCCGCCTATGCTGATGACACATGTGTGTTATCAGTTAATAACGACCCATATATTGCATCCCAATCCCTTCAATCACATTTATCAAGCCTCGAAGAATGGTGTCGGAATTGGAGAATTAAAATCAATTCCAAAAAGTCCCATCAAATTACATTTACCCTTTGCCGAAAACCCTTGACTTCCTGTCCTACTGTATCCTTTAATAGTACTCCACTTATCCCTGTTGAACAGATCCGCTACCTAGGACTCAACTTAGACAAACGTCTAACTTGGAACCCTCACACAAAACTGAAAAGAAAAGAAACAGCTCGACGCATCCGACTACTTCAACACATACTAGACAAACGCTCAAAGCTTCAAATCAATTACAAAAGACTTATTTATGTTACTGTTATAAGACCTATATGGACTTACGGAATTGAACTATGGGGCTCCACCAAACCATCAAATTCCTCTCGTATTCAATCCTTGCAATCCAAAATCCTTCGCAAAATCCTAAACGCTCCTTATTTTGTCACAAATAAAACCATCCATAATGACCTGAACGTTCCATATGTTACCGATTTAGCCCATTCCAGATACCTATCATTCCATAATAAACTCCAGGCCCATCCAAACCCACTAGTTTCCATCCTTGGTTCCAATTCCATCCCGGACAATCCTCCTAGGCGTCTGAAGAGAAGATGGCCTCGAGACCTTCTATAATAGAAATGTAATTAGAGTGCTGTCAATGGGTAGTGCCTCTACACGTCCTTTCATGCATTTATTTATTCATACAGCCGTTGTACTAGATGTATATATTGCAGTTGTACAATTCAATAAAATAATTTAAAAAAAAAAAAGTTTTTTAGTAACAGATATTTACTAATATACCTCTTTATATTTTTATTATTATGATATATATGTATGTATTTACATACACATATAAACCACACACCGAGCTCTATTTACCGGTATTGAAAAAATTAAACAATGAATTCGTAGAAAAGTTTCGAAGCGACGATCGCTTTAGAATACGAACTGGGCTGGACACTATCAGTGATTAAATACATTTTCAGGAGTTTCCTTCGAGGCTGCTGGTTTTGTCCTCAGCCGCTG
Organism: Troilus luridus; assembly: GCA_964056705.1. NCBI lineage: Eukaryota > Metazoa > Arthropoda > Insecta > Hemiptera > Pentatomidae > Troilus > Troilus luridus. Next base: position 104,046,695 of record OZ057416.1, on the reverse strand, counting down.
CTAAATCACCACAGCAACTTTCCGTCTCTAAAATAGAACTGTTGTTCCCAACTGGTTCCTGTTACGAAACCGCGAACCAACTCAGTCCTTCATCTCAGAAATGGTGTACAGAAAAATTTTGTATCGGGTTGCAACATTTGGTGACATCCGATTAGTCATTGCTTACTAAATTAATCGTACAGATGCTGTTAAAGTTTTTTCATTTATCATGGACCTATAGTTAGAGAGCGAAAGACCAATCATAGAATAGTTTTGTTATATTCAGCTTCGGAGCTTTTAAATTTTTTATACAACAAAAAACAAAAATAAATAAAAACTCTAGTTGAGACATTAACTATAAATAGCAAAAACAAAGCCTTAAGTCACTAAAATACAGGAATGAATAGTATACAAGTATTTTAGAGAGTTGAGGCTTTGTTTTAGAGATTTTTTTTAATGCAACCAATTTATATTATAATATTAATAAAATAACCTGTACCACTGCAACCCATGAATATCTTGGGTTTAGCACATGGTAGAAACTTCTGTTTCTAGGATAATTGTTCCCCCATGATGTAGCAGTTATAAAAATAAAGTTTTTAAACAAAAGAGTAGATTTTTGGCAGTGGCGGGCGTGCGTAATCCCAACGCATTAACCCACCCCTGCCGAAACCCGTATGCCAGAAATGGCAGGTAGGGCGGGAAAAAAAAAAAAGCTTAAGATCCCATATGATCCATCTCCCGCTACGGAGCGCATCTGAACCAGGGTTTTCGGCATGGAAACTCAGTGCTCTACAAATGAGCCACTCCCTCAAAAATGGGAACGATGTCTAGTAAATTTCTTACATTTATCTAATTTATTACGCATGAATACAAATTCCAAATAATCATTTTTTTATATTTGATTTTTTATTATTTAAACTTGAGATATATTTGTTTTCAAATATACAGGGTTCGGAGCTTTTCGACATATTTTTAAACTACCCTTGCTTTTTTTGGTGTAAAATTGCCTGTCATACTTTCTGGTTTCTTGTTTGTTTCTTGAAAAGTAAATATTATAATTTATGCTTATATAATTATATATTATTTATTAATACATTATTAACTCTAGCGACTATCTGATAGTTGTCAAGTTTAGAAGTGTCATGAAGTATCAATTGAATTAAAAAATTTTCATTGAGATACTTAATAATGGTATTAATAACAATCGTATTTGTAATATTCATCGATATATAAAAGGATGACTGAGTTTTATTATTTTTACAGTGTTTTTTATGTTTTATTTTTCGCAAAATGAAAATAAAAAAAAATCTCTTCATACAACCAGTTTATCAACTTGTGTGGGAAAAAAACAGAACAAAATAAACCGGCTGAGGAATAAATTCTAAAAAATATTTACCATGACTCTGACCCGACGGGGTAAAATAATATATACACACAATATATAATATATACACATTTTCCTGAGTGTTGGCTCGCTTAAGGCAGGGAATAGCCGAAGGCTAGTAGAGAAATATTTTCGCCACTGGAACACACGAGAGGAAATAGGATATTGATGCCTGTCCTTATCCACAATATCCTTCATCCTCAAAATGTATTATTGACTCCTTTTACAGCAGTATAAGATTTTGTTATTTATTTGAATTTGTGATTTAGGCTAAATTTATATCCGAAAAAAAATTAAATATCTAAAATTCCGAATAGATGGAAAAAAGTGTTTGTTAACTTTTTAAAAACAATTTATTATATTTTCAGCATCGATAGTAATCAGTACTAAATATTTTTCTTTGTGTTTAACTGGTTTATGAATTATGTATGATAATCTATAAAATTGATTTGTCTGGCCTGGTCACGAGCCTGATAGCTCAGATGGTTAGAGCACCGTGATAAGTTGCGGAAAACCCGGGTTCGAATCTAGGCCAGGACAAAACTTTTCTCTTCAAAATAAAAATATTTCAAAATAAATATGTATAGTTTATAGGTATGCATATGTAATTACTTAAATAATAGTGTATTTAGATAGGATTGATCCTACTTTCCTCGGATCGAACTAGTTATCAATACAGTATATTACTTCCTACAAGATTATAATTTTTTTTACTTCATTTCTCAATGCACAATGCATTATTTATATGTTTAATTTCATCGTTGTTGACGCTTTATTATTATAGATTTTGGTGTATTTATTAGAAACAAATATCTGTGCAATTACAACTAATGAAAGATATTAAGGTTCAGTACATGGTAGAGACTATGCTGTTCTTAATAAAATGGATGTGTTAGGTCATTTGCGGATAAGACGTTTATCAGTGTATTAGCTGACCCAGAGACCTTCAGCATAACAACTCAACACTATACACACTCAGCTATCTCACTTTAAACAAAAAAATACATGAATATAAAATGTTTGTGAAAATAAACATTAGTGCCGGATGGTAAAATAACTCTGTATCTAAAGATGAGGAAGATGCCTGATATAAATTAATTGAAGCTATCCTAATAAAAATCTTGAATGCCAATTTTAGTTACACCTCTCTTGTGATTTTTATTAGGTTATCTGGTGTAGTATGGACTTTTAATTTTATAGTTATTGAGGAGTAGAGGGATATTTAATTTCACAACTTATTAAATATTTCCTGACTTGTGTGGGATATAAACCCATCTAATCTTTAGTAATTGTTTAAGTTACCTGTGACAGCTGATTTATTGTGCTATTTGACATATACAAAATTATTTAGTTATAGATTGCAGTTAAGTGCCTGTGTTAAGGCCAGATGAAGTAGTAACCTTAGAAAATATTATTAATTTTATCATAAAAATTAAAATTAAATTTAAACGCTTAATTTCATAATTGTTTAGAATAATTTAATTTAAAAGATCATTTTATTTTGTTTAGATATAAGTGTAATATTTGTAATAAGTTTGAAAAGATATGTTATAAAAGTGAAGAGAGAAAAACAAAAAGCGGAGTCGAGCGGCTTTTGTTCGCTCCGGCGAGACCAAGCCAGAGACTCTTTCTGTTGCACGAGCCTCTAGACGTGCACATTAATTTGCTGCCAACCTGCAGGTGTAATTAGTTTAAACTTAGTCATCGATTCGACCAATTCAAATTGACCCAGTCGATCATCTCAACCTCTATTGTCTCAACATCCTCGCTCGAACTGCCGACGAAAATCTTCTGTCGCCTCAAAATCCAGCTCGCCCTGCCGAGAATCTACTACTGGAATCTACTTCGACGGACAGAAAAGAGTTTTTTTTGTTTATATCATTTCAACTACAAAACCAGATAAACATTCATTATTTTGTAATCGATTATATATGAACATTTCATTTATTTGTAATTTAATAGAGTTAAATTTACTATAGTAAGATTAAATAATAATTGTTTTATTTTTGTTATTAATTAGTTGTTTATAATTTAGATAATATTAATAACTTAATTTTCTCATTATAAAAACCGTTTAAATTGTTGTTTTAATTTAATTAATTGGTTTTTAATTATCAAAAGTATTAGTTGTTTAATTAATGAAAGTTATTTATGTTATTAATTTAATAAAAGGTTACAATCAAAATGACATGCGATCTGGTATAATTGAATCAGAATTTATTTTCCTTATCCATTTCGGAGCTCTCATCGAAAGGTCCAATAACTATTTCGAGGTTGCTCAAACAGCCTTTATTACTGGAGTCAATGTAACATAGTGAACTAGCTTTTTTAATTATATAGCTTTTTTTAAGTATAAAATTAGCGTTACTGTGAATTATACGAACCGTTTAATTATAATGCCGACTCCACGAGGTCACAGCAATGGTGTACATATGGAAAAAATTATTATTAATAATTCATACACCAGGTCAGTAATATTTCAATTATATTACAAATCAAATATATCAGTCAAGACCTTTATAAAATAATGAATTATCGTTTACAAGGTAGAAACTATTCCCTACTACCTGTCGATTGACCAAGCACGACGTATACAGGATGACAGATTCGGTGTGTCAATCAAGCACTACAGCTTTGCATGATTTAGATTCACTCACCCATTTCCGAATCTCCTTCTAGTTAAATTGAACATTTGTCTATTAATTGTAGATATCTCTGAAATCTTATCAAGTATACAAGTTTAAGGGAGCGGAGAGGCTCTGTGGTAGAGCACTGAGTTACCATGCCGAAAATCCTACTTCTAATCCCGCTGCTGCCAAGACTTTTATTGAGTTTGTTAGCCGCCAGAGATGGATCACATAGGATCTAGGACCTTCTTGGAATTCTGGCGGTTGAGCGTGTCTAGGACAAATCACCTCCCTGCACAATCGTTGTCCATGAAACAGTACAATCTCTACCATGTACTGAACCACAGACCCGTTCAAGGGTTTTAATGGCACAGGTTTTTTATACAACTATAAACATGCTATACTGTCGAATATATACGTCTTAAAGAATTTGAAAAAATAACTTTGCTCCATAACTAAGATAGATTATTCAAATACGAATAGAAAACTATTCAAGATATTGAGGATATACTAATGAACTATGGTCTTTCTATTTATTTATGATGCAAACGTTCATCATCAATTGATATTCTTTAATACCGTTGACATAATTTTCAATTATTCCCAAAAATGCTAATGGATGAGAAAATAAATATAAAGAATAAATATCCTACGGCAATAGAAATTGATACAAACATATAAAACTTCAACGGATATATCTCACATAGCCTGCATGAAGCAACTGTACAATCTTTCCAGTTTAGGGGAAAAACATTTTCGAGTAGATGTCCAAATTCAATTCTTTTAAAAATTAAAGAGAAAAATTATGCAAGGAGGCAGTGGATGCGTAATAAAAAGAGATAAAAAAAGGACCCTGCTCATAAAAAGAAATAAAAAAAACATTTAAAAAAACACCTAAAACACGCTATTAAAAAGGAACTGGACGAATGGACATATGCAAAATACCAGACTTATGTAGGTGATTTAGACCCTAAGGATCAATCGCTATGGAAGGCTACGCGACGTCTGATGAATAAACATGAGAAAATTCCCAGTCTTGTAGACAACGGTGAATTCATCACCATAAGGTTTGATAAGGTTTGGCACCGAGGTGTACTGTAAAAACTAAAGAAAGTAGATACCCCAAAATCTGCTAGAATAAATAACACGTATTCAACTGTGAGACAAATCCATGGAGGTACTCGACAAGGTTCAGTCCTTTCTCCCATTCTATTCAACTTTTATCTTCACGATTTCATCCAGTATATACATACCTCCATAGCTATGTTCGCCGACGATACAGCCGTTTTCTCCCAACACAATGGCATAATAATAGCCAGAAATACTTTGATGAGCCACCTGGATGATCTTGAGGTATACTTTATTAAATGGAGGATTACTCTTAACATCGAAAAATGCACCTCAAAAGTTTTTATTTACCCTTAGACGCACACCAGAACCCTGCCAGCGAAGCTATACGATACCTTGGAGTTCACCTGGACCGCCGCTTAACCTGGAATACCCATATCAATATTAAATTAACCCAAACCTACGCAAGGTTATCAATGCTCTATCCTATCATAAATAGAAAATCTAAATTAAAACCAGAGATAACAATTCTCATTTACAAAACAGTCCTAAGGCCATTACTGATGTACGGATGTGAAGCCTGGGGAGCAGCATCCTTTACGAAAAGAAAAATATTGCAAACTTTTCAAAACAAGGTCCTAAGAATCGCAGTGGATGCTCCCTGGTTCATCAGAAATAGTCAACTGCACCGAGAACTACAAATAGAAACAATAGACGACCATATAAAAAAAAGATTCAGAAAATTTCACAGCCAACTACCAGCAGTTAAAGGAGCAATTAAGGAAAGCAGACATCATCTCGAAGACTAAAGCCCAGGTTACTGCAGGACATCTTATTATAAGTTGTATAAGTATATATTTCTAGTGATATTACTACCTTAAATTTATTTTACAGCTATTTTATATTTTTAGACATTTAACCAATAGTTATAACGATGTAGTTAATTTGGGGTGTCTATTTTACGATACTATACCCCCCCCCCCCCCTATAATCACCAATAAAAAAATCAATATTATAACAACCATGTAAAGGCCCACCAGGCCGAACTGGTAAAAAAAAAATTATTCCTAATCGATAAATAATATTGTTGATATCATTAAACGGTTATAAATATGAAATCTCATTAAGAGTATAGTTTAGCTTTTAAGTATTTCTGATACCCTAGGAGCATATCAAGAACATTCGCTGCTAATATATCCCTAGACCGTGCAGGGTTGCTATGCTGAAAGTTCATGTTTTAAAACCGGCTGTGGTATATAAACAATATAATCTGATAAAAGCCATGAGTGAACCCTTTGGGGTCTGCATACTATCCTGTAACTCACTCAGTTTCTATTAAGTAGATACCCTAAATTAGAGGAAAAAACCTGAATGTTGAAATCACCTCCCTGAACGGCCTTTGCTCTTGAACCATCACAACCTCTACCATGTATTGAAACCAAGACCTTTCGTAAGTTGTAGTGGTGAAGCTAAAATAAATAAAAAAATTATTGGTATTATCAAAATATTTTAAGAGACAGGCGTATTCTAATGAATGTTTTTGTTTTGTTTTAATTTACTCATTTTTTTCTTATATAATTTTGTTTTTCCGAAATGATAAATAGTTTTGATTTGGTTATAAAAGTATTAATTGTAAATATTAATTATTGTTATTATTGTAAATATCAATAGTAAAAGTATTAATTTTTTCCTTAAATAGCTTTAGATATGATCTGAAAAAAAAACAGTTTTATTGTTGTTTAGTTCTGTATTTAGTTTTTTTTATAATTTCTAATTTCTTTTTATATAATTCCGGATTAGTTTTTTTTGTCCACTGCTTCCTAAATTTCTATTGTTTACCGCTTCCAAAAAATATAGTCATATGTTTTATTTTATGATTCTATATGTGAACTTTGCTTGAGTAACATTTAGTCAGTTATCCCGCATGTTATAAATCCCTTCTCTGGATAATCTCTTTTCCGAATACAGAGGACCGGCATTTTTTGACGTACGCTACGGTGAGCTTACCTAAGAGACGTCAATGAAGAGACAAGGGATATGTCTCTCTCTTTCACTTCAAACTAAAAATACTTAAAAATTATAACAATTAATAAAATGTTTTAGATTTAGTATATCATTAAGTATTAAATAAGTTCAATAAATAATTTTTTTAAAAAATGAATCATGCACGGCGCTCAATGATATCCAACCGCATAACCGAAGTGTTTTGCGGGATCATAGCAGAGTATTCCCTTCAATTTTTATCCACCAGGCTCTGTGAATGGTTACACGATCTAATATTAATTTAAACAATATTTTATTTTTTTCAAGGAAATCTTGATTTAGAAATTAAAACAACTTTTCTTTATTTATTACTACAGAGTAAAAACTTAGTGATATCCCAGACAAGTCGTTAATAAATGGTCAGTCATGTTGTGAAAAGAGATTTGGCAGCATTTCAAATTATGTGATCTGCCAAATCTTGAATCTAAAAAAAAAAAAAAAAATGGTTTGTTCGTTCTCAATAAGTTCTATTAAAATTAAATTATTAAGTCTTATCAAAGTTTAATCAGCAATGTAACCTTCCGTCAGGCGCCATGACATGTAAAACAACAAGGTGCCAAGCGTATTTTGGACGGTGTACAATTTTTGTTCTCTTTCACTCCCCCAACGTTGCTTAGTGATTATTTTGTTTGTTAAAATTAAGATATTGTTTATTTATAAAAAATAAAAATACATTTTTAATGAATTTATGTAAAATTAGATTCAAAAAACTAGTTGACAGACAAACTTTGTAATTTATTAACAATTAATTGATTTAATTTTACATATTTAAATGTTTGATGGGTAATATTTATATTTGCAAACAACCTAATTAATTTAGAAATAAGTAATACTTTATCCGGTTGCTATATTCTCTAAAACAGATTGTGTTGATGGTTGAAATTGATAAAGGAAAAGAAATGTTTCCTCATTCTACTCGTTTCGAAGCATAGATGAATAAGAAAACAAAAACAATTTAAAGAAGAAATCAATTATTAAAACGGGCCAAGATCGCATTTTCGCAGCCCAGCAGTTGGCCCTAGTTTTTCCCCGAAGAATGAAAAATAACTTTTGTAGTGTCGTCCTTCGGAAAGGACATACCATAGGGTTTTCACAGCGTTTGTAGTACCAGATATTCATTAAAGATCCCTATCCCATTTTTAACTGAATGACAAAATTTAGAACTCTGTAGCATCACCCATTAGCCATTGCAACATGAAGTAACGTTAGATGAATAAACGACTATGTATAATAAATGTAGATTCTTGAGATGAGCAGCTATCAAGGATCGCAAGATAGTGAAATATCGATGTAAAGAATAAAAAAAAACTCTCCAGAATGTCCTAGAGATGACGAAAGAAAGATGACTCAGATGGTATTTGTGGTCTGAGACAGATGAAGGATAGATGGACTGAGAATGTTCAGAGTTTACTTGGAATTTCCTGTCAGAGGATGTGATGGAATTTCATATATATATTACAGTACTGAAAATTCAATTCAAGGTAGTAAAAAATCCTTGATTTGATGTGAACCTTGGCCGCTAACGCTGAAGGATAGACAACTCCTTAAGCTATTCGAAAATAAGGAGTTGCGTAGAATTTTCGTTCCAAAAAAGGATGAGACCACTGGAGAATTAAGGAGATTACACAACGCGGCATTGCGAAGCTTACCCCTGATTAATATTATTTAACTGATAGCGTCAAGGAAGATTAAGATGGGCTTGTGAGGCTGCTAGGCTTAGCAACTAACATACATTTACACTAACAAGCGAGGTTTGAAACTAGAGGGTTTGTTTCAAATCTAGATACTACCTTGAGGAACACCAGCAGATTGGGATAAGAGGGATGAATAGGCATTATTATGGTTTACTTGGAAAGTTCTGTTTGTGAGATAGGATTGAAGGACGAGAAAGTAGGTAGGCGGTAAAAATTTACGGAGTTTATAGACCAATCCCGGATGCCAGACTCGGTCGAAAGCCTGTTCCACGTCAAGAAAGACGCCCCAACAATATGATCCACACTCTAATGGAGAAGAGACTACACCCACCACACGATGACATTGCTGAATAGTGGAGTGGGATGCTCGGAATCCAAACTGGTGATCTGGTATTATGTCATTTGCATCAAGGATGGGGTACAATCGTTTGATGATGAGTTTTTCTAGGATTTTACCCATGCAAGGTAGAAGAGAGATAGGACGGTAAGAGGAAGGGTTTTCGGTTTGTTTTTTTTAGGCTTGGGTATCATTTTTACAATGGATAATTTCCAGAGTTCAGGAAAATATGTGGGGCGGAGTACAGCATTATATATATAGGTAAGGAATAGAATTGCTTTTCTGGGAAGCTGTTTTAAGATATGAATTGTGATGACGTCGTGCCCAGGAGCTTTGCGGGAAGGTAATCTGTGTATAATGTTGGATATTTCTGTAGGATGGAATGCTTTGGGTGGAAGGGACATTTGGAGGGGAACATCGAACGCTTCTTTTATATATTCAATGTGAGTTGGGTTTATGATATTAGGATGTGGATGAAAGATTTTGGAAAGGTATTGAACAAATAACTGTGATCTTTCTCCGTCAGATCTTTTGTAAGTTTTAAATCACAAAAAGTTATTTGTGTACACAGATTGGTGGTATCGGCATCGATCCTTCAGGTTTGCTAAGCCTTATTATTATTATTAGTATGCCGTGTTTCGGAGGATACGTAAAATTTTTTCCCGAGCTTTTGCCTTTACAGGTTCTCGTTAAAAATCCCAAATGGTGAAGATACCTACATAAGCGAAGTTTAGGATTCCCGCTGGAGCATTGTCCGATTAGCCATATCATTATAAATAGAAGTTATATGAATAAATAGATAATAAACGAAACAACAGCTGAAACCGAGGACTATCAGTAAGTGGGACACTGACTTAAGTTGTGTTAAGTTCCTGGAAGAGGGTGGAGATATCCTTTGAAGGTATCCGTTTCTGCTTAAATAATTCAACAAAGGAGAAGATAAACAGAAGAACTAAAATAAGCAGCGGTGGCTCCGGGATTGGATGGAAAGAAAACAGAGAGACTCTAAACTGACTCGGGAGATATTATAGCAAAGCTTACAGATGGAAGGTAAATATTTCCACTGAGCTGGGAGGAGACCGTCTCAGTATACTTGATATTTTTCGAAATCTGATTTCCCTCGAGCCAATTGAATACACATGCGGAAGTATATGTTTCCGGAAAATGTCTCCGGGTTAATATATAAGATATTAAAATGTTATATTTATTTTTATACTATGTAATGTTGTAATGTTTTAAGTTTTTTTTTATATCTATAATTAAATCTAAAAATATTGAATTTAAAGAAGAAATCAATAATTAAAACAGGCCCAAGCTCGCATGTTTCCAGCCCAGCAGTTGGACTTGGGATTTTTCACGAAGAATAAAAAATATCTTTTGTAGTGTCGTCCTTCGGAAAGGACGTAACATGGGTTTTTCACAGCGCGTGCTGTTTAATGTATTCATTAAAGTTCCTATCCTGTTTATAACTGAATAACAAAATTTTGGACTCTGTAGATGTAGATTTCTGGAGATGAGCAGCTATCAAGGATTTCCCTGATTTCTCTCGAGCCAATTGAATACACATGGGGAAGTATATGTTTCCGGAAAATGTCTCCGGGTTAATATATAAGATATTAAAATGTTATATTTATTTTTATACTATGTAATGTTGTAATGTTTTAATTTTTTTTTATATCTCTAATTAAATCTAAAAATATCTGAATTTATATAGATTTTGTTTACCCTGAATAAGTCATTAAAATTGCTTCAATAGTGGGAGAAAAAAATCGAATGATAAAATTGGGGGATACAGTTTAGTGGTATAGCTACATATCTATCATCTGCATCCGAAATTCAATTAGATTGCTGGATAGCTAGGTGATCAAAGAATTCATTAAGAATAATAAAGGATTGCGCGTGGTGGTTGGGTAAGCCTCACCATTTAGAGTTAAATTTGCTGAGTATCGTCATAACTTTTGTTAGAGAATAAGCTACGACATTCGTTTAGGTTTCAATCGTAAAAATGTATAGATTGTATATGAAACATTAGTGTAAAATAGCAACAGTGATTGTAATAGGGCATAGAATAAAACAAAATTATAAAAAATATATAATGTCGGCCTATATGCGCTGAAAAGCCAAACCCTGTACTGAAAAGCCAAACGTATACAGAAACTGTATACGGTTGGGAAGGGCTTCTCAAGAGCGATCGAATGGTCACAACAAAACACCATAAGACCGAGTCAAACAGACCTATAATAAATGAGGTTATATTGTAAAATAATTATTTGTTTATTTGATTTTTTCCTGGATATATAAATAATAATATTTTATATAAAAATATTACGGTCACGTAAACGTATTCACGTACAATTCACAGCCTCACCGCATCTTTTTAAAAATAATTCGTCAAATTTCCGAACTATATAGTCCGCACTGTATGTATCTATGACAACCACCGAAAACAACTGACAAGCATATTCTTATTAATTTGTATACGATGGTGATTATTTAAATATTTTTTATTTTTAGGGAAAAGATTATTCCTGGCCGGGATTCGAACCCGGGTCTTCCGCATCCCTAGTGTGGCATTCTCCCAATTAAGCTACTAACCTCGTAAACCAGGTGAGACAAAAAATATTTTAATAATCACCATCATATAAAAATTAATAAGAAATAAAAATTATAAATATATATTGCAAACATTGTAAAAACTGGGAATATGAGATCGGTGAAGAGAATGGATTTGTCTCACCTGGTTACGAGGCTAGTAGCTTAGTTGGGAGAGTATCGCACAAGAGATGCGGAAGACCCGGGTTCGAATCCCGGCCAGGACTAATCTTTTCTCTTCAAAATAAAAAATATATTCTCACTATTTTACGGTATTATACTGTTCAAAATACCTACTGTTATTTTTATTTCATAATAATTTGGCTCCCCGTAGGAGAATCGAGCATCTCCCGCGAGATACCACTATAATACCGAGGATCGTATAGTACAGTCATATTAGGAATATGAAGTTATTAAAGAAAAAAATAAAACAACTTTTACTTTCAGTTTAGCGTACAATAGATTCAAGTTTTTAGAAAATACTTGTGAATTCTGCGTACAAAGCAGTAAAAAAAGCTACACTTCATTCCAATATTTCGATTTTAGGACTGTTATTTTAATACAGAGAATACAGTGAAATAAATTAGAGACATTTTCTATATAAACATTTTTTTTTCATGCAAGCAATAAAATAAAAATAATTTAAAAATATATATTACTTTTTTTTATGTCAAAGTAAGCTGAACATAAATCTCAAGAAAATACCAGGGGTACTTACACTAAAAACGTTAAGTAGCTATAGTATATTGTACAACTATATGCTATAAATATATATAGTATTGTATGATTTATAAACTATTGTATAATAAATAGTTCAACTAAAAGAACAGCTGTATTTTCACTAAATTGGATTAATTGTTTTAATTGTGGTATATAACTATATAATGGAGAAAGTAAATCGTCAGAATAAGTCCCCCTTGGGAATATAGACATAATAAAGTTATTTTCGGAACTTTCACACAACTCTATTAGCCGTCGTAGAGAGGCAGGAGTTGTGACTTCATTCACCACTAACGATTTTGACGACACCCTAAAATGTTTGTGATTCGGCTGTTCTGGTAAAGTCGCCTCCGATAAAAGCAAAGCCATAACAGTTCATAAATTAGTTCTGTGGTAGTTGCCTCGTTGGAACTGCAATAAATCCCTCCAATGTTTAGAAAACACTGCTCCGCCCTTTCTCATTCACAAGTCCACTCAGTTTTTCCTGTTTTTTCCGAAAGAGCTTACCCTAGATTTAATTATCCAGGTCAGTAGATGCCACGGTTATTCAGAAGTATTTTAAGTAGATTATTCGATACGCCATTAATAATATTATTAATTTATCACTATTCATTATATTTCCAAGCATGTGTCTTCTAACATATGACTGATTTTCTTTTATTTTTAATAATTATGGAGTTTCAAATATTAGTGACTTAATTCCTCTAGAATTATAATCTATGAAATATATATAAATCCTATTACTTCATATCTATCTTAGGCTTCATCCGTCAGTCTTTACTTACTTAAAATTCAGGATAAACTTGAAAGTTTATTAAACAAAGCAAAAAGTCAGTTACAAATAACAAATATTAATACAAAAAACAAAAGGATAAAATTATAATACCTGAATAAACTGAATTGATGATGTTTAATTAGAATATAAGAATGCAATGAAGTGACAATTGAAAAAATGAAATAAAAGACTAAATATAAATAAAACATGTGCTACAAAAAAATTTATACTTAACAATAAATTAACCCTTTGCACTCGAGCGGAGCGGAGCCATTTAAAATTTGTCTTCTAACTCGAGGGCTCAACTACGGAGACAATGCAAATAATTTTCTATTTTTAAATTAAGAAAAAAAACGAATCGTAAAAACTATTTATAGGATATTTCGCTTTTGGTGACAAATGACGCTCGCGGCTTGCGGATTATTATGCTCTCGATAACAGTAGACAATCGCGGTTTGAACAACATTGGATCCAAATGAGTTAAGTCCTGTTATTCAGGAGTAGAGTGTATCAGATTCGAGTTTACCTGTTGTTTTTATATTTAAAATTTTTCTTTTATTTGCCATATCCCCGATATGGCAAATAAAGGGAAAATTTGTGAAAATTATAGTGATATCGAAAGTACTAGCGATGAATTAGAATTTGAAGCTTATAGTGAACATAACATGAATAATATAGACGCTCTTAGCCGTGATAACGCAGACAATATTGAACTAAGCTATGAATCCGATTCCTGTTATACGACAATACACACCAAGGATTGAAAGTGATATTGAGGGATCTGAAAGTGATATAGGAGAAAATGTAGAAGACAGAGCAGATTCAACTGAAGATGACAAATAGATAGATGATTCGGAAGTGGATAATATTCCATCTCCTACGGATTTCAATATGTCACCTCGAATTCCCGGAGCAGAAATTTCCAACTATATAAAAGAACTATTATATTATACTTTACATAATAAAAGAGGCAAATCATTACGTACATTCAAAACTGCGAGGAAAGCAATTGTCAAAGAAATCGATTTGGAATACATGGAGTGATGTTAATTGGAAAGAATTTCTTGCATTGGAGTGATATGGGAACCACGCCGGTTGAAAATCTCCAGGAATATTGGTCTAGCAAATTCACCAGTAAAATTCCATTCTTTTCAGACGTATTTGCCCGAGATAGATTTCAACAAATATTTTCGATGCTTCATTTACAGAAAAATGACCAGTATGCATAAATACATGTTTGAGGCCAGCATTCAGAAGGCTAACTTTTTACAAAACATCAACTCAAAATTTTCCGAAATTTTATACCTTATCAGTCGATTTGCATTGATGAATCCATTATAAAATTTGAGGGGAAAATAATAACAATGCACCATGGCTCGGAAAAATCATTGTGTTCCGTTGGAGTGAACCCGGCAGAACTCCAAATTACAAGTTAACAGAAATGTTTCACTGTTTTCCCCAATGATACAAAAGGTTTTTATTGATTATTTATTTATATAAGGTTCGAACTGACAGAACTCCACGCGGCCGCATACTCGATTTACTATTGTAACACTCTTCCACCTAACAAGTTACTATAATTTAATAGTATTAATATACAAATTTACAAGATACAAATCGAAAAATCACACTTCCAGTCATTCTATATAAATCTGGCGCATTTTGGGTCTATTTCCTACACTAGAAAGGGGTGGGTAGTCACCAATAGCATGCCACTGTATGGAATGATCCTTTCGAAAAGGATCAGAACTCGTTATCATCCTTAATAAAGTTCTAACCCAAAATTATAAATTATGATGTATACCTGCAAAATAACTTTTCAAGTTCGAGTTAGGGGAACTTCGGAATTTCTTTCAATCATATATCATTCGTATGGAGCTCGTATTTCGAAACACTCATGTGATTAGGTTCTAAGGCGGAGGTTTACTACCTTACGAAGTCAAATATCTGCCATTACTAATGTATTGGCCGATAAAACATTCAGCCTAAAGGTGCTTTTAAGAAAACATTAAAATAATTGGATAAAATAATAATTAAATAATAAACAATTTATGTGTCGCAGCTGGTTAGGAAATTGGGACCTAGTTTTTCTTATCTACGTACTTTGGATCTTTTAATTCACCCTGCTTCCCATGGTTAATGTATCAGTATTGTGAAATTATTAAATAATTAAATTTTTGTGAAGTTAAATTTTTGGGAACTTAACATAGCAAGAGCATGCAATATATTTCTTAATTTACCACATTATTTATCTTTTGGTAATCAAAATAGGTGAGCTATAACAAACGCAGACGAGGGAAGGCTCTTAATCTTCCAGAGGACAATCCTGAGGAAGTTTTTTGGATCAATAAAAGTGGGAGGAGTATGGAGAACAGATAGATGTTGTCAGAACAATCAAACTTGGCCGACTGCGATGAGGAGGTCACTTGGCACGGATGGAGGACACTCGGACTCCCAAGAAGATTCTCACAGAAGGAGTCCATGGCACACGGAGAGAGGGGAGACCAAATGTGAGGTGGATGGAAGCTGTAGCGGAGAATCCACCTACCTTTCGCAAAATAGAGCTGATTAGCGGAGAAATCTGGAGGCGGCCCAGACTCGGTGGCGAGTTGTTGTGCCAGATATTATTATTATTATAATCAAAATAGGTGATTATGATTTAAATTTTGGAATAAGAAGTAGCTGGTTTTGTTTATTATTTTTATCTGCGGATTCCATTTTTTCATTTAAATTCAAAAAAAGTGGTTTATTTTGTGTAACGGATTAAAGAAATGAAGAAAAGTGGCCAATTCATCAATGTGATTTGCCAATTCATAACAATGTTTATTATTAAATCGATCGAACTCGAGTAAAGACTAAAAAAAATTTGCTTTCTCGATCTGTTGCTAGGCAACACCAATAAAATATTGCACCACTAAACAATTTTTTATTTGATAAAGAGAAAAGTCTTTATTTTCGTTCTGCTTAGCAGGTACTTGATTACAACATCATGTTTCCGTATAAAATGCATATAATAAAGATTAAACTCACTGACAGTCCACCAACGTATGAACAATAAGTATACATAGAACGATATTCCGTAAGATAGGAAGAATAGTATTGTAAGGTACAATGTTTCCAATTTATTTTTATTAATTATTATTTTGATAGTGATTATTTTTAAATATTTTTTTTTAAAGAGAAAAGATTTGCCCTGGCCGGGATTAGAACCTGGTTCGTCTGCGTCTCCGTTGCAGTGCTCTAACCCACTGAGCTACTAGGGATCGTATCCAAGTCAGACAAATCCGTTCTCTTCACCGATCCTATATCCCCGTGTTCTCGTAATTTTTGCGATGTACACATCGGGAACAATGTTCATTGAACATTACTTTAATTAAGATCTTGTTGACAAACATCAATATGTTATTTATATTTTATTTTTTTAATTGTTATTTTTATGGTAATTATTTTTATATACTTTTGTTTTTTTGTTTATTTTAAAATATTTTTGCTTCAAAACCAAAATATTTTAAAATAATTACCATAAAAATAACCATTAAAAAAAAAAAAACGGTACGACCCCTGGTATCTCAGTGGCTCTAAGCACTGAAACGGAGACGCAGACGACCCAGGTTCGAATCCCGGCCAGGGGAAATATTTTTTCTTCATAACGAAATTATGTAAAATGTTTCCGTTTATTTTTATCTTTTTTTCATTTATTTATTTAAATTTTTACATTTGTTTCGAAATGGTCGCCGCTTCAGGCTACTCCAACACTTTCTAGACAAACATTCTAAGCTGCCAATTAATTACAAAAGACTCATATAAATGACTACGATAAGACCTACACGGAGTAGAACTTATGGGCTCCACTAAGCCATCAATTTCTTCTCGTATCCAATCCTTAAAATCCGAAATCCTTCATAAAATCCTTAATACTCCTAACTTTGTTACTAATAAAGACATCCATAATGACCTCAACGTCCCATTAGTTGCTGATTTGGCCCGAACTCGATATCGATCTTTTCATGTCAAACTTTATTCCCACTCGAACCCACTAGTTTCGATTCCTGATTATCCTCCGAGGCGTCTGAAAAGAAGATGGCCTCGTGACCTCAATATATCATCGCTACTATTTACTTGTTATATTGTAATAATACAGCTGTAAATTTCAATGAATAAATTAATTTAAAAATGTATACGTATTTCGTAGTCTGGATTTAATTATATTTTAATATACATATTTATTTTTAGCTTTTAAATCAAACAAAGTGAAGGTGGTTTCAAGAAATAGGGTTTAAGGAAGGAGCAAGGTTTATTTGCAAAAGAGCTTCATTGAAGTTGGTCTCAGAATTTGCTTAGGGCGGATAAGCTTCTCCTACCAACCGCTTACCAACAAAATGTTTTAGATATGTTTTCTCAGCAATTCATTCTTAATTTAAAACATTATAGTTGTAATGCTTATGTTTTAAGCTAGTAAAAAGAAAATAGACCATGATGAAATATTTGCATTTAAAAAGAAAATGAAAGTATAGAGTTTTTAAAGCGAAAACTTCTTTAGCCGCGTTTAGCGACTTTTGGAAAGGGGAAACTTTTTTTAATAAAAAACTTATTAATTTAGTTTTAATAAACTCTAGTTTAAAGGTAAGAATTCTATCGGTGTGATAATAATTATATTTAACTTAAAAGTTGTTTAATAGTTGTGCAATTCATACTAATAACTCTTCAATGGACCCGCTAGTACGCAGCAACGTACAGGAGTGTACTGAACAAGTTTACGCTAGCGGGAATTAACTTTTGTAATGAGTGGATCTTTCCCAATATTTTTGGTGAATAGTTTCGAGATCGGACCGGAAGAATGATGAACTCTGAAGCTAAAAATATTTCTTCTTACTGTAGTCAGACTGAATTCTGGGTGTAGCTAAATATTAGTTTCAGTTGATGATAGAGCCAATAAATTATGACAATTTTTTTTTTTGTAACGACTCGATCACTAAGCAGACTGTATTGTGAATGGTGTAGCTATTATTGATATGAGTGCTATAACGATTTACAGTGTAATGAATTTAATTACAGTGTAATGAATATAGTTGTGTTTCTGTTTGAAACGCGGTTAAAAATTTAAAAAATATTAAAAAAAGATAAATTGAAATAATAAAATTAAATCAACAAATTTTTTTTTTTTAAATTATTTTATTGAATTGTACAACTGTAATATATACATCTATTACAAGGGATGTATGAATAATAAATGCATGAAAGGACGTGTAGAGGCACTACCCATTGGCAGCACTCTAATTACATTTCTATTATAGAAGGTCTCGAGACCATCTTCTGTTCAGACGCCTAGGTGGATTGTCCGGGATAGAATTGGAACCAAGGATGGAAACTAGTGGGTTTGGATGGGCCTGGAGTTTATTATGGAATGATAGGTATCTGGAATGGGCTAAATCGGTAACATATGGAACGTTCAGGTCATTATGGATGGTTTTATTTGTGACAAAATAAGGAGCGTTTAGGATTTTGCGAAGGATTTTGGATTGCAAGGATTGAATACGAGAGGAATTTGATGGTTTGGTGGAGCCCCATAGTTCAATTCCGTAAGTCCATATAGGTCTTATAACAGTATCATAAATAAGTCTTTTGTAATTGATTTGAAGCTTTGAGCGTTTGTCTAGTATGTGTTGAAGTAGTCGGAAGCGTCGAGCTGTTTCTTGTCTTTTCAGTCTTGTGTGAGGGTTCCAAGTTAGACGTTTGTCTAAGTTGAGTCCTAGGTAGCGGATCTGTTCAACAGGGATAAGTGGAGTACTATTAAAGGATACAGTAGGACAGGAAGTCAAGGGTTTTCGGCGAAGGGTAAAGGTAATTTGATGGGACTTTTTGGAATTGATTTTAATTCTCCAATTCCGACACCATTCTTTGAGGCTTGATAAATGTTATTGAAGGGATTGGGATGCAATATATGGGTCGTTATTAACTGATAACACACATGTGTCATCAGCATAGGCAACAAAATTTAATTGAACTTCGCTACCCAGGAAGTCGTCCTCGGACAGATTGGCAATTAAGAAAGGAAAATCATGCAAGGAAATGGGATCCCCGAATCTAGAATTTTCCTCTCCTGACTGCGAGGTCTCGTAGGGGTGAGCTCATCCTCGCAATTCGGGTATAGTCTCTGAGGAAAATACGGAAGAAATGCGGGGGGAACATGCGGGGGAAACTGCGGTGAGGAACAATCAAGCAAGGGGAGAACAACTGATTTTAGCGGAGGTAAACAATAGACTGAAGTCCCGGTAGGATATTTTAATCTTTACGCTGAAATGAAAACAAATGCGCACCCAGGTGGAGAATAAACCAAATATCTTTCTGCTAATTAACAAAAAATCATTCTACGAAATAAAGTAAACTTATTAGGAAATTATTAAATAGAAATATATGCAGAACTAAACAGTTTTATTTTAAGATTTGAGGATGTTTTGGGTTCATTTCTTTCCAGAGATTCCCACATGTGCCCTTGACTCTAACTTCTTTCCTACTCGGTTCTTTCCAGGAGTCCGTGAGGTCTGAAAGAGGAGCCCCGGGAAACAATATTTTGTTTAAATTTTTTAGTATTAAACAGAACTATTTAATCATAAAAAAATCTACTACATAATTTTATTATTAATTACTTTATTGAAATTTACAACACGTTAATGGCAGGACTGATAAATATAGGGATGGATAAAGACAAGTGGTAGTACTCAAATAACAATTTAACCTATTTGAGTCAGTTTTCTTTTCAGAAACTGAGGATTACCAGGAACTGAAGCAGTAGCTAGGTTTGAGGCCAGCGGGTTCGAGTAGGAAAGTTTTAATAGTCTATAATAAATTTATTATTTTAATTTTCAGGAAAACTAATATACTTACTTAAATGTAAATATAATTTATTTTTAAAAATCTGTTAAATAAAATTACTTTATTTTATTCTTTATAATAACAAATGATTTTGTATTTTTTCTTAATTAAGTATATAAATATTTATTTTTGTTTATTCCGTTTATCAAAATGTTAAACAAAAGCTCAGTACTGGTATGTTAATAGTTAGGTAGGTTCGGTTTTAGGATTTGTGGCGAATACAGGAGATGAGGGGGGGGGGGCATTGATAGTTCTAGGAAGTGGCTCCCATTGAATCCTGGAGGATAAAGGATACCAAGAATGGGGTAACGAGCCGTCCATAACGCACGATTCAGATTCACCCTGCGCTTCCCTTTCCGGTTGGAGCATTGGAAGAAGCTTCTCATTCAGATCTTCCTTCTCTTCGTATATTGGCTGTCGAGATTACTTTTGGTTCCTAGAACAGCGGGTAGTATTAAAAAAAAATTAGGACAAGAAACATCAATGGGCCATAAATCTAAAAATAAGAAAGTATGGTTCATTACCAAAAAAATAAATTAAATTAAATTTAAAAAGCAAGTAAAGCTCAGAATATAAATAGGCGTAATTGTACACTTTTGTTATATTAGAGCTCAAGCTAATATTTTTAATAGTATTTTTGAAATCATTATCATATCCGTTTTTGTAAGTAATCAACATTAATGGATACAATATAATAATAATAAAGACATTATTTATTCTGGGACAAGTCCCTTTAGAATAACAATACATGAACAGTGTAAAATCTAAAATGTCTTAGAGTAAAATATATGACATTACATTAATTAATTACAATAGAGATTAATAGATCAGGAATAAAAAATAAAAAATTAATTTATAAAAATTTAAGAATTGCCTCTTCAAACAATAATTAAAGAAAAATATTTCTTAAAAAGAAGAAGCAATAAAGGAGAATAGAAATAAGATAACAATAATTATAAGCAGAGATATAATAATAATAATATACTGATATATTGGGTTATTCAGTTGTTACTTTTTTGATTAATTTTATAATTAAACATTTTTAATTTATTAACCCATTTTATTGCTATATTGCAAAAACGAAAAACTGGTAGGATTTCACTACTTCAAAATATCCCTGGCATAATAAATATTATCCGTGCTACGGTCCTAACATAAAATAAATTTGGCAGCTTTCCTAAGAAAAATGATTAACTTTATTTACGAATTATATTATAATACTTTTAAACTCTGTTTAACTAAATAATTAACACTTCAATAATAAATAGGAACTTTTTTTTTAAATATAATTTATATAAAATATTAATTAAATAAAATCTAATATATATTATTATTTAACGAAAAATAAATTAATTTAAACATATCTTTATGTTTACATCATAACTTCTTTTTAAATTAATGAGCTTTTACGTAGTGATACAATCTGGATTTTTTCTGAATAATCACTAGCAAACATTTTTTAAATATTATTCCGAATTTTAATTTGCTTTGGCGATATTTCAACATCTTGGAAGGATGTACCTCTTGTAGTTGGTGTCCCAAAAACCTCGTGAAAAGTTAATGTTTTACCAACTTGGAAGCCAACATGATATCCTTTAAAGAGCTTTTCCTTATACATACATTATTATTCGGAGAGTCTTATTATTGTTTAAATTTTTTTTTATCATCAATAAATATTTACGAAGATTTTCTGTATTTTGATGTTTCTGATGATGATGTTTCTTCCCTAATCTAGCTTGACTCGATTGCAAGTTATTATTTCAATAATGTTGAGTTCGAAATCGCTTTTATCGATGTTCAATTGTTCCTTCTTTTTTATTCTTCACGATAATTTTTGTAAGCTTTTCAATATTTTTTGACTTTTCAATGTTTCAGCAATATGTTATATTCCCAACGATTTCTTTTTCGATGCTAATTGTTTATTTTTACCCCCTTTTTTATCCCAAGTTTCAAAAAAAATTCTATTATGTAGTACTGGGGCCATCTACGACAAGAAATAATATTTGTTAAATTCTAGAAATTCTAGAAATGAACATCTCTAACACTTGGATAAACATACTCTGGGATAAACGTTGTATGACATGAAATATGTTCATGAGCATAATATTGACACAAATATTATATAAATATATTTTTAATGGACGACCAGAGAGAGCACACCGTACAGGACATTAATAATCACTATCTGAACAGAATCACTCACATATACTTTTTTAATTTTGATTAATTGGCTTGATAATGAAACAATTAACATTCTTTCTCCTTATTCTGTTAAATTGTCTTTCAACTCAACTTTGTTTTCAAATTCTTCCTAATTCAGTTACTACGCTGGACTGCAAAATGGTTAAGGCGCTGAAAAATACCTAACTCGCATGACGAAAACACTATGCGGTTTTAATCAATCCAGCGCCGAAATGCCTGTTCAAAATGTTTATTCTTAATGTTAATATATTTTAGACTCGAAATATGACACAATCTAAAACTATAAGCTTTTTATTTAGGTATTTAAATATGATTCTTCTTCCATTTGAATCCAATATATATTTATTCAGTTTAGGTTGTTGAATTATAACCATTTTACTTTTAAAAGAATCATTTTCATTATTATCCTTATTTCATATTACTTTAAATAAGGATAATAAATAAATAATTATTCAATTTTATCTAAAATTCAAATTAATTAGAAGAATATAGAATTTAAAAATTAAGTTACCTTATAATTATAATGACTGCAACAGTACTTAAATAAATAAATAAATTTATATATATATATATTCATTACTAATACCTACATAACACCCATTATTACACTAAATTGTGTTTAAAAAGTTTTAACGAGATTTAAATAAATACATTAAACTGTAATAATTGTACTATTTAATTATTAATTATACCTACACATTACATATGTAGGTAAATTGAGTTTGAGGAGTTGTTGTCTGTTCATTTAACGTCACTTTGTGCTGTTATGGCTAATCGGACGATTCTACATTGGGAACTCTAAATTTTGCCTGTCCAGGTTTAATCAGGATAGGGATTTTTAACGAGTACCTGACTTCATACAGGCACGGGACCCCGTTTAACGTCCCCTTCGAAGGACAGCATAACCGTGTTTGAGGAGTAATAGTAACATATAAATAACTATATTAAACAGATAAATTAAATTACACATTTTAATATTTATTAAAAAAACGTTCTATAATAATTTATTACTTTACTTACATCTTTTCTTTTGAATATGTATATGTCTTGTTCCCATAATTGCAGAATTTTTTTCTTCTTCAAATAATAATACTTTTAATCCAAAAGTATTATATTACACACAAGGAATTTTGATTAATTTTTAATTGTTAAATACATTGTTAAATGCCAAGCTTGGCCTAACTATGTGAATATAAAAATGGTGTGATTATGAAATTAGGCAATCATCTCAAGTACTAGAATAAAATAGAATAGATAAGTAACTTTATTCAGGGACTTTATTCTAAGTCCCGTTAGAATAACAAACATGGACAGAAAAAGAAATATAAAGATATTAAGCAATTAAAGAGAACTGATAAATCAATACCAACTGTTAAATACATGAGCTAGCATCCACTAATTTATTTACATGATGAATATCTTCATAAAAAAATTACTACATTGTTATTTTGAAAATCATCAATTATAAAGTGCTAATTAATCTTATGAATAAGTTTTGAATGAACGGAAAAAAAACGTATCGGTCATAAAATGATTAATTTTAAATACGCACAAAAGTAAGATTTTTTCCTTTGTAACTAACTAGCTTTGGTGCTTTAATCACAGATCATCAAAACCTCGCAAAAACTTTCCTAATTAGGAACATTAATAAAGTTCGCCAACGACTTTAAAAAAAAAACTTCATTAGGAGTTTGGGCCATTAGGTGGCCTGAAGCGCTGGGAAGACGTTCGCCTTTTATACCGCTTCAACATCTCTCTCTTCACCGCTTTAGTTGATAATAATTGGTCTTTATTGTCGATAGGTAATTGGGGCAATTTAGTTCAAACCACCGTAATGTTTATGATAAAATAATCTTTTTCTCTTTAAATTTGTATCCACACCTGCCAAGTCAAAACAATTGACAATCATCAGATCGGCAGATAAACAAATAACATGAATACAACAAAAAAACATGAGAGTCATGAAGAAGTGCAGTAGACCTCACAGGTGATTTTATTTAATTAAAAAAACAATTAAAATTGAATAAAAAACCCATGATTAATTCGCGGTTCATATATTGCGATACAAGATAATTCTTGGCATCCTTTTGTGTTTTTAGTTCATTTTTATGTGACATAAAAACATATATTTTTATTTTTACAAATATGCTGGACCACTACAATCCATAAAAGGTCTTGTGTATAGTAAATTATTAAGATTTTACAGTTCTTGTTGGGTATTTGGCCGCCACTTTTAGGTTCTGGGCAGGACGAAATCTCAGTTGTCAAGAAGACTTTCACCATTCTACTCAAAACTCAGAGTGTATTGCTTTTACGATATTCCCTTTAATCACTTAAACAAAAATAAAGTTATCTTTCTCAGTATGAATCATTAGAATAGAATTTAAAAAACACTTTTACCAGTGAAGGGTCTTGGGTTAAGTAAATGCTGGAGACTGTTCAGTTTCATAGACAACAGTTGCGCAGGGAGGTAATTCTCTAAAGTCAATAAAGTCCATAAATAAAGATCCATATTAATCAATAAAGTCCATAAATAAAGATCCATATTAATCAATAAAGTCCATAAATAAATAGTCAATAAAGTCCAGGACCGGGACTCGAACCCGGGTCTTCCAGATCGCTAGTCTGGAGCTCTACCATTTGAGCTATCCTGGCCCTAATCAAGCACGCTTCTCTGTTGTGTTCATATCTTTTCTTTTCACTGATCCCAAGTCCCCGCGTTCTCGCATTTTTGCGAAGTATACGAGGGGAAGAATGTTCTTTGAACATTATTTTAATTTGGATCTAGTTGACTTACGTCATTATAATTATTATAATCTATTATATTTTATTTGTTATTAATTTTTAAATATTTTTATTTGAAAAGAAAAGATATGTCCAGGACCGGGGCTCGAACCCGGGTCTTCCAGATCGCTAGTCTGGAACTCTACCATTTTTGAATTTTACTTTTGTATTGTTTAGGGCCCCTAGATCATGCCTCTATATTACCTCAGGGAACCTATATTGCCTCTTGTGTGATTTATAATTCTATTTTTTTCTTTTTTTATGTCCAAGTGCCTTCAGAGAAGTATTTCGTTGAGTAAAAAATCTTCTTAAAGATATTATTTATAGAATTTTTTAAGCAGTTTTTTCCACATCCCACCCTTTTGGATCCATTATTGTCGATATGCAATCCAAGGACGAGAAATAAAAGCTTAGCTTTATACAATTCAACTATAGTAACGTGCGATTGGAAAAATATGCCCATATAAAATACACCATCTGAGGGATCGTAACATTACGGTTAGTGGGAATATACCGCTATAGCTATATTCTGTTTTACTACTGGTGCCGCTGTATCCATAAGAGAACTCTAGACGCAATGACATATACCTTTTCTGATTTTTTTTATTATATTTAAATTATCGATATAATAAAACACGGACGAAAGCCTTATTTCCGGCACGCTATAATTGCTTAAGCATTCATTTTAAAAGTTTAAAACAAGTATGCTAGTTTTTTTTATAAACCGCTTCTATTAGTTTCACCTGTGATTATGCACATATGTATTTTTTTAAATTTTATTTCTTGTATGATTTGCTACAATTCACAAAATTACATGCTGTACCAAATATATCAGTCCCAAATTAAAAACAAGTGTACAAATTTAACTTTATCTGTGCAGAATCATAATTTACAATGAAAGAAAAAATGTATAAAAACACTTCTAATAGAGGAAACAAAAATAATAATAAAATAAACAAAAATTGTAACTATACATTCTTAGTACCTAATATACATATATAAAAACAATAACAATGAAATGAAAGAAATTTGTATTCTACAATAATAAATGATTTGTTCTTTTATGTACATACCGCTTAGTACTATTTTTGGTATGGTTCACAATATTTTTTATAAGTGGGTTTTTATTGTTTTTACACTTAAAAAGCTTATGACATAATCGTAATATGAAGTCGACGATGGTTAAAGTCAATAGTGACAAAGGGAGCGGAGTGGCTCAGTGGTTGAGCACTGAGTTGCCATGCCGGAAATCCTGGTTCAAATCCCGGTGCGGGGAGTTACTTTTATTTAGTCTGTTTGCAGCCGGAGATGGATGATATAGGATCTAGGACCCTCCTGGGGCTCACCCAGCCTCTATAAAATATTATAAAAATAGGGTACCCATAATAAGGGGGAAAAACCTGGCGGTTGAGCGTGACCTAGGACAAGTCACCTCCTTGCAGAACCGTTGTTCATGAAACAGTACAGT
Organism: Troilus luridus; assembly: GCA_964056705.1. Taxonomy (NCBI): domain Eukaryota; kingdom Metazoa; phylum Arthropoda; class Insecta; order Hemiptera; family Pentatomidae; genus Troilus; species Troilus luridus. The sequence goes on along the minus strand of OZ057416.1, from coordinate 104,020,146 downwards.
CTCAACCATGTACTTAACCCCCAGACTCGTTCACGGGTCGTAGTGATACAGGTTACACTTAAAAAAATGTTTACATAGGTTTTGATAAATACATTAACATAAGGCATACTTAATTATTTATACATACTTTTAAGTTTAGTGTAATATGCATAATTTTCAGCAATTCTAAAGCATTTGTTTTGGAATATTTGTAATTTTTTGTAATTAGTTTTAGACAGATAACTAAATATTGGGCATGTATATGTTATTTTAGGTCGTAAACAGGCTTTATATAATAATAACTTATTATCTGTGCTTAATTTAGAATTTATAATATAATAATTTATAATTATATATAAGTATGGATATATAGTACACAGAGCACATTTATTGTTTATTTATTGCAGGTTTATTGCACACATAATCAGTGTGGAATGTAAAAGTTAACCTTTTGTCCATATTGAGTCCCAAATATTTAATCTGTGTTACGCACCTAATGTTGCAATATGTATGTGACACCATTTTGAACTATGATGAGCTACAAAGCTGATACGTCGCACGAACAAAGCCTTACTTATGATTGTCCTGCAGAAAATGGTATGTTGTATCTCCCTTAATTTTTATTCACTTATATTGAAGCCTGTTCAGAACTATTCATACATTGGTTAGTGATAAATAACTCCTAAAGAATTTCCTAAATAACAGAAAATCGTAAAAACAACAATATTGTAAATATAAAAACCTCCAAAACTTCAAGAAATGCTTCAAATACCGGCAGTTCCGGAACTCACGAGGAGATGATACGTGAAATTCCTGAACTATTTGTATATTGAAATAATCGTAAAAATGTAATTATTTCATATATATTGTATGCACTATTTTAAAAAAATCTTGAGTCTAATGTCATCATATTTTACTGCCAATAAACATCAACTATAAAATAACTCACTGAACGACTAAAAATGATATATACTGCAGAAAAATCCAAAACAATAAAAATCAGAACATTTGGAAACAACCGTTCAATCCTTCTTACTTTGTTATAAATAAAGTCATCCATAATTTCCTCAATGTCCTCAAAGCCTGTTGCAGAATTCGCGATCCTGATATCATTACTTTTATGACATAATTAATTCCCACTCAAACCCACTTGTTTGAAACCTAGCAACCTCTTCGGTTCCCGATAATCCTCTGAAGCGTCTGAAAAGAAGATGGTCTCGTGACCTTCTAAGTTGAATACGTTATTTGATTTTATCATTGGGTACTTTTACTACTTGTCTTTATCTCATGCCATTACGTATCATTTAATTTAATTACTTGATGTATTATTTTTATAAACAGTTGTAAATTTCAATTTTTTTTAAATATATATTTTTTGTTTCATGAATTAAACATAAAAAGAACACATGAAAATGCATTATTTTCTTTATCAAATACGGTAAATGATATAAGGAACGTTTCCTTCAATACAAATTCTTATTGATTTAGTTTTATCAGGTCTCATGAAACCTTCCGCATTTCACCTCATCGTAAACGAATCCGTATGAGTAAAGCCCTTTCGAACACTGCTAGAGCTCTGAGCAAAAGAATATTGGACGGGAAGAAAATAGGATTTTCCACAGTGTAAAAATAAAATGAAAATGCCTGAGCCGTTGAATTCTTAAACAAAGAGCTGTCTCAGAAAACCTCGCTGTCTCTTGGAAATCCTGCAATCAAGCGGCTCAGGTAGATATGCTAATTCGAGGCCTAGATTAGAGGACTCGGCTCGGGCTATTGAAAATATTTAAATTATATTAGAAAATCTCCTCACGGGTGATTTCGGGACTTTATAAAAATACTATAATGGGTCTTCAGCGAATAAAATTTGATGCGGAGCAACATTTAGAAATCTATTCGATACAATAAAGCATTTTCAAAGATAACTCACTTAATTCCTTGGGAATTATAAACTATGTTTATTTTTGAGGGAGAAAATGATCCGGTTGGAGGTTAAAAAAATCTCTTATAGAGTCTAGTGTCAAGTGTGATCAAACTATAATAGCCCTGAAGAAGACCAGCTGTGTAGGTCAAAACGTTGGTGTATGAGCTCCTTCGAGACAGCAGGATAAGAGCCCCGTAATTTATATGGGGAAAATAAATTCCTGATTCAAATCAGCAGATCGCATGTCACTTGATGGAAACGTTTATTAAACTAAAATTATAAATCGTTATATAAATTGATTAAAAATAATACTTTGATAATCGATAATAAGAAATTAATGACAATTTAAACGTTTTTATAAATAAATTACTTATACCAAACATTACAAATTCCAATTAACAAAAAGAAAAAAAAGAGAACAATTATGAATTTCTCTTACGATGATGAAATCTAAGTAATGTCTATCAATTACATTAAATCTTTATCAAAGAAGCAATAAATATTTATTTGGATGTTCAGTTGAAATAATATAAAAACAAGAAAAAATCTTCAAGTCCACTAAAACAAATACGTATTGTTTACCATGCGAACCCTCTCGGGCCAACACTGTCTGGCTTGATATAGACGGAATAAACAATAGCCGATCGACTCCACTATTGTCATGTGTCTTTCTTTTTTTTTGTTCTTCTTTATTTTTATAAAATTAAATCATTCTAAACAATAATAAACAACTTATAACAATAACAAATAATATCAATATGAAAATAAACGTTTAAATTATTATATTTACAAAAAAAGGTAAAAATAAACAAAGGAAAAATGATTTTTCTTTAACAAAATATTTGTTTTGTTTGTTATTAATAAATAAATAATCGTATACAGTTACAACATCACCTGGCCTTAACAGTTGGCTTTCAAATAAACAGTTCTCCCTATATAAGATTTTTTTTTTTACCTCCATACGGACCATTTTCTTCCTCACATTTATAAGGTCATCTAATATATTCAACGTAAAAATATTTATAACAACTATTTGGAATACATATACTAACATCATGATGTAATGACCTTGTTATTGCGGTACAGTTAGAACTGTATAACCACTTCTGTTCCTTAGATACATATAAATAATGTAGTGTCAAATGAATCGATTTTCTGTATTCACTTGTTTTGTACTGATTCACAATGTTTTTTTTAAATCATCTCGTGTCTTAACATGATTATAATCTAACTGCGAAAAAATTAATTTTGTGTGAAATCGTTAACATTGTGGTATTTTTTCCCCTAACATGTTTATGTTATCTATTTATTACTGCATTAATATTAATGAGAAATTATTAAGTTTTGTTAATGCGTGGAAATTTAATTAGGGATTTTAAAATTAAGAAAATAAAAGATTTTAGTTGCATATTGTTTATTTTTTATTTTCCAAATGTATTAATTCTATTTCCCTGCAGTAAAGAAACCTAATAATTCCCAAGTAAATACCACAAAATCCTCAATATCTCTATTCATTTTTGGTAGGTTTATTATATTGCTCTGCTGTTTTTATTTTGTAACACGCCTAATGCATTTCGATACGTTCCATACATACCTCGGGTAAATGAGTATTAAGAATTGAGATGATTAGTAAATAAAATAAATTTATGTTTTCCTGATATTCACTTTTATTAATTTAATACAAAATCAAATGAAATATATTCAAACAATATTCCTCCGTTAAATCCTAAATGCTCCTTAGTTTGTAACGAACAAAGTAATCGACAATAACCTTAATGTCCAGTTTGTTGTTGATTTGGCCCGAATCCGATATCAATCTTTTCGTGAGAAACTTTATTTCCACTCAAACCCACTAGTTACAGACCTCTTCCTGATAATCATCCGAGGCGTCTGGCTTAGTGGAGCCCCATATCTCTACTCCGTAAAACTTAAAGTTAAAAAAAAAAGAAGAATGTTTGCAGTTTTAATGATTAATTATTTTATGTTTCCACTTTTTAAAGGTTTTTATTATTATTAGTTTTATTTTATTCCAATATTATTCAAGGAAAACAAAACCCCATTTCAATAAAAGTTTGTAGAAAAAAATAAGTTATATATGTATATTCTTTATATACCTACACTTTATCAGAAATAATTCGAAGAACTTGTCATTACACTTCTAACTTTTTATTTGTCTCTACTGATTTTAACCATGTTCGACTTCATATTACGATTATGTCAGAAGTTCCAAAAATTTAATTATTCGCTATAATATAATTTCCGTAACTTTGCCTTTTTCTGTTGTAATGTATCGCGGCACTCAAGATTTATAAAGTAAACAGTATATATATTAGACTCGTTGGTGCGCCTAACATACGTTTCAGCCACTAAGCCCGCGCGACCGTTCAGTATTGCGTATACTGTATCGACTACGCCCTGTCTATTTCTAAGGCGGAGCCTTTACCACCACCAAAAGAAGACAGAGAATATGATAGTGTATACAGAGGATTATTGCATAATAATTATATTACGTATATTTATGTTAGTAGTAATAAATAATGTTATATACGGGTGGTTATGTTACTTTTTTTATATTCTGAAAAAACGTGTATGACTACAACCCACGAAGGGTCTCGGATTCAGTACATGGTAGAAACTGTACAGTTTCTAAGTTGTAGATGTGGTGTAAATTGAAGCTATTGAAGTCTGAAATAAATTTCCGTCAAGTATTTGTTAATTTGGAAAATTTAATGACGAGATTCAATAGTATTTCAATATTAGGTCTCGATATAAGTAATAATTTGTACTTATATCAAGTTTAATCGAAACTTTCCTCCTTGGAACATCTCAAATTAACTGATTTAAATATATTTATTAAATTATATGACTTATATCATATTTATAAATATTTTTATTATGTAGAGAAAAGATTTGTCATGGTAGGGATGCGAACCCGGGTCGTCTGCATCTCTGTTGCTGTGCTCTAACCCACTGAGCTACCAGGGGTCGTATCCATTCTCTTCACCTGTCATATCGATTTATCTGACTTGGATACCTGGACTCCTTATTAGATCAGCACTAGACGTGCAGACGACCCGGGTTCAAATTCCGGCCAGAACAAGTATCTCTGCGTGATCTACCCTTCCCGGGTTGTAATTTATCATCAATCACTTACTTCGCATTAGCTATGATCAACGAATAAGTAATACATTTTTAGGAACATCAGTTTTATTTAATTGTTGAATCATATTAGACTATTTATTATTATATGACCAATAATTAATTAAATTAACATAACACGAGCTTAGAACTTGAAGCAGTTATAACACGATTTTTATATTTCTCCATAGTTATCATTTCTTTTATATTCCGTTTGAAGCTATTTTTTTCCTGGTGTATCAATTTAGGTTGATCAAATTTAAATGTGTGTTGAGTGTTTCTAAAATGTATAGTGAGCGCTGTTTGATCTGGTTTATTGGGTTTTTTTATTATTGAATCACAACTATATTTGTGTTGGTACACTCTTCGTTTTAAGTATTGTTCGTATATAATACGATGAATATACCACTTTGTTCTATCTCTACCTACACAATAGAACTTATCAGATGATATTTCGAACTCTTATTTCATTCTTTGTTGACAGCGCGTCATGATGAGAGAGAGTGGATGGAACCATTTCAGGAACACAGGTGCTACTACTAGAGATTATCGATAGGATTATCATCAAAAGGATCCTATTTTTCTATTTTGACACCTGCGATTATTATATTCCACAGATCTAAATATATAAGGTAATTTTTTTTATTTCGCTAAAATATACCATATACAAAGATTTAAATATAATTATAAGAGCGAAGAATAATAGGTTACTTGAATTGTAGACTGATAAATAATTCTAGAACGGTCTAAAGACAAGCTAGACTCTCCAATATAAGAAGTGAGACATTTAGTGGTGTATATCTAGGACAACTCAGCTCCCTGCACAACCGTTGTCCACGAAACCTTGATCCGTTCATTGGTTGTAGTGGTGCAGTTTTTTTTATTATGTTTTCATGCATTACCTCCGGTCCAAGGTAAGTAAACTCGGATATTTGTACAATGTTATATCTTCCGGATGAAACTCTTGCCCCTACTAGACTGGGTGACTCTTCAGAGACCAAGTACTAGGCCTTGTCCTCGTTTAGAACCATACATATAAATTCATCTGCAGATTCCAGGGCCATAACTGACTGTTACAACCAATCGGTATAAAAAATTAATCTACAAAAGTAACGAGTTGTACTGGATGATCCAATATAGTGCCTTAAACTAAAAGGATTACGTTTTTATAGTATTGCAATGAATTTTAGGGTAATAAAATAGAAAAATAGTACTTTATTAATTAGGAGAGAAATGTTTTAAAATAGTTTCTATTTTGTACTAAATATATCCCAGGCACCTATTGCTAGAGGTTTGCGAGCAAATGGTTCCAAAATTAGAGACATAAAGTTTTCGTGAGGCAGATTGGGACACATCGACCGCAGAACATAACTTACTAACCGCCGCCACAAACTGTTCGCAGGTGCTTCGTACCATGCTGACAACTGAGCAATCGATGGGTGGTTCGGTCGCGGTTTCGAACCATAGGTTTATCTGACCACTCATCTGCTGGGTTCTAGGCTCGTTTTTATCTACTCACTTCCAATAATAGTCAGGTAATTAGTGTCGATGGGAACTGCTAATATGGTTTACCACATATTCAGTATTTCCTAATGTTCTTGTTTGTGTTCTCTGGTCTGGGCTATTTAAAAAAAAACAAAAAAAAACTGTACCGCTACAACCCCTGGAGGGTCTGGGGTTCAGTAAGTGGTAGACACAGTGCTGTTTCATGGACAACGGTACCCACTTTATAGAGGGTTGGTGTACCCTAAGAGGGTCCTATATCCCATATGATCCATCCCCCGCTTTTAACGTAATAAATAGTGGTATTTGAACCAGTATTTCCGGCATTGCAACTCAGTACTCTAGAACATTTTTCGCAAAGTAATCTGTTAGGACGCTTCAACACGACCATGAGTGTCACAATAGTTTGCAAGAGACCACGTCGGAAACTAAAGACTAGATGGATAGACGGGGTCAGCAAAGCTGCTGCGAAGCTTCATGCAGCAGACTGGAAATCAGTGGATGGCTGAGGTAGAGAAGGCAGGTAAAGGCGGGCAAAGATCTACAAGGTCTGTAGAACCTAACGAAAAAAATATACGGTTTCATAGCTTGCGCGTATTGCAAATATACTATAATATACACTTTGTCTTAAAAACTGTACGGTCTCTACCGTGTACTGAACACAACGCTTGGGTTGTAGGTGTAGATTTTATATATATATATATATATATATATATATAAATAATAAAATCTTTATTTATTCTGGGACAAGTTCTTTAGAATAACAATAAAGGTTTCTGTAGAGGGTATTATGATGTCTGGGAGTCTAATGTGATTACATTTAATTAATTAAATTAACAATTAACAAATGAGAAAGAATTAATGAGGAACAAATATTCCGTATTATTTCCAGTCATAACATTTAAAGCCTAAAGAAAAAAAAAACATTGTTCAAGAAATAAAAACATACAAATAAGATTACAATTATTATATCAGTAGTAGATCAATATCAAGTAAAAAAACAAAACAAAAAAAACAAAGCAAATAACGAAACAAAAATACAAACAAGACCAACTAAGATAACTTGTTTTTAAATATATATATATCCTCATACAAGACTGAAAAGACAAGAAACTGCTCGACGTTTTCGCCTACTTCAACACTTACTGGACAAACGCTCTAAGCTACCAATTAATTACAAAAGACTCATTTACATGACAGTCATCAGACCTATTTGGGCATACGGAGTTGAGCTTTGGGGCTCTACTAAACCATCCAATTCATCTCGTATCCAATCCTTGCAATCCAAAATCCTTCGTAAAATCCTCAATGCTCCTTATTATGTCACAAACAAACTCATCCATCATGATCTTAATATCCCATATGTTACTGATTTGGCCCAAACTAGATACCTATCCTTCCATAACAAGCTCCATACGCACTTGAATCCGCTAGTCTCTCAGCTTGCTTCCCATACTATTCCTGATAACCCTCCGAGGCGCCTGAAAAGAAGATGGCCTCGAGATCATCTACTATAGAACTTTATTGGAGTGATATCGATGGGTAGTTTCTCCACAAGTGTTTTCATGTCATATTCTACATTTTTGCACATTTACTTGATATAATACCATTATAGTTGTAAATATCATTGAATTAAATAAAAAAAAAAAAAAAAATATATATATATATTTATATTTAACTGTTAGTATTTTTGCTTTCTTATATTTCATCTTTTTCCCTGTTTTTATCACGAGAAAAGAAAAGATAAGAGAAAAAAAAATGAGGTAAGGGGATATCGGTAGAGATGTCAAAGGAGGGGAGCGGATATAGTATGCCTTGTAATGAAGGGCTCCCGGTCTTTTCATGGCAGAATCCTGTCAAGGTAATATCCAGTTCCTCTCCAAGGTGTGAACATTTATGGAACAGTTAATGGCTAAATTTATTAATAATAAATATAATAAATTTATGAAGATATTATGAATTTAGAAGTTGGAAAATTATTGCATAATAATGACATATTCTTAAAATCACCGGTGCTTTATGTGAATGGAAAACTCATGACCACCTTTGGGAAAGAAACCCAATTAGGAACAATTGTGGACATAAGAAGAAAATCCTTACCTAATTATTGGGTTGTCACACATGAAATTACCGTTTTTAGAACCAGGAAGAAAATACAAATTTGAGATCAAATCTAACATATTTTTTATTCCAAGCATTTACCATCATTTTCGTTACACTTCTGCCAACGGCTTCCCAAATTTTCTATCCCAGGTTTGAAAAATGTTGAGTCACGTAATGAAAGGAATTCAGAAAATCGGTCTAAATCATACGTAAACAATTTTCCTCGCAGAAAAGTGTCCAAACTCCGAAAAAAGTGGTAGTCTGTAGGGGACGGATGAGGGGAATATGGAGGGTGGGGGGGGGTGTGGTAAGACATCATAGCCCGACTCCTTTAATCTATTCACTGCCTCTATTGATACATGAGGTCGGGTGCTATCATGAAGGAGCTCGTGTAGGACCTAGGAGTCGAGCATTTTTGCCTTTCCAAACAATTTTAAATGCCTGGAAACTGTCGTACGACTTGTGCCTAGCTCTTACGCAAAACCTCTTCCACGTCATTCTTAAGATCTTCGTCCTCTATTGATGTTTGAGGCCGTCCACGGGGCAGATTTTCTAATGCCGTATCTCCTGAGAAAAATTTTGTAAACCAACTACAGATGGTTCTTTCATTAGCACTTCCTTCACTAAATGCATGATTAATATTTCTTCCTGGGAAGCAGAATGACCGAGTTTGTACTCATAAAAAAAAATCGTCCCGAAATCGTTTCCATGGCCAAGGTTAAAATTATACTAAAATCTGTATGCCTACTTGGGAAAAAAACAAAACAAAGTTTGCAAATATAGGATTAACAAGTGCTTATTATAGATAGTAAATATTTTGCTAGGAATCAACAGGCAACGCTTTAATCATCTATAAAGAATAAGATTTAAAAAATCGGACATTACATGTGTGACAGGTTAGTAGTTGTTATTATTCTGGAAGTTGTTGCTTCGAGTTGAGTCACAAGTTTGAACTCTTCGTTCTCCTTTTAATATGTTCTAAAAATACAAGCTATTGTGAGCTTTGGTATGGTAAAGAGAATGTTATTATGGTGAATGTGTACACTTCGGTATTCATTTCATTTAGAAATTGAATGTTTCAAGAAACATATATCACCTATACTTCGAAATGTTAGTTGATACTTTTATTTCTTGTTGAAATGATTACCGATATCTAATTATTACGCATAATTACTTTCTCTTTTCCTTAGTAAGGCTCACGATAACTTATATTTAGAAAATATTAAAAATGAAACGAATTTACAGTTATAACTTGTAACTCAACTCTAAGTGACAACTTGCTGAACAGATACCCAGGTTTCAATTGAACTAGAATCTTCTTTGGCTAAGGAGTGAGATTCCTGAAGAAAACACTATCGGAAGGATCCTCAGTTCGCCCCAGTACAAAATAGAAGTTAGTCCTTTAAATGTCATGAGGCATAAGATATGAGTTGGAAAATTCCAAACTAAAAGCCTTGAATATCAAAAACAATAGGGAAAAATATATTCATTATTATTTTATATTGGTTTTTTTTATTGACTAGAACCCACTTTTTGGTTTTTATATACTTTGATTATGATTGTTATTTAATGTATTGTATTATTGTATGATTGTTACACTAGATATATAAGAGGGTAAGTCAATATTTATCCGCAATTTAGTTATATTTTTGTTTATGCTGGTAGCACTGTCTTTTTGCGTTGATGGCACATTCTTTGTTTATTTGTTGTTAATGTCTATGCAAGTTTCAAGCTGCTAGGTTAGTTTCGTTATCGCTGTCGTGCTGTTAATCATGGCTGCTCCGCTTTCTATTTGCACCAAAGAAGAGCAACGTTCAGTTGTTTGTGGCCGGAAGGCGTATTAGGGGCCACAACGGAATGTCTACGACTGGATTGAAAAATTCAAAAAATGGTCGCACAACTGTTCCGCACGATGAAGGAGCCGGACGACCGTTTACCGCCATAAATGAAGAAAACATTGTGTGCACGTGAAATAGTGCTCTTAAACAGACGAGTAACTATTGACGAAATGGCACTTCGTCTACAAATTAGTCACGGTTCTGCCTAAGAAATCATATAAAACGGATTTGGGTTTCATAAAGTTTGTGCAAAATAGGCCCCAAAACAACTCTCACAGTTGCTTATGTACACCTGCCAAAAACATTTGGATCGCTTTGGTAACGAACGGGACAACTTTTTAGACAGGATAATTACTAGTGACGAAAAATTGATCTATCATTACGAGCCGGAGAGTAAACTGCAGAGTATGGAATGGAAACAGTAGTTATAAACGACGGGTTGTAGCATTGGAGACTGTGGACTTGACCTTGACAAGGCGAGGGGAAGGGTGCGGGGGGGAAGCCTTGGAGGTCTGAATGCCACATTTGGCAACGTCGCAAGGAATGTGCAAGATTTGGCAACATCGCTTTGTTTACATTAGTGTTATAGTAGAGGTGCAAATGACCTTGTGACGTCACGGGGGCATTGACCCTCTGACGTCATCGAGAGGCCGGGGGTTCCTTTATCAGAATTTTTTTTTTTTTTTTTAATATTTTATCTATATAGTGTGTAAAACTGTGACGGGGGGGCATTGACCCTCTGACGTCATCGAGGGGCCCCGGGGTTCCTTTATCAGAATTGTTTTTTTATTAATATTTTATCTGTATAGTGTGTAAAACTGACCTTGCGACGTCAGTTCCATCAGAGCATGAGTCATTGATGGCCTAGCGCTGCCCGGGTATGCTTGATCGGCAGTTTATATTTTATCTCACGGACGAATACGGGGTTCCTTTATCAAATTTTTTTTTTAATATTTTATCTGTATAGTGTGTAAAACTGACCTTGTGACGTCAGTTCCATCAGAGCATGAGTCATTGAGGGGGCTAGCGCTGCTCCCGGGTATGCTTGATCGGCAGTTTATATTTTATCTCACGGACGAAAAGGTTGACATTGTGTGTGTGTGTGTGTAAAACTGACCTTGTGACGTCAGTTCCGTACGAGCAGGTCTTATCACTCCTATATACCTCAGCAGTTCATACTCCTTTATAAGCTTTTCCTCTCCAGCCCCTGGCACACAGTTATTCCGTGTTCTACCTGTATATAAACTCTGTGTTGTTTTACATTTTTGAATACGTTCCTCGCCTGTGTGTCTGAGTAACTGCAGGTCATTGTTAACCAGTCCACTACAATGGTACGGCAGTCAAGTAGGAACCTGAGGTATGAGAAAGACCGCCTGTCGACATTTGTCGGGTGGACATCGCCAGTGAGTGTTGTGAAGTTGGCCGCAGCAGGATTGTATTACTTGAAAGTCTCTGACCATACAAGGTGTCCATTTTGCGGAATAATATTGAATCAATGGGAATTATATGACGATCCTTTTTTAGAACACAAGAAATGGTCTGAAAATTGTCCATTTATCAAATATTTGGATCAACTGGAGAGTTTACCGATAAAAATAGGTGTTGTGGATGAGATTGATAGTGGAGTTTGCCAATAAAAATAGATGTTGAGAATGAAGTTGATTGCGAAGAGGGGGAAAAAAAATAAATGTGAAAACAAAAGGTATGTATGTTGCTGTGATATGTGCAGAAGACTTGGAATCTTTATTAATCAACTCCAGGTTTTGAAAACTCATATATCCTTGTATGAAATAAAAAGAAATGAAATAAATCAACTAATAAAGAATCTAGAAAAACTTCATCTTTCCCCCTCCACTCTGCGGAAATCTTACAGTGTCCACGTTGAATCCTTGTGAGATGGTCGCTCCGAGACGATTGGAACTAGTTACTGATCACCCCATCACAAGTAGCAAACTAGTTCGAGTTGGTCTTTGCGATTATGAGCCGACTATCGCCATCATCGCCAAGAAGACGAGCATCTATATGGACACGGAGGAGTGGAGATTCCTCACAGACCAGATTCCTAGGTTGCTGTCTCTTTTGCAGTGCAAACGCGGCAAGAGCGTGGTGGGCGTTGAAGACCGGGTGAGGTGTAAAAATGTGCTCTGTTTATTTTCTATGAGGGGTAGAAACAGGGTAATGAAGATAGAACAAGTGTACCATTGTTTTGCAATGTTCAATCAAAGTCCGCTAACCCTTGAGATGAAATCTCCATCGACATGTTTCAGCAGGAATGAAACGGTGAAGCTTTGTTCCAGTATTGAAAAAATAAACGACTCTCTGGACTTGCTAACCAAGATGGTCGACATTTACAAGAAAGAAACAGAAAATGAACTCACACAACCTGTGGAATGTGTACCGTTAGAGTTCAATATTAATACTAATACTCTCTTTAACAATTTAAATGAACTCAACAATATGTAATAATAGCCACGCAACTTGTAATTTGAACTATATTCAATAAATACTTTTTATATTTTATGTCTGTGAATTTTATTTAATGAACCTTTCCCTAAATAAAAAGAAGGAGGAAAAAAAAAAAACAAGATGTAAAATATGTATAGTTTATTTAAAAAAACAAAGATTGACAAACATAATAATATAATTAATAGTTAATATATTCATTTAGTAGCAAAGTCTTCGTTTCTGGATACATGTTCCTCGTCTTCTTGCAACCCATTTCTTCTTCAGGTGTAATTGTTCCAGATGTAGTCTAATGCGTAGTCAAAAAGGTATAGACCAAAGACCGAGGTAAAATACTCAATTCTTCAGTGCTCAGTGGTTTCAATGCCTTCCTCTCCTAAACGTTGTATAACTGACTCCATGCTGATACCGCATGTTTCCGAGTAGATTCAAAAGTACTCTTCTTCCTTAAACCATAAACATTGAGGACTATTCGCTTTATGGTACTTGATTGGATTGATGAGCGATTGTTTGTCATATAACAGTCCACAATATATGCATTTGACCGTATCTTTTACTCCTCTTACAAATCCGGCGAATGAGAGCAGATTATGAGGAGGAGAGATAATATTTACAAATGTATGCTTACGAACGTCTTCTTTTTTAAAGTTTACTGCTTCATCATTTTTTCTGACCCATGATGCTAAACGGTGTGCCTGATTTAGTGAACAGACAAAAGACGAGTTTAAATGAAAATGACATACCATCTTGCAATTTTCTAATTGTTTTAAGTTAGGACAACCGAACTCATGTAGATCATAGACCGGTTTACCAATAAGATCTTCAATAAACTTGCACTTTTCCATTCCTTTCCCCCATAATATGTCAAAGTTCTCAGTGGCGTGTTGTAATAAATATCTCATATCCTCATATAATACATCACCATAGTCCCATCCCATTCCATGAATATGTTTCTTAACCCAAAGGTTTGTCTTTGAATGAACAACATCTTCAGCATCTCGAGGTGGATTGAAACACCAATGCCACGATGAGCCGTGACTAATAGAGACTACAGATAATTCTTTAACAATCAATGAGTTAGAAGCCGTGCGATACCCCTGAAAATCAATTGCCGCTGAACGCATCGTATGTTTTAGTCGGTGAACAACGGAGAAGTGATATTATTATAGCCGCTACAGCAGCTTTATATATGCATCATCAGTACATTTTACGAACCAAACCGGTTCCTACTTCGTATTCTACTACTTTATCGTGAAGGATAAGACAGTATGCCCTAGTATTAGGCGGGAAGTTCTCACTCGCCTCTAGCTGTACGCGAATATCGATAGTCGTACTTTTTATTGCCTCGGATTGTTTAGAACAATCTATGACGACTATAGGTGCGAAGGTCTCAAAATCGGATCGTGACAACAGGGGTTGTGAATGTCTATTACCATAATAACTCGTTTGAAACTCGTTATACATTTCATATAGGAGAGCTACTTTTCCTAGTGCAAAATCTAGATTCAAATCGTCATAAGGATATTGTTCGCTATTCAGATAGAGTTTCAAATTTTTTATTTTACAACTATCGAATTGACTTATATCTTTGGTAGCATTTCTCATTCTATCAGTTTGAAATGCTATAATAACATAGCGAGGCTTTTCTAAATTTGTGGATGTTTTTACAGTCCAATTTTCTTGCTGTGATGCTGGTAAATTAGGGTATTCGTAAAGATCCCACGATCTGAATGGAATAGAAATGACCTTGTTTTTATCCACCATTTTTAACAACTTTAGACGTTCTTGATCAGAAACACGAATATGAGGCATCCTCCAAACCACTTTATCTAATTTTATTTGTACATCATCACTACCCTTTACACAGTTCAAGTCAGTACTCGATCTGATCAAAACGAGTTCTTGCTTAAGATTAATTAAAATTTTTCGATAGTCTTCACATATCCCTAAGAGAATATCCAATGGCAGACATACGCTAAAAAAACCGTTTTTATCTATTGAAACTGTTTTATCAACACCTGGGATTATCCACCCGGCATTTTCTAGTCCTTTGACTTGATTGGGTGAAAACGATGTATGACCTTTAAGCGTTGTAGTTATTCCGGGGTTTCTCACTCTATCGACTTCAATACCATTCAATTCATATCTTATCTCATCAAACAAAAACGCAAACGCGTTATTAGTGAATTTTGAAGTTGTTCCGTCAGTCCCATCCTTTTTAGAAATTCGTCCTTCCAGATAAACAAAACTTAAAGAAGGAAACGTATAAGCATCTTGTTGATGGATTGGTATTCTGATTTCGTCAGAATTGTTAAGAGTGTTCCCCGCATACGGCTGATGTGAATGATATTGGAATTGTGTAAGAGAATCATCAAATTTTACATCTGATGTAACGTTTAGTATGTTATGCATTTTGTTCTTTTTTTTTTTTTAATCGAAACCCACACTGTTTTAAAAAGTTGACGTTTGCAGTTGTTAGCCGTCTCGTCGACTTAGGTTTACTAATTCTTACCATGGCATGACATCCCCTTTTATAAAAAAAAGCGTGATGAGTACCACGATTCTCACCGGTACAAAAATCAATCCCCATTGTTCTTCAAATGTATTCTCAATGTAACAGTTTCCCCCCTAAAGTCAATAAGCGCACCGTCTTGATCCACTAAACGAACGGTAATATTGTCAACAGTCCTCGCGTTAGTTGGAAAGTAAATGACAGGATTCGGGGTTTCTATTATTTTATATCCTGGTTCTACAGCCGGAAAGAAGTGATGTATGCTATGATCCGGATCCCCATTCAGATAAGACCCTGATGCGATGTTACAATGAATCGAAATAGTGTTTACAGAAAGAATTTTCACAATGCCATCGGATTCGCTGTACCGATGCAATGGGTCAATGACTTGATTAGGACGATGAAAACCCAACAGTGGGCCAATAGAATGGGGCTTGTCGGGGAAGTTGAAGTAGACCGGTTTCGTTGTTCTAAGTTCGGCCTTTAAAGTACTCTCATTTCCTCGAAGCATAAACCCACCACTAGGTTTCTGGTGAGCAATTTCTTCGCGAAGAAAAGAATTTAGTGCATCGATATCATACGATCCTTCAGGTATCTGAATCGTCAGATTTCCAAAGTAAAACTTATCGTTAACATCTTTCCTGATATTAGGTATAGTATTATATGAGTCAAAAGATAATAACCCAACGGTATAACTTGAGCCTAATTCCAGCGGAGGTAAAAAGTTCGCATGGAGAACACTAGAATTCCCCGTCAACGTTACTGTGTAGCTCATGATTATGAATGATCAAAATTTGCTAGAAACATCTGCTAAATACGCTAAGCAGAGATGTCCACAAATCGGTGTATCCCACTTTTGATAACGACGTCTGTTGTAAATTATTTCTGAACCCTTAAAGTACTCAAGTAACTGTGGAGGTGGTTTTAAATTTCCAAAGGAATCAAAGTATTTCACTAGACTATCTTTTTTTACATAGCACACCCAATGAGAACCGGGTTCTGAACTCGTATGCAAATTTACAATAGCGGCCTCATGTTTTTTTGGGTATATAGGAAGACTATCAATCATAAATACTCCACGAAAATTTTTAATATTTAAAAGTTTAGACATATAATTTAATTCAATATCGGTCAATGGTTTATTTGGTAGTCATATTTTTCCAAGTCTTTTTTCTCGGTTTATAAACAGAGCGTAACCGTTCCTATGTGGTTTCAAATAAAGTCCTTCGCCAACTTTTCGACCTTCCATTGCCAAATTATGCCTCTTTTGCTCTTCTAATTTTAGTTTGGCCTGTTTCACCTCGTTAATCGCTTTCGCCACACTCGAAGCTCCTCCTGCTAAAGATCCCACAGCGGAAAGTCCTGCCATCAACGGTACAAGAAATTGGAGGAAGCCTCCCTCCTTTGGCAGCGGGAGAACTCTAGGCAGTGAAGGTTTCGTCTTACCGCGCAAATGCATTTTAGCCTTCTTGTATGCCGCTTTTGATGCGCTCAGAATCGATGATACATCATCTACCTTTGACGATTTAACCAAGTTAATAAAACTAATCTTCTTTTTCTTTTTTTTCTTATTATTGATACCCGAACCAAGTTTTCCTTTCGCTTTCATGACATTTGTAACTAACCAAGCAGCGGCTTTTTCTCCCCATGTTGAATCTGAAGCTTTAACTCGTTTCCAAGCATTATCAGCTAGGATCTTGTCCGCTTGTTTACGACTATCCATATCCGTATTTTGGCTATAAGCTATATCGTGTTCCTTACAAGCTCTGTCAAGCTGGTTTATTCCTCTATCGCCCGCAATTAATCGTTTTTCTAATTTCGTCCCCGGTCCACAATACTGATATCCTGGTATGTGTAATTCAATTGGTAACTTGTTTATAAGCCTGTTCACCAAACCTCTTCCTTTTCGAACCCTGCGAGTCATACTGCACTTGGAAAATGAAGAACTGAGATATATATACGGAGGAATAATGATGTTGTTCGCATTCAGGATGAAATTAGTTAAACAAGTACAACGTTTCTCTACCACAGACTTTTCACCTGTCAAGTGCGATTCAGAGGGGAGGCACAGTTCATTATTACCGAGCACTATAAGATCATCAATTTGTGGACCGAGCGGATGTGGAAAGACTAATATTATGATTGGTCTTTTATTAAATCCGAATGGTTTAAAATTTAAAAATGTGTATCTTTTCGGAAAAACATTGCATCAACGGAAATACCAGTATTTAAAAAGTATCGTAAATCTTGTCCCTGAAATAGGGTTATATGAATTTGAAGATGCGAAAGAATTGCCACAAGAAGTTGAATCCAATTCGGTCTGTATATTTGATGACGTCACTATGGAAGACCAGGACATAATTAAACGATACTTTAGTTATGGTCGTCATATGAATCTTGATTGTTTCTATTTAACACAGAGTTATGTTTGTATCCCGAGACATCTTATCAGATGTAACTTTAACTTTTTAATAGTATTTCCTCAAGATGAATTAAATTTGAAACATATTTACGAGGAACATGTAAGCACTCCAGATTTAAGTTTTCCACTTTTTAAAGACATGTGTTCTTTATGTTGGGAAGAACCATTTAGTTACCTCGTCATTGACAAAAGTAGAGACCTGAATAATGGACGTTTTAGAAAAGGAATTGATACGTTCATTGTAGATATATAAAGAACAGTCATGACAATAATTGAGCATTAGCGATCATGGACCCAAAAGTCACTCGCGAGATTATAAAAACTAGTGAAATTTTGAAAAACAAATTTCAATCGTTGAAACGCGGTCTCCAGGATATCGAGGAAGGTCGAAAAGCGTTTTTTACACCCGTGCTAAAACCTCTCGAGGACATTAAACAATCTGTACAATTAAGTAATAAAGAGACCAAATCGGAACCCGCATTGACGTCTAGAAAAGTAAAAAGAATTGTCACTACTAATGTTTGGGGCGAATCGCCTGATAAAAGCGAGTTAGAGTCTGCTAGTATTTACAGAAAATCAACATTAATGCCGAAAACATCACTTCATCGCAAAAAAGTTACACAAATTTCATCTGACGTTCCAAGTACTGCGCTAACACCATTATCTCACTTATCAAATCCCCATCATGAGTTCATGTCACCAGAAGTAGAAATGGATGAGTATGTGACAGGCGATCCACTATCAGAACAAGTCAAAGAATACGCTAAAACTCCACAAGGAGAAGCCGAATTTAAGGAACATCTCGCCTCATTTGGAAACCTGCAAAGAGAATACTTGGATAAGTTGTTAAAAGGTGATAAGGCACATGACTCTCGTTACGGCATTCGAGTAATGCCTTCTGGAGGATTGGCTATTGGTGACTCGACCGATGTTCAGCTTTTTGAAAACAGTGATGATATTTCTATAAACAACATAGTGTATGAAGGAACTCCTGGATTGTTGCAGCTACTCTACTTGAAAAATCCTAAATATTATACCGAGTCAGACTTGGATAATTATAAGAATATTTTACTTTCGACCAATGCTCACAAAAAAGGCTATAGTGAGGAACAAGGAGTGTCCGGAAATAGATCTGAGAAGTATAGAAATATAATATCGAAGTTATTCCCAACACAATCTTTAAAACCCCGCCCTCCTTCCTCAGCATCAGCAGCTTCGAGCAGGCTAACTTCACTCCGTTCCCACTCTTACAAACGGGGCACTGGACTTATGAGCGTCGATAAACCTCTGTACGAGCGTTGGAATGACCCAAACGAACTAGTCGATCGCCTTAGGCTGCTAATGTCTTCAACTTATGCCGGGCATGAAGGACATCAAAATGAAATAGAATCTATAATTGAAGAACTACGAGAAGAAAATATAATATATTAATGCCCACATTTTTATATTTAGATTCAGTACAAACATGACAATAAACAAGTTCGGATCTCACATAGCAAAAAAGCATACAAAATACAAAAAACGTTATTTTCCATTCAGCTTATTAAAGTCTGAAAAGGACATTGATGCACATCATTTAAGGATCGTCAATATTGCAAATCCAGTCGCTGCTCATGACGCTGCAAATAAAGTATATTGTGATACACTAGCACTGACCTACACTGATTTAAAGAATTGGCCGGGTAGCTATATAGATGGAAAAAGAAAAAGACTTGTCAATTTCGCTCCACCTATAAATAACTATGATGTTGTTACAAAAGAATTCTTCGACAGAGTTGCTTTGACTCTAGTTGACAATATATATGATTGTCTCGGGAAAAGAATAACAAACATCGGTGAGCCCGTAGAGGAATCTGACGCAGTCACACTCGGCTATCTTAACAAAGTACTTAAAAAAGAAAATTATAGATGGATTCATCAATAATAAAAACAACAATCGTAAATGAATTACATAAGCCAGCTCGCAAGATATACCCTAGAAGAAAGACTGTTTTGAAAGGGATAAATGACTTGTGGCAAATAGATCTAGTAGAAATGATACCTTATGCTCGAGAAAATAAAGGATACAAATATTTATTAACAGTTATAGACTGCTTTACTAAATATGCATGGGCCGTACCAATAAAGAAGAAATCTGCTGATGATGTAACTAAGGCAATGGAGAGCGTGTTTCGTTCGAGCAAACAAACACCGAGAAATATTCAAAGCGATCAAGGAAAAGAATTTTATAATTCCAAGTTTAAATCTCTAATAAAACAGTACTATATTAATCATTATTCGACCTTTTCTAATATGAAAGCTTCCATTGTAGAAAGGTTTAATAGAACTTTAAAAGCGAAAATGTGGAAAGCATTTAGCTTGGGTGGAAATTACAAGTTTTTAGATATATTACCTCAGATTCTACATGATTATAACTCATCATTCCATACAACAATAGGTATGAGACCAATTGATGCCCATAATAAAAAATCAGAAAACTACTTGCTAAACAAAGTGTATTCTTCTTCTTCTGTTCGTTCCAAATCAAAAGTGCGAAAGCAGAAGTTTGAAGAGGACGATTTTGTGAGGATATCTAAGCAAAAAACAGCATTTTCAAAAGGCTACAAGCCAAATTGGTCAAGCGAAATATTTAAAGTAATCAAGATTCAGAAGACGGATCCATATACATATTTACTTGAAGATCTCAAAAGTCAACCTATCAGTGGCTCATTTTATGCTGAAGAGCTTCAAAAAGTAAAACATCCAGATGTTTATCTCATCGAAAAGATTTTGAAAAGGAAAGGAAATAAGTTGTATGTGAAATGGTGGGGGCTAAAAGAAAGCAGCTGGATTGACAGGAAGGATATCGCATAGTGGTGTGAAAAGAATAATGCACTTTTGTAATGAATGTATTTATTTGTAGCTTTATAACACATGTATTTATACATATCATTGATGAAATTAGACACTAAGTTTTTATTACTTATTATCATATTTCAAATAAAACATTTTTGATTGCTACTATTCTGTTTATTTTTTCTTTTCTAATCTCAGATATAATTAGTTCATAAAATAAACAATTTAATTACATTACAAAACATTTGCTTTACTTATGTAGCGACAATGCATAATGGCCATAAGGAAGTGTATCTCTTGCGTTATCTAAGGTATGCCGTTTATCATCATATGGACAAAGAGACTTTTTATTGATTAAAACTGTTTGCACTTGATGTCTTTTTGATTGAATGATCTGAAATTGGCTGTACATCGACTCATAATTTCTTAAAGTATCTAAGTAATTTTGGAACGTGAATTCTTTAACCGCACATTTTTTAACCCCTTTGGATCGTTTTATCAATAAACCACTTTTGGTTATAAATGAATACATTTTTGGCCTTAGGCCAACATATTCAACGATTGGATCGCCAGCAGTTTCATCTTTGAGCATTCCTACTATTTTTTTGTTTTCTTCAGAATAACAGCGATGTTTTGTTGGAAAATTACTGGTATCAAAATAGTCTTTTAAATCATAATTTATATCATCGTATATATCTTTTGTATTTACTAGGTATAAAAATGAATCAGTATCCATATAACAGAGGTTTATATTTTTCGGACCATATTTTTTTAAAAATATGTTATAATGTAATTCGTACATTAAAACTTTTGATAGTTCCAATATACTAAAACCAACATAAAGAGGTTTATCAAATACAATTTTATTCTTCTCTAACTGAACGGAAACTACATTTTCAGTGAAAATTATTCTTTCTTTGAAATTTGGCTTTTTAACTAGTTTGTTCAATGATTTTTTATTTGTAACAAGTTTTAAATCTATTCGTTTTCTAACGTTTTCCATAAATTTACCAAAACAGGAGTTGTTCATGAGTTTAAAAAAATCCGATTCAAAAGGATTGGTTGACTTAGCTCTATGTTGGGTATTTAAATTTATGTATGGTGACAACCAATTTTTTTGCTTAAATTTTAAAATCCTATGAATTTTGGTTAATTTAACGCCAAGATTTAGTGCTTGTTTCAAATTGACATAATGAACAATATAACGGGTTTTTGGTGTGAGTGTAGTAAGTAACTTTTCTGTTGTTTTATCACTGTCAGGCGATTTTAATTTATCAGGTAATAAAGGTAGTTGACAGTGCATATCGTGTATGGCTTCAGGGTAATCAATGTCTACATCGAGTATATAACCAACTTCAGAGTTGTCAGGAACTTTTAACACATCTAAATCTTCATTATGCCATTCAAAGTCACAATATGGAAGGAAACAGTTCATTGCATAGCCGTATAAATTATTTACATCTGCGTAAATTAAGTAGTTAATGGGCTGATTTGGATCGTAATCATCTACATAATAATTATTTGCTTTGGCATAACGTTTGACAACTTGTGTAATACCTCCTCGAATGCCTTTTTCGATAAATAATACCATATCCATGTCTTTAATAACGTCCAATTCAATATTTGTCGTTTTTAACATTGCTTCGTAACTGAGGCCTGGAAGAGACATAAAATGGGCAGGATCTAGTGAATATATATCCATAGAGAGATTACGAAATTTTTCAAATATTTCACATAATAAAATTACGTCTGTTTGTATATACATTTCGGTATATTCTTTTAAGTTATTTATATTAAAAGTATTCCAAATGTTTTGCGCATGCTTATAATCAGACTCGGAAATATTTTCTGCAGTTAAGTTGTTGTAAAATTTACTTATTACAGGCAACTGAGTTTCTTCTAACCGCAGTAATGAATCTATGTAAGAGTAAGGGTAAATTCCCTTTCTCGTTAACAATTCAACTTTCGTTTCGTCAGGAATTAACTGATGCAAATGAGGGAATGTAATTGAAAGACTTGAAGAACCTTTTTTCATGTTTTGCACTAGGGTATCAAGCCCCGCAGCTAAAAATTTATAACTATCTACAAATCTTATTTTAGTTTTGCAATCTTTAAATGTTTTGGTAAAACTTATGTATTTTTCTGTATTACTTGGAACTACGGAAACATCTCCTTCATGGTTTGCTAAAAACGGAACAATAAAGTGCGAGTCATAACCCTGAAAGTTATGCATAAATACTGGAATGAAATTGGGTGTTTTTGCTTGTAAATTGCAATTAGAATGAGCCGCTCCAATGAACTTAGATGACACCTGATCATGATGATGCACCTTCTCATCCTCATTTAAAGTTTTCAGACAGATAACACATACATGGGTACACTGATAAATTATCTTTTCTTCCTCCGTCATTTCAGACATAGGCTCAACTTTACCATATATTTCATCAGCTTTTTTAGCCAAATCATGTAGTCCTTCCATGAACATTAGCATACATTTTTCACCGGTAAAAATTAATGGCTGTTGTAATTTAAATTGAGGTATATCCGTTTTGACCATAAGTGAAGCACAAAAAATTTTATGGTTTTGAACTGATTTGGTCCAAGAAATTGATGGATTTTGGGAAGGACCTGCAATTGGTTCCAGATATGATTCAAAGTCTGCGTAAGCAACAATTTTAATTTTTTGGGTGGATTCGAATTTTTTAAATTTGATTTTATCATCTGCAGGAAAATCTGTCCTAACTGGTTTATGCGCACCGCAAAATAATAAATGTTCCTTTAATCGTTCTTCCGCGTTTTTTCCACTTTTTGTTTTGTATCTCCGGGAAATAGATGTTAAACACCTGTGGCAAATTTCTTTAGCGGATTTGTCACCTGATATTTGACTACCAACAAGCCTGCTTAAATTTGTGATATAACAATAGTGTGAGTTTATTTCATTTTGAAGAAACAAAAGGTCAAATCTCTCGTTATATGTTTCCTTTTTGCTTATTCTTAAGGGAAATATATTGTTTTTTTCATCCAAACCGTACACATTAATTAAAACATTGTTTACTTCCTCGAATTTTTTAATATCTTTAAATGAAGTAGGATATGAAATACAATCGAATTGATAATGGGTTTCTAAATTTTCGTACAATGTAGGATCGTTCGAACCAACTGTTTTGCTCAGTATTGCTAAACGAAAACAGTCGTTGTTTATATTTTTTACATTAATAACAGCATGTTTGTTTTTTATACCTTTTGGCAAATTAATAAATTGTTTTCCGCTCAGAGGTGTATATTTGGTAAAATGCAAACATAGAAAGTTGCAAGAAACAAAGGCCCAACCAGAACCTTTGGCTTCAAAGGAATCTAATTCCATAATTAATTTTTCGTATGACTCTTTCAAATAATTGTGCAAATCGGTTGATGAATCTATGATGTTCTGACTAGTCTTAAAATTCATACTGGACTTTTCCTCGTTGTTATGATTTATTTTTTTGTATGTACAATCTAAGTGTAAATTAATTTTAAATATGTTCCATTGTGTCAAATATGAAGTTAAAATCTCAATAAGTTTTTCTTTATTGATTTCTAAAAAAATTTTTGGAGTAGTTTTATTATTATGATTTTCAAAATAAAAGTCTATCACCGAATTACCAAATGCAGCCTTTTTAATTCCTTGTTCATATGTGATTAACCTATCAAGTTGTTCCTTATTATAAAGTTTATATTTTTTTGGAGAACTAATTCCTTTTTCTACAATATTAGTGTTGTAGAAAGGTGGAATGTTCGAATGTATCCGTTTTTTGAATGGTAAATGCGATTGAGAACTGGAAACAGATTGTTTTAAAGAGGGTCCAGCCGGAGTTTGGAAATTTTCCATTGTTATCGATTGACTAGTATTACCGACTAATGCTTGAAGGGGACTGATGTGCTTTTTATTTTTACAGGTAATTATATGTCGTGTACAGCTACCTTTCGAATTAAATTCACGTCTACAATATGTGCACACATGAAATTGCCATTTGCATTTATGTGCGTTTAATGTTTTCAATAAAAGCCCACATTTTGAACACAAAACATCCATACCTTTTTTAAAATTAATATTTTCCTATGACCATTATGTTCGCTGCTAATATATATTTATTCGCTAAAAGTTATTATATATGAATTTCTCTGCTTTCCCTTGTATGTCATCTTCAATGATCCTACGATAAAGAAAACAATCTTACTTTTTTTTCTAACAATCAGGTATTAACATTGTTTGAAATGAAGCAATTGATAATATGAAAACTCACCATTATAATGTTCGATCTCCGCATCAGTGAAACATTCACTGTACCTCTTGGGAAGAAAGGTCCTAAAGCGCTCTCCTCCTCTTTCAGCCTCTATAATAGCCTCCACCCCTTGGCCGTGTTCAGTTGTTTTAAACCGCAACTCCAATATTGAATAGCATACCCCCTCATGCAACTCTCCTATGGTTTTATAGGATGTAAGACCGTTTAATCTATTCAAAAGGGACATCTGCAATGTTTATAACAATCAGATTGTTGTAATTATGTTAAGATTAGTTAAAACAAGTAGCAATAACAACTTACGTTTAAGCAGTGATTAGAGACGGTGGACAGCACAACACGCAGACGAGACGGAGTGACGGAGTGCCAGTGGGCCGAAGAGGGAACGTTTATAAAGGGAGTATGGACTGATGAGCTAGGCAAAGTGTGAATAGGAGGTATCATGACCATATATGGGCATGGGAATATAGAGAACTGCGAATGTGACTATTTAACTGACGGTCCAGATATTAATCGTGTATGAACTGATGAGCTAGGCATACTGGGAATAGGAGGTATTACGACCCATATATGGACATGGAAATATAGAGAACTGTGAATGAATTGGTTAATGTAACTCACAGACAAGGTGATTATTTAAGTTTATATTGCATCCGTAAGACAATCTCACTTATCTTATTTTGTCCTGTCGTCTGCTATAGTTCAATGTCAACCTTTTCGTCCGTGAGATAAAATATAAACTGCCGATCAAGCATACCCGGGCAGCGCTAGGCCATCAATGACTCATGCTCTGATGGAACTGACGTCGCAAGGTCAGTTTTACACACTATACAGATAAAATATTAATAAAAAAACAATTCTGATAAAGGAACCCCGGGGCCCCTCGATGACGTCAGAGGGTCAATGCCCCCCCGTCACAGTTTTACACACTATATAGATAAAATATTAAAAAAAAAAAAAAAATTCTGATAAAGGAACCCCCGGCCTCTCGATGACGTCAGAGGGTCAATGCCCCCGTGACGTCACAAGGTCATTTGCACCTCTACTATAACACTAATGTAAACAAAGCGATGTTGCCAAATCTTGCACATTCCTTGCGACGTTGCCAAATGTGGCATTCAGACCTCCAAGGCTTCCCCCCCGCACCCTTCCCCTCGCCTTGTCAAGGTCAAGTCCACAGTCTCCAATGCTACAACCCGTCGTTTATAACTACTGGAAACTACTAAATTCACCGTGCAAGAAAAAGTTCAGGAACTAACCGTCCGCAGGATAACTGATCCTTGCGGTTTCTTGGGACTCCCAAGGTACATTATGAGGAAAGGGGCACAACGATAAACAGTGTACGTTACAGTGAGATGCTTACTGCCTAGAGCCTGCAATTCGAACCAAACGCCGAGAACTGATGAGGATAAGGAGCTGTGAATTTGCACGTCAATGCCCGGCGCATACTGCTACTCACACTGCTGAAACGCTCCAGAAACTCCAGATAGTCCCGATCTTGCTCCTTCTGACTCGCTTGTTTGTCCACTCAATGAGGCATTAAGGGGCCGTCGATTTACCTCGGAATTAGTGAAAGAAGCGATGCATTCCTGGCTCGCAGGTCAACCGAAAACCTTTTTTTATGAGGGCATCGTGAAGCTTAAACATGGATGTACCAAGTGCGTTGAAAAGCAAGGGGACTATGTCGAAAAATGATGTACTTGTAAGTTTCCTATTTGATTACAATACAATTTTATTACTTTATTGCGGATAATTATTGACTTACCCTTGTATTTTGTTATTTTAAAGTGACCTAATATTATTTTATAATACTATTTTTTTACTCTATATAATATAATAATAATATATTAGCATTCCTTTGTATAATTCAAATCAAATTTATTTTATCTTGTTTAATATTCTCGTAAATTAATTACATTATAAATAAATATATTACATTTATCACACATGGTGTTACATATCCGTTGATTTGAATTTCAAACATGTTGGCTAGGACTTGTAACTAAGTGAGTTAGTGAGTAGGCCACTGAACTTGATATGTATTGGAGAGTCTGGCTTGTCTCTAGACCGCTCTAGAATTATTTATCAGTCTAGGATCACTAAATAAATATTTATAATGCTCTATGTCCACAATTCCATTAACCCACTATTCTCCGTTCTTGTAATTATATTTAAACCTTTCATATATGATTTATATTTATTTAGAGAAATAAAAAAAAAATAGTATACTTTATTTGTTTAGATCTATGGAATGTAATATGAAGAATATAATCGCAGGTGTCAGAATAGAAAAATATGATCCTTTTGTTGATAATCCTACAGATAATCTCTCGTAGTTGCACCTGTGTTCCTGAAATGGTTCTATCCACTCTCTCTCATCATAACGCGCTGTCGACAAAGAATGAAGTAAGACTTCGAAATATCACCAGATGAGGTCTATTGTGTAGGTAGAGATAGAACCAAACGGTATATCCATAGTAATATAGACACAAACATATATTATATTTATGTATATATGCATGTAAATATTCACAAATATACAGTACAAGTTCATTTTTCACTTTATACACTAGTGTTTGTAAATATATTTATGAATATACATATCTGTGGTTATACCAAAAAGTTTACAAAATAAATTGAATGGATAGAACTGCATACAAAAAAAACCTGTACCACTACAATGTTGTACCTGTACCCGTGAAGGGTCTGGGGTTCAGTACATGGAAGATACAGTACTGTTTCATGGACAACGGTTTTGCAGGGAGGTGATTTTTCCTAGATTTTTCCTGATTTTTCACGCTCAACCGCCAGATTCCCCCCCCCCCTTATTTTGGGTACCCACTTTTAGAGCCCGGGTGAGGCCCATGAGGATCCTTGATCCTATATGACCTATCTCCGGCTGCTAACAGTCTAAATAAAAGTCTTGCCTGCAGCGGGATTTGAACCAGGATTTTTGGCATAGCAACCCAGCCCATCCGCTCCCATGATAGAATTTCAAACGAGAGTGTGATTCTTCAGAGGATGAAAAGTAAAAATACGTAGAGATAATTATTGTGAAAACTACAATACCTATGACACATAAGAAACGGAGATGAACATAATTTTTTGCAGCGAATAATACACGAAAAATTTCAAAAAAGAAGAAGTGTAGGAATGAGACGACACTCATGGCCGCGAAACCTCAGAGAAATTTTCAAATGTTCAGCGAAACATTTAATATTGTTTACATATAATTCTTAAAATTTCATTATTAAAAAAACCATGTAAGGCTAGGAATAGCCGATCTGGGAATAAAGAGAATAAAGATAAAGTTTACATATAATGAATAATTTTTCTTAAATAAATGAAAAATCATTATTGTACAAATTTCCCGTAGATTTCATATTTATAATTTAATACATGAAAATATATGTATCAAGCGGCTGACACAATTCCTATAAAACTATAAAAAAAGTTGCAAAGATTATAAAAAATAATTTCTTTCTAAAAGACCAGTCTTTTTGACCACACCAAACGTGTTTCTTCAAATCTTCTAAAAAAAAAAAGCAGTGAATGATTTTTTAACTATAAGATAATTTTGACAGGACATGTCACTATCAATTTTCAAAAGATACCTGTGTTCAGAAAATCTGATTTGTTCACTACCAATTTTTTAAATGGAAAACAGATCTATATTTTCAAGTTATTTCTGAGTTCAGTGCATCGGGCAGTGTAATCCAAGGACCCTTGTCTATGCATTTATCTTCTTTTTCAGGCGGTAAAACTGTTTTGTAGGGCACTCTCAAAAAACCATTTTCTTCGATTTCGCTAAATACTTTTCCGTACACCCTCACACAAGACTGAAAAGACAAGTAACAGCTAGACGCTTCCGACTACTTCAACACATCATAGACAAACGCTCAAAGCTTCAGATCAATTACAAAAGACTTATTTATGTGACTGTTATAAGACCTATATGGACTTACGGAATTGAACTATGGGGCACCACCAAACAATCGAATTCCTCTCGTATTCAATCCTTGCAATACAAAATCCTTCGCAAAATCCTAAACAGCCCCATCCAAACCCACTAGTTTCCATCCTTGCATCCAATTCCATCCCGGACAATCCTCCTAGGCGTCTGAAGAGAAGATGGCCTCGGGACATTCTATTATAGAAATGTTATTAGAGTGCTGCCAGTGGGTAGTGCCTCTACATGTCCTGTCATGTATCTAGTTAGTCATATAGCCCTTGTACTAGATGTTTATATTACAGTTGTTCAATTCAATAAAATAACTAAAAACATAAAAAAAACTTTTCCGTACAATGAAAGACATCTTAATATAAGTAAACACAATAAAAACCCTATACATATTATATAATGAAGCACGCTAGTCGTGGCTTCAATGTGAGGTTTCACCATACACCTTTGCACTTGAATCCCTTAGGCTGTTAATATTCAAACTGACGAACCTTTTTTACGATAACAATAAAAATGACATAACAGTAGGGATAAAATGTTTGTAAACTCTGATCTTACTTCCTTTCTGTGTAGCTCTACAAACCGGAGTGGCACTTGTCTACCTGGACAATAGCCTTCACATATTCCTATCCTTACCTTCACATTTCCCTTCCAGTTTGTTACCACTAAAAACTTGAGGTCATACCCCACATGATCCATCCATCTTCTTCTAGGTACCACAAATTCTACTTTGGAGCATATTTTTTTAACATTTTATCAGCCTCCATTCCAAGAACGTGCCCTAAACACTAGATCCGGTGGAATTTATAATACAATCGGTATTATTGCATAAGTCGTAGAGCTAATTCTAAACCGGTAATGAGATATCAATCCTTCAAAAGAACAATTCCATGTATCATAAAACCCAACTTTTGAATAGAAGTATTTGAAAGTTCTATTTAAGTTAACAAAATAAAAATTTGGGTATTGGTTAAGCAAAACATTCCTATAGTAATGATTGTATAGAAATTATTTTATCGACCATCAGATTATTTAAAGCATTGAAACTTTTTGATATAACTCAAGTCATTATTCCTATAAAACTAAATATTTAAACATTATACAACTCAAATATGATTTTATAAAAAAAAAAGTTTTAAATGTGGAATAACAGGTATGTCGTACCTGAATCAAGATTTGTGAAAATGATAATGTTCTAAAGAATTTAAGTATGTAATTAATGTCTTAATTATTTCAGGTGACAAAAGAGCTAACGAAAAATATAGTAAATAATATTAACTATTCTTAATTACTATATAGAAATATTACAGAATAATTAAGTGTTGTAGAATAATTGAATATTTGTAGACCCGTGAGTAATGTAAGGCCTAAACTGTCGACATCGGTTTTAGAAAAAAATTAATTTAAGGATTCCTAGAAATAAATGTCCTAATGATAATGTTAATTCCTTAACGAAGGTAGAGGGATAGCTCGGTATCGCAGCCTTCTACTGATCTCTAAATCCCGGGTCTGAGGCGCTGTGGCTGATAAATTATTCATTCTGTTATCACCCGCGGATCGGTCCAGGGGGATTAGCAGAACCTCCTGGGGCTTCACCAGCCTCTGGGTGGACTTGAATTGGTTAAAAATCTGCCCGTTGAGCGTGATCTTGTTTAAGTCAAATTTTTCTACAAAAGTAGGATTAGAAACTATACCATACATTAAATCCAATTGTAGAGATACGGTTTCTTAGTAAAAACTTCTTTAGCCATGTTGAGCGATATTTGGGAGGGGAAAACAGTTGCGTTCACGTTACGGACATGTTCATGACACATTGCGATTCCTAGCGGCTGTGAATGAGTTTCACAACTTCTTTTTACAAACTTTTGCTAATGGTCAAATCAAAAATCAAGTAGCTAATGGATGGAAAAACAAGATAATTTGGTTGAATTTTCCGAAATTCCAATCTTGACGATGATCTTTCACCAATCAGACAACCACTTAATATCAATAAAACTGTAATAAACAAAACGAAAATATTTTTAATTTATTACTACATTAGCAATGACTATTCAAAAATCACAGGAAGGTTCTTATGATTCTATTGTTCGGTTGTAAATAACCTTGAGGATTATTATACGTAACTATGACAACTGTAACAAGAATTCAATGTTTTCAATCTACTTGAAATTGTATATAATTATTGCTCGAAGTACCAATGGATGTGAAAATTTGACTAATGTTAATAATTTAAATATTTAAAAAATGTAATTTGAATGATTCAGACCATGATTAAGAAATTCAAAAAATAACAATAGAGTGCTGCCAATGGGTAGTGCCTCTACATGTCCTTTCATGTATTTATTTATTCATACAGCCCTTGTACTAGATGTATATATTACGGTTGTACAATTCAATAAAATAATTTAATAAAATAACAGTTATTCCTAAGGTTAGGTTTTTCACTTCTGTCAGAATGCCTAATGAAAGTTTATTAGAGCTGAGACATGGTCCCTGGGACATTTTGATACCTTTTTTCTGGAATTTCCAACCAAACCTTTTACGGGAAATTCTCGTATGACTCAGTACCTTTCTATCTTGTTAGTGCCTTATTGAATGTGGAAGTAAAGGTTGGTTCAAAAGTTTGTTCAAAAAATGTAAGCAACGCCTGGTCCCAAGTACCTCAATACCTCAATACTCAATCATCAAAAGTACCTCAATACTCAGCGACTTCTTTGATGATACATTATAATTCTTTTTTTTTAGTTTTATTACAATTATGGAACCCCAATCTTGCAAATGAAAACGTTATTAGGACTGTTGACTTGATGTTTTGTGAAAAATATGCCTCTTGTCAGATGGTATGCGAAAGCATTGAAACATATGCCCATCGAAACAAATGAGGTTAACATTCCAAGGAACTGTGTCAATTGCTTGGAATATTGATAATTTTAATTTTGAAAATTGTTTTTATATTTATTAATAGGTTTTTATATCTGGTCGAAATAATTAGCAGAAACTTATTTGATAAAGAGTACAGAATTAAAAATTTGTAGAATTTTTGCTGCTTAGAAGTATGTATAATAAAAAATGCCTCTCAAAAAATGCCAAAATACAGTGTTAAAACCAGTGATGATGTACGGGACCGAGGCTACGTGTTTTTCCAGTTTAAATAAACTTCTTAACATAGAGAAAATGATTCTTAGGAGAGTCCATGTGCCCAAAGTAACACCAGAAGAATACCGCCTTAAATATAACAAATAAATTTACTGTGAAGTACGTGACTTGGAAACAGATATGAGGGTAAGAATACTCAAATTTTAGGGTCACATGATGAGGATGAAAGAGGAGAGACTAAACTTAAAAAAAATCACCAAAATTATAGGCTTCAAGTTCTAGCAAGGATACCCACATTAAATAAAACAAGAAACACAGGATTACACAAGGTTTGTTAGAAAACAGAAAGGAATATAAAAAAATCCTCAAAAATGCGTTACTTTTGGCAGACAGAAAAAAACACTAAGACATAGACAGAAGAAAGAATAAAAACCTTCAGTGAAATAATGAATCAAAGATGGACCGAGAAAAAACTGAAAAAAAACCCTGCATCATAGTCGCGTAGTCCTTCAGGGCTGTTTCGCCTCAAATAAATTAACAGGTTCTTAATTGTTTAAAATCAAAGTTAAATATATTGTTATTAATTTGTTATAAATACACAAGTATTAAAATATGTAAATTTTTACTATCCCTATTTCCTTCATTGATCGTATTTGTTATATTTTCATTGACAAATTTCATATATTCGTTGATTTTCGGAATCGCAAGAAGGTTCATATAATTAATAACATGCAATAAAATGTTTAAATATTTTATTATGCATTTTTTAATGAATTTTTACATCAGATGGTACGTGGAACCAGGTGTCAACACTAGCGTATGGTAAAAATATGTCATTACTTGAGGGCTAATACCCATCTGTCTGAAAATTTCTATAATTTCTTCATGTCGGGCCAAACAACTCCTTGCACAGCCGTTGAGTTAGTAACAGTACAATATTTAAAACGTAGTGAACATTAGACTTTTGTCTTTTTAATCCCCTGTATTAGATACGTGATAAAATCACATATTACCAGGTGTTTAATTATTAATTGTAAACATAAGGTTAATAAAGTTCAGTTAATTGTTGGCTATTAATGAGTAAACCATACAATATCTTAAGCAAATATATTTTACCTGGGTTGTAGAGGTGCAGGATTTCTCAATGTCTTGGAAATTAAATATAGTTAAATAGACGGAAACACTTCCCGAGGTTATATATAGATTTATTGTGAATATAACTGAAATTACATGAATTAGTTAAGGCAACAATTTTTAATATTTATTAATCACTAACCTACATATACACAGACTAATGATGAACTAATGGTTACAAATGTCTCTGGGACTGGTTATATTAAAGGAAGGAAAGGAAATTGAGTCAAATGCTGAGCTTGCAGTCAGTTACTAACCTTTTATGGCCTTAACTATATATCTCATGTGGGTACTATGTAACTTACTTGTGAGCAATAAAGCTCAATTTCTATTATTATTATCTGTACTTTAAGGAGCGAGGTGGGATCAGTGGTAGAGCGTTGAGTTGCCATACTTAAGGTTCTGGGTTCAAATCCCGCTGCTGGCAATAGTTTCATTTGATTTAGTAGCAGCTGGAGATGGATCCTATGGGATCCTGATGGGGCTCACCCAGCCTCTATAAAGTGGGTACCCAAAATAGAGGAAAAATCTGGCGGTTGAGCGTAACCTAGGAAAATTCACCTCTGCACAACGGTTGTCCAAGAAACAGTATAGTTTCTACTATATACTGAACCCAAGACCCTTCATAGGATGTAGTGGCGCTGGTATGGTTTTGTCAATTACTCGTAATTTTTTCGATTTAATTGCTCTTTTGCAATTATACATCATTTGTGTGGGTTTTTTCTGTCGCCATATTATATTTTTAATTGTAGTTTACTGCTTTTAACTAGTTGTATACAAGTTTATTATGCACTAACTATAATATCCCTCCGTCTACAGCTTTTACCCTGGTTCCCGAATGACCTGTATGTGATAACATAATTGTTAAAAGCAAAACGACAATTATCTATATTCCTTATTCTGATATATCTCCTTGCAACAGAGGCAGAGTCATCTATAATCTTTTAGGTGTACCACAAGTACAAGAGAGGAAAGGTACAGGAAATAAGCTGAGAATATGTGCTGTACGTATTTCAGCGCGTACCTCGACATTAATATGAGGTAATTAAGGTAAGGAGGAAGCCAGAAGTATGAAATCAATTTACAGAAAATACAGTTACCATTCCCAGATGCATCACCACCTAGTAGATTTCTGTTATCATTATAAGGTACAATTTAGACGATGATTTTTATATCATCTTTCATTAATTTTCATATAAAATAAATATTGAATCATCTAACATGAACCGATACTAGCAACCTATCCGTCCACGGACCACTACCTAAACCCAACTCTGTCAGACCACTCTTAACGCAATCTTCCCACCTACGTCTCGGTCTATCCTTCAGGGGCTTCCCAGTCGGTACAGAGCTAATTAGCTTTTTAGGAATTCGTTCATTACTAGGCCCAGGAAATTGACAAGCGCATCTTCTTGGCGATACCATTTCAATAATATTAACCGGGTGCATGCTTTAAAATTCCGAGTTCTATAATATCATAAATACTCCAGTGGTCTCGTCCTTTATTGGACCGAATATTCTACGCAACACCTTATTCTCGAATACCTTTAGAGGTTGTTCATCCTTCAGCCTTAGCGTCCAAGTTTCACATACGTGAAGAATGAAGGTTTTACAAACTCTTATTTTTAAATTTCTGGACAGAAGACGTGAACTTAGTTGTTGGGAACTCCAAAATATGTAACATATTGTAAATTATGTATATAATTGTTATTCTATAAAATAAGAAATTAATGTTTATTGTATTGAATTGGCTAGAGAGAGAGGAAAGTAGGCGAGGGAGAGAGAGGGGGTATTATTGTTGCTATTAGTGCACCTTGGAAGCATTAGTGAACTTTAGTCAGTCTTGCTGTGTCCAGCACTGGGAGAGGATGCCTCCACAGCCTTTGCAGAACGTTAAACTGCCCTATTGCCTGAGTCACGACGAGAAGTACATCGCCATAGAAGACGTCAGCGCCGAATTTTCAAGTTTTAGTTCAGTGAACTTAAAGTATCATAGCAGGTCAGACATTTTCATTTTCTGTCTCTCTCTCTCTCGCTCTCTCTCTCTCTCACTCTCTCTCTCTCTCTCTCTCTCTCTCTCTCTCTCGAGTAGAATTAAAGAACATTTTCTCCTTTTTATTTATTACAGTAATGCTGATTTTAATTATTTTCATAAGGAGATTATTTTGTTTGTAATTTGTTGGGGATGTGTCCTAATTAATGTATTTTGTTAAACTTATTTTAGTTTCACTTATATTTGATAATGAGATTATTTCATTTGAAATTCTATTAAAATAAACTATTTTCTGTTTTTATTTGTTTTGTTATTTGCTTATTGTATATTTTGTATGTTTTTTGCTAACAGGAAACAGGCAATATTTATCGGGGTCATTATCGGGCGCTCGGGGAATTCACCTTTTTTATTTTTAGGTGCACCCTGCCCCCAACATTTGGTCCGGGAATCTCGAGACCTAATAATAACATATATTTCCTGCCTTAATTTCTTCTTGAATCAACCATATTTACAACACTTGAGTGCCACATTCCATAAAACCGATGGTTTGTTTCTACTATGAACAATAATAATTTATTTAACCATAAAAGGTCTTTAATCATCACAGCAATATTATTTTGAAACTCCTTTCAATACCAGACTCTTAAATAATTAGAGATTTCTATCAACTGTTTTGTTTTTCATTAAGGTAATGTGTTTTCCAATTTCATTCAAACATCGAAAGATTTATAAGGAAACTGTAAAAACAAAATGAAAGACGGAAAAACAACCGCAAATTAGTTGTTGTGAATCCTAGCAGAACATTCCCATCTCTTTCAGCTTTAATGGAATAGAATAATCCTTGACAAATCTTCTGCTTTGCTTCTTGGAACATTGGAAAAAGGACCTTTTTTGTTGGCTCAGGTCCAGGACCTGGAAGACAGTCCAGCTTAACTTACCTTTATACAAATCAGCGGGCCGGAATGATCCTTGGACCAATATATCCTTAGCGATCCTTGGGTCTTCATTCCTTATGCAACGCAAAGGATATTTAGCCTGGCTGCTTATATATTACCGTTCTATATAAAGTATTTTACAAATTATACAATTCGCTTTGTAGAAAGTCTCTAGGGAAAATCAAGCACGTGTCTAGATAGTAATACTCTTTTTGAGAAAATACTCAATGTGTTTTTTTTAGACTTACAAAAGAAAAGTTTATCTTCTTCCGTGACCTTCTTTGTCTTCCAGGCTCAAGCCTCCCCCTCGAAATCTCTGGAACTACCGTTGAACATTGAAATCACTTATACTGCCTTTGCCCCCGACTTATTTGATATTTCTAACCGTTTGAGACCTGTTCCGGCGGAGTTTAAACTCGTTAAACAAAATTATGCTAAAATAACGCATGAACATCTTAGTGAAGACTGAATTATTTCCAAGTAGCAAAGTGTTACACAGGTACAGAATTAAACAAACATTTTTGGCTAATTATTTCGTAGGCTGTCGCTTCGAATTTTTTTTATAAATTTATTTATTGATATTTACAACTGTATAAAAAAAAATACATCAAGTAAATGGGCTAAGCGATACATAATGACATGTGAAAATGACAAGTAGAGAAACTACCCACTGGTAGTACTCAAATCACAAGTTCAACTCAGAAGTCACGGGGCCATCTTCTTTTCAGATTATCGGGAATTGAAGAGGAAGCTAGGTTTGAAACTAGAGGGTTTGAGTAAGAATGAAGTTTGTTATGATAGATAGCGGGTTCGGACCAAATCAGCAACAAATGGGACATTAAGGTCGTTATGGATGATTTTATTCTTAACAAAATAAGGAGCATTAAGGATTTTACGAAGGATTTTGGATTGTAGGGATTGGATACGAGAGGAATTCGATGGCTTAGTGGAGCCCCAAAGATCTATTCCGTAAGTCCAAATAGGTCGTATGATGGTCATGTAGATGAGTCTTTTGTAATTAATTGGGAGGATAGAGCGTTTGTCTAGTAAGTGTTGAAGTAGCCTGAAACGTCGAGCGGTTTCTTGCGCTTCGAATTTAGTTAAAATAAATTACAACTTTTAATTCTTTTCATTTTATATATTTTCCGAAACTACAATTTATCGTGAGCTTTTGTATGGAAAAGAGAATGTAATTATGGGAAATATATATACGTCGATGATAATTTCATCTAGAAATGATCGTTTCAACAAAGATATGTTATCTATACTTCGAAATGACAGTTGAAACTTCAATTTCTTGATGATAAGATAACGGAAATCTACTCATTATCCATAATTAGATTATCTTTTTCATGATAAAACTCGCGTTATAACTTGTATTGTTTGAAAATATTAAAAATGAAACGAAAAATCAGTTAAAATTTGTCAGGATCGCAGCCAGCGGACTACAGGCGCATCAGCTTGCTTCCGCATCTGGGGAAAGTCTTTTGTCCCCAATTATCTCAAGGCGTATTGCTCAGAGACAGCACTCATCCCACCGGAGCAAACCGCCTACCAGGCCGGCCTCTGCCCGGATCATCACCTGGCGAAGATACATGCGGAAGTGAGCCAGTGCACCGCCAAGAACGAAGCGAATGCTATGATATCCATAGACTGCACGGAAGCGTTCGACTCAGTCTCCCATAACCTATTATGCAAGACACTACAGGAAAACGAATTTCCGGAAGAGCTCTACTCGATCCTACGGTCGTTTATACAACAGCGAACGATAGCAGTTCGTATCGGCGATACATCATCGGAAGCCATCTCATTCACCTCTGGAGTGCTTCAGGGGTCTGTGCTATCTACAGTACTTTTCTCAATATACCTTTACCTGTACCACTACGACCCGTGAACGAGTCTGGGGGTTCAGTATATGGTTGAGACTGTACTGTTTCATGGACAACGGTTTTGCAAGGAGGTGACTTGTCCTAGGTCACGCTCAACCGCCAAGTTTTTCCCCCTTACTATGGGTACCCTTTTTTTATAATTCTTTTTTATAGAGACTGGGTGAGCCTCAGGAGGGTCCTAGATCCTATATGATCCATCTCCGGCTGCAAACAGACTAAATAAAAGTAACTGCCTGCAGCAGGATTTGAACCAGGATTTCCGGCATGGTAACTACAGTGCTCAACCACTGAGCCACTCCGCTTCCTTTTTCTCAATATACACAGCTGAAACTGTTGGAGCCAACTACAAAAAAGCTACTGTAGCAGCCTATGCCGACGATATAGCGAACTACAGCTCCTCGATCAGCGCAGTGAGAGCTCTACGCGGAGGAGGTCTGTGCGAGCATCAGACAGAAGCTAAAAGGACTCAACATCACAGTGAATCCTAAAAAGACGGACTGCATAATTTTCTCCTTTCAGGGGAAAAAGCGCCGCCCTCTCCCTAAGGTCTTTAGGGTAGCGGGACGCGAAAACAGACAAGCGAGCAGCATAGTCTACTTAGGTGTCACCCTTGACCGGCACCTTAAACTACCCTACCACTGCAGGAAAAAACTCAGATCGGTTAGAACCAAGTCTTACAGACTTAACCACCTGCTTACATCCCCTAACTTATCCCTCCGCCTCAAGTTGGCCATCTACAAGAGCATCCTAAGACCGGCACTCCTTTACGGAGCACCACTATTAGGTAACATCACGCCGGCAACAGCAAAAAAGCTCCAACAGTTTCTGAATAGCGTACTGCAACGCATAGTGAGAAACACAACATTAAACAAAACAAAAACGGACCTCCTACACACTACTCTCGACATACCGACAGTTACAGACTTCATTAAACGTAGACACATTAAATTTTTCGACAGCCTGAAATACTGTACTAACCCTCTTTTTCGGACACTCGCCCCAGCAGGACGGCCACAAACGTGGCAAGATCACGTACAAAGTCTCAGCCTGAACTGAGAAATTAATAAAATAAACAAACAAACGGAAAGGGAGACGGTGAGCCCCATCACCGGAAAAATCTAAAGTTAATAAATATAAATAAATAAATTAGAACCTTGCACCTTCTCATCCTCCTCTTAAAATGTACAAGAGATACCTCTCCGTCTCATCTTGTGTTCTACTTAAAAATCTTCAAACCCAAAGGGGCTAAGAAAAAAAAAAAAATGTTAAAATTTATAGCATAACTTAACTCTGAGCTACAACCTTCGAAACAGATGCCCATTATTGTTTGAAATCGGGTTAATTAGTGTTACATTTATAAAAGTCAAAAGTATTACTTAAATATTTTATTATTTGGAGGGGTATTTTAACGAAAACATAAAATCTTGCATTATTTGCCGGACAACCAAATAGTTACCATATTAAGCTTTTATTTTTATTGTAGAAACTCTGTAGATAATACCAAGAATGTGTCTAGATTAATAAGATTCTTTTAGACACTCAATCAGTTTTTACAAAAGATAAGTCTTCTTATACGGCCTTCTTTGCCTTAAATGCTCAAGCCTCCCAATCGAAATACAACCTGGAAACATCGTTGAACAGTGCACAGTCTTATAATGACTTTCATTATGTTTGCTCCTTTGAGCTCTGTTCTGGCCGACTTTGTTTTGAACTCGTAAAACAAAGTTATGCTAGAATAACGCATTAACATCTTAGAAAAGACTGAATTTCCAAGTAGCAAAGTGTTACACAGGTACAGAAGTAAACAAACATTTTTGGATAATTATTTCGCAGGTTGGTACTTCGAGTTGAATTATAAGTCTCAAGTATTCATAACTTTTCCTTTTAATATTTTCCGAAAATGTAAGTTATCATGAGCTTTAGTATGGAAATGGAAATGTAATTATTGGATAACTTGTATTTTTGAAAAGTTATAAAAATGAAATATTTAAAAAGTTAAAGCTGGTGTAACTCAACTCGAGGCGACAACTAACGGAGAATTACCCTTTTTTTATATATATATAATTAATAACTGTTTACATTTACAATAGTCAAAATTCCCACTCATATAAACAGTTTAGTATTTAGAGGTGTATTTTAAAGAATAAATTTTAAAGTAAATCAAAAAGTTACTATATTAAACTTTTTTTAAAGTAAATCCACACGGATTAGAATCCCAATGAAAAAATGTCTCAAGTTGACGATGATTGAGACGTTAAGGGTCTCATAATTTCAAAATAAACTAAAAGTTTAATTCGTCTTAATGCCCAAATAGTTAGCTCTCAGTTTTCAGGTGTCTTGAGAACTACTAAAAGCGTACGTGACAAATATATATTAATTTCGGGGTGCTTCAGTTCAGTAACAGTTTTCCTTATTAATAAAGTTTCAATTAGGAACCGCCAAGTCTCGTTGCAATCTACAAATTCAGTTGCCAGTTGTATATCGTTTTGCTTTCCAAACCATTTTAGAGCAGCCTAAGCTATGAGAGGCTTAGGACTGTAATATTTCCAAACTTTTAATTAATTCAATTATTAGTTTAAAAAAAACTGTACCACTACAACCCGTGAACGGGTCTGGGGTTCAGTATAAAGTAAAGACTGTGCTGTTTCATGGACAACAGTTGTGCAAGGACCTATCCTAGGTCAGGCTCAACCGCCAGATTTTTGGCCCTTATTTTGGGTACGCTATTTTATAACATTTTATAGAGGCTGGGTGAGCCCCAGGAAGGTGCTAGATCCCATATGATCCATCTCCGGCTGCAAACAGACTAAACAAAAGTTTTGCCTACAGCGGGATTTGAACCAGGATTTCCGTCATTGCAACTCTCTCTACCATTGAGCCAGTCCCCTCCCAAATTATTAATTAAGAATTAATTTGTTCTGCCTTGAGGATGCCGCATTAGGCGAAATATTGGACAGGTATTTTTAATTTCGATCGATTTTTTCATATGTTTTTTTGTCTTCTGTTCTTGTGTTGTTTGTTACTATTATTTA
This sequence comes from Troilus luridus, assembly GCA_964056705.1. NCBI lineage: Eukaryota > Metazoa > Arthropoda > Insecta > Hemiptera > Pentatomidae > Troilus > Troilus luridus. The sequence continues at coordinate 103,979,112 of OZ057416.1, read as the reverse complement.
TTTTATTTTGTTTTCCTGTTGTGTTTTTTGAGGTTTGGTGAGTGTATATTGATGTTTCAAATCTTGAGTATTTATCAGATGTTTTTATCTAACCTTAGCCAGCTGGGAATCTAGTAACCTTCCCTATGATTCAGTAGTTGTATTTCAGCCTTGTGGCGGGATGTCTTTTTTGGGTGCATTATTCATGTTTTGCTTTGCTGTTATTCTCTTTCTGCCCTGAGGATGCCTGAATAGGTGAAATATTGGACAGATGTTTTCAATTTTCTGTTTTAGTTTAGAGACTTAAGGAATTAGTCATAATTAATTGGATTGTTCACAAATATTCTAAATTGGGATCTGTTCCGATGGTGTTCTAATTTATAAATTTGTTACGTTAATATCTTTATTAAGTTTTTAATATTGTAATAATGAATATATGGTGAATCTGGATTAAGTACTTAGTTAAATTCTTTGAAACAATTCAAAATCTTGTGTTCCATCAAATCATCTGTCAATCAATCCTCTACCAGTAATACTCTCCATCACTTACCTTTATCATTCTAGTTGTCCTGTTACCATACCATACCATCTGAGTCTTCTTTCTTCCATCTTCTCCAGGAAATTCTGAACATCTTCCATCTTCTCCAGGACATTTTGAATAACTTCTATTAATTCTTTACGACGATATTTCTGACCCTTATACTTGCTGCTCTTCTCCTGAAATATACTGCTTGGATTTTTTTTTCTTGTGCTCTAATTTTTTGACTTCTGATTCCTGTAACGTATAACTAACTGATTTGTCGATAAGTTGTTCGGTAACTTTTCTATCGGAATAATGGAAGGAGTTAATACAAGTTACCTCAGACGAAGATAACAAGTACGAGAGATATTTGAAGGGCCCAGTTTATTAGATATTATAACTTTATATACAATTTTGTGTGTTTTATTCATTTTATGTCCCATTACCTTCCTATGGCTTATTGCTACTAGTGCGAGTCCTGAATTTTTATTATGCAGGTTTAATTTTTTTAAATATAAATCTGTATTCAGATTTAATTAGGATACGTATTTTTAACGAGCCTGACACCGGACAGGATTTTACGTCACCTTAAAAAGACGGCATAACTAAAGATTTTTGCTTCGTTGAAAAAATCCTAATACCCATCTGCAGGGATTGGAAGTTGTTATGCTACCCTCTACATCACATGTGATTAATTACATACTTTCTTGTAAATGATGATGATTTTGATACGTATCGTTATTCGTTGATGATTCTCAAAACTATTTGAGTTTATGTCGACAGAACTCCACCTGTTAAAATAAACAACAGCATCAGCTTCAGGCCAAATAAACCTATTTAACCTTCGGGCATTCGCGTCTGATTCGTGAAAATTTTCTTTCGCAGGGATCAGCAACAGAAATCACGATAATTCTTTTAACTTTGTATTTCTACGAATAGAAATTTATTTTGACTGACACGAGCTTTGTTTACAAAATGTAAAAGGTTTTATTTGATTTATTTAAATGAACCTGTGATTGATTTCAAGTAGTGTTTTTTACTTGTAAATATAATATTCCATTAGCTAATTAAATAAAATTACTTATTTAACATCAATTTTTTAACTTCGGATACATAAATCACTTATGGGAGTGAAAGCCGGGTTATGCTGGAGAAACAAGCTAGCCGAGTGACAGCAGCGGAGATGAAATTCATGCGGAGAGTTTTTGAAAAGACTAGGAAGAACCGCTTCAGGAATGAAAGAATAAGAGAGGAGAGAACAAGGAGCTAAAAGTGATCGAGGTAACAGATTCCATAAAAAACCGGCAGCTTAAGTGGTTTGGCCACGTCAGTCGGATGAACGAAGAGAGACAGAGAGCCAAGGAAGGCCATGGAAGCTAGGCCCGCTGGGAAGAGGCCGAGAGTCCTTCCCAGAATTTCCTATCAGGAATATATCCTGCGCATCGGAGGGGAGAGAGACATGACCCTCCAGGGAATGAGGCGACTGAGTAAGGACCATGAGGCATGGCTGCGTTGGGTGGAGGCTCCTCGACGCTAGCAATTGCATAAGAGCAAGTTTGATTAATTATTTAAATCGGTTCTTGTACAAGTAAGTTTTTGGGATTAAGTAAAATTATAATAAATCACAGACCAAGCAGTTCCTTGAATTACCAATCGCTTCATATTGTTCAGGTTTAAATACGTTTATATTTATTTTAATCATTTTTTTCTTACTTAAAAAAAAAAAAGAGAAAAACATTTTTTTCCATTAGAAACGATTTTTTTTTTACATCGAAAAAATAAAGTTGACCTCAAACAAGTCTGTATGCATCTTTTCATATCCATATTACTAGCTTTAATTCTATTGATAATATTTATATGTTGATGTAAATTTCAATAACCTCGCAGGTTTGTAAATAAATAATTAAATTTACCAAACTCACTTCGGCTATGCAGTTGTGTAACTATTATATTGTGGATTTGTGTAACTATTATATAATATCAATTTTATCTAGTTCCGTACACAATCATAAAACTCCTACATGTCAAAATGTTGTTTCTCCAATCTCTGGCAGGTGATAAATTTGAAAATGTTCCAACAGTAAGATAATAACTATCCGTGAGTCAACATATTTCAGCTCAATAATTTTTTTTTCAAATAGAATTGGTATGTTAATTCTCTATTACATAATTATTTCATAGACACTTCTAAATTTTTGATTTTTTAGACAAATCAAATATATTAATGATAGACAATTGTTATTGCACTATCGTTTATATAAAATTTATATTATGTAGTATGATACGATTGTAGGTTCAGTACATGCTAGAAACAATATGAGGAAGAAAATGGTCCGGGTACAGTTCAAGAAAATTCTCTTATATAGGGAGAACTGTTTATTGGTTAGCCAATGTTTTGACCAACATTGCAGGTCTTCTTCAGAGCTAGTTTGATCGGCGGGGGTTGACACTAGACTAATTGATTGATATTGTTAGTCAGTCTAGTCTCAACCCCCTGTCCATGTTCTAGCCCCAAAGAAGGCCTACAATGTGGTTCGAAACGTTGGCTTACCAATATATCTTCCTCATATATATATATATATATATATATATATATATATATATATATATATATATATATATATATATTATATATATTTATGGTCAACTACTATTATTCCACAGGTAGAAACAATACTGTGTCTATGACAGCGGTTGTTCAAGCTGGTGATTGGTCCGAAACCCTGCTCAGCCTCATTAAAGGGTGTTATAGATTTTGGGTGAGTCCCAGGAGAGTCTGTAGATCCCACAAGGTCCATAAATGGCTGTTAACAATATACATAAATGATCTGCCAATGCAGGATTTGAAACAGGAATCTTTAGTATAGCAACTCAGGACTCTACACACATGGCTACCACTATCTAATGTAATATATAGTATAATATGATATGTGTAATATTGATATTGTTATTTTGGTTTTTTGAAGTATTTGTACCTTCCTATTATTAAAGAACTCATCCATTAGTGTCCATTACACCATTTCACATTGAACGTTAGGTGAAATGAAGAAAAATGGTGAAACCTGATATTATTATTATTTATAATCGAACAATAAAATGGGTCGGTTAATAAGTATTATAAATATTTCGTTAAATATGTGAGTTAAGGTTGTAACAAAATAAGAAAAAAAGGAGCATTAAGGCTATATTCGTTTTTGGAAATATATATTAATAATGAATGTTATTTTATAAATATAATGAATTTTAAAATTCTATTTTCTCACTGTATGTATACCGCTAAAATATGCTGAGGCTGTCGATATAAGGTGCTTAGCGATTTATGGCAGGCAAGTGTTTACATCGGCGCTTGGCTCGCTTCCAGCTGAGGTGATATGTGGAGCCGTGGAAACTAATAATTCATTAAAGTTTATCAACTCCTTTACAAACACGTTATGTATAAATAGATGTATGTATATATATATATATATATATATATATATATATATATATATATATATATATACACATAAGTGTTAAATCTAATAATGATGTCCACAATTACACACAATATTACACAAAACTAACCTTTTTTGAGATAGAATATAAAGGAAACTTAATTCTGGGACTAAGGCCCTTTAGAATTGCAAACATGAACAGAAAAAGAAGCATAATACATTTCTGGCCAGAAGGATACAAAATAATAAAAATCATAAAGCATTTAAAAAGCGCCAACTAATAAATAACAAAAAATTACGAATAATGACAGGAAATTAATGTTTCCTGCGGCTCTCCTCTTGGACCCTATGGACACCTGAAAAAGGTCGGGTAGAAAAGGAGGGACAGTCAAGGGAAAAGCTTGAGATAGAAAAACGCATCTTCAAATCAATTACTATATTAAAATATTTACACCCAACTAGTACCGATAATGATAAAGACTAATAAAATAATATAATAAAAGATATAATAGGCACCATGACAAAAATTATAGTAAGATTCGCCATAGACAACAATTCTGACTAACGACTTAAGAACTAAAATCATCTCATCATCGCCAGATTCACCATCAATTCGCTGAATAGGTCTCGATTTAACAAAAAAAAACAGTTAGTAATAAATCTTTGAGAATCATCAAATCGACATATTTTATCCTTGCTACCTCTGTTAGCTAACACAATCGAGAATTTTTGCACAGGAAATTGCTGGGCGTCTTATCGAAACGAAGCTATTCACGAAGATTCAGCTTGATAGTAATCAAGTCCTAAAATGGGCCATGGATCCTGGACCATCAGGGTTTCGAGGGAAGATGAGATATTTTCAGGAGTAAGTCCATCTACGTTACGGAAGGTTGTGGTTTTAGGAATGACATCTGGAGTTATCATATTGCATGAAATTTGGATAAAATCGCGAGAGGACTGAAATAGGGCGGGGAATCGAGAGGAAAAAAGGATGATGAGATACAACTGTATGAAAGAACAGTATGGATGCCACTATAAACTGATCAAAATGGATGCACGTATGGTTTATATAGATGCTTCTAAAGACTTTTAAATTACTTTTTATAACTTAGAAGTTTCCCCAAAAAGTTCCTCTGAAAAAATATCAATTTTAAATTATTTACCATTTAGCTTACCTACTTATTTACTCCTTACGAGTTGATTTTAGATTTTTCTTGCACCTGCATCTTTTATATGTTATTCTTTCAAAACAGGGTGTCCCATTTCAAGTGGATCAAACGTTTTTAACTTTTAAAGAAATCAAAATTCAGAAAAACGTTTCAGGTAAATTAGTAGTTGTTCAGGCCTAGTTTGAAGAAATCAAAAAACATTTATTTTCAGTGGTTTCCTCTTGACCCGCATTTATTTTTATTGTGGCTGGAAAATGTAGTAAATTTACAATTTTTTTCAATAAAAACGTCGAAACAGAAGGTTTTTAAATGTCCAGAATTTTCTGATTCAGAATACATTAATTGGTAAGTTATTACGACTAAAAACTCTTAAATAAAATAACTTAATGCTACATTACGCTTCCTCGTAAAGGAGGTATACTAAAGTAGTGAACTTTGAAAGCTTTTTCTACATAACTATGAAAGATAGAAAAAAAGGTTACACACATATTTTCCATGTTTTGGATTGTACATTTCAGAAAAATATAAATAAATGGGGGTCGAGACAAACCTACATTGTTTGAAGATCGCTATCGACCATTCAAAGTGAAAAACCAAAAAATGTTTTTTTATTTCTTCAAACTAGACCTGAATAACTACAACTTTTACCTGAATCGTTTTTCTGAGTTTTATTTAATTTAAAAGTTCAAAACGTTTGATCCACATGAAATGGAACACCCTGTATAGTTATGATAGTGAAGTTTCTTAGAGTCGTGTTGCTGCTCTTATAGATAGGTTGTATTTGATCTTCATGAATGAAAATTTGGTGTATGTCCTAACGGTTTCTGATATTTAGAGTTAAGCTCGTCTTTTGGATTTGTTTAGTCACTTACAAATCAAACAGAGCAACATATTTTTTACAAAGTCTTCAGTGTCAAATTGATGTAATTAAAGTATAAATTTGTCAAAAATACGAGAAAAAGCTCATAAAGAGAAATTAAATAATTAATAGAATGTTAATTTTTTATATCTCTTTTTGAGCTTTAGTTAATTTTTATTGACAAATTTATACGTAAATTACAGCAATTCAACGTTGATGTTTGTTTGTTCATTTAACGTCACTTTATGCTGCTATGGCTAATCGGACGATGCTACAGTGGGAGCTCTAAATTTTGCTAACCCAGGTTTAATTAGGATAGGGATTTTTAACGAGTACCTGACATCGTACAGGCTCGGGACCTCCGTTTAACGTCCCTTCCGAAGGACGGCGTAACTAAGGATTTTTTACTCCCTTAAAAAATCCTAGGGTCACCTGCCGGGCTACGAACCCGCGATCTTGGGCTTAGTAGTTTGCTACGCTAACCACTGGACCACAGGTGACCTTAAAAAACGTTGATGGCTTACAAGAAAAAAGTTGTTTTTAAATGGGATCCAGCTGTGATTGCTATGATAACCATGCCCTAATTCTGATCACCTATCAATAAATCATATTGATTAGTAAGTTTATTTGTTTGTTTATTTAACGTCACTTTATCCTGCTATGGCTAATCGAACCATGCTACAGCGTAATATCTAAATTTTGGGCATCCAGCTTTAGTTAGGATATGCATTTTTAATGAGTAGCAGACATCCTGCATATTTGGGACCCCCTTCCGAAGCACAGCGCAACCTGCCGTACTACAAACGCGCGATCATGACCTTAATACGATAATAGTTATGCTAACCCAAGACCACAGGTCGTCCTATTGATCAGTATAATAATATTAATTTGAAGTCATTGATGAACCATGTATTTTAGGTTTTTTAAATACCATTTTAGTCATTAATTTTCACTTTTTGATCATTGTTACTGAATTATTGTCTTCTGTTATGCAAAATTATAAGAATCAAACCAATACACGAGATATCTCATATGCACTGTCAACTGGGTATATAAAGGGGTAACTAATTTAGTTCGTCAACTGCCAACTAGTAACTAATTGTAGCACCTATTTTAGATGTTAGATTTTGAGTTTTCGAAATACATCCTATCACTTATTTTCGTATCATTACTTCATTTTTTGTTTAAATGTTATCTTTTATTTTTGGTATCGAACAAAAAGAGAAAAGGATTAACAAAGTGACCACTTTGTCATAATCGACTCAATTGAAGGCAATATATCGATACATGGTAATATCTGCGAGCTAACAATTGCCAGGGACGGACATTGCTACCAGAGAGAGTCAGTATTAAAAAGCTCCACGTGTGCCCTTTATTAAAGACGTCTCTACTTTTCCAGAGCATTGCCCGTAATGCTTTTTTTTTTATTAGCTTGAAAAAAAAACTGTAAGTCCCTTTTTTTTAAGGTTTTATTTATACCTAATGTTATTCGTTTATAAAGTTTTTTTAACATGATTCTACGATGCCTTAACTGTCCAATGATCTCAGGGAAAGTTAGGATCCTTTGCTCAGAATCATTTTGATTTATTAATCCAGATCAGAGGACTATTATAATAATAATCAGATTATAATGATAATAATATATATAATTATAGAAAAAGCATATCCGTCTCTTCTCCAAATGTTGACGTGGTTGATTGAATGGGATTTGTGTAGTAAATAAAGATCTTTTGACCCTTCATACATTTATTGACATATTGACAGCCTTTAAAATAGTGTCACATATAACCATGACAATCCACCATATTTATTCTAATAGTTTATAATAATAAAAATTATAAATTTTCGATACCCGAGGCGTCTGAAAAGAAGATGGCCTCGAGACCATCTACTATAGAACTTTATTGGAGTGCTGCCGATGGGTAGTTACTCCACATGTGTTTTTCATGTCATAATGTACATATCAGCAGATTTACTAGTTATAATCATATTATAGTTGTAAATATCAATAAATTAAATTTTTAAAAAAATAAGAAATATTTTTCGATAAAGTTTTAAGCTATAAGAATATAGGTGGATATGTGAAACAAATAAAAGAGGAGCTGGATATGCTAAAAATCAAGGATAAGGACTGCTTGGATAGAGAGTTTTTCGGAAAAAAAACTTAAAGAAGTTGGGGTTCTTGCAGGAAGGAAGGAGAGACGAGGGAGAAAATGGACTAAGGGAGAGCGAGAGGAACAGTCCAGGAAGATGAGAGAGTATTGGAATAGAAGGGAGGCGGAGAGTGTGAAGAAGATTATTAACTGATATTTGCGTGGTCTTTGCTGGCCATTTCGTTAAAAAAAATAATTATAATGATTATAAGTACTTGCTGTGAAAGAATATCATTATAAAGTAATAATAGAAGACATAATAATTTAGCGAAAATTGTTCTCCAGTTCTTGACCAACAAATTTTAAATCCGACACCTGTGCTTATTGTAATTACTGTCCCCACCAACTATTCAAAAACTCCAAGACAATCTTTTTTGGGACAAATCACACTATTCGTCATAGCAACCATGATATATTGTTTATTTTGAAGGAAGAAAAATATGCTAAGACTATTGAAATTGGAACCCAGAAAGAGGATATTACTTAAAACGGGGTCGCAGAAAAATTTAAAATATTATGTTCTGAGGAAAACCAGATGAAACTTTTTAAACATGGGCAAGCTAAGATTTTTCCGTTAGTCATAGTGAAAAATGGCTTGATTCCGAGTTGTCGCCTTACTACTCAGCGTTGTGTAAGCACTTACATTCTATTGTGGACTCTTTCGGATCAAATATTGAACAATTCTTATTTTCAAATACTTTAAGATGTTTATTCTTTGAAAATAGTAATTACGATTCACAACTATACAGAACAATAATGTCGGAGTATGTTAGAGTTTGGTGCTGATTCGCCATGCTGATTCAAATCCTTCTAAGGCAGATTAGTTATTTAATCTGTCAACAGCTACAGACTATCCTATCGGATCTACAGACCATCATATACAGTTAGTAAACCTTAATTAAGGGAAAATCTGGCAGTAGAGCGTTATGTATAGTATGACGGGTCTGTTTCGGAAAAAGCATGTAGATTATTTTTTACATATATGATACTTTTACTATTTAATGAAATACTCAAAATAAAGCATATGTATATTTATAAACAACCTCGAAACAAAACAATTGCAATTAAATTTGTGGATAATAATCAGCAATGCTTTCTAAAATCTTAGTAAGCAAACATTCTTTCTAGTGTATATTGTATTATTTTATTTGTTACTAATTTTTAAATAAATTATAATAATTATAATGACGTAAGTCAACTAGATCTAAATTAAAACAATGTTCAAAGAACATTCTTCCCCTCGTATACTTCGCAAAATGCGAGAACGGGGGGGACATAGGATCAGTGAAAAGAAAGGATATAATCATGGCCGGGGAGCGAGCCTGATACAGCCAGGATGGCTCAGTTGGTTGAGTCCCAGACTAGCGATCTGGAAGACCCGGGTTCGAGTCCCGGTCTTGGACATATCTTTTCATTTTCAAATAAAAATTAGTCACAAATTAAATAAAATAAATTATAATAATTGTAATGACGTAAGTCAACTAGATCCAAATTAAAATAATGTTCAAAGAACATTCTTCCCCTCGTATACTTCGAAAAATGCGAGAACAGGGGGGGGAGCATAGAATCAGTGAAAAGAAAGGATATGACTACAGCCAGGATGGCTCAGTTGGTAGAGTCCCAGAATTTTTTGAATGGTTAACAACGTAATGTTTATACCTTGTGCCTTCAATTTGCTTTATTCCATTATAGGCCTTCCAGCAATCAGATTATATGTTTAAAGCAAGAAGTCAGTATTTCATCTGCTCTAGATGGGACAGGATATAGGAAACACTCCCTAGTTTCCCTGCACACGCCTCCAAACACCCGTTCCTGGGGATATATCCTCCCCACATTATATTTCCTTTTGGAGAAGCAGGATTCATCGACTTCAACACTAAGATCTTCTCCTCCAATAATTATAGGTTTTGTTAATATATCATTTTCACATACATCTCTGAGTTTTCTATATATTAACTTCTGTTAATTAGTATTTATAATAAAGGTTACCTGTTAAATTTCTGAAACTTATGGAGTTATTTCATATAAGTAATCATAATTACCGAATAAGTAATTACCTCCCAGAACAAGCAGTCTCTATCATATACTAATATACGACCCTCCATGGATAGTAGCTGTAATGGTTTATTTATTTTTTTTCTAGTTATCATATGAAAGGGTTCAAAGTTATTTCCTCCGATATCTGTATCACCATAATCGCTGTTGTTACTGCTACTAACCATAAACTTGGTCATATCCGAATTAATTTCAAGCGTTTCTACTATTCTGGGTGTTGAAAATTATCAAAAAATGTATTAATTTAAAATTATGGATCCTACATTTTTCAATATGGATTACTCCTTTCTATTATTGTTCGTATTCGGTCTGGTCAACTTGTATTTATAAAGAAATAAATTGAATATAAAAACTTTTCAAGAAGGGATCCAGGCTTTGGGGAGGACCAACCGCCATACTAATGAAGCTGAAATAGGATTTCTTCTTTTTTTTTATTAGGGATAACTAAAGGGAAGGTCAGCAACGCAATTATATTTTATGTTGTTATTTTTCCGGGGTTGGGATTTATTTATTTTTTTCGTTGAACTTTTTAACAGTGTTAGAATCATTTTATTGTGGTTTGTTCGAGAATTAAAAAGTTAAAAAAGGAGTTATTTTTCCTCTATCCAATACCAATTAAAAGCTTCATCCCTCAATATTTGTATTGAGTAATTATACTTTAGTTTACGAACATTGCTTCACATTTCGTTGTTGTTTACTCATAACATTTTATTTACCACAATCATATTGCGGAGGGTTCAGTATTAGGTTGTAACGCGATACAGTGCTAACTTGCCATAATAACTAATAAATAAATAATTTATTTATATATATACATATATATATATATATATATATATATATATATATATATATATATATATATATATATATATATCTGAATACGGCATGAGGATCCGCCAATTGCAAAAAATTACGAGAACACGGGGATACAGGATCAGTGAAGAGAATGGAATTGCCTGACTTGGATGCGAGCCTTGGTAGCACAGTGGTTAGAGCACAGCGCTAGAGACGCGGGTGACCCGGGTTTGAATCCCGGCCAAGGCATAATCTTTTGTCATCAAAATAAATAAAAAATTAAATAATCAAAAAGAACAATATATACATGTATTTTTTATTTTAAATTGAAGAGAAAATATTATGTCTTGGCCGGGATTCGTACCCGGGTCACCCGCTAACCACTGCTACCGAGGCTCTCATCCAAGCCAGACAAATCCATTCTCTTCCCCGATCCTGTATCCCCGCGTTCTCGCAATTTTTGCCAATTGCCGGATTTTCATGCCGTTTTCAACAAAACATAGACCGATTCACGAGAGAGGTTTCGGAACATAATTTGTCGAGATTATGTGTAAATTTGTTGGAATATAACAATAATTGTTGGATGTGTAGGAAAAAGTATAGCCTTCAGGGAGGTTTCATCGATGACAGTGCCTAATCCCGTTGACATTTAACGAAACAATGCATGGCGGTATATTCTTCTTTTATAGATTAACTAAAAAGTCAGAGATGGCATATATCCATCTTTTAAGGATACCTTACTTACCCTAAAAAATTGGTTCTTACAATGCGGTATTTCGAAAGCTATTTAGACGGATACATTATTAATCCTTATCATCTTATATACTTTAGTTGCCTTAAGAATTTCAAGCGCATTATTGGAATATTTTATACCATATAATTTAAATGAATTTCTTATAAATTATTGCAAAAAAATAACGCGAATGAAAATAAATTCGTATATAAAGAAATGTTTTGTTTTGTTTTTACATTTATAATGTCTACATAGATAGGCATAATATGCCTTACTTACCGCGCAAAGCCGGGGTGGGTCACTAGTAATAAAAAATCTACATTTTATTCCAATATTGCCATTTTAAGACTATTGATAAAATATAATGAGCAGTGATAGAAGATGATGACATTTTTCGTAAGAACTATAAATTATTTTTTATCAATCAACCAATCCTAAAATATACAAAAAATTCACCACTTTATTATTTTATTTTTATTTTTAACAGAAGTTTCCTCTAATGTCGTCTGTTGGATGTCCTCCTATCTAACGTCCATTCTTCCCGTTGACCATGACCCATCATGGATTCCTCTACTTCGTTAGGTACTGTAAGTATCTACTATTTTACAATTAAATTAAACAAATTACTAAATCTGAATGTACAATTTTTGGTCATTGTGGTAGTTGTTATTTATGAATTGTAAACGATAATTTTAGCGTCCATGATCATTTGTTGAATAAATGTTTAAATTAACTTTCTTATGTTGTATTTCAAAATGCGATTTTTCTATTCACTCCGTATTGCAGAAATATCAAACTTAATTCGAGAAGTCAAAATGTAATTAAGGAAAAAAAATTAATTTTAAAATGACTTACCTTGTTTCAATATCGAAAATTAAGGCATAGCGCTCTCAGTTCCCAGAACTATTTGATAGGGCAATTTCAAACGATGATATTAATCAATATATGCCTTATTTGATACACTGCTATTTAAAGAGGTTTTAATATTATAAAAAGCTGTAGATTCATATAATTTTATATATGTATATAGGATGTAAAGGATGGATATCAAATGGAGCCACATTATACAACAGTGTCATGAAGTAAAAAATAAATAAATGATTAAAAAATACAGTTAACGAAAACTTGAAGGAAGCTGATTCATCAAAATCTAAGAGCATTGGATGAGAAAAATAAAGGAGTAGAATATGATTCACTTTGCAAATAAAAATTGTTGAAAGGTTTCATAAAGTCACTTCTCAAAATATTTATGGAGAAAGCAAATTTAGTGCTCCTACGAGATGTGTCCAATAAATACGCGAACTGATCCGATTTGGTGTCTTTGATGCGATTTATACTACCTACTAGCTCATGTTTTGGCTAACAAACAGCTAAAATGAGCTGAGAGAATGAAGACTATGAAGCTATATACGTATTGTGCCTTCGCATTTATTTCTGTCATCCGAGTTTTAGCTGTCAGCCGAAAAGGAAATCGGTGAAATCACTGCATTGAGCAACAACTTAATATTAAGTTTTTTTTTGGCTTGGGAAAATAAGGCATTAGAAATCCACGAAAAAGCAGATCGAAAATCAAGATCTGTTATTTTTTTAAGTGTAGTTTGTACCTCAAGGACAACCAGTCATCCCCTCTGACTTTCTCCTTTTTACAAAATGCAAATGACCGTGAGGAGACACCACTGAGAAGATGCGGAAACATTTCAAGAAACGACGAGGAAACTAATAATTTGTGAGGAATTTCAGGTGTGCTTTGAAGTGTGGAAAAGAAGATAGGACAAGTTCCTAGCAACAAATGTAGGATATTTTAAAGGATACAAAATTTATAACGAAATGTTTTTATGACCCTAGTTCGCGTATTTATTGGACACACATCGTATATAAATCTAGTAACTATCATAACATTGGGAGCGGAGTGACTCAGTGGTTGAGCACTTAGTTGCCATGCCGGAGATCCTGGTTCAAATCCCGCTGCGGACAGTTACTTTTATTTAGTCTGTTTGCAGCCGGAGATGGATCATATATGATCTAGGACCCTCCTGGGGCTCACCCAGCCTCTATAAAATATTATAAAAATAGGGTACCCATAATAAGGGGGGAAACCTGGCGGTTGAGCGTGACCTGAGAAAAGTCACCTCCTTGCAGAACCGTTGTCCATGAAACAGTCTCAACCCTGTACTGAACCCCCAGACTCGTTCACGGGTCGTAGTGGTACATTTTTTTTTTTATCATAACATTGAATTTTTACATACCTTTTTATATCCATTACTGAAAATATATATATATTTTTTTAGTCTCTACATCTTTAACTTACTATTTAAGAAACTGCAAGGTAAAAAGCATAGATAGTTATGATAGGAAAATAAAAAATTTCCAAATCAGATAACATGTATCTCACTTTATTCAGTCACATTTTTTTAAAACAATTACATTGAGATGTGTGCTATATACAATTGGGAGTATCCTATGAAATAGAGAACAATGTAGTTTTTTTTTTAAGTTTATTTTAATACAAGAATATTACACTGCATTATGAAAGACAATCCAATTTTATTTACAATATCCATTACAAGATTCCATTCATGAGACCTAGCTCTAAATCTTTTGTCGATTCTAAATAGGTGGGACTATGTTGACTGAAGTTTTAAGTCATACTTTAAATTTGAAAGTGAATTTGCATTCGAGAAATACATCTTTACTTCGCTATATTTGTATTCAACAAACGGCTATAAATATCATACACACTTCTTTTTAATATGATTTTCTATTTTCTCAGAGGCTTCTTGAGCAACCCAGCTATCAAGAATCGACAACCACATTTTCACAACCATTTCTTAACAATATTATCGTCCAAAATTCTAACAAATTTCATAAAACTTTTCAAAACACCTTAACATTTTTTTAGCCAAAAAACTGCAAATACGATAATACTTTTTCGCTATATTATACAATTTCACTTTATTTTTATTTTTTTATATTTTACTTTGTAAAAAAAAGAAAATTTAAACACAAAAGAAAATAGACATATTCTTCATAAACACAGCCCTAACAAAATTCATGAAATTTCATCAAATCTTCTGCCACTTTTGAAGTTTTTGATACATAAAATTACATTGAGATAATAACATGCACATTGACAATAATACAACAATTATTACAGAGTGATTGGCTTTTTTTTCTATTTTCTTTTTTTTTTTTTTATACATAATTTGTGAATCGCAGAATTCGGTTTAAGATCTACAAGTATTATTAATTTATTGAAATAAGGCACTGAACATGAGGAGGTGTTAGGGAATCCTACAGATTTCCTTTTGTTGATATTAACATGGACATTATTATTTTATCTAATGATTGAGAAGTGTAAATAAACTTTATATTTATTTAATTATATCTTAGTCCATTTACAATTTCTAAAGTATCTTTATATATATTTTTCTATCCAATGTGATTTGAGGCTAAACTTAAATGTGTGCTCATGGTTTCTAGTTTAACTAATCTGGGTATTTTAAAACGACTGTGTTATTTATTTAATAAATTTATGTTTCTATGAATTATCGGTTGATTAGTATTTTTATTTATCCAGGTGTAATTAGGATAGGCATAAATAGAGAGATCTGTAAAGGGTCCTGACACCGCACAGGCTCCAGACTATTTTGCTTCTCATTCGAAGTACGGCATATAGTACCAAAGTTTTTCTACTAAAAAATCCTTAAGCAACCTTTAGGGGTAGAACCCGCGATCATGTCCATGCAGGTGGTTATGATAACCACTACACCATATATATATATATCCCCACATAGCTCTTCATATGCTGCTTAAAAATATTACCCATTTTAATTTGCATGAGGTTCATATATTTCTCTTAAATAATAAACAAATCCTCTCCTCTTTCAAGAATCGAGTTGGGAGCTTTCCTTTCCTGTTAAGTAAAATTTTCCCAATCGTATCTAAGCTCATTTCATTAGTTAACCTACAATGTTGATTTTTGAATTCCCTCATCATCACTTAATGAACTTAAAGTAACTGTGAAACATAAATATACAAATAAATTAAGCTACGGCATTAAAGATAGATAGACTATGAAACATTAAGATCAATATAAAAGAAAATTAAAAAAAAAAAAAATGAGTTCAAATAGCTAACATATCCTGAAAATTTTAATAAATTTTATGGTAGGTATTATTGGTAATTACATTTTAGTAGCTGCGAATGTAATCCATTTTTTTTTTCTTTTTAACATTATAAATTTTACTCATTTAAATAGATGATTGATGCTAGAAAATAACGTTCTTTTGTTAAGAATATGGTGGAAAAGAAATAGAAAACAAATATATTAGTCACGTCCTGAACTGAAACAAGCGATACACCTGAATACTGAATAAGAAGATAAGTCGAA
The DNA here is from genome assembly GCA_964056705.1 of Troilus luridus. NCBI lineage: Eukaryota > Metazoa > Arthropoda > Insecta > Hemiptera > Pentatomidae > Troilus > Troilus luridus. The sequence continues at coordinate 103,963,022 of OZ057416.1, read as the reverse complement.
TTTTCTCCAAAATGAGTTTCCCTGAGCTGTACTTTTGAAGAGGAATCTAGTTATTTTCGTATTTAATAGGTTATAAGTAAGACATTGACTTTAAAAAAGAGTTATTGTTTTAACTATTATAACTACAGTTCAAGCCCAAAAATACCAGAATAAAACAATTCCGCTTCCTTTAGTAAATTAAACTATCTCTGGACGAAATTCGATTTAGAACTTTTTCATTGGGGGAGCAGATATTGACTCTATTTGAAAAGATAAAACGATTAAAGTGCAATAATGAACCCCACATCATAGTAACGACAATAAAGAGTCATTAACAATTAGTACACCCAGCAATGATGAGACGATGTTATTGGGTACATAGGTAATACTTCAAGGGTTGTTCATGGCACACCGCGAAATGTATCCAGAAGGCGTAGGACAGAGAAAAAATGTAAGTTACAACTGGCAACCCACCTCGAGACCCTCCTTTGTTTTCCACATATGTTGTGGATATAGTTGTTGGCTAGCCACCTTCGTATGATGATTAAGTATAGGGCTACCCAGACTAAAGAAAACACCATGAACAATCCAGACCCAGCTCAAAATATGCTATAAATTTTTCTTTCTTATGTTACTGAGTTGTTTGTAAATTAGTTTAATAAAAGGATAAAAGAGAAATATATGAAGGGCTTGATGCAAATTAAAATGGGTAATATTAGTTTAAAAATATGTTTTAAGCTTCAATACAGTTCATCACATGTTTCTATACAGTCCACTAAATGCTTTTAAACAGAACCGGCAATTACAAATTATTGGTAATATCCCCATCTTAACGGCAATTACTTAATTGAACAAGGGTTAATTTAATTGAACTTAAAATGCACAATATTAAATAAATATTACGGTTTTTACCGATGGTCTTTAATAATGTATTATATGAATAAAATGAATAATAGGGAGCATTGAACTTAACATTAAAAACAATCTTATCTAGATATTAGACAACCCTAAGGAGAATTCACCTCACTAACACCTCCTCATTAACAACAACACAACAGGTGCCACCAAACAACAACTTACACTAAATTATTTACAAGAACAGAACCGGGGGTAGACCTCGACTTCCGCATCCTGAAACAGAAAAGGAACACTCTTACATCTGCATAATTAACTGACCGCACCATTTAACCTTTTTGGCTTAGCCTAATTTGTACAAGGTTGGAATTCATCTTCCTCTTGTATTTTCATACTTAATTTTGTGTGTGTGTGGTTGAGGAAGTTGCCGACGTATCTACTTCCTGGTGTATATTTAATTCTTTTTAATTATAAAATAGAGAAACTAAGCTTAAAATAGCTGTTTTCGTTATCTGTTTTATATATAGAACCCATGATTAAGTACGAAAACATGTTAAAAGTACATGGTTGTACATTTATAATCACGCATATTAAAATTATATAGCAATATTAATTTAAACAACTTAACTAACATCTCAATAATTTCAAAAATTGAGTTTTTTATATATAATTCCTCATTGTTTTTCAGCTGTGTTGAACCTGATGTTTCGGGATCATAAAGCGTTGCTTGACTTAAAAAACCAAAGGTGAGAAAAATTCCATTTTTTAAATTTCGAAATTATAAGCTTTTGATCCTGTTAGCCTCATTTACAATGATACCTGTAAAAATGTTTACCATTTAAATGATATATTGCTTTTATTTTTCTGAATATAGTTGCATAAATGGATGTTATTTGATAGTTTTGATCTTTTGTATGAATAATCCAATATAATTCAGATGTTATATTATTAATGATAGCTTGGCAATATTAATATTAATTTCTTTTTAATAACAAATGCGTGTCCTAGACTTATACATTTATACATATATTTGTTTAGAACAAACCAAGACTACACATATTTAAAATATAGTTATTAATTTTACATGAGTTGTAAAATGTCGATATAATGTTTTAATTTAACATATGGTTTAATTCTTTCGTATTACAATATCCTTTGAAGTCATTTAAATAATTGTAGAATTGATAATAGAGTTTGGATTATATTAAGGAGTTCATCATTGTCATTGACCATGAAATAGTTTTCAACAAGCAAACATAAATTTAATTTATAGCATAGCTATGTTTAATATTCTTCATTTAAAAAGATTTCAAAAAATATTTTAATTGATGACTTTATTGCTGAATAATGTTAAAATAATTATGTGAGTTTAGAGTATAAGTAATCCTTCCTAAATTAAAATTACTACTATTTTTACCGTTTAATAACTACACATAATTGTATAATGTATAATATTGTATATAATTTATGTATAGTTTGATAATTGTTGATTGCAATAATATTGAATACCAACTACATCAAGATCATACTACTGAAACAAAAAATGCCATGGAAACATTTTTAGGAGCATGCAAATTAATCATACTGTATAATATATAACGCTATATTATATTATGAAATAATATTTAATAGCTTATGTAACATGTCTGGATTATGCCGATTATTAATGGAATAAATTTCAAATTCAAATTCCCATCTGGATACAGCCGTTGGCAAAGTTCTGGTGTCGTAGTAGCGCTTATAAATTAAGTTGTTTGTCGAAGTTGGTATTAGTAGTTTGTTGTCCACGAACCGTCAACCAGGATGCAAACTTGTTTGTTGTCATTGTCCAATTTGTGCCTTGCTTACAACTATATATTCCCGGCCATGTTTATATTTCATATTATATATTAATCAGTTAACTATTCAGTTAGTTGCTAATATAAATAAAGATATATTACACGAAATTCCTCCAATTTTTTCATTAAAAAAAAATTCCTGCTCCCGTGAAAACGACCAAAATACGTTATGTAATGGTCCAAGCCCTATTAAAGTAATAACCTATGTAGTAACAAAAAAAAAAAGAATATGAGGCGTTCAAGATCTTCTTCTTTGACTCCCCCTCATGTCGTTACTAGCGTCGAGGAGCCTCCACCCAATGCAGCCATGCCTCGCGGTCCCTACTCCAGCCATGCCTCATTTCCTGGAGGGTCTTGCTTCTCTCCCTTCCGATGCGCTGGATGTATTCCTGGTAGGAAACACATGTACGAAAAACGGCCTCTCGGCCTCTTTCCCGTGGGTCTAGCTTCCATATGCCTTCCTTGCTATATCTCTTCGTACATCCGACAGACGTGGGCAAACCACTTTAGCTGTCGGTTTTTTATGGAATCATTCAGCTCGATCTTTTTCAGCTCCTCTCCAACAACTCTCCGCAGGAATTTCATCTCCTCCGCTGTCACTCGGCTCGCTTGTTTGTCCAGCATAACGCAGCTTTCACTTCCATAAGTGAGGGTTGGGAGGTAAATTGATTTGTAGATGTGCATTTTGGTTTCCTTTCCAACCTCCCTCTGCCCAACTATACTGTTGCAACTAGGGTAGTAAACCTGGTTGGCTTTTGAGATTCTGTTTGCTACTTCTGGGTCAATTCTTCCCCTGCTGCTGATGACTGCCCCCAAGTAGGGTACTCTTCCGCAACTTCAAGTACCTCCCCATTTCAGATCAGCTGGACGTCCTCTTGTTCCCCTCTTGATACCACTAGGGCTTTGATTTTATTGCCTTATCTTTCGTGCCCACAACAATACTATTTCATCGGCATACAACAGGCTTTGAAACATAACATTTCTTAAGTTCCACTTCCCGATGACCGTCCAGGCAGTACGGCGCTTACAGATTTTATGGATTTCATCCATAAATAATATAAATAGATGAGGACTCAAGCTGTCGCCCTGCCTCACACCTCTCTCTATGGGAAAAGACTTGGACTCCCTTCCGTTGATTCTCACTATTGCTTTCGCTGCCTCATAAGCTGATATAAATGCAGTGATGAGATCTTCTGGCACATTTTTAGCATCCCATATTTCTTGTCGAGTGACAGAGTCGAATCCTGCTTTTAGATCAAGGAAAGCCATTCGTATTTCTGTCCCATGCTTTTTATGCGATGCTTCGTAATTCGAAAATGTGATCTTGAGTCTGTTTCCCTGGCCGAAATCCCGCTTGTTCCCTCTCTATCCGTACAAGATCGAAAGATGATAACTCCATATTTAAAAAATTGAAATTTTTTGCGCCTTAAGTAATCTATTATAACGCATAAAGGATCTGGGGTTCACTACATGGTAGAAACTATTACTTTGGGCTACGGTTGTACCGAGATGTGATTTTTCCCAGATCACGCTCAACCGCCAGATTTTTCTACCTAACTTTACAGAGGTAAGATACAGGAGAGTCCTATATCCCATACGATCTCCAACCGCTAACAGATTAAATAAAAGTCCGCCAGCGAGTGGGATTTGAACCCAGAACTTCGGCAAAGCAACTCGGCGCTCTACCACTGAGCAAACACGCTATCGCTATTTTAACAAAGCAATGCTTTTTGTTACCGAAACTTCAGGTTCACAACTAAATCCTAGCTAAAACCACAAATAGTAGGGCACCAAAGTGTCTTGTAATGCAAAATTATTTGACGAAATAACCGACAAATACGAAAAACAACAATTTTTGAAATTTCGGAGTTATCCTCATTTGATCCTGAACACCTCGTATAGGTCTAACGTGTTTTTATAACCTTATGACAGATTTTCATTTGTTATTAATTGTATGTATATAAAATATAAGTGTAAAAAAGGTTAATCACTTGTTTTGTTTCTAGGTATGCTTTACTTAATATTTATCAATTTACAGTTTTTGTTTTCAAATGTTTTGTTTTGATTTTAGCTATCGACTAAACCCTCAATGCTACTTTTTTACGAACGAAGAAATCCATAATGACCTTAATGTCCCATTTGTTGCTGATCTGGCCCGAATCCGATATCAATCTTTGCATCACAAACTTCATTTCCACTCAAACCCACTAGTTTCAAACCTAGCAACCTCTTCAATTCCTGATAATCCTCCAAAGCGTCTGATAAGAAGATGGCCTCGTGATCTACTAAGTTGAACTTGCTATTTGAGTACTACCATTGGGTAGTTTCTCTACTTGCCTTTATCTCGTGTCATTATTCATCTATCATTATGTTCACTAGATATATTCTATTATACTGTTGTAAATTTCAATAAATAACCTTTAAAAAAAGCTATCAACAATCCTTTAATGATAATATTAGAAATTTATTAACAGTCTTTTAATACACTGGAATATTTTTAATACTGGCACACACAATTGATAACAAATGACAGTCATTAGGGGTTATAATATAAACACATGTTTGATTATGCTTTTTAAAAATACCACATGTACTTCACCTACAGTGCTAAATTAATTTATGTGGCATTTTATTTTATTTTATCAGCCTGAAATAAATTACAGTTATAACTAAAATATTATATATTGCTCAAAATTTCTTTGGCTGAATTCATTCTCATTCCTGCTTTTTATTTTTTATGTATTTTTCGAATTAGTAATGCTATCGGTACTGTTATTTTTATTTGAAGATACTTCGAGTAGTAAACACATAAATAAATAAATATTCTCGGGCATATGGTATTAACAATTATAAAGCAATCACTGGAAGAAAAGTTACGTAATCCTTTGAATATGTATCCTTGTTTTCAGATTTTCATTCCAATGTATTTTATTTTTAGACAAAACATATGAGGAAAATATGTTAAAACTGTAATGTAAAGTAAAAACATTTTTTCTGGATTTGGCAATTTAACCAAACAAATCATCGAATCATTCTAGAGACTTATAATAAATAAAATATCTACATTCGAATAAATTGGAAACACTCTACAAAGCTCTAAGTCCTTAAAATACTGTAAAGTAACTGACAAATCAACGTTTTACCTCTGGCATAATTAATATATACAAAAAAATTCACATAAGCAATCACATACTGACACATCTATCAAATACAGGTACCTAACCCCAAGACATTCAATCAAATACTGATGAGTCTGTTTGTGACTGCTGATGTGAGGTATGCTGCATTAGATCTCAATTGATTTGAATTGTTTTGGTATATATTATTTTTATATATTTATTTCTAGTATAATTTGCTACAATTCACAAAAGTGATATGCTGTACCAAATATACCAGTCTCAAACTTCAAAAACTTGGACTAATTTAAATGTATCTGTACAGAATCACACGAAAGAAAAAAATTATACAAAATAACTTTCAACAGAGAAAAAAAACATTGTATCTTTAACATTGTAACGAAAATTGTATCTCTACATTCTTAATAACTTATATATAAACAATAACAATAAAATAAAATCAATTGGTATCCCACAATAATAAATGCTTTGTACTATTGTATTGTAAGTGGGTTTTTATTGTGTTTACCCTTAATTGATGAATACATTAATATATGGTATACATAATTCTTTATACACAATTTTAACTTTAGTGTAATTAGCCTAATTTCCAGCAAATCTTAGGCATTTGTTTTGGAGTATTTGTAATTGGTATATGTTTTGATAGTGCTTCGATTAGGGAAAAACATCGACTGTTCAGGTATTTCTCGGTACTTTGAAGGCTTTAAGTTTTTCAAACAGTATCTAATAATTATTTTATAACTGTTGTGAGTTTTTGATGATAATAATAAAAAATAAAATGTATTTGTAAAATTCATTTTTTTTTTTTCATCCTCCAAAATCATAGATGAATGAAGTGATTACAATCAATAAATGCCATACAAATAAATACAATTAATTGAACAGAAGTTTTAGTTGCTCTTGGACTATACTCCCCTCTGTCACGATAATGACTAAGCAAGAAGGTCGAAACGTAGGCAAAAATAAAATAATTTGCACTTATTCGTGTCAAATCATTTGACTGCATCCCAAGACTATTATTGAGAAAAATCCAGTCAACCATTTTCTCATCAGATCTAAAATCTTATTTCTAAATAATGCAAATGTACAATACGATGAATTTTATATAAAATTTTAACACCTCCCTGTGTTATCCTAAGGTATTTCGAGGTTTTATAAAAGTTTCTGTTCGGTATTAACAATTCAGGTTTTTGCCATCTGATTATACACGGATGGAATTAGTGAGTGATAATTAGACGTGATCGTAAAAAACAAAAAAATATTGTTTTATATAAATTTAATTTTTGAGACATTTATATAGTAAAATTACCTTTTTTAGTTAAGTATATTACAGTGATAATAGGTTACAGATTATTCTAATTTATCAACTTCATTAATTCTCGTTCTATTGTATTAAACATTTAGTGATTGTGATTACCATGTAATATTTTATTATCTCTTCTCTAAAAATGAATTTTTTTCATATTTAGTATTTAAAAGAGCAATCTAAATACTAACGCCATTGTAACTTTTAAACATAGAAGGGGGACCCGTGTTTTTTAAAAATCGATCTCTCTAATATATATAAAAAGTTTCCTTCGTGTACTAAATTTGTACGTAATCATACAACACTGGGACAATTTGATTAATTATAAAATTTGAACAGTAGGTGTTGGTCCGTCGTTAGGTGATCGGGGGGTTTGAACCCTAGTTAAATACAAATCATTTAAGAAACGAATTGTTAGAGAGAGTACATCTCATATGGAATATGCTGTGTTTGCCCTTAACAAATGTATTCAATTTTATAATAATATCAAAACAAGTTATTAATAAAGTAAGTAAATTTATATTTCAATATGAATATTGGTTTTATTTACTATTCATATTTTAATAAATATTTCTACAGATGCTCACCTTTACGACAGTAGTAGACCAACTGTCACGATCCACAAGAGAAGTATGCAAGGCTTCATACTCTTCGTAGCTACTTGCCTCTGAATAGCAGCGATGTTATCGCCATCTGGAGCATAACAAAGTAATTAATTACTAACAATATGAGTAATTATAGTGAATATGAGAAGATACCAAACAAAGCAGTTAGTATCTCTCAAAGCAGTTTGTAACAAAGCAAATAATCAATGTTTTACACAGTTAGGCAGATTACAACAACAAAGGCTAGAGATAGTACGTCAATCTTCGATTTTTCCAATTTTAGAGTTTTTAAAATTAATTTGATATGTTGATAAGTATAAAAATATTTACAGCCCCGGTGAATAAGTGTTCGAAATATCTTAAAAATGAGTTTCTTGTACTTAGGGATGAAGTGTTGTGTTGTTTTCATAATGAATAGCGGGCTAAGTAAGGCATTGGCTTGAAATGGAGTTATTTTTTACGTTAAAACTCCATTTCAAGCCCAAAACTACGAAGAAGCACGATTCGACTTCCCTCAATGCAATTAACTCTCCCTGGAAAAAATTCGACTTAACCACAAATTTGCTGGGCTGTTGATATATTTGGTAGCTTCTTATGAAATGTCCGTTTTTATTGTTTCTAAAATTCTGAGTGGAGTTAGTGGACTTCAGATGTTTATCATGTTTACATTTAAAGGCTTCAATGAGCAGTTATTAATCCACTCTTTTGGCTAGTATTTACTAAAAGTATAATTAAACACGGTCTAGAATACCATCAAATATGACCAGAAAATAACGCGTTTATGTAAATGTTTTATGAATTTAACTTTTACACTTGACAGACCAAGAAAAAAAATTATTAATATTATCTTCTATTCAGGAACCAATATATTATTTACTATTCTTCTTTCAACATATTCGTAGCATTTATCTGATACTAAGAAATGTGCACAACGAACTAATATATCTTTAATCCGAGAATGGGATATTTATTATAGGACTAAGTCTTCTTAGAATATCATAAAAATACATATATAATAGACCAGTCGGGTTAAATATAATAAAACTTGTAATTAGTATCGGAAGAGTTATAAACGGAACATACAATAGTTTCCTCATGAAATTTTTTTTTTATTTATTTATTTATTACGAAAGATTTTAAGAAGGATTTTAAGAAGGATTTTGTATTGTAGGGATTGGATACGAGAGGAATTCGATGGCTTAGTGGAGCCCAAAAGCTCTACTCCGTAAGTCCAAATAGGTCGTATGATGATCATGTTGATGAGTCTTTTGTAGTTAATTGGGAGGTTACAGCGTTTGTCTAGTAAGTGTTGAAGTAGCCTGAAACGTCGAGCTGTTTCTTGTCTTTTCAGTCTCGTATGAGGATTCCAGGTTAATCGTTTGTCAAGATGCAACCCTAAGTATCGGATCTGTTCTACAGGTACCAGTGGGATATTATTAAAGGATACTGAAGGGCAGGAAGTCATTGGTTTACGACGTAAGGTAAAAGTGATTTGATGCGATTTTTGAGAGTTTATTTTAATTCTCCAGTTTTGACACCATTCTTCAAGATCAGTGATATGGGATTGGTGGCTTTGGGATGCAATAATTGGATTGGTGTTGACTGATAATACACATGTATCATCAGCATACGTGGTAAGGATAGTATTAGGATGAGTTGGGATGTCAGTTGTATAAACTGCATAAAGGATTGGGCCAAGGATACTACCTTGAGCCTCATGAAAATAGATGGGTTTCTCTTCTATTACCTTTTTTTATAAACTAAATCAAGTCTAAACCAGAACCAAAATATTCGAGCGTTTCTTTCTCGCCCGTTCCATTACACTTTGCAACTCATTCCCACCTAATATCCCCCATTCTTCTTCCTTATCCACAATTCGAAACTATTATTTTCCCGCATCTCCTTAATTCTCAAACAGATACTCTCTAATTAGTTTAATTGATGTCTCATCCCCATCAAAAGTAACTAATGACTTACCGTTTTCTTCACTCATAACCATAATAATATCTCTTTTAAAATATTTTATGTTCATTTATTTATGATTTTTTGTCAGTTTATTTCTTGTTATTCGCGATATTTTATTTTGTTTTTTTCCTGACCAGAACAAAACTTTTAGCTTATATTTATTTTCAAGTACTTATTAAAATAATGTATGTTTTTTATAGTGTAGCCGCTTGGCAAGATATATATATATATACTATTATTCTTAAAGGACCTGGTCCTAGAATAAAATTATTTTTATTATTCTACATCACGGTACTGTTTTAGTTGATACAAGATGTTGGACAAGAGCGCTGTGTATAGAGGCCTGGCTCAGAGCCTGCCTGAACTGACTATCCTCCGATAAGAAGGACGAGGAGATTTATTGGACAGTGGAAGCGGACAGTAACAAGAGCTAAGGAGGGGTTTATCGTAGCTCCTTCTGCTCCTGCTCCTGCTCCTGGCGGCCTATGCTAATAGCTCCTCTAGCTCTTTTCTTGTTATTTATAACTCTCGTCAATTCCTCTTTAAAACAATAATATCAAATTTTTTTTTCTCTTTTGAAGCTAATTTTAACTGTTTTTCCTAGAAATTTTACCCTCTTTCATTTAACCTACTCCTGTCTAGGAAAATACATAAAGATCTACCTAAACTATAACTCTACCGTAGACGATTACTAAAGTCTAAAATTATGGCGAATATTATTAAACGTTAATAGCATTTATAAAACTAAAATATTACTTTAGATAGGAAATAGTTGACAGGATGAATCAATGGAGGATGGAAATTGTTGGGGGGCCCCGTCAAAATATACACACAAATAAGTGGAACTTATTTTTAATTTGTGCCTACGTTCCGACCTACTTTAAAGGTCATCTTTAGGGCCGATAGGAGTGGCTGCTCCAGTAACCCCCTCCGGCCTATTACATCAAACATCAATTCACCATCAACCAAACTTAGAAAATTCTTACTTCCTTCATTACAAGTCCTCAGCCGTAACAACCCATATGATATCCAAAACTCATTTCACATTGATCTATTAACATCCCTCACCATACCTGATCATTACGTTCTCACCTTCTTTGATGTAGAAAGCCTATTTACCAACATACCTTTAGATAAAGCCCTCCTCATAATAGATAACAACTGGTCACTCATAGAACCCCATACCTCTCTCAACCGTTCCTCATACCTCCAATCCTTAAAACTCTGTTGTGAATCCGGCTACCTTACCATCCATGGTCAGTTCTTTAACCCAATTTTTGGACTTGCCATGGGAAATCCCCTCGCTCCCGACCTCTCCAATATTGTCCTAAATGATCTTCTTGACTCCATTCTACCCCAGTTCCTTGAAGGAGCAGGCACTCTTATTGCCCCTGAAGATGACGTGCAGAGTAGGCCGAAACGTAGGCACAAGTAAAAAATAAGTTTCCAATTATTTGTATGTATATTTGGACTGCACCCCAACAATTTCCATCCTCCATAAAATATTACGTTTTATTTCAATTTCGTAAAATATGAAATGACAATCCGTTCTCCCATTAGGTGAATAAGCGGATGACTAATCATAAAATATGTTGAATCATTTTTTTTTTTATCACAACAACCCGTAAAGAGTCTGGGGTTAAGTACATGGTAAAGACAGTACTATTTCATTGGTAACGGTTGTGCAGGGAGGTGATTTGTGCTAAACCACGCTCAACCGCTAGATTTTTCATTCAAGGATCCTATATGACCCATCTCTGGCTGCTTAAAGACTAAATACAATTATTGCCTGCAGCGGGATTTGAACCAGGATTTTCAGCATGGGAACTCAGTGCTCTACCACTGAGCAATTCCGCTGAAACAATTGTAAATAGAAAAAAGAATAGTCACCTAAGTAGGAAGTTGTCAATATAACTGACGAGTTTGGTATGAAAGGTTAAATACCCACAAATAGAACCAAAGGAAAAAATATTGTTATCTCTGAGAAGGTCTTTATTTAATTGTCCAAAAACATTCTTTGTGTTGTTGGTAATGTTAATTCGTCTTATGAAATATTCAGGAAAAATTATGATTTTTGAAGGACTTTAGATTTAATCGGATAAGGAACTTACTTGATATATTTCTAATATATGTCCTATATTACTCTTTTAAGAGCCTGAGGTGGTCAGTGTTACCAAGCGATCCAGATAAAGATGGGCTGGACATATGGCGAGGATGAGCGAGGAAAAAATCCCAATGCCTGTGCTGACGGAGGAGAGTCGGCCGACCGCAACTGCAGTGGATTGATTGTGTGGCTGAAGACGCCAGGAACCGGGGAGTCCGCAATTGCAGGAATTTTTAACGAGTGCCTGACATCGTACAGGCTCGGGACACCCGTTCAACGTCCCTTCCGAAGGACGGAAAACGGACGGCCTTTGAAAAATCCTAGGACCACCTGCCGGGCTACGAACCCGCGATCTTGTGCTTAGTAGTTTGTTACACTAACCACTAGACCACAGGTCGCCCTCCAGCAGCACTTTACAGGGGCCGCTGGCGGAAGCTGATTGAGGAAGCCTGGACGCATCAACATGTTGTTGTGCCGAGCCAATAACAATAAGCTCTATATTTATACTTATTCCTCGTATGATCATTTTATATTCACTCTTTCCATATTTTTATTATTATCATTTCTTGTTATTCTGTTCCTTGTTGAAGAAATACTATAATATTCACTGACAGTTTGTTGCAGCATAGAACTATCGTAGATAATATATTACTAATAATAATGTCTTTATTTATTCTGGGACAAGTCCCTTTAGAATAACAATACAGGTGTTGTAAGCCTTAGAGTGTAAAATAATTACATTTAATTAAGTATTACAAGTAATTTAGTAAGTGAGAAAGAATAAAAAAATAAAATAAAATAATGGAAAAAATTATAGTAGTTACTAAAGTTATAATAGTTAATTATTATTTTAATCACAACTTAATATGAACTAATAATTTAAAAAAAGAAAAAGGAAGACCAGCCAGACTTAAAAAATGTTTTATTGAAAAATTAAGGATTGGGTTTTCCTCGTATGTAGTTTTACTTATATTTCAATATTTTTTATTTTATTTATTGAGAGTTTCCCGAATGTTGAGGTTTTCTCCTACCAAATTTGATGGTAACATTTTCTTTTTTCCGGGTCTTCCTGTCAAATGGACTTCTTCATTAAGGCCATATCCATTCTTGGTCGGCCTCTTCTTCTTCCTTCAGGGTACTGGTATCATATTTTTCAATATAATTGTTCAATTTTCCTCATTCGTAAATTCTTTATCACAGTTTATATCGTCAGATTTTAAATTAAATTTTCCCTATTTTAATTACTAACCTTGTTAGGCTCAGGACTCTTCTGTTCATACTCTGGTATGAATTTCTATATTGAATACATTGTTCCTCTTTTGCATAAAATACCAACTTTACCAATATATATGAAACAATAAAAAGAGGCGGTTTCAACATGAAAATAATTGAATAAATTGAAAAATAAAATTTAGTTAGGTGAAGATTATCACAGTTTAAAAAAAGCTGTAATAAACATTTATTTAAAATTATTAAATAATTAGCCAGATAATAACGGCCTTTATCTCCATATCAAATATACATTATTCATTATTATTTATTCCCTTTTTTTTTTAAATTCACTTATTTAACTAATTTCTAAAAGATGTACTTTTATTATTATTAATTGGGCACTACAAATCTTGTCCTCCTTCAGTCCTCTCTGTTCTGCGCAGGTTAGATCCGATTCCTCACTCCCAGGACATCTCTGGCATCTCTCGCCACACCAACTGACCATCTCAGTTTCGGTCTCCCTCTTCTCCTAGTGCCATGGAAAGGTCAGTCAAGACCCTCTTAGGAATCGCCTCGTCCTCCATCCTAGCCACGTGTCCAGCCCATCGCAACCTCACAAGCTTCATTATGAGAACAACATCTTCTTCATTAAATATGGCATATATTTCGCTGTTCGTTCGCCTTCCCATTCGTTCGTACGCCAGGTTCCGTTGATATGGACCCCTCCAAAAATTCTTCGGAGGATTTTCCTTTCAAAGACTAATCGATTCTTTTTCCTGTCGTCCATGTTTCAGATCCATACAACAGGACTGGGCGGATCAATGTCTTGCACAGATGGAGCTTGGTCTGCACGGTTAGAAGGCGGGAGGTGAACTCTTTGCGGAGGACATAACAACACTTGTTGGCCATCAATATTCTTCTCTTCACTTCAACCTCAGGTGCATTATCTTGAGTGACCAGTGACCCTAAATACGTGAACTGGGCTTACATTGATGGTTTCCCAGGTTGCGGGTCCTCTCCTGTGGCCATATATTTAGTTTTTCCTTCGATCACAACTATCCCGAGTTTTCTAAAAAAGATGTACTTCAATATTTATAAATCTTTCTACTCTATTTAAAAAAATATATCTTTTTAATAAGATGTAATATTTCGTCGAGGATAGCTCTAGCGACAGATTGAGGAACTAACTTTTGTTTTGTCTTTTGTTCTGCTTGATCCTAGGTCTTTCCCCCATTTAAGCGGATCTTCTGGGAGAGCCCCAGGTGTTCATCCGAGGCTCGTAACATATTAAATAACTTATCAGTCACTGCCAGATTCGAACCTGGAAACTTCAGCATAGCAACTCACCACTCTTTCTGCTGAGTTATCCCACTCTCTAGATATTAATTAATTGCTACGAACTATTAAGAAGTATTTTTCCTATAGGAATCAGCGAATATCAGAATTTTTTAATTTTTTTTTATTCTATATAATTGTGGACATTTTAAATATTTATTTCCCGTTATACAATTTTGTTACTGTACGAAAACTAAATAACGGTACCAGTTCTTGCCAGGACCAACAAAATGTGTTTAGATCAACATTCTTTTTGAGATCTCTATTATTAGATTAGTGCTGTTTCTTGTTTATTTAAAATCTAACTTTCCTCTCATTTAAGGGTAGCTTCTTTATTGAGAGTGGACGAGCCGCAGAAGGTCTGAAGATTATACATAGGCCAGATTAAATAATTTATCTGGCATAGCCGGATTTGAATCCGAAATCATAAACATTGGAATTTTGCGCTCTTCTTACTGATCTACCCACCTCCCTAGAAATTTATTTATTACTATAAAATATTAAGAAGTAATTATTTTCCGGTTGGTATAAGTGAATGTCAGAGGTTCCTTTTATTTTTATTTGATTCTGCATATTTTTTGGATATTTTGAGGGCTTTCAAGTTTTACTATTTTTTACTGCACAAGAGATAAATAAATCATTTCCTGTTAAGACCAACAAAATGTGTTTTGATCGACTTTATTCCTGATTAGTCTTTTTTATGTTAGACCTAGCCTCCCCCGTTTTAAGGGTAGCCTCTTAATACAGACTGGGTGAGCCTCAAGAGTTCTGTAGATCGATCCCACAGGGTTCATTAAGTAATCTGCCACAGACTGGTTCGAACCCGGAAACTTAATCCCTATCCCGTTTATTATTATTGTTATTATTTGTTTTAATAATCATAACAATCCGCTAATGGCTTCTGTTCTAAAATGCCATTTTAATGAAACCCCATTTGTTAGAAACAAACAAAGGAAAGGCTTTATAACGCTACCACCAACTTTTTTCTGCGATCTCTATTAGATAATTGTTATTTCTCCTCTATTTTAGACCTATCTTCCCCCACTGATTGATGGGGATATGAATTTTAGAAAGCGGAGTGACACAGTTGTCATTGAGTTGCCATGCCGAAAATCCTGGTTCAAATACCGCTGTTGGCAATCATATAGGATATAGGAACCTCCCGGGACTCACCCAGCCTCTATAAAGTGAGTGCCCAAAATAAGAGGAAAAAGTATGGCGGCTAAGCGTGATCTAGGGAAATCATCTCCCTGCACTACCTTTGTCCTTGAAATAGTACAGTATCTACCATGTACTGAACCCAAGACCTGTTCACGCGTTTTAGCGGTACAGGTTCCCCCCAGGAGTAGCTTCTTTATAGAGGCTGGGTGAGCCTCAAGAGGGTCTGTGGATATGAATTCAAACCAGAAATTTTCAGCATAGCAACTCAGTGCTCTATTGACCAACCCCGCTCATTATTATTATTTGTTTTAATAATTATAATAATCCGCTATTGGCTTCTATTCTAAGGCATGGCATTTTAATGAAACCCTTAAAGACAGAAAAAAAAATGTTTTAAAACGCTACCACTAGGGAGATTTTCAACACCGAGAAACAATCACGCGGCTGTTAGGCGTAATGTGCGAAACCCTTTTAAGGAATGAAAAAAAGAAGAAAAAGGAAAAGAAAAAAAAGTAGAAGGAAAGAAGAGGACATTTTCGGAGGCAAACGATGGTCTGCGTTGACTCGGGACCACTTGACTGAACAAACTCCGCAAGGGACGAGCACAAAGAAGAACAAAGAATTCGTCCTGATCAAATCCAATTGTTTTTCTTTTTCCTCTTCCTCCCTATTTACCTGATGAATTATTTACACTGTCATGAAAGGGCCCGTTTTAAATATTGATGATATAGCCGTGTGTATGTGCTAGTGAGTGTAGACAGGAGGAGATTAAACAGGATAGAAAAGCGTGACATTGGAGCAGCTAGAATATTAAAAGAAGGTATTGCGAGTCACAAAGGAATTGCGGATGAAGGCTTGCTGAACAATAACCCACGACTTCTCATAATAGATCACTACTAGCCTTTGATTCTTACATTTCTGATCAGAGCGCGTCAATGCTCTCGGAAACACAATATGGATTTATTAGCCAGTTCCTAAGTAGTTATAGAAGCAATCAATATTACAAATTTAGATAAGTTTTAAATAAGAAATATTTCATAAATTTGAGAATTATACAAATGTCATATCGCTCCTTGAAAAGAAAACGTATAGCTGTTATATTGGGTTGTAACATATGAAATGTTAGTGAAGATGTAAATTAAAACTATTAGCAAAACAGTTATTAATGAAAATAGAAACCTTCACTTTCAATGCACTTCTCCCAACGCGAAACAAGCAGTTCTATCCCCACTCAGTAGAAATTAGGTGTCGAGGAAGAAGCGAAGTCTTGGAAGGCCGATTTCAGGGTATTTTCGTTGTAAAATGTTTTATTTCTTAAAAAATTATCCAAACAACGGAAAAATCAGTTAAAGAAAGGTCCGGAGAATATGGTGGGTGAGGAATGATCTATATCCAGCTCCTGAAAAAAAAATCGACCTCGGTTAATTCATGTGGTACCTACCCATATTTACAGCCTTTTTTGCCATACCAAGATCCTTAAGGTATCTGGAAGCAGTCATGGCACTTCAATTGGGAACCTAATTCACGAGTGGTTTGGGAAGCTCCCGCATCGACCAGCTCTTTCGGCCTACCACGTTCTTTGTTGGTAAGGTCATAATCCCCAGAAATTTTTCAAACCAACGGAAGATTGTTCTTTCGGTCACTTCCGAAAGCCTCCGTGACGCTATGGCCAAGTTTAAATTCGTAGAGAAAAATTATTTGAATTTCCGCGGAAAACATAATTTTATTCTTATTTATTTTTAAAATGTTGCTTCACTTTCAAAAGGAAAAGAAAGACTGATTATGAAAAAAGATTAAATGATCTTTCAAACGGTATACATAACATAATTGTTTGTGTACAAATAATCTAATCCCAAATGAAAAGTAAACTGTAAATAAAAGAAACAAATGAATCTGACAGTTCATCCGTAACAATCCAATATTTGTAGCAAGTTATATTCTAATTAAATCATATTTTAACCGGAAGATGATGAATATAATTCAGTTACGTGAACACCTAATTAATGATGATGATGCTCTTAAGTTTCTGCTGAGCAAAAATATCATTGTTAGTACTAAGTCATTGGTTTTGGCATCCATCGAACGGGGCATAAAACGGTCGGATCCTGAATATCATTAAACATAAATCTGAATGTTTAATCCAATTTATTTTTAATAAATATAAATTATTAAAGTCGCCCCTTCATAGTCTTGTGACTGCAATCCCGCAACACGCACTAGCAATGCGGTGTATCTATTGGTGATGAAGGGGCAGACCTGGTGTTTTTCCTCAAGTAAATTATTATTTAATTATTTTTTTCCATTTAAATAAATAAATAAAGGCTTATTGAATCCAAAGGCTCGATTCCGATACTACCAATCTGTGTTTACAAACCTCCGATATTGATAATAAATAAATATCTATCCATCCGAAAATCGCTGTATTATTTCTTATAACGTTCTCAATAATTCAATTTTAAAAAAATAAGAAGTTTGGAATTAAATTAATCATTTTTTTTGCACCACTTTACTGACCCTCCCAAATTCAGCAATAAGAAATGACCAACCACATCATCTTGTATAAATACATATATACGGAGAGCGGGTGGCTGAGCGGTAGAGCACTGGGTTGCAGTATCGAAGGTTTCCAAAAAAAAAATTATATTGTCACGAGAACAACATCCATGTGTTGTACTTATATGTAATTTTCTAAAATGTTACATATTCCCGTTAGTGTTAATTATATATTATCTTTGGATAGGCATCTTCTCTATTGCTTAGATAAAGTTAAGTTCTTCTATGGGGAGGTGGATAGATCAGTATGTAGAGCGCTGAGTTAATGTATTGAGGGCCCCGGGCACAATACAAGTAATTTAATTAATCTGTTAACTAATAAGTGTAGACTTCCTGTTTGTAGCCTTAAAAAGCCCGATGATTGAACATCGCAGGAAGGTGATCTCCTGCACAACAGATGTCCTAGTAACAGTACAGTCGCTACTACGTACTGAACCGAAGACATGTCATGGGTTGTAGTACTTAATATAGATACCCACACAAGTGATTTTCAGTATAGGCATTAATAAAATTTTAGTATAGAGTTAACTCATTGTACATCTAGCCCCTAGAGGTAACCTTTAGCATGAAGGTAATGTCAGCTGAGATAATAGAGTGTGTTTGTTCGTTAGCGGGTTAAATGTACTCTGCTACCTTCAGCACTCCCCGCTCGGGAACACAGCCAAGTTGGATAGTCGATAGGTTGCTAGGGGTCGCTAGTGGTCAACCTTCTACTCCATGTTTTTCAAGTAATGTATTTTGGATTATTTTATTAAGATATGCTATTCTTGAGGGTGAATCGTATGTTAAATTAGAGTTTTATTTTGTTGATTTCGGTTACAATTTGTAATTATTATTATATTAATAATAGTTGAATGTAATTTTTATTTCAATATAATAGCATTTTATTTTTATAGAATAATGTTTTTGGTTTATTTCTTCCCCTGGTTTCCCTAAGTGTCCTATACCCTGTCCTCTTCCAGCCCCTTTCAGGTGTTCTCGAAGTCCTAGATACGAGCAGTAGGTAACAGTAAGAACACTATGAAAACTAAAAAAAACTATTTTTATTAATTGTTATTTTTATGGTAATTACATTTGTATATTTTTGGTTTGATGAAAAAAGAATTTCTCTTCAAAACAAAAATATATAAACAAAACTTGTTCCTCGATCCGACGCTAGGCAACGCCAATAAAATATTGCATCACTAAAAACATTTTTAAATTATAGAGAGACTGATATCCCAATTGGGTTTCGTCAAAACATTATTCTATTGAAAAAAAAACTATAAAATATTTGTTTAAAACGTAAATTTTTTTATTATTTACATTCATAATTTAAATGATCGAACGCTATGAAAACTAGACAAAAAGTAGTTCCTCGATCCGTTGCTAGGCAACAGCAATAAAATATAACTACCGCGAAACCTTTCCCGCACACCGATGAAGATTATTGGCTTTCCTGTCAAAATCAGGTCAAAGAAATGACCTGTCAGCCACGACGTTGATGAAAATATTCAGCGTTATATATTCCCTGGCGTTATTTAAGGTGAATCGATGTTATGGGAGCTATTTAATCTAGCAATTATTAGTTAAGGTGGCAAGACATCTTACAAAGTAAAGGGCCCTATTTCGCTTTTAACCCTCCTAATACCGGCTGGGGTCCCGGACGACCCCAATATCATATTTTTGACACTCCTTAAGTCAAAAACAAAATTATGCTCACGAGCGTCTTAGACATCTATCCTTAGACTATATGTAACACGAAGAGTAGAAGATAACAAATTTCATGCTCAAATTAAATCACTGTTGATTAATTTTTTTCCTAAAAACGAGGATGGGGTCCCGGATTGCCCCCCCCCCCAATGTTAGCCTTATTTCAGATCGCCCAAGTCAAAGGCTGTGCCTTTTCAGGCTCTTTATATAATTTCCTGGAAGAATATTTGCATTTACAATGTCAGTTTGCCGGTGTGGGTTCCAATTACAGCCGTAAATATATATTACTATAGTTAAGTAATTATATTTTCTGGATTTCTTTCAAGCTTTGGTGTTCTTTCGTTGGAATTCTCTCTCTTTCTTTCTCTTTTGCATCTTTTGTTCAGAAGCTATGAATTCTTTGATGAATGGCAGTTCCTTGATAATTCTCAGATGAATTAGGTACCTACTAAACGAAAGAGAGAAAGGGTGGGGGGGGCTAGATTTTTCAGAACTCTACTTTCAGAATTTCTGTCATTTGCTTATTATCACAGCGGAAACATCTTCCAAAATGGTATTGAGCAAAAGCCTGACACCATTGCCCATTACAATGACATTAAATGAGGAGTTGACAATCTTGACAGAATGATAAGTGAGAATACCTGTCAGCGGCAAACTGAAAGGTGGCCTTTCGCACGTTTTATGAATCTGACAGATATTGTTGCAGTAAATGCATTCGTCTTTGGATTGATCTACATATGGAATGAAAAAATGCTTATCAAAAAAAAAAATTCGCTGCACCCAAGATTCAGAAAAGGTTACGTGAAAAGAGGGCAAGGTATTACTTATGCTCAAGAATAAATGACACTGAAGTAAACCTTGTTTGTAATGTTTGCAATAAATATATCTGTAAAGAGCACAGAACCACAGCATATTTATGCCTTCATTGTAAGTAGGTAATTTAGGTTCTCTTGGAACATGTTTGTTAGTCACTAAAATGAGTTGTTTTCTAAATAAATAAAATTATACATTTTGATAGTTCAAAAATGATTGATATTGCTTTTCTACAGTCCCATTCTATCATAATTATAAGCAATGGCTCTTAGATGGATGATATAATCGTAGCTGACACTCTATTTTTTTACACTGCATATCCAAGGACATCGTTGGTATATTACCAAAACTGAGCATATTAACTTTTTTTATTACTTTGTATATTAACAATATAGTTGCTCAAATAGTAATAGGAGGGCGAGGCTTATCTAACTTGCTAAAAGCATGCCGGCGAGAGGAAGAACAACTTCGTGACTATTTTAGAAGCAAAGACTCTTCAAGACTCATTTCAACAATTGTGACACTGGACCACAAATATATTGATCTAAACTTACGGAGTGAGAACTTTTCCACAGCTGCTAATCAAGAAAGGCTTCTTAATGAGTGAAAATCTAAACAGCTCCACGGAAGGTTTTATCATAGTTTGGCGGCAGAAGGGGTTGACATGGAAGCATCATTAATGTGGCTAAATAGAGGGACATTGTTTCCTGAAAACGAAGGTTTTGTTCTAGTCATTCAGGACCAGGTATTTACTACAGGCGCTGTATATGTCGAGAGGCAATTTCAAATATGTGTCGACTGTGCAAAACAACCACATAATTAATCAAGCATATTACATCCGGGTGTCAGGTTCTTGCTGGCAAGGAGTATTTGCTGAGACCCAACAATGTGGCAAAAACTTTACACTGAGAATTGGCCATGAAATTTAATGCTGTGGATAAGACCTACCCTCATTACATGTACAGCCCTCAACCAATAATTTATAAAGGTCACGTCAAGCTTTATTGGGACCAGACCATCATAACTGATCAAACAATTCCTCACAACAAGCCTCATAATTTGCTGATTCTAAGAGAGTAAAAATGTGTTTATATAATTGAAATAGGAGTAACACCAGATGATAACCTCCACAAGGTGGTCGCCGAAAAAATTAGGAAATATCAGGACCTGGCCGACGAATTGAAGCAGTTATACAAGCTTGATAAAGCAAAAGTTTTGCCGTTGGTTATATCCACGAATAGACTGATTCCAAAAATGACATTAAACAGCATACAAGAATTGGACCTTAATTACAGTATTATTGGATCAAATGCAGAAGGCGGTCTAACTCGGAACTGCGAGTATTGTTCGGAAAATTATGAATATTTCTAATTAATTTTTCTAGCCTAACCCTTGACTTATGTCCGGGTAGGTCCATTCTCCGGTAGAAACAGAGAAAAAGAACAATAATTATAAAAATATTTATTTGAGATATCATACAAATGCCATTTGGCAAGAATGGCATTTTCGGTCTCCATTTGGTAAATCTCCCCTAAGGGATTCTCGTGAAAGCGTGTGTGGAGAAACCTCCCATTGAAGGCACTCCTATCGTGGTTCATCTGACTGTGGTAGAACCCTGGACCAGAGACAGTCTCTTTGTCGGATTCCGTGGTAATGTGTCTGCCAGTAATGATTGTACCAGTAAGTACATGTCCAGCAAGTGAGTCTTGAAATATTTCGTGTTTTTTTTATTGTGTCAGTCACGAGTGGTTTGTTGAGATCTATTAGTAATGTAAAAGGGGCAATGTGTAATATAACGAAGGAATTTTTCGACTGTGCAATAACATAGTTCTATTCTTTTTTTTTTTTTTTGTAAATATTTCATTCATCTTTTCATCTTTCATTAATAATTTTTCCCTCACCTACCGCTGTGCATTGTGAGGATTCCTGCTCTTCGGTTCCAGTCTGGATTGTTTTAATATTTCGTTTAATAGAAATATTTGATTCCATATAAGGAAATATTTGATATACAAGCGCGTACAATTGTGATATTAATCCACTTTAATGGTCTTCAATGATTTTCTAATTATATTACAATAATTGGGATTTACATTACCTTTACGTTTACTGTTATAAGGATTTAATTCGTTCGATAGTTAAAATTCGTTCTTGTTTTCCCAGGAGGATACCATAGAGTAATATTTGGTAAGTAATTCTGGATTTAGGTATCCTTAAATTATTCAACTGTTTGCCTTAATTAAAATAGCACTAAAATTGAAAAAAAATTGTGCCTGATGAAGAGAACAAAAAACAATCGTTTGTAACTTTCAAAGTATAATTTCCAAATCTCCTGCCTACTATGAAATAAATCTCCTAAACGACTTCGGACATTAGAAAACATTCATTAATCCTAAAATGCTGCAATTGGGCTTGATGGTTTTAATTCGTGTTGAGCTGAGTTCGAGGCAAACGATCTTTTTTAATTTAGGCTTTCGAAGCTTCGTAGCTACATAGAATGGTATGGTTTTTTTCTGGTATTTCATAGACTTAATGTGTCGATTTTTGGATTTTTCCACATGGCAGTATCCTCGGCCCAATCCCCTACACAGTTTATACAGCTGACATCCCAACTCATCCTAATACTATCCGTGTCACGCATGCTGATGTCACATCTCTATTATCAGTCAACACTGATCCAGTAACGGCATTCCATACTATTCAATACCATATCACTGATCATGAAGAATAATGTCAAAACTGGAGGATTAAAATAAATTCCCACAAATCACCTTCTCCCTCCGTCGTAAAACAATGACTTCCAGTCCTCCTGTATCGTTTAATAACACCCCACTGATTCCTATCCTGATTCCGGTACTTAGGACTACACCTTGACAAAATATTAACTTGGAATCCTAATACTAACTTGACTGAAAGGACAAGAAACCGCTGGACGTTTCAGGATACTTCCAGACAGATGCTCTAAGCTCTCAATTAATTACTAAAGACTCATCTACATAACCATTATACGGCCTATTTGGACTTACGGAGTAGAGCTTTGGGGCTCCACTGAGTCATCAAATTCCTCTCGTACTCAATCCTTTACGAACAAAATAGTCCATAATGACCTAAAAGTCCCTTGTTTTATTGATTTGGGCCGAATCCGATATCAATCATTTCATGAAAAACTTTATTCCCACTCGTTCGATGGCCTCGTGACCTAAGTTGAATTTCTTATTACTTGCCTTTATCTCGTGACATTATTAACCTTTCATTGTATTTACTTGTATTCGGTTATAAAATTATAAATTTCAATAAATGAACTTGTTTTTTAAATTACATTTTATTAATTATTTTATGCCTGTTTTTGTATTTTCGCTCCTTTTTAATGATAAATCGATACATTAATTCCATCAATTTTACAATGATGCCTTCATAAAATCTATGTATATGGGATCTAACCATGATTGGTAATGATAACCACGCGCCAGTTATGATTGCCAATCAATCCGTTATATTAATTATTATAATGATATTGATTTGAGGTCATTAATGACCTTCGTGATGAATACCAATAAGCCCTTTGTGATTTACCGCGTACCACTTCATCTCCGTCACATCATCTCTGTTCCTTTGTTAAGTTTTTAAAGTGCTAAAAACAATTTTTAATAAAATTCTTTGATTCCTTTGCATAATTTCCCTGATGGCAAATCAAAATTAAAAATATTATAATGATGGATTGAATTGGTCAGGGAGTGCAGTGAAATATAGTACGAAATAGTAAAACTTATTTTTTAATTGTGCCACTGTTTCGGCCTACAATGTGGGCCATCTTCTGGGCTATGGAAGAGAAAAAAAATGACTTTATTAATCGTTTCAGTAGATATAGATAGATATAGATATAAAATGTTCTTTATTATTAAATTATTTACAGTGGTTTCTTTTTAATTTTAATTACAATATTAGCAACCACAGCATGGTAGTTTATACCGTCTGCCGGGAGTTTGATTAAACTACTAAACAACAACAAAACAAAAAATAAATTAAATTTCTTTTTGACATTAATAATTAAATTCTGAAATTAAAAATTTTCTATAACGACCTGCATTACTCACAAAATTATATAAACCTATTAAATTCTCTCCATTCAGAATATCTATTAATTTTTGTTATGAGTTCAGCTCTTGTTTTAAGAATTTTTTTCTATACAGTTTTAAGACGGGACACACTGCCAGGAAGTGAAAACTGTTTTCAATTTCATTCAGATTACACAGTGAGCATAGCTGTATATTTTGCAAATCAATTTCAAATGGTTTGGATTTAGATTCAGAAGTTCCTCTCTGCATTTCATAACTACGCTAATTTTTTTTGTTACTTTCAAATGTCTATAGTAATCTATTGTTTTATTTAATGAGCTATAGAGGCTGTAGTGTGTGCCCTCTGCTGCTTTTAATCGTTGCAGTACCAAGGAAGAATTACTGAATTTATAGTAATGTGTAGGGTAAGATAAAGTTATAATAGAATTATGTTTGGATAACGGAAATAGTGTACAGAATTGATAATAATGTGAAGAGATATAGAAAGTAAGATAAATTATGGCATACAAAGAACAAATTACTTCAGAATTTAGGAATTTCCACAATGCGATATTGAGAATAATTCTTTTCATAAATACGAGCATGCAAATTTTTTGGATAACTGACTAATGAATTCCTAAAAATGTTAATAAGCCATGAGCCAATTGGTAATGTATTAAGAGTAACATAGACCGAGGCGTAGATGGGAGGATTCGGTTCAGGGCGATATCAGGATTTAGGTTTAGGTGTTAATCTAAACGACAATTAGTGGAATCGTCATCAAGCTTTCAGGTTCGCTAAAGTTTTTATTATAAGTATTTATTGAAAATCGCTTGCGCGTTAAACAGGCTATAAAACATATGCTTAGATGCAGCGGAGTATATTAATGATGGCGATTTACTTGTGTGTGTACAAGGACTTGTTCCAACATGGCTAATAGATGGCCATGGTGGAATACCAGACTCCCTTAATGAACCTAATTAATTGTCAGTACTGATTAACGTATATTCAAATAGAGAACCACTCTGCTTCGAGTATACGAGTATCTGTTGACTAAGGCAATTAGAGGAAAATAAAGAACCACAGGAATTAGAATCAGAATAGCAATGACATGGTCAAAGCTGGGGTCAGAGTATAGGGATCTGATGAGTGGGACAAACCTGAATAGATAAAAGTCTAAATTCAAGAATTATTTAGATTTTTTAAGGTCTCGATTCTGATTTCAGAAAATGTTTGCACAGAAAGCAGAAAAAAAGCCAGGGAATCCCCAAGACTCTAGAGAGTAGAGACTCTGGACTGTTACTGATTGAAGGTGCTCAGGACTTTTTTCTGGAGAAATAATCAGACCGGAAACTAAATTGGAAATGGTTGAAATGAGGGCATTTATCTAAAAAGTTAGTCAGCTTGGATTGAGCAATTCTTTCAGATGGTTGAGATGAGAAAGATAATGGTATTCTGCATTCGGCGAAAAAGGTGATTTTAATACCAAGAAATAGTTATTTATTTGACAAGTGAGGAAAGTGCCACTTTATTACACCCGGGTGGTAATTAAACGAGGGTCTTATGAGCACTTTTCTCACGGGTTAAATATTACAGTTTTCCTGCAACCATTTAAAAATTAAGAAATTAAAGGTGAAACATTAGATTTGTTAAAACTACACTAGGGCTATCTCTTACAATTTTCTATTACTAACCATGCAAATTATAACTCTAGGACGGTTCACTCATTGAAACATTTATTTATTATTATTAAGAAAATAATATTCTGATAACACATACAAAAATAAAATAAACGGATATTATTATATCTTGATTTATATTTATATTTCTCTTCATATCTGACTTTAGATGTTTTTGGTAAAAGTTGATTTATTGCCTGTTCAGCCTGTTCTTATATGAATGGAGGAGTAAATTCTATGAATTCTTCACTAACAATTTCCATTTTTTATTTTGCATGTGGTCTGATCACTGTTTTAATGCTAGATCTAATCTTTTAAAAAACATTTTAGGAATATAATATGAATAATATTATAATACCGCCATTTGACATTTAAAATAACAGAGTGGTGATTGTCAAATTCGTTCTTGGTGGCTGTTACTTTCCCACACAAGTGAGGGAAAGTGGTTTTCCCTCACTGGTAGGGGAAAGTGGGACTTTCCAAACCAGTTTTAGTTGAGTAATGGATAGCATTAATGGTTGCAGGAAAAAATAATTACTTTATGATCAACTTTATTATTATATTAAAAAACTAGTTGTTTTATTATTTTTCTAAATCTCTTATTTAAATTTCTCTGCATTAAAAGAATTGAATAATTTCTTATTCTTATTTTTATAAATGCATTTTATAGTATAAAAATTCTAGGCAAATTTAATACCACAAATTAGCAATTTTTTAAATTCTTTTGAGTGTATATACACAAAATAGTATAGATAGATATACTATACATGTAAAGATATACTTAGATATAGATTAATTACCTGTTGATACAAAGACATGAACTGAATCTGGCTCGCTGTTGCTGGCCATACAGCTGTAGTTGCCAGAGTGCCTGGGGTTCGCTCTGGGAATCAGCAGCTTGGAGTGTGTCTTCTCTCCCCCGGGCTCTGTGACCACTTGGACCAGGTTCGACTCCCCTTCTTCGTAGTTGATCATCTTGTCGTTGTGGTACCACATCACGAACTGGGGTGGAGTCGGGCTCTGAAACAGACAAACTTAATGGTTAGGATATGTAAAGGAATTCTAGAAGACCAAGGAATATAAGTCCTAGGAGTTGTTCTTGGTTTTTTAGGAAGGTTAGATCCAACAATGGCTCATCCATGCTTTCTAAAGTGCGTACCCTTGATTGGGAAAAGCCTGGCAGTTGAGCGTGGTATCGATCAAATTACCTTCCCGCACGACCCTCGTCCTTGAAATAGTACAGTAATTGCTTTGTTTAGAACTCAAGATCCTTCATGAGCTGTACTGGTAGTTTTTTTTTCCTAAATAATCTATACATGTTATAAAACAAAGTCCTCGGTAAACTCAATAACTACTGCACGGTTTTCACCATTAGATAGAGTGATTCACCAGGAAGGTTTAGGTATATAATTTGTCGAGGTTTTGTGTAAATGGGTAGGAATGTCGATGGGTTTCACCGAAGACACTGCTTGCCTAATCCCGTACAATTATCTAACGTGCAAGATAATAATTTCGTTTATAAATAAGTATTTGGTTTTGTTTTTATTTTTATAATTTCTATGTAATAAAGTAAATTAGCTGAGATGGGAAGAAAGAAAATCAATACTCCCAATGAAGCCGTACCAATGATATTTGCGTGGTCTTATAGTCCTATTAAAAAAAAATACATTACACAGACAAATTATGTAGGTATAATATGCTTTATTACCCGAGCTGTGGTGTAGTAATTTATAAAATACTTCTATGGGTTCAAAAATAAAAAAAATCTGGAAGCAGGTGGAGATGGATCCTATGTGATCTAGGTTCTCCCTCTCCCTGGGGCTCTCCTAGCATCAGTAAAGTGGGTAACGCTAATCGGAGGGAAAACTACGGGTTTTACATGATCTCGAACCAATTACTTTCCTACACAACGAATTAATTTCTTAGAAACATTACAATCGCTACCATTGTAGAAACCAATATACTTCATGGGTTGTACTGTCATTAGTTAATAGTTACTTTATTTTCAAGTCACTTCTACAAGTATACTCGTTATAACAGCTACTTTATTCATGCTAACCTCAGCCATGATTCGGCAATCAATCAGTGAACGAATACATAGGGTCGAACTAGTTCGGGTAAGATTGAGTGACGGATCTAATTGCTGGTTGTTTTCCATCGGGTTGGCGAAGGCGGAACCGACTTGCACAGAGCACATGCTGAATAATGGAACACGGGATGAATTATTCCCAGCAAATATATCACGTGTTGCTAGCTCAGCGCCGACCTCATGTGTCCCAATTTTATTCCAAATATATTACCTGTGTCTTTCCCAAATATACAATCCCTTGTTCTCTGTTAATGCCATAAACCAGAATAGTATATTGGATTTGTATCAATTTTATTCAGCTTTTTCACTGATCCTGTATATTGGTTCAATGTTATAACATTTGAAAATTGAAATATTATTATCATTGTCTTGCAAATAAAACACTCGATTTCCAGGAAGACATTCTAATGATGAATTCACTAGACAAAAAATGTCAAACCTGTTTTTCTAAAGTGTCACAACTCAAAAATCTTCAGATAATTAGTTAAAAGCTTCCATCAGGAACAGATTCGTCAACAGTAACACCCTAAAAATTCCTAAAAAAACGCAAAGCATGGAGTTTTTTTTCACATTGCCCATTGCAGCAATCGGAAAAGCAATTTTACCGCCATCTAGCCATTGCTTGCGGGTACTCACTTTTCATCACAAGTGACAATCTTTCTATGAAATCTCATATCAGAAGGGGTTTTCAATAAATTTATACAAATTTCTAATCTCTTAGCTGATTACTGAGGAGTAAGTTCGTGAGGGACCAGCTTACAGAATTATCCCAAGGATTATTATGTATTAAATAGGATTAAAATATTTCAATCCTTGAATATCTTGATTATAAAAAAATAGTCATTTTTTTACAACCAATTATCCTTAGAATTATAAAATCCTGAACTTTGATATGGATAAATAGTAAAGTTGTTGGTTTTAGTAACGAGTCGATCCATAAAAAAATTAATAATTGCATAGACGAAGCGTAGTTGGAAAAAGCCATTGGTGGCATTGCACTATTACCATGTTCCATTTTAATAGGAATTATAGTTAGGTTAGAAATTTCGAGTAAAGTTCAAAGAATGTAATTATCTTTTTCATTTCGCAAATACGATTATAAATATCAATTTCACCGACTCAAATTCTGATGAAAATTAAAATATAATAAGCTAGAATAATGAATATTGAATTTTATTTCCATGGATTTCGTTAACAAGTACAGCTGTTATTATTAATACCTGATGCTTTTTACCAGATTATTTTGCAAGGAATTACTACTAAATAGAACTGAAAAATTCCCAGAGTTAAGGTTGGTATGCTTTTATTAACCCTGAGGAAGGTCCAATAAGAAATTGGACGTGAGAACGCGCAGACTTTGAAAGGACCAATTGCCTTTTTGTCCCATCAATAGCCTTAACGATTAAGTCTCAATTGAAATCGGACATTTTTGGTTTTCAGTTCATCAATTTATATCGTATTAACTATATTAGTCAATTTTGGATGTGGTATTTTCTATTTTTTTTATTGTTGTATCATATATGTAGTATGATTGGAAGATATTATAGACATAAGAGAAAGAATGTAAATGGAGAACGACTTGTCAAGCTATGTCACCATGTAAATTTAAAGAATGTCTCACCATGTTATCATTAAATCAAGAGAATTCCATCTAAATCATGTGGCCACATTGTCATACTGAAATTCAAAGCATCAAGATTAGAAAGTCCATGAATGTAACTTCAGGATATCATCCTTTACAAATCAAGATGTATTTCATATCTAATAAGAAGTGAAGTGAAAATCCTTAGAATTACGGGCGTGGCTGGAATGGAGAACTTACTCGGGATAGACAGAAGGATTTTGAAAAGAAAGTATGGCCCAATACTTAGAGGTTCACGTACGTCGGGTTTTAACCTGAAGAATTGCAGCTAAGATATTAAGAGTACGAAGTACTTGGCAAAATTGATTTACTCTCTAAAGAGTTATTTTCCTTATATGTGTAATGTAAGGGTTAGGTCATAAACGAGTAAAATTGTGTTAAGTACAATTTAAACAGACGGTTAATTAAAAAAATTCAATACACAAAGCCACTGTTTCTGACATCTTTAGCCGCTACACTAAATAATTCGCAGTTTCTGTCTTTTAATGGCAAAAATGTAATGCAACGGCTTAAAAAATAGAACAAGCTCTTCCTTATTCCTATGTTTAAATCTCAGTATTGTAATTTCAATACAATGAATTCAGTGAAATAATAATAAGATATTTTTCTTATACACTATATATTATTTATTTTATATGTAAAACAGATTTAAAATAAAAAAATATATATAATAAAAATATATTATTAATATAGTCATTTTTTGTCATAGCAAAAAAAAAATACGAAGAGGGTACACATATTTTAAGTGGCTCGTTAGGGGGGGGGAGGTAAAAAATGAGTACTATCCTTAAATTCAATTTTTAGAATGAAATCAACTGTTATTTCGGAAAGTGGTTTAAGTCCATTTTTCAAAATAGGAATAGGTCAATTTTCATTTTCGCGATATCTAAAGGTTTCCTTGTGAATTAGTTTAAAAATATGAGCAAATGTTTTTATTACTTAGATATACATGCCCAATATTTAGTTATATGTCTAAAACTAATTACAAAAAATTACAAATATTCCAAAACAAATGTCTTAGAATTGGTGGAAATTACGCGTATTACACTAAAGTTAAAATTATGCATAAAGAAACCTTATAGTAATGTATTAATCAACAAACTATCCAAAAATTCTTTTTTAAGTGTAAAAACCCACTTATAAAAAATATTGGGAACTATACAAAAACTTGTACAAAGCGGTATGTACAATACATATAAGAAAAAAACAATTATTATTATAGGATACTAATTTCTTTTATTTCATTGTTATTGTTTATATATATAAATCTATATAAGTTACTAAGAATTTATAGTTACAATTTTTGATTATTTATTTTTTTCTCTATTGGAAGTTTTTTTATACTTTTTTTCTTTAATTATAAATTATGATTCTGCACAGATAAATTTAAATTTGTACATTTTTTTTAATTTGAGATTGTCTATTTGGTACAGCATGTAATTTTGTGAATTGTAAAAAATTATACAAGAAATAAAAAAAAATTATTCTTTTTCTCTCAAAAATAATAGCTCATATCAGGGTACCTCTACTAAGTAAGGCTACACCTACATTGGATCCGATTCGGTGCGACGTGATTCTATCACATACGATAGTGGGGTGTATACATTATACATATTTTACTATACATTATAGTAAAATATAAATTTATTAAAAATAATTAATAAATAATCTTAATTTTATAAATTTAAAGAACCAAATGTTATAACTCTCGATATATTTCAGTCATTTGGTTTGCTAGCGACGTTCATTGTATCACACCGGATCCAATGTAGTTGTAGCCTAAGACGTTATATACTGATGTATAATCCAATGAACAAGTTGTATACTTTGTAAAATGGGGGTTGTATTTATGTTTAAATTGTATTTTTGTAAAATATATTATCCTTGCTAATTAATTAGTTATTTTTAAGTGTGGCTTGCCCAAATGATTACTCTCTCAAAAACATAGAAACTTATGATGAAACAAATCATATAGTGCCTCTCATCTTGAAATCTGAAGTGGGAAGCAGAGATGAAGAATCTAAAAATTAATAAATGCCCCGGAGGAGATGGAATAAGAAATGATGTTTTGAAATCTGGAGGAGACTGGAGGATTACATACAATACAAAAAAGAAATACCTTATGAATGGAAAACTTCAAAAATAGTCCTCTTCAACAAGAACGGCGACAGACAAAATATTAACAACTACCGTCCTATATCAATCGGCTCCACCTTATGTAAGCTATTCTCCTAAATAATAAACGCAAGAATATCAAAACAATTGATGAAAGCTTACTTAAAGATCAAGCAGGATTTAGAAAAAATAAATCGGTGATTGATCATCTGTTCACACTTCATCAACTAATAGAAAAATCACAAGAATACGACTTCAAACTCTGCCTAAGATTCTACGATTTTAAGGAAGCGTTCGACAGTATATACAACGTCAAAATACGACCGACATTAGAACAAATAGGAATGGACAAGGTATACGTTCAAATAATAGATAATATCTTCGATGCGCTGTCATAAGGGGTTAAGTCAAAATAAGTCATTAATACAGAACCAGGAATGATCCGACAAGAAATAAATGTATGCTTCAAATAGAATTACTACTGTATTGTTTGTAAATTACTATAATAGACACACGGTCACCGACACGGTCTAAACCAGAAGAAAGGACTGAAGTTTTTTGTATAAATAGTGGCCGTGGAAACTTGAAAGAGTATTTAACTAGCCTCTACGGGGAGGATATAGCTCGGAGAGTGAAGATGTTGGAGAAACTCAGAAGAAAGAAAGTGAGTCGAATTTGCAGGCTTGCCTTTCTCAAAAGATGCAGGGACCATAAGATTATCCCAAACTGCTCAAGAATAGGCATAATAAATTCATCGAACAGAGTCAAAAACGCCAAGAGTCGATGTTCGGCCTTAATACTCACAGACACGGTCTAAACCAGAAGAAACAAATGAAGTTTTTTGTATAAATAGTGGCCGTGGAAAATAGAAAGAGTACTAATATATTGTTTTATAAGAATCAAATTACAAATGATATCAATAATTAGATTTTACATAATGTTTTGAACTTTGCTGTTTTTGACTTAAGCCCTGATGACTGCGCATCAAAGATATGCACATCGAAACAAGGGATACATAGAAACAGAAAGAATAGGAAAAGTATTTCCGATCAGGAAATGAGTCAGGCAAGGGGATTCCCTATCACCAACAATCTTCATCGCAGAATTAGAAAGAATTTTCCAAGCCCTAGACTGGCATGACAAAGGGATTTCTCTCGACGGAATAAAAATTAGCCAATTGAAATTTGCGGATGACGTAGTTCTGATTGCAAGTTCTGAGGATGAATGAAAAGAGTTCGAACCAAGGGTTGATTTTGAACCAACAAAAACAGTATTTTCACCAACGGACCCTCCAATAATAACAGCCACAAAATAACAGATATGAAGATATCTAAAGAAGTTAGATACCTGGGAGAAATCATCTAATTCGAAAAGATAAGTCAAATAGAACTATAATCAAGAGTTGGCAAGCCATGGAAGAGATTTTGGAGCCTTAGAAGTATATTTAAAGGCCTTAAATATCTAGAAATAAGACATAAAACGACCGTATTCAACAGCTGCATAATCCCTCTCCTGAGCTATCGTTGTCACACATGGTCACTTACTAAAGCCTTACAGAGGATGATAACTACCTGTCAACGCAAGATGGAAAGAATAATGCTGGGAATTTCATTGAAGAAAAAAATAAATTCACGCCGAATAAGAAAGCACACCATGGTTATCGACCCCGTCACTTACCCCAGAAGAATGAAATGGAACTGGGGAGGCCATGTGATGAGACAAGGCGTAGACAGCTGGGCTAGGCGAGCCGCCGAGTGGATCCCGCGCGATAGGAAGAGGCACAGAGGCCGGCAACGCAAGCGATGGGCCGACGAATTCAAGATATCCAGTAGCTCTTTCTGGATGTGATCAGCACGAGATAGGGACGTATGGATGAGTATATACCAGCAACTCCAACTGTAAGGTTCGTCTAGTCTCCGTCCAAAGACTCTAATCTCCCTAATGGAAAGGTCTACATGTAAATACATAATGTTGTATATAAATATTGTAAAAAATGAGGAAGTTAAATCTGTATATACATATAAATAAAGACTATTATTATAATTTAAGAGTGGTAGAGAACCGAGTTCCCGTACCGAAAGTCTCTGTTTCGAATCCCATTTAAACAAATAAATTATTTAATTTTTGGACCCTGTATGATCCGATAATAAGTGGGTTTACTAATTTGATGGAAAACCTGGAAGTTAGGCGTGTTATAGAACAAATTACCTTCCTGCGCAACCTTTATCCTAGAAATGGTACAATGGCCAATACATACTGAAGCCAAGACCCTTCATGGAATGTATTAATAGGAAAATAAATCATTTAGTTCTTAATGAAGCTACTAGCATTAAGGATGTTGATTCACAGTAATGATTTAGAATCCTCGTAAAATACCGGAGGAGGCTCCTATACCGCAATTTACTTGGCAAAATTGGTAAACGGTCTAAAACCTCGCTCTGCCGCTGATCACATTATTCACATCACATTCCTTCCAATGCATACAAAATGAGTTTACCAAATTTAGTTCCAATGAAATCCGCTAAAACAAAGGAATCTCTTTCATGATGAAAATGTTTTGAATTCCGATCTGAATAACTATTGTGGGATAACTGCTACCCCTGGTTGATGTATACCATCTCAGTATTGGTTTTAGTCAATTTAAATTTTAACTCAAAATTTATTAAATAACATTATTTATTAATTAATTGACATTTATTTATCACTAGCTGTCCCTACAGACGTTGTTCTACCCTAATTTTCTAAAACAAAGCGACATTGATTTTTTTTATGTCAATAGCTGCCCCGACGCACTTCGTTCTGTCAAAAGTTATTGTCCTGTCGCAGTCTAATAGAAAACAATAAATAAATAAAACGTATTTCAGAGTGATCACTTTATTTATTGATTTAATGCCCCGATAATAAACAACGATTACTTACAAAAATTAATTTTCTATTTCGTACATTGCAAGACTTTAGTTATAATGTGATAGTATTTTCATTGTAATGCCTTATGTTACACGATATTTTTTGTTTGATTACCGGGCGCGTAAATAAATAAAACTGACGGTGGCCCAACGCGGGAGCAGGCAACATACAACTGTCCATGAGAAAAGCACTGGTTTTCAAGATTAACGCCGCATATACTCAACGATTTATTTATGGTCATTCAAATCAATTTCAAACGGTACGTCAGTTGGTACCATTGGGATGCGGGGTATCAACACATCTCCTTTATATTGTTACGGTCAGAGAGGGAAGAAGGGCCGGCTGAGAGGATTAGACGAGCTGAGGGATTAAGCGGAAGGGATCAAAGAACGGTGTAGAACTTTCCGGATCAATCTGGATGAAACGAGACAATTCTCGATCTTCCGAGAAGTGCCCCACCCCGACCTACCTTGCCTATATAAAAAGGCCAGCTGTTTCGCCCGAGTTAGTATCAGTCTGTAATAAGTAGTAAAGTAGTGACAGTAACAGTTAGTATTAGCCAGTGGCAGTGTTATAAGTAATAATTAAGTGTAATAAACTGTGTGTCAGTTTGTCATATTTGGAGAGTTTTACGGTCGGTGGACTTTAATTAAGTGTTAAATTGTAGTTCTTAACTATAGTGTAATATTATTGTATTTGTACAAATTTATATAAATAGTTTAGTTATTTGGTATTAACAATATCTTATATTATTTGTATATTATTTAAGTAATTAGATAACAGTTAGGCCTAGGTTATAATCTGTAGAATATTGTTTTTGTAAATTGATATTAGTTTAATAAGTTAATTGTTTTAAATAATTTCCTTGTAATCTTTTTAATGTGTTAATAAATTTTAGTATCTTGAATTTAGTAATAGTTTAGTTCATTTTACACCCAGTAGCCCGTAACAATATTTCCCTTTAGAATGGTTGCTTCGATTACATTGTTAAGTAGTTTTTTCACTGCTATCCGTGTGCTGTTAATATATATTGGCTTAGTTATAAAAAATTTCATATTCCTGTCAATCGAAGAAAAAAAATCTGGATGCGCAGGTTAAAATATAACATAACATAATATTAATAATCTCTTTAAAGTTTAGGAGGAAGAAAATGGTCCGGGTAGAGGTCATAGCTATATCTTCTTATATAGCCCTGAAGAAGACATGCGATGTGGGTCGAAACGTTTGCTTTCAAATAACTAGTTCAACCCTATTTTGAAAGGATGTAAACTGGATTGAATTTATCTAATAATTCCTTCACTGAATGAAAATCTTTTTCCAGCCATTTGTGCAATACACCTTTATTATATGGAAACGTTTCGACTATATGTCATTTTCCATCCATCTAAGAACTTAATCTTTATCATCTTGAAAGAGTTACAAGTCAACATTTACCTGTAAATTATTAAATACAATCACAACAATATAACAAATACACATTTCTTAAAATCGTCCATAAATAGAAGTAAGTATAGATACCTTTTTTATTATTATTTGTCATTTACTAAAATTTTTTCTTGGAGGTCCATTGTCCTCCATGGTCCTTTTGTTAATAGTTTAAACTTTGGTATCTATCTATACTATATTTTATTTATATTTACATACTAAAAATGTTTCATTTAATTTAATTCAGTTATTTTGAAGTTAAAAAGAAAATAATAAGTAGGACTTCTACTTTAAAAACACAGAGAGATAACCTAACACACTATAACCTCCCAACAGTTACCTAGATATCCCATTTTCAATCCTATCTGATTTATTTAAATTAAGAACGTATATAACTGATAAAAAAATTTATTAAAAATAAAATAGTGTTGTGAACTTAATACATTTTACGTATAGAATTTTTAATTTGTAATTTAATTATGGTAGATTTAAATGAAAAATTTTTAGTATGTAAATATAAATAAAAAATGTAGTTCAATCCTATTAAAGAAATTATTTCACTGACCTACGCCCGGACTATCTTCTTCCCCATATATAGGTCAACTAATGTTATTTAAAATTTTCGATTTTATGTTAGGATTTTTTAAATTTTAATTTAAAGCTTATTTCTCTAAGCCAGGTTAGCAGTTTAATTCAGTGAATAGAGTGACATTTAGAGCGAAACTAAAAGCTGAATAACAAAAGTTGTTACGAACACTTTAGTCCAATAGAAGCTTAGAAAATGTGACAGATGATACATCTAAGAAGGAAATTGGACATGGTTGTCTACAAGAATGCGCTATGATGGATGTCCTATCAGAATAGGTCTTAGTGCTTCCAATAACCTACCTTCATTTATCTAAACCTAAACCTAACCTTCTTTATATAGCCTTAAAATAAAAAATAATAAAATAAAACAGATCGATAACCCAGCATCCCACTAACCGAATTATCTCGCTGCCTTAATTTAAAGACAAGTTTTTTGAATTCATATAATTCCTTAAATCTTTAGTATAATACTCAAATTTCCCTTAAATGAAATGCACCTTTATCTGTTGTTTTCTTCTTCAAAAATCATTCTAAGGAATTTCCTT
Source organism: Troilus luridus (assembly GCA_964056705.1). Lineage (NCBI taxonomy): Eukaryota > Metazoa > Arthropoda > Insecta > Hemiptera > Pentatomidae > Troilus > Troilus luridus. The sequence continues at coordinate 103,925,425 of OZ057416.1, read as the reverse complement.
TCATTACTTTCCAATTTTAATAAGTCCTTCACAAACTGGAATTAAAAATTTCACTTAAGAAAAAACAAAACATTGATACTGACATAGAAAAACTTACTACATCAATAAAAACCACTTAACATGACAATATCTCAAATGATAAAATTAATAATTCTCAGAAGACTGACCTGCCACAATATATTCGTATCTTAATAAAAGAAAAACGCAGAGCAAGATCGAAGTGGCATAGAACTCGATACCCTAGGATAAAACTATTTTTACGAAATTGACGAACCAACTAAAAACAGAAATTAGAAAATTTAGAAACTCAAAATTTAATTAACTTCTGACAAAACATTATGGATGGCCACAAAAAAGGTCCTGAAATTCAAAGATTTTAATCACCCACTCCTTAATAAATCCAATGTCTGTTCAAGATCTGACGAAGAAAAAGCTCAGTTATTCGGCCAACATCTCTCTAAAACTTTTCATTCACACCTGATATTACAAATCCAACCCACTTTCAATCAATAAAAGAAGAGTCAAATATTCCCCTTCAAATGACCCTACATCACAAAACATTCCACCCTTCAGAAATATCTAATATTATTCACAGATTACCATTTCACAAAGCTTGTGGATACGACCTCATCACGATCCACATCTTAAAACATCTTCCTAGCCATCCTATTCCTCACCAACATATATAATGCTGTAATCCGTACTACATATTTTCCTAACCTTTGGAAATTATCCGTCATAAAAGTGATACCTAAACCGAAAAAAAAAAGCCGGAATACCCTTCCTCTTACCGTCCTATCTCACTTTTACCATCTATGCGTAAAATCCTGGAAAAGCTCGTACTGAAACGTTTATACCCCATCCTGGATGCAAACCACATTATACCAGATCACAAATTCGGATTCCGAGCCTCCTATTCCACTATCCAGCAATGTCATCGTGTGGTGGACGTTGTTTCCTCTGAATTGGAATGAAGTTCATATTGTTTAGCAGTATTTCTAGACGTGGAACAGGCTTTTGACCGAGTCTGGCAGCCGAGATTGCTTTACAAACTCCGCCAATTCCTTCCTCCTACATATTTTCTCATTATTTCTATCTCACTAACAGGTCGTTCAAAGTAAATCACAATAATGTATTTTCATCTCGCTTTTCTCAATCTGCTGGTGTTCCTCAAGGCAGTATCCTCGGCCCAATCCTCTACACACTTTATACAGTTGACATCCTAATACTATCCTTACCACGCATGCGGATGACACATGTCTATTATCAGTCAACACTGATCCAGATATACTCTTCAATACTTCCATATCACTGACCTTGAAAAATGGTGTCAAACGGGAGGATTAAAATAAATTCCCACAAGTCCTATCAAACCACCGTTAACCAACGACTTCCTGTCCTGTATTGTTATAAAAACACCCCACTGATTCCTGTAGAACAGGTCCAGTGCTTGACAAATGATTAACCTGGAATTCTCATACAACCCTGAAATGACAAGAAACCGCTCGACGTTTCAGGCTACTTCAACACTTACTAGACAAACGCTCTAAGCTCTCAAAAGACTCATCTACATAACCATCATACGACCTATTTGGACTTACGGAGTAGAGCTTTGGAGCTTCACTAAGCCATCAAATTCCTCTCGTATCTAAACCCTACAATCCAAAATTCTTCGTAAAATCCTCAATTCTCCTTATTTTGTTAAGAATAAAGTCATCCATAATGACCTTAATATCCCGTTTGTTGCTGATTTACCCCGAACCCGGTATCTATCCTTTCATAACAAACCCTCTAGTTTCAAACCTAGCTTCTACTTCAATTCCTGATAACCCTCCGAGGCGTCTGAAAAGAAGATGGCCTCGTGATCTACTAAGTTAAATTAAATTTAAGTCCTACCATCGGCCTTGAAGGAAACTACCCATTTTACAATGTTCAAACTCGAGTACCGTACGGTTATTATATTCTTTTGTAAAAAGAATGCAAATTAAAGAGCGCTTGGATTGTGTATACGGGCAGTCCTCCCCCTCGTATTTCACAGTGAAAGAATGGGGAAAATTATTTATGTTAGGGAGAGAACGTCTAGAAGATGACTCGTGTCCCGGTCGCCCATTGGAAGCTGTCACTTCTGAAACAACCCAACTTGTGGAATCTGCAATTGCTGTCTGACCGGAGGAAATAGCAGCGAGGTTGGGGCTTCCAAAAATAAGTCTTTTGAGGTTCATTAAAGAACATTTGCATGTGAACTAGGTTAGTGCAAGACAGGAACGAGTTCACTACTGCAATTAATTTTGGCGATTTAACACCGACGAAGAGCTCCAAGCAGCAGTAAATGAACATTTTTTTTTAATAAACAAGACATTTTTTTTTCATGGTATAGAAATGTATCCAAAGCGTTGTATTAAGTGTGTTGAACTTAGAGGAAAATATGTTGAAAACCAATTGTTTTCTTTCACCTTTTATTCTATCCAAGGCCGGAAACTTTTGGAGCTTACTACTTATTTAGTGAGTTTCAAACACTTCTATTGAAAACATAGTTTTTTTGAGTTATTACGTTGTTCTTTAGTAGGAGCGATAATGTTATATATAATCTTGGATTTTATTATATATATGATAGGATAGGATGAGGTTATGGGGGGATCAACAGCGGAGGTTATTACGCCCTAGCTTTTAGCTTACTCATTATATTGAACTTATTTCGTAATTATTTTTTAGGTAAAAATGCATCTATCCAGTTCTCTATTCAAATATTATTAGTACTATTATTATTTAAAACATATATACACATTTTTTAATATACTTTATTTTTACTTCCTAAATATATATTTATTTATTGTTGATATAGGTTTATATATTTTTTCCTGTTTTTTCTTTTTTTTCCTTTTTTTTTTTTTATCTTTTATCTTTTTTTTCTCCTCCTTCCTCATTCTTCTTCATATTTAAATAATGATTGTTGTAGTTATTTAATATTAAGTTACTATAACAGTTTTAGAAAGAATATTGTAATAACAATAAAAGTTGAGTACAAATTAAAAATTGTTTTGTTTTTTTTAAATTATTTTATTGAATTGTACAACTGTAATATATACATCTAGTACAAAGGCTGTGTGAATAAATAAATGCATGAAAGGACGTGTAGAGGCACTACCCATTGGCAGCACTCTAATTACATTTCTATTATAGAAGGTCTCGAGGCCATCTTCTCTTCAGACGCCTAGGAGGATTGTCCGGGATGGAATTGGAACCAAGGGTGGAAACTAGTGGGTTTGATGGGCCTGGAGTTTATTATGGAATGATAGGTATCTGGAATGGGCTAAATCGGTAACATATGGAACATTCAGGTCATTATGGATGGTTTTATTTGTGACAAAATAAGGAGCGTTTAGGATTTTCAATTAAAAAATAAAATAAAAAATAATAATAATATCAAATAAATAAAAATACAAAAAATAAACATATTCTGGTGGTTAAATTTTGTTGTATAAGTTTACTTCTTTTATAATGGAAACAATTTTCTCTATGTTACCCGGGTTGTTTTCGAGGGATAGTTTTATTATTTATTGTATAATTTGATTCAAATATAACCTCAGATTTATCATTCCTAGAAAAGTGTAGTAAATGGAAACAGGACATAAAAATTACTAGAAGAGCTGGGGAGAGTAAATAAACCACGACGATGAAAAACAGAAGCTTGGTATGAACAGAGGTGAAATAGATGGCAATAATAAAGTGAGGATGTAAATCAACTGGGCAATAAAGGAAGAGGGGCCAGAACAGGATATGTTGCCCCGACATCTCCACTACTTTATACTTCTCCCTCTGTCACGGTTACTTTCTAAGTTAATTAGGTTCTTATACTTATCGGTTATTGGAGTTTGATTAGACTATTTCCGGTTACTTTTAATATATCAATTCATCTTCATTTTCACGTCTCTGGTCAATCGGGAGAACTCACAGACGAAAGCGGGTTAAATTAGAAAAATCCGGAACTATACTAATTTTTAATCCATTATTTACTTTTTTTTATATAAAACGTTTTGACAACTACATGTCATTTTAAATCAACCTAACAACTTTCTGTATCATTTCATTTTTATCATCATCTTGAAAAGAGTTACAAGTCACAAATATCTTTATATTATTTATTGTCATTTTTTTAAAGTTTTACTTAGAGGACCATTAACAAAAGGACCATGGAGGATAAAGGACCTCCAAGTAAAACTTTTAAAAATGACAATAAATAATAAAAATATATTTGTGACTTGTAACTCTTTTCAAGATGGTGATAAAGATGAAATGATACATAAAGTTGTTAGGTTGATTGCAAATGACATGTAGTTGTCGAAACGTTTTATATAATAAAATTATATATCATAAATGACTGGAGAAAGGTTTTCATCGTGAGAAGGAATTATTAGATCCATTATTTACGTATTTATGAGACTGAAAATGTTTTTTCGATACTTCGGTATTTATGGCTTCTGGGTCCGGGCGCTGAGTCTATTCCTCCAGTGATCTGATTGGTTGCTTTCTGATTCGGCGAGCCTCAACTGGCTGAATTCTGGTTGGTTTATATTTTCTTTCAAGTTTTTTAGGAGTTTTCTTGGTCACGGGTATGTTTGAGAGCCATAATCCGCTTAGTTTATAACTATCTTCTCTGTTGAAATTTTCGAGGTGCCTTACTATTTCGATCGCCTCGATAAGTCGCAGAACCTGACTTATTTTTCTGTCAGTAGTGTAACATGTCCACCAAGAAGTACTTCTTTAAGATTTTCACTACTTTCTCCGAAGCACACTTTACATATGCAATCACTTCTGTATTTATTTCTTACCTATCTTCTTCTGTTTTGGGATTTTTTTTAAATTTTCTTTTTATAGTTTCTTTCTAAGGCCTTCGACAGGATCAGAAAGGAATATATAATTAAGGCTCTCAAGGAGAAAAAGGTCAATCTGGGTCTCCAGAAAGGAATCCTAAGTCTTTTCAAAATACAGAGAAATGTGGTGAGGACATGCAATGAGACATCACAGGAATTTGTAACAACCCAGGGGATCAGGCAAGGATGTAGCCTAAGCCCATTACTTTTTATTTTGACGCTGGACACGGCCCTGAAAAGAGCTAAGTCAAAAATGAGACCGTACCAACTAGGGTATAGAAACCTTAGGCCAACCCACCTCAGTATCCTCGCATTTGCCGATGACATAATTGTTTTTGGAAACAACTGCAGGAACCTCCAATTCAATTTACGCATCTTACAAGAAGAGTTGGAAGTGATTAACATGGCAATTAATACAGGGAAAACCAAAATCATGAGAATAGGAAGAAAAAGCGAGCATGGGGACCGAGTCGTAAGACTAAACAACACGAGGTTAGAGCAGGTAAGGGATTTTAAATATCTCGGTGCACACCTTAACGAGCACGGCTGGATCGATGGCGAAATAAAAGAACGAATAAAAGCTGCCAGTAGGTGTTTTAATTCCCTCAAAAAAGGATTCATCGGGAAAACAGAAGTGTCAAAAAACACAAAAAAAGTAGTTTATAAAAACACCTGCTTACCGATTCTCACCTATTCAAGTGAATCTTGGACTCTGGCTAAAAAGCACAAGAGCCAAATCCAAGCCATGGAGATGCGTTATATAAGAAGAATGGAAGGGAAGAGCAGAAGAGACCGAGTGCGAAACATAACAATGCGGTCCAATGTGGGGCTTCGGCCAGCGGAGGATATCACCGAGGAGCATCAGCTGAGATGGTTCGGCCACGTTTCCAGAATGGCAGAAAACAGTGTGGCAAAGGCTGTATATGAGACGAAGGTGGAAGGTACGAGACCGAAGGGAAGACCAAAAAAGACTTGGGAAGGCGCAATCCAGGAGGCCTTTGACAGAAGAGGTTTGGAATGGGGAAGGAGAAGAAGATTGGTACAGGAGAGACAGTCATGGGTTAGGCTCTACAGGAGAGATACTCACACCGTTGGCGGTCGAAGAGGAGTAGATTAAATAAAATAAATAAAATAGTTTCTTTCTGGAAACCATTTTTCATCATTGATGTCTTTAAAACTCTCTCTTATTTTTTCAAATGCACCGTTTCAGAAATTTAAGAAATAGAAAATTTTGCATAGAAAGCTTTGTAAAAATCTAAACTAAAACCGTCTAATTGGTTCTTGAAAGATTTCTTGAACCACATAAACAGCATTTTTTATCAAGTGATCTTCAATTTGTCAAAAATTTAAACCTACTTATTTTTTTTATTTTTGGGGTTTGCGTTTAGTATCTTTGGTCGCGTGTTGCTTTTCATAGAAGTATGACTTGCCGGACAGCATATAGTATGAAGCCATTTCACGTTGCTAAGAACCATGGTTTCCATGCTGCAAGCAGTGGCAGGCCGATCCGCCAGTGTCTTTCCCACTTCGGGCTATCAGACTGTGGAATATCGTTCTAGATCTAAGACGTATGGCTGCTAGTTGTCTATAGTATCATGAGGAGATGTATTTCGTACCTCGTCAATAGAACGGGCATTCTGAAAAACCACAGTGGTTCCTGACAAAAGTGTTCATGGATAGAGTCAGAGGACCCCCCCCCCCCCATAGATTAAAACGAAGAACTAGTTTGTTAATTAATTTTTCTTTTATGCTAAATTTGGCCTATACAGATATATTTAGGATAAGGATCTTAAACGAGTACCTGACACCGCGCAGGCTCGGGACCGCCATTACACTCCTTCATCGAATACTGGCATAACTAACGGATTTATAGTTATTTCACCTTCTTTGTTTTTATTTTTTTTACAGATATTTTTTTTCTATTTTTTAAATAGCATTTTTTTAAAGAAATAAAGAGTAAATTGTACTTTTTTCCTGCTTCAGTAAAGAAGAAAATATTATCCCCACATATTTCCTAGTGAACTCCACTTAGCTCTGCGGAAAACTTTTGTCGTTATCGCAAAATTTGCATTTTGAATAAAATTTTAAATATGATAGTTTCTCCTGGCTAGTAAAAAAAACCTCTTTAAGAGAGTTCTGTCATAATGTAAAAAAAAATCCATTAATAGTCGTGTATTTTCCTAACTGATGGTTTTCGTCGGCGAGCCTTAAAAGAACGACAAAGGACTTAAAGGTCAATTCGAGGAAAACTTAAACTGGAAAAAGAAAACTTGTTGTTAGCAACTTCTTCGGAATGAAAGAAAGCGGAAAACCCCTATCTTTCTTTTTTCCATTCCAAAGGGAAAAACCTTTCTTGAGTATTCATCGCACATCAGTCCAACTTTATAGCTCGTTTACACAGTTTGCTTCCAGGACCTTCCGAAATTTTCTGATAAAATCCCACCGAAACTATTCTTCAAGTTCTCATGTTCTTCGTATGTGTTGGTTTTGCTGAATATTTTAGGAGAATATACATACTTACTGTCTATCTAGAATATGACAAATACATTTCTCTATCCTCTCTGATAGAAAAACATTTCAAATCGAACGAAAGTAACTCATCTGCAACATTCAACATTTTTAGAAACAACACAGTGTCCAGACTATTTTTAACTTATTAGTATCCCATTGATAGTTTAGCAAGTAATTTATTAATTCTCTAGCCTGCTATCGACCCTATGGAATCTGGAGAATCCGTCGATTTCACTTCGTCTCTATAAAGTAGTGAAAATCCTGATCTTGGATAATTTTCATAGCTTGTTCAGCTGTAACTAGCAGTAAATACTATTGTTTCGTTATTCTCTAATTGCGCGTGGAAGGAGCAACACTCTGGCAATATATATATATATATATATATATATATATATATATATATATATAAATAAGGGTGTCCCATTTCAAGTGGATCAAACCTTTTTAACTTTTAAACGAAACAAAATTCAGAAAAACGATTCAGGTAAAATTTGTAGTTATTCAGGCCTAGTTTGAAGAAATAAAATAAACATTTTTTGTTTTTTCACTTTAAATAGTCAATATCGACTTTCATTAAATGTAGTTTCCTCTTGACCCCCAATTATTTTTATTTTTCCGAAATGTACAACACAAAACATGAAACAAATGTATGTATGGAAAATGTAGGAAATTAACAATTTTTTTTTATAAAATCGTCGAAACAGACGGTTTTTAAATGTCCAGACATTTTCTGAAAGATTCAAAATACCTTGATAAGTAAGTTATTACGACTAAAAACACTTATATAAAATAACTTAATGCTACATTACTTTTCCTCGTAAAGGAGGTGTACTAACTTTGAATGCTTTTTCTACTTAACCTATAAAAGATAGAAAAAAGTTTTACATACATTTTTTTCATGTTTTGGATTGTACATTTCAGAAAAATAAAAATAAATGGGGGTCAAGAGGTAACTACATTGTTTGATGGTCGAAATTGACCATTTAAAGTGAAATACCAAAAAATGTTTGTTTTTTTTATTCAAACTAGGACTGAATACGTATTTAGAGACAGTTGTAAGCCAAGATAGACAAGAATGTTTTTTTAATCAGGTGATCAAGGCCAATGTACAATGCTACGATATATAAAAATAATGATAGGACAGCAGGAAGGGCTAAACTAATATCGGAAAAATCGTCGTTTCTTCCAGCCCTGATATAACATCAGAATGATGGTCATGACAATGACAACCATCAATGAGCAATCAAGTATATTCCCTGAAATGATATTACTCCGAAAATTTGTGGGTATGATCATGAGAAACTACTCCAGGAAAAGGAGGATATAGATATATCCTGCAAGAGGAACAATTAAAATGGTAAGGGCACGTCTTCAGGATGGGTGGAACTCTAAAGGCCCAACAGTATGCGTTCTGATTACAATGGGAGCAGCTTTAACCGGGAGCATCATGTGGGTCTACCTTCCTGGAAATGTGAATATTTGGAAGTTAGAGAGACCGGTGGGCTGAGGTGATTAAGCCTGTGACTCCACGCTTTAATAATTCTTGAAGGCCAACAGGAGTTTTAAGGCAAGAAAGAAGAAGAAGATAGTATTGAGACAAATTAAATTAGTTTATCTAGATCCTATAAGATCTGTATAGAACGTCTTGGATTTAATCAGCCTCTATAAATAATAAAAAAGTCTTGGTTTTTGACCATTGTCAAAGCTTATTCATCTGTACATATCAATAATATAGTACAGTTAGTAATTATCACGCTTCCGATAATTTAATAATCCAAAAATATTTAAATTTTTTATACGTCAAGTCAAATTTTGCATTTGTCGGATTTGCATTTTTTTTCTGAACCCCCTTTATTTTATGGAATTACAATTACAACATATTGAACACATAATATGTACATGTAGATTCCCTAGCCTTCTATTACCCGCAGGTATGTCAAGGATGTACATTATCTGAGTCCGCTGACGGCAGTTTCTGCAAAACCGGCACAAGGCCGCTAATTCCATACAATTCAAAACGGGGAGGGACCGCTTACGGGATTAGGAAAGGAAATGAAGAAGGAGAGTGAAGAAAAAGGAAGAAGAGAAAAAGAAGAGAAGGAAGGAAATGAAAGGAAAGGAAGGTTAAGGAAAAGGGAGTCCCCACCCCATCCCGAGATCAAAGAGAGCACATCGACCAAGGGGACACTGGCCTGCCATCTCCCAGGTCTAGGAGGTGGTTTTATGTCCCTAAATTGGGGGATCGCACAGGGATTCAGCCCATCAAAAAATTTGATGTGCCTCCGACTTATGTACTCGGGCACCGAGGGGAGCATAAGCTCCTCCCATGTGGTGGTGTTACGTGCCCTCTCGAGCGATTTGCCTCGAACAATCCGTCTAATAAGGAAGGAGTTCTGGTACTGCTGCAGGCGCATCAGGGAAGGATTTCCATATTAAGTTAAATAACATTATATGCAAATTAATTCAGATTCTATGAGAGTATGAGAACCTCTTGGACTCAATCAATCTGCATAATTAATACAAAAACCTTGTGGTTCAGCATTATCAAAGCCAATTCAGCTGGACTGGTCAAGGGGTTGCAGTCAAAGATAACAAAAATAAGCAAAACTTTTTTTAAATTGCGCCAACATTTCGTGTGCTTAGCAGTTGACAAGTGTTAGTTTGACAAGCCACCACACCCGCTGTTTGCCCTGAATCTGGCCTACATCGTAGGTCGAAACGTTGGTACAATTAAAAAACAAGTTTTGCTTATTTTGTATCATCTTTGACTGCAGCCTCTGACCAATTCAATCCATTATTAGAATTATCCAGTCAACTATTTTCCACTCAAATAGGAATAATTATTATCATTAAGTCTATAATGTTCGGGGGTGATATTATCACAATTAATGATTTAAAAAACCAAACATTATTTACTTCTCGTTATGATAAGTTAAATCATACATAAAAAGATAAAATTAAGGCAAATATGAGAACTGGAATGGAACCCATGGGCTCACCAAGCCATTTTATATAATGGAAACAATTTGGTTGTTAAATACTCTTTCAAGTTTCCACGGCCACTATTTATACAAAAAACTTCAGTTTTTTCAGTTGTTAATTTGGTTGTTGTTCACAATCTTGTCCGAATTACCTTCCTGCACAATAGTTAGCAAAGAAAGCGTACGATTTTAACCCAGATGCCGCTGGTTCTCGCCCTGCAGGTGGTCCTAGGATTTTTAAAAGAAAATTAAAAAATCCTTGGTTATGTCCTCCTTCCTAAGGGACGTTAAACGGGAGTCCCGAGCCTGTAATATGCCGGGTATTCGTTAAAAATCCCTATCATAATAAAACCTGGGTAGGCAAAATTTAGAGCTCCCACTGTAGCATCGTCCGATTAGCCATAGCAGCATAACTAATTATAATACTAATTATCAGTTACTATTACGCAGACTACAGCTTCATTAATCAATAGGAAATGTATTTCTCCTGCAACCATTGAGTAATGCTATCCATTACTCAACTAAAACTGGTGTGGAAAGTCGCACTTTCCCCCACTAGTGAGGGAGAGTAGCAGCCACCTGGATCGTATTTGACAATTAGCACTCTGTTAATTTAAATGTTAAATGGTGATATTATAATAATATTCATTATATATTCCTAACATGTTAAAATAAATAATTTTAGAACTATTTTATATTCAATTCAAGATGGATTTTATTTATTTTGAAGCGATTTTATAGAAATATTTAATATAACCTTAAATGTATTAGAACCTTCACGGATCAGAAATTTGGAGATCTAGCATTAAAACAGTGATCAGACCACAAACAAAATAAAAAATGGAAATAAAGAGTGATGTTTTCATGTAATTTACTCCTCCATTCATAAAAGAACAGGCTGAACAGGCAATAAATAAACTTTTACCAAAAACATCTAAAGTCAGATATGAAGAGAAATATAAATATAAATCAAGATATAATAATATACGTTTATTTTATTTTTGTATGTGTTATAAGAATATTATTTTCTTAACAATAATAAATAAATGTTTCAATGAGTAAGCCGTTCCAGAATTATAAATTGCATGGTTAGTAATAGAAAATTGTAAGAGATGGCGCTAGTGTAGTTTTAACAAATCTAATGTTTCACCTTTAATTTCTTAATTTTTAAATGGTTGCAGGAAAAATGTAATACTTAACACGTGAGAAATGTGCTTATAACACCATCGTTTAATTACCACTCGAGTGTAATAAAGTGGCACTTTCCTAACTTGTCAAATAAATAACTATTATATACCGCGTTATGTTCTAAAGCTTGTTTGTCGAGGTAAAGTTATTTCGGAAATAAAATCACTCCCAATTATTTATTAGGAAATATTTTCTAACGATAAGAGCAGTAATGTCAATGAAATGAAAATATTTCTTAAACTTGGCGCTAACGGAGAATTGAGATAGAAGTTGGGTTTGGGTAATTATCTGCCAAATTAAGTCGAGTAAGCTGTTCCAACATTATCAGACATTATCAAACAAAGGGCGAATTAGTAGCTAGTGGGAGGGGGGAGGGGTTTGTTTGAGTCTGCTCGTGCTGTTGTTACCTTGCTAATTCCTGCAGCGTACCCTTCATTCGTTCAGACAAACAATAGCAAAAACGAAAACAGAGAGTTTGAGAATACGGGTGGAAGTTATATTTGTTTCCTTTATTCCTAAATTTTATATCCAAAAAAGAAGTATTACAATACAAATTTATTTTTATTTTCTAAGGCTATGAAATCTGGAAACTCAACTGGAGCCCACCTGCTATAAAACCGGATAACACAACGGGGTAACCGCTAATGTGTGGTTGACAAACGAGCCAAGAGAAAGGTTAAAACGCGTTGGGACAGAGCCAAGACAATGCACTTCAAAATTTTAATAAAGGATCCCAATGATGAGCACAATGGAAAACACAGTTTGCAGCGTAATGGTAAATGGCTCAATCACGGAAACATTTAGGATTAGTACAGGACTTAGGCAGGGAGACTCGCTGGCACCTCTACTATTCAATATTGTAATGCAAAGTGTCATTAAAAGGGCAGGATTACTGATGGAGGGAACCATCTTTAACCGTAGTCTGGGTATTCTTGCATATGCTGATGACCTTGTATTATTAGGAAGATCGCTAATAATCTTAAAAGAAGCTTTCGAGAGGACTTCCAGCCTGCTGGAAAAATGGGGTTACAGGTGAATGAGGAGAAAACCAAGATAATGGTAATAAAGAATAGTAAGCAAAACCGACCATCTCATAGCTACACGGTTGAAAGACACACTTTCCAACGAGTGTCAAGTTTCCAGTATTTAGGAAGCCGTATAAATGAGAATTTGGATGAGGAGGAGGAAATCAGAGCCAGGATAGTATTAGGTAATAAAACATGTTTTGGAATGTCAAAGCTCTTGAGAAGTCCAAGCTGATGATATATAAAACCGTGATTAGGCCAGTAGTGACATACGCTGGTGAAACCCTCACACTGAATAAATCCAGCGTGGAAAAGCTGAATAGATTCGAAAGAAGAGTTCTTCGGCCCAGTTCGAGAAAAGGACCAACTCAGGATCAGAAGGAACAAGGAGCTAAGTGAGTTATATGGAGACGTAATGATATCGAGCTACATCAGGATGCAGCGCATCAAGTGGCTGGGCCACTTATATAGGATGGGCGAAGAAAGAACAGCTAAAAGCTGTATAAAGGAAATCCAGATGGAGTAAGACCTCGAGGAAGGCCCAAAGCTAGATGGAAGGATGCCGTCTGTGAAGATCTGAGGCTGAGCAAGGTCTCCATCACTCGAGCAGGCGATCGGGACGATTGGGGGGAAGCGGTTGAGCAGGCCAAGACTTCTTTATGAGTCTGTCGTGCCAATAATGTAATAATAATCCCAATGATAAACTTTCTGAGAAAATCATGAAAGAAGCCGCTTGTATGTCGAGAACCGACCTCAAGAGTAAGCTAGAAGTTATTACTGGACACTGCAAACTCAGGAAGAAGGACCCCAGTGCTGATGGTGAACGGAGGAAGATGAAACATCTTGGCACATTCTCTTTAAATGTAATCCAATCAGTCGGAAGAGGACATTTGACCTTGGCCCTGGAGGACACGAAGAAGTACAAGAATTGAGATTTAAAGATTACCTGAAATATCTCAGAAGCCTAAACCTACGATAGGAATTTCAGAACTTCAGAACGATAGGCTGAGGTGCATGGTAGAAGAATACTCAGCTAATACTGTTATTGTTACTGTACGGTTAAGTTTGATCTCGTCCAAATCACGTCCTTGTACAACTGTCTGCTTGGGCAGTACAACCACTAACTATTTTTAATTATCCTGATTGATTGGAAATGATACTTTTTCAACCGTCCGACCAAATGTTAAGGTGTGTATAGGAATTGTGCTAAAAATCATCTATTTAGGTTATAATATGCATTATTGTATTTGGAAATTTTTTATTTTGATTACTTTTCAACAGACATCTCATTTCAACATCCCTGCATTTTATTTACTAGTTTGTTTTTTAGTAATCGGAACCTATTTAAAAAAAAAAAATTGTAATATTCTTCAAAATATCTGAGCTCTACACTCAGAGTTTAATGTTATTTAAAATTACTTACTGATACATTGATGTCTGCTTAAAAGATATTCAAGGAAGTTATGTGTTGTCAACATTTGTTGTTAAGAGTTTAAATTAAAATTTCACCACTCAGCCTAACAGTAAGAGCTTTTATTTCCATTTTACACAATAAATAAAGTAATTGCGAAAGTAATTTTTTATATTTCAAAGGATGCATTTATTTTTAATTTCTTAGTAATAGTTACGACTATTATTATATATATTATGAAACGAAATGAGCTTTATTTTTTTTAATTTGATAAATGTCTGATGTTGAAAACGCAAATTTTAATTATATTTAAGATCTAGAGACATGTATATTATTCAAGATCAGAAAACTGCACAAAATCATTAAGATAAAGTTTGTGATAGAAGATATGACAAAGTTCAAATATGACAAAACAAATAATGATAATCACTAAAATTAAGATCACTTTTTGAGACATTTAGTGTATATTTTATAGAAAGCAGTGTGTTTTTCGCATCACATATTTTTTCTGAACTGTATTCGAAAGCGATGGTAAATCAAAATTCTGAGAGGGACTAGACTGATAGCTTTCAACGTACTCTGAATCTGATCATTTTCTGTGAGAGATGGCCGACTTCGCTACTTCCATACGAATTCCCTTTTACTAAAAATATTTATTTGGCGAATTCCTCTAGAGCTTTTCTTTGTAAAGAAGAAATGAGTTTTATAGAAATTTTCTCAGCTTGTGTTGACATATTTGTTCGAAATATTGCTTTCATTGTTAATTTTATTCCTCCGCCAATCTTCACTGTAACATCAAAATAATGGTGCTCCCAAATCATTTAAGTTGTACTTTAAACTAAGATACACTTTTACAAGAAAACACGTTAACCCTCCTATTACCGGCTGGGGTCACTGACGACCCCAAGCTCATATTTTTTACTCTCCTTAAGTCAAAAACAAAGTTATGCTCACGAGGGTCAAGGACATTTTTCCTTAGACTATATGTAACACAAATAATAGAGCTCTAACAATTTTCATGCTCAAATAAATCACTGTGGGTTATTTTTTTTCCAAAAAAAGAGGACGACCCCCCCCCCCAATGTCAGCCTTATTTCAGATCGCCGAAGTCACAGACTGTGCCTTTCCAGGCTCTTAATATAATTTCCTGAAAGAATATTTGCATTTACAGTGGCAGTTTGCCTGTGTGGGTTCCAATTACCACCGTCAAAATGTGTTATTATATTTAAGTAAATATTGTCTGGATTTCGTTCAAGCTTTGGTGTTCTTTCCTCTCTTTCTTTCTCTTTTGCATCTTTAGTTCAAAAGTTATGAATTCTTTGATGTGTGTTAGTTCCTTGATATTTCTCAGATGAATTTTAAAGAAAGCAAATAGATCCTAAAAAATGATATTGAGAAAAAGCCTGGCATCATTGCCCATTACAATGACACGAATTGAGGAGCGGACAATCTTGACGGAATGATAAATGAGTATACCTGAAAGTGGCAAACTAAAAGGTTGCTTTTCGGACTTTTTATGAACCTGATAGATATTGTTGCAGTAAATGCATTCGTCTTTGGATTAATCTACATCTGGAATGGAAAAAGGCTTATCAACAACCATTTTTTTTTACTTCAACCCGGATAAAAATTCGCTGGTCCCAAGATCCAGAAAAGGTTACGTGAAAAAAGGACGAGGTATTACTTATGCTCAAGAAAAAATGAAACTAAAGTAAACCTTGTTTGTAATGTTTGTAATAAATATATATGTAAAGAGCACAGAACCACAAGATATTCATGCATTCATTGAAAGTAGGTAATTAAGTTTCTCTTGGAACATGTTTTTTGTTTACTAAATTAGTTCAGAAATGATAGCTATTACTTTTCTACAGACCCTTTCTATGAGAATTATAATGGATGATATCATCGTACCTACTGGCAGAAAAAAATGAGATCCTCCAGACCCCATCTGGTATTACGTGTAACTTTTTTCACCCGGTATTAGGAGGGTTAAAAGAATAAAAAAAGATTAAGTAAGTTTAATCCCTGAATTCTTTACAAGAAACAGTGAGATTAGTGAAAAATGGTTCGATCCAAAAACCATGAGACATTTATTAGGCATATTAAATTAGGTTTATTTGATCTTTTAAGGTTTATTATTTAAGATTTTCAGGCTCAAATAATTTTATAATAAACTAAAATAGAAAGATTAGTAAAATTTTAATTTAGATAAAGTGATTATATGTTTAAGGCTCTCATCTCTGGTCGAGACGTGCTTAAAAATCATTTCCCATGCCCAGTTCAGCTAACAGATACCGGAAACTAGTCAGGGATCTCTCAATTCTTCTTACAGCAGAGAAATAAATTAGTTAACTCTGTCTGCTAGGATAAGTGAAAAACTTGATGCTAGCTGGAATGAGACTTTTTAAGAGCGGTTTGGTTTCCCCCGTAAGTCAGAGTTGAGAACTGGTTTTCCCGGCGAGCAGGGTCTTGGTTCGACCGGAAGGAGAATCAGCTGTCTAGGTAAGAATCTCTACTTTTCTGTAGTCTGACTTTCTATAGCCAACTAATTATGACAATTAAATATTTTATTATTATTCTCTTTTGTAACGAACAGCTTTGAGATCTTGTTTTAAATTTTAATTATTATTAGTGCTTATAGGATTATGTTTATGGAGAATTGTCATTGTTTTAAATTTAAATTATAATTTTTTAGTACCTTTAGGATTATGGTTATTTATGGTAAATCTTGTTGTTATTGTAATTATTATTATTAGGTTTTGGGTGTGATTTTATTTTTGTTTTCTTTATAAGATTTATCCTATATACTTGACTAAATCTTCTTCAATCTCAATCTATTCATAACCATGGAGGATAGACAAGTTCCAGGATTTTATATAAATTTTTAACTTTTTAACTTTGAAATAATGTTCAACTTCACTAGTGATTTGGACTTATAAATTTAAATGAAGTTGTATGAGTAATTGCTGAAATTGAGAATGACAAATAAATGTCGAAACTTTTTTTTTAATCATTTGTAAAGTTTGAATAACAATTAATGATTGGAATATGTTTTTTTCTTCTCTATTTATTTTTGTTTTAATATAGTAGTGCTTTATATTTTATATGGATGTTTTGGGTTTATTTCGTTACTAAATTTCACTTGTACCCAAGAAGTCCAATAGAGGAACCGGATGGAATAATTTATATCTTCTTTAATAAATAACTTAAGACTTTTGGCATAACACTATTCCTCAACCAGATTTGATTTGTGCTTTCAAATTAAGTAACATCCCTAAATATGGTAGGGAGCTAGGTTACTGAACTCTACATCTCGAGTTCATCGACTCTGTGGTATCTGGGTCGTCCGCACTATAATTGGGTACCCTCGATCAGGGCAAAACCTGGAGGTTGTGGTTAACCTGGAGGTGGTCCCTACCATGTACCGAATACAATAATGGGTTCTAGTGGTACAGGTGTTTAACTTCTGTAATTTAAAAAGTTTATCTATTTTAATCCATTTAATGTTTTTGTGCCTTCTTGAATTTTCATTATTATTATTTTTTTACAGTTTTTCAACCGAATATATTGTATTTCATTGTCATTATTTTGATAAAGAAATAGATGACCTCGGAGAAAACAAAGAGCAACGTTGGACAAGGTCTGGGTTCGGTGAATTCTTAATAATACAACAAGTAAATAGAATCTAATGGATAAAAGAAAGTAGAAAAACTACTCTAAGGTAATACTCAAAATTAGCATAGAAGGTCACGAGGACATCTTTTTTTTCAGAGCCTCGGAGGACAAACGGGAATTTAAGAACTAGCTAGGTTTGAAACTATTGGGTTCGAGAGGGAATAAAGATGTAAGTCATGAAAGTATTGATATCGATTCGGGCCAAATCAGTAACTAATGGGACATTAAGGTCATCTTGGATGACTTAATTCGAAATAAAGTGAGGGAAATTGATGACAGATGTAACCAATAGCAACATGAAGATTTGAAAGTATCTATATTTATATTTGAACCTTTAATTAGGTTAATTTTACATCTTCAGAATTCTAGGTTCTGCAAAACATGATGCAATTTATAATAACAATAGTAATAATAAAAATATTTATTTCAGAAATTATGCAAATGTCATTTGGCACATATTGTTACAATTTTTTTTGTTCTCTTTATATTTTTATCTACACCTGTCAAATACAAAACAGTGACAATCAGCAGATTGGGCGGTAGTAAAATAATATACAATGACACGAGAGGCATGAAGAAGAACAGTAGCCAGCGGTAGCTCTCCCTTGGCTTGGTTCGATTTCCTATGATAACAAATCCCTCATCCACGTTCTTTTTAATCTCCTCCTTGTGTTCTCTGGCATGGGAGTAGAGGCTATTCGTTCTATTAACGGGTTTGGATGTCCGTGTAGTTTTTCTTGAAAGCGTTTTAGTATGTTCGTATATGTTCGTCAACCGTTGGTATTTTTAAGTCAGTATGCAGAGTTTTGTTATTGACGTGCCATGGTGCTTTAGTGATAAGTCTTAGTACTTTTGATTGAAAAGTCTGCAGTAATTTTCTTTGAGTCTGTTTAGCGATCCCGTAAATTTGTAATACATATGTCCAAACTGGTAAGTGTACGTTTTGTTACAATTTAAATACAAATACAACATTAATTCGCCCGTTCAAGTCCTAAGGCTGCAATCCCGCAATACGCACCGGTAGTGCGTGGTATCTCGTGGAGATGAAGGGGCGATCAGGTATTTTACTAAAATTAATTTTTTATTTTATTTTTAAAAAATTTAAATTTTTAAAATGTAAAATTAATCTAATTAAAGATTCAAGTTACAAATAATTTTAAATCTTGAAATTAATATTTAAAAATCAAGATCTATATAGATAATATATCTTTTTAGGAGTTGAAAGAAAAGGAATAGAATATAAAAATGCTATTATATTTCTGGGATATTTCTGAACTAGTGACCTTTAAATCTGTGTAGGATATTTAAGTTTATATATATGTTTACCTTTGCGTCAAAGGATTTTTTATATTTATAAGTTTCTACAATTATGAACAATAAATTAAAAACTTTTTCGATTTTTAACTAACACTTAATTAGAAAATTGTCGAATATTAATTATATGTATTTATTAATATTTTTAAATCTTATATTCCTCCGTCATAAACCAACGACTTGCTGTCCTGTATCTTTTAATAACATCCCACTGATTCCTCGCCGTTTCAGGCTACTACAACATTTACTAGACAAACGTTCTAAGATCTCAATTAATTACAAAAGACTCATATACAGGACAATCATAAGATCCATCTGGACTTACGGATTCGAGCTTAGGGGCTCCACTAAGCCATCGATTTCCTCTCGTATTCAATCCTTTACGAACAATGTAATCCACTATGACCTAAATGTCCCTTTTGTTATTGATTTGCCCCGAATCCGATATCAATCATTTCATGAAAAACTTTGTTCCCACTCAAGTTTACTAGTTTCAAACCTAGCAACCTCTTCAATTCCCGATGATCCTCCGAGGCGTCTGAAAAGAAGATGGCCTCATGACCTTCTAAGTTCCTTTTTTCCTTTAATATCCTTGAATAAGTTATAGCGGATGGGAACTTCCTCCTCCGAGTTTATCCTCGTAGCGCTATCGTTAATCCTTCTACTTTATATTGGTAACTGAAACGCAAGGCATGTAAGTTATTTAATTTTACCCGAACGTTACTCGTATTCGTAATATGATCTCGGAAATGGCTTCAAGTGTAAATATTTGCGTTTCAGGTTCGTCAATTATTGAAACTTGATTAATTGCACTTAATTGCTTGCAGAGTTATTTGGTAAACAAGCAAAGCAAATGTGCGTAGAGACCCGATTTGAAATTCATCAGGAAACTCAGATTGCATCAATTGTTTTTCCATTAATGTTCGAAATTAATATAATTTTTAAAATATTTATCCAAGATCAATATTTTTTAGTATTGATATGTCTTATAGTACTTATATTGATATCTGACCCGTTTTTATTTAAGAACTGATTGTTTACTAAATATGAACCAATGACGAAATTTCCATAAGAACAGAATATTGGTAATTAGTAATCACCTGGTTTATTAAGAGAATGGCCTAGCTGAGTTTCTTTAGAGTATGATTGATTACTATATACATAAATACACATCGCTCCGTCAAAAGAACAATTTAATAACTCAAACAAAAAAAAAACTAATCATTCATTAGAGGTATTAAATAGAGGTATATATATAAAGTTACATGTCAAAACTAACGTTAACGAGTTAAAAAAAAAAACATATGGGTACTAGTGAAGCAAAGAATTCCTATTGTAATGTTGATATTGAAATTATTTTACTAACCATTAGGACATTTGTAAAAGCTTGAATTTTTTTTTATTCAATTGTTATTAATAAAAAAAACTTCAGATTATAACATAATACATACAAAAAGATGACTTTATTAATAAAAAATGTTGGAAATAGAATATCAGGTATGTCGATCCTAAATTGAAAGCATTCAACTAATACAATTACTACTGAACGTTTTAACTAAAATATGACAAATTTTGAGTAACGTCGTTGTTCTTTTGAAAGAGCTATTATCTAGGGTAGCATTAGCTATATCTAGATAGCATTAGTTATATCTAGGTAACATTAGCTATATCTAGTTAATCATTAGCTATATCTAGGTAACATTGGCTATATCTAGGTAGCATTAGCTATATCTAGGTAGCATTAGCTATATCTAGGTAGCATTAGCTATATCTAGGTAGCATTACCTATGTCTAGGTAGCATTAGCTCTATCTAGGTAGCATTAGCTATATTTAGGTAGCATTAGCTCTATCTAGGTAGCATTAGCTATATCTAGGTAGCATTAGCTATTTTTAGGTAGCATTAGCTACATCTAGGTAGCATTAGCTACATCTAGGTAGCATTAGCTATATCTAGGTAGCATTAGCTATATTTAGGTAGCATTAGCTTTATCTAGGTAGCATTAGCTATATCTAGGTAGCATTACCTATATCTAGGTAGCATTAGCTACATCTAGGTAGCATTAGCTATATCTAGGTAGCATTAGCTATATCTAGGTAGCATTAGCTATATCTAGGTAGCATTAGCTACATCTAGGTAGCATTACCTATATCTAGGTAGCATTAGCTATGTCTAGGTAACATTAGCTATATTTAGGTAGCATTAGCTATATTTAGGTAGCATTAGCTATATCTAGGTAGCATTAGCTACATCTAGGTAGCATTAGCTATGTCTAGGTAACATTAGCTATATTTAGGTAGCATTAGCTATATCTAGGTAGCATTAGCTATATCTAGGTAGCATTAGCTACATCTAGGTAGCATTAGCTATATCTAGGTAGCATTAGCTATGTCTAGGTAACATTAGCTATATTTAGGTAGCATTAGCTATGTCTAGGTAACATTAGCTACATCTAGGTAGCATTAGCTATATCTAGGTAGCATTAGCTATATCTAGGTAGCATTAGCTACATCTAGGTAACATTAGCTACATCTAGGTAGCATTAGCTATATCTAGGTAGCATTAGCTATATCTAGGTAGCATTAGCTACATCTAGGTAGCATTAGCTATGTCTAGGTAACATTAGCTATATTTAGGTAGCATTAGCTATGTCTAGGTAACATTAGCTACATCTAGGTAACATTAGCTATATCTAGGTAGCATTAGCTATATTTTGGTTACATTAGCTACATCTAGGTAACATTAGCTATATCTAGGTAGCATTAGCTACATCTAGGTAGCATTAGCTATATCTAGGTAGCATTAGCTATATCTAGGTAGCATTAAAACAGCAGAAGGCAGCAAACAATGATCTTTATTTACACTGAAGCTAAGAATTTATATCACATTCATGAACTCTACAACTGAATGCGATTACGAATAGGAAACATGAACAATACTAATCTAGTGCTAACTAATGCCTCAACTTGATGGCGAGGACTTAGCTACCCAGATAAGCATATTATTCCCGGCTTAGACCAAGCCCTACCATGAAGGAGAAACTTTGTACACGCTCTCGATTAAACAAAGACTTATCGTTTTGTTTGAAAAATGCGGTCTACTAAATACTGTGAAAATCTTTAACAAAAATATTAGAAAGAGTATTTTTATGTTTGGGTATGCGATGTTTAGCTCATTCATAACATTTTTTTTTTTAATTTATTGATATTTACAACTATAATATGATTATAACAAGTAAATCTGCTGATAAGTACATTATGACATGAAAATCACTTGTGGAAAAACTACCCATCGGCAGCACTCCAATAAAGTTCTATAGTAGATGATCTCGAGCCCATCATCTTTTCAGACGCCTCGGAGGGTTATCAGGAATAGTATGGGAAGCAAGTTGAGAGACTAGAGGATTCGAGTGTGTATGGAGCTTGTCGTGAAAGGATAGGTATCTAGTTTGGGCCAAATCAGCAACATGTGGGATATTAAGATCATGATGGATGAGTTTGTTTGTGACATTATAAGGAGCATTGAGGATTTTACGAAGGATTTTGGATTGTAAGGATTGGATACGAGATGCATTGGATGGTTTAGTAGAGACCCAAAGCTCAACTCCGTATGTCCAAATAGGTCTGATAACTGTCATGTAAATGAGTCTTTTGTAATTAATTGGTAGCTTAGAGCGTTTGTCCAGTAAGTGTTGAAGTAGGCAAAAACGTCGAGCAGTTTCTTGTCTTTTCAGATATATCATTATTTGAAATATTTTTCAGATTCACTGATAACATATAGCATTTCCAAGTCTATTTGAACATTTTCCAAGTCAACTGTAACCTTTTACAAATCAAATGATACCCTTTTCAAGTTACAATCAACCCTTTCCAAAGCAAATGTAACGCTTTATGACTCAATTGTCACCCTTTTTATTTCAATTGTAACCGTTTCCATTTCAATTGTCACCCTTGAAAATGTTTTTAAAATTATTAAGCAAGAATGTTATTATGTTTAATATTTTTCTGCCAAAAGTATGAAGATATTGTTAATAAGTTCAGATTACATGTGTTTAATTTTTTAAAATAAACTTCCTCAGAGACAAAAACTCAACTATTTGTTTTTTTAATTAATTCCCTCATTTTGGTCCTAACAAGAGTTGTGAAGAAAAATGTTGTGATGTACCCTCCTGGGGCTCACCCAGCCTCTATAAAATCCAGCATTTATAAATAACCTGACGATTGAGTGTCATGTTAGACAAATCACCGCCCTGCATAACCCTTGCAGTGGTACAGGTTTTTAAAAATTAATTATTTAATTTCAGGTTTTCAAATACATAGAAATAAAATTCCAATTTTTTATTACTCTTTATAATTATTTATTCTGAAATTCCGTATCAAAAGGTATAAATATTCAATAAATAAGTAAACTATTTTTTTTGTTTAGAACAATGCTGTTAGTTTATATATATATATATATATATATATATATATATATATATATATATAAGTTAAGATGAGACTAATACCTGTATATCCACTAATACCAAACCATTGTAAACACACATTGTAAATAGTATATATAGAGGATTAATAGACGAATAAAGTCAGTGTTTAGACAGCCTTCGTGAGAGTTATTCTTAACCCAACTTCTTCTTTTTTTTTACATTCTGTGTCCGGAAGCTCTTAAGTTATATATATATATATATATATATATATATATATATATATCTATATATATATCGGTTTCCACTTATCTTGACTGCTATGGAAATATTATGGTTGGTTCTTGAGTTTCAGTCAGTTATTTCAACTTCTTAAGGCGAAGTTTCGAGACTAGGTTAGTCTCACATTCAAGTGAAAAATCAGCTTTTAGTAAAAACATTAAATAGCAGACTAAAATAAATATAGATGACACCTGTAAGTTGTAATGGATAGGGTGTACTTACAAGTTCCAAAGAATTGATCAGTTTATCATCAATCAGTTATTTCGCAATATATCAAAGAATGTTTATATTGCAAAGGCTATGATCAAAGAATAAGTAATCAAGTTTTATTGAACAACAGTTTTATTTAATTGTTGAATCATATTAGACTATTTATTATTATATCACCAAGAATTAATTAAATTAGCATAACACGAGCTTAGACCTTGAATATCCGATTTAATTAAATATATCATATATTTATATATATAAATTATATCTTATAAATTCTTAATGTTTTTGGATAATGAAGTAGAGACGGAATACATATTTACATGTCCTAAATAATTACAATAATTTTCAACAAAACATTCCCTCATCTGAAAAAAAAACAAAGAAACAGGATTCAAAGGCTGTACTTCCTGTCTCCTTCTTTCAGGATATTGGTTTCGATTTACTCAACACACTGAGACTGTCGGGTATCAATAGCTATTTTTTAATTATTTTTAATTGTTTTTTCAAACGGATATTTTATTACATTAAAAACCAGATATTATTTTTGTTTTATATAATTCTTTCAATAGTAAAATTAGCTAAAAGGAAAATAAAAGAATTCAGATAGTAATTTAATTTTCTCATTGTAATAAAAACATATGCTACAATACTAAGTAGTGTGATGGTCGAAAAAACAAAACAAGATGAGTCTCGGGACAGTTGTCGTGTGAGAAGGTTGTTACTCTACTCGCTACTCAACACTTTGATTTGTCACCATCTCTCCATCTTCTTCATCTTCTCAAATCTCACCAGTAAAACTGTTTGTTTATTTTCACCTCACCTTGGACTTACCGGTAAGAGACATTTAGTTATTTCTACTCCTCATCATAGCGAATTATCACATCATCATCTTCAAGAACTCACCTCAAACTTTTCAAGAACTCAGTTATTTTTATTGATTCATTGACTGTCACTATTTTTTTTTTAAACTCATTCTTTTTTTTTTAAATAGTTAATTTCAAGTTTGTTTTTGTAAAAATAATTAATTGTACGTGCTTATTGCATTATATTTTTCATAATTTTTATTTACTTTTTAAATTATTTTTTTTGTATTTCTTTAGGTTTAGATGTGCACATTCATATTTTTGTAATTGTTCTCTCTTTTATTTTTACATTGTATATCTATTATTTACTCATTTTGTATTTCCTTTCATTTGTATTTATTTGATAAATTATTTTACAGCCTTCATTTATATAGTGTGGGGAATAAATTTATCTGGTTTT
The DNA here is from genome assembly GCA_964056705.1 of Troilus luridus. NCBI lineage: Eukaryota > Metazoa > Arthropoda > Insecta > Hemiptera > Pentatomidae > Troilus > Troilus luridus. The sequence continues at coordinate 103,900,269 of OZ057416.1, read as the reverse complement.
TTTATTGAATTCACGACCGACAAATTCGCTCGGATAGAAGCTTAGCAAATTATTATTAGGAGCCCCTTTTTCCACAGTGACCGTACATTAAAACTGTTCCCTCTCGTATCTTTTATTTATAACAGCTATACTGTCAAGAAGGCTGTGACTATATCGCGGCAAATACAAAATTAAGAAAAGCGTTCATATATTAGGGACGCAGTTTTCGTTACATATATTTTTATTATGGTAATTGAAAATTCGTTGCATAGTTATATGTCTTTGCAAAGCTATTGTTAACAATTTTCTTATGTTATCTGATCAAGTAAATATTTACAAATATTTTTCTTTCAATGAAACTAATTTTATATAGGCACTATAGGCCGAAGAGGCTCCAATTTTCTGAAGTTACTCAGCTTAAGTGGCTTGCGAAAAACAAGTAAACACACACTCAACTCTATTACTAAGCTAAGCACATCAAAAAGCCATTAGCAACTTCGGTTAAGCTTCTTTATAAGGCCAGTTGGACATCATAAACTATTAATTAAACTCGAAGCTATCTCAAATAGATGTATTACTGCTACTCACTTATATAAACTAGATTGTTTATTTGTGTTATAGTTCATACAAAATACACTTCTGTATAATAAAAATGAATAGCAATTTCCTTGCTAACCGCAAAACTCGAGAACAGCTCGACCAATTTGGCTACTTTTTTACGGCGCAAAGAAGGTTCTTATGGACAGAAAACACATAAAAATGGCGAGGGAAATAATAAAAACAACAATTTTCTTTTCCCATACAAATCACTCTGTTCCCACCTGTCAAACATTTGACGTCAATCAAATCCAAACAAAGGGACGTTAGTTGTTAGTAAAAGTTTATTAGGGTCCAGTCCCTATCATATAATAAAATAATATAAGTTTTTTTGTAATTATAAAAATTTTTTGTTTAATTTTCTGATACAAGGCCAAATATAACATTAAGGTTCCCTGTTGCCGGTGACAGATAGCGCCTAAAAACTTCTGAAAATGGAATAAATGGGCAATACACCAGAAGAAATTGATCAGCGTTCTGTAAATAGCAGTTTAGGGAGGAGTTCTATTGTACAACAATTACAAACTTTGTTCAATTGATTTAACTGTTTAAAGCTACGCTAGATCTTATGCCATCTGGTAATCACAAAATTGTAATCAGAGCTGATAAAACTCCTGTAAGAAAACATGCGAGACGTTTCAATAGACCAACAATCGATGAAATTGCCATTCAAATGGTTGGAGAAAATTCGGAAGCCCTTTGTTTTAGGGTAATAGGGAAGAACGTCTGCCGGGACAGCTAGTACAATATAAAAATTTATTTATTTTTTATTAATTGTTATAATTTTTAAATATTTTATCTGCCAACTGAGCTAATCTGGCTCGCTTCTCGGTCAGACATATCCTTTCTTTTCACTGATCCCATATCCCCGTGTTCTCGCAATTGTATACTAGGGGAAGAATGTTCATTGAATATTACTTTAATTTGGATCTTGTTGACTTACGTCATTATATATTATTATAATTTATTTTTCATTAATTGATATAATTTTTAAATATTTTTATTTGAAAAGAAACGATATGTCCAGGGCCGATACTCGAACCCGGTCCTCTGCCAACTGAGCTAACCTGGCTCGCTTCTCGGTCAGACATATCCTTTCTTTTCACTGATTTCATGGTTCGAGTCCCGGCCATTGTCCAGTAATATGAAATTGTTTTGATTTAAAATTATTACTTAAACCCATAAAGGATGGTTTTCCTTTTATAAATTAATTTATAGTAATAATCTATGACATAACGGTAAAATTCATAGAAAACGTGGTAACAGAGAATGAGAGTGTGAGTAGTTCTTAGTTTATTATATTAATTCTTAAGTAATTGTTGTTAATTTATTAAAAATCATATCACCTTATAGTAATATTATTACAACTAAGAATAAAACAAAGTGGAATAATTCTGTTATATATATTACAGAGCCATGTGCCTTTAAGGTTTGTTGAAGGAATTTTTATATCTTTATTTCAGAATCGTTAATGGCTTTAAACTTCATTATTAAAGTCACTAAGTTCTTTATTTATATATAAATGAAGCATAAATTAATTAATCCATAATCTTTTAACGTAAACAATTTATTTCAGACATAATCGAGAATGCATAAATGCAATGATTGTAAGATTAAATTAATTGGTAATTCAAACCCCGATGCCTGGCGTGTCCATTATATCCTGTAATTATTAGACCATTTGGTAAAGCAGCAAACTGTTAACAGCTGCTAATTTATAATTAAGACAGAATATTACACTATCATGCATATATCCCTTTATGAAAGCCTAGCTATACTTTGCGTCTATAATGCTGAAATTTTAATGTATAAAAGTTTGACAATAAGAGTGTAGTTGTTTGTCAAAAATGATTTTTGGGTGTAGAATTTGAATTAAACAAGAAAAACAAAAATTTTGTTTGTCTAAAAAGGATAGAGGGGTTCCATGATTTTGTAAAGCAGATAGATTATTTTTTCTGTAAAAAGATGAGAATCGTCTCTCATGGATCTGAAGACTCTCCTGAGCTCACTCTGCCACTATAAAGTGGACTTCCTTAACTAAAGAAAAATAGTCTTTAACCTTATAATTATAATTAACCTTAAACATATATATATTGAAATATTATATTAGTATTGAGATTTTCAAACCACTTATTCAATCTATACCCAGTTTTGTTGAATGGATCGGAGACATGGACAATGACCAAGCTGATTAAGCATGCTCTCCTAGTCTTCGAAAGAAAGATCATCCGAGGAATCTTCGGTGGAGCATATCGTGATGGAAACCGGCGAAGGAGAACAAACAACGAAGTTTAATCACCGTTCAACGAAGCAGATGTTGTTAACTCCTTAAAAATTAGAAGACTGTGAGGGGCTGGTCATTTGGCTAGAATGGAGGGCGAGAACATTCCTAAAAATGCTTGAACAGAACCTAGCTATTGCACGAGAAGAAGGGGGAGACCGAAGCTGAGGTGGTCGGATGGTATGGAGAGAGACTCGAGGGATATCCTGGGAGTCAGATGCTGGATGACAGCTGCCAAAAAAAAGAGACAACTGGAAGAAGCTGGTAGAAGAGGCCAGGACTGTTCACCGTGTTGTAGCACCGTAGAATAAATAAATAAAATTGTTATAATATTCTTTTTTAATGTAGTTCTCCTGGATGATCGCATACTTCTATAGCAATGAAGAAAAAAAATCGTCATTAAGAGCGAAAACTGTTTGTTGTTTCTAACTCCATCTGGCATTATTCTGTACATTACGTTGGCTCTTTTTAATCATTTAAAACGAATTCCGCAGTTAATACAAGGGAATTCTACAATGATTTTAACTTGATAACCATTCCAAACTAAAAGTATTCGATTAATATTCATATTCATAGGAAGAGGAAACTCCAACTTAAATCTGGAATTCTTCTGTAATTTAGATAACTTATTTCATTTGATCAATAATGAATTTTCTAAATTATTTATTCTACCTTTTAGTTAACAGACGCTTGTTTGTTTGTTCATTTAACGTCACTTTATGCAGCTGTGGCTAATCGGACGATGCTACAGTGGGAGCTCTAAATTTTGCCAACCCAGGTTTAATTAGGATAGGGACTTTTAACGAGTATCTGACATCGTACAGGCTCGAGACTCCCTTTTAAAGTCCCTTCCGAAGGACGGCGTAACTAAGGATTTTTGTATCCCTTAAAAAAATCCTAGGGCCACCTGCCGGGCTACGAACCCGTGATCTTGGGCTTAGTAGTTTGTTACACTAACCACTAGACCACAGGTGACCGTAACAGCCGCTTGATGGCCTAAAGTAATTTGTTTATAAAATGGATTTATAACCCAGGAAGGTTTCCTTGATGTCAGGAATGTAAAATTCCTTGACCTCCCCTCTCCTTTTATTTGTACCATATACGCGATATAGAATAGAGGATACAGTAGGGAATAATTAGAGGGAGAGAAGGTCGTATGACCAGAGTATAGTATGTTAAAGAATAACAGAATAGATTTAGACTAGCCATTATGTTATTTGATAAATTATATTGTTAGGATAGTTAATAGTGAATCTAGGTATTCGTACAAGAAAGTCTCATTATATATCTGTTATATCGTTCCGTTTCACAATAATTTTTTTTTATTATTTATTTATTGATATTTACAACTATATTACAGTAATATAACAAGTAAATTGGCTGAGTGATACATAATGACATGATATAATGACAAGTAGAGAAACTACCCATTGGTAGTACTCAAATCGCAGGTTCAACTAAGAAGGTCACGTGGCCATCTTCTTCTCAGACGCCTCGGAGGATTATCGGGAATTGAAGAGGAAGCTAGGTTTGAAACTAGAGGGTTTGAGTGGAAATGAAGTTTGTTATGAAAGGATAGATACCGGGATCGGGCCAGATCAGCAACAAATGGGACATTAAGGTCGTTATGGATGACTATATTCTTAACAAAATAAGGAGCGTTGAGGATTTTACGAAGGATTTTGGATTCACAATAATTTAAATTATTTCTTAAAATTCAAGTCTACTATTTTTCAACTGTTTGATTTATACTTTGTTTTTTTTTGCGAAGTTCTTTTCCTAGTGTTACTGCATAATCTCGACTCACTTCCTTTCACAACCGTTGCTACTAGGACAGTTACAACCGTTCAGTACTTACTATGTACTATTTACTAAATCCCATGACGGTTGTACCTGTCGATTGTCGAGCTTCATTAACAACGATAATAATCATAAATGAAAATATTTCAGTAATAAATCAGATGAAATGCATTTCGAAAAATAATAACTGCTGTTTACAGGATAGAGTACCCTCGAGATCCTAACAATTCCCACTTGGGCGTTAAGGAATTTCGTGTAGTTAGCTATATTATATTACCAATGGAGCCAAGAGCTATTTGGAACGTCCTTATCGGGTAAGATGAGAACCGTTGGCCGGCGTATCTTCTTTCCAACAATTTCCCAGTGCGTTGTTGTTTTCCTCAATTTTCGATTTATTATACGGTTATTGTTCATTAGATGTATCTAAAAAAGAATTTCTGGATAAATTACTATGGATTTGAATTAATAAATAAGTATTAATTACAGTTGTGAGTCTCTGAAGCGAAGCCGAAAATATTGATCGAATCGAAAATTAGTTTAAAAAACATACATATTTTTACTTCATTATAATTTAATTAAGAACATGACAGTTGTGCGTGATATCAGACAGATCACATCCGTGCTTAATCGTTGTCAAAGAAACAGTACAGTCTCTTCTATGTACTGTGCCTTAAATCCTTCACGGGTTGTAGTGGTACTTTTTTAAACTTTTTATAGATATTTTTTAACTAAGAACAAATTTCATATATCTACAAAAGCTCTGAATCGGCTCGAGCAACGATGATTTTGTCATAATACTTTTAATAAATCGTAAATGCAGGATTGTAAAAAATGTATAAGATTTTTACCGTATTAGGCTACACCTATATTGGATCCGGTGTGATACGATGAGACGTCGCTAGCAAGCCAAATGACTGAAATGACTGAGAGTTATAATATTTGGTTCTTTAAATTTATAAAATTAAGATTATTTATTAATTATTTTTAATACATTTATATTTTACTATAATGTACAGTAAAATATGTATAATGTATACACCTCAGCATCGTATGTGATAGAATCACGTCGCACCGAATCGGATCCAATGTAGGTGTAGCCTAAGATGTAATATGTAATAAAATGTATCTATAATCTTTTTGAAATTCCTTAATTTTGTGAAATAATTCTCAATGAGTATATTAAGAATATAATGCAGTAGATATAACTCTTTCAAAGAGAATCATATAAAAAAGCAAGTACTACACGATATTTCATAATCGGTAGGCTGTCGCGATTTAATTCATTCAGGATGATGAAATGGGTTTGTTCTAACCAATTTACTAATTTTTTAAATAAATATCTTATTATTATTGTTATTAGCATAGTAATAAAAAATTCTACTGAATATAGACTGTTTAGGAAACAAAATCTTTAAAACAATTTTTTTTATACAAATGCAACTATTTATTTTGATGGGGATTAATATATCCTTTGATCCATGACCAATTAAATCATCCTTTGATTCAAATATTTAATTTTGGCAAATACAATTAAATCGATATTTATAAGTACAGGAGTTTGATAAAGGGAGACGTGATATTTAACTTTATCAGATAAATAAAAGGAAATCTTATGGCAATTATGATTTTATAATTAATTCAATGGATCTTGAGTCATTCCAATTTCAGGCAGTACAGATTGTGTTCACTTATTTACAAAATTTTTCTAAATTTTGCTAATGGTTTTGTTGATATGTAGCAAACTTATAAATCTTAATGTATATTTATGATGTAGTAAAAACTGTATAAATCCCTGTCGTTTAATCGGTTGAGTACGTAAAATATCATTAATTTATCTATTTTAATAAATATATATAACTTGAACGCTTATGCCACTGAAGATCATGCTTACGTTTATCAGATATATATCTTGCTAGTCATCACAGATGCAACTTCTGTAATAGTCTGACAAGGGATGTGCTTGAGATAACAGATGTTACAAGGCTCGTATATTGTTTTAATTGGATCGTATCAAGCTAGCTTATTGCTCTGTTCTGATCACAATGCAACATCTGATCCTCTTCTGAATTATATTTGAATAATTAATCCATAAGATGGTAATCTCCAGTCATTGCAATTTTAAACAGGTTATAAGTAAGTACACAAGTTTTATATAAGTTTTCCATGTTTTGAAATATTAACATGGCGACTAAGTTCTCAAGTGCTTTGAAGCTAGGTTGAAGTAATTCTGTATTCACCTGTTTAAAAATGTTTTACACAGTTCGTAATAGGATGGTGTCTTTTTTTTATTCCCTCTTGTTTTTAAAACTAAAAAGCTGTTTAACATAAAAGTAGTTAAGCTTATTGTCAAGGCCAGATGAAGTAGTGACCTTATAAAGTATTATTAATTTTAATCATAAAAAATTAAATCATTTGTTCTTAAAAGAAAGAACATTATCTTTTCTTATTTTTCACATTTTATTTAATATAATAATTTAAACGTTTAATTTCATAATTGTTTAGAATAATTTAAAATGTAATTTTATTTGGTTTAGATATAAGTGTAATATTTGTAGTAAGTGTGAAAACATATGTTATAAAAGTGAAGAGAGAAAAACAAAAGAGAGTCGATCGGCTTTTGTTCGCTCCGGCTAGACCGAGCCAGTCAGTGTTGCCACGAGCCTATTGACGTGCACATCGTATGCTCTATAGGAGCCCAAAATTGTTTTGTGTGAATTTGAAGAAGATACTAATTTGCTGCCCACCTGCAGGTGTAATTAGTTTAAACTTCGTCATAGATTCGACCAATTCGAATTGACCCAGTCGATCATCTCAACCTCTATTGTTTCACCATCTTCGCTCGCCCTGCCGACGAAAATCCTCTGTCGTCTCAACATCCAGCTCGCCCTGCCGAGAATCTACCATCTACTGAGAACTACTTCGACAGACAGATAAGAGTTTTCATTATTAGATCATTGCAATCAGAAAACCGCATAAACATTCATTATTTTGTAATAGATTTTATTTGTAATTTAATAGAGTTAAATTTACTATCGTAGGATTAAATAATAATTGTTTTCTTTTGTTATTAATTAGTTGTTTGTAATTTAGTTAATTTTAATAACTTCATTTTCTCATTATAAAAGCGTTTAAATTGTTCTTTTAATTTAATTAATTGGGTTTTCATTATCAAAAGTATTAGTTATTTAATTTATGAACATTGATTTATGTTATTAGTTTAATAAAAGGTTACATTCAAAATGACATGCGATCTGGTATAATTGAATCAGAAATTTATTTTCCTTATCCATTTCGGAGCTCTCATCGAAAGGTCCAATAACTATTTCGAGGTTGCTCAAACACTTATGATTTTAAAAATCGTATAATCTGAAGTTGTCATAATTTATATATTCATGTAATGGTTCTTATTTATTGATATGTTAGTTTTTTTTTCACGGAACGGACTTAGAGACCAGGCGAATATCATTATTTTTACTTGTTTTCATACCCCTTCTCTCCTTCCTTCATTCTTCCCACCTTTTCTTCATTCTTTCCATTTGTTCTTTTCTTCTTTCCTCGGTCCACGCTATTCCTTTTCACGCATCTCTCTTTCCCACAAGGACCATAACTTCTTTTAGTCTTTTCCCATAATGATCCTTATCGAAACATTCTTGGTCCGTTATTTTCAATTTCTCAGTTTCTTCCTTCATCTGTTCGATGTACCCCCCAGCGCACTTGTTTCCTCTCATTTCCTAGAAGATTTCTTTATTTAAACTCTTTGGGTGCATCCTCACCATATGTCCGTAGAACCTTAATCTTCTTATACTTATTTCCGTTTCCAAATCATTTACTTCTTTGTATATTTCCTTATTAGGAAAAGCCTTCGTGTGTCTTCTTTCTTCTTCTTAGTATTCATCTTTCTATCCCTTACATTTTCTTTAGGCTGGGAAGGGTGATTCAAAAAAGGTGTGCAATTTTATTCAGTTTCTATAAATAAATTTTTCAGAATCAGTTTGATAAATTAAAAAATAAAATAGACAAAGCGTTTACCATACACATACCGGATTTTACACTAAATGGAATTACATAGAGTGCTTGATTTTTGATAGATTGTGTATAGATAACACAAGACGTTCTTTCATACTTATAAAATTATAATAATTATAAGTGACTTAAAGAGTTATTATATACCAAAATTATATAAAATATAAAAATAGGGTACCCAAAATAAGGGGGAAAATCTTGCACTTGAGCGTGGCATAAGAGAAGTCACTTCCTTGCAGAACCATTGCGCATGAAACAGTATAGTTTCTACCATGTACTGAACCCCAGACCCATTCCCGGGTTGTGGTGGTACAGTTTTTTTTTATATCAATTGATAATTTCAATATTACTTTATTTTGATCAATATTTAAATCAAATCTCGATGTTATTATGATTGTATGTGAGTGTAGTGTTAACAAAATAACAAATAAAGTATTTAAAATACTGAGAAACGGTTGTTTAATTCAGTTCGTGGGGTTTAGTACTAACTCCGATAGTTCGCAGTTCTAAGCCGCACTCAGCTTCTAGAACTGTTTCACAACTCCGGTCAGTTTATTTAAAGATAATGCTTAGTTTAAAACGGATAACTTAGTTTCCTTACTTGTTGCAATAAGTGATTGCTTAATTATAGTTTTGCTGTAACAAAGATTAATTTACTATAACATTTTAAGAAAACATAATTTATTTTTATTTGATTATTCAATGAAATTTACAACTGTATTATACTAATACAACAAGTAAATAGGATAAATGGTACATATTGCCATGCATAAAGAGAAGTAGAGAAACGGGTTGTAGATAGGTTGCTAGGTTTGAAACTAGTGGGTTTGAGGATGAAATATACTAAAATGAAATTAATTAGAGCATTGAGGATTTTACTAAGGATTTTGGATTGTAAGGATTGAATACGAGAGGAATTCCATGGCTAAATGGAGCCCCAAAGCTCTCTCTATTCCGTGAGTCCAAATGGGTCTAATGATTGTCATGTATATGAGTCTTTTGTAATTACTCGGGAGCTTAGAGCGTTTGGCTAGTAAATCTTGAAGTAGCCTGAAACGGCGAGCTGTTTTTTGTCGTTCCAGTCAAGTATGAGGATTCCAATTTAAGCGTTTGTCAAGGTGTAGTCCTAAGTACCATTATTTATCTAAATCATCTAAATTATCTAAAGGGATCAGTGGGATTTTATTAAAAGACACAGGAGGACAGGTTAACAAAAATGTTTAGTTGAAAGAGGATTAATAAGTGTTAACATTTATTAAAGTCAAAAGTCCAACAAACATAAACGGTTTATTAAACAATAAATAGTAATTTGGAATGGATTTTAAAGAAAACGTAAAATACTGGATTATTTTCCGGACATTCCAATAATTTTTCCCTGACCAATTGAAAAGTAGAACTATTGAAGAATTACCGCATTTTTTTACATAGGTCTTCTTGCTAGCCATTATTTTTTCTAATAACTCAAACTTAATTAAATAACAATACATGGACAAATGAGGATTCTCATTGCAACCCGAGTTAAATCCAATTTTTTTTTAAATATTGAAAATATTGTTTGAAAACTTTCAACTAATGTAAATATATTGGCATTTATGCCAATGAAAAGTATACCAAAGTTATTAATTCGGTTTGTCTATCATTATATACTTGGAAGAAATTAAATGTTTTGAGTTTTTTTTCCCTCGTGAAAAATAATTCATAAATGGATTTAACTGAGTTTGGAATGAGACGCCTCAATTGAGACTAAAAAAATGTTTCACTTTATAGAAAAATATACTTCCATTTTTAGTTATTAATCAAGCTATTTCATATTTTATATTTAATTTGACATTACTAACCATAATAATTATTTTTTTATGTTCGAACAAATTTAATTTTGATTTTTTATTTTTTTTCGATTATACCCAGTTGGGTTATTTAAATGAGAATATGGGAAATTAAACGGAAATATACCGTCAGATAATTAAATGGCAAGCTGATATTGAAGTTCATATAATTTCTTTTTAACCTTTTTTGAGTATGTTAGAAAAAATTCTAATGAAGTAGTATTTGCCGCATATCGAAGTAATCATTGTTGTAATATTATAGCTACTTATCTCTCTTATATTTCAGCACAACTGTTCAAACACAGGATACTTGGTTGTATGGCTTCAGGATACCTTAATAAATATATTTTTAAATATTTTTGTTTTGAAGAGATTTGCCCAGGTCGGGATTCGAACCCGAGTCGTTTGTGTCTCCGTCTCAGTGCTCTAAACCACCAAGGTACCAGGGGTCGTATCCAAGTCAGACAAATCCGTTCTCTTAACCGATCCTATAACGGATTTGTCTGACTTAGATACGACCCCTGGTAGCTCAGTGTCTTAGAGCACTGCGACGGAGACGCAGACGACCCGAGTTGGAATCCAGTCCACGGCAAATATTTTCTCTTTAAAACAAAAATATTTAAAAATAATTACTATAAAAATAACAGTTAATAAAAAATTAATAAATATACTTTGAGGAATTTTTGTAATCGCAATACTTCAACTCGTTTCATAATTACCGAAAGTAAATATATTTATATACAATACTCATTCTTGTTTTTATTATTGTAGTGTTATACTTATACCAAAAATAGTATATATTATATTTATTTAAAATGAGTTGTATATAAATACTTTTGTTGCAATATTTTTATTGTAATATTATCAAAGCTTCATACCCTCCTCATGGTTTATTATATTTACCTAAACTATATCATACTTATAATACACAGTTTTATTGCCATCATTGAGACTTAACAAAACAAGTATCACTCTTGGCTGTGAGGGGAAGATAAAAAAATATGCCTTTAATTACAAGATAAGATAAAGAAACGTGAAGAAAAAGTATTCACGTATTTTTACTTTATTAAATAACCTGCTTAATATACAACGTTTCGAGTGTAACAAATCTCAATGCTATACAATTTATCAACGAAAATTGATAATATAATTCTTTAATTAGTCTAAATTGCACGCAATCCTCAATGATCCTTACTTTGTAACGAACAAAGTAATCCATAATGACCTTAATTTCCCACTTGTTGCTGATATGGCCCGAATCTGATTTCAATCGTTTCATGACAAACTTTATTCCCACTCAAACCCACTAGTTTCAAGCCTAGCAACCTCTTCAATTCCCGATAGTCCTCCGAGGCGTCTGAAAAGAAGATGGCCTCGTGACCTTCTAAGTTGAACTCGCTATTTGAGTACTGCCGGTGGGTAGTTTCTCTAATTGCCATTAACTCATGTCATTATGTATCACATAGCCTATTTACTTGATGTATTATTGTAATACAGTTGTAAATTTCATTAAATAAATTATTAAAAATAATTGCACGCAATGAGTCACTAGTATGGCTACGTCCTATATCACCACACAAATATGTGTGTGTATTTGGTTTGCGATGTAGACCATAAACATCTTTGGACACGTGGTGCGGTTTTCTTAAAAATACTAATTACTTGTGACAGAAGAGACAGCCTGGAGGAGGTCGACCAATCTCTCGTTGCTGCGAACCATGGTTCATATGATAAATAAGCAAAGTGCACATATCCCCACAACCAGTCCCTTTGGGGCCGATTCACCAGTGTCCATCTAATCGATGTAGAATCAGATTCAAGGAAAGTGACTAATTGGTCTAGACCCAAGGATTATGGCTGTTCAGGGTCAGCAGGCGCACAAGGACTCATACATCACTTCCCGAACCAGACTGCCCCTAGACCGAGCGGGTATTGACCTCCAGGAAACCAAAACACGATTCCAACACTAGTACCCAGTTTAGGGTCATCTCTACAACGTTCGGTCATTGGAAGTTGACTCCAGTAGGCTGCGGGTTTTATATAAACCACAAATTAGGATAGTCTTGCATATGTAACTTGAAAAAAATATCAAATAACCCTTAAAAAATCATCCCTTTTAACATACCATCTTAATAAATAAACGATAAATTAAAAATAAATTGAAACTATTAACGTAGCAGTTAAATCTACATATTTTATATCCTACAAATTACAAATATATTTATTAACACAAAGAGAGTGAGTAAGTGAGGTAGGTATTGCTAGTGAGGGAACCGAATCTCATTACTATTGTATTAACTGTTTCAGCTAACGTTAGTGCTATTCTAACTCTGCCCGACGTCTACCTCCAGTGCTAATATGCAATCCTTCCATTTAATAATATATATTTTTAATTTATATAACCGTTGTAGTTTTTGTGTCGCACCATGTACTTTATGAATATAAAAAAAAGTATTAAAAAAAATAATAAATCGATAGGTTCATAAACTGCCCCAAAATGAGTAGAACTATTTTTGTACTATTTACTTGGTCTAGTATTTTTATATAATTCTATTTTCAAACTGAATAATATTTATGAGGAAGTATTATGCATTTTTACTGCATGAAGATTTAATTAAGATGATTTTGAAAATAAAACGTTTTAACCCTTAATTTGGCAGAATTTTTTTTTTTTTTTATTGATATTTATTACTATATCACAGTAATATAACAAGTAAATTGGCTGAGTGATGCATAATGACATAATATAATGACAAGTAGAGAAACTACCCACTGGTAGTACTCAAATCGCATGTTCAACTAAGAAGGTCACGTGGCCATCTTCTTCTCAGACGCCTCGGAGGATTATCGGGAATTGAAGAGGAAGCTAGGTTTGAAACTAGAGGGTTCGAGTGGAAATGAAGTTTGTTATGAAAGGATAGATAGCGAGTTCGAGCCAAATCAGCAACAAATGGGACATTAAGGTAATTATGGATGACTTTATTCTTAACAAAATAAGGAGCGTTGAGGATTTTACGAAAGATTTTGGATTGGATACGAGAAGAATTCGATGGCTTAGTGGAGCCCCAAAGCTCTACTCTGTAGGTCCAAATAGGTCGTATGATGGTCATGTAGATGAGTCTTTTGTAATTAATTGGGAGCTTAGAGCGTTTGTCTAGTAAGTGTTGAAGTAGCCTGAAACGTCGAGCGGTTTCTTGTCTTTTTAGTCTTGTATGAGGATACTAGGTTAATCGTTTGTCGAGATGCAACCCTAAGTATCGGATCTGTTCTACAGGCACAAGTGGGATATTATTATAGGATACTGAAGGGCAGGAAGTCATTGGTTTACGACGTAAGGTAAAAGTGATTTGATGGGATTTTTGAGAATTTATTTTAATTCTCCAGTTCTGACACCATTCTTCAAGATCAGTGATATGGGATTGGATGCTTTGGGATACAATAACTAGATTGGAGTTGACTGATAATACACAATTTTTTTTAATATCAAAATATCATACCACTTAACCCTTATGACCCAAGGATGTATAGAAAAAAAACTTTAAAAAATCTCGTGTGGGTAGTTAAAAAAATCATATTGGAGGTCTTCTTCAGGGCTATTCAGGGGTAGGGTCACACGTGGCACATTGACACATAGGATCAGGCTTTGGTCAAGTAAGAAGAAGAAGAACGTGAGTTGAAACTTCGGCTTCCAAATAAACAGTTCTCCCTGTCTAAGAGAACTTTCGACCTCCACCCGGACCATTTTCTTCCTCTCATAACAGATACATATCTATAAATATTCGTTTTATTACGTGGATTAAATTAGTAAATGAAAAAAAAAGTTAGTTTGAGCGATGTCAAAAACAATGGATTCAGATCGTCAATTAAACGACTAGGACTCCTCAAGGTGTATCCTTGGCCCAATCCTTTATACAGTTTATACAGCTGACATCCCAACTCATCCCAATACTATCCTTACCACGTATGCTGATGATACATGTGTATTATCAGTCAACACCAATCCAGTTATTGTATCCCAAAGCCTCCAATCCCATATCACTGATCTTGAAGAATGGTGTCACAACTGGAGAATTAAAATAAATTCTCAAAAATCCCATCAAATCACTTTTACCTTACGTCGAAGACAAGAAACCGCTCGACTTTCAGGTTACTTCAACACTTACTAGACAAACGCTCTAAACTCCCAATTAACTACAAAAGATTCATCTACATGACCATCATACGACCTATTTGGACCTACGGAGTAGAGCTTTGGGGCTCCACTAAGCCATCGAATTCCTCTCGTATCTAGTCCCTACAATCCTAAATCTTTCGTAAAATCCTCAACGCTCCTTATTTTGTTAAAAATACCATCATCCATAACGAACTTAATGTCCCATTTGTTGCTGATTTGGCCCGAACCCGGTATCTATCCTTTCATAACAAGCTTTATTCCCATTCAAACCATCTAGTTTCAAATCTAGCTTCCTATATAATGAAACTAGAGGGAATAATTCATTTTCCCAATCCTCTGAGGCGTCTGAAAAGAAGATGGTCACGTGACCTTCTTAGTTGAACAAGTGATTTGAGTACTACCAGTGGGTAGTTTCTCAACTTGCCATTAACTCATGTCATTTTGTATCACATAGCCTATTTACTTGATTTTTTTTTTTAATACAGTTGTAAATATAAATAAATAAATTTAAAAAAAAAATGACTAGGACAATGATGCAGGTTACTTCAGCATTGATATGACGCGAAATTGAAGTTTGTAATTTTTCATGAGCACGCATTGAGCTCTTTACAATCAGAACCTTTTAATTATTGATGAATAATACAGGAAATCAGTATGCAATGTTTTTTTTTAATTTCATATCTGCGTCATGTGATAAATCATTGAATGAACAATTGTTGACTTTTTGAACTCTAGTTGAAATTATATAAAACCTGTATATAATATTATATAGGACTCTTAGCACTATCAACTTATAGTCAAGGTCTTCCCAAGAGATGTGATCTTAATGTTGAAGGTTTTTCCTTTGGTTTTTTGGTATCCGCTGGTAAAGAAGTCTATATCCGGATACCATCTTCTACTATAAAGATCTAAGAGCCATTAAGGATTAACAATAAAGGGATACTTCTTGGCTGGTTGCTATATTTGATTTTATAGCGAGTATTCTTCCCTCCTTCAAACAGCTGTAGAGATGAATATTGAAATTTCCGGAAAGTTGAACCGCTTAGAGATGTTGATTAAAATCGTTTATTTATTAATTCAGGTCGCCTTTGAGATCCTTTGTGTGTGACCTGACTCCGGGAATCCTCTTCATAACTAATTATTGTACAATATCTATCCACCTCAGTTAGCTCCCTCCGCTACTTCATCACTTCTCTCTTCGACGGCCATTTATTACTATGCCACTATAATGCAGAGTAGAAATACCTCTCTTAAAAATAATATAAACTATTACATTATATAAAAATACATCATATAATGTCCCCGTTTGAGGATACTTAAACATTTACTAGACAAATGCTCTAAGTTCCCCATTAATTACAAAAGACTCATATACATTAAAATTTTTGTTAACATGTCCTCCTGTATCGTTTAAAATCATTCCACTGATCCCTTTAGATAATTTAGATGATTTAGATAAATAATGGTACTCAGGAGTAAACCTTGACAATCGCTTAAATTGGAATCCTCATTTACGACAAGTGCCTGGAACGACAAGAAACAGCTCGCCGTTTCAGGTTACTTCAATATTTACTAGCCAAACGCTCTAAGCTCCCGATTAATTAGAAAAGACTCATTATTTTACCTTAGACCACTAAGCCATCGAATTCCTCTCGTATTCAAGCCATACTATGCGAAATGATTCGTAAAATCCTCAATGATCCTTACTTTGTTATTAAAAAAAGTAATCCGTTACGACATTAATATCCCAATCTTTCCTGATTTGGCCTATTTCCGAATATAAATCGTTTCATAACAAACTTTATTCCCACTCGAACCCACTCGTTTCAAACCTAGCGATCACTTCAATTCCTTATAATCATCCGAGGCGTCTAAAAAGAAGATGGCCTCGTGACCTTCTTAGTCGAGTTTTATATTTGAGTACTAAGAATGGGTAGTTGTCTTTATCCATGCCACTATGTAACATTCCTACAATGTTACATACAAACTAACTTAATAAAAAATATATATCATATTATTTAATATTATGGTTGCTGACTCTCCATCATAACATTCTCTTCATCTCAAATCTATCTCACGACATGGGATTTAATATGTTTGTAAGGACACCATATAATGGACTAATTGAAGCTATTCTACAAGTAGTCCCAAACCTAGTTCTGAATAGATCTACTTCTCTCAACTATTTAACTGTATTATGTTTATAATAATAATAATCCAAGGGAATCTACAACAAGATATGGCACAATAATAGATGCAGTATATACAAGACACTTCCATAACGTTAAAAGTAACACTTTCGTTGCTTATTTTAGTTACCATCGGCCTATTGTAGCATTGATACCATCAGAAACATCATCGAGTGTTAATATTACATAAATAACTGATTATACTATATTGTAATATTTTATTTGGATTATAATGGTCTTTTATGTATATTGTTTAATGAAAATAATATTATTTTTATCACATAAATCTAAAAAAAATGTCTGTATTATCTTCCATTACATCCTTTTCTTACGCTTAAATAATTAATTCTTTCCCAATAACATCCAACTTCTATGTTTCAACATCTACCATGCGTCCGGCGACAGCTCATTTTTTTTTTAATTTGAAAAAAAGGACAGTCTGTACACCGAGAAAGTAAACAATATACTAGTTAACATACAATAATATTTCATATACAGGGAGATGAAAGACGTGGAGATCTTGGTAAGAATGGGCCAAGGGAGACTTAACAAGATAGTATTTGACAAAATCCGTGAATACAAGAGCGTAGGAGGATATGCAAATGAAATGAGAGAGGAAACAGAAACATTAAAAAATAACAGACAAAGACTGTTAAGCTAAAGAACAATACGGGAAGAAATTAACAGAAATCAAGGTTCTTGTGGAAAATAAAGAAATTTCGGATGGGTACTGCGTCGTCGAAAGAAAACAATCAATACAAATAAAAACAAGAGGAGCGACCTGTGGTCAAGTGGTTATAACTTGGTATAACAACTAAGCCCATGATCGCGGGTTCGTAGCTCGGCAGGTGGCCCTAGGTTTATTTTTTGAGGACTAAAAAATCCTTGGTTATGTCCTCCTTCCTAAGGGACGTTAAAGGGGGGTCTCGAGTCTGTACGATGTCAGGTACTCGTTAAAAATCCCTATCATAATAAAACCTGGATAGGAAAAGTTGAGAGGTTCCACTGTAACATCGTCCGATTAGCCATAGCAGCATAAAGTGACGTTAAATTAATAGACTAAAAAATAATAATATTCATTTTCTTTATAAGATCCTTCTTATACACTGGACTAACTTTTGAATTCATATAATTCAATAATGAAGAAAAAACCTTGTTTCCAGTCAGAAAAATCTTGTTAAAAATTAACAAAGGATTAAAAAGACGTTTCGACAAATTTATTTGTCATTTTCAATTTTTGTTCTTCACAACATCCTTTAAAATTCATAAGTAAAATCATCACTTGAGGTCAAAACGGATCTAAAATTAATTTTATATAAAGTCCTGGAAGTCAACCTTCTTCCATGGTCAAATGTACAAATATATTAAATATAGAAATATTTGTACATTTGACCATGGAAGAAGGTTGACTTCCAGGACTTTATATAAAATTAATTTTAGATCCGTTTTGACATCAAGTGATGATTTTACTTATGTAAAGGATGATGTGAAGAACAAAAATTGAAAATGACAAATAAATTTGTCGAAACGTCTTTTTAATCCTTTGTTAATTTTTAACATGATTTGTCTGACTGGAAAAAAGGTTTTTTCTTCATTATTGAATTATATGAATAATAATATTTTATAAAAATCCTCACCGATGTGGGTGATATTGGTCAATTATTTTTTTTTTTTTTAAACAAAATTAAACTAAGATTTAAAAGTGTCCTGAGATTGGCTTTTTCACTATATTTGTGTATTAACTAATTTAAAAATTCAGTTAAATTTTATAAAATAAATAAAATGACAATGTGAACCCAATTTAAACATAAAGAAATAAATTGGAGGATTAATCACAATTCCTTTTGAAAGGACTAAAGGTACATAAAAAAACACTAAATCAAGAAGACTTCATGTAATTAAAGAGGGTAGTGGTAGCTTCCAGGAAATTGCAGGCACTGAGGAGACCAAAAGGAAAAAGGATCGCTCTGTCTGAAAAGGTCTTCAACTCGATTTCGGAAGTTGACCACGCACCTGTACGAATAAAACGAGTAAAAGGATCCAAGATTAAAATAAGTTAAAGAGATATTGTTAGAACATAGGCAGCTCTCAACTTTCAATTTAAATTTGCTCCACATCAACCCAGAATCATTTATAGCAAAATACATCATCACTAATAAAAGTGAAATAAGGATTAAAGTTTCCTCAAGGTAGTATCCTTGGCCCAATCCTTTATACAGTTTATACAGCTGACATCCCAACTCATCCTAATACTATCCTTACCACATATGCTGATGATACATGTGTATTATCAGTCAATACCAATCCAGTTATTGTATCCCAAAGCCTCCAATCCCATATCACTGATCTTGAAGAATGGTGCCAGAACTGGAGAATTAAAATAAATTCTCAAAAATCCCATCAAATCACTTTTACCTTACGTCGTAAACCAATGACTTCCTGCCCTTCAGTATCCTTTAATAATATCCCACTTGTGCCTGTAGAACAGATCCGATACTTAGGGTTGCATCTCGACAAACGATTAACCTGGAATCCTCATACAAGACTGAAAAGACAAGAAACCGCTCGACGTTTCAGGCTACTTCAACACTTACTAGACAAACGCTCTAAGCTCCCAGTTAATTACAAAAGACTCATCTACATGACCATCATACGACCTATTTGGACTTACGGAGTAGAGCTTTGGGGCTCCACTAAGCCATCGAATTCTTCTCGTATCCAATCCCTACAATCCAAAATCCTTCGTAAAATCCTCAACGCTCCTTATTTTGTTAAGAATAAAGTCATCCATAACGACCTTAATGTCCCATTTGTTGCTGATTTGGCCCGAACCCGGTATCTATCCTTTCATAACAAACTTCATTTCCACTCAAACCCTCTAGTTTCAAACTTAGCTTCCTCTTCAATTCCCGATAATCCTCCGAGGCGTCTGAGAAGAAGATGGCCACGTGACCTTCTTAGTTGAACACGCGATTTGAGTACTACCAGTGGGTAGTTTCTCTACTTGTCATTATATCATGTCATTATGTATCACTCAGCCAATTTACTTGTTATATTATTGTAATATAGTTCTAAATATCAATAAATAAATAATAAAAAAAAAAAAAAAAGGATTAAAGTGGGAAATAGGAGAAGAGATGCACACTAGGCATTGTCTTCTGGTAGACTTCAATCCTAAAGACCAGAGGAAGGCTCTCAACTCAATCTAAATTACGTATATCTTACCATTATATATATATATATATATATATATATATATATATATATATATGTTTTATATACTTGTCTTCTGATAATCCTAATAATTTGAGTCATTCATAAGCAAACCAAAGTATAAAAATACATTAAAGGTAAAAAAGCCATCGCGGGACGCCTGGTAGATGTGAAACATAGAAGTTGGATAAGTTAGTGGAAAAATTCCAAAAAAAAGCCCTTAAGTCTCCAAACTAAAACAAAAATTGAAAATATCTGTCCTATATTTTGCCAAGTCAGGCATCCTCAAGGTAGAAAGAGAATAACAGCAAAGAAAAACATGAATAATGCATCCAAGAAACATCCCTCTACCTCCAAGGCTCAAATGCAACTACTGAATCATAAGGAAGGTTACTAGAGCCCAGCTGGATAAGGTTAGATAAAAACAGCTGATAGATACATTAATACAGTAAATAATAGTATTTATCAGCTGTTTTTATCTAACCTTATCAAGCTGGGCTCTGGTAACCTTCCTTATGATTCAATAGTTGCATTTGAGCCTTGGAGGTGGTGGGATGTTTCTTGGATTCATTATTCATGTTTTTCTTTGCTGTCATTCTCTCTCTACCCTGAGGATGCCTGAATGGGCGAAATATTGGACAGATATTTTCAATTTCTGTTTTAGTTTGGAGACTTAAGGGCTCTTTGTTGGAATTTTTCCACTAGCTTAACATTTATTTAAAGTCTCTTTTCCCCATTTCATATTAATAGAAGTTGGATGTTATTGGGAAAGAATTGATTATTTAAGTGTAAGAAAAGGATGTAATGGAAGATAATACAGAATTTTTTTAGATTTATGTGATAACAATAATATTATTTCCATTAAAAAATATAGATAAAAGACCATTATAATCCAAATAAAAGATTACAATATAGTATAATCAGTTATTTCTGTAATATTAACACTCGATGATGTTTCTGATGGTATCAATGTTACAATAGGCCGATGGTAACTAAAATAAGCAATGAAAGTGTTACTTTTAACGTTATGGGGGTGTCTTGTAAATATTGCATCTATTGTTGTGCCATATCTTGTTGTAGGTTCCATTGGATTATTATTAAAATACAACTGAAAATCTTGTTGATGAAACATAATCAATGGTGCTGACTCATCTTTTGCGAAATTTAAATTAAAGTCTCCAGCTAAAATCATGGGTTATTCATCTAAATTTTCGTTTAAAATTCTTGAGCCACTGTACGGAAGTAAGCTACGGTGTAAAAATAAGATGATATCTTTGATTTTTTGGTTACGTGAAATATATACAACAACCATGAGTATCTGTCTCCCATCATCTCTAATGTAATTTGAGAAGCATGTTTAAGGAGGCATTTAAGCACCTAAGTAATTTTATAAGGATAATAACTTAATTAACATTACATAAATGTTTAATATTATAATTTTAAGGCGTAATTTAAAATAAATTAAATTTGAGCACATTTAACGTTCAGTCAGATAATAAATTTAACGAGAAGCACGGGACTGCTCGAAGTTTCCTCATCACGGCATTGCTACATCAACAGTGTTGCCATTGTCTCCCCAACTCCCCAAACCCGCCATTAGATGTTTCGCATCAAAAATACGTTTGTATATTGAAAAAAAGCAAACATTCAAAAAGGGACATTAATTAAAGTTCAACAAGAAAAAAATCAAAAACCATGGCCTTGAGTCTCTAAAAAACTGGGAAAAAACTAATTAGTCAACGTTTCGCGAATTCATCATCAGAATACAGACATATGGAAAAATCATCAAATAAGATAATGTGCAGCACATCTCACACCAACAGTCCAAACAGACTCATCGAATAGAGATCAGATACCTTTTCTCCAAGACGTTCCATAAAAAACTTTAAATGTAGAGAAGTATTATAAAGTTAGGGAGAGAAGTAAGGGAATGGTTGGCGTCTACATATGAATTATCTGGACAGATTAATTTTGAATTCACCATTTATTAGTTCGTCATTAAATAAAGGGGAATTTTCGAAAGTTTTATCAAAAAAAAAAGTATATACATTTACCTGTCGGATTGTGTTTGACAATATTTCGGGATTGGTATGGAAAATAAAAATGGTAACAATCTTATTATCACTGAAGATAATTAGATTAGAGAAGAAATTAACGCAAGGATAATTGCTGGCAATCGAGTCTACTGGTCTCTAATGAAAATATTTCGAAGCCGAAATATATCCAGAGCTCTCAAAATATGAATATATACTACTTTTCTTCAACCAGTAGTCATGTATGGAAGTAAGTCTTGGACGTTGACTCGCAACGATGAAAGGCTGTTAAACACGTTGGAAAGATAAATTCTCAGAAAGATCTTTGGCCTTACAAAAGAAGGAGATCGCTTGCGGATGAAGACAAACGAGGAACTTAGAAATGGTACACCAGATATTGCTAACACGATTAAGAGATAAGATGGCTGGGGCACGTACAAAGAATGGAAAGAAGTAGACTACCAAAAATGATGATGGAGGGACACCCTGGGGGAAGGAGGAGCAGAGGGAGCCTAGACTTCGTTGGCTGCAGGATGTGGAGGAGGATCTTCGGACGTTGGGTGTCGGCAGATGGAGAAGGATCACTGAGGAAGCCAAGGTCCTGCAAGGACCATATTGCCATTAGATAAATAGAATAATGGTAAACTAAATTATAAACGAATAGTTAGCATGAAAGTAACTGACTAATTTAAATATTGCTTTATTTAAGCAAGCATTTTAAGCGTACTGTTTTGACAAATAAGAAATATAATCGGTGTTTCTTACAGCTAAATAGTATCGTATTGTGATTAATATTTCAATTTTGTAAATGGACGAACCTTTCAAGTTCTTTATGAAGCAGGTAATAAGAGCTTTCAGAGAATCGAGATCATTAAGTTGGAGTTTTATCAAAATAAGCAATGTTTCTGTATCTTTCATGGACAATATTTCACAAAACTCATTTTTGTCTATATAAATGACACTGTGCTCATTATGATTGTTGGCTTTTGTCATATCAGGTTTTGTCATAACAATAATTTATAAATTATTATAACAAGAAATAATAATGACTCCAGAAATAGATTAAGAGAAACGACGATCATAAAAACCAGGTTCCTAAAAGTCACGTAGGTTAGAAGCAATGGAACATAGGAGAGGGTGACATACCTGTAGACAAATATAGACCTTTCAAGAGAAACCGAAGAGAGAGGACATGAATACTGGCCAAGTTTTAATTTAATTTTGAATAAGTATTTTATTGTCAGACACTGAATCATTCATGGTTATATGTCAATGAAAATAGTAATTAAAAATAAATTAATTGGTCTATTAACCCATTTGAGACCGATTGGACACCGTGTATCTATAAGACGAACTGCACACCGTGTGTGCAATAATAGTAATGTGCAATTATCAGTTATTCTGAGTAAACTAGACGTCGAAATAAGTTTTTTCATGAACCAATAAAATCTTTAAAGTACAGAAAAACAAAATTTGGCATTGGTTTTTCATTATTCAACTTTTTACTACTTTCTAAAAATTTGCTTTGCACTATATTCTCATCTTTATTATTGAAAGCGAAATAACGATTTTATACTATCTAACTATTTTCGGAATTACTGATTATAAATTTTTAATGATATATATTCATTTTACCTCATGTTGCACACATAGTGTTCAATCCGCTCCTCGCATTAAAAATTTTCCGAGGAGCGAGCTGCACACCCGGTATGCAATGATCTTATTTATGTGAATTCACTTACGAATTGGGTGGTTTCCATAGTAAACATGTTTTTTTATTAACAATTAAACAGTTACCTAGATATCCCAATTTCAGGCCTATCTGACTTTTTTAAATTAAGAACGTATAAAAATATATTAAAAATAAAATAATAAACTTAATAAATTTTACGTATAATTTTTATTTGTAATTTAATTATGATAGATTTAAATGAGAAAAATTTTAGTATGTAAATATAAATAAAATACAGTATAAATAGAGACCAAAGTTTAAAATATTAACAAAAGGACCATGGAGGACAATGGACTTCCAAGAAAAAATTTTAGCTAATGACAATGAATAATATAAAAAAAAGGTATCTATACTTCCTTCTATTTATGGACGATTTTAAGAAATGTATATTTGTTATATTGTTATGATGGTATGTAATTAATAATTTACAGAACAAAGATGACTTATAACTCTTCTTAGAAGTTAAAGAAGTTCTTGATGGATTGTAAATGAAATATAGTCGAAACGTATCCACGTAATAAAGTTATATGAAAAAAGAAACGACTAGAAGTAGGTTTTCATTGAGTGAATGAATTATTAACAATGAACTATATAAAGAGAGAAAAAAATTCGCTCCTGGTGACCTTGTTCGAAAAAAATCGTCGTCTCCAATGGGTTAATTGGAAATAATAATATTATTGATAAAGTCTATTTGTTGTCATTATATAAATAATTACTTAATCCAGATATACTGTATACTAATGATTATGATAGTGATGATTTTATTCAGTAGTTAAATTTGATTGATCAGTATATTGGTAAGCACATAGACCACCATCGGAAAAAAATCCAATCTAAAACATTTCTTCTTATTTTCCTTCGTCCTTGTACCTTTCAGTGTTGAGGAGCCTCAATCCATCTAATCCATTCCTCTCTATATTGTGTGAGTTGTTTCACTTGAACCATTTTTTTTTTCCCCTTCTTTTCTGCCAACTTGCGGATATATTCATTTTAGACAACCCTGGGTCTTCCGTGGGTCTCGGTCTGGACTCATCCTGCATACGTGTCCGAACCATCTCAGTTGACGCTTGTGTAAGGTACCAATTAACGCAGGAATCTCTAGTTCTTCTGAAATTCTTTTATTCCTTACACAGTCTCTTCTAGTTTTACCTGTTACTCTGTATAGGTATTTCATTTCTACCCCAGTGATATCGGCTGATGTTCTTATCACTAGCAACCCAACCCTCACTTCCATACATCAGGGTAGGAAGAAATATCGATTTAAAAATATTGAGTTTGACTTGTTTGCTTGCTTACTTACTTACTACTATAATGGTGTTACAAATCTGGTAATAGACCTCATTTGCTTTCCTTTTTCTGCTTGAAATTTCCTGGTCTATCTTTCCCGTCTTGCTACTAACTGTCCCTTAGTAGGTATCATCATTAGCATTATCCAATATTTCTCCTCCATAATAAAATCTCTCATTTCTTGCTCCTTGCCTGGAAACAATGAATACTTTGCTCTTGGAAGTATTTAATCTAAAACATTAACGGCCACTAAAATGAATAATAAAGTTTGAGTAATAATCTTCAACAATTACTCATGGCATCCCAAAATAAATCAATAAAATTAAATAGTCGTCAATGGACTGGCACATACCAAGTACACTCAATTAAGGGGAAAAACCTGGTGGTCTCGAACAAAGTACCTACACAACCATTTTACTAGAAACAGTGCAAACCTTGCCAAGAACTGAACCCTAGATCCTTCATGGGTTGTAGTGGTACAAGTAATAATGATATATTTACTGAAAGGAACTATAAAAATGTCATTTAGCAATAATGTATTTATGATCTTCTTTGGCAAACTCCCTCTCTACACAAATTAGGGATTTAGAAGTTGAAAAGAGAAAAACTACTAATGTTAGATTACATAATATTTTATTTGTTTTCAATACTTTTTTTTTTCTATACACTAAGACGTTCCATGGAAAACACCCTGTAGTACGATAGTCTTTTGTTGTTCAAACTGCCCTACCTTTGTGTATGTATCATTAGAATCAGAACATATTGTATATTCGCTATATTCTGAGGATTACAAAGGATATATCCTGGGGGTCACTGAAGAAGCAGTTCCCAGAAGAGCCATAGGGAAATGTAAGAGTCAGTTGGGAAGTTGTTTAAGGACCCTAAGGGATGGACGTCGCTATACCCAGGAGAATGGCAAGGGCAGCAACCCTTCTGATGGATCTATTACCGTCCTTATTGCCTCTTACCGGTCCTTTTATGGTACAATAAAATAAAAAGACTTTATTTATTTATAACTGCATTGTAGTTAATAATTGTTATAAATTATCCAATAAAGCAGCTCCTTTAAAAGAACAATGCCATAAATAAATAAAAATATCTATTTAAGATATTATACAAATGCCATTCGGCTCATATTCGAAACCTCAGCAAAGGGATTCACGTGGAAGCGTGTATGGAGAAACCTTCCGTGGTTCATCTCACTATAGTAGATCACTGTTTCAGAGATTTTTAAGTCTCCTTGTCGGATTCTGTGGTAATGTGTCTGTCAGGAATGTTTGTACCAGTAAGTTTGGGTCTCCAGCAAGTTTATCGTGATTATGTCATTCACGAGCGGTATTTTCAGGTCTTTGTATAATGATTAATTAGTTATGTAAGTAGTGGTATTAGTAACATACTAGAATACTTGATTATATGTTTAAATAATTAACTGTCTAAAATATTAATATTATAGGTGCTACTCACGTTCTCTATGACGCAGACTAGGCTAATGGCACTTCCTTGGCCGATGTGGATCTCTCCAGTGCCGAGGATGTCTGCCGTCGGGACTGCCACTAGAAGGTTGAACAGATGAGTCAGTGTACCTGCGCCCGTCGCCACCTGCCAAAGCAAGGAAGGAAGAATTAGTGATAATTATTGATATATTATGTAATAGGTATAATTATAGTCTCAATAACTAACATTATAATAATTATTGGCAACGCTGGAGCACTCCAGAAGTCATATGTTGACTTGATTCGAGGTTTATGTTTTTATCTTACTGATTTTAAAAGGCTATAAAATCCTCGATGAGGAGCGGAGTGGCCCAGTGGTCGAAAGTCGAAAGTCCTGGGTCCAAATCTCGCTGCTTAGTAGCATATTATTTAATAAGTTACCGGCCGGAGATGGATCCACTTGGGGCTCACCTAGCCTCTGTGAGTACCCAAAATAGAGAAAAAATCTGGCCGCTGAGTGTGAATTATTACCAATTACCTCCCTGAACAATCGTTTTCCTAGAAACAGTACAGTATCTACCACGTTCTGAATCCGATACACTTCATCGGTTGTAGTGGTACAGGTTTTTTATAACGTAAAAACGTAAACATAGTAGACCTAATTTCCCCTTATCTTAGGGTCTGAAGATCTAGAGTCATTGAAGTTCAATACTTATTTTCTACATGTATTTTGTAGGGTTTGTTTTAAATATTTATTATATGATTATCTTTAAATAATTTTATGTTTATTTTTATAAGTTATTGTATTAGGCAACTAATACTCCCCTACTCCCCCTGCTGTGTTACGCCGCATAATTCCCCGATCGAGCGGCGATATCATCAGAATCCATCTCCTCAGATGAGGCCCCATCTAGATCTATAAGACCGCCCCAAATTGGATGAGAGGCTCCGCAGTGCCGAGATGATCGAGGCGGCCCTGGCTTATTGGATCCTTCTCATTAGGAAGAATTCGCGTTAGTCCTTGAGGGGGCGGTAATGGAACTTGAAAAGTGCTCCGCGCCCAATTCTTCGTTCGGACGTGATCGAAATAAAATAAATCGATTGATCGTTCTAAACCGTAGTTAGCAAGGCGGTCTCTTACTAGAGGTCGGGCTTCAGTCGGAATACCATTCGGTTGGATTAATTCCCCTCTCTATTACCAGTGGTAGTTCGCTATCCATATTGAGTACTGATGCTTCACACCACTACAAACCTGCAGTATTAGAAAATACATAGAGCACGTTCTTATAATCGAAAGATTGAGTTCAATAATGATCATGCAGAGGAATTACCTATTCTGTTAGCACACGAGGATCGACCCTATGGGCAAACTCTTACCACTATCTCAGTCGCTGTAAAACGAATAACTGGTAATTAAAATTGGAAAATAAAATATCGCTGTAAAAACCTGGCGCAACCATTAACATAGAAATAACACAATCTCAATCATGTACTCAACATAAGTCCCGTCAGACGTTACAGTGGTACGAGCTACTTTTTATGTGTTTTTATTATGGGAAGAAATTTTCTTAAATTCTTAATATAAGAGATTAAGTCAAATTTTCTCCAACATGAGTTTTATTACTTAGATAAGTTGTATAGTATTATCAGATTTCGGCTAAATATTTTATTTTCCAATTTTTAAATTTTTGTTGTTTTTATTGCTATTTCGAAATCTCTTTTTTACTGAGAAGACATCGATATTGGGTACCCATACAAATATTTCCAATCTGAGGCAACCTAAATGGAGTTCAATTTCTCTTGGAAAAAGTGAAGTAGTGAAATTGGAATAAGAACTGAGAACGAATGACTGTAATTTGTTCTGTATCTACAACTCTCTCTCTCTCTCTCTCTCTCTCTCTCTCTCTCTCTCTCTCTCTCTCTCTCTCTCTCTCTCTCTCTCTCTCTCTCTCTCTCTCTCTCTCTCTCTCTCTCTCTCTCTCTCTCTCTCTCTCTCTCTCTCTCTCTCTCTCTATCTCTCTCTCTCTCGCTCTCTCTCTCTCTCTCTCTCTCACTCACTCTCTCTCTCTCTCTCTCTCTCTCTCTCTCTCTCTCACTTACTCTCTCACCCTCTCTCTCTCTCTATCTTTCTCTCTCTCTCTCTCTTTCTCTCTCTATCTATCTATCTATCTCTCACTCTCCTTACCTAAGCCCATCTCTGAAAAATAAGTTTCTTTATTCTTCATTTTCTTCTTTATTATAACTATATATTTTTTAATATTTTCTTTAGTCTAGGTATCTGCCAATGAATATTGAAAAATAAATATAAACAGTAAATTTATTTATATGCTGATTTTTTCAAGATTCTTTTTATTTTAATGTTATGCCAAATAAAAATTATCTTAAATAAGTGGATACTTATTTAATTAAGTGCCGACGTTTCGACCCACTTTGTGGGTCATCTTCAGGGCTAAGAAAGAAAAACAGACAACATACAATGAATACAATAAAAATACATTGAGGACTAAGTATATGATAAATGAGAAAAACTATATATGTAGAGAGGTAGAATTTTAGAACAAAAGTGAGGGATATATATGAATACAAAAAGTTACAGAGAAAATGTACAGAACGGTGGTGATGCCAAAAAATGACTCATTTGACTGCAAAAAATGACTCATTTGACTGCACCCCCAACTATTTTCTTCCTTACATCATCCAGTCAACCATTCCTCGCTTCTCATGAAAAATTATCTTAATTTATTTTAAAACTATGTACATGAAAATATAAGAATGCAGCAAATGGTTTATTATTTCCGAATAATTATAAATCGTAAATATTTGGTGCGTCCATTCGCATGCCTTTCATTATCGCTTTGATTTATTGACCGAACGATTAATCATCTTTCAAATGAGCATTTAGAATCGTTCTGTTTACGTCTTCAAATTCTCAAATGATTAATAGAATGGATTATTTAACAATTCTACTAGTTCTGAAAACAAAGAAAAATTGACAGGTAGTACACAGTCCAAGGGAAAGCAGCAAATTCTCTAACTTCAACTAAAAATGGAAGGAAAGATATTTAAATCGTATACAAAAACCTAATAGTTATAAATAATTTTCCATGAGAAAAAGTAGAACTTTGAGAAGCAGGTACGTGAAGTCTGGATATAAAATTGACCCTTTCTTGATTAGAAGGCAATTTAAATCTATAAATGTTACTTCCAAGAAAAACATATTGCAAGATACAAAACTTAAATATGTTTCTTCACTGGATTTGAGAACGATCAAGTCTAGAATCGTAGTCAAAACATATTTATATACCGACTAGATATAAGTATTCGGTTGGACCGAGGCGTAAACAGGAATAATACGTCAAGAGTTGTAAAATTTGTATAGAATCTTATATTTCGTCGTAACAAGGAAATATTATGTTTGGATATTTATTCATTTAATGTCAATTAATGCTGCAATGGCTAATCAGGCGAAGCTACAGTAGGAGTCCTAAAATTTGCCTATTCATCTATAATTAGGAGAGGATTCATCTTTAAAGTGTACCTGACACACAGGCACTTTATGTCCCTTTCGAAGGATGGCATGACCATGGATCTTTCATTATTTCTTCAAAAAAAGAAATCGTCATAAAATTCAAAAACAGATCGAATTAGATACATTTTTTTCTTAGTTTTTTAACAGTTATTTTTTTCTTTCTTAGCCCTGAGGATGGTCCATTCGGCCTATGGCCAACGTAGGCCGAAACTTCGGCACTATGAAAACATGACTTAACCTTATTTTAGTGCAATAATTCACTGCACCCCCTGACCAATTTTATCCTTCATTAGATACATTTGCTTTTCGCTTTTCTTCCTTCACTTTAGTACTAAGAGACAAACTCTAAAAGCCAAGTACCGGTAAATTTTATTTAGGGCAATTCCATTGGTGTACACTGAAGTCCCACTTGAGATTGGGTGGACGGGAGTGTCCTTAGAAGAAAGACAGGGTGATTGTTAAGGCGAAATGTCTTCATCCTGGACAATTTGATTGGCCGGTCTGATCCTGAATGATGTCCTTTCCTTTTTTTTTTTTTTAAATTTAAGTTTATTGTTTAATTCTTCTGTAAATAATGATTATTGACGAGTTTTCTTTCCGTGACTAAATATTAAAACAAAAAATAAATTAATTAAGGACCATTTTTGCTCTAGAAGATATATAATTTAAATCTAGACTTATTTTTGTACTTGGTATTTTTGTATTCTTAAAAATTATATATACGGAGCCATTACATTTACAGAAAAATATTCCATATGAACTTTAATGAGATGTAACATGGAAAATAGAGAAATAGCAATCAAACAAGCTTTAATGATAATAGTCGTTAGTAACCTAATGAGTTATAAATGTTAATATTTAAAGTTACATAATAAATATTTATATTAATTAAAGTAGATATATCATTAAGATGAGGAACTGATTTGACCGTGATCACACTCAACCGCATTGATTTTCCTTTCTTTCTTTTGTTTTTTATTAGTGACTACTACATTGTACCATACAAATAAATTTTGCTTTTTTTTATAGTTCTTATATTACTTTTGATTTAATCTGCTAATTTCAATATTTATGTTTCTGTTTATTTTATTTTTTTATTTAATACATTAAGGGCCATTGTCCTAGAATTAAGATTGGCCCTTTCCTCCTCTATTCTCTTCTAGTTATAATGAGTTATAAATATTTATTTTAATTCTTAACATTTTGTATAAGATAATTTCCATTCTTTTTAATAATAAATTTATTATGTTTTTAACAAGAATATCTGGTGATATCGGCCCTGTTTTTTTTAAATGCAGCTTTGACATTGTTGAGGGGCATTGTCATAGAATGAAGATTTTTCTTTTTCTATTGCAGTCTTGGTCTAATGAGATATAAATATTTATTTAATAAAGTTAAGATTTTAATAAAGTTAATCTTCCTTCTTTCTATATAGGCCAGCGGCCACGTACCAAATAAGGTCGCAAACAATTTTAGATATGTTGTAAGGTCACGTCACAGTAGTGTAAATAAAAGTTTGCAAGCGAAAAAACGGATGGGAAAACTTTTGGTGGCCGAAAAACTCTAAATTTTCGGAGTTAGTTCCGTTTTTTGCCTTTACCTCCCAATCGGTGCGTTTTTGGAAAAAAAAAACATTAGTGACCAGTTTTAATGAAAATTTAATTTGCTGCAATTTGAATCCAATTACAGCTCTGAAGCTCTGATAGATTCTGAGTTACGCCCTATAGGGTACTCTATTTTTATAATAGTTTATAGAGGCTGGGTGAGCCCCAGGAGGGTCCTAGATCACTTATATGCATCTCCCGCTGCAAACAGACTAAATATAAGTAACTGCCTGCACCAGGATTTGAACCAGGATTTCCGGCACAGAAATTCAGTGCTCCATCAGTGAGCCACCATTTTTTTGTTTATGTATTGTTTGTTATCATAAGAACATATCTTATTTAAATATGTAAATTTCTGGTTAGAATCGTTATATATATATATATATATATATATATATATATATATATATATATATATATACATATATGTATATACATAAAGTATAAAATATACATAACTGATTATGGCAATAGGATTTTATGAGTATTATCATATTCAATTCAGGTAGCTCAGTGAATAAAGTGAGGATGAGTTGATGTACTGAAGGTTCTGGGTTCAAAACCGGCTGTGGCAGATAAATTCTTTTTGTTTACAGCCACAGATGGACGTTGTGGGATCTATTGAACCTCCTGCGGCTACTATCCCTTGACAACCTGTGACAGTGATCTATTGACCCAGCATCTATAAATTGGAAATCTGGTGGTGTTCTCGTAACAATATCTATTATATTTTTCAACATTAATATATAAGAGATTAATAATTTGATCCAGTTATATCATCTTATACTCTTCAACCCCATATCACTGACGTTGAAAAATGGCCTCAAAAATAAATTCCTACAAATCGCGTCTAATCACCTTTACCCTCCGTCGTAAGTCAATGACTTCCTGTCTTCCCGCATCCTTTAATAACATCCCACTGAATCCTGTAGAACAGTTCCGGTACTTAGGACTACACCTTAACTAAAGATTATCTTTGAATCATCATACTAGACTGAAACGACAAGAAACAGCTCGCCGTTCGAGGCTACTTGAACATTTACTAGACAAACGCTCTAAACTCCAAATTAATTACAAAATACTCATATACATGACAATCAGTAGGCCCATCAGGACTTAAGGAATAGAACTTGGGGCTCCACTAATCCATCGAATTCCTCTCGTATTCAAACCTAACAATCCAAAATCCATCGTAGAATCCTCAATGCTCCTTACTTTGTTACGAAGAAAAAAATCCATATTGAACTTAATGTCCCATTTGCTCTTTATTGGGGCCGAACCCAATATCAATCTTTTCATGAGAATCTTTATTTCCATTCAAACCGATGAGTTTCATACCTCTTCAATTCCTGATAATCTTCCAAGGCGTCTGGAAAGAAGATTGCTTCGTGATCTTCTAAGTTGACATTTTATTTGAGCACTACCACTGGGTAGTTTCTCTACTTGTCTTTTCATACCAATGTAAACATTCATTATATTTACTTGATGTATTCTATTGTACAGTTGTAAATTGCATTAAATAACTTTTTTTAAATATACTAATAATTTAATATCTTTAAGAATATTATTTGTGAATTTATTTGTCTATTTTAATATGTATGTTCTGGGTAGAAATTATTTGTTTGTTAGTTAAGACAACTTTGATACTTATATGAAACATAGTCTGAAAGTAATCATTTTCCCCTTTTTCATATTAAAAATTATTAGTTAATCTCTTTACAACCACGGACGGACCCTATAGTACAACAGACCCTCCTGGGGCTTATCCAGCCTCTACAAATTGAGTTCTCTAAGAAGGGAAAAACCTGGCGGTTGATGTCATCTCAGACCCTGCACAATCGCTATCCTACGAACTGTCCCGTGTTTATCACGAACTGAACTTTAATGGGTTGTAGTGGGGCTGGGATTGTTTTTAAAAATTATATTAAAAAGATTCTGAGTAAGAAAGATGCCTTTTTTTCTAAATGACTAACGGGATTAGGGTAAAGCCATAACCCACCCAGTTTTGAAGAGAATTGTGAAAATCCCTCTTGACAAGTGAGATTTAGCAGTGACCAGGACCTAAACGAGACAGCTAAATGCCCAGGAGGAAGACTGAATTAGAAGGCAGAGGTTCCGATCGAAGGGGCCTTACGGGATTTTCTATCCTCTCCCTAGTATCGCAGTCTCTGAGCCTGTCCCAGTTCACAACTTTAAGCGCCCCCCTCCCGGTTTATAAGTTCTCGAATCCTTCAACGTCATCGGTGGAGATTTCAAATCCTTTAAGTTATATTTCAGGCTTCGGAAGGATTTGGTCTATGTCTGGGATTGAGTTATATTTGGCCATTCGTCAATAATGCTTCTCCGAAAACTAGAGGATCTGTTAGAAGTTTTTGCTTGATTATCTTGTCTTATGAGAAGCGAGGAGAGAGTTGACTGGAATAAGGAAATAGTCGGGGGGGGGGGGTAGTCAAATTAAACACTAAATAAGTGGGTACTTATTTTATTTTGTGCCGACGTTTCGACCCCCTTTGTGGGTCATCTCCAGGGCTAATGGAAGGTGAGGCTAGACTAGAAGCGGTCTAACTGCCGCTTAGGTTGTAGGTTATAGGTTGTCTATCATGTCTTAGGTTGGTAAAATACAATAATAATCATATCCGAAAGTGTTTTTTGTATCGCAAGTCATATTCAGATAAAACAAGCCGTTTGAGATCGTTCAATTTTGTCACATCTAGAACTTGACAAGGTCGATACATATAAATCTGTACTACTGCTACTTATTAAGAGTATTGGATTCAATACATTGTAGGGACCTTAGTATGCGCTAACGGTTGAATAACGGAAGTGATTTGATCGATATCCCTCTCTAACAAATATAACTGTCAGTATACTCCCTTAAATTTTATTTACCTCTTTGTCGAAGCTCAGTGTAGATCCTAATAGATCCATTCGTGACCGTTAAAAGATTATATAAATTATCTGCCACAGCCGGTTTCGAGCCGTATAATAATAATATTTCTCAATATATTTAGTTAATTCGTTCTTGTTAGTCTTTATAAGTTTGTTTGTTTGTTCATTTAACGTCACTTTATGCTGCTATAGCTAATCTTAACCTTCTGCTAAGGAAAGAGATTATTAAGGAGTACCTGACATCGTACAGGCTCATGACCCCCGTTTAACGTCTCTTCCGAAGGACAGCATAAGCAAGGATTTTACTGCGTTTAAAATAATCTTAGGGCCACCTGCGGCACAGTATTAGCCATTAAAACCTGGCTGAAAATATTAATCTTTTGAAACCAGTTATTTAAGTATTAAAATAAGTTTATTTATGCTTCTTTGTATATTTAAGGGAGCGGAGTGGCTCAGTGGTAGAGCACTGAGTTGCCATGCCGGAAATCCTGGTTCAAATCCCGCTGCAGGCCATGATTTTATTTAGTCTGTTTGCAGCGGGAGAAGGATCATATAGGATCTAGGGCCCTCTTGAGGCCCAGCCAGCCTCTCTAAAAAAAACAATATATATAAAAATAGGGTACCCAAAATTAGGGGAAAAAATATGGCGGTTGAGCGTGACCTAGGACAAGTAACCTTCTTGCAGAACCGTTGTCCATGATACAGTACAGTCTCTACCATGTACTGAACCCCAGATCCGTTCACGGGTTGTAGTAGTACAGACTTTTTTTTGTATACATTTAAGGGTATTTTTAGATAGCCTCAACAGAGTTTTACAGCTAAAGAGGCTAGGCGGTTTAGGCTGTGCGTAGATCCCACAAACTTTGCCCCCCTTTTTCACCCCCTTAGTGGTAGAATTTGGGAAAATCCTTTCTTATCGGATGCCTACGGCATGCAAAGAACACACCCTCCAAGTTTCTGGTCTCTAAAATCAGCGGTTTAGGCTGTGCGTTAATCCGTCAATCAGTCAGTCATTCAGGACAAAGCATTTTATATGTATAGATGGCAGCTACATGCGGAAGATTTTACTGCATGGATTATTAAAGTGTTCAAAGTAGAATAATATGGTATCAAAAAGTTATCTGGGACAGACCCGGAACATGATTAAAACCTTACCTTAAATAAATATTTTACTTGTTGATAATACAAAAAACAGTCAAATGTGCAATTAAGGGCTTATATTAATTTCCAATAAACCACGAAAACATTAGTTACTTACCTCGCAAACAACTGAGGAAAATATATCACTGGTCAATCAAACCATAAAAACTTTATAACTAATTATATTGAAAAAAAAGCGTACTGAGTGAATCGTCGCATCGTTGAAAACTCGTGTTAAACTGTCGTTTAAGATAAGTCAGAGCGGTTTATAGTCCCAATATTGTGTCGAGCAGATTAACCATATAGTTATGAATCAGGGAATACCAATTTTGATAGCAGTTATTGAATTTCGGTTTTTCTAGTTTTGGCCAGTTTTTACGTGCCAATACTTCGCTGAGTGCCGGGCTACGAACCCGCGATCTTGGGCTTAGGTTGTTATGGTAACCACTAGAACACAGGTCGCCCTTACACCACTGTTGGCCCAACTCTTTATATGTTTGTAGATTATTAATGTTTATATATTAATGTAGTTTAATATACAAGATTATATATGCCTAAAAATCTGTACAGAATATAGGTTTATAGGTTATTGTATCTTTTAATACTATATACTGTCTACGCACTTTTCTATTTACATACTTATTTATAACATATTATTTACTATTTGTTGTTCAATATCTTACTTTAGGTTTAAAGGGTATAGTTTAAGATTAAAGGATATAGGTTTAAAGCGAGTATTAGCTTCGAAGAATGTAAAATAGAGATTAATTTTACCCTGCGACCTCAAAGTGGGATGAGAAATATAGAAATGAGGAGTTAAGTCAGTCAAGACCTTGTTTTCGAGCGATGAATATGATACATATATGTTGTCTCGTGAAGTAGAATATATTTCACATCTGGATATGCTGTCAGCGGGACTTCCTTGCGCAGACCGTCCTGGTCTAATCTTGTGATTATGATCGAGAATTCCATTCCCTTATACTCCCTATTCTTCTGCTTTTTCCGAAAGAAGGTTCTCAGTTACCGAAAAAGAGCTGGCAGCCTACAGGTAAATAACTCCATAAATTATTTAGAATCTGTTCCGGAAATAAAAAGATATTACATCGTTCAACCTTTCAAAAGGGTTACAATTTTGATTTGTTGTGATATAGTTTAGTTGTTTACCTAACATGTTTACAGTTCGGCCATAATTTTAGAGCAAGGTGTACAGTTTCAGTTGTTTATGCGAACAGAATATTTCTTGATAATGATTAAAATTCTATGTAAGCTCATCGTTCTCTTGGAAATCATACTATTTACTGTTCCAGTATTTGTTATTAGATATTATACTTTTAGATATTATTGGATATTATACAATAGGTTTATAAGGAATTTTATCTGTTTCTGTAGGTTTTGGATTGTTTACAATTAGTTATCTACTTACTCTACACTTTAGAATTTTTAGTTTTAGTATTTATTATTGGATATTTTATAATAAATTTGTTGATTTTTGTAGTTTATGGCATAACTTTTCCATGCAAAAATGAACAATTCTGTAAGAGGATTTTTTTTAGATTTTCCTGAGAACTCAGAGCTTAAAAGAGTGTCAAGATAGTCTCATTGAAGTAATATTCAAAGAGGTCGAGAAAATTTACATAATTCGGCCATAGTTTACATGAAACATGTTACAACCCCTCCCCCCCCCCTCCTCGCCTTTAATCAATTTTCCTTTAAGAGCCTTTGTTTAGTGTTGACGGTCCGCACCAGGGAGCACAGATATTTTCCTTGGGAAGGAAAGTTTAGAAATCCTATAACGAGCAAGTACGAAATATGAACTTGAAAATTTAGACTAACAGTGAAACTTCAAATAATTAATTTTTCATAATTAAATAATATAAACTTAGAAGATGTTTGGGTTCTAGCAAAACAAGCCCATATAAAATACAAACAAACAAAACGGTTCAAAATTCTATGAAAAATTTCTTAATGCTCCTTGGTATATTTCAAATCACAACATACAGAACGACTTGAACATTCCTTTTATAAAATCGTATATTCAAATCAAATACATTACATTCCTCTCATCGACACAAAATCACCAAAATCCAATTTTTTTTCCGACATCCTACTCCCTGTTACCCGTCCTTGATAAGAAACGATTAAAAATACAACGAACAAGAGCTTGCTCAACTATCGATGTTTCCATTTCTAAAACTTGATGCACAACTTCGTCGGTGCAAATGAAAACAAAAGAATAAATAAATTAAAAATAATATAAATAATGAGTTTATAATAATCAAGTCAGCGCAATAAAAATCAAGTCTTCGTCCAATCCAGATTTTTTACAATAAACTCGTGTAGCATTATTAAATTAGACCATTCGTTGTTAAAAAAATTAATTTAAAATATTATATTTATTGGTTCAATGAAAAACTAAATTAAACCCATTGTTTAATTTGATCAGTCTTAAAATTGTATTTAAGTAGAAAGTAGTTGATTGGATGATTCTTATAATAGATTGAATTGGTTGGGGGGGGGGGGGGCAGTCAAAGATAAGGCAAATAAGCAAAACTTATTTTATTGTCCCAACGTTTCGGCCTAAGATTTAGGTCAACTTCAGGGCTGCCTGGGGGAGCGCCGATGTCGTTAGGTGAAATTCTACGCACACACATCGTCCCCCCCCCCTCAGGCAGCCCTGAAGCAGACCTACTTCTTAGACCGAAACTTTGGCACAATAAAATAACTTTCGCTTATTTGTGTTATCTTTGACTGCAACCCCTGACCAATTCAATCTATTATCCAAAATATATTGTATTATTATTATAAATTAAATTCTTTTTACTTTAATTTTCATACAAAAAAACCCGTAAAAATCAACGTTTAAACGAAATATGGATCAAATATGTAACTATAAATATCAAATACGGATCAAGATCTATTACTAAGTAATTGCATTTTGTACAGAGTTTTCCTTGTTATATGTTATTATAATTGAACGGTTTGCAGCAACGAGTTAACTCCAGTTCTTATAATTTTTGGTAAAATAAAAAAAGAATTAAAAATAGAGAATATATTTAAATCGAATTTGACTTCGTACAATTATATGTCTTCAACCACTACATATTTTGGCTAAATTCCATTGAGAAATTAGACAAATTCTCAATTATAGAGTCGATTTTATTCTGGAGTTAACTTCTTTTTTGGCCCAAATAACTGAAAATTTCTTTCTTTTAAAACTAAGGAAGCATTGAAATAGGATACTTTTCAAGAAAATTGGTTTATTTTAAGAAAAGAACACAGTAACAAAAAATAAGAATGCAAACTACTGATGATCATACCATTCGGCGTCAATGATTTCTTCAGGATCCTCGACATCATCATTCGAATTTAGACCATCGTAGAACCACATCTCGTTGTGACCAACATACTTCTCAGCGAGTTAATGCTTCCTTACTTTAAAAAGAAAGAAATTTTCAATTATTTGGGCCAATAAAGAGTTAACTGCAGAATTTAATCGACTCTAGAATTACAAATTTGACGAATTTTTTTTTTTAATTACTCCTTGTTGAATCAAACGAAAGAATGATTTCCCCCCCCCCAAGAAACGGTTGTTAACTCTGTTTGGCCTAAAAATGGAGTTAACTCGTTGTTGATGAAGCCCCTCAACTCCTGATTTTTCCGTTATATATTTCCTTGTTGTCATGTTATATATATTTCTTATAATTCAACTATTGTGATGGAATTCTATTTCCCCCTGCTTTTAAAATTAATTATTGATTTTTAGTTTCTTTTTGTCCTGTCTATTTCATTTAAATCTGATTTTTTTGTCTCTATTTTAGACCATTATTGTTACATTAGAAACAAAAGCTGATTAAATTTAGTTTTTTTGAGAGAGAGAGCATCCTTGATATCTTATGCTCGTCTAAGAATTATGTAATGGGATGAAATGTTTTTTTTTTTAATTTAATTTATTGATATTTACTACTATAATGCTATTATAACCAGTAAATGTGCTAATATGTACAATTTTTTTTAAAAATATATTTATTGATATTTACAACTGTATTAAAAAAATACATCCAGTAAATAGGCTATGTGATACATAATGGCATGAGTCAATGGCAAGTAGAGAAACCACCCACTGGTAGTACTCAAATCATTAGTTCAACTAAGAAGGTCACGTGGCCATCTTCTTTTCAGACGCCTCGAAGGATTATCGGGAACCGAAGAAGAAGCTAGGTTTGAAACTAGAGGGTTTGAGTAAGACTGAAATTTGTTATGAAAGGATAGATACCGGGTTCGGGCCGAATCAGCAACAAATGGGACATTAAGGTCGTTATGGATGACTTTATTCTTAACAGATAAGGAGCGTTGAGGATTTTACGAAGGATTTTGGATTGTAGGAGAATACGAGAGGAATTCGATGGCTTAGTGGAGCCCCAAAGCTCTACTCCGTAAGTCCAAATAGGTCGTATGATGGTCATGTAGATGAGTCTATTGTAGTTAGTTGGGAGGTTAGAGCTTTTGTCTAGTAAGTGTTGTAGTAGCCTGAAAGTATGAGGATTCCAGGTTAATCGTTTGTCGAGATGCAACCCTAAGTATCGGATCTGTTCGACAGGCACCAGTGGGATATTATTAAAGAATACTGAAGGGCAGGAAGTCATTGGTTTACGACGTAAGGTAAAAGTGATTTGATGGGATTTTTGAGAATTTATTTTAATTCTCCAGTATTGAAACCATTCTTCAAGATCAGTGATATGGGATTGGAGGCTTTGGGATGCAATAACTGGATTGGTGTTGACTGATAATACACATGTATCATCAGCATACGTGGTAAGGATAGTGTTAGGATGAGTTGGGATGTCAGCTGTAAAAGCTGTATAAAGGATTGGGCCAAAGATACTACCTTGAGGAACACCAGCAGATTGGGAGAAGAGGGATGGAAGGACATTATTATGGTTTACCTGGAAAGTTCTATTTGTGAGATAGGATTGAATATGTACAATATGAAATGAAAATACTTGTGGAGAAACTACCCATCGGTAGCACTCCAATGGATGAAATGTAAAGTCGATGGAATTTCAAAATTCTATGGATTTGATACTCCGAAGATGGAAATGTGAAAAAAAATAATAATAGTAATAAATAGATCAAATGCGAAAATACTTGATATTATACAATTTTTATAAACAATTTTCAGGGTACTTCCGGCATGTATGTATAACTTTTATTTATATGTTTGATAGTGTATTATAACAGCTTTACCGTAATTAGGTAACGTAGAAATAGAGATAGTTGACATAATTGGCGCTCTATGGTTAGTCCTACGGAGAGTTGTACTGGATAGGCAGCATCAGTCCTTTGTCCATTGATTCCAAAACAATCATAGGTGGTTCATGTGTACCTTTGACTTGTCCTCTAAGGATATTATTCCCAACATCCTTTGGTATTTGGTACCACTTAACATAATTGCCCTTGGTAGTCATAATTATTGGATAATAGTGAAAAAACCGAAATCAAGTGTGAACGATATCGTGGTTCAAAATTATTATATTTAGGCTATAATAATAAGCTTAACTCGTTCTTCTAGAACTAGTCCATTGTGGCTTGATTGTAAGGAAAACAGCGCTTATCGAACCGTAAAGCTAGCTGAAGTTATAACGAATAGCTGGTTGCTAATCAGCAATCCTCCCACCTACGTCTCAGATACAGTTAACTTAGCAATATATTTCCCATCGTCAGGATTCAAGGAAAAATGGAAAACGGAAAAATAATTATTATTTATTTTTTTTTTAAATATTTATTAAAATTTACAACTATACCAAAAAACACAAAAAGTAAATATTAAGCCAGAAAGTAAAAGTTACAATGACAATTAAAGGCAAATAGAGAAACTGGTGACACACTGGCGGTACCGACGTCTCGGTACTAACATTTCTCAAATCACTACAGCCGAGGGATTCTCTATTTTCCCTGAAGATGGCCTACACCGTAGGCCGAAACCTTGGCCCAATTAATAAGTAAGTTCTTCTTAATTTTATCTTATCTTTGATTGCACCCCCAGAACAATTCAATCCATCATTAGAATTACCTACTAAACCATTTTTCAGTCAAATACTTCTGTTTCATATCAGCAATTATTCAATTTTTATTCCATATAGACCTACCTATTCAGGTATGGAAATTTATTTTTAAGAGATACATGACCTACTTGAAATTTCTTAGCAATTTATTTTTTCATCTCATGAGTCGACTTTGACTGAAAACAATAATTTGATCACCGATATTTTGCTTTTCTCGATAAAGTTGAACCTGCTCAATGTGATTTCCCTTTACCCAATCAGATTCTTACTAACGAACTTAATTAATAACTTTTAACAAGAGAGAATATGTTTCTGTATTATAAGTTTGTTGTGACTTAGGAGGTAAAATAATTAGTTTAAAAAAAATTAAAATCTTATAATTCAGTACAGTTCAATTTTAATAATATAATTATATAACCATTAATAATGATAATATTAATATAATAAGGATAAGCGAACCCGAAGGCTCGTTGCTGAAACAACCAATAACTGTTTATAATCGCCCAACTGCGGACTATCGCCCAGAAATAGGAAATTAAATAAACATATAAAGCATCTTCCTACTACAGAATACAGAAAGACTCCAACAGAGAAAACATACCACCACTACCAGGGCTCAAATGCAACAACTGAATCATAAGGAAGGTTACAAGATGAGAGACGGAAAAAATTAAATAAATACCGAAATTCCAAAAAGCACAATGAAATATAAACAAAAGCAAATATTAATAAATGAAGAAAATTTATTCTTCAGAAGACAAGAAGAAATTCTTATATCAAACAGGAAATTAAAAGTACAAGAGAAAAATACTATTATCAAGAAACCAGTGGATATAATAGCATACGATTATATAACGTCCCCGTGGTCCTCAGTACGCCCAAACGACAAATAGAGAAAGTGTATATAAGGCTATGCCACAAAATATATTATAGAAGAAAAGTGCTTAAAAGAGATATAAAACACTTTCTAATAAATGTATGCAAAAATTTCAATAAAAATCCTTACGTCTCTAAACTAAAACAGGAAACAAAAATACCTCTCAATATTGTGCTTAAAATATTTTATATTTATTTTAATTTATATGCTTATTTTTTAGTCGTGTTGTTACTTTAGAAATGTAGGGCTTTTTGCTTGGAATTTTTCCATTTATGTAAAAAAATCTTGAGTGATTGAATAATAGAACTTATATATACATGTGGAAGAAAATGTTCCGGTTAGTGGTAAAAATTTACTCACATAACTAAAAGAACACACTGGAAAAACACCTCTGTCTTTTAGTTAGTTATGTGAGAAGTTAGTGAGGAAACTAGCCCCCGCCCCCCTCGAAAGCCCTGAAGAAGATCTGCAATGTGGGTCGAAAAGTTGGCTCTTTAATAAACATTTCTCCCAACTTATGAGAAATTTTTTACCTCGACCCGGACCATTTCTTCCACATGTATATATAAGGTCAACTATTATCATCCAATATTCAATGATTCAGAGACGCGGCTGGGAAAGAGCGCAGGGGCCTCCCGGACTCTTGCTTTGCCCCCATTCCTGGGAAAGAAGTTTAGTTCGGGGACCCTTGCCAAATTGTAAATATTTTAATTATGGTATGAATTTGAGAAATTATTTTATTTTTATTATCATTTTTGCAAGTATTTATTTTGTTTTTATTATCAGCATGTATATATTTCTATTTATTTAATTTTATTTATTAATTTTTTATTATTATTTATTTAGTATTTTTTTTATTATTTCTATTTTTTATTGACTAAGTGTATAGTTATTTAGCGCTATTACGTATTGCCTGAAAATGGCATATTGTGATATTTCAATAAAGTGCATATATATAAAAATAAATATTATCATTCAAGAGTTTTTTACATAAATGGAAAAATTCTGTGAAACGAAAAGCCTTACATTTCTCAAATAACAACAGGACTAAAAAAAAATATTAAAAATAAATACAAAAATAAAAATAAATATATAAATATAA
Source organism: Troilus luridus (assembly GCA_964056705.1). Taxonomy (NCBI): domain Eukaryota; kingdom Metazoa; phylum Arthropoda; class Insecta; order Hemiptera; family Pentatomidae; genus Troilus; species Troilus luridus. The sequence continues at coordinate 103,856,499 of OZ057416.1, read as the reverse complement.
AATATTTTAAGCACAATTTTTGTTCCCTGTTCTATTTTAGAGACTTACGGATTTTCCCGGAACATTTTCTTTCTGATATGTACAAAAATAATTGTTTACAGAAATATTTTAATTATAATTAACTAATAATAAATGTTTATAAAACTGAAGTTTTACTTTTTCGAGGGGGGCCAATATGTATCCTTGGATAGGGAAATATTTAGTTTCTAAATATTAAAACAATAATTTATATACAAGATCGCGGATTCGTAGCCCGGCAGGTGACCCTAGGATTTTTTTAAGGGAGAAAAAATATCCATAGTTACGCCGTCCTTCGGAATGGACGTTAAACGGGTGTCCCGAGCATGTACGATGTCAGGTACTCCTTAAAAATCCCTATCCTAATTAAACCTGGGTAGACAAAATTTAGAGCTCTACTATAGCATCGTCCGATTAGCCATAGCAGCATAAAGTGACGTTAAATGAACAAACAAACAAACTATATACAATAGTAAAATAAATATTGGTATCTTGTTTCTAATATTTCCTGGAGAGAAATTATTTCGATAATAGTTAAAAGGTTAAATTATTTAGGGAAGTTGAACGTTGTTGTTAAAGACAGTTTCGCGAAATGGTTTACATTTACGAGTTCTCATAATCGTAGCATTAAAATTATTATCTAGCTGTAATAGCCTCCTTTGACCTCCATTCCAAGTTGTTTATCATCGAAATTGTCATTTTATTCGTTGGCTGCAGCGTATTATCCAAGCTATAGCAGGTCATCTACCCGATAGAGGTCATCGAAGAAATATAAAACCGCCATTAGGTATAGTGCATTCTATGAATGAGATGGAATTACAAGGCTCCCTTAGGAGTCAACATCTCTAAACTATTCTTAGAGCGATTGAAGTCTTCATAACATGCGGTCATCAACCTCAATATATAAATACTAAAAATAACTGCTTTTCTATAATAACAAATAAATTCTGATTTAATTTCTTTATTTACTTTCGTATTAATAATAATTACATCTTTAAGATCAATGAACCTTATTTTTGGATATTTTATCAGTCTTCAGTCTAAACTTTTTTTATTCATCAATGAAATTTACAAGTAAATATGATCAATTGTGCACATTGACATGAAAAAACACAAGTAGAGAAACTACCCAGTGGTAGTACTCAAATAGTCTAAATTTAAATACTAATTTTGAGCTCCAACTTTTTTTTTAAACTTATTTTAAGATAAATATTAAAGTATTTTTCAGTAAATATAATATATATCAGACGACACGGTGAATAAGTGTTTAAGTCGAATTGTGCCCATAGTGAGTGTTGACAGTATTGAGGGTAGCGGGATCGCGTCATTATCATGTGTTTAGCGCTGGAACATCGTCAGATAAATCACTTGGACTACACTAACATATTAACAGTGGTTAAGTCAAATTATGTCCAGGATGAGTTGATTGTAAGGAGGGAAGTTGAATCGTGTCTCATACTTTTAATTTTTGGATTGGCTTGAAATGGAGTTTTAATATAAGCTATAACTCCTTTTTAACCCAAGGGCTCCTTATTCCGCTTAAGTAAGTAGAAGAAACTCATTCTGGAGAAAATCTGAGTTAACCACTTATTCAGTGGGACTGAAGCTATATTCATTAGGAATTGTTTTATTTTTTAAGTTATTTTTCTTATTGTGAACTATTGTGTTCAACATATTTATCACTCGTGAATTAGATTAGCTTTATGTTGGTGTATTTCTAAAAGTCCTACCGGTTTACTTATAGAATAATGTTTATTTGTTCCCTATATTTGCTATAGTTATTAAACAATCAACGATACTTAAAATTCCAATCGACTATTTACTGAAATTGGTCGGAAGAGCAATCAGTAAAATTGCAATAAGTCAACTATAATCAAGTGGATTCTATGGCCAAGTGTTAAAAAAGATTTAAAAATGTTATTATTTTCTGTTGTTGTTGCATTGACCAGAAATATAGAAGACTTGATGTTTCATATCATAGATTTTCATATCTTTGTCTTTACAATTCCGGAACAAAAAAATTTACATAACATTTACCAAGTTATAACACTTCTTTTACTTCAGTACCTCTTTTATACCTCTTATACTATGCTAATTTTCCAAGAGAATTAATTAATTTCATAGAAAGGTGATAAAACAAACAAAATACAAAAAACAAAGATATTAATATAATTAGTGAGATATATAAGAATGGAAAAATTAGTTTAATAAAGATAGAATTGTATTGTAGAAGACTCCTTAATTATTACTCCCAACATCCGCACCACCAAAAAATTAACGTCGCCAAAAATATTATCCACCGTGGCCTATCCCTCGCTGGCGCCTGCTTCCATAAAACCAACACCCACCTCATCCAAAATATCCTTTTAAAAAACAATTTTCCTCGCTATATTATTAATAAACTCATCCATGACTATAAAAAAAACCCCAACCCCACCCGGTCTACACATCCGCCTTCTATCCCTGTATACAGATCTTTGTCATATATACCCTCCCTCTCAAATAATATTCAAAACTCCTTACGTTCCTCGATCCCCAATTTACGTATAGCCTTCAAATCCCATAACAAACTTTCCAATATTTATACCCGAGTCAAAGATCCCATTCCCGTTATACAACGCTCACAAGTTGTCTACCGTATCCCCTGCTCCACTCCCAATTGCAACTCTTCCTACATCGGCGAAACTAAAAACTTACTTAAAGATCGTATTTCCCAACACAAATACTCCATTTAATCCCATAACCCAACCGCTTCTAAACTCTCTGATCATGCCCTATCTTTAAACCACATTTTCGACTTCGATAATACGTCTATCCTAGCTTTCGTTCCCAACTATGAAAAACGCAGTCACTCCGAAACCATCCACATCAATCTAGACTCCACCACCGTCAATCTCAAGTCCGACTCACATCACCTATCCTCAATGTATTCCCAAATTTTTAATTTACTCAAAATACCTTAAATTTAATTTAATTTTTTTGTTACTTCTTCCCTCTTTCATTCTGTTGCATTTTTGTCTATTCTCTCTTCTTGACACTTTCTATTATTACTTGTTTGAGTTGAAATTAAGGGCATTATGGTAACCTGAACCCGTTGTTTGTACGCCCTACAAACTAACATAAAAACTCTTTGAAACGTAAGTTTTTCCAGCAAGGTTTATGTATTACAACCTCTTGACACTTTTTACTGTCAGTATCTTTCTATTAATTCCCTTTTTTAGTCATTTATCTCTTTGCTGCCCCCTTTTTTCATTACTTTAATTTTTTATTTATTTTTTTACATTATTTATGCGTCATTAAATTAACCTATTATGCACTTTCCCTATGCTCTCTCTCTTCGTTACATTTTTGGCCGTCAGATACCGTTGACAGCGCTTCCGTCGTTATAACGTATTTTTCTTGCCAGTTACCTTCTGCACCGAGTAGCCACTCCTATTGGGTTCGTACAGTTTTTAATTATTTATATCTTCTCTTCATCTTTCTCCATCTCCTTTCTTCACACCTATTTCTCCCATCATCACTTTAGCATCCATCATAGTTTTAATCAAAGAGTTCATGTTCATTGAACATCATAATTATTTATAATATATCTCCACTCTCAAACTGATATTTTATATCTCTCATCTATAGTTTCTATTATACTTACATCTTATTTTATATTAATATAACTTCATTCCTATTGTATACTTTTATATAACATCTGATACTTATATTTTAAATTTTATATTTTACTTCTCTGCCTGTCATACATGAGATTCCTATTCTTTACTTTCTACAATATTCTTCTCTATTTATTCTTAGGTATCATCTTTTTTAATCAATTTTCTTTCATTTTACTTATGTAACTCCCTAGGAGTCTATTTTTATACAAGTTTTTTTTACAATACAATTATATCTTTATTAAACTAATTTTTCCATACTTATATATCTCACTCATTATATTTATATCTTTTTTCATTTTATAATTTTCTGTTTAACTTGATTTCTCTCTTTGTATTTTGTTTTGCATTATCACCTTTCTATACATATATTATGTAATCATCTTTATTCATATATCCTTTCATAATATATACTTCACTTTTTTCGCTCAATTTTTCTATATCTCTATATTATGTTATGTTTTCTATATCTCTATGTTATGTATTTTTACAGTCATTTCTGTTTTTGTCTGTTTTTTCTCACAGCCCTGAAGATGACCTACAAAGTAGGTCGAAACGTCGGCACACAATAAATATAATAGGTGTCCATTTATTTGTTGTGCAATTTTTGACTGCACCCCCAACTATTTCCATCCAACATTGTATCTACCAGTCAACGAATTTCTTTCCTACATTAATAATTTAAACGTTTAATTTCATAATTGTTTAGAATAATTTAATTTGAAAGGTAATTTTATTTGTTTAGTAATAAGTGTAATATTTGTAATAAGTTTGAAACCATATGTTACAAAAGAAGAGAGAAAAACAAAAGCGGAGTCGATCGGCTTTTGTTCGCTCCAGCTAGACCGAGCAGACAGTGTTGGCACGAGCCTCTTGACGTGCACATCGCAAGCTATAGCTCAAAGTTGGTTTTTGTGAATTTGAAGAAGATTCTAATTTGCTGCCCACCTGCAGGTGTAATTAGTTTAAACTTAGTCATCAATTCGACCAATTCGAATTGACCCAGTCGATCATCTCAACCTCTATTGTCTCAACATCCAGCTCGCCCTGCCGAGAATCTACTACTGGAATCTACTTCCACACGCAGATAAGAGTTTTTATTATATCATTTCAACTAGAAAACAACAAACATTTATTATTTTGTAATCGATTTTATTTGAACATCAATTTATTTGTAATTCAATAGAGTTAAATTTACCATCGTAAGATTAAATAATAATTGTTTTATTTTTGTTATTAATTAGTTGTTTATAATTTAGTTAATATTAGTAACTTCATTTTCTCATTTTAAAAACGTTTAAATTGTTCTTTTAATTTAATCAATTGTTTTATATCATCAAAAGTATTAGTTATTTAATTTATAAAAGCGATTTATGTTATTAGTTTAACAAAAGGTTACAATCAAAATGACATGCGATCTGGTATAATTGAATCAGAAATTTATTTTCCTTATCCATTTCGGAGCTCTCATCGAAAGGTCCAATAACTATTTCGATAACTGTTCGATAACTATTTCGAGCTCAAACAGAGCTGAATTTTAAACAATTATCTGGGCTGAGATTAAAATAATACAGAAAAACAATATATACAACGCAGTACCAAACAATTGTTTATATAGTTTTTCTGGGTTTTTTTTTATATAGGTCCTAATGATGGTATAAATACAATATGAATAAAAAGTTTAACTATATTGCCTACATTCTATTGTTTAAAGTAAGTGAGGAAAAGCCTGGCGGTTGAGTGTGAGAGAAACCACCTCCTTGCACAAACGTTGGCTTGGAAATAGCATAGTCTCTACCGCGTACTGAACCCAATAGTCTTCCTGGATTGTAATGGCACAATTTACTCTCTGTTTACACTAAAAACAAGTAATTATCCTATCCTCTTCATAATTATTACTTCCAACATTCCATTGGTTTGTAGAAGGATGTAATCCTTTGTAGTTGATGTTGATAATTCACAGGGTCCAATTGAGTGTAAGGCCGCCAGCATGGACAGTTTCGACCCGGGATTAAAGGTAAATTGAAAAGGACCGGATTAAAGACAAGCAGTTTTCATTGGCCCTGCATTTTGATTGCCAACTTAGCCAGGTATCGCTACCCCCGATCCCCTCCCACTGGTCAAGTAATTGCTATTTTATACTTCAGGGGCGCTAGTGTAGGCTTTTTGTGTATGTGTGAAATAATGCATTTTCGCTCCTCTGCTGCATACAGGGATAGAGTGAGATATTTCAACGCTCTAAATAAATCATCAGTTGTAAATTTTAGTTTTTTGAAATATATTGTTAGAAAACAAAGTGTAACAAACTGAGTAAAATTAAAATAGATTTATTAAATTGTTAAGGCTCTCCTCTGTGGTCGAGACGTGCTGAATAAACGATCCCCAGGTCCAATCACCACAGCCATCAGGATATGACTAAGGGTTTTACCACTCCTATCCCGACCCTAATCAAATATTTTGTTTTTCATCATTCGTTCGTCGCGTTTCGACCAAAAAACAAATGGGAGATCTTTTATTTATAATTGTAACTATTATAAGTGCATATAGAATTATGGTTAGAGAGGATGGAACTTGTTTTAAATGGTAAATATTATTAGGCTCTATATGATTATTATTATGGATGATGGATTATGTTTTAGATTGAAATTATTATTTTTTATTAGTGGTTTTGGGATAATGATTATTGATGGTGAATATTTTTGTAGTTGTAATTATTACTTTTTTAACAACTTCAGGACTATTGTTATCATTATTAAATGGTAGGTGTAATTGTATATTATTTTGGTTCAATATAGTAGAGTTTTATTTTTGATAATGGATGTTTTGGGTTTATTTCTATACCCAGTTTCCCTAAGTGTCCTCGACTATACCCTGTCCTCTCCCTGCCCTTTTTAGGTGTCCACGAAGTCCTAGAGAAGAGCCACAGGTATCAAAAAAATTCGGTACCACTACACCAGCGTCATGTGGTAGTACTTGGTAGAAAATGTACTGTTTCTTGGACAACCGTTTTGCAGGGAGGTAATTAGTCCTCCAGATCCCCAAAGGGTCCATCACTGGCTGTTAACAAAATAAATAAACTATCTATCACAGCCGGTTTTGAACATTTGATCTTCGACACTAATTACTCTACCGTTTAGCTACCCTACTATAATATAGTAGCGAAGATATAAAAAATAACATACATTTTTAGTATTTAAATACATCCTCTCAAAATATTTTTATTTGAAAAGAAAAGATATGCGCATGACCGGGACTCGAACCCGGGTCTCCCAGATCGCTAGTTTGGAACCTACCCATTGAGCTATCCTGGCTCAATCAGGCTCGCTCCCCAGTCATGGCCATATCCTTTCTTGCCACTGATCCCATGTCCCCGCTTTCTCGCAATTTGAGATGTATACGAGGGGAAGTATGTTCTTTGAACATTAATTATATTTGGATCTTGTTGACCTACGTCATTATATATTACTATAATTTATTTTATTTTATTAGTTTTTGATTTTATTATTTTTAAATATTTTTATTATTATTGAGTGATATGGCCATGACCGGGGAGCGAGCCTGACTGAGCCAGGATAGCTCAATTGGTAGAGTTCCAGACTAGCGATCTGGGAGACCCGGGTTCGAGTCCCGGTCCTGGACACATCTTTTCTTATCAAATAAAAATATTTAAAAATTAATAAAATCAATAACTAATAAAAAAAATTAATTACAATTTTAATACTTTTGTTATGAAAATAAATCAATACCTAATAATAATAACAATAAATCTCCCCGTACGATCAACACCACCAAACAGATCACGTAATGTTTCCAGATGTTGGGATTTCAGAAATAAAGGCAGTGGAAGACACAGCAAAACACATTTTTTTTAATTATCTTCAGGTAGTACATCAATAACAAATATAAATCAAGCCTCGAGACCGTCTTGTTTTCAGAAGCTTTGAAGGATTATTGCGAGTTGATTAGGTAGCCTTCAGGGTCGGATCACGGAATATGAATTACAAACAAATAGGCTGAGAGCCTTGATCGACTCATTTTGATAAATATAATTTCTGCAATGGAGTTATCTGTTGTATTATCCACCTTCAGATATTTAACCCTTTAACTGCTGCGAGTGAAGAGCTTTACGCCTACCACAGCGCTAAGCGGGCCGGCTACGCGTCTACAGGCCTCTGCTACTTTTTACCTGCATTCTATCCTTCATTACGCCCCTTCACTACTCTCTGTTAACGTATTTCATTATTTCCATCCTCCTTTTTGATTCGGGCTATGGACCGACACTGGTGGAGTTAAAACTTATTTTTTATTTCTTTTTTTTAATGCTAATACTTATTACTTAATAATTAAATTTTGAATGAAAATCTCCATTTGTCTATATAAAGAACAACATTACAATTTAAATAGAAATGAGATTGGTAACCTGGCCGGAGCAGGTAGCCACCGATAACCCAAGCAAGCTATACATGAATGATATATGAATAAGAATGAAGCAAGGTCTCGTCTAATACATGGCTTTAGCCAATAGATAGTAAAGCAGTGCGACGGGATGTATCGTCTTTAGCACTGAGGGCGTGTGTGATGTAGGACGGCATATATCGTATTTAGCACTGAAGGCGTCTGTGATGCAGGTCGGCATATATCGTCTTTAGCAAAGGGAGCACGTTCCCTTGCGCCGGCTTATATCGTCTCTACCAGTTAAAGGGTTAAATATTAAACAAACCTAAAATAGTAATAAAATCATTTCATTATTTTTTGTGATGCAAAATACTCAACATCTTAAAAAAATATTAAATGGTTACACATATTTAAATAGGCTCACAGGGGTAATACGAAATAAGTATTAAAGTGAACTAAAGGTAACCCTTTTAAATAATATAAAATAAAATGTTTTTATAATTATTGTACGATAAAATCCTATTAAATAAAACCTAACTAGCACTCGACATACAATATATAAAATACCTGTACCACTACAATCCGTAGTGTACGGTGTGGGAATCAGTACATGGTAGAGACTGTACTGATTCATGATCAACGGTTCTACAAGGAGGTGACTTGTCCTAGGTCACGCTCAACCACCAGATTTCCTCCCCTTATTTTGGGTACCCTATTTTTATAACATTTTATAGATGCTGGGTGGGCCCCAGAAGGGTCCTAGATCCCATATGATCAATCTCCAGCTGCAAACAGACTAAATAAAAGCCATGGCCTAGAGCGAGATTTTTTTTTTTTTTAATTTAATTTATTGATATTTTCAACTATAATATGATTATAACTAGTAAATCTGCTGATATGTACATAATGACTTGAAAAACACGTGTGGAGTAACTACCCATCGGCAGCACTTCAATAAAGTTCTATAGTAGATGGTCTCGAAGCCATCTTCTTTTCAGACACCTCGGAGGGTTATCAGGAATAGTATGGGAAGCAAGTTGAGAGACTAGAGGATTCGAGTGTGTATGGAGCTTGTAGTGGAAGGATAGGAATCTAGTTTGGGCCAAATCAGTAAAATATGGGATATTAAGATCATGATGGATGAGTTTGTTTGTGACATAATAAGGAGCATTGAGGATTTTACGAAGGATTTTGGATTGTAAGGACTGGATACGAGATGAATTGGATGGTTTAGTAGAGCCCCAAAGCTCAACTCCGTATGTACAAATAGGTCTGATAACTGCCATGTAAATGAGTCTTTTGTAATTAATTGGTGGCTTAGAGCGTTTGTCCAGTAAGTGTTGAAGTATGCGAAAACGTCGAGCAGTTTTTTGTCTTTTCAGTCTTGTATGAGGTTTCCAAGTGAGACGTTTGTCCAGATGGAGTCCTAGGTAACGTATCTGTTCGACAGGGTTCAGTGGAATATTATTAAAGGATACAGTAGGACAGGAATTCGTATGTTTACGACGAAGGGTGAAGGTAATTTGATGGGATTTGTTAGGATTTATTTTAATCCTCCAATTTTGACACCATTCTTGAAGGTATGACATCTGGGATTGAAGAGATTGGGATGCAACAAATGGATCCTTATTGACTGATTACACACATGTGTCATCAGTGTACGTAGTGAGGACAGTGCTTGGATGGGTTGGGATGTCAGCTGTATATATCGTGTATAGGATGGGACCCAGGATACTACCTTGAGGAACACCGGCAGACTGGGTAAAGAGGGAAGAGTAGGAAAAATTATGGTTTACTTTAAAGGTTCTATTACTGAGGTAGGAAATGATAATAAGGAATTAAGTAGAAGGTAAGAATTTACGGAGTTTGTACAGCAGACCCGGATGCCAGACTCGATCAAAAGCCTGCTCTACATCGAGAAAAGCTCCCGGTTTCTAATGCGGATAAGACAACGTCCATCACACGATGGCATTGCTGGATGGTGGAGTGTGATGTTTGGAAACCAAATTGGTGATCTGGGATTATTTGATTGGATTCTATGATAGCATGAAGACGTTTCAGAATTAGTCTTCAAGGATTTTGCCCATTATGGGCAGGAGAGATATAGGACAGTAAGAAGATGGGAGTTCTGGTGGTTTTTTAGGTTTTGGTATCATCTTAACTATGGATAATGAGCGAGATTTGAATCAGGATGTTCAGCATGGCAACTCAGTGCTCTACCACTTAGCCACTCCACTCTAATTGTAGAATTTATGGGAATAATAGCATAAATTTAAATCAAAATTTGTATCGGGGGATCGACAGGAGGAACCTTCTAGCATAATATAGTAGTATTTTAAATCCTTGATAAGTATACAAAGGCGAAATAATTACTTTAAAAAAAATTATATTTTCGAGACAGATCGGAATAAAGGTTGTAATCAGGTGTAATGGACAGGCTATTAAGGAAGGTGCGGGTTTTTAAGCGCTTCTTCTGTCTCATTTTTCATCCTTTAAATGCCTCGGGTTCAGGCTCCTTCCAGCTTCTCTCGTTCTAAAGCACTACTCGCTATTAGCAGTTTGCACTACTTTTAATTACGTAGTTCTGTTTATTATGCCTCATTAATATTTTAAAATATAAAAGCAAGTCTATTTACGTAGGGAGGTCCAAAAATTTCCGGCCTGGGATAGAAAGAAAGTGAAAGAAAAAACTGGTCTTACTGTTTCTCATTATATTCTCCTCTAAGTTCAACACACTTAATACAACGCTTTGGCAACACTTCTATACCATAAAAATATATAAGAAATACTAACATTTCTTTTTTTTTTTTTAAATGTTCTTCCACTGCTGTCAGTGTTAAATCGCCTAAATTCATTGCAGCAGTGAACTCGTTCCTGTTTTTGAGCAGCTAAAAGAATTTTTGGAACCCATCTTGTACTAACCTTATTCATATGCAAATATTCTTTGATGATCCTCAAAACACTCGTTTTTGAGCGCCACAATCTCGCTGCTATTTCCTTGGTTTACAAGGATATAATTAACAAGTTATATTGTTTCAGAAGTGACAGCTTCCAATGAGCGACCGGGACGCGGGTCATCTTCTAGACGTTCTCTCCCTAACTTAAATAATTTTGCATATTCTTTCACCGTGGAATACGAGGGGGGCGGACTGCACGTATACACAATCCAAGCGCTCTTTAATTTAAGCAGGAGTAAGACCCTCTTTACAAAACAATTTAATAACCGCCCGGTACTCGAGTTTGAACATTGTAAAAATAAGGAGTTTCCTCCAAGGCTGGACACTGACTGACAGGATTGAGGAAGTTCGGGCGTTGGGTATGGAATGACCAGGCATGGACCTGCATAGGCGTGCAACTTATCGGCCTTACTACGTAGATTAAACAGTAGTATTTATAATTTTAAACTTACCTGGCATTCGTAAGCTCCGTCATCCCTCTTCTGGACGTACTTGATCTGCAGAGTCCAGTCGTCAGAATCTTCGGTGTGGATGACCTGGAACCGCTCATCGTTAGTGTATGTAAATGTAGCCGAAGTGAGGATGTGCCAATCTCTCTTGCGAACCCAAGACACCTGGAATAAAAAACGAAATTTACGATATTAAAAAAATTTCAATAATTAAAATTGGAAAGTATTGTGGAAGGTATACGAGATCTGTACAGCCAGTAAATATTTTTGTTTTGAAGAGAAAAGATTTGCCCTTGCCGTGATTCGAACCCGGGTCTGCGTCTCCGTTGCAGTGGTCTAAACCACTGAGCTACCAGAGGTCGTACCCAAATCAGACAAATCCGTTCTCTTCACCGATCCTTTATGCTCGTGTTCTCGCAATTTTTTTGTGATGTATACACGGGGAAGTCCGTTTATATTATTTCTAAAATTCACAAAGTGGAATCTTGTAATGACTGTAATGAGCTATTATTAGTCCTATATTTTTTATAAAATTGGTTATCACTATGATTAAAATAAAAATGATTACCATCTCGTTTGTAAATCAAAAGGAATCCACACTCTTAAACGAAAACTCCAGGTGTCATGTTTAAAGGCACGGGGCGCAACTATACCAGCTGGGTCAAGAAGTCCCCCCCCCCACCTTATTTACCAGATTTATCTTCAACAGATTTAAATCTGTTCAGAAATTTAGAGAAATTCCTTAAGGAAAAATTTTTCAAATGGTTCTCAAGTCAAAATGTATTTTCAGAATTTATTTCATCACAAAACTATATGTTTCCATACAAGGATTGAAATTTTGATAACATGTTGGGATAAATGTATGGAATATGAGAGTAAATATTTTGAATAAAAATGTTTTGTTTCCATAAAGTTGTTTTACTTTTAATAACCTTTCCTTTGAAAATGGACATTTATTCTGAAACAACCCAATGGAAAAACATTTTTTTTAAACCTTTGGCTAGGCCTGTAAAAGTAAACTATCTTTAAGAATGAAATACTTGCGGCTGATTTACAAAGTTATTTCCCACACATTTATGTTTCGTAATGGGAGAAACTTAGATACTCCAAATTAGCATGCAAAACATTCTCCAAGTTGGCGTAACTCAGGAGATGTATAGGAGTTGTTTCATAGCGCTCTTGGAGTTTATCTACATAATTCTAGTTTTGGAAACTATTTGTTCTTTTCTAGATTTTTTTTATAACTTTTAAGGTGTTTGTGAAAACTAAAACTTTCATATATTCGTTTAATATAATCCGATTATCAAAATCACAATTTTTTTCGAAAAGTCGTATGCCATAATTTTTATAGAACTCGTAAAACATTAAATTTCTCTAACCATCAGTAATATTAACTGTTTTGGGGAAATCGGATAATTAAAAAATAAATAGAATTTCAATTCCCCTCACCTAGTCACATTAATTTCTCAGTTATTGGTACTTATTTTAAGAAAAATAAAAATGCTAAATAAACTCATACTTGAGGCATAAATATTAAAAACTTAACTGGTCGATGAGAATATAACATTTTCTGATTCGAAGCTAATGTCATATTGTGTCCCGTTAGTTACTGTTCCTGAGCAATATCTAATTTTTCAAACAGCGGTTTAGTGCTGGATAACTTAGAAGATAAAATCATTTATCTTTTGGGAAAAAAAAGATCTACGTAATATTACCATATGTATTACATAATTTTTTTTTCATTCTGTGTCACCAGTTGTTACTATGAACATTTCATTATTCTTGAGGATAATAATACTCATTAAAAGATTTAGTGAATAGATGTTGTATGTACTTGTGTGCCTCCCTCACTCCAAGCAATAAAAAAATTATAAGGGTAGAATATTTTTTATATTAATAATTAAAATCTAAAAAAAAGAGTCACGTTAGTTACCGTAACAGGAGTAAAATTACTATTTTTTTAATGACCCCATTATCTTCTACAATTACTAAATGACGTATCTTAAAGAGTGGTACGTTAGAGCCCTTTAAAGGACACGAAAAAAAGAAAGCAATCCTTATAAAACCTTAATAAAATAAATTTATAAAATTTTACTGTTAATTTATATCATGCCTATTTCTTATCGATACCTTGGTTTTACGTTTATCAGCTACTGCATATTGATTGTTAACACACTGAAATATTTATATATAAATCTCTTATACTGTAATTATTTATAATATAGAGGTGGAAAACGAGGTAGTATTTATTTTGATGAGGAAATGGTCGATCCTTAGATATGCTAAATAACATAAAAATGGTCTGGTTTTAGGTCAAATAACTCTAAACAACTAAGTCAAACTTATTTATTCTAACTTTTAGGTTTAATATTTGTTTAGTTGGTCAGAGAATCAACATTCCACTGCCTTGATGATAACCTCAAAGTTAAGCAGAAACGTAGACACGGAAGTTTGGCGTTTTTGTGTCCTCTGACGACACCTCCTACAAGTTTCTACATTACTGAGATGTACTCATTAATTAATCTATCGAGGTTTTATAAATGTAAATATTAAAAATGTAGGTTGAATTATCATATCGATAATTAGTTGAATACTCACCGCTCTGTTCTTAAGATTCTTCACCCTGCAATGTAGGAAAGCAGTCGCTCCGAGCTGAGCAGTTACGTTGGTAACTAGCGTAGTGTCGAAGACAGGCATTTCTTCTGGAGAATGTGTGGCCCTGGAAGCCTCCCAGCGGCGCCTTCCAGCCCTCTCCAGCTCCTTCATCTTCTCCAGAACCTCTTCCATCGATAGCTCTGGGCTACCTGGAATAGAAGAGGAAATATGTGAGTATAATAACCTAGAAGTGCTTTAATAAGTTTCATCAATGGACAAGATCAAATGGATGCTGGGAAGCAAAACCCTGTACCCACTTTCATTATTATAATGAGTTTTTATTATCTTAAATAATTAGATAGTTTAACACGTAGATACGTATATATACCTTGGAACAGCTGTTGATTCAAATTGTGACCAGGCAGTTGAGATACGATCCAGAATTGCAGGGAAATATATTTACACACTGCGGCGTCATATTTCTTCCATTAAAAATAATATTTGCCTAATGCATCATACCTGTTTTTCTGTATAGTGCAAAGGCGTGGACTTTTATGAAAACACTAATGATTAAGATGTGGAACTACCGGCTCATTCTCGTAACATCGTTTACTGAACACATTACCGAGTAGGTATTCTAATAAGGAGATATTATTCACAATTATAAAGAGGAATATTGAATATCTCTCTGATATATTGATACATGACAGATACGGACTACTGTCTACGGAGTCCGGGGGAAGATAGAGAGCAAGTGAGGAACCGGAAGAAGAAGACATTCGTGACTCCACAACTTATGGCAGTTGTGTGGACTGACATCTATATAATTATTTAGAAATACTGCAAACATAATCAAAATCAGAGCATTTGATAAGCAAAAAGCATTGAGTAGAGAAAGAAAAAAGAAACAAACATATCCGTCAACAGGTCAACGATCTTGTTCATCCTCTTTTTCTCTCATAGCCATGGGGACACTTAAAACTAAATACTATTAGCTAATCCAGACAAAGATGGTGAGGTACATGAAGCTAAGACCAGGAGAGGCGGGATCCACACGATTCATTCGTTTTAGTTTTAGGATTATGGAAAACCCAGCTATTATGGCACGAGAATCGAGCGAAATCCTATAACACTACAATCCATTAAGGGTCTTGGGTTCAGAACATATTAGAAAGTGTGAAGGGTGGTGAATTACCAATTTTTCATTCGATTAAGGTTACCCAGTTTTAAAGGCTTAGTGAGCCCCAGGAGGGTCAGTAAACCTCACAAGGTCCATCCGTGTCAAGTAACAGCCTAAATAGTTTATCTGCCACAGGTGGGCTATTTTTAGAGAAATACTATAATATGGACTTATTGGTAGCACTTCTGTACTTATTAGTTGGATGTTACTCAATCTTGGGTTTGCGATGTGACTCAAAGGTTGAGCGATGAGTTGCGATATCGAAGGTCCTGGGAACAAATCCCGCTCTTTGGAAGACTTATTTTATCTTTTAGCGATAAGGAGATGGATCCATTGAAATTAAAGACCCTCCTGGGCTTCACTCACCCTCTATAAAGCGGGTACCCGAAATAGGGGGGAAAATCTGACGGTTGAGTGAGATATAGGACAAATCACCTCCCTTCACAACCGTTGTCCAAGCAAAATTACAGTCTCTACTAAGTACTATATCACAAACCTTCATGGGTTGTAGTGGCACATATTTTTTTATTAATCAATGTTGAATGTCATTTTGAGTTTTTGAATATTTCTCTGCGGTTTGTGCAACTAGAATTGTTTCTTTTACTTGAATTGTTTGTTTTTACGGATTAATGCCAAGGATCAGTTTGTATTCAAGTGATATCAAAAGTATTAATAATAATAACAGTCTAGTTAGCGTTTGTAATTGCAAATATCACGGATAAGTATCTTTATATTGAACAAAATCTTGAAGGAATCGTCCTTCAAGATCTTGTTCGATATCATCACAGACGTTCTCAGAGTTGAATAGTCTTTCAGGATGAAAAGAGGAAAGACAATAACAAATGAGAGAAAGGAAAAAGTACCTTCCAAGGACACTATCCATTCAAGAGTTCAACAAAAGGGGCGCTGCCTTCAGAAGCAGATAAATAATCGGAGCAGGATAAATAATCGATCCTGAGGAAGCTTTTAAAAACAAACCCAGGACTTCTTGGAATCCTTTCCTTCAGATGGGTGGCCACAAAGAAGCCTACCAGGGCTGAACATACCAATTCAATTACTTATTCCGGGGTTCCTTGCTATAAATAAATTCAAATTAATGTTTTTATGTTTTTTAAAGTAATTACTACAGAATAAATGAAGGTAATAAAGAAGTTAAATTAAAAAAAATACTTGAAATCATAAATTATTGAATGTTATTCGATATAAATGTAAAGAAAACTAAGTCGCTAATATACGAGACGTTTTCTTAACTCGGCATTTGATGTGATAGCGACCAAGACACCTTGATATTACAGCTGTTATCATTAAACACATATGAGAGGGTACAGCTTTAATGGACGGTTTTAATTTGTTTAATTTATTTTGTGTGTGTTGAAATTAAAATCCTGAAAGTTAAAAAGAAACCTGAAGTAAGGGCTTTTAATGGTGTTTCTTTGGTTTATTTCAGTTCAGTGAATGTTTTGAAAAAAAATAAAGAAATTATTTAGGTGTTGTGAATAAAACTTTTTTTTTTTTTTTAGACAAACGCAATTTAGTCTTTATTTACTCATCCTGTAGCATAAAAACATTATATATACAACTGGTTTCCTCTGGTGTAGATAGTGTAGCTACATTTTTCGCCACCGTTTCGCCTGACATGCTGCTCGCTTCCTCAAGGCTTGGTTGAGAATGAAGATGTTCCGCTAACCCCCGGTGTTATATAGCAGCCGCACGGGTCCACTCGTAGTTCATCGGGTCCTTTCGTTACTCGATCGGGTTTTTTCGTGTCCGGGTCTTCGATGACTGCGATTTGCTGGTTTCTGATTGATCGGACTCTGATCGGCTAGAATTTGGCTTGCTTGTTTCTGCTTGGTTGATTTGTTGTTTCTTATTCTGTGGTATGTTTGGGAGCCATAGTTTACTCAATTTGTATCCGTCCTCCCTGTTGAAATTTTCTGGGTGCCTATTTCTATCGCTTGTACTATTTTTCTTTATGTGGCCTTAATACGTTTACTACAACTATTATACAACTACTCTGAGTTTGTCAAATTCTATTGCATGATTCGTGTTAGCGAAATGCTCTGAGTTCTGTGAAGCCTTACCGATTGGCCAATGTATTCCATGCTCCTGTGGAAAGAAATGCACCCCCCCCCCCCCTGGACCCGAGCGGACTGCTATATAACGCCGTGGGTTAGCGGAACATCTTCAGTTTCAACCAAGCCTTAAGGAAGCCAGCAGCATTGTTGGCGGAAAATTTAGCTACACGGTCTAAACCAGAAGAAACCACTGAAGCCTTTTGTAAAAATTGTGGCCGTGGAAACTTAAGAGAGTATTTAACATTATATATATATTTTTTTCTGTAACGTGATTAATTAACATATGAACATATAATTCGGAGTCACCTGTGGTGTAATGGTTTACATAACAACCTACTATAGCCAAGGACGCGAATTTGCAGCCCAGCAGGTTGCTCTTGTAGGAAGTAAAAAACGTTCGGTAGTAATATAAAATGGGAATCCTGAGTACTTATAGTGCCAGGTACTCGTTAAAAATTCCTATCCTAATTATATACCTCGATAGGAAAAGTTCAGAGCTCCGTAACATCGTCCGATCAACCACAGCAGCATAAAGTTGCGTTAAATGAATTTAAAATACAAACAGAAGATTTCCTAGCAAGGACAAGATACAAGATTCTAATCAAGAATCTACGAATCCTAAAAATCGACGGAGTACTCCCATCTACGTCTCGATCTGACTGAGTATATATTAATATAAATTTTTTTTCCTCTGGTTCTTGTGATTAAGCCAATCGCGATTAAGACATTTACGAGACATTGTCTTATATATTTTTAAGATTGTCTTCTAATCGTGTCTATTGTATATTTAAACTTATGGATGATTTAATATAATTCTCTAAAGTCGGTTTAGAGATTGTACATGAAAATTAGTATCATAACGGGCCCAAAACCACCTGGGGATCTAGGACCCTCCTGGGGCTCACCCAGCCTCTATCAAATATTATAAAAATAGGGTAACCAAAATAAAGGGGAAAATATGGTGCTTGAGCGTGACCTAGGACGAGTCACTTCCTTGCAGATTCGTTGTGCATGAAACAGTACAGCCTCTAGCATCTACTGAACCCCAGACCCTTTCACGGGTTGTAGTGGTACAGATTTTTTTTTTGTTTACAGAAATATTCTCTGCCCTATGCTGAACTCAAGACAATTCATGAGTTGTAGTTAAACTTTTTTCAGACATGCAGATTTTTTTAAACATGCTTTCCGCTGTGTGCTGTATTTACAGTTAGGCTTTTGTTATCTATTTTTATACGGATATAATGGGAGGGATCATTAAAGGGAACAAAACGTAAAGCGAACGTTTTTACGTTTTTTAAAAATTATTTTAATTATCCTGGAATCGAGAAGGAACTTAAGTGAATTAACTTAGTTTAAACTCTGAGTTGCCGCACTTTATTTACTCTCGACAGTTAATTACCACATTTTGTCAAGGCAAGAACTGAGCTTTAGCGGACATTTCCTCCTTCGTACAACTCGTTTAATCAACGGGCAAACCGTGCGGTTGTACCTCGCTACCATAAATAACATTTCTACTTCCTTCTTCTTGGGCTTCAAGGATTTCTGTATTATTAATAATATCCAACAATATTAATTAAACTGGAATATCTTAATAACTCGAGTCCCTGAATTCCATGTGGTTTTATTTGTATTTTTATTATGCATAACTAATATTAGGGAGCGGAGTGGCTCAGTGATAGAGAACTGAGTAGCCATGCCGGAAATCATGGTTCAAATCCCGGTGCAGGCAAGACCTTTGTTTAGTTTGTTTGCAACCCTAGATGGATAATATGGGATCTAGGACCTTCCTGGGGCTCACCCAGCCTCTATAAAATGTTTCAAAAATATGGTACCCAAAATAAGGGAGGCGAATCTGGCGGTTGAGCATGGCCCAGGACAAGTCACCTCCTTGCAGAACCGTTGTCCATGAAACAGTACAGTCTCTACCATGTACTGAACTCCAGACCCGTTCACGGCTTGTAGTGGTACAGGTTTTTTATGTATTGTATGTCGGGTGCCTTTTCCGGTTTTTCTCCACCCCGCCCATATATATATATATATATATATGTATATATATATATATATATATTGTTTATGGTTCTTGAGTTTCAGTCAGTTATTTCAACTTCTTAGGCGAATATTCTATGATATATTGCGAAGTGATTGGTGATAAATTGATCAATTCTTTGGATCTAGTAAGTACACCATATACAATTACAACTTACACGTGTCATTTTATATTTATTCTAGTGTGCTATTTAACGTTTTTAAGACTAACCTAGTCTCGAAACGTCGCCTAAGAAGTTGAAATAACTGACTAAAACTATGGTATGAGAACCATAAACAATATATTTCCACAACAGTCAAGATAAGTAGAAACCAATATACATATATATATATATATATATATATATATATATATATATATATATATATATAAGTTAAGTGCCATAGCCTGGTAATAGTGAAGCTTAATCCTACAAATAATGTAAACAACTCCCAGATCCTATATATAGAGGATTACTTGATAAATAAAGTCAGTGTTTAACCAGCCTTCTAGTGAGTTGTTTCTTTTCCCAATTACTCTTTTTTTTTACGTTTCGTGGTCCGAAGCTCTTAAGTGGTGCCGAAACCCGGGATCCTGATAGAAAGTCATAGTGAGATTATTTTTTTTTTGTATGGTTGTTATTTCATTTTTTTTTTCTCTCTCTCTGTATTTATCTCTTCTGTAAGAACACGTAGAAAAAAAATTCTTGCATCATTATGAATGAACAAGGACAGAGCATTCTTAGGCCTGCTACATTGACGCTAGAGCCTCCACAGCCAGAACAAGCGAATTCGGATTTCCCGCCATATCCTTCGACTACCCTAGCAATGGCAAGAGCAGACATAGCCGCACAAGAAGCGAATAGAATAGCTCAGGAAACGAATGAGTTAGAGAGAATGAAATTGAAAAAGGCTAATGCACAGGATATTAGGAGGGAAATCTCCGACCTGGAGAAGTTCAATGGTGACGTTGGCGAGCTTAACCACTTTATCAAAGGTGGAGATGGAATCATGGTCAGCATCCAGTCCCAGTTGGCGTCAGACCTGTTAGAAGAAGCGGATGCTAAGAGATTAAGAGTGGCCCTAGCACGTAGAGTCAGGAGGAGCGTCCTGAACATGATCCAAGCTGATGAAGATACCTCGTGGCAGGTAATTAAAGAGAGGTTGAAAAAAGCGTATGGAGGGGGGCGATGGGCCCCAGAAGAGGACATGCTCCAAATGTTCCGGGAAACGAGGAAGCCTAATCAAACAAACGGTCAGTATGCCGCAGGACTTCTCGCGAGGTTGAACAAAATCAACGAAAAGCTTCGAGAGGTGATGGAAACGAGCGCCGTTGAAGCGTGGATGTTATTCATGACCACGGTCCTAAAGGTACAGCTGGCTAGGGACACAGGAAGGAAAGATGGGCTACCCAGGGACAAGGCGTTTATCGAATGTGCTCAAGAGATGGTGGATGCAAGTGCTCGCGACGAGGAAGAAAAGGAGGTGTTCGACTCCGGGTGGAGTAGAGTATCTTATCGCAGGAATGAAGTAGGGCGCTATAGAATAAGACAGGACCTAGGAAAAAGGAGAGACGGAGAAGTAAATAGAAAGGAAAGGTTACCGAAGGAAAGAAAGCAGTTCACGGATAGGAGGAACGGGAGAAGAGAGGAGAGGAAGTGCCATGAGTGTGGCAAGACGGGACATCTGGTAGCAAATTGTCCACGCACCAGATGTTACGAGTGCGGGATGGAAGGGCACATATCAAGGCAATGCCCATACATCTACCGCAGGAAAGAGGCATACCAAGGTGAGCCGATGGAGGTGAACGCGCAGGAGGTGCGCAAAAGAAGGTACGCGGCCAGGCGAGGTGATGTTTCCAGGGACTCGACTACCGCATCCGGATCTTCAGAGACAGAAGAGGATTTGGAGAGCAGCGGAGGCGAAGGCGGCTGGAGTTGCGGGCGGGACCGGCAAAGGAAAGCAGCTCAGGACCGAGGACAGCGCCAGGCACTAACGGTGAGACGTAAGCAGACATCGGTATGAGGAGGGTGCTCGCAGAGTGGCGACCGAGCTTGCACCATTAACAACATAACAGGTAAGCTCAGAAATTGGTTGCCTATTATCAAGACAAAACGCGGTGTGAAGTGCCTTGTGGATACAGGGAGCTCGAGCACCCTGGTGTCAGAAGTAGTGATAAAAAATTTATGCGATAAGGGGAAGGCACTTCAGATAAAAAAATGCGATTGTAGGCTACTTACGTTGGGTGGGCCGTGTGAAGTGGTAGGCGAAACGGACATTGGTCTGAGCGAGTGGGGGAAAACGGGGGCGAGTTTGCGGGTACATGTGGTAGCGAGCATGCCAAGGGAGTATCAGGCCATAATCGGGTGTGACCTATTAAAGAGAGTAGGCGTTGAAGTAAGAAATATACACGGCAGATGGCACGTGAAGTTAGGGGGCGGGTCGTTCGCATGTCACCGCGCTGTTAGAGGCTCGCGAGTGGGGGCCGTAAATAAGGCGGTAGAGTGGAGGAAAACACTACTGAAAGAGTTTCGGGACATTTTTTATAAGGAAGGGGAAGTATTAGGTGTCACGGGTAAGACGGTACACGAAATACCCCTAAAACAAGAAAAAATTACCTACGTGAAAGAGAAGCGTTACCCCCAAGCGTTGAGGCAACACATCCGAGAGGAGTTGGAAGAGTTAAGTCGGCAGGGGATCATAGTTAATAGTTCATCCCCATATAATAGTCCCCTGTGGGCGGTCAAGAAAAAGAGTACGTCGGGGCAGGAGAAATATAGGGTGGTTATCGACTTTCGTCAATTGAATGAAAATACTAAAGACGAGGCATACCCGATTCCCCGCTTTGACGACATCATCGACAGACTTAGCGGAGCCACGGTGTTCAGCACACTGGATTTGAAGGCCGGATACCACCAAATCCGCATGCATCCGAAGGATCAGGCAAAAACGGCTTTCACGTTTGAACGAGGGCACTATGAGTTCACCAGAATGCCGTTCGGGCTGAAGAACGCTCCCCTCACGTTTCAGCGGCTAATGGACGAGTTTCTTAGGGGTATTGATGAAGGAATTTGCCAGGTCTACATGGACGATCTCCTGGTGTTCAGTAGGTCGGAGGAAGACCAACCATCGAGGGGTGAATGAGACGCTACAGGCGCTAAGGAGGCGGTATTATTGGTCGGGCATGCGACGGACCATCCAGGAAGTTATAGGGGCGTACGAAGTTTGCATGACTACGAAGTACGACCGGCATCCACCGCAAGCCGTACAAGAGGAAACACCAACGGGCGATCGGCCACTCCGAGATCTGCAAGTAGACACCTTCACCTGGAGGGGTTTTACGTGGCTAACGGTCATCGACATTTTTAGCAAAATCGCCATGGCTCACCGGATACAGACTAAAGAAGCCGAGTCAGCGTTGTCAGCCCTCCAAACGTGGTTTATGTTTTATGGAGTACCAGACAGTATAACATCCGATAAAGGGAGGGAGTTCGACAACACAATTATGAGCGAAGAAATGCGTAAGTTGGAGGTCACGTGGCATTTCAACACTCCTGGCCACCCGAAGGGTAGGGGAGGAGTAGAGCGTTTGCATGGGACTCTCGGTGACCACCTTAGAGTGTATCACGTTGAACAGGGGCTGACGCCTGATGTAGCGATGCGAAAAGCGGTTGCGGCCTACAACCACTCAATTCATTCGATAACGGGGTTCTCTCCGTTTGAAGTGCTTTTTGGGGTGCGGGGGCCCAGTAGAGATTTCGAGGGTACCGTAGGGGACAATCCGCGAGCTCGCGAAATCGTGGCGAACCATGTGCGGGTTCGAGGGTCCTGGGAGAAAGTACGGAGAAAAATTTTGAAGGAAAAACGAACCAGGGTGACGAGGGAAAACACAAGGCTACGAGACTGCGCGGGAGAGTTAAAAATTGGGACCGTAGTATACCGGCGGATTGGATCCAACAGGGGTAAAGAACCGCGGAGATATGAGGGGCCATTCCGCATCGTCGTCATAAGGGAGCATAACGTGGTCACGATAGAAAGCGTAGGGGACCCAAGGAGGCGGCGGACGGTTCATATCGAGCAATTGAAGTTTCCCTGGGGATCTGGAGTGCCTTCGCCTGTGCAAACGGAGTAAAATGTAAGAACGAGGAAGTTTTTTTTTGTAAACAAAGATAATGATTGTGTTTTTTTTTTTTTTTTCTCCTGTTTGTTTGTTGGGCTGTTGTGTTCTGTTCTTTGCTTTTATACTGTGTATACATTTTTATTTTTTTTTTGTTGTTTTTTTTTGTCTGGGAGCTGTAATGCTGTACAGGAGCGAGCTCTACGACTTGCCAGGCGGGTCACTTAGTTTCCAAAAGGTGTCTGGAAACTGGAGGGGGGGAGTTAAGTGCCATAGCCTGGTAATAGTGAAGCTTAATCCTACAAATAATGTAAACAACTCCCAGATCCTATATATAGAGGATTACTTGATAAATAAAGTCAGTGTTTAACCAGCCTTCTAGTGAGTTGTTTCTTTTCCCAATTACTCTTTTTTTTTACGTTTCGTTTTCCGAAGCTCTTAAGTTATATATATATATATATATATATATATATATATATATATATATATATATATATAGTGTTACGGTCAGAGCAGGGACGAGAACCGGCTGAGAAGATTAGGCAAACAATGGGATTAAGCGGAAGGGATTATAGAATGGCGTAGAAGCTTCTGGATCGGGCTCGATGGGACTAGGCGGTTCTCGGTCTTCTTCCGAGAAATCCCCACCCCGACCGGCCTTGCCTATATAAAAAGGACAGCTGTTCTGGCCGGCAGTAGTAATAAGACGAGTCAGTAATAAGCCAGTGAGTAGCAGTCGTTAACTAGTGGCAGTGTGTGTGAGTTAGTTAGTCTGTAATAAGTGCTTAGTGAGCAACAGTGACAATTAGTGGCCGTGTAATAAGTGTAATAAACTGTGTGGCAGTTTGTCATATTTGGAGAGTCTTACGGTCGGTGGACTTTAGTTAGCGAACTGTAAGTGTTAATTTGTAATTGTAAACTATAGTGTAGTATTATTGTATTTGTACAAATTTATATATAAATAGTCTAGTTATTTATTATTAGCGATATCTTATATTATTTGTATATTATCTTAGAAATTAGATACTATTTAGTAGAATATTGTTATTGTAAATTGATATTAGTTTAATAATTTAACTGTTTTAAATAATCTCACTGTATTCTTTCTAATTTGTTAATAAATATTAGATTAATGAATTAAGTAATAGTTTAGTCCATTTTACACCCAGTAGCCCGTAACAAATTAGAAAGAATACAGTGAGATTATTTAAAACAGTTTACTCGGTCGGCCTGGAATATTCTAGGTGCTCCCACCCCAATCTACCAATTTGTTACGGGCTACTGGGTGTAAAATGGACTAAACTATTACTTAATTCAATAATCTAATATTTATTAACAAATTAGAAAGAATACAGTGAGATTATTTAAAACAGTTAAATTATTAAACTAATATCAATTTACAATAACAATATTCTACTAAATAGTATCTAATTTCTAAGATAATATACAAATAATATAAGATATCGCTAATAATAAATAACTAGACTATTTATATATAAATTTGTACAAATACAATAATACTACACTATAGTTTACAATTACAAATTAACACTTACAGTTTATCTACTATCTTTAAACCACATTTTCAACTTCGATAATACGTCTATCCTATCTTCCTTTCCCAACTATGAAAAACGCATTCTCTCGGAAACCATCCACATCAATTTAGATTCCTCCACCGTCAATCTTAAGTCCGATTCACATCACCTATCCTCAATTTATTCCCAAATTTTTAATTTACTAAAAACTCCTTAATTTTCAAATCATATTTTATTTCTCTCCGTTTACGGTCCGTTTCTGTCTATTTTTCTTTTCTAGTATTTTATTTCTTTCTTTAACTCTATTTTTTATTTACTTTTCACATTTTTTACGCGTCCCCATATTCCCCATATTGCCCTTTCCCTACTTTTTTATTTGTTTATTTTTATTTTTTTGAAAATTTTTTTCGCTACTTTGACCTTTGACCGACAGAGATCGCGGCCAGCGCTTCCGTTTGTCTAACGTACTTTTGGCGTCAGTTACTTGCTGTCCGAGCAGCCACTCCTACTGGGTTCGTACAGTCTCATATTATTTATATCTTCTCTTCATCTTTCTCCATCTCCTTCCTTCACACCTATTTCTCCCATCATCGTAACACTTACAGTTTATTTGATGCGAAACAGCCTTGAAAGACTACGCGACTATGATGCAGGAATTTGTTTTTATCAGTTTTTTCTCGGCCCATCTTTTCCTCATGTTTTCACTAAAGGTTTTTTTTTCTTCTGTCCAGGTCTTTTTTCTAGAACCGCATTTTTGATAAATTTTTGGTATTCATTCTGTTTTCTAATAAAGCTAGTGTAATCCCGTATTTCTTGTTCTATTTGTTGTAAAATTTGTTTTGATATATATATATATATATATATATATATATGTGTGTGTGTGTGTGTGTGTGTGTGTGTGTGTGTGAGTGTGTATATATAAGGTCAACTAATGTTATTCAGCTTTGTTGAGAGCTTAGTTGTTATGCGGAAGTTCCAGGTTAAAATTCAGCAGCGTTAGATTATTTATTCTGCTAATGGGCGCAGATGAACCCAATGAGATCTACACACTCTTCAGGTGCTTATTAAGTCTCTAAAATAGATACTTGTCAGACTTTGGACCAAAAACCTGTCGATGTTCGGAGGTTCGGTCCATTAACGGTCTTCCTCGTGGAAAGGGATATACGTACTCGTGTGCGTGTTGACCTCGAACAGCCATAAGCCACGGATCTATACCGATTAGTCACTGGGTAAGTCAGTGGGTAGGTCACAGAAGAATCGCTCCCAAAGGGACTGGTTAGGAGCTATGGGCAGCCTGCCGATAAACCATAGGAAATATTAATAGGATGTTGATAGTTGGGGGTGCAGTCAAGAAAACACGCAAAAATAGGTGAAACTATTTTATTTTAAGTGCCGACGTTTCGACCTACTATGTAGGTCATCTTCAGGGCTATGAGAAAACAGACAAAAAACAGAATAGACTGTAAAAATACATAAAATAGAGGTACAGAAAAATTAACAAAATGTAGAGATATAAAAAAATGAATGATATATAATGAAAGGATATATGAATAAAGATGATTACATGGTAGATGTATCGAAAGGTGATAATGTAAAACAAAATACAAAGAGAGCAATGAAGTTAAACAGAAAAAAATAAAATGAAAAAGATATGAATATAATGAGTATGGACAATTCAGTATAATAAAGATAGAAATGTATTGCAAAGAAAACAATAGTATGAAAATAGACTCATGGGGAGTATCATAAGTGAAATGAGAGAACATGAATTAAAAATATGATACCTAAGAATATATCGAGAAGAAAATATTATAGAACGTAAAGAAAAGGAATCTAATGTATGACAGGCCGAGAAGTGAAATATAAATAAAATTTTAAAAATATAAGTATCAGATGTTATGTAAAGGTATAAATGTTATATAAAGGTATACACTATACATTATATAACAGATGTTGTATCCAGGTATACAGATATTATATAGAGGTATACATTAGGTATGAAGTTATATAAATAAAGATGAAAGAATACAAGGGACAATACATGAGAGATATAAGATATCAGTAAGTGAATAGAGATATATTATAAAAAATAATGATGTTCTGTGAACATGAACTCTTTAATTAAAACTATGATGGATGCTAAAGTGATGATGGGAGAAATAGGTGTGAAGGAAGGAGATGGAGAAAGATGAAGAGAAGATATAAATAATATGAGACTGTACGAACCCAGTAGGAGTGGCTGCTCGGACAGCAAGTAACTGACGCCAAAAGTACGTTAGACAAACGGAAGCGCTGGCCGCGATCTCTGTCGGTCAAAGGTCAAAGTAGCGAAAAAAATTTTCAAAAAAATAAAAATAAACAAATAAAAAAGTAGGGAAAGGGCAATATGGGGAATATGGGGACGCGTAAAAAATGTGAAAAGTAAATAAAAAATAGAGTTAAAGAAAGAAATAAAATACTAGAAAAGAAAAATAGACAGAAACGGACCGTAAACGGAGAGAAATAAAATATGATTTGAAAATTAAGGAGTTTTTAGTAAATTAAAAATTTGGGAATAAATTGAGGATAGGTGATGTGAATCGGACTTAAGATTGACGGTGGAGGAATGTAAATTGATGTGGATGGTTTCCGAGAGAATGCGTTTTTCATAGTTGGGAAAGGAAGATAGGATAGAAGTATTATCGAAGTTGAAAATGTGGTTTAAAGATAGGGCATGATCAGAGAGTTTGGATGCGGTTGGGTTATTGGATGAAATGGAATATTTATGTTGGGAAATACGATCTTTAAGTAAGTTTTTAGTTTCGCCGATGTAGGAAGAGTTGCAATTGGGAGTGGAGCAAGGGATACGGTAGACAACTTGTGAGCGTTGTATAACGGGAATGGGATCTTTAACACGGGTATAGATTTTGGAAAGTTTGTTATGGGATTTGAATGCTAAACGTAAATTGGGGATAGAGGAACGTAGGGATTTTTGAATATTATTTGAGAGGGAGGGTATATATGGCAAGGATCTGTATACTGGGTTAGAGGGAGGGTGTGGAGACAGGGTGGGGTTGGGGGTTTTTTTATAGTCTTGGATGAGTTTATTAATAATATGGAGAGGAAAATTGTTTTTTAAGAGTATATTTTGGATGCGGTGGATGTTAGTTTTATGGAAGCAAGGGCCAGAGAGGGATAGGCCACGGCGGATAATATTTTTGGCGACGTTTATTTTTTGGTGGTGCGGATGTTGGGAGTAATAATTGAGGAGTCTGCCAGAATAGGTGGGTTTAGTATACCAATCTGTGGATAAGGTGTGGTCAGGATTTCTAATGATACGGAGGTCAAGGAATGGTAATGATTTATTGGATTCAAGTTCCACTGTGAAATGGAGGCGGGGATGGTATGAGTTAAAAGATGATAATAATTCAGGAATAATAGTGGGATTTAGGATAAGGAGGAGATCGTCCACATATTTCTTAATGAAAATAACATCGTTAAGGAATTGGGGTAGAATGGAATCCAGAAGATCGTTTAAGACAATATTGGAGAGGTCAGGAGCGAGGGGATTTCCCATGGCAAGTCCAGAAATTTGGTTAAAGAACTGGCCATGGAAGGTAAGGTAGCCTGATTCACAACAGAGGTTTAAGGATTGGAGGTAAGAGGTGCGATTGAGAGAGGTATGGGGTTCTATGAGTGGCCAGTTGTTATCTATAATGAGGAGAGCTTTATCTAAAGGTATGTTAGTGAATAGGCTTTCTACATCAAAGGAGGTGAGAACGTAATGATCAGGTATGGTGAGGGATGTTAATAGATCACGTAGATGAAAAGAGTTTTGGATATCATATGGGTTGTTATGGCTGAGGACTTGTAAGGAAGGAAGTAAGAATTTGCTAAGTTTTGTAGATGGTGAATTGATGTTGGAAGTAATAGGCCGGAGGGGGTTGTTAGGTTTGTGGATTTTGGGAAGACCATAAAAACGGGGAGCTATGGAATTGTAAGAAGCCATAACAACCCATATGATATCCAAAACTCTTTTCATCTACGTGATCTATTAACATCCCTCACCATACCTGATCATTACGTTCTCACCTCCTTTGATGTAGAAAGCCTATTCACTAACATACCTTTAGATAAAGCTCTCCTCATTATAGATAACAACTGGCCACTCATAGAACCCCATACCTCTCTCAATCGCACCTCTTACCTCCAATCCTTAAACCTCTGTTGTGAATCAGGCTACCTTACCTTCCATGGCCAGTTCTTTAACCAAATTTCTGGACTTGCCATGGGAAATCCCCTCGCTCCTGACCTCTCCAATATTGTCTTAAACGATCTTCTGGATTCCATTCTACCCCAATTCCTTAACGATGTTATTTTCATTAAGAAATATGTGGACGATCTCCTCCTTATCCTAAATCCCACTATTATTCCTGAATTATTATCATCTTTTAACTCATACCATCCCCGCCTCCAAACTCTCT
This sequence comes from Troilus luridus, assembly GCA_964056705.1. NCBI lineage: Eukaryota > Metazoa > Arthropoda > Insecta > Hemiptera > Pentatomidae > Troilus > Troilus luridus. The sequence goes on along the minus strand of OZ057416.1, from coordinate 103,827,028 downwards.
GATCATGCCCTATCTTTAAACCACATTTTCAACTTCGATAATACTTCTATCCTATCTTCCTTTCCCAACTATGAAAAACGCATTCTCTCGGAAACCATCCACATCAATTTACATTCCTCCACCGTCAATCTTAAGTCCGATTCACATCACCTATCCTCAATTTATTCCCAAATTTTTAATTTACTAAAAACTCCTTAATTTTCAAATCATATTTTATTTCTCTCCGTTTACGGTCCGTTTCTGTCTATTTTTCTTTTCTAGTATTTTATTTCTTTCTTTAACTCTATTTTTTATTTACTTTTCACATTTTTTACGCGTCCCCATATTCCCCATATTGCCCTTTCCCTACTTTTTTATTTGTTTATTTTTATTTTTTTGAAAATTTTTTTCGCTACTTTGACCTTTGACCGACAGAGATCGCGGCCAGCGCTTCCGTTTGTCTAACGTACTTTTGGCGTCAGTTACTTGCTGTCCGAGCAGCCACTCCTACTGGGTTCGTACAGTCTCATATTATTTATATCTTCTCTTCATCTTTCTCCATCTCCTTCCTTCACACCTATTTCTCCCATCATCACTTTAGCATCCATCATAGTTTTAATTAAAGAGTTCATGTTCACAGAACATCATTATTTTTTATAATATATCTCTATTCACTTACTGATATCTTATATCTCTCATGTATTGTCCCTTGTATTCTTTCATCTTTATTTATATAACTTCATACCTAATGTATACCTCTATATAATATCTGTATACCTGGATACAACATCTGTTATATAATGTATAGTGTATACCTTTATATAACATTTATACCTTTACATAACATCTGATACTTATATTTTTAAAATTTTATTTATATTTCACTTCTCGGCCTGTCATACATTAGATTCCTTTTCTTTACGTTCTATAATATTTTCTTCTCGATATATTCTTAGGTATCATATTTTTAATTCATGTTCTCTCATTTCACTTATGATACTCCCCATGAGTCTATTTTCATACTATTGTTTTCTTTGCAATACATTTCTATCTTTATTATACTGAATTGTCCATACTCATTATATTCATATCTTTTTCATTTTATTTTTTTCTGTTTAACTTCATTGCTCTCTTTGTATTTTGTTTTACATTATCACCTTTCGATACATCTACCATGTAATCATCTTTATTCATATATCCTTTCATTATATATCATTCATTTTTTTATATCTCTACATTTTGTTAATTTTTCTGTACCTCTATTTTATGTATTTTTACAGTCTATTCTGTTTTTTGTCTGTTTTCTCATAGCCCTGAAGATGACCTACATAAATAAAATAGTTTCACCTATTTTTGCGTGTTTTCTTGACTGCACCCCCAACTATCAACATCCTATTATAGTACCCACAGTCAACTATTTCTTTCTCACATAGGAAATATTGGTTAGCCGCAGCATGAGGTTGGATCACCAATTGCTGGATGTCTGTCTCCCTAAGACATATATTTGAATGTAGGAATGTATGTGTGTGTTTCTAGTTTCCCTTGTAGTTTTCCTTATTTATGTAATTAATCCTACGTTCTTTTGTTGGCTAACAGATTTCCTTAAGTGCATTGATTTTCTTCAATTCATCTTCATTAGTCATAAGTAGATTATTCTGGCTTATACTCAATATCAAATCCTCTAACACTAAAGAATTGAGCTATTCAGAAAAGATAACTCCCTTCCTACGGATTATTGAGGAAAGTTATTTGAAAGTTGTTGCAGCATTTAGTGAAGGACCGAAGTATTCTTGGGTTCAGCTGTAAATTGAATTCTTCGTAAGTTGTAATTAGCATCGCCCTTTCTTCCATGTTAATTGGTGTAAGTTAACTTCTGCCTGGTCTCGGCGAATCCCGCTCAGCGAGTTATCTGATGTTTCAACGGATTAGCTTCGTCATTGCTCTGCTAATCTTTCAAGAAGGTTTTGTCGAAGATTAATTTTTATTATAGTTCTGAAGTTTATTTCGATTAATTTTAATATTATGACAAAATGTATATAACTTAAGTAATACAAATTTAAAGTGTAAGTCACTATTGAATCTTGTAGTGGAAAAATAGAAGATGAATAGCTAAAAATCATTTATTTGCCCGTAATTCGAAATTGAAGAAAACTTTTGTCTATTGACCATAAATGCACCACAATGGTGATTGCCAACGTTGGATGGAACTTAATTTGGATTGCACAAAAAGTAGATGTATTGATTCATTAATACCAGTATTTAAAGGGTCACCTGATTTTTTATGGTTTCCATAACAAGCAACTAAGCCTAAGATCGCGGATTCGAAGTTAGGCTAGTTGCCCTAGGATTTTTTAAATTAGCTCAGTTACTCTAAATGAAAAAAACAAAAACAAACACAGTAATTTTAAATCCCTACTCTCACAAAGTTTACATTATTTTAAGTATTTAATTTTTTATTGGTTTTATTTAAATAATTTATGTACTCCTAAAGCAGTACACTCTTTATTGCTGCTTGGACCCGAGTTGATTTGCCCCATTAATAACCGCCAGTACTACCGATCAATTTAGGGTACCAACCAGAACCCTGGGATCAGTAGGTACAGAATCTTCCCATCCACGTTTTTGGAATACCAACATACCTAGTTCCATATAAACAATCCTGTACCACTACAACCCGTGAACGAGTCCCGTGAAGTTCAGTACATGGTAGAGACTATACTGTTTGATAGACAACGGTTCTGCAAGGAGGTGACTTGTCCTAGATCACGCTTAACCGCCAGATTATTTCCCCTTATTTTGGGTACCCTATTTTTATAATATTTTATAGAGGCTGGGTGAGCCCCAGGAGGGTCCTAGATCCTATATGATCCAACTCCCGCTGCAAACAGACTAAATAAAAGTCATGGTCTGCAGCGGGATTTGAACCAGGATTTCCGGCATGGCAACTCAGTGCTCTACCACTGAACCACTCCGCTCCCAAAGATTCCATATATCCGCTCACAAAACACATTCCATTAAATTTCTTCAGGACCATTCTTATTATTTCTAAATGAACGTCCATCGCAATCCGGATGGTTATCTACTATCTCGCAAAAGTTCTTTAACTCGTACTGACTTATCAGGCTTAATTAATGCGTATTGGCCCAAATATTCGTACGCTTTTCATTGCCATTTTCATAATTACTAAGTTCCTACTTTATAAGTTGAGCCGAGATCCTATAGCAAGGTAATAATTCGACTTATGAACTTATAGTAGGGTTCAGCTACAAAAGAAAGATAAAAGCTGAGATTTAAGAACAGGCACTGACGGAAAAGCCTTTGTCGGTTTCCGGCGGAGTAGGACGTACTTAGTGGGTGTGGTTGATGCTTGAATGAGTCATTGTGACTTGGCCTGTCTCTGGAGGTGGTATCAGATATTGGCGGTTATCAAAGTCTTGGCTGTTAAGAACTACTCATTTATATCATTAACGACCTCTTAATTAATATTAATAATCCTCAGCGAACTGGAAGGCTCGATGCCGATACCACCAGATCACTCTTAACGTAATCACTCGGTCTTTCTTCAGGTGTTTACCAGTCCACACAGCGCTTATCAACTTTTTAGGAATTCGTTCGTCACTAAGCCCAACAAATTATCTTAATTTATTATTGAATAAAATATTGTGAACATAATTATATCTTAAAACTTTACTTTTTCATAGAAAATGAGTGAATAAATTACAAAAAAATAAATATATCTATCGATATTTCACCTATTAGTGTGACCAAAGGTATGGACGACCTAGTCACTTGAGGGTCAGCACTTGTGTGGTGTTTAATATAAGAATCAGGTTGTCCTAGGATTCAAAGGGAGTAAAAGCCACTTTGTTATCCCGTACTTCATAGGGGATGTAAAATGGGGTGTCGAGTCCGACAGGTACTCGCTAAAGCACCCAATTCTAATTACACAGGTAAAATTTAGGAATCCCACTGTGACATCATACAGCAAAGTAAATTGAAACAATTATGCATAGCTTTCATCTAAACCAATTTATAATGGCTTTCATAAAAGAGAGATGAACAGTCGCAAATTGTCTAATAAATTAAAATTAAAATCTCGTGGGCCTCGTCCACATTTGTTACCTTGGCGACAGATAAAAGGGACTTTGTTTCCCCTACTCCGTCATCTCGCACTTCACTTCTCTTCTCATCCAGACTCCAAGCAAACCACATCTCTCCACTCTTCTCGACTGAAGCTAACCTCGCCTTCCACCACCCCATGGAGACGGTACAGTAATCACATTCGTCATGGCGAAGAGACGCCTATCACCAGACACGAGATCCATGCCCCTTATAATACCACTAGATCGCCGAGCAACCAGATATTGCCAGAACAAGGGTAGTAAGTCTCCATCTCCAACTTGAAGTTCTCTTTCATTCAATCATCAAAAGACTATACAATATAACAACACCGTTCGAGAAAAAGACTCTACATTCTATCGCCATGTGGGCCTGTGGCCCAGTGTTGGTGTTTTGTTTTGTTTTGTTTATAAGAAAATCATTCCTAGTTGAAAATTCATATTTAATAGTTTCTCAGCCTCTTCTGTAAATACTAACCATTCCTTTTGTATACATCTATAAGCGATAATTTCTTTATTTTTCTTTAATTGTAATCAATGCATAACCTGTTATTGTATTTAGAATTAATAAACTCCACATGTTTCAGTATCTGACTTTATCATTTAAAACCCCGACGCTAATCTACTAATATATCATTATAATTGTTTATCTTTTTTTCTATTCAGTCTAATCACACTCGTACAAGAGGTAAGGTAATAAATAATAATAAGGTATATAAGGTATAATAAGGTAATAAATAAAGATCTAGAAGGTAAATAAAATAAAGTACCAATAATGATTTATGTTGAATTAACCATAATTACGAAATAATAAATTTAACAAGAAACTGTCAGTACCACTAACAAGTGTAGTAATCACTTCAATGAAACCTACATGGAACCAATGGAAACATGTTGATTGGCTTCTATAAAGAGATCTTATTTCAATTAAGGTAGTCGACTACATACCTAGAATATGTATACGACTACGTACCTAAGTGAAAGGATCAAGGTAGGATATAACTAACAATTATTTTTTTTAGCATATAAGAAGGGAGCCACTTGAACAGTTGAATTGCTTACTAACTTGAGAAAACTAACAACACCCACGCTCAAAAGAAGATGAAGAGAGAAATCATTATATCTATGATCTAATGAATAAAATATGGCATAATCATGTAAAGAAAACTGCGTCGCTAACATACGAACGCTTTTCTTAATTTTGTATTTCTCATGATATTGACATAGCCTACTTGATATAACATATGCTATAAATAAAAGACATATGAAAAGCTACAGTTTTAATATATGGTTATAACTTGTTTAAATAATATTGTGTGTTGAGTAAACTGCAACTAATCTCCTATAAGATACAAAGAAACACGAAGTAAAGGCTTCAAATTTTGTTACTTTTTATTTTCAGGTGATTGAATGTTTTCTTGGAGATTATAGTAATTATTTAAGACTTGAAAATATGCATTGTAAATAAATCGTTTGTTTTTTTTCAAAGTGTTACCTACTGCTCGCATCTAGGACTTGGAGGACACCTGAAAGGGGCTGGGAGAGGACAGAGTATAGTCGAGGACACCTAGGGAAACTAGGGGAAGAAATTAACCCAAAACATTCATCTATCAAAATAAAATCCTATTAAATAAAAATTACATTTAACTATTATTAATAAGGCATTAATATAATAATAATTACAAATTAAACCGAAATTCCCAGTCAACAAAATAAAACTCTAATTTAAGATAAGATTCACCCTCAATAATAGTACTAAATATTAGCATGCGATCAAAAAAATCATATCCCAGATTCTCCCTCAATAATCAAAATCCCTTAAACCACTAATAAATTAATAATAAAACAATTTCCTTAATCTAAAACCATAATCATATGCACTAACAATAATTACAAATTTAAAATTCCCCAGCAGTAAGCATTACCACATGACCGCTAATTAATAAAACTCGATCCATCATCTACAACAATAATCATATACACTAATAATGATTACACTTAAATAAAAGATTCCCATCTGTTTTGTGGCCGAAACGCGCCGAATGACAAAGAAAATAGTTAATTGTCAGAGTTGAGTGACGCTAATTACAACTGAACTACAAGCGGGCTTCACCCAGAATAAAAGTCTGACTGCATTATAAAGCAAAGTTCCTACCTTCCATCTGGTTTCTTGCTCAGGTCCCTCGGCTTCTCACTGGCACCAACCAGTCTTCAACTCTGACTTTTGGGGGAAAACGGTCTCGTATTTGAAGTGTTATTCGAGCTAGCGTCAACATTCTTATCCCGGGGTCCGTGAGGTGCTGCAACCTTGTGGTCATGGTTATCCCGAAAATCTCTTGAATTGAATTTAACTTTTTAAATATTCGATCCGACCCGACTTGCAGTTGACGGAAATGCTGATTAATTTCCGTATTGGACTGATGACTCGGCGTCGCCACAACGAGACAAGACCCTTCTAACATTAATTAGCATTTAATAAAATATACCTTACATAAAATTATCTGAGTCCGTTACAAAAGAAACACAATTCAGTCTTTATTTCCTTTTATATTCATATTATAAACATTTTTGGAGATTATATTCACAATAAATTATTATCTTTATCCTAAAAGTTAGTAATATTATCATGAACCTTTTTCAGTCTGTTTTAAAAGATAATAAATACTGAGGAACAACTCCTTGTTCTATTGCGACCTAAAGAGACGGCTACTTCGCAAGTGTTCTCGAGAGCCGTCAATATTATCACAAGATGTTCCTCTTCAACTAGGTCAATGTCATGCGTCTTCTCCTGCCTCCGCCGGCTCTAATCAATTCTCTCTCATATCATAATTTTACCTGTTGGAATCTCTGGTCTCATCGATCGAATAAGACAGAATAAGTCATGATTATGTGTAATCTCGTGCAATAAGATGCTTAAAAAAAATAAACAAAGGACGGCTAGGAGTAATTGAAATTGAACATTTCGTTTTTTCCTAAGATTATTTCTCAGCAAATACGGTATATAACGGTTATGAAAAAAAAACTATACCAGTAGTACTCATGAAGAGTCTTGGGTGCAGTGCACGGCAGATACTACGGTTGTGTAGGGAGGTGATTTGTCTTAAATCATCCTAACCGCCAGATTTTCCCACTTATTTAGGGTATCCACTTTATAGAGGCTGTATGAGCACCAAGTAGGTCCTAGATACCATAGGATCCACCTCCAGCAACCAATATACTAAATATATGTTTTGCCAACGAGCGGGATTCGAACCTAGGACCTTCGAAATGGCAACTCTACCACTCTACCGCTCCTCATTATAAAAATATTTTATCTATATCTATACATATTATAAAACAATGTCCTCAGCCGCGTTTGTTCGCGGTAAACGCAATAACTACTGCACGGAATTTCATGCGGTTTTCATCAATAGATAGAGTGATTCACCAGGAAGGTTTAGGTATATAATTTATCAAGATTTTGTTTAAACGGGTGGGAATATAACGATAATTGTTGGAAATGTTGGAAAAAGTATAGCCTCCCGGGAGGTTTCATCGAAGGCGCTGCCTAATGCCTTTGCCATATAACGAAATAATACATGGCGGAATATTTCTTTTTTATTGATCTACTAAACAGTCAGTAATAGCATATATCTGTATTTTAAGGAAAGCTTACTATAACCAATTTATCTTCTAAAAAAAATGATCACATACAATGCGATATTTGGAAAGCTATTTAGATGAGTAGAGTACTAATACATATCAACTTATATACTTTAGTTACCTTAGGCATTTCATGCGCATTATTAGAAATTTTGTGCCATATAATTTTTTTTAAATTTATTTATTGATATTTACAACTATATTCCAATTATACATCAAGTAAATAGGCTATGTGATACATAATGACATCAGTTAATGGCAAGTAGAGAAACTACCCACTGGTAGTACTCAAATCACTAGTTCAAGTAAGAAGGTCACGTAGTCATTTTCTTTTCAGACGCCTCGGAGGATTATCGCGAATTGAAGAGGAAGCTTGGTTTGAAACTAGAGGGTTTGAGTGGGAATGAAGTTTGTTATGAAAGGATAGATACCGGGTTCGGGCCAAATCAGCAACAAATAGATTATTAAGGTCGTTATGGATGACTTAATTCTTGACAAAATAAGGAGCGTTGAGGATTTTACGAAGGATTTTGGATTGTAGGGATTGGATACGAGAGGAATTCGATTGCGTAGTGGAGCCCCATAGCTCTACTCCGTAAGTCCAAATAGGTCGTATGATGGTCATGTAGATGAATTTTTTGTAGTTAATTGGGAGCTTAGAGCGTTTGTCTAGTAAGTGTTGAAGTATCCTGAAACGTCGAGCGGTTTCTTGTCTTTTCAGTCTAGTATAAGGATTCCAGGCTAATCGTTTGTCGAGATGCAACCTTAAGTATCGGATCTGTTCTACAGGCACCAGTGGGATATTATTAAAGGATACTGAATAACTGTATAAAGGATTGGGCCAAGGATACTACCTTGAGGATACCATGTAATTTAAATGAGTATATTATGAGTTATCGCAAAAACTTTATGGGCAAGAAAATAAATTCGTATATAAAGAAATACTTTGTTTTTATGTTTATAATATCTACATAATAAAATGCATTAGACAGACAAAAAATGTGGGTATAATATGTCTTACTACCCGTGCAATTTTCGGGGAGGGTCGCTAGTTTTAAAAACAAAGTATAAATCATATCACAATCCCGATAAACTTGTTGTCAACATTTAGAATTCTTAACTATTTACGAGTTTTATGGAATCGGGCTGAAATTCATTATATGACGTAGTCTGATGTTGGCCAATTTAGTCCTTTATAAATTATGAAAATAGTTATCTAATTATAATACATAAGTGGAAAAATTCCAGTTAAAAACATTAAGTCTCTCAACTAAAACAGGAAATTGAAAATACCTGTCCAATATTTCCCCTATTCAGGCATCATCAGGGCAGAAAGAGAATAATAGCAAAGCGAAACATGAATAATGCACCCAAAAAACACACATCCCACCACCTCCAAGGCTCAAATGCAACTACTGAATCATAGGGAAGATTACTATATTCCCAGAAAAAAAAAATTGTCTAATTATATTATAATTACCAGATATGTTGAAATGGATGAACATACAGTGCTATTAACAAAAATATAGAATCTTTGTACGTATAATTCGTCCTGTCTTTGTTTTTTTATAGTCTGTAATTTGCTGATTTTATTGATGTGTTTTGGTTATTTTTCTGTCTTAAAATAAATCTGTGTAATATACGGTATTTATCTGAGTGAGTTGCTGCGCTCAAAATGGACTGTTCCTTAATATAGGATTTTACAAGGATAAAGTGATTTTATGAAACGATGGAGATAAATCACTTTGTGCCTTACCTACCTTATCAGCTATCTTATCTCCCTCAATGTCAAGGTGACCTTTGACCTACCTTATTACAGTAAATAGGAAATTCTAGTTTTCGCGCAGGAACTTAAATTAAAATGCCATTAAGATCGAACATTTCATTTCGCAGTTAACTTGTAAGGCATCAACGAAAAATTTAGTGTATTGTCGTTCAATGTCAAGTCAATTCCATAGTTTAGATCCTACCTCCTTTAAACCAAAAGTTTCCTGTACCACTCCAACTGGGGTTCAATACATGGTAGAGACTGTACTGTCTCATGAACAACGATTCTGCAAGGAGGTGACTTGTCCTAGGTCACTCTCAATCAATTGTTGCACTAATATTAAATTACATTCCGTGTCCGCTAAAGAAGAAGAAAACTTTATTCCTTGACACTCCTATAATTCGGGAACGGCTGATTTGAATTTGAAATTTAGTTCGACAAAAGGATACTGTTGAAAATAGATAGGTAATATTGCACTTTTTTTTGCAAAATTCACTTTTCTTGGCACATCTGATTTAATAATCATATGATTTATATGTAGTCTTATGGTAACTCATTGGGCTTCGGAGGGGGAGGTGGCTACGTTAATAAAAAAAAAATTAATTGTCGTGTCACAGTGTTTTTAACGAAACGACTTGACCGATTCTTATGAAATTTTGTGTCTATATTCAATAGGTCTGAGAATAGGATGTAAACTATTTTTCATACCCCTATGTGATTTGTGTCGGCCATTATTATTGATTATGTGTCGATCGTAGAAGTGCCCCTCGATGATGGAGCATTTTTGATATGTTGTATGAGTCTCAGTAGTATAAATCCGAGTTTGCAACCGAAAAAACGGATTAGAACATTTTTTTATGGCTGCAAAACTTCGTAATTTTCGGAGTTATTTCATTTTTTGGGCTGTATCTCCTAATCGGTGCACTTTTAGGAAATAACTTGAATGGTCATTTTTAAAGACGATTAAATTTGCTACAATTTGAGTCCAATTGCAGCTCTGTATGTCTAATAGATTCTGAGCTATGTTCCAATCATATAATAAATAATTGGAATCTGATCTCTATATAATATATAAAATTGTCGTGTCACAGTGTTTGTAACAAAACTCCTCCGAAACGACTTTTCAATAAATAAATAAATAACGGCATAAAGAACCCGAAGGCTCGATGCCGATACCACCAATCGATGTTTACAAACCTCCGTCCACGGAGCACCAAACAAACCTGAGCCCGCTAGATCACTCTTAACGCAATCCTCCCACCTACGCCTCGGTATCATACAATAATCCTCAGACGTTTCCCAGCGGTACAGTGCCTATTAACATCTTGGGAATTCGTAGTTTACTAAGCCCAGCAACTTTACATGCCCATCTTTATCTTCGCGACGCTATCGCCTGAATAATATTTACCGAATGCATGCTTCGCAATTCCGCGTTATGTAATCTCCTATATTCCCCAGTAGTCTCATCGTTTTTTGGACTGAATATTCTACGTAACACTTTATTTTCGAATACCTGAAGACGTTCATCCTTCAGCGTTAGTGTCCAAGTTTCACATCCATAGTGTAGAAATGGAACCATCCATAAATCCATAAATTCCCTGAAAACAACAATGTTGTTCAGACAAAAAATCAATTAATTAGGAGTGTCTTCTCGGATGTTCAAAATAATTACATTGACCATAATTGCCAGCGAAAAATGCTGATGACGAAGCTAACTTTAAATACAACAGTCGTTACCAAGGTGATCCAATGCCCTTTAGATCAATCGATACTATTGTTGATGAAAACTAAGCCGTAAATTTACCAACTGAATCTTTAAAGGAGAAATCGTCCTGTAGCTACTTATTCCATTGATACCATCAGAACCACTAACACCGTTCAAAAGACTCCATTTTGATATAAGCTTGGCTTTTGCTATGACCATCAACAAGTCTCAATCCCAGACAATGTCCATTTGCGGTTTGGACCTATAACATCCGTGTTTCTCCCATGGACAATTATATGCTGCATGCTCACGTGTTAGTAAACCATCTAATCTATTTGTATTAGCAAAGGACAGATTAAAAAAAACTATTGTTCATCGATTAGGGCTCAATTATATTGAAACAAATAGTTATAATTTAAAAAAATATTATTAGCCATAATTAAAAATCAACCAAGATATACCTCATTCATTTAACTAATGTTTATATTTTATCAGTTAAGAATTTTATATATTATTTATTTATTATATACTATACTTAGTAGATATAGGATGAATATATTAGATTATATAATGGATAATGTAGTGAACGACAGAAAAGAAGCAGGTGAAATATGTAAACTATATTCATCTGTTATTTTAAAGCTAAAAAGAAAATGATAAATTGGATGATCTACTTTTTAAAAACACAGATAATATAACCTAACCTAACACTATAACCTCCCAACAGTTTCCTAGATATCCCGTTTCATCCCATCTGATTTATATAAATTAAGAATGTATATAACTGATAAAAATGAATTAAAAATAAAATAGTGTTGTTAATTTAATTAAATAAATTTTATGTATTGATTTTTTAATTTTATTATGGTATTTGTAAATACATAAATTTTTAGTATTAAAATGTAAATCAAATGTAGTATAAAACAGACCAAAGTTTAAACTATTAAAAAAAGGACCATGGAGGATAATTTACCTCTAAGTAAAACATTTTAAACAGTAACAATGACAATAAAGAAAAAAAAAGGAATATATACTTACTTTTATTTGTGTACATATTTTATAAATGTATGTAATGTGTATTTATTATATCATTATTGTTGTATTTGATAATTCACAGTTATTTATGACTTGTAACTTTTTCAAGCTATTAACATAGAAGAAAGGATACAAAAATAGTTTATATGGATAATTGAAAATGACATTGATGTCGAAACATTTTATAAAAAACGAAACGAAATATTAGATAAATTTCAGTCCAGTTTATATCCTTTTAAAATGATGAATAAAATTTAAAATAAAAATCTATTTAATACATTTTTTCCATTCATTCATTGTTTCTTTAAAATTCAAATTTTAGCGTAATATTTTTTAAAACTATTACAACAGGTAGTATATATATATATATATATATTCCGTCCAAAACCAATTTCACCTAAAGTTAACATACCACGCTTTTGCGTATTTTGACCAATTGTTTTTTTTTATCTTTTTTGTATAGGGACCATTTATTAGGCAATCTACTGTTCTATATGTATAAAATTAGGAGGATGTTTTAAATTTCGATTTATTATACTGTTTTTATTTATTTATGTAGGAAACAAATAAATTACTGATTGGTTATAAGGTTTATCTTCACTGAGTTACTTTTTGCGAATTAGATTTTTGAACACCATATATATATTTTAATTTTTATATGCACAATTGAATAGTTGCCTGGAAGAAGGGCGCATGTCACATTTTTCAAAATTTACGGGAGAGCCAAAATAAGAAAACGGATCATTTAATTAGGTGACTGTCACACACTTCTTACATAAATAAAAAATAAATAAAAAAATTGTTACATCCGCGATGGTTTGGTCAAAATGTTTATTTTGGCATTAGATTGAAAAACCGAATAGTCTATAGAATTTTCGCGTGCGGGCGGGTATTTCTTGACGAGAGAGCGCTAGGGGCCATCACATGGACCTTGTTCCACAAAAAAACAAAAAAAAAAAAATGAAAAATGTAACATACGCCCTTCTTTCAAGCAACTATTCAATCATTATATTTTATTTATTTCATCTACGCTATTACTTTTTATGTACCATCTAGGTACAGCATATGATTTATTTCATCTAGTGCGCCTTAATAAAACCTCTGGAAAAGCCTTACTCAACAACTTCTTAAACTTTTTTTCTGATTCCGAGCTATCGCGAAGTTGTATCGCTTCAGGAGTAAGCTTTTAGCCAACCCTGGAAAATATGGACAAATCATTTTATGAGTTTTTAAGACATCGTTAGAGGAAAGAGGGCCATTCCCAGGTGCTGCAAAAGTTGAAGAGAATATATTTTTTTTCTTTTCCAAGGACAACAAAGCTTTCTCGGAGTCGCAAAACTTTGATGCCTGCCGTACAATAGCAGTCTCTCTCAGCCTAAAAGCTCTCAAGAAGTTGCTCTATCAAATGCCTGGATCCATTTAGCTCATTAAGATTTGCTCTAACAGTCGATATTATATACTAAGTGTGCAACACCTTCTAATTTTCGAATTATATTTCGTAAAATTTTGGTATAATTATAATCAATCATAAACGCAGTTTTGTTCCGTCAACTCATTATCAAGACAAATACGTGTACTACTATAATCCAAGAAGAGTCTTTGTGTATGTTATATACTTAACTGCTTCCAACGATTGTGCATGCAGGTTATTTTGCCGAGATCATGTTCAAAATGCGAAGAGATTGGGAGATTGAGATGGAGGTGAGGAAGGATGGGAAAGGAAAGGAGAAGGAGAGAGAGAGAGAGATAAAGAGAGATAGAAGAAATTAGGGAGAGTGGAAGGGGGAGGAGTGAGAGATAGAGGGAGTAGTCATGGGTATTGTATCTGAATACTTAGCTCAGTTATTTCGTTGTTCTTTTGAAGGAGCAACATCGATTAAGTAAGTAAACATCGATTGAACACTTTATGCAGTAATGGCTAATCGGACGATTCTTTAGAGGGGGAATAAAATCGTGCAATAGGGACTTTTAACGATTACCTGGCATCCCACGGGTTCAGTTTTTTTTTACCCCTTCCGAAGGATAGCATAACAAAGGATTTTGTAATACAAAAAAAAAACCTATGGCAATCTCACAGGTTGTGATCTGGGATCGTGGGGATAGAAAATTATGAGTTGGTTGCAATAGTACTGACCTAATAGAAGAGAGTAAACGTAAAGTCAAGATTGTAGAATCATAATTTTAATCAATTAACTATTTTGGCAGGATGCGCACTGATGTCCTGTTAAAACCTCAGATCACCGCACTTACCTGCAGTAATAGGACCGGTGAGTAAGTGATTAAGTCGAATTTTATCCAGTATCCAGTGAGGGTACTGGATCTAGTAGTTTATAAGTGGCTTGTGTTTTGAAATGGAATTATTTGATTATATTTTTATACCATTTCAAGAGAAAAACCACAAGGATGGCAACAGGGATAGTCTGTGGTATAGATGGCGTTACATTCGTCTATGTCCTAGGTCCGCAGCCTAGCAGTTCGAATTTTAAAGAGTGTAAAAATTCCTTAGTTATGTTCGTCCTTCCGTCGTCGGGCGTTAAACATCCCTTCCTTCCGTCAGTACATTTATACCATTTCGGACGAAATTCTACTTAACCATTTATTTTCCGGGGCTTCACCTGAAATTCATTGGAATTTCTTTCATGCAGGAGTGCTTTCTTGTTAATCTGGGTAACAATATTACTCAAAGTTAATTTCACCGATAGTCGGGTTTTAAGAGTGTAGATTAAACTTCGTTGTATTTCCGAGAGAATATTTGTATTTTGATATTTCTTTCATTAAATTCACCTGAGAGTGAATCTATCTTGCTGGCCGGAAAATATTCCTACCATATAATTACATCTTAAACATCGGCAATTTAGCCATTGTTTCTATAAATTATAAATATATTCAAATCCTTCTCGGAAAACAATTTAAACAAGACCATCCATTTATGAGTTTCCTAGAGCACAGTTTATTTATGTTCATCAGAATGAAGAATTATTAACAGGATTTTGTTCACAATTGTTTTTATCGATTCATTTTTTTTTATAATATTAATAGTCCTATTATATAATATAAGAAAGTTTGTTTCTGTCAAGATTTTTTATATTATTATTTAAATTAATTAGCTAATTTTTAGTAGGATGCAGACTGATGTATTATTAAACCTCACATTTCCTGAATTACAGAGAAGCACATGTCTGTATCTGCAGACGCAGTGAATAAGTTGTGGAGTATAATTTTGCCTAGAATGAGTTAATTGTACGATGATAGTGAAAATAGTCATTATTTAAAAATTTAAATGGAAATCCGTCATTTCTCCATGAAATTCTTTGTATTTTGAAATATCTTTCATTAAATCATGAGGGCATCCATATAGACAGGATTCTAACTAGCTTTTATTTCTATAAACTCTAAACAGATTCAAACCCACGCAATAAAACAATTTGAGCAAGACCTTTTATGAATTTCGTAGAACTGGTTATTATATTTGATCTGAATAGAATATTGTTAACGGAATTATTTTTTAAAATTTATTTGAATTGCTTTTACATTTCGATTTAAACCTAAGTTTGTATAAATCTATAGGAATCAAAATGGCATAAACAATCAAATAAATCTAACATAGTTCTATTCTATAGTGTAATGTACATACACACTATTCGTAATTTTTAATGCGAACCTTTTAACTGGTGTTTTAAGTAGAGACAATATCACTTTTAAAAGTGTTTTTTTTCTCTCAGCTTTTAAAGGCGATGGCCAGGGCATAGTTAAGGAGTCATAAATAACTGTTGCTTTTATCATATTTCAGGGCTTTCACAGCCATGTATCTTTACAAAGTATGGGGGTCATAAATTTGAATTTCTATATAGTCGTGTAATTATAAAATATGTTATAGTCATAGTACTAGGCTAAATTATATTACATAGGTTATAATTTGATAAACATTATATATCTGAATAGAAAAATAATTTCAATATAAATCCATCTATTTTATTGATCAATTAGATCTATTTTTTTAGAATTTCAGATGGTAAAAAGATCATATCAATGGTCAACTCGGTATAATGGATTAAAAATATTATTCCCAAAACAAAAAACCAAAAACCAAAAAAAAAATATATATATATACAATAGTTTATTACTAAGCATTATGACATATGGGTCAAAAATTTGGACCTTAAAAAGGAACCTCAGGAAAAAAATCCTAACCACAGAAATGGATGGACTACTGGAGACGAGCAAAAAGAATATCCAGAATGGACATTAAAGAAATGCGGTTGCTGAAAGAACCATTCTGGAAGATACTGAGAAAAAACGCATGAAATGGTATGGACATTTGAAAAGAATGCCTAAAGAAAGACTACCCGAAGTAGACCACCAATAGAAAAGGAAGAAGACGAGGAAGACCAAGGAAGGAAGACATGGGATAACGAAGAGGAGGAATCCATTATCGATCTAGGCTTTTCAAAAATAAAAAGGATCTAATTTCACACTTTCAATTAATTTAATACATCACTTCAAGAAAAATCTATATGTATGTTATTTTTTTTAACTTAACTTCTGTTAAATATTAAAATTGGATAACTTCCTTAAATTACTGAATCTTCGAAAATGTAACCATAGTAACCATAAATTCTATTCGTAGTTTATTTTTATAATGGAAATTTGATCTCGTGTCTGTCTGTTTATATAGGAGAATAAAATAACATAGTTTTTCATCACTTAGTATATGCCATATATCATACAGATATCATACCTATGATATCTATCATAGGTTTTTAAACATATATACATGTAAACCTGCATAAATAAAAAGTTTTGGTTATTTAATAAATAATACAGATTTGATTTATATGAAGTATGAATATAGGAGAAAAAAGAGGCAAGTCGTTTTTTTTTTCGTCAAAATTGGTTAAGAACGGTTTCCGATAGACTTTTTGATAACAAACACGAAGGTGTGAGGATAAAAACGAGTTGAAAAAACTCAATGTTCTTAACAACAAATCATCCGTAAATGTGAAAAGCAATTTTATTCCAACATTGCCAGGAGAAGATCGAGGTAAGGTGACTCCTAGAGTTCGGCACGAGATCAGCATATTTAATATCCCCCCCCCCCAAGTTTTTTTTGTGTACTGTGGAGAATCCATTACATATACCTATAGGTATATCACATGATCATAGTTGTTAAAATATATGAATAAAATAACAGAAAGAACGTGTGTGAAACTGTTATTTTGATATTTTAATAAACCTTTGAAACCTTTCTATAAATACTACAAGTTTATTTCTAAGTTATTGTTGATTTTTTTGTGTGCCCGTTTGCCCGTTGTGCCCCTTCCAGAAAAAAATCCTGGATCCGCCCTTGCCTTCAAACATCCTTTTCGGATTGACAGGACTAGCAATCCGAATGGACATTAATAAAAATAATGATACTGATTCCGGTTGAGTTTCACTGTCCTGAGCACTTGACTGAGTGAGTTACCTCATTTTTCTCCTCTATTCTGTGTATTGTAACAGATGGTATCAGTTCCGCAGGTGGTCGCTGCGAGGTAAGTCACAAGTTTTCATTCGTTTTCTTTTAAATATTCTTAAAAATAAAAATATTCTTATTTTTAGTATGAAATAAATTGTTTATTTATGGAAAATGTATAAATTTAGGTAGTCGTTTCATCAAGAAATAAACGTTTCAACTAACATTTGAATGTATAGATGTTATATACTTGTTGGATCGTTCATTTCTCAATAGAATGATTCCAGAAATATACGCATTTCCTATAATTACATTATTTTTTTATAGTCATGATGACTTGTATTTTTTTGGGAATATCAAAAAGGAACAAATGAAAAGCAATAAGATATTGTGCCTTAACTCATTGTGACAATCTTCGGAACTGATACCTAAGACAGTAACTAGCCGATATTATTTGACGATAAGAGAATAAAGTTAAACAAGCATTAAGACTGTTCATTATTCTTATTTTATAAACATTACGATAGTGAATAATTGGGTTGGAATACCTATACATATTACAAAACAAAGTACTCGGCCGCGTTTGTTCGCGGTAAACTCTATAACTGCTGCACGGATATTTATGCGGTTTTCACCAATAGATAGAGTAATTCACCAGGAAGGTTTAGGTATGTAAGTTCTCAAGGTTTTGTGTATTGGGTTGGAATATCGATGGGTTTCACCGACTTGCCTAAGCCCGTGCAATTATCTGACGTGCAAAATAATAATTTCGTATATGAAGAAATATTTGGTTTTGTTTTTTATTTTTATAATTTCTATACTATAAAGTACATTAGCTGAGATGTAAAGAAAGAAAATCAAGACTCCCAAAGAAGCCTATCCAATGATATTCACGTGATCCTTAGTGGCCGGTACGTGATAAAAAAAAATACATTACAAAGACAAATTATGTAGGGATAATATGCTTTATTACCCGAGCAAAGCTGGGGTGGGTCGCTATAATAAATAAAAAACAACGCTTCTATCGAAATACTCAGAGATATTAAAATACACAAATCATTCGTTTGATGTCATATATACTTCAGCAATGGACCTCTTTCTTTTTATGGAGTCCTTATGACATAAAAAAACATTTTCTGGTTTTCCTTAAAATCAGTCGCCATCTTGTGGCTAAAATCTTCCCAAGCTTTCTTTTTAGCATTCGTAACCATTCGTTTTACATCTACTCTTCTATTTTTATATTGCTCGTAGTTTTCTTAGGATCTGTTTTCAATATATCTTCTCCACAGTATTTTCTTTTCTTGAATTGCCCACTTGATTTCTGCAGTCCATGAGGCGGTCCTATTGTTACCAGATACTGTTGTACTCTACCCACAAGCTAATCCAGCAGCTTCCAACAGCATTTTCTTAAAATATTTCCAGCTGGTTTCAATATCATCGCTTTACCATAGGTAATACAGGTCTTTTGCCCTTCGTTCTGTCTCTAGCTGGAAATAAGTGGCCATCTCTGTCTCTTTTAACCTGTAGCATTTTATAGATTGCATAGCAGCGTTTCTTTTCTTTGTAGTTATTAATTCTTCTATCCATATTTTATCCATTTTCAATAGATGATGGTCGCTTCCTATTTCGAAGCAGCTTTTAGCTCTTACATCAAGGACATTTTTTCGGCTTTCCTTTTAGACCAGAATATAATGGATTTTTCATTTCTACTAGGTTCTTCTCTAGGGATAGGAGTGGCTCAGTGGTAGAGTACTGGGTTGCCATGCCGGAAATCCTGGTTCAATTCCCGCTGCAGGCCATGATTTTTATTTAGTCTGTTTGTAGCGGGAGATGGATCATATAGGATCAAGGACCCTCCTGGGGCCCACCCAGCCTCTATAAAATATTATAAAAATAGGGTACCCAAAATAAGGGGCAATAATCTGGCGGTCGAGCGTGACCTAGGACAAGTCACCTCCTTGCAGAACCGTTGTCCATGAAACAGTACAGTCTCTACCATGTACTGAACCCCAGACCCTTCATGGGTTGTAGTGGTACAGGTACTAGGTTCTTCTCTAGTATATTTGTGTGCCTGCTTGTGGGGAAACTCCGTATTAGTGATACCTAACCCATTGGCTCTACACATGTTTAATTTTTCATCATCTCTTCTCCATATTCACCCAAGATATCTTGCCACTGAGGCTGGTCCTTTCCAACTCTGCCATAATAATTGGTTCTCCTTTGGCATCGTATATTTCTCTTTGAAGATCTTCGAAGAAAGCTTCCTTCTCTGTAGTGTTTCATTAGGACCAGATGCAATTATTATGGAGTTAGGTCTCTCTCCTTCCAAATATGTTAACATGAACCGCTTGCTTACTAGTTTCCAGTCCTTGACCTTCGTACTCCAACCTTCCAGGAATATAAAACCTACTTCTCCTCTATCTGGTCCTCTTGGCGAGGAATTGGAGGATGCTCTGTCAGATATGAAACTGTGGAAATCAGCCGGAATAGATAGAAAAGCTCCTGAGATTTTGAGATACATGGCTCATAAAGGACAACAAGTTATACAGCACCTATTTAACTTGGTATGGGAACAGAAGAAGGTGCCCAAATAGTTCCTATGTTTAAAAAGGGAGACATCAGGGACTGCGGTTACAAACAACGTAGTTCGAACCGAGGAAAGGAGTCGAAACGGAATGAGGGTCCATTCAGAGTGCTTGCGATCAGAGAACATAACGTGGTGACAATTGAAACAATTCATTGAACAACTCAAACTTCCTCTAGATCAACAATTACCGCCTTAGTGGCCGGATGTGTTTTCTTTAATATGTTCCTTTTATTTTGCAGTGAAGTGTATTGTGTACTAGTAGTGTAACGTAGGAAGTGTTGTTTATTTTTTTCTCTTTATCTTATTATGCATTTTTTTTTCTTTTTGTAACAAAACTAAGTGAGCATTATGTCAAATCTTTCAGTTATTTTTGTAGACTCATATCGTTTTCCGGATATTTATCCTAACTATCCCCCTTCATAGAGTTTCCGAAATATTCGTAAGCTGGCAGGGGGGAGTTAAGATCCGGGGAAAACTAATACCGGCTTTAATCCTACACTGCGAGAATGTAAACAAGCAGAATGTAGATATTGGTGATCAGAGCTCAATAATAAAAGCCAGTCTTTATTAATATCTCGTGTGTTTCACTCCTTGTCCTTTTGTCCTTCCCTTTTAAGTGTACCATGCAAAATTTACTCCAAGGTCCTTGAAAAGAGAATCAGAAGATGGTTGGAAATAAGTGGAAGAATGGCTACATTGATAGTGAAATAACAACATTCCGTATTGGGGCAACAAGCAGAATGTTCAACCCTGTGAAAAAAGGACCCATGAACCGCTGCGAGGTTACAAAAAGGTAAGGTAAGACCAGAAGAGAATATAAATATAGAATACATCTCCAGACAGTTCCAGTCACTGATCTAATAGAGTGGAACTGCCACAGATGGTTTGAACATCTGTTACCTATGGAGCCAAGCCGAACAGCGAAATGTGCATATAATGCAAGAGTAGAGGGGAAGAGAGGAAGAGGAAGACCGAGACTAAACTGGGAAGACGGGATGAAGGAGGCTTTCAGGAAAAGGGGAATGGGTTGGAATAGAGGAAATGTGCTGGTCCAGAACTGGGCCAAGCCCCTCACTGCTTAGGCGGTAGGCGAGGATAAAAGATTATGATGATGTATATAGCATTTCCGAGTCTATTTGAACCTTGTCCAAGTCAGCTGTAACCTTTTACAAATCATATCCCTTTCCAAGTCACAAGCAACCCTTTCCATTTCAAATATAACCCTTTCCAAATGAGTTGAAACCATTTCCAAAGTAAATGTAACGCTTTACAACTCACTTGTCACCCTTTTTATTTCAATAGTAACCGCTTCCATTTCAATTGTCACCCTTGAAAATTTACCGTACTGGGGAATGGACGAGTTAAAGGCCTCAGAACTCGCCAGGATAAAATCACAACCTTTTTCTTCACAACTCTTGTTAGTACAAAAATGAGGGAAACAATTAAAAAAACAGGTTGATTTTTTGTTTCTGAGAAAGTTTATTTTTAAAAAGGAAAAACATTTAATCTGAACTTAACAACAGTATCTTCATAGTTTTGGTAATAAAATAATAAACATAATGATATTCTTGTTTGCCAAAAAATCAAGGAAAAAATGTAAATACAATAAGTTGATTTTTTTCTCAAGAAGTAAATAATAAAAAAAATGAAAAAAATTTAAACTGAACTGAACATTATCGCATTAAAAAAAAAGAGTTTATTCCTTAGGAGTAAGTAAAGTAACACTGTTCGTTTAACTTGTGAAAATTTGATTTAAAAATCTCAGCACCTTCAATGTATTGGATTTCCAGTTGTTGCTGCAGGAAGCAGGAGTAGCATGTCCATATAATCCACATAATTGTTCCAGTCTGTGGAGCTTATTCCATTATAATTAATTAAATATGTTTAATGATAAAAATCATTGATTTTCGAAAATTGTATTAATTTCATTTGTTTACTGATTTGTGCCTATAATAGTTTTGAAAATAACAAAAAAAATGTCAAGATTTATCCCGTTGAGTTCTGAACCCTCAACTTCACCCATTCCTCAGTACGTTAAATTTTCAAAAGTTTTTCAAAGGTGACCATTGAAATGGAAACGGTTACAATTGAAATAAAAAGGGTGAGAATTGAGTCGTAAAGCGTTATATTTGCTTTGGAAAGGGTGGCTTGTGACTTGGAAAGTGTAGCATTTGATTTGTAAAAGGTTACAGTTGACTTGGAAAAGGTTCAAATAGACTTGGAAATGCTATATATAAAGTTATATTCTGAGCCTTGTAGTTAAAATATCAATATTATCAAGGAATATGTTATTTATGGAAGGTATCATTTACTCATCTACCGGGAATAATCATCGGAAGTTTAGTTTGAAAACATATATCTAGATTAATGTTTATCTCAATAGACTTCTGGGATACCTAATGATGCAAATCGAATTAATAACTTGCTACTTGTTCAACCTAACCACCTCATCAGTTTGGCTGGTGATGAATAGTTTGGAATCGATAGTTAGAACTCTTGATCGCACTTGCACAACAAACTTGGGACCCATTAGCGTCCTTCCTCCCACCACCTTCCTTATCAGCTATCGTGTTGTGTATCGATATGGATTCTAGTAAATCAGTGATAAGAGAATGTATAAATCAATAAACAATGATTGAAACGGCAATTAATAAAAGCACATTATGGATATTAAAACCACAGAAATTTGATTATATGTATTGGTGGAAGAAAGGCATTAGTATGATACAAATAAAAAAAAATTTAAATTTATTTATTGAAATTTACAACTTTTTTTTTCATGTAGCGGCCTTTAAAGACCACGCAAATATCACTACTTTTCGTTTCTAATTTTGTCTTTCTTTTCTAACAGTATTTTCTCATCATTTCTTTGTCCCATTGCTTCCTTTTTTCGACCCGCAGTACCCTTCCGTTTTTCTTTAATTTCCACATGAACATTAATTTATTTTAATTTTCTTAATTATCGTCTTCTATCTAGATAGTCTTTGTACGTTTGTTTTAATTTTTCTACTTCAGCTGTCATTTGTTTTACATACCCTCCTATCCCCCCCCCTACTATCTGATTCAATTTCCAACATTTTTAATAAAATATTTTTTTTAATAAAGTCATATTTTGAGTTGTATCATGTTTGAACTTAATGGTTTATAGAAATAATGCCATAAGTTAAAATAAAAAAAAATGATGCTTTTAAACATTTTATTATGGTTAGTAAAATTTTTTCAATAACATCATTGCAATAGGAATGATTTGCTTTTACCTACATTTTTATTTTTGACTCTTTTGTTTTTAACTCACATTATACTATACCTCTATTAAAAAATTGAAATATCTCTATTGAAAAAATTGTTTTTTGGGTTATGACTAGGGATCGGATTTTTATGTATTTAAATATGCCAAATATTTAATTATAATATGCAGTTATTTTCGTTCATTATGTGATTTTCTTAAAATATTTTCAGAAATATTTAAGTAAAATGGACATTTTTTTTATGAAAATGGATTTTTTTTATCGTTATAATGATTGATACAACAAAAGAACATTTTTACAATTTATAACAATTATAAGGAACAATAGATTTTTTTTTGTTTACAAGTTATAATGATGATTTATTTAAGAGACTGTAGAAGAGATTTGTAACGAAAAATAAAACAGAGGAACGGTGGCTTTGTAATATGTAAATTTTTAAAAATCGTTATAATTTAACCGTTAGAACTCGACTAAAGACTAAACAAAAAGCAATTATTTTTTAAATATATACATTTATTTATTACAGATATGACACAATTTAAAATATTGTCCTCACTGTAATTTTACAACAACAGAACATTTTTTCAATTTATAATAGTAAAAGATGTGTTAAATTTTCAATTTTGAAAACTTCACTCTTCGAAATTTTTTGTAACCACGTGGAGTTTCAAATGTTGGAATGTAAAGCTACGATCTGGGCGTAGAATTGAACCATAAGATCGTTCAACATCTACAGATGTTATAGGTGGCTTGCTGAAAGAAGTTATCTTGTTGGGGGTAAAGGGCAGACGATGTTGTGAGGTGACTTCTGTTCCGCTGATAATATCAGAAATCTGGCTGATGGTCTTCCACCCCTTGTTCTTGCTCAGTACTTCGGCCAGTTTTGATCTGATCAGATACCCCCAGGTATTCCTTCCACATATTCGATGACCTTTTTAACGCTAGCCTCGTTTTCTGTCAGTGGAATATTTTGGGACTCAAGTTGAGTAATGGCTTGTGAGAGAAATACGCAATGTTAGAAATGAAGGCAAAGTCGTTCTTTAAATTTGGTTTCTCGAGTAACGACTTGGCTCTATTTATCGCTACTATTTCGTCTTCGAAATGTGAAAGGACATCCTTGATTTTATCTTAGTTCTCGCACTAATACTCAGCTGCTTCCATCCAAGTACCCCATCTTGTCAATATTGGCTATAGTGGAAGGCACAGGTCTGGATAGAGATCTTTTAGCATTTGAATGCGACTTGGTGCTTTAAAGAACACATTTTTAACCTAGGAGATTAAGGAATCTACTCCACTTAACAAAGATCGGACCGTTTCTGCCACTCGATTCAAGGCATGAGGAATACACGTCACATGAATTATCTTAGGATAAAATACCTGAATGGATTGCCCAGCCTTGAACATTTTGGGGACAGCATCAGAAAGAAACAAAAGAACTTTTACGTTCAAAACTCCACTGGGCCATATGATATACATTGAGGCATCAAAGAATCGTGAAATGGTGGAGTGGTTGCATTTTTCGAGAACTTCAGAGTTCAAAAAGAATGGCTTTGAATCCACATCACTGTCAAGATTTCCAATAATTGCATTGGCAATACACCTGCCCTCTACGTCAGGTTCATCAATTGACACCCAAATCGGTCCATCTTTGATATGTTCTCGAATCTTGGGTAGTGTATCTTTATAGATATCTTCCAGGTAGTTTTTACGCAGAGTGCTCTCATCAGGTTTTTTTTGTTAATATAGGCCTCTAAGAATCCTTTGAAATGAGGATTATTAAGTTTGTGGAAAGGCATATCTGTTCTGACCGAAGCCCGACACACATCTGTACTCAGAGTAGACTTACTGGATGATGGAGATGTATGCTTGACGGGACGTCCTGTATTTCTTGCTGTTTTTATCCTCTTTGTGCGATTAGGTGGCAATATGTTGAGTTACTTGGGAACGTTGAGAGCAAGAAACGCGCTTATCACAAGCTGAGCAGTAAAAAAGTTCTGCTGGAAACTCGCGAAGATATTTAGCAACTGGCTGTCGGTTTGAGCCCGTTGTTCGTGGCATTTCACCCAAAAAAGAATACACTAAGTGACCGAACGAAATAAATGATTGGGCACTTCAACGAACGAGCTGAAAGAAAATACAACGATGCTAAACTAACAAGAACCAGTCACTGTTTAGAATCATTCTCTGTAAATTACAGTAGCCATTGTACCCACTCTGATTCACAGCCCTACACCCTGTCGTTCACAGTTACTGTCAACCACCTCCAAATTATGAAGATATGCTCAAAATAAAAAATATGTACTTATTTTGATCAAATATGTGGAAATATGTATTTATTTTGATTAAATATGTGGAAATATGTGAAATAAAAGTAGCCTAGACGGCTTAAAAAGTGTCAGTATAAACACTTCTAGTTGAAAAACGTCTACAAATTGACTAGAAAAAAACATGTAAATACATACGGATCCGATCCCTAGTTACGACGTTCTCTTGTAGGAGCGGTATGAACTGTATATAATTTGTAACCGTAGGGTATTTTGGTTTCTCGCCATATCATCCGCTAGCTTTCTAGATTAGAATTATTTATGTATTTCTAGAGCTTATTGTTGTTGTATTTTTTCTATGCACGGTACATTATGTGCCATAACTGCAATGATATTGATAGTCTGGTTAAAACAGTTCTACTCCAGCCTTTGTAAAAATAAAGGAAATTAATTCTTCACCGGTGAATATCCTAAAGCAATTATTATTAAACTTTCTCAAGTAATATTAATTTCCAAGCTGGAGAAATATTCCGCTACTAAATTAAATGGATGTATACAGGCTGAGAAGAGAGCTACCTACAGGCTTTCCTTATAGCCTGGGAATCAGACTGCTCCAGTCGAGCTACACAACTCAAGAGCCAGGCTCTGAGAATTAACTTCGACTAAGACTGGAATTAAATGGCAATTAAATACTGTTTGAAGTGTTATTAAGGCCCTCAGAACTGTCGGGGAATACTTTATTAAGGTATATTCTCTTAATAAAACAGAGAGCACCAATTATGAAAATTTTTGAAAATTCTAAATAAAATTCAAAGCAATTATATAAATGATATTTTCTCATATGGGAGATCGTAGAATAACGTTTAAGCCATCAGAGTTATTAAATTTTTATTACCTTGTGCTTAAGAATCGAAGTAAAAAAAAAATTAAAAATAAGTTGGCTACATTGCTTTCTAAAAGCCAAAGCATTTATAAAGGTATTTATTTATTTCACGGGAAAGAAAATGGTCCGGGTGGAGGTAAAACTGTTTATTAGAAACCCGACGTTTCGACCCACATTACAGGTCTTCTTCAGGGTTATATATTAAATGCATTTTGCATGTCTTCATCATTGTATTTAGCCCTGATGAAGACCTGCAATTTGGGCCGAAACGTCGGGTTTCTAATAAACAGTTCCACCCGGACTATTTTTCTCATAAATCTAAGTTCAACTAATATTGTTCAAAATTATTAATTTTAAGTTATTTAGAATATATGAGCTGTATGAAAATATGGATAAATAGCAATTAGATATGTGTTAACACTTTACACTTTTTAAATTTTATTATGAAATAATAATAATAATTTTATAATCATTAAAATCGTTTTAAAGAAGACAACATGTTTTTGTTGTTGATCCAAATGGACTTTAAAAAATAACAGCTCATACAATTTATTTATTGTCTAATTTTCCAAAATTCACAAAATAACATGCTGTACCAAATAGACCAGTCTCAAATTAAAAACAATTGTACAAATTTAAATATATCTGTGCAGAATCATAATTTACAATGAAAGAAAAAAATGTATAGAAAAACTTTAACTTTACATTCTTAATAACTTATAGACATATATATAAACAATAAGTGCGTTCATGTGGTCTAGTGGTTAGCGTAACAAACTACTAAGCCCAAGATCGCGGGTTTGTAGCTCGGCAGGTGACGATAGGGTTTTTTTTAAGGGAGTATAAAATCCTTAGTTACGCCGTCCTTCGGAAGGGGAGTTAAACGGAGGTCCTGAGCCCGATGCCAGGTGCTCGGTAAAAAATCCTGATCCTAATTAAAATTGGATATGCAAAATTTTGAGCTCCCACTGTAACATCGTCCGATTTGCGATAGCAGCATAAAGTGACGTTAAATGATCAAACAAACATATCAACAATAGCAATAAAATTAAAGAAATTTATATCCTACAATAATAAATGTTTCGTTCTTTTATGTACATACCGCTTTGTACTATTTTTTGTGTAGTTCGCAATGTTTTTTATGAGTGGGTTTTTATTATTTTTACACCAAAAAAAAGAATTGTTAACATAGTTTGTTGATAAATATTTTAATGTAAGGTATACTTAATTCTTTTTGCATAATTTTAATAGCTCATATAATGATGTAAAAACGTAGCTCATATACGTTATTCTATGGCAATCCCTCTTGTTTAATATTTCACTTTATTACTTTATAGAGCCTATTAAAAATGGATGCCCGCTTAATATTGTATTGAGGTACTGAGTATTTTGTATTCAATGAAATAATGAAATGTTTTTTTGTTTTTTTTTATTAGCGTAGAATCGTTTTACAGATAAAATAATAGTTATTTATTTGACAAACAAGGAAAGTGCCACTTTATTACACTCGAGTGGTAATTAAACGAGGGTGTTATAAGCACATTTCTCACGTGTTGAATATTACATTTTTCCTGCAACCATTTAAAAATTAAGAAATTAAAGGTGAAACTTTAGAACAATTAAAACTATGCAATCGCTGGTGGGTAATGCTAATGCTAGATTTTTAAATTTCTGATCTGTGAAAGTTCTAATACATTTAAGGTTATATTAAATATTTTTATAAAATCGCTTCAAAATAAATAAGATCTATCTTGAATTAAATATAAAATACTTCTAAAATTATTTATTTTAACATTTAAAAAATATAAAATGAATAATATCATAATACCGCCATTTAACATTTCTATTTATTTAATTATTGATATTTACAACTGTATTACAATAATACATCAAGTAAAAAGGCTAAGCGATACATAATGACATGTGAAAATGACAAGTAGAGAAACTATCCACTGGTAGTACTCAAATTACAAGTTCATCTAAGAAGTCACGGGGCTTCTTTTCAGACGCCTCGGAGGATTATCGGGAATTGAAGAGGAAGCTAGTTTGAAACTAGAAGCTTTGAGTGGAAATGAAGTTTGTTATGAAAGGATAGATAGCGGACAGCAAATGGGACATTAAGGTCATTATGGATGACTTTATTCTTAACAAAATAAGGAGCATTTAGGATTTTACAAAGGATTTTGGATTGTAGGGATTGGATACGAGAGGAATTCGATGGCTTAGTGGAGGCCCAAAGCTCTACTCCGTAGGCCCAAATAGGTTGTATGATGGTCATGTAGATGAGTCTTTTGTAATTAATTGGGAGCTTAGAGCGTTTTTCTAGTAAGTGTTGAAGTATCCTGAAACGTCGAACGGTTTCATGTCTCGTATTTAACATTTAAAATAACAGAGTGCTGATTGTCAAATTCGATCTTTGTGGCTGTTACTTTCCCCGACTAGTAAGGGAAAGTACTAGTAAGTAGGGACTTTCCACACCGGTTTTAGTTGAGTTATGGATAGCATTACTCAATGGTTGCAGAAAAAAATATTTTACAAGAAATGTTTCTTATTTCACTTCTTTCTCTGTATTGAAATAACAGTCCCAAAATCGCAATATTGGAATAATGAGTAGCTTGTTTTATCATCGAAATCAATGAATTCCATTTTTTGCATTACATTCTATAAAACTATATTTTGTGTAACGGCTTAAAGTAGTCAAGAACTGTAGCCTTATTTATTTTTATTTTCCTGATCTGATGGGTTATTTTATTTGTTTTGGATTTTCTATTTTGGTTTAACTTATTCAGCACGAGAGAGGATTAATCAAAACGCAGTTCCTCGATTCAATGCCAGGCAATACAGACATAGTATTGCATCACTAAAAACTTTTTTATATAATACAAAAAAAAATTGTACCACTACAACCCGTGAACGGGGCTGGGGCTCAGTACATGATAGAGACTGTACTGTTTCATAGGCAACGGTTCTGCAAGGTCTTGTCCTAGCCCACGCTCAACAGCCAGATTTTCCCCCTTATTTTAGGTACCCTATTTCCATAATATTTTATAGAGGCTGGGTGAGCCTAAATACTTTATGATCCATCTCTGGCCGTAAACAGACTAAATAAAAGTCTTGCCCACAGCGGGATTTGAACCGAAATTTCCGGCATGGCAACTCAGTGCTCTACCACTGAGCCACTCCGCTCCATTTTTTATAAAATAATAAAATCGATGATCGAATGTCAGCACTTTTATTAAAAATAATTATATATTACCTTACTAAGATAGTAAGAAATTCAGAATTATTTTACTCTTTTTTTTAATTTGATAGTTAATAATTAATAATTTGATAGTTAATAATTAATAATTTGATTTTATAATGAATAATTTGTTAGTTAATTTATATAATGAAAAATAAACATAAGTTCTAATTTTATTAATGCTTACCTTGGAACCTCGTGTGATCGAATTCCTCGTATTTCGAAATGTCTATCGTGTCGTTGAACGACCAGTGCCCCTGGAGGTCTTGGAGGAAAGGATTCGTCTGGAACTTAAGGAGCTCCCACAGTGTTGTGTAGTTGGCGTGAAGGGGATCTTCATCTGTGATCAACAATCACGTATAAATTATTTTACTCAGTAATTTTTCAATATTTAGGGAGCAATATATACTACTAATGTTTGTAAGGTGTACTATTAACTGTGCAAATAGGCGATTTGCATTGGTGTATTAGCCACCAGGTTTTTATCCGCATGTAACAAAGGCTGGGTGAGCCCCGTGAGATACAGCAAATCCCACAGGCTGGAATTAATGGTAATAATTCCGAAGGTCGTCACTTTGAGTTGAGTCACACCACGTTTGTTTTATTAGTTGTTTATTACTATTATTAATTTTCTATTATCTCCCAGTTGTGCTTTTAGAATTTTGGTGAGTGTATATTGGATTTTCAATTTCTGATGTATTGATCAGCTGTTTTTTACCTAACCTTATCCAGTTGGGGTCTAGTAACCTTCCCTATTATTCAGTAGTTGCATTTGATCCTTTGGAGGTGGTGGGATGTTTCTTGGGTGCATTATTCATGTTTTGCTTAGCTGTTATTCCCTTTCCACCCTGAGGATGCCTGAATAGGTGGAATAATGGACAGATATTTTCAATTTCTGTTTTAGTTTTGGAGACTTTTCGTTGGGAATTTTCCCATGGTCTAAACATTTATGTGAGGTCTCTTTTTACCTTTCTCATTTAAATATTTAGATAATTATAATAATGCACATAGCCATGAGTCAATACTACATCAAAATATTGAAAATTGTAGTAGCAATACTAGTATTTTTTGTATTTATTTATTTATTGATATTTACAACTGTATTAAAATAATACATCAAGTAAATGGGCTAAGCAATACATAATGACAACTAGTATTTAAGGAAATAAAAGCTTATATAATATCAATGTAACTTGATAGTCGGTTTAAAGTAAACATTACCCAAAACATATTTCTTTTAACAAATATTAATTAATATAATAATCCAAAATTCGGTTAAATTTAACACTTGATATGAAAATGATTTGTTTATCGGATCAAGTAGTCCACTTGGACGGTCTGCTGTTTAGTAGCATAACTACTGATAAAGTTATAATTTCCTCGTTTTGGAATATCGGAGCTCCCTCATAAGCCAAGTTTCAGACAATAAGATAACATTGTATTTGCTTAATTCTGTAATTTCCAATAATGAAATTCAAAAAATTTTTTTGTTAAAATGTTAATGTTATTGTTTCAGTCTCTATTCTTCTTGTAAATTTTGGAAAGGAATAAGCTGTACCTTATTAATAGACGCTAATTCCCTAATTATTCCCTATTTCTATAATATTCTTTAACTATTCACTATTTCTATAATATTCTTTAATTATTCACTATTTCTATAATATTTGTAACTATTCCCTAATTCTATCTAATAAATCATAAGTCAAACGGTGATTGTAGTCGAAATTCTTAAAAATGATAGTATTACTATTTTAATAAAGAACTATTCCTCTCGTATTCAATCCTTACAATCCAAAATCCTTCGGAAAATCCTTAATGCTCCTTACTTTGTTACGAACAAAGTAATCCATAATGACCTTAACGTCCCGTTTATTGCTAATTTGGCCCGAATCCGATACCAATCTTTTCATGACAAACTTCATTTCCACTCAAATCCACTAGTTTCAAACCACGCAACCTCTTCAATTCCTGATAATCCTCCGAGGCGTCTGAAAAGAAGATGGCCTCGTGACCTTCTAAGCTGAACTTTTTATTGAGTACTACCACTGGGTAGTTTCTCAACTTATCTTTTCATGTCAATGTATCCACTCATTTTATTTACTTGATGTATTTTGTATACAGTTGTAAATTTCAATAAATAAATTTAATAAAAAATAAAATAAAATAAAGAACTCTGAAGACCTTATATTTTCCACAAGGTTAAACTACGATTATTTTTTCATTATATATCCCATTCCACACATATTCTATTCCATTTAACACAATACAGTATCCCATAGAACTTAGAAAAAAAAAAAAAAGAGAACTATCTCACAAAGAGGTAGAGAGAAAGAGAGATGTTCTAGAAGCCTAGCGGTCTCAAAATAAAAACTTTTTTCTGTTAGCTTTGCTTCCTTTTATTTCATTCATTCCGCCAGAATTATGGCGCTATTTTTTTAGAGAACTCCCCTGAACAACCTGCTCTTCTGGGACCGCTCATTCGCACTTCATTCTGTTCCGGGTATTCTCGACAACGGTCGTTTGAACGAAATGGAAGTCCATCCTCCGGGATTACCGGACATTGTAAGCCTTCGGGTTTTGTGGTTATGGTATAATTGGAAATAAAAAAGTAGTTTGCATTTTATAACTAACTACTATAGATTTAACAGTACCAGACTGAAACTTTAAAATTTACTATACAAAGGCTCCAAGTTCCCAATTAATTACAAAAGACTCATATACCAGTGCATGACTACTATTTGGAATTACGGAGTAGAGCTTTGATCCTCCATTAAGCCATCTAATTCCTCTCCTATCCAATCCTTACAATCCAAAACCCTTCGTTCCAATTCGTAAAATCCTCAATACTCTCTACGTTGTTAAGAATAAAATCATTCAAAATGACCTTAAACCCCTATTGAAACTAACTCGAACCCAATAATTTCAAACCTCTTAAATGCCTGATAATCCTACGAGACTTTTGAAAAGAAGATCTCCTTACCTTCAAAGTTGAATTTGTTATTTGAGCACTACCGTTGGATAGTCTGTCTACTTGTCTTTATGTCATGCTATTATGTATCATTTTAGTCTGTTTGCAGCGGGAGATGGATCATATAGGATCTAGGACCCTCCTGGGGCCCACCCAGCCTCTATAAAATATTATAAAAATAGGGTACCCAAAATAAGAGGGAAAAATCTGGCGTCGTCGAGCGTGACCTAGGACAAGTCACCTCCCCTCAGAACCGTTGTCCATGAAACAGTACAGTCTCTACCATGTACTGAACCCCAGACCCTTCATGGGTTGTAGTGGTACAGTTTTTTTTTTTATGTATCATTCATTCTATTTACTTGATCTATTATTATAATATAGTTGTAATGTTCAATAAATAATTTTTTTTAAAAAGATATCGTATTTCTGATATGAACGAGCCCCCTTGCACGACTGCCAATTGCTTCCCTATCGTTAAACCCATCCATTTCTCCAAAAACTTGTATCTTAACACTTAATAAATATATATATATATATAAATCTCCCATCACGATGTTTGTTCGGGCTAAGCTCCAAAACTACTGGACAGATTTTAATGACATTTCGCATAGATATATAACATTGCCTAACTTAAAATATAGGCTATGTTTTATTTCGAATAATGATCGCAAGTTTTTTTTCTAACCTGCCGGATTTTTTGTATGTTTTAAAGGGATATCTGTATATAAAATTATATAATATATATTTAAAATTATATTTTTTTTAACTTGCCCTATTTTCGGTACATCAATTAAAAATCAACCATTATATTTCCCATTCATTAAACTGATATTTATATTTTATCAGTTAGGAATTTTGTATATTTTTTTGTTTATTATATACTATAGTAAGATATAAGATGAATAAAATGTAAACTTAAAAATCAATTTAATTCATTTTTGCAATGCATCATTATTTCTTTAAAATTCAAATTTTAAAACTATTATAAAAGCGTGGCCGGATCAGCTAAAGTTAAGTATAAGTTTTTTTTGTAACATATATTTTATTTATATTTAGTCTTTTATTTTGTTTTTTCAATTTTCACTTCATTGCATTCTTATATTCTAATGAATCATCAATTCAATTTATTCAGGTATTATTATTTTTCTAATATTTATTTATTTTTTATATTAATATATACATTTATATTTCTATTTTTTGTTATTTGTTACTGACTTTTTGTTTTGTAAA
This sequence comes from Troilus luridus, assembly GCA_964056705.1. Taxonomy (NCBI): domain Eukaryota; kingdom Metazoa; phylum Arthropoda; class Insecta; order Hemiptera; family Pentatomidae; genus Troilus; species Troilus luridus. Next base: position 103,792,908 of record OZ057416.1, on the reverse strand, counting down.
TAAATTTTCCGACATTGGGATGTTATACTAGATCCCATAGATTATATATTATACTAGAATAATATATAGAATACTTAATTACATAAGATGAATTCCGGATAACGAAGAGGATAAAAGATGAACTAATGATAATAATGACAGAATGACGTGTGAAATGTAGCGTATTTATCGTGAATGTAAGGTTTCACATTTAGAATGTTCGTGTGGTATGAAATGAACCAAGATGCATATACAGTTTTTTTAGAGTTTATGGTTTGTAATATTTGTATCGTGATCGTAGATTGCCTTTTTCCATGACCTCATAGTTCTGCTTCAAATGTCCAAATAAGCGTTAGTGTAAATTTTATATATATGCTGATTTAATGAAGTATAATGTTTTTGCATTACTCGTTATGATCATTAGCCCAGAAGATGTCATAATTGGTTTTAGCGTTGTTTTTTTTAGTTCTTGTCAATAGAATTTTATATCCATGTTCTATGTGAGTCATTTAAAGTAATATACATAGGTCTGATGGACACATATTATTTTATGGGGAGAAGCTATGGGGTATACTCGATTTTTTTACCTTTAATTTTGATATTTTGAGTTGTGCAATCACATTAACTAAAATTGATAATTTTGGAAAAAATGATAATCTTATAACAATTGGAAAAATTGCTATAAGAAAAGGTACTTGAATAGATGGGTGAAGAATATCAATTTTAACAGCTCTAGTGTTTATTTTATCCTCCAAATCAAATAAAATGTTGTGAAATAAAACTTGTTTGTTACTACATTTCCATGCTCATATTTATTTCAACACCCCTCCTTCCATTATGGCAATATGGGTTTGATAACATTAATTATTACACAATATTTTTATAAAAAGGTGTCAACAACACGCGGTTTTCCCAGGCGGTCACGCATCCAAGTACTCACCATACCCGACGCACAGCGGAGTATTAGCCCTTAAAACCTGTCCAAAACTAGAAATACCGAAATTCAATAAATGCTATCAAAATTGGCATTCCCTGATTCATAACTATCTGGCCTATCTTCTCGGCACAATATTGGTACGAGCCGCCCTGATTTATCTTAAACAACAGTTGAACACAAGTTTTCGACGACGCGACGGATCACTCAGTACGTTTTATATGCTCAATATAATTAGTTATATAGTTGTTATGGTTTGATTTACCAGTGATATATTTTCCTCAGTTGTTTGTGAGGTAGGTAACAAATGTTTTTATAGTTTATTGGAAATTAATATCAGCACTTAATTGCATATTTTTGTATGATCAAGAAGTAAAAATATATTTAAGGTAAGGTTTTAACCATGTTCCGGCTCTGTCCGGGATAACTTTTTGATACCATATTATTCTACATTTAACACTTAAATAATCCATGCAGTAAAATCTTCCGCATGTAGTTGCCAATTATTTAAAAATGAGTTTAAAAAATCTTATTTTTAATTGGGTTTGAAGGAAAAAAGGACAAAACTCAAATAGCTTTATGTTTTGGAACATTTTCGACCTGTTTACACTTAAATCTTGTGATTAGTGGCACTAATTTAAAGGTTAGGCAATTTTAGACGTGCGTCACAAATTTTTAATTCGAAACAAGCATCATTTTTATTATTATTAAAAAAAATAATTTTTAAATTAATACACAAGATACAAACAACACAGTCCAAGATTCACAGAAAAATTGTTAATGCACCATGGTATATTTCGAATCAAACCATACACAACGACATGAACATTCCCACTTTAAAATCATTTATTCATAACAAATACATAACATTCCACTCCTTGACACAATATCACCCAAACCCTCTCGTTCTTACGCTTTCCTACTCCCTGTTATCTGGACTTGATAAGAAAAGATTAAAAAGACATTGGCCAAGAGACCTACTCAACTATTGATATTTTTATTCCATCATCATATAGAAGATCATGTAGAAAAGCAAAGCGAAAAACACTCGAACCAAATTTGCTGAATGCGCAGTTGCAAATGAAAATTAAATAATAAAAAATATAAATTAGTTTTTTTATTTTCAGGCTTGAAAATGGAGCGAGAATTAACTCGCTTACAATTGTTTTAAACTTTAAATTAAAAAAGTGAATTACCATTGATAACAAATATAAGAAACTTCATCTTAAGTTTTTCCAGATGTTTATGTTTGTTATCATTGTGGTTGAGAAAGTGAATTATACTCCGAATATTACACTAAATGGTTTTGAAAAACAACAGTAGGCTATATTTAATATATACATACAAATATACATGTACATAAAAATAATGCCATAAATAATTTTTAAAAATTAGTTAAAAGATTTTTATTGATTTGATTTGCAACCTACCCTGAGCTTTTTATCGAGAAAATTTAAGTTACATAAGAATAATATTAATAATCATAACTTTGTACTCTCTTTAGCTGTAAAACTCTGTTGAGGCTTAAAAATATCCTTAAATATATAAACAAGCATAAATAAACTTATTTTAAAATTTAAATAACAGTTATCAAACGGTTAATATTTTTAGCCAGGTTTTAAGGGCTGATACTCCACTGTGCGGCGTTGCTTAATCGGACGAGAAAACGACCGTATTCATTGTATTGCGATTAATATTAGTAACAAGGTAGCTGATATGGATATTCAGGTTATAAACAATGTAGGATAACAGCCCCCGCAGACTGGATAATTAATAACACCCTTTTGTAACTCTGAAATAATTTCCACTGTAATTTTTTATGTAATTACTGTCATGAATCTACACTTATTCCGATACACAAAAAGGGGCCGAGGACGGACTGCAATAACAACTACGGAATCTCACTCCTACCAACTTGCTATAAAATTGTCTCATCAATCCTAACTAGTAGAATTACGGAATACGCCGAGGAAATTATCGCGGATTATCAGTGCGGTTTTAGACGAAACCGTTTAACAATCGAGCAAATATTTTCCTTACACCAAATACTAGAGAAAAAATAGAATAAAATGGTGTCGTTCATCAGCTTTAGATCGATTTTAAAAAAGTTTATGATTCCATCGACAGTCAAATTATGTATAACTTATTGGTTGAACTGTGTATAGCAAATAAATTAGTAAATCTGCTAAGGATGTGTATGAGAGAAACTTTCGATAAGGTTAGAATCTTTTAATAATTGTTCGGAGAAGTTTGAGGATTGTTCAGGCTTAAGACCAGCTGATTCGCTATCACCTGTAATATTTAATTTAACACTCGAGTACGTTATTAAAAAGGTAATACACAACGAAAGAGGTTTGAATTTTAGCTTGATTAGTAAAATATCCGTTGCGGACGATTTGTACTGTTGGGTGAGGACGAAGAAACTATAAAGCTAAATACACAAACGTTTATGAATGCTGCTAAGGAAATAAGGCTGGAAATAAATTCGGATAAGACTAAGTATATGGTGAGTAGCAGGAAAGGGCGAAACTTTAGTGATATTGTTGTAGGAGGAAATAAGTTCGAGCATGTGGAGATGTTTAAGTACTTAGGTTACTATGGTAACTGGAAAAAACGAAATTCAAGAGGAAATAAAGGCGCGACTAAAGGCGGGAATTGCATGTTATTATTCGGTCTCGAAATTACTAAGCTCGCGTCTTTTGTCTAGAAATATAAAAATCAGAATTTATAAAACAATTATTGTTCCATTTCTTCTCTATGGATGTGAAACTGGAAACTAACGCTGAAAGATTAACAACGTCTTCAGGTATTCAAAAATTAGGTAGAATAATCGGTCCAAAAAAGGACGGGACCACGGGGGAATATAGGAGATTACATAACGCGGAATTGCGAAACATGAATCCGGTAAATATTATTCAGGTGATAGCGTCGCGAAGATTAAGATGGGCATGTAAAGTTTCTGGGCTTTGTAACACGCGAATGCCCAAGATGTTGATTGGCGTCTGAGGTGTTTTTTGTTGTTGTTTTTTTTCTAGGTAGGGGAAAATCTTTCATAAGACGAAGTGTAACCATTTAAGAAAAAAAGTCACACAACAGAGTGAGATTCCTACTCACTAAAAAAACACCTCCCAATTCTCCTTTTACCATCCCACGGAACAGCCGTCAAGCATTACTTCGTGGGGGGGGGGGGTGCAGAATGGCTATGTGCCTATTTCTTCCTTGGACAACTTATGTGGAATTAGCCAGAGCTTGGCCTTTATTTTCTCGCTCTTGTGTTCTGAGCCTTCTTCCGATTTGCGCGGCATAGTCTGCTGCAGCACTCCAATGCTCCTGCTTAGTCATCATCAAAGTGACAATATTTTCCGGCGATGATTTCTTTCCGAATTTTATGTCTAGACGTCTGAGGGGTAGACCGAGGCGTAGGTGGGAGGATTGCGTTAGGAATGATCTAGCGGGTTTGGGTTTGGTTGGTGCTACGTGGACGGAGGTTTGTAAACATAGATTTGTGGTATCGGCATCGAGCCTTAGGGTTCGTTAAGCCTTTATTTATTTAATTACTGTAATGATCAAAAGTAGGAATTCTTGAAAAACGGTCTCTCTGTATATGAAAATCGTTGCGAAAAAACATAGTAAAGTTCTATATAATTTATTAGTTCTTCTTTTCGATAAGGGCAACTATGGACAACGTGTAGCTTTCAATTCTTCCCACCCAAGTTTTTTCACTTCCGTTCTTTCCAATGTTCATTTACTTTTTCACTGCGCTCCTTTTCTTCTGTCCTTGGACTACTTGGTCCCTGGTTTCTTTCTCATTCCTCCTTAGAATCCCTCCGCACTTAAGATCCTGTTCCTAAAAACTCTGACCACAATATCTAGACTTAAACTACTTCATTTTTAATCTTTCTTTTCTTCTCTAATTAACTTGAATATCTTTCCCTCTCAAATTTACTTGAATATCCTTCTCATCAATCTGGAACCATTCATTCCGAAAATATGTAAAAAAAACTAACAATCTTATTTTTCTTATCGTTTTCCTTATCTAATCTATTCCGCTTGCTTTTATTCAGTGAGTGTATCGAGTAAGAACCTGCTCTGGTTTCTTGAATAACGATTCGCACTTTTTCCCGCTACATACTTCAGTTGTTTTCATGGGCTTAAGATTTTTCTCATAATTATTTTTTAGACCTCATTACCTTTATCTAATCCATATAAGTATAAAGGTTTCACCAATGTAGTGTAGTGCATTAATAATGGGTCGTATAAAAATAAATGACCATTTAATTAAATTCCAGAGTTCAAAAGCCTGTAAATATTTTAATGTTATTTATCATTTACAAACAAAAAATAGGAAAAGACGCTCTACAGGGATAAGTTCACCTATTTAAACTTAATCAACGAGATTTTAGGAAAGGAACAATCAGATTACTATAATTATTTTCCTATGAATGAAAACTATTTTAATAATTTATTAAGTATGGTTTCTCCTGATATTAAAAAACTAGATACAAATATGAGGAAAAGTATATGCCAAAAAAAAGCGATTAGCACTTTCAGGCCGACATTTTGAGGACTAGTTTCCAACGCTAATTTCTCCTGTAGCCATCACCCGGATTGTGAGAGAAACCTGTGAAGATCTCATTGAGAGACTGAAAAACTATATTAAGGTAAACACAAATAAAACTGAAGTAAAAAATATATATTTTTCCATATAATGGAGTGTATACAAAAAAATTACCGTTATATCAAATTCCAGAGTTCAAAAGTCTGTAAATATTTAAATGCTTTTAATTATTTACCAACACTTAATAATCCTTTTGGATCATTCTCTAAGCTTGTTTACTAACGCTGGACTTCAAAAAAAGCCTCAGTTTAGTTATTTATTTAAAAGAAGGAACATCACAGTGTCCTATGAAATTCACGAACTTATACACGTAAGACATTACTGGGAAAAAAAATTCAGAGCCACTTAAGCAACTCGTGAAATTAATAATTAGGAGGTGTCCTTGACCAGCGCACTGCGTGGCATTGGTTCGATAAATTTAGCAGTGGAGATACGAAGAAAGTAAAAAGGGGTCCGGCCGACGATTAATGGAAGCTGTTGAGTCAAATGCGTCCACAATTACTCGCAACTCGGCAGGGAGTGTGGTGTATCGAAAGATACTGTTAGTCGCCATCTTCTCTCCAGGGGGAAGGTAAAAAGGCCATTTTTTTACACACCCCATTATTTTTATATATTACAAAATGTTTCCTTGAAAGAAGATTAAAATTTTCATGAAAATTTAATGAAAACTTTCCATATCGTTTCCCTGAAAAAAAGTAAGTGAATGTTGTTAATATGCGCGCAGGATCAATTTTCCCTTCCATCCAAAGAACAAAGGGAATATGCCAAGTATTTTTTGATACACAAAACATTCTGGATAAAGTCTCTGGAACGCTTTGCCCATGACAACTCAATTTCGAGCTCTCCCCAAATTAGCATTTATTCTTGTAGAGTTCACATATTTTTCAATTTTTTTTCAAATATTTTCTCGGATTGTTTCTACTGAAGCACCATTTCATTTCATCATTTCAGTCATATCGAACTGATATTGGAATGTGAATTGTTTTTGGTATCCTTACCATACGGTCCACGATATAGGAAAATTGAGGAGGTTAAAAATTGTATGGCTGCTAATATGCCAATTAAAATGAAGCGGATACGTTTTGTAAATTTTAACGTGAGCACCTCAAAGATCTATTTTGGATTAGCGTATCAAAGCAATGAAAACAACCGTTTATGAAATAGAACATGAACTGGTGTCGTACAAGCATGTATCTTGTATGTATCTTGTGTGCATAACATTGCCATGACCACGCCAAAAAAGTGGAAACATATTGACTATGTATATAATATATCTGTTTACCCAGTCATTAAGTGGTTAAGTACAAATTTTTCCAAAGAGAGTTAGCTGTATTGAAAGAAGCAGAATCGTGCATTTTCGTAGTTTTGGCTTGAAATGGAGTTGTACCATAAGTAATAATTCCTTTCGAACCAAAGCCTGACTTATCCACATATTTACAACGAAAATATCAGGGTTTACAAATACAAGAAACCCATTTTGTAGAAAATTCGAATTAAGGAGTTATTCACAGGAGCTGAACAACAATTAAAATAGTATTCATACAAAACCATTCAGATAAATTAATCTTTTTAAATTTAACTAAATGTAATTTAATATTTGTCTATGTTATGAATGCTTATAATTATTATAATTGACGAAATTATTCTGGAAAAGTCTGAAAGGCTTGATTTATATGAAAAAAATCTTTTATTAAAATAATTTTTTTTATTTTTATTTATTTATTGAAATTTACAACTGTATACAAAATACATCAAGTTAATAAAATGAGTGAATACATTGACATGAAAAGACAAGTTGAGAAACTACCCAGTGGTAGTACTCAAATAAAAAGTTCAGCTTAGAAGGTCACGAGGGCATCTTCTTTTCAGACGCCTCGGAGGGTTATGAGGAATTGAAGAGGTTGCTAGGTTTGAAACTAGTGGGTTTGAGTGGAAATGAAGTTTGTCTTATTAAAATAATAGTTTTTATTCCAGTTATTCCCGTTCAAGTGTCTAGACCAGGATCCTTTTCTCGTGTTCCTGAATATAACAATGGACCCGTGTCCTTTTGAAAACTTCTGACGATAATCCTCTTGCTTTCTATTCAGTGAGTGTATTGAGTCAGGACCTGTTCTGGTTTCTGGAATAACGATTCGCTCTTCGGAAGCATTGTTACTAGTTTATAAAAAAAATCATGAGGTTTGGTAAAAATTATTAATCTCTAAAATAAAATAAAATATTAATTATTCATTGACTCATATCGTTCTATTATTATTACTATTAAGTTTTGATTGGATTGAATATTCGGTTTTGAAAAAGGTTTGAAAAGAGGTATTCGATATATATTATAAAGGTGATAACATCAAATCATCAACCCCTTTTACGGCTAACGGGTCAAAATATACTACAATAATATATCTCTAATAATATGCTACACAAATTTTTAAAAGTTATTTATTGAAATTTACAACTGTATAACAGAAAACATCCAGTAAATATAATGAAAGATGAATAATGACACGAAATAAAGGCAAGTAGAGAAACTAGCCAATGGCAGTACTCAAATAGCAAGTTCAACTTAGTAGATCACGAGGCCATCTTCTTTTCAGACGCCTCGGAGGATTATCAGGAATTGAAGAGGTTGGTAGGTTTGAAACTAGTGGGTTTGAGCGGGAATGAAATTTGTCATGAAAAGATTGATATCGGATTCGAGCCAAATCAGCATCAGATTGGGCATTTAGATCATTTCGGATTACTTTATTCGTAACAAAGTAAGGAGCATTGAGGATAATGGATTGTATGGATTGAATGCGAGAGGAATTCGATGGCTTACTGGATTCCCAACGTTCTATTCTCTAAGTCCAAATGGATCTAATAATTTTCATGTATATGACTCTTTTGTAATTAATTGAGAGCTTAGAACGTTTGTCTAGTAAATATTGAAGTAGCCTGAAACGGCGCGCTGTTTCTTGTCGTTTCAGTCTAGGATGAGGATTCTATGTTAATCTTTTGTCAAAGTGAAGTTCTAAGTACCGGACCTGTTCTACAGAAATCCGTGGGATATTATTAAACGATGCAGGAGGACAGGGTTTGTGGAATTTCAGGTGGTCAGTGATATGGGATAACTAGATCAGTGTTGACTGATAATAGACATGTGTCATCCGCATACGTGGTAAGGATAGTATAAGGATGAGTTGGGATGTCAGCTGTATAAACTGTACTACAAATTTAAAATACTTTTTTTCGTCAAGAAGAGGGTTATCTCAGTAAGTAGAGTGCCGAGTACCTGTGCTGCAAGTTCAGTGTTAAAATCTTGCGATGCCAGATAAACTATATAATTTGTAAACGGATGGACACTCCAGGGGCTCACACCGCCTCCATAAAGTGAGTATTTGGCCAATAACTTGGTGATGGAGCGTGATCAAGGTGATAATCAAGCGTGACCTCCCTGCACAACTGTTGTCATGGAAACAGCACACTCTGTACCATACAGTAAACCCAGGACCCTCAATAGGTAATAATAGTAGTCGTTTTTTTGTTGTTATAAGAAGATATAACTCAAATTTCATTAAATATAATAAAATGGCAATAAGAATAAGTTGAAAACTGGAAATCAGAAATGAATTAAATATGTTTTAAATATGTTTATTTTGAAGAGAAAATATTTGTCCCTGGCCGGGATTCGAACCCGGGTCGTCCGCCTCTCAGTGGCAGCGCTGTTACCATTTGAGCTACCATGGGTCGCCTCTCAGTCAGGACAAATCCGTTCTCTTCACCGATCCCATATCCCCGTGTTCTCTCAATTTTGCGATGTATACACGAGGAAGAACGTTCATTAAACATTACTTTAATTAGGATCTTGTTGACTTGTAAGAGCTCTGCCACGGTGAGGCAGACGTCCCGGGTTCGAATCCCGGCCAGGGCCAAATCTTTTCTCTTCAAAATAAAAATATTTAAAATTAAAACAATTATAAATATGTTTTAGAATTCTTAAAAAGATTGGCAGTTTAAGTAATAAGCTATTATTTTATTAATGAAGGTTCGGCCGATCGGCTAATGTCCCAGGTGTGAGCCGAGGCGTAATTGGGAGTATACAATTAGGGTTAATCTTACGGGATGTGGTTTGGATTGTTTCTTTGATGTTTACTTATTATTTAACGCCTTTTATACCGCTATGCATACCGGAGGAAGGAAGTCTCCAGGAATAATTAGAATACGGATTTTTGACCTTGGAGAGGTTCAGGACCTCCTTTTACGTTCCTTCCGAAGGACGACATAACCAAGGATATTTTACTCCTTTTAAAAATCTTAAGGCCAATATGGCATAGTAGCCTTCTAGGGGATAGTGTAACCACTACACCACACGTGACCAATGATTTCGATAGTAACCCATTCATGGAAGTATGTAAGGCACCGATTGATCGTATAGGGTTCGAACCTTCGGAAGCCTTTTATTAATGTACTATCATATTGATAAAGAAATTATATACCAAATTATCCAGTGACGAATTCGATCAGTAAACAGCTTTATTATTAAATAATAAGTTAGCATTTTTTATTTGGTTTATTCCATTGACAAAACTCAATAAATAAATAACAATAATGAATAAATAACGAGTCTATAATTGTTCTCGGAAGTGTCGTATTTCGCTGATTACTTAAATTGCTAGCTTGTATTCGATCCTACCAGTTATTAAGATAATTACATAGGACTCGGCGGTGATTCCAGTACTGAAGTATTGAACACGTGTTCTTCCTCCGGTGTTGGTGTTAATTAGTTAACCCGCCAATTATATACAAGGATATTGATTCGACTCGGAAAGTAACCTCTGGCATCTAACTCTTCAATCTATATATTTCTTCAGAAGAAGAAGCGAGGGGATGGTTGACTGAAGATAGACGTAAGGAAGAAAATAGTTGGGGGTGCAGTCAAATAAAAACACTAAATAAGTGGTTACTTATTTAATTATGTGCCGACGAAATATATATGTAAAATCCAAGTACTGGATATTTAGTTAGCATTGGTTGAGGTTATGGAACCTTCATATTTATAATAGATCACCTGGTGATAATAGCTCACAATCAGAGTAACTTTATTAGTTGGATTTCAACCTGTAATTTAATTAATCTTTTCAGGTTTGTATTGTTTAGTTGTGTTATATAAATAGTGTATTAATATGTCTTGTTTATCTTTTAAAACGTTAATATGTAATCTTTTCAGATTAATAAAATCAGTTATTATCCAACAAATTTATATTTTTTCAATAAATTCCATCGCAACCTTCCATCCGCAAACTCGTTTCGTGGGTTAACATCCCGGCAGACGGCCTTAGGACTTTTTCAAGGGAGTCAAAACTCTTTGGTTATGCCTTGCTTCGGTGGGGACACAAAATATCTCGGGTCATTCCCTGTGCCATATATTCGTTAAATACCTCCTATCCTAATTACACCTGGATAGGAATAATTAAAGAGTCCCACAGTAGCTATGCCCGATTAGCCATGGTACCATGAAATGGCCTTGTAATGTAAATAAAGAAAGATGTCTTTATTTTTTCACACAAAATAATAATTATACCGTATCTAAGGCAACGGTTGTGCAGGGAGGCGATTTGTCTTAGATCAGTTTGTCACTATATACCCAATATATCGAAGAATCTTATGTAAATATATTTAAACTGTATTTTTATTTAAAAAATATTAAATATGCGGCATTCCTTCTATTTGGTTTCTTTAAAGGAACCAAGAACTTCAGGACCTATACGGAGAACCCGACATAGTTTCTTATATTAAAAAACCAAGACTAAGATGGTTGCGGCACGTTCACAGAATGGACAAAAAAAGGCTCCCAAAGCTGATTCTGGAGGGACGTCCAGATAGAGAAAGAGGAAGAGGAAGGCCTAGAATGCGATGGCTGGACGATGTGGAAGCAGACCTTAAGCTCCCGGGGGTTAGAAGATGGAGAAGAGCAGCGAGAGATCGGTCGAAGTGCAGGAAAATTGTCGAGGAGGCCAAGGTCCTCCATGGGCCATAGCGCCATGTGATGCTGACGATGATTCCTTCTATTTTTCTGCTGACATCATTAAATACTGTTTTGAGTTCATTATTGGGTAGAGCGAAAAGTCGTGTAAACTATTTAAAATATATATGAAGTCAAGGTCCCATTTTTCTTGAGAATACAATACCTGTCTTTTTGTAGTTTTTTTTAGTGTTTTCACACAATACGACAAATAAAACGTAAGATCCAGCAGCATGAATTTTTTAATACTTTTTCATGGCTTAAATATTGAAATGAGATTAAAAAATTGTTCCAAGTGTGACTGTCGTACCCTCTCCCGCCTAAAAAAATAAATAACAAATAGGTTACGCTGAAAATAAACATTGATCAGCAAAAATGTAAAAAAAAGAAAAAACAAACATTGAAATACAAATAAAAAACGAAAAGTTGGTTTTCAGGATGGAAATTGGTGAACGAACGACCCATTACATGAGAATAACGGATCAGTTGTAACGAGCTATTACACACGAAGAAGGATCGTTTATGACGTCATCAGTAATTGGTTTTTTCGTTGATGTAAGCAACAATTGACCGATAGATCACACACGCACACAAACGACATCTTTGATCAATTGAACTGCTGTTAATAAAAACCGACGTCGTTCCGGGTAGAGGTCAAGAAAATTCTCTCTATATAAGAGAGAAATTGTTTAGAGGGGAGCCGACCTTTCGACCCACATTGCAGGTTTTCTTCAGGGCTAAATTCCTATTAGTTATTCCTTTTAACTCCGTAAAATTTCCATATGTGTCTACAATTCCTAATCAGTTTTTATAATTATTTTTTTAATTTGTATTCCCAATTTATTAAGGGAGCGGAGTGGCTCAGTGGTAGAGCACTGCCATGCCGGAAATCCTGGTTCAAATCCCGCTGCGGACAAGACTTTTATTTAGTCAGTTTCCAGCCGGAGATGGATCATATGGGATCTAGGACCCTCTTGAGGCTAACCCAGCCTCTATAAAACGTTATAAAAATATTGTAGCCAAAATATGGGGGAAAAATCTAGCTGTTGAGCGTGATCGAGGACAAATCACCTCCCTGTAGAACCGTTGTCCATGAAACAGTACAGCCTCTAGCATGTACTGAACCCTAGGCCCGTTCACGGGTTGTAGTGGTACAGATTTTTTTATTTATTTATTAATTCTGTTCTAATTTTTCATTTTTGATTTGTTTGTTTGTTGGTTTTAAACAGTACCTCTTTGTTAATATATAATTCATTCCCCTCTGGTTCTTATTTCTACTACTTATTATAATATAATATTATTCTATCAATATACTATTATCCTTTACCATATTTTATTTTAATTTATTTTTATCTTGTATATTTAGAAGAAGATTTGCAATGTTGGTCGAAACGTCGGCTCCCCAATAAACAGGTGTCCCAATATAAGAGAATCTTCTTGACCTCCACCCGGACCAATTTTTTTCCTCTTATTTTTATCATTATTTATGTAATTAATATAATTAAGACCTATGTTTAGCAATCACAATACAGCAAAACAAACGGTTTGTTTCTCTCATGTGGCGTCTTTTATGGCTTATCGCTGATTTATGATGACGATGCTGGAATCCTACATTTCTATTTTCGTGATATAATTAGGATGAGGACCGTTATCGAGAACCTGACTTCGCACAGGTTGGGGATAGTCATTAAGCGTTACATCTGAAGGACAACTTAACCCAGGATTTTTTACCCTCTTTAAAGTCATCTTCAGGGCTGTAATATCCGCTATTGTGGGCATTGTAGATCGTTACGCTAACCACTACACAACAGATAGCACCCAAATGTGTCGAGTAAATAAAATAAAAAAATTGTTTATTCCTTTTTCTAAATAAGGAAGTATTGGATCGCGAAAACTTGTGGGTATTATCAGATATATCCATTTCGCTATGTTTAAAGCATTCCAAGAGACAACAACATCTTATTCATATTGAGTTTACATCGAGTAACCATAGAAAGTAATTGCTCAAAAATTATTTTTACGAATTTATTCCAACGCCCAGAAAAGTTCTTCGAGGTATAGCAAGGTTCCGGGTTCAAAACCGCCTATCCCTGACAAATTACTTTATTTGTTAAAAGCCGTGGTTGGACTCTGTTGGTTCTGATAAACCTCCTGGAGCTCACCCCTCTAAAAAGTGGATCACCTTAATAAGGGAAATAACCTGGTGGTTGAGCGAGAACTCAGACAAATCACGTCCCTGCACAAACTTTGTCCAGGACTACTGTCCCTACCACGTTCTGGGCCCAAGAACCTTCAAGAGTTGTAACGGTACAAGGTGTTTATCGACATATAGTATTACAGTAATCAGTAATCTCAGCTAACAATTTAAATAATTGTTAGTCATAAAATCAATTTCCTTCTTGTCATTGTTTTCCTCCAAGCTAATATTATGTAATTTTGTCCTTATTATCTGAGCCAATTAGATTATGTAAAAAATGTTGTTACGTAAAATAAAATATTATCTTCTTATATAATGTTTTTCATAACTATATTGATATTTTTTTTAAATATATATTTTACGTTTTTTAATAAAGAAACAGGATTGGAGTTAAACTTAATTGGACACTTCTTTTTCTGTTTTCTATCCATGTACTCTGTGGTTTGTTTAACAGCTAATTTGTTGTAATGTTAAGTTTCATGTGAAAATAGATCATTACTACAGCATAATCATTACTATGAAATAAGTAATGAAAAAAACCTGTACTTTTTACTCTTATCGGTTATTTATATGTATTTCTTTTGTATCATTATTTATACATATTTTTTAATTTTTATTTGAATATTTGAAGAAGCAGGCCAATCCCATCTTACAAATAACACAAATGTTCTGCTATGTATTGTACCCTCGGCATCATGAAAGAGATGCCGGGCGGCAATCATGAAAGTGATCGGATTTTGCAAAAAGAACAATATTGGTTTGCGATAAGTAGGTCACGCAGGTGTCCCCTATGGTCCCCTTATGGCCAAGGTGACTGAGAAGATAAGAAAAGGAGGAGGGTCGAAGACTCCACTGAGAAAAGGTACTCTCTGAGAAGATCCCGAGGAAATAGGACCTAGGAGCGCGGAAGACGGAGGCCGACGAACGATACTGGGCGCGGAGGATCCGAAGGCAGTGAAACCGGAAGAGACATCTTACCAAGAAGAACTCTAGATGTACCCCTGTATCACAGATAAGTTCAATTCAATTCCTCTAATATATTTTATGGCAATCCCCAATATCTATCTATGTATATATGAATCATTAAGTGTAGCTCTAAAAGTCAATGTATGAAATCAATAATCTTATTTTAAATTGAATTAATAAACTATATTTATTATAATTCTTTTGGACCTTACATACCCCAGACGCACTATTTATTTATGAATAATATATTGAAGGTTTAAATACTGAGTAAATATGTAAACACAAGAACAGAACTCTGGAAAAGAATCCAATTAATACTAATACATAGAAATAATAATTTGAGTAATCATCCTAAATGATACTCAGGCATTCCAAAATCAAATTAGAATATTCAAAATTTATTTAAGAGTATGAATAGCAGTTTAAGTAATTGTACTACTCGTTGCTAAAATTGTATAACTGTAATCTGTACTTAGATGCAGTCCGTAGTTCAGATTGTGTATATTTTTATAATATAGTTTTAGCAGGAAAAAAAATTAAGTCTATACCCCATTATTATATTCATTCCCATTAATAATTGACATTTTATTTATATCACATATGTAAATTAAAATATTACACGGTCACTAAAATATTGTTTATATAATAGAAGGATATATTAAGGCTTTTATTATTAACAGCTGTTTTTATTTAACCTTTCACATCTATTCTTCTCTAACCTTTCTTAAGGGGCCTATACACAGCCAATATTACTGACGATATAGTTGGATACTGCCAGTAATACTGACAATGGCAATACTGTGTTCACTCCATTCACTCCATCATTCCACAGTCCAACCCGGCGTAGGGGAGGGGATACTGACAGTATTACTGAAAGTTTCATTCATTCCTCAGTATTTTGTAGCTGTTGAGTACGCCACTTAGACCGATTTCCGATGCATTAATGAAAGCATAGGCACCTTTTACAAAAGTTATAAATGATTTATGTAATGTTTTTTTCTTAAAACTTCATTATTTTTTTATATAACAACAGGGGGGTTTATTTTATTTGTAAAATTGTGTATTGCATAAAGAAAAATATATATTTTTTACTTCAGTTTTATTTGTATTTACCTAAATACAGTTTTTCAGTGTCTCAATGAGAGCTTCACAGGTTTCTATCACAATCCGGCTGATGGCTGCTGGAGAAATTAGCGTTGAAAACTACTCCTCAAAAGTTCGGCATATTGTCTGTTTTTAATATTAGGAGAAACCATACTTAACCCGTCAGTTCCCAATGCCCCCCCTAGGGTGCAGTCACTTTTTTTGTTATGTGCTATAAAAATTTTTTTTTTCGAGGTTATAGCGATGTTTTTGTGTACTACTGGAACTAGGTCAAAGGGTAGGACACATTTGGAGCTGATATCAGGTGTGGTCTAGACAATATAATCTTTCAAACTCAGTAGTGTTCTGGTTTCTGTTGGTGTTGACAATTTTTCTTCTCTTTTCACTCACCATGACGAGAAAAACTTAAGTACTCAAATTATTTTTGCATTTATAGTTAGGTGGGTATTTTCTGGAACAAATGGTAGCAATATTATATATAAGCCACCAAAAATAAAACTTCAGAGCCAATCTAAACGTAAGCATCACCTGTAGGGTGCATTGGTCACTGAGGCACAATCATGCTCTGAACGTAAGTGTAGAAGAAATGAAAATTGTTGTAAGTATCTTGTTACTTACGGGTTACATGACAATTAAATATATTAGAATGTTTTGGGAGACTCAAAGTGATACCTATAACAAAACAGTAGCCCAAAGTGTGAGAAGAAATAGATTCCTCGAAATCCAAAAATACTTTGCGACAACAATAAGCTCCCAAAAAAATGATAAATTTTCAAAAGTCAGAGAATATTTTACAGTTCTGAACGCTGCTAATAAGTAAGGATTTATTTTATTTTTAGTAGGACCGTTCCTTGATTTTATTTTTACGACATGATATTTTTCATATTTTTTACTTTTAGGTAAATGTAAGTGAAATAAACAAATATATATTTATATTGATTTTTGTTAACTTATATCCCTACATCTCACAACAATAAATTTAAAAAAAAGTAAATTGATTCAATTCTATTATTCAGGATAATTTGATTTAGTTTATGAAATTGAGTGATTTTGTTATCCGGATGCCCAATGCACCCTACAGGGGGCACCTTCCCAGCGGATTAATTAATGCATAGAAAAATTTAAAACTTGTTTATTTATTCTTCTTAGAGATCAATAAGCATAAATAAGTTAAAAAAAATTAAAGTTCATAAGTGGTTCACATTTGGGAACTGACGGGTTAATAAATTATTGAATAAGTTTTCATTCATACGAAAATAATTTTAGTAATCTGATTGTTCCTTTCCTGAAATCTCGTTGATTAAGTTTAAATGGGTGAATTTATAATATAATATATTGTCCAATAGACAATCCTTCGCCCACAAGCGTCTTTTCCTCTTTTTTTCCAATGCCATGGCGATCACCATTGCTAGGCTCCCTATCTAATAAAAAAGTAGGTATAAACCTGCATGATAACTGTTCTTATCGCGAGCTAACTGTGAACTGAGTAATATACTGACAGTAATATTGACATTGTATGCTGTAGAGACTTCAGTTAATATATGTACCGCCGAAGCGAGTACAAAAACTTCAGTTACTGACAATAATATTGATCGTGTATTGTGTAAAAATACTGAAGGGTGACTCCCAATATTTTCGTCATCCCAGTACTGTCAGTAATATTGACCGTGTATAGGCCCCTTTTTGGTTCAGTTGTATTGGGTTGCTCGTTGTAATTGATACCTTTGATAATTCCTAGTAGTAAGGAAGTAGCGTAGGCTTACGTACTAATTTCATTGTACTAATGGTTCCTCTAAGCCACCTGATCCAAACAGCTAGTATCTCACATTAATTAAATTAATTATCCCATATGTTTTAACGTCTACTGATATGTAGGCGTGACATACGATATGTAGGCGTTGAAAGGCGTATTGTCTTTATGTAAATAACACGTAAGCTTTAAATTTTCTGAGTAAGCATCCTATTCATCATTTAAACGACTTCTTTAAGCAATAGGTTCTCTATGCTATGAGTTATGTCGATTCCAGAAAACTTTATAGATAAACTCCCAAATTCGGCTTATCACTGATATGTCAGTGACCTTGAAAAATGTCAAAACTGGAGGATTAAAATAAATTCCAACATATCCCATCAAATTACTTTTACCCTCCGTCTTAAACCAATGGCTTCCTGTCCTCCTGTATTGTATAATCATAATATAACATCACTCTGATTCCTGTAGAACAGGTCCGCTACTTACTTAATCCTCATACGAGACTGAAAGGACAAGAAAAAGCACTCCATTTCAGGCTACTTCAACATTAGACAAACGCTCTAAAGTCTCAATTAATTACAAAAGACTCATATACATGACAATCATTAGACCCATCTGAACTTACGGAGTAGAGGTTTGGGGCTCCACTAACTCTCGTATTCAATCCTTACACTCCAAAATCTTCGTATAATCCTCAATCATATTTACTTTGTTCCGAACAAAGTAATCCATAATGATCTTACCCATAATGACAAATTTCATTTCTACTCAAACCCACTTGTTTCAAACCTAGTAACTGTACTGTTTCATGGACAACGGTTCTGCAAGGAGAAGACTTGTCCTAGGTCATGCTCGACCGCCAGATTTTTCCCCCTTATTTTGGGTACCCTATTTTTATAATATTTTATAGAGGCTGGGTTGGCCCCAGGAGGGTCCTAGATCCTATATGATCCATCTCCCACTGCAAACAGACTAAATAAAAATCATGGCCTGCAGCGGGAATTGAACCAGGATTTCCGGCATGGCAACTCAGTACTCTACCACTGAGCCACTCCTCTCCCTATATATTTATATATATTTTATATATATTTATATATATCGATATATTTTAATATCAATAAAAGTTAATCTGAACGAGTTCCATTTTTATGATTAATCAATAAACTAAAACGCTGCACATTATTACAGAATGGTTTACGATTGATTTTATTTGTAAAATGAACAATTAATTCTAATATCAAAATATTTGTATCTCTATTTCAAGAAAAAAAGATTGATTAAATTTGTTTTTAAGGTAAGTTAATAAAATTTCACAACCAACTACCAGCAGTTAAAGGAGCAATAAATTACAACGTAGGAAAGCAGACATCATCTCGAAGACTAAAGCCCAGGTTACTACAGGACATCTTATTATACCTTGTATAAATATATATTTCTAGTGATATTACTACCTTAAATTTATTATACAGCTATTTTATACATGTAGATTTTTAGACAATGAACCAATAGTTATAACTATGTAGTTAGTTAGGAGTGTCTATTGTACGAGACTATACCCCCCCCATAATCAATTGCTATCAACAATAAAAAATCAATATTATAACAACCATGTAAAGGCCCACCAGGCCGATCTAGAAAAAAAAAAGTAAAAAAAGGCAAGTAAAATTAATACTTTATATTATGTAATTAGTTTCATAAACAGCTTAGCAAGTTGAAGATTTTAGAGAGCTGAAGAAGGATTGTTTACGACATGGTACAACGATGTTATGGTGATACGGCGGTTTAACAAACAAAACTTTAATTTAGAAGAACCTAAGACTTTAATTATGAAAATTTTATTGCAATACTTATTGACTAATATTGTTTCTACACCATGTATTGCAGCAATAATACAGTAATATAATATTGAAATGGAAGAAAGATGAAAAAATAAATAGTTTTTTCCAACCCAATTTTTTCTATATTATACTAGAGTATGTCTCCATATGATCATATATCACATATATTTGAGAGAGCGATGCATTTCAGTAGGATACTATGATCTCGATGTATTAACGTATATATCAGGTATAACACCTGAGGAAGATAAATTAGTAACTTTGTTAGTCTTGGATCGACCAATAGTAGCCTGGAAAATCTCTTTGTAATATTATTTTTTTATTTTGACACTAGATTAAGGAGATCTTTGGCTGAGCGATGTAGTCATTTTACAGACATACAATGGTGGAAAACAGAGACGTTACTAGGAGCCGCTACGGCAAGCTCAACTTAAATTCATAACCCTGTCTGTTGTTTGTTCATTTAACGTCACTTAATGCTGCTATGGCTAATCGGACGATGCTACATGGGGAGCTCTAAATTTTGCCTATCCAGGTTTAATTAGGGTAGGGATTTCTAACGAGTACTTGACATCTTACTGGCTCGGGGCCCCCGTTTAACGTCCCTTCCGAAGGACGGCATAAATAAGGATTTTTTACTCCCTTTAAAAATCCTAGGGCCACCTGCCGGGCTACGAACCCGCGATCTTCGGTTTAGCAGTTTATTACGCAAACCACTAGACCACAGGTCGCCCCTCATAACCAGGGCTTTTGAGGTCGATTCACCAGTGTCCGCACCGACGTTCACACGTGTTCAAGGACAGTGTTGAATCGGTCAAGATCCAAGGATTATGGCTGTCCGGGGTCAGCAGGCGTACGTTGAACTAGATTTCCTCTTCTGGAGGTATAAAACACGATTTCCTATCCTATACACGGTGTTGGAGCTTCGCTTTTAAGTCCGGTCTTTGTGAGTTGCCTCCAATAGGCTGGCGGACATCATATACTCGAGGAGAGGGGATTGCTTGAGAAATATCACTGCAGCTTCACATGATCTCTAAACAGACTGTGAAGGTCTAAATTAATCCCGTACTGATTAATCCCGCTAAAGCCGGATTCCTTCCGGAGCCGCAGGGGTTACGAGTTTGCTCCTGAATACACTCGGCCACCACGGCCTCACTTCTCAAGCACATTCAAGTTATATAAATTTAGTATAATTAGTGGACGGAAAATCTGACGGCTATGCATAATTTCGTCCCATGTAATAAAGCCAAGATGCTTTATGGGTCGTAAAGATACAGTTTTTTCTTAAATCACAGGGCTGAGCAGAAATAGGAATTACCAGTGAATTCTAAGACTTCTGGAATTTTATTTTATTTATTAACCCTTTTCTTGATAATGTATCTGTGGAGATACATCAGAATTTAGCGTAATGTAGTAATCAATGCTCTTGGCAATATATCCCACAAGATACATTTGATTTTTTTAAGTACCCTCATGAGATTTTTTTTCTAGAATTCTTGGGTCATAAGGGTTAAGTGGTATAAATATTATTTTGATATAAAAAAAGAAAATTCTAAATAATAAAGTTAAGGGTTAGTTAAGTAAATACTTATGTATTTTAATGCTTTAAAGAATGGAAAACACTTTGTTTCTAAAAACCTTTCAGATCTTAATATTAATAAGGATCCTGAACTTCTACAAATAATTTGTATATCTTAAATGATCTATTGCCTTAGAAACAGTACCCTAACTTGTACTACAACCCAATATGGTTTGTAGTTTTCTTTTTAACGTATATAATATATTGAGCATAGAGGTTCGGCTAGCAATATTGTCCGAGGATACCGATAACTAAGAACCTATTTTGTTTTACATTTTTGCTTTTTGCAGGATATACCTGAGTACTTATCAAGTAGGTCATGCCTTATCAGTGCTACTAGGACGGCCATGCGATAGGGATGACAGAATGTTAGTAGAGAGCGGTATTTATTGCCCAGTGAAACTCCAAATGCTCGATTCTTGCTTACTAAATGCATGCGTAATATGTCTTTATTTACGTTAACATTAAAAGCATGGAGTTTTAAATTTCATAGATAAGTATTGTCAGACGCTTGATGTAATGAAGTGATTTAGTAATTTTAAATCTTTATTTTTTGAATTATATGTCAGAATTAAATGAATCAGAAAATATACTTCTAATATATTTTTTAGTAGTATTTGTTTTTTGTTTTAATGAATATTGTGATGTAAACCTTTTTATAACCCCAATTTACCATATTTACTGCCAAATTTTATTTCGAAATACATTCCTTTAAAAAACTGTTTTCTTTTTTCTAGCGTCATTTAGGAAACATTTTTCACTAAAAGCACAACACTGGAGTCAATTTTGTTTTATTTTATGATATTAAAAACAATCCTAAAATTTAATAAGCGGTGTGGAAGCTGATAAACGCCTCAGGTGTATACGCGAAATACGGAGGTGGAAAACTTAAGAGGATAATACTTCGATACAAATGCAAAGTGTCGAAAGTGAAAAACACCTCTTTTCAAGGTTTATTCAAAATTTCAAAATATTTTTAAACGTATTTTACCAGTGATATTATATTTTGTTTTTTTCCCTTACAGATAACTACATGGATTTTATATCACTTATTAATCCTAAAGCAAACATTTTAGATCAAAAACGAAGAATGTGTTTTTTCAGATTCGATACATTGCATTTATATAAACTTATTATGGATTCGGAAAACTTACGATATTCTTAGACCTTTGAATATAATTTTTGGCCATATCTGAAAGGGTTAAAAAATTAATCTTAATCATAAACTAATTACGAATCGTTCTAACCCTTACAACTCATAAACCGGCCTGTATCCAGGCATCTAAATTTACATCACGGATTCGAGGTACAAGGGAAATGTAAATGATTTTACTGATTCAAGAATTTTCTCACAATTCTGCAGGTGTCCAAGAGAACTGCCTTTTGTGAAATTTTCAGTCTTCTGTACCCTCCCATGTGATTTCAATATCAGACCATTCGGCGAAATTGGAGACTATATTAGCACCTTCTCCGAATGATAAAGTGATTTTAGTTATAGAGGCAGTTTTTGGTCTTCCTATTTTTTTCGGCTCTGGTGCTCATTACGTATGTATCACTTTGGACTGCTACTTCTATGATTCATGCAATTTTCTTTGTTTTTATGGATCAACATTATATCTGGACGGTTATGTATTACCCTGTCGTCCGTGATTTGTTCATCCCAATAAACTTATTTTCCACCTCATCAACTTCGCTAGATTATTATGCTTGATCATGTAGTCTGTTCCAGCTAATGCTTCGCACCCAATTGCCACATGCTGTATAGAATGCTGTATTATTATATTATTACACTACATATTTTATATATGTGTGTATGTATATACACTAATTAAAAAAAGTTTAAGTATTTTATACAAACCTTGTATGGAAAGTTCCCCTCTAAGCCAAACAAATTGTGTTATAATAAGGAGCCAAAAGCATCCGTTGTTCTGCATCACCCTGAAACATATAATTTCCTGATTATATTATTAATAAGCTAGATACTAATAATCATACTTTCATTAAAATATATTATATTAATAACAAGTTAAAGCTTTAACATAACATAAATAATCCACAGTTACTGGAAATTTTAAATGTATTTGACATTTGAACTAGGTGTTGGTTTCCAATTAAATTATTAATTCAATTTCTAATTAAATTGGTAAAGTACCATTTACTTGAATGTACCTGGAAGAACCTACAATCTAGAGCCATACCGGGTTCATTTTATGTCGTCCAATTATCGTTTCGTCTGTAAAAAAAAAAAAAAAGACTAGATCCATTACTGCCCGTGAAAGGTCAGTACTTTGTAGATACGGAACTATACTGTACTTTATGTATGTAATATGTAGTGTTTCTTGAATAAAGGTTGTGCAGGGAGGTGATTTGTTCTAGATCACGCTAAACCAAAGATTCCCCCCCTTATTTTGTGTAACTATTAGAGATTGGGTGAGCCCCAGGAGGGTCCTAGATCCCATAGAATCTATATCCGGCCGCTAACAGATTAAAGAAAAGTTTGCCAGTGAGCGGGATTTGAACCCAGGATATTCGGCATGGTAACTCAGCCTTCTACCCCTGAGCCTCTTAAGGGTATTAAAATATCCTTTTATTGTATATTTACTTCAAGTGAATCATATTATAAAAAATTAATAAATTGTCAATTCGATAATCAAGAATAATTTGGATCGATTCTTAAATCAGCCCAATACTTATCTTAATACAAAGTTTATCGTTTGATATTGACACTATCATATTTGTCGTTTCTTTTTAAGGATTAAAAGGTAAGAACATGTCATCTATACATTTCTATCTGTTTCGGACAGAAACTGATCTACGAAAATATAATTTTGCACTTATATGAACAGTAGTACAGAATTAAAATTAAATTTATTTCAAACAATTATTAAGTAAAGAAACTATTTAAAAAAATGAAAAACAATTAATAAAGATTCAAGTTAATGATTTACTCAAAAGAAAATCAATTAGTTAGAATTTAACCCAAATAAAAATGAAATATTTATACCAAGTAAATAATTCAATAAAGGGTAAGTAGTACTACTGAAAAACAAAAACGAATCATTCAAAATTATGTAAGAAACAAAAAAATGTTAGTTAATAGCTTGGCGAAGATGAAGGAAGAAAACTAAGAATGTATTGTAAAAAAAAAAGAAAGTTGGTGTTATGAAATAAAAAAGCACTGTGGATATTTGGACATTATATTAAATTTATATAAATTACAGCACTTGATAAACATTAAAGGTTATAAGACTAATGTAGATTTAGTCTAATAACAGCTGGAATCTTCTGGCCAGGGGCGGTTGCCATGGATACTCCCAGTGTTGACTGTATTAGGAATATGACAGTTGGTTCATTCGAGTTTGTGAAGACTTCTTTTTGATTACGGTGTTATATAACAGGTGATAGTAACAAATGCTAGCTAACTAACGAAAGAACATCATAAGATAAAATGAACCAATCGTCCCATTAGTTAATATGGTTCTTTTTGTGGTAAAATATATAAGGATTTTCAGACTTATGCTGACATATAATAGTTTATAACAACTACAGCAGAGGGCACTCAGAGCACTAACGTAACTACTCCAAGGCTAATCGAATAAATTGGTTTTGAACAGTTATCAACAATGTCGACATGCTTTAATCTCTGTTAGATGCTATTTATTTCCGGTTACATGATAGGAGTCATTTTATTAGTTTTTGAATATTTTAATACATTTTGTTTTGTATAGCAGCTTGTTTTAAATATAGTTTTTAAAATAGTCTGTTTCATAATTATTTGTAAGGAACATTGTAATGTTTTTTTGCAGATACACGGTTGTAAAACGAGATTTGAGCGCATTAATGCATCTATTAGTTAGGGCCAATTACATCAGGGAATCATAATTTTTCCTTTAGTTTTTCATTTTAAAACATTAAATACTGTAACGATATTATTTTTAATACATGAAAACTGAAAAAAAAATTGTTTTTTTTAATCAAATACATGTACTTACTAGACGTGTCCAATAAAAACTATAACTAGGGATGTAAATGTATTATTTCGCAAAATTGTATATATGTTTATTTAGCCTCCTTTAAATTGCTCTCCATTTATCGCTAGGCCCTAGCAAAATTATTTCAACATTTCTTATTGAATACTTCCCAACAATTTTACCAGTTAAATACTCTTTCAAGTTTCCACGGCCACTATTTTTACAAAAAACTTCAGTTGTTTCTTCTGGTTTAGACCGTTTCGATGAATTTTCTGCCAACGTTTGACAGACTGAGTCTCAATTAAGCCTTGAGGAAGTCAGCAGCATGTCTGGCGAAACGTTGGTAGAAAATTCACCGACACGGTCTAAACCAGAAGAAACAACTGAAGTTTTTTGAATTTTACCAGTGTTATTTAAATTTGAATCAACCCCTATATTACAAAATAACGTTTAACAATAACTTAGAATATGTTTTTCAAGCTCATTAATTGTAGAAATTTTGAGTTTTGGCATTTTTTGAGGGAGTTTTTACCGTTTGTGTTTTATTTACAAAGGAATAAATATAATAATAATTTTATATCCCACATTTTGTTTTAAAAATAACGTTTTTACGTAGTAATCTCACTACTATTATTAAATTTGGACATTAGCTTCGAACACTTTAGTGATTTATATTTGGTTAATGGTTTATTCCTGAGGATTTCAGTTATAAGTTGTAACATATAACAAAATTAGTTTCCGGCTGGTTAATAAACAATAAAAACAGAGATTTTAACTCTGAAGGACATCAAGGATCGTCAAGATACGTAATTTCCGAAGATTCGCCAAAAATCGTATTTTAGATTTATCGAGTAGATTTTGTTCAGATTTGACACCAAATTTAACTATTTATGAGAATATTTTTGACACAATTTTGATAAAATCATTTACTTCTTCATTGATGTACATGGGTCTGTACATTTCTTCATAACCGCCATATTGGTACATTTTGCGTATTTATTTGACACACTCAATGACCTGTGAGTTTAATGTAAAGGTATTATTTATAGAAGAGTCAGTTTCCCGCTGTTTTGAAAACAAATTAAATAAATAAACAAGAATAAACTGCTTTTAACGCAGAGGAATATCATGAAGATCAAGATATTTAAGCACCAAAGTAAAAACCATTCAGGCGTCAAAAAACATTCGGTAAAATCTAGGTTTTTTGTTCATAAATCGGAATCTAGTAGCACTTGAAGACAAATTTAATTATTAATGGTAATAGTTTTGGCACAATATTGATAAAATAAGACAATTCTTTATTAATAACAAAATAAAACATGTACAAAAAATAGTGTGTTCATATATTACTTATCCTCAAAACGTGTCTAGAATTTATTTTTACAAATTCTTGTACGGGAAAACTTTTTGGTTTGGACCTAAATTCCCTATAAATTCCCTAGGATTATATTTTTTCGAGGTGAAAGGACACTATGTATATTGATGCGACTCTAAGGATCTTCCATCTCTCATTTATCATACCTCTCATGTATCACTTTATCCTCTTACCCTTATCCTGTCCCTAGATTATCCTTAGGGTGTCCTTAGAAGGTTTTATGTACAGGGTCAGAGGGTTAATGCCCTCTCAGATCGCTTCTGATCCTTACTTGTCCCTCCGAGGTATCTGATCTTCCTATCTCAACCTTTTTCTGCTTCAACTCAGCTGCCCTAAAGGCCTATTGTTCGAATATTTTGAACTCTATTTTCACTTTCACCTGGAAAATTGGTCTCACAATCTCCTCGGTTTCGCGAGTTTATTATATCTAAACCATCAAACAAGTATTTAAAAATCAATATTACCAGGCTCATTTATTTTTTTTTAGCATATGATTTTGTAAACGGCATAGATGAATGCAAATAGTGATATACTGAATATAAAACTCAAGTATTTATTTTTTAATCAAACCAAGATATGAATCCCCACAAGCATTTCCTTCACAAGGATTATTATTTATGTATAAATTTCGAATAAATCATAGTATTACAGTGGGATTTTGTCTAGCTTAAAAATGTCATATTCACACTAAGGAGTGATATATATGACTTGCAAGACTCAAGTTTGTTTATGAAAAAAAAAAAGTTCATAAAAATAGTGAATAATTATAAATATTAGGGCTCTGCAATAGAAAGGAATGGAACATCGGAAAAAGAGATAAGAAGATAACAAGAAGCTCATATATAAGTCCATAATTGAAAGAATATTGCTATATGGAGCAGAGACATGGCGATAAGCGCTCCTCTAGGAAAAAAGCTACTTGATACTGAGATGGAGTATTAGAGGAGAGCTGTTTGTCACAAGATCTTGCGTACATATGGACATACAGAGATTCCCTCACGGCTAACTCTTCACGTTACTATATGTTTATTCAATACGCTTGATTTTTATTTCATAATAAAAGCTTAAGCGTAAAATGGTATTACATATTATATTTTTATTTTTCGTAATGATATTTGTATCCTATTTATTCTTTGGCACTGTGTCTGGATAATCATAGGTGAAAATCATAAACAAACAGTGTTGTAAATGCCCAAGGGGACACCTCTTGTGTAACTTAATGAAGGACACATCGCAAAGGTTCAACATAAATGATATTTACTACTCACACAGCTATGGACATAAGTAGGATTTTAGGAGAATAAATGTATCATATTTTAAAATTAGGAATGAACAGGGAATAAGAGAAATCAGATGACAGAGGAGTGAGCATTTGTTAAGTCTGAGCTCTGTTGTTGGTCAAGCAAGTAGATTTTTAAATGAAACACAATGGCGCAGATGAGAGGCGAATCTTTCTCATTATGAATTTAAATCTGATTCTTATCAGCTATTAGGAGCGAAGTGGCTCAGTAAAGCTTACCCAGCCTCAATAAAGTGGGTACCCAAAATAAAGGGGAAATCTGGCGGTTGAGCGTGATCTAGGACAAATCACCTCCCTGCACAACCAGTGCCATTGAAACAGAACAGTCTCTACCATGTACTGAACCCCAGACCCGTTCAAGAATTTTAGAGGCACAGGTTCAGGTTTTTACTCATCAGCTCTAATAAAGGGGAAAACCTTAAAGTTGAATATGTTCTCGACAAATCACAAATTCCTGGCTTAGAAAAGAACAGTACAGAGTTTTGAATTGAAGGCCCTTCGTATGTTTTATTTGTACAGAACATATATATTCGTGCATCGAACGCTTATACAAGCTCATACAGTCTATAGGTATAGGTATTATTTTAAATTATAAAAACTTACCGTTTTCAGAACTTAATAAGAGTTTTGTAGACCTGTATTCAGAGAAATCACTCGGTAAAATTGGACAGGGCCATACGTATTCCGCTTAAAAGCCTATTAGAAACCACCTTTTCAATTTCTAAAAGGGTTTCCATTCAGCTAGAAGCTTTAAAGATTCGCTGTGGATTAGTATTCAGCGATGAATTCTACGCGAAAAGTATCAAAGCATCTCTGAGCATATGCTTTAATGTATATAAGTAGTTTTAGATAAAACATACTAATATGGAGATTATTAAAGTGAGACTTTCCACACCAGTTTTAGTTGAGTAATGGATTACATTACTCAATGGTTGCAGGAAAAAAAATTATTATATATTTTGAAAAAGGGAACGGTCAACAGAGACAATAAATAAATGTTAATACATTAGTGGAAACATTCCAACTAAAAACCTTAAGTCTTTAAACTAAAACAGGAAATTGAAAATACCTGTCCTCAGGTAGTGAATGAGGCCGTTATTTTCAATTTCCTGTTTTAGTTTAGAGACTTAAGGTTTTTAGTTGGAATTTTTCAACTTACGTATTAACAATTATTATTATATATTATTTCTTGTTATAGGAGAGAATAAGTTCGAACTTATGGAGAAGTTTAAGTGGGTATATGGGAACAAAGAAAATTCAAGAGGAAATAAAGGCGGGATTAAATTCTTGTTACTATTCAATCTCGACGTTACTAAGATCGCTTCGTTTGTGCCGAAATCTAAAAATCAGAATTTTTAAAACCATCATCCGCCCAACTGTTTATGTAGGGATGTGAAACTTGCCCCCTGACACTAAAGAATGAACAACGTCTTTAGATATTCGAAAATAAGGTGCTTCGTAGAATATTCGGTCCAAAAATGGATGAATTCCGTGGGGAATATATGAAATTACATGACGGATAATTCCAAAACATGCATCCAAGTAGCTGGGCATGAGTTTTAGTTAGAAAAAGATAATGTAATTATGGATAATGAGTGGATTTCAGTAATCATTTCATCAACAAATAAAAGTTTCAAATAATATTTCGAAGTATCGATGATATATGTTTGTTAAAAAGGTGATGAAATGTCATATATGTCTAAATACAATGATTACCGAAGTATAGACCTCTCTCATAATTATATTTTAATTTTCTTACTTGGGGTTCCACCAAACCATCAAATTCCTCTCGTATTCAATCCTTGCAATCCAAAATCCTTCGCAAAATCCTAAACGCTCCTTATTTTGACACAAATAAAAGCATCCATAATGACCTTAACGTTCCTTATTGTACCGATTTAGCCCATTCCAGATAACTATCATTCCATAATAAACTCCAGCCCCATCCAAACCCACTAGTTTCCATCCTTGCATCCAATTCCATCCCGGACAATCCTCCTAGGCGTCTGAAGAGAAGATGGCCTCGTTACCTTCTATGATAGAAATGTTATTAGAGTGCTGCCAATGGGTAGTGCCTCTACATGTCCTTTCATGTATTTATTTATTCATACAGCCCTTGTACTAGATGTATATATTACAGTTGTACAATTTAATAAAATAATTTTTTTTTAAATCATGCTGAAGCTCATTTTTAAGGAGAGGGGAAATACTACAAGAAAAACGAATGGAAAGTTAAAACATGTTGTGACTCAATTCGAACCCACAACCTGCGGAGTTTTTACCTTTCTCAGACTGAAGGCTCCATTTTCCGAATTTTACCATGCGAATCATAATAATTACTATTATCTTTAAAAGCATTTTGATTTTTCATGAGTGAACTTATACCATCATTTTCAGTGCGAGAGAGGATTCCACATTGGTTCAATTAAGAAAATAAAACATAAATTAAAAATAAAAAATCCAACCAATTACCGCAAATGATACGGACCTGCACTAATGAACGATTAACCGTGTTCAATTCACACACACCAATTAATTTGCCCAGTACTTTCTGGAAACCACGAAAACCCGAACTGCAGTACTCCATTTAAAATATACCTTGAATTAATCCTGATTTCGATGAGAATAAAACCGCAAATTGATTGAAGGTGTAGGTTACAGTATAATGCTGAATGGAAATAATGATACATGAAAACTTGAAATGTACCTCTTTCATTATATGCGAGCGGAGTAGCAATGCCGGAAATCCTGGTTCGAATCCCGCTGCAGGCAGTAACTTATATTCAGTCTATTTGCGGCGGGAGATGGATCATATGGGATCTACAACTCTCCTGGGGCTCACCCAGCCTCTACAAAATATTATAAAAACAGGGTACCCAAAATAAGGGGTAAAACCCTGGCGGTTGAGCGTGACCTAGGACAAGTCACATCCTTGCAGAACCGTTGTCCATGAACCATTATAGTCTCAACCATGTACTGAGCCCCAGACTCGTTCACGAGTCGTAGTGGTTACAGGATTACATTTATTATTAATTGTGACAATAAATAAAATAAATTGAATATAATCTAAGGTTATTTTTTTTTCTAAGAGTTTCCTCAAATTAAGTTTTACTGCAATTAAAAATTTCCTTTAATTTTGTTTTCCATTTTGTTCAATCTTGTATATCTTCCTCCCTCACACCATGGCCGCGCGTACTTTCCTCAAATTCCTTCTATCCATCTTTTTCGTGGTCCTTCTCGCATTTTCCTCTCTACAGCACTCCAATTGAAAACTAAATTGGGCAAAATTACTTTCTTCATTCTTCTGAGATTACCTGTTTTTCTGCGTCTATATTTTGGAGGACGTTTTGCGGAGTTTGCATTCGTTTTCTGATTTCATTATTAGTCCTTCACTATTGCTTGGATACCCTGACAGCACTCCTCCAATTGTCCATCTCAATAGCAAGCAACATTTTCCCTAGAACAGCTCTTATCATCCATACTTGTGCTCCATATAGCAATATGCATCTAATTTTGGAGTTATATATGAGCTTCTTTGTATCTTCCGTCACAATATTGCTCCAAAGGACCAAGTTAACGTATGAGTTATTTATGCCCACGTTAAAATAAAAATGAAAGTATGCTATATTTTAACTATAAGTATAGTATACCCGTAAAGTAGTTTTAACCGACGAAAAATTAGATATCAAAACCGTCAGTAACGAATCTCTGAACGGCTCGGTTTTATCTTCGTCATCCGAGACCGATGTCTCCATCCTTTTGGGGACAGCAATGGCTAGAATAGAAGACAGTAATGGGCAGTTGGTCCCAATTCGTATTTTGATCGATAGTGGGTCACAAAGATCATTCATTTCTTCGGCTTGCGTACGAAGATTAGGACTTGGGACAAGACTCGGTTTCGCGGATAGTCCGATACAAGGAGGGAAGAAACCTTGTGTGTTATAGTCCCTAGAGATCGTAAACAGCCTCGTCTTCAAAGTAACGCTGTAATCATTTCCATGATTACAGAAAAGGTACCCGTTTGTCCAGTACCGGCCTATATAAATAACCACTTCAAACAATACCCATTGGCGGATAACTCATTTGGAAAACCGGGTCCAGTCGATTTCCTATTAGGAGCTGATTTGTTCGGACATATTGGGTAAATGCGTGAGACGGGACGGATATAGTATAGTATACTATATTAGTGTTTTTATAAATCCTTATGAAAACACTGATTAATTATTTAATCTTAACATGATATGAGTAATTACAAAAAAAAAAACAGATTATTCTTCTTCAAGTGCCTTTGGATCCTATCCTCTTTGGATGTAGGGGATTATAACGACCTTCCCTATTTTACTGACAGGTGCACTGGATATAGTCAAACGTTTTTATTCCTGTCCCTTAGCTTTGGGATCCTCAACCAGGAGTGACCTCTACGACCTGGCTCTCTAGTCTTCAATCTTATCTTGTATCATTAACTGCAGCAGGCGATACTTTTCGTATCGCATCACCTGACCAAAGTAAGTCAAATTATGCTGACTTTTAATGCTGACCAATATTTCGATAGGCTTCTGTATTTGTTGTAGTACGCTTTAATTTCTGACATTGTACCCATGAAACTCTGAACATACGCTAATAACAGCACTTGAATGCTTCAAATGCTCGAAGCTCAAATTTAGGTAATACAACAGAATAATAACAGATTTTTTCTCTATTCATCTTGTATATGTCATTAATATTATGTATCATGGTAAATTAACGTTATAAGCAACAAAATTTACCTTAATCCAAGATTCAGGACTGAAATTTATATCGGCAAAGTTATTGAGACATTTACAAACTTTCTGCCTTGCAAACACCAGGCTATATTGGTTAATTATCAGTATGAATATTAATTATACATTAATTTTGCTTACTTTAATACAGAATAGCTGTTATAGTCATTTAATTTGTATCACGTTA
This sequence comes from Troilus luridus, assembly GCA_964056705.1. Lineage (NCBI taxonomy): Eukaryota > Metazoa > Arthropoda > Insecta > Hemiptera > Pentatomidae > Troilus > Troilus luridus. The sequence goes on along the minus strand of OZ057416.1, from coordinate 103,760,352 downwards.
GATATTACGTGATTACTTTATCATTACAAAACAAATTAAAATATTAAAAAATATGGTTTCCTCTATTTGTTTTAATTTAATAATTTCTTACAAACTTTATTAATTTCAATCAGGCTTCAGTTAATGTAGAACAACTGCTATAGAAGTTTAATTTACATCACGTAAGATATATTTCTCAATATCTTAAGAAAAAACGTTACAATATAGTAGTTATTTGTTTAAAGGAAATTAATAGAAAAAATTGTGTATATCTATTTATTCATCATGGGGAATTTCCTCCCTACTTAAGATAACTTTTGTTTTTTTACCTTCACCCGGAAATATCATGGGGGATTTTCGATCAGTAAATATTTTTTTGATTTATGTCTATTTATGTGTATGATATGTATGTATGTAAGAAGTTGTTCGAGACTATTTAAGGATTAATAATAGCTCTTAAATGATGTAATATTTAAGGATTTATCTTGCTAACCTGAATACACAATAACTGTTTTTGTTCTTTAATTGTTGTTACGTAAGATATTTGTCTTGATAAATGTATAAGTAAATGTTATAAGAAAAATCATATTAATAAAAACATGGTCTCTGCTAATTTGACTTGATAACCTGATAGTAATTATTAAAAGAAATTAACAGAATAAAATAATAAATATGTAATTATTCATAGCTATTCCTCTGATCACTTGCTTAATATAGAAACAAGTTTTTACAAATCGGTATAGCCATCATCGACATACATCAAAGAACAGACAAATGTCAACGGAAATGTAATATCAACTAACGTGAACTTGGAGAGGTCTGAAATATTTAGTCGTAGGAGACGAAGAGATGGGAATGTATCCTAGAGAAAAACTTGAATAAAAATTCATAACACAACATATTTAGTTAAAAGCATAAATAATGATATAGCAAAAAGGATGCCTGGGATACGTGTTCAACTCATTTTACTTTTCTAAATTATGTGTCCATTTGTACCATAAACCCCAGGAAGGGTCTGGGGTTCAGTACATGGTAGAGACTGTACTGTTTCATGGACAACGGTTCTGCATGGAGGTGACATGTCCTAGGTCACGCTCGACCGCCAGAATTTTCCCCCTTATTTTGGGTACCCTATTTTTATAATATTTTAAAGAGGCTGGGTGGGCCCCAGGAGGGTTATAGATCCTATATGATCCATCTCCTGCTGCAAACAGACTAAATAAAAATCATAGCCTGCAGCGGGAATTGAACCAGGATTTCCGGCATGGTAACTCAGTACTCTACCACTGAGCCACTCCTCTCCCACACAACCTATAATTGGGTACCGTTAATTGGGGGAAAGACCTGACGTTTGATTGTGATTTCGTACAAACCTCTGCACAACCAAGGGTATAGAAACAGTAACTCTTACATGTACAAATTCCAATGGTCTTCTTGCGTTATATAGGCACAGTTTTTTTATTGTTTTTTTAGCTTAATTTCATTTTCATTTCATTGAAAAATGAGCACAAATCCAAAAAGAGACATAAAAAATTAATTAAAATAAAATAGAAAAAAAACAAAAAAGCATTGCAATCAGTTTTTAAAATACTGGGAAAAATTAAATATTTGTTTTGAGACTGGGTTAATATTTGTGGAGGCAATGTATTGAATTAATAGAATGGCAACAGCAGCTGATTAATTTTTCATATATTATTGTAACATATGATGTTATAGCTCTGTGGCGATAATCAATGAATTAACAGCTGGTAGAAAGGTTTAAAAAAAATAATGTAAAAAAACTAATGACTCTTCTTTTGCTCTGTTTTATTGTTACGCATGTATAAAATGGTAATTAGTGAGCCCACATGAAATTTTTGTGATGAGATATGCACAAGTATATGATGTAAATATGCATGATTTTCTAAATTTGATTGTTTAATTTTATTTATGGTTACTTTACTTCTTTTGCATGTTTTAATTTAGATTAATAGTGCACTCATTAAATGTTAATAACTGGTGATGGAGAATTTAATAATTTGTATTTATATTGTTTTTGAACCATGCCAAAACTAGAAAATAATAAAAATACATATTGTATAGTTGTTGTTTATATGTTTGTATATACGTAGTAAGATCCAAAAGTTTCCGGCCAGGGATAGAAGGAAAGGTGAAAGAAAAAACTGGTCTTAATGTTTTTCAATATATTCTCCTCTCAGTTCAACACACTTAAAACAACGCTTTGGCAAGATTTTCTTCTTTGATAAAAAAATGTTCTTCCACTGCTGCTTGGAGCTCTTCGTCGGTGTTAAATCGCCTAAATTCATTGCAGCAGTGAGGTCGTTTATTTTTTTGAGCAGCTGAAAGAATCTTGCACTAACCTTGTTTGTATCCAAATGATCTTTGATGATCCTCAAAACACTTGTTTTTGAAAGCCCCAACCTCGCTGCTATTTCCTTGGTTTTCAGTCGCCGGTCAGACAGCAATTCAGAGATTCCACAAATAGGATTGTTTCAGAAGTGAAAGCTTCCAATGGGCTACCGGGACGCGGGCCATCTTCTAGACGTTCTCTCCCTAACTTAAGTAATTTTGCGCATTCTTTCACTGTAATACGAGGAGGAGGACTGCCCGTATACACAATCCAAGCGCTCTTTAATTTGAGCAGAAGTAAGACCCTATTTACAAAAGAATTTAATAACCGCACGGTACTCGAGTTTGAACATTCTAAAAATGGGGAGTTTCCTTCAAGGCTGGACACTGACTGACAGGACTCAGGAAGTGCTGGCGATGGGGATGGAGGGAGCAGGCATGGACCTGCATAGGCGTGCAGGTCCCGGCACGTTTGAAGGAGGGGAAGCAGGACAGGCCGGAAACTTATGGACCTTACTACGTATATATATTATGTTAGGGTTAACATGTGCTCATGTAATTCAAAAAATAAAAGATGTATGTGGCTGAAATTTGTTCTTTAATGTAGGCAAAAGCCTGTGATGTTAGAACAGCCTTTTCATCAATATCGAAATTTATTTCGTGTAAAATAGAATCCTACCTACTTCACTTGCGGGCGATGTTTGAAGGAGGAGAAGCAGGACAGGCCGGAAACTTATGGACCTTACCACGTCTATATCCATTATATATACACTCTAAGATTACATTTTTTATTTATATCATACATTACTTTTCTTTCTTCTACTATTTCTTACTAGGTTCAAGGAGATATTATACTTCATAGTAATAAATAAATTATATTCAACATGGCTGTTATAAATAGAAGCAGTGGTCTGAATACTAAAGCCCCACGTGACCTCCTCCTTTACTAGTTTTTATATTTTTATATACAAACGCTGGTATATCTATATTGTATATATCTATCTATATATATATATATATATATATATATATATATATATATATATATATATATATATAATTCTGAATTTCTAAGAAACGTTACAATACTTCACATTAAATTTTAAATTACCTCTACGATTCATAAGGATAATGTTAATAAATTGGTATTAATGATTAATTTGGTAGAAATTAAATCCAGTTAATGATAGACATGAACAACGTCTTACTTGTTATACACTACAATATTAATTTTCTTAAAATTATTTTACTAGAATATTTGAAATTCTCCTAAGAAGATGCTTCAGTGCCCCGAACAATCAAGATCACGTCTAAAGTTTAATTTCTCGACATTATTCACTTCTATAGAAGTTATGAAGCAATTGAAAATTCCATTCCATTTCCTTTTAAAGACTAAAGGAATGAAACACTTACAAAAAGTGAAAAGGAATTTCAATCACTTTGGCATTGAGTATCTTTTCTTTCTTGAGCTCGTATAATGTTTAATAAATCTTCGCAAAGGATTTATATTGAAAAGATTTTCCCAACTTAGTTCTTTTTAGTGGAAGGCGAAGTACTTCCTGTGAAAGTGAGGATAAGTTTAAAATTTATTAGGAAATATGTCTAGCAACTTATAGTTTTATAAATGTTGTTTTCTTTACCAGACTTCTATATATTCCATTTAAAACCTGTTTCGCTATGAAATATGGATAAACTTCAGAATTTTTTACAAAAATAAGATATTAATGAGATATTTTACTCTCCCCTTCACCTATATTTAACCTGCGAGCAAAAAATATTTCGTTATAACACGAAATGAACATTATGACAAATAGGAAAATTATTAATTTTCAAATATTTTAATATATATTTTTATTTAGAAGAGAAAAGATTTGTCCTGGGTGGGATTAGAACCCGGGTCGTCTGCATCTCTAGTGCAGTGTTGTTATCTCTTAAAAATAAAAATATCAAAAAATAATCACCATCAAAAGAACAATAAATACAAATAAATTATAAATATAAAATTGACGTAAGTCAACATGATCCCAATTAGAGTAATGTTCAATGAACATTCTGCCCCGTGTATACATCGCAAAAACTGCGAGAACACGGGGATATAAGATCGGTGAAGAGAATTTTTTTTCTGGCTTGGATACGACCCCTGGTAGCTCAGTGGTTTAGAGCACTGCACTAGAGATGCAGACGACCCGGGTTGGAATCCCGGCTAGGATAAACCTTTTTCTCTTCAAAATAAAAATATTTAAATTTAATCAACATCAAAAGAACAATAAATAAAAATAGATTATTAATTTTCAGTTTATATAAATAAAGAAAAAAGTTAGGTGATTTTCTGATGACCCTCTGATTTTTAATTTCTTACTATGGCCTAATTAAGGGTACCCACTCTATGGAGCCTGGATGAGCAATGCTCTGCAGATCCTACAGGCCCTATCGGCAACAGTTAACATAGTAACTGTTATCGGTCGAAGCTAGTATCGACCCAGGATCTACAAACTCAAGCTACTCCTATCTTATTTATTTTTATTTAATCATCAAAAAAACTCATTTTCTAAAGCAGTAAATAAAGTTATGTAAGTGGACAGCGGTATTTATATTTACATATTTATTATAATGTTTTTATGCCCTTGGATAAGGAAATAAAGAGGGAATTTTTTCCCGAAATATCGGAATAAGATATGGTTTGTTTTATTTTTTAAATCTATGCATTCTTTTTTTTTGTTTTGAATTCGAAAACATGCTATATTTTTCATAACGGAATAAAGAAGTCAAGAAGAGTGATTATGAGATTTTTCCATTTAAACAATATGTTTGAACTTTTTTTTTTAAATTTAATTTATTGATATTTACAACTATAATATGATTATAACTAGTAAATCTGCTGATATGTACATTATGGCATGAAAAACACAGGTGGAGTAACTACCCATCGGCAGCACTCCAATTTTTGAACTTTAACTGATTAAGTTAAGCAAAGTAATAAACAAATAGATGATCCTCCATTCGTTGGTCGGAACTTAAAAATAATTGTTAAAATATTACAAAACCTTTTGTATTTTAAATAAATAGTAATAAATTTAAAATTATATTTTTTAAGGAATAGAGAGATATGACTATATTACAACAGGCCATAAAATAGACTACAGTTTAACGAAATTGAGGAATTAATCTGCCTGGGACAGAGCAAGGTCCTTTACAAATTCGGTCTTATCCTCTCGACTACCCGCAGCTCGTGTCACAGATATCCTCGCTCAATTACCGGCCAAGGTAAAGGAAAAGGACCTGGGTCAGCAGGTCCTGGAAAAGGCAGTCCCAATCTTGTCCCAATTGTAGAATTAATAGCACTATATCTATATCTTTCAACCTGTTTAAAATAATTATCGAAATTTAATCAAATAATAAAATTCTGAAATATACATTTAAATTTTTATATGAGGATATATAACAGCTTTGTTTAAATATAAGTGTGTATGTATGTATACATTTTTATTATAAGTTTATATAACTATTTATCTTAATAATATATGTGTGTTTAATATTTATGTAATAATATTTTTATTATTTATTAATGTCTCAAATATGTATATATGAGTAAGCTTTAAGTGTGCATCTATAAGTTCTGAGTGTTTATTAGGGGTAAATATTGTGTGCACACTGTATCAAAGTACAGCAATATGAAGGTACGAAAATTCAGCGATAAGTTCCAATATCTTTTATAGATTCCCTCTTGTAACAATACAGCATGGAGGTATTTTTTGTCCTTGAGTAGTTTGTCGAGCAAGGACATTATGGTTCAATAGAAACCAATTTGTTTTTGTTCACTCAACTGAATTATATTCATCCCGGTTCCATTTCACAATTAAATTAATATCGCAGTTAACAATTAATTTAATTAAAATATAGTTAACTACATGAATACCAGCTATATTGTTATAAATACTTATGCATTGGAACACCGCTTATTATAAAGGGTCTGTTTTGGAATTCGGTAATTATGATTACTTATGTGAAATAACTCCATATGTTTGAGAAATCGGACATGCTATGAGAAGTATGTGCAATGATACAAATGATATATTAACAAAGCCTATAATGATTAGAGGAGAAGGTGTTGAAATAGATGAGCCCTGGTTCTCCAAAAGTAAATATAAGTGTGGAGGATATACCCGCAGCAATGGGTGTTAGGAGGGAGAGGAGTGGCTCAGTGGTAGAGTACTGAGTTACTATGCCGGAAATCCTGGTTCAATTCCCGCTGCAGGCCATGATTTTTATTTAGTCTGTTTGCAGCGGGAGATGGATCATATAGGATCTAGGACCCTCCTGGGGCCCACCCAGCCTCTATAAAATATTATAAAAATAGGGTACCCAAAATAAGGGGGAAAAATCTGGCGGTCGAGCGTGAACTAGGAGGTGACTCTTGCAGAACCGTTGTCCATGAAACAGTACAGTCTCTACCATGTACTGAACCCCAGACCCTTCATGGGTTGTAGTGGTACAGGTTAATGGGTGTTTTAAGGCGTATGCAGTGAAACTTGGGAGTGCTTCCTATATTCTGTCCCATGGAGCTGACTTCTTGCATTAAAGCTGCAATACGACCTAGGACATTATAATCTGATTGCTAGAGGGCCTATAAGGGAATAAAGCAAATTAAAGGCATGAGGTATAAACATTACGTTGTTAACAATTAAATAAATTTCGTTGACTTAAACACAAGTGCTCATACCCAGTGGGTGGAACCACTTTGGGCTTCAATCAAACGAAGAAACAAAAAAGAATGTGGAACGAGTAGAATTATGTTGGATTCATATTTATGCGAATTCATATGGAGGAGAAGGTACGAGAAAAAATATTTGTTGACTAAGATTTTAGAAATTATTGCTTATTTTTATCCAACAATTTAATTGGCATTGTTTTGTTTTGAGGTTATTTATAAATATACACATGTTTTGTTATGAGTATTTTATTTAATAGCATAAATAACAGATATCTAAAAAATAATATGCATGTGTTTTCCGAAACAGCCCCATTATATCAATTGGAATATGGAATATTGATATCAATGCATCGGTTATAAAATATAACTTGCATTTATCATCCATAAAGGACCCGCGCGGATTATAAGCCAATATTTGGGCAAAAACATCATTTTTTTCCCGCTATTAAGGGTATCCACTTCCTACACACTAGGTGAGCTACAGGAGTGTGTGCCTCCAAATCCTATAGGGTCCATCCATAAATGTTAAAAGAATATGTAATTTAACTGTTATAACCAGGTCAGTAGCCGGGAACCTCAGCGTAGCAATTCATCCCTCTACATATATTATATATAACATAATAGCTACGTCATTACCTTTACAATATGATTATAATACTGACATAATTATAATTTTACTAATTATTTTGCCACTTGTTTTGAAATCAGTGCAAAATATTATTTAAACTCAGTCACGGTTCTAATGAAGTCTAGGAATGAAATGATTCTAGAAACGAAATGGCGATCAATATATCAGCAGCATAATTCATTTATTTATGCAAACATCCTACTAATATTATAAGTGCGAAAGTTTGTAGGGATGGAAGTTTGTTATTCTTTCACGCAAAAACTACTGGACGGATTTGAATGAAACTTTACAGTATTATAGGTTATACCTCAGAATAACACATAGGCTACAATATAACGATAAATATAATTAAAAAGTACTAGGATATAGCACATTACCAATATTACCTCCAACATATGGTCAGCAGGTAAATGCGGTTATTTAATTTCATCATCATCATCATCACATGCCGCTATGACCAATGAAGGACCTTGGCCTCCTCAACAATTCTCCTCCACCTTGGCCGATCTCTCGCTGCTCTTCTCCATGTTCCTACCCCCAGGAGCTTAAGGTCTAATTCCACATCGTCCAGCCATCGCATTCTAGGCCTTCCTCTTCCTCTTTCTCCATCTGGACGTCCCTCCAGAATCAGCTTTGGGAGCCTTTTTTTGTCCATTCTGTGAACGTGCCCCAACCATCTCAATCTTGCTTTTTTAATACAAGAAACTATGTCAGGTTCTCCATATAGGTCTTTAAGTTCTTGGTTCCTTTTAATGCGGAAACAATTTCCTTCCTTGGTTGGGCCATACACTCTTCTAAGAATCTTTCTCTCCCATGCATTCAATAATCTCTCATGCTGTTTGGTTAGAGTCCACGCCTACCCACAATAGGCAACGACAGGACGAAGCATCGTCTTATATACCCTTATTTTGTGACTACGGGGTACAGCTCTACTTTGGAACACGTTTCTGAGGGACCAATAGCATCTGTTACCGTTTTCAATCCTCGCCTTTATTTAATTTAATTGTTAAATATTGTTAGCATCACTGCATGGCTCCCTCCTCAGTAGCTCGCTCACGTGTTTCTTACTCGCAAAATCTACATATTTTCACTGAACGAAACAAATCAAGTAAAATAGTTTACAGGAGTATATTGCAGTAGGTAAGTAGGACCGCTAAATCCTTTTCAATAAATTTAAAAATATTACATACTAATCCTTTACTGACACGAACAACAGTAAACGAAACTAACTTAAGTCCGTCCCGTTTGTTAATCAGTGTCATTGTGGTGATCCGTCTCTGATATGGGGCTAATTTGATATGGATAATCTCAAGCCTGGGGAAAAACATAGGCTACTTTTTATCAACACCTTTCTTTCTTTGTCCTTTCCTTATACCTTACGGTGTCGGGGTAGCCCGTGCCCATTTCCTAAATACTTCTCTGTCTGTGGCAAGTTTGGCTTTCCCAGAGAGAGTCCCCTCTTTCTAGCCAGTTCCGCCATCAGGTCATCCCGTTTACTTCTTGGCCGTCCTCGAGGTCTTTTTCCCTCTGTTTTCGCTTCCCATACACTATTTGGCAGACGGTTTATCGTCATTCTTTGTACATGGCCGAACGACATCATTTCCCTTCTATGGATGTTGTCAACGAGAGGTTCCTACTATGCTTCCTCTCTTATCCTTTGATTCCTCATTCGGTCTAATCTCGTCTTATTGAGAGCTTTTCTCTGGAATTTCATCTCGGTGGCTTGTATACGGCTCTCAAATTTCTTGTTACTAGGCCAGCATTCAGCAGCATAGGTCAACGTAGGGATGAAACTTGTTTATATACTGTCATTTTTGTCTTCATCTCTAATTCAATTTTTCCGATTATGACATTTCGTAACTGGTAATATACGTTACTTGTTTTTCTTATGCACTAGTTTATTTCAGATTCCAACCTGCCATCGTTACTAATATTTACTCCCATGTACTTCTATACATCCACCTGTTCCAAATCCAAGCCTCCGCAAGTCACTGAACTACTTCTAGAGAGAACCATATATTTTGATTTGTTTGGGTTCACTGTCATTTCCTTTACGACTCAGAGCTTCCTCCCATGCTTTTAATTCTTGTAAGACTTCTCTGTTTTCTGCAATAATTAGAATGCCATCAGCAAATACTAGATTTTTAATGAACACGGGTTGCATTCTCCAATTTCCTACTTTTAACTTGGGGTTCCTTAGTTTAGCTTCCCATATTATCCTATCCGTGTATATCACAAACAGTAATAGGCTCAGGCTGTCCCTTTGCTTTACCCCCGTTTACATTTCAAATCTGTCAGATTTTTTGCCATTAAGCCTGACTATCTGAGTTAGATTAATAGGAACTGGTTTGTCTTCTAGTGCTTGCTTGAGTTCAACTCGGGGAACATTATCGATTGCCCCACATAGATCTAGAAAAGCGAGATTAATCTTCTTATCTTTTTCTATAAACATCTCGATAAGGCACCGAACAGTGAAAATGTTGTCTTGGGTTGGCCGTCCGGTCTGAAAGCCACTTGTTCTTCCTGAAGCTCATCTTCGACAACTTTCCTTATCCGTTCTAGTATTCTGGAGTAGAATTTCAGAGCTATCGATGACAGGCATATAAGACTATAGTTTTGGCATTCAACCGTGGTACCTTTCTTATGGATTGGAACGATGATTTTACATTCACAGTCAGTTGGAATCTCCTTCTTTTGTAATAGCTTGTTGAAAATTTGGAGTAATCAACACTACACAGGCGAAGTATATATAAAACTGTAACCTGATTGACTAACACACCCAGCGGCCAATGCACAGCAGAAACCACTGAACTTAGAATCTTGAAAATCGCAGATAGGTTCTTTGTATAGCTTAAATGAGCACCAAGAAAGGAATTTGGACAATTCCACTCCCAAGGGTTTCCCCCTTAATATAATAGGGGTTCAAAGATTGTACAGAATCCGTCAGTTTCTGAAATTTCGGAAGTACGAGTAACTTATAGTTAAAAAAAATTAAATTATTTATTTAAAATGATCTGTCACGAAAATTTATGTGGCAGACCAAATTCCACGTGAAAGAAGCCGTGGGCAAAAGCTAGTCATTAATATATCTATTGTAATTCCACATCAATTTCCTTTGAAATTCTTTACAATAGAGTTTCTCTTAACCGAATTTCCTCTATTCTATTTCTCAATTGTAATCATAATTTACCTCTCTTTCTTTTGACTTCGGACTCTATCAGTTCCTGCATTTGGCTGGAAATAATCCATTTTATCTGACCCCTCCACTTAAACTTTTCCTTAATTTTGCTGTTCGACATTATCCATTTTAGAAAACCTGACAATTTTTTTCCAAAAATCCAACTCCATTATTATATTGTTGTTTTTTGAAATTTTGGAACTGTAATCTAATAATACAACAAATAAATAGATTTAATAATACATAATGACACAGTATAAAGTCAAAAAGAGAAACTGTCCCGTGATAATACTCAAATAACAAATTCAACTTAGCAGGTCACGAGGCCATCTTCATTTTAGACTCCATAATATAATAATACGATGTACTATTTACATTTGATTTATGTTTGTCTTGATGGGAAAAATCAGGCATAAAATTAAATGGTCGATGGTTAAGTAACCTACTGTTTGCAGACGATATTGTACATTTTGCCCATGATACCCACCAAATGCGAGAAATGCTTAAACAGCTTCTAAAACTCTGCGAAGAAATTGGTCTATACCCAAATTATAACAAGACCAATCTAATGAACAATAATTCAAGGGAAGAAATAAAAATGAACAAATTCACCCTGGAATGCGTGGAGGAATATGTATACTTAGGCCAGTTAGTTTCCTTTTCAGATAGAGCAACAAAAGAAGTTCAGAGAAGAATAGCATTTGGTTGGAACAAGTTCTGGTCTCTGAAGTACATACTGAAAGGAAACATAAGTATTGACCTTATGGGACTACATCCCACCTATAAACCTAAGGGACAGGTTTTCGGCAGATGTATTATCCCAGCGGTGACCTATAGCTCCCAAGCAGGGTCTTTGACAAAACCCCAAGAGAAGAAGATCAAGGTGTGGCAGAATAGCATCGAAAGAAGTATAATGAAAGTAAAGAAAAGGGACAAAATCAGATGTGAAAAGTTAAAAAATGAAACAGGGCTCAAAGACACATCCTTGCAGATAATAAAAAGCAAATGGAAACGGTCTGGACATCTCTTGCGGTGCAAGGACAACAGACGGTCGAAAATAATCACTCTGGGAAGTGTTAATGACCATTACTCCAATAGGAAGGCCTATGCAATAAAAATAAAAATGTGTGTATAAATATTGATATAGTAAAGAATTTTTTTTTTTTATTTAGCAAAGAATTTTTTTTATGTTTTTTGTAAATTTATGTTATAGTAATTGTATTTTCATGCATAAATAAAGGATATTTTCATTTCATTTCATAACATTTTGATGATGTTTGTCTTCATAACATCATATTAAATAACAGATTCCTTTGTCATTTATCAAATGGGTACTTTTAATTTGGGGGAAACCTGCCATGTGAGCGTGTTCTCGGGCAAAGTACCTCCCTGCACAACCGTTTTCCTAAAAAAAATAAAGCTTCTGGAATACCTCGTACCCAAGACCTTTGAAGGGTTTTAGTAATTTAGTTTATAGTTATTCAATATGGACGTCAGATAATACTGAGTGGTATACATGTATGTTTTATATTATGTATTTTTTACATGAAGGATAATTCGTGAGTATTTGATATATATCTGTAATATCAAATATTTAGATTAAGTGTAGGCTGATTTTCTTTTAGAGCCTCACATTTCAATTTCATTTATTGAAGTGATTGAATAAGTCACTCTTCTGAAAATTTTATTTAGTATAGGGAAATGTTGTAGACATAAGTAACGGACAGGTAGCCCAGGGTGAATGAAACCATGGGACTAGTTGTGATTTTATGGAAATTTCATTGTATGAAAGTTGTTTTATCTCTAGTATTGTTATAGTAAATTGTATAAATTAACTTAATTCTAAAAACAAATTTCCTCAATATATTTAAAAGTAATCATATTTCACGCACACTTAATCATAATATTCTCATTTAGACTTTCCATGTTCGAGGAAACATATATTTCTATATGAAACTCTGAACTTTGTGTGATGTTTGAGCTTATAATAACTCTCTCGAAATAGGCCTTGACGTTTATAAGTAAAGTTGTGCTGAGAAAATATTTCCTCACAAGATGAACTGGTTTGAGTATGTCGACCTTTCTCCCCTAAACGGAACCGATTCCTGACTTAAAATCAACTTCCCGGCTCTAGCCAAACTCAATCTAAGTTCTCTTCCGCTTAAACTTGCAGATTGTTTTCTAACTAGAGGGCTAACTAGGGTTCTCGAATCCCAAATTAAAAAAAATTACAAGTGTATGATTAGCATTTAGTGGCTACTATAAATTTTATTGGTCATTTAAAATCTCAACTTAAATTTATTGATGTCTTGATTGTACTTCATCTTCTTGTGCTTTATCTGTTTCGGACATTGGCTAATAACATCGTCATTTTAATTTTTTTAGTAGCACTTCTAAATAATTGGACCATTGTTAGAGCAAACCATTTCCTTCCGTGCCTCCTCCTCCCTGCTCCCCTCCTGCTATCAATCTTTTCTTTCTAATATCATCATTAAAAAGAAAAATTATCCTTAAAGAACAAGTATCAGTGTCTTATTAGCTAAACCATAATATTTGAATATCGATTATTAAAAATACATTGGAGACATTACGTACCTACATTTTAATATTTTTTACTTGTGTAAATAAAATAAAAAACCTGTACCAATGCGTGAACGGGTCTGGGTTTCAGTACATGGTAGAGACTGTACTGTTTCATGGCCAACGGTTCTGCAAGGAAGTGACTTGTCCTAGGTCACGCTCAACCACCAGATTTTTCCCCCTTATTTCGGGTACACTTTTTTTATAATATTTTATAGAGACTGGGTGAGCCCCAAGAGAGTCCTAGATCCTATACAATCCATCTCCGGCTGCAAACAGAATATTTAAAAGTCTTGCCCACAGCTGGATTTGAACCCGGATTTCAAATTTAAATTACCCGCGGTCACAGCAGTCAAAATCGGCACTTCCCAATCTAGTAGGCTTTGAGAATGGAGGGAGTGTCTCCCTTCCAGCTACGGCACTTAGCATCGAGGACGTTATACTTCTGATATACGCCACGAGGAGCTGTTTCTTCCGCCAATATGAGACGAGGAGAGAAGGGTGTTTATTGTTCAACTGCATGTTGTCGCATAGCAACCGGATGCTGTCAGGTTAATGATAGAGCGGAAGTAGAGTCTCAAGAAGAGAAAGCGACCAAACTGTAAATTCCTTTTCATTAACTTATTATGAATCTTCTTCCAATCGCCCAGTGTATTGTTTTTCTCTTTTGCTTCATATATATTTTTAAGATTCGAAAATTTTCTATTCTCTTATATGACTATTCTTTTTTTCTATTTATTTTTAAGGTTCATTTGTTATTTTCCTTTTCTATCAAAATTATTATTTTTCTTTTTAACGTTAAATTACGATTGTACCCCATCCTTGATGCAAATCACATAAAACCAGATCACCAGTTTGGATTCCGAGCATCCCACTCCACTATTCAGCAATGTCATCGTGTGGTGGATGTAGTCTCCTCTGCATTAGAACTTGGATCATATTGCTCGGGCGTCTTTCTTGATGTGGAACAGGCTTTTGACCGAGTCTGGCATCCGTGCTTGCTCTACAAACTCCGTAAATTCCTACCTCATACCTACTTTCTCATCCTTCAATCCTATCTCACAAATAGAACTTTCCAGGTAAACCATAATAATGTACTTTCATCCCTCTTCTCCCAATCTGCTGGTGCTCCTCAAGATAGTACCCTTGGCCCAATCCTTTATACAGTTTATGCAGCTGACATCCCAACTCATCCTAATACTATCCTTACCACGTATGCTGATGATACATGTGTATTATCAGTCAACAAGAAACCGCTCGACGTTTCAGGCTACTTCAACACAAGACAAACGCTCTAAGCTCCCAATTAACTACAAAAGACTCATCTACATGGCCATCATACGACCTATTTGGACTTACGGAGTAGAGCTTTGCGGCTCCACTAAGCCATAGAATTCCTCTCGTATCCAATCCCTACAATCCAAAATCCTTCGTAAAATCCTCAACACTCCTTATTTTGTTAAGAATAAAGTCATCCATAACGACCTTAATGTCCCATTTGTTGGTGATTTGGCCCGAACCCGGTATCTATCCTTTAATAACAAACTTCATTCCCACTCAAACCCTCTAGTTTCAAACCTAGCTTCATCTTCGATTCCCAATAATCCTCCGAGGCCTCTGAAAAGAAGATGGCCACGTGACCTTCTTCGTTGAAGTAGTGATTTGAGTACTACCAGTGGGTAGTTTCTCAACTTGCCATTAACTCATGTCTTTTGTATTACATAGCCTATTTACTTGATGTATTTTTTTAATACAGTTGTAAATATCAATAAATAAATTTTTAAAAAACGTTAAGTTAGTATTTTAGTTATGTCATCGTACATTAGTTTAATAAACCCATGTTTCATCGCCCGGACTAGTTTAATAAAAATTTTCGCTGTACTTCTCATAAATATTTTTTTTGTTTCTGTTTTTCTAATCAAGGTAAGAACATATTTCATGTAACAGTTCAGAATAAATTTATATAATAAATTGATAAGCTTCCCCATCTCCCGACTCCTTGAAAAATGAAAACGGAATAACAGATGCGTTGTTCTTAAATGTCAAACGAAATCATTGGCTCTAAATCATCTCACTCATTCGGAGGAGTTTCATTTCTTTATCTTCCCAGTGCCTGAATGCTAATTCTTCCGTTCTTCTTTGATTCTGCTATTTTGAATATCAATGTATGTAATTATATATTGTTGATAAATATTAATATATATAAACCATATAATAAGATATTAACGTAAAATTACATTTTCCTGGAACCATTGAGTAATGCTATCCATTACTCAACTAGAACTGGTGTGGAAAGTCCCACTCCTCCCCCCGCTGGGGGAAAGTAACAGCCACCAATATCGAATTTGACAATCAGCACTCTGTTATTTTAAATGTTAAATGGCGGTATTATAATGTTATTCATTTTATATTCAAAAATGTTAAAATAAATAATTTTAGAACTATTTTATATTTAATTCAAGATAGATTTTATTTATTTTGAAGTAATTTTATAGAAATATTTAATATAACCTTAAATGGATTAGAACCCTCACACATCAGAAATTTTGAGATCTAGCATTAAAACAGTGATCAGACTACAGACAAAATAAAAATGGAAATATATAGTGATGAATTCATAGAATTTACTCCTCCATTCATGAGGAGCCATTCATTGGCTGAACAGACAATAAATCAACTTTTACCAAACACATCTAAAGTCAGATATGCAGAGAAATGTACATTGCAGGAAAAATGTAATATTAACACGTGAGAAAAGTGCTTTTAACACCCTCGTTTAATTACCACATATAATATAAGCACTTTATGTGTGGTGTTATAAGCACTTGTATCACGTGTAAAATTCACTCGGGTGTAATAAAGTGGCACTTTCCTCAATTGTCAAATAAATAACGATTTCAAATTTCGAGGCCGAAAAATAATTTATTACTGAATTGTTTTTCTTTGTCCTTTTAGAATGATTTATCATTTAAACGTGTGTGTGTGTGTATTTGATTGTGTGTGTGTGTGTGTGTGTGTGTGTGTGTGTGTCTGTGTGTGTGTGTGTGTGTGTGTGTGTGTGTTTGTATTAATTTCTACAAATTGAATTTAACACTGAAATTTGGCTGATGACTGAAGATTGATAATTTTCAAAAACCCTTTATTGAGAAATATCACTTTTAGCGTTTTCCTAGGAACTCGCCAGGGAAGTGGAGGATTATTTATGAAGTGTTTGAAAATTTATATCTGTATATTTAGGAACATTTCAAATTAATAAGAAAATCTCAATCATAAAATTTAAATATTCCACGAAAACTACAACTAATGTAATCAAATGATTCTAATAAAAGAACGAAAAAATTATTAATAGTACTATATATTATATCATTAACAAAATTATCATAGATAAATATATACACAGACACGATAAATACATTTAAAAAAAAAAGACATAAAATCTCTTACCTAATAGTTAGACATAAAAGTACTTCCTCTTATTCCCAGGACCTCTGAAAATTAAAACAATATACTAGTTAGTAATAAATATTACTATTAGACAATAACAATTATTATATTTAGTTATAATTAAATATAATGATTAACAATTATAATACTTATAATAATTATAAATATTATTGGTTTAAAATAAACATTGCATTTTTTAACATTAAAATATTTTTAAATTTTAATAGAATAATTATATTCAAGGTTTTTTCTTATATCTATTTCTATTTAGAATAAAATATATTGAGACTTGATTAGATTGATTTCATGTGTTATTTTTTATATTAATTAATTACTTTTATTACAACTAAAGATACTATAATTAATTTTATTTATTTATTTTATGTTCCAACTGTCATTTATGAAGTTTCATTGGCTGGGCTGAAATGTTATGTTCAGTTTCTATAAAATTAGTGAGACGTTAAAAATTGAGTTGAATTATGTTTAAATCTGGCAGAGATAGCCATGACATTCGTAATATATTATATAATAAATAATATCTTAAATATATGAATAAATAATAAATATATATATTGTAACAGGACATTTTTAAGACCCACCCTTCATTTACGGGAATAGACTAAACCAGCATTGCCTATCCACGTTGAAGGTAATGTATCGAAATGCGCCGTATCTTTCAGATGAACTGTAGTACTTACAAATTATGTGAATTCGTCAATATATATATATTTCAAATATTATTTATAGAATTTTATAAAAATTAGCCATTATAAATGTTAGATAACATACTAGCTGATGCTATTCGTGACTTAATTCATTTAAAGTTTTACCTTAACTATTTGTCATAGTAATTATAATTAAAAAATAATTAGTATTTATTCATATTTAATAATTAGTCATGTTTAATCAAATATGAATATATGAACATTGTTCATGATAGGTGATAATAGTATAAAGAAGAAAATCTTTATAAATGCCACTGTTATAAAGTTAAGTTATATTTCAATATTCATTAAATTATAATCCTATATTCCTTGTTCTACTGAAAAGAAGAATCTTAAATTCTATTAATTCAGGTACTTTTTTATCCATTTGTATTCTATTTTTTATTCTATTTGTATTTTATTATTAGTGAATTTTGTTACTTGTTACTAACTTCTATTTTGGTTTTGTAAATCTACCGGCATTTAAAGGTTTAAACTAAGATCCTTTTCTATCTACCTAATAAAATATTAATAAAGGACATATCTGTAAACAGCACGAAATAAATAAATAAAATATTCATTCGTAAACTCTGATTTATTCATCTTTATCATTATTTACGGGAATTATTATGTTGTGATCGTGTATGTTATTACTTGATGATTAAAAGTAGTTAGTGCACCTCGACAGCATTTACATACCATTCCAATAAATGGTATGTAAATGTATACTCACTCTTTAACATTCCTATATTAAAGATAAATGTATTAATTATTTTCTAAAATATACGATTTAGTTTAATAATTGATGTACATATATTAATACCATGCATCACTAATATCATTGAATACGTCGACTAATAAATTTAGTAGGAACAAAATATTGATATTTAAAATTTGTCCCCTCCCTCATTACTAATTGTATCTCAAGGTTTTAATTGCAATATTTTCTAAACTATCATAAAAAAAATTAAATTAAAATTCACAAAAAAAAAAAATGTATCAATTAATTTCATTATAATTTTTAAACTTTTTTTTTACTCAAAAATACGCTTATATTGGCAGTAGAGCGCTGGGTTGTCGTTCCCGGGAGGTTTAAGGGTCAACTATAGCTTTGGCACATAACGTATTCAATTATTTAACAGCCGAGGTTGGAACTTGTAGGAACTGGAGAACCTCATAGGGTTCACCCAGCCTCTATAAAGTGAGTATCCTTAATCGGGGGGGGGGGACTTGGCGTTTGGCCTTGATCTAGGACAAATCACCTCCCTCCACAACGGTTGTTCTAGAAACATTACAGTCTCTAACACGGACTGAACCCAAGACCCTTCATGGGTTGTATTGGCGTAGGTTTTATAATTCATTGTTGGAATTAGGATGTTTCTTTTTAGGACCGGTTGTAATATTAATATAATTGCAATATTTCAAGATTGTAGCACAATATTTTCATATCTCAATCTTGCTGTTTTAATACAAGAAACTATGCCAGGATCTCCATACACTCTTCTTAGAATTTTCCATGCCGGGTTGTTTACCATAAATCAGTCCAAATCCGAGGCTATTTTGAGGTTTTTTAGCAATATAGTTTACACAGAATGAGTCGCCGGCCCACCTCTGTGCCCCTTTTAGTGGCCTTTTACGACAGATAGGAGATACCCCAGGATTATTCTGATCCGATCCTGGACGGAAAAATCACAATTTATTGGCTAAATAATAAATTAATTTTTCAGAAAAAAAAATTATTTTATTTAAAGTATTCTTTTTTTTTTCCTGCGAGTAGGACAAGATTACTATGTCGAAATATCTATGAAAATATCTATAAAAGACCTGTGAAGCCGCGACACAATGCGAAGCCCGCATTTGCTTTTCCCATATTAATCAATATCTTGCCCGGAGACAGCTCATCCTTTACGATGACAGGAAAGCCAGGGCCTTGCAGCTGACATCCCGGCAAGATGCGGAATATCCTTCGATATATAGAACACCTGAGGATATAGCGCTAAGCACAAGAGGAAGGGAAAGATGGAAATATAAATGAGAAATTTTTATGCAGCAAGCTCCGGTCCCTCTTCAGTCTAGTGAGTTCTCCTCTGCCTTGGTTCCTCTCCATCTCACAGTTATCTTATTTTTTCTTATTTTTAAACAATGCATATTTGCCAGCATATATTGTGTATGTAATGTTTTTTAGCGCACGGGTTGGTTGGTTAGTTTAATTTGAGGCCTAAAACATATTGGTTATCATCGCCTAATTTGTTATAAAACATATATATATATATATATATATATATATATATATATATATATATATATATATATATATATATATATATATTCAGGCCGGGAAAGAAATTAAGATATGTGCTAAAATATAACTTATAAGAAACTAGTACGTGAATTTAAAATTAAAAAATAGAATATCTTAATTTTTTTTTAAAATTATTTTATTGAATTGTACAACTGTAATATATACATCTAGTACAAGGGCTATATGACTAACTAGATACATGAAAGGACATATAGAGGCACTACCCACTGCCATCACTCTAATTACATTTCTATTATAGAAGGTCCCGAGGCCATCTTCTCTTCATACACCTAGGAGGATTGTCCAGGATGGAATTGGATGCAAGGATGGAAACTAGTGGGTTTGGATGGGCCTGGAGTTTATTATGGAATGATAGGTTTCTGAAATGGGCTAATTCAGTAACATATGGAACTTTAAGGTCATTATGGATGGTTTTATTTGTGACAAAATAAGGAGCGTTTAGGATTTTGAAAAGGATTTTGGATTGCAAGGATTGAATACGAGAGGAATTTGATGGTTTGGTGGATCCCCATAGTTCAATTCCGTAAGTCCATATAGGTCTTATAAAAGTCACATAAATAAGTCTTTTGTAATTGATCTGAAGCTTTGAGCGTTTGTCTAGTATGTGTTGAAGTAGTCGGAAGCGTCGAGCTGTTTCTTGTCTTTTCAGTTTTGTGTTATGGTTCCGAGTAAGACGTTTGTCTAAGTTGAGTCCTAGGTAGCGAATCTGTTCAACAGGGATAAGTGGAGTACTATTAAATTAAGTCGTAAGATTTTCAGTCACACTAAGCAAATTTTGGTTATCGTAGTTTCTAATCTCCGTTTTAAGTTTGTTAGTCAGTTGGGTGTAATACGTTTTATCTGATGGGTAACGAGTCCTGTGCCACTTCGATCTTGCTCTGCATATCTTAATTTAAAATAAATAAATAAAAATAAAAGTAGGGCATAACTGTATTAGATATTCTCAATTAATCCTTCTTTTTAAAGAAAGGAGATGACTTTATGGACTTGATTTTTCTCATTTCCCAAAACCATGGATACATTGGCGGGTAGTTATATTTTATATATTGTTATTTTGTAAAAGGCACAGCCTTCGAAGATATGGGCTATTATTCAGCTCTCTTTGCACTTCTCGCATGTCGACGGGTGTTCTTTAGTAATTAGGTGAGCGTGTGTAAGCCTTGAATGACCTATCGTAAGTCGTGTAAGGACCACTTCCTCTCTTCGGATGCTACGACAGGAGCTGCTCCATCCTTTGACATAAGTTTTTATAAATTTCAGTTTATTCAGAGGGCTATTGTCACATAGGGCCTGCCACTGTTGGAGTAGAATCGAGTAATAGAAACTTGATTCTTGAAACAAGTCCCTTTGTATTAACAAACATGAACGTGAAAATGGAAATAATATATATATATTTTTTAAATTTATTTATTGAAATTTACAACTGTATACCAAAAAAACATCTAGTAAATATAATGAGTGAATACATTGACATGAAAAGACAAGTAGAGAAACTACCCAGTGGTAGTACTAAAATAAAAAGTTCAGTTTAGAAGGTCACGAGGCCATCTTTCAGACGCCTCGGAGGATTATCAGGAATTGAAGAGGCTGCGAGGTTTGAGTGGAAATGAAGTGTGTCATGAAAAGATTGAAATCGGATTCGGGCCAAATCAACAATAAACGGGACGTTAAGGTCATTATGGATTACTTTGTTCGTAACAAAGTAAGGAGCATTAAAGATTTTCCGAAGGATTTTGGATTGTAAGGATTGAATACGAGAGGAATTCGATGGCTTAGTGGAGCCCCAAAGCTCTACTCCGTAAGTCCAGATGGGTCTAATGATTGTCATGTATATGAGTTTCTTGTAATTAATTGGGGGCTTAGAGCGTGTATCTAGTAACTGTTGAAGTAACCTGAAACGGCGAGCTGTATCTTGTCGTTTCAGTCTAATATGAGGATTCCAAGTTAAGCTTTTGCCAAGGTGTGGTCCTAAATAACGGATCTGTTCTACAGGACTTAGAGGGGTGTTATTAAACGATACAGGGGGCAGGAAGTCGCTGGTTTACGGAATATATATCTAGAGTATATATTATATTATATATATATAACAACAGTTAATAAATAAAATAAATGAATAGGCTAGCATGTAATAATTTCATTACATAGTGTACATCTCCCTTAGCAAAAAGAAACAACAGTAAGTAAGCAATAAGATCGATTATCCAATTCAGCTTTATTTAAGCAAATAATTGACCTGATTAGAGAGCATCTTTTTGGGAGGGCAGGAGATGTTGGAAAACCAAGGATTTAAATGAACCCAGTGAAGAAGCATGGTCAATGAAAGGATGGAATAAACACGTTCTGGCTTGGTGGTCGTGCTAGCTCGGATGGGATCAAAATAACTTAACCACGACCTGGAGGAGTTAAAACTTATTTTGTGCTCCTGTCAGCAAGAGAAAGCAAGACGAACGTGCTCGGATGTTTGTAATAGGAAATGTTGTAGTATATATTTATTTCATTTAATTATTTAATGATAAATGGCATACATCCTTTAACCCGAACATACATATGTTTTTTATAGCCTCACCTGAATCGCAATCTAGCATTACATAATGTGGTTATCCAATTTTTTTACATAAAATGTTTTACATGGATTGACTTGAGTGGAACATACATATAAAATTTGAAAAAAAAAGAACTTACTTCTACTATCTGGAAGAAAATGGTGCGGGTAGGATCAAAACTTATAAATTTTTATTTATTCTCCCTCTTCCCAGACCATTTTATTCCTCATATATAAAATGTCAAAAATATTATTCAATTTGTCTTCTACTATCACATCTTCTCAACTACAGATCTTGCGGGAAAAAACAACTAAGCTATTTACTTTGTTTTATTAATAAAGTAAATATTGATATTAATATTTATTATTATTTTTTAAGAGAGGGTTTTAATATCCTTTGATTGTTGCACACTATTTTCATCGAGTTATTTTTCATGCATAATAATACTAAATTATAATTTATTGGGTAAATAATAAATTAATATTTCAATCAGAAAAATGTATTTTATTTATCATATGCATTTGTTGTATAACTCATAATTATTACCATATTTTACCTATATTTCTTTTTATCCATTTTTTATTTTTGTAATCAACTAAATATATTCTCTACCATGCTGAAAAAATAAATATTGATTATATTTTTTACATATAATACATTGAATACTCAAATTTTACTTTTCTCATTGAATTTGGCTAATTTAAGTTAAATATTATGTTTATTGAATTTAGTGATCATGTACACTATGCTTTTAATAGTCATGAAATTATTAATATTTGAAATTCTCAAACGCCAGTTTAATAATAAATTTTCTATTAATATGGGAGTACTTAGTAATAATATCTTGCATATATGTGTTGAGAAAAATCATTTATTTTCCTTTATTATGTTTGCATTTCATTTTTCAATTGACTGTTAGCACAAGGAAAGTGTGGATATTATTCTCAAATGGTAGAAAGAAAATTAAAAAACAGATTTCTATACGGATGACGTGATGGGAAAATAAATTAAATTGAATTCGGATACACAAATATGAAAGTGTTATTTAAATTGAATAAAAATCAACGAACGAGAGGAATACAAAATGTTTGGAGTTTGGTTTAATTTGGTTACCTTAACACTGGGGGGGGGGGCTGTTTCATCAAATAATTTATTTATTTTTGTGTTACATCCACTAACAGAAGCATGATAAAAATATATTTTTAAGTAAGTGTATCGAGTGATAAAAAAATTTAGTTCTGGAAGAATAACAGTTGTTAGAAGTATTACGTTTTTAAAATACATTAATTAATATTTTTGTATTAAAAGAATTTAAAAAGAAATATGTAGATTGTTCATTTATAAACATTTTGATGAGGTGAACTTGGCAATTTCTTACGATTATTTTAAAATATTTTAAATTTAAATATGTCATGCAATGATTTAAAATTTGACTGGCTATGAATGTAGACAAGCATACAATAAGCATAATGAAATATATTTTTAATTGTTCAATTTTATTTTATTTCCAAAGTAACCCTTTGAAAGAACCATTTATTTTATTTATCGTCCCATTATATATAAGTGTATACTATATACCTTTTTTATTTTAATTATAAAATAATAATATAACGCACTAGTATTTCATATTTGACACTGCTCAAAAATCGGTGCTTTTGAATTATGAGTATGAAAGAAATGGGCAAATATCTCTTTTTCACTCATCAAAACAGTATCAACCTAGCTTCAGAGCTTGTCTCCCAGATGGCACTTGTGTCGCCCTTAGTTTCCTAATGATAATCCTGTCCATAGGCAAGAGTGCCGCATTTTAAGTTGAGACCTGAATATTGTCGTGAACCAAAGTCCAAGAGTGAATTATTTTTGGTAATGACATTGTTACTGCTTCGTTGGTAATGACGTTGATATTTGCGTGGTCACAAAGGCCGTTCCGTGAAAAAAAATACGCCCAAGATAAGTAGAGGCAAGTTCCAGTGTTCTTTTAACCCCTTACATTTGAAACCCATCATATTGAAAAGTGATATAGGTTGATTAAACCTAGCTAACGAACGAAAAGACATGAAACTACTGTATAGTTTTTACTGCTTAAACAAACGTTTTTCTGTGTGCGCTGAGTAGCTCAATATGTAAAGAGCATTGCGTTGAAGGTCATTGGTTCAACTCTGGTTGAGATAGATAGATTAATTAATCTGTTAACAGCTACGGATGAACCATATGGGATCTGCCATCTGATGAACCAGGGGCTCACTTCGCTTCTATAATGTCGGTGTCCTTAATTGACAAAAGAACTTGGAGGCTGGAAGGCAAATCACATCCTCTTTTCCTAGACACGGGGCAGTCTTTGCTATGTACTGAGTAAGTTTATTTCGTGAGAGAAAGTATTTTTATGTATCCACATAAATTAAATCCATTTTACATTAAATAGATTTTCTTCTTACATCGCAAGTCTTCTGTATGTTAACAGATAACCTTCTTCTTATTCTCATGGCATTAACTATTGTGTTGTAACATATGAAATGTCAGTGAAGGTGTAAATTTAAATTGTTATAAAAAAAATTAGTAAAGAATACTTTTATTAATCAAAATAGGATCCTTCACTTTCAATACACTTCTCCCAACATAAAACAAGCATTTCTAGAACCGCTCTGTAGAAATTAGGGGCCTTGTTCTTCAACTGATAATGTTTCCCATTTTTTTCAAACATGTATGACAATTAAGAAATACATGGACGATATGTAATAATAAGTAAGGTGTACAAAATTATTTTTAATTACTTATATTACAAAAATACTATAAATTACTTTATATTGAAAAGGGAAAGGTTAAAAGAGCCCGTACATAAATGTTAAGACCGTGGAAAAATTTCAAAAGAAAGCCCTTAAGTCTCCAAAACTAAACATAGAAATTGAAAATATCTGTCCAATAATATTTAACCTATTCAGGCATCCTCAGGGTAGAATATATTTTGTGAAATAGCCACAAGTCCACTGGTTTCTTGATAATGTTCTTTATTTCTTGCACTTTTACTGTCATTTTTTCATATGGGCTTTTGTCTTGTGTTTTTTTTTGTGTTGTTTATTACTATTACTTACTTTATTTTATTTTTTTCTTGTGCTTTTTGAAGTTTGGTGAGTTTATATTGAATTTTCAATTTCTGAAGTATTGATCAGCTGTTTTTTATATAACCTTAGCCAGCTGGGGTCTAGTAACCTTCCTTATGATTCAGTAGTTGCATTTGAGCCTTTGGAGGTGGTGGGATGTTTCTTGGTTGTATTATTCATGTTTTCCTTTGCTGTTAATCTCTTTCTACCCTGAGGATCCCTGAATAGGCGAAATATTAATGGACAGATATTTTCAATTTCTGTTTTTAGTTTTGGAGACTTAAGGGCTTTTCGTTGGGATTTTTCCACGGTCTTAAATTACTTTATATTACAAAATTATAAATTCGCATTAAAAAAAAGTATGTAACATTCTATAAGTTACGTTAGTTGATTATTTATATTTAAAAAAATGTATGAAATATTTTTATTCATCCATTTACCCTTATAACCTTTTAGTAATAAATTTTAAAAAAAGTAAAGAAGAGCAGGAAATAAACTGCGAGATTCAAAGAAGAAGTTTAGCAATTCAGATACAGCTACAACTTTAATTAGGTCTCTCCTCTTTGCCACCTCCCCTTGAAGATGACTCCTTGCAAGGGAGAGAGGAGACTTTACGATCCATTGAAGTCGATAAAAATGATAAAACTCCCTGACTCCTAAACTCAACTCCCTAATTCCTCGGCCCCAACTCCGCTTTATAAGTGGCAATGAAGGTAGAGCGAGTGGGGATAAAAAAATCTATGCTAATTCTCCTCAGCATATTCACGAGAGGGCAATTAAATGTAGGACAGCTTTTATTTCCAATGCTGAGTGGTCTCGCTAATTGGCCGGGTCAGGTTTCTGTAAAGAGGGAGTCTCTCATGACCACCAGGTGAGTGGATACGAGTGGATCTGTGGAAACGTGAGGGCATGAAGATGTCATATTAACTAGAAAGCAATTGGAAAAATAAAATACAATTTAATCTCTACGATGACTAGCAAATCGTTAGAGTTCAGCAAACTGTTTGTTGATTGTTCGTTTTATATTAAAAGTCCTTTTTAAAAGAAAAGGTTATGTAGTAAAAGAACTTTATGAAATCAAAATATTTACCGTCATTTTCTCTATAATTTTCGCAACGTGTAATCAAACCTTCGAAACCAGAATTGAAAAATGCATGAATTTATAATTAAATAAAGTTTCAGTTGATCTCGGCTATCCTTAAAATATTTTACTATCGCAAGCGTTATATTTTATTGTAAACGAATCTTATAACGAAAATATGTGCATGCCTTTAAAAACATTAAAACTAATTCCTATGGAAAGTTTAAAAAATAAATTAATTAATAATGATATGTCCTTGATTTCTATTATAGTGCTCCATCAAGTCTGAAAGGCCCAATTGATGTGTTAATAGTCATAGGATGAGGATAGATGCAAAATTATATATCTAAAATATTTTTAAAGTAAGCAAATTAGGTATAAGAAATACCATACTAAAAAAATATATCTCAACAAATTCCCTTTAAAATATCGAATCATTTCCTATGAAATGTCCGTTTTCAAATGAAAGGTTAAGTAAAACGACTTTATACAACCGTAACAGAGAGAAATCTATTGTAGATAGTCCTGGTGAATAAGATTGGTGTGGGAGTACATCGCAACCCAGCTCGTTTTAGTTTCTCCTCTATTCGTCGAAAACATTAGATCTGGCGTTGTAGTGTAGGAGAATAGGTACCTTCTGCTTAACCAATGGAGGTTGTTGTTTTTGTTTTTTTAAAGTATTGTTATATCCTGTTAATATACCTGCAATACGATGTGATGGTTTCACTTCTTAATAGAAAAGATAAATTAATTATTTATGAATTAATCTGTCTTACCATCTGAAATATCTCAAACCAAGGGAGAATGGTCCGTTCGTTACAATACCCGTTTCCCGATCGCGGTGGTAATGTTTCCTGCAGTTTGGACGGCCGAATGAAAAACTTTAAAGTCATAAAAAAATTACACAAAAACTGCATGCTCATGTTTTATGGCAAACTAAACAATGTTTATTCGAAAGTTTTGATATTATTATGTTGGTAAATCTTTAAAATAATAAATCCTAATTTAAAAAATATTAGATAAATTGGTACGACTGGAAGCTTTTGAAGAGCAGTGCGCTATATTTTCTAAAATTATAAACGATGAACTCTGTAAAGGTTGACCTTCTATGTGACAAAGAACACAAAAATCTCATTCTGTTGTAATTTTTAGAGAGTTTGGTATTAAGGAGGCCATGGTATAACACGCTGCGTTACTGTGCTCCGAGTCCTGGGTTAATATCCATCAGATAAAATTTTTAATCTAAAAACAGCCACTGATGGGTTCACCCGGCCTCTGTTAAAAACCTGCACTACTACGACCTGTGAACGAGTCTGAGTAGATAGTTGAGACTGTACTGTTTCGTGGAAAACGGTTCTGCAAGGAGGTGACTTGTCCTAAGTCACGCTCAACCGCCAGGTCTTTTCCCTTTTATTATGGGTACCCTCTTTTTATTATATTTTATAGAGGCTGGGTGAGCCCCAGGAGGGTCCAAGATCCCATATGATCCATCTCCGGCAGCAAACAGACTAAATAAAAGTAACTGCCCGCAGCGGGATTTGAACTAGGATTTCCTGCGTGGCAACTCAGTGCTCAACCACTGAGCCACTCTGCTCCCTCCTCTGTTAAATGATTTCCTAAATTGGGGAAAATCATGTGGTTTAAGAATGATCACGGACAAATGAACAACCGTTATACTTGATACAGTAAATTCTCTATCATGAGCCCAAACCAAGACCCTTTATTGATTACACAGGGTTGTACAGTTTTCGTAAACAAAAATATACCTTGCAGACCTACGGTAGGAGAAACCATCATATAAATACTTTCGACTTACCCTTTTTTGTCTTAATATAAACATGTAATTATTATGATCTCAATCCGTGTAATAGTCCATCACAGGTACAAACATATTTTTCCATTTTAGATTTTTCCAGCGTTGCAGGAGCAATAAGAATAAAAACAGCTGATATAAGAGGAACGCTTGAGAAATCTGCCTCGGTCTAAATTGTGTAAGACAGCTGTCAACTAAAATAGATGTCGAATGGCTCTCGATCATGTCTGTCATTGTACCGACTTTTATTGTATTGTTACGGGCTACTGGGTGTAAAATGAATTAAACTATTACTAAATTCAAGTTATTAATATTTATTAGCAAATTAAAAAGACTACAAGGAAATTATTTAAAACAATTAAATTATTAAACTAATATGAATTTACAATAACAATATTCTAAAGATTATAACCTAGGCCTAACTGTTATCTAATTACTAAAATAATATACAAATACTATAAGATATTGCTAAAGTACTAAATTACCTAACTATTTACCTAAATTTGTACAAATACAATAAAATTACACTATAGTTTATAACTACAAATTAACACTTACAGTTCGCTAATTAAAGTGCATCGACCGTAAGACTCTCCAAATATGACAAACTGACACACAGTTTATTACACTCTCTTATCACTTATCACTGCCTACTTCACACTGCCACTCTCACTGTCACTGAAGTCGACAACTTTACTACTAACTTACTACTGACTCACTCGGCCGAAACAGCTGGCCTCTTATATAGGCAAGGTTGGTCGGGGTTGGTGACGCCTAGAATATTCCACGAAATCTACAATGTTTCTAGACATTTCTTTAATCTCTTCCGGCTTATCTTAATCCCTTCAGCCGGTCCCTCTGCCTCTCTGATCAGTAACAATATTATGGTGTTAGAGTAATATTTTTAAACGTTTACATTTAATATACGAGGATATGAATCATTGATACTTAGGGTATTGAGCAAAATATCGCTACCAACAAACTGTTATTTACAGTTATCATTTTCATTGGCGTACGTACGGAATTCTACACGAAGGATATCGCTAATCATTGATCTGGCTATCTTTGTAGCCCAAGAGAATTAAAATTTGCATTCGTGAATCTAGTAGAATAAGATCATTAGACAGCAAAACATATGTTTTTTTACCTGATTTAGGTATTTTTTAAAAGGTTTATTCTAGATTAAATTACAAAATATGAAGTAACACCTTTTCCTCGATCCTGTATAAATGTTAATAGGCACTTAATAATAACGTTTCTTAGGTTCAGTTCATGGTTATAAACTGTAGTCTTTCATAGACAATGATAGTGCAGGGAGGTTATTTTCTGATATCATACTCAACCGCCTGGTGTCCCTCAATTAAGGTACCCACATTATAGTGGTTGTGCCAAGATAATAATAATAACTTTATAGAGGCTGGGTAAGCCCGAAGAAGGTCTCCAGATCCCAAAGTGCCCATCCTTGGGAGTTATCAGTCTAATTAAATTAGCTGCTACAACCGGATTCGTACTCAGGGACTTTGGCACGGCAACTCAGCTTTCTACTACTGAGCACCCCTGATCCCTTACTAAATTTTTCTTGGAACTGATGTAAATACCATCTGATTTGTATTATATGATATTATTATTTTGCTACTCTGGACTATTCTGTTCTTTCTCTCACAGAACATATTAATATAAATCATTACTTTGATGTATTTAGTATTTATATATAGTGTTAATTCCTTTTATATATTGTAACAAACTGAATAAAGGAAAAGTAGATAAGAAGCGAGGAGATCTGAGTAAGGAAGGAAATAGTTGAGATTGCAGTCAATAAAAACACTAAATAAGTGGGTACTTATTTTATTTTGTGCCGACGTTTCGACCCACTTTGTGGGTCATCTTCAGGGCTAAGAAAGAAAACAGTGTGCCCAGTTTTTATCTCATTTGGGGTAAATTTTGTAGATAATTGATTTTTGGTAAAGGAAATTGAATTTGGAGATGAGGTGGAGTTTTTTACATTTACCTGGTTGTGGTGAATGTGGATGCTATAAGAGTGGAGAGGTTATGCATGTGGTCCTGGGTAAGACGACTAGTTAAAAATTGGGTGAGGGAAGAAATACGTAGGTTCAAATAGTGGACATGTTGTATTTTGTCCCTTATTTTAAGATTCAGCAAAGATTTTTTAAATTTTAATGAGAAATTATGCATTGTGGGATTTAGGGAATTTGATGTGGTGAC
This sequence comes from Troilus luridus, assembly GCA_964056705.1. Taxonomy (NCBI): domain Eukaryota; kingdom Metazoa; phylum Arthropoda; class Insecta; order Hemiptera; family Pentatomidae; genus Troilus; species Troilus luridus. The sequence continues at coordinate 103,729,698 of OZ057416.1, read as the reverse complement.
GTGATTAAGGGCGTTGGTTATAAAATTTGGAAAAATGGAGTTAGATCGACATTTAAGGAGGAAAGTGCGATGTTCTAAGTGATGAGCTAAATGTTTGTGTAGGGAGCAAAGGTGGTTGATGTGGGATTCCAGGTTAGGAACTGAAGATTTAATTGAGGAGAAGGATAAATTAAGAGGGGGTGTGTTTGAGATAAGTAGAGAGGAGGCTATTCCATCATAGTTGAACAAATTATGGCAATTAGAAGTAATATCGTTAGAAGAGCGAGTAGGAGAGCGAAGTTGAGGTGAGGAGGCAGATGAAAGATGTAATCTTGAAGAAGAGCGATGTTGTGGTGAGGGCGACGAAGCCTGGTAACGGTTAGAAGAAGAGAGGCTAAAAGGACAATGTTGCGGCCAGGAGGTAGAACTCGGGTAGAACTCTTAGCCTTGAAGATGACCAACAACGTGGGTCGAAACGTCGGCACAAAATAAAATAAGTACCCACTTATTTAGTGTTTAATTTGTCTGCACCCCCAACTATTTCCTTCCTTAAAAGTAGATAAATTATATGTCAGTTGCTAGGACTCTCATCTTTGGTCGAGACGTGCTGACTAAACACTTTCTAGGCCCAGTTGTCGTTAAAAGAACGCATAATAGTGAAGATTTTTCGATCATTTAATTACATCAATCGAACAATTGATTAAATTACATTTTATTTCAAAAATGTCTTGTCAATTTGGTCAGCAAGTAGCAGCACATCCCGGACACGGGGGGGGGGGGGGGTAAAAATGTTTATACTAGCTCAAATGAGCCTTTTTATATATCAATAAATGATAGAGCCGATCGAACATGACCATTCAAAATTCTTTTTATTTTGGACGTTTCGTTCACAAAAAAAGATGGAGGGGGGTGAATCTTTTAGATGATTTTAGTTCTTATGTTATTATTCAGAATTTTTATTGATGGCGAATCATACTATAATTTTATATCTTTTATTATATTATTTTATTAGTCTTTATCATTATTGGTAGTAGTTGGGTGTAAATGTTTTAATATAGTAATTGATTTGAAGATGTTTCTTGCGTTTTCCTATCTCATGCTTTCCCCTAGGCACCCTTGACTGTCCAACCTTTTCTACCCGACCTTTTTCAGGCGTCCATAGGGTCCAAGAGAAGCGCCGCTGGCAACAAATATCAAATGGTTAACTCAATTATTTTTTTCTTTAAATACAGATCGACTTTTTTTATTTTATTTCGTATTTAAAATGTTCTTTTAACTTTATAGATTTATCCATAGTAAGAGTTAAGGTCTGATGAAGTAGTAACCTTATAAGGAATTATTAGTTTTAATCATAAAAAATTAAATAATTTTTTCGTAAAAGAAAGAACATTTTCTTTACTTATTTTCACATTTTATTTCAATATAATAATTTAAACGTTTTATTTTATAGTTGTTTAGAATAATTTAATTTAAAAGGTAATTTTATTTGTTTAGTGATAAGTGTAATATTTGTAGTAAGTTTGAAAACATATGTTATAAAAGTGAAGAGAGAAAAACAAAAGAGAGTCGAGCGGCTTTAGTTCGCTCCGGCTAGACCAAGCCAGGAGAGTGTTGGCACGAGCCTCTTGACGTGCACATCGCATCCTAAATAGGAACCCAAAATTGAATTTTGATACTAATTGCTGCCCACCTGCAGGTGTAATTAGTTTAAACTTAGTCATCGATTCGACCAATTCGAATTGACCCACCCGATCGTGTCAGCCTCAATTGTCTCAACATCCAGCTCGCACTGCCGAGAATCTTCTAATGGAATCTAATTTGACAGACAGATAATAGTTTTTTTTTTGTTTAAACCACTTCAACTACAAAACCACATAAACATTAATTATTTTGTAATAGATTTATTTGAACATTTTATTTATTTGTAATTTAATAGAGTTAAATTTATTATCGTAAGATTAAATAATAATTATTTTCTTTTTGTTATTAATTAGTTGTTTATAATTTAGTTAATAATAGTAACTTCATTTTCTAATTATAAAAACGTTTAAATTGTTATTTTAATTTAATCAATTATTTTATATTATCAGTAGTACTAGTTATTTAATTTATGAAAATTGATTTTGTTATTAGTTTATTAAAAGGTTACAATCAAAATGACATGCGATGTGGTATAATTGAATCAGAAATTTATTTTCCTTATCCATTTCGGAGCTCTCATCGAAAGGTCCAATAACTATTTCGAGGTTGCTTAAACAGTAAGGAACTGCTATTTGTTTCCTCTTACGTATATGGATAATCTTTTCTGGTATAGTAAAATAAAATTGGTCAAGGAAAATAAGAAAAATATTACTTTTATAATTTTTTTTTATTTTTGTAGAATATAGTTAGATATATGTCCTTCTCATATACCAAGTTTATATACCATACACCAGACCATAAGAAGCCTATTAGTTGAGAAGATAAGAAGGGAAGTAAGGCAGGCTGTGTAACTTATCCTATTTGGAACATAAATGTTCGGTTAGTGAACACAATCTCTACGCAGCGCTCGAATTTAAGGCGCGCCCGGAGTCACATGGGAGCTTACAACTGTCACAATGAAAACTTTACAGAGCTTACGTTATTCCTTCCTAAATATTCATTGCTTTATATATCATGAGGGAGCATATTGTGGGCTATATTCCCTTCTAACTTTAAGATTAATATTAAAATATATACTTGATTTCCTTTCATACAAGAATTTTTCTAGAACAAAAAAAAACTTCTTGAATATTTAATCTTATAGATATCATAGAGGACAAAAATAAATCCGTAAGTAGTTTCGATCCAAATTTCAGATCTTTTTCAGATCTGAGCAAACAAGATACAAAAATATATAAACTGAAAAAATGTAATTAACAACAAAAGAGTATATAAAATGATATAATCGGTATAAAAAAATATAAAAAAGAAGAAAATCTCTGAAAGGTTTTGGATTCAGTACGTGGTAGAGACCCGTACTGTTTCTCGGACAACGGTTATGCAGGGAGGTGATTTGTCCGAGATCACGCTCGACCGCTAGGTTTTCCCACTATTAAGGGAACCCACTTTGTAGAAGCTTGGTAAGCCCTAGGAGGGTTCGTATATCCCACAGGATCCATCCCGGCTGTGTAACAGATTTAATAAATTGTCTGTCAAAGCCGGATTTAAACCTGTGCTTAAACTCCACCACTGAGCCACCCGGCTATATGATATATTAATAACAATAATGATAAAAGACCAATTAAAGTAAAATAATTAAAACAATACAGTAATTATTACTTAAAATGATAGAACCACAATAAATTATGTATGCGAGGAGATAGTTGACTAGAAGATCTGAATAAAGAAGGAAATAGTCAAATTAAGCACTAAATAAGTGGGTACTTATTTTATTTTGTGCCGACGTTTCGTCCCACTTTATGGGTCATCTACAGGGCTAAGAAAGAAAACAGACAAAACAACAAAACTATAAAAATACATTAAAGTACCAAGAATATGATAATATAAAAATATATTGAATAGAGTAATATAAAATTAGAACAAAAAAAGTGAGGGATATATATGAATAAAAATATTACAGAGTAAATGTACAGAAAAATGGTGATGTAAAAATTACAAATATAAAAGTAGGAAGTAAACAGAAAGTTTACAAAAAGAAAAAGTATAAACATTAGAGGTGAGATGTAAAATTATGGAAAAGCTAGTAGAATATATATAAAATATAAAATGTATGATAATAGACTCCTAGGGAGTTTACATAAGTAAAATGAAAGAAAATGTAACAAAAATGATGTCAAAGAGTAAATACCGGAAAAAGAAAAGTGGAAAGTAAAGATATAAATCTAGAGTATAACAGGTAGAAAAGTAAAATGAACATTGAAAGTAGAAAATATAAGTAAGGGAAGTTTTAAAATGTATACAAATAGAAGAATTTATCTGATGTAAATATACAAGGAACGTATAGAAATATAAGTAAAAATCTGGTTTGAGAATGGAGATAGAATATGAAATTATAAAATAGTGATGTTATATAATAATGAACTCTTAAATAATAACTTATGATTGATACCAAAGAGCTAATGGAGAAAAAGGTGTGCAGAACGGAGAAGGAAAGGGGTGAAGAGAAGATATGAATATTAAAATTGTACTAACCTAATGGAAGCTGAGGCTAGACTAGAAGCGGTCTAACTGGCAAATAAAATACGTTATGAAGTAAGGGGAAGGTGCTATCAGCGATATCTGACGGCCACAACTATTTCCTTCCTTACACAATAAATTATTATTGGGGTAAAATGTTGGGCTTCTTATCGAAACGAAGCTATTCACAAAGATTCAGCTTGATACTAATCAAGTACAAAAATGGACCATGGATCCTGGACTATTTAGATTCTCTTGAAACATGTTCGTAGTTCACTAAAGCGAGTTATTTTCAAAATAAATAAAATTATACATTTTCAGAGTTCATAAATTATTGCTATTGCTTTTCTGCAATCCCATTCTATCAGAATTATAAGTAATGACTCTTAGATGGCTGATATCATCGTAGCTGATGGCAGAAAAAGATGGGGTCTACCAGGGACCCCATCTGGTATTACATGTAACTTTTTTCACCCGCTATTAGGAGGGTTAATCAATTATTTATGGAACTGTATACGTAAAATAATATTTCTTACGTACCTTGGTTCTATGTTTTCATTTCTTGTTTTGACAAAAAAAAGTTTAAATTTGAGTCCAAAAAGGCTGAAGTAACTAGAACGATTTATTTCTGTTTTAAGTCTGTTGTGTTTGAAAAGAAGTTTTTCATTCGTTTTCGACCCCTTTTTCTCTCAAATCCGCTAATATTCTTGTCCGTGGTTTTTGTTCATTAGAGAGTTTAGTTATTGTTTAGGTTGTGGAACACTAAAAGTAATATGTTTGCATTTGCCTTGGTTAACTCTAATTTTCCTAAGTCTGCTGCGGTCATGAAGCTAGTTAGAAGTTTGTAGCCTCTACGTAGGTAATATATAAATAAGAAAAAACTGTACAACGCTTGAAGGGACGTGGTTTGAGCACATGATATAGAGATTCTACTATTTCTAAGCCAGCGATTGTGCATGAAGGTGATTTGTCTGAGATCTCAACCACCAGGATTTCCCCCCCATTTATTGGTACACTCTTTATAAATGACCTACGAGAGTCAAAAGACACCACTGGTTCCATTCGTGACTGTAAACAAGTTTACTAATTCATTTACCACATCCGGAGTTGAACCCGGGACTCTCACCATAGTACACTAGCGTACTTCCACTCAGCTATCCTTCCATCACTATATAAATATACTTTGTTTATTATATTAGGGAGCGGAGTGTCTCAGTGGTTGGCATGCCGGAAATCCTAGTTTAAATACCGCTGAAGGCTTTACTTGTATTTAGTCTGTTTGCAGCGGGAGATGGATCATATGGAATCTAAGACCTTCCCGGGGCTCACCCAGCCTATATAAAATATTATAAAAATAGGGTACCCAAAATAAGGGGGGAAAATCTAACGGTTGAGCGTGACTTAAGACAAGCTATCTCCTTGCAGAACCGTTGTCCATGAAACAGTACAGTCTCTACCATGTACTGAACCCCAGACACGTTGATGGGTTGTAGTAGTACATTTTTTTTATTATTATATTTATTTTCTTATAAGATATTTCTTATATACTGGACTAATCTTCTTGATCTATATAATTTAATAATGACGAAAAAACCTTATTCCAGTCAAAAATTGTTATTATCAATTAACAAATGATTAAAAAACGTTTCGACACTTCCTTGTCATTTTCAATTTAAGTAATTCTTCATACAACTATCCTTTAAAATTTACAAGTCCAATCATTACTTGAGGTCAAACGATTTAAAAGTCAAATATATATAAATCCTGGAACTTAACTTTCTTCCATGGTCAAATATAATATGTATTATATTAAATGTATACATTGAATGTGTTTTTAATGTAATACATATTATATTTGACCATGGAAGAAAGTTAAGTTCCAGGATTTATATACATTTGACTTTTAAATCGTTTGACCTCAAGTAATGATTGGCCTTGTAAATTTTAAAGGATAGTTGTATGAAGAATTACTTAAATTGAAAATGACAAGGAAGTGTCGAAACGTTTTTTAATCATTTGTTAATTGATAATAACAATTTTTGACTGGAATAAGGTTTTTTCGTCATTATTAAATTATATTATATTTATTTGAATACAATTATTAATTCGAAGGATATTAAATAAGAAGGGACAAGGAATATTGTAAATGTCATCGTGAAAATTCTACAAAATATTAGTTTTTGGGGAGGTTATTCAGTTTATAATGGAAATTCCCTCGCCCAGTATATTTTTATCTCATCCTTGGGTAGTTGGACCGTTCCTACAACCCGGATCTCTTCATTTCACTATAAAATCGTTAGCTTAAGTCCTCATTTTATGTTAATTTAAGTCAAAATTTTGAGTCTTTTAATAGAGAATGATCAGAAGCAAAGTAGGTTTGTAATTATTCTTAAAGTTTTTAATTAATAAATTAATATTCTTTATTAACTTTACGGTATATCCCATCCGCTGTGGCAGATAATTCATTTAATAAGTTAAAAGCCACGGATGGACTCTTTGGGATATGCAGAACCTCCTGGAGCTAAGCAGTACGGTCTCTACCACGTACCGAACCCAAGACCCTTAATGGGTTGTAGTGTTGCATAGTTTAACGAATATCTATAGGTTAACTTATAAATCTACTTACAAAGAAACAAAAGGAGACACTTTCGCTACATGTGACTGCCTACATGCCTTGTGAGCTCCCCGTTTCTTGCCTACAACTGCCGCTGTATCTCGAGGGTACAGATACCTGGCAAGGTACCAGCTTGATGCTCCTTACCCTAATTATTTGGATATTCCTTACTTTCCAAACAGTGTCACATTTACCAGATCCATCATTCTGGTAGTCTACCATACGTGCTTCCACATCAGATCTATTAATGGGACGAGCATAGATGCAGAATTATTAATTTATCCGTAATTAAAAAAAACAAAACAAAATAGTTTTGAGAAATACCAATTTTAAAACTCTCCCAATAATTCTTATAAAGGAAAGAATGAATATTTTTTTAATTTTAAAAATAATATTTTTGTAACGAATCAGCATTTATTAAATCGTAACGACTAAGTTAACACTATATTTTCAGTCGTCTCAAAGTACATCACTGTGGACTTTTTTATTTTTGCTGCCCTAGCTATTTACACAAAATTGAACTGCTGCATTTAAATGAAAAATCAAGTTTCGATTCTCGATGAACAAAAAGAACAATGGATTTTTTTTCTATTTTAGCAGCGAGTATAGGGTTGTAAAAAAAATACCATCTGGAACTGACAATGTTCACAGCAGTCAGGAAGATGGAGCAATATTCCACGTTTTGCATATCTGACTAATTTTTTTTTTGTGTGTGATGTTTCAAATTTTTTTTTATGGATATTGTTGGTTATCGTAGTAGAACGATCGTTTTAGTTATTTTATCAAGCTATTTTATTTCAATAAAAGGAATTCGATCGTTTTATTTTAATTTTTTTTTAAACCTTCATATCTTTATTTGAACCTGTCAGATGGGTGACGATAAACAAAGGTGTTATTATCTTAATATTTAATTTGTCAATAATATCGCATTATATTTATCGATTATTTTAAAATTTTGTTACATTACAGTTCATAGAATTCACTCTATTTTATGCATTTTCGAAATTGCGAGATGATTTTATATTTGATAAATATGGGAATTGTGATTTTAATAGATTGCCACATAATAGTTATATCAAACTAATCAAGTAAATTTTAATTTAAGTGGTTAAGATTATTGACATGACATATCGCTCCTTCAAAATAAGGACATAAATCAAAATTTGGCATGTTTGTGGAAAGCTGTTCAATTAGGAACTAACTGATATTCCATTTCCAATTTTTCTTTTTTTTAATAAAGTCATATTTTGATTTTTCTTCCTGTCCTCCTGTATCGTTTAATAGCATCCAACTAATTCCTGTAGAAAAAGTTCGGTACTTAGGGCTTCACCTTGTCAAAAGATTAACTTGGAATCCTCATACTATACTAAAACGACAAGAAACAGCGCGCCGTTTCAGGCTACTTCAACTTTTACAAGACAAACGCTCTAAGCTCTCAATTAATTACAAAAGGCTTAAATACATGGCAATCATTAGACCCATCTGAAGTTATGGAATAGAGCTTTGGGGCTCCACTAAACCATCGAATTCCTCTCGTATTCAATCCTTACAATCCAAAATCCTCCACAAAATCCTTAATGCTCCTTATTTCATACCGAACAAAGTAATCCATAATGATCTTAATGTCCCATTTGTTCCTGATTTGGCACGAATCCGATATGAATCTTTTTATGGCAAAATTTATTTCCTTTCGTACCCACTAGTTTCAAACCTCAAATTCCCGATAACCCTCCAAGGCGACTGAAGAGAAGATTGCCTTCTAAGTGGAACTTATTACCTGAGTACTTCCACTGGGTAGTTTCTCTACTTGTCATTCATGCTAACATGTACCAATCATTATATTTACTGGCTGTATTATTTTAATAAAGTTGTAAATTTCATTATATAAATTATTTAAAAAAAAAGAAATATTTTGATTTTTGAAATAGCTTTTCATATTTTAAGAAGAAAAGCTGTTGGCATGCTCAATTCCGTACAATAGAGTAGTAACATCTTAAAAACCACAAAAGAATAATTGCCTCGCTATTATAATGGCTATAATCTTATCTGGCAGTGAAATATGTGAAATACTCCTCGTTTTGGGTACCCACTTAATAAAGGCTGGGTAAGCTCTAGGAGGGTCGTAGATCCCAGAGGGTCCACCTCCGGCTGCTAACATATCGAATAAAAGTCTTCCCCGCAGCGGGATTTGAACTAAGGACCTTCGGAATGGCAACTGAGCGCTCTACCACTGAGTTGCCCCGCTCAAGAACAACATATCTGATATTCCATTTCCATGACATAATACGATGTCTTTTTTTTTTTGTTGATAAATTTCTATTTTGTGTTAAAATAAAAAAAGTTTTTGAAGGTTTAAAATATTTGTAATAGTTAATAAAAGAATTTCATCATTTTAATAAGAATTCTTTGCTTTACCAATACCCCAAATAATTATTTTTCTAACTCGCATGGAACTATCAAATAGCTCTATTGAAAAATTAAGGTTTTTTAGCTGTAACATCGTTTTTTTTTTTTTTTTTGAGAAATGTAATATTTTGTAATATTTAGTAAATAAAACAATTAAGTAAATACTATTTCTTTTTATAAATTTGTTGCATGGACACTAAGACAGCATGCATATGTTTGGTTACCATGGAAACTCCAAAACAATAGAAGTGCATTGAATGCATACAAAAACTTTTCGATAAGAGTTCATATGTTATTATGTGTTAAATATACTTATTATACTCACATAATATAGTTTTATTATTTATTTGTTAAGCTTTCTTAGAAAATTAGTGTTTTTTTTGTTATGAAGCAGTTCTTTTGAAGGAGCGGTATGTCTTTTCCAATTACTTCCATATCAAAATGAAATGCTGAGCTGATATAACTATTTCAATAGACTTTCATCGAATCCCTTCGAAATCAATTTTAACCAAATTTTTTTGCCTTCACCTCGACCTACTTCTCTTTCACTTTGGCAGTCCTTGGAAGGAAAGAAGTAAAACTGGCATTAAATATGTTGATATACAAGTCATAACTTTGCACGTTGAAAGTTATAAAAAAGTACAAAACTCAATTTATCTAATAATTCAGCGAATACGGGACTTATTCTTCAACGTCTGCCAGGTAAAGTTAAGGAGATAAATCGTAGACATCAAGAAGAAGGAAAAATAATAAAGACGATATTTCTACAAGAAAAATAGTCGGTTGACAGGTGAGATCTCATTTCTTGGGGCTAGGTCTCGAGAAATTGAAAATTCAGATGTTGTGAGGGGGGATTCCTGATTTGGGCAGACCATTAACGCTCCGACAGATGGAATCGTCCACTCTTCAAAATCCATTTTTTGGTATTTGAAGGTTTTAATTTTGTGATACATCTTAGGTTAAATATAAATATATTAATTATTGAATTTATAATCATAAAAGTTGAATAATATTAGTTGACCTTGTCTATATGAGGAAGAAAATGGTGCGGGTGGAGGTCAAGAAAATTCTCTGATATAGGGAGAACTGTTTATTGCTAAGCCGACGTTTCGACCCACATTGCAGGTATTCTTCAGGGCTAAATATACAAGAACAAATAAATTAAAATAATATATGATGAAGAATAACAGTATATGAAGTATATTGATAGAATAATAATATATGTAGTAAGTAATAGCATTAAAAACCAAAGGGGATTGATTATATAATAACAAAGAGTTACTGTTCTATCGATATACTACATATACTGTTATTTTTACCATATATTATTATAATTTTTTGTACCTTGTATATTTAGCCCTGAAGATGACCTGCAATGTAAGTAATTTTTATAAAAATCCTATTAGTTGTCATTAATTTTTAGTTTTTATTTTCTATAATTCTGTTCAAATTTTTCATTTGTTGGTTGGTTGGTTTTAAGCATTACCTCTTTGTTAATATATAGAACCTTTTTCTTTTTATTTGGTTCAATCCCCTTTGGTTTTATTTCTACTACTTACTAAATATATTGTTATTCTTTACCATATATTATTCTAATTTATTTAAATCTTGTATATTTAGCCCTGAAGAAGACCTGCAATGTGGGTCGAAGCGTCGACTATCCAATAAACTGTTCTCCCTATATAAGAGAATTTGTTTACTATTTTCTTCCTCTTATAACACTATATAATTTGAATATTTAAAATAATTATAGCGTGGTATTATTAATTTTTAGATATTAATATATCCTGAACACGAGGTATGACCTCAGTACGTTGGTGCTATAATAAAAAAGAAGATATTTATAATTCGGGAAGTTTTTGTTCATCGAATACATTTTAAATTATTATTCTCGCCAGTAGTAATATATGTATACCTATCTAATATTCTTTGTATATAATATATATATATATATATATAATATACGGTTTCTCCATATCTTGACTGTTATGGAAATATTATGTTTTGGTTCTTGAGTTTCAGTCAGTTATTTCAATTTCTTAAGGCGACGTTTCGAGACTAGGCTAGTCTCATATTTATGCCAAGTTCCAAAGAATTGATCAGTTTATCATCAATCAGTTATTTCGCAATATATCATAGAATGTTTATATTGCAAAAGCTTTGATATTTATTGACGTTTATATTGCAATACCTTATTCGTTGTTTGTTCATTTAACGTCACTTTATGCTGCTATGGCTAATCGGACGATGCTACATTGGGAGCTATAAATTTTGCCTATCCAGGTTTAATTAGGATAGGGATCTTTAACGATTACCTGACATCGTACAGGCTCGGGACCCCCGTTTAACGTCCCTTCCGAAGGACGGCGTAACTAAGGATTTTTTACTCCCTTTAAAAAATCCTATGTCCACCTGCCGGGCTACGAACCCGCGATCTTGGGTTTAGTAGTTTGTTACGCAAACCACTAGACCACAGGTCGCCCCTAAATTATTCGTTGATCAAAATTTTGTAATATAAGCATTCTATGATATATTGTGAAATAACTGATTGATGATAAACTGATCAATTCTTTGGAACTTGGCATGAATATGAGACTAACCTAGTCTCGAAACGTCGCCTTAAGAAGTTGAAATAACTGACTGAAACTCAAGAACCAAAACATAATATATATATATATATAAGTTATGAGTAGGAGCAGGAGAGTATTATTGCTAATACCATCCATGTAAATGTAAACACTGTAAAACAGATAAAAGCAGGATTATGAGACCAAATAAAGCAGTGTGTTTCCAGAACTCAAACAGTGAGTTTCTTTACAACCTTTCTTTCATTCTTTTTTTTATTCTTTTTTGTGCGACATCTCTTAAGTTAAACTAAAATAGATTAAGTTACTTGAAGGAATAATCATAATGCAAGTAGGAAAAATTGTAAATAGAAAAAGTCACAAGCCTTCTGTTGAACTGGAAAAAACATCCTACAGCCTTAAATATATTTTAAATATTCTAATTGATTTTGGAATGCCAGAGTAATCATTTATGATAATAACTCAAATAATTATTTACTCAAACGTCCTAACTTTATTCTGAATTGGATTCTTTTCCAAAGGTTGGTTGTGTGCTTACCAATTTACTAATTACTTAAACATTCAATATATTATTCATAATTATATAGTGCATCTGGGTTAAGTAGAAAGCAAAAGAATTATAGTGAATATACTTTATAAATGCAATTTGAAATAAGAATAGTGATTTAATATATACATTGAGAAGTAGCCTTAATGATTCAGATCTAATTACGGATTGCCATAAAATACATTCAGAACTTGAATTACAAGTTCGGCCTGGTCCCCTCCCTCCGCCTAATCGCTCTTTCTTCTTCGGGATCTTTATAGAGAGAGTCTTTTCAATGGTGGAGTCCTGGACCCCCGTCTTTGGTATCTCTTGACCCACCTTGACCATGGGCTCTTACCATTATACCTGCTTGACCTAATTCTTACAAACGGTCATTCCCTTTTTATGCAAATATATATATTTTTTTTTTTTTACTTTATTTATTGATATTTACAACTGTATTAAAAAAATACATCAAGTAAATAGGCTATGTGATACAAAATGACATGAGTTAATGGCAAGTTTAGAAACTACCCACTGGTAGTACTCAAATCACTAGTTCAACTAAGAAGGTCACGCGGCCATCTTCTTTTCAGACGCCTCGGAGGATTATCGGGAATCGAAGAGGAAGCTAGGTTTGAAACTAGAGGGTTTGAGTGGAAATTAAGTTTGTTATGAAAGGATAGATACCGGGTTCGGGCCAAATCAGCAACAAATGGCATTAAGGTCGTTATGGATGACTTTATTCTTAACAAAATAAGGAGCGTTGAGGACTTTACGAAGGATTTTGGATTGTAAGGATTGGATACGAGAGGAATTCGATGGCTTAGTGGAGCCCCAAAGCTCTACTCCGTAAGTCCAAATAGGTCGTATGATGGTCATGTAGATGAGTCTTTTGTAGTTAATTGGGAGGTTAGACCGTTTGTCTAGTAAGTTTTGAAGTAGCCTGAAACGTCGAGCGGTACATTTATTTTAAAAATAATTTTAAAATTTTTAAAAATTGTTGCTGTCTATAAGTATTTTAAATCAGCTTACGACCACGAATCGAACCACATGAAGATTCGTGCAGAACCTGCCGGGGCTCACCCAGCTTCTACAAGGTTGGTAACTTTAAAAGGAGTAAAAACCTGGTATTTAAGCGTGATCTCGGACAAACCAATCCAAGACATTTCATGTGTTGTAGTTGTGTAGGTTTACATTTTTATTGTTATTTACAAATGATAATAAATGTGGAGATATTGGGCCGTTCATTGATGGCGAACAGCTATCAATGAACGGCCCAAGCTTATTCTTTCCTGACGAGCAGGTCGTGTTTGCGAGGCGGAAGGTCTACCTTGAAATGATCTATGCCCTAAAGATCTGCTACGAAACGGTGGGCTTAAAAATTAACTACGAGAAGAACGAGTATATGGCCGTTGGAGATCCTGATACAAATGCGCTTCTGGTAGACAGGGAGGCCTGTAAGAAAGTAAACATATTTAAGTACCTGGGATCTTATTTGGATACTACCGGATCGTCGGACTTTGACGTCAGGAAAATGGTGATCAAGCCCGAAAACCTACTAGAATGCTGCATCCGGTCCTATAGAACACAGAGATGTCTAAGGAAAATTAGCGCCGTATTTTCACAACCATTGTCCAATCTATCCGTACTTATTCTTCGGAAACCTGGACTATGAGCTCCCGTCTGAACTCAAAGGTGCAGGCGGTTGAAATGGATTTGAACTGAGGTGTCTCCATGTCACCAGGCTGGATAGACTAAGAAACGAAGAGATTCGACCGAGGATGGATGTGACAAATGAAAGAATCGGGACACGCCGCCTAAGATGGTACGGCCATGTGAAGAGAATGGCATTTGAATGTTGGCCGAACCGAGTGCTGGATTGGGTTCCACCCGAGAGGAGAGCACGCGGACGGCCCAGAAGCAGGTGGATGGAGGGAGTCCAGGAAGAGATGGCCGTTAGGGGTCTCCAGGAAGATAATTGGGTGGATCGAGAGGTGTGGAGCTCTGCTCTGACAGGTTGAGGCAACCCATGTTGGAACGCCTATAATAATAATAATATATTTTATTTGAGCTTATTTAATTTTTGTTTGCTTATTTTTGTTATTTAATTTTTTTTTGTTTTTTTCATGAAAAGAAATACTTAAAAGAAATGTTTATGTAAATATTACCTGATTTTATTATGTAGCCTCTTGGTTATATTCTACAATGGTTATGGCTAGCATGTACAATAGTAGAGTATAAAATTATTTTTCAATTCCATTATATTCTAACTGTATATAATAAATTGGAAGGAGTGACTTTAATAATACAATATATTTAATTTTATTATTTTACCATATTCGTACCAAAATCAATATCCTGAGTAATTTAGAAAATGGTCGGGAGTGCTGTCAAAGAAAATCATACACAAAAGCGAAACCTCCGTTCCCTCATGAGAGTCAATGTCAATTTCCATTTAGAATAATAATAATTAATTTCAGGTATTGATCTTCACTTATTAGTAAATTGGTAAACAGAATACTGCCATTGCAATTTAATTCAATTCCGAACATTTATTGAGATTGAAATAACTTATTTAATAATTAATAAAGTTTTGGCTATGTTGTATGCATATATGGATCGTACAGACCATATTAGGTTTTAGAAATTATAATTTAAAATTTTTTTTTTCAAAAAAGACAGTTATAAAAAACTAGGTCAGGAGGGTAGGTAGGAGTGGACGTAGGGGAGGGGGGTGCATCTGCAGAAAAAAGGAGATGAAGACTCGACTCCTTGAGATCGCCTTCTAGAGAGATCCTTTAATTTAAATTTTTTAAGCATTTAATGTGCAATACTCTATTTACCTGAATCATTAACAGGTATTTATTAATGTATATATTAATAGAAAGAAAGAAGAAAGAAAGAAAATAAATTTTATTCTGGGACATTTAGTCCCTGAGGACCAATTTTTATGTTTCAGCAACCTCGAAATAGTTATTGGACCTTTCGATGAGAGCTCCGAAATGGATAAGGAAAATAAATTTCTGATTCAATTATACCAGATCGCATGTCATTTTGAATGTAACCTTTTATTAAACTAATAACATAAATCAATTTTCATAAATTAAATAACTAATACTTTTGATAATGAAAAACCAATTAATTAAATTAAAAGAACAATTTAAACGCTTTTATAATGAGAAATAAAGTTACTAATATTAACCAAATTATCAACAACTAATTAATAACAAAAAGAAAATAAATATTATTTAATCTTACGATAGTAAATTTGACTCTATTAAATTACAAATAAAATCTATTACAAAATAATGAATGTTTATGCGGTTTTCTGATTGAAATGATATAATAATGAAAACTCTTATCTGTCTTTCGAAGTAGTTTTCAGTAGATGGTAGATTCTCGGCAGTGCGAGCTGGATGTTGATGACAGAGGATTTTCGTCGGCAGTGCGAGCGAGGATGTTGAGACAATAGAGGTTGAGATGATCGACTGGGTCAATTCGAATTGGTCGAATCTATGACGAAGTTTAAACTAATTACACCTGCAGGTGGGCAGCAAATTAGTATCTTCTTCAAATTCACTCAAAACAATTTTGGGCTCCTATAGAGCATACGATGTGCACGGCTAAGGGCACGCGTCAACACTGTCTGGTCGGTCTAGCCAGAGCGAACAAAAGCCGCTCGACTCTCTTTTCTAATAATATTTATTAATAGTATATTATAGTTAGATTTCTTTTATTTGTTTCTACGTTTCGGTCTAATGCGTGGGGCAGGGCTGGGAATAAGAGAAAACAGAAATGATGATCAAAAAAAATTAGGCTAAAACTTAGGAACAAATATTAAGAATAACTTTAATAAATCATTAATAAGAAACATTTTAAATTTTACAAAAACAATAGAAAGTGGGCAATGCCATCGAGTTCTACGTTAGACAATTTTATTTTTATTTTTCTTATCTCAGTAGGCTTGAGTGGATTGAGTGGATTCCTAGGACCCTCCTAAGGCTCACCCAGCCTCTAAAAAGTTAGTCATTTGAATTGGGGTAAAGTCTGGCGGTTGAGCATGATCTAGGACCAATCACCTCACAGAACAACCGTTGTATATGAAACAGTACAGTCTCTATCATGTACTAAACCCCAGACCCTTCACGGTTTGAAGTAGTATAGTTTTTTTTCTTATTTCTGATTTATGTATAAATACATTATAAAACAAACATAAACAACGATATTTTTATTTTGAAGAGAAAAGATTTGTTTGGCCAGGATTCAAATACGGGTCTTCCACATCTCAAGTGCGGTGCTCTAACCATCTGAAATGTATCCATCTGATCGGAATTGTATCCAAACCAGACAATTCCATTCTCTTCACCGATCCTATATCCTCGTGTTCTCATAATTTATACGTTGTATACACCGGGAAGATCATTGAACATTACTTTAATTAGGATCTCGTTGACTTACGTAAATTTTATATTTATGATTTTTTTTTTATTCTTTTGATGGTGATTATATTTTCTCTTCAAAATAAAAATATTTAAAAATCCCCATAAAAGGAAAAATTACTGAAAAATAAATTATAATTATAAATTTGGCTAAGTCAACGAGATCCTAATTAAAGTAATGTTCAATGAACATTCTTCCCCGTGTATACATCGCAAAAATTGCAAGGAAACGGGGATATAGGATCGGCGAAAAGAATAAATTTGTCTGGCTTGGATACGAACCAGGTTAGCTCAGATGGTTAGAGCACCGCACTAGAGATTACCCGGGTTCGTATCCCGGCCAGGAAAAATCTTTTCCCCTCAAAATAAAAATAATTAAAAATTTAATATGTATTATTCCAAAGTTCATAACTTTACGTATTTACATGTTTTAACATTTTTTACTTATATCTTCCTACTGGTGTTATCCCTTCAATATATTATTATATCAAAACTATCCGCGATCTTCGCAGCATGACCTCCTGCACGCAATTACTTAACGCTTTAAAGCTGGGACCTTTTAATAAATTTAACAATCGTTGTTATTTTGAAGGAGCGACGTTCGTAAGCAGTGATAGGCGTGATACAAATCATGTAAAACTGCATTTTAATTAAATTGTTTTTTTAATTAAAAATTATATAAGAGAGATCGGATATAATATTTCAGAAGGACCCTATCGAGGACAATGACGGAGGAAGAGGAAGAGGCTAGCCGGGTGGCCTGGCGGTGACAACTAGGACCGTTACTGATTTGTGCCGTGCCCGGGGCCGCTATCATAAATTTCGTCGGGTTTCGAAAACAACTCTCTTCAAGTCCTCTCCTGCCCAAACAGCCCAGTTTTTCACGAGTCGCTGAAACGTTTCGATCGATAATCCTCTTCCTGCGTTCGTTGCCCGCCAACTTCTTCCTTCCATAAATCATTCTCACCTTATTCAGAAATCTCTTAACCGTTTCTATCCGCTCCTCCTCCACAAATCTCTTTTATTACCTCTCTCTCGCCTCTCTTCTCCTACAATATCAGTGAAAACTGTTTCCTGTATAACTAACAACAATATCATCAAATCAAGTATTTAGACACTGCTTTTATCTTATTATTCATTGTCGAAATAAAATTATTATTTTCATATCACCTAGTCTCAGTACGTAGCAGAGACTGTACTGTTTCAAGGACATCTGTGAAGGTGATTCGTCCTAGATCAGGCTCAATCGTCAGGTTTTTCCCTAAATAAGGGTACTCACTTTAAAGTGGCTAGGTGAGATCGAGGAGGATCCCACAGGGCTCACTCTGGTTGGTAACACATTAAATAAAGTATCTGCTACATCCGAATTTGAACCCGGGACCGGGAAAAGGAAACTCAGCTCTTTACCAACGAAAAGTCACTCTGCACCCAGCTATGACGGCGTTGATAACGTTCAGCAGTTGTTATTGTTCTGAAAATCAAACATTACCCTACTGTATTTAAATCAACATCGGAAGAAGGAATACCAATAATAAGTATTTCTCTTTCAAATTAACAATGATATAACTTAAAAAGGGAGCGGAGTGGCTCAGTGGTAGAGCACCGAGTTGCTAGGAAATCCTGCTGTGGGCTAGACTTTTATTTAGTCCGGAGATGGACCATATAGGATCTAGACCTCTCCTGGGGCTCACCCAGTCTCTATAAAATATTATAAAAATAGGGTACCCAAAATAAGTGGGGAAAATCTGGCGGGTGACCGTGATCTAGGACAAGTCATCTCCTTGAAGAACCGTTGCCCATGAAAGAGTACAGTCTCGACCATATACTGAACCCCAGACCCGTTCATCGGTTGTAGTGCTACAGGTTTTTTTTGTATAACTTAAAAACCTTATTTTTTAACTTGACCTTAATTTAGAGGTATTTTAAGGTTCCATGTGAGTAAAAAAGATGAGTATTGGAAAATAAAAGCATTTCCTATTATGATGACTTAGAACCTCTTTTATTAACAATTAGAAAACTTTTAAAAAGCTTGACACTTTTTTTATTTTAACTTATGTCATTATTCCCATTAAACATCAAGTTGTTAAGAAGTACAAACAAGATAAAACTCAAAATAAGACTTATAAAAAAAACAAAAAACATATTGGAAATGGAATATCAGATATGTGGTTCCTGAATTAAAAAGCTTCAACTAATGCAATTCCTATTGAAGGCTTAACTCTTTTCCATACTGTAATATAACTCTTCTACCTTTTCCATGTAAATCCTCAAGTTACTCGTTTAGTTACAGAGGCTATCATAACTAAGCAGTTACTGTACTTAAAACAACTACAATACCTTTGTATCTTTGTATCTAGGGAGTGATCCGCTAGAAAATAAAATGGTAGCACAAACACAAAATTGTATGGAGTGGTCTCGATTTAGAAATGATCTAAATGCTCGAGTGCTATTGTATCATGATATTATACTAAAAGAAAAACTTGTTCAACATTATTTGTATCAATGAGTTAAGTAATCATTAACAAAAAAAAACACACATAGGGAATTCGTTGCTTGAGCGACTTCAGTGTAAACAGTCCTTGCTTGAGTTCTGAATTAAACGTGTCTAATACAAAATAAATAAATGTAATATGTCAATTAAGCTAATATTAGAACTAACAATTAATATATATTGGATTGTATGTGTATCCAAAGGATTAGAACAATAATAGAAGTTTGGCATGAATTTCAGCGAAGATTTATTTTGTTTTCAATAGTAGTGTCTCTATAATTTGTTTCCTGCTAACAAATCCTTGGACCTCTCAGTATAATTAATAATTCAAGATCTTCTAGTGACATATTTTTTCCATAAAGCATTCTTATAACTTGTTCTTAACTCCAGATGAAGTTGCAAGGACTTTCCGGTTTTTAAATAATGTGAAAGTTTAAATAACTTAATTAATGTTGCATAATATTAGTCGACTTTATATATATGAGGAAGAAAATGTACCTGGTGGAGGTCAAGAAAATTCTGTTATATAGGGAGAACTGTTTAAGATTCTTATCTCAGCCCTGAAGAAGACCTGCAATGTGGGCCGAAACGTCGGCTTAGCAATAAACAGTACTCCCTGTATAAGGGAATTTTCTCCACCCAGACCATTTTTTCCCTCTTAACATAATAAAATATACCTTTTAACTAATTTATATGGGTACATACTAGAAACGCAACAAGCTTTTCAATCAACTTCGAAATTGAAAACATGAGAAATGCTATTTGAAAGCTAGGCCTTTCAGTACAGAATCCTTAGACTGCTAATGGCAACCGTCGCCGTAAGTTGGACTCAAACAATGCGACTTGAGATTGGACAATATTCCACCGACATCTTACAAAAGTAGCGGAGCTTTCGGGATCTTTCTTTTGTCGGAGAAGAACTAATGGGACCGGCAATGTTCCCTTCCCCGACAATGCCCACCGCTACCTAATGCTTATTAAACATTTCCCCTGAATGGAAAATTGTATCCTCGAAGCGGAAATGGTTTGATGACGCCTAAGAGGAAATGGGAAATAACAGAAGGGTGCTCCTAACAGGGCTGGTATTAAATATTATTCACTGTCGCCTCTAAGGCTTCCCTACCCGAGCATTATCTCAATGAGATTTTAAAGTGTAGAATTATAAATGTCTTCCATTTATGTGTTATGAACATTTTAAAAATTATAAAATAATTTAACAATTTTATAATAACTTATAACTGAATGTTTTTCAAATATTTTTGTTTTGAACAGAAACAATGTTTTTTCAAAAACAATGCGTTTGTTCTTCTTCAAATATGAAAAGCTATTTCAAAAATCAAAATATTTCTTTTTTTTTAAATAATTTATATAATGAAATTTATAACTTTATTAAAATAACACAACCAGTAAATATTATGATTGGTACATGGTAGCAGCAAGTAGAGAAACTACACAGTGGAAGTACTCAAGTAATAAGTTCCACTTAAAAGGGAATCTTCTCTTCAGTCGCCTTGGAGGGTTATCAGGAATTTGAGGTTTGAAACTAGTGGGTACGAAAGGAAATAAATGTTGCCATAAAAAGATTCATATCGGATTCGTGCCAAATCAGGAACAAATGGGACATTAAGATCATTATGGATTACTTTGTTCGGTATGAAATAAGGAGCATTGAGGATTTTGTGGAGTATTAGTATAAGAGTAACAATTTGTCCTGACCGGGTTAGAACCCGGGTCGTCTCTATCTCCAGTGCTCTAAACCAATGAACTACCAGGGTTCGTATCCAAGTCAGGAAAATCCGTTCTCTTCACCGATCCTATATCCCCGTGTTCTCGCATTTTTGCTATGTATACACGGGGAAGAATGTTCATTTAACTGAATATATTGTGTTTGTTGAATATAGTGTTTTTCATTGTTCATCAAAAACACCAACTATTGAATGTGAAAATCACCACTCTTTAGGAAAAAAACTGCTTCAAGGTTCATTCAAAATCAGTGTGTATCGTCAAACCTATTTTATATGTCATTATAAGTGGCTGTATGCCTATTAGGTGACTCTATCCTAACATTATATCAATTGTAAATCTTTTTTTCTTTTTTTTTTATTAATTTAATTTATTGATATTTACAACTATAATATTATTATTACAAGTAAATCTGCTGATATGTACAATACGACATGAAAAACACTTGTAGGGAGCTACCCCTCGGCAGCACTCTAATAAAGTTCTATAGTAGATCGTCTCGAGGCCATCTTCTTTTCAGACGCCCCGGAGGGTTATCAGGAATAGTATGGGAAGCAAGCTGAGAGACTAGCGGATTCAAGTGCGTATGGAGCTTGTTATGGAAGGATAGGTATCTAGTTTGGGCCAAATCAGTAACATATGGGATATTAAGATCATGATGGATGAGTTTGTTTGTGACATAATAAGGAGCATTGAGGATTTTACGAATGATTTTGGATTGCAATGATTGGATGCGAGATGAATTGGATGGTTTAGTAGATTCCCAAAGCTCAACTCCGTATGTATAAATAGGTCTGATAACTGTCATGTAAATGAGTCTTTTGTAATTAATTGGGAGCTTAGAGCGTTTTTCCAGTAAGTGTTGAAGTTGACGAAAACGTCGAGCAGTTCTTGTCTTTTCAGTCTTGTATGAGGATTCCAAGTGAGGCATTAGTCCAGATGGAGTCCTAGGTAACGTATCTGTTCGACAGGGTTCAGTGGAATATTATCAAAGGATACAGTAGTAAATCCCACAGCATACAGTTTACAAACGGTAAACGACTTGTTGTAAATGTATATATATATGTTTATTGTGTTAATTGTGTTAATCAAATTGAATTAATAAACTATATTTATTAGAATTTTTTTGGTGCTTATTTACTTATAAATAATATATAGAAGGTTTAAATACTGAGTAAATTGGAAAACACATAAAGGACCTCTGGAAAAGAATCCAATTAGGACTAATGTTTAGAAATAATAATTTGAGTAATCATCTTAAATGATACTCTGGCATCCCAAAATCAGAAAGAATATTCATAATATATTACAGGGTATAAAACATAGCAGTATATTATAGTTTATAATAAAATTTATTTCATGTATTTCACTACTTTCTTAGAATTATGCTTTTACTCTTAGAACACACCTGACTATCTTTATTCTCAATTGTTTTAATCAAGGTTCACAATCCAGTGCTTGGAGGAACAGCTCTCTTCTCCATGTTCTTTAGATTACCTCAGTTTGTTTTCTCCGGAACAGGTTTAGTGAAGTTAATCCCGGCCAGTAGTGCACCTTATTAGGTCCTGAAGTTAAATAGCAAATTAATTGTCTAAACCTTGTCCCATCTAAGAATCCTTGTAAAGAATCATGTAGTTAAATTTCAAATATAAAAATTCGATTGTTTATTTCTCTCTAATTATATCAAAACTAAATAAAAACTGAATAAATAAGTATCCAATGAATCTTCTATTAAAATTGGTGGCAGCTCTTCAGTATGATAACGTTATATTGTACGATTATACGTCATAAACAACATATAGTGATATCTTAAATTACAGTTAGCATAAATTGCATCTTTAATGTCATACTTGTTGTCAAAAAATCAGAAAAGACTACTGAAAAATAGTGAAAGGGTTGAAAAATAGAAATAGATTTTTGGGTTTCCTAGTAGCAGAAGCTCATTTACTCAAGAAGAAAAAATGGCGCGCAAACATCAGATTTCTTGTCATCACATTTGATGATTTTGAGTGATTGACAGTTGATTCTAATTAAATTAATAAATTATGAAAATTAAACTAACATCTAATTGTCTACCCAGTGGAATTACTCAGATAATAAGTTCAACTTAGAAGGCAATCTTCTCTTCAGTCGCCTTGGAGGGTTATTAGGAATTTGAGGTTTGAAACTATTGGGTACGAAATGAAATAAATTTTGCTATAATTTCGGATTCGTGCCAAATCAGGAACAAATGGGACATTAAGGTCATTATGGATGACTTTATTCTTAACAAAATAAGGAGCATTGAGGATTTTACGAAGGATTTTGGATCGTATGAAGGTCATGTAGATGAAGGAAGGAACCTGGAGGGGTCACTCACTTGGACCATCTGGCGACAAGGGTGAGCCAGACAATGAACGGCCTTAGTCGGATTGGCGGAGCCTTTTGGGGCCTCAGGTACCCAGTCAGCATGACTATCTACAAAAGAGTCACCTTGGGTATCCTGCGGTACGCGTCTCCCTTCTGGGGCGTGAACCTCTCACAGCAGCAAAGAAGGAAGCTGGCAACGGCACAGAGTGACCAGGGCGTATCGCACAACTTCCCACGAGGCGGTGCAGATCTTGGTGGGAGGTATGCCTGTAGACCTCCTGCTGGGTGAAGATGCTACAAAGCATAAAGTTAAGAGAAGAGGCTTGGCAGCTCTTCCGGAGCGAATCCAGGAGAGTATCCGGGGAAACCCGAACAGATGGCAGGAACAGCTCAGGAGGGACTCACTGGCGGAGTGGAATGGACGGTGGGTGACATCCGAAAAAGGGAGTACCCTTAGAAAGTATTTCCCCACCGTGGAGTCAAGATTAAGAGCCAAGTGGATCCTTCCTGATTACTGGATGTCACAGATCCTCACAGGGCACGGCGGGTTCAGATGGAAGCTGAACCAGCACGGATATGACCTGGACCCGAACTGCCCCAGCTGTGGAGTTCCGGAAACTGCCGAGCATGTAGTAGCATCATGCACCGCATACGACGCCCTGCGCGCGAGGTTATCCACGCAAACCGGGATATACACCATTACCGAGGACGTGTTCCCTGAGCTTGTGGAAGAGGAAAACTACGCAAGTTTCAGGGAATACGTGTACGGATGGAAGGAGGCCGTAGGTCCAGCCCACTTCCTGATCACCAGGAGAAGACCACCGGACCAACCTGAGGATGGAGAAGGAAGAAGACGGCGGGAAGGATAAGGTGTAGCTCTAAGGTGCACAACCGTGCACCGGGCTACACCATAGTTCCAGGTTTTTTATACCAATAAAGGAAAAAAAAAACCCGAAGTAGTGTCTCCAGTGGTGTACCCCCACTGGAGACAAACCCTGTATGTCATTCTGGCAGGAAAGGAAGGGGGAAAAAAAAGAAAAAAAAAAGGTCAGGTAGATGAGTCTTTTGTAGTTAATTTGGAGCTTAGATCGTTTGTCTAGTAAGTGTTGAAGTAGCATGTATTCTATCTAAATTTATCTCCTAAACAAAGTGTTTGCAAACATACCTTCGTACGAAATATTTTGTTCTTGTTTTAAGGTCCTTAGTTCATATTTTCAGTTTGGTCACTGGTGCTGTAGAAGAAAGATCCCGAGCCTGTCTGAATGCTCAAGGAAATCACTTTGATCATTTAATATGAATGTTAATGGTTAATATTTAATAAATAAAGTAGTCGGAACAAATAAAATAATTTTTATTTATTTACTATGCCTAAATAATTCGTAACAATGAAATCTTTAGATGTGAATATCTCCTAAACAAAGCGTTTGCCGACATACCTTCATAGAAATTTTTTTTCTTGTTTTGAGGTCGTTTGTTCAAATTATCAGTTTGGCCATTTAACCCTGAAACACCCTGTATATCTAATTTGTCTTCTATACAATATAAGTATAATTTTAGAGAATATTATGTACACAGCAAACTACATGGGTGATAATTATTTATTTCTCTCTTATCTCCTTTCGTATGATAATAATAATACAGTTGTAAATTACATTGCATTAATTATAAAACAAAAAAAGATTGCAAAAACACAACAGTGCTCAAATGAAAATACATAAGAAATACATATTTTTAACAGTTCTCAATAAAAATATTGTCATGAAAAAAACTCATTACAGTAGGCGAGAAGCTGGTTTTGGAAAATAGTAATGTTCTCACTAAGTCCCCCTGACTTAGCTGAATGCCTGTAACTTTTCATTCGACTTTGAAGTAAGGGCCAACTTCATTCCAAAGTTCCCTTTCATTTCGGCAATAAGTAGGGAAATGCCAGCGAGGGCGAGGCAGTCTTTATTTATATTTTTATTTTTTCTCAGGCCTTCCACGGAGCAGCTTGTAATAATAACAAGAATTTTCAGGCATTTCCCAAGAAATAATAACAGAACATAATTACTTTTTTCTGAAATATTCAATATAGCATCGAATCGTGTAGAGGAAAAAAAATAATGTAAGAAAATATAAAAAAAAAAAAAAAAAACCTTGTGTTTAAACTTTTCATATAAGAAAAAACGCATACATTTGTAATACAAATACATTTTCAGTGGTTATTAATTAAACCATCAAATCATCCGGAGAAAAAAAAACGGAAGAAATGTTTTCTTAATTAAAAAAAAAATGCTGTGAAATTATTCATATTAAATAAAAAGCCTGGACCACTATAACGTATGAAAGGTATCGGGTTCAGTAAATTGCAGTAATTGGGTTTTTAGATGGTTGTAAAGGGAGGTGATTTGGCTATTATCACACATAACCACCAGGTTTTCCTCCCTGTCAATGTTTCTGTATTTATAGAGGCTGGGGGAGCCCCAGAGTGTCTGTAGGTCCCACAGGGTATACCTATGGCTGTCAAAAACCTGTACCACAAGCCATGAAGGGTTTAGGGTTCAGTATGTGGTATTTGTCCTGCTTCTCGGACAACGGTTGTGTAGGAAGGTGATTTGTCCTAGATCACACACAACCGTCATATTCTCCCCAGTTAAAGCTGCCGAATTAAAAGAGGCTGGGGTGGCCCAGAGGATCTGCAAATCCCACTGGGTCCACCTATGGCTGTCAAAAACCTGAACCACTACAGCCATGGAGACTCTTGGGTTAACTACGTGGTAGAGATTGTACCGTTTCTTGGACAACAGTTGTGAAGAGAGCTGATTTGGTTTTCTCCCTTATTTTTAGTTCCCACTTTATAGAGGCTGGGTGAGTCCCAAGTGGGTTCTAGACCCCATAGTATCAGTATTCAGCAGCTAATGAATTAAATAAAAATCTGCCAACGATGGGTTTTGAACCCACCTTCGGCACGGCAACTCAGTGGTCTACCACTGAGCAGTTCCTCTCACTCTGGCTGTTGACATATATAATAGAACAGAATAGAATAGAAAAATAATTTTATTCTGGGATAAAATTAATATATATATCTGGCCAAAGACCTACATCAAAATAAAACAATATTTAAATAATATGTTGATAGTAAATACTAAACAGGTATGTTTTGGTAGAAAATCAGAAAATGTGATACAAAATTAAAATAAAAAAACTGACAAATTTACAATAAAATACATAAGGTTATGGACAAATAAGTGAATAAATTATAGCATCTAATAATAAGGGAGAGGAGTGGCTCAGTGGTAGAGTACTGAGTTACCATGCTGGAAATCCTGGTTCAATTCCCGCTGCAGGCCATGATTTTTATTTAGTCTGTTTGCAGCGGGAGATGGATCATATAGGATCTAGGACCCTCCTGGGGCCCACCCAGCCTCTATAAAATATTATAAAAATAGGGTACCCAAAATAAGGGGTAAAATCTGGCGGTCGAGCGTGACCTAGGACAAGTCACCTCCTTGCAGAACCGTTGTCCATGAAACAGTACAGTCTCTACCATGTACTGAACCCCAGACCCTTCATGGGTTGTAGTGGTACAGGTAAATCTAATAATAAATAAAGAAAAGAGATATCATTATGAGTGAGGAGTATTTACAGTAGTTCATCAATCGATCAAGTTGAATATATCTATAAGTCATTTATTGATTATAAAGCATCAGATTGGGAATTTAGAAGATGTTGGATAAGTTTGGATTTAAATGAGGTTAAAGAAGACGCATGACGGATATCGAGAGGAAGAGAGTTCCAAAGAGAGATAAAGCGGGCTAGAAACGCTCAAAAGTTTTGGTTCTGTGGGAACGGATATAAAGATCAGAAAAGCGAGATCTTGTAACCTGGGATTGGATAGAGGATTTGAATTGTAGGAGACTATAGATATAAGACGGATGTTGTGTTACCAAGGAAGTAAAGTCTACGGATAGAAGGAAAAGCCACTTTACCTCAGCGTAACGGCGGGACACATGAAACCTCCTCAGGGCGTCGAAGACAAATCGAAGCGAACAGTTCATAATTCGCTTTAACCTCTCCTCGAGCCTGATCGAGAGGCCACACAACCATAGTCAAAGTGAGGAAAGATAAAAGAAGGGATAAGGAGCTTAGGGATAGGTAGTGAGGAGATGCCTGGAACGATGAAATAACTTTAGAGAGCTTATTGCTCGGCGGGAAATTTGGGAAACATGGAGTTTCCATGAGAGGGATTGGTCGAAAATGATCCCGAGGTTTTTAACAGAGGAACTGAAGGTAATAGGGTGATCATATAAGGTTAAGTGGGGAAGTTATATAATAAATTATATAATGGTATATAATAAATTATACACCGCAGCCGAATTAGAACTTCAGCACTGCCAATCAAAGCTCTCTCCCTTTTAATTATATAACCAACTAGATAACCAATATAAAGATACCACTAAATATAAAAACAATGAAAAATATTCGAAAAATTAAACAATGGTGAGATTTTAAATTACGAGTAAATACTGAGCGGGCGAGAAAACCCGACATACTGAACACCAACTGATCTTCCTACAAAGGCTATGAAATGAACTATACAAATAAATTAATATAAAAAGATGCATTTTTTTTTTAATGTATTGATTGAAATTTACAACTGTATCCTATACATCAAGTAAATATAATGAAAGATAAATGATGTCCAGAGACAAGGCAAGTAGAGAAACTACCCAGTGGTAGTACTCGTTTAAAAGTTCAACTTAGAAGGTCACCAGGCCATCTTCTTTTCAGACGCCTCGAAGAATTATAAGGAATTGAAGAGGTTGCTAGATTTGAAACTTGTTAGTTTGAGTGGGAATGAAGTTGGTCGTGAAAATATTCATATCTTGAATATTCGGACCAAATCAGCAACAAACGGGACATTAAGTTCATTATGGATTACTTTGTTCGTAACAAAGTGAGGAGTATTGAGGAATTTTTGAAGGATTTTGAATTGTATGGATTGAATACGAGAGGAATTCGATGGCTTAGTGGGGCCCCAAAGCTCTATTCCGTTTAGTCCAGGTGGGTCTAATGATTGTCATGTATATGAGTCTTTTGTAATTAATTGGGACTCCCGTGCATTTTACTTTATTTTTATTAAGCCTTAGCCTCTACCGCAGCGGGAATCGAACCCAGGATTTTCACCACGGCCACTCTCGACTCTACACACTGAGGTACCTCGCTCCACTTTCTTAATAAAACGTTTTTAAAATGTATATATATACATATATATAAAAGCATTTATTTGACTACATTCCAATTTGAATAACCTCTACCGAGAATCGTTTTGTGATTTTCAGGATAACAAAGGTAGAGTCCATAGCCGCTGTGAGATTTGGCTTAGTTATGATTTTTTTTCGGGGAAAGGACTATAGACTCTTCCTGCACCTACTGACCATATTCAGCCATTATCTTTTTTAATATCAATCCTCTTGTACTGGAATATAAAGTATGAGAGTTCTTCCAGAAAAATCTGATTTATTTTACTGATAAGTTTCTAGATTTCATTTAATTATAAACTTGAAGAACATCTAAAAAAAAAAAAGAAAAGAAATCTGCTATTGTGAAGTTTCCAAAATTAAAAAATGGCAAATAATCAACTAATCCATTTTGAATGTTTTTTCAATTATTTATTTACAATTAAACATCAGTATTTTCCAGGCGAAGAATGTTTTTATTTTAGGAATTTAAGACATTAAACTTTACGCTTCATAGAAACAAGCAATAAAATTGCATAATCCAAAAAATAACAATTTTTGAGTAATGCTTTCTTTTTTTTTTTTCTTTTTTTTATCCACACCTGTCAAAAACAAATAATTGACAATCACCAAATTGGCTGACAGGAAAATAATACAGAATGACATGAAAGGCATGACGAGAACAATAGCCAACGGTACCTCTCCCTTGGCTTGATTCAAATTCCTATAATAACAAATTCCTCATCCACGTTCTTTTTAGTCTTCTCCTTGTGTTCTCAGGCATGGGAGTCGTGGTCATTTGTTGTATCAATGGAAACCCATTGATACAACAAATACAACATTGATACCCAAACGGGTGTCCGTGTAGTTTTTCTTGAAAGCGTTTGTAGTATGTTCGTATGTGTTCGTCAACCGTTGGTATTTTTAAGTCAGTGTGCAGAGTTTTCTTATTGACGTATCATGGTGCTTTGGTGATAGGTCTTAGTACTTTTGATTGAAGAGTCTGCAGTCGTTTTCTGTGAGTCGGTTTAGCGATCCCGTAAATTTTTAATGCCTATGTCCAAACTGGTTTTAGTAAGTTAGTGTACATGTTTAATTTCTGTCTTAAATCGAATTTGGAGTTTTTCCTGAACAGCAAATATATTAATTTGAGATTGTGATTTGGTGATTGGCGTTTCATCTTAACGTGAGGACTGAGATATGTTTTAACTTATATTTTAATAGGCTCATAAGGATGGTTCAAAATATGGACTTAACTGTACTTCAATATCTATAATAGTATCGGGGTTCGTACACTTTAATGTTTAGTATGTACTTACAGTAGTACAGGTAAATGGACAGTTGTGTAATATGTGACGTGTGGCATGGTTTACAATTTGTGCAAAATGGCATTGGTGTAATTTCTCAAATAAATATTTATTTTGGAAATGAAACATCAGATATGCCCAGAATTAAAAAGCTTCAACCAGTACAACAGCTAAAGAAGGATTAACTCAAAAAGCTTCAACCAAGAAGGATTAACTAAAAAAATGCCACTTTGTGTGTTATGTAGTTGTTCTTTCGATGAAGCCATGTACATATTGCATATATGTATGCGTATATATCATGGCTGTCAAAAAAAATATCATACACCGCCCTCTAGGGTATTATTAATAAAATAATATTATATAAAATAAAATTTCTAGAAAAACTAATGTTGTTTTTAATATGAATATTACAACAGGTGTTTAGGACAAAAATAATATCGTCGTCAAATTAATCTATACAAGACTGAAACGACAAGAAACAGCTCGCCGTTTCAGGCTACTTCAACATTTACTAGACAAACGCTCTAAGCTCCAAATTAATTATACAAAGGCTCATATACATGACAATCATTAGACCCATCTGGACTTACGGAGTAGAGCTTTGGGGCTCCACTAAGCCATCGAATTCCTCTCATATTCAATCTTTACAATACAAAATCCTTCGTAAAAACCTCAATGCTCCTTACTTTGTTACAAACAAAGTAATCCATAATCCAGATAATCCTCCGAGGCGTCTTAAAAGAAGATGGCTTCGTGACCTTCTAAGTTGAACTTTTTATTCGAGTACTACCACCGGGTAGTTTCCCTACTTGCTTTTATCTCAGGACATGATTTATCTTTCATTATATTTACTTGATGTATTCAGTATACAGTTGTAAATTTCAATAAATACATTAAAAAGAAAAAATTAATCGATTTCAGATAATCCCTGTCGATTCATTCCAGTTCTGTTTTAGCTATTGAAAATCTTGGTGATATCCAAACAAGCTCTTATGTTTTCAATTAAATGGTTCCTTAGTACTATCAAGTCAGTTATATCGCAAACTAAAGTTAGCCAATTCGAGTAGCATAACTTGCCGCAGCTGCCAGTTCCCGGCCTGACATTTGAGTCAGACCTGAATTTAGGCACGTGTAGCAAAACCGTTATAAATCTCGATTGCCTACTAAAGGTCAAAATGTAGAAATGTACATATAAGCCGTTCACTGCACACATTGACTAACTCAACTTTTTGAAGGTTTAATATTTTTAACTCCACTCAGCCACTCCTTTCCCAAATATGCTTATTTGCAATAATTTTTTGACGTAACCTAATCTCCTATATAAAATAGACATATATAACTCTATCTCTTTTGGAGAACATCATTTATAACGAGGAGGAGATGGCTTAATGCCAACCCGACATATGTCTTACAACGCAATATCAGTGACATGGAGTATACTAAGGCGTACACTTACGAAATGACACAAACTAGATTGATGGCCTCCAAAGAAGGGAGAGATGCAAAACAGGCATAAACTTTGTCGTAACTTCAGCTGGAATAAACCCAACAGTAAGGCGGTAATCTTGTTGCCACGATACTCATCTTTTTTTTTTCGAAGGTTTGTTTCTAGATCTCTTCATATTCTTATGCAAATAGATGTTACTCCGCTCAGTATAAATGTTTACACGCATATGTTCGAGGACAAATCCCACATCTCTTTAAAATAAAGAATAAAAAAGTAGAAAATATGAATATGAACTGAATGTATATAGTTACTAGCTGACACGGCCACGCATTGCTGTGGCTGTTGTATTAGTTTTAAAAATGATTACGTTAAAGTTTGAATTTTAAAGAAGCAATGAATGAATGGAAACAACGAATTAAATAGATTTTTGGTTTTAAATTTTATTCATCCTATATCTAAGTATAGTATATAATTAATAAATAAAATATAAAATTCTTAACTGATAAAATATAAACATTAGATTTATGAATGAGGTATATCATGGTTGATTTTTAATTATGGCTAATAATATTTTTTTAAATTATAATTATTTATTTCAATTTAATTGAGTGCTAATCGATGCACAATATTTGTTGTTAATCTGTCCTTTGCTAATACAAATAGATTAGATGGTTTACTAACACGTGAGTATGCAACATATAATTGTCCATGGGAGAAACACGGATGTTCTAGGTCAAAACCGCAAATGGACATTGTCTTGCCTTGAGACTTGTTGATGGTCATAGCAAAAGCCAAGCGTATATCAAATTGAAGTCTTTTGGAAGGTGTTATGGGTTCTGATGGTATAATTGGAATACTTGGCCACAGGACTGGCCAAACGTGTACCATTCCATAATTGGTGGATACAAATTACCCATAATCAATAATATTTACTGACACCGACACATATTACTTAGGGGTATGAAAAAATTAAATTTATGGTTACTCGTTTAAAAATGGTTATTTATGGTTTTTCCCTAAAACACACCGATTAGGAGATAAAGGCCAAAAACTGACAAGGCCCCAACAATTTCGAAGTTTTTCGGCTACCAAAAGTATTCCCGTCCGTTTTTTCGGTTGCAAACTTAGATTTACACTACTCAGACGTGCCTTTACAACATATCAAAAATGCAGCATCATCAAGCGTCGCTGCTACAATCGGGGCATAATCAATAATAATGGCCGACCCATATCACTCATGGGTATGAAAAATAGTTTACGTCCGATTCTCGGACCTACTGAATATCAACACAAAATTTCATAAGAATCGGTCGAGTCGTTTTGGAGGAATTTTGTTACAAACACTGTGACACGACAAATTTATATATTAGATGTGTTTTGTTTTATATGGAAAGTGCAAAAAGTGTGGTAAGACTGTTAACATATACACAATAATACCAGGTAAACCCTAGTTCAGGTATACTAAATTGTATAAATATACTAGCTGTCAGGGCAGACCTTCCTCTGCCCCATTTCCTAAAACAAAGGGCTTCCAAATTTTCTCTAACCATTACAATAACAACTTGTTGGTGCATTGAAATCTCTTACATAAGTTTTAACATCTCTGATTAAAACTTTATGATTACCAGATGGCATAAGATCCAGAGCACTTTTACACAATGTATTCAATTGATTGTGTTGATGAAAAAAAAATTTGTAATTGTTCTACAATAGACCTCCTCACTGAACTGTTGTTTTTTATTAAGGGATAAAGAAAAGTGTTGTTTTTATTATTCCCTTCGTAATTTTTACGTTTTTTCTCCTTAAGAACCTTCTTTGGGGTTTGGCCTTAACAAAAATAAGGAAATAAAAATAAGCCGACTTGGTCGAGCCGTTCTGGAGTTTTGCGCTTAGCAACGTATTTGGCGATTTATTTTTATTAATACATATTACAATGTCAACCCGAGCGTAATGGCTCAGTGGTAGAGCACTGGTTCAAATCCCGCTGCAGGCAATACTTTTATTTAGTCTGTTTGCAGCGGTAGATGGATCATATGGGATCTAGCACCTTCCTGGGGCTCACCCAGTCACTATAAAATATTATAAAAATAGGTTACCCAAAATATGGGGGAAAATCTGGCGGTTGAGCGTGACCCAGGATAAGTTACCTCCTTGCAGAACCGTTGTCCATGAAACAGTACAGTCTCTACCATGTACTGAACCCAGGCCCGTTCATGCGTTGTAGTGGTACAGGTTTTTATTTCATTTTATACTACATACATCTACCTTATTTTAAAGTTTGTTACTCCTCCTTTGTCTATTCCACGACCCCGACATGCTCGATAATACAATGCCTTTACGAGGTACAGGTATTCTCATACCGAAATTGTCTAAGTCTTTCTCTTAAAATTCCTCTTTGTAAAATGTTACTTATTGCTCATTTATTTGAATGATTATTTGTTACTGCACTCAGTGATCCAGCGATCCATTATATATACATAATGGGTGTTTATGAAACATCCATTATGTATATATAATTCACATTCCTTACAGAATTTTTTTTATTTATAATTTATTCAATGTAATTTACAACTGTATTGTATTAATACATCCAGTAAATAGAATGAATGTATACAATGACATGAAATGGCAAGTAGGGAAACTACCCGTTGGTAGTACTTAGCATGTTCAACTTAGTAGATCACGAGGCCATCTTCTTTTCAGACGCCTCGAAGAATTATCAGGAATTGAAGAGGTTTGAAACTAGTGGGTTTGAGTGGGAATGAAGTCTGTCATGAAAAGATTGATATCGTATTCGGGCCAAATCAGCAACAAATGGGAGATTAAGGATTACTTTTTTAGTAACAAAGTAAGGAGCATTGAGGATTTTACGAAGGATTTTGGATTGTAAGGATTAAATACTAGAGAAATTTGATGGTTTATTGGAGCCTAAAAGCTCTATTCCGTAAGTTCAGATGGGTTCTAATGATTTTCATGTATATGAGTCTTTTGTAATTAATTGAGAGCTTAGAGCGTTTGTCTAGTAAACGTTGAAGTAGCCTAAAACGTCCGCGCTGTTTCTAGTCGTTTCAGTCTACTATGAGGATTATCTTTTATCAAGGTGTAGTCCTAAGTACCGGACCTGTTCTACAGGAATCAATGGGATGATATTAAATGATACAGGAGGACAGGAAGTCATTGGTTTATGACGGAGGGTAAAAAAGATTAGACGGGATTTGCGGAAATTTATTTTAATCCTCCCTTACAGATTTAATTTTGTATTCATGTCTACATTATTTCAGTCATTATAGTTCTATGATTTTAGGTTCACGAAAAAAAAAATCCATGGTCTTTGAGGCAGTATATGGTAGAGACTGAACTGTTCCTATGACAACGGTTTTGCAAGGTTATGATTTGACACAGATCACGCTCCGTCAGGTTTTTTACCTCTTATTAAGAGTGCCCATTTTTAGAGGATGGGCGAGCCTGTAGATAACACAGGTTAGATTTGAACCTGGAACCTTCGGTACTCTACTTACTGATCAAGTCCGCACTATAAGGTCTTTTATTCAATAAAATTACTTTTATGCATTTATTTATTTTACTTTTATGGAAACGCAAGAAAATTTACAACGTGGAAAATTCATTCTACTCAAGCTTAGATCAAGCTTTATCGAACTCTTCTCGCGACGAAAGGTCCTAAAATTAACGGCCCTGGTCGAAATAATTAGCGAAGAGTTATTAATAGCCTGGAAGAGGTTCATTAACAACCAGCCAGCGATTTATGATCCTGCTTGAATTACTTCAGAAGAGGCCAATTTAATTTTTAATTATTGATTATCGTTTTCTTATTATCAACAATCATTAACTTGACGGTTCTGAATTATAAATAGCACTATCTTAGAAGAATTCTCAGAAGAATCCACGCACCTAAGGCTACACCTACATTGGATCCGGTGTGATATGATGAGACGTCGCTAGCAAACCAAATGACTGAAATATATCGAGAGTTATAACATTTGGTTCTTTAAATTTGAAAAATTAATATTATTTATTAATTATTTTTATTACATTTATATTTTCTATAGTGTATAGTAAAATATGTATAATGTATACACCCCAGCATCGTATGTGATAGAATCACGTCGCACCGAATCGGATCCATTGTAGGTGTTGCCTAAGAGAACCCCTGAAGGATACAGGTTGAGCTCGAATCAAGAAATCTATAAGGGAACAACAGACTTATAGAGAGACAACAGACCTAAACTGAGGTTAGGGTGGGAAGGCTAAGGTTCTATGGGCACATGATGAGGATAAATCCTGAAAGACTAAACCATAAAATTTTTCAGCGAATCCACTGTCTCATAAATTCAACAGGATATTTCAAACAATTTAAGGATGATATGAACGAAAGAGCTTATGAAGGACATATGAGAAAAGAGGAAACAGGTGAAGAAGAAGCATTGGAGTTATGATATTCGCGTGGTCTTTAAGGCCTTTTTATGGATAAAAACACACTATCTGTATACTTATCAAATAGATTATATAACATTCATGGATTGTTGAAAGTAGGAATCCTGTACCACTACAGCCAATGAAAGGTCTTGGGCTTAGCACACAGGATAATGTCTGTACCGATTCTGTAGCAACGGTTGTGCAGGAAAGTGAGTTCTCTCGTTCAAACACCATCCAGAATACCCGTTTTTAATGGCATGAGTACCCTCAGGATAGACTCCATATCCAGCAGAATCCAGCCAAGACTGTACACAGACCAAGTAACTTATCCGTCTCAGCCGGATTTGAATCCGAGACCTTCGGCATTATGAAAGAAACATTCTGAGTTATGAAGAGAAAATAAATTTTGAATATTACACATATAGATCTTTCAGATAACTAGTTTTCATAAGTTAAGGATTCAATAGTGATCAAAAAAGGGGGAAGAACAAGAATCGAGCGAAAGTGAAGGAAAGATCAAAAGTTGGATCAAATGGAGAAATATGCGAGGAATCTAATAACGAGTTTTAAATAATGGTTGGCAGTAGAGTAGCTCAAAGACCTGAAATTCTTCGTCCCTTCTGTTAATAATGCATATAAATTATTCAAAATCGGAGTGCGAGCCTGCGAAAATTGCAACGTCAATGGTCTTGATTTCGAATCCCAGACTCAGTATTAATAAAAATAAAAAAAAACCTGTACCACTACGACCCGTGAACGAGTCTGGGGGTTCAGTACATGGTTGAGACTGTACTGTTTCATGGACAACGGTTCTGCAAGGAGGTGACTTATCCTAGGTCATGCTCAACCGCCAGGTTTTTCCCCTTATTATGGGTACCCTATTTTTATAATATTTTATAGAGGCTGGGTGAGCCCCAGGAGGGTCCTAGATCCTATATAATCCATCTCCGGCTGCAAACAGACTAAATAAAAGTAACTGCACGCAGCGGGAATTGAACCAGGATTTCCGGCAGGGCAACTCAGTGCTCAACCACTGAACCACTCCGCTCCCATTAATAAAGCACCTCCAACATGTGAGACCCGTCGGCCTAGAGGAGGCAACTCAAAGCGACGGCAACCCTGATTCCTATTTCTTCAAGGGAATCAGGTTGTGGATGTCGAATTGCTTTTTAAAACCGCAATTTATATATGGAGATTCAGAGAGGAAAAAGTGGAAGAGCAAGAAGCAGGAGGAATCGAAATAAGTACCAAAAGCTGCATATTTTGGATAAAGATGTAAGGAACCTGAAGATAATTATAAATTTATTAAAATAATAATTTTTACAAGAATATAAAACTGCAGTTATGAAAAACAACAATTATACAAGTTTATATACATTTACTTAAAGTGTTATTTATGCAAATTAAAAGAAAAAAATCAAAACAATACCACCTATTTACAACGTTTGGTGAAAATGAGTTAGTCACGGTAACGCATTCTATAGGTTGAATTACACAATATTAAAAAAGTTGTCAATGCTAAACGCAACGGAGTGCTGTAATTAGCAATTGAAAGATAGACGATATACATAAGATAATATAACGTATGGCGCGGTTTTTTTTCTCTCCTGTAAAATCACCAAAGTGTAGATAGGCGGTATTGTTTTGACAGTTACGATGTGTTCCAACAAAGCACAAACCTATCGACGAGCTGTATTAACTAACATAAGAATACTGCATATTTCCTTTGAAAAAAATCGTATAAATACTTCTATAATGTTACGGTCAGAGAGGGAATAAGGACCGGCTGAGAGGATTAGACGAGCTTGGGATTAAGCGGAAGGGATCAAAGAGCGTGTAGAACTTTCTGGATCGGCCTGGACGAATCTCGATCTTCTTCCGAGAAATGCCCCACCCCGACCTACCTTCCCAATACAAAAAGGCCAGCAGTTTCGGCCGGATCAGTATCAGTATCAGTCAGTAATAAGCAGTAGTTAACTAGTGACAGTGCGTGTGAGTTAGTGTCAGCCAGTGGCAGCGTGATAAGTAATTAGTGAGTGTAATAAACTGTGCGTCAGTTTGTCATATTTGGAGAGTCTTACGGTCGGTGGAACTGTAAGTGTTAATTTGTAGTTATAAACCATAGTGTAATTTTATTGTATTTGTACAAATTTAGGTAAATAGTTAAGTTATTTAGTATTAGCAATATCCTATTGTATTTGTATATTATTTTAGTAATTAGATAACACTAAGGCCTAGGTTATAATCTGTAGAATATTGTTATTGTAAATTGATATTAGTTTAATAATTTAATTGTTTTTAATAATTTCCTTGTAGTCTTTTTAATTTGTTAATAAATATTAGTATCTTGAATTTAGTAATAGCTTAATTCATTTTACACTCAGTAGCCCGTAACAATAAGAACTATAAATAATCTGGTGAAATATAGCAGTTTGTTACTTCAGTTCTATTAAATATAATATAAATATGTCCAAGCAATTATAATTATCTATTAACTATTTATGAATTTATTAACTATTTATTAATAAATAAAAAATAACTTCAACTAAGTCCCTATAATGTAACCGTTGACGGGTGGATTTGTTGGCTGTTGCAGTTAGAGCTGATATTTCCTACAGCTTTCCACTCAACGCTTTTCTCTTTCCCGAAAACTTTACTGACATATCCCGCCTTTCTCAGGCAACCCACTGCTTTCTCTTCTACTACAACTTTCCTCTATTCCTTAACTTTTTTAAAAATTCCATTATTTTCTAATAAACGTCCATAGTTAAATATTTTTCAAATATATTTACGTAATGTAATATTTATCTACTAATTGATGAATAAAGTAAAAAAATAATTGTAGTATATAAATTTTAAATGCATTAGCGATATGACCCATTAAGGACCTTGGGTTCAGAACATGTTAGAAACTGCACTGTTTCCAGCCGAACGGTTGTGCAGGAAGGTGACTAATTAGAAATCTCACTCAACTGCCAGGTTTTTACCCCATTTAAGGATACCCATTTTGCAAGGGATGGGTGAGCCCCTGAAGTCTGCAAATCACAGAGCGTCGAGGTATGCCTGTTAATTAATTTATGCATAATTAATTTATCTGCAATAGCCGGGACTTAAATCCAAGACCTACAGTAAAGCAACTCAAATCTCTACCCTGTTTCCAGTTTAAAAAAATAATTGTATAAAATCATGAATAGTATACAATTTTAATCATAATAGTCAACTTGGATCCTGAAAAGAGTCGCGGTGGAATGTTTTGAAGTTTTTAAAAGCTGTTTTTTTAATGTTATAATTTATTATATTAGAGACTAGCGACATTTTAAAATGTATATATTAATATATATATATATATATATATATATATATATATATATATATATATATATATATGTATATTTCTTTACATACGAATTTAAATTCATGTACGTTAGATGGGATTAAGCAGCGTCTTTGGTGAAACCTCCCAAGCGGCTATACTTTTTCCAACATTTCCACAAATTATCGTTATATTTTAACCCATATACACAAAACCTCGACAAATTATATACCTAAACCTTCCTGGTGAACCACTCATTGGTGAAAACCGCATGAAAATCCGTGCAGTAGTTATTGAGTTTACCACGAACAGACGCGGCCGAGAACTTTGTTTTATTATATGCATAGATAGATATAGATCAATAGATAAGAGATATTAGGCAACGCCTTCGGTGAAACATCCCAGGTGGCTGTACTTGTTCCAACAATGCCGAATATTATCGTTTGACTCCAACCCACTGTGGAATGAAACAGCGGCAAAGTTTTAAAAGTAATTTAACAAAATTTCATTTTTTTAATTTAGTAATTATTAAAATTTATGCATAACAACTTTGTTAAGATTAAAAGTGAAAAAAAATATATTTAGTTAGCCTTCTTTCTTATAATTCCAATTTCAGTGGTGATAACAGAGCCGGGATTTGCAATAAGTACCCTATTAAAATTTTCAGAGCTTCTCCGAAACTTTCCACTAAGATTTCTCCGGAATCCATTAGGCTAAGTGCGAGATACCATAAATAATTCTAAAGGAGGAAAAAAAAAGGATTTTAACGATTCTCGCTTAATTAACTATAGAAATGATGTTGATCGAAGCACACTCTGGAGGAGTTTTGGAAGAATGTCAATACGGTTAGGAGTATTCATTGTGTTTAATTGCATCCCCAAGACTAAAACCAAGACTCTTGAACGATATTCTGATGTGATCTTAATAGATAACGTTTCTCACCAATCGTTTCAACAAAATGTAATATTATCCTGTTTTCTTTCAGTTTTCCGTTTTATAGTACTATAGCTCTGTTTGTTATTACATTAATTTTAATTTTGTTTACTTATTTACATGTATTATATTCAAACTACTATCATTCTTTTATATGAAAAAACACTATTATATATTTACATCTTCTCTGTAAATAATCTGATAATGTACAGTTAGGGGCGTCTCTTGCATGAGACGAAACCCACACTTTCAGTATGTGTTAAATCTTAAAATTCATTATTAAAAAAACCATGTAAGGCTAGGAATAGCCGATGTGGAAAAAAAAAAAAAATTGTGTTTAATTGATTTTATCCTGGGCATTCTTTTAGACAATGCATCTTATGGAAATCCTTTTCTCTTTCTTCACATCTTCCATCCATCTCTTTTTCGGACTTGCTTCATCCATTCTCAGGACACGCCCTGACCATTTAATTCGCCGTACTGGAGTGAACTGGGAGATAGATAGATCGCCGTCTATCTAGTTGGCTTCCTCGTTTGTTATTTGGAGGGTAGCTTCAGTCTAGGCCCTGGGATCCGTCTTAAATTTTCTTTCCAAGCCTATCTATTCATTCTGTATATACCTGCATACGATATTTATTCATACATTACTTATAACTAAATAAATCTTGAAGAATCACCCCAGTATTATTGATATAAATTAATTTTTTTTTTAAATTACTCCAAATACCCTAGAAAGTTCTATATTCAATTTCTTTCTAAACACAATTGTGTCCTTATCCAGCACCACTCGTCCTTATAACCTCCCCGGAAGATGAAGCGGCAATGGCCAAGAGACCTATTGTAAATATGCTCTTCGAGTTCTGGCAGCGCCAGCTTCTTCACTCTTGTCCTAAGCATCTGCTGCTCTAGTGCTCTTATTCATTCTCCACTGTACAGAAAGCACTAATACTCTCTGTCCATGCATATGGCTATGGAGCGGACATTGTTGATAGTTGGAAGGAAAATTCCCAGGAAGATATACGATCCTGAGAAAATAATGAATGAAGACTATGGCATAATAGTAGGCCTCTATAAAAAGCCACATGTTGTCAATAACATTTTACTGGCAAGGTTTCCAGTAATCACCAGCCCATCCCTTACAGATACTTGAGAATGCAATCTAGAAAGTATTAGGAATCGAACCAGTCGGTTTAACGAAGATTGGAATACCGAAATTGAGATGGTGATAGCAGAACTCAGGCATTCTGAATTGATGTACAGCCATTGAAGATAAGAAAAAATGGAAGGTGATCCTTGAGGTAGCCAAGATTTAGTGATGGTTTGTAGCGCTTGATATGATGATTATGATGGTAATAACAAGTTATGGTGAATATCTGGATTAAAAAAACAACTAAATCAATTTAACAGCTCTGGAATGCGTACATATAAGCAAATTTACTTCTTGCCTCCTCTAAGCTCCCTATTAATTACTAAATACTCATTTACATGCCTATTGTAAGACCCATTTGGACTTACGGAGTAGAACTTTTGGGCTCCACTACGCTATCGAATTCCTCTCCTATCCAATCCTTACAATCCAAAATCCTTCTCAAAATTCTCAATGCTAGTTACCTGGTTACGAATAGTCATCCATAGTGACATCAATGTACCAATTGTTGTAGACATGACCAGAACCCGTCTTTTCTAAGTTGAATTTTGTAGTTGAGTACTACCACTGGAGAGTCTCTACTTTCTTTTATCCATGTCACTATGGATAATTCTTGTCATTGTATCTACTTGTTGCATTGTTATAATACAGTTTTCAATTTTAATAAATAAATTTAGAAGAAAAAAAAATCCTTAATTTTATATACAAATGAACTTACTATGAAGTTTAATACAATATTAGTGATGCGATATGACCATTAATGATTCAAATAATTAGTATTGACATAAAATACTCAGAGTTTTACGTCTGTAAAGTAGATGAAACAGGCGAACTGTTCCTGCGACTCTAAAATATCGATCTTGAGGACACCCTAGCTGTCCGTTATCCGGAGGAAGGACCCATCTTTCCGGCAGGACTTCTGGAATGAGGGGTCCTTCCTCCACCTGTCAGCGCGGCTCCGGCGAAATATTAGGTGATTTTTTTCAACGTCCCTCTCTCTCTCTCTCTCTCTCTCTCTCTCCCTCCCTCCCTCTCTCTCTCTCTCTCTCTCCCTCCCTCTCTCTCTCTCTCTCCCTCCCTCCCTCTCTCACTCTCTCTCTCTCTCTCTCTCTCTCTCTCTTATTATTATTACTCCAGGTTTTTTTACGATGATCGGAGTTGTTAGTTGAACGTCTTGGAGTATATTTACTGCCTCTAGTTGTCTAGTCTGTTTGGGCTGTTGATGTGAGATGTGCTACGTTTTATCGTCATTAATGCAATATACAAATATTTAATATAGGGAAAGTTATTAGTAAATATCATTACTGGCAATGTTACGGATAGAGTACATAATTATTCAAGTGTATGAAATGAACAAAGGACCTCTCGAAAAAAAGGGACAATTAACAACACTAAAGTTAGAATAATAAATTGAGTTATCCTAAATGATTTCTCTGGCATCCCAAAATCAATTAGAATATTTATAATATATTTAAGGTTAAAAAACACAGCACCTTATTACATAATTCAGAACTTATCTACAAGTTAAATGAGGTGATTAAAAAAAACTAAATTTAAACAAAATCATCAAGATCTTGCAATGTTTTTCAGTATTTGGCTTCCCGACAGAAACCAAGTTAACATAAGAAAGAATATGAATAGTCAAAGAGATACGAATTTAATATGCTGAAACTTGGTAAATCTAAAATTCTCCTTTTCCATGAAAGTAAAATACACTTCAACATCTCGTATAAAAATAAATAAATACAAATTATGCAAAAATAAACTTCGATAAAATTATCTTATTCTCTTTAAGTTGAATTGTCTTTGAATAAATTTTAAAATGTTCTTTTTATCTTCATTGAGAACCAATAAATGACTTAGTTTATTTAACTTGGATAAATCTTGAATCATGTTATTTGACCTAATAAAATAATGTATAATATTATACATGAGGATGAAAATGGTTCGAGGTGGAGAGGAAAAAAGGAATTTCTTTAATATAGATTAACTGTTGTTTATATGAAACCGACGTTTCGGCCCACATTCCAGGACTTTTTCAGTGCGTATGTCTGGGTTAAAGTTAGACATTTGACTGCATCATAAGGCCTGCAATGTGGGCCGAAACGTCGACTTTCCAATAAACAGTACTCCCTATTTAAGAGAATTTTTTTTTTACCTCCACCCGTACCATTTTCTTCCTCATGTGTATACGAACATCTATTAATATTCAAGGCAGATTATTTAGTAAACGAATTTTAAGGGATCAAAACATTTACACTCCTTTTCTATAGATTTTCCCCCAACCTGTTTCGTTATAACGTGTATAATGAAAATTTTTAAATTATTAAATTAAAATGATAAAGAAAAAAATGTATTTTATTTTATCCATTTTATTCTTTATAATTTTATTCTAGGAAGGAAAGCGGTGTAGAGGATGGACTATAATGATGATGATGATGATAATTTTTTCCTTTTCATTTTAATTTGATGGTATCTTATCTATCCATTCCAGAAGAATACCCGTAATGTGGGTCGAAACGTCGGCTTCAAATGAATAGTTCATCATTTTTTAAAAAATTATTTCTTTAAACTCCACCCGGACCATTTTCTTTCCTAAGTTATGTATATTCAGTAACTGCTTCTTGAAAACCGACGAACCCTAAACGATAATATTTCGTTTAATTACTAAAGGAAATTAAGGTATGAGATTCAGTTTCTGAATAAAGCAGAGAGGATACTATTTAATGATCTCTATTTTCCGCCATCAAATTGTTAATTACTGTCCTTATTAGACACCACAGCCAGAATATAATTAACATTTCAATTATTAAATTAGTGGCACAGTCGCAAACACGGAAGCTAGTATAGTTTCCATCTCGAATGTTTAAGGTTGGGTACAACATTAATAAAGCAATTCCAACGTATCCAACTGTTATGGCTAACTTTGTTTTGTCACCTCATGTTAAATGAACCATTATCAATCAAAACATTGCGCAACACTTTATTTCCTCATTAATAGAATACTAATTGCATTGCCGTCAGACACAGGGATATTTGACACCAAAAGTCGATAAAAATTATTTTTATGTAAGTTTTGATGCTACTTCATAACTTTAGTATAATAGAGGTTAGAACTATAAAAAAGGAATAAAAGAAACTAAGAAAGACATTAAACACAACCTTTTTATATTACATTAAAAAACAACTTTAAAATAGGTACATAATAATGGTAATGGTGTTACAGTACAATAATGTTAATTAGTAATATAAATCTAAGA
The DNA here is from genome assembly GCA_964056705.1 of Troilus luridus. NCBI lineage: Eukaryota > Metazoa > Arthropoda > Insecta > Hemiptera > Pentatomidae > Troilus > Troilus luridus. Next base: position 103,685,345 of record OZ057416.1, on the reverse strand, counting down.
AATTATCCCATCCTTCTTCATCAGAAGTCATTTCATCTTCTGTGTTGATGTCCTCAAATTTGGTACATGGGCCCCATGGGAGCAACATTTCAATGGTTCCTTGCTTGAAAGACTTTGACATTTTGGGGATTTTAAAAAAATATATATTTATTGAAATTTACAACTAAGTGAATACATTGACATGAAAAGACAAGTAGAGAAACTACTCAGTGGTAGTACTCAAATAAAAAGTTCAGCTTAGAAGGTCACGAGGCCATCTTCTTTTCAGACGCCTCGGAGGATTATCAGGAATTGAAGAGGTTGCGAGGTTTGAAACTAGTGGGTTTGAGTGGAAATGAAATTTGTCACGAAAAGACGTTAAGGTCATTATGGATTACTTTGTTCGTAACAAAGTAAGGAGCATTGAGGATTTTCCGAAGGATTTTTGATTGTAAGGATTGAATACGAGAGGAATTCGATGGCTTAGTGGAACCCCAAAGCTCTATTCCGTAAGCCCAGATGGGTCTAATGATTGTCATGTATATGAGTCTCTTGTAATTAATTGGGAGCTTAGAGCGTAAATGTTGAAGTAGCGTGAAACGGCGAGCTGTTTCTTGTCGTTTCAGTCTAGTATGAGGATTCCAAGTTAAGCGTTTGTCAAGGTGTAGTCCTAAGTACCGGATCTGTTCTACAGGACTTAGAGGGATGTTAATAAACGATACAGGGGGCAGTAAGTCGCTTGTTTACGAAGGAGGTTAAAGGTGATTTGATGAGATTTGTGGGAATTTATTTTAATCCACCAGTTTTGACACCAATTTTCAAGAGATTGAAGAGTACGGGATGCTATAACTGGATATTTTGGGGGTATGGGGATCTGCAGCTCAAATATGGATCAGATGTCAATAAAAGCCTATTCACAACATCCGTATTGCATTGAATGTGACAAAATTTTCCGGTATTGCCGGAAATGTTTGTTCCTGGCTTCTGCTGCCTCCTCTGACAAATTACCAATTGGTAGAAGAGCATGATCAATAATAATTAGGACATGTATTAATATTTTATGTAGTTACCATGAGTACAGTTCGATGTACCCCTCAGCCCTTTTATGACAATAGGCAGCGAATTTTTTAGTATATATTTTGTGGCCAATATATATCACTTCTAAAATAGTCGGAAATCTTTCGATAAGGTTTCTGTCAATACTTGTTATGTTTGCAGATACCTCGGTGTTAGCAAAGAACCTCCTGCAGGTGTTTCCATCATTATAGTTGTCAAAATTAGCTTTATGTGCACTATTAGCCCAAGTCAAATCTTGGAATGATTTTTTAGAACGACCCAAAGCAGATAAAAATGGTTTTAAAGGAATTTCAATGGTTCCTTGCAACGAATCATGGTATTTTAAAAAAATACACTTTCAGTCCTCTTAGCAGCCTGCCATTTTGATTTCATATCCGATTTGAGTCTTGAAATCTTTTGCTGAAATTGTTGTTTTACAATATTTTTCTCGAATAATTCCAACTTCTATGCAAAATCCATTCCTATACAGTCTTTGGCCAACTTATAAACAGCTTTTCCGCTCATGATCTTTAATCCAGAGGAGCCTATAAAAAGTGGAATGTTAAAAAAATAAACGAGTGAAAATAATAAATAACCTCGTTTGGTTCTACAACAACTGACTGTTCATTTGATGTATGTTTTGGCACTTTTTGCCACCTGGTTTTTGATAAAATTGGGAAACAACCCTCTAATGTCAAAGAAAAGTAAAAAATCAAACCAGGGAACCCTTAAACCCCTCCTGGGGCTCACCCAAGTTCTATAAAGTGGGTACCCAAAATAAAGGGGAAAATCTGGCGGTTGAGCGTGATCTAGGACAAATAACCTCCCTGCAGTCTCTACTATTTACTGAACTCCAGACCTGCTCACGGGTTGTAGTTGTACAGGTTACAGGATGCACTCATGAAGAAAACTTGCTATGTGGTTTGAAATATTGGTTTCTAATGAGTAGTTTCATTCTATTTGAGAATTATTTGGACTTCCATCTCTCTGTCAACCGAAATAATAAATATTTACACACATATATATTAATATTTACTTATATTTAATACAAGTAAATATTAAATATAAGTATATATTTATATTTATGTATATATTTATTATATCTTTTTTTTACGGTCACCTGTGGTCTAGTGGTTAGCGTAAGAAACTAGTAAGCCCAAGATCGCGGGTTCGTAGACCGGCAGGTGGCCCTAGGATTTTTTTAAGGGAGTAAAAAATCCTTAGTTACGCCGTCCTTTGGAAGGGACGTTAAACGGGGGTCCCGAGCCTGTACGATGTCAGGTACTCGTTAAAAATCCCTATCCTAATTAAACCTGGATAGGCAAAATTTAGAGCTCCCACTGTAGGATCGTCCGATTAGCTATAGCAGCATAAAGTGACGTTAAATGAACAACTAACTAACTTTACTTATATTTAAATTAACTGGGGAGAGAATGGCCATTAAACGAGTAGTATAGAGCTCAACCATGGAAGGAAATCCATATCCGGATCAAAAAGAATCAAGAAATTAACGACCTACGTGGAGAAAATGATATAGTTTCTTGTATTAAAAAAGCAAGATTAAGATGGTTGGGTCAAGAATCCAGAATGGATTTTAAAAAAACCATAGCGCCGTGTGATTGTGATAATGATGATATACATAAGTTAACAGTCGCGAGAAATGTGAAGTAAAAAAAAACAAGAAAATGTTTTAAAGAAACAACACTGAAGGCTTCAGAAACTAGACTGACTTCGTAATCCGTCTTATATAAATTTCGAGCTGGTTTACAAAAGGTGTTTGGTATTAGTTTGAATAGTGATTTGCCTCATATATAATATATAAGTGTTGATATTAATAGTGTTGATATATAATATATAAGTGTTAATATTAATAGTGTTGATATATAATATATAAGTGTTGATATATAATATATAAGTGTTGATATTAATAGTGCTGATATATAATATATAAGTGTTGATATTAATATCACCAGTGATTGTTTAGCTTTGATTGGTGAAGCGGTCATATTATTCAATTTCCTCCGTTTTTAATCTAGCTCTTACTTCTAACTCCTCTTTATAGGACACCATCTTGTATACGGAGTACAGTTCGATATAATGCACAAGTTATGTTAGAGTTTTAACATACTTTGATGGTTTAAGCAATCTTTGCGTAATATTTACGTAAAACCTCGCTCTGAAATACACGTGCCAACAGGAGCGAAATAAATTTATTTTTTGATTTATTTGTTTCATGGTTTGCAGCAATTCTTTTAACTACATGTTTATTTAAGACAAAAAAAAGCATTACTTTGCCGAACCAACTCCAGCAAAAGGGGTACCTGTGGTCTATTGGTTAGCATAGCAAACTACTGAGCCCAAGACCGCGGGTACGTTGCCCGGCATGTGCCCTAGGATTTTTTGAAGGGAGTAAAAATTCCTCGGTTATGCTGTCCTTCGGAAGGGACGTTAAACGGTCCCGAGGCTGCACGATGACAGGTAGACGTTAAAAATCCCTATCATAATCAAACCTGGACGGTCATAATTTAGATTCCCAACGGAGCATTCTCTGATAAGCCATAGTGTTAGAATAAAAAAAAGGCGAATTCAAACCCGAGATCTACTATTACTCCGTTCCCAGGTAATTATAAAAAAGTCTTACAAATAAAATACAATATGGAACATTTTTTTATCAGTATTATTATAAATAGTAATGTCTCAATCAATATCATTATTATTAGATATATTTTACAATCGGTATTATTATTAGTAGTATTTTTTTAATCAGTATTAGAAATGCTAACAAGGGAGCGGAATGGCTCAGTGGTAGAGCCATGCCAAAAATCCTTGTTTCTATCCCGCTGCGAGCAAGACTTTTATTTAGTCACTCTGCAGCCGGAGATGGATCATATAGGATTTAGGACCCACCTCGGATTCACCAAGCCTCTATAAAATGTTACAGAAATAGGGTACCCAAAATAAGGGAGGAATCTGGCGGTTTGAGTGATCTTGGACAAATCACCTCCCTGCATAACCCTTGTCCATTAAACAGTACAGTCTCTACCATGTACTGAACCCAGCCTCGTTCACGGGTTGTAGCGGTGAACGTTTTTTTATAAATGCTAACACTACAATATTTTTTTTTAGAATTTTGATAGGAGGATTACTTTTGTAAACACAATAACTCACAAGAATACTCAAATCTTCCTTCACGCAATTTTTTCGAAACAAATGCTTTTGTCCTTTTTTGAAAATATAAATCGCCGACCCTTGTATTATTTTGAATACGAAACAAGAGCGGGACTTTAACGTATGTAAGCTTTTGCATATGCAAATCCTTACGAGAGGAGGCAATGTTGCCAGGAAACGGAAGCCATGTTGGAACACAACAAGCGAGGCTTATCCTTCATCCCAATCTCCCAAGCTTTTCGCTAAAGGTCCTGGCAAGGAATGGAAACTGAAAAGAAGGAAAAGAGGAAGTAGTGGAACTGAATATTTAAGAATATTTCAGTTCGACGAAAGGTTTATAGATAAATCGAAAAATTTGTATGTATATATAAATAACAATAATATGATAACAATAACTATAATTCAGTTATTAGAACACAAGCAACATATAGATCAGAGTGCTTAACACTGAAGAAGAAAGGTGAACTAAGAGAACCAGAAAAAAGAAAGAGAGAAATACTAAGAAAAATTGTACAGCCTGAGAAAAACAATGAAAATGTATGGATTCAAAAGAGAAATGAAGATTTATAAAAAATGAAATAAATTACAGATACAATGAGGAAGAGAAGGTTAAAACTATATGGGCATTCAAAAAGAATGGAAGAAACACGGATTACAAAGACAATTTTTAATGACGTTAAAAAAACTGAAGAAAAAATTAGGATGGATAGAAGCAGTGAAGGAAGATGCCAACAAAATAGCTGTTACAGAAGAATTAATTCGCGACAAGAACCGCTTCAGGCTACTGATAGAAAACGCAACCTATGAAGAAGACAAGCCAAAGGCTCGACTAAAGAGATTGTGGACGGATAATCAGAGACGAGTGGTTGGGTGGAGAATGATGAAGTACTGGGAAGAAAGGAAGAACACCGTATGTCTTGAGTTATCTGCGGTCCACAGGTGGCCAAATATATAAATGTATAAAAAAAATAATTAAGAATTGTCTATATACATTTTTTTATTTTTTTTATTTTATTAATTATTTCATTTTCATTTGCACCTGCGCAATTGCGCATTCAGCAAATTTGATCCTAGTGTTTTTCACTTTGCTTTTCTACATGATCTTCTATGATCATAAAACTATATGATGATGGAGTAAAAATATCAATAGGTGGGTAGGTCTCTTGGCCAATGTATTTTTAATCTTTTCCTATCCAGTCCAGGTAACAGGGAGTAGGAAAGCGGAAGAACGAGTGGGTTTGGGTGATATTATGTCGATGAGTGGAATGTCATGTATTTGTTATGAATATATGATTTTATGGGAATGTTCATGTCTTTGTGTATGGTGTGATTCGAAATATACCATGGCGCATTAACAATTTTTCTGAGAATTTTGGACTGTGTTGTTTGTATCTTGTGTATGTGGACTTTTTTTCTTAACCCCAAAGTTCCGCTCCATATGTCCAAATAGGTTTTAGAATACTATTATAGATAAGTCGTTTGTTGCGTAAGTCATGTGAAGATCTTTAGTCCAGTAGATGTAATAGTTGTTTGTACCGCCTAGTCAGTTCTTGTCTTTTTAATTTTGTATGTACGTTCCATGTAAGTCTTTTGTCCAAGTATAGACCGAGATAACGTACATAATTTTTGGACACTACTTCGTCGTTGTCAATTTTGACTGCTGGACACGAAGCTTTGCGTAGAGAGAAGCTTACATGGATTTTATATAGATTTAAAAAATATTAATAACTTATTTTAGCTTCCTAATATGATATTAAATCGGACATTTAAAGTTAAATGATCATTATAAGGGCAAAACCAATTCGAGACCGTATAAAATTCATTGTAACGCTTCTAATTGGTTTTAATAAATAAAATATATGTAACATATGCATTTTTAAAGAATTCTAAATTTCTGTTTAACATCTTAACGTGGTATCTTATAAAGCAGTTATCTAACTAGCAATAATTGGCCCCGACTGGGAATACTGGGGTCACCTGTCCTATTTTATAGTAGGTAGTAGGTGGCCTTAGGATTTATAAAACGGGAATAAAAAATCCTTGGTTATATCCTTCGGAGAGGGCGTAAAATGGCGATTCCTGTGCTATGTCAGTTACTCGTTAAAGGTTCATATAAAATTATACTAGGATAGGCTAATTTTAGGACCCCAATGTAGCATCGTCCGATTAGCCAGAGTAGCATAATGTGACGCTAAATAAATAATAAACAAACTTTGTTAATTTACATTACGCAATTATGAAATAGAAATAAAGAACACGAATTTTGAAACTTTTATACCATTCAAATAAAACTTTAAAATATAGGAAATGCTAATGAATTTAAAAACTACGAAGCTAATAAAAGAAATATAAGAAGAGCGATCCCGGGTAATGGTCCAAAACAAAGGAAGCGGCATTAAATAATTTATACAAATAAAATGCTTTGTCCTGAATGACAGCCTAAACCGCTAATCGTAGAAACCTGGAACTTGGAGGGTGTGTTCATTGTATGACGTCGGCATCCGATAAGAAAGTATTTTCCAAAATTCTACCCCTAAGAGGGTGAAAAAAGAGGGCAAAGTTTGTATGCTTGTTCAAGTGTTTCTTACTCGCAAAAGCTACATATCTTCGCTGAACAAAAGAAAGCAAGTAACATAGTTCACTTAAGTCTGTAAGACTTGGTCCTAACTCAGATCGGTTAGGACCAAGTCTTACAGACTTAACCACCTGCTTACATCTCCTAACTTATCCCTCCGCCTACAAGATCATCCTAAGACCGGCACTCCTTTACGGAGCACCACTATTAGGTAACATCACGCCGGCAACAGCGAAAAAGCTCCAACAGTTTCAGAATGGCGTACTGCAACGCATAGTGAGACACACAACATTGAACAAAACAAAAACGGACCTCCTACACACTACTCTCGACATACCGACAGTTACAGACTTCATTAAACGTAGACACATTAAATTTTTCGACAGCCTGAAATACTGTACTAACCCTCTTTTTCGGACACTCACCCCAACAGGACGGCCACAAACGTGGCAAGATCACGTACAAAGTCTCAGCCTGAACTGAGAAATTAATAAAATCAACAAACAAAAGGAAAAGGACACGGTGAGCCCCATCACCGGAAAAATCTAAAGTTAAAAAATAGAAATGAATAAATTAGAACCTTCCACCTTCTCATCCTCCTCTTAAAATGTACATCGTACAGTACAAGAGATACCTCTCCGTCATATCTTCAATTCTACTTAGAAATCTTCAAACCCAAAGGGGCTAAGAAAAAAAAAAAAAAAAAGTTCACTTCTCGCTGCTGCCGGGCGGCAAATGAAACCGTTATACTGAATAATCCTTTTCGATAAATTCAATAAAATTACATGCTAATCCTTTACTGAGACGAACAACAGTAAACTTCTGTCCGTACCGTTTGTTATTCAGTGTTAATGTATGTTTCACGGCTGTGCTGATCCGTTTATGATGAAATTTGATAGGGATAATATCAAGCTTGGGGAAGGTTACTTTTTATCAACACAACACACATCAAATAAAAATGTAACCTGAATTCAAAGATTGTATGGAATCCGTCAGTTTTCAAGTTACACGTCTGAAATTTCGGATGTACGAGTATTTGATAGTTTAAAAAAATTAAATTATTTATTTAATATGATCTGTCACGAAACTTTACGTGGCAGAAAAAATTCCACGCGAGCGAAGCAGTGTGCAAAAGCTAGTTACAAATATAATAATAATTTAAACAAATTCATAAACTTACAATTAAATATATTTAAAATATTTTTATTTCGGTATTATTATTTGATTTAAAATTAAAACGTTTAAATTTGACCAAATATAACAATTACTTTTCTAGTCCTGTCATCACATACGTATTTTTTTAAAAATCCACATATACTGTGAGCTGTATTGATTAACATTTTTGTGTTTTTTTGTAGTACTAAGATCACCGGTTATTTTTTTTATTGTAACAATAAAACCCCTGCCATAACACTAGGCATATATGCATTGTGTATACACTTCATAATATATACTGTATACTGTAGTTATTTATGAATAAAATCTTGGAAGAAATGAAAACAAAAAATAACCTTTGTTTTACAATTGTATTATTTATTTTTTTGTTTTATCTACTCGATATGCTTTTGTTAAATACTTAAACTCGACACTAGTTCCATTGATGAAATGAATCAATGGCTTTAATTATAATAAATTGAACAGCGTATTTGAATGAACCTGAAGGTTATCACCCTCAGTAAAAAACAAAAGAAAGGCGAATATTTTCTCGTCACAGTTGACAGGCAAGCCTTGAGGCAGAGAAAGCGGAAATGACTTGTATTTCCGTTTATTTCGCTTTTACTTATTTACTACTTTTTCATATCATTCGTCATCCTTTTAATAATTCCATATTCTCTTTCTTATTATGTATTTATTTTAAATGTTCTTCTTTATTTTTTTATGACTTTTGTTAAGTTTATTTTGTAACTAGTGAACCATCACGTCTTTGCACGGGTAGTAAGGCATATTATGTCATGCTTTGTCTGTCTAGTGTATTTTATTATGTAGATATTATAACTATGAAAGCAAAACAAAATATTTCTTTATATACGAATGTATTATCTACTGCGATAAGTTTTTGCAATAACCCATAAGATACTCATTTAAATTATATGGTATAAAATATTCTAATAATACGCATGAAATACATAAATTAACTAAAGTATATAAGTTGATAAGGATTAATACTGTACTCACCTAAATAGCCTTCCTAATCTCGCATTGTACGTTATCAATTTTTTAGAAGATAAAATGGGTATAGTAAGCTGTCCTTAAAATATAGATATATGCTTTCTCTGACTTTTTTGTAGATCTATAAATGAGGAATATTCCATCATCCTTTGTTACGTTATATAAAAAGGCATTAGGCAGCGTCTTCGATGAAACCTCCCAGGCGGGTGGGTATACTTTTTCCAACTATTCCGACAATTATCGTTATATTCCAACCCATTTACACAATACCTCGACAAATTATATACCTAAACCTTCCTCTATCTATTGCTGAAAACCGCATGAAAATCCGTGCCGTAGTTGTTGAGTTTACCTAGAACAGACGCGGCTGAGGACTTTTTTTTATAATATGTATAGATTATACATTATATCATAAACATAACAACTCCCAGTGAAGTTATAGTTCATTACTATTTTTAATTAATGTTTTTGACTTAATTTCTTCATATTTCTATATACCTTACAATATACAGTTGTGCAATCCATACAACTGTATATCTATGCATACAACAGGATTAATAACTAGAAGATTGTGGTGATATTTTGAACAGTAAAATATGATTTATAGTATTTCTTGTCAATGATGGCTGCCACAGTTAGAATATTTCAAGTTTTTGTGTATGGTGTATTCCGAAATATACCAAAAAACAATTACATTTTTTTTTCAGATTGTGTTCCTTTTTTATGGTAACAACTTTTGCTGAAGTTCTATTCCGTATTCCGTTTCCTTCATAAGTCAAGTAAAGATCTTTAGCTCAGAAGATTTGGTAGTTCTTTGTAGCGTCTTGTCACTACTTGACTTTTTAAGTTTTGATATTCATTTCATGAGCCTTTTGTTCAAGTGTAAATTGAAATTACTCTAAAAACAACATTTTTTTTTTATATCGGTTTTGATTTCATTATAAACATGTTTCCCTTGGGAGAATCTTACGCTACTTAATTTAGTTTTCCTTTAAATAAAAAATAACAACAAATACAGGCAAATGATATTAAAAAATATATAAAAAACAAATGCTTTCTCAAATGTATTTAGAATATGTAGAATACACCATCTAGATAAATGTATTTATTTTTTGTATTAATCAACCTTTGAAAGCTTTGTATGCGAGTCACGTAATCCCTAATTGAATACTGATTGCGAAAACAATTGCTTTATCACTCCCATCCCAATTTGAAATTATTTAAACTATTACTTCGTTCAAAACGTTCCACTGAGATTAGTTAGATGAATTTCAATTACTTATCTAAATCTACGATCGATTACTGATCAATATCTGTATAGAAATAACAATAACTAATCACCATTTTCTATTTTCCTTTTTTTTGTTTTATGAAAAACAATTTTAGTTGATTTATTTAATAGTCCATTTCGATTGGATAGGTTTGCATCCTGTAACCGAACAGGAATAGATCTATCTATTGAATAATCTTTAGCATCGCGAATGTCAAAATTCAATTATTTTTATTGTCAGGATTAGTAACTAGCGAATCCTTAAAAACATAATAACACCTAAGCTAATTGGTAATATCTGCCTCCATGTTCACTAGATAGGAGGAATCCCATTGTAGGGGGGTGGACTGGTGAGAGAAAGGTGAAGCAATCAGAAAAGATGGAGGAGTTCTGTAGGAAGAAGAGGGAAGCTTCATGATGTTTTGAGTGGTCCTTTTCGTCAATAAAAAATTATTTTATATATTTTAAAAAATAACACATTTTGTTTAACTATTACAGAGATTGTTAATTTCAAATGTTTTATAGGACGCAATAGGAAAAAATCCCCAAAAAATAAAATCTTAAGTCTCTAAAATACTTGAAAAAAACAAACGTTTTGCCAATTAATCATCAGAACGCTCTCCGAAAAGAATACAACAAATAAAAAAGACGTGCAAAAATTCAGACATCTCACACCAACAGTCCGAACATACTCGTAAAAATACAGCAACCTGTGCAATCAAATTATAGTTTACGTCTCTTTTTTAGTTTTTGTTCATTTTTACTGATTCAAATTCTTTATTTTTTTAAAACTAAGTATTTTATTGTCCTAGTGAGTTCAATATATCTACAACACCGGTGAATAAGTGGTTAAGTCTATTTTTCTCCAAAATGAGTTTCTTATACTTAAGTAAGATTTATATTTAATATAATATATGTTATATAATATAAGATTTAGTAAATTTATATTATTTTAATTAATTTAATTGTTATTGTTGTCTTTACAGAAAAATTGACTAATAACTATATATACTCGTAGTTATATACATTATAGGTTGATTTATAAAACCATATTTTTTAACAATTGATAATCATTAAATGTCGAAACCTTGAAGAATTAATAAATAATGACGTATGACTGGATATTGTTTTTTTCACTTAATTGTAGCCTTAAGTCTGTTAACTACTTGAAAAAATAACCAGTTCTTCGTTTCACGAATTGTAACATCATCAGGATATCAACCGAAAAAAAATCACAACAAAGTTCAGCACATCTCACATCTACAGTCCTATCTGTATATCTCTTATCACAATGAAAACTAATTATATCACTCTTGGGAAGTTGTTTGTGGAACTTCTTGGAGCAAAGTTGTTATCTCTAGTTGAAGAGCTTTGTCTTGTTTCATGTGATTTTTCGGTACTTGTGTTATATTTGCCCATTTGTTCGCAAGCGCGAGCAGTTATATTTTGTAACGGTTATCTTGCATAACGTTTTTAAATCTATTTATTGGGGTTAGATTTTTAAATTTTTTAAATAATCATCAACAATTACAAATCAAAATAATTTATGTAAAAATGGAATATATCATGAACAATCAAAATAATGAAGTATATATATTTTTTTAGATATATATTTTTTGGTTAAATATTTCGCTCCTGAAAAAATACAATTGCTACTTCTTCTGTTTTGGCAAATCCCAAATACGCATTTTCGCAGCACTAAAAATAAGCTAAATAATAACAAGAAGAAATCTAGAACAAATTAGCAAACAAACAAGAAATCAGCAACAAACAAAACTCAGCAAACAAGAACAAATCAGCTGTTAGAAATATATCTATTATAAAATATAACTGCTTGCGCATGCGAACAAGATTGCTCTTTACGCAAAAATAACTGCGGTGGCGTTAACACAAAAGTACCAATTTATTTTTGTTTTTGCTCTGGTGATGGCTGAAATGGTGAACTATTGACTGCTTAGTTTTCTAAGTATTTTAGGAACTTGGGGCTTTGATTTTTGGTATTTTTTCTAATTTATATATAATTTATCTCATTTTATAGTTTTCGCTCATTTTCTTTATTGTGGGATTTAGATTGTACTTACTTCTAGTAGTAAAAACTTTTATTAAGCCTGGTTTATGAAATCCTGGAAAATAGCAATAAAATTAACTTATGCTCTCTAATAGCAATAAAATAGCAATAAAATTAACTTCTGCTCTCTTTTAAACGGGCAATTATACATTTAAATTATATTTTATGTTCTACATCTTAAATTAGTCTTGAAACTTTCTGAAGGATCTTCATTTTTATAATGGGTACTCATTGCGACATTAAACTCCACTGTTTTATTATCCATCTTCAAGAATGAATAATTTATTATTTAAGGTTAATAGAACTATCATGAGAATTACCGGTACATTTAACTATTTTTATTTGTGATAGGGAAGAGTATAAGGATCGCTGAGATGAACTTTCGCTGAGGAAAGCAGCGGGAATATCCAGGCATAAAATGATATCTAAAGGAGTAGTAGGAGATATTTAGATATATATAATACCATCAATGCTCTGAAAAGATATCATCAAGTGATCTGAGTGAGTCCTTTGGACAGCAAAATTGGATGGAAAATTACTCTGTGCATGTGAAGAAACAAGAAGAATTGGCCGACCAAGAATTTTCTAGATCATCGAAGTTAAGATTAAATTCAAGACATGGCAGAATACGGTCTCAACACAAGACAGTACAAATACACTACACAAGGATACGGTCTCTATTTCTCTAGAAAGGAGGTCATGGAAAGAAATGCTGTCATAAAGTTTAGAAAACATCATCCTTGAGGACTAAACAAAAGTTTTTTTTTAATATAAACAAAATACTGACTACCAGCTATTATTAATACTCGTTATATATTTATTTTTATTGAATATAGTTGCTATGAAAATTATGATTTAAAACTAATTAGTTTATGCATGTGTATTTTTTCTAATGTAGTAATTTATTTTTATTTTAAGCCATCTACAATTTGAGTCGAATATATTTTTTATATACATATTAGCTGATGTATATTAAAATAATCATTAAACTGTGATAATCAGTGTGAGTACATTCTGTTTTAATTTTTTTTTTTCACGGATCGGCCAGCAAGGACCACGCGAATATCACTCAACTCTTCATCACACTCTCCGCCTTCCGTCTACTCCAATACTCTCTCATCTTCCTGGACTGTTCCTCTCGCTCCTCCTTAGTCCATTTTCTCCCTCGTCTCTTCTTCCTTCCCGCAAGAACCCCAACTTCTTTTAGTTTTTTCCCGAAAAGCTCTCTGTCCAAGCAGTCTTTATCCTTGATTTTCAGCCTATCCAGCTCCTCTTTTATTTGCTTCACATATCCCCCTATTCCCTTGTAGCTTAATACTTTATCAAAGATTTTTTTGTTCAGCCTCCCATTGTTCATTCTTACCATGTGGCCGTAGAACCTCAGTCTCCTGGTCCTGATGACTGTTTCAAGATCTTCCAAATTTTTGTATATTTCTTCATTGGATTTTCACCTATACCCACCCCTCTTGTGTTACTTTAGGTCCATAAATCCTCCTCAGAATTTTTCTCTCAATCTTCAAGACCTTCTCCAGACTTGGAAGGCTGACTGTTTCCATACCATACAGTATTACTGGTCTTACTACTGTACAGTAGTGTCTTATTTTTGCATTGGAGGACAAATTTTTCTTGCTATACATGATTCCAATGGCAAAGTTCAGTCTTTCCAGTTTGGCTATTCTTTCTTCCACGGACGCCCTATCTGTTCCGTTGTTACATATTATCTCCCCTAGGTATTTAAACTTTTTCGTGACTTTTATTTGCCTATATTTTGTGTTCAACATTTCCTTGCTAAAGCTGGCATCCGTTGTCATAACCTCTGTCTTTTCATACGAAATCTGCAGTCCCGTTTTCTCAGCTATTTCTTTCAGGGTGTTTTATAGCGTCCTCCTCTGTTTCTGCTAGCAGCGCTAGATCGTCTGCAAAAGCCAAACACTTTACTTTCACATTGTCCCTTTTTGTTCCTATTACTGCACTCGCATCGTCATTTTGCCAGAAAATTCTCATGATCTTGTCCAGGACAACATTAAACAGAATCGGCGATAGGCCGTCGCCCTGTCTAAGCCCCATCTTTATTTGGAACGGTTTACTTAATAGTCCCTGGAATTTTAACTTTGAAATGGTATTCGTCAGAGTCAGTTTTATCAGGCTTATTGTCTTTTTGTTCACTCCGTATTCCCTCAGGATTTCGAGCAATACTTCTCTGTCTATTGAATCATAGGCTTTTTTGAAGTCTATGAAGGAGATGTAAAGATTTTTCTGGGGTCTAGACCTGTAATATTTTATGATCGATTTGAGGCTAAGTATTTGCTCCTGGCAGGATCTTCCCTTCCTAAAACCTGGCTGATAGTCCCCTATTTTCTGGTCTATTTGCGGTTCTAATCTATCAAGTAGGATTCTACAGAATATTTTATACGTTACTGGTACTAGCGAGACTCCTCTGTAATTGTTTACATCTGATTTCTCTCCTTTTTGTGGTGTATTAAGGCGCGATTCCTCTGGGATTCTTTCTTCCTCCCATATTTCCAATAATAGCTCTGCTACTTTCCTAATAAATTCTTCACTCGCCAATTTCCACATTTCCGCAAGGACTCCATCCTCAGCGGAGGCTTTGTCGTTTTTGAGGTTCTTCGCCACTTCTCTGTTTTAATTTATTATATTTACTAATGGAATTTTTCATGGTAGTTGGTGTTTTTGAATGAAAGGATAAACAAATCCCGAGTTCTTAGTGGTTGACTGTTGAGGTGAGATGTGCTATATTCGATCTTCATTTATGGGAATTTTCGGTAAATATCCTGATGATGATGCCTGAATTCGCAAAACCATGACCGCTAATTTATTTTCCAGGATTTGTGTTTTTTCCAATTGCTTTAAACATTTTCTGAATGTCGACGATTTGCTTTAGCTTAGAACAGTTGCTGATTATCGACCATTTGCTTTAGCTTAGACCTTTGCTGATAATCATTACTTATTATGCATAAGGTATTGTTACGATCAGAGGGGCAGAGGGGCCGGCTGAAGGGATTAAGATAAGCCAGAAGGGATCAAAGCGTAGACTAGACTCATTGGGATTTGCGTGGAATGTTCTAGGTGTCCCCACCCCAATCTACCTTGCCTATATAAAAAGGCCAGCTGTTTCGGAGAGTTAGTTAGTATCAGTCTGTAGTAAGTGAGTAATGCTGTGCTAATACTGTTGTGATAGTCCGTGTGAGGAACAGTGACAGTGATAATTAATGGCCGTGTAATAAGTGTAATAAACTGTGTGTCAGTTTGTCATATTTGGAGAGTCTCACGGTCGGTGGACTTTAATTAGCGAATTGTAAGTGTTAATTTGTAGTTATAAACTATAGTGTAATTTTACTGTACTAGTACAAATTTAGGTAAATAGTTAAGTTATTTAGTTGTAGTAATATCTTATAGTGTTTGTATATTATTTTAGTAATTAGATAACAGTTAGGCCTAGGTAATAATCAGTTGAATATTGTTATTGTAAATATATATTAGTTTAATAATTTAATTGTTTTAAACAATCTCATTGTATTCTTTTTATTTTGTTGATAAATACTAGTATCTTGAATTAAGTAATAGTTTAGTCCATTTTACACCCATTAGCCCGTAAAAGTATTATATATTTATAATACTTATTATATACTTTAATAAAATAACATAAATATCAAAGCTAAGTTGCTTAAAATACTTTCTTAAGTTATGAATATAAAAAATTTGTCATGAATATGTAAGTCAGTGTTTTTTTAACCTACTTGAATATGATCTAAACATTTCAGTATTAAACATACTCAATCTATAATCGAAATTTCATACCAAAATTATTTATGAGTTTTATGAAATCGAGGCGAAATTTCAGACCTTACCCACTATTTTCTATTCTAAATTGTTGAAATTCTTTTACCTTCCATAAGTTTAGTAATAATAGATTATGTTTTTAAATAGCTTTTTTATAACTTACGTTAAATGGCTGTTTTTGATTTCTTCTCTATCTAGTGAACAAATATACACAGAATTAACAAAGCGATTCATCCTGAGCAAGACCAGTGTTCGTTCCAACTTTTGACTTTTCTCCAGCCCAACTTCCAAATAATATCCTACAGTAACATTCCTTGGAGAAAGTAATTCCGGGAGGCAGATGGCTGGAGGTAGTAATTGAGACTTAAGTAATCCGAAGTAACCATCGCTCAGCTGTGCTCTATTAGGCTGTCTCGTCGCCTTCATCACTCCCCGTCAGTTCTTACTTCGCCTTGACAGCATTATCTGTCTAAGTTCTTGCAATAGTTCCTAATGTTTCTTTTAAATCTGCCTACTTTGTATAGCTTTAGATGGCTGGAATTTCATAAGGGAGGTATGAGGTATAATATATTATTATTGGGTTGTCCAGTATTAAAAATACCCCTCCAAGCAGTAAACTGTTTATGTTTGTTGGACTTTTGACTATTATAAATGTAAGCAATTATTATTACTCTTTCAAAAAAAAATGTCTCAAACTTCGTTTAAATATCTGCCCGTTAAGGTCCCATTCCGGACGGTTTTGAACTAATAAAACAAAATTCACGCTTTGACATCTAAGTAAAGACTTTATTATTTCCAAGTAGAAAAATATTGCAGAGGTAAACAAACATATTTGTTTGAATGAGGATAACAATTGTTTACATGTATAGAAGTTCCAAGTCCAACGAGGTTACTATTTTGAGGATTATTTTAACCCTGGAGGGGGCGCGCGGCGGCACTCAGTACTGCATTTCTTGTTAAACGTGTCTCAACAGTATCCATAACACCTGATGGTTCCTGTCGTGGCATGCATTCGTTATCTATGCCTTCTTGGTCAATAATGAGTCTGCAGTTCGTTTATTATTGTTTCTAGTCAGTCTTTAGTGAGACTTTGTCCAGCCATCTCCTAATTGCGGAACTCCGTACCGCGCGCGCTCCAAAATGTAAGTACATTTTCATTACTTTTATACTTGATTGAACGTTTCTTGTAATTATTATCCTACTAAATTAAAGTATTTTAGCATATAGTACAAACTATTGTAAATTATAATGTCATCAATATTTATTGAACTGAGAAATTGTATAGAGAACCAGATGAAATAATGGCGCTTTTACGGCAGCTCAGTGATAAGTCTGATGGCGAAAATTTTGATTTCTCGGATAATAGTGAGGGAGAAGATGAATTAATTCAACAATTCGATCATGATGGTAACTCTTAACAATCTAACGTTGAAGAAGATATGGAAACTATATAGGTAGAAAATTTAGACTTTAATTTTTTAATTGGCCGAGATTCAGATACATTGTGGATATCAAACCCTACAGCTATACAATCAAAAACCAAATCTAAAACATTGTTACAATATTACGAGGCTTACTAGATATTCATCATCTGAATTATATATGTTTTTTGGCCTTCGAGACAACAGAAATGATTGACGATTTTGTGATATTTACTAATAAGTATATTGAGGTTAGAAAGCCGTTATATTCGAAAATTATATTGTATATTACTTAATAAAACTAAATTCTAAATGATTATATTGTAAATTTCAATTCCCTATTGCATATGATAAAAAACAAGCGATGCGGTACTAAGTGCCGCGCGCGCCTTCAACTGTTTCAGTCAATGGCGGACCCGCTCCAGGGTTAAAGAATTCCTTATAATCCTCCGAGGCGTCTGAAAAGAAGATGGCATCGTGATCTTTTAAGCTGAACTTTTTATTTGAGTACTACCACTGAGTAGTTTCTCTACTTGTCTTTTCATGCCAATGCATACATTTATAATATTTACTTGGTGAATTCTGTTATACAGTTGTAAATTTCATTAAAATACTTTATTTTTTTAGATCCTGCATTATTTTTCTCATGACTATTACTTATAATGTAAAAATAAATTTCTGTTACTGGAAGACCAAAATGCAGTCTTACCTATATTTATCATTGGTGAAATTATAGGGACTAATTTCTAAAAAGCTAGTTGTAGAATTTCTGATTATTTTTTCTTTAAGTAAAATAAACATAAACATTGAAAAAGGGAAAGTTCAACAGAGACGTCAAATAAATCTTAATACTTTAGTGGAAAAATTTCAACTAAAAACCTTAAGTCTCTAAACTAAAACTGGAAATTAAAACTACCTGTCCAATATTTCGCCTATTCAGGCATCCTCAGGGCAGAAAGAAAATAATATCAAAGCAAAACATGAATAATGCACCCAAAAAACACACATCCAACCACCTCCAAGTCTCGAATGCAACTACTGAATCATAGGGAAGGTTACTAGATTCCCAGCTGGCGAAGGTTAGATAAAAACATCTGATAAATACTCCAGATTTGAAACATCAATCTACACTCACCAAAGCACAAAAACCCAACAGGAAAACAAAAGCCTTAGAGGTGGTGGGATGTCTGTTTTTGGGTGCATTATTCATGTTTTGCTTTGGTATTATTCTCTTTCTGCCCTGAGGATGCCTGAATAGGCGATATATTGGACAGGTATTTTTAATTTCCTGTTTTAGTTTAGAAACTTAAGGTTTTTAGTTGGAATTTTTCCACTAATGTATTAACATTTATTTGACGTATCTGTTGACCTTCCCCTTTTTCAATATATAGTTTGTGGAATAACCATTAGTCCACTGGTTTTTTATAAATTCTCTTTTTTTCTAGCACTTTTACTTTCATTTTTAATATGGTTTTTTGTCTTCTGCTCTTGTGTTGTTTGTTGCTATTATTTATTTTATTTTGTTTTCCTGTTGTGTTTTTTAGGTTTGGTGAGTGTATATTGATGTTTCAAATCTGGAGTATTTATCAGATGTTTTTATCTAACCTTAGCCAGCTGGGAATCTAGTAACCTTCCCAATGATTCAGTAGTTGCATTTGAGCCTTGGAGGTGGTGGGATGTGTGTTTTTGGGTGCATTTATTCATGTTTCGCTTCGCTGTTATTCTCTTTCTCCCCTGAGGATGCCTGAATAGGCGAAATGTTGGACAGGTATTTTCAATTTCCTGTTTTAGTGTAGAGACTTAAGGTTTTTAGTTGGAATTTTTCCACTAATGTATAAACATAAACATCTTATTTCAAAAGTAGTAAAATTCTTCTATTGCTAGACCCAGGCTAAATGAGCTCTAGAAAGTGTTTAGAGCGCAGAGCTACTGAGTTGTTGGACTTTGGTTCGAACCGAAGAACCGAATATTTACTTATTTTTTTAAGTATGTCGACACTATGATCTAGCCTCTAAATTATGGGAGAGAAAACATAGTATGATCTGGGCTTGTAGATTTTTTTTTTAATTAAATTAAAATATTTGGCTTTCCTTTTTTTCCTAAAATATATAATAAGTTATATTTAACAGAATTAAAAATGGATTCGTTGTTGAGTTGGTAAAATCCTTAATGCTCCTTATTTTGTTAAGAATAAAATCGTCCATAACGACCTTAATGTCCCATTTGTTGCTGATTGGGCCCGAACCCGCTATCTATCCTTTCATAACAAACTTCATTTCCACTCAAACCCTCTAGTTTCAAACCTAGCTTCCTCTTCAATTCCCGATAATCCTCCGAGGCGTCTGAAAAGAAGATGGCCCCGTGACTTCTTAGTTGAACTTGTGATTTGAGTACTACCAGTGGGTAGTTTCTCTACTTGTCATTTTCACATGTCATTATGTATCGCTTAGCCCATTTACTTGATGTATTTTTTTGATACATTTCTAAATATCAATAAATAAATTAAAAAAAAAAAAAAGTTGTTGAAAGTTTCAATTCGTCACCTGTTACCGAAAAAAACAAAAATCCGAAATGAAATATTAAGTTCATTATTAAGTGTAATATTGTTGAAGCATTTCCCTTCTGCGGAGGCTGGTGTAGAGAAAACGAACTCATTAGGCCAACTTTTTTAGAAAGTTTGAGAGTTGAAAATAAAAATAGTAGAGTATGAAATATGAATTAGGCTGGGGCGTTTTTTTTCTTTTTTACCCAGCTTTTTCATTTTGGTAAACTTTTTGTAATTTGTGTAAACACTAATACGAGGTACACATAATATAACTATAAACAAATTATTATTTCAATTAAATTATTGATATTTTGTATTGAGCTAGTGCAACCTTTTGTATGTTTTGATTAATAAATAAACTACTTGAAAATGTATGTAACTAGCGACTCCCCCCCCCCCCGGCTTTGTAGGGGTAGTAGACCATAAAATGCCTACAGAGTTTGTTTATCGCAGGATTAGTTTCATGTGTCGAATATGTGGATTAAATTTAAATGTAATATAATTTCTACACTACATGAAGTATTTTATTATGTAGATATTAGAGCATAAAAACAAAATAAAATATTTCTTTATAAACACGAAATTATATTCACACGCGTTTATTTTTTGCGATAGATCCTAAGATATTCATTTAAATTATATTGTGTAAAATATTATAATAATGTGGATGAAATGCTTTAGATAACTAAAGTATTTAAGTTGATAAGGATTAATACTGTATCCGTCTAAATAGCTTTCCAATTACCATATTGTACGCAACCAATTTTTTAGAAGATAAAATGGGTATAGTAAGCAATCCGTAAACGATAGAAATATGCTATCACAAAATTTTTTGTAGACCTATGACAGAGGAACATTACACCATGCATTTTTTTTTGTTATACCTCGAAGGGATTATGCAGCGTCTCCAAGGACACCTCCCATAATTATCATTATATTCCAACCAATTTACATAAAACCTTGACAAATTATATAATTAGGTATATACCTAAAACTTCCTCATGAATCACTCTATCTATTAGTGAAAATCCCATGAAAATACGTGCAGTAGATTTTGAGTTTATCTCGAACAGACAGACAAACGCGGCAGAGGACTTCGGAGTGTCAATTTATATTAAAACCAGACTAATGTTAATAATTTAAATTTACACATTTGTAATTTAAAAAATTCAGACTATAATTGATTCGGAAATTCAAAAAAGAACAGTTATTTTTAAAAAATTGTTGGTATTATTTATTTATTGATATTTATAACTATATTACAATAATTTAACAAGTAAATAGGCTAAGTGATACATAATGACATGATATAATGGCAAGTAGAGAAACTACCCACTGGTAGTACTCAAATCCCATGTTCAACTAAGAAAGTCAAGTGGCCATCTTCTTTTCAGACGCCTCGGAGGATTATCGGGAATCGAAGAGAAAGCTAGGTTTGAAACTAGAGGGTTTGAGTGGGAATGAGGTTTGTTATGAAAGGATAGATAGCGGGTTCGGGCCAAATCAGCAACAAATGGGACATTAAGGTCATTATGGATGACTTTATTCTTAACAAAATAAGGAGCATTGAGGATTTTACGAAGGATTTTGGATTGTAGGGATTGGATACGAGAGGAATTAGATGGCTTAGTAGAGCCGCAAAACTCTACTTCGTGAGTCCACATAGGTCGTATGATGGTCATGTATATGAGTCTTTTATAGTTAATTGGGAGCTTATAGCGTTTGTGTAGTAAGTGTTGAAGTAGCCTGAAACGTCGAGAGGTTTCTTGTCTTTGCAGTTTTGTATGAGGATTCCAGGTTAATCGTTTGTCGAGATGCAACCTAAAGTTCAGATCTGTTCTACAGGCACCAGTGGGGTATTATTAAAGGATACTGAAGGGCAGGAAATCATTGGCTTACGACGTAAGGTAAAAGTGATTTGATGGGATTTTTGAGAATTTATTTTAATTCTCCTTATTTAAAATGTTTGTGTTTTCACTTCTGACGGCCAGATTATTTATTTTATTTTTTTTTCTCGGTCGAAAGAGACGAATTTTCTTTCTCGACAGACTTTTTTTTTGTTATTGTTATAATAAAAAATCTCTCAAATGACCCAATTATTCCCTCATGAGACTTTGAGATGAAACAAGAAGCGGTTTGAGGTAACGATGTCGAGGGCAGTGGTCAGTTGTGGAGAGCACCCAGGCAGCTGATGTAATTAGTAGCTACAGGTAGCTAGCTAGTGGAGAGGTATCTCTACAGGCAGCTAGCTAGTGGAGAGGTATCTCTAGTTACCTCTGGGTACCTCTGTACCTGCCTATCTCACCCTCTCGCTGACAATCTAATTTAACTTCATCTATTTAACCCAAACTGCCCCGTTGTAATGTTAGACTAATTTAGTATTAACTTAGTAAAGTGAAAATATTATAACGGTTAACTACTCAAGTTAGTTCGTAAACTTGTTGCTTGCGTTTCTCTCAAAACGTCATAGCGTTTGTCTGATAATTAATTTTCTCATGTATGTATCTCGTCCATATTATATGTTTAATTCAAAAAAGCAATGTCTTACCTCTAGAAAAAAAAATCAAAAATTTTCCAATAGAGGTATTGGAAGGTTCCATGTTATTGTCAAAAATAAATAGATGAAAAAACAAACAAGAACTTGCGTTTTGGTAAACAAAAGCATTCCTATTGAAATGATGGTATTGAAATTTAATTGAAACCATTTGAAATTTTTTTAAACTTGAAACTTTTTTTTAATTTTGACTTATGCCATTATTCCCATGAAACTTATAATTTCCAGCTCAAATATGATACAACACAAAATATGGCTTTATTTAAAAATAAAAAAAATTGTTGGAAAATGAATATCAGAAATGTCGTTCCTGAGTAAAAAAAACACTATAATTGCTACTGAAGGCTAAACTCAAAAATGGCAATTTTTTGGTTGACGCTATTTTTTTTAAGGAGCGATGTACTAAGTATTGACTAAACCAATAACTCAACTTGGTTAAATTGTAGGGATTAGGTAGGGAGCGCATATTTCAAATGATAATTTTAACATGTACAGCAAGAAAAATTTGTCCTCCAATGCAAAAAATAGCAAAAAACAAAGACCAGCAATACTTTATGGTATGGAAACAGTCAGCCTTCCGAGTCTGGAGAAAGCCCTGAAGATTGAGATAAAAATTCTTAGGAGGATTCATGGACCCAAAGTAACACAAGAGGGGTATAGGCGCATATCCAACGAAGAAATGTAATGTAATGAAATTTGGAAGAGCTTGAAACAGTCATCAGGACCGGGAGATTGAGGTTTTACGGCCACGTGGTCAGCATGAACGTTAAGAGGCTGAACAAAACATTTTTCGAAAGTCTTAAGCTACAAGAGGATAGGTGGATATGCGAAACAAATAAATGAGGAGCTGAATAGCATAAAAATCAAGGATAAGGACTGCATGGATAGAGAGCTTTTCGGAAAAAACTAAAAGAAGTTGAGGTTCTTGGAGGAAGGAAAGAGAGACGAGGAAGAAAATGGACTAAGGAAGAGTGAGAGGAACAGTCCAGGAAGATGAGAGAGTATTGGAGTAAAAGGAAGTTGGAGAGAGTGCAGAAGATTATTAAGTGACACTCGCGTGGGCCTTGCTGGCCATTTCTTGGGAAAAAAATGATAATTTGTCCTTATAGAAGAAGGATTAATCGCTGGTACTGTTCTTGTAGGAATGCATCATTAACCAGAGAAATAATACTTTTTTTTTTATATATGATCTTTTTGGTGACTGTTCAAACTGTTCAAAAAGATAGTAAATAAATACCATTTTGCTCAACTATATCATGCCTTGAATTAAATTATATATTTAAAGGCAAAACACAGCAGATTTAGAGGTTCTTAAAAAGATTCCGAGGGCAGGTAGAGAATAATGCATAATCTATACCACAGCAACCCATGGGAGGGTCTTGGGTTCAATACGTGGGTTACACAACTGTTTCTTGGGCAACGCTTGAGCAGGGAGGTGATTTGTCCTAGATCAAGCTCAATCGACAATTTTTTCCTCCTTATTTCGGGTACCCACTTTACGAGGGTAGTCTGAAAAGTTTCCGACCTCACAAAACTACAAGACATTTTTATGAATTTTATTTTTATTTTCAACATAGTCTCCTTGTAACTCTACACACTTCTCCCAGCGATGCTCCCATCTCTGTAACCCGTCCAAAAAGTACTCGGCGTTTTTCTCTTCAAAGTAATTGTTCACGGAGGTGAATTCCTCTTCATTTGACGAAAATCTCTGTCCTCTGAGCGCAATTTTTAGATGAGGGAACAAAAAGAAGTCGATTGGGGCTAGAGATCTGGTGAGTAAGGCGGATGGTCAAGCAGTTCAAACCGTAATTCGTAGATTTTCGTAGATGGCAACCGCCGAGGTGAGACGTGGGACGTTGTCTTGCTGAAACAGGAATTTATTTTTCTGCAAATGTGGCCGTTTTTCCGCAAAATCTGGCTCCAGCTTGTCAATGATGCGTAGTATGCTCCTGTAATGGTTTCACCTTTTTGAAGATAATCTATTAAAATGAATTCATGACCATCCCAAAAAACAGTCAACAGCACTTTCCCAGCCCGTAAAACAGTTTTTGCTTTTTTGCAGTCCACTGTTTGGACTGTATTTTTGTTTCGGGGGTGTAGTAATGTAAAACTCGGATTTATTGTGCCTAAACTGCGCCAAGAGAGCGTTGGAAATATTCATTCGAACACATTTTTGGTTTAACGTAACCAAACGCGGCACCCAACGTATGGGCAGATTTCTCATGTCTAAATGTTGATTTTATATGTAACAAACACGTTCTTTTGACATGTTCATAACCTCTGCTATCTTTCTCACTTTAATTCGGGGGTCGTCTACCACCATTTGGTGAACTTTGGCGATGGTCGACAGAAATTTTTCAGACCACCCTAGTATAGAGGCCGGGTTGGAGCCCCTGGAAGATCATAGATCCCATAGGATCCATCTCCAGCCAATAATAAATTAAATAAAAGTTTGCCAATAAGCGAGATTTGAAACCAGGTCCTTCAGGCACGGCAACTGATACCCTCCAGTACCATCTTCCATAGCGGATACCGTAATTGTGATTCGCTCTATATTATCGCTAAGCACAGCAGATTTTGAGCTCAAAAAAGAGAACGATGTCTGATGCTGGTAGAGAATAAAATATTAAAGGTCAAAAAGAAGAAATCTCGAGTTAAGCTACGCGCTTGTTTCATCATGTGAGATTCGCAATCCAATTAAAAGAACAGAATTAGAGATATGAATATTTCTTTTTTTCTCTTTTAGGCTTAGTTTCGCGAAGAATGGCAAGAAGATACGTCAGCCTTAGCTCTCTTTGTCACTCCTAAGCGATCTCTCTCCTCAACTGCCTTTTTACTTAATTGCTTTCATCCTTCCATTAAGGGATAAAGTAATGAAGTAATTTACTGGAAGGTTTGTACTGAACTTGATTAGGGCTTTGCTAATTGCTCATTGTTAATTACTGAAGGTCCTAGATTGTTAATTATCAATCACATTTAGTTGTCTCCTGATCCGTGTCTAAAGATCTTCCCTTTTTTCCTTCTAAGATTTTAAAATATGGTATCACTCAACACCCACAGAAACTTATTTCATCGGCATAATTATAAACATTACTATAGTCGACGACATGAAATCAGGCGGCTCAGAAAAAATATTAAGTATGTTTATTGTATCGGAATCTTTATTAAAAAATTACTTTTTTGATCCTTACATTTAAATCCTGATCAATAAATATAAAAGATTCCTGGGGTGTCAGAAATAAGGTCGATTTGGCAACACCGCATTTTCTTCCAGCCGCCTGCTTTCATGTCGTCGATTATAGGTTCTAACTATTATTTATTCACTTTAAAAGAGAAAAAAAATAAGATCAGGTCGGTTAGAACAAAATCTTACAGACCTAATCACCTTTTAACCTCACCGAACTTATCACTCCGCCTCATAGTAATGATCTATAAGGCAGTTATTAGAGCAGCAATCCTTTATGGGGCGCCTATGTTGAATAATATTTCACCAACATCTTCAAAAAGGCTCCAACAATTTCAAAACCGTATACTGAGGCGTATAGTAAGGCACACCTCTCTACAAAAGACGAACTCAGACACAATACACGAGACCCTCGGACTCTCGACGGTAACGGACTTCATCAAACAGAGACATGTCAAATTCCTTGATAACCTTGACGCCGACCTCAGCGCTGGCAAACACATGTACAGACACTCAACATGGACTGAGTAAACTACTGACTGACTCCAATCAGAAATAACTAGTGAGCCCCATCACTAGACCCCCCACTCCTACCATCTAATTAATCTCAAGATAATTGAATGCACAATCCTCTCTTAAAATGCACCAAGTGCAGTACAAGAGATCTCATGTATCATATTAAAATGCTATTGTTAAAAATTAATAAAAGCCGAGGGGCTAAAAAAAACAAACTATCATTGCGAAAATTTCCTGTAGGTTGGATTTTTTGTTTAGCTTCATTTTTTTTAAATCTTTACTAACCCTGGGTCTATTTTACAGACACACTAGAGCTCACACACTCTTTATAAAGTGAATGTACTTAATAGGGGGAAAACCCGGTGTTCGAGCTTGATAGAGGCCAAACTACTTTGAACAATTGTTATGCTTTAAAATATTACAGTCTCTACCATGTACTGAGCCTTCGTAAGTTGCATTAGTTTTTTTATTTAATTTGAGTCTTCAGGCTTCTTCTGTATAATTTTTTCACTTATGTCTTATCAATTATTTTATTGTATTATGAATTTTTTTTTCAAACTAAAGTATACAGGCAATTGTAGGTCATAGTGGTATCGTTTTGTAGTTTTTTTTAAATTTAATTTTATTTGTAAATAACTTTTCTGATTTCCAGTATAATCATGTTTACTTTTTCTGGAGATATTTCCATGATGTTTTTTAAGTGAAAACTTCTTCCAAGCTTACGGGTCTTGTATAGTCGTTGATGTATTGTTGAATTAAATGGTCGATTCGTTTTATGATTTAATGATAATAACAAAGCTAAAAATAAATGAGAAATTATTTTATTTAGCTTATGAGCTTTTGTTTTTCTTTAATAATGCAAATAAGTTTTCTGATATTCAGTATATTCATGTTTAATTTTTCTTGAGATATGTCTTTGAAAAATTGTCTCTTCTTTTTTGCTTTAACTCTTTTCTTACAACCTTCAGTCCAAAATAATATATTTCCCGATGTAGATTTATTAAATTTTTAAAGTGTTTTTTATTTAGGATTTAAGAAAAGCTAATCAATTTACCATCGTAAATATCTTGTCACAAAATTAATGTTCTATCTATTTATCGTTCGGTTTCAATTAAATTTAAAGAAAAGCTAAACTTTCCATTTTTCGTATTAGTGTTTTTCAACTTTGTAATTATTTGTGCAACTTATGACGGAGAAAAAAGTACCATTCCTTTAATTTAGCTGTAAGTTTTAATGAAAAAATATTTAATATTTAATTAACTGTTTCATAGTCGTATTTTCTTACTGAAAATTGTTTGAAGCGTTCACTGAAAACCAATATCTTGTCCCAATTTCATGAATTCTACCGTCGACAAAGAATCCTTCTCTTAAAATAAAGGACACTCGAAGAAGCGAGTATCTTTTATTTTCCACCTCTGTTCTTTCTTCATCTTGCTGAGGACTCGTCGACCTGGGGATGTTTATATGTATGAGTTCGGGTCTTAGGAGTTGCCGGTAAAACGAAAAAGAAAATAAGAATATTGGACCGGAAGGAGTTTCCAGGGCCAAATGAAAATGCCCCAACTCCAGCCTTTGAATTCCGGAAACAAAGGTGATTCGGTGGAGTCTGGTCTTTCAGGAGTGTCTGTCGTAATGAAGGTGGCAAGGGATACTATCCCGGAATTGGAGGGTGGGGAGGGGGGAACGTAAGATGGTACGCATCATGACTTCCGGGATTCCGGGGTAGAGAATCCTTCATCGGATATATATGTTTAAAGCACTTTTTTTAATCCTACCCCAATTTCTAGGTTTTAAAAATTTTTTAATGAATATATAATTTAAATTCTTCTGGTTTCGACCGTGTATTCAAAATAAAAAAATCCAACAACCTGAAAGAAAAGATAAGCCAATAAGAAGTCAGTGAGTCGAAGCCCACCCAATTAGAGACTACCCGGAACCCGGCCAATCAGATCACTGGAAGAATAGGCTCAGCTTAAACCCTGAAGATGTTATAGGTTTATAATGTTGTTTTTTCTGGCTTATTTAATAAGAATATCACATCAGTGCCTTTATCTAAAATTATCCACATTTTGGCTGATTTAAGTGGTGTCAAACGAAGTATATTCGTTAAGTTGTTTCCAATTTTACTTTAAAATTATTTTTCACTTCTAGACTAATATAAATACTCGAAGCACTCTAAAAGGACTGAAATGAGATAAATTAAATTAAAAATCAAATTAGATTTTAATTAACGTCAGGACAGAATGTTTTGTGAAATTGAATTACCGCTCAAGTAACAATAGGCAGTTGCCTGAGAATTACGTTAGTAACCTAAATAACTCCCAACAATCGTTGGAAGGCTTGATTTCATCACCTTATTAATTAAATTGCCTAATTATACAGTCAGCACTGATTATAATTTGTACATAATTTGACTTAATTTGTTTTTTGGGATTACAATGCCAAAGTTTAGTTTTTATTTGTTTTTTTTATTTCTATCCTTAAAATAATTGGCATTATCCTATTATATTTAATTATACTTGTACGCCATATTTGATTTAAGCTCAAGGTTATCACCCTCACGAAGAAGCAAAAACAAAAACAAAACAAAGGCGAATATTTTCTCGTCACAGTTGACAGGGAAGACTTGAGGCAGAAAAGACGGAAATGACTTGTATTTCCGTTTATTTCGTTTTTATATATTTATTACTTTTTCAAGGTATTCCTAAACCTTTAAACACTTCAACATACCCTTCCTCATTATATATTTATTTTAAATGTTCTACTATATTTTTTATGACTTCCGCTATGCTTTATAACATTACCCGGTTAAAAATAATAATGGTATAATTACCGTCAACGTTTATTCACTCCCTGTGAATTCATAAATTATCAGTGTTTTTATTCAATGCTCTTTCTACGTAATATTTTCGTATTTTTATTAATCCATTATATAGAATTTTGCAATGTGTAAAAAAAAATTATTAAAGTTATGCTTCATTTATGATTTTGTGAATTGGTCTCATTTTATTATTATATTGGTACTTTTTCAACGATTTTGTACAAAAAAATAAAATAATAATAATATGTTATGCATATTTTTCGGTTTCAAATGCAATTATATTCATGCTAAAAAAGTTATGGCAGTAATAAATTAACGTTTTTTATATTAATTTTTGACGGTAATGGCAGTCTAAGGAGCGGAGTGGCTCACTGCTCTACAGCACTAAGCTGCCATTCCGGAAATACCGCTGCAGGCAAGACTTTTATTTAGTCTGTTTGCAGCCGGAATTGGATAATATGGGATCTAAGACGCTCCTGGGGCTCACCCAGCCTCTATAAAATTTTTTTTATAAAAATAGGGTACCCAAAATAAGGGGGAAAATCTGGCGGTTGAACGTGATCTAGGACAAGTCACCTCCTTGCAGAACCGTTGTCCATGAAAGAGTACAGTTTCTACCATGTACTGAACCCCAGACTCGTTCACGGGTTGTACTGGTACAGGTATGAGGACCACACGTACATCATTTCTTAGCTTTCCTATCAGCCCATATTCCTTTCACCTTCTCATTAATCACTTTCCTTCTATCATCTGTGACTAATCTTTTTTCCTCTTTCCTCTTCTTTTCCACTTCGATGTTCTTAATATATTTTCTGAATATTTCTCTGTTGAGGTATTATTTTTCTGTAAAACCGAGCCTTGTTGTTTCCTCATTCATCTGACAGTATCCTCTGTTGTTAATTAGTTCCTGCGCTCTGTTGAATATCTGTTTATTCAACCTGTTTTCATTTTTTCTGTTCGTGGAACAAAAAATTTTAATTTTCTTTTCCTCATTGCTGTTAAATTGATAATTTAATAAATTTAAATTGTCCCTTAATGTAAACAGATCGTAAAAGAAATAATCTGTATAGGAAATAGGGTTTTTTATGCTAATACGAAGCATAAAAAACACTATTAATATGTTACAATTTTATATTTTCCTATAATTATATGTTGTTTTACTAGGTTGAAAAAATACGGATTAGGAAATGTTAACCCTCAAGTCCATTCTGTAACTCAGCTGTAACAGTTTCTTTAAAGTACTACTATCGACATCTCCTGGCATTTTGCAAGACTATTTTTGTTAATTTAGTTCCATCAAGAACGCTAGATGGCTCAGAAAGTACATTCACGTGTCGTTTTGTTCATCAGCAGGAGTTTGAAGGCAGTTTACCAGGAGAATCTTGACCCTCGGACTACCTCTTACAGAACCATTTTGAATTGTGACGTTTTCTAGTTTTTGTTCAGTTGTTTAGTTGTTTCTGTTAGGCCTTTTTATTTTGTACCTTTATTGATAAAATCTAAAAAAAAACATTCGATTAGTCAGTATGTGGTGCGTTAGTAGCTATGCATCATGTAACTCAGGAGTAACAGATATAAAATTTTAATTTTTTCAATGAAATAGGATGAAATGATTTTTATTACTATTTTTACCTTTGACATTGAGCCTTAAGCCACTTAAAATTTTTTTTTTAAACAAGAATAAAAGTCATGCATGTAAGGGTTAACACTACCAAGAAATATAAAAAAAGAAATTCTAGAATAATTCTTTTAAATATACCGATTTGAAAAAGAACCAGTTACTGTCTTTGAAATTATTGCTAATACTCGAATGAAGTCATATATTTTTTTAGGTAATGAAAAAAGTATAAATATTTAGTTTATAATTAGTAGAAGGATTAATTTTTCCTATATCTATCGTTTACTATAGTTTTTATATATTGTATCCCCCGATCTATTCCTGCCAAGTAAACGACCTCGGCATTATTAAAGGTAAAAATATATCTCAATTCCTTCGGCGCAAGAACGTGCTCAGGTTGGTTTTATTAATTTTTAACAGTTTCGGGGCTTGGGGAAGAAAAAAAGGAAAAAAAAAATACAGTCAAGGGGAGGTGGGATTTCTTTTTAATAGGGGGGTAAAATCACTTTTAAAAATATACAAAAAAAAAGAAATAGCTATTTCTTTTCTCATTATAATTATTGTTTTCTTCCAACAAGATGATATATGTAGGTGCTATAACCGATTATAATAACTTGATTTTTTTTTAAATGCAATAGCCTAACGGCGGACCAACCATACATGTGTTCTACCATAGTTACCTAAAGGTTTAGTAGACTTACTCCGATATTATTCTAGAAAATTAGAAGTTCATTCGAATACTTATATTCTCATACCTTCCAAGTGAGTCTATTGAAATATAATTATCCACTTAGTATTGTCTTGAGATATTGAGTTTCTTTAAGTAAATATAGTTATTAATTGTTTTATAAGAAAATTGTCTCCATATTTTTTTCACTGCTATTCTCTTTAATATTAATAATAATAATAATAAATTCTTTATTTATTCTGGGACAAGTCCCTTTAGAATAACAATACAGGTTTCTATACAGGCTATTATTATATATTACAGTATAATGGGATTACACTTTATTAATTACTACCATTAAATTAACAAATGAGAAAGAAAAAATCAGACAAAAAAAAACATTGCGAATTACCTCCAGTGATACCATTTAAAAAATAATAAAAAACAGAGTACAAGAAATAAAAATAACAGAGATAAGATTACAATAATTATATATAGAGAAACAATAGATAATTACATATGTATGCAAATTACAATGTCAAGTAGAAACAAAGAAAGCTGAAAATGAAACAAAAGTATAAACAATATCAACTAATATAACTTGTTTTTAAACATATCTAACTGGATGAGTAGAAGCGTCAATAATAGAAATATATATAAATAATGATTTAAATATAATTATATATAAAAAAAAACACTATTATTTATTGAAGCAACAGTTGCAATATCGAAATATTATAATAAGATGTAGCTTGTTTTGTTTTTTTTAAATCTATGACATTACATTTGTTTTCATTTCAATTCAAAATCAGTGTTGTATTTTGTGTAACGAATAAAAGAATTCAGGAACAATTTTTTTTTTTTTTACGATTTGTTAATTTTTCAATATAATTATAATTTGTTATTTACTTGATCTATAATTATTATTATACAGTTGTGAATTTCAATAAATGAAATTTTTAAGAAATATTTATAATTTAACTGATCGAGCACGTCAACATGCTAAACAAAACGTAGTTAATCGATCCGTTGTTATGCAACCCCGGTTAAATATTACATCAATAATAACATTTAATTAGATAGAGGTATTTTTATCCGTAGCTGTCAAAAAGTTGACAATGATTTCAGATCTCTCAACCAGCTTATTTTGAAGTTTTCCTTTATCAATTGTAGCATTATTATCTAATTATATATCATTTATATTGTTATGTACCTGAAGTTTATTATGATAACTAGAATAATTTAAACGTGTTTGTCAATAGTTATTTGTCTGTTCTGGAATTTTTAGTTTAAGTTTCATGGAGCTCCATTTTAATTTTTAATTTTAAATCGTTTAGAATTAATTCATTTTCCCCTTATTACGAGTATATATCAATATTAAAATGTATAATATATTCTATTACATTCATTTTGTCGCACAAATGCCTTGAACTATGGTTCTAGACCATTATTTTTATAATTAAATTAAATTTATACACTGACAAACTTTGAACTCGCCAACGAGCAACGCTTGGGAGGCTAATGAACGCACGGCACTAGAGAATACCATACCGGTATAACCGGAGTGTATGGAGGATAATGCGAAACCAGTTTAAGGCTCATTAAATAAAATACATTTTTTTTTTTTACAAATTATTAATTTATTATTTGTTAGAAAATGATGTAATAATATAGTATAATGTATAATATAATGTAATATAATAATAAAATTTTCAGAACTGGTTATTGTGAATATTTTGAAAAAAATAAAAGCCTAGTTCTACGGAACTAGATATGTTTTTTTGTTTTTTTTAATACAGCGAAATACAAATTGTAGAGATGCAATATATGTAATGTGACTAAGTCCTTATTAAGCATTTATAATTATTTAAATATAATATAATTATTTAGTTTCGTTCAGTTCAGTTCTGTTCAGTTCAAACATTCAGGCTCAAACATATCTAAACGGTTGTAATGTTTTTATTACATGTGTATAAATGATTTTTTTTACGTAGCTAAGAAAGGAAATAACTTTGTCAACCCTAGCAAAATCGTTCACTGTTGAAATGTTTTGTGGTAAAACTATTTCCTCCAATTTACTGCTGAATAAAAAAAAATGTCTTATTTTCTCCTCCCGTGTGTTCTTTTTCGGCAACGGATGCTATTTTATTCTAAATCTTAAAAGTGTGTGAATAAAACTGTTTGATTTTTCTCCCTGTCTTCAGTGGTATATGTCTATATCAAGTGCATTGTATTGTGTCATTAATGCAATACAATTAATGCAAATATATTTATTTCCTAAAACAGTTTTCTCTATCGCTTTGTTATGGTTTCATAACACTTATTTATTTTTTCTTTAAGAGTAACTAAATTATATCATAATAAGTTCATGTTTTTAAATATAAATATTTTTTTAATAAACCCTATTTATGTGGAGGTGGGATTTAACACCTTGAATATTTTGATTAATGTTATTCTTTTTACAGTTGTTTCAAATAAATTATTTAATCTGTTAACATACATGGATCGACTATGTGGGAATCCCTCAATTGGGAGAAAACAGGGGGGTTGTGTGTAATTACGGGCCAATCAAATCCTTGCCCAACAGTTGACAGGAAACAGTACGAACTCTTCCAAGCACAGAGCTAGAGTTAATGTTTTAATTTAATATTTAAAGGTCTATTGAGGCAGAATTTAATATTATACAACATATGGCTATATAAAGAGGTAAATTTAACCGTTATTTTTAATTGCCAGTAACCAGTAATTTTCAACTGATTATAAAAATAAATCACTTTATTTAATTTAATGACCACTTTGGCTTTGTATATTTTATAAATTTTGTATTACCTTTCTTTTATAAGTATTTTTTCATATAATTCTTGTTTTTATATACCCTCTCTCGTCAGTCAAAGTTTTAAGATCGTGAGAACTAGACTAGTCCTATGGATTTAAAATGTTAGAGTTAACTAACAGTAGCCTTGTTAGTTTGTTCATTTAACGTCACTTTATGCTGCTATGGCTAATCGGACGATGCTACAGTGGGAGCTCTAAATTTTGCCTATCCAGCTTTTATTAGGATAGGGATTTTTAACGAGTACCTGACATCGTACAGGCTCGGGACCCCCGTTTAACGCCCCTTCCGAAGGACGGCGTAACTAAGGATTTTTTACTCCCTTTAAAAAATCCTAGGGCCACCTGCCGGGCTACGAACCCGCGATCTTGGGTTTAGTAGTTTGTTACGCTAACCACTAGACCACAGGTCGCCCCCAAAACAGTAGCCTTAACTTATAAAAAAAACAAAAAGAAGAATGAATTATATCTATTGTGAAATGGAATGTAATTGCATGATTATATAGAGTTATTTTTCTTCAAAATTATTTTTTGATCTAACTAGATTGACTATTAAGTATGGACTAACATTAAATATTATCATTTATTTTATATTTATTATTCTTATAATGGTGATGATTTTTAAATATTTTTATTTTAAGAGAAAAGATTTGTCCAGGCCGGGATTCGAACCCGAGTGATGGTGATAATTCTTAAATATTTTTATTTTAAAGAGAAAAGTTTCGAACTATAATAAAAAAATAAAAATAATTAAAAGTTATGACCATCATAACAATAATACCCGGGTTCGAATCCCAGCCTGGACAAATCTTTTCTCTTCCAAATAAAAATATTTAAAAATTATGACCATCATAACAATAATACCCGGGTTCAAATCCCGGCCTGGACAAATCTTTTCTCTCCAAAATAAAAATATTTAAAATTAAATATTTTCAATTGAGATAGGGACTACTCTTAATCTATTCATACTCTGTCAAACCATCTCCTCTTTGGTCTCTCTTTATCTATATTCCATTTTCTCTCTTATGTTGCTCTGCTTTCGAGCACACAAAAAAGATGAGGAGAGTTCAAGGAAGTCTACGACAAGGAAGTAACGCCAAAACTACTTGGGTAAAAATTCATTATATAAAGAAATTACATTAGGCCATGAATTACCCGTAAACTTTAAAATATGACTAAGTTAATTTGTATTCAGATTATTTAATTGTATAGATAATGAAAAAATCTCATGAGTGATTGAGGCGTTGGAACCCAATTAATTCTAGCTTCCAGACCCGTGTCCCGGAAAAGGTCAGGTTTTATATAAGGACTCTCGATAGAAAGGAATTAGTCAAATGGGTCCGCTAGGGTGCAGCATGTTACAGTAGTGTACTGAAAATGTCAGCGACGGTTAACTTTTTTAAAGACCGAATTTTTCCCAAAATCAGAATTTGAAGAGTGGTTCTCTCGGTCCGAAGTGTCACTGTGTCATGATCTTACCGGAACAAAGATGAACTTTCAAGATAGGAGTTCTTTTTTTTTTACTGTAGTCTGATTAGATTCTGGGTGTAGCCAAATAAAGATTTCAGTTGATGTTCGAGCCAGTCAATTATAACAATTAAACATTTTTTCTGCCTTTTTTTGTTATGTTTGAAACGACTCTATCACTAAACAGGTGAAATAATTAATGTTATGCTATATTTTAATTATTATATGATTTGAGGATGTTTTAGGTTCGTTTCTTTTAAAAGTTCCTCCTACGTGCCCTTGACCGTGCCAGGGTTCCTAAGGATCCCTTTCCACAGCCTTTCCAGGTGACCACAACGTCTAAAAGAGAAGCAGCAGAAAATCAATACCTCTTATTTTGATTAGTTAATTGATTTCCCTTTCATTTGAATATTAAAAAGAGCAGTGTCAACATTACGGTAATATCTTCCATCTCTGGAAAGCCTCCGAATGGTTAACGGTGAGCTGAACGGGTGGTGGTCGGCAACCGCACCCTATACCGTAGATAAATATAGTCCCGGTGGTCAATATATCAGGGCTCGTGTTTAACAGGCTGTGATATCTTGTACCACAGGTTCGTTAATTATATTTCATAATTTTATCCTTCTCTTTTCTGCGTTCAGTGGTGTCATGTTCATGTTTCACTTTTTTCTCTCTCTTCATTATTACTTTTGTAACAAACTGAATAAAGTTAAATTAGATATATTAAATGTTAATTGTTAATTAATAAAACAGAGCCAAAACTTAATTGTTAAGGCTCTCATCTGTGATTGAGATGTGCTGACTAAACATTTTCTAGGCCCAGTTGTAATAGGAACAGGATATTCCTCAGGGTTTTTCGATCAATTGATTAGATCAGTTGAACAAATGACTAAATTACATTTTATTTCAAGAATTCCTTGTCAATTCACCCCACAAGGAGCAGCACCTCCCGGGCACGGGGTAAAAATGTTTATGCTAGCTCGATTGAGCCGATAAATACCCTTTCATTTTCTCCCATGAGTGAGAGTTGAGAACTGGTACTCTCGGCGAGCAGGGTCCCGGTCCGACCGGAAGAAGGATGAGCTGTCCAGGTAGAAGACTCTATGTTACTGCAGTCAGACTAGATTTGGAGTGTAGCCGGATGGTAGTTCAGTTTATGATCCAATCAAATCGTACAATTAAATATTTTATTTTTCATCATTCGTTCCTTCACGTTTCGAACACAAAACAGATGGGAGACATTTTAAATTGTAAATATGCTTAGTGCCTATATCATTATGGAGCATGGATCATGTTTTAAATTGAAATTATTATTAAAAATTTTTATTTTAAAAGAAAAGAGATGTCCAGGACCGGGACTCGAACCCGGGTCGTCCAGATCGCTAGTCTGGAACTCTACCAATTAAGCTATCCTGGCTCCATCAGGCTCGCTCCCCGGTCATGGTCATATCCTTTCTTATCACTGATCCCATGTCCCCGCGTTCTCACAATTCGCGATGTATACGAGGGGAAGAATGTTCTTTGAACATTTATTTAATTTGGATCTAGATGACTTACGTCATTCATTATTACCTCTCAAAATAAGAGGTATTGATTTCCAGCTGCTTCATGGGATCAGTGAAAAGAAAGGATATGACCATGACCGGGGAGCGAGCCTGGTAGAGCCAGGATAGCTCAATTGGTAGAGTTCCAGACTAGCGATCTGGACGACCCGGGTTCGAGATCCGGTCCTGGACATATCTTTTCTTTTCAAATAAAAATATTTAAAAATTAATATTATCAATAACTAATAAAATAAAATAAATTATAATATTATTTTATTAGTGGTTTTGGGGATTGTGGCTATTGATGGTAAATCTGGTGATGATGAGATGATTTTCGTTCTTGTGTAATTAGTCAGTATTATTATTGATGGTAAATCTTACTATAATTTTTATTATAGTGTCTATTATATTATTTTATTAGTCATTATTGGTAGTAGTTGGGTGTAAATATTTCACTATAGTAATTGATTTGAAGATTTTTCTTGTGTTTTTCTATCTCAATCTTTTCCCTAGGTACACTTGACTGACCCATATTTTCTACACGACCGTTTTCAGGTGTCCATACGGTCCAAGAGAAGTGCCGTTAAAACATTAAAATCACTATATTGAAAAAAAAATACGATCTGAACTACAGAATGGCATAAATGAACAACTGTATAATTCATATAATTGTATAAGATATGGGTAGGTCCACCGTTAGGTTAAGAGGAGGTTGTTCCCACTAGTTTCATATATTTAATTTATTCCTTTTTGTATAACATTATTCTATAGTATGAAACTTATTTAAGTTAACAACTAGACCATTTTTCCCTAACTGTTTTCCTTAATTTATTAATTATTTAGTTTTATTCACTCATGTACAATATTATATATATATATATATATATATATATATATATATATATATATATGTATGTAGGTGCGTATGTTTGTGTGCGTGTGTAGTGTGTAGTACTAAAAAAATGTTGAAAAGTCAACTTGACAGACATGATTGCTTATGCTCAACTCTTTTGTTTAATATTTCATGTCTACCTCTGTCACTTTCTTGCTTTATCTTATAATTATTAGTTATTTATAAGTATAACAATTAAACATACTCTGGTCATGTGTACGTACTTCAATTTTATAACTGAATATAATAAATAATTAAAATTTTACTATGAATAAATAATTAAATTTACTATAAGTAAAAAAATAAATTCAATATTGAAATTATCTACTAGTTGTGGACATTGTTAATGTAGCACAGACCAACATTATACGAGAGACATTGAAGCCATATAAATCGAGCAGAAAATATTTTTCTCTTTTCTTGAAAACGGCTATAATTTCTAGTTAATGTGAAAATAAATCAGGGATAAAAATAGGTCCCCATAAATTCGTTTCCGAAGGTCAAGCCTAGAACTTGGGGGGAATAATACAAGGCCATTTTGGATGATACATTACCGGGACACCTTTGTACAAAATAAACTTGGATTCAGTCCAAAAGCTATAATTCCTTCTAAAATAAACATTCAATTTACTATTCGAGTTTTTTTTTTATTCTAATGCTTTGTTATTTTTTAATAAAGAGGTCAAAGGATATTCGATTTGAGCTAATTTTCGAGTTGAAAATATTTATAGAATGTTCATTTATTTTTTAAAGTGAAACCTTTTTTCTACGGCCCCAAAATTTTTCATTCATCTATTGCATGTCGCATTACCTTCTCACATTACTTATTTCAAATGAATATTTGATGAAGTATTTTAATTTTTATCCGGTTCTGTTTTTTATCCGGTTAATTTTAGTGCCGGTTCGAGTAAAAACCGCCTTCAGCGGACTCAGCCCGATGTAACGCCTTAAAATACCGAAAGGTAACAGAAGGTTTTTATTTATATAGAAGCCGCCGTTTTTACTATTGTAATTGTAATTTCATATAATAAAGGAGGTTTTGAAAAAAAAAAAAATCCGGTTCTGTAAACAAACTGTAATAGGATAACGTATCTCGGTGTCACCCTCGACCGGCACTTAACGTTATCCCAACATTGTAATAAGAAGATCAGGTCGGTTAGAACAAAATCTTACTGCCTTAATCACCTTTTAACCTCACCGAATTTATCACTCCGCCTCAAAGTAACGATCTATAAGGCAGTTATTAGACCAGCACTTCTTTATGGGGCGCCTATGTTGAATAACAATTCACCAACAACTTCAAAAAGGCTCCAACAATTTCAAAACCGTATACTGAGGCGTATAGTAAGGCACACCTCTCTACAAAGGACGAAATCAGACACAATACACGAGACCCTAGGACTCCCGACGGTAACAGACTTCATCACTCGGAGGCATATCAAATTCTTTGATAGCCTCCAACACTGCACGAAACCACTATTCAACACACTTACACCGACAGGCCGACCTCAGCGCTGGCAAACACATATACAGACACTCAACATGGACTGAGTAAACTACTGACTAACTTCAATCAGAAAGAGCTAGTGAGCCCCATCACTAGACCCCCCACTCCAACCATCTAATTAATCTTAAGATAATTGAATGCTGTCATCTCTTAAAATGCACCAGGTGCAGAACAAGAGATGCCATGTATCATATTAATATGTTATTGTTAAAAATTAATAAAAGCCAACGGGCTAAGGAAAAAAATCCGGTTCATTCAATTTATTTAGGCCTAAAGTCATCTTCACAAGCTGAACTACTCTCTGAGCCGCCGGAAGAAATTAGTAGATTCCCGACAGATGTACTAGTAGGGGTCCAGCGTCGAGTATTTGAATTAATACGCTTTTCGTTCAAAGTGGTGAACCTATATCCGAAAATATTGTTACAGAAAAAATTCTTTATCGAAAGCAACTAGATGCCGCAGATATCGTCAGAAATGCAAGCGGCTAAAATCGGGCGCCAGTTCTAATCAGGCAGGAGCGGCAGTGATACGAGATACAAGCATTTACTTATTTTAGTAAGCATAAAATGTTTATGTACATTTATAAACTGTGAGACTCGAGGCGAAGATGAAGTTATTGATAGAAAAATTGAAGTTAACAACGATTCAATGATTTAAATAAATATTGCTCTTACTTTTTAATATGCGTTTATCATCTAAAGGATTGTATTAATTATGTATTCCGTACTCTTATACGCAAATTGCAATTAAATTTTGTAATTGAATATATTGTCTACTATTGATTTCCCATTATCATTGCCATTTTTCAAAAATTAAGTTAAGATTAAAATCGCAATTTTAATTCCCGATATCGAATAATTTTCCAAAAATTTTTAGTTAAATGCCTACAAACCGAAACAATTTCACTTTCATCATGGTTTCATAAAACCACACAACTTTTTTTTAGATCAGTATTTAATATTTGAATTAAGAATTACTTTACTAGGTTGCTTATGATCAAAAATTCTGCCGACAGAAGTGAAAGCTCAAAACTTGGAATAACTGGGTTATTTTATGAATTTTCAATTCAATTACAGTCTGAATCGTGTAAATTTCAATGTTTTACATTAATCTGGTTTTCACATGTACTGAAACTCCGAACAATAATTACATACATTTTCAACTAGTTAATTTACTAATTGAAACAAATGATGGGGTGCACATGCTCAATACAAAATATAAATAATTTAATTGAAATAATAGCTAGTACATATATCATTTATACCTTGTAAGCTGTATTTATATGTTTTTTATTTCAGCATTATTATCATCGCTTAGCAATACATAAATCATTTATACTTTCAATAATTTTATAAAACTAAATATTTAACTTCTACAAATAGAATCCTTCAGAGGAAACGAAAAACTCAACCAGTAATCGACGTGTTAAATTATTATTAGTATCAATTGCACAACTATTAAACTACTTTTTAGATAAATATAATTATTCTTAAATCAATGGAATTATAACCTTTAAACTAAAGTTAATAAAAGAAATTGTATAAATCATGCACAGGCCGCTAGGTGTCACCAGTCTCGAGCATGTTGCTAACCCGAATCCCATACCAAATGTTGCTAAACGCGGCTTAAGCAGTTTTCGCTTCAAAAAGAGTTCAAACTAGAACAAGATGTGTCTGACCTCTAACTGCAAATATACGGATGAAAAATTGCAAACATTTGAAACTACTAGCTGCCTCTTGTAAATCTTCATTTAAGGCAGACAAAAAACCCATAAGTGACGCTGTTGAGGGCAATCAAAGTCCATTTCTTAATAACCTGTGGTTAGCATAACAACCTCCTATGCCCAAGATCGCGAACTCGTAGCTCGGCAGATAGTCATGGGATTTTTTTAAGGCAGTAAAATGAAATCCTTCAGAGGAGACATAAAATGGTGGATCTGATCATGTGTGGTGTCAGATACTAGTTAAAGATCCCTACCCTAATTATAAACGAACAGGTAAAATTTAGAACTCCCACTGAAGCATCGTTCGATTAGCCATAGCAGCATAAAGTGACGTTGAATAAATAAACAACTAAAACCGGAATCAATAGATAAGTTTTGACAGTATTTTTTTTTAATTATACAGGTTTTTGTTTATTATATTTTTACGAAAAAAATTGCTGACTCCTTAGTCTCGGTAACCGATTTTTTTTTTTTTTTTTGTTCTCATAATATAAAACATAAAATTTGCTAAATTACCAAGTTACGATGAATGAATTATCTTCAATAGCGACAAGAGATAATCATAATTTGAAAAAATTGAATCAAGCTTCTTCTTCTCTTCATAAATATTCAGCCAACTTAATTAAATAATTAAATGTAGTGACGTAATGAGCTCATTTAAATAATTAATTCTGTTTTATTATAAAATGTAATAATCATTTTACTGGCAATCTTTTCTTCTTGTTTAAATTTTTTTTTTTAATTGTACCGCAACAATCTAGGGTTCAGTACATGGAAAGGACTGTACTGTTTCTTCTACAACGGTTGTGCAGGGAACTGATTTGACCGAGATCACGCTCAACCGCGATTTCCCCCATTTTTTCGGGTACCTCTTTATAGAGGGTGAGCTATTAATTGAATATTGAAACGTATCTATCCTTAAAAAAAAAAAATATGTCTTTTCAAATAAATAAATTACAGAAGACGCTGATGTTTTTAAAAGCCTCGAAATTAATTCAAGAAATTTTAGAAGAACAGTCCGTGGCTAATGGCCCCAGTAATCGAAGTGACGTTAAACAAATCCAGGCCTCCTTGCTAATATGTAAAATTTTTTTATCTATTTAAAAATATGTAAAACGCATTGTTTTGCCAGTGTAGCCCACGTCTATTTGAAAAATAATATGTTTTTTTTTTTAAATTTAACATCTTTCTCATATCCAAGACATTGAGCTTATTAAAATGCAAATTTAATATTGACAAAACTAATTCTGTGTCTGGGGAATCTGCTTCAATATTACCCAAGCTTCATTTTTCACGTCTACATTGCTACTTAATTAGAGTTAGTTGTAATTAAAAATCGGGAAAAGCAAAAAGGCCAAGGCAACTAATATAATTTACGCTCTACTAAAGGAATTTTGACGAATTCCCTTAAATATTTATTAAAAATAGAAATTATTTTAGTAAGGACACCAACGGGTCCTAGTTCTTATAGAGTGTGAGCACCAGAAGGGTCCTAGCTCCCATAGGATCGATCCCCGCCCGCTAACAGATTATAATAAGATGATTATTCAACTTATTATTTATTTTAACGTCCTAAATGACTTTTTATTACTTTACTACTACAATCACTTATTTTGAATACCCTTTAATATATACATTAAGATATCAGCAATAATAATTTAGTCTGATAGAGGATTGCCATAAAATGCGTGCATGTATTTAATTAACACTTAACTGGTAAAACAGTGATTACTTTTGTATTTCATTGTCAGCTATGTCTCCCGCGTTGACTTTGCCGCGTGCTTCACCATCTGTCCGCTTCCACTCAAGAACTGTCTCCTGAAGCCATCTCCTCCGAACTTCTTCTTCCGTTTATTTCTATGAAGTCCATTCGACAAAGTACTTTCTTCAAGAAGTATAATCTTGGCCCCTTTCTCTTTCGGAGACACGAACCAGAGGGTCTTGCGACCTGCCTATGTGTCCTAGTTCTTACAACCGTAATTTTTTTACTATTCTTACCTTGTAAATTCATATTTCAACCTATCATTTCCATAACCTGGTCTGTATAATAGATTGCATCTTATTATCTTGTTATACGTCTTCTTTTCAGCATTGCTGGATGATATGGCCTATCCGCACTGTGGTCAAGGTTAAGCTCACTCGTAATATTTTTCATTATATAAAAATTTTCGTACTACTCTCGCGGTTCCTAAT
Organism: Troilus luridus; assembly: GCA_964056705.1. Classification (NCBI taxonomy): domain Eukaryota; kingdom Metazoa; phylum Arthropoda; class Insecta; order Hemiptera; family Pentatomidae; genus Troilus; species Troilus luridus. The sequence continues at coordinate 103,641,775 of OZ057416.1, read as the reverse complement.
AACATTGCTTTTTGTAATACTTGAATTTCCTTATTAAGTTCAAGGATGTTATTGTGTCACATTCTTAAAATACATAGTCCACACTGTATGTATCCATGACAACCACTGAAAACACCTGGCCAGAACATTCCAGATGTTAAATTTTTCTTCAGTTACTTATAACCTTATTAGGTCATGTTCATGTTCAAATGTTATGATTATTATCAATTTAATATAATTTTCAAAGTATCTACTTTTCTTTTTATTTCATCATATATTGTTTCCTCAAGAATAAGGCCACTGATAGAAACTACAGTTGGTAGCACTTCGATCTTCACCAACCTGTACAGATGTTTCAATTCGTCGTACGGATTTGACTTGGATACGACCCCTGGTAGCTCAGTAATTTAGAGCACTGCGACAGAGTCGCAGACGACTCGGGTTCAAACCCCGGCCAGAGCAAATCTATTCTCTTCTATTATTAAAAATAATCACTATCAAAAAAATAATTAATAAAATAAAAAATTTTATTATTATTTGATACAACCATCTATGGACTACGAATAAGGAATCAAGAAGGTTTTCTTTCTTTGTCGTTTTGCTTCCTGCCAGGAATATTTCAGCCTCGATCCTTCTTTTGCAGGAAATATAGGTATTTCTTTCAGGAGATCGTGCAACTTTACTTAGTAAGTGCTAAGTAACTCCACAAGCAGCTCCTTTTGGCGGATTACTTGTTGTAATTATTAATTCGTCTTTGCTCCAATTAATGTAACTAAACCGGGTCAGGTTTTTTGTTTATTTACTTCTTGATCATATCAGATCATTCACATTTTATTTTAACTTGAGAGCCTTGTAGGTATCAGACATTCCCTCAGTTCCTTCGACGGAACTAGGCTAAAGAAGAAAAGCAATAAAGGAGTAAGGTAGAAATAAGAGTAACTTTGAAAGAAGTAGCTCAAATTGACCAGGACTAGGTAGATTTTAAGTCCGCCTTTGACTGCGTTGACATCAATGCCGATGGGTGATCTACGAGTCCTCTCTCTCTATTCGAATAGAGAATAAATAGAGGTTTTTCTATTCGCTTCCACTCTTTTAAATAAATATTTCATTCGCTCCTGTTAGATTAGCTTTTAATTTAGAATGTTAAATAAAAAAATAAAAATAAATTTATATATTCTATCTTATCAGGAAAAGGCGAATGAAATTATTTCGTCATCTCAGCCGACTACCAGAAAATCGATAGACGAAAAGAATAATAGATTATATAACTTCACTTAAGAATTCCACACCCTGGCTAGATGAAATTCGAAAGGACCTCAAAAAGGCAAACTTAAGACCAGCCGAAAGAGACAACTTCAGAAACCGGGTTTTGGTGGTAAAGGATTTTTTTTTAAGAGTGGCACAGTGGTAGAGCGCTGTGTTGCCGTGCCATAGGTCCTGGGTTCAAGTCTCGCTCGGCGGCAGACATTTATTTTATTTAATAACGGCCGGAGATGAATCTACTCCTTGGGCTCACCCATCCTCTATAAAGTGGATACCCCAAAATAACCGAAAATCTGGCGGTTGATCGTGACCTAGGACAAACCAGCTCTCTGTACGACCGTTGTCCAAGATACAGTTCAGACTCTATCACGTATTAAACTCCAAAACCTTACCGGCTTGTAGTGGCACAGGGTTTTTTTTTTTTTTTTGTGCTCCATAGTACCATTATTATACATAACCACTGTCAAATAAGAAAATAAAAAGTTATTTTTTTAAGGAATGTCAATATTAATATTCTATTCTATTATTTTAATGTCTTACTAAAATAATTTCTATTTTTAATAAATATTTAAGGGAATTCGTCAAAATTCCTTTAGTAGAGCGTAAATTATATTAGTTGCCTTGGCCTTTTTGCTTTTCCCGATTTTTAATTACAACTAACTCTAATTAAGTAGCAATGTAGGCGTGAAAAATGAAGCTTGGGTGATATTGAAGCAGATTCCCCAGACACAGAATTAATTTTGTCAATATTAAATTTGCATTTTAATTAGCACAATGTCTTGGATATGAGGAAGATGTTAAATTAAAAAAAAACAAACATATTCTTTTTGAAATAGACGTGGGCTACACTAGCAAAAAAATGCGTTTTACAATATTTTTAAATAGATAAAAAATCTTACATATTAGCAAGGAGGCCTGGATTTGTTTAACGTCACTTCGAATACTGGGGCCATTAGCCACGACTGTTCTTCTAAAATGTCTTGAATTAATTTCGCGGCTTTTAAAAACATCAGCGTCTTCTGTAATTTATTTATTTGAAAAGACATATTTTTTTTTAAAGATAGACACGTTTCAATATTCAAATTTATTCTTTCAATTTGATACTTTTTAAATTCAAAGGTTGGCTGCTACAGCTCTAAAAGGAGATGGAGGTGTGTCTAGATCGTTCGTCCGATTCTTATCTGCTCGTTATGCGTCATTCTTTTGGCGTTTCTTTGGAGAGGTCCAAGCGAGGATTTTATCTTTTATTTGACAGAGGTGGTTTTGCGGAAGCTTCTCCCATTCTTCTTACAAATTTTCTTTAATTTTTATTATTTTTTTATCATTTGAATAGTATTATTATTTTTGGAAAACAAAAATTATTTCCGATATAATTAAGAAAAGTAAGATTGACATATATTTCTTCTTCCTCAGAATGGACCTGAACAGTCTAACTAAAATAATCTTCAATTTATTTTATTTATTTATACGACAAACAATCAAACCTCAGTCTGGTTTGATCAGAGAAGGACCTACTAGAGAATTACAGCTTCATGTGGGTGGATTCTCAAATTGTATATCCGAAGATAAAATGAATAGGTTAGGGCAGGGTGAAGATCAAACGACTACAGAGAATTTCAGAGGATGAAAAAATTACGAGTTCTGAAAGAATAAAAAACACAGAGCGAACAGGAATCCAGCCTTTTTACTTGTCCAAAACTGTTCGTGTTTCATGTTCGCAATCGCTTGATCGTGATTTTTTCGAGAATGATATTTCGAGTTTACATTATATCTTGAACTATTTATTAGGTATTTTATGACACCAGATTTTCGGCATATGACATTAAAGGAATTACGATAGGATGAAAAATTATAATATTGTTTTATTCAAGGATGATATGACCCCACAGGACTAAGTTGAGCATACCAGTAGCATTTTTTCCCTTCTGTTATACTTCGGCTTGCGCCCCCTTCAAATGTGCCATTTTTTTTTAAAGGAAAGATACTAGATACTTGAAGTTGATAACATTTTTAATCTGTAAACAATTCACCTCTAAAGGTCTTCTTTAGATTCGTATTCACTATTTCAAACTTCATCCTCGTTCTCCAATTATTACATTTTCCCAGGATAAATATAATAATTAACTATAGAAAACGATATAAAAATTTCTAAATTTCTAGTAAAATTTTAATAGTTTCCATTTCGGATGAAGGAGGAAGCAATCCTTGAAATAATGCCTTGTTATTTATTTCGAAATGTCATCCAATTGTCTGTTAAACCATTTTGCAATATTTTTATAGAAATTAAGTGTAAAAAAATGTTACCAATTCATACTGAAATAAATGTAAATGGGGTCACCTGTGGTCTAGTGGTTAGCATAACAAACTACTAAGCCCAAGATCGCGGGTTCGTGGCCCTAGGATTTTTTAAATGGAGTAAAAAATCCTTAGTTACGTCGTCCTTCAGAAGGGACGTTAAACGGGGTCCCGATGCTGTAGGTTGTCAGATACAAGTTAAAACCATATCCTAATTAAACCTGGATAGGAAAGATTTAAAGCTCCCACTATAACATCGGCCGATGCGCCATACCAGCATCAGCCGACGTAAACTGTTTGTGGCGGCCGTCTGTATTTTCCAGGTTGAATGGTTGAGCACAGACCGTCGAAGAAAAAGCGATTTATTTGGCCGAGTCAGCAGGTTTGGGTATTTGTGAAATAAGAACATTGATTTTTAAAGAAAAACGTGAAATTTTATATGTTATGAATATTGCAATATTAAAATAAAAATGGATATGGTTAAATAATGTGGAGCCAGCGCTAGTGAAGTATGTCCTCTTCTCGCCCTTGTGTGCCCCCTTTTTGGTAAATGGCACGTGACGTATGCGATAACATATGAGTGCCCAGGCCGACCATTTAAGAGCATAGTCGGATAGTTCATGGTAACAATTCAAAAAAATAAATAAAATAATCAATATAAAATTGCAACAAAGTAAATCAAAATATATATAAAAGAATTAAATTAAATTAGTTTTCGGTACATCCATACATATAAAAAAACAATGAATATAAATTCTACTTTAAGGTGTCGGCGTCGACACTGTTCAAATAAAAAATAAATGTAAATATTTTATTTTTATATCTAAAGGTTGTTTAATTTCTGAACAAACTATAACGCTTAAAGAAATGTCTATGTCAATTGAGAGCCATTTAATCCATGGATATGTTTATTCCTAGTAGAACAGATTAAATCAGCTAGGCATTTTATGGTGTTATAAAAAACTTCACGAAAATTGTAGTTTGTATCACTTGGTCGAAAATTATCGAAAATTTAATAAAATATTTGGTTTTATTGTATTAAAGGCGATCTTGTATATTTTAGTATTATGATGGATGCCGTGGATGAAAGTGTAATAAACAAAATATGAAATTTGTAATTATTAAGAAATTGTATGAGTAAGGATTTCATCAGTGATCCCGATCCAACGCCCAGGTTCTGTAAACGTTGCAGACTCCTTTCCTGAAAGCGGTCAGGTGTTGTAAATTACTCCCATGGGAGAGAAAGAAATTAGCCAAATGGGTCCGCCAGGGCGCAGCTGGGTACAGGAGTGTACTTATAATGTTAACGCTTGCTGAAATTAACCTTTTTAAATAGCGAATTTTTCCTGATAAGTCAGAGCTCGAAAACTGATACTCCTGGTGAGAAGGGTAGTGATCCGGAAGAACGATTAACTGTCGAGGTAGGAATCCCTCTTTTTATTGCAGTCTGGCTGGATCCGGGGTGTAGCCAGGTGGTAGTTCAGTTGATTATAGAGCCAATCAATAAAGACTAATTAAATATTTTTCTCCTTTGTTTATGGTTTTATGGAATATTTTATTATATTGCAGTTATTATTTTTATTAATTACAGTATGATTATTATTGTTATCATCAGTTGGGTGTTTCACGTTTTGTTATAATATAGGAGAGTTTTCTTTACCAAGTTTTCCAAATGTGTCCTTGACTTTTTTTCCAAATATCCCATTTCAGGTGTCCACGAAATCCAAAAGAGTAGCCCCAGGTAACAGAAATTTACAAAGAGCGATTAATGGCATCAACCCCTCATTTTCGCTAAATCATTTATTACAATTATAATTTGAATATTTATTTAAAAAGCTTCAAGACGTCATTACAATCATAAGATATCTCTGAATAAGTTCTAACTCTGAAAAATGATTCCTCCTTTCCTTCGTGCAGATGTGAGACTTTGGCTCGTGGCCAGAAAACCAACTGCGAGGGAGAAAACTCGCAAAGTTTGACCGCACCTTTATGTAAATCGATAGTTTAACTTGAAGGTCCTTTGGCTTCCGGCCCTTAGCGGAAGGACTGAATATATATAGGACTTTGTCCTTCCTTGAGGGATTTCATTAGTATTCAGTCCTTTCGGCCCTATTAAGGCCTCTTACCCTAATTCCCTATATTCTGAGCGTTTTGGGACTTGGCATATAGAAAAAGAACCCCAAAATACCCGAATATTCGATTTTGGGTGTTATCAATTCAAAGGTTTATATCCATGACAAGGTTTATTTTAATTTACAACAAAACAGCGTTGTATAGAGTGATGAGTTGCTATGCTGAAGTTTCCAAGTCCAAACTTATAAATTATTTAACCTTTAAGCAGCTACGAATGTACTCGTTGGTATCAACAGATCTGGGGATCACTCAGCCTCTATCGACTAACGTAATTGGAGAGAAAACTTTTCGGTTGAGTGATTTCGGTTAGATCACCTTCTTGCGAACCATTTTCCTAGAAACAGTAGAGTCTCTACAATGTACTGAACCCATGACCCTGGAGTACATGGGTAGTAGAAGAAAAAGGAATCGAGGTAGCTCGGTATGGAGAGTGCTGAAGCAGATAAATAATATCTTGTTGAATCTACAGAGCCTCCTGGAGCCTATAAAGATGGTACCCTTAATTAGGGAAAAACTTATCGGTTGAGAGTTACATCGGGCAAATCATTGTACAACCATTGTCCTTGTCGGGTATCAATATTTATTTCTTTTTTTTTATTAACTAAATCCCTCTATGTTTGTAAATGGTCGGCCTGGCACTTGTACGTTTTCTCATAGGTTACGTGCCTAGTAGCGATCAATCAGTCAGTTACGAGAGATGGTGAAGTGTGATCATGGGTAAGTAGTCACTCCGTATTGCTCAGTGCAATCGCTACTTTCCTGAGCCTCTTCTCGGCTCACTTTGGTGCATTGTTGCATTTTTTCATGCCCCCATGCATTCACGGGAGGGCACACATGGGCGAGAAGAGGACACGCTAGCGCTGGCTCCCCTATATTTATATATATATATCAAGACAATTGTATCTATAAGTAAACAAATGAAACCCAATATGTAACCATATGTAAACGTAATTTTTGTACTCATACTGATTATAACCATAAAATTTTACGTTTTTATTTTTGTTCTTTATTCAAATATACCCTCACCTGCTGCTGATGAATTACTTTAAAGCTTTAATTCATTTATTTGGAGAAATTGCCATCCAATCAAAGCTTTCTGTTTTTTATTAATTTCACAACCGGCAAACTCATTCGGATAGAAGGTTAACGAATTATTGTTAGGAGCCCCTTCTTTCAAAGTCCTAGAAACAGCACAGTCTCTACCATGTATTGAACCCGAGTCCCTTCATAAGACCCTCTTTTTCTTTTTTTCTTTCAAGAATCTCTTATTCCTTTTTCATGATAAAGTGAGCGAGGTAGCTAATTAGAGAAGAGTCCAGAGTTGCTCTGCTGAAGATTCCAGGTTCAAACAGATAAATTATTTAATCTGTCCTTGCCTATAGGTCCCTTTCTCGTCGTTAGCATATATTTTGTTTTGGCATTGTTTACAACAAGGCCAACTCTCCTTCCTGGCCCCTCAAACTCTTTCATAGCATAAAGCTGGGATTGTTCTAGCCGATATAAGCACATCATCGGCATATGCTAGATGCTGCGTCAATCTATTATAAATTGTACCCTTTGGGCTCGTCTTAAAAAGAATAGGAAAATTCATAACATCTGTTAAATGCATGAGCGAGCATCCAATAATTTATTTACATGATGTACATCTTCTTAAAAAACAAAATTGAAACAACTAAATAACCCAATGTATTATTTTATACATTACATTGTTAGCGAATGACTAACATAAGAAATAAAAGAGAACTGACCTTATTTTGGTATAGTGCTCAGTATAAATTAAAAAAATCACCACAGAGTACAAATCTGTTACACTACAACCAGTGAGCGAGTCTGGGGTTCAGTAAATGGTAGATACTGTACTGTTTCGTGGACAACGGTTGTGCAGGGAGGTGATTCGTCCTGGATCACGATCAACCGCCAGATTATCCCACTTATTTTGAGTACCCACTTTATAGAGGCTGAGTGAGCCCAGGAGGGCCCTAGATCCCATATGATTTATCTCCGACCGCCAAAAGAGCAAATATAAGTCTAGCCAGTAGTGGGATTTGAACCAGGATTTTCGGCATGGCAACTTAAGAGCCACTGAGCCACTCCGCTCCCTAACTGTCTACAAACAGTAGTTAATAATAATAATATTATATTACAAGCTGTATGATCCCACTGGGAGTGAGAAGAGAGAGAATGTAGAAATGAAAGTTAGTAGTACTACCTGATGTCCCCGTCAACCTAACTACCCTTTTGGAAGTCTAAACTAGGTCGTTCCAGATAGCAGCCTCTGGAGTGGAGCAATGGCCACTGGAATGAAGTATCACTGGAGAATGGCAGGGAGTACCGCGTTGAGGATGATGAAAGTTGGTACTTTTTGCGAATTTATGAATAATAGATAAATGAAAGTCTTTGATAAAATCCGTGAATGCAAGAGCGTAGGAGGTTATTTAAAACAAATGAGAGAGGTAATAGAAGAATTAAAAATAATAGACAATGACTGTCTAGATAGTGAACAATAAAGAAAAAAATTAAAAGAAATCAAGATTCTTTTGGAAAATAAGGAAAAACGGAAGGGTACTGCAAGTGGAAAGAAAGGATTCAAAGGCTCACAGAAATCATGAGAAATACTAAGACAAAAGAAAGTCAAATGTAAAAAAAAAATGAGAGAGAGAAATAATTTGTCTGCTATGATGATTTATTAATTCAAATTAATCATATTGATATAATAAAACATGTCATATATGCAGCGGGGTATTTGAGTGGGTAGATACGTCGAGTGGGCGAAAGGTCCTAAGTTCATATCCAGCAATAGCAGATAAATTATATTATCAGTTATAGTGGGATCTAAAAACCCTCTGGACCTCACCAGCTTCTATAAAATAGGAACACTTAATTGGGGGTAAACCTAGCGATTTAGTGCAATCTTGGCCAAATCACCTTCCTGCACAAACGTTGGCGTGGAAACAGTACAGTCTCTCGGATTTACTAAACCCAAGACCCTTTATGGGCTGTAGTGGTACTGTGTTTTTTTTCTTTTTTCAGAACTGCTGGTCGTTCATAGATCTAGATTTAATTTAATATGTAAATAATTAGTACGGATCAATTAATTATTAATTCAATATACAAATTATAGAAATCACGACATCGTGAATAAAATTAATTTCCTGTAAAGTAAATGTATAAATGTAAAAGTAAATAAAGTACCCCCGCTAAAACTTGCTATTTGGTTTTGTTTAATTAATTATTTGGAAGGAGGTGACGTGAACTAATTTCATTTAGAAGTTACTGTCAAGCTTTGGGGCAGTCAAATTAAGCAGGCTTACTTTTTTGACTTTTCTCATGACTCAGTGTCTCGTTTAAATTAAAAAAACAAAAAATAACTGCTTACTGGCGAAGTATAGTTGAGAATTCGGTATGAAAATATCAATAGAATTTTAACGAATTCAGATACGTTCAAGATTTATATTAACCCCAAATCTAATAATTTAAAGTTCACTAAATTCTATTAAAAGTAAATAAAGCATTTGAATAAAAAAATGCGTCAAATGCTGATAAGTTATAGCGATGATGATGTAGCTATAAGTTCCGCACAAGTGTCAGCTAATGATAATGAAGAAGTTCAAATATTTTTTTTGAAATCGGTAGTATATGGAACGTTAAGGTCATTATGGATTGTTTTATTTGTGACAAAATAAGGAGCGTTTAAGATTTTGCGAAGGATTTTGGATTGCAAGGATTGAATACGAGATGAATTCGATGGTTTGGTGGAGCCCCATAATTTAATTCCGTAAGTCCATATAGGTCTTATAACAGTCACATAAATAAGTCCTTTGTAATTGATCTGAAGCTTTGAGCGTTTGTCTAGTATGTGTTGAAGTAGTCGGAAGCGTCTAGCTGTTTCTTGTCTTTTCAGTCTTGTGTGAGGGTTCTAAGTAAGACGTTTGTCTAAGTTGAGTCCTAGGTAGCGGATCTGTTCAACAGGGATATCGAATAATTTAATTGCTTTTATATTATTTAAATTAATCGTCCTTAAAGATGATAATAATTTGTCATTAGCGCTATATCAGTTCTAAATCCAACTAATTTTAAATCTTCTTCTTCCTTGTTTCACAACATCCTTTTGTCCTTTACAGCGTTGTTATATGTTTGTTCATTTAACGTCACTTTATGCTGCTATAACTAACCGGACGATAATACAGTGGGAGTTCAAAATTATTGCCTTAATCAGGTATAGCTCCTTACTTTGTAACGAACAAAGTAATCCATAATGACCTTAATGTACCATTTGTTGCTGATTTGGCCCGATCCCGATATCAATCTTTTTATGACAAACTTTATTTCAGCTTAAGCCCACTAGTTTCAAACTTATCAACCTCTTCAATTCCTGATAATCCTCCGAGGCGTCTGAAGAGAAGATGGCCTCGTGACCTTCTAAGTTGAACTTATTATTTGAGTACTGACACTGGGTAGTTTCTCTACTTGTCTTTCATGCTAATTTGTACCAATCATTATATTTACTTGTTGTATTATTTTAATACAGTTGTAAATTTCATTAAATAAATTATTTTTTAAAAATCAGGTATAGTAATAATAATAATAACAAATAATAATATAGTCTGGCGGGAGAAGGGGTTGACTTGGAAGCATCATTAGTGTGGCTAAATAGAGGGACATTGTTTCCTGAAACAGAAGGTTTTGTTCTAGCGATTCAGGTCTAGGTGATCGCTACGAAGACCTATAGGCTCCGTATATGTTGGGAGGCAATTTCAGATATGTAAAACAACCACAGAATCAATCCAGCATATTACATCCGGGTCACGTTCTTGCTGGCAAGGAGTATTTGCTGAGACGTAATAATCCAAAAAATTGTACACCAAGATTTGGCCATGAAATTTAAAACTGTGACCTAACCTTATTACTGGTACAGCCCTCAACCAATAATTGATAAAGGGCACGTCAAGCTTCAGTCTATCACAACTGTTATATTGTTATAATTTTCATTAATTTGTTTAATTCTTTCTCACTTATTAAATTATCATAATAATTAATTAAATCTAATTATTTTCCACTATAAGACATAATAGGTTATTAATTAATACCTGTTATTATTATTGTAAAGGCACTTGTCCCAGAATAAATAAAGACTTTATTATTACTATATTTTTCTTTTTGGATATACTTATTGAGGGACGGTAACTCGATAGTTTACAGCAAGGGGGAGTTTTGGCTCTTTATTAATGTCTAAGAGCTGAACTTGTGATCGATTATATAAACTAGAACAGGGAACATTTTTGAGAGAGTTTTAGCCCTAGAGTGCGGTATTAATAATAGGACAGAGCGCTACATTATGGAGTTTGTAGAAGGCAGCGGGTGGCGACGGTGGCGGTGCCAGGGGGATATTACTTTGGCTAGGTGAAATATTAATGTCCTCGAAGGGTTGAGTTATTGGGGCTTCCTTGTCCTCCAGGATCTAGTCCTGCTCAGCTTTTACCTTTCTTTTTTACATACACTGAAATCCTTCTTTTCATGACCCTCATAAAATATATAATTAGATATATCTCATAACTATGAAACATATAAAAAAAAGTATTGTTTCATCATTCAGCCTGTCACACGTTAGAGATTTGGAAAATATAGATGATTTAAAAGTAAAAATCAATATTCTATTAAATTGCCAGGGCCAATATTATGAGTCCATTTATCAGGTGTTTTTTTCTGGTTTCGACCGTGTAGCCAAATCTTTTCCTGGTCATACCGCAAGCTTCCTGAGTACTTAATGTCAGACTGAAAATGTTCTTCTCTACTTCGGTATTTATAGCTTTCCACTATTCTTCTTTGGTAGTACAAAGCCTACATAACCTTTCTAGTCTTGACTGGCTGACCTTTTTTTTCGGGTTTTTTATTTCTTCTTGGCCACAGGTATGTTTGGGGACCACAATTCGCTTAATTTATAAGCGTCTTCTCTGTTTAAAATGTCTTTACTGTTTCATGGAGAACAGTTCTGCAGGGAGGTGATTTGTCCTTGACCACACTCTGCCACCAGGTCCCTCCCCCCCTAATTAAAGGGTACTTACACTTTATAGGGGCTAGATAAGCCCCAAAAAAAGTCTGTAGACCTCACAGGGTTCGCCGGTATTATCATGGTAAAGGGCATGAGACTTGGTACTTTAGTCACCATTTAAATTTCTAATTGTCGCCGTTCTGTACAAATGAAGAGATTAAATTTATAAGTAAGTTAATTTATGTTACATGTTAATAGAGTGGTTAGAAAAGTTCCTTACTGCATTTTACTAATATCAGATTAATTATTTGATAGTAATCAGTTTGTTGACTTGAGGCTAAACTCTGAATGACAAATCGTTCGTTTCAGCTGAGTAAGTCGCCTACAAAGGCCAGGACATAAAACCTGATTGGTGGAGGTCCTGAGGCATAAAACAGAGGCAGTAAGCGTGTCCTTGCAAGCAATCCTGATGTAGGGAATGAGATGAGCAGCGGTTGATTTGTCCAAGCGCTAGGCGGATGATAGTAATGCGGTACGTGATTTTCAATACATTTAAACGCTACAAGTACTAGTGTATGATATGTATATATCAACAGCTCCCGTGAATAAGCGGTTAAGTCTAAATTTCTCCAAAATGAGTTTCTTGTACTTAAGTAAACGGAATCAAATTATTTTCTTAGTGAATAAGGGGGTGAGTCAGGCATTGACTTGAAAAGGAGTTATTGTTTGTATTAAAACTCCATTTCAAGCCCAAAACTACGATAATGATACAATTCCGGTTATCTGAAAGCAGTAAACTCCCTCTGGATAAAATCCGACATAACCACTTATTCACCAGGGCTGTAGATTTCATCTATGATAATTTTTTAATACATTATATACTTTCGTCATAATTTCCGAAACCCTTTGCTACATTAGTCCAGGATCCATGGTCCATTTTTGCACTTGATTAGTATCAAGCTGAATCTTCGTGAATAGCTTCGTTTCGATAAGACGCCCAAGAATTTCCTGTGTGTAAATTCTCGATTGTGGTAGCTAACAGAGGTAGCAAGGATAAAATATGTCGATTTGATGATTCTCAAAAATGTATTACTAACTGGTTTTTTTTTTTTTTTGTTAAATCTCAAGATGATTATCAAAATTATTTGAAAAAATATTTGTCCTACAAAATATATGGTTTGATCAAGGAGTCCCCTTCCAAAATGTATCGATAACAAGGTCATCAAAAACTATTACCAACCAGCTAATTTTTTTTAAATTTATATTGGAAGGAGGGACTCTTTGATCAAACCATACATTTTGTAGGACAATTATTTTTTCAAATAATTTAGATAATTATCTTGAAGATTTAACAAACACAAAAAAAACCAGTTAGTAATTTTTGAGAATCATCAAATCGACATATTTTATCCTTGCTACCTCTGTTAGCTACCACAATCGATAATTTTCGCACAGGAAATTGTTGGGCGTCTTATCGAAACGAAGCTGTTCACGAAGATTCAGCTTGATACTAATCAAGTGCAAACATAGACCATGGATCCTAGACTATATTGGCTTCACTGCCTAAGCAAGGATCAGAGAGAAAAGAAAGACTGTTTGATCTGAATAATATTTAAATAATAAAATGGAATGCCACCGTGAGATCGTTATAATTAATATATAGTAATTCTATATCATTAATTAATAAGAGACATATCCCTCTCTTCTCCAAAGGTTGACTGACTAGGAACTTTTTCATCTTATTAAATGACATTATATTTATTGTGTTCTGGCCATAGTCACAAGTTAAGTTATATATCTACTTGTAAAGAAAGAAAAGCTTTTACTATTTGCGACAGTCTACATGTTGAGCTGTCCTCTTCTTGCCTACGAATGCCCTGTCCTGTATCTTAAGGGTAAAGTTACCTACCCTAAGGGATCTATACAGTAATCCTTACCTTATTTATTTAGATACTCTTATAGATATACTTAGATACTGATATAGATAATAGTGTCAGATAATCTAACACTAGCATAACTAATGAATATATGTAATGAGAGTCGAAACCTGGAAAAATATTTAAATTTAAGTAATTTAGTAGGATTTAATTGAAAAATGCCAAGTCTCGTACCATATGATAAACTACAACTTGAAGTCTATAAGATAACATAAAAACAGGAAATATGTCAATATTTTATCAATTCACGTATCAGAACAGTAGGAGAATATTTAAAAAAAATTATTTCTCACATTAAGAATATTGGAAATACGATAAAACGTATTTTTTTATGAATATTGTTATTTTTATCAAATTATATATTATTAAATATATCGTATTTTAAAATTAAAATAAATTAACTTATTCTATACCTTTAAAAGGTTTACCTATGACATGAACTTACTGATATCAGTTCTCGCCATTTCAGGCTACTTCAACATTTACTAGACAAACGCCCCAATTAATTACAAAACATTAATATACATGACAATCAATAGACCCATCTGGACTTACGGAGTAGAGCTTGGGGACTCCACTACGCTATCGAATCCCTCTCGTATTCAATCCTTACAATCCAAAATCCTTCGTATAATCCTCAATGCTCCATACTTTGTTATGAACAAAGTAATCCATAATCACCTTAATATCTTATTTGCTGCTGATTTGGCACGAATCCGATATCAATCTTTTCATGACAAACTTCATTCCCACTCGAACCCACTAGTTTGAAACCTCGCAACCTCTTCAATTCCTGATAATCCTCCGAGGCATCTGAAAAGAAGATGGCCCCGTGACCTTCTAAGTTGAACTTGTTATTTGAGTACTACCACTGGGTAGTTTCTCTACTCGTCTTCATGTTAATACGTAACAATCATTCTATTTACTTGTTATATTACTATAATACAGTTGTAAATTACATGTAATAAATTTTAAAAAATATACATTTAATTAACTAGAAAATTATGCAGTCCGGACATTTCGAATTCATGTATCAGTCAATTAATTTCATATTTATTGGGTTTATTATAATTATAGCAGTTTTAATTAAAAGGCGGTCAATTTTAGCTTTCTAAAGAGGAATACGAACCTCAAGGAATCCCTTTTATATCAATTAATATTACATTCAGGGCCTTATATAATATTATATATTATAATATTTAAATTAATGCGATAGAAATATATACTTCGCATGAAATAGTGTTTATGCACAATAAGAATATTGTGAAAGTTTGGGAGATAGTTTCTGTTCTCCTAATGTTTATTAATAATAATACATCTTTACGTAACTAATTATTATTATTTTTTGTTGATTTTAATAAAAGTAATAAGGAGCTGAGTGGCTGAGTGGTAGAGCACTGAGTTGACATGCCGGAAATCCTGGTTCAAAACCCGCTGTGGGCAAGACTTTTATTTAGTCTGTTTGCAGCCGGCGATGGATCATATGGGATCTAAGCCCCTTCTGGGGCTCACCCATTCTCTATAAAATGTTATAAAAATAGGGTACCCAAAATAAGGGGGGGAAATCTGGCGGTTGAGCGTGATCCAGGACAAGTTACCTCTTTGCAAAACCGTTCTGAAAAGAAGATGGTCTCGTGAAGTTGAACTTTTTACTACCACTGGGTCGTTTCTCTACTTGTCTTTATTCGTGGCAATATTTACGATTCATTCTATTTACTTGTTGTATCAGTATAGGAACAGTTGTAAATTCCATTGAATAATAAAAAAAACTATTACCAGAAAGTCACAAACATAACCCACTTCTAAGATGTTGATTTCAGTTTTTTTACTGCCAAATATTTTAGCATATAAATTTCAAGACTAATTAAGTTATCTGCCACTTATTTAAGTAATTAATTTTTAAAAATAGAAGTTCAAAACGCCTGATGATACAAAAATGGCTTCCAGGAATTCATCTTCTTTCAGGCTCTGAGCCTTTATGAAGAAGAAATTAAGAAACTTTTTTTTTTATTGGAAGAAATTCATAAAAGGCTAAAGAACATTTTCAGATTATTCGTTTTTAATAATTAATATTACAGAAAATTGGAATTCCATGCGAAAAAATGTGGTGAAGAGGCAGGAAGTTAATTTTTTTAATAATTTTGTTAAAGCGCGTTTATAATTAAAACTTAAAATTAAAATAATGATTTTTTAAATTTTGTATCATAATTAAATTACGATTATATTGTATATTTATGGAACAATATTGGATTTTTTTTAAAACGCACTTAACAATCTACTGCATGGAAAAAATAGTTTTACCCCTTGGTTTCGTAATTACCCATATCTAACTGTGTATACCTGGCTGCTATTAAACTACATATATCAACAACTGTCGACTACCGTTCTCTGATGAAGTCAATCGTAAACAATAAAAGGTTTAATTGGTTAATTAGTAATCATTAGGCATATGGCTCCTTCAATAGATCAACGACACATAACTCGAAAATTAGCATTGTTAAGTCTTCAGTAGCAATTTTATTGGTTGATGGTTGTTAATTTAGTAACAACATATCTGATATTACATTTTCAACATTTTTTTTGTAATAAAGTCATATTTTTAGTTGTATCATGTTTGAACTTTTATGAAAATAGAAATATAAGTTAAAATAAAAAAATCTTCAAGTTTATAAACATTTGTAATGTTAAATAAAATAATTTTAATTCCATCAATACAATAGGATTTTTATTTTTTTTAAATACCATAATATTTATTTTCTTATCTCACATAGAGTTAATTAAGCCCATTATTCTCAATGTTTTGAGTTATGAGGTTGTTCTTTTGAAGGAGCGATATGCAAAATGTACTTACACAAATATGACTTCATTGCTAGGGTAAATTCTCATTAACTGAGTCAGACTTAATGAAACTACCCAAAACATTATGTATGAGTAGGCTGGGTCCTAATTGTTCTGATTTTTCGGTTATAGATTTGTAATTTTATGCTAAGGCATTGTCATATTGCATATATAGTTATTACCAATGTATATGTTTTGTATAATATAAACTGAGTCTTATCAAGTTGTTAAGGTGAGATAAAATAAATGAAATAAAGAAAAATTAAATAAATAAATTATTCACTTTTTTTTTTATTTATCCAATGCTAGCACACGATTATACACCACGGACGAATAAACAATTCATATTTCAATTTTTAAATATTTTTATTTTGAAGAGAAAAGATTTGCCCCCACATACACGAGGAAGAATGTTCATTGAACATTACAAAAAAAAACGAGGTAATGAAATAATTCGCAAACGACTTGGACTTTCATCGAGAATTCCTATCTGAATTCTACCAAGTGTCGTGTGGGGAGGAATGAATGAAAAATGCAAGAGGATATTGAAAGAGATCGGTTGGATTTGGAAGTCGAGAAGGGAACGGGCCATTGGAATGTATTAGATGGCCGAAGAGTGGATATCTTCGGGGGTGTGAATCGACTCACCAACCAGAAGGATATGAGGAATAGAATTCTTACAATGGTAGTGGCGAGGATAGGTCTCTACGTATCGGTTAGCCGCAGAGACTGTCTTGAATTATAATGCCTTCTTCCAGCTTGCTGATATCCCAACCCATCTGTTGAGAGTTATATACAATAAGATTTTTATTAACTAATATGTTTGTTTATTATTTATAATTATTGCGAAACAATCAAATGTTCTGAAAGTTTTGAAAGTTCTAAAAACCAATCAAAGTTGGTCATGCTGTGTCATATGAAACAATTTCACCCAATCATGTCAACTAGAGATGAAAAGAATGTGAACGAACTATTTCATTGAACTAGATCAGGAAAATGAACTATAAAGACCTCTCTCTGTTTTAATGAACTATAGTTCTGTTTATTTTACACCACTCCCTGACCTACGATCGAACGAAGACGATCTACTGAACTAAGTCAACTAGTTGAACCTTTCTAGTTCATTTGACCTCTTTTTCCATAGTCCAATTCCAAATGTACTAGTTTAGTACATTTCTAGTTCTTTTGAAAAATGAAATATATAGTTAATTTGAATTAGTTCATTAGAATGAACTATATCAAAAGGAACGATTCAGTAAAAGGAACTATTTTGCCCACCTCTAATGTTAACATTACACTGATAATTGCATTCAATGCCACTATCAATCACTATGACAACTTCATTCCAAATAAATTACAAAACGTCACGTTTTGGCAATCCGAATGTTCAAAGTATAAATGCGCTAATCAAAGTAAAAATCCCCAGAAATACAACCTACAGTAACAAATATATTAAGGAAATATTTATGGAATTTTGCTGCGAACGAGAATATGAATTAAATAAACATAGAAGCTTGTAACAATAGGCGACGATACTAAAAGATTGGGTGGTCAATACGAGAAAGAAAGACGGGACTGAAATTAAAGAAGCAACAGTGAAGACAATGTGGAACGTTTTCTTGTCAAACAATTTTTCCGCCGAATATCCCTCGGACATTGACAAATGCCTCATAATTTTATGACAAAGTTCTCTAAGGAGGACTAAAGGAACGAGCTTTCAATTGTCATAAAAATATCTCGTTTATTGTCAATGTCCTAGGGATATTACTACTGATAATAAATTAATTTCAATCCAAAAAAAAAAAATACCTGTAGCATTACAAACCAGAGGGTCTTGGGTTCAGTACATAATATAGACTGTCCTATTTCTAGGACAGCGGTTGTACAGGAAGAGTTTACGCTCCACCGCCAGTCTTGTTTCCCCTTTCTCCGAAGATCCCGGTTTGGAATCCGGATGAGGCAGAAAATTTATTAATCTGCTTACAGAGATTGATGGGATCGGGAGACCCTCCTAGGGTTCCTGCCTCTATAAATTGGGACCTTTCTCTTTTAACTCCTCTTTTATAATACTTCTTGGAGTAGTGTGATGGAGGCCTTAATCACTATCCTGGGGCATCTGTCCTGTGGGAGCTGAAAGGTGTGAAAATCTGCGCCATCACTTCTTAGGCTCGAATTTAAATTTCTGTATGCTTCGAGTGAGTGTATCTGGATAAACAGTTACACCTTTAAGTGTGGTTATCACTGTAAATTTGTTTGGTCCGGCTTTTTCTGTTAAGAATGAAATTAAGGCCGAGTAATTTTGTACTCCATTTCTGAAAAGTGGGGGCGGTCTTTGATTTATCACGTGTTTCTTAGTATTTTCTTGTTGTTCCTCTGGTATTGAGGTTAATTAAATAATTAAAATTGAAATTTATAATCTCGTAATTATCCATTAACACGTAAATATCAGCAACAATGTTGTCGACCATAAAATACTAAAAATCATTATTGTTAAATCTATGTTTTTCATCTTTTTTTTAACCTTACTTTTAGCATCGTGGAAGAGAATTCTTTCCGAACCTGAAACTCCTAAAAACTCACATATGAATTCCATTTACATAGCCAACATTTTTCGCATGTCGTACGTTTGTTCAAGCAGAAAAATAAAATAATATATTTCAGAAATGTAAAGGGAAATAAATAACGAAATATTTTATTTAAAAAAATAGATAAAACATATTTCTTAACAATTAATAAATAAGCTATGCAAGGAATTTTAGGTGCAAAGTTATATTTTAAAGAATAATAATAATAGTTATAATAAAAAACCTGTACCACTACAACCGATAAACGGGTCTGGGGTACAGTACATGGTAGAGACTGTACTATTTCTTGGACAACGGTTCTGCAGGGAGATGGTGGTCCTAGATCACACTCAACCGCCAGATTTTCCCCCCTTACTTTGGGTACCCTATTTTTATAATATTTTATAGTGGCTGGGTGAGCCCCAGGAGGGTCTTAGATCCCATATCGCCGGCTGCAAACAGAATAAATAAAAGCCTTCCCCGCAGCGGGATTTGAACCAGGATTTCCGGCATGGCAACTCAGTGCTCTAACACTGAGCCACTCCGCTCCTATAATAATAGTAATACAATTTTTATTTAATCTGGGACAATCATATAAAATAACAATACAAATAATAATATATAAACTATAGTGTATTAAAGTAGAATATATATTAATTATTACAATTTAATTAATAAAATATAAATTGCAAGTTAGCTCCAATAACAATATTTTTTTAAAGAGACTAAAACCAAGAAAAATAAAAATAATTGTGAAGAGAGAAAAGAATTAATAGATCAAATTTTATGAAAAGCGAAGCAACAAAAAAAATTATGAAAGAAAAAACCAACAATACCGATTTATTTTTGTTTCTTTGTTTGTTCATTTAACTGAACTTTATCATGCTTCTGCGGCTAATCGGATGATCCTAATGTGGGAGCTCTAAATTTTGCGTATCCAGGTATATTTAGGGAAGGGAACTTGAACGAATACTTGACATCCTGCAGGCACGGGACTTCCGTATAACGTACCTTCCGAAAGATGCCAGGTAGTCCAAGGATATAACGCCCTTTAAAAAATCCTAGGGCTACCTGCCGGGCTACGAACCCGCGATCTGGGACTTAGTAGGTCGTTATGCTAAACACTAGACCACTTGTTTGCCTTACACAACTTATTTTCAAAAATATGTAACTGAATGTGTGAATAGCCAAATTAGATGAAAAAAATAATAACATATTGAAACACGTCATTCATCCATCATTTAAAAAAATAATAAAAATTTTATTCTCAAGACTGAACATATTATTTCTGATTTGTTAATACATACTATTTAATATATTTCTATTAATTGTTCTTTTGATGGTGGTTATTTTTAAACATTTTTATTTTGATGAGAAGAACAATTAATAAAAAATAATCTATACATATTATACAACAAAGTCCTCGGCCGCGTTTGTTCGCGATAAGCTCAATAACTACTGCACGGATTTTCATGCGGTTTTCACGAATAGAGTGATTCACCAGGAAGGTTTAGGTATATAATTTGTCGAGACAGTCACCTGTGGTCTAGTGTTTAGCATAACAAACTACCAAGCCCAAGATCGCGGGTTCATAGCCCGGCAGGTGGCCCTACGATTTTTTAAAGGGAGCAAAAAATCCTTAGTTACACCGTTATTCGGAAGGGACGTTAAACGGGGGTCCCGAGCCTGTACGATGTCAGGAACTCGTTAAAAATCCCTATCCTAATTAAACCTGGATAGGCAAAATTTAGAGCTCCCACTGTAGCATCGTCCGATTAGCCATAGCAGCATAAAGTGACGTTAAATAAACAACTAACTAGCTATAATTTTTCGAGGTTTTGTGTAAATGGGTTGGAATATTGATGGGTTTCATCGCAGGCGCTGCTTGCCTGATCCCGTGCAATTATCTAACGTGCAACATAATAAATTCGTATATGAAGAAATATTTGGTTTTGTTTTTATTTTTATAATTTCTATATAATAAAGTACGTTAGATGCACCTCATATTCTCATATCCCACCTGGAAGAAAGAAAATCAAGACTCCCAAAGAAGCCTAACCAATGATATTCGCGTGGTCCTTAGTGGCTGGTACGTGATAAAAAAAAAATACACTGCACAGACAAATTATGTAGGCATAATATGCCTTATTACCCGAGCAAAGCTGGGGTAGGTTGCTAAATAAATATAAAATTGAATTAAATCAACAAAATCTCAATTAAAGTAATGTTCAATGGACATTCTTCCCCGTATATACATCGCAAAAATTGCGAGAACACGGGGAAATAGGATCGGTGAAGAGAATGGATTTGTCTGGCTTGGATACGACCCCTGGTTGCTCAGTGATTTAGAACACTGCACTAGAGATGTAGACGACCCTGGTTCGAATCCCGGCCAGGACAAATCTTTTCACTTCAAACTAAAAATATTTAAAAATACTATTTAATAGCTGTATTTTCGAACGAAAAAAAATCGAATTCCAATTTTTTCGATTTTTGGAAAACTATCACTGATAAACGATTATTGAAAAATCCAATGGAGATAAAAAAATTAAGATATTACTTAATCAATATTATAACAACCATGTAAAGGCCCACCAGCTCGATCTGGTAAAAAATAAAAATATAAAGAAGAGAAGATATTACTTAATTTCTATTTTCTAAACTTATTACTGATAAATGATTATTGTAACATCTAACGGAGATAAAGGAGTGTAGATAAATGTTTTATTGTAGCGAGAAAAGTTATACGACGAACTGAAAAACATCACATATTTCTAAAAAATAAAATCCATCTTCTACAACGCGATAAAATTGGGAATTGTATAATATATACCGTGCTGGGAAAACAAGCTATATATTTTTAGAATAAGCAGAGATGAGAAAATATAACTGCCTAGCCCTATCTCGTACCATCGCCCTGCTAAATGGCCACGGCTCCCCGCCCAATTCCATTTAGGGTCAATAAAAATATATTGTATTGTTACATCAATATTTAGTTTCTTTCCGTTCGTTCTTGTAACGATTTATCAGAAGTTCGTTCAAATCGTGTATCAAAATCACAATGCACAGTTAATTTTACTTATCGCAAGCGTTTATTTTATTTAACATCTTTTTTATGGCAGTTAAATAAAAAAAAATATATGTATTATCTGTTACTGATGTTTTACATTGCAAATGGAATTTTATGAGATTGCAAAACCTATCATACAAAAAATAGTATAAATAATTATTAAAATACTGTTTATTTATACATTTAACGTCGCACAGTGGAACGAATCAACGCATTTGTTGGACATTGGACCAATTCTCAAATAACTAAATTTGTCCTTCATTTTGATCTTAAATTATATTTATACTTCTTCTCAACAAAATCCATAGATAAATTAATTGTGAAATTAAATCTTATATGAAAAATTCTGAAGTGAAATATAAATTTTTCTAAAAACTCATATTTTTAAAGCAATCCACTGTTTGAGGTAATGCATTAAATTAATCGTGCACCTACTGGAAAAAACTCATCCATAATACGATATTTTAGGCAAATAAAACTTGGGATTATTTCAAACGTCTGGGAATTTTCGGTGAAAATTGGGGGATAAAACTAAAATAATCAATTGCGAAAATCGCTCAAAATCACCCAAAAAACTACCTTCACAGTAAATAACTAGAATGTTTGAAGTTTTTTTTCCATTAGTCGGATTCTGCTACTAGGTGCTATTTTCCGAGAAAATGATTTTTTTTTTCTTTTCTGGGCCTTGAGAATTAATTTAAAATAATTTCTGTTGATATTGGCGTCTACTTTTCGCAAGTTTTCTTTTGTTTACCAATGTTTGTTTACATTCATTTATCCGAAGCCTTATCTAACATAATATTATTGACAATGAAACTTAGTTTGTGTGTGGTATTTGAACGACATATGTGCAATGGTGCACATAGGTGCAATAGTCCCTACAACAAATCGTCAAGTTTTTAAATTTTTATTTATTTATTTTTTAAATTTTTATTTCGTTATTTAAATAAAACAATTTTATATAGGAACCTACATTTATTATAATTTTGATGTATCAATTATACCTAGTGTATTAACTAACATAAGTAATTATCAATTATTATATTCATTTTGTTTAATAATTAAATTATTTGGTTTGTTACTTTTTCCTTTGTATAACTTTATTTAATACCTATGTATCTGTCTTTCCATAGAATACTGTATTGTACCCATTCTAGTATAGCATATAGGTACAATGTTAGATAATAAATTATCTAACATCGAAATATCAAATCTAGAATTTTTACACGTTTCCCCTAAAATGTTTGATCCTGTTTATCATATAATTAAATAGTCCATTCAAAAAGCTTTAAAACCGTAGCAATAGCCTTATTCTAAGACCAGAAGCGGAGATATTAATGAATGTCCAGGCCTCCCTAACGCTCGTTCCACTGTGCGTCGGTTCATCCCTACATTGCCTAATCGGACGATGCTACAATGCGAATTTTAAATTTGTTCTATCCATCTATAATTAGGGATCTCTAACAAATTTAACAAATATCTGACATCGCAAAGGTTCGGTACCGTCATTTTACACCCCCTTCGAAGGACGCCATAACTGTTTCTCGCTCTCTTTAAAAATACTAAAGCCATATTGATATTTCATTCCGCCTATAATTACAATTATCAAAACTAATTAAAGTAATAATTAATAATAATGTTTTTAAAATAATTTAAAAATGATTGGTTACAGTTAAATATCAGCGTTTCTTTGTGTAGCAACTTTTATAAGTTTTATCTATTTTCTTGTAATAATAAGACAAATAAAGATTATTATATTTATATTTAAATTTTTTTTACATTTTTTCTCAATAAAACCTGACGTTAAATCCATAAGCTATCAAATGTTCCTATTCCTATGTCCAATTTTTTTCTTCATAATCACAAAACCTTTGCTCCTGACTTCTTTAAGCCTTTATATAGGGTGCGGCAAAAGTAACTATATGATTTGTTTTTTTTTAAATAAATAATGAATAGAATGAAAAAAACAAAAAATTGAATGACAAAAATAAAGTTTATTTTATGTTATTTTTAACATTAATTATGAAAAATAATGTCCACCAACGAACGAATGTTTGGACCCGTTGGAGAAGTTTTTACACCATGAAATCTTCTGTAGGCCTGATTTGACTGCACCAGATATTTTCTTGTGGGCCCATCTCAAAGACAATGTTTATGTGAATAAGCCTAGGTTAGGACCTTGGAGCAACTAAAGGACAACATTTAAGAAGAAATTGATCATATACCACAAGAAACACTCAACAAAGTTATGGAAAATGCTATAAAAAGAGCACATTTTTGCGTTGGAGAAAACGGTTCTTATTTAACTGACATTATTTTTCATAATTAATGTAAAAAAGTAACATAAAATAAACTTTTATTTTTTTATTTTAATCATTCAATTTTTTGTTTTTTTCTTTTCATTCAATATTTATTTAAAAACAAATCATATAGTTACTTTTGCCGGGCCATATACAAAATGTAACACATTTTAAAAATTTAAACCGAAAAAATTGAGCGCATCGATTTAAACAATAAGACAAGGCACGTAATATTCCAATATTTCAATTTTAGTTGTTTAAAATAGAAACATTGGAATATTAAATAATTTTAACTTACACAGTCATTTAATTAATCATATAATGTAATCAACCAATCTCCCGATTGTACGTAAGGATTGCAATAGCTGACAAGCGCTGCTCAATATAAAAGGTTAGCAATATTGTGGAACAGGTTACAATATTGTGGAACAGGTTACAATATTGTGGAACAGGTTCCGCGACCTTCTTTCCACTTTTCATTACTTTCTCTGCCAAGGTGTATATTGGAACGGGCATATTGCTCTCTGTCGATATTACAAATTTCAACCCCCCCCTTCGGAAAAAAAATCTTGATTAGAAGAACTTTTCTCGATTTTCGAATTTTTTTTTCCATCCTTAATATTTTTTGTAATAAAACATATTACAAAAAATATTACCTCTTTAAAAAATCTAATAGACACTCAAATGAAATTACTTATTAATTTATATAACAGGAATAAAACGTAATATTATTTAAACGACAAATTAAATTGTAAATTTTTAAATGTACAACTGTTCTCTAACCAAAATTATGCACAAATAAAATAATTCTAATTTATTTTGTGTAACTTTTTTACTGCACCCCTTGGTCATTTTGCTCTCTTCTAAGATATATCCAGTCAACCATTTCATACATAACTGTTCGTTTAAATGTAATAACGGTATTGAAATTATTTTATTAATCATTAGAAAATGTTTAAAAACTTGAAACTTTTTTGATTTTCACTTACGTTCTTCAAACATGATACAACTCCAAACATGACTTTATTAAAAAATACGTTTTCGAATATGTCGTTCCTGACATAAAAAAGCTTCAAACAATACAATTTCTACTAAAAAATGCAAATTTTGAGTTGATAATGTCGTTGTTCTTTTGAAGGAGTTATATATACTGTTATAAAAAGCCTAATAATAATTTTTTTAACACACTTCTATTTCTTTCACCTGAAGGTATGTTTGTAAGGAAATCTTTGAACGCGATTTTCGGCCACTTCAAAACATCGAATTGAACTGAAACTTTGGACACTTCTCAAAAAAATATTACAATACAATAATCTTTAGGATTAGTGATTTTTCATATCCGAAGACACGGTAGTGACTTGTGCCAAGTACTAAATCGTATAGTTAGGCATACATGGCTTAATCTTTGAAACAAGTATATGACTACTGGCAGGATTAACTGTGGAGTTTCTTATATTTTCTAACAACAAAGCAATTATAGTTTGATAAAGTAAAAAATACGTTTTTTTTTAGCCGGCCGAACTAAAAAGTAAAAAATCGATAATAGTTTAAAAAGCATGCTTTATCAGAAAACCAAAAAAGTATGTTTTCTAAAAAATAATAGTCTGAATTAATAATAGTTTAAAAAACTAAAAAATAGTTAACCAAGCCAAAAGGTGAACAAATAAATAACAGTTTAAAAAACACGCTTTAATGAGAAACAAAACTATAACGTAGAAAATAATTTTTAATGAGTTTAAAATAAGATACAGTGATGAACCAAAAATTCATTTCATCGTAAGAAAACGTGGGGTGCATAATGTTGATGTTGATTGTTTGTTGAAAACGTGGGGTGCATAATGTTGATGTTGATTGTTTGTTGAAAACGTGGGGTTCATAATGTTGATTGTTTAAAATACTTAAATGACTGATATTGGTAAAAGCATTTCTTATGAAAATATATTTCAAAGCACGTTACGTTTTTACCATAAAATGAAATTTGTTTCTTCATTACTCTATTTTTATTTCAATCTTATTGAAAATTATTTTCTACTTTTTAGTTTTTTTTTCCTTTATTTTTTTAACAACTATTTATTTTTATTAAATTTACCGTTTACAATTACTTTTAAAATCATTCATTTTAAAATATAAAAAGTTTAAAAAATATCAACAGGTTTACTATTTGTATGAAAAACGAATCGATACAGAGTTATTTAAAATCATATGGAATTTAAAAATTTAATTAGCTTTAAAATTAATATTCACTACTCATATTAAACAGTTGATATTAATAAACCAACTGTGGGATTACTACAGATTACAAGGAATTTGTAAATTTAAATTCCTTGAATATCAGAGAGATATTTTTGTCAGCACACATATTACCGATCAAGCCGATAAAATCATATTATACAGGCTTGGCTATTTGAAAATATTCAAAATGTAACAGAGTTTCATTAAACTCTATTTTAAAATTTCTAAAATACTTATTGCATAATTTATTTTCATTTCATTTTAATGCGAGATTCTATTTGTTTTCAGGTTTTAGATGATACAAATACCATCAAAATGAGCCTTAAGTAATTTTTTTGTTTTCAATTTTCATTTTGGATTTTCCACTTGGACTATTGTTCTTATGACAAGAACGCTTTCCGATTTATATACAAAAAAATGTACTGATGTAAATAAGTTAAAAATTACGTGTTTATAAACGTGATATTTTGACATTAGTATATATTTAATTTAGTAAAGAATATTATGAAGAAAAGAAGTATTGTCATAGTCACAAAATTTTATTTTTTTGGAATTAAAGTGAGTAAAATAGTTAGAAACATTAATATATAGTCAAAGTAAAAAAAATAGAAACCCAATTAGCTGAAAATTAATTACGATTTTTTCGCATAATAAAATCGCCATAAAAATCTTTTAAAAAACCCCAAAAATGAAATATCTGACGTGTCTATAATATTACATATAGTTTAGTAAAGAATATTTTGGGAAAAAAAAAATATTGGGATTTTTATCTCAGAAGAAGAGTAATTAAGACTGACGTATATATCTGACATGTCGATACATGCAATTTTTACTATTTTATAAATATAATTTAGTAAGATATATAATGAAGAAAATTATTGGGATAGTCATAAGAGTTGATGTTTTTTTAACTAAAGTGAATAAAATGGTTTCAAATAAAATTATAGCAAAAGTGAAAAAAGTGAGATAAATATAAACCGAATTAAATGAAAGTTGATTCGATTTTTTTCTCATAAGAAGATTCATTATAAAATCTGGAAGAATGAAATATCAGACGATTAATAAATGTAATTTTTCCAATATTATATATAATTTAGTTAAGAATATTATGAAGGAACAAAATATTGGGATAGTCACATAAGTTGATGTTTTTGAAATAAAAATAAGTAAAATTGTTTTAAATAAAAATATAGTAAAAGAAAAAAGAGGTAAATAAAAACCCAATTAAATAAAAATTGATTAGATTTTTTTTTCTCGTATAAAAGAGTCTTTCAAAACCTTAAATAATGAAATATCTGACGTCTCAATACATAACATTGTTACACTAGTATATGTGTAATTTAGTAAAGATTATTATGGGAAAAATGTTTGGTATTGTCATAAGAGTTGATACCTTTTTTAATTAAAGTGAGTAAAATTGTTTTAAATAAAAATATAGTAAAAGAAAAAAGAGGTAAATAAAAACCCAATTAAATAAAAATTGATTAGATTTTTTTTTCTCGTATAAAAGAGTCTTTAAAAACCTTAAATAATGAAATATCTGACGTCTCAATACATAACATTGTTACACTAGTATATGTGTAATTTAGTAAAGATTATTATGGTGAAAAAAATTATTGGGATTGTCATAAGAGTTCATACCTTTTTTAATTAAAGTGAGTAAAATTGTTTTAAATAAAAATATAGTAAAAGAAAAAAGAGGTAAATAAAAACCCAATTAAATAAAAATTATTAGATTTTTTTTTCTCATTAGAAGAGTCTTTAAAAACCTTAAATAATGAAATATCTGACGTCTCAATACATAACATTGTTACACTAGTATATGTGTAATTTAGTAAAGATTATTATGGTGAAAAAAATTATTGGGATTGTCATAAGAGTTGATACCTTTTTTAATTAAAGTGAGTAAAATTGTTTTAAATAAAAATATAGTAAAATAAAAAAAGCGGTAAATAAAAACCCAATTAAATAAAAATTATTAGATTTTTTTTCTCATTAGAAGAGTCTTTAAAAACCTTAAAGAATGAAATATCTGACGTCTCATTACGTAACATTGTTACACTAGTATATGTGTAATTTAGTAAAAATTATTATGGGAAAAAAATTATTGGGATTGTCATAAGAGTTAATACATTTTTTAATTAAAGTGGGTAAAATTGTTTTAAATAAAAATATAGTAAAAGAAAAAAAGAGGTAAATAAAAACCCAATTAAATAAAAATTGATTAGATTTTTTTTCTCATAAGAAGAGTCTTTAAAAACCTAAAAGAATGAAATATCTGACGTCTCAATACATAACATTGTTACACTAGTATATGTGTAATTTAGTAAAAATTATTATGGGGAAAAAATTATTGGGATTGTCATAAGAGTTAATACATTTTTTAATTAAAGTGAGTAAAATTGTTTTAAATAAAAATATAGTAAAAGAAAAAAAGAGGTAAATAAAAACCCAATTAAATAAAAATTGATTAGATTTTTTTTCTCATAAGAAGAGTCTTTAAAAACCTAAAAGAATGAAATATCTGGCGTCTCAATACATAACATTGTTACACTAGTATATGTGTAATTTAGTAAAGATTATTAAGGGAAAAAATTATTGGGATTGTCATAAGAGTTGATAACTTTTTTAATGAAAGTGAGTAAAATTGTTTCAAATAACAATATAGTAAAAATAAAAAAAGGGAGATATAAAAAACAATTAAATGAAAATTAATTAGATTTTTTTTCTCATCAGAAGATTCATTAAAAACGTCAAAGAAATATAAAAGTAGAAAGAGTAAACTATTTAATATTATTTACAATCGGTTTTCATTAGACATATTTAAGAACTTTTAAGGCTTACTTGACAGATATAAAAATTAAAAACATATTATTTTAATGAATAATTAATCTCTCAAATATTAATTTTGAAATAAAATAAAATACCAATTGGTTTGGATTATTGTTAAAATTCGTGAATTTTTAATATTGCTTTAAAATTTTTGGAATATTTTTACAAATTTAATTATCATCTATTAATGGCTTATTAATTGGCCTACCTAATTAAATGTGGCAGGAAATTTTTTCAAAAAAAATTTAATAAATAAATACCATAAATTGTTTGATGTGCTACGAAGTCCTTGTAGATCGCGATCGTACCCTAACTGTTGGGCTAAGCGGTATTATTCGACGGATACTCGGCACTGGAGTGAGCTGAGTCAGGGATCCGCCGCTAGAGACCAGCACTGCACGAGCTAGTTACGCATGGAACCGTTGTAACCTGTTACCGGAACTGGAACCTGTTACTGATCCAAGAAGCAGTTACAGACTGTCCATTTTGGTACTTGTGTAATAGCCAGTACGCAGGGACTGTTATCCATTGTTCATAACCTGAACACTGACAATTCTGATACTGATAACACTTACTAACTTCTTATTCATATTAACGAAAATTGAAATATAATATTAATAATGATTAGCGAACCTTAAGGCTCGAAGCTGATACAACCAATCTCTGCTTACAAACTTCTGTCCACGGACCACTATCTAAACACAAATCCTACAGATCACTCTTAACGCAATCCTCCCACCTACGTCTTGGTCTACTCAGACGCTTCTCACTCTGCACAGCGTTTATTAACTTTGTAGGAATTCGTTCGTTACTAAGCCCAGCAACTTTACAGGCCCATATTAATCTTGATCTTAACGCTATCACTTGATTAATATTAGCCAGGTGCATCCTTCGCAATTCCATGTTGTGTAATCTCCTAAATTCTGCGGTAAATTGAAATATACTAAATGCTAATTCTATACTCAATCTTCCTATATAATGTTTCCCAACACTTTTCACGAACAAATCTCCATTCCTATCCTTGTCAAAATCTACTTGATGTACTTCTTCACATAATTTCATCCTTCGAATTATTCCGAACTTCTGGAAGTATTTCACAGCTTCTTCTTTTAATGGCGGTTATTCCTAAAGTGTTATTCTTTTCATTTTAAATAAGCAATGAATGGGGCTCCACCAAACCATCAAATTCCTCTCGTATTCAATCCTTGCAATCCAAAATCCAAAGTTTTCCCTATCCAGGTATCATAAGGATGGGGATGTTTAAGAAGTACTTGACATTTCAAATGACTTGAGACTCTCATTTACGTCCCTTCCAAAGGACAACATAACCAAGGACTTTTTATTCCCTTTAAAAAATCTTCAGGCCACCTGCTGGGCTGCGAACCTGCTACAGTGTGTTGTTATGCTAACCACTACATGACAAGTGACTCTCATTTTTTTTCTTTAGGATTGTCCGGAAAATAATTATTATGTTTGTTGTAATTTTTATTTTCAACAAAGTAAGGAGCATTAAGGATTTTGGATTGTAAGGATTAGATACGATAAGAATTCGATGTCTTATTGGATACCCAGAGCTCTAATCTGTAAGTCCCAATAGGTCTTATAATAGTCGTTTGTATGAGTCTTTTGTAATTACAGTGGAACGTCGATTATCCGAACTAATGTTGTCAGGGGTGGTTCGGATAATTTGGAATATCGAAATTCACTAACAAATAAATACCAACCAAGTGAATAGGAAGGGATTGAGAGAAACCAATGAAATTACCTAATTAGGTTTACAGTTCTTAGTAAACAAATACATAGACATTGAAATGATTGACGTTGATTGAAAAATCATTTTGTTTTTCGTCAAATTTTATTTTTAAATAACAATAATTTTAACAATAAAAATAATTATTGTCCAATACCCATCAATTGTAACTTACTTGTCGCCTTTTTATACCATTTTACATCTTAATTTTATATCTATTATGTTCTCCTTTCTCACCAGGCCTTACCAATTATTACATATTGTACTACATCTATCCTTTATACTATTTCATGAACATTATGTATATATTATCGTCCCCATAGGTAGTAAAACGTATTTCTCACTTCTATTACTTATCATCATTGTTTCTTATCAACATTTTCATTTTTATTACACTATGCCGTATTTTTATTACTTGGTTATTACTTACTTTATTTATTACATACTGTATTTTCCAATTTTTTTTTTCTCTTTTACTTACTATAGTTTTTATTTATTTTTTTGTTATGGTTATTTATTTATGCTCCACATGATCATCCTTGCTCTTTATTACTTTATCGATATAATTCTCATGTTCTCTCCCCTCCCCCATCCTTATTGTTCACCACTCAGATACTGATACAGATAACTGATACTTTTGTATTTTAATATTTATCCCATTTTAATCTTTATTACCTTATTCTTTAATTTTTAGCACTTTCTGTTTTATTCTTATTGTATTCTATAGTATGTTTTTTTTTACTACCTTTGTATTTTAACATTTGTTTTTACCATGCTTAACCAATTTTTAAATATTTTGTAATTTTCAATTGTCTGTATTTTGCATATTTAGCCCTGAAGAAGACCTGCAGAGTGGGTCGAAACGTTGGCTACTGCATAAATATTTCTTTGTATTCAGAGAAATTTATTGTCCTCTCCCCGGACCATTTTCTTCCACTAATTAAAATTACATTTGAAAAAAAAAACAGTTCCGTTAATTGAACGTTCGGATAACTGAGGTTCGAATAATCGACGCTCCACTGTAATTGGGAGGTTAGAGCGTTTGTCTAGTAAGTGTTAAACTAAACTGTGACGTCGAGCAGATTCATGTATTTTCAGTCTAGTCCGAGGATTCCAAGTTAACCGTTTGTCAAGACAAAATTCTAAGTATCGGATTTGTTCCACAAGAGTCAGTGGCATATTATTAAAGGATACTGGAGGCACTCCAAAAAGTAAAATATCTATATTTGTTGGACTTTTGTAAATGTAAACACTTATTAATCCTTTTTCAAACAGAAGTATAAATTGTTTCCCCCTGTAACGTTTTGCTACTTGGAAATGTGAAGTCACATAATTGTATTCAACGAGTTCAAACTCGGGCGGAACGGGGCCCAAACGGCCAGAAATATCAACGAAATCTAGGGTGAGGAAAGTGAGTGGACTGTTCAACGGAGAGGAAGCCTTGAGCCTTAAAGACAAAGAGGATAAATTTACCTTAAACGATTTATGTGTAAAAAAACTTTACTTCTACAACCCATGGTCTTGGATTCAGTACGTAGTAGAGACTTTACTGTTCCTAGAACAACGGTTGTGCATAAAGGTTATTTGTCCGAGATCACGCTCAACTGCCAGGTTATTCCCTGTTATGGATAGGGCAGGGTGAGCCCTAGGATTAAGCTCCACAGGGTCAATTCCCGGCTGTTAATCAAATAAATAATCTACCCAAGACCTTCGGTACGGTAACTCAGGCCTCTAACACTGAGCTGACTCTTTCCTGAATTCTGTGTATATGAAGCTAAATTTTATGATTTTTTTATTCATAATTTTCTAAGACTATAAATTATATATTTTTGTCATATATCTCCATTTCTAAAGTTTTTTTTTAGTTTTAAATGTTGGTTTTACTCGTAAGTTCCATTTGATGTCATAGATGAATAAAGGTTTGTTTATTTGCTTAATTTAACCTAAATTTATGCTGCTATAAGCTAATTGGCGAATTAAATTAAATTTTGATTATCCAGGTATAATCAGGAAAGGGATCATTAACGAGTGCCTGACACCGAACACCTCCATTTTACGCCCCCTCCAAAATACGGCTTAACTAACAAATTGTTTACTCCCTTTAAATAAAACCTAAGGCCACCTGCTGTTCAGCGAAAACAAGTTCAATAAATGATGGGTTCTTTCGTATTCAGGCATCTCTTCTACCTTGTGGTGTAGAGATTTTGCACAAAGAGCGCCACCTGCCCCTCTCCAGGGCTGCTCTCCTGGCTTCCGCCCATCCAATCCCTTTTTCATTAAGGATATTTTTGAGATTATTCCTCCAGGTCAATCTCGGCCTTCCCCTGGATCATTTTCTTGTTGGTTTAACCTCCATAGCTTTCTTTGCTGTCCGACAGTCATCCATTCTCATTACATGGCCGGACCACCAAAGCTGTCCTTTCTCAATTATCTGATTAAGGGGTTCAATTTTGAATGCAGTCCTAATCTTCTTGTTTTGCATCCGGTCCCCCGTGGTCTTCCCCTCTATTTTCCTCTGGTACCACATTTCCATGTTTTGGAGTCGACTCCGATCAAAGTGTTTTAGGCCCCTGGATTCACTTTCATAAGTGAGATCAGAATGGTTTCTATTAGCCTAGAAACAATTATATGAAAATGCCAGAATAATAACTTCATTGCATTCAATTTTCCAAACAAAATCAGCTGTTTTCAAAGCTTCCACAACGTTGCTTGCATATCACCATCATAATCTAGACTCATAATCGCCTAAGCAGTTTGAGGAGGAATTCTGCACAGCCTTCTCCAGCTCTGCCGGTCTTCCACCAATTGAGCTCTTCTGCCCCAATGGAGTCCCCTCATCTCTTCTTCCCACTTCTTTCTAAAGTCGTCCACTTCCTCTCCTCGTTTTTCCTCCACCCTAGCTCCGTAGGTTTCGCTAGCAATCCTGTTAGGATCTATCCGCAGAAGTTACCCAAGCCATCTCAGTCGGTTTTCCTCTATTACCTCGTTGCCTGGTTTAGCTATAGGTTTGACCTTATAGTGGTGTTCCGGACTCGGGTCTCTTCTTGTTTTTCCCTCAATCTTCCTGAGAAATCTCATTTTTGCTTATTGTATTCTGGATTGATGCTTCTTTGTTGCCAATTGTTAAATCCTTTTTCCACTGCTTTTGCGTTTTGAAGATTCGGATGAACAGAGTATTGGACTGTCCTATCCTAGATCAGTCAGGGGGCTGCCCCTAAGGGTAACTGAACATACACCCTCCTGTTTGGAGGGAACTCCTAGGGAAGGTTGCCCCAGGGTGTGTACTGTAAATGTCCTTGTGTTAAGAATATGTGTTTAGTTTACTGTTATGGTGAGTATGCATGGTGTACTGAACTGTGGTAACCCGTGGGGGCGTTATTCCCCAAGTAACTGCATGCAACTGTTACCCCTTGCGGGTTGTTTGCATGTAACGAGTATTAAATTGGCACAATAACTGATGCTTGTATAAATATTACTAACTTTTTTAATTTAAAAACGGTGTTGTTTGCAGGATATATTTGTACTGGTAAATACAGTTTTGTTTTAGTCATAAATATTCAAAAATATATGTAAAACTAGAAAATATAAATTATTGGTTGGTATAATCGGAGACTAGGATAAAAAAATGAAGGTTCAATGATCAGTTTATTGTATAATTTAGGAGATAAAAAACCCAAAAAATGTGGATTATTACTATCCCTATTTTCTTTAAATTTAATAATATTTTACATCTCCTCTTAACAACAACATTATTAACATAACATAACAACATTAACTAAGCATTATTTTTGACATAACTAAGCATTATTTTATTACATTTTATCCTTTAAACACTTCTAAGGCCACCTGCCTTATAGTACATAATAATTAAAATTTCAAAATCCAACTAGTTCATGAAACAGTCTGGGTAAAGTTCAGAAAAATTTCTTATATATAATATCTTCAATAGGGTTGATCATATCAATGCTCAACTCAGTATTATGGAATAAAAAAATTATCCCCAAAACAAAAAAATGAATATACAATAGTATATTACTATAGTCGACGACATGGAATCAGGCGGCTGACAGAAAATGCGGTGTTGCCAAATCGACCTTCTTTCTGACACCCCAGGAATCTTATATATTTCATTTATATTTATTGGTCAGGATTTAAATGTAAGGATCAAAAAAGTATTTTTATAATAAAGATTCAGATTTAATAAACATACTACATTATATTTAAAATAGATTATTATACAGTTTAATTGATTAAAACCTTCTAATAATTTGACAAATTATTTGTACATTGACAATTTTGTACATAATTTACAAATTGACAAATTTGTACATTTTTTGACAAATTTATAAACATTACATATAATGGACTTGCCTTGTGAATTCAAATCTTTCTTTTGCAGTAACTTAAGTCAGCCTTTTTTCTTCGGTGTTACAGCTGAAGATGAAGAAGATGAATCCATATTAACAGTTTAACAACACTGAAGACAAGATGTTCTTATGAGAAACGCAGAGGCGGAATAACAATGAAAAAACAGAACACTAGCGTACCAAGGGTAGAAACCGAATAACTGAAGCCGGGAGAACTAGGCAACAATGCTAGCACATTGTTGTCAAATATTGGCAGTTTTGAGTAAAACCACGCCCACATTCTCGCTACAAGCGGCAACACAGCTGTTTTTTCACCCGCCTGATTCCATGTCGTCGACTATAAGTATCATGAGATAGGGATCAGAAACTTGGAGGTTGAAGGAAAAAACTCCTAACAACAGAAATGGAATACTGGAGACAAGCAGCGGGAATGTCCAGAATGGGCAAAATAATAAATGCGACCATCAGAGAAAAGGTGGAGGCTGAAAAAACAATTCTGGAAGATATAGTGAAAAAACGCCTGAAATGGTTTAGGCAATTGACAAGAAAGAAGGAAAGTGGTCCACCAATGGAAAGTTGGGGGATTGAGAAGACGAGGAATACCAGGAGGAGCTGGGTGGAGGTATCCATGATGGGTCAAGGTCTACGGGAAGAATGGACCTTGGACAGGACATTATGGAAGGAAGCCATTGAATCAATAGGTTAAGGAAACCCACTATTAGTGGAAACTCCTTTGAAAAAAAAAAAATAGGGATGAACTATTTCTTTGGTAATCAACGTATTGACCTACATTTCAGGTCTTCTTCAGGGATAAATAAACAATATACACACAAATTAAAAATATTGTAAAGAGTAAAAATAAATAAAGTTAAATAATTAATGCTAATAGAGTAAATCAGATACAAAGAGGGTATGATTTAAATCATAAAATATAATAAAAGTATTATTTGAAATACATACATGAACTAAAACAAAGGAACGTGAGTATTGTAGTATTAAAAAAAAAAAAAATCTGTGCCACTATAACCTATAGAGGCTCTTGTGTTCAGTAAGTGGTTGAGGTTGTATGGTTTCTTGGACAACGGTTATACAGGGAGGTGATTTGTCCTAGATCATGTTCATCTGGCAGATTTTTCCCCCTATTTAGCCCCAGGAGAATCCTAGATCCCATAAGATCCAGCTCCTGCTTCTAACAGATTAAATAGAGGTCTGCCAAGTAGCGGGATTTGAATCCAGGACCTCAGCTCTCTACTACTGTACCACTGCCCTCCCTATCAGCATGACTATAAATTTTTAGACTTTCCAGTAAAAGAACCTGGAAGCTCTTTTCAATGGTTTTATTCATGAGAAGTACCTAATAAAAAAAATCATTCATAATATGCATGAAAAGTGCCTAAGCCATCAGAATCATCTAATAAATTATCTATTAATTTAATTTTTCCAATCTTTTCTTCTTAAAAGTAATAGAAGACTGTGAACATTACAAAAGTAATCTTCATATTATTGTTTCTAAAATTATTTTTCTGAAAAATAATTCAGAAAAAAACATTACTATGTTAAAGTATAACGTTAATAAAGTTTCTTCCTGGTTTCTGCAAGAGGTTACCACATTCAAGTCTTCTACATAATATATTCATCAATTCCATTAAAAATATAAACATCGATCCTTATAAATTATCTTTTTGTATTAGTTTTGTAAGTAATTAAATAAAATGCCTGAGAATATTTAAAAAATCATGTAGTTTATATTTTAGCAATAAAAAATGAAAAAAAAGCTTAATTTATCAACGAAAGATGAAGATTGAATGATCATATTACAATTTTTAAGTTTTAAGAGTTATAATGCATCAATTGATATTATTTTAGTGTAGAAAGTCAAATGACTTTAAGTTTATTTTAATTTTTTAATATTTAAATGAAGTGTGACTTTGTTCCATTGTATATATTTCCATATCATATTGTCATAGTTTTCAAAACACTAGTACTACCAAGAGAAATTCAATTTCCTTATTTACTTTTTAAAACAGAGTAGTTTCCTTAATAATAATTTATTTCTTTATTATTAGAATCAAATTTTGTATTTTACTTAAAGGGGAAAAGAGAGTATATTTTCAACAAGTCATGTTTCTAAAAAATTTGGCACTGATAGGGTTTTGAAACATCATGCATTTTAAATATAGTCTAAATGCATAGGAAGTTTCTTTTTAAATTCTAATGTATCTAAAAAACGTAGTACCCGCACTACAAAATTTTCACACAATATTAATATTAGCCTAGTAAAATTCTGAAATTTTCCATATTGTTGTCATTAAATAGTATCAAAGTAGAAATTATTAGCAATAAATGTCACTCTTCCTTTTTCTACACTCTCCTAAACCACCACCACTTATATTATCTTTTCTTCAGAGGTTAGTGATAATTTTTCTAATATATATATAGATTTATTATACAACTAATGTCTTAAACCAAAAAAATAAAATTTCCTTTTTCTACTTTAGGTATACAACACATTTTCATAGTTTATTTATTTTTGTTTGTACGTTATTTCAATTAAAAACAAATTCAATTAATATTCAATTAATAAACAAACAATATTCAGAGGTAACCAGTTTGAAACTCTATCAGCTGATAATAAGAATGACTTAATTTTGTTTCGATATAATGATTGTCATCTCAATTTTGATTTAAAGTGTCACCTCCAATAATTTTTGCTGAAATTATAATTCCCCCTCCAATAAACTTACTGAAAAGTAAGCTCTGACATCTTTGGCATAAACCCAACAAAACAAAATTGCAGATACAAGGATGGAATAAAAAGCCACATGACAGTAACAAAACACTCATGGTTATGCAGATTACAATTCCTGGGAGAGAAAGGTATTACAAAGAATATGGAGTGGAGTAGCTGCAAATGGAATGTAGAGAAGAAGGAACGAAGAGCTGTTTGAAGAACTCGACATGGAGGCATTGTAAAAGAGAGCCCAAATAAGAGAGATGGGACATGTAGAAAGAATGTCGGATCATAGAATACCAAAAAAAGATATGGAAAAGGAAGTGGAGGACATCCTTAAATATAATGGCTGGAGAATATGGAGGAAGACTTAAAGCTGCTGGGTGTACAAGAATGGAGGAGATCGGTTGGCTGCTGTCTAGAAGACCCAGGTACAAGTAGGACCATAGAGCCAGCAAAATAATAATAGTATAAATTTTTAAATAATCTGAAAATTTACACAACTTACAAAAAACATATGGAAATTTGGTAACTCTTGGCATTTTAAGTTTATTAATTTTTGCTTTTCAAAATATAAAAAAATATTATAACAGAAAAAATAAAACAGTTGAAATTTATCCTAATATTGAATTGAATTTTTTATTAAAAATATTGATTCAGTATTTTTACAACCATGGAAGGGAAGAGGACTAAACAGAAACACACACAACTATAGAAATTAATATGGATCTATTTTTTCTTTTAACAACAACAATAATATCAAACACTTAGTCAGTGGTAGTCAAACAATTTTTATGAATTTTTTATTTGGTTTGAATTTCATTCCAACCTTTATTTCTTTTTTTTTTTAATTTATGTTCCTTTTCTTTATCTGTTAAACAGAAATCATTCTCCCTCCAGACTTATATACCTGATAAGACTCTTAGGTAAAGGTAAGAGGTATATACCGATGGGCAGCTGGAAGTTATCATTGAGTGATTCTCTGATGGCGACTCGAGAAAGATGCTTGAGGCTAGCAACTGGCCATCCTTCGACTCCTGAAGGCCTTACGACAGTGGCAATATTTCTGCAAGTGATGATGTGGCATGTCACTCCAGAATGAGTGTTGATCATCTCATCTAGCATCTCCAGTGGGCTCAGGAGGCTCTGTAAGGATTATTTAATTGTTTAATATAAATGAAATACCTTGAGGAACATTTTAATCTCTCTTTATTATAAAGAAGCCTTTAGTGTTGTGGTTGCCTAGCAACGGATCAAGGAACTACTGATAGTTTAGCCTTTCATTGGACCTAATCAGTAAAATTTAAAATATTTTTAAAATTGGCAAATCAAAAAACCACTATTCCTGACCTGTTTAAGCCATTACTAAAGAAATAGCACCCTTTTTTTCAATTCAAATAGAAAAAAAAGGAATGAATTAATTTTTTTATTTTTTTAAATTTAATTGCTTGATATTTACAACTATAATATGATTATAACTAGTAAATCTGCTGATATGTACATTATGACATGAAAAACACATGTGGAGAAACTACCCATCAGCAGCACTCCAGTAAAGTTCTATAGTAGATGGTCTCGAGGCCATCTTCTTTTCAGACGCCTCGGAGGGTTATCAGGAATAGTATGGGAAGCAAGTTGAGAGACTAGAGGATTCGAGTGTGTATGGAGCTTGTCGTGGAAGGATAGGTATGTAGTTTGGGCCAAATCAGTAACATATGGTATATTAAGATCATGATGGATGAGATTGTTTGTGACATAATAAGGAGCATTGAGGATTTTACAAAGGATTTTGGATTGTAAGGATTGGATACCAGATGAATTGGATGGTTTAGTAGAGCCCCAAAGCTCAACTCCGTATGTCCAAATAGGTCTGATAACTGTCATGTAAATGAGTCTTTTGTAATTAATTGGTAGCTTAGAGCGTTTGTCCAGTAAGTGTTGAAGTAGGGGAAAACGTCGAGCAGTTTCTTGTCTTTTCAGTCTTGTATGAGGATTCCAAGTGAGACGTTTGTCCAGATGGAGTCCTAGGTATCGTATCTGTTTGACAGGGTTCAGTGGAATATTATTAAAGGATACAGTTGGGCAGGAATTCGTAGCTTTACGACGAAGGGTGAAGGTAATTTGATGGGATTTGTTAGGATTTATTTTAATTCTCCAATTTTGACACCATTCTTGAAGGTTTGAAATATGGGATTGAAGAGATTGGGATGCAACAAATGGATCTAATTAATTTAAAAAGTAAAACAAACTACATCTTGTTCCAGTATTTTGATTATAAAACTATTTCAATACTGAAAATAAAGTGAAATAAGATTAAAACATTGTTAAAAAACTATAAATTATTTTTTTAATTATCTATAAAACAATACTCCTCTAACATAATAAAAATATTATATTATAATAAAAGGAGCCTGTCAACAAATGCCAAGATAAGACACTACAATACGGTCTTCAAACCTGTGATACTGTACGGAATGGAAACCGCTTCCCTCCCCAGCCTAAGGAAAATGTTAGGGATAGAAAGAAGAATACTAAAAAGAATTTACAGCCCAAAGAAGACACAGAAAGGCTATAAGTTGAGACTTGTATAAGGAATATACAAGAAGGAAATGATTTAGAAATGGACATAAGAATGAGAAGATTAAGGTTCTATGGATATATGGTGAGGATGCACCCAAAGAGACTAAATAGAGAAATCTTCTATAAAATAAGGTGTGTGTTACATCGAACAGATGAAGGAAGAAACTAAAAGATTGAAAATAACCGACTAAGACTGTTTCGATAGGGATGATTATGGGAAGAGACTCAAAGAAATGAATAACCTTGTGGAAAAGAGAGATGAGAGAAAAGGAATAGTGTTGACCGAGGAAAGAAGGAATGAACATTCGCAAAAGAATGAGGAAAAGGTGGGAAGGAAGAAGGAAGTGAAAATTATGATATTCGCGCGGTCTCTAAACCCTGGGTTACATTGGTATAATCAGTAATAGAGTTGGGTGGTAGAGTGCTTATTACTCCCCTACTAGAATAATGTAAACAGGTTGTGCTAGTGACAGTAGAGTCCTACAGATAGCAGCAGGAGAGGTTAAAGTGGATAGCACTTGTGGAGTAGTAGACTCTACTGTCCCGTCCTCACTTCCATAATCTTACTCTACTCTACGGGTTTGTTTGTTGACTATACCAATGTAAACAAACACAAAGTTTGGTTTTAGCAGAGGATAGTGTGTCTTTCTAGCTGTTTTACAGTTGTTGTAAACTTCGATAACTATTGTCTGTGGCCAGAAAATTTAAAGTGATTTCTAATTTAATACGTGCTGGTATTGCATCCCTCATGAATGTGTCCATTTTCTGAATATGCGGCTTAATTAAATTCAGCAATGTTTCAAAACTAACAGGAGTAATTCTCAAGCACATTTTATATTCTTTCGGGTCTTCCAAAGCCAGTTCTCTTAATAGATTAGCAGATGCTCCCAATTTATCACGTCTCTTAATCCAATCCCATACCCAAATTCTTTTTGCCTACTAGTTTCTTCCTCTCTAACTTCCTCAACTTCATTTAATAAAATATCTGCTGCCAGCACTAAACATTTTTTAACAACGGTTCGATATTTTTGCCTAACCTGCTTGTTCATTATTAGGCACATTGAATCAAACTATCCTATCTGGATTATTATAATTTTAGAATCTTATTATGATATATTACCATTGATTATTACAGAAAGATGTATTTGAACCAAAGGGCAGACAGGTTTTCTGTTGCCACAGTTAAATACAACTGTGGCAACAGTCTACTCCCATATTCTTACCCCTCTCTATTCTTTAACACTAAACCAAACTAAGGTCACCCCTGATTCAAAAGGGAGAATTATGCATAAAAAATCTCAAAAATTAAAACATGTTTTTATAACTGGAATAAATCAATTCTTTCGAACTTTTGTGACTCCTAGTCCTATCGTTGTCAGGTCACCAATGTTAAGCTTGTAATAATTCACAAATAAATTGATAATTAGTATCTTCAATTCTTCTTTTCATTTTAAAATCACTTCTCAATATATAAGCATCTATTGATGCGATATGAGTTAAAAAGGCAAACAAGTGGTAACCAGCATGTAGTAGTTAAAATTTTTACTTTTTCATCCGAAAATAGTTCTGTTTTAGTCTTCTGAAAAGTTGTGAGGTGCTTTTTTCACTCATCATGTTTCATAAGTAATAAAATATAGAAATTTCTCACCAAAAGATTTTCCTGCCCCTAAAATTTTCAATCCCAGGCCTAAATGGACGAGACAGAACTGAATCTAGCCAAATTGGAAATTCTATTAATCCCTATTTAACTTTACAATATATATATATCACTACAGTCATAAAATTAAGTAATCTTCGGTGGGCAGGTGATTTCCCCAGAGTGGAAATAAATGTCCACCTTCAAGGATGGTGATGAAAAAAAATATATATATATATATATATATATATATATATATATATATATATATATATATATATATATTATATTGTAAAGTAAGTCATAAATTTCTTTGTTAATTCTCTGTTGCCATTCCCCTCTAATATTAACAGGGCCAATGATTTGGCAGAGTACTTTTCTTTGAAAAATGTGAACCTTTTTTAATAAAAATGTTTTTATAATTCATTTACTAGTGAATGTTTGTAGAAACAACCCACTAAGAAATCAAAATATTTGAATTCCAAGTATAAAATACTGGATGCTTAACCTACATAAGGCAGTTGGTGGACTTTGGCACCATACTGGACAAGAAGTAGGAAGACATCAGGCCTCTGAGCATGTATAGCGACTGTTGCAGGGCTGGCCCTCATGCAAGTTTGTAAAGGTACGTCGGCCATCCTGACCTTTGTTCCGTCCAAATCGAACTGGAGTCGAGCCAACATCGCGTGATGCAGGAAGTACTTTAGTGCCTTCAGGCACTCGTTTCTGTTGTCAAACTCGCTCTTCCAGCCGGAGAAGGCACTACAGATCCTCGGCCCAAATATAGCACCTACAAAAGGGAAATATATATTTTATAATTTATTATTTTTATATACCAATTAACCTAAATTAATTATTTTAAATATTTTCAAAGCATCAGGTTTTATTTTCAAGTATCCATCTATGTCTGCAGCTCTGGTGAATAAGACAAGTTTTGTCCAGAGAAAGTTGACTGTATTGGGAAAAGCAAAATTGTGCCATTCTCTTAGTTTTGATATGGAGTTTTAAAATAAGCAATAACTCCTATGCAAGTCAATATCTGACAGTCCCTTAGTCACTAAAAACACAGAACCATTCTGGTTTCCTTAGTACAAGAAACTTATTTTGGAGAAAATTTGACTCAACCACTTATTCACTAGGGCTGCAGATATGTATAATACATCGATACTTTATAAGATTATTTTTTGCCTTTTTATAATATGTAATACTATAATATGTATGATACTGTAAAATTGTAGTTAAAATGTAAAATTATTTCACAAAAAAATAAACAAATTTCTCGGCACTTGTTTTTTGTTTAATATATTCTTTATAGACTAATATAATCCCTCAAAATATTTTTTTTTTTCACTTAATACCAAGTGTGATGTACTAGGAAGTTTATCAATCAATCTTCTTTTACCAATCATATCCTCATCATTTTCATTCCAAATTCCAGCTCTTGACTTACAGATGGA
This sequence comes from Troilus luridus, assembly GCA_964056705.1. NCBI lineage: Eukaryota > Metazoa > Arthropoda > Insecta > Hemiptera > Pentatomidae > Troilus > Troilus luridus. The sequence continues at coordinate 103,597,822 of OZ057416.1, read as the reverse complement.
ATAATAACATTATCCAAATTATTATTTTTTACATTTTATTATTATACAATGTTTTTTAAATGTTTTTATTGAAATAAAATACAAGACGGCACTTCACATCTTAGCACTGTGATCATGAAAATGAAATCGGCCTAGACAGTAGTATTTGTTTACTTTTTAGATAATTTTTAAATATAAAAAATAATTAATTTTTAAACATCAAAAAAAATATTATAAACTATTTATGTAGTCCCCTTTGATTTGTTTGACGTATAAGAAAACATTTTACTCAAACTGTGTCAAAAAAGAAAACAACAATACATGATAATGAAATAAACAATAATGAACGGTGGGCAAATTCACGTATTTCTCCTAGTTTGTATAGGTTTATTCCAAGACAGACAAATAACAACTAAAAATTAATAAATTCCGCAAATTATGAAATTAACACACCATACATCTGAACATGGACATACCAAACCATACTTCCACAGATTTCACATAATCAATGGCAATACTTGTTCACTAGGCAAAGAATAACAGGAATGTAAACATATAATTTATAATTGCTAAATGTATGAGAAGCAAAGGTCAAAATTAATTATTCCAATAATACCAAAAAGGAAAAATTGGTCAGAGTCTGAACACAAACTTTATTATAAATTTCAGCTCATAAATGAATTTATTAATAGCATTGATTTTGAAAAGTTTACATCAAATTGAGAAAGAATATATATATATATATATAAATTAGTTCATATTTTTATAAATGTAAATTTTTGTAAAATGTAATAGGAAGTAAGATATAATGTTATTGTACCAACTATATACATTTTTGGTTACCATATATTTAATTTTGTATGTAAGTAATTAAAATGCATACAGTAGGTGGTATAGAATGTGCCAATAAATAAACGGTAATTTCAAATGGTTACTATGAAAGAAAACAAAATGATAATGAAATACATGTATGTAGGATTCATAGGCATAATGATAAGAAAATAACCAAAATCCTCATTAAAAAAATATTATTCTCAACGATAAAGTTAATGTTAAAGAAGGCAGTGGGGTAAATATGATTTTGGAGACCAGGGATAGCCAGGTTATTACATTCCCTAAGTTTTTTTTTTTCAAAATTTGAAGATGTTCCAGAGAAGCACATATAAATGCAATAATTGCATTACCATAGCGACTAGGTTAGGTAGTTACTACAACATTATAATCTTGGTATTCATTTTATTATTAAAAACTACAAATTTATTATCAGTGCAGATTGAACCCTTGCCTAAATCTGTAATTTTTCTATTCCCCACAAACGCGAAAGAAGTGACCGTATTAGTCACATAATAAATTGTGCAATATATAATTTTTTAAGAGTATATGTTTCAAAATTGGTGGTTCGTTACACAAATTTGAGGTTGCATAGTGCCTAGATCGGCAATTTACAAAGCCTTAAGGCTAGTACGCATTTTGTAAGATTGTTAACTGATACCATGCTAGACTCACCAGAGATGAGCCTCTCAAAGGTCTGTTCACAGTCGAAGATCTCTTGGAGGAGCTGCTGTACCGTGGAGGTGTTCTTCAGGTTGAAGTTGAAGGCGATCCTGGCGGCAACATAGAGGACATTGTGGTACTTTCCCATAAGGCAAACCCTGTTGTTCTTCTGCTTGCTCTTCCTGTGGAACTGGATGGCTCCCAGGACTGCTTTGTCGCATGTTTCTTCTGTGTTGTCTTTGTTCGCACAGGCCCTAATGAGAGTTGATAAGTAATCGCATAGTTGCCTGCGCCGATACCTGGACAGAGGGATGCATGTACTCTTAAGATAGATAATTATGATAATAATACATTTAAAATAAGTCAGTATTAAATTGGCAAGTATGATATTTAAAACATTCAAGAAAATTTGAACTATAATATAATGGTAAAACTAAAACATCACTAAAGGTAACATCACTAAAACATCACTAGCTCACTATTCAGCAGGGATTTTCAGATGATATCAGATATTTTTGTTTTAGTCTCTGGTGTTTAAGTTTTGGATTAGGTTATTAATCCGGGATGAAAGTGTGGCTAGATTTACCTATAATCCTATAGCTGAAAGTGAATTTCTGAAAAATAAACAGAAATTTAATAATTCATGATAGCACTATAGGATATCTTCACATCTTCCGGAAAACACAAATTTTCCTTTGGATGAGGCTAATACTTAAAGAATCCTAAAAAAAAAATTCTCTCAGTTTAATATTGAGAAGTAGTCAGCTTGATTATTTAACAGGAGTTACCCTTTCGAACTTAGCCGTATAGTACTGAACATTCTTCCCCATGCATACATCGCAAAAATTGCGAGAACACGGGGATATAGGATCGGTGAAGAGGACGGATTTTTCTCAATTAGATACGACCCCTGGTAGCTCAGTAGTTTAGAGCTCTGCAACGGAGATGCAGACGACGTGGGTTCGAATCCCGGGCAGGGCAAATCTTTTCTCTTCATAACAAAAATATTTTTTTTAAAAAGTTCATTTCAGAAAGGGATATATGTACCAAAGCTCTAATTCTAAACTCTAAAACGTAATTCGTGACACTTAGCAATTTATCTTTGAGTCACTGTTCTATAACATTTTGGAACATAAACATATTTTTTAATTATTCAGTTATTTTATAATATCCTGAAGTCAAATTTTCTCTTATCCAAAAGAAACTTATTTGATAACGCGTATTGCCTATTTGAATGCCACTTTATGCAGCTATGCCAAATTGGACGAAGTAGCAGTTTGTCTATAGAGTTATAATTAGCATAGGGATATTTGACAATGTAAACAAAAATTAAGCAGAACGGCCAGTGGCGATTATCTTCCTGGATCTAGATGACTTTAAATCATACGAGTATAATAACTAATAACTTTCGCACCTAGCTCATTTCTTGGCTGCTACATGTACATTAGTCTGACCTGTACCACTACAATCCGTTAACTGGTAGAGACTGTACTCAGGTAGAGACTGTACTCATGTAGAGACTGTACTGTTTCATGGGCAACGGTTCTGCAAGAAGGTGACTTGTCCTAGGTCACGCTCAACCGCCAGATTTCCCCCCCCCCTTATTATGGGTACCCTATTTTTATAATATTTTATAGAAGCAGGATGAGTCCCAAGAGAGCTCTAACATAAAAAAGTAAGGGTCTTTTTCGTTTAATGCACAATTCGGTTATTAAAAAAAGTAACTGTTATTAAAAAGTAACACGTGATATAGTTACAACCTCCATATCAGTAGAACATATGACTACATTTCTTAGTTTCGTTTAAAACCTAATAATGGCTATGTTAAGGTTATACGAAGATTTTAAAGATTTGGACCGAACCATCGCATTCTTATAAGAAAAAGGCCCCATCCATAAAGAAAAACTATGCCGGAATGGACATTCTATGAAGTTGCGCAAGAGAGATGACCGGTACAGATGGCGGTGTCACAATGCAAGTTGTCTTTTGGAAGTAGGACTCAGGGAAGGTACGTGATTCAACGGTTCAAAATATCCTCTGAATAATGCAATTCTTTTTATTTACTCATGGACCAAGAAATATATAACAACGTTATTTTGTAAAGACGAATTGAGTAGGTCTGCAGAAACAGTAACAAATTGGAAAAATTATTTGAGGGAGGTTTGTGCTGATTCGCTACTTAAAAATCCTATCAAAATAGGAGGATATGGTATGACCGTCGAAATTGACGAGTCTTGTTTTACAAGAAGGAAACATAATGTCGGACGAATATATCCCAACCAATGGGTTTTTGGTGGTATTTGCAGGGAGACGAAAAAATCTTTCATATATTCAGTGCCCAACAGGAACAAAGATACTTTAATAGCGTGCATTAAAGAATGTATTCTTCCAGGAAGTGTTATAATATCAGATTTATGGAAAGCTTATTCCACTATAGAAAGAATAGAAGGTTATGATTTTAAGCATTATACAGTCAACCATTCTGAAAATTTCGTTGATCCTTCAACTGGAGCGCACACACAGTCGATAGAATCGTTATGGGCCGCGGCCAAAATAAGAAATAAAATAGAAGCTGGAACTAGAAGAACAATGTTGGATTCATATCTCTGTGAATTTATGTGGAGACAAAGGAATATGGGGAAAGACCTTTTTGAGGTTATATTGGAAGATATCGCTTCATTTTGGAAATTAGAATAAACCATATCATTTGTGTTAACAATTATAGTTACTTTATATTAATCACGTGTTACTTTTTTTAATAACCGAATTGTGCATTAAACGAAAAAGACCCAAAAGTAAAAACAATATAGTATGATTGTAATGCTTAAATGGTTTACGAAGTCTGTATTGTCGTTTAGTTTAGATAAACGATGCCACTTATACAATCTAAAATACCCGTTATAAAACACATATATCGGTGTTTGATGGTCGATTGTGATGTTTTCATTCCTTCCATCAATTAGTCGCCAAGAGTTACACAATTTAATTCTGCATTTGTAAATTTGATTAGAGTTGTCGTGTTCTGTGCAGCTGCATAACCCATGAAGAGTCAAGTTCACACAAACAGTTCAGTACACAGTAGAGACTGTACCATTTCTAGGACAACTGTTCTGCTACGACCGTCAGGTTTTTCCCCCAATTTATAGAACCCACTTTATACATGCTGGCTGAACCCTAAGAAGGTCTCAACATCCGGGTGCAACAGCGACTATTAACAGATTAAATAATTTATCTGTCATTACCAGATTTGAACCCGAAACATTCATCATAATAACTCAGCGCTCTTTTGTTCTGTAAGAATACTTTTATTTATTATTTTAGTTAAATTTATATGTATTCATTTCATTTTAATACAATTAGCATAAAAATATATTATTTTATCCTCAAGATCGAATTTTAATAATAGTTTAAGAAAGCTTAAAACACTAAGTCACTTCTCAAAAAAATTTAATTATAGTTTAATGACTAATGAGTTTTAAAAAAATTAACAAACAGCACAGTCCAAAATTCTTAGAAAAATTGTTGATGCACCATGGTATATTTCAAATCACACCATCCACAACGACATGAAAATTCCCACTTTAAAATCATTTATTCATAACAAATACATGACATTCCACTCATCGACACAATATCACCCAAACCCACTCGTTCTTCCGCTTTCCTACTCCCTATCACCTGGACTTGATAAGAAAAGATTAAAAAGACATTGGCCAAGAGACCTACTCACCTATTGATATTTTTATTCCAAAACTCGATGATCATGTAGAAAAGCAAAGAGAAAAAGCACTTGGATCAAATTTGCTGGATGCGCAATTTCAAATAAAAATTAAATAATAAATAATAAACTTACTCATTCGCTCCAGGAAATCCTAATCTAATTTCTTTATGAACATCGGGATTTTTCTTCTTCCAGTGATTCCTGATCAGCCAGAACCATGAACATCCCGACATTACGGAGTTTTCGGAAACACAGCTGTCAACCTTGGTGCATGTTTTATGTTTCGTACTTTTGTATAAATACCGACTTTAATTTTTTTAAATTACACTCTCAATTTATCGCATTAGATTTGATCTTAAAGCTTTAACCAGTGTCTTTCAGTTTAATCTCGTTAAAAACGTACTAAAACAATTATAACTTACACTATATAATAGTTATTGTTATAGCATTTACATAAGTATTTACGTTAAAGTAGCTATTAATTTCCATTGTGTTAGTAAAAATAAAATTTAAAACATTATACTACATCATTCCTCTACCAGTATTTACACTGATAGGACTGACCCTATTGGTTGAATAAATAACATTCTTTAAAAGTAAATAACAATATACAAAATGTGGATTATCTCAATACATCAAGGATTATTAAAATAACTGCTACAATAGTTTATACATCACAAAGAAAATAATAATAGTAATCATCAGAAATTATTTAACTAATTATAATTATAATTATTAGTAATTATTAGAAAATAATAATAACAAAAGGATTGCTACGTTTTCAATTAGAATTATAGAGTACATATTTAAAAAAAAGTCGACATAACAAAAAAAACAACTGAGATCTTGAACTTATTAAACAAATATATATTTTTGAAATAGTGATACTGTTAGAGTTTGAATAAGACACCTTCAATCTTTTGATCTTAGTAATTTTAAATCACATTGTTTATTTATTTCATAATGGACTAGAGATCTGGTTATTCCGTTGTTTAAAACAAGCAGCTTACTTTTTGAGTAAAAAAAATGAATAAATCTATAATTATTTTATGAGAAGCGAGGAGATAGTTGACTGGAAGATCTGAGTAAGGAAGGAAATAGTTGGGGGTGCTGTCAAAATTAAACACTAAATAAGTGGGTACTTATTTTATTTTGTGCCGACGTTTCGACCCACTTTGTGGGTCATCTTCAGGCCTAAGAAAGAAAAACAGACAAAACAACAAAACTATAAAAATACATTGCAGTAACAAGTAAATGATAATATAAAAAAATATATATGAAGAGTAATAGAAATTTAGAACAAAAAAGTGAGGGACATATATGAATAAAAATGTTACAGAGTAAATGTACAGAAAGGTGGTGATGTGAAAATTTACAAAGATAAAAGAAAGAAGTAAACAGAAAGTTTACAAAAAGAAAAAGTATAAACATCAGAGGTGAGGTGTAAAATTATGGAAAAGCTAGTAGAATATAGATAAAATATAAAATGTATGATAATAGACTCCTAGGGAGTTTACATAAGTAAAATGAAAGAAAATATTACAAAAATGATGCCAAAGAGTAAATAAAGGAAAAAGAAAAGTAGAAAGTAAAGATATAAATCTAGAGTATAACAGGTAGAAAAGTAAAATGAACATGGAAAGTAGAAAGTATAAGTAAGGGGAGTTTTAAAATCTATATACATAGAAAATGTCGGCACAAATTAAAATAAGTACCCACTTATTTAGTGTTTAATTTTGACTGCACCCCCAACTATTTCCTTCCTTACTATAATTATTTTAAATTGTTTCATGCTTTCAAGTAATGTATTTAAAACTTTAGGGGGTGGGAGTAGTGGTGTAGCATGCTTAGTTGTTAGGTTGAAGGTATTGGGTAATGACTCTTATATATAACATATTTATACAGAAATTCTTGATTTAATTGCAAACGTGTTAATTTTATATTTAGACTAGGAAATGATTTTATGTAATTCACTAAAAGTCTGATTTTTCATTGTTAGGACATGAATGTGAGGACAATAGTCTAGAACTATCAAAAGATAATTAAGCATTTGTTGACTGAATCTTACAAAGATGCCACTCTATATATTTAATTAATTTATATAAAATTAGTAAGTAAATAAATATAGCAAATGTAGACCACACTGGACCAAATTTACGGTCACTCCTACATACCCCGCATAGAGACAGTCCCTCTCCCAATCGCAGAAGACGTCTTGGAAAAAATGCGCGATGACTTCGTCCATGATCGTAGACTGGCGGTGTACCTCACGTTAACGGCTTCCCATCGCCAGATTACCTCCTAAGGTTTCTTGGCTTAGTGTCGTCATCCGGCATAAGGTCTCATGTCGATAATGTACGACCGTTGTTCAATTATAAGGATAACTAATTATGGAACATGGAGTTTGTCGTGCGAGTTATGGTGGTGTAGAAGATGGATGCGAAGTCAAGGATGAAATGTTTAGCTTGCGAGATATTAGACTCCGACGGAATATACCATTACACAAATTTAAACGATATTTTCTTTTCAATGTGAAATTCTACTAGTCTAATCTTCTTTACTAGTCAGTTCTTCACTACAAGTCTAATCCCTAAAAATAAATTTATTTTAATTTCTGATATCTTTGATTATTATAATTTGATCTTAAAAGTGAACTGGATCCCATCCAGCCGAATTTAATAGATTGGCCGGAAAGCTAACATTATATGATGTGAAAACATAATATTTTTTTTTTTTTTTTAAATGATTTTATTGAATTGTACAACTGTAATATTATACATCTAGTACAAAGGCTGTATGAATAAACAAATGCATGAAAGGACGTGTAGAGGCACTACCCATTGGCAGCACTCTAATTACATTTCTATTATAGAAGGTCTCGAGGCCATCTTCTCTTCAGACGCCTAGGAGGATTGTCCGGGATGGAATTGGAACCAAGGATGGAAACTAGTGGGTTTGGATGGGCCTGGAGTTTATTATGGAATGATAGGTATCTGGAATGGGCTAAATCGGTAACATATGGAAAGTTCAGGTCATTATGGATGGTTTTATTTGTGACAAAATAAGGAGCGTTTAGGATTTTGCGAAGGATTTTGGATTGCAAGGATGGAATACGAGAGGAATTTGATGGTTTGGTGGAGCCCCATAGTTCAATTCCGTATAAAAACATAATATTAAAAAGAAAAAATGGCCCATCTATCTAGTATTGTCCAGAGTGCTGCTGCTGCATTTCAATTCACGGAATTCGTGGTAAATAACAGATATCATGTTCAAACCCGTTAGAATTAAGGTAAACGGCACCATTTATTTATTTATTTTTTACTTCAACGATACACACAATTAATTTTAAAATGAGTTACCGGGTAACCTGTGGTGCAGTAGTTATGTAGCCTACTATGTCAAAGATTGCGAGCTCGCAGCCCTTCAGGTGCACTTTTTAAAGGAAGAAGAATTTTTTTAAGGAAGAAAAAATCCTTGGTTATGCTCTCCTTCGGAGGGGTGTGTAAATGGGGGCCACGAGCCTGTACAATGTCAGGTTTTCGATAAAGATCAATATCCAAATTATAACTAGATAGGCAAATTTTAGGACTCCTACTGTAGCATCGTTCGATTAGCGATAACAGGATAAAATACGTTAAATAACTAAACAAGCGTATCTGAAATTTACTGAACAAAAACATCGTTTTTTCCAACAGAGGATTTGATTGAGTTTTGCTTTGTCAAATATAGCAATACAGCAAGGCTTCCTTGTAAAAACTTTAGATCGATTCTGAACAGTATTTTTTTTATTAATTTATTTTTTATGCTGGTACCCTTTCAAATATGGAAGATGAAAAGAAACATTTCAACTAGTTTTTTTTAACGCTGAAAAGGTATATATATATGCTGTTCAAGCAAGAAAAAAATTATCCGATGTGAATAGACGAGATTTTTGAAGCACATCACCACTGGGGAAGAGATGCTTCATTTAGAAATGTAATTAGTGATAGATTTTTATCATCTGCAAAGTTAATTTTTAAGTTCCTACTTAACCCTCAAATACTGAGGCATGGTCCCATGGACCTTATGGTACCCATTTTCTGAAATTTCCCAGCCTAGCGATTATGGGAAATCCCCGTATGACTCAGTAGCTTCCTAACTTGTCAGCACCTTATTCAATCTGAAAGTGGAAGGTTAGTAATAACGTGTGTAAACATTATATATATATATATATATATATATATATATATATATATATAAATAACGACCTACCTCAATACTTACGATACTTTGATTTTTTCAAGGCAAGCTTTCATTTAACCCTCCTAATACCGGGTGGGGTCGCTAGCGACTGTGTCAGCTCATATTTTTGACTCTCCTTAAGTCAAAAACAAAGTTATGCTCACGAACGTCTAGGCCATTTATCCTTAGACTATATGTAACACGAAGAGTAGAGTCCTAACGAATTTCATGCTCAAAATAAAATACTGTGGATTAATGTTTTTTCCAAAAAACGAAGATGGGATCCCGGAACGACCCCACCTGGTAGTTACTGTTAGCCTTATTTCAGATCGCCTAAGTCACAGACTTTGCCTTTTCAGGATCTTTATATAATTTCCTAGAAGAATATTTGCATGTACAGTGTCAGTTTGCCGGTGTGTGTTCCAATTAACGTCCTAAATATATATTATTATAGTTAAGTAAATATTTTCTGGATGTCGTTCAAACTTTGCTGTTCTTCCGTTGGAATTCTCTCTCTTTCTTTCTCTTTTGCATCCCTTGTTCAGAAGCTATGAATTCTTTGATGTGTGTCAGTTCCTTGATAATTCTCAGATGAATTAGGTACCTACTAAATGAAAGAGAGAAAGGGGGGGGGCTAGATTTTTCAGAACTCTACTTTCAGAATTTCTGTCATTTCCTTATTATCATAGCAGAAGCATCCTCGAAAATCATATTGAGAAAAACCCTGATATCATTGCCCATTACAATGACATGAAATGAGGAGTGGACAATCTTGACAGAATGATAAGTGAGTATACCTGTCAGCGGCAAACTGAAAGGTGGCCTTTCGCACTTTTTATGAATCTGGTAAATATTGTTACAGTAAATGCATTCGTATTTGGATTGATCTACATATGGAATGGAAAAAGGCTTATCAACAAAGATTTTTTTTACTTGAACTCGGAAAAAAATTTGCTGCACCCATGATTCAGAAAAGGTTACGCGAAAAGAGGGCAAGGTATTACTTAAGTTCAAGATAAAATGACACTAAAGTAAACCTTGTTTGTAATGTTTGCAATAAATATATTTGTAAAGAGCACAGAACAATAGCATATTCATGCCTTCTTTGTAAGTAAGTAATTTAGGTTCTCTTGTAGTATGTTTGTTATTCCCTAAAATGAGTTATTTTCAAAATAGATAAAATTATACATTTTGATAGTTCAAAAATGATTGCTTTTGCTTTTCTACAGTCCCATCCTATCAGAATGACAAGCAATGGCTCTTAGATGGATGATATAATCGTAGCTGATGGCAGAAAACTCCAGCGACCCCACCTGGTATTACGTGTAACTTTTTTCACCCGGTATTAGGAGGGTTAATGTTTAATATCTAATAGTTAATATTAACCAATGATACTTTTAATTTATAATTATAATTAAAATATAAACTATTTTTCTTATTCTTTTCGAATTCATTCGTTATTTTAAATTACGTTACAAATATGGAACCCCGATCTAGCACATCAAAAATAGTTGTTTGGAATGATGATTCGATGAGGTTTGATGATAATGTTCGCCTCTTGTCAGATAACTTGGAGAAAGAAGAAGATGATATTTTCGAATCAGATCTTGATGACGGAGGCAACATCGAAAGTGATCAAGATGCAGCGTCAGAGCTGTACGACTGATGAGGAGACGGAAATCATTCGAAATGAGAGTGGCTATTTTTACGAGAAGAATGGATTCAAATCTAAAACAGAACCTGGTAAGCGAGATCGAGTTTAATAACACAATATTCTGCAACTACCAGAACGATGAAATCGCGAAACAATAACCAACTTACCGCGCGAATTGACGATCTATTTGGAGTAAAAGAAATCCCTCCTTTTGTTGAGTATGTGAAAAAACTTCCAAGAAACAAGCGAAAGTTTTGTTACACATCTGACAAATGAATTTTTTTAGGGAAAACCAAAAGTTAAACTAGTCATTCATGTTTTAAGTTATTATAAGCATGATTTGCACTAAATTAATTGACTTTTTAGTTAAATATTATTATTCTTATAATAACCGGATTCTAATATTTAATCAAAGTTGATTAAAATAAATCATGTAACTTGAAAAAGGGAACGATCAACAGAGACATAAAATAAATGTTAATACATTAGTGGAAAAGTTCCAACTAAAAACCTTAAGTCTCTAAACTAAAACAGGAAATTAAAAATACCTGTCCAATATTTCGCCTATTCAGGCATCCTCAGGGCAGAAAGAGAGTAATAGCAAACCAAAAGATGAATAATGCACCCAAAAAACACACATGCCTGAATAGGCGAAATATTGGACAGGTATTTTTAATTTCCTGTTTTAGTTTAGAGACTTAAGGTTTTTAGTTGGAATTTTTCCACTAAAGTATTAACATTTATTTGATGTCTCTGTTGATCGTTCCCTTTTTCAAGTTACATGATTTATTTTAATCAACTTTATTAACAAATTATATTAATGATAGATATACTTTTTTATAAAGTAAATTCCACGGATATTTCCTTACTACCGATTGGCATTTTCGATCTAAATACGGTTTCTGGCGATGGATAAAATTTCCTGGGCCCTCTTTAAATTGGATTTTCCCCCTCACCGCAAAATGGAAAAGCGAAAAGTAGGCTAAAGTAATAGAGAAAACTTGATATTTATCGAGAAGGCTTTACCTGGACAACCTTGATACTTGCTACTTATTCTGAAAGGAGAGCCTACTTAGGAGCACTTAGAGAAATTAAAGTACCAAAATAAGACCAAGGAGGGTATTATGAGCTTAGTGGCACAAGTTCGATTCCATCTCCTGTAATTAGATTACGATATATTATTTTGCGTAATTTAATATACATACATATTATATACAGTACACATTATAAATATAATATATACTTATATCAAAATAAGAACGTCAAGTATTGTGGGGATTGTATCACAAGCAAATTACATTTCCTAAAATTAGATTACACTTTGGATTATTTCGCGTGTTTACATTTTTTTCTTATATGAAATACTGTAATATCTGTGTTACAAAAAACAACAAAAAAACTGTACCACTACAATCCGTGATGGGTTTGGGGTTCAGTACTTGGTGGAGACAGTACTTTTTCATGGACAACAGTTTTGCAGGGAGGTCATTTGTCCAAGATCATGCTCAACCGCCAGATTTTTCCCCTTATTTTGGGTATCCACTTTAAGAGGCTGGGTGAGCCCCAGAAGGGAACTAGATCCTATATGATCCATTTGTAGCTGCTAACATACTAAATAAAAGTCATGGCCCTCAGGGGGATTTGAACCAGGATTTTCGGCATGCCAAATTAGTGCTCAACCACTGAGCCACTCCGCTCCCCATCTGTGTTAATAACATAGTAAAAAAAAAAATACATTGACATTAGTCAGCTGTTCACATATAAGACACTCATAACAATAATTACATACATTTTCACAAGCTCAATACAAAATATCAATAACTTAATTGAAATGATAATTAGTATATATATATAGTATCTACACCTATTTTATTTTCATTTCATTTTACCATTATTATCATCGTTAAGTTCAACAATAAATAGAACATTTGTACAATCATTTCTTAAAACAAGACATTTAATTATTACAAATAAAATATTTTAGGGAAAACGAAAAGTTCAACCAGTTATTAACATTTTATGATATTATTATTATCAATTTCACAATTATTAAACGACTTCTTAGATAAATACAATTTTTCTTATATCATTGGAATTCTAACATTTAAACTAAAGTAGATGGGAACAAAATGTATAGCTCATACTCAAGCCGCTAGGTGTCGTCAGTCTTGAGCATGTTACTGACGCGAACCAACAAATTTATCCACCACCAAAGGTCGCTAAACACGCCTAAAGAAGTTTTGACTTAGAAAAAAGTTATAAATTATGCTCAGAACAGGGCAGAGTTTATATCGTTTGTCAACGGTTGTGCAGAGTGGAGATTTGGCCGAGATTAACCACAAGTTTTTTCCCAGATTAGAGACATACACTTTATAGAGGCTGGGTAAGCCCCAGGAGGGTCTGGATTTGAACCCAAGACCTTGAGGATAGCAACTCGCCGTTCTATACACTGATAATAAAAGGTACCCATTTTAAAGAATCTAGCTGAGCCCCAAGAGGATCTGTATATCCCACACGGTAGATCTAGGGTAGTTACGTGGGTTTTTTTTTCAGTATTCACTATTTTAATTAAATACATTCATTGAAGTGGTAAAAGTTCCATTGTTTTATATATGTATTATATTATAAAATACATAATGTTTTATATATTACATGTATATTACAAAACCGAAACTGGTTTCAGAGTTATAAAACTATTATAACCCATTCGCAGAGCGTTCGAACTTGATAATAACATAACTGTAAACTTTTTTCATTTATATTCAAATGGAAATGGTTGACTGGATTGTTCTAAGAGGAGAGTAAAATGGTCGGGGCGCAGTCAATAAATTACACAATATTAGATAGATTTATTTTAGTTGTGCCTAGATTTCAATCTAATTTTTAGGCCATCTTCAGGGTTGAGAATTAAAGAAAACAGAAAAAAACTATACATTACACCAAATAATACTGTTACGGGCTACTGGGTGTAAAATGGACTAAACTATTACTTAATTCAAGAATCTAATATTTATTAACAAATTAACAAGAATACAATGAGATTATTTAAAACAGTTAAATTATTAAACTAATATCAATATACAATAATAATATTCTGCTAAATGTTATCTAATTTCTAAGATAATATACAAATAATATAAGATATTGTTTATACTAAGTAACTAAACTATTTATATAAATTTGTACAAGTACAATAATATTACACTATAGTTTACAATTACAAATTAACACTTACAGTTCGCTAACTAAAGTCCACCGACCGTAAGACTCTTCAAATATGACAAACTGACCCACAGTTTATTACACTTATTACACGGCCACTAATTGTCACTGTTGCTCACTAAGCACTTATTACAGACTGATACTAATACTAACTAACTCACACACACTGCCACTAGTTAACGACTGCTACTCACTGGCTTATTACAGACTCGTCTTATCACTACTGCGCGGCCAAAACAGCTCGCCTTTTTATATAGGCAAGGGAGATTGGGGTGGGGGCATCTAGAACATTCCGGGCCGATCGAGTAGGCTCTACGACATTCTATAATCCCTTCCGGCTTAATCCCATTGTTCGCCTAATCTTCTCAGCCTCCTTCCCGCTCAGACCGTAACACTGCCCCCTCCTTAAAAGTGCTCTGTCCCAGAGCATAGTCCGGAGAAATCGGGCGGTTATGAGCTTCCCTCGATGGAGACGCATTTCCTTTCCAGGGGTTGAACGTGCACACCAATATGGCGACCCCAGAGTTGGCGAATATCTCTTCAAGCATGTTCCTGACAACCTTCCACTCCAGGCCGTCATATCCACAGCCCAACTTAGGGATCGCGAGCTTGGTGACACGCAGTCTCAGAAGCTTACTCCGCAGGTCGTCGAGGCTTCGCCGCAGGGCATCATATGTGGGCTTGTGATCATTGGCACACTTGGTTACCAAGTAAAACAGATGTCGTCCTTCGTATGTGTGGTGGAGTGCTTTCCCCACGCTTGGTCCTTGGCGTTCTAGTTCCGTAGTACCACCAAACTTCTTCCTGAAGACCGTTGCAATCCCTCGGGAAGTCCTCAGATCTTCGGCGACACAATGGGCCAGAGAATAGTCCGCGGGTAACGAGAAGATATCTCTGTATACTGTCTGAGTTACTCCACGGGGACCTTGTACCTTAGGTTGTGCAACTGATACCTTACTGGTCTCCACGTTGTTGAGATACCTGACTTGCTGGTCTTTTGTCGGGCCATGGTCTCCTTTGTATGGGGCCAGTCTATTAAAATGGACTACCCTGGGTTTTCCTTTTGGCTGCTTTCTGATCCTATAGATGACGTCGTTTATCCTATTGATGATCTCAAACGGGCCATCCCAGGAGTTCTGAAGTTTAGGTGAGTAGCCTCGCCTTCTTCGAGGATCATGTAGCCAGACCAAATCTCCAGGTTGGAATCCACCTTTCTCTGCCCTGATGTCGTAACGCTCCTTCATTCTGTCACTGGCTCCCTGGATGTTTGCACGAACCTTCTCGTGGATATTATCCATCCGCTTCCGTAGATTCGTGACGTATTCCTCTCCGTTAACTTCCTCGTCTGGCTTGAACCCGAATTTCAGATCACAAGGCAAACGAAGTTCTCGGCCGAACACCACATTTGCGGGGGTCTGCCCCGTTGCTTCATGGACTGAACTGCGGTAGGCTAACAGGAACAAGTGAAGATACTGGTCCCAGTCCCGCTGATGGTCGGAAACCACTTTAGACAAATATCGACCCATTGTCCTGTTCATGCGCTCCACCATGCCATCCGATTGAGGGTGAAGAGGTGTCGTCCTGGTTTTCCGTATTCCCAGTGCTTCGCACATCCCGGAGAAGACTGCAGACTCAAAGTTTCTTCCCTGGTCAGCGTGAAGTTCCATGGGTACTCCAAACCGGCTGACGAGCTGCTTCACAAGTACGTCTGCAACCGTGACTGCCTCTTGATTCGGAAGGGCATACGCTTCCACCCACTTAGAAAAATAGTCCATGGCCACGAGAATATATCGGTTGCCTTCGACCGTCACAGGGAAAGGGCCAGCGATGTCAATCGCTATCCTCTCGAACGGTGCTCCCACGTTGTACTTCTTCATAGGGGCCCTCTTTCTTCTTGTTGGTCCGTTAGAAGCCGCACAATTCGCACAACGCCTGCACCAGTCCAACACATCGTCCTTAAGGTTTGCCCAGTAAAAGCGTTCACGAACTTTTTCCAATGTCCGGTGAACTCCAAGATGGCCGCCAGTTACACCGTCATGTAGTTCCCTAAGCACTTCGGGCACTTTATTCCTTGGAACGATGAGCTGTAGCCTACGCTGATCTCCTTCCGCGTTCTCCAATGCCCGTTTCAGCAGCCCGTTGTCCACTACAATGGAGTTCCATTGGGCCCAGTACGTTTTTACATTCTTCGACATTGGAGCAACATCCTGCCAGGCCGGTCTTCCTCGCCCTGATATTTTCCATTCCTTTATTTGTTTTAAGTCCGGGTCCTCGTTCTGTTCCTTTGACACCTCTGCATCTTGCCAACTGTCGATGACAACTGTAGTCCTCAATACCGCTGCCTGCTTCTCTTCTTGTCGAGAACAATGCTTGCAGCCTTCTTCACAAGGTCTTCTTGACAGTGCATCCGCATTCCTGTGGCTCGTTCCAGAACGATGAGCAGATTCAAAGTCATACTCTTGAAGGCGCTCAATCCACCTCGCCACTTGTCCCTCAGGTGACTTGAATCGCAGCAGCCACATTAGAGCCGCGTGGTCCGTTCTCAGCAGGAACCTTCTTCCGTATAGGTATTTATGAAAATGCTCTATGGACTTTACTACTGCCAGAAGCTCTTTCCTTGTGACACAGTAGTTTCGTTCCGGAGCTGAGAGTGCTTTGCTGAAATATCCAATCACCCTTTCTTCTCCGTCTTGGAGCTGAGAGAGGACAATTCCAATGGCGATGTTGCTGGCATCTGTGTCAAGTATGAACTTGCCCTCGGGACGTGGATAGCTCAGAATAGGAGCACTACTCAATTTTCTCTTCAGCTCCTCGAAGGATGCCTGACACTCATGATCCCAATGGAAAGTCCTTTTCTCCTCGGTAAGTCTGGTAAGAGGTTTTGCGATGTTAGCGAATCCTTTCACGTACCTCCGGTAATAGGTGCAGAGCCCGAGAAAACTTCTCACCTGGTGCTTATCCCGAGGTACTGGCCAGTTGGTGATCGCTGCTATCTTCTCTGGGTCAACAGCAACTCCGTTGTCTGACACAATATGCCCCAGATAGTTGACTTGCCTTCGGAAGAGATTACACTTCTTCGGGTTCAACTTTAGGTTTGCTGCACGCAGTCGTTCGAAGACCTTCTCCAGATTCTTCAGATGGTGAGCGAAGGACTTTCCCAGCACAATAATGTCGTCTAGGTACACCAGGCATACTTCCCAAGAGAGACCTCTTAACACGTTTTCCATCAGCCTCTCGAATGTGGCAGGAGCATTGCAAAGCCCGAACGGCATTACTGTAAACTGCCAGAGCCCAGTGCCAATTGAAAACGCCGTCTTCTCTTTATCTTCAGGTGCCAATCCAACCTGCCAATATCCACTGCGGAGATCCAAGGTAGAGAAGAGTTTACACCCCTCCAGGGTGTCCAGCGTATCGTCAATCCTGGGAAGCGGATAACTGTCCTTTTTGGTGACGTTGTTTAGAAGACGGTAGTCTACGCAGAACCTTGTCGTTCCGTCTTTCTTCTTCACCAATACGACAGGAGACATCCAGGGGCTACTTGAAGGCTCAATGACACCATCAGCTGCCATCTCCTTAATAATCTCCTCGGCGTCCTCCCGTTTGGCTAACGGCAGCCTCCGCGGGACCTGTCGGATGGGCTTCGCATCCCCAGTGTCAATCTTGTGCTGGACGATATCCGTTCTGCCCCGTGGTCCTGGTCCGATCTCGAAGACGTCATGCCATCGGATAATCATATTCTTCACTTCCTCGCTCTGTTCGGGCGAAAGGTCGCGACATGATTCGTCCAAAAATCCTTTAAGTTTCTCTGGGAGTCCTCGAAGCTCGGTGGGATGACGTTGCAGCTGACGAACCACTGAGGTAGCGGTGGTACACTCCCCGACTGGTGTTCCTTTCTTCAGCGTTACCGGGAAGCTGTTCAGGTTCATTAGCCGAATTGGAGTGGTAGGTCCGATCTTGATGAGAGACCTAGCAACCAGTACGCCGCGTCCAACCTCTTGTTCTTCGTGCCTTCCAGGTTCGAGTAGTGCACATTGACCCGCGGGTAGATGCCCTTCGACCATCCCATGCGTTACGATTTGGCTCCGTGCAGGTAAAGCGGTGTCTTCTGGTAGCAGCACTCGAGCGCAGAAGTCCTTTTCCTGCCGAAGTATGACTTCCTCGTCTCCTAGCGTTATCACACCTCTCGACATATCCAGCTTGATCCCGTATGTGATCATGAAGTCCATGCCCAATATGACATCTTCATCGATCTCTGCCACGAGAGCGCGGTGCTTCAGATGTTGACCCCCGATGATGAAGGTGGCAACTGTCTCCCCGTAGACCTTGGCTGGCTGTCCCGTGGCAGTCCGTAATGCCCAAGTTGTTGGTAAGATCTTCTCAGCTGGAAGTGTCTTCGAGTTCAAGATTGTCATGGTTGCGCCGGTATCTATTAGCAGACTTTGCAGCTGTCCGTTCACCATCCCATCAACGTAGAAACTGTTCGTTCTGCTTCCTATTGACGCAACCCTGGCGGTCTTCCTGGGGCCTTTGACGTTACGGGTTGACAGTTGCCCCTTCCCATCAACCCTATTTAGTTTTCCTGTGGCTTTTCTTGCTTCTTCGATGGACACTTGCTTCTAGGGTGTCCAAGTTGGCCGCAGCTCCAACAGCGTATCTCCTTCTTACGGGTCCTGAGAGCCTCCAAAACTTTCGTCACAATTTCCTCGACGCTGGGGACCGCATTTGGCTCCGCTTCTGCTGCTCGTACTCGCGCATGGCCCCGTACAGACTGTCTAACAGCCTCGAACTCCATGGCCTGGGATAATGCGTCTCCTAAAGTTTTCGGCCTGGCGAGCTTCACTGCTTGCTGTGTCTCTGGGTCCCGAAGTCCATCCAGGAATTTGTCGACAGCCAAGCTTTCGTAGACATCGTCGGTGACCGATGGGTAGGCGTTCCTTACCAGCCGGGCAATATCCGCTTCAAATTCCTGCAAAGTCTCGTTGGTCTTCTGGACCCTGCTTCTCAGCTGTGAGCGATACAGCTGGTCCATGTGGCGGTGGCCGAAACGCATCTCCAGTCTTCTGATCAGCTCCCCGTAGTTGGACCGCTCCGACATGGGTATCCCCTGCAGAACTCCCAAGGCGTCTCCACGCAAGGCCAGGCACAACGCTGAAGCTTGGGTCTCCTGTGACCACCCGTGGATCGAAGCCGCTGTCTCGAAGAGAGTCATGTAGTCCTCCCACGGCGTCTTTCCGTCGAATACTGGAATGGTGTTGTGAGCTGGTGGCGTCCCATTATTGGCGGGCAGAATAGTTTTATGAAGACTGGCCTCGGGGGAACGGTCGGTGTCGTTCGTCGGTGGGTTGCTCATACGTCCCTCAAGAGCCTCTACTCTTTGCCTAAGTTTGCTTTCAATTGAATTCAATTTTTCTCCTAACCTAGATTCTACATCAGCTACTTTATTATCTACATTTTCCATTAACTTAGTTTCTAATGTGCCTAATTTAGACTCTAGCCTATTTTCTACATTGCCTAGTTCATTTTTAACACTGCTTAATTCATTACCTAGTTCATTTTTAACACTGCTTAATTCATTACCTAGTTCATTTTTAACACTGCTTAATTCATTACCTAGTTCATTTTTAACACTGCTTAATTCATTACCTAGTTCATTTTTAACACTGCTTAATTCATTACCTAGCTTATTTTCTACATTGCCTAATTCATTTTTAAAAGTTGCAGACAACTTGCTCAAATCAGTTTCAAACAGAACGTCATCTGGATTTTCCCCTAACTCTACAAAAAATTGACGCAAGCGATGTTGCAGTACACTTTTATTTCCGGAAGAATCCAGATCACGTTCTTCTAATTCCCGTTTTAAATCCGCAACTTTTAAATCCATCAATTTAAGACTTTGAGAAGCCATTTTTCAAACAGTAGCCCAATTATTACAAAATAAAATAACAATTACACAAGATCCCACTTCTGACACCAATTTGTTACGGGCTACTGGGTGTAAAATGGACTAAACTATTACTTAATTCAAGAATCTAATATTTATTAACAAATTAACAAGAATACAATGAGATTATTTAAAACAGTTAAATTATTAAACTAATATCAATATACAATAATAATATTCAGCTAAATGTTATCTAATTTCTAAGATAATATACAAATAATATAAGATATTGTTTATACTAAGTAACTAAACTATTTATATAAATTTGTACAAGTACAATAATATTACACTATAGTTTACAATTACAAATTAACACTTACAGTTCACTAACTAAAGTCCACCGACCGTAAGACTCTTCAAATATGACAAACTGACCCACAGTTTATTACACTTATTACACGGCCACTAATTGTCACTGTTGCTCACTAAGCACTTATTACAGACTGATACTAATACTAACTAACTCACACACACTGCCACTAGTTAACGACTGCTACTCACTGGCTTATTACAGACTCGTCTTATCACTACTGCGCGGCCAAAACAGCTCGCCTTTTTATATAGGCAAGGGAGATTGGGGTGGGGGCATCTAGAACATTCCGGGCCGATCGAGTAGGCTCTACGACATTCTATAATCCCTTCCGGCTTAATCCCATTGTTCGCCTAATCTTCTCAGCCTCCTTCCCGCTCAGACCGTAACACTGCCCCCTCCTTAAAAGTGCTCTGTCCCAGAGCATAGTCCGGAGAAATCGGGCGGTTATGAGCTTCCCTCGATGGAGACGCATTTCCTTTCCAGGGGTTGAACGTGCACACCAATATGGCGACCCCAGAGTTGGCGAATATCTCTTCAAGCATGTTCCTGACAACCTTCCACTCCAGGCCGTCATATCCACAGCCCAACTTAGGGATCGCGA
This sequence comes from Troilus luridus, assembly GCA_964056705.1. Classification (NCBI taxonomy): domain Eukaryota; kingdom Metazoa; phylum Arthropoda; class Insecta; order Hemiptera; family Pentatomidae; genus Troilus; species Troilus luridus. The sequence goes on along the minus strand of OZ057416.1, from coordinate 103,576,676 downwards.
GCTTGGTGACACGCAGTCTCAGAAGCTTACTCCGCAGGTCGTCGAGGCTTCGCCGCAGGGCATCATATGTGGGCTTGTGATCATTGGCACACTTGGTTACCAAGTAAAACAGATGTCGTCCTTCGTATGTGTGGTGGAGTGCTTTCCCCACGCTTGGTCCTTGGCGTTCTAGTTCCGTAGTACCACCAAACTTCTTCCTGAAGACCGTTGCAATCCCTCGGGAAGTCCTCAGATCTTCGGCGACACAATGGGCCAGAGAATAGTCCGCGGGTAACGAGAAGATATCTCTGTATACTGTCTGAGTTACTCCACGGGGACCTTGTACCTTAGGTTGTGCAACTGATACCTTACTGGTCTCCACGTTGTTGAGATACCTGACTTGCTGGTCTTTTGTCGGGCCATGGTCTCCTTTGTATGGGGCCAGTCTATTAAAATGGACTACCCTGGGTTTTCCTTTTGGCTGCTTTCTGATCCTATAGATGACGTCGTTTATCCTATTGATGATCTCAAACGGGCCATCCCAGGAGTTCTGAAGTTTAGGTGAGTAGCCTCGCCTTCTTCGAGGATCATGTAGCCAGACCAAATCTCCAGGTTGGAATCCACCTTTCTCTGCCCTGATGTCGTAACGCTCCTTCATTCTGTCACTGGCTCCCTGGATGTTTGCACGAACCTTCTCGTGGATATTATCCATCCGCTTCCGTAGATTCGTGACGTATTCCTCTCCGTTAACTTCCTCGTCTGGCTTGAACCCGAATTTCAGATCACAAGGCAAACGAAGTTCTCGGCCGAACACCACATTTGCGGGGGTCTGCCCCGTTGCTTCATGGACTGAACTGCGGTAGGCTAACAGGAACAAGTGAAGATACTGGTCCCAGTCCCGCTGATGGTCGGAAACCACTTTAGACAAATATCGACCCATTGTCCTGTTCATGCGCTCCACCATGCCATCCGATTGAGGGTGAAGAGGTGTCGTCCTGGTTTTCCGTATTCCCAGTGCTTCGCACATCCCGGAGAAGACTGCAGACTCAAAGTTTCTTCCCTGGTCAGCGTGAAGTTCCATGGGTACTCCAAACCGGCTGACGAGCTGCTTCACAAGTACGTCTGCAACCGTGACTGCCTCTTGATTCGGAAGGGCATACGCTTCCACCCACTTAGAAAAATAGTCCATGGCCACGAGAATATATCGGTTGCCTTCGACCGTCACAGGGAAAGGGCCAGCGATGTCAATCGCTATCCTCTCGAACGGTGCTCCCACGTTGTACTTCTTCATAGGGGCCCTCTTTCTTCTTGTTGGTCCGTTAGAAGCCGCACAATTCGCACAACGCCTGCACCAGTCCAACACATCGTCCTTAAGGTTTGCCCAGTAAAAGCGTTCACGAACTTTTTCCAATGTCCGGTGAACTCCAAGATGGCCGCCAGTTACACCGTCATGTAGTTCCCTAAGCACTTCGGGCACTTTATTCCTTGGAACGATGAGCTGTAGCCTACGCTGATCTCCTTCCGCGTTCTCCAATGCCCGTTTCAGCAGCCCGTTGTCCACTACAATGGAGTTCCATTGGGCCCAGTACGTTTTTACATTCTTCGACATTGGAGCAACATCCTGCCAGGCCGGTCTTCCTCGCCCTGATATTTTCCATTCCTTTATTTGTTTTAAGTCCGGGTCCTCGTTCTGTTCCTTTGACACCTCTGCATCTTGCCAACTGTCGATGACAACTGTAGTCCTCAATACCGCTGCCTGCTTCTCTTCTTGTCGAGAACAATGCTTGCAGCCTTCTTCACAAGGTCTTCTTGACAGTGCATCCGCATTCCTGTGGCTCGTTCCAGAACGATGAGCAGATTCAAAGTCATACTCTTGAAGGCGCTCAATCCACCTCGCCACTTGTCCCTCAGGTGACTTGAATCGCAGCAGCCACATTAGAGCCGCGTGGTCCGTTCTCAGCAGGAACCTTCTTCCGTATAGGTATTTATGAAAATGCTCTATGGACTTTACTACTGCCAGAAGCTCTTTCCTTGTGACACAGTAGTTTCGTTCCGGAGCTGAGAGTGCTTTGCTGAAATATCCAATCACCCTTTCTTCTCCGTCTTGGAGCTGAGAGAGGACAATTCCAATGGCGATGTTGCTGGCATCTGTGTCAAGTATGAACTTGCCCTCGGGACGTGGATAGCTCAGAATAGGAGCACTACTCAATTTTCTCTTCAGCTCCTCGAAGGATGCCTGACACTCATGATCCCAATGGAAAGTCCTTTTCTCCTCGGTAAGTCTGGTAAGAGGTTTTGCGATGTTAGCGAATCCTTTCACGTACCTCCGGTAATAGGTGCAGAGCCCGAGAAAACTTCTCACCTGGTGCTTATCCCGAGGTACTGGCCAGTTGGTGATCGCTGCTATCTTCTCTGGGTCAACAGCAACTCCGTTGTCTGACACAATATGCCCCAGATAGTTGACTTGCCTTCGGAAGAGATTACACTTCTTCGGGTTCAACTTTAGGTTTGCTGCACGCAGTCGTTCGAAGACCTTCTCCAGATTCTTCAGATGGTGAGCGAAGGACTTTCCCAGCACAATAATGTCGTCTAGGTACACCAGGCATACTTCCCAAGAGAGACCTCTTAACACGTTTTCCATCAGCCTCTCGAATGTGGCAGGAGCATTGCAAAGCCCGAACGGCATTACTGTAAACTGCCAGAGCCCAGTGCCAATTGAAAACGCCGTCTTCTCTTTATCTTCAGGTGCCAATCCAACCTGCCAATATCCACTGCGGAGATCCAAGGTAGAGAAGAGTTTACACCCCTCCAGGGTGTCCAGCGTATCGTCAATCCTGGGAAGCGGATAACTGTCCTTTTTGGTGACGTTGTTTAGAAGACGGTAGTCTACGCAGAACCTTGTCGTTCCGTCTTTCTTCTTCACCAATACGACAGGAGACATCCAGGGGCTACTTGAAGGCTCAATGACACCATCAGCTGCCATCTCCTTAATAATCTCCTCGGCGTCCTCCCGTTTGGCTAACGGCAGCCTCCGCGGGACCTGTCGGATGGGCTTCGCATCCCCAGTGTCAATCTTGTGCTGGACGATATCCGTTCTGCCCCGTGGTCCTGGTCCGATCTCGAAGACGTCATGCCATCGGATAATCATATTCTTCACTTCCTCGCTCTGTTCGGGCGAAAGGTCGCGACATGATTCGTCCAAAAATCCTTTAAGTTTCTCTGGGAGTCCTCGAAGCTCGGTGGGATGACGTTGCAGCTGACGAACCACTGAGGTAGCGGTGGTACACTCCCCGACTGGTGTTCCTTTCTTCAGCGTTACCGGGAAGCTGTTCAGGTTCATTAGCCGAATTGGAGTGGTAGGTCCGATCTTGATGAGAGACCTAGCAACCAGTACGCCGCGTCCAACCTCTTGTTCTTCGTGCCTTCCAGGTTCGAGTAGTGCACATTGACCCGCGGGTAGATGCCCTTCGACCATCCCATGCGTTACGATTTGGCTCCGTGCAGGTAAAGCGGTGTCTTCTGGTAGCAGCACTCGAGCGCAGAAGTCCTTTTCCTGCCGAAGTATGACTTCCTCGTCTCCTAGCGTCATCACACCTCTCGACATATCCAGCTTGATCCCGTATGTGATCATGAAGTCCATGCCCAATATGACATCTTCATCGATCTCTGCCACGAGAGCGCGGTGCTTCAGATGTTGACCCCCGATGATGAAGGTGGCAACTGTCTCCCCGTAGACCTTGGCTGGCTGTCCCGTGGCAGTCCGTAATGCCCAAGTTGTTGGTAAGATCTTCTCAGCTGGAAGTGTCTTCGAGTTCAAGATTGTCATGGTTGCGCCGGTATCTATTAGCAGACTTTGCAGCTGTCCGTTCACCATCCCATCAACGTAGAAACTGTTCGTTCTGCTTCCTATTGACGCAACCCTGGCGGTCTTCCTGGGGCCTTTGACGTTACGGGTTGACAGTTGCCCCTTCCCATCAACCCTATTTAGTTTTCCTGTGGCTTTTCTTGCTTCTTCGATGGACACTTGCTTCTAGGGTGTCCAAGTTGGCCGCAGCTCCAACAGCGTATCTCCTTCTTACGGGTCCTGAGAGCCTCCAAAACTTTCGTCACAATTTCCTCGACGCTGGGGACCGCATTTGGCTCCGCTTCTGCTGCTCGTACTCGCGCATGGCCCCGTACAGACTGTCTAACAGCCTCGAACTCCATGGCCTGGGATAATGCGTCTCCTAAAGTTTTCGGCCTGGCGAGCTTCACTGCTTGCTGTGTCTCTGGGTCCCGAAGTCCATCCAGGAATTTGTCGACAGCCAAGCTTTCGTAGACATCGTCGGTGACCGATGGGTAGGCGTTCCTTACCAGCCGGGCAATATCCGCTTCAAATTCCTGCAAAGTCTCGTTGGTCTTCTGGACCCTGCTTCTCAGCTGTGAGCGATACAGCTGGTCCATGTGGCGGTGGCCGAAACGCATCTCCAGTCTTCTGATCAGCTCCCCGTAGTTGGACCGCTCCGACATGGGTATCCCCTGCAGAACTCCCAAGGCGTCTCCACGCAAGGCCAGGCACAACGCTGAAGCTTGGGTCTCCTGTGACCACCCGTGGATCGAAGCCGCTGTCTCGAAGAGAGTCATGTAGTCCTCCCACGGCGTCTTTCCGTCGAATACTGGAATGGTGTTGTGAGCTGGTGGCGTCCCATTATTGGCGGGCAGAATAGTTTTATGAAGACTGGCCTCGGGGGAACGGTCGGTGTCGTTCGTCGGTGGGTTGCTCATACGTCCCTCAAGAGCCTCTACTCTTTGCCTAAGTTTGCTTTCAATTGAATTCAATTTTTCTCCTAACCTAGATTCTACATCAGCTACTTTATTATCTACATTTTCCATTAACTTAGTTTCTAATGTGCCTAATTTAGACTCTAGCCTATTTTCTACATTGCCTAGTTCATTTTTAACACTGCTTAATTCATTACCTAGTTCATTTTTAACACTGCTTAATTCATTACCTAGTTCATTTTTAACACTGCTTAATTCATTACCTAGTTCATTTTTAACACTGCTTAATTCATTACCTAGTTCATTTTTAACACTGCTTAATTCATTACCTAGCTTATTTTCTACATTGCCTAATTCATTTTTAAAAGTTGCAGACAACTTGCTCAAATCAGTTTCAAACAGAACGTCATCTGGATTTTCCCCTAACTCTACAAAAAATTGACGCAAGCGATGTTGCAGTACACTTTTATTTCCGGAAGAATCCAGATCACGTTCTTCTAATTCCCGTTTTAAATCCGCAACTTTTAAATCCATCAATTTAAGACTTTGAGAAGCCATTTTTCAAACAGTAGCCCAATTATTACAAAATAAAATAACAATTACACAAGATCCCACTTCTGACACCAATTTGTTACGGGCTACTGGGTGTAAAATGGACTAAACTATTACTTAATTCAAGAATCTAATATTTATTAACAAATTAACAAGAATACAATGAGATTATTTAAAACAGTTAAATTATTAAACTAATATCAATATACAATAATAATATTCTGCTAAATGTTATCTAATTTCTAAGATAATATACAAATAATATAAGATATTGTTTATACTAAGTAACTAAACTATTTATATAAATTTGTACAAGTACAATAATATTACACTATAGTTTACAATTACAAATTAACACTTACAGTTCACTAACTAAAGTCCACCGACCGTAAGACTCTTCAAATATGACAAACTGACCCACAGTTTATTACACTTATTACACGGCCACTAATTGTCACTGTTGCTCACTAAGCACTTATTACAGACTGATACTAATACTAACTAACTCACACACACTGCCACTAGTTAACGACTGCTACTCACTGGCTTATTACAGACTCGTCTTATCACTACTGCGCGGCCAAAACAGCTCGCCTTTTTATATAGGCAAGGGAGATTGGGGTGGGGGCATCTAGAACATTCCGGGCCGATCGAGTAGGCTCTACGACATTCTATAATCCCTTCCGGCTTAATCCCATTGTTCGCCTAATCTTCTCAGCCTCCTTCCCGCTCAGACCGTAACACTGCCCCCTCCTTAAAAGTGCTCTGTCCCAGAGCATAGTCCGGAGAAATCGGGCGGTTATGAGCTTCCCTCGATGGAGACGCATTTCCTTTCCAGGGGTTGAACGTGCACACCAATATGGCGACCCCAGAGTTGGCGAATATCTCTTCAAGCATGTTCCTGACAACCTTCCACTCCAGGCCGTCATATCCACAGCCCAACTTAGGGATCGCGAGCTTGGTGACACGCAGTCTCAGAAGCTTACTCCGCAGGTCGTCGAGGCTTCGCCGCAGGGCATCATATGTGGGCTTGTGATCATTGGCACACTTGGTTACCAAGTAAAACAGATGTCGTCCTTCGTATGTGTGGTGGAGTGCTTTCCCCACGCTTGGTCCTTGGCGTTCTAGTTCCGTAGTACCACCAAACTTCTTCCTGAAGACCGTTGCAATCCCTCGGGAAGTCCTCAGATCTTCGGCGACACAATGGGCCAGAGAATAGTCCGCGGGTAACGAGAAGATATCTCTGTATACTGTCTGAGTTACTCCACGGGGACCTTGTACCTTAGGTTGTGCAACTGATACCTTACTGGTCTCCACGTTGTTGAGATACCTGACTTGCTGGTCTTTTGTCGGGCCATGGTCTCCTTTGTATGGGGCCAGTCTATTAAAATGGACTACCCTGGGTTTTCCTTTTGGCTGCTTTCTGATCCTATAGATGACGTCGTTTATCCTATTGATGATCTCAAACGGGCCATCCCAGGAGTTCTGAAGTTTAGGTGAGTAGCCTCGCCTTCTTCGAGGATCATGTAGCCAGACCAAATCTCCAGGTTGGAATCCACCTTTCTCTGCCCTGATGTCGTAACGCTCCTTCATTCTGTCACTGGCTCCCTGGATGTTTGCACGAACCTTCTCGTGGATATTATCCATCCGCTTCCGTAGATTCGTGACGTATTCCTCTCCGTTAACTTCCTCGTCTGGCTTGAACCCGAATTTCAGATCACAAGGCAAACGAAGTTCTCGGCCGAACACCACATTTGCGGGGGTCTGCCCCGTTGCTTCATGGACTGAACTGCGGTAGGCTAACAGGAACAAGTGAAGATACTGGTCCCAGTCCCGCTGATGGTCGGAAACCACTTTAGACAAATATCGACCCATTGTCCTGTTCATGCGCTCCACCATGCCATCCGATTGAGGGTGAAGAGGTGTCGTCCTGGTTTTCCGTATTCCCAGTGCTTCGCACATCCCGGAGAAGACTGCAGACTCAAAGTTTCTTCCCTGGTCAGCGTGAAGTTCCATGGGTACTCCAAACCGGCTGACGAGCTGCTTCACAAGTACGTCTGCAACCGTGACTGCCTCTTGATTCGGAAGGGCATACGCTTCCACCCACTTAGAAAAATAGTCCATGGCCACGAGAATATATCGGTTGCCTTCGACCGTCACAGGGAAAGGGCCAGCGATGTCAATCGCTATCCTCTCGAACGGTGCTCCCACGTTGTACTTCTTCATAGGGGCCCTCTTTCTTCTTGTTGGTCCGTTAGAAGCCGCACAATTCGCACAACGCCTGCACCAGTCCAACACATCGTCCTTAAGGTTTGCCCAGTAAAAGCGTTCACGAACTTTTTCCAATGTCCGGTGAACTCCAAGATGGCCGCCAGTTACACCGTCATGTAGTTCCCTAAGCACTTCGGGCACTTTATTCCTTGGAACGATGAGCTGTAGCCTACGCTGATCTCCTTCCGCGTTCTCCAATGCCCGTTTCAGCAGCCCGTTGTCCACTACAATGGAGTTCCATTGGGCCCAGTACGTTTTTACATTCTTCGACATTGGAGCAACATCCTGCCAGGCCGGTCTTCCTCGCCCTGATATTTTCCATTCCTTTATTTGTTTTAAGTCCGGGTCCTCGTTCTGTTCCTTTGACACCTCTGCATCTTGCCAACTGTCGATGACAACTGTAGTCCTCAATACCGCTGCCTGCTTCTCTTCTTGTCGAGAACAATGCTTGCAGCCTTCTTCACAAGGTCTTCTTGACAGTGCATCCGCATTCCTGTGGCTCGTTCCAGAACGATGAGCAGATTCAAAGTCATACTCTTGAAGGCGCTCAATCCACCTCGCCACTTGTCCCTCAGGTGACTTGAATCGCAGCAGCCACATTAGAGCCGCGTGGTCCGTTCTCAGCAGGAACCTTCTTCCGTATAGGTATTTATGAAAATGCTCTATGGACTTTACTACTGCCAGAAGCTCTTTCCTTGTGACACAGTAGTTTCGTTCCGGAGCTGAGAGTGCTTTGCTGAAATATCCAATCACCCTTTCTTCTCCGTCTTGGAGCTGAGAGAGGACAATTCCAATGGCGATGTTGCTGGCATCTGTGTCAAGTATGAACTTGCCCTCGGGACGTGGATAGCTCAGAATAGGAGCACTACTCAATTTTCTCTTCAGCTCCTCGAAGGATGCCTGACACTCATGATCCCAATGGAAAGTCCTTTTCTCCTCGGTAAGTCTGGTAAGAGGTTTTGCGATGTTAGCGAATCCTTTCACGTACCTCCTTTCACGGCCTAAGTTTGCTTTCAATTGAATTCAATTTTTCTCCTAACCTAGATTCTACATCAGCTACTTTATTATCTACATTTTCCATTAACTTAGTTTCTAATGTGCCTAATTTAGACTCTAGCCTATTTTCTACATTGCCTAGTTCATTTTTAACACTGCTTAATTCATTACCTAGTTCATTTTTAACACTGCTTAATTCATTACCTAGTTCATTTTTAACACTGCTTAATTCATTACCTAGTTCATTTTTAACACTGCTTAATTCATTACCTAGTTCATTTTTAACACTGCTTAATTCATTACCTAGCTTATTTTCTACATTGCCTAATTCATTTTTAAAAGTTGCAGACAACTTGCTCAAATCAGTTTCAAACAGAACGTCATCTGGATTTTCCCCTAACTCTACAAAAAATTGACGCAAGCGATGTTGCAGTACACTTTTATTTCCGGAAGAATCCAGATCACGTTCTTCTAATTCCCGTTTTAAATCCGCAACTTTTAAATCCATCAATTTAAGACTTTGAGAAGCCATTTTTCAAACAGTAGCCCAATTATTACAAAATAAAATAACAATTACACAAGATCCCACTTCTGACACCAATTTGTTACGGGCTACTGGGTGTAAAATGGACTAAACTATTACTTAATTCAAGAATCTAATATTTATTAACAAATTAACAAGAATACAATGAGATTATTTAAAACAGTTAAATTATTAAACTAATATCAATATACAATAATAATATTCTGCTAAATGTTATCTAATTTCTAAGATAATATACAAATAATATAAGATATTGTTTATACTAAGTAACTAAACTATTTATATAAATTTGTACAAGTACAATAATATTACACTATAGTTTACAATTACAAATTAACACTTACAGTTCACTAACTAAAGTCCACCGACCGTAAGACTCTTCAAATATGACAAACTGACCCACAGTTTATTACACTTATTACACGGCCACTAATTGTCACTGTTGCTCACTAAGCACTTATTACAGACTGATACTAATACTAACTAACTCACACACACTGCCACTAGTTAACGACTGCTACTCACTGGCTTATTACAGACTCGTCTTATCACTACTGCGCGGCCAAAACAGCTCGCCTTTTTATATAGGCAAGGGAGATTGGGGTGGGGGCATCTAGAACATTCCGGGCCGATCGAGTAGGCTCTACGACATTCTATAATCCCTTCCGGCTTAATCCCATTGTTCGCCTCCTTCCCGCTCAGTCCGTAACAATACATTACAGTTTAAATAGACATAAATTATAGGAATGGTAAGAAATGCAGAGAGTAAAAGATAAAATAGATCACTAAGTTCATATTTCCTTTGCCCTGATCATTTTGTCTTCTTTCTTATAAGTTTGTTTGTGTATTTAACGTCACTTTTATGCTGCTATGGCTAATCTGACGATGCTACAGTGGGAGCTCTAAAATTTCCCAATCCAGGTTTAATTAGGATAGGGATTTTTAACGAGTAACTGATATCGTACAGGCTCGGGACCCCCTTACATAACCAAGGGATTTTTACTCCCTTTAAAAAATCCTAAGGCCGCCTGCCTGGCTACGAACCCGCGATCTTTCTTATAATTGTTTCTAAATTTAGATCTATCTTCTGTATATTCTTCTTTCATGTCTAAATCTTCGAAAATTTCTTTCATCCAGTTTTCTTTATGAACTTTTTTTTATCATGTCAAGATTTTTATATCAGCCTGACACTACTCATCCTATATAAATGTCCATAGAGCATTAAATAGTATTTTTTTTTTGTCTAACATAAAAAACTATAATGTTAACCATTATTTTAATAATTTAATTTTAATTTAAGTTAAAACAAAAAAGTTTCCTTATAATCGATGAAGACCTTTTTTTAACGTTTTAATATAACAACAAGAGCACCAACAGTCAACGGGGGGCGTAGCTCAGATGGTAGAGCGCTCGCTTAGCATGCGAGAGGTACCGGGATCGATGCCCGGCGCCTCCATCCTTTTTTTTTCTTTTTTAATTTGTAATATATTTTTTATTTCAAATAATTATTAATTTTATTAAATATAATTTTTTTAAACATTACTTTAAGTATAAAACAATTAATTTATTATTTCTACTTTACGAAAAAGTATATGCTAATATAATAAATAATTATTCAGAGGTATGATAAAAAATAAATAACACTTTATTACATTCTTAAAAAAAAATTAAGTAACCATAAGCATGTATGTATACGAATTTACTATAAAAGAAAGTAATCTACCAGTATCTAGCATCTACCAGTCAACGAATTTCTTTCCTACATGAAAAGTCATGTTTTTTCGGCATATTTTTTTTTCTATTAGTCATTTATTATCAATTAATATTTTAGACATATTTTAAAAAATATATACCTATAACTAATTTGTCAGTCATATTTTTTTTTTTTTTCTCTGATTTTTTTTAATAGATAAATTTTTAATGTATATCAGTATTGTTTCATTCCTATAAAATATTTCGTACTAAGCTAAGTTAAGTGAATATTTTTGGAAAATAGTTAAGCCATTGTCTTTTTAACCTTTTCCTATCAAGCCCATGATATCCAATATTTATTTTATAATTGCGTTTATTTATAACACATTTATTTAATAATTTTAAATAAATATTTGTAAATTAAACTATATTCCTAGCTAAAAACTAAATTATAATGTAATATTATATAATTGAATATACCTCTAGTCATATAATTCAGCATTCTAAAAGCATTTACACGAAAAACTTCCTACATATTATTAAAAATCAATAGTTAAAATTTTGTTTCATCCATCCGTAAATTTAATTTCAAAATTATACTTTTTTATGAAAAACCCTATATCTTAAATTAATTTGTGGTTAAATATAAATCCATAAAGAATAAGATAGCAATTTTTAATCTAAATAGGTAACAGTCCAAATTTTTTTATTGTAATATTTTTCTTGGTATCAGTAATTAAATATTTTACAGTAATTTTTTTCAAATATTGAGATGAATAAGTGGCTTAAATTCATAATTTAGGGATACTATACAATATACAATGTATGGAAACAAGTTTTATTTACTAATAATAAAAATGTGTGCCCCAAATTTGATGTTAAAGAATTGCAACAGTTCAGTAAAGATATGATCCGTAGTTATTTGATTAATTAATTTTCCCAGTATTAACATAACATACTAATTTATTTTATAACAATAAGGCAATTTTATAATAGTTAAACAGCCACATCAGATTTTAGTACTTTTTTTTTCACTTTGCTTTTTCAAGTAATTTAAATTTAGCAAACGAATAACAGAAGTAGTTTAGATAAACAAAATAAAAACAAATAGGAAATTAGAAAACAAGATTAAACTTAGAAAAAATTGCATTAAAAAAAGTGCAGAGCATAAAAATAAACGAAGTAGTTAATTGACTTCGGCCAAGTCCGAACGAATCCACACGAAGTTCAAAAATATCGCTCAGTCCAACCTGGTCTTCGTTCTCTCCTCATTCGGAATAATGCCTGGTCAGTCTCTTGAATTTTTTTTAGTTATATATATTTTAAAATATACATCTGATAATGGTTTACATAATATACTTTATCAGTTTTAAATATTAAAAAAAAATCATCTCTAATGATTTTGATTGCAAACTTATTGTGTACTGACATTTGATTTAAACTATTTTAATTAGTCCTAAATTCGTCAATAATTAACAGAATACTACTTATAAAAATTATAAAATTATATTACACATTGAATTATATTTCGAGGAATTAAAAGATTCTCCGAATAGAGAAGCGTTTTAATTTTTAAGGAATAAATAAAAGTAATGAATAAAAAAGGTATATTTTTTGTCTTATCTAAATTCGATTTTAAATTGAATGAAAAAATATAATATATTTATACTTTTCCAATGTTTTCCATGATATTACTCGATACTACATAAATATTTCTAAGCTTGCCTTATTACGAAAAAGCGTTGAGCCTTTTTTGATTTACTGTTCTGCAATACTTTTTTTTTTTTTAAATATTTTTGCTTAAATTTTAAACAAAAATTTTTTGTAAACCACAAGACTTCGTTGCACGTTTAATCATAAAGTAAGTTTAAGTAACTAACGTAAAAGTAATACGAGTATCTCAATTCTAACATATATTTTTTTTAAGTACAATTGCAAAGTAATACATTTAAAAATTATTATTTTATATTAAAATGTAAATATTTGGAAATAATATTTGATATAAAAATATAACTTTGGTTTATTTACTGTTATTATAATAAAATTAATTATGTCCATCAAGATTAAATTAGAGAGGATAATAGTTGACTGAAAGATCTAACGTAATAATAAGTGAATACTTATTTGTGTGTATATTTTGACTGAACCCCCACGACAATGTCCATCCTCCACAAGATTATATTATGATAGTTTATACTAGATTAGTCTTTAAAATCTATTTATCCTAATTAGTCTTTAAAGTATCATGACCTTTAAGTATAATACAACTTTCACCAAACATTAAGTAACCAAAAAACTTGAAGCTATAAAAATGCTGTATACCTATAAAATAGTTAAAAATGAAATTTCGATTATTAAGGGTGTTTTTGGCTCATGTGAGGTATAAATATGAATTACATATTCATGTAATTGTGAAACTAGTTACAACATATTCAGGGATGATAAGAAATTTTCGGGATATTTGCGTATAAATTTGAAAATTTTAAAAAAACTCTATTAGAATACTTCTATTGTTGTATTCAAGAACGTAAACAATTTTCAATGTGCATGTAATTATGTGAAAGTAATAATCTATTAATGTGACACTTTTATTCACAATATATTATTTAAAATGCTTACATTTTAAAAACAAGAAACATCCATTGAACCATCATTGATTCATCATGATATATATGATATTTTAAATATATTAACAAATTAATATAATGAATCCGTAAAGCCTTTATTAATAGAATAGTATGATAACAGGAATAAAGTTTGAAGAAACGAAAACGAATAAAGGGAACAAGATAACAGGATTCCCTTCATACCATTATTTATTATTAAAACGGTTACTTGATCGTTTCGTTATATATATTAATGGCTGCTGAATCCGAATCTCTACTTAGTATTAGGTTACTATAAATAACTGTTATAAATACATTGTGTAACTATGTTATTTAAAAAAAAAAAACAGATTGTTGAATGTTGAAATTAAATGGGATGAAAAAATAAATGAAAATACTAAAAACATATTTTCATAGGAGTTGTGAACTAGGGGTGTCGATATCGAGTAAAATATCGATTTTTTAATATATACATATATATATATTCTGATTATTCAGTTCCAGTCAGTTCTTAAATTTCTTTTGGCGACGTTTCGAGCTAGCTTGATCTCATACTCATGCCCTAACAGTGAAAAAATGAGCTTTTAGTAAATACATTAAAATAAATATAAATTGGTACGTGTAAGATGTTAATTAGATAAGTTGTACTTACAATGTATTTACTAAAAGCTCATTTTTTCACTGTTATGGCATGAGAATGAGACCAACCTAGTATCGTTCTCTTGAAGGTTCTAGATAAAAACCTTAAAAGTATTAATATTGTCATATCCCTATCGATATATTTTAAATTATACAGAAATAGCCATATTAATAAATATAATTATATTTGGCCTTTAAAAAGGAGAAGAAGTTCTTTAGTTTAATTAAAAGTAAAAGTCAAAAGTCGAGTTTTAAGCTCGGAGAAATGAAACAATACTTTTGTTCAAACCTTTTCAAGGAAATAAAATGTTTCTTAGCCAACGCTTGTGCAGGGAAATGGTTGAGATCACGCTTAACCGGTTTCCTCCAATTTTATGAGCCCTATAAGGGTCTCCAGACATTACATGGTCGATTGTAGCTGTTCAAAAGAAATAAATAACTTATCTGCCACTGCCGTTCTCGAACTCAAGATCTAAACATAATTAAGTGAGCACCCTACCAACTGAACTAAGCTGTTCTTATTTTTTCCAATGAAAATACATTTTTTATTTTCAAGATCCCGGTCCTGGACATATCTTTTCCTTTCAAATAAAAATATTTTTTGTAAGATAATTTCTAGAGTTTTTAAAAAATGTCAGAAAAAATAATTCCCTATCCCTATCCACCGGTCTTGAACTTGGCAATACCATATGTACTAAGCTACCACGCTTCCCGGAATTTTAATTTAAAAATGTAACACTACAACCCGTGAACGGGCCTGGCGTTCAGTACATGGTAGAGACTGTACTGATTCATGGACAACGGTTGTGCAGGGAGGTGATTTATTCAAGATCACGCTGAACCGCCAGATTTCCTCCTCCCCTTATTTTGGCTATCCACTCTGTAGAGGCTGGGTGAGCCCCAGTCGGGTCCTGGATCCCATAGGATCCCTCTATGGATGTAGATCTGCCGCTAACAGATTGAATGAAAGTCTGCAAAGACCCAGGACCTTTGGCATGGCAACTCAGCACTCAACCACTAAGGCACTCCGGACTTTTTTTTATTTTTATTTACAGGAATTGGCCAGAAAGGACAACGCGAATATCACTTAATAATCTTCTTCACACTCTCCGCCTTCCTTCTGCTCCAATACTCTCTCATCTTCCTGGACTGTTCCTCTCGCTCTTCCTTAGTCAATTTTCTCCCTTGCCTCTCCTTCTTCTTGCAAGAACCCCAACTTCTTTTAGTTTTTTTTTTAAAAGCTTTCTATCCGGACAGTCCTTATCCTTGATTTTTAGCCTGTCCAGCTCCTCTTTTATTTGTTCATCATATCTACCTATACTCTTATAGTTTAAGACTTTCACGAAATATTTTTTGTTCAGCCTCTTAGTGTTCATTCTGACCATGGGTCCTGATGGCTGTTTCAAGATCTTCCAAATTTCTGTATATTTCTTCGTTGGATTTTCGCCTATACCCCTCTTCTGTTACTTTGGGTCCATGAACCCCCCTCAGAATTTTTCTCTCAATCTTCAGGACTTTCTCCAGACTCGTAAGGCTGGCTGACTGTTTCCAAACCATACAGTATTGCTGGTCTTACTACTGTACAGCAGTGTCTTATTTTTGCATTGGAGGACACATTTTTCTTGCTGTTCATTTTTCTAGAGGCAAAGTTTAGTTGTTTTTTTAATCAGCAAAGCTCCCAGTAAAAAAAATATGAATAATTCTAACTAGTAACAACATAATAACAAGGAACAATCGCCATTACAATCGAACGGGTGATTGTCTTATTGTTATAAGGGAGCTCCAAAACTAAGATATTTATGAGGTCTAAAGGAGACCAATCGAATGAGGTTACAAAAGGAGGAATCGCTTAGCGCCATCCTATTCCTCTTTTGTTTGATCCTTTATCAACTTCACTGCGCCTTTTAAGTTACCCCTCCCCCCAGAAAAAAAGGCATACTCGTTTAGTTGTACAAAAAGTTTTTCACTTCCCAACATCATCCTCAATATCTCTTCAAAATTAAACTAATTTTACAAAGTTAAGCTAAAGAAATTGCACCTTATAGGGTCATGTGTGGTGTAGTGGTTATCATAAGAACATAATATGCTCAAGATCGCGGGTTTGTGGGACGGTAAGAGGCCTTAGGATTTTCTAACAGTTTAATCTTCCATCCTTTAGGGGAGACATAAAATGGAGATCCCGAGCCTGTACGATGTCAGATACTCTTTAACGATCCCTATCCTAGTTATGCCTGGATAGGGAATATTTAATATTCCCACTGTAGCATCGTCCGATAAGCCATAGTCAGTGGCGGATTAAAGGTCCAGAGCGCCCTAGGCAATAACTTTATCGGCGCCCCTGTACCGGCCATAAATGGCCATCTTAATTTTAACTGATTGTTTTTGTAATTACGGTGACGTTGTATCGTCACATCCTAGACTAGTAGATCAGGGCCCTTGTACTTACGCTAATGCGCGATATGTTATTTTTTTTATTTATTTAAAAATTCTGAGCTCGCGCGCCCCTTGTAACTACGCGCCCCTAGGCACGTGCCTAGTTTGCCTTACGGATAATCCGCCACTGGCCATAGTAGAATAAAGTGACATGTAATAAAAAAACAAAAAACACACCTTGTGAAATTGAGCCTCGTATGAAAATGGAAATATGTATATATACATGAGAAGCGAGGGGATGGTTGACTGGAAGATAGACGTAAGGAAGAAAATAGTTGGGGGTGCAGTCAAATAAAAACACTAAATAAGTGGTTACTTATTTAATTATGTGCCGACGTTTCGACCCACTTTGTGGGTCATCTTCAGGGCTATAGGAGGCTGGAGCAAGACTAGCTCCCCTAAATATATATATAAATAAATATGATTGCAATAATGTACTAAAGTACTAGAGAAAACCTGTAAAATTACAACCCACGAAGGGCATTTGATTCAGTATATCGTAGGCACTGGACAGTATCTAATTCAACGATAGTAGATTTAAATGTTTTTATTTTGAAGAGAAAAGATATGTCCAGGACCGGGATTTGAACCCGGATCTCCCATTTTTCCGTCATGGTGCTGAGCTATCCTGGGTCGTACCTCGGCCAGACACATCCTTTCTCTTCACTGATTCCATATATCCGTGTTCTCGCATTTTGCGATGAATACAAGGGGAAGAATGTTCATTGAACATTACTTTAATTAGGATCTTGTTGACTTAGTTATTATAATTTATTTATTTTATTTTATTATTAATTGTTATAATTTTTATTTTTGAAGAAAAAAGATATGGCCATGGCCGGGATTCCAACCCGTTGGGTCGAAACGTCTAAATAGATGAAATGTAATGAATTTTGGACTTAAAGGTTTTTTTACACCCCAGAAAAAAATATAAAATTAAAGTCCAGTACCTATTAATTGTTATGATTTTTAAATATTTTTATTTGAAAAGAAAAGATATGTCCAGGGCCGGGGGATATGTCAGGGAGCCGAATCCCGGCCCTGGACATATCTTTTCTCTTCAAAATAAAAATATTTAAAAATTATAATAATTATTAAAAAAAATAGAATAAAATAAATTATCAAAGATAGTAGATTTAGCCAAAATTACGCTTGTATGCCAGGTTTCCCCCACATTGTGGGTTTTAACATCATTTATGCTGCTATGGCTAATCCGAAGATGCTACAGTGGGATTGCTATTTTGCCTATCCAGGTATAATTAGGATAAGGGATCTTAACGAGTACTTGACACAGCACATGGTTGGGACCGTCATTGTACGTCTTCACTGAAGGACGCCATAACCAAAGCTTTTTCACTATGTATAAACCCTTCAGGAGATCCCTCGACATCCTTCAATCTCTTCTCTCTAGGATAGAACTGTCCTATTTAAAGCCCTTTTCTTTCACTCTCTATCTTTAACAGGTAAAGTCCTTGAGAAACCTGATGAGGGTTCAATCTACCTGTTCTATCACCCTTCTCCTGTTATTTCTATATTAATATAATATAATATATAATTGCCTACTGAGTCCACATATAACAGTGTATTATACAAATATTACTTCAGAAAAGGTATATTACCTGTACCACTACAATTCATGAAAGTTCTTGGGTTTAGTACAAGGTAGTAACTGCGGTGTTTCTAGAACAACGGTTGTACAGGGAGGTGATTTGTCCATAATCACGCTCAACTGCCTGGTCTTTCTCTCTATTAAGGGTACCCACTATATAAAGGCTGGGTCAGCCCTGGGAGGGTCTCTAGATTCCACAGGATCCATATCAGGCAGTTAAAAGATTAAATGAATTATCTGTCACAGCCCGATTTGAGCCTGGAACCATCAGCATAGCAACTAAGCGCTCTACCACTGACCTGCCCTGCTCCCTAAAATTTTAAATACTTTACTTGAAAACAAATTATTAAACACTATTAAATATACGGGTTCGAATCCATCGACAAGAGACACTAATTGGCCTCAACTCTAATTGAAGGGAAATGAGAGATAAGTGAATCAAGAAAAAAACAAGCAAGTTTCCTCTCGTTATGGCGATTATAGTCGTCAGCAATATTTATCAATATTCCAGGCTATTATATATCATTTGAAGAAGAAGTAAAACTGATTGGAACAAAAAAAAAACATATTCAAAGATTTTCCTAGTCTATAAATACTTTTTTTTTTTAAATGTATCATGGTGAGCACATAGCTTTCCCAAATACCACCCAATTATATAATTCTTTAGAATCACTTAGGGGAAACCCCCTGTCTGCCTAAGATGGACCAGCCCACATTTAACTAACTTTACTTTTACAAACTTAAATGTATAAAAACAAGTACTTAACTTTTATTTTTATTAATTGTTATTTTGAAGGTGATTATTTTTAAATATTTTTGTTTTGATGAGAAAAGATTTGTCCTCGCCGGGATTCGAACCCGGGTCATCTGAATTTCCGTTGCAGTCCTCTAAGCTACCAGGGGTCGTATCCAAGTCAGACAAACAGTACTTAACTTTTAAGTAGAGGTAACCCCAATAATATTCTGGAAATTGAAATTTAGTTTAGTAATTATTTTGTAATCCCCTAGTGAGCCTAATAAAATTATGGAACCCAGTTAGTATTGTAATGAGGTATTGGGTATTATGCATTAAATATAATAATGAAACTTTTATTTTTAATTTTAGGTTTCTTTTTTGAGAAAAAATCAGAGTTTATAAGAAAAATATCTTAATCTTGTTTCCCTGACATCTATGTGTTGAAATAACAGTCATAAAACCAAAACATTGGAATAAGATTATTGATTATTTGATTATTTATAATTTAACTGATTGACCACGACAAAAGAACAAAACAAAAAGGTGTTCCTCGATTGGTTGCTATGCAGCGCTGATAAAATATTATACCAATAAAATCTTATTTATCTAATATAGAGTTAAAATAATATTTAAAAAAAAATTGAATTCTTAATTCCAGATACACACCAAGGCAGAATCGAAAATATAGAAAACATTTTGGATGTTCATCGCTTTGAGGTAGACATATTATAGTTTTTAATTGTAAGTTCATTTGCATATATCCATATATAACCATGGCAACAGTTAAATCCAAAATCTTTTAAACATTGGTTTCTTTAACATAAGATCCTTTATTTATCATAATTATTTATTTATTTATTATAGGTCGCATTAGACTATATTATAAGTTGAATCGTTTTCATTATTAATAACTTCTGATTTATTTGATTAAATTTTAAATATCTAGTTGTTTTATATGGCATATCTGTAGCCCTGGTGAGTAAGTGGTTAAGTCGAATTTTGTCTAGAGAGAGTTGTTTGTTTTGAGCGAAGCAAAACATGTCGTTCTCTAGACTTTGGCTTGAAATATAATTGCATTAATAGCAATAACTCAACGGGAATGACATGATTCTGCTTCCTTAAGTACAGGAAAATCATTTTGGACGGAATTCGATTTAGCTAGTTATTACTCCTTCAAAATGATGACGACATTACATTAAGCTTGCTGAACATTAAGCCTTTATTAGCAATTGAATTGGTTGAAGTTTTTTAATTCAGGAACTACACATCTGATATTCCATTTCCAACATGTTATTTTATTGTTGTTTTGTTTTTTTAATAAAGTCATAATTTGAGCTTTATCATGTTTGAACTTGAAGTTTAATGGGGATAATGACATAAGTTAAAATTTAAAAAATTACCAAACCTGCCTGGTTCGAAGAAGTGGAAAGAGATTTAGACGATATAGGGATTACCTGCGAGATTGTCTTGGAAACCAACTGTCTCAGGATAAAACTAGATACCCGTGTGGGTTTCAAGAAAAACCAAAGCTGAAGACGGGAAAGAGATGGACAGAAGAAAGAAGGGAGCAACGGTGACAAATGAGGGAGTACTGGGCCAATGTTAAAAAGAAAAAAGACAGTTGAAATGACGTGGTCCTTAGTAAGCCAATATGAAAAAAAAAAGTTTCAAACTTTTAAAAATTTTCTAATGGTTGATAAAATACTATTAATACCAATAACTAAATTTTTTTAACTTGGAACTTTCAAATACCTATATTGAAAAATTAGTTTTTTTCAGTTATGACATTCTTTTGAATGAGCGATATAAGCATCAATATAAAATATATATTTATTTATTGAAGATTTTACAATTAAATCTGGTAATAGGTCAGAAACAACTATGCCTCTGTGTCTAAAAAATGCTTCAAATCTATCCTCGATTTAACTATGTATGCACTCTATAAATTTATATATATTTAAAAACACTGTATAATAAAACTTTATAATTTGGCAAACTTAAAACAATTTATTCCCCAGTAGAGAAAAATTGATTTATTACATTTATAATAGCGAAATAATTATTTTATGTATTTTTAGCAATATATTTATATAAGGATCATTCCATAACAATTATAATTAATTTAAAGGTTATATCGGTATAAATGTGTTATATTTATCCTTTAGAAGGGTTCATAAGCTCACATTAAATTTAAATACAATTTTCTAAACTCAAAATATAAAAGAAAAACACTGCTGGCTATAATTTATGAATCTCATAACAAATAAATATTGTGTTTTAAAAAAATGGGATACAAGGCAGAGAGAAAAAAGCTTTAGCATACTAATTTAAATATAAGATTTATTTGTTGTTTGTTTCTTTTGCCAACAGGTTCTAACCACGGCACAAGATATAGAACGAGAAAATTATCGTTATACAATTTGCGGACTGTTTAGAAGATGTCTACGACCTTGTTGCTTGGACTTTGAATCAACAATATCCTCTATACTGACCGAAGCTAGTCTCCACACTACGTCCACTGACCTTCTCCAAGAGCTCCTCAACTTAGCGCCCTCCGTCCAACCATGTCAATGTCTAGCTTTGGTCAGTAATGACTCAAAAAATGTCTGCCCACTGTTACTTTTACCTAGGGAATACCTAATATAATATCACTAAGTTTTTAATTTTGTTTGTTTGTTTTATTATTGATATTTGTATTTTTAATGCGAACATTTTGTCCAAGAATATTCTGAGGTAATAAACATAATTCGAAGGTACAGTAATTAAAATTGAAAAAAAATAGCCTAAGTATTAAGTAATGGAATAATTTTAGTAACCTCTCAAACAAAACTTAATTTATTAATTTTTTTGTATCATATTTAATCCTGAAAAACATTAATTAAATGTTTATATGCGTGTAGTAAATGTATTTTTTTAAAGCCTATTAAAATTTCTTTCATTATTTTATAGTGTCAATAAATATATTAATATGTATATGTTAATAAATAAATGTATTAATTATTTTAATAAATGTATTTTTTTAAAGCTAATAAAAATTGATTTTATTATTTTCTATGATATTATATTTACAAATACCTAACATCACACCAAAATCATTAAATTTTTATCATTTTTTGTCCTCATTTTGAAAAAATAAAAAATTTTATATTCAATTAATGTTATATTTGATACTCAGCCATTGTATTTTCAATCTTCTTATAAAGAAACCAGATAATTGAGGAGGAAAGCAGAAGAACTATGGAACTATGGTTAAGTGTTTACGAATGAAATGTGGTGTGTTTGTCGTGAATATAACATTTTCCTTATAGAAGGAATGTCCATGTAATTGTGTCTAGTGCAATTCTAAATAAACAAAGAAGCATTTACAATGTATATTATATACATATATGGATGTGTTTTGCTAAGAAGTTATGCTCCATGTGTCTAAGTAGGTCTTATATCAATGAAGATTAGTTGTTGTTTCATAAGTCAAGTAAAGGTCTATAGTCCAGAAGAGGTAGTAGTTACTTGTAATGTCTTGTCATTTCTTGTCCTATAAATGTTTTATATATTTTTTTGAAGGGGCAGTAATTAAAATTAAAAATATATGTATAGTGTAAAGACTAGGATGGTTGGGGCATGTGGAGAGGATGGATCCAATGGGAACTCCAAGAGGGATGGTGTCTGAGATAATGTATAGGGTTCAAGTTTAAGAGGGAGGCCCCTCAGGTAGATCGACGATGTGGAGGGTGACCTGAAGCCAATTGGTATAAGCCGCTGAAGGTGCCTTGGGGCACACAGAGGCGAAGGTTCTTCAAGGACTGTAGAGCCCATTAATAAATAAAATATAATACAGCTGAATATTTTAATTTAAAATTCAGCTGTAAGTGAATATCATACCCTCCACAGAAGGAAAAATCTACAAAGTCAACATTTTATTTTGACTAGTTTTTAATAATTTTATTAAAATATACTTAGCTTACTGCACTTAGCAGGATTCCCGGTTTTTACCTCACATGCCACATGGTAGGGCGAGTAATTAGAAAAATTAATATGTTTCTTTTCAATTTATTGCATTTTGGTAAATTATTACAGACAATATTGAAATATTACCCAATTAATATTATTGAAGTGATAGCACCACAAAGATTAAGATAGGCTTGTAAAGTTGCTGGGCTTAGTGTAAAAAGCATTCCTAAAAAGCGCTGAGTCAACTGGAAAGCGTCTGAGGGATAGACCAAAGTGTAGGTGGGAGGATTCCATTAAGAGTGATTTGGCGGATTTAGGTTTCGGCATCGAGCCTTTGGGTTCCCTAAGCCTTATTATTATTGTTATTAATATTGAAATATATTTAAATTAGGTTAATTCAAAATTTGAATAAATGACATTTTTGTCTTCATTTTTGGGATCTCTTTACTTATGTTAGCAATTATTAATTAAAAAATACTGATGAAATGTACTAAGTAAAATTCTCCTCTATGATCGAAATTTTGTATGATACAATAATTTTATTCATATATTAATAAATAGATATTATTTCAATTATTATATTACTAAAATTGTATAACACTTCACTCCCACACTCCCCTATTTACATTGAATGTATTATGCAATATTGTTATTTGTTATATATACACTTAAGGAATTTATCTTGATTTTAAAGTGATTTTATCTGAAAATTAAAAAACGCATAATTGTTTTGTTTGTTTTTCTTTGTTACATGTACTGATTTTTCTACTTAAAAACACTCCAAATGAAATTTTCTAATCTTATCATTATTATTATTTCGATTAATGTTATAAAAAGAAAAAACACGTTATTTCATTTATTTTTTTTAACGGAAGTATTTTTACTTGAAAAGGAATGTTCCAGTTAGACTTTTATTTTTCCAGTTTATTTTAATTTATTAATTTTAGTTTTGAACGTTTTTCATTTAATTCTATTTATCATATAAAGTGGTCTAAATGACAAGTGCAAATTGTAATCAACATTTAAGGAGAAATATGAAGATTACATATTTTGGTTTAAGCAGTTTTTAAACAAAGCAATCATTGCGAATGATACAACGGATGTGACATCTGGCTGGCATAGTTAAGGTGATGTGAGTATTTTTTATTAAAGGTGATGTAGTAATTTTGGTTAATGAGATTAATAGACCAATAGACTACTATCTCCTTCCCACCCAATATACGCTCAAGACGGATGTATGTTTAAGCCCATAAAACCCTTTCACCATTCCAGCATTATCTATATCATACTCACAGTCGAAACAATGATAACATTAACAGTTGGTGGTTGCTTTATAATATCAATTTTTTTTTTTAATTTATTAATTGAAATTTACAACTATATTATAATAAAAAATAACTGGACATCTCTAAAAACTAGAGAAGGTTGAAAGAAGAATTTTGAAAAAAATACTGCGAGCTAAATGAAATAATAATGCAGAATACAGGTTAAGACCAAACAGAGAGCTATATTTGAAAATTTAAAAACAAACTGAGGTAATGAGGAAAAGAAGGCAGCAGTGTTTTGGTCACATCTACAGAATGGATGACAACAGACTAACCAAGCGCGTCTTCAACCTTCTGAACAGTTACAAATTTTTTTTTTTTTTTAACTCTTTTATTGAATTGTACAACTGTATTATATACATCTAGTACAAATGCTGTATGAATAAATAAATACCCATTGGCAGCACTCTAATTACATTTCTATTGTAGAAGGTCCCGAGGCCATCTTCTCTTCAGACGCCTAGGAGGATTGTCCGGGTTGGAATTGGAACCAAGGATGGAAACTAGTGGGTTTGGATGGGCCTGGAGTTTATTATGGAATGATAGGTATCTGGAATGGGCTAAATCGGTAACATATGGAACGTTCAGGTCATTATGGATGGTTTTATTTGTGACAAAATAAGGAGCGTTTAGGATTTTGCGAAGGATTTTGGATTGCAAGGATTGAATACGAGAGGAATTTGATGGTTTGGTGGAGCCCCATAGTTCAATTCCGTAAGTCCATATAGGTCTTATAACAGTCACATAAATAAGCCTTTTGTAATTGATCTGAAGCTTTGAGCGTTTGTCTAGTATGTGTTGAAGTAGTCGGAAGCGTCTAGCTGTTTCTTGTCTTTTCAGTCATGTGTGAGGGTTCCAAGTAAGACGTTTGTCTAAGTTGAGTCCTAGGTAGCGAATCTGTTCAACAGGGATAAGCGGAGTACTATTAAAGGATACAGTAGGACAGGAAGTCATGGGTTTTCGGCGAAGGGTAAAGGTAATTTGATGGGACTTGTTGGAATTGATTTTAATTCTCCAATTCCGACACCATTCTTCGAGGCTTGATAAACGTGATTGAAGGGAATGGGATGCAATATATGGGTCGTTATTAACTGATAAGACACATGTGTCATCAGCATACGTGGAGATGAAGGTGTTAGGATGGGTTGGGATGTCAGCTGTATATACTGTGTAGAGGATAGGACCGAGGATGCTACCTTGAGAAACACCAGCAGACTGGGAATAGAGAGAAGAGTAGGAACCATTATGATTTACTTTAAATGTTCTACCAGTTAGAAAGGAGCGAATGATTAAAAAGTATGTAGGAGGAAGGAATTGTCGGATTTTGTAAAGGAGACCTGGGTGCCAGACTCGATCAAAAGTTACAAATCTAAACCCACATGGTTCATTGAAATTGAGAAAGACATGAAAAATGTTGGAATTAAAACAGATACAATCAAAAACAGAACACCTTTTAGAGGAGCAGTTCAAAGGGCACGGTTTCAGGAGAGGAAGAAACCAACAACTAGAAGAAAGTAGACTCCAGAAGATAAAGAACAACACTCTCGAAGGATGAAGGAAATTTGGAAGCAAAGGAAATCGAACACAATTAAAAGTAACCAAAGTTGAATCATCGTACCCTCTTAATGGGTTATTCAAAAAATTTAATAAAAAATATAATGTATGAAACATATTGGCATGAATAAAGGAAAGTTGAGAAAATACCCACTGGTAGTACAAAGGTGTCAAATGCAATATTTAAAAATAATTAATTAAATTCCATATTCCAAATTAAACCAATTATTTTGATATTTATGATTCTATTTTAATATTTTTTATATTAAAAAAAATTTAACAAATTGTGAAAAAAATTAATTAACAAATAAAAAACATTATAGTATAATTAATTAACCACACATAAAAGAAACAGCAGCTTCCCTAACCATATTTTAAGCCAAATTTTATCAAAAATGTCTGGTAAACATTGTCCATTTTGCCCTAAGTGAGCCTAATAAAATATGAGTATCCATTTAGTATTGTTTTGAGATATTGAGTATTTTACTTTAAACAAAATAATGAACATTTTCCTAAAGTCAGCAGTCCTAAAATCGAAAAAAAAAAAATAGTTGATAAGAAAAATGTCTCAATCTTATTTCACTGTACTTAAATATCAGTCCAAAAATTAAAATATTGGAATAAAATGTAGCTTGTTTTATTTTCTAAATCGATCCATTCCATTTTTTTCACCTAAATTCAAAAATATTAATATATTTTGTTTAACGGCTTAAAGAAGTCGGGAACAGCTACTTTATGGTTTGCCAATTTTTAAAAATATTTATAATTTAACTGATCGAGTACGACAAACACTGAATAAAAAGTCAAATAAAAAAAATTAAAACAAAAAGCCAGGACAAATGTTTTCTCTTCAAAATAAAAATATTTAAAAATAATCACCATCAAAAGAACAATAAATAAAAATGAATGATAAATATAAAATTGACGGATGTCAACTAGATCCCAATTAAAGTAATGTTCGATGAATATTCTTCCCAGTGTATACATCGCAAAAATTGAAAGAACACGGGGATATAGGATCGGTGAAGAGAATGGATTTGTCTGGCTTGGATAAGACCCCTGGTAGCTCAGTGGTTAGAGCATTGCACTAGAGATGCGGGCGACCCGGGTACGAATCCCGGCCAGGACAAATCTTTTCACTTCAAAATAAAAATATTTAAAAATAATCACCATCAAAAGAACAATAAATAAAAATAAATTATAAACAAAAACTAGTTCCATGATCCGTTACCAGGCAACGCCCATAAAATATTCTATTAATAAAGTGTTTTTTGTACATTAGAGAGATAATTGTGAAAAGGAAAGTATTTGCGTTCGTATCAGATTTGTTTTTTGTTAATTTGTAAAAGTGTCCATTATTGCATTCTTTTCAGATATCCACGTATCAGTGACACGTTTTCAACAGTAATAGAAATTACTGTCGATTATTAGTTTCTGCAGATATGAATTACATAACCTATCCTACTAAAAAAATTAAAATAATCTTTCTGTGTCAAACTGATTCATAAATCAATCTAGCACAGTGGAATAAATGTCGATTTGATTGAACAAAGTACGTGATCTATACAATTTATTAATACTAACAATTTTTTTCTATTTTTAAAAATTTAAATGTGAAAAAACAATTTGAACGAAATAGAGTTACTATAAAACAACTCAATAAATTTAGGGAACAATTTTGGTCTAGCTGACGAAGTTATTTCCTATCTTAATCGAGTAAATCTGCTGAAGCAATATTTCATTTTTTTTTTTAAATATTTTTTTCATTTATTCTTTTTTTTTTTATACATATATCATTTTATAAATAATAGTCTTTCTGTGTCAAACCGATTCAGAAATCTATTTCATGCAGTGAAATAAATGGCGATTTGCATGAAGGTACGTGAATCATTACAGTTATTAGTACTAATATATTGTAAAATTAAAAGCTAAAAATTTACTAACGATTTATTTTATATTTTTTTACATTAAAATGTTAACAAACTAAAAAAATAAATAAGGTTTCCGTAAAATAACAAAATGAATTTAGGGAACGATTTAGGTCCAGCTGACGAAGTTATTTCCTATCTTAATCGAGAAAATCTGCAGAAGCAATCTTTCTTATATTTTTTATTTATTCTTTTTTTTTGTATATAAATCTTTCTATGAATAATAATCTTTCTGTGTTAAATAAATTCATAAATCTATTTGGCATAGTGAAATAAAGGTTGATCGTCCGGAATGAGGTACGTGATCTATTACAGTTATTAGTACTACAACCCGAGAACCAGTCTGGGGTTCAGTACATGGTAGAGACTGTACTGTTTCATGGACAACGCTTCTGCAAGGAGGTGACTAATCCTAGATCACGCTCAACCGCCAGATTTCTCTCTCTTGTTTTGAGTATCCTATTATTATAATATTTTATAAAGGCTGGGTGAGCCCCAGGAGGGCCCTAGACCCTATACGATCCATCTCCTGTTGCAAACTGATTAAATAAAAGTCTTGCCCGCAGCGGGATTTGAACCAGGATTTCCGCATTACCGCATTGTATGTAACCAATTTTTTAGATGATATATAATGTATAGTCATTAATCCTTAAAATATTTATGATGTCAGGGAGTTTTTAGATCTTCAAAAAAGCAATATTCCACCATGCATTGTTTTGTTATATCCGAAAGGGATTAGGCATTGACTTCGATGAAAGTTCCCAGGCGGCTTAACTTTTTCCAACACTTCCGACAGTTATCGTTATATTGCAACTAATTTGCACAAAACCTTGACAAATTATATAACTAAACCTTCCACACGAACCACTCTATCAATTGGTAAAAAACGCATGAAAATCCATGAAGTAATTTCTGAGTTTATCCCGAACAGACATAGAGACACGGCGGAGCACTTTGTTTTATATTATGTATAGATTATTGTTGATACAATTATATATAATAAGAAAATAAATAAATAAATAAAAATAATGTTGTCATTATCCAAAGTTATTATGTTTTAACACTAAAAGCTGTTTATTGCTCCAACCAGCTCCTCTGTAATCTTTCTTTGTAATTATTCCGCAAGTTGCCTTAGCGAGTTTATTAACAAAAACTCGTAGCGAGTTGAGTTACAAGTTTTCACTGTTTGTTTGTTTTCCTTTTAATATTTAAAAAAAATACAAGTTATCATGAGATTTCTAATGGAAAAGAGAATGTAATTATGGGAATAATTATACAATTATTACAAACACATTATAAATGTGTATAATTCGGTAATCATTTCATCTTGAAATGAACGTTTCAACCAACATATATCATCAATATGGTATACATTTCAACTATAATTTTTACCATAATTTATATTATTTTATTTTTTTATTAATTATTATATATTTAAATATTTTTATTTTTAAGAGAAAATATATTCCCAGGGCCGGGATCCGAACCCGGGTCTTTCACGCATCAGTTGGGGTGCTCTACCAACTGAGTTATAACTAAAAATATTTAATTTTTTTTTTATATTGTTCTTTTGATAGTGAATATTTAAAAATATCAACATAAAAAAAAGAACAATAAATAAAAAATAAATTATAATAATATAAAATTGACGTAAGTCAACGAGATACCAATTAAAGTAATGTTCAATGAACATTTTTCCCCGAGTATACATCCCAAAAGTTGCGAGAACACGGTGAAGAGAATAGATTTCTCTGACTTAGATGCGTGCCTTGGTAGCTCAAGTGGTTAGAGCACCAGGCTGGAGACGCTGGTTCGTATCCCGGGCAAGACAAATCTTTTCTCTTCGAAATAAAAATATTTTTAATATTTTCCATAATTCAGTAATATTCATTAGTCTGTATTTACATATTTAGCCCTGAAGAAGGCCATAAAAGTGGGTCGAAACTTTGGCTCTTGAATAAACACTTCTCCCTACCTTTGAGAAATTGATTGACTTCCACCAGGACCGTTTTCTTTGACTTACGTGAAATTATCTATACTTCGAGATGTTAGTTTAAACTTTTATTTCTTGATGAAAAGATTACCGAAATCTACTCATTACAAATAATTACATTCTGTTTTCCATACTAAAGCTGACGATAACTTGTATTTTTAGAAAAGATTAAAAATTAAACTAATGAACTTGTTATTGTAAATCAACTCGAAAAAACAACCTGTGGAATAATTACTTTTTTCATAATGAATCGTAGCTGCATTATTACATATACAATTTGGGCGGTAAAACAACAACACAACTAATTGGCAATTCCAAGGCTTCTGCTCCGTTTGTCTATAACCAGCTATAGGTTTTCTTATCAGTAACTCAATTATATCGAATGAGTCATATATGTTCCCTATCAGCTGTTGATTTTGCGCATTGGAGTAACTGTTTTTGAAACCTCTCCCTCCTGTCAGAAATTTCCGTAGTTGAGACAAAGCAAGCGCGATATCTACAGATGACGCTGTAGTGACTAACTAGGAGCCGTGTAATAGGGATATTACAAAAGTGGCCTCCAGCGATTGCTCTCATTGTGGAGGAGGCTCTAGGACGAACAACTATCGCAGGGGCAGTCGTCAGCTGATACGTCCCGTACAAGGTACATTATACAATATCTTATCTGTTACATAATACTATTACGTCGTAACCATGGTGATGCCGAATCGATTATATCTGGACCAATGTGATATTACTTTGTTGTTTCATTTAACACCATATTATGTTGGTAGGGCTAATCGGGCGATGCTACAGTGGGAGTCCTTAAATTTGATTGTAATATAAAGACATAAATAGTAATATACAAAGGATTAGCGGTTCCCATGTACAATATAAGTCGGTTTGGGACATAGTTACGTTTGAAGCCAACTATTTACCTAAAGTGTATATATAATATACACAAAATACTAAACTAATCATACAAAATATTACAACTCCCATTGCACATCTTAATCGGGGCAGAATAAACAATACAAAATGTAAAAAAAAAATATAAAAGTTATAAATATATATATATATATATATATATATATATATATATATATATATATATATATATATATATAATTATAATTATATACAATAAATAGTATATAATTATATACTATAATTTTTTATAAAAAATTATAGTATATAAAATAATTAAATTACTTGGTTGTTCTATATTTGTTACTAATATCAATATTTACCTATATACATAAATATTTATATTTATATATATATTATTTAGGTGTATACAATATCTAATTAGTTATATAGGTAAATGACTATTTAACTATATACCAATCATATACTAATTATAGTTAATCATGTATATCCAATCACTTTATTTTTTGTATCTTATTAATTCTGCCCCTATGAAGACCCTCTAACAAACAGATTTTTAATATTTGAGAAGTTATTTTTGCCTCCGGTCGGACGATTTTCTCCTCTCAAAGTAAACTAAAAGTATTTAAAAAACAACAGTAAAAATAGAAAAATAAAATTATTGGATTATTTTATCTATATAAAAAAATACCTGTACCACTACAACACGTGAATGGGTCTGGGGTTCAGTACATGGTAGAGACTGGACTGTTTGATAGACCCTATTGTTACAATATTTTATAGAGGCTGGGCGAGCCCCAGGAGGGTCCTAGATCCTATATCCATCTCTTATCCAACTCTATATATCTATCCACCTCCATATATCTCCATATCTATCCATCTCCGGCTGCAGACTAAATAAAAGTTTTGCCCGCAACGGGATTCGAACCAGAATTTCCGGCATGGCAACTCAGTGCTCTACCACTGAGCCACTCAGCTCATTTTATATACTATTATTTTTTACGGACCACTATCTACAACATATAGTTTAAAACATGGGCTAAGCTAAATAAGGGGGGATAAATCGTCATAAAGTTCTACTTGAGAGCCTTTTCCTATTCATTTATAACTCGTAGAATAGAGATATTTATAACAAAGGATAAGAACATTCAATATTATCAACGAAAAGTTTTACAAGTTTTAAAACTCTTTATACGGTACTTGTCTAATAGAAGGTCCCTACTACTGGTAACACCGCGGAATATAACAGTCTTGCAACCTTTTATCGTTTGTTATTGTTTGTGTACGAGTGTCTTTACCGGGTTTTTTTATTGCTAGTTCTTAAATATGGTGCAAATATGGGATCTTCCTAAAACTGAGAAAGAAGCAGTTGAGTTTGTTCAAGAAAAAGGGGTATTGCCTCGAAGGAAAAGTTATCAGCAGGGCCAAAATATGAAATTGTTTAGAAAAACAATTATTTAGAGGTGTCAATTTAGAAGTTGCAGAAGTAAGTTTGGTTTTAGAAATCGAACCTTGCCATTTTGCCTATTGCCTTTTTTTTTAAATTATTATTGCATTATTATGTTCACTATGACTATGTTCTTTTTTTAAATTTACTACTGTATTATTATGTTATTAATTCTGTATTTTGTTATTGTATTTTATGTTGTATCCTTCTATTTTGATTACTATTAAATTGTGTTATTATTATTAATAAAACGGCCCTTTTATTGTTATTACTATTATATTATTGTGTTATTATTACTTGTTTGAAGGATGTAAAATCATTTGTTATATGTTTGTGATAAATGTGGTTACGTCAAAACTCCTAAACAGCAGCGCTAGTGTCCGGATGTAAGGTTCAGCAAGCCCTTAATTTTAATTTAACTTATCCTTGTGGCTAATTAAATAAATTAACTCCAGAAAAAAATCAAAAACGTTCCGCATCGTCATTGGAAATCTCTACCACACCACTTTAGTTAAATACATGTAGATATCACACGAAAAATAAAATGATTAAAATGCACACTACTCAACTCAAGACTCTTCATGGACTGTAGTAGAAGAGTTTTGTTTTTTTATCTAAGATTTAATACTGCCTTTTTACAATTATCAGGCACCCTATGCTAAAATCTCTAATCAGATTAATCCATTTTGTCATTTCGAATCCTTCACCTAATAAAACTTAATATCACCTTCTCTTTAAACACTGCTCTGGGACTCTAACGGTTTGTTCCAACAAAACAATGGACTGGAAGTGAGAGCGGACTACTCGTAAAGCAATGATCGTGAAGAAATCATCACTTTTTTAAGTATACAGGAATTCCATTGAGTGCATCCATATTTCTCTAAACTGACGCTACGTCTATACGACGCTAGGCTGGCGACAGAGCCTTTGTTTCACATGACAGAAAATCTACCGTAGCGTCTCTAGGCCTCTGAAACCATATACAAATGTTTTTCTTAAAGTTATTTAATGACATTTACAACTATATAACAGAATTTATGAATTAAATATAATGAATGTTTACATTGGCACGAAAAGACAAGTAGAGAAACTACCCAGTGGTAGTGCTCAAATAATTAGTTCGACTTAGAAGGTCACGAGGCCTTTTTCTTCAAATATAAAGGCCTTTCTCTTCAGACGCCTCGGAGGATTATCACCAATTGAAGATGTTGCTAGGTTTGAAACTAGTGGGTTTGAGTGGAAATAAAGTTTGTCATGAAAACATTGATATCGAATTTGGGCCAAATCAGCAACAAATGGAATATTGAGGTCGTTATTGATGACTTTATTCGTAACAAAGTAAGGAACATTAAGGATTTTACGAAGAATTTTGGATTGTAAGGGTTGAATTCGATGGCTTAGTGGAGTCCCAAAGCTATACTTCGGAAGTTCAGATACAACATAAAATCGATTCTATACTTTTGTTCACTTTCCTCTTGCCTGTACCCGTTTAATCTTAAATTGACATTGCCTAATTAAATAGACCTCCAAGCTCATTAATAATTCAAAACTCAAGATTAATAAGGATATTGAGAACATAAAAACATATTTGCTTGCTCCGATGCTACTTACTTGAAAATGTAATATTTAAGCATACAACGTATTATTAAAATGGTGTATTATTTCCAGATAATGATGATCATTCATTATAATTATAATTCATAAACATATATGTCCATCCACATCACTTTCTTATCACTTTGATGATGAATTGATCTGAATAGAGTTCAGATTGTTACAGATCACCTTAACCCAGGAATGTTTGCGGAGATAATTATTTCTAGTCATCAAATAACTGAGCTAAGGTAAAACGGTTTACTTAACACTATATAAAACATTTTTACTAAATTCAAAAAAGGAAATCAATTGCCAAAAAATGTGGGTAATACAAACAACTAAGAAACCCTGAAACTTCCCAACCTTTTATTTATATGGTAAGGAAATAAATTAAAATATTATAAAACTTTATAATAAGGAGTCATCTCGAATGTTTTAGCAAGGAAAGAAATAGAATAGTGGAGGATGAATAGAAAGAAGTAGCTGGTAGTGGAGGATGGATCGAAGACCGCAAGAATTTGGATAGAAATGGGAGGAATCTAAGACCGGCCCAAACTGTTTCGATTAGTACAAGCTAGGTGGACAGAAGTCATGTTTAAAATTCTAAAATATTTTATTGGAATATTGTAAACAATTCTTCAAAATATAGAAATATTATATTTTTTAATGCCTGACACACTCAATCTCGTCAGAAATAGGGTCCAAAGTAATGAATCCATTGCAACAGACTAAATCAGGTGAATTCAAAGATTCATTTCAACCGCACAAAATTAAAGTTTTACTAATTTTATATGAATCAAATGTTGAATATTTATAATATATGTGCTCATAGGTACTATTTTTTTCAATAAAAATAATCTTCTGATAATGAAAATATATTAATTTTTTTTAAAATGCATGAAGGATTATTCCTCATTTTGAAACTTTCAAGTTGTGGTAATGACTTGTGTCTGTTCAATAACTTGTGTACTTAATTATTCGAAATAAATGCAAAAATGTCGAAAAGTAATATTGTTCATCTAGCTCCTACTAGCCGAAACACTGTGCGTCCGATTGATCATTCAAAAAGCAAAGGATACTTGTAGCTTTTAGTCACGTTTCGGAGTGTTTTAAAAAAAATTAATTTTAATAAAAAAATACTCTACAATATTGTTTTTTATTTATTATTAAAAAAAAACCCAACCTATCTTTTTTTTTTTTAATATATGAAAATAACAAAGTGAAGAAATACATTTTAATATTAAATGTGAATTTTAAGCTTAATTACTATAGCTTCAACACTGGTAAGAAAAGCAACATAGCAATATCTATTAAAATTATATAGAACATAAAATATATTGCTTACTTTAATACTTTTTTAAGTTTTAATAACCAATTAGATTTATGTTACCAGTTTAGGTAACAAAAAATGTATCTGTATATGTATTGACGTCCGGAAACTTTATTAAAATAATATTGTAATTTAAAATAATTATTAAAATTAATGATTGTGATTTTCCTCCAGGTACTATTGAAACAATGAAGCATCAATGAAAAGTATAATGCCATAGAGGAAGGGATCGCCTGATAAAGAACAAAAAGATATAAGATTGATAAAAACTTCGGTCAGACGGCTACCTGCTGAGCCTCCTGTCACACCTCGTCTTCAGGTAACTCTATATATATATATAAGTATGTATATTTATATTAGATCACCTGGTAGTAATAGATGAGAATCTGTGTAATGTTATTAGTTGGATTACAACCTGTAATTTAATTTATAAGTTGGATAATAACTGATTTTATTAATCTGAAAAGATTACATATTAACGTTTTAAAAGATACACAAGACATATTAATACTCTATTTACATAACACAACTAAACAATACAAACCTGAAAAGATTAATTAAATTACAGGTTGTAATCCAACTAATAACATTACACAGATTCTCATCTATTACTACCAGGTGATCTAATATAAATATGAACGTTCCATAACCTCAATCAAGGCTAACTAAATATCCAGTACTTGGATTTTACATATATATATATATATATATATATATATATATATATATATATATATATATATATATATATATATATATTTGTCTTTTTGGTCTTAATTTTCTTCAAAATATATATACTATAGTTTGCATTTGGTCGAATATCAGCGAAAAGGGGTGGAAGTGCGATTCGTATCTGTAAATAAATAAAACGTCAACATTATTTTTTTTATTTATCAAGCGATATGATTGAAGTAGCAATTAGAAAACAATTATGATATAATTCATTACGTACATCAACAGAGTTTAAGGGGGAAACATAGTATTTAATTCCAAGTATTAAAGAGTTATTTAAAATAAATAAAATATTTTTAAATTTGAATTTAAAAGTGGAGTTAGTCAGTTATACATTGTTATGAACAGCTACAAATGCACTTCGTAAGTTATGAAGATAATTTTTAAATAACTGAGGATTATCTTGATGAAAAGAATATAAAAAATTGTGCTCTAAACGCCATATTTGCATTGAACAATAGCGGACTCTTATTAAGGTTGAACTAAGTCAAAGAATCAACAATTTTAAGAGTTAAATCGTTTAGTAGTTAGCATAACTATCAGCTGTGCCCAAGATCGCGGGTTTTTTAGGACTTTTTAATGGAATAAAAAATCCATAGCTAGTCAGTTATTTTGTCTCATTAGCAACCTCGTAACTGCTGCAGGGCTGTTTATAATCCGGTCAAGGCAGGTTGAAATTTATTTTGTAGCGAACCCATGGAATTAATCCCGGCCTTTTCTCTCTCTTAGAAAGGTTAATAACCAGTAACGAATCCTTGGTAATGCTATCCTTCGGAAGGGATGGAAATTGGAGGTCATGAGCCTGAGTAATCTGAGCTATTCGTTAAAAATCCCTATCCTAATTATAACTGGATATGCAAAATTTAGGACTCCCACTGAAGCATCGTCCGGTTAGCCATAGCAGCATAAACTGAAGTTAAATCAATAAATAAACATTGACTTTTAATTGACATTTCCTAAGTATTAGTACTTATACAGAGGACTGGTGGGGTCTGTTGCAGGAGGGCTTGACCCCCCGCGGGTTGTAGTGCCATTTAACTTAGTAAGTATTAGTAACTTCGTCAGAATAGTGGACTTAATAATAATCGTACATTAGACTTCTAATTCCCGACGCAGGATAGAGTCCAGTTTTAGCAGATAATTCCATCACAAACACGGATCGATTTCGATTTCGATACATCTAGAGCTCACCTAACCATTATATAATATAAGGTGTGGAACCTGGTACCTGATACCTAATTATATCATCTACACCATTGTTTTATTTTATTATTTTGTTCTGAATATAATCAACCGGATATCTGGCTAGATTAAATGTTTAAGTCGCCTGTAGATCAGGAAGGAAAACAGATATTAGTTTTTGCGATAGTAAGGCATATTTCGACCGATATCTCCAATTTTATGCCTATAGTATTGTAATCGTCTACGATGATGTTCGTTTCCCGATGGTATTTCTTCTGGAAACAACATATATATTCTTAAATCATTTCAACTTAGAAATGTTAACATGTGTTTAGTTTACAACTAAACAATCTCTTTTTCAGATATGGGCTGGATTGCGCACAGTACTCTCTTCCTCGTTGCCTTCTTGGCCGCAAGTCATGCGCTCAGAGTCGGTGTAGGGAGAGCAGATATCACAGGACCAGCAGCCGAAGTAGCTTTTGTAAGTCATATCTGGGATTCATATGTTTTTAAATAAAAATATTTTGCTTGTGTCAATAGTGTTTGTATTTATTTTCTCAAATTATGTAAAACTATACACAATTATTCAAATTATAGTACCCCAGCAAGACCCAATACACGTAGAAATCATTATAAAGAAAAGTGACATAAGTATATCATTGGTAAATGGGGGTTATAACTTTGAAGGAATAGAGAAGTTTAAATAACTTGGTTCAATTCTGACTCAAACCAAAGAAATAGAAGAAGAGACCAAAGCGACGATCCAAAACAGCAACTGGTCTAGAAAGATTTTTTTTTTCAAAACCAAGATATATCACATGAAATTAAGAGTGTATAAGACGGTAATCCGAATAAGTACGGTAAATGGTGATATATGGTAGCGAAACGTGGACCCTTAACTGCATAAGAGAAAAATATACAAAGGAAAATATAAGGCCCGAGCAGAAAAGATAGAAATAGTTTCCGAACAAAAACAAATAAGAAATTTAGGGGCTTATAAGAGGATCCAGACTTTGTCTCCTGTATCACTTACAACGGACAGATGGGGGAAAAACCCCGAAGAAAATAATGGAAGGACATCAAGGCTACAAGGCTGGAAGATTCTCGAAGGGGCCTAGTTCTTTCAGTAACCACTGATCCGACTGAATTCGTGAGCGTGGTAGCTCAGAGTGTGAGCGCTGAGTAGCTGGTCTCAGGGTCCAGGATTCGAATCCGGCTAATTATTTAATCAGTTAACACACCTAGGCTGGCTCAGTGAGATATGCAGATCATCCTGGGGCTCACCCAGCCTGGAATAGGTGGGTACTTCTAATTAAGGGAAAAACTGGAGGTTGAGAGTGATCTTCCCCATATTACTCCATTGCACAACCGTTGGCGTAGAAAACCCAAGACCCTTCATGGTTTCTAACGGAACTGAAATTTTTTTCATACATTTTTTGTTTTAATTTTTTTGTAAATAAAAATATCAACAGAATAACAAAATAAAATTTAATTAATACGTTTAGTGGTATCTAATATCGTTTTTATTTTTCATTATTTATTTATTGGTATTTACAACTGTATTACAACAATAGGCTAAGTGAAACTTACAGAAACTATCCACTGGTAGTATTCAAACTACAAGTTCAACTAAGAAGGCCCATCTTCTTTTCAGACGCCTCGGAGGATTATCGGGAATTGAAGAGGAAGCTAGGTTTGAAACTAGAGGGTTTGAGTGGCAATAAAGTTTGTTATGAAAGGATAAATAGCGGGTTCTGGCCAAATCAGCAACAAATGGGACATTAAGGTCATTTTGGATGACTTTATTCTTAACAAAATAAGGAGAATTGAGGATTTTACGAAGGATTTTGTAGGGGTTGGATACGAGAGGAATTCGATGGCTTAGTGGACCCCCAAAGCTCTACTCCATAAGTCCAAATGGGTCGTATGATGGTCATGTAGATGAGTCTTTTGTAATTAATTGGGAGCTTAGAGCGTTTGTCTAGTAAGTGTTGAAGCAGCCTGAAACGTTGAGCGGTTTCTGGTCTTTTTAGTCTTGTATGAGGGTGTAAAATCGTTATCTATTCTCAAAAGAATCTATGGACCTAGGAGAACACCTGAAGGATAAAGGTTGAGGTCGAATGAAGAAATTTATAGGGAAACAACGGACTTAGAAACTGATGTTAGGGTGGGAAGGCTAAGGTTCTATGGACACATGATGAGGATGAATCCTGAAAGACTGAACCATCAAATTTTTCACCGAATCCACTGTCACAAAAATGCAACGGGATATTTCAAACAACTTAGGGATGATATGGACCAAGTGAGGCTAACAGACCGAGATTGTTTTGACCGAGATGAATACAGAAGGACGCTCAAGGGTATAAAGATTCTTGTGGGAAAAAAGCGCCTCAAAAAGGGTCTTGCGTGGTCTGAGGAGAGAAAACTTAGGGACGCAGAGCTCATGAGAGACATATGGGAAAAGAGGAAGCATTAGCTGTGATATTCGCCTGGTCTTTAAGTCCTTTTCGTGGGAAAAAGTAAAAAAAATCGTTATCTATGAGACAAACTATAGCTTATGTTTTCTAAAATTCGTTTAAAATCCAAGTAAACGAAAAACAAAGAAATCACCCGAAGGAACCACCCGAATATATATCAGGACATTAGAATAGTAATGTAGGGTTTAAGCAGTCAGATGTGATAGGAAAAAATCAGAAGGTGCCAAAAGATTCAATGATGACGCCACAAAAAAAGGTTGGATCCATTTTCGTGATACAATTTACATCTAAACACGTTTTTTTAAATATTTCGCGGAAGCTGTAGTACACAGAATATCCGATTTAGTGTAAAGTAATTGAGGCCCGAAATAATATAATCTGGAAAGAGATACAACGATAGCCGAAAATGGGTTATTCTATTTTTTAATCCGTTGAAAATTCCCCGTTAGAAAGCCGACCGATTAAATTATTAAATAAACTTGTAAATATCTTTGAACTTTTGCTCTCAGGAAAATTCTTAGGAAAACTTTTCTGTCAAAAGGTTAGCAAATCAAATAAGATTAGATCACCTGAAGATGTAATCTAATCTGTATTTAATTGCTTACTTTTGTGTTCGGGTTGAAGTTGTTAAAAGATCGATTGAAGAAGATCGATCGGTACACTTAAACCAAAATGATTTAATTTCGAAACAAATAATAACACTTCAAGATGAAACATAACATTTACAAAAAGCGTAAATTCACCAATAAACTTTTCCGTTGAAAAGTACATCACCGCTATGAAACATTATTACCTTTGTTTTTAAAAACCAACATAGAGTATTTCACTTAAAAAAATTGGTACTTGTGTATTACTAGGCCAATGCGCAACCATTTACGTTATATAACAACTACATTTCTAACAGTTTCTTTGGATAACCTTCTTAAATATTTTTATTGGGGTTAGAATTTGCATAACATAACATGCAATATAATAATAATGGAAATAAATAAATAGAACTAATAATAATATAATTGAATATAAAACAACATAATGAAATATATAATATAAATAAATGTAATAATAATAGAAATAAATAACGGAATACATCAACAATTTAAAATAAAAACCACCCCTAACTACCAAACAAACAACAAATCAGCAACAAACAAAAATTAGGATACAACAACAACTCTAGAACACAGGAAGAAACAAAGAAGAATGAATCTGTAAACAATGTAACTGTTACTGTTAGAAATGTAGCTGTTATAAAATGTAGCTGCTTGCATTGGCCTTTGGATACAACATTGGCCTTTTCTGGTGGTGCATCTAATACACAAATACCAAAAAATTAATTACTTTCAAGAAATGCGAATTATAATATGTTTGAATTAATTTTTCTACATTTTAAAACTTAAATAATTTTATTTTTATTAATTGTTATTTTTAAATATTTTTGTTTTGAAGATAAAAGATTTATAAATAATTTTAAATCTGCACTTTATGAGTCGTGTAGGAACTAGAAGATTAAAATAAAACCCCATCCAATCACATTTACCCTTCACCGAAAACCAATGACTTCCTGTCCTCCAGTACTAATAATATAAAAGAAACTTCTCCCCTTTCAGGGGTACTTCAACATTTACAAGACAAACGCACTAACCTTCCAATTAATATTAAAAATACTTATATGCATACATGGGGCGACCTGTGGTCTAGTGGTTAGCGTAACAAACTACTAAACCCAAGATCGCGGGTTCGTAGCCCGGCAGGTGGCCCAAGGATTTTTTAAAGGGAGTAAAAAATCCTTAGTTACGCCGTCCTTCGGAAGGGACGTTAAACGGGGGTCCCGAGGCTGTACGATGTCAGGTACTCGTTAAAAATCCCTATCCTAATAAAACCTGGATAGGCAAAATTTAGAGCTCCCACTATAGCATCGTCCGATTAGCCATAGCAGCATAAAGTGACGTTAAATGAACAAACAAACAAACAACTTATATACATGACTATTATTAGAGCGAT
Organism: Troilus luridus; assembly: GCA_964056705.1. NCBI lineage: Eukaryota > Metazoa > Arthropoda > Insecta > Hemiptera > Pentatomidae > Troilus > Troilus luridus. Next base: position 103,535,478 of record OZ057416.1, on the reverse strand, counting down.
TTGGACTTATGGACTTAACCATTTGAGGATCCACTAAGCTATAAAATTCCTCTCATATCCAATTCAAAATCCTTCATAATAATATCTTTCATAATGACTTAATGTCCCATTTGTTGATGATTTGGCCTGTGTCCAATATCAATCCTTACAGAGCAAACTTTGTTTCGAATCAAATTTATAGGTTTGAGCCTGGGTGTGGCAAAAGGATTATTTAATCAGTAATCGATCCTATGGTTTCAGCAGAACCTTATGGAGTTCACCAGTCCTTTATGAAATTGGAACTTTTAATTAGGGAAAAGATCGATTTTTGAACATGATCTTGACCATATCACATCCGTGCACAATGCTTGGCTTAGTGACAGAACTTTCTTTAACTATATATTAAATTGCATTATGGTTTGTATTGGTATAGATAGGTATTTTTTAGTACACATTATAATGAGCAACAAGTAATAATAAAATGTTCTCTTCTCTTATTTATATTTTAATTCTAATTGATAAAAAAATTGAGTGAATAATAAACTAACTCTCATTACTAATCTATCATGCATTGACAGATGGGCTATGCGAACCCAGAACAGAGAGGCCTAGGTATACATCTTCGACAGTTTGCCAGAGCTTTTATAATAGATGATGGTAAAACGAGGCTTGTATTCGCTAATGCAGATTGCGGCATGATGGGTACCTTTTTACGGCAAGAGGTAAGTTTTAATATTTTAAAAAAAATTAAAAATAGGTCTAAATTATAGATATTTAGATTACACATTGAATTAAAGAAAAAATGCTGCAAATATTTTATTTTAATTTTAAAATATGCAAAAATAGTGCAGCTTGCCTAAGGAACTAAAAATGAAGTAATTGACTCTCCTCTCTGAGGCAGGGCAATATAAATATCAGTTCAACTCACGCTACAAAGATTTAGTCTTTTTCAGATTCACAATTTGATATATAGTCCAATTTGATTCAAAGGCTTGTACAAGATCTTATTTATTTAAATTTTAATGAATTGAGAACATAAGTAAAATATCAGTTCTATTTTAAATTAAGGTGTAATAAATGTTTATCTTAAGATTATCTCTTGAATTCAATGCATTAGTTTTATTTTAGGGAAGTTACATTCTTAAGCATACAAGCAGATACATACAATAGGTCCAATATATGCTATTTAAGGAAAACATGATGAGATCAATAATAAATTTAAGAAATGTGGAGTTTTATTATGTTTATATAGTAACGATACTGCTACATCTGCAGCCCCCCGTGAATTAATAGTTCGAATTTGATCCAGAATGAGTTTATTGTGCGTGGCATTGTGTCATTCTCGCAGCCTTTGGGCTGAAATAGTGTTATAATAGAAGCAATAACTCCATTTCAAGCCAAGGCCACTAATACACCATGAGAATGACACGATTCTGCTTCCCTCAGTACAATCGACTCATTTTGCACAAAGTTCAACTTAATCACTAAAACACTGGGGTTACAGAAATATTTAACCCTCAATAAAGAAATCCCAAATCATATATTAAAATTATCATATTAAACAAATATTTTCAGGTGTTGAAACGTTTGAAATCAGAGACAGGAAACCTCTATACCGAGGATAATGTTATGATGAGTGGAACACACACACACTCGACTCCTGGAGGATTTTTGAAGGACATTATATTCGACCTAAATTCATGGGGTTTCGTTCCTGAAACATTTGAAGCCTACGCTTCTGGAATCACCAATGTAGGTCACATTACTAGTACTGTGTAGTGATATTTAATAGTATTTATATTACAGAAACATATTATGACAGTAATTATTTAATATTTCAAATGAATTGTGTAATACATGATACCAAGGTTTTATCTAAATGGAAATTTAATTAAACAGAAAATAATAATTCAGTCTGAAACACTAAGAAATAATTTAGGCTTCTTAAACAAACAGTAAATATTGAAAACTTGCAGATTTATATTTTGATGGGGTAACCATTATTTTGAAAAAAAATTGTTAATACATAATACTATTGATTTCATTGTTTAGTCATTTTTGTTTTTTCATAAAGGAGATATACATTATGTAAAGAAATTATTGGATGCTAGCTCATGCATTTAAATGTTGTTATTTATTTATTTATTCTCTTAAAACTGCTTAATATCTTGTAATGATTTGTACTTTTTATTTACTTTTTGGGCAATTTATAAATACTTATGATTTGTATTAAGTAGCCTTCTGGCCAGATAAATATTATATTTTATTTTTCTGTTCATGTTTGTTATTCCAAAGGAACTTAGTCTCAGAATAAAGTTATTTTACTTTTTTATTCTATTCTATAACATACTTTAAAAATTATATCAGCCCGTTTCATTTTCGATTCGAATAGAATTTATTGGCTATTATAATATGTTTTCAGAGTATCCTACAAGCGCACTCCCAACTGGAGGAGGGTAAAATCGAATTCACAAGCGGTGAAATTCTAAACGTAAACATTAATAGAAGCCCAACTTCTTATCTCAAGAACCCGCCAGAAGAAAGAGCTGAGTAATTATTTTTTATTAATCATATACTTAATTAATTTTTAAGTTTAATATATTGTACACTTGGAAGAATAGTGTTATAGTATGAATACTTTCGTGGTTTATTCAAACATTTTCCATGAAAACATATTTATTTGGCAATAAATGCCAGATTTTTGGTTTCAATATTTACTCCGGTAAGAAATGATCGTTTGCTGAGGTATAAAAAATTTACAAGCCAAATTGTTATTAGGGAGCTGACTTGACAAAGATAAATTTTTAATCTTGCAATGCTATTATCTTATGAGGCCAAAGTCTTGAATGTAAGCAATATTCAATTGGATAAAGGTTTTGTTATACAAATATAGTAGTTTAATATTACAATTCTAAATAAATACATAGCATGCAAGAATAATAGGTGTTTTCCTGATATAAAAAAATATAAAAGTACAATGCGATTTAAGGTACTAATATCTCCCTCATTTATTTATCTTTTGCTATATTAAAAAAATGGAAGGGAAAAAATATGAAAAAAAAAGAAAAAAAATTGAGGAGCAGGGTATAGAGTGGTGAGTTGCAACATATAGAGTGCTGAAGATTAAATTAATTAAGTTAAATTGTTAATAGCCATGGATAAAGCCTGTGGGATTTTCATACCCTTATTGGGCTTACCCAATCTCTGTAAATTGAGTACCTTAATTGGGGAAAAACCTGGCTGGTGGTTGAGAGCTTGGCCAAATAACCTCCCTGCACAACCATCGCTCTTTATTTGTTTTATAAACAAAAAAATTATTTTAAATTGTAATATTTTTCAGATATAAATATGATGTCGATAAGACCTTTTCTCAGTTAAAATTTTATCGAGCAGATGGATCACCAATAGGAGTCTTCACTTGGTATGCAGTGCACGCAACTTCAATGAACAACACTAACAGATTGATATCAAGTGACAACATGGGACTCGCTTCACTAATGTTTGAACAGCGTGTCAATGAGCAGTATATAGCAGGAAAAGTATGCTTACTTTTTATTTATTAATTTAAAAAATGAACCAACAATTTTTCATTTTTTCTAGAATTTTTCAAAATATTATTAAAGGAATTAACAATATACAATTATGAGTATATCATAATTGCGAGCGGAGTGGCTCAGTGGTAGAGCACTGGGTTGCCACGCCGTAGGACCTGGTTTCAAATCCCGCTCACTGTCAGACTTTTAATTAATCTGATAGCGGCTGGAGAAGGATCCTACGGGATCTAGGACCCTCCTTGGGCCCACCCAGCTTCTATAAATTGGGTACCCAAAATAAGGGGGAAAAATTACCTCCCTGCACAACTGTTGTCCAAGAAACAGTACAGTATCTTCCAAGTACTGAACCCTAAAATAGACCTTTCATCGGTTGTTGATGTATAGGTTTTTTCTTTTCTTTCTTTTTTTTAATATAATAGTTTCAGTAATTTATTAAAAGTATAATAGAAATTCTCAGCTAACAATATTTTTAAAATATATTTATAAAAATGTATAGTTTTAATAGCATAGGGATAGCTCAGTGTTTAGCGTCCTGAGTTGCTACACTGAAGGTTCTATGTTCAAACCCAGTTGTGGCTGATTCATAATTTAATCTGTTAACACCTACAGATGGACTCCTGCAGTAATCTCAGGCGCTACTGGGGGTCACTCAGCCTCTATAAAGTGGGTAGCCTAAGTAAGGAAAAGGTGTTGGTTGTGCATGATCTTTAACTAATTGGCTCCCTATACAACAGCTGACCTAGAAACAATACTGAACCCAGGACCCTTCTTGGGTTATAGTATAACAGTTTTTTTGTTTTATTTTTTAAGGTTTAATAGAAATTTTACTGTATCAATACACAGAGAAATTGTTAAAACTAACAAAAATTGTACTAAGAATTATAGTTCTTCAAATAACCATTCAGAAATATGTTTTTCATTTCATTTTAAAAACTGTTTAGTATACAGCTGGTATATTAAAATAAGGTTATTCATTTTCTTTATAAGATATTTCTTATATACTGGACTCAATCTTCTTGATTTATATAATTTAATAGAGAAGAAAAAACCATATTCCAGTCAATAATTGTTATTTAAACTATACAAATGATTAAAAAAAACGTTTCGACATTTATTTGTCATTCTCAATTTCAGCAATTTCTCATACAACTTCAAAATACAATATAAAATCCTGGAACTAGTCTATCTTCCATGGTCATGAATATAATTATATTATAGCATTATATTCATATATTCATGACCACGGAAGATCCAGGATTTCCAGGATTTTATATATATTTTTAACTTTTAAATAATATTGGACCTTAAGTAATGATTTGGACTTATAAATTTAAATGAAGTTGTATGAGGAATTGCTGAAATTGAGAATGGCAAATAAATGTCGAAAAGTTTTTTTTTAATCATTTGTAAAGTTTAAATAACAATTATTGACTGGAATATGTTTTTTTCTTCTCTATTAAATTATATAAATCAATAAGGTTATTTTAAGGTAGGCTGGTTTCGATCCGGCCAGTGAGTGTTGAGATTTATTTTGTGGTGGAACCACAAAATGAACCTAGATCTTTCTTCTCTGATTAAATAAGTTGGTAACTTGTAAGAATAGTCCTTCCTGTTTGCTTTGACAAGAAGAGAAAAAAAAAATCTAACTTAAACAGAAAATGATAATTATACCTAAAACCGTGATAAAACTGATAATTATAATTAAAACCGTGATAAAACTGAAATAAATCAGTAAATTGTTGAATATAATAATGTTGAAAATGTTTTTAAAGTTTAGTTTAGAAGATGTGATAGCTAAAACTCAAGAAATATATGTCTTTGATATAAAAAATGTTTTTAAAAAAACCTAATCAAAAGAGAATTAAGGAAGAAAATAGTTGGGGGTCCAGTCAAATAAAAACACTAAATAAGTAACCACTTATTTAGTGTTTTTATTTGACTGCACCCCCAACTATTTTCTTCCTTACGTCTATCTTCCAGTCAACCATCCCCTCGCTTCAAAAGAGAATTAGGTTACCACAGCTATTATCTTTAAGCATGATTGGTTAAAATTTGATATGTACATTGTATAACATATCTGCATTCGCATTGAATAAGTGGTTAAGCCGAATTTTATTCAAAATGAGTTAATTGTATTGAGGGCAGCATTATGATGTCCTTCTCATAATGTATAAATGGCTAAGTCAGGCCTTGGGCTGAAATGGAGTTATTGCAAATATTATACTTCCATTTCATGCCAAATACCATGAGAATGATACGATAACATTTCCCTCAGTATAATTAACTTATTATAGACAAAATTCGATTAATCAACTTATTCACCAAGGCTGTTGATATCATAACAGTTGCAGTACTGCTAAAAAAAAAAAATTCAAAATTTACAAATTTTTTTTCTTCTCAATAAATATATTAAAGTGACAATTACTAACTGTTTTAGGGTCCTTTTGTAGCAGCATTCGCTTCATCAAACTTAGGCGACGTCACGCCAAACATAGCCGGCCCCAGGTGCGTCAAGACAGGTCTTCCTTGTCATGCGGAAACTTCTACCTGTGACGATCGAAGTGACAAGTGCATAGCCTTTGGGCCTGGAAAGGATATGTTTGAAAGTACTTATATCATTGCCAGCAGAATAATGGAGAAAGCTTATGTAAGGTTATGTTTTATTTTAAATATTCTTAATTTAAGAATAAATATTGTCAACAGTATGAATCTCTTACTATTTGTAATTATTAACTAATTATTTCTCATAGGAAGCTTGGCAAGGCAAAGGAGAAAGTATAATTGGAGATATATCAGTTGTTCACCAATATGTTGATATGCCTTCACAGAAAATAATGTACCGTAATCCCAAGAATAACGTAACTTCAATGGTAACTGTTAATGACATCAATATTTTTTTTTTTAAATAACAGTAGTTGACCATGGGGAAGAAAATGGTCTAGGTGGAGATCAGAGAATGTTTATTAAGTTATACTTTCTGTTTCAATGTTAGTTTTACTGATTTCCTAAATTTCTAATATTACTTGTCAAATCATTCAATACTTTCTTTATTACTAATAAGATATTACTTACCATTACTCTATTAGTTTTAAACTTATTTATATGGTTTCTCATCATTATTATTATTATTATTTATATCCCATTGTTTTAGTTCATATATTTCAAATAATACCTTTATTTTATTTTATAATTTAAATCATCTCCACTTTTGTATCTGGTTTACTCCAATAGCATTATTTCTATATTTTACTCCTATTAACATTCTCTATAATACAATTTTTATATATCATCTGATTGTATCATGTATATCTAGCCCTATAAAAGACCTCCAATGTGCGTTGAAACATTGGTTGTAAAGTAAATAGTTTGAAGAAATAATTTCTCTGAGCTTCAACCGGACCATTTTCTTACCGAATAATATTAATATCTTTTCATGTAATGGATTATAAATAATCCATAGTTTTTTTCACAATATTCTGTTCAGGTGAGTGGATGCCGTCCTGCTATGGGTTACAGTTTTGCAGCAGGTACTATTGACGGTCCTGGAGCATTTGATTTCAAACAAGGAACGAACACGAGCAATCCTTTCTGGAACATAGTTTTTGATTTTCTTAAAATGCCGAGTAAGGAACTCGTAGTCTGCCAAGCTCCTAAGCCTGTACTGATCGCTTCAGGAGAAGTAAGTTGAATGGAAATAATAATTATAATATATCATATAATTTTATATTATTATAATAATATAAACAATACTGATGTGTTGGCTATGGTGGAGGAACCCCAAGTTCTTGTAGAACCGTAGAGCCATTATGAGAAAAAATAAAAAACAATGCATTTGTATTAGATTCTAAGAATTATAATACAAATATTATGGTAAATATAATGGCAATAAATCTGTAGGTTAGCTCGACGACTCCCAACAAGTTTTAACTTTTGATTTATTTCCTTTTTAATATTTTCCAAAAATACAAGTTATTGTGAGCTTTAGTATGGTAAAGAGAATGTAATTATGAGAAATGTATATACTTTGGGAATTATTTCATCTAGAAATGAACGTTTAAACAAACATATATCATCTATACTTCAAAATGTAAGTTGAAACTTTTATTTCTTGATGAAACTATTACCAAAATCTGTTCATTACCCATAATTACATTCCCTTTTCCATATTATCATAACATTATACATTATTTCTTATCGTAATTTTGGACTTAATCAATCCTCTCCTCTTTTAAACACATGTAGAAATTAATGAAATTGCTAGTATAATTGTTTTAACTAACAATAATACTTTTTCTTCATTCAAAATACAAATATGAAAAATTACCTCCAGGAGTAATAGTTATTTTAATTTTACTACACATTATAGTGTAATATTTATATTCCTTCTTCAATAACTAAGTAAGGATATAATTAATCCAGTAAATAATTATTTTCAGATTCATTTCCCCTTTCAATGGCAGCCTTCGGTAGTCTCGACACAACTGAGTCGTATAGGCCAATATATCATAGCTTGCGTTCCTGGTGAGTTCACGACAATGTCTGGTCGTAGGCTGAGAAAAGCTCTCGCAGAGTCTTTTAACACCACTCCCGACCACATAATCATAGCGGGTCTATGCAATACATATTCAGATTACATAACAACCCCTGAAGAGTATGAGGTGAGTATATAACTGCAAAAATTCCTAGGTGTAATATTACTGATTGCATGAATGACTGGTTTTAGATTTTAATTATTATTATTCTTTTATTTCTTATTATATATTCTTCTTCTTCTTTTATTTCATTTTAGGCTCAAAGATACGAAGCAGCTTCAACGATCTTCGGCCCTTACACATTGCCTATCTACTTGAACCATTATCAAAAATTAGCGTCACACCTGATTCAAGTAAGGACATGTAAAATTACAATAATAATAATTATCGCAGCACATTATTGGATGATTAAGTTTGTTTTATAGATCCAAAAATGTCCTTTTTATCTACATTATTAAGGGAGCGGAGTGCCTCAGTGGTAGATCACTGAGTTGCCATGCCGGAAATCCTGGTCCAAATCCCGCTGCAGGCCATGACTTTTATTTAGTCTCTTTGCAGCGGGAGATGGATCATATAGGATCTAGGATCCTCCTGGGGCCCACCCAGTCTCTATAAAATATTATAAAAATAGGATACTCAAAATAAAGGGTAAAAATCTGGCGGTTGAGCGTGACCTAGGACATGCCACCTCCTTGCAGAACCGTTGTCCATGAAACAGTACAGTCTCTACCATGTACTGAACCCCAGACCCTTCACAGGTTGTAGTGGTACAAGTTAAAGTTATCTACATTATTAATCAAAATAAAATTTGATTTTATCAAAATAATTTAATAAATAAAAAAAGATCAATATCACTCAGTCAGTGAAGGGTATTAGGTTCAGTACAAGGTAGAAACTGCGCTGTTTCTAGGGCAATAGTTATGCAGGGAGGGGATTTGGCAGAGATCATGCCTAACCACCAGGTTTTCCCCTAATTAAGGACCACCACACTATATAGGCTGGGTGAACCCTGGATGATCCATCCGTAGCTGTTAATAAGATAAATATTTATCTGCCAGACCCGGATTTGAAACCGGAACTGTCAACATAGCAACTCTACACACTTCAAATTACAAAAGTTATAATGTTAAAGAGAACAAATGAAATGAAATTGATGCATTGCCTAGTAAGATTTATTTTTATGTAAATATTTTATAGAGTTGACTGTTTGTTGACGTCGTAGAGAGGAACTTTACTTTTTTGTGCGAAGAAGTGATTTGGTTATCAGATTCCAATAGAATCGATTCACTGCTGTTGATGGACTATATATTTATCTACCACAACAGTTCTTGAACTCAAGAGCTAAAGATCAAAGCCCACCATTTTACAAACTGAATTATCTGACTCCCTAGTAAAATAAATAATAGTTAAATATTTTTCTTAGACCACCAAATATTCCCAGTTTCATTAGTATTACTTGTAACTTATAAAATTAATAATTGTTTGGATTTAATTGACTAATTAATTATTTATAAACTACAGGGAACAAAGCCTCAACCTGGTCCAGAACCACCGGTCTACAAACGACCAGTCAGCTTGCTGCCACCTGTACTCTGGGACACAGCGGGTTGGGGAAAGAAATTTGGTGATGTCATCAGCCAACCTAATGGTTTAGCCAAACCTGGCGAGACTGTCTCCGCTACATTTGTATGATTAAAAAAATTATTTGGCAATTAATTACTATAAAATTTGAATTGCATGAGCTACAAAAATGACAATTTTTCATGTCAATTTAAAATTATTATTATATTAAAACTTTTTTTCAAACCTTGAGCTTATTCAAGGCTTTTCCATTAATATAGCAAGCCATTGACCGAATCATATGATAATCAGAACAACAAATGCTAAATTTGGACTATTAGAGAGGGTTTTCATTCTCATCCAATTCTGAACATTATTCTTCCTTTTAATGGTTTTTATAATATCTCCTCTTTCAACACAAGTAAAAATTCTTAAAAATGGAAAAAATGGTTATTTAGTTTTTGTTTTTTTCAAAATTGATGAATTTCCACTTGGTTTCATGTTTCCTTAATGGACATGGGATGCATTTCTTGATAGGTGATTCACTTTTCTTGTTAATCTTAAGAATGGACAGAATGCGAAATTCCAAGTCTTCTTTCCAAATTCTGATTACTTTACATTAGGTCTATCTTAACCATAGGCCTAACGAGAGGGGAGGTTATTGGGGATGTAACCCCCCCCCCATTGCTTAGAAGAAATTTAAAAAAAAATATAAATTTGAAGGATTTTGCTTTTTCAAAGTTATTATTGTGGGATTACAGAAGGGTCAATAATGCCAAAAACACAACAAAGAAAGTGCAAACACAGTTATTTTAATGAATAAAAGGTACATTAAAATGACAAACCAAAACGTGATTCTGTTTTGCTTAATATCCACAGAGAGCTAGATATCACTGCTAGTGAAGTGTTGGACGAGTTAGCAAAAACATCTCGACGACTTGAATTTAGATAGTGCTGAGTGGCTGTGTATAAACTTCTTGTAGAGTGGGGAACGATCGCAATTTTTTACTTATATATTTTATATTTAAGAATATTTTTTTTCTTGTTTGATAATGTAATTTTATTTTATTTGTCTGATGAGTTCTTAGTCTTAATTAATTGTTTATTAAGTGTGGTAAGTAATTGTAACCAATAAATAGGGTTACTTGTATTTAAAAGCTATTTCTTGATTGCCCTCCAAAAATAACATTTATAAAAAATTATAGTCTATTTATTTAATTTGGAGCTACATGATTATAGTATTATATATATTATACCTATATTATGAGAAATCTTTTTTGAAGGGAGTAATATGTTGGAGTGGATGACTGGTGGGGGTAACCCCCTCCATGAGTCAACTCTAGTTTCGCCACTGATCTCAATTGAGGCATATAGAATTTCTATATTTCATACTGATTTATTCTTTCCTTCAGAATCTTTTTCTTATATCAACTATTCATAGCTTCCTAAAAAGAGCAATCTCTTCTCTAAACCTTATATCTCCAAAAATGCCTTTATATATTACCTACATAATTTTAATGCTGTTATTTAACTGAATTTTAAGCCAAACCAAAGGTAAACAATTTTATTTCATTTACATGTTTTGGTTTTTAGCATATGATTGCAATAAATTGTGATTGGATTTGAAAAACAGCTAAAGCCACTTATTAGATATCCAAAACGAAAGTAGATTGGTCCTATTTTATAACTCAACGCACTATCAATACACATTTATTTTAGGTTATATATTATTACTGCATAAAATAATTATTTAAAGTGTAGTTTCAATTGATTATTTCAAGATATAAAAAATAAAACACTCATTACATTCTTTATCTTCACTTGTTTAGGTTGCAGGTCATCCTCGCAACGATTTCCTACATCAAATTAGCTTCTTGACTATTGAAAGACTGAATGGAGATAAATGGGAAGTGGTTGCTAATGATGCGAATTGGGAAACAAAGTAAGATAAATAAGTAATATATAAAAAGTAAAACATACGATCAATAACAATAATAATAATAAATTTAATGGACGAGAAAATAATCTGGGTGGAATTCAAAAGTAAAATCTTAAACAGTAAGAAACTATTTATTATAAACCAACATTCCTGCAGTTCTTCATCAGAGATTAACAGTCACAAATATAGGATATTCCCATAAATTTACTCCTATTTTAGTGACTATTAAGCTCTGATGACCTGCAATATGAGTGGACAAAATGTCCGTTTAGAATTTATAAATAAAGTGAATAATTAATAATTTACCATAAATCTGGAGAAAAAATGGTGCAGTTGGAGATCAAAAATTAATAGTGAAACAATTTCAGGAATTATTAATATTACACCTGAATTCTTAAACTGCTCCTGGACCAGTTTCAAGTGAACAGCCCACAACCCATGCCCATGCCCATGAAGTCTTGTGGGGTTCAGTATGTGGTAGAGACAACTGTTTTCTAGGACGATTGTGCAGAGAGGGGGCTTTCTCAGATCAGCTCAACTTCCAGGTTTTCCCCCCCTACTTTTGGTACACACTTGATAGAGGCTGGGTGAACCACAGGTGGGTCTCTAGGTCCCAAAGGATCCATCCTCGGCAGTTAGGAGATTAAATAAATTCAGCACAGCAAATCAGCACTCTACCACTAAAAGAACCCACTCACCACGCTTTATTCAAGTAAATAGTTGCTTATTATTTAAGATTTTATTTTCGACCTCCACTCTGACGATCATTTCTCCTCCATGATATATGATCAGCTAATAATTATTCAAAATAATAATAAAATTAAGATTAGAGGCCGAGAGTTTTCGGGTAGCACTTCAGCAAAGATGAACCAAATGTAGTGTAAGAATCTGCTTGAAATTGTTGGTGTATTAACCTATTAAATCTAGACTATCTCCACCAGATGGGAATAAAATAGATGTTATAAATCACTGTTTATTAATAATATTCAAATGCATGTGAGACGATTAGTTCTAAAACTGGCTCAATTGATATTCTTACAAAAATTTTTATATTATTTTTCACAAGTTATTACTAAACTACACCAAGTAGTAACATCAAAATAACCTAAATCCTATATAATAATAAATGAATTTACGTTTGCGAACAGCAGACCTTCACAAGCTTTTAGATTCCATCGTAAAACTTTTGAATAGTTTTTTAAACTAATTACCTTATAGTAAACACATAACTACACATAAGCCCCAATTTTTTAAAATACAATGGACTTAAATTAAAGTGTAATATTTATACAATGTGATTAAAATATAACTCGTTTCCAAATTAATATTTAGATTTATATGGAAAAGAACTAATGTGATTACTGGCACAAGCACAGCTGAGGTACAGTGGACAATTCCAGCTGACACACCTGCCGGGAAATACAGGATCCGACACTTCGGCCACAGTAAAAATGTTTTCAGGAAAATAGCTCCTTACGAAGGAACGTCTCGAGCATTTAAGGTAAACAATGTCAAGGTTTTCATTTACACATATCATTGTGACCATAGTAAAAAATAAAATTTTCCTACTTCGACTTTATTTCATTTATTAAAAAGACAAGATACAGATTGACTGAATGTTAAAATTCAGCCATCACAAATATCATTATCCTAGAAAATTTAAAATAATTAGTAAATAATATGATTATTTTCTTCAAATTTGGTTTTTTGCACTCATCAAGAATGTTTGATACATTTGTTCTTATAAAATTTAATAATATTCAATAATTCATTACGAAGATTTTTGCATTTCTTCCACCAGTTTTATTTGACATCAATAATAGTTATACAAAATTTTTATAGTAGATGTCATTTGGGATATGGTATTGATATACATAAGGCCACAATGAATAAGTGAATAAGTAAAAAAAATTCTCCTGAGTCGAGTCTACTGTTTTCTTTAAATCCTTCTATGAAACTTATGAGTTCGATGCACTTAAGAATGTCATAACTCACTGCTCTTCTCTGTTAATCATAAAAGCATTAAAATTGTGAGTTACAAACCTCTTCAGGGAGTGTAAAATCTTAAAAGTTTAACCACTTATATCTGACAAGATGAGTGCACAGTGCACCTGTTGCCAATTTTTATTAAGCTTTTTTGTGCGATTTTGAATTTAAAAAAAGTAAAACAGTGCCTAATATGGGCCCTAAGAACTGAAAAAAAGTAAATAAAAAAACCTTAAAACTACTTTATTGTAAATTTTGAGTTTGAATAGTTATATTTATCTGTTTTTTCCTCCAAAACAGGAAAACAATTTTTTTTTAAAAACATATTGACGGAAAATTAAGATTTTAAACTTGGAAATCAAAAGAAGAAAATGACACAATCTAAACAATTAACCTATTTTGGACAAAGTTCGACTTAATCACTTATTCACCGAGGACTGGCGACACAATAAAAATGTGATAACTCAAAGTATTTGAACTGTTAACAAAATTTATCAATAATTAATACCAAAGGTAATAAGTAAACGTCCTTAAATCAATTTTTGGAAATTATTCCGCAGGTAATAGCTTATAGTTCAGTCACAACAAGTTTTAACTGTTATTTTGTTTCATATTTAACATATTCCAAACACAAAAACAAGTCATCATGAGCTTTAGTATGGAATAGGGAATGTGTATACTTTGGTAATCGTTCCATGTAGAAATGAACAATTCAACAAACATATCTTTGATGCGCGGTCATAAGGGCTTAAGTCAAAATAAGTCCATAATACAGAATCAGGAATGATCAGACAAGAAATAAATGTATGCTTCAAATAGAATTTACTACTATATTGTTTTATAAAAATAAAATTACAAATAATATCAATAATTAGATTTCACATAATGTTTTGAACTATGCTGTTGCTCTCCTGAAAAATTCAAAATTTTGACTTAAGCCCTTATATCATAAGATATATCATCAATACTTTGAAATTTTTATTTCTTGAAGATTATTGCCAAAATCTACTCATTACCCACAATTACATTATTTTTTCCATTCTAAAGGTCATGATAACTTGTATTTTTGGATAATATTAAAAATGAAATTTATATAAACAAGAATAAAAATATTTTAACATTTAATTACCTCACAAAAATCAATTTAATAGTCTTCCTTTTCAAAAATGCAGTTGTAAGGAAGATTAAGATTAGTTTTAAAAAAATGTTTCATGAAATTTTAGTTTTTTTTGGAGTTAAGCACCTTCCTCCTGATTGACAAATATGAAATTCGAAAAACTAAAACATAAAATATAAACAGTTTCTGTCAGTGATACAATAACTATTCAGGAATAAATTCAATTCTACATGAAAATGAGGATTAGGAAGGGAAGGGAAGAAACTGCAACAGTTCTCAGTATTTATTATATTTTTTTTTTTAATTTCAACTACCTAATCTTTAGGCTACACACATAATAATACATGTTTTATATTTAATAAGCTTCATCTTCCAAAGTCTAATCCATGTTTAGTTGCCATTTATAATCCATACAGTTGCTGATTGAGTATAAAACAGATATATTTTTCTTCTATTAGCCCTACTTGTGTATTAATGGGTCTGTTATCAGCCCTTGTTTATAACCTGAACTTTGATAATTATGATATTGATAACACCTGCCTTCTTATTCATATTAAAGGGAATTGAAATATACAAATTGTAATACAGTAGAATCCCGATAATTCGTATGGTCAAGGGACTGAAGATTTGGTACGAATTATCGGGAGTACAAAATAAAAAAACGTATTAATGCAATTTTTTTAATCTATCGAACCATCCATCACTTGCACGAAAGTCTTCAATTCCCATTTTTCTGCGAAAACTCGGGCTTTTTCCCTTCAAATATTACCTCCAACTGGTACATTTGAATTCCTTGCTTGTACGAACCACTTTTTTAAGTTCTCTACAAGTCTGGGAAGTGATTTTGTTCTTGTTCTTCAAAATTGATGTGATCGTTGAACCGGGGACGATGAAATGCTTGGATACGTCAATTAGCTTACAGCCAATGGTCACGGCGTTTATGATTTGTTATTTCTCTTCAATAGATAGGCTAACGTATTTTGGAGGCATGATTATGTGTCACAACGGTAACAAAAACGAGACTGAATTGTAAATAAAAGTGTGATTTTAAGAAAAGCTTAATAAAATTCCTAGAACTCTCCCTCTCTACTCCCCTCATTTCCTTTGAGTGAAAACAGTACGAATTACTTATGAGATTTCCTAGAAAACTTGCCTCTCCCGTAAAAAACAATAGGACCCACTGTGCCTCTAAACAATACAAACATACTTGTGTATAAAAACAATACAAAGTGAGTGATTTCCTAGAAATCATTTATTCTCATTCTGCTCCCTGGCATATCTGCTTCACTGTTCCCTTCCTCTCTTTCGAAAACAGTACTAAGTAACGAGATTTTAAAGCTGCAAATACGAATTATGTGACGTTATAAAAGACCTCGAGCATAAAAATAATACGAATTACCGAGGGGTCTGAAATGCATTGATTTTATACCATTTATCGGGATTTTCTCTGGGGACCGGCAAATTTGTACGAATTAGCCGGAAATACGAATAATCGGGATACGAAATATCGGGATTCCACGTAATAAAATGCTGATTCTAGACGTCTCTAACCAAGTTCCTCTTCTTATATAAACATTTTCCTTCTACTTTTTACAAAAAAAAACTATATTCTTTCCTTGTCAAAATCGATTTGATGACAATCCTGTCTTCGGAATTATTCCGAATGTCTGGAAGTATTTCACAGCTTCTTCTTTTAAAGACGGCTATTTCCAAAGTGTTATTCTGTTCATTTTATATAGATAGCCAAAGGAATAAGACAAAATACAAAATTAAATTTAATAAACAATACAGAAATTTAAACCGACAATCAACAAAACAAAAGACTAAAACAATTTAATAACACACACACACAAACAACTCAAATGAGAAAAATGATAAGAAGGGTTACAGGAGATAAGGAGGTAGCTTTCATGCAGACCGGCTAATACACAAGTACTTTGATGTTTGTACTTTATAGTTGTCCTTTATTAAGATTATACTTGTAAAAAAAATTAGTTCAAAGATTTATAACTATTTATTTTTTCTTTCCAGGTGGTGCCTAGAAGAAGATGAATGTAAATATTAATAATAAATTGTAGGTTGTATATATTAAATAAATATTTTTATGAATACTCACTATTGAATTCTCATTAAAAAAAAAAAACTACCATTACAACCTGTGAAGGGTCTGGGTTTCAGTACTTGGTAGAGACTGTACTGTTTCCAGCTTGTGCAGGATTTGTCCTAGATCACGCTCAACTGCCAGATTTTCCTGCTTATTTTGCTACCTATTTTATAGAGGCTGGGTGAACTCCAGGAGGGTCCTGGGATATCTATCTCCAACGCTGGCCATAACCACGCGAGGTTGCACATTTTCAAGGCCATATACCTATCTACTTTTCTCTATGGAAGTGAAAGCTGGGTCCCATTGGACAAGCTCTAGAGCAATTAACAGCCGCAGAAATGAGATACCTGAGAAGAGTGGCTGGCCGAAACAGAAGAGTAGTGGTTGATAAGAGGCAGCTGAAATGGTTTGGCTACCTTTGCCGAATGCAGGAAGATCGGTACCCGAGAAAGTTCTTTGAAGCTAGGCCAACTAGAAGACGTCCCCAGGGCAGACCTAGGCTAACACGGACGGACCACATCTCCAAGCTGGGACAACAAAGAGGACAAGGCCTGAATGACATGAAGGCCCTGGCCAGGAACCAGGATGAGTGGCTCATTTTATTTATAACCAGGAAGAAGGTTATAAATAAAATGATGAAGGTTGAAAATTAAACGAAATTGGCAAATAACACATACATATTCGGACGAATAATTAAGAATGAATGGTTCGAATCTTGAATAATATTAAATTATAAACACTAATTAAAATTATAAAAAAATATATTTATTAATAAATTTTAAATTAAAAATAATTATTTAATAGCTTATTTAAGTAAGAAAATTTTAAAAGTGACAGAATACTTCTCGATGGGCAAAGGAGACAGTCTGAGCCCTCTGCTCTTCATCATATTCATGAATATAAAAAATAAATATGTAAGAGAAGAATAGCAAGTGTACCGATTGGTTATTAGGAAGACTCCAGGGGACGACAAAGATGGGGAGGGACAGAGAAAAATGCAGATCCTGGGGTAGAACAACTCGAAGCAGAAAGGAACTTGGAAGAAGTAAAAGAAGAAGAAAATACTTACCTATGAGATAGGCAGGATTCCAAACCACCCGTAAGCAGCTTTCTCAAAACCGAAGAGTAGGCCATGGAGTTGGAGGATCTTCAAACCAATAAAATCTAACCATTAATATCATCCCTTTAAAATAAATTAAATTAAATTAATGGTTCACTAAGGATGCTAGTTAAAAAGCAAAATACAATTTTTAGAGTAACCAAAGTTAATTTTACTGAAACCCAACAGTGAGACTTCATGCGAAAGCCAGATAAATATAATGAGAATCTTAGATTTAGTTTTAAGGAATTCAGAATATTCAAATCTAATCAAAAAATATGTGGTTTATCATACATTTAATGATTAAAACATGAGTTATACGAAACTCTGTAAGATCTGAAAAGAACCATAAATTGTATGGTCATACCCAGACCTGACTTTTTGAGGAAAGATGAGGAAAAAGAGAAGACTTGTGCCAATCTGTATGATTAAAGTGTCAATGAAGAAGCATATTTAAATACAACAAACAAATAAAATATATTTTTATTAAATATATATAGTTATCACAGAAAAAAAAACTTAACACTTAATTGTGAACTTTATAACATCAAAACTAATAATTATGGGTAACTTACTGGAATAAATTAATGTTAATTTCAATAAAATAAAAAAAATAAAAAAATAAAATCACAATATTTCAAATCAACAATGTCAGAAAATCTTATTGATTTAACTTTAGTTGATTTAGATAACTTAATGAATAACGCATGCCTAATATTCCAATAAAGATGTATCTATTTACTTTTTACAACATTATTTAAAGTTTTATTTTCAATATTATATTTTTTTTTACAAAATAACTGGTGTAAAAATCTTTGTTGAAGTTAATTACAAACTTCAAAACATTTTTTATCAAACAACAGCATGGTAACAATAATCAATTACTAATAAATAGCATATAAAACATCTCAATACATTATATACATAGTTGGTAAAATTATAAAGGGGAAATTTTTAATCTGTGAATTTTTTAATGGCAGTTTACACAGATTCCAAATCGGTCACAGTGAGAATATTATATGCTTTCAAAAGGCTTTAACTGAAGATTAAGAGAAAAAAATATAGAAATTTTTTTAAAGTCTACGATGTTGACAGAATGCCAATTTACACAACTTTGTAAATAAATCGTTACAAACAGTATGCCTTTTTTTATTCCAAACACTAAGAAAGGAGAAGAAAAATGGATAGCCTTTTTTCTCTTGAATATTTTAATCATAGTGCATACAAACTTATAAGTAAAAAGACACTAAACTCTGTTAACATGTTATCAAATTCAAATATCCATCGAATTATCAAGCGAAATAAAATTTCTAATTATCAAATGACTATTATTAAAATAGAGCAATGATAAAGCTAAATTGCACAATTGAGCAAAAGCTATATAAAATTTATTAATCATAAAAAATTTGATGATAAATATCTAACGAATTAAATATAATTCAAAAATACATTAATTATTTGAGCATTATTTATTATATTTTTTCTTTCTTGTTATAACAAAAAGAATGATTATATGGTAGGTTATATACATTACAGGTAAAATAAATTTCTCATAAAAATTTAAAACAAATACAGGTGTGTAGATTCTAACACCTTAGTATAGTAGTGAAATTTCGGATATTCCCTAGTTACACTTTTCACATTTTCAATGCCAACAAATAAAGATTAACCTTACTAATCATGAGAATTTTTTTTTTCCCAAAAAATAATATCAAAACTAGATCGGGAAATATACGGACAAAGAAATAAGTTATATGTTATGTATTTGTGCCGAAGTTCATTTTGATATTTATTATTATTTAACACAATATCTGTTCAGCAGGTTTTAGTTTCGAGTTGAGTTACAACAAGTTTTAACTGTTTATTCGTTTAATTTATAATATTTTCCAAAAAGACAAGTGATCGTTAGCTTCAGTAAGTAAAAGAGAATGTAATTATGAGAAATAAGATTTCAGTAATCATTTAATCAAGACTTACAAATTTCAACAAACATTCCAAAGTATAAACGACTTTTCTCTTCAAAATAAAAATATTTAAAAATTAAAACTAAGTGTTTGTATTTTTGGAAAACATTAAAAGTGAAATAAATGAAAAGTTAGAACTTGTTGCGACCCAACACAAAGGGATAACCTGCGGAATAATAAGGGATAACCTTTAATACTTTTCCTGAAACAAATGTCTGTATGTATATATAAAAATATATAAGTGTATGAAATATAAATTTAAGGAGGGATTTCAATTGTTTACCTGTATATTTGTCCGTTCGAATAGCAAATTATACTTCTGGTCATTTTTATATCTTTAACTCTGTTTAACTCACTTTACCCTGAAATTATTAACAATATAATTTTCAACCAGAAATATTTAATATAAATGTGAAAAATTAATACAAAATAACTTTTAATAAAGTTAAGATTATTGAATTAAAATGAGCAATTAATTAAAATTGCAATTAGTTTTTTTTCAGGTGCATATTTAGAATTTTTAAGGTGTGAGAATTTTAACCTGAAAATTGTAATTTTTTTTATAGATTTTTTTCCTAATATATTTTTTTCATTACCCCATATACAATACACATTCTTTCCCTGAAGATTGGAAAGACTTAAATTGCAATAGCATTGTAAAACCATCTCAAAGGAATCGTTTCTACGTTAATATAACATAGAAGTTGCTCGTACGATTAAGAAAAATCGAACAGATGGGTCCTTAGGTTGTGGAACATGGTGGTAACATGGGTCATTCGTTAGCCCGCCGCCGGGACTCGCTTAAGTAAGATATCCAATAAATAACAGCAAACATCGTAAAACAGAACGGGAACAGAGCTAGCGAAACCTGATCTATGGTTCCTCTCTGCGACCCAACGTACAAGATAACATGCTGTGTCAACATCTGGAACTTCTGTTTACCACTCATCGGTTCTAGCCTTGGAGATCGGATCACATCAGCATTGCTTTCAGCTTCAACCTATGAGAAATATTGAATATATACTTTTTACCGTAAGCATTGGAAGCAAAGGATATTAACCCTTTAATAATCTCTATTACACTATAAGTCATACCCAAAATAAAATTTAATAAGAATTATAAACTCACTCTTAATGTATGATGAACTTCAGGAACAGTTGGTGTTGGAGCTTTGGAGATTGAATTTGTATGGTTATCCTTTAAAAAATAAGAATACTTATTAAATTTAAAATGAACTAAGATACAAGATGTATTTACTACTAATAGTGGAAGAAATTAAGAACAAACTGTAATTATAAATATAAATGCAACAAATAATATCAAAGTTAACACCCGACAAACATCCAATAATAGCACTTGAGGAGACAACATCCAATAATTGCACTTAAGGAGACAAAGGATATAACATAGTATAGGGAATAAATGTAATTGTTTCAGATGAAATTAAATAATATTTTAAGTTCACATAGGCTTCCACGATCGATAATATTCTTCTTCCGGGATGGACCATGTCATGTCGGTGCTATTAACCAAGCTTTCGCTCATCGTGCTGTGAGCTTCCTCAGGGTTAGTCAGTTAATGAAGATCGGATGGCTGGAGTCGGGGTATTTATATCTGGAGGGCGTGGTCTCGATCGAAGTTGGCCTTCCCATTGGCTGGCCTGTACCGGTCGTGTTGTGTTCGGTGGGGTGGGGTTCATCTGTGTGTGGATAGTGAGGTAATGTGAGGGTCTTTCGTTGGATGGCCGGATACCAGTTTTTGTTAAGCATACATCTATCTTCCTTATTGAAATTGTTGGTCTCTTTGACCATTTTGATAGCTTCTCTTATGATGGAGACGGTAATTAGCTTCTTTTACAAGGATGATAGTGTTTTCAAAGGGTATGTGATGGTCGTTGTTGTGAATTGAATTGGTCAGGGGGTGCAGTCAATGATTACACAAAATAAGCAAAACTTATCTCAATGTGCCAACGTTTCGGCTTAAGACGGGCATCTTCAGGGCAACCATTAGCGGGTGCCGAGAGTCTGAGGTGACCCGTCAAACTATCAACTGTCAACTCAAAGTTTATTATTAGTTTGACCCCTGCACCCTCTGACTAATTCAATTCATTGTTGTCATACATTAATGTGGAAAAGCAAAACTTCAAAACAGACATAATATTTTAGAGGTGAGTGGAAAAATTCCGAAAACTGCAATAGTATTTGGGTATTGATATTGTGTTTGCTGGTGGTGGAATATTGTCAGTTTTTGGTATCTAACTGGACTGTGAGGTAGGTTAGTTCTTTATTTTATTTTTATTTTTATTATTCTCTTTCAACCCTAAACAGTTTTTTTTTTTGTTTTTTTTTTAACTCAGGGCTTAATTTTTCTTAATTCTTCCACTAAGGTTCTAATTAATTCTACACTATCTGATTTTGTTGTAAACAAAATAAAATAAATTAGAGTTTATAAAGCTAACCTGAGGTTGAGGAGTGAGTGGCAACGGTGGAGGTGAAACGATTTCAGTTGCTTCAGTCGGGGTCGGTTCTTTCTCATCATTATGATTATGCTGTGGAATAATCCTAGTATTATTTTGCCCAAACAATCTATTTAGTCTCTCCCTCGCAAGCTGAGCATTAATGTCGCGCTGTAAGTCCAGTTCCGCTTTCTTGTGGCGCCAATGCTTGTCGTAACGGATCCCGAACAGAACAATGAAATACTCAAGCAATGCAAAGAACACAAACAAGGTGCATGAAATGAGCCATACTTCGATACACTTCAGTTCTAGTGCACTCGGAGAATTATTCCTGTAAACATAAATTAACATAAAATAAATTTAAATACAAAATAATTTTAAAATATGAGTAACAATAAAATAAAGCTGATAAGCTGTAACTTGCCTTATGGTATCAAACATGGTGACTAGGGATAATAATGTGGTGACTAATAGGACCATTCTTCCCGGGACTACCTCCGGCATCACCACAAAGCTCCCCCAGGACATTATGACGAAGAGGGTGCTAGGGAGATAACTTTCCAACAGGTGGCTTCTTATTTCTCGACTCATTGTGATAAGCATACGAGCCGTCGAATGGTTCCCTTAAAAAAAAAAATAATTGAATATAAACTATATAGTACATATAAACTTCATTAGATTAATAAATATGATGCTAACATTTAACCTCTCATATTAAGGGGACATATTTTCATCAAATTGGTCAGAAAATATAAGTTGTTTTTAATCATTGAGGTTTTATTTAGATTTGTCTATATTTTAACCCATTGGCGACCAAATACAGCGGAGTTTGAGCGGGCCTGCTGGACCGAGTGGTAGGGATGGCAACTGTTCCAGCTGAACCGACTACTTTTTGAGTCTCCAATCATGTTTTTTTCTTTAATTCCTCATAGTTTCCCTTCATCATTATATATTATTTTTTTAAATATGAATATTAATGTTTTCAAAAGCTAAAATTTCTTTTGAGTGTGATAAATGCCGTAACACACGAAAGTAATGGTAGCAGACACAATAAGGGAAAAGTAATATGGCCAAAAATGGATTCCCATTACATCTGATGTCAAGAAAAAGTACTAAACTAAAGCATATGATGGGGAAAACTAAATGGTGCTGGGAACAGAACTACTATAGTAGCATACGGTCGCTAAAGGGTTAAAATTCTCCACGAAAATCAATAATTAATGCAGGCTTAATTAATGGATAGGGAGCAGAGTGGCTGAGTAGAACAGCACTGAGTCGCCATGCCGATGGTCCTGGGTTCAAATCTCGCTGCTGGCAAGACTTTTATTTAATATGTTAGCTCCTGGATATGGATCATATGGGATCTAGGACCCTCTTGGGGTTCACCCAACCTCTATAAAGTGAGTATCCAAAATAAGTCGGAAAAATTTGGTGGTTGAGTATGATCTAGGACAAACCACCTCCCCAGACCACCGATGAACATTGACATAGTAAAGGCTCTACCATATTCTGAACCCCAGACCCGTTCACAGATTGTAGTGGCACAGGTATTTTTTTCATTAATAAATAAATATGATACTAACATTTAACCTCTCATATTAAGGGGACATATTTTCATCATATTGGTCAGAAAATATAAGTTGTTTTTAATCATTGAGGTTTTATTTAGATTTGTCTATATTTTAAAATTCTCTATGAAAATCATTAATTAATGCAGGCTTAATTAATGGATAGGGAGCCGAGTGGCTGAGTAAAACAACACTGAGTCGCCATGCCGGGTTCAAATCCCGCTGCTGGCAAGACTTTTATTTAATATATTAGCTGCCGGAGAAAGATCATACGAGATCTAGGACCCTCCTGGGTCTCACCCAACCTCTAGAATGTGAGTACCCAAAATAAGGCGTAAAAATCTGGAGGTTGAGTATGATCTAGGACAAATCATCTCCCCGGAAAACAGATGAGCATGACACATAGTAAAGACTCTACCTCTACATCATGCACTGAACCCCAGACCCGTTCACAGGTTGTAGTGGTACAGGTATTTTTTTCATTAATAAACAAATATGATACTAACATTCAACCTCTCATATTAAGGGGACATATTTTCATCATCTTTAGTCAGAAAATATAAGTTGTTTGTAATCATTGAGGTTTTATTAAGATTTTTTTAAGTTTTAAAATTCTCCATGAAGATCAGTAATTAATGCAAGCATAATTAATGGATATGAAGCCAAGTGACTCAATGGTAGGGTCCTGGGTTCAAAGCCCGCTGCTAGCAAGACTTTTATTTAATCTGTCAGTGACTGGGATCAAGGGCCCTCCTGAGGCTCACCCATCCTCTATAAAGTGGGTACCCAAAATAAGTGAGCAAAATCTGGTGGTTGAGCGTAATCTAGTACAAATCACCTCCCAGCACAACCGTTGTCCATGAAACAGAACGGTATCTACCATATACTGAACCCCAGACCTGTTCAGGGGTTGTAGTAGTACAGGTTTTTTGTTTTTGTTTTAATTAATGGATACCAAGTTTCTCCATAATCAAGATACTGTTGTTAAAAATACTTAATAATTGAAAAGACTCAATAAATATTTCAAAATAAAAACTTCCTTTACATTTACCTTAGAATCAGAACATTGATTTTGTAGTTGTTTACATACATAAGAAGTTAACAAAAGTATTCAAAAGACTCTTCGATTTTTTCAAAGAGAGTTTTAATGGGCCCAGACAATTAAGTAATAAATAAATACTAATACTGATTATAACCTATTAAGTTGAAAAAAAAAAAAATTAATATTACCTTCTCCGTAAAATACACACTGGCTGTCATTTTGAGCCTCAAACGTAACTACATACTTCGGGAGCCTGTAACCATCTTTTCCGAAATCACTTGGGAAACTAAGTGAAGATTTACCATGGAGCCATTGAAAAACCATGGATTCTTCAGTATACTTATCTGAAACATAAAAAAATAAGTGATAAAATGTATTAAAATCAATGGTAGTCTGTTTCCTATAGCCTTCCATGAATTTTTTTAACCAAATTTTTAATCATCCTATTAATCAATTTTAAAAATTTCTTCAAATTTTATTGGTTTTAATAAGCTATTTGTACAAATATGATTTGAATTTTAAATCTTAAAAGATTAAAATAATACTTACAACTACTAAAATCCACAGCACATTTCTGTACATCTAACGGATACAGAACGAAGTCCATATCACATTTTATCAAGATTGTAGCCCTGAAATTAGAAATAATAATTTTTGAGATATTATAAGTACAAAGATGATCATAGATAAAGAAAAGAAGAGATAGGAATTAAAATATATGTGTTCTAGTATTCGTTCTATCAACTCGCATCAAAGTATATAATATAAGTTTATATGCATGGTTTCAGTTAGGAATTCTAATAAAGAAAAAAATGGAAACATTGATACTCTAATAGCTTATAAGCCTCAGAACACATGTACAAAAAAAAGAAGTGATATTTCTGTTTTCCATGTCATGGGTATTAATTTATATTTTAATAAAAATGTTTTAAACAGCAAACACCTAGGAACCACACAAAAGAATAATCTAGAACCACTAAGTAATTCTAATTATCAGGATTTTTTTAAACTGGCACCAACTTACCTATGCACCTCCCACTACTAAACTCAACCAAAAAAATCAAACTAATATAATACAGTGGAGCGTCGATTATCCGAACTAATGTTGTCAAGGGTGGTTCGGATGATCACGAAATTCGTATAATCGAAATTCACTAAAAAAAAATAATTTTAATTCCAATTTGTTTTATAATGAAAGGACCACTCATTTTCTGTTTGTTGACATGTTGCAATTTTAAAAGAAAAAGTGATCACAAATGCGATGTACACCTCACAAAGAATGATTTAAAACTGAATATGAGCAGCTAATTGCCAACCAAATGAATAGGAAGGGATTCGGAGAAACAAATGAGATTACCTAATTAGGATTCAGTTCTTAGTAAACAAATACCTATGGAAGTCTAAGTTAATTTTTTTGCAGTTTCCGAGAAATGATTATGGCCCCCTTATTGACATTCATGGAATAAATCATTTTATTTTTCATAAAATTTTATTTAATATAACAATACAAATAAGTAACTGGATGATCTGATCAAGTTCATTAAAATTACATTTGAAAAAAAAAACAGTTCCCTTAATAGAAGCTCCACTGTACCTTTAAATAAAGAGAAATATCATTCTAAAGTATCAACCTTTTTTTTTAGTTTAATAAAATTTAAGCACTAAAAGAAACTATCTTCATAACTAATTGAGTCCTAAGAATCAATGAATTCAACATAAATCCCTTCTTTCAAACACTAAAATATTGTCAGTGATTAAAAAAAAAAAAAAATATTACAGACCATTCACAAAAAGACAAAGTTTTACAAAAATTTCATTATGAATCATGGAACTTTTATAAATAACATTAATTTTAACAGTTAATTAAAACTATAAAAAATACTTAGTATTACCTTTTCTTTCATGATCCCTGATCCAAAGATTATCAAAATACTCTTAAGAATGGTCATCATGAAGAGCCTGTAAGACCATCTGTCAGTTAAGTGGTGAACAAAAGTGACGGATGAACCAAAGTTAAATTTCTTCAATACCCATCAACAAATAATTTTCCAATTTTTACAAATAAAGCATCCTTTTTCTTGAACACCTTTAAGTAAGCCTTCTTCCCAAACATAAATGGTAACAGTACCTTCTTCGAAGATTTTTGTTGTTTTAAAAACGACAAATATTTCTGATAAGTTAAAAAATAAAAATACAATTGTACAACTTGGCGTTAAAATAAATATACATTTAAAAAAAAAGTTAATTATCCACAGTGAAACAATATCAATAAGTCCTGTAATTGTATTTTGCTAATAAATAAAAGGTACTATCAATATTTAAGAACGAAAACTACCACTACTACAAAGCTGCGGTAAAGGTGGATTGTCTCCTTCCGTCCAATTAATAAGATTATGCTCCGGCATTTGAGTGGATTGGAAATGGTCTTTGAGCAACATACTTGAAAAGTTGCAATGCATTTGGTAGGCCTCGCTTTCTCTCGCTGGATCTCCGCACATTCTGTACAGGTCTTTCAATATCGCTGACGCCCATAATTGAACATGCACATCCGGTATTCTACTAGCAAGTTGCATCGCAGGCGTAACCATATTCATACTTTCTCTACTGTTACCCAGTGACAGGAAAATGTGACCAAGGAGTACCAAAGAGCAGGAGGTAAGCCGATTAGAGTCTTCAGCATTAGCCATTTTCAAAGCTTCCCTCAAAAATCGTTTAGCTTCATTGTGCCTAGATTGGAAAAATGATTGCAAACCTAGAACGTAATAAGCTGCTGCCCTCAAGCTATGAGAATGCGATGGTAGCGTGTCAGGATTTATAAATTCTAAGAGAGCATTGAACTCAGCTTCTCGTTTTTCCCTCAAATATACAATTCCAAGATTAAGTTTAGCAAAAGTCCAGAGGTCCCGCTCTTGAGAACAAGCAATCGCTGCATTGAACTGCTGCTCAGCGTGCTGCATACAGTTCATAGACATTGCGTATAATCCAATAAGAACATGTAGCTGAGGCTTGTGAGTTTTAAGTAGACTAGGATTCGCAACACAGAGAGCCGATGCATTAGCCATTTGGGTTAAAGCAATACACTTCTGCCCCATCACTAACCGGCACATGACCATATGCTCCAAAAGCATTAATTGTAAGGCACAAAGAATTTTGCTGTTATCAACAATCTTTAATTTTTCAATTTGTAGTAAAGCTTTATCAGTGTATTTTTGAGCCTTATCCATATATCCCGCCTGCATACTATGCATGACCGTAACTAAATAAACAAGAACATACAAATGTTCTTTGGGCATCCAAATGAACATATCGCCAACATTAGCACCACTAACAATTTCATCTGATGGCCACGAAGGCTGCATTATCACTTGAATACTTTGCTGCAGCTGTTTTAAACATGGTTTAACACTTTTCACTTGCCCTGCTACTAAATAATGACATACCTGAAGAACGAGGAAAAACACTTTGAGATATTCTTTTTGATACTGATTCCCCGCCCATGTTTCAAGAAGATGACTGCACTGGTTTAGAAGTTGAAGCACATCGGAAAACTTTTTGTCAATTAACATTAACATACATCTACTCAGAAGAAATAGTAATCGTGTATAGTTAGCAGATGATATCTGAGCATAATCACTTCCAACACTCAATAGACTACAGGCTAATTCATAATCCTTTTCAGTAGCATGAATCTGAGCGAGCTGAAATAAAAGTCTGCAATGCCAATAAACATTATGCTGAGATAATTCAATCGCTTTCCTTAGTATGGATTTCGATAAAGGCTTCTGGTTCTGCTGTTCATATACGCTAGCCAAAACACTAGCTGCTTCAAATTTCACATCATCAAAGGTATTGATATTTTGCGAAAGATGCCAAGCTTGTTCTAAATAATTTCTTGCAAGATCTGTATTTTTGGTATGTGTTAACAATATATTACCAAGCTGAAGATGTGTCCTGGCTTCAACCCGAGTAGGAGGCTTAAAAGTAAATACAGCATTTAAGCACTGAATGCACTTTCTGATATCAGGTGGATTTGAAGTACGAAAATGCTCTGCCAAACCGAGAAGAGACAAATACCAAGCATCCTGCGATGAAGCCATTTTTGAGTTTTCACAGATTAAATCATAACTTTAATAACAACGTATAAGTTAAAAGTGTTAACTCCTTTAAGTAAATTAATCCATCTACATGTTATAAACAAAATACTTTCACAACACTAAATTAAGGAAAACCGTTATACAACGATCCCTCAAACTAGACCAACACTAAACTTTCGACCCCCACTTAACCCTACAGTGCTGATAGCAGACGGGACAGAATCGATAAGCGTGAGCATGCGATTTTACTTTTTCTAATTTTGTCACTATCTTGCCACAATAATTTGGATAAATACTTGTTAAAATTAAATAACAGATAAATATTATACAAACCTATTAGACAATTCTCTTAAACCCTGCATAAAACTAATAATTTTTGAGAATCAATTTTAACTATCGATGTATATGCTAGAAATTGAATCGATCTCACGCCCTACTTCAGGCGTTGTCACGCTCTGGAGAGAATAATAAAAATTTGGCTCACTAATGCAATATTATGATATGAGAAAGATAAACAGTTAATATAAATTAGAATTATTATTATTACAAGCATTGATGTTATAATTATGAAAGCTAATTGTTTGTGTAAATAATTTATAAATAAGTAACAAAAAATAATACAGGGGACAGTATATATTATTATTTCAATATGAATTTATTTATTTATTTTTGAAAGCTTAATATATGATATATGAAACGTCTGGATTGCTTAATTAGCTCTTTGAAAATTTATTGCTTTAAGTTGAAATTCGTGGATGAGGGATTTGTTCCTATAGGAAATTGAATCAAGCCAAGGGAGAGATACCGCTGGGTAATGTTCTTCTTCATGCCTCTCATGTCATTGTATATTATTTTACTACCGGCCAATCTGCTGATTGTCACTGTTTTGTATTTGACAGGTGTAGATAAAATATAAAGAGAAAAAAAAAAAGTTGAAATTATAAATGAATGCTTTCTACAAATATGGTTATATATTTATTGCACAGTTACACTTAAACATAACACCACTCATCATATCTAACTTTACTTTTGATCAAACTTTTATTTTTATTATACTCATCTAAATTAATTTTTCTGATTAATTTCAACCCTTCTAAGAGTACCTAGTTGATCCTTTATGGTATTGTTAAACTACAATGGCATACAATAAAACCCCTGATTGCATTAAGCACTTCATGTTAACTGATTATGCCATTGTGAAGATAACAGAGATCAAAGCAATACTACAGCTCTAAGGATCAAAAAGGAAGATTTGGACTTCATAAAAGCGTTATTCAAACAAAACAATGTGTATTTAATATCATCAAGAACCTAATCAAATTAAATAAATTTTAATGAATAACCATATTACAACTACTACATCATAATTATAAATTACTTTTACATATACTATATAACAATCATACAATTATGAATGGAAAAATCACAAACTAAAGTCCTCCAATCTCTTAACTAAAAACAGGAAAACAAAAATATCTGTAAATATTTTGCCTATTAAGACATCTTAATATCATGGATAGAAAGAGAACAATAGCTAAGGAAATAAATACATAAAGCAAAACCCAATCTTAAAATGCAGTAAGACACCAACCAACCAGAGTCAACATCCCACCGCTACCAAGGCCCAAATGCAACTATAACTTTTGATGTTTTTGTAGGATGGAAATAGTTGGGGTGCAGTCAAAAATTTACACAATAAATAAGTGGAAACTTATTATATTTTATTTGTGTCAACGTTTCTTACAGTCAACGAATTTCTTCTCTAATTCTGATGTTTTTGTTTTCCTGTTTTTAGTTTAGAGACTTAAGGATTTTTGTTATGATTTTTTCCATTCATGTCTTTGCTAGTATTTTATGTTTCTTTTCAGCTTTTACTCTTCTATATAAAGTATTTTTGGAAAATATTAAAAGGGAAACGAAAAGTTAAAAATTTGTGACTCAACTCGAAGCGACAACCTGCGGAATCATTACCAAAGTAACATCCATTTCAACTATTAAATAAAAAAGACTACAAAAAGTACATCTGTCAGGATGGTGTATGGATTATGCCACTAGACAGTTAAGTAGACGAAATCCAAAATATTAATGAAATAAGGGAACCAATTAACATTGAAAAATAAAAGTATGAACATGCGATCATTAATTCTTGTATTAATGTGAGATTCATAAACAAACATTTTTAGCAGTTAAAGCTAGTAAATGTTTTATCCTAAGTACCCATCTCAAGCTTGAAGGATTACATATTAATGACTGGGGCATTTCCAAGACATCAAGTCTTTTATTATGAACTCCATTTTGTTAACTTGACTATATTATCCAATAGGAACAGCTGATATTGGAATGAAATAACCCTTGCGGCAATGATATCTCTGATGGTGTCAAGAAAGATTTAGTTACTATATTCCCTTTAATGCCTATAAAATAGCTAGCCTACACGTTATTTATCAATATATTTCACTAGACATTTTAGGAGCCATAAAAAATAAATAGAACAAATTTAATAACAAATAAAATGCACTATTCATTGGTGAATAATATGTCTGATGCATAATGTAATGTTTAAATTTCCAGAAAGCAGAGCTAAAAATTAAGTGAATAATACTTGGTATTAGTTTTAAATAGCTGAATTAATAGGGAAGGGAATGGTCCAGGTGGAGCTCAAAGAATTAATTCCTAAAATAGTGGTAAACTGATACTTAGATACCGAAGTCTTGACCCACATTGCAAGATTGCAAGTCTTCTTCAGGGCTTGTCGTTCAGGTCACAAGTGTGGTAAGACCCTATTCTAACTATGGGTTGAAACATCATTTCTTAATAAATAGTTTATCACTATTTGTATAAACAGGGTGCTTAGGGGTTAAGTGGCCAAACTGAAAATTTTAAATAAGGACCTCAAAAAAAGAAAAAAAAATTCCTATGGAGACGTACCCGCTAACACTTTGTGTAAATTTAGGCACTGGATATCTGTTATCATTTCACAAGATTCAATTATCCTTCTTCTTAAAGAATTATGGTCATTGATCGGCCTTGTATAGACTTTTTGTTCAATGTCACCCCAAACAAAAAAATCCAGTGGTCAGATATGGAGAGCATGTAGGCCAAGTCACTGATTCTGCATGGGCATATTGGCACATTATATAGACCTGAAACCACTAGATCTTTTGTTTGCATTAAGAAGACACTTTGAACAACATATAATATGAATGTTAATAAAGTAGTTGGAACAAGTAAAATAGGTTTTATTTATTTACTATGCCAAAATAATTCATAACAATGAAAATCTTTCGGTGTGAATATCTCCTACACAAAGCATTTGTAAACATAGCTCCATAGGAATTTTTTTTCTTGTTTTGAGGGTGTTAGTCCAAATTTTGTTTGGCTACTTAACGCTGAAACACCCTGTATATAACACCAATAAATATTATTCAATTCCGAGTTAATAGTATTAGCATTACAGAAATTAGCAAACAAACAATTATAATTTCTTGTTTTATTAATATCACCATAAACAAAATTTAAGCAATACATTTCTGGGAATAAACTACAGACTTTTGAATTCCTTGAAATAAGGGGTAATTATTCCTCAGGTTATCATTTTGAGTTGAGTCACAAGTTTTAACTTTTCATTCGTTTTCCTTTAAATATTTTCCAAAAATACAAGTTATCATGAGGTTGAGTATGGAAAAGAGAATGCAATTATGGGAAATATATATAAGAAGCGAGGGATGGTTGACTGGATGATAGATGTAAGGAAGAAAATAGTTGGGGGTGCAGTCAAATAAGACACTAAATAAGTGGTTACTTATTTTAATATATATACTTGGAAATATATATACTTCGGCAATCATTTCATCTAGAAATGAATGTTGAAATTTTTATTTCTCGATGAAATGATTACTGAAATATACTCATTACACATAATTACATTCTCTTTTACATACTAAAGCTCACGATAACTTGTATTTAAGGAAAATATTAAAAATGAAACAAATAAACAAAACTTGTAATTCGAAGCGACAACCTGCAGAATAAATACCAAATAAATATCTAAGGGATTCATTATTTGACATTGCAGATCAATATTCTCCATAGATATGAACCCTCAATAGAACTACTTATGATTAATATCACTGTTAGTCTTTTCGCTTACCTTATTTGTTTGTTTTTTATGTATTATTATTTAATACATGCATCAGTACAGGAAAAATGTTATATTTAATTCAACAATGAAAATAAACTACTTCCTGGTGAGAATAAAAGACAAAATATGACCGTAACATTTTTAATGTTGTATGGAAAAAAATGTTAAAAGAAATTTTCAAGGAATTCATATCTTTTTCTAAACTAAAGAATAGAAAAATTTTGTAATATAAAAAACAATTACTGTTTGTAAAAATGGATACTTAGGGATTTGACATTTTGCTTAAATATCACCATTATTTAGGCACTGGTCCAGCTATGTACTGCAATTGACATTATATACTTCATTCTTCTTAAATGCCAAATACTTTGATTTAATTATTTCAACTTAAAGTTTATGTACATCAATAGTGAACAATTAATTGTTTAGAAGTCAAATTATAGACTTTATAACTTTATTGGTATATATTTTTATTTAAATTAACATAAGTACATCTCATATTAACAAAGAAAAATCTCACCTTATATTTTCTAAATGATTAATCATATCATACTAATAAAGCAACTGACATCTTCATAATATAGAATTAATATTATTTTTCTAAAAGTCCAAAAATATATTCGACATTGTTTTATTTAAATCCAATTTGTTAGTAAAGGGGGTAGATACTGTGTGGTATCACATACTTGAGGAGGGAAAATACAGTTTGATTGATTTTATTATTCAATAGTAAAGTATATTTTTCATTGGGAGATATTAAAATTATTTAGACTGAATGCTTCTAAAGTTTATAATACGTTTTAGAACTTACAAGTTATATAACTATTTTTGAAATATAGTGTATTACATATATATTTGAAATATTTTGATCTAAAACGTATAAAATCACGTAGTTTTACCGATAAAATTAATAATATACATTTTTTTTCTCGATTGTTTAAAAAAAATTGGGTTGATCTTTATTTCTTAAACATAAATTTTGTCGTGTGGGGTTGGTAGTAAAAAGTTTCTTCAGTCTGTTCGCCGCCGTCCTTATAAAATTTTTAATGGTCTTTGTGTGGGAGTGTTTTTAAGTGTTTTATGTTTATTATATAAACATTATAGTGTTGTGATATCTTATTTATTAGTGTGCTTGTGTTTTTATGTGACTCTGATATAGATTTTTCATTACTAGACTATGTAGCTACATATTTGGGAATAGTACCCAGAAGTCTGGTAACAAAATTTATATTACTACTGTAAATATAATTAGTAACAGCTTTTTAATTAAATTATTTCAATTTTTAATAATTAATTGTTCAATAATAGTATGATGATCGTAACATTTGTGTTAATAAATTTTCTCGGTAATATCAAAAATAAATTTTAACTTGTGAAATAATTTTGCTTTAGAACCTTTAGATAAATGTTTAAATGTTCATATAACAGTTTATTTAATAATTTAATGCTACCAATCTATTACTCACTTATTCTCTAACATAAATTACGAAAAACTTTTAATAATTTTAAAATATAAGTTTAAATAATTTAATAATAATTTTTTTTTATATTTAAATTTACCATGGAAGTATTTTTAGTTTTATTTAAATAAATTTATATAAGTCACTTCATATTTATGTATGTATATATTTATTAATACATATATTGAATAATTACAACCTAGCGGCGACATGCAAAACTAATGGAAAGATTCGTTACTTACGCCAAAACCAGTTATTTTAAAATACTGTAACGGTTATAAAGTATACTTGTTACTAGCAGCTGAATTTTTTTTTGACTGAAAAACAAATTTTTTTGGGATAATACTGTTTTTATGGGTTTTAATTATTTTGAATTATGGTAATTATGTAGATTTATTAAACTTGTTTACACATATTTATATCTGAGGAAGAAAATGGTCCGGGTAGAGCTCAAGAAAATTCTCATATATAGGGAGAACTTTTTATTGGTAAGCCAACGTTTGGACCCACATTGCAGGTCTTCTTCAGGACTAGTTTGATCGACAAGGGTTGACACTAGACTATCTCGTATCGACCCAAACAAAATAGCCCTGAAGAAGACTTGCAATCTGGGTCAAAATATTGGCTTACGAATAAAAAGTTCTCCCTGTATAAGAGAATTTTCTTGACTCGGCCCATTTTCTTGCTCATATATACAAGGTCAACTAAAATTATGCAAAACATATTTATATCATTTATATTCAAGCCTACATATTTGCATCCCCCTGTAGATTCCCTAAGCCTATTATTTATTTAACATCAAACAATATTATCTATTGGGTACTTATAAAGAAATCTAATCAAGCTTAGATATTTTAACAATTAATCCTAAATATTTTTTAAAAAACTTTTGTTCTAACCCACTAGTTTCAAACCTAACTCCTTACCATGCCCTTTACTTCTATTTTTCTTTTTTTTTAATGGCCTCAGGATGGCCTAATGTAATCAATTATAGTATTATTACTACTGGATACTTTTTCTAATTGCCTTCTTTCTTTCAACTCTAGATGCCATTATGTCAATCATTATTTAATTTATGCTAAAAGAAACTTTTAAAAGCGGAATGACTCAGTGGTAGAGCACAGAGTTGCAGTGACGAAGGTCCTGGATTCAAACCACACTTGCTGGCAGACTTTTATTTTATCTGTTAGTGGCCAGAGGTGAATCCTATGGGACCTAGGACACTCCTGGGGCTGATCCAGCCTCTATAAAGATAAAGGTACCCAACCCAAATTAAGATGGAAAATCTGGCGATTGATAATATCACCTGCGTGCAGAACTATTGTCAGGAAACAACAGTCTCAACCACATTTTGAACCCAAGATCCTTCATGGCCTGTAGTGGTAAAGGTTAAAAGAAACTTAACAGAATTAAACATTCTTTGGATTCAAAATGCACTGGAGAAGACCAATCAGGAAATCAGGTACCATTATTGGGAGCTCAATATACCCGATGTGATTAAGCTTGGAAGATTGCGTTGGGTAGAATGTATGTAAAAGACATCTCAAAGGAACTGGTAGATTAAAGAACCAAACTAGGGGGGGGGTAAGAAGGCCAAAGCAGTGATAAGGGATTGTAGGAGGTCAAGGCTCTGTAAAATGGCTCTTATATAATAATAGATAATAATAATAAATATTTCTTACCCCATGCTAACTCTGAGTGTTCTGTTTTGATAAAGTCTTACGAAAGTCATCTCTTGGAAGAGAGTGAGGATTTTCATATCTCTCAGCTGTCGGATGTAAAGGTCCGGAACCCAGATTTTCTGGTCCTTGTCCCAATTCAGCTCTATATGGTCACCTTCCATTGAAGTAACATTTATACGGTTGTCGACCCAGTACACTTGAAGAAACACTTCCAGCGAAATTTCCTAAAAGAAAAAAAGACATAGTTCCACAATATTCAGAAAAACTTTAATAACTAAGAGTATTTATAATTTTATTGGCTATTGTTTCAAAAAAGTCTGCCTATTTTTCATTTTATTTTGTTTGGTTGCCAAATGAATAGTGTTAGTTTTGTCTATCTAATCTATCTAATGTATAATTAGTAGTGTAATTACCAGCAGTTATACATAATGTCTTGTAAAATTTACAAAATTACGGAGTCAAGTCCTGGAATTTGACACAATCATTTTATAATCAATTTCCTGATGGTGTCACCTAAGACAATCACATCCCTAAAAAATTGTCGTCCAGGTCTCTACCAACACCTTTCATAGGGTTTAGAGCAATGTATATTTTTTTAAAGATATTTTAACTGGAAATAAATTTAAGCATGATTGATCAATGCTGCCTTATGATTAACTATAATCTACTTGCATAAATGTTATGATAGGTATGGAAGTAGTAGGGAAAAAAAAGTCTGAACTGCAACCCAAGAAGGGACTGGGTTCAGTACATGTTAATGACTGAACTGATTCTAAGCCAACAGTTGTGCAAGGAGATGGATTCGACCAAGATTAAGCCCTACTCCCAGTTTTTCCTCAATTAAGGGTGTCCACTTAATAGAGGCTAGATGAGCCTCAAGAGGGTCAGTAGACCGTATGGGTCAATCTATGATTGTTAACAGATTAAATAATTTATCTGTTACGGGAGGATTTGAAGCAACTCAGTGCTATCTTCCTCAGAGTGGCTATCCTATCCTATTTAAGTATATTCCCCAGGATTAAGCCTTTTTTTTATCCTGGGTAGCCCTAAAAGGACCTTCAGATCCCACATGGTCGATTCATGATTATCAACAAAATACTTATATCAACAAAATAAGTAATTTATTTGCTACAACTGGCTTCAAACTTCGGAACTAGAGATTGGTTACTTGGTTACTGAGCAATCTAAATAAACAGTGAGGCACTCCATTCCCTAGGAGTGGTAAATGGGAAATAATATTTCAAAATTTCTGAAAACTATTCTGTAAATTTTCATTTTAAATTCAAAACAGTTATCTTAATTTTAGTTATCTATTAAATAAATATTTAAAGAATCGTTTTATATTTCATACTTATAAACTATGACATTAAAGACTTAATCAATTTTATATTTATTAATTGAACATTTCTAAAAGTTTATTTTATGAAAATAACCTAACTTTTTTTAGAGTTATTAAGTTCCAAACTCCCATTTATGTTTGAATGATGTTTATCTTCATGGTTTGTGTCTATATTTTTTTTTGTCATACCATTCAAATCTTGACTTCCATCCGATTTCTTTAATGAATGACAGTTCTTTGATTTATCAAGATAAAATTAAAAAAAAAAAAAAAAAAAAAAGCAAAATTTAAGACCTCTACTGAAGCATTGCTCTACTATTCATATTAAATGAACTTAATTTTACTCTGGATACAACCATTAAGCTAGAACTATAAAAATTGAACTTCGAGGTATTCTTTGAACTAATTTGTCTAGAATCTTAGTTTATTTAATATTTTTTTTATGTAGGAACTAATTAGTCTCATACCCAACAGCTTTTCCATGAAATAATATCAAGTGAATAGTGGCTATGGTGGTCCCCTAAAAAAAAAAATGCAAACTAAAGATAGAAAATTTTACTTCAAGAAGACTAACCCAATAAATATTCCATAATGTCAATTTCTGTTCCACAGGTTCTCGCTTCGAGTTGAGTTACAAGTTATAACTGTTTTTCATTTTATTTTTAATATTTTCCAAAAATAAAAATTATCGTGAGCTTTAGTATAGAAAAAATAATGTAATTATGGGTAACAGGTAGATTCTGGTAATCATTTCATCAAATGTTTTAACTTGCATTTCAAAGTAAAGGACATAATAACTTGTATTTTCAGAAAATATTAAAAGGGAAACGAATGATAAATTAAAGCTTGTTGTGACTCAACTTGAAGTTACAACCTGCGGAATAATTACCATTACTCCTTCTGTACATATTGATGAAAGTATGTTCTCTTTACTTGTATTAATGTTATTACACCCTTCCTATTCTAGCACATTTAATGTTTATATCTTGATGTACAATTACAATTAATGAATTACAATTTTATTTTATTATTGGGTTTCTCACCTCAATAAGTAGAAGGCCTACACATTAAATATTTTTGCATAGTCTTTGTTGAATTTATTTTATTTTTTTAAACCTGTAAAAATACTCAACTAAAGCTATAGCAAACCTCCTCACAATTTCTATCAATCATCGTAAGTACACTTTATTCAAGAAAGTTTTTAACATTTATGTTCAGTTTTCGTTAATTCCACCATGATGAATAAATTTCCCTAAGTTTTGAGTGGTATTAAATATCTTCAATTAATTGAATTCAGTACTTCACCAGATGAAGTTTTTGAAAACATTTTTATAAATGAAAATATATTCTTCTGTAAATTTATTTTGGCTATTATCATGTAAACTGTAATGTATTGGGTCGTAACGGATGAAATATCAGTTTCGTTTATTTACAGTTTTCTTTTCATTAGGATTAGATTATTTGTACACCAATAATAATTCTATGTACACCGTTTTAATGATCATTTAATCCTTTTTCATAATCTGTCTTACTTTTCCTTTTGAGATTTAATATTGTTTACGGTGAAGATACAGTGAGCAAAAGAACAATCTTCCGTTGGTTTGAAAAATTTCGGTCTGGGGATTATGACCTTACCAACAAAGAACGGGGTTGGTCGAAGACTAAGTTGGACAATGAAAAGTTGAAAGAGCTGGTCGAAGCTGACCCTTCCCAAAACACTCGTGAATTAGGTTCACAACTTGGAGCAAGTGCCATGACTGTTTCCAGCCACCTTAAGGAGCTTGGTAAGACAAAAAAGCTGGAAATATGGGTACCACATGAATTAGCCGAGGCCCAGCAGTTCACCCGATATTTTTTTTTTTTTCATGAGCTGAATATAGAGGTCCTTCCTTACCCACCAGTACCACCGGACCTTTCTCCTACTGATTTTTACTTTTTCCGTTGTTTGAATAATTTTTAAAAATATAAAAAATTCGACAACGAGAATGCCCTGAAATCTGCCTTCCAAGTCTCCGCTTCTTCGTTGACACCTAATTTCTACAGAGCGGGAATAGAAATGCTTTTTTCACATTGGGAGAAGTGTATTGAAAGTGAAGGGTCCTATTTTGATTAATAGACATATTGTTTAATAATGTTTTTGCTAATAATTTAAATTTACACCTTCACTGACATTTCATATGTTACAACCCAATATCTTACTAGGACAATGGTTATGGAGTATTATCAATAACTTGAATTATTTTCAGTAAGACATGTTAAATTAGTCTGACATGTTAAGTTATAGTCTTTTTGGAAAAAAAAACAAACATTTTTGGTATACATGTGTAGTTAGCTCAGTCTAATGGTTATTTTGCTAATAATCTTGATGTCTCGAGCTTGAGAATAATTTTGGGAGTTATATTATTTATTTTGTCAACAAAAATGAATTGACTCAATAGAAACTAGAGACCCTTATTAGTTCACTCAGCCACTATTAGGTGCACATAATTGTTAGAAAAACAATTGATAGATTGAGCATGATCTTGCTCAAATCACCTCCTTGCATTACTACTGTTGCTAAAGAAGGGAAAAGTTATATATTCAGTGGTCAAGCCAAATTCAATGAATTAATAAAATTTCTCAAAGCTGTTAATGTGGAATGAGGGTACCTTGGGGTGTTAGGAATGAATATTAAAGACTCATAATAACAAAATTTGAAACTTTTTTAACTATTAAAAAATGCTGAAAATATAATTTTGTTTTGAAGAGAAAAGGTTTGCCCTGGGCGGGATTCAAACCCGGGTTGTCTACTTCTCCCCAGCAGTGCTCTAAACCTCTGAGTTATCAGGGGTCGAATCTAAGTCAGACAAATCCGTTCTCTTCACCGATCCTATATCCCCGTGTTTTGTATGTATACACGGGAAAGAATGTTCATTGAACATTGAACAATTAATAAAAATATAAAAAAAATAAATAATATACTGACGTAAGTCTACAAGATCATAATTAAAGTAATGTTCAATGAACGTTCTTCCCCGTGTATATCACAAAAATTGCAAGAACACGGGGACATAGGATCGGTGAAGAGAACGGATTTGTCTGACTTGGATACGACCCCTGGTAGCTTAGAGGTTTAGAGCACTGCTACGGAGAAGCACACGGCCCGGGTTCGAATCCTGGCCCGGGTTCGAATCCTGGCCAGGGCAGATCTTTTCTCTCCAAAACAAAAACAGTTAAAAATATAATTACTTCTTCAATTTTAAGATCTTTTAACATACTGCAAATGAAAAAGAATGAATAAAAATAAATGAGTGTTAGATAGAAGATTTCCAATGGGGAAAAATGTATATTTTTCTAAATCAAAGCTTGCATAAAATGAATGCCTGGGACTAGTTTGCCTAAGTAACCTTACCTCAATGATCAATGAATATAGCTATTGAAATATATTTGTCTTTTGTTCAATCTAAATAAGCTATAAAAAAAAATTATAAAGATAATTTTAAAAATTTGGTAAAGTTGAGTTTTAGTTTATTGTTACTTAAAAGCTTGTAATAAACTTTATAACAGGCTCTACATTAATTTATTTATATCCTGCCCTTTAGATTAAGACATTAAATACATCCTAGATACAGCCTTTCAAGAAAACATTGTTTTTATGCTTTGGCTTATACGATCTTTAGAAAGGTTCAACACATTAAGTGGTTTTATGGGATGACCTATGAAACTACGAAATGCTAGCTCATCGTAAGTAGGTATTGACTTTCTCTCTTACGATAACGAATTCAATGTAGTTAACTGCATGATGAGTTGCTCACTATTGGTTTCAATATCTGTTTCTGAATTCTCATTTATTTGAACAAAGTTGGTAGCGTATAATTTTCTAAACGATTTTTATATAAATCAGGGGGGGAAAGAGGTTTGTTATATTTTATGTTTTAACTTAGCGTGCAGCAGCCCACTCGATATCTAATTTGAATATTACTTGTGAGTTTCTGAGGATTTTTTTCATGCCAGCTCGACCTCAGCATGTAAGCTTTCTGGTGAA
Source organism: Troilus luridus (assembly GCA_964056705.1). Lineage (NCBI taxonomy): Eukaryota > Metazoa > Arthropoda > Insecta > Hemiptera > Pentatomidae > Troilus > Troilus luridus. The sequence goes on along the minus strand of OZ057416.1, from coordinate 103,493,839 downwards.
GAATTATTGACCTATGATACCTCTCAGTACTGTAAATAATTTTTAGAAACGGAGTATAAGTAGGCAACTCATCAACAGTAGTTTAAAAAAAAAAGACACTTGATTCATTCGTTTATTTCGTTATGCTCTTGTTTTTAATCTGTACGGCATAATAAGAAATATGCTTCAACACAAAAATAAGTAAAAATGAGCTAGGTTAGCGGGTTGGTATTGAACGGGGTAACTCATTACGTAGGGTGCCGAATTACTGACCCCTAACTCCGGAGTTTTTATTCTGTTAACAGCCCTGAACCCTCCACATAAACATAATCTATTGCAGCTCCATTATAGTTTAATTATTCTTTTTCAACCTATTAAAATATGAATTACCCACTTAGTAATGGGTATCTGTTCCGCTGGTTACGTTTCGAGTTGAGTTACAACAAGTTTAAACTGTTCATTCGTTTCTCATTTAATATTTTCCAAAAATACAAGCTATCATGAGCTATAGTATGAAAAAGAGAATGGAATTATGGGAAATGTGTATACTTCGGTAAAACATTTCATTTCGATATGAATGTTTCAAGAAACATTAAACATATCATTAGTACTTCGAAATGTAAGTTGAAACTTTTATTTCTCGATGAAATGAATACCGAAATCTATTCATGAACCATAATAACATTTTATTTTCCATACTAAAGCTCGTGATAACTTTTATTTTTTTAATATTAAAAGGGAAACAAATGAGAAGTTAAAACTTGTATCTCAACTGAAAGCAACAGCCTGGAACAGATACCCTTTTTTACATTCTCGCTTGGTTTATCTATTAAAATAAGAATACCTACTTAATACTGTTTGGAGATGGATATTTTTATTAAATTAATTAATAAAACTTTTTAAAATTAATTTTGTTTGCGATAAATAATTTATAGTTTATAGATAAAACTGTCTTAATATTATTTATTTTAATGCATTATATGTATTTAAATAACAGTCCTAGAATCGAACTATTGGTATAATTTGTTTTATTTTTTAATCGATGTATTCCATTTTTTCAATGTATACTCAAAAACAGATCTATATTTTGTATAACGACTTGAAGAAGTCAGCAACAGTGGCTTTCTGATTTATAAATTAAAAAAATATATTTTTAATTTAATTGATCAAGCACGACAACAGACTAAACAAAAAGTAAATCCTTGATCCGTTGCTAGGCAACACCGATAAAATATTACATCACTAAAACTTTTTTAATAATAGAAAGAAATATGATTTATTAATAAATCAATCATCTGCGCCTTATAAAGTCAATATCCCAACAAATTTTCATTACTAATTTTTTCAGAAAATATTACTCGACACCTATAAATTGTATTGCAGATATTGATATTTTTATTAATTTGGATAGGAAAAACCATAATAATTTACATACTTTTCTTACTTAAGTATTTATAGTTATTTGTATTTCGTAATATTGATATAGTACTTGTAATAAGATGCAGTTATTACGTAAATTTAATTTTCTATTAATTTTTAGTATTCATTAATATATAATTAAAGATATGTATAATTTATAAATTAATTAAAATGTACTCACTTCCTTGCTTTCGTCCACTGCCGATACTCTGTGTATAAACAGGCTTACGTTTACGTACGTCAATGATTCTGAAATATAAAATTAATAAATTTGAAAACAATGTACACTACAATTAGTAAATTATAATTTTTGTATTTTGAATTATAATTTGATAATATATGTGGAAGACAATGGTCCTGGTAGAGGTCAATGAATTTCTCTGAGATAGGGAGAAATCTTCATTAATTAGCCAACGTTTCGAACTACTTTAATTATATCTTTATTTAACCATATATCATTGTCTTTTACATGTCTTTACATGCCTTTCTCATCATGTCTTATTACATATTGTACTACATCTATCCTTTATACATAAATTCATATTTCATGAACATTTTCTATATATTATCGTCCCCATTGGTACTAAACTGAATTTCTCACTTCTATTACTTAACATCATTGTTTCTTATCAACATTTTCATTTTTATTGCACTATGCCGTATTTTTTACTGTAGTTTTTATTGTTATGGTTATTTTTGCTTAACATGATCATCCTTGCTCTTTATCTATATATATAAAATATATATATATATATATATATATATATATATATATATATATATATATATATGTATATATATATATATCATGTTCTCTCCCCTCACCCATTTTTATTGTTCACCACTCGGATAACTGATATATATGTATTTTAACTTTAATATTTACCCAATTTATTCTTTAATTTTTAACACTTTATCCGTTTTATTCTCTCCTAATACCGGGTGAAAAAAGTTACACGTAATACCAGGTTGGGTCGCTGGAGGAACCCATCGTTTTTTGCCATCAGCTACGATTATATCATCCATCTAAGATCCATTGCTTGTCATTCTGATAGAATGGGACTGTATAGAAAAGCAATATCAATCATTTTTGAACTATCAAAATGTATAATTTTATTTATTTTGTAAATAACTCATTTTAGTGAAAAGCAAACATGTTCCAAGAGAACCTAAATTACCTACTTACTATGAAGGCATGAATATGTTGTGGTTCTGTGCTCTTTACAAATATATTTATTGCAAACATTACAAACAAGGTTTACTTCAGTGTCTATTTATTCTTGAGCATAAGTAATACCTTGCCCTCTTTTCACGTAAACTTTTCTGAATCTTGGGTGCAGCGAATTTTTTTTTTTTTTATACGCCTTATTCCATTCCATATGTAGATCAATCCAAATACGAATGCATTTACTGTAACAATATTTACCAGATTCATAAAAAGTGCGAAAGGCCACCTTTCAGTTTGTCGCTGACAGGTATACTCACTTATCATTCTGTCAAGATTGTCAACTCCTCATTTAATGTCATTGTAATGGGGAATGATGTCAGGCTTTTTCTCAATATCATTTTCGAGGATGTTTCCGCTGTGATAATAAGCAAATGACAGAAATTCTGAAAGTAGAGTTCTGAAAAATCTAGCCCCCCCTTTCTCTCTTTCGTTTAGTAGGTACCTAATTCATCTGAGAATTATCAAAGAACTGACATTCATCAAAGAATTCATAGCTTCTGAACAAAAGATGCAAAAGAGAAAGAAAGAGAGAGAATTCCAACGAAAGAATACCAGAGCTTAAACGAAATCCAGAAAATATAATTACTTAACTATAATAATATATATTTACGGCCGTAATTGGGTCCCACCCGGCAAACTGACACTTTGAATGCAAATATTCTTCCAGGAAATTATATAAAGAGCCTGAACAGGCACAGCCTGTGACTTCGGCGATCTGAAATAAGGCTAACATTGGGGGGAGGGGGGGGGGGTTGTTCCGGGACCCCTTGCTCGTTTTTTGGAAAAAGATTAATCCACAGTGATTTATTTTGAGCATGAAATTCGTTATCTTCTACTCTTCGTGTTACATATAGTCTAAGGATAAATGTCTTAGATGCTCGTGAGCATAATTTTGTTTTTGTCTTAAGTAGAGTCAAAAATATGAGCTTGGGGGGGTCGTTGGGGGACCCCACCCGGTATTAGGAGGGTTATTCTTTAGTATGTTTTTTACTACCTTCCTGTCACTAGGCTATTAATACTATACACTCATACATTTTAACCTTTTTTTAATTTTCAATTGTCTGTATTTTGCATATGTCGCCCTGAAGAAGACCTGCAAAGTAAATCTAAGATAAATTTATTGACCTCTACCCGTACCATTTTCTTCCACATATAATTTTTGTAGATATGTAATATATATGTAGTTTATCTCCAGCTGGTACAAAAACATGAGTTTTTGGCTCAATTAATTAGGACTGAAGTACGTCTTTTCTCCCTGTGCATTAGAAATTGAGTCAAAAAGTTAACTTTATTCCCTAGGGAATAAAGTAAAAAGATGACAACCTAATTCGTCTAAATAATGTAGGCTTTGTACTGAAAAAGTTCAGGGGTAGGTTGGTACACCTGTCACACCGCCCATTAAAATCAGCTGTTGTTTCAAAACACCAAAACTGATAAACAGAAGTACATTTGTGTTCAGGTTGTGTAAATTATGGATCCACCACATATTGTACAAGAAGCAAATAATGTTATTTCAAATTTATTGCCAGCTAAATCAACAATTCAAAATTGTAATAATCGCACATTAAATTTCAGTTTTTGAATTTATTGTAAAACATAACATAATATAAAATATTATAGCGTATAGTTTGCCTTTTTACATCCCATCTGGAGATAAAATCTTGTATGCCACACCCTCGGCTTGGACTCGTGAGTAAAGATAATTATTCCCTCGCATTCGCTCGGGTACAGACTTGCAGCTGAGGGAATAATGATCTTCTTTAGTCCCTAGGTCCATAAATAACTATTCTCCTTATGATGAATAGTTTTCCGATCAAAATAATTCAATAAAACTTACATTATCTAGATTTTTAACTTATTCTAGAATTTCATGTTATTGAAACCGATTTTTTAAACTTAATAATCAGTTAAAGTTGATTGAATATTTGAATATTGAGTTGTGGCGGTAATTATTCCGCATGTTGTCGCTTTGAGTTGCGTCACAAGTTTTAACTTTTCATTCGTTTCTCTTTTAATATTTTTCAAAAATATAATTTATCATGAGCTTCATTAGTATGGAAAAGAGAAGGTAATTTTGGGAAATGTGTATACTTCGGTAATCATTTCGTCTAGAAATGAACGTTTCATATCATCTACATATCCAAATGTTAGTTGAAACTTTTATTTCTTGATGAAATGAATACACAAATGTACTCATTACCCATTATTACATTCCCTTTTTCATACTGAACCTCATGATAACTTGTATTTTCGGAATAAATATTAAAAATTAAACGAATAAACTATTAAAAATTGTAACTCAACTCAAAGAGACAACCTGCGGGAGAGATATCAATCAAAATACAGTTATAACAAGTTAACCTCCATTTATCAAGAATAAAGGAATCGAGGATATTAAAAAAATTCTTGATGTTGCTGATTATTAGGAAACGGGTGGCCATATAAACTCAGAGATAGAGACCGTTTTTGGCAAATAAATTACTTATCATATATATATTCTATTTACAGCCCTGAATCTTCCAGTTAGAAATATACTATTTCTAGTCATCTCCTATCCCTCAATTATTGACTATTAGCCATTGACCGTCGAGTATTGAAATTTACTTTTGAAACTTTTATAATAAAACCTTTGTGCATATATAACTAATACTGATATCCAGAAACTAATATATTGAAAGAGTGTAGGGGGTGCTAAGCCCTTGTTCAAGAAGTCAAGAGTTTCGTTGAATTGTGCGCAGGTTCCAGTCTAACCTAGTAAGATTGGCTTTTATTTCGTGACGGAACATCATAACAAATCTCGACCTTCGCACTCTGGCTAGAATACATTGTTAAATTGAAGGATATGCCGTCCTTCCATTCTAATTGGAACATAAATAGGCCTTTAAACCGCTGAAAAACGAATGGCTTTATAAAATATGTACTAGCTTTTGCCCATGGCTTCTCTCCCATGGAATTTGGTCTGCCACATAAAGTTTCGTGACAGATCATAATTTAATTTTTTTAACTATAAGTTACTCGTACATCCGAAATTTCAGATGTTTAACTTCAAAATTGACGGATTCCATACAATCTTTGAACCCCTATTGTATTAAGGGGGAAACCCTTCGGGGTGGAACTGTCCAAATTCATTTTTTAGTGCTCATTTAAGCTATACAAAGAACCTATCTGCGAATTTCAAGATGGTAAGTTTAGTGGTTTCTGCTGTGCTTTGACCGCTGGGTGTGTTAGTCAATCAGGTTACAGTTTTATATAAACTTCGCCTGTGTGGTGTGTTGATAAGAAGTACCCTATGTCCTTCCCCAGGCTTGAGATTATCCATATTAAATTTCATCACGGACGGATCAGCACAGCGGTGAAACATACATTGACACTGATTAACAAACGGGATGGACAGAAGTTTACTGTTGTTCGTGTCAGTAAAGGATTAGTATGTAATGTTATTGAATTTATTGAAAAGGATTACTTAGCATAACGGTTTCACTTGTCGTAAAGCAGTCGATGTGTTTTTAGTTTTGGCGATCCTGCTTACCTACTGCAATAGCCTTCTGTAAATTTTTTTTTTTTTTTTTTCGAAACCTATATTATATGAAAGTACATTCACAAATAGTAAAAAAAAAACTACGGCTTCTATATAAATAAAAACCTTCCGTTACCTTTCGGTATTTTAAGGCGCTACATCGAGCTGAGTCCGCTGAAGGCGGTTTTAACTCGAACCGGCACGAGGCCGCTGACATTATACAATACAAAAGGGTGAGGGACCGTTTAGCGGGATCAAGTGACAAAGGAAAGAAGAAAGGGGAGGAAGGAAGAAGGAAAAGGAAGGAAGGATAAGGACAAGGGAGTACTTACCCCATCCCTAGATCAAATGTAAGTACATCGACCAAGGGGACACTGCCCTGCCATCTCCCAGGTCTGGGGGGTGGTTTTTAGTCCCTAAATAGGGGGTTCGCACAGGTTTCAGCCCATCAAAAAATTTGATGTACCTCCGACCTATGTACTCGGGCACCGAGGGAAGCCGAAGCTCCTCCCGGAGGGTGGTGTTAAGTGCCCCCTCGAGCGATGTGCCACTTACGATCTCCCTAAGGATGGAATTCTGGTATTGCTGCAGGCGCTTCAGCGTTGTTTTGTAGAGGTGTCTCAGAAGTGCTGCACCATAGAGCAACGTAGGTCTTGTGATGGACTTGTAGATTTGTAATTTCAACCTCAGTGAGAGCTGCGGCGACGAGAGCAGATGGTATAACCTGTTGGATTTCTGTCGTGCCAACTTCAATCTTGCCTGAACGAGCTTTGAGACTTCTGTAAATATGTTACTTGATTTGTTTTGTTCAGCGAAACTATGTAAATTTTGCGAGTAAGAAACACATGAGCAAGCATGGAAACTTTGTCTCCCTTTTTCACCCTCTTAGGGGTAGAATTTCAGAAAATCCTTTCTTATCGGATGCCTACGTCATACAAAGAACACACTCTCCAAGCTTCGGGCCTCTACGATCAGCGGTTTAGGCTGTGCGTTGATCCGTCAGTCATTCAGGACAAAGCATTTTACATGTAAAGATGTTAAAAAATTTCGTATTTTTGTATAAATATCAGGAATATATTGTCCTTATTTTGTGAACGGGTTAGCTCAAAGATAGATCGTCGAGTTGCTGTGACGAAGTTCCCGGGTTCACATTCGTCTGTGGAATAGTTACCGTATGTGGTAAAGACTGTACTGTTTCTAGGGCAACGGTTGTGCAAGGAAATGATTTGCCGAGATCTTACTCAACCGCTAGGTTTTTTTTCCTTTAAGAGCGGTCACTTTATAGAGGTTGGGTGAGCACCGGGGGGGGGGGGGGTCTCCAGATCCCATATTACCCACAGCCGCTGTTGACTGATTAAATAACTGTTCCGCAGGACATCACTTCGAGTTGAATTACCAGAAGTTTTAACTCTCTATTCATTTCATTTTTAATATTCTCAAAAAATACAAATTATCGCGTGCTTTAGAATAGAAAAGAGAATGTAATTATTTGTAATGAGTAGATTTCGGTAATCATTTTATAAAAAAAAATTCAACCAACATTTGGAAGTGTAGATAATACTTTTTGTTGAAACTTTCATTTCTATTTCAGTTTGTTTACTATTGAAGTAAACACATTTCCCATAATTACATTCTCTTTTCCATACTAAAGCTCATGATAACTTGTAGTTATGGAAAATATTAATAGGGAAACGAATGAATAGTTAAAACATATAACTCAACTCGAAGCGACAATCTGCGGAATAATTAATAAATATTATTAATTATTTTTTATAAATAGTTAAAATATCCTTCTAATAAAATTTGTTTATTTAAGATTTTTTTAAAAATACTTTTCATGTTATTTTTACCGAATATTTTAGGACTGCTCCTATAACTTCTAAGTGTTCTAGACCTCGAAAACAGAGAAGGTCTAGGGATAGTTGATACTAACTTCGTCATTCTTGGTAGAACTGTTGGTAAACAGGCGACCATTAAAACTTAGTCTAGTTCTAGACAACAAACAGCCATAACCGACCTAATTCTCGTTTCAGGAAACAGGATGCCCTACACATTGATTTATGAAGGCATTTAACTTGACAATATTGTTAAGTATACTAATTATTGATTGTATTTGAAGCGGGGACGGAGTAGCTCCACGTATTGAGCGCTCAATAGCTGTGCTAAAATCCCGATTAAAATTCAAATGTGGCAGAAAATTTATTCTGTTAGCATCCACGAAGAGATCTTGTAGGATGTGTAGACCATTCCGGAGCTTACCAAGCTTTAATTAAGTGGTGTTTTGAATGGGGGAACACCTAGAGGCTTAGTGTGGCCTCGGCCTAACTTCCTTGGACTATCGTTGGCTTAGACAGGTCCGGTATGTACTTAGTACTACATCTTGACAAACCCATAACTAGGAATTCTCGTATTAGACGGAAACAACAAGAATCAGCTCGCCAATTCAGGATACTTTAACATTTACCAGACAAACTCTCTAAGCTCTCAATTAATTATAAAAGATTCAATCATATTACTGACCATTATAACATCCATCGTATCCAACCCTTACCATCCATGATCTTTCGTAAAATCCTTTATGCTTCTTATTTCTCTATTCCTTTATCAGTCCATAATGACCTTAATGCTCCATTAGCTGCTGATTTGGACCTAACCCGGTATCAATCCTTTCCTTACAAACTTCATTCCCACTCAGACCACTAGTTTCAAACTTACTAGCTTTCTCTTCGATTCCCGATAAGCCTCTGGTTATCAATTTCCTATTAGCTTTACTTCAATTCCGGCGTCTGGAAGGAAGATGGTCTTGTGACTTTCTATGTTGAATTTTTTATTTGAGTACCTACCAGTGGGCCGTTTATAAGACCCATTTGGACTTACAGAGCAGAGTTTTGGAGCTCCACTAAAACTCTCGTAACCAATCTTTACAATCCAAAGTCCTTCGTTTTTTATTCATAAATTATAATGAGAAAAACTCTCCTTTCACCTCAGTTTTTAATCTCAACACTAATTTAACCGATGGAAGGTAATTATTCCGCTGGCTGTCGCTTCGAGTTAAGTCAGAATATGTTTTAACTTTTCATTAGTTTCATTTTTAATATTTTCCAGAAATACAAGTTGTCGTGAGCTTTAGTAGGGAAAAGAGAATTTAATTATGGGCATGAGTAAATTTCGGTAGCTATTTCATCTATAAATGAACCTTGAGGTTGTTGGGATACTGTACCAAGAATTTAGTTTAACTCTAGTTATTGAATTTAAAAACATATATAACAACTTGGAAGTTCTAATGAGGTTACGTCCATCGAGGCAATCGATGGAACACCGAATTCAGAAACTTATATGGCTTGATTTTAATTTAAGTATTTTTTTTAACTTTTCTATTTCATAAATATATATATATATATATATATATATATATATATATATATATATATATATATATATATATATATATACTAGGTGACCTATATATATATATAAACTAGTTGCTGTGGCTGTTATAATAGTTTTTAAAAAATTACGTTAAAATTGGAATTTTAAAGAAACAATGAATGAATGAATTAAATAGATTTTGGATTTTTAATTTTATTCATCGTATATCTAAGTATAGTATAAAACAAATAACTAATAGTAATAAAAGTAATATTGTTTTAAATTATATTAACATCATTAAAATCGGTGGAGTAGTTTCGGAGATTAGCCCGGATAAACATCGTGACAGGAGATTTTTATATATATAGATAGGTAAGATTCCGGTTATTTGTTATATGATAGGGACTGAACTCAGAATCTATAAGACCTACAAACCTACAGAGCTGCGGTTGGGCTAAAATTGTAGCAAATTTGATCTACTTTAAAAAAGGTTAATTAGGTTTTTTTTCCAAAAACGCACCGATTAGCAGATACAGACCAAAAACTAAAATAACTCCAAAAACTTCGAGGGTTTTCGGCCACCAAAAGTTTTCCCATCCGTTTTTTCTGATGCCATTTTGTAATTAAACTACTCAGACATCCCCTTACAACATAAAAAAAATGCAGCAGGCTAGAAAAAAATATAATTTTGCAAAAAAAAATCACTGTCATTAATCGAAATAAAACATAGCCCATATTTTAAGTTGGACAATATTACATATCTGTGCGAAATTTCATTAAAATCGGTCCTGTAGTTTCCAGTATATACACAGGATTTTTGTTTTTTCTTTTCCCGTCTTTAATTTATGAATATAGTTAGTTGTTGATATTTTCTCCCAAAGTTACTTGAATATTCTTTTCCTTAATCTTGAATGCTATTTTTTGAAAATATGTCCAAAAAAGTCTTCATTTTTTTTACTGTGTTCCTGTATATTTCATCATTAGATCTCCATTTTTAGACATCAGTTTTCTGCACAGGTCCTTACATTTTTCTCATCTTTGGATATTAAGTCTTTGTATTTATTATTTTAATTTTTTTTATTAATATTTCCCAATTGTTGTCCTGTAACCTTCCTAATGCTTCGGTAATGGCATTTTGGCTTTGATGATGATGGCATGTTATCTTGTTAGACTATGAGGTAGAGAAGTACTTTATTTTGATCTTTCTATAATTTGATAACATATATTATATTATCAATATAAATAAATATATAGTATAGTTTTCCCTGTTGAGCTTGAGGGTCTCCTTAATTATGAAATATTTATTCTCTCGATTGTAACAGTTTCAGGTAATTCAAATCATATTGAAAGGATTAATGTTTGATTATTATCCTTAAACCACAGGATATTATCATTGAAGAAGTACCTACCTAGACCAAGTTAAAAGCCAGCCTAGATAACCCCCCCCCTCTCCCACAAATGCAGGACTGTAAATGAGTTGAACAGCTCTTGGACTGAGCCGTGGCTGACTCGGTGTTGATCCTGAGAGCCAATTAACTTGCTCCTGGGAACTTAATCAAGTCCTGGATCCGATTATCGTTAACGCAGGACCTCTTTGATGTATCATTCTTCCAAGTCGTAACTCCTAAGTACTATAGTCTTAGGTCCCAACCTTATAATGTGATTTGGCGAACTTAAAAGACCTCGTTTAGGACCCTCTAATAATTCCCTTCCAAGAGCAAATTCGTGTTCCTTTCAGATGTACTTTGTTAAATTCTAGGTTTCTCCTGATTATTTTTTAAATCTACGTTAGTGAAGGAGATTTTTCATTGTTAGTTACATTTAAAAATAATTGTCAATTATGTTATTTAAAAAATCTTTGGGTTGTTATTTGCTATTTATTTTCATTAAATATGCATTAGCTTCTGTTCAACAAATTTCCTGCTTTTAATATTTCATTAAATGTTTCTGATGTTATTAAATAAATAATAAATAAATAAAAGGCTTAACGAACCGAATACCACCAATCTATGTTTACAAATCTCCGTCCACGGAGCACCAACCACACCCAAACCCGCTAGATCACTCTTAACGCAATCCTCCCACCTACGCCTCGGTCTATCCCTCAGTTGCTTCCTAGTCGGTACAGGGCTTATTAACATCTTAGAGATTCGTTCGTTACTAAGCCCAGCAATTTTACATGCCCATCTTTATCTTCGCGACGATATCACCTGAATAATATTTACCGGATGTATGCTTCGCTATTCCGCGTTATGCAATCTCCTATATTCCCCAGTGGCCTCATCCTTTTTTGGACCGAATATTCTACGTAACACCTTATTTTCGAATACCTGAAGACGTTTCATCCTTCAGCGTTAGAATATGATATTACTTAATTAAATTAAAAAAAAAAAGAATAACTTCAGTAACTATAAAAATTTGTACTAAATCTTTCGATATCCTCCTGCTTAGTGCGCTTAGTCCAACTTTGAAATGAGGTACAACTCAAGAGTACTGTCTCCTTATCAGTATACAGTATAGCACTAGCACTGCCTAGCGGATTTCGTCATTATTAACTGCTTGGAATTCAACTGTGAAAATTGTAACCATTGGAATTATTTTTATTGAATTGGATACCTTCTGTAGACCTAAAGTATAGACGGGTCAACCCCCATTTTATAAATTGTAACGTTCTTCAACAGTTAGACTTCATTATTTTATGGTCCATTTACTTATTTCACTGTATGTAAAATAAAATATTACACCATGATTACTAAAAACATTTCTATTATTTTTGCTTGAAGCACTCTTTCACTGTATGAACAGCAGTAACTAATGATCAAGAGTGAGCAGTACAACACCTGTTTTTGCCTGGAGGTAGTTCGAGCATTCGCTCATTGGGTGCAGCACAATTGTAACTGCGATTTAAAGCTGACTTGGACATGGTTGTTTTGAATATCTTTGCTTTCTTTCAACTATCTCAAAGTTATTCTAGGAGCTTTGTGACCAGAATTTCGTGGATAGAACGGTAAGAGATGTTTCGTGTTTGTTGAAAAATACTTCTGGGAATAAGAAGTGTGGTGTCTCCTTTACGGTCCGTCCCATTTTATAGTTGTAAAATAAAACATAATATGCTCACTACAATTTTTGTTTATATTATAGAAAAATTGTTTTAATAATAAGTCCCTTAATTAAGCTAGTTTATAGTTGAAATTATATTTACTCCATCAAATGTTTATTCTGTCTGCTTAGCCCATTACTTTTATTTATCCGAAGTTGTTTATTCCAACGAATCCAAATGTATTATCAAGGTAAAAAAACTCCCTGAAGAAGGAAGTTGTTATTTCTTGACCCCTTTTTCCCTCAGTTGTGTTATTCTTTTTGTCCAATATTTTATTTCGTAAAAGACCCCTGAGATAAACCGTAAAACCTTATATTTATAGAAGGAGAAACTCTGTATTTGTTTACTCAATGTAGTTAATTTATAGAATTGTGTTTTGTATATAAAGTCCATTATTATTTCGTAATCAAATTTAAAAGAAAAATTGTTAACAACTCAATATACACCCATCTTTTACATGAACAAATAGATAAATTATTAATAATGATTGTGTAAGAAATGTCACTAACACTTTAAAAAAGGTATATGGTTGTTAGATAGTAATTTCAATGTACCAATTTTTTTTATTTATTAACTTTTTGAGAATAAATTTAGTATTCCATTTTATTGCCTTGGAAAATGACCAACAAATATGTATATATTCCGTCACTAATAATGCTTTTTGTGCTGTCTGTATTGCTTATTTATGGAATAACCAAATATTCATTTTTTTTCCATTTAAAACTTAGAATATGGAAAAACTTGAATCAATAATTGTATAAGAAGAAATATAAATAGACAATTATTTTGAGTAAAAAAAAAAAAAAATTATTTTGAATCCCGCAGTAAAAATAGTTACTAAATGAATGAAAAAATAGTGTAAGTACTGTGCTCTTTAACTCAGTTGACTTTACACAAATGTGTATATTTTTTGTGAAATATATATTCTGTCTTAGTTCATTGCAGTTACGATATATTTGGGGCATGTGTTTCATATAAAAAACAAAACAAGTTTACTGAGTTAAGTTTTCTATATAAAATAAATAGAAAAGAAAAATGTCGGAGTAAATTAAGTAGAAACAATGTCCTTATTATAAAACTAATTTTTTAAATATGGTTTATATTATTTAAAGAAATGGCATTAAGGGATTCATTGCGGAAGTCTCACCCTTAATTGTACATTTCATTGTCTTTTTTTTCTATTAAACTTGGCAAGATTATATTTTCGGTTTTTAGTGTGAAATAAAACTCGATTTTTTCTATACAAAAATGAACATTGCTCAGCCCTTTTATTCTGATCGAAGCCATTTAAAAAAAAAGAAAAGTCGATTGCAAACTTTTGAAATTCGTATCACAAATATTGTTTCGTTTTTTAGATGAATTTCATTCAATTCGTGCAGGCCCAAAATATTGAGCTTCTTGAAGTGTCTTTCATGAGATTCACTTGTTGTTTGTAGTGGATTTAACTTGCATAATATCTTGCCTTCATAAAAATAAAGAAGTAAAATGCAACCCTTATCTTCAAATATTTTTAGGAAGCCGTGATAGCTCAGTGATAAAGCTCGTAGTTGCGACTGACAAATTATTTAATATGTTCACATCCATAAATGAAATCTGTGGGATCTACAAATTTCACATACTTTTATAATGTAGGTACCCTCAATTGGGAGAAAACCTGATGTTAAAGCTTAATCTCGGAAAATTCACCTCTCTGCGCAAATATTTTCTTACAAATAGTCTCTACCAAGTACTGAACACAAGACCCTTAATGGGTTTGAAATGGTACAGTTTTTTCCCATTCTTTTTTTTTTTAGTAAAATTAAATTAAATCTAATGCCTAATTTGCCGTTTTTATGTAACTATCTGAATTATTATATAAAAAATTGAAATATTATGTAGTGGAGTCGGATATTCATCTAAGGCCAGTTATTAAACTATAAGAGATCTCCCTTCAGATGTTGAAGCTAATTATTCCATGAAAGAGGTTCCAAGGAAATAATTTTCCAGAAGAAAGCTTTCGAGAGGAAGAAATGCGAAAGAGGGGGGGGGGTTGATTAATTAAGTTATCTCTGGTATTCATTTCTAAAAAATTAGTTGAGGAGAAAATTCAAATTTTTAGGCGCTTTAATTTATTTTTTTATCAGAATTGGTCCTCTATGTCAACAAAATTATGGATAGGATTTTAATTATATGCATTCTGCATGATAATAATAGGCTTTAGCAAACCCGAAGGCTCAATGCTGATACCGCCAATATCTGCTTATAAACATCCGTCCACTACCCAAACCCAAATCCGCCAGATCACTCTTAACGCAATCCTCCCACAGACGCTTCTTAGGCTACACCTACATTGGATCCGATTCGGTGCGACGTGATTCTATCACATACGATGCTGGGGTGCACACATTATACATATTTTACTATACATTATTGCAAAATATAAATGTATTAAAAATAATTAATAAATAATCTTAATTTCATAAATTTAAAGAACCAAATGTAATAACTCTCGATATATTTCAGTCATTTGGTTTGCTAGCGACGTCTCATCGTATCACACCGGATCCAATGTAGGTGTTGCCTTAGGCTACACCTACATTGGATCCGATTCGGTGCGACGTGATTCTATCACATACGATGCTGGGGTGTATACATTATACATGTTTTATTATATATAATAGTAAAATATAAATGTATTAAAAATAATTAATAAATAATCTTAATTTCATAAATTTAAAGAACCAAATGTAATAACTCTCGATATATTTCAGTCATTTGGTTTGCTAGCGACGTCTCATCGTATCAGACCGGATCCAATGTAGGTGTAGCCTTAGTCGGCACAGCCCATCTTAATCTTCGTGACAATATCAATTCAATAATATTAACCGGGTACATGCTTCGCAATTCCACGTTGTGTAATCTCCTAAACTCTCATCCTTTTTTGGACCGAATATTCTCACGACTCCTTATTTTCGAGTACTTTAATCATCCTTCATTGTTAGTGGAAGAGTTGGCATGGTGATGGTTTTATATTTTTTTCAAATTCAATAGACGCAATCTTAGTAATTTCGAGACCGAATAATAACAAGCATTTCCTCCTTTCATTTCTTCTTAAATTTTCTTTTTCCTAGTTACCATAGAAACCAAGTTGTTAAACTTACTTGCATTCATCAACGTTTCTCTATTTATGAATATTGTTGCTTTGAAGAGAAAAGATTTGTCCTGGCCGGGATTCGAACAGGAGTCGTCTGCATCTCCGGTGCAGTGCTCTAAACCATTAAGCTACAAGGGATCGTATCCAAGTCAGACAAATCTTAGTGTTCTCACGATTGTTTCGATTTATACACGAGGAAGAATGTTCTTCTTAAAGAAATTGAACATTACTTTAATTAGGATCTTGTTGACTTACGTCAAAAGATTATTTATAATTTATTTTTATTAATTGTTATATTGATGGTGATTATTTTTAAATATTTTTTTTGAAGAGAAGTTTTGAAGTATGAGTTTCTGTATTTAGTTTTATAGTTTTCGCGTCTTCACCCAACAGTACCAAATCGTCCACAAACCCAACCACTGATAAATTACTATTGATATTGAAATTTAAACCTTTTTCGGCGTGTATGACCTTTGTTTTTCCGTTCTATATTATAGGCTAAAAAATATATCAAATTATTTTAGATTATAAAAAAAACCTGTACTACAACGCGTGAACGGGTCTGGGGTTCAGTACATGGTAGATACTGTACTGTTTCATGGACAATGATTCTCCAAGGAGGTGACTTGTTCAACCGCCTCATTCCCCCCATTATGTTGGGTACCCTATTTTTATAATATTTTAAAGAGGCTGAGTGGGCCCCAGGAGGTTCCTAGATCTCATATGACTTATCCACCGTCGCAAAAAGACTAAATAAAAGTACTGCCCGCAGCGGGATTTGAACCAGGATTTCTGGCCCAGATATTGCATGACATCTCAGTGCTCCACCACTGAGCCACTCCACTCCTATTTTAGATTATATCAAAATGTTTTCCGTGTGTTTCCCCAGCTAATTTAAAGAAATGACTCTTTAAACATTTTTTAGGCAGATGATATTTCGTATTTGTACATTACCTCTTCAGTTTCCTCTGTATTTAGAGCTGAAGATTCCTTATGCGAGTTATGTAATGGCAGATAAACTGTTTAATCTGTTAAGCTATATAGGCAATCTGTGAGATCTGCTGGCCCTCATGCGTCTAACCCAGTCTTATCTTCTTATTCTGGTCCTTATCCTCTGTGGATGTTAGCAATCACCTTGGTCCAGTTGACCTTCTTAAATACTTGTATGGTCTAAATTCCTGTACACTGCATTGTATTCTCCACCTACAACGTTCACCGGCATCCTTGAGAGCGCCTAACTTCTATCTTGCCTTGCTAAATCAGTTGAATTAGCTGGTATTTTATACTTTACATCTAATTTAGACTCAGGGTATATTTTTTACTAATAACAGATACGAATAACTGATCCGCTATGGCCGGATTTGTACTTCAGGATAGCGAATTAGCACTCTACTCATTGAGCTACCCCGGCCGTTTATATTGGTTTACATAGCCACAGGTCGTATTAATGTATATGTAGCTTACATTTAGATATTATATACAAAACTGCCATTCCCTCAAAAGACTGAATATATAAATAGGTTCGTTGCGTGCTCCGGCTCCGAGCTTGGTCGATACTTGGTCTCCACCTTCTTGGAGAACGCACTTAACAGCCTTCACGTCCGTAGCGAGATGTTAATCCGAAAAAGGTATTGAAAAAGCTGTCATCCTTTTATATAACTTACTCAATTTATTCGTCTTTTATTTTTACAAAAGATAATTTACTAAAAAATCGTCATTTGTTAACTGAATTGAAATACTCTAAAAGATTAATAATTTTTGCCAATCGTGGAATCTAGTATCTTGTTGACTTACGTCATTATATTAAAAAAAAAAAAGCCTGTACCACTAAAACCCATGAAGGGTCTGGGGTTCAGTACATGGTAGAGACTGTTTCATGGACAACGGTTCTGCAAGGAGGTGACTTGTCCTAGGTCACGCTCGACCGCCAGATTTTTCCCCCTTATTTTGGGTACCCTATTTTTATAATATTTCATAGAGGCTGAGTAGGCCCCAGGAGGGTCCTAGATCCTATATGAACCATCTCCCGCTGCAAACAGACTAAATAAAAATCTTGGCCTGCAGCGGGAATTGAACCAGGATTTCCGGCATCAGTACTCTAATTATTATAATTTTTAAATATTTTTATTTTGAAGAGAAAAGATTTGTCCAGGACCGGGATTTTATTTTAGTATTGGCCCACTAAGGACCAACTTTTTTTTTATATTCGCCCAGTACTTCCTTATCCGTCGCCGGTGCTGCACCCTTCTTTCTTCTGTCCATCTCTTTCACATCCTCAGCTTGGGGTTTTCTTGAAAACCCACATGGGTATCTAGATGTATCCTCTAACGGATCCTTTTTTTTTTTTAAATTAATTAATTTATTTATATTTTTTTATATCCCTAATTTCCAGATCGGCTATTCCTAGCCTTACATGGTTTTTTAATACTGGATTTTAAATTTTAACATGAGGTTAACGGTTGCTTTTCATAACATCCTCCCAGTTAATCCCCATCTCCTATAAATCCCTTTCCACCTCTTCGAACCAGGTCTTCTTTTCCTTTAAATTATATATTACTAAATAAAACCTATAAACATTTGCTGTTATGTGATATTAATTTTTTATTTTCTATCTATGGATTTTATCTTTTATTTTACCTAGTGCACTTACTACAATATATGAAGTTTGTTACCCCTGTATGCGGGGTTCACTTAATAACGGAATAGTTATTGTGTTCATTGTGGATTCGATTTATGATTTTGCGGTTATATAATTAATAATATTGCGATTGATTACTTCTAATTGTACCATCAAATGTGGCCTTGTCAATATCAACCAGGTTTTAAAATAATTAAATAATGATTATAAAATTTATTAATTGGTGACCATATATTTTCTTTAAATTTATTTAGGATTAAATAATATTTATATCAACATGCATCGTACCTATTTTTATTTTTATATATTATTGTTCGGATCTTTTAGGATTAGAACAGAATGTGAGTAATACTTTCATTATACTTTTTAAAAATAATTAAAGTGGTGTGGTATGATTTAAAATTCACAGCCAGGGAGCTTAGCCTCAAAAATAGTGATTGTAATTGAATATAGCGATACTTTTGGTTATTACTAAAAATAGCCCAATTATTATTTTATATAAAACCTCATAACTTTCTATATTACAATTTACTCATTGTTTTTCCTGAAAAAGTTTACGTTTTATACTGCGTGTGATTTTTAGTTAAAGTAGATTCCTATTGCATCCATTGGTAATTGAATGAACAAACATTGAATCAATACAACTGAATATGAAGGTACCTGTTGATGTTGATGTTGGCAAACTCTATAGAGTGAACTTGGTTAAGTTAATATTGGGACAGGAGTTCGACAGATATTAGTTTTTACAGCAACTAGTCTTACCAGAACCAATGTTTTTTTTCTCTCATATTTATAATTTTTTTCCGTTAATGCCCATAACAATTCGTCTCTCTGTACAGGTGATACTAATTATTAAGCATTTGTGTTACTGTAAAAGGGAGTTACAGAAAGTATACAAAAGCACTGCAGGATGTGGGTATTTATTTTTTCATAATTGGCACCATTGACATGTAGAAAATTCCCTATCGGTCAAAATAAATCACCGAACGCCTCAGTCCGTCTTCCGTTCGCTCTGTCTACATCAGGTGTGAGATTTTCCTGACTTCATTATGTCACTATACTTCTAAGTTAAGACGGTTGCGTCATATCTGTTCATCACCAACAAAAAAAATCGAAGTCCAGTATTCAGAGAATTACCGCACTGCTCACCTGTCTGGACCTGGAACCATCGGATTACCATCGTTTCAATAAATTGAAGGAGTTTTTGAGCGATCAACTATTTCCAAATGACGTTGAGGTCTAATAAGTTGTCGAAAATTTAAGAAACGTATATGATTTGTAGGGAAAATGTATATTTATAATGATATTGACATGAAAGATATAACAGACTTTCTAATTTGAACTAACTGGGTGGATTATTTATAATAGATTAGTATTATAACTTATTGACTAATCTAGATCTAACCAAGTGACTACTGTCTTTACACACTATAATGAAAACATATCATATCTCTACTATCTATTCTTTCTCTCTCTTACTCTATTCTTAGAGCTAGTATCAAGGGTGGAGCCAGGATTTTTTTCTGGGGGGGGACAACAGGTAGACGGGAAAAAAATCAACAATAACCTACAAATAAACTTCGATCTATAGAAAGATTTCGAATGTTTATTAAAATAACAAAAAAAATAGTTTGACTCATGTTCTTTCTGTTATTTTAACAACTATGGTCATCTGATTTGCCTATAATTATGTACTATAAAGGATTCTCCATAGTACACAAAAAAACTGTCCGGGGGGCCACTTGCCCCCATGCCCCCTCCCTGAATCCCTCCTTGGCTAGTATATATACATGTAAAAGATGAGGGAAGGTCAAGGAAGTTACATTGCGGACACCACGGGAGATATTTTACAACTTAGGAGTCCAAAAGTGCACACAATAACCTGAGTTCATGAATCCAATCTTATAGTCTTACGATTTACAAGTAACAATCCGTTGAATGTCAAATGTTTTCGAATGGTGGAGCGGAATCTATATTTCAAAGGTATTCAAAAGTTTGTCTACAAGCTTCATGATGTATTCACCTTGGTGGCGATTATCTAGAGAAATAAATACTAAATATGTTTTTAATCTCATCATGTAAATGCATTTTTCTATTTTTAATATGGGTTGTAACCTTACTTTCTGGACGTTTCTCGTACATAATTCTGATTTTCTTGGTACAGGTTCTGTGAGTAAAGCTTGTTAGTGTTATCTGCATCGAACCTTCTGGCCAGTTGTTCCTTGTTGTTTAACCGCCATAATTAAAGGAAAAAAGAAGAACTTTCAAAGCGGTTTAGTAAGACATTGGGTTGGATTTCCTTCATAGACTTGCTGATAAGGACAATTAGCATATATGGATATTAAGAGATGGTAAGTTTAGAGTCCGCCGTTGGGGGCCTTGGCCCTGATATTGCTATCTATGCTAATGTCTCTCAACTTCGGGCCAGTATCTTTTAACTCGTGAGTGCTGTGAAAATATGGTGGTGAGTTTGGAGTATGGTGGCACTGATAACATCGATTTTTACCTAAAGACCTTCTTAGGGTACCGATTTGGAGTACGCAGTTGTTAACGGTCTTGTATCTCAATTATCGCCTCTTATCAGTATACTGCAAAGTTTTTGATAACTTGTCCTTAAACGCAGGATACTGTCAACTGGAATTGGCACGATTATACTTTTGAACAGTCATTTGGTTTAATAGGTTTTTGATGAATATCCTTGAGTTTAGTGTAATATTTTTAATAATTAATAATAAAAAGAAGCATTGCGTTGAGTACCTGAAAAGTCGTGACAATAGCCCACCTTGAACATTTTCATTTCCCGTCATACCACACTTTTACAAAACATATTCATTTTATAATGAACAAAGTTGTAAAAATAAATTATTTGTGCTTCCACTCATTCAAAAATTAGCTGTTGAAATTATGAGATATATAAATTTACTAGCTTTTGCTGAAATTTGGACTGCCACATAAAGTTGCGTGACAGATCATTTTAAATAAATAATGTAATTTTTTTAACTATAAGTTACTCGTACACCCGAAATTTCAGATGTTTAACTTCAAAACTGACGGATTCCATACAATCTTTGAACCCCTATTATATTAAGGGGGAATCCTTGGAGGTTGAATTGTCCAAATTCATTTCTTAGTGCTCATTTAAGCTATGCAAAGAACCTATCTGCGAATTTCAAGATGCTAGGTTCAGTGGTTTCTATTGTACGTTGACCGCTAGGTGTGTTAGTCAATCAGGTTACAGTTTTATATGATCTTCGCCTGTGTGGTGTGGATAAAAAGTAGCCTATGTCCTTTCCCAGGCTTGAGATTATCCATATCAAATTTCATCACAAACGGATCAGCACAGCCGTGAAACATACATTGATACTGATTAACAAACGGGACGGACAGAAGTTACTTTCGTTTACTGTTGTTCGTGTCAGTAAAGTATTAGTATGTAATAATGTATTGAATTTATTGAAAAGGGTTACTTAGTGTAACGGTTTCACTTGTCGTACGGCAGCAATGAGAAATTAAAACTGAAAGGATTAGAATAATGTACATATGTAGGTAATTTATCAATGTGTTGTAATTTAGCGGTCCTACTTACCTCCAATATACTCCAGTTAACTTTTTTTTTTTTCACATCCTCTAAGATTTTATTTAAAATATATATAAAATTTACAATATACATGCCTGCAAATGCTTCTATATAAGCAAAAGCCTTGTGTTACCTTTCGGTACCAGTACTATGTTACTTGATTTGTTTCGTTCAGCCAAAATATGTAGATTTTACGAGTAAGAAACATGTGAGCGAGCTACTGAGGGGGGATCCCTATAGCGATGCTAACAATATTTAGCAATTAAATTAAATAACCGCGATTACCTACTGACCATATGTTGGAGGTAATATTGGTAATGTGTTATTACCTAGTACTTTTTAATAATTTATCGTTATATCATGACCAAATTACACAAAATCATTATAAATTGTAGACTGTGTTATTCTTATGTATAACCTATATTACTGTAAAGTTTCATCCAAATCCATTCAGTAGTTTTTGCGTGAAAGAGTAACAAACATACATACAAACTTTATAATATTAGTAGGATTTGTAGCTCACGGGGTTATGAAGCATTTCCAAAGTGGTCATCATCATTTAGGTTGACCACTCCTACTCTCTAAAGTGGGTACCCAATATTAGGGTATAATTCGGTGGTTATGCTTAATCTCGAAATCATCTCTTTGTACTGGCGTTGGCGTAGACAATGTAAAGTCAGTACCGTATATTAAACCGAATATCCTTTATGAGTTCTGTTAGTGGTAAAAAAATTAGTTATAGTAAGTTCAGCTGTTTCTTCATTTAACGCCACTTAATTTTGCTATGGCTAATCGGACAATTCAATAGCGGGAGATCTAAACTTTTCCAGGTGTGATTAGGATAGTGATCTTTAACCAGACACTGTACAGGCTCAGGATCATGCTCATTTCACGTCCTTTTCGAAGAAGGACTTATCCAAAGTTGCAAATGACCATGAGTTCAAATCAAAAATCCTTATAATCGATTGGGAATGAATATATATAAATTGTAAAACTCAATTCCGTCAACTCAATAATTCAAAATCGGGGAGTTCAATCTGCGGCGCGATCGTTCGAGATGTTGAAATTGGGAATGGTGTAGAAGTTGAAATGAAACCCTTCAGAGTGAAGCACTGTCGTGACCTGGCTGATGGGAACTTACTATCAGTTATATCTTCTTCTAGTAAAAGATGCAAGGTATCGAGTTCTTTTCGTGAGCGTGGTGTAAGGTTTTATAATAGAGGTCATTAATCTCGTATTCACATTTTGAATCATCTTAATAAAAACTGATACATTCTCTATTGGTTAACAAAGATTTGATAGCTGATTAATACGCATGCCTGAATAATTGTAATAATAGTGATAAATAATTTGTTTAAATACTTTGATTTTCTATCTTTATCTATGTTTGTTTGCATATTTTTTATAACTAAGAGACTTAGTAAATTTTATGTTTTTCATGTATCTTATTATAATTGCAGGGGAGTGGAGTGGCCCAGTGGTGTACTTGGTTCAAATCTTGCTGCTGGCAAGACTTTTGTTTAGTCTGTTGGCAGCCGGAGATAGACCATATAGGATCTAGGACCCTTCTGGGGCTCACCCCGCCTATTTAAAGTGGGTACTCAAAATAAGGGGGGAAATCTGGCGGTTGAGCTTGATCTAGGACAAATCACACAATCGTCGTCCATGATGAAACAGTACTGTCTCTACCATGTACTGAACCCCAGACCTTCATTGGTTGTAGTGGTACAGGTTTTTTATATTTTTTTTTTACTTATTGTAATTGATTTTATATTGATGACGCGCATTTTACATAGAACCATAAACAAAATTGTATTGTTAGTTTTCGAATATATCAAATAGTAGTTTAATATATATTGGATATATATTAATATTATAATAATATGGGTATAATGGTATTTAAAGTTTAGTAAATTCTCTTCTTTTACAGGCTTAAAGGTCGTTAAAAGCTATATATATATTTTTTCTTTTTAAAATAAATGTATCGATAATTTTATCCGATGGATACAATTCAATTTGTTATTTTTAAGCTATTTAATTAATGTTAATTGCTAATATGGAGCATAGTGGCTCTGTGGTAGAGCGCTGAGTTTTCATACCGAAGATCCAGGGTTAAAATCCCGTTATCTGGCAGACTTTTATTTAATCTGTTAGCTGTCGGAGATGGATCCTATGGGATCGACGACTCTCATGGGACCCAGCCTCTATAAACTGGGTTCTCGAAATGAGAGGGAAAATCTGGGAATTGAGCGTGCTCAACTCATTGCATAACCGTTATCCAAGAAACATTATAACCTCTACCATGTACTAAACCCCAGAACCTTCATGGATTCTTTGTGGTACAGGTTTTTTTTTTAAATTACTAATAAGTAATTAATATGTTTTAATTTATAAATTCCTCCTGAATAATAAAAAGTGAAGGAAATAGGCGAACAATCGTATCGAATAATGTGCGATATGGATTTTCTCACAAACTTCCTCATTCGACCTTTTGTCTCGTTTTGAATTACAAGTAATTCTATCGGCATCGTTAGAATTGTTGATCGTATCACTTTTCTGTAATTTGTGTATTATTTGTTTCATACATGTATTGAATTTCTTTCAGTTTATTTGTAGAATAAATAACTTTTGGAATAAGGAGCGGTATTGAGTTTATTGAGATCTAAAGTTCTAGGTCAAAAGTTCTATACCGGCTGTAGCAGATACTTATTTATTCCGTAAACATCCATGACTGTAGTATCTAGAGACCTGAGGTTCACTCAGCCTTAAAAAGAAATAACCTCTTTATTTGGCATTTTATTTATTTGGAGGTTGAATGTGACTTTAGCCAAATCAAATTCCTACACCACTACATTTAAAAAGGGTACAGTCCCTACACTATACTGAACCCCTGTATGGGTCCATTATGTATCCTGTATACTTCATCATTAGATCTCAATTTCCATACTGTTGTGTTCGCAAAATTGTTCTCATGATCATTCTTTCTAATACCACGAGTTTATCTAATCTATAGTTTAGTACATTTTCCCCAATAAAGACATACCTATTTCACCCTTATAGATTTATTTTATTTTATTTTTTAAACTGACCACTAATAACGACTTGAAATTAGGGTAACATATTCGAGTAGGATGAGAAATGGGTTGAGATAATGCGATGTTCTTCTCTGAGGTTGAAGGAGGAAAAGGATGCTAATTGGATGAGGAAAGAGAGAGAGAGCAAACACAAGCATGTTTGGTTACTTGATTGCGGAAGTTCACAGGACTTTTGGATTAGCTTTGGTCTTGTTTTATAATTTAGGCACGTCTCTTTCTGCCATTTAACTCAAAATTAAAGCAGAATTAACAAAGCTGTTATTGGTTTTAAGAACAAATGCAAAGGTACTTAGTCAGTTATTTAATTTGAAAATGGCCCAATCCTTTATACAGTTTATACAGCTGACATCCCAACTCATCCTAATATTATCCTTACCACGTATGCTGATGATACATGTGTATTATCAGTCAACACCGATCCAGTTATTGTATCCCAAAGCCCCTCCAATCCCATATCACTGATCTTGAAGAATGGTGTCAAAACTGGAGAATTAAAATAAATTCTCACAAATCACCTTTACCCTCCGTCGTAAACCAATGACTTCATGCCCTTCAGTATCCTTTAAAACATCCCACTGGTGCCTGTATAATATATCCGATACTTAGGGTTGCATCTCGACAAACGATTAACCTGGAATCTTCATACAAGACTGAAAAGACAAGAAACCGCTCGAAGTTTCAGGCTACTTCAATACTTACTGGACAAACGCTCTAAGCTCCAAATTAACTAGAAAAGACTCATCTACATGACCATCATACGACCTATTTGGACTTGCGGAGTACGACCATATCCCATTTGGTGCTGATTTAGCCCGAACCCGCTATCTATCCTTTCATAACAAACTTCATTTTCACTCAAACCCTCTAGTGTCAAACCTAGCTTCCTCTTCAATTCCCGATAATCCTCCGAGGCGTCTGAAAAGAAGATGGCCCCGTGACTTCTTAGTTGAACTTGCGATTTGAGTACTACCAGTGGGTAGTTTCTCTACTTGTCATTTTCACATGTCATTATGTATCATCGCTTATTCCATTTACTTGATGTATTTTTTTTATATACAGTTGTAAATATCAATAAATAAATTAAAAACAAAAAAATTTTTATCAAGGTTTTTTCAATCCCAAATCAAATCAGAGATCAAATTTTCAATCCCAGAATAGAAAAAAGTCTGGTGAATAAAGTGGGAGTGGGAGGACTTCGTAACCCAGCTCGTTTAGTTTCATCACTGTCTGTCCTGAAGAGTAAAGGTCCCTTCAGCTTAACCAACGCAGGTTGTTTTTTGATAAGTTTTTGTTGTTGTATTATGTCAATACCTTAGCAGTACGATGTCGATGTGATGGTTTCACCGGAGTGGATATGAAAAATGAATTAATTATTTATTTATGAATTAATCTATGTCACCAGCTGAAAATTTCTAAAAAAAAAAATGGTCCGTTCGTTTCAACACTGTTTCATGATAATTATTATAAAAAAAGAAAATAATAATAACAATAATCATTACAATCTGTAAACATGAACATATTAAACAGCAGAAGTCCACTCATTTCACTATGAATTTTTGATGTAACAAAAATTGGCATTTATTTTGAAAAGACATAATATATTATTTATTATAAATATTTTATTTAAAAATCAATAAAATAAATAACTAATAAAATAAAATAAATTATTTATTATACATTTAATTTTTCCCCCTCGTGTTCAGCTTTTTGTTTCGTCTGACATTTTGCAAGTGTTTTGGTAGAATTGGGTGCAGCATCGTCGAAACTAAAGCGGAGGAGACTCAGTAAATTTCTAGTCAGGGTTTATTAATGGCCGCGCTGAATAATGCAACTAGGAGAATTATTTACGTCCGTCGAAATTACCTCCCTCCCCGGAAGTGGTGCTCTAAGAGATAGAAGTGGATGGTTTCCGGTTGAAAACTGTTGTTAACCCTCTTGCAGAGGCGCGTCGATGGATGCAGCCGTGTTTATTTTTATGTTGGTTTTTATTGAAGCTTGGAAGTAAATGGGCTTTTAAGGAGATGGGATTTTTAAAGTTCTCTTCACCAGGGGGAAATCTTATGTTAAAGAACACGTGGGGTATCGCATTTCTGCTATAAACATGTAATATTTTTGCATAAGTAGAGGGATAGTTTAGTGTGTAGAGAGCCTGGTTCCATTCCGGCTGTGGAAGATAAATTATTTAATCCGTTAAATGCAGATCTACAGACCTTATTGGGGCTCATCTGACCTCTTGATTGAGGAAAAAACCTGACTGTTGAGTGTAATCTTCGTCAAATCTGTATAGTATAACAGTAGACTACTATACTATATACTACTATATACAATATAGTAGAACACTCTACCAGTAGGTATTCTTGGCTATTTAGAATGCCAGATTTTTGTTGGGATACAGATGATGTAGTGATACAGATTTTTTTTTCTAAAAAGCAGTGGATGAGATTATGTTTCCCATGCAGACTAATCTTCAGCTCAGATAAAACCTCAGAATCTTTTTTCTCCCTATCAACGTTTATCTATATCTAGCATTTAATTTAAGTGCTCATGAAGACCGTTAAGATTGATCGATACATTACATTTCAGAATAAATAAATTTACATTGATCGCACCCGTTATTAAGCTTAAATGTTAATTATCGTATCTTCCTGAAGATTTCGTTTATTTTTTAGGCCAGGATAGCTGATATTGTGCCTTGTTTTCGTATCCTGGATTCGAGTGGAATTTGTGGAACAATAAGAATACAGTTATTATTTTCCGATGGCGCCTTAATCTTAAGGCCGCGAAGACACGCGAAATGCCGTGCACCCGCAGCGAGACCAAGACCCGCTCGCTGTAGAGGTTGGCCTCAATGCCCATCGTCCTAGCTGTGGCCGTCATTTCGGTGTCATTATATCGAAGGGTGCCCTTATTTTGAAGGTCACTTTTACCAATTGTACTAAAAGTATCAATAGAACGGACTTTTGATGAGGAAATGGCTGACCGTACAAATATATTTTAGAAGAATGAAGTAGCTCATTGCTAGAGAGCTAAGTTGCCGCACAGAAGGTCCCAGGTTCAAATACGGCTATGAGAGATAATTCATTAATCTGTTAACAGCAAGGGGTGGATCCTGTAGGAACCGGAGACTTTATCGGGATTCACCCAGCCACTATAAAGTGTGTACCCTTAATTGGGGAAAAAGCTGGCCGTTGAGCGTGATCTAGGGCAAATCACCTCCGTGCACAAACGTTGTAGAAACAGTATAGTTTCTACCAGGCAATGAACCCAAGACTTCATTGGTTGTAGTGGTACAGTTTACATGTACACACTAGGGGGGGGTACTCCTTTTCAGCCCAACGGGGGAACAACCACTCCTTTACAAATTATACCACTCTAATTTGTACTGAGTATGTTATAAACGTTTTAGTACAGGTCCTTCGATATTATTCAAGTACTCCGATAGAAATTGAAGTTCAATTTAGTACTTATTTTGAATCCCCTAGTGTTGATTGAGATTTCTTCTGGAAAAAAATATTTCTTCTCGAAAACAGTGTTATTTATGAAAAGCAACAGGTTAACAGTGACATAAAATACATGTTGGGACATTATTGTAAAAATTCCAATCAATAAACATTATACCTCTAATCAGGAAAATGGGAAACAAAATCAATCAACACTGGCTCTACAACCCAGTACGGGTCTTGGCCGCATCAAGGCGTCGCCTCCACCCTTCTCTGTCCTGTGCCAAGGCCCTCCAAGCTCTGGATCCAACAATGCTACCTGCATCCTTCTCGACCTCGTCTGCCCATCTTAACTGTGGCCGTCCACGTTTCCTTTTTCCGTTAACGTACCCAAATAGCAGTCTCTTATGTCATTCTGTCCACATGTCCAGCCCATCTATCATTCTTATATAATGAAGATATATCTCTGCATTCTGTCTGAGTCTAAATTGATCGCCAACTGCCTTACTGCTCCATATATCCTTCTTTTGAAGAGCAGTAAACTGTTGGCATCTGCCCTGGAAAGAGGCCAGGTTTCCGATCCGTATGTTAAAGCATTATTGTCTTGTAAAGTATCACCTTGGCTCTTATTGATATCAGACGTCTTCTTAAAATTTTTGACATCACAAAATAACATTTATTAGCGGTCAAAATTCTTCATTGAACTTCTGGTCCAGTTGAATTATCCGCTTTGACCAAAGAGTCAAGGTAGACAAAACTGTCGACACTTGGGAAACAAAAATACCTATACTATTTCGCCCAATCATGCATAATCAGGAAAGAAAAATAATAACAGCAAAGAATAAAAAAAACAATAAAGCTAATCCTAGCCTCAAAATTCATCAAGATACTAACCAGAGATTCCCACCACCTTTGTAAAGTTTGGTGATTGTTTTTGGAATTTTCTAATTAGTATTTACCAGCTGTTTTTACCTAACATTTTCCAGGTGGGGTCTCATTTCCTTCCTTATAATTCAATTTCATTTGGGCCTTGGAGGTAATGGGATGTTTTCTCTAGTTAATCTCGCTGCATTTTGAGGTTAGGTAGTGCTTTGTCCTATTTTTGCTTTTATTCTCTTTTGGTGCTATTGATGCCTAAATTGGTGAAATAATGACGGGCATTTTTATTGCCTGTTTTAGTTTAGAATTTTTTTGGTTGGGATTCTTCCATCGTCTTAATATTTAAAATTTGTATAACTCTTTATTATGAAAGAAGGCATGAACAACCACTCCTATCACGGAGTACCCGTGAGCTCCGTGTATTTTTTAAATTTTACCCCCAATTAATTCAATATTTTACAACCCATTTTTATTATTTCACTTAATGTGCAAAACTAGAACTAATTGGGAAGAATGATTTAAATTAATTTTTGTACTTTCAATGGGCCCAATAATATACAATATAACAATTTTAGTTCGAGCGTTTTGAACAATTATATTATTGTAACAAAAGAGGCTGGTCTTCCTCAAGGACAAGAAGTACCCCCCCTAGTAAACATTAAATTTTATTTATTGGAGATAAACCGGTAGTAATTAAAAAATAATCAAGGAAAGGGTAAAAGTCATACATCCGAGGTTTTACTTCCTGTATGGTTTTTAGTCAAAAAGGGGCAAGACCACATTATATGAAACCTTTGTCAGGCCCAATAGCGACATATGGCTGTGAAAGTTAGGTCCTGAATAAAAAAGCAGAAAGAATGGTGAATGCCTGGGATAAAAAAATATTGCGGTGTACCGTGAGAATGGAGAATCCGTAATAACGCAGAACTCCGACAACTTTACGGAGAACCAGACTCAGTGTATTTCGTAAAAAGAGCTCGATTGAGATGGTTGGGCCATGTGGTGAGGATGCCAGATACTGGAATGCCCAGAAGACTTTTTTTTGGGAAGCTAGGTGGTAGAAGAGCCAAAGGAAGGCCCCGTACTAGATGGCTAGATGAAGTTGAGGCCGATCTTCACCAGCTGGGAGTCAGACATTGGAGAAGACTAGCTATGGACCGGAGTGATTGGCAGCCAGTGGTGGATGAGGCCCAGGTCCTTGTAGGACCTTAGTGCCAAGGAGTGAGTGAGTGAGGCAAAAAATAATATCTCGTCCTCCTCGTCACATCCTCTAAGATTTTATATATATGTACAATTTACAATATATGCCTGCAAATGCTTCTACATAAACAAAAGCCTTGTGTTACCTTTCGGTATTTTAAGGTGTTACATCGGGCTGAGTCCGCTGAAGGCGGTTTTTACTCGAACCGGCACGAGTCCGCTGACAGCTAGACTACAATGGTTTCCTAGTTTCGTCTGCAGATTAAAGTTATGGTTGTCGAGAGTATAGTTATCGATACTTACTTATCTTGGAGATTATTCTACCTTTTTTTTAAAAATTGTTTTCAGGAAATTAAGGCATCATTTCCACAGGTTTTCGCTTCGAGTTAAGTCACAAATTTTAAATTTTCATTCGTTTCCTTTTAACGTTCTAGACAATAAAAATGTTCGTGAATTTTATTATTAATAAAAGAGTGTAGTTATGGGAAATGTATACATTTTGGTAATCATTTCATTTGTAGATGATGATATATCCTAAATAGTTCTTTAGTAAAAGGTGAAATATTTATTCGCTTTGAAGCGAAGCCAGAGTTTAATATCAGAATGAACTTATGCACTTATGCATAAGAGCGAAATATTGGAAAATATCTGAACACCATTCATACAATGCATTTCGGCCCGAATGCATTAGATTCATCAACAATATTGATTTCGAAAAGTTGATATCAATTTAAGAATATACGTACAATGTAAAAGAGATAACCATTTTATAATTTTTGTGAATTGTAACAGTATATAAGTAATAATGTTTTTGTATATATTTTAATTAATGCATATGTTGTTTATTCATATTATAAAAATGTAATTAAAGTCATACAGTATACTTTAGTATGGAATGTGCCAATAAATAAGGGTTAATTTGAAAGGAAAAAAAAGTCGGTTCTTCAATCTATATTATTTAGTAGTACAATTATTTTTATTTTCGAGAATACTATTAAAAATGAAACGAATAAAAAGCTGAAACTTGTTGTAACTTGAATCGAACCTGCGAAACTGATAACGCATTAAGTAGAAGAGATAAAAATTAAACATAATTGATAAATTGAAAGTGTTAATTTATCTCATATGCTTTTTTTATTGGTTATCACATCGCTAAGGAAGGATATAAATCTTCCTAAAATCGCCTTGATTTTTTCTTTATTTTAAAGATACATATCATTTTAAAGCATTTGGCAATGTTCTGAAGTATCCATTAAATGATAATTTGAAGATTACTTATTGAGCCACGGTAAATGTAAAATAAAACTATAAATAAACGATTTACTGTTTTTTAGGTGCAAAAGGAATTCATTTGCTTACTAGGAATTAAGTTGCTTAGTTTCATGTGAAGAATCGTATTGCCACGATTTAAGTTTCGATGAAAGAAAACGTCGTAAACAGGATTTGCTGACACGCTACTTGCTTGATGGTGTCTGATTCAGCAAGTCTCTTGTGTGAGTGGATAGCGATATCTAGATTAGATTAGGCTAGAAGATTTAGTAGTGGAAAGAAGACTTGACATGTCTGCCCTGAATAGGACTCACTTCTTTTTTAATTTAACTCTAGATATATTATTCTTTCATAACAATAATTATATATATATATATATATATATATATATATATATATATATAGTGGATCAAACTTGTAATTAAGAATTAACTTAATGATCGTTAACATGCCCATGATTTTTATAGTGTATATTTTCTAATTGTTATAAAATGTTAGTATTTTTTAAATAAACTTTTATCTATGATTAAAATGTCTTAACTCTTACGCGCTTTCG
Source organism: Troilus luridus (assembly GCA_964056705.1). NCBI lineage: Eukaryota > Metazoa > Arthropoda > Insecta > Hemiptera > Pentatomidae > Troilus > Troilus luridus. The sequence continues at coordinate 103,461,440 of OZ057416.1, read as the reverse complement.
TTATTTCTAATTGTAAAACAACTTGTGTAAAAATCTAAAGCGTTATTGTTAATATGATATCTCTCTAACCTTTAGTTTAAAAAATCTAACAAAAATTGAGGTAAACGCTGACCAATTGGGGAAAATCCCAGAAAATGTTCTTTTATTTCAGCCTTGTCATTATTTGTATTTAAAAGAACGAACCGTACGAGAACCGATATTTGTTCTATACGTGCAATATCTGGAGTGCAATCTAATATAATTGAAAAATATTTGGAATGTTTCAATTTCAAAACAATCGTTTTTTTTATTCTTTCTCCTAATAATTGTATTAATTCATTCTGAATATTATGGCCAAGATAATGAGTTAGGCTACACCTACATTGGATCCGGTGTGATACGATGAGACGTCGCTAGCAAACCAAATGACTGAAATATATCGAGAGTTATAACATTTGGTTCTTTAAATTTATATTTTAAGATTATTTGTTAATTATTTTATAAATTTAAAGAGCCAAATGTTATAAGTCCAAAAACGAAATCGACTGGTTTTTTTTTTTAAATGCCAATTTTTAATGTAATATGTTTCTTAAGACAAACTAGATGCGCTGAGCTCTTTTCATGACGTTCTAAGGTTATAGACAAATGCTGCCAATCCTTATAACTTTTTAAATTTTTTTAATTCTAAATAATATTTAACTTAAACGGATGGACTTTGTGGGATCTACAAACCCTCCTAGTACTCACCCAACCTCTATAATAAGGGTACTCTTAATTGGGGTAAGGCTAAGGCTTCTGCAACACTTACTAGACAAACGCTCTAATTTAATATATATAATAACAAATACACTTAAAATAATAAATTATAGCAGTACCAACAAAGCGATTAGGCTTACTGAGAATATAACTTTCATATAATGAGATATGGCTGCATGGAATACACCAATGCCACCCCTATTGGTGAAAAAGGAAAAAAAAAACGCTCTAAGCTCCTAATTAATTACAGAGACTCATTTACATGATTATTATAAGATCAATTTAGACCGATGGAGTAGAGCTTTGGGGCTCCACTGAGCCATCAAATTCCTCTAGTATCCAATCCTAACCATCGAAAATCCTTAATGCTCCTTACTTTGTTACGAATTAAGTAATCCATAATGATCTCAATGTCCCATTTGTTGTTTATTTGGCTCGAACCCGATACCATTCTTTTCATGAAAATTTTTATTCCCACTTCAAACCTAGTAACCTCTTCAATTACTGAGAAGAAAATAGGTTCGTGAACTTCTGAGTTGAATTTGTTATTTTTGCACTACCACTGGGTAGTTTCTCTACTTGTCCTAATCCATGCCATGATGTATGATTCTTAGTATTTACTTTACTTGTTTTTACATTTATAATGCAATTGTAAATTTCAATGAGTAATTAATAAAAATATTAATTAATTGGGGGAAAACCTTCCAGTTGAGCGTGAATTGGATAAATCATTTCTCTGGACAACCGTTGTCTTAGAAATACTACTGTCTCTACCCCGTGCTGAACTCAAGACCCTTAATGCGTTGAAGTAGTAGAATTTTTTTTTTAATACATTACCATTAAAAAATGTATATCGTAAATAACGAGCTATGCTCAAACAGTTATACTTTAAACTACTACTGTAAAATAGTTTTCTAAAAGAATTCAGTAAGAGGTGAGATTAAAGCTGTTAGGAAAAGTTCCGGCATTCGTTTAGAATCCCAAGAACGCTCAAGTGTTCGGCGAAGTCTCATCTGAAGCCTCATTAGCGAAGCTTGACTTATTGTCTCCCGTCAGTTCTCTGTCTTCTCCCACGAAGGGCTATTCGTCGGGACATATTGTCCTTAGGGTTCCGGAAGGTCCTTTTTGTACTGTCAAATGAATAAGGAGTATCCTTTTAACCGATAACTTTCAAACGAATCAAAAGTAAAATTTATCTGTCAGGTATTTAATTAAAAACTCGAAACTTTTAACTTAACACTTTGACTTGACCCATTGGTTTTCGGGACAAAAATATTCCAAAATACTCTGTCAATAATCATCTAGATTAATATGGAAGTATTTAAAGGATTTATCTTGAAAGAGTGTGAAATAGTCGGTGGGTGCAGTCAATAAATTTTCCATAAAATAAGTATGTAATTCTCCATGTAAATTCTTTTGATTGTGCCGGAGTTTCATTAAGTCGAAACGCTTAGGCCATCATCTGCGCTGATGTTAAAATAAAACAGAATAACTGTATAAATAATACAGTACTACATCTAACAGGTTATATAAATGGAAATGATAGATATGGCCTGACAAATATAAAGGGAGCAAAAGATAAATTATGAATTGATTTAAGAAATAAAGAAGGTTACAAAACATTGTAAAATTGCAACAGAAATGATTTTATTACTAACTATAATGAATACTAAGTTATTGGTGAAAGATAAAATGAGTCTGAAATAGGTACTATGTTATATTCTGTTTTCTTTTTTTCTCAGTCCTGACGATGGTCTAAAATTTAGGCATAAACGTAGTCACAAATAAATTAAGTATAACTTAATTCTCCAAATTAAGTCTCCAAAACTACAACCAGAAATTGAAAATATAGGTACAATATTTCGCCTATTCAGGCATCCTCAGGGTAGAAAGAGAATAACAGCAAAGCAAAACATAAATAATGCACCCAAGAAACATCCCACCACCTCCAAAGTCTCAAATGCAACTACTGAATCATAAAGAAGGTTACTAGACCCCAGCTGGATAAGGTTAGATAAAAAACAGCTGATCAATACTTCAGAAATTGAAAATTCAATATACACTCCCCAAAATTCAAAAAGCACAAGAGGAGTATATATTTTGGGGAGTGTATATTGAATTTTCAATTTCTGAAGTATTGATCAGCTGTTTTTTATCTAACCTTATCCAGCTGGGTTCTAGTAACCTTCTTTATGATTCAGTAGTTGCATTTGAGACTTTGGAGGTGGTGGGATGTTTCTTGGGTGAATTATTCATGATTTGCTTTGCTGTTATTCTCTTTCTACCCTGAGGATGCCTGAATAGGCGAAATATTGTACAGATATTTTCAATTTCTGTTTTTAGTCTTGAAGACTTTTTCGTTGGAATTTTTCAACGGCCTTAACAGTTATGTAAGGTCTCTTTTTATCTTTGCCTTTTCTATATTAAGTATAAATTATTTTGTGTAAAATTGATTGATTGCACCCCCGACCATTTAACTCCGTGATAATTACGTAATATTTAATCAATGTAATCCTCACTACATATTGTTTATTTTCTCATATAACTATACATTATGGTGCTACGATGGGAAGCTACAGGGGGAGTCCTAAATTTGTTCTATACCGGTTTAATTAGGATAGGAATCTCTAGCGAGTATCTGACATTGTATAGGTTCGGAACCTTCATTTTACGTACCTTCCGAAAATCTGCGTAACCAAGGACTTTTTACTACCTTTAAAAAATTTTAAGGCAAATTACCAGGCTGGTAATTTGCGACCTTGGCAATGGATGCGAACTCCGATGATGGATTTCATTGAATCAGGCATTATTAGACACGGAATTTCACACAGAAATGGCGAATTCTTCTATAGATTCTTGAAATTTTATTTATTCATTTAACATCACTTTATGCTATGATTAGCCATAAATCGGACTATGACAAAGTGTGAGTTCTAAATTTCGCCTATATGTATAATTAGGATTGGGATCTTTAATGAGTTTCTGACATCGTACACCATTTTTTAAATTGTTTTTGTTTTTTCTTTAATTTTTGGAGAAAATATTTACTAGGTAATTTCTTACCTGGTGGTTTGTACTTGTCGTAGTCACTGTCCAGTGCAAAGCGGTCCAGTCCCTGAGAAGCAACCAGCACGCTGCAATGGCAAAATAAAAATTATATTAGATCTTATTTTAAAATATTGTTGACGTTATAAAAAGAATTTATGAATTCATTAATTTATTCTAACAGCCCTAATACTTCGAATGTGGCAGAAATCGCGCATTTTCATGATCATATTTGATTGGTTACTAAACAATGTTTGTTGTGTAGTTGGTTGGTTGCTTATTCCAAATTAGAGGCGTAAAACCGATTGGTTATCAACCGATGAATTCACTTAGTTTATATTGGTTTAGTATATATATATATATATATATATACATTATTTACAATCATTTTTTAGTTACAATTTTTATAAAACCGGAATAATAATAAAAAAAAATTAAAAGAACAATTAAATAAAAATAAATGGAAAAATGTATATATAATGAAAATAAGAGAAAATAATATGTAGGACTGTATTAGACGATCTTAATTAATCCTTCTTTTGATAGAAAGATGACGACCTTATTAATGTACTTTTCTTCATTTTCCAATATCATGGATACTTTGGCAGGCAGTCCAATTTTATGCACCGCTCTTTTGTAGAAGGTACAGCCTTCGAAGATGTGGGCTATTATTCAGCTCTCTTTGCACTTCTCGCATGTTGACGGGTGTTCTTTAGTAATTAGGTGAGCGTGTGTAAGCCTTATATGTCCTATCGTAAGTCGTGTAAAGACCACTTCCTATCTTCAGATGCTACGACAGGAGCTGCTCCGTGGTTTAACTTCAGTTTTTATATGTTTTAATTTATTTGGAGGGATAATTGTCCCATAAGGCCTGCCACTCTTAGAGTACGTTCTGTCTTTGTAGTCTGTCCTATAGTCAACGACATGGAATCAGGCGGCTGACAGAAAATGCGGTGTTGCCAAATCGACCTTCTTTCTGACACCCCAGGAATCTTTTATATTTCATTTATATTTATATGGTCAGCATTTAAATGTAAGGATCAAAAAAGTAATTTTTTAATAAAGATTCAGATTTAATAAACATACTACATTATATTTAAAATAGATTATTATACAGTTTAATTGATTAAAACCGTCTAATAATTTTGTTTACAATCATGAAGTATAATCGAGAAAAAAATTATTGTTCATAATCATCAGAAAATTCTTCGGACTCAGATGTGGCTTGGTCACTTAAATTTATTAATATTTGTTCAATAATTTCATCCCTTACTATTTCTCTGTCCCAATCAGTTTGTTGAAGATTTTCCGCATGCTCTACACATTTACGCTAATCTTCAGAAGTCACATGTTCTATTGCTTCACACGTTAACCTCTCCACATCAGCTAATTTAAAAGCTTTATTTTTATCGGCCACTTCTCTTTTAATTTGAGCCCATATCAATTCGATTGGGTTATATTGACAGTGGTATGGAGGCAATCTCAAAACATCATGCCCTGCAGCTCTTGCCAGTTCATCTATTTCATAGATTTTATTGAAGATGAATCCATATTAACAGTTTAACAAGACTGAAGACAAGATGTTCTTATGAGAAACGCAGAGGCGGAATAACAATGAAAAAACAGAATACTAGCGTACCAAGGGTAGAAACCGAGTAACTTAAGCCGGGAGAACTAGGCAGCAATGCTAGCACACTGTTGTCAAATATTGGCAGTTTTGAGTAAAACCACGCCCACATTCTCGCTACAAGCGGCAACACAGCTTTTTTTCTCACCCGCCTAATCCCATGTCGTTGACTATAGTTTAAGGCCTGGCGCACATTGAGACGCAGTTCAACGCAGGGTAGTGTAGGTTAGGGAGGGCAGATTAGAGCAGTTAAAAAGCTGCGCTACTCATATGACCGCACATTGAAACACAGTTTCTTGTCATCTTTGTATATAATCGTTCGTAGAACGTACAAATGGACGAACTAAACGAACTTGACTAAAGTTCTTTAATTCGAGATCATCAGCAATTTTGTCCCATAAATCATTTTTTAATTTTAATTTCATATAATCAGCATGGCTAGTGTCGTATAATATTTTATGTGGACGAACCGCTTCTATTAATTTTTCTTCCATAGTGATATTATGAATAATATGATGACAATATTAAGTGATTTGCAAATAATATTGAAACAAAATGATATGAAATATAAAAATTTTAACAAAAACTGCTTGACACATTTGCAGTAATTTGTGTTACAAACACTGCGTGAAGCAGGTTCACACACGCGCTGAACTGTTCTACCCTGCCCTAACTCTCAACTAACGCTCGTTCGTTCAAACCCTGCTTGGGACTGCCTCTCAATGTGCGCCCGGCTTTATTGTATTGATAGTAAATATTATCAAATATGAGAGGATTTATAACTGTTCATTACAATCTATAAACTTAAGCACTATTTCCACTTTGAATTTTATAAATATTAAAAACGGACATTTCTCATGAAATGATCTATTAGTATAAAAAAAAAATTAAAAAAAGAAACACATTTAAGTGAAGAGCATACTATTTGGAGAACTTGTTCTGCCTCAGTCAAAGCTTGCTGATTCGCCACTATTCGTATATTATACACTATTGGTTCACACTGTATGTGAATATAACAGCTCATTTGCTATTTAAAATAAATGGCTATAGAATAAACAAAAGACAGAAGTGTTAAAAAAAAGAAGCGTTTGAGTGCTCTTGTCGAGATAAAATAAAACAAATTCTCAGTAATCTAGAGAAGACTCAATGTAATGTAGGTAATGGTAGGCATCCGTTTCTATTGCAAAGAGATAGCGGGAGAATGAAAGGAGTAAAAGATTTCCAGAAGATTTTCTTCGCAGCCAAGGGAGATGTAGATCTCGAAGATGAAGCGGCAATAACCATTTCTCCTTTTCCACTTTTCTTCGGCTCACGCGGAATCCTTTTGACGATGATACCTTAGATGGAAAACACGAATTGATTTAGGGAATGGTGCGTAAATATAAAGTATATGTCCTATATTTGTCCATTTTATTATTTTTGTTTTCATTTAGCTATTTGTCAGAGAAAAATATATTGTTATTCGGTTATAAAAATTGACTCTTTAAGTTGCATAAGTGTAAATACAAAAATTAAGAGTATTGGGTTCGGTACATCGGACATTACTGTTGTTATCCAACGGTTGTACAAGGAGAAGATTTGGCCCCGATTACACTCTAGATTTTTACCCTAGTTAAAGATAATCAGGATGGGTGAGCCCCAGAAAGGTCTCGAGATGTAGGGTTGATTCCTGGCTGTTAACAGAAATTATCTGCTACAGTGTTTCACGAATTCGGACATTAGTGATCAGTAACACAGAATGCTACATAGTGAGCTTCCCTGTATAAACTGTAACTATCTTTAAATTAGAATTTTGGATTTTTTTCCTTGGATTGGGTTCAGATGATAATTGTTGTACTGACATTCCAAATATTTTGATTTACAGTACATTTTGTAATGTACCAAAAACAAAATTATCAAAGTATTATATAAAAAAATATTATATTTTCATAACGATAAATTCTTTATAATAATTTTACTAACTAGCTGGGGTACCCGGCTTCACTCAAGGAGTTGATATGAGATTATCTGGTAGTTGGAATAAAGGAATAAACTATATAATATATGAGATACAAATTTTTTATTGAAAATACATTCTAACCACAATACTTCTATTTACAATACTTGTTTATAAACAACATTTTTCATTTTGTTATCCGGAGTATATATGTAAACATTTTTCGAATTTCCTACTCCAGAGCAAGCTACGAATAGTTGACCGTCAGAAAAGCAGGAGTCGTTGAGGTTGATGCCGCAATATTTTAAAGTTTGTCCTAGCGCTTTGTTAATTGTTAAACTATAGGCTAATTGGATTAGAAATTGAAGTCTTTTAAATTGAAATGGCAATTCAGTAGAGATTAGTGGTATCAACCATCCTGGTTCCATTACATAGTTTTGGTGAGTATGAGAAGGCAATGTAATGGGATTCCTGGTCCTTGCAAAGAATTTAAAAATTCTGTAGGTGAAAGTTGACACTTTCTTCAACGTTTGCCATCTTGTCGATCTATTAACATTCCAGCATGTTCGGGAACGTTCTAACCCACGACGGATCTAGCTTTATATACCCCTATCAGTAGGTAGCTCCACTCATACATAAAGGTCTTCGAATGGTCCACAATGTTATAGAATATTCCAAAACATTCGAGAGTGTTCTGGAACGTTCCAAAATGATCAGGGATATTCCCGAACATTCCAGAATGTTGTGAAGTGCTCTCGAATGTTCTGGACTGTTCTAGAAATTTCTAGTGGGCGAAACTTCCAGCCCTTTTAAATTCAAAAGCCCTTCAGGTAAAAACGGGAACCTTCTTCATGGACGGAAAATAGAGAGCTACCACACCATTTAACTCCCTTGATCGTACCGGGACTTATTTCTTAGTTTTAGCGGCACGCACATTGTACATTTCTGTTATAATATATATTAATTATAGCCATGAAACTTAAAAAATTAGTTATTTGAATTTTTACTTATTTAATTAAAATGTTATTAGTATTTTTTCTAATTTTGTTATATCTTAGTATCTCAAGATTGTGTAAGAGTTTAGTTTTATGAAACACAACTCCAATCGTGGATATACATTCAGTTCATATCTCCTAATTTTAAAAGCTTCTGTTTTATAAGACTTAAATATTAAAAAAAAAAATCTTGTTTTTGTTTCATAAAGACATAACAATATATAAAATAGAGATACTTAACTATAGTTTACGTACAGGATGAAACAAAATCTGGAAAAAAAATTAGAATAATTATATAACCCTAATTTTATTTTTTAATTTTCATAATATAACACTTTACCAAGCAAAAATCATTATCAACAGAATAACTGGCCACTTCATATTCGCGAGTTATTAAAAGAAAAACGACGGGCAAGAGCAAAGTGGCACCGCACGAGATATCCATCGGACAAGAGTCATTATACCAAACTGACCAACAAATTAAAATCAGAGATCAGAACATTCAAAATTCAAAATTTGTATTACCGTACAGAAAATCTCAGTACTACTGACAAATCCTTATGGAATACCACTAGAAAACTCCTAAACTATAAAAAATTCAACCATCCACTTTTAACCGAATCCCAAACCTGGTCAAGATCTGATGAAGAAAAATCACAAATTTTCGGCCAGCACCTATTCAAAACATTTAACCCTCATCCAGATATCCTTAATCAAACCCACTCTGAATGCATTAGAGCAGAATTAAGTATTCCTCTTCAGTTGTCCCCTCCTCCTAAAGCATTCCATCCTTCCGAAATATCAAACATTATTCATAGATTACCCGCCAACAAAGCCCCTGGACACGACCTAATCACATCCCAGATTCTAAAACGCCTTCCTCGGAAAGCGATCCTACTCCTTACATATATATACAATGCCGTACTCCGCACCACATATTTTCCTGATTCCTGGAAATTATCCATAATTAAGATGATTCCAAAACCTAAAAAACCACCAGAACTCCCATCCTCTTATCGTCCTATATCTCTCTTGCCCATAATGGGGAAAATACTTGAAAAACTCATTCTGAAACGTCTTCATCCTATCATAGAATCCAATCAAATAATCCCAGATCACCAATTTGGTTTCCGAACATCACACTCCACCATCCAGCAATGCCATCGTGTGGTGGACGTTGTCTCATCTGCATTAGAGCGCGGAATGTACTGCACGGGAGCTTTTCTCGATGTAGAGCAGGCTTTTGATCGAGTCTGGCATCCAGGACTGCTGTACAAACTCCGTAAATTCTTACCTTCAACTTACTTCCTTATTATCAGTTCCTACCTCAGTAATAGAACCTTTAAAGTAAACCATAATTGTTCCTACTCTTCCCTCTTCACCCAGTCTGCCGGTGTTCCTCAAGGCAGTATCCTGGGGCCCATCCTATACACGATATATACAGCTGACATCCCAACCCATCCAAGCACTGTCCTCACTACTTACGCTGATGACACATGTGTGTTATCAGTTAATAAGGATCCATTTGTTGCATCCCAATCTCTTCAATGCCATATCTCACACCTACAAGAATGGTGTCAAAATTGGAGGATTAAAATAAATCCTAACAAATCCCATCAAATTACCTTCACCCTTCGTCGTAAACCTACGAATTCCTGTCCTACTGTATCGTTTAATAATACACCACTGAACCCTGTCGAACAGATACGTTACCTAGGACTCCATCTGGATAAACGTCTCACTTGGAATCCTCATACAAGACTGAAAAGACAAGAAACTGCTCGACGTTTTCGCCTACTTCAACACTTACTGGACAAACGCTCTAAGCTACCAATTAATTACAAAAGACTTATTTACATGACAGTCATCAGACCTATTTGGGCATACGGAGTTGAGCTTTGGGGCTCTACTAAACCATCCAATTCATCTCGTATCCAATCCTTGCAATCCAAAATCCTTCGTAAAATCCTCAATGCTCCTTATTATGTCACAAACAAACTCATCCATCATGATCTTAATATCCCATATGTTACTGATTTGGCCCAAACTAGATACCTATCCTTCCATAACAAGCTCCATACGCACTTGAATCCGCTAGTCTCTCAGCTTGCTTCCCATACTATTCCTGATAACCCTCCGAGGCGCCTGAAAAGAAGATGGCCTCGAGATCATCTACTATAGAACTTTATTGGAGTGCTATCGATGGGTAGTTTCTCCACAAGTGTTTTCATGTCATATTCTACATTTTTGCACATTTACTTGATATAATACCATTATAGTTGTAAATATCATTGAATTAAATAAAAAAAAAAAAAAAAAATTTTCATAAGCCAGGGAAACTTTAAACCGGTTTATGACGGATTCTGGTAATGAATTAATTATTGTTTAATATATTTAAAATTTAACGACTGTGCGCAATACACTGCGGTGCGAAATTCCACAGTTAACTTAGTTAAGTCTAATTATATTCTCAGACCAGAGAAGCGTGCTTGGGATCTTCGTGCCTGTCGAGAACTCCATAAATAGTGGGATTGTCAGCATTAATTGTTGTTAGACTTCTGTGCTGACCTTCGAGGAGTATTTCGATTGTTACAAAAGATCTGAAGGATTCAGTTTGACTAAGGAAAGATTGCATCAGTGAAAGGTTATTTATTTATGTGAAAGAAATCGGTCCGAGGTTAGAAAGAATTATCTTTAATTCGGAGAACTATTTATTTTAAATCCAACGTTTCGTCCCAGATTGCAGGTGTTCATCAGGACTAAATATACGAAATAAATACAAATTAAAATAATGCAGAGTAAAGAATAAAAATAGATATAGGCATCAAGGAATGTGGGTAATAAAAAAGTATAATAAAAATCGTTAACCTTTTAGGTAAATATAAAAAAAGAGGATAGTTATTATCAGATAAGTAATAAAGAGTAATACAAATTAATAAAACGAATGGTATTAAAAAAAATAGTAGAGTTATAATAATACATAATAATCATAGAGTTGTATTTATTAATCTTAGGTATGGTATTTATGTTATGGAAAGCTTGGCTTTTAAATACCTAGTTAACAAAAAAAACCTTTATTCCAGTCAGATAAATGTTGTTAACACATTAACGAAGGATTAAAAAATACGTTTCGACAAATTCATTTGTCATTTTCAATATTTATCTGACTGGAATAAAGGTTTTTTTGTTCATTAGTGAATTATATGATTTCAAAAGATAATCCAGTAAATAAGAAAAAGCTTATAAAGAAAATGAATTACCTAGTTAACTAAAACAATGATTTTTTTTTATTTTATGTTTTTTTAGATAAAATTTATTTTTTTATATTTATGCACTTAGGGACTAAAGAAGATCATTATTCCCTCAGCTGTAAGTTTGTACCCGAGCGAATGCGAGGGAATAATTATCTTTACTCACGAGTCCAAGCCGAGGGAGTAAAGTATTGCTAGGAATAATGATCAATTTAGTCCCGAGGGGCGTACAAGATTTTATCTACAGATGGAATGTAAAAAGGCAAACTATACGCTATAATATTTTATATTATGTTATGTTTTACAATAAATTCAAAAACTGAAATAAAATTATTACAATTTTGAATTGTTGTTTTGATCTGGCTGGCAATAAATTTGAAATAACATTATTTTATTCTTGTACAATATGTGGTGGATCCATAACTTACACAACCTGAACACAAATGAACTTCTGTTTATCAGTGTTTTGAAACAAAAGCTGAATTTAATGGCCGGTGTACAGGTGTACCAACCTAACCCTGAACTTTTTCAGTACAAAACTGACAATATTTAGACTAATTCGGTTGTCATCTTTTTTACTTTATTCCCTAGGGAATTTCTAATGCACATGGAGAAAAAGATACTTTAGTCCTAATTAATTGAGCCAAAAATACATGTTTGTGTAGCTTCTGGAGATACAATAATTTATGGTTTATAAGAAAAATATCTTAATCTTATTTCACTGCATTAGATGTTTTGAAATAACAGTCCTAAAAATGAAACATTAGAATAAGATGTAGTTTGTTTTATTTTTAAATTCGAAACATTATATTTTTCTCTTTCATATTCATAACACTTTCTACATTCTTTGTAACAGCTTACAGAATTCAGTATTTGTGATTTTCAAAAAAAAAAAAAATTATAATCAACTAATCGAGCACGATAAAAGACTAAACAGCGGGTAGTTGCTCGACCGTTGCTAGGCAACGCCGATAAATTATTACTTCATTAAAAGCCATTATATATTACTGAGAGTTACTATTACCAGCTGATGAGGCTCAGGTAATTATCCTGTTAGTTTCATCATTCCGAGATCTTGCGATGATGAAACATTTTGTATTAAATAGTAAAAGCAATTGACTCGTTTGGTTTCAAAATCAGGTACATCCATTTTTTTCCAAAGAAGTTATTTTTTATGTCACAAATGATGTAGTAGATGTGTTTGTTTCAAAAAAGTAATATTTTTTACATTAAATGAGATTTAAAAAAAAAAGAAGAGACAATCATAAAAAAATATCAGTAATTTTTTATTTTACATCGGCCAGCAAGGACCTCTCCTCCAGTACTCTCTCATCTTCCTGGACGACTGTTCCCTCGCTCATCCTTAGTCCATTTTCTCCCTCGTCTCTCCTTCTTTCCCTCCTCAACTTCTTTTGTTTTGTTCCTAAAAGCTCTCTATCCAAGCAGTCCTTATATTTTATTTTTAGCCTATACAGCTCCTCTTTTATTTGCTTCTCATATCCACACACTTTTATAGCTTAAGATTTTTTCGACATTTTTTTGTTCAGTCTCTTATTGTTCATTCTGACCTTGTGGCCCTAGAACCTCAGTCTCCTGGTCCTGATGAATGTTGAAAAGATCTTCCAAATTTTTGAATATTTCCTCGTTGGATTTTCGCCTGTACCCCTCTTCTGTTACTTGGGGTCCTCCGATTTTCTCTCTCAATCTTTAGGACTTTCTCCAGACTCTGAAGGCTGTCTGTTTCCATACCATACAGTATTGGTGGTCTTACTATTTTTGCATTGGAGGACACATTTTTCTTGCTTTTCATGTTTCTAGTGGCAAAGTTCAGTCTTTCCAGTTTGACTATTCTTTCTTCTACGGATTCGCCATCTGTTTCATTGTTACATATTATCACCCCCAGGTATTTAAACTTTTTTGTGAATTTTCTTTGCCCATATTCTGAGTCCAATATTCTCTTGCTAATGCTATTATCAGTTTTCATAACCTCTGTCTTTTCATACGAAATCTGTAGTCCCGTTTTTTCAGCTATTTCTTTCAGGGTGTTTACCTGTTTTATAGCTTCCTCCTCTGTTTCTGCTAGCAGCGCTAGATCGTCTGCAAAGGCCAAACACTTTACTTTCACATTGTCCCTTTTTGTTCCTATTACTGCACTCGCATCGTCATTTTGCCTGAAAATTCTCATGATCTTGTCCAGGACAACATTAAACAGAATCGGCGATAGGCCGTCGCCCTGTCTAAGCCCCATCTTTATTTGGAACGGTTTACTTAATAGTCCCTGGAATTTTATCTTTGAAATGGTATTCGTCAGTCAGTTTTATCAGGTTTATTGTATTTTTGTCCACTCTCTTTTCCCTCAGAATTTCGAGGAATGCTTCTCTGTCTATTGAATCATAGCCCTTTTTGAAGTCTATGAAGGAGATGTAAAGATTTTTTGGGGGTCTAGACCTGTAATATTTTATGATCAATTTGAGGCTAAGCATTTGCTCCTGGCAGGATCTTCCCTGCCTAAAACCTGCCTGATATTCCCCAATCTATCAAGTAGGATTCTACAGAATATTTTATACGTTATTGGTTGTAGCGAGATTCCTCTGTAATTGTTTACATCTCATTTCTCTCTTTTTTTGTGTAGCAGGTGTATTAAGGCGCTCCGCGATTCCTCTGGGATTCTTTCTTCCTCCCATATTTCCAAGAATAGCTCTGTTACTTTCCTAATAAATTCTTCATTCACCGTTTCCACATTTCCGAGACAAATATCAGTAACTGTTGTTTGAAGTTGTTGGAAAAATAACGAAAACTTATAAAAACAATTTGTTAAATTGATTATTATTTAAAATTAAATATTTTTTTATCAGTCCTGAATATGGATATAACCGGTTTTGGAACCAACCGCCTCATTTAATGACAAAATTACTATAGTAGTATTACTTATGACAGTACTAGAGATAGAATAAATGTTTAAACTTTTATATTCTCTTCTGTATTTATTAACTTTATTTCATTATTATTTACTTTTGTCACCTTTATAGAAAACTAATATACTTCATTATAAAGGAATACTCTCAGGTTAATAATTAATTTCGTTAATGTTAACAGACTCTTTGTAAATGAGAAACAAGAGTTGACAATTTCTCACTTAATGACGTTTACATCAGAGTTAACTTTATTTATATGTAGCTGCACTCGACTTGACTCTTCAAAGTATCCATTTCGACACGGGGCTTTTAATCAAAGGCAAATTCGGTGCTAAGTTTATTGGTAGTCGTTTCTTAATGATACCAACTTAATTATTTGAAGGAGATGGAGCATGGAGGATTGGTTCTGGAATGGACATATACATACATGTATATATAAAAAAAAATAAAAAAATATATATATATATAAATAAATGTAATTAACATATAAGTACATAATTAATGTACATATAAGTAAGTTCATTTAAGTACATATAAGTAAGTTCATTTAAGTAATGATCTTTTGTGATATAACGAAATTAAAAAAGAAAAAAATCACTGTTATGGTTTTCCAGGATGTTAAATAGCCACTCTGAGGATCGGTTCAGGAACGGGATAGAAATATGGGCCCTCCTGCGTCTGCTTTTCCCGAACAACCATAATTCCTGGATCTAGACCGATCCGTTACTGTCTTGGGCCGGATGTGGAACCATGAGCTGCCTTTCGTAAACCATAGAAACCGATAGTTCTCAGCAAACGTTAGAATGGGCTGCCCCTTCGAGACCTCAATGCTCTCGTAATCAATAAGTCGTCATTATGACACGAAATATATCATTCGTTCCCGGCGCAGAAGACGCTTGAAGCAGTCCACAGCCTTCTCAACCGCCCTCCCCCATTATTTTGGCACGCCTGATTTCTCTATAGATCCTCGGCGATGGCATCCTTCCATCTTCCGTTCGGTCCTCCACGAGGTCTTACTCCATCCTACCCATAGTACATTTCTCTATCTATCTCCTCTACTGTACAGTGTTCTCTCCTCACCCATCCCGATTACTTACACCAGCCATCTGATCCGTTGTACTTGGTCCATTAAAAAGTATTATACATTATACAGCTCTTGGTTTTTTCGGAGTCGAAACGAGCTAAGCTCCTTTACAGGTTCAATAATTTTTCTCAATATTTTTCTTTCTAACCTCTTTCCTTCTAACCAATATACTCAGCTGACGTTTTTCTCAATACACAGGTTTCCGATTATATTATTATACCGTTCTCAGCTGGGTTGTGCTACTGAGCAGTCTACTGCCAAACAGTTTAGGCAGGCTGAAATACTCTCGGTTAGCTCCCACTATTCTGTATTGAACTTCTTTTCCCTCGCCCAAAGTGTCATTGACCTCTGTTCTGAAGTTCTTAATACTTTCACAGGAAACTCTGTAAGTGAACTGGGTTCTTCTTGTACAATATTAGAAAATTGCTCTTATTCTCGTTGATTAGGAGCACCATTCATTTTGATTACATCTTAACCAGCGTGCGTCCTTGCTGTTTTGTCGAGTCCTCCCAGCAATGACATCAGCATCACTTGTATCACCTGGTCCCGTGGGATATCAGTCCTTCTCTTTTTATAACTACCTTTAGAGCGATGTTGAACACCATTGATGCCAGTGAATCCTCCTATCTGATTCATCAGCTCACTTGGAATGCATCTTCAAAATTTCCACCAATTATGACCTCGGCAAACGTATCCTTCAATGTAAACACCTTCAGTCTTAAGTACGTATATAAATATATTTGTAGGGAAAAATGAACTCAAGACCCTTCCTGGGTTACACGTCAATATTTATACAGTCTCTACAACAAGGAAGGCAAACAGTAACCTATCATGAATGAACATATTATGCTTAATAATAGTATAATGTTTGACCAACTCCTTACCAATAAGGAATAGTTTCAATTCATAATCAGCTTTGGCCTAGATATCGTGTGCTTTCCAAATCAGCTACCATTATTCGGTTTGAACCATTTTGAATATAATCAATGAAATGGCTGTTTGAATTGTAAATGCTTTCTCGGTACTGTTTTAATGAGATGTTATTTGTTGAATTTCAGATTGGTTGGCCATCGCGCAAGGTCCTATGTTTAGCTTTTGTTTACAAGAATATATGAATGTCGATTAGGATTCTATTAATTCATCGAAGCTTTCGGTTCTAAAGCAGAGAACAAATAGCCAACTTTTTTATTGTAATGACTTTACGAAAACACACAATTAAAGAAGCAGCAGTATAGCTCAATGTGTTGAGCCCCAAGTTGCTGAGATCAAGGGTTCGAATCTAGCTGTTGCAGGTAAATCGTTTAAGCCACAAGCCTGTGGGTTCTGCAGACCCTCATGGGGCTCACCCTGCTTTAATGAAGTGGGTATTCATGCGTGGGTGAAAAACATGGCACAATCCAGTCCACATTATTTACAACTGGGCCAATCAACTTGAGGGTATTATATCTGACTTAGGATATGGCTGGCTGTGGGCTGAGCAAAACCCTCAATTAGTGGAGAAACAAAATGAAATAAAAACGAAATGATAAATAAATAAAAAGAAAGGTCACACGATCACAATCGTCTATTTACAAGCACTGAGCTCTCAGTACAATCTTTTGTACAAACACTTATTCTGTAGAAATTCAGTTCAACCATACCTGACATCAGATTTACCCGTAGAGAGAATAAGACTCCTAGGCCAAATTATAGTTTCCCCACTCCAAACAAATAGTTGTTTAGGCCAAAAAAAACAACACACAGGATTAATACTGAAGACAATTGCCCTCCATGCTTAAATTAATCACGTGACTATTTAAAAACACATTCTTTTCGACTGTCCATTTTACACAGAACCTAGAAATAAATATATTCGTTCATACGATCACAATATTTATACAGTATTGAATCCTAAACACAACAGTGATTATTAATGTTTGTAACTTCCTATATTAAGCTCTTAGTATTAGAAAAGCTCTGATACATATATGTTTGTTTACCCACAATATAATACTTTTGAATTATATAAGTTCTTTGAATTATACTTACATACAAGGTTTATTACAAGAATTTTCCATATTTTGATGTAGTGTCGACTCATGGCCATATTTTCGACTTTACCTTCATTACAATGTTTAGTATTATAATTACCTACTTTCTCATCCTTCAATCCTATCTCACAAATAGAACTTTCCAGGTAAACCATAATAATGTCCTTTCACCCCTCTTCTCCCAATCTGTTGGTGTTCCTCAAGGTAGTATCCTTGGCCCAATCCTTTATACAGTTTATACAGCTGACATCCCAACTCATCCTAACACTATCCTTACCACGTATGCTGATGATACATGTGTATTATCAGTCAACACCAATCCAGTTATTGCATCCCAAAGCCTCCAATCCCATATCACTGATCTTGAAGAATGCTGTTAAAACTGGAGAATTAAAATAAATTCTCTAAAATCGCATCAAATCACTCTTACCTTACGTCGTAAACCAATGACTTCCTGCCCTTCAGTATCCTTTAATAATATCCCACTGGTGCTTGTAGAACAGATCCGATACTTAGGGTTGCACCTCGACAAACGATTAACCTGGAATCCTCATACTAGACTGAAAAGACAAGAAACCGCTCGACGTTTCAGGCTACTTTAACACTTACTAGACAAACGCTCTAACCTCCCAATTAACTACAAAAGACTCATCTACATGACCATCATACGACCTATTTGGACCTACGGAGTAGAGCTTAGGGGGTTCACCTAGCCATCGAATTCCTCTCGTTTCCAATCCCTACAATCCAAAATCCTTCGTAAAATCCTCAACGCTCCTTATTTTGTTAAGAATAAAGTCATCCATAACGACCTTAATGTCCCATTTGTTGCTGATTTGGCCCGAACCCGGTATCTATCCTTTCATAACAAACTTCATTCCCACTCAAACCCTCTAGTTTCAAACCTATCTTCCTCTTCGATTCCCGATAATCCTCCGAGGCGTCTGAAAAGAAGATGGCCACGTGACCTTCTTAGTGGAACTAGTGATTTGAGTAATATTACAGTTGTAAATATCAATAAATAAATTTAAAAAAAACAAAAACGTATTATAATTATCTAATTTCTTTTTCTTTATTTTTACTATTCTGTTATTTTTATGTACCATTATTTTTGTAAAACTTCTAACCAAACTCTCTCTGTGTTTTTCTAATGCAAAAATCAGTAATAAATAAATTTAAAAAAATATATATATTCGCCTAAATCCCAAAAATTTGGATATTGAAACTGATAAAGCTTTAAAATAAAAAATTGATATTCATTCCATAGAGTGCCTATAAAATTAATAATTTATTTGGTGATTTATAAATTATTATATTATATCAATAATAATAAAATAAGCCAAAGCGTATAATAAATAAAATACTCACCTGGAATTTTGCATGCCTGATGGAAGGTGCGCTGTTATTATGAATAATATTGTTGTATAATGTATCCCGACTGCCCACATTCTCCTAAACAGAAATATAATAAAGTGGAAAATTAGAAATAACAATGGCTGAAATTAAACTATTTTTGTTTTATAATAATTATCTAAAATATATATTTCATTATATATATCATAACACGCTTATTTATTTGTTATTTATTATGGAGTTTCGTTTTCAGAACGTAGTTTAGAGTGCACTGTTAACACACAAATTAGCGCTCTAAATACTTAGGTACCTCTTTCCCAATTATATATTGGGATATGTAAACTATTATGTTTAGTATGAGACATTTTTTTTGTTGAGAAATCACATGTTTATGAAATATAATTAAATTAACTAAACCAAAAAATGTATATTACTCGTATCATGCTTCGATTACCTATTCTATCTACAGTCCCGCTGAATAAGTGGTTAAGTCGATTAGTCCAGAGTAAGTTAATTGCTTTCAGATAACCGGAATCTTATCATTCTTGTACTTTTTGCAAGAATTATACGAGTTCTTTTTTGTATTACAACTCCATTTCAAGCCAATGCCTTACTTAGCCCCTTATTCACTGCGAAAATAACTCGATTCCATTTACTCAAGTACAAGAAACTCATTTGGGAGAAAATTAGACTTAACCACTTATTTCCTGGGGATGCAGCCATCTAAATACATACTACATATTTCTGGTGAAATTACAGGGTAAGATCATCATAAACATCACGTCAGACCTTTTTGAAATCGGGCCTTATTGATTAGTTTGTATCCTAACAGCTCAATGTTTCAGGCTACTTCAACATTACTAGACAAATGCTCTAAGCTCCCAATGAATTACAAAAGACTCATATACATGACAATCATTAGACCCATCTGGATTAGATCTATGGAGCTCCACTAACCAAACGAAATTCCTCTCGTATTCAACCCTTACAATCCAAAATCCTTCGTAAAATCCTCAAAGATACTTACTTTGTTACTAACAAAGTAATCCATAATGACCTTAATGTCCCATTTGTTGCTGATTTGGCCCGAATCCGATATCAATCTTTTCATGACAAACTTTATTCCCACTCAAACCATCTAGTTTCAAACCTGGCAACCTCTTCAATTTCTGATAATCCTCCGAGGCGTCTGAAAAGAAGATGGCCTCGTGACCTTCTAAGTTAAATTTCTTATTTGATTATTACCATTGGTTAGTTTCTCTACTTGCCTTTATTTCGGCACATTATTTAACTGTCATTACATTAACTTGATGTATTCAAATATACAGTTGTAAATTTCAATAAATACATTTAAATCCATTCAATTTTATCTATTTAAATTCAATTCAAGAGCTATGTTTAGGTTTATGAGTTAAAGAAGTCAGGGACAATGTCTTTATGATTTTCAATTTTTTTTTTTTTTAAATTTGTTTATTGATATTTACAACTGTATTACAATATTACATCAAGTAAATAGGCTATGTGATACATAATGACATGAGTTAATGGCGATTAGAGAAACTACCCACTGGTAGTACTCAAATCACAAGTTCAACTAAGAAGTCAGGGGGCCATCTTCTTTTCAGACGCCTCGGAGGATTATCGGGAATTTAAGAGGAAGTTAGGTTTGAAACTAGAGGGTTTGAGTGGAAATGAAGTTTGTTATGAAAGGATAGATATCGGCTTCGGGCCAAATCAGCAACAAATGGGACATTAAGGTCGTTATGGATGACTTTATTCTTAATAAAATATCAAATTTTTTTAAATCATTATAATTTAACTACAAAAGAGTTTTATAGTTTATAATTTAACGACAAAAGACTAAAAAAAATCTTAAAGTAGAATTGCTCGGCCCGTTGCTAGGCAACGCCGATAAAATATTACATCACTAAAAACTTGTTTGTGCAATAGACAGAAATAATCTTTTAATTTTCATAATTATATTATATCATGGCTAAAAATATAGTTTTAACGTTAAATAATGCTTGAGTGGTTCAATGTACTTTACTCTACATCGATCGATTTGTAAGGTTTAATTGAATATCAATGAAAATTAATAAGAATTTGACTTGGACTGTTAATGTTTATTTAGCAAAATAAAAAGTTTTTTGTCAACAATGTTAATTTTATTTCATTTATTATTGTAGTGTTCTTACATTTAGTTTCTAATCTTATATTTATAGTATTATTTCGTAATCAAGAATTGTTTTCTCTGACTCCTTTGAACGCTTTGTCTTCTATAAATGGAATACAAAATGGCGCCTAAGATCTTACAGAGGGGTTGTGGGAAATTCTATTTTCTCTGCTTATACTTGTCGAAAGGGCCATAAAAATCGAGTGCCAATGACGCTCCAAAGCTCCATATAATAGAAAAAAAACTTATTTACTCAAGGAAATTGGCCGAGCTATCTCGGTAGAGAAGAAATATAAACATTTGTACTGTTGCAAATCTATCGCTTCCAAGATTGGTACCTATAACATTTTTTGTAACATTCTATATTTATATTTTACAATTTTTTTACATATAGATATATTTCATATTTTTGATAGAGCACTTTGGTTGATATAAAAATATTGTCAATTTTATTGGATCAAGTATATTAAAATGACTGTTTATTTTAATTATGGATTTATTTTAACTAATTTATATGTTAGAATAATCATGTAAGCATCGTATATTATACATACATCGTATACAAAAAATCCTGTACTATTATAATCTACCATGGATCTTGGGTTCAATCTATGGTAGAAACATTCTAAACAAACAGTTCAGCATATAACTGATTTTGCTGAGATGACCCTCAATTGCCTAGTTTGAACCTAGGACCATCAACACGGCAACTCATCGCTCTTCCACTGAGTCACTCCCCTTCCATTTTCATATAATGCAGAGATTCAGCTATGTATTAAAAAAAATTTAATTAATATTAATTATATTATAAATAATATTTTAATATTTTGATATCGGATCCTTTTTTGAGTCTTACCTTATAGCTAAATAATTATTCGACGGAATAATGTGTTGTCCACATCTGACATTAAAATATGAGTTTTATAATCATACCTCTCGAATATTTACATGATTTATTATAATGGCATATTGATTACAGCTGATAAAGACTTTTAATGGTCTAATAATTACTGATAACACCTGTTGATGGCAACACATGACTAATAATGGTTGAAATATCTCTAGGGTTTCTTGTAGCTTTGTACAATCTTTAGAGACCCTTCTGTATCTCTAGGACATCTCTCTGTATCTCCCTTTTATCTTTACTAGGACTCTCTAATCTCGCTCCTCCATCTGTCTTTAGTGTTCCTACTCCACGCAATTCCTCAAGACCCTCTTCTTCTACTGTCTTCAAAGAGTCTCTAGGAACAGTTATTTGATCTTATTTAGGAAATGTCAAGCTCAAAGCTCTTCTTGAGAGGTTGTTTGAGAAAGAACTAATTTAATCGATTGTTATTTTTATCCTAAATACTTTTATAAGAAATATTCATTCTACAGTAAAGTTTTATTATGTTTTTAGCATCAATTAATAACATTTATTGCATTTGAGAAGTTGTATCTAGCTGTGAATTTGCAAATTTCATTAAGTGAATACATTGTTTCTGTTATGTTGATCTTCCACAGAATATTTGAAATTCGAATTTTTATAGTCAGCGAATACTTTCTAATTATTGTTGTTGGTTGTTTATTTAATATCGCTTTATGCTACTATAGGGAGCGGAGTGGCTCAGTGGTAGAGCACTGAGTTGCCATGCCGGAAATCCTGGTTCAAATTGTACTGCTTGCAGTTTTATTAGTCAGTTTTCAGCGGAAGATAGATCATATTGGATCTAGGTCCCTTCTGGGGCTCATCCAGCCCCGTTGTCCATGAAACAGTACACTCTCTACCATGTACTGAACCCCAGACATTGGGGGTTGTAGCGGTAAAGGTTTTTTTTTTTTGGCTACTATAGCTAATCGGACAATGCTACAGTAATAATAATAAGACTTAGTGAACCGAAAGGCTCGATGCCGATACCACTAATCTTTGCTTAATAACTTCCGTCCACGGACCTCCGTTCAAACCCCATTCCGCCGGATCTTTCTCAGCACAATCCTCCCATCTACGCCCCGGTTCGATGTTACAATAGGGGTGATAAATTTTGCATATTCAGATATGATTAGACAGGGATCCTTAACGAGTATCTGACATCGCATTTGATAATTAACGTCCTCTCCGGAGGACAGCGTAATGGACTTAATTAACAAAATTCAATATTGTTAATTAAAGGATTAAATAGAAATTGTGCTGATAAATAACTTAAGAATGGACCTTTTAAAAATAACCTTTTGTTATTTAAAGAAAGAAACATTTTCGATTTAAAGATTTTTTCCCAATAATTTTTAATGTTTTGAAAAATATTCAAGGTATCTAATATATGAGTTTAATTGATTTTTTTTTCATAGCCCCTTGGCTTTTATAATTGTGTTGAAAATAAAATAATTAATAGAGAAAGCATCTCTTTTACTGCCCCAGCTACATTTTAAGAGAGGAAATGTGAAAAGGATTTTCTTGATTAATTAGATGGTAGGAGTGGGGGTTCTAGTGATGGGGCTCACTAGTTCTTTATGATTGGAGTTAGTTAGTAGTTCACTCAGTCCATGTTGAGTGTCTGTCGTTGAGTTTAATTGAAAGAAGAAGAAGGCTTTTTAAACTTTATCGGAATACTTTAACGGCCCATAAATATTTATGTTTGACTTTAACCATACGAAAAAAAACAACACTGCTATTGTAACCCACGAAGGGTTTTCTGGCTTATTGAGTACATTTAGAGACTTTACCGCTTCTAACCAACGGTTGTGCGTCTTGGTTATTTGTCCGAGATCACGCCCTACAGAAAGCCTTTCCCCCCCAATTAAGGGTTACTCACTTATTAGAAGTTGGTTGAGCCCAGGTTAGTTCCTCGGCTTTTGTTGTTTTATGTTAAGGGCAAACAACTACAAATGGTTATTATTGCCCTCACCACTAGAGAATATAAATATTTACCGTATCTACATAATTACGTACATTCATACTTGTTACATTATTACTTAGTAAAAATATTGTTACATATTTAAATATTAACATACCATGCTATATTACGTCTGTAGATACCTGGTCCTTCCATGGCTGTTTGTAGATAAAATAATTTATCTGCTTCAGCCCGATTCGAACCTAGACCTTCAGCATAACAACTCAACGCTATATTTACTGAGCTTAACCGTTCCCCACATCTTAAATTACCGATGGAAATTAAGAAATCGAATTTTGCGTGTCGTTTCCAAATTAAAACATTCGATTGAGCGAGAACATGCGATATTGTTTCTTCACTCATTTTCTGTTTATAACTAAACTAGATCCAGTGTCACTTCCTTATATAACGTTTATTTATTTAATTAATTTACAACTGTGCGATAATAATAACTCATCAACTAATTAGAATAAAAGAATATATTCGAGTTAGATAAAGGCAATTAGAGAACTACCCTCTCATATTTCAAAACATATAATAGGAATAAATTAACAGTATAATAGGTTAACAGAATAAATTAATAGGAATTACTTTCCAATATCTGGTATTTGGTAATATTAACAGTATAGTATTTCATTGGATTATTCGAATCCGGCCGAATGCGGGTTAAAATTTATTTCTTGGAGGGAATGAATCTAGAACATCTCAGGTTAGAAAAATTAGTAATCTTTAATAATAAACGCGCCTTTTTTGCCTTGAAATTAGAAGAACAGGATGTTAAATCTTAATAAAAAAAACTAAAGGGACACTCCTTTACACCCAGCAACGAAACAAACCAAATTTTACAATTGTTTACATAATTTTACTGCAAAAAGTACTAAACTTTTTCGTACAGGTATCCGGATATTATTCTAGAAATTTTTGTTCATTTTAGTGTTTGTGTTTGTACCAACCTAGTGAGTCTAATAAAATATGAGTACACACTTAATATGATTTTGGGATATTGAGTATTTTGCATTTAGTAATAATAGTAATTTTTTTTTAGATGTTTTATAGATAAAAACATTGTAGTTAATAAGAAAAATGTCTCAATTATATTACATTGTATTCTCTATACTGATGTAACAGTATTGAAATCAAATTTCAGAATAAGATATTGGTTGTTTTTATTTCAAACTATCGACCAGCCCCAGCTTTGCTCGGGTAATAAGGCATATTATGCCTACATAATTTGTCTGTGTAATGTATTTTTATTCATCATGCACCGGCCACTAAGGTCCACGCGAATATCATTGGTTAGGCTTTTTTGGGAGTCTTGATTTTCTTACTTCCCATCTCGGCTTATGTACTTTATTATATAGAAATTATAAAAATAAAAACAAAACCAAATATTTCTTTATGTACGAATTTATTATCTTGCAGGTTAGATAATTGCTCGGGATTAAGCAGCGTCTTCGGTGAAACCCATCCATATTCCAACGCACACAAAACCTCGACAAATTATATACCTAAACCTTCCTGGTGAATCACTCTATCTACTATCTATTGGTGAAAACAGCATGAAAATCCAAACAGTAGTTATGGAGTTTAACGCGAACAAACGCGGTCGAGGACTTTGTTTTATTATAAGTATAGATGATGAATTTCATTGTTTTTTTCATTTTTTTGTTAAATAATTTATTCAACAATACAAAAATACAAGTAAATAGAATGAATGTACTCATTGACATGAAATGACTAGTAGTGAAACTACCCAGTAGTAGTACTCAAATAGTAAGTTCAACTTAGTAGATCACGAGGCCATCTTATTTTTTTTTTCATTTAAATTTAAAAACAGTGTAACGGCTTAAAGAAGTCGGGAACAATAGCTTTGTGATTTGTCAACAAATATTTATAATTCAACTGATCGAGCAAAACAAAAGACTATACAAAAAATCGTTTCTCGGTCGGTTGCTAAGCAACGGCTATAAAATTTCACATCTGTAAATAAAAACTCTTTTATATAAGAGAGGGATTTAATCAAAATAAGTTACATTTTCATCAAGGAATTAAATGGCCAACTCCAATACTTTTGTTAAATATTGTTTTCCAAATTAAAATAATTTGTACCCAGTACATTCCAATTCTGATTGATATTTCGTTTAGCCAAACACTGTTTTTAAAGATAGATATTACTTAAATGTAAAACGAAAATCAATAATTAAAATAAGTACTTTAACTCTAATCATCTCTTAACTCATTATATATCACCATGTGTTTTGAACCCTCTTAGTAAGCCCAGAAAGACGTATAACGATCCTCACGTCTCATGATATAGTGCTACCTTAAATTACGACAGGTACTTGAAGACATGCGAGTCTTTATGAGAGGGTGTTAATGCTATCACGAAATGTAAAAATTAGTGTGGGTGTCATTAATATCGACGTTATAATTAATTATCATTATGTATCTTATCTATTTGTAAAATCGATTTTATTAATTCTTTATATTACATTTTTTGTGAACTCATTGAATGTATTTCAGAATAACTTACGAAATGTACTATAGGTTGTAAATCATTCTATAGGTGTTTCGAATCTTGATTTCCTTTAATGTTTACAATAAATATAAATGTTTATTATAATTAACAATATGATTGGTGATAAAAACATTAATGTAATAAATATAAATGAATAATATAGGAAAAATTTACAAAAAGAGTAAAAACATAAAATAAAATCATATTGCTTTATATGTATATTTCTATATATGTATATATTAGTACTTTGTATTCTATTATTCTAATAGGTTTCTTAATACATTTAACTTGTCAACTGTAAAGAAAGTTTGGTCGTGCTTACAAAACTGGTACTAAAATATGAACGTTCTTTCAAAAACCCGTCAATATTTAAAAAAAATTAAATTATATATGCATGTATACTATATTTGCTATATTAATAATTATACTTAATTATTAAAAATACAAGAACTTCAACTTGACTAACGAAACAAACGACTTTTCTATAACAGTATACTAAAACTTATTTGGACATATGGAGCAGAACTTTGGGTTCAGCAAAACAAGTCCACATACACAAGATACAAACAACACAGCCCAAAATTCACAGAAAAATGTTTAATGCACCATCGTAAATTTCGAATCACCCCATACTCGACATGAAAATTCGCTCTATAAAATCATTTATTCATAACAAATACATATTTACTCATCGACACAAAATCACCCACATCCACTCGTTCTTCCGCTTTCCTACTCCCTGTTACCTGGACTTGATAGGAAAAGATTAAAAAGATATTGGCCAAGATACCTATACAATTATTGATATTTGCATTCCAAAACTTGATGTTCCTGTAGAAAAATGAAGAGAATAACACTTGGATCAAATTTGCTGGATGCGCAATTGCGCAGGTGCAAATGAAAATTAAAGAATAAATAAATACTTAATTATAGTACAGGCATGGTATCTTACCTACACTTATATTCTTCGATTCATTTAAAAGAAGTATTGTAAACCCAACAATTTTCCTTTTACTGAGTGAAAAGCGAATATCGATTTTGATCGATTATTCCAATATCTAGATTCTTTGTGACGTCTTCATGTGGAATCTCACACAAATAAAAAAATGGATGAAAAAAGAGGGGTCTAAGATCACACTAAACCTCCATGATTTTCCCACAATTAAGAGTCCCTACCTTATAGAGGCTGGGTGGGCCTCAGGAAGGTCTGGTATCTACAGGAAGGTCTGTAGATACCTGGTCCTTCCATGTCTGTTTATAGATCAAATAATTTATCTGCTTCAGCCCGATTCGAACCAAAACCTTCAGCATAACAACTCAGCGCTATATACAATGAGCTATACCGCTCCCCACATCTTAAATTACCGAGGGAAATTAAGAAATCGAATTTTGCATGTCTTTTCCAAATTAAAACATTCGATTGAGCGAGAACATGCGATATTGTTTCTTCACTCCTCTTCTATATATAACTAAACTAGATCCAGTGGCACTTCCTTATATAATGTTTATTTATTTAATTAATTTACAACTGTGCAATAATAACAATTCATCTACTAAGTAGAGTAAAAGAATATGTTCCAGTGAGATAAAGGCAAGTAGAGAACTACCCTCTCATATTTCAATACTAATAGTTCAATTAGTTATTTAACTTATTGAACTTAAAAGATCAATTCATCTTCTTTTCAAACACCTCGGAGGATTATCTGGAATTGAAGAAGTAGCTATGTTTTAAACTAGATGGTTTGAGTGGGTAAGCCTGTCATGAAAAGATTGATATCGGATTCAGTACAAATCAGCAACAAATGGGACATTAAGGTCATTATGGATTACTTTGTTCGTAACAAAGCAAGGTGCATTAAGGATTTTAAGAAGGATTTTGGATTGTAAGGATTGAATACGAGAGGATTACGTTGGCTTAGTTGAGCCCCAAAGCTTTATTCCGTAAGCCCAGATGGGTCTAATGATTGTCACGTGTATGAGTATTTTATTATTAATTGGGAGGCTAGAGCGTTTGTCTAGTAAATGTTGAAGTAGCCTGAAACGTCGAGCTGTTTCTTGTCGTTTCAGTCTAGTCCAGGTGGGTTTAACAGATTAAATAAATAGTCTGTCACAGCCGGAATCTTATTATATTATAATTATAATTAAACGCGGGAACTTT
Source organism: Troilus luridus (assembly GCA_964056705.1). NCBI lineage: Eukaryota > Metazoa > Arthropoda > Insecta > Hemiptera > Pentatomidae > Troilus > Troilus luridus. The sequence continues at coordinate 103,432,750 of OZ057416.1, read as the reverse complement.
GGCACAGCAACTCAGTGCTCTTTCCTCTTCTATTATAAATAAGAGTTTTCTTATATAATACTAAAATATATAATATAAAATGTTTCTTTTTACTCATGGTAATATGTTTTTATTGATTAAATTTTTGTGAGGTTGTTTCATTTATGCTCTATTTTTTCGAGAATATTGGCCGAATGCATTGCCGAAAAAAGTCGACCTTATTCTACAGAGGCAGATCGGAAATGGAGATCGGCCGTTGGGGAAATGGGCGAATCGATTCTGACAGAGCAGCGCCCTACGGAACCAATCGGAGTAATTAGCTTTCCCTCGGCGGTTCGTGCAGGAACAGCTGTTCGGGGGTGAATGGATAGTTCTGAACGGAGGAGCATTTGTATCAGCTGTTGTGATAGATCGATAGTTGGCTGGTTGTGGCCGAGACATCTTCCCTATTGAGTGATCGGTTCGATTCATCAGCTGCCGGCAGTTGTCTGACGGGCGATGACGTTTGAGTAGAAGTTGGTATAGCGATCTCCTTAATGATTAGGTCGTTTCGTATGAAATGTCCGTTCTTATTATTTCTAAAATTCAATATTTCATTAGTAAACTTCTTGTGTTTCATGATGAAGAAAATGGTGGAGGTAAAAAAAAAATTCCCTTAAATAGGGAGAACTGTATATTGGGCACTTGATCCTATTGGACACTCAACAAGTTACCCCATCATAAGCCCTGAAGAAGACCTCCAATGTGGGTCAAAACGTTGGCTTTCCAATTAATAGTTCTCTCTATTAAAGAAAAAAAACGCCTTAATTTAATAAGAGACTAAACAGGCTGAATTAAGAAGTCCCCCGCAAACGTATTTTCAACGTAAAAAACAAAACAAAGAATTTTCAGATTTTATTCTATCACAAAACTCTGATTTTTTCAGTTCTGGGATTTATAATTGATAAGTTGGAAAAATGTATAAAAAATGGTGAATATTTTTAATTAACAGTTTCGATGTTTTCCTACACAACCGTTCCTTTGAAAAGGTATATTTCGTATAATATGACCGATATATACTGTAACAATATATACCAATAGTATATACTCTATATTGTCAGGTACCTACAATATGTATAATGTATAATAGATACTTAATATTTCTCATTTTTTATGAATTGAGTGTATTTTCTAATATAAAGCACGTAGGAATCAGTTCTTACCCGGTAAATAAAAACCCTCACCCTAGTTGAATGTTTTGTCCCCAGCTTTTTCTTCTCCGACCCTGCAAAAGTAAGCCTAATTAAAAAGCACGAGGGAAGCCCTCAAATGATGTTATGAAAGCCTTTCAGAAGAAACGGAACATTGCAAAAAAACTTTCTTCTAAAGCAATATCTTCGAAATGGTATATTTCATTTTTAGATGGAAAAGTCTGCAAGGGAATAGACTTGTACCACTACAACCCATGAACGGGTCTGGGGTTCAGTAAATGGTAGAGACTGTACTGTTCCATGGACAACGGTTCTGCAATGAGGTGACTTGTCCTAGGTCACACTCAACCGCCATATGTTTCCACCTAATTTTGGGTATCCTATTTTTTTTTTTTTTTTTATTATTTATTTATTGATATTTACAACTATATTACAGTAATATAACAAGTAAATTGGCTGAGTGATACATAATGGCATGATATAATGACAAGTAGAGAAACTACCCACTGGTAGTACTAAAATCGCATGTTCAACTAAGAAGGTCACGTGGCCATCTTCTTCTCAGACGCCTCGGAGGATTATCGGGAATTGAAGAGGAAGCTAGGTTTGAAACCAGAGGGTTTGAGTGGGAATGAAGTTTGTTATGAAAGGATAGATACCGGGTTCGGGCCAAATCAGCAACAAATGGGACATTAAGGTCGTTATGGATGACTTTATTCTTAACAAAATAAGGAGCGTTGAGGATTTTACGAAGGATTTTGGACTGTAGGGATTGGATACGAGAGGAATTCGATGGCTTAGTGGAGCCCCAAAGCTCTACTCCGTAAGTCCAAATAGGTCGTATGATGGTCATGTTGATGAGTCTTTTGTAACTAATTGGGAGCTTAGAGCGTTTGTCTAGTAAGTGTTGAAGTAGCCTGAAACGTCGAGCGGTTTCTTGTCTTTTCAGTCTTGTATGAGGATTCCAGGTTAATCGTTTGTCGAGATGCAACCCTAAGTATCGGATCTGTTCTACAGGCACAAGTGGGATATTATTAAAGGATACTGAAGGGCAGGAAGTCATTGGTTTACGACGTAAGGTAAAAGTGATTTGATGGGATTTTTGAGAATTTATTTTAATTCTCCAGTTCTGGCACCATTCTTCAAGATCAGTGATATGGGATTGGAGGCTTTGGGATACAATAACTGGATTGGTATTGACTGATAATACACATGAATCATCAGCATATGTGGTAAGGATAGTATTAGGATGAGTTGGGATGTCAGGTGTATAAACTGTATAAAGGAATGAGCCAAGGATACTACCTTGAGGAGTATCCTATTTTTACAATATTTTATAGAGGCTGGGTGAGCCCCAGGATGGTCCTAGATCCTATATGATCCATCTCCGGCTGCAAACAGACTAAATAAAAGTCTTGCCTGCTGTGGGATTCGAAATAGGATTACGGTATGGCATCTCAGTGCTGTACCACTGAGCCACTCCGCTCCTACAAGGGAATAGTTTATGAAATAATCAGTAATATTATTACGAATTGAATTGCCAAGCTGAGGGTTCCGGGTTCCAATCCGGCTATGACAGGTTAGTTATTTAATTAAGATGTTGTCTGTGTCTGGGATCTACAAATCCTCCTGGGGCTCACTCAACCTCTTTAAACTAGGCATCCTTAGAAAAGGTAAAGAAAATTTATAATTTCTGCCATAAACTGAGTTTTGAACTTCCCACTCTTGCTAGAAAGTTTGGTAACATGAATAATAATGCAAATTAAAAAGACATCTTTATAGTTGAAATTAGTCATTCAATTACAAATTGTACGCTATGTATTTGTTCGATAAAAGAGAAAGAGGGCAAAAAGTGCAAATGAAATATGAAAAGCTACTCATCGATGGCCAGTTGTTTTCTCTTCAGGATCTTAAATCCGAAAACGAGGAAAAACAATAAGCCAAAGAAGTGAGGAAGAAAATTCACCCAATAATTCAAAATCCAAAAAAAAGGTCGGGAAGGAGGAAAGATGGTCGAAAAGCAGCACCGAGTGAACTCCGATTGGCCTAACGAGAAGGAGGGGAAGACAGTACATGAGGTGGAGGGATGAAATTATCCGAAGAGTGGGAACCAACTGGATGAATGTGGCCAGGGACCAGGGGCTGTTGGTTAAAAATTGTAAAGACTCTATAAAAAGGAGAAAGCTTTGTTTTATTTTTGGAGTGTTGTTTGTTTTATTTTTTATTGTAAGTTTTATGGGAGAGGAGTGGCTCAGTGGTAGAGTACTGAGTTACCATGCCGGAAATCCTGGTTCAATTCCCGCTGCAGGCCATGATTTTTATTTAGTCTGTTTGCAGCGGGAGATGGATCATATAGGATCTAGGACCCTCCTAGGGCCCACCCAGCCTCTATAAAATATTATAAAAATAGGGTACTCAAAATAAGGGGGAAAAATCTGGCGGTCGAGCGTGACTTAGGACAAGTCACCTCCTTGCAGAACCGTTGTCCATGAAACAGTACAGTCTCTACCATGTACTGAACCCCAGACCCTTCATGGGTTGTAGTGGTACAGGTTTTTTTTTTTTTTTGTAAGTGGTAAAAATATTTTTTTATTATTTATTTATATTTATTCTAAAACAGTGTTTTTGTTTTGTTTTTCTAGTTTATGATGAATGTTGTTTATTTTATTGTATATTGTTACTATTCTGTTAAACCATATTTTGGAGCTGAACTCCATTTTACCTCCTAAGGGAGAGGCTTTTGTCATAATATGATGTCAATAAAGCTTTATTATTATTATTATATATTTTAATCATTGCTTTAATTTTTAAATATTTTTATTTTGAAGACTAAATACCAAAATTTAAGGTAATGTTCAATGAACATTCTTCTTCGTGTATACATCGCAAAATTGCAAGAACACGGGCGGTATGGGATTGATGAAGAGAACAGATTTGTTCTAGGGAAGGAGCGTTGCCACGGTGAGGCGGGGATCCGGGTTCGAATCCCGGCTGGGGGGAAATCTTTTCTCTTCAAAATAAAAATATTTAATATAATTAGTTCGATGGACAGTTAAATTTAGAACAAATCGGACGCTTTTATTTTTATTATGTAATTTGTTTGAGGAGAAATTGATTGAGTTTTATTACACTGCATTTGAGAGTGAATTTGACTGGTTTATTAATTTATTATTTAATTTTTATTTGCACCTCCTTAATTGCGCATCCAGCGCATATTATAGAAAATATCGTTTGGACTGGTTTTAGAAAAAAAAAATGTTTTGATTTTCTTCTTCCTTTTATTTTTTAAAGATAAACGGTTTATTATTCTTATCAATTTTGACACTTTAGAGACAGTTCTCTTCTTTATATCTCCCTTAAGTGCTTTCTTTAAAGCTAAGGCCGTAGCCTTGAATGAATAAAACAGGTAGTGCTAAGAATAACGCCATCTTTATTGCTTATAAAACTTTTTAGATAAAAAATTTTATATTATCTTTCTGATATTTTGCAAGATAGGCGAGGGCCATCGAGAAAGAGCTTAATGACTTTGTAAAAGTGATTTCAGAAAGTTTGATAGAGAGAACGTTTTACTTCATCGGTTGCTTCTTCTATCAAGTAAGAAAATCTAACATAAATATCCTTAAAATTCTAATTTTTAGCTTAGAGGAATAAAAATGAAGCCATGAAGAGCCAGGAACCATTAATATATTAATATTTATTGTTTAATAACCTTAGTCTTAGTTGACAGTAGAAATAAATGAAGGAGGTTCTTTTCTGAGGGAGTTGTTATTAAAGAAAATAAATAACTACTCCCTTTTTGCTGTTGATGTGAGATGTACTGCACTTAGTCTTCTTTGATACGATTTTTCTTTAAATATATTTCTTGATGGTTCCTGAATTGACCGGTTATTGTCCCAGTATTTAGGTGCTCAATAGTTTGGTTTTAGGGATTTTTCCTATTGGATTCCTTTTTCTAGTTACCATATTAACTGCGCTTTAGGATTTGTGCTTGGTACTCCGAGGCGATCCCGGGTGTCACATTGATGAGTTAAAGTGGCTATTCCCTCCCATTCGTAGACAATATTTCCTCGGTTAATTCTTATAACAATCCATTTAATCTGAACACCCTTCATATATCTACAGTCTCCTCCAATTCAAATCCTCAGTTCAACACCATAAAACAAGATCCAGCCTTTCCGATCTCGACATTCCTTCCCAGAGAACCAATGCATTCGAGGGTTTCGTCCTCGCCCGCTCCACCACAGTGTGGAACTCAATCTCTTCTAACATCCGTCATGCTCCCTCACTATCATCATTTAAATCCTTCCTTTTTCAACACCTCCTAGCTTCTCAAAAGGATGGTCTCTAAGCAGGTTAGTCATTTGCTTAGAATGTAATGTATAGAAGAACTCATTGTGTTATTTAGGTTTTTTAATTTTGCTTTTTGAGAAGTTTTACATCATGAAAAGAAATTATTGCATGCTAGCTCATGCATCTAACAAAAGCTATGGACTTATCTATTCTCTTTAATTGCTTAATATCCTGTCTAGATCTGTACTGTTTATTTACTTACTATTATTTTTGTTTAATTATTTCTATTTAAATTGTTTTTGGTCAATTTTTACACGCTTTATGATTTGTAACATTTAGCCTTCTGACCAGATAAATATTATGTTTTTTCCTGTTCATATCTGTTATTCTAAAGGGACTTTGTCCCAGAATAAAGTTACTTTTCTATTCTATTCTATTCTATAATAAATATACCACTAAATACACGCTAATATCTAGTTACCTATTTAATCTTACCTGTGTTAGTTTACCCCTCTAAAAGAGAGAGACTGAGAGGCTCCTGGCGACATATGTTAGGCCACGTTTAATTTCCTTGTCCCTTTTAATTTTCATTCTCCTCGAGCCTTGTTTTTCTCTTCCATTATTCCAAGACATAATTATATTCTCCGACTTCAAAGGACATTCACTCCTACTCTCCCGAGTTCTGTTTTCTTGTAAAGCCGCCTTTTTAAGATTAACAATAAGATATATTTGTCTGTTCTCAGTTCCTAGAATCTTGTTTAACCCGATCTCATGCCCTAAAGGCACATGTTTCTTTGTGAAAAAAAGTATTTTGATTTTTAAGGACTTTATAAGTGCTTTTCTATACCATTCCATTAACTCGCAACACCCTTTATATATCTACAGTCTCGTCCAATTCAAATCCTCTGTGTCCAGCACTACAAAACAAGATCCCGCCTTTCCGATCTCGACATTCCTTCCCAGAGAACCAATGCATTCGAAGGTTCCGTCCTCGCCCGCTCCACCACTGTGTGGAACTCCATGCTTTTCCACTGGCTTCCTTCAAATCCCTGCTCTTCCAACATCTCTTGACATCCCAAAAAGATGCTCTCCAGGCTGGTCAATATTCCGCTTAAATAAATTAGTATTGAATACTCGATTTCGTTGCCGGCGTGTTTTGTTTATTTTTCCCAAAGAATATAAAGGCTTTATTGCATGCTATCCCATTCATTTTTTATTTAGTAAATTCGTTATTAACTATTTTATTAATTTTGTTTATAATTATTTGTTAATATTAATATATTTATCTTCGGATTTTAAAATTAGTTAAATCCTGTCAAGTTTCGTACTTTTAATTTTTTTATTTCTATTTTTATGATGTTTTTGTCACACTTAATTACTTCATGATTCGTATTATTATGTAGCCTCCCGGCCAGAGGTATATTATTTTATTTTTTTTATCATGATTGTTATTCTAAAGGGACTTGGTCCCAGAATAAAGTATGTTTTCTATTCTATTCTATTCTATCTCATAAGTTCTTGCTTCTTGACTTGTTCAAACTTATGTATTTGATAGTCTGGAAAGTAATCCAGGATTTTATATTTTTCTTTAACATATCCTTCCATAGTAAACTGTTCATGTTTGTTGTATTTTTGAACTTTATAAATGTAAACACTTATAAATCCTCTTAAAAAAAAAAAAAAAATCTGTACCACTACAAGCCTTGAAGAGTCTTAGGTACTAAGTAGAGATTAAATTGTTTCTGACAACGGTCATGTGCAGGGAGGGGATCAGTCCGATGGTCACTCACAACTTCTTGATTTTCTCACAATTAGTGTTACATACTTTATAGAGACTCGGTGAACCGAAGGAGAATCTGTAAATCCCACAGGACCTATTGGTGGCAAACAAATTATCTGAACCCGTCGGATTTGAACCCGAGATGTTCAGCATATCAACTTAGCGTTTATATGTTTATAAATTCTATATTAGATTTACTCGTATAGTATCATTTCTTAAACATTTTTAAGAAGCAACATATCAGAAATGTAAATTAAAAAAATAATGAAAACAGAGATATAAATATAACTATGCGGATTGGGCTGCAGATCCATTCGTGAACTAGAAGCCAAGGACTTCTAATCTGCCGCTGCACGAGATAGCTTCTAGAGGGTCTGCTTTGCATCGCTCATTTCTTACTTACAGATAGCCCTGATGTGTTGCTTCTTAAAACGGTTTTAATAATTCTAATTTATAACTTTGTTATAAATAGAAATTTCTTATAAATATGCATATTTCTAATCGTGTTTCGGGTATTTTCTACTTCAAAACCAACAGTTACTTTTTAGTAAATACGTTTTTTTTTTAGTATATGGATTAATTATATGATTATTATCATGAATATATGTGGATAGGTTATTTCTCTTTTTTTATATTTGTTTCAAAATGTTATTAATTGTTATACTTTTATGGTGTTTTATTATAGGTTATTCCTGTTTATTACAAAATCGGAAAATTGTATTAAGATGTAGCTTGTTTTTTTTATATTTTTTATTTATTTAAACACCCTTCCTTGGCTTATGGCAACACGGGTTTTGACAATATTAATTATTACACAATAATTGTATTGTCTATACACTCTTCGAAGATTGAATATTCCCACTTCCGTTTTCTACTCGTACAGAAACTCTATGAATTAGGGGAAAATGTCTCGGTTCATTAACTGAGGGAATTCATTCTTGGAGAGGACCTAAAGTCCGGTTCAATTTGGATCTTAGTGACTCAAAGGCGGTGCAACTTGTGACAATCTTCTCAGCAGACTCCGGAACGCCGCAGCTAGGAAATAAAGGGTCATTATCCCTTCCGTATATTTTTATATCTAAGCGTTCCATTTAAATTAAAAATTATTTCTATATTTTTTGTTACGGTTCTAAGAAAGGAGAAGCAATGACTTTGTGATTTGCCAATTTTAAAAAATATTTATAATTTTACTGATATAGTACGCCAAAGATTCACCTTAAGTAGTTCCTTAATCCTATGGTTGGCTACATTTTTATATAACTGAGACATTTAATCTCTAACAAAAGTAGATAATGTTTCTTTTGGGATCCGACTAGGAATTGTTTGAATACGATACTTGTTAAATGTTCCTTATTTCAAGTCAATCTACACCTGAGGGGTAGACCGAGGCATAGGTAGGAGGATTGCGCTAAGATCGATCTGGCGGATTTGAGTTTGAGTACATGGACTACTTGTAATATAGTGTTCCATCTCCAACGTTTGTTCCAAGGTCACGATCAACCTCCACGTTTTTCCTTTAATTAAGTCCCAGGAGGATCTCCAGCTAGACCCTATAGTGTCGATTCACCATGGTGAACTGTTTTAAGTTAATTTATCTACTTACATCGGTTTTAACTCAGCGCTCTATTATGAAGCCCCCCGATCCCGTTAAAGTTTTAAAATAACTATAAACCGAAAATTAACGCATACCTGGTTCCTATTTTTTAAAACTTAACTATAAATCAATTATAATATTTTCTTACTTAATACTTTAGTATACTGTAAGCCTTAACGGTGTTATAATAACCCAATTAAACTTTGGCTACATTATGCAGATTCTGTTAAATTCCTCTCAAGTGAAGGAGCCCTGCTGATGTAAAATCAATTGAATTTCCTTTTAAGAAGCTCCGGGAGGAGTCGCTGTAAGCTCCAGGAGCCTTTTACCTTCGCTCCGGGGATTCAATTTAACATTAAGGAATATTACTCAAAATTAATTCGAGAAGGATTTCGAATGGTATTGTCATCTCAGAGAGCGCTGTACTCTAACATCATTATTCAATTTATCTTTAGTGTACCTAAATATACATATATATGTCACAGTAAAGGAGTCTTTGTACCTCAGTTTGTATAGCACTGAGCTGAAGGTCCCGGGTTGAAATCTCGCTTCTTGGCAGACTTTTATTTAACCTATTAGTAGCCAAAGATGGATCCTATGGGATCTAGGATCGTCCTAGGGCTCATCCCGCCTCTATAAAGTGGTTACCCAAAATAAGGGTAAAAGGCTGGTGAGCGTGATCTAGGACAAATCACCTCTCTGCACAACCGTTGTCCAAGAAATAGTAAAGTCTCTACCACGTACTCAACCCTAGACCCTTCATGGGTTGTAGTGGTACAGATTTCAATTTTAGTGTACCCAAATACATGGGCATTTCTCTACTGAATGGAAAATCGTTGTCCTAAGCAAATTTTATATAATAAATTTTAATATTTCTCAGTTTTTTGTATGAATAATGAATATGAATAGGTATTCATGATACGCCACAGCTTATTTAGTAATTAAATAATGTAATATTTATTTAAATCAACCTCAAACACCCCAAAAACAGTCCCCTGGTATGTCCCTTTTCCCAAATTACAAGTCTTGTGACCAATATTATTTTTTTGCTCTTGATACTAAATAAAATGTATTAAAGTAGTAAAAAACAAAACAGTCGGCATCTTTATAAATCACCATTATATACTTACTATAAAAATTTAATCAAAAAAGCTCGACGTGAATGCTATCCTAAATTTTTTTAACAGTCCTCTGACAAAATTTGAAAACCGCGCTTAAGTCAAATTTTGTATTGGCGCGAAACGTTAACATCGTGAAACGGAGCGCAATCAGTTAAAGTTCGTTGGGGTGTAAGATGGGCGGGCAGTTGCCATTTTGTTAGTGCCACTACTGAGTCTGCTAGTGAACCACGTGCCTCGGCCGTTAGATTAATTAGTGCACTGGCTAGCCATTTTATTCCTATTTTAAGAGTTTTAATTACAAATATTTGTTTAAAACAATTGATTAGCCACATTTGTTCCGTTAATGTGATATGTTTAGATGATTTTGTTTTATTCAATTTACATGTAAAAATGACAGTCCCCTGTCATTTCAAAGCACAGGGGACTGTTTTCTCTAGGTTTTGTCAAGGCTGACATGCCAGATTGGGCATCTATGATCAAAATCATTAACAATATCGTCTCTTTCTTTGGTAGTATCTCAAAATGGCACCCAAAACGTAGCCAGCCAAAACAAGAGAAGAGATATTAGAACAAAAACGTATAGCTGAACGTTTAAGATATCAGCGACTTAAAAATGACCCAGAAATAAAAGAAAAAGAAAGACAGAAATACCAAAAGAAAAAGGTACAAGAAAATTAGTTAAGGATATGAGTCGTCGCGAGCATAAGACAGTAAAAAAAACTTGGAAAGAGGATTGTACTAAGTATCGTGGAAAGAAAAAAAACTTGAAAGAAATAACAAATACTTTTATAAGGGAATATACACCTTATTCAATTGATCCCCCAGTGGAATGTTGGGCACCATTAAGAAAAATTAAATCCCTTAGTGGCAGATAAATTATTTAATCTTTTAATAGATGAGGATGGACACTGTGTAATCTGAAGACCTTCCTCGGACTCACCAACTCTTTATAAAGTGGGAATCCTCAATTGGGAAGAAAACCCTGGTAGTTGAGTTTTTCAGCCAAATCTCCAAAACCCTTTAAGGGATTTAGTGGTTAAAGTTTTATTTTTTTAAATATATATATATATATTATATTAAAATTAAATTTTGTGACCATTCTAGACCACGCCACAACCAGGAACTCAACACGCACATTGAGAAAAAGATAGATATAATGAAACAAGGCAGAATCCTGTTCTATGGACCCCTACAAAGAATGAACCAGGACTGAATGACAAAGTGGGTATTCACGTATCTTAAAAAGCTGAAAATGTCCAACTCGTAGATTAAGGAAAATTAAAACGACATCGAAGAGCTCGAGGTCTTACCGGACAGTATTGAATGATCTTCTTCTCTTAACTGCAACTACCGAATGCTCAACGCTTTCAATACAGACCAATGAGAAAAACGGGTGCAATTGCGACGCAGAAGAGAATGAAAAAACACGGGGAGAGATTGAAAGATATATGGAAAAAACAACAATTGACTAACAAAAAATAATTAGCTACTACTTACCATTATAGCCGAAAAAATGGAAAGTACCTGGATTTGTAATATCTTCATCAAGCAGCCAAATGCTGAAAAGCACGATATAACCCCCAGAAAACCTTGGCCTCAATTCAGAAAAGTTACGATTAGCACAACTTTGTATTATTTCATTCGGGGTTATTGTTGTAATTCCAGAGTAAGAAAAAACATGATAATAATAGTTCCAAAAAAATGTTTATTATGAAGTTTATTTTCTGAATAGTTATTAAATTCAGAAAATCACGCTTTGTTAAATATAATACAGACTTTATGAATGAGAAGAGACGTTATTTGTCGTTGCTCAAATAAAAAAATTCTACACCCATCCTCCAAATTTGATTTTTTACGTTCTAAATTACTTAAATTTGCAATAGGAAAAATTCCATAAGGAAAGTGTCTCTAAATGTTTCTAAAATGCTGGTTTGTTTCTAAAACTAAAGTTGTTTATTGAACGTCTTAGAGTGAGGTTGCTGTCTTTAAATAATGAGTATGTTGATGTGAGGTGTGCTGCACGTTATACTTTATTTTATATAGTTTTTCTTTTGGTGTTTGTACTTGTGATGCTTGAATTGGTGAAGCGTTGATTGTCCCTCCCCCAGTATTTTAGATACCTGAAGAAGCTTTTGGGGATTTTTTATGTTGTTACCTAATTAATGTTTTCTCTCTTTTTTTTTTTTTTTTTTGCCCGAGGTATTGTTTTGGCGAGAATGAGTTTTCGCTTATTTTTTATCGTTTTAAATTTCGTTAAATCCAAAACTCAAATATCAAAATGCCGTCCGCGGTTTTATTCCTATAAAAACAGATTTTTTAGAATTTAGTTCCAATGCCACAGGCCACTCAAATACAGTCCTTGCGACTTATCATTTCTATCCATCTTCAAGTTTCAATATGGCGGCTTTTAGAAAACTTAGTGAGCCTGTATCTAGGCCGTTATTAAAGATATAGGAAAAAATGTTGACTATTATGTAATCGGTTTACCGCGTCCTTTATAAATTGTTTCATCATATATTATTTCGAATTACGAAATTATTATAACTATCAAGGAAACTCGGATGCAACTAACTGCTCGGCGCAACAGACCTTGCAGGACCTAAATTCCTGACGCGCTTCCTCCACACCTGTTGTACAGAAGTCCACGTATTTCACGGATTTATAATGTGGGGTAGGATCTGAAAAACTCTGGTCTAAAATTTTAAATTAAAATGGATCTCTATAATGTGGAAATTTCATATTTTTATTTAAATATTGTTTTTAGAAATTTTATTTATAAATCTCGAAAACCATGCCAGTACAATTTTATTAAATAATTTACATTATATCTTAGCCTAAACTGTAAGGTCTTTTAAACTTCAAAGTATTTTAATGAAACAAAATTGCTTACTAGTGCAAATTCGGGGTAGCATTTCTGAGTCTGTACAAAGACTCAAGAGGGTAATAATTAAAGACCATTTCGTTAATTTCTTAGGTTCTGAGAGCTGGTGGGCGTTATTCCCTCGTTCTTTGACATTGTAACGAAATTAAGGATTTGAGCTGCTTAAGCAGGAGTTTTAATTAAATCAAACACCAAAATATCTTTACAAAATTAATCTATTTATAATAATTAATTCTTTCCGTACCGATGTTACCTTTTGATTTCGACTTACAGAATCGTGGGTGAAAGCAAACTATCGGGGTATGTGGTGTAGTGGTTACCATAACAATCTACGACCATGGTTGCGGGCTCAATGCTGCCAGGCGACCTCAGGATTTTTTAAAATGAGTAAAAAATTCTTGGTTATGACTCCTTCGGAAGGGACGTAAAATGGGCGTCCCCAGCCTGAGCGATTTAAGAAAATCGTTAAATTTAGAGCCCCCACTGTAGCATCGTCCGATTTGTCGTAGTAGCATAAAGTGACGTTTAATGAATAAAAATCTAATAAAAGACACTATCGTAGTGGATTTTTATAGATAATTACTTGTAATTGAATGATGCCTGGGACACACGCCATCTACTTTATGCGCCATAGTAAGCAGTAGATTATTAAGTTATTCAATTATTTCATGCATGCGTCGATTCTGTTATGTTTAAAATGATCAAGGTCCCTTTTATCCTTCTGGATAGTACCGATAACAAATAATAAGTTATTATTATATAAAGCCTGCTTACGACCTATACTAACATATGCATGCCCAATATTTAGTTATATGTCTAAAACTACAAATATAAATTACAAAAACTACAAATATTCCAAACAAAATGCCTTAGAATTGCTGGAAATTATGCATATTACACTCTAATTAAAATTATGCATAAAGAATTAAGTATACCTTATGTTAATGTATTTATCAACAAACTATGTAAACAATTATTTTTTAAGTGTAAAAACAATAAAAACCCACTAATAAAAATATTGGGAACTACACGAAAAATAGTACAAGGCGGTATGTACATAAAATAACGAATCATTTATTATTGTAGGATACCAATTTCTTTTATTTTATTGTTATTATTTATATATTGGTTACTAAGAATGTATAGTTACAATTTTTGTTTATTTTTATATTATTATTTCTTTTTCTTTCTGCACAGATGCATTTAAATTTGTATAATTGTTTTTAATTGAGGCTGGTCTATTTGATAATGCATGTTTGTTTGTTCATTTAACGTCACTTTATGCTGCTATGGCTAATCGGACGATGCTATAGTGGGAGCTCTAAATTTTGCCTATTCAGGTTTTATTAGGATAGGGATTTTTAACGACTACCTGACATCGTACAGGCTCGGGACCCCCGTTTAACGTCCCTTCCGAAGGACGGCGTAACTAAGGATTTTTTACTCCCTTTAAAAATTCCTAGGGCCACCTGCCGGGCTACGAACCCGCGATCTTGGGTTTAGTAGTTTGTTACGCTAACCACTAGACCACAGGTCGCTCCTGATAATGCATGTAATTTTTTGAATTGTAGCATATTATACAAGAAATATATAAATAAAATTTAAAAAAATAAAAATAAAAACCGATAACAAAAACTCATCGGTATTACAATGATATAATATCGGTAAAGTAGAATTTAGTATATCAGTTATTTTGCCAGATGTAAGCCTTATTATTCATTTTAATTTAGTCTAAATTAAAATTAATTCTTAGAACATGTTTGAGCTGTATGAAAGTGCCGATGAATGCCTAATGGGCTATTCTAGTGATGACGAGATTATTTTATTTTTATGGATTGAATTGGTCAGAGAGTACAGTCAAAGATAACACAATATAAGCAGAACTTATTTTTATATTTTGCCAACGTTCTGCCTGATGTGTATCTTCAGGGCAAACAGTGGGTGTGGTGACTTGTCAAACTACTATCACTATTTGCCCTGAAGATGGCCTACATCGTAGGCCGAAACGTTGTTAGTTCAGCTTATTTTGTGTTATCTTTGACTATCTTTGACACTCCCTGACAATTCAATCCATCGTTAGAATTATCCAGTCAACTATTCCCCACTCAAACGGGATTGTTTTTATTTATTTAACCCCACTTTAAGCTATAGCTAATCGGAAAATGCTACATTGAGAGCCCTAAGTTTTGCCTATCCAGGTATAATTAAGATAGGGATCTTTAAGGAATAACTGACACCGTACAGGATTAGTAGTGCCATATTACGTCCCCTCCTTCTAGGACAGCATTATATTAAAAACCCTAGAATAGGGATAGAAGGTCGTTATGCTAATCACTACAAAACAGGAGTGAAAAGTGATGTTTCAATTATGTTTTATAACTACCAAGTTTTTAACGAATAAGTTTCATGTTTAAATTTCAATACAACTAAACAAAATTTTGAGGTGCTCATGTACCTCATGAGTCATCTCAATAACATATAATTATTATTAAGATAATGTTAAATAATATTACCTTTAATTTAGTGTATCTAACTACGTTGGGTTTTGGGTCATTGATCTATAGATCCATATTTAAAAATTTGGTGTTCGGTGGTTAAAGATCGGTTAACGGTCATGATTCCACTCTGGGGGATTCGGATTCCTCCTGGGGCTTCTCCAGCCTATTTAAAGTGGGTACCCTTAATTTGAAGGAAAAATCAGGGAATCAAGCTTGATCAACCCAAAAAATTCTTGCACGACCTTAGGGTTATAAACAGCACGCTCTACTGAACCTAATGTATACTTAATGTTTTATTTTTATTTGTTGTCCTCAAGTTAGTATCCTTGGTCCAATCCTTTATAGAGCTTATACAGCTGACATCCCAACTCATCCTAATACTATCCTTACCACGTATGCCGATGATACATGTGTATTATCAGTCAACACCAATCCAATTATTGCATCCCAAAGCCTCCAATCCCATATCACTGATCTTGAAGAATGGTGTCAAAACTGGAGAATTAAAATAAACTCTCAACAATCGGATCAAATCACTTTTACCTTACGTCGTAAACCAATGACTTCCTGCCCTTCAGTATCCTTTAATAATATCCCACTGGTGCCTGTAGAACACATCCGATACTTAGGGTTGCATCTTGACAAACGATTAACCTGGAATCCTCATACGAGACTGAAAAGACAAGAAACCGCTCGACGTTTCAGGCTACTTCAACACTTACTAGACAAACGCTCTAAGCTCCCAATTAATTATAAAAGACTCATCTACATGACCATCATACGACCTATTTGGACCTACGGAGTAGAGCTTTGGGGCTCCACTAAGCCATCGAATTCCTCTCGTATCCAATCCCTACAATCCAAAATCCTTCGTAAAATCCTTAATGCTCCTTATTTTGTTAAGAATAAAGTCATCCATAACGACCTTAATGTTCCATTTGTTGCTGATTTGCTCCGAACCCGCTATCTATCCTTTCTTAACAAACTTCATCTAGTTTCAAACCTAGCTTCCTCTTCAATTCCCGATAATCCTCCGAGGCGTCTGAAAAGAAGATGGCCCCGTGACTTCTTAGTTGAACTTGTGATTTGAGTACTACCAGTGGGTAGTTTCTCTACTTGTCATTTTCACATGTCATTATGTATCGCTTAGCCCATTTACTTGATGTATTATTTTAATACAGTTGTAAATATCAATAAATAAACTTTAAAATTTTATTTTTTATTTTTTGGTAAATATATGTATATAGAAACACGTGTGGGTAGATTACCAAAATAGATCTGCTCCGACATGAATTATACATGGACGATCATTGAAATGTGTTTGCCTAACAATGTTTGAATATTCATCTGTCTCCAAAATAGATATGATCATTATTAGTAGCTGAATGACTACATCATCGTGACGTGAATGGTATTTTATTAATTTTTTCTGTTGTTCTTTCGGTTTAGTTATTAAATAAAAATTAAATAATTAATTTATGTTTAAAAGAAAAACATTTTTTTTTTTTGTGGCCCCATTCATTTTTTATGCAGTGAGCGATTGGTTGCCCAAGGGGAATCCCCTTCTTTACTCATTCATTGACACGGTAATAGCGTGCCGGAAATAACTGTCTATTCGTGGAACATAACATTCAAAATAAACACCTCAACGTGATTTTTTTATTTATTATGTTTATATCTTAAAAATAATAATGCACTAAAAATGTTTAAGAAAATAAAAAAATATTGATATTAATTAACTATATTCCAGTTATTTTTTTTAAGCAACCTGCAATATTTAAACATTGTTTATACTATTTCTGACAGTTGTAACCAATTTATAGTTTGATTTGTTTTTAATATTGGAATTGGTGTTGTCGCATTTCAATATATTTTTACTTCACTATTTTTGTTTGCTAAGTGGAAATACATTCTCTTTTGTTCAGGAGGGAATAGAACTTCTATTGAAGTGGAATAAATTGGAGAGGGAAAAAGCAGAGTAAACAAAACTTGTTCTTGGAATAATGTAATAGCTTGTAGAGCTAGTCTTTTGTTTCATAACATTTTTAATAATTTCTTTTTTTAAATATACTTTTAAGAATTAGCTTTGAGTCTTGTTTTTTAGTATTTTAATTTAAAACAATTAAATAAATACTTTCAATAACTAAATTACATAATTAAATTTAGTTATTGACATTTATGACTGTATGAAATAATATTACAGGGAAATATGGTAATTATTCCGCAGATTGTCACTTCGAGTTGTGTCACAAGTTTTAATTTTTATTGGTTTCCCTTTTAATATTTTTCAAAAATACAAGTTATGATCAGCTTTAGTATCGAAAAGATAATGTAATTATGGGAAATGTCTATACTTCTGTAATCATTTCATCTAGAAATGAACGTTTGAACAAACATCTATAATTCGAAGTATTAGTTGAAACTTATTTCTTGATAAAATGATTACCGAAATCTACCCATTAACCATGATTACATTCTCTTTAAACTAAAGCTCACGATAACTTGTAATTTTGGAAAATATTAAAAATGAAACGAATAAACAGTTAAAACTTGTAACTTAACTCGAAGCGACAACCTGCGGAACAGATACCATGAATATTGTTGATGATCTAACGGTTTAAATAAGTCAGGAACAGTGGCCTTGTTATTTGTCTATTTATAAAAATATTTTTAAATATTCTTATATAGAAGAGAAACGATTTGTCCTGGCCGGGATTCGAATCCTTGTCGTCTGCATCTCTAGTGCAGTGCTCTAACCACTAAGCTACCATGGGTCGTATCCTTAGTCAGACAAATCCATTCTATTCACCGATCCTATATCCTCGTTTTCTCGCAATTTTTGCGATGTATACACGGGGAAGAATGTTCAATGAATATTACTTTAATTGGGAGCTCGTTGACTTTCCTCAATTTTTATTTATAATTTATTTTTATTTATTGTTCTTTTGATGGTGATTATTTTTAAATATTTTTATTTTAAAGAAAAAAGATTTGTAGAGGTCGTATCTAAGTCAGACAAATCCAATTAAAGTAATGTTCAATGAACATTCTTCCCCGTATATACATTGCAAAAATTGCGAGAACACGAGAATAGGATCGGTGAAGAAAATGTATCTTTAGGTTATTAGCAGTGGTTAGAGCACTGCACTAAAGATGCAGACGACCAGGGTTTGGATCCCAGCCAGGACAAATCTTTTCTCTTCAAAATAAAAATAATCACCATCAAAAGAGCAATAAATAAAAATAAATAAAAAATATTTTTAGTTCAATATGATCGATCACGACAAAAGACTAAACAAAAAGTACTTCCTCGATCTGTTGCTAGGCAACGCAGATAAAACATTACATCATTAAAAACGTTTTCATGCCATAAAGAGATTTTTTTCTCTTATATTTGCATCCACGCCTGCCAAATATAAACAATTGACAATCAGCTGATTGGCTGAAAGTAAAATAAAACAAAATGATACGAGATGCATGAAGAACAGTCGCCAGCGTTACCGCTCCCGTGGCTTTGTCTAATTTCCTATCATAACAGATCCCTCAACCATGTTATTTTTAGTTTCTTCTCAAGAATGTGGATTGTAGCAATTTGGTATATTTGGGTGTCTTTTTAGTTTTTCTTGAAAACGCTTGGAGTATGTTCGTATAACATGACATGGTAAGTTGTAAGTATTTTCGATTGAAAGTTTGTAGTCGTTTTCGCTGGCATGAGCGAGTCGTAGCCATACGCTCTAATAAAGGCATGTTCGTATGTGTTCTTCAACCGTTGGTATTTGAAGAGATTTAATTTCTCCAATTACATGTTGAATTGAGGCCGTTTAACTGCTTCTTACGGATCGGGCTAAGGAATCTAATTTTATGGCAAATAGGTAAAGGTAATAACCACTAATACGAAATAATAAGCACTAATACTACTCATTTAACACTTTTTCTTGTTTAAATAATGAAATATAAATTAAATAGAATTTCTTAAATTATATCGTGCCCGATTTGTTATTATTAATACCAAAATTTAATTTAAAACCATAACATTAATTAAGTATAAAATTTTATTTTTCCGTTGTCCTTATGTCGAAACTGTTTAAACGGAAGTTCCAGCCGACCTGACTGGCTCCAGAATTTCTTTCAATATTGATTGCCTTTCTCAACCTAATGCAGGTGGGTTTAGTTTAAGATCCTTGATTATACTCTATTCAGGATACCGAGGATATTTTTGTTATATAAGGATATATTTGTTCCTTATTATTTCAATAATTAATTTCCTTTAAAACGATGAACTGTTTTTTAATTGTATCGAGGCAGTCGATTAATAATAACGGCGTTTTATTTAATTTTGTATTTAATCGTATAATTTGATGTATTGAACTTCATTTACTTAAAGAGTGGTGATATGTTTGAATATAATATCATATCAATATAATACAAAATAATGTTTTTCATTAAAAATTAAAATTAATAATATTTAAAATTATGTTGCTAGACAGTATACAATATTACAGAGCACTTCTTTTTTATTAATTTTATTATACTTAATCTTATAGTTATGTTTTGGTAATTACTAATGGGAAATTAATTCCGATCAATTGTGATAATGTGAGAAAATTTAATAAAATTGGAGTTTTAATATAATAATTGAAATTAGTATTTCACTTAAAATGATGTATTAAAATTTAATTTTATTGAGAGACGATTGTTTATTAATTACTAATTTTATTTTTTTCTTCATATTTTATCATTTCCTTTTATTTATTGAACCTCTCCTGTATGTATTTGTAGATACTTATGTATTTTTGTGCTTATGTATAAATTTATTAATAATGTGATTTTCATTTTAAAACGAAAGTATTAATTTTGTAAAAATATATTTGAATCATAAAATTGTTAATTGACAACATCATTAATGTTTAATACAATATTTATTTTAATATTGATTTTATTTGTTACTCCTTCGTGTCTATCAGGTGAGCACATGGAAGTGTTTACGTACAGAACGTGAGGATTGTAACCTTGATAAAGATGGTTATGTTATATTATTGCATTATTATTAATAAATATATTTATATATAAACATAAAATGATATCATTGTAAAACTTTTAATTTTCAATATATAGCTTACTTTGTTGGAGAGCCACTGAGGTCATTGACCTATCAAAATTATTTATTTGACTCTCTGAATATAATTGATTCGATGTATTATAATAAACTTGTTAAAACATATAAATACAGTTTTTTATTAAATGTCTATATACACTAATTATGCGGTGTTTATCTACGAACAGCAAAAAATATAGATACGAAAAAAAATCAAAGCTTCATTGCTAATATTAAGCGTGATTCTTACAGTTTCGCATGTGACTGCATATTTACAAATAGCATTTAATTGTGATTTGATATATTATTGCGTGAGAAATAAGTGATTTATATTGACAAGGTGTTATGATAGTGCTTTAGACGTGTTTCGTATCCAGCCGATAAGCAGAAGAATTCCTTGGAGTGCAATATCCTTCAGAGGCTCTCTACCTGAGGAAGGCTAGCGTGGCTGGAGGTTCCATGTCCTGCGGCTCTGAGCGTGCCACTGCCGCCATAGGTTCTGTCTTCTGCGCATGTCTGGGGATTTGCCCCCCCCCCCCCCCCCCTCCAACGATAGTGGTCCTCTACAGCTTCTCTTCTCGAGGCTCCTCAGTTATTTAAGTGATGTAGAAGTCGATGTATGAATCGATGGATCGATCAGGACTAAAATAAGCCATAAAAAATAAAATAGATTAATTTATACAAAAGAGGCAATAAAATTGAAAAAAATGGTGAACGGAAAAGTATTGGAAGAAAAAGAAATTACTAAGCAATATTGGATTAAAATTGGAAATGGCTTCTTAGTTGTACTATAAAAAAAAAAAATTCTCTACATAAGTAATTAATTAAAATTTACCTAATGGTGGTTCTGGAATAATTTGGAAAACATGATTAACAAAAACTTATACCACTTCAACCTATGAAAGGTAGAGACTGTACTGCTTCTAAGCCAGCGGTTATTAATCGTTTTATTCAACGAAGTTATTTGGCCGAGAAGTCAGGTTTTCTCCCTGATCAATGGCACCTACTAGTATCAAGGCTGAGTGAGCTCTAAGCCCTGAAGTCACTGTTTATACAGGCCATTTAGCATAAATATCTCTATAATCTGTTCTTTTGGGAACAATCTATCAGTTGCTTTCCCACCAGGAAGTGATAAATCAGCCTAGACCCATGGATCAGTAGGTGCAAGAGGACCATATATCTATCCCGAAGCAGACCGTCCTTCGATCAAATCTACGAGCTGCTGTTGGTATTGAACAACAATAAAAAGATAAACTATAGTAGCGTTTAAAATTAATTTAAATAAAATGTTCTCGATTCAATATGGTTCATTGAAATTCTCCTCAATCAAGGTTTCAATCATTATGAATCAACGACTAACACTCATGCAATGATTTAAAATTATGATCGTATAGTTCTGGTTTTTGTACTTTTCTTTGTCGCATTTTCTTCTTTCGTGGTTCTACAGCCCATCAATGATCCTTGGGCTCTATGAATACCCACCCCCTATTCCTCTCTGTCCAGTGCCACGACCTTCCAGTTCCCAATATTTAATAAGCTCCTGGAGTCCTAACTGATTACATTCAGCAGCAATCGCAACTTTCTCCTATCATTCTTCAACACTTGTCTTTCTGGCAACATGGGCTACCCTTTAATTTAGCTCCGCATTGGAACTTTTTTTCATGTTTCTCCCTGTCTAATAGGTAACCTTTTATACGATTTGAATCTAAGTCAGTGAAATTATCTCTAACTCTGCTATTTACCATCTATTTTATTTAATAGCTTTACATAAATAAATGTACTAATTCAATGTTATCTTTTTCCATTTAGTATCAATTAGTACTACGGTTCTTACTACTTTTTTCGTTTATCCATCCATTCCTCAAGGGGAGCGGAGTGGCTCAGTGGTAGAGAGATCGCTGAGTGGCCATGCCGGAAATCCTGGTTCAAATCCTGCTGCAGGCAAGACTTTTATTTAGTCTTTTTGCAGTCGGAGATTGATCATATGGGTTCTAGGACCCTTCTGGAGCTCACCGCCTATATAAAAATATAAAATGTTATAAAAATAGGGGGGGGGGATCTGGCGGTTGAGCGTGATCTAGGTCAAGTCATCTCCTTGCAGAACCATTTTCCATAAAACAGTAGAGTCTCTACCATGTACTGAACCCCAGACCCGTACACGGGTTGTAGAGATACAGGTAATAATACAATTCATTTCGATAATAACATTTTTATGAAAAATATTAGATAATAGTTTATGGTTGGATATTTGATCAAAAATAATATTAAATGTAAACATTATTAATTAGTACTGTTAATAACAGATTAATTACTGGTGTTAGTAGCGCGAATATTCGGGACTATTTGGCTGTATACTTCGAAGCCTACTGACCTTAATGAGGAATGGCACGAAAAGGAACATTTTCTGGGTTAAAGCGCTCTTCTGTATCTGCGGAAATAAATGGGGAAATGATGAGGCAAAATCGGTGTCTAATTATTATAATTGTAGTTTTTATAACATTACACGTTATTACATGAGAATGATAACAACATTATCAGAAAATATGAACATAACTTAGTTACGTACTTTAAAATTTGTTACGTTAATATTTTAATATCTAAGGTTAATATTTTAATTATTATATTGACTTCATTTACACATTGAAAGCAACTTGTCATTCAAATCACTTACTACTGGAAGCCTAATAAAACCTAATTAAAACCTATAATAGCAGACTAAAAAATAAAAGATACAATAAATTTCGGTATAATGAAAGGATGTATTTATAAGGAAATTCCACAGTTCATTTAGTTACTAATTCAAATATCTTTATAGAGAAATATCCTATTACGGATATTTTTTCTGTTGGATTTATTTATCGGATTATAAAATAAATATAATTGGCCTCATACATTGGCATCCCCATCGCCCAGTTTTCGGAATGCAGCCACTGGTCCTCCAGGTTGGGGGAAACCCAGTACCGGGGAATATAGCCCGGCCACCCTTCCTCCTGAGGGGACATAAATAAGGTCAGTTGTCCCGAAGTAACAGGGCCTCCTGGGCTGGGCCAATCACTGGGTGGATAGCTGATTCAAAGAAACCTAGCGAAAAGCCTTGGAAATGGATAAGGGCACACGATTGGGTACATGTAGCGTGAGATCTCTCACCGGCAAGGAGGTCGAGATTATCGAAGAAATGGCGAAGTACAGATTGGATATCCTGGGATTAAGTGAGGTAAAGAGGAAGGGAACTGGGGAGGTTGAAATGGATAGAGAATACACTCTGATATACTTGGGAATCCCGCCAGGGAACAGATCTGTAGAAGGAGTAGGCATTATAATGAGGATGAGATTTATAGAAAAGCAGTTGAATGGGAGGCAGTGAGCCCCAGAATAATTGTGGCCTACACAAATCTGCGGAGCGGAGACTGGGCCCTAATACAAGTGTATGTCCCTACAAATGATGCTAACAGCCTGGATAAGGAACTTTTCTAAAGTGACCTCGAGCGTACAGTCATCAAAGCAAGGAACAGCAGACGAACCATAGTGATTATGGGGGACCTAAATGGGATTTCTGCAGATTTCTGCATCGAAAATGATTTCCTGTTGGGAAACTCCTTTTCTCCGCAGAAGCTAGTTCATAAAAGCACCAGAGAAATGGCAGGTCTATGTAGTGGCTCGATACAAAGTTAATGAGGCAGTTAGAAAGGCGAAGAAGAAGTCGTGGGAGGAATTTCGGAAGAAGATGGATCAGGATTATCAGGAAAACATAAAACTCTTCTGGAAAAAAATAAAAGTTTTGAGAGGGCGTAAGTGCAAAGCAGTAAGAAACATGAAGAATGGACAAGGTAAGGTGATCTCGGAAGACAAAGCTATCCTCTAGGTCTGGAAGCGGCATTACAGGAAGCTATTCGGTGTTAACGACCACCATCTAACGAGCTGCGGTGGGCCTTGGAATAAGGAGGAGTATGACGAGATGATCGAAGAGGAAGAGATCGAAAGAGCAATAACTATAATGAAAACTGGGAAAGCACCAGGGCGGGATAACATAGTGGCCGAAATGGTGAAGTTTGTTAGCAGCCGGAGGTGTATCATATAAGAGCTAAGACCCAGCCTGGCGATTGAGCGTGATCCAGGACAAATCACCTCCCTGCACAACCGTTGTCCATGAAACAGTACTGTCTCTACCATGAAATGGACCCAAGACCCTTCACAGGTTGCAGTGTTCAGTTTTTTTTAATCAACTAAATTCTGATATTATCAATATTTCCTAAGGTGTAGCTATATTCTACTTGCTTAATAGACCGAGGTTGATAACTAGATGAGGTAATGATTTAAAAAAAGTTAAACAAAAATTGAATTATTTTGAATGAAAATAGTTGACCTTGGTGTTATATGTGGAAGAATTTATTTCTCATTCTTATGGTTATTAATGCCTCACATGATACTCTTTGCCCTGTATTAAAATATATCTCTTGTTCATTCCCTCCTCATCTTTATTGTCCACCAATCAGTACTTGTTATTTTAATACTTTTATACCAATACTTGTATTTCAACTTTAATATTTACCTATTTTATTTTAGTTTTTATCTTTATTAACTTATTCTTTATACCATATTATTTTTAATTTTAACATGTCCTGTTCTGTTTTATTATTGTTTTAATCTCTATCATGTATTTCACTACCTTCCTGTCACTTGTTTATTAATACTATACACTCATTCATTTTAACCTTTACAATGGTATTTACCATGCTTAGGAAAAAAAATGTATATTTTTTAATGTTCATTTTCTACATTTACCATGCTTCTATTTCTTTATTTTCATTTTTTTTTTCTTTGCTTAACATTTTTTTAATTTTCAATTGTCTGTATTTCGCATATATAGCCATTGAGAAGACCTAAAAATGTAGGTCGAAACGTTGGCTACTGAATAAATATTTCTTGATTTCATGACCATTTCCTTCCGCAAAAATTGAATTAGTTTAAGTTTTCATAATTTGAATAAATTTAAATCACTAATTCTGAGAAAACAATCAAAACGCTTATCTCGATCCATACGGAAAAAGCATGGGTTTGGATTACCTTTGGTCCGATTCATTTATAATCAGAGCGGTTGCTCTGACAGGATTAAAAGAAAGGATCTAGAGGAATAGAAAAATCTGAAAAAGAAAGAATAAAATGCAAATAAGGTTGCCTGCGGCGAAACTTCAGTGTTAGGAAGTATTGAAAAGCGAATAAAGTTAAACTTCATAGATTTTTAACTTGCCCGGAAGTGACGGAGTTAGCTCAAGTGGGGTTTGATTATTAAAAAAAGGAAACGAAACTTAGTGCAACACACGCCAAGGCACAAAGCATATGGATTGTGTCTTTCTAACCTGAGTTTGCAATGGAGAAGTCTTGTGATTGTTTTGTTTCACTATTTTTATCCTAAAGTTAGATATAAAACATTACTGACATTTTCTCTTTAAACAATAAACGATATTACATAATTATATGTTGTAATAATAGTCCTTCAGTATCGTTTGATAATACTCCACTGATTTTTATTAAAGAGAGCTGTACATAGGACTAGACATTGACAAACGTTTAACTTGGGACCCTCAGTTTATAAGATAATGCTCGCCGTTTAAGTCTACTTCAACACTTATAAAAAAACGCTCTAAGCTCCAAATTAATTACAAGACACTTCAATGGCTACTTTAATTATTCTTCAATGGCCGCTAATCCTCCGTGGTGTCTGAGAAGAAGGTCTTTCAGCCATTCTGTGTTATTCATAATGTTTACTTATCGCATTATTATTACACTGCTGTTATTTATTTCTAAAAATAAAATAGTAAAAAAAGAGTCTTTTATCTCCAGCTGGTACAAAAACATGTGTTTTTGGCTCAATCAATTATGACTAATTTACGTCTTTTCTCCCTGTGCATTAGAAATTGAGTCAAAAAGTCAACTTTATTCCCAAGGGAATAAAGTAAAAAGATGACAACCTAATTCGTCTAAATAATGTAGGTTTTGTACTGAAAAGGTTAAGGGTTAGGTTGGTACACCTGTCACATCGGCCATTAGAATCAGCTGTTGTTTCAAAACACAAAAACTGATAAACCGAAGTTCATTTTTGTTCAGGTTGTGTAAGTTAAGGATCCACCACATATTGTACAAGAAGCAAATAATGTTATTTCAAATTATTTGCCAGCTAAATCAAAGTTGTAAATCAAAACAGCAATTCAAAATTGTAATAATTGCACATTTAATGTCAGTTTTTGAATATATTGTAAAACATAACATAATATAAAATATTATAGCTTATAGTTTCCCTTTTTACATCCCATCTGGAGTTAAAATCTTGTATGCCCCTCGGCACTAAATTGATCATTATTCCCAGCAATACTTTACTCCCTCGGCTTGGACTCGTGAGTAAAGATAATTACTCCCTTGCATTCGCTCGGGTACAAACTTGCAGCTGTGGGAATGATCTTCTTTATTTCTTCATTAGTCCCTAGGTGCATAAATAACTATTAGCTGAGCCGACCGATACATGACTGAGACGTAAGTGGAAGCATGGCGTGTATCTTAATGGTTTTGGATCGGTTGGTATCCTTAGGATGGAATGAAATTTGTAAACGACTTTGATGGTATCGGCATCGATTATTCGGGATTGTTATTCTTATTAAGTATTAGCAAAAGTACTTCTTACCTTCTGGTCATATCAAAATTTATATATTTTTATTTTGAAGATAAAAGATTTGTCTTGGCCGGGATTCGAACCAGAGTCGCCCGCGTCACTAGCGCGGTGCTGGAACTTGGTAGCTCAAGTGGTAGGAGTACCGCGCTAGTGACGCGGGCGACCTGGGTTCGAATCCCGGCCAAGACAAATGTTTTTTCTTCAAAATAAAAATATTCACCATCAAAAAGATGAACATAAAAAATAAATTATACTAATTATATATAGGTGTGTTTGGTTTCTGTGCCGCAGCCATCCATGATGGGAGGTAATTTGTCCTTGATCAATCTCAATCCTCAGGTTTTTCACCGATTGACGGTAACTTATAGAAGCTCGGTCAGCCCCATGCGGTTTTCCAGATCGCAGAGGATACATTACCATCTGTTTAAAGCCCAACTAAATTATCTACCACTACCGGATTTGAACCCGGGACATTCAGCATGGCAACTCAGCGCTCTACCACTGAGCTACACCGCTCCATTTTTTTATATTAGGGCCCAATTTTATGTTTAATATAGTAAATTTATAGAGAAATACAATTAAATATTTTATCTTATCCAATCAAATATTATATCTAATCCAATTTATACTGTAGGATAAGAAGTAATAAAAGAAAATTTGTCCATTTAAAAGAGACAAAGGCCGTTGATGAATATGGTAATAAAAAGCAATAAAACAAGTCCGATGATGGATGATTGAATTTAACTCGAGGCTATAACTTGCTCCACCATTCAGTCAGATGCGATGTGGCGTCGCTTCTGATGAATGGACCACGATGAATTCATTATATATTATATCAATTCCAGTCTGATATACCTCAAGTCCTTTATGCATTCTAATTAATTGAGTTTCATAAAGTGATATGAATATTCTAAAATAATTTAAATAGACACGGAATTTCAGCGGCATTTATTAAAAGTTTTTATATTGATTAATAATGTAGTAATGAAGTTCGTGAAGCGAATTTTATGAAGGTAATGTGATACTATGGAGAAGAAAAAAAATTATTATATAAGTATAATTTAAGTGGTTAGATCACCTCAATGTGTGGAGTACTTAGGGCCCTAGGTTCAATTCCGCCTGTGGCAGTTAATTATTTAATCAGTTAACAGCCACAGATGGACTCTATGGAATTAGCAGACTCTTCTGGTGCTCACAGAGCTTCTGTTATGTGGTGACCATTAATGAAAGCGTTAAACTTGGTCTTTGAGCATGATTATGGATAAATCATATCCCTGGAAAACCTTTGTCCTCGAAACATTACAGTCTCTACCTTGGATTGAACCCAAGACACTTCCTGGGCTGATGTTACAACTTTTCTTATTTATATATTTATGCAAATGACATATTAAATTTTAATTATAGTTAATAAACCTAAAATTCTGTATTTTTTTTTTGAAGAGAAAAGATTTGTCCTGGCCGGGATTCGAACCCTCGAGGATGTTCTGTTTCTAGAAAATGGTTGAGCTGGAAGACGCTCCGTCAGGTTATTCTGGCTGATTTGTCTGGGCTGGTAAGGAGCCTTGTTGACTTAGTAGAGTACCG
Organism: Troilus luridus; assembly: GCA_964056705.1. Taxonomy (NCBI): domain Eukaryota; kingdom Metazoa; phylum Arthropoda; class Insecta; order Hemiptera; family Pentatomidae; genus Troilus; species Troilus luridus. The sequence goes on along the minus strand of OZ057416.1, from coordinate 103,404,074 downwards.
CGCTAGAGATTCGGAGGAACCGGGTTCGAATCCCCGCCAGGACAATTCTTTTCTCTTCAAAACAAAATATTTAAATAATCACAATAAAAATAAAAAGTTCTAAATTTCTTTACTTTGAAGTCAAATCGGGCTTTAACCATCCCTACAAAGGGTGAGAGAAATAAATTAAATGTGCCACAAACAATCTTCCAATCAATTCTCATAGTTTTGTCTTTCTACTAGTAAATCCATTTAATTTTTTTTTTTTTTTTTTTTACGAAATATCAATTATTTTTTTATATATTCTATAACATATTGTAAAGAGAAAGGACAAACTATAAATCGAAGTTGTGGTGGGTCACAGATTTGATGCGATATGAAATGTATTTATAGTTACGGTCAGAGCGGGAAGGAGGACCGGCTGAGAGGATTAGGCAAACAATGGGATTAATCGGAAGGGATTATAGAATGGCGTAGAACCTTCTGGATCGGTCTAGGTGGTCCTCGTCCTTCCGAGAATTGTCCCACCCCGACCTACCTTGCCTATACAAAAAAGCCAGCTGTTCGGCCGGCCCAGTCAGTAATAAGTCAGTCAATAATAAGGCAGTCAGTAATAAGTCAGTCAGTAATAAGCAGTGAAGTAATAAGCAGTCGTTAACTAGTGGCAGTGCGTGTGAGTTACTGTGAGTGAGTATCAGCCTGTAATAAGTGCTTAGTGAGCAACAGTGACAATTAGTGGCCGTGTAATAAGTGTAATAAACTTTGTGGCAGTTTGTCATATTTGGAGAGTCTTACGGTCGGTGGACTTTAGTTAGCGAACTGTAAGTGTTAATTTGTAATTGTAAACTATAGTGTAATATTACTGTATTTGTACAAATTTATATATAAATAGTTTAGTTATTTAGTATTACCAATATCTTATATTGTTTGTATATTATCTTAGAAATTAGATAACATTTAGTAGAATATTGTTATTGTAAATTGATATTAGTTTAATAATTTAATAATCTCATTGTATTCTTTTTAATTTGTTAATAAATATTAGATTCTTGAATTAAGTAATAGTTTAGTTCATTTTACACCCGGTAGCCCGTAACATTATGTTTATGTAATTAAAAAAATAGTTAAATGGATAATTCTTATGTTTAAATTGACGAAACTTTGGCTGGTCTGGTTATTAATATTCTTCCAGTATTGTAAAAACTCAAGGCTTGATTTGTTCTTTTTCCAATTTGCAATATGACGCAAATCTATTAATTGTACGTTTTTAAAATAAGTATTTTAAATGAAGGACCTCAAGGGATAGAAATGTTATGATACCTTTCGCTATCTTTAGAACCGGTAACATACAAGGTATGTTTTGATAACTCAACGAAGTGGAAGGATGAGAGGATACCGATGCACTAAGGCTAACCTCAAAGCTAATGAGGTACAAATATTTACCTGCCGAATATCCTGCCTGACCTTTAGGACCTAAATTGTTTTTTCATCATCTTCCAGACCCTACGGCCCGTGGCAAATTTAACCTCAAGGATATCAATCAAGGTTGCGAGTAGGTCCAAAACATTTCGCGTTCAAAGAATTTATTTTAGTTTATAGATCTATAAATTATGTTAATTATAGTTAAAAAATTGGTATTGTTCAGGAATTAAATATCATAGAATTACTGCGAAGTCTAGGAAATGGCTGGGGATATGATATCATCATTTTATCATCATCCCATGTATCATATATATCATCCCAGCCTCTATTTTGAGTACCCTAAGCAGCATAATCTCGGACAAATGACCTCCCTGACTATTGTTGTCCTAGAAACAGTTCAGTATCTACCATTTACTGTATCTAATACCTTTCATGGCTTGTAGTGGAACAGGTTTTTTTTATCTCACATTTCCTGTTAGTGAGTGTTGCCTAAGCGTTTCCTACTATCCCCCCCCCCCCCCGGTTTTATGGCCTTCCCAAAATCCATAAACTCAACAACCCCCTCCGTCCCGTTACATCTAACACTGAAAAGCACAAGGAGGAAGAAGAAGGTTATAAATCAAATGATGAAGGTTGCAAATTAAACGAAATTGGCAAATAACGCATACATATTCGGACGAATAATTAAGAGTGATGGTTCGAATCTTGAATAATATTAAATTATAAACACGCTAATTAAAATTATAAAAATTATATTTATTTATAACTTATAAAATAAAAACAAGTATTTAATAGCTTATTTAAGTAAGAGAATTTTAAAAGAGACAGCATACTTCTCGATGGCCAAAGGAGACATTCTGAGCCCTCTTCTCTTCATCATATTTATGAATATAATATGAATATATAAAAATAAATATGTAAGAGAAGAACAGCAAGTGTATCGATTGGTTATTGGGAAGACTCCAGAACAACTCGAAGCAGAATTGAACTTGGAGGAAGTAAAAGAAGAAGAAAATAATTACCTATGAGATAGGCAGGATTCCAAACCACCCATGAGGTTCTGCCTGTGGTTTCGTTACCTATTTTTTATAGTGGATGGTTCGCTTCACTGAATCCAGTAGCAGGAATGGTTGCCTGCTAATGCAATTAGTGTAGCCCTATGAAACCACTGGACCTTTACTGCCTGCTCACCCGTCCATCTTCTTTCCTTGAAAACACAATTTCAGTTTTACACATCGATCAAAAATTTAATAAATGTAGGATTGTGTTATCAGGAATTGAAGAGGTTACTAGGTTTGAGGAAAAGAACTTTGTCATGATAAGACTGTTGTCTCCTTTCTTAAAGATTAGACAGTGGAAACAATTTTAATGCGGTTTACCTCACTGATAAATGACTTTTTTCTTTGAATTCTCCCATAATAATTAAAACAGTGTATTACATATTTCTTACCATCTGGAGGCAGAAGGTTGTGTTGGAAGTTGTTGCCATCACTGCTGCTATGGAGGAGGCCGAGCATGGAAATATGTTATTTATAATAATATTTATAAATATTATAAAATAATATTTATAATAATATATATGTTATTGATAATAATTTAAAACAACAAATCGCTGCTCCGGAAGTATAATGACGCACGAGGGAAGGTCCGCCGTTATAACCTTCATGCTTATTTACTTTTCCCTCCGGCAGAATAAGGATTCATTGTTCAGTTGGGATTTGTACCTTTGTTTTTTTGGAGTTTTATCATTATACTTTCGGACCCGCGAAATGATCTAAGACCTCCTAGTAAAAATTTTACCATATTATTTATATAACGACACATTTTTAAAAAATTTGCAATGCCACATTTCATTCATGTCTTTTTTTTTTTTGGATAGTTGTTTCAATTGTGCTGTTTACATATCGCTCATTAATCGGTGAGTCAGTTCACAACACACACGTGTTAAGTGCCGAAAACAAGATTTTACATGAGTCAACTTTGATAATAATTTAACACAACAAATCGCTGCTCCGGAAGTATAATGACGCACGAGGGAAGGTCCGCCGTTATAACCTTCATGCTTATTTACATTTCCCTCCGGCAGAATAAGGATTCATTGTTCAGTTGGGATTTGTACCTTTGTTTTTTTGGAGTTTTATCATTATACTTTCGGACCCGCGAAATGATCTAAGACCTCCTAGTAAAAATTTTACCATCTTATTTATATAACGACACATTTTTAAAAAAATTGCAATGCCACATTTCATTCATGTCTTTTTTTTTTTTTGGATAGTTGTATCAATTGTGCTGTTTACATATCGTTCATTAATCGGTGAGTCAGTTCACACACACGTGTTAAGTGCCGAAAACAAGATTTTACATGAGTCAACTTTGATAATAATTTGACACAACAAATCGCTGCTCCGGAAGTATAATGACGCACGAGGGAAGGTCCGCCGTTATAACCTTCATGCTTATTTACTTTTCCCTCCGGCAGAATAAGGATTCATTGTTCAGTTGGGATTTGTACCTTTGTTTTTTTGGAGTTTTATCATTATACTTTCGGACCCGCGAAATGATCTAAGACCTCCTAGTAAAAATTTGACCATCTTATTTATATAAAGACACATTTTTAAAAAATTTGCAATGCCACATTTCATTCATGTCTTCTTTTTTTTGGGATAGTTGTATCAATTGTGCTGTTTACATATCGCTCATTAATCGGTGAGTCAGTTCACACACACGTGTTAAGTGCCGAAAACAAGATTTTACATGAGTCAACTTTGATAATAATTTAACACAACAAATCGCTGCTCCGGAAGTATAATGACGCACGAGGGAAGGTCCGCCGTTATAACCTTCATGCTTATTTACTTTTCCCTCCGGCAGAATAAGGATTCATTGTTCAGTCGGGATTTGTACCTTTGTTTTTTTGGAGTTTTATCATTATACTTTCGGACCCGCGAAATGATCTAAGACCTCCTGGTAAAAATTTTACCATATTATTTATATAACGACAAATTTTTAAAAAATTTGCAATGCCACATTTCATTCAAGTCTTTTTTTTTTTTGGATAGTTGTATCAATTGTGCTGTTTACATATCGCTCATTAATCGGTGAGTCAGTTCACATACACGTGTTAAGTGCCGAAAACAAGATTTTACATGAGTCAACTTTGATAATAATTAAACACAACAAATCGCTGCTCCGGAAGTATAATGACGCACGAGGGAAGGTCCGCCGTTATAACCTTCAAGCTTATTTACTTTTCCCTCCGGCAGAATAAGGATTCATTGTTCAGTTGGGATTTGTACCTTTGTTTTTTTGGAGTTTTATCATTATACTTTCGGACCCGCGAAATGATCTAAGACCTCCTAGTAAAAATTTTACCATATTATTTATATAACGACACATTTTTAAAAAATTTGCAATGCCACATTTCATTCATGTCTTTTTTTTTTTTGGATAGTTGTTTCAATTGTGCTGTTTACATATCGCTCATTAATCGGTGAGTCAGTTCACATACACGTGTTAAGTGCCGAAAACAAGATTTTACATGAGTCAACTTTGATAATAATTAAACACAACAAATCGCTGCTCCGGAAGTATAATGACGCACGAGGGAAGGTCCGCCGTTATAACCTTCATGCTTATTTACTTTTCCCTCCGGCAGAATAAGGATTCATTGTTCAGTTGGGATTTGTACCTTTGTTTTTTTGGAGTTTTATCATTATACTTTCGGACCCGCGAAATGATCTAAGACCTCCTAGTAAAAATTTTACCATATTATTTATATAACGACACATTTTTAAAAAAATTGCAATGCCACATTTCATTTATGTCTTTTTTTTTTTTGGATAGTTGTATCAATTGTGCTGTTTACATATCGCTCATTAATTTGTGAGTCAGTTCACACACACGTGTTAAGTGCCGAAAACAAGATTTTACATGAGTCAACTTTGATAATAATTTAACACAACAAATCGCTGCTCCGGAAGTATAATGACGCACGAGGGAAGGTCCGCCGTTATAACCTTCATGCTTATTTACTTTTCCCTCCGGCAGAATAAGGATTCATTGTTCAGTTGGGATTTGTACCTTTGTTTTTTTGGAGTTTTATCATTATACTTTCGGACCCGCGAAATGATCTAAGACCTCCTAGTAAAAATTTTACCATATTATTTATATAACGACACATTTTTAAAAAATTTGCAATGCCACATTTCATTCATGTCTTTTTTTTTTTTGGATAGTTGTATCAATTGTGCTGTTTACATATCGCTCATTAATCGGTGAGTCAGTTCACACACACGTGTTAAGTGCCGAAAACAAGATTTTACATGAGTCAACTTTGATAATAATTTAACACAACAAATCGCTGCTCCGGAAGTATAATGACGCACGAGGGAAGGTCCGCCGTTATAACCTTCATGCTTATTTACTTTTCCCTCCGGCAGAATAAGGATTCATTGTTCAGTTGGGATTTGTACCTTTGTTTTTTTGGAGTTTTATCATTATACTTTCGGACCCGCGAAATGATCTAAGACCTCCTAGTAAAAATTTTACCATATTATTTATATAACGACACATTTTTAAAAAATTTGCAATGCCACATTTCATTCATGTCTTTTTTTTTTTTGGATAGTTGTATCAATTGTGCTGTTAACATATCGCTCATTAATCGGTGAGTCAGTTCACACACACGTGTTAAGTGCCGAAAACAAGATTTTACATGAGTCAACTTTGATAATAATTAAACACAACAAATCGCTGCTCCGGAAGTATAATGACGCACGAGGGATGGTCCGCCGTTATAACCTTCATGCTTATTTACTTTTCCCTCCGGCAGAATAAGGATTCATTGTTCAGTTGGGATTTGTACCTTTGTTTTTTTGGAGTTTTATCATTATACTTTCGGACCCGCGAAATGATCTAAGACCTCCTGGTAAAAATTTTACCATATTATTTATATAACGACACATTTTTAAAAAAATTGCAATGCCACATTTCATTCATGTCTTTTTTTTTTTTGGATAGTTGTATCAATTGTGCTGTTTACATATCGCTCATTAATCGGTGAGTCAGTTCACACACACGTGTTAAGTGCCGAAAACAAGATTTTACATGAGTCAACTTTGATAATAATTAAACACAACAAATCGCTGCTCCGGAAGTATAATGACGCACGAGGGAAGGTCCGCCGTTATAACCTTCATGCTTATTTACTTTTCCCTCCGGCAGAATAAGGATTCATTGTTCAGTTGGGATTTGTACCTTTGTTTTTTTGGAGTTTTATCATTATACTTTCGGACCCGCGAAATGATCTAAGACCTCCTGGTAAAAATTTTACCATATTATTTATATAACGACACATTTTTAAAAAATTTGCAATGCCACATTTCATTCATGTCTTTTTTTTTTTTGGATAGTTGTATCAATTGTGCTGTTTACATATCGCTCATTAATCGGTGAGTCAGTTCACACACACGTGTTAAGTGCCGAAAACAAGATTTTACATGAGTCAACTTTGATAATAATTAAACACAACAAATCGCTGCTCCGGAAGTATAATGACGCACGAGGGAAGGTCCGCCGTTATAACCTTCATGCTTATTTACTTTTCCCTCCGGCAGAATAAGGATTCATTGTTCAGTCGGGATTTGTACCTTTGTTTTTTTGGAGTTTTATCATTATACTTTCGGACCCGCGAAATGATCTAAGACCTCCTGGTAAAAATTTTACCATATTATTTATATAACGACACATTTTTAAAAAATTTGCAATGCCACATTTCATTCATGTCTTTTTTTTTTTTGGATAGTTGTATCAATTGTGCTGTTTACATATCGCTCATTAATCGGTGAGTCAGTTCACACACACGTGTTAAGTGCCGAAAACAAGATTTTACATGAGTCAACTTTGATAATAATTAAACACAACAAATCGCTGCTCCGGAAGTATAATGACGCACGAGGGAAGGTCCGCCGTTATAACCTTCATGCTTATTTACTTTTCCCTCCGGCAGAATAAGGATTCATTGTTCAGTTGGGATTTGTACCTTTGTTTTTTTGGAGTTTTATCATTATACTTTCGGACCCGCGAAATGATCTAAGACCTCCTGGTAAAAATTTTACCATATTATTTATATAACGACACATTTTAAAAAAAATTGCAATGCCACATTTCATTCATGTCTTTTTTTTTTTTGGATAGTTGTATCAATTGTGCTGTTTACATATCGCTCATTAATCGGTGAGTCAGTTCACACACACGTGTTAAGTGCCGAAAACAAGATTTTACATGAGTCAACTTTGATAATAATTAAACACAACAAATCGCTGCTCCGGAAGTATAATGACGCACGAGGGAAGGTCCGCCGTTATAACCTTCATGCTTATTTACTTTTCCCTCCGGCAGAATAAGGATTCATTGTTCAGTTGGGATTTGTACCTTTGTTTTTTTGGAGTTTTATCATTATACTTTCGGACCCGCGAAATGATCTAAGACCTCCTGGTAAAAATTTTACCATATTATTTATATAACGACACATTTTTAAAAAATTTGCAATGCCACATTTCATTCATGTCTTTTTTTTTTTTGGATAGTTGTATCAATTTTGCTGTTTACATATCGCTCATTAATCGGTGAGTCAGTTCACACACACGTGTTAAGTGCCGAAAACAAGATTTTACATGAGTCAACTTTGATAATAATTAAACACAACAAATCGCTGCTCCGGAAGTATAATGACGCACGAGGGAAGGTCCGCCGTTATAACCTTCATGCTTATTTACTTTTCCCTCCGGCAGAATAAGGATTCATTGTTCAGTCGGGATTTGTACCTTTGTTTTTTTGGAGTTTTATCATTATACTTTCGGACCCGCGAAATGATCTAAGACCTCCTGGTAAAAATTTTACCATATTATTTATATAACGACACATTTTTAAAAAATTTGCAATGCCACATTTCATTCTTGTCTTTTTTTTTTTTGGATAGTTGTATCAATTATGCTGTTTACATATCGCTCATTAATCGGTGAGTCAGTTCACACACACGTGTTAAGTGCCGAAAACAAGATTTTACATGAGTCAACTTTGATAATAATTTAACACAACAAATCGCTGCTCCGGAAGTATAATGATCTGCTCCGGAATGCATTGATGCACTCATGACTTTGATGTTTGTGAATCGTCATAATTGGAAAAAATTCGCCACGAAAGGGAAGGCCCGCCGTTATAACCTGCATGCTTATTTAACTTTTCCCTCCGGCAGAATAACGATTCATTGCTCAGTTGTGTTACTTTTGTTTTTTGGAGTTTTATCATTATACTTTCGGACCCGCAAAATGATCTGAGACCTGGTATAAATTATACAATATTATTTATATAACGAAACCCATTTTAAAAAAATTTGCACTTACACATTTGTGAAATAACGCATCGACATATGTGTGGATTGTTTTTCGAAAAAATATGGAATAGTGTGGATTAATTTTGTTTTAAATCTCGTTCATTGAAATAAGTATTAACAATTGCGTGAATTAATTTTTTATGAAGAAACGACTCACACAAGAACTGGTTTAATACTGACTTTATTCCTATCTTGATCCTCTATTTATAGTAGCTAACAGGTGTTTACAATGCCAGCTTGATATTAGCGACTATTCGATCATCATTGTTGTCTTATTATATATATATATATATATATATATATATATATATATATATATATATATATATATGTGATTTTGTTTTTATGGAAACGAAATTTTTTTTTTTTAAATTTATTTATTGATATTTACAACTGTATTAAAATAATACATCAAGTAAATGGGCGAGAGGAATTCGATGGCTTAGTGGAGCCCCAAAGTTCTACTCCGTAGGTCCAAATAGGTCGTATGATGGTCATGTAGATGAGTCTTTTGTAACTAATTGGGAGCTTAGAGCGTTTGTCTAGTAACTGTTGAAGTAGCCTGAAACGTCGAGCGGTTTCTTGTCTTTTCAGTCTCGTATGAGGATTCCAGGTTAATCGTTTGTCAAGATGCAACCCTAAGTATCGGATCTGTTCTACAGGCATAAGTGGGATATTACAGTCTAGGAAATGGCTGGGGATATGATATTGTTACGGTCAGAGAGGGAAGAAGGATCGGCTGGGAGGATAAGACAAACAATGGGATTAAGCGGAAGGGATTATAGAATGGCGTAGATCCTTGTGGGTCGGTCTAGGCGGTTCTCGGCCTTCTTCGAGAAATCCCCACCCCGACCGGCCTTGCCTATATAAAAAGGACAGCTGTTCGGGCCGCGAGTAGTAATAAGACGAGTCTGTAATAAGCCAGTGAGTGGCAGTCGTTAACTAGTGGCAGTGTGTGTGAGTTAGTTAGTATTAGTATCAGTCTGTAATAAGTGCTTAGTGAGCAACAGTGACAATTATTGACCGTGTAATTAGTGTAATAAACTGTGTGGCAGTTTGTCATATTTGAAGAGTCTTACGGTCGGTGGACTTTAGTTAGCGAACTGTAAGTGTTAATTTGTAATTGTAAACTATAGTGTAATATTATTGTATTTGTACCAAATTTATATAAATAGTTTAGTTACTTAGTATAAACAATATCTTATATTATTTGTATATTATCTTAGAAATTAGATAACATTTAGTAGAATATTAATATTGTATATTGATATTAGTTTAATAATTTAACTGTTTTAAATAATCTCATTGTATTCTTGTTAATTTGTTAATAAATATTAGATTCTTGAATTAAGTAATAGTTTAGTCCATTTTACACCCAGTAGCCCGTAACAAATTGGTGTCAGGTGTGGGGTTTTGTGTAATTGTTGTTATTTTGTCTTGCATTTTGTAATAATTGGGCTACTGTTTGAAAAATGGCTTCTCAAAGTCTTAAATTGATGGATTTAAAAGTTGCGGATTTAAAACGGGAATTAGAAGAACGTGATCTGGATTCTTCCGGAAATAAAAGTGTACTGCAACATCGCTTGCGTCAATTTTTTGTAGAGTTAGGGGAAAATCCAGATGACGTTCTGTTTGAAACTGATTTGAGCAAGTTGTCTGCAACTTTTAAAAATGAATTAGGCAATGTAGAAAATAAGCTAGGTAATGAATTAAGCAGTGTTAAAAATGAGCTAGGTAATGAGTTAAGCACTGTTAAAAATGAACTAGGTAATGAGTTAAGCACTGTTAAAAATGAGCTAGGTACTGTAAAAAATGATTTAATGGATACATTAGAGTCTAAGTTAGGCACATTACAGACTAAGTTAATGGAAAATGTAGATAATAAGCTAGCTAATGTAGATAATAAGTTAGCCGATGTAAATAATAAAGTAGCTGATATAGAATCTAGGCTAGGAGAAAAAGTGAACGAAATTAGCCTAAGAATGGAAGCTCTCGAGAGACGTAAGAGCAACCCACCGACGAACGATACCGACCATTCCTCCGAGGGCAGCCATCGTGACACCATTCTGCCTGCCTATGCTGGGGCGCCACCAACTCACAATACCATTCCAGTATTCGACGGGAAGACGCCGTGGGAAGACTACATGACTCTCTTCGAGACCGCGGCTTCGATCCACGGGTGGTCGCAGGAGACCCAAGCTTCAGCATTGTGCCTGGCCTTGCGTGGAGACGCCTTAGGAGTGCTGCAGGGGATGCCCATGTCGGAGCGGTCTAACTACGGGGAGCTGATGAGAAGACTGGAGATGCGTTTCGGCCACCGCCACATGGACCAGCTGTATCGCTCACAGCTGAGAAGCAGGATCCAGAAGACCAACGAGACTTTACAGGAATTTGAAGCGGATATTGCCCGGCTAGTGAGGAACGCCTACCCATCGGTCACCGACGATGTCTACGAAAGCTTGGCTGTCAACAAATTCCTCGATGGACTTCGGTACCCAGAGACACGACAAGCAGTGAAGCTCGCCCGGCCGAAAACTTTAGGAGACGCATTATCCCAGGCCATGGAGTTCGAGGCTGTTAGACAGTCTGTACGGGGCCATGCGCGCGTACGAGCAGCAGAAGCGGAGCCAAATGTAGTCCCCAGCTTTGAGGACCTAGTGACGAAAGTTTTAGAGGCTCTCAGGACCCGTAAGAAGGAGATACGCTGTTGGAGCTGCGGCCAAATTGGACACCCTAGAAGCAAGTGTCCATCTAAGAAGCAAGAAAAGCCGCAGGAAAACTAAGTAGGGTTGATGGGAAGGGGCAACTGTCAACCCGTAACGTCAAAGGCCCCAGGAAGACCATCAGAGTTGCGTCAATAGGAAGCAGAACGAACAGTTTCTACGTTGATGGGATGGTGAACGGGCAGCTGCGAAGTCTGCCAATAGATACCGGCGCAACCATGACAATTTTGAACTCGAAAACACTTCCAGCTGAGAAGATCTTACCAACAACTTGGGCATTACGGACTGCCACGGGACAGCCAGCCAAGGCCTACGGGGAGACAGTTGCCACCTTCATCATCGGGGGTCAACATCTGAAGCACCGCGCTCTCGTGGCAGAGATCGATGAAGATGTCATATTGGGCATGGACTTCATGATCGCATACGGGATCAAGCTGGACATGTCAAAAGGTGTGCTGACGATGGGAGACGAGGAAGTCATCCTTCGGCAGGGAAAGGATCTCTACGCACGAGTGCTCTTACTAGAAGACACCACTTTACCTGCACAGAGCCAAATCGTGACGCATGGGACGGTCGAAGGACATCTACCAGAGGGTCAATGTGTACTACTGGAACCCAGAACGCACGAAGAACAAGAGATCGGACGCGGCGTACTGGTTGCTAGGTCTCTCATCAAGGTCGGACGGACCACTCCAATCCGGCTTATGAACCTGAACAGCTTCCCGGTAACGCTGAAGAAAGGAACACCGGTCGGGGAGTGTACAACCGCTTCCTCAGTGGTTCGTCAGCTGCAACGTCGTCCCACCGAGCTCCGAGGACTGCCAGAAGAACTAAAAGGATTTGTTAACGAATCATGCCGCGACCTTTCACCTGAACAGAGCGAGGAAGTGAAGGACATGATTATCCGATGGCATGACGTCTTCGAGATCGGACCAGGACCACGGGGCAGAACGGATATCGTCCAGCACAGGATTGACACCGGGGATGCGAAGCCCATCCGACAGGTCCCGCGGAGGCTGCCGTTACCAAAACGGGAGGACGCCGAGAAGATCATAAAGGAGATGGCGGCTGATGGTGTCATTGAGCCTTCGAGTAGCCCCTGGATGTCTCCCGTTGTATTGGTGAAGAAGAAAGACGGCACAACGAGGTTCTGCGTAGACTACCGTCTTCTGAACAATGTCACCAAGAAGGACAGCTATCCGCTTCCCAGGATTGACGATACGCTGGACACCCTAGAGGGGTGTAAACTCTTCTCTACTTTGGATCTCCGCAGTGGATATTGGCAGGTTGGATTGGCACCTGAGGATAAAGAGAAGACGGCGTTTTCAATTGGCACTGGGCTCTGGCAGTTTACAGTAATGCCATTCGGGCTTTGCAATGCTCCTGCCACATTCGAGAGGCTGATGGAAAACGTGTTAAGAGGTCTCTCTTGGGAGGTATGCCTGGTATACCTAGACGACATTATTGTGCTGGGAAAGTCCTTCGCTCACCATCTGAAGAATCTGGAGAAGGTCTTCGAACGACTGCGCGCAGCAAACCTAAAGTTGAACCCGAAGAAGTGTAATCTCTTCCGAAGGCAAGTCAACTACCTGGGGCATATTGTGTCAGACAACGGAGTTGCTGTTGACCCAGAGAAGATAGCAGCGATCACCGACTGGCCAGTACCTCGAGATAAGCACCAGGTGAGGAGTTTCCTTGGGCTCTGCACCTATTACCGGAGGTACGTGAAAGGATTCGCTAACATCGCAAAACCTCTTACCAGGCTAACCGAGGAGAAAAGGTCTTTCCATTGGGATCACGAGTGCCAGGCATCCTTCGAGGAGCTGAAGAGCAAATTGAGTAGTGCTCCTATTCTGAGCTATCCACGTCCCGAGGGCAAGTTCATACTTGACACAGATGCCAGCAACATCGCCATTGGAAGTGTCCTCTCTCAGCTCCAAGACGGAGAAGAAAGGGTGATGGGATATTTCAGCAAAGCACTCTCAGCTCCGGAACGCAACTACTGTGTCACAAGGAAAGAGCTTCTGGCAGTAGTAAAATCCATAGAGCACTTCCATAAATATCTATACGGAAGAAGGTTCCTGCTGAGAACGGACCACGCGGCTCTAATGTGGCTGCTGCGATTCAAGTCACCGGAGGGACAAGTGGCGAGGTGGATCGAGCGCCTTCAAGAGTACGACTTTGAATCTGCTCATCGTTCTGGAACGAGCCACAGGAATGCGGATGCGCTGTCAAGAAGACCATGTGAAGATGAAGAATGCAGGCATTGTTCCCGACAAGAAGAGAAGCAGGCAACAGTATTGAGGACAACGGTTGTTATCGACAGTTGGCGGGACACAGAGGTGTCAAAGGCGCAAGACGAGGACCCGGACTTGAAACAAATAAAGGAATGGAAAATATCGGGGCGAGGAAGACCGACCTGGCAGGATGTAGCTCCAATGTCGAAGAATGTAAAAACGTACTGGGCCCAATGGAACTCCATTGTAGTGGACAACGGGCTGCTGAAACGGGCATTGGAGAACGCGGAAGGAGATCAGCGTAGGCTACAGCTCATCGTTCCAAGGAATAAAGTGCCCGAAGTGCTTAGGGAACTACATGACGGTGTAACTGGCGGCCATCTTGGAGTTCACCGGACATTGGAAAAAGTTCGTGAACACTTTTACTGGGCAAACCTTAAGGACGATGTGTTGGACTGGTGCAGGCGTTGTGCGGCTTGTGCGGCTTCTAACGGGCCAACAAGAAGAAAGAGGGCCCCTATGAGGAAGTACAACGTGGGAGCACCGTTCGAGAGGATAACAATCGACATCGCTTGCCCTTTCCCTGTGACGGACGAAGGCAACCGATATATTCTCGTGGCCATGGACTACTTTTCTAAGTGGGTGGAAGCGTATGCCCTTCCGAATCAAGAGGCAGTCACCGTTGCAGACGTACTTGTGAAGCAGCTCATCAGCCGATTTGGAGTACCCATGGAACTTCACGCTGACCAGGGAAGAAACTTTGAGTCTGCAGTCTTTTCCGGGATGTGCGAAGCACTGGGAATACGGAAAACCAGGACGACACCTCTGCACCCTCAATCGGATGGCATGGTGGAGCGCATGAACAGGACAATGGGTCGATATTTGTCTAAAGTGGTCTCCGAGCATCAGCGAGACTGGGACCAGTATCTTCACTTGTTCTTGTTAGCTTACCGGAGTTCAGTCCATGAAGCAACGGGGCAGACCCCCGCAAATGTGGTCTTCGGCCGAGAACTTCGTTTGCCTTGTGATCTGAAATTCGGGTTCAAGCCAGACGAGGAAGTTAACGGAGAGGAATACGTCACGAATCTACGGAAGCGGATGGATAATATCCACGAAAAGGTTCGTGCAAACATCCAGGGAGCCAGTGACAGAATGAAGGAGCGTTACGACATCAGGGCAGAGAAAGGTGGATTCCAACCTGGAGATTTGGTCTGGCTACATGATCCTCGAAGAAGGCGAGGCTACTCACCTAAACTTCAGAACTCCTGGGATGGCCCGTTTGAGATCATCAATAGGATAAACGACGTCATCTATAGGATCAGAAAGCAGCCAAAAGGAAAACCCAGGGTAGTCCATTTTAATAGACTGGCCCCATACAAAGGAGACCATGGCCCGACAAAAGACCAGCAAGTCAGGTACCTCAACAACGTGGAGGCCACTAAGGTATCAGTTGCACAACCTAAGGTACAAGGTTCCCGTGGAGTAACTCAGGCAGTATACAGAGATATCTTCTCGTTACCCGCGGACTATTCTCTGGCCCATTGTGTAGCCGAAGATCTGAGGACTTCCCGAGGGATTGCAACGGTCTTCAGGAAGAAGTTTGCTGGAACTGAGGAACTGGAACGCCAAGGACCACGCGTCGGGAAAGCACTCCACCATACGCACGAAGGACGACACCTGTTCTACTTAGTTACCAAGTGTGCTACTGATCAGAAGCCCACATATGACGCACTGCGGCGAAGCCTCGACGACCTGCGGAGTAAGCTTCTGAGACTGCGTGTCACCAAGCTCGCGATCCCTAAGTTGGGCTGTGGATATGACGGCCTGGAGTGGAAGGTTGTCAGGAACATGCTGGAACAGATATTCGCCAACTCTGGAGTCGCAATATTGGTGTGCACATTCAACCCCTGGAAAGGAAATGCGTCTCCATCGAGGGAAGCTCATAACCGCCCGATTTCTCCGGACTATGCTCTGGGGCAGAGCACTTTTAAGGAGGGGGCAGTGTTACGGTCAGAGAGGGAAGAAGGATCGGCTGGGAGGATAAGACAAACAATGGGATTAAGCGGAAGGGATTATAGAATGGCGTAGATCCTTGTGGGTCGGTCTAGGCGGTTCTCGGCCTTCTTCGAGAAATCCCCACCCCGACCGGCCTTGCCTATATAAAAAGGACAGCTGTTCGGGCCGCGAGTAGTAATAAGACGAGTCTGTAATAAGCCAGTGAGTGGCAGTCGTTAACTAGTGGCAGTGTGTGTGAGTTAGTTAGTATTAGTATCAGTCTGTAATAAGTGCTTAGTGAGCAACAGTGACAATTAGTGACCGTGTAATAAGTGTAATAAACTGTGTGGCAGTTTGTCATATTTGAAGAGTCTTACGGTCGGTGGACTTTAGTTAGCGAACTGTAAGTGTTAATTTGTAATTGTAAACTATAGTGTAATATTATTGTATTTGTACCAAATTTATATAAATAGTTTAGTTACTTAGT
The DNA here is from genome assembly GCA_964056705.1 of Troilus luridus. Taxonomy (NCBI): domain Eukaryota; kingdom Metazoa; phylum Arthropoda; class Insecta; order Hemiptera; family Pentatomidae; genus Troilus; species Troilus luridus. The sequence goes on along the minus strand of OZ057416.1, from coordinate 103,387,838 downwards.
ATAAACAATATCTTATATTATTTGTATATTATCTTAGAAATTAGATAACATTTAGTAGAATATTAATATTGTATATTGATATTAGTTTAATAATTTAACTGTTTTAAATAATCTCATTGTATTCTTGTTAATTTGTTAATAAATATTAGATTCTTGAATTAAGTAATAGTTTAGTCCATTTTACACCCGGTAGCCCGTAACATTATGTTTATGTAATTAAAAAAATAGTTAAATGGATAATTCTTATGTTTAAATTGACGAAACTTTGGCTGGTCTGGTTATTAATATTCTTCCAGTATTGTAAAAACTCAAGGCTTGATATGTTCTTTTTCCAATTTCTTTTCCACGCAAATCTATTAATTGTACGTTTTTAAAATAAGTATTTTAAATGAAGGACCTCAAGGGATAGAAATGTTATGATACCTTTCGCTATCTTTAGAACCGGTAACATACAAGGTATGTTTTGATAACTCAACGAAGTGGAAGGATGAGAGGATACCGATGCACTAAGGCTAACCTCAAAGCTAATGAGGTACAAATATTTACCTGCCGAATATCCTGACCTTTAGGACCTAAATTGTTTTTTCATCATCTTCCAGACCCTACGGCCCGTGGCAAATTTAACCTCAAGGCTATCAATCAAGGTTGCGAGTAGGTCCAAAACATTTCGCGTTCAAAGAATTTATTTTAGTTTATAGATCTACAAATTATGTTAATTATAGTTAAAAAATTGGTATTGTTCAGGAATTAAATATCATAGAATTACTGCGAAGTCTAGGAAATGGCTGGGGATATGATATCATCATTTTATCATCATCCCATGTATCATATATATCATCCCAGCCTCTATTTTATGAGTACCCTAAGCAGCATAATCTCGGACAAATGACCTCCCTGACTATTGTTGTCCTAGAAACAGTTCAGTATCTACCATTTACTGTATCTAATACCTTTCATGGCTTGTAGTGGAACAGGTTTTTTTTATCTCACATTTCCTGTTAGTGAGTGTTGCCTAAGCGTTTCCTACTATCCCCCCCCCCCCCCCGGTTTTATGACCTTCTCAAAATCCATAAACTCAACAACCCCCTCCGTCCCGTTACATCTAACATCAATTACCAAGCTAAATAACTTGGTAAAACGGAGGCCCTCCACACTGAAAAGCACAAGGAGGAAGAAGAAGGTTACAAATCAAATGATGAAGGTTGCAAATTAAACGAAATTGGCAAATAACGCATACATATTCGGACGAATAATTAAGAGTGATGGTTCGAATCTTGAATAATATTAAATTATAAACACGCTAATTAAAATTATAAAAATTATATTTATTTATAACTTATAAAATAAAAACAAGTATTTAATAGCTTATTTAAGTAAGAGAATTTTAAAAGAGACAGCATACTTCTCGATGGCCAAAGGAGACATTCTGAGCCCTCTTCTCTTCATCATATTTATGAATATAATATGAATATATAAAAATAAATATGTAAGAGAAGAACAGCAAGTGTATCGATTGGTTATTGGGAAGACTCCAGAACAACTCGAAGCAGAATTGAACTTGGAGGAAGTAAAAGAAGAAGAAAATAATTACCTATGAGATAGGCAGGATTCCAAACCACCCATGAGGTTCTGCCTGTGGTTTCGTTACCTATTTTTTATAGTGGATGGTTCGCTTCACTGAATCCAGTAGCAGGTTGCCTGCTAATGCAATTAGTGTAGCCCTATGAAACCACTGGACCTTTACTGCCTGCTCACCCGTCCATCTTCTTTCCTTGAAAACACAATTTCAGTTTTACACATCGATCAAAAATTTAATAAATGTAGGATTGTGTTATCAGGAATTGAAGAGGTTACTAGGTTTGAGGAAAAGAACTTAGTCATGATAAGACTGTTGTCTCCTTTCTTAAAGATTAGACAGTGGTAACAATTTTAATGCGGTTTACCTCACTGATAAATGACTTTTTTCTTTGAATTCTCCCATAATAATTACAACAGTGTATTACATATTTCTTACCATCTGGAGGCAGAAGGTTGTGTTGGAAGTTGTTGCCATCACTGCTGCTATGGAGGAGGCCGAGCATGGAAATATGTTATTTATAATAATATAAATAACATAAAATAATATTTATAAATATTATAAAATAATATTTATAATAATATGTTATTGATAATAATTTAAAACAACAAATCGCTGCTCCGGAAGTATAATGATCTGCTCCGGAAGTATAATGACGCACGAGGGAAGGTCCGCCGTTATAACCTTCATGCTTATTTACTTTTCCCTCCGGCAGAATAAGGATTCATTGTTCAGTTGGGATTTGTACCTTTGTTTTTTTGGAGTTTTATCATTATACTTTCGGACCCGCGAAATGATCTAAGACCTCCTAGTAAAAATTTTACCATATTATTTATATAACGACACATATTTAAAAAATTTGCAATGCCACATTTCATTCATGTCTTTTTTTTTTTTGGATAGTTGTTTCAATTGTGCTGTTTACATATCGCTCATTAATCGGTGAGTCAGTTCACAACACACACGTGTTAAGTGCCGAAAACAAGATTTTACATGAGTCAACTTTGATAATAATTTAACACAACAAATCGCTGCTCCGGAAGTATAATGACGCACGAGGGAAGGTCCGCCGTTATAACCTTCATGCTTATTTACATTTCCCTCCGGCAGAATAAGGATTCATTGTTCAGTTGGGATTTGTACCTTTGTTTTTTTGGAGTTTTATCATTATACTTTCGGACCCGCGAAATGATCTAAGACCTCCTAGTAAAAATTTTACCATCTTATTTATATAACGCCACATTTCATTCATGTCTTTTTTTTTTTTGGATAGTTGTATCAATTGTGCTGTTTACATATCGCTCATTAATCGGTGAGTCAGTTCACACACACGTGTAAAGTGCCGAAAACAAGATTTTACATGAGTCAACTTTGATAATAATTTAACACAACAAATCGCTGCTCCGGAAGTATAATGACGCACGAGGGAAGGTCCGCCGTTATAACCTTCATGCTTATTTACTTTTCCCTCCGGCAGAATAAGGATTCATTGTTCAGTTGGGATTTGTACCTTTGTTTTTTTGGAGTTTTATCATTATACTTTCGGACCCGCGAAATGATCTAAGACCTCCTGGTAAAAATTTTACCATATTATTTATATAACGACACATTTTTAAAAAATTTGCAATGCCACATTTCATTCAAGTCTTTTTTTTTTTTGGATAGTTGTATCAATTGTGCTGTTTACATATCGCTCATTAATCGGTGAGTCAGTTCACATACACGTGTTAAGTGCCGAAAACAAGATTTTACATGAGTCAACTTTGATAATAATTAAACACAACAAATCGCTGCTCCGGAAGTATAATGACGCACGAGGGAAGGTCCGCCGTTATAACCTTCATGCTTATTTACTTTTCCCTCCGGCAGAATAAGGATTCATTGTTCAGTTGGGATTTGTACCTTTGTTTTTTTGGAGTTTTATCATTATACTTTCGGACCCGCGAAATGATCTAAGACCTCCTAGTAAAAATTTTACCATCTTATTTATATAACGACACATTTTTAAAAAATTTGCAATGCCACATTTCATTCATGTCTTTTTTTTTTTGGATAGTTGTATCAATTGTGCTGTTTACATATCGCTCATTAATCGGTGAGTCAGTTCACACACACGTGTTAAGTGCCGAAAACAAGATTTTACATGAGTCAACTTTGATAATAATTTAACACAACAAATCGCTGCTCCGGAAGTATAATGACGCACGAGGGAAGGTCCGCCGTTATAACCTTCATGCTTATTTACTTTTCCCTCCGGCAGAATAAGGATTCATTGTTCAGTTGGGATTTGTACCTTTGTTTTTTTGGAGTTTTATCATTATACTTTCGGACCCGCGAAATGATCTAAGACCTCCTAGTAAAAATTTTACCATCTTATTTATATAACGACACATTTTTAAGAAATTTGCAATGCCACATTTCATTCATGTCTTTTTTTTTTTGGATAGTTGTATCAATTATGCTGTTTACATATCGCTCATTAATCGGTGAGTCAGTTCACACACACGTGTTAAGTGCCGAAAACAAGATTTTACATGAGTCAAAACTTTGATAATAATTAAACACAACAAATCGCTGCTCCGGAAGTATAATGACGCACGAGGGAAGGTCCGCCGTTATAACCTTCATGCTTATTTACTTTTCCCTCCGGCAGAATAAGGATTCATTGTTCAGTTGGGATTTGTACCTTTGTTTTTTTGGAGTTTTATCATTATACTTTCGGACCCGCGAAATGATCTAAGACCTCCTAGTAAAAATTTTACCATCTTATTTATATAACGACACATTTTTAAAAAATTTGCAATGCCACATTTCATTCATGTCTTTTTTTTTTTGGATAGTTGTATCAATTGTGCTGTTTACATATCGCTCATTAATCGGTGAGTCAGTTCACACACACGTGTTAAGTGCCGAAAACAAGATTTTACATGAGTCAACTTTGATAATAATTAAACACAACAAATCGCTGCTCCGGAAGTATAATGACGCACGAGGGAAGGTCCGCCGTTATAACCTTCATGCTTATTTACTTTTCCTTCCGGCAGAATAAGGATTCATTGTTCAGTTGGGATTTGTACCTTTGTTTTTTTGGAGTTTTATCATTATACTTTCGGACCCGCGAAATGATCTAAGACCTCCTAGTAAAAATTTTACCATATTATTTATATAACGACACATTTTTAAAAAATTTGCAATGCCACATTTCATTTATGTCTTTTTTTTTTTTGGATAGTTGTATCAATTGTGCTGTTTACATATCGCTCATTAATCGGTGAGTCAGGTCACACACACGTGTTAAGTGCCGAAAACAAGATTTTACATGAGTCAACTTTGATAATAATTTAACACAACAAATCGCTGCTCCGGAAGTATAATGACGCACGAGGGAAGGTCCGCCGTTATAACCTTCATGCTTATTTACTTTTCCCTCCGGCAGAATAAGGATTCATTGTTCAGTTGGGATTTGTACCTTAGTTTTTTTGGAGTTTTATCATTATACTTTCGGACCCGCGAAATGATCTAAGACCTCCTAGTAAAAATTTTACCATCTTATTTATATAACAACACATTTTTAAAAAATTTGAAATGCCACATTTCATTCATGTCTTTTTTTTTTTTTGGATAGTTGTATCAATAGTGCTGTTTACATATCGCTCATTAATTTGTGAGTCAGTTCACACACACGTGTTAAGTGCCGAAAACAAGATTTTACATGAGTCAACTTTGATAATAATTAAACACAACAAATCGCTGCTCCGGAAGTATAATGACGCACGAGGGAAGGTCCGCCGTTATAACCTTCATGCTTATTTACTTTTCCCTCCGGCAGAATAAGGATTCATTGTTCAGTTGGGATTTGTACCTTTGTTTTTTTGGAGTTTTATCATTATACTTTCGGACCCGCGAAATGATCTAAGACCTCCTAGTAAAAATTTTACCATATTATTTATATAACGACACATTTTAAAAAAATTTGCAATGCCACATTTCATTCATTTCCTTTTTTTTTTTGGAAAGTTGTATCAATATTATGCTGTTTACATATCACTCATTAATCGGTGAGTCAGTTCACACACACGTGTTAAGTGCCGAAAACAAGATTTTACGTGAGTCAACTTTGATAATAATTTAACACAACAAATCGCTGCTCCGGAAGTATAATGATCTGCTCCGGATGTATAATGACGCATCTGTAAAATTGGCTTTTATGCATTGATGCACTCATGACTTTGATGTTTGTGAATCGACATAATTGGACAAAAGTTTTTTGGAGTTTTATCATTATACTTTCGGACCCGCGAAATGATCTAAGACCTGGTATAAATTTTACAATATTATTTATATAACGAAACCCATTTTTAAAAAATTTGCACTTACACATTTGTGGAATAACGCATCGTCATATGTGTGGATTTTTTTTCGAAAAAAAAAATAGAAAAGTGTGGATTACTTTTGTTTTAAATCTCGTTCATTGAAATAAGTATTAACAATTGTGTGAATTAATTTTTAAGGAAGAAACGACTCACACAAGAACTGGTTTAATACTGACTTTATTCCCATCTTGATCCTCTATTTATAGTAGCTAATAGCTGTTTACAATGCCAGCTTGATATTAGTTACTATTCGATCATCATTGTTGTATTAACTTATATATATATATATATATATATATATATATATATATATATATATATATATATATGTGATTTTGTTTTTATGGAAACGAAATTTTTTTTTTAAATTTATTTATTGATATTTACAACTGTATTAAAATAATACATCAAGTAAATGGGCGAGAGGAATTCGATGGCTTAGTGGAGCCCCAAAGTTCTACTCCGTAGGTCCAAATAGGTCGTATGATGGTCATGTAGATGAGTCTTTTGTAATTAATTGGGAGCTTAGAGCGTTTGTCTAGTAACTGTTGAAGTAGCCTGAAACGTCGAGCGGTTTCTTGTCTTTTCTAAAAATTTTACCATATTATTTATATAACGACACATTTTTAAAAAATTTGCAATGCCACATTTCATTCAAGTCTTTTTTTTTTTTGGATAGTTGTATCAATTGCGCTGTTTACATATCGCTCATTAATCGGTGAGTCAGTTCACATACACGTGTTAAGTGCCGAAAACAAGATTTTACATGAGTCAACTTTGATAATAATTAAACACAACAAATCGCTGCTCCGGAAGTATAATGACGCCGTTATAACCTGCATGCTTATTTACTTTTCCCTCCGGCAGAATAACGATTCATTGTTCAGTTGTGATTTGTACTTTTGTTTTTTGGAGTTTTATCATTATACTTTCGGACCCGCGAAATGATCTAAGACCTGGTATAAATTTTACAATATTATTTATATAACGAAACCCATTTTTAAAAAATTTGCACTTACACATTTGTGGAATAACGCATCGACATATGTGTGGATTTTTTTTCGAAAAAAAAAATAGAAAAGTGTGGATTACTTTTGTTTTAAATCTCGTTCATTGAAATAAGTATTAACAATTGTGTGAATTAATTTTTAAGGAAGAAACGACTCACACAAGAACTGGTTTAATACTGACTTTATTCCCATCTTGATCCTCTATTTATAGTAGCTAATAGCTGTTTACAATGCCAGCTTGATATTAGTTACTATTCGATCATCATTGTTGTATTAACTTATATATATATATATGTGATTTTGTTTTTATGGAAACGAAATTTTTTTTTTTTAATTTATTTATTGATATTTACAACTGTATTAAAATAATACATCAAGTAAATGGGCGAGAGGAATTCGATGGCTTAGTGGAGCCCCAAAGTTCTACTCCGTAGGTCCAAATAGGTCGTATGATGGTCATGTAGATGAGTCTTTTGTAATTAATTGGGAGCTTAGAGCGTTTGTCTAGTAACTGTTGAAGTAGCCTGAAACGTCGAGTGGTTTCTTGTCTTTTCAGTCTCGTATGAGGATTCCAGGTTAATCGTTTATCAAGATGCAACCCTAAGTATCGGATCTGTTCTACAGGCATAAGTGGGATATTATTAAAGGATACTGAAGGGCATGAAGTCATTGGCTTACGACGTAAGGTAAAAGTGATTTGATGCGATTTTTGAGACTTCATTTTAATTCTCCAGTTTTGACACCATTCTTCAAGATCAGTGATATGGGATTGGAGGCTTTGGGATGGAATAATTGGATTGGTGTTGAATTATAATACACATGTATCATCAGCATACGTGGTAAGGATAGTATTAGGATGAGTTGGGCCTTGAGGAACACCAGCAGATTGGGAAAGGAGGGATGAATAGACATTATTATGATTTACTTGGAAAGTTCTGTTTGTGAGATAGGATTGAAGGATGAGAAAGTAGGTAGGCGGTAGGAATTGACGGAGTTTGTAGAGTAATCAATATATAATGAGTGTATAAGCCCACTAATATATCCATTATATTATGGAGTGATACGTCTTTAAGGAAGGCGATTGCAAATGGGATTCTTTTTTCCTTTTCTAAGAGGGAGGGTTGAGTTCGGTTTATTATGTAAGGCAAAAGTAAACTTAGGTTTAAATATATATTTATGAGTGGGATGATCAGTTTGCAAATATAGTTTGGAAACATAATTGATAGCCAGTTTCTGTCTTCTAAATAAAAGGGGAGAAAAACCGGCTTCGGTGCACAGGCTAAGGATGGGACTTGTTCGAAAAGCACCTGTCGATATCCTAATTCCAGCGTGGTGAATGGAGTCAAGCTTGGCTAGGATTCATGGGCGGGCTATAGCGTAGATAAAGGACCCATAATCAAGCTTTGAACAAACTAGCAATGTAGCCCTGTCTGAACCCCAAGTAGTACCGCTGAGAATACGTAGTATGTTTAATTTTTTTTTTTATCAAAAAAAATGTTGATCAAAATTTTGATTTTGCCATACTGGCCTTTGGTGGTGGCTTTAACCGTAAGGGTTTGCGATTGAAAATCATTCTTTTGGTAAAAAGGTTTGTGGTTTTTATTATGGTTTGTTTGTTGATTATTAAATTTTTCTTTATGAAATGGTTTAAAAGGAGGTGCTTTGCACTATGTGTGATGCAATATTTTTAATAAGCATTCCATCTATATAATTCGTCTTTCTAATGTTTCAAATTTAGATTGGTAAATAAAATCGGTTAATTCCGGTCGTAATTGATGTACTCCATGACGACTAATCTCTCGGTCATATCGTGCCATTTCTTCGGCCTTGTCCTATGTTTCACTATCTGCGTACGTTCGAACATAAATATCACATCATTTCATTGCTAGTCTATCAATAAAATCGCGTGGATGTTCGTTTGGAAAACTTATAGTATTTAAAATTTCTGAAATTAATTGTTCTCTAGTTCTGGTATCCTGGTATCTTTTCATGACAAACTTCATTTCCACCCAAACTAACTAGTTTCAAACCTCGCAACCTCTTCAATTTCTGATAATCCTCCGAGGCGGCTGAAAAGAAAATGGCCTCGTGACCTTCTAAGCTGAACTTTATATTTGAGTACTACTTGTCTTTTCATGTCAATGTATTCACTCATTATATTTACTTGATGTATTTTGTATACAGTTGTAAACTTTAATAAATATATTTTTAAAAAAACGTATGTGCATTTTCTATTCTTAATTAGATTTGCTAAATGTGGTTTGGCACATCCTTCCTTAATAAAAAAAAAACAAGCCCAGGAAATATAAACTGCAAATTTTGCAGATACTCTTTTAAGTAAAAGATGCGTAAGCACTAGTTTGCAAGTTTGCTGTACCATACAACTTCAAGATTCCGCTGCATACAAAAAAAAAATACGAAGACGAAGAATTAAAATGAATAAAAAATTAATTTAAATCACTTGATGATAGTAACAAATAAAATAAATTATAATAATATAAATGACCTAAGACAACAAGATCCAAATTGAAATAATGTTCAAAGAACGTTCTTCCCCTCGTATAAATAGGAAATTGCGAGACCGCGGGGACATGGGATCAGTGAAAAGACAGGACCAAATGTCAAATATTGTATTTTTAAAAGTAACCATGAATAATGAAATTTGTTTATTTATTCAACCCCACTTTATGCTGCTATAGCTATAGACTATGCTACACTGGGAGTCCTTAATTTTGCCTTTCCAGGTATAATTAGGATAGTGATCTTTAACGAATGCATGACATCGTAGACCCTATTTTAATTTTACGTCCCTTCTGAAGGACAACATAACCGGGCTGCGAATATATTAATTGCCAAATAATTACCACTCAAAGCAGTTCTAAGAGGATATTCATGTTGAAAGGATGTAAACTGGATTGCATTATCTAATAATTCATTCACTAATGAAAACCTATTTCCAGTCGGTTTTTTTGGCATATAACTCTTTTCTTGGAGGACAATGGACCTCCAAGAAAAGATTTTAGATAATGACATGAATTTAAAAAAAAAATAAAATAAAATAAAGAAAAAAGATGACTTATAACTCTTCTGAGATGTTAATGAAGTTCTTGATGGATTGTAAATGACAAATTAGTCGAAACGTATCCGCATAATAAAGTTAAATGCCAAAAAAACCGACTGGAAATAGGTTTTCATTAGTGAATGAATTATTAGATATTCATGTTTTAATAATAGGCTCACTTGGGGAGTGTGGTTATAAATAAAATATTATTATAATTTATATTTACATGTATGAATAGTTTTAACATATTATTAACTAAAGTAGTGAAACCTATTGTTTAGTGAAAACTATTATTTAATGAAATAAATAAATATTTCTTTTTTTACTCTTATTCTAAGCCAGGAATGGATCAGGGGCGAGGAATGCTCAGAAAAAAACCTTAACCACATCAGGGTTTTTTTATTAATTGTCAACGCGCCACTTAAATGTAATACTGCTTTCTTTTTTTTGATTAATTTTCGAAACCTTATCTACGATCCCACGTTGTCGAGAAATGGACTTGAGATATTCTATAAGCCTTATATAATATAATAATATATAATTCTATAAGACTAAAAGTAACTGGACAAACATTCTTAAAATTATTTCTTTCTACTTTTTCAGTTCATCCTGAATATTATTATTATTTATATATAATAATATATTTTTATTTCAGGATTAAACCCAGCCCTGAGACTAAATAATAATTTTCTTAGCTTCACTACATGGTAGAGACTGTCCTGTTTCTAAGATAACGGTTTATCCTTTCTATTAAGGGTTTCCACGCTATAGAGGCTGGGCGAGCCCAAGAAAGGCGTACAGATCCCACGGGGGGAACTACATATTAAGTATTTTGTAAGAAAAATATTGTTTTTAATTTATTAATTGTTGTAGCCTTATGACTACTTAGAACAAAACATAATTAGTTTTTGATTAAAAGTAATTTATATATGTTATTTTTAAGAACTAATCACTATATTAGGATATAACTTATAACACTAATCAAAAGTTAATAGTCAATATAGTCAGTTCATGCCAGAAAGCATCTTGTGTTTAATTGTTCCATTTAAAATAAATTTGTTCATTCTTACAAGTCAAGTCTACTCTTTGTTGTACTACAGTCATAGATCGATCACGTTAAGTAAATAAACAATAGAGAATAAAACAATTTCTTCAACATTAAGTTTAGTTTTAACTGTTTTATTTAAATATTATATATTGTATCTGTAAAAGATATGTATGAAAAATTAAATAGGATTATTTACGCTTTATTTCAGTAATGTCCAATAATCGATGATTATGGTAATGCTAAAGAATGAGATCTAAGAAGTGTCATAGTATACATAATAACTACCAGGTTTTAGAGTTAAGGCCTTCCTGACATATCGATACATATTATAAAACAAAGTCCTCGGCCGCGTTTGTTGCGGTAAACTCAATAACTAATGCACAGATTTTCATGCGGTTTTCACCAATAGATAGAGTGATTCACCAGGAAAGTTTAGGTATATAATTTGTCGAGGTTTTGTGTCAATGAGTTGGAATATAACGATATTTTGCGGAAATGTTGGAAAAAGTACACCCACCTGGGAGGTTTCATCAAAGACGCTTCCTAATATCTCTTATCTTTCTACCTATGCACATTATAAAACTAATTCCTTGGCCGTGTGTCTCTGTTTTTTTCGTACTAATCTTCTTTGTTGTTTGAATATTAACGCCAAACTTAACAGATAACCTTCAGGGGCAGATGTGAGTAAGGTTATAATAGATATTGCTTGCTGAGAGACTCGCTCGAGTGAACATTGTTTAATTTATATTGTGTGTGTTATTACGGAATATCGACTATTGTGTTGATTCAAGTTTGTAATTAAAGATACCTGGAGCTATTTATTTAGTTATAACTTTGTAAATACGCGGCCTAATATCTCTTATCTATCTATCTATACATATTATAAAACAAATTCCTCGGCCGCGTCTGTTCGTGGTAAACTCAATAACTAATGCACAGATTTTCATGCAGTTTTCACCAATAGATAGAGTGATTCACCAGGAAGGTTTAGGTATATAATTTGTCGAGGTTTTGTGTCAATGAGTTGGAATATAACGATAATTGTGGAAAAAGTTTACTCTCCTGGGAGGTTCATCGAAGGCGTGAACAATCCATGGTGGAATATTCCTCTTTTATTGGTCTACAAAAAAGTTAGAAATCCGAGGAAAACAAAGAAGTCCGAGGACGACTTAGCGAGTAGTACCATATTCCAATTAAATATTTTTATTCATTTTTCAATCGCGTTTCATACAAAATTTATGGTCGTCTGGGGCCGGATTAATTAATTAACTAATTTTCTTAATTCGGAACTTAACCAAACAAAATTTTATTTTTCATTTTTTTTATATCACGCTTAGCAACCACGTGGCACAGTGGAACGAATCAACGCATTTGTTGGACATTGGACCAATTCTCTAATAACTAAATGTGTCCTTTATTTTGATCTTAAATTATACTTTATACTTTTTCTTAACAAAATCTATAGATAAATTAATTGTGAAATTAAATCTTATATTAAAAATTCTGAATTGAAATATAAATTTTTCTAAAAACTCATATTTTTAAAGCAATCCACTGTTTGAGGAAATGCATTAAATTAATCGTGCACCTACTGGAAAAAAACACATCCATAAAAAGATATTTTAGGGAAATAAAACTTGGGATTATTTCAAACGTCTGGGATTTTTCGGTGAAAATTGGGTGATAAAATTAAATAATCAATTGCGAAAATCGCTGAAAATCGCCCAAAAAACTACCTTCACAGTAAATAACTAGAAAGTTTGAAGTTTTTTTCCATTAGTCGGATTTTGCTACTAGGTGCTATTTTCCGAGAAAATGATTTTTTCTTTTTATTTTATGGGCCTTGAGAATTAATTTAAAATAATTTCTGTTGATATTGGCGTCTACTTTTCTTTTTTTTTACCACTGTTTATTTACATTCATTTATCCGAACAACCCTTATCTAACATAATAGTATTAACAATGAAACTCAGTTTTCGTGTGGTATTTCAACGACATATGTGTAATGGTGCACATAGGTGCAATAGTCCCTACAATAAATCGTCAAGTTTTTAATTTTTGATTTATTTAATTTTTATTTCGTTATTTAAATAAAACAATTTTATATAGGGACTTAAATTTATTATAATTTTGATGTATCAATTATACCTAGTATATTAACTAACAAAAGTAATTATCAATTATTTTATTAATTTTGTTTAATAATTAAATTATTTGGTTTGTTACTTTTTCCTTTGTGTAACTTTATTTAATGCCTATGTATCTGTCTTTCCATAGAATACTGTATTGTACCTATTCTCTTAGTATGTAGGTACAATAAATGGTACAATGTTTGATACTAAATAATCTAACATCGAAATATCAAATGTAGAATTTTTACACGTTTCCCCTAAAAGGTTTGATCCTGTTTATCATATAATTAAATAGTTCCTTCAAAACCCGTAACAATAGCCTTATTCTAGGAGAACCAGAAGTGGAGATATTAATGAATGTCCAGACGCTCCTAACGCTCGTTCCACTGTGCGAGGCCGTACAGAGAGACTTGCTTAGGCCTGTTCTAACCTCACCTCACGCTGGCTTTTCCAACTATTACAACTTCGTTCAGTTTCGGGAAGAAGCGAACTGCAATTTTTATATAAATTTGGTACAATATAGCAAATTCATTTTTTCTCTCCAGAAAATTACAATTAAATTAGTTGATATTTGAGTTTAATTTAAGTTAAACTTTGTTTTTCCTGAATATTTTTCTGTACTATTTTTGTCTCACTTTTATTTTGAATTATTTCAAGATGGTGGAGGATAAAATTCTCGCAGGTGAGCGATAAGATAATCATTTAAATTATATTCTATAAAATATGCTAATAATGCGCAATAAATGCTGAAGGTAACTAAAGTATATACGTTGATAAGGATTAATACTGTACTCATCTAAATAGCTTTCCAAATATATAGGTGTATGAAACGCGATTGAAAAATGAATAAAAATATTTAATTGGTATACGGTACTGCTCGGTAAGTCGTCCGCGGATAATTTCCCAATAAAGAAAGGAACTAAATCAAATACAATTGACTTATAGAGGTGGCAAAAAGTATTTCCACGCCCAGTTTTTTTTGAAACTATCGGTTATAAGGGAAATAATAATCCGCTGAACTTCGCATTAATAACAAGTATATTTAAAACTAAAACAGTTCTATATGTGTACAATAATTAACTTTTTAGATTAATAGGGAAACATTAGAAAAATAATAAAATCCTCTGGCAAAAAGTATTGGCACACTTCCGATTTTTTTTTTATTACGAGAATAAATATACATTTAATATTTCGAGAAACGTCCATTGCCATCAATAATTGCCTGTATTCGTCTGGGCATGGAGTGGACCAAGTTTTTAACCAAGTCATGACTGATTGTTTCCCATTCTTCGACCAGTACTTGTTTCAAATGGTATCTTCCAGTTATGGGATGCTTTCCCACATTCTGATGCAAGATGTCCCATAAATTTTCTATAATATTTATGATGATTGAGGGAGGAGTGTGCACCTTTCTTTACACATTAAATATCATCCATTTATTGGTTTTGTTGGCAGTGTGTTTTGGATCGTTGTACTGCTGGAACACATATCGATCCCGGATATTCATTTTTCGGCACTTTCATGCAGGTTATGGTGCAAAATGTTCACATAACCCTCAGCATTTAAAATTACGTCAATGGAAACAAGATTTCCCACACCGTGGTATGAGACACACCCTCCATACGATAACATGTCCACTACCATGTTTTACTGTAACAGAAACATTTTGCTTTTTCAATTCTTCCTTACACCGCCTCCAAATACTCATCCGCCCATTGGACCCAAACAACTTGAACTTGCTTTCATCAGAGAATATGACATCCTCCTGAAATCTATGCGGCTTATTTAAATATTCTCTGGCAAAAGCAAGACGCTTTTTACGGTCGATTTCATTAATATAAGGTTTCTTTCGAGGTACTCTACAATGCAGGTCTTCAGAATTCAGGCAGTATCTGATAGTCCTGTCACTAACCTGAACACCAGTAGTTATATGGACCATATTAGCCAGGGCTCGAGAACTTACTAAGGGATGCTTCATAGCTTAATTTTTTATTATCCTGGAATTCAATTCCAACTCACTGTTTTTAGTTGTCCCACGTTCCTCATACTTCTATATATTTATTTTATTTTATTTAGTTCCTTTCTTTATTGGCAAATTATCCGCGGACGACTTACGTAGTAGTACCGAATTCCAATTAAATATTTTTATTCATTTTCCAATCGCGTTTCATACACCTATACTAATTAAGGAAAGCTTACAGCCAGCTTATACCCATTGTATCTTCTAAAAAGATTGATCACGTACAATGCGGTATTTGGAAAGCTATTTAGATGAGTACAGCGTTAATTCTTATTAACTTATATACTTTAGTTACCTTCAGCATTTCATGCGCATTATTAGCATATTTTATAGGATATAATTTAAATGATTATCTAATGGGTTACCGCAAAAACTTAACGCGCAAGAAAATAAATTCGTATAGTAAGAAATACTTTGTTTTGTTTTTATGTTTATAATATCTACATAATAAAATACATTAGAAAGACAAAACATGTGGGGATAATATGCCTAACTACCCGTGCAGAGCCGGGGCGGGTCGCTAGTAATATATAATTAATAAAACATACATTACTTTGAATGACTCCAGAGAAAAACAGTGCTCTTGCCTGAAACAAAAATACAAAATAATTAGATTTGTCTGCCTTAGATTAAATGAGGTTTTAATAAAGAAACTTTATAGAATAAAGGGGTAACCTCCGTTCCCCATTTTACAAATTAAACTACTGTTCATTTATTTTATTACAGTAGGTACTTGACGTTTTAAGAGAGCTAGCCCGATATTACTTCACAAATTGGAATTAGGTTTAGTGCTTAGTTTGTACCCTCTTAAGGGGCCCATATACGATCAGTATTACTGACAGTATAGTCAGATACAGTCAGTAATACTGATCGTGTAAGGGCAATACTGATTTACTGAAGTAGGGTATTGATGAGTGATGGTTCACTCCATCATTCCTCAGTTCAACCCGGCGTAGGGGAGGGGATACTGACAGTATTACTGATCGTGTATGCTCGTATCTTTCATTCGTCAGTATTTTGTAGCTGTTGAGTGCAATGCTTCGACTGATTTCCGATGCAATAATGAAAACATAGCCACATTTTTCAAAAGTTATAAATGATTTATGTAATTTTTTTCTTAAATTTTCATTTTTTTCTTATAACAACAGGATGGAACTTAATTTTATATGTAAAATTGTAAATTACATATGGAAAAAAAATAAAAAAATAAATTTTTCCTAGCACTAGAAGTTACCCAAAATAAAGAGGAAAATCTGACGGTTTGAGTGTGATCTAGGACAAATCACCTCCCTGCACAACCGATGTCCATGAAGCAGTACAGTCTTTCCCATGTATTGAACCCCAGATCCTCCACGAGTTGTAGCGCTAAACGTTTTTAGAGATTTATAGGGAAAAAATATATAGTTTATAAGAAAAATCTCTTAATTTTGGAATAAGATTTCGCTTGTTTTATTTTTTAAATCGATGTATTACATTTTTTCCCATCTAAGTTAAAAACAAGTTCTGTATTTTGTGTAACGTCTTAATGAAGTCAGGAACAGCTCGGCGATTTGGCAATTTTAATAAATATTTATAATTTAACTGATCAAGCACGACAAAAGGCCATACATAAAGTAGTTCCTCGATCCGTTTCTAGGCAACACCGATAAAATATTACATCATTAAAACCTTTTTAATATTATAGAGATATAGGAGGCGCTTGGTTTCAAAATAGAGTGCATCCATTTCCCCACCCAAAAAATTTGTATAAGTTTATATTGCTAGAAATGATGAATTAAGTGAGTTTGTTTCAAAACTGTTTGAGCCAATTTAAAATCATTTATCATGTTGGGAGAAACATATGTTTTAAAAACTAGAAAAATATTCCAGTTCTCATTGGCCTCAGTTGTAAAAAAAAACACGCAGATTTTAGTCATAAAAGTGGTATTATATAAATTGTGTTGTCTATATTGTCGGGGAAGAATTGCATTGTGTATAATTACGTAAAATCGGAGCGCCTGAAAGAAGTTGGACGAATCAAATTCCTGGTAAACGGGGAGTGATTCCTCGAGTTTCCCTCTGTCCCATCCCATCCCGAAACCCCCCCCCCCTTTTACTAGCAGAGAATCCTCCCCCTTTACTTGCAGTCCAGCGATTTTTTTCCAGCAAGTAAGTAAGAAATTTATTATTTTTATTTTTTTGTGAGTTGTCGTGAATAATACAGTCCACTGCTTTAGCCTCTATCAGAGATTTTCCAGCCGATTGAATCGTGTAAACAAAAACTGTCTAGATCCTTCAAAAATCCAAAAGTTTCCATATCCTATCCAAAGAGGTTACATCCATTACATTAAATGAAAATAGTTGATGTATGAAAAATCTAAAGTATATATATTGTTTTATTATATTATCCAGTCATACTTCATTCATTTTAACAATTGATAAAGACTAAATGTCGAAAAGTATTGTATAAAGAATTAATAAATAATGAATTATGACTGGATAATTGTTTTTTTCTTACTTCATTAAATTTATAGTGAATTTATGTTTTACCAACCGTAAACATAAATAAATATCAGATATCGATCTGAGGCAGGTATATCCAAACATATTTTTTATATTAAATGAGATTTAAAAAGGAGGAGAAGATCATAAAAAATCGTCATTATTGTTTGAAGTAAAATGTCAAGAAAATAATGAAAAATATTTTTTTCAAAATCTGGTGAATTGATTATTTTTTTAAATTGGATTTTTTTTATCAGCCTTGAAGTTTTTTTGAAAATGCATGTAACCGGTTTCGAAACCAAACGTCTCATGTAATGTTTGTCGATATGATTTTTATACCAATTAATATGAAGTTAAATATTCTTTAATCATAGTTAGAAGAAAAAAATTAAATGTATCTCTTTCGTTCATTTTGATTCACGAACTTGAAGTTTTCAATTAAGCAGCTGCGATTACTCCAACCCTTAATAGTCTTGACTGCGACAGAGGAACATATCACTTTAATCCACACTTAGAAAATTAACTATTATTGGTACTTGTGTGTTAACGCCACCGCTGTTAATTGTTCCTACTTTTCGCATGCGCGAGCGGGTACATTTTGTAACCGTTATATTTCTAACACCTGATTTCTTCTATGTTCGTTCTTGTTTGCTTAGTTTTGTTTGTTACTGATTTATTGTTTGTTTGCTAATTTGTTCTAGACTCTGATTTGTTATTATTTTATTTATTTATTATTAGATTTGTTGTTATTGTTTCGCCAGATTTTGTTATACTCCAACCCATTTACCCAAAATATATACCTACACCTTTCTGGTGAATCACTCTATCTGTTGGTGAAAACCGCATGAAAATCCATGCAGTAGTTACTGAGTTTTACTGCGAATAAACGCGGCCGAGGACTTTGTTTTATTATATGTATAATTGCAAATTGCAAAAGTTTTTTAAGGAGGCGAGGCTTTTTCTAATAAAAGTTAACATATCCACTTATATATCGACAGAATAAAATTTTACATTTAACCTTCACCACTACAACCCATGAAAGGTCTTGTTTGTTTGTTCATTTAACGTCACTTTATGCTGCTATGGCTAATCGGACGATGCTACAGTGGGAGCTCTAAATTTGGCCTATCCAGGTTTTATTAGGGTAGGGAATGAAAGGTCTTGGGTTAACTATAGGGTAGAAACTATGCTGTTTCTATGACAACGGTTGTGATGAGAAGTGATTTGTCCGAGACCAGGGTCAACCACCACGTATTTACCCTATTGTACCCACTTTACAGAAGCTGGGTGGGACCCAGGAGGGTCTGCCGATCCAACCGTGGCTGTTAACAGATTGAATAATGCACTTCCCGCAGATGGAATAAAATTTTACATCTAATAACTAATGATTTCATTTCTAATCTGTAACATAATCTCTTGGTATTAATATTTACATTTAGGTAATATATATGGATTTCATCCCATATCACTGATCTTGAAGAATGGTTGTAAACCAATGACTTCCTGCCCTTCAGTATCCTTTAATAATAAATATCCCACTTGTGCCTGTAGAACAGATCCGATACTTTGGGTTGCATCTCGACAAACGAATAATCTGGAATTCTCATACAAGACAGAAAAGACAAAAAACCGATCGACGTTTATAGCTACTTCAACACTTACTAGACAAACGCTCTAAGCTCCCAATTAACTACAAAAGACTCATATACATGACCATCATACGACCTATTTGGACTTACGGAGTAGAGCTTTGGGGCTCCACTAAGCTATCGAATTCCTCTCGTATCCAATCCCTACAATGCAAAATCCTTCGTAAAATCCTCAATGCTCCTTATTTTGTTAAGAATAAAGTCATCCATACTGACCTTAATGTCCGTCCTATTTGTTGCTGATTTGGCCCGAACCCGCTATCTACCTAAATAATAATAATAAAATATTTTTTTTATACTTCGGCATAAATATTTCTATAGTAATGTTTTTTAAATATAATTGTCTAAATGTTTATTTATTGATTTTAATATATTTATTGATAATAAATCTCCCCTATTTCGACCTAAGATAAGGTCACATTAGTCTTAAGAGTGTTTCTTTGGGATTCGAGTTGGAAGTTTAATTAGGGGTTGGAGTTTTATTTGATTTCATCTTGACTCTAAATTTAACTTGCTAAAGTTCACTGAAAAAGGAGACCTTTGAAAGGAGGGTGGCACTTCAAAGAAACGTGCAACTTTCTCTGTTGTGGTGTACAAAAAAAAAAAAAAAGCATTATTTCTTAACGGTAAAAAATGGGAGGATTTTTATCGATGTGGCCGGAACAAGGCTTTTAACCGAAAGGTATTTTGAAACGAAATGTCTAGCTCATAAAATACTTGAATAACCGGTTACATTTAGGCCATATTTAAAAAAACAAAAATGGACAACATTTTCCTTCTTCTCTATCCCCTTCTCTCCTTCTTCTATTCTTTTTCTCGCATCTCTCTTTCCTACAAGGACCTTAATTTCTCTTAGTCTCTTCCCATAATCATCTCTTTCGAACTATCCTTGGTCTGTTATTTTCAATCTCAATTTCTTTCTTCATCATCAAACAGAAGCATCCTCTCATTTTATAGAAGATTTTTCTATTTGATCTCTTGGGGTGCATCCTCAACATATGTCCGTTGAACCCCAAATCTTAACCATATGTCTTATTTCTTACGTCCTTTTCCAAATCATATACTTCTTTGCATATTTCAATATTAGGGTCTCAACCTATAGCCTTCCTGTGTCTTCTTTGGGCCGTAAATTCGTCTTACTATTCTTCTTTCTATCCCTGACATTTTCCTTAGGCTGGGGAGGGAAGCGGTTTCCATTCAGTACAGTATCACCGGCTTGACGACTGTCTTCCAGTCTCATCTTCGCGGCTGTTGACAGGCTCCTTTTATTATATAAAGTCCTTGTTAAGCTTAAGTCTTTCCAATTTAGTAATTTTCTCTTTTATGCTTTCCTTCAAATAATTCATAACATTTAATATCCCCCAGATACTTGAATTTATTTGTTATTTTAATTCTCCCGTACTTTGTCTCTACTATTTTCTTTTCTAAGTTTCTATCTGTAGTCATTAATTCTCTTTTCCCAAAAGATATCTGTAAATTCAAGACCAATGTAACTAGCTGGCTAGAACGAACCAAAGGCAAAACAAAAGACTTAGCAGAAAGTAGAGATATAGGAAGATGAAGTAGTTCCAACTGCTAGTAACCTCTTTTCTAGAGAAACCTAAAGGTTTTTTAAGATTTTATTTATTATATAAAAAAAGAAAAAATAAGAGGAACAAATCCAGAGGTTTTCATTTAGATAATTATCATAATATTTAACAAAAAAGAAAGCTAGTTAGTAATAATTTTTTGAGAATCATCGAATCGACCTATTTATCCTTGCAACTTACCACAAACAAAAACTAAAAGTTTGCAAAAACGTGCAGTGTCAATTATTTGTTGAAGTGTAACTGTAGTTGTAGCTTCAAAAAAACCGATTTAAAGGCTTCTGGAATAAAAACGTTTGCGAGAGTTAAATTGACATCTTGAATCTATGTTGCCAAGCAGCAGAACAATGTAAATGAATCAGAAAATATATCTTAAACAAATTTAATTATATTTATTAGAATTCATTTTTTAAAAATATTACGCACATAAAACTTAAACTATTTATCCTCTGTGGGGGCTGCATGAGATCATTATCGGACAGGTCGCTGCCTGTCGCGAATCTCTCATCCTATCCCCGCCTGCCGGCGACCACACACCTTTAGTCCGGGCGAACTGCAGTCCATTATCTTCAGATCAACTGATAAATGTGTGGGCAATCCCGATCTACGGCCTTACAATTATCTTCAGTTAAACTGACAGTGTATGGGGCGCTATTAATATCAAATTTAATTCATTTTTTTATCATACCAAAAAGTAGAGTTTAAAGATTCAATTCATTAAAAATTATTTATTTCCCAGTTGACAGTTAGATCGCTGCTGTTATTAAAAATACAGTAAAGTACGCCAATCTCCGTTACAAATATTAACATATAACATAATCTATTTCTGTAATAAATTAAGTATATTAAATGTTAATTATTAGATTTAGGTGTTTTTATTCAGCTTTTAAAGTTTCTATTCAATTTATGTTCCAGGAGAGTCAGGATGAAACCTCAAACACGTCATCACAACTGGTATCGCCCCCTTCCCCAGTTGCTAGCCTCAGTTGGTCTGACAGTATTTCATCAGGCCCATCAACTTCATCCGGAAATACAAAAAAATCGGGCAATCAGAAAAAAAAAAGATGCTATCGACGCAGCTTTGAAAGCTTTGAAGGAGGACGATGAGTTCGATGGCATTGGGCTCAACGTCGCATGCAAATTACGCCGTATGGATGGAGATCAAAAACTGTATGCTGAAATGTTAATCAACAAAGTGTTGATGCATGGTGTGAAGGGAAGGAAGGCTTCAAGAGGAAACTGATTTCCTGGGTCTCAAGTTTGTACAGCCGCAAACACCAGTTCGTCGAGTAGAAAAACAGATTCCCTGCTCCTTTGGTTAAGATGAAAACCTCTTCCAGAGTACTAACAACTTCAATCCGAGAACTGGATGGGGAAGTACCACAAACGAATACTTGGTATCTGCTGATGCTGACTCTGATAACCAGTTGTCTGAATTTTTATTGTTGAAGTAGTTGTCTGAAAATTGAGCAAAATAAAACATAATAAGATGAATGCATTTTTTTTAAATTTAATCTTACCTTTAAATAAGAATCCATTAGCACCAGGTAAAGTTGTTTGTAGGTCTCGGGTATGATTTTCCCAAGTGCTTGAGGTGAAATTCGCGTGGGAAACTTCAGATCTTCGAAACTTTGACCCGTTGCCAAAAATCTCAAGAGTTGCAGTCAACCTTTCTTCGGCAGTGATAGCCTGGCGCAAATGAGTGCCCACTTTTCTGATTTTCAATGCAACCAAATTTTTATGTTTTTGGAAATTTTCTTCACTCATCCTCAGATAATTCACCAGATCCTCGTGGTGAGACAGCCTCAGTTCACGGAGCAATGACATGTGAGAGCTAGACTCTCTATCTCGCAGCCAACTTTTTACCCAGACCCTTTTTTCTTGGGGTTCCCCAAGAACTGACAAAACAAACATCGCGCAACGTTTCCGACGGAGCATGGTGATAAACTGGGGATCTCCTGCAGTCCTGTTCTTGGCCGCGACAGTCCGCCTGCCGTCCTGATTCATTGACCGACAGTCCGCCTGCAGGTACCGGACTGTAGTGTGTGCTATCTTCAGGCTATCATCTGCAGTTCAGTACGGCCGCCTGCAGGCGGAATGGAAGTCGGCGATATTGGTCTTACGATCGCCTGTTGAGGCGACGGCCTGCAGGGAATCGCATAGTGTATGGTCCCCTTAATTCAATAAATGCGGAATTGAAAGGAGGTTTCCCGTCCATCTTTCCCCGTCAGTCCAATCTCGGCTGGTGAATGATCTCACGAAAATTATCTCACGCAAAACTGATGGAAACGGTGACAACAGATCGCTTGCCTGCAGGCTAACTGACAGTGTGTGGTGGGGGCTGCATGAGATCATTATCGGACAGGTCGCTGTCTGTCGCGAATCTCTCATCCTATCCCCGCCTGCCGGCGACCACACACCTTCAGTCCGGGCGAACTGCAGTCCATTATCTTCAGATCAACTGATAAATGTGTGGGCAATCCCGATCTACGGCCTTACAATTATCTTCAGTTAAACTGACAGTGTATGGGGCGCTTAATGCTTGTGAAAATTAGAATGACTTAAAATTGCTAATAATTGTACAGGCAATGAATACAATAAATTCAAATCAGATAATTTTTGAGAAGCTTATTAATATTCATCGGATTGATGAATACATAAATGCATGAATACATTTTAATAAAATTAAAATTTGAAATCTTTTTCGGAAGACATATTGTCCAAAATGAGTAAATCGTATTCATGTCATGCATCTCTTAAATATGAAATCAATGTTGCCTTTGAAATTGAGGAGGGATTAGCTGTTAAAATTAAGGTACCAATTGTAAGTAACGAAGAAATAAGGAATTTAAATAAAGATAATGAGATCATTCAAGAAGTAAAGATGATTAAATATTTATAAGTAATTCTTATTAAAACCCGTGGACGGGTCTGGGGTTCAGTACATGGTAGAGACTGTATTGTTTCATGGAAAACGGTTCTGCAAGGAGGTGAGTTGTCCTAGGTCACACTTAACTGTCAGATTTTCCCCCTTTTTCTGGGTACCCTATTTTTATCATTTTCAAAGGTACCAATCATAGGTGAAGCAATTTCTATGACCACGACTGTAAATTTAAAACAAAATTTTTGGTATTTAAGCCTCTTTGTGAAGTCTACTTGAATAAAACACTTACCTACAGAAATTCATGAAACAAACAGAACAAGTTCCTTGGTTCATTGCCCTATTGAAAAGTTCGCTATTTTTTTTTTCACCCTTTTCACGAAGGGAGGAAGCGGAAATTCTCAATGGGGATTGCATATAAATGAGAGTCCAGATTTGTATGCAAATGTGTCCTCGCACAAAGTAAAACCTATAAAGTCCCCGTTTTGTACCGAACCTTTGTACCTTCTGGATCGTGTGCGTGGGACTTCATTTAGTGTCGATTCACAGCAGTCAAAGGGACTTCAGTTATTAAGTATCAACTCACCTGGAAAATTGCTGGATTAAGTGGCACGTATTCATGGAATTTTGATCACAATAGAATCATAGATTTTTATATTTATTTAGATATTTTATTATATGATATATGATATCCCCATCAAAATTCCTTGAATAACTTGAAACAGTTAAAACAAAATAAAAGTATTAAAACAACGAACTCGAGTCGGTTTTATATCGCATAGTCACGATGGTGCTGCACTCAGTGAGCGAATACGGAACTATCTCCGGGAAAATACAGGTGGTACACTGCTCACTCCTGGGCATTAGTTACTGTTGTTTCTACTATTAAATGTGTTTCATATATAAGTATAAGTAATAGTAATATCCATTTTAAAATTTCTTTCTATTGCATGCTCAACATTTTAGTATTTCCCGTGTGAGGAAATCAGTGAGGGATGACTTGATACATAAAAGAAAAGTCAAAAGAGATTTCTCTACGCGAGATTTAGGTTGGCAGGAAAATGACTGCCACCGTATCTATCTGAGCGAGGAGATGACAAAAGCTAACAAGCACCTCTACTGGTTAGCCCGTCAGAAGAAGGCAGCGGGAAAGATAAAGTATGTGTGGTTCTCTGGGGGCAGAGTGCGCTGTAGAAAAGAAGATGGTCACCAGGTGGTCTTCATAGATCAGGCCCAAGATCTAGACGTCTTCGGGTGACTACTAAAGTTTTGTTTCCCCGCTAGCTCTATGACAACCTATGGCGCTCACCATGGAATTTTGGATTTTGCCCACGCCCTCTCTATACAGTTAATTTCTTTTTATTGGTCCATATTTTTAGTTCTTAGGATCTTATGTTCTATATTTTTAAGTTTGTTCATGTTCAAGCAGCTATATATATTCTATTACTTTACTTCTCTCATTATTAATTCATTATTTTCTCTTTTTACATATTTTAACAGTATTATCATTTCTATACTATTAATATTCTTATATGTTTTTTGTTTTATCTTGCATGTCTTCAACTATCTGGAACATTTCATAGCTTTTTACCTAATCTTAAAATTAAATGCTAAAATTAATTGCACGCAGCATCTTCTCCTCTTATACTGGGATCTTCTCTCCTACCTCACCATCATGTCCAGTATCCTGACATCCTGTCACGTCAACACCCAATCCTTGCCTGCCCATTTTGACGAATTCCTTCAATATTTTACCCAAAACTTTTATCATACCATTGGAATTTCCGAAACATGGCTAAAACCCCACATCCCCTCCTCTGCAATATCCTTGCCAGACTATTCATTCCTCCGCCACGACCGGGTAGACCGGACTGGTGGAGGAGTAGGTCTTTACGTAAACAACTCCCTAAAATCACGTATCCTTGATTCCTCACCCGCAACCGGTTATCCTCACACAGAATTCCTTCTGGTTGAAATCTCTTTTAACCCAAACCCTCTCCTGTATGTCGTAGTATATCGCCCTCCTTTGGCCCCTCTTGATTCAATTTTTGAATCTACCCTTTACGACTACATTCCTCTCTATAACCATATCATTATCTCCGGTGATTTTAATACCAATCTCCTTGTCCAATCCTACGATCAACTATATCTGGAAAATCTCTTTTACTCTCTACACCTTTCCATTGTCCCATTTTCTCCCACCCATCACACCTTTCAATCCGACACCTGGTTAGACCTGTTTGTCATTGATTCACGGCAGAACCTCCTTTCTTCCTCTCAATTACCCGTTCCATTTCTGTCCTCTCATGATCTCATCCATATTTCATACAATATCCAAACTCCTGTTATACTACCTAAAACCGTAACCTTTCGCAACTTAGATGCTCTCACCCCAGAGAACATCTCACCCTCTCTTGAAGCCCTGGATTGGAGAGAGATTTACTCTTGTGCCTCTATTGATTCGATGGTGGACATACTTACTTCCAATCTCAAATATATCCTTGACACCCATGCCCCACTGAAAACCTCAACCTTCCGTCACCAGCCTGCTCCCTGGTTGTGTCAAAAAATTAAAGATCTTCAAAGGAAGCGTGATGCGGCCCGAAGACGCTTTAGACGGACAAGGTTAACTGACGACTATCAAGCGTTTAGGGCTCTCCGCAATCTGACACAGTCGACAATCAGGCAGGCAAAAACCAAATACTTCCACGAAGCCCTTTCATCTGCTCCCGATTCTAAATCCAAATGGCATCTCCTTCGAAAGCTTTCTCTTCTTAATTCATCATGTTCTAGGCCCTTTTCAGCCTCTCCCAATGAAATAAACTCATATTTTTTGTCCACCTCAGTTAATACTTCTAAATCATCCTCTCCCGTATTTTCCCTACCACCATCTTTCAACCCTGACAACTTTTACTTCGCTGACATTTCACCCAACGACATTATTTCCTCTGTTCTGAAATCCCACTCCAACTCCACAGGCTTCGATGGGATTCCTGTCAAACTGCTAAAATCCTGCCTTATCGATATTATACCTGTCCTACTCTTTATATACAATTTTTCACTGCAAAACGGAGTATTCCCAGCCTCCTGGAAAAAAGCCATAGCCCATCCTATTAATAAATCCTCTAACCCTGTCTCACTCAAAGAATACCGCCCAATCTCAATCCTCTCCAACCTTTCCAAGCCTCTAGAAAAAATAGTCCAGTCACAAATGTCAAATTTCCTCGAACAGTCCAACCTCCTTGACCCACTTCAATCTGGTTTCCGTCCCGGTTTCTCCACACAATCGGCACTTACCAAAATCACCAATGACATACATACCGCTATGGACGACAAAAAACTAACTGTGCTTATCCTTCTTGATTTTACTAAAGCTTTTGATTCCTTGGACCATTCTATCCTTTTTAGCAAACTCAAATCAATGTCCTTTTCTAACAGTTCCATCCGATGGTTCCAATCCTTCCTCTCTGATAGATCTCAAGCAGTTTCTATACCTAATCATCCCCTTTCCTCTTTCCTCACTCTTTCCTCAGGCGTGGCACAGGGCTCAAGTATCTCTCCTCTTCTTTTCAACTGCTATATCAATGATCTCCCTAAATCTGTTCACCACGGTTCCCATCATCTATGGGTCATGCTGACGATTTCCAAATATATCTGTCCTTTCCCCCTTCCGAGCTATTTTTTGCGTTCGCTAGTATTCAGGAAGACCTAGATAGGATCTGTGCCTGGGCAAAGCTGAACAAACTGGAATTGAACGCATTGAAAACTCAGGCCATTGTTTTAGGTTCCATCCACACCCTCCCAACATTACTCCTAAACGATAATCCTATCACGATTACCTCCTCGGTGAAAAACCTAGGCATCACCATCGACCAAAACCTTTCCTGGAAATCCCACATCGCCCAAATATCCCGACGGACAATT
Source organism: Troilus luridus (assembly GCA_964056705.1). NCBI lineage: Eukaryota > Metazoa > Arthropoda > Insecta > Hemiptera > Pentatomidae > Troilus > Troilus luridus. The sequence goes on along the minus strand of OZ057416.1, from coordinate 103,360,097 downwards.
AGTTCCCTGAAGTTGTTCCATCGTTCTCGTCATCTCCTTACACAATCTTCCCGTAAGCTTCTCGTATCTTCTCTCATCTTCCCCCACTTTGACTATTGTAGCGTGGTATATGGAGGCCTCTCTAAAATGCATGAAGACAGATTAAAGATAATAATGAATTGCTCTCTAAGATTTGTGTTTGGTACTCCGAAGCGATTGCGCGTCTCCCACCTCTATGATGGGTTAAAGTGGCTCTTCCCTCCCTTCCGAAGACAATATTTCCTCTGTTCATTCTTATACCAATCCATTCACTCTCAACACCCTTCATATATCTACAGTCTCCTCCAATTCAAATCATCAGTGCAACACCATAAAACAAGATCCCGCCTTTCTGATCTCTATATACGTTCACACAGAACTAAAGCATTCGAACGTTCCTTTCTCGCCCGCTCCACCACAATGTGGAACTCAATCCCTCCTAATATCCGTCATACTCCCTCTCTATCATTATTCAAATCCTTGCTGTATCAACATCTATTAGCTTCCCAAAAGGATAGTCTCTAGGTAGGTTAGTCATTTGCTTAGAATACAATGTATATAATAACTCATTGTGTTATCTAGTTCTTTTAATTCTGCTCTTTGAAAAGCTGTACATCATGTAAACAAATTATTGAATGCTAGCTCATGCATTCAATTTCAAAAGCTATGGATTTATCTATTCTTTGTAATTGCTTAATATCCTGTCAAGATCTGTACTGTTTATTTACTTACTATTATTTTTGTTTATATATTTCTTTTTAAATTGTTTTCTGTCATGTTTTCACGCTTTATGATTTGTAACATTTAGCCTTCTGGCCAGATAAATATTATGTTTTTATTCCTGTTCATATCTGTTATTCTAAAGGGACTTTGTCCCAGAATAAAGTTACTTTTCTATTCTATTCTATTCTATTTTAATATCTTGTTTTACGTACAAGATGGAGTGGAATGATAAATATGGGTCGTAAAAAATTGAGTTTAACTAACTACATGTATAATTTGTAAAATTAGCATTGCTCCTTAGATGGACAGGGTATGCCCCTCTAGTAATAAAAATATAATACTTTTTTTCGATTGATTGAAAATACTTCAACAGTTATAACGAATTAGGTCTCCCATTCTTAAACGATGTTTATTTTGTTCATCGTGTTTCCACACCATCAGACAATTTACTTAATATAAAATTTTAAAAAAACGATGCCTAATATAAAAAAAAAAAATCAAAGAAGACAAATTACAACATAGGCTCATCTTACATCAACTGTTCTTACAGATTCGTCAAATAGAGACGGCATAAAACCGTGACACCGTTCACCAAAATGAAACCGAGTCGGTTTTATGCCGAACAGTCTCGATGGTGCTGCACCAAGCGAGCAAATACGAGAACTATCTCTCGGAAAAAACACTGCTCACTCCTTAACAGACAACTATGGCAAAGGAAGGTAATATAGGAACAGCTGGTAGGTCATAACCTTGAGTGTATTACCTTCCTTTGTCTTAGTTAATTGTTTGACGTGTTGGTGTGAGGTTGTTGTTTCTATTACGTTCACCGGCAGCTAGATAGGTTGCAGGATGTTTGAAAGAGCATAGAAAAAGATAAATTAAAGAACCAGGGTTCTTACAAGTTTTTCTCGAAAATGTTTCTTGCTCTTAGACTAATGAGTGTACGAGAAAATCAAGCATTTCATGCCCTTAACAGATATTTTCCTTGATTTCCTCAAAATCAGAAATATATTGATCAGAAAAATGTATTTATATCGCAATAAAGAAGAATAGATATCATTGACTAATGTGTTTAGAGACGTAATTGATTCGCCTCGACAAAAACGTTGAAGGTGAAGGCGAGGTTGAATCGATTCGCAGGTAATTCCACATCCAGAATCGTATCCTTTTCCTTCTTCTGATCTTCGTCCTTTACACCACCCTTTCCTTCCGGTGACTTCAAGCGGCTACCGAGACTACAGTTAAGGAGGGTATTTCGATGTAAAAAAATGTATCGATCCTTATCTTATATTTAATATGACTGAATATATCGATACACCATTTTTTTATGTTTTATTTTAGGATAATCTTTTATTTAACCTAAAATGAACGGTATTTTTAAATCTAAAAAAATGTTCCACAACAACCCAATTACAGTTCATTACATTTTAGGTACTACACTGTTTCTAAGCCAATAGTTGAGAAGGGAGGTGGTTTGGCTGGTATCAGTCTTAACCGTTAGGTTTTCGTCTCAATTAAGGGTACCTTTACTTTATATAACAAAACAGGATAGTCAACGGATTTCCCAGGTACATCATCTAAGGCTATTTCTTGACTGAGTTATAGAATGTCTTAACCGGATTTAAAAAATTTATTTTCGATCTCGCATGCTCATTCGCTTTTGTGTTACTGTAAACGAGTTTGATTTGCCAAAAGGGCTATTCAATATATTCAATTTTTATCGACTTTTGGAATTTCAAACTGCCATTACAGACTCCATCTATTATTTTTATTTTATATTGCATGGCATAAGGTTATTTTTGAAATTGGATAAAGTCCATTTTTTCATAATCACGATAACTATAGGTTAACATCTGAATTACTTTAAAAATATGAGTAAACGGGCAGATATTTTTAGCAAAATAGCTCAGCACTTAGCAAAGAGTGAGGTTGTGTCGTTTTAAAGCCTACATTATGAAATAATAATCAATAAAATGATTTAAAAGAATAAACGGCTTTTTTAGATCCAATTGGACTTAAATTATGCTTAATCCAATTGGACTTATTTATACCACTTCAAAAATAACGAAAATGGAACATGTTAGAATTAATTCGGAAAAGGTTACAAAAATTGTCACTTATTTTCGAAGAAAAATTAACTTTTTACAGTTCAGGGTCTTTGAATGTTGGTGATTCGGTGGAAACATCCTATTAATATTTTTTAATAGAACTAAATATTCAGAAGATTTTTTTTTGTTTCTAAACTCCATTTATTTAAAAATATTTACACTACAATATTGTTACGGGCTACAGGGTGTAAAATGAAGTAAACTATTATTAAATTCAAAATACTAATATTTATTAACAACTTAAAAAGAATACAATGGAATTACTAACAACAATTAAATTATTAAACTAATATAAATTTACAATAACAATAGTCTACAGATTATAACCTGGGCTTAACTGTTATCTATTTACTACTATTATTATTATACAAATTATAAGATATTGCTAATGCTAAATAACTTAACTATTTTCATAAATTTGTACAATTACAATAATATTATATTACTAAAAATTAACACTTACAGTCCTATAATTAAAGTCCACCGACCATAAGATTCTCCCAATATGACAAACTGACACACAGCTTATTACTCTTACTTATCACTTATCACTGACTAGTTCACACTACCACTGGCTGACACTAACTGTCACTGTCACTCACACGGACTGTCACCGTTCACTGTCACAGAAGTCAACAACTTTACTACCAACTAACTACTGACTGACTCTAGGCTGAAACAGCTGGCCTTTTATATAGGCAAGGTTGGTCGGGGTGGGGAACACCTAGAACATTTCACGCAATCCGCGATCTATCTACGCCGTTCTTTAATCTCTTCTACTCACCTTAATCCCCCAGCTCGTCTTAATCTCTCCACCTCGTTTAATCATTTCAGCCGGTCTTTCTCTCTCACTCTCTCTCTCTCTCTGACTGTAACACTATAAATATGCAAACAATACATAAATACATGAATTTTAATTTTAATACTACTCTCATTTTCAGGATAAAATTTGATAAAAGAATGTTAAAATTACCGTAATTTCATGGCAAATTACTCTTTACTTATACATTTATTTCCTATATTAACTTTTGATTTAATCTAGCTTAAATCGTTCCCGCTAAATTATACATTTAATTAATACCAAATAGGACTGCACACACACAGACACAGACGTACATTAGATACTAACAATATTGTGAAGACAGGAGGGGCCGAGCTATCAAATATCGATTAACTGTTCCTATCTCTATGCTAACTAGCTCCTATCTTCCTCGTTCCGATCTCCATCGGACCTTTGTTCGTGGTTGATACGATTGTGTTCTACCTAGTCACCATTCTAGACGCTAAATTGGTCCTTATAAATAGATTGCTGTTAATAATGCGTAATAAGGTTAGTTGACGAAAATAAGTTTTCAAAAAAGGGTTAACATTTTATAAATGAATTAGTATAATTTGATAATAATGAATTCCCTTTGATTATATGAAAATGTGAGTATATAATAATTGGTAATGAAGAAGTACAATATACAGGGTGTTACGGAATTGCACGGCACTGTTTTAGGTATGTGTTCCCTAACACAAAATAAACAAAAAAGTTCATATTAACATATATCTCATATTCATTTATTAAACAGATATCAAAGGTTAAAGATTTATTATTTATTATTAGTATTTGTGTATTATTATTACATCATTTAGAGTAACTGTTCAAATGGGCCTCCGTTTTGTTGAATGCACCATTCTAAAGGACGAATCCATGCTTCTCTGGCTCTTCGTATAGCATCAGGATGGTCCTTGATAGTTACTGCGGCTTCTACTATCCGATTTCTTAACTTGGTTCACTTATTTATTTTTGTTGGTAAGTTTCTGCTTGCAACCACGTTATCGTTTGATGTGATGCTAAAACTTTCAGTGAGTAATATTTTTTCAATTACAAAAAAAAACCTGTACCGCTACAACCCGTCAACGGGTCTGGGGTTCAGTACATGGTAGAGACTGTACTGTTTCATGGACAAACCGTTGTCTAGGTGGTGACTTCTCCTAAACCACGCTCAACCACCAGATCCCCACCCCTAATTTTGGGTAGGTACCCTATTTTATAACTTTTTATAGAGGTTGGGTGAGCCCTAGGTGGATCCTTGATCTCATATAATCCATCTCCCGCTGCAAACAGACTAAGTAAATGTCTTCCCTGCAGCGGGATTTGAACCAAGATTTCCGGCATGGCAACTCAGTGCTCTGCCATACCTTTTTCATTACATTGCCAGCGAAATAATTTAAAAAAAAAGAGAAAACAAACAATTCTGGTTCTAGTAAATCTCAATCCTTTTTTGGGCTTGATCCAGGTTTCGAAATAGTAATAAATTTTATCTTGTATATAACATATATTTTATATTTATAATATAAACAAGATAAACTAAAATATATTTTAGTTTATCGTGCATATAAAATATATGATATCATATATTTCATATCTATCTTTTTATTACCATATAAAGAAGTTTATTATATTATATAATAGAAAGTTAATTAAAGTTAGGGTGCTGTCTTTGCAAATCCGACATTTTGATCTGAAATTAAATCAGATTTCAAATAAAGTTCAGCAAAAAATAAGGTTCACTTATGCTACAAATAACAAAAAATAGAAATAATATTTAAGTGAATTAAGCATTTAAATATTAATATAATGAAAATTGTAATTATGTAAAATTAATTTTGAAAAATGGAAAAAACGGTCCTAGATCCCATGTGATAAATCTCCGGCCACTACACAGACTAAATAAAAGTCCTGCCAGCAAAAAGATTTTCGACATGGCAACTCAGTGGTCTACCGCTCCAATCCCTAATAAGTCATATAACAGTTACATAATTAGAAGTTTTGAGTACTTGAAGATATTATAACGTAAAAATTAATGTTCTTTAAATTTTATATAGGATAAGATTACGTAAACACGAATCAATTGTCCTATAATTATGATTGCTGTTAAAATTAATTATATTATTAATAAAATCCTTAGAGAACTACTCTACTCGGTTCAGATCAGCTCTTATTATTACTAAAAGATAAAATAATATGGAACCATTTGTTGTTCAAAATTATTTAACGTTTTAGTCCAACTTTATGGGATAAGATTACTGAAACAAAACAATCCAAAGACTTCTCCATTGGAAACTCATTTGGAACAAAGACTCAATCTATAATCTTTGTGCCTTGGCGTGTGTTGCACTAAGTTTCGTTCCCACTTTTAATAATCAAAGCCCACTTGAGCTAAGTCCGTCACTTCCAGGCAAGTTAAAACTCTATGAGGTTAAACTTTATTCACCTTTCAGGACTTTCTAATACTGAAGTTTCGCCGCAAGCATCCTTATTTGCATTGTATCCTTCCTTTATATTTTTAAGGTTTTATCGTTTCTTCTAGATCCTTTTTTTTTATCTTATTTTTTTCAATCATATCAGGACAACCGCTTTGATTACAAATGAATCGGACCAAAGGTAATCCAGACCCATATTTTTTCCCTCCTGGAGCTATAAAAGAGTTTTGATTTTTTTCTCAGGCTTAATTTAATAAAGAAGATGGCCTCGTGACCTTCTAAACTGAACTTTTTATTCGAGTACTACCACTGGGTAGTTTCTCTACTTGTCTTTTCATGTCAATGTATTCACTCATTATATTTACTAGATGTATTTTGTATACAGTTGTAAATTTAAAAAAAAATTAAAAAAAAAATTAATAAAAAAACTAAATTAATTCCACTTTTGTTTAACATTTAAAAAAAATCATTATCTCATCTTATTATTACCACTGGTCTGCTTAGCATTTAGAATGTACTCGTATGTACACCTTAGAATATATTGATTGATCGATATAAAGTTTTTTTTTTTTGTTGGTAGATTTTAAGAAATGAATATGTATAAAAACAATACAAAATTGTAGTATGGTGCATATATCCCCCCCCCCATTATAACTGTAAAATATAGCATGATTCCTAAAAATATTTTCATATAACAGACAGATTATTGCAAGTTGACCACTAATCCTTTTATTATTATTTTTATTATTAATTATAAGAACTATGATAATTATATATATATGTATTTTTTTTAAAATTATTTTATTGAATTGTACAACTGTAATATATACATCTAGTACAAGCGTTGTATGAATAAATAAATACATGAAAGGACGTGTAGAGGCACTAGCCATTGGCAACACTCTAATTACATTTCTATTATAGAAGGTCCCGAGGCCTTCTCTTCTTCTTCTCTTCAGACGCCTAGGAGGATTGTCCGGGATGGAATTGGATCCAAGGATGGAAACTAGTGGGTTTGGATGGGGCTGGAGTTTATTTATTATGGAATGATAGGTATCTGGAATGGGCTAAATCGGTAACATATGGAACGTTCAGGTCATTATGGATGGTTTTATTTGTGACAAAATAAGGAGCGTTTAGGATTTTGGATTGCAAGGATTGAATACGAGAGGAATTCGATGGTTTGGTGGAGCCCCATAGTTCAATTCCGTAAGTCCATATAGGTCTTATAACAGTAACATAAATAAGTCGTTTGTAATGGATCTGAAGCTTTGAGCGTTTGTCTAGTATGTGTTGAAGTAGTCGGAAGCGTCTAGCTGCTTCTTGTCTTTTCAGTCTTGTGTGAGGGTTCCAAGTAAGGCGTTTGTCTAAGTTGAGTCCTTTGTAGCGGATCTGTTCAACAGAGATAAGTGGAGTACTATTAAAGGATACAGTAGAACAGGAAGTCATGGGTGATACTTATATTTGAGGGGAAAGTTGACTGAATAATTCTAATAGTGTATTGAAATGGTCAGGGGGTGTGGTCAAAGATAACACAACATATGCAAAACTTATTTTAACGTGCCAACGTTTCGGCCTAAAGTGTAGGCCATCTTCAGGGCAAAGGGTGATGGGTGCCGAGTCCGAGATGGCGCGTCAAACTACAACTGACAACTGAACTGACATATAGGCTGTTTGACTCGTCACCTCAGACTCGGCCCCGAAACGTTGGAACATTAAAATACGTTTTGCATATTTTGTGTTATCTTTGAATGCACCCCCTCACCAATTCAATCCATTATGGTAGTTACAGTTCGTATATCTGTAGGTTATTTACTTAAGTATATAGGATTTAAGGCAAATTAATTTATAATTTGTTTTAATTCGTTGTATTCGTCTGTTTCACATTATTTGAGCTTATAATTATTAATTGCGATTGAGTCCATCGCGACTGCGCATAGTTATGCATAATTATGCGTTTGCTTTTCTTTGTACCGATACTTCATTGCCGATACTATACCATTAATAGATAATTTATATTTAATAGAACTTTTACTATATTATTTACCTTTGATTTTTTTTAAATTCCTTCATTATCCATACGTTATTTTTTGTATTATCGTGGTCAACTTTTTTTTTTTTTAGTTTCATCTAAGTTAAATGTTTTATTTAATTTACGCTCTGATAATACCTTATATATTTGGGCATCAATAATATTTTCCAGAATAGCAAATATTATTCCAACTGCACCCTATTTATTTGTTCTATCAATTATGTTTATTTATAGCATAAAATGTACTTGTTCTAATTACACTTGTTTTAATTGCATTACATATGTATTGGTAAATTTAATTAATAACATAGCGAATGATACAAAGACTGTTTTAATGTATACTATGACACCCAGGACAAGAGAGGGTGGATGAAACTTAATCATATGGACTAATAACAAGCGTTGGCGTTGATTAATTAAAAGCCATACTGCGCGAGAGTAGAACATGTTCCGCTATTAGCGAGGGATCCTACGAGTCCAAATGGGGCAAATAAACATTGAAATGTATACGTTCGTCAAACGCTGGCATTAATTTCGTACGTGTAATAGAAATAGAGATATGAAATGACAGATTATTTCAAAGGAAAATTAGAAATTTGAAAATGGACATTAAAAATATGTATGTCGGGTGAGATATTGGTTCTTTTAGTGGGTTTTTTAAAAATCATCGCGTTGAATATTCAGTCTTTTTAGTTTTTAAAAAGTCCATACACTACAACCCATGAAGAGTCTTGGGTTCAGTACGTGATAGTGAGTGTACTATTTCTTAGACAACAGTTGTACACAGAGTTGATTTGTCTGAAATCACGCTCAACCGCCTGGTGTTTTTCTTCCTATTGAGGGTAAGCAATTTATAGAACCTGGATAGCCCCAGGAGGGCCTCCCGATCCCACAGGATACATCCCCCCTGTTCGCAGGTTAAATAAATTATCTTCCACATCCGGATTTGATCCCGGGACCTCCGACATGCCAGCTGGAATTCACGAATGCCGAAAATTAGAAAATATTAGTGATTTTAAATGTAAATAAAATTGTAGCAATATAGTTCATGAAGGGTCTTGGATTCAGTAAATGGTAGCGACTTCCAGAACTTTGTGGATAATGGGATGATAATAATGGGATAATATTCAAACTATTTTTCACCAAAGTAAGGGTGAGTGAGCCCCACAAGGATCTCCGGATCCTACACGATTGGCTTCTATCAACAAATTAAATAGTGACTGTACAAACACTTTAATTTTTTCTGAAATAATCTATTTTTGAATATTCATTTTTCGCTATGATAAAAATTCTGTTACGTGTTGATATATATTAACGTATACTTAGATCCAATGGAAAAACTCTTTATTTGCACTGTTTTCGAGGATTTAAATATTTTTCATTTGTATTAAGAATTAGTTTTTCAATTTCTTTTCGAACTTCTAACTTTGATATCAGTAACCCTGGACACTACGTACAGAACTATACCACTAATTAATATAATCAAAACACAAAAAAATTATACTGTTCTGAAAAAAATAATGTTTGGCCTTGAAAAATTATCACTACATTCTATGTTTTCAATGATGCTGAATCCAAATCTAGCATCAGAAAAGTTATAACACGTACAGTTTTTCAGAGAAATAAATGTATTCTCAAAAAAATAAGGTTTTCATAAAAAGAAGGCGCTTAACTTACTAATATGATTTATTCACTCATGTGTATAAAGTATAAAATACAAAATAAGGTGATCTGATAATACAATATGCCTAACACATAAACCGTAACATTAGAATTTTTACCTAATGTGTTGGTTTCTTCCTTTTGTAGTCCTCTTGAAGTCTTTCTCTCTGTAGACTCCAGCAGTAGTTCGCGAGAATTTTTTCATTCCATTTTCCACTATACCTTCTCTCCATTTCGGCAATCTCCTGATGGAACCGTTGCCCGTGTTCATCAGATACAGCTCCAAGATTGTGGGGAAACAAGTTTATGTGGGGATGGATAAAATGGATTTTAAAGACATGTTACAGCCAAGTACTTGGTAGGCTTGCAGGGTATTCCATCCTTGATTTTGTTCTCTTTGAGAAACCTTTTGTATTTGTCATGCAAAAATAACAGTTTTGTGGTTTCCGACATATTATTGGAAACAGTGTTCCTTGAAGTCAACCTGTAAGGTACCTCATACATCTACTGCAGCACACTCTAGAAGCCTAATTCTTATCCTGATCTCCCACTTTACATCCAAATAAAGGTGGTAGGCTTTCTTCACTAGAGAATACAATGGCTTGCTTCGATTTTTCAATATCCCCTAATCACAGATATAACAGAAACTGTTCACTGGATTTTTTCACTCGCGAGGGATGTTCAGAATATAGGTCTTCTCTCTCTGGTGCTTACACATCAGCTAACCCGTCAAGGGTCTCCTCCCTGCTAATTTTATTCCTCTATCTCTGAAAGGGAAGTCATGAGGGGTCCAGCAGGTAGTTTTCTCAAGCCTTCCTGGTCAGAAAAGTAGACAGTTACATTTAAATAGGATTAGGTTACTATAGGAGCAAAATAAAATATGTGGATTATCATGCCATCAACTACATGCTTCTACCTACATTAATACATGGGTTTCTATTAAAAAATAAAACCTGTCATTATGCATAGGATGAAATCATCCAAAATCCTCATTTTCCTGAAAAAATTGTGATTTTTACAAAAAACGGTACGTGTTAAAGAATTTTAGACATCAGATTCGTTTTCAGCACACCAAAAAACATAAGGAAACAACACTATTTTTCATGGCCAGTTGTTGGTACAGAACAGTGTAATTAATCTGCGGATGTTTGTTTCAAAACCAGCTATTTTTTTTTAGCTACAACTCAGTAACTCGGTCACATACTGAGCCGTTCAATTTCAGATAAAAGAAAGAAAAACTGTAGTAACGAGAAATACTTCAATATCAGACTTATAAGGCAGAGAATGCCTTAAGTATCGACCCTGGTTAAGTATCGAGAATGCCTTAAGTATCGACCCGTATTATATTCTATTATTATTAAGACTTCAGACTTTTTTTATTCTTGAATTTTTTCCTCTCATGTCGGAAATCACTTCCTACCATTTTACTGTATCGCTAAGAGAGCATTCTCGTCCCGAAAATATTTAACTTGACTTTTTGCAATCGTTTTTGTAAAGAATGGTGCCAATATTTTTTGTAATCTTTGTTTTCATTTTGTTGAATAGGAAGCCGTAAAAAAAAAGTGAAAATAACTTATCTTTTTATCACACTTTCGTAAAATAGACTATATTCCACTGGATGTTTATAGTATGGGTTAATTAAATTATTATAAAAATATTAAATTTAATAAGTTTCGTGATACCTAAAAACTCTTGCTCTCCCAGGGATTTTTGTTCAAGAGCCAAGTCTAAGCGAATCACAAAATAAAACTCAATAACAATTGTGCGAAAAGCTCAGTGAATGTAGCAGTTTTTCCCAGAAGTAAAAAAACTCCTATAGCCCGAAAAATAAATCATTATTTGACTGTGAATGGAATGTGCCCACTGTGTGTGATTTTGTTTGCCTTTTTGAGCGATTTGTTTTTGTTACTTCCATTTCAGATTATTTGAATAGCAAGAGCATTGAAATTGAATGTTGGATAACAATGTGTTTAACGCTGGTGAAACTCGTGAGGACTGAATGGAATGCGGCCCATGACGATATCAATTGCCTTTTTAAAAAACAATTTTAAGATAGGGTTTGCGTATTAGTTTCTTGACATGTTTAGGTAATTTTGCCTCCTAACTTTCGTCCAATATAAATTTTACATTTACCTATTTAATTATAACGTATTCAAGCTTAAATTCATTAAATTAAAATCAATTCCAAAAAGTCCCATCAAATTACCTTTACCCTTCGCCGAAAACCCATGACTTCCTGTCCTACTGTATCCTTTAATAGTACTCCACTTATCCCTGTTGAACAGATCCGCTACCTAGGACTCAACTTAGACAAACGTCTTACTTGGAACCCTCACACAAGACTGAAAAGACAAGAAACAGCTAGACGCTTCCGACTACTTCAACACATACTAGACAAACGCTCAAAGCTTCATATCAATTACAAAAGACTTATTTATGTTATTGTGATAAGACCTATATGGACTTACGGAATTGAACTATGGGGCTCCACCAAATCATCAAATTCCTCTCGTATTCAATCCTTGCAATCCAAAATCCTTCGCAAAATCCTAAACGCTCCTTATTTTGTCACAAATAAAACCATCCATAATGACCTGAACGTTCCATATGTTACCGATTTAGCCCATTCCAGATACCTATCATTCCATAATAAACTCCAGGCCCATCCAAACCCACTAGTTTCCATCCTTGGTTCCAATTCCATCCCGGACAATCCTCCTAGGCGTCTGAAGAGAAGATGGCCTCGAGACCTCCTATAATAGAAATATAATTAGAGTGCTGCCAATGGGTAGTGCCTTTACACGTCCTTTCATGTATTTATTTATTCATACAGCCCTTGTACTAGATGTATATATTACAGTTGTACAATTCAATAAAATAATTAAAAAAAAAAAAAAATTCATTAAAATTTCATTAGAAAGTGAGAATTATTATTGTACTACCAGATTTGTAATACTGTTGTAGGAAAGCGGGAGGTGGGAAGGAGGACGTCAAAGTCCATATCTTCAAGTCAGTGTATCTGTCGATAATGCTGTATGGAGCTGAAAGCTGGGTATTGACGGAGAGACAGGAAAGCAGAGTTACCGCTTCGGAAATGAGGTACTTGCGAAGAGTGGCGGGAAAGACGAAAAGAGACTGTTTTCGCAACGAGAGGATTCGTCAGGCACTGAAGATTGTCCCGCTAAAAGAGCTCCTGGAAATCCGACATTGAAATGGTTCGGCCAAGTGGCCAGGATGAATGATCACCCTCTCAAGACGATGGACTACATGCCGGATGGAAAAAGACCTGGAGGACGCCCAAGGATGTCTTATCTCGAGTACATCGAACGCTTCAGCAGAAAAAGAGGAAAAGATCTCCGACAGGCCAGAAACCTAGCAAGAGAACGGGATAGATTCGGCTCCTGGCTGGACGATCCACTACGCTGAAAGGCACTAGAGGGGGGAGCGAAAGAAGAAGAAGAGAGTGAGAATTATTATTGTACATTTTATAGGAGAGTGTCATGGGGTCCTCACGTTAAGATGAAACGCCAATCACTTAATCTTAAACCCAATTTAATGTATTCCCTATTCAGGAAAAACTCCAAATTAGATTAAAGGCAGAACTTTAACACTTACACTTACTTACTAAAACCAATTTGGACATTTGCACTACACATTGACGGCATTGATAAACAAACTCACAGAAAACGACTGCAAAATTTTTCAATCAAAAGTACTTAGAGTTATCCCCAAAGCATCATGGTATGTCAATAACAAAACATTGCATACGGACATAAAAATACAAACGGTTGACGAACACGTACAGACATACTACAATCGCTTTCCAGATAAACTATACGGACACCCAAACCCATTAATAGAAAAAATGGCTACGGCTCTCATGCCTGAGAACACTAGGAGGAGACTAAAAAGAACGTGGATGGGAAACCTATTGCCATAAGAAATTAAATCAATCTTCAGGAGTTGTGCCGCTGGGTACTATTCTTCATGCCTTCCATGGCATTCTGTGTTATTTTACTGTCAGCGAATCTATTGATTGACAATTATTTATATTTGACAGGTGTGGATAAAAATATAAAAAGAATAAAAATTATTATTGTAAATTATTTCTTTTCGTGATATATTAAAATTATTAAATAGAAATAAGTAAATGATTTTTGGGTTCTTGCATACTATGGTATCACCACTTTAGAATTTAATTGATTTAATTTGAAACAAATAATATACCTATGTTTTTATTAAACTAATTGTGATTGTTTACACCAATCCATAAATCTGTAATATCTAATAAAATTTGGGCGAATGGGTCTTTTCTCTTGAGTTGTGTAACTAAAGACTCATGAAGTAAAGACTTCACACATTAACATAGCAAGATAGGATGTCAAAAAAGTATAGTTTGTTCCTTGCCTTCCTTTGCTACCCCTTTGCACTTGGCAGAGCCCCATAATAGTTCAATCTTCTGCCTATTTGCCAACGTTCTTGGGTCAACATAATTGTAACTGTGGCTTATAGTTTTATGTACACAACCCAACTTGTACAGATCCATGTATCCCTTTCCGTCCACACTTTTCTTGGAATACCTCCAATATATTTTGTACCATAATATATAGGCCATATCATGACCTTGGCCATAACTTTGTGTTAGGTAACAGTCCATTACCTTGTAGGGATGCTTTGAACGTCTGTTCGTCTCACGAAATATTCTTTTTAAAGTGTACATTATCACACAAATAAATTTCACTATGTAAAAACCGTATAATTACCAATTTACTTATGTGTATTTCAAATGTGTTTTAAAATAATAAAATTCAATAAATTCTATTAAATTATAAAGTGGTGATACCATTACATACAAGTACCGATTTTTGAATTATGTTCTAAAGTTCAATCATCAAGCGCTTCTTCTGTTGTTTTTCGGCTCTTCTTTCTTTAAGGTAACACTTGATCGCTTATGTTGACATCCTGGATGTCATCCACGAGGTGGATACAGGTAGATAGCCGGTTGTCGCATGGAGCCGATAGATCGATGCGGCGGTGGTGGGGAGTTCTGGGGAGCCTGCGCCCGCCGCCTCATCGCCGACAGACCTCCCCGGACCATCCCGACACCTGTTGGAGTCAGCTCCACGAACTAGTGCCTGACCAGGAGTCGCTGCAGCAACACGCGATAATCGCGCTAGCTCTATTGAAATCGCCGCTCGTTATCAAATATCTCTCACTGGAACAGGTAATAGTAAAAGTAATTCTGTCTCTATGTCTTCCTTCAGTGTCCTCCTCTTCTTCAGCTATTCT
Organism: Troilus luridus; assembly: GCA_964056705.1. Taxonomy (NCBI): domain Eukaryota; kingdom Metazoa; phylum Arthropoda; class Insecta; order Hemiptera; family Pentatomidae; genus Troilus; species Troilus luridus. Next base: position 103,345,013 of record OZ057416.1, on the reverse strand, counting down.
CTTATGTTTACTCTTCAGTTATACATCGAAGACAAAATATATAAAAAAAATTAAGAACAAAAAACTTTAGGTATTTAAAAAAAAAACATACACCACTAAAGTTCAGTACTATGACAAACATGAATAAAACATACAAAGAAATATATATATAAAAAACCATATAATATATAAATTTTAAATCACACTCTCCTGAATACCGAATGGAAAGATTTTATATATATATATATATATATATGTATATATATATATACATATATATATATATATTGGTTTCTACTTATCTTGACTGTTGTAGAAATATATTGTTTATGGTTCTCGAGTTTCAGTCAGTTATTTCAACTTCTTAGGCGACGTTTCGAGACTAGGTTAGTCTCAAACTCATGCCCTAACAGTGAAAAAATGAGCTTTTAGTGAAAACATTAAATAGCACACTAAAATAAATATAAAATGACACAAGTAGGTTGTAATTAGTAGTACTTACAAGTTAAAAAGAATTGATCAGTTTATCATTAATCAGTTACTTCGCAATATATCATGAAATGTTTATATTGCAATAGCTATGATCAACGAGTAAGTAATCTATTTTTAGGAACAGCAGTTTTATTTAATTGTTGAAACCAATTGTTTAATTTTACAAAATTTGTTTAATTGTTACTTCCACAAAATGTTCATTGAACTACATTATTATCCAAAAAAGCAAGCACTCTACCAAAATATATCAGTTTATTTCTTGTTTTCTATTCGTCTTCAAAACTTTCGTAAGAAGAAACAACAAATATTTATATTAGTTGTTGTTGTTGTTTCATTTTAAGGGCAAACAACTACAAATGGTTATTATCATTTATATTAGTTATTTTTATCTTCGGTCTTGGTTTATATTCATTAACAAATAAAAATCCTAATATGAAATTATCCCTGTATTAATACTGGTTTTATTATTTATTAGTTTTTATTTTTTTTGTAGAGAAGATGGCCTCGGGACCATATATTATAGAAATATTATTATAGTGCTGGCAGTGGGTAGTGCCTCTACATGTCCTGTCATGTATCTAGTTAGTCATATAGCCCTTGTACTAGATGTATATATTACAGTTGTACAATTCAATAAAATAATTTAAAAAAATTTTTTTTATTGTCACGCCAAATTAACTTCCATAAAATCTTTATGAATATATTTTATCATTGAACATAGTTTTTAATCAAAAACGCCAGCTTTCTATTAAACTGTATTAGTTTATTATTCCTCAAAATGAAAAACTTTGTAGGAGGAAACAACAAAAATTTATTTTTGTTTTGAAGAGAACTGCACCAGAGATGCAGACGACCCGGGTTCGAACACCGGCCAGGAGATAGATCTTTTCTCTTCAAACAAATTTAAAAAAATAATCACCATCAAAATAACAATAAATAAAAATAAATAATTTTTTATCTTTTTGATTCTTATCTGCTGTCATGTTTTATATTTTACTATCGATATCATGAACAATAAATTGAGAGTAAAAATCATTTATTCTTTCTAAAATTAAATTACCCATTTATTAATACTGGTTTTATCATTTAATTGTGACTCTTGCTAAATTTACATCCATAAAATCTGTATGAATCCCTTTCTTCATAGAACTTCGTTTTAATATTAAACGCAACCCTATTATCAAATTACCTTAGGTTTTTTCTTGTACCTTCTTTTTTCTTCGAAATGAAGATACTTTCGACAAAAGAAATAAATATTTTTTATTTTATTTTTGTAAAATTTACTTTCGAAAAATCGCCATTAAATTCCGATACACAAGCCCACTATCAAACCTATTAATTTAATATTGATTTCTTCTGCTTAAATAAAAAAACACTTCTGATCGAAGAAACAACAAACCTATTTTGTTTTCTATTAGTTAAACGTTTATCTTTGTTCCTTCCAATCTTATGTCTGTGCATATATTTTACAATCGATGTAATAAACAATAAATTGAAAATAAAAATCATTTATTTTTTTAAATATGACACCCCTTTATTAATACTATTTTAATTAACTTTTCAAATTAACTTCCGCAAAATCTTAATGAATCCATTTCATAACTGAAATTCGTTATTATCCAAAAATGCTAGCCAACTATATAAGTTTATTTATTGTTTCTTTCTCTTCTTCAATTCTATTTCTTCATAAGAATAATCAATACTTTTTTTCTTTTAGTTAATCGTTTCTCTTAGTTGTTTTTATCTTCGGTCTAGGTTTATATTTGACTATCATGATATCATGAACAATAAATTAAAAGAAATATCATTTATTTATTTTTGGATGAACAATGAAATTACCACTTTTTGAATACTCGTTTTAATCTAGAGTTGTTATTCTCGTCAAATTTACTTCCATAAGATCTTAATGAATCCATTTTACCATTGAACTTGGTTTTTTACTAGACACGGAAGCTAATTATCAGACTACCTTAGTTCATTAATTGTTTCTTCTATTTCTTCAATGAATTAATTTCGTAAGAGGAAACAGCAAACCTTTTTTTGTTTGTTTTTATTAGTTATATATTTCTCTTTGTTCCTTCCAGTCTTTGTTCTGGGTATTTTTTTACTATCTATATTTCGTTGATTTTTTATTTTTGTTAGAGAAGACATTCGTTGACTGTAAGTACTAATGTAGGATGGAAATAGTTGGGGGTGCAGTCAAAAATTTACACAATAAATAAGTGGAAACTTATTATATTTCATGTGTGCCAACGTTTCGACCTACTTTGTAGGTCATCTTCAGGGCCAATAGGAGTGGCTACTCGGTGTAAAAAGTAACTGAAGATGACCTACAAAGTTCAATAAGGCCGAAACGTTGGCACACATAAAACATAATAAGTTTCCACTTATTTATTTTATTTTTGTTGTTCACTTTTCAAAAATTAGATCTCTGTTATATTTTATTTACCTTGGTTAATAAGAATTAATTATTCTAATATTCATAAACAATAAATTATTAATAATGAATAATGTTTTTCCCTTGCTCACTTCAATTTTACTCTTTACTGTTTTAAATTGCCAAGTTTACTTCTACAAAATTTTAATGAATCCGTTTTATTTCTGATCAGAAATAAACTCCCAATATAAGACTAAAATAATTTATTTCTCGTTCATTACTTTTTCCAAGAAAAACTTTCTTAGAGAAAAAAAGAAAGAAGAAACAGCAAACGATCGTTGTTTTTTTTTTTTTAATTTTTCCTTTCGTAATTTATTTTCCTTTGGCCTCGGCATTATATTGCTACTGTCAATATTTGATTCATCTTTTTTTTTATTTAGAATTTAATTTATCAATAATTATGTCTTCATTATAATGTACTTCTCTTATAATGTACTATAAAGACTGTAGATTGATCACGAAAAACAATTTTTAATTAATTTATAGTAGTTTTCCTTTAAAAAAACCTATATTTATACTTATTTCTTATACAATCCGTTTGAAATAAATTATAAGATTTATCGTAATGTTCTGTATACTCTCTATGTAAATATTATATTAATATTATATCTTGCGTATTAGAAAAGGTGATTCAGTAATTTTCTACTTGGCTGAAAAACTTCAGGTGTCTCTCCTTTTATATTACCCAACCGTTATTCATATTAAAATACTGAATTTAAGAATTAAATTCATTTAAATTTTTTGACTTTATCATACACTAGAAATAATCAGAACTTGAAATGAAAGTAAAAAAAGGAAATATCGAAAAAATTATCAAAACATTCAAACATATTTTTTGAAATGCTTAACAACAACAATAAATACTCAGACAGTTACATGATTTAAATATTGAAATTTTTATTATTATTTTTAGGATGTAGGGAGCACTAAGCGGCTTAGTAGTAGAGCACTGAGTTGCCATGCCGAAAATCCTGGTTCAAATCCCCCTACAGGGAAGACTAATTTAGTCTGTCAGCAGCCGGAGATGGATCATATAGGATCTAGGACCATCCTGGGGCCCACCCAGCCTCTTAAATGGGTTCCCAAAAAGGGGGGAAATCTGGTGTTGAGCGTGATCTAGGACAAATCACCTCCCTGCACAACCGTTGTCAATGTCTCTACCATGTACTGAACCCCATACCCTTGAAGGGGTGTAGTGGTTCAGGTTTTTTTTTGTAGTACTAATATACTATATCAGATTAATGTATCTGATAGCCAAATACATTTTGTTATATCACAAACAAAGATTTCGAATTATTTCTATGAAATTAGTTATTTTATTTGGTTTAGATAATCCTAGTTATTATTTTTTGTTATAAATATTCTATATTATATTTATTTTAATATAAATCAGTTTCTTTCTGGTTTAAGAAGGGAGAGAAATTCCACAACGCTTTCCCACATTCCAACGAGATAGATAAAATGATTTCTAAACATTAGCAGCTCTGTGGGAATGGATTTACTTGTTTTTAAGGGTTGGTGTTTTAATTGATTTAATTTATTAAATATATTAATTAATTAAACTATATTTATTGCCTTAAAATTGTTAAATAACAAAAAAAAAAAAGTTCTGTTTCTGACCATTCATAATGGTAAAACATTTTTTTTTTTAAAATAATGAAGATACCTACAATTGTACAATTTAAAATTTTGAATCAAGTATCTTCTTTGAAGCGCGTTATTTATTGATACATTTGATTTATTAATCTAAATCATTGATCATTGACGGTTCACTCATAAAGTTAGATATTTTTAAAAACAAGTTATCTTAGTTGATATTGTTCGTATTTTTGTTTCATTTTCTGCTTTGTTTGTTTCTACTTGTAATTATATATTGTTTCTCTCTATATAATTATTGTAATCGTATTTCTATTATTTTTTATTTCTTGTACTCTGTTTTTTATTTTGATTTTTTAATTGTTATCACTGGAGGTAATTCGCATTTTTTTCTCATTTGTTAATTTAGCGGTAGTAATTAATTAAATGCAATCCCATTATACTCTAAGACATAATAATACCCTGTATAGAAACCTGTATTGTTATTCTAAAGAGACTTGTCCAAGAATAAATAAAGACTTTATTATTATTTTTATTATTAAATTGAAATTGTGTACTTAAAATACTTTTATATACTACATTTATTTTTAAAATTTCAATATCAACAAAACAGTGAGTTGTAAAACTGTATTTGACTGTTATAAAGCCTCACTTAATGTGTATACAAGGTGGGATTTTCCACTGTATCTTTTCCGAGTTATTGGTTTATATATTTGTATATATATATATATATATATATATATATATATATATATATATATATATATATATTGAGATATATATATATTTTTTTTAATGAATATTGAAATAATATATTAATTTACGGTAGACAGTGGGGTAGCTTCGTGAGTAGAGTGCTGAGTTCCTGATCTAAAGTTTTCGTGTTCTATTTAATAGAACTGTTATTAATTTATTATCTATCTGTTAACAGCCATACATGGACCCTTGAAAAATCTAATAAGTGCTAAATCTAAAAAATAACCTTTTTATCAGTAAAACCAAAGGGTAAAGAGAATACGGGGTCGCTAATAAGTACTCAATTAAAAAAAAATCCGGTAAATGAATTATTAAATCTATCAACATAGATGGATCTTGTGGAATTTTTAGACCTTCCTTTGACTTATCCAGCCTCAATAAATTTGGGGGAAAGTCGGAGGGCTTTGTGTTGTCTCGGTCAAATTACTTCTTTTCACAACCACTGGCTTACAGTACAGTCTCTATCATATACTCTTCCATTCACTTGAGTCATGTATGTTTCATGGATTATAGAAGTGCAGGTTTTTTATTTTTATTTTCTGGTATTGCCTCTTATTGAGTATTTACTGTGTGAAGTATGAGGGATTTTTATTCTACAATATCTTAAAAAGTTCGCTCCTTTTTCAAAAAGAACAAAGCCATGATTCGAAAATCTTATTTCTCAATATAGGTATTTGAAAAATCGATATATTGTCATAATTTAACCAAATGAAATAAAAAAATAAATTTGGGTACGGGTATAGCTGTTAGTCTTTTTTGCAGCGGGAGATGAATCATATAGGATCTAGGACCCTCCTGCGGCCCACTCAGCCTCTATAAAAAATTATAAAAATTGGGTACCCAAAATAAGAAGGAAAATCTGGCGTTTGAGCTTGACCTCGGACAAGTGACCTCCTTGCAGAACCGTTGTCCATGAAATAGTACAGTCTCTACCATGAGCTGAACCTTTTTTAATTTTATTGGTATAGCAAATTGTTTCTATTAGAATGATGGTACTAAAATTCTTTTATTAATAATAAGAACATTTATAAAAGCTTGAAACTGTTTTTATTTTAACTTAGGTCATTATTCCTATAAAAATTTAGATTCAAACATGATACAACTAAAAAAAAATATGACTACATTAAAAAAAAACTATCATATCCTTCCCTGGAAATGGGACATTAGGTATTATATAGTTCCTGAATTGAAAAGCTTTAACCAATATATTTGCTACTTCACTCATATATTTTTTAAAATAATTTTATTTTGATTTTTCTCATCTTTGCTATACATTTTTATAATGCTTATAACAGATTTTAAAAATTAAGTTTCTTTTTTAGGAATCTATTCAGTTTTTAATTCTTTGTTACTTAATAATTGAAATGTATATATGTTTGATCTGTTCCGAGATGCCCTTAAGAGTGAAAGGTTTTATTATATTTTTTTTTACAAAAGGGAGCGGAGTGGCTCAGTGGTAGAGCACTGAGTTGCCATGCTGGAAATTCTAGTTCAAATCCCGCTGCAGGCAAGACTTTTATTTAGTCTGTTTGCAGCCGGAGATGGATCATATGGGATCTAGGGCTCACCCAGCCTCTATAAAATGTTATGAATGTAGGTTACCCAAAACAAGGAGAAAAATCCGGCGGTTGAACGTGATTTAGGACAAGTCACCTCCTTGCAGCACCGCTGTCCATGAAACAGTACAGTCTCTAACATGTACTGAACCGTAGACCCGTTCACGGGTTGTAGTGGTACAGGTCTTATACATTGAATATATATTGATAAACCAGAATAAAATAAAAAAGGATATAAAATATTCGAAACGGATTAGGGCAGGACGCGTACCTCTTAGGATAAGAGGGTATTGCTCAATAAATCTTGCGCCATTGGTGGATAAATGACTTAGACGGAACATAAACATAATCCAAACATAAACATGATCTGACCATAAACTACGTCTGCAGCATCCATTAGACAGATAGGGACAAATTTATAGACTTGGAGACTGAGCGGGCCAACTAGTTGTAAGTCATAGGCTAGTTAGTGCAACTTGCCACTTCAAAGGCTGCTTAATTCATGGAGCTATTTAGTGCTATAAATATTTAAGGCCGTTCACAGGGATCAGCCAGGGGGAGATAGTGAGAGAGAGAGAGAGAGATAGAGAGAGAGAGGGAGAGAGAGAGGGGGGGAGAGAGAGGGAGAGGGAGTGAGGATCTTCGGGATAAATTACAAGGAGCCAATAGAGCCTTAGCTGAGTTATGCAAGTGGCGTTTCATTTTATTTTTAAAAAATTGTAAGGAGCATTTAATATTCCACGAACACGTTTTTAAATAAAATGTCATTTTCTTTATAAAATATGCATATTTAATACGGTTCCTTATTAAAGAAAAAGAAAATGCATTAGATAATATTAACAGTGAACCCGAAGGATCGATGCCCATACTAGCAATCTGCTTAAAAATATGTGTCAACGAGACACTACCCAAAAAACACAATTGCTGGATCACTCATTACGCAATGTTCTAGCCGTCAGACATATGCCTCAGTCCTCATAAAAAAAAATAAAAAACACCTGTACCACTACAACCCGTGGACGGTTCTATGGTTCAGTACTTGTGCTGGGAGGTGTGGGAGGATCCATCTTCGGCCGCTGACAGCTTAAATAAAGGTTAGATGAAATAATATATTGCATTAAAGAAAATCATACTTTTCGTCTAATAAATACCTAAACATAACATTTTGGTTTTCTAATTTGGTTGAAAATCGCGGTAAAACAACAATTTTATCAATCAAAATTAACTAGAAACAGTCATAAAATACATATGAGTGTGATTGAGCCCCCGGAGGGTCCTAGATTCTATATGATCCATTTCCGGCTGCTAACAGACTAAATAAAAGCCCTTATTTAATTAAGTACTTCGTTAGTTACTAAGTCTAACAGCCTTTACAATTCCCGTTCAACCTTTGCGATGCTATTAGCCGTGTGCATGCCCTGCGATTCCATTGCGCCATCTCTAAAATTCTCTAGTTTTTGTGGAAAATAATGGTTTGGGTGGAGGTAAATAAATTTCTCTTAGATATGGAGAAATGTTTATTAAGTAGCCAACGTTTCGACCTACATTGCAAGTCGTCTTCAGGGCTAAATATGCAAAATACAGACAATTGAAAATTAAAAAAATTGTTCAAAATTACTAGATATGGTAAATATTAAGGTTAAAATGTATGAGTGTCAACAGTAGTATTAATAAAAAAGTGACAGGAAGGTAGTAAAAAAACGTAATAAGAATAAAATAAGTAGTAGAAAACAATAAAAAAGAAAGTGTTAAAAATTACAATTGGTAAATATTAAAATCAAAATACGTAAGTATCAGGTATCTGAGTGGTAGGCAATAAAGATAGGGAGGGAAAGAACATGAGATATATATAAATAAAGAGCAAGGATGGTCATTATTGTGTATTAATAACCATAAAAATAGAAAATAAAAACTCCTGTAAGTAATGAAATAAAAAAAAAAAATATTAAATAAAAAAATTAAAAATACAGTAAGTAATAAATAATATATAAGTAAAAAAAATATTCTATTACTAGTATACATTATAAATGCATTATAATTCCTTAATAATAATACAATTTTAAAACGCCTTTTTACGTTTTTTGCCTTTTAACGGGTAACAGCCACATTTTACTTCAGTAAAGAACCGTTGGAGGGAAGATCGTTTTATCAATTCTAGTTTGTTTTTTTAAAAAGTTTTTTTAAGCATTTTCTTACTTTTCCTTTTGACTATCCTTTTTTTCTGATTATCATAAACTCTAATACATAAGTGCATTATATAAATATATTTCATCATAGAAATATTAAATACATCCTTCGATCTCTTATTAAAGAAAAATTATAATAATAATAAAAGAATTTATTACTTTAAAACAATTTTATTTCTCACATTTTTGTCTTATAATCATCATATAGATGTAATTGTTTTTTGTTTTAAAGATATAATATTTTTCTCATTATTTTATTAATCAATGATTCAATTATTATTTTACAGTTTGTTTTTGTTTTATTTCATTATCAACCGTTTTAGGCTTAAAGAGAGTACCTTATCTACTTCATTTTTCGGATAACATTTTTGTATAGTTAGCCTAAATGCAAATTTATTTAATAATTCATAATTGTTTAAATATTTTTTATGATTAAGTAATTAATTTCTGTAATGAATTATTTAGTAAAGAAGTTTAGCATTTTCCCGATTATCTACGATAAAGATTTAATTTTTTCCTTACGATTTTTTTCTGCAATCAGAATTACTACGTTATGTGTTTTATTGTTGGATTTTAAAGCGATGTTTTAGGGACTGTTTTCCTTCCATCAGGTAGGGGATATCTCAGTGTCCTGATGGAATACAGTAGAGCGCTGAGTTTCTAATCTCTAGTGCTGAGTTCAAAAACGGCTGTGGTAGATAATTATTCTTATTAACGCTGTGATCGACCCGGTGATATCTAGTGATTTTTACGGAGCTCAACAGTCTGAGATTATGTGATTACTATGAGTTAGGGTTATTTTTAATTTTTTCTTCTTGTATAACAGTTGACCTGGAAACATATATGAGACTCTTGATTATACACAAAAAATAGTAGAACACCCGTACTCTATATGAATCATCATATGCCATCATAAGCAACTATTAGCAGTCCAAAGTGACCTGTTGATAATATTGTCTTTGTATGATAATTGCTTGTGTTTAGCTAACTGCTGATAGTGTTGTGAAATTGGGTTCATTGTACCTGAAATTGTGACCTAGATCTGCTTAATTATAGTCCAATATCAGTTACGAAATACCTAGATAAGTGAATTACACCCTACAAACATTAAATGAACCTCTAGGGAAGAGGTTCGAAATTTTTTTTTTCTCATAGACCACTTTCAAAATTTAGCTGGTTCCGGTAGACCCCCTGCAGCTAAATTTCTACCATATTCCCCAAATTAGGCGGTCTTACTCAACAAGATATGGCTATTTTAACGGAAAAGGATTACCTAATTAATTATTGCAATGAAATAAACAAAGTACCGACGGCAAACTGATTCTAATTACACTGGCCGACAAATTTTTTTTTTTTGTAACATAAAACTGAATAGCATAAGCTAGTACAGTAGAACGTCGATTATCCGGGCGTCAATTAACCGGAACGTCAATTATTCGGACTGTTTCGGAAAAATTTCAAAAAATAAACATTTTCGCGAGTTGAATATTAAACAAGGATTTTTAAGACTTATTGCTTTGTTGTATAATTTTACACAATAAAAAATTTATGTTTCTATCAGTTAAAATATTAAAACCTTAATTATGTAACACACTTTTATTATAAATATTTAATGATCTTACAAACTGCTATAGGAATATATTTATAATCTTATTTGCAAATCTTTTAGTTGTTTACGGTTTTTGTAGTTAATATTCTGAGCTAGAGTTCTTTGAATTAATTTGGTGGGTATATGTGTAATAGTTTCCCGTTTTCCCGGATTAGGTTTTCATGAGAATTCTTCATTTATTCTACTCCCCTAATTTGCTTTTCAGTCTGTTTTTGAACGTTCCTTGGTGACACACCAGAGTTTAGTTTTACACCAAAGCTAATTATCTAAGTGCGGAGTAGAAATTGATTCACGAAACTTGTGAAAATGTCGAAAAGAAATCGTGTTGTTCTATCCCTTGAGGACAAAGTAAAAATCATTAAGAGGATAAAAAAATTATAAAATCCTGCTGCCCTTGCGGACGAATTTAAATTCGGAAAATCGACCATTTACGACTTTAAAAAAATACGAACTCTATCATTAATTTCACGTCAGTTATGGATAGTGAAGCTGGACCAAGTCGCCAAAAAGTGATGAAGAAACCAAAAAATATTGAACTTGATGAAGCCGTCTATGTATGGTTTCTTCAAAATCGAAGTTTGGGAGAGCCCTTGTCTGGCCCACTTGTTTGCGAGAAAGCAATCGATTTTAATATCAAACTGAACGGGGATAAAGTGTTTAAGGCTAGTTCTTACAAATGTCTTATGACAACGTTTAATCGTTTAAATAAAAATATATTGTTTGTATCCTGTGTTTTTATTGTTTCCTACTTCCAATTTTACTTTGTGCATTGCGTCGGTTATCCGGAAAATTTCAGTATCCGGAATAGGCCTGACATTGATTAGTCCGGATAATCGACGCTCTACTGTAGAAGGAACTTCTCTTAATGAGAAAATGACCAGTAGACTTTATTCAAAACTTCTTTAGTTTAGAACTTCTTTTAGTTTGTTACAAATGATTCCTAAACCGTGTCTTCTAAACAAATAAATTCACTAAACTGAACAGAACCAAACTTTATTGTTACCATAAATCCCATGTTTATTGCTTAACACATTACAATTCGGGTAGCAATTGTGGTTAAAAACGAGGACTGAAATGCCAAATACCTAACAGTCATGGATGCAAAAAAAAAATCTATATTAAATATTTAAATTTTATAAACGTAAACAATTACATGGACCGCTTTTGTTGTATAAATTTCAAACGAACGGTCTAAAATTATTATAAAAAAATCTGTACAACTATTACCGAGGTAGAGTCCTGGTTTAAGTAGGAACTGTATTACTTTAAAACCGACAATTATGATGCTTTAGCCGAGATCCTGCTTAATAACAATTTTACCAAGTTCAACCCAATTTGTAAAGGCTAGATGATCCACAGAAGGGTTTGCAGATCTCACATTGTCGATCAAAGATCAAAGAAAGATGAGATAACAGATTAAATAATTTAAATGTCAAAGCCTTCACCTTCGGCAAATCAACTATACACACTTAACTAATCCACTATTTTCAAAAATACGAAATCCAGGTATTGGGATAACATTTCCAAATTTCCTATCCTAAAATGCTTACAGACCTCAGAGTGTGGATGAGATAACGAATTCCTCCATTTGATGGGGGTTACTTGTAGTGTAGTGGCTAATAAAATAAAATAATGACCTTTTATGCTAACAGTATCGATCATTGGTTGTTAACATATTACATAATTCATCTGCCATAGCCGGATTCATACCCAAAACTTACAGCTCAGTAACTGAGCTACTCCCCACCCTCACGCATCAACAAACTACCTAAAACATGACCTGATAACAGTTTGAAATTTAAATGTAATATGACTATCATTGAATCGAGTATACAAAATCGATTCTAACCCTATTTCATAAGACGAACTAAATGAAATGGGGCTTCAAATGAAGAAGAGCTATAGACAAAACAGATTAAAAAAAAAAGTATATTCAAAAGGAATTTTCCGGATTAAAGCGATAAACTGATAAGCCTGTTTGCGGATAAACCCCTCGTAAAAGCCATTTATCTGCTTCACTACAAACCCTTGTCGATAGTTACTGCTAAATCGATAGCTCTTTTGATATATCACAATATTTCTCCTCCTCGGCTAAGAGCCGAAAATACTCAACGACGACAATAACTTCAGCAATAAAACATCATATTTCCGATACCGATGAGTTTCCGCGAAATAGTGGGGTTTTTCGTATCATTAATGAAAATATCCGAGGTAATTATCAGTCTGAGTCACGAACTGATAAGGAGGTGACGTCATCGCCTTATATGTAGTAATGATGCTTAGGCTACTTTGGGAGAGGAGTGTGCTTATAAATTAGACACTAAAGTGACTTGATGCAAACCTTTAGGTTATATTAGGTATACTAAGAAACGTTTATCGACTTAGATAATCTTTCTGAACCTCGACACTAGTAACAAGTCAGCCATACCCCCTTACTATGAATGCGTAACTCAAACCGATCGATACCGAATAAAAAAATACTTTATGAAATCAAAACATTTTTATTCAAAGTATTTACCCTTATTTCTATACATTTTTCCCAGCGCCTTATCCACATTTTCATCCCAGAAATGAAAAATTCAGGGTTTCGTAATGAAATAAAGACTGAAAATGAGGATTTGACTTGAGGAACATTTTCAAAGATTTTATTCTTAGGGAAGTTGACGAAATTTCTTAAGAGACGGAGATAAGTTGTTTGTTTCTTGGGGTTTTAAGGGCGTAGAACATCTAGGTCATCAACGCCCGTTGGTTACTAAGCTTTAGGTCTTCCTATGGTAACCCACCCCCGGGCCCGCGAAAGAACGAAGCAAGAGGCGCGCCCAGGCTCGAAGGGGCCGGCCGAAGTCCAGAAGGCGCCCAGGTCCCACAAGTCATGTGGTGGTTATATTGTTATTTAGGACACGAAGATGAGGATAAAAACCATGTTAACCACCTAACTACATTAGTACAATCCACTAATGTTTACTATCGACTATTCATGGAAAAGTCCAAATCCTCTCAGATCCTCGGAGCTAACATGCTCTGTGGGACAAGTGGCGCCTCCATAACCCCCAGCACCAGCCCCCTGGAGCCCAGGACACCTCCCCCCCCAGCACCACGCGGGCCCGCACCAGTGAGCTTCGTTTTAGTCTATCTATAGATTATATATCTACTTTGCTGTAATAGATAATTAGTGATGATAACAACACTTAGTTATTTACCGGAAATTAACTTGGAGCGAGGTGTGTATAAACAGATATACATATATATGTACACATACATAACATACATATATATATATATATATATATATATATTTCACATCAAATGGTGGTCATCAGTTTACACTTGGTAATGAATTTAATGACCGCATCTATTGTGGATTTGTGACGGAGATAACTCCGAAGGTGGATGTTGGAGGACTTCCTAACCCAACTCGATTAGTTTCTTCACTTTCATTCGAGAAACACCATGTCTGGCGTAGTCCTGCAAGAGTATTTATTTCGATTAACCGAAGAAGTTTTTTTGTTTTTGTCACATTTCGTTAACATCGATGCGAGTGTGAGTGTGATGGTTTCACTTCTGGGTAGTAATTAAAAATGAACTATTTATGTATTAATCTGCGACTACGGCTGATATATCTTGTCCAAGTTTACACTCTTAAAAAAAATTACTCGAAAATCGCTTGTCTCCATGGTTACATTTGATGGTATACTAAATAAAGTCCGTTCAATTGTATTGGTAATACATACTACCAAAAAAGAGAGAATTGACAACAGCTCATTACAATCTGTTAACAGGGGTGTCCAGTAATTCCACTTTGAATTTCAGAAATAATAAAAACAAACATTTTATACAAAACGACCCAAACATTTTATTGATGAGGATATTGTTGACGGTATGGATCTTGAGCAATATTGAAATGGTCGCGGTGCAGTCATTGGATTTTACATCAATATAAAAAACTATTTTGTACCAACGTATCATTTTTATGCCATCATGAGGGCTGAGAATAATAGAAAACAAAAACTGAAACGCAATGTCAACAATGCAAACACTGAAAATATAATAATTTACATAGACGAAATTATATTAATGAAATACAATGCACAAAATATTAAATTCTAATATAGCTCTTTAAAAAATTAAGGCCCTAGAGCCTTAGTTCCCAAAGTGGTCCAGACGGACCCCCAGGGGTCCACGGAGACTCGACGGGGGTCTACGTAGACTCGACGGGGGTCTACGTTGGCGTGACAAAAAAAATGGTTTTAATAATTATTCGATAAAAATTCGGTATCAAGGACGGTGGGATCCAGCAATGATGGATGATTACTGCTGGGTTTTAATGAGAGAAGATGCACCCCCCGTATTAAAATAAATTTATCGTGTTTCAAAAAAATGTTTCTGATGTATATATGCTCCTTAAATGTCAACTTAATATAAATTAAAAAAAAAATCGATATATAGGAGTAAGAAAGCTAATAAAAGCATTGTTAAATAAACAACAAGTGGCTTTACACTTGTGCATATACTTTGTTTAATGTAACAAGGATTGCTTACGTGTTACGACTTCCTGTTGGTCATTTCCTCATTAAGAAAGGTTCGTTCTAGTAGCTTATGCTATTCAGCTGTTACTAAAAACGATTTTCAACCTAATAGTAAACCAAAATATTGTATTTAAGAATTTCTTAGACATAAAATTTATTTTTTAAATGCAGTATACCATAATTTCTTAACGATGTAAAAAGTGGAAAATACTCCTGAAAGTGTTGAATCAGGAACGAAGTTTAATTTTATAAAGTAATAAAAAATTGTAGAGACATCCATGGTGTTAACAATCAACGTAAGTAAATATTTGGCATTTACTATAAGCGCCATTTTGTATTCCAACGGTTTTAATTTAGCAGTTACGGATTTTTCAATGCAACCCTATGTAAGTATTTATTTAATAGAATGATTTTAATTATTTCAATTTCGGTATGTAAAAAAAAGAGTCATTCAACCTTAACAATTATTACTACAACCCATGTCGGTTCTCGATTATTTTTGGCAGTGATTTGACCGAGGTGAAGCACAACCAACAGGTTTCACTTCAATCCAACCCAGAAGGATCTGCAGGTTCCACTGGATCCATTCATGACTGTTATATTAAATATTTTTATTTATTGTTCTTTTGATGTTGATTATTTTTAAATATTTTTATTTTAATAAAAAAATAAAAAAAATTCGTCTATACTGGACTCATTTCCTTTATAATTTATATTGGGAGAGAGAAAAAAAAATATTTTCCAAATTAAATTCATTTTAATTTGTATTTAAATAAAAATTAAAATGAATTTAATTTGGAGATATTTTAGACTTGTAACTATGATAAAGTTATGTAAATGATTCGTTACCGATGCAGAAAACAAAAAATGTGATAAGATTGAATATGACATATTGTCAAAACGTCTCAAGAGAAAAATAAAGATCAAAGCAAATTTAACCGACTGGATGGAGGATGGGAAAATTTGTTTTTTCTCTTTCCCAGTATAAATATTTTTATTTTGAAGAGAAAAGATTTGTCCAAGCCGGGATTTTTTATCCGTGCGGTGCTTTGACCACTGAGCAACCAAGGCTCGTATCAAAGCCAGACAAATCCATCCTCTTTACCGATCCTATATCTCCGTGTCCTCTCGATTTTTGCGATGTATACACGGGGAAGAGTGTTCATTGAACATTAATTAGGAACTCGACTTACGTCAATTTTATATTTTTAAATTTATTTTTTATTTACTGTTCTTTTTATGATGATTATTTTTAATATTTTTATGTTGAAGAGAAAAAAACACGGGCGGCCCGGGTTCGAATCCTGGTCAAGGCAAATATTTTCTCTTCAAAATAAAAAAGTTATATCAGCGCTCCTCAAACTGAGCTACCTCGCTCCCAAAAAAATGTTAATTTATTATTCGAACAGAAAAATACTTGGGACTTTTTGAAATATAAATCCTTTATTTATTTATTTTTTTTGTTTTACACAACTTTGGGGTATTCTAGATCAACCAATAATAAAAATTCTGTGTCTTTTGTTCGTCCCTGTATTTTTTCCCCCTGTCAGTCTTGACCTGAGATTTTGACCAAATCCTCATACTCTTGTATCGGGGTAGGTCTCGGCAGTTTCATCCTTACGTATATCTTCCGTAACCCCGAGTTCTCTCATATCCTTTTCTGTTGCCTTAAACCAATTCGGTTCACATTGTTTATTTGTAAGGAATTCAAATATTCTTTTGCTACTTGAATTCATTCGCAGGATTTGTCCATAGAAGTTAACCCTTATTTTCATTAATTATGTCATTATTGTTATACGTCGGAGGTTCTTTGTGTTATTTTATAAAGGGTATAATATACAATTATAAAACGTAGAGTTTACAATAATAAAAATCCTTTATTATAGGAACCATTTATTTATTTTTTAAATGAGGTTTCCATGTCGTATTTATCTGCATTTCAAAGCTCGAGATAAGGCTTATCATTGTTTTCGACTAAGAGTTGCGCCTAATTCATTCTCATATCAATATGAAACTTTTGGCATTTTGAGAGCAACTTTTGAAAGCTTTCAGTTTTAGCTTTCGGTGCCGTTAGGACTTCCGAGGCTGGAACGACTTAAAGTACTTCTGTGTCCATTATAAAACTCTCGACAGGGCTTTAGTCCTGATTTAATGACTCAAAAGTTTCGATTTATTTTTCCTTATAATACATTAATTTATTCTTAGATTTATTTAAAATTAATAAAATTAGCGGGATAGGGAACGAGGTAGCTGATTGCGTTGAGTGCTGATTTACTCGACAGGTTCCGGGTTTCAAATCTGCCAATGTCACAACTCTTATGATCAAGAAGTCACCTTGATGCACACTTGTGACTTATCTATCTATTAATGGTTTATTTTCGGTCAAATTACTTCAATTTTTCATTCTTCTACCTTATTTATAAAAATTGAACTAATGCGGAACAAATTTTTATTTACAAACGTATTTGTATTTTTTATTTTTCTATACTTTTAATGGGGTGGGCAACACATGACAGTGCACAAATGAAGGTACCAGTTCCACAGGTTGTCGTTTTTGACGTTAAATTACATCTTTTCTTTCGTTTCCTTTTTAATATTCCAAAAAAATAAAAATAATAGTGAGTTTTGGTAAGAAAGAGAGAGAGAGTGTTATGTGAAATGTGTATATTTCGATTATAATTTCTTCAAGAGATAAATTGTTCAATATTTCGAAGTACAGATGCCACAGGTCTGTGATGAACAAATTGTAGCATATTATTATAGTATATATTATACTAGCATATCAAATCCACTAATATTTTGTAGTATATTAGTGGGTTTGACAGTAGTTTTTGTGCTGATTACGGAAAAAATAGTTAAACAATTCCATTACTCTTAGATAAGTCACAAATTTCATCTAAAATTTTAGGGTCTATACTTAAAGAAAGACATATGTTAGCCTCCGGTGTTACATTTTTATGGTACCGATTTAGAGAAAAGGAATTCGTCCCTTTTTTTACACACGAGGGTGACCTAGTTTACTACAGCAACCTGGAATCATGGAAATGTACAAAATCACGAATGAACCATAGCAATGGTTTTCATTCGATTCATCAAAAAGAAGTTACACAGTGGTTACACAAAGTTTCCATGTTTCCTCTGTGAATGGGATAACCGTGACGGGAAACAATACTAAGTCACCAAACAGCCATGTATCCAAAAGCATTCTCATTGTAAGGGATTATCCCACCAATGTTTAAAATGTATGTATATAATTTAAAATTAAATAAAAATTAAAATCTCAAAAAAAAATAAAAAATACTATGTCAAGCAGACGTGGCCAATCAGAAAACCTCTTATTTCTGGAGTTAAGAATGTTGAAAGACAAAGTGGATCCTAAAAAGATCTTACTTCCACCACTTCATATCGAATTGTGGCTATTGAAACAGTTTGTGAAAGCATTACCCAACGAATGATTGTGTTTCAAGATCTTTGTGAACTTTGTATCCGATGCTAAGCTGAAAGAGGGATTGTCTTTCTTGGGCCTGACATCAGAAAACTTTTAGAAGATTAAAGTTTTGTCACTAAAATGGAAATAGAAGAAAAAAATACCTGGAATTCATTTAAACTTCTTGTAACAGGCTTTCTTGGACTTTGGTTGCTGAATTGTTACAAAACTACAAAATGTTGGGCTGCAACATGAGTCTCAAAGTTCATTTCCTTTACTCACATCTGGACTACTTTCCAGAAAATGTTAGGGCTCTAAGTGAGGAACAAGAAGAGCGCTTCCATCAAGATATAAAAGAAATGGAGCGCAGAGATGGGATGTCAACATGATCGCAGACTACTTAAAGGGAAATTTACAAGAACACAGCCGAAAAAGTACCGAAAGAAGCTTTGATGAAAATATAAAGTGTTTTTACAAAGACTTAAAATAACATTACAACACATGTGGATCACTTTTATGCTCATTTTAGCTAGGTATCGTTGTTGTTTTTTGCTTTTACTTCATGTTAAAATAATAAAAATAAATCCAAAATTTTCCGTTTTTTTACACTTTTTCCATAAACTTCCACTTTATTTTGTAGGCAAGCCATACATGATAGAAAAAAACCAATGCTATTTTTTAAATCAACTCAAAAAACTACAAAAAGATCAGTACATTCATAGTTTATTTTGCAGACCTGTGTGATATATGTTTGTTGAAACGTTCATTGCTTAATGCAATGATGAACACTCTCTCATACTAAAACTCACGATTAATTTTATTTTTTAGAACAGTAAAAATGAAAAGATTGAAATGTTAAAACTCTTCGTGTATAACTCGAAGCGACGACCTGTGGAACTGATGCCTATTTTCAGATTATATAACATTTTATTGGGTGTGAAAAATGAAATTAATTAAATAGATTGCTGGTTTCCATTTTTCTAGAAAATCGAACATTTCATGTTTTTTGGCATTTCGTTAAATCCATACCCGGCTTGGCACGTATTATTCATTCAGATGGATAATAAATTTTTCAATCAAAATATATTATACATTTTCTTTAATATCTTCAAATAGCCTTTGTATTTAATATTATTATAATTAAACAGGCGGGAAAACAAATTAAGTGCTCAAGTTGATTTATTGGTCCGTAGGCATTTAAATCAAATCAGATTAATTAATTTTCTAACCCTCTATAACAGCTCTTGAGGCCCGAATAATCCGAAACCTCTCTGGCCTCTAAGCTTAATCCAAAACCCGTTCAACAGGATGATAATTTTTATAATATTTATGTAATGGAGATCTATTTGAATGTCATACATAAAATATAGTTTATTAAAATGTACATATTATTTAATAAAACAGTTAAAAAGATAAGATTATCGGTGATCTATTGATTATAAAATTTAAATTTAAACCGATTTATTTAACCTAGAAAAAAGAAAGTTTAAAAAAAAACCTATAGCAGTACATCCAACAAGGTCTTGGGTGAAGTACAGTGTAGAGACTGTCCTGTTTCTAAGTTCTACGATCACGGCTTAGATCACGGTTTACCGCCAAGATTTTCCCTTGGAGGATCTGTAGATACCACAAGGCTAATCAACATATTTAATTATTCATCTGCACTATCTGAAATTGAACCTAGGGCTATCTTAACATTCTTAATAATATAACATTCTGAAAAATTCTTAACAAGTACTTAAACTAAATGAACCTAACATCAGCTGAATCAGCTGTTAAAAATGCTGGAGCAGGTGTTTACTCAAGGGATTTTCAATTCAGCGCTGCAGTAGGGAAACAAGGTACAAACTTCGACGGTGAAATAGCAGCTATCCTCATCGCTTTAAGAACATTGTCTAGAAGGCAAGATCGAAACGTTGCTTTCTTCATCGACTCTCAAGCAGCTATCCTTGCTGTTGCTAGACTGAACGACTCCCTATCAAGTGCTCTTCTGGAATGCAGATCGCTCCTCTACGACCTGACACTTCGAGGCACTAATGTGGCACTACAGTCGATACCAAGCCATTGCGGAATTTCAGGAAATGAAGAAGCTGATAATCTTGCCAAGCGAGGAGCAGAATTGCCACAGCCAGTTCATCCAAAACCCTACGACTCATTACGGCGAATGATAAGATCCATAGTTAAGGAGGAAACAATAAAAAGACACATAGACAAGGTGGAAAGGAAAAGATACAAATGTCTAATAGAAAACCCGATCCCAGGTGACCTCCCAAGAAGAGATGCAGTAGCCTTCTTCCGCCTGACAACTGGCCACGATTATCTACAGAGTCATCTCCACATGATAAGTTTGGCTCAGGATGATACATGTGGGCTATGCGACCAAGAGAGAATGGATGGAGACCACCTAGACACATATTCTGCTCTGACAGACGTAAGCAATAAGACATTAGCCAATGAGCGTTTGAACTACATGAACCAAAAATACCTCTCGATGTCTTGCCGATTCAAGTGTGATTAGGACTGAAAGAAAACAATAGAACTAAAGGTGTATAAAACGACTAAGATTAAATTGAAAAACTGATCATAATTAAAAAAAAAATCATACTTAATATCCTAAAATCTAAAAATCATGAAGAAAAACAAAACACAAACAGGGAATACTATATCAATTAAGTACCAGAATTCATTGTGCGCGGAATGAATGAATCAGAAAGATAGCAAAAGGTCAACGAAAAGAATGGATGCTCAATAAATAAAGAAAAATTAACTTACAAATTTATTTCACACAAAAAAAAAGAAATGATTATTATATCAAACTAATCTTATTATTATATCAGATTTAGAAATGAATTATTTAAAATATAAAAAGTAAAGACCCTAAAAGGACATAACATAGGTAGACCTGAAACAAAAAATAACTTGTAACACTACAACCCGTGACTGATGCTAGGGTTTAGCACATAAAAGAGACTGTACTGTTTCTTGGACAACGGTTGTGCAGAGAGGTGATTAGTCCTAGATCACGCTCAACCGCCAGATTTTTCTCTATTATATCGGGTATCCACTTTAAAGAGGCCGGGTGAGCCCCAGAATCCTTGATCCTATATGATGATATGATGAATCCTAAAGTCTTCCCAGCAGCGGGATAAGAACCTAGGACCTTCAGGATGGTGACTCTACTGGTGTTATACCACTGATCCATTTCGCTCTCTTGCATAACATAGAACTAATTTATTATTAACTTAGAAGTTATTGTAATTTAATTACAATTAATTTATATCAATAAAATATAATTAAGTAAAAAGAGTACATCCCAAAAATTTTTGTTTGGAATTTTTCCACTCATGTCTTAACAGACTATACACACACACACACACACACACATACACACACACACAATCACACCCTTGTGAGGTTATTAATTTGATAAGAGATGTTTCAATGATGCTTTGTGGTTAGTTGGTTAGACACCTCATTTTCCGGAACATTATATATTTATGGCCTCGTTGATGGAGAAGAAATTTGATCGGAAAATAGATCGATATTCTATCGGTTTGGTTATTTATGATGGCTGGGGCTATAAATCGCCCGCTCCATGTCGGAGATTAAATTATCTCAGCTCATCTGTCCATTTTTCAGTGGAGCACCCAGGGGTAGGAAATGGGGCCATGCTACTCGTGCTCTTGTCTTCTCTCACGATATTGAAAAAAATAAATAAACTCAAACGAACGTACAGATTGTATGGAACTCACAGAAAAAACCTCTGATCGAACCAAGATAGGCCCTGGTCATACTGAATCACAGATTTCAGACGTATTCCTGCATTTTTAATACCTGTTTCCGTACGGAGATATATAATCTGTACAAGGAAGGAAATAGTTGGGGGTGCAGTCAAATTAAACACTAAATAAGTACCCACTTATTTCCTAATTACTTATTACCTATTTCCTTCCAGTCAACTATCTCCTCGCTAACATATAATCTGTACAACCACAACGAATCAAGTTGAATTTTGCTCGAAATGAGAATGAGTTTCTGGTGCTTAGGAAAGCGAAATAGTTTACATTTTGAAGTGAAAAAGGGAAAAAGTCAGGCATTGGCTTGAAAAGGAGTTATTACTTATATTTAAACTCTGTTCTAAGCCAAAAGCAATGAGAATTACAATATTCTGCTTCCCTCAATACAGTTAACTCTCTTTGGACAAAATTCGACTGAACCACTTTTTCACCGGGGTTGTATATATATTGCTATGTATCGTACCGGGCGGCATTATAAAAATAAACATGATTTTGTACAATGAGCAAACGATCGTTTTGAAAAAAATAGGTCAATCAGGTAGAATGGGCCCACATGGTCAAGGCGGATGAAGAAATAACCAAAAGAGAGGACTCGTGGTCTTCACCAGGAAGAAGGGTCTCTAGGAACAGATCCCGAAGAAGAAGGACGGAAGACGCGGAGAAGGAGGCCGGCGAACGATGCTGCGCAGAAGATCAGGAAAAAATAAGGTGACTGCCTCTAATTAAAAACAATCTATGTTTCATTACCTTTGTAAGTAATAATTTAGGGGAACTTTATTGAGTAAATCCACGTTTTAAAGGCAGTCACCTAATTTTTTTTTTCATTTAATGTTTTTGTTTAACAATTTTCGCGTAAGATACCGACAATTATGAAGATTTGACTATTAATATTCCTTATTTAGAATATCATTGTTGCAAAACAAAATAAAAAATGGGCCAGAAAGGCCAATTTGTAGGATTTTTTTTTTTTTTTTTAATTCTTTATGTAGGAATATGTTGGAAAGGGTTAACTTTAGGACAGTAGATCTCATAGTAACATTGACTGGAATTTCCCCATACTATCACCCCTTAACGGCTCAGCCAGTAATTACCAGTCACCCTGAATACTCTTAAATTGAGGCTCTTAAATTTTAAAGAGCATTTTAA
Organism: Troilus luridus; assembly: GCA_964056705.1. Taxonomy (NCBI): domain Eukaryota; kingdom Metazoa; phylum Arthropoda; class Insecta; order Hemiptera; family Pentatomidae; genus Troilus; species Troilus luridus. The sequence goes on along the minus strand of OZ057416.1, from coordinate 103,321,506 downwards.
TTTTAATTTTTCTTATCCTCAAGGTAGTATCCTTGGCCCAATCCTTTATACAGTTTATACAGCTGACATCCCAACTCATCCTAATACTATCCTTACCACATATGCTGACGATACATGTGTATTATCAGTCAATACCAATCCAGTTATTGTATCCCAAAGCCTCCAATCCCATATCACTGATCTTGAAGAATGGTGCCAGAACTGGAGAATTAAAATAAATTCTCAAAAATCCCATCAAATCACTTTTACCTTACGTCGTAAACCAATGACTTCCTGCCCTTCAGTATCCTTTAATAATATCCCACTTGTGCCTGTAGAACATATCCGATACTTAGGGTTGCATCTCGACAAACGATTAACCTGGAATCCTCATACAAGACTGAAAAGACAAGAAACCGCTCGACGTTTCAGGCTACTTCAACACTTACTAGACAAACGCTCTAAGCTCCCAATTAGTTACAAAAGACTCATCTACATGACCATCATACGACCTATTTGGACTTACGGAGTAGAGCTTTGGGGCTCCACTAAGCCATCGAATTCCTCTCGTATCCAATCCCTACAATCCAAAATTCTTCGTAAAATCCTTAATGCTCCTTATTTTGTTAAGAATAAAGTCATCCATAACGACCTTAATGTCCCATTTGTTGCTGATTTGGCCCGAACCCGCTATCTATCCTTTCATAACAAACTTCATTTCCACTCAAACCCTCTAGTTTCAAACCTAGCTTCCTCTTCAATTCCCGATAATCCTCCGAGGCGCCTGAAAAGAAGATGGCCCCGTGACTTCTTAGTTGAACTTGTGATTTGAGTATTACCAGTGGGTAGTTTCTCTACTTGTCATTTTCATATGTCATTATGTATCGCTTAGCCCATTTACTTGATGTATTATTTTAATACAGTTGTAAATATCAATAAATAAACTAAAAAAATTTTTTTTCCTTATTTAGAATATCATTGTTGCAAAAACAAACAAAAAATTGGCCAGAAAGGCCAAATTTTAGGATTTTTAGCTATTTTAAGATTTTAAATAGGATTTTTTTTTGTAAAATTCTTTATGTAGGAATATGTTGGAAAGGGTTAACTTTAGGACAGTAGGTCTCATAGTAACATCGACTGGAATTGCCCCATACTATCAACCCTTAACGGCTAAGCCAGTAATTACCAGTCACACTGAATACCCTTAACTTGAGGCTCTTAAATATTAAATAGCATTTTAATTTTTCTTATTATTATTTGTCTTATAATATTTTATTATTGTGTTCGGTTTCAGTATAGCTCAGTAAGAGCACAAATTTAGTTGCACTTCAATAATAGAACACCAAATACACCGGATTAAACATCTCTCGCCTAAAACATAATGGTTTAGTGAATGATCTGCTTTCAAAATTTTTGTCATAAAAACAGTACATTCTCCACCAAGCACTGAACCCGACCTTAGACCTTTTATGGTTTGAATTTATTTAATTTATTAAATCATTTTTCCAATTAATAAAGACCAATCTTCGCCGATGGTCGTTGTTAGGAAAATATTTGGCTTGTTTAGAAAATATTAAACTTAATATTGAATAGGTCACGTTTATTACTATTTTTTATATATTTTAAGAAGTTTTGAGCACTTCGGCCTGAACAATGTTTGTGTTGATGGTTTCCATCAGAGAACTCATCTATTATTTAACGGTGCGTGCACCATTGTTATGGAACACGAATGTGTTACCTTATGTATAATAATTAAACGATAATGAAACAAATTAAACGTTGCTGAATGTCCCTGTCAAAGTGTTATCAGTGTTCATTTCCCCTTTTAGTTCGACGGCAATCTGCCATGAGCACTCCGCAAGGTCCAATAATTAACGAAAATGATTAATTTTCTCTCGTAACTGACTTTTATCTCTTACACTTCGGAAGAAATTTTCGTTATAATCGTATTAGTAGATTACTAGTATTTCCTTTAAGTAATTCTCATTATAATAATTGATTTTACTTTTTTGTTATGTGTAAAGGGTTATTTTTATGAGAGCATTATATGAGAGCACCTATTATTTTTCCCGTAATAATACAATACATGTTAATATATTGGTATATATAAAATATTGGTTAATATAATATATATAATATATTGGTTAATATACATGTGCTATGCTTTACATTCTTAAATATATTATGAATATTCTAATTGATTTTGGGATGCCAGAGTAATCATTTAAGTTACTCAAATTTTTATTTCTTCAAACGTCCTAACTTTATTCTTAATTGGATTATTTCCAGAGGTTGGTTGTTTGTTTACCAATTCACTAATTAATTAAACCATCAATATATTATTCACAAATATGTTGTGCATATGGGCTAAGTAAGCACCAAAGGAATTATAATGAATATACTTTATTAATGCAATTGAAATACAATTAATGATTTAATATATACTGTTGCGGGCTACTGGGTGTAAAATGAATTAAACTATTACTAAATTCAAAATACTAATATTTATCAACAAATTAAAACGATTACAATGAAATTATTTAAAACAATTAAATTATTGAACTAATATAAATTTACAATAACAATAGTCTACAGATAATCTGGGCTTAACTGTAATATATTTACTACTGTTATTATTATTATACAATTAATATAAAATATTGCTGATACTAAATAACTTAACTATTTACATTAATTTGTTCAACTACAATAAAACTAAACTAGAGTTTATAACTAAAAATTAACACTTACAGTCCTCTAATTAAAGTCCACCGACCGTAATACTCCCCAAATATGACAAACTGTTTATTACACTCACTTATCACTTATCACTGACTAGTTCACACTGCCACAAACTGTCACTGTCACTGAAGTCGACAACTTTACTACTAATTTGGCTCAAAAAGCTGGCCTTTTATATAGGCAAAGTTAGTCGGAGTGGGGGCTCCTAGAACATTCCACGTCTTCCGCGTTGTTTCTACACCGTTCTTTAATCCCTTCCGCTTAATCCCAAAGCTTGTTTTAATCTCTCCAGCTCGTTCAATCCTTTCAGCCGGTCTTTCTCTCTCACTGACCGTAACAATACATTGAGAACTACGCTTAATGATGAAGGTATAATATAGGATTTCTATTAAATACATACAGAACTTAAATTACGACTTATCTGTGAAGTAGGGGTAGATTACGTTTATATCTAGGGTCTGGCTTTCGGATACTCCTGCGCCAGCATTGTTGACCGGCCTTCTTCCGTGTCCTCGCTCCTTCCTCTTCGGGATGTTTTCCGAGAATGTCTTTACAAGGTGGAGTCTTAGACCCCAGTTTTTGGCATCTCTTGACCCACCCTGATCTTGAGGTGGGTCCACCTTACCGTTCTGCCTTCAACCTACCTGGTTGACACTAGACTGTTAGTTATATGACATTTTTTGACTTACGAAGTAGAGCTTTGGGGCTCCACTAAGCCATTGACTTTCTCTCGTACCCATCCTTACAATCCAAAATGTTTCGTAAAATCCTCAATGCTCCTTACTTTGATACGGATAAAATCATCCATAATGGACCTGATGCACTATTAGTTGTTGATTTGCTCCGAATCCAAAATCAATCCTTTTAAGACAAACGTTATTCCCAATCAATCCCACTGATGTCAAACCTAGTGACCACTCTAATTCTCGATAACCCCCCAAGGCGTCTGAAAAGCAGACGTGACCTTCTAAGTTGAATTTGTCATTCGAGTATGTAGTATCTCTACTTGGGTTTGTATCATGCCATTATTTGTCATTTATGCCATTACATTTACTGGTTGTGTTGTTATAATACAGTTGTAAATTTCTACATCCTTAAAAAAAAAAAATCAAATATGACCTTCGAAGAGAGCCCTCTGCTTGGGTTATATTCATTATTCACTTATGCACTCGTGAGTATATAAGTAATAAACCTTAGACAAAAAAAAGAAAATGGTTTAACATGTATAAGCAAATATTCATATATTCACAATAATAAATATGTATATAAATACATAAATTTAAACGGCAGATGATTCTAATTGGCTAGAAAACACGATAGAAGTATTCCAACTGACAAGAGATAGGGCAGTTTATATAAAACCGATAAGCCTTATCGACCAAAAGCATGCCTCGCCAATTAATCTTGTCTCTATTGATGGCACTGTTTTTTTCTTTTTCTGTTTTTAGCAAGTTAAATGATATATTTTGAATGTTATTTAGGTGGATAAATGAAAAACAACTATTATTATTACATTAACTATCAAATTAACATGGCATTCAATGGAAAAATATTTTCATTTTCTCTTACGTTTGTCAATAACTCTTATAACATATCGCTCCTTCAAAAGAACAACATAACTCAAAATTTAACATTTTTAAGTTAAGCCTTCAGTACTAGTTGTGAGATTGAAGATAATTCAGGAACGACATATCTGATATTCCACTTCAAACATGATTGTTTTTTTAATATTTTTATATTGAAGAGAAAATTTGCCCCCAGCCGGGATTCGATCCCGGATCTCCGCGTCACCGTAGCAACTCTCTAACCATTTGAGCCACCGATGTCGCTCCCTACCTAGGACAAATCTGTTCTCTTCATCGATCCCATATCTCCGTGTTCTAACAATTTTGCGATGTATACACGAGGAAGAATGTTCATTGAACATTACTTTTAATGTTAGGATCTTTTTGACATACGGCATTATATTATTTATAATTTTTTAATCATTGCTTTAATTTTTAAATATTTTTATTTTTATGAGGTAGGGAGCGACCCCGGTGGCTTAAATGGTTAGAGCGTTGCCACGGTGAGGCGGAGATCCGGGCTCGAATCCCGGCTGGGGGCAAATTTTTTCTCTACAAAATAAAAATATCAAAAAATTAAAGCAATGATTAAAAAAATTATAATAATGTTTCTTTTTAAGTCATATTTTGAGTTGTATCACCCTTGAACTTGAAGATTCATGGGAATAATGATATGAGTTAAAATCAGAAACGTTTCAATCTTTTAAAAAATTTCTAATAAGAGAATTTCAATACCGTCATTACAAAGGAATTTTTTGCATTAATAATACCCTTTTTTTTTAATCACAAGGAGCTTTCAAATAGGTCTATTGAAAAATTAATTTTTTATTATTTTTATTTTATTTGTTATTTTTTTATTTCAGCATACATATTTTTTATTGTGATTACATCGAATTTCTATTATGTTTCCAATCATTTTATTTGAGTTTGATTCAAAGAAATTTAATCTTATGTATAAAGTAAAGTTGTTAAGTGTGTATACAGCTGAATTTCTAGCTGAAGAAAAATTATTTACTCCGTTGATTTCCATAGATGCACCACCAGAAACAATACAGTATCTACAATTTACTCTCTCGAAATATCATCCTTATCATAATACCATAGTGCCATAATAAGAAAAAAAATGTTTAAAATAAATCGGAAAGAGATTCCTGATTAATGTGTGTTCCAAATTCAGGAGATCATTTACACCATACTGGATATGCCACCAAGTATTCCCATGTAGCAAGCCACTAAAGAAATATGGTAACTGCTGCGGTGCAAGTTCGAATCCGTACTGGACGGATATATATATATATATATATATATATATATATATATATATATATATATTATTATTATCTATATTTTCTTCTCGCATTTGCGGGTTCAAAACAGAGATGGGGGACAAGTCCAACCATCTGCAGTTATTATTTTGGTTTTTATATTTTTCAGCTCTACACATTCAGAAATTTTCTAACGATCCTGGCTGTGTCTAGGAGAACTGCCTGTTGAGCCTCCTTTAAAACCTCGACCGGAATTCCCAGCTTCTCAATACCCTCCACCGTGGATTTAGGAACCAATCCATTCGTGGAGATTACAATAGGTGTTACCACCACCCTTTCCATATCGTATAGCTCTTTTAGCTCAGCCGCAAGTTCCTGATACTTCCGAAGTTTCTCTCCAATAGTTGTGTTCACATTATTGTCGTTAGGGATCGCAATATCAATTATACTTGCTTTCCTCTCACTCGACTTTATAAGGAGGATATCTGGCCTATTATGATGCACAGTGTGGTCCGTTATAATGGACTCATCCCAATATAGCTTAAGGGGACCTTTTTGTAGTAGTCTATTGGGTTGATACTTATAATATGGTGTCTTTACATCTAGAAGGTTGTATTTCACCGCCAGGGCTTGGTGCAAAATTTTGGCCACATTGTTATGCGTCTGAAGATATTCAGTGCCAGCCAACACTCCACATCCACCAGTGATGTGTTGGATTGACTCTAATGTAGCCGAACATAGGCGACATTTATCTGGTGTTGATGTGTCTTTTAAAACATGCCTTCTATATGATCTGGTGGCGATAACTTGGTCTTGAATAGCGATAACAAACCCCTCTGTCTCGGAGAATATCTTGCCAGCCTTTAACCAATCAACTGACATCTCCTTGTCAATAGAGCTATCATTTAATTTGTGATAGAATCTACCATGTAAAGACTTTGTTTTCCATTCCGTCAACCGTTCATTTTCTGTAAGAACTACTGATTCCGCATCTCTTGTTAGATTTAGTGCAGTTAGACCAGAATCCAACCTTGAAATAGTAACATGAACTCCATCTGTTTTTGCGAGGAAATATCGGCGTAGGGCCACTTCCTGCTTGCTGCAAGCTTCTTCGATATTTATCAAGCCACGTCCCCCTTCTCTCCTGGGCAAGTACAGGCGAGCTTTCGATGATATTGGGTGGCGGGCCCGTTCTTGTGTGAGAGTTGTTCTCACAAGACGATCCATCTCCTGTAGGCTGGTGGTTGACCATTGCAATATCCCAAAGCTATAACTGAGAGCAGGTATAGCCCAGGTGTTTATGGCCTTGATTTTTCTTTTTCCAGTTAGCTGGGTTTTAAGGACTTTTCTTAACCTAATTTTGAGGATTGCCAGAAGCTCTTGTTGCATGTCTTTTCGGGCAATTTTAAGATGCTGATGCATAATATAATGCATAATTATTATTATTATTATTATTATTATTAGTATTAGTATTTGGGACCCTATGGGATCAGGCAAAGCAAGCTTGAGTTCATTTTCTGATGCTTCTTTTACTCATTTTTCCTCCGTCCATTCTGTCCCGGTCTTCTTGGGATTCTGATTCTCTGACATTACTTCCCATTTGTTAACCTTTTGTCTTTATCTCTCTCTATTTTCAATTTCTGTAATGTTACCTGTGGTTCTTCCAGATCTTTTCTTACTTAGACTATCCGTGTATATATAACGTTTTATAAATATTTATATATATATATATATATATATATATATATATATACTGTTTACCTAAGCAGAAGTAGGAAAGGAGTTAAACAGCTAACACATTTTTTCAATAAAAAAAGCATTTAAAATTTTATTATTACAGCTGGAACTAAAACAATTAACAACTAGAAATTATAAAAGTATTTATTACCGTTGATTTCTTATAAAAGACTGAAAAGAAAAAAAAAAAAAAAAAGAAAAAAAAAAAAAAGAAAATCAAAGTCTCCGACTAATTAGTAATTAATCGATTTTCATTCCCTATTGCTTCAATCCGTACTAATTAAATGCTTCTTAATCTTCTAATTGATTTCATCAAGTTCATTTATTGGCGTCAGTGTTGCTTGGATTAATGAGTTATGAAATTTGGATCGACCTATGAAATTAAATCAGTAGCCAGTTTTTATTTAACCTGTTTGTAGCCGGAGATGGATCATATTGGACCTAGGACCCTCCTGGGGCTCACTCAGTCTCTATAGAGTGGGTACCCATAATAAGCTGGAAAATCTAGGGGTAGGGTCTGACCTAGGACAAGTCACCTGCTTCCGGAACAGTTGCACATGAAACATTACAGTCATGTACTGAACCCCAGATCCGTTCAAATTTATTAGTCATGTAATATTTTATCGGCGTTACCTAGCATCTGGACGAGGAACCACTGTTTGTTGAGTGTTAATCTTTAGTTGTGTTCGATCAGTCGCATCTAATCAGTAATCGATTGTAAGTACTGTAGACCGTGAATCGAAGTTCTTTTAGAAATTAAAAAAGTGCCTAAAAATCATTATGTTTCTATTATAAATTATTGTTGTACAAATGTCACGAAAACTCTCATCAAACTATTTTTTATCGAAAAATTAAAATGGCCCATATTGTTAAAAGTATGATTTGCTATATTAGCTTCACTGCCTAAGCAATGATCTCAAGGTAAAGTTTGATCCTTTGATCTGAATAATATTTAAATAATAAAATGGAATGCCACCGCGAGATCGTTACACTTGAGATATAGTAATTCTATATCCTTAATACATAAGTGACATCCTCTCTCTTCCTGGTCAGTCAACCACACCAACCCCAAAGGTTGACTGACCAGGAGTTATTTATTAAATAATAATAATTTAATAGTTGCCTGGAAGAAGGGCGTATGTTACATTTTTAGTTTTTTTTTTTTTTTTTTGTTGAACAAGGTCCAAGTGATGGCCCCTACCGCTAACGTTTGTTTTTAGTTGCCTAAGCTGTCAATAGAGGCCAGGGATAGCACAATCGTGGTCCATATCAGAGGATGGTCGGTCTCTCAAGAGAAGTTTTAGTGGAAGAAAGGCGCGTATGAAGATATCCTTACCTTGCTAGTGTTACTTACAAGGGCGTAAGTGCAGCAAATGTAAGAAGGGCGTATGTGACAGTCAAAAAATTAAATGACCCGTTCTCTTATTTTGGCTCTCCCGTAAACTTAGAAAAATTTAACATGCGCCCTTCTTCCAGGCAACTATTCAATTATTGAATAACATTACATTTATTTTTTCTGATCATGCTAACAAGATAACTTATAAAACTACTTATAAAGAAAGGGGGACGCTATAAGTGACTGGCTAATTCTCGACCATTGCTTCTTCCAGTTCCTTGCATCTTGAGTTGACTGCTCCTTCCGAAAAACTGCCGCTCTGATCTTAAGTGTAATAGGCTGTAATAGGGCAATATAGTAAGAGGGTGCTATAGGGTCACATTACATTACATTATTGGCGCGACAGACTCATAAAAAAGTCCTTGGCCTGCTCAACCGCTCTACCCCAATCGTCCCGATCGCCTGCTCGAGTGATGGAGACCTTACACAGCCTCAGATCTTCACAGACGGTATCCTTCCATCTAGCTTTGGGCCTTCCTCGAGGTCTTACTCCATCCGGATTTCCTTTATACAGCTTTTTAGCTGTTCTTTCTTCGCCCATCCTATATAAGTGGCCCAGCCACTTGATGCGTTGCCTCCTGATGAAGCTCGATATCATTAGGTCTCCATATAACTCACTTAGCTCCTTGTTCCTTCTGATCCTGAGTTGGTCGTTTTCCCGAACTGGGCCGAATATTTGCCGAAGAACTCTTCTTTCGAATCTATTTTTTTTTTTTGCTTTTCCACGCTGGATTTATTCAGTGTGAGGGTTTCGCCAGCGTATGTCACTACTGGCCTAATCACGGTTTTATATATCATCAGCTTGGACTTTAGGCTAAGGAGCTTACTTCTCAGGAGCTTTGACACTCCAAAACATGCTTTATTACCTAATACTATCCTGGCTCTGATTTCCTCCTCCTCATCCAAATTCTCATTTATACGGCTTCCTAAATACTGGAAACTTGACACTCGTTGGAAAGTGTGTCTTCCAAACGTGTAGCTATGAGGTGGTCGGTTTTGTTTACTATTCTTTATTACCATTATCTTGGTTTTCTCCTCATTCACCTGCAACCCCATTTTTCCAGCTTCCACTTCCAGCCTCTCGAAAGCTTCTTTTAAGATTATCAGCGATCTTCCTACTAATACAAGGTCATCAGCATATGCAAGGATACCTAGACTCCGGTTAAAGATGGTTCCCTCCATCAGTAATCCTGCCCTTTTAATGACACTTTGCATTACAATATTGAATAGTAGAGGTGCCAGCGAGTCTCCCTGCCTAAGTCCTGTACTAATCCCAAATTTTTCCGTAATTGAGCCATTTACCCTTACGCTGCAAACTGTGTTTTCCATCGTGCTCATTACCAGACGCACCAACTTGGATGGGATCCGCATTTCGCTCATAGCTCTGAAAAGCTCATTCCTGGATATTGTATCATAAGCCGTCCTGAAATCTATGAACAGCATCCACAATGTATTATTGTACTCCTTCATTTTTTCACACATCTGTTTGAGGGAAAAAATCTGATCTATAGTAGATCTGTTAGGTCTAAAGCCTCCTTGGTATTCTCCAATATTTCTCTCAACATAGGGCAATAGGCGATTATACAGAGCTATCGAGAATATCTTATAGGCTGTATTCAGTAGGCTTATCCCTCTGTAATTTTTACATTCTGTGGAGTCTCCTTTCTTTTTGTAGACAGGCACTATAATAGCTTCTTTCCAGTCTTTCGGGATCTGTTCCTCTTCCCATATTTGAGCAATTAGTTCCTGCAGCTCTTTAGTTAGCGCACTGCCAGCTGCCTTCAGGAACTCAGCAGGTATGCCATCTGATCCAGGTGACTTGTTATTTCTTAGCTTCATAACAATATCTTCTATATCCTCTCCATCCGGTGGTACTGCTTCGTCTTGGCTGTCATACGAGTCACATTCCAAAACACTTATTTGTTCCTCTGTCTGGCTTAGTAGTCCTTGGAAATAATTCCTCCATCTCACTTGGACGTCCGTCTCCAGCACCAGTAGTTTCCCCTCCTCATTTTTCACCATGCTCCTTCTAGAGCAGTAACTGGTTTTACACGCCTCCACTCCTTTAAAAAAATTTTTGGTATCATTGCTCCTTCTTGAGTTTTCGATATCTTTTATCTTATTGTAAAAAGCTTTTCTTTTCTTCCCTTTCAAGATCTTCTTTGCTTCTCTTCTTGCATCCTGGTACTCTTTCTTGTTATTTCTTGTGCTTATACTCAGGTATTTTAATCTTTTTTCATTTCGTCTTCGAATCGCCTCTTTACATTCTTCATCAAACCATATATTTCGCGATGGTTTCTTGTCCATCTTGCAGTATTCGCTCGCGGTCCCTATTATAATTTCTTTAATATGATTCCAATGTGCATTCACTTCCCATCCATCTTCTACTACCGGCGTATTTTTGATTCCTTCCTCTACTCTAAGGGAAAAACATCTTTGTATTTGCTCATCTTTTATCGTTTCCTTGGACCATTTGTTGACCTTTGGTTTAATCATCCCCTTTTTGAAGGGAGACGTTTTGAGCAATACTTTCATGATAACGAGGAAGTGGTCGGAGTTGACATCCGGGCCTCTAAAAGATCTCACATCTTGGATATTATTGAAATACGAATTATTAACAAGGATATGATCAATTTGAGTAAAAGCGCCATTGGGTGAATGCCATGTATGCTTGTGTTTATCTTTATGAGCGAATACTGTGCTCATAACTACTAGCGAGTTTGATATTGCGAAGTTGATCATTCTTTCTCCGTTGTCATTTGATTTGTTATGGAGACTATTCATTCCAATTGTCGGTATGAACTCTGGTTCTTTGCCTACTTGGGCATTAAAGTCTCCCATAACAATCTTCACATCACCAGAGGGGCAACTTCTCACGATTCTGTCCAGATCTTCATAGAAAACTTCTTTTTCTTCATCGTTCTTTTCCTCTGTTGGGGCGTGTATATTTATCACTGAAAAATGTCCGGTCCTTCCTCTCAATCTCAGAGTGCATATTCTTCCACTGATTGGTTGAAAATCAACTACGGCTGATTGTAATCTCTTACCAATCAGAAATGCTGTCCCGAACTCATGTTTTTCCTTACTTCCACTATAGTAGATAGTTGCTTGTTTTCTTTTGAGAGCACCGGTACCAGTCCAACGTACCTCCTGAATTGCAGCGAGGTCAACTTTCATTCGGGTCAGTTGTTCTACCAACTCTTGCATAGCTCCAGGTCTAAAAAGGGTCCTCACATTCCATGTTCCAAATCTATAAGCCGTGTTCCATTTTCCAGGTCTTTTCCGTAAATCAGTCCGACATCCGAGGCTTAGTTGTTGAGTTCTTTTAACCAGGTTATTGTTTTTTGACAAAAGGGGGGTGGTCGGCCCCTCCTTTCAACCCTCCTGCTTTATCCGGGCTTGGGACCGGCAATGGAGTCTAGTTAACTAACCCCATAGGCGCAGTTTTAGGGTCACATATAGCAGATTAATAAGTAACTACTAGAATGGAGTTTCATGATAATAGCTCTAAAACCTAATTTTAATAAGAACAATATAAATTATTTTATAGGAATGATTTCTCCTTGTGTGTTTTCCACGGAGCGTGTTCGGGTGATTGGTATTGGGGTAATCGATCGGGTGGTGGACTCTTTTTACTGTATTACAATTGTAAAAAAATGCGATTATACCTTTTATTTTAACTTTATAATGTTTTTCAAATATTTTAACAATGGTATATATTTTGAAAGTATGTATACTGGATTGAATTTATCTAATAATTCCTTCACTCAATGAAACCTATTTACAGTCATTTGTGCCATACAACTTTATTGTATGGAAACGTTTCGACTATATGTCATTTTCCATCCATCTAAGAACTTCTTTAACATCTAAGAAGAGTTATATGTCAACTTTTCTCTTTTTTATTATTCATTGTCCTTTGCTTAAAATTTTTTTCTTGGAGGTCCATTGTCCTCCATGGTCCTTTTGTTAATGACATATAGTCGAAAAGTTTCCATATAATAAAGTTGTATGGCACAAATGACTGTAAATAGGTTTCATTGAGTGAAGGAATTATTAGACAATGATATATATATATAAATATTGTTACGGTCAGAGAGGGAAGAAGGACCGGTTGAGAGGATTAGACGAGCTGCGGGATTAAGCGGAAGGGATCAAAGAACGGCGTAGAGCCTTCTGGACCGGCCTGGATGGGGCCTGGACGGTTCTCGATCTTGTTCCGAGAAATGCCCCAACCCGACCTACCTTGCCTATATATGAAAGGCCAGCTGTTTCGGCCAGTTAGTATCAGTATAGTATCAGTCCGTAGTAAGTGAGTTAGTATCAGTCCGTAGTAAGTGAGTTAGTATCAGTCCGTAGTAAGTGAGTGAGTGTCAGTCTGTAATAAGTGCTAAGTGAGCAACAGTGACAGTTAGTGGCCGTGTAATAAACTGTATGTCAGTTTGTCATATTTGGAGAGTCTTACGGTCAGTGTACTTTAATTAGCGAACTGTAAGTGTTAATTTGTAATTGTAAACTATAGTGTAATATTATTGTATTAGTACAAATTTATATATAAATAGTTTAGTTATTTAGTATTAGCAATATCTTATATTGTTTGTATATTATCTTAGAAATTAGATAACAGTTAGTAGAATATTGTTATTGTAAATTGATATTAGTTTAATAATTTAATTGTTTTAAATAATCTCATTGTATTCTTTTTAATTTGTTAATAAATATTAGTATCTTGAATTAAGTAATAGTTTAGTCCATTTTACACCCAGTAGCCCGTAACAATATATATATATTTATATATATATATATATATATATATATATATATATATATATATATATATATAAATGTAATATATAATGTAGTGATTAGAGAAGCGATAGAGAGCCCACATGGCAGCTAACAGACCCAGCCCACATCACTCAGCAAATTATACACCCGCTTCGTTGCATATACATGTGGCCCTTATCGTCGGCACCGCTCATTAATCATATTTATGCCAAATTCCAGCTGTGGCAGATAAATTATTTATTCTGTTAACATCCGAGGATAGACCTTGTGAGTCTTGAAACCTCCCGGGGCTTGCGACTCTTTATAAGGTGGATACCTTTAATTGGGGGAAACTCTGGAGTTTAAGCGTGACTCCTTATACAACCGGCTTAGAAAGTGTAAAGTCTCATTCACGTACTGAACCCGAGACCTATCTTGAGTTATAGTAGTACAGGTCATTTTTTTCTATATCTGGAAAAGTGGGTTATATCTGTGAGCTTACTTTCAAGTCTCACGTGGGGTCTCTGTTGCAAAATCCTTTCTTTATCTTTCTAAGGGTAATTATTGGGTGTTCTATTCGTATTCTGATTTCTTCCGAGAAATCATTATGTTGATTTATCACAGCGCCCAAGTGATATATTATGTTTCTCTACTCTCTCAGAAATTTACATTTGCTATAGGTTTAATGGAATATTTTTACGCTTATAGGAATCCTTCTTGGGGTATTGCTATCGTTGGAAATAAATAAATAAAAATTGAGCACATTTCTCTTGGCCAGATAAAGCAACAGATTAAATCTAAAACATTGCTAACAAGCCAAGATATAAAATTGGTGCTTTGCTGTTCTACCTATATTATGCATTCGTAAAATCCTCAACGCTCCTTATTTTGTTAAGAATATAGTCATCCATAAAGACCTTAATGTCCCATTTGTTGCTGATTTGGCCCCCACCCGGTATCTATCCTTTCATAACAAACTTCATTTCCACTCAAACCCTCTAGTTTCAAACCTAGCTTCCTCTTCAATTCCCGATAATCCTCCGAGGCGTCTGAGAAGAAACCACGTGACCTTCTTAGTTGAACATGCGATTTGAGTACTACCAGTGGGTTAGTACAAGTTTCTACAATACAACTACAAGTTTCTCTACTTGTCATTATATCATGTCATTATGTATCACTCGGCCAATTTACTTGTTATATTACTATAATATAGTTGTAAATATCAATAAATAAATAATACAAAAAACAAACAACCTATATTATGGAATAATATTTCCCTTTTAAAGAAAATGGTTGACCTTGATGAAAATTGTGGAAGAAAATGGTCCGGGAAGAGGTCAATAAGTTTCTCTGAATATCAAGAATATTTATTCGGTAGCCAACGTTTCGACCCACTCTGTAGGTCTTCTTCAGGGCTGTAGCGGGGGGGGGGAGAGCCCGATAGGTCCGTCCAAGCTGTAATCACTCTCTCTAAATAATGTAATCACTCGGTCTTAAAATGATATTTTTGAATTCACTGTTGAAACAGGCACCCCGAGGAATGATAAAGGGAGAAACATGTGTTGAGAGAACTAACGAGACGTCAGAGAGTGATTACAGCTTGGACGGACCTATCGGGCTCTCCCCCCGCTACAGCCCTGAAGAAGACCTACAGAGTGGGTCGAAACGTTGGCTACTGAATAAATATTCATGATATTCAGAGAAACTTATTGACCTCTTCCCGGACCATTTTCTTCCACAATAATATTTCCTGGTGGAAATTTAAGTTTTTTGGCTAAAATGTATTAATTAGGACGTGCTTAAGCCATAAAATAAACTTGCTAAACATTTTAAATATATTGCACGAATACACAATGTAGGAGTTTAGTCCTTAATGGGTAGACATTAAATACTGACAAGGACTAAAGGTAAACTGGGAATGGGACTGTAGGAGACATCTCCTGATGAGCATCTTAAATGAGAGAGGGGAGGATGAGATATGCCTTCGTAAGGCTCTGTCTCTCTGCCTCAACTGACGTCTCGTTAGCTCTCTCAACACATGTTTCTCCCTTTATCGTTCCTCGAGGTGCCTGTTTCAACAGTAGTGAATTCAAAAATATCATTTTAAGACCGAAAAAATAATTCCTTCTTAAATAAGTTCTTTAAAAAAAATAAAAATAAAAATTGTACCACTATACAAGGGGTCTTGAGTTCAACACGTGGTAGAGACTCTACTGTTTCTTGAAGAACGGTTATGTAGGAAGGTGATTTGTCGTAGGTTACGCTCAAAGGCTAGGTTTTCTCTCAACTAAGACTCCAGGAGAGTTTCCAGATCCCACTGGATCCACATCTAACTGCTAAAAGATCAAATCAATTGTCTACTACAGCCGGATTTGAGCACGGCAACTAAGAACTTTTCCACTGAATTACTCCCTCTTTTTCATATAAACTGCATGAATAATATTTTTTTTCTTTTACCACAACAACCCGTGAACGAGTCGGGGTTTCAGTACATGGTAGAGACAGTACTGTTTCAAGTACTACGGTTGCGCATGGAGATGATCTGTCCTAGATCTTTTCGGTGGTGCTTTACTCCTGCTGTCCGGCGAATTTAGACAGTCATTGCCGGTCATTCTACGCACTACATATGCGGATGAAATTAACGCATGTATAAAAGAATCATATCTATAGCGAAATGTCAGTACATTACCTCTTAACACAAATATACGTGTTCAACTGCAAAAGGATCTATTGGCACTATCATTCTCCAAGCAATTGCTCAACATTGGAAACGGAACAAGACCATTGCATGGAGACACAGAATGCATCAAATTGCCTGACAATTTCCGCAACATAGTAAATACGAAAAATGCTTTGATTGAAAGTATATTTCCAGATTTACAAGGTAATTATATTAATCATGCGTGGCTTCGTGAACGAGCTATTTTAGCCGCAAAAAATATCGATGTTGACGCTTTTAACTTCAAAATACAACAGTCATTGCCCGGCAATGAGATATTGTTCAAATCGATCGACACTGCTACCGATCCTGACGAAGCAGTCAACTTATATATATATATTTAAAAAATATATATTTTATCTATACAAAATATTTTTTTTTTCTGAATTAATAATTCTTGATGTTATGATAGCACATTAAATTTAGTCTTGAATAGACAATTATATTTATCTTATAAATATAACCACGAACCAGCGTTATGACTTACATTACAAAACACTGCCATATTTCAGACTGACGTGAGTTATGTTTTTGGTAGGGACGTGCAGAGGCTCGTTTACATAATTTTGAGAAATGTGCTTGAGTCTGCACTCTGGCTTCTAAAAATGTAAATTGTTTTATAAACTCTTGAGAATAAATTAAACGCTTTTGAAGGAAGTACACTCGAGTTACTGGCCACACTCGGAATATATTTGCACAAGTTTTGAGAGGGAACCAGAAGTTTTATTGCTTAATAGTTTTTTTTTATTAAAACCTGGACTGTGCCTCCAGAACAACACCTGCACAGTACTTAGCATTTATGAGGAGTCATGGAAAGTCGCTTCTAGAATAAATTAAAAAATAGTCGATCGCATTAATGGATGAGAAATACTTCCATATGTGTGACCATTGAGTCCTGATGATAACCTGCAATGTGGCTCCGTTTCTAATGAGTAGTTCCTCATTATTTAAGAATTTATTTTTGTCTTATACTCACACCTCTTTTTTTCCTCCTTAAATTTTTTTTTTTTAAGTTCCCAAAGATTGAGAACCGGGCAGTCGAAAATAACATATTGCGGGTCTGTTTCGGGAAAACGCATGCATTGGGTAATTATGATTGCTTATATGATATAACTCCACATGTTCCAGAAATTTATCATGTAACCTTATTATAAATGCAGTTATAATTTTTATTGATAACTGTTATAACCGATAGAAATAAAATAGCATATGTTGTTTGGATTTATGTATAATTTAGAACAACAAATAACCAATACAATTATATACATATATATATATATATATATATATATATATATATATATATATATATATATATATATATTTAAATTTTCAATTTGGAGGACAAAAATCCACAATATTCTTCAGGATCTGGTCAAATAAATCCCTGTTCTCGTACCTCCCCCTCCAAATATATTCACAGAGGTGCGAATCTATCATCGTCCGGTGGGTACCGCATTCTCTTGAGAGATGACTATAGATTCGATTCTTCGAGTGTGATTATTTCTACATTCAACTCACTTCATAAAGGCTGAGAGAGCTCAAGTAGGGTCTTTTATTATTTATATTTTATTCGAATTTTTATTAAAACTTGAAGTGGCGTAGGGAATCAAAAAGTTTAAAATTAAAAATTCAATTAACAGAAGACCTTTGCCAATAAAATTTCTTTGAGAGGATCCGAATTAATGGACTGGAAATTTTAAGAAACTCTCTGAAATTCAGCATTATTACTTCCTGTCTTCTTAATTTTAGATTCATATTAAAAACCTATACCACTACAACCCGTGGACGGGTCTGGGGCTCAGTACATGGTAGAGACTGTACTGTTTCATGGACAACGGTTCTTCAAGGAGGTGATTTGTCCAAGGTCACGCTCAACCGTTAGATTTTATAATAATTTATAGAGGCTGGGTGAGCCCCAGGAGGGTCCTAGATCATATATGATCCATCCAAATCTGTAAAAGGAAAGAAAAGAACTGTATCAAGTAATACAAATAAAAACATTCAAAAATGAGTAAATGATAAATATATAATGTAAAAATAGAAAAAGAACAATTACAAAAATATTGCACAACTAAACCTGGGAAAATACAAGAAAAGTTATTTAAAAATTAAATCAAGAATTATAAAAGATAATGGACTAAGCTAGTATCTACAATTAATTATTTACATAAAAATGAAATGAACTTATTTAGTAAAAGGTATGAGTCTTAAAACAAAAATTATTAATGGGCTGTGAATCAATAAGAAACTGAGAAATGAACTGAGTTCTTGATAGTGATGAGTTGATGCTTCGAAATGTTGATGAGTAGAAAATAACTAACTGTCCCTTACCGGTCCAAAGTCCAAAATTAGATTATAATAGCGATAGGTTTTACTGGTGAGATTTGACAAAATCAAATGTTGAGTAGCAAGCAACCTTCTCACAGGACAACTGTCTCGAGATTGATCTTGTTTTGTTTTTTAAACATCACACTTAATATTAAAACATATTTTGAAATATGTTTCAAAACGTGTTTTGAAAACTACACTCTGAATTCTTTTTTTTTTATTTGAATAAATTGTACTATTGTAAGAATTATATAAAACAAAATTATATCTGGTTTTTAACGTAATGAAATATTCATATGGAAGTAATACAAAAAAATAATGAAATAAATAAAAAAATAGCTTTTGATACCCGACACCCCCAATTTGGGGGGCCCGCTTTATATAGGCTGGGTGAGCCAAAGGATGGTCTCAGACCCCTCAATATCCATCTCCTGCCCCTAACAAATCCAGGGCCTAAGGCTGGGCGTTCTAAAACTGAGCCCTTCCGGTCCCTAGCTTAGAATGGCTGTTACCAGATTACAAAAAATTTGGATTCTAGCCAGACTGCAGAATAGCAACTCACCACTCCAGTATCATTTGTATTGCTTTTGTTATTCTCACCTGATTCTACGGAATTATAAATCCTTTTAAGCTACCTGAATGATGGTAAATGATTTCAGGTATCTTTAATCTTATTTTCCTTTATCAGATATCATATACCAACGTATTCCGTTAGTATTCGTCCTACAACTCAAAGGGTATAGATTGTCCCTCAGACCGGCCGAATGGAGGATGCCCCGATGAAGATGGATGCCGGCCCACAATCTAGATAGTGCTTGCATTAGGGGTGGAGTAGTAGATTGAATAATTTAGGAGCCTGCCTTCTTAGTGGGTTCGATACGAGGGCTACCTGCAAGCCTATCTGTCAGCGTCCTGTAGCCAGCTTCTCAATCCTTGGAAATATCTTGGAAAACTCTCAATATCTTCCCTCATGCATGATTAAGGAAGATCCTTTGGATTTATCCTGTAATATTCACGGAGTCTTATGAATTAAATAATATTTTGCTCTGCTTCAATCCCCCTTCAATTGTTTGACATACAACAGAGAAGTAGTTTTATTCTGTTATTAGGACAGAAAAAGAAACATTATCTGGTAATGTTATACATGAAGTATTTATAAAAGTGTAAAAAAGATAATATGTATGTATTTTTAATAATATCTCCAATACAAAATGCAACATCAATCTTACTTAAAAGGAATTTTTTTTTTAGGATCGTTTTATTTTATTAATTCACTTTTTAATAGTAAACATTGTATTTTCTTCTTCTTCTAGGGGCACGACAGAGGCCTAATAAGGGATGGATATTGTTGAGGGGGTGCAGTCAAAATATACACACAAATAAGTAGAAACTTATTTTTTATTTGTACCTACGTTTTGACCTTCTTTGTAGGCCATCTTCAGGGCTATGAGAAAAAGCTTACAAAAAATTGACTATAAAAATACATAACAGTACTACGAACATAATAAAATATAGTAATAATATAGAGATATAGAAAAGTTGAACAAAATAGTGAAGGATATATTATGAAAGGATATATAAATAAAAAAAATTACAGAATAAATGTACATAAAGGTGATAATACAAACAAAATACAAGGGAGAGAAAAAAATGTTAAACAGAAAGTTTGAAAATGAAAAAGTATAAATACCAAATGTGAGAAAGGAAAAGTTCAACAGAGACATTAAATAAATGTTAAAACATCAGTGGAAAAATTCCAACTAAAAACCTTAAGTCTCTAAACTAAAACAGGAAATTGAAAATACCTGTCGCCTATTCAGGCATCCTCAAGGCAGAAAGAGAATAACAGCAAAGCAAAACATGAATAATGCACCTAAAAAACCCACATCCCACCACCTCTAAGGCTCAAAGGCAACTAATGAATCATAGGGAAGGTTACAAGATTCCCAGCTGGCTAAGGTTAGATAAAAACAGCTGATAAATACTCCAGAATTTGAAACATCAATATACACTCACCAAGCCCCCAAAACCCAACAGGAAAACAAAATAAAATAAATAATAGTAACAAACAACGCAAGAACAGAAGACAAAAACCATATGAAGAAATGTGAGTAAAAGTGCAAGAAAAGTAGAGAATTTATCAAAAAACCAGTGGACTTATGGTTATTTCACAAAGTATGCATTAACATTTTTTTTCCATGGATATTTTGTGGAATAACCATAAGTCCGCTGTTTTTTTTTTTTGATTAATTATCTATTTTTCTTGCACTTTTACTTTTATTTTTTCATATGGTTTTTGTCTACTGTTCTTGTGTTGTTTGTTACTATTATTTATTTTATTTAGTTTTCCTGTCGTGTTTTGGGGGTTTGGTGAGTGTATATTGATGTTTCAAATTCTGGAGTTTTTATCAGCTGTTTTATCTAACTTTAGCCAGCTGCGAATCTAGTAACCTTCCCTATGATTCAGTAGTTGCATTTGAGCCTTGGAGGTGGTGGGATGTGGGTTTTTTTGGTGCATTATTCATCTTTTGCTTTGCTGTTATTCTCTTTCTGCCCTGAGGATTCCTGAATAGGCGATTTATTGGACAGGTATTTTCAATTTCCTGTTTTAGTTTAGAGAATTAAGGTTTTCAGTTGTAATTTTTCCACTAATGTTTTAACTTTTATAAAAAGTGAGATATATAAGTATGGAAAACCTAGTTTAATAAAGATAAAATATAAAATGTATGATAATAGACTCCTAGAGAGTTACATAAGTAAAAAGAAAGAAAATTGATACAAAATGTGATGCCAAAGAATAAGTACATAAGAATTATGTAGAAAGTAATGAATAGGAATCTCGTGTATGACAGGTAGAGAAGTAAAATATAAATATAAGTATCAGATGTTATATAAAAGTATAGAATTGGAATGAAGCTTTATTAATACAAAATATGATGTAAGTATAGAAGAAACTATAAAGTAAAATATATAAAATTTCAGTTTTATATAATATTATATAATAACGGAGATATATTATAAAACATATGATGCTCAAAAAAAAAAAAAAAAGAACTCCTTGATTACAACATATGATGAATGCCTAAAGTGATGATGGGAGAAATAGGTGTGATGAAAGGAGATGGAGAAAAATGAAGAGAAGATATAAAAATTAAAAAGTGTACGAACCCAATAGCAGCCATTCCTATTGAGGGTAGCTCTATATGCTAATGTTCCTTAAGTGAGCTCTAGGTCCCGAGTTCGAGGTTAGCGTTGGTAGATAAATTATTTATCCTATTAGCACGTGTAAATCCACCCTGTGGGATCTTGAATCTCTCCATGGCTCAACCCAGGGTCAGAAAAGTGGGTACCCTTATTTGGAGTAAAACCATGTGTTGTAGTGGTCCTGCATTGATAATTGGATCTATAGAGGTCTTGATACTATTATTTTTTTACCCACTTTTAGTACACTTTAGGAAACAACACAATTCTTATTCTTTGTTTGTTGAACCTTTATTCGATATTCCAATTTTAATATCCAACTTGATCAATTTATCAAGATGTGTTCGAACCTGGCACACACGAAGAGGCGCTAACCCTTTCCTCATCCCAATAATGGACACAGCCGCCTGAGACCCATCAACTATTCAAATCCTGACAATGACCCTTCCATCTGCAGCCCCTACATTATTCATCCTCGCTTCCTCCGGTGACCTGTAGGGCCCTCTTGTGTGGGGCCTCTTGGGGTCCTTCCTATTCGGACAGTGGGCGGTATTTGGCCATCAAAGGATATTTACATAACGTCTTCCGGGAGGGGACCTCTTCCTTAGCCGGTGCTCATTGTTAAACCTATTCCTGGGAGTTCGTTTCTTAGGAAACCTCCCTATATACAATTTATAGATTACTTGATAAATCATTTTATGGGTCAAAAAATGTTATTTCCCCTCCATTACGGTAACTAACGGGACTCTTATGTATAGCGATTTATTAATTTTTTAAATATGTCATTCTACCCACAATTTTTTTAAGGCTGGGTGTCACACTAATCCACACAACAGCTAATCACCAAGCGCTAACTTATGATATGATATGATCTTCTTTTTATGTACATTTACTTATATTTTTTTATATTATTAGTTTCACATAAATTCGATCAACTTGGATCAATCATTAGTGCGCCTGTTATCTCCTCCTCCTTTCCTTATCGAAGATTGTGATCGTTCGCTTAGTTCTCCCCTCAAACCTCATCTCGGGTTCTGATCTTGACAGTTCCATCCCTAAGCATATCCTCCATAACCCCAAGTTCTCACACGACCCTCTGCTACCTTCCCGATTCGGTTTAGTTTGTTTTATCCTAAAGAATTAAAATATTCATTTGGTTAGCCTACTTGCATTCATTCGCCAGAGATTCATTTAGTGCTTTCAAGAGGGTCTTATTTTGTGTGTTTCAAAAATTAAATCCCAACATTTTCGTTAATAATCTTTGGTTTTTATTTTGAGGTTCATACTTTTTTTTTGTAGTGGGGTTTTCGTACTTCAAAAATATTTTATTCTCAATTAGTGGAAGAATAAAAAAAAGAAATATTAAAAAATAATAATAACCTGATTTAATGAGTTCGATCTCTTGGATTTGGCTTGAAATAGCCCATATCTCTTCTGTATCGAGTAGTATTTAAAAGGACAGTACTATAAATTAAGGATAAATAATCTCCACTAATAGATTACATTATATCACAGCGATGAAAAAAGGATACTTCATGTTCCTGAGAGTGAAAATAAATTTATTCTAGGTCGTACCTCATTGAGATCAACATGTATTGATTGCATATATATCTTGTTGAGAAAAATTTTATCATCTATATCAAACCCTGGCAAAACATATTTAAAAATTATGGCTGACTCAGACTTACGCCATGGTGCTCAATCTATACTGTGCAGATGCAATCAATCGCTGCTTTGACAAATCGCTTCTCCAGTTTCCTATTCTCCAGAGATAGAGCCCTGTATTCCCCAGTGTAAGGACTTTTATTTATTGCAACTCTCATCACTTAAATGAATTATTTCCCACCCCAAGGTCATGGAGGTGTTTAGGATACCAAAGCATTGAGATTTTTCAGTTGTAGCAATTTTAGCAGGAAACTGGTGCTTTACATAATACTTGTTTGCTAATATTTTTTTTATTTTTATATATATATATATATATATATATATATATATATATATATATATATATAAATTCTTTATTGGCTTTAATGTACAACATGTAGCCATTGAGTCTGGCCCACTTAATGTTAATTTGGTTAGTAATTACTTGAAATAAAACAACAACCATAATTATTATAGTCCGACCTCTATAATATAAGTAAGATAGTATATACCATATTGTCATTTCAATACAGTTTTTATTTGTTTATTATTTTATTTTTAATTTACAGTTATACAATACAATATGTAAAATTTCTTCTTTTTTTTTTTTTAAATTACCACTGGTTTAATAAATAAATAAACAAACTTTAAGTTAGGACAGCATGGTTTTAATTGTAACAACAGAATAATAATCCTCTAAATAAATAATCCTCCAAACAAATAATCCTCGATTCACATTAATAAACCATAATTATAGCCTGGATTCCGAATTTTTACATATAAACTGCAGATAGAAAAAAAGGTTGTTTAATTTTTCTACGCTGTCCATAGTGAGTACATTTTGCAATGATAATTCATCATCATCCTGAACAACATATTTTTGCAGAAATTGTTTCCTTGTGTTAACAAAATATTTACAGTGCAATTTTATATGATTTAAACTATTGATTATGGTTTCATAGCACCACTGACATTTTTCATCAGTTCTTGTTTGCTAATGATAAGACTATAATAAATGTTTCATTCATTTCTAGAATTTGTTATACTTTATGTATAACCAGGATTTTATACAAATGAATATGGCCTATTCCAAATCTAAGAATCTGGATCAAAATTATTATTATTTGTTTCAAAATTCACCTTATTTTGATAATAAAAGTAAAGTATCATCACTTCATATACCAAAACCAAAATAGATACTTATTAATAAAAATTTTAAATTTGTTTATACGGACTTATTTGTAAACAATTCTCCAAATTTTTCCTAAATATTTAGTTGAATTGTCTAGAAATACTAATATAAAATGAAATTTTATTCAAATAAAGCATACGGTTTTTTTATCTTCAGAAAATGACATTTTTAAGATTAATCTGGATATTTCCTAATGAAAGAAAGACTGATGTAGCTAGAAAATCAATTTTTAATACAACAAGGATCTTTTTAAGTGAACATTTATCGGGCCAAAATGATAGTTAATGAGAATCATACAGTATTTACATATTTACTTGAAAATTTATATGAATCTAAAAGTGTATTGTGGTAAAGATAAAAAACAATATAAAAACTAAACTAACAAGAATCAAGCAAAAATAAATATAAAAAAATAAACGAACATAAAATATAAAAAAATAATATCGTCTCATTAGTTTCTTCTGATGTGTATGAGCTAATAATTATAACTTTTTAGAGACATTTGTTTTTCTTAGTTGAAGAGACGTTGAAAAAGTATGGGTTTCAATGTGGATAGGGAAGAAGCATGGTGGTTATTAGATACGAGTGTATTAATTATTTATTTTATTGTTACAGGAGGAACAAAATGATAAATTAAGAGTTTACCCATTTATATCTATACCCTCCTCATAATCTCCTTGTATAAGGAATTTAAATTGCAGAGATGAGGGTATTAAATTTAAAAAAATTTCCAGAGCCATCAACTTCCCTCATAAAGTTACCCAAGCATAATGAATATAATGAGGATTTCGGCAAAGACAGAAGCAAAAACTCAATAACTCAAGTAAAAACTTTGATAAGTTCAAGAAACGGAAGTGAGATGGAGTGGGTAATAAGGATTGAGGACATGGATTGAAGTTAGCATTCGGGAAAGGAGGCAAAGTAATCCCGGCTCCAGTCTCTTCCAATTTAACACAAATCCAGCCGTTTCGGTTCATTTCCGGCTGACTTCGTCCCCCTTTCGTACAATTCACAATTTCCGGAAAGTCCTAAAGCGTCTCTTCTTATTATAATAATGCTATGTAATATACATTATTTAGGGAACTGGAATAGATCAATACGCAGGTTGCTGTATTAAGGATTTCTAGGCCCCGTGTTCGGAGACCCTGTGGGTTCAAGAGATGTTCCCGAGGATCACCCAATTTTTCTAAAGGGGTACCTGGCAGTTATGAATGATCAAATTACCTTGCACAACCGTTAGCTTGGTAATGATACTGCACCTAACATGTATTGAACCCGTCAGGGGCTTTAGTGTTACAGTTTAAAAAAAAATTATATATTGTATTAGATAATGAATACCTGATCCTAACACACGAAGAGAATGGATACTTGTGGATGCTTGATCTTTTTTAAATACGCATTTAAAATAATAAAGTTTGTTACATCTAGAATCAAAACTATTTTATTCTATATATATTGTATCTGTACTGTGTTTTCTGTAAATATTTAGAACTATTGTTTTTGAAAAACCTTTTACGACGTATTAACTATTTATATTCACTATCTTTACTTTAACCTGAAATATTGGGTTCCCACACCTTTATTTGGTTTGTTTGTTTTCAATTAATATTGCTATAGTATATATAGGGAAGAGTTACTAAGTATGTCCGTATTTCGAAACCGGGTGTAGCATGCAATAGATTTGTCTGTTATTTTATAGCTATATGAAAATAACATTTCTGTCTATTAAAATATTAATTTAAATATATCTTGGTACTCACGTTATCAACTTGGTTTTAAAATCTGGTTCTTGGCAATTATTTTTTTTCAATTACGTACAAGTTACATTAGTTATAACATATATAACGTAAAAGTAAAAATATGTTGCCTTGTCTGCAGTTTAAAACAAAAAATTGAATAATCTTTTAATACTGTTGTGAAACCATACAATTTGAATTGAATCCATCATATATTACCGTATATATAGTGATACTCTCTGTCTGGTTGTACTTCTGTATATTACTATCATATGAATGAACGCAGACCTATATTATTCCATCTGCTGAATGGGATTTCGACATTCACCTGTTATGAAATTGCTATCAAATAACAATACACCAAACGACTTTTATGACATTCCATACTATAGCTAATATAATAATTATTATTACATCAAAGTTGTGCAAAATGGGACCTTAACCAAAAAACTAACTAACTAAACCTCTTCCCCTCTACCGCTTTAAGCTCTTTGAGGAGCCTGCTTGTAGAGCATGATCTATATGTCTCGATCCTGAACCAACAACTTTCTCCTTCTCCAGTCCAGGCCTCTCCTGTCAAAGGCTTCCTTAGTTCTCCCAGGTTCTTCTAGGCATTCCCTGAGGTCTTCCACCTTCCACTTTAGTCTCGTATGTGCCTTTAGCCAAACGATCATCAGTCATACGGAAGACATGTCCGAACCATCCCATCCTATGTTCCTCAACGATGTCTGCTGCTGGTCGTATGCCCAGATTGGTTCTTATTGTCGCGTTCCTCACCCTATCTCTTCTCGTTTTCCCCTCAATTCTTCTTAGATATCTCATTTCCATTGCTTGGAGTTGACCTTTATGCTTGCTGGTGAGGGTCCAAGATTCACTTGAGTTTGTCAGGATCGGGAGAAAGGTATTTTTAAACACTGTTTTCTTGGTGCCTTTTGTAACTTCTTTTTTTCCTATAAAACCTTTCTTAAGAGAGTTGAAGCATTTTCCTGCAAATTTTATTCTCTCTTGTACCTCTCTATCAATCCAATCATACTCATTTAGACGGGCGCAAGATATTTAAAGTCTGTGACTTGTTCCACAGGGACACCGCCTAAGCGGGCTATTATGTCTCTTCTGTCCTTCCTATTCTCATTATTTTGGTTTTATCAACATTCATCTTCATGAACATTCATCTTCATAGTTCATTATTAACCAAAAAAACAAAACCAAACTCATTCCAATCAATTGCTTATGATTGCTGGAATATATTATGGTGTATTTTAATTTCCCTCCTTCTATTACAGCTGTAATATATGCATATTTTAATTATGTCGAGGTAATATTTTGTACTGCTTAACTCAATCTATACAAATATGTATCGTGTTTATACGCAGGAAGTTACTAGCAAAAGGTTTTATTATAGATAAAATCTTCTACTGACTTAACAGTGTATCGACTAGATGATTATATTATACTCTCTATTTTTCTTTTATTTGATCTTCTCTATCTTGTCTACATTACAATATTTAAGAGGAATAATATATACGTTTTAAAAAAGTAAAAGAGTCGGGAAGTTGAGGAAATTCACATTGCTGATTATAATTTCGCGTTTATAAAAATATCTCTTTAGGACAATGACATATCTTTTGACTACATAAAGGTCGATAGTTAATATAAACTATCGATAAATGCCATTACTAGAAATTTGTTCATAAATCTGCTTCTAGCGAATCCCAAAAATGAACAGTAAATTGTACAACCCTCCCAGAGGACAACGTATCTATAAATCCCTGAAGCGGATGGCAGCGACCTCCCCGGAGCCTCCTGAACAGGGACATTTCTATATTTATGATCGTGCGGGGGGAGGTGCCACGTCATCCTCTCCGTTATCGTGCCCGAGGGCCTACCAGCTGATGAACTGCAGGATGTTCGGTTGGAACAGCTTCTCATTGGTCACAGTGCGTTGACCTTCGTATCCACTGTTGGATTTATATTTCAAAAATGACTACATTATAGATTATATCACATTGAAGACACTTATGGTTACGGTTTCATTGTGAACATTATTTTTTTTTATATGGAGTAACCTATCTCAGTTTGAACGTCCCGTGTTCGAATAAGGTTGCGGCATGTAGATTATTCATCAGTTAACGAATAATTGAACGACCCTGTGGGAAATGCAGATTCGTCTGGGCGTTACTCAGGATCTATAAAATCTCGAGGTCGAGCGTGGTCTCTGCCAAAGCTCCCTGCACAATTTTTGAGTTAACAAACTGTGGAAGACTGGTAAGAAATATACAAGTACAACAATGTTAAATAAGAGATAATTTAACAGATTTAATATGGACATACAGGAGACATTCTTATGAACTAACTTAGGTGATTATGGACTAGTAATTTTCATTATATATAACTTATTGCGTATGGACCAAGTTAGAGTATCTAACTTAGATACTACGGTGTTTCATGCTACAAACTATCTTATACATCTCTACTCTCGTGCCTTCCCTAATCTTAGAACTAGTAAATACTTATGCATGTAAAATAAGAGAAGAAGAGAGGTGCTCAAGGAAGATATTTTGCTGACAGTGCGGAAGATGTTTTAGAACTGAAGGGTAAAGAGCCCGCTAATATACACAATAACCGTAGCTCATCAACCTAATCCAACTATCCATTAACTGTTGGCTTAAATGCAGCAGTCTCTACAATCTAAAAAAAGATAAAAAAATTACCTACTTCTAGAACTCATGGGGGGAGGGGGGGTCTTGTTCTCAGTTCATGGTGGAGAGTGTTTCTAGTACACTTCTCGACCCTCAGATCTATATTCGGTATCCCACCTAAAACAGAGCTTTCCTTATCCGGTCCTCGTCTCTTTGGAACTCAATACATTCTTTTATTCGTCATTCCAATAACCTTTCAACCTTTAAATACTTAGAATCCTTAGAATCCCCAAAAAATCGGAAATAGTACGTTTAGTTTAGAGATTAGCGTTTTTTAAATGATGGATGAATGATTTATTTTATATATATGTGTGTATCTGCATCATTGTATATGTGAATAGGACTGTGATTGAGGTGTGCATAAATTTACATTTGCATTCTCTGATAATTTGGCTGTTCACACTTCCAGGCACATATCTTTATATTTACTTATTTATAATAGCTTTAATAGTTATCATAATTAGTATTGTTTATATTTTTTCTTTCATTATTTTATTCCTTGTTTGGTTGTTATCTTGTTTTTGAAAAAATTGTATATATATGACTATCAATTTTCTCTCTCTCTATAATCATTGTTATCTTATTGCTATTTTCTTTTTCCTTTATAGGAAATAGTTTTCATTAAATATTGGTTTAGGAGGTAATTGATAATTTTTTTCAATTATTTTTTATTTTTTTCCTAATTTATTAATTTAATTGTAATTAATTAACTAAATGTAATCTATTTTACTCTAAGACGTTTTGATTATACATAAGTCCTGTAATGTTATTCTAAAGGGACTTGTCCCAGAATAAATAAAGTCTTTATTATTGTTACAACGGTTGTGCAGGAGTTGATTTGTCCTAAGTCACGCTCAACTGCCAGGTTTTCCCCAATTAAGGGTACTCACTTTATATAGAGTGGGTAAGCACCAGGAGGATCCTCGTATCCCACATTGCCCAACCATGGCTGTTAGCATATTTAATAATTTACTTGCCACAGCCTGATTTGAACCCGAATCCTTTGGTATTGCAACATAGCGCTCTACCCACTGAGCTCCTCCATCACGCTACTCCTAAAATTTTGTATTTCAATTATTCTAATTCTATACTTTATACGAACTTACATTCAAATGATATCATTGTAAAAAAAAAACAGACATAATTTTTTATTTTTGTTGATAATGCATACGTTATTTTTTTTTCAGGAGCTTCCAGTGACCGAATTTTTTTCGTCTTGGCAGTGTGTAATAAAAGTCGCCAAAATTTCGGTGCGAAAAAGCCCGTAAGTACAGCTTTATTTACATTTATAAAAATTATATTTTTAAAAATATTATTCATGATAAAGCAAAGCCACATAATTTAGATTTTAGAGAATAATGCAATTAGTCTTTAAATAATTAATCTTGGTTTGACACAATAATGTTCGATTTCAATTGATTACGCATCTTGGGAATGACAGTTTTAAGTTCCCAAAATCTTCTATTTTTTTTTTTATATTTGACTTTAGTTTACTTTTGTGATTATAGTTTTTATTTGTGAAACTATGAACATTATATTTTACCCTGAGAAGAACTTACTGTCTTTTAAAATTTACTTTTTAATTACATATTTAAGGACCAACTGATTTTCATTTGGTAGCTTCTCGATCAGACGGAACTTGGAATTTTTCGGTGTATTTATATGCACAAAATATCCTAAATTTTTACAGTTTAAAAAACAAATTATACAAAACCTTTTGAATGGATGAAAAATTTATTTTATAAATTATTATAAAGAACAAGATCGTCAAAGTGGTGATAAAATGGATCTCAAAGAGAAGAATTCTTTTATTAAATAAATAAGTCAAAGTGTATAATATTTTTCTAATATTTCATATATTTGTCATATTTCTAATATGTAGGTCTTCATTCGTATAAATAAGTTACAAAATAGTTTATACTACTTAGGATTAACAATTATCTTAAAAATATCATTTAACTTATTCTTCATAGTAATTAATTTACAGTTGTTTGTCGCCATTTTTAATTTTTTTTGTTTCGTAGAGAAAATATTTGCCCTGGCCGGTATTCGAACCGGGTGGTCTGCATCTCAATAGGATCGGTGAAGAGAATTCGAGCACTGCACAGGAGATGCAGACGACCCGGGTTCGAATCCCAGCTAGGGCAAATCTTTTCTCTTCAAAACAAAAATATATTATATTTATTTTATTATTACTGATTATATCATATATCCATCTAATTAAATGTCATTAATAGTCCTATTTTTTTTTAATACTACATATATTTTTTTTAATGTGATAGGCTCCTAATTAGTAGTAAATAATACTGAGTTTATCTTCCCGGGCAAGTTATTTTAATAGGATACTGAAGTGTTTGTTAATGAAAGCGCAGGATCAGCAAATCCTTGACTGGGGTAGATTTAACAGGATTAAACGGCGCTGAGAGTAGATTGAGCCCGCAACACCAACCTTCCTAGTGGGCGTGCCGAGTGTTTGTATCTAAGGGGCTGAAGTCTGTCACTGCAAACAACTTCCCCAAGTTCTACCATTCTTTTACAAATACTTAAATGTTAACAATAAATTTTATTGTTACTATTAATATTGCTCAATAAAAAATAAAAAACAAAAGAAAACTTTACTAATTTTTCATTAAGCTTACAAACACACTTTACAACATAAGTTAGTAAATTTACCCTTCAAGAGAATCGCTACTTGTTAATAATAATATTATATCTCCACCGATACAACCTAGATTCATAACATTAAGTTACCAGTACGCCCTCAACCGTGATAACATCGTATCTGACCTAAAACCCAATCTGAGTGTATTCCTTTACCCCTATTGATTCCATGGTATCTGGTATATGGTAAACTGTACCAATTTTTTATTTATTTAATAGCTGATCCGGCCATGAGTTTCAATGGCTGTTATAATAGTTTTTAATAATATTACGTTAAAATTTGAATTTTAAAGACATAATGAATCAATTAAAAAAATGTATTAAATAGATTTTTGATTTCACATTTTATTCATCTTATATCAGAGTATAGTATATAATAAAGAAAAAATATACAAAATTCTTAACTGATACAATATAAACATTAGTTTAATGAATGAGGTATATATGGTTGTTTTTTTTAATTATGACTAATATTATTATTTTAAATTATTACTATTTATTTAAATTTAATATAAATATAAGATAATAGTAATAAGTAATTAATCTATAGTAATATTATAAATGCGAAAGTAACTCTGTCTGTCTGTCACAGAGATTGTGATGAAATATCATATAGCGATACTTTAAAGTCTTGGGATGAACATAAGCTACTTTTTAACCCGGTCAAAGGGTTGTTAGGGGTTGAAATAAGGGATGA
This sequence comes from Troilus luridus, assembly GCA_964056705.1. NCBI lineage: Eukaryota > Metazoa > Arthropoda > Insecta > Hemiptera > Pentatomidae > Troilus > Troilus luridus. The sequence continues at coordinate 103,289,175 of OZ057416.1, read as the reverse complement.
AAGTTTGTATGGAAGGCTAAAATTTATTTTAAACATGTCCCTTTATTTACGTTTATTCACACATGTTATATGTATAATATTTATAGAAGCAATTATTTACTTTTTTGAAATTTAATATTAATTAATTTTTTCATGGTGCTGTGCAATTAATAAGTATTAATTAATTAATTAAAATATAACGATGAAAGATTTGAACGACGATATGCTATTCGGTGGTGCTGTTCTATTACTATCTGGTGATTTCTGACAGACATTTCCAGTAATCCATCGCTATACTTTTGCTGTTGAGATTAACGGATGTTTAATACAATCGTTTTCATGGCGAAGTGTAAATACACTTCGATTGAGCATAAACATCCGAGTACAATTAAAAAATGATCCATCAGCACAAATATTTTCAAATATATATATATATATATATATATATATATATATATATATATATATATATAACTTAAGGGATGTCGCACGAAAACGAATAAAAAAAAGAATGAAAAAGGTTATAAAGAAACACACTGGTTGACTTCTGGAAACACACTGCTTTATTTGCTCTGATAATCCTGCTTTTATCTGTTTTACAGTGTTTACATTTGCATGAGTGGAATTAGCAATAATACTCTCCAGCTCTCACTCATAACTCCCCCCTGCCAGTTTCCGAACAATCCTCGGAAACTCATATGTACAGAGTAAAAATAAAATAGAGAAAATTGTAATATAACAAAGAAAGATAGAATCTCATAACTTCTCACAATAACAGAAATGGATAGTAACATTTTAGGAACTAAAAGAACCTGTACAAAAAAATTTTTTCTAGTCACTTCACACTTCACTGATCTATATACAATAAAACCACAAACTAAAGAAAGAAAATACATAATACAAGATACATAACTTTTAAATATCCTGTCGGAATACGAAACAGACAACAGAGCAAACAACAAAAAGAAATCTTATTTCACTCTCCTATCAACGGGATTACAGGTGGCGATACGAGAACTTGTATAAGTTTCCGTACCCGTTTACTGTCGGGAGAATACTCCAGTACGCGTCTCAACCGGGGGTTCTACTGCCGGTATCTTTAGTTGTTCTATGTGAACCGTCCTTCGCTTATGGGGTGCGGTCATGCTCTCGATGGTAACCACGTTATGCTCCCGTATGACAGTCACCCGGAACGGCCCTTCGTATCTGGATGGCTCCTTCCCTCTATTGGTCCCCAGTTTCCGGTAGACAATCGTCCCGATTGCCACTCCCCCTGTCGCGTCCCGCATTGCCAGATTTTCTCGCGCCACTCTCCTAGCTTTCTCGGCTCGAATCTTCTCGCGAGTCTTTTTCCACATGACGCGCATCTCCATGCGGTTTGTCACCATCTGTTTCTCATCGTCCGTGGTCCCTCTAAAATCTCTCCGACGCTCCCTCAAGCCGAAAAGTATCTCGAACGGCGAGAACCCCGTAACCGCGTGAATCGAGTGGTTGTACGCGACGATGGCTTTAGTCATAGCGGCGTCTGGCTCAAGTCCCTTCTCCCCTTGATATACCCGGAGGTGCTCGCTTAGGGTGCTATGAAGGCGTTCGATACAGCCTCTACTTTTAGGGTGTCCCGGCGTGTTGAGGTGCCACCTAACGTCCAACACGCGCATCTCCTCCCGAATCGCCGCATTGTCGAACTCTCGACCCCCGTCTGATGATATCTGTTCGGGTACTCCGTAGAATTGAAACCAACGCTGTAGCGCCCCTAACACCGCATCCGCCGATCTTTCCTGTACTTGGTATGCCATAGCTACATTACTAAATAGATCTACCATCGTCACCCATTTATATCCCCTCCAGGTAAACGTGTCGATTTGTAAATCCATGAGGGGCGCTTCTGCTGTGGCCGTCTCTTCCTGCATGACCTTCGGCGGATGTCTATCATATTTTGTGCGTAGGCACACTTCACAGGTCCCGATGATCTCGCTCACTGTTCTCTTCATGTTGACCCAAAAGTATCTACGCCGTAACGCCATCAACGTCTCCGATACCCCACGATGGTTCGTCTTTCCCTGGTGATGAGCTAGGGTTACCTCTTTCTGACGTTCCTCCTCGCGGACTGTCTCCACCATTCGTTTACAACGAATAAAACTGCGGTCCAACCCAATACGCTCAGACCTCCATACCCTTTGGATTTTGTCCCAGATCGTGGCGTTTCCTACATAAATGTGGTGAACTTTCCCCTGTTTCGACACATCTTTGAGGACTCTACAAATTTGATCATCCCCAACGCCGGGCTGTGACCAGACCGTAATAACGCTGTGCGTCCCGTACTTAACGAAATCAATCTTCAGTAACCCTGATGTCCTCGTTTTCCAAATCACTTGACGCCGCTTGTCATTGATGATTTCATCCAGCTCCTCCATATTCTCTGGTCTGTCCTCTGTGGAGCTCTCGTCGGATGGTGGTTCTGGTCCTCCCGTTGCCTCGCCTCCTTCTCTCTCCGGTGTCCATTCACTGAGGAATTGCCGCACGTCTCGCGACGATTCGCCCACTTCCTCTACCGCGTTTGTTGTAATGGCCCGAGACAGCCAGTCCGCTACCACGTTCTCCTTCCCTGGCTTGTATATAACCTCCATGTTATATTGTGCCAGGAACTCCTTCCATCTGGACACTCTCGCCGAGGTCTCCTTGAGCTTCCCTATCCATTGGAGCGGCCTGTGGTCAGTGTGAACACGGAACTGCCTTCCGAAGATATATGGTCGGAAATGCTCCACTGCCCACACGATCGCAAGCAGTTCCCTTTCCAGCGCACTGTACCTTGTTTCCGCATCGGTCAGCCGTCTGCTTGCATACGCTATCGGACGCTCCCCATCGGCCTCTCCCTGCGACAACACCGCCCCCAACGCGTATTCACTCGCATCCGTGGTTACTGCAAAGGGTTTCTGAAAGTCCGGGAACGCAAGCACGGGTTTTTCTTGAAGCCTCTCCATACATCTTCGAATGTTGTCCTCGATGGCCGGCGTGATGACAATCCTCGACCCCTTTTTTAGCAACCTGTTGAGAGGCACTAAATATGCTGCCATGTCCGGGACAAATCTCCTGTAGTAATTGAGGGTTCCCAGAAGGCGACGTATACCCTTAACATCCTGCGGCACCGCCATCTTGCGAATCGCTTCCACTTTCGTCGCGTCCGGTTTGACCCCTTCTCTAGAGATGTTATGACCGAGAAACGTTATTTGCTCTTGCCCCAGAGTCGATTTCTCCTTCGACAACTTGAGCCCAAACTCCCTAATCTTGGCGAAGACCTTTTGTAGATGTTCAATGTGTTCCGTCTCGGTCCTACTAAAAACGAGGAGGTCATCCATATAGACTTGGCAAAACGATTCTCCTAAACCCCTGAGGAATTCGTCCATCAAGCGCTGGAAGGTGATCGGGGCGTTTTTTAGGCCAAACGGCATACGCGTAAACTCATAATGCCCTCTCTCGAAGCTAAACGCGGTCTTATGCTGATCACGAGGGTGCATCTTAATCTGGTGGTATCCTGCTTTGAGGTCCAGCGTGCTAAAGATCGTCGCTCCGCTCAGCCTATCTAAAATATCCTCGAACCTCGGGATCGGGTATCTCTCATCTATGGTGTTCTCGTTAAGTTTTCGGTAGTCTACCACCACTCTGTACCGTTCTTTCCCGTCCCCTGGTATACTTTTCTTCCTAACTGCCCATAAGGGACTGTTATACGGCGACGTGCTGTCAACGATGATCCCCTGTTGCTTAAGGCTCATTAATTCCTCGCGGATATGGGAGCGAAGCGCTTGAGGATATCTCCGTTCCTTAATGTACGTAGCTCTATCTTGCTTCAGGGGAACCTCGTGAACCGTCCGGCCTGTCACCCCTAAAATATCCCCCTCGTTAAAAAAAATATCGCGGAACTCCCTCTGAATCTCCCCCTTCCAGTCCTCGATTTTGTTTACCGCGCCTATCTGAGTTTCCGGACCCCTTTCAATCCCTCTACAGCTGTATGTGCGCGATCCGATTCTAATCTCCCATCTACCTCGGTTGTTTCTAACCCTCGCTCCTACCCGCTCTAATAGGTCGCACCCTATTATTACCTGGTAATGCCGGGTCATCTCACCCACTACGTGAACATTCAGATTCCCGCGCTTCCCCGTCCAGTGATCAATCTCAATAGTTGACTCTCCCTCTACTTTGCAAGGCCCGCCAAGAGTAATTAATTGACATTTGCATTCACGCACCTGGAGTACCCTCTCGTTCCCGTACAACTTTTCTAACGCTCCTTTTGTTACAATGGTGTTGGAACTCCCCGTGTCTACCAAGCACTGCACTCCCCCTCTTAATCTAATGATTGGCAACCAGCAGGACTTACCTCTCACGCTATTGCAGGTCTCGGTGCGGTCGCCTCTCTGCAGACACTCCCCTCAGAAAGCCGCTGTCCTGCTATCCCCTGCTCCGGTCCGTCTCTGAACGCCTTTCCGGTTCCTATACCGCTCGCCTCCGCTGCTCCCTGGTCCTTCGCCTTCGGTTTCTGATGTTCCGGAAATCTCTGTCTCTTCACCGGAAGAGTCGCTTCTCCTCGCTGCTCCGGGACCTCTCCGCAGCCTCTGAGTGTTTACCTCCATGGGCTCGGGCTTTGGTAACTGGCTCCTCCTGTATAAGTACGGGCATTGTCGCACCATGTGTCCTTCTCCTCCACATTCGAAACACCTGGTGCGGGGACATTCAGCCATCAGATGCCCCGTTTTCCCGCATTCGTGGCACTTCCGCTCCTCTCTTCTCCCGTTTCTCCTCTCTGTTCCCGGTCGCCTATCCCGTGCACCTGGCCTCTCCTTTTTATGTCCTTCGGGATCTCTTCTTTTTCCCATATCCCATCTCGGGCGGCTCCGGCTAGCCTCTGGGCGACGGTAGGTGACCCTGCTCCACCCTGTCTCTCCTACCTCACTGTATTTTGACTCCTCTTCTCTAGCGCTTGAGTCTACGATATCTTGAGCACACTCCAGGAATGTCTTATCCCTTGGCAATCCGTCCTTTCTTCCCGTCTCCCTGGCCAGCTGGACTTTTAGTATCCGGGACAGAAAGTCCATTCTTGCCTCCACTTGCTCAGTCTCCATTATCTCGCGCAGTTTTTCGGTAATCTTGTTATACCGTGCCAGTAGTACTGCCGCGTATTGTCCATGTGATTGCCCCGGTTTCCTATACTCCCTGAACATTTGGAGCATATCCTCCTCCGGAGCCCAGCGACCTCCTCCGAATGCCTTCTTCAGCCTTTCCTTTATCGTGTGCCAGGGTGTCTCTTCGTCCGCCTGAATAAGGTTAAGGATGCTTCTTTTGACTCGGCACGCTAAGGCTGCCCTTAGCCTGGTAGCATCCAATTCCTCTATATCCTTTGCCCCAACCTGGACCTGGATGTAGTACATAATCCGATCCCCTCCTTTTAAAAAATGGTTGAGCTCCCCTACTTCTCCGTTGAATCTTTCTAATTCACTAATCTCTCTCCTTAAATCACGCGCGTTACTTTTCTGTAGCTTCATGCGCTCTAAAAGGTTGGCCTCCCTCGCAGCAAGGTCTGCGCGTGCCATCGCCAGAGTAGTCGACGGTAGGATCGGAAAATCCGGATTTATAGGCTCCTGTGGTTCCAGTGGCGGTTGTGGAATCGGTTGTGGTTGAGGATCCACCGTGAGCAATGCCGGTCTTAGGATATCGCTTAATCCGGGTTCGGGCATTATTCTTCCTTAATGATCGAAGTCAACCAGAAAAACAAAAGAAAGAAGAAAAAAAAAATTACTTTACCACGGGTCTTCTTTTCTCCTAGGCTCCCGGGTTTCGGCACCACTTAAGGGATGTCGCACGAAAACGAATAAAAAAAAGAATGAAAAAGGTTATAAAGAAACACACTGGTTGACTTCTGGAAACACACTGCTTTATTTGGTCTGATAATCCTGCTTTTATCTGTTTTACAGTGTTTACATTTGCATGAGTGGAATTAGCAATAATACTGTCCAGCTCTCACTCATAACTTATACATACCTACACACACATACTAACAAATAATATATCTATAATAAGGAAATAAAACAATCGGAAATAACAACCAATGCATCTATAGCAGGGATAATGGATGATCAAATATTGGTCATTAATTTACAGTTTGTAATGAATTTCACAACTTTGTCGATTTCAGATTTGCTGTCTCCAAGTGCTTTTCAAACATCGGGCGGTATTTTGAGCTGATTCTAGTATTTTTTTTATAGGAGTAGCATTCCTCAAATATATGTGTGATACAAAGATTTTTATTACACCTAGGGCATATCGGGGGTGTATCCTTTGTAATGAGATGTGCGCGGGTAAGCCGGGTGTGTCCTATTCTAAGGCGAGCGATAGCGACCTCTTCATGGCGTTTACTGCGATTACATGAAGCACAAGTCTTTACTTTCCTTTTTATATATTTCAATTTACTGGCTGGACTTTCATTCCACATTGCTTGCCATCATTTATCTATACATTCTTTAAGGCGGCGAGCAGGTTCTTGGACGGTTAGAATAGCAGGTTAGAGCTGCTCGAGCAGCTTTGTCAGCCATCTCATTCCCGACAATACCCACATGTCCTGAGGCCCAGATTAAGAATATGTTTTTTGCTGATGTGGCTTAGCATTATTAGATATTCGTGAATGCGTTGGAGTATGGGGTTGTGTGAGTACACATTGTTCAATTCCTGGAGGGCGCTAATTGAGTCGGAGATTATTACTGTATTGTCAGTTTGTATGTTTGTCATGGAGAAATGTAGAGCGGATGCTATTTTGCAGAGGTGGTGTAGCTTTTTTTATGGGTTGAAAGTTTGACAGAACATTAACCTGGGAACATCAGCCTTAAAAAAATTAACCATACTACGTATTCTCAGCATTACTACTTGGGGTTCAGACAGGTCTACATTGCTGAAACTCTACGGGACACTAGTTTATTCGAAGCATGATTATGGGTCCTTTATCTACGCTTCCGCCCTCTCACGAATCCTAGCCAAGCTAGACTCCATATGTTGTATTTTGATGATGATGGAATCACTTTCAAAACATTTTACTTAATAAAATACTATTTTAAGATTCTTATGATGATTATCTTTCTATAGTAAGACTATCAGTAAAAAAGGATACAAGCTGAGAAGCCTAAAAATTATAATTAAGTATCTGGTTAATAATTAGGAATATTTGAATTAACATTATAAATATTAATCTAAAATTTAATGGACATCTTGGGATTCGAATGATTTATGGCTGACTTGATGATTAGATGCATTAAGTATACTTTCTATAGGCAATAATTAAATAGAAATGCCGTTTTATCAGTGAGAAATCTGTCGAATAAAATTCTCTCGGACGACACCTACCAAGAGAAGAGAGAGAGGGACACCTTTGAAGTGCTAATAGCATCAACGTCCTCTTCAAGGCGCCTTACAAGGCACAAGGTTCAGCTCCAATCTTATAGCCTCAATTAACCGATTCTATTAAATTCACGTCGCTCTCTTAATTTCCTTCCAGGATCCTTAGCTTCATTCAGTCCTGGGAAGGAATCTCCGTTAATTTTTGACATTTTGTGGAATGTAGCTTTCTTAGTTACTAGATTTTTTTCCATCAACCGAAAATTCCCTTTAATTCATTTTTCCACTTGTATATCTTCCTCCACGTGCATCCTTTCCTCAATGCCTTCTATCCATCTTTTCCGTGGCCTTCCTCACCGTTTCCTCCCTTCAGCTCTCCAATTTAAAATTAAGTTGGGCAATCTTTCTTCCATCATTCTTCTTAGATGCCCATACCATTCCAATCTTTTTTCTATATATTTTGGAGGACGTGATGTTGAATTTACATTCGTTCCTGAATTTAATTTAATTAGTCCTTCTTCCTGGTAACCTAGCAGCTCACCTCCACTACTCCATCTCAGCAGCAAATAGCATTTTTCGTAGTGCAGCGCTTATCCTCCATGTCTCTGCTCCATATAGCAATATGCTTTCAATCACGGACCGGGTATATGAACTTCTTGGTACCTTTTGTCCAAGTTAAGGATACCAATAGCGTTGCGGGTTGTAATTATCCTTCGTTTTATCACTTTTTCCGATGTTCCATTCTTTTCCATTATAGAGCCAAACTCTTCTTAGATGTTAAAGAAGTTCTTGATGGATTGTAAATGACATATAGTCGAAACGTATCCACATAATAAAGTAATATACCAAAAACGACTGGAAATAGGTTTTCATTGAGTGAATGAATTATTAGATAATGCAATCCAGTTTACATCCTTTAAAAAAAAAGAGCCCAAATATTTAAAATAATCCTCGTTATATGACATTTTCTTCAACAACGAGTCTTCCTGATCATATATGGTCTGTATTCAGTTTTGATGGAGCTCACTTTAATGCCTCAACTATCATAAGTCTCCCACAGTATTTGTAGCATGAATACTGCATCCTCATTAGACATGTATACTCATCCGACAATTACCTGATCATCGGCAAACAGTAGATGGCTGTTACTTATCCTTACATTTGTACACATTTTTTATCCCATTCTTTTATAACCGTTAAAATGTAGAATTTAAATAGGGATATAATATATTATAAATATTAGTTACACGATTAATATATATAATAAGTATTGTCTTGGAAGTAACAAAACTTTAGAGATTTCCAAGAAGAAATTATAATGATGTGTTAGTTTACACGAAATATTAATAGTATCTCTATCCAGGATATACTAGATTTCATCTGCACCCCAAAATTTATCCAGAATCCTTAAAATAATAAATTATCTCCCAGGTTTAAATATAAACTCTCTCAGGTTCTTTCACCAGGTAAAGGTGAAAATGATTAAACTAATTTAAAATAGTTGAGAGAAATAAACAGTTTTTTAATTTAATTAACAAATCATTAGAGTGTTAATTAAGTAAAAATTATGGGTAGAAATAAAGCACCATACAACGATTTAACAAGACTAAATATGAAAATACTGTATTATAGATTCTATATGACTTCAAAACATAAATACCCTTAATAGAAATTGTTGTAGACCGATTAAACTAGAGATATGTGTACACTCCAATAGATCCTGTAAACTTCAGCCATAATTATAAATAGTATTGCGCCGATTAAACCCGACTTTGGGTCCGACTACACCAGAATCACTTAACTAAATTAAGATTAGCTATAAAAAAATTATATCTGAGTAAAAATTATCTTGTTCTATATAAATCTAAATCTATATTATCGAATTTCAATATACAATACAAGTAGGATGACCTGTAAATTAAATTAAGAAACGACCTATTTACCTCAATTATTTTAAATTAGTATAATAATTTTCAACGCCACCTGAGGTAATTTATTAATTAAAAGATAAATATTATTATAAATATATTCAGTATCAGATAAACTATTTCTTTCTCTTAACGCCCTCTTCTTCAGTCAAGTTTAATCTTTAACACCAATTATTATTATTTTCTCCCTCTATATAAATTTTAAAAACTTCTATCAACCGATTTTGAATCATTTGTGTAAAACAGAAAGAAAAAAAGCAAAGCAATCAGACATACCAAATTACAATATAAATGAAAAAATGGAACGGAAATATACTTAAAAGTATCGGGTCTCTGTGGCAGATCACTGAGTTGCCATGCCGGAAATCCTGGTTCAAATCCCGCTCCAGGCCATCACATTTATTTAGTCTGTTTGCCGCGGGAGATGGATCATATAGGATCTAGGAGCCTCCTGGGGCTCACCCACACTCTATAAAATATTATAACAATAGGGTACCCAAAATAAGGGGGGGGGGACTGGCGGTTGAGCGTGACCTTGAACAAGTCACCTCCTTGTAGAACCGTTGCCCATGAAACAGTACAGTCTCTACCATGTACTGAACCCCAGACCTTTCATGGGTTGTTGTGGTACAGGTTTATAAGGTTATTATTATTTTCTCCCTCTATATAAATTTTAAAAAACTTCTATCAACCGATTTTGAATCATTTATGTAAAACAGAAAGAAAAAAAGCAAAGCAATCAGACATACCAAATTACAATATAAATGGAAAAATGGAACGGAAATATAGACTATATACTTGGAATAAAGCAATGTACATTCAGCGCATGTATTTTGGTAATTATTTCGGTATGTTTAAAGTTATGTATTTAATTTATACTTAAAAGTAATATACATTGTCTCTCTAAAAATTAACGATATAAATGCAACGTGGCGAGAGAGAGCTTGGTGACAATTTCCTAAAAACAACAAGGCCTAAGTAGCTTTTCCAGATTATTTTATGTTAAAGCCTGCAGAGCTGTGCTTTTACCATCCCGCAGGACTTGTATTAATTTTTATTCGTTGGATTATGCTCGTATATACAACTTGGATGGTAAACCCAGGCCTAATGGCGGACACACCTCCAATTTACAAAACAGTTATATCACTGTTCATTTAAGTGTACTAAAGTAGGTCCTTAATCTTTTTAGTAGAAGAACCTCGATATTATTCTAGAAATACAAGTTCAGCCTAGTTGTTATTTCATATACCCTAAGTGAGTCTATTAAAAATAAGTACTAAGTTAGTTTTGTTTTGAGATTGTGAGTATTTTGTATTCAATAAAATAATTTTTTTTATTCGGCCTTTTACATCCAATGGTCACATGCCGAAACCCAATAAAATTCCTCCTTGCACCCAAGTATTCCTTGGGCGGCCTCTTTTTCGTTTCTCTTCTGGAATATAGTCCAATATCATTTTTGGCCATATCTTCTCTGATGACCAAACCACTGGAACTGCTTTGTACCAGTTTTGTGCACTACAGAGTTTTCTTCTTCTTATTCTTCTTCACATGGCTCTACAGCCCTTGCAGGACCCTGGCCTCCGCAACAACGCCTCTCCAGTCCTCCCTGTCAGCAGCTCGACCTCTCCACTGTCTGATCCCCATCCTCTGCAGATCGTTCTCTACATCATCCAGCCATCGCAGCCTGGGCCTTCCTCTTCTTCTTTTGCCTCCTGGTTTGCCATATAATAGCTTCTTTGGGTACCTATCTTCTCCCATTCTTTCTACGTGCCGAAGCCATCTTATACGTGTTGATTTAATAAAGGTGACTAGGTCTGGTCCAGAGTTTTTCACTCGCTCATTTCTGGAAATACGACAACTTCTTCTCCAAAAATCCATATCTGCAGCTTGCAGCCGTTGTGCACCTCTTGGTCCAACTACCCACATTTCCGAACCATAAAGAGTTACATCTTCAAAAAAGGAATGGTAAATCCTCCTTTTGGTTGCTAAGGAAACACTTGGGCTTCACGGTACGGAGTTCACCATTCCGATAACCTTATTTCCTTTCCTTATCATTTCCTTTATATCATTCTCAAGTATTCCCTTGTTATCTATGTACACTCCCAAATGCTTAAATAATGAAAATTATTTTAATAAATAAAGTATTGAATTTTTTTTTGTAGTTTTTGTTTATATATAACTTTGCAGTTTATGGGGAAAATGTGCCAATATTATTTCACTGCATTATCAATATTGTAATAATAGTTATACAATCGAAATATTAGAACAAGATATAGCTTGCTTTATTTTTTAAATCGATGCAGTCCGTTTTTTCCATTTCGATTTCAAAACTCTTCTATATTTTGTGTAATAGTTTTATGCAATCAGGAACAATGGCTTTGTGATTTGTCATTTTATAAAAATATTTAACGGCAAAAGACTTAACAATAAGTAGTTCTGGCATCCGTATCTAGGAAATCTCTTTTTATAATATTAAAATTATAACTGAAATTAAATGTGTACTGAAGATACAAAAAGCTCTGTTTTTGAATTTAAATAGATGCATCGATAGAGAGAAATGCTTAATTTTTTCAGTAGTGCTGTCCAACTAAATTGGATTACATGTAGGGAAGAAATTCGTTGACTGTAAGTACTAATGAAGGATGGAAATAGTTGGGGGTGCAGTCAAATATTTACACAATAAATAAGTGGAAACTTATTATATTTTATGTGTGCCGACATTTCGACCTACTGTGTAGGTCATCTTCAGGGCTATGATGAAATTTTTGACTGCACCCCCAACTATTTCCATCCTTCATTGGATTACCATTACACTCAGAATACTCGTCAATCCAAATTGGATATACTGTACATTACAATTTTAAATTCATGAATATTCATTTTATATAATAAAATAAATAATAAACCAAACTAAGTTCATCATCATCCAACATTTCGATTTTAGGACTAAGTTATTTTCAATACCGAGAATGTAGGGAAATTAAATTAAGAGATTTTGATTTGAAAAGAAATATATGTCCAGGGCCGGGACTCGAACCCGGGTCTCTAGCGGCCCACGTCTCTGCCAACTGAGCTAACTTGGGTCGCTTCTCGGTCAGACATATCCTTTCTTTTCACTGATCCCATATCCTCGTTTTCTCGAAATTTGCGATGTATACAAGGGGAAGAATGTTCATTGAACATTACTTTAATTAGGACCTTGTTGACTTACGTCATTATATATTATTATTAATTTATTTTATTTTATTTTAATGAAACAAAAAGTAGTTCCAGGATCAGTTGCTAGACAACGCCTATATAATATTACTTCACTAAAGGCTTATTATATGACAGAGAGATTAGGATTTGTTTCGAAACTTGGCATTGTTAATAAATCTCCTTTGAATTTATAGTAATAACTATTGAATGTCATTACTACAATGAATCACTCAATCATGATCGTACAACTAATGGTCTTTATACAACTATCTCTATCCTCCTTAATAACATAACTACTAAAGTTGGAACAGCAGTTCTTCGCAGATCGACATTTTCGAAAGCTTGGTATTAATTACTCGAGGATTCCAATTTTCGTAGGAAATTTGTTTGCGCGGTTAAGTTCGTTAAACAGCCATAAATTGTCTAGAGAGATGAAATGGTTGGGGGAGGGGAATTGGGGGTGAGAGGGGGATGGAAAAGGGGCAAGCAGGGGCAGAGAGGGGGAAGTAGGGAGGAGTAGAGGGAGGGGTAAGGGGGGAGTGGAGGGGGAGCAAAATGAAAATTTAGTGACTTTGCCTTTCCCCCTCCAATAATCCAAAGTGTTTTAGCCGGTTATCAGTTGAAGCTGTCTTGTCTGATTTGGATTATAGAACATTTGCGGGATTTATTGTTTCCAATAGCTTTTTTTAAGTGTATTTTATATCTGTTTACACAACCTTTATAAAATGTGAGCCCATGAACGTAAAGGGTCTGAGGTTCAGTACATAGTAGAGAGTGTACTGTTTCAAAGACAACGGTTCTGCAAGGAGGTGACTTGTCCTTGGTCACGCTCAACCGCCAGATTCCCCCCCCCCTTATTTTGGGTACCCTATTTTTATAACATTTTATAGAGGCTGGGTGTGCCCCAGGAGGGTCCTAGATCACATGTGATCCATCGCCGATTGCAATTGTAGTATTGGGAGCTGCAAATACTACATATTTATTACCTGTACCACTACAACCCATGAAGAGTCTGGGGTTCAGTACATGGTAGAGACTGTACTGTTTCATGTACAACGGTTCTGCAAGGAGGTGACTTGTCCTAGGTCACGCTCAACCGCCAGATTTTTCCCCCTTATTTTGGGTACCCTATTTTTATAATATTTTATAGAGGCTGGGTGCGCCCCAGGAGGGTCCTAGATCCTATAAGATCCACCACCCGCTGCAAACAGACTAAATAAAAATCATGGCCTGCAGCAGTATTTGAACCAGGATTTCCGGCATGGTAGCTCAGTACTCTACCACTGAGCCACTCCTCTCCCCACTACATATTTATTTAATTTAAATCATGGAATTTACAGATTTTCCTTCTCTTTTTGTGTCATCTAAACCAGACATAGTTTGTTCTTTTTTTTCCTTTTTTTTTTAGCGTTTCGGCCATCTAGGAACCATGTTATTCCAACTGCTTTCTCCATTGATATTAAACATTAGCTCAGCACCATGAATTCTCAATGTTCTCGCCTACTTTCTTCATTCCAATTCTTGCCCGTTTTAAGACTTTAATTCTAGGAGCTTCATCTTCAGGGTTTTGCGCTCCCGAATAACGTCCGGTGAAACTCCCACCTCTTGCAAATCTTTGTATAATTCAGTGAACCAGGCCCCTTTGGTTTTCTTTCCTTGGAAGTAAGTAAAGATCTTGTTTGTCAGTCTTGTTGATTTCATTCGTTTCATTTGGCCATAAAATATATCTTTTTATCCTCATCACGCCAATTATTTTTTCACTAATATGTTTTAAATATTGTTTTTTTTTAAATTCTAATTATTACATGTTTGAACATGCTTATGACACCATATTAGGGGTTACCTTTATTGTAGTTAGCATAGCCAACTAGTATGCCCAAGGGGTTCACACCCCGGGTCGTGGCGCTTTTAAAAAGGAGTAAATAATTCTTGTTTATGCAGACTTTTTGAGGGACGTAAAAAGGGGGTGGGTCCCAATCCTGTGTGAAGTCAGCTACTCCTTAAAACTCTCTATTCTATCTATACCTTACAATTTAAAATTCAAGACTCCCACTATATCATCGTCCGAACAGCCATAGCAGTACTAAGTGATGTTTAATGAATAGACCAACGATGCCGTATTGAGGTAGTAGGTTCTGTTCCGGAAAACGCATGCATATTACTTATTCGGTAATTATAATTACTTATATGAAATGAGTCCATATGTTTTAGAAATTTAACATGCAACCTAATTATAAATCACATTACCTGGGACAACGATATACTCTAATGGCTGGAAAGCCTATAAGGAAATAAAGCAAATTGTTGAAATCGATGAGTCCTGGTTCTCCAAAAGGAAACATAATGTGTGCTGGATATACCCGCAGCAATGGGTGTTTGGAGGCGAATGCAGGGAAACTACGGAGTGTTTCCTATATTCTGTCCCATGTAGAACAGCTGAAATGACTTTTTGTATTAAAACTGCAATACGATATATGGAAGGCTTATAAGGCAACAGAGCAAAATGAGGCATCCATTTAAAAAATTTCGTTGACTTAAACACAGGTGCTCATACCCAAATGGTCGAATCACTTTGGGCTTCAGTCAAACGAAGAAACAGAAAAGATTTTGAAACGAGTAGAAATATGTTGGATTCATATTTATGCGAATTCATATGTAGGAGAAGGTACGAGAAAGATTAATTCTTTACTAAGACTTTAGAAAGCATTGCTTATTTTTATCCACCAACTTAATTGGAATTGTTTTGTTTTATATTTAAAAATATTAACATGTTTTGTTATGAGTATTTTATTTAATAGGATAGATAAAAGATATATAAAAAATAATGTCCAAGCGTTTTCCGAAACAGACCCAATTAGCCTAGAAGATTTCTCTGCCTTGAAATAACTTCTCATTCTTTCCTACTCCCTGAGGATTGGGGACCCCTCCCTGGAAACTCCTTGGCGATTATACAGCAAGGAGGTCCTTAGGCTATTCTTATTCCCTCCCTCTTACACTTAGACTCCTATTTGTGTCCTCCTGGAGCCGTTATACAACCTCCCGCAGAAGTTGGTTATGTATCCGCGTTTACAACGGCACTTTCCGCTGATTACGTTCCCCGCTATATAAATCATCCCTATTTATGTCTTGGGTTTATTGGAACTCCGAGTTACGTCAATAATATATAATCGTTTGTTTATCTGATTCAGGAATTAATCCTTTATTTTCTTAACATTATTTATTTCTTATGATTTTTATGAGTATAGTTATACTTAGCTCAAACTAGTTATCGGATGCATAAAGTTTCAATCGTTAATTTTACTTGGATAAACAAAAATAAAAAATGATATAGTATCTAATAATATTGTCAATTGGTTTCCAAAGAAAGTATTTGTATAATAATAAATGAAAATTCGGATTCACAGCGCTATTTTAAGTGGACTCCGTCTTAATCTTCGTATTTCAACATTTCATATATCTTTGCATACAACTACTTGATTTTATTTATAATTTATTTTTATTATGATGGTGATTATTTTTAAATATTTTTGATTTTTCCTGGCCGGGATTCGAACCCGGGTCGTCTTCATCTCCGGTGCAGTGCTTTAAAATTAATCACCATCAAAATTATAATTAATAAAAATAAATTATAAATAATATATTGACGTAAGTCAAAAGTCCTAATTTTTTTTTTTGTATTTAATTCAATGATATTTACAACTATAATGGTATTATATCAAGTAAATGTGCAAAAATGTAGAATATGACATGAAAACACTTGTGGAGAAACTACCCATCGATAGCACTCCAATAAAGTTTTATAGTAGATGATCTCGAGGCCATCTTCTTTTCAGACGCCTCGGAGGGTTATCAGGAATAGTATGGGAAGCAAGCTGAGAGACTAGCGGATTCAACTGTGTATGGAGCTTGTTATGGAAGGATAGGTATCTAGTTTGGGCCAAATCAGTAACATATGGGATATTAAGATCATGATGGATGAGTTTGTTTGTGACATAATAAGGAGCATTGAGGATTTTACGAAGGATTTTGGATTGTAAGGATTGGATACGAGATGAATTGGATGGTTTAGTAGAGCCCCAAAGCTCAACTCGGTATGCCCAAATAGGTCTGATGACTGTCATGTAAATAAGTCTTTTGTAATTAATTGGTAGCTTAGAGCGTTTGTCCAGTAAGTGTTGAAGTAGGCGAAAACGTCGAGATCCTAATTAAAGTAATGTTCAATGAACATTCTTTCCCGTGTAAACATCGCAAAAATTGCGAGAACACGGGGATATAGGATCAGTGAAGAGAACGGATATATCTGACTTGGATACGACCTCTGGTAGCTCAGTGGTTTAGAGCTCTGCACCGGAGATGCAGACGACCAGGGTTCGAATCCCGTACAGGACAAATCTTTTCTCTTGATTTTATGTATTAGTAAAGATTATTTCGGTTACTAAGTTTGTCATTTTAAGGTTCTATGCTCTTATAAAATATTCTATTTATTTGAAACAATTTAATTAGAAGCCGTGTACAAGTCCAGCTCGGAATCACTTAAAAAAACATAAAACATATAGAGTTATACCACAACAGTTCTTCACTCCACCAGCAACAGAACAGAACAGCTGCGGACAGGTTACTCATGGATTTGTTGCTGATATAATATATAAATATATATGAAAAAATAAATATGGATAAATGAATGGGTACGTAATAAATATAGAATGGAATAAAATAAATGAAGTGGCTGAGGCTGTGGTCCCTTTCACACAAAACTCTTTGGTGACCCAGCTGTTAGTAACCCTCACAGCCTGTAAGTTATGACCGCACTCCAGTCACATCGTTTTTACTCTTTTCTAAAAGCTATTTTATATCTTTTCATAACAGTTCTAATGTTTCTTTATCTTTAATAATTATCTCTAATATTTTTAAAGAAACTTGAAGAAATATTATAAATTTATTAAAGTTGTATAAAATGAAACCAAATAAAAAAATTGTTGGGTCTTGGTTTCAGTCCATGGTACAGACTGTAAGTATGCAGTGCAACGGTTGTGCATGAAAGTGATAAAACCCAACCACCAGGCTTATCCTCAATTAAGGGCAGTCAATTAACAAAGGCTGAGTGAGTCCCAGGATGTCTGCACCTCCCATACGCCCATATACAACCCGCGAATTTAAATTAATAATATGTGAATAATCATATTAATAATAACAAAAAATAGCCATAGCTAAGTCTATAAGTGTGTATTTTAACACTATTAAAATTAAACTTAAATATTTTCCGTTTAAAAGCATCAACTGGCAAGCCTTGCCGTTTGGAAATAATTCTGATAAACAATTCCCTGGATTTTGTACAGCAGAAAGACAAAGCTGCTGAATCGAATGTGTGTGCCTCAAGTTTTACAGCTTATATTGGCTTTGGCTAACTCACTGGATTAAATTCCTCAAGTTTTTGACACTCCAGTTCCACCAATAACCCACTTGTTAAGAGAAAGTTAGGCGAATCATTGCTTAACTCCGTTGGTGAGTTAGTGTCTATCTTTGATTGAGATTACTTCGTTGAGGCAGAGTTCATCCTGAAGTCTGGACCTAGAATAACCACTATGAACCTTTATTTATATGAATATTTATTTTATTTTTTATTAATTGTTATAATTTTTAAATATTTTTATTTTGAATAGAAAAGATTTCTCCAGGCCGAGATTGGAACTCGGGTCGCACATGTCTCCAGCGCGGTGCTCTAACCACCTGAGCTAACCTGGCTCGTAACACTGCTAGACAAATCCATTCTCTTCACCGATCCGATGTATACAAGGGGAAGAATGTTCATTGAACATTACTTTAATTAGGATCTTGTTTACTTACGTCATTATACTGTTTGTAATTTATTTATTTTTTATTTTTTTTTATTAATTGTCATAATTTTTAAATATTTTTATTTTGATGAGTAAGTATATAATGAGGTGTATAAGAAAAAATGACGTTTTATCAAATTGCAGAGTTAAAAAGTCTGTAAATATTTTAATGCTATTAAGTATTTACCAACACTTAATAATCCCTTTAGAGCATTCTCTAAGTTTGTTTACCAACACTGGACTTCTTCGAAAGGGGCTTTTTTAGAAGCTAAGCCTCAGTTTAGTTGTTTATTAAAAAAAAAAACATGACAGTGTCCTACGAAATTCTCGTAATTTTAAGACGTTACTGGAAAAAAAAATTCACAGCCTCTGGAAAATATTAATTTTAATATTTTAGATTAGGGAAGGTGTCCTTGACCAGCGAACTGCGTGGCGTTGGTTTGAAAAATTTTGCAGTGGAGATACGACGTTGGAAAGGAAGAAAGGCTGCGGGCAACCATTAATGAATATTGATGAGGTTCTGAAGGAAGCTGTTGAGTCAAATCCGTCCACAAGTACTCGCGAACTTGCCAGGGAGTGTGATGTGTCAAAAGATACTGTTAGTCACCATCTCCTCTTTATAGGGAAGGTGAAACGGTCATTTTTTTTTATACACCCCATTAGGATCGGTGAAGAGAATGGATTTGTCTGGCCGTTTCACAAGCCAGGTTAGCTGAGTTGGTTAGAGCACCACGCTGGAGACGAGGTGACCCGGGTTCAAATCCCGGCGTATCAAATCTTTTCTTTTCATAATAAAAATATTTAAATAGGTGATTTTGATCGCTTATTTTGGAAATCATCATTAAAAATGTCTGTATGTTTCTGCATTTAATTTTGCCATTTACCATGTCCTTTGATAGACTAAAGCATCTGATTCATACTATGATGATATCGAGTATTTATTGAAGGTCTTATTATATATTTTCTTCTCAGCACTGCTGGTTGATATGGCTTAGCTTAATCGTCTTAGTTAATCTATATTTAAAAATGTTCGTACAATACTAGCAGTTCCTAATAACACTGCTTTTTGTAGTAGTTCAACTTCCTTGTTCAGT
The DNA here is from genome assembly GCA_964056705.1 of Troilus luridus. NCBI lineage: Eukaryota > Metazoa > Arthropoda > Insecta > Hemiptera > Pentatomidae > Troilus > Troilus luridus. The sequence continues at coordinate 103,269,768 of OZ057416.1, read as the reverse complement.
TCAAGGAAATGTTTCCTCTGGAATAAGGCCATTCGTAGAAACTACAATTGGCAGTACTTCAACCTTTACCAGTCTATAAAGATGCTTCAACTCTTCGCTAAGCTCCTGATATTTCTGAATTTTTCTCCTATTGTTTTTTGCTCGTTATCATCGGAAGGAACTCCTATCTCAATGATCTGTGCTTTCTTTGCTGCCTCGTCAATAAGCACGTCAGGTCTGTTGTAAGGTATATGGTGGTCTGTTATCATTGTTCGGTCCCAATATAATTTAACATTACCATTTTCTAATAATGCTTCAGGATGGTATCTGTAGAAAGGTTGGTGATCTTTAATTCGATCACAACTTTTAGCAAATGACCTTCGATTTTTATTTAGTCTGTTTGCAGCGGGAGATGGATCATATAGGATCTAGGACCCTCCTGGGGCACACCCAGCCTCTATAAAATATTATAAAAATAGGGTACCCAAAATAAGGGGGAAAAATCTGGCGGTTGAGCGTGACCTAGGACAAGTCACCTCCTTGCAGAACCGTTGTCCATGAAACAGTACAGTCTCTACCATGTACTGAACCCCAGAACCTTCATGGGTTGTAGTGGTACAGGTATAATAACTTCCATTAGTTCTTTTTTTTTATATTATTAGTTTATCATTATTTAAGGAAATATTTGTCCATCTTTACCAAGAACATTTTTTTCTTCTTGTTTATATGGTCAACTGATTATTATCTAACATATTATTATAGCTTTTATACGGGAATATCAATTGAATCAAAATATAACCTTTTTAAATCTGTACCAATACAACTAACGAAGGCTCTTGGATTCAGAACGTGATAGACCCTGTACTTTTTCGTATACAGCGGTTGTGCAAGGATGTGATTTAATATGCGTGCGACGAATGATAGAATGAGCCCCACAGAGACGAAGATGGATAAGGAAAGATCAATCAATAGCTTTGAGACGATATGATGTTGTATATCGTTCTTATGAAATAATAAAGTGTACCACATCTACCCATGAAAAGTCAGGTTATAGTACATTGTAGAGACTGAAGTGTTTGAGTACAACAGTTGAGCAAGGAGGTGATGTGTCCTAGATCAGGCTCAAAAGCCAAATTTTCCTCCTATATGAGGTAGCCACTGTACAGAGACTGGGTGAGCTCCAGGACTGGGTTATTATTTGAGGTTTATTGGGTCTATAAACTATAAATTAATTATGTTTAAAGACGCACAACATCCATGGTCATCTGCATCTTCCCTCTTTTGGTTCATATTTATTTATTATTATAATATTTATTTCATTATTATTCTTTATTATTTTTTTGGTTTAACATTTATTTTCACTTCACATATAATTATTATATTTTACTAAACATATTATTTTGTTTAAGAAAAGTTAGCACTTTATCTATGTTTGTTTATTAGTTATTATTTGATATTATATTATAAAATTCAATAAATGAATAAGAACACTATTTAAATAATTACTATTACTTTTAAACAAAGATTTTTTTTGCCAGTTCTGCTGGAAAATTATAGAGGGTTCCCAAGATTTCATCCAAATTTTAGTAAACATATTATATTTTAATAATTAGATAATCATCGATTTTTATATAATTTATGTGATAAATAAATAAAATATAACCATAGCAATTTTTCTCAAAATCTACATCCCGTTTTTGGTTGTTATTTTTTTTGGACTAACTAGTAAACATCTATTCACTATTTTGATCATTATTGTTGCTTATTAATTTAATGCCACTTTATAATGCTATGAATAATTAAGATGCTACAAGATTCTTAAAATTTGACTATTCGTATATAAATTTTTATTTTTTTTATTTATTTATATTACAATCAAGCTCTTAACGAGCTTATTAGCAATTTTTTTCTAATAATAATAATAATAACACATGTAAAACATATATACATAATATAGTTTTATTTTTCAAAATTAAGGAGCTTTAAATCTCGCTAGCTCTGAACATAAAACACAAAACTTTATATTAGTTCATGGGGCTTCCTTCTCTTTAGCCTTCTCAGCAGTGCATTGAAGTCGAGGAGATGAGCGGCCTCGGCGTTAACGTGGTCTTGCAGGAGACCCAGATGTGTCTGGGCGAATTTTCGGATTACCTCCTCCACGGTCGGGACCCGAAGATCTCTGTGGTGATCATCATTCCTTATGTACCAAGGTGGATTATTTTTCTGTTGGAGTCCCTCGTGCATCCCCACAGCTGAATTCCACATGTCCAGATTGGTTTCAGGACTTGGCTATAAATTAATATTTTATTTTTTTCAGACAGTGTGGATTGTCTGCCTAGGAGCCAATATAACTTTTGATAACTCAAATTAGTTGTATTAGTATTTTTTTTAACGTATTTAAATAGGAAAGAGATCTTATTTATTTGATTTTTTTACTCCCTTTAGAACAGTGGTCTCCAACCGGTTGGCCTGAGTGAAGAAAGTCAGAGGGGACGCGAGGCAACTTAAAAATGAAAAATTCTGATTTACTTTTAATTATTTCTCTCTTACCAGTACTTCTTTAGCTTAAAATGAAACTTATAATGCTGTATTTTGGGACGGTAAAATTGATTATTTTTTTAAATTAGTGTAGTACTTATTGTGTTTTTTTATATACCCAAACAATTTATAGTGCAAGGTGGGGCGCAGTATGGATTTTATTTCAAAGGTGGGCGTGGAGGTTTTCATTTGAGCAAGAAGGCCGTGGTACAAAAAAAGTTGGGAACCTCTACTTTAGAAAATCCTAAGGACACCTACTCGGCTCCGAACCCACGATCGTTGGGATAATTAGATTTGTATGGTATCCTCTACACCAAAAGTGACCTTTTTTATAATTCTGTCCTGATTACAATGAGAAAAACATTCAGGGGGTCTGTTGAAGGATAACTGTTTTCAATTTATAGTTAAATTTTAAAGAACCTATTGTTACATTGTTCTATTGTGATAGGCAATAATCTATTCTATTCCTACCAACTATTCCTACCAGGAAATGTTAAATCTTGAAATATCAGGCTATTGATTGCTATTATTCGCTGAGCTACTCCAATAAAAGTGAGACCTAAGCGGTTAAAAAAACTTGTGGAGGACTTGCAAAGCTAAACCGCTTCTTTCATGTTTCCTCTCAATGCTCACTCTCGTCCCTTTGGAAAACGGTGGAAACTTCACCACTTTAAAGTCCTTTCCTGTAATCACTAGATTTCTAAAGCTTTTAGCGCAGGAACGCAAAGTTGTTATAGTTCTTTTTTTTACCAATACGGAACAAATAAAACTGTTGCATGAACAATGTTTATAAACCGCGAAAACTTGTTTTATAATTTTAAACTAAAAATGTTATATAGAAAGAGGAATGGTTCAGGGATTGAGCGCTGAAATGCCTTCCCGAAGGTCCTGCTCCCTGGCAGACTTTTATTTAATCTGTTAGCAACCGGAGATATATATATGTATTATTTAATTTAAGATTAAGAAATCCCATTGGTTTTCTTTTAATAAGATGAGTACTTTAGTAAAATATATAAATCAAAAGCAAATATCATCTAATATCATTAGTAGATAAAATACAAAATTTAATTATAAATATGGGATAGAAAATTTATATCATTTATGTAAGATGTATAAAAGAATATACAATTAATAAGTAACAAACAATATATCTTTAAATATATAATAAATACTCACAGACGGTACTTGGACCAGCGCAATACTTTGTGTTTTTAAATATTTCCCGATGGCAGACATTTCTCTCACATTCGGACCCCATCTTTCCATCATTTTATGGACATATTGATTGTATGCTGTGAATCTCATTTCATCAGGCACCAATGGCTTGAATGAAATATATATATATATATATATATATATATACATAGGATATATATATTATATATATATACATTATTTATTTTACGTATAATAATATATACATTATTTATTATTACATTATTATATCTATATCTATATATATATATATATATATATATATATATATATATATATATATATATATATGTATACATTATTATATATATACATTATATATTAAATATATATATATATATATATATATATACATAGGAATTTTATTTCAAACATATATATATAATAGATTGGGGAAAAAGAAATCCATTATTTTTGCGTGAAATTCAAAACTTTATTAAAGATGTTTCGGATAGTCCCATTCTCATCCAACATAAAGATTTATGTTATTTTCTCTATCTTTCCCCCCCCCCTCTTGTAGTAGTTATTGTTCTTTGTTTATCATCCATTTTATTGTTAATTTGGGTAATTATTCCGCAGCTTTTCGCTTATTTAATCTAGAAATGAAGGTTTCAGCAAACCTACATATATCATCTATAATTCGAAATATTGAAACTTTTATTTCTTGTTGAAATTATTTCCTAAATCTACTCTTTTACCTAAACGATACAATGCATGGCGGTATATTTCTCGTTTGTAGAACCACAAAAAAGTTCGGAAGAGCATTTATCTATCTTTGAGGATAGCTTATTTAACTTTTTTATCTTCTAAAAAATTGTAAACGTACAATTCGGTATTTGGAAAGCTATTTAGTCGAGTACAGTATTAATCCTTATCAACTTATATACTTTAGTTACCTCAAGCATTTCATGCGCATTATTAGAATATTTTATTCCATATAATTTAAATGAGTATATTATAGGCATCGCAAAAAATTAACGCGCATGAAAATAGATTCGTATGTAAATAAATATTTTGTTTTGTTTTTATTTTTATAAGATCTACATAATAAAATACACTAGACAGACATGTAGGAATTATATGTCTTAGTACGCATGCAACGCCGGGGCGGGTCGCTAGTAAAGTATAAATGAATAAATAACAGCTGTTATTAATATAGCTAATTATCAGATAAAGCTCACGATAACTTTTATTTTTGAAAAATGTTAAACTTGAAACGAATAAACTGTGTTAAAACTTGTTGCGACTCGACTCAAAGCGATATCGATCAAAGATATCGAAAATGTTTGCTTTTGCGATCTACTTTTATTAAATTTTTGTTCGTTTCAACGATATCACTCCTGAATAACCTCCCGCTCCTGTCTTTCATTTCTACGCACATAGATGTCTATCAGTTAACAACGGTATACATTGTATTAAACGCCTACATAAATCAACAAGCGGAACCTCTCTTTATATTTTAGGTACTCAAATCTTTGTACCCCTTACAATCTATTTGAAATTTTACTCATTTTTATATTCTAAAACTACATTTGAAGTACCTTGAATAATAATAGTTGACCCTATATTTATATGTGGAAGAAAATAGTCAGGGTGGAGATCATCAAATTTCTCTTAAGTAGTGAGAACTGTGCGTGAAAGGTTAGCTCTGTAATAAGCAGTTGTCCCTACTTAAGCAAATTTTAATACTTTAGCGGAAAAATTCCAAATAAAAACCTTAAGTCTCTAAACTAAAAAAGGAAATTAAAAATACCTGTCCAATATTTCGCCTATTCAGGCATCCTCAGGGCAGAAAGAGAATAATAGCAAACCAAAAGATGAATAATGCACCCAAAAAACACACATCCCACCACCTTCAAGGCTCAAATGCAACTACTGAATCATAGGGAAGGTTACTAGATTCCCAGCTGGCTAAGGTTAGATAAAAACAGCTGATAAATACACCAGATTGGAAACATCAATATACATTCACCAAACCCAAAAAAAACCCAACAGGAAAACAAAATAAAGTAAATAATAGTAACAAAGAACACAATAACAAAATACAAAAAACTATATGAAAAAATGAAAGTAAAAGTGCAAGAAAAAAAGAGAATTATAAAAAACCAGTGGACTTATGGTTATTCCACAAAATATATATTGAAAAAGGGAACGGTCAACAGAGGCATCAAATAAATGTTAATACTTTAGTGGAAAAATTCCAACTAAAAACCTTAAGTCTCTAAACTAAAAAGGAAATTGAAAATACCTGTTCAATATTTCCAATATTAAGCAAATTATGTTAACCTCCACACGGACCTTTTTCTTCCATATACATTTGTAGTAATTTGATGATTCTAAACCTGCATATGTTGTTTGACCTCTTCAGTTTACACTTCGTCAACGTTATTTACAGGATTACGTAAACTTAACTTGAGTAAAGTTTCCTGAAATTCAGTCTCAAAGCTTTGCGGTGTTACGGCAATCAGTGACAACTGTTTAACAGTTTCAACCTTCAATACTATGTACACAGTTGAGCAAGACAGTCCACCGTAAAGTTCTGAGACTGTCCCACCGTGGAGTTCCGAAACCTCCAGCCAATGAGCTAACTCAATCAGGAGAAGTGCTGTTTGCTACTCCGGTCTCGAAGGGCTTCATCAGTAAGATTAAGGCCACTGAAGGCATCAGAGTCAACTAAAGATTCCCTTAACAGGGCGAAATATCACTTAGTTAAAGCGGAGAACCAATTTGGAACCGAGGAGAAATAACAGTTACTTGTCCTTTGTAACTATTTTGTTTTTTTCTGGACGTTATATCGTACTATTCATAAGTTGTTTTTATAAAAAGATTAGGATTTTAATATGAAACTATTTTATTTCTAGAGTACGGAAATACTATATCAATATTTAATTTAACGTTACACCAGATTTAAGAGCGGATTACACGCAGTCCAAGGAGCTGAAGCATTCAACATAGGCGAACCTATTTCATCCCCAAGACTAAAACCAAGACTCTTGAAAGACATTCTGATCTCAATAGATAACGTTTCTCACCAATCGTTTTAACAAAATGTAATACAATCCTGTTTTCTTTTAGTTTTCCGTTTTATAGAACTATGACTCTGTTTATTATTACATTAATTTTAATTTTGTTTACTTATTACATGTTTTATATTTAAACTACTATCATTGTTTTATATGAAAAAACACTATTAAATATTTACATCTTCTCTGTAAATAATTTGATAATGTACACCCCTCTCTTGCATGAGACGAAACCCACACTTTCACTATGTGTTAAATCTTAAAATTCATTATTAAAAAAACCATGTAAGGCTAGGAATAGCCGATCTGGAAATAAAGAGGATAAAAAAATATATAGTTAAATATCTTTAATAAACTAAGCACTTTTTAAAAAGAACTTTTATTCAAGTTAAACATGTACATTAAAAATGGTGAGACTAAAAACTAACAGCGTAACGAGCTACAGAAATAATAAGAGAGGGCTCCTCCTAGTCGGAAGGCCTATATAGGTTTTTACATTGCTGATTCTAATTCGTGGTATTGTTTACTAGTAAGCCAGCTGCAACTTGCACCTGCACAACAGTTCCTAGAATTGTTTATGATCACATATTTGGTTTCCAGATTTACCTCATTTAAGTATATATATATATTTAATTTAAATCGTGGCATTTACAGATTTTGTTCTCTTTTTGTGTCATTAAACTACACATAGCTAACCTTTTTTTTTTTTTTAATTATTTATTTATTTTATTTGTTTGCGTTTCGGGCATCTAAGGACAACGTTATTCCAACCGCTTTCTCCGTTGAGCTCGAACATTAGCCCAGTACCGTTTCATGAATTCTCGATGTTATCTACTCCTTTCTTCGTTCACTTCTCGCCAGTTTTAAGTTTGGGCTTTAACTCCAGGAGCTGGAAGCTACTTCTTCAGGTGTTCCCCTCCCGAATACCGTCCGGTGAAAGTCACACTTCTAACAAATCTTTATCAACAGTAAACCATGCCCGATCGTTATTCTTTCCATGAAAGTAGGTAAAAATAAATAGATAAGTAAAAAGTATGTTTTTTTTATTTCATTTTTTAATATACGAATTAAATACAAATTATTCAAATTTTATATTTTTCAACTCAGTTACGAACCATAATACTAATTGAATATATATATCTATATGTTTTTATTCTAGCTACAAACAAGCTGTTATTTAAAGAAATGGTTTAAGTCCATTTGGATCTAAAAAAATAGTTTATTCTTTTAAAAATAATTTTAATGATTATTATCTATACATATTATAAAACAAAGTCCTCGGCCGCGTAAACTCAATAACTACTACACGGATTTTCATGCGGTTTTTACCAATATACAGTTTAGGTATATAATTTTCGAGGTATTGTGTGAATGTGTTGGAATATAACGAAAATTGTCGGAAATGTAAGAAAAAGTGTAGCCTCCCGGGAGGTTTCATGGATGATGCTGCTCATTTCCTTTGTCATATAACGAAACAATGCATGGTGATATTTATAGATCTACAAAAAAGTCCGTGATAGCAGATATCTATATTTTAAGGATAGCTTACTATAACTATTTTATCTTCTAAAAAATTGATCACGAACAATGCGTGGAAAGCTATTTAGAGGAGTACAATATTAAGCTTTATCTAATTATATACTTTAGATACCTTAAGCATTTCATGCGTATATTAGAATAATTTATGAGTTTAATTAAAATGAGTTTCTTATGGGTTTTTGAAAAAAATTAACGCGCATAAAAAAAATTCGTATATACAGCAATATTTGGTTTTATGTTACACTTCACATATTACGCTACATAAGCGATTCGCTAATTTAATAATAAAATTGAAAAGTTGTATAGGGTTTAAAAGATCACTCTTTGTTAAGTGCTAGTGATAAAAACAATTGCTCATTCCCCATATTTTTAATGTAGTTCAATTGGAAGCCTGAAGATATTACCATTATGAAAAAATCGACGTATACCACTTTCGAAAATAAGCGCTCATATACGCGTTATGCAATTTTAGACTTGTGCTTGCGATAAAACCGATTATGTTTACGTTATTGAATATATATAAATATATATATATATATATATATATATATATATATATATATATATATATTTTCGTGTTTATTTTCTATGATTTAAAGCATTGTTTAAAGTACGTAGTAAGATCCATAAGTTTTCGGCCTGTCCTGCTTCCACTCCTTTAAACGTGCGGGTCCATGCCCGCTCACTCAATAACCATCGCCCGCATTTCCTCAGTCCTGTCAGTCAGTATCCAGCCTTGAAGGAAACTCCCTATTTTTACAATGTTCAAACTCGAGTACCGTGCGGTTATTAAATTCTTTTGTAAAGAGGGTCTTAGTCCTGCGCAAATTAAAGAGCGCTTGGATTGTGTATATGGGCAGTCCTCCCCCTCGTATCCACAGTGAAAGAATGGGCAAAATTATTTAAGTTAGAGAGAGAACGTCTAGAAGATGACCCGTGGAGTCTGAATTGCTGTGTGACCGGTGACTGAAAACCAAGGAAATAGCAGCGAGGTTGGGCCTTTCAAAAACAAGTGTTTTGAAGATCATCAAGAACATTTGCATATGAACAAGATTAGTGCAAGATGGGTTCCAAAAATTCTTTCAACTGCTCAAAAACAGGAACGAGTTTGCTGATGCAATGAATTTTTGCGATTTAACACCGACGAAGATCTCCAACCAGCAGTGGAAGAACATTTTTTTAACAAAGAAGAAAATTATTTTTTTCATGGTATAGAAATGTTGCAAAAGCGATGTATTAAGTGTGTTGAACTTAGAGGAAAATATATTGAAAAACAGTAAGACCAGTTCTTTTCTTTTATCTTTCCTTCTATCCCAAGCCGGAAACTTTCGGATCTTACTACGTATCAGTAAGGTAATAATAGTAAAATAAATTAATAAAAATATTCATAGTTTTTCACACATTTCATGATAACGTTCTGTGATCAAGTTTTGTGGGGTTCACCCGTCGTTAGCATAACAACCTTTTATGCTGAAGGCCGTTGGTTAACACAACGGCATGTGGTCTTTAATAGAATTTAAGAATATTTAATGATTGCGAATATTCTTCGGAGGTGGTGTTCCCGAGCTTTTGCGGTGTCAGGCGCTCGTAAAAGATCCAAATTTTAATTTCTTTTCTGGATAAGCAAAACTTAGGAGTCTCACCGTAGCGTCGTCTAATTAGCCATAGTAACATTATGCGACTTGAAATAAAAAAAACAATTAAGTTTTTTTTGTGCTCAATGGAATAGAACGCTGTTTGATAAACCTATAAAGATTTAGTTCTAATGCAATCCTTCCACTACTTATCATTCTGTTATTTTTTATTTTATCAGGGACGTTTAATTTTGTTTTGTTTATTAGTTGTTGTTTTTTTTAAGGAGATTCGTGAATAATCATTGAGTATTAATATACCTTACCCCAACTTGTAGAATATTCGCCCTTAGGAAATACATGAAGTGAAGGACAATTCGTCCTTTACAGAAGAATTACAGACAAAGGATCCGTTGAGAGACAATTTGTCACAAGGACAGTGGTGCAGTACAATGGTACACTCCTCTAGTAGTCCTCAGGATAGTTTCCTACTAACTCTTAGTAACGAATCGTTACTTCTCTTTAATGAAATCAGGGTCTCCTTCTCAATCTGCTTCCTCAAAGGCAAGCTTGATATCGAATTAACTGTTTTCCCGCCTTTCTCTACCTTTATGTATTGCCTTAAATTAACTTTACCATTTATATCAATGGTCACATCTGTAGAATTTACTAAATATTTTTTCTCAAAAAGTTACCATACGCTTAATAATTTGTTTTTAGATTTAATTATTGATATTTACAACTGTAGTACAACAATAAATCAAGTAAATAGGATATGTGATACGTAATGACATGAATTAATGACAAGTAGAGAAACTACACATTGGTAGTACTCAAACCACTAGTTCAACTAAGATGGTCACGTGGCCATCTTCTTTTCAGAAGCTTCGGAGGATTATCGAGAATTGAAGAGGAAGCTAGGTTCTCTTTTCAGTCTCGCATGAGGATTCCAGGTTAATCGTTTGTCGAGATGCAACCCTAAGTTTCGGATCTGTTCTACAGGCACCTGTGGGATATTATTAAAGTATACTGAAGGGCAAGAAGTCATTGGTTTACGAGGTAAGGTAAAAGTGATTTAATGGGATTTTTGAGAATTTATTTTAATTCTCCAGTTTCGACACTATTCTTCAAGATCAATGATATGGGATTGGAGGCTTTGGGATGAAATAACTGGATTGGCGTTGACTGATAATACACATGTATCATCAGCATACGTGGTAAGGATAGTATTAGGATGAGTTGGGATGTCAGCTGTATAAACTGTTTAAAGGATTGGGCCAAGGATACTACCTTGAGGACGGTTAATAATTAAATTAAATTAAGTTATTTACAATTACTATAATAATATAATATATGATGATTGGATAAATATTATTATTATTTGATTTCGTCCGAGGATCGACGTACCTCAGTATATATAATGCTGAGTTGAAATGCTTTCAGGATTCAAATCCGGCTTGGTCAGAAACATTATTTAATCCGATTACAGCCATGGATCGGCTCTGTGGATCCTCGTACGACCTCGTAAAGTGGGTAGTCTTAATCGCGGAGACAGTTGAGCGTTTTTAGACAAATCTCTGTACAACCGTGTTCCTAGAAATCCTACAGTACTTATCATGCATTGAACCTAAGACCTTAGTTGCTGTGGCGTTATTTTTTTATTTTCTATATATTCTAGCATCTGTTATCTAAAACTTAAAACAGTAAGTTGTAAGTTATCTTTACTGTTTTAATAACAGCGTTTGGCTGATCTTTCCTTTTACGACCTTCTTTCCATGGAATCCACCCTTTGTAAATTTGTCGTTCCAATATCTGAATTTCGGATCTACTCGTTTATTCAACCACTACGTATCGATAAAATCTCCCAAAATTCCATTCTGAACGTCTACAAGTAGCTGTCGATGAGTGGTCTGAGGAATTGAAAAGAAAAGGATTTTGCATGAACCCTAGTAAGAGCAAAATCGTGCATATTTGAAGGAGAGACCAACAGCTTACAATTAACTGCCTTGGGCAAAACCTTGAAGTTGTAGATAATTTCGATTATCTAGGTACTGTCGGCAGCGGAGTGGCTCAGTGGTAGAGCAGTGAGTTGCCACGACGGAAATGCTGGTTCAAATCCCGCTGCAGGCAGTTACTTTTATTTAGTCTGTTAGGGGGGAAGATGGATCAGATGAGATCTAGGACCCTAGGGCAAGTCACCTCCTTACAGAACCGTTGTCCATGAAACTGTACAGTCTCTACCATATACTGAACACCCAGACTCGTTCACGGGTCGTAGTGGTACAGGTTTTTTTTTTTAGTTACTGTCATAAGTAGGGATGGACGAATGACCAAGATATTTGAACCGAATAAGAAAGCCAAATGGAGTGTTCTTCCAAATATCTTCAGCATTGGCAGGCAAGCGGGAAGTAAGTAAAGAAGCCAAGCTACGCCTGTTGAAATCTATATTCTTGCCTGTTCTTCTACATGGGTCAGAAACCTGGACGATGCTTAAGAAACATGCAATCCAAGTTACCGCAGTGGAAATAAGGTCACTAAGGAATGTCATAGGAAACTAGATATTCACAGGAAAACCCCGACGGGATTATGTAAGAAATAACAGCATCGGTGCCACACTGGGTGTGAGATCTGTTACTTATGCCCTAGAGGAACGCCAGCTGAAATGGTATGGCCATGTTTGTAGGATGGGAGATGACCGTAAGGCTCGCTGGCTGATGGAAGCAAGGCCATTAGGAAACCGCCCTGTTGGTAAGCCAAGACTTACCTATAGTGAATATATAGAGGAGCTAGGAAAGGAACGCGGCTGCCTGATGGATCAACTCCGAAGAATGGATATGGACAGAGAAAGTTATAACAGATGGACTGAGGGTACTCCACGCCTTATAGCACTACGGAGATAGATAAATAAAATAAAAAAATTCCATTTAGATATTCGGGTTTTAATAGAAATTTGCAATTAGGCTGTTGAAAGGATATTGATACTGATTTTAAAATATCAAGCTCATCCATTACGATGCATTTAAGTAATGGTACAAAATACATCATATATCCAAGTAAAATCAAGTACATCGATGTATATCGTAACCATGACAACATGTACTCCTGCTCTTAAGAATGTGTCCCATCATGATCGGAAAGACGTGCGCCGAAGACGCGCCATCAGAGGATCTGTTAGCTAAGGCGCCGCTGCTATTGTGCAACAGGTTCGTCTCCTTATTGGCTCCTCTTCAGCGATTGATTACCCATTGTCCTCTCTTCTGCGAGTTATCGCGTTCCTCTGCCTCTTCTTAGTAATCTTCTTCAGGCGCCGCTTTTCTGATATTACACAGGTGGGATAAACATGTAAGTTTACATAGGTGTAGATTAGACTATGTTATTGTCAAATATAGATAAACATTGATTGTATATGATTCTGGAAAACTCATATATAAAATTGGGAGATGGTGGGACTATATATAAAAATGTATAAAACCTCTCAAGCTGTTCGTGAATTACCTTCCTTTCTGTATATGGAACGCCTTTGAGTAAGGGTGCTGTCGCTATTAGATGCGACTGTTTGAACTGATGATGTGAGATGTCTACCACTTTGTCTTGTTTGGTGTGTTTTTTCTTTTGGTTGTGTTTCCTGACAGTGCCTGAGGTGGCGAAACTTCAATTGCTTCGTATTTCCCGTAGTTTAGAGACTTTATGACTTGTTTTTTTTTTTCTAATGCATTTGTAATTAATAAACATATTATTTAGATTTTTTTAAATTTAACTATACAATTGTATACTACATGTACCTTATAACTAAATATTTACAACATAGATCCATAATATATGTAATAACCTATAGTTTTTACATAATATTTCAAGTTGCTTTCAATTACGAAATTTAAAAAAAAATACGCAATGGTTTCGCAGAAAAGTTAATAATAATCCATTTTTTTATTCCTATTTGTCTATATTCCTTAAATTCTATTCTAATATTCATTTTATAAGGTTTTCATTAGACTCGTATTGATAATATAAGAATAAAATAAGAATTCGATAAATTATCTGTATGTTTATTTAAGTGATCAGTTTTTTTTTTTTTTTTTTTAAGGAATATAGAGAATTCCAGTCATGTCTCTGTGTTACCAATAATATTACTTTAACATATATTAAACTGGATAAAATATTTCTATCTCACGGAACAGAAGCTTGAATTGGGGCGTGGCAGTTGAGAGGATAGCGTGGGCGAGACAAAAACATGCGCCAGGCAATCACCACCCACATCTCGTCTTTGTTTCATTCTACAGAAGTAACTTGATTAAATTTGCTCAAAGATCATGGAACATCACTCCCACTGGGTTCGGCTCCTTTTTAAAATTATAAAAAAAAGGATACTAATATTATTAAAAATTATTGATAATTGATATTTCTGGAGATCCTCCTGGGGCTTATCCAGCTCTATAATGTGAGTACCCTTAACAGGGGAAATCTGGTGGTTGAGCGTGTTCTAGGACATATCTTCCTGCACAACTATTGTCCTTGACACAGTACAGTCTCTACCATATACTGAATCCAAGACCCTTCAGTATACGTGGTACAGTATTTTTAAAAATAATTATTGCTATGATAAATTTTTATATAAAACCCTAAATGATTATTATACAAAATTATTTACTAATAATATTATTATCATAATTATAATACTAACTTATACATCATCATGGTATAAACATGTATGAAATGCATTAACAAATAAACCATCCTTTCTTTCAAATATTTATTTTAAAACAAAAAAAAACTTGACGAAACATTGATCTTCAAGTTTGGCAGGTATTTAATGGCTATAAAATAATTATAGCTGCTTTCTGGGTTGGTCAGTACTATTTCATTAACATAATTAGTTTTAGAGCCTCTATCGCTAAATTTTATAGCCCATATAAAGTTTTATGCTCCATAATATTTACAACCTAAAGCTCATCAATTACTGACATTACTTAGTTGAATCTTGTCGTTAAAAATACCTATTAATTTAGTAAACATTCCTGGAGTATTAGTGGATTTCAGCCTGTCTAAATTCATATAGACTGCAAAGTCGAGTAATCAAGTTAAGAATGCACACTCTTTTGAACCATCATGACATATGCATCTCAAACTCCAAAACCAAAATTGTATTGGCTGATTCGAAAGAAAGAAATTGAGACGGATTTATGGGACTGTAGAGAAGAATGGCTCGTTTCGACTCCGAAAAATCATACACTTTATGTTGATTAAAGTGTATCCATATTTGTTAGGATACTATCCCATGTGCGGGGAGAGTGGGCAGAATATTCTCTAGGGAAAACCTGATGAAGATCTTGTGGAAGACCAAAGGGAAGGATCCTGTCGCTAAGGATCTGAAGAATACATGTTATAAATGAATCAGTGGATTTTAGGTTATGATAATAAATAATTTTAAAAAAATTAGTGTTCTATTTAAAAAAAAATTAAGTTATTAGTGTTCTAGAAGTTATTGAGTGTTATAAGTTCTATCTTAGGTATTAGTGTTGTAGAATATTCTTTCCGAAAAAGGATGAGGCCACTGGGGAATATAGGAGATTACATAACGCGGAATTGCGAAGCATACATCCGGTAAATATTATTCAGGTGATAGCGTGTAAAGTTGCTGGGCTTAGTAACAAACGAATTCTCGAGATGTTATTGGCGCTGTATCGAGTGGGAGGCGTCTGAGGGGTAGACCGAGGCGTAGGTGGGAGGATTGCGTTAGGAATGATCTAGCGGGTTTGGGTTTAGGTGGTGCTCCGTGGACGGAGGTTTGTAAACATAGATTGGTGGTATCGGCATCGAACCTTCGGGTTCGTTAAGCCTTTTATTTATTTATTAGTATTCGTAGATCTTGTGCGAGGACAAGGCCTCTTCAGCCTTGAATATAAGTCGCCCCTATTCCCTTGCTCAGACCCTACACTTGGAATTTTTTCGCGATTAATTCATCCTATTTGGTTCTACATTAGTCCGCTGTAGTTTTATTCATTTTATTCTTGTTTATTCCTAAGATTTCCTTTGACTTGAAGGAGTTAAAATACGAGTTGTTTGTGGTGCAATAATGCTGAGGCCACTATTTCGCTGCGCTAAGAGAAATATCAGCTTGGAATAATTTACATCTTCTCTTTTTTATCTTTATCTTCCTCCTCTAGGTGTAGAGGTGGCTCGAACCCAGATCTACTGATCCCGTGCAAAACTCTTCATTCCCTTCAATTGCATTCCTCTTGTTTGCACTATCTTGAAGGCTATGTGTAACCTGGGTTCTTCCTCTCGACTCTTCAGGAATTTTCGTTGGATTCGATCATCCTTCATCCGACGTAAATGTTCAAAACATCTTTTTTTTTACTTTTCTAATGATACCACCAGTGTCTATGTCTCTGCTGCTATTGTTGCGTTTCAGATCCGGAAATTAAACAATGAAACTAAAAGATTTTACTTTGTTTAATAAAAGATGTTACTTTTGTTTTAGTTTAGTTGGTTTCTCTACCAACATATCGATGCCTTAGTTCACAAATGTGTTTAGTGCCGAAAACAAGATTTTACATGAGCCAACTTTGATAATAATTTACCACAAGAAATACAGTTCAAGTTTAAGCGCACAATATATTTCTGTAACCTTTAAAGCTTCTCTATTAATTTTATATTAACATCTGATCTATGACTTTATAGATCACAACTTTACAATATTATTTATATAACATAACCCATTTTTAAAAATTTGCCCTCAACACATTTGTGAACTAAGGCATCGATAGATAATATTATTTTTTACTATTACTGAAGGATGTATGATGTCAGATAAGTCATGTGAATATCAGATATGTATTTACCATGTGGGAAATCTATTCACGATTTGCAACAATACCCTAAGAAAATTGTAAAATATTTATTTCTAAAAAATCTAACAAAATTAGGACTTTGGCATTTAAAATGACCAAAAATCGGCATCTTATGCTAGCATAAAATTTGAATATTTTTGAAATTATTTGAATGTGTATAGCTTAGGTTTCCAAAATTTGTGCTAGGTACTTTTTAGTTTTATTAGTGATTATTAAATGTATTACAATAAAGATCAATTAATATCGATAGTTTAAAAAGAAAATTGAATATTCCAGGACGTATTGCTATTTTTAATAAAACAATATTACATATCTCCTCACCGCCTAGTTCCTAATTAAAGAATATAAAAAATATATTAGGTATAACTAAGGTAAACTAGATTTTACATGAGTCAACTTTGATAATAATTTAACACAAGAAATACAGTTCAAGTTTAAGCGCACAATATATTTATGTAACCTTTACAGCTTCTCTATTAATTTTATATCAACATATAAACCATGACTTCCTAACAACTTTACATTATATCGATATTTCATTCCACCAACAGTAACTCTGTTAAGGTGTTAGTTTAATGGAAGCCATCTTTAAAAATTATGTATTTTAACATAACTCATTTTTCCCAGTGATTTCATATTGATTCCCAGAAAAGACTGTCGTATTCACATATTTATCATTGGTCTATATAAATCTGTTGGAAATCTCCTAGTGTATTGCCTATTGTATCTGTTGTCTAGATCGCTTTGAATCGATGGTATTGTGAAGATTAGCCAAATGATAATAGTTATGTAAACAATATCCTAAAACGTTAATCCTAAAACTAGTAAACGTTCTTAAGTTAGAAACGAATTTTGGTTTAGGTGGTCATTCGTGGGTGGAAGTTTGTTGAAAGATTGGTGGTATTGACATCGATCCTTCAGATTCTATGTGTTTTATGTTTAATAATATTGGTAATATCTTACTCTCTCTATATATAAGGCAGTATCTTTAATTTATTTCACTGAAACAAGATTAAATTATTCAAAATACTGCAAATTCGAAAGCATTTAAGCGTGTGACTGAAAGGATTCGTCTGGAATTCTCTCAGAGCTGAGGACCACAGTGCTTTGACAGGGAACCTACTGGGCAGAAGGACCTTCTGGCATTTTCCCCGACAGAGGAATGCGTCATTTTCGCCTCAGAGAAGCTCCGGAAAATTGCGGTTTTAAATCCTGTTTTCAGAGGAAATCTAACCAACTTGGATTAAATTCCTTTAAGGTTTAACCGACGTCTGTCTAGTCATAGATAGCGATAATTGATTTTTACTAATTATTAAAGATTAAATACTTTTGAATATTAAATTTTTATATATACATAATATACACACATATCCAGGAGTAAATAGCTTATTTATATAGGTTTCAGAAGTTATTAATAATGTGTTTCAAATAAAATCAAGGACAGGGCTTTTGGTATTATAATTACTTGTCTATTAAATACTTTTTTAAATTCCCACGACCAATATTTTTAATTCATTCATCTCGTTCTTCTGGTTTCGATCGTTTCATCAAGTCCTTTTCTGACGTTTTGGTGGCCATATCGCTAGCTTCCTCACAGCTTAATCTTAGACTGGAAATGTTCTTCTATGCCTCGGTATTTATTTCTATTGTATCCCGGGGCAGAGCCTATTCTTCCAGTGATCTGGTTGGTTGCTTATTGATTCGGTGGGCTTCGACTGGGTGTCCTCTGATTAGTTTGTCTTTTCTTTAAGGTTTTTTGGTTTCTTCTTGACCATTGGTATGTTAGAGAGCATAATAGAGACCATAATTTGCTTCATTTATAACCATCTTCTCTGTTGAAATTTCCGGGGTGCTTTAGTGTATTTCGATTGCTTCTAATATCTTTCTTTCTGCCATGTCATTATACTTTTTAAATACTCTAATTTTGTCAAACCCAACACCACGGTTAGTATTCACAAAATGTTGTGTCAAAGCTAATGACTTGTTATCCATCTTCTTTACGCTTCTGTAAGTCTTGCACAATTTAGTCTTCCTGTTTCCCCAAAGTTCTCCTTACCACAGGAACAGGGAATGCTGAGTCCTAAGTCATCTTTTGCACTGCACAGAACCTGACTTATTTATAACTTGCCCTTATTCTGTACTTCTTTATGACTTTGACTATGTTCTCTGAATTTTGACGTATGAAATCACCTCGTTCTTTATTTTTTTATTATTATTCAATAATTAATTAATCAATAAAACATCTATATATTAAACCTCCTCATTTTATTGCCAACTTTTCGAATTTTATATATAGCTCTTTATGAATTTAATCAAACCGTGCCGAAATATATTAAATAGGTCGTATCAAAATACGATTCCACGATCCCAAAGCAGTTCCTTCGAAATTGATGAAATAATTAATTTCCATCACTACATTTTGTACATTTGATAACAATTGATTATATGTCTCTCTACCTTTGTAGCTACCATTGTATGTTGAGGAAATGTTATTCAGTTAGGTGATTGATATGACTGACTATATTTTATTTTTATATTAAGTGTATTGTATGGAATTTTAATTGAAAATATAAAATAATCCTAGATATTAAAGAATTCTGTAGATTTCAGCCAGTAGAAACACACATTCCTTAGGTTATAAAGTTTAAATTAAATTTTTTTTTTTAATGTATGCTTATATATTTAGCGTAATTTTATGCTACTATATCTGATCGGACGATGCAGTGGGAGGCCTAAACATTGCAAAATCCTGATTAGCTGACACTGCACAGACACAGGACCACAATTATACTTTCCATCCAGAGTACGGCAAAACCTAAAATGTCAACTGCCTTAAGAATATACCAAGGCCATTTTGCGGGCTATGAATTGGCGACCATGGGCATGGAAGGTTATTATAATAACCACTACACCACTTGTGACCCTATCCTGTTTTTTCATCATGGCCATTTCATAAGGAAGCATCGATTTTTTGTTTCATTTCCTCAACTTGATTAACTATGCATTAATTTTTTATCTCGAAAGCATTTGAGATAGTCCGTCCAGATAAAAGAAAAATGGAATAACCCCTTTACCTCTCTGTTTTCTAAATAAAGATGTTGCTTTAAAGTAAAAAGAGGCAACATTTAGAACTAATTCATGATTAGTTATTATTTTAATTCATAAGTAAAAGAAAAATATTGTTATGCTAGATTTTCCTCTATATAGATTATTAATATATTCAGTAGTTACAAATGTTTGAAGAATTTATGAAGTGTTAAACTTTAAAAAGGCTTGTTTCACTTCTCCCGTAAATATCAATCTAAATGCACAAAGAGTTGTAAAAGGAATGTGTTTTGTCAATTTTACTTTTTTTATCTCTTTTACTTTTCCAAGTCTAGAAAAGCCAATTCAAATTTCAATTTTCTTTTAATGTTTTAGATTGATCATATGTTTAAGTATTTGTTTATATAGAATACGTTTAAATTCCTTTTATTTAGACTAAAGATAGGTCTCAATGTATCATATTTTTAACTATATATACAAGAATGTTGTAATTGTGGGTTGTTTCGTGACTACAATGATTAGATAATAAAAACCAATAGTAATAATATTTAATTTTTCTTTTTTTTTCCCTTTTTTACTACACGCGGACAGGCAAACCATATAGTTTCCTTCTTTCTCCTCCAAAAGTCTTTCATCCAATTTCACTGCGCAGCTTTTTTTTTCAGTAGCCTCTCCCCTCTGAAAGGAAGTCCTTCAAGCGTTGCGTAAAATGGGGATCCCGAGGTAGTGTTAGAAACTCGTTAAAGATCCTTATCCTAATAATGACTGGATAGGCAAAAATAAGGACTCCCAATGTAGAATCCTCCGATTAGCCATTACAGCACAAAGTGACCTTAAGTGAATAATCATAAATAATAAGCACCTTTATAATTACGAACAATTTTTTTTGTAAAGCATTCATTTGTTTAATATTTATTTATTTAATATTATTTATTTAATATTCGAATTTAAGGCTTGCCAGGCAATCCTATCTCACAAATAGAACTTTCCATGTAAACCATAATAATGTCCTTTCATCCCTCTTCTCCTAATCTGTTGGTGCTACTTAGGGTTGCATCTCGACAAACGATTTACCTGGAATCCTCATACTAGACTGAAAAGACAAGAAGCCGCTCGACGTTTCATGCTACTTCAACACTTACTAGACAAACGCTCTAACCTCCCAATCAACTACAAAAGACTCATCTACATGACCATCATACGACCTATTTGGACTCACTGAGTAGAGCTTTGGGGCTCCACTAAGCCATCGAATTCCTCTCGTATCCAATCCCTACAATCCAAAATCCTTCGTAAAATCCTCAACGCTCCTTATTTTGTTAAGATTAAAGTCATCCATAATGATGGCCACGCGACCTTCTTAGTTGAACTAGTGGTTTGAGTACTACCAGTGGGTATTTTCTCTACTTGCCATTAACTCATGTCATCATGTATCACATAGCCCATTTACTTGATGTATTATTGTAATACAGTTGTAAATATCAATAAATAAATTAAAAAAAAAAAAAAAGGCTTGCCATGGTTCCTCTAGACTTGTTTCTCAATCTAAATCTTCTAAAAGAGGATTGTAATTGCTATTATAACGTATCACATTAATATGCTTTAGCTTATTTAAACTAACAAATCCATGTGGTTTGTGGTTGACAAAGAGAATCTTCTATCGTGAAGTGCCAGACCTGCTTAAGAGGTTTCCGGCTTCCCAGAAATATCTTCAAATATATACAATGACATTTGATGAATGAATATGTTCATTGTACCGGAACATCAATATAAGAAGGTTAACAATAACAATGCTTCCTTGGAATAGCTTACATCTACCTTAAAGTTAATTATAATCAAATATCTGTTACGCAAAGGGGGGGGGGAGCTCAGAGCTTAAGGTCCCCGGTTCAAATCCCTCTGTGGTAGATAAATTATGTAAGCTGTTAATGGCAGATGGATGCCCCTGTGGGGAAAAAACTGGCAGTTGAGGGTGATCTTGGACGAAATAGTAATTCCTTGCACAACAGTTCTCTTAGCCTCTATCACGTACTCACCCATGACTCTTCATGAGCGCTCGTTAACTTTTTAGGAATTCGTTCCATTATTTACTCCAACCACTTTATAAGTCCATCTCAATCTTCAAGTCGCAATCATTTCAATAAAATTAACAGGGTACATTCCCTGTGGTGTGTAACCTCCTAAATTCTCCAGTGGCGTCATCTTTTTCGGTCCGAATATTCTACACCTTATTTTCGAATACCTTAAGACGTTGTCCATCCTTCATAGTTAGCGGTCACGTTTCACATCCGTAAAGAAGAATTGGAAGTATGATGGTATTGTAAATTATAATTTTTAGATTTCGTGACAAAAGACGAATAATAACAAAAATTTCCTGCATTTAATCTCGCCTTTATTTCCTATTGAATTTCTATTTTTCTTGTTAACATTTGACCCTAAGTGCTTAAGCTTTTAGATATGTTTATAGTTTATTCCCTCCTAAAATGATAGCCCCGAAATTTCCCCCTTTCCATGCATTATTATTTGTAATAATATTAACTCTATTATAATATTTTATATATATTATATTATGATAGTAATAATATGTATATTTTATATATATATATACTTTCTTACCTTAATTTTATTACAACCCTAACTTAAAAAAGGATATGATGTAGATTAGACACTTCCAGTTAGCTGTTCGTATTTACAACATATGTGAAATGATGAAGTGATACTTAATTCCACCAATAAAAGGGTTGTTTGATATTGGAATGTAAACAAATGCAGGAGAGTTCTCATATCGCCTCGCAACACATAATTTACATTTAAACCGGACCAATCAGATTTAACGCTACAGGATTCCGGACCAATTAAATGAGTCCATGGTTTTCCTTGTCATCGATGTAAACAATGAGCTAAAACGCATTAAACCGTCTGTTATTTTCAGTTGAAAAAGCGGAGGCGTTTCAACAAAAGAGGTATTTAGTAACATCGGATTATTAATGATGTATTATAAAAAAACAAACAAATTTTAATAAACGATATGATGTTCTGAATGGTATTAGATAATAATTATAAATCTGACCCGAAGGCTCGATATCGCCATTCGCTGTTTAAAAACTTCCGTCTACGGATTACTGAACACAAATCCCTATGTTCATTCTTTATCCCATCCTCCCATCTACGTTTTTGTTAACATTTTAGGAATCAAACCAAGAACTTTACACCTCAACCTTTGCGATTCTGCCACATTAATTGTATTTTACATC
The DNA here is from genome assembly GCA_964056705.1 of Troilus luridus. Taxonomy (NCBI): domain Eukaryota; kingdom Metazoa; phylum Arthropoda; class Insecta; order Hemiptera; family Pentatomidae; genus Troilus; species Troilus luridus. The sequence goes on along the minus strand of OZ057416.1, from coordinate 103,246,753 downwards.
AAGATACTTCGACGTTCTTGGTGTGTTTTATTTAGTGGCATTTCGAGCTTTTCTATTGGTAGCTTTGTTTTTTTGAATTTGAAAATTCGTCTTTATTTCCTACTGAATTCAAACTTACGCTTGTCAGGCCAACTTCTTATTTGTTTGCGGGTGGCCTCTGTAAGAGAGGTTTCAAATGTTTTAGTTCTAATGGTAGATATCATACGGTAGTTTTTCCTGTTTTCATAAAGTTTTCTTGAGTTTGTCTTCTTGACAATCTTGAGGGATAGTCTAGTAGGGCCCATTTTTTTAGATGTCCATATGAGGTCTGTCAGTTCCACCCGATGGCTTGAATGACATCTAAGTGGCTTTTTTGAACTCACTGTTCAGTTTGTACCACCCATTTCTATTCTTAATCCTACTATCGTCCTCAGGAATATCCGTTCTTGCATTTCGTTAGCGAAAAAAAAATCGTCAGACGTTTGTACTAAAAAAAATAAGAGTTTATATGGCAAACTTGCCGCTATTCATCACCCTAGATTGTTGTAGAATAGGGCCTTCACTATGAGTAAAAGGTAGAATGGTTGGCTAGATTTATCGTGGCTGAAGGAAGGATGGAGTCCTGGAAGACAAACATCCTTTAACCGAGCCAGCTGCAAACAAAGAGTTTCAATTAAAGTTGTCTCCAGGTAGTGGAGGAGGAATTAATGTCCTCAGTCGGAAATTGGTTACTTCAGACTTCGGCGGAAAACATCAGTGCCCTATATGTGCGATAATGGTCACCTATGTTAATTATGTTATGGCAGAATCCTCTCGTTTTTGTGTACCTGAGAAATATAAATTATAATAAAAATATGCAACTAATTATATTAGCATTATGGCTAACATAATTAGTTAGATATTTGAAATACAAGTGTCGATTTAAAATACTTAATTACAATCCATACTTCCCTTTTGATGACATTGAATGTAGGTGCTGGAATACAGTTATTACGAATTCTTGAATTAGTAATCACTCCTTTGTGTCTTGTTACTTAAACCTTTTTTAATTACAGACTATATTACTATAGTTTATGATTATGATTCGATCAGATATCTGATAGTTCAATATAATAGCGTTTTATGTTTGATAAATGGATGTTCTGGGTTTATTTCTTCACCCAGCTTCCCTATGTGTCCTCGATGATACCTTGTCCTCACCCAGCTCTTCTTAGGTGTCCATGAAGTCCTAGAGAAGAGCCGCAGTCAGTGGGAGAAAAGGGAACCACAGTGGGAACAGCAAGCATTCGCCTACCGATCATCTTATCTTGCTTTATCATTATATTACCTCCATATCTTGATTATGCTTATTGGTTATTACAACCCTCCCCCCACCCCCCATAGGACAATATTCTCCTAAACACCTGAAGAGGAGACACAACCTGTTGCTAGGTCGGCCTTCACCTGTTGCTAAGGTATCGATCCATCCGCCTCCCCGGCACTCTCCCATATCTCCTGCAAGACTTGGCAAGCTCCTCCCTGCATTCTGATGTGCTGTTGCATATTTCATGATGCTTTCTTGCTTTTTCGTGGGCGGGTGTAGGAGATGGAGGGTTGGTTTCTTCGTAATTGAAACGATCTTGGGATATTTTTAAATTCAATTCGTATTCAAAATTAAATAAATTTCTTATACTTTTGTTCAAAAAACTAAATTAAATCCTCGAAGTGGAAGTGATTTAGATAAAATTAATTTTAAAAACAGTTGCGTCTACGCAACCTTTGAAGCGTGTTGGATTCTGTACATGGTACAGTCTGTAACGGTTCCAGACCAACGGTGGGGCAAAGAGGGTATTTGTGAAAGAACAAGCTTGAACTCCAGGTTTTTCCCTTATTAAGGGTACTCACTCAGTTTATAGAGGTTAATGGAGTAGTAGAAGGTTCTGTAGATCCCGCAGGACCGCAGACCAGGATAGGAAAACAAGTTAGAGCTTATGCGATAGCATCATCCAAACAGCCACATCAGCATAGTCATAATTCTATATGATGCTAATGAAACAAACAAAAACAATAAGGTTCTTTACTTCGAATTTTTCCACTAATGCGCTAAAATATCTGCCGGTATTTAAGATTGTTTCCCTTTAATATTAATTCTGCTATTATTAGTCTGATTTTTATTATTTAATTACATTTTATGAATATATCACGTGAAAGAGCTCTTTATAATGATGCATTTATGTTGTTTTTAGTTTAATATGGTTTATTTAATGTTTACTCAAAATTCAAACTTCTTGATGTAATCAATCCCTATTAATTTAGTATTAATTATAAAATTTAGTAATTTCAAATAACTGTTATAACTAGCCAGTTTTGAAAACGAACTGCGCAGAAGTAGCATCAGGTCTTTTGCGCAATGAAATACCATGCGCTGTTCCCCACTTCCTAGCTCGCTTCATAGTTGCTATAATTATAATAGGCTATATAGGATGGAAATAGTTGGGGGTGCAGTAAAAAAAACACAGCAAATAAGTTGAAACCTATTATATTATATATGTGCCGACGTTTCGACCTGCTGTGTAGGCCATCTTCAGGGCTATGAGAAAACAGAATAGACTGTAAAAATACATAACATAGAGATACAGAAAAAATAACATAATATAGAGATATAGAAAAATTGAGCGAAAAAAGTGAAGGATATATTTTGAAAGGATATATGAATAAAGATGGTTATATAATAGATCTATAGAAAGGTGATAATGCAAAACAAAATACAAAGAGAGAAATGAAGTTAAACAGAAAAAATAAAATGAAAAGATATAAATGTAATGAGTATGGAAAACATAGTTTAATAAAGATAGAATTGTATTGTAGAAATAAAATTGTATGATGTGAAAACTTTGTAAAATTGTATGTAACTCTTCAGGAGTCTATTTTCATACAATTTTTTTTTTCTACAATACAATTCTATCTTTATTAAACTATGTTTTCCATACTCATTATATTTATATCTTTTCATTTTATTTTTTCTGTTTAACTTGATTTCTATCTTTGTATTTTGTTTTGCATTATCACCCTTCTATACATCTATTATGTAACAATCTTTATTCATATATCCTTTAATAATTCTATATCTCTCTATTATGTTATGTTTTCTGTATCTCTATATTATGTATTTTTACAGTCTATTCTGTTTTTTGTCTGTTTTCTCATAGCCCTGAAGATGACCTACACAGTAGGTCGAAACGTCGGCACAAATATAATATAATAGGTTTCAACTTATTTGCTGTGTTTTTTTACTCCCCAACTATTTCCATCCTATATTAGTACCTACCAGTCAACGAATTTCTTTCCTACATAATAGGCTATACTTTTATATGGTTAGTATTATAAGGAATTATCATAGCTGATACATAATGATAATCTTGATACAGGAATATAACCTGGATGACTTATAATTCATTAAAATGTTGGCAAATGGCAATTCCCCAATACTTTCGCCAGCCCCGGGACCGATTTCGTAAACTGTTGTTTTCTAAATTTTTAGGCATTAGTAGTTTTCGATACACGATAGTTATAACCTTAATATAAATAAGGACTAATAATAAATTAAAGCTTCCCGTTTAAAATTATGAGCAATATCATATAATTGCAAGGGCGTCTGATGTTTACTTTAAATGAATATATTAACTTGTTTTTTTTTTCATAATTAATATTCATTTCTTACTTTCTGAAGCTATAAATTTTCTAAAGCATTGTGTATTTAAAAAATTTTGTGGAATTGCATTTGTTCGCTTCTTCTTAGAAAAGGACATTTCTAATTTTCCGGCTCCGAGTGACAGATGGTGTAAAGAAATTGGAAGGCAATTTCCTGACAAGACTTGTAATGCAGACAATGAAGAAGTGGGAGAGGAGATTAGAGAAGACGCCACCTGTTGCCGCTCGATACCTGAGGCGGCGCGGCAATTGGAATCTTTAATCATCTTAAAGCCGGTTTGTTGTTTTATTTTTTAAGATAAGAAAGAAGGTGTTGTAATCTCAAAGCCCTAAAGGATTTTTCGATATGATTCATATGGATTTCTGAAGTGATTAGGGTTTTTTACCTGTACCACTACAATCCATGTAGGGTCCGTAGTGTTTCTAGGACATTAGTTGTGCAAGAAGGTGATATGTCCGAAATCAAGATCAACCGCCAGTTATTTCTACCAATTAAAGGTACCTACCTACATTATAGAGACCGGGTGATCCCCAGGAGCGTTTAAACCAAGGACCTTCAGCAAAACAAATCGCACTAAGCCTACCTCCTCCACTCTTATCAAAATTAACAACTGCAAAAGGTTATGAAGAACTTAGAATCCGGTTATATTTGTCTTTACAAGACAAAACTTAAGTGTTTATTATGAATTTACGAACTTTGAAACAAAAGAATTCAGTATAAAGTTGCGATAATAAAATCATTCTGGCCTTCAGCTTGAGAACTTAGTCTGAGGAAGAATGATGAGTAGCGCCTAAGATTTTGAAAAAACAATTCTCAGAAAATTTTTTTGTCAGAAAAAGGATAATTCGGTCTAATTAAGACTTCTACTCACTGTGTATACAAAAATCACTATGGTGGTTAACAGAATAATAATTTATAAGCCACAGTCAAGAATCAGGGACAGACAGTTGAGTCTTTTCGTGCTCTTCACATTACTACATACCCAGGACCTGTATACCGCTTAATATATATATTTATATAATTAATTTATATGAGGAAGGAAAGGGAGAAAGAGCCATATATTTCCATCGAATTCAATATACCGATACCACAATTTTATAATGAACTAGCTTTTGCCCCCGGTTTTGCTTGCGTGGAATTAGTTCTGCCACATAAAGTTTCGTGACAGATCATTTTAAATAAATATATATATTTTTTTTAACTATTAGTTACTCGTACATCCAAAATTTCAGATGTCTAACTTCAAAACTGACGGATTCCATTCAATCTTTAAACCCCCTATTATATTAAGGGGGAAACCCTTGGGATGGAATTGTCCAAATTTCTTTCTTAAATTATACAAAGAACCTATCTGCAAATTTCGAGATGCATAGTTCAGTAGTTTCTGCTGTGGGTTGACCGCTGGGTGTGTTAGCCAATCTGGTTACAGTTTTATGTAAACTTCACCTGTGTAGGGTGTTCATAAAAAGTTCCCGAGGCTTGAGATTATCCATATCAAATTTCATCACAGACGGATCAGCACAGCTGTGAAACATACACTGATTTACAAACGGGACGGACAGAGGTTTACTGTTGTTCGTGTTAGTAAAGGATTATTGAATTTATTGTAACGGATTACTTAGTATAACGATTTCACTTGACGTACGACAGCAGCGAGAAATTAAAACTGAAAGGATTAGATGTATGTAGATTTTGCGAGTAAGAAAAACGTGAGCAAGCTACTCAGAGGGCAGAATTTTATCCGACTTACTTGATATTTATCGCTATTTTATGGCCAAATTATACAAAATCATTGTAAATTGTAAACTTTCGCATTTATAATATTAGTAGGATAGTAGGATATCAAAACAATAGTTTCAATCATGTTCATTTTGTTATTTTAACAACTATGATCATGTGATTAGCCTTTAATTATGTACTATAATGGATTCTCCACATTACACAAAAAAGTGTAGTACACAATAAACTTTCTGGGGGGGGGAGGGGGCACGTGCCCCCGTGATCCCCCTTAAATCCACCCCTGTTGTAGCCTATGTGTTATTCTGATGTATAACCTATATTACTGTAAAGTTTCATCCAAATCTGTTCGGTAGTTTTTGCCTGAAAGAGAGACAAACATATATACAAACTTTCGCATTTATAATAACAGTAGGATGTATAAGAAAGGGAATCAAATTAGCAAAACGCTTCTATTAAGCTGTTTATATATATTTTGATTTTGAGTCAGGACATCAAACTGTGATTCTTTAGGAATTGGATGGCTACGAGGTGATTGAACAGATGTGAGAAAATTGAGGTATATTGCAGAAGGAATAGAACGTAGATAAGAGGATAAGATAAGGAAAGATCTCTCAAATGCTGCAGTTCATTGCGATCTTGTATATTGATCTGAATACCCTGAACTGGCATGAAAAGAGTGAACCAGGATTTTGTGTTGAACGTGATCGGATATGCATGAATCCATGAATGATCGGGTGGGATGGGAGAATGCGAGGAAGTACTTATGACAATAGGATGTGTAAAACCACTTCAACTTTAGTAAAACCGTAGGCGTTTCTCGATAATGGGTATAAGCAGAGAGATGAAATACCTACGCAAATCAACCATAAAATGGAATAGTAAAAATAACAATCAACGGCTTAAAGGCTCGATGCTGATGGCACCAAGCGCTTTTACAAATTTCCATCCCAGGATTATCACCCAAACCAAAACCCGTAAGATACTTAATGTTATCCTCCCACATGCGCCTCGTTTTACCCTTCGAATAAACGAATAAACAGCTTTACAAGTCTCTCTGTATATTCGGGGTGCTATGTAATTTTAATTATATAAAACGGTTAATTCTCTCCATGACGTTTCATATGAAATGTCCTGTATTAAAGGAATGGTTATTTAGTAAAACCACTTTATTAAATTATAACATTTTTATTTAAAACATTAACCTTCATTTTCTATACATTTTTTTAACGTGTCAAAACTTCAAATATTCAAATTCTGTGTTCTGTGATGAAAATTTTTGAACAGATGGAATTCTTTCGGGCGATTTAGGCGGGTTTGGTATTACTTCGTAAACCAGCTCGTTCAGGTTCTTTACTATCTGTGAACATGAAGTCTGGCGCTGTCGTGTAAGAGTTTAGGTCCCTTCCGGTAAACAAAAGCTGGTTGTTTTTGTTCCATTAGATCAATATCCCTGCAGTACAATGTGGATGTGATGGTTTTATCTTTGTGTATAAGGGAGAAATTAAATATTCTTGGATTAATTATTTATTTATTAATCTGTGTCATTTTCAACCCATAGGCGAATGGTTGTTCGTGAGAACAACCTTTGTAGAACACGGTAGTTTCTTGCACCTTGGGCTGTCGAGTGTCCATGTTTAAACTAACAAAAAATACACGAAAATCGCGTGTTGTGGTAATATTCGATGACATTCAAAGCAATTTTAGTATTCATAGTAAATATAATCAGAATAATAACTGCTGATTAAAATCTAATCATATTCATAGGAAACAACAGAAGTCTGCTAATTCCAATTTGAATTTTAGAAATAACAAATGAAGTTACACAAATCAACAATTAATACAAATTTAATAGAAGATGTATTTACAGTAGTTTCTTTTCCTCTAAGAGTCCCTAAATTACATTCCTGACCCCGTTCGCTCATATTCTATTTATCCTTAACCTCCTCAGGGATCCTTCGTGTATTTTCCATGTTACTCAGGAATTCTATTCGCGTGACTCGACCTTACTTTAGTGTCCTTTAGTGGATCCTATAAGTAACCGTAAAATCCTTTTCTTTAACTGACAGTAAATTTATAGTTTATAAATAAGAGACGCCCGTTATTTCATTTTTACAAATGGTTGTATATATTATAAATATTTATTTTATACAAAAAGGTGTTGGGATCAAAGTCTCAACTTAGAATCCGTTTATATTTATCGTTACCAGACAAAACTTATGTGTTCATTATGAGTTTACAAACTTTGAAAAGTTTTAAACTTAAAATAAATAAAAATTAATCAACAGAAGAATTGAGTATAAAGTTTGATTGAGTACCTGAGTACTGAGGAATAATGATGAGCAGCTCGTACGTTTTAAAAAAAAAATCCTATTTTTCATTTTACTTTATTTAAGTGAAGAATTAAAATAAATTCTCGAAAATCGCATCAAATCACTTTTACTTTACATCGTAAACCAATGAATTCCTGCCATTCAGTATCCTATAATATCCCACTGGTGCCTGTAGAACAAATCCGAAACTTAGGCTTGCATCTTGACAAATGGTTTACCTGGAATCCTCATACGGGACTGAAAAGACAAGAAGCCGCTCGACGTTTCAGGCTACTTCAACACTTACTAGACAAACGCTCTAAACTACCAATTAACTACAAAAGACTCATCTACATGACCATCATACGACCTATTTGGACCTACGGAGTAGAGCTTTGGGGCTCCACTAAGCCATCGAATTCCTCTCGTATCCAATCCCTACAATCCAAAATCATACGTAAAATCCTATATGCTCCTTATTTTGTTTAAAATAAAGTCATCCATAACGACCTTAATTTCCCACGGGTTTGAACTTCCCACGGACATTTGACCTTCTTAGTTGAACTTGTGATTTGATAACTACCAGTGGGTAGTTTCTCTACGTGTCATTATGTATCGCTTAGCCTATTTACTTGATGTATTATTGTAATACAGTTGTGAATATTAATAAAAAAAACTTTATTTAAGAAAAATTAGAGGGCTACACGCTGTTAATTTTAAACTTTATCGTATGTCGTATATTTTCCAATTATTCGGAAATCTGTGAATGGATAGCGTCACCGAGTAAAAAAGATCTTTGAAGTTAAAGGAAGACATTTGCGTTAACTTTTTGTAGTGGCGACTCAATCCTTGAGATCTTAGTTCCAACATCAACATTCCAAAATTAACTCTTTCGTACAAGTTATCTCGAGAAAAACGAGGTGGTCTTTTGTCAAATAAATAATTTGAATATATACTCCCACCAACTCGGACGAAATGTTCCATCAAGATTCACCAGACCATTGCGGATCACTTCCTGTTCTGCCATATTCACAAATCACGTCTCCTGATGCGCGGGCTAAGATATTATGTAAGAAATGTGTGATTGCTCTTAAACGTGTTTTGTGCTTAAATATTTTAGTAAATCTTAAACTGATAAACCTACTTGAATATTTGAAAAATATTTAAAAATTATTTCTGTGTTTGTATTGAATATTATACACCACCATGGTCATGTAAACCTTATTGCCTGTCGTGAGGTGAATGTAATACATGCCCGCCGCTGACCAAATAGAGCCTATCCCACGTGTCTTACTTGTTTACACACCATTCAATTACATCGCATCTCTCAGCAGCGTCCTCCTATACATGAGTTACAAGAGCACCTTACCAAAGGCAGTGTAGAGTGAACAGATGTAGTGAGTATTGATCCAAGTGTAGAGTTTATGGTAGGATAGAATAGAATAAAGAAATAATTTAATTATGAGTTTCTGTTTCTTACAATGAACATATACAGAGAAGACAGGATATATAACTGTTCATCGAGTTACATAAAATAAACGTACATAACTATCGACAAGTAAATAAAAAAAAAAAAAAGTTCTTGCCTTGAAAAAGTAACTACAGAGAAAAAACATTATAGCAAAATAAATTGTAAAAATGTTTTTATTTGAAATGAAAAGATATGTCCAGAACCGGCACTCGAACCCGGGTCTTCCAGATCACTAGTCTGGGACTCTACCATTTGAGCTATCCTGGGCCCTAATGAAGCACGCTTCTCGGTCGTGGTCATATCCTTTCACTGATTCTAAGTCCCCGTGTTCTCGAATCTTTGCGAAGTATATCAGGGGAAGAATGTTCTTTGAACATTATTTTAATTTGGAGTTTACTTGGAAATTTAAAAAATAGTAAGAAATAAAGTAAAATAAATTGTAAAAACGTTGCGAGAAAAGGTCTTGACAATAAAAAAAAATCATTTTGAAGAGAAATGATTTGTCCAATTTTATTAATGGCTATAATTTTTAAATATTTTTATTTTGAAGAGAAAATTGGACAAACATAATAAATATAGTATTTCTTTCTTTCTTAGTCGTTTGGGCATATTAAGGACTACAGGCCTCGTATCTACTCTTTGGTAAAATTGTAGCCTTCTTTTTTTTCAATACTCCTTCATTTTCTGGCTATGAGCCAGTTTTCTCTCTTCTGTCCACTTCGTTCCTTTGGTCTTTATACTGGTGAGGGACAATGGGAAAACTCCTTGTTGGATTGTCGGAACAGCGGTCGGTTGTGAACTTGCTCCAGTGGGATATTTGCTCGTTCTATATCTGACTTAACTGACGTCATCCATTTGTTCTTAGAAGCCTTGCCTCTACTTATAAAAATGGTTCTGCAAGGAGGTGATTTATCTGAGGTCACGCTGAACCCCAAATTTAATTTAATTTTCCCAATTAAGGGTTTCCTCTCCATAGAGCTTATTAACTTAAACCAAATTAATGTTGAGAAGTTAATTAATAAATTAATCTAAATTCTGTTCTAGTAATAGCTTAGATATAGCATTTTGACTTTCTTTCGCTTATTAGGTTCTTTACCCTCTTCTCCACTTATGGAAGCCTGTTCACCTTTTTTCAATTATTCTATAACTTCCTAATTAATGCTGATTTGAACGTGCCTGCATCCTACTCACTAACATTTAGCACAAAAGTAATTATTATTGATATGTAAATTCATTATTTAAATATAACTTTTATTACATTAACTTAGCTAATTGGCTCTAGTTCGTTGTTCTTCCGACGATAATTTCGGCAATATTCATTATCGGTTGAAGAGCACTGAACAATATTTGCGGCTGTTTGTGTAACTTTGCCTCCTCCGCTAATCTCTGAGATGGGCTCATTTAATCTCCAGTAATTGAAACATAACATTTCACAAGTGTCGAGGCTGGTCCTGTTGTTGGTTCTATTTTAGTTGTGTTACTTGTCAGGCATTATTGAAATGAGTTATGGATTTTTAAAGGAAAAAAAAACAACGACCATTTCAGCCAATACATTAAGAGTTCAGTACATGGTAGGGACTGTATTGATTTTAAGCTAACGGTAGGCTTAAAGTGGTCTTGCTGAGATCCCGTACCTGGTTTTTACTCCAAGGATTTCCAGCTTACATTAGCTGTGGTTCCACTAGCTTTAGAGATGCATGGAAGGTAGTTTTGTTGTTGGGTTCACTTTTTTCACATAATAATTTAATGATTGTTTAAATATGTTTTAAACGCACACGCAGATTTATTTTTCGAAACTAATCAGTAAATAATCATATTGTAGTAATACGTATCTTATTACCTTTGATTCTTTAACTTCTTTACTTTACGTTACATATTAGGATCTAATACGTAGATATGACCAGTGCCTGGGCTAACCTGAATAAGCTAAAGTTAAATGCTAAAAAACTCAGGACATTTTAATTGGTTCCAATACCGTTCTTTAATCCATCCACATATCCTTAAAATCTTAAATGATCTCCTTCTCACTTTCAGTTCATCTGTTAAAAACTTCTGTATCATTTTTGACCATTCCCTTTCCAGGATCTCCTTTCCGATCAATAAGCTCAATAAAGTTATTCCATCTTCGGCATCTTCTAACACTACCTATCCGTAAGCTCCTCATTACTTCATTCGTCTTTCCACACTTTAACTTTGGTTGTTAGGCAGATGGTGGCCTCTCGACCAAGCTCGAGTAAAGATTGAGGCGAATTATGAACTGCTCACTTCGGTTTGTCTTCGAAGCCCTTCTTCGCTTCGACCGATAGAAAATATTTCCTCTGTTCAATCTTATACTAAAGCATCAACTCTCACACATCAGCAGTCCTTTACAATTCAAATCGTCAGTCCAATCCCAGGGTAGAAGATCTCGCTGTTCCAAACCTTTTTCCTAATCATTTCCACAGAACCAAAAAAACATTCGAGAGTTCGCTTCTTGCTCGCTCTAACACAGTACAGAACTCACTCCCACTATGTATCCGGCATGCTTCTTCCTATATTCAGTCAAACCTAAAGTCTTCCTGCATCTACTAAATTCGCAAACTAATGCTCTCTAAACAGTAATAATTATTAGCTCATTTCCATCAGAAGTAATTAATTACTTATTTTAGATATTTATATTATTTTAAAAGAATGGTTATTAGGAAAGTCAATTCATTCTCAGGATCCTCAGGTTCATTCGCAAGGTTCACCACGAAATAATTTTAACCCACCCATAACGAAATCCAGAATATTTCGAAATATAATGTGGTTTATATTCATGCAACGAATAAAAATTTTATACACATTATTATTAAAATTACCAGTAACATTCATTTGACTCTATTTCTTCATTGATATTCATCAAATGAATAACGAACTAATGAAAGAAAAGAAGAAATTAAAAGAGTTCTTCATTAGTACAAACCTACTGAATGCAAAGATCCGATAATGAAGAACACTAGAGAAGAAATTATTCTAGTTTGAAAAGAAGAAAGATATTAATGGAAAATAAATCCGTTCTGTGGGCAGGAAAAGCCGAGATGGAAATCCTCGAAGCAGTTTCCTATTGAAGGAAATTTTTCCTCTCCTCTCGACCGAAGGCTTTCACAGGACACTCAATACTCCGCTGCGTCGGCCAGAATTGGATACTGATGATAATCTGGAGCCGCCATTGTGGTTCAGGAATGGCTTGGATGTACCTGACACCGCACAGACTCAGAACCACTTTAAGTCCCTTCGGATAGGACAACTAAGGCTATTTTACCGCTTTAAAGGATTCGAAGGCCCGGGTTGCGAACCAGAAATCTTCGGCATAGAAGCCTGTAATGCTAATTTGAATTTGGTCCAGTTAGGTGGAGATACGGAAACTACAAAGACAATTATTATGATCATTGTAGGTAATGAAGTAAGTATCGATTTTAATTAGGAGAGATCAGGTTTGACCTATATATTCTAGTTGTCAATGTTAACTAGATAATACAAAGTTCAAAAAGAAATAGTGGTACGGTTTAAGGCTGGAAAAGCTTTTGTTTGTGTTGTCTTCAAATGGTTCTCGCCTTTTGTCTGGAAACCAAATGCCTAACTTAAAAGGTTGGCGGCTATATTTTCTATTTTCTAACGGGTTGTCAAGGCAACGGGTTGTCAAGGCAACGGGTTGTCAAGGCAACGGGTTGTCAAGGCAACGGGTTGTCAAGGCGACAGGTTGTCAAGGCAACAGAGAGTGCGAGGAGAAAGAACAAAAGGATGGTTGTGGTGTATTGACGAGGGAATGTGTATTTGGAGTGAATGTAAGATATTATGGATGGATGTTCGTGCCAATGTGTAGACTTGAATTCGAAATAAACTAAGAGGCATTTCATAATTTATTTGTATTTATTGTTCTTTTGATGGTGAATATTTTTAAATATTTTTATTTTGAATAGAAAAGATTTGTCCAGGCCGGGATTCGAACCCGTTCGTCTGGATCTCTAGTGAAGTGCTCTAATCACTCAGCTACCAGGGGTCGTATTCAAGTCAGACAAATCTATTCTCTTCACTGATCTTATATCCCCCTGTTATCGCAATTTGCGATGTATACACGGGAAAGAATTTGCATTGAACATTACTTTAATTTGGATCTTGTTGACTTACGTCAATTTTTTATTTATAATTTATTTTTATTTATTGTTCTTTTGATGGTGAATATTTTAAAATATTTTTATTTTGAAGAGAAAAGATTTGTCCAGGCCGGGATTTGAAGCCGTCCGTCTGGATCTCTATTGCAGTGCTCTAACCATCGAGCTACCAGGGGTCGTATCCAAGTCAGACTAATGTATTCTCTTCACCGATCCTATATCCCCATGTTCTCGCAATTTTTGCGATGTATACACGGGAAAGAAGGTTCATTGAAGATTACTTTAATTTGGATCTTGTTGACTTACGTCAATTTTTTATTTATAATTTATTTTTATTTATTGTTCTTTTGATGGTGAATATTTTAAAATATTTTTATTTTGAAGAGAAAAGATTTGTCCAGGCCGGGATTTGAACCCGTCCGTCTGGATCTCTATTGCAGTGCTCTAACCATCGAGCTACCAGGGGTTGTATCTGAGTCCCGAATCCCGGCCAGGACAAATCTTTTCTTTTCAAAATAAAAATATTCTTTAAGAGGCATTTACTATTTCTAATAGAATTTTCGGCATTGTTTTTTCTATATTTTGTGTTTGAGTGTGTTTCGCTGAACCCCAAAGTTCGGTTGTATGTATCCAAATTGTTCTTAGTATTGGAGAGTATAGATTAGTCGTATTTTTCTGTAATCCTGAAGATGTGATAGTTGTTTGTTGCGTTAGTATTTTCATATTGTATTTACCATATGATTCTTTATTTAAGGATAGTCCAAGATTATTTTTCAAGAAAATTCAATGGTTTTATATTCAAATACCTTTTGGTATAGTGTAATTAGTGTAGACTAATCTGAAGCACTTTTAGTTTCAGAAAATCCAAACCTTTTTTTTCTTTTCATAGATTTTTTTTTTACCCCGGAACTTTGTAGCATAATACTTAATCTTAAGAGATTACCAAACATCTTTCCTGAAATCCTACTCAAAACGTCAAATTGGACAAGATGAACCCATCTCAGCAGAAATACTTGAACGAGAAGAGAGCCCATATCTCCCTGACATTCAGAGATTATGGGCCGACAGTTAATTAACTCGGGATTCTACATTCCGGGATCTCCGCAGAAGCCCATGAGCCCTGGGTATTATTCTAAGTTCCATCAAGTTCTTGTACTCGGTTCACCTTTTCTACTATCTCTTGGAGTGTCAGGTGTATGGTTTTTGTTCGGTACCACAGGCCCACTTCTTTGACTGTAATGGTTCTCTAATTACTATCAATATTGTTCTTTTTTTTCATAAATACAGCAAAAAGCTATTCCGCTACAGTAACATATTACTCTGATTATACGAAAATGCAAATATATTTTAACTTTCACTATAATAATACCTTTTTACATTAGTTTTATTTTATTATTTTTGAAAACTATTTCTACACCTCCATCATTACAAAAAAATTGACTCACACTCTAATAACTTCTTTTTATTGTACCCTCTCGTGCAATGGTAGAATTACCCATATCAATCTTTGTAAAATTTGAAAAGGGTAGCTGAGTTGTTATGCTGAAGTTTGTAGGTTCAAATCCGGCTGTGGCAGAATAATTATTTAATTTGTTTGCAGTCATGGATAGATCCTGAGAAATATATAGATCTTTCTGGAGCTCATCCAGCTTTTATAAAGGGCACACTTAAGTGGAGGGAAAACCTGGTATAGCATGATCTCGGACACATCACCTCTTTGCATAATTGTCTTAAAAGCATTACAGACTCAACCTTGTACTAAACCCAAAAACTTTCAAAGAATGTATTTGTACAGGAAAAATAAAATTACTGCAGCGAAAATGCAGAGAAGTTGCCCTACACTTCTCTTGCGGATTTCCGGCATGGCAACTCATCGCTCTACCACTGAGCCACTCCACTCCCAAAATTGATTAGAAGGTGAATATATTTAAATGAATGTGATCAAAATTTCATCCTCCAACAGTTCTTCATATTAGAATTTAAATAATAATAATTTTATTTTATAATTTTTTTTATCGGTTGATTCTACAGTCCTTGTAACCGCATTTACAAGCCTTCTCCAACTATGTCTATGGGCCTTTGATTTCCAGTCTGCTATACGAAGCTTCGCTGCATCTTTGTTGAACCTGTCCATCCATCCGACCTTTGGTGTCCCACCTTGTCTCTTGCCAACTATAGTGGCATTCATAGTCGTGCAGAGGCGTCCTGACGAACTACATTCCCCGCCCATCTTAACCTTCATTTCACGATATCGACTGTCTTTTCGTGAGCAATTCCTTATTGGTAGTTTGTTTGTTTGTTCATTTAACGTCACTTTATGCTGCTATGGCTAATCGGACGATGCTACAGTGGGAGCTCTAAATTTTGCCTATCCAGGTTTTATTAGGATAGGGATTTTTAACGAGTACCTGACATCGTACAGGCCCGTTTAACGTCCCTTCCGAAGGACGGCGTAACTAAGGATTTTTTACTCCCTATTATTGGTAGTTCTCCTCCAAGAATTCAGACTCTGATCCCACACCGCTCCGGTTATCGTGCGAAACTCTCCATTCTGCTTTCCAGAGTGAGAGCCCAATTCTCATAATCAGGTTAGTCATTTACCTACTTAGAGAGCATCTTTTTGAAAGGATGTAAACTGGATAGAATTTATCTAATAATTCCTTCACTGAATGAAATCTTTTTCCAGTCATTTGTGCAATACATCTTTATTATATGGAAACGTTTCGACTATATGTCATTTTCCATCCATCTAAGAACTTAATCTTTATTATCTTGAAAGAGTTACAAGTCAACATTTATCTTTTTTATTATTATTTGTCATTTACTAAAATTTTTTCTTGGAGGTCCAAGGTCCTTTTGTTGAGATTAACAAAAGGACCATTTAGGATAATGGACCTCCAAGAAAAAATTTTAGTAAATGACAAATAATAATAAAAAAGATAAATGTTGACTCTTTTCAAGATGATAAACATTAAGTTCTTAGATAGATGGAAAATGACACAAGTTGGAGAAGGCTTGTAAATGTAAGGGACTTGTGAAGATGATGATGATGAAATGATAAAAAAATAAGTTCTTAGAAGGATTGAAAATGACATGTTTGTCGAAACGTTTCATATAATAAAGTTGTATTGCACAAATGACTGGAAAAAGGTTTTCATTCAGTGAAGGAATTATTAGAGCATCTGTTTGGGAAATCCAGAGATGATGGAAAAGCAAGGATTTAAATAAAGATAGTAAAGAAGGATGCCAGATTTTAGGAGGGATTGAGTCCCACACTGTGTTGGAGCGGCCGAGAAAGGAACGTTCGAAAGTTATTATTACTATTTAAATGTCTTAATTATTTATACGAAAAAATTTTATTATTTTAACGCTACGAAAAAATATTTTATTAAATAAATATAAAAATTGAGATAGAATGAATACAAAGTTCGTTGTTAGGACCAGGAGCCGAAAGAAGTGGGTCAAGCACAGGGCAACCCTGGCTTCCTTTCAATTAGCTACACTAATCTATTGTCTGCTTTTTCATTCTTCTTTATTTATGTCTTTAGAAGAGGTCCTTAGGGAGTAAAGGAAGCCAAATTTAAGGATCAAGATAAATTAACTGTGTTATAAACTTTATACTTTTTCTTTTTCCCTTAATAATGGTTATGGATTATTTAAATTGGGTTTATATTTATATTGGAATTGCTCAAACGTAGAGTATTTTTTTTTATTATTTACTACTTGAAAGAGCTGATTGGCTCAGTGGTAGAGCGTTGAGTTTCCCTGCAAAAGGTTCAGGGTTCAAATCCATTTGTGTCAAATGTTATTTTATCTGTTAACAGCCGTGGATCGACCCTTTGGAATGGCTCCCCCAGCCTCTATAATGTGGGTGTCCAAGTAACTGTACATTCTCTACCATGTACTGAACCCAAGTCCCTTCATGGGCTGTAGCGGTACAGGTTTCTATTTTATTTACGACTTAAGTACTAAATATATAGTTGAATGATGTCATTAAAACATTCTTTAAATAAAACACGAATACGAATATCTTTTTGTATAATTTTTTTTTTTTTATTTATTATTAATTTTTGTGGATGAACAAGCCTGGTGTTACTCTTCATCCTCTTCCGTAAGCCTAACATTGTTTAAGAGTCAAGTACCGTCATTTTTTCAGTCCATTTCTTGCCGGCATTTTTTATTATTTCTCCAGCTTTTTATAAAGTAGTCTCAATTCGTTGACCGCCGCACAGTGTTTCGATTAGTAGGAGCTAGCTGGACAAAATTCATGTTCAAAATTTTTTTATTGGAATATTATAAACAATTGTTCAAAATATTTGTTTATGCCTGGCACACTTCATTTGTCAGTAATAGAGTGCAAAGTCATAATTCATAAAAATAGACTAAATCAGTTGTATTCAAAGCTTCATATAATATAATATATGTACTCATAGGTTCTATTTTTTTCCAATTAAAAAAATCTTCTGATAATCTGAGCGTATCATTTTTTTTTTCAATGCATGACGGATTTTTCCATATTTTGAAACTTTCAAGATATGGCAATGACTTGTACCCGGTTGTATTTTTATTATTTTATATATTTCATAGCTGCATCTCTCCCATTAATAATAAGATGCATTTTAGCCTGCACACTCGAGTACAACATTGTTTTTTTAATTTTAGAATACTTATTTTCGAGAAAGGTTTTTTTTTTTAAGAATGGTAGAAACACCCTTATGTTTTTATGTTTTTATATAGTTCTTTTCGAACAAATTAAATATTAGAAAGCTTCCAGAAGACTCTGAAAGGAAAATTAAAACAAGATTGGCTAACTATTTCTCCAAAAGTTCTGATAAATGGCGGGAAAATAAGAGCAGCGCACAGTGTTTCGGTTAGTACAAGCCAGGACAAAAGTCATGTTTATGACTCAATTTTGTAAACAACACTTCAAAACAGGGTAATCTAATATTTATTTAAGTCTGACACACTTCAAAGCTTGAGGGTTAGGGCCCAAAGTAATCATAGCAACAGAATAAATCAGTGGAATTCAAGGCATCATTTCAACCTCACAAAATTTATTGTTTAACTACTTTTATCGAACCAATCGTTGAATATGGATATTAATTGTACTGGTAAGTGCTATTTTTTTAAATTAAAAAAGTCTTCTGATAATCAAACTATATTATTTTTTTTTTTATTTGCCTAAGATTTTTTCCTTATTTTGAAGCTTTGAAGTGATGAAAATGCCTTTTACCCATTTTTACCCGGGCTAATTTTTCTATATTTAATAGCTACGCCTTTCCTATTAACAATAAGATACATTTTAGCCTGCACACTCGAGTACAACAATTTTTTTTTAGAGTACTTTATTTCTAGAAGATATTTTGTTGAAGAACGGTTGATGCACCCAATGAAGAAAGAAACTCTTATCTCTTAGAGTTGGACCAAAATTAATTTTGAAGACATTACAGAGGACTCTGAAAGGAAAATAAAAATGATTTTGCAAGCAATTCTACTAATATATTATATATCTTATTTAGCACTTAATTACCACGAAACATGTATGAATGATGAGTAGTAGTATATATATATATATATATTTTGTTTTTTTACCTATATATAGACACACACTTATATTTAAAATAATTATAGTTTTTATGTTTCTTTAATTTCTTAAATTATTTTGTTGTTGAATATTTTTATTTGAAAAGAAAAGATATGTCCAGGACCGGGACTCGAACCCGGGTCTTCCAGATCACTAGTCTGGGACTCTACCATTTGAGCTATCCTGGGTCGTGGTCATATATTTTCTTTTCACTGATCCTAAGTCCCCGCGTTCTTGCATTTTTGCGAAGTATACGAGGGGAAGAATGTTCTTTGAACATTATTTGAATTTGGATCTAGTTGACTTACGTCATTATAATTATTATAATTTATTTTATTTTATTTGTTACTGATTTTTAAATATTTTTATTTTAAAAGAAAAGATATGAAAAGATATATGCCGGGATTCGAACCCGGGTCTTCCAGATCACTAGTCTAGGATTCTACCATTTGAGCTATCCTGGGCCCTAATGAAGCTTCATACTTCGCAGAAATGCGAGAACGCGGGGACTTATCATTGAATAGAAAAGATATGACCACGACCGAGAAGCGTGCTTCATTAGGGCCCAGGATAGCTCAAATGGTAGAGTCCCATTGGTATTCCCGGATTCATAACTATCTGGCCTATCTGCTCGGTCATCTAAGCAGCCGGGGGACCAAGCCTGGAGGACCAGTGGCTGATTGCAGTAAGATAACTGGGCAATGGGGCCGCCAATTGCCTCCGCCAATATATTGCATATTTCCTGTACAATTATTCAATTTATACTTATGACCTGAACTGAGTACACCTACTACAGATCGGGGTTGTGTAATAAACTATACTCACAACACTATTCTGTTATTGATTTAATACACGTAGGAAACTTTTTTATATATTCATTATCTCAATTTTATAACAGCTCTTCCAAACCGATGAATCGTTTTTCGAGTGCTATGGAACTAAATAATATTTTGTTTGAGGAAGAAGAGATAGAGAGTGGAAGTAGACAAAGAACTGTGTGAAGAGGATTGGGCCATCAGCTGATTGTAGGCGTCACCTGTTGACAACGGCCGTGAACCCGCGTCTCACGTAGCCCTCTGGCGGGTAAACATCTATTGTCATGGGTTTGACCACGAGTTGTTGAGTCACCGTCTTCCCTCTCACTGTGTGGGATCCTTGCTTCAATTAAGGTCTTCTTCTTTAGTGGATAAAAATGTAACATTACAATGAAATTCATTAAATTAAACAATAAATAGATTTTCATCTTGCACTTAAGAATATACGGTCGTTTTGGTGGAGGCGCCGCACAGTGGAGAATTGGTCCTTAAAACCTGGCCAAAAATATTAACCTTTTGATATTTATTATTTAAGTGGTAAAATAAGTTTATTTATGCTTGTTTATATATTGAAGGGTATTTTTGAGCCTCGACAGAGTTTTACAGCTAAAGAGACTAGGCGGTTTAGGCTGTGCGTAGATCCCACAAACTTTGCCCCCCTTTTTCACCCACTTAGGGGCAGAATTTCGGAAAATCCTTTCTTATAGGATG
This sequence comes from Troilus luridus, assembly GCA_964056705.1. Taxonomy (NCBI): domain Eukaryota; kingdom Metazoa; phylum Arthropoda; class Insecta; order Hemiptera; family Pentatomidae; genus Troilus; species Troilus luridus. Next base: position 103,226,320 of record OZ057416.1, on the reverse strand, counting down.
CCTACGTCATACAACGAACATACCCTCAAAGTTTCGGGCTTCTATGATCAGCGGTTTAGGCTGTGCGTTGATCCGTACAGCCTAAACCGCTTTCAGGACAAAGAATTTTATATGTATAGACAGCATCTACATGCTGAAGATTTTACTGCATGGTTTATTTAAGTGTTCAAAGTAGAATAATATAGTATCAAAAATTTATCTGGGACAGACCCGGAACATGATTAAAACCTTACCTTAAATAAATATTTGACTTCTTGATTATACAAAAAACAGTAAAATATGCAGTTAAGTGCTGATATTAAATTCCAATAAACCATGAAAACATTAGTTACTTCTACATGTTGAAGATTTTACTGCATGGTTTATTTAAGTGTTCAAAGTAGAATAATATGGTATCAAAAAGTTATCTGGGATCCGGAACGTGATTAAAACCTTACCTTAAATAAATATTTGACTTCTTGATTATACAAAAAACAGTAAAATATGCAGTTAAGTGCTGATATTAATTTCTAATAAACCATGAAAACATTAGTTACTTCCCTCACAAACAACTGAGGAAAATATATCACTGGTCAATCAAACCATAAAAACTATATAATTAATTATATTGAAAAACAAAAGCGTACTAAGTGAAAACTCGTCACATCGTCGAAAACTTGTGTTCAACTGTCGTTTAAGAAAAGTCAGAGCGGCTTATAGTCCCAATATTGTGCCGAGAAGATAGGCCAGATAGTTATGAATCCGGGAATACAATTTTGATGGCATATATAAGGAATATATAGGAATACAGCTAGGGATATTGAGACTGTTATTGTTATTGCTGTATTGTATGATTATTTACTGAATTTATGAGACTTTTGCGATGAATCTGAATATGATATATGCCAAATAAACTTATATTTGCGTAGCATTCTGTGAGGAATCAAAATAAATATCTAACTGTGAAGATGAGTCGATTGGTTGCCCTCGTAGCGATGATTTGTCGTTTCAAATAGAGCCAGGAGTGGCATTTTATTCTAAGGCATGTTGACAATATTTTTGCTCCTCCATTTTGGAATTGCTCCGGAATTGCCGCTATATTGTTGAGTTTTAATCGATTATTCCCATTTAAATCGTTTTTATAGTTTTGATTAGTTAATGAGAAACTGATTTTGTAAATATTTAATTCAAACGATGGAAATTACCCGTTTTTTGTTTGTTTTGTTTTTCCAATCCTCCTAATTTATTTACTATACAAAAAAATACAAACTTGTATCTAGTATATAATACTTGTAACTGAGGCCTTCTTTTACCGAAGGGTATTATAAGGCAGTTGAGGGAGAGGAGTGGCTCAGTGGTAGACTACTGAGTTACCATGCCGGAAATCCTGGTTCAATTCCCGCTGCAGGCCATGATTTTTATTTAGTCTGTTTGCAGCGGGAGATGGATCATATAGGATCTAGGACCATCCTGGGGCCCACCCAGCCTCTATAAAATATTATAAAAATAGGGTACCCAAAATAAGGGGGAATAATCTGGCGGTCGAGCGTGACCTAGGACAAGTCACCTCCTTGCAGAACCGTTGTCCATGAAACAGTACAGTCTCTACCATGTACTGAATCCCAGACCCTTCATGGGTTGTAGTGGTACAGGTTTTTTTTTTTTTATAAGGCAGTTGTGCTCTTACCGCTGTATGCGGGGGCTTTTATTTTGTGGGTTTGCCTTGGCTTTTACAATGGGGAGGGACCATTTTCGGGCTTCGCTTAAGGGATAAGGAGAGGAAAGGGATGGGAAAAGGGAAGGTAGGAAAAGGAGGATGAGGAGGGGTGAAGGGATAGGAATGAGGAATGGGATTGAGGGGGTTTAGACTGCAGAGACCAGGCCCCGTCCCTCGGTGACAACGCCTTCCAGGGGGAGTGTGCCTTGCTATCTCCCAGGTCTGGGAATGGGTGATATTGCGTTAAACAGTGGATTAGTACACGTCTTTAGCCCATCAAAGAATTTGATGTGCCTCCGGCTGATGCACTAAGGCACTGTGGGTTGTCTCAGTTCCTCACGGATGACGTTGTTCCGTGCCCTTTCAAGTGAAGACCTCTTGAGTATTCGCCGAAGGACGGAGTTCTGGAAACTCTAGTCTTTTGAGGGATGATCTGTACAGGTAGCGGAGCAGTGGTGCACCATAGAGCAGTGTTGGTCGAATAATGTATTTGTATATTTGTAGCTTGAGCCGTCGTGAGAACTGCGGTGAGGTAGAGCCTATTTGACTTCTGCCTGGATCGAGCCTCTTTATGGTTTGACTTGTGAAGATGAGATGCATGTTCAGAGAAACGCCAAGATAGAGTATAGATGTCGAGGTGCTTCTTTCCTCGTCCTCCACAGAGAAGGTCGAGGGTAGAGGTTTCTTTCCGCGCTGAACCGACACGACGATTGCGTCCGACCTTGACCCCGTTCAGTTTGAAATCTTCTATTGTTGTCGAGGTTGTCTGCGCGATCTTCAGTGCACTCTGCGCATTGAAGCTGGGTGCGTAAATGCCGATGTCATCAGCATAGGCCGCTACCACTGCTCCTGGATGCTTCACTGAGACTACTGGTGCCGTGAAGATGACAAACCCGTTATTATGAATCATTGTTATTTATATATTTTTATGTTAAATAATATTAGTTGATCTTATATCTATGAGGAAGAAAATGGTCCGGGTGGAGGTTAAAGAACTCTCTTAATTAGGGAGACCTATTTATTTGGAAGCTGACGTTTCGACCCACTTTGCAGGTCTTCTTCAGGGCATTATAGTAGGATCACACTTGACACTAGAAAGTCTCAGTGTCGGTCCCGAACCATTTTCTTCCTCATACATAGTTTTTAGCTATTAAGTTTATTAGACATTCAGTACAAATTTAATTAAAAAAATTGATTAGTAACTTTGTCTAATTGAGCGCTATGTGAAAATATAATTAACTTAAGAAATATAGAATAATTTCAGCGCTTATCTGGAAATAATATTAAAGTTTCTCAATGAACAGAACTTTATATTGTTGCTTACTCTTTAAGAATATGGTTAATATTGTTCTTTCATTTAACTCTTTATTATTTGATTCATCACCAATATTAATTAGTTGAGAGTCTCTTCTTTCCAACCTGCAATAAAGAAGAATTCGTCATAATAAAGAGACAAGAAGAATTAGTCAAGTTATTCCAAAAAATCTAAATAATATACATAGTATTTTCAATACGATTTTTTCCTAACTGTATAAAATTATAAAATATGTTGTTGTTGTTTTTGTCGAGAATGAATTATGTGTATATCATTATAGTTTCTCTCCTGTAAAATGTTTATAAATACGGCAGAGCAGTGTAGCGATACCCATTTCCTACAAGAGTAATTTATAATTATACGAAAATCGATGAGACACTCTCAGTAGGAGCAAGCTGGTCCACCAACGCCAAGGTGGAGTCTCTTAGGACCAGCAGAGGACTGTGAACCAGTACGGGAGGACTAATGCCTTGGATTACAGATCAATTTTAGACCATACCAGAATAGCTCCGTCTAAAATTAATATAATGATGTATTAATTGAGGGTGTGTGTTTAGGTAGAATTTTCAGATCGGTAACAACTGTTTAGATAGGGATATGGGAGATCTTTTCTGATATTACGTGAGTGTGAATTACTATCGATTCTCAACTTTAATGACAGTTTTTTTTTTTTTTTTTAATTTTTTGGACTGCTTCCACAGACTCCGATTTGTGGACCGGCTTGCTCATACTGAGGGTATCTCATCAATCTTCCTATAATTAACCAACAATTATTAAGGTCCACCAACGTGTGTATTTATATATATTACACACATAATATTTAATTAATAAAATATCATTAAAACCTTAGCAGTATTAAGTAAAATAGCTTCAAAGTAGTTGGAAGTAACATATTACTTATTAAGCTATACGTTTGCCTCTGAGCAATTGAGAGAGTTAAAAGCCGTTAAGCTCCCTGCAAAGGAGAAATGAACAAACCATGGGATCTAACTAACTGCAGTTAGCATCAAGTGTTTTATTAAATATTAAATGAAAAGCGTGTTTCGTCGTGGTTGGTTAAACTTCACAGAACCACTAAAATTCCAAGTGTTCTTTTGAATATTAAATGCTCTTCTGGTTGTGGTCTATTAGATCTTCTCTTAGGATGATTTCACTTTGAGTTTACAAACGCCGCTCTAAACATAAGATACTCTTTGATTCGTTCAGTACAAATGGTTCAGTTCTTAATCATAATTATGACAATTATGTATTAATAAAAAAGATAACTATCACTGAGCCACCAGAATAGTTATCCAGATAAATGTCCGACAGTGTGCCGAGGTGTAAGTGGGAGGATTTCATGATATGTGGGAGTAGGTATTTAAATAATAAAAAAAGAATTAAGTCATTATTTATTCTGGGTATCGTTATTCTAAGTCCTTTGAGAATAACAATACAGGTTTCTATGGAGGGTATTATTATGTCTTAGAGTAAAAAGTGATTACATTTAATTAATTAATACAATTAAATGAGGAAGAATTAATGGGAAAAAAATCGCGAATTGCCTCCAGTGATAACATTTAAAGAATAAAACAATAAAAAACTGAGTACAAGAAATGAAAATAACATAGAAATAAGACAACAATAATTATATAGAGAGTAACAATAGATAATTATAGATGTATGCAAATTACAATGTCAAGTAGAAGAAAACATTAAATAATGAAACAAAAATACAAACAATACCAATTAAGATAACTTGGTATATAACCATTTAATAATATCTAAATGGATGAGTGAAGCGTCAATCATATAAATAAAACTCACTGATATATAAATAAAAACACATCATTCATTTATCAGTTGGAAAATTTTAATCTGAAAACTGAGTATGTTATTTCCGATTTTTTGGGTATTGTAAGGATATAAGGTGATTGAATATATGGGATTTGAAGGTTGAAAGATTATTGGAACGACGAATGGAGGAAGGTATAGAGTTCCAAAGGAACGAGGATCGGATAAGGAAAGCTCTATCAAAAGCAGTTGTTCGGTGGGGTGATGTATATAGGTCGAGAGCCGAGAGCGGGTGTGGACAGAGGTTTTGAATTTAATGAGATCGGAAATTTATAGTGGTCGGCGGGATTGGATAACTTGGTAAAGAAAGGAAGCTAGGAAATACTTATGGCGATAGGAAGCCACTACAACTCTTCGTAATTTTTAAATATTTTTATTTTGAAGAGATATTAGAAGTACATATTTTTGAATATTTTCAAATTTGAAAAACAAGCTACAAAAATATATAAAAATAAAAATTAAATAATTTTATTTTAGTTTCTCAGGCTCTGTAGTAAAGATAATTAAATTATAAGTTCTCTTATTAGTCTTGAAATACCAATACAAAAAAATTAAGATAAAAAGTTTAAAGGATTAAAAAAAGGCAATTTTATTGGCAAACGTTGGTTAATAATAATTATTTTCATTTATTATAATTTTTTAATCATTCCTTTAATTTTTAAATATTTTTATTTTGAAGAGACAAGATTTTCTCCCAGCCGGGATTCGAACCGGGATCTCCGCCTCACCGTGGCAACGCTCTAACCATTTGAGCCACCGGGGTCGCTCCCTAAAAATTAAAGCAATGCTTAAAAAATTGTTATAAATTATAAATAATATAATGACATGTGTCAAAAAGATCCTTAAATTAAAAAAAAAAAGTAATGTTCAATGAACATTCTTCCTCGTGTATACATCGCAAAAATTGCAAGAACACGGGTGATAAGGGATCGGTGAAGAGAAGAGATTTGTCCTAGGTAGGGAGCGACCCCGGTGGCTCAAATGGTTAGAGCGTTGCCACGGTGAGGCGGAGATCCGGGCTCGAATCCCGGCTGGGAGAAAATCTTGTCTCTTCAAAATAAAAATATTTAAAAATTAAAGGAATGATTAAAAAATTATAATAAATGAAAATAATTATTATTAACCAACGTTTGCCAATAAAATTGCCTTTTTTTAATCCTTTAAACTTTTTATCTTAATTTTTTTGTATTGGTATTTCAAGACTAATAAAAGAACTTATAATTTAATTATCTTTACTACAGAGCCTGAGAAACTAAAATAAAATTATTTAATTTTTATTTTTATATATTTTTGTAGCTTGTTTTTCAAATTTGAAAATATTCAAAAATATGTACTTCTAATATTTTATTTGTACACCAATATTTTTTATATTACGTGACTACGTTTAGCTTTTCATTGAAAGTGGGAAGTGATATATAACTATATGTTATGTAATATACACAATATAATTTATTGATTCTAATGAGTTTATTAAGGTACCCACACACTATAAACAAAGGGGATTAACATTACACACCCTAGGATCACCTCGCCTAGGTAGTCCCCTCAGACTGGGGTACAGGTATACAAGCACCAAGGAGGTAGCCTCACCAGTATACTACGGTATAGAGTGAGGGTTGGGACCCCCCCCCCCCCCTACTTGATGTTAATATTTCACAGAAACCAAAATCAGCCTCGGATATTGGAAGAAGCTGGTAGAGGAGGCCAGGACTCGTCACCAAGTTGCAGCTCCATCGTATAATAATAATAATAATGAGATTATTGCATGTTATTATTAAGCTTCGCTTGTTTCATAAATTATTTTAATATTTATTAAAAGCTCTTCAGGAAGCTTTTGGTTTTTTTTTAAATATTGGAAACCCTGAAATACAAAGGTTAATTAATTTTACATACACAAGCTTCTCCTGTGAGGCTCGAAATTTGCTACCTGTAGAAAGGATAAGTCCGTAGAATATTTAGAGCTGTTGTAGGAAGAAAACAATTCGTGCGTTCATCTTTTTTTTCTCTCTTTTTTTCATATTTAAACTGTAACCTATTTTATATTTGAGACTCATGATAACTCCAATTTTTAAAAATTAATTTTTTGACACTTTTTGCTAGTTTAGCAATGTTTTGTGGTTCCGAAACTTCAGGTTAAGGAAATGGCCAAAAGCAAAAAAAAAATAGGCAATGTCATATTAGATAGAAGTTCTTCACTAAACTAGTAAAAAATTTGAAACTCAATTTTTGAAATGTTGGTGATCCTGAACGTCTTATTTGTTTTATATCTAGAATACAGTTTAGTATTTTATTTTGCAGTACTGTTTTAATTTGCAACGTAAAATACATCTTACATGGCAGTCCGGTGAGGATTTTCCTCAAATAATTTAGCATTGCTCTTAAAATAAATATAATTTAAAAAAAAAATAAACAAGTAATAGTTTTGAAATGAAATGACAATTAAATAATTCTATTGACTCAATATACAAAAATATTATTTGCTTTTTATATTTATTAATTACCGATAAACTAAAAAAATTACCTCCCCGGCGGGGAATCGAACCCCGGTCTCCCGCGTGACAGGCGGGGTACTTACCACTAAACTACCGAGGATCGGTATTAAGTAATGAACAAATTATAGTATTTTATTAAAAAGAATATAGTATTGTATTTGTAACATGAAATGTTAATATTTGTAATAGAACACTTAATTTAACGTAATTCTTCCACTTACGCCTCAGAATTTTATTCTCTATAAACAGACAATGTGAGGTTTATCTCTTGGAAAATAAGAATTTAAATTAGGATATTTAAATAATATTGTTTGAGAATTTTTTCCATGTTCTGAAGTTCCAAGTTGAAGGCAGGAATTAATGCTATGAAAATAATCAGACATAATTTTTCGGCCTATATCCTGAATGTTTTAATCTCCACGTTTTTTAAATTTTTATCAACAAAATAAAAACAATATATTTTTATTTTATTTGTGATGAAATATTTATTTTTGTATTTGTGAATTAAAAATAATTATAGGTAATTAAATAAAATAAAAACCACAACAACTAAAAAATGTTTATCAATTAAAATTAAAATATTTGTTCTAATTTCCGTATCAAAACTCTTTCTCTTACCACCACATGATAGTATAGATTTTTAAAGAATAATTTAAAGACATTTTAAGTTTTTTGTAACAAACTCTGTAGCACCTACTTCCTCTCGCCATCTCTTGTAAACAATTTTGGTTAGTAAGGCACTCTGCCCAAATGTTTCTGACAAGTCGAAAAAAAAGAAGTCTTTTCTAATAGTTTCCATATATTATGGAATAATACAATTATAATTGGATTAACACATAATATATATTATGGAATTATCCATGTATAATATATATATATATATATATATATATATATATATAAAGACTGGAACTCAAAAATCAAAATATATATTTTCGTCAAGATAAGTAGAAACATATATATAAATAAACTCATCGGGAAATAGATTAAACGATTGGCACTGGCCCAATTTTGGGCTAATGAGTTGCTATGATTCTATCTAGGAACATAAATTCTATTCCAACCCTAAATAAATTCTATTTTATTATAGATATAAAACTTTTGTTCTTATCATAAACTCTAGTTAAATTTAATTTTAGAAAGTATAAAAATTAAGTTTTGAATTTGAAAAAAAAATTTAAACTGTATATCTAACCTAAAGGTGTAATGTGCATTCTAACTAACTTTACTTTTTGTTATTTTTATATACATATTTTTTTTTTTTATGACGATGAGTAACTCTGTTAAAGATCCCGGGTGCGAATTCGACACTGACAGATAAATTATTTAATCTACAGCCGTAGATAGATCTTGTGAGATCCGTAGACCCTACTCGGGCTCACCCAACTTCTGTAAAACAGATTTATTAATAGGAAACCTGCTGGTTGAGCGTAAATTTGAAAAGTCACTTCCAAGTAGTGAACCAAAGAGTAATTACTACTATAACTTATAAAAGTTTTATGATGTTGTGGGCATGTTTTTGTCGTATAATTATTTTTCACTTTAACTCATTTTAACTTATTTCTATTCAAGTTGTACACCTCATGAAAATTATATAAGGCTGGACCAATGAGAAATTCCCCGAAATCGTGAAGGACATTTTATTTTTTCTAGAACTCCTAAATATTTTCTATGATCTATTTCTTCCTTAATTACTATAATAAAAACAACGTGAATAATTGCTTCTACATAACGGGACTATCGTACAAGCTTGATCCAGTATCAGCTGTCAGGATGGCCGAGCGGTCTAAGGCGCCAGACTCAAGGGGAACCTTGCCTGCTGATGTAGGTTTGAGCCTTCTGGTCCACTATGTGGGCGTGGGTTCGAATCCCACTTCTGACACATATTTTTTTTTTTTTTTTTAATTTGCTGTGTAATTTTGTACGTAAATATGTCATAAATATTTTTTACTGGATTGAAATAATTAATTAAATACATATTTCTTGTATAGTTAAGTTTTCTTGAGTTTGTAAATAGTTATAATATATGATTTCACAATTTTTAAAATTATTTAAATTTTTTTTTTTATTTACTGTAAATAATAACAGTATACGGACAATAAATCCATAAATATGTCATAAACATTTTTCCACAATTAAAATAATTAGTTAAATAAATAAAACTACATTTTTAGTTCTGACTAATACTTTTTTTATCTTAATCTTAAATTTACTACGTCATTAAAACACGTAAATATGTCATAAATATTTTATAGGATTAAAATAATTAATTAAATAAATATTTCTTGTATATGTATGTTTTCTTACGTACGTTAGGTACATGTAATTACTATATTTGATTTTACTACCTTCTTTCATTATTTAAAATTTTACTATATTTAGTAATGACACATACAATTTTTATTATTTTAAATTCAATATTTTCCATTAATCGGAAATATTTCATAAACGATTTTCCACTATTGAAATAATTTACTACATAAATATTTCTTTTATATGTACGTTTTCTTCATTTTAGAAATAATTACAATATATTCTTTTTTCTTGATTTTAAATTGAATATTTTCAGTAAATTTGTAAAAATGTTTTAAACATTTTCCACGATAAAAATAATTAATTAAATATATATTTCTTGTGTACGTACGTTTTCTTGAGATTATAAAAAATAAAATATTTGATTTTAATTTATTTTTCTTTGCTTACTTTGCAATTTACTATGTTTAGTAATTCGTATACAAAAGTTCAATGTTTGAAAAATATTTTTAGCGATTAAAATGGTTAAATAAATATTACTATTATTTTAAAATAACAGTTATTTAAAATAATTATTTTAATAATATTACAATATAGTTATTTTAAAATAATTATTTTATTTTATTAAATTGTCTTCATTTTTTTATGGCATCTCAAGTATTTTTCTTGTGAATCGTACTTAAATCATTTTTATTTTATTTTAAATTTATTATAATTAATTAGTTTTTTTTTAAAGTGTACCGATGTTTTTTTAATTCCATGTGGATGGTGAGGTAGTGTATGGGTCTTGTGTTGGATGGCCGGATACCAGTTTTTACTGAGCTTATAGCCATCTTCCCTATTGAAATTGTTGGGTTGTTTGACAATTTCGATAGCTTCTCTTATGTTACGGAGATGGTAATTAGAATCTTTAGTAAGGATGGTAGTGTTTTCAAAGGGTATGTGGTGGTTGGTGTTGTAAAAGTGTTCTGCTACAGCCGATTTTTCTTTCTTAAAATTTTTGACGCAAGATATATGCTCTTTGATTCTTTTTTGGATGGTCCTTCCTGTTTGTCCTATGTAGACCTTGCCGCAGGAACAGGGTATACTGTAAATGCCTGGGGTACGTAGCCCCAACTTGTCTTTGGGATTCTGTAGGATGTGGGCTATTGTTTTGTCTGTAGAGAATGCGGTTTTGATGTGGTGGTTCTTTAGGATTCTGGCAATTTTTTCCGAAGTACCTTTAATGTAGGGGATGGTCGTCTGAGTTACCGGTTCATTGTCTGTTTTGTGTTTGTCTTGTTTTTTGTGCTTTCGTTTGTTTTCTACCCTGTTAATGGTTTCTCGGTCGTATCCGTTCTTTAGGAGGGCTGTTCTCAAGTGCCTCTTCTCCTTCGGAAGCTGGGACGATTCAGCTATCGTTTCGGCTCTGTTGAGTAGAGTGTTGATAATTCCTTCCTTCTGAGCGGGATGGTGATGTGAAGTGGCATGGAGGTATCTGTCTGTATGGGTCGGTTTACGGTATACACTGTGTCCTAGGTACTTGCCTTTCTTTTCAACCAGGACATCCAGGAAGGGGAGTTTGCCATCTTTCTCCAACTCCATGGTGAATTGAATGTTAGGGTGGATGCTGTTGAGATGGAGCAAGAATCTGTCCAATGCGTCTCTTCCGTGTCTCCAGATGGCGAAGGTATCATCCACGTATCTGAACCAGCATTCAGGCTGTTCGGCTGCAGTAGAGAGTGCTTTCTGTACAAAGTCTTCCATGTACAGGTCTGCTGCTGGTGAGCTTAAAGATGATCCCATCGCTGTGCCTTCCAATTGTTTGTAGTAAGCTCCATTGAATAGGAAATATGTCTCCTTCATGCATATTTCCGCTAAACTCTAACTCCGCTTAACTCTAAACAATTTATAGACACCATTAAGACCATCCAGATCAACGAACATGACATCCTGGTGAGCTTTGATGTCAAGTCGCTATTCACTAAAGTCCCGGCTGATGAAGTCTTGAAGCTCATGAAGAACTTACTAAGTGAAGAAGAGTACCAATTAGCGGAAATATGCATGAAGGAGACATATTTCCTATTCAATGGAGCTTACTACAAACAATTGGAAGGCACAGCGATGGGATCATCTTTAAGCTCACCAGCAGCAGACCTGTACATGGAAGACTTTGAACAGAAAGCACTCTCTACTGCAGCCGAACAGCCTGAATGCTGGTTCAGATACGTGGATGATACCTTCGCCATCTGGAGACACGGAAGAGACGCATTGGACAGATTCTTGCTCCATCTCAACAGCATCCACCCTAACATTCAATTCACCATGGAGTTGGAGAAAGATGGCAAACTCCCCTTCCTGGATGTCCTGGTTGAAAAGAAAGGCAAGTACCTAGGACACAGTGTATACCGTAAACCGACCCATACAGACAGATACCTCCATGCCACTTCACATCACCATCCCGCTCAGAAGGAAGGAATTATCAACACTCTACTCAACAGAGCCGAAACGATAGCTGAATCGTCCCAGCTTCCGAAGGAGAAGAGGCACTTGAGAACAGCCCTCCTAAAGAACGGATACGACCGAGAAACCATTAACAGGGTAGAAAACAAACGAAAGCACAAAAAACAAGACAAACACCAAACAGACAATGAACCGGTAACTCAGACGACCATCCCCTACATTAAAGATACTTCGGAAAAAATTGCCAGAATCCTAAAGAACCACCACATCAAAACCGCATTCTCTACAGACAAAACAATAGCCCACATCCTACAGAATCCCAAAGACAAGTTGGGGCTACGTACCCCAGGCATTTACAGTATACCCTGTTCCTGCGGCAAGGTCTACATAGGACAAACAGGAAGGACCATCCAAAAAAGAATCAAAGAGCATATATCTTGCGTCAAAAATTTTAAGAAAGAAAAATCGGCTGTAGCAGAACACTTTTACAACACCAACCACCACATACCCTTTGAAAACACTACCATCCTTACTAAAGATTCTAATTACCATCTCCGTAACATAAGAGAAGCTATCGAAATTGTCAAACAACCCAACAATTTCAATAGGGAAGATGGCTATAAGCTCAGTAAAAACTGGTATCCGGCCATCCAACACAAGACCCATACACTACCTCACCATCCACATACAGATGAACCCCACCCCACCGAACACACACGAACACACCCGAACACAACACGACCGACACAAGCGAACCAATGGGAAGGCCGACTTCGAACCAGACCACGCTCCCCAGGTATAAATACCCCGACTCCAACCATCCGCTCTTCATTAACTGACTAACCCTGAAGAAGCTCACAGCACGATGAGCGAATGCTTGGTTCATAACATCAACAAGACATGGTCCATCCCGGAAGTTGAATATAAGAAGAATAATAATGACCGTGGAAGCCTACGTGAACAAATATCTACTGTGTCTTTGTGTTTGAAAGAACCAACGATAAATCATTTCAAACTAAAACTGGTTTCGCTTTAAGTAAGTATTTTTCAATTTTGCAATTTGTCAACACAAATAGATGTTTAGTTAGGTGGCCGTTATACACAAAAATAACCTCGAAGTGAGAGGTGTGCAAAGGAACGTAACGTCTCTCAATATATTTATATTTTACTGTAAAGTTTATTGACTAAACCTCCTCATTGACCATTTGAAACATTTGTAAATCCATTCTCCTAATAACAAAACATAAAAAACATCTAAGATCAAAGGTAACATTGAGGTTACATATTTATTTTCTGAACTAGTTCAAACAAAGCTAACCTTAATTTGAGGTTTTAAAAAATTATCGCATTTCAACACTTGTAGAATAAAGCGAATGAATACACTGTTACCATAGATACCACACACATCTCTTCCCGATTAGTCTCGGAATTTAACTTTTAATTTCCATCTATTATGTAAAACAAATAATACAATATTATCGAGAAAGGAACGTAACGCACCACATTTAGCTAAAATTCGATTTTACTCCTCATGAAATTTTCATACCACGGGCTAAATATGAAAATCGTTTCTTAAGGACTAAACTCCAATAAATTATATAAATATTTTTATATGTGTTTTTGTATGAGAAAATGCAATTATTTTATTTTACTCATATTTTTTTTAAATCTCTTCACTGTTTTTGGCCTTTCAGGTTTATTTATTTATTTTATTTATTTTTTTAGCTCTTTGTAACAAGATAAACTCCTTTTTTTATGATATAGCATTATAAGAATAAAGATTAGTAAACAAAAAAAATTTCTAACTTTTTAAATATAAATCTTGTTAAATTAATGGAGTCAAGGGTCACGGTGGTTAAAATACCTTGAAAATCAATTTTGTTAGCGTCCCATGATGGCTTTTGACAAACTCTCTTGGAAGATGGGCAGGAGAAACTGTCCACTAATGTGAAAACTTAATAAAGTTGACACGTGTTTCAACAGACTTCCCATCCAACCTAACGAGAAGTGAAATAATAAGTTTTGTCCTTAATAACGAGTTTTATCCTTAAAAGAGGGCTTATAACGTTCCCTCTATCAGACACCTCATAATCTTTAATAATGTCTATAATAATAATGCCATAGTGAATGAACTAAAAGGGAGTGGGGTAGCAATGTTGAAGTGACTGGGTTCAATTAACTAATAGATAAATTATTTAGTCTGTTAACTGACATGGATGGATCCTGTGGATCTACAGACCCACCTAGGGCTCACCCAGCCTTTGTAAACTTAGTACCCTTATTGGTGTAGAACTCACTACACACAAAACCATCACCCCAGAAACAGTAATATCTTCCATGTACTGATCCCAAGACTCAACAAGGTACAGTAAAGGGCACATAGGAGAAACTTGGGAAAGGAAAAACAAAAAAACATCATCAAATCTAAAAAAAAACTAAACACTTTATATTCAAAAAATAGATACACACCATAATAATATTCATAAATTCACTAACAACAATAATAACTACAACAGGATACTCAATTAACACGATTCAGAATCCCATCTGGTTAGTGATTGTAATATGGTCAGACAACAGTGTGAAAGACTTCTACCTTCAGAAAACATCTTTCATCATTTCCGACACTTCTCACCTGGAATATCAGTCTTCATAATCTGCTGTATTGTGGAAATAATCAGCTCATTGTATATGTCATTTTTAGCTAGCATAAATATATACGTATTAGTCTCTGTCCGCTGCTGCGCTCTATCGGAGCCATTCGACTGGCTTCCTTCGATCGGATTAACATCTTTCCCAAAACATGACAAAAGTTGATTTCCTTTACACTGATTGAGTTGCAACATACTTGATTTTTTCCCTCAATACTACAAGGTATCTTAATCTAAATAAATTACCAACTTTTATATCATTACAAACGTATTTTCTTTATTGGTTTAAACTGATTTTTTTTCTTTTATCTTGTTAAGTGTTATTTTTAAAATCACCCCTTGGACCTCCTACCCTACCCCCACATCCGCCGGATACAATTAACCAAGCCGATGCTAAATTGATTTTATTTTTCCGGCCAACTCCAGTTTGGGGGGGGGGGGGGTTGAAGTGGCGCGAAGTTGGCGGTAACTGTTTATAAGGAAATTAATTTCCTGTGGCGCCACCTGTTGGCCAACGGCAAATTGGGTTCTCCCGCCCTCGCCAAAAATATCTCCACCCGGCTGAAAACTGGGACGATTTATCCGGGGAAAATATAATAAAATACGATATAATGACGTAAAAAAAATTATGGTAGTTTGAATAAATCTCATTGATTTAATTAAATGGAGGAAATGCTATGGGTGGAGGTCAAAACAAATTAGAAACGCACGTATCAACCCACACTGGAGGTGTTCATTGACCCTGAATAAACAAGATAAATAAAGTAATTAGAATGAACATTGGAAATAAAATTAATGACTTTGAATATAATATGTAATGAATTCATGATTAATATCAAAAAAGTACCTCTGCATTTCTACTTGAAGACAACACAATGCGGAAAGTATCTTTAGCTAAGAACCTAGGAAAGATCACTCACTAGATGTACCAACCGAGTTTAAAAGGGCTTATCATTTCTGCCAAAGTTTCTATTCGTCCTGAAATCTTAAACTCTAACATTAAAACTCAATTGTAAATCCATCTGTTCTGTTTGCCTCCGAGTGCCATGTAAAGACCAGGTAAGGGCCACTCAGGAAGGTGGATATTAAGGAGGAGAAGATCCTGAGGAGAATATTAGGACCAGTAAGAGAGAAATGGGGTGCAGAATCCGTCACATTAGGAATCTGTAGAAACATCAGATGGATATAATCACTCGTATAAGGAATGGGAGACTAATGTTTATGGACACCCTTCTGGACTCCGAATGACTCGCAAATCGGATCTTCACAGTCAGAGCTAGAGTCAAAGCTTCAAAGAACAACTGGATCACAGAGTCAAGTCAGATATGGCACAAATAAAGATAGAATCACCTGAGAATAAAGCAGTTTTGACAAGCCGATAGGGAGTTTTCAAGTGTCCCTCGCCAGTAAGACGATCACTAGAACTATTTGGACCGAAGAAAGAAAACTGGCTCACACTTGAAAGATGAAGGACTGGAAGAGGATAGGAACAACTTGAAGAATGGATACGAATCTTGCGGTCCTCATTAGTCCCCAAAGATGAAACAAAAGCAATTACAGAAATAATGAAAACAATACTTAAGAAATTATTTAGGTAAAAAATTAATATAAATCGGAGAAAAAATAATATTTTCAGAATAGTGAAAAACCTCGAAGAGTGAATTTTTTAAATCGATATTTCAAAAAATGTTTATTGCCGGAGAATCCATGGAATGGGCCTCACCCAATGCATTCCTGCCCCCTCGCGTGACCGTGTCTATCCTAACTATAATATAACTAAATGGTTTTATCACACATCTTTCCCAGCTTTATTTATAGTGATTATTATATTGCATTAAATTATTATATAAAATAATTTAATGATTATATTATATTATTAATCTGTTCCAGCGGGAATGGGAGCATGAAGGGGAGGCACCAATTCAAGAGACGCTTCAGTCTCCAGCCGTCATCCTTCTTGCGAGAGATCCCGGAGAACAACCATCGCAGTCTAAGGTAATTAAATCATTAAGTCTTAAATGTATCTTTTTAATATGATAAATAGCGCATAATATATAGTTTAATCGGTTCCAATCGGACTAGTTCTGGTTGGTCGATAACTACTGAAAAACATTTATACATTTTAAGTAAATTCCTCGATGTCCTGATTGTAACCATCATTTTCCGACATGTTATCAAATGTTCAATCCCAGAACTAAAAAGCCCGGGGTTTAGTAATGAAATAAAGTCTGAAAATAAGTTCTTGACTTTTACTCCCAAGGAAATGTTCCAAATTTTTGAACAGATGGAAATCTATTGGGAGATAAACCAAGTGAATAAGGTTGGATTGGGAGGACTTAACTTAGTAACACAAGAATAAATAAGGATTTGTTAGTCACCTTTGGTAACATATTGTACATTAAAGGAAAAATACCAGTAATACAAATAACGGTTTTATTTTTTTATTATTTTTTTGTAAGCTAGAATAACTGAATTTAATTTATTCCAAATAAGCTTAAAAAAAAAAATTGTATTGTTGGAATATTCAATAAACGTTTAACGTTATTCAGACTGCGGTCCGATAAATTGTTGTTGTTTTTTTTTATTTGATTTATTTATTTTCTTGATTGCAATGCCGATTCAACAGAACAACTTGAAAATTAGTGAGCAAAATTAAAGAAATCACTTGTACAAGAATTTATTAACCTTCTGGTTGCTCACTGTGTATGATTGTACAGTAAACTAATGAATGAATCCTAACATTTTAGGATAGCAATTATAATATGGACTGCTACTGTTATAAAAATCAAGAAAATTAAATAATATATAAATAACGGAAGACTTAGAATATAAGATCTCAATTTTTACAAATTTTAACACCGATTCCTCGGTAGTATAGTGGTAAGTATCCCCGCCTGTCACGCGGGAGACCGGGGTTCGATTCCCCGCCGGGGAGGTAATTTTTTTTTTATTAAAATAAAATGTTTATAAATTTAATTATTTATATATTTAAATAATTAATTATTGGGTTGAAAAATTAACTTTTATAAATTTATTGCACCAAAGTGATCAAAATTATTACATACCACGAAATAATATAAGCGACCAATATTTCTGAATTGTATGCCTCAGCGCTAAGCTATTTCCCAGCGGATGCACATCGAGGAAAGGGTGCATGGGAGATATTGGCCTCAAGAGCACGCTTCAGGGAACGCCTGAGGCGCTTTAGGGCGCAGCGCGCTTAGAACTTGACCAAGCGTCAACCAACCGAGGATTAAATAGACCGCACTAAAAATAGGTTCGATAAGGATATCATAAGAGGATTTATTAACTAATAGAGTACCAAAAAATGAAACTATAATAATATTGAAATAGTTTTAAATATTAATAGAAAAAAAATATCGATAAAAAATTACTAAATCTCTACTTTTTAATATCAAATGCTGATTCACAAATGCCCTTCCCAACGAACACCAATCCAGTTCATAGACACGGACAAATCGGTCTACTTCCACAGTTTACGGCTGTTCGAGGTTGACATGATCTAGTTCCTCAAAGCAGATCGGCACCGCCTATAGTTGCTACCATACTATGTAGGAATCTCTAAAAGTCAGTTTCAGAGTTTCATGTTAAATATTCAGATTTATCGAAAATTTCATTAAAGTTGTGTAGTAATTAGCATAGTAACTTTCCATACCCAAGATGGCGGGTCGGCAGCCCAGCAGGTGGCCTTTGCGTTTTATAGGGAACAAAAAATAAAACACTTGGTGTTATGACGTCCTTCGGAGGAAAAGTAAAATACCCAGGCCGGTACGGTGTCATGTACTCGTAATAAGTTCCCTATACTAATGGTCGGATAGTAGCAAAATTTAGGACTCCAACATTATTGTCCGAATATTCATAGCAACATAAATTAATAAGTGGATTAACAAACAAATTTCAATATTTTTTTCCAATTCTTAAATAATCAGGTTTTGTTAAATATATTCCGCAAGTTCTAAAATATTGAATAGTTGGGTTTTTTTTTTGGCAAATGAACCAGGGGTTGACAAACTTTTTAGTCGCGGGTAAAAATCAATCAGAATATGAGTATTAAAGATATTTTCATACAGAAAAAGTACTTTAATAAATAATAACTCAAGGTAGTATCCTTGGCCCAATCCTTTATACAGGTGACATCCCAACTCATCCTAATACTATCCTTACCACGTATGCTGATGATACATGTGTATTATCAGTCAACACCAACCCAGTTATTGCATCCCAAAGCCTCTAATCCCATATCACTGATCTTGAAGAATGCTGTCAAAACTGGAGAATTAAAATAAATTCTCAAAAATCGCATCAAATCACTATTACCTTACGTCGTAAACCAATGACTTCCTGCCCTTCAGTATCCTTTAAATAATATCCCACTGGTGCCTGTAGAACAGATCCGATACTTTGGGTTGCATCTTGACAAACGATTAACCTGGAATCCTCATACTGGACTGAAAAGACAAGAAACCACTCGACGTTTCAGGCTACTCCAACACTTACTAGACAAACGCTCTAACCTCCCAATTAACTACAAAAGACTCATCTACATGACCATCATACGACCTATTTGGACTTACGGAGTAGAGCTTTGGGGATCCACTAAGCCATCGAATTCCTCTCGTATCCAATCCCTACAATCCAAAATCCTTCGTAAAATCCTCAACGCTCCTTATTTTGTTAAGAATAAAGTCATCCATAACGACCTTAATGTCCCATTTGTTGCTGATTTGGCCCGAACCCGGTATCTATCCTTTCATAACAAACTTCATTCCCACTCAAACCCTCTAGTTTCAAACCTAGCTTCCTCTTCGATTCCCGATAATCCTCCGAGGCGTCTGAAAAGAAGATGGCCACGTGACCTTCTTAGTTGAACTAGTGATTTGAGTACTACCAGTGGGTAGTTTCTTTACTTGCCATTAACTCATGTCATTATTAACTCATAGCCTATGTAAAAATACATTTACTTGATGTATTTTTTAAATACAGTTGTAAATATCAATAAATGAATAAATAAATAATAATAAATATTTTTTGAAGAAAATAATTACTAATAGTAGAATAGACTTTATTTATAAACATTCCCTTCGATATGAATTTTATAGCTTATTTTTATATATTATGTTTTTTCGGAACTTGGAGTTATCAAATGGGTCACTCGGTGATATATTGCCAACTCCTGTCCTGTATTTTTTAAATTAGGTATATAAATCGTGTAAACAATGGCTACTTTTACTTGTCCTCAAGAATATTAGGCACTTTTGACTAACCCCGGGATTACAGTACTACAAGCGAGGAATTGTAGAAAATGGAAGAGAACAGTGCGATCCATTGCTCCCTAGGAGAGTCACAATGGGGCGATTGTCCACGGCCAACTCATCATTGCCACTTGATCACGGCCAGGCCATCAACTGCATTGTCCTCCCTTTGTAGTATTAGTGCGTCAGTGTGTACTGTCTAATTAGCAAGTGTTTTTTTAGTAATTACCATCACTTAAATGTATTCAATGGTTTTAAATAAATCTGTTTATAGTTTAAGGTCGCTTCTTATGAAATTACCATTTTAATTGGTAAAGTTAAGTAGTGAAACAACTTTATGAAATCAAAATATTTTTATCTCAAATATTTCATCTAATTTTCTATACATTTTCCATATGACCATATCATTTGATATACGTTTGAAGTCAACTCCTTAATGTTCTGATCGGGACTCTCATTTTCTATACACTTTCCAAAAGTGTAGAACTGAAATAAGATGGATGTAGAAGAACCGCGTAACCCAGCTCATTTCGTTATGCTTGAATTTTAACTGCACTATCTGTTGTGAAACATGAGAACGTTGACGTGTAAGAAAGAGTGTAGACTACTTTTGAAGTAATGCAATTTCTCAATCTAACGCCAAATGGTCCGTTTCTTACAACAACTTTTTTCCGGAACACGCTGGTAATAACTCTTGCAGCTCAGGCAGGTCATTGTCCTTGAGTAAACTTATAAATTTTAATATAGTTTAAAAAATATATAATTAAGTAAGAAAAACCAATATACAGTCATACTTCATTATTTATTAATTCTTCAATGTTTCGACATTTAGTCATTATCAATTGTTAAAATATATGGTTTTATGCATCAACCTAAAATGTATATAACTATATAAAGTTATAAGTCAATTTATCTGTAATTTAAATTAATTAAAATAATATAACTTTAAAAAATTTTTTGTCCCAACAATTAGCGAAATAAAGCACAAATACCTCTAAAATGCATTGCTAAATTTATAATTTAAAATTTTCATCATCTAGGGAAATTAACAAGAATTATTATTAAAATTTGTATACCCTCCGTCGTAAACCAGCGACTTCCTGCCCCCCTGTATCGTTTAATAATATCCCACTGGTGCCTGTAGAACAGATCCGGTACTTAGGACTACACCTTGACAAACGCTTAACTTGGAATCCTCATACTAGACTGAAACGACAAGAAACAGCTCGCCGTTTCAGGCTACTTTAACACTTACTAGACAAACGCTCTAAGCTCCCAATTTATTAAAAAAGACTCATCTACATGACCATCATACGACCTATTTGGACCTACGGAGTAGAGCTTTGGGGCTCCACTAAGCCATCGAATTCCTCTCGTATCCAATCCCTACAATCCAAAATCCTTCGTAAAATCCTTAATGCTCCTTATTTTGTTAAGAATAAAATCATCCATAACGACCTTAATGTCCCATTTGTTGCTGATTTGGACCATCGAACGCGGTGGTAATGTTTCTTACCGATAGGTCTGCCGAGTGTCGAAGTTATATTTGATGGCATACTAAACAATCTTTGTTCAATTGTAATTATAGTTAATATTATCAAAAGAGAGAGGATTAATTGCAGCTCATTACAGTCAGTAAACATAAACTTAGTATCCAATATAAGTTTACTAATTCTATTTTGAATTTTAGAAATGATAAACCCAGAAAAATGAAATTGCTATGTCAAAGGTCCCTTGGTTAAATCCAGCTTTGGAAGATAAATTATTTAATCTGTTTAACAATCATCCTCTGGGATCTGCAGACTCTCCTGGAGCGCACTCATTCTCTGTAAAGTGGCTTAGCATAATTTTAGGAAAATCCTGGGGGTTGAGTGTGATCTTTGCTAAATAACCTTTCCAGCACACTCTTGTCAATAGCCTCTATAATGTACTGAACCAAAGATCCTTCAAAGGTTGTGATGGTACAGGTTTATACCATGCTTGGAATATTTCATTATTCTGACTATAAATAATTATGCCGACAGTCCTATTCATTCATACGTTCGCCTATGAATGAACCGTTGTCCGCGATAACTAATGTATGCTGCTTGATCATTAACCGCATTATTAGAATTACATATCGATCGATCTGTAGTCCCGTAGCGTTCCAACATCATCTGATTGCATATGTCCGGTACAGCGCTGTATCTTATCACTGGTCCCATCATTCAGTCATGCTTAATGCACTTAATTCTTACACCTAATGGGACCCACCGCAGTTCAGGAGCAAATTTACGATCATGTAGATAACATTCTTTCAATTGATTGACTTTAATTCGTAGAATGAACTTCAACCTTTTCAATTTGACTAAAATTAAAAACGAACATCATGAAAACCAAAATTACATTATCTAAGATACAAAAATAAACTTATTTAAAGTAATATAATGGCAGCAATCTTAGTTTTAAAATTTGAATATTAAATTTATTTAACTGAAGTAATCCATTCCATAAATCCAATATCATAAAATTCGAATATTTGTTTAATAGTTGATTTTATTTGTTTAAGAATTCATTAAAGTTTTGATTATACATTATTATTAAATTGAATTAAATGATTTATTATTATTAATGAGTCCTAGTTTGGCTCAAAACTGTTCTAATAAATTTGAAAAATACTGCATAATTAAATTTGACTGTACTAAAAATGTATTTAAGCAGTAAGTATATATATAATAGTATATAAATTTGTATATCTTGTTAGATTTTACACTAAATATTAATTTCGCAGCTAAATCACCATAGCTCCTGGTCCTATTAATTAATATTACTTAACTTCATAAAAACATTAAAATTTTCCGTTAATTGACACTTTTGTACTTGTTTATCTTGATACACAAATCAAATTTTGTTTTTTACAATTTATGTAATTATAAATACAATATTTCGTATATATTCATTAATTATAAGTTTCTTGTAAATTTCTTCTTTCAAAATACCACGAACATGACATTTGTGACTTATTTCATACACAAAACTAAAACAAGAAATTGAAAATACCTGTCCAATATTTCGCCAATTCAGGCATTCTTAGGGCAGAAAGGGAATAACAGCAAAGCAAAACATGAATAATGCACCCAAAAAATACATCCCACCACCTCCAAGGCTTAAATGCAACTACTGAATCATAGGGAAGGCTACTAGATTCCCAGCTGGCTAAGGTTAGATAAAAATAGCTGATAAATACTCCAGAATTTTAAACATCAATATACACTAACCAAACCCCAAAAACCACAACAGGAAATAAATAAATAAATAATAGTAACAAACAACATAAGAACAGAAGACAAAAAAACATATGAAAAAATGAAAGTAAAATTGGAAGAAAAAAAGAGAAAATTATGAAAAAAACAGTGGACTTATGGTTATTCCACAAAATATATATTGAAATAGGGAAAGGTCAAGAGAGACATTAAATAAATGTTAATACATTAGTGGAAAAATTCCAACTAAAAACCTTAAGTCTCTAAACTAAAACAGGAAATTGAAAATACCTGTCCAATATTTCGCCTATTCAGGCATCCTCAAGACAGAAACAGAATAACAGCAAAGCAAAACATGAATAATGCACCCAAAAAAGACATCCCACCACCTCCAAGGCTTAAATGCAACTACTTAATTATAGGGAAGGTTACTAGACTACCATCTGGCTAAGGTTAGATCCAACCTAAGTTGATTTTTATTGTATTAAATTGACATAATAATTATGTATTTTCTACCATATGATAATCAGAATCCTGATTTTAGTACATTATTCTAATTTACTTTTAGATTTATTTTAATCTAAATGAAATTTGATAAAGGCATTTTTGTTATAACCTAAAAATAAATAAAAATGGATATAAGACTAACTTTTATCTTCGAAATGTTTTCTGTATATTCAAATATCTAATTAAAGGGGAGCGGTGTGGCTCAGTGGTAGCCTAGGAAATCCTGGTTCGAATCCAACTGAAGGCCATGACTTCTATTTAGTTTGTTTGCAGCGGGAGATATATCTTATAGGATGTAGGACTTTCCTGGAGCCCACCCAACCTCTATATAATATTATAAAATAGAGTACCCAAAATAAGAGGGAAATATCTGGCGTTTGAGCGTGACCCAGGACAAGTCACTTTTTTGCAGAACCGTTGTCCATGAAACAGTACACTCTCTACCATGTTCTGAACCCTATACCCGTTTACGGGTTGTAGTGGTACAGGTTTTTTAATTAAACTTTATAGTATTTTCATTCTTATGTTTCATTTTTTTAATAAGCTTAAAAAATAATTGCTCGACGGTATAACTTATATGAAATGGAAATAATTAAATTAGATATCAATTATAGAAATTATATTTTTTTAAGTTGTTTTGTTTTAACTAAAATATATCCGACTTATAAACTTCTACTACTAGTTATACCCTTGAGACCTTCCTCTGGCAGACTGGCTGTCAGATAGTTAAAGAAGACAGTTCCAATTGGGGCGGACTGTCACAGGTGTAACAACTGACTACGTCTCACTAAGATGGCAGTTGTTAGTTGTTAACGAGAGCCTCTCCAGATTTTTCTCCACCAGTTTTACCCTCCTTTATCCACCCTTTCTTCATCCTCCACCCTACTCCAATCCTGTTCATCAATTTCCTCACGGGCCTTCCACACCATTCATCTTGTCCTCTTCGCTAAATGTAGTAGAAGAGACACCTCTCAAGTTCCATAATCATTTATCATTCTGTGTGAAGTAGCTGTCTCGTGGTATCTTCAGCGCTCACTCATCCCTTCCCACGAGTCTAATTGTAAGACTGATATGAAATTAAACGAGATGCATATCTTAATGTTGAATGAAAAATTATCATTGTTAACAAACACACTACTTTTGCACACATACATATTCCATATCACCATGATATATTTATTTCATTACTAAATTCCCTATATTAATAATATTCAAGCTACATTTCTTTAATTTAAAGTACTTTTAAAAATGGTTATTCGAAAATAACGTAGAGTTTTCGGTCCAAAAAGGAATGAGGCCACTGGAGAATTTAGGAGAATACACACGGCTTATATTGCTCAAATGATAGTGTCACGAAGATTAAGATGGGCTTGTAAAGTTGCTAGGCTTAGTAAAGAAGGAATTCCTAAATAGTTAATAAGCGTTGATCCGACTGGGAAGCGTCTGAGGGGTAGACCGAGGCGTAGGTGGGAGGATTGTGTTAAGAGTGTTCTGGCAGAACACACTAGCCTAAGTCTTACAAGCCCTGATGTAATGGAGAGGAGGAGGATTATTAACGGTAAGATAAGCAAATTCCTAGTTCTATCAAGATAGGAACTTCCTAAACGTCCTGCTATCTGTAGTGGTTAGGTGGTTTAACTTATACCAGAATACATCAACTTGAGGGCCATCATTAGCAACAGGGGAAAAATTGACCCAGAAGTACCAAATAGGATATCCATAGCTGACCATGTTTACTACCCTATCTGCAACAGTATAGTTGGGAATAATCATGTTGGTAAGGATAAAAACCAGCATATTCAGAAGTCAGTTTACCTACCAACCCTCTTTGGGTTATACTGGTCAAGCAATCTAGCCTTGTGAATGCTGCTGAGATGAAATGTTTCCAGAATGTCGTTGGAAAGACCAAGATGGAACGTGTAGGGGAGGAAAGAATAAGAGTAGAACTGGAAGTAACGAAGCTAAGGAATCAATAAAAAAGCGACATGTTTGGCCACGTTGGTCGGATGGAGGTAGAGAGAAAGCCAACAAGTTCACGGAAGCTAGATTCACTGAGTCGTCCCACAGTTTCCTATCAGGACTACATTCCTGATTCAGCGAATCGGAGGGGAGAGAAGCAAGACCCTCCAGGAAATGAAGCGGCTGAGGAGAGACCGTGAGGCATGGCGGTATTGGGCGGTTTTTCCTCGACTAGCAATGGGATAAGAGGAAGTCAAAGAAGAAGTACTGCACTGTCTGATTATATAGTTATTATTATGTTCCGTTTTATTCTTAGCCAAAACTAGCCTGAAACGTTGCCAAATATAAATTAAGTTGTACTTAAATTGGTTCAAATTTATTGACTTAAATCCCCGACCATTTTCAGCATTCCTAAAGATATATCCGCTCAACCATTTCCGCATCTATATAACCTATTACGTGTTTTGATGTTTCAAGATTTAGCTGAAATCATTATATTTTGAACTTATCGTACAGTTCAGGTGTCTTGTAAAGTTAATGGTTTTTTATTATACTATTGTAATACGCTGAAATATTGTCTCATAGAACTGAGATTAGGAGGGATACAAAATAAATACAAAGTAGGGATATAAATAGAATTTTATTACTGAAGGATTTAAATAAAGGCGGGATCGATTGTACATTTTTTTTTAAATATGTTTTTCCAACCCCCTGATTCAGGAGGCCGAAACGTGTCCAAAATCAAGTAGCCATGTTTCCTCCACTGAGTGTCACTTCTTAGACATGTACGACGGACCTGAATGGGTAAGCAGAGTATGCGGAGTAAGCGTATGGGTAGGTTGAGTAAGCAGCTGGGACGGCTGGGATGGCGGCTGAAACGTAGGCAGTCCTCTCGTATTTACCGGGGTAGTAGGAACCGTCGTCGAAGGCATAGGACACTGGCACTGCGGCGTAGGGAGAGGCCACGAGTACGTCCTTCTTCGTCCTGGGAGCTTCTTCGGCGGCCATGGCCAGGGCGACTGCGGCGAAGAGGATCTGAAATAATACAATTACAAATGTATTATAATAATACAAAACTATACGTTATGCATGCAATATAATAGCAAGGCAAGTAGGGAAACTACCGACTGGTAGTTCTCAAATAACGAATTCAGCTTCACAGGTCACGAGTACATCTTCTATTCCGACGCTTCGGAGGATTATCGGGGGATTGAAGAGATTCCTCAGTTTGGAAGTAATGGGTTTGAGTGGGAATAAAGTTTATCATGAAATAATATTTGGAAATAAACAACATATGGGACATGATTCGAAATAAAGTAAGGAGCATTGAGGATTTTAGGGAGGATTTTGGGTTGTAAGGATTTTGATGGCTTAGTGGTGCCCAAAACTCTATTCCAAATAGTTATAAGTACAAATAGGTCTCATAATATTCATGTATATGAGTCTTTTGTAATTAATAGGGAATAAATGCTGAAGTAGCCTGAAACGGCGAGCAGTTTCTTGCCGTTGCACTATAGTATGTAACATGACACTTAATCTTAGTATCGTACGATATCCCAATCAGAATAAGAGAAAACCCTGGAGATGAAAAATAATAAAAAATAAATATTTGAAATTAAATCATCCTCGAGATTTCCCAAGTCCTCCGAAGTTGTAAAGATTTTAGGGTATTTTTGTTTTTTACCCACCAGTTACTTTCAATTAACACAGTTACATAAAAATAACTCTTGATAATATTATTCAGTAAATTTAATCAATTAAAAGAATCACCATTTTTGCTTTATCGATCATTCAACATGACTTTGTTTGAATTATACGAATCTTTTAAACATATTCGCTAAAATTTTGTAAGAACATGGCCATGAAAAGCGTCTTCATTGTTCATAATTGCAAATCTTCATTATTCAATTGGTGTATCGATGTAAATGTCACGGATGGCACATGATTTAGTACCTTTAAACTGATATCAAATAATCTTAATAAATAACTATAACCGTCTTAAATTCACATGTTATTTTTTTATTGCCGTTATTTTAAAGTAACTGTGATTGCTGAGAGTAACTGGCAAGTATAGAAGGAATAAGACCGAGATTTGCGTTATGAAAAATGCAGACGACCAATAAAGGTTACCATAGCAATGACCATAATCTTAAAATTCAGGCAGTTTCATAAATTCCGTTGTAAAACTTGAAGTAGCTATAAAACGATGTCTTTACGATACGGTTCTTTCCTGAATAATTTTCATTTGAATTTTAACCCGTTATAGAAAATGAAAAAAAAATATCATAATGATGAAATGAAATGTGTCTTTCACGCATTTTATTATGTCGTATAAATTACAGCATATCAAATATGAACTTTTTTAATAATACTTTACGGAGCGGGGTATGTTATTGTATAGAATACTCAGTCCCTATGGTTCTTATTGATTAACTGTGGAAAAAAATTTAATCTGTTAACAGCCCCGAATCAACACTGTATCGTATCGATCTTCCTGCGCCACATCTAGTCCCTTTATATATAAAATGGATACCGTTAATTAGCGGGGAAAACGTTATCGTAGAAAAATAACATCCCTGCACAACCATCATCTTACCCACTCCAAACCAATAGTCTCTACCATGTATTGAACTCAATGCCCTTCATGAATTGTAGAAGTATAGTTGTTTTTCTAACAGTACTTTTTATGAGTGCTGAAGATTTTTTTATGTTGATTTGCATGCAAATTTAAAGAAATGGACTTGTAAATTTTGAAGGATGTTGTGAAGAACAACTAAAATTGAAAATGACGAATAAATGTCGAAACGTCTTTTTTAAATCTTTTGTTAATTTTTTAACGAAAATTGTTGACTGGAATAAGGTTTTTTTTTTCTTCATAGTTGGATTGTATAGATCAAGAAATATAAAATTAAAAAGCTTTAATTATCAAATCGGAGCTTTTGTAAAGACCAGTGGTTTCCAATCTGGGAGAAGAGGGAAGTCAGGAAGGGCGCGAAACCAGTCAAAAATAGAAAATTATGAAATAGTTATGGTTATTTTTATCATTCCAGTACTTCTTTATCTTAAATTGAAAGTTATTTTCCCTTGTTATTGTAAAACTAAATGTTTTGATTTTAATATTATATTTTTTTTCACATCCTCATACAATTTTTGTGCAAAGGAGGGATTGAAAGAAGTTCGTTTGTCCAAAGGGGGTTGTACAAAAAAGGTTGAGAAACGCTGTTATAAACTAGGATTAGGCGATAGTCGATAGTTTCTACCGATATATCGGTCCTATCGATGGTCACTATCGATAGTGTCGACTATCGGTGTATCTTATTTACCCGCAAGTTTTGAAACTCTTGGAATTATGCTGATCTGTCTCTGTCCAGTGTCGAGTTCTTTTGAAATTAGACTCGAAATCCCTAGACCTCAAGGGTTCTCTCCTATATAACTTTGATGCCGCACCGGTAATGTCATTATTTAATTCTCCGAAATAACTATTTACATTATGTTGGGAACTTTAATTAGGGATATTTTTCTACAATTCTTAAATGACCAACTAGAAATGCAGTTTTTCATACGGGAAATATGTGACTCAAGGAGCACACTTGACTCATGAAATTAACTATTTCGTTATCATTCTTTTCTGAAGATTTGAGTTGTTCATTGTTATTGTAAATACTTTTTTTAAACTCGAATAAATTAGTTATTTTTCCTCATCTTTATGATATAATCTTATAATTTATAAGCCTGCAAATTTCGAATAAGAGGTAGGTTTAATTTAATTAAATTATTTGAAATTCTTTATTGAATAGGTTTGAAAAAAACTATCGAAAAACTATGGATAGTATTCGATAGTTTTCAGCCGATTATATCGGCCTCTCGATAGTGCTAACTAGCGACTATCGCCCAACCCTAGTATAAACCTTGTTTCGATGTTCGCAGTACTCCTCAACTATCACAACTTTTTTTTTTACTATTCACCGACTGATAAAGGTCAAAATGCATTTTGTGACGAATATAATTTTTTGTTATTATAAATATATGAATATCTTTACGAATCTCTTATTTTTAACTCCATATACTCGATCAAAAATAGATAATGCTACATAAAATTACAAATATATATTTTTTCCTTTATACGTTTAGTGTAACAATATAAATTTTATTCACGAAACATTTGCTTATTTAACATACAATACATATTTAAAAAAATATTATTTTTCAATTTTACTAATCTCAAATTCTGAAGTTGACTATAGAAGTAAGGGTCTTGATAAGTATGTATGTACTATGTGTTTACGAATGTTGGTTACTAACAATAACAATATTTAATATACAAGAAAAAATATATACATTATCTTTTGAAACTATTATGTTTTTAGACCAACAAATACATTATAGCTCCATCTTAAGTATTATATAGCTCCATTCAATATATTAAGCAAGTCTAAATAATCAAGATAGCACAGAATATAATCAATAATCGAAATATCAGCTATTCGCACTTCAAGGGTGACAAAGAAAATACCCAAAAGTCCTTTATCAGTACAAATGAACTTGGTGAGGTACTAATTTTGGTAAGCAAATCCTTGATTTCATGGAAATTCGTGATGAGGTGAGAGAAAAAGTTTTATATTTCACATTTTCCTCGAAATGAAAACTTTTTTCCCGCATCTATTAGCGGTTTTCCAGGATTTTAAAGGATTGCCGCACCTTTAGAACTTCTCCAAGTTCTTTGAACCCGCAAGGATTTATTTTATTCACAGGTTAAAAAAAGTTATATTATCTCAAAACGTGAATTAAAGCAGTTGAAAACTATTAGTTGGTGCAACTATGAAAATTCCATGCAAATCTCAATAAATCAATAAAATATGCAAGTATACTAATATCATTTTAACCTTTTCTCAAGTCCATCGACTATTAGGCAACCTTTAGTCAGATTTGGAATAAATTTTAGGCTTTTAAAGAATTCATTCTAAATGATTAGTAATCATTCTATCGATTTTTATCGATAAAGCTGTCTTTATATAAAAAGTCGGTACCAACACAATCCATGAAGAGCGCTCGGTTCAGTTCATGGTAGAGACAGTTCTGTTTCTATGACAACGGTTGTGCAGGGAGATGATTTGTTCTAAATCACGATCAATCTCCAGGTTTCCAGCCCCAATTAAGGCTTCCTAGTGTAAAATGACTGTGTGAGCCTCAGAAGGCTCTGGATATATCGCAGGGCCCACCAGTAATTGTTAGGAGATTAAATTACGTTTTTGCCACAGCTGAAGTAAAGTAATTCAGCGCTTTACACTCAGAGTTACCCTCCTGCCATTGTCTTTATATAATATATAAATATTACAAAAAACCAAAAAAGGACATCCAAGAATTTTGTAAATTTTGCTGCTCATTGTCCAGGCATTGTATCCATAGCATTCGGATTTTACGTTACTGTTAACTGGAAACTGATTTTCTGAGTAATGATTGGAAAAGCCATCGGAAAATTGATATCGAATAAAACACCGGAAATCGAAAATGTTCCAAGTGAACTGTTCAAAGAATGAATGGAAGCAGGAGTTTTTATCGTTTATCATGTGTTAAAAAAAGATCTAAGAAAATGAAAAAAAAAAAAAAGGCCTGAAGAATGGCAAGAAACTTCTTTTTCAGCTCCACACAAAAGTTTCCAACTTAAAAAAGATTGGGTATACGGTTAAGGATCGATTATTTTAGATTCAAACATATAGAGAAATATTCTATGAATATAAATTATACGACTAACATAAGACATGACTTACCAAAGCCTTGATGTATGCCATTGCTGATGCTATGCCTGCTAGAGCTGACTATGAAGACCAGAGACCTGATGCGGCTTATATAGCGGTCAGCGTCCGCCCCGCCAGGCCTATCCGGCCGCTCCCATTGGCTGGACCTTATCATCACCGCTGATAAGCATCATCATCACCTGGACCATTCGCCGTCCTGGGCAAAAGGAAGAGGACAGCTACAGGTAGCTCTGAGGACGTGGGTCCAAGGACGGATGGTCGACCACGCCCTGTGCAATGACCTCTGCTAGCCTTCCATCTGTAGGACTACTAAATGTTAGTCCTAATATACTGGACATACAAGAAGGATATTATATTGTATTCGGAAGGATTCATTGGGAGCAATTTATTCATAAAATGCAAAAAAAATAATCTCTAGCAGTAAACCTGCATCATAAAAATCAGACGGTATATACATCGGTGAAAATAAAAACGTATGTAAAAACAAAAAAATTATAGTCACAAAAGTGAAATTAAAAAAAATGTTTTTTTAAGGCAATGGGAAATGAAGAAAATTTTATCCAAAAAATCTTAATATTAATCTAAAGGTTGACCCCATGAAGGGGGTTCATTACGTGGTAGAAACCCTGCTTTTTCAAGGACCGTGTAGCCCAATTTAAGGTACCCTTTTTATAGAACCTGAGTGGCCCGAACAGGGTGTATAGATCCCATAAGGTCCATCTGTTGCTGTTGTCAGATTAAATAAATTATCAGCCCCAGCTGGATTTGAACGCGGGACGGAATGGCTACTGAGCACTATATTATAAAATTGTATTTCTTTATTTACTTATTTTTTGAAATAGGTAAATTAATTACTAAATAAGTGATTAATTTTTTCATTTACTTATCTTTAGAACTTATTTTTTGCAGTATTTGGTTTCGAGGGCGCACAAAAATTGTATAAAAACAAAATAAATTAATTTTGTCTAGTTAGAAGGGCATTTTTTTGTTTGTTTTACCCTCAAAGCCAGAATAACAAATACATTTTGCCATGAAAATATAACACAAAAAAGTTGTAAAATTGCGAGAAACAATAAATAATAATCAATGGTGAAAATGAAAATAAAATAAATTTATAAATAAATAGAAAACTTCTTACCCTCTATTTATTTTTCCTCAATTTATTGTAAGTGAAAAATTGTCGTTATCACAACCTTAGGTAGGAACGATGTAATATTAATTATACTCATTATAACGCTGTAAAATTTAATATAGATGAATGAAATCAGATAAAATATGTCGATTGAAATTTATTACTAACTGGGTTTTTTTTGGATAAACCTCAAGATAATTATCTAAATTATTTGAAAAAATATTTGTCTTACAAAATGTATTGTTTGATCAAGAGTCCCCTACTTCCAACGTGTATCGGTAACGAGGTCATCAAAAATGATTACTAACCAGCTGATTTTTTTTACTTCTTCTTTTTTGACTTCGTCATCGATACATATTGGAAGGAGAGGACTCTTTGATCAAACCATACATTTTGTAGGACAAATATTTTTTCAAAAAATTTAGATAATTATCTTGAGATTTAACAAAAAAAAAACCCTGTTAGTAATAAATTTTTGAGAATCATCAAATCGACATATTTTATCCTTGCTACCTCTGTTAGCTACCACAATCGAGAATTTTCGCACAGGAAATTGTTGGGCGTCTCATTGAAACGAAGCTATTC
Organism: Troilus luridus; assembly: GCA_964056705.1. Taxonomy (NCBI): domain Eukaryota; kingdom Metazoa; phylum Arthropoda; class Insecta; order Hemiptera; family Pentatomidae; genus Troilus; species Troilus luridus. Next base: position 103,193,184 of record OZ057416.1, on the reverse strand, counting down.
ACGAAGATTCAGCTTGATACTAGTCAAGGGAAAAATTGGATCATGGATCCTGGACTAAAGGTTATTACTTAGAAATGAGCAAATCAATTTTTATTACGATAATTTTAACTTTGGTTGCATGGACCCATGGTAAGGACTACATTATATAAAGGAAAAATAGTTATGGTAGAGCACTGAGTTGCCATGCCGGAAATCCTGGTTCAAACCCCGCTGCAGGTAAGACTTTTATTTAGCCTGTTTGCAGCGGGAGATAGATCGTATAGGATCTAGGACCCTCCTGGGGCCCACCCAGCCTCTATTAAATATTATAAAATTTGGGTATCTAAAATAAGGGGGAATCTGGCGGTTGAGCGTGACCTAGGACAAGTCACCTCCTTGCAGAACCGTTGTCCATAAAACTGTTACAGTATCTACCATGTACTGAACCCAGGCCTATTCACGGGTTGTTGTGGTACGGTTTTTAAAGGAATGTATAGTGTCATATTGCTCACCACTCATTGCTGTTAGTACATTGCTCAATATTTATATATTTGGTGTCAAATCAAAATCTAATACATAACTTTAATTGTGCCAAAGCACTGATCAAATTTAACAATGATCGAGTCCTGTAATAATAACTAAAATCTCTACGTAATTATAAAGTTTTGGGATTCCCTCGATAATTAGTTTTCCAGTAACAAAGTTTTAGACCGAATGTTCCCTAGGGTGTGGGCGCCAGGACTTTCTGGACGTCCGAAAAGTGTAATAATGAATTGACTTGCGTGATGATGATGAACTATCTACTCAATAATGGTCAATAGTGGTACAGTGGTATGGCACAAAATCTTGGTACAAATCCCGCTGCTGGCAAGACTTTTATTTAGTCTGTTAACAGTCGGAGATGGATTATATAGGATCAAGCACCCTTCTGGGGCTCACCCAGCCTCTAAAAGTGGGTATCCAAAATAAGAGGGGATATCTGGCGTTTGATAATCTTCACTCATTTTGTATACTTCATTGTACTAAGCATCCTGTCATATATCATTATTCTGTTGGATGGGACAAGATACATACCAGGTGTTGGATACATAGGAGTATGTTACGGGCGTTCTAATTGGTCGGCTGTATGGGGCTTTCAACCCTCGCTCCGTTAAATCCCATTTGATTGGATACCTGTAATCTTGTCCCAAAGCCGTTAAGTCCATCATCACCTGTCATAAAAAAGATAATTGTTTATCACCATATCAAATTTTAATGTCATAAACATAAAGTTAAATAACGTATTTATTACTTTACTATGTTATTAAAAAATAAAACGTTAAATTTATAAATAAAAATAAGCTCCAGATTATTTGAAGTAAGAAAACGAGTTTATGAAATCAATTATACAATTTTACATAAATTAACAAAAAATGTAGGTTGGTATAATTCATATTCATCCGTGATATATAATCAATGTTTCCGCTTATATGTATAATTTGTTTATCAGATTACTTTGTTATTAAAGAAAAAAAAAGAACTTTCATAAAAAGAATGAATTCATCAAGCTTTACATAAATTTTGATAAAAAAGAAAATAGGATTTTAACACTTTTTTTTAATTATCAAAGTTTTTTTTTAACTTCTACACATCCAGTCTTTATATTTTTAAAGTAGAATTTAACTTATAGAAAATAATATATCTAATGTGAGTTAGGCTTATTGGAAAAAGGGAAAAACTAGGTTAAAAAAAAAATGCATTTATGGTTTTTTCTTGGCTATAAATTTATTTATAAATTATTTACGGTACATGTGAATCATATTCTATTTTTTGTTAATTCACGAAACATAAGAATGTTAAAATTCTATACTTTTTAAAATATTTTGTATAAAGTTTATCTGAGTCCGATGTATACTTCTAGATTTTTTGAAGGTTCTAATTTTTAATAACGTCAAGTTTCTGTTTAAATATCAAATAGTAATTTAAAATGTTTTAGTAAATATTTATCAATCAGTGTTTATTTGGCTATTAAAATTTTCTTTAAAAATATTCATGTTTTACTACTCTCTTTTTTACAGGTAAAGTGATTTCTTCCAAGTTCATCATATTCGTAAGTTTTTTCATACATATATTTTTTATTAATTGTTAGTAACATTATACCAGGAAAACCTCACCTGACCATATTATTTCAATAGCACCCATAAGTTTTCCGTGTATGTCTGTATTTTTTGTATGTTTCTTGTCAAAAAATATACATTATACTAAATCTTATTGTAGCTGGCACATTTTTTAAATTTAATATGTCTTGATATATTTACATACATATTACTTCTTCATATTTCATATTGTTATTTAATTTTTAAATCAGAAATATATAAAGTGTTCTTATCCCTTTTTTAATACGACAGGTAAGAGGAAAATAACGTAAAGACCAGTATAAGAATACTTATTTATTGAATGATATTTTAAAGATTTAAAATTGTTTGATTATATTTGATATGTATTTGTTTTTGTTGATTTTACAATATTTTGCTACATATTGGCATAGTGTTAGAATAATAGGGGTATAAATATTTCAGTTTTCTAGTTCATTAAAAATCCTTTTAAAAATAAAGAAAAGGAAAATATTTGTCTGTGGCGATAGGATTGTTTTGTGGCTCCAGTGTAATTGAAAAGGAAAAAAATCCTTTGTAATACCCGGGTTTTGTGACCAAAGCTTCTTTTACTATTGTAGTATCCTTTTTTTTTACTTTTTATTCCTTAATGTTCAGCTCCTAGGCAATTTGTGTATTAATTGGGAACGAATAGATAATTAAAAAGTTAGAACTATTTGTATTTTTTTTTTACTAGATATTATCATAGTCTTGTAATGGGTTTGTTTCTAGTATGTCAAGCCAATCATGTTTAAATTTTAAACCTTATCAAGATTTATTACGGATCCGATTGATAATAACTTATTATTATATTAGATATAAGTTTTATTTTTTGAATGATCTATTATTAGTTAACCACTTACAAGTATATATATAGATAAGCAATATTCAATAAGCAATATATATAGATAAGTTATATTCTATAATGGTTTAATGAGCAAACATTTCCTTTAGATATTACTTTAAATTTAAATATTAAATTGGCAAATCTCAAAGCCACTGTCCCTGAATTCTTTAAGCCGATATACAATCTATAGAACTGTTTTAGGATTTAAATACGAAATAAGTAATGCAATAATTTAAAAGTTAAAACAAGCTACATCTTATTTCAATATTTCGATTTAAGGAATGTTGTTTCAAGAAATAGAGAGTGAAGTGAAATGAGATTGACATTTTTCTTATATCTATAAAATATTTGTTTATACATAAAGGAAACCTAAAATAAAAGAAAAAAATTGATATTTTATTAAAATGGAAAATACTCCATAATATCATGTGTCTAGTAGTACAATTAATTAAGTACGGTTCACCGTTAGGTTGTCAGATACAAAAAATGCGATACCATTCCCACACTAGCGACTATAATGAACTGTTAACAATACACCTTTGCCAAAACAAACGCTGGCAAAATACTTGGTTCTTAAAATGGACAGAAAACTGACTTGCAAATCTTACGTGACTAATTTGAAGAAAAAAATCCCTTTCCTTTCAATCTAGAACGAAAATCCCTTAGGGAGGTTTCAAAAAAAAGTTCGAAAATATCATGTGTGCCAAATGGCATTTTTAAAATTTCTTTAATAAATATGTTTATTATATTATTACTGTTACAGTACAGTCTCAACCATGTACTGAACCCCCAGACTCATACAAGGGTCGTAGTGGTACAGAAAAAAAAATACTGTTATATTAATTTGATTAATTATCTAGATAATTTTTTCATATTAATTTTTATGCCATCCTGCATATCGCACTAGTATTTCTAGTGACACAACTTATTAATCGGTCCTTTTTGTAGTGAGTTATAACCATAAATGAAATGGGTAAATATATCTTTATCGCTTATCGAAACTGTATCAAGCTAGTTCAGAGCTTGTCTCCCAGATTGCACTTGTGTCACTCTTAGTGTCCTAATGATATCCCAAGCTCACTAATATTTTTCCCATTATTCCAAAAATGTAGGTTTTTGACTTATGTCTATATAATTACTAATGCGATATGTAGAATATTATACATATTTTATTATTAGTACTGTTATTACTGTGTTGGGTTTCTGAGAAACAATTTCTTTCTATTTGAGAATTTATTTTGACCTTCGTAATTTTTTCCTTAATAAATAGTTTGTCAATGAAAATTGTGAAACTTTTTAGATGTAACAAGGACACCTAGATTCGTTTTGTAATTTAAAATGCAGCGATTCTTTATCCTAGATACTTTAATGCTATCCATTTGATGACAAATTTAATCAAAGTAAGACTCTAATGAAATGCCTTTGATGATTGGATGCGATTCCCTCCAGACGGATAGTCTGACGAGGTAAGTACCCCTAGGAGAGTAAATCAAGTTAGTCCCGAAGTAATCCAATAGTCCGGTGAGCTGGACTTAGTTCAAGTCTTGTAAGCGGCTTGGATCCTGTTCTGATATGGAAGGAGGAAATACAAGAAAAATACAAAAATATATATTTATTTGTATAAAAGTACAGCCCGCTATTCGTTATATTTAGGTTACCAATAAGTATTGCATAATTTTAATTATATTCAGATCTGTTTTTTTATTGTAAAATCCAAAACTTTTCCTTTCAAATATTCTATTAAAATATAATAACAAATAAGAGGAAAAAATCTTAAATAGAACTGCCATCAAAAGTTACAACTCAAAATATTGGACTGTGTAATTTTTTTAACTTCTAAATAGTCTTAATTATTTCAATTCCATAATTTGTAAATTAAATTATTACCAGTCTAGTTTTTACATTTATTGCCTCTCGGAGCAATAATTATATTCATTTTTAATTAGCTTATTTATTAAAACATAATATGGGCTGCACAAGCTCAACACAAAATTTAGATAAAAATTAATGAAAATAATAATTAGTATGGAGTTATATTATTTATATCATCCAAAATCTTGTGTATTTATATCATCCAAAATCTTGTGTATTTATATCATCCAACATCTTGTGTATTTATAGCCCTAAGCAACTAAAAACCAAGACTAAAAACTATACTGGAGCATTTTTTTACTCTCAAAAGCAAAGCTTTTCCCCAATTAAGCGCATCGATTTTATGTAGGGTGGGTAAGCCTACTGGTTTTGCATTAGGGCTATCCGTGGCTGCTAGCAGATTAATTAATACAACTGCCAAAGCCGGACTTGAACCCGTAACATTCAGCATTGCAACACAGCACCCTACACTGATAAGCTACCCCTAAGTTTAAGTAATACATTTTAATTATTATATGCTAGTCTTTGAAATTACTTAAACGAACGGTAAATATACCGATCTTATAGCTTGGCGGAAGATAAACAAAATTTTTTATGTCTTAATTTTATTCTGGCAATCATATAAACTTTTATGGCTTTTGATATGTTTAATCTCGGTATTAGGTGAAGCGATTCTAATTGTTAGCCATAACCATAACCACGATATGATATATAATTGTTTGCGATGACGGGGGATATGATATATAATCTACAGGCCAGGGGCGACTTTATGGCTCAGTCAGAAATCCAATCGTCATATCTTCGAGTTTATATCCGCTCTGTTTTATTATCTTGGTTTAAGTACCGAGAAATGAGGATATATTCAGGCACTGATAAGCTCTATAATTCCATAATACTTTCCATTTTGGAATAAATTAGGTAAAATAATAATATGTAAGTAATAATAATAATTATTATTATTCAATTTATGTGCTCGCTGGATATCAATGACTAATATATCCATCCTCCTTCATATTTCACTGGTGTTATTTGTATTTTTTCACCAGCTGTTTCTATTTAATCTTTTCTTCTCCTGTGCCACTACAACCAGTGAATGGGTCTGGGGTTCAGTACATGGTAAAGACTGTACTGTTTCATGGACAACAGTTCTGCAGAGAAGTGATTTGTCAGATCACGCTCAACTGCCAGAATTTCCCCCTTATTGGGTACCCTATTTTTATAACATTTCATAGAAGCTGGTTGAGCCCCAGGAGGGTCCTAATACAATATGATCCATCTCGGGCTACAAACATACTAAATAAAAGTCTTGTCTAGCGGGATTTGAACTAGGATTTCCGGCATGGCAACTCAGTGCTCTACCACTGAACTAATCCGCTCCCTTAATCTTTTCTAGCTCTTTTATAACCTTCCTTATATATCTTAGTTTTGCCTGGGTCTTGGTTATAATGGGGTCTGGTTGGTGTCTTGTTGGGTTTAATAGTTGGGAAATTCTTTAATTTTTTATTATAATTTTTCTGGTGGTGCCTAAAGAGGGGAATTATTGGAAGTATTGTATAACCATATTGCTGAAGTCCACTCTTTGCTCAGTTCCTTTCTTCTTCCAAATATCCTTCATCAGACTGTGAGCCAGTTTTCTCTCTTATGTCCATTTCATGCCGGCACTTTTCTTATTGGTGAGGGATACTGGGAAAACACCCTGTCGGATTCCTTTTCAATAGTGTATCGACAGTAATTCTTCTCCACTGGGATCTCTAGTTGTTCCATATCTGACTTGACCAATGTGATTCAGTAAAATCATCGTAATAAAAATTCGTGCTTAAAATTCTTATCCTATATACATATATTACACTAGTAAATATAATAATACTAACATCATTTTGGAAACATGCCATGTACTATCTTGAAGCGTAGCTGTGGTTTATTATGGATCTGCATCCAGAAGCTCTCGGAAGACGGCGGCCCCAATACCTCGAACAAGAGCACAATCGAACTCGCAGATAGCCTCCGGTAGCTATCAAAGGCTCTAAGGGTCTCTCAAACAATGAGCAATTATTTCCATTGTCTTCGGCAACAGCTACTTCTTCAGGTCATTCCTCCTTGAACGGTATATGTCAAAGGTTCTGCGGATCTTAGGGAATAATATATATTGTCTTGTAGTAGTATAGTTAAAACGCTTTTTTGGAAACGTTTTCAGATGTCCATAAGGTTTGGTTTTATAACATTAATTACCTAAATTCATAACAATCAGTCAAACAACTAATATCTTACATTATTTTGGATGCTTGTTAAATCTTATTCTTTAGCTATGGCATATTAAATACCAACTAAAATTTTACTTCTTTTGATACAATTATTATGCAAGTTATATTAAAAAAAAGGTCAGTTTTCCACCTGTTACGGCAACTAACCTGACTTTTTTGCGATTTCTTTTTTATTGACGAAAGAATGTCATTATACCCTCAATTTTTAGGCATTTTTCTGGCTATTTCACTTTTCACGTTAGTTATTGAATCACTTCAACACTTACTAGACAAACGTTCTAACCTCTTAATTAATTAAAAAAGAGTCATATACATGAAAATCATAAGACCCATCTGGACTTACGGAATAGATATTTGGGGCCCCACTAAGCCATCGAACTCCTCTCGTATTAATCCTTACAATTCAAAATCCTTCGTAAATTTCTCAATGCTCCTTACTTTGTTACGAATAAAGTAACCCATAATGACCTTAATGTCCCATTTGTTGCTGATCTGGTCCGAATAAAATATCAATATTTTCATGACAAACTTCATTCCCACTCAAACCCACTAGTTTCAAACCTGAAAAGAAGATGGCCTCGCGATCTACTAAGTTGAACTTGCTATTTGAGTACTTCCACCGGTTAGTTTCTCTACTTGCCTCTATCTCGTGTCATTATTCATCTTGCATTATATTTACTGGATTTATTCTATTATACAGTAGTAAATTTCAATAAATAACTTTTAAAAAAAAGTTATTGAATCAGTGTTGTCACGGGATCAGTAACTATGAGAGCAATTAATTAATCAAATCTGTAGACGAATGTTATTCAGATGAAATACATCCTTAACTTGAACTAGGTCCTTTCATATACTACTTAGCTCTATATATTCCAAAAGAGAAATAATAGCAATATAATTTAAAAGATAATTCAGCACTAAACCATTTTTTGGGAATCTGTAGGTGTGGGATAGTAACTAACTCTCCAATCAACCATCTCACCAATGAGCATTGAGCAATAATAATCACTTTTTAGAGACTGGGTATGCTCCAGGAAGAAGGTGTAAAGATTCCACAAAGTCCATCTATTAATGTCCATTTGCGCTACGCCGATCCTTTTTTATTATATGTATATATATATATATATATATATATATTGTTTATGGTTCTCGAGTTTCAGTCAGTTATTTCAACTTCTTAGGCGACGTTTCGAGACTAGGTTAGTCTCATATTCATGCCCTGATGTTCAAGGTCTAAGCTCGTGTTATGCAAATTTAATTAATTCTTGGCGATATAGTAATAAATAGTCTAATATGATTCAACAATTAAATAAAACTGCTGTTCCTAAAAATCGATTACTTATTCGTTGATCATAGCTAATGCAATATAAACATTTTATGATATATTGCGAAGTAAGTGATTAATGATAAATTGATCAATTCTTTGGAACTTGTAAGTACACCCTATCCTATTATACTTACACGTGACATTTTACATTAATTTTAGTGTGCTATTTAATGTTTTCACTAAAAGATCATTTTTTCACTGTCAGGGCATGAATATGAGACTAACCTAGTCTCGAAACGTCGCCTAAGAAGTTGAAATAACTGGCTGAAACTCGAGAACCATAAACAATATATTTCTACAACAGTCAAGATAAGTAGAAACCAATATATATATATATACATATTTATTTTTTTCAGTTCGAATTTCCATAGTCTGGACTCTTTGTATTTAAATGAGATTTGTTGGTACTGTGACCAGGTTATGGGGTTTTCGGTCCAAGGTCCAAATTGATTAAATAAAAAGAAGTCCAAAAAAATGTTGTATTCATATTTTTTACATGAAACGGTAACGCCAACAATATAACCATAATATAAAATAACACCAACGCTGAGCCGCAAAGAAACGATAAAAAATAGTAAAATTTGGCAATTATTCGGCCATATAAAGCACGGATTACAACCGTACGAAACGACAGTCCACAGTAGAGTGAGGTCAGATAGATAGAGACACCTGACGGACGAATTTAGCGACAAAAAAAAAAAAAGAAACTCGTTACAGTATAAACAAACACGAACTATTATGTTGAATTAATGATATCGAAGCATAGTACTCTGTAGTTAGCATTGAGCACAGAACATATATTATAAATGTTGATTACAGATATATGGTTTTGGACACCCTTTGACAGAAGAGAGTGTAAGCAACAAGTTTACTTGGCACTTCACTTGTACTAACTCGGTTCCTCCACTCTCAAGCTAAGCTAGTAACTCAGTTAGCACTGAATTCTGATGAAGGTGGATAGAAATCCGGCTTAACTATTTTCTAAACTTTTTCCCCTTTCTCGAGGTCCCAGATTACTTTTCTATTATGAACTGAGATTAATTTTGTGTTATGAACATTGTCGAAGGTAATAATTTTTACAAAGGGGCGGGTTTGATCAGTATGCAGAGTACTAAGTTGCTGTGCCGAATCCAGTTCAAATCCGAGAGGGCTCCACCAAACCATCGAATTCCTCTCGTATTCAATCCTTGCAATCCAAAATCCTAAACGCTCCTTATTTTGTCGCAAATAAAACCATCCATAAAGACCTTAACGTTCCATATGTTACCGATTTAGCCCATTCCAGATACCTATCATTCCATAATAAACTACAGGCCCATCCAAACCCAATAGTTTCCATCCTTGCATCCAATTCCATCCCGGACAATCCTCCTAGGCGTCTGAAGATAAGATGATGTAGAAATGTTATTAGAGTGCTGGCAGTGGGTAGTGCCTCTACATGTCCTTTCGTGTATCTAGTTGGTCATAAAGCCCTTGTACTAGATGTGTATATTACAGTTGTACAATTCAATAAAATAATGTTTAAAAAAAAGTTATCCGGGCGTGGCAGATAAATAAATAATCTGTTCTCAGTCGAGGCTGGACTCTGTATGTTCTACAGACTCTCCTAGGCCACTAAAGTGGGTACACTTCATTATGGGGAAGATCTGCTGGTAGAGTGTGATCTTGGAGAAGGCACCTCCCTGAAAAAACGTTGTCTTGGAAACAAAACAGTATCTACCATATACTGAACTCATGGCACTGCATGGATTGTACTGATTCATGTTTTTATTTTTTGCAGTGTTTTATTCTTTGTTTATCTCATTTGCTAAAAATTTAGTTAATTATCTTTTCTGGGGTTTGTGGATAATTTGGTACTATTGGAAGAAAACATGGTAAATATATAAAACTAAACACAAATATGGTAGAAACGATGAAATGATGAGTTTAGTGATATTGAAATAAAACAGATAGGTTTGAACAGCTCAAGTTTAAATAGTGAGGATCATTGATTATATTTAGGCTTACACGAACTCGAAGGGACGATGCCGAATCAACCAATCTTTGCTTACAAACTTCCACCTACGGACCACTGAACAATCTGCTAGATCACTCTTAACTCAATTCTTCCACCTACACTTCGGTCTACCCCTCAGACGCTTCTCACTCAGTACAGCGTTTGTTATTACTACAGATCTTTTTATCAATTCGTTCGCTACTTACCCCAGCAACTTTACGAGTCCCGCTTAAACTTCGAGACGCTATCACTTCAATAATATTAATCGAGTAGCGCTCAGAAAGACCCATTATTATTGTTGGTATTTTTCGAACTATAAACTGATGTGAGTTGGGCGTTCTAACCTACGTCACATCCCTCCAGCAAGCATTGTTGCAACTTCCAACCATCGTCACATCCGCCATCTTTGGGAGAATTTATAAAACTATAAATTAATAAATTTTAATTCATGATATCGGTTCATTCGATATAATATCAATTTATCATTATTTACCTTATAAAATAAGACTAAAAGGCTCTTCTAATACAATTGCTTGAACAAACCGTGGTTAGTCGACTGTTCGATTGCTATTGTTACCTTCATTGACTTATCGAGGTTAGAATCGATACGTCAGTGAAGGTAACAAGAGGAAGCCCTTCAGAAGGACAGCGACCTCAACTGGAGGGAACGAACCTCCTTGACATTGCGATCGTTATGTCGTAATGTTCCCGGCCAGCTGAGTCATACCAACATCGATTTATCTAATATCGATTCCTAATGATTCTCTCCTCTCTGCCTTTATGATAGTAATGCTGGCTCACTCATAGCTGTAATCAAAGCTAGATGGGTTCTAGCAGTGGATGGATGATTGGCTAGTTTGGTGGGAATCGTCATTGGTTAGAAATAGGATTAGACTTCTTAGTCGCACTTCGCCTATCTCTGTTATTATTTAATGGTAAAAAAAACAATAGTTGTGTCTTTATACCAGATTTATTGTATACTTACAGGTATATTTATAAAGGCTGTTCCAGGATTAGGTAGGCAAAATGAAAATTTGAATCAAGGGCCTCAAAACAAAAAAAATAATGTTTTTATGGTAATTATTTTTAAATGTTTGTGTTTTGAAGAGAAAAGATTTGTCCTGGCCGGGATTCGAACCCGGGTCGTCTGGTTCTCAGTAGCAGTGCTCTAAGCCACGATACGATCCCTGGTAGCTCATTATAAAAAAACAATTAATAAAAATAATTTATAATTAATATATTGACGTATGTTAACAAGATCCTAATTAAAATAATATTCAATGAACATTCTTCGCCGTGTATACATCGCAAAAATTGCGAGAACACAGGGATATAGGACCGGTGAAGAGAACGGATTTGTCTGACTTGGATACGACCCCTGGTAGCTCAGTGGCTTAGAGCACTGCTACGGAGAAGCAGACGACCCGGGTTCGAATCCCGGACAGGGCAAATCTTTTCTCTTCAAAACAAAAATATTTAAAAAAAATTCCTATGGATGTATGCCCGTAAACGCTTTGTTTAGATGTTCACACCTAAAGATTTTCATTGTTATGAATTATTTAGGCACAGTAAATAAAACTTATTGTATTTGTTCTACTTGATTCACTAAATTCTTATTTCTTACCACTTCGACTTAATGCTGACACATTTTTGTAATTTCTTAATAATGAGTGCTATGAATTATTTGAAGATATTCTGGATAACTGTAAAGGAACGTGTGGTTTCAATCAGATGGTTTTCCTGGACATTACGGAAGAGGTCCACGATAATGGCTATATCGATAATGATTAACTATCCTTATCAATAGATTTGCTGTGCAGGGCCAGTGGGTTGACCTGGCACCTCTGGATTTTTTTTTAGGGGTAACGTTAATCAAGAAGACCGGTCAGGACAAACGGAAAGGCCGGTCAATGGCCTTAATTCTTTAAGAAGAAGGATAATTGAATCTTGTGGAATGATAACACATATCCAGTGCCGTTCTGCCACTGCTGCTGTTAAAGAAAGATGGCGAGTCTGTCTTAATGCTCAAGGAAATTACTATGAACAACATTTAGTATTATTGTTAATATTAATTTATTCATAACAGTTAAAACCGTTAGATATGAACATCTCCTCCATAGGTAATTTTGTTTGTGGTCCTTAGTTTAAATTTTCAGTTTGGCTACTTTACAAGACCTTCGAAAGCGGGTTAATTCTGCAATTAAAAAAATTACCTTTTCACATTTTTTGCTAGTTCAGTCAAGAATTTCGTCTAACCTCCAATATTCTTCAGGGGCATTCTGGACCGAACAATCTACGCAATAAATTATTTTCGAATGCCTAAACGTAGTTAACTTTCAACGTTAACTAACCTTTCCGTATCTAAACAGAATATTTTCAGAAAAGATAGTTCAATCCTTTTATGACAATGTTTATTCCCAGTACAATATTTTTCTCTTCTATTCCCTATAATTATAAGAGGCTTCTGAAAAGATGATAGCCTCTTGACCTTCAAACATTTTTTTTTTTTAATTTATTTATTGATATTTACAACTGTATCCAACAAAATAGCTCAAGTAAATGGGCTAAGCGATACATAATGACATGTGAAAATGACAAGTAGAGAAACTACCCACTGGTAGTACTCAAATCACAAGTTCAACTAAGAAGTCACGGGGCCATCTTCTTTTCAGACGCCTCGGAGGATTATCGGGAATTGAAGAGGAATATAGGTTTGAAACTAGTGGGTTTGAGTGGGAATGAAGTTTGTCATGAAAATGTTGATATTAGATTCGGACCAGATCAGCAACAAATGGGACATTAAGGTCATTATGGATGATTTTATTCTTAACAAAATAAGGAGCATTAAGGATTTTACGAAGGATTTTGGATTGTAGGGATTGGATACGAGTGGAATTCGATGGCTTAGTGGAGCCTCAAAGCTCTACTCCGTAGGTCCAAATAGGTCGTATGATGGTCTTGTAGATGAGTCTTTTGCAATTAATCGGGAGCTTAGACGTTTGTCTAGTAAGTGTTGAAGTAGCCTGAAACGTCGAGCGGTTTCTTTCTCGGTCGAGGTGCAACCCTAAGTATCGGATCTGTTCTACAGGCACCAGTGGGATATTATTAAAGGATACTGAAGGGCAGGAAGTCATTGGTTTACGACGTTAGGTAAAAGTGATTTGATGCGATTTTTGAGAGTTTATTTTAATTCTCCAGTTTTGACACTATTCTTCAAGATCATTGATATGGGATTGGAGGCTTTGGGATGCAATAATTGGACTGGTGTTGACTGATAATACACATGTATCATCAGCATACGTGGTAAGGATAGTATTAGGATGAGTTGGGATGTCAGCTGTATAAACTGTATGAAGGATTGGGCCAAGGATACTACCTTGAGTCCCTTTAAACTTAAATTAGATCTTTGAGTACTATTCAGTGGTTGTGCATTGATGATATTTATAATATTATAATACAGTTTAAAATTTCAATAAATAAGCTAAAAAAATTCTGAAACAACTTTTTTTTATTGATTTGCCACAGACGACTTCTCTTGCCAAAAGAAGTAACCAATAATTGTGTGGAATCGGCACTTCTTTACACGTTCCTATCATGGCTCCTATAGGTTCCTATCATGCGAACCTCAGATTTAGTAACATTAGTTAGTTGGTCCATCAATATATCTTTTCCGTGGTATCATCTTCATTATTTGAGTTTAATAAAAAGTATTATTTATTAGGCATATGAAGTTTAAATAATATCAATCATTTTCACTGGTTTTGTATCAATACTTATCGTAACCAATGAATATAGGAATGATATATAGTATAGAAATGTTTAAAATGTTTTGTTTACGAATGTAACAACATTGAAGTTATCCCTAAGGTGCTTTGTAGGTGATCCCAGGGTGCTGAGGTAATTAAAAAGTAATTATTTATTCTTATAACAGCAGCTCTTGATTGGTTAATAAATCCCTTTGACATTTAGAAACCCTCCAGAGGATCACCCAGCAGAATGTAATGTCGGTTAATTTACAAAAGACAATATAGTTTCTACCATGTACTGAACTCGGTACCCTTCACCCCCTTGTTTTTATAACATACTAAGAGGCGCCGGTTGTTTGTTTTAACAGTACTTCCTGTCACTGAAGTCTGACACAGACAATTCTTCATTTTGCCTATCCAGGTATAACTAGGATTGGAATCTTTAACGAGTACTTGAAACCACTCATAGATTTAAATCAAAAAAATTAATAGGCTTACTGATATTTCATTTTATAAAGCTGTGACTAATAAGATAATTGAACTAAAAAAAATAGATAAAAAGAAACTAAATTGTATTCTGAAGAATGGAAACGAGATTATTTCCCACAAATATTTTAGAATATAAGGCAGATATCTTATGCAAAGTTTGAAGGAATCTAATTTACAACTGTCAGATAAATTTTAAGAGAGTAATGAGGATAGGAAAATCAATAAATATCTACAGAGAAATAGATATCGGTCTCTAGTTGTTTTTGAACTAAAGAAAAAAGAAAAGAAAAATATCCCGGCAACTTAGTCCGAGAGGTCAACCTGAAATAAACTCCCTCGACCAAACTTAAGACAGATCCTTTCAAATATATCAGTTTGTTTTTTTATTATTGTTTCATATTCTTTCGATCGTGAACTAATACGATCTCAATAATGATATTATTTTTTATCATTTTCATTTTATATATTTTCAATAAGTTTCAAGAATTTCTTATTTAATGTTACATTGGTATAAATATTACAGCATATAAAGAGGAAATAGATTTGAAGACAAAATTTATAAAAAATGCATAATTGTTACCGGTTTGTTTCGGATTCACAATAAAACTTGGGAATAACCAAAAACACGGTTGCCTCCTGGGGTCAAATGTGTGCATTTGTGAACATAACAAACTTCTATGCCCTAGGTTGCGGATTCGCAGCCTGGGAGATGGTTTTAAGATTTTTTTAAATGAGCAAAAATTCTCAGTTATGTCATATTTTAAAGGAGACGTAATGTAGCGGTCCTGGGCCTAGGGCCTTTTCTTTTATATTCTCTTTCACTTTTCTCTCCTTCTACCCCCCTCTACACGCTTCTCTCTCTCACTCTCACTCTCTCTCTCATTCTCTCTCTCTCTCTCTCTCTCTCTCTCTCTCTCTCTCTCTCTCTCTCTCTCTCTCTCTCTCTCTCGTACGTTGATTCTCCATTCTCTGGATTCTCTCTATTTTCAGCAGTTTAAAACCAACTGTCACTGGTCTTACCATTGTTGCTAATGCTTAATTTTGACCTTTTTGGAGAGGAATTTTTGTTACACATGCTACTCGTTAAGTTTAATTTCTCGACATTTTTTAACTCTGCACTCTATGCTTTCTTTTTCTGATAAATTACTGCTGATTATTTCACCCAGATATTTAAGGCTTTTAACAACCTGGATTTCGCCGAATTCCGTTTTCACGAATTTCCTACTAGAGTGGGGGTCTGAAGTCATAAATTTGGTATTTGCACAGAGATTTAAAGTCCAGATTTTTCAGCTCCTTTCTTCATTCGGTATTTGCCCTACAAACACTTGATTATAAGGGCTACAAAAAAAAGTGTTAAGTGGTGGATTGAAAATTGTATTAAACGGGAATCCAATCCAAAGGCCTATTGGTTTACTGCGGTACACCACTCAAGACCGAACGGAACAAAAGAAAAAACAGAAGTAAAATGCGGAGAGGAAGGAAGATAAAGCTGTTTGTGGCCGGAAGGCCATTAATAACCGGAATTGAAGGTGAGGGAACTATCGGAGCTAGATGGATTAGCGCAAGTGATGGATACGGCCATCTGGAAATGGCCGCCATTGCTGTAGTGGGGAGGGGTGAGAGGGGGGGGGCTCATTTCCCTTCTCGTCTTTAACATTCTTCCTGTTTTCTTCCATTTCTAGTATTGTTTATTTTCCTGATATTTATTTCGATCAGCGGTTGCTTAGCAACAACAACAATAACAGGAATAACTGCAACTTTCTATACAAAAATAACTTGTCCAGTTTCTGATATTGCTTCTTATTGAATAACTCATATGTATTTCTTGTGTCTAAAATAAACTCATATCATGTACTGCTAGGTAAAATTTATTTATATTAAGCAGGAGTTGGGGGTACCCCATTTCCTAAATCAAAATGTTCAATACATTTTGTTTTAGAGAGTGGTGAAGGTCAGTGTGTAAATTGCAGAGTTACTGAGCTGTCGGCCCTCGGTTCGAAACCGGATCTATGGGATCATTGGGCTCCTTCAACCTCTATAAAGAAAGTACAATGGGAAAAACTTGGTGGTTAATCGAGATCTGGAATAAAATACTTCATTGCACAACTTTACGCTTAGAAACATTGTCTCTATGATGTACTTCAACCAATAACCTTTTATGGGTTATACATCGAATAATAATATATATATATGTGTGTGTGTGTTACAGGTGCTGAAATTGCTTTTCTTTTTTTTCAGCACCTGCATCGAAGAACGACATACAAATGCATAAAATTCCAATCATAAGCTTGTATGGAATGCTCATAAAAGATTTTTTTTCTTTTTTTTGAAAAAAAAAATTGCTTTTTCAAAAAAGTTGTTCAATGACTGTGTATTGAAAATGTGTTGATAAAAATAAAACAAATTACTCAAAAGTCAAAACAAACACGTGGCTGTTATTGGCCAAAATTATTACGTGCAATTTTAAGAATTAAATTTTATGTAAATATTATAAAACCCAGTACATTCATTTATGGTTTTTTCACATTTCCTGAATAGTGACTAAGAACATTATTGAACGTTTGAGTGGAAGAAGAGCAATATTTAAAAAAAAATTAACGTGGAGAATCAATTGTGGATATAATTTTTATTATGTGCGATCAATTTTTTTTTAACATTACTGTTTTTCCACTCGAACATTGATTTATTAGATATTATTATAAGTATTGTAATGTGATAACTTGGTTTGAGTGGGAAAAATTGATAAATTACGCACTTACGATTAAGTTTCAAATTCCTATCCGTCCACTAGATGTTCTTCTAAACGCCATAAAAACAGATGTTCTTGTAAGTATTAACACTTACAAGTGTTAAGGTTTTCGGCAGTTTTTATAATGTTTTTCATGGAGCGGTGTAACTCTGGACATAGAGTCCTGAATTGTTGTACACATTGTTGTAAGGTCCCAGGATCAGGCCCGGCTGTGACAGATAATCTGTTAAAAGCCTGGCGGTTGAGGGTAATCTCGAACAAATCATATACCTGCCCAACTGTTGTCCAAGAAACCAAGGACGGATTTAAGGTTTTTTTGTTTACTGTAGAGGATCCATTACAATACATAATTATAGGCAAATTTCAAGATTATAGTTGTTAAAATATATGAATAATACAGCAGTAAGAACATGAGTGAAACTATTGTTTTGATATTATAATAAACCTTTGAAACCTTTCTATAAATACAACAAGTTTATTTCTAAGTTATTGTTGATTTTTTCGCCCGTCTGCCCGTTGTGAAAAAAAATCCTGGATCCACCCATGCAAGAAACTGCCCTTCATGTATTGTAGTTATAATGCAATTTTTTTAAAATAATGTTTATATTTTTCTAATTGATCTCCCTCCTACTATTTATCTGTTGATTTCATTTGGTATATTTTTATCTATTTGTTGTTTTACTTGTATATTGAAACATCCGTTACCTGTATTGATGTATAAATTAAAACATCATTTTACTACAATGAATCTATTAAATTAAAAAAAAAAAATCAGTACCACCCCAACCCTTAAAGTTCGTGTACTTGGTAGTGGTACAGTACGTGGTAGAGTCTATACTGTTTTTTGGAGAACGATTGTGCAGAGAGTTGATCACT
Source organism: Troilus luridus (assembly GCA_964056705.1). Taxonomy (NCBI): domain Eukaryota; kingdom Metazoa; phylum Arthropoda; class Insecta; order Hemiptera; family Pentatomidae; genus Troilus; species Troilus luridus. The sequence goes on along the minus strand of OZ057416.1, from coordinate 103,174,910 downwards.
TTCACCAGATTTCCCCCTATTTTGGGAATCCATTTTATAGAGCCTGGTCGAGCCCCAGGAGGGTCTCAAGATTCCGCAGGATTCATCCCCGGCTGGTAGGAGATAAAATAAATGATCTGCTAAAATCGGATTTGAACCCGAAACCTTTAGCACGGTAATAGAGCGCTCTATTGAGCTACCCACTCCCTATTAAATAACATTATAAATTGTCTTTCACTTAAGGATAAAATGTATATTATATTTTATTATAAGTCGTAACTATTTAGGAATTACACCAATTTGAACTATAAATATCCAGCTGGGTGTTTAATCAAATCCTTAGCTATAAAATGAAATCAGAAATATCCTCCCCTCTCCCTACAGCCCACCCGATATTGACTAAAGGAGAAAAATCGCCGAGACACCTGTTCGCGACCCAGCCACCTCAGATGTTCTCTCAACTGTGAGGATTGAATTACTTGCAGAGCATTGATTCTCTTTGATTATTGTTTATTGTTCATTGAGGATTCAGTCACTAAGTATAATTACTACTGGCTACTAAGCCATTAAATGTACGGGCAATTATAGCTACAATATTTAATGAAGGAGATTATAGCATTTCTAATTCTAAACTTTTAGTAACGTCTGTTAAATTATCTAATATTAAGACTTATTCTCTTCTGTTTTAATTATAGAGTTGATAAATTAAAGGATAGTAAGGTAGTGAGTGGAATGGTCTAGATTGTAGGATAAATTTATATAATTGGAAATATTATATAAATGCCCACATAATTAATAAATGCCATAAAAAGCACTCATTATGACTCCAAAGGCGTAGCCAGAATTAATGGAAGAATGTCCGAGGGTTACCGCGGTGAGAAGGAGTGACAGGGGGACAGCCTTAGTCCTCATCTTTTCATAATTTATAGACGAAATATTAAAAATCTGCAAGCAGAGGACAACACGGATGGTCGTGGGAATGTGGAACATGAGGACAATCCTAGCGCAAGTAATCGTTCTCGCGGTCCATATACTACCCTTATTAATGGAAGTGAGAGCTGAGTCCCGATGGACGAGGACTGGAGTAGGGTTACCGCTGCAGAAATGAAATACTTCCGGAGAATTGCAGGAAAAACAAGGAGGAACAGAGTTAGGAATGAGAGGATAGCACATGGGAGTGCCTGCACTGAGGGAAACAGTGGAGAGTTGGGATGGTCATCGGTGCAGAAAGAAGACCCAAAGATGTTTTTAAAGCCAGGCCTACCGGACACCGGCCTCGAGGAAGACCTACATTACTGTGGATGGACCACATCTCAAGGATTGGTGAAAGGAAGGGAAGGCAAAGGTCTATGAATGTGATGAAAGCGCTGGAAGACTAGGCAGTCTTGGATTGGGGCATCTCCACGCTGAGAGGCACTAAGGAGGATGATAAAGAAGATAGAGGAAATATTATTACAGCTTATATTTTTTGTGACCAAACGTTATTAATCAATAAATTACAATAAGTTATTACATTCAGGTATGGGGAGCGAGATTGCTTAATGTGTAGAGTTCTGAGTTGCTATGCTGTGGCTCTATGAAAAGGATGCCCTTAATTGGGGCATAAACTTGGAGGTTGAGTTTGATTCGGACAAATCACCCTGCATAACTGTCGTCTAAGAAACAATGAAGTCCAGCCAAACTGAGCCAAAGACTCTTCAAGGGTTGTAGCTTTTTTTTTCAAGTTCGGAGATGGTAATTTTATTGATACTGTTTAAAGTTCAATTTTTCAAATATTGTTGACAATGGGAAAACGTTAATCTAATCGAAAACCAAAATATTTTATAACATAATTGGGATAATTACAATAATTAATAAAAGGTTTCTAAACTAATCGATCAGCTCTTTGATGCCAAAGTAAATCCACCTAGGGGTCTCTAAACACATCGATCAACATTCCTTCTTATTAAATAAATATAAATATTCATTAATGATTGCTCTTTCGGTCCCGAAACTTAAAACAATAATCATGGTGATTATTTATGAATGTTAATTGTGGCCGCAAATTTTCCAGGATGAATTAAATTTTCGATCCATAAAAATACTAGTCCACTGAAGAATGAAATAGGATTTTTCACTCCATTGCAATTTTGGCATAAATTAATATAGTTGTAGAGTGGCGCAAGTTGACATCAAAGAGAAATCGCACTTAATATTGAACGAAGTCCTATAAACCTAATAAGCCAAACTTAGCCACCTGATAAATGTCCTAGGTTTAGGTCGAGGCATATATGGGAGTGTCCGCGAAGGTATATTTCTCACAAGATTCACAGAGCACATAAATAGCGTCAAGAAAATGGACAGTAAAGCATTAGCCTTAGCAGAACATTTCGTTACCACTAACCATACTATAGAATTTGAAAAAATCAGAGTGGTTAAGAGATGTAATAAAGCTACAGAAAGAAAAATAATGGAAGCGATAGAAATAGTCAAACACTCGGAAAATTTCAACAGACGGTTACAAATTAAGTAAGCTTTGGCTCCCAAACATACCAGAAAATAAAAAGAACTAAATAAAACAGATTAACCAAGCAGAGTCGAAATCAAATCAACCAGAACAACCAGAAACAAGCCATTCGCGTTCATGGAAAAGTCCCAGGACACGAAAGGCCGAGCGAGTATAAACGACCGAGGGCGAGCCGAACGTCTTCATTCTCTTTTCTGCCCTGAAGAAGTCAGTAGCATGTCTGGCGAAACGTTGGCGAAAAAGTTAGCGACACGGTCTAAACCAGAAGATACCACTGAAGTATTTTGTATAAATAGTGGCCGTGGAAACCTAAAAGAGTATTTAGATATATTTTATTGAATGTTAATTATTGTTAGAAGGCTCTTATCTCTTTTGTGGTGACGCCGAGTCATCAGTCCAATACGGAAATTAATCAGCATTTCCGTCGCCTACAAGTCGACTCTGATCGAATATTTAAAAAGTTAAATTCAATTCAAGAGATTCTTGGGATAACCATGACCACCAGGTTGCAGCACCTCCCGGACTCCGGGATAAGAATGTTGACGCTAACTCGAATAAGCCTTCAATTACGAGACGTTTTCCCCCAAAAGTCAGAGTAGAGAACTGGTTCTCTCGGCAAGCAGAGTCGTGGTCCACCGGAAGGAAGATGAGCTGAAGACGGGTAAAAGTACGACGCGGAACTGAGCAAGAATCCAGATAGAAGGTAGGAATTTTCCTCTAAATTGTAGTCTGACTTAATTTGGGGTGTAGCCTGATGGTAGCTTAGTGTTGATAGAGCCAGTTAAATGTTTTCTTTGTTTGTTGGCAAGTTTCGATCACGAATTAGATGGTATAATGAATCTTATTTTAATTATCGTTATTGATTTTATTAGTCCTAATTTTGTTAATAATGAGCCTTATGTTAAATTATAGTTGTTATTGTTATTAGTTATAATTTTTTTTACTGAGAATTTCGGTTTTATATTGTAATGATTATTTTATTAATGGTGTTCAGTCGCAAATCAATCCCATAAATTAAAATTTAAATCCCCGCGGGTCTCGTTTATAGTTTTTGCCTTTGTGACGGATAAAGGGACTTTGTTTCCCCCACTCCGTCATCTCGCACTTCACTTGACTCTTCGTATCCAGACTCCAAGGAAACCACATCTCTCCAATCTTCTCGACTGAAGCCAAAACCTAACCTCGCCGTTCACCGCAGGACATTGATGATATTCACCCATAGCCCTATCTAGCCAAGCACCAGATACAAAAAGTACGCCCTTATAATAATACCACTAGATCGCCGAGCAACAAGATATTGCCAGAACAAGGGTAGTAAGTCTCCATCTCCAACTGTAAGTTCTCTTTCATTCAATCATCAAAAGACTATACAATATAACATCACCGTTCGAGATAAAGACTCTACATTCTATCGCCATGTGGCCCTGTCGCCCAGTGTTGGTGTTTTGTTTATAAGAAAATAATTCCGAGTTGAAAATTCATATTTAATTGTTTCTCAGCCTCTTCTGTAAATACTAACCATTCCTTTTGTATACATCTATAAGCGACAATTTCTTTATTTTTCTTTAATTGTAATTAATGAATAACCTGTAATTATATTTAAAATTAATAAACCACATGTTTCAGTATCTGGCCAATTTATTTAAAACCCCGACTCTATTCTACTAATATATCATTATAATTATTTTATTTTTTTTTGCTATTGAGTCTAATCACGCCTGTATAAATGCCTTTAGGATTAATTGTTTATCAATATTAGTTGGTTGTATCTTTTATTTTAATATAGTGGAGATACATTTTTATACAAGGATGTTTTGGGTGCATTTCCTTACGTTTCCCGATATGTGTCCTCGACTATACCCTGTCCTCTCCCTGCTTTTTTTAGGTGTCCCTAGGGTCGAAGAGAAGAGTGCCACTGATAACAATTGTAATTGTTATTCACATTTGAAATTGATGATGCCCGATCGATTCCAATTACCTCTTGGGTCAGTGGACTGATGAGTAACATGTAGCGGATAACTAAATTATTCGTACGATTGGTTGTCAACATCGACAAGAAAATGTTTGGTTTTGTGATCTGTCAATATTAAAGTTTTAATTATTGTTTGCGTTACCACCTGTGACTGATAATCACTAGGAATCAAATATGTCGTTTCTAATCTCAATGTATTTCGCTGTCCATCTATCTACCAACCATCGATTAATTAAATTCAGTTGGAAGTAGTTACGAGTTGAGAACGTTACATATTTTTATTCATTATTTGTTTTGCAGAATAGATTCTTTCTTTTCTATAAAAAAAATAAATAAATAAAATTAAAATAAACAGGCAGTCGTGAACTCGAAACTTTGGAATAACTGTGTTCTTTTTTGGATTTCTAAATCAATTATAGTCTGAATTGTTTGAATTTCAAATGTGTAAATTTAAACTATGAGCATTAGTCTGGTTTTCACACTATACTCCAAACAATAATTATGTACATTTTTAATAGTTAATTTATTAATCAAAACATGTAATGGGCTACAGAAGCTCAATACAAAATATAATTAATTTAATTAACATTATTATTAGTATATAGTATTACTTATTCCTTGTACTTGTATTTACATAGGTGTTTATGAATTTTATATTAATTTTTAGCATTATTTTCATCGATAAGTTCAACAATACATAGATCATATGTACTTCAATCATTTCAAAAAATATATATTTAAATATGGCTAATAAAATATTTTAGGGAAACGAAACATTTAACCAGCTATTAATATTTTATAATATTATTAATATGAATTGCACAACTTAATAAACTACAATTTAGTTAAATAAGTTAGTTAGATTTTTCTTATGACTTTCACTGGAGTAGATTACTTTTCTAATAATGCTATAATATCTAGTCCTAAGCTGTCAAAGTCATGAAGTTGAAAGCATCGGCATGCGATGTCATTTATCAATTGTGGCTACTATTATGTTGATGATTCCAACAAGTATGTATCAATCATTAATGATTCTCGACATTATACTGTGGAATATCATGTCATATTAACAAACATTTTTTTATATATACTTTTTTTTTGGGGGGGGGGGGGGTTGGCACTATAGACCTTGTAGATCTGCCCGAAGGATGTGTTTATCTTGCAGGCATGTATATCTGATGGGAACACATACAGAGAGGGGGGGTCCTCAACATCATTTGCAGTGAACCATGGTTTCCCAGGTACAACGGCATCCTGTCCATAGATCCCAGTCCACTCTCTTTTTGGACGATTCGCTTTTGGCCTTCCCGCCGAAATACACTTGGGTTCAAGGACAGTAACAAATCGGTCCAGATCCAAGGATTATGGCTGTTCGGAGTCATTAGGTGGCGAAGGAACTATATTTCTATCCCCGAAGCAGACCCCCTGGAAAACCACAACTCCATTATCGATACATTTGCACAGGAAGGAATCTCTTCTACTCACTATCCCATGGCAGGTCTTTGTAAGTGGCCACCATTATGCTGATGTCCTTAAATACACCAAGGGTCGCTGTATAATTCGTGTGACGGAGTTCGAACTAAAAAAAAGTTTCTGACTAGTACAAACAATTTCCTCACTTCAATGTTGACAACCCACGAAGTTTTAGTCATTTCCTTAAGATTTCAAAATTTATTCACATTGTATCAAAATGTGTTTCGCGCCACTTTAAATGTCCTCAATGTTGTTACTTCGTTCATGTTTTCTGATGCTATTCCTTGTAATCGGTTTTATGGACAACCCTACCAAGTTAATTCAAATGGATACTCAACTGCTAGATTGGCATAGATATGAAAAATTGGAGAATATTTTAAGCCATTAAAAAACCAAACAAAAACAGTATCATTAAATTGTTTTTTTTGTTCATTTAACGTCACTTTATGCTGATATGGCTAATCGGACGATGCTACCGTGGGAGCCCTTTTTGCCTTTCCAGGTTTAAATAGGATAGGAATCTTTATTGAGGACCTGACATCCCACAGCCTCGGGTCTCCCGTTTACGTCTCTTCCGAAGGACAGCAAAACCAGTGATTTGTTATTCCTTTTTAAACAAATCTTAGGGCCACTTGCCAGGCTACGAATCTGCAATCTTGGCCATAGTGGGTTTGTATGCTGATCACTGAACCACATGTCGCCCCATTTCATAATATTATTTTCCAATAAACAAAGAATTTCTTATGTGTATAACTTATTATATCACTTATTTACACAATACGCCCTTTGTTATTATTTGTCGCAATACCAAAATAATCCACAATACGTTCCTCGTTGAAGTATCACTGACATTTATTTGTTTAAATAAATATGATATTATATCTAAATATATTATTTAGATAGTCCCCAAATTGAAGAGAACTATATGACCATAATTAAATATGGAAAGATTTTTTAAAATATAGATATTTGAAATTCGTCTATAACAAAAAATTACCCGCTTTGATGTTTAAAACTATTTCTGATTAGACGAACAGTAAATAGGAAAAAACTCTTACAATCGACTAGTGGCACTAAAGGTAGGAGATGCACCTTTTTTTCCGATCCTTCGTCGAATGAAAGGAATGGAAGAAAGTATTGCAGCCGACATCTCTTCTCAAGCCGTGACAAACGACCGAACAAAGGATACAGTCATCAGGACTCTTCTCCAGAGTTTTTTTTTCACCATCTTCGTGTTGAGGTAATTTCGCTTCCAGGAAATCCTAAAGAGGTGCTTTTGTGTCTACAACTATCTAGGTTTTCTGTGTAATCCTCCAGATATTTTTTTTTAACCCCGCAGTGCAAGAAAAGAATAGATGGCATCGAATGCAATTTTTTTTTTTCAGATCTGCATAATTTTTTAAGCCGAAAGTCTTGGGATTTGTTTTGTTCTAAATTGCAGAGCTGTATTGAACCGTAAGAATTCTACTTGTATGATTATACTAATCTCTTTAATACAAAACAAAAATTAGCGATGAGTAATTTTTCGTTTTTACCAAGCAATGTCCATACCTTTTCTTTTCAAATAAAAATATTTAAAAATTAGTAACAAATAAAATAAAATAAATTATAATAATTATAATGACGTAAGTCAACTAGATCCAAATTAAAATAATGTTCAAAGAAAAGTCTTCCCCTCGTATACTTTGCAAAATGCGAGAACGGGGGGGGACTTAAGATCAGTGAAAAGAAAGGATATGATCATGGCCGGGGAGGCAGCCTGATACAGCCAGGATGGCTCATTGGTAGAGTCCCAGACTAGCGAACTGGAAGACCCTGGGCATTTCTTTTCAAATAAAAATCATTTTTCCTTTAATGCTACATATTTTACATACTCAATGTCTCAAAACAAGATTACTTGGGCCCTCATATTTTAACAGGCTTACACTAGGGGGTATAGAATAAGTACTGAACACAACTTGAATTTCTAGAATTATAACAGTGTACCTCTACTAAAATGTCAAATACCTACCATAGTACCATTGTGAAAGAAGTGGCTCGAATCAGTAATTCGCTAAATACAAAAAGGTTATTTAGAAATTAAAGCAAGCATTGCAAAAAAGAAAATGCACTAAACTTGTGTCTACAACTAATTATTTACTAACAATTAATGAAATTAACTTATTTACTAAAAGGGATGAGACTTGAAACAAAATATATTAATGGTCTCTGAATCAATAATAAACTGAAAAATGAACTGAATTCTTGAAAAGTGTTGAGTTGAGTTCTTGACAGTGATGAGTTGATGCTTCGATATGTTAATGAGTTTGAAATAACTAAATGTCTCTTACCGGTAAGTCCAAGGTAAGGTGAAAATAAACAAGAGGTTTTACTGGTGGGATTCGACGGTGAAGAAGGTGGTGAGAGTGGCGACAAATTCAAATGGTGAGTAGCAACCTTCTCGCACGACAACTAGCTGCCTTAGTATTAAAAGTTAATAGTGTTACAAGTTGGAATGTTACAAAATTGAAAAATCAGAGATTTTGATACCAAATGGTCTGTGGGTCGAAAATTATACATAGAACGTAAAAAAATCGCGACTGGTTATCATCCAAAGACCAAAAATACAAAGGTGTATGTCGTGAAGATTTTAAATGGGAGTAACATGGTACTATGTAGAACATAAACCTGTGTAACCATACGTCCTACGTGCGTCAGAGGTCATGGACAGACGGAAACAAATATTATTGGAAAATTCATTACTTAAGTATCAAATACTCTTAGTTAGTTTGTTAAATGGGAATTCGATCTCGCTTCGGCGGACGGATGTACACCCCCTTATTAATAATAATATTTTTTTTAAATTATTTTATTGAATTGTACAACTGTAATATATACATCTAGTACAAGCGCTGTATGAATATATAAATACATGAAAGGACGTGTAGAGGCCCTACCCATTGGCAACACTCTAAAATAATAATATTGATATAAAATTTCATGATTTTTCTACAATTTCATCACGAAATTCACGACGAGGTCCTTATAATATTTCTAATAAGTATTTTATTAAAATAAAAACAAAATAATGATGTATAACAAGCTATATACTTTATAATAATTTATTGTAGTGATAAAAAAAAAAAAACTTGTACCACTCCAACCCATGAAGGGCATTGGGCTCAGCATATGGAAAAGTATGTACAGTCTTCTACCCAAGTGCTGTGCAAGGAGATGATTATAGTAATAATTTTATTTAATAAAAAAATAGTTTATTTATTGTACTGTAGATGTCTGGATGGTTAATTCTACGATTTTTCTATACATTTATTATTGTTTATTATTAAAACATTGGCTTTATTGTAAATCCAATAAATTTTAGTCGATTGAGATGTATTAAGCGCCCCCTGGGTAGGTACAACGCATTCAATGCTGATAGTAGTTAGCAAGATTAATGATAGATAGCGCGTTTGATTCAAGGCTTGGGTATGAATTGATGAAGTTAGCTTATGAATATTCAGAGTGATATTAAAACGCTGAATATTATGCCACGATATTATTTTAGTTATATAATATAAATTATATGATTTTTATTTATTATGAATATTTAAATATGGAAAGTGCGTCGTTATAATTTTTGTTGGAGGAAAAACGAGGATGTAAAAGTCGCATTTTGCAGTTGTTTTTTTTGTTCGTTTGTTTGAAGATAGGAAAAACAGTATTGATGGTACAGACAAGCTAAGATAGAAAAATTAAAAAAAAATTATAACTTCATTGTACCTTGAGGTAGGGGTAAACCGAAGCGTCTATAGGAGGATTGGTTAAGGCTACACCTACATTGGATCCGATTCGGTGCGACGTGATTCTATCACATTCGATGCTGTGGTGTATACATTATACATATTTTACTGTACATTATAGTAAAATATAAATGTATTAAAAATAATTAATAAATAATCTTAATTTTATAAATTTAAAGAACCAACTTTTATAACTCTCGATATATTTCAGTCATTTGGTTTGCTAGCGACGTCTCATCGTATCACACCGGATCCAATGTAGGTGTAGCCTTAGAGTTAGAGATTTAATGGATTTAGGTTTGGCTGGAAGTTTACTCCTCCTTATTGATATTATCGACACTGAGCCTTCAGCCTCAAAAAGCCTTATTATTATTAATAATATTCGTTGTAATATCATGGTTTAGTATATCATAAGTACTCTGTTATCAAATGTAATCAGAAAGTACTTATAATGTTTGGATTTTTTTTTTCCATTACTCCAATTTAAAAAAATATCCATTCTGTATCAAATAAGGTCAAACAGTTTCAACAATAAACATTACACATGTGGAGAGCTAACAAAAATATTTAAAATTCTGAAAAAATAGTCGTAACGCGAATCTTGGATCTTCACGATTCAATTTTCATTTAAAAAAAGATTTAACATGCATTATTAAAAAAATAAACCCTCTAACACTGCAAGCCGTAATCGGGTCTGGGGTTCATTACATGGTAGAGACTCTACTGTTTCTCGGACAACGGTTCTACAAGGAGGTGAGTTGTCCTAACACGCTTAACCGGCAGATTTTTCCCCCTTATTTTGGGTTCCCTATTTTTATATTATTTTATAGGGGCTGGGTGAGCCCCAGGAGGGTCCTAGATCCCATATGATCAATCTCCGACTAAATAAAAGTCTTGCCATAAAATACATTATTCAAATACGAAATATAAACTAAAGTACTTTTTACAATAACAATTCATAAGTAGCTTAAATTTTACTTTCGAATAATTCTCATATAAGGCAAGCGTAGGAAGATAACTTGAAGGTGTCCAAAGGTAGGATTCGCAAAATTTATAAAATTGTTTAAGTGCAATAATGAATTTTAGGGGCATTAGAATATAATTATCTTTGATGTTAAAAGTTAATGATTTTAGACAAATAAATTTTTAATGATGATATTAATAATATTTTAAGATAATGAAGGGTATTGAAAAAAAAACTTAAACTTAAATAATAACAATGTTTTTATTAATTTTTAAATATTTTTATTTTGAAGAGAATAGATTTGTACATAATAATAATTATGAAATAAATCGCAGTTCAATTTTTTAAATTGAAGTTACATTAAATTTCGATGCCAGTAAAAGGGACTATTAAAATTTTAATTTAGGTTTCCTAGTTTAGTGATAACTTAGCAGCAGGCGATTGGAATGGTACATTTTTTTTCTATTTTACGTACGGATAAACTTTATTTATCAATAACACTACATTTTCCAGAAATAAGACCTCACCAAATAATGGTTTAGTGTTCTCCTTTATCTTATAGTTAATACAGAGTTGGTAGAGGACATACAAATTATTAACTTATCTTGGCTCGAATCTGCATGGTTCCTCACAGAAAATATGTTGAACAAGTTTTCAGATAACTAATACCACCAAGAGTCAGATGGCAGAATAGGCAACTTGCACAACCGTTCTTTTTTGAGCATTAAATCCCTATGACGATTTAGGCTGGGAAAACAGGCACCTGTAATAGCCTAATAACTGGGCCAGGAATGGATTTTCCGCCAAATAAATGGTTTTTCCACTCCTCTTCCGCCCCTCGCCCGCACAATTTCACAGGCACTGCTTCCTAAAATGAAAATTTTGTTTATGTAGCTGAAAATGATGCTAAAGCTGGTCCTGATGATAAGTTATTGTAGTATAAACTCTCTCTTTATTGTTACTTAAAAGAAACCTTCATTGTTATTTAACGTTGACAAAACCTTATAAGCTATTTTGTAGGTAGTTTAGTCTTTTTTTTAAAAAAAGTTTATTTAACATATTTAAGGTAAAAAAAAAAATTAAATAAACGGTGTACAAGGCCATTACAGCTTTTACATCATTAATGTAAATAATTAATGAGTAGATTTCGGTAATCATTTCATCTAGAAATAATATTTTCAACTAACATTTATCATTTATACTTCGAAATGTTAGTTGAAACTTTTATTTCTTGATGAAATGATTACTGAAGTAAACATATTTACCATACTTATATTCCATATTACAGCTCTTGATAATTTGTATTTTTGGAAAATACTAAAAGGGAAACAAACGAAATGTTAAAACTTGTGAATCAATTCGAAGCGACAACATGCGGAATAATTGCCATTTATTTATTTTATCTACTTTTTTGGCACTTTATTAATACATTCTGATTAATGCAATCAGATATATATTATATTTATTTTTCCTGTTCGTGTTTGTTATTCTTAATCCCATAATAAAGCTAATTTTCTATTCTATTCCAAAACTAATTTTTTTCATGAATCCTAATCATAAAAGGTCTTCTGCGACAAAATTAAGCTCACCTAGGTGGAAATCAACTGCAACCCAACCATCTCATTGAAATAAATAATGATAATTCATAATTTATATGATCAACCGATAACATTTCATATTTATTTAACGTGCATTAAATTTAGTATAAAGAAAAAAAAATTATGTTTGTAAATAAACAGAAGCTATAAATATATTTAGGGCGAGCGGCCTTGTAGAGGCTGGGAGTGCCGCGCCCGATTATTCCCTTAGAGCAGCTTCCACTAAGGCGGTTGTCTTTTTTTTCTTCACTCTCGCGATTCTTTTAGTTCTTCTTGTTCTTTTTGGCTTCAAGCTTACCTCCTTCGTCATGACCACACCCATCCACCCCCGCCTCTTTCGTGACCTCGTCCTGCCAAAACGAATGAGGAGGATAACAATAGCCTGCAAGATCCGGATTGTGATGTGCAAGATGTTGTTGAGTTGACGTTTGATTGATTCTTATTCGCATTGAAAAATTACCCGGTCTCTCAGATCATCCTGTATTCTAATGGTGATTTCTTGATTGAGTATTACTGACTGAATAATTGTATTTTGCTAAAAAATATATATATTTGTTTTTAATGTAGCAATTTCTATAATTACTTTAAAACATTGAGCTATGATGTTTAAAGAAATACCAATTTATGACATATAACCTACATAGTGAAAAAACTGTTTATTTTATTTTATTTATTTATATTATGTTCATTATTTCACAAAATGACACTATTTGAATTAATTAAAAATTGATTAATACAGACAGGTTTATAATAATGAGGATAAAATATCAAGATGTATTTGATGGTATCAGAATATTAGAAAGCTTTGTGAAATGACAAAAAATAAGTGTCAAATAACTTTAAATTTCACATAAAACTTTTTAAATTCATTTAATGAAAATTATAACGGTATTATAATAATACAACAATAAATATATAGGCGTGAAGGATGTATAATGACATGGATGAAGGAAAGTAGATAAACTAGTAATCAAATAACGAATTCAACTAAGAAGGTCACGAGGCCATCTTCTTTTCAAACGCCTCGGACGATTATCATGAATTATTATTATTAAAAGAGGTAGCTAGGTTTGAGGCTGGTGTGTTTGAGTGGGAATAAAGTTTGTCATAAAAGGACTGATGTAATGGTCCCGGCCAAATGAGCAACAAATGGGACAACAAAATGGCATAGATGAAGGCAAGTAGAGAAGCTACCCGGTGGTATGACATATTTAACGAATTCAACTTAGAAAGTCACGAGACCAACTTCTTTTCAGATGCCTCGGAGGATTATCAGGAAATGAAGAGATAGCTAGGTTTGAAACTAGTGAGTTTGAGTGGGATAAAAGTTTGCCATGAAAAGATTGATATCGGATTTGGGCAAAATCAGCAACTAATGGGACATTATGGATGACTTAATTCGTAACAAAGTAAGGAACATTGAGGATTTTACGAAGGATTGGTTACGAGAGGAATTCGTTGGCTTGGTGGAGCCCCAAAGATCTACTCCGTAAGTCCATATAGGTCTTATAATAGTCCTGCATTTGAGTCTTTTGTAATTAATTGATAGCATATAGCGTAGGATTGACGTATGATTAATTTACGAATTGATTAATAATGGCTGAGATGAACAATATAATTATTCATAAACATTAACATGCAATAAGAATGCTTGGAAGTTTAGAGGAATAATTTGTAAATATAAAAACCACCGCTGTACATTATTTTTTTAAAGAATAATACTAAATTTTCATTGACTTTTTAATTGGCCTACTCAGGACGTATTTCAACGTCCTCTATTAGCCTTGATCTTTGCCTAGTGTTTAGATTACAGTAGCTTGTTTACTAAGTTATTTTTAGTTAATTATACCATAGTAAGATCAGCCAATTTAATAATTATATAATACGGAATTTATAAACTGTAAAAGGATTAAAAAAATACCGTTTTAATTTAAATCTCATTCAGTTTTTTAGCTATTAACTAAAAGTAGGCTACTATTTACAATAATGACTTCAGTTTCCGCCTTTTTTGTCCTTATTACTTTTCATGATGTCAGTTGTTGGATGTTGTTTAAATCCATTTTTAAAGAAAAAAAAATGTTCCGGGTGGAGATCAAAAATTAATTCTTTAAATAGTGAAACTTTTTATTAGAAACCGACTTTTGCAGGTCTTCGTCAGAACAGAATAAACATGATACAAAAATGTTATGAAACCAAAATACTTACAAAATACAAGTGTTTTTCATGTCATATTCTACATATTAGCATATTTACTTGTTATAATAGCAATATAGTTGTAAATAAAATAATTAAACATTTACAAAAAATAAAAAATTTAAACATTTACAAAAGCGTTTGAAACTAAAACAATATTATGTACGTTAATAAAAATTGTAATGAAAACAATATGAAGTTAAAATAATTTTATTTTTTATTATTTTATATAGTCTGTTTGTAACCGGAGATGGATCATTAAGGATCTAGGACCCTCCTGGGGCTCACCCAGCCTCTATAAAATAATATAAAAATAGGGTACCCAAAATAAGGGGGGGGAATCTGGCGGTTGTGCGTGACCCAAGACAAACCACCTCCTTGCAGAACCGTTTTCCATGAAACAGTACAGTCTATACCATGAACTGAACCCCAGACCCGTTCACGGGTTGTTGTGGTTAAGGTTAGTTAAAATAATAAGGCAAATCGAATAATTAATAGTTAAAGTAAAAGAATGACCATAATAGATAAAGTGAAACTATAATTATTACAAATGAATAGGATAACAGTAAATCCTAGCGATCAGAAGTATAGGTGCGAAGAGAAAGATTAAGCAAAAATTGAAGAAGGCAAAGTGATTCCTCATTAACAATCTTATTTATAGAGATATTGTTTATATTATATATTAACTACGGACAATATTTCTAAATTATTATATATTTATTTGAAATAATTCTTTATTAATCATTTCATTTTTTCATAATTTATTTTTATTTAATCATCTCGCATTGTTAATAGTAATATAAAATAGCTAAAAAGTAAATAATTGCATAAAGAAATAAAGGATAAATATATTTCCAAATTCAAAATAAGTTTAGCTACACAGATAATATGTATGTTATCAAAAATAAACCATTTGAAACATAAAGATTTGGGGGAAAAATATATAAATAATCTTTTAAATATTTTTATTTGTAAAGAAAAGATATGACCGGGACTGGGACTCGAACCCGGGTCTCCCAGGTAATCCCTCGGTCAGACAGATCCTTTCTTTTCACTGATCCTATATCTCAGTGTTCTCGCAATTTGCGATGTATACACGGGGAAGAATGTTCATTGAACATTACTTTAATTTGGATCTTGTTGACATACGTCATTATATATTATTATAATTTATTTCCTTTTTTTTGAAAAAAAATAAAAATAAATAAATTATAATTATGTAAATAATCGTTTAAGGGATGGATACTTCAGAACGTAACTTATTGTATGAGGTAAGACCCTGGAGCATCTTATATATACATGGTAGATACTGTACTGTTTCTACGACAAAGATTCTCGAGGGAGGTGAATTGTTCACGCCAGGTTTTTCCCTATTCAAGGGTATTTTATCGATGGTTCCTATACAGATTAGAGTCGATTTATAAATAATGAATTATTTAATTCTGTCATTCCCGGATTTAGACCAAGAAACTTCGGGACAGCAACTCCACGCTAAACACACTACCTCCTATTATTTAATAGAAACTAAACGTAATATTTTAAAAAAATTTATTATTATTATTTATTTTATGAGTGTTAATTTTTTACAGAGGTTTTATACAATATCACATTTAAGAAACCTGAGACTCTGGCCTTGAACGTCAAAACTTAATTCAAGGGCAGTGGCGAAAATAATTCATTAAAATATTTTAATTGCCTAGTTTTTTATTCGATTTTTTTTTTGTATTCACGTGATCAAAAGGTGTTAAAATGTTTCCTTCGATTTATAAGAGGGCTGATTGATCCTCAATCAGTTATAATTGACGTTTACAAACTTCTTTTTCGTCTTTGCTGTTCTATCCAAGTCAATTACTACCTTACATTCGATATTATTTCCCTCCTGACGTATTGCAAATAACGTTTTATTAACACCATTAAACTCGCATTGCAGTTTTTTTGAAATACATTTATATTGTAGATATTCCTAATATTGTTTACATTTTTTTTTTGAAAATTTTATTAATAGTTATTTATTAGTAAAATTAATTCAATAAATTTAATAGAAACTATCAAATTAAAGTATAGGAGGAGTGGAGTAAATCAGTTTGTAAAGTGCCCAATTGCTATGGAGAAGGTCCTTGGTTCAAATCCGGAATTAGCAGATAAATTATTTAATATGTTAGATCTACAGATCCTTGTAATTAACTAAAAACTAAGATATGCAGGTCCGCCTGTGGTTCACTCAGCTTCTATAATGTGGATACCCTAGATTGTGGCATAACCATGGAGGTTGAGCGTGATCTTAAGCAAATCACCTTCTTGCACAACCGTTGTCATAGAAACAGTGTGGTCTATACCACTTACTGAAAGCTAGACCCTTCAAGGTTTCTGATATACAGGGTGTTAGTGTTACTTTAGATGTATTTGGGTAGCTTGCAATTGTAGTGATACATTTTTAGAAACAGTGTAGTCTCTACCACGTAATGAAATCAAGACTCTTTATGGGTTGTAGTGTACAAGCTGTTGTTAGTTTAGATATGCATGTAGCTTGTAATTGTTAATATTATTTAAGTGATAACGTCAAATAGATTAAAATGGGCCAGTAAAATTTCTGGGCGTAATAACGAACGATTTACTAAAAAGTTAAGGACAGACCTCGGTCGAAATAGGTGGGAATATTGAGTTAAGAGTGATGACACGGATTTGGGCTTAGAAAGTGGTCCGTGGATGGAATCGTGTAAGCAGAGATCGGTGGTATCGGCATCGAGCCTTCGTGTTCACTAAGCATTATTATTTATTGATTTACCTATTTTAATTACAAAAATACATTTTCGGAAATATTCATTTTATGGCCATGAATGCATCTTTTCTGGACGAATCCATATAATACAAACAAAGATATACTGAAAGTATGATAAATAAATGGTTGATGGTTGTTTATCTATAAAAATTTCATTTAATTTTCTGAATTATATAAGTAGCCCCGGCGAATAAATATTGAAGTCGAATTTCGTCTAGAGATAGGTAACCGAGTTGAGGGGACTCGTGTCAATTTTGTATTTTTTTTTTAGCGTTGAAATGAAGTTGTAATATAAGCAATGACTCCTTTTCAAGCCAATGTCTGATTTGTACACCATGTTATTAATACGATCCAGCTTGTCTATTAACTCATTTTGGGCAAAATCCGACTCGACCATTAATTCCATTAATCGTTATTTTTAACGATTTATTACCGTTATTTTAAAGTAACTGTAACTACTGAAAGTAACTGGTGCATACTTTTTTATTAAAACGTTACGTACGATTATTTATTATATTTTCCTGACTGGACTGAAGGTCCGTCTATCCTCATCTGAAGACTAATAAACTGTTGTGCAAACTAAATCTTACACGCCTGGTTATTGTATACGCTGATACTCCCTAATCCTCCCCCCTCCTAGGCTATCAACACCCTACCAATGTTTGCAGTAATGGCTTCCTCTAAAAGGGTAACCCTGTATACCTTAGAGGAGCCCCTATAGTGCTTCTCTACGCTTCACACCTTGTATAGTGGTCTCTTAGCTTTGATAGCCTTTGTTATTCCATTTAATGTTAATACAACTCTGTATTTTATGGCATATATATATATATATATATATATATATATATATATATATATATATATATATATATATATAAGGTATTTTAAAAACCCATTATAATATCATTATTATAAAAATAAATAATCCAAGATAGATAATAAATATGAAAACCCTGAATATAACTGGATCAATAATCTCATTAAATAGAGACATTGAAAAATACTGGCTATAAATCACCGAAAGTTATTTGCATATAAATGACAAACTTCATTATATAAATGCGTCGTAGTCGGCTTTTTATTTATTCTGGGTTGTATTTTTTTAAATAACACTACCCCTTCAATTCTTCTTTCGATATATTTAAGTTAATCTTAAAGTTTTATTAATTTGTCATTGAGTAATAATATTGATTTTTTTTTATTTTATTGTGATTATTTAAATATTTTTATTTTAAAAAGGATGTAAACTGGACTGGAATGTATCTAATATTTCATGAACACAATAAAAAACCTTTATCCAGTCAAGTATGCTTTCAATAAGACTTTTCGACATTAAATGTAATTTTCAATTATTTATAAAAAAAAAAATCTTGTATCCTTTCATCTCAGTTAATAACTTGAAAAAGTTACACGTCATAATTTTTTTTTCCTTATTGTCATTATTAATGTTTAAAAATGTTTTACTTAGAGGTCAATTGCCCTCTAATTTAAAAATAAAATTTTTAACAAAAGATGACCATGGAGGACAATTGACTTCTAAGTAAAATATTTTTAAACATTAATAATGACAATAATGAAAAAAAAAAATTTTATGATTTGTAACTTTTTCAAGTTAATAACTAAACTATTCAAGTTATTAACTATACAAGAATTCTTTATATAAATAATTGAAAATTACATTTAATGTCGAAACGTCTAATTGAAAGCATACTTGACTGGATAAAGGTTTTTTTATAGTGTTAATGAGGTATTAAATATTTTTATTTTGAAGAGAAATATTTGTCCTGGCCGGGATTCGAACCTGGATCCTCCGCATCTCTAGCCCAGTACTCTACCAACTAAACTACCTGGGCTCGTAACCAGGTCAGACAAATCCATTCTCTTCACCGATCCCACTCCAATTTATTTAGTCAGCAGAATAAATCTATATTCCAAATGTTTTATATCAAAGTTCATAACTGTAAAATCAAGTGGATGAATTGTATTACCTAAAATCAATCAATACGGCATGCTTATCGATATTATTATTATGGATATTTGGTTAGCTTGATTTATCGGAAGTAAAATATATAAGTGATTTTACAAATTTTCGTAGCAGCCGGATATGGATGGACCCTCCTGGGGTTCACCCTGCTTCTGTAATGTGGTTACCCAATATACGAAAAATATGGTAGTTATTCCAAGACCAATCATATCCCTGGACAACCGTTGATCATGGAAAGTCCCCCTGTTGAACCCTAGACTATGGATCGTAGTGGGACAGTTTTTTATTATTTCTTGTGGGCCAACTTTCAGGTCATTATGACATCAGGTGGATGATTTTAGTGTTATTATAGACTGCACCCCCTGACCAGTTCTATCCTTCATTAGATTCTTTAGATTAACAGGGGATTATAGTAAGAACAGTACTACGGGCTGTATAGGACTTCAAAGGAAGTCTTTAGCCAACAAAAAAAAAAAAAAAAAAAAAAAAAAGAACAGTACTAGAAACAGTACGGTCTCTATCGTGTAATGAACCCCAGATCTTCAAGGGGTAACCGGCTACGAAGTGGTACAGCATATATTTATCCGTTGCCGACCTACGCCAATAGGCAATCAGAGGGAACAATGCGAGGAGTAGCGAGCCAATAGGATCCATTCCTCAAGCTGATTGGTATCCGTGAGATATTTCTATCTGGAATCCTTCGACCCTCCAGTAATAGAGTTTACGGGCCCTAGAGGTGGGGTTCAAGTTGGCTACTCACAGGGTATGGTCCGTATATATCGGCTTCCTAGGATTTATATACTGGGTTCGAAACATCTGCTCTCTATGAAAATAGTTTATTTTCTGCTCTCTAATATATATCTAGGGATATAATAAATATTTATATTATGTTTGAATACGATAAAAATTTACGGTCTTTTATTTATCTTTAGAATTCGAAAATAGTTTTATGTAAAATTTATTGCTTTTTCCAAATTATATATAGATTTACTAATGGTGGATATGGAATATATAGACATATACTTATTCTGTGGGTCGGAGTTTCAATTTTTTTAAAACATTTAAGTACTCGAAGGAGAAAATTGCCTGGTTGGAGGTCAATTATTGGCTTGTTTGTTCATGTAACGTCTCTTTACACATATAATATTTCATTAACACAATAAAAACCTTTATCCAGTCAAGTTTGCTTTCAATAAGACGTATCGACATTAAAACTCATTGTCAATTATTTATATAAAATTCTTGTATCCTTTCATCTTAGTTAATAACTTGAAAATGTTACAAGTCATAAATATCTGTAAAATATCAAATACAATTATAATAATATAATAAATTCAAATTTATAAAATATGTCAAAAAATATAAATAAATATAGATAATTTTTTTTTCCTTATTGTCATTATTAATGTTTAAAATGTTTTACTTAGAGGTCAATTATCCTCCATGGTCATCTTTTGTTAAAATGATTTAAACTTTTCTCTGTTTAATAATACATTTGATTTACATTTTAATACTAAAAAATTTATTTAAAAAATACCATAATCAATTTAAAAAAACAATACATAACATTTATTAAATTAATAAAATTATTTTATTTGTAATACATTTTTATCAGTTTTATAAATTTTTAATTTATATAAATTGGATGGATTGAAATATAAATCTAGGAAAACTGTCAGGAGGTTATTGTGCTAGGTTATATTATCTGTGTTTTTAAAAAGTAGAAAAACATCCTATTTATCATTTTCTTTTTAACTTCAAAATAACAGATGAATATAGTTTACCTTTTTCACCTGCTCCCTTTCTGTCGTTCACTACATTATCCATTTTCTCATTTATCGTTTATCTATACGTCACTTAATGCTGGTATAGATAATCGCGGAAGCTTTAAATTTTGCCTATTCAGGTTTAATTGTGATGGGGATCTTTAACGAGTACCTGACATCGTACAGACGTATTTAACGTCTCTTCCGAAGAACGCCATAAACATTTTTTCCTCCCTTAAAAAAAATCCCAGGGCTACCTATCGGGATAAGAACCCGCGAATTGCGGCTTAGTTAGTTGTAATACTGACTACTAGACCACAGGTCGCTCCAATTATTGGGTTGTCTTAAGCTCATGACTATATATATATTTTTTTTAATATCCTTCCAATCAGTTTATATATGTTGGACTTTTGTAAATGTAAAACGTTATTGAATCTCTTTCAAAGGAAAATGTTTGTTTTCAGAATTTATTACATATTTCATAAGTTTACCGGATAATTTTTTCTTCCATAAGATATTTTCACTGCAGAGGGGTAGGTCAATTAGTTAAGTGTTTAGCTGCTATGCTAAAAGTCCATGATTCAAATCCAGCTGTGGTAGATAAATTATTTAATCCTATCCAGCCACCGATGGACTCTCTGCGGCCTGTAGAACGTCCTGAGGCTCCCTCAAACACTTTGTAGTTAAAGTGGGTATCTTTGATTGAGCGAAAAATCTGACGACTGAGCGTAATCTCGGAAAAATCACTTCCTGCTCAACATTTGTTCTAGAAACTTTCTTTTCCTCCATGTTCTGAATCTAACACCCTTTCTGGTAGAAGGGGCTCCTAATAATAATTTGCTAACCTTCTATCCGAGCGAATTTGCCAGTCGTGAATTCAATAAAAAAACAGATAAATTTATTCCCCACACTAAATGGAGGCTATGAAAGAATTCATCAAATAAATACAAATGAAAGGAAATAAAAATGAGTAAATAATAGCTATATAATGTAAAAATAAAAGAGAGAACTATTACAAAAATATGAATGTGCACATCTAAACCTAAGGAAATAAAAAAAAAATTATTTAAAAAATAAATAAAAATTATGAAAAAGAGAATGCAGTAAGCACGTACAATTAGTTTTACAAAAACAAACTTGAAATTAACTATTTAATAAATTAAAAAAACAATGAGTTTTAAAACAAAAAATAGTGACAGTCAATGAATCAATAAAAATAATTGAGTTCTTGAAAAGTTAGAGGTGAGTTCTTGAAGATGATGAGATGATAATTCGATATGATGAGGAGTAGAAATAACTAAATGTCTCTTACCGGTAAGTCCAAGGTGAGGTGAAAATAAACAAACAGTTTTACTGGTGAGATATGAGAAGATGAAGAAGATGGAGAGATGGCGACAAATCAAAGTGTAGAGTAGCGAGTAGAGTAACAACCTTCTCTCACGACAACTGTCTTGAGACTGATCTTGTTTTGTTTTTTTCGAACATCACACTACTTAGTATTGTAACATATGTTTTAATTACAATGTGAAAATTAAATTACTATCTGAATTCTTTTATTTTCCTTTTAGCTAATTTTACTATTGTAAGAATTATATAAACAAAAATTATATCTAGTTTTTAATGTAATAAAATGTCCGTTTGGAAGAAAAAAAAATTTAAATAAAAAAAAAATAGCCATTGATACCCGAGACCCTTCTTGTATTAGTATAGTTGTTTGTTTTTAAAGAATTTTAATAAATATTCAGGTTTAGTTTTTCTGCAGTGCAGAAGTTTGAAACTATATATTAAACCTAGCGTTTTAATTAAATTAAATTTAAAATATAGTCCAATAAGAAAGTTTTTTAAGTTGTTTAAATTATAAAGATATTTAATTAACTATTTACAAGCGGGAGAACCAAGTAGAGCTTGCTAAAAGCCTAAAATTAAAGGGGCTTGATGCTGCAGTGGACGACATAACAGTCCTGCGGGTTTAATCTAAGGCGTCACCTGGTTTAGAGCCCAGCCTGCTTTCTTGTTGATTATATTTGTACCAGCGATCCTGTAGCTGGGATATGAGTTTTTATATTTAAAAAATATCAGAATAATATAAATAAAAATGCTAGTATATACATATAATTATTCAAAGTTTATTCTCTTCGTATCAATGCTTAATTTTGTAAATACTCCAAAAACTCGTGATTTAAAACAAAAAAATATTTAGTGAAATTTAAGCTGTATTAAATGATGCTAAAAGTAAATAATATATAATGAAAATTGAGTGAAAGGCAATAGAGGAACTACTCAGTGGTAGTACACATATAATAGCTAATTAGCTTTAAAAAAAATATTTAAATTTTCCTTTACCACGTATGCGGATGACACATGTCTATCATCTTTCAACACTGATCCAGTTATAGTATCCCGTACTCTTCAATCCCATATCACTGACCTTGAAAATTGGTGTCAAAACTGGAGGATTGAAATAAATTCCCACAAATCTCATCAAATCACCTTTACCCCCTCCGTCGTAAACCAGCGACTTCCTGCCCCCCTGTATCGTTTAATAACATCCCTCTAAGTCCTGTAGAAGAGATCCGGTACTTAGGACTACACCTTGACAAACGCTTAACTTGGAATCCTCATACTAGACTGAAACGACAAGAAACAGCTCGCCGTTTCAGGCTACTTCAACAATCATTAGACCCATCTGGACTTACAGAATAGTGCTTTGGGGCTCCACTAAGCCATCGAATTCCTCTCGTATTCAATCCTTACAATCCAAAATCCTTCGGAAAATCCTCAATGATCCTTACTTTGTTACGAACAAAGTAATCCATAATGACCTTAACGTCCCGTTTGTTGCTGATTTGGCCCGAATCCGATATCAATCTTTTCATGGCAAAGTTTGTTTCCACTCAAACCCACTAGTTTCAAACCTCGCAACCTTTTCAATTCCTGATAATCCTCCGAGGCGTCTGGAAAGACGTGGTCGTGTCACCTAAGTTGAAATTTTTATTTGAGTACTACCACTGGGTAGTTTCTCTACTTGTCTTTTCATGTCAATGTATTCACTCATTATATTTACTTGATGTATTTTGTATACAGTTGTAAATTTCAATAAATATATTTAAAAAATTCCTTTTCTTTTTTCGTAATACTAAGAATGAAAAAAATAAAATTCATAGTTTTCAGAACCAATCGAGCATTACTTCGATGCCACCTTAACTTTATACCTTTTTTATTATTAGAATATAATAGAATAGAAAACTTACTTTATTCTGGGACCAAGTCCCTTTAGAATAACAACCATGAACAAAAAAAATAAACATAATATCTGCCCAGAAGGCTACATAATAATCCGAATCATGAAGTAATTAAAAATGACAATAAATATAATAAAAATAAAAATAGAAATGAAATAACTAAAAAAGTACGAAACTTGACAGGATTTTAACTAATTCTCGGAAATAAATATATTAATACCAACAAAATAAATATAAACCAAATTAATAAAAAATTAATAAATAAAATAAATGAATGGGACAGCATGCAATAAAGTATTTACACAGAATATATCTTCTTTGGGAAAAATAAACCAAACACGTAGGCAGCGAAATCGATTATTCAATACTAATTTATTTAAGCAGATGATTGAACTGCTTAGAGACCATCTTTTTGGGATGTCAAGAGATGTTGGAAAAGCAAGCATTTAAATGAAGCCAGTGATGAAGAATGGCGGATGAAAGGAGGGATTGAGTTGCACAGTGTGGTGGAGCGGGTGAGGAAGGAACACCCTAATGCTTTGGTTCTATGGGAATGAGTGTAGAGATCGGATAGGCGGGATCTTGTTTTGTGGTGGTGGACAGAGGATTTATAGATATATGAAGAGAGTTGCGAGTTAATGGATAAAATCACTAACGAAATATTGGCTACGAAATTATTATTATAATTTATGAGAGTTAAGCAGATTTAAGATCGTTATAACTATATGTCTAACATATAAGTTTATATGCATCAACTATATTTCTAAAACCTACTGAATGCAACTTAAAATTGTTTAAAGATTAATTTTTTGTTTATTATGAAAAGAGGTATAAGAAAATTCCTCTGTTCTCAAAACTCTGGATCCTTAAACAAAGAAAAAGCAAATAATGTCCTTATTTGGTAAAAGATTGTTTTTCAAATTTATTTATTGCTCTTTACAACTTTATTGTGACACAATAAGTATATATAATGAATGATACATAATAGCATAAGATAAAGAAAAGTTAAGAAAGTTTAAATTTAAAGGGCAAGATGCCATCCTCATTCAGATGCATCAAAGGATTATTGGGAAGAATCAAAGAGGAAACTAGTGGAAATAATGTTTGTCATGAAGAGATTAATATCGCGTTCGAGCCAAATCAGCAACAAATTGACATTTGACCTTAATTTATGGATGATTGTATTCCATAAACATAAACTTCGTATACTATCCATGTATATGAGTTTTCTGTAATTAATAGCAAAGAGCGTTTAACTGTTGAAGTAGCCTGACACGGCAAGGAGTTTCTTGAAGTTTCTGTTTCCTATGAGGATTCCAAATTAAACGTTTGTCAAGATGTAGTTCACCTATGCCTAAGTATCGGACCTGTTCTACAGGAAACAGTGGGGTATTACTAAAGGACACAGGAGGACATGCAGTCGTTGGTTTCAGGCGAAGGAAAATGGTAATTTGACGGGATTCTCGGTAGTTAATTTCAATTTTCCAGTTTTCACATCATATATGATGTAAATGGTATGTAAGAGTTTGGGATGCAATAACTGGATTAGTGATGTCTGATACAACACATCTATTATTAAAATAAGTAAGGAAGGAAATAGTTGGGGGTGCAGTCAAATTAAATACGAAGTTGAGCATGATCTCGAGCTGATAATTGTCTTGTGATTGGCTCATAAACGGTACAGCCTTTGCCATGTTCTGTATCCATAACCAATTTTGAGTTTTAATGGTACAGATTTCGTTTGTTATTATAAAAATTATATTTGTTAATTTATTTTTTGGTTTGCATGAGAGAGAGTACAACCCCTGTGTAAGACACTGATTTAATCTAATAGACAAACTACGAATTCGAAAAAAATCACTAACAAGTTTTACAGTTGCAGCTTAGTGTTGCATATATTTCAGCTTTGCGTTGTACATATTGGAGGGGAGAGGAGTGGCTCAGTGGTAGAGTACTGAGCTGCCATACCGGAAATCCTGGTTCAATTCCCGCTGCAGGCCATGATTTTTATTTAGTCTGTTTGCAGCGGGAAATGGATCATATAGGATCTAGGACCCTCCTGGGGCCCACCCAGCCTCTATAAAATATTATAAAAACAGGGTACCCAAAATAAGGGGGAAAAATCTGGCGGTCGAGCTTGACCTAGGACAAGTAACCTCCTTGCAGAACCGTTGTCCATGAAACAGTACAGTCTCTACCATGTACTGAACCCCAGACCCTTCATGGGTTTTTTTTTTTTTTTGTATATATTGGAGCCTAGTGTTGTATTTATTGATGTACTGATGGGACAAGTGTTAACTGAGAGTAGATTAGTCAGTCCCGGAGAAGTGCTGCCAATTACTGCGACCCTAAAGGGCCAATTTAAAGTTTATTGGGTTTTGCCAACCTGCGAAAATAAACAAGTGAAGTTTGAGTGAATCCGGAATGGCCAATCATTGGAATACTGATGTTTATTCCGTTCAATAAATTCCAATTCTGTTCAAATGAATAGAACTCAACTAGTCACACAATTAAAAATAATCTAAGCCCTCAGTTTTCCCATTATCTCTTATCACTTTCCTGTTTCATCATATTTAAAACTTCCTAAATATTTTGACTTCAATAAACATAATTTTATTTATTTATTTATCATTTGTTTTAAGGGAATACCCATGTACAAAAATAGTCTATTACAAAGTATACGTTAAAATTCACATTTGTAGGATTATTATACATTACACTTGTTGGTTTTTTTTGTGAGTATATATGAGCTGGAATATTGTATATTCTGGTACTTATTTCTTCTGCGTTTTTGTTTTTGATTTTAAAGCTTTGTATATTTATATGTGGCATATAGAACCCTGAGTCAGAAGGTTAAAGAACAGGTGGCAAAAGCGAAAAATGACTCATGTGAAAGATGCTGCCAGCGAATTAATTGTACCTTTGGGTTCAATCGAATCCGTGAGTCCTGGGAAGTGCTGAGAAAGTTGAGGACAGCAAGGAAGGGAAATTTAGTATCTCCTATTAAGGAAAAGAAGTGGGAGAATCATTACAGAACCCTTTCTGCGTCCCAGAAAAATGACACTGAGCATGTAGAAGCGGAGGAGAGTGATGTTCAGCGGGCCCTATCAAAGGCGAAGATTGGCACTTCTCCGGGCGGAATTCCTATGGAGCTCCTGAAAGCTGGTAGCGCGAAACTGGTAATCCTTTTGACGCAGGTGCTCAACCTTGTCCTCAGGGAGAGTGATATCCCGGATGGTCTGAGGGCTGGCTACATATCATCAATATGTAAGAAGGGTGACAGAAAAGTTTGCCGGAATTATCGCGGGATCTGCGTTTAAAGTTCGATTGTCAGGATTATTGGTAGGCTGCTCGGGGACAAGTAAGAAAAAGCGTACTCTACCCCTCAGGAACAAGCGGGATTCACGTCTGGACGGTCATGTACGGGCAATATTTTTGTTGTACGTCAACCTATTGAGAAGTCCCAGGAAATGAAACAGGAACTCCACATGGCCTTTATATACCTGCAACAAGCTTATGACAATGTGCCTAGAGAGAGGTTATGGATAGTACTTGAAGAAGCAGGCATTAATAGGGCTCTGATAAAGGCGGTGAGACACCTATTTACCAACGACTTATATCGGATTAAATTCGGTAACCACCTTTCGGACCCTTTTCATGGTATTAAATGATTGAAGAAAGGGTGTAGCATGTCACCCACTCTCTTTAAGATATACCTTCACGAGGCAGTGAAACCTTGGTACAAGCAATGTGGAGATGTTGGGGCGTTCATTGATGGCGAACAGCTACCATCCTTGTTCTTCGCTGACGACCAGGTCGTGTTTGCGAGGCGGAAGGTCTACCTTGAAATGATGGTGTGTGCCCTAAAGATCTGCTACGAAACGGCGGGCTTAAAAATTAACTTCGAGAAGACCGAGTATATGGCCGTTGGAGATCCTGATACAAATGGGCTTCTGGTGGACAGGGAGGCCTGTAAGAAAGTAAATATATTTAAGTACCTGGGATCTTATTTGGATACTACCGGGTCGTCGGAGTATGACGTCAGGAAAAAGGTGGAGCAAGCCCGAAAAGCTACTAGAATGCTGCATCCGGTCCTATGGAACACAGAGGTGTCTAAGGAAAATAAACGCCGTATTTTCACAACCATTGTCGAATCTATTTTGACTTATTCTTCGGAAACCTGGACTATGAGCCCTCATCTCTACTCAAAGGTGCAGGCGGTTGAAATGGATTTCTGGAGGAGGTGTATCCGTGTCACCAGCCTGGATAGACTAAGAAACGAAGAGATTCGACAGAGGATGGATGTGAATATATCAACAAATGAAAGAATCGGGACACGCCGCTTATGATGGTACGGCCATGTGAAGAGAATGGGATTAGAAAATTGGCCGAACCGAGTGCTGGATTGGGTTCCACCAGGGAGGAGAGGACGAGGACGGCCCAAAAGCAGGTGGATGGAGGGACTCCAGGAAGAGATGGCCGGTAGGGGTTTTCAGGAAGATGATTGGGTGGATCGAGAGGTGTGGAGCTCTGCTCTGACCGGTTGAGGCAACCCATGTTGGAACGCCTATAATAATAAATATAATTATGAATGCACACTCTTAGTCTTGGATATCGTTATTGTATGTTTTTTATAACAGCATATATATTAAATATTATATATATTCAATTATTATTTGTTTTAAGGGAATATCCCAATACATATAGAGTCTATTCCAAATTATTCAAAATAAAATAAATGTAAGATGGGAGTTCATTACTCTTGATTATTTATCGTCGAGTTAAAAAAAAAATCAACTGTGCAGAAAGTCTTTCATTAAGGCTCCATCCATTGCATAATGGGTCTTCTTGTGTTAAGTAGATGGTAGAGACTGTATTGTTTTTAGGATCACTGTTGTACAGGGAGGTGATTAGTTCGAAATCACACTCAATCGGCAGGTTTTTCCTGAATTAAGAGTACCAACATTATAGAGGCTGGATGAGCCTCATCGGATGATCAGATCCATGAGGGTCTATTCGTGGTTTTTACAGATTAAATTATTTTCTGCCACGGCCGGATTTAAACCAGGAAGCTAGCACTATATTTTTCTCATTCTTTGATGTCTGGTACGAATACTGAACCAAATCGTTAGATTTACGACTCATATAAAAAAAGAAAAACACTATCTTTGATATTATTAGAATATTTTTCAAAGCTTTTTATAACCCACGGACTACAGGAAAATCATATCCGACACAGCTATAAATATTTCTCGCGTACACTCCCCGCAAACCCATTTCATCTCATAAAAGAAAACGGCAGAGACCTGCTTGGAAACTTAATAACGTTTTTCTGTTCTGGGGAAAATACCTTAGCTCGTGTATACTGCAACCTGTACCTGTATAAATTAAAGTGGTTTCTGACGATAAATATATAATGAGTACATTTTTTTTCCATGTTTATATAGTTTCATGTTTAATTAGCATAAAATATTTTGTTTATTTGGCGTAAAATGTCCTGTTTTTAATTTTCTTTAATCTTTTAATTGCTAAATTGTGTTTCATTTTTATCGCCACACAGCTTAATTTTTGTTGCACTATTTTTTTATAAAATATTCTATGTTACATATACTAAAAACAATAATTACCTTTACGCTAAAATAAAATCTACATAATATATTCCAACCAAGCACGACCATGTAGTTCCATGTACATTTTTTTCGAGTAAATTACAACTAAATATTTTTAGCTCGGATAATAACACGTGCTCTGTATTTTATATTTTACGCTTCTAATAAATATTTGTTAAGACCCTAAAATATTTGTTAATAAGCGATAACATTGCTATTGAAAAATGTATATACGTCAAATATGCGGAATGTATTTCTCGGACATATTGAATAAATGACGTATATATTACCTTAGAGAAAATCTTAGAAACATACCATAAAAAGGGTGGGTTATTAAAAATTGATTTGGGCTTTTTAATGGAAAGTGACGCAAAAACGCAAAAAGAAGGATTAATGCAACCCACAATGTTGTTGATACGCTTGACTTTTTTGGAGCAATATTGTTATAAAAGGTCAAGGTCTGAGAGAAGAATTTATACTAGGTAGAATAAAAAGAAAATAGGAACTAAAAGAAATTTTCGAATGGCTAAGAAACCTCAATGCAAGAAAATTATAAAACCAAATAAATCAATAAACACAAATATGGCGAACTGTCCCATATTTCAAACAAGTACTGATTATGAACGCAGTAACGTAAATTTTATACTTAGAACTTACAGACGAAAATCATCGGTGTCTGCTCATTTGTTACCTGCTGCAATAAAATGCAGCCTGCAGCTTTGCAATAAATACTTCCTGGTTCATTCTCTGAAAGGTGCAGTTGTTGTCCCAGCTGGTGTTTTATTTTTGGGCGTGACCAGTCTTGCATTTGAATAAAGCCTTATATGTCCTCGGCATTGGCCATTGCAATTGTTCCAAGAATGAATTTTCAGTGCACATATAATTCACGTTATTTAAAAAAAAAAATTTAATTAAAAAAAAATAAAACTATAGCCCTAAAACCCAAGAAGGGTTTTGGGTTCAGTACATGGTAGAGACTGTACCTATTCTAGGACAACGGTTGCGTTGGGAGGTGATTTGCCTGAGATCACTCTCAACCGCACGGGGTTTCCTCTTTATTTTGGGTACCCACTATATAGTAGGTGCATTTAGATCCCACATTGCCGTAGCTGCTAATAGATTAAATAGTTTATCTTCCTCAGCCGAGTTTAAACCCAGACGCTCTATAATAATTATTTTATTGCTTTTAATTTTATTTTCTGTTTCAAATATGTAAACTGATTTCTGAGTGTAGTCTTTTGTTATTTAGACATTTTTGAAAAATCGCTGAATAGTTATAGTAAAATAAATATATCATCAATACATCTTGTAAAAGTATAATATATTTTAAATATTTTTATTTTGAAGAGAAAAGATTTGTCCTGGTTTAAAAATGGGGAATTTAAAAAATGCCATGAATGTAGGTCGAAGGAACATTTAATGCTAAAGATATATTTTGTTATGACTTTAATTTTTTTTTTCCAAACAATGAAGTATTTATGGACTAATCATATTTTTAATACACATTTACAAACAATAATACTTAATTAAAAATTAAAGAAAATAAATTAGTAACTTAATTTCAAAAAGCAATTTCATAATTTAATAAAGACTGTAAAGAGATAGTCGTCACTCTGCTATTATTTCTTAAAGAGGATAAATTACTAAAGCCAAATATAACGGAAATGTCAAGACCCCTATGACTCGCTAGGTTAGAGGGAAGGAAGACATATAAAAAAAAAGTATTAAATTATTTTATAAGTTAGAAAACATTTTTTTTTATTAATGTTGTTTTAAGAAACAAACATGCATTTCAAGATTGATAATGGTCACAATTAAATTCAAGGTGCCATAAAAATAAAAAATATATATATATTGAATCATTGTGGTGGGATTATACAGCTGATAATAAATTATTATGTTTTATAATTTATTTTAATTTATTGTTCTTTTGATAGTGATTATTTTTAAATATTTTTATTTTGAAGAGAAAAGATTTGTCCTGGCCAGGATTCGAATCCAGGTCGTCTGCATCTCTAGTGCAGTGCTCTAACCACTGAGCTACCAGGGGTCGTATCCAAGTCAGACAAATCGAAGCCTTTCGAAGCCTTCGAATCCTTACCAGGACAAATCTTATGTCTTCAAAATAAAAATATTTAAAAATACTATGTGTTGTGATTAATATTATATTAATGACTAAACGTTTATTATAATTATATTTATTCCATTCTCTGATTAATGTTTCTACAGTGGGATATGATTCAGGTTGAAAAAAAAAATATTATAGCTTGAGATAATTACACATTTCTTTGTTCTGGTTAAAGTTAATCTAATGTCTACCGGTTGTCCTCGAAAGTTCATTTCTGAAGATCATTTTTGGTGATCGATCATAACACATTTTGAAAAAATCTTATTTATTTAGTAATCATCATCAGCAGCATTACTCATTCGAATTTCATGGAAATGGGTTTCTACAAAAGCTACAGAATATGTGTCATATACTCGTATTGGGGCATACAAAAGTGAATACATTTATTTTGATATATTGATTTCTTCAAATATTTGTATTCCTAATTTAGAGCTAAAACACTTAGACAAACATAAAATGCAATGTGACCTTGAATTAATTTATCTCTATGTCATTGTAACTAAATAATTTCATTAAAAATATTTATAATAGCATTTATGTCGTAATTAATTTAGTGATTAGATTTTTCATAAATTACTTTTTATACTAGATATTTTGTGAATTCATAGTTAGATTTTAGCTTAGTTCATTCATTTATTGAAAAAGGGATAGGTCAACAGAGACATTAAATAAATGTTAATACATTTAAAAATTCCAACTAAAAACCTTAAGTCTCTAAACTAAAACAGGAAATTGAAAATACCTGTCCAATATTTCGCCTATTCAGGCATCCTCAGGGCAGAAAGAGAATAACAGCAAAGCAAAACATGAATAATGCACCCAAAAAAACACATCCCACCACCTCCAAGGCTCAAATGCAACTACTGAATCATAGGGAAGGTTACTAGATTCCCAGCTGGCTAAGGTTAGATAAAAACAGCTGAATTTGAAACATCAATATACACTCACCAAACCCCAAAACACCAAAACTCCTGAAGTTGAATATTTATTTTAGTCTCCTATTTAATGTTTTTACTAATAGCTCATTTTTTCACTTTCAGGGCATGAATATGAGACTAACCTAGTCTCGAAACTTCGCCTTAAGAAGTTGAAATAACTGACTGAAACTCAAGAACCAAACCATAATAATATATATATATATATATATATATATATATATATATATATAATATTAGTATATATGATAACTTATAATAAAATGGTAACATTGGAAAAGAATAAATAATGATATTTGGGAAATATTAAAATACACGTTTCCAATGAAGTAACCAGATCACTTTATTGGTTGACCATAAAGACATCACACAATCGTAAGACAGACGATATCCATAACACGCAGTGGTCGTTGACAGGGTGAGACTATGAAAGGAGTTGATGACCTTTTACCAAACGTATCCTCCCCATCCAGCAGACCATCCGGTGACTGGGTGAGCCCAGGAAGAATATGCGTAGGGGTATCCGGTCAGGAGGACCTGCTTCTTCTTTCTTACCAACTCTTCCTCTGGGAAGGCCAGGGCGCAGGCGACTACCACAGCCAGGAAGAACTGTTATAATAGAATCATAAATATTATAAACTGAATTATATTTATTATGATAGAAAATATATTCGAGAAATAATTAGTTGTATACTCACAAGGAATTTGATAGAAATCATGTTTGTTGGTTTCTGCTCTGTGAAGAACTGATATAACGAAATTCGAAACCCCGCGCTATATATACACGTATTGGGTTAGAAACATGATTAACGTTTTGTTTTTTCATTTTGGGCGGGCACTCGCAGCTGTTTCGATATAAACAAAGATACTCTTGCCTTGAAACTACACCTTGACCGTGAAATTTCCTATAAATTTTGTTGCCCTTTCATATCCTTATATTAATAAAGACTCAGTATTTATAAAATAATAATAATGATAGTAATGATAAAACTATGAATATATATTATATATATAAACATGATATATTAGATATATATATTATATAAATATCAATAATTAATTAATTTCATTAATTTTTCGTCAATAATTTAACCTCAATATTTAACAAAAATCGTAGCTTCCTCATTGATTTTGGGTCCTCTTGAATCCTGTTAAGTTCAAAAACTAGTGAAATAGTTCTATCGCTTTTTTCACAGTCCTCAAATAATTATTTTTATTTTTTTATTTTATTGATTTTTAGAAATATGTATAAGTTCTTAACTTAGAATGACGTGGTGAAAAATAAATTATAAATATTTCTCACTCTTGATGTACTATTTTGGTTATATTATTTTTATAAAGATTATAATCTTTGAAAAATGATTAGGAAACCTCTGGATGTTTGAATTTTTTTTTATAAAAACTTCAAATTGAGTTGATATAATCAAAATAACAATCCACAATCTTATTAAAATATTTAGTGATATGTGCTATTACTATATCAATGAATTTAACTGACACTATTTATATATTTTAAAGACAGTGTAAATTCTTAGTAAGCTTATAACAAACCTCCCTTTGTTCATATGTGTAGGGTTATACCTCCTTATAAGTTCATTTTATTAGAAAATTTAGTTTTATTGGTTAAAACTTCAATATTTTTTTATCCTGTGGTTGAATGAATTTTGTCAATTTTTGCCTGAAATTCTAATATACGTTGCATAACAAGCTTTCAAAAATTTCGTGGATTTTTGTTCCCTACTTTAAGTTAAAATGTCTACTTTTACATACAAATAATTTTTAATTTTTACTTAACCAGTTATTTGTTACTATTTGTATGTTTGTAATTACTATTTACTACGATATACTAAGTAATAATAATTTACTACGTAATGATTAAATAACTATTTGATATCTGCTTTATTCCCATAAATTATAACAATAATAAGATATACATAACGAGTTGGGGACGAAGTAATATTCGATTGGTTCTGGAATACTTTCAATTTTATTTTTGTATCCTTAATAATTTATGAATAGAAAATAAAATAATTTATATTATTGTTTTTATAAAAGCTGAAGTAAAATAATGTTATCTAATATTTTAATTAAAAATATAAACTGATAAGATAAACTCTTTATGGAGCGTTAAATCAGAGTATAGGCATTTCATTAATAGCTAGTACTCAAGAACGATGAGCTGTTTATGTATATAACAACTATTTTATATATTGACTACTCCCTATTCTGCATCATAATTTATAATATATATTTATGCATATAATATATATGCAGATATTAGATATATATGTAATATCTGTATTCAAAGTAATTACTAAATTGAATTATTCTTTATATAAATATTTATGTGATTAAAAATTGAAATTTAGTATAATATTTAAAATCATAATTTTCTTAGAATAGAACAAATAATAGAAATTTTTACTGCTCCAACTCATTGATTTTCAGTAAACGGTAGGGCCGATACTGTATCTAAGCCAACTGTTGTGCGAGGAAGTTAAGTGGCCACTATTGCTCTCAACTGCCAAGTTTCTCCCACCATGAAGGTACCTTCTGTATTGAGGTCCTAAAAGACCGACTGTTAATGAAATAATTAATTTATCTGCCGCAGCCGTTCTCGAAATCCAGATATCATTCAGAAGAATTTACGCTGCTCGCAAAAAGAAAGTCATGAAAGACACACATGTTACTCTTCTAAGCATTCCCTATTATTTTTATTTATTTTCTTTCATCATGGCCGTACCTAAGTTTAATATACACGTAATTTTTATTATATTAATCTTTGGTGTTATTATCCATCATCATCATAGGCATGTTGGTATTATTCATTAGATTATGAATAATATTATCGAAATTAATTAAATTTTTTTGTTTCCTCAGCCATCAGTTCATGGCTAATGGGTCCAGCAGTCGAAGCGACGTTGAAAAAAAAATATTTAAAAAAATATATATATACCTAAATAACATAAATCTAAATAAAAATTACATTTACACAAAAAACTTCAGTTGTTTCTTCTGGTTTAGACCGTGTAGGTTAATTTTCTGCCAACGTTTCGCCAGACATGCTGCTGACTTCCTCAAGGCTTAATTGACACTGAAGACGCGGCGTTATATAGTCAGCTAACCAGCGGGTTAGCTGGACGTCTTCAGTCTCAATTAAGCCTTGAGGAAGTCAGCAGCATGTCTGGCGAAACTTTGGCAGAAAATTCACCGACACGGTCTAAACCAGAAGAAACGACTGAAGTTTTTTGTATAAATAGTGGCCGTGGAAACTTGAAAGAGTATTTAAAAATTACATTATTAGTAATAAAATTACATATTTATTAATTTATAAATATAAAAATAAAAAGTGCATTTATCCAATGCAGTAAGCAATTCAATCTTTATTTTAATACATTTAAAAATGTTTACTACTGAAATAAAATTATTGCCAATTAATTTTTTTGGTCTAGTTGTACTTATATTTATTACTTCTTACGGTTTATGCCATTAATTGATTACTTCACCTTGGAGTCATCTCGAAATCAAATTCTCACGATGTAAAATTCTGTTTAATATCCTTAAATAACTGATTATAATATAATGTCAACAATAATTCGATCCAAAACAAGGTACATATAACTAATGTCACATACACTGATTAGTTGTAGGTATTAAAAAAAACAGATCTTTATATAATGACATTAGTAATTCAATCGCTAAAAAATATTTAATATTTAACTCTGGACTGAACTAAAATGATAGCCAATTAAATTCTGGCTAAATTGCAAATAAAATTTACCTTGAACGATTATCAGGACACGCCTATAGGATATTTGTTTACCAACAAAATATCTGTACACGCCCTAATACCGTTATTAATTTATTTTTTATCTCGTATATTACTTTCTCATCCCCTCCATTTAATCTTTGCTTTAAAAACCGGCTCTCTGTATAGGTATCAGTATAGGTATCAGTTCTTAACAGAGCCGAAAATTACAAACATGATTTCTATCAAATTTCTTGTGAGTATACAACTAATTATTTCTCGAATGTATTTTCTATCATAATAAATATAATTCAGTTTATAATATTTATGATTCTATTATAACAGTTCTTCCTGGCTGTGGTAGTCGCCTGCGCCCTGGCCCTCCCAGAAGAAGAGTTGGTGAGGCAGAAGAAGCAGGTCCTCCTGACCGGATATCCCTACACCTATTCTTCCTGGGCTCACCCAGTCACCGGATGGTCTGCTGGATGGGGAGGATACGTTTGGTAAAAGGTCATCAACTCCTTTCATAGTCTCACCCTGTCAACGACCACGTGTTATGGATATCGCCTGTCTTACGATTATGTATTGTCTTTATGGTCAACCAATAAAGTGATCTGATTACTTCATTGGAATCATGTCTGTTATTCTTTCCCAAATATCAATCTTTATACATTTTCTATTTTCTATTATTCCCGTCAGTTCTCTGAATATTTTAGACATTCAGAAGAGATATATAAAAAAAAAATGCACCTCTTAGTTATATAATTATTCATAGCCATTTTAAACACAATAAACAAATTTTATAACCGCCATTAAAATAAATATATTATATTCCTCTTTAGAATGTTGTTGAATACTTTTTTAAGTGTCCATTGAACAAAATATATAGTCATTGCACTTTAAAAAAATAAACTGAAGGACTTTCGATACAGTTAATGGTTTGAATGAAACTGTACATTTTCTTAGTCAACACTTGGTTAAAATCTCCCTTAACCACCAGGTTTTTTCTTCTTAGGTAAGAGAAAATCCACTTCATAGAGGTTGAATGGGCCTGAGGAGATTCTTCATACACCACAGAGCATTCAAATCTATCAACGGAATACAGAATCGATGGTTTTGAATACAAGAGATCAACCGCCATCCTACTTAGTGATCTAATTTATCCCCTCTTAGAATATGTTGAAAAATTCCTGTTCAGGAATCAGGAAGAACATAGGAACGGATTTCTGTCATACAAATATTACTACACAGATTTTCAAAATAAATATTCTGACACTGTTGGTATTGATGTTTAAAAAAAATTATCAAATTGAGCTAGGCGACTGCACAAGTTTGCAAAGTTTAAATCACATAATGATAATTTTATAGAAAGTTTAGTTAACAAAATCAACGATATTAAAAACAAAACAGTGAATCAACCATAATTAAGGTTAATAATGACAATACTTTTTTTTTTTGTGTAGTTATTATACATACTCTTTACATGATTTAGGCCATTAAATGATAACTTCAGGTTTGAATCTTCTCCATTGAAATTCTACTCGAATAGAATACTTGCAAGGCAAAAATCATACAATAAAGCAAGAAAAAAACATTATCCAGTCATACTTGATCATTTATTAATTCTTCATACGTTTCGAAATTTAGTCATTATCAATTGTTAAAATTTATGGTTTTATGCATCAACCTAAATTGTATATAAATATATAAAGTTATAAGTCATTTTTTCTGTAAATACAACAATAAAAATTAAATTAATTAAAATAATATAAATTTAAAAATATTTGTTGTCCCAACAATTAGCTAAATAAAGCATAGATACCTCTAAAATGAATAAAAAATGTAAATAACTTTGAACTATGAGATAAGAAGGTGAAATATCTTTTAAAGATAATACAAATTTAAAGAATTATTCTGGTTAATTTGTACATTTATAATTTAAGGCGTGAAGATTTTAAACAATAGTAAAAATTATATTAACTCTCTGCTAATATCATAGTTCAAAGTATCAAATCATTCCTTTAACTTGTAGTTGACCATGGAGCATAAGTATTCCCTAGATGAAGAACAATTTTTTAAATTAATATTATAACAATGCGTATTTCCGTTTACAAACCACCGTCCATGGAGCACCACCCAAACCCAAACCCGCAAGATCACTCTTAACGCAATCCTCCCACCTACGCCTCGGTGGATCTTCCCAGTCGGTACAGCGCCAATTAGCATCTTAGGAATTCGTTCATTACTAAGCCCATCTCAATCTTCGCGAAGCTATCACCTGAATAATATTTACTGGATGCATGCTTTGCAATTTCGCGTTATGTTATCTCATCTATTCCCCAGCGGTCTCATCCTTTTTTGGACTAAATATTTTACGTAACACCTTATTTTCGAATACCTGAAAAAGTTGTTCATCCTTCAGCGTTAGCGGCCAAGTTTTGCATCATTAGAGAAGAGATGGATGATTGTTTTATAAATTATAATTTTTAGATTTCGGGACAAAAGACGCGAGCTTAGTAATTTCGAGGCCGAATTATTACTAGCATTTGCCGCCTTTCATTGCTCCTTTATTTCCTCTTGAAAATAGTTTTTTCTAGTTGCCATAGTAACCTAAGTACTTAAACGTCTTCACTGTTCGAACTTATCCCCTCCTACAACAATATCACCAAAATTTCGCCCTTTTCTGCAATTAACAATATTTAATTTTTAACTTAATCAATTTTACTCTAAACATAACAATGTCGTAATTAGTTAAAACAATTCACGCAGTTACGTCATAGCTTCTGTATTATAAAACTTTTTACTTTTATATAACTTTCTTACCTCGGCGTATTTTTGGAAACATTTAGAGTTGCCTAAAGTCGTTTAACGGTCGAAACTTTTCTCCGCGTAGCCTCCAAGGAATGATTTCTGAACTTTATTCCCTGTCTTTCGCTACTTCACAGTTTCTTCCGTTCGTCTCATGGATTGGTCGTGAAATATAGTTCTGGTGTGTATATATATTCCAATATAGTTGGAAGTGTGTTACTTCTGTAACTTGAGAACTATATATATATATATAAGTTATGAGTAGGAGCAGGACAGTATTATTACTAATACCATTGGTGTAAATGTAAACATTGTAAAACAGATAAAAGCAGGATTACCAGACCAAATAAAGCAGTGTGTTTCCAGAAGTCAAACAGTGTGTTTCTTTACAACCTTTTTTCATTCTTTTTTTTATTCTTTTTCGTGCGGCATCGCTTAAGTTATATATATATATATATATATATATATATATATATATATATATATATATATATATATATATGTAGATATATATGATAAGACTAAATATATCATATTTTCTCGAAGAAGGACCTCTATTAAACATAATTACAAAATTAAAACCATACTTGACTGGATAAAGGTTTTTTATTGTGTTAATGAACTATTCGATTTATAGTCTGCATACGTTTTGTTAAAATATAATTTTAATTCTAATCTAATTTTAATAAAAGATGACCATGGGGGACAATTGACCTCTAAGTAAAACATTTTTAAACATTAATAAAGACAATAATGAAAACAAAAAATTATGACTTGTAACTTTTTCAAGTTATTAACTAAGATGAAAGGATACAAGAATTCTTTATATAAATAATTGACAATGACATTTAATGTCGAAACGTCTTATTAAAAGCATAATTGACTGGATAAAGGTTTTTTATTGTGTTAATGAAATATTAGATAAATGTCAGTCCAGTTTACATCTTTTTAAAAATATAAATCGAATTTCAATTGCTGCAAAATTATATATGGGACATCTTTACTCCCCAAAATAATTTATGCAGTACAGTTAGTTCATGTATGGCATACAGGTATAAAACGTAAAATAAATGTGACCAAACTCCAAAGGGTTCTGAGATTGATCGCAATTAAAATTTGTAAAGGTTTTAGAACACTTTCTTTTGAGGCAGCAACTATTCTTGCTGGCATAGTTTCACTCACGTTGAAAATAGAAGAAGCTGTTTCATTATTTAATTCCAAAAGAATGTCGAAAATATATTTTAAATCTGACCTACAACGATGCAGAAAATAAAACCGATTGTTGTAATTAGTTACATCCAGCTCGCTATTCACTCATCAACTCACAGACCAATATTTCAATCACTAACTGTACTCACATATACACAGACGGAAGCAAAGATGAGGACAAGGCTGGATGTGCATGGTTTGAAGAAAATAAATCTGGCTTAGTCATCGAAAAACTGTATAAATTGAGCTCCTGGTGCTCAAACAACAAAGCGGAAAAATTCGTTGTTTTAAAGGTTGTAGAATTTCTATATGAACATCCTTCGCAGACTTACACCCACATTACCATACTTTATTTATAAATAATTTTTATAATAATGTCTGTTTTTTTGTTTTTTTCAGGTTAGTATTTTCTTTAAGATTTTCACCAAACCGCTGTTCAGAGGTAGGAATATTTTATGTAACTATAATAGTAGTAATTAAATTTAAAGTAGTAATTAAGCTGTTACCTCAGTCATATAAATGGCCTGTTAGAGATCGATAGTTTTAAAGAGAAATATTCTTAAACAACAATTTAAATGTATTTACTCCCGTTATAAGTTATTAATTTTTTAAGCCATGTCTTTCTAAAGAAAGATATTTTAACATTTTCATTTCTTGTAACATAATCAAGTGCTAATTTAATTTGGAAAGCGAAACACTTTGAACCTTCTGACATTTTCTGCGATTTTAATTTTCCAATGGCTATTTCGACTTCCTCCTTGCTCGGTCATGGTTTAAAAAAAAAAACTTTTACAAACTACAACCCTTGACCGAGTTTAGGTTTCAGTACATGGTAGAGATTGTATTATTTCATGGTCAATGGTTATGCAGGGAAGTGATTTGTCCTAGTTCCTTAGATAGATTCCCCCTCCTCTTATATTCAGTACTCACTTTACAGAGGCTGGGTGAGCCACGGAAGGGTCCTAGATCCATAGGGTCCATCACCGGCCAACAGACTAAATAAAAGTCTTTCCAGCAGCGGGAATATTCGGCATGACACTCTTATATTCCGAATCAGATATTTAATTATTATTTCCGGTATTTCAAACACTGTCGAAGTGATAATAAACTTTTTAATCTACTCATCCTCGTATTTCTCTAGTCTCTCTAGAGATTACTTTGCCGATGTTTCTGAAATAAA
This sequence comes from Troilus luridus, assembly GCA_964056705.1. NCBI lineage: Eukaryota > Metazoa > Arthropoda > Insecta > Hemiptera > Pentatomidae > Troilus > Troilus luridus. The sequence continues at coordinate 103,133,058 of OZ057416.1, read as the reverse complement.
TGTCTTGATACTTAGCCTCAGATATAGCCTTGAGGAAGCAGTATGGAAATCGAAACGTCAGCAAAGAACTTGACAACACGGTTGAAACCAGAAGAAATAGGCGATGAATGACATAAAAATAATTGTTTTAATTATTATTATGTAGCCTCGACTCCTAGCGTTCTGAATTCTGTTAGACGGATCAACAATATCAAATCTAGTGCAATCTTGTGGTTCCTCAGCCTCATATGAAGCACGTATGGCCAGCGAAACGTCGGCAAAGAGCTTAATGACACACCAGAAGAAATGCGTGATGAATGGGTTAGAAATAATGACCGTAGCCATTTAAGAGAGTATTCATTTTAAACCTACTCAAATGTGAAAAAAAAACCAAGATATTGTTATATTTCATCATTATTTCCACGCGTCACTGTTACATACCGTATAGAAGATCTGCCTATATCCAATGCCCTATCTCTTGTAAGAATCAACTAAAAGCTAAAAGAAAAAAAAAAATAAACCTAGCATTCAATAACACTAAATCGATCAATATCAATATCCGATTGCGTGTTCATTCTTATTCTGTCATTGTTATTGAATGATTTATCGTTATACAACGCAATAGCTGCTATCTAATTTATTTGTCCATTTCCTTCGTCCTTCCTGTGACTCCTTTCATTCACGCTAATGCTAGTGAAAATACATCTTGGATGCATTAGAAGAAATGCATTAGGGACAGTGATGCATCACAGCTGTTGGCTACGCTATATAATTTTAATTAAAAGGAATCGCTCGAGTCAGATATACATCGTTTAAAGACTGGTTTACTCTCCCATTAAGAGATTACTTTCACATGTGGTCAATACATTGATTTTATTATGTGGGGCGAACGGGAATACATTTTCTTATTATTAATATAACCTACCTTAGCATCGATATATGTATAAAAACTAACTCAATATATATAATTTTAACACCTTGTGAAATTCATTAATGTGCAAAAATAGAACTTCCATATGGCCAAGAGGCTACTTAATAAAAATCAGATGGTATTTACGTAAAAGTAGGGTTAACAAAGTATATCTTCGGATAGGGATCCGAATACGGATATTTGGTGTCAAGATCCGTGGATACAGATACGGATCTTATATTTTCATATTTTTAACATTCTCAATCGATGTCGGTGCCTTTGACCTTGATAGTTGTCGGCAGTTGACGCTTTGTGTGACAGACAGGACGGTAAATGTTTCGAGTTGTCGACTGCGCGGCATTGGTAACGTTTGTGTTTGGTAGTGATTTATAAAATTGTCTACAAAGAAGTTTTTTTTTAAACCTTGACAGGATTGCCTGAGCTAAATGTTAAATGTCAATAGTTTTTCACTGCTGCCTAATAATCTTTATTCAGGGTTATTATAAATTTACTGAAAACCTCTTGTGTGTGTTAGTAACACAAAAAATTTCGTTTCTCCATACAAACTAATATCAGTTTGTATCGGATCTTTCTTCTCCCTCGGGTATCCGCGGATACGGATACGGATGACTAAGCTGCTTAGAGAGCATCTTTTGGGGAAGCCAGGAGTAAGATTTAGATGATAATAACGAGGGAGGGTGACGGATGTTAGGAGGGATTGATTTCCACAATGTGGTGGAACGGGTGAGGATGGGACGTTGGAATGCTTTGGTTCTGTCGGAACGAATATAGAGATCAGAAAGGCGAAATCTTGTTATCCGACACATCACAACTAAAAAGTATATAAAACCAAAAACTTCAAAGAAAAAAATAACAAAAAAAATACAGCAAATATAATACCTTAAAAAAATAGCAGTTACAAATGAGAACTGCAAGAGTAGAACAAAAAATGTGTAATAGAATAACAAATGTTGGTATATTAGAATAACGAATGGGTACAGCAAGAATATAACATATGTATGTGGCCAGACTGTATTCACATATGTACTTAAAACCAAAAATAAAGTTCTTGTCATAGAAGACAAATAAAATAACAATAAATAAATAAATTACAAAAATAAAACAATTTTTAAAATACTCCAATTGCTGCAAAAATAGAACAACAAATGTGTACTAGAATAACAAATGCAAACATAAAGAATAGAGCATACATCTGGGCATGAGGCTGCTTTCTCACATTCAGATTTTATTTTCATGAGTACTTAAAAAGTAAATAACAACCAAAAAAATATGTCTAGTCTTGAAAGAAAAAGAAAATAACAGAATATAAAATATTTTAAAAAATGTTAATTACAAATGTGTACAACAAAAGTAGAACAAACACATCTGGCAAGAGCCTACTTAATTAAATCAGATGGTATTTACTGAAAAAGTAAATAAAAAACAAAAATAATGTTCTTGTCATGAAAAATAAAAACAAAACAAACATATAAGTGCAAATAAATTATAGAAAAAAATATTGTGATTAGAGAAGAAAATTAACGATAAGTCATTATTTATTTCCGAATGATATGAGTTAATTTTTATAACTAATTAGAAATAATTTTTTGGACAGTGAAGTGAACATAACTAGTAAAGTAAGATAAAGATCTTTCATACATAAATATACATAAAATAACAATAAATGGGGAAAAAAAATAACAGCCAAAAAAACAATGGTAAAAATTGGATACTTCTGATGGATAAAAGATAATATGGGGATAGGTAAGAAACATGCTAGATATTAGGTTGGAATTGTGTTTGAGCAGACGAGAAAGGACTGAAGCAGGAAATTATATAATACATTGTATTTACTGAATATTAAATATAAGTAAGGAAGAAAATAAATGGGGGTGCAGTCAAATAAAAACACTAAATAAGGGGTTACTTATTTAATTATGTGCCGACGTTTCGACCCACTTTGTGGATCATCTTCAGGGCTAAGATAACAGAACAACAGAACTATAAAAATACATTGCAGTACTAAGTATATGATAAAATAGAAAAAATATATATGTAGAGAGGTAGAAATTTGAATCGATCTTGAGGTTAACAGTGGAGGAATCTAAATTTATGTGGATAGTTTCAGAGAGTATGCGTTTATCATGGTTGGGGACAAAAGCTAGGATGGATGTATTTTCAAAGTCAAAATTGTGGTTAAGGGATAAGGCGTGTTCGGAGAGTTTTGACGCGGTAAGGTTATGGGAGGAAATGGAGTATTTGTGTTGGTAAATACGGTCTTTAAGGAAGTTATTAGTTTCGCCGATGTAGGAAGAGTTGCAATTAGGAGTAGAGCAGGGGATACGGTAGACGACATGGGAGCTTTGTTTAAGGGGAATGGGATCTTTTACTCTGGTATAAATATTGGAGAGTTTGTTATGGGATTTAAAGGCGATGCGTAAATTGGGGATAGATGAACGTAAGGATGGTGAATTAAATAAGTAACCACTTATTTAGTGTTTTTATTTCACTGCACCCCCAACTATTTTCTTCCTTACGTCTATCTTCCAGTCAACCATCCCCTCGTTTCTCATGAATATTAAATAACAACTTCCTAGACAAAAGTGGGAAAAATTAAATAAAGACAACTGTTTATGAATGATTAATGATGGACAATAAAAAATAATAGAAATTACACGTACTAAACATTTAAAAAGTACGATAAGAATAATAAAAATATTTTTGTTTTGAAGAGAAAATAATTACCCTTGCCGGTCGTCTGCTTTTCCGTAGCAGTGCTCTAAGCCATTTAGTTACAAGGGGTCGTATCCAACTAAGACAAAATTGTTCTCTTCACCGATCCTAATGAGGATAACTTCAAAACAAAATTATTTAAAAATCATTAACCTTAAAAATAACAATTAATAAATATAAATTCATATTACAAAAGAGTGAAAAGGAAAGTAAAAGTGCTGGAGTAAAAAGTCACAATAATAACTCACTCATCGAACATAGTAAATAAATTATACAAGTATAAATTAGATGGACGCATAATGATGGGAACAGATTCATTAAAGGGATACGATGAGTCTGTATAAACTGTTGATGTGAGATGTACTACACAGTAGATGTCTTTAATGTGATTTTTGTTATGGCACATGTCATGATGATCGGCGACTGGTTAGTTTTTCAAACATTTTAGAGATTTAAGGTTTGCTTTGGCGGATTTTCCTATTGCATTTTAAATAAAAATGTATGTCTCTTTTTGAGTTTATGCTAATTCTATTAATATAATTAGTTTTTGTTAACATTACAGATAAAATTATTATTACACATCTCCTATTTTATTTTTATTATAAGTAGAAAGACTAGGGAATTCTATTTTCAGACACCCAGAAATTGAGTGAACCTAGCAATTGAACCTCCGTCGAATTGGGTGAGATTGGATTGAGAGCGAATCGCTTTCAAGAAAAGGAATATTAACGTTACCTGAAATCCGAATTGCAATGACACTTGTAATAGAGATAGACTTAGTTTAATTCTCATTGTTCTTTATAATAATTAAAAAATTATTCAATATTTTGTTATATAGATTTTTCCCGTGAGAAATATATTTTTTGTTGGTTCGAATATATAAAAGAGTTCGTATTGTTTCCGATTTTGAAGATTCACAATTATTATTATCAATCCATATGTTTTAGGCATATTCATCTTTAGTATCTTCTTATTGTCAGAGTATTTTAATGCACTGGAATAATATTTTGTTTATGTTGCACTGAATATTTAAGCATTATAATTTTAATCTTTATGCAATCAGAGTATTTATGCGAATTGAATTATTTTTTTAAATATGTTAGAATAGAAAAATCACTTTATTCTGAGACTAAAAAAAAAAAAAAAAAAAAAAAAAAAAAAAAAAAAAAAAAAAAAAAAAAAAAAAAAAAAAAAATCCCTTGCGATATAACATACATGAACAGAAATAGAATTATAATATATATATATATCTGACCAGAAGGCTACATGATACAAATCATAAAGCGTATAAAAAGTGACAGAAGGCAAAAAGAAAATATAAACAATAATAAGTAAATTAACAGTACGAATCCTGACAATATTATAATCCTGATCCTGACAAGATTAATAATCCTGACAATTAAAAGAGTAGATTGATTGCAGGATCTAGCAAGTAATACTTTCTTTACTTGATATACATTTTCTTAAAAAAAAATTAAATCACCGAAATAACACAAAAATTATTCAATACATACCATTCTAGGCAAATGATTAACCTGCTTACAGAGCATCTTTTTGGGAAGCCAGGAGCAAGAATTTGAATGACAATAGTGAGGGAGCGTGACAATTGTCAGGAGGGATTGAGTTCCACAACGGGCGAGGAAGGAACGTTCGAATGCTTTGGTTCTGTGGAAACGAATATAGGACGGCGAGAATCAGAAAGGTGAGATCTTGTTTTATGGTGCTGGACTGAGGATTTGAATTGGAGGAGACTGTAGATATATGAAGGGTGCTGAGAGTTAATGGATTGGTATAGGAATGAACAGAGGAAATATTGTCTTCGCAAAGGGAGGGAAGAGCCACTTTAACTCATCATAAAGGTGAGAAACGCGCGATCGCTTCGGAGTACCTACGACAAATCTTAGAGAGCAGTTCATTATTCGCTTTAATCTGTCTTCAAGAATTTTAGAAAGGCTTCCGTATACCACGCTACAGTAGTCAAAGTGGAGGAAGATGAGAGATGATACGAGGACCTTATCATATTGTCGGAGTATTTCTGTGTATTGAAATTTTTTTTTTAATATTATAAGAGTATTTTTATATATTGAAATGGCATTATTATGTGTATTTTTCTAACATAATTGAAGTGATAGGAACAAGTTGAATAAATTTTTGTGTTGGATGAAACAACAACCGATATTAAAAATCTGTCAGGGCTAAGCACAAGGGTAATTGCCAAATGGTCGTCCAAAGTGTACATGGGATGATTTTGTAAGACAATAAGAATTTGAATTATACTGGCGAATGGAGGACCTCTGGGAATAGCGGTATCAAACCCCTGGGTTCGCTTGGCCTTTGTTTATTTTTTTTTCTTTCTGATGTCTCCTTACACTAAGCACAAATAAGAAGAGTTTATTTAATAATAGTTTAATATCGCTTGCAAGAACACTGCTTAGGTTACAACTTTACATAGGAGGTCCCATAATGCAAACTTGCTGGATATGAACCTGGTGAATATAATTGAAGTGATGGATCGCAAAGATTGAGATGAGATTGTTGTAGGGTTTGTTTAAGAACGATTTCCTAAAGTTAATTTTGGCTGATCCGATCGGTAAACGTCCTAGAAGTAGACTGTGGAGATCGCTTTAAGGATCTCAAGTGTGTAGTAATCCGTGGACTGGAGTTATGTCTAATATAATTATGTCCAATTAAATTCCATATGGAAGTATGAGTTCTTTTAGATTTGTTTTTTCCAAAATTAACTCGAGATTGCTTAGCTGGAGTAAATATTGTGATGAAGTCCGGCGTTCTTTCAAGTCTCTTAGGTCCACTAATTGCACTTGGGGGGGGGCAATTATAACTTAAGCAAACTGAGATCAAAGTGGACAGTTTTGTCTTTTTTCCTAATAAAGATCTTCATGCTTTTTCTCAGTTTTCCAAAAACTCTTAGTTCTTGGATAGCGAATATAGTTGTAAAGTTTCTTTAGAAGATAAAATGATAAACTTTAAGATAGTTGTTGGTCTCGTTTATCTATAAGTCAATTATATAAGTTTCTGTTAACTATGATTAAATGAGTTCGAATATGCTCGTGTATGGAATCAATGAGGATCATCCAGACAAAACCGTTCTGATTAGAAAGGAAATAACTTCAGTTCTTGTGCTTGTGAACTAAATTACAAGCTCTGAAGAAGACTTGCATTTGTGGGTCGAAACGTCGGTTTCTAATTAATAGTTTATCACTATTTAAGATATCATTTTTTTTCACTTCCATCCGGACCATTGTCTTCTCTGATAATTTAATAACTTTGAAAAACATATTATGTTGTTTATTTGAAGGACTACAATTTGTTTTATTGCTTTTGAATTGAACCTTAATACAAAAATACCTGTATAATATCATTTTTTTTTTTATCCTTAGCGATCTGCAAACAGAACCAGAAGTGGAACGATTATATCAAAAATAGCTCGACTATTAGCGGCCGGTGTCCTTCATGAAACTGGTTGTCCAACATTTTGGCTAAAAATAATTTTCCTATGTTTGTTTTATTAATATATTTTTTATGATGCTAAGAAAGGTCATCAAACCTAGACTTTTTCCTTTTTTTTTTTTATTTAATGGTTACCGGGAATTTGTTACTAAGGAGTTATTTGTAGTATCATGATATTTCTAATACCATAAATATGTTTCTTGAATGAAAAAGAAAAGAGAAGTTGTTTTATTTATGACTTGTTTATGCATATGATTCCCTAATGGTAGCTTCGTGTCAAACAGCATATACATAATTTAATCTTTTAACAGCCATAGATGGGATATCCACCCCATGGTAGTAGACATCCAAGGTAGTGGGATCTAAGGACTTTTCTGTTGCTCGCCCAACCTCTATAAAATCCTTTTCTTAGAAACAGTGTGGCCTCTATCATTTATATTTATATATCCGATCTGAACTTATGTTAATATAATAATCACGCTTATGTATTGTAAGTGAAAAATAACATATTCTGGTTTTAAATTATTATTTAATTTGATTTTTTATTAATTTTGTAAAAATGTAAAATAGGCACTGTAGTATTAAAGATTTCTAAAATCGTTTAATAATAATGTTTTTAATATGTAGATTTCAGTTTATTAAAAAGTTTATTCTTAAAAAGAACATTCTTCCCCTCGTATACATCGCAAATTGCTAGAACGCGGGGACTTGGGATCAGTGAAAAGAAAGGATATGAACACGGCCGGGAGGCGTGCTTGATTGGGCCAGGATAGCTCAAATGGTAGGGTTCCAGACTAACGATCTGGGCGACCCGGGTTCGAGTCCCGGTCCTGGACATATCTTTTCTTTTCAAATAAAAATATTTAAAAATTGATATCAAATAAAATACAATAAATTATAATAATTATAAAGACGTAAGTCAACAAGATCCAAATTAAAATAATGTTCAACGAATATTCTTCCCCTCGTATACATCCCAAATTGCGAGAACGCGGGGACTTGGGATCAGTGAAAAGAAAGGACCGGGAGGCGTGGTTGATTGGGCCAGGATAGGTCAAATGGTAGAGTTCCAGACTAGCGATCTGGGCGAGCCGGGCTCGAGTCCCGGTCCTGGACATATCTTTTCTTTTTAAAAAAATCATATTAAAAAAGTTTTTATATATTAAAAATTATCATGAGTAAAAAACTAGAAACAGTTTTTTTGTAATTGGATAACAAGTGTTGATACAAAACGTTACATATATTTGAATATATTTACTATTTTATAATAATTAAAAAGTGTTATGCTATAATTTGTATCTTAAAAATACTTGGCGCTATGTTTTTAAATCATATTTAAATAGATACGTTTGATTCAGTGGATGAACCAACGTCCTTATGAATAATTTTAACTACATCTATAATATAGAACTGTAATTATCAAGATTATATTCAAATAAGCCCCTCCTTGGCTTTAAAAAAAGGTGATCAGATACTGAATTTTTACCTGCTCTGGTCGGAAGTGGAACCCGAAGGCCAGCAACATGGCGAATTCACTTTAAGTGGCTGTCGTTTACATAACAATGTCTCTCTGCTCTTGAAGCAAAATTATGCAAAACGAATATCCCTTTGTGTTCCCCCGAGTTACGTTAGGTGCAATGTAATCTCCAAGAATGCTTAAACTCTAATTAGTCGAATCTTTCTATTGAGTTATATTTTTGCTTCCTTAGTCATTATATAGTTATAATAAATAAATATATTTAAGATTAATTAAACAAATCTAATAATTCATTCACTCAATGAAACCTATTTCTAGTCTTTTTTGCCATATAACTTTATTATGTGGATACGTTTCGACTATATGTCATTTTCAATCCATCAAGAACTTCTTTAACATCTAAGAAGAGTTATAAGTCATCTTTTCTCTGTAAATTATTAATTACATACAATCATAACAATATAATAAATATACATTTCTTTAAATCGTCCATAATAGAAGTACGTATAGATACCTTTTTTTATTATTCATTGTCATTTGCTAAAATTTTTCTTGAAGGTCTATTGTCCTCCATGGTCCTTTTGTTAATAATTTAAACTTTGGTCTCTATTTATACTATATTTTATTTATATTCACATACTAAAATTTTTTTTTTCTCATTTGAATCTACCATAATTAAATTACAAATCGAAAATCTATACGTAAAATTTATTAAGTTTATTATTTTATTTTTAATATATTTTTATACGTTCTTAATTTAAATAAGTCAGATAGGACTGAAATTGGGATATCTAGGTAACTGTTGGGAGGTTATAGTGTGTTAGGTTATCTCTCTATGTTTTTAAAGTAAAACTTCCTATTTATTATTTTCTATTTAACTTCAAAATAACTGATGCATATAATTTACTTATTTCTCCTACATCTTTCCTATCATTCACCACATGATCTATTTTGTCGCTAATATATAATGCTTCAAGGAATCGTTTTTTAATTAGTTTAATTAGTTTTAATTAAATTAGTACAAGCCCTCACCTAAGGACAAGCCCATCGAACAGGTGAGAACCTTTAAATATCTGGGAGCACACCTTGATGAGAATGGAGTCATGGACAATCAAATCCGGGAGAGGGTCAACTCAGCTGGTAAATTGTTCCATGCACTAAATAAAAGGTTCCTGAATAAAAGAGAAGTATCCAAGGAAACAAAGTTGAGGGTATATAAATCTACTTTTCTCCCCATATTAACATACTCCTCGGAATCTTGGACTTTAACCACCAAACATAAAAGTAGGATCCAGGCTTCAGAAATGAGATTCCTAAGGAAGATAGAGGGAAAAACAAGACTAGACCGAATTCGCAACTCGATCATTAGACCAAGCCTTGGAGTGGACCCTGCGGAAAAAGCCATTGAAGAAAACAGTCTAAGATGGTTTGGACATGTTTTAAGAATAGAAAATAACAGGCTGGTCAAGATGACTTACGAGGCTAAGGTTGAAGGAAGAAAGTCCAGAGGAAGACCCCGACGCACCTGGGAAGATGTTATTAAGGAAAGCTTCGCAAAGAGATGTCTGCAATGGAATAGAAGGAGAGAAATGGTAGAAGATCGTACGGTGTGCTCAGGGCTATACAGAAAGAAACCTCACACTGCAGAGCGTTAGAGAGGAACGACTATGATGATGATTATATTTCTAATTTATAACAATTTTGTGCGATGCTTCAATCTCTCAACTAATTATTTCATTCAACTATCACTTGACATAAATATATTTTAAGAGTTTCTAGTTGAATTTTCTGTTGTTAACATCTAGTCCAAAATCACACTGAACCATCAGGTTTCCTAATTAAGGGTACCCACTATGAAGAGGGTGGGTGATTTTAATTGGTAGTTTAAATCTGCCATACTACCTATATAATGGCCTGTCCTGATTAAAATTATTTGTATAACAATATCTGCTGTTATAATTTTAAAAGTTATGGCCTTTGTTGTTTCAGGCTACTTTAATGTTTGCTGGACAAACGCTCTAAGCTCACAATTACTTACAAAATACTCATATGCATGACTATTATAAGGCCTTTTTGGGACTTGCGGATTAGAGCTTTGGGGCACAATCGAATTCCTCTCGCATTCAATCCTTACAATCCAAAATCCTTCGTAAAATCCTCAATGCTCCTTACTTTTGAGGTATTTACAAAATCATGCATAACGACCGTAACGTAATTGTGCTGATTTGCCCCGGACTTGATATCAATCCTTTCATGACAAACTTTATTCCCACTCAAACCGACTTGTTTCAAACTTTCTCTTCATTTCCAGATTCCGAGACTTCTGAAATGAAGATGGCCACGCGACCTTCTAACTTGAATCAGTTTTTTTAGTATCAGTGGGCAGTTTCTGTACTTGCCTTTACTTACTGTCTGCTATATATCATCCATGACATTGAATTGTTTTGTTAGTTATTACAATAATTTAAATAAATTATTAATTAGTAAAATTAATTATAGCTTTTAGTTGAAATGCTGAACTAAAATTGTGAAGACAGATATGACCTTTTAATGAACCGCTTTGTTGTAACTGGATCCGCTTGTGAAAGATGATGCCTTCAGTAAGAAGTTAATTATTCAAACCTAAAACGAAGCAACTTCCTCAACGGAATCTCTTTATTTATATTATAAATTATTTTATACACTATATTTTAAATTTATGACTAACCGTAAACATTTAACAAAGAGAAATTAAGAATTAAAGCATCAAATTAATTATTAATTATTTATATGTATGCATGCAGGTATATATATATATGTAAATATAAACGTGAAATGACTTATACGATCGAATCACTCTTTATAATAATAGTAACAATTAAGATTTTACACGAGTCAACAAAGATAATAATTTAACACAAGAAATAAAGTTGAAGTTTAAGCACACAATATATTTTTGTAACCTTTACAGCTTCTCTATTTTATATCAACATATGATCTATGACTTCCTTGTATCTTTCTTCCTCAGGTACACTCGGCGGTCCCGAGTTTACCCGATCGAACGTTTCACCTCAGAGCGTGACGGGTCAGGCTTACTACCTACGAAAAAATGTGTATGCGTTGCGCCAAAAGAAGTTTTCACTTCAAAAATTAGCAGCCTACGTTTGGCCAATTTAGGATCATCACGGCTTACACCTAAAGGATAATAACATCAAACAGAGCCATGACTCATCAAATAGAGCCAAAAACCTTACCTCATGACGTTTAACAAACAACGACCGGTTGCTTACGAACCAATAATTTATACTTCTATGAGTAAGGTTAATTTCTCTATTTTATAAATCTATTTGGATGTCGACGTGAGATGTCCTGCAGTTTGTATACACTTGATGTTATTTTTCTTATAGTGTAAGTCATGCTGATGCCTGAATTGGAGAAAGAGTTGTATAGTTAGACTCTTTCCAATGTTTTAGAGACTAAAGGGATTGCATTTGGGGATTTTAAATTTTGCATTGCCATTAATAATGTATGTGTCTTTTTGTGTTATTACTCATTTTTATTTATCCATCATAAATAGTTACAAATTTCGTGATATTTTACTTCTTATCCTTTTTCTCTGTTTGTTGTGGAACATTATTAGGATTCAGTAAGGTTGCTTTCATTGAATTTAAATTAATCTCTCGAGGTTCATTTACTTGGGATGTCCACATTCTTCGAGGTTGGCACCCCTCCATCGCTTTCTCCTTGTGCCTTGCACGGACTTTCAGTTCTTTGGACATAGTAGTCTCAAGGGTGTCTCATTAATTAGATATAGGTCAAGAAAGCATTAAGAATCTTTTTTTGAATCATATTTCTATTGATTTATCTTATTTTATTATTCTTTTATGAGTGGAAAATTGTTGACTGGATAATTCCAATGATGGATTACATTGACCAGGGGTTGTAGTCAAAGTTAACTCGATATAAACAGAACTTGTTTTTTAATTGTGCCAACGTTTTGGTTTACGATGTAGGGCATCTTCAGGGCAAATAGCGGGTGTGGTGACTTTTCAAACTAACACTTGTCAACTGTGTTTGAGTGGCAAATAGTTGACTGGATAATTCAATCCATCATTATTATTCTTTTAAGTTTCCTTTGCACCTGCGCAGAATCGGGAGTGAAAAATTTGATCTCAATGTTTTGTTTTAACACCTCATTTCCAGAAATTTGAAATTTTTGGATACTGATTAATATTTTTCGAAGAGATCTCTATACAATTGTCTTGTTTATAGTAAGTTGAACCTGATGACAGAGAGTAAGAAAGATAAAGAACAAGAGGATTTGGTGATGTGTCGATGAATGGAATGTTGTAAGTTTCCTGTCAACTATATGATTTTATTGGAATGGTCACGTCATCGGGTATAGTGTGCATCATAAGAAACACTATAGAAGCATTAACAATTTTTCATAGAATTTCGGATTGTGTTGTTTGTATCAATTATATATCGACGTGTCTGTGCTGAGCCCCAAAGTTCTGCACCACATATTTGAATACACTTCATATACTTGAGTGTTGTAGGTTAGTCGTTTGTCAAGTGAAGATCTATAGTCCAAAAGATGATAGTTGTTGTCTCTCGTTAGTTATTGTTCTTTTAATTTTGTGTATATTTTTCACGTAAATCTTTTGTCCAAGTATAATCTGACATAGCATACAAAGTTTTTAGAAATTCATAAATTTATTAAAAAGAAAATTATTATAATATTTTCAAGTATTAGAACCTTTAATTTTTGTGTAACTTTGAAATTTGAAAATCAGCTGTCGTATAGGCAAATCTTCCATAGACTCCATAATTTGGTTAATCCAGCATTTCATCACGCGTATCAAGATATTTGTATATCTTGTAGATTTTAAGATTTTAGGGTATCGTAGGTAGATTCCATGGTATATCAGGAAGATTGCTTAAAACTATCCTAAAGTAATTTATTTTATTTTTATGGTGATTATTTTTAAATGTTTTTATTTTGAAGAGAAAAGATTTGTCCTGGCAGGGATTCGAACCAGGGTCTTCCGCATCTCTATTGCGGCACTCTTCCAACTAATTTGTAACCAGGTCAGACAAATCATTTCTCTTCAAAATAAAAATATTTATCTTAAAGCAAAATGGTATATTTTTAAATTTTATTTAAGTAAAATATCTGATCTTACTTTGTAGAGAGCTCTGTGTATATTGCTTGGTTAGTTCGGAGCTTAGTTGTTTTGCTTAAGGACTCATGTTCAAATCTCTATAAATGTTCCTCATTTCCGTCGGTGGAAAACTGTTTTGAGTTATCAATATTTACTTGTTAGGAATTTTCTTGTCTTTTTTTTACCACTTTCTATATACTTACATATATATTCGGTTTATTTAATGCAGGACTTACATGTATGTATTTTTGTTTAAATGGAGTAATTTGTATTGCAAATGATCATTATTATTATTATTGTCAAAATATATTAATGATTTTTTTTTAATTGATCAAATGCGTTTCGAGTTTTTATTTTATGTGTTCTATGTTGATTCATTATTCCTTATCTTTCAAATTTTAAATCGATCTACCTTTTTATACTTTCAATAAATATTATTTCAGGAAACCCATTGGAGGAAATAAATATTTGTTTCTTTATTCGCAACAAACAGCCACTTATATTTGCTTGAATATGCTAAACGCTCGTTAAGAATCGGTATTATTTTTCTGAAATTCGGATAGCATGTTAATGGGCTCGCCTCTATTGTAAACGTAGCTCCTGTACAATATACAAGGGTATGACGTTTTTGCATTTTAGTCATCGGACCTTGGACACTTCTCTGAGATATATAAAGCAGACAATTCCTTCATTGAAGTATCAGCTCATCAGCTCTGCAGCAGTGAACAGCTCAACTTGCAGCAATGGTTTCCTTTAAAGTCATTGTGAGTATTATGAGTTTTCACTATTCAAAATATTTTTAACTCATACACGAAAAGAAATCTCATTACATACTGTCATAAATCGTAAAACATGTATCAGTCTGTTTTAATTTGTTAAAAATAAAAATAGGCTGTGAATTTAAACTATGTAAACCCAACCATCAATAGTAATGCACAGTTTATGTGCAAATTTTATTAATTATTATTTATTTAACAAAACTTCTATAAAATGCGTCTTTTTTATCCTTTAAAATGACTTCAAACATTCGAAAATTACAATAATTAATTTCTATTAAGTCATAAATTAAAAAAAATCCAATCGAAATGCCTTAAGTGTCAAAATAAAAATAGGAAATATAAATACTTGTCTCTTTAGTTGTATAGAGTTCTCGAACTTGTCAGTAGTTTTTCTCTTTTGTTCTTCTATATTAAAAATTATTTTACATCCTAATTATTTTGATTACTAAGTAAAATTTTCGGTCTATCATCTATATTTAAAATTATTTTTAATTACTCATTATTGGAGTGCTACCGATGGGTAGTTTCTCCACAAGTGTTTTTCATGTCATATTGTACATATCAGCAGATTTACTTGTTATACAAATATTATAGTTGTAAATATCAATAAATTAAATTTAAAAAAAAAAAATTACTCCCCATCGGTGGCCCAACCCTAATTTATTCTTATTGTTGCATTCTTCGTCAGTTTTTTTTTTAAAATTATTTTATTGAATTGTACAACTGTAATATATACATCTAGTACAAGGGCTGTATGACTAAATAAATGCATGAAAGGACGTGTAGAGGCACAACCCATTGACAGCACTCTAATTACATTTCTATTATAGAAGGTCTCGAGGCCATCTTCTCTTCAGACGCCTAGGAGGATTGTCCGGGATGGAATTGGAACCAAGGATGGAAGCTAGTGGGTTTGGATGTGCCTGGAGTTTATTATGGAATGATAGGTATCTGGAATGGGCTAAATCGGTAACATATGGAACGTTAAGGTCATTATGGATGGTTTTATTTGTGACAAAATAAGGAGCGTTTAGGATTTTGCGAAGGATTTTGGATTGCAAGGATTGAATACGAGAGGAATTTGATGGTTTGGTGGAGCCCCATAGTTCAATTCCGTAAGTCCATATAGGTCTTATATATAACAGTAACATAAATAAGTCTTTTGTAATTGATTTGAAGCTTTGAGCGTTTGTCTAGTATGTGTTGAAGTAGTCGGAAGCGTCGAGCTGTTTCTTGTCTTTTCAGTCTTGTGTGAGGGTTCCAAGTTAGACGTTTGTCTAAGTTGAGTCCTAGGTAGCGGATCTGTTCAACAGGGATAAGTGGAGTACTATTAAAGGATACAGTAGGACAGGAAGTCATGGGTTTTCGGCGAAGGGTAAAGGTAATTTGATGGGACTTTTTGGAATTGATTTTAATTCTCCAATTCCGACACCATTCTTCGAGGCTTGATAAATGTGATTGAAGTGATTGGGATGCAATATATGGGTCGTTATTAACTGATAAAACACATGTGTCATCAGCATAGGTGGAGATGAAGGTGTTAGGATGGGTTGGGATGTCAGCTGTATATACTGTGTAGAGGATAGGACCGAGGATGCTACCTTGAGGAACACCAGCAGACTGGGAATAGAGGGGAGAGTTAAAAATTGTATCTTATTTTGTTATGAACGGGGTATCTCAGTGTTATTTTTTCAGTTTTACCCGGGCATGTTCCTATACTCGCTAATCAATCGTGATTGCTTTGTAAAGCGACTCGGATTCGTTTTCATAATAATTTTAATTTAGTTTTAACCGTCTGTATTATCTTCTATGAGTTATGAGTTCAGAATCCAATCGATAAAATAATCAGTGGTGTGAAAAAGTTTAATACTTTGTATTTGGCGAAAACTAACTCCGTTGTATCAGATGATAACTGATCAATTTGTATTTTTATGCAATGATTTATTGATTGAGCTTTTATTACAATAGATTTTTCTTTATTTGACAGCAATTAAGAAATTGATGGCTTCTGTATTGAGACATTGTTGTATTTAATGAGTTAAGCCTTGATATATAATTATTTTCTTATTCATAAACGTAACTTACCTGTGCAAAGTAAATACTGGATATTTGGATTTCCTTCCAGTTCTTGTTCGCTTTGATGATCGCCTGCGCCTTCGCCATGCCAGCCCCTGAAGAACTCGTCAGGCAGAAAAAGCAAGTCCTACTCGCCGATCTTCCCTACGTATACACACCTTACGTTGCTCCAGTTGCCTACTATGATTACTTCTTCTGATTCCTTCACTCTTTATCAATATATAAATATTTATCAATATACTATTTTATGACACTTTGATAAAATAAATCAATAAAATAAAGTACTGATTCTGATTATCCTCATTTTACAATATTTACCAAATTTGTATCTATGTTTATGTACAGTTATTTAATGAATTATTGTTATTATTTATATTGTTACTTGCCGCTTTTACAATTGTCAGGTAGATAACCACAGAAATTTTATAATCACATACTACAGTAATCTGCATTTTTTATTTTACGTACATTCATGAATTTCGCCATTACATCTAGTTATATTTTCATAATCGATTAGAAAGTTTTGATACTGAAAATAATGAAGTATATTTACTTATTTATTTCAATATTTAAACTAAAAATAATAATAAAGTCTTTATTTATTCTGGGACGTCTTTTAATCTCATTGAGCTTACGAATTTCCTCTGTCTTTATAAATGGCTAGGTCATAGGCGTATTAAACCATTTATTGACCGCCATCTTGAAATATAAAGTGAAGAAATAACTCATAAAGCCTAAAAGCATAATTACAAATAGATAGACACTTTAAGTACGAGCAAGCCAGTCCTCCAAAGTCAAGGTGGAAATATGTGTGTGTGTACGATGGATGTGCCGGATCGTTAACAAAGTATATCAGCGGATTTGGTGTAAGACCACGGATACGGATACGGATACGATCTTAACGTTTTTACTCAATCGATGTCGGTGCCTTTGACTTTGATAGTTGTCGCCACTTGATGCTTTGCGTGACAGACAGGACGGTACATGTTTCGAATTATCGCCTTGCAGTGTGCGGCATTGATAACGTTTGTGTTTGGTAGTGATTTATTAAATTGTCAACAAAGAAGTGTTTTTTTTAAACTTGAAAAGATTGCCTGTGTCAAATGTTAAATTTCAATAGTTTTTCACTGGTAACAAATAATCTTTATTCAGGGTTATTATAAATTTACTGAAAATTTCTAAGGTAATTGTTAGTAACACTACAAACAACAACCTTTGTTCTCGACTAACATTGAAAAATAAAGAAAAAAATTAATTTCTCCAACAAACAAAGATCAGTTGATCGATCATTTGAATGGAGGACAGAAATTTTTTTTTTCATTTCAATGTTAGCCAGAACAAAAGTTGGTGTTTATAGGGTTACTAATACGTACCTGAGAGTTTTGCAGTGAATTTAAAATAACTCTATTTAAACTTTCATTTATTTATTGAAAATTAATAAGGTAAAAGATCCGCCAAGTCATCACTAAAAGTCAGGGATACGGAGACGGATACGGATCTTTCCTCTCTTTCGGATGTCCGCGCCGGATATGGCGCCATAATTAGCCTTAGCTGCATAAAATGATGTTGAATGGATAAACAAGATGAAGGATGTACGGAAGAAAGCTCGTCAGAATACTTTGCTTGATCCTCCTGCGTCCCTCCTCAATGAATAAACTATGTATATATACATAGCTAAATTGTTAGTCATTGGCCTGAGAGCTACGATACGAAATGCTACGATACGTTTTGACGTTAAACGCTCTCCTGACTTAGTAAGTTCCACTAAGAGCTCAGTCACGGTAAGAATAATTTCCTTTATAATTCAGTGAGAGCTGAAGAAGGGTCTCAGTCGTGTCGGTGATTTATCAGGCTGAATTAATTAAGCGCCATTTCGCAGGTGGGAACAACAATCAAGAGCCTTTAGGAGCTCTAGAGCCTGATAAGGTTTTGGTGAGGAACTTTTGAGAGCTTCAATAATTGTAATGATCCGTTTCAGGACCAACATTTAAAAAATTAACCTTTTTCAATTTTTTAGCAGTTCAGTCATTCAAAATATTATGCTCTCGAAATTTGAGATTTATATATGGAGCATATCCGTGAGAAATAAGACCAAAAAGTGTTAGACAAAATCGCTTGACTAAATTTACGCAATATGTGAAAAAGTCAGTGCTTTTTATCTTGAACAAGATAATATTAATAAAACAACGACAACAGTATTAGCACTACAACCTATCGCTAGATTTCGGCTGCATCAGGGATCTCATTTAATTTTGCCTATATGCAAATGATTCAGTCCTTAAAAAACGTAAACAATAAAAGTAAGAAAAGTGACTTTAGTTGTTCTTTTATTATCTTAGTATTTCTAAATATTTTTATTTGAAAAGAAAAGATATGTCCAGGGCCGGGACTCGAACCCGGGTCGCCCAATATTTTCTTTTCAAATAAACATATTAAAAAATTATAACAATTAAAAAAAATAAATAAATTATAATAATATATAATGACGAAAGTCTACAAGATCCTAATTAAAGTAATGTTCACTGAACATTCTTCCCCTTGTATACATCGCAAATTGCGGGAACACGGGGATATGGGATCAGTGAAAAGAAAGGATATGTCTGACCGAGATGCGAGCCAGGTTAGCTCAGTTGGCAGAGCACCAAGCTACAGTTGGCAACCCGGGTTTGTGTCCCGGCCCTGGACATATCTTTTCTTTTCAAATAAAAATATTTAAAAATCATAACAATTAATAAAAAATAAATCTGAGTATTTCATTGTTCGACAATTTAGAAAACAATCTATATCAAAATCAAAGGCGGGGCTTAAGAGTTGTGGTGGGGAATTAATATTAGTTACCAACGTTATAATGTATTATCAGTTTTCTTGTATTAAGAAGGGGGCCATTTTCACCGGAGCCGGATTAATTCAGGTTTAATTATAGCGTTATCAATTTTAGCCATTTAATATTATAACATATTACTACATAATTATAACCGCGATGAGAACACAAAAGGTGAAAGTAAGTGGGTTAAAGGTCGTGCCATCTGCGTGTCCTGCCCCAGGCGACTTCTGCGCAGGTCGTTATCAAAATTGTCAAGTTATATTGTTTTCTGAATGATGAAAGAAGCGATTGGCAAGTATTTCATAAGGGCAGTTTCTATCCTTATCGCTTGTTATTCACCATTATCATATTGAGTCCTCATATGAACCACCTAAGCTGTGTAAGGATGAAGTCTATAGATTTTTATCCAGCTCTGTCCTTCTTCCACTAGCTCCGTTAGTACATGATTCCTAGGAGTTGGTGAGAATAGGGAAATCTTGAACTAAAGGCAACCACTTTTATTTTATTTTTCATACCTTGCCATTATAAATATCTTTTAGTTGCTTCAAAGATTCTTCCCATGTTAATCTCCGAATCTATATAATAATTTTCTTTAAAGTGAACATTTATTTATTTGAACTAGTTAAAGGACTTTATTTTCGACTCTGATGAAAAGCATTGAATTTAATCATAAAGAATAATTACTATGTCTGATACACATGGATTATTTTATTTAGACTGTTACTTTTTTTATTAATGAATCTTTGCATAACCAAGAAAGAAATCAAAACGCTCAAAATTTGAAGTATTAAATTTCAAGAAATTTATAATCTGTACATATAATAAAAAAATCCTTATCTGGCGTCTACAATTTTTTCTCAAGACTTCTTAACCGATTTTCTTGTGATTTTAAGTTTAAATAGTTTTTTTTGTTAACATTTATTTCGTTCTTTAAAAGGATACTTTATTCCCTGAGAAAATTAAGCAATTTACTAAGAATATTGTGTAGTTATTGTTATAAATTTTCGACAATAAGGTGTTACATATTCGTTCAGAAAAAGCATGAGAGCAACAGAGAATTTAGAAGCTTAATTGTGGTGCATGCACTCGGGTATTGTTATTGAAATGATAGCGTCGTGATGATGAAAATGGTCTTCTTAAGTTGGGCGTAATGACGAACGAATTCCTAAAAAGTTAATAAGCAATGTGCCGATTGGTAAACGTCTGAATTGTAGACCGAGTTAAGAGCTATCTGGCGTATCTTGGTATTGCTAGTGCTCGAATTGCTGGGTTCGCTACACCGTTATTATTGTTATAATTTTTATTCAGAAGTAACCTTTTAACAGCACGTTCTATCAACTAATCCCCTAAATTTATCTGAGATAATGTATAAACAGTGATTTCATATTTTTAATAATGAATAAATAATTATTGCAAGGGTAAAAACCAGAACTCATTTGAGTGAAAATTTATTATGCATTAAAACAAAATAAAATTGATTGTTGTGCCATCGATTTTGAAAATGCTTTTAGATCAGGTAGGCGTCGTAGGTAAGCCCTGCAGGGAAAGCAGAATAGGCCACTGGTACGGTTTAAGTGTAAGGATATCCTCCGAGGAGGATCTGCTTCTTGGTCCTTGTAAGTTCTTCAGGAGCAGGCATGGCGAAGGCGCTAGCGATGACCAGGACGAGAAGGAACTAGAAGAATTAAATAAATAATAAAACTAAGATTATAATTTTACATATTCTATACATATATTTGCATGGCTGTCAGTTAAGCCTAAACGTTTCAATCGTAGTACATTATAGAAAATTTTCCCTACGCTCAAAGAAAAGACTTCATGTAATAATAAATTTAAGATCAATCAATCGATACTATGATTATGTTATTAAGTATCCTTTATTCTGATTTAAATTATGCGAAGTTCAATTTCAAAAACAAAAGACTAAAGTACGATCCTCGTATCCACCATTTTAAAATATTTTAAGTCGATTTATTCATCTGTAATTTTTTTCTTTTCCATTCTATTTCATACGTCTTTAAAGTACAGTAATTAAACCTTTGTTGAATGTTCTATTCCTTTATTTTTATCAGTATTGTTATATGCTTTCCTGTTTTGCTTTGTGTTTAAGAAAGGAGGAACGTCAGTTAACTGTTCTGCTTCTTGTATCTGTTCTGGATACTTGGCATTGAAGTGATTAATTTACCCCTTGTATCATTTAATGGCAATATTTTTTTTAAAGTGTTTTTCCAGGAATCACGACAAGGATGATTGATCCAGGGTCGGTATGCTTCGAGGAAAGATATGTAGGTCCTTCTGTTGGCCCCAAACAGTCATAATCTCTAGATCTAGGCCAATTTTGTCACTGCCCTTGAACCCGATTGTACGTTTGCTGGTAGGATCATGGTGAATCGGCCCTAAAGAGACTGGTTATAGAGTTCTGTGGAGCATGCCACAGCAAAAAACGCAAAAAAAAAAATAAGTCGTAGCTATCGAAGTAGTTAAGGTGTTATCTTAGCTACGTCGTAACTGCTTCGGCGCCGTTTCGAATCCATGTAGGCTAATAACTTCATGAGGACCGACGGTAGGGATCTGAACCTCCCCACCGTGGTTTGTTGTTGTTTGTTCTTTTAACGCCACTTTATGCTGCTAGGCGATGCTACAGTGGGAGCTCTATATTTTGCCTACCCAGGTGTAATAAGGATAGGGTTTTTTAACGATTACCTGACATCGTACTTTTTTTTTTTTTTTTTTTTTTTCCAAGCCCCTGGAAAGACGATTACCTGAAACAGACTTAAATACTAACGTATATTAATAAATTTATATATGTACATATATACTACTCTTTTCCTGCACCGGGTGCATTTTAAGAGGATTTTAAGGAAGTTTAAAGGATTGAGGTTAGGGGTTAACTGGGATCGGATATCCAGTGATGGGGCTTACTGGTTGTTTGAAATATAAAAAAACCTAAAAACTAAAACTTAAAACTAAACTTAACCTAAGGATAATAATAATACACCTCAGTCGAGACTGAGGGAACTTACATACTCTTGCCAGCGCTGTGGCCGGCTTGCTGGTCTCAAAGTGCTAAATAGCGGGTTAGCGCAGTGCTGGAGGCTACCAAAGAATTTGATATGCCTCCGAGATATAAAATCTGTCACCGTCGGTAGTCCGAGAGTGTCATGTATTATGTCAGTTTTTGAGCGTTGTAGTGTAGTATGTCGTATTATACGCCTTAATATGTTGTTTTGAAACTGTTGGAGTCTCTTCGTGGTATTCGGAGCTATGTTATTGAGCATTGGCGCTCCGTAGAGAAGGGCTGGTATGAGGACCCCTTTGTATATCATTAGTTTGAGGCGTAATGATAAATTCGGTGAGGTGAGCAGGTGGTTCAACCTGTAGGACTTTGTCCTAGTCTGTTTGATCTTTCTCATGCAGTGCTGGGTCAACGTCAGATGCCTGTCTAGGGTGACGCCCAGGTACACTATCTGATTGGCTGGATGGTTCTCACTATCCCCCACTCTATAGACCGTCGGTAGAGGGCGCTTGTTGTTCTGAAATGAAAATACAATACAGCCAGTCTTCTTGGGATTGACTGTAATATTTAATCTCTCCAGCTTGTCTGTTATCTCCTTACAGGCCGCCTCTGCCTGTCGTAGAGCTTTCTTAGCGTTCAGTGAACTGCTATAAATTTCTATATCGTCGGCGCACAGTGGAACGAATCAACGCATTTGTTGGACATTGGACCAATTCTCTAATAACTAAATTTGTCCTATATTTTGATCTTAAATTATACTTTATACTTCTTCTCAACAAAATCCATAGATAAATTAATTGTGAAATTAAATCTTATATGAAAAATTCTGAATTGAAATATAAATTTTTCTAAAAACTCATATTTTTAAAGCAATCCACTGTTTGAGGCAATGCACTAAATTAATCGTGCACCTACTGGAAAAAAACTCATCCATAATAAGATATTTTAGGCAAATAAAACTTGGGATTATTTCAAACGTCTGGGATTTTTCGGTGAAAATTGGGGGTAAAACTAAAATAATCAATTGCGAAAATCGCTCAAAATCGCCCAAAAAACTACCTTCACAGTAAATAACTAGAATGTTTGAAGTTTTTTTTGCATTAGTCGGATTCTGCTACTAGGTGCTATTTTCCGAGAAAATGATTTTTTTATTTTTTTTTATTTTCCTTGAGTATTAATTTAAAATAATTTCTGTTGATATTGGCGTCTAATTTTCTTTTGTTTACCAATGTTTGTTTACATTCATTTATCCGAATCCTCATCTAACATACTAGTATTAACAATGAAACTTAGTTTGTTTGTGGTATTTGAAAGACATATGTGTAATGGTGCACATAGGTGCAATAGTCCCTACAACAAATCGTCAAGTTTTTTAATTTTTATTTATTAATTTTTTAAATTTTTATTTCGTTATTTAAATAAAACAATTTTATATAGGCACCTACATTTATTATAATTTTGATGTATCAATTATACATAGTGTATTAACTAACAAAAGTAATTATCAATTATTATATTCTTTTTGTTTAATAATTAAATTATTTGGTTTGTTACTTTTTCCTTTGTATAACTTTATTTAATACCTATGTATCTGTCTTTCCATAGAATACTGTATTGTACCCATTCTAGTAGTATATAGGTACAATGTTAGATAATAAATTATCTAACATCGAAATATCAAATCTAGAATTTGTACACGTTTCCCCTAAAATGATTGGTCCTGTTTATCATATAATTAAATAGTTCCTTCAAAAAGCTTTAAAACGGTAGCAATAGCCTTATTCTAGGAGAACCAGAAGCGGAGATATTAATGAATGTCCAGTCCTCCCTAACGCTCGTTCCACTGTGCGGCGTAAGCCGCGACAGTGGCATTTCTGTATCTCGCTCCAACAGTTTCCGCCGTGTAGATTGAAATGACATCGTACAGGCTCAGGACCCCCTTTTAACGTTCCTTACGAAGGATTGAATAACCAAGGATTTTTTACTCCCTTTAAAAAAAAAACACAGGTCGCCCCCTCTCTGGTTAGTTGGTAACTTGTAAAAACTGCCGGTTCTGTTTTCCTTTACGGTACTAGAAAAATAATCTAAAAATAACGGAATATGCCTGAATAGATATACTTCATGTCATATGGAAAAGATTTTTTTTTTTATATATATAATGATATATAGCTAGCTCCTTAATATGGATGAGTACAAGTTTATATCCTGAATATTTATGACTATACTGGAAGTTAGATAGCAAAGTAGATTAGCATAAAATATGAAGTTCCGATATACTTAGCGACTTTCAATGCTACAAAGTTCTCATTCTTGGGCGGCCCTCATTGTTCTCAATCTTATAGGAGTCTCTTTGAAAGTCTCTCTTGGTTTAGAAGGATATCATATCGCCACTTCTAGAGTTAGTTTTAAGTATTTCTCGGAGGAAACTCTATAATGTTTTCGGATAAAATTTTGGTATAAGAGAAAAAAAAGGAATATTATCAGATATTTCTACAATATAACCTATCACATTTTATTATAAATCTCATTTCATTTAATAGATATGGTGTGTTCAGGATCTAAAGCGTATAACTGCGAATTATCAAAAACTGACTTTTTCAAATTTTTCGCTACTTTAGTCAAGCAATTTTATGCTCCAGAAACTTTTCAGAAACAGTTCAAATCAAACTGATACACGAAATAAGTTGGGAGAGTGGCATGTTAGACAAAATTACTTGCCTAAACTAGCAAAAGAATGTGAAGAAGTCAATTTTTCAAATCTTACACATTTATTAATGTTAGAGTTTACAAAATATCCGATATAGAAATTCATTATAAATTACGAAAATAAAAACAGCACGCGAAGGGTATTGGGTCCAGTGTGATTTTGCCGAGATTACGCTGAACCTCCTGATTATCTCCCAATTAATGATAGACAGATTATAGGAACCTAGATGAACCCTCGAAGGGTCTCCAGATGATGCAGTCGATTCACGACAGTTAATGAAAAAATATTTTACACAGCGGGTCTCGTATTCGAGACTTTAAGGACGGTGTCTAAGTAGCCTTCCTACTGAGTTACAGCACCTGTGAATATATCTAAAACTTTTTAACTCTTAAATTGTCGGAGTTTTCCGGCATTACACAAGATGAATATTGTGGTATATTGGATATCGATTGTCGTTTATGAACTTTTGATTTGATCTATCGATTATGAGTTATAACACAGGTTATACTTGGTTACACACACGTTTTTTGTTTTCCGTATTTAAATTGTGATTCTGTGATCAATAAATGTTTTTCTTGAGTTAAATACTGATGTGTTTCATTTGTGTTGTAAGACATTACAAATATAGCATGGGAAGTTATTAGTAACCAAATATAACCTGTGTTATAACTTATAATTGATTCATCAAATCAAAAGTTCATAATCGATAATCGATATCCGATTTCACAAATTATCGTACAGTTCATTTAATTATACCTCAGTAGGAATTTATAAATCAAAGATAATAGGATAGGGATTGAAGAAATAAATATATCATATAGTTGATATAAATAACGGAAATTTATTGTTTATTTGGGCCGAGGATCACATTTTATGATTGGTAGTAAAAAAAAAAAAAAAATTTATATATATATATATATATATATATATATATATATATATATATATATATATAATAGAGATATTAAACCCCATAGACCATTTAAAAGAAAAATTATTCGAAGCTCTTAAAAAATACTTTCAAGTGCTTTTAGTGCAAAAAAAAGGTACGTCTCCGAACATAATCGTTTTTTTTTCGTTCTGTTTATTTTTACGGATTTATTATTCTTGATTGCTTCTAAATATTTATAATTTTCTATTTTCAACATTTTTACTTACAATAAACTTGATGGGAACCATTGTGATAAGACAGTTGACTGATACAGTAGAACTGATACCAGTTGAGGCACTGTAGCTAGTTTATGTACAGACCTACATGGTCCTATCCTAGGTCGTATTCTAGTGTCATAACCATCAACAACGCTAATATTCAGTTATTATTTTTATGTTTTAGTCTATTATTAAATTATTAATTTGTATTATTTAATGAACTAATTAATCAGATCAAAAATATATGAAAAAACAAAATTTTTTTTGTGATATCATAGATAATGCAAAAAGAAAACCTTGAATCTCTCATATAGTGATGAAGGATTCAAATTTTCTGTCATTTAATGCAATTTCGGGACTGAAAAACAGAATTATTACATCAATACAACTTTTTTATATAACAGAAAGATTTTTTATGTTTATTAATATTTAGCCTTATCTGATTACAAGAAGTTCGTGTGTTAGTCAAAAACCAAGAGGAAATCGTCACACACTGTATACAGTATATCTCGTACAATCCATTACAATAAACATTACAAATAATGTTAGTTACATAGATCACCAATAAAAAAAATGTTAACATGACAATCATTAGACCCAACCTGGACTTCCGGAATAGAGCTTTGGGGCTCTACTAAGCCATCGAAATCCTCTCGTATTCAATCCTTACAATCCATAGTCCCTCGTAAAATCCTCAATGCTCCATGCCACTTACAAAGTAATCCATAATGACGTTAATGTCCCATTTGATGCTGATTTGGCTCGAATCCGATTTCAATCTTTTCATGACAAACTTCATTTCCACTCAAACCCACTAGTTTCAAACCTCGCAACCTCTTCAATTCCCGATTATCCTCCGAGGCGTCTGAAAAGAAAATGGGTAGTTTCTCTACTTGCCTTTATCTCGTGACATTATCTATCTTTCATTATATTTACTTGATGTATTCAATAAACAGTTGTGAATTTCATTAAATAAGTTTTTAAAAAATGTGTAACTTCTCGATGAATCATTCGGCTTTTAAATAAATTTATTTTATTTTATTTCAAATCAAACTATGGTTATGGTCAAGAGATCGAATAAACTACTAATTTTTATGAATATTCATCAGGAAATTTATAAATCAAATATAATAGGATAGGCACTGAAGAAATAAATGAATCATATAGTTGATATAAATAACGGAAATTTATTGTTTATTTGGGCCGAGGATCACATGTTGGGTTGACTTAGTAAAGTTGAGCTTAGTAGTAGTAGGCTCCAACTCCATATGGGTAGGCAGCGTATCCTGCAGAGTAGGCGACTGGGGCGGCGGCGACTGGAGCGGTGTAGGCGGAGTAAGCGTATGGGTATCCGCCGAGGAGGACCTGCTTCTTAGCACGGGTGACTTCTTCAGCGGCGAAGACACAAGCCATGGCCAAGGCCAAGAAGAACTGGAAGAAGGTGATATTGGTCAAGAGCAAGGAAAACATCCAACAGGATATAATAAACCAATAATATAAACGATTCTGTATAATTTTATATTTTAATATTGTTATTTAATAATAAATACAATAATACTCACGAAGAATCTGATGGAAACCATTGTTGTAAGATATCTGTTCACTAACTCAGTAGAACTGATACCCTCCAGTGGGCTCGCCTCCTATATATACTCCTCAGTGCCAAGGTCTGGGAGGGGCACACCCCTCTACTTGGCAGTGAAAAGATGTGACGTATACCGGACTTTAGAGTGTCTGTTGTTTATAATTTTAATTAATGTATTAAACATCATATTCATTGCATTACAATTACAATTATTTTAATAAATGAATGGAACTATAATGAAATGTATTTCAGGAATCACAAAAGAACATGGCTAGAAATACAACAACAGCGTTTATTAAAATTATTTAGAATTTTATTAGGGTTCTTAATAACTTTGATAAATAGTGATTTTCTATACACAAAACTAATTGTATCGATAGAATCCAACAACTAGATCATTAAACGGATGCTGTACCAATGTCACATCCATCCATCAATCCTAATGGTCGGATGAGATCAACGGTTGGTTTAGAAACAAAAGTTTTTCTAACCACTTGTAATTAATAGCTACTGCTTAGTTAATTAAGATAAAATTAGGAACAATTTTTTTATAATTTTCGGTATTTTTTTTTTATTTTAGCTAATTTTTTTAGTACAGGCTACTAAATAAAGTCAAAATGTTCAAATTGTTTGTTTGAAACAGGGATTTATAAAATAGTTTTCCCACGATGCTATAGTTAAAGTCCTAGTTTTTGTATACAGTGGTATAAATATTCCCTTTCATATTGTTAATGAGTACCTGATACCGCACAATATAACCTAAGATTTTTAACTCCCTTTGAAAAGTTCTAAGGGCAACCTGCAGGGTTGCGAACCGTGACCTTGGTTATAGAAGGTTGTTATGTTAACCATTACACTGAATCCTAAAATAAATAAAACGGTACGACTACAATTCAGGAAAAGTCTTGGCTTCAGTACTTGGTAGAGACATGGGAGTAAATAGCAGGCCATTTGTATTTGACCTAGATTTCGCCCATCCACTGCGATTTTCCCTTTATTTTGGGTACTAAATTTCTAGAGGCTGGGTGAGTCCCAGGAGGGTTCAGATCCCGAAGGGCCCAGCCATCCCTGACTGTAAACAGATAAATAAAATCTGCTGCAGTCGGATTTGTATCCGTGACCACCGACACGGCAACTCATCGCTCTACCACTGAACCACTGTGACTCCTAAAAGAGGTATGTGAAATTTAATGGAAAATAGTCAAAACAAAAACATTGTATATTTTCTGCAAGAATTTTTTAGATAGTTGGCTATAAGCGTCATTTCGTGTATCATTGAAAACAAAAGCCGTTAATAATAAGGATTCTAAATAATAAATGAAAACCGCTTCCATCTAATGCCAAGGCCTCGTACTGACAACGAGCCTATAATTTTGCGTGATTCCTTCCATATGTTTGGTCTGATTAAAAATAAAAATCTTTAAAATTTGCATACCAATTTCTGTTTGATGTCAGATTTTTTTTTTTTTTCTGACTGACTCGTAAAAAATGACCAAAACGAGCAGAAGCCGATCCATTATATCCATTGTATTTCAGACGCTGCTTCTTGCTTGTGTTTTCGTGATGACTTCTCTGTAATACATGCGACGCGGCTCAGTGTGTAGAGAGCTGGGTTGTTGTTTTGAGGCTCAAAGGCTCGAATCGGGGTGTAATAGATAAATTATTAAATCTTAATAGTCATAGATATAGTCTATAGTATCGCCGATCTCCTGGGGCTTGAACAGTGTGTTCCACATTAGGGAAAATTCTAGCGGTTGAACGCGATCTCGGGAAAACTACCTCCCGTCGTAATCGTTGATTATTGTGTTGTCTCTATTATGTACTGAACTTAAGGCTCTTCATATATAGGGTATAATATAGGGATTGACATTGCTAACCCGGGACGAACTAGGCAGGATCATAACAGTTATTTCATGCAGGTTCATTTAATAGCTTGATTCCAATATGATCAACAAACAATTATGTAGTTGATGAATCTGTTTTTACAGTTGATGTGCGATGTGCTGAGATTCACAAAACGTTGACTGGTTAGTATCTATACATATTACAAAACGAACCTCTCAGCCGCGTCTATTAGCGGTATACTCAAAAACTACTGAACGGATTTTCATGCGGTTTTCACCAATAGATAGAGTGATACACCAGAAAGGTTTAGGTATATAATTAGTCGAGGTTTTGTGTAAATGGGTTGGAATAGAACGATAATTGTCGGAATTGTTGGAAAAAGTTTACCCGCCTGGGAGGTTCTATTGATGACATTCCCTAATATCTCTTATCTATTTATCTATGCATATTATAAAACGATTTCCTTGGCCGTGTCTGTCTGTCTGTTCACGGTAATCTCAATAACTACTGCATGGATTTTCATGCGGTTTTCACCAATAGATAGACCAGAAAAGTTTAGGTATATAATTAGTTGAGGTTTTGTGTAAATGGGTTGGAATATAAGGATAATTGTTGGAAATGTTGGAAAAATTATAGCCACCAAGGAGGTTTCATGTAAGATGATGCCTAGTATCTCTAATCCAACTACTTATACACATTATAAAACAAGGTCCTTGGCCGTGTCTGTCTGTTCGCGGTAATCTTTTTTGTTTATAATAGCTACATAATAAAATACATTAGGCCGACAGACATGCAGGCAGAATATGTCATCCTACCCGAGCAAAGCAGGGGGGGGGAGGTCGCTAGTTTTCAATATTTTAGAGACTTAAAGTTTCAATTTCGGAATTTTTAATATTATCCTTGGCCCAATCCTTTATACAGTTTATACAGCTGACATCCCAACTCATCCTAATACTATCCTTACCACGTATGCTGATGATACATGTGTATTATCAGTCAACACCAATCCAGTTATTGCATCTCAAAGCCTCCAATCCCATATCACTGATCTTGAAGAATGGTGACAAAATTAGAGAATTAAAATAAATTCTCAAAAATCGCATCAAATCACTTTTCCCTTCAGTCGTAAACCAATGACTTCCTGCCCTTCAGTATCCTTTAATGATACCCCACTGGTGCCTGTAGAACAGATCCGATACTTAGGGTTGCACCTCGACAAACGATTAACCTGGAATCCTCATACTAGACTGAAAAGACAAGAAACCGCTCGACGTTACAGGCTACTTCAACACTCACTAGACAAACGCTCTAACCTCAGAAATTAACTACAAAAGACTCATCAACATGACCATCTTACGACCTATTTGGACTTACGGAGTAGAGCTTTGGGGCTACACTAAGCCATCGAATTCCTCTCGTATCCAATCCCTACAATCCAAAATCCTTCGTAAAATCCTCAACGCTCCTTATTTTGTTAAAAATAACGTCATCCATAACGACCCGAATGTCGCATTTGTTGCTGGTTTGGCCCGAACCCGCTATCTATCCTTTCATAACAAACTTCATTCCCACTCAAACCCTCTAGCTTCAAACCTAGCTTCCTCTTCGATTCCCGATAATCCTCCGAGGCGTCTGAAAATAAGATGTCCACGTGTCCTTCTTAGTTGAACTAGTGATTTGAGAGTACTCAAAGTACTCCACTGGTAGTAACCAGTGGGTAGTTTCTCAACTTGCCAATAACTCATGTCATTTTTACATAGCCATTAACACAGCCTATTTACTTGATGTATTTTTTTTTAATACAGTTGTAAATATCAATAAATAAATTTCAAAAAAAGAAGGAATTTTTAGTGTGGAATTCAAATTCTATAAAGTTTTTAGCATTTACACATTTTACAATCCACTTTTTATATTAGGTTTTTATTAAACTTTACAGTTATCCTAGTCCTACTTATTCAAGATAACAGGCATGGATAAGCTCCTAATACAGGGCTTAATATATCCATACCCCCTTAAGTGCTTTTAATTAATACACTACGTTGAAATGTATCGAGTCATAAATTTTAAATGTATTAATTAGTATCCTATGTTATCTCGTGTTTCATACATAATTCTGTTATTTACTTATTGTATCTTGGCATATTTACATCCAAATTGTAGGCTATGGCTGTGTCATATATTTTGTAGTTCGATTTCCATAGCGCTACTGTCTAATAAATCGATTTATTTGAAAATGTGTACTAGCACACTATACTAAATTAAAACGATACACCTCTGGTTCAATTATAAATATGAAAAAAACAGGGACATAGCAGTTAGAAACGGAAATAAAAACACAATATAAAAAAAAAATATATAACAAATAGTATCGATTAGCAAATCTCAAAAGAAAATAATTATAACAAAGACAAAAGAATAGCGAATTAGAAATAAAGACGACCTGTGTTCTAGTGGTAGCATAACAAACTACTAAGCTCAAGATCGCGGGTTCGTAGCCCGGCAGGTGGCCCTAGGATTTTTTAAAGGGAGCCAAAAATACTTCTTTTTGCCGTCCTTCGGAAGGGACGTTAAATGGGTGTTCCGAGCCTGTACGATGTCCCCAATCCTAATTAAACCTGGATATGCGAAATTCAGAGCTCCCAATATAGCATCGCCTAGCAGCATAAAGTGACGTTACATGAATAAACAAATAAACAATCGAAGCAGAAATAACACTATCCACTGGCCCAAACTGAAATTTCATTTATGGTACGTGGAACCTCTAAGCTCAACTCCGTCTAACCTAAATACAAGAATAAATAATTATATCTATGATACATATCATTCCCGGTAATTATGTATCCTAATCCTCCCGTAACCCTCCTAGAAGGACAACGAGGTTACGAAACTTCACGTACTTAGCATTCGATGTCTCGCCGTGCGATAGGTCGCTATTGCACGTGCCCAGGAGCTGCATACCAATCGTGTATGCCTATGTGCACTTGGAATAAATACAATGGCGTACCTTCTTTAATTCGCCAAAAATAGTTTTTCTCGGGCAAGGGCAGTCCCATGGCTACGGTTACTAATTGTTTAAGTTGTCCGTACCTGCTCAGAAAATTTATGAGACTTATTTGAATATTCTTCTATAGATCAAAGAGTTTTTCGTGTTTCTGAAAAGAATCTGGACCCGGAAGCTTTTAATACGTAATAGTCCTTGAGTAAAATGGACAGTTCCTTTGAAATCTATTGACATGTTGTAGTTATTGTTTAAAATCACACATTTACTAGTTTTTTGCAAAAGTCCTTGTACGTAAGTAAGTATATTTAATTTATTTCAAATTAATATTGAAATACTAAATATTACTCTTCAAAGAGGGAAGGAGTATCCGAATCCGGCAGTGGCAGTTAATTTATTTAGTCTTATTACAGCCGGAGATGGTACCCAGTGGGATCTGGAGACCCCCCTGACACTTACCCAGCCTATATGAAGTGGGCCCCCTTCACGGGGACACCCTGGATGAGTTTCATCTAGGACAAATTACCACTTTACACAACCATTATTCTAGAAGCAGTTCAGCCTCTACCATGTACTTAAACCAAGACCCTCAATGGATTTTTTGTGGTACGGTAAACATCTATTTCCACATTCATCCATTTTCTGCTAATATCTTAATTTGAGGCTGGTTTTCAGGCAATGAATACTTCGTATCAATTTTTTTTCGTTTTGTTATTATCAAAGATCCGAAATTTTAACAGAATTTATGAATTAGTCTAAACAAATCATATCCTGATTTTAGCGATACCCAGGATGAGGTAAAACGTTTACTCCTTACAATTCCGATAAATTTTCGTTGGTGCAGCAACCTCGTTCCAATAGACTCAGTCGGAATACGTTTACGTTAATAACTGCTCACTGTTCATAACATAAGCTCTGCTCACTGTTCATAACATAAGCTCTGCTCAGATGTTCACTGTAAAGGTTTGAATCCTCGGCCCGGACCAGTGGAAAACTGACTCTCCTCCTATCTATTTGTCCATCTGCATAGGTCTACAACCCGAGATGGGTCTTGGCCTCCTAAAGGAGCACTATCCAGTTGTTCTTTCTTAATCTTCCGCTGCCGTCCTCCAGTTACGAACACACTGCATGTTCCTAGAGTCTCTGGGTACACCATCTAACCGTATTTCCTCTTGTATGGAAAAAGTTTCTTTGGCGGCTTCCTTTGCTTTTAGATTTTTTTCCAATAATTTCTCAAACGAATCACAATTTTTTTTTCTGACATCACAAGCGAATTTAATAAATCTAAATTTCCCTTAAATCATACTCAAGTCCTTAGAAATCAAAGTATTCATACTGTCTAAGATTTACATAAATAGTGGAAACGAACACATTTTTATAGAACATGATGGGTAGAATTGTTGTTTAACATCACTTTCTGCTCTCATGGCTAATCTGATGATGCTACCATGGGAAATGATAATGCTACCTCTCTTCTTTCTACAACTGTCACTTGATCCCGCTAAACGGTCCCTTACCGGTATTGTATTGTATAATGTCAGCGGCATTGTACCGGTTCGATTAAAAACCGCCTTCAGCGGACTCAGCCTGATGTAACGCCTTAAAATACAGAAATGTAACACAAGGCTTTTGTTTATATAGCCTTTCACAAAAAATTTTTTGTTCATCTATGACATGCGATAGATGAACAAAAAGTTTCACGTATTAACCTTTAACGGCGTAAAATTAATTCATCGTCGGATATTTTCGCACTATTCTTGGGTTTTCCTTCATTGGCCGGTTTATTTAACTCACTAGCTGTATCGTCATACATCACGATAGAGTAAATAAAAACACTTACATTAATAAACAGATCAAAACATACAAATACCACGAAACACTTGTGAGAATATAACTGACGGCGCCGCCATATTCACTTTACCCCTACTCCAGCTGTAAGCCTGCGACAGGGATATTAAATTTTCACTTTCATATTGATAAGAAATTATTCTATTTAAAATATATAATACCTTAATAGGGAATATATAATTTTTATTATAAAACAACACCGAAATACCAAAGCATATGTTTACTATAGCCTGGTATAAGGAAAGTGGAAATAGGGCGGGGATATTCAAGTTATAAAAACATTATTGCTTGAGCCCAAGCTAAGCTTCAGGAGCTCCTGAATTTTAATAATACTTTTCCCGTCTCTCCTCGAGTCGATAAAAAAAAAGAGAGGAAACTTTCCGATATTTCGATTGATCATTTATTATTTATGAAGAAGGAATAATAACAATGAAATATCCCTTTTAAATTGAGTTGACTCCCTTAGGGTGATTTTGTTAAAGTTTTAGTTGATCTTCTGAAATGAAGAACAAAAAAGAAAAGTTTTTGAACTATTATTGTGTTAATATTATAAATTCGATTTGGCATACATAAATTTTTCTTTTATGAAGTGAGTTGACCAAATTAAAGACCGACCAGCATTACAAATTTATAACGTTTACATAATAAACGCCTAATTTGAAAGCACGTAGGGTACTGTCTTAGATTATATCTAAATTTTCCCAAAAAGAAAATATAGATACAATATTATTGTTTTTTAAGAGAAAAGATTTTCCCTGGCCAGGTTTCGAATCCGGGTCGTTTGCTTCTCCGTAGCAGTGCTCTAATCCACTGAGCTACCAGGGCTCGTATCCAAGTCAGACAAATCCATTCTCTTCACCGATCCTATATCCCCGTGTTCTCCTAATTTTTGCGATGTATAAACAGGGAAGAATGTTCATTGAACATTACTTTAATTAGGATCTTGTTGACATACGTCAATATATTATTTATAATTTATTTTTATTAATTGTTTTTATGGTAACTAATTTTAAATATTTTTGTTTTTAAGAGAAAAGATTCGTTCTGAACGAGATTCGAACCCGGGTCGTCTGCTCCCCCGTAGCAATGCTCTAAGCCACTAAGCTACCAGGGGTCGTATCCTGGTTAGACAAATTCGTTCTCTTCACCGTCCGTGTTCTCGAAATGTTTGGGATGTATAAACGGGAAAGAATGTTCATTGAACATTATTTTAATTAGTGTAGTGTGTTTAATTAATTTAGAGCACCGAAATTAATTATATCGATATCGAGACTGCAATATCAATATACTTCCTTAAAAATTATAGATGTATCGAAATATCTATACGATTTCAGCTTTTTGAAGGTTTGAATAGGTTAGTTTGATTAGAACTTGTTGAAATAAGCGAAAGCTTTGTAATTTCTGAGAAAGTTGCATTGGTGGCAGGAGTTCAATTATTTGGACAAGATGGTTTAGACAAAGTCTTAAACTATATTGTGGATTTACTAATTCATCGTTTCGGAATTTTTATAAGTAATATTATTAAAAGGAATAAATTTTAGTAATGTAATATCAAATATATTTTTATGACATTTGTTTTATAGGATCATAAGAACGCCTTAAATGTCTTAATCTCTTCTTCCGTTTTAGTTTGAGGAAAAACGGATCTCATCGCGGTACTTCAGTGTGTAGAGTGCTGAAATGCTATGCAAAAAATTCCGTTCCAATCCGACTGTGGCAGACAAATTATTTAATCTGTTTACAGCCACGGACGGATCATGTATCTACTGACTCTACAATCAGAAAACTGATTTAAAGTTAATATCCTAACTTAGAAAAAAGCCAGGCGGTTGAGTGATGTACCTGATAAATAATCCACCTGCACAACCGTTCACCTAGAAAAAGTACACTCTCCACCATGTGTTGAACCTGAGACCTTCATGGATTTTTGCAATGTTTTATTATTTTTTTATGTCGCTTTTGTTATATTTTATTATATAAATATTCCACGTCACATTTCGTTCTTCTTAACACACCATATGGTTTCATCTATTCTGACATTCTATCTGTAATTTTGATTTTTAATCATAATTTGTAAAAAAATAGAAGTTTTATAATTTAGTACCAAAGTTCCTTTAAAAGCTCTTTCAATATTTGTGATTTCAATAGTTGTCCTTTATGTAAGGTTGCTATCTGTGTGCTAGTAAAGCACAAACAATTGAATGTTCGATACAGTTTTTAATCAGTTTACCTTTATTTTCGGTATAAATAAACTATAAATATACACTTCAATATTTTCAATCGCTACAATGATTCTATAAGACTGTATCAGCCGGTACCAGCAGGACCTGCCGAAGTAGTGGGAGAGTTCCAGGACGCCAAGACCTTGGCAGTACTCAGTATATAAAGTCCTCAGCGAGTTCTGTACTGGCATCAGTTCTACTGCAACGGTGAACAGTTCTTACAACAATGGTTTCCATCAGATTCTTTGTGAGTATCATAATGATTATTCAATAACAAAATCAATAGTGTGATTAATACTGGTTTATCATATCTTGTTGGACGCTTTTCCCTGTTATTGACCAATATCTCCTTCTTATAGTTCTTCTTCGCCTTGGCCATGGCCTGTGTCTTCGCCGCTGAAGAAGTCACCCGGGCTAAGAAGCAGGTCCTCCTCGGCGGATACCCATACGCTTACTCTGCCTACACCGCTCCAGTTGCCGCCGCCCCAGTCGCCTACTCTGCAGGATACGCTGCCTACCCATATGGAGTTGGAGCCTACTATTATTAAATAACAGTCTAGTCTAATGCACATACACAATCTGTGATTTTCGGTCAAACGTTTTAATAAAGTTCAGTATTTTTAAACCCTATTTGATGTTTTTTATTTTTTACCAACATTCCATTAACGCCCATTATTCAGTTTAATATAAGTTTATTCGCATCATTTTCTATCCGACTTTGCTTATTCTCAAAAATGTTAAAACATAACTGATTAACTGATTCTAAAAGTTGGTTGCTATCTAATTCAATTATGATTCAAAATTCAATCCTGAAATCTAGGATTCATTAATGCGAATTGATAGATTATTTTAAAAAAACTAAATTTAAACCAAAACGCATGAATTGATCCCTTTAATACATTAACTGATATAATTACAGAAATAATTTATTACTAAAATTTAAGAACAGCTTTTATTATTTTCTCGTACTAAAATAAATGGATTTTTCCTTCAATTAAAACCCTATTGGATGCACACTAAAAAAATGTTACCTTTGGGGTTTGAATTGGCTAAAAAAAATGTTTATTAAACTAATATATTTTATTTCTATCTACATTAAATAGTTTGCCATGTTTTTATAATACAGGTAGTACCAACTTAAACCCTACCTAGGACCTAGAAGGTTTTTCTATTGGGGTAGATAATGTTTTTATCTCCAGCTGGTACAAAAACATGTGCTTTAGCTCAATTAATTAGGACTAAAGAACGAATTTTCTCCCTGCGGATTAGACATTGAGTCAAAAAGTCAACTTTATTCCCTAGGGAATAAATTAAAAAGATGACAACCTATTTCGTCTAAATAATGTAGGTTTTGTACTGAAAAAGTTCAGGGTTAGGTTGGTACACCTGTCACACCGGCCATTAAAATCAGCTGTTGTTTCAAATCACCATAACTGATAAACAGAAGTTCATTTGTGTTCAGGTTGTGTAAGTCATGGGTCCACCCCAAGAAGCAAATAATGTTATTTCAAATTTATTGCTTGCTAAATCAAAATTGTAATAATTACAAATTTCAGTATAATTAAATATTATACTATTATAAAATATTACAGCGTATAATTTGCCTTTTTACATCCCATCTGGAGATAAAATCTTGTATGTCAATCGGGACTAAATTGATCATTATTCCCAGCAATACTGTACTCCCTCGGCTTGGCCTCGTGAGTAAAGAAAATTATTCGCTCGGGAATAAACTCAATCGTTCCCTCGCATTCGCTCAGGAACAAACTCGAATTGTTACAGCTGAGGGAATAATGATCTTCTTTAGTCCCTAGGTGCATAAATAACTATTTTTTACTTTAGTTTGTTACTTTTCAACTTTATAGTTTCGAAAAGGTTTAACTACCTTCTTTAACTATTATTCGCTTTATTTCGTATTTGTTCAAATATTGTTTAGAAAATAAATTCACATATATTAATGGGTTCCCATGTATTAAGTGTATAAAACTTAGAAAGTTATCAACTTAAGCAAACAGCGCGGATTTTGATTTTGTTTACTAAATCTATCGTTTTCGAAGATTTTTCTTTCATTTCGACATCGATTTAAACAAAATTAAAAGTAATAGAGTGTAGTATCGATATATTTTTTCAAAAAAAAAGTATTAATATACGAATATAAATTTACGTTTTTAGCATCCCATTTTGAATTATAAGACTCTTAGGTTACTTAGAATTTATACCGATTAAGAGTTTTAATGGTTGCAAAAGTTTAAATATTTGGACTAAGGTTTATATGAAGTGTTAAAATTTTTTTTTATTCACTCATTATCATTTTGCATATTTTTACCAAAGACTATTTTTTAGAAGGGGATACATTTTAGTTAATTAATATCTATATGATTCTATTTTGTTTTGTTTTTTTAAATTAATTAACGTAGCAAGCAAAATACAAAAAAAAAGCTTAATTTATTATATCGCGTTCTAGAACGTGTAACTTTTTTTTGTTGAGAGCATCTGTTTCATCTGCTATTTCCTTCTTTTCATCTCTTCCATATCTCTCACATTCACTCCCTCGGTTTTTGCTATGTTTCTTCTGCCCTAAGTTCGCCTGTTTCCCTTATATTAAATGACCAACCAGAAACGAGACATATTGTTTCAGCTTTCCTGTGTGTAGGTCTGTATTTATATTAATTGTTCGCAAAGAAACTTTTGTGTTTGTATATGAACTTATTTTAGGAGTGCATTTTCACATCATTGAGGCCTGTTGTTGCCAGTTCTCCAGGATCCAATGACTTGCTTGCATTGCTCTAATAATTTATAAAAAAGCATCTTCTACTAAAAATATATGAAGGACCTGACGGCGCTATGGTCCTTGAAGGACCTTGGCCTCCTCAACAATTCTTCTCCAAGCCTCTTAATAGCTACCAAATTTTATATATTGTTCTTAAATATAACTGTGAATATTCAGTTGCCTGTTAAGGTAAGGTAAGGATGAAAAAATCGTATCATATGTAACAAGTGCGTTTAACAGTATTTTTTTGTGCTGATTACGATAAAAATCCATCACCCTAAGTGATGGATATAAGTCACAAATTTCACCTGAAAATTTTAGGGTCTAGACTTAAAGAAAGACATGTGTTAGCCTCCGGTGTTTCATTTTCATGGTACCGATTCGGAGAAAAGGAATTTGTCCCTTTTTTTACACAAGAGGGTGACCTAGGTTTCTGCAACAATGTACCTGGAATCATGGAAATGTTAAAAATCACGTATGGAAGGCTTTCCATCGATTCATCAAAAAGCTGTTCGATGGTAACCGATATGCTTCTGTGCCTGTTGGACACTCAGTCCATTTGAAAGAATGCTACGATAATCTTGAGTTTGTTCTTAATAAGCTCGGCTATTCTGACCACAAATGGACCATTTGTGGGGATTTGAAAGTTACGTCCATGTTTCCATGTTACTAGGTCAACAAAGTGGTTACACAAAGTTTCCATGTTTCCTCTGTGAATGGGATAGCCGTGATAGAAAACAACACTAAGTCAAGCAGGCGTGGCCAATTAGAAAGACTCCTTATTCCTGGAGTTAAAAATGTTAGTGGATCCTAAAAAGATCTTACTTCCACCATTTCACATCAAATTGGGCTAATGAAACAGTTTGCGAAAGCATTACGCAAAGAAAGAGAGTGTTTCAAGTATCTTTGTGAACAGATCCCTGGTATATCCGATGCTAAGCTGAAAGAGATAGTCTTTGTTGGGCCTGAGGTCAGAAAAATTTTAAAAGATGAAAGCTTTATCACTAAAATGGAAATGGAAAAAGAAAATGCCTGGAATTAATTAAAACTTGTTGTAACAGGCTTTCTTGGAAACAAAAAAGAACCAAACTACAAAACTTTGGTTGCCGAATTGTTACAAAACTACAAAATGTTGGGCTGTAACATGAGTGTCAAAGTTCATTTCCTTCACTCACATCTGGACTACTTTCCAGAAAATCTTGGGGCTTTAATTGAGGAAGAAGGAACGTTTCCATCAAGATATAAAAATAATGGAGCGCAGATATAAAGGTCGTTGGAATGTCAACGTGATGGTAGACTACTATTGGATGTTAAAAAGGGAAAATTCACAAGAACGCTGTCGAAAAAGTACCAAAAGAAGCTTTGATGGAAAAAGAAAACATTTTTACAAAGACTTAAAATAACTTTACAACACATGTGCATCACTTTTATGCTCATTATAGCTAGGTATGGTTATTGTTTTATTTTTATTTTTATTTATGTTGAAATAATAAAATCAAATAAAAAATGTTCCAATATTTTTATTTGAATAGAAAAGATATGTCGAGGGCCGGGACTCGAACCTGGGTCGCTCACGTCTCTAGTGTGGTGCTCTGTCAACTGAGCTTACCTGGCTTGCATCTCGGTCAGACATATCCTTTCTTTTCACTGATCCCATATCCCCGTGTTCTCTCAATCTGCGATGTATACATATCTTTTCTTTTCAAATAAAAATAAAATACCAAAAGTTTCCGTTTGATGTTCTTTTTATAGGCAAGCCTTACACGGCAGAAAAAATACCAACGTACTTTTTGAAATCAGCGCAAAAAACTACATAAAGATCAGTTAACTAAATCAAAGCAATTTAAAAAAAAGTTTTTTTGCAGACACACGTAATCTACAAATATGTCAGTAATAATGAATAAAATCAGCGTCGTTCTATAAGATCGGATTTCTATCCTATGTCTTATTTACTGAATAAAAGGGAATCCTTGAGATTTATAAATTTTGTTTCTAAACAGTATGAATTTGGAAAGTTGGAAATATACACTAGAAAAAAAAATTAATTACAAGTATAAAAACCTTTTGAACCTGGGGCTTACCTCCGGACCCAGTTGTTTTAGGATAGTAGAGATTGTATGGTCAAAATAGGAGAAACTATTTACTGCACATGGAAGCAGTGTTTAAGTTTAATATGTTCGTTAAAATATTATTTTTCCAAATAAACATGTTTTAGCCAACTCTATCGTAACCGGAAAGCAGAGGATTTTAATTGAGGGTAGCCTCTTTTTATTATTTTATGAGAAAATAATCAAAGCTGTTCATAGAATTTAGTTATATATTATTTCTGTGAATATATTTCCTGTTTAAGCCTTCCATTTATACGCCTTAATATAGATTTCCTTTACTAGAATAATCTATCAATTTAATTTAATTTATCCTGAAATTAATGCTTGAATTTTATATAGCAAACAAATTAAATTTATTTATTTTTAAAAATAAAGCTTCATATATCAGTTGCATATCAATAAAATATTCTTAAGCATAGGTAATTTCGGGTAGAATATGCGATGAAAAACCTAAATAAAACTGAATAATGAGCGTGATCTATATTAGAATTACCCAAATGATATGTCACGTTCAAAAAGTGATAAGGTAAATTAGTAAAAATAAAATTATTCAAATAGGGTTTGAAAATACAGAAATTTATTATAGCATTTGACCGAAAATCACAGATTGAGTATGTGCATTAGACTAGACTGTTATTTAATAGTAGTAGGCTCCAACTCCATATGGGTAGGCAGCGTATCCTGCAGAGTAGGCGACTGGAGCGGCGGCGACTGGAGCGGTGTAGGCAGAGTAAGCGTATGGGTATCCGCCGAGGAGGACCTGCTTCTTAGCCCGGGTGACTTCTTCAGCGGCGAAGACACAGGCCATTGCCAGGGCGAAGATGAACTGGAAGAAGATTTTGGTCATGAACAAGGAAAAGCGTCCAACAAGATATGATAAAACAGTATTAATCAAACTATTGATTTTCTTATTGAATAATCATTATGATACTCACAAAGAATCTTATGGAAACCATTGTTGTAAGAACTGTTCACCGTTGCAGTAGAACTGATGCCAGTACAGAACTCGCTGAGGACTTTATATACTGAGTACTGCCAAGGTCTTGGCGTGTTGGAATCCTCCCACTACTTCGGCAGGTCCTGCTGGTACCGGCTGTTTGGCTGTATCCTTAAAGCAATGGAAAATATTTAATAGGATTTTAAAAGACTATTGCAATGTTATTTGGAAATGAAAAAAAAATTTGATAAACCTTGATAATAATTTAATACAAGAAATACAGTTCAAGTTGAAGCACACACTATATTTTTGTAAACTTCGCAGATTCTCTATTAATTTTATATCAACATATGATCTATGACAACTGATCACAACTTTACAATATTATTTATATAACAAAATCCATTTTTGTATAAATTCCACTTAACACATTTGTGAACTAAGGCATTGATATATACCAATGTAATCCATGTTGCTACAGTACATAGCGTAGATACTATTATCTTTTCGACAACGATGATTCATCCGAGACCACACTCATGTTTTCTATCCATTCGACAAACATACGAACTTAAAGGTTTTAGATATTCTTATTAAATGTGAAATTTCAAAGTATTATAGCCAGACTTCAAACCAGAAGACTAGGTGAAGCTTGTAACTGTACCTAGCCGCGACTCCTTCGATTTGCCCTGAAGATGACATACAAAGAAGGTCGAAACGTCGGTACTATCAATAAATAAGTCTCACTTATTACTTGTTTACATTGACTGCACCCCCAACTATTTCCATCCTAATTATAAGACTTGCTTAGACTTACGGAGTAGAGGTTTGGGCTCCACTTGGCCATCGAATTCCTCTCGTATCCCATCCTTCAAATATATAGTCTCTTGTAAAATCCTCAATACTTACTTTGTTACGATAATGACCTCAATGCCCCATTTTTTACTGATTTAGCTCGAACCCAATATCGAACCCAAACTTTATTCCCACTCAAACCCACAAGTTTCAAACCTGGCTACCTCTTCAAGTCGAGATAATCCTCCGAGGCGTCCGAAAAGAAGATGGCCCCGTGACCCTTGTGTTACCTATCCATTCCATTTACTATTCATTCCATTTACTGAATACACTATTATTACACAGATGTAAATTTCAAGAAATAAATATTTGGGTTGATCATTTATTTTTATTATTTTCTTTTTAATATAAAAGCATTGACGAGATGTGTTTTTCTGATCTTGTAACAAAAAACAATTACAGAGAGCGGGATTTGATGCTCTCCAAAGTGTCGGTACTAATGGGGAAACAATGATCTTCAAGTAGCAGTAATGATCATTTTTTTCTCTTCATAATGATAGCTAGGTTGTGGGGGGAGTACAGTGGTAGAGCACTGAATTGATATGCTGAAGGTCGTGTGTTAAAATCCAGTTGTAACAGATATTTTTTTGCGTGATCTTGGACAAACCGCGCACATACACAATTGAAACCTACATGTACTGCCATA
Organism: Troilus luridus; assembly: GCA_964056705.1. NCBI lineage: Eukaryota > Metazoa > Arthropoda > Insecta > Hemiptera > Pentatomidae > Troilus > Troilus luridus. The sequence goes on along the minus strand of OZ057416.1, from coordinate 103,088,982 downwards.
GGTTTTTTTTTAATCTAGAGTTTTCTCCTACCTTCTCAAATGTTAGCCTAATAGTATATTTTATGTAATATAATCTTATAAAATAATTATTAATTGTACTAGTCGATACCAAACCCGGGCCGGAATGTTAATGAGTGTTAATACCAAGGCTTATGTCCTCCCATCAACTATAATATAACCTGGAGATTATCCTTGGCTATCCTGGGTCATCACCATGGCGTTGGACAATATTTAATTAAAGTCTAGTCAGGACGTAATTGTAATGCATCCTGCGTCCTACGCCGTGACCCACGATTTAGAACATAACTGAGGGGCAGAGGTCTCCATGTTTCAGATATCATTGATTTTATAAAGAATGGTTCAGAGTTGCAACCTTCGATTAGTATTTATTTAAATTAGATAAGGACAACTTAAGCTTGATTACACACCAAATTAAATTAAGGTACCATAAGACTAGTTCGTTGTTTTTATTTGGGTTTTAGAGCAGAAAATCGTTTATGGTCATTATTGCCTTAACAACTAGACAATTACTGGCACACATAAAACTAATACATAAATTAATAAATATGTATATCAACTTACATTATATATATATATATATATATATATATATATATATATATATATATATATATATATATATATATATATATATGTAAATAGTATAAAACAAAGTCTTCGGCCTCGTTTATTAGCTGTAAACTCAATAATTACTGCACGGATATTCATGCGGTTTTCACGAATAGACAGAGTGATTCAACTGGAAGGTATAGGTATATAATCGAGTTTTTGTGTAAATGGGTTGGAATATCGATGGGTTTCACCGAAGACGCCGCCTAATCCCGTGCAATTATCTAAAGATTATAAATTCGTATAGTTGTTAGTAGTCTATTTAAGGTCACTTTATGCTGCTATGGATAATCGGACGATGCTACAGTGGGAACTCTAAATTTTGCCTATCCAGGTTTAATTAGGATAGGGATTTTAAACGAGTACCCGACATCGTGCAGGCTCGGGACCCCCGTTTAACGTCCCATCCGAAGGACGGCGTAACTAAGGATTTTTTACTCCTTTAAAAAATTCCTAGGGCCTCCTGCCGGGCTACGAACCCGCTATGTTGGGTAGTTTGTTACTCTAACCACTAGACCACAGGTGACCGTTAAATTCTTATATAAAGAAATATTTGGTAATGTTTTTATTTTATGATTTCTTTATAATAAAGTACATTAGTTGAGATGGGAAGAAAGAAAATCAAGACTCCCAAAGAAGCCTAACCAATGATATTTGCGGGGTCCTTAGTGGCCGGTACGAGATAAAAAAAAATTACACAGACAATTTATGCCTTATTACCCGAGTAAAGTAGGGGTGGGTCCATAATATATATATAAGTTAAGTTCAGAGGATCAACAATACTTATGTTGTGTCTTAATATTATATTTCGATCTGAACACATGTTACAATTTATCTGAATAAAATTACGAAAAGCTATAAAAAAAATTTTCTTTTTTTTTAAATATAATTTATTGATATTTACAACTATAATATGATTATAACTAGTAAATCTGCTGATATGTACATTATGACATGAAAAACACACGTGGAGTAACTACCCATCGGCAGCACTCCAATAAAGTTCTATAGTAGAATAGAATAGAATAGAATAGAAAACAAACTTTATTCGGGGCCTAAGTCCCTTTAGAATAACAATAAAGAACAAGTAAAATAAACATAATATTCATCTGGCCAGGAGGCACATAATGATACAAATCAAGAAGTAATCATGAGTGACAAAACATAATAGAAATAGAGAAAGAAAAAAAAAAATAAATAAAATAAATAACTGATTAAAAAGTAATAGACTTTACAGGAATTTAACTAATTTTCTAGAAAAATAAAAATAAAAATAAAACATATATATATAAAGGTTTGATATTAGCAAAATAATAATAAATAACATTAATATAATAGTTAATAACGGAATTGCTAAATAAAGCAAATAAATTGCATAGCATGCAATGAAGTATTTACAAAGTTTGTATCTTCTTTGTTGTTGGAAAAATAGACAAACACGTAGGTAACAAGATCGAGTATTCGACACACATTAATTCAAGCGGAAGATTGGCCTGCCTGGAGAGCATTTAATGGTAGATGGTCTCGAGGCCATCTTCTTTTCAGACGCCTCGGAGGGTTATCAGGAATAGTATGGGAAGCAAGTAAACAAAATTTAATTATGTTTTAACGAAATTATATTCCTCTCGGGAAAATCTAACTTGTCTCTTCCTGTCTCTGTTTTCTTGCAATTCTGTTCTCTTCTTGTAATTTAATCATTTAACACCACTTAATACTGGTATTGCTTATAGGAAAATGCGACACAGTGAAAGTCCTAAATATTACCTACGCAAGTGTAATTAGGATAGGGACTTATTAGAAGTGCCTGAAACCGCATTTGCTTGGGACCCACATTTCACTTCCCTTCCGAAGGATGGCATAGCCGAGGTTTTAAAAAGCTGCCTGCCCAGATGCGAATCCTCGACCATAGGCATAGAAGGTTGTTATGCTAACAACTAGACCAAACGTGACCCATTTATTTTTTGAACTTGTTTTTATGTTGTTAATAAAATTTTAATCGTATATTTTATATTATATTTTTTGTCACCGTCTCATCTTTAGCAGTGTCCAGCCACTCCTTCCCCTATGTTTCTTGCAATTTTCTGGATTCTTTTTTCACTCAGTCAAAGTATTTTAAGTACTGCATCCTTCATCGAGCTTCATCTCGTTTTTCTTTCACCCTTTTATGTGTTCTAATAAAACCTTTGTAATATTTTTATATTATTTTACATTAATGTAGTGATATTTTGTGTTCATTTTTTTTAGTGATAACGATCAAGCTTACATCTGCATTTCTGGAAGACATTTTCTGATTACAATACATTATTTATTGCAGTACATGGATATGAGCAATATTCTTATTGTTTATAGTCTGTTTTGCCTAGGATCTATTAAGTATGTCTGCATGAAATAGCTTTTAAGATCCTGCCTACCTCGTTCATAACGCTTCGATGCTCATTCCGGGTCAGTGATGTCTATCCCAACACTATAGCCTTGGCCCTTATATGGGTGTCTGTGTGTATATATATGCATATATAATTTATATATATATATATATATAAATTTAGACAAGAACAATATTTATTAAATGCATGAATTTAGTGGATATTATTATTATGAGTGACTCTTCTGCTACCACGGAACTCGGCCTAAGGAGGCCCAAATATAGCGGATAACACCAACATTTCAAAAATCGATTTTTTAACCTGATTCGGATAGTTTAGTCAAGAAATTCATTATGCTCCCGATACTTCAGGACCAGAACCAGACTAAAACCAAGATTAATAAGGCGGTGCATTGTCGTGTTAGACCAAATGGAAAAAGTGAGCTGAAATGTGAAAATTTTCATTCTATTGAATTTTTGAGTTATCCGCTTTTAATCCTAAATACCTCATTTGATGTGTTAAATGACGAAGTTCTAGTGCTGATTAAACTACTAATTAAGTTAGCAACAAATGATCAAAAGTAACGTTAACAATAATATTTTCCATTTTCTATTTAGTTTACATCAGCATGCAGATCTTTGTATACATATTTTTGCAAAAATATGTTCACATCTTTTTGTCAACTTAAAATGTTCACAACCTTGTAAATCATCTTTTTGATGAATAATTTGTTACACCGCTGTATTGAATTTTCTTAATGTTATTTATATTTAGGGTCTAAAGATGCAATAATCATCTTATCATTACGCATAGTTATCTAAATCAAGGATAATAGGAAAGATACGTAAGTAAGCAAATGTCATTTTGTTGAATAAATAACGGATATTTATTGTATATTTGGGCCGAGGATCACATGTTAGGTTGACTTAGTAATGCTGAAGTAGTAAGTTAGTAGTAATAGGCACCGACTCCATAAGGGTAGGCAGCGTATCCTGCAGAGTAGGCGACTGGAGCGGAGTAGGCAGAGTAAGCATATGGATATCCACCGAGGAGGACCTGCTTCTTAGCCCGGGTGACTTCTTCAGCGGCGAAGACACAAGCCATGGCCAAGGCCAAGAAAAACTGGAAGAAGGTGAAATTTGTCAGTATTATTCACAAGAAATAATTATTTTAATATTGTTATTTAATAATAAATACAATAATACTCACAAAGAATCTGATGGAAACCATTGTAAGATACTGTTCACTAACTCAGTAGAACTGATAGCCTCCAGTGGGCTCGCCTCCAATATATAGTCCTCAGTGCCAAGGTCTGGAAGGGGCGCACCCCTCTACTTGCTAGACTCATAGGCACTTCTTATATTCTGAAACTGTTTATGTTACCTTTTTTTTTTCTTTTTTTTTAATTTATTTATTGATATTTACAACTGTATAAAAAAAAATACATCTAGTAAATGGGCTAAGCGATACAAAATGACATGTGAAAATGACAAGTAGAGAAACTACTCACTGGTAGTACTCAAATCACAAGTACAACTAAGAAGTCACGGGGCCATCTTCTTTTCAGACGCCTCGGAGGATTATCGGGAATTGAAGTGAAAGCTAGGTTTAAAACCAGAGGGTTTGAGTGGAAATGAAGTTTGTTATGAAAGGATAGATAGCGGTTTCGGGCCAAATCAGCAACAAATGGGACATTAAGGTCGTTATGGATGATTTTATTCTTAACAAAATAAGGAGCATTAAGGATTTTACGAAGGATTTTGGATTGTAGGGGTTGGATACGAGAGGAATTCGATGGCTTAGTGGAGCCCCAAAGCTCTACTCCGTAGGTCCAAATAGGTCGTATGATGGTCATGTAGATGAGTCTTTTGTAATTAATTGGGAGCTTAGAGCGTTTGTCTAGTAAGTGTTGAAGTACCCTGAAACGTCGAGCGGTTTGTTGTCTTTTCAGTCTCGTATGAGGATTCCAGGTTAATCGTTTGTCAAGCAACCCTAAGTATCGGATCTGTTCTACCTGCACCAGTGGGGTATTATTAAAGGATACTGAAGGGCAGGAAGTCATTGGTTTACGACGTAAGGTAAAAGTGATTTGATGGGATTTTTGAGAATTTATTTTAATTCTCCAGTTTTGACTCCATTCGTCAAGATCAGTGATATGGGATTGGATGCTTTGGGATGCAATAACTGGGTTGGTGTTGACTGATAATACACATGTATCATCAGCATACGTGGTAAGGATAGTGTTAGGATGAGTTGGGATGTCAGCTGTATAAACTGTATAAAGGATTGGGCCAAGGATACTACCTTGAGGAGGTTACGTATTTAGTTGTAATTTTATTAAAATTAATTCAATAGAATATCAATAACGCACTAGTATTTCTTAACATATGTCCACTTATATATTAGCGGCATGTAACTTAGTGACAAAAATGGTGTTACAAAATGAGGGTTTTTGAGATAAGTGTAATAAGCAAATAGTTATCTGTATCCAGCTGATACAAAAACATGTGTTTTTGCCTCAATTAATTAGGCCGAAGTACGTCTTTTCTCCCTGTGCATTAGAAATTGAGTCAAAAAGTTAACTTTATTCCCTAGGGAATACAGTAAAAAGATGACAACCTATTTCGTCTAAATAATGTAGGTTTTGTACAGAAAAAGTTCAGGGTTAGGTTGGTACACCTGTCACACCGGCCATTAAAATCAGATGTTCTTTCAAAACACCAAAACTGATAATCAGAAGTTCATTTGTGTAAGTTGTGGATCCACCACATATTGTACAAGAAGCAAATAATGTTATTTCAAACTTATTGCCTTGTACATCAAACAATTCAAAATTGTAATAATTGCACATTTAATTTCAGGTTTTGAATTTATTGTAAAACATAACATAATATAAAATATTATAGCGTATAGTTTGCCATTTTACATCCCATCTGGAGATAAAATCTTGTATCCATCGGGACTAAATTGATCATTATTCCAACCAATACTGTACTCCCTCTGCTTGGCCTCGTGTAAACTTACAGCTGAGGGAATAATTATCTTCATTAATCCCTAGGTGCATAAATGGTTTTTAATGTTACATTTTTGGGTCACATGATGTTATATGAGCGTTATGTAAGCCTGGTTATAAGTTCTTTTGTCTTCAGTATTGTTTGTTTTAAATCACTGTTTCATTAATTTCTGTAATATAGGAATTTCGAAGATGCGTTTTTGTGTGTCTTTAAATGTTATTAAAGAAACATTTTGCATTTAAGTCTACATAGCATAACAGATAAAGACGATAAAAAAAACTGTATTATGAACTATATTCGTGTATTATAAAATAATATTTTATTCAATAGTTGACTTGAATTTCTTTTAGGAGTGTTAAATGGTCAGGGGTGAGCGCAGTGGCTCAGTGGTAGAGCACTGTTTTGCCATCCCGGAAATCCTGGCTTAAATCCACCTGCGGGCAAGACTTTTATTTATTCTGTTTGCAGCCGGAGATGGATCATATAGAATCTAGGAACCTACTGGGGCTCACCCACCCTCTATAAAATGTTATATAAATAGAGTACCCAAAATAAGGGGGGGGGGGAATCTGGCCTTTGAGCGTGACCTAGGACAAGTCACCTCCTTGCAGAACCGTTGTCTATGAAACAGTACAGTCTCTACCACTTACTGAACTCCAGACCCGTAACGGATTGTGGTAGTAGAGGTTGTTTTTTTAAATGGTCACGAGATGCAGTCAGTAAAATACACTAAGTTGGACTAATTTTGTATAATTTATTTACCGCACCCCTCGACCACTTAACACTTGTTGTTATAATTAGCAATAGTCTTTTTATTTACTTAGTACTACTAATTAACTATTTGTACAAATTTATTTTTTGTCTAATATTTCAAACCAAAAAAAGAACAACTCATTTTGAGTTTCGACTTGCTTTGCCAATCAAATAAAATCTCATGTTAATTGTTAAACATGGCAACCTATTTTGAGGGAGTGAGGCATTTTATTGATGCTTTAGTAATGGAAATGAAATTAAATTAAAAATAACAATTCCAACAGAGCAATATTTTTTTCTTGTGTTTTGGACATCCTTATATTTTTTTAATCTACGCCTTCTAGTCAAATGTTTCATTAATACATTTATTTATTTTTTTTTTACTATTTTATTTGCTGAATTCGTTCTATCGCTGAGTCTAATCGGATTTCATCAGTTAGCTCATAACCGTGAAGAACTTTAAAAATATTCTGAAAAACATGCCCCTTGCGCAGATGCAGGTGTTCGAAAGTATTTTCTGTTGTTACCTGTATATTTTGCCTTCAGTTATACAGAAAATTATATAAATTAATAATGAAACTGGTAAAGAAATATATTGAACTGGCTAATGGATAAATAAATATTTATTTATTTTTAGATTTGATAACATAAATTCAATTCGATTTTTATTTTATGTAAAAATGATTATTTAATTAATTATTGTGTGTCCTATCCTTTATTACGTATTAGTTAAACTAAATTTAAACTGGCTCCATCTGAATTATGCCTGGATAGGCAACATTTAGGAATCCGTTTGTTGTATCGTCGGATTAGCTATTGTATATAACGATAATAAGATAATATATATAATATTAAAAAGGAAAAGGTAAAAAGATACCTTGCATAAATGTTATGACCGTGGAAAAATTTTAACGAAAATTCCTTAAGTCTCCAAAACTAAAAACAGAAATTGAAAATATCTGTCCAATATTTCCCCTATTCAGGCATCTTCAGAGTAGAAAGGGAATAACAGCAAAGCGAAACATGAATAATGCACCCAAGAAACATCCCACCACCTCCAAGGCTCAAATGCAACTATGCAAAAAATAAATTTTTTAAATTTAGAATTATCCGTTTTTGATCCTCACCGCCTTATATATTTTAGGTTACAGTGTTTTGTTATAAAGTTCTCGTATACTAGAAAGTGGGTATGGGTACGTAATATGTCTTATATTACCAAAAATAAATAAATCTATCTACAGAAAGCGTGCCTACTGACTGATGCCGTTGGTCATTTTTCTGGAAATACATCTAATGGCTCTCGGATATAGAAACTTTTTTTAACTTAGTAAACATCGCATAAAAAATATAAACAGATCCGGACAATAAGAAGTGCCAATGAGTCTAGCAAGTAGAGGGGTGCGTCTCCCAGACCTTGGGACTAAGGAGTATATATAGGAGGCGAGCCCACAGGAGGCTATCAGTTCTACTGAGTAAGTGAACAGTATCTTATAACAATGGTTTCTATCAGATTCTTTGTAAGTATCATTATGTTTAATAAATAACAATATTAAATAAATAACATAAAAATCATTATTTCTTGTAAATAATATTGCATCATCGATGAACCTTTTTCATCCTTCTTGACCCATATCTTCTGCCTCTAGTTCTTCTTCGCCTTGGCCATCGCCTGTGTCTTCGCCGCTGAAGAAGTCACCCGGGCTAAGAAGCAGGTCCTCCTCGGCGGATACCCATACGCTTACTCTGCCTACACCGCTCCAGTCGCTGCCGCCCCAGTCGCCTACTCTGCAGGATACGCTGCCTACCCATATGGAGTTGGAGCCTACTACTACTAAGCTATCACCTAAAATGCTTCCTTCAGCACATGAATTTCGGCGTTACAACACAATAAATTTCCGTTAACTATTTAAAATGATTTTTTTGTTTATCTTCATTCCCTATTATTTTTATTTTGGTTGCGGGTTTCAAATGATATTAATATTTTTGAATGTAAATGCATTGGTTTTATAATATAGCCAATAAGTTGCCAGAAGTATTACATCTCATCAATGTAAACGTAAATAAGTGCAATTTTTTTTCTTTAAGATTTGATCATGTTAGATATTTAAAACTCATAAAATGAAAACAAAATTAAAAAGACTTTTATATTACGTATTTTCGACATTTAAAAAAATACGAGCTCCTTCATAGAAGGTATACACTTTTCTAGCATTATGGTGTTAACCAATTCATAAAAACGACAAGAAAATATGTAGACGTAATACATTACAATGTTGATGTTGTTAAATATAATATGTTTCGATTTTTCTTTAATAACAAACATCAGTGGATTCAGTGGTTTCCATATGTTTGATAAAATAATTTAAGTTAAATCTGGACGCCCATGCTTTTTTGAGAGCAGGGCAAGTCTGAAACGAGTTTCCAATATATTTTCCAACATTTATTGAACGAATATGTCACCATAATTAGAAAAAAAAATCATAAAAATGAGGAAATTCATACGATTATTTACAATAATATCTGAAACACTTAATAATACTAATATATTTTAAAAATTAGGTAGCGCCCTGTTGGTATGGACAAAAAAACCCATGTCAACCTGATAAGATATTTCTTTATTAATCATCAAAACTTGTAGATGGTGTTATTTTTATTTAATTTCCTTTTGATCTTGATTGAAGGTAATTAATACAAATATTGATATCTTTTTGAATGAACATAGTTGACCTTGATGAAACATGTGGAAGAAAATGATCCGGGTAGAGGTCAATAAATTTCTCTGAATATCTAGAAATATTTATTCAGTAGCCAACGTTTCTTAACGGTTTATTAACAGTTCTTTATTGTCCACCAATTAGTACTTCTTATTTCAATACTTGTATTTCAACTTTAATATTTACCCATTTTATTTTAGTTCTTATCTTTATTAACTTATTCTTTATACGTTATTATTCTTTAATTTTAACATGTCCTGTTCAGTTTTATTATTATTTTAATCTCTGTTATGTATTTCACTACCTTCCTGTCACTTGGTTATTAATACTATACACTCATTCATTTTAATCTTTATTATGTATTTTCTATACTTAGGGAAAAATATTTTTTTAAGTTATATGTTTTTATTTCTTTAATTTTTTTTTTCTTTGCATGACAATTTTTTAATTTTCAATTTTCTGTATTTTGTATATTCACCCCTGAAGAATACCTACTTTGTATGTCTTCACGATGGCTACTGAATAAATATTTCTAGATATTCAGAAAAACTTTATTGACCTCTACCCGGACCCCTTCAAAAATAAAGAAAGTGAAATCAATAATAATAATAAATACTATTTATAGCACAGTTTATTAGAAGAATAAAAAGGGTTGCTGAGGCGTTTGGATTTGGAAAACTGCAACTTATTTCTTTTTAATAAAATTTTATTTATCAATTATAAAAGCCAAATTACCATTGACCAAAACCTTTCCTGGAAACCCCATGTCGCCCAAATATCCCGACGATCAATTAGTTCATAGAATTATTTCATCGATCTCGGCATCTCCTTACACAACCAACCCGGAAGCTTCTCGTATCATCTTCCCCCACTTTGACTACTGTAGTGTGGTATACGGGGGCCTTTCGAAAATGTTGGAGGCCCGCTTAAAAATAATAATTAACTGCGCTTTAAGATTTGTCCTTGGTACACCGAGGCGATCCCGGGTGTCACATCACTATGATGAGTTAAAGTGGCTATTCCCTCCCATTCGTAGACAATATTTCCTTAGTGTTTTTCTATACCAATCCATTAACTCGCAACACCCTCCATAGATCTATAGTCTCCTCCAATTCAAATCCTCTGTCCAGCACCACAAAACAAGATCCCGCCTTTCCGATCTCTACATTCCTTCCCACAGAACTAAGGCATTCGAGCGTTCCTTCCTCGCCCGCTTCACCACTGTGTGGAACTCAATCCCTCCTTTAATCCGCCATTCTTCTTCACTGGCTTTATTTAACTTACTGATTTTCCTTTATCTCTTGGCATCCCAAAAAGATGCTCTCCAGGCAGGCCAATCTTCCGCTTGAATTAATTTGTATCGAATACTCGATCTCGTTACCTACGTGTTTTGTTTATTTTTCCAACAACAAAGAAGATACAGGCTTTGTAAATACTTTACCGCGTGCTAGGCCATTAACTTATTTATTTAGCAATTTCGTTGTTAAGTGTTGTATTAATGTGATTTATTATTATTTTGTTAATATCAATACTTAAATTTATTTTCGACATTTAGCTAAAATCCTGTCAAGTTTCGTACTTTTATTTATTTATATATATATATATATATATATATATATATATATATATATATTAGAATGCAAATGGAAAAAACCACAAGCAGAGCCTTATGTTTCAAAATTTTTTATGTAAAATACAAACACTTATCAGTCGACGTTTCGCCTAATCAGGCATTATCAAGACACAATAAAAAATAAGTTCAATCACATCTCAAAACAGAAGTGCAATACATCCCAACGAATAATCGCTCAAAAAGGCACATAATCCGGGAACGCACCTCCACCCCAAGACGTTCAAACCAAAAATGTTTGAGTTTTGGCTCTATTTTATTGATTATATATATATATATATATATATATATTCTATTTCCAATTTTATTATGTTTTGTCACTCTTGATTACTTCATGATTTGTATTATTGTTATTCTAAAGGGACTTGGTCCCAGAATAAAGATTGTTTTCTATTCTATTCTATCTGGGGCATCGTTATATATCTGCATTCTGCGCAGTAATCACATTTCGAATGCTTCCAATTGGTTTCTAGTGCTCTTTTATAGCGTCCAGCTCTTTACAGCATATACTAATACGGACCATACATATATATATACACATATACAACTGTGCACCGCCTTATCTTGTCATTTAGAAGTCATAATGTTTCATAATCCTGGCTCTGATCTGTTTAGTTCGAGATTGGAGGGAGGCATTTAGTTCCCAATCCTCTGATATCAAGGAGCACGGGTATGAAGAGTTGTCCACGCTTAATTATCTCGTTATTAAGGATTAACATTCTGACTTTTTCTTATGTAAAAATACTTAGTTTTAGTTTCTTGAAGTTTGAGACCGTATGACCAGCTGATGAGTTCTTATAAATGACACTTTTACAACAGCTTGTCATTGAAAAACGCTGAGCCTGTTTATATTTTCGGTTTATGTATATTTAATTTATTTAAAAGTATATTTATTATTTTGCAAAACACTTGTAAGTAAGAACTGTGCAAAAGAGTATTTAATATTTTTGTAAATATTTTCTGCAACTTATTCAGCTGCTGCATCCAATACAACTAGAAACGGCAGAAAAAGATATGTCCAATATGGGGAAAATTAAATATATCATTTTATATAGTTAACGGAAATTTATTGTGAAGTAAAGCCAAAATAAATGTGCTGAAGGAAATAATTTAGGCGATAGCTTAGTAGTAGTAGGCTCCGACTCCATATGGGTAGGCAGCGTATCCTGCAGAGTAGGCGACTGGGGCGGCGGCGACTGGGGCGGTGTAGGCGGAGTAAGCGTATGGGTATCCCCCGAGGAGGACCTGCTTCTTAGCCCGGGTAACTTCTTCAGCGGCGAAGACACAGGCGATGGCCAAGGCCAAGAAGAACTGGAAGCAAAGTTGAACAAGTAATGATCATACAAAAATTTCACAAGAAAATAATTATTAGATTAATATCTAGTAATTATATTAATACTCACAAAGAATCTGATGGAAACCATTGTTATAAGATACTGTTCACTAACTCAGTAGAACTGATAGCCTCCTGTGGGCTCGCCTCCAATATATACTCCTAAGCGCCAAGGTCTTAGGCACACCCCTCTCTACTTCAGACTCATCGAAATTTCTCATTTCCCGGATCTGTTTATGTTATATATATACATATATATATATATATTTTTATCTGAACTTTAAATAAATGTTTTATTTTCGATTTTTTTTTATTGTTGTTAAGGTGTTAAAAAATGACCTAAAATATCCAACACACTGATGTAGGAACGCTGTCCTGAGACCAATTTATCAATTTTTGTGAATTTAAATATTATTTTGTTGTGATAACCATAATGAAATGGGCCGAAATGCATTTAAAAACTATTTAATAGTGCAATTTATAAAAGCTAATCTTGAAATAATGGGGTCATTCAATCGAACATGAAGAATTAAGTAAACAATAAATGTAGTAGATGTGCTGTACTACGTATGGATATAAGTATAATAGAAGACAATAATTATATATATTTTTGAAAATTTCAATGCTAACTTCGAAGTTTTAAATCTGTGTTATATAGAACATTTAACAGTACTGACTGAGGTAAAATGGGAGCGGAGTGGCTCAGTAGAGCACTGAGTTGCCATGCCGGAAATCTTGGTTCAAATCCCGCTGCGGGCAAGACTTTTATTTAGTCTGTTTGCAGCCGGAGATGGACCATATGGGATCTAAGACCCTACTGGGGCTCACCCAGCCTCTATAATAGAGGCTGTAGAGTACTTTATAAAATATTATAAAAATATTTTTATTTTGAAGAGAAAAGATATGCCCCCGGCCGGGATTCGAACCCGGGTCCTCTGTCTTACATTGACAGGACTCTACCAACTAAGCTACCGGAGTTGATACCAGCTGGGGACAAATCTTTTCTCTTATCTGATCAACTCCGGTAGCTTAGTTGGTAGAGTCCTGTCACGGTAAGCCAGAGGACCTGGGTTCGAATCCCGGCGGGGGCATATCATTTCTCTTCAAAATAAAAATATTTAAAATTAAAACAACTAACTAATAAATTATTAAAAAATATTATAAAAATAGAGTACCCAAAATAAGGGGAGGGGGGTCTGGCGGTTGAGCGTGACCTAGGACAAGTCACCTCCTTGCAGAACCATTGTCCATGAAACAGTACTGTCTCTACCATGCCTTGAACCCACGACCCGTTCTCGGGTGGTACATGGTTTTTTTTTTGGTTTTTTTTAGGTAGTATATTGTCCTGAAATGTTTCTCATAAGACTGATTGGATAATTTACAATTATATCGATCCTCAAAAAAGGAGCAATGACGAAATGTAATAACTATCCCTTAATCCCACACCTACCGTTTACAATATTCTCGCTAATCCTTGTCAAATCACAGAATACACCGGGGAATATATAAGATTATTATCAGAGTGGCTAAAAAATAGCAATGGGACGATTGATATGGAACTCTTGGGTTCAGTACGTGGTAGTGACTTCTTCGACAACGGTCGTGCAGGGTGGCGATTTGTCCTAAATCTTCACAACCACCAGGTTTTCCTCATATTCTGACGGCCGGATATGAACCCAGGATCTTCGGCACGACAACCCAGCGTTGTACCACTAAGCACCTGCAGATTACACCAAAGAAGTTGGGAAATCTGATAGGGATCTTCATGATCGAAACATTCAATAAAACTAGAATTGGTAAATATTTTTCGGTTTTAGGTCCAAGTTTAATCGGGTTTAAAACAAGGATGTTCGCTTATTAGTTATTTTAACGCCAGTGAATATTATTAGAAAGGTGGCATACAACTAAAGAGGATTGGATTTTAATCTGAACAGTGAAGGATATCTGATGAGTTAGAGGATAAACAACTCCTTGAGGTATTCGGAAATAAAGATATTCGGTACGAAAAAGGATGAATCCACTAGAGACCATGGTAGAGTATGCATAGGTTATTAGCAGAGGATGATACTAGTTAATACCGTTGAGATGATATCATCATCGTTTGGGGTGGGCTCGTAAGGTTGCTGAAAGTTGTTAGGAACGAATTGTTTAAAAAAAATTATTTATTGAAATTAAAACTGTATTATAATTATACAACAAGGAAATATAGTGGTATGAATAATACATAATGACATGGATAAAGGCAAGTAGAGAAACTATCCTGTGGTAGAACTCAAATAACAGGTTCAACTTAAAAGGTCTCGAGCTCATCTTCTTTTCAGAGAGAATTGAAGAAGTAGTTAACTTTGAAATTAGTGGCTTTTAATTGGGAATACATTTTGTCATGAAAAGACTGGTACCGAGTCAGGACCAAATAAGCAAAAAATTGGACATTGAGGTCATTATGGATTACTTTATTCGTAACCAAGTAAGGAGCATTGAGGATTTTGGATTGTAAGGATTAGACACGAGAATTTTCGATGGCTTGATGGACCACCAAAGTTCTATTCCTCAAGTCCGAGTGGTTTTTAAAATAGTCATGTATATGAGTATTTTTCAATTAACCGGAAGCTTAGGGTGTTTATCTAAAACGTGTTGAGTAGCCTGAAACGACGATCAGTCTTATCTTTTCAGTATGTAGACCTAAGTACCGGACCCGTTCTGCAGCAGTCTGTAGGATAATATTAAATGTATTGGGGTAAAGGAAGTCACTGGTTTCCGACCGATGGTAATGGTTATTCTATGGGATTTGTGGGAATTTATTTTTATGTCTCAGTTTAGACACCATTCGTCAAGGTCAGTGATATTGGATTGAAGACTATGCGATGCAACAACTCCATTAGTGTTGACTGATAACCATTACCAATAGTAACTGATAACGGTATCATTACATTAGGTGGTAAGGATAATATTAGGATGGGCTGGGTTGTCAGCTGCATACACTACGTAGAGGATTGCGGCGAGGATACTGCCTTGAGGAACACCAGCAGATTGAATAAAGAGAGTAGTGGCAAATAAGTTATTTAATATGCTTGCTATGGATGGACAATGTAGGATCTACAGGATTGGGGTGACACCTGGCGGGCGGTTGAGCGTGATCCCGGACAAATGATCGGTCTTAGAAACAGTAAAATCCCTATCTTGTACTGAGCTAAAGACTCTTCGTGGGTTCTAGAGATAAATAATCCTTTATATTGGTTTCTTTTCTTTTTTCTTAGAATAAATAATTCGAATATAATTTTTCGAAAACATATTAGTCTTTGAACATCTTCCGGTTTACGCTTTGTTTTGTTTATTTGTAAAAAGAGATTATTAATGTAATTATATTGCACCCTATTGGTGTTTGATTATGCATGGCTACTGACCAAATACATTAGTAGTCAAGCTTTATTGCGTTTCTTGGTTAAGCAGAAGAAGCTGTTTCAGTTGTAAGACTACCGTCAGAATTCGTTCATGTTGTCAGATTGTTATATAGTATTCGATTCGGTTCAATCCTTTCATTTCGAATATAGACGGCAAAAAAAAATAAAAAAATATATATACACTAAGGAAACGTATTACAAGAGCCGAAGGAGAGAACTGTCAGGGGCAGAGTTGAGTAAAAACTTTCTCCAGGATTTATTGATGTCAATCTGCTTTATGAATCAAACGCAAATACTTTCAGAAATATAAGTACCATCTGAAATCCAGAACAAAAATACCAGTAATAGGGAATGAAGATGAATTAAAAAAGTCATTTTAAATTAATAACGGAAATTTATTGTGTTGTAACGCCGAAATTCGTGTGATGAGGGAAACAATTTAGGTGATAGCTTAATAGTAGTAAGCTCCGACTCCATATGGGTAGGCAGCGTATCCTGCAGAGTAGGCGACTGGGGCGGCGGCGACTGGGGCGGTGTAGGCAGAGTAAGCGTATGGGTATCCGCCGAGGAGGACCTGCTTCTTAGCCCGGGTGACTTCTTCAGCAGCGAAGACACAGGCCATGGCCAAAGCGAAGATGAACTAGAAGAAGGATGTATTGGTCAATATCAGGGAAAAAAGATCGTATAATATTTACAAGGAAAAAATTGTTATATTATAATATTATTAATTTTATAACTATATTGATACTTACAAAGAATCTAATGGAAACCATTGTTGTAAGATATCTGTTCACTAACTCAGTAGAACTGATACCCTCCAGTCGGCTCGCCTCCTATATATACTCCTCAGTGCCAAGGTCTGGGAGGCACACCCCTCTACTTGGCAGGCAAAAAGATATGACGTACACCGGACTTTGCAAGACTCTGTTGTGTATAATTTTTCAAATTAATGTATTAAACGTTATATCTATTACAAATATTAAACAAATAATTATTAAAAACTGCAAAACGTGAATTAACAAGAACGCACATGACTCGTAATGATATATATAATTTGTTTAGTACTTCTTGGGGTTCTAATAAAATAAAAACTTGAAAAAATGAGTTATTTTAGGAGACAATATAATATATGAAAGTTATATATATTAATGATACTGTAGTAAAATAAAGTCAATCTCGATTCTTCTGTTTCATTTAATTTCATGCTTGTTGATCTTAATAAAATTTTCGAATTATAGTATGTATTAGAATGTATTAATTAATGGTAACACTCTCAACTATTACATATTATTTTAAAGCCATTTCAAAACCTTCATTCTTTTATATTTATAAGTTCTAATCTCTCATTATTACTGAGAGATTTTTACTCAAAGAATCCATCGTAAGAGAGATGTAAGAAAACTGGTTTCAATCAAAGAATTTAAAACTTAATAAATAGGATATTCGTTTACCTCCTTAGTTTTTTTATCCTAAGTCTTTGGTCTTTTTGTTTGTTTTCTACTTGCCATTTCTTGGGTATATAAATATTTTAACAAATAATTAGAAAGTATAGTCTAGCACAGTTGTTTTGTATATATTTTTTCTTTCATTGTATATGTGATTCTGTATAGATACATTTAAATTTGTTGAGCAGTTTAAGATGTTTTGATCATATTAATACAATTTATGGTAACAGACAGACTAGATAGATTATTCATCTATTTCGATATAAGAAAAACTGAACCTAAAAAGTCACAGAAGTTTATAAAGATCTTGAAAGTTTAGGGCTCACAAAAGGTGTAATAAAGGAGAGAGACAAATTTTAGAAGTTTTATGAATCTACAAAAGAAACTTTCCAGAAAAAGAAAAACAATCAAAAATGAAATGGGAAGAAGAAAGGAGCAACAAAGAGAGAATGGAAATTTTATGGGAAAGAAAAGAATTGAAATTATCCATTGCCTGAATCAAGAACAACCCGACTTTTAACTGTTTAATAAATTAATTTTATTGAGGAGGAGATTTGTTTAATATTTAGTTATAAAAGAGTTAGAATTACGTGAAGAGTAATTCCCAAAGACAAATAATTGTATCACAATATTCTCATATCACACCTCATGTAATTTTACAATGTTTTATTATCTTCATAGATTTCGTTTTACTGTTGATATTTTTTAATTTCTTATTAATATTAGGCCGAAACGTTGGAACAAATAATAAAGTTGTGTTGAAAATATGTTGTGCTTATTTGTCTAAACTTTATTGACTGCACCCCCCCCCCCCCGACCGCCGTCTACATTTCTCAAGATAAATCCAGTAAACCATATCCATATTAATATAAACAATGGTAATATTAAAATATTTCTGTTTGTAATATATTGATCTGTTTGGAGTGTTGATAAGAGGTATTGCATTTACGTAATTAATATTTACGTAAATATTTTTTGGTTTAAGTCCTGATGATGCCGGACTTTGCTAAACGTTGGTTAAATAGTTATTTTTTAGTATTTTAGAGATTGGTGGCTTTGTTGTTGTTTTTTTACGATTTACAATTGCCTAATACTTTTTCTTTTTTTTCCTTTTTTTGTTCATAAAAATACATGTAAAATAATCTTTTTATTTGTTTAAAGACATTATTATTATTCGATTCGGTTCAGTGCTTTCATTTCAAAAGTAGAAGCCAAAAAAAAATTAAGGAAACGTATTACAAGATCCGAAGGAGAGAACTGTCAGGGGCAGAGTAGAGTAAGACTGTCTCCAGGATTTATTGATGTCAATCTCAGCTCAAGTAGTGTAATAGATTAGAATTCCCCTATTCAATATTAAACTTTTTCAGATTAAAAATATTTAATTTACTTTTATTACGAATATGCTCATATATAAAACCAATATGTTAAGTTGGAACAAAAAAAAGTAGATTTTATTAAAGTGAAAACTTCTTTAGCCGCCTCGAGCGATTTTTGGGGTTCGTGTCACCGATGTATTTCACGAGACTGGAGATGCATAACGGCCTGTGTATGAGTTATACCATTTGGTTTAATCAACTTTAGTATAAAAAATAAAATTCCATTAATATTAATTAATAATATTTAACTAAAAGACCGGTTAATTTGTGTGCGATTCATAATAATTACTAAAAACTTCAAACACTAGGTAAAATTTTCGTTTCCCCTAAAAGAATTTATTTTTCATAGTTAAATGATTTGTTTTAATATGGATGAAATTTTCAAAGTGGGCAAAAACGAGCTAAAAATCAAGGAATTTTAGTGCATACCTTTATCTTTTTCTGTTCTTGTTTTATTTATTTTTTTCAATCTCTTTTTTTTTTAGAGTTTGACTTTTCTCTTCTATCGGCAGTCATGAAGCGTATATATTTAAAAAAAATATAATTAAATACAAGTAAGGATTATATGTAATAGCATGGCCTAAAGGCAAGTAGATTTTCCATTGTGGAAAGGATTATCGAGAATTGATGTGGAAGCTAGATTTGAAACTAGTGGCTTTGAATGGGAATAGAACTTGTCATGAAAGGGTCGATATAAGGTTCGGACCATATTGGCAACGAATGGAGCATTTAGGCTATGATGTAATAGAGCATCAAGATTTTAAGGATTCTGGATTTTAAGGATTCGATACGAGATGGCTAAGTGGAGCGCCAATCTCTACTCCGTAACTCCTAATAGGTTTTATAATAATCATAAACATAAGTCCTTTGTAATCAATTGCAAGTTTAAAATTATCTGAATAGCAAAAAAAATGTTAGATTAAAATTTAAAAAATTTAAACATTAATAATGATGGATAGAATTGGTCAGGGGGTGCAGCCAAAGATAATACAAAATAAGCAGAACTTAATAAGTAATTGTGGCAATGTTTCGGCCTACGGTGTAGACCATCTTCAGGGCAACCAGCGTGTGTTGTGGCTTGTCAAACTAACACTTGTCAACTGTTGAGCAGACGAAATGTTGGCGCAATTAAAAAATAAGTTTTGCTTATTTTTTGTTATCTTTGACTGCACCTCCTGACCAATTCTATCCATGACTATTTGTTGTTGCTTAGAGGCGTAAAACCCTGGGGTCATCAACGCCTGTAGATTTTTAATTTTTATAACTATAAATCTTTTTAAATAAAAAATATATATACATATACACACACATACTAACAAATAATAAAACTATAATAAGGAGATAAAGCAATCGGAAAAAAACAACAAATGCATCAGGGACAATGGAGGATCAAATATTGGTTATTAATTTACAGTTTGTAATGAATTTCACCACTTTGTCGATTTCAGATTTGCGGTCTCCGAGTGCTTCTCTAACATCGGGCGGTATTTTGAGCTGATTTAGTATTTTTTTTATAGTAGTATTCCTCAAATGTATGTCTGATACAAAGATTTATTATTTATTATTACACCTAGGGCATATCGGAGGTGGATCCCTTGTAGTGAGATGTGCGTTGGTAAGCCGGGAGTGTCTGATTCTAAGGCGAGCAATAGCCCAAGGCTTTACTTCGCTTTTTATATATTTCAATTTACTGGCCGGACTTTCATCCCACATTGCTTGCCATCTTTTATCTATACATTCTTTAAGGGGGCTTGCTCGTTGCAGATGTTCTTGGGTGGTTAGAATAGCTGTGCCTCTACCAGGGAGGGTTAGAGCTGCTCGGGGAGTTTTGCCATCCATCTCATTCCCGACATATCCCGAGGCCCAGATGAAGAATATTTTTTTGCTTATCCATTTTTTGCTATCCATCATTAGATTTACCGAGTCAACTATTTTCCACTCAAACGTAAATATTAATAATTTTCAAATCCTTGGAACATAGGGTATTCTTAACATGTCTTTAATTTATCTATTGGATTATGTTGTATTATATTGTTTACTATGTCTGTTTTAAAAAAAATTTAAATAAATATATAAATTCATATCTTATTTAAATATTTTTACTTATTATGTTATTTTCAACAAAATAATAACAGCCAAATGGCCAGGAAAAAAAAGAAATTTTTTTTTTACAAACGATACGAACTCATTAGTACATTACGTATTTTATAGTATTTATTGTAGACCGACTTTACGTTTTTTATTACTTGATTGCAATTGGAATAAAACCAAAAAAGTTTCTCAAATACTGGAAATTAACTATGTTTGCCCAATCCAATCCATCATTTACAACAATGTAGACCGTATCTATATTCTACCTTCACAGCCCAAACAGATGAATCAATCAGAGACATCTGCTCATTCTATTCAACCTGAAATGGAGAAATGTTGGCTGGTTTTTTTTTCTGGGATTGTACCGACTCGAGGCTTTGTGTTCTGTATTTTTCAATCCCATTCTAGTTGATTATTGTATATCTCTTTTAGATGTTTTGCTCATGTTGATTATAATAATTTCATTTTTATTCAAATCCCTGATAAAAACTCTCCTCTTTCAATAAAATGAATTAGTTGTGGTTTTAAATATTACTGACTTGTTCAGTATGTTAGTTTAACAGAGTGGATTTAGCAGTTTGAAGTGATTTTGTTTGAATGAACTACCTTTTTAAGTTTTCAATTTATCGGAGGGATGAAACACTTTTCCTATTCCTCGAACAACGATATCATTAGATATTGCGTAAATTTCCTACTTCCTCAATTACAGAATAGAATAGAAAAGTAATTTTATTCTGGGCGCAGGTCCCTTAAGAATAAAAATATTGTACAGAAATTAATAGAAATATATCTGGCCAGACGGCTACATTATTGGAATACCGCAATTAAATAAGAACTAAAACGTTTGTTCTGATAGAGAATTAAAAAAATAAATAGAATAATGTAATAAAAATTTACAATAAACAGAAATTGGCTAATGGATAAATAAAAAATTAGATAAGAACATCTTTATTTACAGTATTTTCTCAATCTATTGTGTTGAATATAGCTATTTATTTTATTGATTAGAGAGCATCTGTTTGGGAATTAAGGAGATGTATGTAGTTTGGATTTGAATGTGGATAAAGAAGATGCATAACGGATATCGGATGGGAGTGAGTTCCAAAGAGAGGTAGATCGAACGAGAAAGGAGCGCTCAAGTTTTGGTTCTGTGGGAACAGGATTAAAGGTCGGAAAGGCGAGATTAGATAGAGGATTTCAACTGTAGAAGACTGTAGATATAAGATGGATGTTGTGAGTTGATTGTTTGGTATAAGAAAGAACCTAAGAAATAGTATATTATGTAGTAATAATATAGTAGATTATGAAGTAACAATAATCCAGTTCCTAATAGCTCTATGGTAATTTCTTCTATTAAATGGGCTTCTGATGCTGCTTTGTCGTTATGTATGTGTGTAATATATGTGTAATATAATATATGTATGTGTGTATGTAATACTTTACTTTCCAAAAATATTCCAATTATTCATTAATGACACAAGCATTCATATATCTATAAGCTATTAATATGTATAAGAAAAATACCTATTAATATGTATAACGTTTGTGTAAATAATATAAATTAATATATTAATTTGTATATCATTTTAAACTATGTATAAACTATCAATATGTATAATGTTTATATAAATAATATAAATTTTATATTATATTATAAAGTTTATATAAGTTGTTATTTATTTTTATATGAATAACTTCATATAAGTTACCATCCTATTATATGTTTAATATGTTTCTATTATGTCCCTAATATAGCATGGTATGTTAATATTTAAATATGGAACAATATTTTAACTAAGTAATAATGTAACAAGTATGTATATACGTAATTATGTAGGTAATGTAAATATGTATATTCTCTAGTGGTAATTATGTAGATACTGCAAATATTAATATTCTCTAGTGGTGAGGGCAATAATAACCATTTGCAGTTGTTTGCCCTTAAAATAAAACAACAACTACAACAACTCTATGGTAATTTAATATATCAAATATATAATATTAGGGAGGGAGATCATCTTATTACTGGCAATTGAATCCAGAAATGGGTGTTTTCCTCCTTATCATGTAAGTTGACTAATTGTATTTTTAAAATAGACAAAGTATAAGTACTGAGGAAAAGGAGTAATAGGTTTAGAATAAATATATAATTCGTTTTGTTGACGTAATTAAGCGAAATTTATTGTGTATTTGGGCCGAAGATCACATTTTGGGTTGACTTAGTAACGTTGAGAAGTAGCTTAGTAGTAGTAAGCTCCGACTCCATATGGGTAGGCAGCGTATCCTGCAGAGTAGGCGACTGGGGCGGCAGCGACTGGGGCGGTGTAGGCAGAGTAAGCGTATGGGTATCCGCCGAGGAGGACCTGCTTCTTTGCGCGGGTGACTTCTTCAGCGGCGAAGACACAAGCCATGGCAAGGGCGAAGATGAACTAGAAGAAGAAGAAAAATAATGAATTAAAATAAAGATCTATAAACCTAATATAAAACCATTTAAAAAAATGCATTACTATACCCGTAAGTATTACTATATGGGTTTAATACACTATTGGGACTGTAATATTCCTAAACCAGCTGTTGTACAGGGAGATGGCTTGTCCAAAATCACGTTCAGCTTTCAGGCTTTTCCTCCAAGGAATAGTACCCACTTTTGAAAGACTGGGTGAGCCCAAGGAAAGTCTCCATATCCTATTAGATATAGTCGTTTTACGATTGTTAGCATAATAAATAATATTTTCCATAGCCAGGTTCCAACTCGGAGTCTTGAGACCATTACTGTATTATATTAACTCGCTCTTATATTATAGGATTCAAATAGCATAACATAAAAGAATAAACATTATTCTATTTACAAATTGGTTTCTTATTGAATTTTTTTTAAATTTAATTTAATGATATTTACAACTATAATGGTATTATAACAAGTAAATGTGCTAATATGTACAATATGACGTGAAAAACACTAGAGGAGGAACTACCCATCGGTAGCACTCCAATAAAGTTCTATAGTAGATGATCTCGAGGCCATCTTCTTTTCAGACGCCTCGGAGGGTTATCAGGAATAGTATGGAAAGCAAGTTGAGAGACTAGCGGATTCAAGTGTGTATGGAGCTTGTCATGGAAGGATAGGTATCTAGTTTGGGCCAAATCAGTAACCTAAGGGATATTAAGATTATGATGGATGAGTTTGTTTGTGACATAATAGGGAGCATTGAGGATTTTACGAAGGATTTTGAATTGTAAGGATTGGATACGAGATGAATTGGATGGTTTAGTAGAGCCCCAAAACTCAACTCCGTATGTCCAAATAGGTCTGATAACTGTCATGTAAATGAGTTTTTTGTAATTAATTGGTGGCTTAGAGCGTTTGTCCAGTAAATGTTGAAGTAGGCGAAAACGTCGAGCAGTTTCTTGTCTTTTCAGTCTTGTATGAGGATTCCAAGTGAGACGTTTATCCAGATGGAGTCCTAGGTAACGTATCTGTTCGACAGGGTTCAGTGGCATATTATTAAAGGATACAGTAGGGCAGGAATTTGTAGGTTTACGACGAAGGGTGAAGGTAATTTGATGGGATTTGTTAGGATTTATTTTAATCCTCCAATTTTGACACCATTCTTGAAGGTTTGAGATATGGTATTGAAGAGATTGGGATGCAACAAACTTATTGAATATAAAATATGTGTTTTCCTTTTTTCGCTAAACTGTTAAAATATTTCCATTCTATATATTTTCAAGGGATAAATAAATAAAAAGCGATCAGAAGATTGCTTTGAGTGGAGCCATTGTTGAGGGCCACGGCGCCGTCAGAGATAGATAGATATTTAAAAAATATTTATGGTTTTAATTTTAAATGGTTTATCATTAAAAGACATTTTTTAACAATTAATTTTAAATGATTCAATAATTTATTATATAATTTATATGCTCATTAATATAAAAGATAAATACTCACAAAGAATTTTATGGAAACCATTGTAAGATATCTGTTCACTAGCAGAGTAGAACTGATACTCTCCTGTCGCGACCGCTTGCTATATATACTGGAGGGACCAAGGACTTTGAAATCAGAGACACGACACCCCCACTTTGAGACAATGAGGTCCAATCTTATTCTGTTTTAAACGATAATAAGCGGTTAGGGTTTTAAAATATCTTCACTTATTCAATTTTATCACTTATTACATTTTTTTTTTATTTAGTAAAAATGTATGCTAAAAATTAACGTATATAAAATTAAGATCGCCATGTCAATAGCCAAAGCCTGAAATGGACAAGAAGCAGAAAGAAGATTAAAAATGTTGTTGTTTGTTCATTTAACGTAACTTTATGCTGCTATGGCTAATCGGACGATGCTAAATTGGGAGCTCTAAATTTTGCCTATCCAGGTTTAATTAGGATAGGGATTTTAATGATTACCTGACATCGTACTAGGGACCTCCCGTTTAACGTCCCTTCCGAAGGACGGCATAAACAAGGATTTTTACTTCACCCTATAAACATACGATTATACTATAATAACAAGGGTTTATGGTTTTACTTAAAATACTACTTCTTTTAAAAAAAATATTGTATAATGATCGTAAAATTTAAGAATAAATTGTTACTATTTCATAATAATAGAGCTTTAAATATTTGTATTTATAAAAAAAATATTCATAATACCAATCCGGCCTTCTTTTGCAAAACTTTAAATTATCCATTCGAAATTAGATGTTCTTGGCGACCCAGACTCTTTTTTATCTCTTTAAAATTTAAAACAACATAAGCAATTCACTTTCAACCCTTAACCCTATACTCTATAAGCCCTGGAGAAGGCCTGCACTGTGGGTCGAAACGTTGGCTGTCAAATAGTTCGACCCTATTTAAGAAATGATTTCTCTGACCTTTCCCTACACCATTTTATCCCTCTATATCTCTAAAATAAACTTAATAATAATAAAGCTTTATTGACATCATGTTATGACAAAAGCCTCTCCCTTAGGCTAGACCTACATTGGATCCGATTCGGTGCGACGTGATTCTATCACATACGATGCTGGGGTGTATACATTATACATATTTTACTATACATTATAGTAAAATATAAATGTATTAAAAATAATTAATAAATAATCTTAATTTTATAAATTTAAAGAACCAAATGTTATAACTCTCGATATATTTCAGTCATTTGGTTTGCTAGCTCTCATCGTATCGCACCTGATCCAATGTAGGTGTAGCCTAAGGAGGTAAAATGGAGTTCAGCTCCAAAATATAATTTTATTATATTATAAATATAATTTTTTGTGACAATATAAAATAAAATAACCAATACTCGTCACAGAAAATAAACATAACTAAATAATTTATAAATTATAAATTAATAAATCACAGTCTAGGAAATAAAATTAAGACTATTTAATTTTTTCTAGAGAAGTATTACTGACAGTGGCCTACAACTTTATTCTTTATTTTTATCCTCTCTGTTACCCGGGCTTAAATGAAGAATAGAAAAAGAATGTCCTAAAAACCTGGTCAAAAACCATTAATCGCATAGAAAAAAAATCATATTCCTGCAAATCGTGGAGAATAATCATTAACACTAAATTTATATGATGCTAGGTTGTGCATGTATGAATATAAATTAAAAAATAAACATTATTTAATAATTAAATAACTAGAAAGCAATAATAAATAAATAAATAGAAATAATTTTCCGATTAGCCATATTAGCATAAAGTTACGTAAAATGAATTGAATAGATGAATAATAAAAAAAAAAATATCCATTGGAAAATTGTAATTTATTACTCTTAAATGTGACGTTATACAAAACAATACTACTAAAATATAAAAACAAAACTAAAAAAAAACACTTTGTTGTGGAGAATCAGTGATAAAAGTTTGGATCCCTTATAAAAAGAAATAGAGGCTATAAATTTTGAGATAGGGACGTGGCCATTTAGAAGGAAGCTACGACAGGTGTTGAAGTTCCCAACCAAGCGATTAGTTCTCAAGCCAACTTATAGCCCAACTTTCTTCTGATAGATCGGCTAACAGATATGTCTTCGAATAATTTATTATATGCTTAGATTTAATTTGAATAAAGGTGTGATATTTTATCCTTGTAGTATCCTAAAAGAGACATTGTGTCACAACTAATTGTAAAATGTATATTTATCCGGTGATAAACTTGTATCATGAAATATATTCAATGCGTTTATTTTTCTCAATAATATGATTAATGATATTTTAAATGCCTAAATCAATAAATCATCTGATGTTTGCATCCATGTTTCTTCTCTTATGATTTATTTAAGGGTTTCCTCTTCCATCTTCTAATAAGTACTGCTTTTTTGACTTCACTGCCCAAGCTATGATCTCAAGGAAAAGTCAGATCCTTCGACCTAAATTAAATTTAAATAATAAAATGGGATACCACCCTGAGATCATTATATTTGAGATATAATAGTAATTATATATTATTAATAAATAAGAGACTTATCCTTCTCTTCTCCAAAGGTTGACGTGGCTGACTGATCGGGAGTTTTTATTAAATAATAAAATTATTGAGTAAAAATTATTTTTATTTATACTCATCTTGGTTACAATATAACTTATAAAACTGCTTATAAGGAAATTGGGGATGTGACTCGCTGTCTATATGTGACTTGCTATTTCCCTGCAATTGTTCATCCAGTTTCTTGATTCTTGCCACGCCCGCTCTTTCCCGACAACTGCCTTATCTTGTACGTAGAGGTAATAAACCCAAAACCCTGGTTTACATTGGTATAATCAGTAGTAGAGTTGAGTGGTAGAGTGCTTATTATTCCCCTACTAGAATAATGTAAACAGGTTGTGCTAGTGACAGTAGAGTCCTACAGATAGCAGCAGGGGAGGGTAAAGTGGATAGCACTTGTGGAGTAGTAGACTCTACTGTCCCGTCCCCACTTCCACGATCTTACTCTACTCTACGGGTCTGTTTGTTGACTATACCAATGTAAACAAACACAAGTTCGGTTTTAGCAGGGGATAGTGTGTCTTTCTAGCTGCTGGTGTCCTTCGGCCATTTTAGTTAAAAGTTTTTTTGTTTTTTTAAATTTATTTATTGATATTTACAACTGTATAATAAAAATACATCTAGTAAATGTGCTAAGCGATACATAATGACATGTGAAAATGACAAGTAGAGAAACTACCCACTGGCAGTACTCAAATCATAAGTTCAATTAAGAAGTCACGGGGCCATCTTCTTTTCAGACGCCTCGGAGGATTATCGGGAATTGAAGAGGAAGCTAGGTTTAAAACCAGAGGGTTTGAGTGGAAATGAAGTTTGTTATGAAAGGATAGATAGCGGGTTCGGGCCAAATCAGCAACAAATGGGACATTAAGGTCGTTATGGATGATTTTATTCTTAACAAAATAAGGAGCATTAAGGATTTTACGAAGGATTTTGGATTGTAGGGATTGGACACGAGAGGAATTCGATGGCTTAGTGGAGCCCCAAAGCTCTACTCCGTAGGTCCAAATAGGTCGTATGATGGTCATGTAGATGAGTCTTTTGTAATAAATTGGGAGCTTAGAGCGTTTGTCTAGTAAGTGTTGAAGTAGCCTGAAACGTCGAGCGGTTTCTTGTCTTTTCAGTCTCGTATGAGGATTCCAGGTTAATCGTTTGTCAAGATGCAACCCTAAGTATCGGATCTGTTCTACAGGCACCAGTGGGATATTATTAAAGGATACTGAAGGGCAGGAAGTCATTGGTTTACGACGTAAGGTAAAAGTGATTTGATGCGATTTTTGAGAGTTTATTTTAATTCTCCAGTTTTGACACCATTCTTCAAGATCTGTGATATGGGATTGGAGGCTTTGGGTTGCAATAATTGGATTGTTGTTGACAGATAATACACATGTATCATCAGCATACGTGGTAAGGATAGTATTAGGATGAGTTGGGATGTCAGCTGTATAAACTGTATAAAGGATTGGGCCAAGGATACTACCTTGAGGAAAGTAAAAAGTTAAATCTCAAATTTTGCTTACTACATATTGCGTATAAACGAAAATGAAGTGAACGGAACATGAATATGAAATTAGTGGCAGTATACAAGGATTACGGGTGTATATGGTAGAGATGGGTGATAGTCGATAGTTACTATCGATATATCGATAAGTCATTCTCAACCACATTTTATATTCTTCCGGGTCTTCCAAAGCCAGTTCTCTTAAAAGATTAGCAGATTCTCCCAATTTATCACGTCACTAGTATTCTTTTTTGCCAACTAGATTCTTCCTCTGACTTTCTCAACTTCATTTTATAAAATATCTGCAGTTTGCTCTAAATCAGTGAAATTAGTGGCAGTGTATAAGGATTACGGATGTATATGGTAGGGGTGGGCGATAGTCGATAGTTACTATCGATATATCGATAGGTCATGCCTACATTGGTCACTATCGATAGTGTCGACCTATCGATGATCACTATCGAGCACTTTTGAATTTGAACTGGGAATTCCTAGAGCTCATAAGTTCTCTTTTACATAACTTTGATGCCGCCCTGGACGTGCCATTATTTAATTCTCCGAAATTACTAATTACATTATGTTGGACAGTACACGTAGCCTCACACTTGTGCAAACAAACCAAATTCACGGTATTGAGCATTGGCTGCCACTTCCTCTTCAATCTTTTTCTACAATTCTTAAATGGCCAACTAGAAATGCTAGTTTTTCTTTCGGGAAATATGTGGCTCAAGGAGCTCACTTGACTCTTGAAATTTACTATTTTGTGTTGTTGCATCCCAATCTCTTCAATCCCATATCTCACACCTACAAGAATGGTGTCAAAATTGGAAGATTAAAATAAATCCTAACAAATCCCATCAAATTACCTTCACCCTTCGTCGTAAACCTACGAATTCCTGTCCTACTGTATCGTTTAATAATATTCCACTGAACCCTGTCGAACAGATACGTTACCTAGGACTCCATCTGGATAAACGTCTCACTTGGAATCCTCATACCAGACTGAAAAGACAAGAAACTGCTCGACGTTTTCGCCTACTTCAACACTTACTGGACAAACGCTCTAAGCTACCAATTAATTACAAAAGATTCATTTACATGACAGTCATCAGACCTATATGGGCATACGGAGTTGAGCTTTGGGGCTCTACTAATTTATCCAATTCATCTCGTATCCAATCCTTACAATCCGAAATCCTTCGTAAAATCCTGAATGCTCCTTATTATGTCACAAACAAACTCATCCATCATGATCTTAATATCCCATATGTTACTGATTTGGCCCAAACTAGATACCTATCCTTCCATAACAAGCTCCATACGCACTTGAATCCGCTAGTCTCTCAGCTTGCTTCCCATACTATTCCTGATAACCCTCCGAGGCGTCTGAAAAGAAGATGGCCTCGAGATCATCTACTATAGAACTTTATTGGAGTGCTATCGATGGGTAGTTTCTCCACAAGTGTTTTCATGTGATATTCTACATTTTTGCACATTTACTTGATATAATACCATTATAGTTGTAAATATCATTGAGTTAAATAAAAAATAAAAAAAAAACTATTTTGTTATTTTTCTTTTCTAAAGATTTGATTCGTTCAAATAAATTAGTTTCTTTTTCTCATCTTTATGATATAATCCTATAGTTTATAATCCTGCAAATTTGTAATAGTAGGTAGGTAATTGAATTCAATATCGATAGTGCTAACTATCGACTATCGCCCAACCCTAGTATATGGAATATCAAGTGCCATTCTCAAGCACATTTTATATCAAATACGCTTTTAGGTTTCCACGGCCACTATTTATACAAAATACTTCAGTGGTATCTTCTGGTTTAGACCGTTTTTTCTGTTCCTCTTGGTAGGCTCTTAACCAGGTGACTTGATCGACCTTATTCCAGTCTTCCTTTTTTATTTCTCGACTGAGGAATAAATGTTGCAGATATAATCTATTTTCCTAAAAAGCCAATTCCAAAAGTCTAAACCAGAAGATACCACTGAAGTATTCTGTACATTTTATATTCTTCCGGGTCTTCCAAAGCCAGTTCTCTTAAAAGATTGTCAGATGCTCCCAATTTATCACATCTCTTAATCCAATCCCTTACCCAAGATTCTTTTTTGTCTAATAGTTTCTTCCTCTATAACTTCCTCAACTTCATTAAAAAAAATATCTGCAGCTTTCACTAAACATTTTTTAACAACGGCTCGATATTTTTGCCTTCAAATTACTAGCAAACGTGAATGCAGTCTCTACACTTGAATACACTCTACCATAATGAGTCTAGTAGAATATTTCAGAAAAAAAAAATTATGTTAGTGAACTCTATTACTAATTATTCCAATGTAAACCTCTCTTAAGAGACACTTAACTAGCTGAAGGTAGCTCAGTAACAGATAACACAGGCCAAATAAAAAATTTTTTTAGACTAGAAGCGGTCTAACTTACAAAAAAAAGTTTTTTTTTTTGTTAGTTAGACCGCTTCGAGTCTAAAAACTTTTTTTAGTTGGCATAGGTTCGCTGCCCCAACTGTAATTTTAATCATTACTCCTTCAGGTTTAATATTAATATTAATATTCAGTCCAGCGTCAACAATAATAATAATTCTACGATTCTTTGAAAGGAATTCAAAATTGAATATTAAGTTGTTGGAATCGATACGGCTGCAGTACACTGGTTTTGTACCCAAAGAAGATATACCGACACTCAGTTGGTTCTAGTTGTAATTTTTGTTCATATTATCATTCGAAACTAAAAACAAACTAGTTATTATCACTTACGAATTAAAATAATTTATATATATGGTTCACAGATATGCAGGGCAAAAAGGAGACATTTTTTCAAATACTAAACTTTTTCCAATCAAAAGCACTATTACGGTTCAAAAAAGCACGATATTTACACGAGGAATATTCGAATAAAATGATACAAGAGAAGGATTCTAAAAAATAAAATAAAATAAATGTTCCATTTCCGTTTTTATTTGAAAAAATAGAGTGAAACGAATTTTCCACCATTCTGAGTTTCATATTTGTTTTATTGGTTTAATAAAGCTCACAGTTTTGATAAAATGGAACAATTGCTATATATGTATCTTCTCTACAGCTTGAGGATATCCATACATGAATATGTTTATTCATAAAGGAATATGTACATATATCAAGGTCCCCTCAGCTTCTTACTGATAATGAGTTTTAGTCTTAATGAAATAAATAGATGTAAACACAATGTTTGTAATTAGCTGGATCACTATTCATAATATTAAATTCAGATTGTATTTTATTGTTATAAAGGTTAATTAGGGATGGCGGGGTACAGAGATGAGGCCCCGTGCCGAAGGTCCCGGGTTCAAATCCGGCCATTTAGAGACGCTAGAGACGCTCCTGGGGCTCACCCGACCTCTCCAAAGTGGGGAGTCTTAAATTGGATTAAAAAGTGTCTAAGCGTATAGATATCGTATCGATATTAGTAAATATGGAGATCTGCCTCTATCTTTTTGGGATATGAAATAATTTAATACAATTTTTTTAAGTGGTTTTATTTTGTTGTATGAGGACGTGGTATAACGTAGTCAGGAGGTGGCATGTTTTCGCAGAAGATCTGTAAGAGTGGACAGCGACTCCAAGGTGAACAGCGGACCCTGCAGAGGAGATGAGCACCAGCGAGGAGGATCTGCCTTCTTGTTCTTTGTCTTACTTCTGCGGCGAGGACACAACCAAAAAAGAGAACTATCAACAGCTGGAAAAGAAATAATATGGTCATTAACAATAATATGAAATTTATTTAAAGTATAAAATGACTATCACATTGATGCCTTAAAAATTATTATTATTTTTGATTATTAAGAAAAATAATCTTTTACCGAAAAAGGGAATGGTCAACAGAGACATTAAATAAATGATAATACATTAGTAGAAAAATTCCAATGAAAAACCTTAAGTCTCTAAACTAAAACAGGAAATTGAAAATACCTGTATAATATTTCGCCTATTCAGGCATCCTCAGGGCAGAAGAGAATAACAGCAAAGCAAAACATGAATAATCCACCCAAAAAAACACACATCCCACCACCTACAAGGCTCAAATGCAACTACTGAATCATAGGGAAGGTTACTAGATTCCCAGCTGACTAATTTGAATTTGAAACATCAATATACACTCACCAAACCTCAAAAAAGACAACAGGAAAACAAAATAAAATAAATAATAGTATCGAACAACACAAGAACAGAAGACATAAAGTATAAGTTCAACAAAAGAGAGAGAATTAACAAAAAAACAATTGGACTTATGGTTATTCCACAAAATATATATTGAAAAAGGGAATGGTCAACAGAGACATTAAATAAATGCTAATACATTAGTTGAAAAATTCCACTTTTTTGTTATCCTCTTTGGTTGTACTTAACCTTCCCTATGATTCAGTAGTTGCATTTGAGCCTTGGAGGTGGTGGGATGTGTGCATTATTTATGTTTTGCTGTTATTCTCTTTCTGCCCTGAGGATGCCTGATAGGCGAAATATTAGACAGGTATTTTCAATTTCCTGTTTAAGTTTAGAGACTTAAGGTTTTTAGTTGATATTTGTCCACTAACATTTTATAATCTATTACCACTATTCAACTGTCAACCCTTGACCTCATTAAGAGCCCTTAATGAGACGTGCAATGTGGGTCGAAACGTTCGCTTAAAAGTAAATTGGATTTCCTTATTTTGCCTTACCTCCACACTAACCATTATTATTATCTTTTTCTTCTCAACATTTCGTGGATGATTTGGCTAATCCCGAATGAGGCTAAAGTTAAGATCATTTTTCATTTAAAAATGTACTCCCAATATTTGAGATTCTTAATAATACTACTTTTTATGTAGTACTTGAATTCCCTTGTTAAGTTGAAGGGTCTTCAATGAAGTAATCTTTACCGCTAGTAAAAATTACAAGTGGTAATACTTTTATTTCCATCAGCCTGTATAGATTGTTTAAGTTCCTCTTAAGTTGATATTTCCTCATTTTTTCGCTTACTGGTACATTATCATCATAATAAACTCTTATTTCAATGATTTGAGCTTTCTTTACTGTCTTGTCAAAACTACATATAATTGTTTTTTTTCTCTCTTTATATTTTCATCCACACCTGTCAAAAACTAGTAATTTACAATCAGCGGATTGGCTGACTGGAAAATATTACAGAATGACATGGAGGGCATGACGAAGAACAATATCCAGCGGTGCCTCTCCATTGGCTTGCTTTAATTTCCTACTGTAATAGGTCCCTCATCCGTGTTCTCAGGCATGAGAGTCGTGGCCATTTGTTGTATCAATGGGTTTGGATGTCCGTATAGTTTTTCTTGAAAGCGTTTGTGGTACGTTCGTATGTGTTCGTCAACTGTTGGTATTTTTATGTCCGTATGCAAAGTTTTGTTATTGAAGTACCATGGTGAATTGGTGATAAGCCTAAGTACTTATGACTAAAAAGTTTGCAGTCGTTTTCTGTGAGCCAGCTTAGTGATCCCGTAAATTTGTAATGCATATGTCCAAACTGGTTTTAGTAAGTGTACGTGTTTAATTTCTGTCTTAAATCTAATTTGGAGGTTTTCCTGAATAGCGAGTACATTAAATTGAGCTTATGGTTCAGTGATTGGCGTTTGGTCTTAACGTGAGGACCCCATGTCATTCTCCTTTCAAGCGTTTGTCCAAGGTATTGCACTTTATCTGTCTGCGGGATGGGTGAGTTGTTAAGGTAAATGGAAGGGTATGTTTCACGTCTTAGAGTAAAAGTGATGTGTTGGGACTTTTCGTGCTTCAGTCTGATTTTCCATTTATATGTAAATAAATGTTTCCATATAATTGTTTGAAAAATATCATATTTTGATTAAACTGATTAAATTAAAAAAATTTAAGAATTGTTTTATATTGCTTTATATATTTAAAATAATTTAATACATAAAGATTTTAAATAACAGTAAAATATAAATTACATAATTATATACAGCTCACCTGTTACTTCACAGATCAAAGTTTAAATCATTTTTGTATTAACAATTGACCATGGATGATAGCTGATCGCGAAGAAAATAAAAAATTTTAAATATTAAAAATGCTTTTTATAAAGTATCTATGCTTGATGTTGCTAATTAATTGGACATATTTTTTTAGAATTATGTATCTTTCTTATTGTAATTGTTTATTTTTTATAGATTTTTGACTTTTAACTTGTTTAAAGTTGCATAATGTTAATTGATGCAAGAAACTTTTTATAATTATTGAAAATGACACCAATTGTCGAAAAGTTTTAATAAATTAAGATTTTATATGGACTGTGTTATGTTTTTTACCGTTTTTATGAAAAATTATGAAGATTTGTAGTCCAGTAATTAACATCGTTTAAAAAAACAAAAAAAATATTATATTTCCTTGAGTGGCCGTCCGGGGCACCGATTACATTATTAATGTTGAAGGCTATTGGTCCGTTTCGTCCAGAGCAGCCCTAACTCTGGATTCCTCTATTGCCTTGTTCCATATTTGTGGGTGAGGTGCATTTTATACCTGCTGGCTTGTCTTTTTTGTACGTACTGGTAATGTCTTTAGTGTCAGAATTAGTAATTCGGTGTATTATTATGCGTGTTTTTATAATTGGTGTACTATTGAACTGGTCTGAGAAATATCCCAAGTAACAATGACCATGTATTGAAAGGCTCGTCGGCGTATTAGTTAAATAAATTAAAAATGATGTTGATGAACTCAGGAATCCGGGGGAGTGTAAAATCATAGCAACTACGATCGTCAGATGTCCCTTGCTAAATCAAGATTATTACTACCGTTTAGTTAGGTGACTTAAGACTTAATAAGTTCACTTAAATTGGGAATCTATTCACGGAATCAAACCATACCCGAAGGATTATTATCATCCAAAGTATACAATTCACTTCATAAGTATAAAATCTGCAGTGCTATAAAAGAAACTTTACAAGAAAGTGCTAAAGAAACAGCTCTAAGTACGTTTGCCTATAAGCCATGATAGACTGCTAAATATGTTCTTTTAGTCAGGTCTTTAACTTCCCGGAAAAGCAACAACGCTTTTCCTAACACTAGTACAAGAAGAGGGTCATCAATATCAAGGCCGCTAGTTGCCGGAAGATGCCTCTAGTGAGCTGGCAGCCCGCACATACCTGAGATGCTTCACGAATTCCTAGTCTGGAATACCAACTAAAAACCTTTGTGTAGGTTAAGCATGTGCACTTTTGCAGGACCAACCACATTGACCCTCTTGGTCACAACCAACCCTTGATTTTGTTTATTAATATTTATAAAGTAATATAGTTTTATAAGCGTTCATTTCTGTATATATGTTTTAATAATATGTTTTTATATGTTAGTATGTTAGGAGTGAAGCAGGCTTAATCCGCGTTTAAGCTACTATTGGTAGGGGAAAAATTCATTCGTTGGCGTCATCGACGCCTAGCTGCCTGTGCATGAGTTTTACAATTTTTGTTTAATCAACTTTAGCATAAAGGTTAGAATTTAAAGAATAATTATATTTAATATGGAGGATGGAAATTGTTGGGGGGTGCAGTCAAAATAAAGTATAATAAAATAAATGATATAATAATAAAAATAAATGATTTTTTTTCAGTTACACGGTTCACCGAGCAGCATCTCCTATTTGCCCTGAAGATGGCCTACAAAGTAGGTCGAAACGTCGGCACAAATAAAAAATAAGTATTCACTTATTTAGTGTTTGTTTTGACTGCACCCCCCCAAATATTTCCATCCTCCATTAGATCTTCTGGTCAACTATTTTCCTTCATATATTCAATTATAATTGAATATATAATAATTATAGATTATATATTATATATTATATATATATATATATATATATTATATTATATATATATATATATATATATATATATATATATATATATATATATATATATATATATATTATACATTGAATATATAATAATTATTAGGCCATTTAATAGTTGTGCAATTTATATTGTTAATAAGTTAAACACCAATAAATGTCTGAACTTTCTTCTAAAAGATTTTATTTGTCATAATTAACT
Source organism: Troilus luridus (assembly GCA_964056705.1). Classification (NCBI taxonomy): domain Eukaryota; kingdom Metazoa; phylum Arthropoda; class Insecta; order Hemiptera; family Pentatomidae; genus Troilus; species Troilus luridus. The sequence continues at coordinate 103,052,165 of OZ057416.1, read as the reverse complement.
GTATCGTTTTATAAAGTGATTAAAGTACAAATAATCTAAGTATTGTTGAACTTGACGATGATAATAATGTTCGTTAACATCTATGTAATTACAAATATAAGTTATAAAATGTATTTAATAATATAACTATATGCTAATTACTATTAAAATTAGACTGTTGATGATTTGTGTTGAGCTTATGCAGCTCATCATATGTTTTAATTAATTTATAAAATACTTGAAAATGTACATAATCATTGTTCGGAGTGTCAGTACAAGTGCAAATCAGACTATATTAGTTTGTAGCCAATTCTCATGACTCCCTATTTATTTATTTGTTTTTCTTATTTTGGTTGAAAGAACAATTTTTAGTACTTACAAGGAATTTAAATGAGGCCATATTTTTACGTCTTTGTACTTAAATACTCTTCAGCGCTCACAGTGTTCTTCTCTCTTGTTACAACTCCAGACCTGCAAAATCATTATTCAATTAATTTAACAACATTAAATTGGGTAAATTAAGAAATATAATAATAAAATTATGATAAGGTTATTTTTACTTGATTAACTGCTTATATGTTATATACAAAGTGGCCGGGGTGGACAAGCGGATAAAAATGCTTTAATAGGTAATCATGGTTAAGCAACGTCAATTTATGGAGCACTTGGATGTGTTACCGCCCGCCAGGGAAAATCCACGAAGCCCGAGGCTCGGCATTTGATTATCTCCCCCCAAGGGAATGTCAATGTGAGGCACGTCAGGCTACTAGAGGCAACTCACAAAGACTGGGTGTAGGAGTAACGACATATTACTATTATTGGAAACCGTGTTGTATTTTTCCAGGATATCAATAGCCGCCAATAGGACCAACCTCTTTAGGGACCCAGTAAAGCCAAGACCCATGGATCTGGACCAATTTGTTATTGTCCTTGAACTCGATTGGCCGTCGGTAGGAAGGACACTGGTGAATTGACCCCACAGGGACTAGTTCTGGAGCTATGGGCACTCTGGCTTTACACCATTGAAACCATGGTCTCCAACACTTCAGGGGACTCCCTCCAGATCGTCTAAGACCCAGCAAACACTGTATGTCTGCAAGATGACCCCTTCTGCTATAAATCTGTTGTACTAAAAAAAAAAAAATATATATATATATATATAAATGTATCTGTCACATTTTATTTTAGATAATTATTCAAACTATTATAAGAAGTATTGTACAGATCAAAATTATTCGAATGAAAATTCATCTGACAAAGAATCACCAATCATCAAGACAAGTCCCAACATTTTGTATTATTTTTTTCAATAGCGAATGTTTATAACTAACACGAAAAAACATATTAATCGAGTTTTAATTTTGAATTTTTCAAATTAAAAAAACAAAAACAATCCGGCCCAAAAATAATAAGACCAGTCGAATAGTAGGCTTTATTTTGTTTATATATTATCATTATAACTAAAATTATAATTTGGCCTAATGTTGCGAAATTATAATTTCGTACTTCACTTCAATAAATCTATATTATATATATTTTATTTATCTTTGTGAAGATACACAGAAACCCAATTTCAGTTATTATTTCAGTTAACCTAGTTTATATAAACTATATTTTATAATTATTAATATTAACAAATATTATTGTTTTGCTATTTTTGTTATCTTACCTTTAAATAGGTGTGAATGAACCTTCACTGAAGATGTAGTCCTGTCGCTTCCTTGGTAGGAACTGGTTTTAGTCTGTTGGGGGGGATGTCTCCTATAAGACCGTTATGGTTCGATCTTGATACCATCACCTAATGCCTGCCCTAAATGGTATAAGCGATAGGTTATATAACCGTTAATCATAATTATAACCGATAATCAGTATAACTTATCGATTTATTATCTATATAACCATTCTTTGATGGATATCAGCTTCAAGGTGACAGAATCAACAAGATACCATTCGTAAAATCTTTTGTTGATGTATTGTAGTTTATTAACATATTACATATACTGTTATAAAAATGTTTATGAAATAGTTATATGGTATCATACTCGTATGGTACAACTCAAGAATGGCGCCGCACTAGTGGTATTAAACTGTGAAATCGGTAATTATTGGAATCTTTAAGATTATTATTACTTTAATTGCGGGAAAACCATGGCGGTGGAGTGCGATCTAGGGCAAATTACCCCCCTGCACAACCGTTGCACTATTAACAGTAGAATCTCTACCATGTAATGAATCCAATAGTCTTCCTGGACTGTAGTGGTACAGGTTTTTTACAAATGCTGCAAATCACACATTAACATTCGAAACAGATTCATCAATTAGAGAGAGCTAGCACACTAAGGCATTCAACAAAATGCTCAATTTAATATATATTAACTAATATTTCCTTTTTTCTTCACAGTTCTAAACAAGACTTAATAAGTTATATATATATATATATATATATATATATATATATATATATATAGTTTATTTAAATAAAATAGTATCTTATAATTTTGAGAATTTAATTAATATATTTAATTTTGTTTTACAGGTAAGTGGCTTAATTGAATCTTACTTCATCTTATGGCAAGTATTTATTATATTATACTTCTTTGAAATTACGGCTAACCAATTCAGCTTAACTTTTTTTATGCTACTTCGGCTTAGCCTCTACTACCATAAACTCGAAAATTTCTTTCAGTACTACCAGATGACCTACTTTTGAGAGGTTGATACTTCCTTAAAGATAGTTGAAACTAGAATCCATTGGGTAGGTTCTTTACTTGCCATTATATCATGGCATTACGTATCATTTTTTTCGATTTACTTGTTGAACTATTTTAATACAGTTGTAAATTTTAGTAAGTAAATATTTTTTAAATAATTTTTATAAGGGATTAAAGTTATTACTATAATTTTCATAACTAAGACAGTAAGTCTATTTCTTTTTTTTCCACGAAAAGGCCTTAAAGACCACGGGGATATCACAACTAATGCTTCCTCTTCACCCGTTTCCTCTTTTCCCATATGTCCCTCATGAGCTCTGCGTGCCTAAGTTTTCTCTCCTCAGACCACCCAAGACCCTTTTTGAGGCGCCTTTTTCCCACAAGAACCTTTATTCCCTTGAGCGTCCTTCTGTATTTATCTCGGTCTACAATTGTTTGAAATATCCCGTTGCATTTTTGTGACAGTGGATTCGGTAAAAATTTTTATGGTTCAGTCTTTTAGGATTCATCCTCATCATGATGAGTCCATAGAACCTTAGCCTAAGTCTATTTCATTATACGAGAGCAAAGATATGGTCTTTTTCGCATCCAATCCTTACAATACAAAAGCCATCGTAAAATCCTCAATGATCCTTACTTTGTTATGAATAAAGTCATGCATAATCTCCATAGCGTCCTATCTGTTGCTAATTTGGCCCGAACCCGATACCAGTCTTTTCATTAAAAAATTTATTCACACAAAAACCCTTTAGTTTCAAACCCCTATCAACTTCTTCAATTCCCGATAATCCTACACGTCTGAAAAGAACAATAGGCCAGGCCTTATAAAATGAATTTGTTACTTGAGTGATACCTGTGGGTAGTTTCTCTAGTTGACTTCATCTTATGGCCTTAGTTATCATCCATTGTATTTGCTAGTTATATTATTATAAACCAAATGTAAATTTCAGTAAATAAATTGTAAAGAATATTTAATAGAGATTAATGTTTTTACTATAATTTTCATAACTCAAATAGTAACTCCATACCATAACATCATACCAAAGGTTAACAATAGTAACTAAGTGGACATAACAATACGCCAGAAGTGGAAGAAAGGCCCTTATCCTCCCCGACTCTGACGGAGTACGTTACCCTTCACCTTGGCCTGTGGCAGGACCATTAATCCTCGCCTTATGTAAACGACCTGCTGCCTTATGTAATCCTTATCGAGGGTACCCGGGTCCGATTCGTAGAGCCAGTTTTGGTTTAGCCGATCCCTGTGATGTTTATAAATACTGTATTTATTTATTTATTTTAATATTTTCTCCGTTGATCAGAAACTGACAATGTGTAAAATAATGTATCCCTAATGGATATTTACGTCGAAAATTCCATTCAGGGTTTCTATTTACATCGGAAAACGTAATAATGGAAGATCTAAATTAATTATTCTTTAATATTCTGAACCGTAATTACGCTTTTGTAGTAAATGAAATATCTATTATGGCCAAAATAATTAAATTCGTCTATTAATTCGAGCGAAAAAAAATCGGACTGTGTCGACAGAAATAGATACAGTGGGTCTAATAGATATGTCGAAAACATCCTACGAAAACTCGTTACTAAAATGAAACTTGTTCCATTTTTCCACCAATCCAATTTCTTGGCTGGCTGTGAAATGTAACGTATTGTATTTCTAGTCCGGAAGGTTCAGAAGGAGCTGCTACTGACAGCGAATATAACTTTGTGTCTCATTATACCCTTTGGCTGTTAATTTGTTTAATATTGTTTAATCATCTAATGTTTAATTAATTAGTCTTTCTACATTTTCAGTAGATTATAAAATGTGACCAAATTTTGAATATTTCTCTGTCGAATAGTTTAAGTCTCTCTAAACTCATTGTGAATGTATTCTAACCATCTCTTTATTGTACATCGAAATTCATCAATTATTTGAATCAAAGAACATAATTTCCATTCATTCTCAATCTTGTAATATACATTTGGGAAACCATCTTTCTCCAACATTATACTTAAATTATTAGGTAGTAAGTCTTGTATTTATTACATGAAAGAGACTGTAATATTTCGAGGATAACGGTTATACAGGAAGGTGATTTGTTGTTTATTCATTTAACTCACTTTCTGCTGCTTTGGAAGGATCCTGTGACAGGAGTCCTAAATTATGCCTATTCACGTATTATTAGGATAAAGATCTTTTATGAGTGCCTGACACCGCACAGCAATAATAATTATAATTTATCTGCCACAAATCATCTTTAATCTTCTTCGTAAATATGTTGGTTGTATGTTTTAAGTCCTTCCAAATTGTAGTAAAACCTTTAGTCCATAAATCATTCTATTTATTAAACGTTTCGACTCGACATGGTCATTTTCAATTTATAATTATCTCATCAGTCAACAATGTATAAATTTATCTTCAAAAAACATAAATAGGAAACATTCAACAATTAGAAAATTCAATATTACAAAAACAACAATTTTGGCTCTTGGCAAAACTAGAAAAAGCAAAAAAAATTTAAAATGAAAGGAAATAGGCTAATAAAAAAATAAATAATAGAATCTAATAATATAAAAAATAATATCATTATGAGTGATAATTTACAAGCAGTTATAAAATTATATAAGATACTGTGAAAATTATATTCTATAACCGTCATAATTTATATATCATCATTGTCCTTACAACAGTACAAAAAATAGATACCTTTTTGGAAAAAAGTCCTTCTAAGTTGTAAAGGAAGTTTAGTTTCCTCTGTTAATCATACCCATCACTTTTTATGTATTTTACCATATTTTATTATAGACAGTAACTTTAAAATACTTAAGCTGCTACACATAAATTGCAATTTTATTCAAGTTTAAGTGAAAATAAAGATATAATACGCTGGCATTCATAAAAGATAAAATTGAAATAAATAATAAAACTCGGTATGAAATATATTGAAAGCACTTTCTATGTTCGATCTCGGGTGCCAAAGAGTCTTTCATCCCTATAACCACTCATTTATATTTAACAGATTCATTTAAAAGCTTGTGTCAAAATGGCATTTGTTCTTACTGGCCTTTTAGTTCAGTAATTTAACACCGACATTAATCTCAAACTTAATAAAATCTTTCATATTTTATTTTACTGGCTTTCCAATGACTTACTTACTTTCTTGTCTCCAGACCTTCCTCATTAATACTAAAATTACCTGCCACATAATTTATTAAAATATTTGTATAAATTAACATATAATTGAAAAGGGAACGGTCAATAGAGACATCAAATAAATGTTAATACATTAGTGAAAAAATTCCAACTAAAAACCTTAAGTCTCTAAACTAAAACAGGAAATTAAAAATACCTGTCCAATATTTCGCCTATTCAGGCATCCTCAGGGCAGAAAGAGAATAACAGCAAAGCAAAGAATGAATAATGCAAAAAAAAAAAAAATCCCACCACCTTCAAGGTTCAAATGCAACTACTGAATCATAGGGAAGGTTATTAGATTCCCAGCTGACTAAGGTTAGATAAAAACAGTTGATAAATAAATACTCCAGATTTGAAACATCAATATACACAAAAACTATATGAAAAAATGAAAGTAAAAGTGCAATAAAAAAAGAGAATATATACAAAAAAAAACCAGTGGACAAATGGTTATTCCACAAAATATATATTGAAAAGGGAACGGTCAACAGAGACATTAAATAAATGTTAATACATTAGTGGAAAAATTCCAACTAAAAACCTTAAGTCTCTAAACTAAAACAGGAAAATTCAGTAGTTGCATTTGAGCCTTGGAGGTGGTGGGATGTGTGTTTTTTGGGTGCATTATTCATCTTTTGGTTTGCTATTATTCTCTTTCTGCCCTGAGGATGCCTTAATAGGCAAAATATTGGATAGGTATTTTTAATTTCCTGTTTTAGTTTAGAGACTTAAGGTTTTTAGTTGGAATTTTTCCACTATTGTATTAACATATAATTAATATATAAACAGTAAAATAGAATATTTGTAAATATTCCTCACTCATAATGATATTATTTTTTAAATAATTAGATGCTATTATTTATTTTATTATTAGCCTATTTCCTTTCATTTTAAATTTGTTTGCTTTTTCTAATTCTCTATCAGAACATACCTTTCAGTTTATATTAATTTCGATGTTATTATTTAAATATTGTATCATTCTAATAATGTAGCCTTTAGACAGATGTATTTTTATTAAATTTTGTTCAATTCTGTTATTCCTAAGGGACCTGAATAAAATTATTTGGGCATGTTTCGGAAAACGCATGCAGATTACTTATTCGATTCGATAATTATCATTACTTATGTGAAATAACCCCATATGTCTGAGAAATTTAACATGTAACCTAATTATAAATCCTAATACGATTTATGTTGGGACAACAAAATATTCTGATTGCTGGAAGGCCTACAAGGGAATAAAGCAAATTGAAGGCATGAGGCATAAGCATTGTGTTGTTAACAATAAAAAAATTTCGTTGACTTAACCACAGGTGCTCAGATCCAGAGGGTAGAATCACTTTGGGCTTCAGTCAAACGAAGAAACAAAAAAGATTTTGGAACGAGTATAAATATGTTGGATTCATATTTATGCGAATTCATATGAAGAAGGTACGAGAAAGAATGTTTGTTTACTAAGATTTTAGAAAGCATTGCTGATTTTGATCCACAAATTTAATTGCAATTGTTTCGTTTTGGGGTTATTTATAAATATACACATGTTTTGTTATGAGTATTTTATTTAATATCATAAATAACAGGTATCTAAAAAATAATATGCATGCATTTTCCGAAACATACCCAATTATTTTTCTATTCTATTCTATTCTAAAATAATAAAATTACAATAATATTTTCTAAAACTGCAGCTTTGCTGAAAAAGAAGAGATCTCAGTCGACGGCATTTTTAGAATAGGATACTAAGTTAGACTGTGTTTCTTTTTTTCCGTTCATGTTTGTTATTCTATTATATTCTAAAGAACAATCGAAATCAATATTTCGTTTGTAATTTAATTAATTAAAAATTATTTTAAATAGTTACGTAAATTAAGTTTTAATTGTTAGTCATTAGTAGATCACTAAATTGGAATAACGGTATATCTGAATAGGTATATTGGTATATCTCTTGGTTTCTTCGTATATGAAGTATCCCCATGACTATTTTCTTCATTCTACGACCGTGAATTTCTTCATCAACAAAAAATATACTGACAATTCATTTCGTCACATGAAACACAGTTGAATGTTTTTACATCATATGTAAACATTTTTCTTCCTTATACATAAATATTAACCTTTATGAAAATAATAATGGTCAGAAGTATATTTTGGCAGAACTGGCCTATATATTGCTTATTTAAATGAACAACGACATAACTCAAAATTTGGCATTTTTGAGGTATACTATTTATTAAAGCTTGTTTAATCAGAAATGGCATATCTGATAATCCATTTCCAACATTTATGAAAACATTTATTTGATGTCTCTGTTGAGCGTTCCCTTTTTCAAGTTTTAGTTTAGAGACTTAAGGTTTTTAGTTGGAATATTTCCACTGATGTATTAACATTTGTTATATGTCTCTGTTGAGCGTTCCCTTTGTCATATTTTAAGTTGTACCATATTTAAACTTGAAGTTTTATGAGAATAAAGATATAGTTTAAAATAAAAAATGTTTCACGCTTTTAGCAATTTTCTATTGGTCAATAAAGTAACTTCAATACCATCAATACAATAGGAATACTTTGCTTTACCAATACCCAAACTCGCATGAAACTTTCAAATAATTCTATTGAAAAATTAGATTTTTTGAGTTGTGACCTAGTTCTTCTAGATGAAGAGATATATGAAGGATAGGATTTATATAAAATATCTAAAAATTGAATATAATGCTATATACCAAAAAATATACATATTAGTAAGCACCGTACATAAAATTATTATGCTTTTTCCTTTTAATAATTTTAAAATGTTATTTGTTATTATAAATTATTATTTTTACTCCCGAGTACAATTACAATGCTGCTGGAATTACTATTACACTTCAGACCCTTAATGGCTGAGGATGTTGAAAACAACAGACTACGTTTCAGTTCGCATGTTGTATTGTTTGTTGTTGTTTTGTTTCGAGACAAAGCTTGTTGTGGTTCCAGCGGTAGGGATCTAGCGGAGTGAAACCCCTCCGTCAGAGAGCCTGGAACATATTTTTCCTCCTTCCATCATGCCTTCCTAGAAAGTATATGTTTTGAAATACGGCGAAGTAGAATAGCCAATTTGATATGTGTGTGTGTGTGTGTGTGTGCTTAAGCGCATGTGCTTTAGTTTATAAAAATAAGTTTTTTCACCCTAAAAAAGAAAACCTATATTTAGTGGCTGGGTGAGCCTTAAGAAGGTATGCAGGTGCCTCTGGTGTACCGGAAGGTTTTTGAAAGAAGTCGGGTTTTGTAAATTAATTTACTCTCAATAAAAAGAAATTAGTCAAATGGGTCCGCTAGGGCGCAGCACCTTACCCTATAGAGAATAACAGCAAAGCAAAACATGAATAATGCGTCAAAAAAAAAAAAAACACACATCCCACCACCTCCAAGTTATATAACTTATATTTTGTGGAATAACCATAAGTCCACTGGTTTTTTATAAATTCTTTTTTTTTTTTTTCTTGCACTTTTACTTTCGGTTTTTGTATAGTTTTCTGTCTTCTGTTCTTGTGTTGTTTGTTACTATTATTTATTTTATTTTGTTTTCCTGTTGGGTTTTTTGGGGTTTGGTGAATGTATATTGATGTTTCAAATCTGGTGTATTTATCAGCTGTTTTTATCTAACCTTAGCCAGCTGGGGATCTAGTAACCTTCCCTATGATTCAGTAGCTGCATTTGAGCCTTGGAGGTAGTGGAATGTGTGTTGTTTTTTTTTTTGGGCGCATTATTCATCTTTTGGTTTGCTATTATTCTCTTTCTGCCCTGAGGATGCCTGAATAGGCGAAATATTGGACATGTATTTTTATTTCCTGTTTTAGTTTAGAGACTTAAGGTTTTTAGTTGGAATTTGTCCACTAATGTATTAATATTAAAAATATATATAAATCTAAAATGCTACAGTATTAAAGGAAAAGGATAAAAATAAAAAGTAAAAATTAATAATAAAACGGAAATTTATTGTGAAATAATGCCAAAAATCATATTGGAGGGATTGCAGGGGTTATTGGATTTAGTAGTAGTAGGCTCCAACTCCATATGGGTAGGCAGCGTATCCTGCAGAGTAGGCGACGGGGGCGGCGGCGACTGGAGCGGTGTAGGCGGAGTAAGCGTATGGGTATCCGCCGAGGAGGACCTGCTTCTTAGCACGGGTGACTTCTTCAGGAGCTGGCATGGCAAAGACGCAGGCGATGGCCAGGGCGAAGATGAACTAAAACAAAGCAAGAATAAAAAATAATGGAAAAAAAATAATTTGGATCAAATATTCTATAATAATATAATATTCTATAGACTACTTATTCTATCAACAGCCATGATTCGACCCTGTGATATCACGAGACCATCCTGGGCTCATCAATGAAGAAGGTACCTTTTATTGGAGAGGAATTATGAGATGCATGATATATGATTCAGAATGATCGCATTTGAATTTGTTGCCGAGGAGGTTAAAGCTTTACAATTGTAAAATCGTTTATATCGAAGAACTGTAACAATTATTTCTTACTTGTCTTCAGGAGTTGATATAATTTATAATAAAACTTATGATAAATAAAACTATTAAACCATTATTTGATTAGATTACTCACGTAAAGTCTAAGACAAGTAAAATCTTAGACTTATAGATATATATTTTGTTTCAGAACTGAACACAAAATAAGTGATTTGACGTTGGTGAATAGAAGTTATATAATTTAAGCTTTCGATTCCATTTACTGTGCCCCAAGTAAAATCAGGTCTACAATTTTAAGTATTTCAATTACTTAAGTGAGATAAATTATATTATAATTGAACACCTTATTCTCTGTGCCTTAAAAGCTAGGCCAAAACGTAGGTACACAATAAATAATACGTTACATTTCTTAGTATATTGGATTGGAATTTTATTTACTATGCCCAGATCAATTTCTGTTTATTTATTTATTTAATATTTAGATTTTAAGACTTAAAGAATATTTTGAATCTTGAAGCATATTAGATATAACTAAATATTTGTAATAAAAATGCCCCCGCTCTGAAAGGCACTATTGATGAAAGATGAAGAAGATGAGGGATAAAAATAAAATAGAAAAAAATTCTAAATATAAAGAATTTAAATAACCACATTATTTTCAATCGCCATCCAGCTTAACATTTTTATATATTTGAGAAATGTTTGATATTATTATATAAACTAATTTTGTATTTATTATATACTTCATAAACTATCGTTTGAAGTATTTGTTAAAAATCTATTTATGAATAATATAAATATTTAAATATAAGAAATTAATGACCCGAAAACTCATCATAATAGTCTCTCTGTAAGTTTTTTATTGATTTATTTCAATATCCACGTTGCCTAGCAACAGATCGAGAGAACTAAATTTTCTCTAGCCTTTATCGTATTCGATAAATTAAATTATAAATATTTTTAAAATTTGGCTAATCACACAACTACTGTTCCTGACTTCTTTAAGCCGTTAGATAAAATATAGCACTTTTTAAAAATTTAAATAGAGAAAATGTTGCAAAATATTGCAATTTTAGGACTATTATTTCAGTACAGAGAATACAATGAAATAACATTGATACTTTTTATTATGTAATATAAATTATATTATTATTATAAGTATTATTTAATTTAATTTGAAATACTAAAAATTATGAGGGATACTAAGTGAGTATTTATATACTCACTTAGTATATTATTATATTATGAGAGGTTCACTTGGAAGGTTGGTCATTAGAAGATGTCAAGCCGAGATATTATTATAACTTTCCTATTTTTAATTTATACTTTGTCTTTCGCGTCGTCCGTCCTGTATTATAATACGAAATAAATACTCACAAGGAATTTGATGGAAAACATTGTTGTAAGATGTCTGTTCACTGTTGCAGTAGAACTGATGGAGAACCAGTGATGAGACTTGGTTTATATACTAGATTGATCCAAGGTCTTCCATCGTCGGGCATTCTGATAGGTCCGTTTAGCTTCGTCAGGTCTCGATCTGAATACACAACTGTAATACTTAAGGGATTCACTTAGTTTTTGTTTTAACAAAAACGTTAATAAACAAAATGAATGGTTTTTCAAACGTATATAGATAAATCTATTGTTCCTACTTGCAAACAGAAAAATATTCTCGGGTATCACGAACGATGTTTTTTTTTATTCGACTAACAAAAAAACCTGTACTACTGCAACCCAACGAGGGTGTAGGGTTTAGTACATGGTAGAGACTGTACTGTTTCTTGGACAACATTTGGAATGAGATGTGCGTGGAAACACCCGGCTTACCCACGCACATCTCATTACAAGGAATGTGCCTCCGATATGCCCTACGTGTCATAAAAATCTTTATATCAGGCATATATTTGAGGAATGCTACTCCTATAAAAAAATACTAAATCAACTCAAAATACCACCCGATGTTAGAGAAGCACTTAGAGGCAGCAAATCTTAATTCGACAAAGTGGTGAAATTCATTTATTTTTTTCTTTTTTTTTAAATTTATTTATTGATATTTACAACTGTATAAAAAAAAATACATCTAGTAAATGGGCTAAGCTATACAAAATGACATGTGAAAATGACAAGTAGAGAAACTACCCACTGGTAGTACTCAAATCACAAGTTCAACTAAAAAGTCACGGGGCCATCTTCTTTTCAGACGCCTCGGAGGATTATCGGGAATTGAAGAGGAAGCTTTAAAATCAGAGGGTTTGAGTGGAAATGAAGTTTGTTATGAAAGGATAGATAGCGGTTTCGGGCCAAATCAGCAACAAATGGGACATTAAGGTCGTTATGGATGATTTTATTCTTAACAAAATAAGGAGCATTAAGGATTTTACGAAGGATTTTGGATTGTATGGATTGGATACGAGAGGAATTCGATAGCTTAGTGGAGCCCCAAAGCTCTACTCCGTAGGTCCAAATAGGTCGTATGGTGGTCATGTAGATGAGTCTTTTGTAATTAATTGGGAGCTTAGAGCGTTTGTCTAGTAAGTGTTGAAGTAGCCTGAAACGTCGAGCGGTTTCTTGTCTTTTCAGTCTCGTGTGAGGATTCCAGGTTAATCGTTTGTCAAGATGCAACCCTAAGTATCGGAAATTCATTTCAAACTGTTAATTAAAAACCAATATTTGATCATCCATTGTCCCTGCTAAAGATGGATTTGTTGTTTTTTCCGATTGTTTTATTTCCTTAATATAGATATATTATTTGTTAGTATGTGTATACGAATATATATATTTTTTAAAGATAACTAATTATAAAAATCAAAGATCTACAGGCGTTGATGGTCCTAGGGTTTTACGCCTCTAAGCAACAACAAACAACAACAACAAACATGGAGGTTAGCCAACTTTATGGAGGCTGGGTGAGCCTCAGAAGGGTCCTAGATCCCATAGTTTCTATCTCCGGTGGCTAACAAATTAAATAAATGTGTGCTACCGAGTAAGATTTGAACCCAGGACCTATGGCACGGCAGCTCCACAGGCGCTCCCTTTTAGACTGACCGACAATCATTAATTGGATTTGGATTGAATACCAATAAAGCTTCGATTAAAGTTATTGTTCGTAGCAAATGTGTTAATGGAAAAGGTATCTCTGTACCTGATGAAGGCCCTGAGTTCAAGACCATCTGTGGCTTGTAAATTTCCTAATCTGTTAAGAGCCACTAATATAACCTGTGGCACATGCAGGCTCTCCTGGTATCAACTGGCCTCAATGAAGTGGATACCATTTATTAGCAGAAAAGCCTGGTTGTTGAGGTCTAGTGGTTAGTAAAATCACATGCTACTCCCAAGATCGCTGGTTCGATGTCCTCGTAGGTGGCATTAGGAATTTTTTAAGGCAGTAAAAAATCCTTTGATTTCCTTTGGAAGGGATGTAAGCCTTTGTGATGTCAGTTGCTCTTTAAAGATCTTTATCTTTCTTTATCAAATTAGCTTTATCATTATTTCTTGACATTAAACGAATAATCATTAAAGAATTTTTATTTTTTTTATTATTTATTTATTGATATTTACAACTATATTACAATAATATAACAAGTAAATTGGCTGAGTGATACATAATGACATGATATAATGACAAGTAGAGAAACTACCCACTGGTAGTACTCAAATCGCATGTTCAACTAAGAAGGTCACGTGGCCATCTTCTTCTCAGACGCCTCGGAGGATTATCGGGAATCGAAGAGGAAGCTAAGTTTGAAACTAGAGGGTTTGAGTGGAAATGAAGTTTGTTATGAAAGGATAGATACCGGGTTCGGGCCAAATCAGCAACAAATGGGACATTAAGGTCGTTATGGATGACTATATTCTTAACAAAATAAGGAGCGTTGAGGATTTTACGAAGGATTTTGGATTGTAGGGATTGGATAGGAGAAGAATTTGATGGCTTAGTGGAGCCCCAAAGCTCTACTCCGTAAGTCCAAATAGGTCGTATGATGGTCATGTAGATGAGTCTTTTGTAATTAACTGGTGTTAAGTGTTGAAGTAGCCTGAAACGTCGAGCGGTTTCTTGTCTTTTCAGTCTTGTATGAGGATTCCAGGTTAATCGTTTGTCAAGATGCAACCCTAAGTATCGGAATTGTTCTACAGGCACAAGTGGGATATTATATTAAAGAATTTTAAATGGGCAAATAAAAAAAAATTATTTTCCATCTATAACTAACGGTAGGATACAATTCTATTAAAAAGTTAGGTCGATAATTTAAGCCCTTGAATAGAAAAAGCAGATATAGTGAGAATATATATATATATATATATATATATATATATATATATATATATAATAAGATACTAGTGGGTTATGTGGTTCTTCTGAAACCAAGATGCGGTGACACTGGAACGCGGGTGAGCCACTTCAACCTCTACATGAACAGCAGGCATCATATGTCCTGAAGATGAATCAGCCCCTATGATATTCTATCTAGTGGATTTGTGGCAACTGGCTGCTTTGTATTCAACTGTCAAAGTCCTATTCATTTGAATTGATCTGTTATTGACGCGATCATAACTCTGTAAAGACCAGGACACGATTCCGCTGCATTCAACATAATTAACTTATTTTGGACAAAATTCGACTTAACTGTTTATTCACCTATGTTGCAGGAATTTAATAATAATAATGCTTAGTGAACCTAAAAGCTCGATGCCACCAATCTCAACCTTTTTTGGACCGAAAAATTCTACGCAACACCTTATTTTCGAGTAACAAAAGGTGTTGTTCATCCTTCAGCGTTAACGGTCACGTTTCACATCCGTAAAGAAGAATTGGAAGAATGATCGTTTAATACTAACAAGAATTTCCTTCCTTCAATCGCGCCTTTATTTCCTCTCGAATTTAGATTTCCTAGTTACCATAGTAACCTAAGTACTTAAACTTTTTGGCATTTCAAACTTATTCACTTCTAAAACAACATCCCTAAAATCTCCCTTTATATAAATAAAGGCATTCATAAAATATAATGTTACAAAGATAAGTTATTTTAAAATTCGTATTTGAATTAAGATGCAGCGGCCCAACCTTGAAAATATAAAGCAGGGTTAGAAGTTAGATTTTTTATTATGCTTTACAAGGCCGATGCATAATAATATACTGGAGCAGCTGTTGGGCCCGGGGCATCTGAATTGCAAACATGATCTCCTTTGGAGGGTATAATAACAGAATAAAAAAAAACTATAATATTTGCATCAACTTGAATCTTTAGGAGGAAACATCAATCAAATGAAAGGTGTTATAACAAAGGGTGTAGGGGGCTGCATGCTAATGTTCTATAAGAACAAAAATGGTAGGATAATTGGTCAGTAGAGCATCGGCATAGATTCAATTGCATAGCAAGATCATAAAGTATGCATCTTAATGTACCTTATGCACTATTGTTACGCTTAGTCAATGATTGAGATGCTACTATAATAACAAGTAGTCTAATGTCAAGTCGAACTTAGCTTCCTCTCTTTCGTATTAATGAGGAAATGGTTGACTAGATTTATTTATCTTGAGCAATGATAGCGTTCCCGGATGAAGTCAATGAGTTACAAAAATTAGAAAATTTTGATTTATATTATTCCACTTTCTTAATTATTATTAGTATAAATTGCACAACTATTAAACGACCAATCTAGTTAAATGTAATAGTTCTTATCATGAAAAACAACAAAAAATTTCATGACTCAATTGCAGCACAGCCAACCTTATTGGTACAACCATTACTGACAGACGCATTACCAGAGAATCTGACAAGGAGAATGAAACGTAGCAGGATCTTCTACGGTAAAATGAACCGCGCTAGGAGTGCCTTCAATCGGAGGTTCATCCATACACGTGCATGCCTTAGGTGAGGTTTTCAAAAGAAGATCGTAGATACAATATGTGTCAAATGTCATTTGTATAATTTTTTAAATAAATATTTTATTGATTCCGTTTCCTCCGTTTCACATTTATCCGATTTATTTTATCTGGCATTTATCCGGCCCGGAGGACCATATTGAAGTGGGAAGATACCCCTTCCCTTTTATGGGACATGGTACATTCCCGATCTGATATTAGTGTACAGTTTGTAGTTGTAAATTGGTAATACAAATAAAAGGTATTTATGTGAGAAAGAAATAGTTGACTGTGGGTACTATAATAGGATGTTGATAGTTGGGGGTGCAGTCAAGAAAACACGCAAAAATAGGTGAAACTATTTTATTTTAAGTGCCGACGTTTCGACCTACTATGTAGGTCATCTTCAGGGCTATGAGAAAACAGACAAAAAACAGAATAGACTGTAAAAATACATAAAATAGGTACAGAAAAATTAACAAAATGTAGAGATATAAAAAAGTGAATGATATATAATGAAAGGATATATGAATAAAGATGATTACATGGTAGATGTATAGAAAGGTGATAATGTAAAACAAAATACAAAGAGAGCAATGAAGTTAAACAGAAAAAAATAAAATGAAAAAGATATGAATATAATGAGTATGGACAATTTAGTATAATAAAGATAGAAATGTATTGCAAAGAAAACAATAGTATGAAAATAGACTCATGGGGAGTATCATAAGTGAAATGAGAGAACATGAATTAAAAATATGATACCTAAGAATACATCGAGAAGAATATATTAAAGAACGTAAAGAAAAGGAATCTAATGCATGACAGGCCGAGAAGTGAAATATAAATAAAATTTTAAAAATATAAGTATCAGATGTTATGTAAAGGTATAAATGTTATATAAAGGTATACACTATACATTATATAACAGATGTTGTATCCAGGTATACAGATATTATATAGAGGTATACATTAGGTATGAAGTTATATAAATAAAGATGAAAGAATACAAGGGACAATACATGAGAGATATAAGATATCAGTAAGTGAATAGAGATATATTATAAAAAATAATGATGTTCTGTGAACATGAACTCTTTAATTAAAACTATTTAATTAAAACTATGATGGATGCTAAAGTGATGATGGGAGAAATAGGTGTGAAGGAAGGAGATGGAGAAAGATGAAGAGAAGATATAAATAATATGAGACTGTACGAACCCGATAGGAGTGGCTGCTCGGACAGAGAGTAACTGACGCGGATAAGACCGTTAACCGACGGAAGCGCTGGCCGCGATCTCTGTCGGTCAAAGGTCAAAGTAGCGAAAAAAATTCAAAAAATAAAAATAAAAAAATAAAAAAGTAGGGAAAGGGCAATATGGGGAATATGGGGACGCGTAAAAAATGTGAAAAATAAATAAAAAAATAAAGTTAAAGAAAAAAAGGGGAGTAAAGAAATAAAATACTAGAAAAGAAAAATAGACAGAAACGGACCGTAAACGGAGAGAAATAAAATATGATTTGAAAATTAAGGAGTTTTTAGTAAATTAAAAATTTGGGAATAAATTGAGGATAGGTGATGTGAATCGGACTTAAGATTGACGGTGGAGGAATCTAAATTGATGTGGATGGTTTCCGAGAGAATGCGTTTTTCATAGTTGGGAAAGGAAGATAGGATAGACGTATTATCGAAGTTGAAAATTGGTTTAAAGATAGGGCATGATCAGAGAGTTTGGATGCGGTTGGGTTATTGGATGAAATGGAATATTTATGTTGGGAAATACGATCTTTAAGTAAGTTTTTAGTTTCGCCGATGTAGGAAGAGTTGCAATTGGGAGTGGAGCAAGGGATACGGTAGACAACTTGTGAGCGTTGTATAATGGGAATGGGATCTTTAACACGGGTATAGATTTTGGAAAGTTTGTTATGGGATTTGAATGCTAAACGTAAATTGGGGATAGAGGAACGTAGGGATTTTTGAATATTATTTGAGAGGGAGGGTATATATGGCAAGGATCTGTATACTGGGTTAGAGGGAGGGTGTGGAGACAGGGTGGGGTTGGGGGGTTTTTTATAGTCTTGGATGAGTTTATTAATAATATGGAGAGGAAAATTGTTTTTTAAAAGTATATTTTGGATGCGGTGGATGTTAGTTTTATGGAAGCAAGGGTCAGAGAGGGATAGGCCACGGCGGATAATATTTTTGGCGACGTTTATTTTTTGGTGGTGCGGATGTTGGGAGTAATAATTGAGGAGTCTGCCAGAATAGGTGGGTTTGGTATACCAATCTGTGGATAAGGTGTGGTCAGGATTTCTAATGATACGGAGGTCAAGGAATGGTAATGATTTATTGGATTCAAGTTCCACTGTGAAATGGAGGCGGGGATGGTATGAGTTAAAAGATGATAATAATTCAGGAATAATAGTGGGATTTAGGATAAGGAGGAGATCGTCCACATATTTCTTAATGAAAATAACATCGTTAAGGAATTGGGGTAGAATGGAATCCAGAAGATCGTTTAAGACAATATTGGAGAGGTCAGGAGCGAGGGGATTTCCCATGGTAAGTCCAGAAATTTGGTTAAAGAACTGGCCATGGAAGGTAAGGTAGCCTGATTCACAACAGAGGTTTAAGGATTGGAGGTAAGAGGTGCGATTGAGAGAGGTATGGGGTTCTATGAGTGGCCAGTTGTTATCTATAATGAGGAGAGCTTTATCTAAAGGTATGTTAGTGAATAGGCTTTCTGCATCAAAGGAGGTGAGAACGTAATGATCAGGTATGGTGAGGGATGTTAATAGATCAAGTAGATGAAAAGAGTTTTGGATATCATATGGGTTGTTACGGCTGAGGACTTGTAAGGAAGAAAGTAAGAATTTGCTAAGTTTTGTAGATGGTGAATTGATGTTGGATGTAATAGGCCGGAGGGGGTTGTTAGGTTTGTGGATTTTGGGAAGACCATAAAAACGGGGAGCTATGGAATTGTAAGAAATAAGGTTTCTATAAATAGGGTATGTAATTAATTTGGAATTGACAAGGCTTTTTAGGTGGAGGTTGAATTTTTTTTGGAGAGAAGAGGTAGGATCTCGGGGTGTAGGTTTGTAAGTAGAAGTATCAGAAAGAAGGGAAATCATTTTAAGGTTATATTCGGAAAGATTCATGATTACTGTAGAATTACCTTTATCTGCTTTAGTGACAATCAAGTCGTCATGGGATTTGAGGAAAGAGCGTGTGAGGGAAAGGTCCTTAAAAAACTGTGGGGAGAAATTAGAAGGGGAAGAATGGGTGTGTTGAAGGAAATTGGAGATGATGTTAGCTATGGATTTTATTTTATGTATTTTTACAGTCTATTCTGTTTTTTGTCTGTTTTCTCATAGCCCTGAAGATGACCTACATAGTAGGTCGAAACGTCGGCACTTAAAATAAAATAGTTTCACCTATTTTTGCGTGTTTTCTTGACTGCACCCCCAACTATCAACATCCTATTAAAAGGTATTTATAATTTATAGCGTAGAATGATAACAAATTAATATAATTTTACTTATTACTAGGTGGTGATATTTAAATGCCAAGTTGGTATTGGTTTGTTCTTAGTAGTAGCTGGTTCTCCTTACCCTGATGGCTGCCTGCTATGTTTACTGCATAGTCATCTGATTCAGGCTTTAATAATATATGGATCACATGTTGACCTGTAGCTGTTCTCTTCTAGAAGGTCATTTTCTGAATAGTTGTTGGCTTAGGCATACAGGGGTCTGCATAGCAAAGAGTAAGGAGGATGTTCTTTTTTCCATTGAACACTAACCTTAAAACTAAAGTTAATTAAAATCAATTTTATTGATCATACACCTTAGGCGTTGCCAGTTTGCGCAATACTAACAGGTATGTCGGTGACGCAAACTCCTGATTTCTTTCCCTGCCAAAAGTTGCTAAAGAACTAAACGCGGTTAACGAAGTTTTCAGTTCATAAATTAAAAAAAAGTAAATCAAGAATTCTTTCAACGATTGGGACATCTAAATCCGTTATGTAACTACTTGACCTCTTCTAAGACACTTCTCCCTTACTCCCTGATGACACTATTAACAAGATGTCCTTCCAGGGACTGGACTCAAAGACAAAGACACTCGACCATTGTGGTCTGCTGAGGACCTGGACAAATAGATCGTTAGCAGCGATGTGACCAGTCATCGCCTCCGTCAGATGGTATCCTTCCTAATGGGCTATTCTCTAGCAAGGTCTAGGACGAACAAAGGAGTCCATTGTCAACTAGAAATTGGTCCTTTTGCGATCATCGGAGTGCCCTGTTGAGTAATGTATTACATCATAATATCGTCAAGATAAATTTTTTTCATGCTAAGGCAATCAGAGAATTGCTGAAATAATTTACCTCAGGCCGCGAACAAACGGATTTGGTTTTATACTGTTTTTTTATTCCTGTAAACTTCAAGTTTGCGTAAACTATAGGACCATTACCTAAGAAATTATGTCTGTAACACAGGTTACTAACCCAGGAAGGAATGTCATTGCTAATAGATAAATAAATTTTGAGAGATATAGAGTGCGAATAAAGTGCTGGAATGAACATACTATCCATTTTCAAAACAATATTATCCATTTTTCCTAAGCTTTTAGAATTGTATTTGTATTTAGGAATTCAGTCTGTTATAAATTAATGGTCTCGCAATTTTTGCGATGTGTACACGGATCGGACAATTTGTGCTTGGTTACGACCCCTGGTAGTTCAGATGTTTAGAGCGCCCCGTTAGAGATGCGGACGACCCGGGTTCGAATCCCGGCCAGGACAAATCTTTTCTCTTCAAAATAAAAATATTTATTTACTTAAAAATGATGAATGCCATTGCACATGATATTCATTATATTTACATAAAGTTAATTGGAGAAATAAAGCGACAGTAATAAATAGTCTAAATTGGGCAAGATTAGAACCTGACTTGGATGTGTCACCGTCGAAGAAAACGATGAAATTTGAGATCCTATCGATGATTAACCCCCTCCCGAGGTATGTGAAACTCGCCGGTCTACTAGAGCCAACTTTCACAAACCGATCATAGAAATGTTTACTCTCTAACGTGTTTTTCTACCGGCAATTGCTCTCCCGAAGATTTGATCCACGAGCTAACTCTTTAAAGTATGTTGACACTAAACAGACTTAATCCGTGGATGTAGGCCGATTGAAGAATCGGTTCGAAAGGATCTTGTTATAAAGGCGTGGGGAACGTTTTTGTCTTATTTTATTAGTAATAAAACGTAAACCTAATTAAAACAGTGGATATAAATAAAAAGTAAATTAATTATAATTTTTGTCTTTTATTCGAATCGTTTCTTTTACATTTCTTTCTTAAATGTTATTTATAATCCAAGTACCATCCTTAATGAACCATAGAACTTTCTATGTGACAAAATAGACTTAAAAGAAATCCTCTCACAAAAGAACGTCAGAATGTGTATATAAAGGAGTTCTTTAGACGATTCTAAGCTGGTATTCTGAAGGCACTTTAGGCGGACCTCAAAGAGTTCCATGGCCGAAGGAGTAATGTAAGTCACCCTTAGATCTGTGGAGGACGTGAGGAAGGTCCTATAAAAGAGACCCAGACCTTCCAGAAGGGCGACGCTGAAGGATCGGATTACGAACATGTGGATATGCTGGAGGCCATTGTGCCACTCTGTGGCGTATTGTCCTCTTTGTACCTGCCACTTCTACAGCTCCTGTAATCAACATCTGCTTCAACAATATGCGTTCGGGTTCGTGTCCTATTTGTGTAGTAACTAATAACTCCAGCAATATAACTTGTCAGTTGGCAGTTGCGTGTGATTTTCATTGTCATGGGGTAGAATTGGGTAATCACTTCGTATCCGTATTGTCTATGGCTTTTAGTGTGTCTGTGATTTGTTCTCCTGTAGCATTCTGGAAAATAAGTTAAAATTGGTTAAAAATATTTAAAAGTAAACGAGTTTTTCTTCCACTCACTTTAATGAAACGTATAATAAGCGAAACTATTTCGATGTTTGGAATCAGAAATAAGATCATTCAAATTACTAAAAATCATTTTAAAAAAAAAAATTGTTTTTGTTTGTATTGGCCTATTAAGGACTACTTCATTTCAACTTTCTTTTTTGAATTTCTTCTTTATTCGCCCAGTACTTCCTCATTCGTCGCCGGTTCTGCTCCCATCTTTCTTCCGTCCATTTCTTTCCCTTCTTCAGCATTTGTTTTTATTGAAAATCCACGCAATACAAGTCAAATTTATTTTTTTGGATATTTTATCAATTCTACTAATGGCTTTGACTCTTGGAAAATGTCAACAAAAACGCTTTTCCCTCAGACTCATATTAATGATTTTGAAACGTTTGTCGGTCGATCTTGACCTTTCCTTGGGCGTGACCACTAGGAAACGAACTTAAAACCGCTTCAGATACGAAATCAATCCTTTTGTGCGTAAATGTTGGTTATGTTTGATTTATTGCAAGCCTCGATGAACACCGTTATTAGCATAAGACGATATATTGGATCCCTTATAAAAAAAAACTCTGGCATTTCTCCCAGTGTTATAGCCACTTGCCACTTTCGTTTTTGTAGAAACCTCCATCTTTTACCTAGGTGTTCTTTAGGAAAGACATGTCAATTGCTTAATGTACGTAAGGGAAATCAGGTATCGGCTTATCTCAGTCTGTAGAGAGCTGAGTTTCTGTGATGAAGGTCTCGGGTTCAATTAACCTTCGGTAGATTACAGTTTTCTTTTCATTAGGGATTAGATTATTTGTACACAAACAATTATGTTATGTATACCGTTTGAAAGATCATTTAATCGTTTTTCATAATCAGTCCTACTTTTCCTTTTGAAAGTGAAGCAACGTTTTAAAAATAAATAAAAAAATTATGTCTTCCGCGGAAATTCGTATAATTTTTCACTACGAATTTTAACTTTGTTTTTAATTCCCATAGCGTCACGGAGGCGTCCGAAACATTAATATTTTTTACGGTGAAGATACAGTGAGAGAAAGAACAATCTTCCGTTGTTTTGAAAAATTTCGGTCTGGGGATTATGACCTTATCAACAAAGGACGTGGTAGGCCGAATAAGAAGTTGGACAATGAAAAGGTCAAAAGCCCCAAAAAGCTGGAAATATGGGTACCACATGAATTAGCCGAGGCCCAGCAGCTCACCCGATTGGAAACTTGTTCCTCACTTCTAAAGGAGGAGCTGAATATAGAGGTCCTTCCTCACCCGCCATATTCTCCGGACCTTTCTCCAACTGGTTTTTACTTTTTCCGTTGTTTGGATAATTTTTTAAGAAATAAAAAATTTGACAACGAAAATGCCCTAAAATCTGCGAAATCTCACCGACTAACAAACTAAGAAATATAAGAAAAAAGTACGAAGAATTGGACAAGTGCTATAAGAGGGAATAGAAGAGAAGAAGTAGTTGCGACAAGGCTGAGGATCGGCCATTCCAACCTCACTCATGCATATTTAATTACCAAAGATCCCCAACCACATTGCGAATCATGTCAATCACCAATGACTATAAAACACATAATAGAAGACTGTACATCACTACAAAAAACTTTTGAAAGTAATAAAATACCATTGAACTTGCACTAGAGGATTAAAAAAATACAATAGATAAAATAATAAATCTTTTTAAAGAAATAGATCAATACCACAAAATATAAGACGCAAATACAGACTAAATTAGGAAATAAATAAAAGAAATAATTATTATGCAATCCGAAGAAAATTAAAAAAGTAAATACAAATTAAAATACCGTAGTATAAATAAAACTGTAAAGGGCGTAATAACCTAGATGTTGATTGCCAGTAGAAAAAAACATAATCTAATCTAATCTCAAAAGAACAACGACATAACTGAAAATAAGGCATTTTTCTTATTTAAATAAAGTCATCCTTGGCCCAATCCTTTATACAGTTGACATCCCAACTCATCCTAATACTATCCTTACCACGTATGCTGATGATACATGTGTATTATCAGTCAACACCAATCCAGTTATTGCATCCCAAAGCCTCCAATCCCATATCACTGAATTGAAGAATGGTGTCAAAACTGGAGAATTAAAATAAATTCTCAAAAATCCCATCAAATCACTTTTACCTTACGCCGTAAATCAATGACTTCCTGCCCTTCAGTATCCTTTAATAATATCCCACTGGTGCCTGTAGAACAGATCCGATACTTAGGGTTGCACCTCGACAAACGATTAACCTGGATCCTCATACTACACTGTAAAGACAAGAAACCGCTCGACGTTTCAGGCTACTTCAACACTTACTAGACAAACGCTCTAGCCTCCCAATCAACTACAAACTGACCATCATACGACCTATTTGGACTTACGGAGTAGAACTTTGGGGCTCCACTAAGCCATCGAATTCCTGTCGTATCCAATCCCTACAATCCAAAATCCTTCGTAAAATCCTCAACGCTCCTTATTTTGTTAAGAATAAAGTCATCCATAACCACCTTAATGTCCCATTTGTTGCTGATTTGGCCCGAACCCGGTATCTATCCTTTCATAACAAACTTCATTCCCACTCAAAAACTAGAGGGTTCAAACCTAGCTTCCTCTTTGATTCCCGATAATCCTCCGAGGCGTCTGAAAAGAAGATGGCCACGTGACCTTCTTAGTTGAACTAGTGATTTGAGTACTGCCAGTTGGTAGTTTCTCTACTTGACATTAGCTCATGTCATTATGTATCACATATTTACTGGATGTATTTTTTAATACAGTTGTGAATATCAATAAATAAATTTTAAAAAAATAAAAAATAAATTAATAAAGTCATATTGTGAGTTTTATCATGTTCGAATCAGAAATTTATGGGAATAACGACATGAATTAAAATAGAAAAATGGAGGATGGAAATAGTTGGGGGGCAGTCAAAAATTTACACAATAAATAAGTGGAACCGTTGATTTTTTGACTGCACCCCTAAATATTTCCATCCTACATTAGTACTTACAGTCAACGAATTTCATCTCTTACATAAAATAGAAAAAGTTTCGAACTCTGGAAACTCTAACTATAACCTGCTGATAGATTATTATAGAATCTGACAAGGAGACTGAAACGGGGATCTAAAGTAGGGATCTATTGCAGAGAGCTCAAGTTAGATTTACGTCCAGGTTCTTCCATCCACGTTTCTACGTGAATCCCTAAGGGGAGTGTAAGAAACGATAAGCACGTATTCGATATAAACCTCATTTAGAGGAAATTCTCAAATAAATATTTCGACGAATCAATCATTTCCGTGAGTTTTGTTCCTTCCCTTTGTATTTCTTCATTTTCTCGGACCGTCTTCTCTCATCACTTCCGATATTTAGGTTTTAGGTCTACATTTTCATACTTAGTTATTTTTTTGACAATTGACTTTTTCCTGATTCTTGATAATTTTTTAGTATTGTAATGTCATTTTACTGTCATCGTTAATGACCAACCCGATAACTTTACCAAAGCTTTGAAAATATCTCCACCACAATTAAGAAAAGGGCATTGTTTTTTTATGAAAGGAATGGACCAGAAAGCCGTGCTAATTTACATAGTCCAGTTACACAAGTTCTTTGGATAAGGACAGTCCACAGCATGAGATGTCTTCTGTCGTGACATACGAGACAGGAATAATTCGAAGAAACATTGCGGAGGTGGAAAATCTGTTTCCAATCGATTAGTTAAGAAGGCGCAGAATGTTTTCAGCTGAAGATAGAGCCTAGCCAAAGAATGAAAGAGTATTGAGGAAGGAGAAAAGAGAGGGGGATTAGGGCAGAAGACATTGTTACGGTCAGAGCAGGAAGTAGGGCCGGCTGACAGGATTAGGCAAACAATGGGATTAAGCGGAAGGGATTAAAGAAGTTGCCGAGGCCAATCTCGTTTAACCTGGATCGGCCTGGATGGTTCTCGATCTTGTTCCTAGTAATGCCCCACCCCGCCCTACCTTGCCTATATAAAAAGGACAGCTTTTTCGGCCGCGGCAGTAGTAATAAGACGGGTAGTAATAAGATGAGTCTGTAATAAGCCAGTGAGTAGCAGTCGTTAACTAGTGGCAGTGTGTGTGAGTTAGTTAGTATTAGTATCAGTCTGTAATAAGTGCTTAGTGAGCAACAGTGACAATTAGTGACCGTGTAATAAGTGTAATAAACTGTGTGGCAGTTGTCATATTTGAAGAGTCTTACGGTCGGTGGACTTTAGTTAGCGAACTGTAAGTGTTAATTTGTAATTGTAAACTATAGTGTAATATTATTGTATTTGTACAAATTTATATAAATAGTTTAGTTACTTAGTATAAACAATATCTTATATTATTTGTATATTATCTTAGAAATTAGATAACATTTAGTAGAATATTATTATTGTATATTGATATTAGTTTAATAATTTAACAGTTTTACATAATCTCATTGTATTCTTGTTAATTTGTTAATAAATATTAGATTCTTGAATTAAGTAATAGTTTAGTCCATTTTACACCCAGTAGCCCGTAACAACATCATGGATTTTTATTGTATTCTTTCTCCTAACTGATTGTATAACACTTTAAATACCTTCTAGTATGAAAGGTTTTTAGTAGTATGAACCAATCTACGCCATAGGCAGATTCTAATAGGACAGTACACAGCATCATACCGAATCGATACAATAATAAACCGATTACAACAATCTTTTAAAAAAATCCATAAATTCTGTCAAAAGTGGAAACTAAAAATCAATCCAATAAAATCAGCCGCCATAATCTTCACGAAGCGCAGACCTAACATAGATCAGCACATCATCTCAAATTCCGAACACATCCCCTAGTCTAAATCCGTAACATACCTCGGTCTAATTCTAGATAAGTCCTTAACATTCACAGAGCACATCAACAGGAAAACCGAAAAAGCGAAAAAAACATCTACAAAATGTTTCCCTATTTTAATAAAAAATCCAGACTAAGCCCTAAAAACAAACTAATACTTTACAAAACAGTAATCCGCTCATTGATAACCTATGCCTCACCTGTCTGGAGCTCAACCTGCGCCACAAATTATAGAAAGTTTGAAAGAGTACAAAACCTATGCATGAGGATTATTAATAATTATCCCCGCTACACGAAAATATCGACTATGCTTAGAGATCTTGAACTTCCCACTATAAAACAACATGTGTTAGCCCAAACTAAAGCATACTTCGAAAAAACTCCAGCTTCCGAAAACCCATTAATCCGAAAAATCGGTAACTATGATAAAAATTCGCTACGACGCTACACGCACAAAAGAACAAAACACATACTCCTTTCTTAATAAATCACTATTTGCAGGTATTGTTATCTAGTTATCTGTATTTATGTTATAGCTATTTTTAAGTGTTTACTTATTTTCTATTTAATTATTATTATATTTATTTACTTTATTATTATCATTTTCATTTATTTATCTCATTATTATTATTTTTTTTTTTTTAAGCGGGTTTTTTCTACATTTTTCCTGCTATTGTAAAACTTATTTATAAAAGATAACTTTAATTAATTAAAATCAATGTTCTTTAAACATGTAAAGGAAGTCCGGAACATGTATTCATACTTATGTTGTTGTATATGTAAAATTGCAAATAAAGTTGTTGTTGTTGTTGTTTGTTTTTTTTTAATAGGACATCGAGGATTCTCGAAGAAGCAACGACAGCTTGGGAAGAACATTCTTTGTCAAAAGTCCTTGATTGAGCTGAACATGTGATATCCTACACTACCATGGATGGACACTTAACATATAGGGTAACTTAGTATATCGGTATCTCCGACACTGATGGAGGAAAGGACTACAACATTTTCTTGAGCAGGATATGGGCCCCCCGATTCTGGATTAGCTGAGGAAAATAAAAAGCTGAGTGTCCCATTGGGTCCATTTCCGGGTGCTTACGCATTAAATAAAAGTCTGCCAAGCAGCGGTATTTGAACATTGTCCCTTCCACAAGGAACTCCACCACTCCGTTCCGTGCATGTTAAATAGATTAAGAAGAGTAATAAATATGAGCTTTATTAGGAACGGTGGGATACCCATTGCCGCAAAGCCTCTGCAGTACGAGGAAAATAAAAATAGCTAGGGCAGATAAGAATGAAAAGCTATGTTAAGACTGATAAGGAAGAAAAAGCTAAGACGCGATAGTCCTCACTTGTTGGGAAAAGTACCCACAGATGGGCCCACTGTTGTCATGGCTACACACTAGGCTGAAGGACAGCCCTGGATCGCCTTAGGCCAAAAAAAAAAAAAGGAATAATGCCTTCAACATGCTCTTATGTGACTTGGTACTATTTTAATATTTTTTGAGAGGACGAGAGTAAAAAAAAAAAAAACCTATAATTATAAGAATATAATTCCTATTTCGTGCAAGCCCATTATAATAACAATTTAATACTCACTGTCTATTACATAGCGACAAAATAATATAATAATGAATACACCTCTCATCTTGCTGGAAACAATGAATAACAAATATTTTTTTTATTATCTAGATAATATGCTTTCGTGATAACAATCTGTAACGTAATGATTGAGCTTTCATAAGTCATGATTGAATACTTTCAGTCAAGTAGAATAGTTTTCGGTTTCCAAATAAACATAAACCTTCAATTAATTACAATGCAATTATAATAAGTACAACTATCCAGATCCTCCTTATAATAATTTGGCATCTGACTCATTGCACACACTGCTGCTGTAGGTATTATATTCCAATTTGAAATCAAAAATTGTTGTCTTAATATTCTTTCAAGATCGACAGGTAATCAGAAATTAAACATTAATTATGTCTAATATAGAACGGGATAATTTTACAAAACATTCCTTCTACTGTGAAATAACATTACGGAGAATTTCCATAAACGAGTGACTGCCTCAACAGACGTAAGTGGATTCGAATGGTTGATCGAAGGAAATGGTCCGCGAAGAATAAGATAGTGGGCGACTGGGACAAGAATAGTCTTTGTTGAGGTCTCTTCAACGTTTTCTTTTGTTAGGCCATGCAAAGCGAGTTGTTTGTTCTTTTGTCGTTAAGGGATATAAAAGGCTTCTAGTGTAGGCGATTTGTATAAGCAGATAATACAAATAAATGAAACTTTAAAATGCATTATGTGATTGGTGTGTTAATTTAATGATTATTAACACAAAACTTTCTTATGTATAGTGACAATGAATATTAAATTCAACTTTGTGATCAAGAATATTCAAGATGTCTAAGGATTTAAATTGTTGACTGCACTAAGCCATCGAATTCCTCTAGTTTCAAACCTAGCTTCCTCTTCGATTCCCGATAATCCTCCGAGGCGTCTGAAAAGAAGATGGCCACGTGTCCTTCTTAGTTGAACTAGTGATTTGAGTACTACCAGTGGGTAGTTTCACTACTTGCCATTAACTCATGTCATTATGTATCACATAGCCCATTTACTGGATGTATTATTGTAATACATTTGTAAATATCAATAAATAAATTTAAGAAGAAAATAAGTTTGTGTTTTATTTTTGTTAGTGTTGTTGGTTTTCTAGAAATAACTATCAAAGTGAGGAATGTAATACATTTTTCTGTATCTGTCCACCGACGTAAAGCTGCATTGCCGAAGATTCGGGTTTAAATCCCGCTTAATTAATCTGTCAGCGGCCTGGAGATGGGTCCTATGGGATCTAGGACCCCCTGGGGCTCACCCAGCCCCTCTAAAGGGGTTATGTAAAATAAGGGGGGGGGATCAGGCGGTTGAGCGCGATCTAGGACAATTCACCTCCCGGCACATAACATTACAGTCTCTACTATGTTCTTTTCCCCAGACCCTTCATTTGCCTTGTTTTAAGTAAATGAAGGACGTAAAGGCAGATTGTTTTCAACCAATAGTTTAGAGACAGCATGTTAAATTTACAATGATATTAATTTACATTATATATTAAGTTTGAACGAATAAAACGTGATACTCCATTAACGTTATGTAGAACTTTAATATGCATACTAAGCACGCTATAGTCTCAGAAAAACATACCGTTGTATATTTACTTTATCGATTTCATGAAAGCATTTGATTCTATCAATCAGCAGTATATATGGGAAGCTTTAACAGAAGCAGGAATAGATATCAAATAAATATATAGAAATAATTAAAGAAATATACACAAAGGGGAAGGCTTTTGTAGCTGTTGATAGAGATGGCAAAAAGTTTAGCATTAAAAGAGGAGTGAAACAAGGATGTTCTCTATCACCGATTCTCTTCAACTGCCTCATTAATAAACTATTCATTGGAATTGGCATTCAAATGAATAGCAGGTGCTTGAACAATTTAAGGTTTGCAGACGACATATGTTTAATAGCTCCTAGCCAGACTGATTTGCATAAAATGGTCAATGATCTGATTGACAAAGGTAATAAATATGGTTTAGAAATAAATTGCAAGCCTCGAAGAATGGTGTCGGAATTGGATAATTAAAATAAATTCCAACAAGTCCTGTCAAATTACCTTTACCCTTCGCCGAAAACCCATGACTCCCTGTCCTACTGTATCCTTTAATAGTACTCCGCTTATCCCTGTTGAACAGATTCGCTACCTAGGACTCAACTTAGACAAACGTCTTACTTGGAACCCTCACACAAGACTGAAAAGACAAGAAACAGCTAGACGATTCCGACTACTTCAACACATACTAGACAAACACTCAAAGCTTCAGATCAATTACTAAAAACTTATTTATGTGACTGTTATAAGACCTATATGGACTTATGAGTTGAACTATGGGGCTCCACCAAACCATCGAATTCCTCTCGTATTCAATCCTTGCAATCCAAAATCCTTCGCAAAATCCTAAACGCTCCTTATTTTGTCACAAATAAAACCATCCATAATGACCTTAACGTTCCATATGTTACCGATTTAGCCCATTCCAGATACCTATCATTCCATAATAAACTCCAGACCCACTAGCTTCCATCCTTGCATCCAATTCCATCTAGACAATCCTCCTAGGCGTCTGAAGAGAAGATGGCCTCGGGACCTTCAATCATAGAAATGTTATTAGAGTGCTGCCAGTGGGTAGTGCCTCTACATGTCCTTTCATGTATCTAGTTAGTCTTATAGCCCTTGTACTAGATGTATATATTGCAGTTGTACAATTCAATAAAATCATTTAAAAAAAAGAAATAAATTACCAAAAATCGATAATAATAACAAATACAAAAGAACAGCATATAACAATACGAGAACATACAACTTAATACTCAAATCGATTCATATATCTAGGTCAGGAAATTTCTTTAGGAAAGAAATACAGTAAAGAACTGGACTGAAAATGCTAAAAATAGGACCTTAAAGAAACATCTTTAAGTGTAATTTCACAATTGAACTAAAAGCAAAAGTCCAACAGTCTTGTATCTACCCCTTAATCCTGTACGACCATGTAAGACTAGGAATAGCCGATCTGGAAAAAAAAGGATGTATAATTTTTTTTTTTTTAAATCCTGTATGGCGCTCAGACTTGGGCAATAACAAAAAAGCAACAGGCGAAACTGGTCACCATGGAAATGAAACTTTTAAGGAGTACGGTGGGAATCCGCAGAAGTGGGAAAAATAAGAACCGAGATAGCCTAACTCCTGTAAAAGTCTCAGAGCAAGGAGACCCGAAAACTGAAATAGAGGTGGGCTGGGTACCTAGCCAGAGTCAAGGACGAAAGCAGCACCGAGTGGACTCCGATCGGCCAAACGAGGAGCAGGGGAAGACAGTACACGAGGTGGAGGGATGAAATTATCCGAAGAGTGGCTACAACTGGATCAAAGTGGCCATGGACAGAGACTGTTGGTACAGAATTGTGAAGAGTCTATAAAAGGGAAAAAGTTTTGTTTTATTTTTGTAGTTATAATGAATGTTGTTTATTTTATTTTGTATTGAAATTTGTAAAGATTTAGTTTTGTTATTTATTTATATTTGTTCTAAAAAAGTGTTTTTGTAGTTTTTGATGAGTGTTGGTTATTTTATTTTAAATTGTTACTATTATTTTATTTGTATTGTTACTGAAAAATTATATTTTGGAGCTGAACTCCATTTTACCTCCTAACGGAGAGGCTTTTATCATAATATGATGTCAATAAAGCTTTATTATTATTATAAGTCTCAGAACAATATGCATCTGCCTTCAAGAAGTTCTGTGTGTGATATATTTATATTTTGTATCATATTGTATATATTTAGAAGTATTCTCTTAAAATATCTCCTTAAAGTTTTGTTGCAGAAAGTCAAACCGACACTAAAACTGTTACAGAACTCATTCAGCCATCTTTATCTCAATCAGAAGACCACAACCCGCACATTCGCGGCACCAACTTTTACGATTGACGATAAAATTTGCATATCAGGCTTGATGACGCATAGAAATAAAACTCACTATAAAACCCTCATTTGAAATATCTAGCTCCTTTATTATTATTTTAATAATTGTTTTATTTTAGTATTGCATATTCCTTTTATTAATTTTAAATTAATATACCGTGTTTGTTCACAGCTAAAAGATTTTTCTATAAATAATGTTCCACACAAGGGGCTATTATAATTCCTCTTGTTTTAACCAAATTGTTTTCTTTTTATTATTATTTTATTATTCATTGAATTTAACACCTCTACTGTTCAGTTAAAAAAAAAACCTGTACCGCTACAACCCGTGAACGGGTCTGGGGTTTCAGTACATGGTAGAGACTGTACTGTTTTGTGGACAACGGTTCTGCAAGGAGGTGACTGGTCCTAGGTGACCCCACCGCCAGATTTCCTCCCCTTATTTTGGGTACCCTATTTTTATAATATTTTTTAGAGGCTGGGTGAGCCCCAGGAGGGTCCTAGATCCCATATGATCCATGTCCCGCCGCAAACAGACTAAAGAAATGTAATTATAGTACGAGTTTAATATTATACTAAATAAATTAATGAAAAAGCTAACATTTTTTAATTTAAAATAAAGAAGTTGGGTGAATCCAACGAGGGTGAGGCCATTGAGATCTGCAGATCCTCCGGGGGTTAATCTATAGCTATTAACATATTATATAATTTATCTATCAGAGCCAGATTCTAACCCATGATATTCAGAAAAGAAATTCAGTTCTTTAGACACTGAACTTCCCTGTTCCCTGTTAAAATGGAAAGAAAAAATTTGGTATTTCTTTTCAGTATATTTTTCTCCGAACTTCTGTTATCTATGATTTTATGTTTCCTTTGAATTTAATAACATTCCTAAGCAAATACCATAGTATTTCAGATTTTAAGGAATCTTTTGTTTCCTTTTCGGTTTGTTTTGTTTTCTTATATAATTCATTCGTGACTCGCCTGTTTCCAACAACAGAACACTCTTCAACGACCCACCCCTTTAGCCTAGAGCTTCCAGGATATAATAAGGAAAAGACTAAACAGCTGGCGAGAGAAGATGGAACAGGATCATGACAACTTGTCGGGCGTGGTTCCATTCTAGTTCTTTTTACCGAAGCAAGATGAATAGCCGCTATCAGTAATTGATATCTCTTTTGGAGGCGTGCCCAAAAAGTGCAAAACCTCTTTCTGGAAGGCCTTGGGCCTCAACTACCACCTTGCGATCTTATGTCACGCCTGCCAAACTTTTTTTGGGATCCGTCCTATTAAGGCCTATAACCAAAACATTAGATGACCTCATGCGTATTTATAAATATTATTTGTATACATATATTGCTCTATTAAGTTTTTGGCAGTTTTGATGTCATAAGGCTCAAAACTTCCATTTCATCAACATACCTAGCAGTAGTGACTTAAAAGAGATAAATAGCTTTTACCCAGTCAACTCTGGAATACAATTGCTACCGTAAGATGGGGTAACTTTTGGCCACATTTCAAAGTTTTAAGCTGGATTTATCTTTATTTTCAAAGTTTAAAATGCTGAAAAAATTATTACCTTGTAGAGTCTGTGTTTCTGTAACATACTATGGGAGAAAAAATAATTCTAGAAACAAGAGTATATAACTTAAAAAAATTTATAATTTATTTTATTTTATTTTTTATCAATTGTTATAATTTGGCGTGGCGACCCGGATTCGAGTCCCGGCCCTTTAAACATTTTAAGTTGCCCTAATCCTGTACTATTGATTGGGATAAAATTTGCCATTATTCCATCAGAAAGGGCAATAGACATGACTTTGCACCAATGTAGCCGCACAATATTGTGTAGGCTCATTATATACATAAGAAACAACAAGGAAAACAAGTGTGTACTTTTTGGTATTCTGTACTTTGAGGTTGTATTTTGTATTGGTAGGCTTCTTTTAAGTCTTTTCTTCAGTGTCAGTTTGGTATAGCTTTGTCTGAAGAGCATTTCTAGGCATTATTGTCCAATAAAATCGTGAAAAAATCAACCATAACATCAGTTTGGAACTATCCAAAAATTATAAAACGATTATTACTTTTAATGTTTAATTTAATATTATTTTAATATCAACTATTATATTATTATTACTCATTTCTCACCATGTTTTACCACTTATTACATATTGTACTACATCTATCCTTTGTAATATCTTATGAACTTTTTGTATACATTATCGTCCCCATTGGTAGTAAACTATATTTGTCACTTCTATTACTTATCAACATTTTCATTTTTATTACACTATGCCGTATTTTTATGACTTGGTTTATTACTTACTTTATTTATTACATACTGTATTGTTTATTTTCATTACCTCTGAATTTATATATTTATTTCTTACTGTATTTTTATTTTTTTATTGTATTCCTGTATTTTATATTACTTTATTTTTTTACTGTATTTTATATTACTTTCTGTAGTTTTTATTGTTTTAGTTATTTATGCTCCGCATGATCATCCTTGCTCTTTATTGATATATATCTCATATTCTCTACCCTCCCCATCTTAATTGTCCACCACTCAGATACCTGATACTTTAATATTTACCCATTTTAATTTTTAATTTTTATCTTCATTACCTTATTCGGAATTTTTAACACTTTTTTTTTATTCTTATTTTATTCTTTAGTATGTACTTTACTACCTTCCTGTCTCTTTGTTATTAATACTATACACTCATACATTTTAACCTTTATATTTACCATGCTTAGCAATTTTTTTAATTTTCAATTGTTTGTATTTTGCATATTTAGCCCTGAAGAAGACCTCCAAGGTAGGTCGAAACGTTTGCTTATTAATAAACATTTCACCACATCTAATAGAAATTTATTGACCTCTACCCCCGGATTTATTTATTGACTCATATTTTCTTCCATATATATTATCAACGTTAACTCAAGAATGTATTAACTAATAAAGCAGCGCAGTTTTTGAGACACAAGAAAATGTTTAATGAAAACAAGAATTATTAAAAATACAGTGGAAAGAAATGAAACTTAGCTGCGCAACGATTGTAGTGGACTAGGGTTCATTAACTCCCATTAAGTATTAACACATAAATCACAATATAGGCCTACACAAAACACGTGTTTTTAGACACCAAAATTTACCCGCAATCCCAAAGTTACCCAATTGTACGTGAATGATGTTAAAAAATCAATAAGTTTTATCGTCACATCATTATTTTGCAGTAGTCTAAAAGAGAATAATAAATTCAGGTTATTCAGATATTACATATTTTTGTATTTATTTATATTATTTTTTTCTAGTTTTTTTTTTTCGTTTAATAAATGACAATTGAAGGTTTGAACTAAGTTTAATTCTTATTTATCCAATAGAAATAAGAAAAATGTAGTTTGGCCGAGCGATATGGTTATCATACAGTCAAAAAAGATTTATAATGGGTTTTATAAAAAAAATGACCGTTTCACCTTCCCCATGGAGAGAAGATGGCGACTAACAGTATCTTTCGACACACCACACTCCCTGGCAAGTTCGCGAGTACTTGTGGACGGATTTGGCTTCCTTCAGAACCTCACCTATATCCATTAATGGTCGCCGGAGCCTTTCTCCCTTTCCAACATCTTATCTCCACTGCTAAATTTTTCGAACCAACGCCGCGCAGTGCGCTGGTCAAGTACACCTTCCCTTCATATTTAATAATTTCACGAGTTGCTTCAGTGGCTGTTACATTTTTTTCCAGTAATGTCTTAAAATTACGAGAATTTCTTAGGACACTGTCAGGTTTCTTCTTTGAAATAAATAACTAAACTTAGGCTTTTTTTGAAGAAGTCCAGTGTTAGTAAACAAGTTTAGAGAATGCTCTAAAGGGATTATTAAGTGTTGGTAAATAATAAATAGCATTAAAATATTTACAGACTTTTGAACTCTGGAATTTGATAAAACGGTCATTTTATTTTTTTACACCCCATTATATGTATATATATACCTTTTTTTCGGACGTAGACAGAGCTTTAAAACGAAAAGGTTTATAAATAGAAATAAATATTTCTTTCTATACCGAATTATTTTATTTCAGGTAGAAAACAATTTGTTACTTAACGAAAGCCATGCCATTTCGATACAGAAAATGGCTTTTTAATCCTTTTTATGCTAATGGTTTTTATTCATTTCTTTGTCTCCCACGCCTAAGGAAACTCCACTGGTTGGAAAAAAATTAAAAATAGAAAGAAAAGTAATCCAAAGCACTAAGTACAGTAGCGGAAGACACGACTCGCTCGCGTGCGGATTCGGCTGCCTAAATGTTAAGGTCGCTAGGTATTTGCATTGGGCAGAGGAAATTATCCAGTCAGTGGGTTGTGGGAATCCAGCGATGCTTTTAAGTGATGTATTCAAAGATAATAAATGTTCTTCTAAAGTAATTACCTGCGACTCCTCTTTTGGACTTCGTGGACACCCGAAAAGGGCTGTGTGGAGAAACAAGGTATAGTCAAGAATAAATATGGAAAACTTGATAAGTAAACGCGAAACATCCTCATATCAAAATCATAATAGAATCAACAACAATAATAACTACAATAGATTAAAATATTAACAACACCATCTGTTAAGTGAGTGATTTGTTACAACAAAAAAAACAAAAAACAATTAATTTCCCATAATTGATTGGATCTATAATCTGCTTAACTACATCTGGCTACACCCCTAATCAAGTCAGAGAGGTTCCTACTTTGAAAGTTCATCTTTCTTCCGGTCGGACGACGAATCTGCTCGCCGGGAGTATCAGTCTTCGATCTCTGACTTATTGGGAAAAATACCAATACCATCTTAATAATTTTGACTTCTTCCTGGTTGTCTGCAACGTATAAAGAACCTGGGCGTGGGGAATGATTGGCTAGCATGTCTCCACCACAGATAAGAACCTTGACCATACAATTTCTTAATCTAGTTACAAATTTAATTTTTCTAGTTTATTACATAATTATTACTTTAATCTTACTACTAACAGCAAAGGATAAACTATAAACTATTGTTTAGAAAAACATATTGGGCCGAGTTCAAAATAGTCCACAAATAACATGAAATCCATAAGGAAACCAATCTTTCTACCGTTTGAAGACATTTTTGCTTGAATAAACTTCTTCAATGGTTCTACAACCTGTAAAGAGTCAAGGCCTCTTTACCAGTCATATCTGTTGTTCTGCTGCTCTATAATTTCTAATCATTTTAACAGCATTTTATACAACAGTGATCATCAATTACATTTGGTCAGGCTTCATTTTGGATTTTCTTTTGTCCAACCGCGGGCCGGACAGTTCTCCTTACTATATCCGTGCTTTAAATAAAATAAATTTGTAACAGTAACCTCAAAATTGAGATATATATATATATATATATATATATATATATATATATATATATACTATATATATATATATATATATATATATATATATATATACTATATATAAATAATTATAATTTATATAGCTAGTATTTTATTATAATTGTGTGAGATTTGCTATATTTTGCTTTTAATATTTAGGAGGAGTTCAATTTACGAACCACTTTTGCATGCAGACCAGAAGTATTATCAAAGAAAGACCATTTATAGAAGTAAATTGTTTATTCGGATTTATTACTACATCCGGGGGGGGGAGGCCGGTGCGTATTCGTTACAATCGAATACTGATATTAGAACTCACTCGCAGCGTAGTACAGGCTGAATAAAAGCTTGTCTTAATTTTGAAGTAGTAGGTTATCATCCGCAATGTCCGCTATAAATTTTTTATTAGTATGTAAATACAGTTTTTACTATATTTACTTACTGCTTAAAAACTGATTCACGGTCCGTTCCAAATGAGTTCGCGGTCCGGATATGGCCGGAGGACCATTGCTATACACAATAGCAGGCACACCTGGGTGCTAAAATCTCTTCATCAAGGAGTCTGTCGAGGATTTCCTTACCACTCATTCTTGCAATATGCCCTGTCTATCTCGATATAACATCCTGGTCTTCACACAGAGGCCTCGAAACCCTAAGAATTGTGGTTTCAAATGAAAACAGAGACGATTCTAGGGTTTTCGTCATCGTCCAGCACTCTAAGAAGTATGTGAGGACAGGGAATATCTGAGGATCCCTTTCTCAATTATTCTTGGAAAGGCGAAATTTAGGAGTTTAGGATCGTCCGATTAGCCGTAGCAGCATAAAGTGACGTTAACCCTCCTAATACCGGGTGGGGTCGTTGGCGACCCCAAGCTCATATTTTTGACTCTCCTTAAGTCAAAAACAAAGTTATGTATGCTCACGAGGGTCTAGGACATTTATACTTAGACTATCTGTAACACGAAGAGTAGAACCCAAACGAATTTCATGCACAAAATAAATCACTGTGGATTAATTGTTTTCCAAAAAATGAGGATGTGGTCCCAGAACGACCCCACCTGGTAGTTACTGTTAGCCTTATTTCAGATCGCCCATGTCACAGACTCGTCCTTTTCAGGCTCTTTATATAATTTCCTAGAAGAATATATGCAGTTACAGTGTCGGTTTGCCAGTGTGGGTTCCTATTACCGCCGTAAATATTTGTTATTATAGTTATGTTTATTATTAATATAGTTTATTAATAAATATTTTCCCGATGTTCTTTTGTTGGAAGTTTCCCTCTTCCTATCTCTTTTGCTTCCTTTGTTTAAGCTACGAATTCTTTGATGTGTGTCAGTTCCTTGATATTTTTCAGATATATTAGGTACCTACTAAACAAAAGAGAGAATCGGTGGTGTGGGGATAGATTTTTCAAAACTCTATTTGCAGAATTTCTGTCATTTGCTTATTATCACAGCGGAAACATCTTCCAAAATGGTATTGAGGAAAAGCCTGACATCATTGCCCATTACAATGACACGAAATGAGGAGTGGACAATCTTGCCAAAATGATAAGTGAGTATACCTGTCAGTGGCAAACTGAAAGGTGGCCATTCCCACTTTTTATGAATCTGATGGATATTATTGCAGTAAATGCATTCGTCTTTGGATTGATCTTCATCTGGAATAGAAAAAGGCTTATCAAGAAAGATTTTTTAAAATTAAAATCGGAAAAAAATTTGCTGGACCCAAGATTCAGAAAAGGTTCCGTATAAAGAGGGCACGGTATTACTTATCCTCAAGAAAAAATATCACAACATATTGATGCATTCATTGTAAGTGAGTAATTAGGTTCTCTTGGAACATCTATGACGTTCACTAAAATGAGTTATTTTCAAAATAAATTATACTTTTTGATAGTTCAGAAATGATTGCTATTACTTTCCTACAGTCTCTTTCTATCATAATTATAAGCAATGACTCTTATACGGATGATATCATAGTGGCTGATAGCGGAAAAAATGGGGTCCCACCTGGTATTACGTGTAAATTTTTTATCCCGGTATTAGGAGGGTTATATGAATAAATAAACAATCCAATGTAGTTTTACGCTGAAAACTGAACTTTTAAACCACGAATAGCACTGTTGTAATACAGGGAAATAAAATAGACGAAAGGTGAAACGCTCTTGTTGATATATTGATATATGTTGATATGTATTCTGATTCTTTAATAATGATTTGCAATGATGTAGATGAAAATAACTGCTAAAAAGTTTATAAGTGTTCTTCCAACTAGAAACAGCTCGACGTTTCAGGCTACTTCAACATTTACTAGACAAACGCTCTAGGCTCCCAATTAATTACAAAAACTTCATATACATGACAATCATTAGACCCATCTGGACTTTGGAATAGAGCTTTGGGGCTCCACTAAGCCATCGAATTCCTCTCTTATCCAATCCTTACAATCGAAAATCATTCATTTCGGCTGACCGATATCGATCATTTCTTTACAAACTTTATTCCCGCTCAAATCCACTTGTTTCAAACCTATCAACGTCTTCGATTCCTTATAAACCTCTGAGGCGTCTGGAAAGAAGATGGCTGTGATCTTTTAAGTTGAATATGTTATTTGTTTCTCTACTTGTCTTCATCCATGCCATTACGTATCATTCCTCCCATTTACTTGTTGTATTGTTATAATACAGTTGTAAATTACAATGAATAAATTAATAATAAAAAAAATTCTTCCAGTTTTCTTTTTCCAACAAAGTGTCTCTTCATCTGATCATATGGCATAAGATGTTATTACTATTACTATTATTGTATAAGGAAAAATAGAAAATATAAGAAAACAAGAGAATAAATTGGAGAATTAATTTTATTCATGGTCAAATCAATAACGATATTCAAAACGACAGCTTGAATGCAAACCGATCCGGACGGGGAGATATAATTTAGCTTGACGTGCCCGGCCATCAAGCGGCCTCCTGTTTCGATATTTTCTGCCTCACTATCGATACAATGCCTTAAATCGATATCATGGCATTCTATGGTGGCAATTTATCATAGCAATCTTCGGCAACTGATATCAGCAGTTTCGAATATAACTAAGGCCCAGGCGGTAAAAACATATTGGGTCGTAAATAAAAGTTTATTCTGAGAAAAGGATTGGTTCATTCAAAACAGTGGTAAGGTTATAATTGGTGGTAAGGTAATAATTTTATCAAGGTTATAGTTTTTTTGTTTTTTTTGTAAATATTTTAACTAAGTATTTAAATAATTTACAATCGTTAGAAAAAGGAACCATCTAAGAATCACAAGGGAGAGGAGTGGCTCAGTGATAGAGTGCAGAGTTGCCGTTCCGAAGATCCCTGGTTTAAATCCGGCTTTAATAAATAAACAGCCGGGGATTGATCCTTTGGGATCTGAGGCTGGAATAAATATCGTTACTTTGTATCATTAATAGATGATGAATTTTAAGACAAAACATAGAACCTCCTTAATACATGAATTACAAACCTACCAAATTAAAATCACCAAGTATCAACAAACATAAATTTTGTTTCTTGTTTTACCATTTTCCCCGCAAAGGCCTGAATGCTGTACATTTTCATATGTGTTTTTTAAAAATTAATTTATTAATTAAAATTTACAACTGTATTATACCAATGCACAAACAAATGGCAGGAATGATACATATTGGCATGGATAAAGACAAGTAGAGAAAAAAATAACATGTTCAAATTAGAAGGTCACAGCCATCGTCTTTCCAGACGCTTTGGAGGATCATAAGGAATCGAAGAGGTTGATAGGTTTGAAACAAGTGGGTTTGTGTAGGAATAAAGTTTTTCATTTAATATTGATATCGAATTCGGGGTCATTATGGATGACTTTGTTCGTAACAAAGATAAAAATATCATTTTATACAAATAATAGTTAAATGTGAAACCAAAATAGGAAATAAAACATAAAATTTAAAATAATATATTTACTAACTTAAAAGTGTTTGTAGTTACTTATTAGTTAATTGTGTTTATTTTTATTTTTACAAATTTATTTTCAATAGGTTCATACTCAAATCTAATATAATAAAAATTGTTGGTTTAAATTATAAATAAATGGCTTAATCTTACAGAATTACATATTGTGAATAATACATATAAACTATAAACAACCATGATCTTTTGAACCTATTATTAGGCTTTAATGATAATATTCAGGCTATAATCTAAGATATTAATAATTAACATAATTCATAATTTTGTTTTCTTAATCAATAATATTTTCTTTATCCTAGCTTTCTCTATGGGCTAC
The DNA here is from genome assembly GCA_964056705.1 of Troilus luridus. NCBI lineage: Eukaryota > Metazoa > Arthropoda > Insecta > Hemiptera > Pentatomidae > Troilus > Troilus luridus. The sequence goes on along the minus strand of OZ057416.1, from coordinate 103,009,897 downwards.
TTATTTATCATATTATAATTTTATTTATTAACCTATAATTAATAATAATAAGTCTTTTAGAGTGAATTATCCTCATCTGAATATAAAACTAATATTATCAAAAATCTATCATTAATCCAGAGCTTGTTTGACCCTGGCGTCCCGCAAGGAGTCCTCTTCAGTAGACTAATGCTCTGTACGACGCGTAAGGTAGCGAGTAAGCTGCTGGGTAGTAACCATTGTAAGCTGTGAAGGGCGCAGCGTAGGCAGCACCATAAGCGTAGGGGTAAGCGTAACCATATGTACCCAAAAGTACGTCCTTTTTAGTCCTCTCTTTTTCTACGGGGCCAGCCATCACGAAGCAGACGACCAGAGCAAGAAGCAACTGAAAGTAGAAGAGTGTATATCGATATTATTATCATGTTTCGAGACTTTAATAATTAATAATATAATTTAAAAAATATTTCTCCCTATATGTTTTTACTTGCATCCTGACCATTTTCTTCCTCATCAGGATAATTGAATAATGAATACTATCAGGTCAACTAACATTATTCAAAATATAATTCACCTGTGGCAGATACATTATTTAATCTCTTATCAGGTATAGATGGGCCCTATTAAATATACCCTCCAGAGGCTCACCCAGCCTCCATAAATTAGGTACTCTTAATTAGGAGAAAAATCTGGTGGTAGAGCGTGATCTCGGACAAATCACCTTCCTAAATAACCCTTGACAAAGAAACAATACAGTATCTACCGTGTACTGAATCCAAGACACTACATGGGTTATAGTGGTGCATTTTTTTAAACTGTTTACTACTTTTTAAAAATTATAACTTTTCTATAGTTTTTTTTTCTTCAAATTTTTATTGTAAATAAATGACATTAGTAAAATAATGAAAGTTAGTGTGTCATAAATAAATATGTAACATTAACTTATAATTATTGTTAATCCGATCCTTCCCTTTTTAATATAGGTAATTAATTTTAACTCACATATACTTCACTTGACTGCAATCTTTTTTTAATCATAATCAATCAAAGAAAAACCCAATATCCAGTCTTCTTAATTATTTATAATTTAAACGTTTCGACATTAGTCATTGTCAATGGCTAAAATATAAACATTATGCGTCATCTAACAACTTATATAACTCTATAAAGTTATAAGTCAAATTCATCAGCAAAGACGAACAATTACAATTAAAACAATTTAAATCTAAGAACTCCTCAAGGTAGTATCCTTGGCCCAATCCTTTATACAGTTTATACAGCTGACATCCCAACTCATCCTAATACTATCCTTACCACGTATGCTGATGATACATGTGTATTATCAGACAACACCAATCCAATTATTGCATCCCAAAGCCTCCAATCCCATATCACTGATCTTGAAGAATGGTGTCAAAACTGGAGAATTAAAATAAACTCTCAAAAATCGCATCAAATCACTTTTACCTTACGTCGTAAACCAATGACTTCCTGCCCTTCAGTATCCTTTAATAATATCCCACTGGTGCCTGTAGAACAGATACGATACTTAGGGTTGCATCTTGACAAATGATTAACCTGGAATCCTCATACGAGACTGAAAAGACAAGAAACCGCTCGACGTTTCAGGCTACTTCAACACTTACTAGACAAACGCTCTAAGCTCCCAATTAATTACAAAAGACTCATCTACATGACCATCATACGACCTATTTGGACCTACGGAGTAGAGCTTTGGGGCTCCACTAAGCCATCGAATTCCTCTCGTATCCAATCCCTACAATCCAAAATCCTTCGTAAAATCCTTAATGCTCCTTATTTTGTTAAGAATAAAATCATCCATAACGACCTTAATGTCCCATTTGTGGCTGATTTGGCCGCTATCTATCCTTTCATAACAAACTTCATTTCCACTCAAACCCTCTAGTTTCAAACCTAGCTTCCTCTTCAATTCCCGATAATCCTCCAAGGCGTCTGAAAAGAAGATGGCTCCGTGACTTCTTAGTTGAACTTGTGATTTGAGTACTACCAGTGGGTAGTTTCTCGACTTGTCATTTTCACATGTCATTATGTATCGCTTAGCCCATTTACTTGATGTATTTTTTTTGATACAGTTGTAAATATCAATAAATAAATTTTAAAAAAATAAAAAATCTAAGAACTTGTCTCAACAATTAGTGAAACAAAGCATAGATACCTCTGAAAGTGCAATACTATGTTATTCATTTCTAAAGTTATCATCATCTAGGGATCAACCATGGAGTATAAGGTTAACTGCAAGTCTAGGAATGATTTGAAAAATTGAACTATAAGGTAATAAGTGAGTTGTATATAACTTAACATTATTTACTTAAATTAATATAATTTACGATTGTTTAAATCGTAGAAAGAAGAACCCTAAAACTGTAATCACTACAACCCGTGAATGAGTCTGGGGTTCAATACATGACGAGACTGTACTGTTTCATGGAGAACGGTTCTGCAAGGAGGTGACTTGTCCTAGGTCACGCTCAACCCCCAGATTTCCCACTTATTTTGGGTTCCCTATTTTTATAATATTTTATAGAGGCTGGGTGAGCCCTAGGAGGGTTCTAGATCCCATATGATCTATCTCCCGCCGCAGCGGGATTTGAACCAGGATTTCCGGCATGGCTACTCAATCCTCTACCACTGAGCCACTCCGCTCCCTTAATAACCAAGAACAATTCTTTAAATTTTTATTTAATTTGTATAATTATTATATGATATTTTACAAAATTATATGGAATTATTTGCACCATGGTACGTCAATAACAAAACTCTGCATACTGACTTAAAAATACCAACGGTTGACGGAGACATAGGAACATACTACAAACGCTTCCAAGAAAAACTACACGGACGTCCAAACCCGTTAATAGAACGAATGGCCTTTACTCTCATGCCTGAGAACACTAGGAGCAGATTAAAAAGAACGTGGATGAGGGATTTGTTATCATAGGAAATTGAATCAAGCCAAGGGAGAGCTACCGCTGGCTACTGTTCTTCTTCATGCCTCTCATGCCACTGTATCATGTTGTTTTTTTTAGTGTCAGACTATCTGCTGATTGTCACTGTTTTGACAGGTGTAGATAAAAATATAAAGAGAAAAAAAAAATATGGAATTATTGAAAAGAATAGAAAATGTGGGTAGTTTACTAGGTCACGTTATCATAACTTTTTACTAAAATTGTTTTAAAGTTGAAATATTTTTGTATTATTGCTTTTTTAGTTTTAAAATATTAGATAAATAAAGTTTACCTATCTCTCCTCCCTCTTTTTTGTCATTCACTATATTATTAATGTTTTCATTTATGTATAATTATATTAAATTAATTAAGGTAATTAAATTATAGTAAATTCATATTATTTAAACTTACTTCAACTAATTAAATAACAATTATAAATATAAAATAATGATTGTTATATTAGCTGAGCCAATAACTTCCTTAACAAATCTTGAAAGGAGAAGAAGTGCATCTGAAATAATAAAAACCTGAATCTTTGGAATCTAAGTTAATATTTCTCTGTAATACTTTTCAATAAACCGAGCGTTATAACCAAGAGACTCTAAGAACTCTTCACAGAAGAATGAATAGAAGAAGTCACGAGGAAAATGATATTAAATCATCCATCTTGTCTAGTTTTCAGCAAAAGCTTAATGATTCCTGAGAAATATTATTCCTTTTTTTTTTGTGAATACGTTTTCATAACTAATTTTAACCATTTAATCAATGATAAATAAATGTTCATATCTTTGAAAAAAAACTATCAATACTTTTTAATGTATTTTAATCAATAGTTATTTTAATGGTAATTATTTTTAAATATTTTTGTTTTGAAGAGAAAAGATTTGCCCTAGCCGGTATTCGAACCCGGGTCGTCTTCTTCTCCGTAGCAGGGCTCTAGGCCACTAAGCTACCAGGGGTCGGTGAAGACCCCTGGTAGCTCCAGTGCCTTACAGCATTGCTACATAGAAGCAGCTGGCCCGGGTTCGAATCCCGGCTAGGGCAAATATTTTTTCTTAAAAACAAAAATATTTATAAATACTTTTCTTTTTACTTTTTAAACAACATTCAAACAAGGAAAAACTGTAGCAGTTATTAGAAAAATAATTAAATTTTTAGATAAAAGCAGAGCTGGAAAGTTTCAAATAAGTTTCCTAAACTTTATTTCGTGTATAAGCATTATAAAACTTTTAAATAGTATTAAAGAAGCTTACTGCTCCACATTAACAATCATTTAAAAAAAAATAAAAACTCCAAAAGATACATAAAATATTAATTAGAGTGTATAAGGAAAAGTACCAATAAGCGAAGCGTTAAGTTTCTAAAATACTGAAAACAGTCGACATTACTCCAATTTATGGATCACCTGGACATACACTAAAAGACAAATAACATTAATGAAGATAAAGTGCAGCACATCTCACATCCACAGTACATACATCCTCGTCAAATTGTGACAGAAACTTTGATCAAACAGTTCCTGTTATAACGTTGTCTGTTGTTTGGAATTTTTCTTAAGCTTTGCAATCTCAAAGACTCAAAGCTCATAACACTAATCACTGTTTACAAACTTACATCCATGGGCTACGATCCAAACCCAAATCCGTAAGATCACCATTAACGCAAAACTTCCCCCCCCCCACGCCTTAGATAACCATTGGGACGTTTAGTAGTCGACGGGAAGAAGCACAGAAATAACGCAAAAGTATTCAAATGACTCAACTGGTTGAATGTTTTAGCTTAGAACATTTTACAATTATTGGGTGTCTTAACTCTGCTCTGTGGAGCAGAAAGGTTAGCCTCAAAACGAAAAAAATTATGGTCCACTCGTTGGTTGGATGGGTTATCCCCTACGGATCCGAAACGTGGACGATTACGAAAAAGGAAGAAACGAAGTTGTTGGCCATAGAGGTGGACTTCTGGAGACGCTGTTATGCTATTTCCAGAATTAAGCACGTCCTTAATAGATCCATTAGGCAATTTGTTGATCAGGAAACAAAGATCCTCTTCGCAGTAGGAACAAGAAGATTAAAATGGTATGGCCACTTAAAAAGAATGGCAGGGACCGATGGGCAAAAAAAATCTTCGAATGTTGCCCTGTGGAAAAGAGGCCGACCCAAAAAAGATGGTTCCAGAATGACAGCGAAGGGTATTAGAGAAGGATACTGGCTGGAACGACATCTATGGAGAGAACTTTTAGATACAAAAAAAACAACTAAGTTGTACAAAATTGTTTATTAAAAAAATAAACATTTTACCTGATTTAAGAAAAATTGTAGGATCTCAGGTTCATTATGTGGTAAAAATTGTTCTGTTTCTATGACAACAGTTCAAGGAAGTGATTTGGTCGAGATCACACCTAATCACCACGTTTTTCCTTCTAACTACTCCACTCTATAGAGCCTCAGTGAGCCCTAGGAGGGTCACGATATCCCACCAGGTCCAAATCATAAAAACATTAGACTAAGAGAGTTTTAAAGTTATTCTCCGGAAATGTCAGGGATTTCTAATATCTATATTTCATTTTAAATCTTTGTAAACATTGATACATTAAAGAATATGTATATGTTACTCATTCATTTTAATACATAAAGAGGACATTTGATCAGCCTATTCCATTAGAGAATACAATGTTGCTTAGGAGATAATTGATAAAAGAAATTTTAAGAACTAATTTCTATTTAATAAATATATATTATTTTAGCTAGGGATACTGATTTTTCCTTGAGCACGTTAAATAAACAGAGATAAAATGGAAGCGTTTTTAAGTTCATGTAATCGTCATTAACAAAAAATTCAAAATTAAATGAAATAAAAATAAATTAATAAAGGATGATTGATTTTGAGTTCGTTCAAAAATGTTTTTTGGTTCGCGTTAGTCAAGAACGGCTAGTCAACGTAGGCAAGCTAGCTGGCTAATTAGAGCGGAAGGTTTAAGGGCGGAAAAGTCTCCAGGGCGGAAGGGAGCCCATTTTCTTTTTTTTTTTATCTACAGTTCATCAACATCAACCAAAAACGTAGTGGTGTCTATCATACCTCTAGAGCTTAAGGCAAAATAAACCCAAAAAATGTTTAGGTGAAATACAAAAAAATGCAAGACTGCTCCCCAAATTTCACCCGTTTTAACTAAACAGTGTATCAATAACCAAATGATAATATAACCAAAACGTAGGAGTGCCTTTGCACTCTTAATTTCAGACTTAGTAGGAACTACATAAGGATAGTTTTGATTTGTTAAAATGTTACTTAAAACTTTTAAAATTGACTTATATCGAAGTTTTATCTATTTTAATTGAACTTTTGGACATATTTTGCCTAAATCTAAAACGGCATAAAAACAACTGAACACTCAATGAAGCCACTGTCGCAATATCTCTCTATAACTTTTATTTGAAATTATGTAAGCTTATGAGGTTCTAAGATCGCAACGACTATCAAAATCACTTATAAAATAGGACTCCATGACCAAGCAGAATTTCTACCATAGAATTAAAAAATGAAATAGTAAGACTAATGCCTAGAACATTATGGGACTTACGAAGATCTTGAGGGACGCCATCGTAGATCGGCTGGACGACGAAGAGCTACTGGAGTTGGCGATTCACCGGAGATGGCTTTATATCGCATGCCATAACGAAGCGTTACAAGGCAGGCAAAGACCTCTTCCAAGGACATTCCCAGGACCACCATCATAACAATTTCGCAGTTTTTGTTTACGTTCGAAACTGTTGTATATTTTAAGGGTTAGTTTTTGTGTTCCGGTAACTATCTAACGTTTAACACTATGATACGATTTAAACATTTTAAAAATAGATTGTTAACACATAGCGAAAATAGTTTACTATACTATCAGACAGTTAGTTATTATACAGCCAATGTTTAAATGGCTATTTCATGAATTAAAAAAAAATCTGACCCAAAAATGAAAGAATATTAAGATAAAATGTATACATATTTCTAAATCCTCATGACTACAACTGAATTTATTGAAATTTACCACTACAACCCATGAAGGGTCTTGGGTTTAGTATGTGGTAGAAACTATATCATCAGCGAATGTATTTGTCCGAGATTACGCTCAAATTGGCTTTTCACCCAGTTAAAGAATCCCAATTTATTAAGAATGAGACAAACCCTAGGAAAGTGTAGATCCTACAGAATTCAGCCCCATCAGTTTACAGATTAAATAATTTGTCTGTCACAGCTGGATTTGAACTCAGGACATTAAGCACAGCAAGTCAGCACTCTACACTGAGCTTTAGGGTTTATTTTTTTACGGTTTAATTTTCAGCTTTTAAAGAAAACTAAACAAACAAAACTTGTTGGTTTAGAAAAATATCCATTGTTAAATTTAAAAAAAACAAACTTATTTCTAATAAAATGTATCTTTATTTTTTTAAGAATAGCTAGGTCTCAAGACTCTCCAGGGGCTCAACCAGCCTACATGGAGTGGGTACATGGAGGAATAAACCTGGCAGTTGAGGGTCTTGTGTTTTCCATTTGAATTACTTTGAAATATGGACCCTGAACACTGTAACCCTAAAAACCTTTTAAATTTATTATAAAATAATAATCATTAAAATCATTTAAAAGAATTTATATCCGAATAGGTCTCACTTTAAAAAATAACAGCTTATATTAACAGTTACGCACATCTTGTATTACGTGTTTTTTTAATTAAATTAATTTTTAAAACAAACTTTTGGAACCTATCTAATTTAGTTTCATCGAAGTAAAATTATTCATAAAATACCTTGATAAGAGATTTTTTTAACTCAATGGCTACATCACCGTAGCAGAGAATATTTATTAAAATGAAATAGCTCTGCGAAAAGGAATGACTGTAGTCGTTTGTTTCTCCAAATATTTCCTGTATTTTCCCGACAGCTCTTTCGATTCGGGCCAGCGACGCAGAAATAACCAACCAAAAGCGTATTTTTACGCGTTTTATTTGTTCCCCTGTTTGTCTTTGTCACATACAAAAACCTTTTGTCACTTTATTCTCCTAAACAAAATCGCTGTATATTCAAGAGAAATAGATTGAACAATCCCAAAACACTCATTCTCCCGTCACCCTCAAAACCAGGGCTTATATATTCTAAATCATGGAGGTTTGTAGGTATTGTCAAATGCAGTTATGTTTTTCTTTCTATCTTTCCATAGGAACTTCAATTTATAATAATAATAATAAATAAATGTATTAATGGACAATAAAGTTTATTTTAGCCAGAAGGTAATAATAATGGAACCAGATGTCGCAGTTGCGGTGAATGGAGGGACTTAAGGTTGTTATAACTATTTCTTCTTTTTATTTGTTTTTTGAAAGGGTAAAATGGTAATTATTCCGCTGGTTGTCGCTTCGAGTCGACTCAGAACAAGTTTTAACTTTTCATTGGTTTCCCTTTTAATTTTTTCCAAAAATAAAAGTTATCTTAAACTTTAGTATGGAAAACAAAATGTTATTATGAGAAACGTGTATACTTTGGCAATCATTTCATCTAGAAATGAAAGTTTCAACAAACAAATATCATATATGCTTCGAAATGTTAGTTGAAACTTTTATTTCTTGATGGAATGAATATAGAAATCTACTTATACTCTTTTCAAAACTAAAGTTTATGATAACTATAATATAAAAATTAAAAATATTATATATAAATATATATATATATATATATATATATATATATATATATATATATATATATATATATACATGATATATGATAATATTAAGAATTAAACGAATAAAAATTTAAAACTTATTATAACTCAACTAGAAGTGACAACCTGCGGAACAGATACCAATGAAACCACTAAGTCATCAACGCCTATGGCTAGCTATACAAAAGTTTGGTATATGCTCTAGATGAATAACACACACCCACGCATGATTGAATAATGGAGACTATTCTTCTTTTAAAATTACATATCCTCTTTGGATGCTAGCGATTATAGGGAACCATCTTATTTTACTGAGCGCTGCACGATACAAGCCTATCGATGTTAATCATGTCCGTTCTCTCAGGTTCCTCAACTAGGAGTGACCTCTGCGACCTGGACCTCTATTTCCTTCAATCTGGCCTTGTATGGTTAACTGTGGTAGACATGGGCGGAACCCCCAGACAGTTTCTTGTGTACTCTGGAGAATCCATTATAGTACATATTTGTAGGCAAATCACATGATCATAGTTGTTAAAATAACCGAAAGAACATGAGTGATTTTTTATTTTTTTTACATCCTCCGATTTTAATTTACAATATATGTAAAATTTACGATATATATATACCTGAAAATGCTTCTATATAAACAAAAGCCTTCTGTTACCTTTCGGTATTTTAAGGCGTTACAACGGGCTGAGTCCGCTGAAGGCGGTTTTTACTCGAACCGGCACTAGGCCGCTGACGTTATAAATACAAAACAATGAGGGACCGTTTAGCTGGATCAAGTGACAGATATGAGTGAAACTATTGTTTTGATATTTTAATAAACGTTTGAAATCTTTTTATAGATACTACAAGTTTATTTGTAAGTTATTGTTGATTTTTTTCCCCGTCTGCCCGTTGTGCCCCCCCCCCCGAAAAAAAAATCTTGGACCCGCCCTTGGTCGTAGACAATACTTATCTTTTAGCATCACATGACCAAAGTATGCCAATTTATATCATTTAATGCTATCAAATATCTCGAGTGGTTTCTGTATTTGTTGTAGTACGATTTCTTTGCTGATATGGTGCAAAGATGAAACTCTGAGCATACGCCAATAACACCACATCTCGAATGTTTGTAGAATGCTATTAAAATTAATTAAAGAAAAAAAAATAGGTCCGAGTGGAGGTCGGAAAAGTTATCTTAAATACGAATGATAACTGTCAAACAAGATAAATAACTAAGCAAACAGTTGACAGTGCGGGATTTAACTGTTCACTATCCACCCTTGACACCATTTTGAGCCCTGAAGAAGACTTTCAATGTGGTTCGAAACGTTGGCTATAAAATAAATTATTCTCCTTACTTAAGAGAATTTTTTTTTTACCTCAAACCGGACCTTCATGATATATATTAGATGTATTGATATATATATATATATATATATATATATATATATACATATATATATAACTAAAGTAGCGGAATGGCTCAGTGGTAGAGCACTGAGTTGATATGCCGGAAATCCTGGTTCAAATCCCACTGCGGGCAAGTTTTATTCAGTCTGTTTGCAATCGGATATGGATCATATAGAATGATGAGGCTCACCCAGCCTCTATATAAAAATAGGGTATCCAAAATAAGTGGGAAAATCTGGCGGTTGAGCATGACCTAGGACGCGTCACCTCCTTACAGAACGGTTGTCCATGAGACAGTACAGTCTCTACCATTTACTGAACCCGTGAACGGGTCTGGAGTGGTGCAGGTTTTTTTACATATCAAATATTATTCAAGATATAGTTTATTCAGTTTAGGCACAATGGAGAGTACATAAACTATAAATCATGCAGTAGGCGATGTGCTTTCAAAAACATTAATACCAATGTGATTGTTGCTTCTTGTCGCCAAATACTTCGTATACATTTTGGGCTAATCCTATTTTATTTATTGTTGGAAAGTAATGAATACACTCCTCAAAAATAGATTTCTCTGTAAGAATAGTGTTACTATATCCACATAAGGGAGGTGATAGTTTTTTAATAACATGTGAATGAGTGAGCCGAGTGAGGCCTTGTCTCAAGCGGGCCGGGACAACCTCATCACTGCGGCTGCTGTGGTAGGGCGCTTTTTAAAATAAATCTTTTCATTTACTAGGATGCGTTTCTTCCCTTATGACTTGCCGTTTCTATGATATTTCCATTTTAAGAGGTCTACTGAGTTCTGATCGAGTGGAAACCGTGAGAATAACTGTTTCCTCTCCTATAGTCTAGTATTTGCCATATATTATTTGGCATATTGATGTTATTGTTACAAATACAAATGCTATTAAGATTCGTAAACGTTACGATATCACAGGTGTGCGATCAAAATATTGTTGCATATTTAACTAGTAGGTTTAACAGTATTTTTGTGCCTGTCGCGGAAGTGAAAAAATTCCATCACCCCTAGATAAGTCACAAATTTCACCTGAAAATGTCTTATTTGATTCATCAAAAAGGAGTTTGAAAGCCGTACTTCTTCACTACGGTAACCGATATGCTTCTGTGCCTGTTGCAGTCAATTTGAAAGAGTCCTACGAAAATCTTGATTCCTAATAAGCTCGGCAACTCTGACCATAAATAGGCCATTTGTGGGGATTTGAAAGTTATTTCCATGTTTAAAGGGTGTAAACTGGACTGAATTTATCTAATAATTTCTACTCACAATGAAAACCTTTCTCCAGTCATTTATGATAAATAATTTTATTATATAAAACGTTTCGACAATTACATGTAATTTTCAATCCACCAAACGACTTTCTGCATCATTTCCTCTTTATCATCATCTTGAAAAGAGTTACAAGTCACAAATGTCTGTAAATAATCAAACACAACAACAACAATATAACAAATACAAATTTATAAAAACTGTCCATAAATAGAAGTAAGTATAGATACCTTTTTATTATTTATTGTCATTTTTTTTAAGTTTTACTTGGTCCATTATCCTCCATGATCCTTTTGTTTAATAGTTTAAACTTTAGTCTCTTTTATACTATATTTAAAACAGCTTTATAGAAAGTTGTTTGGTTGATTGAAAATGACATGTAATTGACGGAACGTTTTATATAATAAAATTATATGTCATAAATGACTGGAGAAAGGTTTTTATTGTGAGTTATTTCCATGTTGTCAACAAAGTGGTTACACAAAGTTTCCATGTTTCCTCTGTGAATGGGATAGCCGTGACAGGAAACAATACTAAGCCAAGGAGACGTGGCCAATCAGAAAAGCTCTTATTCCTGGAGTTAAAAATATTAAAAGAAAAAGTTTAGTGGATCCTAAAAAGATCTTACTTCCACCACTTCATATCAAATTTGGGCTAATCAAACAGTTTCTGAAAGCATTGCCCAAATAAGGATAGTATTTCAAATATCATTGTTCCCGTTGTATCCGATGCTAACCAAAAAGAGGGAGTCTTTGTTGGGCCTGACATAAGAAAACTTTTAAAACATGAAAGCTTTGTCACCAAAATACTTGTTTTTGTTGTACTCGGAAACAAAAAAGACCCAAACTACAAAACTTTGGTTGCTGAATTGTAACAAAACTGCAAATGTTGGGCTGCAAAATGAGTGTCATAGTTTATTTCCTTCACTCACATCTGGACTACTTTCCAGAAATTTTGAGGCTGTAAGTGAGGAACAAGGAGAACGTTTCCATCAAAATATAAAAGAAATGGAGCTCAGATACCAAGGTCGATGGAATGTCACTTGATGGCAGACTACTGTTGGATGTTAAAAAGGGAAAATTCACAAGAACACAGCCGAAAAAGTACCAAAAGAAGCATTGATGGAAAAAGAAAAGTGTTTACAAAGATCAAAAATAACTGTACAACATATGTGCATCACTTTTATCCTCATTTTAGCTAGATATAGTTGTTTTTTTTAATTTCTGTTTTTTAGCCCTGAAGAAAACCTGACATGTGGGCCGAAACGTCGGCTTCCAAATAAACAATGCTCCCTATGTAAGATAATTTGTTTACCTATACCCGGGCTATTTTCTGCCCCTTAATAATAATAATTTATTATAAACCAAAAAATAAAAATTAATAAAACATAGGATTAACTTTATGTTGTTTATTAAGCTTGTGCCAATATAGTTCCCTTTGTTTATTTATCATCATCACCGTTTTCCATTTTACCAGTTTTCAAACAACTGTTCTTCATCACGTACTAGACAACAATTCTACCTCAATTAACATTTAAATTGCACAAAGTGAGGGGGTTCCACAGAACTTCTAAAGTCTAACTGGGTATCAAATATTATTCCACTATTATTCAATTAGTTATTTCTAATGAAGCAAAAATTTCTATAAATAAAAACCCGCATTATGCAAATTGTATATTAATAATAATAAAAGGCTTAGCTAACCCTAAGGTTCGATAAAACCTGGACCACTACAACCGGTGAACGGGTCTGGGGCTCAGTATATGGTAGAGACTGTTTCATGGACAACGGTTCTGCAGTGAGATGATTTGTCCTAGATCACTCTCAACCTCCAGATTTTTCCCCTCTTATTTTGTGTACCCACTTTATAGTGGCTGGGTGAGCCCCGGGAGGGTACTAGTTCCCATTTTTTTTGTTAATAGCCGATCCATCACCCGGCTATTAAAAAAAAAAAATTACTAAATACATTTAATTACTTGGAAACGTAGTAAACATTCTTCGGTTTGATATTCGAATGTACATTTGGTCTTTCCTCTGTTATCAATACCACTAAAATCTCCACCGTTTCTAATTCTTTGGCTTTTCGAAATCTACTTCGAGCCTTACCAATATCTGAAAACTGAGACAAAACCGTTATACGAGTTAACCATTTCCAAAACAACCCTTGAACGGTCTTGTGCTCAGTACGATGGAGAGTCTTCAACGTCAGCGGTTGTTCAGGGAAGTGATATATTTCGATATCAAGCTTATAAGTCAGGTTTTTCCCCAATTAAGGGTACCAACTTTACAGATACTGGGTGAGCCCCAGCAGAGTCTAAATATTCTTATTTGAGCCTGGAACCTTCAGCATAGAAACTCAGCAATCTACACACCTCGCTAAATTATTTAACTTGGGACAAATATTTTCATCGACAGAGAGGGAATTTATGCAAAACGACTGATTAGTATGCCTAACCCGTTTGTGTTTTTACCTTCCTAAATGTGGCAGATAAAATGTTTTATCAGTTCCGAACCGGAATCATAATCCCCTCGGGACGTGAACCCATTACAAATATTGTGTTTTGTTCGTGTCGCCTATTTTGTTTCCATGGCGACTCATCCCCCCCCCCACTTTGTGAAATTCGTAACCAAATCAGCTTTATTGTTAAATTTCCCTCTTTCTCCCTCTTTTCCCCCTCTTTCCACCTCACTCCGTTGAATTCGTAACCGAATCACCTTGTTAAAACTCTTCCCGCTCTAAATCCAACAGATTGTGATACCGACAGCAGTTGCTTTTGTTAATTTTTTTATTAGTATATTTTTTCCAACGCTTTAGACTGTGACTTTACTGGAATTGTTATAATTAGCAAGGAACTCTCCTTTAATTATGTTAAAGGAGTTTATAATTAAAACCTCACTTACGAATTATTGTTTATTCATTTTACGTCACTTTTGCTGCCTGGCCTAATCTTGTAATTTGGATTACATAATTATGATAAATTTAATATAATTACATTATGATGAAAAACATAACACTCAAATGAAGAACATACAATTTTAGACAAGATTTTACATTAGTCAGAACACACAATTTTACTTCATAGGGAGCATTTTATTATGTGATATTCAGAAATTAAACCAGAAATACTTAAGCCTTTATGTGCATAATAAAAAGACAGAATAACATAAGCAAAGCATATCAAAGCATGAGGTATGTATTCGTCCAGGTGCCTCACCAAGAGTCACAACTCGGTTCTAAAACCATCTGTTCTGTATGCCACCGAAGCATTCTGAGAAAAGGACCACTCGGGAAGCTAGACATCAAAGAGATGCTGATCCTCAGGAGAATACGAGGACACTAGGACTAGTCAAAGAGAAAGGCATTACTTACAGAATCCGTCACAACCATTGAATAAACATCAGGAGGTCACGCGTAACGTGTATCAGGAAAAGAAGGCAGAAATTTTATGAACATCTGGCCCGACTGGACTCTAAAAGACTTACTAATAGGATCTTCACTATCACGGGGAGAAGAAAAGCTTAAAAAAAACAACTGGATTACATCGGTCAAGTCAGATATGGAGCAACTAGAGTTATCTAAAAGATTCCATTGCAGTTTAGAAAAGTGACTCTCGAAAGCTACCAATAGTAAGTGGTAAGGAGAGGGGAAACGGTTGAAAGTCGGAAGACGAAGGAGATTTGGAAGAGCCAGAAACAACACGAAGAATGGATACGACCCCCTTTGTTCTCAGTAGGCCCAAACGATGAAACTCTAACATTTTTTTTTTAATTTAATTTATTGATATTTACAACTATAATATGATTATAACTAGTAAATCTGCTGATATGTACATTATGACATGAAAAACACATGTGGAGAAACATCGGCAGCACTCCAATCTCTAACATATGAATAACAAATAAACACTAAGAACATTTTAACTGGTAGGCCTACTTTTTAAGCGTCGATGTTCTAAGATTTTTACGCCTTAAACCCAAGTATACTAATAAATATTTTGACTATTCTCGAAATAAATATTATCGATTACAGCCTATGTCGTACTTTCTTACTTATTACTTATACAAGTAAGGAAGGAAATAGTTGGGGGTGCAGTCAAATTAAACACTTAATAAGTCGGTATTTTGTGCTGACGTTTCGACCAAATTTGTTCAACCCAGCTGAGGCTAGACTAGACAAGATTTAAGAGTTCATTATTATTTAACATCACTATTTTATAATTTTATATTCCATCTCCATTCTCAAACCACATTTTTACTTATATTTTTATACTTTCCTTGAAATATATGTTTATTTAATGGTTCAAATGTCTTATGAAAAATTACACATATTTTAATTCAAATTGTGTAAATTCTATGGAGAGTGGTAGCTCTACTTCTATCTTCAGTGCTAATGGAAGCTGAGGCTAGACTAGAAGCGGTCTAACTGAACGTTACGTACGTACATTACTTATATACGTACTGTTATACTTTCATAACATCAATAATATAAATCATTAAATTATATTTCAACATTAGTAATTATATAAAATGGGGCATGTACCCGGTTTATGTACCCATATAAAAAGGGGGGATGGACTGGCCTGTCTCCTTTTTAATCTTGCACTAAAGAAAGTTGTACGGGATTCAGGAATCCAGACAGGCCACACGATATTTACCCGTACTGTACAGATATTTTGATTCGCTGACGAACAGGATATCGTTGCCAGGACCCGATCAGAATTGGTAGAAGCCTTTGGGAAACTCATGGACGCTGATTCAGCCATAGGACTGGAGGCGATGAGACATTGATTAGGCTCTTACTCGTTCCAAAGGGATTCTTAAATACGTATTTGGGATCCTTAGTGACACCAATAAACGATCTCTCTGCTGAGATAAGAAAAAGGCTAGTGGCGGCAAATAGGGCATATTTTGTCTTGCTGGCCCCTTACCAGAGCCACTTAACTGCTCATATACAAGACTCTTAAACGCCCTGCTCTTACCTGTGCTTCCCAAACCTGGACTATCTCAAGAAATAATGATAATAGTCTTTTAATTTCCGAAAGAAAAATATAACGGCTTATAGTTGGCCCAGTGAGAGATGGAGGTGGAGGATTAGGGGGGATCTTTAGAACTGCGATCATTATGACCTTTTCGGAGATGTGGACATTATAAAGTTTATATAAATGAGGAGCCTCAGTTGGGCTGGCCATGTCGCAAGGATGGAGTGGAAGAAATACCTAGAAAAGTAGTGGACTCCGCCCTTCACAGTACACGACGGACTGTTACCCACGGCTTCGATGGGATGATGGAGTGGCAGCGGACGCACAAGCTGGGGAGCGGAAGCACAAAATAGAGGAGGAAAGGACCCACCTAAGGGTTGTAGTGCCACGTAGATAGATAGATAAAATGGGGTGGGGTAGCTGGGAATACAAAGTGCTGAGCTTACCCAAGCTGAAAGTCCAGGGTTAAAATCTTGCTGTGACCACATATCAGATAAATTATTTGATATGTTGATAGCCACGGATGACTCTGTACGATCTATCTTTGGTAGACCAACCTGGAGCTCTCCCAGCATCAATAAAGAGGATACTTTAATCGGGAAAATTCCCACTTTAGATGTTCATATTACCATTTTCTGAGGAATTATTGGAATTCCTATTTTCTTACAAGGAATTTAATTGTGAATTGATACTTTTCAGTAATTTTCCATCCCATGTTTTTCATTAAAGATCTAGACTGACAAAATTAAGAAACTCTGCAAACAGTTCAATGGCTCACTTGTACCAAAATTACTGGTTCAATCATTACTGACAGGCATTACCACATAATCCGACAACGGGACTGAAGCAGGAATCTACTGATAAGAGATGAAGCACGCAAGGAGTTCCTTCAATTAGACGTTTCTACACCCACGCTTCCACGTATATGTCTGTATAATATTCATATTATCCATAACCGAATATTTTAATTCGTCTTTAGATCACTTTTTGTACAATTGATTTATAGTTTTATACGGGCACAAGGAATTCATATGTTCACATTAAATATATTTTTTTAAATATTTATTTATTTCTTGTATAATTTGCTACAATTCACAAAATTACATGCTATACCGAATAGACCAGTCTCGAATTAAAAACAATTGTACAAATTTAAATGTATCTGTGCAGAATCATAATTTACTACGGAAGAAAAAATGTATAAAAAAAACTTCCAACAGAGAAACAAAAAGTTAATAATAATAAAATAAACAAAAATTGTAACTATAGATTCTTACTAACTTATATATATAAACAATAACAATGAAATAAACGAAATTGGTATCCTACAACAATAAATGGTTTGTTCTTTTATGTACGTACCTATTTGTACTATTTTTTGTTTAGTTCCTAATATTTTTTATAAGTTGGTTTTTATTGTTTTTTCACTTTAAAAAAATTGTTTACATAGTTTGTTGATAAATACATTAATATATGGTATACTTAATCCTGTATGCATAAATTTTAACTTTCAAAATATAATATAATAATTTCCAGCAATTCTAAGGCATTTGTTTTGGATTATTTGTAATTTTTTGTAATTAGTTTTAGGTATATTACTAAATATTGGGCATGCTTATGTTAGTATAGGTCGTAAGCAGGCTTTATATAATAATAACTTATACATTAAATATTTAACAACAATAAGTTAGTCTAGAAGAGAGAAAAATATTTAAAAAATCATCAGCACCATAATGGATTATTAACTATACCATATATTGTGAAAGGGTTTGATCTTTTTCTGCTTGTTTTCATAATTTTTTTAAAAATAAAGCTATTCGGAAGTATTATATTTAGACATAGAGTGGTATAGAGAGATGAAGTTTAAACTTTATCAACAGTGGGCTATGCGATAGCAATAAAATAGTATCTTCCTATTGTGTTTCTGATTAAGTCGATGGTATTGTCGCAGAGAAGCCGCACATGGTGGGATATGAGTTTTCAAGCGCCGAACATAAACTCATATCTTTCGAAACAATTTTTGTCTCTATATTAAGTTGCGGACTCCTTTATCAACGATCCACCACTTTGGCTGATAATAGATGGCCCTCGTGTATATAGTCTGGATTTGGCCTTAACAGACGCTCGATCATTTCTTAGTTTTTATTTAATTTATTTTATGTTAGTACTCTATTTATTGGCATCACGGATTTTTGCAACATTAACATCTGCCTGTTTCTTGTAATACGGAGATAAAGAGTACAAAAATTAGCGAAGAATATGGACTGCACCTGAACATGGCCAAAACGAAATGGATGTTAATAAGTAAGCAGCATCATCCAGCATGCCAATATGCATCAAAAAGAAAATAATTGAACTCTTGGAACCATACAATAACCTGAGAACGCTGATCAATTCAAAATTGGTTCAGACGGTTGAAATAAGGACAATAATTGAGAAAGCAATAGCATCATTCAATGGCTGGAAAAAAATCCTCAATTGTAATGACTTGCTTATGCCACTGAAATAAGACTGGCATGTACGGCTTGTACTGCTGTATGGCGCAATGTATGACGGCAACACTTGCAACACGCACTTTGAGATGTGTGCGTGCCGCAGAATTTTCCGAATTTCGTGGGCTGACCAAATAAATAATAGAGAAGGCTATGTTGGGTCGAAAAAGGTCAATAAATCGCTTATACATACTATCAACAAGCGGAAATTCGAATGCCTTGTACACCTCTTGCGAAATGACTAATATCGCCTACTGAAACTGATAATTCAGGGAAATATTGATTGTAGGAGGGGATGAGGAAGGAGGAGGCACTCCTGACTGGAGGATTTAAGGACCAAAAACAAAATTATAATCGCCAACATCAGAAACGGATAAGGGACAGGACGAAGAAGAATTTTTATTATTTTTATAGTAGCTTTCTTCTAACTAAGAACATATTTTTACAAAATTGTGCTTAATATTTATTGTACAAATATGCTTTTAATGTTCTTCCCAATGTTGTATTTTTATAAAAACATCGGATTTACCATACTTTATTAGTTTATTCATTGCGTGAAGTTCCAGACTGCGTGAATTTCCCGAATCTAAGAAAACTGTATTGGACATTCTTCCACTTATCAACTTTCCATTTTCATTTTGTTAACTTACATGGAACTTTCTAATAAATCTATTGAAAAAATAGTTTTTTTTAGTTCTGACATCGTTCTTTTGAAGGAGCGAAATAGTTTTAATTTATTAGTAAGTGGCTGGATATTAATGAAGCGTGCTTCTGAAGACAAAACCTTGGAGAGAAGAACCTTCGAACGATGATTGCTGAAACAGTAGCAGGACGATCTAGAAAGTTCCATGATGGCTATTAAGAAATCAGCGACTGACCAGAATTAGTTGACATGCAGTAGTCGTGGTGAGGCCACGATTGATACAACTGTGTCGTCCCTTCTAGGCCGAATCGTCCTGGCACTCCGACGGAATACATCAACATCATCGACTCTTCGTCTGGCTATGAGGGTAGGTCTGGAGGATCATCTCTGAAGGATAAATGGAGTTGTTAGAATGGCTTGTCTTTTTATAGAAGTTTAAATAGATTTTGAAATCTATTTGAAAAACCTGTACCACCACAACCTGTAAACGAGTCTGGGGTTCAGTACATGGTAGAGACTGTCCTATTTCATGGGCAACGATTGTGTAGGGAGGTGATTTGTCCCCCAGACTTTTCCCTTATTTTTGGTACCCACTTTATATTGGCTGGGTGAGCCCCAGGAATCCCATATGATCCATCTCCGAATATTAACAATAAAAAAATTTAATTACTAAATAAAAAAAGTTATGTTTAATTATGTTATTGGTGGTCAAAATGAATTTTCAAATAGTAAAAAACCGTATATTGGTAACCAACGTTCGGACCCACATTGCAGGCCTTAATCAGGGCTTAACAATTAAGTTAAGTGTGAGAGAGACATGAATAATGAATAGTTTCTTTTTAATTTAAAACTTCTTTAGTCTCGTTTAGCGACTTTTGGTAGGGGATGAACTTGTAAGTTCGCGTCAGCAACATTGTCGAAAATATATCTACAGCCCCGGTGAATAAGTGGTTAAATCTAATTTTCTCCAAAATGAGTTTCTTGTACTTAAGTAAGCGGAATCGAGTTATTTTTGAAGTGAATAAGGGGCTTAGAGAAAATAATTAATTTTCTAGGAATTGAAATACCCATCCTTACTTGTGCGATCCTTACTGCCAAGCCAGTTCGGATAATCGATGCTTTTATAATTTTTCAAAAATACTTTTTTCAGAATATTTATATATATGTATGCATATAAATGTATGCGTGTGTATATATATATATATATATATATATATATATATATATATATATATATATATATATATATATATATATATATATATATAATGAATTACCAATCTAATTTTTTTTCCATTTTTTTTTTTAATTTTAATATTTCCCCAACAAAATTTTATTTTAATCAAAAACGACTTATAAAATCGTCATTGGTCGGAGTTCTTGTATATTGAACTAAGAATTATTTTTATCCATTGAAAATCTCTCCTTTAGAAAAATGAGATTGAATTGAACCCAATCGTTATTAAACTGCGTTTCTATAAACACCTGGGATCGAATATATTTATAGTCTGAATGTGGTAATCATCGGATGTCAAGAGCAGGCGACTACCTTGCAGCATTGTGTACTGCCACAGCAATAAGCTAGAAAGGTTAAGGGTCGACGACCAGGCTACACCCACACGTCCTCCCAGAACACCCTGGACAACAGACCCAGCCAGATTTACGACCTTGCTAGGGTATGCAGTCTTTTGAGTTAGCTGCTCCGAGGGCAGTTAGTGAAGATCTACGAGTCTCGTCCTGGAAAACTGCAAACTTAGCCTTTTAATAATCTCTAGTGGCGCACCCTAGGGACTCTGTAAATCCTACAGTACTTCAAGGACTCTATATAAAGGACTCTATTTAAAGTGTCCTTTGTCTCGAGGAGGAGTAGAGCAGTCTTATAACGTTTACTGTCTGTAATGAATAGAGTACTTCTTTTGTTATTTAGACAAAGTAACAACGCCTCAATGAAAGTATTTGTTCATATTATTGATTCATTAAAGCACCTAAAGTCATTTGAATCGATATCAAGATATCGTAAAAATATGTTATTTGCTAGGTAGAGCTAAGATTTTGATAATATGTCGGGTTTTTTATAATGAAACGTACCTTTTTATTATATTATAAATAAATTATAAAAGTTTTTAGTAATACAATACAGAATTAAATAAAATACAAAATAATTTTATTTTGGGAACAGGACCCTTAAGAATAGCAGAGTTTTATAACAGATGTGTATACAAATATTAGGATACATATCTGCCCAAGAAGCTACATTATAAGAATCATACAGCATTTACATAAGTACTTGAAAATAAATATCATCTAAAAGGAATGTTCTTATCAAGAAAAAAATAAATAATAGAAATCTAAACCAACAAGAACTAAGCTGAAAAAACATAAATAAACGCATATAAAATATATGCGTTAATTATTTTAATAAAATTGATAGTATGCCATCCATTACTTCTGATGGATATGGGCTATTGATTATAACTGATTAAAGAACATCTGTTGGGAAATTTAGGAGGTATAGAAAAAGTGTGGATTTGAATGTTGGTAAGGAAGAAGCATGATATCAGGTGGAAGTGAGTTCCAGAATGTGGTGGAAGGGCGAGAAAGGAACGCTCAAATATTTTGGTCTTATGGGAACTTCTTATTTCCAGAATTATATCTCACTTGGATTGTTTTGTGGTTAATTAAAAAACTCGGACCGATTCCTAAACATATTAAATATAATATACTATATAGATTATAAAAGTAAATAATAGAGAGGAAAATGGTTGACTGGAAGATCGTAACGAAGGATACAATTTGTCTGGAGGTGCGGTCATTAATAACACTAAATAAGGTTAACTTGTGATAAAAAAGAAGTGCCGACGTTTCGCCCTACTGTGTAGGCCATCTTCAGGGCTGAGAAGGAAAAAGTTTAGGACTCGGTCCGAGTTTTTTAATTTACCTCAAATCAGTTCTGGAAATAAAAAGTTCCCATAAAACCAAAATATTCGAGCGTTCATTTTTTGCTCCTCAGCCCTCAAGATGGCTTACACTGTATGGCGAAACGTCGGCACTTATAATAAATAACTTAACCTTATTTAGTGATATTAATGACTGCACTCCCCAGACAAATGGTGTCCTTCATTATAAAAGTAAATGATTACATTAAATTGGTCGGTACAGTTTGTAAAGTTTTATTTTTATTTAGAGAGCTTCGTTAGGGAGTAGAAATAAGTAAGTACGAAGTAAGAAATAAGTACTAAGCTGAACTTCAATTCCTTGAATACTATCTGGGTAGCTCTACTATAACGTAGAGGTAAAACGTACTTAACGTAGTATAATTAAATAAACAGTTCTACGATTTGTACAATGGGGGGGGGGGTACGTACGCCTTTAGGCGGGCAGGAAGGTGTCTCCCTAGTATGGAAAAAAAAATTAAATCAAAACCTGAAACGAATTTTCGTCGAGCTCTCAATAAATTGTCAGTCCTTGACGGATGTCACGGTCCCTATTTATTTTCACTTACCTCTTTCGCTTTTACATTTTCCTGACATTTCTTTTTTATCCTTATTTGAAGTGTAAGGGTATAATGGAAGATAGAAATTATTTTTCTTTTTTTTCTGTCAGTATGGCCTAAAAATGTTATCTGATTTTAAGACATGCGATATCTGTTGCACTTCATTTAGTTTTTAGATTAATTTGTTAGTTGAACGCGTATGAAGAGCGCGATTTCGTGGATTGTATAGTCACAGATTATCGATTGAACTTTATTTCACAGCATTGTAGAAGGATAGAACCTAGGGGTCACCTGTGCTTTGTTAGTTAAAATAACAGCCTAACATGGCCATTCCCGAGTCTGTCCAGAGTCAGGTACTCGTTAACACATTCGAGACGACGATTTTTTTCGAACATTGTCCCCAGGAGCGAGATTTTTTTCTTATTGTTCATTTTTTTTTTTTTTTTTTTATTATTATTTATTTATTGATATTTACAACTATATTACAATAATATAACAAGTAAATTGGCTGAGTGATACATAATGACATGATATAATGACAAGTAGAGAAACTACCCACTGGTAGTACTCAAATCGCATGTTCAACTAAGAAGGTCACGTGGCCATCTTCTTCTCAGACGCCTCGGAGGATTATCGGGAATTGAAGAGGAAGCTAAGTTTGAAACTAGAGGGTTTGAGTGGAGATGAAGTTTGTTATGAAAGGATAGATACCGGGTTCGGGCCAAATCAGCAACAAATGGGACATTAAGGTCGTTATGGATGACTATATTCATAACAAAATAAGGAGCGTTGAGGATTTTACGAAGGATTTTGGATTGTAGGGATTGGATACGAGAAGAATTTGATGGCTTAGTGGAGCCCCAAAGCTCTACTCCGTAAGTCCAAATAGGTCGTATGATGGTCATGTAGATGAGTCTTTTGTAATTAACTGGGAGCTTAGAGCGTTTGTCTAGTAAGTGTTGAAGTAGCCTGAAACGTCGAGCGGTTTCTTGTCTTTTCAGTCTTGTATGAGGATTCCAGGTTAATCGTTTGTCGAGATGCAACCCTAAGTATTGTTCATTTTTAATAAAAAAACATGTTTACTATGGAAATCACCCAATTCTTAAGTGAATTCACATAAGATCATTGCACCGGGTGTGCAGCTCGCTCCTAGAAATTTTTTTATTGCGGATTGAACACTGTGTATGCAAAAATAAGGTAAAATAAAAGGCATCATTAAAAAATGTATAAACATTTAGTTCAAAAATAGTTAGACAATATAAAATCGTCATTTTGCTTAACGTTTAATAATGAAAAAAACAATGCCAAATTTGGTTTTCCTGTATTTTACAGATTTCATTAGTTAAAATCTTATTTCGACGATTAGTTTACTCAAAATAGAGATAATTGCACATTACTGTTATTGCACACACGGTGTGTAGGCCGTCTTATAGCCTCGGAAATCAATTGCACACACGTTGTGCAATCGGTCTCGAATGGGTTAAACATCTCTATTCTGATTATACCTGGATAGGGAAAATTTACGAATTTCACTGTAGGATCTTCAAAATCTTTTGCATTTGAAAATTCTTCTATATGACCTTATCATTTATTTATTTTTAATTTACAATTTAATTCGTAGGAAAAAAATTAATGTAATTTAAATTAAGCATATATATTACAAAAATGAAGTAAAAGTTATTGTATCTATATCATTTAATAAAACAAGACATTGAACTATTACAAATAAAATCATTTAGGTAAAACAAAAAGTTCGACCAGTGATGTTCAAGTTATTATTGGCATCAATTGTACAACTATTAAACGACTTTTTAGATAAATATAATTACCCTTATATCAATGGAGGAGGCCTTGACTTTACAGGAGTTGTAGCACCACGAATGATGATGATATATCAATGGAATAAACTAAAAATGATTAAAAGAAATTGGGTAAATGTGTATTTAATCCACCAGCTGAAAAGGCCAATGTTGTACGCATGCGCAAGCAGCAACATTTTATAACAGTTACATTTCTAACAGTAACTGTTACATTGTTTACAGATTCATTATTCTTCGTTTCTTCGGGTGTTATAGAGTTGTTATTGTATCCTCATTTTTGTTTGTTTCTTGTTTGGTGGTTAGGGGTGGTTAAGGATGGTCAGGGGTGGTTTTTATTTTAAATTGTTGATGATATATTCCATTATTTATTTATATTATTATTATATTTATTTATATTATCTATTTCACTATGTTGTTATATATTCAATTATATTATTATTTATTCTATTTATTGATTTTCATTATTATTATATTGCATGTTATGTTATGCAAATTCTAACCCCGATAAAAATATTTGTAAAGGTTATTCAAGGTAACTGTTTGAAATGTAACTGTTATAATACGTAACTGGTTGCGCATTGGCCTTTACGGGTGGTGGATTAAATACACAAGCACCAGAAGTTGTAAAATTCATGTACAGGCCGCTAGGTGTATCCATTATCCCATTCCAAAAGTCTTTAAACGAAGCTAAAGAAGTTTTAAATTAAAAAAGAAACTATTCATGTCTCTGTCACACTTTTTGACTTAATGGTTAATCGCTGATTATGGCTTGCAATGTGTGTCCAAACATTTTTTTATAGTTTTTTTTTCTATTTCAGAATTAATTTAAATTTCCAATAACATCCTTCATCTTCATCATTATCTTCCTCTTGTGCCATCAATCCAGCGTTACCTTTCTTCTCGGTCTCTGCTTAGCCGCTTCATTTCATTTAGGGACCTGGCTCTTTTGCTTCAAATTCTCCACGCGGTCTCCTTCCGATGTTCGATGTGACATTTTTGGTCAATGTTCTGATGGTTTCTGAAAAAAAGCCAGCTATCTTCTTGAATTACGTTTTTCATTTATTTAGTTTTTTTGGTGATTTTTAATATTTGATATAATATTTTTATGTTCGCTAAATTATTCTGATCTTATACCAAACTCTACCTTTCCCTACTTCTATAAGAAGGGAAGTTGACCTCTAGAATATTCCTGAAAGATTTTCTAGTTCTTAAGCTTTCTTCAATACTGCCGTGGATTTTGGTGAAGCTAATAGCGCCCCTAAGGACATACGTCCTCTGGAAGGCTAGGAGGACTTTAGCAAGGCCTCAAAGGGCTCCAATTACTGGCCCGAGGAAGGAAGATTGTTAGCCAGGGCTGGCTCGTTAGTCCTCGCTCGCGTCTTCTTGCCGCTTTGAGGACGTGTCTCTTGTAGCTTCGGCTTCCGCTTAGTATTAATTGAGCGGGGTTAGAGTCGGTTAACCGCCGCTAATTCCTAACCAATTCGAAGGCGGTAATTGCTTAGGTGTCTAGTGTTACCGTTTTTAGCTGACCTATTGCTAGTTAACTGGTGAACTAGGCAGCTTTATAGACATTTACAGTGTGTGTATTTTTGTTCTCTTTATATATTTATCCACACCTGTAAAGTAAAAACAGTTGACAATCAGCAGATCGGCTATCAGACAGATAAAACACAATGATATGAGAGGCATGAAAAGACCTTTGTGTATATAAATAAAACTCAAATCAAAATTATTAGGTGTGTCTTTGGTCCCTAATTCTTTTAAGTATTGTTATTGTTCAATTAAGGTTATCCCATTCAGTTCTATTTTAAATTTAGTGGACTGTATTGAAAAAAAAATTTTTATTTAACTAAGTACAGACTATGGCCTCCCATTTACCTTAATAACTCATCTATCCCACACACAAAGTGCAATACCTTGGACTAACATTTGACAGGAGAATGAGATGGGGTCCTCATATTAAGAAAAAAAATCACTGAATCTTAAACTGAACTTAATGCATTCGCTCTTCAGGAAAATCTCCAAATTAGATTTAACACCGGGGGTACCGAAATTAAACACGTACATTTGCTTTCTAAAATCAGTTTGGGCATATATATTACAAATTTATGGCATCACTAAACAGACTCACAGAAATGATTGCAAACTTTTCGTTCAAAACTACTTAGACTCGTCACCAAAGCACCATTGTATGTTAATAACCAAACTATGCATACTAAAAATATCAACGGTTGAGGAACACATACGAAACGCTTTCAAGGAAAACTACATCGGCACCCAAATCCATCAATAGATCAATTAGCCACGATTCTCATGCCTGAGAACATTATACGGAGACTAAAAAGAACGTGGATGAGAGATCTGTTATTATAGGAATATTAAGGGAAGCGTGCCGCTGGCTACTGTTCTTCAAGTCTTTTATACTATTGTATTTTATTTTATTGGCACCCATCCTGAAGATTGTCGTTGTTTTATTTGATAGGTGTGGATGCAAAGAGAAAAAATGTACAGACTATTGGCTAGCGAAAGGAAAGGAAGACAAATAAGAACAAATAATCACCATCAAAAGGACAATACTCGTAAATAAAAAATAATTATACAAATATAAATTGACAAATGTCACGAGATTCCAATTAAAGTAATGTTCAACGAACGTTCTTCCCCGTGTAAACATCGGAAAAATTGCGGGGATATTGGATCGGTGAAGAGAATGGATTTGTCTGGATTGGATACGAGCCTTGGTAGCTCAGTGATTAGAGTACCGCACAAGAGATCGGGTGACCCGGGTTCGAATCCTGGCCAAGACAAATCTTTTCTCTTCATAATAAAAATATTTGAAATTAAAATCATTATAAAAGAATCTTAAAAACCACCTCACGCTTTTATAAAATGAATTTCATTTCATCACTCCATTCTCATTTTAAACTTGAAAATTATTTTCTACCATTAAGTTTTTTTCTTATTTAAGCGCGTTTTTTTAGTTTTTTAAACTATTATTTATAAGCGTAACTTTGGTCTTTAATTCTTTGAAGCCAGTTCGGATAAATGACATTCGGATTTTTGTCGCTCTGCTGTTTACAACAGTTAATTATCATTTAATTGTTAATCGACATTGCGGCAATCTGTCAATAAAGCTTTCTAATTTATCCTTTTGTTTGAAAAAAATTTTTGTATACATAATTTATTATTTGCATAGTAAAATTTAGGTTCTTTGATGTGAAGTTTCCCTGAATAAACTATGTTTAATAATTACTTCAGCATACTGACTATAAACATGTCATGTGGACACCTTGAGGATCTGTCTATTATTAAATATCTTGAGCATCGTGTTTACTAGACAGTCTTTATAGAAGCTAAGAAAAATAAGGTAAAAGAGAAATAAGAATAAAGAAAATGGATTCGAAGGCGAAACAACTTTCGAAAATTATGAATTTTTAGCTGATTCGAGAAATATATATATATATATATATATATATATATATATATATATATATATATATATATATATATATATATATATATATTTATTCCAAGACAAATGTTCGGATCATCATCAGCATCAAACATTAAAAGCGACCCAAATGTTCCTAACAGACATGCCAAAGAGATGACTAATTTTGTGATATAAAGGACACTAAGAATTTAGGGAGTGAATTCAGAAGGTGTTGGTAACCGATGGTTTATTGGCCACTTCCCACGAGTTGATGCTACGCATATCAAAATATATCAAGGAGAGATCACCTTGTTCTTTCGTACAAATGTTTTCTTCATATGATATTCACTAATTAAAATAAAATTTGTAGCCACCAATCATTCTTGGGAGTACGTAATTTACAGTAACTTGAAAAAACTGCTTTTAATTGTTAGAAAAATTGTAAAGAAGCTACACTTTCCTCCTAAAGTATGAGCATAAAAATAAAAATTTAATCCCATATCACTGACCTTGAAAAATGGGGTCAAAACTGGAGGATTAAAATAAATTCCAACGAATACCGTCGAATCACCTTTACCCTCCGTTGTAAACCAATGACTTCCTGTCCTCTTGTATCATTTAATAACATCCCACTGATTCCTGTAGAACAGGTCCGGTACTAAGGACTTCACCTTAACAAAAGATTAACATGGAATCCTCATACTAGACTGAACCGACAAGAAACAGCTCGCCGTATCAGACTACTTCAAGATTTACTAGGCAAACGCTCTAAGCTCTCAATTAATTACAAAAGACTCATATACATGACGATCATTAGACCCATCTGGACTTACGTAATGTAGCCTTGGGGCTCCACTAAACCATCCAATTCCTCTAGTATTCAATCCTTACAGTTCAAAATCTTCCGTAAAATCCTCAATGCTCCTTACTTTGAAACGGACAGAGTAATCCATAATGACCTTAATGTCCCTTTTGTCGCTGATTTGCCCCGATTCCGATATCAATCTTTTCATGACAAACTTTATTTTCACTCAAACCCACTAGTTTCAAACCTAGCAACCTCTTCAATTCCCAATAATCCTCCGAGGCGTCTGATTAGATGATGGCCTCGTGACCTTCTATGTTAAAATTATTATTTGAATACTGCCACTGGGTAGTTTCTCTACTTGTCTTTCATGCTAATATGTACCAAACATTATATTTACTTCTTGTATTATTTTAATACAGTTGTAAATTTAATTAAATAAATTATTAAAAAAATAAAAAAGTTTTGATTTATAACGTTCACATTACTGGGTCAATAGTAAAATAAAACATGGAAATTCGTAATTTCAATAATTAAAATTTCATATATATAAATATCTCTCTAATATTTAAAAATGTTTTTAGCGAAGAAATATTTTATTGCTGTTGCCTAGCGACAAAAGACTTTTAGTCTTTTGTTGTGATCGATTAGTTAAATAATTAATAATAAAAAAAAGGTGAAATAATTATTTTGCTTCTGACTTATTTAAGCCGTTGCTTAATATACAATTCTGTATTTTAATTTAAAATGGAATGCATAGATTTAATAAATAAAACAAGCCACATCTTAGTCCAATATTACGGTTTTAGGACCGTTATTTGAATTTCAGAGAATGCTTTGTTTTTGTCTTTCAGAATTGTTGCTTTTCTTGTAAACAATTTATATAAATATCTATAAAACAAAACTAAAAAAAAAATCTTTATTTTATTTAATGAAAATTATTAAATATCTCATTACAATACTAAATGTATATTCATATTTTAATAGACTCACTAAGGAATCCAAAAAAAGTACCTAACTTCAATTTCTAGAATAATACCTGGGCACTTCTAAAACACATACTGTAGTACAATTAGATAAAGAGTTGTATAATTTTTACAATATCTGAGAATAAATGTTATTTCTAATTTAAAATATAACATATAAAAATATTAAAGTACATCCGTAATTACTACGAGCTATGATGAGTCTTTTGTTCATTGCAATTGTTCATGTAGAAAGCCTAGGATTTGTACGAGGATGCAAAAAGTTATGTCCTGGCACATTAAGGGGCGATATCCCCGCTATTAGAAGAATACCTTCTTCTTCTTATTTCCACCAAGGAGTCAATACACAGTTCATATTTCAGAAAATTTTCTGACCACAGCAGGACTGGAAACAAGTTTTGAAAAAAAAAAAAAAATATATATATATATATATATATATATAGATTATTGTTATCAATTCACGTCATTGAGTGAAATATAAAAATGTTTTGTTCAGGAATAGCTGTTCAAAGACTACAAGAAGCCGCAGTTTTTCTTTAACAGGATAAAAATAACCGCATTTCAATTGAAACGGAAACAATAACCGCTTATAAATAACTATGCCGTAACGCCGTTTGTAGAGACCGAGTTACGCAACTCGATCGGAACCTGTGACTGGTCCCTATGACCGTGACCGACTCCTCAAGGTCAGAGCTACGTGCGCCTTGAGTCTTCTAGTTCAACAGGACCAATGGCTATTGGTTATTTTATGTCTTCATCCTATTCGTCCTGTGGGGAACTGTTTAAAATTGTTTGTTTTTTTATTAAAAATTAAAACAAGGTCTTTGACACGGCAACTCAGCGCTCTCCCAGTGAGCCACTCCGTTTGGAGTGCTATAATAATAATAATACGGCTTAGCGAACCTGAAGGCTCGATGCCGATACCACCAATCTCTGCATACGTTTTCGATACACCATCCAAACTCAAATGCTTCAGATCACTCTTGACGCGATCCTCCTACGCCTCGACCGCCTCAGAAACGTCCGTAACACGTGTCGGTACAACTCTTATTATCTTTTTAGCAATTCGCTCGTTACCAAGGAAATAATTTTAGAAGCAAATTACAAGCATTTGTGAAATCTCCCTAATTATCCAGTAGTCTCATCCTTTTTCGAATCGAATATTCTACCCAATACTTTATTTTCGAACACCTTAAGACGTTCGATAATAAGGTATTGGCATAGATTAAGATATTTTTAACTATACATCAAGCATTAAATTAAACTATTTTTTTTAGAATGCAAATGGAAAAAACCACAAGCAGAGCCTTATGTTTCAAATCTGGTGTAAAATACAAACACTTATACAAACAGTCGACGTTTCGCCCATTCAGGCATTATCAAGACACAATAAAAAGTAAGTTCACTCACATCTCAAAACAGAAGTGCAATACGAACGAACAATCGCTCAAATAGGCTCATAACCTGAGACCGCACCTCCACCCTAAGACGTTCAACCCAAAACTGCAAAGCAGGTGATATCCTGCTTTGAGATGTGATTGATCTTACTCTTTTTTTTGTGTGTCTTGATAATGCCTGAATGGGCGAAACGTCGACTGATAATTGTTTGTATTTTACACCAGATTTGAAACATAAGGCTCTGCTTGTGGTTTTTTCCATTTGCATTCTAATAAAATTTAATGTTTCGTTTTGAGTTTTGGCTCTATTTTATTAAACTATTTTTTAACTTTCGAACAAAAAGAACTTTAAAATAAATTATAGCGAATGGGCTAAAACAAGACTTTTAAAAACTTTCTAATTTGGCTGTTATGCTAATAAATTGGTAATTATAAGCTAGTATGCATTCTAATGAAAAAAATTAATATATTCGCATATAAATACACAACTAAAAGGATCCTACAGGACCCTTAAATAAGGATTTTCCTTCCTTATTTAGGCCACTACCTGGTTTCCCTTTTACCGAAAACTTTCCAAAGTTTTAAGAGCTTCATTGAATTCAAAGAGAAAGTCAGGGTCCAAATTTCAAATAAGTATTTAAACTTATATTTCTAAATGAACAGATTAAATGTTACCCTTCGTTCCCTTAAGATACCAGTTCTCACCTTAATTTATATGTTACGACTTTGTTTTAATTTAAATGTATGTTTTTTTTCTTTGCCATTATTAATAAATTTTAATTTGAAACCATCTATTTAAAAAAATTTGTTCAGTAAGTAGGATGCTGCGTTAATAACCTCAAGGAAAAAAGTCGAGCACCGCTGTGGCAGATAAATTATTTATTCCGTTGTTATTTTACTCTTAATTAAGGATCCCTTCATAATAGAGTCTGTCCCACAAAAACAATACAGACTATTCATGTCTGAGTATTCCGCAAACTATTCCGCAGTTTGTCGCTTCGAGTTGAATTTATCGTCCGCTTTATTATGTAAAAGAGAATGTAATTATGGGTAATGCATAGATTTCGGGTATCATTTTATCATGAAATAAAAGTTTCAACTTGCATTTCCAAGTTCAGATTATATAAGTTTGTTGATAAAATGATTACCGTAATATTCACATTTCCCATAACTGTATTCTCTGTTCCAAACTAAAGCTGATGATAACTTGTATTTTCGGAAAATATCAAAAGGGAAATGAATAAAACTTGCGGAATAATTACTGAATCTCAAGAACGAAAAGAAAAAATTATACTCACACACTTATGTTTAAACACGCATTACTTAAAAGGTTCTTAGAGGTTTAATGTTAAATCGTAATGAGTGTTTCTTGGTTCATACAGTTGGTGTATTGTACTACCTCCAATTCGATAGGCTCACCAACTGCGCGGTCAGTACTCGACTCCAGGATGTTCCTTTTTTCCCCTTCCTATAGAAGGATGAAGAGGAAGATCGTGCAGAAGAAAGGCGTCGAACCATGCAAACACGGTGTGGCCAATCGGTTGTGGAACCCCACCAGCCCGGGTACAGGGAACCATTGCATTCCAATGTCATCGAAAAACATAAAATGTTCAATGTCCACTTCAGTCGTTTAATATCCTTGTTAATAACCATACAGGAGAAAAATGAAAAGCTATATGACTATAACCCATGAAGGTTATTGGATACTGTACACGCTAGGAACCGTATTGTTTCCAAAACAATAGTTGTGGAAGGAGGTGATTCGAGATCTCGATTAGACGCCAGAGTTTTCGCCTTATAGTTTTTGTTTATTTGGACGTTGCAGGCAATTCTAAATTACATAATTCTATTTTATGAAAAAATTTAAATACTCTGAGAAGAGATATGCAATAGGTAGAGGGAATCCTCAACGGATTTCCCAGGAATTTGCGAATGAATAAAGCAAAGGAAAAGGGTTGTTTTAGCCATTAACGAATTAGGGTGCAGAGACGAAAAGGACATTTTGCAGTTAGAAATATGTCCAAGCAAATATATGACCATGATTAGTATATTTTCAAAGATTAACTAAAGTAAACTATATCTTTTATCTGATTTAAAAATATATTTATTTATTATTATACCTCGGACTGTACTTGGACAAAAGACTGTACATACAAAATTAAAAAGACAAGAACTGACAAAACGCTACAAACAACTATCACATCTTCTGAACTACAGATTTTCACTTGACTTACGAAACAAATGACTTATCTATAACAGTATACTAAAACTTATTTCGACATATGGAGCAGAGCTTTGGGGTTCAGCAAAACAAGTCCTCATACACAATATACAAACAGCACAGTCCAAAATTCTCAGAAAAATTGTTAATGCACCATGGTATATTTCGAATCACACCATACACAACGACATGAACATTCCTACTATGAAATCATCGACACAAATTCACCCAAATCCACTCTTTCTTCCGCTTTCCTACTCCCTGTTACCTGGACTTGATAGGAAAAGTAGGCCAAGAGACCTACTCAACTATTGACATTTCCATTCCAAAACTTGATGTTCCAGTAGAAAAACAATTAGAATAAAACATGGATCAAATATGCTGTATGCGCAATTGCGTAGGTGCAAATAATAAATAAATAAAATAAAAAATATTTATTTATTAAACAACTCCCCGTCAAACAACAATTATACCTTGAAAAAGAATGAGATGAATCTTTTTCATTGATAATTATACATAATAATAATTACAATCATACATAATCAACATGTGTATTCGTACTTCTGTTTTCGCAATCTCAGGGTGGTATCACATTTCTCTTAGATGAAACAGTATAATATCAATGAATGTTTTTTTTTTCTCTAGAATCAGGACTTAGTTTCGCTTCTCTGGGATATGTCCTTCTCTGGGAAAAAAAGTAAAAATGTTTTTTTATTATAAAGGATATAGTCTGGGGGTGCAGTCAAAATAACACTAAATAAGAAAAAACTTATTTATTATAAGTTCCGAAGTTTCGGCAAACAATGTAGGCCATCTTCAGGGCTAACACTGTAGGCCGAAACGTCGGCACTTACAATAAATAAGTTTTTCATATTTAGTGTTATTGTTGACTGCACCCCTAGACTAATTGTATCCTTCATTAGATCTTCAGGTCAAATATTTTCCTCTCTATTTTTTATTAATAGGTTTGTATTTTTTATTTCAGCCTATAAAATTGTATTAAGTAACTGTATTTACTTTGCATTCTTAAAAAAAAAATTAATAAACTCGCCTTTTATGAACTGGACATTTGCCTTATGTCCTTTATGTCCTCAAGAAGCATTTTATACTTCTAAGCCAAATATTATATACTTTATATTTTTATACCACATAATGTCAAAACTGATTATTAAATGCATATTTATATGTTTTATCGTTACCACTGAATCATTTTTAATGAACTTAACGACAATACTACACTATATTATATTATACTAAATACGCAAAAAAAATAAAAATACAATCAGTTATTCTCATTACGTAAAAAAAATTGCTGACGTATTCACTCAGGCTATCATGTTTTTTTTTAAATGCAAAAAGGCATATATTGTTTTGTAAAAGGCCCTTTTGGAATGGGTTGTGATCCATGAAAAAAAAAATGCTTTTAAAGCCGGCTTTCATTTTCCATTACACTCGCTTTTTCCAAATGGTTTATCACGTATGCAGATTTTACCTTTGTCAGGTGAGCTTATTTTATGTACGTATTACATTTCGGAAGCCATAAAATATACTATTAAAATGATGTATGAAATAGAAACATATTGTTTCTGATATACCATTAATTATGTATATTTTGAAGAGAAAAGATATGCCTTGGGAGGGGTTCGAACCCGGGTCGCCCGTCTCTCCGTGACAGCACTCCACCATTTGAGCCGAATACTGCCTCCTCGCAGTAAGGACAAATCCGTTCTCTTCACCGATCCCATTTGAACGGATTTGTCATGACTGCGAGGCGACCCCTGGTAGCTCAAATGGTGGAGTGCTGTCACGGAGAGACGGACGACCCGGATTCGAATCCCGGCCAGGGCAAATCTTTTCTCCTCAAAATAAAAATATTTAAAAGTTAAGATAATATATCAAAATCATTAATTATGTAATTAATCTCATAAGTTTTAAAATACAAAAAATAAATACTGATTCTGCATTTCCTAGACCAGTTTTTACACCAGTTGCTCTTAATATAACTAGCGTCTGCTATCACCCTTATAGTATAATTGTTCAGAGATTAAACCAAAATACAATTCAGATACCAAATGACTGATCAGTAGTTTCATTAACTATCATTAACCCGTACCACTACAACCCATGAAGAGTCTTGTCAGTACATGGTAGAGACTCTACTGTTGAAAAGGGACGTTTATACTGTTTGCTGAAGTCCAAGGTTAATATCTTTAACAAAAGTTTATTTTTTTAAAACTATTTATATAAAAATCAAGGTTCCTATATACATTTTTTTTATTCAGTGGGTGAATGAACTGTAAGCTCTTTAACGTTATCATCACCATGTAAAATGCCATTGAATCATCACGCAAGTCTTGATGATGATAGACTTATCGCGATGTTAACTTAGTTACTAAAGTTCTCGCTATCTGTCTTCGAATGTTAATGTATCTTGAAGTGTTCGTTAAGACTTCTGCTCTTCTGATTGGCCTCATGTGTGATAAACGGAACACTACAAATCACAAGAAAATTTAACTGAAAATTGTTTATATAAAAAATTAAATGTGATTCAGTCGTTCATTTTATATTATTTTAATTTTTTACTATTTTATCACATTCAATGTCTGCAGTCCTCGCGCGGATCTCATTCACGCTTAGGGGAGCGTCCCACGGGTGGTGGGTTTGGGTATGGTCGCTCCTGACTAAGTACAATGAACTCGCTGAGCAACAATGAGAGCGGCCCTCCAGGCTTGCTGGAAGGATGTGACGTAGGCTAGAGCACCCTACTCGCATTATAGTTCAAAAAATATTACTAATAGTCATGGAACTTCTTTCTGAGGTAAAACGCCCATTATCCGGAAGTAAACTAGCTCCCCATTCGAGTATCCGAGAGGGGACTGGCTTAGGGGATTCATGGCGCCAGTTGAAATATAGAAAATGAGGAAGGAGGATTGTGCTAAGAGTTGCATGACACATTTGAGTTTGGGCCTGTTCAATCGAGGCATTCCCTTTAAGGTGGGGATATTACCATATGTGATTGCCAGTTCTGTATTAAAATAATTTAGTGGACTGTATGAAACTTAAAACATAACTTTTATTGAACTAATTTACACTGGTTTTGACCATGAAATAAACAGATTAATGAAAAAAAAATTATATTATACATGCTACATGGTGGAGATTGAGGTTGAGGTGGTTTTCGTTTTTATGGCATTTCTTTGGCCGATTCTTTTCTGCTCCCCATTCTTCAGTCTGGGTAAGTACTGACTTACTCACAACACATCTCTTTAAGATGGCTGCCACTAACTCTCATTACGTGTGACGAACAACTCAGAGACATCGTGGGATTGCCAGTTTCTCGACCAGATATTTCCTGTTCTCAGCCATCTAGATATATTTCACGGCGTGCCGTGAACAAGGCCGTTGACGGAAGTTTGAAGCAAATATTGCTGTTATCGACGTCGAGCTTTCGGGTTCACGAAGCCGATTATTATTATTATTATATTAATGTGTACAGTATTATATTAAGGGCCAATAGTAGAATTTACTATCTATAAGTTTGGTCAGACCTACGACAGTTGAATGGGACATTATGGTCTACTTATGCTGACGATACAACTGTATTCGGTTCAGATCAATCAAAACGCTATGAAACATCTGGATGACATTGGATGAAACGAAAAGAACTTAATAAACGAAAGGTATTTTATCCAGGTTATACTAGAGACTGTCAAAACTAACGTTCATCAATTAACTCTATATAAAACTTTGCCAAAACCCCATTGGGATAGAACTGTAGTATTCTTGCGAATCCTCTATTATCCAAAACTTAATACTTTCAGTCTGGACTATTCTACTTTAAATCTAAAGTACACTCCTAAAATGTCAGTGATTGCTAGAGAATATTGTAAATATTTAGAAAGCTAGCTTTCATTACAAATAGAAACATTAATATGTTTTAAGCTTAAAAACCTTTGATATCCTCCTCAATAACTATGGAGGGAGTTGCCTATAAAACAAATTAAAAAACTCTGTACTACAACAACCTATGAAGGATATTGGACTCTGTTTATGATTGGCCAGCTACCAGGTTTTTGTATTCTACCCATTGATTCTAGGTAATCTTCATAAGGATCTCCAGACTCCACCAACTCGATTCACGGTTTTTAAAACAATATCAATAATTTATCTAGGGGATAAAAAATTATTAGTTATATCGGCCTTCAGAAAGGACTCCCCCGTATCCCATGCTTGTACGGTGCCTGCCTCGTAAAGATCATTATCCTAATTATACCTGGATAGGCAAAATTTAGAGCTCCCAATGTAGCATCGTTCGATTATCCATAGCGTTATAAAGTAATAGTCCAGGATCAATGGTCCATTTTTGCACTTGATTAGTATCAAGCTGAATCTTCGTGAATAGCTTCGTTTCGATGAGACGCCCAACAATTTCCTGTGCGAAAATTCTCGACTGTGGTAGCTAACAGAGGTAGCAAGGATAAAATTTGATGATTCTCAAAAATGTATTACTAACTGGGTATTTTTGCTAAATCTCAAGATAGTTATCTAAATTGTTTGAAAAAATATTTGTCCTACAAAATGTATGGTTTGATCAAAGAGTCCCCTCCTTCCAATATAAATGAAAAAAAAATCAGCTGGTTAATAATCATTTTTGATGACCTCGTTATCGATACATGTTGGAAGGAGGGGACTCTTTGATCAAACCATACATTTTGTAGGAAAATATTTTTTCAGATAATTATCTTGAGATTTAGCAAAAAAAAACCAAGTTAGTAATACATTTTTGAGAATCATCAAATCGACATAGTTTATCCTTGCTACCTCTGTTAGCTACCACAATCGAGAACTTTCGCACAGGAAATTGTTGTGCGTCTTATCGAAACAAAGCTATTCACGAAGATTCAGCTTGATACTAATCATGTGCAAAAATGGACCATGTATCCTGGACTATAAAGTTAAATGAACAAACAATAATTTATCACTTACAGTCCGTCTCGAACTCAGTTACCCAGCTCAGTAAGCTCACTTATCCATCGCCTTACTAAGTTATTTACATTAATAACTTATTTATATTTACTTTGTATATTTAGCTAAGGTTCCACCCACCATTATGTTTTATCACTCAGATACATTGATGTCTATTTTTTTTTTTTTTATTATTTACCATGCGTAATTTTAATTTGTCTTCATTTGGATACTATGCCCTGAAGAAGATCTGCAATGAGGGTCGAAATGTTGGCAGACCAATAAACAGTTCTCCCTATTTAAGAAAAATGTTTCCTCTAATTTACATCAATGCGTTTGATGAAATACTGCCTTTGGCAATTACGGAATTGCTTATAGAATTTAAATGAAAAAAAATAGAATAAATTTATTTAAGAAATAAGATAAGCTACATCTTATTCCAATATTTCGATTTTAGGACTAAGTTATTTCAATACAGGGAGAAATAAAGTTAAATTTCTCTATTTTAAATAAAATAGCTTATATTTTATTTGCATAACATTTCAGGATTAACATAATAAGTTTATGATTCGCAACTTTCTTCCCGGACCCGGATGTTCTTGTACTCGTAACTTATTTACACAGGCTTCATTCATACTCCAAATACGTCACCCTCTATTTTTACTCTCTTGACTAAACGTCTGCCATATTTCTTCCCGTGGTGAGAAGAATGCTTGTTACGATTTGAAAGACACCGGACAGACCCGAGGTA
This sequence comes from Troilus luridus, assembly GCA_964056705.1. Taxonomy (NCBI): domain Eukaryota; kingdom Metazoa; phylum Arthropoda; class Insecta; order Hemiptera; family Pentatomidae; genus Troilus; species Troilus luridus. Next base: position 102,970,558 of record OZ057416.1, on the reverse strand, counting down.
CGTGAGGGGATTTCGGAAGATCTCCCAAGGACGATCGTCGGAATGCAGAAGGCTTCCAGGATGAGGTGGGAGACGACACGGCCTGTCAGGACTTCTTGGAGTCGATTCGTCAACTTGATCGATTGGAGGCTATCACTGATGGAATGAAGTGTCTGTCTTCCTCTGATGTGATTGAACTGTTTTTTCTGCATTACCTTCGGAAAATGTATATTGTGTTCTCTATACATGTTTTCTAAATCGTAACAGAATTACAGAAAAGTTAAGGATGAAATTAAATAATTATTAAACTTTTATAAGAACACAATTGGAAAAGAAAGTCTTCAATTCTAAAATACTGGAAAATTACTAAATACACACTTAAAAATTCACAGCATTTCAAATTAAATGCACCGCATCTCACATCCACCTACTCAAGCCCTCAATTATATTCTAAGTCTTATAAAAGCATATGGATATTTTATATTAAAAAACCGCTGATTAAAAAAGACAAACTGACTAACGATAAAAAAAAGGTTCTAGAGTTGTTATATCCTCATTTTTGTTTGTTGCTGATTTGTTGTTTGTTTGGTGGTTAGGGGTGGTTTTTATTTTAAATTGTTGATGATATATTCCATTATTTATTTCTATTATTATTATATTTATTTATATTATATATTTCATTATGTTGTTATATATGTTATATATGCAATTATATAATTATTACTTCTATTTATTTATTTCCATTATTATTATATTCCATGTTATGTTATGCAAATTCTAACCCCAATAAAAATATTTAAAAAGGTTATCCAAGATAACAGTTAAAAATATAACTGTTATAAAATGTAACTGCTTGCGCATGCGTACAAGATTGACCTTTACATGTGGTGGTTTATATACACAAGTACCAAATTGCATTTTCCTCCTCTATACTATGTTTTTTTTCATCCGAGTTATTTATTTAAAATTCGAGTAACTGCTTATATAAATACATAAACTCGTTGTTTATTGGCTTTTTGCCTCAGTTTTTGGAATAATATCTCAAGCTCTCTCTAAATCAACTCCATCCTTAATGGAACACTCGAACACTTGTTAAAAAACAATTCAACTCTTCCGTAAATCCTTTAGTGCCGACTTAGCCCGCTGCTATTCCTTATTATTCGGATAAATTCTGAATAATCTCCATCAGGCTAATTATGTTAAAAGGATCTTATCCTGGAAGGACTAACAAATTCGATTCCTCTCTTCAGGAATTCTTAGTCCTTCGGATTAGGACGAGTCGACGCCCCCGCAAGACTCCCTTTCAACTTTCTGAAAGCTTTTGATGTTTTGATAAAAGGTGATGACTTAATGAAGGGGTTGATGATTGCTCATTCAATATTCACTGGCGATAAACAGCTGATACATTTTAGATAGTCTTAATTTCTGCTTTTGAGAGTCGCTTATTAAAATGTAATCACTTAAATAATTTTAGATCGAACCTTATTTAATTATTAACACTATAACAGTCCTTTGATAATTAAAACCCTCATCAGGAACTAGTCTGAATTAATTTACGTAGTTTTTTTTTTCTGAATTTTAAAGTTACTAATTTGATTTATCATCTATATTAGTTTTATTAATAAAATTTGATAGACTGAAATATCATATTTTCGTTTAACTTAGACACTATTCGTCGTAAACCAACGACTTCCTGTCCTCCTGCATCGCTTGTCAAACGCTTAACTTGTAATCCTCATACTGGACTGACACGACAAGAAACCGCTCGCCGTTTCAGGCAACTTCAACACTTACTAGACAAACGCTCTAAGCTCCCAATTAATTACAAAAGACTCATATACATGACAATCGTTAGACACATCTGGGCGTACGGAGTAGAGCTTTAGGGCTCCACTAAGCTATCGAATCCCTCTCGTATTCAATCCTTACAATCCAAAATCCTTCGTAAAATCCTCAATCCGCCTTACTTTGTTACGAACAAAGTAATCCGTAATGACCTAAATGTCCCATTTGTTGCTGATTTGGCCCGAATCCGATATCAATCTTTTCATGATAAACTTCGTTACCACTCAAACCCACTAGTTTCAGACCTCGCAACCATTTCAATTCCTGAGGCGTCTGAAAAGACGAGAGTTGAACTTGTTATTTGAGTACTACCACTAGGTTGAGTCTCTACTTGCCTTTATCTCGGGGCATGATTGGTTAGGGGTGGTTTTTATTTTAAATTGCTGATGATCGATTCTATTATTTATTTCTACTATTATTACATTTATTTATATTATAAATTTCATTATTTCTAGAGTTCTTGTTGTATCCTCATTTTTGTTTGTTGCTGATTTGTTGTTTGTTTGGCGGTTAGGGATGGTGTTTATTTTAAATTGTTGATATGTACCATTATTTATATCTATTATCATTATATTTATTTATATTATATATTACATTATGTTGTTATATATATGGATTTATCTTTTATTATATTTACTTGATGTAATCGTTATACAGTTGTAAATTTCAATAAATCCATTTTTTTCAATTAACACTAGCGATAATAGTTTAATTAATAATTTATAAGTAGTAGTTAATTACTACAGTAGGATAAATACAATATACGTCTTCTTATTGCAATTGATAAATCCTGTCACTATTTAGTGCTATAATTATAGGTAAACTGAGAACACATGCATATGAAGAAAATTATCAAGTTAAATATAATAATCCGGGCTTGCTCTACAAACTCCGTAAATTCCTACCTCATACCTACTTTCTCATCCTTCAATCCTATCTCACAAATAGAACTTTCCAGGTAAACCATAATAATGTCCTTTCATCCCTCTTCTCCCAATCTGCTGGTGTTCCTCAAGGTAGTATTCTTGGCCCAATCCTTTATACAGTTTATACAGCTGACATCCCAACTCATCCTAATACTATCCTTACCACGTATGCTGATGATACATGTGTATTATCAGTCAACGCCAATCCAGTTATTGCATCCCAAAGGCTCCAATCCCATATCACTGATCTTGAAGAATGGTGTCAAAACTGGAGAATTAAAATAAATTCTCAAAAATCCCATCCTTTTACCTTACGTCGTAAACCAATGACTTCCTGCCCTCCAGTATCCTTTAATAATACCCCACTGGTGCAGGTAGAACAGATCCGATACTTAGGGTTGCACCTCGACAAACGATTAACCTGGAATCCTCATACTAGACTGAAAAGACAAGAAACTGCTCGACGTTTCAGGCTACTTCAACACTTACTAGACAAACGCTCTAACCTCCCGATTAACTACAAAAGACTCATCTACATGACCATCATAAGACCTATTTGGACTTACGGAGTAGAGCTTTGGGGCTCCACTAAGCCATCGAATTCCTGTCGTATCCAATCCCTACAGTCCAAAATCCTTCGTAAAATCCTCAACGCTCCTTATTTTGTTAAAAATACCGTCATCCATAACGACCTTAATGTCCCATTTGTTGCTGATTTGGCCCAAACCCGGTATCTTTCCTTTCATAACAAACTTCATTCCCACTCAAACCCTCTAGTTTCAAACCTAGCTTCCTCTTCGATTCCCGATAATCCCCCGAGGCGTCTGAAAAGAAGATGGCCGCGTGACCTTCTTAGTTGAACTAGTGATTTGAGTATTACCAGTGGGTAGTTTCTCAACTTGCCATTACTCATGTCATTTTGTATCACATAGCCTATTTACTGGATGTATTTTTTTATTATACAGTTGTAAATATCAAAAATAAATTAAAAAAAAAAAAAAAAAAAAAATATATATAATAATAAAAACATTTTCAAAATAAATTATCATTTGTGTTTTTTTTATATTGACATGCCTACAATGGGGGATCCAGGATTTTTTTCTGCGGGGAGGGGAGCACAACGGACAGACGGGCAAAAAAATCAACAATAACTTAGAAATAAACTTGTAGTATTTATAGAAAGGTTTCAAAGGTTTATTAAACTATCAAAATAACAGTTTCACACACGTTCTTTCTGTTATTTTATTTATATATTTTAACAACTATGATCATATGATTTCCCTATCAGTATATACTGTAATGGATTCTCCACATTACATTAAAAAAACACCTGGGGGGGGGGGGGGGCACGTGCCTACCTACGAAAACGTCTTATTTTTATTCAATAATATACTTAAAAATTCAACAAAATGATCAATTAAATATATGTTAGTATAATTCATTGGCTATATTGATATGAGAAAGCTGAACCAAAGATAGACAACACCGCAGAGCCTACCTGTTGTGCAGAATGTTGTGGAGGATGGAGACTCTTAAAGAATCAACTAGCCTTATTAAGCACAACTTCTTTACCTGTTTTACCCATGATAATAAAAAAATAAAAAAAATGGAACTAGCCCGCAAAAAAATAAAATATCAGATGTATTCAATCCTTTCAATCCAAAGTCCTGAGAACTATTGTCAATGCTCCTTACTATGTCTCCAATAAAACCCTTCATAATGACCTCAACAATCCTTTCGTTCTCGACCTCATCCCTACTATTTTCAAAAACTTCCCTATCATCCCAATCCCCTGGCTCAGTCACCGCCGTCTAAACCGTCAATGGCCACGAGACCTGTTGTAATAATGTTATTTGTAGTACTGACACTGGCCAGATTCTCCACTCACGACCTGTGTGTGTGATGCGCCCTTGACCATCTTCCATTGGTGTTTTAGCCAGTGACGCGGCTGGGAAAGGGCGCAGGGGCCTCCCGGACTCTTGCTTTGCCCCCATTCCTGGGGAAGAAGCTTAGTTCGGGGACCCCAGCCAAATATGTAATGTGAGGAATTAGTTTGTTTTTATTATCAGCATATATATATATAGTCCAGGATCCATGGTCCATTTTTTCACTTGATTAGTATCAAGCTGAATCTTCGGGAATAGCTTCGTTTCGATGAGACGCCCAACAATTTCCTGTGCGAAAATTCTCGATTGTGGTAGCTAACAGAGGTAGCAAGGATAAAAAATGTCGATTTGATGGTTATCAAAAAATTATTACTAACTGGGTTTATTTTTTGTTAAATCTCAAGATAATTATTTGAAAAACTATTGGTCCTACAAAATGTATGGTCTGATCAAAGAGTCCCCTCCTTCCAATATGGATCGACAATGAAGTCAAAAAAGAATAAGTAAAAAAAAACGGCTGGTCGATAATCAGCTTGATAGTAATCAAGTGCAAAAATGGACCATGGATCCTGGACTAATATTTTTACTTTTTGTTATTGAATGTTTGTATAGGTATTTAGCACTACTGCTTATTGCCTAAAAGTGGCAGATTGTAATATTTCAATAAAGTGTATATATCTATTATAGATAATAAAAAATATAGATATATAATTAAATTTTTTAAGCCAAACGCCTATATTTGTGTCATAATAATGAATAATTATTTGAGAAATGATACAAACGCCAATTGGTATGCATTGTATTTTTGCTCTTCTTTTGAAAACCTCCAAAAAGGTATTTATATAGAAGCGAAACCTCCGTGCGTGGTTCATATACAGGGATATAGGACGTTTCCGTCTCCTGGTCTGATCCTATGGTAATGTGTCTGTGAGTAAAATTTTTACCAGTAAGTTCCGTTTTCCAGTAAGTTAGTCATGAAATCGTTTCTTTGAGTTTCATTATGTCTGTTCAATGCAAAACAAAAATTCTGCTTACTCTATCTTCTCTGTCTCTTGATAACAGAGACATCTCTATTATCTGGCTAGGCCTACATATAGCACAAAATGCCTTACAAAACAGCTGATACCAAGAACATGCTCTCCATATATTTCAGCATGCATTCATTACCATGGATTATGACACTCAGCCAGTAGGTTAAGGTAGAAGATATAACAACCCAGAAGTTAGACATTTGCCATTCACAGGTGTCTCATCATCAATAAAACAGATCTGCGATGAAAAAATTGTAGCATATTTAACTAGTGGGATTAACAGTATTTTTTGTTTTGATTACGGAAAAAATAATGAAAAAATTCCATCACTTCCAGGTAAGTCACAAATTTCACCTTTTGTCTTTGTTGTGACATCAGAAAACTTTTAAAAGATAAAAGCTTTGTCACTAAAATGGAAATGGAAGAAAAAAATGGCTGGAATTCATTTGAACTGGAAGAAACAAAAATGACCCAAACTGCAAAACTTTGGTTGCTGAATTGTTGCACAACTACAAAATGTTGGGCTGCAACATGAGTCTCAAAGTTCATTTCCTTCACTCACATCTGGACTACTTTCCAGAAAATCTTATAAGGCTGTAAGTGAGGAACAAGGAGAACGTTTCCACCAAGATATAAAAGAAATGGAGCGCAGATACCAAGGTCGATGGAATGTCAACACGATGGCAGACTATTGTTGGATGTTAAAAAGGGAAAAATCACAAGAACACAGCCGAAAAAGTACCAAAAGAAGCTTTGATGGAAAAAGAAACCGTTTTTACAAAGACTTATAATAACTTTACAACACATGTGCATCACTTTTATGATTATTTTAGGTATCTCTGTTGTTTTTTTGGCTTTTACTTCATGTTAAAATAATAAAAACAAATCCAAAATTTTCCGTTTTTTGTACTTTTTCAAAAAACTTCAACTTTATATTGTAAGCAAGCCTTATGTGATAGGAAAAAAAACCATGTCATTTTTGAAATCAGCGCAAAAAACTACAGAAAGATCAGTTAACTAAATCAAAACAATTTTTAAAAAATTTTTTTGCAGACCTGTGTAATCAATAATTAACGGTAGGTTTTCTTATATTATCATTTTAAATGTCTAATATACATCATGACTTTCTTTCTTTGCATCCATCAATTACTTATATATTTTCCATCTTGTATAAAAAAATAACCCTGTACCACTACAACCCATGAAATATCTTGGGTTCAATACATGGTAGAAACTACTATTTCTTGAACAACGGTTGTAGCGGGAGGTTATGTGTCCTAGATTGCGCTCAACCGCCAACCCCCCCCCCTATATGGGTAACCTTTTTATTGAGGTTTTTAAGCCTCAGGAGGTTCTTATTTTGATGAGTGAGATTTTTCCATGAGCCCCAGAGACCTTAGTCCATTGGTGATCATTTATTTTTCTAATGAATTAGTCGTCTTAGGAATATTTATGTAATGGCTTAAAAGACTCTGTCGATTCAGGTCCACTTCTCTTCTCCTGACGGAATCCAGTATTTTTTTCTGATCGGAATATTAATTAACCATTACCAAAAAGAACGCGAACCCAAGAGGTGTGGCATCAGCCTTGAGGTCGTCCGGTATATATAGCCGGCGAGCCTCCCTGTAGAGCATCAGTTCTTCTGTAACAGTGAACAGATATCTTACAACAATGGTTTCCATCAAATTTCTTGTGAGTATTAATTTATGTTTTTAAATTATTCTAATTAAATAATCTCTGGATATGAAGAGATACTTAGTTTTCTCTTTCTACTTTCTATTTACTTACACGACTTCCTGTTGCAGTTCTTCATCGCCTTGGCTATCGCCTGCGTGGCCGCCTTCCCAGAAGAGGCCCAGAGGGTGAAGAAACAGGTTCTCTACGGAGGCTACCCATACTCCTACACCGGATACTCTGCCCCTCTCGGCTACTCTGGTTACTCCGGATACTCTGCCTATTCCGCATATCCTGGATACTCCGCATACTCTGGCTACCCATACCACTACTAGGATACTCACTTGTAAAACATCATGTAACTTTCGGCTCATACACATAATAAATTTCCGTTTTTAATTGTATTTATCTATTTTATTACATTTATATAACCCCTTCCCTAAACCTTACATTTTCAACAGTTCTCTGAAAAAAATAATTTTTATATTTTAATATTTTAATTTAGCCATTATTTCCTATATGTATACTCTTTTATTATCATGTTTCTCTCAGTGTTGAGAAATTTTCAAAATCATCATCGATGAAACAAGACAAAATTTACCTATAAAGAAACCACTCTACAGCGATGTCACTCAATTATCAGACCAAGTTGATTTTGCTTCCTATCATCCTTGCTGGAAATCTTGAGTTAATGGGTCGTTATCAGTAAAAAGTTTATCAATTTTCGTAATTTTAATGTTGATCAAAGTGATAAAGTCTATTGAAATGAATAGAAAGAATGAGATGTATTATGTTAGTATTCTTCGTTGCATACACCATATATTTTATATCTTAATATATTACAACTTATTATGTCGTTTGATCTAAAATGTCTGTTTTCATTATTTCTAAAATTTGAGGACTTCTGTCTGTGCCCCCAGATTGTAATGAGCTGTTATTAATTATCTCTTTTTTTTATGTATTTATTTATTATCACTACAATTGAACTAACATTGTTTTATATGCCATCAAATATGACCATGGAATACGCGGTTATCGTGTATTTTTTTTTTATTTAAATTTAGTGACTCGGCAGCTTAAGCTGTAAGAAACATTACCACCCCTTTCGGAAAAGGGTGTTGTAACGAATGGACTATTGGCGGTTGGTTTAAAAGATTTCAGCTGGTGACGCAGATTAATTTATAAATAATTCATTTCGCTTTTCTACTCTGAGATGAAACATCATACTGCGGGAATATTGATATAATGAAACAAAAAATTTTCAAAAAACAACGTGTATTGACCAACAATCTTACACTACAACGGCAGAGCTCGTGTTTCACGACCGTGAAGAAACTAAACGAGCTTGATTACGAAGTCCTCCAACACCCACCTTAATAGTCAGACTTATCTCCAATAGATTTCTATCTGTTTAGAAATTTGGGTAGCTTTCTTAAGGGAAAATATTAAAAATGTTTTTTGAGTAAAAAACGCATTTTCAGACTTTATTTCATCACAATATCCTCGAGTTTTTAGTTCTGGGATTGAAAATTCGATAACACGTTGGTATAATTGTATAGTAAATGAGTGTTAATATTTTGAATAAAAGTGTTCGGATTTCATGAATTTGTTTTTTCTAAATAACCTTTCATGATTATTTACTCTGTAATATCTATCAAAATTTACTCTGTAACATTTTTATTCATATATATCCCTCACTTTTTTGTTCTAAATTTCTATTACTCTACAATTTTTTTTTTTTTTAATATTTTAATTTACTTGGTACTGCAGTGTATTTTATAGTTTTGTTGTTTTGTCTGTTTTCTTTCTTAGCCCTGTAGATGACCCATAAAGAGGGTCGAAACGTCGGCACAAAATAAAATAAGTACCCAATTATTTAGTGTTTAATTTGACTCCACTCCCAACTATTTCCTTCATTACTTAAATAACCTTTCCTTCGAAAACGGAACCAATAAGTCGAACTTAGTATGTCCTTTTGTATCTTATAAAAACGATTGCAACATAGGCCCTGTTCTATTGTGGGAACCTCATTGTAGGATCATGTTTTGAATTTGAAAGCGAATTGACGAATTCCTGAATATCAAGTCTGGGAAATCTGCCAAAATGTTCCCAAACCTTCGCATTTCCTAATTATTTAATCTGTTAACAGCCACGTATGGACCTTGTGGGATCATCTCAAAATAATGGGTACCCTTAGTTAGGGGAAACCGTGATCTCATACAAATCACCTTCCTGCACAACCGTTGTCTTAGAAACAGTACAGTCTCTAACCATGTACTGAACCTAAGACCCTTCATTGTTTGTAGTAGTATAGGTGTTTTTTAAAATAAATAAGCTACTGATTTAATGTTTACTAAGTATATAAAGAATGCATTATATTTTTATTAATTAAAATTTCCCCTTGTTTTAAATAACAAACGTCTTTAAATAAATGTAAAAATCATACATTTAAACCGTGGTGATTCTAATCTCGTCAATTCACCTTTACCCTCCGTCGTAAACCAATGACTGATTCCTGTAGAACAAGTCCGGTACTTAGGACTACACGTTGACAAACGTTTGAGTTGGAATGCTCATATTAGACTGAAACGACAAGAAGCAGCTCGCCGTTTAAGGCTACGACTACTAGACAAACGAACTAAGCTCCCAATTAATTACAAAAGACTCATACACATGACTATTTAAGACCACTTGGTACTTACGGAGTAGAGCTTTGGGGGCTAAATTAAGAAATCGAATTCCTCTCCTTTGCAATTCAAAATCCATCGTAATATCCTCAATTTTCCTTAATTTCTTACGAACAAAGTAGTGAAAAAAACCAACAATCCATAGTGACCCCAATGTCCCATTTGTTACGGCTTGACCTAACAACCTATTCTATTCCTGATAATCCTCCGAGGCGTCTGAAAAGAAGATGGTGTTGTGACCTAACAACCTATTCTATTCCTGATAATCCTCCGAGGCGTCTGAAAAGATGATGGTGTTGTGACCTAAATTGAATTAGTTATTATACCACTGTTTACTCTACTTATGTTTATCCATGATATTTCATGTCATTCCTGTCGTTTACTTCTTGTATTGTCACAATTGTAAGATTTAATGAATAGATTAATAAATCAAAAAATTAAACCTTAGTGATTAATAAATAATGACTTTTATTACAATTTTTTTCTGATTATTTCCTTATATCCAATTATTTGTTGCAATAACTTTTCAATAAAAAGCGCTTAGAGGAATAAGTCAAGCTAAACTTGGTAGAGACTAATCCGGGCAACTAGTTGGAACGCTGAAATTTTCCGACCTCATAATAGTACCTCAGGAAACTTTTCCAATTTATTTCAGGTCAATATTAAAATATTTCGCGAGAGCCAACTTCCTAAACAATAACCTTCATTAGCAACCCCTCTTATTTTATTTATAACTTTTTAATAATCAACAATTATTAAAAGTATTTAAACTATAAATAAAGATGGAGGGGAGCGGGATTGCTCAGTGCGTAGAGCGGCGAGTTGCTATGCTCTTGGCACCTAAATTCAAATCCAGCTGTGGCTCATAAATGATTTAACTGTTAACGGTCATTGATGGACCCTGTGGAATCCATCCTGGGGTTCACCCAGTCTATATAAAATGGGTACCCTCAATCGGGAGGAAAAGAGTGGGTTTGAGCGTAATCTCGTACAAATGACAGCACTACCATTGTCCTAGAAATAATATAGTCTCTACCATGTACTGAGCCCAAGGTCTTTCTTGGGTTATAGTGATAACCATGTTTACATGGAGGAGAAAATGGTCCGAGTGAATGTTAAAAATATATTTCTTTAAATTTTGAAACTATTTATTAAAAACTTACTATTCTATATTATTTTTTATTTTGACGAGAAAAGTTTTTTTTTGGCCGGGATTCGAACCCGTGTCGCCGGCGTCTTTAGCCCGGTGTTCTAATCACTGAGCTACCAGGGATCGTATCCAAAATAATTATCAAAATAAAAAATATTTAAAAATAATCACCATCAAAAGAACAATAAATTATGAATATAAAATTGACGTAAGTCATTGAGATCCAAAATTAAAGTATTGTTCAATGAACTGTCTTCCCCGTGAATACATCGCAAAAATCGCGAAAATACGGGGATATAGGATCGGCGAAGAGGCGGATTTATCTGACTTGGATACGAGCCTTTGTACATTCTCGTTTAGAGCACCACGCTAGATACGCGGGCGATCCGGGATCAAATCCCGGCCAAGAGAAGTCTATTCACTTCAAAATAAAAAATATTTAAAAATAATCACCATCAAAAGAACAATAAATAAAAAATATATTCTATATTATCTTTATAAATAATTGGTCTCATTTATTTTATGCTAATTTAAATAAGTTATTATTTACTTTTTATTGTTACTATTATTGCTTACATTTATTTAATTTATTAATTACATTGTTTTTATTATTACTTATGTTCTTATTAGCATTTACTGAGCCGATTACTTCTCATCTATTATAGTGTTATAGGTTTATTTTCATGTTTTATTCCTGATTTTTTATTATTTCATTCCAGTATTGTATTCCTATTCCACAATCAAACTCTTTGTATTTTCGCAGCATTGTGTTGATAGGTATGATTATTTTTATAGTTTTTAGGAACGTAAGTTTGTTTTATTTAGTAAATATACAATAGCTTTTCTTAATCCATTTTTTTAATTTGAATTGAAAAATTATAAGCCGTAATATTTATTATCTATAAGGGCGTGTTTAAGTAAAAATATTTATATAAATGCTGGTACTGAAAGACAATATTTTAATTATCTCAAATGAATAAAATATTTTTATTGGATAGCAATAAGTTCAATCTGACCAAATACAGTACAATCGGGACCACAGGATATCCCAATTGTTCCCCATCAGCCGCATCACTGTTGAGACCAGTGAAAACTTAATAATTATTTTCAATGAAGATAATGAATTTTTCACTTTTATTATGAAGCATAACCCTCTTTTCTCGTTGTCAATTCTCTTTCCTTTAGACATTAATCTTCACTTCACTACTATGAGAAGAAGATAAAAACATTCATCTTGATTGTCTAAAATTTTAGCTATCTCACAAACTAATGTTAAATAAATTATCATAGATTGTAATCATAAGTAGTTAAAGAAATAAAAACAATGTAGAAAGAACAGCTTTTTGATTTTCAGATAGTTAAATAATAATACATATCGTCGCTGTCAAAATAATACCACGCCGATTTACAATTTACAATATATTTTTTGTCTTTACAATTTTGGAACTATTACTAAAAAGATTGAAGAAAAGTATCAAAAATCAAAGACTCTGCCATGTTGCTGACCTTAATACGTCCGTTACCATTACTAACTCATTATCACCAATAGACAGGCGGTATTGTTTTTACAACAACGATATATTGTATATTGCACATAAATAATTCATCCATAATGACCAAGATGGTACACTTGGTATGAAACCATTAAAGTAAGCCATTTTAGTTTTCTAATATAAAATTTCAACTGAATACGCTTTAAGTAACAGAAATGTTTATATTATTATTTATAAGCGTATATATATGATATCCCTTTACGCTCTATTTTTATATTAGGAATTGCAAATCCTGCTGCTTATTTTATACTGAAAACTATTGACTATTGTCCTAAAAATAACATCTTAACCAATTTTTTTTGGATAATAAGGAAACTATAATAAATACAAATATTTTTTTAAAAAGAACGGAATTTTATTGGGTGTGTGAGCCGAAAGTTACATGATGTTTTACAAGAGAGTATCCTAGTAGTGGTATGGGTAGCCAGAGTATGCGGAGTATCCAGGATATGCGGAATAGGCAGAGTATCCGGAGTAACCAGAGTAGCCGAGGGGGGCAGAGTATCCGGTGTAGGAGTATGGGTAGCCTCCGTAGAGGACCTGTTTCTTCACCCTCTGGGCCTCTTCTGGGAAGGCGGCCACGCAGGCGATAGCCAAGGCGATGAAGAACTGCAACAGGAAATCGTGTAAGTAAATAGAAAGTAGAAAGAGAAAACTAAGTATGTCTTCATATCCAGAGATTATTTAATTACAATAATTCAAAAACATAAATACTCACAAGAAATTTGATGGAAACCATTTTAAGATATCTGTTCACTGTTACAGAAGAACTGATGCTCTACTGGGAGGCTCGCCGCCTATATATACTGGAGAATCTAATGTCAAGGCTGAAGACACGCCTCTGGAGTTTGTTTTTATTTTGGGGCCGGTTTTTAAATATTTTCATCCGAAGGGAAAAATACCATTTACAACAAAATAATAAAGTGTATTCAATCCAGGTTCAAATCGAAAACAAATCCCGAATATGCTTAGTCTGAAAATTCAAAATGATAGAATAGATTTTGTTTTTTTTAAATTAGATTAATTATTTTCTTTAGTAAAAAAATATTTTTACTTAATGGTCTTTTGTTTGAATTCGAATACTTCGAATGTGAGCTTAGTATTTCTAAAGAGACATTACTAAAAAATCGGAGGTTTTATGTGGTGAGTTATGACCATGAAATAAATTGGTAAATATATTTTTATCACTTATTAAAACCGTATCAACCTAATTCAGAGCTTGTCTGCCAGATGGCACTTGTGTCACTCTTAGTATCCAATGCTATTCCCCCTCCTTAGCCAAGAGAGACTGTCAGTTGTCTTGAATCTTGTCGTGAACCAAATAAACAAACCAAACAAACAAAGCTAACAGTAAAACATAGTTATGTTCATCATTTGGAGTTGATACTGTTTCAGAACCCAAGAAGACCTTCTCTGCTACTAATATTTTTTCCAAAAATGTAGTTGTTTGACTAGTGTCACTTTAGAAATTCTAGTGCGATATGTACCTTGCACGTAGACTACAACAATATTAGACACTGTTATTTCGATTATCTGATGTTTGTTATTTATCAAAAGACCGCTGTCTCAGCCAATTCATTTCTATCAACACATCCTTCGAAACTGACCTCACCTCGCTCAGCTGTACTATTCCCCAGCTCCGTTTGATAATCATAATAATAATAAAAATCCTGTACTATTACATCCCAAGAGCGTTCAGTTCATGGTAGGGACTGTACTATTTTTAGGACAACTGCTCTGCAGATAGGTGATTTGAACCTGGCCCTGGCTTGGAAACACAACTTGATGATAAGACCCCATATTATAAAAAAACTACCAATACAACCCATGAAGGGTTTAGGGCTCAGGACGTATTAGAGACCTTATCGTTGTTTGTTTGTTCATTTAACGTCACTTTATGCAGCTAAGGCTAATCGGACGATGCTACAGAGGAAGCTCTAAATTTTGCCTATCCAGGTTTAATTAGGATAGGGATTTTTAACGAGTACCTGAGCCCCGGGACCCCCGTTGAACGTCCCTTCCGAAGGACGGCGTAACTAAGGTTATTTTACTCCCTAAAAAATCCTAGGGTCACCTGCCGGGATACGAACCCGCGATCGTGGGCATAGTAGTTTGTTAAGCTAACCACTAGACCATAGGTCGCCCAGAGACTATGTTGTTTCTAATACAAGGGAAGTGCGGGGAGGTTGATTTGTCCTCGATCACGCTCAACCGACAGGTTTTTTCCCAATTAAGAGTATCCACTTAATTGAGGCTAGGGTAGCCCCAAGAGGGTCTGTAGATCCTACCGGTTTAAGCCGTGGAGGCTTTTAACAGATTAAATAATTTATCTGTCACTGGTGGATTTTAACGCAAGACAGTCAGCATAGCAACTCAGTGCTCTACATAAACTACATACGACCTGTGGTCTAGTGGTTAGCGTAACAAACTACTGAGCCCAAGATCGCGGGTCGTAGCCCAGCAGGTGGCCCTAGGATTTTTTAAAGGGAGTAAAAAATCCTTAGTTACGCCGTCCTTCGGAAGGGACGTTATAAACGTTTGCCCCGAGCCTGTACGGTGTCAGTTACTCGTTAAAATCCCTATCCTAATTAAATCTGGATAGGCAAAAATTAAAGATCCCATTTAGAATCGTCCGATTAGCCATAGCAGCACAAAGTGACGTTAAATGAGCAAATTACAGCACTCTACATATTGATGTACTCCCTATATTATATGTACCACCCGAATAGACTTTTCCAAAAAGGTCTCCTCAAGCTCTATTGGGATGAATCAATTATTTCGGATCATACAATGGGTCATAATAGACTGGATATCCTCCTTACAGATTTTAGAGAGAAAAAATAAAGTCAGAACTTACTGATGTTGGGAACATCTAAGATGATAATAAAATATTCTTTTTGGAAGAAAAACGCGGGAAATTCCAGAATTTTGCAATAGGTCTGATGGAATGATATTAAAATGGAGAAACCATTTTGGAAACAAGTACATAAACATACAAAGAAAACTTCTAATAAGATAAAAATAAAAAATTACATTTATCTGATTTTTGTTTTTAACCTTTGCTGAAGGAAACTCAATACAAGTTGTATATTTTTATTTACAGAAAAGATTGTGAAAGTGTACAGTAATGACATTTCATTTTATTAACCTGTAGCAATACAACCCGTGAACGGGCCTGGGGTTGAGTACACGGTTGAGACTGCACTGTTTCATGGACAACGGTCCTGCAAGCAGGTGACTTGTCCTAGGTCACGCTCAACCACCAGATTTTCCCCCGTATATAGGGTACCCTATTTTTATAATATTTTATAGAGGCTGGGGGGCCTCAGGAGGGCATGGCAACTCAGTGTTGTACCACTGAGCCACCCCGCTCCCATTTCATTTTATTAGGCAATTATAAAACCAATTTAATCATTAATGATCTCTAATTTAATAGCCTATTTTGAAGAATAATTTGAAGAAAAAATTGAATCTCCGACTCACACTCCTAAGATGACTACTTCACTATTATCATTAACAAACAAAATTCTAATATACAACATGCTACTTTGCTAAGTGTGGGGCTCATGCAAAAAATCCCACTTACAGACCATTCAAATTTTTCAATCAAAATTCCTTCGTTATATTACACATAGTCCCTTTTACATCACTAATAAAGCATTACACAAAACCTCGAAATGCCACTCGTGACAGATACAATCAAGAAAAACTACAAAAAATTTCATGATTCACTCGCTGGACATCCAAATTTACAGGTACAATCATTTCTGACAGACACATTACCACAGAATCCGACAAGGAGACTGACACGCCTCTGGAGCAGGATCTACTACAGTGAGATGAACCAGGCTAGGAGTGCCTTCAATGGGAGGTTTCTTCAAATACGCTTCCACGAGAATCCCTTAGGGGAGGTTTTCGATATACAATATGTGCACAATGACATTTGTATAATTTCTGAAATAAATATGTTTATTATTTTGAAGTAATAATTTTTCAAAGTATAGAAGTTCTGTTTAAATCAAGATACATGTTATAATGAACTTAAGTTAACTGTAAAATGAGAAACACTATTATCATATTTATTATTTAAATTAATGAATTATTTAATTTAGACTCAGAGATGAAGTTTCAAAAAGCAATATATCCTCAACGTAACCTGAGCTCTGTTATTATTAAAAGTAATGCCTATAAATTCGAAAATATTTCTTCCTCAGTCTCACTTTTTTTCTCCTCGTTATGATAAATTAATCTATTCTGTTCTAAAAGGTTCTAGACTCTTTCTTGTTTTTATTTTAATTTTTTTTTTAGGAGTTTGAATTGGAAGCAAATAATTACGCCTCACACTTGTATTCGACGGATCGAAATCGATCCAAATTATTAATTTTGTAAATTATTTTTATTTATTGTTATTTGATGGTCATTATTTACATAATTTTTGAAGAGAAAAGATTTGTCCTGGCTGGGATTCGAACCCGGGTCTTCCGCATCACTATGGCGGTACTTTTCCAACTAAGCTACCAGGGGTCGTAACTAAGCCAGACAAATCCATTCTCTTCACCGATCCTAAATCCCCATTCTCGCAATGTTTTATCCCAATTAAGGTTCCCCCTTTATAGAGTATGGGTAAGCCCACGGGTCTCCCGATCCCATTCGACTGGTTACGAGGTAAATAATTTATCTGCTGCAGCTGATCTCCAACTCGGGACCTAAATATAACAGAACACAAAGCTTAAGGCTTTTTAAAAATTACCCTAAATCACTATAAATTAATTTTACATATGGTCATTCATTATTTCTTTTGATACATAATTATTAACCTTTCGAGTTCTTTAAATAGAAAAACTAACATTTTTAAGACAGATAAAAATCGATAATGGTATATTATTGGTTTCTAAGATTAAGTCCTGGTAAGATATATTTGTACAATAATAATATAATAATATCTCATAAAGGCTCTTGGGTTCAGTTCATGATAGAAGCCGCTGATTCTAGGAGACCGGTTGTGCTTTCTACGAGATTAAGTTCAACCACCAGGTTTTTCCCAAATAAATTATATCCATTTTATAGAGGCTGGGTGAGCTCCAGGAGGGTCTACAGACCTCACGGGGTTTATCTATGGCTCTTAGCAGATTAAATAATTTATCAGTCACAGCAGGATTTGGACCTAGGAGCTTTTACAGCAACTAAGCGCTCTAAAAAGTAGGGAGTAATGAACGCTTCTCTCTCTCTCTCTCTCTCTCTCTCTCTCTATATATATATATATATATATATATATATATATATAGTGTCAAAAACAAACATTTCTTATATACAATCAATCCGCAGCTAACCCATAAATTTACTCAATTTTTTAAAAACATCACTGTGTTCAAATTTAAAACAGAAATGCTACATATGTTTGATTAATGGCATGACACCTATCATCAAGTTTAAAGACGACTAAATATTTGTCTTCCTCAATGACAGGAGCACAGGTAGCCCTGTTTTACCACCTACAACAGCCTCGTGTTACCACTCGCCACTAAAATGTTTGTTTGTGACACTTCAACTTGTTAGGAGTGACGTGTCGACTGTTCCAACTGTCATGAATTACCTCAATTGTTTGTCGTGAAATGTTTGAAACTGAGACCGACTGGGCAATGGGCGAGGCTATTTAGGTTAATTGAACGTGGTCTTACCGAGCTAAACGATTAATTTAACAAACATCAAGTTACAAAAAAAAATCACCAGCATTCGCTATTTAATTATTATATCCTTAACATCAACTATCTGAAAGATGGTGGAATTTAATTTTTTAAAAATGGCAAATTTTAATGTTTGAGGTATGGTTTTGATTTTATTATTTTCCAGTTACAAATGAAGAAATACAAACCAGTTACAATAAAAAAAAATTACAGTCAGAGTTGTTGTGTTTTACTTGAGTTTAATATGGTTTATAACAAATTTTCCAGACCATTTGACAACTGTCAATAATCGTTTTAGATTGGATTCTTATCCAGAGGCCGATTGTGTTTCCCACTACAACCCATGGAGTGCCTTGTGATTAGTACGTTGTAGAGACTGTACTATTTCTTGGACAAAGGTTGTGCAGGGAGGTGATTTGATCAGGCTCAACTACCAGATTTTACCTCCTACTTCGTAACCACTTTATTAAGCCTGGGCGAGCCCCAGGAGAGTCCTAGATCCCCCAAGATTCATCTTTGGCCTATAACAGATTAAATAAAAGCGGGATTTGAACCCAGGATCTTCGGCATGGCAACTCAATGCTCTACCGCTGATTCCTCAATGATTAAAACAAATATGATTAATGAACATTTTGGTTACAATTATCATATACTATGGGAATTGACTATCAATGAGTCACGTTAATAGTATTATCCAAATTATTTAAATAATTAAACTAAAAGTTATCTGTATTTTAAAAAGATACAATAGGGTTCTTCATCATCTAGGTGTGTGGGAATACCCAGGTACAATACAATATACAAGCGGCTCTGTCCGCTCTCGTTCTCCGCTCCCTTAAGGACTTACTAATTCTTCAGGTATCTTCACCCACTCTTAGGTTCTATTGCTACCTGTTAACGTGACCCTTTTGTACCTACTTTTATAAATGATATTTCCCTTAATTTTATTCCATGACAATTAGTTAATCACTTCTAAGACCTATGGCATGTCCGATGAATAGCAGAGGTTATATTTTGAATTATCTTAATCCGAACGCTCATACAGGCGTTAGGACGAAAATATTCGTTGTAAAATGGGTTACCATAATCGGAAGTTTTCGCGACGACTTACTATATACTACCGCAAATACTTCGCTTATTACTCACAGTGAATTTAATTGATTACACACAGTTTCGTCTCGTAAAAATTTTTTTTAAGGCGATCATTAAATATAATGAATATACATATGCGACCCCTGTAAATAAGTGGTTAAGTCGAATTTTCGTCCTGATATAGTTAATTGTATTGAGGGAAGCGAAATCGTGGCATTCTCGAAGTTTTTGGCTTGAAACGAAGTTATATTATAAAAAACAACTCCATTTTTAGCCAGTATTTGACTTGGATACTTATTCAATACAAAAACAAAATCATTCGGCTTCCTTAAGTACAAAAGCTCATTTAGAAAAAAAATCAACTTAACCACTTAATCACCAGGGCTGTAGATATAATCACTCACAAATGTATGCATTAATTATTTCCATCCACATTTTCTTCAACGGACAGGTTTGAAACTAAGATATGTCCGAAACCGGAGGGCCTTGGAATTTTCCAGTATATATAGGCGGAGAGTCTCCCAGTAGAGCATCAGTTCTTCTGTAACTGTGAACAGATATCTTACAATGGTTTCCATCAAATTTCTTGTGAGTATTAATTATATATTTAAATTATTCTAATGAAATAATCTTTTGAATTGAAGAGATACTTAGATTTACTTTTCCTTCATCAATTTACTTACACGATTTCCTGTCGCAGTTCTTCATCGCCTTGGCTATCGCCTGCGTGGCCGCCTTCCCAGAAGAGGCCCAGAGGGTGAAGAAGCAGGTCCTCTACGGCGGCTACCCTTACTCCTACTCCGGATACTCTGCCCCCCTCGGCTACTCTGGTTACTCCGGATACTCTGCCTATTCCGCATATCCTGGATACTCCGCATACTCTGGCTACCCTTACCACTACTAGGACACTCTATTGCAAAACACATCATGTAATTTTCGGCTCATATAAACAATAAATTTACGTTTTTAATTTTATTTATGTGTTTTTTATATGTACTTAAACCCTTCCTTTTTTAAAACTTTAGTCGTTTTCAACATTTCTCTGAAGAAAATACTTTCAAACAACATATTATACTTTTAATATACGTTTTTTATGTTTATTATAAATTATTAAATATGTTCTTTTATCTTTAAATATTAAAAAGTGTATAAGAACGTTTAAGTTAGCACATTTTTATAACGACAATTAATCGATCGACCCTTGTCTATAACATTAGTTAAATTAGAATGCTTACCTCACTGGTATGATATTACTTGTATACGGAATGGGTATGCTAATATTTTACCTAGTATATTGTGCGATCAGGACTGAGTTCAAATGATCAAGGGGTGAAGTCGATGAACTACAACAAAATAAGCTAAACTGATTGTATTGTGCATACGTTTCGACCTAGATTTCCATTTTCAGGACAGAGGGATGAAGAGTCCAACTGCCCTGAAGACGGCCTAAAACCTAGGTCGAAACGTAGGCACAATGAAAAATGCCTACCTTATTTTGTGTAATTCATCGACTGCCCCCCCCATTATAATTTATTTTATTTTAGTTGTTATTAATTTTTAAATTTATTCATTTGAAAAGAAAAGATATGTCCAGGACCGGGACTCGAACCCGGGTCTTCCTGATCACTAGTCTGGGACTCTACCATTTGAGCTATCCTGGGCCCTAATGAAGTACGCTTCTCGGCCATGGTCATATCTTTTCTTTTTGATCCCAAGTCCCCGCGTTCTTGCATTTTGTGAAGTATACGAGAGGAAGAATGTTCTTTGAACATTATTTTAATTTGGATCTAGTTGACTTACGTCATTATAATTATTATAATTTATTTTATTTTAGTTGTTATTAATTTTTAAATTTATTCATTTGAAAAAGAAAAGATATGTCCAGGACCGGGACTCGAACCCGGGTCTTCCAGATCACTAGTCTGGGACTCTACCATTTGAGCTATCCTGGGCCCTAATGAAGTACGCTTCTCGGCCATGGTCATTGTAATTATAATCATGGTAATTATAATGACGTAAGTCAACTAGATCCAAATTAAAATAATGTTCAAAGAACATTCTTCCTCTCGTATACTTCGCAAAATGCAAGAACGCGGGGACTTGGGATCAAAAAGAAAAGATATGACCATGGCCGAGAAGCGTACTTCATTAGGGCCCAGGATAGCTCAAATGGTAGAGTCCCAGACTAGTGATCTGGAAGACCCGGGTTCGAGTCCCGGTCCTGGACATATCTTTTCTTTTCAAATGAATAAATTTAAAAATTAATAACAACTAAAATAAAATAAATTATTTTAATTAACTTAAACCAGAAACTATGTATAATTTAGGAAGAGTCTAGTACACAATAGAAAATCTATGTTAGCTAACGATTGTGCTCGGGGATGATTTAGTCGGGATCTCGCTCAACCCCTCCCCATTTAATAGTACCCACTTTTTAGAGGCTGGGTGATCCCCAGGAGGGTCTACACGTACCATCGCGTTGATTAAGACTGTTTAACGAATCTCTGGAGAGAGAGAGTACTTCGATAAAGAAGAATCGGATATTAAACCTTCAGTTATTTTTTCGAATTCTCATAAATCCCTCTAGTGGAAAGAGTCCGAATTTTTCCTAACATTCAGATGACTTCTAATTGCGCAAACATATTTAATTTAATGGTTAAATAAGATTATCCGTAAGGAAAATTAAAAATATTTAATTCAAGGAACTGAGTAAAATCAATAACTAATGTTATGAGCTAGACAATATTTTTTAATATTCATTTTACGAGGTCTTTCGGAGCTTACCTCGAACGGTTATAAAAATAAATTAACTCTAGGGTTTATAGCGTAGGATTAAAATTGTTAAAAATATTTCATCAAGAAGTTTAAGGAAGCTGTAGAATATTTGATGAGGACGTACGGGATGAAAATATAAAAAAGTTAATGCTTTGTTAGAAAAATTCGAAACAATTAATCTCTAGCTTGATCTAAGTAAACGAGGGTTAAATATTTTACATTATTTTAAAATATTAATCGAACATTGCTTTTCCAAAATTCAAGTTGATATTTGTTTTTCTTTATATTAGTCTTTACCATGTACTGGGCCTCAAACCCTTTACGGATTGTTGTGGTATACATTTTTTTTTAAACAATCTTTGGGCCAACTGCCGGGATTAAAATCCTAGTGGAGATGTGTTTTATATCTGAAAATCTGTTTTTTATCTATAATAAAAACTCCTTGACATTTTGTGTATAGGTAAGTGATCGATTAGATGCGGGAAAGAACGCCATACTCTGCGACTCTATAAAAAAGACTTTCGTATCATGATATATAGAACCATCCCACGATGTATAAAAGCCGTATCATAATGGTTCAAAGCCTGGGAAGTCGGCATGGCGAAACATTTCTGACTCTTGAATTAATTTTTTATAATTTATTCATAGAATTGTATCATCAACTACTTCTGTTCAATCGAACGAGATGTCGAAGTCATATATTTCAATTCACAGACAGTTTAACGTTTCTTTTCATAATCTGAGTATTCTCCAATTACTAAGAACATTTTTAGTTAACTTTCGTATAGTTAATTTCAAAACGTCGAGGATGTTAATAGCAAAACGAAATAAATATAAGTTTTTTAAAATGAGATCATACCATTCAACGCTCAGTAAATGCTGTCAGAAAGCTAGATGACCAAAAAGATCCAATTGAATTATTGCAAAAGTTTTGGATAATATTAAAACACAATTTTCAGTAATGAAGGGTTACTGATTCCTTAAATAGTGATAATATATTTATAGGTTAAATAGGTTATAGGTTATAGGTTATAGGTTAAACAGATGTTTGGAGCCACGTAGCAGTGCTCCCTTCAGTGCTGAATAAAAACAGCATCTAATTTTTAAATTATTGTTCTTTTAATTATCTTTTGTTTTTAATTTATTCATTGAAATTTAAAACCGAATTATAACAATACAACAAGTAAATGGCAGTAAAGCCAAGTGGATAAACTACCCAGTGGTAGTACTCAAATAACAAATTCAACTTAAAAGGCACGAGACCATCTTCTTTTCATACGCCATGGAGGATTATTAGGAATCGAAGAAGTAGCAAGGTTCGAAACTATTCGGTTTGAGTGAGAATGAACTTTTTCATTAAGAGATTGATATTGGGTTCGGGCAGAATCACTCTTATATGAGTCTTCTGTAATTAATTGGGAGCTTAAAGCGTTTGTCTAGTAAATCTTGAAGTAGCCTGAAACGGGCAGCACTTTCTTGGCTCCTCAGTTTAGTATGAGGATTCCAAGTTGAACGTTTGTCTAGATGTATTCTTAAGTGTCGAATTTGTTTATGTTTGTTTTAATTGAATTTTAGTACTTTACCTTATAATACCATATTACATATGGCATGCTCAGGTATACCAGTTGCATACTTACTAATGTGTGATGTAACGTATTTTATATGCATCTAACATATTATTTTGATTTTGTCCTAGTAATACTTGAGTTTGTGAAACTTTTGTCATTTTATTTTTTCCTTATTTTTATTTACTTTTTTTATTTACTTATATTGATATATTATTAATTAGAATAGAATAGATTAGAAAAATAATTTTATTCTGGGACCAGGTCCCTTTAGAATAACAGAGAAGAACAAAATAAATGATTATATATCTGGCCAAAGGGCTACATAAAAATAAAACAATAATTACATAATATCCTGAAAGTAAATAACTAAACAGGTATGTTTTGGTAGAGAATAAGAAAATGTGATACGAAATTAAAATAAACGAACAGACATATTTACAATAAAATAAATAAGCTTTTGGAATAAGAAGAACAATGGCATTATTATGAATGAGGAATATTTACAGTAGTTTGAATTTATCTATAAATTATATATTGATTATAAAGCATCTGATTGGGAATTGAGAAAATGTAGGAAACATTTGTATTTAAATGAGGTTAAAGAAGACGCATGGCGGATATCGAGAGGAAGAGAGTTCCAAAGAGAGATAGAACGGGCTAGAAAGTAGCGCTCAAAAGTTTTGGTTCTGTGGGACCGGGTATAAAGATCAGAAGGGCGAGATCTTGTGCCCTGGGATTGGATAGAGGATTTGAATTGTAGGAGACTATAGATATAAGACGGATGTTGTGAGTTGATAGTTAGATATAAGAAAGAACCAAGGAAGTAAAGTCTACGGATAGAAGGGAAAAGCCACTTTACCTCAGCGTACCGGCGAGACACGAGACCTCCTCGGGGCGTCGAAGACAAATCGAAGCAAACAGTTCATAATCCGCCTCAACCTCTCCTCGAGCCTGATCGAGAGGCCACCATATGCCACACAAACATATGGTTATGTTTATTATATCATTTATCAAGTTTAATTTGAAATTATCTTATGTGAAGGTAGCAAAAAGTTGTGAATGTACTATACCAGGATAGTTGTATTACTGTCTACTGCTTTCCGATGATCATGCTTTGTTAATTGTTATTATTATTTTTTTTATTGATCAGAAACATTATATTCGCAGTCCAAGTCTGGCGTAAAGAGGTTTTGACATTTAAAAATTATTCAATTAGAGTATAAGTGTATCTGAGTATAAAATTCATCAATATTTTCTTATTTGTATATTTTTTTTAACCTCGTATTTTCCTTACTCACCTTTCTTTTGCATAAAAGGTTTATTGATATCAAAATATTTTTTTGATATCAATAAACCGGTTTGTTGCTAATGCAAATAGTATGTGCTAATATTGAGGTCATGGGGATTATGAACTACCAATCACTTAATAAAATGAATGAAAAACTTCTTAAAAAGAAAAATCCAGATTTATTCATACGGGAGAAAAGACATGTCGTAGAACATAAGAGAGGCCTGGTTCATTGCCGGTGTTTAGACTACGTAGGTCCTGGCTGCTGCTGGGAGATGTGCGTATCCGTAAGGGTAGACTGCTGGGTGTACGGCGTGCACGGCTGGTACAACTCCTGGCACTACGCCATGGTACGCCGGCATCAACAGGGACCTCTCGAACTTGCCTTCGTACTTGCCTGGCCAATAGGAGCCATCATCATCAGCGTACTTCATCATCACCATGCCTTCCTTCTCCTCCGCAGCCGCTACGGCGCAGAGAGCTGCTACTGCGAAGAGGATCTGTAGTACCAACAAATGGCGTCAATTTTCAATTGAAATAGTGATATTATATCTGTAGCACCGGTGAATAAGTGGTTAAGCCGAATTTGTCTATAGAAAGTTTATTATATTGTAGGGTGCGGAGTAGTGCCATTTTTGTTGTTTTTGTCTTAAAATGGAGTTGTAATATAACCAGTAACTCCATTTCTAGCCAATGCCTGTCTTAGTATCTATTCTCTACGAAAATGGCGCGATTCCGCTTATTTTTATACTAGAAAAACTTCGACTTAACTACTTATTCACCGGGTCTATAGGTATGTATATACAGACTTATACATATACAAGATAAAAATGTTAAAAGAGACATAAATTATAAATAATATGTAATACGAAAATTCCCAAAAAGAAAAGCCTTAAATATCTAAAATACTGAAAAAAAACACCAGTGAACGTTTTGTGAATCTTTCTGGAGCAAAGTTACTGTTTATAATTGATGAGTCTCTTTGGGCTGTTGGTGTGAGAAGTGCTGCACTTTGCGTTCTTTGGTGTGATTTTCTTTTGTCGTACTCTTCAGTAGACACTTTCCTTTGTGATCTTGAATTGGGAAAAGTTGACTGATTGGTTTATTCAGTGTTTTAAAGACATGACATGAAATAGCTTTGATTTTTACAGTATTCATAATTTATTCAATTAGTATAAGATGTTAATTAATATTAGATGATAGCACTACTTATTACAAACCATTTAAGTGTTTAAGCTTATAACCATTTAAGTCAATCATGTGATCGAATGGCGATAGTATATGTTTATCTGCTTAACCAAGTGCCCATTGCATAGGCATTAGAACCAGATTTAATAATACACTGGAAATGAAAACACCTCTACCTATAATATCACGATAATTATAATAAATAAATAGAGATCAATTTTGATTTAGAAAAAAGTATGAAGTTTAACGAAGAAGTTGAGGTACACTATGAAAATGAAAATCATATTATCTTCCTTCAGAGAGAATCCTACTCGTTAAGTATCTGCCATAACTATTGAATGAGAGGTTTTAAACGTTTTTTTTTTATTATTTTAACAATTTTGTACAAGTTGTTTTTTGTATCTAAAAGATCGCGCCACATATCTTGATCCAGCCAGTCTCTTTCTCTACGGCCCCTCGCTGCCATGCTCTCCTCCACACCCTCCAACCATCTTTTTTTGGGTCGTCCTCTTTTTCTCCTTTCCACAGGGCAACATTCGAAGATTATTTTTGGCCATCGGTCCTCTGCCATTCTTTTTAAGTGGCCATACCATTTATTTATTATATAAACTATAATTAAAAAAGAGAAAATATCCCAACAAGGATATTTAAGGTTAAACATTTTTTTTATTTATCTAGTAATATTGCTATATTTTAAAGTATAAAGTGTAAAACATTTATTTTGACAATTGTTCGCTCTATTGTGTAGTAGATATTTAGTAGATAAATGCAAACAGGAAAAATTCATTTAGAGAAGAAGGGACCAATAAGACTTTTTTACCTGAGGAAATAGTTCTACAAATAGCCTCACTAAATTTTAAATTAAATCTTCAAATTGAAACAGAATAATTCCATCTCTTATGGGATTCTTAAATTGCTTTATTATTATTATGAAACCGATGTTTTTATTGCTCTCAAATTATTATATAACTTTAAGTATACTTATTACATCTCTATTTAATAAATTCAGTAGACCTTCTTTAATTTATTCTTATTACATTAGTGTAGCTTCATTATATTGTAACTCTGACAATAAAGAACTAACTCCGTTTTCTTATTTTATAAATAAATTCGTTTCAGTAATATTAATATAATTTACATTTTATGAAATACTTTTTCCCTTTATTTACTATTAATCTTTTTACTGGTTAAAATCTTGTGGAGATAAAAATATTTTTTAAACATTAAGCATTATAACTAATAGAATTAAACATATTTAAATAGTAGTCAATAATCCCTTCATGGAATAATTAATACTTAGTTCTATAATTAAATTTTGGAATAACTAAAAAAAATTATTTGTTATTCTAAATTTTGGACTCGTTTAAATTTACAAAAAAAATCTTTACTCTTAGATAAATATACTTCTATAAATAATAAATATTTTCTGAATATTATGATAGAAAACCATTACAAGGGGTCACATGTGTTATAGGGGTGAGTATGGTGGTCGATTTTTAAAAGGAGTGAAAAATTCTTATTTCAGCCGTGCTGTGGTTAAAGAAATGTCCCTATCCTAATTAAACTTGGTTAGACAGCATTTAGAGCTCCCACTGTAGCATCGTCCGATTAGCGGTAGCAGAAAAAAAAAAAAACCTGTACTACTACAACCCGTTAACGGGTCTGGGGTTTAGTACATAGTAGAGACTGTACTGTTTCATGGACAACGTTTTTGCAAGGAGGTGACTTGTATAGCAGAATGAAGTGACGTTAAATATATAAACGAACAAAACCAGTTCAAATAAATTATATGTATTAATAATTTTTAAGCTAAATTAATAATGAACTATTCTACTACTTCATTATTCATGTGCTATCCTAAAGTTTTATTAGAGAAAACTTTTTGGAAACTCTCTCAATAATAAAAATAAATAAATTTATTAACTATGGATACCATTTATTATAACAAGTTCCAATTTATTAATTTTTAATTATTACTTAACATTATATGATGGCTAAACATGAAGGACTTACGAAAACTCTGAATGATGCCATTGCTGTTGTCGGTTGCTTCCTTGTCGAGGATGTACCTGATGCTGATCTCAGGGGACGGAGGACTTTTATACCAGCCCTGAGGAGGATCCTCGTCCTCCCATTGGTCAAGAACTGGAGAAGGAAAAAGGAAAACCCTTGTCGCCCTTGAGGACCTGGCTCGAGGAAGAATGCAGCAGGTGGTGCATGTCTGCAAAAACACAAGAACTGCATCTCCTGCATTAACATAAAGTCCTAACTGGTCTTTTTTGCAACGGCCTTAATAGCAGCATTTATTCTCCGAAGTTCTAAATAACCCCTCTTGGGAAAGTTTTATTCATAATTTTGGCTCTTTGATAACAACATTTGGTAAAGATTTCTTTTGGGAAATCAATGCCCCACATCATTCTTACTTTTGTATCTGGTTTTCTCTTAAAGCATTATTTTTATATTTTATTTAATCTATTTTACCTTAGCCGTTCTGTCTATGTCATTAATATTTCTGTATGTTATCTTGACTGTGACCTATTTCGGAAGGAACGTTAAAAGGGTGATCCCGAGCCTGAACGATGCCAGTTAAAAATCCCTATCCTAATTAAACCTGGATAGGCAAACTATAGAGCTCCAAATGTAGCATCGTCCGATTAGCCATAGCAGCATGAATTGACGTTAAATGAATAAACGAAACGAATCAAATAAGTCGTCACTATCTAAAAAACAAAAATTAATCACTTATACACTTTGGTTTCTCACTCTTGATAGACTATTACTTGTGTTGACCCTATAATTACTAACTGTATTACAATAAATTTTACTAATGTATCTGTTTTTTTTTGTTTTCAGGTAAACCTTTATGGATTGTTCGCAGTTCCTGGAATAGATAAGTATTAATTATTCTTAATAAGATTTTATATAAAAAATCATTGTAGGGAATGCAGCTTATCTATTGGTCTGGTTTTTTTTTATTCAATCGAGCGTCGATTATTTTAAAAAAATTTGAGAAGTTTGTCATGAATGGATTGATATCATGTTCCAAATCAGTAACTAACGAGGTATTAAGGTCATTTATGGCTAATGAATAAGCTCGTTATTCAGTACAAAGCAAGCATTGAGAATTTTACGAAATATTTTGGATTTTAAGGATTGGATTCGAGAGGAATTCGATGGCTTAGTGGAGCCCCAAAGTTCTACTTTTAAGTCCAAATAGGTGTTATTACAGATATGTATATGAGTCTTTTGTTATTAATTGGAAGCTTAGAGCGTTTGTCTAGTAAAATTTGAAGTAGCCTGAAACGGCTTAAAGTGTCTTGCCTTTTAAGTCTAATATGAGGATTCCATGTTAAACGTTTGTCAAGGTGTAAAGACCAATATATATCAGGTATTTCATTTTCATTATTTCGCATACGATAGGTATATAGCTCTTCGATCTCCTTCAGATTACAGATACGAACAACTAACCAAATTGCGATAGTGAATTTCAGCTGTTAATAGAATAAATAATTTTGGGTGCCACAACCGGTCTTGACATCGAGACAAAGACAAGAATAACTCAGCAATATACGTAAAATAAAATGAAACCTCTACAATTAATGAAGGGTCTTCGCTTTAGTACATGGTAGAGACTGTACTGTTTCTAGGGTAACATTGAAGGAAGGTGATTCGTCAGAGATCACGCGCTCAACCGCCAGGTTTTCCTCCCAATGAAGGGTACCCACTTTATAGAGGCTGGGTGAGCCCCAGGAGAGTCTGCAGATCCCACAGGGTCCATTCATGGCTGTTAAAATATTAAATGATTTTTCAACAACAGCTGGATTGGAAGCTACATATTATTTACTGTTTACTAAAATCCCATCGGGTAAATATTGCGTGACTGTTTATAGTTTTTATAAATCTATATATTTATTCGTTCTTTTTTAAACTTTTGTCGGCTGTATATAATTTTTAACCCTTGTTTTCAGTCGAAGTAAGAACCACTTATATTTTCTATAGAAGTGTAGTTTTTTTTTCCTCCCTAATCTTTGTTTATGCTTAGACGGAAATTTCCTAAGCGATTAAATTTTAAAACTTTAAAAGGGCCAAGTTGGTCCAATCGAGAAGTTTATAATTTTTTTTAGAATCATTATCGCTCTCTCTCACTCTCTCTCTCTCTCTCTCGACCTCTCTCTAGCTCTCAAATACGAAAAGTTTTACCTGGGCTACAAACAAGAAAGCGGCGCAAGAAACAGTTTATTTTTAATCGACTTGTTATTGCGCTAGGGAAGTCTAAGGCAGTTTAATGGAGTAATTAAATCCCAGGTGGTCTACTGACGAAGAAAAACACAAGTAGGATCTTAAGTAAGATACATTTTTAAACATTAAGTCCTTTACTATTCGTAAATTGTTTAAGTAATTGAAGACTCCATTTAGGTCCGATACTTGTTTTCCGACATATCGTCATGATTATTTGAGTCCGAAATCGATATGAGTTTAAATTAATTAAAAAAATATTTAGTCGTTGTTATAGTTATTATTGGTAGTTAGCATTGCGTATTTATTTTATTACAATTTATCTTTGAGGTTTATACTCTAGAAATGTATTATGTATTACAGATCGGTAATGATTGATATTTTTTTTCCATTAGTTCTTTTAATAATAAATAACAAAAATAAAATCATAATAATGAAATACAATTAATGCAATTTGAGGATGAGAAAGAAAGCAAAAACACTGGGAGAGATTGAAAGAGACGTGGAAGAGAAAAAAAGAAGTTAAAACAAACGTAGCCCATAGTGGCTACTCACTAAATATATAACATAACTATAATAGAAAATATAGTATATACTTAATATAAAAAATTAGTTCTTGTCTTTTAATGAGAGAAATAAAATCATAATGCAGTTTGTTTGCTCTTAAAATCGAACAAGTTTGTATATTCTTTTATTTGGAGAAGAAATTCGTTGACTGTAAGTACTTATGAAGGATGGAAATAGTTGGAGGTGCAGTCAAAAATTTACACAATAAATAAGTGGAAAGTTATTATATTTTATTTGTGCCAACGTTTCGACCTACTTTGTTGGTACCTATTTGGCCGGGACTCGAACTTTGTCATAGTTTCTTTTTTAAAATATTAAATAACATAATTATGGCATACCTTGCATTAATAATAGGAACATTTTGGTCTACATTTTTTCTGTAGAATTGAAAACACATTCACTACTAAAACTCCCAAAACACAAATAAATTTTATCCACTGTGATGGAATGTGAATGTTGATAATTTTAGACCAACTGATAACATTTGTGTGTGTTGATTATAGCATTGATTTATATTTGTAGTCCTGTCATAAAGATTAATTATATAACAAGTGCTATTAAGTGCTATCATATTATGATGAATGTTTTATTGTAAAAGTAATATTTTATATTCAGAGCCTATATTATTATATTTATATTATAAATTATTATATCTTGTTTCTGAGTTTCCTTTTATTATTTACTTTTCTCACTATTTTGGATTTTTTTAAAGCTTTTTTTCTTGGTTTATTTTGTTTCTCTATTAATTTGCTTTCTTTCAATTTAGATAGATCTTTTATAAATTAATATATCATTTGGGGCATTACAATAAATAATAAATATATTATAATTAAATTTAAATCTTTTATTACAATATTTATAATCCAATGTAATATATACTGATCCTGAGATATGTTTATGGCCCGGTTTCCGCTGAAGGGTCAGTGAAGTACCTCCTCAGAAGATTGCACAAGAACACAAATGCAACTGTCTAATTGTTATTCATTCTGCCGCATGCAAGTGACCAGCATGTTAGGTGGGTTGTACTAGATATCCTACAGCATATTCAGTTCAAGGTATTTACTATGGAATGAAGCTAATCGCTGACCTTAAGCGATAAAGAAAGCCCAACAATTTTCGAAAATAAATTACTTATCTTTTAGAACATAAGTAGTGAGCTGAAGAGGTTATAGTAATTTCGGAATGCATAGTGAACTAAGCAACAAAGTGATAATATTTGTCTAAAGTTCTGATGAGTTGCATTTTTTTTATAAGAGCGAACATAAAAGATTTAAATTTATTTTTATTAATTCTTCATTTGATGGTGAATATTTTTATTTTGAAGAGAAATAAAGATTTGTCCTGACCGGGAGTCGAACCCGGGTCTTCTGCATATCTAGTGTAGTGCTCTAATACGACCCCTGGTAGCTCAGTGGTTTAGAGCACTGCTCTAGGGATGCAGAAGACCCGGGTTCGAATTCCGGCCAGGACAAATCTTTCTTCAAAATAAAAATATTTGAAAGTAAAAGATTTAAGAATTTATGTTGAGAAAATCAAATTTAAATCTCTTTAATAAAAATTGGTCAAACGCAGAGAAAGAATAATAAAATATTATGGGGAAAGTTATTCAGGAAATAGTTTTGAAAAATCTGCTATAGAAGAAAAAATACAAAAATGGAAAGAGCATATGGTATTAACTGGAATGTGTGTACTGGAGCGACTAACAGTATCTTTCGACACACCACACTCCCTGGCAAGTTCGTGAGTACTTGTGGACGGATGTGACTCGACAGCTTCCTTCAGGACTTCATCAATATTCATTAATGGTCGCCCGGAGCCCTTCTTGCTTCATCGGCCGTGAAATTTTTTTTTCCAGCAATGTCTTAAAATTACGAGAATATCGTAGGACACTGTCATGTTTCTTCTTTGAAATAAATAACTAAACTGAGGCTTTTATTGAAGAAGTCCAGTGTTTTATTTAAAATATTTACAAACTTTTGACCTCTGGAATTTGATAAAACGGTCTTCTTTTTATATACCCTCCATTAATACCATATTATTAATATTAGCTGGAAATTAGATTTCATTTATCCATAAATCTGGATCTATGTTATATAATAAAGTTAGTAATGTCTATAGTAAAGTAGTCTCTCGACAGTTGACAACAAGAAAGATTTAAATATTGTTGTTATTATACACACGAAGGAACTAATTTGACCGAGTCGATTTTGAGAGCAACAAAACCAGGAGTTTGGAATGTTACTATAACCTGTATAGCCACTCCTCTATTATACGAATAGATTTATCTCCAAATTTCAGTTCTAATATTCATGAGGGTGTGATTTTGGCATATATTATCATTTTCGAAACCTTTCGTTAAAATTAGGGAGCTGAGTGGCTCAATGGTAGAGCTCTGAGCTGCCGTGCCGAAGGATTCTAGCTCAAATCCCGCTTGCCTGGCAGAGTTTTTATAATCTGTTAGCGGCCCGAGATCGATCCTATGGGATCAAGGACCTTCCTGGGGCTCGCCCAGCCTCTATTAAGGATAAGGAGGAAAAATCTGGCGGTTGAGCGAGATTTAGCACAAATCACCTCCCTGCATAGCCGTGGTCCAAGAAACACTACAGTCTCTACCATCTACTGAATCCCAGACCCTTCATGGGTTGTAGTGATACAGGTTGTTGTTTGAGTATTTTGCATTAAATATAACAGTGATTTTTTAAATTTTAGTTTTGTATTATACATAATAATTTATGATTTATTTTATTTAATTTGTTATTCATTTTAAATATTTTTATTTGAAAAGAAAAGATATTTCCAGGACCAGGACTCGAACCCGGGTCTTTCAGACCGCTAGTCTGGGACTCTACTATTTGAGCTATCCTGGGGCCTAATCAAGCACGCTTCTCAGTCGTGGTCATATCTTTCCCTTTCACTGATCCTAAGTCCCCGCGTTCCCGCATTTTTGCGAAGTATACGAGGGGAAGAATGTTCTTTAAACATTATTTTAATTTGGATCTAGTTGACTTACGTCATTATAATTATTATAATTAATTTTATTTTATTTGTTACTAATTTTTAAATATTTTTATTTGAAAAGAAAAGATATGTCCAGGACCGGGATAGCTCAAATGGTAGAGTCCCGGTCCTGGACATGCCTTTTCTTTTCAAATAAAAATAATAATTGATGGCTTCTGAGAAAGATGTAGTATTTTTCAGCAGTCCTACCACCAAATTATTGAAACAATATGTAGCTTGTTTTATTTTTAAAATGTATGCATTCTATTTTTTAAATTTAAATTCAAAAGCAGTGCTACATCTTGTGTAAAGAAGTCGGGACTGCGGCTTTGGGTAATTCCATGTAAAAGTCTACCGTGAATGAAATAAAAATATTACTGGTTTTTATGGTTAAAATACTTAAGTAAGGTGGTAACACTGTAGTACTTTTAGTTTTCACTGATGGCAACTCATTTTTTTTTTTTTTTTTGTACTTTGGTAATACTGTCGATTTTAAGATGGCGTCATAAACACTAACTGCTGGCGCGTTTTGCAATTAAGTTTTAATTTGAGAGCAATTAAAAAGTTGAGATTTTAATGATAAGTATTAGTTAATTGAAATTTTGTAAGTGACGTTTTCATGTTTTAAATTGAACTCAAAAATAAAATTTTAATACACTTTTATATATTTAAAATGGTTGAAAAAGTTCCTACACAGTATACTGTAAAATTAGTTTCTAAGGTTTCTTTGAAAAATACAATTATTTTACATTC
This sequence comes from Troilus luridus, assembly GCA_964056705.1. Lineage (NCBI taxonomy): Eukaryota > Metazoa > Arthropoda > Insecta > Hemiptera > Pentatomidae > Troilus > Troilus luridus. Next base: position 102,935,679 of record OZ057416.1, on the reverse strand, counting down.
CAAAGTGACGGTAGTGTCAGTCAATTTTTGGGCTATAGTGTCAGTCACAATTTCTTTTTGTAATAAATTTGATTTTTAAAATACTGAGGTTCTTCATTTTATTAATTTCTAATAGTTTGTTTTATACATTTCAGCCCAAGATACAATTTAAAATTATAAAGCCTGCTCAGAGGAAGATATTCGAAGTTTAAAAACACGAGTTCCTTTTGCATGTAGTGTCAGTCACATTTCCATTTTGGCATATTCACAAAATGTTTTATGATGATATTTTTGACTACAGAGGGATAATTGTAGAATCAACTGTATGATCATACTCTGCAAACTAAAACCGTTGACATAGTATTATACATAATATGAAGCAAAATAAGGCGCATTTTGCGTCAAATGTAGAGTCAGTCACATATGGAATCACCCCTTTAATATTCGTCAATTTTATAAGATAATTATTATCTAACTGATCGAGCACGACAAAAAATAAACAAAATCGCGCCTCGATTCGTTGCTAAGCAACGTTGATAAAATTTTACATCAATAACGACTTAATTGTTTGTTGTTTGTTCATTTAACGTCACTTTATGCTGCTATGGCTAATCGGACGATGCTACAGTGGGAGCTCTAAATTTTCCCTACCCAGGTTTATTTAGGGTAGGGATTTTTAACGAGTACCTGACATCGTACAGGCTCGGACTTAATTGTTTAATAGAGACATTATTCTTAAATGTCTTCTTTTTTAAAATATATTTAACCTTTAAAAATCCCCAAGGCTAAATTTAAACGAAGAGACCAGACAACAAAGATATTATACTTTGTGTACCTTCATCAAACGAATATTTATAATCTTCTTACGAAATTTAATTAAAAGGATCCTGAATTAAAATTACCTTAATCTTCGTAGCTTTGTAATTAGACTTAATTAAAAAATAAGATATAATTAACCTCCCTTTGGAAGTTGACTTATAAAGTCGAATAACAATAAATACATAATTGTTTTTTTTTATTTATTAATTTAGGAAGCATTTAAATAATATTTACTTTGTGATTTATTTTACTATTTATCTCGGAAACAGTTTTTATATTAAAATTAATAATCATACATGAATCAAAATTCGAAATATTTATCTCTTAAACCGAATAATTTACTAGAGTCAGTTGTGCAAACTTTCGCATCATCATACTCATACTGAATATATATTATTTTTGTTTGAGTGGAAAATTGTTGACTAGGTAATTGTAATGATGGATTCAATTGTTCAATGAAGTCAATGATAATACAAAATAAGCAGAAGTTATTTTTTAATAGAGCCAACGTTTCGGCCTACAATGTAGGTCATCTTCAGGGCAAATAGAGAGTGCCTCGGCTGTGGTGACTTGTCAAACTTACATTTGTCAACTCAAACGTTGGCACAATAAAAAAAAAAGTTCTGCTTATTTTTGTGTTATCATTGACTGCATCCCCTAACCAATTCAATACATTATTATAATAATCCAGTCAACTATTTTCCACTTAAACAAAAATTATTTATATTTAGTATTACCGAAAATATAACTCGTGAGAGATACGCTATTGCTTTATTCAAACTTTCAAATTGCATTACAGAAAACTTCCAAAATAAACCACTAACAATACCTGCATATATTTATTTGACAATAAATTCAATATATGGACAATGTAATCAATATATGGACAATGTATGGTTTAAATGATACATCTTATAAAAATAGTTAAAAACCATACATCATGCTTTTTAACTATTTTTATAATTATATTTTTGGTTGATGGTTTTGAAAAAAAACTCGGAATCACTTATGTAGTTTTAGAAAACTCAGATGTTTTTAAGTAATTTTTGGAAAAGATGTCTCATACCAAAAGACAGAGGCTCGATTTGTGCCATTTGTTTCAATTTTGTTTATATATATATTTAACGCCAATTGTTTTAATTGTGTAATAAGTGGACCTCAGAAAGACATGTGTTATGTTTATCACAGAGCACCAAACAGTCATTAAATACACAGCAAAATTCTGAGTAAAACAACTTTATTTTTTTTTTAACAAAATACCATTTTTGCTACATTTATTCATTAGTTACATATGAACATGAAAATAAATATAGACTAGAAAGAATCTTCAGTTAAAAAACAAAACAAAAATAATCACTTGAAATAACAGGAACAAACCAAAAAATAAATAATTCTATATAAATAAATGCACAATAATATATACAATTTACTATTGTTTTAAGTTATTAAATTTTACAGTAAGTCATTTGTTACCGTTGATGGTTATTAGCTAGTAATTATAACTGATTATAGAGCATACAATGTAATATAATGCAATATAGACGATAACAATGTAATAACTTCAGGGAGCCTATTATATACTTAACAAAAAAAAAGTTAAATAATTTGCCACGAAATTAAAATTAAAATTGGCTCTTAATAAAAAGCGAGAATCATTTCAGTTTTTAAAACCATTCACAGTAATTCCAATTTTTTATATCGATCTCAATGATAGCTAATGAAATAACCTATAAAAGTAATTAAGCGTGATATAACATGTCAATAATCACAATATAGTCAAATTGAACTGAACTAGTTTGCTAGATTAACATTTAGCATATGCTAATTAAATGACACAATTAGAAGGTTACTACAGAACATTGGTAGTATTGGTAGTATTGGAACATGCATTGGTAGTATTCAGTTGCGACACCAATCACTGTTGTGATAGGCGATCGTGATATTATCAGGTCTTTGTAACCAAAAGCCGCTCGTGCTACAAGCTACATGCTACATGCTGTCGCTGTTCCTTGTTTGTTTACTTATTTTACGTCACTTTATCCTTGTTATATATCGATTATGCCATAGCACATGACAATCGATCTATTTATAAACATATGTTTGTAACTTGCGAATAAGGAGGCATTGTAACGGTTACAAGAAATATATGAAGTGTATCAAAACCTTGTGTTGATTAATCAAAGACATAACAGTTTGGCGACGAGGTGTAAATTTAAACATACAGTGCTCCGATATTTTTTTCTTTTTTATTAATTTTTAATTTTCAAGTTAGGTTATTGTTCCATTAGTTTTTTTTTCAAGACCATTTAGTTTTCAAGTAAGTTTGTCATCTAAATCACAATGGATGCTAACCAGTTCAAACAGTTTCTAGAAATGCAACAACAGAACTTCAGAATGATGATGGAACAATTTTCTCAATCTACACCGTCACTAAGTACTGTGAGTAAATTTGATAATTTCGATAAAAACAGAGAATCATTTCAACAATACATCGAAAGATTCAATATTTTTCTTGCTATGAAAGGCCTCGAGTCAGATAAATCAGTTGCAAAAAATATTCTTTTAAATAGTTTAGACCCTGAAATTTTTGAATTGCTCAATTTATCTATCGCACCAAGGGAGTTAAAATCATTAAACTTTGATCAAATAGTTCAAACACTTAAAGAACAGTTAACTGAAAAGAAGAATATACTCCTCGAACGACACAAATTCTTGTCACAAAAACAAGAACCTCATCAGTCAGTCCAAGATTTTGTCAATCATTTACGAAAATTCATTCCAAATTGTCAATTTAAATGCGAATGTGAAAAATCCGTATCGGACCTTTTCTTACATTCTCAATTTATCAGAGGAATTTCAAATCAGGAAATTCGCCATCAATTATTGCTTGATAATTCGACAACATTTTCAGACGCAGTTTTAAAGGCACAAACCCTAGAAGCATCTGCAGTTGCAAATCAACAATTCAACGAAAGCTCAACTAACAATATTTCACCTAATGTGAATAGGGTTTCACAATCACATGGTAAGGATCAAACCAATTCTAATTCAAGGCATAACACAAATTCAACCAAAATAAATATTGAAAATGCCCCACTCAGGAACCAATTAAAATTTCGTCTCAACCTTGAACATCTAGGAATCAATGGTCTTTGCTTAAAATGTGGTAAGTCAAACCATAATGCGAATCAATGTAGGATTGAACCCAATAAACTAAAATGCAAATTTTGTGAAAAATTAGGCCACATTAAGAAAGTTTGCTTAAAGAAGCTCATGGCTGAAAAGAAAACTGTAAATACAATAGATGATGAAGATTTATCTTTTCAAGACCAGTACAACGTATATGACGTAGTAAACATTCAGAATAAAACTTTAGAGGATGGTACTGGAAAATACCTTGTACAAGTACTAATAAATAACAAAACGCAACAATTTGAAGTTGATTCGGGAGCAGGTCAAACTCTTTTGAACAAATCAAGTTTTACAAAATTAAAATTAAATACTGAATTACGAAATACAAACATTAGATTCCGCTCTTACACTACAGGCGTTTTCGCACCAATCGGAATAGCAGATGTAGAGGTTCGGTATAAAGAAGCGAAATCTCAAGAAACGCTCTTCGTAGTTCCGGATAAATTTTCCAACATATTAGGCCGTTCCTGGATAAGGCGCTTAAATATTCGCCTAGAAGACATCGATAGCGAAAGAAACAAAGAATCAATACACCCAGTACACAAAATTATTCCAGATAATCCAGAAAGTGAAATATTTAATAAATTTGCTGATCTATTTCAAAATAGAGTTGGGTGTTGCAAAAATTTCAAGATTTCACTTAGACTAAGAACCAATGCAAAGCCAATTGCGTTGAAAGCCAGAGAGGTACCACATGCACTCAAATTAAAAGTAGAGCAAGAACTTGAATCATTAGAAAGTCAGGGTATCATAACAAAAGTGCAGGAAAGCGATTGGGCATCCCCACTAGTGGTCATACCCAAGGCTGACGGTTCAGTTCGTCTGTGTGTCGACTACAAAGTAGGCGTTAATCCGCAACTGCAAGACACACATTACCCAATACCAAAAATAGAAGACCTTCTAACAGCACTCAATAATTCAAAATATTTTTGCTCCTTGGATTTAACTAAAGCATATCTACATGTTCCAGTTGATGAAGAAAGTTCACAAATCCAAACGATCATCACTCACAAAGGTAGTTATTCGTTCAAACGTCTCTCATTTGGTATCAAAACCGCCCCGAATGACTTTCATCTTGTCATGGATAAAGTTCTAGGAGGCTTACCAGGTGTCACTACTTACTTCGACAATATAATAGTACATGCCGTAACTCGAGAAGAATGCTATAAAAACTTAATTGGTTGTCTCAATAGATTGCAAGAGAATGACCTACATCTTAATAAAGGAAAATGCGAATTTTTCAAAACAAAAGTTCAGTACCTGGGATACGTAATCGAGCAAGGGAAAATATCAAAAGACCCTAAAAAAGTTGCTGCTATTACAAACGCACCAAGACCAGCTAGCCAAGACGATGTTAAAAGATTTTTAGGAATGGTAACCTATTACAGCAAATTTATTCCCAATGTTTCTACACTAACTTATCCACTAAGGTTACTTCTAAAAAGTCACCACAAGTATAAATGGTCTCCAGCCTGCGAAAAAGCATTTGTGCAACTAAAAACGGAAATTGCTAGTGACCGAGTACTAACACCATTTAATACAAACTACCCATTAACGGTAGCTTGTGATGCTTCACCTACAGGAATAGCAGGAGTGCTCTCACACACCATTAACGGCGAAGAAAAACCTATTGCTTTCGCATCGCGCTCATTAACGAAAGCTGAGATGAACTACAGCCAACTAGACAGAGAAGCATTATCAATTATATTTTCTTTAAAAAAATTCTATTACTATATCTATGGGAAAAAGTTCACGCTCTTTACAGACAACCGTCCGCTAACCCACATACTTCATGAAAACACAAAGTTACCAGCCATGACTTCCTCCAGACTTTTACGATACGCATCGTGGCTCACTAATTTTGATTATCAAATTCGTCATAGGAAGGCAGAAGAGAATTTAAATGCAGATTTCCTTTCGAGGGCCTCAGTTGAAGATGACATTTCTCAAGACGAAAAATACATTGAAGAAGAGGTCTCTTTAATTTCAAATGAAAGAGTATATCAAATCTCAAATTTATCTCTCAACTATGAAACTCTTGGCGAAGAAACCACACGTGATCAGCTGCTTTCAAAACTAAAATTAGAACTCTTAAATGGTGACAATTGTGACGCTATTTATCATCTTCAAAACGGGGTTATATTCAAGGATCAGAGAGTCGTTATACCAACTTCATTGCAAGCTGCAGTCCTCAAAGAACTCCACCATACTCACATAGGAATTGTCAAGATGAAACAATTAGCCAGGCAATATGTTTATTGGAAAAACATTGATAAAGATATAGAACATCTTGTCAAATCATGCCAAGAGTGCGCTCAAATAAGGAAGAACCCCTCTAAAGCACCAATTCACCATTGGGAAGAACCAGGAGATAATTTTGAAAGGGTACACATAGACTATGCCGGGCCATTCCAAGACCATCATTTCCTAATATTAGTGGATGCAAAGTCTAGATGGCTGGAGATCCGCTTTTCAAAAAGCCCCCCTTCAACAGACTCTACCATTAACTATCTCCAAGACATCTTTTCCACACACGGTTTACCGAAAGTAATTGTTTCGGACAATGCAACAATATTTAAGAGTGCAACTTTTTCAGACTTTTGTTTGGAACATGGGATTTTCCAGAAGTTTATAGCCCCTGGCCACCCAGCCACAAATGGAATTGCGGAACGAAATGTGCAAACACTGAAAAATAAATTGAAGGCGATGGCTACTTCATCATTACCTCTTCAAAGGAAAATACAAGAAATTCTGATGCGATATAGATCAACACCCTTATCAAGCGGTAAAACTCCATCAGAATTATACCTAGGGAGGACAATAAGAATCAAATTAGATCTGTTGAAGCCACCAAAACAAACAACTTCCCTTGACACCACCATCATCGCACGTCAACTAAATGTGGGAGACCGAATTCAGTCTAGATGGTATACATCTTCAAACAAACCAAATTGGAAATTGGGTACAATAATCAAGAAACTTGGTAAGCGACACTACATGGTTGAACATGATGATGGCTATCGTCTTAAAAGACACATTAACCAATTATTAAAGGTCTCTATACCTAAGAAGGAAACTACTTTTGACCTCTCGCATCCAAGCATCATTATGCTACCTCAACAGGAAGGAGATCCACCAAATGGGGACAGGCCAGAACCACCACACACCTTGGAGGAGCCTCAAGAGCAAATCAGCGACCACCGAGAACTTCAGCCAATTCTTAGAAGATCAGGGAGAGTTCGAAGATTGCCACCTAAACTACAGGATTATGATTTATCATCTTAATTAAATACTTTTAAATAGTGCGGGAGATTGTTATATATCGATTATGCCATAGCACATGACAATCGATCTATTTATAAACATATGTTTGTAACTTGCGAATAAGGAGGCATTGTAACGGTTACAAGAAATATATGAAGTGTATCAAAACCTTGTGTTGATTAATCAAAGACATAACAATCCTGGTATGGCAAATCGGACGATGCTACTGGAATGCTAGTGGGAGTCCTGAATTTCGCCTATGCAGGTAAATTAGGACAGGAATCCTGCAAGAATACCTAACATCGGTTAGGCTCGGGAACATCATTTTACATCTCCTCCGAAGATCGGCAAACAAGGTATTTTTACTCCCTTTAAAAATCCAAGGGCCACCAGCCGAGTTGCGAACCCGCGACGTTGGCCATAGAAGGCTCTTGTGCTAACCACTATTCAACATGTGACCTCTTTTAATAGCTTCTTCGGCTTTAATAATAAAGTCTTCATTTATTCTGGAAGAATAACTATACAGGGTATTGTTATGTATTAGAGTTTAAAGTGATTAGATTTAATTAATGAATACAATTAAATCAACAAATAAGTAAGAATTAATGAAAAAACAATTCGAATTACCTCCAGTGATAACATTAAAAGAATTAAAAAACAGAGTATAAAAAATAAAAATAACATAGAAATAAGATAACAATAATTATAGAGAGAGAAACAATAGATAATTACATATTTATGCAAATTTCAATGTCAAGTAGAAAAAAACAAAGCAAATAATTTTTTTTTCTTTTTTCTACAAGGTGGAAATTTCAATAGACACCTGAGGCCAAAAATCTTCAGATAGGGTCGGACTCTAACCCACTAAAACCACCTTGTCCAACAGCTGAGCTAGCCCAACAAGTCGCTCCTCTTTCATGTGTGAAATCTCGGGTGTGGGATATAGCCCATTGGCTAATCTCCAAACTTAGTGGAATTTTCTTTCATTTGGAGTTTTAATTTATTTACTTTAATTCACTTTAATATCAAGTCACTAGGCTTCACTCGTTTAAGCCCCCTTATTTGATGCGAACGGAAAGCAAATAATGAAACAAGAATACAAACAATATCAACTAGGATAACTTTTTTTAAAAATATCTAACTGGATGAGTAAAGCGTAAATGATATAAATAAAACGCACTTATATATAAATAAAAACACATGATTCATTTATCAGTTGTAAAATTGTAATCTGAAAACTGAGTATGTTATTTCCGATTTTTTGAGAATTGTAAGGAAATAAGGTGATTGAATATAAGAGATTTGAAGGTTGAAAGATTATTGGAACGACGAATGGAAGAAGGAATAGACTTCCAAAGGGACGAGGATCGGATAAGGAAAGCTCTATCAAAAGCTGCTGTTCGGTGGGATGCTGTATCTAGGTCTGAGAGCCGAAAGTGGGTGTTACGGGAGTAGACAGATGATTTGAATTTAAAGAGATCGAAAATTTATGATGGTCGGCGGGATTGGATAACTTGGTAAAGAAAGGAAGCTAGGAAGTACTTACGGTCATAGGAAGGGTAAAGCCACTTCAACTATTCGTAATATCGAGTGATACGGCGTCTTTCGGTATCCCAAAAATGAAACGAACGAAGCAATTGATCAAGTTATAGTTTTGCTTCCCATAGACTGTACAGCCAAAGTCCGAATGAGGGAAAATTAAGGACGTAGCTATGAGTCAACATTACACGAAATATATGTCTTTTTTCTTTTTCAAGTTAACTCTTCAACGATGAATTATTCCGATATGTGTATAATATCCGTCAAGTAAAATCGATAAAACCTTAGTGTAGCAATTTCGATATCGATCTAACATCACAGGCTTTTGTCTACATTAAAGAACCAATTTCAGCCTAATACATCCTTTGTTTTTTTGAATTACATGAGCACATACTATAATATCAGTCATGGATATTTAGAATTAGGATACCTTGTTGAAAGTATCCTAAGCCTATGAAAAAGAAAGCGTAATGATATGGGGATAATCACAGATAATGAATGCCTGGACAATTTACAATTTGCCGATGACCAGGTCATTATTGCAAATGAAGAAGAACATGCTTCCTTTATGATGAGGAAACTGCATGGCAGGATGCTGGAAATCAGTTAAACAAAAAAGGATTGAATAATAGTGGAAACTCCTCACTAAATATTGGGAAGATTGCTATGATAAAAAGAAATGGCGGCGGGGCTTGTATGAATTAGGCTACGAAATATGACGCATTGTTGTAATTAAGTCTTTTTATTTATATGTACCTTGAAACATGGCAAATTTTTTTATAAAAAACTGTACCATAACAACCTATGAAGGGTCTTGATTACATGGTAAGGACTGTACTGTTGCTAGGACGGTGGTTGCGTTGCGTAGGGAGGTAGCCGAAATCAAGCTCAATCACCAGGCTTTCCCCCAATTTTACTTAACGACTTTACAGAGGCTGGGTGAGCCCCAAATGTATCAGTAGACCCAATCAGGTCCATCCGTGGTAGTTAACAGATGAATAACTTATCTGTCACAGCCATTTTTGAATCAGGAACCCTCAGTATAACATATCGGCAATCTCTAACCCTTATATATGTATATGTATATATTATGTTAGGGAGCGGAGTGGCTCAGTGGTAGAGCACTGAGTTGCCATGCCGGAAATCCTGATTCGAACCCCGCTGCAGGCCATGACTTTTATTTAGTCTGTTTACAGCGTGAGATCATATACGATCTAGGACCCTCCTGGGGCCCACCCAGCCTCTATAAAATATTATAAAAATAAAGGGGAAAATCTGGCGGTTAAACGTGACCTAGGAAAAATCAACTCCTTGCAGAACCGTTGTCCATGAAACAGTACAGTCTCTACCATGTATTGAACCCCAGACCCGTTCACGGGTTGTTGTGGTACAGGTTTTTTTTTTATATATATATTATTTTATCTCCCATATATCTTGGTATCTACTTATTACTAATATTGATATAAACTTATTAATATAATGAAACGAAAAAAATCGCTACAGTTGAGTGAAGACTAGGATTTGTTTATTTTAAAAAAATAATACATAAAAATGTATTATTTACATTTTATATCTCTCTGATAATTATGGTGAGTGTACAACGATCTAATATATTTATCTTCTTGGCTTTTGTTTGTTCATTTAATGTCACTTTATGCTGCTATGGCTAATCAGACGATGCTACAGTGGGCGTCCTAAATTTTGCCTTTCCAGGCATAATTAGGGTAATGATCTTTAACGAAGACCTGATACCGTACAAGCTCGGGTCTCTCATTTTACGTATCTTCTTAAGAACGGCATAACTGAGGATTTTTTACTCCCATTAAAAAACCCTAAGGCCACCTGTCGGGTCGCGAGCCCGCCACCTTGGATATAACAGTTTAATTTCTTCATTAGATTGTTAACAACAGTATAAATTTGTGTTATTATTTTCTTATTACTGAAATTATATTCTTAGAATAATTGTCCTTAAAATAACTTTGACAAGTGTGCTTCGTAATGTAACAAGATGCAATGACAGCTAACTTATGGTTTATTCATAAAATAACTTCCTTCTTCTACATCGCATGTTATTATGTAAATAAGCGGCCATAACATCTTCTCTATTACACTTTTCTAACTCCATGCAATTTTGATAAACACGACCCCATTCGAATTCGGAGTGACAGAAAAAGAGCAAAACTCGACTAACTATTGTCGATAAAAGCCCTTAGCTTTTTAATAGCCCTCAGTTAATAAAAGGCTCAATATAATAGTCCTGAAAAAATACTAGTTAATGGGACCGTGAAAAAGGAATGAAAAAGGAGAAGGAGAGAAAATAAAAATAAAAACTGTTACAGAAGAAGAGAGAAGAGGTTGAGGGACGTGGGGCTGGTCAAGTTCGAGGCCGCCCGGTCCAGCCTTCGAGGCGTCTCATCAATGTTTTTGTTTTTATTTTTAAATTTAGCGATATTTATGTAGGTTTTAATTAGTTTTTAAAAATAAATTTTGTTATTTTTCATTAATAATGGATAGATGGTTTATAATTTCTGTTTTTATTATCACATATATTATTTACAGTTAATAAATAGGTTTCATTAAACATACACATACGAGTATATATGTGTGTGTGTTTGGGACATGGTCTCTAAAGCGGGGGCGTTGTTGTCAATTTTTTTTTTTAACTCACGAGATATTTCAGTTTTTTATTTTTTCAAAACTTTTTACAATAACATTAACCCCCGCTGTTATTATTAAAGATTATGATTAATAGCGGGGATTAATGTTATTGTAAAAAGTTTTGAAAAAAAAAAAAACAGTACCACTACAACCCATGAAGGGCCTGGGGTTCAGTACATGGTAGAGACTGTACTGTTTCATGGACAGCAGTTCTGCAAGGAGGTGACTTGTCCTAGGTCATGCTCAACTGCCAGGTTTCCCCCCCTTATTTTTGTAGGAGGGTCCTAGATCCCATGTGATCCATCTCTCGCCGCAAACAGACCTAATAAAAGTAACTGCCTGCAGCGGGATTTTCCGGCATGGCTACACAGTGCTCTACCACTGAGCCACTCCGCTCCCATTCATTTTGAAGAAAATGTTAATTAGTAAAATTCATTCAACTGAGTAATTGTTTTCTCAATGAATTATTTCTTATTATTTACTAAATATCTCAGACCCGAATGTCTCTTTAATTCTCACAAATTGGTTGATTTGAAGGTTTGAACGGACGTTATGAGCTTTTCTGTCTGAACAGTACTTTTCCAGTCTTTCTGATAATGAAAAAGAAATATTGTTTATTATTTCAGATAAATAGAAATAATCATTTATTTTAATAATTAATTAATTACAAGGACTTTCTTCACTTAGGAAGGAACTTCAGAATGCTCCAGGTTTTCAATAAAGACAAAAAAGAAAAACAGGCACAATGTGGTGGCAGGAAATAAAGTGTAAAACATTTATTTGGACAATTGTTCGCTCTATTGTGTAGTAAATATTTAGTAGATAAATGCAAATAGGCAAAATTCATTTAGAGAAGAAGGGACCAATGCATTACTTCTGAAAAAAAATATGGGCTTATTGAAGACTTTTTTACCTGAGGAAATAGTTCTACAAATAGCCTTCCTGTACCACTACAACCCATGAAGGGTCTGGGGTTCAGTACAAGTAGAGACTGTACTGTTTCATGGACAACGGTTCTGCAAGGAGGTGACTTGTCCTAGGTCACGCTCGACCGCCAGATTTTTCCCCCTTATTTTGGGTACCCTATTTTTATAATATTTTATAGAGGCTGGGTGGGCCCCAGGAGGGTCCTAGATCCTACATGATCCATCTCCCGCTGCAAACAGACTAAATAAAAATCATGGCCTGCAGCGGGAATTGAACCAGGATTTACGGCATGGTAACTCAGTACTGTACCACTGAGCCACTCCTCTCCCTTTTGAAATAATAAAAAAACTGAAATATCTCGTGAGTTAAAAAAAAAGAAAAATTGACTACAAAGCTCCCTCTTCAGAGACCATGTCACAAACACACACACATAGTAGTGTTATCTCCCTAAATTCAATGAACGAAAAAGTAGGTACATTTCTTATTATGCACTGAAACATGAACATCTATTCCATAGTAATAATTTAAAATTTTACTCAAATACTGTCCATTGAAGAATTAAAAAATTAACCGTTCAAATTAATATTATGTTCCAATTTAATACTTTAAGAATTCAATTAAAAAAGATCCGATAAGGTTTTTTTTTTTGGGGGGGGGGTTTTGGCGAATTTGGTTACCGGCTTTTCCTAGTATAGTTAATAAAATTTGAACAAAATAAATACTCGCCAACTTAGTAGACAGTGTTAATTCTTTTACAAATAAGTTGCTATTTTCTTAATTATATTGTCCATTGGCATAGAGGAGGATTTTATGGCCTATAAGCCCTGAGAAATTTATTGCCTACTATTCACTTTAGTGTTATTTATTAATTTATTAATTCATTATTTATTTAGCCTAATTTATTCACACATAAAAAATTTGTCCACTAAGGCTCTGTATATTCATTATCCAATGTTCTCAAACTTTTTTCTGACCTAATGAAGGTAGAGATAAATGCTCGAACAGGCTCTACAGTTCCCTCAATACTCATCAGTTGTGATGGTTTAGTATGTCCAGAAGACGGACACAACCGTCGTATTTATGGATGTTATTACAAAGATAAGGATATTTATGATGCTAACATATATGTTTCGTCTATCTAAAAGCATTCGTTTTACAAATATATGGTGATATATTTTCTCCCATAAGACACTTGAAGGATGCATCTGGATTAGTGCTCATCTTCGGTATGGTAATAAAATATCGTTATCATAACACTTAAAAATATTTATTATATATGTGTATATGTGAGTTAAAATTATAAGTATTTCAGGTTTTTTAGGTTCAGTCTATAAATATAAACTATACGAATATCTAATAAAAAAAAATAATGCGAAAGTCGATATTCTTCATAAATAATTATTCATTTGCTCTTTCTACGGATTTTAAATTTCTACAGTTATAATTTTTAATCCATTCATCACGTATTTCTTCTGGTTTCAACCGTGTATTAATGTGTTTTGCCGACGTTTCGGTTGGTATACTGCTAGCTTCCTCAGGACTTAATCTAAGACTCAGGGACCAACCTTCATATTCGCCCTTTTAGGCTAAATTGATTTCTTTATACAGGTCTCAAAGTTCTTTATTGCTTTTTATCCTGTATATATTTTCGACTATGGTTGGTCCATATATTTTTCTCTCCTAAGCATCAAAGAAACTCTCTTATCGTTCTGTGAGTGTCTACGCCTCACTAGTATACACGTAGTTGTCTACTGGTCGAAGAATATTCTTATATAGTTATAACGTTCTTATATAATGTTAATGTTTCATATATATGAAGAACTTTCTTATATAACTTTATATAACATTCCCTTCATGAGTATTGACACGTTTTAAGTTCTATCTTAATAAATTAATTTTTACATCCAAACATATATTTTACAGTTTAAATTGGTTTATTTTTCATACCTAAAATTTTAATTATTCAATATTAATTTTTTTAGCTATGATTGTTTATCGGTCTAATATATAAATTATATCCAGCATTATAGATGAATATATGAGATCCAGATCATATATGAAATACATGATGACTGTAGTATCAGCTTGTCTATTCAAATATGGGTCAGATCTAAGACAGATCATGAAAAATTAAATGTCATTTTTGAATCTCACAAAGAATTGGCTGAAAGCGAAATGAAGAATCCTAAAAAGGTGAACAAAGCCTTGAAGTAGAGTAATCAGTTCTTTAGAGTTTGGACTACAATCGCCGGAGCCTTCGTCTTGAGCCAGACATTCTCCAGCTCTTCTGGAAGCAGGAAGGACCAGCCGGGATGAAAAGAAGAGATTGCCCTGGGGGTTCCGGAAGAAACGCCTCATTGTCTCCACCAATCACCGGCCTCGTTTCATCTCTTCCCTTCTATCCCCTCATCATCCCACGGGATATCCCGCGGGTAATCTCCCCCTAGGGAAGCTCATCTGAATAGCGGCGATAGCTCTTCGATCACGAATACTTCGATCAGTCATCTGATGGTTAGTGAAATTCTCTGAATAGCTTGGTGATATGTGTCCTCGTAAGTCTTTTGAATCCTTTCACAATAGAAGGGAATACAAGGACCTGACAATCGTCACTGACTTTTCAATGCAGAGCCAAAAGTACTTATTTTTTTATTATAAGACATAATAAGCTAATAAATAATTATTTTTTTTCATGTAACTAAAAGTACCTAGTTTTTAACAGTTCGTGGTTGATCCACTGACCCCAATCCACTTGAATTTTTAATTAATTGAAAAGATAACATACAAAGAAACAGAACGTGAATCTGTGTATACGAAAATATTGAAGAATCAATCTAAATTAAAGATGATAAGTTCTTGGGCATAAACAACTCGAAAATAACCAGTTTCTTCTTTTTTCATCAGAAATTTCAGTAAAATTTCTGCTGTTTCAATTCTAACGGTATAATAATATTGTAGTGATTAATTGAGAAACATATAAAATTAAAATAATAGCGTTTATTTATTTGTTTCGTTTAACGTTCCTTTATGCTGCTATGGCTAATCGGACGATGATAGCGTATAGCAGTAGTCCTTTATAGGATAGGGATCTTTAATTGATTGGCCAGTACATGACACTGTGCAGACTAGGGTTGGGCGATAGTCGATAGGTCATGCCTATCGATAGTCGTTACCGTTTGTGCCAACTATGGATAGTCACTATCGATAGTGTCGACTTCTATGGATTTGTTTACCCTCAAGTTTTGAAACTCTCGGAATCTGATCTGTCTCTGTCCAATGTCGAGTTATTTTGAAATTAAACTCGGAATTCCCAGAGCTCAAGGGTTCTCTTTTATATAACTTTGATGCCGCACCGGACCTATCATTATTAAATCCTCCGAAATTACTAATTACATTATGTTGGACAGTACACGTATATAGTTTCACACTTGTGCAAGCAAACCAAATTCGCGGTATTGAGCATTGGCTCTTCTAGGTTTTTATAACCTTAACTTCCTCTTCAATATTTTTCTACAATTATTAAATGTTCAACTAGAAATGCTAGTTTTTCTTTCGGGAAATATTTGGCTCAAGGAGCACACTTGACTCTTGAAATTTACTATTTTGTTATTTTTCTTTTCTGAAGATTTGTTTCGTTCATTGTTGTTATAAACATGTAAATTGTAAATACTTTTTTAAAATTCGAATAAATTAGATTATTTTTCTCATCTTTGTGATATAATCTTATAATTTATAATCCTGTACATTTCAAATAGTAGGTAGGTAATTAAATTTAATTAAATAAGTTGAAATTCTTTATTGAATAGTTTTGGAAAAAAAAAGGAAGCAGCTACCGAAAAATTATCGATAGTTTTCAGCCGATAGTATCGGCCTTTCGATAGTGCTTACTATCGACTATCGCCCAACCCTAGTACAGGCTCGGGAACACCACTTTACGTCTCCTTCGCAGGACGGTATAACTAAGGATTTTTACTCCCTTGCATTGCCACTTGCAGTCCTACAGTCCTGCAATCTAATGGCTTTGTTTTGTTTTATAGAGTTTTTAAATTCCATTCTAGCACTTATCTATTTATTAAAAATCAACGTTTCTTCCAACAATGTATTACTTCATTAAATCTTATTGATAAAAATACCGACAACAAATAATAAAAGATGATAATAAAATAATTGAAATAAATAAGATACAAAAAATATATACTAAATTTCATACTTTTTTTTTAAACACAATATCTATCATATTTGTTCTTAATGTTTATCAGAGAGAGTCATTCTCGTAGTTTTTGGCTTGAAATGAAGCTAAAATTCCTTTTAAGACCTGACTTTGCCACTTATGCACTAAGAGAATGCCACGATCCCATGCTTAGGTTCTTCTGGCAACTTCCTTCAGTACAATTAACTCATTTTGGAAAAAAAATCGACATAACCATTTATTAATCTGGGCTGCAGTTATAACTTTACAATGGAATCATATCTCTTCGACCAAACACCACAGGCATATTTAATACCACACAATTAATTGATGTATTTCATAGAAATGGAATTGCTGTCAGTTGAAATGAACACTACTTCGGATGATTGCCTTTATCAACAAGTTCCGAAATGGAATCGTTAATTCCGGTGAGAGGTTATTTTTCCTTCCGATTATTTTGCCTGTTTCCAATTTATTCGGTCCTTTCCTTGCTGTCCTTATCGGTTTTAAAAAGGATTTCCCGATTCCTCTCAAAGGAATCTCGTCCTATCCTTTTATAATGAGCGTTTCCCGTCTTGTTAGGAAAAATACTTTTAGTTAAATTAGGGATGTTTATAATGTTTTGGGGGTTAAATTTGGTTTTTAAATTATTAAAAAATAACTACAAATTCAATCATTATTTTGTCAAATAATGCTTATAAAATTCTTGAGCTGAATAAAGAAGGAATAACCATAACGGCATAAACAATCCTATTTATGGATCTGAGCAATGCAAGACGTGGGCAGAACATTATTATTTAATTAAGAACATAATAATTCAAAAAATTTACATTCCTTTTTGAGAGGTTTAGGATCAAAAGTGGATTATTTCACTATTTTAAAAATTGACCTTATCACTAGTTTAAACAAGTTTTATGTTCCCCAAACTGTAGGTTCAAAACCGGATTAAATCCATGAGAAATAAGGCGGCGAAGTATCGTGTTAGATAAAATTGTTTGACTATACTTGCAAAAAATGTGGAGGAAAAATCAATATATGTTGGAGGTATCCGCTTTTGATCCTGAACGCTCCATCTATAAAATACAGATCGAATATTTTATTGAGCTTCTTGAAGTGAATTTTCTGTGTCTTGTTGATGCAGATGCGTCTGCCCTCCTGGGGCTTATCCAGCCTCTATAAAGTGGGAATCCGAAATAGGGGGGAAAACTGGAAGATGATCTAGGACGAAACACTTCCCTGAACAACTGTTGTCCTAGAAACCGTACAGTCTCAACCACGTAAGGAACCCAAGGCTTTTCATTAGTTGTAGCGGTATCTGGTTTATTCATCCCTTGCAAAAAAATTGCAAAGACGAATTGAGTATGTCTGCAGAAACAGTAACAAATTGGAAAAATTATTTGAGGGAGGTTTGTGCTGATTCGCTACTTAAAAATCCTATCAAAATAGGAGGATATGGTATGACCGTCGAAATTGACGAGTCTTGTTTTACAAGAAGGAAACATAATGTCGGACGAATATATCCCAACCAATGGGTTTTTGGTGGTATTTGCAGGGAGACGAAAAAATCGTTCATATATTCAGTGCCCAACAGGAACAAAGATACTTTAATAGCGTGCATTAAAGAATGTATTCTTCCAGGAAGTGTTATAATATCAGATTTATGGAAAGCTTATTCCACTATAGAAAGAATAGAAGGGTATGATTTTAAGCATTATACAGTCAACCATTCTGAAAATTTCGTTGATCCTTCAACTGGAGCGCACACACAGTCGATAAAATCGTTATGGGCCGCGGCCAAAATAAGAAATAAAATAGAAGCTGGAACTAGAAGAACAATGTTGGATTCATATCTCTGTGAATTTATGTGGAGACAAAGGAATATGAGGAAAGACCTTTCTGAGGTTATATTGGAAGATATCGCTTCATTTTGGAAATTAGAATAAACTTTATATTAATCATGTGTTACTTTTCAATAACAGTTACTTTTTTTAATAACCGAATTGTGCATTAAACGAAAAAGACCCAAATAGTTTCTTATTATTTCAGAATTTATCCTCACCTCCACCCGGACTATTTTCTACTTATTATAATTTTTACGGCTAACCAATAATTATTAAATTATTTTTCTTTCTGATGAGGGTTTCCGTTTAAAGTCAATTTCGTCCATTGTCAAGGAAAGAAAAGGATCTAGACTTTTTTTTTGCAATTTCTCAATTTCTTTCGATCGTTATAAGCAGACCTTGAAGAACCAGCTGAGGGGTGTGGCCCACGTGTTGGGTAGCTGATCCAAAAAGCAAGAGTTTCAAGATCGAAAATAATAAAAGTCCGGAGATGGGCCTACAAGAAGCGAGGGTGTGTCTCCTGCCCTTGGCTTCCACAAGGACGACCACGCCTCCGTCAGTTCCAATCTGTTTGGTAACTCTCTATTGTCTTCTTGCTCGTTATGCATTTCGTGCTGTTATATAACGAGGAATAATCAAGAAAATTAACAGAGATGGCGGGATAAACGGTCTATACGAAGTAATAAACGTTGTAATAGTTAATACTAGTCAATGGATAGAACCGACGTAATGGATTACACTTTGACAGTTAAAAAGTCATAGTCTCATTTATATTCAGATATGATCCATGCAATGTGTCAAATGTAAAAAAGATACATTGTCGTTTTCGATCTATATCGATTGCTTTAGGATCGATAATTTATATAAAATTCAAATGGTCACATATAGAACGCAACACCACGTGTAACGTATAATTATGACAAAGGTAAAATACGTTTGACGATTACCGACGAAACGCTAAAACAGTTTCTTAGCCCTCCTGAAAAGTTTTGTTTTTCAGTTTCGATACGTTACACTTGTATCGACTATATATTCGATGAAGAATATTAGCAATATTGCAGTTTAGTTTTAAAAGAAATATCTGTACCCTCCTACGACTTCCTGTCCTCCTGTATCGTTTAATAACATCCCACTGACTCCTGTAGAACAGGTCCGGTACTTTGAACTACACCTTAACAAACGCTTAACATGGAATCCTCATACTAGACTGAAACGACAAAAACCAGCTCGCCGTTTCAGGCTACTTCAACATTAACTAGACAAACGCTCTAAACTCCCAATTAATTACAAAAGACTCATATGCATGGCATCGAATAGCCCTAAGCCATCGAATTCCTCTCGTATTCAATCCTTACAGTCAAAGATCCTTCGTAAAATCCTCAATCCGCCTTACTTGGTTACGAACAAAGTAATCCGTAATGACCTTAATGCCCTGTTTCTTGCTGATTTAGCCCGAATCCTATATCAATCTTTTCATGACAAACTTCATTTCCACTCAAGCCCACTAGTTTCAAACCTCGCAACCTCTTCAATTCCTGATGATCCCCCGAGGCGTCTGAAAATAAGATGGCCTCATGACCATCAGTTCAATAAGTTAAACTTTTTATTTGAGTACTACCAGTGAGTAGTTTCTCTACTTGCCTATATCTCGGGACATAATTTATCTTTCATTATATTTCCTTGATGTATTCAGTATACTGTTGTAAATTTCAATAAATACATTTAAATATATTCAGAAAAAGAGAGAAGAAATTCAGGCATCACCAGGATACCCCAATGTAGACGAGGTGTAGCACACCTCACACTAACAATCCAAATCAAATAGACAGCAACCTTCACTCCAGGATCCTCCACAAACAACAACAGATTGTTTGTTGGACTGTTAGTATAAGATGTGCTGCACTTTGTCTGCATTGATGTGATTTTCTTTTGGTGTGTCTGTTGATACCTGATTTTGCGAAATAGTGATTGGTTGATTTTTTCCTGTATCTTAGATAATTGATTTTTTTTTGGCAATTTTTCCTATGGCGCCCTTCATTATTTTTTTTTCAATTATAATTTCTTAAACCACTCATTAACACTAAAAATAAACTATGAAATTCACGCAGAACAAAGAAATTTATTATTTATTTTTTTCTGTTTGTAATCTAGACGTATCAATAAATTTCCCCATTAAAACCTCATTTGTTTTTCAAATGTTTAATAATAGTAGTTATATATTTTTTTTTTTTTTATTATTTATTTATTGCTATTTACAACTATATTACAGTAATATAACAAGTAAATTGGCTGAGTGATACATAATGACATGATATAATGACAAGTAGAGAAACTACCCACTGGTAGTACTCAAATCGCATGTTCAACTAAGGAGGTCACGTGGCCATCTTCTTTTCAGACGCCTCGGAGGATTATCGGGAATTGAAGAGGAAGCTAGGTTTGAAACTAGAGGGTTTGAGTGGAAATGAAGTTTGTTATGAAAGGATAGATACCGGGATCGGGCCAGATCAGCAACAATTGGGACATTAAGGTCGTTATGGATGACTATATTCTTAACAAAATAAGGAGCGTTGAGGATTTTACGAAGGATTTTGGATTGTAGGGATTGGATACGAGAAGAATTCGATGGCTTAGTGGAGCCCCAAAGCTCTACTCCGTAAGTCCAAATAGGTCGTATGATGGTCATGTAGATGAGTGTTTTGTAATGAATTGGGAGCTTAGAGCGTTTGTCTAGTAAGTGTTGAAGTAGCCTGAAACGTCGAGCGGTTTCTTGTCTTTTCAGTCTTGTATGAGGATTCCAGGTTAAAATAGTTATATTAAAAAAATAATGTATGGTTTAATCTAAAACACTGTAGAATCTTCAACTAATATTCTTTTGAAAGATAACTTACTTAACAAGCCCGAATATATACCAATTGAAAAGAGCATTTATTTATACAGGTACTATAACTGTTTAAGAAATGACAATATTCCAAACTTGGAGCGGTTTGATCGATTTCTCCCCCGGGATCTGGAAGGAAGCCAGGTAAGTTGAAACCAAGCCCTGTCTGATGGTAAATGTCAACTATATCGTCTTTATCAAAATCCTCTACGTCCCTTCTGAACGAGCTCGGAGGCTTTGTATTCTGGTATTTGCAGACATATACTATAGAGACATCGCCATTTAAAAATCTCGAGCTTATTGTTCGTTGATATGAAACATGAAGAGAAGCATAATTTTCTCTGGATACCATCATGATACGGTATGCAGAATATGGTGGATCAAGCAGTTAAGAAAGATCCATCATCATCTTAAGTGAGCTCAGTATCTAAACACCATTATCATAACCTGCTATCAAAGTCTGGAGGAGTTTCGGGAAGCTAGGGATCTGTTATTAAATGGAAAAGTATTAAAAGGAATGGAAAAAGGAAAAAACTTTTGAGTGATGAATAAATAACTTATTCCTGTTATTGATATGCTGGAATAGGATGAATTAGCGAAAATGGTCTGTTGCTGGTTTTTTAATAGCAAATGGGTGAGAATTATTTAAAGCATTAATCATTAAAATCTTATAGGATGTAGGATCCTCCTGGGGCTCACCCAACTTCTACGAAGTGGCTACCCATTATAAGGGGGAGGGTGGGAATCTGGCAGTCAAGCGTGATTTAGGAAAAATAACGGGTCTGTTTCGGAAAAAACATGCAGATTACTTAATCGGTAATTATGATTACTTATGTGAAATAACTCCATATTTTGAGAAATTTAACCTCTAGCCTAATTATAAATCCTAATACGACAAACAATTATTCTGATTGCTAGAGGGCCTATTAGGGAATAAAGCAAATTGTTGAAATCGATGAATCCTGCTTCTCCAAAAGGAAATATAATGTGGGGAGGATATACCCGCAGCAATAGGTGTTCGGAGAAGTTTGCGAGGAAACTAGGGTGTTTCCATCTGAAATGCTCACTTCTTGCATTAAAGTTGCAATACGACCTAGGACAACAATATATTCTGATTGCTGGAAGGTCTACAAGGGAAAAAAGCAATTAAAGCCATGAGGTATAAACATTACGTTGTTAACAATTCAAAATATTTCGTTGATTTTAACACAGGTGCTCATACTCAGAGGGTGGAGTCACATTGGGTCTCATTCGAACGAAGAAATAAAAACAATGAGGAACGAGTAGAAATATGTTGGATTCGTATTTATGCGAATCCATATGGAGAAGAAGGTAATATGAAAGAATGCTTGTTTACTAAGATTTTAGAAAGCATTGCTGATTTTTATCCACCAATTTAATTGGAAATTTTTGTTTGGAGGTGATGTATAAATATACGCTTGTTTTGTTATGAGTATTTTATTGAATAGTTTAAATAACAGATATCTACAAAATAATCTGCATGCGTTTTCCGAAACAGGCCTCAAATAACCTCCCTGCACAACTGTTGTCCAAGAAACAGTACAGTATCTACCATGTACTGAACCAGAGACCCTTCACGGGTTGTAGTGGTACAGGTTAATTAACTATATTCATAGTTGTACGTTGATTCATAGTTGTTTGTTGGTAGTACGTTGTATGGGTGTATAAAATTAATGAATTTTTTTTTTTACGTATTCGTTTAAATCGTATTACGTTATTTATTTAATTAAATTATCAGATAGATCTTCTTATTCAATAAACTTCATTGGCTTAGAACTATTCAACAGAGCCAGCTCAGCTCTGATATTTCTGGAATTTAATTGAAAAGAATCTGGACGGGAGAGGGAAATCCACTGCCAACCCGATAAGCGAGTAGAAGTAACCTTAATTTAGGAATCCGAGAGAAGTGGCGCTGTCTGGTTGTTAAACTGAGAACTAGGGGATTGCAGAGTTGGCGAAAGGTTAGCGCAAATTCGTTTTCGACTAATTTACACTAACCTAATTATTTTTGCGTTAGTCTCGTCTTGCCGAGGCTAGCTATCTCAGCTTTCTAATTGAGGAATTTCCTTGAGAAATATGAGGATAGCTTCAGCTCTTATTGTTATATTATTTTTTTATTACTGTAATTTTGTCCTCAATTTATAGCTTAATTACTGGAATTGAATTTGTTCTAAGAATAGAAAAGATAATAACAATAATTTAAGCGAACCCGAAGGTTTGATGCCGATACTACAATCTCTGGTTACAGACTTCTGTCCACGGACCACTACCCAACCCAAATCCAACAGATCACTCTTAACGCAATCCTCCCACCTATGCCTCGGGCTACCCCTCGGTCGACACAGCGCTTGTTAACTTCTTAGGAATTCATTCGTTAATCAACCCAACAACTGTATACGCCCATCTTAATCTTCGTGACGTGAATTATGATTACTTATGTGAAATAACTGCATATGTTTGAGAAATTTAACCTGTAGCCTAATAATAAATCCTAATAATAAAAAAAATTATTCTGATTGCTAGAGGGCCTATTAGGGAATAGAGCAAATTGTTGAAATCGATGAATCCTGCTACTCCAAAAGGAAATATAATTTGGGGAGGATATATCCACAGCAATGGGTGTTCGGAAAAGTTTGCGAGGAAACTAGGGTGTTTCCAGCTGAAATGCTGACTTCTTGCATTAAAGTTGCAATACGACCTAGGACAACAATATGTTCTGATTGCTGGAAGGTCTACAAGAAAATAAAGCAAATTAAAGGCATGAGGAATTAACATTACGTTGTTAACAATTCAAAAAATTTCGTTGACTTAAACACAGGTGCTCATACTCAGAGGGTAGAATCACATTGGGTCTCATTCAAACGAAGAAATATAAACAATGTGGAACGAGCAGAAATAGGTTGGATTCATATTTATGCGAATCCATATGGAGTAGAAGGTAATAGAAAGAATGTTTGTTTACTAAGATTTTAGAAAGCACTGCTTATTTTTATCCACCAATTTAATTGGAATTTTTTGTTTTGGAAGTGATTTATAAATATACACATGTGTCACTTGAATAATATTAACCGGGTAGGTACATGGTCCCCAATTACGCTTTGTATAATCTCCTACAGTATCCAGTTATACCCTTTTTCAGACCAATTATTCTTTATTTTCGAACGCCTTAAGACGTTAATCATCTGTCAGCATTAACGCTCGCGTTTCGAATCTTCAAAGATCAGTTAGAAGGATAACAGTTTTATAAATTTTGATTTAGGGATAAAATACAGGAGAGTAATGTAGGAAAAGATAATATGAATTATTAATTTTAATTATTTTTATGGAACAGTAGGGTTGATCAGTGATAATATATGGCAAAAAATCTCTGGTAAATATATTTATTTTAAATTACTTAAAAACAAATGGCAGGGGTTTAAGCATTTTAGACATTATACCGATTATCAATAACTAAATATTTATTATTTATTAATCTATGGTACCTTCTTTATAACTTTTATTACCCCAGATAGTTATTTTATTATTTCTATTTTACATTTACATTTTTGATCATTTCTAGGTCAGAGAGCCATGGCGAAGCGGAGGAAGAAGCTACCGGAGGTTCTTCGGCGAATCAGACAGGAACAAAGCACAAAGTGAGTCAAAGAAATAATACTTCCTTGCTTTTCACAATTAATTTTAAAACTAATAATAATAATAAAGTCTTTATGTATTCTGAGACAAGTCCCTTTAGAATTATAATAAAGAACATGAAATATGGACAACAGAGTCTTGGAGTAAAATACAATTTGAAAATATTAATTAATCTAACGAAAATGTATTATAAATTAACTTCTTAATAACAAATAAAAGGAAAGAAAAAAATTAGTTAGCAATAATTATTAAGAAGAAACATAATTAATATTAACATATTTACAAATTTTGTGGGAAAAAGAAAGAAACAGCCGATAACAAATATCTTAACTGTTCTTTAAAACTGAATTTTTGAAAGGTGAAATTAAAATCATTAAATCATTCATCCATCTATTTACTAGTTTTGATCATAAAACTGAATAACTACAACTGATATTTTGAGAATTTTATTGGTTTGAAATTATTAAAAAAAGTAATTTAAAATCATAAGGTTATAAGAGTTAAGATATAATAATAGGCAACTACTTGTGATGATACATCTTTGTCCTCAAATTTCAGGTGGTGGTTATGGGTGCAGCGAAAGTTGGAAAATCATCAATAATATCACAATTTTTGTACAGTACTTTTTCCCCGAAATATAAGAGGACTGTAGAAGAAATGCATCTGGGAGAGTTTAATGTTGCAGGAGTGCGTCTTACACTGGAAATATTAGATACAGCAGGTATTTTTATATTTATTGCCTTCATTTTCTTTAAAATTGTTTTATTGAATTGTTTAACTTATGTCTGTTTTTTTTTAATTTCAGGTTCTTTCGAGTTTCCAGCAATGCGTGCATTGTCTATTTCATCAGCGGATGCATTTGTTCTTGTGTATTCAGTGGTAGATCCGGAGACATTTGAAGAAGCCAGGGTTATTCGAGATCAAATCCTAGAAATCAAAGGTGGAGCTCAGGTACCAATCGTTATTGTCGGAAACAAGGTAGATTTGATTGAGGATGATTCTCAGCAGGTAAGTGGCCATTCAGTGATTTTTACATTATTTATTTACTATTATACCCTTTCTTGTTAATAAAAACAAAATTTTAAAAACTGTACCACTACATGTGTTGTAGCTTGGGTTCAGTATAATATAATATAATAGAAAAGTAACTTTATTCTGGGACTAAAAATCATACAGCATGTAAAAAGTGACAGAAAACAATTTAAAAAGAAATATTTAAACAAAACTAATAATAAGTAAATAAACAGTACAGATCCTGACAAGATATTAACCAATTGAATAGAATAGATAAATCCATAGCTTTTGTTAGATGCATGAGCTAGCATGCAATAATTTCTTTACCTGATGTACAGCTTTTCAAAAACCAAAATTAAAATAACTATATAGCGCAATGAGTTATTCTATACATTACATTCTAAGCAAATGACTAACTTGCCTAGAGAGCATCCTTTTGGGAAGCTTGGAGGTGTCAAAAAAACAAGGATTTAAATGATGATAGTGGGAGACTATGATGGATATTAGGAGGGATTGAGTTCCACACTGTGGTGGAGCGGGCGAGAAAGGAATGTTCGAATGCTTTAGTTCTGTGTGAATGTATATAGAGATCAGAAAGGCGGAATCTTGTTTTATGGTGTTGAACTGAGGATTTGAATTGGACTAGACTGTAGATATATGAAGGGTGTTGAGAGTGAATGGATTAGTATGAGAACGAACAGAGGAAATGCTGTAAGGGAGGGAAGAGCCACTTTAACTCATCATAGAGGTGGGAGACGCGTGATCGCTTCGGAGTACCAGGCACAAATCTTAGAGACCAGTTCATTATTCTGTTTAATCTGTCTTCAAGCATTTTAGAGAGGCCTCCATATACCACGCTACAATAGTCAAAGTGGGGGAAGATGAGAGAAGATACGAGAACCTTACGGGTAGATTGTGTATGGAGATGGCGAGTAGGATGGAACAACTTCAGGGAACTTATTGACCGTCGGGATATCTGGGCGATGTGGGATTTCCAAGATAGGATTTGGTCGATGGTGATGCCTAGGTTTTTCAAAGAGGAGGTGATCGTCTAGGATTAATGTTGGGAGGGTGTTGATGCACATAAGGAGGGCATTGGAACCTAAAACAATAGCTTGAGTTTTCATTGCGTTCAATTCCAGTTTGTTCAGCTTTGCCCAGGCACAGATCCTATCTAGGTCTTCCTGAATACTAGCGAACGCAATAAATAGCTCAGAAGGAGGAAAGGACAGATATATTTGGAAATCGTCAGCATATAGATGGTGGGAACAGTGGTGAACAGATTTAGGGAGATCATTGATATAGCAGTTCAACAGAAGAGGAGAGATACTTGAGCCCTGTGCCATGCCTGAGAAAAGAGGAAAGGGGATAGGTATGGAAACTGTTTGACATCTGTCAGAGAGGAAGGATTGGAACCATCGGATAGAACTGTTAGAAAAGGAAATTGATTTGAGTTTGCTAAAAAGGATAGAATGGTCCAAGGAATCAAAAGCTTTAGTAAAATCAAGAAGGATAAGCACTGTAAATGGTCTCTAAAAGTAGATATTTTCACAAAAGAGCCATTTTGCTTTTCATTCTGCACTCCCATAATAATTTTTTTTTAATTTATTTACAGATTGATATTGTGTTATGTACTTATTTTTAAATGTCTTATAATATAAATATTTTATAAACTGTTATTTAGAATTTTTTCTTTGTTTCTTTGTTGGAAAAAGTATACTGAAGAAAGTCCAGGGTTTTACTTTGCGCTTAGAAGATGTCATTACTATGAAGGTTTCATTTAATAATTGGCTGGTTGCAAAGCAACCCTCTCCTATGGCTATTAGCATTAGCATATGTCGTGTACATGTATATGTTGTATTTAAAATATGTTGGTGTTTTGTTGAAATAATTGTAAAATTTTCTCTGTAGAATAGTAAAGATTCAATTTAATTCAAAATTTTCAGATCACTTATACAAATACTCTTAATAAAAACAAAAGTTAAGTTTATTAACGATAAAGTTGTGTTAATAAAAAGTTATAATGATACCCCAAGTTATAAATGATACCCCAAATTATGGTAGTACAAATGAATAAATGAACTTATGAATAATTAAGATAAAATAAACACTAGCAATTTCATTTATTATTTGGATTATGAGAAGGTGATCAGGAACTTCTAGATAAATAATATCTAACAGATATTAGATGTTATTTATAAGACACTCAAGCTAGAAATATGCCAATAACGGATTTTTTCTTTATCTTTATCTTTTTCTTTTTCTTTATCATTGTCTTTTTTTTCTCTTTTAAGTTAGTGACAGATCAGCCGGAGTTCGTTATTAATTTATAAACTGAGAGTAATAAATTTATTAAAGTTTTTATTTTTTAAGTATAAACAAATGAAAACATGCTACAGGAAAAAAGAATGAAGAAAATACAAATTATTCCATTCTAAAAACTAAAATTAAAATTTTTTTTTTAATTTTATACTATAAAAATCTTTTACTACTTACAATTTAAAAATTGTATATGAAAGGTACGAATTAAACCAGGATAGGCAAAATTTATATCTCCCAATGTAGTGTCGTCCAATTAGCCATAGCAGTATAAAGTGACGTTAAATGAACAAACTTATAATTTTAAATTGTATTATTTGCCTATTTATTGTTTTGGTTAATTTGTAGATGTATGATATTTTCTGATTCTTACTATATGTTTTAAGGATCTGTCGAAAACAACTGAATCGATTGTGACAGTAGACTGGGAAAATGGCTTTGTTGAAACCTCTGCTAAAGAAAATCTAAATATTACAAAAGTATTTAAGGAATTACTTTCTCAAGCCAAGGTAAGCACATGTTTTTTTTTCTTCCACATCTCTTTCATTCTTCCCCGTGTTTTCACTTTATTTCCTGCCACCATATTGTGCCTGTTTTTCTTTTTTGTCTTTATTGAAAACCTGGAGCATTCTGAAGTTCCTTCCTAAGTGAAGAAAGTTCTTTTAATTAATTAATTATTAAAATAAATGATTATTTCTATTTATCTGAAATAATAAACAATATTTCTTTTTCATTATCAGAAAGACTGGAAAAGTACTGTTCAGACAGAAAAGCTCATAACCTCCGTTCAAACCTTCAAATCAACCAATTTGTGGGAATTAAAGAGACATTCGGGTCTGAGATATTTAGTAAATAATAAGAAATAATTCATTGAGAAAACAATTACTCAGTTGAATGAATTTTACTAATTAACATTTTCTTCCAAATGAATGGGAGCGGAGTGGCTCAGTGGTAGAGCACTGTGTAGCCATGCCGGAAAATCCCGCTGCAGGCAGTTACTTTTATTAGGTCTGTTTACGGCGAGAGATGGATCACATGGGATCTAGGACCCTCCTACAAAAATAAGGGGGGGGGGGGAAACCTGGTAGTTGAGCATGACCTAGGACAAGTCACCTCCTTGCAGAACCGCTGTCCATGAAACAGTACAGTCTCTACCATGTACTGAAGCCCAGACTCGTTCACGGGTCGTAGTGGTTACAGGTTTTTTTTTTTTTAAATGAATGGTTATGTTTTATATTTTATTTGTATATAAACAATTCCCAGTTCTGATAATAAACAATAGTTTATTATCAGAACTGGGGTGGGTCTCTTGAAATTATCAAATAGGTCACTCAGTGACCTGCTGGTCATAGGTTGGTGACTCCTGTTCTAATGTGTTTCTGGATGAACGATTCAAAATACTTCACATTAATTAATGATGGAACTAATAGCTTATTTGTTTTTTTTAAATATTACATTATTGCTCTAACTAATACTGCATTTTTATTGAAGGTGAAGTACAACCTGAGCCCAGCTTTACGGAGAAGGAGGCGGCAGTCACTGCCTCCTCAGCAGGCAGGCAGCGGAACCCCGGTCAACAACCCTGCGATACCTTCCCCTGCGCAATTGGCACACCTGCAATCGCTAAGAGAGAGGCACTCCAGCAAGAGGAATTCGTGCGTCATCTCTTAAGAACCCAACCATCTTATATAATCACTTTTACTCTAACACGGGTGTAAGAGAAACAATATTATTTTTTAAAACAAAAATCTAAAAGAAAAAAATTTACAATTTTAATTTTTTTTTTTTTTTATGACATGCAAGAGTTTTTACTATATAAGAGTAGATTAAAAAAATATTATGTTTACCTCACTTTTACTTATTTACAATTTGCCTTCGTGTGTTCTGTTTTATCATATTTTGCAATAATTAATAAAATTATTGTGAAACCTCATGTAAAGAGATTGTGATAGAAAAAACAATACTAAGAATCACTTAATGGTTTAAAATTAGATTAAATAGATCTGTTATATAATTTAACATTTTTTTAAATTAATTATCTTACTATGTAATAATTTTTTGTGAATTATTCCAAAACATAACATATTAATTACTTACTTACTGATGAGCACTATGGTCCTAGAAGGACCTGGGCCTCCTCAAGAACCTTAAGCCAGTCATTTCTGTCCTGAGCTCGCTCTCTCCATCTCCTTACTACAAGGAACTTGAGCTCTTCTTCAACATCATCTAACCATCACATTTTTGGTCTTCCTCTACATACTTTTCCATATAGCAGGCATCTTGGCATCCGTTTCACGTGTCCCATCCATCAAAGCCTAGATTTTCTCACAAACGATACCAGGTCTGGTTATCCATACATTGTGCGGAGCTCACGATTCCTGCTTAATCGTCACATACCATTCTCTCTTATTGGTCCATATACAACATAATAAAGTATTTTCCAAAGGTCTCATTACAACGAGGTTTCGCATACCTGAATTTGCATCACTAGAGAAAAATGTTTTTGATATTTTCAGGGTTTATAGATTATCTTATAGAACTTTTAAAAATCTAAAATGTTCAAAAGTAATGAAACTATCTTTTTATAGAAAAAAAAATCATAAAATCTTAAGGCTCTCAGCAACTACTTCCCAGCGTTCTTACTTAATGGTACTTCCCTCCTTTATTCATTTGAATAATTTTTAATTTCAGTAATATTATAGAGAAAAGAATAATAGAGATAATCATTCACATAGATTAATTTTGACTGCAAATATTTAATTTAAAAAAAAAATGTATTTCTAATTTTAGAGAAATTGGATTTACAGATCTGTAAAAAACTTTAAAGTTAGTAGAAAATAAATTATAAAATAAAAAGAAGCAGTCCAAATTAAGTAATACATACTAAAGAGAAAATTTTTTTCTACAATTATAATTAATAATGAATCGTACAGTTTCTGTGGAAAAGTATAACAATAACAATAGTTTTCTTTTTTAGTTAAGTTTTTCAAAAACTAAATTTGTTTAACATTTTATCTAAACAAAAGTGCTTTCTCGTTATTAAGCAAATATTAAAAACAAATTATTCCATCAGCTTGTGAAAAAATTAATATTTTGGGAATATAATAAAATTTTTGAATTTTTGAATTTACGTAGTAACAGATAATTACCTAGTTATTTGACATATAGAAACCTTATAAACAAATCAGCAATTACAAAATGTTAAACAAAAAAAATTAAGAGGTGTTCAAACAAAGTAAATGAGGATGGAAAAAATTATAGTAATGAGCCATTTTCTTTTTTGTTTTTATTGTTACTGTCTCCTCCCCATTATTATTAACATATAATATAAAATAAATATTATTTTTAGACAAACAGAATTTTTTTAGCATTTATTTATTTTTTGTAAATATAAATATTTGCAAATCAAATCAAAACATATACAGAGTAAATGAATTTTAACATATCTTAATGAGTAAATTTGGGAAGGTAATCAAATGATCACTTTTAAAAATCTGGTTTCTGATCTTGAGGCCTAATGATCTCTGTTATAATCTAAAATTATAATTAATATTATATTGTGTTGTAATATAAAAATATTTTATAATTCTGGATTATTTCAATTCATGCATGTAAAATAATTCAAAAGAGTTAGCCCAAGTTCCTCAAATTTGAGATATTAAGAGTTCTATGACTCTTATCACATTATTGTTATCAAAATATGTTTTATATTGTGATTTAAATTGTATCAATAGTAATTTTTACAATTTAGGAGTCCCTTCAATATTAAATGAATAATTATTCTATGTAATATAAAATAATTGGATATTTATAAAAAAAGAACAATAACAAAAATCTCTGAAACTCATATGTTTAGTTCGAGTTGCTATTTTGAAAATCTCCCATTATCTTTTTAGGCTCGCTGAACTATTTTAGATATCTTGCATATTATTTTTAGGCTCGCTATACTAAAATAAAAAAAAAGTTAGAAAAATATATTTAAGTATTTTTTACGTTCATTACTTTATTTTTTTCTACCAAACAGTTAGCTATATTTTCAATGATCATTATTTTGAAGCAGTCAGACCTTTGAAGTTGAGATATGAATTTTAATTTGTTTCTAATAAAAATAGCTTAAATATTTATTTTTTTGTGTGAGACTTCATAAATAAATAGAAAGATATCTTTTAGAGATAACTCAAATACGTCGTTAATAATATTTATAGGGTGCGAATGAATAGATTTGACTAAGTTTCAATACTGGTATTTTTTTAGAAACTATTCTATCATATATTTCTACAAACTTTACTACACATAACTTCTGAGTGTTTTCAATCCTGAAGTATTTTAAATTGGAAAAAATTAAACTTTTACAATATAACTGTAAATGGTCGCATCTATAACAAATGTTTTGTTTTTTTATTGTACAGGGTGAGTAATGATTGTACATAAATTGTATATTTTATTTGGATACAAAATATTTTAAAATAATAAAATATTTCTAGAAGCTAAAGCAGTATTTCTATTTAATCATTAATACCTGATGTCATGTAACATTCAGGAGAAAAAAAAATGTATAAGTTATAAACTTCTTTGAGTTAATTTTTATATTTAAAAATATTCTACATAATCTAATCTAAGTGCTGCCCAAAAATAGAATACTTTATATAAAACTTTATTTTAAATAAGTTCACAATGTTCAGTAAACAGATGTTTTTGTTTTTTTTATAAATGAAAACTATTTACCCAATATACATCTACGGCCCCATTGAATAAGTGGTTAAGTCTAATTTTCTCCAAAATGAGTTTCTTGTACTCAAGTAAGCGGAATCGAGTTGTTTTCGTAGTGAATTTGGGGCTAAGTAAGGCATTGGCTTGAAAGGAAGATATTGCTTACATTACAGCTCCATTTAAAGCCAAAAACTACGAGAATGATACGATTCCGGTTATCTGAACGCAGTTAACTCTCGCTGGACAAAATTCGACTTAACCACTTAATCACCGGGGCTGTAGATATTATATATCATCTATTCTGGCTAATTGTTTCCTATTAATTTACAAAAATTAATTTTCAATTAAGAAGAAATTGTAATAACATATTCATTATGCATTTTGTAGTATTATAGTCCAGGTTCATGAAATAATTCAAAGCCAATATGTTTTATAATTATAAAATAGTTCCTTAAAAACACACTTTGTAAACATAATTAGATACTGTAGATTCAGCCTTGCAATAAAATAGATAAGCAAAAATACGCCAATAAAACGAATATTGGCCAATGAACATATAACATACAATAAGTGGTATTCCTTGAAAGCATTGTTGGTTCAAGTCTCAATCATTAATTGTTTTAGTAATATGCATTACTCTTTGATAAAACCATACATTTTTCAGGACAAATATTTTTTCAAATAATTTAGATAATTATCTTGAGATTTAACAAAAAAAAACCCTGTTAGTAATGAATTTATGAGAATCATCAAATCGACATATTTTATCCTTGCTACCTCTGTTAGCTACCATAATCGAGAAATTTCGCACAGGAAATTGTTGGCGTCTTATCGAAACGAAGCTATTCACGAAAATTCAGCTTGTTACTAACCAAGTGCAAAAATGGACCATGGATCCTGGACTATTAATGCATATTACTAAAACAATTAATGATTGAGACTTGAACCAACAATGCTTTCAAGGAATACCACTTATTGTATGTTATATGTTCATTGGCCAATATTCGTTTTATTGGCGTATTTTTGCTTATCTATTTTATTGCAAGGCTGAATCTATAGTATCTAATTATGTTTACAAAGTGTGTTTTTAAGGAACTATTTTATATTTATAAAACATATCTGCTTTGAATTATTTCATGAACCCATTCGAGACAACAATTTTTTTTGAACACTGTCCCCAGGAGCGAAACTTTTTTTCTCTTCATATTGTTCAGTTTTAATTTTTAAAAAACAAAAACATGTTTACTATGGAAATCACCGTATTCGTAAGTGAATTCACATAAATGAGATCATTGCACACCGGGTGTGCAGCTTGCTCTTTGAAATTTTTTTATTGCGAGGAGCGGATTGAACACCCGGTTTGCAATGTAAAGTAAAATGAAAACGCATCATTAAAAAATTTATAAACATTTATTTCAAAAATAGTTAGATAAGATAAAATCGTTATTTTACTTTCAATAATAAAGAACCTAATATAATGCAGAGAAAATTTTTAAAAAGTAGTAAAAAGTTAAAAAAAAAAATAAGTTTTTATATTTTTTGGTACACATTAAAACCAATATCAAATTTAGTTTTCCTGTACTTTGCAGATTTCATTAGTTCAAGAAAAATCATATTTCGACGACTAGCTTACTCAGAATAATTGATAATTGCACATTACTGTTATTGCATACACAGTGTGCTATCGGTCTTATAGCCTCGAAAATCAATTGCACACACAGTGTGCAATCGGTCTTGAATGGGTTAAGTGGATTATATAATTTTGATTATACAAATCTTTCGAAATAATTATATGTGATGGGCATCCATTCTATTGAAATTCATTGTAGTTTTGGGCAGTAACTTTCGAACCTTACAAAATAAATAAAACATAACTATATAGTATGAAAGTAGATAAATGTAAAATCTATATTCTTTAAAAAAAAAATGATATTTTAATCGTAGGTTTTTAACCGAAATATATAAGAATTCTTGATATAATAAGTGAGATTCATTATCGTCTTCCTAACTAATCTAACATTATTGTCAATTAAACCTGGATGGTAATGAATATGGAAGCATTATTTTTAAAGAAGTAATATTTATTTAACATAATAATACTTAACAGTATAATTTAAACTATAACATTATTTTATAAAAGAATAAATATAAACATTAAAAAAAAAGGCTGTATTTGAAAATAAACACCATGAATATTGTATTATTGTATAGAAAAAGCTTTGTTGTAACACTGTTCATTTGGTTAGGGGTGAAGTGATCGATGATTCGAAGATTAGAATTAATTCTTTTTATTTAAATATTATCATGTTATGCTAATTAGGAGAAATATTTTATTTTTTGCTTACAATTTTTGTCTACACCAATTGAAAAAAAAAAAAATGAATTGAGATCAATAACAACGCAATAATACCACTTAACTACACATCTATTTGACACTTGGCGAACTTAAGTAAATATTTGGCAATCAAAGATAAAAATAAAGTTCTAAACAAATATATGAATTTAACTATAATCATTAATGTATATTTGACTATTCAAAATTCAATTAAATCAAAGTATTTCTTGGATCTGTTCACTACATATTGATAATTGTTACCTTATTTATTAT
The DNA here is from genome assembly GCA_964056705.1 of Troilus luridus. NCBI lineage: Eukaryota > Metazoa > Arthropoda > Insecta > Hemiptera > Pentatomidae > Troilus > Troilus luridus. The sequence continues at coordinate 102,900,088 of OZ057416.1, read as the reverse complement.
TCTTACTAATATTACGCATCTATTATAATAAATTATTTATATACATATAAATACATAAGAAATTTATTTATAACTATCTAAGAAATTGTATTTTGTACAAGGAATACTGATTGTAAGAAGGAGAGCTGGTCCATTTCTGTTTATTTGTATATTTAACATCATTTAATAAATCAAATTACATTAATTGTTTATTATTAACCCTTTTCTAAGATTTATTTATATATTAATTTTTGTTCAAAATATTTTAAGTATACATCAAAAAGTTTAAAAAAATGTATGTTAAACATTAAATAATGTAGAAGAGAAGAGCAAAAGCTTATTTAATAATAATTTAACATTATTATTAATTATAACATTTTAACTACAGTATGTTAAATACTTTTAAGACATGAATGAAAAAAAAATTAATATATGTTATTTATTATAATGCAGAATAAAGTTTCAAGAACAACAGGATCAGGATTCCAGAAAAAAAAATTTGCTCAATAGCTTTTTTATTTTGAGCCAACAGAGAGCAAAAACTTTAGTGGTAGAAAATGTTATTTTGTGACAGGAGAGTAGGAACCCGAAGGAGCTCACTAGTTAGGAAGCCTCCCTAAACTTACGTGATAGTTCCAGCCCACGCCGAGAGATGGCAGCACTATCGGTCCTAGGTTTGTGTCATTGCTAGTGAGCTCCTATACACTCCTACTCTCCTATTACAAAACAAAATTTTCTAGCTTTATTTCGACTTCGGAAAGGAATTGCTTGGATAGTGCTGGCCTCTGTTGGTGCTATTGTTAAACTATTATTTTTTTCCTTTCCTTGATTAATGCTGCCACATTTTGACCATATTTAAAACTAAATACTAAAAAGAGCTTCAAGTATATTAATTACATATTAATTATTAAAGAAATACGCAGTATTACATTAAAGTAATACATCTTTAATATTAAAAAAGTAGAATTTAGAAACTTTTTATCATGAGTATATCTAATTTAACCATTTGGTTTAAGAAGAATTGAGTCAAAAAAAGTATAAGATACATTTGTGTGGGATATAGATTGTCTGGGGGTGCAGTCAAAAAAACACTAAATAAGACAATCTTATTTATTATAAGTGCTGATGTTTCGACCTATGTTGTAGGCCATCTTCAGGGCTGACAGAAGGCTGGAGCTCCTGTGCCAATATAAGATACTTCTTTGGTAATCATTTTTTCTAATTTCTTTATGGGATACTTTTTAAAGTTTATATTTATTAATAATGAGTTATGTATATAATTTTTGTTTCACTCAATCATTACACATTCTGGAGGGAGAAAATGCAAAATAAATTGTTTAAAATTGGTCAGAAAAAATTAAAGACTTGGAATAATGATTTGAGAATAAGCAGGTAAGTTTAAACAGAACAATCAATCTACTATTTGCGTGAAATTAATAACAACAGGAAATTTCTAGCACCTCGAATAAAAACCTGGATATTGATAAAAATATATTAAACAGATTGGTATTCATTTAAGTCTTATTTTTTTCTTTCAACCATTACATTATTTTAGAAATGGAATAATTTCATGGAATAACTTTTAACAAAAACGAAATTTGTAGTTAAATGATAAAAAAACTTTCTATTTCCTTAAAAGTTGAAAATTGTATTCAACAATATAAATTTAAATGTGTATTTTAATTTCACAGCTTTTTCAACTTATGATGTTGTTCATCTCATCATATAACTTTGAGGTAGGATATTGAATTTGGAAAAAGATTCCTTGTTAGCAATTTAGATTTTCCTCTCCAAAATTTTTCTCCATTGAAATTATTTTCACTATTTAGGGCCGACTTCTATTGAACAAACACAAGCCTTTAATTCATCTGCATCAAGCAATCCTCTAATAACCCAATAAGAAAAAATTTAAAATTTTATGTTTCATTTCGGAAATTATAGTTTGAGAATTAATTTAAGAAACAAAGAAATTCTGTTCTTTTGAATGTTAATAATAACTATTATATAGCACCATTTATTCTGACAATATAATTAAACCACTCACTTCTGTATGAGTTTTAAGCTGGATAAACACTTGGCGACCTATTGAAGGTGTGTTATCCGTAACATTTTATTTTAAAATAAGAGGAAATAGGGTTATTAAAAACAAAAAAGTAGGAGTGTGTGTTTTTCTTTACTATTTCACTGCTCACTAATATGATTTTGACAACTTTAACAATTTACAAAACAAATATTTACAATATTTGACAAATGATACAAATTTAATAAAAATTCAAGTATCTAGTCTGGATGGTTACCCTTTTTTATTTATTTTTTTCTTATTTTCTATATTTTTATTAACAAAACATTAAAGCAATTTCATAATAAATAAAAACAAACAGAAAACTTCATTACTAATAAACTACCTACTATACATATGTATAATAAATATATACAATTTTCATACATATACAATAACTGTACAAATATTATTAAAAGTACAACTTCACAGTCATGTTTTATTATATCAAAACAATTTCTCTCTACACATTATCACCTTTCATTTAATATATCAGTTTATAATTCGGTAAAATTGAACAACCAAAATACCCTGAATATCAAAAAATTATATCACTAAGTAAATAAATATTAAAAATACTATTCTAAAGGCAAATGAGAAGAGACGTCAAGTCAATAAAGAGGAATGTGAAGTAGTTAAAATCAAAACAATTTAATCAAGTTAAATAAAAAAAAAAAGTTATTATTTACATTGCTGATATCTACATTATTTTTCTTATTGGCAAGAGCCCAATGTAGAAAATGGATTCATAGTAACTTGAATCAGTGACTCGATTCGACGGTATTTGCGGGCTTTGGTGTCCTTGGGGGTTGATCAGTCGATGGGTCGTCCCAGGGCTGCCTCTTGCTCGTGGCAAAGATTAAGTAGAAAACATTACATACCAAATAGACTGATGAAGCTACGAAGAAGACCTCCCTCCATGCTTCTTGATTAGGCTAAAACAATACGAGCATTCAATATTTAATAAATAGTTTAGTATTGATTCAGAAAATATATTATTTAAAGCATCTATATTATATTTTAAACAGCTGTTATACAAATATTTTAAACAGATGTTTTACAACTATTTTAAATAGTTAATTTTAATTTTGAAAATGACAAGACTTCTTAATAAAAGGTTGCTACTACTTTTTGTACTTTTACTTGTTTACATTTTAAATATATAATAAAGGAAACTATAACGATCATGAACAATTTTGAACCCAAGTTATCAATGGGAATATATGTTGTTTTAACCTTCTATATGCCTGGACAACAAATCTATTCTAAGTGACTGACTGGGTTAGTTCGAAAACATAAAAAACATTATGAAATTGGTATTGTATATACTAGATAGGTATATGTTTGCGATCTAACTGAAATTGACCTACTGGAAGAGTAATTTTATCCCATTGGTTCTATTGATAACCATGATTCACTGCATGAATTAATTCTTTTTTTTTTAATTATTCAGAACATTCCAAATATAGATAGCTTAAGTATTTATACAGTCTCTACCATGTGCTAAACCCCAGACCCTTCATGGGTTGTAGTGGTACAGGTAAAGATGAAGTATATTCCAATAAATGCCAAACCATCCTGCAATGTATTTGAGATTGTTGGATATTTATCCTAAAATACCCCGACTCCAAAGAGGTATTAGAGTGAAGCTTTACATAAATAAATGTTATTCTCACCCTTCCGTGAATGATGTAGCCAGCAATTATAGGTGCCAATAAACCGGCCATGTTTGCTGTGAAGTTGGTGAACGACATGAGTATTCCGGCAAATCGAGGAGAGATGTCCAAATGATTGACTTTAAACCCGGAGTAGATTCCACCATTGAGGCCGACGCCAACAGTCAAGATAGCCACGGTAAGAGCCGGGTTACATCCGGTGTAAGAAGCAGCGATCAGAGCAATAGCAGGCCCGAAATGACCTAAAAGATGCAAAAAAAAAAAATTAGATTAAATAAAATATTTTCATTAACTTTTTTTTTAGTACCATGACTGATCAACCATAACCTCTTGCATAGTTATAGTCACAACCATCCCGCTTATTATTACATTGAAAATAATACCAATAATCATACAACAATGAAATTATAAATTATATAATTAGTTCATAATAGATAAATAATAAAAACAAATGCTAATAAGGCCAAATCATGTGGTAAACCTTCAATTGATTTATTACTACTTTGTCTTCAATTTTAAAGAAATACTAGCTAATAATCATCATTTATCTTCCATGAATGCATTGATCCTATAACTAAAATATAATTGAACATACAGTAATCAGTAAAATTAAAAAAAAAAATTACCTATGCCCTGTGCGATTTTCCTGACTTTAGTGTGGGACAAACGTTCATGAGATATCAAATAGTCTGCGACCCAACTTGAAGAAACGGAGAAGCCCCACATAGCAAGATACGGCAAAGCAGAAAGGAATCCATTCTGAAAAAAAAAATCACATTATTATTGAGATTATTTATTATCAATCATTGAGTCAGAAAACACGATGTAAATTAATGGACTTAATGAATTTTTACAACATACAAAATAAAAATCATTTACACTCATATATGAGTGTTATTAACAATAAATAAGAAACCTGTTAGCAAATTATTTCAAAAGTTTTAATCATTGCAAATAAAAATAATTGATAATTATAATTCTAAAACTTAATCACTAACTTCCTTACCAGAAAAATAAATATATGTCTCAATAAATGTTAAAAAATAAACAACAGTCATTTATATACACCCAACAAATACAATATACTATGGTTATTATAGAATGTTGATTCAGTTTTATTGAGAATGTAACTGAAGCAGTTGTACAAAGAATCCAGCCTATAGCTAGATATTCCGAGGCGTCAGATATATTCTGATGAGCATTAATTGAATCCAAGTGCATGAGATTTACTCCATCAAGCGATTAGCCCTTTTGAATTTCATTAGGAATATTAAATGTTCATTTCAGAGAAATGAAAGGTTTTTATTGGTTATTCTGGAGTTAGTAAAAGAATAAAATGCTCCAATACTTAGCTCAGAACTTTTGTAAATCTTTTGGTAAACAAACACATTTCATTTCATTATTCATTATTTACTTACCATGTATATCATTATTGTCTGCTACTTGAGTTGTTATAATTGACAATTGCATGTTGAAAAAATCAACATAAACAACATTTTGTAATAGCCCAGGAACCTATGTAACATCTTTGAATATTGTTGATTAACATAAACAAAGATATTAAATTAATTAATTGTAATTACTGTCACTCACTTCTTTAATGTTGAACCTGAGCACTTGTTTCATAAACGTCGGCAATTCTGTCATGAGTGTCTCGTAGCCGTAGTTCTGTCCGATGTGAGCGATCAAGATAGCCCAGAATGGTAAGGATTTTCCGATTGAAGTCCAAGGAACTGGAGGAGACTGAAAAATCAAACAATTATTTTTAAGATTCTAAGACTATAAAAAAAAATAATTATTTTTAATTTTTAAAAAAGGCATTAAAAACAACGAATCTAAGTCGGTTTAATATCTCACAGTCACAATTTTATTACACCCAATGAACAAATCGGCAAAAACAGGTCACTGGGCACCAGCCATTGCTGTTTTTATAATGAAATGTGCTTCATACATAAATATAAATAATAGTAATATCCAATTTGAAATATCTCTTTACAAATGACATGGAATAATAAAAATGGGTAGTAAAAAATTGAGTTTAACTGAAAAAGAAAGCCCCATAAATCGATTTTTTAATATTTTATATTACAATAATGAACTTGGTCATATTTTGTACCCTTAAACAGTAAAGTAACAAAGTTAGTCAGTAACTTTTGGTACTGCAAAGGAAATAGATATTAAACTATGACATGTTACAACACAACACAGTCCCAAAATATTAAATTTTGCAGAAAAGCCACTTTAATTTAACCCTTGACAGACCAGGTTAATAGATATTTTACATTACTTTATATCCCCATATACTATTCAAATAACCATTCTTGGCTTGAATATTGTCATCTCAAAGTCACAATGGCATATCTACAAAATTTAATATTCTTGGGTTATGTTGTATTGTAACATGTAGTTTTATTTCCTAATCAATTGCCTTCGAAATATCAAAAATAATTAACTGGATATGTTATATTACTATTTAACGATACAAAACATTAACAATCTCATTAGGAATTATTATTTATTATATCAAGTATTCTCAATTTTACAAATTTTCAGACATACTAATTTAGGTTTGGAAAGAGGATTGAGAATAAACAAAATCATTGAAGATAAGTAATAAAATATAAACTCACCGTTACGCCAGCCGCTCCCCACACAGTGTTGATGATGTGTTTCCTCTCATCAGCATCTATGCTCGGGTGAGAGTCCGGATCCTCATAAACGGTGAAGAAGAAGATAATCGACCAAATGGCACTGAGTCCTCCGAAGAAGTAGAAAATAGATGGCCATCCTCCAAAGTACTCTAAATCCGACAGGATCCCACTCAGAGGCATAGATATCACTGTTCCGAACTGAGCTCCTAAAAATAAAATAAAATAATGAATTATGCTATCATAACATTCAGGAATATTAGCTAAAAGTATAAAATTTAAAATAAAGTTGTCGTGTTAAGATGCTTTATTGTTTTCTTGTATATACTTATATGTTTTCTATATAAGAAGAAAAAGTCTTAATATTCTTAAGAAGTGAAATGCCAGTACAAAAAAATGCCCACAAGTTTATTAATTTTTGGAAAAAATAAAACATTCAACAAAGATCAAATGCAACAGTATCAACAGTCAACACATTATGAAGAAGGTTGGAGGGCAATTCTGGGGAAGTCTGGAATTTTACAAAGAAGTCTTAGACCATAATATGTCACCTATCCAAGATGATAATCATATTACTTATATGGATATCTGCTAAATTAAAGATGTAAATGAAAATTTGTATGTATGAAAAATCAAAACTACAAGTATATATATATATATATATATATATATATATATATATATATATATATATATATATATATATATATATATATATATATAGTATATAGTTTAATTATATTGGTTAAAGTGATTTGTTTTTAAAAATATCTATTATGTTTATTTATTTTTTTATCTAACATGATATTCATATTTTCTGATCAAAGTCAGGTATATCCAATATATTTTTTATAATAAATTAGATTTAAAAAAAGAGATCATAAAAAATTGTAATTATTGTTTGAAGTGAGTTGTTAGCAAAATAACGAAAAATAATAAAAACAGTTTGTTAAATTTATTTTTTTTTTTTTAAATTTAATCTTTTTTTATCAGTCCTGAAACACTTTTGAAAATGGATGTAACCGGTTTTGATACCAAACGTCTCATATAATGGTCAACTTATTACTTAAGATAATAACCCCAGTTAATCGAGATTATTTTATTAAGATTATAGTTACACATTATATAATATATTTATCTAAAACTAATATAAATACAATAAATCGACAAACCTGCATAGACAATTGCTGCCATCCGACTTCTCTCATTGGGTGGGATCCATTTGGCAAGCATGGCATGAGTACATGGCACGATTGGGCCCTGGAAATATTTTCAATTTTGATTCATCTCGCCTAGTTTAAAAGATAAATTATGATTAAAAAGGGGTTCCCAGCAAGACAAAAAAAAAAATAGAAAAAAAAATAATAACCAAAAATATCCAAACCATTATCATCATAAAAAAAAAGATAATTATAAAATTCCAAAATATCTAATAAAAAATATATATATATTCAAAATAATGGTTAAATATAAAAGAAAACTTTCTTGTTTTAGGCAAGCCAAAGGTTCATTACCAACAGCGCCAAAGGCAATCATCGTACCCTACAGAGAGCCTGCTGTATCCAAACTATACCAGCTCCGATATTTCTTTCCTAAAACCAATTTATTTTTTTGTTTTACATTATCCTTTTATATCTTTCCTACCTCGCTTCCCAACATTACAAACATTACATCCCACGCATGACTCAATGTTCCCATTTTCGGGAGAAAAGGGGAAATCTTGCGCTGCTATATACTATTTCCTACACTGTAGAGAATCACATACCCAATAGTTCGCTTTCTTTCTAGGCCAGAAAATGGAAAAATATTTCATAATATTTTGTTTAAATTAACAATATGTAAATAATACCTAAAAATGAAGTTTTGATATTACAATTTACATAGACGATTAATATTATTGGTTAAATCGTGAAAGGGGAAATGAGTTTAAAAATTTAAAATATTTATTGGTCCTTTGCTTATATAAAAAAAATTTTTGTTTTTACATAACAATTGATTTATATACATAATATAATAATTGAACCAATAAATATTTTTTCATGCATAAAAACAAAAGGATAGTATTATATAAATAATAAGAAACAATAAAAAATGGAAACCTAGCAATATCAATCCATCTATACATACCTCTCCTAATCCTTGTATAAATCTGATTACAATAAGTGGTATTGTGCCAAAAGTTGCAGAAATGGGAACTAAAAACCCAAAAATAGAGTTTATCATCATTCCTCCAGCCAAAAACCTCAGAGCTCCATATTTTTTTGCCAAAATACCACACGGAATCTGTGTTATACAATAACCGTAAAAAAATGAGCTCAATATATATCCTTGTTCAGCGGTCGTCCACAGATATGGTCCATCTTTATGATCCTGAAAATAAAGAATAAGATTAATTATAATCTAATTAATTATTTGATTAGAAATTAGAAATTAATTATTAATATTAATTATTATTAATAAGATTATTAATAATCTACAAATGAAAGCGTAGTATTTATTCCATTATATTTAAGTAAATATCCTATAATAATTATAATCTAAATAATGCAACTCTAACACTGAGTAATATAGTTAAATTTTGACTAATATGTGAAATATTGTAAAAAAAAAAAAAAAAAAAATGTATATATTTTAAGTTTTTCAAAATGTCTTTCCAAGAAGAAGAAAATGAGTATTTTTGCATTAAATCAAACGAAAATGTGAAATAAATTAACAGTTCTTAAATTTGCAATAGCAACAATTACAATCAAGTTATTAGCAATTGTTGAAAAAATAAAGAATATTAGAAAATCAGTATTTACATATTTTATTAAAAATACTGTACTATTAAGAACTATACTAAATCAAACTAATTACCTTAGTAAATTATATAATAATATACTTATTAACTCATTTTTGTAAAAAAGATATACATTTTGTAAAGAAATTGTTGCATCCTAGCTCCTGGTTTGACAGTTGTTATTGATTTATCTATTTCCTTTAATTGCTTAATATCTTGCCATGATTCGTACTTTTCATTTATTTTATTTACTTTTTTGGCACTTTATAAATACTTTATGACAATGTAGATGTATTATGTAGCCTTCTGGCCAGTTATATATTGTTTCTTTTTAAAGTTATTTTTCTATTTTTAAAAAATAAATAAATGCATATGGAAGAAAATCAGAATTGAGTTAATAACAACTGAAACCTATCATAGCCAAAGATCTTGTTGACATTGCTTTATTTAAAAAGAAAGTAGGTACTAATATAGATACTACAATACATCGATTTAAAAAAATCGCGATATACTTACTTTAAACTAAATAATTTTCTCCTCTTTTTTTTACAGCCTTTTTAAAGGAGAGGAGTTCAAAAACATTAAATTTATCGATATATCTAAATATAGATATTTTTCCATGTATAGAATACATTCTGTGATGATTTTTTCGAATGCAATCGAAACGATATTTATCGTTTAAAAAAAATCCGATACATCCATCACTTACTCTCAGTACAGTGCATATGTAAACACCAATAAGTTAAAAATCGTTTGTAATTTATTTAATGTTCTTCATTTTAATACAAATTACATGAATGGTTATTTAAATAATGTTGAGTTGCAACTAAAACTATTTTAACAATCGCTACTTGACTCTATTCGGCATTGAAGGTCACCCATCTCCCCACTACAGACACGTCATACCACGCTATGAAAATTACAACAGTTGAAATTATAACTCAAGAGGATGAACAAATGGAAATTTCATAATTAATTATTCATAAACTTAAAAAAAATAAAATAAATTAATCAGTACGTGTGACTTCGTAAAATAATCCCACTGTTCATAAATATTTATATTATAACTTATCAAAATGGATGTTACCAACATTTCATTTATAAATCGTATTTTCGTTTTTTTTATTTATGAAAAAAATGAGAATTGAGGAAGTTAAAGTGAAATTTTCAGAATTTCAGTTCAAACTTATTGTGGTAAATTCTCTAAAGCGTTTATGATTGTATATTCCTTTTATCCGTCAAAAACTTTTTGCATATTTACACCATTCACTTTATAACATTGCATATCGTGATAAATATTAATTTAAATGATTAATCAAGTAGTGTTAAATAATGGTATTACAGAATGCAAAATTCAGAATTTTATAAATATAAATTTAAAAGTTCTATATTTTGACAGAATATTCTTGAGCTATTAATGTCAGAATTATTGAAGATCCATAAATAATATTTGGTTATCTCAATATTTTTTTAATCTTTGAAAGTTTCACTCAAAAACTTACTCCAAAACCCTTTATCAATAAGCCCAGCCTATAATCACTCTTCTGTTGCCATGGGTGATAAACTTCTAATGAATTTTTAAGATTTGTTTGCACTGAAGAATATGCATTGGTGTGTTTTCAGATAAAATCTTCCATTATTGCCTGTGGTTTGAAAATAATGGGTTCAGTAATTGCGGTATTTGGGAAAAGATTGGGTTTGCGCTTTTCAACATTCTACCTGTGCATCACTAAGTTTGTTTTTCAGTGTCCATATTTTTCTATATGGTTAAAACCGATTATGAAATTATTTATATATATTTAATAATCTTAATTATTTATTTATGATTGACAAAATTCTCAACAAAAAATCACAACCGGCGGAAAAGATACCGAAAATGTTTGCTTTGTGATCTACCAACATTGAATTTAAAATTTCTGTTCGTGTCATTGATATCACTCTTGAGAATGATAACCTCCGCTTATATCAAAACCGTCTCTGATCAAAAAGCACATCGACATTCATCGGTTAACGACAAGACATTGTTGAATTTCAATGATAGAATTTAAAATTTCAAGAAAATAGAAGCTAATCAATAAAATATAAAATGCATTGCTATATTAAAACCAATCACCCGTCATTTTAAATTAAAATTCTCACTTCCACTTCTACCATTTCCAGATAACTTTTTGCCCTCAGTAGTTCTCCTAATCAGTGTTATTGCCATTTTACAATAAAGGTTTATCAAGAAAAGAGAGAGAAAACAAAATTATCACTTAAGAGGGAATAGATAGGTTACAATAAAGATCGGTTACAAGTTTATAAGGTTTTACCACTTACATCGTCATGCGTTACATTCGATATTTTGTTGTTGGAACACTCATCCGTTACGACCGTTGGCAGCTTTGGTAAAGCCGTGTGGTTTACCATGGCCACGATTGCCACGGACATGTTCGTCCTCATCGTGTAAGCGTTCGCCATCCCGAAGAACAGCATCAGGGTTACGAAATGTCTCGTACCGTACCATCCTGCAACAGGAGAAGGAAAAATATAAGATATAATATTATAAAATATAATAAAAAATAAATTTAAAGTCTTGTTAACCAAGTATATAATCTAAGGGAGAGAAACACATTTGGAAGTTCTTGGAGAACAGCCCATGAAGTAGTATGTTCTTACTTCCATGTATGGCCGTAAACTTAAAAGATATTTGATGGCGATTCCCTTCCTTAATAATAAAAATAATCTATAATTAATTATCTATATTAATTAATAAAACATGTAAACTAAAACCAATTTTAGAAAATGGTATCTGTTCCGCTGGTTATCGCTTCGGGTTGAGTTACAAGTTTTAACTGCTCAATTTTTAATATTTTCCATTATGAATACATTGTATTAATCCAAAATACAAGTTATCGTTACCTTAAGTATGGAAAAGAGAATGTAATTATGGGTAATGAATAAATATATTTCGCTATTCATTTAACCAAGGTATAAAAATTTCAACTAACATTTCGAAATATACATGATGTATGTGGAAGAAAATAGTCCGGGTAGAGGTCAATAAATTTCTCTTTGATATGGAGAAATGTTAATTAATTAGCCAACGTTTCGAGCTACTTTGCAGGTCTTCTTCAGGGATAAATATGCAAAATACAGACACTTGAAAATTAAAAAATAGTAAACAAAATTGCTAAGTATGGTAAATAGAGAGGTTAAAATGTATGAGTGTATAGTTTTAATAACAAAGAGACAGGAAGATAGTAAAATACATATTTCTTTAGTATGTAATACTATACACTCAAACATTTTAACCATTAAATATTTCCATTTGAAAAGAAAAGATATGTCCAGGACCGGGACCCGAACCTTTATATTTACCATGTTTAGCAATTGTGTTTACTATTTTTTAATTATAAATTGTCTATATTTTGCATAATTAGCCCTGGAGAAGACCTGCAAAGTAGGTCGAAACGTTTGCTAATTAATAAACATTTCTCCACATCTAAGATAAATGTATTGACCTCTACCCGAACCATTTTCTTCCAGATATATTATCAAGGTCAACTATTATCATTCAAGAAAAATATAGATGATGTATGATGAAACATTAACTTCTAGATGAAATTATTACCGAACTATACACATTTCCCATAATTACAATCTCTTTCCCATTCTAAAGCTTACGATAATTTGTATTTTTAGAAAATATTAAAAGAGAAACGAATGAAAAGTTAAAACTTGTGACACAACTTGAAGCGACAAACTGCGAAATAGTTACCAAAGATATATGTGTACAACATGTTAACATTATTTTCTGACAAACCGTAATACCGATATAAAAGGTGTCTAAAACCTATATTTATTCATGTTAGCAGCAGCTCTGTTCAAGTCAGCCATCTTTTAACGGTTTTAGCCATTGTTGGTTGTTATTCTTAGCTGCTTGTGTCCCATATTCAAATTTGTTTCAAGATTTTCATTTATTATTTCCTAGAAAATTCTTAATCCTCCGTATTTACTTTATCTTCTTGAAGTGTGTTAGTTTACTCAATTAACACCACTCTGTGCTCCTAATCGGACGATGCTACAGTAAGTTGTGCTAACCTCACACCAGAGTGCTAACCTCTTATACTCCATAAGGCGAAGATGAACAAAATTAAGAGCGGCGTCCAGATATTTTAAAAAAATAGCTTACAATTATCGAGAAATGAAGTGTTTAATTATTTCATGACAACCTCGGCCCATAATAATTTCAGATACAATAAGTAAAACTATATTTTAAAGTCTGTTGCTTCGTTTGTCAACCTCTATAAACCACACAAACCTACTAAAAGGTGCTTTGAACATTGAAATATTGAGGAAAAAATGTTCCTCCGTAGTATTCAGCTATATCAATATATTTTATATTATAATATAATCACTAATCAGACTTAGTGACAAGCATTAAAAATATGAAATTATTTTAAAAAATCGATTATCCAAAAAACAAAAGAAGATTTTAATTTTAATAACAAAAACAGCTGTTATTGTTTATAATCTTGTATATTTTTTAGATGGGGTTTATGTTTAAACTTTTATCACGCTGCCCTAGAGGGAAAGACCTCGACATTCATGGCTGTCTGAATAGTTGATTTTTTTCCAATAGACAATGCAGAAAAAAAAAATCCAAAGTGAATGTTTTTGTTTTTTAAATTCAATAATACATCTTAACTTTTTGTATGTTATATATGAGGTCCAGTATCAAAAGCGGATTACTACAAATTTCAAAAATTGACAGTTTTTGAAATTGTGGAGTTATTTGCTTTTAATAGAGAACGCCTCGTATGGAAATAAAATATAAATTTTATTCTTTAAATAGGCCTAATACGTAAACGTGAGTACTGATATATAGACGTTAACTAAAAATATTTGCGCTAAAAACGTAAAAAGTGTACATGGGTTAATTAATGTGTACATAATCAACAAACATGCATATGCTCAGGCGATAAGATACCTACAAAGCCGGTTTTATAAACGGATGACGTTCCAAATAAAATTAAACAAAAAAATAATAATAAATCCTAAATTATACAAGCACTTCTGAGAACGAGATGAGAGATATAATTTTTACACGATGAATCACTTTCTTGTCGGGCAGTTGAGAATATGACTGAGTGGTTAGTACTTTGTATTATTGTGACACTTAAATTACAAGAAGCCTGGTGTAAGGTTGACTAAAGTTGTCGAAATATTTAGTCAATTCGTAAAGTAAAGAGGTGTGCCGTTTGTCGCGTGATATTTAATTGAACAAGCCATCACAGATCTCATTCAACGAAAACACAGACACGACTGAAGTCAATTGCAGTTATTAATCTCGATCGAGTGTGCCATCTGCCACATTTTCTATATCGATAGATAGGCAGATAGAAAAATAACTTTATTCAGGGACTAAGTAATTTTAACATAGCATAAAAGTAAATAAATAACCGATAACATATCTATCTAAAATAGTAAATAATTAAAAAATAATTGCTAAATATATAGGAAAAAGTATTGTGTACAAAATATTAGGCTACTTACAAACAGCTGATAAAATTAAGATGGCAATTTTATCGGTGTTGCTTAGCAACGGAACGAGGAACTACTTTTTAGTTAAGTCTTTTGTCGTGATCGATCAGTAAATTTTTAAATACTTTTAAAATGGGAAAAATCACAAAGGCACTGTTCCTGACTTTTTAAAAGTATTACACAAAATATAGCACTGTTTTTGAATTTAAGTGGAAATAAATTCCCAGTCTGCTGGTGTTTCTCAAGGTAGCATCCTCGGTCCTATCCTCTACACAGTATATACAGCTGACATTCCAACCCATCCTAACACCTTCATATCCACGTATGCTGATGGCACATGTGTGTTAGCAGTTAATAACGACCCATATATTGCATCCCAATCCCTTCAATCACATTTATCAAGCCTCGAAGAATGGTGTCGGAATTGGAGAATTAAAATCAATTCCAAAAAGTCCCATCAAATTACCTTTACCCTTCGCAGAAAACCCTTGACTTCCTGTCCTACTGTATCCTTTAATAGTACTCCACTTATCCCTGTTGAACAGATCCGCTACCTAGGACTCAACTTAGACAAACGTCTAACTTGGAACCCACACACAAGACTGAAAAGACAAGAAACAGCTCGACGCTTCCGACTACTTCAACACATACTAGACAAACGCTCAAAGCTTCAAATCAATTACAAAAGACTTATTTATGTTACTGTTATAAGACCTATATGGACTTACGGAATTGAACTATGGGGCTCCACCAAACCATCAAATTCCTCTCGTATTCAATCCTTGCAATCCAAAATCCTTCGCAAAATCCTAAACGCTTCTTATTTTGTCACAAATAAAACCATCCATAATGACCTGAACGTTCCATATGTTACCGATTTAGCCCATTCCAGATACCTATCATTCCATAATAAACTCCAGGCCCATCCAAACCCACTAGTTTCCATCCTTGGTTCCAATTCCATCCCGGACAATCCTCCTAGGCGTCTGAAGAGAAGATGGCCTCGAGACCTTCTATAATAGAAATGTAATTAGAGTGCTGCCAATGGGTAGTGCCTCTACACGTCCTTTCATGCATTTATTTATTCATATAGCCCTTGTACTAGATGTATATATTACAGTTGTACAATTCAATAAAATAATTTTTTTTTTTAAAGTGGAAAAATGTAATGCATCAATTTAAAACATAAAACAAGGTATATCTTATGCCCATATTTCTATTTTAGGACTGTCATTTAAATACATAGAATGCATTGAAAAAAGATTCAGATATTTCCTTATAAATTTTGACATAATATAAAGACATTTTGTTTAATTATAAAACAAACCAAATAAAAAAAAACAACATTATTTTATTTAATGAAAAATAAACTTAATATCTCAATACTATACTAATAGAGCAATCATATAATTGTTTATATTAATAATATAAATACGACAACCTTGATCGAAATTGATGATTGAATGAGGTTTAACATGAATTGAAAAATACTTTAAAAGAATAAAGACAATTTAAAATACGAATGCCTTTTAATTTTAAATTGTATTGATATATAAGCTATTTTAGTGTTGAGAACATACCAGTATAATTCTGTTTTTTAAATACTTTAAATAAGGAAAATATGAAACACATAAATAACATTGAAAAAAGAAATATTAATGTTATTTTAAGCGGGGTAAAGTGAGTACCGCGTAGACCGTCATTGAATGTTCTACTTTCCCGTGACGTAGCGACAGAGTAACCTCCTGATAACAGCAGAGGGGATAAATAGCAATAAACCGTATAGATAAAAAACTGGTCCCTATTTCATATCGTTCTTAAATGTTTATATGAAAGTGTTCCAAAAAAAAAGTTCCAGAATTAATTGAACTATTGTGATTCGAATTTGACTATTAACAAATCCAAAAAAAAACAACAAAATAACGTATAAAATAATAACCTAAAATATATATGACACTGTCTCCATGGAAACAGACATAAGTGTAAAAACCGGTTACGACGGCTGCTAATGAACCACGTGACAAGTAGTAACTGCTTCTCAACAGAACCGTTTACTTTTTACGGATCATGCCTGGATCAGATGATTAAGTTGCTTTTCTTCATGCCTCTCATGCCTCTCATGTCATTGTATCGTAATTTTACTGTCAGCCAATCTGCTGTTTGTCATTGTTTTATTTGACAGTTATGGATGAAAATATAAAGAGAAAAAAATAAAGTTTGCTTTATTAACTATTCTGACTCAGCAATTTATCTTCTGTTCTCGGCTAATTAACATATGTTTAAATATTCTGTAAATATCTACCAGTAATAATCAACGTACTTTTTATAATCTATACATATTATAAAGCAAAGTCCTCGGCCGCGTATGTTCGCGGTAAACTCAATAACTACTGCACGGATTTTCATGCGGTTTTCACCAATAGATTAAGTGATTCGCAAGGAGGGTTAGGTATATAATTTGTCGAGGTTTTGTGTCAATTCCTGCCCTTCAGTATCCTTTAATAATATCCCACTGGTGCCTGTAGAACAGATCCGATACTTAGGGTTGCATCTTGACAAACGATTAACTTGAAATCCTCATACGAGACTGAAAAGACAAGAAACCGCACGACGTTTCAGGCTACTTCAACACTTACTAGACAAACGCTCTAAGCATCCAATTAATTACAAAAGACTCATCTACATGACCATAATTTGACCTATTTGGACCTACGGAGTAGAGCTTTGGGGCTCCACTAAGCTATCGAATTCCTCTCGTATCCAATCCCTACAATCCAAAATCCTTAGTAAAATCCTTAATGCTCCTTATTATGGGAAGAATAAAATCATCCATAACGACCTTAATGCCCCATTTGTTGCTGATTTGGCCCGAACCCGCTATCTATCCTTTCATAACAAACTTCCACTCAAACCCTCTAGTTTCAAACCTAGCTTCCTCTTCAATTCCCGATAATCCTCCGAGGCGTCTGAAAAGAAGATGGCCCCGCGATTTCTTAGTTGAACTTGTGTGAGGTTTTGTGTAAATGGGTTGGAATATCGATGGGTTTCACCGAAGACGCTGCTTGCCTAATCCCGCGCAATTATCTAACGTGGAAGATAATGAATTCGAATCAAAAGAAATATTTGGTTTTGTTTTTATTTTTATAATTTCTATATAATAAAGTACATTAGCTGAGATGGGAAGAAAGACAATCAAGACTCCCAAAGAAGCCTAACCAATGATATTCGAGTGGTACTTAATGGCCGGTGCATGATAAAAAAAATACATTACACAGACAAATTATTTAGGCATAATATGCCTTATTACCCGAGCAAAGCTGGGGTGTGTCGCCAGTAAAGAATATAAATCGATCTCTTTTTAAATAAAAAAAAAAACGATTCAAAACACTTTTATAGCATTTAATACCGTAACTAAGCAAATAAAAATGAGAACGATCTTTTATGTCAAGGGTAGAGGCTTCGACATTACATTATTAATTGAACAAAACTACTTAAAATAAAAAATCAAATATTTTAATATATCTATATCGAAATGAAACATCGAAATGAAACATCGAAATTACAAAAATACAAGCTATTTTCGATAGATCTAGAAAAGATCTATCATTGATCCTTAACTTACTCAAGTCTGTTTATTATACCTATTTATTAGATACACGTATTCTGGTAGACAAAATAAATAAACAGCAATGGGTTAAAGCGTTTCCTCAGTAAAGATATTCCATTACGAAAAAAAAAAAAAATTGGTTAATCAGTTCTGATTGGATGAATCGTATGAGATTAGATAGATAGGTAATTATTCCGCAGGTTGCCGCTTCAATTAATTCACAGGTTTAAACTTTTGATTCGTATCCATTTTAAAATTTTCCAAAATTACAAGCTATCGTGAGCATTGTTATGTAAAAGAGAATGGTATTATGGGTAATGAGTAGATTTCGGTAATAATTTCATCGAGAAATGAAAGTTTCAGCTAACATAGAGCATCTGTACTTCGAAATGTTAGTCGAAACATTAATTTCTTGGTGAAATTATTACCGAAATAAATATATATTCCATTATAGAATTAGTATTGAAATCTTAATTCACAGGTCATAATACAGATAAGAAAGCTTAGAGCGTTTGTCTAGTAAGTGTTGAAGTAGCCTGAAACGTCGAGCGGTTTCTTGTCTTTTCAGTCTCGTATGAGGATTCCAGGTTAATCGTTTGTCAAGATGCAACCCTAAGTATCGGATCTGTTCTACAGGCACCAGTGGGATATTATTAAAGGATACTGAAGGGCAGGAAGTTATTACGACGTAAGGTAAAAGTGATTTGATGCGATTTTTGAGAGTTTATTTTAATTCTCCAGTTTTGACACCATTCTTCAAGATCAGTGATATGGGATTGGAGGCTTTGGGATGCAATAATTGTATTGTTGTTGACAGATAATACACATGTATCATCAGCATACGTGGTAAGGATAGTATTAGGATGAGTTGGGATGTCAGCTGTATAAACTGTATAAAGGATTGGGCCAAGGATACTACCTTGAGGAGAAATGAACTTAATTTTAAAACAAAAGAAACAACGTAGGTGTGCTATCTTCACTAAAACTCAAAGTGGAAAGAGGAAAGAGTCTAATAGTAGCAAAGAATTTTCCTTCTCTGATAAGAAACACACAATGTCATTGAACCAAAAAATAATTTAATATAATAAATAATGGTACTTGTATGTTATGGTATCACCAATTTATAATTTAATAGAATTTCATGATTATGAAACACTTGTGAAGTAAACATATGTAAATTGCTAATTATATGGTTTTTACACAGTGAGTTTTATTTGTATGAAAATGTACACTTTCATTCCGTACATTCCGACGAATCCTTCCACAGCAATGGGTGTTCGGAGGGATCTCCAGGGAGAAAAATTAATCTTTCTAAGAATTGGTGCAGCATACATCGGAAGCCATACTATCAACAGTAATAGAAAGAAGAATCCAAATTGGAAGTAGTGTACTGTCCGACAACTGGAAGGGATGCATGAATCTGTACAAGCTGGGTTATGTACATAAAACTGTGAAACACAACAGTTACAATTTTGTTGACCGAAGAACGTAGGCAAATATACAGAAGATTGAATGATTATGGTGATCTGCCAGGGTAACAAACCAAAACTTATTTGACTTCCTATCTTGCTGAATTTATGTAGCGTAGACAACTCGAAAGTTAGGATTAGAGATTTTTGGATTGATGTTAACAATTAAAATTAGTTTAATAAAAACACATGTTTATTATTTATTTCAAATTAAATCAATTATATTAAATTATAGAGTTAGAGAAGAAATTCGTTGACTGTAAGTAGTGATGGAGGATGCAAATATAAAAAATGAGTTGCCAGTTACTTTTTGCACCGAGTAGCCACTCCTATTGGACCTGAAGATGACCTACAAAGTAGGTCGAAACGTTGGCACACATAAAAAATAATAAGTGCCCACTTATTTATTGTGTAACTTTTTGACTGCACCCCCAACTATTTCCATATTAAATTATAAAGTGGTGATACCATAACATACAAGTAACTAAATAGTGATATATATTCTTGAGCGATCTTTTAATTTTAATTTTATTTATAGCAATATGGCAAGTTTAAAAAAAAAAAAATTAATACTGAGAATTCAAAAAGATCAATTTCGTCATAGCTCCTGCTACAATTTGTGTTAAAAATAATTGTATGCATATTCTCCTTATAATTTAATTCAATTTTGTAGTTTTATTGTGAAAAAAACAGTCCATAAAAATAGCAATTTTATATTTGAGATTATTTTATTATTTGAGAAAACAATTAAATCATTATCTTTAAATATTTTCTCTTCAAAATAAAAATATTTAAAAATAATCAACATCAAAAGACCAATAAAAAAAAAATTTAAATCAATATGATTTAGAACTAAGTAAAATATTAACATGACCATGATTTTGTAACGAAAGTAATATTTACACAATGATTATTATTGTTATGCAATTTCCGTGTACGAAAGATTCATACATAAATTAATCGCTCATAAATATTTACTAAAAGGTCAAACCAGTAACCATTGACCATTGAACATCATCTAATGAACCTACTAAAACCTAATGGTGTAAATTATTAAAATAGTAAATTTTAATAAAAATTGTTTTTATAAATTAAATAATTTTAAAAGATTTTTTAACATTAGTACTGGAATTTAGTTATTATTTAAGCAGATGCTTATTATTGCACACCAACAATGAAAAGGAATGAGGAAATATGAATTTAGGAATGAAAAATGCTCTGCTGAGAGAAAAAACAAAACAAAACACGTCTTTCCAAATACTTCAAAGAACTTCAGTGAACATTTCTGACTCATATTCTAAAGTGCTTTTAAAATTCTTTATAATATCCAATAATGCATTATAATATAATCCAATAAAACAATTTAAGATTTATTCACTGCATTAATTTTAAAACTAATTTAAATATTAATCACTGCATACATTTTAAAACTTTTAAAAAAAATGTATTTATTGAAATTTACAACTGTATACTGAATACATTAAGTAAATATAATGACAGATAAATCATGCCTCGATATAAAGGCAGGTAGAGAAACTGCCCAGTTGTAGTACTCAAATCAAAAGTTCAACTTAGAAGGTCAAGAGGCCATATTCTTTTCAGACGCCTCGGAAGATTCCTGAATTGAAGAGGTTGCGAGGTTTGAAACTATTTGGTTTGAGTGGAAATGAAGTTTGTCATGAAAATATTGATATCGGATTTGGGCCAAATCAGCAACAAACGGGACATTAAGGTCGTTATGGATTGCTTTGTACGTAACAAAGTAAGGAGGATTGAGGATTTTGGATTGTAGGGATTGAATGAGAGAGGAATTCGATGGCTTAGTGAAACCCCAGTATTTTTTTAAAACTAATTTAAATATCACAACGAAGAAGTGAAGCTGCCTATCTTCTCTCAAGTTCCTATGCCCACAAATAATTTTACTAAATAATAATTTGTCTTGTATAAAATCAATTAAACGACTGAATTCCCATCAATTTGTTAGAATGAAAATTATTGTGATTGAAAAAAAAATTATGATATTAGAAAATTTAAATGCGAATAAACATTATAATAATAACTTTGAAAGAAAGAAATTAGTTGACTGTAGGTACTATAATAGGATGTAATTAGTTGGGGGTGCAGTCAAGAAAACACGCAAAAATAGGTGAAACTATTGTATATTTTATGTGCCGACGTTGGTAGTTACCTTCTGCCCGAGCAGCCACTCCTATTGGCCCTGAAGATGACCTACACAGTAGGTCGAAACGTCGGCACATAAAATATACAATAGTTTCACCTATTTTTGCGTGTTTTCTTGACTGCACCCCCAACTAATTACATCCTATTTTAATAACTTTGAAAATTTAACAGCCAGGGAAGGACCCTTTGGAGCTCATCCAGTCTCTATAACCTTAAATGAGGGGAATAACCTGACGGTTCAGCGTGATCTCCGAAAAATCACCTCCCAGCATAACTGTTATCTTGGAAACAGTACAGTCTCTCCCATGTACTGAACCCAAGACCCTTCATGGGTTGTAGTGATACAGATTTTTTTATTTTATTACCATTTTTTTTTTTTTTTATGAAAAGTTCGCTAACTATCCCAAAAAGCATTTAAAAAGCTAAAAATTTCACATGATCAAACAAGGTTGCACTAATAGAAAGTCCTAAGTGTAGGTCGTCAGGTATGGGTGGGCCAAGATCGACGTAGTCATATCAGAAATTTATGGATGGACCATATTGCAAAAACCGTTTATGATGCTGTATTTTAAATTATCTTCAATAGTTACTAAAATACAAAAGCGAAAATATCTAAACAAACGTAGAAATAGAAAAAGGTGGATTCTCGAAAATACACCACTTCACCGACGCCCTACCGAATTATGAGAGGCTGCATCTTTGTGGATCTTATGTATATGTGTATGTATATGTATATGTATGTACATATATAAGATCGCCTCTGATAATAAAGCAAACATGCTTCTCGTTTTATCTATTACAAAAACCATTACCGTCAAAACCAATATAAACATCTGACAGCTATTTATGTTTACAGAAGCACGGCCACTTCTTTTAAAGATATCTCGATATTTAAAAATTTAAATTTATTACTTGTTAAGTGGAAGAAATATAACGCAAAACTAATCTTATTTACACAATATCTTTAACAAATAAAAATACACTAACACGTAAAGTTATTGATAAATAACTTTATAAATAAATAAATAACTATTTAATGTTATTTAAATAGTTCAATGCATTCTATATTAATGAAATTAAAATGACGGAATAAGCTCCGAAGATTGTCGCTTGATTTGAGTTCCAACAAGTTTTAAATGTTTATTAATTACATTTTTAATATTTTCCAATAAAAAAAGTTATTGTGAGTTTTAGTATGGAAAATAGAATATATTTATGGGAAATATGTATATTTCGGTAATCGTTTCATGAATAAATAAAACTTTCAACTAACATCCCGAAGTATAGAAAATATACGTTTCTTGAAAAGTTCATTTCTACATAAAATGATTGACAAGGTATACACATTTCCAATAATTATATTCTCTTTTCTCCTACTAAAGATCATGATAACTTCTAAATTTGAAAAATATTAAAAGGGAAATGAATGATATGTTAAAACTTGTTGACTCAACTCGAAGCGATAACCTGCGCAATAATAGACAAATTAACAGATATCTAAAATCTATGTATGTATTATATAATTAACAATATTTATAGTTTAGAGAAAATTCACAAAACTTTTTAACGAACAAAAAAAAAAACCCTCATCGCTGCAAAAAACAAAACAAGAAACTGTAGCTATCGCAAATTAATCTATGTAATCGATTATCCGCATTACGTAACCGGAAAGAGCAAGAACAATCGATGGAGATGATCGATATGAGACCGGAGACCACGTGACCGTCAGCTGTCCAATGGCGGAGGGTTTCCTGCTCTGATGTAATCGTCCTTTCCGCTAATTTGGCCAGCAAAAGAACGAGCAATTCAATGCACAAGTATTGAGCAATAGCAGTTGGTATTTTTAACAAGGTCGCTATCCCATGTAATTTCGCACTATATATCTCTTTTACGTATACAGCAGGTTCCGCCCCTTCCCATATTTAAGAGACTGGAGGATCCCGAGGAGTGTCGTTATGTTAGATGTTAACAGATTTTTTTTTTACAATTTATTTATTGAAATTTACAACTGTATTATAACAATCCAACAAGTAAATAAAATGAGAGGAATGATAAATAATGCCATGTATAAAGTCAAGTAGAGAAACTACCCACTGGAAGTAGTACTCAAATCAGACACCGCCTTCTTTTCAGACACCTACGAAGATTATCAGGAATTAAAGGAGTAGGCTAGGGTTGAAACTAGTGGGAATAAAGTTTTTCATGAAAAGTTCAGGGGTTCGGGACAAATCAGCAGCAAATGGGACATTGAGGTCATTATGAATGGCTTAATTTGTGACAAAGTAAAGAGCATTGAGGATTTTGGATCGTAAGTATTGGATACGAGAGGAATTCGATGACTTAGTGGTGTCCCAAAGATCTACTCCGTAAGTCCAGATGGGTCTAATGATTTTCATGTATATGATTCATTTGTAATGTTAACAGATTTTTTTTTTTTGTCACAGGCCAACAACTTCAGTAGAGCTACTAATCGATGTATAACCTATAGCTATTCAGTTCACCAATTAACATATAAAAAATATCATAATTAAATAAATGGTTTAACCTCTTCATGTCCAGTGTTTATGTTTGGTTATTAAATGGAATGATACAATCCCTCTATTGGTAATAATGATAACTACCAGTTGTGGATCTTTATCCCAATTATATACTAATATAACCTAATTATATCCTTATCCTAATGCATACGTAAAATTTTGGGCTCCCACTGCAAGCAGCATCTTCCGATTAGCCATATTTGCATCAAGCGGCGTTAAATGAACCAAAAAAACATAATGGTACTAAATTCATCCAAGATATTATTGTGATTAAAATTACTGAACAAAAAGTGGAGTTATTCTATCCGTTCCGCAATTCGAATAAACACACTAATCAAAAGCGTTATCTAGCGTGTTATTTGCTATCTGTACTAACGATTTTAAGTTGATTAAACGCAACAATAATTCGATTTAACGGAAAAATTTAAAGTAAAATTTGAGTGGGGGGTTTCTAGAACTACCACTTTCCTGTTTAATTTTAACCTTCTGAAAAAATACGAAATTACAATTTACAGTTGTTCTTTTTCCTTCTTAAAACTTTTTACTTTAGAAATTTCTTTATTAGCACTGCGATTTTCTGGAATTCACATTTATTTCTATGCCTTAAAAAAACTCAACGAAAGGTATGTCATGCTCTGTTTCTCAAAATCGGAGAGACATTACTTTTTTTTTTTTACTGTCTATCCAATTGTACAATATAAGTAAGTACTTGACACTTTACTTATAGTACAGGTACTCCGATATTATTCTAAAAATTAAAGTTGAGTTACTTTACTTAACAAAATTTATTTTGTACATCCCATTATTAAAACATGAGTGCTCACTTAATATTGTTTTGAGATATTGAGTATTTCGAAATAGATAAAATAATGATTTATTTTTATTAATTGTTATTTTGATTGGGATCATTTTTAAATATTTTTGTTTTGAAGAGAAAAGATTTGTCCTAGCTGGGATTCGAACCCGGGTCGCCTGCATCACTGTCGCAATGCTCTAAACCACTGAGCTACCAGGGGTCGTATCCAGGTCAGACAAACCCTACCTATTCAACGATCCCATAACCCTGTGTTCTCGCACAATTTTTGCGATGTATACACGGGGAAGAATGTTCATTGAATACGGGGGATATTCTCGCAAGCA
Source organism: Troilus luridus (assembly GCA_964056705.1). NCBI lineage: Eukaryota > Metazoa > Arthropoda > Insecta > Hemiptera > Pentatomidae > Troilus > Troilus luridus. Next base: position 102,874,487 of record OZ057416.1, on the reverse strand, counting down.
CTGCACTAGAGATTCAGACGACCCGGGTTCGAGTTCCGGCCAGGACAAATCTTTTCTCCTCAAAATAAAAATATTTAAAAATAATCACCATCAAAAGAACAATAAATAAAAATAAATAAATTATAAATATAACATTCACGTAAGTCAACAGGATCCCAATTAAAGTAATTTTCAATGAACATTATTCCCCGTGTATACATCGCAAAAATTACTAGAACACGGGGATATAGGATCGTTGATGAAAATGGATTTGTCTGGGTTGGATACCACCCCTGGTAGCTCAGTGGTTTAGAGCACCAAACTAGAGATGCAGACGACCCGAGTTCGAATATAATTTAAATGATTGAGCTAACGAAAAAAACATAAACAAACAGTAGTTCCTCGATCCGTTGCTAGGCAACGTAGACAAAGATTTTCGCTTGCCGAACAGCCAATGCATACTAAATATATTGAAAAAAAAATTATCAATTCATAAATATATTCATCTTGTAAAAAACTTTGTACACTATTTATGGCCAAAAAAGGCATTTAGGTGCAATCCCTAACTCATTAATATAAGTGTTAAATTGAACAAATTTTGTTCAAAAAATCAAAAAAAAAAAGTTTAAAAAGTAAAAAAAAACCAACATCCATTGCACCATTGTTTTATTTCGACACTCCAAATTAATATCTTTAAATTACGTAGGATATAATTGACAATGTTCCGAGATCTGAGGCAAACAAGATATTTTCGACATAAAATTCCTATTAATCAATTAAACAAAAACAAATATATCATTATTTACTCAAACAGGTGCTATCAATTCCATTTAAAACCTGCCCCATTCACTTCCAACAACAACTTGTTTACTTGACGGCTTGAAATGGTTTTAATTTAGATCTGGGTATCTATTGCAGGCGAGGATTCAACCATGGCGACATTTATTTCTTCAAATAAACTAGCCTGACGGCGGACCAACCTCCATATTACAATTTATCCCACTGTTCATTTAATCATGCTACAGTTGGTACTTAAACTTGTAGAAATGAATACTATTTAAGTAATTTAAATTCAGTAGTTATGTTTTACCCCCCCCCCTTAATGAGCCTATTAAAATATAAGGACCTACTTGGTATTGTTTTGAAATATTGAGTTTATTTATTTTGGTCATTATTACGCGAGTTGTTGAGTAGAGTTACGAGTTTCATCTGTTTATTCGTTTCATTTTTAATATTTTCCAAAAATAAAAGTTATCGTGAGCTTTAGAATGGAAAAGAGAATGTAATTATGGCTAGTAATGAGTAGATTTCTGTAATAATTTCCTCAAAAAATAAAAGTTTCAAATAACATTTCGAAGTATAGATGATATAAGCTAGTTGAGACGTTCATTTCTAGAACATTTCCCATAATAACATTCTCTTTTCCATAATAAAACTCATGATAACTTATATTTCTGGACAATTAAAAAAAGATTATTTTGAACGAAAGGAAACGAATAAACGTGTTGTAACTCAACCTGAAGCTACAACCTGCTGAATATACACCAAATCATCAATAATTTATAAAAAAAAAAAGAGAAAAAAAAAGAAGTCAATTTTCTTTCACTTCATTCGCTGTATTAAAATAACAGTAGATATAATCGAAATATCGGGATAATATGAAGCAAATTTTATTTTTTAAATCTGGGTATTTCATTTTTAATATTCAATATTTCGGGAAAACAGAAGTGTCAAAAAACACAAAAAAAGTAGTTTATAAAAACACCTTCTTACCGATTCTCACCTATTCAAGTGAATCTTGGACTCTGGCTAAAAAGCACAAGAGCCAAATCCAAGCCATGGAGATGCGTTATATAAGAAGAATGGAAGGGAAGAGCAGAAAAGACCGAGTGCGAAACATAACAATGCGGTCCAATGTGGGGCTTCGGCCAGCGGAGGATATCATCGAGGAGCATCAGCTGAGATGGTTCGGCCACGTTTCCAGAATGGCAGAAAACAGTGTGGCAAAGGCTGTATATGAGACGAAGGTGGAAGGTACAAGACCGAAGGGAAGACCAAAAAAGACTTGGGAAGGCGCAATCCAGGAGGCCTTTGACAGAAGAGGTTTGGAATGGGGAAGGAGAAGAAGATTGGTACAGGAGAGACAGTCATGGGTTAGGCTCTACAGGAGAGATCCTCACACCGTTGGCGGTAGAAGAGGAGTAGATTAAATAAAATAAATATTCAAATTCAAAAGCAGTGGCCTATTTCGTTTAACGCCTTACATGGGACAGGAGCAGTGGCTTTGCGATTTCCAAATATTTATAATTTAACTGATCGAACATGAAAAAAGACTAAACAAAATGTATTTTTAAATATTTTTATTTTGAAGAGAAAAGATTTGTCCTGGCCGGGATTCGAACCCGGATCGTCTGCATCTCTAGTGCATTGCTCTAAACGACTGAGCTACCAGGGGTCGTATCCTAACCAGACAAATCCTTTCTCTTCACCCATCCCATAACCCTGTGTTCTCGCAATTTTTGCGATATATACACGGGGAAGAATGTTCATTGAATTTACATTAATGTAAATAGATACATTTTATAATAATTTAAGTATCAATTATTATGATTTTAAGCATCCTGAGACAAAAGAATATTGGGCAATATTGACGTAGATGTAATTAAAACTCCTCCTTATTTCCTCAACCTTTTTTTTTTTGTTTCTTTGAGCTCATGAATCAACTGTTTACTTTAACGTGACATCTCTAGCATGTGAATTAGTATTGCAAACACTTCTAGGTAACGCAGAACCTACGTATTGTTGAGTTTTCCCTCGTCATAACTCAATTCGAACAATCGGAAATAAATATATATATAAACAATAAAAGAAGAAAATAAATAATTCTCTCATTTAAGACATGATTTTTTTTTCTCATATTACTAAATCATTACAGCATTCGCCGGACCACACGAAAATAACCTTGTGACGGAACTAGACTGTTTATTTCTCGATGAGTTATATCACATTTCGGAGTAATCTACCTGAGATAATAAGGTTATATAAATTTAGAAGAGCGATTTAGATCTGAAAAAAGTCATGCGTCAGGCATTGCCTCAGCAGAAAAATATTATAAATATATATATGATGTAGAGCGAATCTATCCTAAATACACTAGTGCAATCTATCTACTAATAATCTATCCTGAAGTACATCTATCGGGAATCGCCTTGGGCTTTTCCAGGATGTCATGTAGCCACCCTTAGGTTTGGTCCAGGAACGGACTGCCTTGGAGAAAACATAATATCTATTCAGTTTTTGAAAACATAGTAGTTGAGAATGCCAAGGGCATAGAAAGAAGAGTCAAAACTGGAAGTGATTTAGTTTCTATCAACGGTATAGTTACATTTTTCTATTTGAAACATTCATTTTCAGTTGTCAAAATAGTTGTTTGCTTCTCCTGTAAACATACTTTTTTGTGACTTACTACATTTTTAATGTCTTAGCCTCAATAAAGCCATCCACGAGTAGACCGAATCTCCAAATTGCATAACCGTTGGCTTAGATGCAGTACATTCCCTACGATGTACTTAACCCTAATATGTTTTAAGACATTGGTGAAAACAATTCAACCAAAAATCCTTAAGTCTCTAAACTAAAAAATTAAACAAAAATACCTGTCAATATTTCGACCATTCATGATTCTTAAGGATAGAAATATAAAAAACAAAATCAAAAAGCAAAATCCTAACCTCAAAATGCAGTAAGAAAATAACCAAAAGAAACATCCCACCACCACCCTGGAATTTTTCCATTAATGTCTTTATTTAACATATCTCACATGTCTCATATGAGCTTTTGCTCTTCATAATTAGTAAATTTTTTTTTTAATTTAAAAATATTTGAACTGGAAATATTTTGTTATATCTTCAGTGAGGACATATTGTATCGCCTACAAACGTCATTGGAACTGACTGGAACGACGACCAAAAATAAACCCGGAGCCCGACGACACAGAGAAGAGGAAACAAAAATATCACAACAGAAGATAAGATAGGCATCAACAAAATGCAATAAACAAACAATTAGTCAATAAAAAAAATATTAACAATAAATAAATAATCGTCAATAAAACTGTACACGGTTGACCTGATGAACTTGTGTCTTTGAATTAATAACCGAAGATAAGTTTTGGCAACAGTCGTAGTAAAAACCGTGTCATTGGAACAAGGGGAAATGACGAAGAACAACTCAAGCAGAAACGAAAATAGATAATCCAAAATCTCTTTAAGCATGTAAACATTTTTCGATAAGATTAATTAAAAAAAAAAAGTTATACAAATAACCGACCAATTGATACATAATATAACTACATGACTTCCTTGTATGACCGTTGAAAGGGTAGCACCAAAACTGAGCACCACTCAAAAATAAAAAATCGAAAAAAGTAACAATACAACCCATGGAAGATCTTAGGTTCGATACATGACAGATACCCCATCATCACAATTAAACACCAGGTTTTTCTCCAAATTAAGGGTGCTCACTTTATATAGACATAGTGTGGGATGAACCCTCAATGAATCTTAGACTTCATTAGGTCCATCCATTGCTGTTAACACATTTATAAAATATATATTTTAAAGAATTGTGCTGAGTTTCCGCGTAAAAAGACCTGGATTCAAATCCGGCTGTGGCATATAACTTATATAATCTGTCTTATATTTATTTAATTATGATAAATTATTTAACAGCCAGCAACGAATCCTCTAGGTTCTGGAGACCCTCCCAGGGCTCACCCAGCCTCTATAAAGTTGGTGCCCTTAATTTGGGAAATACCTGGCGGTTGAGCGTGATCTCGGACAAATCACCTCTCTGCGCAATCGTTTTAGTAGTCAAATTACAGTCTCTACCCCGTACTGAACACAAGATTCTTTTTCAAGACTTAAGATTGCACAGGATTTTTAATTTTTTATTTAAATGAATTTGAGACTTAGCTGTAATTGTTTGGTATTTTCCTTTTTTTTAAAGTGGATTTTGATCATCCGAACTTCACGCAAAGACGTTCGGATAATCGTCGCTCTATTGTAATTATTGTAAATAATTACTACATTTGATTAAATTCTTTTTAATATTTAGATTAAATTTAAATTACTTTATATATAAATTAAATAAAAAGCAAAATCAAGTAGAAAAATAAAAAACACGCGTTGACCATTTACGAAAATTTAGACTAAACCTCTTGACATACATAAACATTACACCAGGAGCAATTAAAACGTAACACTACATAATCGTCAAACATAATGACAAATCTCATAATAGTTCAGACAAATAGTCAACACTTAATTAAGATAAGATTCCCTTTTATAGAGCACTTCAAATACGAAATTAGTTTTTTTCTGATGTTATTGTTATTACGGAAAATTACTACAGACGTATATATATATATATATATATATATATATTTTGATATGTAGTAGTAAGGAGCGCCATTGCATCATAGCAAACTCTTTAGTGTATATCTGCAATGTTCTGCTTTTCCGGAATGTTATGTTTAGGTTATTTTATAAATAATTTAAACCTTCTTGAAATTATTGATGAGTTATAGAAAAAGAAAATGGGCACGAGACCTGAACAATGTCCAAATTCCTGCTGAGCCAGTAACCTCTAGCCTGACGTCCGTAGGATCCTGGCGTTCGTTCAAATGCAAGGGCATAAATTAAAGAAACTGTGTTAATAAAACAGGAACGCTGTGGGAAGTTTCAGGAAGGTCGATGAGTTCTGTACCTGTATCGTATTACATTCAATATATACTTGATGATACATTAAACAAGTATATTAATATATAATAAAATATATTTTTCTTACTTCTAGCACTACAACCCATGGGAGGGTCCTTGAGTTCAGAACATGATAGAGATTCTACTGTTTTTTTTCATATCCACAACTTAGATATGAGAAGTTTTTAAGCCGAGATAAAATTAATACTTTAACAAATCTGAATAAAATTTGGATGAACTATATATTGTTTTAAAAAGACAGGTATCACAAAACTTACAGTAAGATAGCTAAATCTCTAATTCATTTAAATCAAAAATCTTCTGCAACTATGACCCAAGAAGAATCATGGATTCAGTTCGTGGTAGAGACTATACTTTTTTTAAGACAAAAGTTATTCAGGGAGATGATTTGTCAGAGACCAAGTTCAACTTCCAGGTTTTCCGTAATTAAGGCTAGATACTTTATTATTACTCGGTGAGCCCCAGGAGGGTCTGCATATTTCACAGTGTCTCCTTTACATAAATAAGTAATTCATCTTAATATTTGTGCTCTAGTTTCTATCCGTCCTCATTCTGAACTGCACCCATGACTTCACTAGCGAAGAGGCATAGATCTTTAATTTTTAAATCGGTTTCATTTTCAAAAATCTGAAACTAAACGGGAAATCATTCCTAAATTATGATCCCAGCATTCAATTAGCTCAATGATAAGGAGCAATTACAAGAGTGTAAAGAAAAAAAATAAGTCAATTGGCAAAGGCGAAGAATCTGTTGAACAATGAACTGTAGTTAAGAGGGAATTCGACTACGACAGTTCACAACCTCTGAGAGATTCAATTGGTCAAAGATCGCCGGTGTGGGGGTTCAAGAGCGAAAGGACGATCGTTCTTCGACCAATCAGCGATCTCTAAAAATACCGCTTCGGCCAATAGCATAAAGAGGACGCAATCTGGCTCGCTGGAGGTCTCATGAGTCAAATGTCCAGTCTTAGATTACTATTAAGGCAAAAATAGTTTAAAAGTCTGGATTCTTGAAGATTCTCTTAAAAATCTAATATAATTTCTACAAAGTATAAGAAAGAAGGTGTTCTCACATTTCTCAATAATACATTTCTACAAATTAAAAGCTATCCATCTTGAAAACCTGTACCACTACAACCAATGAAGGGTTGTATTGCAGATTAAGCTCAACCGCCAGATTTTCCCCCTAATTTGGGTAGCCATTTTATAGAGGCTGAGTGAGCCCAAGGAAGGTCCTAGATCCCATTTCGAGCCAACCCCATTGGCTTAGTTCCCCCACCGAGCCACTCCGCCCCCTTAATAAAAATTTTCCAACGTGTAATAAATTTTAAAAAAAATAGGCAAAAAATAAATTTACGAAAATAATATAATTTGAAAATAAATTTAAGAAAATAATATAATTTAAGAACAGATATAAGAAAATAATATATCTGAAACAATGCTTATAGGAAATGAGAGAACAGTTTGACATTTACCGCAATAAAAGTATTTTTATGATGTTATTTGTAATTTTTCCATTACTCATAACAAATATTTCCTTTGTTAGAGAGGAAGATATTTGACTAGAAGATCCAATGAAGGATGGAATTAGTTGGGGGGTGCAGTCATAAATAAAACAGAATAAGTAAAACTTATTTATTATTAGTGCCGACGTTTCGACCTAAGATGTTGGCCATCTTCAGGGCTAAGAGAGAAAAAATATAAAAAAACACTGCAGTACCAAGAAAGAATATAATAACATCTAGAGTTATAGAAGAGTGAAGAAAATTAGCTATGGATATATTATTAAGGATATATATGAATGAAAAAATGACAGAATATGTGATAATGCAAAGAAATACAAAGAGAAAGAAAAATGGGACGATTACAAAATGAAAAATAAAGAATAGGTACAAATGTAAAATGGTGAGCTTTAAAAGTATGGAAAACCTAGTTAAATTACAGATAATAATATAAAATGTAAAATGTATGATAATATACTACTAGAATATTATATAAGTAAATATGTATGAAAATAAATACAATACATGTCTTACTTATTTGGCGTTATTTATGACTGCCCCCCCCCAACTAATTCCATCCTTCATTTCCTTTGTTAATTTAACTTCATAAAATAAAATAAAATGAGGCGTATTTATAATATATGTCATCAATACGACCTAAACAATTAAATATAATTATTTTAAATCCCAACAGTTTTAATCTGAAATTACAGCAGATTAAAACTGTTAATTTACATGACGTGAATTCTAATGTTCTTGTAAGGTCTTTCAGGAATGTAAAATATAATTTTAAAAAAGTATCATTTTTATATTAAAATCATAAAATGACTAATATTTTCTCAACAAACCCACTTTGATATATTACATACAACTCAATCGTCACAATGTTAAACCATATTACTAAAATATATCTACAGAATAAGTGGTCAAAGTCAAATTTTGTCCAGAACTATTTTGAGAGTAGCAGAATCCTGTAGTACTTGTTGTTTTTGGGATTAAAATGGAGTTGAAATATAAGCAATAACTCTTTTTCTAGCCAATGCCTGACTTAGCCCCTCATTCACTACGAAAATAACACGACTCCGCATTTCCAACCACAAAAAAATCATTTTGGAGAAAATCTGGCAACCAATTCACAGGGGCTGTAGATATGTTCATGTAAGATGATTTTATGGTTTTATATTTGCCTTATTCAAACTCAAGTTTTTTTTTTTTAACAATATCTTTGGTTTTGGATTGTACTAGCTATTATTCATTGTGCGTTTTTTTATTCTTCATAAAACTTTCAACTATAATTTAAGAAAAGAAAAAAAAACTAGATTTTCCATCACCGGGAATTCATGAATAATTTAAATTAAAGATCATGTAATTTTCATCTCATGTGCTAGTCACGTTATATGTGTGGATAATTTACCTTGGTATGCATACTATTATCTAATTTCAAAATTTTTTTATCTCCTACTACAACTAGCAAAATTTTTTCAGTTGAAAATACATAAATAAAATCGATTTTTACGAATGAATATTTATAATGGGCGAATCCGGTTTTAATCAGTTTTAGATCGAGTATCTGAAAAGTCTTTTGTTACCTAAATTAAGGATAAAAGATAATAACAATTGTTTAAAGTGTTAACTCATGTTTTGTTTTTTAAATTTAACACAAATTTCTATAATTGTAGGTAATAGTGATAGTAAAATCTATCTAACCCATATTTTTTGTTAAATTATTTTTAAATTTTCAAGTAAGATAACCAGCAATGCTCATATAATATTAACAAACAAAAAATTCAGTTTACCATTAAGGTTGCCATGGTAACACCGCACAAGGTCAAATGAATACAACAATGGAGATTTCCATATGATAAAATAAAATATTTTCATAACTAATTCAATAAAATAAAATAATTTATTTTCGTATGGCAAATAAAAGATTTAAGATATTATTATTCCATGAACTATAAAAATAATGTTTCATATATTTTCTTATGTAGATAAAAATCAAAATAAGTTTCTCTTAATTCAATGAAGGCACATTTTATTGATTGTTATATAAATATGAAGAGACAAACTATAAAGTGAACTGTTTATGAAGAAATATCATTTGCTTTTTAAAAAAAAAAAATTCAGTCACTCATATTACTAAAAAATAAATTTTTAACACTTAAGTATAAACGGTTGTTAACTTAAAAAAAATTGGATTAAAAAAAACAACATACAAATACCTAAGTAGGCACTTTTTTTTTTTAGTACATTCACCAATACCTATAAATCCTAGTAATTCTATCGTGTCTATGGTTAAGGCAAGACATATATAGTAAACTTTATAACAATATTAGAATCAAAATTAAACTTTAAACTAAAAAAAAAAAATTAAATTAAAATTTCAGTAGTAAAATGACGCCGAATTTGACCTCTGCTCTTTAAGGAAATAAGGAAAAAAATATTCCCAATGACGCAATTTTTTTTAGTACATCAAAACCCGACAAATGGAATTCCATGGTATAGTAAGCGCTTAGAAAAAAACACATTTTCGAAGAACAATTTTTTTTTGGTGTTATATACTTATTAGTATATACAATAAAATTTAGATATTTAGAACATATTTTTTAAGCTGATAAACTCTAAGTTAAGAAAATATTGTTGTATAATGTAAAGTTACTATAACTAAAGACTAGCTCATTAACTCCTTAACATGACAATGCAGGTAATCAGGGACGTTCTTATAATTAACAATTCTTAAAGTGAAACTATATGGATCTATCTAAAACGAAAATATTTATATTTAAATATATTATTTAACAAATATAAATAATTTAATGTACTCGGGCATTTGAAAATGTTTTAATAAGAGAAATATTTTATAAATCTAAATGATTTTTTAAAATTTTATGTTACTAGGTTTTTATAATTCACAGATAGGGGAACCGTATATAGCTCCTTCAAAAGAACTAAATAACTCAAAATTTGGCATTTTTCATTTACGCCTTCAGTATCAATCGGTTGAAAATTTTTAATTTAGGAACGACTTATCTAATATTCTATTTCCGACATTTTTGTTTTTAATAAAGTCATATTTCAGAGTTGAATCATGTTTTAACTTGAAGTTTTATGGAAATAATGACAATTAAAATAAAAAATGTTTCAAGCTTTTAAATATTTTCTAATGGTAAATAAAAAATAATTTCATTACGAAAGGAATGCTTTGATTTACCAATACCCAAATTTTTATATATTTTTTTCAAATCTATAGAAAAATTAGGTTTTTTAAGTTATGGCGTTGTTCTTTTGAAGGAGATATATATTGCATTTCATTTTGAATCTGGTATTTATTGATACTAAGGAATGTGGTGTGAATGTATTAATTTTTATATATGTTTCAACTATTTTGGGATATATTTTATAAACATGGTATGATTATACGAATATTATACGTAGAGCATAAGTATATACATATATAGTAAACGAGAAGAACACGCTTTTGGATGTAATTCTAGCACGGTCGCCATGACAACTGCTAAGGTTACAGGGGCCATGTGCTCGGACCACATTAAGCCCATGCCGACCTTCCAACACGTTGTCAGTCGTTTCCACGGCCTGCTCATGCTTATCTACCGGCACATCAAACTATATAGGTATAATAAATTTATCTTAAATGATTATTACAATTATTATATCGATGACAAAGACACAGTGCGCGACAAGGAGAAGGTTACACTACTGTTACCTTTCTTCTTCTTGGGTGCCTTCTGCTCTGCCCCTGGCTGGTCCCAGACCAAGATATGCTTAGCTGTCCCGTTCGTCGCCGGCATGATTTCTCTCCGGATGATCTCGATCAACTACTGAACTGATAGCGGTTGATCCAACGCTTGTGATTCTTATGCAACTCTGTTATCAGGCAACTGATAAGACAGTCCCGCCGTGCTCACAAACTCCCATCTGGATCACACTGGGCTCGGGTCCCGGTCCCGGAGTTGTGGTGGGGGGTTCGATGTATCGAGTTTCCTTTCGATCCTTCTAGTCGATACATCTCTTGCCTTCCTTTACGCGCTCTAAGCACTTTTTGTCCTTCCTTCACCGGAAGTGTCCTATTAAAGGAGAGCCCTTAGGTTGCGATGCCTGGGATAAGGTAGGTACCTGTGTGATCTATAGGCTATCTTTAAGCTATAGGCTATATATCTTTAAGCTATAGGCTATCTTGAAATGGGGTGATTATTCAACGCCAATTAGCTTTAAAACCAAATAATATAGGAAGGTATGTATTACCTAATTTTCTTTTTATTCTACTTTATTTTTTTCGGATTTTAAAAGACTCCCTTCACTCAAGAATCCTGGACTGAATTTATTTATTTATTTTAGAAAAATATATATTCCAATTTAAAAATCGTGCATTGTATAAATAATTAATTATTCTTTATTAACAAAAAAGGGTGGGGATAAAATTCTGAAAAATTATTTTTGTAAAATATAAATAGTAAGTCCTAAAATTCAAACCAAGTAAAACAAAAATTCATAAAAAATAAAATAAAAAGTAATATAGAAACAAATAAAAAATGCTGTTACGCTGTTAATATAATTTTTTTAATCTAGTTTCCATGCGAACTCAACTGATAAATTAAATTTCTATACAAATACAATTATTTTTTAACAAACAAACGATAAATAGAATTCTGAAAAAAAATTAAATATGTATAAAATCTATTTTCGTAAAATATTAGAGTCCTAAAAATTGAATAAAACTAACTCCCATGATTTCTAACCAAAATTAAAAATATCAAACAAGTTTAGAAATAGTAACTTACATATGAAAATTGAAAGTATGGGTTGAGTCGCAGGTAGTAGCTTCGATTATAGTCAGAAGTTTATATTAAAATTTGCATTCATTTCCTGTTTAATATTCTCGAAAATAAAAATTATCTTGAGTTTTGGTATGAAAAAAGTAACATATACACGGATCAAATATGCTACTTAAAAAAAATTCACACATCATACAACTAACACCTAATTTTTATAAAATTTTAAATTTCGTTTCCATAGAAACTAAACTAATACAACTTAAATTAATTGACTGATAAATTGAATTTATACAAATTAAATTCGATTTTGAACAAAAAAATGGGGGTAAAATTCTGAAAACAAAATTAAATATATATATATATATATATATATATATATATATATATATATATATATATATACTTGTAAATTATTTGAATCTCAGTCCAAGTCCAATAAAAACCAAAATGATATTTCCATAAAAACATTTAGGCAATTAATTTACATTTATACAAACTGACTCGGCCACGCGTTGCTGTGGCTGTTGTAATAGTTTTAAAAAAATATTACATTAAAATTTGAATTTTAAAGAAAAAATGAATTAAATAGATTTTTTATTTTATATTTAGTTCATCTTATATCTAAGTATAGTATATAATAAATAAATAATATACAAAATTCTTAACTGATAAAATATAAACATTAGATTAATGAATGAGGTATATCATGTTTGATTTTCAATCATGGCTAGTAATATTTTTTTAAATTGTAATTATTTATTTCAATTGAATTGAGCGCTAATCGATGCACAATATTTTTTTTAATCTATCCATTGCTAATACAAATAGATTCGATGGTTTACTAACACGTGAGCATGCAGCATATAATTGTCCATGGGGGAAACACGGATGTTCTAGGTCAAAACCGCAAATGGACATTGTCTGACCTTGAGACTTGTTGATGGTTATAGCAAAAGCCAAGCGTAATTCAAATTGAAGTCTTTTGAACGGAATTATGGGTTCTAATGGTATCATTGGAATACTTGGCTACAGAACGATTAATCCCTTAAAGATTCCAGTCAATATTGCTGCTTCAATAACATTCCCGGTGATATTTTTGATGACCAAACGTGTAAGATTCCATGATTGGTGGATTCATATTACATATAATCAATAATAATGGCCGACACATATTACTTAAGGGTATATAGAGAATAATTTACATCCTATTCTCAGACCTACTGAATATAGACACAAAATTTCAGAAGAATCGGTCAAGTCGTTTCGGAGGAGTTTTGTAACAAACACTGTGACACGAAAATTTTATATTTTAGATAGAGCTAAGATTCTGGTTAATTATTATATGATTGGAACTTATCTCAGGATCTGTTAGACCTACAGAGCTACCTTTGGGCTCAAATTGTAGCCAATTTAATTTTTTTTTAAAATGGTTATTTATGTTTTTCCCCCTAAAACGAACCGATTGGGAGATACAGGTCAAAAACTGGAATAACTCCGAAAATTTCGAGGTTTTTTGGCCACGAAAAGTTTTCCCTTCCTTTTCGGTTGCAAACTTGGACTTATACTACTCAGATATGCCCTTACAGCATATCAAAAATGCAGCATCATCAAGCGTCACTGCAACGATCGACGCATAATCAATAATAATGGCCGACACATATCACTTAAGGGTATGAAAAATAGTTTACATCCTATTCTCAGAATATAGACCCAAAATTTCATAAGAATCGATCAGGAGGAGTTTTGTTACAAATGCTGTGACACGACAATTTTATATATAAGATATGTTGTTATTATTGGATACATACATACATACATACACAACAATTATTTCACTGGACGCCTTTTTTTCCACTCTCTATCATCATCCCCAAATTACTTTTCTTTCTTTATTTAATTTTTAGTTCTAACACTTCCTTTTACATCCATGTGAGTATCAACATTCCCAATATATTCCCAGAAATTCTTTTTCAACGTAGGATAATTTTTCCTTTTCAGTATTACATAATGATAATTTATTACATTACAAGTTATCTAATCATCCATTTTTCATGACTTCTAACAATTAACTATTTCCTATTTACTTCCTTAAATACGTAATTTAAGTTTTATTCAAATTTTTTTTGTTGGAGCTAAACTTACAACACACATATACACGTAAGAATGTTTAGTAATACTTGGTTATCCGAAAGCAGAGGTCATTAAAACATGTGTTCCCCTAATTTACGATCGGATCCTGTGGATTCGAAAATGTTCATTATCGCAATACACTACTTACCTAACTATTTCACATATCGATGTATTATGAAATAAAAAGAACAGTAAATACTTTGAGCAGTATATTAAATTGATAATAGTTTTAACATTGGAACTTAAACATGAAGTAATAAGCTTATAAGTAACTGAAGAGAAATATAAAAACAACAGCTGGAAACTTCTGGCCATGCGTTTTCAGTGGTTTCCATGGATGCATACAGTGTGGAATATATATTTTAGAAATATGACACGATGTATCGTGAGCAGATATCGATATTCATGTCCCTTGATAACTTGAAAATAAATATATAATTTTGAAATAAGAAATAAATCGTAAAACAGAAATCAAAATTGTCAATTATTTTTTATGTTTAAAATAAAATTATATTGAACATATTATTTAACACGTGGGCTTTAAATGTATTGGCGAAACATTCCATACACAAGGTCAGCAGTCCAAAGACCTGTTAATCGGTTCGGTCGGAATAGCTATCACTTCGCGGAACCTCGGCTTCCTTAGAAACCTGTAGGCCCTGAGGATGTCCTAGGCCTCAAGCACTGTGCCAAGGACGCGGAAAGTAGTCTGTGGTAGTATCGATGTAATGGTTGTAACCTGTGCCTTTGGAAAGAAACGTAAAACATCTCACATCAGCAGTCATACAACAGACCCAACGAGGAGATAAAGTTGTTGCTAGCTGGAGTAAATGTCCGAATCATATTTCGTTTTTTTAAATCGATATACATGCAATCTATTTCTGCGGTAATTAAAAAAAAACAAGAAATAATTATTATAAACTATTTATTTTGTATCAGATATTCTTTCGAAATCCTTCTCCGAGGGGTTCACGTGGGAGCGTGGATAGAGAAACCTCCCATTGTAGGCACTCCTAGCGTGCTTCATCTCTCTGTGGTAGATTCCTGCTCCAGAGACGTTTCTGTCTACATGTCGGATTCTGCGGTAATCAGTCTATCAGTAATGTTTGTACCAGGTGTCCATAAAATGAGTCATGAATTTATTTCAAGTGAATCTTAATTGCGCCAACTTATTTTTAATATGATGGAAAGATTTTCACACGACTAACTACCAATGTATACTAAATGTATTTATTTTAAATAGAATTTTTTTTAGTAAATGTATTTATCTTTCATGGGTGCGGAGTGACTTAGTGGTAGAGCACTGAGTTGCGTGTCGAAGGTCCCGGGTTCTGGCAGGTTTTACGAGTATATAATCTGTTGGCATCCGGGGATGGATCCTTTGAGATCTGGGCTCATTCGATCTCTATAAAGTGGTTACCCATAATTGGGAGGAAATAATCTGGCATTTTATCGTGATCTAGAACAAATTACCTCCTTGCACAACAGTTGTCCAAGAAACAGTTGTTAATATCAGATTGGCTTCTATTGAATGGATACATTTAATGGATTGTAAGAAGAAGAATGGAGACATTTATTTAGACTGGATTCTTTAGCAACCTTAATTGCTATTTTTTATATATTTTTCTGTATTTTGTAATAACTTCTAAAGGATAATTTAAAAAAATAGTTGATGGTAAATTTTCATATATTAATTTTATTGAGGGCTGCTTTTTGGAGCTACTCGTTAATAGTTTAATAAATGTACGAAGAAGTCATGTGTTTTCCACATCAGATGATTTTTCATTGAGCAATAATAAAATTATTGATATATATTATGTGGCAATATGTGGATTTCGTAAAAACCCGACATTGGACAAAAGTAAACACGAACTTAAAACACTTTAACGTTGCGCTACTTCACGATTGAATTGCGCAACGGTTTAACGAAACAATATAGCAATTTCTTTAAATGATTTTTAAAATTATCTCTAATAAAATGAATAATCCATTAGCTAAGGTCACGAAGCAGACAGTTTTCCTTTCTCTTATCATTGAAGTACTCTACACAGAAATTTTTGAAGATATATATACAAATAAGAGAGGATATTCAAATTACAAATAGCTTATAAGGTCACAATGAGTCACTGCATTAATATATCTAGCTCGATCAATGCAAAATTGAAACAATGCACCACAATAGTCCCACCGGAAGTCCTCCATGCGGCGGAAACAAGAATGGTTCATGGTCATACTAAAATAGGAAAAATAGGAAAGCAGAAAAAGTTAATGCTCAGGAAAATTTTTGTACCAGTGGTGAAGGAATTTGGGTGAAGATGTGGCCAACAGGAATATAAATGCACATAAAAACAATTGACAGACAATTTGAGAAAAAGAAGGATGGGGTTTCAAGGATGAACAAAATCTGGCTGCAACAGCAAATCTTGGAGATGGCTAATTCAAGTAACAAACAAGTTAAAATGGATCAATGAAACAAAAGAAGACAAACAATAGATAATATTTGAGGAATATCACTAAAAAACATTCACTTGTACAAACCACAGGCAGAAGAAAACGAGAAATAAATGATTTTAGGAACGTAAGCAAGAACACAGTGGATGTGTGAACGGAATTTGGAAAGAACAAAGAAAGGGGAAACAATTATGAATATTCAACTTCAAAGGCTCTCTTAAAAGGAGTTTTTCAAAATATTATACTTCATAATAAAGTACTATCATATAAAAAAGAATCTTAGTGATCGTAATCACCTGGTGATATTTTATTTTCTCTTTTCAAAAACAGAATTATTTTCATATATATATATAATATTTAACATTTGTATATAATGCTATTAACACAATAAATTATAAAAAGTACAGTATATCAACCATAAAAGTTATACTACAGTATAAAAAAAAAAGTTTCCAATTTGATAAGAAAATCTACAGTACAACAACGATACGATAATGAGAGTTCGAATAGTTTGAATAATTATACAATTGTAATAGTTGTAATAACAAGTTGTAAAAGTGTAATAATTTATTATACAAATGTGGTATAATTTTATTCCATTCTAAGGGTTTCCCCGAGTTGAGGTTTCTTTCAACTAAAAATTTCCTTTAATTCATTTTTCCATTTTTTTTTCTACCTTCTATATTTTCATCCATGAAAGCATAGCCGTGAATGATTTCCTAATTTCCTTCTGTTCATCTTTTTCGTGACCCATACCATTCCAATATTTTTTTTCTATATTCGTAGGGGGTTTTGTTGAGTTTGCATTCGTTATCTGATTTCGGCATTAGACCTCATTTCTAGTCTCGATACCCTGGCAGCTCTCCTCCAATAGATCATCTCAGTAACAAGTAGCTTTATTCCTAAAGCAGCGCTTCCCGTCCATGTCTTCAATTATGGAGTCATATATCGACTTATTGGTATCTTTCGTCACATTATTACTCCAAAGGACCGAGTTAATTATAGCAATTGATTTACGGGTTGTAATTATCCTTTGTTTTATGACTTTTTCCGATGTTCCGAAATGGTATAATTACAATGTAAAATAATCATAATGAAAGTAAATGTAATAACGGAATAATAAAGACTTGAATTTTTCCTTGCTTACACTATATTGAAAAAAAAATTATACATTATATATCTTTCTCTTTCTTATCCAGTCATATCTTCTACCTTGCGGTGTAAAGATTTTGCATAAGGAGCGCCACCTGTCACTGTCGAGGGCTGCTCTCCTGGCTTCCACCCATCCAATTCCTTTTTCTTTAAGGATATTTTGGAGGTTATTCTTCCAGGTCACTCTCGGTCTTCCACTGTGTCTTTTTCCTGTTGGTTTAACCTCCATATCTTTTTCACTGTCCGGCAGTCATCCATCCTCATTACATGGCCGAACCGTCGAAGCTGTCCTTTCTCAATTACCTGATTAAAGGGTTCAATTTTGAGTGCAGTCCTTATCGTCTTGTTTTGTATCCGGTCCCTCTTGGTCTTCTCCTCTATTTTCCTCAGGTACCACATTTCCATGCTTTGGAGTCGGCTCCGATCATAGTGTTTTAGGGCCCAGGATTCACTTCCATAAGAGAGAATAGGAACGTATGTCGAGCGGTAAACAGCCAATTTAGTTCCTTTGTGACTTCTTACAATATATATATATATACAATAAACTTCACAATATATGTATATTAACAGACACACACACGAATGTGTGCAATATAAGGCGACATAATACTTGATATATGACAGTGATCGATTTGAACCATGACTAATTTTTTTATAAATTTAAGAAAATCAAATAAAAAACGTTAAAAATTATTATCTCCAAATAATTATAATTCATAGATATCGGGCGTGTACATTCACATGCCTTTCCTTATCATCGCTGTCATTTAGTTATCATTCAAATGGGCATCAGGAATGCTCCCAAAGATGTCACGTTTCTAAGTACCAAGTAATCAAGTAGTTGAACAAAGGTGGACCGGTTACTATAATACTTCATTCAAGAACTGTTAAAAAAAATAACAGAAAAATAATAACGGGTATAAGAAACTGCTATAAAAACCTTAATCTTCCCGAGCTTCTGATGATGTGTAATATAAATAAATAAAAATTATATTAATCTTCTATAAAACTATTAGTCAAATATTATGACGTCGGTATATATTTTTATACTAAGGTCAAATAATTATTATTTGACAAAAATATTACTTAAAGAAAATTTTAAAAATAAGAGCGTTACTTACACCTCTCTTTCATAGGCCGTTATTAATTCCAGTTTAAGTTTAAAGTGAAATATACTTTAAGAAGGACTTACCTGTAACAGAAATAATGAAAATTAGTTAAAAGTTCAATTAAACAGAAAATAAACTTTATTTAAAAATAAATAACTATATTAAGGAGGGAGCGGGGTGGGTCGGTTTGTAGAGCGCTGAATTGCTGTGCTTAGAGTCCTGGGGTTCAAACCCGGCTATGACAGATAAATAATTTAATCTGTAAACAGCCACGGATGGACACACTGGTACCAGTAGACCCTTCTGACGCTCAGATTATTATCATTATTTTAATAGTTTCTATTAATAATATAATTTATATAATCATATTCGACAAAGCTACAGGATGTTAAGTCATGGAGGTCAAAATGAACTGTGAAGCTTTTTACGAATGCCATTTATTTTTAAATGAAATCACAATCAAAACGTTAATTTTATTTATTTTATGTAGACATATTTCTGGTCATTAGAAAAGTTTTATAATAATCAAATAACACTGGTCTACATCAAATTTGCCTTTTACATGATAGTATATTGATAGTATTTCACCCGCTGAAGATAAATAAAAAACCTGTAACCACTACGACCCGTGAAGGAGTCTGGGGTTCAGTACATGGTAGAGACTGTACTGTTTCATGGACAACGATTCTGCAAGGAGGTGACTTGTCCTAGGTCAGGCTCAACCACCAGGTTTCCCCCCTTATTTTGGGTACCCTATTTTTATAATATTTTATAGAGGCTGGGTGAGCCCGAGGAGTCTAGTACCTTATAATTTTCTATTAGGTAGTCTAGTAAAAATATAATTTTTGTTTTGAGAAAAAATATATTTATTTATTATTGTTTTTTACTTTTTATTTTAAATTGGGAATTTTGAAATATTAACAAAATATTTAAAACTGTTTAATTTTGATTTTCTCTTATTTTTCGTTTGTATATTGTAATTGCTTTCAGTAATTTCACTATCTCTTCTCAAATTCCAGCAGTAGCCCGCTAACATTGACGCATTCCATATACCATATACCAAAACAAAACAAAACCCAACTGGTTTAAAGAAACTGAGAAAGACCTAGCAGAATTAAAGATTTCATAAAATTCACTAATTAATAGAACAGCTAAATTAATTAATTAAGATGGAAACATAAGGTTCCAAGACAAATCTACACAAAAATCCAAACCCATCGGACGAAGAGAGGAAAAGATCAGAAAGAATGAAGAAATACTGGCTACTAAGAAAAGAACAACACACAAAGAAATGATCGATCCAACGTACCCCAAATAAGTAGAAACGAAAAAAAAAATAATATATATATATATAGTTTTTTTTTAATATAAATTGTTTTGTACTTTAACATGTTACTAAAAGTCAAAGTTTGTATGTTTTCAAAATAAGAGCTAATTAAAAAAAAATATTCGTGTTTTCGTATTCAGTAACCTCAAAACAGTATAAAAATATAGTATTCAATTGAAAGGCACACAAAAAGTTAAATTTTGTAGACCAGTGTAATCAATCATTAGATAGAGTAGAAGTTAACAGATCTAGAATGTTGCCATGGTTTTATCTTCTTATGGGAAGCGGGGTAGATCAACGTGTAGAGTCCTGAGTTGATGAGCCGAAGGCTCTAGGATCTAATTTGGCTGTGGCAGATCTTTGTAAATTATTTAATCTCTTAGCAGCTACGGATCTACCCCGGAGAACATTCTGGGGCTCACCCGGCGTCTATAAAGTTAAAACATGGCTTTCAGCGTGATTTAAGACCAAACCCCTCTCTATAAATCCGCTTTCCTGGAAACAAGTACAGTCTCTAACATGTACTGAACCCAAGATCCTTTATGTTTTATAGTGGGTATAGTTTCATTTTTTTTTTAAATATTTTAGAGAATATTCCATTCCATGGAGGACATTGGCCTCTTTGAATATTTTTCCTCCGCTTTGACCGATCTCTCGCTGCTCTTCTCCATGTTCTTACCCCCAGGAGGTTAAGGTCTGTTTCCACATTGTCCAGCCATCGCATTCTAGGCCTACCTCTCCCTCTTTCTCCATCTCGATGTCCATCCATGATCAGGTTTGAGAGCCTTTTATTATCCATTCTATGTGCATGACCCAACCACCTTTTGTTTTTTTCTTTTTTTTAAATTATTTTATTGAATTGTACAACTGTAATATATACATCTTGTACAAGGGCTATATGACTAACTAGATACATGTAGAGGCACTACCCACTGGCAGCACTCTAGTAACATTTCTATAATATAAGGCCCCGAGGCCATCTTCTCTTCAGACGCCTAGGAGGATTGTCCGGGATGGAATTGGATGCAAGGATGGAAACTAGTGGGTTTGGATGGGGCTGGAGTTTATTATGGAATGATAGGCATCTGGATTGGGCTAAATCGGTAACATATGGAACGTTAAGGTCTTTATGGATGGTTTTATTTGTGACAAAATAAGGAGCGTTTAGGATTTGGCGAAGGATTTTAGATTGCAAGGATTGAATACGAGAGGAATTCGATGGTTTTGTGGAGCCCCATAGTTCAATTTCGTAAGTCCATATAGGTCTTATAACAGTCACATAAATAACCAACCATCTTAATCTTGCTTTTTTGATACAAGAAACTGTATCAGGTTTTCATTAAGGTACTTAAGTTCTTGAATCTTTTTATACGTAAACGATTTCCTTCTTTGGTTGGTTCATATACTCATTATTATTACAAGTAATTAATAATCATTCGATATTATATTTATACGAAATCGGCTTTTTATCGATGATTTAAGCGATTGATAAGCAAATTTAATGTATTTGTCTGATAATACAAAAAATCTATTAATAAAATAAAATTTTCAAAAAACACTTCACAAAAAATGACATGTATTTCGATAATATAATTTTTGTAATCATATAGCGATAAATATATAGCATGTTTGTCTTGGTATTGCAAAACAGTTGACTTTAAAACGAGCGTATCAGCTAATATTAACTACAAAAGGCGTCATACGTGGAGTAATTTTTATCTCGGCTATTCAGAAAATTAAAACACTTTCTATGTAGTAGCTAGCTATATAATTCGTATTGATAAACATTACGGGCACTTGTGTAAGATCCTACGCTCGTTGCATAATATCAATTTCATGTTACACGTCTTGATAAGAAAATTTTATCGGGCGTGTTCATAAAAAAATTAAAAAAACTACACGCACGTGGCTCTCACATATATAAGAGATGGACTTCATTTCTGAAGGCAGTTTATAAAAATTAGTTCCAAGAAATATTAAGAACAACATATTGACAAACGTTTAACTTGCAATCCTCATACTGGACCGAAACGTCAAGAAACTGCCCGACGATTCAGCACTAGAAAAACACGCTCTAGCTCCCAATTAATTACAAAATATTCATATACATGATAATCATAAGACCCATTTGGACTTACGGAGTAGAGCTTTTGGGCTCCATTAAGCCATCGAATTCATCTCAAATCCAATCCTAGCAATCCGAAATACTCGACGCTTCTAACTTTCTTACGAATAAAATCATTCAGAATTAGAATTAATTTGTTTTGGTCAGTGTACTATTTTACGATGGCAAAATTTGAGTTTAATTACTTTCGATAAGTCACGTCACATCATCTTTACCCTTCCTCGTAAACCAATGGTTTCCTGGCCTTCAGTATCCTTTAATAACACCCCGCTGGTTATTATTACATAGGATTACAACTATAAAACTAACTATAAACCCTCTAACTAACTATAAAAACCCACTATACTCCCATTAAATTACATGAATGAAGTCATACACACGAATATTATAAGACCTATTTGGACAAACGGAGTAGACCTTTGGGCATCCAAAGATTTCGTGTCCTATTCTTACAATCCAAAATCCTTCATAAAATTCTCAATGTTTCCTTAATTTGTAATCATTATATCCATAATGACCTAAATATCCCATTTGTTGCTGATTTGGCCCGAATCCTATATCAATCCATTCATGACAAACATTATTCCCACTCAAACCCACTAGTTTCAAACCTGGCTACCTCGACACTTCCAGATAATCCTTCGCGACGTCTGTAAAATAAAAGTCCTAGTGACCTTCTAACTAACTTATCTCTTATACGAGTACTACGAGTTGGTAGCTTCTCAACTTGCCTTTTTGTTATGTAATTATTTCATTCATAACATTTATAGTCCAGGATCCAAGGTCCATTTTTTCACTTGATTAGTATCAAGCTCAATCTTCGAGTATAGCTTCGTTTCGATGAGACGCCCAACAATTTCCTGTGCGAAAATTTTCGATTGTCGTAGCTAAAAGAGGTAGCAAGGATAAAATATGTCGATTTGATGATTCTCATAAATTCATTACTAACAGGGTTTTTTTTTGTTAAATCTCAAGATAATTATCTAAATTATTTGAAAAAATATCTGTCCTACAAAATGTATGGTTTGATCAAAGAGTCCCCTCCTTCCAATATGTATCGACAACGAAGTCAAAAAAGAAGTTAAAAAAAAAAAACAGCTGGTTAGTAATACATTTTTGAGAATCATCGAATCGACATATTTTATCCTTGCTACCTCTGTTAGCTACCACAATCGAGCATTTTCGAGCAGGAAAAGAAGAATAACTTTTAATGAATATAACACAAATGCAATTATTCAAAACAATAAATATATTCTCAACTTATAAATTATAGAAATAGGCTGGAAAGATTACGAAATGCGTTTTATAAATAGATGCAGATTGCAATGGCTGTTGCAGTGCAAGCTTATCCTAGCCACTTATCAAATTGATTAGTCACAATGAAATGATTTACTCATAAGTTACTAATTAATTAGATGAATATTATTTAGCTGTATAACCTATGGGTATTTCCCGCAAAACCTATGGCTCTTTTTGCAGAAATGTCAAATAAATCAGGATTAAACAAATAATTTTATGAATATAAAAAAAATAAAAATAAATTATAGTTAGTTATACTTTGATTGTATTTTATTATTGGAAAAAAAAAATATGCAAAATTGGATTTTAAATTTATCTGTCAAGAAAAAAATTTAGATATTTCAACAAATGAGGTGTTGAATTATATGAAGTGGTTGCTACGTGAAGGTTATAATAAGGTTATGATGAAACGAATCGCTAATTGCAGAAAAGCAACTATTCCAACTTTAGGGATTTTTTTTTTCAGAAAAGATTTATTAGAGAC
Organism: Troilus luridus; assembly: GCA_964056705.1. Classification (NCBI taxonomy): domain Eukaryota; kingdom Metazoa; phylum Arthropoda; class Insecta; order Hemiptera; family Pentatomidae; genus Troilus; species Troilus luridus. Next base: position 102,850,354 of record OZ057416.1, on the reverse strand, counting down.
GTTCACGACAGAAAGTACCCTTGTCCACAAGATTAAATAGTCTTGACAACTAACTACAAGACTTCAATATTTTGTTTACTGCAGACATGGAACTAATCCAGGACAAGATAAGATACCTTTCTGCAGTAAACTGTATTTATGTAATGGCGCTTGGTGGATAGTTTGTAAACTATTATTTGTTCTTTTGTTTTGAACTCATTAAAAAACAAAAATAAATTTTCTGTTATGGCTATAAAACTAAAGGATTTTACTTCTTGTTGGCGCAACATATTACAGTTTCGAGAAACGTCTTTTTCCTTAGTAATTCCGCTCAGTATTCAGTGAAGTATGATCATTTCAGAATTAATAAACGAATCTTTCTGACTAAGAAATGCAACAAAACCACTAGAATCTATAACTAATAAACTGTACCGCCAATTAATAAAAAAAAAAAAATTAATGGTATCACAACTTCATGAAAATGTGGAATACTGAAAAATGATCCAAAAATCCAAATTTATTTTATAGTTTTTTAGTCTGTTAAATAAACTAAACCATGACCAATAAGGTATCTAATGAATCTTCAGTTAGAAATGTGTAAACAATGATTTAACCGACCGATAAACGTCTGAGGGGTAGACCGAGACGTAGGTGGGAAGCTTGCGTTACAGGGATATTGAAGGTTTGGTATTCAGTGGACAGAGGTTTGTGAGCAGAGATTGGTGGTATCGGCCTTCGGGTTCGCTAAGCCTTTTTATTTTTTGTTTAAACATTGATTTACCTATAGGACCCCTTAGAAAATATTGTTAACTGCAGAATGGAAACATGTCCATGTCAAAAAAGCAAAAAAAAGAAAAAAGCACTCCAGTTTCTGATACGAAATACAAATCTTTTATCAGCATATTATAAATAAGCTTACATGGTGAAATGAAGATATGTTAATGTCAGAATACAGAAAAGTGAGTGTTTTTGATTTTTTAATAACATTTAATTGTAGAGCGCTGTTATGCCGAAGGTCCTGGGTTCAAATCACGCTCGCTAGCAGGCTTTTATTTCATCTGTTAGCGGCCGGGGGTGGATCCTATAGGATACAGAACCATCCTAGAGCTCACCCAGCTTCTAAAAAGTCGGTACCCAAAATAATGGGGAAAATCTGGCGGTTGAGTGCGATCTCCGAAAAATCTCCTCCCTGCACAACCGTTGTCTAAGAAACAGTACAGTCTCTACCATGTACTGAGCCCCAGAGCCTTCATGGGTTGTAGGGTTTTTTTTTAATGGAGTTTTACGCTGTTGTTGTTGTTGATACTTTTCTAGATAAATTAAAAAAATATATATTCAAGAGGTATGGCTACAATTTGAGTAATAACCAGACAATAATAAACCTGGTACAAAGAAAATCCATTAAAATTAATTTAATTTGGCATAAATTGCAGCATAAGAAAATATTTAAAGATAACGAATTTTGTAAAATCATAATCATGATTATGAAATGAATAATATAAATAAAGCTTTATTGCCTTTTAATTAATCGTAAATCGACACTACATATAGATTGATTTTTATTTCAAATGCGACTGTGTAGTAAACCATACAGATCCAAGATATCATATCTGAAGGCAAACAAACCGCGCAAACACAACCTAAAACCGAATTTCGTCACATTTCTGGAGAACACCTTCAGAAGGAAAATAGAAGTTCGGAATTAAAATAGATGGAAATATTATAAATGAGTTTAATAACGAAGCTTTCTATTTAAATAAACAAGAAAATAAATTATTCCAACAATGAAATGATATTTTAAAAAAATAAGTAGGTATACTGTATTTTTACCTATTAATAATAATTACTTATACTTCCCAAACCTGGACTATCTCAAGAAATAATGAAAATAGTCTTTTAATTTTCGAATGAAAAATATTACGGCGTATAGTTGGCCCAGTGAGAGATGGAGGATTAGGAGAAACAGGGAGCTTTATGAACTTTACGGGCATGCGGAAGTTTATAAAACTGGGGAGGCTTAGTTGGGCTGGCCAAGTCGCAAGGATGGAAGTGGAAGAAGTTCCTAGAAAAGTAGTGGTACACGAAGGACTGGTAGGTCAAGGCTTCGATGGATTGATGGAGTGGCAGCGGACGCACGGAGCCGGCTACGGATCAAAAGCTGGAGAGCGGAAGCACAAAATCGGACCGAATGGCGGCGGCTCACCCAAGGTTGTAGTGCCACGTAGATAGATTGATAGATTTTATTTTTAAGTACATATTTTCTTTTTTATTTGGCCCATATATTTATGCTAGGAATTTCATGTTCCAATCATTAGTGTAGCTCTCCTGTCGCTTTGTAAGGGTCCCCGCCTCAGTACATTACGTCACACAATTAATCGGAGGACGGTCTTATATATTTGCATTTTGATCTCTCAGAATTCATTTCGATTGAGAACAATTTTCTTGAGTGCCCATTAGCATTTATAGCCATTTTGAATTATTTATGTTATCTCGTCTTCTAATATCATTTTTCCCGTGATAGTCCCTAGGTACTTGAAGTTTATAAGTTTTTCGAAGCTGTATGTTTATCAGAGATCTGCCAGTAGTGCTTTTCTTGGACTATATCTTATCTTTCGTTTTCTTCTGATTTTTTTTTTGTTAGTCCTTTTTTAATTGCTTCCTTTGAAAGCTAATATTTTTTACAGACAACATAGGAACTTGTATAAAGACCCTGATCGTTTCATGCATTAACTAGCGGAGAATGAGAACGTTGGGGCATGGACATCGAATGGATGAGGAAAGACTAAATAAAGGCTAGTAGAAACTACCGACTGCTAATATTCAAATAATGAATTCAACTAAAAAGGTCTCAAAGTCATATTTTCAGACGCCTCGGAGGGTTTACGGAAATGAAGAAGAATCTATGTTTGAAACAAGTACGTTTGAGTGGGAATAGAGTTGGGAAAGAAACATCAGATTCGGCCCGAATCAGCAAGCAATGAGGTATTAAGGTCATTATGGATGTCTTTATTCGTAAGTAAGGAGCATTGAGGATTTTACGAAGGATTTTGGATTGGATACTTAGGAATTTGATGGCTCCACTCCAAATAGGTCTAATAGTAGTCATGTATCAGAGTCTTTTGTAATTTATTAGGAGCATCGAGTGTTTGTCTAGGAAGTTTTGGAGTAGGTTTCCTAAATATCAGATCTGTTATACAGGAGTCAGTGGGATATTATAAAAAAAAAAATGAAGGGCGTTACGTCATTGGTTTACGACAAAGGGTAACTAACCAAAACAAATTAATTCTGATTCTGGATGACTTTATTCGTATTAAAGTTAGTAACACCGAGGATTTTGGATTGCTAGGATTAGATACGATAGGAATGCTTAGTGGTAGCTTCGATGGCTTAATGGAACCCCAAAGCTCTACTCCGTAAATCCCATTGTCCAAGAAACACTACAGTCTCTAACATGTACTGGCCCTTCATAGGGGCCAGGTTTTTTTTTTTTATAATGATCACTTACATTAATTTTTGTAGTTAATTTGCAGCTTAGACCGTTTTTCTAGTAAGTGTTGAAGTACCCTGAAATGGCGAGCAGACTATTTAAAAGACAAACCTTAAAAAAAAAAAAAAGTAGAGATAAAACTGTATACTGCTCAAAAATGTTGAACAACGTGATGCATCCATAAAATGATTCAGAGGCAGTAAATTAATAATGTTTACACATTTATATTTATAAGTTGAGTAAGACTACCATTAAAAAAACATTAGACGGTACCATTACACCATTTGACGATTCCGTCACCGATGTAGGCGCTGAAGATCACGTGACATTAAGCGAAGGAGGGACTATTAATGTGACTCTCAATTGACTTCGATTGGCGTTTCTAAGGATTCGTCCTCTAGCGGGCTTAACAAACTTATTTAACCATCATTCAAATCAATAGAATAGTTAACTATTGAAGGAGCAGATTTTTAGCCGATTTTTTATTCTAAATACTATAGCGTTTTAAACTTTTCTTCATTAACAATTGTCGTGAAATATTTTTATTCAATATGAATTTTTGGTAGGACTCACAGGGTGACAAGGACCATTAATTAATCTTTCTCATGCTTTCTTTATGAGAATAAATGAAAATAGTTGAAGTGATAGGTGATTTATATTGTTAAACTTTGATATACAATGAGAATAATTGTTTGTAAGATAACCCCATATCATATAATTAAGCATGAACCAATTATCCAGTAAATTAACTATTAAAATCAGGTGGACATATGGTTTACTAATAATAACACCCATATTATACAATTGCAAAGATTTATACATTGCAAATTATTCCATATATCGCCTGTCCAAATGGAAAGTATCGAATGTGAAAAAAAACAACACCTTTTTCGTTTTCCATCTAAAGAGATTTCATTATGATTGATAATTGATATTTAATCATCAATAAGGCACAAAACCAGGTTTAATAACATAGGTAAAATATGTTTGATGATACGCACTGATTTTAAATGAACCTTGAAATACTTTTTTTCAATCTCCTGAAAAGTGATGCTTTTCAATTTCGATACTTTGCATTTGTATCGACGATATATCATCAACTTTATATTATACTGGATGTTATTGTTTTTTTATTGCTATCCTTTTCTTTCAAATACACTTAAAAACATAGAGTTGTTGTAAAATATTTAAAACAAACTATACCACCATAAAACCACAATATATGGTGGAAATTATGCCGCCATGAACGTATATGTAAGTTTTATGCTAGCTTAAATTAGGATAATAAATTTATATTCCATCTATAATTGTTTAGGATTGAAAACTTGAGCCACTACAACCCCTAGAGGGTCATGGGTTCATTACGAAGTAGAAACTGTACTGATTCTAAGACAACCGATATTCAGGGAGAAGATTTATACAAGATCACCCAAATTATCTTCCAATTAAAGGTATCTAGAGGCTGAATGTGCCCCTTGAGTCTAAAGATCACATAGGGTTCATCAAAGGCTGTTAACAGATTAAATAATTTATATGACACAGCCGGATTTGAAACCGCGACTTTCAGTAACTCTGTGCTCAACACACTGGGCTACCTCGCTTCTACATATAAGTAGGGAGAAAGAGAAAATTATTATAAGAATGAAAACTATAAATACATTTAAAAAATTACACCAACTCCTATATGTTATGTAAGGAAAATTCAGATTAGATTTTTTTTTCTAATTTGTTTATGAAATTCGGGTCAAATAGTTCAACGAACATTTAAATACGAAGGACATAAAATAATTTTTAAATTCGTTCAATACTCAAGAAATAATTAGCGAGTATCTTAGAATTCTTAACTAGACTCATCAAGTAGAATGGCTTTGTAATTTTTTTTTTTCGAGATAACGAAACGTGAACATAAAGTAAGGACAAATCCCGAGAACTAATAAGAGAACGGATTTGTCCCGACTAGGAAGCGACTCCGGTAGCTCAATTGGTAGAGCGCTGTCACGGAGAGACGGATGACCCGGTTTCGAATCCCGGAGGGGGCAAATCTTTTATCTTCAAAATAAAGACTATATAATAGTTTAATAAAACATTCCAAGAAGAAGAAAAAATAATGTGTCGACTGACCAGCGAGAAAGGAAAATCGAGGAGTTATATCCTAGACATAATCCGATTTTTGTTAGGTTGGTATTGTGAAAAACAAATAAACCGAAAATACAACAACATTAAACCTTCTTATTTCTGAATTCCTCATAAATAACCTTTATCTTTTTATATACCTGTCATACAAATCAATAGAAAATATTTTTAGCTAAGCAACAATAAGGATCTCGGGTGAAAAGACTAAATTGAATAGAAACGGAGATAGAATGGATAACAAATTTCAGGTATCTAAGAGAGATAATAAACTGCCAGAAAAGGCATTTGTTGAAAATGCCTAAAAATAAAAAGGGCTTATGGATATTTTCCATTAGAAAATCTACAACAAGAAGTGCATCTTCTCGAATGCCAAAACAAGACATAATACTGCCGTAAAAACGGAATGCCTCTTTGCCAGTGAATTCCTCTCCATGAATTACTGTCCCAAAAATTAGAGTTCCTAGAGAAGAAAAATTGCAAGATAAATCATGGGTGCAGTTCTGACTGAAGACGGATGAGAACTGCGAAGTGACGGAGTAATACAACAGCAAGTGTAAAGAATATCCAAGATTCTATGCGGATGATGAGGCTGAGAGTTATCGATATTATATTCGATTATTTCTGAAAGGCGAAAACTAGCACAACATGGGCTAAAGAAATAAGAAAATATTGGAAAAGTTGAGCATCGCAGAGTCTAACATGTAAAAAGGAAGTGAATTTTTGAGCAGAGTGAAAAATCTGGGAGGGTTCCTGGATGAAGGTTGGACGAACTTCTACAGAAGATCAAAGGAAACATTCCAGTGAACGCATGAGGGAATATTAGAGGCAGAAAAAACTCCAGCAGAGGAGATTGAAGAAATAAAGTTGTTGCCTAAGTAGCCAATATGAAATTAAAAATAATAAAAAGACTTAGTTATGATTTTCAAGTAATAGGGTCACGAAGATCGAGATGGGCTTGTAAAGTTGCTAGGTTTAGTAACAAACCAATTACTAAAAGGTTAATAAACGCTGTACCGACTGGGAAGCCCCTGAAGGGTAGACCGAGACGTAGGTGGGAAGATTGCGTAAAGAGTGATTTGACAGAGTTGGGTTTAGGTAGTGTTCCGTGGACAGAAGTTTTTAAGCAGAGGTTTGCATCGAGCCTTCGGGTTAACTAAGCCTTATTATTATTTAAGAATGATCAATCACGAATAAAATTATCAATTATTATTTTTTTATAAAAGAATAATCGTAATTAATTGCTACAGAAACTAATTAATAACTATTTTCGGTCAAATTTCATTAATATGTATATGATCCTAAAATATACATATATGCGTAATATTTCCATATGACTCTTGATAAAGTTAATATCTATTTAGTTTATCAATTAACAAAAATATTCATATCATAACCTCTTTCTTGTCGCGGACCTCTTGTAAATATTTTTAATTATATGTAAAATAATTCACATTATATGGCTTATAATATTGAAAAAATGTGTGAGATTTTTTCGAAAAATAGTTTTAAAAATAGCACCAGTACTCAGTGTGACAAGTGTGAATGAAATGATATGTAGCAAGAAGTATCAAATCCTAATGACATACCATAGTCGGTGCAGCAGAAGATGCTCTTCAAGTCATCGACCTTGATGCACCGTAGCGGATTGTGATGCTGTTCAGTTCCAGAACTGCTGTACAGGGAATACGAAGAGACGTCTTCTTCGAACAACGGCAAGGATTGGACAAGGCAGTCCAAAAACATTAGCTCTTAACTTCTTACAGTGGATACACTACTTTGACAACATAATTATGGAAATTTCTTGATATGTATACAGTAGTTCTATTGTCGTTTTTGGCAGTTCTGATCGATTCGTGAAGAAAAAACATAAATATGAAAATATCACTTATACTTATTGAAACCAGCAATGATTTGTTAAAATAGCTTTTAAAACGAATCTAACCTATACCGAAATATAAATAAAAACTTTTCTATAAACTAACCTTGTTTGATTTAAGATTTAATTATATCAGATTATAATAAACAACTAATTTATTAAAATATTTGATTTTTTTTGGAAATATATTATTTTTTTACGAAAAAACGTAGTAATTATCCGACTTCTCTTTAGAAAAGTTAATTCTTGAAATAGTTTAAGGTTATTTGAGGGAATAACAGCAAGCAAGTTTCAAGACAAATGACACAGAGTACATGTTAAGAACCTTTGTACGCTTTGAAGCATTTTGAGCTTAAGATGTTAAAATCATGATGAACTAATGTACACTTGTGGATATACACTGATATTTTAAACTATATATTCTATCTGTATTTATGTGTTAGCCCTCAAATTACTCAGTGAATTTCCCTAAATTTTTGAAGCAATATGAGCTACAATTAGTAAATAAAAATTATTAATAAATACTTTCGAATTTGTATTGATGTTTAAGACGATTTGTAACGTTAGTAAGTTCATGATGGCATGTTAATAAATCATGAGGTAAAAATACAAGAAAAATTGAAGAAAAAAAAACACGTTAACAATAAAATTTAAAATTTGAATTTTTTATATATTATAACTCTATTTGTCCTGAAGTATGGAATGTACTTTAGTATCTAAAAAAAAATAATTAATTAATGTGTAATATCAACGTGTTAATAAACGATCGATTACCTAAATAGTATCTTTTGAAAATTCTCATTTAATAGTAATCGTATTAGGAAGTTGAGAACAAAAGAAAATAATATTTTAAATATGTAACAATTATTTCTTTCTCAGGCCTGTTTTTCGTGATTAGTTCTTTAATCTAATCGCAATCAACTGGTTGTCAATAAATGCAGACAGTTGTGAATTTAGCATTAAAGGAAGAAAATAAAAAATTAACAAAAAACACTTTATTAAGAAGCACTCGAGGATAGTAACGCTATCTATAAGATACTTTTGAAACTAACTGCAGAAAGAGTTTCGAATAAAACCCGTTAGAATGCGCTAGCTGCCCAACTAGTTACGCACCGCTGCAATAGGTGTCGCGGGGAATGTCTTCTATTGCTCTTATCTTATTAAGTTTAATACAAATGTTAAAACAAAATATATTAAATACAAATCAAAACTAGATAAAATATAAAAACCGGAAATGATTAATAAAAATCATCTACAGAGAAACGATTAAAGTAATCACATATCACTATTTATGTTTGATATAGTTTGGTATTGATATAGTTTTATGTTTGATATGGTTTATAAAATGTATTGCTTGTTTTTGTATAGCATGAAATATATGATATTCTTTAGAAGAAATGAGAATCGTTGGCAACTTAAAGGAAACATTAAGTTCTCTGGAAATATGATGTCCTCTAAATAATTTAATTTAAAAGAATAAAATATCTGAAAAATTGTGGGGAAAAAAAGAATTAAAAAACAAAATAACAATTTATTATTTTATTTAATACAAAATACTTAATACCTCAAAAACATTACTAAGTGGGTTTTACATATTTGTTATAAAAAAAAAAAAAAAAACCTGTACCACTACAATCCGTGAACGGGTATGGGGTTCGGTACATGCTAGGGACTTAACTAATCGGTAATAACTTCTAATCTGAACTGAAATTCCGAAAATTTTGATAGTAGCACTTAATTAATAAAAGGGAAATGCGTTTTAACTTTCCACAAAATAATGGGAACGAAAAAATAAGTTGTAACAAAACTGATAATTAAACCGTTTATATTATATAATATTCTAAGGAGAAAGACACTAACAGAAAAAGTATCTCTCTGTTATGTAAAAAATAATTTCAGTTGCAATATTACATCGTCATTGACAGTTAAAAAATAATGCGTAAATATATTAAGCTGGCCATTTTATCGGTGTTGCCTAGCAACGGATGGAAGATATATATTTTTTTCTTTTATCTTCTCTATCAATTGAATTATAAATATTTTTTTAAATTGGCAACTCACAAAGCCACTCTATCTGACTTCTTAGAACCGGTTACTCCAAATATAGCACTGTTTTTTTAAATTTAAATGAAAAAAGCTACATGTTATTCCAATATTTAGATTTTGGGATTATTACTTCAATTCAGAGAATGTAGTGAAATAAGATTAAGGCATTTTTCTTATAAACTAGAAATTACTTCTTTTTTTTAAACCTAAAAACCTAAAATAATAAATAAATCGATCCACTTTATATATTTTTAATTTAAATTCAAAAACAGCGATAATTCTTGCCATGCCTTAAAGAAGTCAGGAAAAGTGACTTTTTCATTCCCAATTTTTTTAAAACAAATATAATTTAACAGAGTGAGCACGACAAAAAAATAAACAAAAAAAAGTTCCTCAATCCGTTACTAGGAACGCCGATAAAATATTGCATCACTGAAAATTGCTTATATATTTGAGATAGAATGAACAAACCTGAAAAATTTATATTTTTAAAAAATATAATATTCCATGCACACCATAGGACAAATGAAAATCACATAATTATAGAAATATAGACATCATCACAATATTCAGTGTTTCACCACGTGTAGAAGCTTTGAAGTAGTCAATATTTACGAAACAATACCTTCTTTTAATTCCAAGCACACTAATTAACAGTCAAGACACAAATTGAGGAGAAAAATCTCTTTGTGAAAACACAAAACAACTAATTTACGTCAATTGCAATTCAAGCAAGGTAGGCTACTTTGTAATGAAGATTTGGATATGACCTAATCGTTATAAATAAACAGAGGACATGTTGGACGATTTAGGTAACTAATATGTTGATAGTTCTTGTGGATTCATGGAATCTACCTCAGTGTAACCAGTAACCGGACTGCCATACATGTATTACGAGTTTACCCTACTGTTTGATAGTTGCTAGTAACAAGAACCGGTTAAAATATGAACCTTAGTGTAACCAATATGCGATTACAGTAACAACTTTACTGTAACCGGACTACCAAGTAAGTCATACTAATTTACCATCTGTCTGATAGTTGCTGGTAACCAGTAACCGGTTACAATATGCACCTTGGTCTAACCAGTAACCGGTTACAATTTGCACCTTGGTGTAACCAGTAACCGAAAATAGTAACAACTTAACTGAAAGTGTTAAGAGTCTATAATATCAATATAGTTGCTAGTAACAGTGACAAGTTGCAATGTAGGCCTCAGAGTAACCAGTAACCGCTTACAGCGGCAATTTTACTGTAGCTGGATTGCCAAGCAAGTATTACGAGTCTACCATTTCCCTGATTGTTGCTAGAAACCAATAATACTTGATACTAATAATGATATACACCTTAGTGTAACCAGTAACTGATTACGGTAACAACTTTATTATAACCGGACTTCCAAGCGAATATTACTAATCTATCATCTGTCAGATAGTTGCTGATAGCCAGTAACCGGTTACAATATGCACCTAGCTGTAACCAGTAACAGAAAACAGTAACAACTTTACTGTAACCGGACTTCTAAGCAAGTATTACAAGTTTATCATTTGCCTAATAGTTACTATTGAACGGTTACAATATATACTTAAAATGTAACCAGTGGCCGATATTGTAGACCCTTCATGTATGATATGTGCCCGTTGAAAGTACTAATAAGGTTAAAATTAATAACAATTAAATTGAAAGAGTGGCATATGTTTCAAGAAAAAGCTAAACAATATATATTTTTTTTAATTTGTTTATTGATATTTAAAACTGTATTTAAAAAAAATACATCAAGTAAATAGGCTATGTGATACAAAATGACATGAGTAATGGCAAGTTGAGAAACTACCCACTGGTAGTACTCAAATCACTAGTTCAACTAAGAAGGTCACGTGGCCATCTTCTTTTCAGACGCCTCGGAGGATTATCGGGAATCGAAGAGGAAGCTAGGTTTGAAACTAGAGTGTTTGAGTGGGAATGAAGTTTGTTATGAAAGGAAAGATACCGGGTTCGGGCCAAATCAGAAACAAATGGGACTTTAAGGTCGTTATGGATGACGGTATTTTTAACAAAATAAGGAGCGTAGAGGATTTTACGAAGTATTTTGGATTGTAGGGATTGAATACGAGAGGAATTCGATGGCTTAGTGGAGCCCCAAAGCTCTACTCCGAAACAATAAATTAAATACAATATATGCTGACTATCATAAGTAGGGAAGAAAACGAGAGAAATGGGAATGAATATACCATCTCCTTTTGTTAATAGAATATATTTCTGAGAAACAATTAAGGTATTGTTGTTATAAAATACTAGATAAAAAGAGCTTAAAAAAACAAAACTGTTACGGACTTTCCTGGGTGCTGTTGTAACGATAATTGAGGTGTGTGATTCAACAAAATTAATGGCAAGTTACTGAAAAATAAATGGTTTTTATTTTTGTTATTCGGACAGATAGATACTCATCCATTTGGGCAAATAAAAGTCACAAAAAAGTTTAAAGACCTAAGGGAGATAATAAGTAACAAAGGAACAGATAGGGCATCCGTAGAAGAAAGAAAAGCCAAACTGGAAAGACTGAACTTTGCCACTAGAAACATGTACAGCAAGAAAGATTTGTCATCCAATGCAAAAAAAAGGCACTACTGTACAGTAGAAAGACCATTAATACTGTATGGAATGGAAACAGTCAACCTTCCGAGTCTGAAGAAAGTCCTGAAGATTGAGAGAAAAATTCTGAGGAGGATTCATGGACCCAAAGTAACACAAACGATAGGCGAAAATCCAACGAAGAAATATACAGAAATTTGGAAGAACTTGAAACAGTTATCATGACCAGGAGGCTGAGTTTCTATGGCCTACATGGTCAGAATGAACAATAAGAGGCTGACCAAAAAAATGCTCGATTAAGTATTAAGCTATAAGAGTACAGGTGGAACAAATAAAAGAGGAGCTGGATAGGCTAAAAATCAAGGATGAGGACTGCTTGGATAGAGAGCTTTTCGGAAAAAACTAAAAGAAGTTGGAGTTCTTGCAGGAAAGGAGACACGAGGGAGAAAATGGACTAAGGAAGAGCGAAGGGAACAGTCCAGGAAGATGAGAAAGTATTGGAGTAGAAGGAAGGCGGAGAGTGCGAAGAAGATTATTACTCCGATTCGTGGAAAGAAAAAAAAGAAACTCATCATCGGAATGCAATTACGTGATTTTACGATATTCTTTTATTTGTTAATCACCGATATGATTAGAATAAGCATACTAAGGACTGGATCAATATGATGTTTTATTCCTCAAGCTAGATAGAGGAAGCTTTGCAAATGCAAAAAAATATTTAATTACTCCTGAATATTTATTTATGTAAAATATATTTATTTATATTGCAGATAAACTCTAAAGTAAGTACTAAATATTTACAAGGTTACAAGGGAAGGGAATTTGATTGAAAATTTTACGACCTATCGGCTGTGTTGTCTCTACACTATGTTGAGGTATTTCTTTGCTCATTCCGGAACCAATTAGGAGTTTTATGTTGTTGATTTTTTTTATGTGGTAAATAATTAAATTAGGCCTCTTAAACTTTACGAAATTTACTCACTTCCAAATTAATTAAATCGATAAGTTATTACGATCTTATTTTATCGATGAATATCGCTCTTTAAAAAATACCGGGGCAGCCAAAAGTAATTGCACAAGCCTAATATTGGCCCTAAAGTTATATTGGAATGAAATAAATTTACACAACATTTTCAAAAGAAAAATCTTTTATTTAGACAAGTTTTAAAGTTTTAAAAAATCAATTAAATAAAACTGATCACTTAAAAAAAAATACAACACAAAAAAATTACCTTTCAAAAGTATTTGCACAAATTTAAATTTTTATGATATAATGCATAATATGTAACAGCTTGAAGACGTCTTGGCATAGAATAAACTAGATTTTTTTAAAACTCTGGCTCGATTTTTTCCCACTCTTCAAGCAAAACTTCTATCAGGCGTTTTTTAGAGGTAATGAAGTATTTTCGAATCCTTTGTTATAAAATGCGCCATATGTTTTCTATAACATTAAGGTCCTGACTTTGGGTAGGGGTTAGAAGCCTTCTGCGTACATTATACAAGAGCCACACCTTGGTCTTACTCGCAGTATGCTGAGGATCATTATCCTATTAAAATATGTAAGAATTTTCAATCCCCAATTTTTGAGTACTGATCTGTAGATAATGCCGCAAGATGTTGACATGACAATTTGGCATTTTTGAGTTAAGCTTCAGTAGCAATTGTATTGGTCGAAGCTTTTTAATTCAGGAACGACATATCTGTTATTCCATTTTCAATTTTTTTTTTTTGTGGTTGTAATAAAGTCATATTTTGAGATTTATCATGTTTGCACTAGAAATTTTAAGGGAACAATGACATAAGTTAAAATAAAAAAAAGTTTCAGGCTTTAAAAATGTTCCTTTATGGTTAATAAAAGAATTTCGATTCCATAATTTCAATAGAAATGCTTCACTTTACCAATAATGAAATTTTTATTTATTTTTTACCTCAAATGGAACTTTCAAATACGTCTATTAAAAACTGAATTATGACGTTGTTCATTTGAATGAGCGATATATTGAGCTATATTACTCCACGTTATATGTAAAATAAAGTGAGCGGAGTGGCTCAGTGGTAGAGCACATAGTTGCCATGCCGGAAATCCTGGTTCAAATCCCACTGTGGGCAGGACTTTTATTAAGTCTGTTTGCAGCCTGAGATGGATCGTATAGGATCTAGGACCCTCCTGGGGCTCACGCAGCCTCTATAAAATATTATAAAAATAGGGTACCCAAAATAAGGGGAGAAAATCTAGCGGTTGAGCGTGGCCTAGGGCAAGTCACCTCCTTGCAGAACCGTTGTCCATGAAACAGTATAGTCTCTACTGTGTACTGAGCCCCAGACCTGTTCACCGGTTGTAGTGGTACAGGTAAAATAAAATATTAAAACATATTTACATACATAGAGAAACAATTTTGTATAAACTTCAGTTCCTCGGTCCATTGCAAGGCAACGCCGATACAACATTACGTCACTAAAAACACTTAATAATATTTTATGGACACTCAACAGTTTGCGTCTTTATTACACGTCTTACATTAACATTTTAATTTCTATTTACATTTTAATAATTCGCTATCCTGTTCTATTATATCTTCTGCTTTTTAAGAAATTGAATTATTTTTGTATATTAGTGTTGTTACTTCACAGAAATCTTTTTTGAAGTGTCTTGTCATCCTTTGAGGGGAGCGGAGTGGCTCAGTGGTAGAGCGCTGAATCGCTGTGCCGAAGGTCCTAGGTTCAGATCCCACAGCTCGGCGGACTTTTATTTAATCTGTTAGCAGCTTAGATGGATCTAAGGGATCTAGAACCCTCCTGGGGCTCACCCAGCTTCTATTAAGGGGTTATCCAAAACAGAGGGGGAAATCTGGCGGTTGAGCGTGAACAATCACTCCCTGCAAGACTGCAGTTCAAGAAACAGTACAGTCTCTACGACGTACTGGACCCCAGGACCTTTCATGGTTTGTAGTGGTACAGTTTATTTTTTCACACCATCCTTGTGGATTTCAAATTAATCTTGAATTATCTTAAAATAGTACAAGGTTTAAGCTTGTGTTAACATCTGGTCTTCGATTTGAATCTTTCTCACTTTTAGTTGACAAGGACAAACTGAATGCTGACGTTAGCAATTTTACGGATGTTTGACAAAAAGTTTTCTTTAATTAGGGCAGATAATTTCGCTTCACCTTTTTGCCTAATTAGAGCAACGGTAGGCAGCTCGTGACGTAATGATCATATCTGTAGAGCACGATGAACGAGAAATATATTTTTTAATATATCTATTAAAATTTACAACTATATTATATTAATATAAGTGAATGGAATGAATGATATATGAGATAAATGCGAGAGAAACTACCCAGTGGTAGTACTCCAATAACAAATTAACCTAAAAGGTCACGAGGTCAGCTTCTATTCAGACACCTCGGAGAACCATTGGGAATTGAAGAAGTGGCTAGGTTTGAAACTAGTGGGAATACAGTTTGTCATGAAAGGATTGATAACAGATTTGGGTCAAATCAGCATTAAATAGTACATTGAGGTCATTATGGATGACTTTATTCGTAACTAAGTAAGGATTTTACGAAGGATTTCGGACTGTAAGGATTGGATAATAGAGGAATTCGATGGCTTAGTGGAGCCCCAAAGTTATACTCCGTTATTCCAAATAGGTCTTATAAAGATCGTGTAAATGAGATTTTTGTAACTTGTCGGGAGTTTAGAGCGTTTGTCTAGTAAGTATTGAAGTAAATTAATCGGAGGCTAACACTTTAAAAAAAATCTGAATCACTACCATCCAGTACTGTTTCTTAACTAACAGCTGTGCGAGGAGGATATTTAGACGAGCTCATGCTCAACCGCCAGATTTTATCCCCTAGTAAGGGTAACAACTTTGTAGAGGCTGAATGAGCCGCAGAAGAGTATCCAGTAGAGTCGATTAAATGCTGCTAACAGAATAAATGATTTACCATCTGCCATAGGAGGTCTAGAAAATTACGGACCATAGAAATCCCGGTACATTAAGTAACACGGTCCAAGTTTTTGAAATGTTATGAAATCTTTTTTTTTTTTTTGTAGATTTTAATATTTACAATATCAAATCAGAACTCTATGTTAAAAAAAAATCCAAATGATTATATAGTGAAAAAATAAAACTGGTCTGGCAAAATCAAAAACTTGTTTGCTATAATTTAAAATCATTTCCAGTTTCCGATTTTCCAATTTTAAATCAGATCTCTTGGAATAATATCACCCGAAATGTCAAGGAAACGAGCCGTTACACGATTAGTCGTTTAAAAATTTACATTTTTTGCGACATCTTGATAAATAGTAAAGAAACCATGAAAGAAAATTATTTAACATTTTTGACTCGGCTTAGATTTATTCCAGGGAGCGGAGTGGCTCAGTAGAGTACTGAGTTGCCATGCCTGAAATCCTGGTTCAATTCCCGCTGCAGGCCATGATTTTTATTTAGTCTGTTTGGAGCGGAAGATGGATCATATAGAATCTAGGACCCTCCTGGGGCCCACCCAGCCTCTATAAAATATTATAAAAATAGGGTACCCAAAATAAGCGGGGGGGGGGGGATCTGGCGGTTGAGCGTGACCTAAGACAAGTCACCTCCTTGCAGAACCGTTGTCCATGAAACGTCTCTACCATGTACTGAACTCCAGACCCATCATGGGTTGTAGTGGTACAGGTTTTTTTTTTTTGTTAGAGTTATATTAATTTATAAGTTTGTTATTTGTTAAATCAGGAATGTGTGTAGGGTGCTGAACGGCTGTGTTGAAGGTCCAGCGCTGAAATCCGGCTGTGGAAAATAAATTATTAGATCTGTTGATAACTATATATAAACTCTGTGGGAACCGCAGACTCTATTGGGGAAAAGCGTGACGGTCGAGCGTGATCTCAGCCAAACCATCTCCCTGCACAACCGTTGCCCGTGCTATGTACTGATTTCAAGACCATTCATGAGTTGTAGTGGTTCAATTTTTTTTTTATTTTAAATTATTCTTATTATAATAATTTGATAGTTTTTCTTCTGTTTTTTTTTATAGCTTTCTCAGTATTTATTAATCGATTTTTCCGAATAAAAAAACAAACAAAAAAAAAGAAGCATGAAAAACAAATGAAGAACGATCATATTTCTTTTTCATAACTTTAAATATTTTAATTAATTTACGATTTTTTTTTTTTTGAATCGCTAAAAGTAATTCGCTTTGAAGTTACGACAAAGTGGTTCATTACTTTCATTTTCATTTAAGACGTAAGTACAGTAAAAGGAATTAACGGGACAGTTCAAGCATTCGCTGAATAAGAAACAGCTGATGAGGAATCGGATGGACGTCTGGAATATTAAGTGAAATTAACTAGACAGAGGAATGATATCAACTGTCCTCAGTAATACATGTATTGTAACACAAAAATATTTTACAATATAGTATAATATAATATCATTTCAATGGAAAAATTTTACCCTACCTGATTCATAGTCGGCTTCTTTTGTTGAGGTATTTGTATATACGTTCCTACATTTCTCTAATAACTCAAAAATTCGCAGAAAATTGAAAATTCATAATCGAATAACAAATAATCTCCTTGCATAACAGTTGTTCTAGAAACAGTACAGTTTCTGAACCCAAGAACCTTAATGATATTTACTTGTAAAGGTATTTTTTGTTTGTTTTTTTCATGGTAAAAATCATTTATTGGGAAATATTACAATCTTAGGCAATAAGTAATATAGATGATTGTGTGTGTTGTAACTTGACGGTACAAAGGTTTTGAATTGGATTCATTAATTATAGAAGAAAAAAATATTATTAGATACGAATGAATTTAAAAAAGATCATTCTGAGAAATATTAGTTGTTTTTAATATCCTAAAAAAATAAATAATTTTTTTAATGGAAATATTATAGATTAAATAATATTTTGATAAGGAAATAAAAAACTGCACCACTACAACTTATATATTGTATATGCTGTACTGTTTGACAGTCAATAGTTGCGTTAAGCTGAGGATGAGATCTTGCTGAACACCCCAGTTATTTGCCCCTAAGCACAGACTATAGAGGCCGGGTGAATACGAGGAACATATCCAGATTAAACGAACAATAACTAATTTAAGTGTCACACCCGGTCTCAAATTCGGTACCTAGCGGTATGTAATCCAGCAAAATACGTACTGAGCACACGTCCTCTGCTGCCCGCGAATACACTTTGTTTTCTTGGAGGAGAATATATTCTATATGTTTTTCCAATTTACTAGATATTAATTACTATTCAAAAATCTTTAAAAAACTTACGTTAATATTTTATAATTTTTTAACATTTTTATTTTGAAGAGAAAAGATTTGCAAATCCGTTCTCTTCACCGATCCCATGTCTTCACAAGATCCTAATTAAAGAAATGTTCAATGAACATTCTTCCTCGTGTATACATCGCAAAATTGCGAGAACACGTGGTTATGGGATCGGTGAAGATAACGGATTTGTCCTGACTGAGAGGCGACCCCTGGTAGCTCAAATGTTAAGAGCGCTGCCTCGGAGAGGCGGACGACCCTAGTTCGAATCCGGCCAGGGCAAATATTTTCATTTCAAAATAAAAATATTTAATAACTAACGTAATATTTACATCTATATATATATTTTTTTTCTCCTTGAACATATTTTATAATACTGTTTCTTTTTATAATTAAAATGAACCAAAATTCATAAAGAAACATAAATTATAAATTAGAATGCAATAGGAAATATCCGTAAAACAAATTGTTAAGTCTCTAAAATACTGGGAAAACTAATCAATTAACGTTTCGCCATTTCAACCTTTTTAGTATTTTCTTTTTGGGATTCCTTTTATTGCGTCTTAATTTATTTTCGCATTTTGGCAATTATCAAATTCCTACATGGTTTAAATTTAAGCTTGTTTTAATAATATTAGCAACGAGGGATGGTTAACAATTTTAAATAAAGAAAAGACGTTATAACTTGTTGTGCGAAATAACACTCTCCAAAATTTCCTATAGATGATAGTATCGCATCTCGTTCAGTTTGATATCAACGAAGATGTTTTAGTCCAATATTTTTGTTGGAACGAACCAGATACTAACTTGAACTATTTACACTAAATTTCATTCATTAAGAAAAGTCTCTCATTAAAGAATTATATAAAAAGAATTGGGACGTTATAAACAAGATATTTAATTCAAACATGCGTCAGAGTTGAAGAAGAGTTAGTAAAGTGAGTGCCGGCATAAATAAACCCGTCCTATTCCGCATTTAGTCGCTGGCAAGTTGTTGCATATCGCTTTAGCGCTTCCATTGCCTGCGCTCTTTCAAAAAGCTGACGTTTTGCAACCGTCAGCTGGTCTGCATCTATAGGCGGCATAGATCCTTGCAACTGGTCAGGGAATAGTCAGGGTGCATTGCCTCGAGGAATAAATAAAATTGCAATTCCTTTCTCCTGTCAAAGGGAAGCGCGGCATAGCTGAGTATTTAGAACTCTGAGTTGCTGAGCTTAGAGTCCCTGGTACGAATCCGGATTTGTCAGATAGATTGTTTAATATTTTAACAATTGAGGATCTCGAGAACCTCCTGGGGCTCTCTCAGGCTCTGTACAGCCTTAATTAATGAATAACCTGAGGGTTTAGGAAAAATCATCTCGCCCAGATTACCTCCGAGCACAAGGGTTAGCTTAGAAACAGTAGATTTCCACTGTAAGTCTCCATCAGATCTTGATTCATATGAATTATTTGTTTTTTCGTGTATATTATTAATATACAATATACTGATTATTAATTTTCTTAAGTGTGGTAGGGACATAATGCTGTTTTTTTTTAGCTTTAGCAAGTCTCACATCAGCAATCCAAAAATACTCTTCAATTAAAGACAGCAACCTCAACATAAATTTTCCTTTGTCTTCGCGACCTAGTCTCTGATTGATGAGTTTATTTGGACTGTTAATGTGAGATGTACTACATTAGATACATAGACGACGCACAGTAAATGCTCTGGGCCTAGGTAAAAAAATAATTTCACTATAATTGTGCAAAAAGAAGTAAAATTGTTTTTAAATAGTTTATTTTGAAGAGAAAAGATTTGTTTTGGCCGGGATTCGAAACCGGGTCGCCCGCGTCTGTAGCGCGGTGCTCTAACCATTGAGCTACCAATGCACGCATTCCAGCCAGACTTAAAATTTAAAATATATTTTAAAATATTCACTATCAAAAGAACAATATAAAAAATAAGTTTTTAACAATGGTATGAAATGGATGAAATGATTACAAAAATTAAGAAAGACTTATTTTATTGTGCGAACGTTTCGGCCTAAGATGTAGGACATCTTCAGTGCTGGGGAAAAGAAACTTCTTTGTACATTTATAATAAAATATATCTTTCTTATTTTGAGTAATCATTGACTGCGCCCCCTAACCATTTTATACCATTCTTAAAATTATCCAGTCAAATTTATTTTCCACATAAATAAAATTGTTTTGGGAATTCATTTACACAACATTAATCCCTCGACCATTACATGTGATATTGCTGTCATAATTTCAATTTATTTATTATTTTGTTATTTTTATTAAGTTTGATTAATCTGATTAAACTTGTGATCAGTCAAGAAGAAGGAATATAGCGAAGGCCAAAACTTTGGGTACATTTAAACAATAAAACGCAGTTAACTGTTTACTAATCCATTTCGTTAATATTTCCTTAAAAGAGCAAAAAAAACAAAACAAACAGGCTGAAACATATGGAGGCAGTAACCCAGTTTGGAAGAGAAACTTCGGTATGAAGTTGAACCATTATACATAATGGTACCGGCATGTTAAATAGATATGCAGAAATGGTGAGTGGAAAAGGTCATATTGGGCTAAAAGGAGTATTAATAAATCCTGTTTACCTAACGGCGGACCAACCCCCACTTTACGAATTATACAACTGTTGATTTAAATGTAGAAGAGGGATTAATTAACGTAGAGGTATAATATTATAGAAGTATAATAATATAGAGGATAATATTATAAAAATCTTGTATCAGTTTAGTTTTTATTTTGTACCCCTCTATTGAGCCTGTTAAAATCTGAGTTCCTATTTGACATATTAACTACCTTTCATTAAATAAAATGATATGGGTTATAGATAGTCAAAAATGGGTTATAGGTGCTGTCAAAAAATCACTAAAAATTACAAACTTATTTATTATAAGTGCCGACGTTTCGGCCTACGTTGTCGGTTGTTGACTTAAATTGTAGGATGTTTTCTTGACTGCACACCCAGACTATCTATATCCTACATTAGATCTTCCAGTCAACAATTTTCCTCTCAAATAAAATAATATGTTTTTTTATTTTTTTTTATTTCAGGCTTGTATTTAAGGGGAAAAAATTTATATATATTTTATAATTTAGATGTTTTAATGTTATTTCAATGCATTCTTTATATTGAAATAACAATCCTAAAATCGAGATATTGGAATAATATTTAGCTTGTTATATGTTTTAAATCGATGCGTTCCATTTTTTCCATTTAAATTCAAACACAATAGCTCAATATTATGTTTAACGGCTTAAATAAGTCAGGACCAGCGGTTTTGTGATCTGCCCATATAAAAAAAAAATTATATTAAAGTGATCGAGCATGACAAAAGACTAAGCAAGAAGAATATCTTTTTCTCCCGGGCCGGTCAGAAAAATTCTCTCTCAGAAAAATAAGGATTATCTATTTATGTTAAAGCCAACGTTTCGACCCACACAGCAGGTCTTCTTGAGAGCTAATTATACAAGATGCATAAAAATTAAAATGATATAAATATGCATCAAAGCATATGAGATATAAAAATAAAAATGGGGAACCTTCAGTTAAATATATAAACAGAGAAAATAATTATAGAGTATATTCGAATGACTTTGAATAAACAAATAACTTAGTTAATTCACGATAAATAAAAAGTAGTATCTTTGTTGAGATCTGTTGCTGATAAAATATTAGATATAATAATATAACCTGTACCACTACAACCCGTAAACTGGTCTGGGGTTCAGTACATGGGTAGAGACTTTACTGTTTCATGGAGAACGGTTCTGCAGGGTGGTGATTTATCCTAGATCACGCTCAAACGACAGATATTCCCCCTTATTGGGTACCCTATTTTATAACATTTCATAGAGGCTGGGTGAGCCCCAGGAGGGTCCTAGATCCTATATGATCCATCTCCGGCTAACAGACTAAATAAAAGTCTTGCCGGCAGCGGGATTTGAACCAGGATTTCCGGCATGGCAACTCAGTGCTCTACCACTGAGCTACTCAGCTCCCTTTTAATATGACGTCAATAAAATATTACGTCACTAAAAATACAATAAAATGCTACTTGTAAGAGATCAAAAACATCTTGTAAATATCTTTAATGAGATGTTTTATTCAACTATAAATACATAATTAAGGAATCTAATAAAAATTGAAGAAATCAGGTTGTTTTTTGTTTTAATAAAAAGCTCCGATTTCCCCAGTGGGAATTTCCTGCATATCATTTCATAACCTGGTAGAATTTACCTTGACATTTTTTTCAAGGAAATTTGCTAAAGTTAATTAAATTATTGTTGGTTTTATTAATAGTCAAGAAAATAATACATAATTATTTCCAATGATAAGTATCTCTTCGTAAGTGTTTTCAATTACAATTTATCCTTTTTATATTTCGTACAATAATCATTGATGTCTTTCTTTTAATTTTTCTGGTTATTTTGAAATTATACTTTTTTTTTAGTTTATAATTTTTTACAGAACAGCAGTTTTGTAAATAATTTGCTTAATTTAATAATTAGATTAAAAACACCTGACAGAATAGTTTAACGGATCACATGGTATCATAAAAACATAATGCCAATGAGAAGTTTCATATTTTGTAAATGCCCAATTAACAAAAAAAAAAAATTAAAATAAACTTGTATTTTAAAGGAAAATAAATTTTCTCATTACGAACTTATTATTAATATTTGTCTTTAACGAAAATAACAATTATATTTTTAAAATACCTGTACCACTAAAACCCGTGAACGGTCTGTGGTTCAGTACATGGTAGAGACCGTATTGTTTTAAACGGTTGTGCAGGGAAAGGATAAATCACGCTCAACTACCGGATTTTCCCTCCATATTTCGAGTACCCACTTTAAAGAGGCTGGGTGAACCCAGGATGGTCCTCCCTATGATTCATCTTCGGCATCTAACAGACTAAATATAAGTCTTCCCAGCACCGGGATTTACGGTATGGCAACTCGGTGCAATACCACTGAGCCACTCCGGTCCCCCAAAATTATATAAGTGGGTTTTAATTTATAATACTCATACAGAAAATTTATTTTTGTTATTTCGTTTTTGTATTAACTATTAAAAGATACATTGGAAATGTTTTATTTTCTGTTATTGTTAGAGGACTTCATAAATTCCCGACTTATCAGACAAAAGATCACATTCCAAGTGTAATAGTCCATAGCACATGGACAATGAGACAGGAAGATACTAAGGACCTTGCGAAGAAGAGAAGAATGAATGCTTTGTAAAGTGGTGAGAAGATCCTCCAACAATAATAAAAAAAAAAAGAATAACAACAAAATAAAAAAATGGAAGCAATTATTCCTTCCTTCAAGATGGTGGTATCATGTGCCATCTAAATAGCTTAACCTTTTGAGACAAGGACGGAAGTATAATACTAGATACATCTTCTTCCTTCCTCTATAATGTTCTTAATGGAGGTGAGCAATCTAATGATGAGACCAACAGAACATCATCAGTTATATAAAATATTCATCATATTCTGTTAAAACATCAATACTTTAAATATATCTAGTATTCCCAATCTGTATTCCCATATCTAAACCCCCACCCAAAATAAAACCCTGTACCACTACAACCCATGGAGGGTCTTGGGTTCCATGCATGGTAAGGAATGTACTGTTTTCTTGGACTACAGCCATGATTTGTCGTAGATCCCGCTCAACCACCAGGTTTTTCCCCCAATTAGGGTACCTACTTTCTAGAGACTGGGTGAGCCCCAAGAGGTTCTGTAGATCCCACAGGATCCATCCTTAGCTGTTAACAGATTAAATAAAAGTCTGCCAACCAGACGGATCTGGACCCAGGAGATTCGCCACGGCAACTCAGTGCTCTACCATTGAGCCACTCTACTCCCACAAGGAAGGAAAGACACTTCAAAAAAAATTTCTGGGAGGTGATTTGTCCTAGATCACGCTCAACTGCCAGATTTTCCAACATTTAATTCTCAATAGAGTAACAGTAATCAATAAAAAACAAAACAAAAAAACGGTACCAATACAACCCATGAAGCAACTTTTTTTGTGGAGCTTCTTGGAGAAAAGGTTTCTGTATCGGTTTGACCAGACTTTTTGGAATATTGATGTGAGATGTGCTGCAGATTGTCTTTTTTGGTACGTTTTTCTTTTGATGGATTTCCTGATGTTGCCTGAATAGGCGAAACGTTAACTGTTTAAATCGAATTTTGTCCAGAGAGAGCTGATTGTATTGAGAGAACCGGAATTGTGTCATTCTCGTAGTTCTTGGCTTGAAACAGTGTTGTGATATAAGCAATAACTCATTTTCAAGCCTAACTTCGCCCCTTATAATCTACAAAAATAACACGATTTAGTATTCCCTACTAAGAACAAGTAACTCATTTTGGAGCACATTCGACTCATTCACCAGGACAATAGATATACAAATACAACATTTAGCTGGTATATTTGTAGTTATACATAGAAATCTTCTGGCAGGTATCGTGAAAAAGTAGCAGATTTGAGTTTTGTAATAGCTTGAACAGGAAGACATTGTTTCGGGATGTGGTGCTTGAAATATGTCAACTGATAAAACATGGAAGATCCATGATGTTTTTTTCTCAAAACTTTGTTTATAATTTCGAAAAATAATGCTTCCTTCTTTTCATTAACTATATAAACCAAAACAAATTTTAACCGATGGAAATTTAAAAACGAATAGTGAGTTAGACTAAATGTTGCTCCTTCAAAAGAATGACATAACTCCTTGAGCCTTCAGTACCAATTGTATTGAATGTAGCTTTTTGATTCAGGAACGTCTGATAATCCATTTCCAACCTGTTTTTATTTTAATTAAGTCATTTTCGAGTTTTATCATGTTTGAATTTGATGTTTTAGGGTAATAATGACACAAGTTAATACAAAAATAAATATCAAGCTTTTTTAAAAATCTTCTACTGGTTAATAAAATTATTTCGATACCATCATTACAATAGCAATGCTATGCTTTACCAATAACCAAATTTTATTTTTTTTAACTCACATGGAACTTTCAAATAGTTTAATTGAAAAATTATCTTTTTCTTAGTTACGAGGTTGTTCTTTTCAAGGAGTCATGTAGGAAGGTAATATTACATTAATTGCTTGAGAACGTGATCTACAAAACAGCCATTAGGGCATCGATCCATAACGGATATTATATAACGAAGAACGGAGACAGTTTGAAAAAAAAAATCACTCATTATTCAAATCGATAGTATTCGTGATCGAGAAAACAAATCAAGTGCTACTATCAGCACGTATCTCCGAGAAGAGGAAAGAAAGTATATGCATGTCAGAAGATGTCTAAACTATAATTATGTCTTTGGTAATATCTATTTTATTTTATATTATCCCATAATATAAATCGTTTATATATCAGCATATATGTATCGTCATCATCATATAAATAAATAGAGGTTAAGTTAACAGTAATAGGTATTTATTCAAATGTATAATAAACACAATTAATAGAACATTATAAAACAATTAAAAATATTATCATACATCGGAAGAAGAAATTCAATTAAACATTTATATGAATACATTTTAGGATGTACAAAAACGAGGTAAGAATTTCATCCAACTATGAAGGAAAATTTGTATTTCCTCGTATTTTTGCATGGTCATTTCCTGGAAAACTACTTAAATTTCGGAAAAATAAAATATAAAATAATTCATTTTATAATAGATTTTAAATTCTAAGGTAATTTTGGTATCACTTTTTGATGTGTTATTATTTTTAAATTATTAATCCATTCATATAAAAGGTTTTCATTCAAATCTGATAAACATTTACAAGGATAATATACTTCGATAGGTGATAATTGCTAATGTATTAACTTTATCATGTCACCGATCTAAGTCTTGATTTTTTCGGTTTGTCTTCAAATTATTTTTATTATTCAGACGAAAAATGTTTCTAATATCCTAGCTCTACTTTAAACCAATATCGTTTGTTTGTTTATTTTTAAATATGTAAAAAAATACCTTAGGCCAATAACGACAAAGGGCTTTTTAAAAAATATACTAATAATCAAGAGAAAAAAATTAAACAAGATTTGTTTGTATCTTGTATATCTAGCCCTGAAGAAGAAATGCACTGTGGGTCGAAACGTTAGGTTTCAAGTGAATAGTTCAACCCTATTTAAGAAATTATTTCTCTGACTTCTATCTGGAGGACCATTTTCTTCCCCAAATATATAAGGTCAATTATTATTATTCGAGATAAGACAAAGATAGAAATCATAACCAATATCTAAGTATATGACTCTTTCTTTATATATATATATATATATATATATATATATATATATATATATATATATATATATGTGTGTGTGTATACATATATCCAAATATATATACATACTTATCTCTGTATGTATATATATTTATATATACATACAGAGATAAGTGACTCAACTTGGCACAAGCTAATTTAAACCGCAGTAAGGTAGTTCACACAAAGTCAAAGTTGGAGATGTGAGTTGAGCAGTCTATTCCAAGTGCACCAGCAGGTGCTCTTTAATACATCAAAACGATAAAGATCGGAATTAAAAACAATTTTAAAATAGACTTTCTAATCCAGAAAATGAGAACTTATTTGAATATACAGTTATTTATAAATAAAAGCAAAATAATTCGTTCCATTAAAAGAACGTAATTACAAAAATACTCGAAAAACCTAATGTTTCAATAGAGGCATTTGAAAGTACCATTTGAGTGGGTGTTGGTAAAGACTAACATTCTCATTGTAATGATGGTATTGAAACTATTGTATTAACCATTAGAAAAATTTTAAATGCTTGATATTTTTTTAAATTTAACTTACATCGTTATTCCCATAAAACTTCAAGTTCAAACATGATAAAACTCATTACAATACTTTATTTAAAAAAAAAATGTTGTGAATGAAATATCAGATATGTCGTTCCTGAATTAAAAACATTAATTCAATACAATTGCTATTGAAGGCTTAACTCAAAAATGCCAATTTTTCAGTTATGTTGACGTTCTTTTGAAGGAGTGAATTATAAATATTAATGAGAAGCGAGGGGATGGTTGACTGGAAGATAGACGTAAGGAAGAAAATAGTTGGAGGTGCAGTCAAATAAAAACACTAAATAAGTGGTTACTTATTTAATTATGTGCCGACGTTTCGACCCACTTTGTGGGCCATCTGCAGGGCTAAGAAAGAAAAACATACAAAATAACAGAACTATAAAAATACATTGCAGACTAAGTATATGATAAATGAGAAAAAATATATATGTAGAGAGGAAGAAATTTAGAACAAAAGTGAGGGATATATATGAATAAAAAAATTACAGAGAAAATGTACAGAACGGTGGTGATGCCAAAAAAGATTTTTTTACAAAGATAAAAGAAGGAAGTAAACAGAAAGTTATTTAAAAAAAGAAAAAGTATAAACATCAGAGGTGAGAAGTAAAATTATGGAAAAGCTAGTAGAATATACATAAAAAATATAAAATGTAAGATAATAGATTCCTAGGGAGATTACATAAGTAAAATGAAAGAAGGTATAACCAAAACGATATTAACGAGTAAATAAAGGAAAAATTACAGTAGAAAGTCAAGATATAAATATAGAGTATAACAGTTTTTAAAATGCATACATATAGTATGAAGTGGTATAAATATATGACATAAATATACAAGGAACGTATAGAAATATTGGTAACAATATGGTATGAGCATGGAAATAGAAAAATATGATGAAATAGTGATGTTAAAAAGATATATTATGAGATATAGATAATGAATATATTATATAAATATTAATATAGCTATAATGTTAAATAATGAAATTATTTTATTAGAAAAATATTCATAATATTAACTTAACTAAACAGGGAGCTCAAGGGAGCGGAGTGGCTCAGTGGTTGAGCACTGATTTGCCATGCCGGAAATCCTGGTTCAAATCCCGCTGCGGGGAGTTACTTTTATTTAGTCTGTTTGCAGCCGGAGATGGATCATATAGGATCTAGGACCCTCCTGGGGCTCACCCAGCCCCTATAAAATATTGTAAAAATAGGGTACCCATAATAAGGGGGAAAAACCTGGCGGTTGAGCGTGACCTAGGACAAGTCACCTCCTTGCAGAACCGTTGTCCATGAAACAGTACAGTCTCAACCATGTACTGAACCCCTGACTCGTTCACGGGTCGTAGTGGTACAGGAAAAAAAACAAAAAAACAGGGAGCTCACACTCAACCCTTTGTGACTAAGTGAGGCCTTAGACGGCTTTAATGTAAGCACTACTAAGCATACTAAGTATTTATTTTAAATATTTTTTTTATGTATATAAACTTATTTAAATTTTTATTCATTATTATTATTAATCGGGATACTTTAACAGGGAGTATAACGGAATTAGCGAGTTAAGAATCGTTCCTAAATATTTGAAATATTATAAGATTATGTCATGGAATTTTTGTTCCTTAGAAAGCAATATTCTATTTTTTGAATGATTGATTTAATTTTCAGTTATCATAAACTAGCCTACAGTATATAGATATATTACAGCATGTTCAGGTATACATTAACACAAACATAAACAGTAGTGAATCTTTAGTGTTGTATATATGTTTTTATTTCTCCACACGTCGTGAACTCTATCGAATTATTATTAATAAATAGTTGAATCCCAATGTGTTAAAAATTATATTAATACAAAAACTAATTTATTTTGTTCGTATAGTATTATATCAGTACATTACGTTTTACCTTGCTGAGTAGAATCTGTCTTAATAGGTCAGACATTGATGGATTGAGTTCGCAAGGAACAGGAAATTTATATTCATTCTCTCGAGGCCGAAAATATTAAGTAGAATGAAAACAAAAATGATGGCATAAAATGTTCTATTACTTAATAACTTAAGTAATAATAAACTTGATTAAAAAACATAAAATATATTAATACTAATTAACCAATAGGATGCTTGTCTCAAAGGCGAAATATATATGCATAAAACAAAAACCTGTGTATCGGGTTCACTACAATGTAGAGACTGAACTGTTTCAAGTACAACGGCTGTACAAGGAGATGATCCTCAAAGTCCAAGTTTTTTTAGGTTAAAGAATAAATAAATAGAGAACAGTATAGAGAAATATTCCTGGTCCCCAATCAAATATTAAGTTCATCAACCCTGAAACCGAACTAATAAAATGTCCTTGATAATTTATACAACAAAAGGATTATGTATACTTATTATATGATTTATGATATAATATATGCAAAAGGCAAGTAGCCAAGGGTATAGCTATGAGTTATTCAATCTCTTACCGAAATGATTTGTTTTAATTTTGCATAGGAAAATCAATACCTGTGTTTGAAATATATATGAATCTCTCGCTTCTTAAGACCTGTTAACTTCTATTGAATAAATGTCACCATTAAGTCGGGAAATGTTTCTGTTTTTTAAGTATACAAATAATTATTATATCAAGCATAATTATTTATTCTAATAAATACAGAGATATCTAGCTATTTTTAACTCAGTTGCAGCCCAAACCGCGTACGATTTTTAAAATTCATTTTACCTTGAGAACTGTTTGATGTGCAAAAGTCTATTATCATTCGAATTTGAGCTAGTTAAATGTCTAGTATCTATATAAATAAAAATGAATCGTCAACTGTGTTGCTAAGCGCATAACTCGAGAACGGCTCGACCAATTCGGCTAATTTTTTTTTCATATTTTTGTTAAGGCACAATGAAGGTTGTTATGGTGAGAAAAAAGGTAAAAATTACGAGGGAAAATAATAAAAACAACACTTTTCTTTTTCCATACAAACCCCTCTGGTCCCAGCTGTCCAAACATTTGACGTCAATCAAGGCAAAACAAAGGCGGGTTAGTTGTTCGTCAAAGTTTATTAGGATTTGCGTGGCATTATCTATATAAATAAAAATGAATCGCCAAATGTGTTGCTAAGCGCAAAACTCGAGAACAGCTCGACCAATTCGGCTTATTTTTTTTTCATATTTTTGTTAAGGCACAATGAAGGTTCTTATGGAGAGAAAAACGTAAAAATTACGAGGGAAATAATAAAAACAACACTTTTCTTTTCCCATACAAACCACTCTGTTCCCAGCTGTCCAAACACTTGACGTCAATCAAAGCAAAACAAAGACGCGTTAGTTGTTAGTAAAAGTTTATTAGGGTTTGCGTGTCACCCATATATAGCATTTCCAAGTCTATTTGAACCTTTCCTAAGTCAACTGTAACCTTTTACAAATCAAATGCTACCCTTTCCAAGTCACAAGCAACCCTTTCCAATTCAAATGTAACACTTTACAACTCAAATGTCACCCTTTTTATTTCAATTGTAACTGTTTCCATTTCAATTGCCACCCTTGAAAATGTTTTGAAAATTTACTGTGGAATGGGCGAAGTTATGGCCTCAGAACTCAACGGGATAAATCGTGACAGTATTTTTAATGTTGTTATTTTCAAAACTATTATAGGCACAAAGCAGTAAGGGTCAATCCATTTTAAATCACCCAATATAAATATAATTTGCTGCAAAACATTTTTAATTTTCCTGATTCTTTTATCATGGTTTCCTTATGGGGAGATATTCACAAAAATCCATTTAAAAAAATTTGTAAGCGATATTTTTTATTTGGCAGCCACTTTTAAAATGATGTTTTTGTCAATTTAAAGAAAAAACGTGGTTTGCTGAAAATTTAATAGCGAAGTCATTTTTTAAAATATCAGAATATTTTAAAAACATGTGTGTTTGTGTGTAAAACTATTATGAGATTATTTCATCTATTTTTTTTTTTCCTTAAAGCAATATTCTATTTTTTTAATGATTGGTTTACTTTTGAATTATCACAGACTACAGGGGGCTGAGCATTAATAATCAATATTGCATTTTACATAATTAATTATTCAGAATTTATATTATATAATTTAATTAAATCGAATTTATTTTGAATATTAATCAGCAGCAACCCAAAGGCAGTCCATTTTGCACAATTCTAGAAAACTAAAGGGAATCTTTGCATAATGATTATGCGATTGTCTCAATTCAAGAGAATCCTTTCAATAAACAATTCTCAGTAATTTAGAAATATCTGATCATCTGTAAATTATTCGTAAGCGATTGTTTTCTCTTTGCGCCGGGACAAATCGTCAGGCCTTCAGAATAACATAAATATAAATTTATATTATTTAAATATTTAATGAGATGGTAGAACGCTATATTGATTCGAATCCAGCTGTGGCAGATTAAATATTGATCCTTTTAATAGCCATGGGTGGACAATCTGGAAACTGTTAACTCCTTTAGAGCTCAACCAGCCCTTATAAAGTGAGTAACCTTAATTGAGGAAAAACCAGGTCAACGTGTTCTCGGAAGAATCTCCCTGCATAAACCACTGGTTTAGAAATGGTACAGTCTCTACCATGTACTGAAATCAAGTCCCTTTATAGGTTATAGCTGTAATTTTTTTTTCACATGATATTTATCAAATTGTAGTAAACAGCTCTAAAGAAGCGATAGAGTGTTTTATATTTCATACACAGGCATTGATTTTCTGATGTAAAATTAAAACCAACCACCATGAGAGAATATTTAAAGAGCATCCAGGCTATGATAATATTAAATGAGTTTGTTTTTAGAATATTTCAATTAATAAACCTAAATATGGAATTTTCTTACCAAGACTAAGTATGGAAATGATATTTTCAACAATATTCATTCAAAGTCTATAATTATTATTTAGGTTAATCGAAAAAAAAAAAATTTAAATAAATTATGTGCAATGTATTAAACAATTAAATTTCTGTAAATTAACTTAAAAAATAAAATAAAAACAGTACTATCTCAATAATAAATAATTAATTAATTATATTATAAAAAACTTGATCAATTAATTTTTAAATTTGGTTTCCACACATTTTATGATGATTAAACTTACGATATAAAATCATCAGTATGAATCATACTGAAACTAAGTGATAATAATTACTTACGGAAGTAATGAGAATATCAGAAGATTAAAAGTAGACTTACCTGTAACAAAAAAAAATTTAAGTAAACATTAAATATTACATGTGCGGACAGTCATATTTATACATTTTAATATAAGGATTAAAAGTTTAAAGTTTGTCATTAAAGAAAATGTTTCGCCAAGACAATTGGGAGATAAGATATAAGTCTTCAGGATGTAACTATTCTTGGTTGGTCTAAATTAGGTCTTTAATTCAGAGCTTGGACTGGTCCACAGCCCTCGCTCGAGTGGTTTTAAGAGATACCACCTTGGGGTTGGTGAACCGGCTTGCTCGTACTGAGAGTTTATATCCTCATATAATTACTCCTATAAGGGTTAACTTGTGAATACTAATGGAATTGTAGTACACTGTATATTGATATCCGATGTTCGATTATGATCTATATGTTGAAGAAGTAGTCAGTATACAATCAATATAAATTTATTATTCTGAAATTCAACGTTTCGGACATTTCTGGTCAAAAACAATTGCCAAAACAACGGTTTTCAGGATAATAAATTATTGAACTGGGACGACTTATAACACACTTAGTACTTTAATATTTGTACCAATTATTTTCTTTCTTTAGAGGATTTCAAAAGGGAATTCCAATTACATTCGTATTCCACCATCAATGTACATAAGATGATGTTAACAGTAACATCCTGCTTGGTTTCGAGACACGTAGCTCATTGAGAACTGACCCAGATACCAGTCACAGATCCAGATGCAGGCT
Source organism: Troilus luridus (assembly GCA_964056705.1). Classification (NCBI taxonomy): domain Eukaryota; kingdom Metazoa; phylum Arthropoda; class Insecta; order Hemiptera; family Pentatomidae; genus Troilus; species Troilus luridus. Next base: position 102,817,172 of record OZ057416.1, on the reverse strand, counting down.
GAATTGCTGAATTATCCAATCAGCAGCTTCCTTCTTTCTGATTCTATCTGCTGTACTTCTAGAATTGTATTCTACATTCTCACGCTAATGGAACTAGGTAATGCAAGATCTTGCCTCCAAGCATAGGAGTACAAAGAGAAGGGAAATAAAGCAATTATTGAGGTCCATTAGTAAGATTTCATGTCATGAAAAAAAGAAGGGTGGTGACATTAATTTTACAGTTTTAGAACTCCTCCTTCTTATGTCATTCATGTAGTTTGTTTATTCATTTAACGTAACTTTATGCTGCTATGGCTAATCGCACGATTCTACTGTGGGATATCTAAAATTCGCCTATCCAGGTTTAAATTGGATAGGATGTTTAACATGTTACTAACACTGCTAGGAATTACCATTGTATGTATGTCCCTTCCGATGGATGGTATATACAAAGATTTTTACCCCCTTTGAAAAATCCAGAGCCACCTGCCGGGCTGAGAACCCGCGAATTTAATCGCAGAAAGTTGTTGTGCTAACCAAAACACAATAGGTCTTGGCCAACGGCTTTGCAGCCAGGTAATTTGGGCGAAATGAGACAAATTTTTTTCTCCAAATTTCCCACTTTCTAGTACCGTTCCTTCAACAGAACATTATTTTCCCTACACTCAACAGAGTTTTAATTCATTTGTTTTCCGTACCGTTTATTAGGTAACCTTTGAGCAGGAATGTGAATTGGCTGATAACATTCTTGACTATTAAAGAGGCTGTTTGAGCCCAAGGAGAATCTCATTCCCCAAGGTATACCGATTTAACTGCGAACCCATGTGGTAATATATATGACCAAACATGAATAACCAATTAAGTTAATTTTGTAAATACAACAGATGATAGAAATGTCCTTTATAGACGACTAAATTATTTTTGTATATACAAACAATAGTGTCACTAACCAACTTAATAATTATTTAAATCCACGTCGCTTTAATAACCTTCAGTCAATATTAAAAGATTTATGATCTCTCGATTAGTGTTTTTACGAGTTTAGTGATTTTGTAATCACTAAACTCGTAAATACAAGCGTCCAAATTTTTAGAATAATTTTAGCAATCTTGTATTTCAGCGTCAGTTGCTTCCAAAATGTTCCTGAGAAAACAACACCCCTCAAGACGTTGCCACAAATTGTGATAAGAGATAACAGATGATATGACGGAACAAATTGCTCTTATTGGCCTTCCATTTAGCGATGACTAGTCTTTCTTCCGCATCGCTTTTGCTCTTCTTCAATTTTTTATTTTATTTGTTATTTATTTATTGGTAGGTTAATAATTGAAAGGCTAAGTGAAACTATTTATAGGAAAATCTGCTGCATCGAATATTATTATTGGCCGATCTAAAACGGATGCATCCGCAATAAGTATAACCAAAGAAAAACAGGGTACAGGCCAAACGATAATACAGAATTTCTGAAGATAAGAGAACGGAGAGATCTGAGAGGGTAAAGAATTAATAGCCTGGAAGGAAAATACGATACATCGAAAACTATTTGACCTGAATACCTCGAAGTGGGCGAAACGAACTAAATAGAAAGTGACAACAAATAGATAATAATAACAAATAATAGAAATGAGCCGTTCAGGATCAAAAGCGGATAACTCTGAATTTTTCACGATTTCGCTTATTTCTTCGGTACTGAAACTGATTTTTCGGTAGCAAAAATGATTGTTGCATGATTAATTAGGCAAAAAAAGAAGAAAAAATATTTTTTTGAAATTTGGAGCAATCCGGTTTTGATCATGAACGCCTCAAACATCTTTACATATTATAAAACAAAGTCCTCGGCCGCGTTTATTCGCGGCAAACTCAATAACTACTGCACGGATTGCCATGCGGTTTTCACCAATAGATTGAGTGATACACCAGAAAGGTTTAGGTATATAATTTGTCGAGGTTTTGTGTAAATGGGTTGGAATAGAACGCTAATTGTTGGAAATGTTGGGAAAAGTACAGCCACCAGGAAGGCTTCATGGAAGATGCTGCCTAATATCTCTTATCTAATTATTATAAATACATATAATTGTTATACATATTAAAAAAACAAAGTCCTTGGCCGTGTCTGGCTGTTTGTTCGCGCTAATCTTTTTTTGTTTATAATAGCTACATAATAAAGTACATTAGGCAGACAAACATGTAGGCATAACGTGGCATCCTATTCGTGCAAAGCAGGGGCGGGTCGCTACTAAATTATAATAATGGTCCGTGTTTATTATTTCTAAAATTCAAAGTGGATTTAGGAGACTTCTGTTTTTAATATGCCTAAGTTTACATATTGTAATTGATCCTGTCTATTTCGATAATATTTTTGATTACTACAATTGAACGAACATAGTTTATCATACCATCAAATATTTGACCATGGAAATACTCGGTTTTCCTGTGTTTATTTTTTAAATTAAACTTACTAAACAGTCGGGAGCCCAAATTTCAACTTGTGTAATTTATTAATTCATAAATAATTAATTAATTCGTAAATAATTCATTTCTACTTTCTACCCAGAGGTGAAACCATTACACGCACATCGTACTGCAGGGATATTGCCATGATGCTACAAAAACCTAACGAAAAAAACAACCTGCATTCCAACTTATTCTAATAGGATAACGCCAGATCTCATATTTCACGAAGACAGTGAAGGAACTAAACCTTGGTTAAAAATCTTTCCCAAACCAACCAAATTAACCAGAATTATCTCCAACTGATTTCCATTTGTGTCAGAAATCTGAAAAATTTCCTAAGAACAAAATTTTTTTAAATGGTTCTCAAGTAAAAAACGCATTTTCAGACTTTATTTCATCATATAACCCTGATTTTGTCAGTTCTGATACTGCAAATTTGATAACATGTCGGGAAATATGCATACATAGAAAATGAGGGTAAATATTTTGAATAAGAATATTTCGATTTCATAAAGTTGTTTCATTAAATAATCTTTCCTAATGAAAAAACACCTTATAACATTAGGATCTTCGCTGAACTTCAACATTTAAAGATTATTCAAATATCTGTACATACAACATAGGTTAATGAACCTGAAGGATGAAGAAAAAAAGAGCAAATTTTGTGATAATTATTCTCTGAACCACTTTGGAAAAACCTTTAAAGGCGGTAACATGAAAGAAAGCGAAACAATGGCGATTGTGTATCGAGCAAAATCTGTTGAGCCATTATTGCCTATTCAACCGTATCTCTTCAGGTGAATAGCAGTTCGGAAATTACACATTATTGACCATGTATCTCATTAAATATGAATAGCTGAAGACATTTTTTTTTTCGTCCCTGTGTCGTATCTATATTTTCATAATTTTCTTCAAAATGTTATACATGATAATAATCATAATGTCATATTGTAGTATGATGTGTTAACAAATGAAATTAAAAGTAAGTTAAGATCATTAACTTTATGAAATCATAATATTTTTATTTAAAATATATACCCTCATTTTCTCTACATTTGCCTCATCATGTTCAAAATTCAAGGTTTTGTGATGAAATAAGGTCTGAAATTTTTTGAAGTGAGAAACATTTTCTAAAATTTTGCCCTCAAGGAAGTTTCCTAAATTTCTAAACAGGTAGAAAACTGTTGGAGACAAGTCTGGAGAATGAGGGCGTGGGAGGACTTCGTAACCCAGCTCGATTAGATTCTTTACAGCCTGACCTGAAACATGAGGCGTTGTCGTGAAAGAGTATAGGTCCCTTTCGATTAATCAATGTAGGTTGTTTTTTGATAAGTTTTGTATGCACAGAAACCAATAATTTTTTGTATGCAAATTTGATTTTGGTATGTGACCATGGTACGTTCGATACCACACCCTTCCCTGACGCGGTGGTAGTGTTTTTTGGGTTGCCGAGTGTCCAAGTTAAAACTCATAAGAAAAAATAATACGGAATCACGTGCAACACGCGAATTTCAAGATGCTAAGTTCAGTGGTTTCTGCTGTGTTTTGACCGCTGGGTGTTAGTCAATCAGGTTACAGTTTTATATAAACTTCGCCTGTGTGGTGTGTTGATAAAAAGTAGCCTATGTCCTTCCCCAGGCTTAAGATTATCCATGTCAAATCTCATCACAAAGGATTAGCACAGCCGTGAAACATACATTGACTCTGATTAACAAACGGGACGGACAGCACTTCACTGTTGTTCGTGTCAATAAAGGATTAGTATGTAATGTTATTGAATTTATTGAAAAGGATTACTTAGTCAAACGGTTTCACTTGTCGTACGGCAGCAGCGAGAAGTGAACTATGTTACTTGATTTGTTTTGTTCAGCGAAAATGTGTAGATTTTGCGAGCAAGAAACTTTTGCCCCTCCCCCTTTTTCACGGTAGAATTTCGGAAAATCCTTTATTATCGGATGCTTAGGTGATAAGAAGAACACACCCTCCAAGTTTCAGGTCTCTACGATCAGCGGTTTAAGCTTTGCGTTAATCCGTCAGTCAGTCATTCAGGACAAAGCATTTTATATGTTTATATAAATGTTATACGTTTTAGATTATGACTAAATTGCACAAAATCATTATAAATTGTACCCTATGTGTTATTCTGATGTATAACCTATATTACTGTGTCATCCAAATACGTAGTTTTTGCGTTAAAGAGTAACACACAAACATCCATCCGCACACCCAACTTTCGCATTTATATCCTGTAAATAAACTATGTTACTTGATTTGTTTCGTTCAGCGAAAATATGTAGATGTGGCGAGTAAGAAACACGTGACCGAGCTACTCAGGGGGGAGCCCTGTAGCGATGCTAACAATATTTAGCAATTAACTTAAATAACCCCGACCACCTGATGACCATATGTTGGAGGTAATATTGATAATGTGTTATAACCTAGTACTTTTTAATAATTTATCGTTATATTATGACCAAATTACACAAAATCATTATAAATTGTAGACTATGCGTTATTCTTATGTATAACCTATATTTCTGTTAAGCTTCATCCAAATCCGTTCAGTAGTTTTTGCCAGAAAGAGAGACAAACCTCCATACAAACTTTCGCATTTATATCAGTAGGACTAAACAATGAGGGCTCAATGGTAGTGATATTAAATATAAAAAATGGAGGATCAATAACAGATCTTAACAATCTGTCAACATAAAGACAACAGAAGAAAGTAAACAACAGACGTTCACTAATTCCATATTTCATATAAAACTACCAAATATCTATGTTTAAGTCAATCCAATTCAGAGACGAAGATGACGACTATTTTATTTTACATATGTATATAATATATATAAAACAGTAATATTTTTATGATTAATGAGAATTTCGACATGCATTCGACATAAATCCTTTTACATAAATGCGTATAGAATAGTTCGCGGATACAGATTATTGTTATTATCATTTCTTTTTTTAAATAATTTCTTTTATAATATAATTTATATAACCATTATTGACAAAGCTGCAGGATGTTAAGTCATGGAGGTCAGAATAAACTGAAAGGCCTTTTATGAATGTCATTGTATTGGGGCGTAACGGATGAAATCCCAATTTCGTTTATTTACAGTTTTCTTTTCATTAGGGATTAGATTATTTGTACACAAACAATTATGTTATGTATACCGTTTGAAAGATCATTTAATCTTTTTTCATAATCAGTCTTACTTTTCCTTTTAAAACTGAAGCAACGTTTTAAAAATAAATAAGAATTATGTCACGGAGGCGTTCCGAAACGTTTACGGTGAAAATGCAGTGAGCTAAAGAACAAACTTCCGTTGATTTGAAAAATTTCGGTCTGTGGATTATGACCATACCAACAAAGAATGCGGTAGGCCGAAGACTAAGTTGGGCAGCGTAAAGAGCTGGTCGAAGCGGGCTCTTCCCAAACCACCCGTGAATTAGGTTCAGAACTTGGAGCAAGCACCTTAAGGAGCTTGGTAAGATAAAAAAGCTGGAAATATGGGTACCACATGAATTAACCGAGGCCCAGCAGCTCACCCGATTGGAAACGGGCTCCTCACTTCTGTTGCGAAACTGAAATGAGGAGCACCTTCCTCACCCACCATATTCTCCAAACCTTTCTCCAACTGATTTTTACTTGTTCCATTGTTTGGATAATTTTTTAAGAAATGAAAAAATTGACATCGAAAATGCCCTGAAATCGGCCTTCCAAGACTTTGCTTCTTCCTTGACATCTAATTTCTACAGAGCGGGGATAGAAATCCTTGTTTCACGTTGAGAGACGAGTGTTGAAAGTGAAGGATCATATTTTCATTGATAAAAGCATTGTTTAATATTTTTTTTGCTAATAATTTAAATTTACACCTTCACTGAAATTTCATATGTTACAACCCAATATTTTAAATGAAATAATAATCAACCATAAAAACCTTAATTCTAGTTATCTTGTGTAGGCATATTTTTTCATCACTGGAAAATTTATAAAGCCAAACAATTTATTTGGAAGAGTAAAGGTGTCCACCTCTACACTGTTAAAGCGTTTTGTCATAGTTATATCTTCTAATCGGGAGCGTGGAAGGTCAATAAATTATTTAATCTGTTTCCAGCCACGGGTGGACTCTGTGGGATCTGCTGACCCTCCTGGGGCTTACCAACCCTCTATAAAGTGGATACCCTTAATTGGGGGAAAACTTGAATCCCCTACACAACCGTTGTCCTAAAAACGGTACGATCTCTACTTGATCCCTATTCTAACTATACCTGGATTAGGGTTGCAATATGTCCGGAATTTTCTGGACATGTCCGGAAATATCGGTCTATGCCGGAATGCGGGGGGAATTGTAAGCCGTCCGGATTTCTTACAATTCAGGTAAAGAAATAATTAAAATTAAAAATCAATTTTGCATTACTATAAATTATACATTATTATTAAGATCGTCGTTTTTATATTTTGTACTCCGAGAAATACTTTTTAACACTTCCGAATCGTTCATAATAGTCTTATAGAACATTTCACAAGTCATATTTTTTTTTTTTAAACGATGGAAAATACTGGACTATAAAACTTCAATTTTCATAAAAAAATGGAAAAAAAAAACGTTACCCAGTCTGTATATATTCTTAATGTATTAAAATTATTTGACGTTTCGACAAATTTATGTCATTTTCAATCTTTCTAAAAAAATTCTTCTGCATCAATTAACAAGCATATATAACTTTAAAAAGTTATAAGTCACAAATCTCATAAAATGCATTTTTAATGTCGAAAATTTTTATATATATGTTTTCTTGAGGATTAGCTATCCTCTATGGTCAATTGTTAATATTAAAATTACAATATTTTACACATACTACATACTCTCACGAGAAAATAATAGAATTATCTTCGTTTTCTCACAAAACGACATTAACATCATATTTAAAAGAATGTCCGGAATTTTCATTTTTTGATCTGGTAACCCTAACCTGGATAGACAAAATTTAGGACTTCCACTTATACCATTAGCAGAATAAAGTGATATAAAATGAAATAAAGAAACATGACCTAATATATAACCCAAATAAGACTCCTAAGTCAAATTAGAGTTTCCCCCTGCAAACAAATAGTTGTTTACTTAATAATAAAACAACCCACAGCATTAATACTGAAGACAATTGCCCTCTATCCTTAAATGAATCACGTGACGATTTGAACCACATTCTTTTCGACAGTCGCATTTTATACAGAACCTAGAAATAAATATATTAGTCCATACGATCACAATATTTATACAGTATTGAATCCTAAACACAACGCTGATATTATTAATCTCTGCAACTTCCCGTATAAAGCTCTAAGTATTAGAATAGCTCTGACCCATTGATACGTATATGTTTGTTTACCCACAAAATAATATGTACTTTTGAATTATATAAGTTCTCCTTTACTTACATACAAGGTTTGTTACAAGAATTTTCCAATTTTTTGATGTAGAGCCGACTCATATTTTTTATTTTACCTTCATTACAATTTTTAGTATTATAATTATCTAATTTCTTTTTCTGTATGTTTACTATTCTGTTATTTTTATGTACTATTATTTTTGTAAATCTTCTAAACAAACTCTCTCTGTATTTTACTAATGTAAAAATCAGAAAGAAATAAATATACCCAACACGATGACCCTTGATGAGGTCTTGGATCATCTTGGACAAATCACCTTACTCCATAACCGTTTTGCAAGAAATAGTACCGTCTCTACAATGTACTGAACCCATGAATGTTCAAGGGTACTAGTATTATAGTTTTTATTGTACAGAAACGTAGTAATTGCCATAAAATTGATTAACCGTAACATTTTTCTGCTATCATTTTAACTGATATAACATTTACTTATTGATAATCCTTGTCCGAATCCATTACAATTATTTTGAAAATTTCTTGCTTAATATTTGTCGGTTTCTTTTCTTTGTTTTTTCTTTTAAAACTTGCAGTTTTTTTCTTTCGAATCGCCAGAGTTATTTGCAATCTTATAGCAGCATTAAAGCCTATCAGGAACTAAATTATGTTGGTAATAATAACTGGGCTCTACTTACGGGCCTAATTCCACCTCGAGAAGATTGAATTAGTGGAAAATTCCACTTCCTGGCAGTTGACTTTTTTTCATTTTATCTTCTACGCGTAGTACTGTTTGGAAATCAGGAACCAAGTGATCTCAAGACTAACATAGAAGCATCTTGGATATGGGGAATGATGAGTTTCAAAACCCATACAGGACTAACTCAATCAATTTCGTCATTAAAAAATTATATCTAAAGAGTGAAACATTGGAATCCTACAATTAAGAATAAATAAGCAAATTGTAATAATGATAAAACTACAGAATAGCAATATTTACAGCACTGAGTTCCCATGACGAAAGTCTTGGGTACAAATCCCGCTCGGAGTTGCAGACTTGACCCTATATCACTGACTCTGTCGAACCCACGTGACCGCCATATTGTTTACGCAGTTTTCGATAATTGTTAGGTTTTTTTTTGGTTTTTTTACATAAGTGAAGTTAAAAAGCTTCATTTAATAGAGAATCAGGAGACAAAAATAAGAAACAAGGTTAATAAAAAGTTCACATGTTCATCCTCTGCTTCACTTTCACAATTTGAAAGTTTGGAAAAAAAAACAGTCAAACTTTTACTCAACCTTGATTCTCATTAATTATAAGATTAAAAAAAAATAAAAAATATCAAACGTAAATTCATCTGAATTAAAAAACATTTTAAGTTAAATGAACATATAAGCAAAGGTCTTGTATCTTGGAGATCCGTCCAAAACCTCGCTTTAAGGCGATTTTTGGGGGGGTTAATTGATTTTTTACAGAGGCTGAGAGCCCCCTAGGAGGTTCTATATTCAAGGTAGAGACTACAAGAATTTGACATAACCACTAACTCACCGGGGCTGCAGAGTTAACAACACTTATCGATAAACAATTCATTGAGTTAATTACCAGCTTTTTAAAAAAAAATTTAAAAAAACAGATAATTTTTAATTAAAAAGGTACCCCAAGGTAGTAAGTATCCTTGGCCCAATCCTTTATACAGTTTATACAGCTGACATCCAAACTCATCCTAACACTATCCTTACCACGTATGCTTATGATACATGTGTATTATCAGTCAACACCAATCCAGTTATTGCACCCCAAAGCCTCCAATCCCATATCACTGATCTTGAAGAATGGTGTCAAAACTGGAGAATTAAAATAAATTCTCAAAAATCCCATCAAATCACTTTTACCTTACGTCGTAAACCAATGACTTCCTGCCCTTCAGTATCCTTTAATAATATCCCACTGGTACCTGTAGAACAGATCCGATACTTAGGATTGCACCTCGACAAACGATTAACCTGGAATCCTCATACTAGACTGAAAAGACAAGAAACCGCTCGACGTTTCAGGCTACTTTAACACTTACTAGACAAACGCTCTAACCTCCCAATTAACTACAAAAGACTCATCTACATGACCATCATACGACCTATTTGGACTTACGGAGTAGAGCTTTAGGGCTCCACTAAGCCATCGAATTCGTCTCGTATCCAATCCCTACAATCCAAAATCCTTCGTAAAATTCTCAACGCTCCTTATTTTGTTAAGAATAAAGTCATCCATAACGACCTTAATGTCCCATTTGTTGCTGATTTGGCCCGAACCCGGTATCTATCCTTTCATAACAAACTTCATTCCCACTCAAACCCTCTAGTTTCAAACCTAGCTTCCTCTTTGATTCCCGAAAATCCTACGAGGCGTCTGAAAAGAAGATGGTTGAACTAGTGATTTGAGTACTACCAGTGGTTAGTTTCTCTACTTGCCATTAACTCATGTCATCATGTATCACATAGCCTATTTACTGGATGTATTTTTTAATACAGTTGTAAATATCAATAAATAAATTAAAAAAGAAAAAAAAAAAAAAGGTGTCCATCAATGTGCCTCAATAAACGTAACTCTCAATAACTAACTTCTAATTATTATTCATGCGATAAATTTCAAAATGCATTTGAATTTCTAACAATGCAAAATAAATAAGTTTTGTTTATATCGTCGGCACATAATTAAATAAGTACCCACTTATTTAGTGTTTTATTTGACTGCACCCCCAACTATTTTCTTCCTTACTCTATCTTCCAGTCAACCATCCCCTCGCTTCTCATGAAATATATTAATTATTACTAAGTCGCATTCATTAAACATTCATCTAACCTTCCCTCGTTCTTTACGAGATAAGAATTAGAAACGGAACAACAGCGCACTCTATAAATGAGATAGAAATTAAACTAAGTTATATTAGTTATGATAAATTAGTTACGAAGGTCCGCCAGTGGCTCTATCTGTAGTCATTCCACGCGCTTATAACTGCCTATGACGTAAATGAAGCCTTAATCTCCATTGATGATGTGCCTCTTGGCCCGTAGTCATCAGCAATCATCTGTGGCTGGAGGCGAAGCAAGGGTATCAATTCCGATGGTTGTCGCTTCGAACCGACTTTACCACTTAGGCTATATCGAAATATAAACAACGGAATAGCTTACGTTTTTTCAAAGAGCCGACTTAGGGTTACGTTAAAAAATTGTTTTATCATGGACGTGCGGACGCTTCGTTGCGCTTTCTACAATATTCCTGCATTATCTCGGACGTTGCCTTTCTCCTCTCTTCAGAGAGAATTATTTTTCTTCTAACCTTAGATGCTTCCTAAAATATTGTTCAATATTTATCGAAGTTATACTAAGAAAAGTTTTTAAGGTTATCTGAAAATCCATCAGCCTTTTACTGTGCTATTTTACAATTATTCGTTATTTACAAGAAGAGACTAATTTGATAAAAACCTATTATGGTCATAAAGCAAAGTGCCATTCTAGTGAACATGTAGTGACCCAAAAGAGAAGTGCAAAACTAGATGTTACACCAACTTCAAACCTGGTCATCCGACCTCATCTTGATACTAACCATGGTTTTCCCATGACTCACTCCATAACCAGTCTCTTTGGTTCCAGTTCAGCGCTGTACTTCCCAAAGAAGTTCAAGGACAGTCGGTCCAGATCCAAGGATACAGGTGGCCCATATTTCCATCTATATTTCTTTTTCTAAGTCCCTGAACCAATCCTCCGGGTTGCTATTATTATTCTGGAAAACCCCGATACAATTCCGGATTGAAGAACACGGGATAGGGTCTTCCATTCCTACACAAGGTCATTGTGAATTCCCAACAGCTGGCTGTAATTGGTATTATCTTAAGTGTGGTTTGATGGTTTTTCCAGGTGAGTTGTCGACAGATTCACCAATCCAAATACTTCCCACGCTGGACGTTGCTGGACTTCGATTACCATTTGCAAGCGATTTAGATCACTAGGCCACCTCCACATTTTTCGAAAATTAATATTTTATATGATCACAAAGTATTTTTAGAAAAATTACTATAAAAAGAAATTTGAGAAAAAAACATCATTCGACATGGCAGAGGTCAAAATCTCAACTCTGCAAGGATTAAAAACAAAATGACGTCTAAATACATCCTGCTAGATAAGTAATAAAAATAATATATATTAATTCATTAAATACGATAGTTGGGCAATGTACATCGAATCGAAAGAAAAATGCTCCCAAAGCAGATCTTGGAAAAACGTCCAATTGGAGAAAGAGAAAAAGCAGGCCTAGACTGAGAGGAAGCAAACCTTTTTGCTCCTGGGTGCAAGAGCATTCCGCAGGAAGAGTCGTAAAAGATCGGTGAAAGTGAAGAAAAAATTAAAGCGGAAAGTAAAACATTCTAAGTTATGCCGTCCTTCAGAGGTGTCGTAAAATGGAGGTCCTGAGCCTGAGAGATTCTAATTATACCTGGATAGGCAAAATTTAGGACTCCCGGTGTAATATTGTCCAATTAGTCATAATGGCATATAGCAGCGTTTAATGAAACAAACAAACCTACCGGTCAAGTGTGGACTCGGCCTAATCTTCTCCTTATATGACTGTTGGCAAAGAAACCGTATCTAAGCACTGAACTAAAACACCTTCATCAATTGTAGTGGTACATTAATGTATACAAAGTATTTATATTTAAAATTCTAATTAGAGCATACTATACCGTTACTGTACGCCTCATGGAATTTCGGTATTATCCACACCTGTTTCGTTTTAATAATCAAGTACTAATTTTTTTCGTCATAATTGTGTATAACGTTCCAAAATAATTTACTAACTGTGAACTAACCTTAAAATTAAATTGCGCTATTTACTCGACCTGGCCTGGATGAAGGGATTAATCAAACCAAAGCGGCCGATGAAAGGAGGTTAATGCCTCTATTAATGTATAGAGTGCACCAGTGTCGGAAATAGACACCATCGTGGGCAGGCTGCGATCCAAGAGCTTACATAATACCCTGTGACAATATATCATTAGTCGCACATGAGATTAACTCCATCACACCTTCTCCGAGTGGCTATGTAAGCGATACATGAATACATAATTATTATGTATTTGAAAGGGATCTCCTCAGTGTCGAACATTGTCAAATCCATTGTAAGTGTTCAATACATGGTAGAGACTGTACTACTTCTAGGACGAGAGATGTGCAGGGAGGTGATTTGTCCGAAACTCCACTCAATTTTGGGTACCCACTTTAAAGAGGCTGGTTGATCCCTAGGAGGGTCTGTATATCCCAAAGGGTCTATTCATGGCTGTTAAAAGATTATATAATTTACGCATCACAGCCGAATTTAAACCCGGAACCTGCAATATAACAAATCAGCATTCTACTATATTTTTTTTTGGATTTGATTTTTTCGTGTAGGAAGGGTTACCTGGGTGAGACCTTGGGGGTTATTGTGGATATTTTGTACGGATCGAAGTTTGATTCGGAGTAAGGTGAGTTACAAGGTACGCCTTGAGGTGCCGAAGAAAAATCTCAGATGGAAATTGATAGAAAGAAAATGCTTCCAAAGTCTTTATACCATGAATAGTCAACTATTAATAACCGTAGATTTCCGAATTGAGATGACCGGATATGGTCATTACGTCCTTAAATGACTTTTTATTGCCCATAGTACAATGGGTTTTCCCAAAGTACTTGAATCAGATTTAATCTTGATAAAGACATTATAGATTTCTTTGAGCGGAACGATTTATAGAGTTATTATTTATAATCACGTATTAGCTCCCTATCTTCGTCTTCCCATTCATTAAAAAATAACTCCGTTCTTGTTCTGTTATTATTACTTATGTCATGTCACGATTACGAAATGTAACTGGCACGGCTCTTTCAATGTAATATATCTCGTAAATCAAGTAAGGAAGAAAATAGTTCGGGGTGCAGTCAAATAAAAACACTAAATAAGTGGGTACTTATTTAATTATGTGCCGACGTTTCGACCCACTTTGTGGGTCATCTTCAGGACTAAGAAAGGAAAACAGACAAAATAACAGAACTATAAAAATACATTGCAGTACTAAGTATATGATAAATTAGAAACAATATATATGTAGAGAGATAGAAATTTAGAACAAAAAGTGAGGGATATATATGAATAAAAAAATTACAGAGAAAATGTACAGAAAGGTGGTGATGCAAAAAAAAAAAATTAACAAAGATAAAAGAAGGAAGTAAACAGAAAGTTATTAAAAAAGAAAAAGTATAAACATCAGAGGTGAGAAGTAAAATTATGGAAAAGGTAGTAGAATATATATAAAAAATATAAAATGTAAGATAACAGACTCCTAGGGAGTTTACATAAGTAAAACGAAAGAAGGTATAACAAAAATGAAATCAAAGAGTAAATAAAGGAAAAAATAACAGTAGAAAGTCAAGATATAAATCTAGAGTATAACAGGTGAAAAATAAACAGAACATGCAAACATCATTATTAATCAACATAAACATCATTTTTAATTTTGTATCGATTTTTGTGATTTTTATAAAACTACCATTCTTCTAACTCTAACTATACTTTATGGGATGTAAAACGCGACCACTAACTCTGGAGAATGCCTTAAGACATCGTAAAATAAGGCGTAACTTCGAATATTAGGAAAAAAAGGGATGGGACAACTGGAGAATTTAGGAAATTACAGAATTTATATTGTTAATGGATGAAATTCATAAAATCTGTAAGCGCCGTACTGCCTGGACAATCATCGGCAATTGGAACTTAAGAAATGTAATATTTCCAAGCCTATTGTATGCCGATGACATAGTATTGATTGCGGAAACGAAAGACAAGCTGCGGCAAGCCCTGGTGGAATGGGAGGAAGAACTCATCCGCAAAGGAATGAAAATAAATAGCAAGAAAAGCAAAGTCTTTGTGGTATCAAGAGAGGAACAAGAAGACGTCCAGCTGATCTGTAATGGAGAGGTACTTGAAGTTGTAGAAGAATACACCTACTTGGGGACAATCATCAACAGAATATCCAAAGCCAGCCAGGTTTATTAACCTATCTGCAACAGTATAGTTGGGCATAGGGAGGTTGGAAAGAGAACCAAAGTGCACATTTACAAATCAGTTTAAATCCCAACCATCAGGTACGGAAGTGATTGCTATGTTATGGACAAGCAAGCTAGAGAGTCGTTGGAAAGACTTGGAGGGACCGCATCAGGAATGAGAAGATTAGAGAAGAACTAAAAGTGACCGACGTAAGGTATTACAAGTTAAAAAACCGACAGCTAAAGTGGTTTGGCCACGTCTGTCGGATGGACGAAGAGAGAGAGCAAAGGAAGGCCATGGAAGCTAGACCCACTGGAAGGAGGCCGAGAGGCCGTCCCAGAGTTTCCTATCAGGAATACATCCAGCGCATCGGAGGAGGAGAGGAAAGACCCTTCAGGAAATGAGGCGGCTGAGCACGGACCGAGAGGCATGGCTGCATTGGGTGGAGGCTCCTCGACGCTAGCAATGGCATAAGGGGAAGTCAAAGAAGAAGAAGAAGGTATTGCGAATCATGCAACAGGTTAATATTATGGAAGTGAGGTCGACAAAAAGATTAGTATCAAGCTGAATCTTCGTGAATAGCTTCGTTTCGATGAGACGAAAATCCTGTGCGAAAATTCTCGATTATGGTAGCTAACAGAGGTAGCAAGGATAAAATGTGTCGAAATGATGATTCTCAAAACTTTATTACTAACTGTTTTTTTTGTTTTTGTTAAAGCTCAAGATAATTATCTAAATTATTTGAAAAAATATTTGTTCTACAAAATGTATGGTTTGATCAAAGAGTCCCCTCCTTCCAAAGTGTATCGACAACGAGGTCATCAAAAATGATTACTAACCAGCTGATTTTTTTTTTACTTCTTCTTTTTTGACTTCGTTATCGATACATATTGGAAGGAGGGGAATCTTTGATCAAACCATACATTTTGTAGGACAAATATTTTTTCAAATAATTGAGATAAATATCTTGAGATTTAAAAAAAAAAATACCCAGTTGGTAATAAATTTTTGAGAATCATCAAATCGACATATTTTATCCTTGCTACCTATGTTAGCTACCACAATCGAGAATTTTCGCAAAGGAAATTGTTGGGCGTCTCATCGAAACGAAGCTATTCACGAAGATTCAGCTTGATACTAATCAAATGCAAAAATGGACCATGGATCCTGGACTAAAGCTTCTAAAATTGTTAGTGTTAGTAACGAACTAATTCCTAAAAAAGTTACTAAACGTCTGAGGGGTAGACCGAAGCGTAGGTCGGAGGATTACAAGGGTGATCTAAGGGATTTGGGTTTAGACAGTGGTGGTGATAGTAGTCAGTGAACAGAAGCAGAGAGTTTCTAAGAGTTTGGTATCGGGTTCACTAAGCCTTATTATCATTATTGATGCTTATTTGGGGAAAAATTGAGGTGATTTCCAATACTAGTCGAGGCCTTAGTGACAAATATCAACTCAGTTGGAACGCCTATCTGACAGTATTATGATTCTAGTTGGAACCGAACAACTTTAATGGGCATGCTCCGTTACTTTTTTCATAGGATGTTGGAACAAACCTAAAATACGGCTTCAATTTGTTAATCTCCATTATATAACAATAAAATAGGACTATTTTATTGTACATGGCATGGAATCCGAGATATGGGAAGAAGAACAAGGAAGGTAATAAGGTCAAGGTGGAAGATGCGGCGTAGTGTTATATGCGTCCCGGTAGGCCCCTGACCCAGATAAGTCCCAGTCGGCTGTTGGCATCTCTAGTCTGGACCGCATCTATCTGGGAGAAAGTCTGAGTGTTCTCGTATATCGGTTGTGGTGAATGTCCCACTATTGAGATGGGAACAGCAGAATCGTAGTATATAACCTTTACGCTTAGCTTTCCCTCTTTGATTGCTATTGATATGACTATATTAATCTTATAGTCATCTCCGTGGGATCTGAAGACCCTCTTGGGACTAACCCAGTCTCTATACCATATGTAACCCAAAGGAAAACGGAGTAGTTGAAGGTGATTTCGCATCCATGTACAACCGTTGCTATAGAAACAGTGTAAAAAACCTTTCATTTAGGGCATTAGGGTTATACTTCAGGTATTTTGTTTAGAAAGGTAAATGACGCAGATAAGGTGACCTAAAAACTCGGTTGAACCTAGGAAAGAGAAAGTTCCGTGGAGTAAACGTTCCTGTAACCTTTTCACAGTTATCGAAATCTCCAAAAGAAAATAATATCCATACTTCAACATAGCTATCATTAATGGTATGATTAATAATAAAACTTATGAATAAATAAGGTTATTTTTCACCAAAAATAACAACTAAAAAAATATACAACTTTTCGGTGATATTAAGCCTTAAAAATAAATATGCTCGTAAGGTATCCGTTTGTGTCTGGACAGGAGAAATGGCTACCTATATTTACCAATGCTAAGTATTTTTTGACAGCCAGGAATTAACAACTTGGTCCAGTTTACAAAGATATAAAATATTATAGAAACATTTTTTTTATAGGATATCATATCTTCACATTTCCTCTTATGTACCTAAATATTGCTTCATGTGGTGAAATATAATTTAAAATAATATACATATTATTATTTAATATATACCCGAATGTATAGCTATCATTTGATAATATAAACAAATTGTAGGAATAATAAAAAAAAAATTATTTTTATTAATTGTAATTTTGATGGTTATTAATTTTAAATTTTTTTGTTTTGAAGAGAAAAGGTTTGTCCTTGCCGGGATTCGAACCCGGATCTGCATTTCCGTTGCAGTGCTACAAAACAAAAATATTTAAAAATAATCACCATCAAAATAACAATTAATAAAAATAAATTATAAATAAGCCAATAAGATCGTAATTAAAGTAATGTTAAATGAACATTCTTCCCCCTGTATACATCGCGAAAAATGCTAGAACACGAGGATATAGGATTGATAAAGAGAACGGATTTGTCTGACTTGGATACGACCCCTGATAGCTCATGGTTTAGAGCACTGCAATGTAAATGCTGACGACCCGGGTTCGAATCCCGACCAGGACAAATCTTTTCTCTTCAAAACAAAAATGTTTTCAAAAAATAATTCTTCCTTTTCGCCAGCCGATACCTCTCAATGAACTATAGCCTCAAAAAACTGGAAGTCCTGTGAAGAAGAATTCTAAGAAAAACTATGTGTGCAGTTCAGACTAAAGACGGATAGTAACTGCGACGTAACAAAGAAATATACCAGAAAATGGAAAGAATCTCGGATACCATTACTAAAGAAGAGGCTGAAAGATGAAGACCGCTACAAGGTGGACTAAGTAAAGAAAAGTTTTGAATAGTGTAACATTACAGGGTCTTACGTGTGATAAGGAATTTAATTTGGAAACAGGGTGAACAATCTGGAAGGGTTTCAGGATGAAGAAAGGCCAGAGAAGTTTTGACGATGCACGATGGAGGATCAAAAGAAACATTCCAGTGAACGCACGAAAGAATATTGGAGGCAGAGAAAACTCCAGCAGAAGAAAGGAAAATAAAGTTTTAACGTGACCCGAACTGGTCAATACGAAAAAAAAAAAAATTCTTTCTTAGTTAACAATGTAGCTCGTTTATTCTTTAAGCCGATGCATTCAATTTTATCCATTTGAATTGAATAACAGTGCTATATGTTGTGCAACTGCTTAAAGAAGTCCGGAACAGTAGCTTTGTGAGTTTCCAATTTAAATTTTTTTTTATAATTTATCTGATCGATAATGACAAAAGAGTAGAGAAAAAGTAGTTCCTCAATCCGTTGCTAGGCAACGCTGATAAAATTCTAGTGACTAAGACTGAGTCAATAGCTAATCAAGACTAAAAACGTTTTCATAAGATAGAAAGATTAAGGATTAGAAGGTATGTGTGATTAATGAAAAGTTATGCAATCGAAAATTAATTGCTATTATTTAATGCGTTAATAAAGGTTTATGATTATTCATTGGTTAATTTACTTTTCACTGTATTTAAATAAATTACTGGCTATCTATGCATAAGTTCCAACTCATTGATTTCGATATGCATTCTAGTCTCTGCCTCTGCTTGATCGTGATCCCAATACAAATGTTACGGTTCAATTTGAATGGTTTGAAATAATCATTACAAGCCAATGATATCACAGATATTGCAATTCAATAGCCATCATAGAACAATGTTAGTCCAACAAAGGTCGATACTTTAAAACAAAATAAGTGCTTGAAATGAAGTCAATCAATAAAAATATTCAGTTAATATTATATATTTAAAACAAATTAATTTATAAAAATGTGCAACTGTATAATAATATACAAGTATAACAAGTATATTAGTATGAACGATATATCAGTAGCCCCGGTGAATAAGTAGTTAAGTCTAATTTTCTCCTATATGAGTTTCATGCACTTAAGTAAGCGGAATCGAATTATTTTGGTAGTAAATTAGGGGATAAGGAAGGCATTGGCTTGAAAGGAGTTATTGTTTATATTACAACTCCGTTTAAAGCCAAAACTACAAGAATTGTACGATTCCGGTTACCTGAAAGCAGTCGACTCTCTCTGGACAAAATCCTACTTATCACCGGTGCTGTAGGTATAATGGTATAACATAATGGCTTCCAGAGAAACTACATAGTGATAGTAATCAAACAACAAATTCAACTTAGATCACGAGGCCATCTTCTATTCAGACTCCTCGGAGGTTTATCAGGAATTGAAGATTTGAAACTAATGGGTTTGAGTGGCAATAAAGTTTGTCATGAAAGGGCTGACATTATGGATGACATTTTTCGTAAGTAAGTAAATGAGCATTGAGGATACAAAGGTTTTGTATTTTAATGATTGAATACGAGAAGTGGATCCCTGAAGTTCTATTCCTTACGTACAATTGGGTATTATAGAGAGTCATTTGTAATTAATTGGGAGCTTAGTGCGTTTTTCTTGTAAGTGTTGCAGTTGCAGTTTTTAGTCGTTCCAGACTAGTATTATTTTTATGGAATTATCAATAATTAAGCTAGTCTAGCCTCGGCTTCCATAAGCCCTGAAGATGGCCCACAAAGTGGGTCGAAACGTTGGCACAAAATAAAATAAGTACCCACTTATTTAGTGTTTAATTTGACTGGACCCACAACTATTTCCTTCCTTACTCAGATCTTCCAGTCAACTATCTCCTCGTTAATATCAATAATTACATTCAGTACCATTAAAGCTAATTTGATTAAAATAATTTCATAGATAATCCAATTGGCATTAAAGGCTATTCATAAAGAAAATAATAAAAAATCCTGTACCAGTACAACCCATAATGGGTCAGTATATAGTGGACTTCTGGTTCTAAAACAACGGTTGTGAAGGGACATGATTTATCCCAATTAATGATAGCCACTTCACTTATAGGTTTAATAATTTATCTGCCACAACTAGAATTGAACCCGGGACCATTAACACAGCAACTCAACATCAAATTAAACGTCCGAAGTGTAGGTGGGAGGATTGCATAAAGGACTGTAATCCATAGATGAATCGATTTCTTTCTTTCTAAACACTTGGATTTGAACATGGAAATTTGGTGATGCTATAACATTGGGTCCTTTTCCTTGGGATTAAATATTTATATATTTACTACCTTATCTTATAATGATTGCCTTGAATCAATGCCAGATTTAGGAGATGGAAAAAATGTGGCATCAGCCCTGGACAACTTAGAGGACAGCTAATTTTGTATTAAATTATTTTGAGATATAAAAAAAATAAAAAATATTTCTTTCTGATATTGTTTTGAATTTTTTTTAACTTTATTTTTCATGATTACTGGACAAAAAGTAATAGAAAACAAAAGTTGAGGTGCCAAAAATTAAATACAAAATTTAAATAACTTTAATTTAGGACTGTTCAGAACACATGCTCAATATTGCATCTATGGACACCAATATACAGTTATATATATAGTGATAAATATACAAATAATACAGCCTTGAAATTCGAAAAAGTATATAAATAAATAAATGGAATCCATTTATACTTATTTAGAATCAAGATTTATTTTATTACGCACTCGGGACTGCTATTTATAAGCCATTTCTAATTTTAGGTTGTGTAGACGAAATCACTTCCAAGCCCTTGAGCCTGAAGAATCGATAATGATATCTCATAAAAATCATCTATGAAATAGTTGTTACTAAAATACTTTTCTCGTACATATTTCATTCGTTACAAAAAGAATAAAATCAATTAATAAAAAAAGTCTAGTTGTTTACAGTATAATTTTTTTCAAATTCTAGAAATTAAGTCAATATAGCTAAAACTAAATAGTGAAGACTTTTCGATATTTTATTGTTCGATTCATGCCAAAACAAATACGATTTAATTAACGTACTGGTACTGCTATTTGTATATTCATTTAACGTAACTTTATGCTACTATAACTAATTTTGGACGATGCTAGGGATATCCTAAATTTTGCCTATCCAATTATAAGTAGGAAAACCCTCCATAATGATCTCAACATTCCATTCGTTCTCGACATCATCCCTACTAAATTTTCAAACTTTCACCAAAACCTTGCCTATCATCCCAATCCCCTGGTTAAGTCATTATCCAGTTCTACCCATATAACCCACCCCGCCGCCTAAACCGTCAATGGCCCCAAGACCTGTTTTAAGAATGTTATTTGGAGTACTTGCACTGGCCAGATTCTCCACTCACGACCTGTGTGTGTGATGCCATGCGCTCTTAACCAGCTTCCATTGGCATTTAATGCCAGTGACATGGCTGTGGCCTCCCGGACTCCTGCTTTGCCCTCATTCCTGGGGAAGAAGCTTAGTTCGGGGACCCAAGGCAAATTGTAAATAGTGTAACTATGGTATGAATGTAAGCAATTATTTTATTTTTAGACTTTATTTTAATTATAGTTTTCGCATTTATTTTGTTTTTATAACCGCATGTATATATTTTTATTACATTTACTTATTTTATTTTTGTTTTGTTTTTATAGAATGATTGCATAGCTACTTAGCACTATTACTTATTGCCCACAAGTGAAAGATTGTGATAATTTAATAAAGTTATAAAAGAAGAAGAAGTTAAAAGTAAGATAGTAATCCTCAACAAGTTCCTGGCATCACACATGCTAGGGAACCCCATTTTACGCCCCCTCTAAAGGACTGCATAACCAATGATTTTTTACTCGCTTGAAAAAAAAAAGTTTAAATGGAGAAGTTCTTATGGTCTAAGGTAACTAGAAAATAAAACAAAATTAAAGAGGAAATAAAGGGGGGAAATTCTTGTTACAATTCGGTCTCGACATTAGTAAGCTCTTTTATACCGACATCTAAAAATCGGAATTTATAAAACAATCCTCCTTCCAACTCTTCTTTACGGATGTGAAACTTGGCAGCTAACGCTTTAGGATGAACAACGTCTTCAGATATTCGAAAATAAGATGCTAGGTAGAATATTCGGTCCGAAAAAGGATGAGACCACTGGGGAATATTGGAGATTGCATAACGAGGAATTGCGAACCATGCATCCAGTAAATATTATTCAAGTGATAGTGTCGAGAAGATTAAGATGGGCTTGTAAAGTTGCTGGGCTTGGTAAGGAACGAATTCCTAAGATGTTAATAGGGACTGTAACGACTGGGATGCGTCTGAGGGGTAGACCGAGGCGTAGGTGGGAGGATTGCATTATGGGGGATTTGACGGATTTGGGTTTGGGTAGTGGTCCGCGGACGGAGGTTTGCAAGCCATCTAATTGGTGGCATCGGCATCGAGCCTTCGGGTTCGCTAAGGCTTATTATTATTGTTTTAAAACAAAATAAATAGGGATGCCTTCCGGGATTCGAACCCGCAAACCCATGTATAGAAGGTGTTTTGCAACTACACGACAGGTGACCCTACTATTTACAGTAAATCCAATATAATATCTTCTTTTTTTTTTCCTGTAAGAGTATGAATATAAAATAATAAAATCTGTAAACGCCATCATACAGTTTTATATTTATTGATTGGTCACATAAATTAATTTTTAATATATTAATTATTAAAACAAAATCTCTCAACAAAAATCAGTAAATAAATGGACCAACGCACACTGAGAGATTTAATTTCTGTCTAAGCAAACTATTTAGAAAGGACTGGTTAATCTAAACCCATTAGGAGCCCAGCAAACCTGACAGGTATAATTAACCTGAGCAGAAGGGTAAGGCACTTTCCTACCTACCTGAGCAGGTCACGAAAATAGCTCGTGTACGAACCAATTTATTCGAGTGACCCAGCTCTACACGAGAATCAGCAGTCAGCGAGCCAAGACGACCGAGATCGAAATAGACACAGGTATTTATACGACTTGATGTGTCTCTCTCCTCCGTTCTCAGTGTCACAGGTTTCAGGACGTAGAGGAATAATTATTAAAAATGATACTGAGGTGCAGCAACCGCAAGGAACGGATCCGAAAATATATGCAGCGAAATAGGAGAGATAGTTCGGTAGATTTCCTTTTATAGACAAGTTACAATACAGTTAAGGAAGTGAGGCAAAATAGATATTTATTTACATTCTTCAACTCAACACTTACTAGAAAAACACTCTAAGCTCCCAATTACTTACAAAAGACTCATAACATGACTATTATAAGACCTATTTGGACTTACGGAGTAGACCTTTGGGGCTGCAATAGGCCATCGAATCCCTCTCGTATCCAAGCCTCATAATCCAAAATCCTTCGTAAAATCCCCAATGTTCCTTACTTCGTTATGAATAGTCATCCATGGCCGTAATGTCCCATTTGTTGCAGATTTGACCCGAACCCGATACCAGTCCTTTCATGACAAACTTTATTCCCATTCAAACCCACTAGTTACTTCACTACCTCTTCAATTCCCCGTAATCCTCCGAAGCGAATAGATCAATTACAAAAGAGTCATATACATGACTATTGTATGATCTATTTGGACTTACGGAGTAGAGCTTTGGGGCTCCACACAGCCATTGAATACCTCGCGTATCCAATCCTTACAATCCAAAATACTTCGTAAAATCCTCAATGCTCTTTGTTACGAATAGAGTCATCCATAATGACCTTAATGTTCCATTAGTTGCTGAATAGGCCCAAACACTATACCAATCCTTTCATGGCAATCTTTATCCCCACTCAAACCTACTAATTTCTCCAATTCCAAATAATCCTCCGAAGCGTCTGAAAAGAACATGGCTTTGTGACCTTCTAAGTTAACCTTTTTATTTGAGTATTGTACCAGTGGGTAGTTTTTCTACTTGCCTTTATCTCATGTAGGGAGCGGAGTGGCTCAGTCGTAGAGCACTGAGTTGCCATGCCGGAAATCCTGGTTCAAATCCCGCTGCAGGCCGTGACTTTTATTTAGTCTGTTTGCAGCGGGAGATGGGTCATATAGGATCTAGGACCCTCCTGGGACCCACCCAGCCTCTATACAATATTCTAAAAATAGGGTACCAAAAATAAGGGGGGGGGGATCTGGCGGTTGAGCGTGACCTAGAACAACTCACCTCCTTGCAGAACCGTTGTCCATGAAACAGTACAGTCTCTACCATTTACTGAACCCCAGACCCTTCATGGGTTGTAGTCGTAGAGGTTATTTTTTTTTTCTTTATCTCATGTCATTATAAATCATTCATTCTATTTACTGGTTGTATTCTTAAAATACAAATGTAAATTTCAATTTCACCTAACCCAAACATGAACTATTTGGGTTCAGTACATGATAGAGACAGGACGGTTATGCAGAGAGGTGATTTGGCCAAGATCACATGCTTCATAGAGACTGTCTGAGCCCCAGGGGGGTCTGTAGATTCCACAGGATCCATTCGTGGCTTTCACCAGTTTTGTTAGTTTTCTGTTGCTATGGAAACCGTTTTATATTCATCGACATCAATTGTTCAATATTTGGAAAACTTCACATCTCTTGAAATAATCCCGATATTTAACTTATAGTGTAAATTTCATCTATTTTTGTTATATTTGTTTTTCATGTATTATTTTCTATTGCTGTTATGACTAATACAAACATTTCAAAATCAGAACTCTGCTCCCTAACTATAAAACATTCAGAAAAAAAATCTCAAACGATAACTTAAAGGAAATTAAATCTTAAATTATACAATCTATTATCTCCCTCTGGAGTAAAGTGAAGTATTCACAAATTGGTGATAAATCACCATGATAAATGGTCATCTTGGGGATAAATGACTGAGCCGAGGCATAGTAATAATTGGAATGGTGAACCCCTGACCTTCGTGGACTTCCAATAAGTCTAGGAGGCCATCCAACAAAAGACTTCTGTAAATTCCGGCTGTTTGCAGACCATCAACTGGATGAGCAGTCTATTATGCGGCAACACAAGTCCGAGCTCTATCCACACCGGTACTTTTCCATTCGGAGGGATCATTCTCTTATTTCTATCAATGGTTGCTTCTCGATTCAATTTTATTATTTTTTAATATTAAATGCATTTAAAATTTTTCAGAGATATTAATCAAAGATGTAAAATCAAAATATTCAAAGAAAGTTTAAATTTAAACTGGCCATATTTGGTCCCTTCGTTGGTGATTACATTCAAATTATTTTTTTTACATTTGACTTCATTTAACTTTGTAAGATCCCCCCAACATGGATGTCAAACAGCTTTTCGGAAGTTTGGTCCCAGAAAAGCCTTCATGAAAAGAAATAACGGTCTTCGTGCGCCTGCTGACTCCGAAGATTCATAATCCATGGATCCAGACTAAATTATCACTGTCCTTATACCCAAACATACGTCTTAAGGATGGACATAGGTGAACCGATCCCTAAGGAACCTAAGGTGAACTGATCATGGAGCTGTAGGAAACCATGGTTGAACTGCACCATGGTTCGCAGCAACATGATGTTTGGTGAACCCCTCCACAACAATGACAATGACCACAAAGGTCAATGATCTTCAGCGCCATACACACAAAATAAAATAAAATTAGGGACCTAGTAATTAAGTATTGTTAGTATTGTAAATGTAACGAATTTCCAGCCTCGGTGAATAATTGGATAAGTCGAAATTCATCCGAAAAGAGTTAATGATACTGAAGGAAGCGAAATCGTCCATTCCTGTAGTTATCAGATTGAAGTGGAAATATAATTAAGCAATAACTCCTTTTCAAGGCAAGGCCAATGTCAATGCCCCTCATTCAATAACACGATTCCGTTAACTTAAATTAAAAAAATTTTTTTAGAGAAAATTCGACTTAACCACTTATTGATGTGAAATATCTAATGGCGCGTTTGGCGAGGTGTTGATGTCGTGATACGAAAACATCGAGTTCGAATAATTAAATTTATTATTATGATCATTAAATCTGTTCAAATTTAAGTTATTTAAAATTACGCTTTAAAATTATAATATTAAACATCTATTTAATATTTATAAAATTATTATCCTTATAAAATTACGCTTTAAGTGCTTAAATGTCTCGTTAAATGTGCTTCTCAAATTACATTAAATGATATACAGATATTCATGATTGTTGTACATATTTCACCTAACCAAAAAATCAAAGATATCATCTCATTTTTACACCGTAGTTTACTTCCGTACAGTAAAAGTGGTTCAAGAATTTTAAACGAAAACTTAGATGAATTACCCATGATTTTAGCTGGACACTTTAATGTAAATTTTGCAAAAGACAAGTCACCACCACTGATTACATTTCTTCAACAAGATTTTCAGTTGTATATCAATAATAACCCAAGGGAATCTTGGACAAGACACCTCCATAACGTTAAAAGTAACACTTTCGTTGCTTATTTTAGTTACCATCGGCCTATTGTAACTTTGATACCATCAGAAACATCATCGAGTGTTAATATTACAGAAATAATTGATGATACTGAATTGTAATATTTTATTTGGATTATAATGGTCTTTTATGTATATTTTGTAATGAAAATAATATTATTTTTATCACATAAATCTTTAAAAAATCTGTATTCCCTTCCATTACATCCTTTTCTTACACTTAAATAATTATTTCTTTCCCAATAACATCCGACTTCTATGTTTCACATCTACCAGGCGTCCCTCGACGGCTTACTTTTTTTTTTTTTTTAAACTAACAAAACCTAAAAATGCAACGTATCATATTCCCTATACAACGACAAGTCGAGGATTGGATTGAATCTCTTGGAGCGAAGTTGCTAGCCATTTATGGGCTGTTGAGGTGAGATGTTCTGCATTTGATCTTAATTCATATAATTTTTTTATTGTCTCTCCATATATTGGCGAAACGTTGGTTTGTTATTTATTTTCCATATTATAGCCATAAAGGCTTTGTATTTTGAATTTTTCCAATAATCATTATATATACCGGTATCAGTCCCGCAGGTTATCGCTTCGAGTTCAGCCATTTTATTCTATATTTATTTTATTATTTTAACCATTTATTCGTTTCCTTCTTAATATTATCCAAATATACAATTAATCGTGAGCTTTTGTATTGGAAAAAAATACTATTTCGTAATTATAAGCAACGTGTATATTTCGGTAATCATTTCTTGATGAAATTAATACCGATATAGAGACACTTGCCATAACTTCCCTCTTTTTTCTTCAAATTAAAGCATAACTATCTTTGTGGAAGAAAATGGTCCGGGAAGAGGTCAATAAGTTTTTCTGAATATCAAGAATATTTATTCAGTAGCCAACGTTTCGACCCACTCTGTAGGTCTTCTTCAGGGCTAAATATAAAAGACCTACAGAGTGGGTCGAAACGTTGGCTACTGAATAAAT
This sequence comes from Troilus luridus, assembly GCA_964056705.1. Taxonomy (NCBI): domain Eukaryota; kingdom Metazoa; phylum Arthropoda; class Insecta; order Hemiptera; family Pentatomidae; genus Troilus; species Troilus luridus. Next base: position 102,789,502 of record OZ057416.1, on the reverse strand, counting down.
ATTCTTGATATTCAGAAAAACTTATTGACCTCTTCCCGGACCATTTTCTTCCACAATTTTCATCAAGGTCAACCATTTTCTTTCAAAATAACTATCTTTAATTTTCGAGAATATTAAAAGGAAAAGAATGAAAAGTTAAAACTTGTTGTGACTTAAGTCGAAGCGATAACCAGCGGAACTGATACCTGAATGGTAATCAGGTGATTCAGCGGACTATTCTTGTGATCTATATCCAACTAAATGACAGCCTTTCTTCTTATTTCTTCCCAATACAAATTTCTTGCTAAAGACTTTTTCTCAGTTTACTTATTGAAAGGACTACCTAGAAAGGTGATGAAACGTTCTCCGGGCTGTTTAGAATTTCAAATTCTCCTCTGGAATGAATTTGACGTTTGCATAAGTAGTTTCCTCGAAGCGGCGGCTCGGAGTACAAAGTAAGTACTCTTAAATCATTAGCGAGAAGGATTGTCATAAAAAATAACCACAGGAACAATCCCAACAAACCCGGATACGGAAATGGGAAACCCCAGCCAGTAAACTCGGTGTAATTGTTATTATTATTGTTGTAATAATAATAATAATTATTATGTAATAATATGGTTGGAAATTAAAGAAGGGAAGATATCAAGACAAAGTTAAAACCATAATTTTCCCAAGGACAAATTAGTCCACACGGGAAATGAAGACTTTTATAAATTAACAGAAAGGATCTCCGACAGAACTAAGGAAAAAAGGAGTTGATTTCTATAGAAATATCCTGCGAATGAACGCAAGTAGGCTATGGAAAAGACTATTTGAATTCCTTACAAATATAATAACTAAACCGAATCGATTTAATGAATCAAAGAGAGACACGAGAGAACTCCGGGTTACGGGGGATATGATTAGGGATGGATCTGCCATAAGGATTGAGGATAGATCGAAGAAGACTATCGAAATCACCGATGAGGAGAGGAAAAGGAAATCAGAGAGGACGAAGAGATACTGGGCGGAGAGAAACTCTCTAAATAACAATTAGTGATTGAACCAGAGTACCCCAAAGTTAGGTGTAATTAAAAAAAAAAGTTTAAAAAAGTTATAATATTTTATGAAGGCCCTTGAACCAAGAATTAATAATCTTAATCTATCTGGGAGAAATTTATTAGAACTTATGGAAATAATTTGAAAGCGAAATTAAATTAAACTAACGTCTATTAAATAATTTAAATTAATCTAGGAAATATAAAAAAAAATATCTTCGTCAGATATCCAGAGGAAATTTATATTTAAAAAAAAAAAACCTTTACGACTAAAACCAGTGAAGTGTCTTCAGGGGTTCAGTAAATGGTAGAGACTGCACTTGTTCTAGAACAACGATTGTGCAGAGAGGTAATTTGTCGTAGATCAAGCACAACCGGTTTATATTCTAAATTGAATATAAAATTATCATTCATAAATTGTTTCAATTTTTTTACTATAACGCATCGGAATAAGAACTCCTCTTTTGAAAAGAACACTTAAATAAATTAATAAACAATGCCACGATATTTATTCATTTAAAATATACGTAAACATTTTAAATTGCTAAACATGCTATTATACATTATATTTATTAATATGCTTATTTCTATGTTGTTGTTTTTAAAATAATATTTGAAATATTCTATTGAAATTATGCATTTGTTTACTTAAATTTGATATTCCTTCATCAATAAGTCTCATTAATGATCCATTAAGAGGAATTTAAAATTAGCAAGTATCAATATTCATATTAATAAATCTAAAATAATAATGACCTCTCTACCATGTACTGAACACCAAACCATTAATTTTTTTTTTATGAATACAATACATAAAATAAAATCATTATTTAAAAGTAAAATCTGACATCCGACATTATCTTTACTATTCTTTTCTAAAAAAAAAAAAAATTAAAGAAGCATATAAATACTTTCTAAACTAGAAAACATAACCATTTATAACTTTCAGAAAACTAACACCCTACATTCGTAACTAAGCTCTAATAACCCGCATGGTAAAAGCTTAGACAAAGATTAGAAGTTTTCAAAAATAAAAAAAAGATGTTAACTACACTCATTTCAATATTTTCTAATAATAATAACTTATTTTTTAATAATAATTTGCAGTAATTAATCTGTTTCGTATATACTTTCAACTAGATACCGTAAACTTTTCCAAGACTTTTAACATATTACTAAATTTTTTTCCAAAATTAATCATTTGAAAAGTCTGTTAGCGGCCGGAGGTGGATCATATGGGTTCTAGGACCCTCCTGGGGCTTACCCAGCTTATATAAAGAGGGTACCAAAAACATGGGGGGAAATCTGACGGTTGAGCACAATCTTGGACAAACCTCCTCCCTGCACAACCGTTGTCCTGGAAACAGTACAGTCTCTACCATGTACTGAACCCCACACCCGTTCACGGGTTGTAGTGGTACAGGTTTAGGTTTATATATAGTCAATTGGGTTATAAATATATCATCGATTGATAACATCAAGGATATAAGCTTAGAATAATTCTTTTTTATTTTAATAGATAATTAGTAAATAAGATAACCGTAAATAAGGCAGTATTTTTATAATTATGTAATTAAAGTTGTGAAATATTTATTCGAAAACTTTCTAAAAACACTTCAAAGAACTTGTTTATCCTCATGATGATGCACACACGTTAGGGTCGAAACTTCTGCTGTAAAATGAACAATTACTGGCTCGTTTCCTTATTATTTATTCTACATGATGTAACTCGAAGTGTCCATTATCTATCATCTCGAATTGTTTATTGCTCTGATAATAAAAAAATAAAATAAAAGCAACAAAACTACATGCATAATACATCGAGTCGAATGTTTTATTCAGGACCTTCCACGTATTTGGCGGTCAGTTAAGCGGTAATTATAAATTAAACAGCGTCTTCAAGATAGGAGATGGTCGCGGAGAAAGTAGACCAAGGTTGATCGATGGCATTCCCGCGGCTTTCTTGAGGTCTTCAAGGAGAAGGGCGAAAGGTCGTCTGTTCAGGATCAGACCGAAGAGGAACAGGAAGTCCTTCGTAGGTAGTCGTCCTAGCGGAAGAGGTCAGGATATCCTGAACTAGGATGGGAATGAGGCTAGGATGCTTTAGGGAAGACATTAGGTTTTTTTTTAAAAGACTATTTATTGAAATTTACAACTGCATTATGTTAATTGAATAGGTAAATATAGTGAATCATATACAGCGGCATGAGATAAAGGTAAGCGTTGAACTATCCGCTGGTAGTAATCAAATAATAAAATCAACATAGAATGTGATGAGGCCTTATTTTTAGATGCATCGGGATATTAAATGGAATTGAAAAGGTTTCTAGGTTTGGAACTAGTGGATTTGAGTGGGAATAAAGTTTGCCATCAGCAAGAAATGTGACATTAAGGTCTTTAAGGATGATTTTATTCTTAAGGAAGTAAGGAGTATTCAGGATTATACATTGTAAGGATTGGGCACGAGAAGAATTTGTTAGCTTAGTTGAGCCCCAAAGCTCTACTCCGTAAGTCCAATTATTTATTATTATTAAATTATTTAAAAAAAATAAAAACGAACTAAATTATAATCTCAATCGCACAGTAAATCATTAAACTTCTGAGGAATTCTTAAAGATGAATTCAGTTGGGTTTGTTGGCTCTTAAAACAATATTAACAACTCATGTTTTAGTGGGATAGTACATACATAAGATAATGTATAAGATACATTAAATACAAACACCAAAACCTTCAGTCACGTACCAGACTAATAAAACTCATTTTCAACAAATCCACAAGGTGTAACATAAGATAAACAAAAAAAAAAGTATCATTACAATCCAAGAAGGGTTCAGTAAATATTCCAGACTGTAATGTTACAAAAACATCGGTTGCACAGGTAAGTAAATTGATCAACCGACAAGTGTTTCCCCCAATGAAGGGTACCCACTTTATACCAATGAGGTAGTTCCAGGAGGGTTTTCAGATCCCACAAGGGCTGATAACAGACTAAATATTTTATCTGCTACAGCCGAATTTGAACCCTTAACCTTTAGTATACCAACTCTGTGCTCTACACGGTGACCTGCAATACTCTCATAAGGTATAAGATAATTAATAATGAATTACTAATATATAAAAAAAAATCACCTTCCACAACTATTTATAGACATTCAGCAAACGTATGCTATATTAAAATATAGAACATACAATTTCAAAGCAACGAATAATAACAAAGTAAGGTTCATTTTCTATAAACATTTTATGACATCCGAAAACCATCTGTTTCATTTCAGAATTTTTTTTTTTGGCACAATTTTACATTGCAATAGCCTTGACGCCAATGCAGATAAAAGAACACGCTAAAACATTGTCTTAAGCTGAGTGACAGACTAGATCCATTAGCAGACGACTGTACTGCGTAATATTAAAAAAAGAAACTTACGAAATAACGAAGAAAAAACAAAACACTTCGTAGCATGTTGCCAAAACTGAAAATAGTTTCAACTATCAATCAGGCCCTGGGGAGATAAAACCTAAAATGTTTTAGCCTTAAAATCAATTTACAAAGTGGAAACGTTTAATCGAAAAGAGGGATAAAAATAAAAATTCATAAACAAAAATAAAATAGAAGATAAGTTTTTTATGATTATTAATCGTTATCAACCCCCCCAAAAAATTGTATTATTTATTTATTTTTCTCGCCCCTTCAGTATTCTCTAAAACTTACTAGACAAACGCTCTAAGCTCTCAATTAATTACAAAAGACTCATACACATGACTATTGTATGATCTATTTGGACTTTAGGAGCAGAGCTTTGTGGCTCCACACAGCCATTAAATACCTTACGTATCCAATCCTTACAATCCAAAATCCTCAATGCTCTTTGTTACGAATAAAGTCATCCATAATGACCTTAATGTTCCATTAGTTGCTGAATTGGCCCGAACACGATACCAAACCTTTCATGACAATCTTTATTCTCACTCAAACATAATAATTTCTTCAATTCCAAATAATCCTCCGAGGCTTCTGAAAAGAAGATGATCTCGTGACCTTCTATGTTGGATTTGCTATTTGAGTACTACCAGTGGGAAGTTTCTCTACTTGCCTTTAACTCATGCCATTATGTACCATTAATTTTATTTACTTGTTGGATAGTCAAAATGTAGTTGTATATCTCAATACATTTTTTTTTTAGATTATCAATCGAAAAAAAATGTTATATTATATATACGTATCTATAGGCTTATACCAATACCCTGTCAAAAGTTTCTAAGCATGCGCGGAACAGTTTAATATTAATTATAGCTTAATATAAAAAAGTATAATGCATGTTAATATCAATTATTGTTATTGATTTCTCTTACTCCCTAGATTTCTAATAATAAAGTTCAGTTTGTAAATATTCGTCCCTAAATTGCAAAGACTTGTGTTAACATTAAATTTACTAACTTTGATTAGTTAACAACCGATTAAGATAACTTTGTTGTATCAAGCTTGATAAGCTTTAACAATGTTTTTAAGTAATCATGGTTTCCTAATCTTTCTCAAGATTAAATCCCTAACCTTTTTTAATTTTATTTTGAATGAAATTTACAACTGTATCTATACTAATAGAACAAGTAAATATTGCTATGACTAAATACAAGTAGAGAAACTACCAAGTGTAATACTCAAATAAAAAGTTCAACTTAAGAGGTAACGAGGTCATCATCTTTTCAGAAGCCTCGGAGGATTATCAGGAATTGAAGAGGTTGCTAGGTTTGAAACTAGTGGGTTTGAGTGGGAATGGACTTTGTCATAAAAAGATTGATAACGGATTCGGGCCAAATCAGCATCAAATGTGGCATTAAGGTCACTATGGATTACATTGTTAGTAACAAAGGAAGTAGCTTTGAGGATTTTATGAAGGATTTTGGATTGTAAGGATTGAATACGAGAGGAATTTCCTTGGTTAGTAGAGCTCCATAGATCTAATCCAGATGGGTCTAATGATTGTCATGTATATGAGTCTTTTGTAATTCATTGGGAGCTTAGAGCATTTGTCTAGTAAATGTTGAAGAAGCCTAAAACGTCCGTTTCTTGTCGTTTCATCCTTGTACGAGGGTTCCATTTTAAGCGTAACTTAAAGTAATAATATCTTATGTATGATTTCTTTTAACTATAAAATATTTGATTTGTTTAATTAGTTATTTACAGTTGTGTTAATTATAATGTCTCTATACTGTAATAAAAAATTAATAATCTACAGTACAATTTTTCTCAAACGTTACCAAATTTCTTTATAAAGATATTAAAGGTTAGATTACAGCGAACTCAGCAGAAAACCAAATTCCTGAATGAGCTGAATCGAGCGCCCTTCTTTTTAAATGAATAGTTGCATTTTTGACACCTGGAGAAGGTTTTGTAAGCGCTCTGATTTTGTTTTTCAGGTGTTTAGTCATAATTTACAGTACAATATTCGAGGCAATTAGAATATTAAGTACTAAGTTAAATATGAAATTTAAATTTATATCTTAATGGCTAACGTGACAAAGTAATCAAAAGCTCGGGTAGAATCTGTTAACAGCTTTCCACACAATTTTTTTTTATAAATAAACTGTACGACTACAACACTTGAAAGATCTTGGGTCAGTACATGTAGACTGTACTGTTTCTTGGATAATGGTGGTGCAGTGAGGTGATTTGTCCCAGATCACGATCTACCGCCAGGTTTTTCCCCCAATTAAGGTTACCCATTTTATAGAGGCTAGTTGAGCCCCAGGAAGGATTGTAGGATGCCACAACTGGATTTGAACCCAATTTCCCTTTAGAATCTAGAATAAATAAACAAATACGAGAAGATTCCAATTCAACAAGAGTTGGATGTTTGGTAACTTTTAATATAATTTTTTTTTTTTTTCTGTACCACTATACCGTTTCTACAGTAATGGTTGTGCAGGGAAATGATTTGTCCAAGATCACACTCAACCGATAGTTTTTTCCCCAATTATGGATACTACTCTATAGGGACTGGACCAAAAAGGTCACCAGATTGATGCCACAGTAATAACTATCATATTAAAGGCAGTTAACAGAATAAAAATAAATAATGTGTCACCCGGTATAGTGGTAAGCATAGGAACCTACCATGCCCAAAATCGCGGGTTCGAAGCCCGGTTAAGGATTTTTCTAAAAGAATAACAAATCCTTAGCCAAGCCTACCCTCGGAAGGGACGTAAAATGGGGATTCTAAGCCTGTTAAGTATCAGGTACTTTAAAAGATTCCTAACCTAATTATACCTAAATAGGCGAAATTTAGGACGCCCACTTGTAGTATTGTCCGATTAGCCATAGCTCCATAAAGTAATGTTAAATGAATAAAAAGTAGAATAAATAATGTACCTGCCATAGACGGTCACGAACTCGCTTAATATTGTATTGTATAGCAATATATAAACATAAATACTATAATTATATAGGTAATATTTCAATAGGAATTTAAAATTAAGCACAGATAATAAGTTATTATTATATACCTGCTATATAAAAATACTATTTTAACAAATAGATGCCCAATATTTAGTTATATGTCGAAAACAAATTATAAAAAACTACAAATATTTCAAAATAAATGCCTAAGAATTGCTGGAAACTATGGATATTACACTAGAGTTAAAATTATGCACAAAGAATTGTATATACCGTATATTAATGAATTTATCAATAAATTATGCAAACAATTCTTTAATAAGTGTAAACACAATAAAAACCCACTTATAAAAAATATAGGGAACTACACAAAAAATAGTACAAAGCGGTATGTGCATAAAAGAACAAAGCATTTATTGCTATAGGATACCAAATTATCTTATATTATTGTTATTGTTCATACAGATGTATATAAGTTACTAAGAATGTATAGATACAATTTTTGTTTATAATATTTTTTTCTCACTGCTGAAAGTTTTTTGTATATATTTTTTTTCTTTCATTGTATTTGTAGATTCGTTATAAATAGATTTAAATTTGTCTATGAAGTTTTTGAGTTTGAGACTGGTCTGTTTGGAGCAGCATATTACTTTTGTGAATTGTAGCAAATTATATTAGAAAAAAAATATAGGTAATATAAAAAAATATTTGGGGAATAAAAATAGATTTTTTTTCCTGACATCTTATGTATATATCTACAGCCCAGGTGATTAAGTCTAATCAGGAAGTGGTTAAGTCTAATTTTCTGTACTCCAAAATGAGTTTTTTGTACTTAAGTAAGCGGAAGAGAGTTATTTTCGTAGTGAATAAGTTATTTCGTAAGGCATTGGCTTGAAAAGGAGTTATTGTTTATATTACAATGACAATAAGAATGATACAATTACGGTTATCTGAAAGCAGTTAACTCTCTCTGGACTAAATCACTTATTGTAGTGGGGCTGTAGATATATTCTATGTTAATTAACTGCATAAATTAAATTAACATAGTTACTTTGTTTTTAGTTAACTTAAGGTGGATGAGGGATCTATTACAATAGGAGAGTAAATCAAGCCACAGGAGAGTTGTTCGTAATGTTTTACTGTAAGCCAATCTGTTGATTATCAATGACTTGTATTTGACAGGCATGGATAAAAAGATAAAGAGAAAAATACTGAATAAATTAAATACAAAATCAGAGATAGAATTGAACAATACTAACTAAATATAGATTGCGCTAGTGACTTCGCAGATGGAAATAGATCAAAGGAATTCAATATTTATGCTATAACTGCTACCAACCGACTAAAGCCGTATTTATAATTAGAGAAACATATTGGATTTTTTATTCCTTCATTTCCTATTTTTTTTGTCTGTTATTTATGGAAAAACTTATTACCAAAGCTGTTTCAAGATAACAAACTCTAATCGAAGTTTAGATTCATTTCATGAAATAAACCATAATGCTTAAATGTTAAAATTTATCGTTTGTAACATAAATAAACTAATCTAAATAATAATTGAGTTTTGTGGTTTTTTTTAATTAATTTTTTTTAAATAAGATTCAAGCTTAATTTGTTTCTGTAAACGGCAGGGCTAAACCATTGATATATTTTTTAATATAAATATTTAATTATCATAACATTGTATTCAGCGATATTACAAATAATATTTTATAGAATTCTTTGATTTTGTAATATCACTCCTTCAAAAGGACAACGTCATAACTCAAAATTTGGCCTTTTTGAATTTAGCCTTCAGTAGAAATTGTATTGGTTGAAGGTTTTTAATTCAGGAACGAAATAACGTCTTACTTGGAACCCTCACACAAGACTGAGAAGACAAGAAACAGCTAGACGCTTCCGTCTACTTCAACACATACTAGACAAACGCTCAAAGCTTCAGATCAATTACAAAAGGCGTATTTATGTGACTGTTATAAGACCTATATGGACTTACGGAATTGAACTATGGGGCTCCACCAAACCATCGAATTCCTCTCGTATTCAATCCTTGCAATCTAAAATCCTTCGCAAAATCCTAAACGCTCCTTATTTTGTCACAAATAAAACCATCCATAATGACCTTAACGTTCCATATGTTACCGATTTAGCCCATTCCATATACCTATCATTCCATAATAAACTCCAGGCCCATCTAAACCCACTAGTTTCCATCCTTGCATCCAATTCCATCCCGGACAATCCTCCTAGGCGTCTGAAGAGAAGATGGGCTCGGGACCTTCTATTATAGAAATGTAATTAGAGTGCTGCCAATGGGTAGTGCCTCTACATGTATTCGTTTATTCATACAGCCCTTGCACTAGATGTATATACTATAGTTGTACAATTCAATAAAACAATTAAAAAAAAAAAGAACGATTTTACTGATATTCCATTTCTATTGCTTTTTTAAAAAATAAAATCATATTTTTAGTTATATCATGTTTGAACTTGAAGTTTACTGGGAATAAGCTAAGTCAAACTAAAAAATGTTTCAAACTTTAAAAGAAATTCTAATGGTTAAAAAATTCCATTGCCATCATTACAATAGAATTGCTTTGCTTTACCAATGCCTAATTTTATTCATTTTTTTTAACTTACATGGAATTTTCAAACAGCTCTATTGAAAAATTAGTTTTTTTGAGTTAAGACGTTGTCCTTTTGAAGAAGTGATATGTAATATTTTGTAATATGTAATGTTTTGTAAATGAAATAAGTAGGTAACTATTAAAATAATAATTCTTGTAATATATTTTTCGCACGGATCCTAAGACATCATTCATATGTCTCGTTGCTATGGCAACTCCGAAACAATAGAAGCGCTTTTAATGTATACAAAAAATGTTCAATAAGTGATAAATTATTGTTAAAATATGAATAACACCCATCTAAATAGTTTTTAATGCTTATTTGTTAAAACTGAAGCGTTATTTTCATATTACTTACAAGCTAAATACTTATTTAGTAAACTTTATTGATAATTTTATCTTATTTGTAAACACAAGTAAATATGCTTATATAATACTACAAATAATTCCTCTACATTAGAAAGAAGAAGGATAAATATCGAATGTGAGTACTAGGGCATTAATTTATGTAGGATCATTATTTTTAACAATATATAGAGCTCAAAACATATCCTCTAAAGAACAGATGGACATATTTTTTACTTACTTACTGGGTGTTTTTTTTAATAAGATTTAAATTTAAAAAGCCGAACAAGATTGAAATTCCTTTCTATAATTATAAAATGGATAGGAAATCGAATAAGGATAAAGAAGAAACAGATCAGCAAGATAAATGCGAATACAGCATTAGTCATTTAGCAGATATCTTGCACTACTTCAAGACAATCTAGCAAAATGAATCGCTGTTAAGAATTTTAAAAAAATGTTAATAATTATCATTTATAATATTATGAATACGTGAATACGAAAAATATTTCGTAAACAATTATTTGAAAAACAACCACAACTAAAGCTCTTCGCTATCCACACTGATTGAATAAATTTTCTAGAAAAAAATAATTATAAAATTTAAATAAAAAGTCATGAGGGCGAAAGAAAAGAAAAATCAAAACTTAGGAATAACTGTGCTCTTCTTGAATTTCTAAATTAATTATTAAGTCTGAATTGTTTAAATTTCATAAGTTATAAATTTAGATTATTAATGTATTAGTCTGATTTTCCCATTGCCATTCCGAACAATGAATATATACATTTTCCAGTATTTTATTCATTAATCAAAATAGAAGATGGGCTGCACAAGCTCATCACATACAAATTATCAAATACAATTTAATTGAAATAATAATTATAAAACAATTATATTATTTATATTAACCAAATTCATGTGTTTTTGCATCCATTAACCACTTTATTCATGTTTTCGGTTATTATTAGTATGAATGGCACAGCAATCAAAATACATTTTACTAAAATATTGTTATTGTCACATCAACAGAATTCTAACCTTTAAACTGAACTTGGTTGAATCAAATTGTATAACTCATACACAGGCCCCTAGATGTCACCAGTGTCGTTCCCATGTTGCTGACGCGAACCTAGAAGTATTTCCCCTACTAAAAGTCGCTAAACGAGGCTTAAGAAGTTTTCACTTCAATAAATTTAAAAAGGGAGCTATGAACTTTTCATTTAAGTATATTAGTTTTATAATACATAATATTTTATTATTAATCCTATACTATAATATCCAAAAAATATATCTATGAAAAGGTAATGTCGAAGGTAATTAAAGGAGGGAAATAAACCACGTAGATAAGACAATTACGCAGTAATTAACTATGTTAATTATACTACAGACCATAACGTTGCCCTTGAAGATTCTGTTAATTAGCTATGAATTTCAATTGACGGTCTTCTTGAACGTCTGGAGAAGTCTCATTATAAAACGATTTATTCATTCGTAAATAAGAAAATAGTATAAAGTTGTTGAAATAATTTATTTATAGTTGTAAAACTGTGCCTAAGCACTAAGTCGTACCAACTACACAATAATTATATATAATTATTATAATTTTTCCACAAATTCAACTACCAGCGAAACGCGATTCTATTGAAACTTCATTTATTGTCCCTAAATCTATAAACCCGTTATTGAATTAATAATTATTATGATTAAATTGACAAAGGAAATTTTTTTTAGAAATTTTAGAAAAAAATAAGAAGTATTTTTAATGGTGTTTATTTGATACTTTTTAAATTATGAGTCCACACAAACGTCAATTTTCAAGAAGACATAACAAAATCAAATGAAAAAATGTTAACAAAAAATATAAATCTAACCTTATCTTAGAAGCATCATGAGAGTAAACATTAATAGACAGGACCACTTACCTAAAACAAACAAAAAACACAATAAATAAACAATATAATATAATTAAATAAACATTTATATAAATCATTGTATATTTAAATATATAAATATGAGTGTGTGTTTTGGGTAAATTTAAATTGTATTGATTTTTTATTTTCGTATGTTTGTTTATAATTTTTTTTTTATGGAATCTTGAGAGATTACATGGTTTAATCTTTAAGACAATAATATGACTATGGGATCAACGGGGGAGTTTCATATAGTTTGTGACAAAAATAAATAATAGTTTTGAAAAACTAAAAAAATATGCTTTTGTAAACAGAAACAAGTTAAAAAGTAGAAAATAAATAATGGTTGAAAATACCTTCTTTAATAGAAAATTAACTAAAAGGTAAAATGTAAATAATAGTAAAACATAATAAATATAGAATTTATAAGAAAAAAACTAAAAAGTAGAAATATTTTCGCTAAGTTTGAAATAAGATTATACTGACGATCGAATAAGTTAATTTTATCGTAAAAAAACGTGGGGTGCTTGATGTTAAATGCAGTAGTCTGATGTTGAAAAAAAGTCATTAAGAAAATATAATAAAACACCACACTTTTTTTACGTTAAAATGATTTTGAAATATTTTTATTTGAAAAGAAAAGATATGTCCAAGACCGGGACATATCTTTTTTTTTAAATAAAAATATTTAAAAATTAGTAACGACCCGGGTTCGAGTCCCGGTCCTGGACATATCTTTTCTTTTCAAATAAAAATATTTAAAAATTAGTAACAAATAAAATAAAATAAATTATAAAATGATTTTTATTTTTTTTTTTGTTCACCGTTTAGTTTTATTTCCTATTAAAGCAAATCTTTTAATCTATTATTTTTCTCAGTCAAAATGATTCTTTAGTTAATAAAATGTCCTATATATTACTCCACATTTAAACATCCTAATGTCATAATAAGAATTTGTAAACATCATACAAATATTTTGTTTAACAATGGCTTGAAAATAATGTCCCAAATCCCTCTACAAACTCGTAAAAACAAACAACTACATAGGTATTTAGTTAAACAAGCTTATCATATACTTGACTAACATATAACCGAATGTGAAATTAACGAGAAAATATAAAGCAAACAACTAACATGTGATAAGAAAGAAGACATAGAAATAAGCAATGTACGAGTCTGAGAGAAGAAGAGTCACACGAAAGAAATGTCAATTGCCCCCAATTTGTAGGAATTTAAACCGTTTATGTTATTTGCATGGTTCATGTTTATGTCCGTGCATATTTCTACGGTGAAGGTTTATTTTTGGCCAATGCCGTCAGCGGAAATATGAATCAGCGACTAAATGCGGAGGAACAGATTCGAGGATAAAATAATATTCAAATTTGATAAATATCATTTTATAATAAATGAACAATAAATGCACTTAGAATTGATGGGAGAAGTGTAGTATCAGAATTATTACAGTATTTTTTGGACAGCATCGGCAAACCTTTACCAATACAACCCATGAAGGTTCTTGGGTTCAGTACATGGTTTGAGACTGTACTCCTACAAAGACAACGGTTGTGCAGGGAGGTGATTTGTCCGAAATCACGCTCGATCGCCAGATTTTATCCCCCAATTATGGGTAACTACTTTATAGAAGCTGGGTGAGCCCCAGGAGGGTCTGCAGATCCCACAGTAGCTATAAACCGTTTAGATAACAGTGATCAGGTAATATCTACCACAATTGGATTTGTACGCGGAACCTCAGCATAGGGGTCTTTTCTAGAAGGCTCCCACCAGTTACTTTTAGTATCAGTTACTTTTATTGATAACTGTTATAACCTAATAAAAATAAAAGAACATATGTTTGTATTTATGTATAATTTATAACAGAACAAAAAACCAAGACAATTATAGATATACATTCAATTTGGAGGACAAAAATCCACAATATTCTTCAGGATCTGCTCAAATAAATCCCTGTTTTCGTACCTCCTTCTCCAAATATATTCACACAGGTACGAATCTATCACCGTCCGGTGTGCACCGCATTTTCTCTTGTTCCTTCTCTTGAGAGATGATCATAGAGATTCGATTCTTCGAGTATGAGCTCCTGTTCGTACATCCACAAAATTTTTGAAATGATTGACAGTAAAATGTCTCAGGTTCATACATTCAATGGATTGAATATTACTGTATGCTTTCCAGCAATCGGAATAAATAGTAGTTCCGGGAAGTATAGAGTATTTAATCCACTCTATCAATGTAGTTCTATCAGGAACTGCGTAAAGACACATTCCCGATTGTTCCTACATAACGATTTTCACTAATATTGAGGTTCATTTCATGTCCCTCGGAACAGAGTCTTTTTTGATGTATAATACCCTTGTCTTGAGCATATTTTATGGTTGATTTAAAAACTAAAAAAGGTTGATTTTTGATTTTTAACTATTTTAGCCATTTCTAAGAAATTCATTTTAATGACTGAGTAAATCATATGTACTACATAATCCGTCAGTGGTAGAGCACTGATTTGTGATGCCGAAAATCCTGGTTTAAATCCCGCTGCTGGCAAGACATTTATTTAGTCTGTAAGCAGCCGGAGATGGATCGCATAGGATATTCTTGGAGCTCACCCAGCCTATAAAAAGCGGGTACCCAAAATAAGGGGGAAAATCTGGCGGTTGAGCGTGACCTAGGACAAGTCACCTCCTTGCAGAACCGTTCTCCATGAAACAGTACAGTCTCTACCATGTACTCAACCCCAGACCAGTTCACGGGTTGTATTGGTACAGGAAAAAAAAAATACTAGACGCCTCTAAAATTGTCGACATGCATAAACTGATCAGTACCTTTTCCTATCCACATCCATCCCTCATAATGTAATCCATCTAAAATAAGTGTACAAAAACTTGTATCAACAATAAATATTTATATATAGTTATTAGTTATTCGTTATATGGGATGCAATTCCGCTTCCCTCAATATAATTCATACAATACAAATTATCAATACAAACTCATTCTAGACGAAATTCGACATGGTATTAGCTGCGGCTCTGTATTTGTATTCAAGTTTCGTTTAGGTTAGGTTAGATGTAAACAGTGTAATGCATTAAATTGTTGATATTTTACTTCATGTTGATAGGAAAAGAGTTCAGGGGTTTTTAAAAATTTATATACAATGAATTCAATTGAATAAAAAAATTAAAAGGATAAAAAAATATGTAAATACTTTGAAGGTTATTCTTGTACGAAACCATGAGATAGGGAAACAACTTTGAAAAGATGCACTTTTAAATCTTCAATTAACAAGATATGTTTTAAAGTCAAAATACCTAATCAACACATATCTTTGGACAGACAAGTATAACATACGTTTAAAAATATAGTCATGTGAGAGTTTTCAATAGATGTATTAACAATATTTTTGTTGTTAATCAAAGTAGAGGGGTATTTTGTGAGTATAATATAATTTGAGTTGTCTCCGTGGTTTATCAAATAGCAATGGAATCTCTGATAGCTGAACTCGAGCATACCATTCGGGAAAATGCGGCTTTGGAAGAAATAGTACAACAATTAGCAACGAAGATATCACAAAGCCCCTATAGGGTGAGTACATATTTATTATTAAACATATCCCATATAATTATATAAATTATAATTAACTATAATAAAAATAAACATACTATGAATACGTTGACTTAAAGAAAGACGGTTTTCTCCGGTATTTCTTCTTCTATTCATGATTCATCACTTTATGATAAGAACACCAGCTGTTAAATATAATGTATAAGGATAATTTTATAACCACTAACTGATAACAGATAAAAAGGGGTAATTAAAGAAATAAACAATTAAGTCACATATAAACAGAAATAATTATTTCAATCAATTAATTAAACAAACACAGAGACTATTAAAAATGTCCGTGGCAGTTTAAAAAAAAAAATTATTTTCGTAAATCTTATAATTTTGAGGTGATTAACTAGTTCAACAACAGACGAAACAAATCGTGATATTTTATAGCCTCCATAACCTGACAATATGTACAAAGTAACAATAATAATTATTAGTTACATAAGTATATACCTAAATTGACTGTAAGTCCCGTTTTGAACGGGACTGTCCCTTTTCTCGGTCACCTGTCCCGTTGTCCCCAAACAAAACTCCGGGACGCAAAATTGTCCCGTTTTTCGAAACCGCGTGAAAATTTAAAATGTATTGTCAGACATGAGCTTTAAGGACAATAAAAAATAATCACTAACTTTATTAAACCTTACTTATTTCTATGAAAAATATGAATATAATTTTTCAAAATATATCGCATATAATTAAACAATTACTGTTAGAGGAACTTTGATTTTTTTTAAATTGGTGAACTGAAGATAGGTTATTATTATTTTTGAATATAATTCTAGAGTACAATGATTGTATTAAGTTATGCTTTTTCTAAACGAAAAACATTAAAAAGTTGAGTTTATTTTCATTGTTAACCTACTATCTGTCGTATATAAACACATGTCCCGTTATTAGTTAAAAAATAAATGGTCAGTTTATATACGTATGCTAGCTTTTGATCATTTCAAATAAATAATTTTTTTTAAATATAAGTTACTCGTACATCCTAAATTTCAGATGTGTAACTTGAAAAGTGGCGGATTCCATACAATCTTTGAACCCCTATTATATTAAGGGGGAGACCCTTGGGGGTGGAATTGTCCAAATTCCTTTCTTAGTGCTCATTTAAGCTATTCAAAGAACCTATCTGCGAATTTCAAGATGCTAAGTTCAGTAGCTTCTGTTTTGCGTTGACCGCTAGGTGTGTTAGTCAATCAGGTTACAGTTTTATATAACTTCGCCTATGTAGGGTGTTGATAAAAAGTAGCCTATGTCCTTCCCCAGGCTTGAGATTATCCAGATCAAATTTCATCACAGACGGATCAGCACAGCCGTGAAAGATACATTGACACTGATTAACAGATGGACAGAAGTTTACAGTTATTCGTGTCAGTAAAGGAACAGAGTATGCAATGTTATTGAAAAGGATTACTTAGTATAACGGTTTCACTTGTCGTACTTCCATTTTTCACCCCCTTAGGGGTAGAATTTCGGAAAATCCTTTCTTATCGGATGCCTACGTCATACAAAGAACACACCCTCAAAGTTTCAGGTCTCTACGATTAGCGGTTTAGGCTGTGCGTTGATACCTAAGTCAGTCATTCAGGAAAAAGCATTTTATATGTATAGATAGCGTCAGATCTACACATATAACATACAGAGTAACCTACCCTAATTTCATATGTTTTGGTAAAATCAATTCGAAATTAAATTACATTAAAAATTAAGAAGATTTTGTTTATTAAAATAAATGTTTTATTTATTTGTTTTCGTATGAAATGGTTTCGTGTGTATTTATAATTTCTAAAATTCAATGTGGAATAAGTGGAAAATGTTTATTTTGATCATGTTTACAGATCGTAATAAGCTGTTATTGATTCCACACTTTTTCGAAAAGTATTTACTATCACTAAAATAGAACGTATATTGTTCAGAATGAAATAAAATATGATCATGGGAACACACGATTTTCGTGTAATTTTTTTAAAACGAGTTTAGCCCAAACTGCAAAAAAAATTAGTACCGCCTTCAGGGAAGCGTTCGTCGTAGGTTTGAGAAATTTTCAACAAGTGATACAAATTAATTCATATTTAATAATTTATCCATTTTACTCGGAGATAAAACAATCACATCCACATTGCACTACAAGGATGTTGATGTAATAAAAAAAACAACCTATTTATGAGCACCTTGCATTGGTTAATCAGAACGTTTGTTTGTTTGTTTGTTGTTGCTTAGAGGCGTAAAACCCTAGGGTCATCAACGCCTGTAGATTTTTTATTTTTATAATTATTTATCTTAAAAAATAAATAAATAAAAAAAAAATAAATAAATAATAAATAATAATAAAACAAAATTAAAAATTAAAAAATTAAAAATAAATAATATAGTCACATACGCATACATACTAATAAATAATGCAACTATAATAAGGAAAAAATAAAGCAATCAAATAAAGCAATCACAAGTTAATCAGAAGGGACATACACTCATAGACAACGCTAGAACTCAAGTTTCATGAGAAATAGTAAAGAAACTGAATGAGCTCGGTTACAAAGTCCTCCCACACCAACCTTATTTGCCAGGCTTATCGCCAGCAGAATTCCATCTCTTCAGAAATTTGAACAGTTTTCTTAAGAATAAAGTTTTTGAAAATGGTTCACAAGTCGAAAACGAATTTTAACACTTTATTTCATCTCAAAACCCTGAGTCTTTCAGTTCTGAGATTAAAAATTAAACATGTTGGGAATCATAGTAGAGAAAATTAGGGTAAATATTTTGAATAAAAATCTTTTTATTTCATAATGTTGTTCTACTAAATAAGCTTTCCTTTAAAAGCAGACATTCCATAAATATCGCGCTAGTATTTCTAAAAAGCATAACTCGAAAACCGATGTTTTTCTAGTGAAGAGTTGTGAAAGATATGGGAAATATCTCTTTACCACTCACCAAAACTGTATCAACATAGCTTCAGAGCTTGTCGCCCAGATGGCACTTAGTGTCCTAATGCTATTCCAAGCTCACAAATATTTTTTACGTTTTTCCAAAAATGTTTTTTTTTCCGATTTTTTGTCACTTTAGAAATCTATCAATCTATCTCTGACCTCGCTGTTCCTTCGTGGACCTTGGCCTCCTCAACAATTCTCCTCCACTCAGAGGGATCCTCTGCAGCTCTTCTCCATCTTATCACTCCCAGAAGCTGTTGGTCAGCCTCGACATCTTCGAGCCACCGTAGCCTAGGTCTGCATCTACCTCTTCTACCGTCCGGGCGTCCCTCCATTATCTTCCTTGGTAGTCTTTCATGATCCATTCGATTCACATGATCCAACCATCTTATTCTCTCTTTTTAATATTTGAAACTAAACCGGGGTGTTTATCCAGGTCTCTATGTTCTTTATTGTTTTTTATCCTGAAAATATTTTCATATATTTTTATCAGATTTTCCTCTCTTGTCGCTTTGTAAGGGTCCACGCCTCACTAGTATATCGTTGCTGTCAAAACAATACAGCATATCAACAACTTCTGATGAAAATGAGTTAGTAACCGTAACGCATTCTACAGGTTAAATTACACACTAAGGATCAGCAACAGACGTATTAAGGTCAGCAACATGGAAGAGTATGATTTTTTGGTGCTTTTCTTCAATAATTCTGAAAAAAAGTCTAGAGTCGGGGCAGTTTTTTCTCTCCTGTAAAATCGCCCAAAGTGTACATAGGAGGTAATGTTTTGACAGCCACGATGTCACTACTGGTCGAAGAACGGTCTTAAACACACGCAGTTTGTTCTTTCGAGATATATTTCGATTCAGAATAATTATCTTGAGAGCCCAGTCTGAATCCTCAATTTTATTTCTTCTTCTATTCGTTTTTTCTCATTTTAGAAATTGTATTGTTATATGTATATACGAAACATACCGGATATTATATAACGTGATGTAGCATATGTATGCTCCCTATTGTATTGGGTTGGGACTGACCTACCCCCAGAGCAGACAATAGCGACTCCGCCCAAGAGATGTGTGTGTGTGTGTGTGTGTGGGAGCTGCAGGAAATGGGATGAAGAATAATAGCCACATGGCCACTAATGGCTAGCAGAATGCAATGAGTTCTAAAGGCCATTGTTGTCATCCAAGGGAGGGAAGGTATCGATTATACCGATTTTAGGATGATCTAAAGTTACACGAGTGAAATCGATTATTCATAATCACTCTGAGATCCGTATCTTATCGGGAAAAACCCCTCAAAAAGTTTAAATTATATTACATTTGGTTAAACCAATACCATTAAAAAATTACCTATATTTCCTTAAGTTTCGAAGTTAAGACTATTTTTAAATAATCAATTGATTGTGTGAAAAAGTTATATTAATATAGGGAGTGGATTAGCTCAGCATGTAGAGTGCAGTATTGCTATCCTAAAGGATTCGGGTTCAAATTTGACTGTGACAGAGAAGTTTAATTTAATCTGATAACATTTATGGAAGTGAGAGCTGGGTCCCGATGGACAAGCACTGGAGTAAGTTTACCGCTGCTTAGGAATTAGAGGATAAGGGGAGACCTGGGAGTGCGCTGAGGGAAACAGTGGAGAAGAGACAGTTGGGATGGTTTGGTCATCTGTGCAGAATGGATGAGGGCCTGGACCCAAAGAAGTTTTTTGAAGCCAGGCCTACCGGACGCCCTCAAGGAAAACCTAGACCGCAATCGATGGACCACATCTCAAGGATTGGTGAAAGGAAGGGATGGAATATGAATGAGATGAAAGCGCTGGAGATCGAGGGGCTTGGCTGTCCTGGATTGGGGCACCTCCACGCTGAGAGGGACTAAGGAGATGTGGAAGGTAAAGAAGAAGCTTCTGCTGAAAGGGTTCAGATCACAAATATATAACATCAATAAAAATAAATACTAAATAAATTAGGGCTAAGGTGAATACATGATTTGTAAAGCTAAGCTTAAATATGATTGCTTTCTGAGTAAATGGTACAACTCAATAAAAAACAATAATTTTGAAAGAAAATGGTTGACCTATTACTATTACTATATCGATATAATTCTCATGTTCTCTCCCCGCCCCCATCTTTATTGTTCACCACTCAGATAACTGATACTTTTGTATATGATATGATATATGATGATGATATAAAATGCTCTTTATTATTAAATTATTTACAGCTGTTCTTTTTAATTTAATTTTCCACATTAGCAACCACAGCATGGTACTTTATACCGTCCTCCGGGAGTTTGATTAAACTACTAAACAACAAAACTAAAAAATAAATTAAATTTCTTTTTGACATTAATAATTAAATTCTGAAATTAAAAATTTCCTATAACGACCTGCATTACTTACAAAATTATATAAACCTATAAAATTCTCTCTATTCAGAATATCTATTAATTTTTGTTTTGATATCAGCTCATATTTTAAGAATTTTTTTCTATACAATTTTAAGAGTGGACACACTGCCAGGAAGTGAAAACTGTTTTCAATTTCATTCAGATTACACAGTGAGCATAGCTGTATATTTTGCGAATCAATTTCAAATGGTTTGTAATTTAGATTCAGAAGTTCCCCTCTGCATTTCATAACTACGCTAATTTTTTTGTTACTTTAAAATGTCTATTGTAATCTATTGTTTTATTTAATGAGCTATAGAGGCCGTGGTGTGTGCCCTCTGCCGCTTTTGCATGGCAAACTTGGACAAAATAATCTTTGTACAGCTCTAACATTTTGAACATTTCTCCCTCCCAAGTACCCACGGAGTTTAAAGTCAACTCCAGTCTATAATTTATTTATACTTTGTATTATGTATAATTTATTATTGATACTTTTGCATGTTTACTTAAATATTTATCCCATTTGAATTTATATTACCTTATTCTTTAATTTTTAGAACTTTCTGTTTTATTCTTATTTTATTCTATAGTATGTTTTTGTTTTTTTTTTCCTACCTTTGTATTTTAACATATGTTTTTACCATGCTTAACCTATTTTTAAATATTTTGTGATTTTAAATTGTCTGTATTTTGCATATTTAGCCCTGAAGAAGACCTACAGAGTGGGTCGAAACGTTGGCTACTGAATAAATATTCTTGATATTCAGAGAAACTTATTTACCTCTTCCCGGACCATTTTCTTTCACAAACCAATAATAGATAGAATAATTTATTATTATAATTTTTTAATAATAAAGGACATTTTTATGACGTAATCCTGACTATATCTACTGTCCCGATGAATAAGTGAATAAGTGGTTAAGTTAAATTTTCTCCGAAATGATTTTATTGTACTGAGAGTAGCTTGATCGTGTTATTTTCGTAGTGAATAAGGGGCTAAGCCTGACATTGGCTTGAAAAGGATTTATAAGCAATAATTACAACTCCATTTAAAGCCAAAAATTACGAAAATACCTCGATTCTGCTTCCCTTATTACAACCAACTTACTCTGGAAAAAATAGACTTAACCACTAATTCACCGGGGCTGTAGATATATTCCACCAATTAAATTAAATGCAACCATCGAATATCACTATAGCAAAACAGAAATAATAAAAATTCAACCTTCTCATCGCTAAAATAGAACTTCGATCGGCTTTACGAAATTCACACGTTTCCCATTTAATGCCATGGGAAAAGAATGTTAAGTAATGAAGCCGATAATTGGGATTCCAAAGATTCCTCTGAAGTGAGTGCACGTGGATCGGCGGGCACTTAGGACTAGCTTGGTTCCTCCCAGGTACCCTTGTTCCTTTTTTTGGCTCCAAGTTCCTGGAAGTGGCAGGTCCAGAGCCCGCCTTTTTGGCGGAGGCTCTTCTGAAGCGTCTCCTGGAGATCTTTATCAGTTCTAGAAGAGGAAACCTGGAGGAAAGATTCCATTCGCGGCGAGGCATCTTAGGCAATTAAGACCTTCGAGAAATAGTTATCGTGCTTAGTATTTCATACACCATCTATAATTTTTTTTTTTTAAATAATAGGTACAATTAATAAAAATAATACTAACCAAAATCGATATAGGAATAGTGGAAATTGATTTTCATCCCTGACACGTCTAAAAATCGAACCTCTTAGCAACTACAATACTTTATATACTCCATTATAGGAAGTAAAAACTGGGACCAGCAATCACTCGGCCTCTACAAAGTAGGTACCCTTGATAAAAATAAAATAAAAAGATAAAATCTGTCGGCTGAGCATGATCTCGGACAAATCACCTACCTGAACAACAGTTGTCTTAGAAACAGTACACTATCTACTATTTCTGAACTCAATACCCTTCTTTAGTGGTATAGATTATTTTTTCTTGTGCCAACTATTGCAGACTATTGACTATATCTACTCAATATTATGTTAGTTATATACTAATCATATATATATTGTTTGTACACATTGTATGTATTATCTATACATATTATAAAACAAAGTCCTCGGCCGCGTTTATTCGTGGTAAACTCAATAACTGCTGCAAGGATTTTCATGCGGTTTTCACTAATAGACAAGAGTGATGCACCAGGAAGGTCCATAAATAATTTGTCAATATTTTATGTAAATGGGTTGGAATATAACGGTAATTATCGGAAATGTTGGAAAAAGTATGCCACCTGGGAGGTTTCATCAAAGACGCTGCCTAGTATCTCTAATCTACCTATCTATACATTTTATGAAACAAAGTCCTCGGCCGCGTTTGTTCGCGGTAATTTCAATAACTACTGCATGGATTTTCATGCGGTTTTCACCATTAGATAGAGTGATTCACCAGAAAGGTTTAGCTATGTAATTTGTCAAGCTTTGTGTAAATGGTTTGGAATATAACGGTAATTGTCGGAAATGGAAAAAGTATAGCCACCAGGGAGGTTTCATCGCAGAAGCTGCCTATTATCTCTTATCTATCTATCTAAACACATTATAAAACAAAGTCCTTGGCCGTGTCTTTCAGTCTGTTTGCGGTAATCCTTTTTGTTTATAATAGCTACATTATAAGATACATTAGGCAGACAAAACATGTAGGCATAATATGTCATCCTACCCGTGCATAGAAGGGGCGGGTCGCTAGTAATGTATAAATTGTGTGGCTCAGAGGTAGAGCGTTGCCGTGCAGAAGGTCCGGGTTCAAATACGGTTTAGGCAGATTATGATTAATTTTTTATTTAACAGTCGGGTGGATCATTTGGGATCTACTGATGCTCCCAGGCTCACCCAGCCTCTATAAAAGTGGAAACCCTTACTTGGAAAAATAGCCTGGCGGTTGAGTGTTATCTCGGACAAATCACCTCCCTGCACATCCGTTGTCCAAGAAACAGTACAGTCTCTACCATACCACGGACCATACCACGGTTTCACTACCATGATCCCAAAACCCTTCATGGGTTTGTCAGTACATGTATTTTTTTAATTTTATTTTTTTATTGACTATACTTCTATTTGTTATTTATTGTAGTCTACTAATTATTAAGCATTTAACCATAATGATATTCATGATAATTAATTAGCAAGAGTAATTACTATATTCCTCATTCAATTATTTAATATTACAATATACATTCAGTGTATACACATAAAATATTTCCTTTTACATCTCATAATTTATAAATCAATTCCTCGAAAATTTTTACGAAATGAAATTTACAACTGTATAATACTAATACAACAAGTAAATAGAATGATCGGAACATATTGGCACGAAAGACAAGTAGAGAAACTACCCAGTGGTAGTACTCAAAATACAAGTCCAACTTAGAAGGTCAAGAGGCCATCTTCTTCTCAGACGACTCGGAGGATTATCAGGAATTGAGGTGCTATGTTTGAAACTAGTGGGGTTTGAAATCTGTCTTGAAAAAATTGATATCGAATTTGGGCAAAATCAGCAACAGATGGGCCATTAAGGTCATTATGGATTACTCTCTTCGTAACAAAGTAAGGACCATTGAGGATTTTGGATCGTAAGGATTGAATACGCGAAACATTTATGTTGAAATTATATCAAGTATTTTTAAATGATTTATCTTAAGGTTTATTACATTTTACAGAATACTATTTTATATAATGTAAATTACATAATATATGACAGTAATACACATAACAGAGAGCCTAAAATCGACTATTTATCAGGTATTTATCTTGGACTGAGTACTCAATCGCTAATAGGTTTGGTATCGATTTCTCTCCTAATTCCTTTCTAATGTCTTCGTTTGTTCTTTGGTGAGGATTCTTTAGGTCATCGAGTATTGATTTTAATATTTATCCTCATGAAAAGTTTATTGCAGGAAGAGATCTTCTGTACGTAACATCTAACGAAGAGAGAATTAAAAAATACTTCTATTCCAAATATTACTTAAGGCCACTGGAAAGCTAATTCTTCTTTTTAATATCTTTATGTTAATGTGTTTTTAATTATTATTTACAATCAAAAACACTGTCATTGTTTCAAGATTATTTAGCAAAAGTGTCGGATAAGAATAAGAACTAAAATCAAATGTCGTATATGAAATCAAGTGTTAAGACAACTTTGTAAATCCTGGGATCTGGGGTTCAATACGTGGTAGAGACAGTACTGTTTCTTGGACAACGGTTCACTATAGTTGTGCAGGGAGGTGATTTGTCCTAGATCACGCTCAATCCCTAGATAAGGGGGGCATTATTTTGGGTACCCACTTTATATGCACCGATTGAACCTCAAGAGAGTCCCAGATTGCATAGCATCCTTCTCCGGCCAATAATAGATTAAGTAAAAGTTTACCAGCAGCGGTATTTGAACCCAGGACCTTCGTCACGGCAACTCAGTACACTAAGGCTACACCTACATTGGATCCGGTGTGATACGATGAGACGTTGCTAGCAAACCAAATGACTGAAATATGTCGAGAGTTATAACATTTGGTTCGTTAAATTTATAAAATTAAGATTATTTATTAATTATTTTTAATACATTTATATTTTACTATAATGTATAGTAAAATATGTATAATGTATACACCCCAGCATCGTATGTGATAGAATCACGCCGCACCGAATCGGATCCAATGTAGGTGTAGCCTAACAGTGAGCCAATCCGCTTCCGAATTCGATAATAGAAACCCTAAATAAACCGGATCAAACAGCTTTCACTACACATTTCAGAAAAATAAAACATCCAATAAAATCTAATACACTTAAAAAAATATATTTAATTCACCGATCCTATATCCCCGTGTTCTCGCAATTTTTGATTGATGGTGATTATTTTTAAATATTGTTGTGAAGAGAAAATATTTGTCCTGGCCGGGATTCAAACCCAGGTCTTCTGCATCTCCGGTGCAGTGCTCTAAACCACTGAGCTATCAGGGGTCGTATCCAAGTCAGACAGATCCGTTCTCATCACCGATCATATATCATCACATCATATCCTATACATCGCAAAAATTGCGAGAACACGGGGATATAGGATCGGTGAAGAGAATTGATTTGTCTGACTTGGATACGACCCTTGGTAGTTCAGTGGTTTATACCACTGCACCGGAGATGCAGACGACCTGGGTTTGAATCCCGGCCAGGACAAATCTTTTCTCTTCCCAACAAAAATATTTAAAAATAATCACCATCAAAATAACAATTTATAAAAATAATATACCATGAAAGAAATAGTTTCAAACGCAACATAGACGACAATGTTAGTTGAAACTTTTATTTATTGATGAAATAATTACCTAAATCTACTTAATACCCAAAATTACATTCTCTTTTCCATACAATAACTTGCCACATTTCCTTACACAATCTTCTCGTATCATCTCTCATCTTCCCCCAGTTTGACTACTGTAGCGTGGTATGGCCTCTCTAAAATGCTTGAAGATAGACAAAAGAGAATAATGAACTGCTCTCTAAGATTTGTGCTTGGTACTCCGGAGCGATCGCGCGTGTTCCACCTTTATGATGAAAGTGGCTGTTCCCTCCCTTCCGAAGACAATATTTCCTCAGTTCATTCTTATACCAATCCATTAACTCTCCTCTAACTCTCCTTAACTAAGTCTCCTCCAATTCAAATCCTCAGTTCAACACCATAAAATTAATCCCGCCTTTCCGATCTCTATATACCTTCACCCAGAACTAAAGCATTCGAACTTTCTTTTCTCGCCAGCTCCACCACAGTGTGAAATTCAATCCCTCCTAACATCCGTCATGCTCCCTCACTATCAGCATTTAAATCCTGGCTTTTCCAAAAAAAAATGCTCTATAAGCAGGTTTGTCATTTTCTTACAATGTAAGGTATAGAATAATTCATTGTGTATTTAGATGTTTTAATTTTGTTTTTAAGAAGATGTACATCATGTAAAGAAATTATTGCATGCTAGCTCTCATGTATTTAACAGATGTTATCGATTTATCAATTCTATTTAATTGCTTAATATCTTGTCAGGATTCCTACTGTTTATTTACTTATTATTATTATTGTTTAAGATTTTCCTTTTAAATTGTTTTCTGTCACTTTTTACACGCTTTATGATTTGTAACATTTTACTTCTGGCCAGATAAATATTATGTTTCTTTTTCTGTTCATATTTATTATTCTAAAGGGAGTTAGTCCCAGAATAAATTTAATTTTCTATTTCTATTCTATTCTATTTTTGGAAGATATTAATAAACAGTTTAAAGTAGCAGCTCAACTGAAAGTGACAACCTGCGGAACAGATACCATGTATTATTATGGTATATTAAAATATTCTGTATAATTCTTCAGTTTTGTTGTAAATATTTTTGACTTAAAAAATTGGCTATATCCGGGTGAGGAAGTAGGCTGTATCAAAGCATTAGTATCAATGTTTAAAGTTTTTTTTGGGGGGGGGGGGGGTAAAATATTGATGTTACAAACACATCTGGTGAGTGTAAACAATAATGTTTTGAAAGCATGCATACCGCTTGGTATTTGGTTTATCTTACACAAGGCTTCATGTATGCGAACTATCCTTGTCGTTCCAAACTGGTTGCGTTATATGCACTGTTAGTTTTTGGTTGGCCGTAAGTAACCAAAACAATAACGATTGTTTACCATCTCTTATTGTTTTCTATTAGGTACCTTATTATTCTTTTTTTCTATAGTATTAACATTGTTATTGTCCATAGTAATAGCTTCGGCTTGTTTTATTGTTTATCAGAATGTTTTGTTTAGACTGGGCGCCTTAAAAAAACAACCATATTTGCTTTTAAAGATCTAAGAATGCCAACCACAAAAAAAAGTGTTTGGCTTTTTTTTGCAATCAATGACAAAAACAATTGGTTGCATGAAAAAAACTCTGGGAGAAGTAGACATAACGTTAAATCAGAACAATAGTATGTTATGCCTTTTGTTTTACAATTAAAAAAGATTACTTTTAATTAAAAATGATTCAAAACGTTTGCGCAGCCCTGATTGCTTTGTGGAACATCCCGGATTCGAATTCGGCTGTTACAAACAAATTAATTCATCTGTTAAGTGGACTTTACCCAGATCTGAAGACCCATCTGAAGTTCACCCAGCCTAGATGTTTGAAAATAACCTAGCGGTTGAGCGGTGGTTTTGGCCAAGTCACGTCTCTGCACAACCGTCATAGATATAGTGCGGTTTCTACCATGTACTGAATCTATGACCCTTCCTAGGTAATAGTGGTACAGTTTTTTTCTCTATACCAAATGTTGCTTCAGACAGAAGACAGCTAAAACTATGTTTTTGATTTGATTAATTTTTAAATCATAATTTTTCCACAAAATAGTACATTGCTTTTAAATTTGTCGTATTAAAATCCCACATGACAGGAAAATATAGGGTTGTTTGTTCATTTATTCACTTTATGCTGCTATGGCTAATCGGACGATGCTACATTGGGAGGTCTAATTTTTGCATATCCAGGTTTAATTAGGATAGGGATTTTTAACGAGTACCTGACATTGTGCAGGCTCGGGACCCCCGTTTAACGTCCCTTCCGATGTACGGCGTTACTAAAAATTTTTTACCCACTTTAAAAAATCCTAGGGCAACCTGCCTGGCTACAAACCCGCAATCTTGGGCTTAGTAGTTTGTTACGCTAACCACTACACCACAGGTCCCCCTAAAAATATAGGGTTAAAGAACACCTTTTCGAAGATTAATTTATAAATTTCATACAAATAGAATAGAAAAGCGTCTATTTATTAAACCTGTACCGCTATAACCCGTAAACGGGTCTGGGCTTCAGTACATGGTATAGATCTCAACCGCCAGATTCTTCACCTTATTTTGGGTACCAACTTTTTAGATGCTGGGTGAGCCCCAAGAAGGTCCTGTAGCCTATACGATCCATCTCCGGCTACTTACAGACTAGATAAATGTCTTACCTGCAGCGGGATTTAAACCAGGATTTTCGGCATGGCAACTCAGTGCTTTGCCACTGGGGTAATCCGCTCCCGTATATTTATTAAACAAAGAAAAAATTTTAAATATTTTTCCTTCCTGATTTTTTATCTCTACCAAATGGTAAAGGAGGTATGGGAACCATGCTAAAAATCATCTATCCAGGTTTTTACTTTTTCTTAAGCGCTGATGTCACCATAGTAGAAGGACGAAGCGTAGGCGGGAGAATTGCGTAAAGGATGATCTAAAAACTTTAGATTTGAGTTATAATTCGAGAACGGAAAAATGTAATAATCCTAGTAGTTAAAAATCACCTACGCAAATTTTGATATTCACTTAATCAGTAGAGCAACTATTATAATCACGACAATTTTGGATTTTCGGATTACAACGTATATATCCCTTTAGGCCAGCTCTGAATTAATTTTGACTAGTACATGTACACATAATATGGTATCCACCCACCTTAAAGAAATATTAAATAATTAAAAAAATGACTTAGGGGATGGTTCGATGCCGATACTATCAATCACTATGTTACGATCAGAGGAGCAGAGGGGCCGGCTGAAGGGATTAAGATAAGCCGGAAGGGATTATAGAAGTTGCCGAGGCCCATCTCGTTCAAACTGGATAGGCCTAGATGGTTCTCGATCTTGTTCCGAGTAATGCCCCACCCCGACCTACCTTGCCTATATAAACAGGCCAGCTGTTTCGGCCAGGGGAGTCAGTCAGTAATAAGCAGTCGTTAACTAGTGGCAGTGTGTGTGAGTTAGTTAGTATTAGTATCAGTCTGTAATAAGTGCTTAGTGAGCAACAGTGACAATTAGGGGCCGTGTAATAAGTGTAATAAACTGTGTGGCAGTTTGTCATATTTGGAGTCTTACGGTCGGTGGACTTTAGTTAGCGAACTGTAAGTGTTAATTTGTAATTGTAAACTATAGTGTAATATTATTGTATTTGTACAAATTTATATAAATAGTTTAGTTATTTAGTATTAGCAATATCTTAGATTATTTGTATATTATCTTAGAAATTAGATAACATTTAGTAGAATATTGTTATTGTAAATTGATATTAGTTTAATAATTTAACTGTTTTAAATAATCTCATTGTATTCTTTCTAATTTGTTAATAAATATTAGATTCTTGAATTAAGTAATAGTTTAGTCCATTTTACACCCGGTAGCCCGTAACAACTAATTAAAAAACTTCCACAGACTACCACCAAAACACAAACCCGTAATTATTGGTATTTATCCAAAACCAAAATCATGCTTAAAAGGATCCTCCAACCTACGTTTCGGTCTACTCAGCGCATATCAACTTTTTAAGAATTTGTTCATTACTAAGTCCAACAACTTTGCAAGATTATCTTAATATTCTTGATGCTACAACATTCCATTAACGGAGGGAATGGTCTGCAATTCTGCATAGTTTAACCTCCTATATTCTCCAGTGGGCGGTTTTTATTTATTTATTTTATCAATAACATTTTTTCTAATACTTTGAGGCATGACCATCCTTCAAAGTGGCCACATTTAACATACATATGGATCTCATTTTGTAAGAAATATTGTCTTATAACTTCTACTGTTTAAGTGTCGTGACAAAATCAACGAGCAAAGTAATGTCGGGTAAGAAACGTAACAAGCATTTTCAGTCTTTCATCGCACCTCTTGAAGAAGAAAGTAGTATCTTCTTTTAAATTATAAAAATTTAAATATGTATATATTTTATATTCTGCTTATAAACTATTCTAAGAACTATTTCCAAATAAACTGAAACTATTTGTAACATGACAGGAAAATTAGAATTTTCATGCAACCGTAACCATGTCATGGTCATGCTGGCAACGTTTTCTCAGAATCCGATTCGAAACTATTTATAAACAACGTATATTAAAATATATATTAGAAATGTTTAAAAATTTAAAATCATTTACATTAACTAATTTATAAAGAATTAACTAAGGGTTGGGGGGGGGGGGTAGTACCGCGTTGGTTAAACTCATTAAAACCCTTATTATTCTAAGTAATAATCCTAACTTTCCAGCATTTCATCCCTCCATTTTAAATTCCTATATTAATGATCTCTCAACGTCCCAACCAATTATATTCTGTGAGAAAGATTATATTCTGATACGATTTTCAAACATTACTATCAAAAATTATATCCTAAACATTCATACATCTCCACCCAAATATTGGTGGTTATACAATAAGGAAATGCAGAGCAGGTACCCGATCAACATAAGTTATGTGAAAGTATTGCGAAGGTTGGGATGAGCAAAGTTGTTAAGTTTAGTAACGAACGAATTCCAAAAACTCCAGGATTTTTCTCTGGGGGGGGGGGCACAACGGGCAGAGCGGAAAATAATCAACAATAACTTCCAAATAAACATGCAGTTTCTAAGGTTTATTAAAATATCAAAACAATAGTTTCACTCATGTTCTTTCTGTTATTTTATTCATATATTTTAACTATGATCGTATGATTTGCCTATAATTATGTACTATAATGGATTCTCAACATTACACAAAAAAACTGTCTGGGGGGCACGTGTCCCCAAGCCCCCCCCTAAATCCGCCCTTGGCTGAGCTGACGATTAAATTCCTGGGGACAGGCCGAGGCGTAGGTGGGAGGATATGTTAAATGTAATATTACGATAAAAAATTATTTGTAAACGTAATAATCCGCGAACAGAAGTAAACAGTGATATATTAATCGATATAGAGTGTTAACTAAAAAAAACTGTACCACTACAACCCGTGAATGGGTCTGGGGTTCAGTACATGGTAGAGACTGTACTGTTTCATGGACAACGGTTCTGCAAGGAAGTGACTTGTCCTATGTCACGCTCAACCGCAAGATTCCCCCCCCTATTTTTATAATATTTTATAGAGGCTAGGTGGGCCCCAGGAGGGTCCTAGATCCTATATGATCCATCTCCCGGTGCAAACAGACTAAATAAAAGACTTGCCCTGCAGCGGGATTTGAACCAGGATTTCCGTCATGGCAACTCAGTGCTCTACCACTGAGCCACTCCGCTCCTAGTTTTAACTAAACCGTATATTATTATTCTCATTACTTTGAATTTCTCCTTCCAATTTATAATGTAGAGAGACATAGAGTCGCTATGTCGAATGTTCCGGGTTCGAATCCGGCTGTGGCAGATAAATTATTTAATAACAACAGCAGTGGTTGGACACTGAGTTATCTGACGACCTTCCTGGAGCTCATCCAGCCACTATAAAGTGGATAGTCTTAATTGGTGGTAAAATGATCGTGAACAAATCAACTAGACCCTTCATGGATTTTATTAGCACATTTCTCTTTTGTCTTCCGAGTTATTAGTAGTGTTTGCCAACATTCCGGAAAACCTAGTTAGGATCAATTCCTGTGCCAACTTGAATAAAGTAAGGTTAAAGGCTATAAATATTCAGATCATTGTAACAAATTCCAATTCCGCTCTCAGATCTTTCTTAACCAGAAACTATGATCTCATTACTTAACCTAAAAACCTAAAAAGCATCATTACTTTAACATATTCATCTTGGAAATCCAATATCGCCAAAATTTCCCGTCTGTCAATAAAGACCCTCAATTTATTCAACCGTTTCCGCCATCTTTCACAATCCTTCGTAAGTTCAAACTCTCCTAGGTTATAACTATCCCTCCTAATATCCGTCATACCCCCTCACTATCATTATTTAAATCCTTGCTTTTGCAACACATCATAGCTTCCCAAAAGGATACTCTCTAAGCAGGTTAGTCATTTGCTTAGAATGTAATGTATAGAATAACTCATTGTGTTATTTAGTTCTTTTAATTTTGCTTTTTGAAAAGCTGTACATCCTGTAAAGAAATTATTGCATGCTAGCTCATGCATCTAACAAAAGCTATGCATTTATCTATTCTCTTTAATTGCTTAATATCTTGTCAAGATCTGTACTGTTTATTTACTTACTATTATTTTTATTTATATATTTCTGTTTAAATTGTTTTCTGTCATGTTTACACCCTTTATGATTTGTAACATTTAGCCTTCTGACCAGATAAATATTATGTTTTTTTCCTGTTCATATATGTTATTCTAGAGGGTCTTAGTCCCAGAATAAAGTTACTTTTCTATTATATTCTAACTCTGACGATTTGTCTTCGCCACTACAAGATGGCCTCGTGTGCCTCACCTTTCCTGCAAATCAAAGCGAGTCTTTCTCTCGATCAGTTCACAATATTTCCTCAGATCTTTCCTATACCAAACGATCTACTAACACAACCCTCCTATATTAAAAAAAAACTGTATCACTACAACTCATGAAGGTTTTGAGTTCACTATATGGTAGAGACTGTTTCTATAAGAACGATTTGTCCGAAATCACGTTCAACCGCCAGGTTTCATGTTTACTATAGAGGCTGGGTAAGCCTCAGGAGGATCTGTGAATCCTACAGGGTGGCTGTAAAAAGATTAATAATATCCTAAAGTAATATTAGGCTTTGTCATACCAAATGATAATAAAATATTTTGCTGTAATAACGAAAATAATTGAAAATAACAAAAATTAATAAGAGCATCCATTTATAAGATATATATACATTTTTTTTCACTGCACGAAATCAATATAATAGATGAACAAGAATTTTGGTATTGTTTTCAATTACTTTGTAGTCATTTTGTGGTTATTTACTTTTTTTTTCTTTTTCTTATTTGTTATTTAATATCTCTTTTTGTTTCACCTGTTTTAATGTTTCCTATGTTCAATATTTTTATTTTGAATGAACATCAGTGTAATCAATGAATTCAATGAATGAATTAAATGAACATCAGTATAACTGTAGCTTCCAATAGACTCGTTTGGGCTCAGGCCCTGTGCGACAGCCCTGAAGAAGACCTACAAAGTAGGTCGAAACGTTGGCTACTAAATAAATACTTCTAGATATTCAGAGAAATTTATTGACCTCTACCCGGACCATTTTCTTCAATATTATTATGTTTTATTTTTATGTTCTATTTTCAATTTAGCGCTAAATTTTATTTATAAATAATACAACAAAAATGTAAACAATAGAAAAAAACAACAACATGAAAGTACAATTGTATGTAATGTACTATAAATGTACGGAACATGCAGAACAATAAGCGTCCTTCACGTAGGGCTACTGCGTGTAGGGAAAAAAAAAAGAAAAGAAAAAAGGTTATATGTACATATATATATATATATATATATATATATATATATATATATATATATATATATATATATATATGAGTGTATGTGTATTAAAGTACCAGTTAAATAATAAAATTAATTGGATTTAAATCTTTCATGATATTTAATAAAATTTCAATATTACGGAGGTGATAAATAAATAATAAATTTAATAAGTTTTGAACGAAATATTTTCAAATAATTGGTAAATATATTAAAAACAAAAGAAGATAAAAACTTACTAAACTTTTCATTTAAAAAACGGAGTGTAATACCATTTGTAAGAAAGACAGCGACAAATACCGGTTGAAACCAGAACGAACCTAAACTTGGCTTTAATTAGAAAGGCTTTCAGTTTAATGTATTCAATGTTACTTTAAAGTATGAAAGGCAATATTTTCATAATGATTATTATTAAATAACAATTTTAGCTATAGAATTACATAAAACTCCTAAAACTATCGCAAGAGAGCATGTTACATTGCTTATTTTTTAAATTAAATAATTATTCTAGACTACACATATACAAATGAAATTATATATTAAACATATATATACATAGCAAGTATAAATATTAATATATGAGTAATTAATTAATGTAAGACAAACCAGCAAAACGTTTTGTGGTTCTATTTGCATTTCTTAATTAGCTTATTATTAAATAAATACAAATTCAGAATTGAAATAAACAAAAATACTTTCAATGAATAAAAATTAAATTCTAATCCATAGAAAACCACTGTTTTATTTATTTTTTAATGTATTTATTCCATGCCGGAAATCCTGGTTAAAATACCGCTGCAGGCAGTTACTTTTATTTAGTCTGTTTGAGGCGGGAGCTAGATCATAGGGCTCACCCAGCCTCTATAAAATATTATAAAAATAGGGTACCCAAAATAAGGTGGAAAAACCTGGCGGTTGAGCGTGACCTAGGACAAGTCACCTCCTTACAGAACCGTTGTCCATGAAACAGTACAGTCTCTACCATGTAGTGGACCCCAGACTCGTTCACGGGTCGTAGTGGTTACAAGTTTTTGTATTTATTGAAATTAACAACCGTATAATAATAATGCATCAAGTAAATATGATCAAAGATATCTAATAAGATAAAGGCAAGTAGAGAAAATACCCACTGGTACTCAAATAAAAATTAAACTTAGAAGGACACGAGCCCATCTTCTTTTCAGACGCCTAAAAGGAATATTAGGAATAGAAGAAACAGCTGGGTTTGAAACAAATCGGTTTGAGTGGGAATAAAGTTTATCATGAAAGGTCTGGTATGGATGGCTTTATCCGTAACAAAATAAGGAGCATTGAGCATTTTACGAAGGATTTTGGATTTTATGGTTTGGATATGAGAGGAATTCGATGGCTTAGTGGAGCCCCAAAGCTCTCCTCCGTAAGTCAAGATGGGTCTTATGATTGTCATGTATATGAGTCTTTTGTAATTAATCGGGAGCTCAGAGCGTTTGTCAAGTAAGGCCGGGCGCACATTGAGACGCAGTTCAACGCAGGGTAGTGTAGGTTAGGCAGGGCAGATTAGAGCAGTTAAAAACCTGCGCTACTCATATGACCGCACATTGAAACGCAGTTTCTTGTCATCTTTGTAAATAATCGGTCGTCGAACGTACAAATGGACGAACTAAACGAACTTGACCTAAGTTCCGAGTCTGATTCAGGCGAACTTTTACTTTTGTATACACTATCAAAACGAAATAAATGTACACGGAAAAGCGCGTAAATAAAGAAAAGAAAAAGTCACGGTGAATTTGTTCTGACATCGGAATTTTTATTCGAGATCATCGGAAATTGTTTCCCATAAATCATTTTTTAATTTTGATTTCATATAATCAGCATGGCTAGTCGTATAATATTTTATGTGGACGAACGGCTTTAATTTTTTTTTCTTCCATAGTGATATGAATAATATGATGGCAATATTATGTGATTTGCAAATAATATTGAAACAAAATGATATGAAATATAATAAATTTAAAAAAAAACTGCTTGACACATTCCCAGTAATCCGTATCACAAACACTGCGTGAAGCAGGTTCATACATGCACATAACTGTTCTGCCCTGCGTTGGACTGCGTCTCAATGTGCACCCGGCCTAAATGTTGAATTAGCCTGAAACGGCGAGCTGTTTCTTGTCGTTTCAGTCTCGAGGATTTCAAGTTAAACCTTTGTCAAAATATGGGATGTTATTAAACGATACAGGAGGAAAGGAAGTCATTGGTTTACTAACTAATTTTAGAAATTTAAACGTTACACAAGATATAAAGGTATTCAATTGTACTATTTATTTAATTTATATTTAATAATGGAAATAGCCTGTCTTTTAATTAGATTAATGGTTGAGAATATATTTAAAAGAAGGAAAAGTTTATCTTCGCCTGTGTTGTCGAGATTATCTGAGCGGGAAAACGGAAATAGATCTTGGTTTATTTTATTTATCGTTTCTGTCTACTGCTTAATTTTTTATGAAGATATATTTTATTTTATATTTTATTACTTAAATAAAACAATTTAGATCTGATATTGTTTTATCAAGATTGAAGTTAAACCTTAGATATTTTAAAATGTATAATCTTTAAAGATTGCTGTAGGTAGAAGCATAAAACATACCATTAATAACATACATTAACAATTTAATTTCATCATTAACTTTTTTTAATGATTTTTGAAAATATTAAAAGTATCTGCAATACTATTAGTGATATATAAATTTTCTTAAAAAATGTTAATCATTCAACTGCCATTGCTACATTCAATTTATAATTTTTATTATTATTACTATTTTAATAATGACTACCATTTACTTTTAATACGAAATTCTAATATTTCATAACCATTTAAAACTCTTCAATTGCCTTATATTGTTAAGTAATTTAATAATTACAGTTAAATAATTTACTAAATGAATGAAATACAATTTGAAATAAATAAATAAAATTACATAACTTGAAAAAAAATATACTGCGCCTAAATTGTGTAAACACAAACGTCGGCATTCCCATTTTATAGTAGAACATTGTTTACTTTATTGCACATCAATTATAGATTTTTTCTTCATTTTTTTCTATAAGTAATTTCAATGACATCTCATTGTGTTGTAAAAGCAGTCAGTGAAAATTAATAAGAAAAATGTGTCAATCAAAATTCATCGCATTCTCTGTATTGAAACCACAGTCTTTAATAGAAATATTCGATTAAGATGTAGCTTATTATATTTTTTAAATTCATGCATTCAATTTTTTCCATTTAATTTTTTTTTTAAGTGCTTTTTTTTGTGTAAAGGCTTAAAGAAGTCAGGAATAGAGGGTTTTGATTTACCAATCTTTAAAAACATTTATAATCAAGCATGACAAAAGACGTGACAAAAAGTAGTTCCTCAATCCGTTGCTAGCCAACGCCAATAAAATTATCACTAAAAAGATGTTTATATCATAAACCCTGTGATTTCATATGGGATGAAGACGAAATACCTACTTGGAACTTGGAAAAACTGCTAAGAATAGAAAGGAGGATCTTAAGAAAAATCTATAGGGCCAGGAAAACACAGGAAGGTTACAGGCGAAGATCTAACGAAGAGATCTACAGAGAAATAAAAGACCTGGAAACCGAGATAAGAATCAGAAGGCTGATGTTCTATGGGCACATGAAAATGATGAAGGGGGAAAGGTTGAACAAAAAGATCTTTAACAAAAGTTTTAGCTAAAAAAGCGTGGAATGAAGCAAATAAGAGAAAAATTAATGAACCTTAAAATTTCAGATGCCGACTGTCTAGATAGAGACACATACAGGAAAACACTGAAAAATCTCACCAATATTGGAAGAGAAAAAAAAAAAGAAAGTCGAAAATGAAGAAACTTAAATGGGAAGGAAGAAAATCAAGACTCCCAAAGAAGCTTAACCAATGATATTCGCGTGGCTCTTAGTGGCCGGTACGTGATAAAAAAAAAGAAGAGATTATTAACGGGAACTAAAAAATATAGCAAACATTTTGGTAAGTTTTGTATGTAAGAGTCAATGAGCCAAGAAAAAAACGTAAAGTAGTTGATGAGTAAGTAAATCAAATCGTATATATTTAAATTTAATACTCTTCTTTAAGTTATTTAAATAAGCCGCTTACCCTTTGTAATTTTTTTTTTAATTTTGTAATAAAATGCTATTTATAATATTTGATAAATTAATATAATTTATCAACCAACGGCTAGGCAATGCCGAATCAATATTAAACCACTAAAAACTTTTTTATATAATAGAAAAATGCATTATGGGAACTAAAAAGAATAACCTATGCGTAAATAAAACTTAATATCTTAAAATAAAAACTCTTTTAAAAAGAAATGAATTATTAATACTTTATAGATTTAAAAAAAAATAAATTGGAGTATTCTACAGACCGTCATTTTGGGCAAACTTAGTAAATAATATATCTCACTAGTTTTTATTAAGTGACAACTCAAAAATCGTTGGTGAGTTATGACCATGAAAGAAATGGGTAAATATCTCTCTATCATTTTATCAAAACTGTATTAACCTAAATTCAGAGCTTGTCTTTCAGAAGGCACTTGTGTCACTCTTAGTGTCCTAATGTTAATCCTTAACGTCGCCTTAAGAAGTTGAAATATAACTGACTGAAAGTCAAGAATCAAAAACATAATATATATATATTTTTTTTTAAAGAATTAACATTACATTTTTATAATAATATATTTACTCACTTTTTGCCTTGGTCTGAACCTCCTGGACCTTCTCTTCTACACCAACGACGACCATGCCAAGGAGAGACAAGCACTGACAAGCACAGACAAACACTGAGCAATGACTGGCTCCGGCCGAGAGAGCTGTTGTATAGGCTTCTCCCCACCCTGCCCCCCTTCGCCCTACCACTCCTGTCCTACGTACAAAAGGATATTATTTTCTTCTTTCTAGTTTTATTTAATTATTTCTCTCGCGAGTGAGATGTCCTTTCTCTCTCTGTTATCTAGTAAGATTCAGGTATTTTTTCTTTTAGATCCGCGGTGAAGATAAAGCAGTGAAGTTTATACCATAATTGTATTTTTAAAAATCATTTTCTCCCCCATAAGAACCATTTAGTTTTGGGGAAATTCCATATATGTGTATACTATGAACATTCTAATTAATTATTTAAAATATAAAATCTTTGATAATAATCATTGTATTTAAAATTCATTTCATTATATCCATATATGCAAAATATTTTTATTTAATTGGTTATAATAATTAACTGGATAATTCTAATAAATGATTGAGTTAGTCAGGGAGTGTGGTCAAAGATAACAGAATAAGCAAAAATTATTTTATTGTGCCAACGTTTCGACCTAAGATGTAGGCCATCTTTAGTGCTGCCTGGGAGGGGGGGGGGGCGATGTGAGTCCGTAGAATTTCACCTTACTACTGAAGATGGCCTACAAATTAGGCCGAAACGTTGGGACAATTAAATCAGTTTTGCTTATTTTGTGTTATCTTCGACTGCACACGACTAATTCAATCCATTATTATTTATTATAATTTATTTTATTTTATTTGTTACTAATTTTTAAATATTTTTATTTGAAAAGAAAATATATGTCCAGGACCGGGACTCGAACCCGGGTCTTCCAGATCGCTAGTCTGGGACTCTACCATTTGAGCTATACTGGGCCCTAATCAAGCACGCTTCCCAGTCGTGGATCTTTTCTTTTCAAATAAAAATATTTATTAATATATACGTGGTGAAGAATGTTCTTTGAACATTATTTTAATTTGGATCTGGAACCCTAGCGATCTGGAAGACCCGGGTTCGAGTCCCGATCCTAGACAAATCTTTTCTTTTCAAATAAAAACATTATTATTTATATTTTTTGGTTCCCATAAAAAATCTCTCGATTATTTAAAAAGGTTTTTAGTGATTTTTAGATTTAATAATGTTATTTTTCATTTTTGTAAATCGATAGTGTACTACTAATTATAGATTTTATTTCAAGATTAAGTCTCTTGTTAGAGGATACTAATTTTAAGAGAAAGATAATGGTCCGTGTGCAGGTCAGAAAAAGTTCTCTTAAATAGGGAGAACTTTTTATTGGAAAGCCAACGTTTCCACCCACGTTCCAGGTTTTCTACTGGGTTTATAATGGGGTCTAGGGTTGAGTTCACCCTTAGAGCAATCGTCCCGCATACGTCTCGATCTACCCCTGAAACGTTTTCTTCAGTGTTTAATAACATTGTAGATATACGTTCGTGCAATGATTTCTATTATAATAGTGCAAGCTCTAAAATTCCACTTAGTGTAACCTGTTAAATTATTGGAAGACCTTCTAAAAAAAAAAGTGGATTCATCATATTTTGGATAATGATTATGCATTTCTAATAACCATTAAATACATTTTCGGGATGTTTTTTGCTTGGCAAGTTCTATGCAACATTAAAATAACCTGGACCAATACAATGCGTGAAGGGTCTAGGATTCAGTACATGATAGGGACAGTACTGTTTCTGCACAAAGATTGTTTGTTCGGATTCATGCTCAACCGCTGTGTTTTCCCCACAATTGAAGATACCCATGTTGGCTGGGTGAGCCTCAGAAGGGCCGGTTGATCCCACAGAGTCCACTCGTGGCTCATAAAGATTAAATAATTCATCAGCCACAGCTGGATATGAATCTGGAACCTTCAGCACCCGGCACTGTTGCTTTCAATACAGGTTCCATTCAAGACAGGATTTCTTTAATTATGAAGATTATATTTAATGAACAATGAATGATGTGGTTATTTCAGTAAAACTATATTTAGTGGTTAAATTACAAAATTGAATTAAAGCACTTTAATAGAAGCAATCAACTATGATTGATTTTTATCCTCTATTTTGCTATTAACATTAAGTAGGGCCTTTAATGCATGGAATATCAAATTTAATTTAAAATTTAATAACATTCATCTATACAATATATAACATGCTTTGTCCTGAATGACTGACTGATTGACGGATCAACGCACATGCTAAACCGCTGATCGTAGAGACCTGAAACTTGGAGGGTGTGTTCTTTGTATGACGTAGGCATCCGATAAGAAAGGATTTTCCTAAATTCTATTCCTAAGGGGGTGAAAAAGGGGGAGGACAGTTTGCATGATTGCTCACGTGTTTCTTACTCGCAAAATCTACAATTTCCGCTGAACAAAACAAATCAAGTAACATAGTTCACTTCTCGCTCATGCCGCACGACAAATGAAACCGTTAAACTAAGTAATATTTTTCAATACATTCAAGTATTTGTAAATTGTATATCTATTGTAAATAAAATCTTAGAGGATGAGAAAAAAAAAAAAATTTAATAACATTACATACTAAGCCTTTACTGACACGAACAACAGTAAACTTCTGTCCGTACCGTTTGTTAATCAGTGTCAATGTATGTTTCACGGCTGTGCTGATCCGTCTGTGATGAAATTTGATATGGATAATCTCAACCCTGGAGAAGGACATAGGCTACTTTTTATCAACACACCACTCAGGCGAAGTTTATATAAAACTGTAACCTGATTGACTAACACCCAGCGGTCAACGCACAGCAGAAACCACTGAACTTAGCATCTTGAAATTCGCAAATAGGTTCTTTGTTTAACTTAAATGAGCACTAAAAAAGGAATTTGGACAATTTCACCCCCAAGGGCTTCCCCCTTAATATAATAGGAGTTCAAAGATGGTATGGAATCCGTCAGTTTTGAAGTTATACATCTGAAATTTCGGATGTACGAGTAACTTATAGTTAAAAAAATAAATTATTTATTTAAACTGATCTGTCACGAAACTTTAAGTGGCAGACCAAATTCCACGCGAGCGAAGCTGTGGGAAAAAGCTAGTCTATAACAATAAATAAATAATTAATTATAAAAATGCATCGACTTACTTTAATCAGTCTAATATGAATTTTAATAGCGTTTTCCATGAATTTAATTATTGGGAACTGAAAAACAATCGAATTGAAATGCGTAGCTAGTTGAATATTTATAATTCTTAAGGAAAACAGAATTAAGGAATTACGCGTTCGACATTAAATACTTCAGAGAATTTGCGTGTTTCCAAACTCAAGATTAATTACATTGGTTTAATTCTATAATTAGTTGAATTGACCTGCCGATGGTTAGTTATGTATATAGCGATTTGAAGGCAATCACTCGTAGGTAATAGAAAAAAAATCAATACAAGTAGATTACAAATTAAAAAAAGGATATGACAATGGTTGTGTAGGAGAGTTGATTTGTTCGTGA
The DNA here is from genome assembly GCA_964056705.1 of Troilus luridus. Lineage (NCBI taxonomy): Eukaryota > Metazoa > Arthropoda > Insecta > Hemiptera > Pentatomidae > Troilus > Troilus luridus. Next base: position 102,746,781 of record OZ057416.1, on the reverse strand, counting down.
TCATGCTAATCCACCAGATTTTTCCTACAATTAAAGACGTCTGCTGGCATATCTGAGTTGGCATTTAGTCGCACAAGGTCATCAAGAAGGAAGACACATCCTTCAGATGATCTATTCCTCCTGTTATCCCAGTTACTCTTCGATTCTTAGCGACAGGAGATTCTTACCCTACTCTCCGCTCTCAGACTAAAAAGGTTGACAGAATAAAAGGTTCGTCATTGACTTAATCTATGAATAAAGTGATGACTATATTTTTCATACGTACACTTAGAGGTGGTATAATATATTTACGATCATCAATGATTTTAGAAAATTATGTTTAAACCATAATAATAAACATACCGTGATGCAAAAGGGTAATATGTAAAATATTAATTTCAGATTACAAAATAATCAATTTAAACCTCCAAAGTTGGCAAGTATTATATCTGCAGCTGGCGTAAATAAGCAGTTAAGTCGAATTCCATCTAAAATAAGTTAATCGTACTGAAGTAAGCAAGGTTTACTGAAATTTTCGTAGTCCATTAGTGGCTAAGTCAGGCATTGACTTGAAAATGGAGTTATTTCATATATTATAACTCAATTTCAAGCCAAAGACTAAGAGAATGGAACGATTCCGTTTCTCTCAATACAGTTACCTCATTTCGAACGAAATTCGACTTTACCACTTCTTCGCCACAGTAGATAAATGATGTGTACTCTAACATCATCTATAAAAATATTCGTTCTTACTGGCATTCAAAGTTAATTTGAAATATATGATTATCAAGTTCAGTTAGCATAGAAAGCTAAAGACACAGACGGTTAAACGATTATTTAATGTTGTTTAATGGTAGGAATTTTAATGTAACTTTAAATACTTAATGGGATAGCATCCATAGAAAAATAAATAATTGGACAAGTTTTGGGAAAATAAGAGGTTTAAGTTTTGTTTTTTTATTATGATTAATAATGATGTATAATATGGCATTGGCACAGAATAATAATTACAGTGAGCTTGAAATGACATAAAACGAGATTTAAAAGCTCGATATATTTTTCCAAGGTTCAAGGACTTTACATAAGAAATGTCGACAACGAGGTATTACATTTAACCGTGCTATGGTTATTATAACACATAGTCCGTGAGGTTGTTATGGTTATTATAACACATAGTCGTGAGGTTGCTATGGTTACTTGAAATTCAAGGTTACTTAAGTAAAAGTTATTATTTTTAACAAAACTATAGATGTTTTTAATTAAATAAATATTCATACAGCATTCATATATACATAAGTATTTGATAGTTCACTAATTTACGACGATGAAATCTAAATTTAATTAGATTAGAAGAGAACGGATTTGTCTGAGTTGGATACGACCCCTGGTAGCTCAGTGGCTTAGAGTACTTCTACGGAGAAGCAGACGACACGGATTCGAATCTCGGCCAGGGCAAATCTTTTCTCTTCAAAACAAAAATATTTAAAAAATAATTACCATAAAAATAACAATTAATAAAAATAAATTATAAATAACATATTGACGTATGTCAACAAGATCCTAATTAAAATAATGTTCAATGGACATTCTTCCACGTATATACATCGCAAAAATTGCGAGAGCACGGGGATGTAGGATCGGTGAAGAGAACGGATTTGTCCGAATTGGATACGACCCCTGGTAGCTCAGTGGTATACAGCACTGCTACGGAGAAGCAGACGACCCGGGTTCGAATCCCGGCCAGGGCAAGTTTTTTCTCTTAACAACAAAAATATCTAAATTTAATTACCTTAAATAAATCCCTGGTGGTTAAGAGTCATCTCGGAGAAGTCACCTCTCGCACAATTGTTGTTCTAGTTCCATCTCTACCACGCACTGAACTCAAGACCCTTCATATCTACCGTGATACTGTTTTTGTTTTTTTTATAAATTATAAGGGACTTCTAAGTTAACCGTCGTAAACCAATGATATCCTGTCCTCTAGATTCCTTTAATAGTATCCCACTGATTCCTATAGAACAGATCCTGCTCTTGACAAACATCCAACTTGGGTTCCTCATCCTAGAGGGAAACTATAAGAAAGTGCTCGTCGTTTCAGGCCACTTCAACATTTACTAGACAGACGCTCTAAGCTCCCAATTAATTACAAAAGGTTCATATACATGACTATTGTTATAAGACCTATTTGGACTTGAGCAGTAAAGCTTTCGGGCTTCACTAAGCCATCGAATCCTCTCGTATTCAATCCCGACAATTCAAAATCCTTCATAAAATCCTCAATGCTTCTTACTTTGTTCCGAATAAAATCATTCTTAATGTCATATTTGTTTCTGATTTAGCACGAACCCGATGCCAGTCCTTTCATGACAAACTCAAACCCACCAGTTTTAAATCTAGATCCCTCAATAGTCCTCCGAGGTGTCTGAAAAGAATATGGCCTCGTGACCCACCAACTTAACTCTCTTATTTCGGTGCTGTAAGTCCATTGTTTCTCTTCTTGCTTTTAATTACTTGCTATTATATATTATTATTATTTATGAACTCAATTATTTATTACAATAGTAAATTTCAATAAATGAATATTAAAATATTTGCATTTTGAAGAGAAAATATTTGTCCAGGCCGGGATCGAACCCGGGTCGCTAGTCCGGGACCGTGGTCCTCTAACCAACTGAGCTAAAAAACTATCTATCTAACATCTAGCTCAGTTGATTAGAGCACCGCGATAGAGACGTGGGCGACGCGGCTTCGAATCAAACGCGCTGGAAAAATCTTTTCTCTTCAAAATAAAAATATTTAAAAATTATCTCCATCATAAAAATAATAAATATTAAATTTTACAAATAAAACAACAAAAAGCCGTGGCATTTCTTTTCTTATGAGACCATCGCAATATTTAATTGATTTTACAACTGTCATTATGGGCCGAGAATGAAATGTGAGAGATTTTCATATATTTTTAAAACCTGGATTCAATAAAAATACTGCAAGTTATGGCACAATATTGTAAAATTTTAAGTATTAGTTTATTTACATATTTTGAGCATATCTCTTTATTGCATGCCATAAATCACATTAGAAGTACTTTTCCTTGAAATATTTCAAGGCAGAAAACCACTGACATCATTACATTCCACAGTCCCAAGCCACGAAATTTCCTCTTCAAAGCGTGATCTTTTTCTTAAAAACAATAAACTGTTTAAATTAATATTAATGCAGTGTTGACATATAATATAATAATATGTGTATTTTTATTACTACTTCTAATCAATATTAGAATTATCTTCTTCTGAATCCTGAACAAAATAAAAAGCAAAACTTACTAGGGTTAATGTTAACATTTTTTATCCCACTCCGAAATTCCTTGCGATATGTCCAAGGACTGAAGAAAGAATTAATGTATTTTTTTAAACACTAATAAAAAGGATTCTTAATGAAAGTATAATATATATTAAATTATTTATTGAAGTTTAAGACGGGTCATTTTTTTTTTTTTCTCCAGCGAAAAGACCTTAAAGACCACGCGAATATCATAACTATATACAAATGAGTGCTTCTTTTTCATCTGTTTCCTCTTTTCCCATATGTGCCTTCATGAGATTTGCGTGCCTATGTTTTCTCTCCTCAGACCACGCAAGACCCTTTTTGGGGCGTTTTTTTCCCACAAGAACCATTATTCCCCTGAGCATTATTCCCAGTATTCATCTCTGTCAAAACAATTTTGGTCTGTTAGCCCCACTTGGTCCATATCATCCTTAAGTTGTTTGAAATATCCTGTTTAATTTTTGTGCCGGTGGATTCGCTGAATAATTTTATGGTTTAGTCTTTCAGGATTCATCCTCATCATGTGTCCATAGAACCTAAGCCTTCACACCCTAACGTCAGTTTCTAAGTATTGTTACGGTCAGAGCGGGAAGTAGGACCGGCTGAGAGGATTAGGCAAACAATGGGATTAAGCGGAAGGGATTAAAGAAGTTGCCGAGGCCAATCTCGTTCAACCTGGATCGGCCTGGATGGTTCTCGATCTTGTTCCGAGTAATGCCCCACACCGACCTACCTTGCCTATATAAAAAGGACAGCGTTTTCGGGCGGCCAGTCAGTAATAAGCCAGTGAGTAGCAGTCGTTAACTAGTGGCAGTGTGTGTGAGTTAGTTAGTATTAGTATCAGTCTGTAATAAGTGCTTAGTGAGCAACAGTGACAATTAGTGGCCGTGTAATAAGTGTAATAAACTGTGTGGCAGTTTGTCATATTTGGAGAGTCTTACGGTCGGTGGACTTTAGTTAGCGAACTGTAAGTGTTAATTTGTAATTGTAAACTATAGTGTAATATTATTGTATTAGTACAAATTTATATAAATAGTTTAGTTACTTAGTATAAACAATATCTTATATTATTTGTATATTATCTTAGAAATTAGATAACATTTAGTAGAATATTATTATTGTAAATTGATATTAGTTTAATAATTTAACTGTTTTAAATAATCTCATTGTATTCTTTCTAATTTGTTAATAAATATTAGATTCTTGAATTAAGTAATAGTTTAGTCCATTTTACACCCAGTAGCCCGTAACAGTATGTTGTTTCCTTATAGATTTCTTGATTCAACCTCAACCTGTATTATAATAAATTAATGAATAAATGTTATGAGTGAAATATATTGACAAGAAAGTAAAAGTATGTACAAAAAAAATATATATTCAGGGGTAGTGCTCAAATGATAGGTTTAGGTTAGAATGTCTCGAAGCCATCTCCTTTTCAGAGTATTATTTGGAATCGAAGAGGTAGCTAGGTTTGAAACTAGTGATAAGTGGAAATGAAGTTTGTCATGAAAGAATTTATATCGGGTTCTGGCCAAATTATGGTACATTAAGCTCATTGTGGATGATTTTATTTGTGACAAAGTAAGGAACATTGAAGATTTTACGAAATATTTTGGATTATAAGGAATGGATATCACAAAAATTCGTTGAGTTAGTAGAGTCTCAAACCTCTACTCCGTAAGTCCAAATAAGTCTTTTGTAATTCATTGGGAGCTTAGAGCGTTTGTCTAGTGAGTAGTGGGATATTATTAAAAGATACTTTAGGGCAGGAAGTCATTGGCTTCCAACGAAATGATTTGACTGAATTTATGGAAATTAATTTTAATCCCCTAGTTTTGACAACATTCTTCAAGATCAGTGATATGGGGTTGAAGAGTATGAGATACAATAACTGGATTATTGTTGACTGATAATACACATGTATCATCAGCATATCTGGTAAGGATAATATTATGATGGGTTGAGATATCAGCTCTATAAATTGTGTAGAGAATTTGGCCGAGAAAACAGGTTTGGAGAACACAATGAATACCATCAGATCGTGAAAAGCGGAATGAGTAGACATTATTTGGATTCGCTTTGAATGATCTGTTGGCAAACATTTAGTAGGATAGGATTGGGTAGTCAGAAAGTTGCTATGTGTGACATTATATGGAACATTATGAGTACCTAAGTAAATATGTTAAGAGGCATCCAGAAGGTAGCATAAATGTCCCAGCGTCAGTGGTACCTTTACTCTTAAGATACAGAACAGGCAGTTGTAGGCAAGAAGCGGGTAACGCAACAAGTAGACTGTCACATCTAGCAAAAATGCCCCCCTTTCGTCTTTTGTAAGTAGATATATAAGTTATCTTGTAACCATGAACAGCACACAAGAAATTTAATGTTATTCAATAATAATTATTATTTAACAAACAACTGATCAGACAAACACGCCTACCTTTGGAGAAGAGAGGGATATGTCTCTTATTCATTAATGATATAGAATTACTACATCTCAAATATAACGATCTCAGGGTGGTATCCCATTTTATTATGAAAATATTTTTCAGACCAAAGTATCCAAATATCACTCATACAAACGCATTTACGATTTAACAATTCGGATAAGAATAGCCCAGTTCCGTTCCCATAGACTCCATAGAATTTCCTTCCACGGAAGAATGAGCCTAGATTACGAGCAGAGTTGAGTCAGTATTAGTCAGTCAGTAATGACTCTATCAAGGTAACCAGAGCTAATTTGAGATAATGCTTTTATTTTTTTCCCTTGCAGAGGAAGTTGACGTTTAAATTATGTTTTTGATATATCATATATTTATACCATGATTAATACATAAGGCCCGGCTGTACTTCCGCTGTTGTATAAAATAGCTTAAAAACTCAATAGTTACAACTCATGTTATGTATAGGGTTCAGTACTAGTAGAACAGTACAGTTTTCATGTCAACAGTTGTGCAAGCTGATGTTTGGGCCTCAAAAACCAGGTTATATCCCCATTTAAGAGTACCCAATTTAAAGAGACAACGTTGACTCTAGCTTCCTCAGGTTCGATTCAAGGCTGTTAAAATTAAAACAGAAATAATCAGCATAACTATCAGATATAAAATTGCAAAAAAAACTCAAATACATTTTAACGCATACTGAAATAAAACTACCGGTTTGTTTCATAATACGTCACTTTATGTTGCTATGCTTAATCGGACTATGGTATAGTGGGACTCCTAAATTTTGCTTATCGAGGTATGATTAGGATAGGTATCTATAAAACAATCATCCTTCCATCTCTTCTCTACGGATGTGAAACCAGGCCGCTAACACTGAATGATGAACAATGGCTTCAGGTATTCGAAAATAAGGTGCTACGTAGAATATTCGGTCCAAAAAAGGATATAGGGGACTACAAAACGCGGAATTGCGAAGGATGGGTCAGGTAAATATAATTCAGGTGATAGCGTCAAGAAGATTATGATGTGGCTGTAAAGTTGCTGGGCTTAGTAACGAACGAATTCCTAAGATGTTAATAGGATCTGTACCGACTGGGAAGCGTCTGAGGGGTAGACCGAGGCGTAGGTGGGAGGATTGCGTTAGGTGTGATCCGGCGGGTTTGAGTTTGGGTCGTACTCCGTGGGTGGAGGTTCGTAAACAGAGATTGGTGGTATCGGCATCGAACCTTCGGGTTCACTAAGCCTTTATTTATTTATTTATCTATAACGAGTATCTGACGCCAAACAGGATCGTAACCACCATTTTACTTCCCCTCCGAAGGACGGAATAACTACCTCTTCATAAATCCAAAGACCACCCGCTCAGGTGCGATCCCGCTATCAAAATTAGATGTTACATACTAGTTATTTACCCTTGTATCATAGGTTTTAGTGCTTTTACACTTGATTTGTCTTGCATTGTATTTGATTGTATTCTTGTATTTTATTGTCTTCTGTAATTCTACATCGGCAATAGAAGGCAACAATGACATGGAGAATTTTCTAAGGTGTCTTCTGGTCTGATGTGCTCTGGACTGGACTAGATTAATCTGATCTTGTCTGGTATGGTCTCCGGTAATAATTGTATTGTATTTTTATTGTCTTGCGTTTCTTGTATTGTCTTGTTTCAGTTCTGTTGTCTTTTCTTGGATATAATAGAGATTTTTTAGTGGAAATATTCAATATATAAAATGCTTTGCCCTGAATGGCTGACTGACAGATCAACCCACGGCCTATACCGCTGATCGCAGAGTCCTGAAACTTGGAGGGTGTGTTCTTTGTATGACGTAGTCATCCGATAAGAAAGAATTTTCCGAAATTCTACACCTAAAGGGGTGAAAAAGAGGGGGAAAGTTTGTATGCTTGCTCACGTGTTTCTTACTAGCAAAATCAACAATTTTCGCTGAACAAAGCAAATCAAGTAACATAGTTCACTTCTCACTGCTGCCATGCGACAAGTGAAACCGTTATACTAAATAATTCTTTTCAATAAATTCAATAACATTACATACTAATCCTTTACTGACACAAACAACAATAAACTTCTGTCCGTCCTGTTTCTTAATCAGTGTCAATGTATGTTTCACGGCTGTTCTGATCCGTCCGTGATGAAATTTGATATGGATAATCTCAAGCCTGGTGAAGGCCATAGGCTACTTTTTATCAACACACCATACAGGCGAAGATTATATAAAACTGTAACCTGATTGACAAACACCCAGCGGTCAACGCACAGAAAAAACCACTGAACTTAGCATCTTGAAATTCGCAGATAGGTTCTTTGTATAGCTTAAATGAGCACTAAGAAAGGAATTTGGACAATTCCACCCCCAAGGGTTTCCCCCTTAGTATAATAGGGGTTCAAAGATTGTATGGAATCCGTCAGTTTTGAAGTTAGACATCTGAAATTTCTAATTGAGTAACTTTTAGTTAAAAAAAAAAAAATTATTTATTTAAAATGATCTGTCACGAAACTTTACGTGGCAGACCAAATTCCACGCGAGCGAAGCCGTGGGCAAAAGCTAGTATTCAATATTTAGAAAGGTAAAAGCAATGAAACCTCTCAACTATGTTTGTAAAACTGGAAAATAATGAACAGATGGGATTTCTGTAGATTTAAGTGTAACTGTAGAGTTTAGTGGACTCTACAGTTGGCGAATCTTATTTGGGCTGATGGTGGTATTTTTCAGAATGATGCCAGAATACACATTGACTATTTATTTATTTTGGCCTATTTTAAGGCTTTGGTTTCTGGATTTATACCATAAAAAACAAAAAAAAAATGCACCACAACCCCTGAAGGGTCTTGTCTTGGGTTCAGTGCGTGGTAGAGACTGTACTTTTTCTAGGTTAAAACTAGGGCTAACTGCAGGGAGGTGATATGTCCTAGATCACAATTGACTGTAAGTATACTCACCAAGGGTACCTACTTTTAGAGCCGGGTAAGGCCCACGAGAGTTCCCAGATCTGACAGTGTTCATCCTTGGCTGTATACAGATTAAATAAATTGTCCGATAAGAAACAGCTCGCCGTTTAAGGCGACTTCAACATTTACTAGAAAAACCCTCTAAGCTTCCAATTAATTACAAAAGACTCATATACATGACAATCATTAGGCCCATCTGGACTTATGACCTTTGGGGCTCCACTAAGCCATCGAATTCCTCTCGTATTCAATCCTTACAATCCAAAATCCATCGTAAAATCCTCAATGCTCCTTATATTGTTACGAACAAAGTAATCCATAATGATTAATGCCCCGTTTGTTGCTGATTTGGCTCGAATCCGATTTCAATCTTTTCATGACAAACTTCATTTCCACTCAAACCCACTAGTTTCAAACCTTGCAACCTCTTCATTTCCTGATAGTCCTCCGAGCTGTCTGAAAAGAAGATAGCCCCGTGACTTTCTAAGCTGAACTTTTTATTTGAGTACTACCACTGGGTAGTTTCTCTACTTGTCTTCATGTCAATGTATTCAGTCATTTTATTTACTTGTTGTATTTTGTATACAGTTGTAAATTTCAATAAATAAATTTAAAAAAAAAAAATTATTATTACAATTATACCTAAACATAAACATACATTACTGCTCACTATAAAATAACAGTCGTTGTTCTCTATAAATAAAGAAATATTTCTTGTTTATTAAATCTTGCTGTATTTCAGTTTTATTTATGTCACTGTTTAACTTTTGCCCGTTATATTTCAATATATTTTCCTTTGATACAAGTGTTTCTGTTGTAGCAATATTTAAAACTGTTCGTATTTTGCAAGATTTGTTTATAACCTCAATTAGTTACAGTACATAATGCATGAAAGATCTAATATTAGCAAGAGTTAGTTTCAATCCTTGAGATTTCAATCGTTTGGAAAAGTAGCATCATGTCCGAGAAAGTCCCCATTATTTGGGGTATGTTGATATAAAATTATTATTTTATTAATTTTAATAAAATTATAAATCTAATAAAATTATTATTTTACTAGCCCAACCACGGCTATAAATACATTAAATAATGTATTACCTCAGCCGGAACTCAGCGCTATACCCACTGACCTACTCTGCTCACAAAGTGTTAATTAATTATTATATTAGAGCACTGCTTCGGAGAAGCATAGGACCCGGGTTTGAAGTATTGTTCAATGAACATTCTTCCCCGTGTATACATCGCACAACTTGCAAGAACACGGGGATATAGGATCGGTGAAGAGAACGGATTTGTCGGACTTGGATACGACCCCTGGTAGCTCAGTGGTTTAGAGCACTGTTACGGGGAAGCAGAAAACCCGGGTTCGAATCCCGGCTAGGGGAAAATCTTTTCTCTCCAAAACTAAAATAGTTAGGAAAAGTAACATCATGTCTGAGAAAAGTCCCCATTATTTTCTCTATGAAAATTTTATATTATTATCATAAATTATATTACGATAATAATATTATATTACGGAATGGCTCCAATGGATTGAGGCCCCTCTACGCTGAATGGCACAAAAGAGGTAGCGAAAGAAGAGGAAGAGAAATTATATTAGGAGTTGTAAATTATATTTATATGGTTTTCTAAATTATAGTTAATGGCTTTTAATTATACTCATATATCGATAAATTGTTCAAACAATCACTAAATGAAGTATCGATTACTCTAAACGAATTTTTCTCTGCTTTGTTATCAAATATCGATATGTAACAGCTGATCAAGGCCAGATAATTTCTTTATGAAATATGCGGAATCAACTTTCGCATTCTAGTTGTCCTTACTTACGTTACGGTACGAAGTAAGCGCCAGTTACACTACGATTACTTTCTTATTAAACGTTTGTGCTCAATTTTAGGAATAACATAAAATGCATAAAATCACGAATAACATAAGAGCAATAAAAATAAATAAATAATTCCTGTAAAACTCAATAATAGTTTCTAATTTTACATCTAGTATAATTTTACCTCTAAATATTTCATTTTAAAGCTGTAAATCGGGACGGACCTTTACGGAGACACCACCTTTCTTATGCTCACAATTATTACTCTTTTTAAAAAAGCAACAACTTTTTCGTATCTCTCATCATTCTATTCACGGGATTCTGAGCTCAAACTCTTTAAATAATTTTAATATAGTTAAAACAAGATAAAAATATTAAAAACGAAGAATTCCAGTCATTTATGTATCACACAGTCACGATTGTGCTCTTCCCAATACGAACTATATCCGGAAAAATAAAGATATCATTTTTCTAATTTCACAAAGAATTCTTCTAAAAACTGAGCTTCGCAACAGGAAATATTTATAATAAGAAGAACCTATCCTCTTATGCCAAAATAAGCCACTACAACACGGTGATAAGACCATTAATTTTGTGTGCTATGGAGACAACAAGTCTCCCTAAACTAGAAAAATTACTAAAACAGAGAGAAGGATCCTGAGAAGAATTAATGGACCCGAGAAAACGCAGGAAGGTTACAGATTAAGATTCAACTATGAACTATACAGGATGATGTAAGACTTGGAAACCGAAATAAGAATCAGAAGATTCTACGGGAAAATGGTAAGAATGAACCAAGGGAGACTTAACAAGAAAATATTTGACAAAATCCGTGAATACAAGAGCGTATGAGAGTATGTAAAACAAATGAGAGAGGAACCAGAAAAATTGAAATTAACAGACAAACGCTGCCTAGATAGAGAACAATACGGAAAGAAATTAAAAGAGATCAATGTTCTTGTGGAAAATAATGAAAAACGGAAGGATACTGTGTGGTCAGAAGAAAACAAACAAAAGCACGCAGATATGATAAGAAAACACTGGAAGAATCTCAGGATTTGATAAGCATGTGAGTAGGAACTGTAATGCGAGATTTACAATATTAAAAATATAGAAATCATTCAAAGTACTAAGATTTTTTATATTTTAATTGAGTTAAATGTTGATCAATTCTGTATTTATCAAGTCTTTATTATCTAATCAAATTTAGCAAAGTTTAATTTTAAGAATTAGATTAACTAAGACCAGGATATTAAGGTCACTAGACAGTGGCACCAGCTAGGCTGATTTATTTCAGAGACGCAGTTTGTCCTTTTTAATTAGCCTATGAAAATCTTTAAGCATTTATTTTTATAAATTTGTTAAACTTGAGACGGCAGCATAACTATAACTGTTTTTTTAGTGTTCCTTTTTTTTTTTAACTTAGCTTTAATTAATTAACACTTTGTGAGGGGGTAGTTCCAGCTGGATTCCCGGGAATAGCAAAATAAGAGATGCGTTTTTTTTTGCTGGAGAAATCATTCTGAGAATAAGTGGGGTGTCTCCGTAACGGTCCGTCCCGATTTACAGCTGTAAATGAAATATTTAGATGTTAAATTATACAAGATGCATAATTAGAAACTATTATTATGTTTTACAGGAATTATTTATTTATTTTTATTGCTCTTATGATATTGGTGATTTTATTAGCTTATTCTAGAAATGTTTTATTTTTTTATGCAATAAAGGGATTTTCATTAATAAAAATATTAAAATGGCGCTTACTTTGTACCGTAACGTAAGTAAGGACAACTAGAACGCGAAAGTCGATTCCGCATATTTCATAAAGAAATTCTCTGGCCTTGATCAGCTGTTATATTTCGATATTTTATAAAAGCAGAGAAAAACCAGTTTAGATAAATCGATACTTCATTTAGTGATTGTTTGAATACTTTATCGTTATATGAATATAATTAAAAGCCATTAATTATAAATTATAAAACCATATAAATATAATTTACAACTCGTAATATAATATATTTAAATAATAATTTTATATCAACATACACCAAACAATGGGGACTTTTCTCGGACATGATGCTACTTTTTCCAAACGATTGAAATCTCAAGGAATGAAACGAAGTCTTGCTAAGATTAGACTTTTCATTCGTTATGTACTGTAACTAATAGAGCTATGGTAAATAAATTATGTAATGTGTGTGGGGCCAGATGAACCTCCTAAGGCTCACTCAGTGACGCACGATCTGGGACTGTACGATACACTGTACTGACCCAAGACACTTGATGTGTTGTAGTGGTAGTTTTTCATTTTTTTTATTTACTCCCACTTTTTTGGTTTATTTTCCCTTAAAAAAAATGAACACATAGGGTCTTGTATTCAGTATATGGCAGATATTGTATCCTGGAAAAGGTGCACAACAAAGGTGATTTGTCCGAGATAATATGCATCTACCAGGTTTTACATAAATTAAGGGTATTCACTTTCTTGAAGCTTGAGTAAGCCTCTCTGGATGATCTGCAGATCCTATAGGGTCGATTCACGGCAGTAAACACAGAGTTTAATTGAATTTCTAGACCTAAAGCTCAGTAACTCCAAATGGATTAAAAATACAAATATATCCTCTGACAGTTAGTTCAAGTACTTTTGGAATTATTTAGTATTTTAGAGGAAAATATGTGGTGTATTTATAGTTATAATTTCGATATATTATCAATATTAGAGATAGACAGGAAAATAGTTGATACAATTAGTCTGGGGTTGCAGTCAATAATAACACAAAATAAACCTGAAAAAAAAAACCTGTACCACTACAACCCGTTAACGGTATATGGTAGAGACTGTACTGTTTCATGGTTCTACAAGGAGGTGACTTGTCCTAGGTCACGCTCAACCGCCAGATTTTTCCCTCTTATTTCGGGTACCCTATTTTTATAATATTTTATAGAGGCTGGGTGAGCCCCAGGAGGGTCCTAGATCCCGCTGCAAACAGACTAAATAAAAATCATGGCCTACAGCGGGATTTGAACCAGAATTTCCGGCATGTCAACTCAGTGCTCTACCACTGAGGCACTCCGCTCCCCTAACACTAAATAGGAAAAACTTATTTATTAGTGCCGACGTTTCGGCCTACAATGTATGCCATCTTAAGAGCTAAGAAGAAACACAGAAAAATAACTATTAGAACATTGCAGTACTAAGAATTAAAGAATAATATATTGAGTATAGAAAAGTGGAGAAATGTAGCATAAGATAGTTTATAAAAGATTTATAAGGATAACAAAATGACAAAATGTGTGAACAAAAAGGTAATAAATTAAAGAAATATAAAAATTAAGATAATTGAGAAACTAAAAAGTAAGATACGAAATGAAAAATACAGAAGAAGTTACAAATGTAAAACTTAGTAATACAGGTAATGATATAAAATGTATGAAAATAATCGTATAAGAAAGTTATAAAAATATGAATAAATATTAATACTAAATATGATGTATATGTATAAATATAGAATACATTAATAGAAAGTAATGCATGTAACACTAAATAGCATGTACAGATTTCAAATGTAAGATAATTTATGTGTGGGAAGAAAAAATAAATAAGAATTATATTGATACAAAAATATGATGTTAACGTAGAAGAAATGTAAAAGATGTAGTATTTAAATGATGATAAACATATTAATGAATTTATCAATAAATTATGCAAAAAGTGTAAACACAATAAAAACCCACTTATATAAAATATAGGGAACTACACAAAACATAGTACAAAGCGGTATGTACTAAAAGAACAAAGCATTTATTATTGTAGGATACCAAATTATCTTATATTATTGTTATTGTTCATGTAGATGTATAGAAGATACTAAGAATGCATAGATACAATTTTTGTTTATTTTGATTATAATTTTTTTTTTCTCACTGCTGAAAGTTTTTTTAGTATAATTTTTTTTATAATTAATTTTATTTTAGTTGTTACTAATTTTTAAATATATTCATTTGAAAAGAAAAGATATGTCCAGGACCGGGACTCGAACCCGGGTCTTCCAGATCACTAGTCTGGGACTCTACCATTTGAGCTATCCTGGGCCCTAATGAAGCACGCTTCCCGGCCATGGTCATATCTTTTCTTTTTTCTGATCCTAAGTCCCCGCGTTCTTGCATTTTGCGAAGTATACGAGAGAAAGAATGTTCTTTGAACATTATTTTAATTTGGATCTAGTTGACTTACGTCATTATAATTATTATAATTAATTTTATTTTAGTTGTTACTAATTTTTAAATATATTCATTTGAAAAGAATATTTTAATTTGTTTTCTTTCATTGTAAATGTGATTCTTTGTAGATACATTTAAATTTGTCTATTAAGTTTTTGAGTTTGAGACTGGTCTGTTTGGTACAGCATATTACATTTGTGAATTGTAACAAATTATATTAGACATAAATAAAAATGATGATAAATTATAATAATGGATGTTATTACAACATGTGATGGATGATGCGATGAGGTGAAGGGAGATGTGGGTGTGAAGAAAGAAAAAGGAGTAATTGTATCCTTCATATAATATCCATATTGTTAATGTATTTTATTTTATTAGTCATTGATTTTGCTAATAATAAATTAGTTATTGAATATTGTTAATGATTCAGAATTACCTAATAATATTAGTTGGACAGTATTTGATTTTTCAAATTATTAATCGGCATACATTTTTCATTTTAACTATAAGGTTTTATTGAAAATAATTCTTAGGGATGTCGTTTATTTGTTATGGGTTCACAACTCAATTATTATCAGAATGAATAATATGATAAATGATGAATGCTTTATACTTAAAAAGAAAATAACTCAATTATCCTAAGTATTGTACGCGGATCCAGAGGACTCATAGGAAGACCCATAATCGATTGAAGAACTATTGCGAAATCTTCCTTCCAGTAAATACAACCTTCGACTTCGTCGTAACTACTCCACGTGCCGAAGAGATGCGAGTAGAGATAAGCCGGTCCGTCACACCATCAATGGAAGATCCTGATGAAATCAATTATGTAACAAAAGTCAGTGACTTTAATGAATTGAGGAGAGTTGTTTAAATCCTTTTACAACTCTTCGCGCTTATCAGATGTCAACTGCGCACGGCAATTGGCGTCATTCCGAATCATAAATCATTCAGTCGCGTATGCTATTCTTTAATAAACTATCTTTAAATATAAGGTAGATAGTATAATTATTTTTTTCCTTGATGAATTTTCCACTTATATTGTAACATAGAGTGTAAATAAAATATATTTCATATGACCTTGCTATGGCATAATAAATGTTTCTCTACAGGATTTTTGTCATCAAAAATTTTGCAATTTCGCGACACCATTATACCAAGCTTTTGCATAATATGTGTCAATTTTTTATGAAGGAATTCAGATGCAGCATATAACTCGGAACTTATTTAATTTATGATAAAGAAGAAAATAGTTGAGTGGAAGATTCTAATGATAGGCCATCTTCATGGCAAATAGAATAGGTCAGTTTAACATCGATTATTAGACAGTTAGCACATCCGTATTTCCTTCTATTTCCCCTGAAGATGGCCTCCACTGTAGGCCGAAACGTCGGCACTTTTAAAAAATAAGTTTACCTTATTTTTGTGTTTTATTGACTGCACCCCCTGGCCAATTCTATCCTTCTTTATTTAATTTATGGTGTTTTAAATTGTTGAAGATTGGAATTCTTACTGTGCATTTGAAAGCCTTGTCGTCAATGCAGTTTTGCAGGTAGATGACTTGTCCTTTATTATGCATAGCAGTCAGGTTATTCAATTTAAAGAGGATGGATAGCCCCAGGAGGGTCTGAATCTCACAGGGTCCTTTAGATTTATTAAGATAATTTTAATATATATAAAGTAACGATACATTTTTAATTTTAGATTAGATAATATTTAATTTATTTTTCTTGAATGATAATAGTTGACCTTGATATAGATGATCCTCAGTTTTACGTTAGATAGCGATGTGATTAGAACTTGTGACGGACTTATATCGGGCACGTGTTTACTGTGGTATTAAATATTTACGTGTTTATTGTGGTAAATAAACACCCGTAGCCGAAGCCTTTAATTATCTCAAATATAAATAAATACTCTCTTAAATTGGCACGGCCAATATTTTTAATCTATTTATCAGGTGTTTCTTCTGGTTTCGACCGTGATCTAATTCTTTACCGACGTTTCGCTGGCCATACTGGAAGCTTCCTCTGGGTTTAATCTGAGACTGAAAATGTTCTTCTCTACTTTCGGTATTTATAGGTTCTGGGTCCGTGAGCGGAGCCTATTCCTCCAATCATCTGATTGGCTGGGCCCCGACCGTGTGGTCTTTGATTGGGTGGGTCTCAATTGGCTGACTTCTGATTGGTTTGCCATACAGATTTTCAGGTTTTTTGGTTTATTTTTGGGCACGGGTATGTTTGGGAGACACAATTTGCTTAATTTGTAACCATCGTCTCTGTTCTCTGTTCTGCTAATGTTGGTGATTTGCTATCAAAAAGACGTTGACGTTGAGGAAATAGGAAGACGTTGTTTTTATTACCTACAAAACTTGCAAAACATATTTGAAGCGTAAAAAGATGGATAGCAAGTTATCTGCATTGACAGAACACTTTGTGAATACCAGCCATGCTATCGAGTTTGATAAAATTAGAGTGGTCAATATGTGTAACAGCGCGGCAAAAACAAAGATATTAAAAGCAATCGAAATAGAAAAGCACCCCGAAAGTTTCAACAGAGAAGGTGGTTACAAATTAAGCATATTGTGGCTAACAAACATACCAGTGGCCAAAAAGAAAAATCAAATCAATCAGAAGTCAGCCAATTGAGACCCACGAAATCAGAGACCACATGTCGGAATCCAGCAATCAGATGATTGGAGGAATAGGCCCCGCCGACGGACCCAATAGCTATAAATACCGAAATAGAGAAGAACACTTTCAATCTCAGATTAAGCCCTGAGGCAGGTTGCAGTATGGCCAGCGAAACGTCGGCAAAGAATTTGACTACACGGTCGAAACCAGAAGAAACACCTGTTGAATAGATAAAAAATAAATACATAGTATGATTATTGAGACATCATTATAAAAAATATTGTCATCAGCCCAAATGAGCAACAAATCAGCAATAGACACCAATTAACTCCAAGAAATCCCATCACATCCTGAAGAACTTGTCTCATATTTAGGAGTTTACCCGTATTTAAGGGGTTATATTATTTTTACATTTCCAATATTGACTTTTTTCCTTGTGTTGAAGTTTTAATTGGTGATACAATAGAGCGATGAGGAACAATGAAACTAAATATAAGAACTAACCCACATAATATCCACCATGCTTCTTCCCTGTCCTTATTCAAACCCAGCTTTTTCCAACATCTCCTTGATTCTCAAACACTCTAATCAGTGATAATTATTAGGCCAAATCCATCAGAAATGACTAATGACAATAATAGTTATTATTATATTCTTGTAACATTATTCGTTTATATTTATTTTATTTGGGTTAATTTTTTTTCCGGAGCGGAGTGGCTCAGTGGTAGAGCACTGAGTTGGCATGCCGGAAATCCTGGTTCAAATCCCGCTGCACGCCGTGACTTTTATTTAGTCTGTTTGCTGCGGGTGATGGATCATATAGGATCTAGGACCCTCCTGGGGCCCACCCAACCTCTATAAAATGTTATAAAAATAGGGTACCCAAAATAAGGGGGGGATCTGGCGGTTGAGCGTGACCTAGGTCAAGTTACCTCCTTGCAGAACCGTTGTCCATGAAACAGTACAGTCTCTACCATGTACTGAACCCCAAACCCTTCATGGGTTGTAGTGGTACAGGTTTTTTTTTAATTCTTGTTTTTTTATGACAAAAACTTTGTTTTTATTTTATTTTTTTAATATTTATGTGAATAATATATGATTTTTATTATGTAGCTTCTTGGTCAGTTCTATTATTACCATCATACTTTTAACTGATCCATGCAGTTTCCACTTGATACACCTAAGATCGTTATGAGTATGTACTTAACGAAAAAACAAGCTAATTAAACTCTTCAAATTTAGATAAAACATGTTCCGACAAAGATGATTGTAATTACAGTAACACTTTTTATAATCTCTCCAACTCCAAATCACTTTAGGATTGAACATCTAAACAAACAAATAAGTATATGATCCTAATTTAAACATACGCTGCAGCCACTTTTAGTATCAAACGATTGTTTTAGGATCATAATTAACATCATATTACGTTTTATTTGCAAAATGTAATAAGGAAAAATTCTTATTTAATAAACTTATTCAGCTTTTGCAACGATTATAATTAAGTGGAAGAAAATGGTCCGGGTGGAGGTCAATAAACTTCTCTTAGATATAGAGACATGTTTATTAAGTAGCCAACGTTTCGACGTTAAATTATTTACTCAGTAAACAGCCATGAATGGATCCTGGGAAGCCGGCGGACTTTGCCGCGGCTTATGCATCTTCTATAAATTGAGTACTATTAATTTGGAAAATCCTGTCTCAAACGATCTAATGAACCCAAGACCGTTCATAAGTTGTTGTGGCACAACCTTAGCTGCACCAAAATCGCAGTTTTTCTCTTTCTGCAAAACACTTAAAGGACAGGTCAGAGTAACCAGTTTTTAAGTTTGTGTATTGTTGGGAACAGTAAGAGGTTTAACACCAGAACTACGAAGATTTACCATATACAGTCAGAGTTATAAATATTCGTACACTATTATTAATTTTATTTCCTTTCGTTTAATTTTTTATTTATGATATTTTTATTTAATTTAAAAGTATTTAATAACACATTCATAGCTGTAGAATGGAATAAATAAGCTTTCATAATATGTACGAATGAATTAAGAATAATACGTAATAATTTATGATAAGATGCACCCATAACTAACAGTCAAAAGTATTCGTACCCTGGACTTTAATCTTTTGATCCCCCCCCCCGCTTAAGATAGATGGTTTGAGGATTACCTCTAATCAGTCCTTGCCTAGACGCCTTTGCAAAGGTGTGTAATTAAAAAGTGCGTTTTATTTTTTTCAAATAAAAAATGGGAAGAAAATCAAAAGAGACGACCGAAGAGGAAATAAAAAATATTGTGAGTTTACACAATGTATGAATGAAAGAAACATCGCCAAAATTGTGAATAGATCTCGATCAACAGTCCAAAACATTATCGACAGGTATGGATTGAGAAAAAGTTTTATGTTTAGGGAGGGAACGGGACGACTAAGAAAAATCAATTGTAGAACAGAAAGATATATCCTTAGAGAGGTTAACAAAAATACAAAAATTGGCGCCCCTAACATTTTTCTGAATCAGGAGTCCGAGTAAGCTTATCAACAATGCGTCGATGCTTACAAAGAAACGAGCTTCATGGCAGAACAGCTCGACGAAAACCATTGATCAGTGTTTTTAATAAAAAAAAAAGATATCAATGGTCCAAAGACCATCAAACAAGTGAAATTGGCTTTTAGAATAGAGTGATATTTACCGACGAGTGCAAAATAGAAATGTTCAGCACTCAAAGAAAACAAAAAGTAAGGAGGAAAAAAAATACAGCAATGGAGACAAGGTGTATCGATAACGAGGTCATCAAAAATGATTACTAACCAGCTGTTCTTCTTTTTTGACTTATTGGAAGGAGGGGACTCTTTGATCAAACCATACATTTTGTAGGACAAACATTTTTTCATATAATTTAGATAATCATCTTGAGATTTAACAATAAAAAACCCAGTTAGTAATAAATTTTTGAGAATCGTCAAATCGACATATTTTATCCTTGCTACCTCTTTTAGCTACCACACTCGAGAATTTGCGCACAGGAAATTGTTGGGCGTCTCACCGAAACGAAGCTATTCACGAAGATTCAGCTTGATACTAATCAAGTGAAAAAATGGACCATGGATCCTGGACTATAATACAAATTAAAGATATAGGAAAGCAATATTGAACTATATAATAGTGCTTATAGTGAATTGTTAGATAAGAAATATAAATCTACTATAAAGCATCGGTTGATAATATAAAAATAATAACTGATAACGGTAGAGATTAATAATAAGATAATTATTGATAATTAATTATATTAAAACATAGATAACGATTTATAGTTATAATTTATTATCTTCTACTACAGTTATCACTTATCATAATTACGTTGTACGCCGTTATTTTACTGTAGATTTACGTCTATTTAAAAAAAAATTAATTTAAGAATTGGAGAGCGAGATAGCCCAATGTATAGAGTTAACTTGCTCAGAATACCGGTTTCAAATCCAACTGAGGCAGATATATTATCTAATTTAGCCATCGAACAATCCTGTAGGATCTGCAGACCCTCCTAGGGTTCATCTGGGTGGATTGGTGGGAAAACCAAATTGAGGGTAAAACCTGGAGGTTAAATGCGATCAAAGAATTCTCCTCCCTGCACACCAGTTGTCTTGGATAAAACAGTTTTGATTGTAGATTTGTAATGGAGCAGTTTTTTGTTTTTTTACTAAAACACCTACTAAGTCATTCTATTGTTTTCCTCTCTATATTAGTTCTCTCTTTTTTTATTTTATTCTGTGCATTATTCATAATTAATTAATTAGGAACAGTTATAAACTATTTCATCTTTTTTGTAAACCATCAGCCGGACTATCCCCTTCTTGATTTTAGAAGCAATAATTTATCCAATAAACAAAACCTAACAGAATGCAACCATCTACACGGTAGACCTATCAGGCCAGTCCGAAAGTTCGTGCGCATTTTGGCTAAATTTTTAAATGGTGTAATTAAAACACAATTTAACAGTTTAATCTCTGATATATTTTCCTCCGCTATCTACAGTATCTCGCCATCTTTCTGGTAGCTTTTTTATTCCATTGGTTTAAAAAGATTCTGGTTTCGAAGCAAATAAACTTCTGTGTTCATTTTGTATATCCTGTTTAGAATTGAACTTTTTGCCTTGGCAAACATTTTCTAAGCCACGAAATAACTGAAAATCACTTTGGGCAATATCCCGGGAGTATGCAGAATGCGGCAAAAGATCCCAATTCAGTTCATTATTTTTTTCAGTTTTACCACTCGAAAAGAAAAGATATAACACAGCACGTTTATATGCGTTATCGATATTAATTTTTTATCGATACTAATATGCGTCTGATCTTTATGAAATTTGGTGATAAACTGACGAATACATCATTCAAGCGATGACTAGTTTCGACAGGTACGAACTCTTATCTGGTATGAGTCATCGCGAATCCCATACATGCTACTAATGTCATCTCCATTATTTTTAATTTTGTATATCATTCATAATAAGGTCTGCAGCACGTGAAGAGTTACTAAATGATCTTGTTTTTTAAACCATCAGCAGTACCTACTATCTCCTACTTGATTTCATATGCAATAATTTATCCAATAAAAAAAAACAACGTAATCATCTACACATTCGAAACAGATATGTACAGTGTGTAATTTGTTTCCTATTCTGTAGGAGCTAGACTTACAAGGCTATGGGTAATCCACAGTTGGAATTTCCAGTTTGGAAAACACTTCGCTTTAAGGACCTCCGAAGAGATATCGGGCGTCAAACCCGGATCTCGATGATGTTGCTTTCTCCGTTTCGAATTATTGGTCAATTGCATAAGACGTTGGATGAAACAGTAAATAAAATATCTAAATATTTTTATTTGAAAAGAAGAGATATGTCCAGGACCGGGACTCAAGCCCGGGTCGTCCAGATCGCTAGTCTGGAACTCTACCATTTGAGCTATCCTGTCCCAATCAAGCACGTCTCCCGTTCGTGGTCATATCATTTCTTTGTCACTGATCCCAAGTCTCCGCGTTCTCGCAATTTGCGATGTATACGAGGGGAAGAATGTTCTTTGAAGATTATTTTAATTTGGACTAGCGACGTCCAGACTAGCGATCTGGACCCGGGTTCGAGTTCCGGTCCTGGACATATCTGTTCTTTTCAAATAAAAATATTTAAAAATTAATAACAAATAAAATGCAATAAATTATAATAAATGAAATATCCTTTTGGATTTTAGATATATAATGAAGCTAAAATAGCTGTTGCTTTATTGCACATCTAAACAGTTCTTACTGAACAAATTGGAAAAAAACAAACCTAAAGTTGGCCAACAAAGTAAAAAAATCAATGGTGCTCACTTTTATGCAAAAAAAATACAATACAAAACCCCTCCATTGGTTTTTGTCTTTTCATTTTGAATCTTAAGGAATAGAGTTTTGGAGCTCCACTAAGCTATCGAATCCTTCTCGTATCCAAAATCCTTAATGCTCCTTACTGTGTTACGAATGAAGTCATCCATAATTACCTCAATGCCTCTTTGTTCCTGATTTGGCCCGAACCCGATATCAATCTTTTCATGAAAAACGCCTCTACCCCATCTATATTCCCTCTCAAACCCATCTACTTTTTCAATTCCTAAATATTCCTCCACGGCGTTTGACTCGTGACATTATAACTTGAACGTGTTATTTTAGTACTGCCACTGGGTAGTTTATCTACTTGGCTTTAACCATGCCATTAGGTATCATCCCTCCAATTTAATTGTTGTATTATTATAAGCACTGCAATGGAAATGTAGACAACCCGTGGTTCGAATCCCGGTCCTGGACAAATCTTTTCTCTTCAAAATAAAAATATTTAAAATTATAATAATTATTAAAAAATAAATTATAAATAATATAATGGCGTAGTCAACAAGATCCTAAATAAAGTAATGTTCAATGGACATTCTTCCCCTTGTATACTTCGCAAACTGCGAGAACACGAGGATCTGGGATCGGTGAAGAGAAAGGATTTGTCTGACCGGGGTATGGGCCAGGATAGCTCAAGTAGCAGAGCACTGCAACGGAAATGCAGACGACCCGGGTTCGAATCCCGGTCCTGGACAAATTTTTTCTTTTCAAAATAAAAATTATAATAATTATAAAAAAATAAAATATATTATGAATAATATAATGACGTAAGTCAACAAGATCCTAATTAAAGTAATGTTCAATGAACATTCTTCCCCTTGCATACTTCGCAAATTGCGAGAACACGGGGATATGGGATCGGTGAAGAGTTATATACCGTTCCTGAATTAAAAACTCAACAAATACAATTGCCACTTAAGGCTTAACTCCATAATGCTAATGAGCTATGTCGTTATTTTCAAGGTCTGACTGATACCATTTATCGAGAAAAAAAATCTCTAGCACTACAATCCTGAAGGGTCTTGGGCCCAGTGAATGTCAGAGACTGGAATCTTTCAAGGACAACTGTTGTGCAGGAAGGTGATTTGTACACGATCACACTCAACCGCCAGGTTTTCATCAATTAAGGGTACCCAGTTTATATAGGCTGGGTGAACCCCAGGAGATTTTCCATGTCCCACAAGGCCCTTCGCAGCTGACAACAGAATAAATAATTTATATGCTACAGATGACCTAGATATCAGCAGGGCTTATAAGTACGGAATATTTACCTTTAGTTACCTATTATTTTAAATAAAAGTCGCAAATATTACATAAACGTAATTTAAGCATGTCCTGCTTAATTTTGCCCTAATTCTTATTAAAGAGGCTAGTACAAGTAAAATATCTCTTTTGAGATTAATGGCTCAAAGTCATGGCACACTTTCGGAAATGGGCTGCTTAACGATTTATTTAACACGGAATTATTAATAAAAGATTTCAATTAGTTGGAAAGATATGTTTTCCTCCTGTTCTGTACACAATGTATTTGCATATAAATTAATTACCTTATTCAATGCTTGAAGCGTGAAAGAAAAAAAAAATACAATCATGTCATTCTTGCATTCACATGCTTACTTGATAACATAGATCGCGGATTCGTAGCCTGCCGGGTGGCCCTCGGTTTTTTCTAGGGGGGGATAAAAAATCCTTGATTAAACCATCCTTCAGAAGGGACGTAAAACGGGGGTCCTGTGCGATTTCAAGTACTGTTCAAAGATCCTCAATCTACTTGTACCTGGATGGACAAAATTTAGGGCTACCACTGTAGCATAGTTTGTTTAGCCATTGCAGCATAATGTGGCGTTAAATGATTTTAACAAACCGTACAATTAATGCATTCAGAAGCAGTAATATAAGGATATGTTTGGGAATTCGGAAATTAGGAGGTCTATTTCTAAAAAACTATATATTTTTTATAGATAGAAACATCAATCATATTTATTTATGAAATAGCCTTATTCGTTTCGTTGGATATTAGCATGGTGACTTTGATTTTGTTTGCGACATTTCTAAATAATGGAATAGATTTGAAATCAAACTATTGTAAAGTATCGATAGTTTATCAATTATATCGAAATAGCCACCTACCAATAGAATTCCTTTATTTTTGACCTTGAAAAGGTGAAGAGAAGTTATCACTTATGACATACAAATATACTGTAATATCCAACGAGGAAAATATATGAATTACTATAATAGCTCGTGAACTTGATCTTAGTTCATATAATCGTAACACTGACTCATGAGAAAAAACTCCCAATTAAAGGGTTGGAATTACAAATATAATTTAACATTGTGTAATGTCAATTTAAAAATCGTAATCTAATTATGTCTAGACATAATATGTCAATACATATCTCTGTGTTATATAAAAAAGTTTTTAGTGATGTCACAGTTTATGGGCGTTGCCTAGCAACAGATCGAGGAACTACTTTTTGTTTAGTCTTTTGTCGTGCTCGACCAGTTTAATTATAAATATTTCCAAAAATTAGGAAATCACAAAGCCACTGTTCTTGACTTCTATAAGCCATGAATGGTAGTATAATTTGTAAAACAGAGGTTGGTCCTCCGTTAGGCTCGCATGGGCTATTCCCCTAGTAAAACCAATTGAGTTGAAAGGTGCATAGCCAAGTGAAAAATCAATATAACATATATAATATAAAACTTAGAACTCGCTAATTCAATATTTTAATGATGGATTGAATTGGTCAGGGGGTGCAGTCAATAATAGCACAAAATAAGCAGAATTCATTTTTTAATTGTGCCGACGTTTCGGCCTACGGTGTAGGCCATCTTCAGGGCAAATAGCGGTTGCCTCGGCTGTGGCGATTTATCAAACTAACACTTGTCAATTCAGTTGTTTCTTTGACAAGTGACCGCTATTTTCCCTGAAGATGGGCTACACCTTAGGCCGAAACGTTGGCACAATTAAAAAATGAGTTCTCCTTATTTTGTGTTCTCATTGACGGCACCCTCTGACCAATTCAGCTCATCCTTAGAATTCTCCAGTCCAACTATTTCCCTCTCAAATATAAATATTTTAATGTTTAAGCATGAAGACATTTTTAATAAAGATGAAACATAGGATTTTATACGGATTTAATTTCACATAAGGAGAACTTCTCAGGAACCTTTAAGTTTATTTTTTTTAAAAATATTTTAATACAAAAAAAAAATTTCGGTCAACATATCTTTGCAACCCAAGTAACAAACGATGAAACAAAATTTACAATTTCTGCATTATATGCATCTATTATTACTTTGCTATTTAACATTTTAAAAAACCAATCAATCAACACTGGCTCTACAACCCAGTACGGGTCTTGGCCGCATGAAGGCGTCGCCTCCACATGTCTCTGTCCTGTGCCAAGGCCCTCCAAGCTCTGGATCCAACAATGTTACCTGCATCCTTCTCGACCTCGTCTGCCCATCTTAATCGTGGCCGTCCACGTTTCCTAATAGCTTTTAAAAAACCATAGTACTATAAAATTGATATGAAAATTGTGAGTAAACTGTTTATAAATTATAATAAGATGAGACCGACATTTGAACAATCTTAAGGTTTGGAAGGCGTCCTTGAATTAACCTTGACAACGGGGAAATCCGGCTGTAGCAGATGAATTATTTAATTACAGCTTTAAATCGATACTGCGGGATCTGCGAAACGTCCTCCTGGGCCCATCCAGGTCCTTTATAAAATGAGTACTCCCAATTGGGCGATTAAGTGGAATATAGGTCAAATCACCTTATTTCATAGCAGTTGACTTAAAAAATTAGTCTCTGTCATGTCTTGAACGAAAGACCCTTCATACTTGATCATCGTTCCACTACTTGTAATTTAAGTATGTATACATTTTTTATAATTTTTTAGGTAAAAAATTAATGTTGAAGTAATCAGAAAATATTCAAGGAAAATGTCTCATAATTTTTTCAGTTATTTACTTTTATTCGTAAAAGGAAAAAATAAAACTTCTTTTTCGCTACTTTGTATTTACGATTGATTTGTCTTTCAACAAATTAATGTTTACTCTATGAGATGGTTTTATTCCAGATTCTCCATACCAAATATAAATCATAAGTTAAAACTTGCATGTTTCTTTTGTTTCATAATGGACAGACATAATGAAACCAAATGATCGAAAAGTTTTGGAACTATTAGACTTGTAATGATCCGAAATGTTAAAGAAAATACTGGAATTAATTTCCTAAAATAATGAGGAAAAAAAAAATTTTAATATTTTTATTTTGAAGAGAAAAGATTTGTCCTCAGCCGGGATTCGAACCCGGATCTCCACCTCACCGTGGCAACGCTCTAACCATTTGAGCCACCGGGGTCGCCCCCTACCCAGGACAAATCTCTTCTCTTCACCGATCCCAGCCACGGTGAGGCGGAGATCCGGGTTCGAATCCCGGCTGAGGACAAATCTTTTCTCTTCAAAATAAAAATAATTAAAAATTAAAGCATTGATTAAAAAATTATAATAAATTATAAATAATATAATGACGTATGTCAAAAAGATGCTAAAATTAAAAGTAATGTTCAATGAACATTATTCCTCGTGTATAGATCGCAAAATTGCGAGAACACGGGGGATATGGAATCGGTGAAGAGAAGAGATTTGTCCTAGGTAGGGAGCTACCCCGGTGGCTCAAATGGTTAGAGCGTTGCCGCGGTGAGGCGGAGATCCGTGTTCGAATCCCGGCTGGGGACTAATCTTTTCTTTTCAAAATGATTCATAATTATTTAATTAGGAACAGTTATAAACTATTTCATATTTTTTTTAAACCATCAGCCGGACTATCTCCTTCTTGAATTTAGAAGCAATAATTTATCCAATAAACAAAACCTAACAGAATGCAACCATCCACACAGTAGACCTATCAGGCCAGTCCTAAAGTTCGTGCGCATTTTGGCTAAATTTTTAAATGGTGTAATTAAAACACAATTTAACAGTTTAATCTCTGATATATTTTCCTATATATATATTTCCTCCTAAAATTAAAAGTAATGTTCAATGAACATTATTGCTCGTGTATACATCGCAAAATTGCGAGAACACGGGGGATATGGAATCGGTGAAGAGAAGAGATTTGTCCTAGTTAAGGAGCTACCCCGGTGGCTCAAATGGTTAGAGCGTTGCCGCGGTGAGGCGGAGATCCTTGTTCGAATCCCGGCTGGGGACTAATCTTTTCTTTTCAAAATAAAAATATTTAAAAATTAAAGCAATGATTAAAAAATTATAATAAATAAAAATTTTTTAGAGACTTAAAGCTTTGCTTTCTGGCTTTTATCCTACTTATGATGACATTTATGATTTGTGTATCTTTTTGCGTTTTTGTTCGTATTTACTGTTTCATTTTTCATTTTAACTCAAAATCTAATTCTGGGAGAATCCTTAAACGTTCGATTTACGACTAAAATTTTCAAAAATCGTCAGTGTAAAAATATTTTTGTATTTGGTTGAATCGGTTCAGAATCGTCCAAGCTTATGTTTTGTACATATGTTTGTGCGTTACTGTGTATCTTACAAGAAATGATTGCGCAATGCATATTAAGTACTTTTCTTAATTTCATTTTTATTTTTCCATCTTTTTTTATTACGAATTAGGTAGCTTAAATTTCTGGAATAGCATTGAGTAATTTATAATAAGTCTCTTATTATTTTCTATTAGCCGGATACTCCATGTACCTGGTTATCGTTAAGTTGTTAGCATTCTTCATTTCGAAGACCCTTACAAACAATTCTTCCTCCCGTTCTTCACCATTTCCTTGTTGGGCGGCCTCTGTTTCTTCTTTTTTCAGGAACCCAATCTCTTACTTTCTCGCGCCATTGAACAGGAGTCATACGCCAGACTTGCCCGTACCAACTCAGTTTTTTTTTCTTATTTTTCTTTCCCTTTTTTCCCGGGAAAAGGGTTTTTCCCAGTACGAATTCTTTCCTTATTAATTCATTTCTGATCCTATTTGCCCTAACCTTTTATTATACATCTTCTCCAATATTGCATTTCTATTTATCTAAGTTTAGAGAAAATTACTGTGCATTTATTTATACCTTAAAAAAAATACGAAAATTAATAGTCCCTATTATACATACTATACGTTGTGGTGTTTAAGATGGATATATAACATTTTATATCAGCTTTCATATGGTGACATTATTCTAACATACCATAACTATCATTGCATAATATGTAATACAATTTTGTTAACTTCAAAGTTAAACGAACATTCCGTCTAGAAGGTCGTCCGTAACATTGAGAAATGTTTGTCGTTTTTAAGTTCAAATCCTTTCTGATGAAATTCAGCATAACCTTATCATTTATAACTACTGTTATCAGTTTCACAACTGTTTCATATTCATGGCAAATATATTTGCACACATAAAAAAAAATATCAACATGTGAAAACTTGACTTCATTTATAAGTGGTTTTATATTTGTAAAGTGTCTCATTCGAGTGCACACAGATCACTTAAATGGTCGATCAATTAAAAATAATTTCACCATATTATGTAAAATATATTAATACCACATTCAAACAACAATTTTTAAAGCTAATTCAAGATTTGTGATGAATTCGAACACAATTAATAACTCACAGATTAAACGAGTTTCACCAATTATTTTATCATCATCATAATCAATCCTTATAACCGCCTAAGCAGTTTGAGGAAGAATTCTGCACAGCCTTCGAGCCCTACCGGTCTTCCACCAATTCTGCTCTTCTGCTCCAATGGACTCCCCTCTTCCCAAAGTCCTTCCTCACCTCTTCTTCTCACTTCTTCCTAAGTCGTCCTCTTCCTCGGTTTCCCTTCACTTTGGCTCAGTAGGTTTCGCTAGCAATTCTGCTAGGACCCATCCACAGGAGATCTCCAAGCCATCTCAGTCTGTTTTCCTCAATTATTTTATCAACAATGACAATTGCATTACTGGAAACATCATTAAACAATTATAAATTATTATTATTGTAATAAAAAAATAACCTGTACCACCATAATCCTTGAATGGCTATGGCTTCAAAATATTGTAAAGACAGTACTGTTTCAAGGACAGCGGTTTGGCAGGGAAGTGACTTGTCCAAGATCACACTCAACCGCCAGGATTTTCCTCCAATTACGAGTTACCCACTTTATAGGGGCTGGGTGAGCCCCAAGAGGGTCTGCAGATCCCACAGGATCCGCAAATGGCTGTTAACAGATTAAATAATTCATTTGTCACTTCCGGATTTGAGCCCAGGATCTTCACCATACCACCGTGCTACCCTGCTCCCGGGCATATTGCACATAATAATATAAATTTTTAATATTATGTAATCGTATTTTATTATTGATGGAAAATGCTTGAATTTGGTAACTTTCATCTGTTTCTTTGTTTCGGCTAATACCTTTTATTCATTGACGGCGCAACAGACACTTGAAGCAGACCTTGGCCAGCACAGCCGCTCTTTACTGTCGTTAGAACTTCCAATGGATACACGTGTGCTCTTCAGATCCTCGGCTACAGCAACCTTCTATCTTCTCTTCGGTATTCCAAGAGGCCTTACTCCATCTAGTTTTCCATAGTAATGCTCTTGACAGTCCTCTCCTCACCCACCCTGATTAATTACGTGCTCTAACCATCTGATCCGTTGTAACCTTAAACAAACTTGAGCCGGACTTGAAATGAAAGTAGCGCCCATGAACAATGCGCCAACCTTGTAAATGGTGTGAGAAAGAACCTGAAGATGGCCGCTGATGAGAGCAAAAGCTGACCCTATTACCTTACAGATCCAAGCCGAGAGAATTCGCCAAGTGGAGATAAGCTATTTCGGGGAAAGAATTGGAAATAACTTCAACATTACCCCATACCGGGAATATCAGGCAAACAGGCTTGACACTGGATGAGTTCTGTTGTGTTGGAGGAGATTTACAGGACTCAGATATGCGTTATCCGCCTAAAACATGAGTCTCTCACAAAAAAACAGAAGAACAGGTTGAATACAATAAAAAGAACCGCTCTTCTGCGAGTAGCTAATGCCTACAGGGCTACATCTCACGAAGCAGTCCCTCTTTCCTTGTGGGAGCAGTGTCTCTCGACCTCCTCCTTCTAGAAGATACTAAAGTGTAAGCTTCATTCGAGAAGATTTGACAAGGCTTTCGGAGATTCTCGGTAGGGGGATTGCTGAACCCGATGATCCCAAAAGATGGAAAGAGATAATCGGGATGGAAGAATGGAAACGACGTTGGTCGATTAGCCAACCCAGTTAGCAGTTATCCCAGACTACTAGGTCCCTTTACAGGGCATGGACGAATTCGGGCCAATTTACAAAGTTTTGGCGAGTAAGTCGACACACGCTCACATTCGGCGTTCCAGGCAATACCGGACACGAAGTGTAGCAACATGTACAAGGTTTGAGGCACATCGGAATATTCTCCGCAGGAAAATGGGCAAGTAGGTGAGAATAGGGAACGACCTTCCCTTCCTCATGAAAGAGGAGAATTACTTCCGTTTTCATGAGTTCGTATACGGGAGCACGGATACTTCTATTTACAAACAAATTGAGGTTAAATTGCATTAAATATGATATGGGCATCACAATTTCGTAAACATAACATACATTTGAACATTTTTCCTTAACAAAATCTTCCTGATACAAGAATTATACTATTATAATCGTTAATTAGGTGAATACCGAATGTTATTAAATTATACTTATGACATTTACATATGGTATTATCTGAGAGGATAAAATTGTTTTGCAGGTCAGACTAAATCAAATAAAGCATTTAATACAACAATGATATTAACTTTAAAAAGAATTTCAATATGTAGGGGAATTTTAATATCATTGACAATTTTAATATTTTATCTCAAATTAAGAAAAAAACTCCGACAATGGATTCTAGTAAATAATATTTCGTTACATAAATACAAAAGAAAACTATTATTGCTGGATAAATTGAAACGGAATTTATTTCAAAGGATGGGTAACAATATGGAAATAATCAAAGGAGAAAACCAGGTAGGACTACAACTTAAATATTTTTAGAAAAGAACAAATAATTGATAGTATGATAATGGTATTCTAATATCTTTATAATAAATTCAATTTTAATTTTTTTTTTTATCTCTTAGTTACTTTTCACTATTTCAATCACACTGATTTGAATCACCAATTTTGAATTAGAGTAAATTAGTTCAACAAACCAAAGATAAAGCTAATAATTTATTTCCTTACTATTCATCTAACAAATATGGATATATTTATGTTGAATATAAATATATATATATACAGTTTGTTTACTAACATTGTATTACATAAAATAATAAAATTAATAGAAATTTAATTCCGTTTCTGTTGGTAACACTGCCTCACCATCTGTCACTATCAGCTAGTGTTTCTCTTAACGTTTGGTGGATTTCCAATGCATGTTTAGTGTTGTTCCTAATAATGATGACATAAAGTGAAAAATAACATTTCAAATTTTTATTATGAATAAAAATACATTGAATACAAAAATTATAATGTGTGAGAACGCTTAATAACCTTCCAGGTTCAATTTATGTTTAAAGACATCTCAATTGTCAATGTAGTTTTGTGACTTGTTTCTACTTGTATATGAAAATGGCTGGAAGGGATCGTGTTAAAAATGATGATGATCATAGTGTTGAGGTAAATTAAGTCTTTATGGAATAATGAGATATTTATATATAAAATTAAAAGTTTATAACGGTTTATTGTTAGTTACCAAAACAACCTTTGTATTTGAAATTTTTCGTTAATAGCTTCTTAATTCTTTTTATTGTACCATTATTTGAAAGTATAATAGAACCCTTAACCTAACTCAGCAGATGTTTATATAAAGCATTTGGAAAATTTAAATAATTATATTGTTCAAAATGGACCTGGGTCTCATACAAAACACAATGTTACTTAAGATATTTCTCATAATGTTTTTAGTCTAGTAATCTCTCTGAAAGATGGATTTCTCTATAATACTTGATTTGAATGAAGTATTTATATTGTGCTTAAATAATAATTTTGTTTATTTATATTTTCTCTTTGGATTTAACTGTTAATAATGAATAGATGTCAAATTTGAATGCCGGTTCTATTGCAATTGGCATCGAATAACAATATTTTAATTTAACTTGCTATGGAAGACATAATAAATAATGCTGAAAGATTTGATGTGTTTAGCTGTGGAAAGGATTTTTTTTTTTTGTATCTGTTCGGTAGGTTGTCTCTTCAAGTTGAGGTATAACAAGTTTTAACTGTTTATTCGTTTAATTTTTAATATTTTACAGAAATATAAGTTATCATGAGGTTAAGTATAGAAAAGAGAATGTAATTATAGGTAATGAGTAGTATTCAGTAATCGTTTCATCAAGAAATAAAAGTTTCAACTAGCATTTAAAGGTATCGATGATATATGTTAGTTGAAACTTTCATTTCAAAGTATACACATTCTATTTTCCATGCTCATGGTAACTTGTATTTTTGGAAAATGTTAAAAGGGAAACAAATGAGAAGTGTAAACTTGTCCTGACTCAACAACAAGCGACTACCTGCAGGATAATTACCTCTTTTTTTTTAAATTATTATTAATTGAATTAAATAACTTTTTCAAGAAGTTTAATTTTTATTTCCTGGTCCATTTTTATTATATTTATATTGTTTAAAAGATTCAGAGCAAATTGTTTGGTTTTCATGGTAAAAAGATTTTAAAATTGCTTACTTGTTCAGATAAAACCATAATTTTGGTTTTATGTCTATCAATTATTTTCCTTATAGTACTACAATTTAAGAAATTACTTTGTGTAATCAACATTAAAAATCAACTTTGTTGTTGAATTTTTATCACTTGAGAAGATTCTATGTTCTACTTTTAATACTTTACAAGAAAATTTACTTCTTTTAATTTGTTATATTAAAATAGATATTCTTTATTAAATTCAGTGGCATTTGCTTTTTTAAGATGCTGTTTTTTTGTTTCTAGAGTTAGAATTTAGGTTTTTATTAATGTGCTGAAAAATAAAATTAAAAGCTGTAGGAAAAATAATTTACTCGGTTTTAGAAATTTTAATGATAAATTAAAGAAGAAATTAGTGATATCTTTAATACTTGGGTAGCAGCATTGGCAGAATTCAATTTGCTCTTTTTTCAATACCAGTTTGAATTTGTTCTTCTAATAAAGAACAGATCGAGTATTCGTTAAACCAAGGATTATTTCAAAGAAAAATTCTATTGTTAGTAATTACAGATTTGCTTTATAATTAATTTTGGCTTTGATGATTTTACAAAACAGTTTATTCCGAATATATGTCTGATCCTCTTAGCAAATATCTCCATATCTCAATAATATATTCTACTTATTTTATGTTTAGGTCATCTTATACTGGGAGAATGACACTTGAAGCTTTGTTACATACGTAGTAATGTCCATAAGTATCAAGCCTGTCCTGCTTCCCCTCCTTCAAACGTGCCGGGACCTGCACGCCGATGCAGGTCCATGCCTGCTCACTCCATACCCATCGCCCGCTCTTCCTCAGTCCTGTCAGTCAGTGTCCAGCCTTGAAGGAAACTCCCCATTTTTACAATGTTCAAACTCGAGTACTGTGTGGTTATAAAATTCTTTTGTAAAGAGGGACTTACTCCTGCGTAAATTAAAGAGTGCTTGGATTGTTTATACCGGCAGTCCTCCCCCTCGTATTCCACAGTGAAAGAATGGGCAAAATTATTTAAGTTAGGGAGAGAAAGTCTAGAAGGCCCATTGGAAGCTGTTACTTCTGAAACAATCCAACTTGTGGAATTTGCAATTCCTGTCTGACCTTCGACTGAAAACCAAGGAAATAGCAGCGAGGTTGGGGCTTTCAAAAACAATTGTTTTGAGGATCATCAAAGAACATTTGCATATGAACAATGTTAGTGCAAGATGGGTTCCAAAAATTCTTTCAGCTGCTCAAAAACAGGAACGAGTTCACTGCTGCAATGAATTTTGGCGATTTAACACCGACGAAGAGCTCCAAACAGCAGTGGAAGAACATTTTTTTAACAAAGAAGAAAATTATTTTTTTCATGGTATAGAAATGTTGCCAAAGCGTTGTATTAAGTGTTTTGAACTTAGAGGAGAATATATTGAAAAACAGTAAGCCTAGGTTTTTTCTTTCACCTTTCCTTCTATCCCAGGCAGGAAACTTGTGGACCATAGTTGTTTAAATAATTTATAATTTCTTTGCCCTCATTTTCTTCATATTTTAATCCTGTTTAGCAAAAATTAGATGTTCTATAATAATCTTTCAAATCTTATTTTAATATCTAAGGAATGCCTTATCATTTTTTTGAGAAAATATCAGCTACCAGATATCTCTGGTTATCATTATTATTATTATCAAACTATAAATATTTTTTAAATTATTTTTTTTTTAATCAAGAATATCAATAAGGAAACAAATGAGAAGTTAAAACTAGTTGTGACTCACCTCGGAACCTGTGGAACTGTTACCAAATGGATTACCCTTTCTTGAAATTATAATTTTTTCCCCTCTAAATACTTAATAAAATTAATTAATAAATTATTAAAATTGCAATTTTTTTCTGAATTGTTCAATATTTCTTTTTAAATTGTTCATTTAAAATATAATCAACTTAGCAAGTTATTTTAATTTTCAATGACTGCTTTAAATTTTCTTTATTGCGTAAATAAAAATTGTTAATAGCTTACTTAAATGTTCTTATCCTCAATCACTACCACTTCTGCCTATAATTTTATGACTACAGTACTGTTATCTAATTTTATGTACACAATTTTAGTCTCTGGCTGAGGTGTTCCGTTGCTTCATCTGCATGGAGAAGTTACGGGATGCTCACCTTTGCCCCCACTGTTCCAAGCTTTGCTGCTACTTGTGCATCAGAAGATGGTTGACTGAACAGAGATCGCAGTGCCCGCACTGTAGAGCCTCACTTCATCTCCATGAGCTGGTTAACTGCCGTTGGGTCGAGGAGGTCACGCAGCAGCTCGACACCCTCCAGGCAGCCGCGGCCGGCTCCAATAGAGATGACTGTACTACTGACCGCGACAGGTACAGGTTGTTGTAACTATTTATTTTTATTTTTTAATTTATATTATAATTTTGTAAAGTTAAGGCAATTGAGTAGAAAAAAATGGCTCCATAAGAATGATTCATTAAGTTAATTATATTACAAACAATATATATTCCATCGTAATGATTAAACATATTACAGGAATGTAACTAATATGGTGTAAAAAAATAAAAATAAAAAAATGACCGTTTTTCAACCAAATATTTGTATTATTATTTCTTCGATATATTTTTTTAGATAGTCCACTGTTTATCTATTAGCCAATTGCTCAATCCCACACTGATACCATTCCTTGGGATGGCTGTCAAAAGAATTCTTGGACCGCTATTTCAACTTCTGCAAAATTGTCAAACTTTTCCTTGAAGAAAATGGACCATGGATCGAAGCAAGTTGTAATCCAATGGTGCGAGGTGCGAACTATATGGTGGATGAGACAAAACTTTTCTTTGCTTCAACGGAAAGTGTGAGGACGAGCATTATTTTGTTGGAATAAAACTCCTTTTCGGTTGATCAAAGCAGGGTAACGCTCTGACTAATTCGTGTACATTATTTCTAGTTGTTCGCAGAATAGGTCAGAATTCATAGAGCAACCGAACAAACAATCAGTGGGAACAAATTTGTGAAAAATAACACCTTCAAAATTCAAAAAAATACAAAGCATGGATTTTTTTTTAAATCGCCCCCTTGCAACAACCGTAAAAGCAGTTTGACCCTGATCTAGCCATTACTCACGGGTATTCGGATTTCATCAGTAAACCCATTTTTTATCACAGGTGGCAGTCTTCTGGTAAAATCTCATATCAGAAGGGTTTTTTAAATAAATTTTCACAAATTTCTAACCTCTTAGCTTGAAATCTTGAATTCGGAAAAACAGTAATTTTTTTTTATGCTCCCTATTAATAGCCCATTTTCAAATATATAACATTTTAAATTATTTACTGCACTTAAGTTCTGTTTTTTTTTCTTACTTCTAATTTATTTACTTTAATCAAAATACATTTATTTGTAATCCTCTAAAGTAATACCTTATCACAATAAATGTTTTTGTTTAATGTAATATTTTGTATTTTATTTGAATTGATTTATTTTGCCAGACACTCTCTGTCTCTATTTATTATTAAGATTATCCAAATTATTTATATGAATACGTTTCGTTTTTAAAAGCTGTTTGTGCAACCTCGAAATAGTTATTGGGCCTTTCGATGAGAGCTCCAAAATGGATAATGAAAAAATAAATTAATAACATAAATCGCTTTTATAAATTAAATAACTAATACTTTTGATAATAGAAAAAAACAATTGATTGAATTATAAGAACATTTTAAACGTTTTTATAATGAGAAAATGAAGTTACTAATTCCAACTAAATTATAAACAACTAATTAATAACAAAAAGAAAACAATTATTATTTAATCTTACGATAATAAATTTAACTCTATTAAATTACAAACAAATAAAAGTTCAAATAAAATATATTACAAAATAATAAATGTTTATCTGGTTTTGTAGTTGAAATGATATAAACAAAAAAAAACTCTTATCTGTCTGTCGAAGTAGATTCCAGTAGATAGTAGATTCTCGGCAGGGCGAGCTGGAAGTTGAGAAGACTGAGGATTTTCGTCGGCAAGGCGATTGAGGCAATCAAGGTTGAGATGATCGGCTGGGTCCATTCGAATTGGTCGAATCGATGACGAAGTTTAAACTAATTACACCTGCAGGTGGGCAGCAAATTGGTATCTTCTTCAAATTCACAAAACAACTCTGAGTTATAGCTTGCGATGTGCACCTCAAGAGGCTTGTGCCAACCCTGTCTGCGTATACCGTATACCAATATAGACGGAGCGAACAAAAGCTCTCTTTTGTTCTCTCGAAAAAGTTGTCTCTCTTTTGTTTTTATTTCTTCTCTTTTATAACATATGTTTTAAACTTATGACAAATATTAGACTTATAACTAAACAAATACCTGTTTAAATTAAATTATTGTAAACAATTATGAAATTAAACGTTTAAATTATTATATTAGAAATAAAAATATGAAAAATAAGTTTAAAAAATGTTCTTTCTTTTAAAAATTATTTAATTTTTATGATTAAAACAAATAATATTTCATAAGGTTACTACATCCTGGCATTAACAACATCCATCAACAAACAAGCTTAAAGAAGTAATGATTGTTTGCATATTTTAATGTTAGTGTGTAGATACAAATATATATGTTGCTCCTATAAGAAAGATGCCTTGGTCAATTTAAAAAAAAAGTTTACTATCCATAATTGATTAATTTATTGTAAAATAGAGAAGGTTTCTATTATTATTAAATGTAAAATAAATTTTTCAACCATTATCTTAAATCTTTTATGAAATAAAAATAGCAATAGCAATTTTTTTTGGGGAGGTGAACTTGTTTTGTAATTTTATATAGTTATTTGTTATTATGTTAACTATCCAGATAAGATGCTTCCTATTTTAGCAGTATTACCTGATTTCATGGAAAGAAACTTCAGAATAAGAAACTATAGTAAATAAAAACTTTGTTTAAACTATTGTATTTATTTTTGAAGAGTGTAAAATGGTCATGGGAGCTTAAAGTTTACACTCTTCTTAGTTGCAGTTGGACTCATTATCCCTGTATCATGATTATGGCCGAAACGTAGGCAAAAATAAAATCCAATATGGCCTTACAACCCTGTGTGGATCTTAGCCTCCTCAAGGAGCCTTCACCAGGCGGCTCTATCCAATGTAGCTGCCCTCCATTTTTTTTTTAACGGACGTTTCAGATGTGCCACTCCATCTATCCATCCCAGCCTTGGTCTTCCTCTTCCTCTGGCAATTCTGGCCTCAGGCCGGGCGAATTCAATCTATTAATTTTTACCCAAATAATGATGTCAGGCTCCCCAAACATCTCATACACTTCTTGGTTGGTTCATCTTCTCTATTGACCATTAACATTAATAGTTCCAAAAACTCCGTGGAGAATCATTCCTTCAAAAACAGCTAACTCTTTTTCCTTGTTCTTAGGTAAGTCCATGTTTCAGAGGCGTAGGTCAGTACTGGCCTAATCAGGGTCTTATAAAGCATGAGTTTTGTTTTTCGTGCTAGTAGTGAGCTCCTTAGATACTTTCTCAGCCCAAAATAGCATTTATTAGCGTTGATGGTTTTTCTTTTTTATTTCCTATATATCATTTGAAGAGGTAACAATAACCTTATGAAACTTGTAAGGACCTATTTCTACATTGTAACTCCTGTACTACATTGCTTTTAGATTCACCTTTCTTCAAATATTTATTTTTTTCTTCATTGATACTTGGATAAAAATAAAATGTTTTGACTGCACGCTCTGACCATTTTACACTCTTCTAACATATGTCCAGTCAGCCATTTTCCCATCACTGTGTATTTATTTTTGCTCTATTTAGATGTTCACTTCATGAAGAGAAATTGTCTGTCTACTGTTGGACCTGTTTGAGGTGTATCTGCCACCAGTGCGCACTCTGGGGCGGCACCCACTCGAATCACACGTTCAAGCCACTTGAAGAAGTCTACCTCCAGCACATGACCCAGATCAAGGAGGAACTTTCTGGGCTCAGGCGGCGCCTCATGGAACTTCTCTCGCTGATGCAAGATGTCGTAAGACATTTATCTTTTATGTAATAGTATCATGTACTTAAAAAAAATTGTATGAATGGTTACCAAAATAATGTTGGAATCCAAGCTTGTCTAAGTCTTGTATGTGGAACCTTCCCTCACATATTTAACAATTTTATTACACTAATGAACAAAAATTATTGAAATATTTATCTGACTGGAATAAAGGTTTTTTTGTTCATTAGTGAATTATATGATTTCAAAAGATAGTCCAGTATATAAGAAAAAGCTTATAAAGACAATTTTATTACTTAAACCTGTAACCACTACGACCTGTGAACGAGTCTGGGGTTTAGTACATGGTAGAGACTGTACTGTTTCATGGACAACGGTTCTACAAGGATGTGACTTGTCCACGCTTATTTTGGGTACCCTATTTTTATAACATTTTATAGAGGCTGGGTGGACCTCAGAAGGGTCTTTGGTCCCTTATGATCCATCTCCCGCCGCAAACGGACTAAATAAAAGTAACTGCATGCAGCGGGATTTGAACAAGGATTTCCGGCATGGCACCTCAGTGGTCTACCACTGAGCCACTCCGCTCCCATTTTATTACTTAATGTTCAATAAATAATCTATCTGATATTTCTACTAAAAAAACATTCCCATGTTTCATGGCAAATTCCACCCAGAACCTACTATGGCGTCAAATAGAACCAACATTCTTTTGAATGAACATTTCATCCACCTTAACTATTATATTTTTTCCATCTCCCTTTTATTTCAATCCAATAGCCCAGTGATTCCAAACCAGGGGGGTGTGAGACCAGTTCAAAATAAAAAAATTCTCTCTTAGTTTTGGCTATTTTTATCTTACCAGTACTTCTTTATCTTTAATTTAGTAACTTGTGATAGTAAAACTAAATGTTTTGTTTTAATGTGATATTTTATTTTCTCATCTGCCATTACAAATTTTGTGCAAGGAGGGTGTGAGAAGATTTTGTTTAAACTGGGGGGGGGGGGGAGTGGAAGGCTTTTGTTTTTACAAGGGGGCCGTGTTACAAAAAAAGTTGGGAACCACTGATAGAGCATGTAATTCCTTCAAACACTTATTTTTACTCTGCGAACCACTTTTTTTTGTTATTTCTTCTGAAGGAAATTTACCCGCTCTCACTTTTCCGATGACAACTCCAAATCATTGTTTTAAAATATAATTTCATGTTGTGGCCTTCTTTACAACACTTCCAAGGCAATATCTCTTTATCTTAAAAGAGTGATAACGCTTTGATCGCTGTTTTTGGAAAACACACCACATTTACATCATGTTTCATAAATTATATAAATGAAAAACAAAAAAAGGCAGCTAACAGAAAATATAGACAAACACTAACAAACGTCTGGAGGTTACAAGATTGATATATCATCTCGGCTTCTTTATTTTATATCTGCCATATTTTCACCTGTTTACATCTGGATATTTTTGTTGTTTCAAAGATCTACAATTAGTTTTGGGCTGGACTTAATGGCTAGAATTTTGTCACTGGCTAAACAGTTTATGAATTTATCAAATGATGTTTTGCTAAATTAATGAATAACTTCTTGGTTTTCAATCAACCATCACTTGTTCATTAAATCAGGAAATTTTACCATCAGCTGAAGAATGGCATATTTAACTTAATAGACCGAGTTTTTTTCTAATTCTACGTGTCCCCTAGACAGATGAGTTATCTGTGAACTCTCAGAATCATTGTCTCCCTTTTTGCTTCATACTTCATTCCATCATCATAATTATCTAGCAATGGTCACATAAACTATTAAATTGATTTTGTAACGACTATTCAGGTCTGCCCTGAGAGCATATCATACGATTTATAACAACTTTAATTAAACTTTTAAAGATTTCTTCAATTCCTACAAAGATTTAATTTAAATTATTTTATCACTATTAGAGTATATTTGTTTCAATTATTTATTTATCCTACAGGATCGGAATGTTGATTCAGTACGGAATGCTAAAGACGAACGGGTCAGAGAGATAAGAAACGCAGTTGAGCTGATGGTTGCTCGCTTAGACACACAACTGAAGGCGAAATTGGTGAGCTTGATCAGCCACAAAACTCTGCTCAGCTCAGAGATAGAAAACGTAGAATCTGTACTGCAAGAGGTCGATTCTGCTCTGCAAAGTAAGACACGCTCTGAACTGATCAGCAGTTCGACTGAACTATCTCGCATGATTCACCAAATCAGGAAGAAACCTATGTCTTCTTTTGTTATCCCCACAGTACCTTCTGACTTTTTCAGGTTAGCTATTTTTGTTTTTAATAGTTTTCCTTAGTATTAAATTATGGTCTTCTCTTACAAAAGCACTATAAATTTGTTACCAAGCAATTGTTACAGGTACAATGCTCCGATGTATTTTTTTTTTTAATTAATTTCCTATACAGTGGAGCGTCGATTATCCGAACTAATGTTGTCAGGGGTGGTTTGGATAATCAAAATTCACTAAAAAATAAAAAATATATATATATATATATATATATATATATATATATATATATATATATATATATATATATATATATATATACAGGAAAATCTAAACCAATTAAAAGTTTATAAAATGCATGATTGTTTATTTATGTAAAAATATATGTACATAGTGAAAAATGAACGAATAAAAAATTCACTTTTCGCTTTTTTCATAGTTATACGACTGGAACTGCCCGCCTCGCTGTAAAGATTATTTGCGTACCTGCTGATTGAATCAGAATTATTTTTTTATTCCTGTTATAGTTGATTGATATTTATAGTTGGGAAAAAAGAAAAAAGAAGAGGCAGCTCCGTTAATCGAACGTTCGGATAATCGCTCCACTGTATATCTATTTATTATGTATGATAATATCCATAATTTTCACATATTACACTAACACAATATTATTTGGGTCATACTTATTTACCTTCATTTTCTCATTGGACCTCAATTGACTAAATACCCAAATTAATAGAGCCACTCCGGAAAAAAGCTTGATTCTGTTCAAGGCATTCTTGAAGCTTGTATTAATGACCCATTTTTTTTCTGTTAACGAGATTGTTGTTAATTAATGCATTTCTTATTTCAGTAATTTTTCACGAAGTACGGTCATTTAGTAATCCCATTGTAAAAACCTTGATTAAAAAAATTTAAATACTGAAACTAAAAGATCTGTATAAGAAGAATATGTAATCAGTCTTTGATGATCCAAGAGTATACATAATAATATTATACTGCATTTATATCATAATTTTTTTTTTTACCTTAGAGATATAATCTTATGTAAATTGCGTTATTAATTCTGTCTGAATCTTTCTCTCTAGTGAAATCGTACCTTCCTATGAGTCAAGTACCTTCGTGATGCAGGAATTCTCTCAGTTGCAGCACAAGGCTGATCCAGTTTACTCACAATCACTTCATGTGAATGGACTCTGCTGGAGGTTAAAAGTATATCCAGACGGAAACGGTGTTGTCAGAGGCAGTTATCTGTCGGTGTTTCTGGAATTGACTGCTGGTCTTCCTGATTCTTCCAAGTAAATATATATTTTTTATATACTCTATTTTTAAAATATGTTTTCTCAAATTGAATTAATTATGAAACTGTCCTTTGCTTACAAATTATCTTATGCTGCGATTCTGATAAATTGTTTGTATAAATAGTAGTTTCTACTTAGTAACAGATTGAATCTGGTCCCAATTACCAGTTGATGATGAGCTAGAAACTTCTCCGGGTAATGAAACTTGAACGACAGGTGTCGTTCCAAATGATAGAGGTTTAAAACAAACCCAGCAACATTTTTCTATGAATAGAATGTTTAATGATTATTTGATAAATATTAAACAGTATTAACAATAGTTTAATTAAAAATAAATATCCTGTCCTAACGCCTTTCTTCCAATTTTATAATTGTTTAAATCACTCGAACTTTCATCGTTGTATAATACTTATATTGTATATATTTTTCTCAACATGTGTTCTTCTTAAGTCAAATTTAATTTTAAAGTTTTTACTACAAAATTTTGTACATTTTTTTTTTTGTACAAGTATTAAACTGATTTTTTTTTTTTACTGTCATTTTATAGTTCACAATTTTTGCTTTTTTTAAAAGAACTGTTTTTTTTTATGGTATGCTTATTAATTATTTCTTGTCCAATAATTAGATCAGGGGCTTTATTACACAGTTCCCACACAAATTTATTATGTGTCAAAAACTTTTTAAATTGCAATAGAGGTACAATGCTATACTTCCTATAAGGATGTATATGCCTCAGCCATAAAAATGTCGAAAAGTCATTGATGGACGTCGGTAACTTATTTACTAACTGCTTTCATTTAGATAATTTTTATCAATAGTTTTGCTCATCCAAACCAAACTTATTTTTTAATAAAAATATTGTTAGTAAAAAATAATAATGATAATAGATAATGTGGAAGAAAATGGTCTGGGGGTAGAGGTCAATAAATTTCTCTTGAATATCAAGAAATATTTATTC
Organism: Troilus luridus; assembly: GCA_964056705.1. NCBI lineage: Eukaryota > Metazoa > Arthropoda > Insecta > Hemiptera > Pentatomidae > Troilus > Troilus luridus. The sequence goes on along the minus strand of OZ057416.1, from coordinate 102,702,731 downwards.
AGTAGCCAACGTTTCGACCTACTTTGTAGGTCTTCTTCAGGGCTAAATATGCAAAATACAGACAATTGAAAAATAAAAAATTGTTAAGCAAAGAAAAAAAAAGTATAATAAAAGCATGGTAAATGTAGAAAATGAACATTAAAAAATATAAAAAATTTCCTAAGCATGGTAAATACACTATCAACGTTAAAATGAATGAGTGTATAGTATTAATAACCAAGTGACAGGAAGCTAGTGAAATACACAATAGAGATTAAAATAATAATAAAACAGGACAGGACATGTTAAAATTAAAGAATAAGATAATAAAGATAAATACTAAAATAAAATGGGTAAATATTAAAGTTGAAATACAAGTACTGATTGGTGGACAATAAAGATGGGGAGGGAGAGAACAAGAGATATATATTAATACAGAGCAAAGAGGATCATCTGGGGCATTAATAACCATAACAATGAGAAATAAACACTATAAGATAAAATTATCTATGATAAATAATAAATAAAATATATGTAGGCAATAAGGTAAGGTAAAAGTTTAAAGAAAAATATAAAGATGCAGAGGTAATGGAAATGAATAATACCGTAAGTAATAACATAGTTGATATTAAATAAACATGTCAAATTGTATAAAAAGAGCGATAAGTAAGTTAAAATAGATGGGCTGATATTATATAAAAATAGTGAGATAAGATGAAAACAGATGAATGCCACGAAAAAACAATAAATGATACTTTTTTTTTTTTTTTAATTATTTTATTGAATTGTACAACTGTAATATATACATCTAGTACAAAGGCTGTATGAATAAATAAATGCATGAAAGGGCGTGTAGAGTACTGCCAGTGGCTGCTCGGGCAGAAAGTGGGCAGACTTTCTGCCCGAGCAGCCACTCCTATTGGCCCTGAAGATGACCTACACAGTAGGTCGAAACGTCGGCACATAAAATACAATAGTTTCACTTATTTTGCTGTGTTTTCCTGACTGCACCCCCAACTAATTACATCCTATTATAATATGTTAGTGTGTTATGAGGAGATTTGATAGTAAGAAATTGGTAAAATTGTTTTTCTATTAAAATTAATTTGTTTACTATATTATTATTCTATTGAGATTAGTCTGTTCATTATATTGTTTTTAAATTGAAAACAATTTGTTTATTTATTGTTTTCAATTGGGGTTAATAATAAATCAATGTTAACAAAATGTATTTCGCCTTATCTATTGATTTCCTGATGTTGATCCATATTTAAATTCAAATAAATGGTAAAAGGTTTATTAATAGTTAATAAAGTAATTAATCCACTCAAGTTAAGATTTTCAATTTAACTTAAATAATTTATTCCAGTTCTTATCAGTGAAAATAGATAATTAAAATCTGCCCATTTAAACCTGTAAACACCCTAGACAAGCGAAACCAAGTTAGTGTTGTTTTTGTAAGTAATTAGTATTAATTTATATAAAAAAATTTATCACTGATAGGAATGGAATAATATATATATTTATATATTTGTAAACAGTGAGTTAAGTTATTCTTAGCTCAAGATGAACATTTAACTTACCCCTTGATATTAAAAAGATGCTGATGATACATGTGTATTATCAGTCAACACCAACCCAATTATTGCATCCCAAAGCCTCCAATCCCATATCACTGATCTTGAAGAATGGTGTCAAAACTGGAGAATTAAAATAAACTCTCAAAAATCCCATCAAATCACTTTTACCTTACGTCGTAAACCAATGACTTCCTGCCCTTCAGTATCCTTTAATAGTATCCCACTGGTGCCTGTAGAACAGATCCGATACTTAGGGTTGCATCTTAACAAACGATTAACCTGGAATCCTCATACGAGACTGAAAAGACAAGAAACCGCTCGATGTTTCAGGCTACTTCAACACTTACTAGACAAACGCTCTAAGCTCCCAATTAATTACAAAAGACTCATCTACATGACCATCATACGACCTATTTGGACCTACGGAGTAGAGCTTTGGGGCTCTACTAAGCCATCGAATTCCTCTCGTATCCAATCCCTACAATCCAAAATCCTTCGTAAAATCCTTAATGTTCCTTATTTTGTTAAGAATAAAATCATCCATAACGACCTCAATGTCCCATTTGTTGCTGATTTGGCCCAAACCCGCTATCTATCCTTTCATAACAAACTTCATTTCCACTCAAACCCTCTAGTTTTAAACCTAGCTTCCTCTTCAATTCCCGATAATCCTCCGAGGCGTCTGAAAAGAAGATGGCCCTGTGACTTCTTAGTTGAATTTGTGATTTGAGTACTACCAGTGGGTAGTTTCTCTACTTGTCATTTTCACATGTCATTATGTATCGCTTAGCCCATTTACTAGATGTATTTTTTTTTTTTATACAGTTGTACTTAAATATCGAAAAATAAATTAAAAAAAAAAAATATATATATATATTAAAAAAACGTCATAAATCATTATTACTATTTCTCAATTCCAGATACGAATACAGAGTGGAAATGATTCATCAGGGCACGAGACAAACCAACAAAAACATCGTTCGAGAGTTCGCTTCTGACTTTGAAGTTGGTGAATGCTGGGGCTATAATAGATTTTTCAGGATCGATCTGCTTGCTAGTGAAGGTTATCTCAATACAGAAAATGATACACTTATCCTTAGGTAATTAAAATAACAATTTATTGTATAACCTTCATAGCTTTAATAATTATAATATTTTATATTTGATTTTTTATTTTAGGTTTCAGGTTAGACCTCCAACATTTTTCCAAAAGTGTCGAGACCAGCAGTGGTATATAAATCACTTGGAAAGGATTCAATCCCAATATTTAGATGAAATTAGTAATCTCAAACAGGTAAAATATTATAGTATTAATGAAATGTTCAAGTATACAGTTAATTGTCAAAATGTTTAAACATATTGAAACATTAACTCAAATTCTTTTCACTTTTTAATGTTCATATATGAAGTGTGTTAAAAAAGTAAGATGACTTTTCAAATTGCGCTGGCAACATACGTTCAACTATCAATTTTTTTTTGGTTGTGTACCAATATATGATGTCCCAAACATATATTCACAGTTTCAAGCATTTAGCATACTTAGTTTGTTTTTGACAGATAGAAAGTTTACAGCTGTTGCGATTTTCTATTGTTATAAAAATGGAACAAATAATTAGATCAATTTTTGTGTGAAAAATGGAATCTGGTGTTCTAAAGCATTTGAAGTATTGATAGTGGGATACGGCGAGTCTGCTCCAAGTTAAAAATATGATTACAAGTGATACATGCTCTTTCAAGATGGCCTAAAATGCCAATGACGAATTAAATTTTGTTCACTGTTTTTTTGTTGTTTTTTTTTCTATTATATTGGCTTAGAGTTTATCCACGAGGTTGTACGGTCAATAAGGAATGTTACCTTGAAGTTATGCACAAGAATATAGGGTTATCTTTACTTTGCTAACATTTATATATCTGATACTTTTTTAAACAATTAGTGACTTTTTAAATTTAAAATTGATCCTTCTTTTTTATTTTAGACAATATTTTTTGTAATTACTGTTTAATAAAACTTATTCAGAAGTCTTTTAATTCTTATTCTATTTTTTAGAAACTTGGAACTGCAAAATGTTTCATGTTAGACACTGCACGTTGCGTTAACTCCCTGGCAGAATCTTCACCAGGAATAGCTGATCTCATCCCAGTTGCTGCTTCACAAGGGTACGGACTCCAAAAATTATTATTTTTTAAATAATAAGCGCTAATTAATAGTAAGAAAATATGCCTTTTGAATATCTGTGACAATAAAAATTATATCTACAACCCCGCTGAATTAGTGGTTAAGTCAAGTTTCCTAAACTAAGGGAAGCGGAATCCAGTTATTTTCAAAATAATGAGGGACTAAGTCAGACATTGCTTTGAAATTATTGCTTATATGAGGGGTGTAGATTCAAAACTCACGTACTCCACTTTTCATAACTTTCGGTAAAACAATAAAAACCTATTCTGTTATATATATACATACATATATATATATATATATATATATATATATATACATATATATATAGGTTGTTGTTGCTCTCTTAAAAATTCTGAGTCATTTATCTCATATATATATATATATACATATAAATATATGTATATATACATATAAATATATGTATATATACATATAAATATATATATATATATATATATATATATATATATATATATATATACATATATATATGTATATATAAGTTATGATTAGACTGAACACTTACATTTAACTATAGGGAAAAGTATGGAATAAACGCACTCGAGCTATTAGTAGTAAACTAACCTTTATTTCAATCAACTCGCGTCATCATGAAACATGTCTTTTTTATCGATAATAGAACAAAAAATATCTTTAATATTAGACCTTATTATTACACCAAAATCTTTCTTATATACTCTTAACTGCCCCCCTCCAGTTCCTTCGACTGGAGGAACTATATTAATAAAACAAAAAACAAAACAAAAAAACAATACATACAAATTAGATTGATCTTACGTACTAACTATAAACAATAATAAACAAGAATTGTCCTGAAGCTCATTCAAAAGTTAAACAAAACCACAAAAAGGAAAATGATGACTTACTACTAAAACAATGTCTATTTATGATACATATATACCCTATATGATCGTCCTGAAAAAAAAAACAACAACATATACATCAAACAAAACAAAACAACTTAGCATTATACACACAAGGTTTCACTGCTGATCGCCGCCCTCTGACTGGTGGTGAGACACTTCGTGAGGTACCCTAAGTTCTTCCAAATGTACTGTTCGGACCTTAAATGGGTAGTGAACGTCCCGAATTGTAAACAGATTGTGTTCCCGGATTGTAATAACCTTGTATGGTCCCTCGTACCTCGGATCTGTCTTGTTTCGCGCTGTTCGCAGCCGCCGGTATACCAACGTCCCTAACGCCAACGGCCCTTTCCGATAAACCACCTGCCGATCATTGGCCTTCACAACCCTAGTTTGTTTGTCGCGAATTAATTTTTCGCGCACTTTACCCCAACGTTTTTGACGTTCCTCGCGCCTGTTACGAATTTTCACACCCAGTTCATTATTGTGGACGGTTAAAAGTTCCCCCCTGTCGCGACGCCGTTGACCGAATACAATTTCTACCGGGGTTAGCCCCGTCGCCATATGAATGGTATTATTATACGCAATGATCGCCCTTGGCATGGCTTCGTATGGATCTAAGTTACGACCCAGCTTAAACAATCGAAGGTGTTCTCCTAACGTATTGTGGAGGCGTTCCACGGCGCCCCTGCCCTTAATGTGGTGGGGAGTGTTTAACCGCCAAGTAACCCCTAGCATCGCACTCTCCTCCCGAATGAAGGCATTATTAAACTCCCTGCCACAGTCTGACACTATTTCCTCTGGGACCCCATACGCCGCACACCATTGTAATATCCCTTCCCATATCCCTTCCACAGGGTATGCCATCGCCAATTTGCTAAACGTATCAATCATGGTCACCCACGTCTGTCCCTCGCTGGAGTATAAGTCGACCTGAACCGACCGCAGGGGCTCAAACGCCGTTGGAGTAATCATCTGTTCCGCTACAGGGGGTTGGCGATCATATTTCGCCCGCTGGCATACCGTACATTGCGCGATACAATCCTGCACTGTTTGAGCCATTTTCCGCCAGAAGTATAATCCTTTAAGAGCGCAAAGTGTTTCCTCCATTCCTCGGTGGTTCGTTTTTCCCACGTGGTGATCGGCCACGATCTGTCGTTGAATGTTAGGGTTGATTACCGTTTCCACTTGCCTCAAGCAACGAACAATGGGGTAGCCTATACCTATCCTCTCCTGCCGCCATAAGCGTTGTAACTTTTCCATGACCACGCGATTACCGACGTATATGTGTAGACTCCTACCGGGTATGTTATATTCGGTGAAAAGCCGCTCTAGCTCGCTTTCGTCTGTTGTCGCTGGGATACGAATTAGTATAGTAAACAATCCCTCGTACTCACTAGCGTGTGTTTCGATTCCGTGACCCTGCTTTGTCTTAATAACTAATTGACGCTTCTTATTATTTATAATATCGTCAGACTCAGGTAATTCTAACGGTCGGTCTGTAGAACCTGCACTCTCTTCTGAATTTTGACTGACCAAAGGAATTTCCGGACCGCTCTCTGATGATTCTGTGGGGGCGACCTCGTCATCCATCGCGTTGACTACTAATTCCCGCGACAACCAATCAGCAACTGCATTTTCCACACCCTTTTTGTGTATCACCCGAAAATCATACACCGCCAGCCGTTCCTTCCAGCGGGAAATTCGCGCAGAGGATTCCCTTAAAGTTCCTAGATGCACCAACGGTTTGTGGTCCGTGAAGAGTTCGAATCGGCGTCCATATACATACGGTCGAAAGTATTCCGTTGCCCAAACCACTGCTAAGAGCTCTCGTTCGATGGCACTATACCTCCGCTCCGCATCATTTAGCTTACGACTCGCGAATGCCAAAGGTTTTTCGCCGCCTTCGAGATTTTGAGATAAAACTGCTCCGATAGCAACGTCGCTTGCGTCTGTAGTGATTCTAAAGCTCTTCCGAAAATCAGGAAAAGCTAATAATGGTCCGGTCGTCAGGACTTCCTTGCATTTACGAATACTATCCATTTGTTCAGTGCCCAACAAAAACCGTTTGCCCTTCTTCAAAATATCGGTTAGGAGATGCGTCAATTCCGCTATTCCTGGGATAAATTTCCGGTAGTAATTAATCATGCCGAGGAACCGTCTTATTCCGCGAACATTCGTAGGGAGCGGTGCTTCTTGAATAGCTTTTACCCTGTCCGGATCCGGTTGCACTCCCTCCCTTGAAACGATATGCCCCAAAAATTTGATCTCCTTTAGCCCGAATTTTGATTTATCCCGAGATAATTTGAGTCCAAATTCTCGAACCCTATCCATTACTTTCGCGAGATGCTTTACATGTTCCTCCTCGCCCTGACTAAAGACGATTAGATCATCCATATAAACTTGTGAAAAGTTTTCCCCCAGGCCCCGTTGAAATTCATCCATTAGTCGCTGAAACGTCAATCCGAACGGCATTCTCACGAATTCGTAGTGACACCTCTCCCATGAAAATGCAGTTTTGGGAATGTCCTCCTCAGCCATTTTTACTTGGTGGTATCCACTCTTTAAATCCAACGTGCTGAAGACCGTTGCTCCTGATAACCGATCCAATATATCATCAGCACGCGGAAGGGGGTATCGTTCATCCTTCGTCGCCTCATTTAACTTCCTAAAATCAACGACTACGCGATATTGCTTCACAGGTCCGCCCTTCTTTTCCACTACCCATAAGGGGCTATTGAACGGGGAACTGCTATGTCGAATTATCCCCTGTTTCAAGAAATCCCCTAGTTGATCCCTTATTATATCCCTTAAAGCTTGAGGATACCGCCTATCCTTAACGTACACCGGGGTTTCCTGTTTCAGAATTATTCTATGCACGGTTTTCCCCTAAGTCGGCAAACATTCCCCCTCTCGATAGAATAGGTCCAAATTTCCCTGGATTACCTGCTCTATCTTATTCTTACTGTAGTCTACGACACCGATCTCAATACCAGTTCGCTTATTTGTTAATGGTTTGTACTTGCGGTCCCCTATCCGATATCGCCAAGTTTTCCGATTTACTTCCATAGTTAAACCCGCTTCCCGTAAGATGTCACACCCTATTATAAGGTCATATCCCGGCATCAACCTTTCGATCACGTGTATATTGATTTCCGACTTGCTTCCCGCTAGCTCGTTCAAATTGAATTTTATCTCGCCCAGGGTTTTACAGGTCCCGCTTACCGTGGATATAGTGCAACAACACGTTTTTCTCCCCCTCCAAATACCCATTTTTACCGCCCCTTCCCGGCTAATTAATGAATTAGTACTCCCTGTATCAACTAGAAATTTCACTCTTGATGCTTTTAGACTCGCCACGGGCAACCTTGTCCATAACTCTTTCTCTATGCTATTATTAACTAAAATCACTTCACGCTGGTTGCCCCCCCAGGTACCGCACCCTCAATCCGCTCGCGATTTCCTCGGTAGTATGCCCGCCCCGGAGGGCCCTTCCCTCCCCGTATTCTCCCCTCTTACCTCGTGTCTACTCACCGTCAGACTGCTGCGCTCAGATCTCACGCTTCCTTCCTCTGACGAGTCTCCGCTGGAATCGCGTCCTCCATCCATTCTGTGGTTCCGCAGGCCTCTCCATCCCTGATTATTGACCTCCATCGGCTCGTATTGTTGGTCTCTCCTGCCTGTTTTTGAGACGCGTTTCGGACACTCCCTTGCGAAGTGCCCTTTTCTTCCGCACTCGTAGCATCTACTGAGGCTACACTGGGATGCTACATGTCCTGGTTTGTTACATTCATAGCACCGCCGCTCCTGTTTCTTTCTCCTTTCTTCCGGGGCTCTGTTGGGTCTCCTTTCGAAAGATCTTCCGTCAACGTTTCTCCTGGGTGGACTCTTTGGTCTCCTCCTGGGCCCCTTCACTTCGGTCCACTCTCCTTCCGGTCTCTCAAACAGCGCTTCATTTCGTTTGTGTGCGTCAATAAGGTCATGTGCGCACTCCACGAAGTCACGATCCCGAGGTAATGAGCCCGGGCGGTCTATATAGTGGTTGAGTTGGACCTTCAAAATTCCTCGCACAAAAGACGTTCTTTGTGCCCCTTCAGCTTGACCGAATGACTCAACCATCTTCTCCACGAGTCTATTGTGTAGTACCAGGAGTTTCTCAGCAAACTCCCCTTCCGTTTGGCCCTGTTTCCTATTTTCTTTTAACATATAAAAAATGTCCTCTTCCGGGGTCCATCTTCCTCCACCGTATAATTTTTTTAGGCGCGCCTTCAGTACCTCCCAAGGATGGGTCGTGTCTCTCTGAATGGCGTTAAGGACTCTTCTCGAGATACGTCCCACAAGCGATGCCTCTAGGAGTGCCACGTCCGACTCCTGGAGCGTACCATTCTCTTTTCTAGAGGCGATAAGTACCTTGATTTGGTCTGCCCCTTTGATAAAATGATCTAGGTCACCTATTACACCATTAAATGGCTCTAACTGGCTTATTACTTCGTGTATAAATGAAGAATTCTGGGTCCGTATCTTGACGAGCTCCAACTGAGTTGTTTCGTTAGCTTTCTTCAACTGTGCCTCTAAGTTCGCCTTCTCCACCGATACTTGGGCCAATTGGTATTCCAATTTCTTTATTTCTTCCTGTTCTGGCATGTTTTGTTAAATTTTATAATTTCCAAAAATAAAACGTTTTTCTTTTTTCTTCACTTCGAAACACGCGTAGGTATTTTTGAAAAAGTCCCGGGTTTCGGCACCAGTTATGATTAGACTGAACACTTACATTTAACTATAGGGAAAAGTATGGAATAAACGCACTCGAGCTATTAGTAGTAAACTAACCTTTATTTCAATCAACTCGCGTCATCATGAAACATGTCTTTTTTATCGATAATAGAACAAAAAATATCTTTAATATTAGACCTTATTATTACACCAAAATCTTTCTTATATACTCTTAACTTATATATAGACATATATATATATATATATATATATATATATATATATATATGAGATAAATGACTCAGAATTTTTAAGAGAGCAACAACAACCTCATCTCTTAAAAATACTGACTCATTTATCTCTTATATTTTTAACGAAATCGGTTTGAAATTGTTTTTACTGAAAGAATGGGTCGTTTATGAAAAGTGGAGAATGTGAATTTTGTATCTACACCCCTCATATTATTATTCCATTTCAATTCCAACTATGAGAATGAAACGATTCCACTTGCTTCTATTTAGTTGATTCTCTCTCTGGACAAAATTTGTCTTAACCACTTATTCGCTGGGGTAGCAGTTACAGTACCTGACTTTATAACTTCAACATAGACTGTTAGTTTTTTTTAATGGTTCATATTATTAATGTTTTAAGAGACTCCTTCCTAATATTTGAGTGTTATAATATTAAGAAATTCAATTTTCGCTTACAGAAATGTTCCCCTCATGCCCGAGCGCAGCAGTACCAACTCCTCGACAACCAATAATGTTGGAGGAGGCGGTGAAGGACTCTCCTTGTTGGTGACTTCTAATCCCACTCCGTCTCCACCAGTACAATGTTCCAAGAACATTAGTTCAATAGCTGTTGCTAATAAAAGACCTCATTCCAATATTGCACAGTCGAATCTCGAGAATCAGGCAGGCATCGTCAGCCTAACAGATACAGAGGTAAAGACATTTATTTTTTAAATAATTAATTACATTAATTTTTTATCAACAAGAGAGAGTAAAAACTCATAAATTATAAATAGTACGCAATCGGAAAAATCCAAAAAAAGAAGCATGTCTGCTATGGTTGCTTCAACCAAATAGTACTTGTGTTATAGAAAACAAGACCAAAATTGTTATTTAATTTTAAAAAATAATAAAGTACAGAGTAATTTTTATTTTATTTTTAAAACTAGTTAAGGTTAAATAATGGAGTTTAAATTTACTTATTGTTACCAAAATCAAATCATGCATAAATGGTGTCAATCGAGGATGCATATGTTTATTTTTTCAATTTTTAGGATAGTGATGGAGAAGATGAGTCACAAAATGTCACTAGCGTCAATTGCCTTCATCACATTGAAGATGGCAACAGTAATGATGAAAATGATGTCGATGAAGAAACAGCATCAGGTATTTATCTCCCCCATTACTGTTAACTTCTATTCTGGTTGTAGATATATACATACACATACACGAGGTGGTAAATAAAGTGATAAGATTGATTTTCTAGTGTTCGTTTTGGGGTCATGTGGATGGGTAGACAGGTAAGTATCTGATATGCATCATGTACAAGTTTGAAAATATTTGTGTTGTTTCGCTGTCCATAGTGAATTTTTTTGTGAAAAAGGTTGTTTTAGTGCGTTCTAAAGATTGTGGGATCAATCTTGATCATTTTGGTATCAGGTTCTTCTTCATTCTTGGACATAATACAAAAGAAACATTTGAAAAACTGTCAGGCCTATGAAGAGAGTGTTTTGTCGAGAGCCTAGGTTTTTAGGAGGTTTAAGACACTTTCTGAAGAAAGAGAATCAATTAAATACGATCATTGCAGTAGAAGGATTTAATCTTCAAGAACCAATGAATAAGCCTCAAAGCTAAATGGTTAATCAACATTTGTACTGAGGAGTTACTAACAGAAATCGGAAAAAGGTCAGGCATCAAAAACATGTTAGCGTTACACCACCACAATGCTCTTCATTACACCGCGATTTCTATCAATAAGATTTTGGCCAGTTAAAACATTCCCATGGCTCCTCAGGCTCTTTATTCCCTTGACTTGAGTCCATCTTTCTCTCATCCCAAGATTAAATAACCAGCTCGAGGGACGACATTTTGGGGCATCGGAGAATATTCAAAGAGCCATTAACGACCAACTGAAGGCTATTCCAGTGTTCCAGCTCTTGCACTGCAATGAGGAATAAAAGAATTCTCTCCTTGTGTGGCTTCCAAAAGTAGTTATTTTGATAGAGACTATGTGAATTTGTCATTTTATTTCAATAGAAAAATATTTACACTGCTAATATGTTTTATTTATATATATATATATATATAAATAAAACATATATATATATATGATATATATATATGATATATATATATATATATATATATATATATATATATATATATATATATATATATATATATATTGGTTTCTACTTATCTTGACTGTTATGGAAATAATATGTTTTGGTTCTTGAGTTTCAATCAGTTATTTCAACTTCTTAAGGCGACGTTTTGAGACTATAAGAGTGTACCAACACAAATATAGTTGTGTTACAAATATAATACACAAATAATAAAAAACCACAATAAACCAGATCAAACAGCGCTCACTACACATTTTAGAAATACTCAACATACTTTTAAATTTGATGAACATTAATTGATACACCAAGAAAAAAATAGCTTCAAACGGAATATAAAAATCATGCTGTAAACAAAAAATCGGATGTTCAAGGTCTAACCTCGTGTTATGCTAATTTAATTAATTCTTGGAGATTGGACTCAAGAACCAAAACATATTATATATATATATATATATATATATATATATATATATATATATATATATAATGTTTTGTTTTTTTAGATTTTCTTGCCATTGGAATTTCTTTTGTTATATCTGCCCTGTCAATAATCAAATTTCTTCCAAAAAGAGTTTATTGTACTGAGGGAAGCGTAATTGTGGCACTACTATTAGTGCATAAGTGGCTAAGTCAGTCCCTGGCTTGAAATGGAGTTATTGCATTTATTACAACTCCATTTTGAAGCATTATAATGGCACGATTCTGCTTCATTCTTAACTATTAACTCATTTTGTAAAAAATTTGACTTAATCACTTTTTCACCAGGATTGCAGATTAATACTTTTGGTAGATAGAAATAATTTCTTTATGAGTCTTTTGTTATTTATTTGGGCTGAGGGTTAGAATATTTTGCAATAATTTAGATATGAAATAATATATATCGGAATTCTCCATTTTCTTGTGTATTGATTTTCCATTTGAAGCTGGTTGTATCTTTAAAATGTTTTTGAGTTTATTTTATTTAGCATATATTATTTTCATGTTGTGTAAAATTGTCTATTTGATAGAAGCAGATGGATGATATGTCAAGTCATATATAATTTACTAACTCGTTGCCGCACCCTTTTAATTTGACGATAGTCTTCAGAAACACATATTTTTTTTCAATTGTTTATGACTGCCAGATGAAATCTAGTGTAAGTTCTATGTTGGGAAGTGAAAATTATCACATTTGGCCACAGTTTTTTCAAAAAAACTATCAACTGCTATAACCGTCATTTGCTCACCATGTCATTTTTTCTCTTCACGGAGCAAATGACGGCTATGACCGTCCTGTCGTGACGACTATATGGCATTTGGTTTACTAATTCAAAATGATTCCTATGAATAAAATAGAGTAAATAGGTGTAAACTTAACACAAGAAAATCAGTTTGAAACCAAATTATCATTTGTAATTTCTTTTGGTTATAAAATAGTAAAAATGAAATAAAAATTAATTAAGGAAACAAATTACATACATACAAAAAAGCATTATAAATGCTTTATAACGACGTTATCACCGCCGTCATTTGTCTCTAGATGCCCAAATGTTTCGAAGCGGTTAAGCATGAGAAAATGCATAAAAGGGCTATAAATATGCTGCCTAGCCTGCTACACCTTTTTTTTCCGATGCATTACTCAGTAATTAACAAGTGTATGCGTCATTACTCTTTGTACTAGCGCTGTTCTTTTTTTTAATGATTCAAAAATGTATATTTGCCCACCAATCGCCAAAGATCGGACGGCTATAGTCATCATTTGCGGCAACGTGATAATGCATACATCCTATATTGGTATGAGGCTAGTTAACTATAGAAGGGTAAGCCTTGTATTGAATATAAAAGCATTATTAAAATGTAGATACATCATATAAATATTTTTTAAATTATTATAAACTTAAAGTTATACTTTAGATTCAATATAAAGCATACTAAATTCCATCCCTTAAATAACTTAACTTGTTGGAATTGTAGAGTTATTTTCGGAGTTACGGTAGAGATCTAAATACACTGAGGCTGCTCGCTCATGACCTTCAACGTAATACTGCATTCTATTATTTTTGGAGAAAATACAATAAAAAGGAATAAAACTTGTCTAATAACACTTAAATGATGGCTTTATGATCCAGATAAATATATTAGTAGTTCATAAGTCTTAATTAATAAGGGATTTGTTTATCCATTCCTTCATTAAATATTTCTGATTCTCTCAGTCACATTTGGTGTTGGTATACATAACCGTCTTATTTATAATGTTATTATAAAGTGGGACTTTTTTTTTTCTTTTTTTTGGGTGGGCATGAAGTAGCACTACGACCATTATTGATCTATTGTGCGTCCCACTGTTAAATGCGATTGTTGCAATCTTAAGTCAGCCAAACCCATGAATTTGAGTAAGCTTGCCGGGTTGATTCGTTCGCACTGGGATTAGTGACTCTATCCAAACCAAAGGTTGCAAACCTTATGCTAGCCAACCTATCACATAGGCAGATAACATGATAGGGTGTTTCGTTCGCTGTATGACAAAAGTGACACGTGGGGACATCCACCAGTCCCAACCTGAACATATGTGCGTTGAGTTTGCTATGGCCCGTGATTGCCGCTATAATTGTTTTTAATGCTGCCCTGTCCAGCTCCAGAAGAGCTTTGCTCTTCTTCTCATTGTAGCCTTCTAGGAATAATTTGGAGTGTCTTAAGCTACTTTGTCTGCACCAAAATTGGTTCATTTTCCTAAGGTAGATGTCTTTTATTCTATGCTTAGCATGGCTAAGACTCATGCCACAAACTGGTTCGGGAGTGCACGGAATTATGTCCGATCCTAGCCTGGCCAGTCTATCAGCTTCTTCGTTGCCAGGGATGCCATGGTGATCAGGAACCCACTAAATGCTAACCCTGTTGTTCTCAGCCAGTTAGTTAAGAGCTGCATAGCAGTCCCACACAATCTGTGAGTTTGTGCTGTGTCCACTAAGTGCACATATGGTAGCCTGACTGTCAGTGAAGAAGGTAATCCTTCTGAGTGACATCTGCTCATCCAGCAGTGTCTGTGCACAGTGATTGGAATACTGAGGAGTACCTTCCCAGGGTGATCCAGGTTTGTCTTTCCTCCAGAACCCTGCCCCCGTACCAGAAGCTGTAAGAGATCCATCAGTGTAGCAATCGATGCCGTTGCAGGGCCTGTGGCTTTTCGTTGTGTCAATTTTGACCATGTAGTTGGGTGACATTGAGTCCCGAATCTGAAGATCAGATCGCATTGCTAAGATGCAGTCCGCCTCAATTTTAGTGAACAATTCCCTCGAGCTATCACAACCCGTTACCACAGAGATTATGTCCTGTTTAAACAGCCTGTACATAGAGACCATGGCCTGGTACTCAAGTTCCAGTGTCAGTGGCCTAAGCCCAAGCACCATCTCCTTTGTAGCAGTAGGAGTCGTCCTCATGGCACCCGTCATCATTAGACAGGCCAATCTCTGTAGCTTCTCCATCTTAACCCTGGATCCACTTTTACCTGCGCCTTGCCACCACACGAGGGCTGCATAAGTGACAATGGGTCTAATGGCCGTGACATACAGCCAACAGATCATTCTCGGCTTCAAGCCCCAAGACTTTCCCACGGCCCTTTTGCAAGCCCACAGGCATCTGATGGCTTTATTAGTCGTGTTGACCACGTGTTGTTTCCAGCTCAGCTTATCATCCAGCGTCAGTCCTAGGTATTTGACTGCGCTGTTCCACTGTAACTGAATTCCATTGAGGGTTGGTAATCTTATGACCACCTTCCACTTTCTTGTAAAAGTCAGAACGTTTATCTTTCGCGGATTGATGCTCAAACCATTTACCAAGCACCACCGCGACAGAATGTTTGTTACTGTCTTAAGCAGATCAGAGATTACACAGTGATGTTTGTCACTTACAAGAATAGCCACATCATCCCCATATCCCTGTGCATAGAATCCTGCTCTGTTGATTGTTGACAGAAGAGAATCCACCACCAAGCACCAGCGCAGGGGTGATAGAACTCCTCCCTGCGTGCTGCCCAGTTCAGAGATGAGAGCTCTTTGCTCCAGCATTTAGTTAATCTATCTGCACACAACTGGTTCAATATCCTTGCCCCTCAAAGCCCTACTTATGGTACTGTATGGTGTTCTATCGAAGGCAAGTGGGACGTTACCTCCCTTATCCTCCCATTCATCACACTTCAGCGTAATAACAAAATACTAAGTCTCATTTATATATTATTTTCTGCATTCATACAGCAAATAAACAAAATTTTCAACAGAAATATGAAATCATTCAGCAGGCTGCACAATAGTGTATAGTGTAATAAGCCACTTATAGGCCAGGCATGTTATAGTATAATCTGACAATTTAGGAAACAACCTTTTTCGAATCTGGAGACGGGGCTGAGGCCACAACCATCAAAACTGCCATTTCAGCAAATTAAATATCTAAAATCTTGTACCTAATTAATACTTTTTCTTCAAATTATACAATTTCGTTATACACTATCCTAAGATTACACTTCTTATAATCTTATATTCTTGCTCAACCTTGAATTGCTTTTAATTAAGTAATATTTTGTCTCTAAAGTTAATTTTTTTTTCATACTGATGTGATAATGGTTGACTGTATATATCTTAAAAGAGTGTGAAATGGTCGGGGTGCAGACAATGAATTTATAATTAATTACACAAAACAAGTTTATTTTTTTCACTTTATTTTGAATTGCCACTGATAGCGGAGACTCAGTTTAAAGTAGGGCTGGGGTGATTTTTTAAATTAATCTTTAAGACTTTGTTTGAATTATATATTAAAGTTATGCTTAATGTATTGAAGATGTTTTTGTAGTAATCGACGGGAGCAGCTCGACCAGCTCGTCCGATATAGATTTACAGCTCACTTGGGATTTGGACAGTAACGAAGAAGCGGTTAATGATAACAGTCTCGCTATCAAACGTGCGGTTAAGCCTTCGTCAGCATGATCATCTTTTAAAAAGCACATGTTCCTCCACAATATATTACTCCACAATATATGACTTTTGAATATCAGAAATAAATGTATTTTTCATATAGTTTTGTCCATTTTATTTAGATAGTTGCTAGGGTTACGGTATTTTAAACATGCCATTTTAAATTTTTAAAGTAAACTCGAACTTTTATTAAACGGACACTAATGAGAGAGATATTTTATTTCTACTGTATAAAACCAATAAGAGCACTGATAATAACTGCTGCTAATGTTTGATATTTATTTAACTATATTCATTAATAAGTTTTGTTACATAATTGGAATGTAAATCTGAAGTAGAAGTTGATTAAGTTAAAAAAAGAAAGAAAATAAACTTTATTACTTGATTGCTCCTTCCATCAAACCATTGTTAAGATAATAACATAATAAAATATAGTAATAAATAGTATGACAATCTAGCTTCTAATACAAAAAAATAAAATAAAATAAAAACCCATTATAATTAAGTTCTGAATAATAGAATCTGAGGAATCATTAAATATTACATTATAAAGTTAGAAGACAAGAATAATTACTTGAAAAGAAAAATAATCAAATTTATGAGTACTAGATTCTTCTTTAGTTTTAGATATAAACATTTGGGAATGATATAAGCAGATGAAAAATAAGTATACACAAATTGTAAAGAAAATGAATCGTAGAGGATAGAGTCAAATAATTGTCAATATTCAAGTTTTCTGCTTAATTCTGGTGCTGTCGAGCAAGTTTTCTCTCAGATTGCCTACCAGAAAAGTGTTGCTACTTGCTACTTGTCAGTTTGTAAGCTTGATAAGGTTCCAGGTTCAAATCTGGTTGTGGCAGACAAATTATTTTATTTGTTAAGAGCTATGGATGGGCCCAGAGAGATATGCAGACCCTCTTGGGATTCACCCAGCTTTTTTTAATATGGATACCCTTATTTGGTGTAAAAACCTGGTGGTTGAGTGTTATCTCGGACAAATCAATTCCCTGCAGAACCATTGGCTTAGAAACCGTACACTTTCTATCATGTACTGAACCCCAGACCCTTCATGGGTTGTAGTGGTACATTTTTTTTTATTTAACAGATTTAGTTCTTAATTTTCCAATAATTTGTTCAAAGTAAATTGTAACATTTAATAATAACTGTGAGGGCCTACTAGGGAATGTAGAGTAGTTTACAACGTTGGTAAAATAGTTAATGATTTTTTAGAGTTTAATTCAAAAAGGGTTTATTGTTTTCAATATATTGATTGAGAATCCCATTCTATAATTAACTATCTTTTGAGATTCAATTATCGTAAAATCATGTCATTCACTAGAAAAATTCTAATTTGAGTTGGTCTATTTTAGGTGCACAATTTAAATTGGTAACATGAGTTCTGCTTCCTAATGTTTGTTTAACCTGCTAAAAGAATATTTTAAAGTAAACTGGCTCATAATAGACTTCAATATTATTTGTTAATCGACACAATATTCAGCTTAATTTTTGTAAGTCCTATTTATACACTTAAAACATTGAAAATATTGTATTGACCGAACCATCTTAAATGTACTTAAGTAAAATATAGTTAAACAAGTATGGTAATTAAAAAAAATCTCTTTTTGTAAGCCATTTTCCATTATTGTGTGCATACAATTTGGAGAAAATGTTAAAAACCTTTTTATTGTTAATTAGGAAAAAAAATTAAAACAAAAAACAGCAATATTGAAAAGGGAAAGGTAAAAAGAGACCTTACATAAATGTTACGACCGTGGAAAAATTCCAACGAAAAGGCCTTAAGTCTCCAAAACTAAAAACAGAAATTGAAAATATCTGTGCAATATTCCGCCTATCTCATAGTTGAGTAGTTGCATTTGAGCCTTTGGAGGCGGTGGGATATTTCTTGGGTGCATCATTCATGTTTTGCTTTGCTGTTATTCTCTTTCTACTCTGAGGATGCCTGAATAGGCGAAATATTGGACAGATATTTTCAATTTCCTAAAAAAATCTAACATCCCAGAAATAATAGAATGTACTTTTATTGCTACTTAAGAACTTTGGTGAGTTGTTAGTAAAGTTATCTTCATTGAATATTGAAACTTGTTGATCATGAAGCATGTAGCCTTCAGCTATATGTTACGACTTCAATCAAGTACATTCCATCTCGTGTATTGCTGTGTGTATAATAATACAAATAATAATTAATTATTTTTAAAATATTCATGAGATCTTGCTGGGTATTAGACGCAAAAATTTGTTTAACTATTTTCTTAAAAAATTATACATATTTACAAATGTATAGACTTAACATATTTCATTCCTTTTGGTCACTCGATAGTCACTTATAAGAAGACTAGTTTTTGCCCACGACTTCGCTCGCGTGGAATTTGGTCTGCCACATAAAGTTTCGTAACAGATCATTTTAAATAAATAATTTAATTTTTAAATTACTCGTGCATCCGAAATTTCAGATGTCTAACTTCAAAACTGACGGATTCCATACAATCTTTGAGCCCCTATTTTATTAAGGGATAAACCCTTGGGGGTGGAATTGTACAAATTCCTTTCTTAGTGCTCATTTAAGCTATACAAAGAACCTATCTGCGAATTTCAAGATGCTAAGTTCAGTGGCTTCTGCTGTGCGTTGACCGCTGGGTGTGTTAGCCAATCGTACATTTTTTTTTTAACCCATGTCAACATATCCAATTTCATCACAGACGGATCAGCACAGCCGTGAAACATACATTGACACTGATTAACAAACGGGACGGACAGGAGTTTACTGTTGTTCTTGTTAGTAAAGGATTAGTATGTAATGTTATTGAATTTATTGAAAATGATTACTTAGTATAACGATTTCATTTGTTGTACAGCAGTAGCGAGAAGTGAACTATGTTACTTGATTTGTTTTGATCAGCGAAAATATGTAGATTATGCGAGTAAGAAACACGTGAGCAAGCATACAAACTTTGCCCCCCACCCCTCTTTCACCCCCTCAGGGGTAGAATTTTGGAAAATCCTTTCTTATCGGATGCCTACGTCATATAAAGAAAACACCCTCCAAGTTTCAGGGCTCTACGATCAGTGGTTTAGGCTGTGCATTGATACGTCAGTCAGTCATTCAGGACAAAGCATTTTATATGTGTAGATATAATATTTCCATTATTAGATAATTGGAATCTGTTAACTTGGATTTTTGAATATTTTTGATTAATGTTTAGATCAATATTGAGGGGGTCAGGTGGCTCAGTGGTTGAGCACTGAGTTGCTGTGCCAAAGATCCTGGTCGCTGGCAGACTTTTATTTAATCTGTTCGCATCCCGATATGGATCCTAAGGGATCAAGGACCCTCTTGGGGCTCACCCAGTTTTTATAAAGTAGTTGCCCAAAATGAAGGGGGAAACATGGCAGTTGAGCATGATATCTGACTCATCACCTTCCTGCACAGCCATTGTCTTAGAAACAAACAGTACAGTCTCTAACATGATGTATGAAGTACTAACGCTGAACCCATGGATAGATACAGGACAACTATTGCTGCTTACTAACAAAACTCTTGTTTGTATCTTTCATTCATGTCACTTGCCTTTTATTATGATCAATTAGAAAATTAATTTGGACAAATTAAGAAACTCTTAATTAAAAATATCGCTCATTTTATTATTTTTTTGTACTATACTATAGCATAGCAATCATCTTAAATAAAATGCCCTATACCAGATCTTTAAAAGTCCAAACAGTAATTAGAAACAATTTACTGCCTGGACTGTCATTAAATCTGTTGTTATCGGAGGTAATTAATATTTTTTTTTTTTTCATTCACTTCTTAAATTCTTCCTATTTTATTAATTTATTTGTAATAATTAATTAAATAATAAATAAAAACTTTATAATTATTATTTATTTACTCTTTTTCTCGGCTTCTACTGGAGAATGCACCTACCCAGACATAAGTCTAGGTTGAGGTTTGAAAAATTAATTTGTTATATTCAATACTTTTCTTACGATAACTGCAGTTCAAGTAGCTCTGCTTTCTGCATTTATTCTAGAATATTATAATTTATAATAATTAGGTCCAACTATTTTATTCTGTTTGAGGTCATTTCTGGAATCAGTACATTGGTGGATATGATTTTAAATCAATGTTTACTTTGTTTATGTTATGTTGAGAAAAATCTAAAAATAAGAGAACAGAAATTTTAAATATTTTACAATAGGTAACTGACATGTGATCCCCGAAAGCATACGGACTTTTATAGAAGCACCTAAGACTTTTTTGTAGCCCAAAAGTGTTAAATTTGTATTTAATTTCATAAATACCATTTATTTTTTTCAAGGAGTTTCCACTAATAGAAGGTTTCCTTAACCTATTGATTCAATGGCTTCCTTCCATAATGTCCTATCCTAGGTCCATTCTTCCCATAGACCATGATCCATCATGGATTCCTCCACTTCGTTATCCCAGGTCCTCCTTGGTCTTCCTCGTCTTCTCAATCCCCCAACTTTCCATTGGTGGACCACTTTGGGTAGTCTTCCTTCAGGCATTCCTGTCAAATGCACAAACCATTTCAGGCATTTTTTCACTATATCTTCCAGTATGGTTTTTTCAGCCTCCATCTTTTCTCTGATGGTTGCATTTCTTATTTTGCCCATTCTGGATATTCCCTCTGCTCGCCTCCAGTAGTCCATTTCTGTAGTTAGGAGTTTTTTCCTGAGGTTGCCCTTCAATGTCCAAGTTTCTGATCCGTATGTCACAATACTTAGTAATATGCTATTGTATATATATATATTTTTTGTTTTGGGAATAATGTTTTTTATTCCATAATACTGAGTTGAGCATTGATATGGTCTTTTTACCCCCGAAATTCTTCTATTTATTTCCATATCAAATACACCATCTATCTCAATTATGGAGCCAAGATATTTGAAATGTCTAACTTTTTTTAGAACCCCTCCTAGGTTCAGTTCTAAATCCTCACTATTGGCGTTATTACTCATCTGTTCCGTTTTCTCAGCATTAATAATTAGCCCCATTGCTGGTATTCCTCATTTAATTTTCTTAACACAGCATCTTCTGTGTCTTGTGCAATGATGACCTGGTCTTTCCGTGAAGGGTAGGTTATATAGGAATAACCATTTAATTTATTTATTATCAAAAATAGTTTGTTCGTTTATTCAGTGTCACTTGATGCTACTAAGGCTAATCAGATGATGATACAGTGGAAGTCCTAAATTTCAACTGTCTAGGTTAAATTAGGATAGAAATTTCTAATGAGTTCCTGTCACCACACAGTTTTGGCACCGCAATTTTACATTCCCTCTAAAGGACTGCATGACCAAGGATTTTCTATCTAGTTATAAAAGATCAAACTGCTTTTTTTTTCCTGCTTTTATAGTTGTAATAAAATATTTTTATATAAAATAATGTTTTGACTTAATTTTAAAATTGAATTTACCTACTTAGTATTTTCCCTTAATTTAAATAATAATCTATCTTTTTACTTGATTATTATTATCCTTATTCCCTTTACTTTAAAATATCAGAATACTACAAAAAATAAAATTATTATTACTTTGTATATTACTATTTTATCGGTATGATATAATTTAATTTTCAATTACAAACGATGAGCCTATTGTGTTATTAAATGAGAAAGGAAATGTTTTTCAGTTTCCTAATAATGAAAAATCACTTCCAACATTTCTATCTATCTCGTAGTTCTCATTGATTATTTTTCTTTTTAGATCCAGATGAACATAATTATACTCTAAGACTAAGAAAGAGAACCTTAACCGAGGATGATAACATAGTCGTAAATAAAAGTAGAAGAACCACAATTTGACACTCACTCACTCGTTTTGAAAATATATTTCCTCCATGAACTTTTATGAATAAAAATCATTTAATAATAATGCTTCTGAAACTTTTTATTATAGTTTATGAAAGTTAATTTTTAATTATTAACTTTTTTTAGATTTTCATTTGTTATTATTTGAAAAATTATCAATCGAAGTTATATATAAATCAGCCAGTACAGTGTAGATTTATCTTTTATTAATTTTGTAAATTACTAAAAAGCCAATAGTTTATTAAAGGAAAAACAAATATTTAACATTACCATTAATATAATTTCTATTATTTCTAGAAGTTCCTTTTTCTTTTATATTGTCTCTTGAACTTAAATTTTTTCTAAAGTTCTCTCTTCTTTCTTTTACTTAATGTTTTCTCTCTTGTAAGCTTACAAGAAATGGAAAGTGAAATTTCCGAAAGCATCTCAAAGTTATCTATTGATAAGACTTTTGTGTTTTAATAATACAGCTGTTACCTAAGGGAGGGGGCAAAGGGTGAAGGAGAGGACAGGGTATAATCGAGGACACATAAGGGAAACTGGGTGAAGAAATAAACCCCGAAACATTTATCTAACAATAATAAAGCGGCATTATATTGAAATAAAAATTACATTCATCTATTCCTGATAAGGCATTAATAAAATAACAATTACAGATTCATTCATTAGTAAGGCATTAATAAAATAATAATTACAATTTATACCGAAATTTTCAGTCAGCAGGAAAAATAAAAGTTTTAATTTAACATAAGATGCACCGTCAATAACAGCACTAAACAATAACATATGAACTAGTATCATACACCAGATTCTACATCAATACTCAGAATCTCTAAAACCACTAATAAAATAATACTTTCCAAACAAAACTCGATCTATCATCTATAACAGTAATCATATCCCTCATCAATAATAATAACCATATGCGCTAATACTACTTACAACTTAAACATTCCCCATCAATACTCATTATCTACAACAATAATCATATCTATCTCAGCCCGTCTTCACTGCTCCACTCTCCTCGAGAGGAAAAACGGCTGGGTATTTGAAGGCTTATCCGAGCTAGCGTCAACATTCTTATCCGGGGATCAGTGAGGTGGTGCCATCTGGTGGTCATCATTATCCCAACCACTCGCGAATTGAATTAAACTTTTTAAATATTGCCTCAGATCGACTCGAAGGGGACGGAAATGCTGAGTCACATCCGTATCAGACTGATGACTTGGCGTCGCCACAAGCAGACAAGAATCTTCTAATAAAAATTCATATTTAATAAAATATATCTAAACTAAATGTTAAGGAACTACAATGCCTTTAACCAAAACCATATACAAAGAAAAATTATGTAATTAGTCACAAGAAGAAATAACATTAGCAAATCCTATTTGGCATGGGATAACAAATACATATATATTAAAATCCTTAAAACCTAAAATTTTTCTAAAACATCTTAATGAAAAGAAGCAACTAAATGCTAATCATTCTCTAAAATACGTAAAACTAAAAATAAACTTTTGACTTCAACAGATAAAAAAGACTTCTTTTTGATCACTAAGATTAGAGTACAATTCGTAACACAGATTACTTTCATTCAAAGTGTTCTAATTAAAAAATGGCTAATTAAATATAACATTTATAGCATTGAACTAAAATCTGTAATTAATGCACATTAACTAAATTTTATTTAAATAAAATTTTTCCTCAGCCCGTTACACAGCAGAGCTTCGATTATCCGAACTAATTTTGTCAGGTGTAGTTTGAATTATCAAAATTCACTTAAAATATAATGCCAAGTAATCACCACTTTTAAAAAATAAACTGGTAAAAAACGAGTTATTAAGAAACTACTAACTAGACTGGAGCAGTTTCATTATAATAGTTCTTCAAAATCTAATTTTATATCTAGTTCTTAATTTCTAGGAATTGCAATGTCTCACAACCTCTCCTCTAATGCAATTGAAAAGAAAATTTTTTAATTTTGTATCGACCACTTTGGATCGTGTAACAACTTTATTTCTTTCCTTTCTCCTGCTGGAGTTTTCTATGCATCCAATATTCCTTCATCCATTCACTGGCATCTCCATCCTTCCTGAAAACCTTCCAACTTTTTTTCTTTGCTTCCAAATTCACTTATTTTTTGTACTATGGCATTTTATAATAAAAAGGAATGACTCATTTAATGTTCAATCAATAATGGAGGGATAGGTTTCCTGTTAAAAGTATCACACTATTATTCTTATAAAAGGGTAATACCTCCAAAGTAAACTATTATGTGGAACACGATGTCCAATTCATTTTGGAAATAAAATATATATATTGAATAGAATATACTGTTATTTATATATGTTTAATATTTCCATAGGAGATAATGATATTGAGTTTTCGTTGATGGCCCGAGAGAGACCTGACAACAGTATAGGGTAAGTTATTTATTTATTTTTTGTTAATAATTTATTTATCATGCAAATCTCTAAATTTATCCCTATTTGTTTCCATTTTTCTCATCCTCAAAAACAATCATAAGTATGTTTTTCAGAGTGTATCATTCAGTTCTTTTAAAATATTTGATTTTAAAAAATAATAATAATTCTTTTAACCCATGCTAAAGTTTCTGGTATTGGAATAGCTCAGTGGTAGTGTGCTAAGTTGCTGTGCAGAAGGTCCCGGTTTCAAATCCAGCTGTGGCAGACGAATTATTTCAACTGTTAACAGCCATGGATGGACTTACAGACCCTGAGATCACCCAGCCTCATAAATTGGGTATGCTTAATTAGGGGGAGGGAGGGAAACCTGGCGGTTGAGAGTGTTCTAAAATAAATCACCTCCTTCCACAATCGTTGTCCTAGAAACATTACTGGACCCTTCATGAATTGTAGTAGTACAGGTTTTTTTAATGTTTAAGTTTCATCTGTTTCGTTCAGTAAAAATAGTTAACCTTAATTGCTACTTTGATGGTACAAACTTTTAGCACTACAACCCATGAATGGTCTTAGATTCAGTACATTGTAGAGAATATACTGTTTCGAGGACAATGGTTGTGCAGGGAGCTGATTTGTCCGAGATCACGCTCAACCACCAGGTTTTAACCCTAATAAAGGATACCCACTTTATAGGGGTCGGTTGAACCTTAAGAAGAGTCTCCAGTTTCCACAGGCAATCAACAGCTCTTTACAGAATATATAAGTTATCTGCCACAGCATGATTTGAACTTGGAATCTTCAGCATAGCAACTCACCACCTTACACTCTAAGCTACCCCATTTTAATGGTAGAAGGCATTTAAAATAATGTGAGCTTACTTTTCTTATTTATTTGCTTTAAAAATTTAATTATCATAATTCTCTTGACTATTTTTTACCATATACCACTTGACTCTTTTTGGATAAAGTGATGTTTTTATAAAATTGGTTTAATCAATTTTGCTACAAACAATGAAAGAGATTCTATAAAATTATTTTGAGGACTGCTTCCAAAAGTGGATTTTTAATGGGATATGGGCATGATTATTTCATAGTTGAAGAATTATACGAGCTGATATATTTGAAAGTGGTCCTAGTTTTTCCATTTTTTCCTATTGGGATAACTTAAGATTTCCATTTGAATTACTTTAGCGGGCAAATGTTTTCATCACTTAGCATTTACCAAAGAGTGACGTTTTAAACCCTACTTACTTTTTAAATTTTATTAAGAAATAATATTCATTAAAACCATTTAAAAGAATAAAAAAATTTTTTAGATACATATGGACCTATGCCACTTTCAAATATAACACCTCATATGATTACAGCAATTTTTCTTCTTAAATTTCAGTGATATCGCTCTTCAAAGCCTCGAAGATGAAATTATGTTAATGAGATTGTTTGATATCCAAGATACTAATGGTATTTTCGTCGGAACTGTCCGTAAGTGCATTTATTTAAATTTATATTTTGAATGGTTATTAGATATCAATGTATGATCTATTTATTATTTGAAATGATTAACCGATTTAAGTTGTGGTTAAGTTAAATTTTTGTCCGTAGAGAAATAACTGTATTAAGAGAAGCGGAATCATGCCAATCTCGTAGCTTTTGGCTTGAAATGTAGTTGCAATATAAGAAATAACTCCATTTCAAGCCAATGCCTGACTCAGCCACTTATTCCTAACAAAAATAACATGATTCCGCTTCCCTAAGTACAAGAAACTCATTTTTATAAAATTCGATTTAACCACTTATTTTGATATTTATACGGTTAAAAAAAATATTTTTATTTCACTCAAAAGAAAAAAAAATGACTTTCTACTAGCTTTTTATATCATTCAAAATGGCCTCTTTTTGAATTTATAAATTATCACCTTGCTTAAAGTTTTAATAATCCATTATTACCTCCTCAAAATGTTCATTATATATTAACTCTTCTTTTGTTTTTAGGTTCTT
Source organism: Troilus luridus (assembly GCA_964056705.1). NCBI lineage: Eukaryota > Metazoa > Arthropoda > Insecta > Hemiptera > Pentatomidae > Troilus > Troilus luridus. The sequence goes on along the minus strand of OZ057416.1, from coordinate 102,675,828 downwards.
CTCGAGCTCAAAGAGACTCAGGAGCGGAAGCATTGAATTTGGACAATATAAATGCCAGTGATATCATGTAAGTAATAATCTCCTGTTACCATGGTATTATTTTGTAATTTGTATTTGTAATTGTAAATACTTCAAAAAACTATTGTCAACCTGCAATTATTCATTGTTCAAGTGTTATTGACCCTTAAAGTGTGGAAGACTATCGGCCAATGACGCCTGAGCGCTTACCTTCACAATACTTTTCACTCGTACCAGCTCTGTTGCTTGTTTAATAGCTCAAGGCAATACTAATAAATTATTGTAGTATTTACTTTGGACAAGATTGTATGATAACAGAACTTTATTTTCAAGCATAAACCATCTACTAAAATGATTAAAATTTATATTGTTACATGACAATAAGAAAAAAAATCTGTAGTGCCTTCGCAGCTATTTAAGGTCACAGGCGTTTACGAACAATATATCAGTAATACCTAACATAAAATTTATTAATACTATCGGAGTATTTTAGCTAATTTGTACTCTTTAATTTATTCATTTACTTTTAATATTTTGTTTTCTATAAACCTTATTGTTTTATAATCTGTCTTTCTTTAATGCCCTACCTAAAGTTATACGTATATATCTGTCTCACATAAAGTTATAGCAATATTTTATTCAGAATTCAATGTAATTATTTCATGAAAAACCGAAAAAATTACAAAATACATATATGAGCCAGGCCCTGTTGGTGACTTTCAACAGATGCATATATGTGCTCATAGTCCTCACCAACTGCTTTTGCTGGACACGTGTATGCGTCCATAACACTTTAAGAGCTAATATTACTTATTACTCTATAAAATGTTATAAAAATAGGGTATCCAAAAATAAGGGGGAAAATCTAGCAGATGAGCATGAGCTAGGACAAGTCACCTCCTTGCAGAACCGTTGTCCACAAAGCAGTACAGTTTCTACCATGTACTGAACCCTAGACCAGGGGTCGGCAACCTGCGGCTCTTTAGTTCCGCTATATTATATTATTTATTTTATCAAAAAAACAAAACAAACATACCGATTTTATCTCTCAGCCACTTGTACTCGCTTTTCACCGCACGACTCCCCCGTGACACGTATCGTCACTGTCGTCAGTCCTTTGGAAGCTCTCGAATGATCCCGTTGTCGGATATTTTTATGTAGGTTTTAATTAGCTTTCGGCGCAAGACAATTTGGCATCTTCACCAGTGCTTTGGCTGTGACGTATAGTTTGTTGTTTCAAGTAAAAGAGTTAAAAATGAATTACCTTCTCGAACTTATGTATGCACATATATATGATAATAAAAAAAAAACGAAATAAAGGTAGGTAGCATAATAAGATGTATGCACATATATATGATAATAAAAAAAAAACAAAATAAAGGTAGGTAGCATAATAAGTGTATAATTGTTTTAATTTTTTACTTAAAAAATGTAATTATCTAATGATGCCATCTATATATTATCTAATTTGTACACTACTTATGTATGAATTAATAGATATTTTTTCTTATGAATAGATAGATTAGTTTTTTGTTGTTTTTTTTATCAAAAAACTTTATTTATGCGAACACTATTTATTGTTGGCAAGAAAAATATTTGTGGCTCTTTAAAAACTTTGATATTTTGTAAATTGTAATTTATGGCTCTTGCGACTCAAAAGGTTCCTGACCCCTGCCCTAGACCCATTCACGGGTTGTAGTGGTACAGGTAGGTATTATAAAACTTATATATATTAATAGGCTAGTAATTTTATTTATATAAATTACTCCATCATTATTAATTAAAAGAATAAAATAGATAAATCACATAAGTATTATCAGGTAGAAGTACACAATATTATAAAAACTCATATTTTTCCGTTAAGGTAGGTAAATATCTGTCTTTCTTTAGTTTTATTACTATAATCTCTAGTAACGGATAGAATAATGGGCACATAAGTGAAAAATAAATAATTAAAAAGATAATCAATTAATAATTACACAGTAAAATTCATCATATCCTCATATTCTTTATTAGTTTAATCTTTAAAATTTTCTTTCTAGAGAATCGGATGCAGAATTGCCATTGTCAACGTCGAATAGCGATCACCTATTTTGGCTTCTCCCTGAAAATACAAGAAAGACAATTTTCGAGTAAGTTCGTTTTTTCTTTTCTACTAATCTAAAGTTTATTTTTTTCCATTCATTTTGGTAAAGTTTTATGAATACTGCTTATAAAAAATACAATTATCCATCATATTACCTCTGTCTTCTGAGAGGAGAGGTATAATTTTTTTTTTTTAACTCATCCTATGCATACTTTATTTTCAGTGATATGCTTGATGAATCACAAAGATCTTCTGGAAATGATCATCTGTCGAGGCCGGAAAGTAAGAAACATAAATAATAAAATATAAAGAAATATAGATACCAGTGCACGTTTATAGAAATAATTATTACAAATGAGTTGTTCCAGGGAAGAAGAGCGAATCTGCCATGTCATTATAATCTATTGTTTAATTTAAAATCTGGTATAATGTTATTGTATTTTTACTAGCCAATTAATAATATTTGATGCTAAGAGTGAATTTTTGACAAAAGTATTAAGACAATCTTAGGTTGTCATGGACAATCATAACATTAGGACAATGTTAGGTTGCATTACATTGTTACACATTCTCTACAAGTTCATATGATGCATTAGATGCAGAATACCAACTATAACGGAGCTTGTGTAATGTCAAAATTGTTTATTTTCCCTTGGTTATTTCAAAGCTTGCTCGATAAGACAACACCTTGAAGAGGTGGGCAAGTTTGCTCGAACTAAACTTCTCTAACTGCTTTGGCAAAAAATTCACTCTTACCTTCAAGTATTATTATCAGCTAGTTATTATAGAACAAATAAATTTATATAATATAAAAAAGGATTGCCTGTTTTTATTTTAATAACATATAATATAATAACTACAAACACTACTTGACCAATTGTGGTCTCTAAAAAGTTGAGAAGAAAACAAATTGTTTTTTCACCAAAATGATTAAATAAAATTTTAATCATTGAAAAGTCATTTAAATTCCCTATTAAAGATCGCTATACTATTTATACCTGGGTAAGCAATAGGCAAAATTTATGACTCCTACCGTAGCATCTTCTGATTACCTATAACAGTATAAAGTGATGAATAAACAAAGTTTTCAAAAGTCCCCCGAGTATAAACAAAAATCTTTTATATTTTTTTAATAAATTCTTTATTTTTGGTCAAAGCTATGTCTGTGTCTTTCTGTTGTGATTTTCCCTTGAACTAATTCTATTTTGAACTTGATATTAATTAGATGTTCTGGTTCTACGTTTACTGCATGTTATAATTTTTATCAACTTACAAATATTCATGTTTATAATATTTCTGAGTCAGCTGGTATAATGTATTACATTTGACGTGTTTTTCAGTTGTTTTTATTAAAACATATGATTTTGTATATATATTATTCAGTCTTAAATAAAGGTTAAAAGTGTTAACATGTTTATTTATTAAGTATACAATAACATTAGCAATAAAGAAAAATAAAATAAAGGAAAAATGATATGATATGGCAAATACATCCTTCTTCCGTCGATCTCCTCAAATACACTTTTTAGTTTAATCCTACTTTGATAAACATCATATGAAAACATAGTTTATTGCAACACATCAGGTAAAGGTCAAATTGGACAGCTTTATCTAAGGATCATATATTCTTTGTAATTGTTATGAATGTATTTAATTCAACAGATATAATTTCGTACTAGATTAAGTGAATATGTATATATTCAATTTATGAAAATTTCTTTTATTAAAAATTCTTGCAAGTATTAAATTAATATTATTATATAAACTTATATGATAATAACTTGTAAGTGTAAAAGTTAAAATTCATCTTTCAGTCGGCTTAAGGTGGTCTCCCACAAGGCACGGGCAAGCTGCTCGGAATTCGACTTCTCCTTTGTCCCTTAAGCGCATGCAGGTCCATAGGGTATTTTTTTTTTAAATATGTATTTCAATTGTTAATATAAAAATTATTATTTATTGATAATTTTGTTGCAATTCTGTTGTAGGAGAACTTCGAGAACCTTCTCCGCCAGCTTTCATTTAGCCCTATTCGGAATGTTCCTCCATTCGGGTATGAATTCATAATTCCTATTTTAATTATCCAATTTACTATTTATATACGTACTGAATTAATAGTTACTATGTTATATTTTTCACTTTCAATTTTATATTCCAGTGCTGAAGGTGATAACTCTCCGATGAATACTACTCCAACTGCTGGCACATCTGGAGTAAACACAAATCAGAGCCCGAAGAAATTGAAATGCAAAGGTAATGTTTAATTTAATTTCCTTCTAATACACAACATGAAATCTAGTTGTTGGTATTCTATCAATTGGAGAACAAATTGATAACAATCTAATCATTTTTTTTTTGTTATGACGTAATATTTTGATTGTGTGGATAGGTGGTGAGATAGCTTGAAAAGTAACTTAGCAAACAGTAAATTAATAAACAGAGTATTAATATTTAGTTTAAATAATAGAACAAAATATATATCAGAAGAGGAAGCTTAGTTAGTTCAACAAGATGAAAGCATCGTTTTACCTCACCGAAGATATTACTCAACAGTAATCTGCCGAGATGGTTTGTATGCAGCATAATATTTAATCCTGAACAAGAAAATGTTGGTATGTGAACATAGAAATCACGGAGAGAAAAATTTTGGGACCGATGAAAGAAGGAGACCAAAATAGGTTAAGCCGTAATCAGGAACCATGTGCGCACCTAGAAAAAGTCACAGATGCAATAAGAGAACAAAGAATAAACCCAATCGAAATGACCTCAATGATATTCATGTTAAAAAACTGAAAATGGCCACCACATGGATTAAGGAGACTAAAAAGGACATTAAAGAGGTCTTCCAGGTGGCACTGAAGGACATTCTTCACTTTGGAAGGACCTTCAGAATGCACAGGGTTTTTTTTAAGAATCTATCACAAATTTATAATAGTTGTGAATTTATAAAAAAAGTGTTACTTTGTTAAGAAATTGTAGAAATTGCAAACAAGTAAAAAACATGATTTTCAAAAATACTTGATAGGATCTCATAGTATGAATTGTCTGACTTTGACCTTGAGAAATGAAAAAACATACACGTTTATTTCAACATATATCTAAAAATATAGGGAATGTTGCAAAGCTAGTAAGAGGCGTCATTCAGGATCAAAAGCGGATAACTCCAAAAATTACCTTTTTCACATTTTTTTATTGTTTAGTTAAGCGGTTTCATCCAGCACAACACTTTCATGCCCTCTTTCTCATGGTATTAGTCTGGTTCTGAACCAGAAATTTGTGAGCATAAAGCATTCCTTGACTCAACTAGCAACATTAAATATATTGAAATTGAGAGGTGAAAAAGCTATGACTAATTTATCGAATAAGTTTTTACTTTATAACACAGTAAAATGTTTTTGTTTGTGTTCAGGTCGCCAGGTTGGTGATAAGAAAAAGCTGGATAAAGATTTTTTCCCTATTCCAAAGAACAATGGTTCGCCAGATGGTAGTAGAGGAGGATCCAACTCGATTTAAAATAATAAATAAATGTATTATTATTATTATAGCTTCAGTTTGTACGTTCAATGGAATGAAATTTTTTATTTCTATATTATACAAAAAGATTGCCTCAGTATTAACTTCACGTGTGTTTGTTACGATAAAAAAAAATTACACAATCCTCGAATTGTATTTTCATACTGACTAGAATTTAGTTAAACTTCATTATTATGTTTATTAATGACTGATTAAGTATAATAAATGATTTCTGTGATTTAGTTTAAATTCATCTTACGATTTTTTTTTTTTTAATTTCTTTAATATGATGCGAATCGTTTTTATATTTATTTTAAATAGGCATTCCTTTCATTTGTGATCTTTCTTTTTTTTTTCTCTTTTGTTATTGAAATGTTTGTTAAGTTTTATATTTTCAATTATTTTATTAAGACTTATGTGAGTGCAGTCAACATTGTAGACAATTGGTTTCGAGTTATTTTCAGAAACTTATTTTCTCGAAATTGTGATATTGTATTTCCTATTTGTTTACATATGTTGTCTGCGGCTTACTAACAAATGTCAGCAGACATTAAAAACTATTAATTTTTAATATATATTTGTTAGATGTGTAATTTCTTAAATAAAAATGTATGGGTTAGTGCTTTTATTTTAAGTACCTTAAAATGTCTACTATAATATGTGTTTTATGTCTAGATTTGTTTTTTGATTTTTTTCTCATTGTGGAAATTAGATCTTGAAACTCGGCCCTAGGCCCCTATAAGTAGCAATTAAAACTGTTATACTCATACATTTGTTTTATGCATCCTTCCTTTTTAGATTTTATGTTTGTGTAGTCCTTATTATTTGTTAGCGGACACGATATGTTACTTGGCATGTCTGTTTATCCTGAACCAATGTTTCGTATCCTGTGTCCTTTATTGAATGAAATGCACACTGATATTTGAGAATATGTCGATCATATTCCTTCAAAAAAACTAATAAAATTGTTTTATGTATAGTAAATTTTTTTAAAAAAAGCCTTATGATGGTAACATTTCTGTTAAATGTATGCCTTATACATAAAATCTCTTAGTATGTTCTTTGAAGAACCAATCAAGTGAAAATGATTTTTCAGCACATTGTTTTATTGATCAAAATTAATTAAGAAAAAAATGAGTTGTATATGTATCTCGATTTGTAATGTAATTTGTAATAAAAAATTTTGTTTGTGAATTTTATTAATTGAAAAGCAGATTTAGTCAAAATGTATTTACAAATACCACTTCTTATCAATTACTGCAATTGGAATTGAAATTTTATTTTGTTAAAGCTGTTAAAAAACTATTTGTTTGTGTATTAACCATTTCAATATCCTCTTAAGTAACTAGATTCAGTTTTATTAAAATAACATAATTAACATTATTTCTATTTTTACTGAATGTTTTTTTTTAGTATATATGAGTACATTAGAGCCTTGATGAACTGACTTAGTGGAATATTATTTAATACTTACTGAAATAATTAGAGACTTAGCTACTATGAAGAGGAACTAAATATTGAAGCAAGCTAATATTAGAATTTTCTTTGTATAGCTAACATATTTTAGTGACACTTTTTATATTTTTATTGGCATTTACTTTTTACACCATAAAATTAAGGTATATTTTTATATAAACGTGGTGACTGGCATTTTCCTTTTATAACTGAATTTGATAATACGAACCACTTACACAACACAGTTCGGATAATTGATGCTTACTGTATTTGTTAGATACAGGGTGCGGCTAAAGTAACTATATGATTAGTTTTTAAAATAAATATTGAATGGAATGAAAAAAACATAAAATTAAATGATAAAAATAAAGTTCATTTTGTTATTTTTTTACATTAATTATGAAAAATAATGTCAGTTAAATGAGAATCGTTTTCTCTAACACAAGAATGTGCTCTTTTTATAGCATTTTCCATAACTTTGTTTAGTGTTTCTTGTGGTATACGATTAATTTCTTCTTGAATGTTGTCCTTTAGTTGCTGCAAGGTTTGGGGCTTATTAATATAAACTTTGTCTTCGAGATAGCCCCACAAGAAAAAATCTGATGCAGTCAAATCAGGCTATTGTGGTGGCCTACAGAAGATTTTATGGTGTTAGAACCATTTGTTCGTTGGTGGACATTATTTTTCATAATTAATGTAAAAAAATAACACAAAATAAACTTTATATTTTGTTTTTTTTATTCCATTCGATATTTATTTAAAAAACAAATCATATATTTACTTTAGCCGCACCCTGTACCTATAAAAATTATATATTTTTAAAATCAGATTTCAACTTCACGCTTTTTCTCAGTGGGAAATTAATGATGTATGGTTTAACAAAGAAGGTAAATCAGTTTTTTTTTAATTTATCAGAGAACTTATAAGCTGTATGGCCTGTCCAAAAGCCTTTCCTTGCATGTTTCTCATCTATTGTAGTGATGGGCCAGAAATCACGAACTGTTACTTTTTCACTGTTACTCAAAAGTCACAGGTCTACCTGTGATCACAAATTCATCAGTAACAGTTCTAAACTGTTCTTCACAGTGATTGGCGATAGAACCGTACAGAATTGAAGCGTGATTGTTATTGCGACTACAGTAACAGTTCTAAACTGTTCTTCACTGTGATTGGCGATAGAACTGAACGGAATTAAAGCGTGATTGTTATTGTGACTACAGTAACAGTTCTAACTGTTCTTCGCATATGGGCGACTGGTCGTCGGCGAACGGAATTGAAGCGTGTTTGTGACTACTATTACTACCTTAATTTGACTTAATTAGTTTTACTGTAGAAAATTAACTGCGCAGTAGTAAATTTAAATTATTAATATAATTTAAATTATATATAAATCAATTAAAAGGGAAAGTCAGATATTTATGTACAGCTTGTTTATTGTAAAGTATTAATATTCACTTGTAAATTACCTATACAAAAAATAATGATAGTATTAGTAGGTACTACTATGTGGGGGGCACCATAAGAGGAAAATTTACGTTATATAGGATATTGAAAATAATTCCATCTGTATGTATATTGATAGGATTATGGTGAATTATACAAGTGTCAAAGTAATTATTATCCTTATAATGTGTATTCTGTGATCGTTGTATTCAAGATGTGGAATTAAGTACCCCGACGCAATCACTGTTGGTAAGATCTCGACATTATCACGAATCACAGTTAGTAGCAGTTAAGCAATCACTGTTGGTAGCAATTCGACAGAATCACGAATAACAGTTAGTAGCAGTTAAGAAATCACAGATAAGAAAAATCACAGTTAGTAGCAGTTAAGCAATCACTGTTGGTAGCAATTCGACAGAATCACGAATAACAGTTAGTAGCAGTTAAGAAATCACAGATAAGAAAAATCACAGTTAGTAGCAGTTAAGCAATCACTGTTGGTAGCAATTCGACAGAATCACGAATAACAGTTAGTAGCAGTTAAGAAATCACAGATAAGAAAAATCACAGTAACAGTTAGAACTGTTACTGAAAAGTAGCAGTTAAGCCCATCACTAATCTATTGTATCTTCTTTCAATGATAATAGCCCATGTTTCCGATATAATTGACAATTAGACATTGCATTAAAGTCTTCAACCATCAGGTCCTTAGTTCCAAAAACTGCCATGATGGCTGATATTGGGATGACTAAATCTCAGCATTCCTCCCTAATCAGGAGAGACTACAATTTATTGGTGTAATTCAGGTATTTGCTATTTATTTCTTTTCATATTCATGAATTTTACTAATTACTATATTTATCAATTAAATAATATAATTTGTAGGTTTTTATACTACAGTATAATTTACTATATACTTTAGATTATCATTTAATGTACTTTAGGAAATCGTTTAGATGTTGTCTCCCTTTGATAGCAGACATTTTTATGATGTAGGTGATAGTAGGTGCTGTCTACAGAGTGCTGTTATCTATACCCCACCACTTACCTCCTGAGGAGGGTAAGTGGCTGGGTATAGATAACAGCACTCTGTAGACATCACCTTCTACCATTTTGGTAACTTGCATATGAAAATGGCTGGAAGGGATCCCGTTTAAAAAGGTTGATGATCATAGTGTTGAGGCAAATTAAGTCCTTGTGAAATAATGAGATATTTATATATAAAATTGAATGTTTATAATGGTTTATTGTTAGTTACCAAAACAACCTTTATATTTGAAAGCATTATGGAACCCTTAACCTAACACAGCAGATGTTTATGTAAAGCATTTGCAAAATTATCATGTTATTTTTTCCTGCACCCCCGACTAATCATCTCCTTCATTAGATCTTCCAGCTAACTATTTGCCTCTCTGCAACGTTTTTAGTCTAGTAGTCTTCCTGAAAGATAAAAAAAAAAAAAAAACCGTACCACTACGACCCGTGAACGAGTCTGGGGGTTCAGTACATTGTTGAAACTGTACTGTTTCATGGACAACGGACTCTAAACTAATATCTTATCATAATGAATGTTTTTGTTTAATATAATATTGTGTATTTTATTTGAATTGATGTATTTTGCCAGACATTCTATCTCTATTTATTATTAAGATTATCCAAATTATTTATATGAATACGTTTTGTTTATGCTTAATGAATTTTGGGGAGTTTTTTTTTTACATCCATCTACAAAAAAGCTTAAGGAAGTAATGATTGTTTCCATATTTTAATCTTAGTGTGTAGATACTCCTTTAAGAAAGATACGTTAGTCAATTTAAAAAAAAAAGTTAATTAATTTATTGTAAAAATGATGTGTTAACTATCCAGATCAGATACTTCCTATTTCATGCATTAATTAAGCTAGGTTTTCATTGAAGTATTACCTAATTTCATCTGTGGCTTCATCCACTGCAGATTTCTTCCTGAGCATCCTTAGAGTTACTCTATGCATGCCAAAACGGACCTCCATATTGCACTTCCTAAAGCTCCTAATGCTCGTCTCCGGGATCCTGATAGTACCATGGAAGCCTTGCTGTGAAGCATTATCAAGAATCTTGAGACACAAGCACCAATTCTGTAGCTAATGCCACCGAACTTTTGTTCAATTTCATCCAACTTTTGTAAAATGTGGTTTGTAATGTAGTCGCATTCCTTCGGAGACAGCCTGGCCTCCGGGTAGTTGCTAGGAACAACTGCAACTCACTTATCCCTGGCTGCCCTCGAGTATGGCTTGGGAATAATCCCAGTGTCCTTAGGCTTTTTGGCTGCAGGAGCCGTATTACCTTGGGAAACCCCTTAAAGCCTTTTCCGAGTTGCCGACACGACTGCCGGTTCCGCTGGGAACCTTGCAGTTTCATTGGCATTCTCGTGAAATGGCTCCGCAGTCGAGGTGCCACTCATGCCGCTATCAATGAGGTCCTTAGCCTTTTTGATGCGTCTGTATGTCTTGTAGACCCATCACCGGGAAGCTGAACGAGGCTGCAACTCCGGTATGTGCTGGGACAACCTCCTTCGACCCTGTGATGACTCTCAGTCCTTGGACTTCCTCGGTAAGTGCTTGCAATTGGCCCTGACAGAGGAGTTGTCTATCACATCCATTGCGGGATTTGATAGCAGTGAAGTATCGAAGTAAGAATGCTCTTCCTCAGATAAGGGTATGGTATTATAAAAGAAAAGTTTTTGATTATTTTTATTGGGCATCTTGTTCCCACGAGTGTGAGGGATTTAGATACACTGCAGGTACTGCCCCCTCTCCTTTGCAGCGGGTTAAATACAATGGGGTGTGCCAGGTGCCCCAAGTGGGTCGATCTAAGACAGTTTATGTTTTCCACTCCCTGCCCTACACTTGGCTTGGGTGTTTAGAGGTCCTCCCAGGACCCCGCCCTGTTGTTTGCAAGTCCATAATGCCTTGTTGGACATATGGGCTCCCCAGGGGGCACCGCTTGGAGATGACAGTAGGCGTTGATAGAGATAAGGGGCACTGGGATGGCACAAGCAGTGAGTAGGGCACTGTGGCTTGTAATATGTAATGAAATAATCATTCTTTGATGTAAGGTGATAAGAGTTATGAAAAAAACTCATATGTAATCTTAAGGAAGAAAATAGTTGGGGGTGCAGTCAAATAAAAACACTAAATATGTGGTTACTTATTTAATTATGTGCCGATGTTTCGACCCACTTTGTGGGTCATCTTCAGGGCTAAGAAAGAAAAAGAGACAAAATAACAGAACTATAAAAATACATTGCAGACTAAGTAGATGATAAATGAGAAAAAATATATATGCAGAGAAATTTAGAACAAAAGTGAGGGATATATATGAATAAAAAAATTACAGAGAAAATGTACAGAGCGGTGGTGATGCCAAAAAAGATTTTTTTACAAAGATAAAAGAAGGAAGTAAACAGAAAGTTATTTAAAAAAAGGAAAAGTATAAACATCAGAGGTGAGAAGTAAAATTATGGAAAAGGTAGTAGAATATATATAAAAACTATAAAATGTAAGATAATAGACTCCTAGGGAGTTTACATAAGTAAAATGAAAGAAGGTACTGTTATTCTTAGTATAACAGTTTTTAAAATGCATAAATATAGTATGAAGTGGTATATATATTTATACCATAAAATTTAGGTAAAAGAAGGATATTTAAGATAAAAGAAGGAAGTAAACAGAAAGTTATTTAAAAAAAGAAAAAGTATAAACATCAGAGGTGAGAAGTAAAATTATGGAAAAGGTAGTAGAATATATATAAAAACTATAAAATGTAAGATAATAGACTCCCTAGGGAGTTTACATAAGTAAAATGAAAGAAGGTATAACGAAAATGATATTAAAGAGTAAATAAAGGAAAAATAACAGTAGAAAGTCAAGATATAAATATAGAGTATAACAGTTTTTAAAATGCATAAATATAGTATGAAGTGGTATAAATATATATATACTCTATATTTATATCTTGACTTTCTACTGTTATTTTTCCTTTATTTACTCTTTAATATCATTTTCGTTATACCTTCTTTCATTTTACTTATGTAAACTCCCTAGGGAGTCTATTATCTTACATTTTATAGTTTTTATATATATTCTACTACCTTTTCCATAATTTTACTTCTCACCTCTGATGTTTATACTTTTTCTTTTTTTAAATAACTTTCTGTTTACTTCCTTCTTTTATCTTTGTAAAACAATCTTTTTTGGCATCACCACCGCTCTGTACATTTTCTCCGTAATTTTTTTATTCATATATATCCCTCACTTTTGTTCTAAATTTCTACCTCTCTGCATATATATTTTTTCTAATTTATCATCTGTTATTTTGTCTGTTTTTTCTTTCTTAGCCCTGAAGATGACCCACAAAGTGGGTCGAAATGTCGGCACATAATTAAATAAGTAACCACTTATTTAGTGTTTCATTTGTCTGCACCCCCAACTATTTTCTTCCTTACGTCTATCTTCCAGTCAACCATCCCCTCGCTTCATATGTAATCTTATTATGTATGAATGCTTAGTTTTATCATTCATTTTTTTTTTTTATAGGCCGGATATACCTAATGAAGTACCTCACCACTTACCACCACAGAATGAAAGTGGCCAAGATAAAATGCTCAGTGTTAGTGGAAAGAAAAGGTGTTCTCATTGTGGTGATGAATTAGGTATTTAATTTTTATCCTTTTACTTATTACATATCTTTTACAATATATTTTGTATTGTCATCATATAATTATTCATAATGTTTTTAAAGTTCGAGGAACAGGCATGATGATCGAAAGCCTCCAACTGGTTTACCACATAGATTGCTTTAAGTGCTGTGTTTGTTTCAAACAGTTAGGTGATGGTCTCAACGGAGCAGATGTTAGGGTGCGGAACTACAAACTCCATTGTCATAATTGTTATTTCAGTGATAATGGTAAGATTTTTATGATGCTTAATTTGTTAATAATTTAGCTATATATACTAAGATAAACAGTTGATCTTTAAAATGTGTGTCCGACTAATGAGATATCAGTCGTCAGGGTTGTTAAATATTATTTAAACTTTTTTTTTTACTAATTACTACATATGTTTCCATAATATGCTTAACAATGACAAACATATTTTATTATTGAATTTTAGTTTTGTAAATATCAATTTTGTTTCAGGGGCAAAGTTCAGCAGTGCATAAACATCCACATCAGAAACAAAGTGTAAAAATTACCACATTGAGTACATAATTGATCAGTAGTCATAAATAAACTCGTTAAAGCTTTGTTGTGTACCTTTGTCAGTGTTACATAGTTATGTACATAATGTTGTAATATTTATCATGTGAGTAAGAGTATGTTGTTGTATGATTATTATTTTTGAAAGTCAGGCTGTTTCATCTTTCATTGCAATTATTATTATTATTATTGTATATTACTTTTTTTGTAGCCTGTTACACTGTTTGTAGACTGTCACTGTTGTTTGATATATATAAATATATATATATATATATATATATATATATATATATATATATATATATATATATTTTGTAAATTTATAAAGAATGCAGAATTCAATTGTAGTTGTCGATTATCGGAACATTCGTTTAAAGGAACTGTTTTTTTTCAAATGTAATTTTAATTATTAAATATTTTTATTTTGAAGAGAATTTGAAGAAATTTAAAAATTATAAAAAAGTGATTTGTTCAGATCATCCAGTTACTTATTTGTTTTGTTAAAATTATTGTTATTTTAAATAAAATTTGATGAAAAATAAAATAATTTTTTCCATGAACATAAATAAGGGGGCCCTAATCATTTCTCGGAAACAGCAAAAAAATGAACTTATACTTCAATACTATTTGTTTACTAAGAACTTTAAACCTAATTAGGTAATTTCATTTGTTTCTCAGAATCTCATTCCTATTCATTTGGTTGGTATTTATTTTTTAGTGAATTTCGATTATCCCAATTTTTTATTATCTGAACCACCCCTGACAACATTAGTTCCGATAATCGATAATCGATGTTCCACTGTATATGTATTCTTGTTGTTAATTCAGTTATAACACATTTATTTTCAATAAGCTTACTTTTCATAATGATTCTTTTTAATAAATATAAAAATAGCTGTTTCTGTATTTTAAACAGTGACCTGGTTATTTATTTTTTTCTTATATTATTTCATTTAATGTGTGTTTAAGTTAAATATTTTCAGGTCGATGTTAATAAAAAGGAAGATATAGACATGCGAGACTAATAATTAAAAATAATAATAATAATCATTTTTAAAATCTATTATGGATACCAGCTGTTATGGGAACAGAGTGGCTCAGTGGTAGAGCACTGAGTTGCCATGCCGGAAATCCTGGTTCATATCCCGATGCAGACCAAGACTTTTATTTACTCTGTTTGCAGCGGGAGATGAATCATATGGGATCTAGGACCCTCCTGGGGCTCACCCAGCCTCTATAAAATATTATAAAAATAGTACCCAAAATAAGGGGGAAAATCTGGCGGATGACTGTGATCTTGGACAAGTCACCTTGTAGAACTGTTGTCCATGAAACAGTACAGTCTCTACCATGTACTGAACCCCAGACCCGTTCATGGGTTGTAGTGGTACAGGTTTTTTTTTTTAATGTAAAATAATATAATTAACATTTTCTATTTTTACTGAATGTTTTTTAAATATAAACAGTAGAGCATTGATGATCCGAACTGGCTCAGTGGATTATTATTGAATACTTACTGAAATAATTAGAGACTTAGCTACTATGAAGTGGAAATAAAGATTGAAGGAAGCTATTATTAGAATTTTCTTTGTATCGCTAACATATTTTTAACCCATTTTTTTGTTGATAAAAATTAATTTTAAAAAAATTAGTTGTATATGTATCTCAATTAGTAATGAATAAGACATACAGTTAGAAAGTAACCAATCTATGGCTTTATTCACATAAGAATGAACACTAACATCTAAAACACATGTATGTGTACTTAAAATAAAAAAATTTATTTTGAAGAGAAAAGATTTGCCCTCGGCCGGGATGTCCGCCTCACCGTGGCAACGCTCTAACCATTTGAGCTACCGGGGTCGCCCCCCACCTAGGACAAATCTGTTCTCTTCGCCGATCCCATATCCCCTGTGTTCTCGTAATTTTGCGATGTATACACGAGGAAGAATGTTCATTGAACATTACTTTTAATTTTAGGATCTTGTTCTTGTTCTTTTAATTTTGGATAAAATTCATGAATATAATTTTACTAATTACTTTATTTATCAATTAAATAATATAATTTGTGGGTATTTATACTACATCAACAAGATTAGTTATAAATAAATGTAAATTTAATTAACCTTTTAAAGAACATTGATGTTATGCATCAATTTTAAACCAAAAAGTAATTTAAGAACATTAGGCGTTATGCACTGCTACCAGTGATACCGCCACAGCACTCCCCCTTCAAATGAAAGTGTAATGGAATGCCAATGGTTTGATCACGATGATTTTTTGTTGGGGTTAAAATGCACACAAGACAATTACAATGCTGTTGGTATTGATTGGCCCTCAGCAGAAGGATGGGTGTTCTGGTGATCAACCAAGTTGGTGTGAAGGCAGGTTTCAGCCTATCGATTGATACATTGTCTTCTTCTCTGTGTTAATCAGTGATGAAATATTTGTCCTGTATCCTAATCACAAGACTTTATAGGGGTGCTGAAGCGGTTTTCGTACTGTTCCGTCTCTGACAAAAATGTGAGAAGTAGTTGGTAGGTCGTGATAGATGAAGAACCAGCGAGAATCTCTTTTCTCGCTGTGTGTAAACCTTAATCGACGATTTGTCGGAGGAGAGAACTCGGTTTACGGAGGAAATGCCAAGAGCATAACCCGAGAAAAGAGGATGAGGTTTGAGGAGAGAACGAAACAGACGATCAAAATCTCCGATGAAGAAATAAGTAGCAGATCTGTGAAGATGAAGAGATGATGGGTTGAAAGAAAGTCGTGGAACAAGCACTAATGATTGATCTAGAGTACCTCAAAGTTGGGTGAAAAAAATACCACCAATAATCGTACTAAATGAAAAAGACTTAGAAATTTTGTCAAGTGGGAACCATTGTTTTTTTCCTTAAGCATAACAATAAACTAATGTTTAAACATTAAGATACAACTTTTAATCGACAATGATGCCTGATTTGTCCTTTTCAGACCATGTACTACTGAAGGATTGTTCGTTTCTGAATGTCGCAGTTTTTTTCTCTTCCTTTTGTCAAATGTAATTACATTCAATTATTGAGTACCAAATTGAAATTTATTCAAAATTTTTGACACGTGCATTTCTGTATCTGCGCAACTAAATCTTCGATTCTCTGGTCCTTTAATTTTACCATAGCTTCGAAATGCTTAACCTATTCAAGCCAACAAAAATATTTAATTAGACTGATAAGAAAGAAGTGTTTTATAATGAGCCTCTTATGTTTGTATATAACCTTAGAAGATAATATAGATACTTCTTCTGTTTTATCCCTCAACTTGTCATTTAAAATATTATACTCTTCAACGGATACTGCTGTCTTCATTTCGGCTTCGAGGATTTCATCTGTATAAAGTACCAATGAGTTACAAACCATTTTATAACTTCTTAAAATAGGGAAATCAATTTATTTATCAATTATACTGACCATCATCTCTGAAACATTGAAAACTGTCATTTTCACTTAGAGACTTGGAGCGATCATGCTCGTCTACTTTGTCTTTGACTGAAATAAGAACTTTTTCTAATTTATTTTGGTCGCATGATGCAATAGATTTTAACACTTTAGCATCTTGGCCAATACCCAACGGCTTTAGAACCTGTCTAGAATATTCTAAATTTAACGCATTGTTGCACTTAAGACTTATCTAAGACAACGAAGTATACCTACCTTGTCATTCAGCCAGTTCCAGTTTTTCAGTTTATTTGCAAATGAATTTGCAGGTATATAGTTATGCAATTCGACGTGTCGGGGAAAATAATTTTTCAATAATTCGGCCATCAAACCTGAGAACATAAAAAAGCTGAGTTCGGACAAGGTACGATCTCACATAATGTATCCCTCAGTACACTCACGTCCATCTGAAAAATCTCTCGCCAAGTTCTTTTTTGGTTTGGAAAATTTCATTCCCTCAAGCCAGTTATAGAGATCGTCTAATTCTTCATCTTTTATTTTAGTTTTTTTATTTACAACTTTATTCATGTCCTTAGCTTCCAGATTCATCAACTAGCAGATATTTTAAGGAAGCATTTTAAGCTCTATTACGAGAAAATTATTAATATAGCACACTTGTTTTAGTTTTAACAGATGAATATCAATAATAAAAAAAGGTTAAATGTAGTTGTTAAATATAATTTATTAAATTCTAATAGTTTAAACTTTTTATTACAATTCTTAAAGTTTTAATAGATAACATAATGCTTATAATTTTAAGGCGATAAAAGACAATAAATTTTAACAATAATTTTAATTTATTACTATGGTAATCATCAATTTAACTAAATAAACATACAAGTTTTATCGCATAAAACTATGATAGTAGCTCTAGTTATTTTCGATACCAAATTAAAATCGATTAAAAGAAAACCGATTGAAATAAACAATGGAGGTTATTTGACTGTTAACTCGGTTCTTTTGAAAGCGCGAAGGTTTACTTTGGCTATCTCCTGAAGTCATGTCAATGAATTCATTATTTTTATTAAAGACTTTTTATCAACCCTATAAATAATGAAAAACTGTTTTAGATCGTTCCGTTTTAAATATTTATTTTTATGTATTTTTACTTCATTCCTTCTATGTTGCACTCTCTCCTTATTGTATCTACCATCTGGTAAATTTTGTAAACTCTTAAGTTATTTGAAACCATTTCAGTGGGTTGAATATATTTTCTTGTTTAGGTAAACCAGAGGAATGTGATTGTATGAGGGAATCTTCAACCAAAAAGAGAGTTGTTGGCCCTCATTTGTTAGGAATAATTGTTCCCTTTCGAGAAAGATTCGACGAACTTTTAGAATTTGTGCCTCATATTGATAAGTTTCTGATTGCTCAAAAGATTGACCACAAAATATACATTGTCAATCAGGTATTCGATTTTATTCCTTTATTGTTAAAATATTGAATAGTAATGAATTTACATTAGAAATTTATTATTTATAATTGTTTTTTATTAGGTTGATCAATATAGGTTTAACAGAGCTTCTCTGATTAATGTTGGGTTCCTTGTGGCAACCCAAGCAGGTTGTGATTACATCGCAATGCATGATGTAGACCTTCTCCCGCTTAATCCAGATCTTTCGTATTCTTATCCTAAGACTGGATTGTTTCATGTTGCTTCCCCTGAGTACCATCCCAGGTACCATTACCCAAACTTTGTTGGAGGTATTTTAATTATTAAGAGGTAGGTACGATATTTAATATTTTATATGTTTAACTTTGGTTAAAAAATTAGTTAACACAATGTGATATCAGTATTTACAGTATTATTGAATAAAGTAAAAACAATTTTTTAATTAACAATCTCTGAATTTGAAATATTTACTAATAGAGTGTTTCTAAATTGAATTTAAGACCTTAAGAAACAGTAAATTTGGTATCAGTTCCCCATATTGTCCCAGTCCCAGGTCCGCAGCCAAGTCACAATTTTTAACTTTTCATTTGTTTCCTTTTTAATATTCTTGAAAATAAAAATAATCTTGAGTTTTCGTGTGGAATAAAGAAATGTAATTATTTCGTTAATCATGTCGTCAAGAAGATGTTTTTAACTAACATTTCAAAGTATACATGATGATTTATGTTTGTTTGAATGTTCATTTCTTGATGAATTTATTACCAAAATATACCCATTCCACATAATTGCACCTTTTTTTTCATACGAAAACTCACGATTATTTTTATTTTCGAGAATATTTAAAAGGAAACAGATGATACCTGACAACAACAACAACTGATACCTCAAATTATTTCATTGATTGGAAGGCAATATAACACTGATCATTCAATTCCTTTCTTGTAATTATAGTTTATTTTGCCTATTCTGTTATGGCTATCAGTTCCACAGATTATTGTTTTGATTTAAGTCACAGCAAGTCTTAACTTTTCATTTGTTTCCTTTATAATATCTAGAAAATAAAGAAATAAATATTCTTGGTGAAATTATTACGGAAATATATCCATTCCACATATTACATTTTTTTTTTTCATAGGAAAATTCACGATTATTTTTATTTTCGAGAATATTAAAAAGGGAACAAACGAGAAGTTAAAACTTGTGACTTAACCCAAAGTGACAACTTGCGGAATAAAACTTTGGATTTTTTCACAGAATGGAAGGCAATATAACATTGATCATTCAATTCTGGTCTTGTAATTATAGTTAATTTTGTCTATTCTGTTATGGCTATCAGTTCCCCAGGTCATTCCTTTGATTTAAGTCAATATTCTAGAAAATTAAGAAATAAATATTCTTGATGACATTATTACTCAAATTAACACATTCCCCATGATTACTATCTTTTTTCCTTAAGAAAACTTGTTATTATTTTAATTTTCGAGGATACTAAAAAGGAAATAAATGAAAAGTTAAAACTTGTGACTTAACTCAAAGCGATAACTTCCAGAAGTGATATCCTGCTATGTAAATTTCTATTATACTTATCAGCTTCTGTAAGTTTATAACTTTTTGTTGTATCATTTTTTCACATAATCTTTTTCTAATTTACTCTTATTTTAATTATTATCAATTTTTTATAATAGGGAAGACTTTATAGCTGTCAACGGAATGAGTAATAAATATTGGGGTTGGGGTTTAGAAGATGACGAATTTTATGTCAGGCTTAAGGAAGCTGGTCTAAACATCACAAGGCCCACCAATTTGACTTCAGGAGTACAAAATACTTTCAGGTAAAATAAAATTAATATTATCAGTATTAGTTATTATTGAGATAGTTGTTATTTAGCTGTGTCAGGTAAACCGACAAGGAGAGTGTTTGATATTTGTCTTCTACTTTTTGGTGAATCGAGCATAAAAGCGTTGCTTTATGCTCATGATTACCCTTACACGTCCCCAGAAAAATATTTGAATATGTTATCAGAACTTTGTTTTTTTTTTCTTTTTTTAAAACAAATTTTTAGTTTAAAATGTAGGTCTGAAAACACACATATTGGTACTTGTATATTAGCTGATCCGTAGGAACCATTATCTATCATTTGTTATAACCCAAACTCTGATAATAATAATACTTACCTTCTTATTAATAGTAATGAAAATTGAATTATACCCATGTAATAATAAAATGCTAATTCTATACCCCGCTGGCCAGAGTTGAGGGGTCTAGCCTCTGGCCAGATTGTTCTTCTAATATAAATGTTATCCCTACACTTTTTATGAAAAAATCTCCATTATTATCCCTATAAAAATCCGTTTGATGACCTTCACATAATTTCATCTTTGGAATTATTCCGTACTTCAAAAAATATTTCACAGCTTCTTTTTTTAATGATGGCTATTCCCAAAGTGTTATTCTGTTCTTTTTAAATAAGACAAAAAATACAAAATTTAATTTAATAAAAATAATACAGAAAATAATTTAACAATGCACACACAAATTACTGAAATGAGGTGAGTGACAAGAAGAGGTTACATGAGATAATGAGGTAGGTTTTTGTGGAGACTGGCTAATCACAAGTACCAATTCTATTATAATTTTAATAAATTCCCCAAAAATGGATCATAAATGTTTTAAGATTCTTAATTTTTTGTTTTTTATTAGGCACATTCATGATAGAGTATGGCGAAAGAGAGATATGGTGAAGTGTTACAACCAGAAGGAAGTAACTCGTCGCCGGGATAGGCAGACCGGCCTGAAAGATGTTTCTTATTCGATTCATTCGGAGAAAAACATTGTGATAGAGAAAGCTTCCGCTACCATCGTTAATGTTTTCCTCAAATGCAACAGGACCGTCACACCGTGGTGCTTGTGCAGTGAAGAGAAGAAGAAAGAAGAATTAAAGCCGTTAGGAAAGAAGAAGTCTACCGTCAGGTGACATAGCCATAACAGAAAAAAAATTGATCTCAGGTTGAGAAACAATAATTACTAATGTTATTATTGACTTTTTATTGGATTTAAAAAAAAGAAAGAAATATTTTGTATAATTAGTTTTACTAATTGGATTGTAAGACTTCTTTTAAAGGATATTTTTGTATGTTTTTAAATTATTTGTTTTGTATAAATATAGGTTTTAATAAAAATCTTTATATTAAAATAATAAGATTTAGAACTTTCAAATTACTATGTAAATTCCATTCGTTTTTTTTAATGGAAGTGAGATGCGTTTATTTTACTATTTATTTATGTTAAAATAATTAAATGACGTATAATGATTTCTTGATTATTGAAATGCAGAAGGAATAAACATTACACTGTATCCTTCATCTTTGTTTTCATTTTTTATATTGACATTGAAAGTGATTTTCTGTTTGTTTTTTTTCAAACAGAGAAAACTAATCTTGGAACTACCAAGCTGTAAAAAATTATCATGGATAGGACTAGGATATCTATGAACTACTGATTTTTTTCAGTGCTATAATTTTTATTTTTTAAGAAATATTAATTATCCACTTGGTCATTTAATTGCCTAACTTTAATTTTATTTTATGGTTGTTGTGGTATTAATCAATAACATATATTTATTTTTATAAGTACCATCTTTTTACATCTCACTTCTTCTTTTGGTTAAATAAATAAAGCTTAATCTATAAAGAATTGGTAAAGAAAAATTATTTGTGAATGTCTGTCGTAATATCTTAAAATGCTGTTTTAAGTAACTATTTGCTTTGTGATAGTAATAAATGTTTACTTAGTGATGGGATATTATATAATTAGCTATATTATTGTATCACATCTCGATAAATTTTGTTCTAGTCATGTTTTTTATAGCTCAATAAGCACTTATTACTTTTTTTATCTGTGATCTTGTAATCAAAATTGGTTACATTTATTTTATGATATATGATGTATTTTATAATTGAATTGAATTGAACGTCTAATCTCCATTGTAAAACTTAAAATTAAGGCGAAAAGTTATAGTTAGTTATCTTAATTATTTGTAAAGTTGTGGTGTAAAATGAGTGCAGGGGTTTAGTCAATGATTACACAAAATAAGAATGACTCATATTGTTGTGCCTACATTTTGGCCTAAGATTTAAGCCATCTTCAGCACTGAGAAAAAAGAAACAGAAAATATTTATATAAAAGATTACAGTACCAAGGAAGAATGACAGTTTATATTAACAGAAATGATAAGAATGAAAAGATAAATTTTGAAATAACTGATGAGAAATAATAAAAATAGAAAGAAATCTATAAGATGATAAAATAGCATGGTAATTATTATATTTTATAGCTGAATCATCCTCTTGTTATTTTATTACGTTTTATTATCTTCATTATGGATGGTTTATTACCTTATAGATTTCTTTCTATTCTTATTATTTCTCTTCAGTTATTTCATAATTTATCTTGTACACTTTGTATTTGTTTTCATTCTTCATTTCTGTTTATATAAACTGTTACTCTTACTTGGTTCTGTAATGCTTTATTTATATATATATATATATATATATATATATATATATATATATATATATATATATATATATTTTCCCCCCTTGTTTTACAATATTTATCACATCCCGATCCCCAATGGTGTAAATTTCCTCCAATATCTTCTGTCCATGCAGTCATCTTCTGTCAGACCTCTAGCTGCCATATCTTCTCTTACCTCCTCAATCCACTGTTTTTAAGGTCTCCCACGCCTTCTCTTCTCAGGGCGGTATTTAAGTACTCGGAAGGGCCAACAAATCTCATCTATTTTCATGATGTATCTATACCATAGCGATCTTCTTTCACTTTTGTCATTGAGAATGTTGAGTTTATCACCTACCCTATTTCTAATAATCTCATTTGGAACCTTCTGCAACCTGGATATGGCACAACTTCTCCATAAATCCATTTCTAGGGCCAGTAATTTATTTGGTAATTGTTTTGTCATTGTCCATGATTCTGACCCATATTGCATTATGCCGATCAAGAAGGAATGATATATTTTTTCTCAGCCCTGAAGATGGCTTAAATCTTAGACTGAAAAGCAGGCACAATAAAATAAGTCATTTTTATTTTGTATAATCATTGACTACACCCTCTGACCATTTTACAACACTCTTAGAATTATCCGGTCAACCATTTCCATTTAAACATTTGTATACTTACATACTGGACAGCTCTATTGCCCAGGGTTGGCTTTGGCTTCTTGAACAAAAGGCATCCAGATAATTCTATCCTTAGCTATTTCCTTTCAGTTTGTTACCCCCAGCCGTTTGAGGTCATCCTTCACAAATTCAGTGGCAGAATGTTAGTTGTTTCAGATCATTTGCTATAAAAGGCAAAGCAGTAAGTCTTATTGCTGGTGTATTACTCTCCTACACACATACATACACAATAGAGCTAATGTGTACATCTTCTCCCTTTAAATGGTAGCCTCGTCAGCACAACCTGCAAAATAAGTGGGTAGACAAGAAAGGGTTTGTTCATGCATGGCAAAGATCTTGCAAAATGGGAGGTTACTATCCATGACTTTCTGTGCATTTCCAAGCTTACATTGCCCATTAATTAAGGAATATGTTGTAGCCAATTTCAAAGACTGGTATATCGTTGTAGAATCGCTACACTCTCTTGAGGTAACCGAATCATCTTATAGTATCCCAACATGTTTTTCGTGGGTGTTTTACTAATCTTACCCCTTTCATGGAAAAATAAACACACCCAATATAATTGCTTGTTTCTTTTAAATAAATAAACCAATTAATTACTGGAAGAATAAAACTGTACCACTAAGACAAATGAAGTGTTATTGGTTTCTAAGTGTGGTAGTAACTGTCCTGTTTCTAATACAATGGTTGTGCAGGGTGATTTGTCTGAGGTCAAGCTCAACCACCAGGTTTTTCCTTCAATAAAGGGTACCAACTTTGTTTAGACTGGGTGAGCCCCAGGAGGGTCTGTAGATCATACAGGACCCATATATGGCTGTTAACAGATTAAATAATTTATCCAGATTCGTACATGGGATCTCCAATGCAGCAGCTTGACACTCTAATCACTGAGTTAGCCTGCTCCCTAATTACTGGAAGTATATTATGAACTAATTATTTTATTTCAGGTTCTAATTTCTTAAGAGGTGTGTCTAATTTAAAGGCAATTTGTTTTGTTTTATATTAATTAATAATTATAATTTTTTTATTGTGCAATAAATTTTTATATTATTATTTATTTTACTCTTCCATAACTTCCCAGATATGGTAGTGTCGATTATGCGAACTGGCTTTGCAGAAAAGATATAAGGATGGATAGAGTTAGCTGTTCTTAGAAAATAAGTTTGAAGAGTACTTCGGGTCTTTTCAAGAAGACCCTCACCAGTTACTTTTGTTGATAACTGTTATAACCTAATAGAAATAAAAGAACATATGTTTGTATTTATGTATAATTTAAAACATAACAAATAACCAAAACAATTAAAGATATACATTTTCAATTTGGAGGATAAAAATCCACAATATTCTTCAGGATCTGCTCAAATAAATCCCTGTTCTCGTACCTCCCCCTCCAAATATATTCACAGAGGTGCGAATCTATCATCTGGTGGATACCGCATTCTCCTATAATTTGTGGATGAACCAATAGGTCATTAGCACATATTTCCCTCAGGAAGTTTTTCCAGTCAGTAATTGTACTATTGGACATATTTAATTCACTTTTGTAGAAGTGTATTCATGACACCAAAAGTATATAAATAAAATAAATGATGTTATAGGAAGTTTACTCGACTCAAACCAAGAACCTGCTCTCATCCCCTTCTCTTCTCTGCATTCTCGTCTACTGCATTTCCATCTCGAATAACGATTTTCACTTATACTGAGGTTCATTTCATGTCCTTTGGAACAGTGTCTTTTTTGATATATAATACCCTTATCTTGGACATATTTTATGCTTGATTCTTGATTTTTAACTATTTTCGGCAATTCTAAGAAATTCATTTTAATGACTGAGTAAATCATATGTACTATTAGTAAACTACATGATTTTATATTTCATTACATTTTTATTTCTATTAGGTTATAACAGTTATCAATAAAAGTAACTGATGGGGGTCTTCTAGAAAAGACCCAGTATTTTTTATAAAAATAAATATTATAATGAAACTCCAGTCTCCTTGTTTCATATTAATCTCACTTTTAGCTGTATGAGGCATATTAGTGTTTTGATGGAAACACTATGATGAGAATGTCAAGATTTTGTTTCTAGAAACAATTATGCGGCTGATTAGGAGAAATGTGAACTACAAAATAATATCTATTTTATTTAAACAAACAGTGATTGTTAGGTGTAACATCTTTAATTAAGTTAATTTTGATTATCAGAATCTTTCGTGATAACATTAGTTCTGATAATTGATGCTTAACTGTAATTTTATCTTATTATTAAAGTAATGCAATATATTAATAAGCCATTGATATCACATAATTGGGATGAATTAAAAGTGTCATTCTAAAACTGTATTTTATGTATGTATGTATATATAATTGATTTTTT
This sequence comes from Troilus luridus, assembly GCA_964056705.1. Taxonomy (NCBI): domain Eukaryota; kingdom Metazoa; phylum Arthropoda; class Insecta; order Hemiptera; family Pentatomidae; genus Troilus; species Troilus luridus. Next base: position 102,649,639 of record OZ057416.1, on the reverse strand, counting down.
ATAAATGATATCCCGTTTACTTTATTTAGCATTTCATTGAAACAAGGTGAATAATCCATAATGCTTTCACTTTTCACTTACATTGAATTATAAATAATTTATAAATTATGGATGATAAATAATTGTTTTGTCCTCTGCAAAGAGTTCACCTCCCGCCTTCTATCCCAGCAGACCAAGCTCCATCTGTGCAAGACATTGATCCGCCCAGTCCTGTTGTATGGATCTGAAACATGGACGACAGGTAAAAGAATCGAGCAGGACCTATTAGTCTTTGAAAGGAAAATCCTCCAAAGAATTTTCGGAGGAGTCCATCACAACGGGAACTGGAGAAGGCGAATGAACAGCGAAATATATGCAATATTTAATGAAGAGGATGTTCTGACAATGAAGCTTGTGAGATTGCGATGGCCTGGACACGTGGCTAGGTTGGAGGACGAGGCAATCCCTAAGAGGGTCTTGACTGAACCTCTCCATGGCACTAGGAGAAGAGGGAGACAGAAACTGAGATGGTCAGTTGGTGTGGCGAGAGATGTCCTTGGAGTAAGGAGCTGGATGTCAGCTGCGCAGAACAGAGAGGATTGGAGGAGGCCAAGACTCGTAACCAAGTTAATAATAATAACAATAATAAATAATTGTATTTTTAAAAAAAAAATATTACTTTTTAAATTATTTACTATAGTTTATTCAACTTTATTAGGTAACTATCAAATTTTCATTATTCAAAGTAAGGAGGAGTTGAATAAATATAAATGAATTGGCTTAATGATACAAATTTAATTAATTAACTTTAAAAAAATCCTAAATATAGAGTAGAGAATGTCCTTCTCTGGTAGAGAGAAGTAGTGGTAGAGACTGTCCATCCAAACTTATTTTTATTTTCACGCAAGATATTTTTTCTTTCTCAAGCTAATACTGATATTTTCTGGGCTTTAATGGAAAAAAAAATCAAAATGTGCATAAGATAAAGATATAAAATAGTAATTGCTAGATAAATATATATTTATTTTTCTATATTACATAAAATTTTAAAGAATACAAACAACAAAAATGTAAACTGTTAATAAACAAAGTGGAGTGAAAAACACCCAATTTTATACAGACAAAATTTTAAGCACATTAAAAAAAAACATCACAGATTAGTACCTTTCCACCATATTATAAATAAAATATTTCCGATATTTATGCAGCCATGCCAACATGCTTAATAATAAAAAAAAAAGTATACATCGCCTTAAGTAAGATATAACATTTTAAAAATAAACGGAAATATAAAAAAACAATTGTAATGTTTGACTAGAATTTTCTTCGTTCCGCAAAAGTGGCTATTTTTCCTACAATAGAGGCATGCTCCTAATCCTATCTGGAATGCATACAATTAAAATATTAATGCACGTTTTTCCTAATTACGAAGAAGGAGATATCTAATCGCACTTTGGATGTAAAATGCCATCCCTACATAAAAGTAACAGCTACTGTTAAAGCATGCGGAGATGCAGAAGGTAGAAGAGGAGAGACAGACGAACATTCAGACTAAACGAATGCTGGTAGCTGCTTGTTACAGCCAACATACATCATAATTCGCTTCACTGAAGGCATGCACGCATCATTACCTGAAAAAACAAATGAACATTGAAACCAATCCAAAAATACTCAACCATTAATAAATTAAAAAAAAATCTCATTACCAATACCAGAATTAAAAAATATAATGAAATATAACAATGTCAAACAAATTTAATCGTGATAGGGAAAAAAAAGTATTTGTTATCATGTACACCCTATCAATTGCAGACACTTGTACGCCTTATCAATAAGGCAGCAAAGTGTCTGCAAAACTGCTTAACCAGATTACAAAAAATGTGAAAAAGTTAATTTTTTATATCTGCTGTTAATCCTGAATGCCTAACATAAACATACATATAAAAGCCTCTTACTTATTAATATTTTTATAATCATAAAAAATTTCAATTCAAAATTTTATGTTTAAGTGGAAAAAGTTGACTGGATAATTCTAATGATGGATTGAATTGGTTAGGGGGTGCAGTCAATGATAACACAAAAATAAGCAAACCTAATATTTAATTGTGCCAACGTTTTGGCCATCTTCAGGGCAAATAGAGGGTGCTTCAGATCAAGCCTCGTCACCACAGCCGAGGCACCCTCTATTGGCCCTAAAGATGGCTTACACCATATGCTGGAACATTGGCACCATTAAAAAAATAAGTTCTGCTTATTTTTTTTTTATCATTGACTGCACCCCCTGACCAATTAAATCCTTCATAAACAATCTTAATACTGACAAAAAAAAAAATGATTAATAAAACCAATCAATCATTTTTATAAAACGAAGAAACAGTTATTTAAACTTCTATTAATATATATTAGATTAAAAGTTTTGATTTAGAATTATTTTTACGTTTTTTCTTTGATCATATGATTCAATATTTTTGTAGATTCCCTGCCAGGAGAATCATTGAGGTTTCGAATTCTCTTAAAATTAGTAAAAAATTGTAGTTCATAATTTATTTTTGCTACAACTCAAAATTTTCTGATAATAGGATTGCTATCCTAAATATGATTCATGCTGGCAGAACTTCTGGAAAGACATTGTATGTTTTGTACTATGTAAAAAAATATTTTTTTATTTTAATTCATGTGAAACTTCATTTCATGCTCGTCATTCAATAAAAAATATTTAATGAGGACACTCTACTGATAAGGGGAATGATACAGAAGTTAACAACCAAATATATACTACTACACTACACTAAATTACAGTAATTTAGACTTATAACTATTATTTCTAAATTAAGTTATCAATAAAGATAAAACAAGAATGAAAAGGATAAAAGAAGAGAACAGACACAGAATAGATTATTTTAATACAAACCTTTTTTTTTTAATATAGTTTATGACTTATTGGCATCCTTAGTTCTGACTTAAATTGTGCATAAACTCTACACATACCATGCATTGTGCGAATAAAAAAGTTGTTAATATTTGTCATAATTAACAAAAATGTACCAGTTACAAAAGAACATAAATATTTAAACGGTGGCTTAAACATTTCACCAATTAAAAGTTGTGAAACAATAATAATAAGGTTCAATTATCATGAAATCGAAGAATTTATACAACAGAATCAACAACTCTAATATTTTTATCATCCTCATGCAAATCTACTTATAAAGCATTCTGCATTACCGTAATACTAATAGTGCTCAACTAAATAATTAAAGTAGAAAAATCATTCACAAAATACTATCAAGATTACATTTTGGCTTTAATCTAAACGTCATCTTTGTTATAAACATGTTTAATTAATAGAATTAAAAAATTGACAATTCTGCTCAAAGATATTTTTTCACATATAAAACACAATCTTATGATCAGCTGATGTCAAGGATTAATATAGTTTTGTGTATCTCAGTTCAAGAACATAGTACAAAAGCTAATTCTCAGTTTAACACATACCAGTAAACTAACCGCTAATTAAATCTGGATGATTTTTTAATATTTTTTTTTCTATCGATACTTGAGAGCAAATTATTCAAAGAGCGAAAAAGTAGGTTTGGGCTTGGTATAGAACTAAATTGACCCTTGACATAGCAACCACAACACTAAGTGCCTTACAATAATTTTTAAGTGCATATGTACATTCATAAATGTTTAACATACATATTGGCAACAATTTATCACTTTAAATAAAGCTAAAGAATAATTACAGGTATATGAAAGACAATAATTTTCACATTTTTAAACATAAAAAAAAATTTAATTCAGTATCTCTCATTGAGATTTTATTTTGGCACGATAATAATTCATAAAATAGAAAAATATAACTATTCTTCTGTAACCAATTTAAACTTTATAAATGATCAAATATTAAAACTTAATAAATTATTTAGCCTTTTATAATAATTCTCAGCCAATATTGCTTGCTTTGTTGTTATTTTAAATATCGCCATATCTTGCTTTATAAATGATATGTCTGTATGAGTGAAAGTTCGATACATCTTAGCTGCAATGGTCTCCTAATGGAATACAATTATCATACTAAAGACCTTTTCTTCATATAATTAATACATTCTATATTTTTTTCCATCATTGTTACACTTCCTGATAAACTTGAAAGTCAACATCGCTTAGCCTAAATAATATATTACATTTAAACATAGCAAAACATTGGCACCTTCCATTGTGTTTAATTCACTTTTATGAATCAAAATGTCTGCTAATCCATTTTTCATTTGTTTAATGAATACTTTCACATGTTTTTGTTCTTTTTTTTTTTTTTTTTTTAATTTTGAGTTTATAAGGGCAGCATAAAAAATATTGAACCATTCTTTCTATTCATAAACGCACAACAATTCTTGAAGTCTGAATCCATCCATGGTAGATTTTTACTAATTCGTCCCACACAAACCTTTCAGTTTTAGTTAAAAAGTAAATTAATTTGTTTTCTTTAGATTATTGTTCAATTTCCGTTCTTCTTTCTATCTTCAACGCTTGATGAAAGCTGGTTCATAATAAAGTTATAAACTATTTTACGTTATATTCTAGTTTATAACATAATATACAACTTCAGTACTGAATGATTCTTATTATAAATTCAGAAGTGATTATTTAATTTATTTTTCAATATACAAGTCTTTTTATTTTCCAAATAAATAATTGTAATCAACATAATGCAGCAGGATCTTCTATCACCAAAAGTATATTTCTTGGAGTATTTTTAGAAGCATAAATAATAATTAATCTGTCAGAATGGTTACACTTTCTACTCACACTAATATATTGTAAGCTAAATTGTTGCTTGAAGGGTATTTTCAAAATAAATACAAGCATAATAGGATAATGTTTATAAAAATAGCATAAATGCACGTAAAATGTACAGTGTAAATAGAATAATGAAAATAATGTTTATTGTTGTTATTATAGCAAAAGAAGCTTCTCATATTGAGATTTTTTTTTAAAGTTATATCATATGACTGCATGATAACTTTTATAGATACATAAATAAATTTATAGATATATCGAAAAGTTTAAATAAATATAAAAATTACTAGTGTATACCATTTGCTACTGATGATGATAAATGGATTTTAAATCATTAATTTGATTTAAAGTTATTTATTTAAATTGACACAAAATTGAGGTAGGCAGTAGAATATTAGGAGGGGGGGGGGGACAAAAAACAGGTGCTACTTATAAACAATAAAGTTGTGCAATAAACTTAATCAGATTGCACTTACCCGCATAATGGAGAAAACTATTTAGTATTTAAATTTAGAAATAATAGACCTTCAAACTAGGGTATTTCACTATTTTTTTTTAATAATAATTAGAATGAAGCAACATAATTGTTTAAAGAAATTAAGAAAAGAAGATTAAAAAAATGAGATGATTGCATCAAGTAAGTAGAGTAGGCTCTCTTTAATTCCAGCTCATATTTCTGAAATCACTATACATCCATTAAAACACTTAAGTGCTATTGAAATAATAAAGAATTGCGAGATTAACCAGTCTACTACCGCAAATTAAAAAAAAAAAGTAAGTAAAATTAACTAAATATGATAAGACTTTATTTTTATTATATTATACACCGAATCCTGGAAAATTAATGATGAAACCCAATCATAACCATGTTGAAAAAATTTCTATTTAAAAAAAAAAATTATTTTCATTTTAGGATGCAAGTAGTGGTAGTTAATTTTTCCATAATAATTATAATAAAAGGCTAAGCTATCCTGCACGGTATGATGCTATTACCACCATTCACTGGTTACAAACCTCGGTCCATAGATTAACGCACGAACCCAAATCGATCGCCAACAATGCAATCCTCCCACCTACTCCTCGGCTCAGAACTTCAAATATTTTATGTATTCATTCATTACTAAGCCTAATAACTTCACAACTCATTTCAATCTCCTCGTCTATTTAGTTCAATTCAATTATATTAGCAAGGAGCATTATAATATATAAAATGCTCAACATTTTCGGGTTGTTCAAGGGATATTATTTTCAATGACCTTGAGACTTTTTTTTCAACGTTTCACGTCCATAAAGAAGAGTTGAAAGAATCATAGTTTTATAAATTCTAATTTTTAAACTTCAGGTTTTTTAATTTTGTAAGTTAGTAACATTTAAATATAAGGGATGAATGTCAAAATAAAAAGTATTTTCGCCATTTTTTTTTTTAAATTATGATAAGAACTTTAATAGAGTTTTCCTTATAACTTGCTTAATTTTTATTTCTGGATTATTTGTAATGTCGTTAGTGTTATGAAAACAAAAATTATTATAACATGAAAAAATAAATATTCAAGCAAAAAGATCATGATCTCACTCAATTATATTTAATATTTATATATATATATATATATATATATATATATATGTATGTGTGTATATATATATTAATATTTCCCAACAGACTAGAGCCTACTGTAAATGTCGTGAGTTTATCATCAACATTTAAATTTAAAAAAAGAAAAAAAAGAATCACCATTACTACAATAATAAGTATTATGTATATATAATGTGAGAATAAGAGTTAAACAGAATATTTTCATATTATACGGAAGCAGTAATAACTCCGTAAATAGTTTTCTCCACACTTAGACGGTGGTTTCCTTATCACTTATAACCTCAATCCTCCCATCCTCGGTAATCTGAAATTCTACTCTCGTCTCTTCTTCCTCCTCCTCAACTTCCTCTTCTACAACCTCTACTTCATCTCCTTCATTTGTTACCTTTCTCATCGGTACTGCTACCCCCGGCCTAGGAATTTTCCCTTCACGCTGTGGAGAATGTCTTGAATAATTACCCGAATCTGGTGTGTCAATTCCTCCCATGATAAGGTCGCTCGGAGATGGGGTTAAGTGATACAGACTGGAATTGGTATACATATGATACTTACTGATTCCATGAAAGCAATAACAAGAAAAAAAAGGGTTATTCAGTTGAAATAATTCTTTTAAAAACAAAATGTTCATATAAAAAAATTAACAAAATTAGATTATAAATAAAAGAGTATTTAATTAAATAAAATTATTAATAATCGCTGAACTTTCAGTTTGTAAGTATCGATTAGACTTGTGTGATCCAGGACTAACTTCTGACAACTGAACGTTATATCATTAGAGGTTTTAAGAAAATTAGTGAGGTCAAACCCTGATCACTATCTAAGCCCTTACATTACTGTTCCATTACCTGATGAAACAGTAATTTCTTCTTCAGATTAAGAAATGTTTATTGCATCGCTATTCAACGTTACAAACATATCATGTAAAACTGAACATCAAACAATTTAAAAAAAAAACAATTATTTCATTATAAACTTTATCTCATCTAATTAGTTCTTTAAATCCATGACCATGTCCATGATCTAATCGAAAATATCATATAATTTCAACCAGATTATTTTTTATTGTAATGATCCATAGTATTATAATTATTATCATAATCATATTACTATATACTGCTAAGAAGATTCCGCTCCTATTTTTAGATTTCATCTAGCACTTGTTCCTCTAAATCTCATCTCCAAAAAGATAATGAGATGATAGATAATTAAAATGATTCCAATTATCACTGTGAAATCTAATTTATCAATGCATTCTAAGGAATCTAATCAACTTACAACATTATAGCAATTTACAGATAAGGTCTGTTTTGATTTTTTTACTCAGGATTACATTCCTATACCTGAAATGTCTTAAGACAGAAAACATTTAGGACAATTTTGGACATTATAGAAACACAAATAAAATATAATAAAGCAAGAATTGGTAACATATATCATAAAAAATGAAAAATGTATTAGATTTGGACACAGTGAATGTTATTGATAAAACAATATTATTGTTTGCAACATATAACTGGATTTTCATTCATGCAATCCTTATTTTGTAATTTTATATTAAAATGTAATTCTTATTATTTCTACTATAAGTAATTCCGTGAGAGCCGAGCAAAAGCTCAAAATGAGACATAAAATAATGTAAATCTATAAAAAAAAAATGGTTTGATTGGTTTCGACATTTTTAGTAAGCTTCTTGTTTGAAATTTTCCGTTCGTACCGAACTAATTCTACATATATGTAAGGAAGAAAATAGTTGGGGGTGCAGTCAAATAAAAACTAAATAAGTGGTTACTTATTTAATTATGTGCCGACGTTTGAGTAGTGCTTTAGCCTCCTGCTCCTATAGCCCTGAAGATGATCCACAAAGTGGGTCGAAACGTCGGCACATAATTAAATAAGTAACCACTTATTTAGTTTTTATTTGACTGGCCCCCCCAACTATTTTCTTCCTTACGTCTATCTTCCAGTCAACCATCACCTCGCTTCTCATAATTCTACATAGTTCAAAACCTCATTGTTGAAACAGCCTTTGATATTTTTTTTATAGTACAATGGTGCATGGTACAATGGCACCTCTTCTAAAACTTGTTTCCATGTTTTCACCCCCAGGAGCCTAAGGACTGCTTCCACATCATCCAACCATCGCAGATGGCTGCCTCATTCTCTTTCTCCATCTGGATGTCACTCTAAGATCTGCTTTGGTAGCTATTTTCTACCCATTTAATCTACATGCCCAAACCACCTAATTCATACTCTTTATAATACCAAACACTATGTCCGCTTCCCTATAAAGGTCCTTAAGTTCTTAATTCGTTTTAGTACGGGACACAATTTCCTTCTTTGGCTGGACCATATACTCATCTAAGAATCTTTCTCTCTTAAGTACTCATTAATCTCTCTTGCTACTTGGTTAGGGTCCATATTAATATACAAACTGTTTGTTTGTATATTTAATGTCACTTTTATGCTGCTATTCGGACGATGCTACAGTGGCAGCTCTAAATTTTGCCTATCCAGGTTTTATTAGAATAGGGATCTTTAACGAGTATCTGACATCGTAAAGTCTCAGGACCCCCTGTTTAACGTCCCTTCCGAAGGACGGCATAACCAAGGATATTTTACTCCTTTTAAAAAAATCCTAGGGCCACCTGCCGGGCTACGAACCCGCGATATCTAGGGTTTAGTAGTTTGTACAGGACAAATGGATGGTATAGAGTCATCTATATTTTTTTGAATATTAATTAATTAATCACTTGTATATTACTATAATAAAATTATCAAAAATAATAAAGCATTTATTCCACAAAATACTGATATTTTTTTAACTTATAAAAATATTACTACTAAAATAAAAAAAAATAAAAAATTATATTAGCTTTACTAAAAATAAATATTATCAAAAGTTTGATTCCAAAATGATGACTAACTTATCAAGAGATCCATAAAGGCAATGATTCTTAATGTAGTCAATCACATTGTCCGCTAGTAAGTACTTGACGCTTTCTCCTCGCTTCAATGACCTCCGAATTTTGGTCGAGCTTACTTCGTTAGTGATCCATTCGGTTATAATGTGAATATTGTTCTGCAACACACAACATGCAATGTATAGTTTAAAAAATGATATAATATAAAATCATAAATAATCAATTTGATTAAAATGAAATAATAATTTTATTGATGATAATCTTAATTAAGAAAAGCCTATATTCTAACTAAAAAATCCTTGCAATAAAGATTTTAATTTTACCGATCACTTAATTACTGCCATTTGTATTCATAATCCCTAAACGAATTTAGAAAAAGTCCTTATTTAGTTGGCTTTTGAAATTTGAATGGAAGAAATCTTGTTGAAAATAGCTTTCAATTTTTAAGAATAATTCAAAAGTAAAAGAAGTTCAACAGTGAAAGAAATAAGTATAAGTGGTGAATAAAAAGACACAAAACAATTAATGTCATGAAATATTGAAATTTACAATAAAGAAGCTTAAAAGATATATAAAATTAATGATATCAATTTTTTTTTTAAAATTTCTTTATTGAAGTTTACAACTTTATTATAATAATATAACAAGTTAATAGAATGAATAATACATAATAGCATGAGATAAAGACAAGAAGAAAAACAACTCACTGGTAATACTCAAATAATAAATTTAACTTAGAAGGTCATGAGGCCATCTTCTTTTCGGACGCCTCAGGAGATTATCAAGAATCGGAGAGGTAGCTATGTTAAAACTAGTGGGTTTGAGTGGGAATAAAGTTTGTCACGAAAGGATTGATATCTGGTTCGAGCTAAATCAGCAACAAATCGGATATTAAGGTCATTATAGATGAGTTCATTCATAAGAAAGTAAGGACCGTTGAGGATTTTACAAAGGATTTTGGATTGAAAGGATTGGATACAAAAGGAATTTAATGGCTCAATGGAGCCCTAAAGCTGTATTCCGTAATTATAACAATTGAATATCAACTTTTATAAGAACTTAATATAAATGAAAGACATCTATTTTAATTAAAATATACAATAAAAATTCAATTCAATTCATAGCTAAAAAGAGGAGTAGAATAATAAAAAAAAACAATCTGAATATCGGTCCTCAATTTTTCAAAAATATACTTATGGGAATCGTAAATGTTCAGATGAATTTGAACTATTAGTTGCATAACCTGCAATTAGTGATTTTCTCGAGGGAATATTTATTCATGTTAAAACCTCAGCAGCTGTAATAAATTTAAAACTATTATAAAATAATAGAAACAAAATTTTCATCACAATAAATACAAACAAAGTATCAACTATCAACTGCTGATAACCATTACAAGGAAAAATAGACAAAACCCAACAGAATCCTTGTTAGATAAGGTCAAAGATATAACAATTGTATTTACTTTATTGTTGATAAAAACAGTTCCTTAAAACAAATATCCCCACTCACAAGCAAAATGATAATGTCAAGATAGATTTATTCTGGCACAGGTTAGAACCATAGTTTGAAAAAATAATTCATTTTTAAAGACATTTAAATTCATCAATAACTAATATAAAGTAATATTTAATATTTACTATATGTCGCATTATGATTTAGGATCAAAGCCAGCATTCTGGAAAACACCCACATCTTTCAATCAATACCAAAAATATATAAAGATTTTTTTACGAATAAAAATTAAATAAAAACCAGGAAATAAGCTACATTAAATTACTTACATTAAATTTTGTTAAAACATCAGATTCGTATATAAATTTGAGAGGGTCCGTGCCAGCTCTAGTAATGACGGCCAAACCGTGGTCGCCTACTATAGTTTCAATCTGAAATTTAAAAAAAAATTGGTTAGAATTTACGCGCACTCTACTATGCTATTTATTTATTATTTCATACTTACATCAGAGTCCTTCCAAAGTCCAGGTGTGCTGAACGATTGCAATAAGTCACCTCCGCATAGAAGTTTCACCAAAACACTCACTCCGTTAGTCTGGAACCTTTGAATGTTTCTCACCCACGAAGGCTCATCATTATCGTTAATCTTGTTATTATCCAAGATATCATCTCTGCTGAGAGCTGAGTTTATTTTATTCTTGGGAGAAAAATAATGAATCAGTTAAAATGATTAAATAATCATGTATATACTTCGGAAATGGTGTACATATTATAAGAGAAATTAACAAAAACACAAGGAAAATTTAATTATACTTTACATTAAAACATGGCAATTATTCCGCAAGTTGTCGCTTGAAGTTGAGTCACAACAAGTTTTAACTTTTTATTTGTTTCCCTTATGAGATTTTCCAAAATTACAAGTTATGAGCTTTGGTATGGAAAAGATAATGTAATTATGGGAAATGTTTATACTTCGGTAATCATTTCGTGTAGAAATGAACATTTCAATAAACACATATCACCTATACCACGAAATGTAAGTTAAAACTTTTATTTTATGATGAAATGATAACCGAAATCTACGCATAACCCATAATTACATTCTTTTTTCCATACTAAAGCTCGTGATAACTTGTATTTTAGGTAAATATTAAAAATGAAATGATTAAACAGTTAAAACTTGTAGTAACTTAATGCGAAGCGACAACCTGTGGAACAGATACCTAAAATACTATTGATAAAACAGAAAAATTAATCAAGTCTAAATAAATGGTAACTAACTTGATGATACTGAAGTGTTTGTCTCGTAGGTGTCCAGCTTTCTTGGTTGCACTCCCAATCGCTCAAGTGAATCCAATCTGAGTCTTGCAAAGCAAGTTTTACTAAAGTACAACGATGAGTAGATGCTATCAATTCTTTCTTGTTATAGCCATCATGAACGGGTGATATAATTCCACCAATCACTTGATAATGACCCAACCTGTTTATCTGATCTCTGGCCAATTCTATAGAGACATCATAAAATTAATTTAAGAAGATAAAAGTAAAAAAGGTCTAATAAATAATTAAACTATCTTACCAAACATCCTTAAATGCATATGGGTGGGTGGATTGAACGACCCACAAGCTAATAAAACTATTTTCGTCTTAGTCATTTTAGAATTATCACACACTTTTTATTAAAAGAAAAATAAATTATTTTGACAAAATACTGAACAGAGTATTGACTTCTGCAGTAACCTCACGATACTGACTAGACATTGCACAATCCAAACTAAAATGAAACCTTACCCTTATCAAGCAGTTCCAGCGAAAGTAACTGTTATCTTAAAAGTTATCAGGAACATGTTATAAGGTAACAAGTATCGGTTCAATGACGTAATTGCAAATAAAAATTCTTCCTTTACTGGTTTAAAGTTTTGTCCAAAATTATCGTTCACTATTTTAATATAAAATTAAATAGTAATTATTTTTAAAAATGGCTAAATACTAGGGCCATCAGGTTAATAGAGTTCCTGAGTAAATTTATAAGTCATGAAAGTTGGGGAGAGACGGTTAAAAAAATGATAACGCATTGTATAATGTGAATGTACATAATGTATTGGACGGCATTTAGATAAAAGGAACGGACCCAAAACATATGCAAAAATGAGTAAGAAATGGCAATGAATGTGATTAGTGGGGGAGAAGTAATCCGGGTGGAGGTCAGAGAAATAATTTCTTAAATTGGGTTGAACTATTCATTTGAAAGCCGACGTTTCGACCCATATTGTAGGTCTTCTTCTATATACAGATACAATTAGATACAATCTAACCCTCGATTTAATATGATACTTAAAAATTGTAAAGAATAAAAATTAAATACATAAATCAGGATTTTGGAGAAAAAACAAAGCAAAACGTAAAACGTATAATTTAAATCACGTTTGTATATGTTTTGCGATGTTTTTGTCTCCAATATCATGATTTTTCTATTTAATTTTTATCCTTTACAATTTTTACGCATCATTTATATTTATCTTTATCTCGTAAACCTATCCCTAAATAAGACCTGCACTGTGGGTCGAAACGTTGGCTTTCAAATAAATAGTTCAACCTTATTTAAGAAATTATTACTCTCTCCGGACCCTTTTCTTCCCCATTTATGTAAGGTCGACTAATATTATTAAAGAAAGAGATTAGTTGTTAACAATTAAAAAAAAAAAACTGTCAAATTTTCAGGCATTTTCAATAAAAGAGAGGGAGAGGAGTGGCTCAGTTGTCGAGTACTGAGCTGCCATGCCGGAAATCCTAGTTCAAATCCCGCTGCAGGCCATGATTTTTATTTAGTCTGTTTGCAGCGGGAGATGGATCATATAGGATCTAGGACCCTCCTGGGGCACACCCAGCATCTATAAAATATTATAAAAATAGGGTACCCGAAATAAGGGGGACAATTCTGGCGGTTGAGCGTGACCTAGGACAAGTCACCTCCTTGCAGGATCCTTGTCCATGAAACAGTACAGTCTCTACCATGTACTGAACCCCAGACCCTTCATGGGTTGTAGTGGTAGAGGTTTTTTTTTTCAATAAAAGATCGAAGTTTAGAGAAATATTCGAAATAGAATGTGAAACTCATGTTTCATGAAAAATAACCGAACTTTTTAATTATTTCTTTGAAACTAATTACACTATTTTCTTATTTCTGAATACAATTAGATTTTGTGAAAAAGAAAAACTTCCAAATTTTTCAAGCCACCAAACTTTGAAATGATTTTCCTCGAAACATGTGAAATGAGGGTTGGTACTGTATTCTGCAAAATGTTTATTTGTAATTTTAGCATCCTTATTTAATTAAGCACAATACTTTTTATAAATTAATTATTCAATACATTTAATGGGTCAAGCAAATATCACTGGAATTGTATTTTAAAAAACTGGAAACACGTTTTTCTGAAATTTTTCATTATAGCCAAAAACAAGAACAAAAGAAAAAGGTTGTAAACCTTTTTAAACTCCAAATAACTATCTTGAATAATTGTTTGAAAGTTCATTAATGCAATATAATGATACAATACACCTGTAATGCCAATTTCAAGAGATCGGTAGATAGACAATTCGAGTTATTTGAAAATTAGTTGACTTCATGGAAAAAGAATTTGACGTTCTTCATTTTTTTTTTTTCGAGCACCCTTCCCAGCTAACCGTATATAATATTTTGAGATCGCCATGTTTGGTTTTCGACTACAACACTATACCAAATACTTAGGAATTGGCGTAACATGGGGTTCCTGAACCTGTTCAGAGTCAGGTACTCGTTAAAGATCCATATCCTAATTATATAAGTGCTTCTCTTTTAATGCAGAATTTCATGTTCTTTAATTGAATATAACTATCAAGCTTTTAGGAATTATAGTAAAAAAACAAAATCCTCTAATTTCGAGTTTTTTTAACCGCCATTTTTCAGTCAAATGTTTGACTGGCATATAAATTCTTTTAAATATCTAATCATTAAATAAATACGATCAATAATCATTACCATAAGGATTAATAACAAAGGCACAATTCCAGAATAATATTATCAGCTAAGGACGTGTTATCTAATGCTATTTTTAACAATAAATTGTATTCAAGTGCAAAATTTGTATTTAAAGTAATTATAAAAATTGTCACTATTCAATTCAATCTGTTTTTTCAATCTTGTCCCTTGCGAAAAGTTTGGTCTGCCGTGTGTGTGTGAATCATAAATTAGATTTTCATTTAGATACTCATAGCTTGGTAAATAATCTTGTGAATAAAAATTAAATATCCAATTAACTTTTTTAAGGGAGTAAAAATTCCTTAGCTATGCCGTACTTCGGAATTGGTGTAACATGGGGTTCCTGAGCCTGTTCAGAATCAGGTATTCGTTAAAGATCCATATCCTAATTACATAAGAAAAATTAAGTTGTACCACTGTAAGATTGTCCGATTAGTCATAGCAGAATAAAGTGACGTTTTAATGAGTAAACGAACAAAACAAAAGAGCTTTTAAACACTTACATCTGTCCGACATAAGAAAACCGATGTTTGCTGATAAATAATAGAAATTAAAGAAAGGACACTGATAATGATACATATTAACACATATGTACACACCTAAACATATATTTAAAATAATAATAATAATAAGGGCAACAACTCGTCACCGAGTCTGAGCCGCCTCCTGCAGCATTCTCCGTCTATCAGCTCTGTTGTGCGCAGCATCCCTCTAGCTTCTAGCGTTAAGAAAGGTAGGTGCATCCTCCACTACATCATCCATCCACCTCACGTTTGTTTTCCATACTCTCCGTGTTCCATGGATTCCTTCTGCGAGGATCTTCTTGGGAATCCGAGTGTCCTCCATACAACATCTGAGGTCTTATAGAGGCCGTATATCTCTCTGTTGTATCGCCGTCTCGATATTCCGACAACTTTTATTGGTCCGAAAATCTTCCGCAGGATTTTGCTCTCGAAAATTAAGTGCCTTTTCTCGTCTGACTTTGTTAGAATCCAGGCCTCTGAGCCATATGTGAGTACCGGTCGAATCAGGTTTTTGTAGATTAGCAGCTTTATTTGCCTAGAGAGGAACCTGCTAGTTAGTTGCTTCCTTAGGCTATAATAGCACCTATTATCAGAATTAATTCTTCTTCTTATATCCTAAGATATGTCACTTTGTGGATTAATTTCTGTCCCTAAGTAGACGAAGCTGTCAACGCAATCGAATCGGTACTGACCAGCAGAACCTCGGTACTAAACCCTCGAAGTAATTTTTTAAGTAACTTTTTTTCTTGGGTTCCTCCTATTCGCATATACTTGGTCTTCTGTATGTTGACATTAAGCCCAAGTTTCTCGGCTGCCTCTTCCAGTGCTAAGAAAGCTTCCCTCAGCGCCCTTTTAGATCTTGCCATGATGTCAAAGTCATCGGCATACCCTAGGATTTGGAATATTGCTTGGTGATTTTAATGTACAAGCAGGACAGAAAACAGGATATCAACCAAATACAGGAAAATTGAGCCACCATGAAAGAAGCAATGATAATGGGCACAGGGTTGTAAACTTTGCAACTACACATGGACTAGTAGTAGGAAGTACGCTATTCCCAAGAAGAAACATTCATAAGGAGACGCGGAGGAATAAATAAAAACAAATATTTAAAGTAAATAATTAAATTAAGACAATTAAATATATTTAAGGTTAAATTTAAATAATCCCGGGAAAGAAAGTTTGAGATTTTATCCACCAGATGTCGCATAGGTTTCTTGGAACTCAGTACCTGAGTTGCATCTGCGTCGAGTTATTAGTCAGTGTTTGCTAGTCGGTTTCTTGTTTTAGTGAATATAATCATGAAGGAAATATCTATTTTAGTTTTTATAAGTTTTTTGACGTTTTTATACGTGAGAGCGGAATCGACGAAGGATTATTTGAAACGAGAACACTCTCTTATCAAGCCATATCAAGGTACAACTCATAACCTTTAAGTGATTAGTGTTTTTAAAATTAAGTATAAGTTATAATGTCGATCTGATATGGTATGTTTGTACTTAATCTATCAGTTCGGTAAATTTGAAATAATTATTGATAATTTATCATAAATCTTGTTGGTTAATTCGTTTTTCACTTGTTGCAAACAGGGACTGGTATGATGGTACCTTTTTGGGATTTCAGTGGTAGCACTTTAGTGACTCCTAACCTTGTGAGGATTACACCTGATCAACAAAGCAAACAAGGCTCTCTATGGAATTCAGTGGTAGGATTATTATAAATGTTTTTGCCTCTTGGAGATTACTATAAAAAAAGTTTATTCCTTTAATCTTGTTACAGCCATGTACAGTCCCCAGCTGGGAAATGCAAGTACAATTTAAAATACACGGACACGGCAAGGAGCTTTTCGGCGATGGAATGGCTATATGGTATGCCAAAGATCGCATGCAACCTGGACCGGTTTTTGGTAACCATGATTATTTCCACGGATTAGTAGTTATTATCGATACCTACAGTAATCACAATGGTGAACACAATGTAAGTTTTTTTTGCTAAGTCCTAAAACTGAATTTTTTAATTTTGAAAATTAACTCATGTTTATTAATGACTCTGAATAACTGTAAACTTTTGTTCTTTTGTCCGTCAGCATCAACACCCGTATATTTCAGCTATGATTAATAATGGATCATTGCATTATGATCATGACAAGGACGGTACTCATACCGAGCTTGCCGGTTGTGAAGCTAAACTGCGGAATGTGTTTTATGATACTAACATTGCAATTAGATATGAACAGGATACATTGACTGGTAAGTTACCCTAATATTTATGTATAATTCTTTCACGATTTGAGCAATTCATATCATTTTTGTTTCTTTTTAGTCCTTTCAGATGTGGAAAACAAAGGAGAGTGGAAGGAATGTTTTAAAGTTAACGGTGTGAAACTTCCTACTGGTTATTATTTCGGTGTATCTGCTGCCACCGGCGATCTTTCAGATAACCATGACATTATTTCCCTTCGTTTATTCGAGTTGGATTCCTCTGATGTAATATTACTTGATATTGATCTGATGTATCTGAATTTCTTTTCTTTTTTACCTTATTATCGATTTATTGTTATTTGCAGATTGTTGAAGATAGGTCCAAAATTCTTCCATCAGCTTTGAAATACGAAGCACCTAGAGGTGAGTTATGTGAATTTAGATTTATAGGTTGGCTATCATTAATTTTTAATTAGACATTGTCATTAATCATAATGAGGTCATATATGTTAGCCTGCATCCCTTTCAAGGTTTTGGTTGTTGTGAAGTGCTTTTTGTTTATTTCTTCTAAATCTAGTTTCATGGAAAAGTATTATAAAAGGGTTTACTCAAAAACTTTATCCCACTTGCATTAATATTTTCTTGAAAAAAAAATGTTCATCCATTCTAACAGACATCTTCAGTATATTATTTTTAACTAATTTCACATTAGTTTTTAATCAGTTTATGTATTATCAAATTTAAAATTAATTTTTGCAATCTATTTCCGCCCGCTACCTAGTCATTATTACAACTAGTGTTTGTAACATGTTGCTACTTTTTATATACAATACTCGTTGACTTGGAAAAGTATTAAGTTATGAAATATTAACATTAAAGTTGTTGTTTTCTTCTTACTGGAAGTAGAATTATTTATTTGTTGAATAATACTAGTTGACCTTATATATATGAGGAAGAAAATGGTCCGGTTATAGGTAAAAAAAAATTCTCTTATATAGGAAGAACTGTATATTTGTAAGCCGACGTTTCAACCCACATTGAAGGTCTTCTTCAGGGCTATTGTAGTAGGATCAAACTTGAAAATGCAAGTGAAAATCCATTTTTAAGTGGGATCCTACTACAATAGTACGACGACCTGCAATGTGGGTCAAAACGTCGGTTTCCAAATAAACAGTTTTCTCTATATAAGAACATTTTTTTTACCTATTCCCGGACCATTTTCTTCCTCGTAGAATTATTTAGATTACCCTCAAAGGTCGATCCTCATTTTAATATTAACTTTCAGATGAATTTTTTATATTTGATATTTCTTCTTTGTTTATTTAAGTATTTCTGTTATTGTTAAGGATATATGGTACTATTTACTTTCACATAAATTAAATTACCCATGCGAGATTTAACAGTATTTTGGCTTTTTTTTTTATTGTTGTGAGCTAATATCTAAATTTTTGTAAGTTTTAAAATTCATCTAATGATTATTAAAGTGAAACTTTTTTTCTATCGCCCCAAAATTATTGTTCATCTTTCACATTTCGCGTTACCACCATATCTTGTTGAATCTGTTGACAACGATTCAATGATTTAAACAAATATTGCTCTTACTTTTTAATATGTGTTTATCATCTAAATGATGGTATTAATTATGTATTCCGCAGAAAGGATTGAAGATACAAAGCCAGCTTGGTCTGGTACCAAAACCTTCTTTATCATGCTGTTGGGTGCAATATTGCTCATCGGAGTTGCCATTGGTGCTGTTTACGCCTATCAACAACATCAAACGAATTCGCGGAAGAGATTCTATTATTAAATACTATATTTTCTATAATCATTTCAAACCATTTTACCACTGTACCGAGACGTTCATAAAATATTTTGTTGTTTAGTGCAGTGTCATACTATAAGTAAGTAAGGAACCATGATTGTCATCAGAAATTAAATGTGATAATACATTGTAGAAGAGAAAAAAAAAATCGAGTTTATTGTTCCTGAACTATTTTTGTGAATAGTGAACATGGACCTTATTATATTTTAGTTCGAATTTTTTAAACTGTATATATATGTTTATATATAGGAGTAAGGATTTTAAATTAATGAAATGTATTTATTGAATATCAAGATGAAACAATTGTTTTCTTCCCAAGGTTATTTGAATTGTTGATTTATGTCGTCATCACAGTAGGAAATAAGTTGTTTATGATGTATTAAGTGAGTATTTGTATATATTATTACTTATATATTTCTATGATTAGTCATTATTTCTTAGATTATTTAAGATTCGTTTATGGAGTACTGATATGTTAAGCTTCCATAGTTAGATTTTTTTTTCATTGATTTCTGTGTATACATTGTACTTTTTTCAGTAACGTTCATCAAATCAAGTTTTTATTTAATTAATGTGATATATATATATATATATTTCTCTTTTGTTTTATTAGTGTATTTATATTGATATCTTTCAATAAATTTGACTTCATCCAGCTATAAACCTAGTAGAATTTGTATTATTTTGTTTATTGTTGAAAAATAAAACTTTGGAATGTTTTCTTTTATGTACATTTCTAAAATTTAATACTAAATTAACAACTTGAATCCAAAAAACCTTATCAATACTTTTAAAACATAAATTATTCATTTACTTGTTTGTTTATGTATATGTTTGTTTAATATTTGCTAAGTAAGCTAATGAAATATAGTTAATATTTTAATAAACAGCGGGTTACAAATAGTAAAATGATTAGGTCATTAGTGATTATAATTGTAAGCTGGATTTTAACTCTTTCAATGCGAGAATATAGACGGAGTTTTTCATCTTCCTCAGGATTCTTTTTTTTTTGTATTTCAGTTTCATTTATTCTAATTTTTATTGGTGATGCATTAATATTATATTTAAACATAAATATATTTGCGAAATTGAAATTTTATTTTTGCTTTAAATAATGCTCTCCAACAGACAGGAAAGTTAACCTATACTAAGCCTACAAATAAGGATGTAGAAGTTTTCATTCAGTACCTTTTTAATATTCTCCAAAAATAAAAATAATCGTGAGCTTTAGTATTGAAAAAAAGAGTATAATTAGGGAAAGGGATGTAGGATTAACGGATTCCTATCCCTTCACCCCTCCTCATCCTCCTTTTCCTACCTTTCCTTTTTCCATCCCTTCCCTCTCCTTATCCCTTAAGCGAAGCCCGAAAATGATCCCTCCTCATTGTAAAAACCAAGGCAAAGGCAAAGCCACAAAATAAAGTTTTGCTAGGAATAATGATCAATTTAGTCCCGAGGGGCATACAAGATTTTATCTCTAGATGGTATGTAAAAATGCAAACTATAAGCTATAATATTTTATATTATGTTATGTTTTACAATAAATTTAAAAACTGAAATTAAATGTGCAATTATTACAATTTTGAATTGTTGTTTTGATTTACAATTTTGATTTAGCTGGCAATAAATTTGAAATAACATTTGCTTCTTGTACAATATGTGGTGGATCCATAACTTACACAAATGAACTTCTGTTTATCAGTTTTGGTGTTTTGAAAAAACAGCTGATTATAATGGCCGGTGTGACAGGTGTACCAACCTAACCCTGAACTTTTTCAGTACAAAGCCTACATTATTTAGACGAATTAGGTTGTCATATTTTTACTTTAATCCCTAGGGAATAAAGTTGACTTTTTGACTCAATTTTTAATCCACAGGTAAAAAAGACATACTTTAGTCCTAATTAATTGAGCCAAAAACACATGTTTTTGTGCCAGCTGGAGATAAAGTCAAATCTGCAAAGCCTATAATAGCGCTTACTGCGAAAGATACTATTTAGGTCAATATTTATTCTAGTATTCAAGGGCGGATTTAGGGGGTGGCACGGGGGCACGTGCCCCCCCCCCAGACGGTTTTTTGTGTACTGTAGAGAATCCATTACAGTACATACTTATAGGCTAATCATTTGATCATAGTTGTTAAAATATATGGATAAAGTAACAGCAAGAACATGAGTGGAACTATTGTTAAGATATTGTAATGAACCTTTGAAACTTTTCTATAAATACTACAAGTTTATTTCTATGTTATTGTTGATTTTTTTGCCCGTCTCCTCGTTGTGCCCCCCCCCCAGAAAAAAAACCTGGATCCGCCCTTGCTAGTATTATAATTTATTTGCTGAGTTATTGATTTCTAGGTCACGAGTTGGAGACCGGCGGAGTCAGATGAATTATTTATTATGTTAAGAGTTGTGGTTTGTTTCTGTGGAATCTAGAAACCTTTCCGTGGCTCAATCAGCCTCTAAAAGTTAGGGAAACACCTGGTCGTTTCGACTGTCACCTTCTTGCTCAACCGTTGCTTGGAAACAGTACATGTATTAAACCCAAACCCTTCATAGGTTGTAGTGGTACATTTTTGATTATTTATTATTAATATTTTTCTGGAACTCTAAAACGATTTCCCCAAAGCGTATTTCGATTAATCATTAAGCATCGTGTGATTTTCAGAAATTAAGGTACCAAAAAAATTCGTAAAGAGTTTGAGTGGATGAAAAATTATTCATGAAAAGACTGATATCAGGTTCGGAACAAATGTGACGTTGAGGTCATTATTGATGAATTTTTGCATAACAAAGTAAGGAGTATTAAGGATTCTACGAAGGAGTTTGGATTGTAAGGATTGAAATACGAGAGGGATTCGATGGCTTAGTGGAGTCCCAAAGCTCTACTTCGTAAGTCCATATGGGTCTAAAGTTTGTCATGTATATGAGTCTTTTGTAATTAATTGGGAGCTGTCAAGTAAACGTGAAACGGCGAGCTGCTTCTTGTATGAGGATTCCAAGTTTGTCAAGGTGTAGTCCCAAGTACCGGACCTGTTCTACAGTAATCAGTGCGATGTTATTAGAGGAAGTCGTTGGTTTCCGATGGAATATTTTAACTTAAGTTATAGTTATTTTTTATATTTATAATAATCTGGAAACCTGTATTATGTTTTATCACACAATCACTAATATTATCTCTGTGGCATGAAGGAAATAAATGAAGGTCTGACAGTTATTGTCAACCTCTGGCAGGAAGTTGGCACTGATATAATTATATTCCTTTATGGTTCGAAACTTTATTATAAAAATATTATTTACTTATAACCCAGTGCATTATTTCATGTTTTATTTTATTGATTCACGATGGATGATATGTTTATCTGTGATTAAGAAACTGACTTTAGAGTTTGTACTGGTGTTAGAATCACAACAAAGAAATGATAATGATTTTTATTGTTTTCTAATTTGATCGTTAGAATTAAACTTTAAACGGTGTCATTGATGATAACACGCAGACAATAGAACGTTCTAGGCTATTTGAAGGTTTAACCTCATTAACTGAAGGATTGCGGAATTAATTATTATTTATATATATATACATTATTTTTTTTGGAACAATAGGATTGGCGGAAACCGTTCTCATGTCATTAAAATAATCAATGATATACTAAAAAAAATTTACAACAGAAAACGGAAGAATAAGAAAACACGTCAATGCATATTGATATGTAGTAAGGGTTCTCATATTTTAATAGTCTCACTAGGGGAGTATTTACATTACAAGTCCTATACTTAACTTTAGTTTGTATTGAAATTCAGTTTATTTTTCTATGAAGAGATTCAAGTTTTAAAAAATCTTCAAAAATACAAAAAAAAACACCACTATAACTCATGAAAGGTATTGGGTTCAGTACATAGAAGAGACTATACTGATTTTAGGACAACGTTTGTGCAAGGATGTGATTGGTCCGAGACCAACAATAACTTAGAAATAAACTTGTAGTATTTATAGAAAGTTTTCAAAGGTTTATTAAAATATCAAAAAAAGTTTCACTCATGTTCTTTCTGTAGTTTTATTCATATATTTTAACAATTACGATCATGTGATTTGCCTATAAGTATATACTGTAATGGATTAGCCGCAGCACACAAAAAACGCGCCCCCCTTAAATCCGCGTTTGGTTTAAATGATTATTTAAGTGCCAAAAATCATAAAAATCGATCTTGTGTTTCAAAGTCGCAGACACCAAATTTGTTTTCCTGCTTTAGATTTCTTTGTATTTGACAGGTGTGGATGCAAATACAATGATAGAAAAAAAAGGTCTTTGGTCTCAAAATTGTGAAACTTTTCTCTGAATTTGAGTCATCAGGTCGGATGTTTTTTAAATGTGTCAATTTCCCTTGATGGTGCCTCCGATTTGAGAACGCAAGATGGATTTTTATGATATTTGGCACTTAAATAATCATTTAAACTACTTCAGGATGATTCTCGAAACTAAGCATTGCCATCCGCCATTTTAAAATGGCGAGAAAACAAATGTTTCATATGTCTTTTGAAATGAATTAAGAAGATTGAGGTTAAGTATTTAGTGTTTTGTAATCACTATGCCATTAACACTATCATTATACGGAATATGGATTGGTTTATATTAAGAAAATCAATTAATTTTTTATCTTATGCAGAATAAAACTAAATATTAAGTACCTTGAAAATAATTATCAATGATGTTGACATTCATGGCGCCGATGAATACAAACTGTTTTAATGAGCTTATTAATTTCTTTTGTTTTGTTTCATCAAATGTTTTTCTTCTTTGATCAAATCAAGGTCGCTACTGGTAAGAGCTCTTCGATTATCAAAAACCTACATCACTTAAATTATATATATTATTATTTTAATATTTAAACTATAATAATAAAAAATTATGTTTAAAAAAATGTGTATTTATGGTTTTTGATCTTTCTATTTTTGTAAACGATTTAAGGATCAGAGTAGAATTTAGCGCTAGATTTAGTTATATATAAATAAAGGAATGTACCCCGAAATAATATTTTGTAACTATTCCGCAAGTTGTCGCTTAGTTTTGAGTCACAACAAATTTTAACTTTTCATTTGTATCCCTTTTAATATTTTTCAAAAATACCTCATTCATTAAACAGTTCAACACATTTCCCATAATTACACTATATTTTCATAATACAATTATTTGTATTTTCAAGAATATTAAAAAGTAGAAAGTAATGAAAAATGAAATCTTGTTGTGACTTTACTCGAAGCGACGACATCCGGAACTGATACCAATTATGTTCCTTAGAATGGAGTTATGATATGAATGATGAAAAAAATATTGGTAATTATTTCGCAGGTTGTCGCTTAGAGTTGAATCACAAGTTTCATCCTTTCATTCGCTCCCCCCTCGCTAATATTTTTCAAAAATACAAGTTATCACGAGCTTTAGCTTATGGAAAAAATGTAATTATGGGGATTGTGTACAGTTCGGTAATCATTTAAACTAGAAATGAACCTTTCAACAAACATATATCGTCTGTACTTCGAAATGTTAGTTGAAACTTTTATTCCTTGATGAAATGATTACCGAAATATACTCATTACCCATAATTATGAATAGCTAAAGATCACGATAAGTTGTATTTATTAAAAATATAAAATATTAAACGAATTTAACAGTTAAAACTTGTAACTTAACTCGAAGCGACAACATGCGGAACAGACACCCAATCTAAATATAAGTAGTCCATTATAACAAATTCGGCTCGAAACCATTGGAGTCGTTCCAGTTACTTCAGCTTACTTACTGTTGCTTTATACATTACAGTTATATTATTATTTAATTAATAAGTAATGTTTCTATGTGACAAAATTGATATTGTCACTATAAAGACTATTGTTTTGAGGAGAATGGCGCCCCTTCCGACGCTATGAAAATAGAGAAATCAATTTCTTGGGGCTGTGATCGTCAGATTTTATGCCTCAAAAAATTAATGATAAAAATCTAAACTCTTAAATTCTATTTAACAGAGGATTTTCCGTTATAAAGAATAATTTCTGGACATTGAAAACCGCACTACTGACCATAACCTCTAAGATATCTTACGTAAGGATAATGTTGCTAATGTTCGTTTATATTTTTTATTAAACCATTTTTTTCTTTGCCAAATATTTTATCTTGAAAAAACCTTGGAAATGTTACTATTTAATTTGTCTTCCTATTCCTAACAATAGCACCCTCAAAACGTTGCCTTGAAAAACTGCTGGCGCCATTGTTATTTGTTTATTCTAATAATAACAAAAACATAATCAACAACAGTGTTAAAGGAAACAGTGAACAAAGAACAGATAAAACTCTTTACTTCTTCAAATTGTGTTTTAAAAATAGCAACTTGTCCACTATAAGGCCTCCACTATGCTGGTAACACTGACTAGTCTAGGGACTGTCAAACAAGAATCAAAGCTCAGCCGAGATTGGCGAACCAGATTCCCGAACCCATTGGCGGATTTGAGGGGGGGGGGAGGGCATGGCCCCCACTAGAGTTCTCATTAGTTGATATTAGGGATGGGTAGATACTTGATTTTCCTGTATCTGAATACAACTGCTACTGATACTTTTCTGTATCTGATACTTTTGTAGTTGAATACAGATATCCCGACTCTTACTCTTCAAATACGCTACACACAAGTCTTTCTTGGGGCATCAGTTTTTGTCATCATTTTTAAAGGAAAAAGAGTTATTCGCCGAAATAGTAACCTGCACTAGGCATCAAATGATTAAAATCATGTTTTTATTGGTTAATTATTTTTTGAAAGCTATGGAATTGAACAGTAAAAAATAGATTTCAACCCTACCTCAAACTTTTGCTATTCACGTTCCAAGACACGTAGAATTTGGGTTGTAATACAAATTTTTTTCTGTCCGCCGCCGCACGCTATACTCTTTAAAACGCAATAGCTGTTTTTTTTTTGCACCCGATTTCAATCATTTATGTCAATTGCCTTTACTTTATGGTATAGATATATCCATTAATGAACCCATATTTGCCCGGACATGGTCGAGGGTTTTTTTTCTCGAAAGTTGCTCGTGAAAAATCATATATTAGGAGGCGATCTCGGAAAATGTTATTTCAACCACCCTTTACTGTTAACTAATTTCATAGTTTATTTTCGTTTCTAGATATGTGATAAGTGACTAATTACAGATTATATTGATAATAAGTGAAAACTTGTTCACTATTATTTTTTCTTATTTATTTATTAATACTAAGGGGAGATGCGGCGAAATTGGTCTTTCGCCGGTAATCAAATCAGGGGATAGGGATCGGTAAGGTTGTATCAATCTTACCGTATCTGATACTTGTATTAATTGATACAAAAGTATCAGGTACATTTCAACTGTATCTGATACTTGTATCAACTACTTTTTAGTATCAGATACAAAGTATCAGATTGATACAACCTTAGCCATCCCTAGTTGATATTGACCTGAATTTTAGTTGGTTTTCAACAAGAAAAAAACACGTTTTACACGCCAAAATTATTCATTGTATCCAATGTTTTCTCAATGGGTGCATCCAACCCCTAGATAGCTAATGCTTTATGTTACATTGTTCAGAGTTTATTATTTATTAGAATTTGAGGATCGTATTTACGTTTGTTTCGTTTTATCCATGTTATTGTTTTCTGGCCTCAGTTGTCTTGAATTAAAAATTGATATTTTATATATCTTCATTCATATATGGATCGTATACATTGATAACAAATTCACATTGACCCATGCCTCCCCCCTAAAAATTATCCTAATATACGAACCCCTATAAAAATTATTTTATATCCCTCAAATAACTAATAAAAGGATCGTTTTGTTAATAATAATAAGAAGAAATATTTAATGAAAACACAATTTAATGATAATCAAAATAAAAGGAATGAACTATAAAACATAAATTACAATAACAAAATAAACAATCAATAAAGTATATCATAAGTACCTAAAAATAAATACTTTAAAGTATATTCACATTATTGAAAAGATGGCGTAATTTTCATAATTACAATAATTGGTTTTAAAATAATTCTTTATCAATATTTGATAAATAACTGAATCGCAAAATCGTGAAGTGGTCCAAATTTCGTATAAGGTGTAGTGGTTAGCATAAGAAGCCAAAGATCGCGGGTTCATAGACTGGCAGGTGGACTTGGGATTTTTTAAAAGGGAGTAAAAAATCCTTGCTAATGCAGTCCTTCGGAAGGGACCTAAAACGGGGAGTCCGGAGCCTGTAGGATGTCAGTTACTTGTTAAAGATCCCTATCCTAATTAAACGTGAGTACCCCGATGTTAATCCAGAAATTTAAGATCAGTTGATTACTCATTTAGTACACCCCTAGTGAGTCTATTCCAATATGAGTGCCCACTTAGTGTTGTTTTGAGATATTGAGTATTTTATATTAAATAAAATACTGACATGTTTTTGTTTTATAGATAAAAATAATTATAGTTAAGAAGAAAAATGTCTTAATCTTATATCACTGCATTATCTGTATTGAGATAACATTCCTAAAATAAAAATATTGGAATAAGATGTAACTTGTTTTATTTTTTTAAAATTGATACATTCCATTTAGTACATTTAAATTAGAAAACAGTGTTATATTTTGTGTAAAGGTTTAAAGAAATTATGAACAGTGGCTTTGTGATTTGCTAATTTTTAAAAATGTTTATAATTTAACTGGTCGAGCACGACAAAATACTAAAATAAACTTAGTTCCTCAATCTCTTGCTAGGCAACACCGATAAAATATTTAATCATTAAATACTTTTCTATAAATTAAACAGACTAAAGCCTTAAATCTAAAGTGCACTATCGGTGTTTCACTTGTGTTTTCCATCAGGATTGGTGATAACTGACATCTTTGTAATAAGTTATTTATCTTTCTTTAACTTAATTACAACTTTCAGCTAGGGATGGGTAAGGTTGTATCAATCTGATACTAAAAATTAATTGATACAAGTATCAGATACAGTCGAAATGTACCTGATACTTTTGTATCCAATGATACAAGTATCAGATATATATGTATTGCTATGTTTCTAGTCTTAGATATATTTTGGACATTCTATTTTATTTTGGGATGCCAGAGTAATCATTTATTATATTTTCTCTTTAGATTACTCAAATTATATTTTCTATCCCCTAGTCTTAATTGGATTCTTTTCCAGAGATCTGTTCTTGTGTTTACCAATTTACTATTCAATATATTACTCATAAATAAATAGTGCATCTGGGGTAAGTAAGCACCAAAAGAATTATAATGGTTACAGTTTATTAATTCAATACATATGATTTAGAGGTACAATTAATGATTCAGATTTAGGTAGATGTAGAGGATTGCCATAAAATACGTGACATGAATTAAACACTTATCTGTGGTACAGAGGTAATTGTACAGAAGGTAGATTGGGTTTACATGTCGGTCTTCAGGTCACGCCGGAGTGCAAAAAAAACAAACAGCTATAGCGTTTTAAAGAGTATAGCGTGCGGCCGCGGACAGACAAATTTTGTATTACAACCAAAATTCTACGTGTCTTGGAACGTGAATAGCAAAAGTTTGAGGTAGGGTTAAAATCTATTTTTTATTGTTCAATTCCATAGCTTTCAAAAAATAATTAACCAATAAAAAACATGATTTTAATCATTTGATGGGTGTGCAGGTTACTATTTCGGCGAATAAATCTTTTTCCTTTAAAAATGATTAAAAGTTGTATCAGATACAGGAAAATCACTGGATTACTGATCTACCCATCCCTACTGTCAGCTGCAGTTTCTGATAACAAGTTACACTAAAAAATGATCATGTATTTCAGCTTAAAATTTTAAAATTATTGTTACTTGGGATTTGTAACTAAAGCAATAATAATTTAAATCTTAGTTAGAACCCAGGCTTTTTATTAAAATTCACCTCTTAAACAAAGTTTGTTCAAAGATTTTTTTAAAGTATGAAAATTAAAAAAAATACTGTACCACTTAAATATACGAAGAGAACAGGGCCCATTACATGGTAAGGATTATAAAGTTTTTAAATCAATGGCTGTGAAAATTGATGATATGGCTGAAAGGATACCAACATTATCAAGACTGGGTGAGCCCTAGGAGATTCTCTACAAAGTCTAACACCTGATGACAGAAATTAATAATTTATCTCATTAGCTGCCACAGCTGATCTCGAACTTGAAACATTGAACTCAGTAACCCTGCACCCTACATAATGATCAACCTCACTATCTAGACTATATTAATAACCAGAAAATTTTCATGTATAAAGATTAGCATTAATGTATTTTTAGCGAGAGGGGTAGCTTAGTGATTGAGCACTGAGTTGCTGTGCCAAAGGTCCCTAGTCATTTCCCGCTGAGGCAGAAAATTTATTTAATCTATTAACAGCCGGGGATGGACTCTGTGGGATCCTGAGACTCACCCAGCCTCTAAAAGTGGATACCCTTAATTGGGGGAAACCTGGTGATTGAGTGTGAACTAGGACAAATCACCTCTGTACAACCATTGTCCAAGAAACAATACAGTATCTACCACATACTGGACCCCAGACCTTGATGGTTGTAGTGGTACAGGTAAAAAAAAAATTAATATTTGTTTTTTAATATGTTTTAGTAGTTTGATAAGGAATATTCCAATGAACAGCCTCATTCTGATATCAAACAAAACTGAATTCACTTTAAATATATATATATATATATATATATATACTTGAAGGTAAAAAACGTTGGCTGGAGAGATTTTAGATAAATAAAAAAGTAACAAATATCAATCAATGCATGAAATATATTTTTACTGAAAAAAAAATTAAGTGACAGTAGACAATCAAATTTCATAACCTAACATTAAAGAACACAATTATTCAGGAAGAAGAATCAAAAACTATCTGCAGAACGACAAAGTATTATATTAATCAAAAGACAATTACAATACAGCTGTCTTGAATAAGAGGGAAGTCTAAATCTAAATAAATACAATTTTTATTATTAAAGAATAATAGTTTTTATTATTTGTATTGATTTTATTGGTAACCACAGGTGCGGATTTCAAGGCACAAATAATTAGTTAACTGAAAATTAAACGATTTCAGTCCGCAGTTAAGTTGCTAAAAAGTTCCCTTAACCAATAATCGCAACAGTCTTATTAAATAAGCACACAAGATAAATTTAAATTCCATTAGAAATGAACTAAACTTATAAATAACATTGTATATACTTATGTACAATAAAAATAAATTAATATCTAATACGTAATTATAATATAATTATTATTTTTAATTTATAGTCACCAAAATATCAATAGGTACATATGCAAGGCATTTGGCTAAAAGGTATCGATCCTTCTTCTTCTGAAGAAAAAGAAAACAAAATAACTTTCTCATGAATCATCTTACGTAATTCACACAGACTCGTATTTATCCTATAATTCAAGAACTTTAAAAATGTGACTGAAAAGTCAGTTTAGTGAACCTGAAATATTTTCATTTAATATTGTTCGAAGTCGAACTCAATCAAATTCAAGTTTACATAGTCAACTACAAATTATAAAACGTTAAACATGAGTAAGAACAGTAATTGTCCAAATTTACATTCATCAAACATTTAATCACAATACATTAATTGTAAATTAATTACAACCTTTCTTTTTTTAATTTATAGTCACCACAATAATAATAGTAACAACAGGTTATAACAGTACATATATCAAAATTCAGACCCATGACCTTGTAGGAACAAAAACACATCATATAAGAATAAATTTAAAGTTAGAATTTCTAGCTAACTTCATTTACAATTCAAACTATGATTAACTATGTACTGTTGAAATGATTGTAGGAAATCCTAAAGTAGAACAATAAAATATTAAATGCTATTCTGATGAAACATTTGTCATTTTAAAGATATTATATAACTGTAATAAGACAATTGAAGGTTAAATTAAAAATTAAAATTAACATAGATTTGATGTTTTAATAAGGCCAAGCTTGAAAATACCTTTCATCAAAGTAACTCTATATTTCTAAAACAACACACCTGTAGAATATGTTTAATTTTATCTTTCTAATGAAAATCATTCATCGCTGCACTTACGATTAGAAATTGGATGTATACATTACATATTAATGATTTTTCTAAGCAGACTCATGTTAAATAATACAAACTTTTAAATCAACTGCACTAAGACTTATGATCAAATCTTATGACAGGGGCCCAAACAACCATTTTTGGCTAAAATAAATCAAAATGTGAGTATTACTGAGATGTTAGGATCAGAGATATTTTTAAATTAAAACAATTTTTCAGTAAAGAATAAGAAATATTTTATAAAGAAAATAATTTTACCTGTACCACTACAACCCATGAAGGGTCTGGGGTTCAGTACATGGTAGAGACTGTACTGTTTCATGGACAACGGTTCAGAAAATAATTACAATGAATTAATTGAATAAATTTTATTTATAAATGCTCGCTTTGATATAAATCGGTATCAAATTATGTTTTACATTACATTCAAGTGACAGGGGACAACAATTTGGAAGGTAAAATTAAGGGTAGGAACTATGTGTTTATATGCCCTGCAAAAAGCTCTTTGATACAGAAGTCTTTCCAGGAAAGCAAAGCTTTTGCTATTTTAAACAATAAATAGACCGGAAGTAATTGGTGAGATGTGGACTCTGACCAAGGAAAAACAGAAGAGCTCTTCTGGTTTGGGGGAGAAGAGTCTTGAGTAAAATCTTCGAACCTGTCAAAGAAGAGCACAGGTAGAGAATCAGAAGCAATGCTGAATTGATGGAGCTGTATGGGGAGTCTGATATCCTTTCTGCTATTAAGAGACGGCTAAGATGGTTGAACCAAGTAGAAAGAATGGACACCTACAGGCTGCCTAAAATGATTTTAAACGGTACACCAGGAAGAAAAAGAAAAGGGGTCAGAACCAGGCTTCGGTGGATAGAAAACTTGGAAGATGATTTATGAAAGATGGAAATAAGAAATTGGAACAGCCTCACTAAAGAATGCGTGGAGTGGTGAAGAATGGTGGCTAAAGCCTAGGTCCTGCAAGAACTGTAGGAACCAATAGAGAGTGAGAGAAATTATTTTTATGTATTATTCATTATTTGTAGAATTGAAGTGGGTCACTCGGTGAACCATAGGCCATAGGTATATTACTACTCACCCTTGCATCGATATGTTCATAAAAAATATTCTTTTATTAAACAATACTTGCAACACAAAAAATGATAGAAAAAATGCCTAGAACACATAAGTTAAAAAAAAGGAGAAAAAACTAAAAGGATTATGGATACAGGCCTATTAATATAATTAAATCAAGCCAGGAATAGATGTTCATCTCCATACTTAAGTGAAATCTGCAGTAGTGCCATACTCATATATAATAATAACCGTTTTTAATTTTAACGTTTCTATTTTGACTAATGTTTTTTTAATATTAACCTAAACAAAGATGAAATATTGTCCAATGTTTGATAATAATATCATCACTAAGCTAAAAATATTCCGTCACTAGGAGCTATGGTGGTTGAGCCTGTTACTAAATTGATACTTGATAACACTTTGTGTTAGAACAGTAAATAGTTAGAAAAAAAATTACTAACAAGCTACCCAAAATCGATAACTCCACAAATATTTTTTTGTTAAACTAGAAGAAATGACACTGCTATCTACTCACAATATCTTGTATGAAAACATATTTCATAAGGTCAATAAAGAAATTATAAAGAAGAGAAATAAAAAAAAATTATCTTATTAATAAAATAACACATCACGCCAAATCAAAATCGGCTAGGTTACTACTTCATCAATCAATATTAGTCTTTACAAAGCCAACATTAATATAATTTCATACATCTCTTTCTTATTCATTAACTGAATAGAATTTAGAATAAATGGTAACAATAAATTATTTCTTTACATAATTTTAACATCTACCACATTCATTTTCTATGAAAAAAATAAAAATTTACAAAATAAAATCTATTAAGATTAGAACAGGGTTCTCTTTTTATCCTATTATGACTTTAATGATAAATTAATAAAAGAGGAATATATAATAAAACATCACAAAAAACAAGTTCAATGCATCACGAGATCTGTCTTTAACATTCACTTAAAAACAACAAAGGGATAAAAAAGAAAATCTGCAAAAGGCTTCAATAATACTGATGTTAAATTGTTTTCGATTTCCGTCGTTGAACTGGTGCTTTGAGAGCAAGACAGACAATTGAGACTTTTTAGGCGAACGTGTGGCTGTCGAGGATTTTTGATGTTGCTAGTTAAGTAACCCGAGAACCATACTTTGTCTCCTTGCTTTAAAAATTGTGAATGATTTCGAAAATCATTCCCTCCCATGAGCAATCCGATGGTGCTTTCTTCGACCCAACTACTAGAAGAGAGTTCAACTTCGAAGATATATTCATACCTGAAAAGAGATCTCAATTAAATATCTAATTTATTAATGTAACGGTTCAAACTTCTAATAACTAATTCTTAAACAGAATTAAAAAACTTTTATTAAGGGGGACCTGTGGGTAGTGGTTAGCATAACAACCTACTATGACCAAGATCGCGGTTTCATAGCCAGGAAGTTAGCCTTAGGATTTGTTAAAAAGGGAGTAAAAAATTCTTGGTTACGACATCCTTCGGAACGTATGTACAAGAGCGGTCCTGAGCCTTTAAGATGTAAGGTACTCCTATAAAAATCCCTATCCTAATTATACCTGGATAGGCAAAGTTTAATACTCTCACTGTATCATCGTCCTATCAGCCAAAGTAGCATAAACTGGTGTTAAATGACCAACAATAAAAACAAAATTGTAATTGTCCAAATTTATTTTTTCTTATAAAATTTACTACTTTATTATCAGATCAAAAAAGGGCCCAACTCTGCTATCCTACTAATATTATAAATGCGAAAGTTTGTAATCTTTCACGCACAAACTACTGAACGGATTTGGATGAAACTTTACAGTAATATAGGTTATACATCAGAATAACACATAGGCTACAATTTATAATGATTTTGTATAATTTGGTCATAATATAACGAACGATAAATATCAAGTAAGTCGGATAAAATTCTGCCCTCTGAGTAGCCTGGTCACGTGTTTCTTACTCGCAAAATCAATGTTACCTCGTCGTGCAAAATAATTTTGATTATTTCAGCAAACACACCTATATTAAATTTAGAATTTTAATTTCCTTTAATTACACAAATTCAATAGATCAAAGTATTCAGTAATATTCTGTTATTAAACATTACTTGGATATAACGCATTCTCTATATTACCTCCAACATATGGTCAGTAGGTAATCACGGTTATTTAATTTAATTGTTAAATATCCCTACAGGACGTAGTAGCTTCCTCACGTGTTTCTTACTCGCAAAATGTTACTTGATTTGTTTTGTTCAGTGAAAATATGTAGATTTTCGTTACATAGTACACAGGAGTATATTGTATAGGAGTACATAGTACTCGATAGTTTATAGGAGTATATTTTAGAAATGTTTTAATATTATTTTTTTGTTGCCCGATAACAGTTTATTCCTTTCACATTATATTATTAATAAAAATTATAATTATATAGTCCAAATGATTAAAAAAAACGTACCTGTTCCAATTAGAAAGATGGCATTTAGAGGATAATGTATGCGAAACATCACAATCCTCTTCATTACAGTCTTGGAATTTCTCTCCTATCAAACATTTAACTGTTTCCTGAAAATTCTGAAAAAAAAAAACAAATCATTAAATTAACCAAAATTTCATCAATAAATTTACCAAAGAATTATAATTTCATCTTCATTTTATCATTATGATAAATTGGCAATGACCTTAGAACACTGATTTACCTCAGGCAACCGATGGACAAAAGGCATAACCGTATTATGCACCGAAGCTATTTTCGAGGACAAGATCTTCGCTTCCCACGTGACGTATAATCCAGATAACGTCAGGCAAGCTTCAATATTTTGTATGTCTTTTCCTGTACAAGTATTCTCGAATTCCTTCAATTGCAAACCTTTTGTATAAATTTTTTCAGTCTTATAGTTCACATTGAGGAAGACACTTGCCAAACTCAAAAGCACCTGAAAAAGAAAGAATATAATTCACTTCATATTCTACTAAAAGTTTCACAATTGTAATAAATAACAAAGAAGCATTTTTAAATCTAAAATAAGAAAAAAATTATTTTAATGAGTTAGAAGGAAGCTTTCCCAAGGAACTCTCTATCAAACATTAAAAAAAATATATTAAATTAAAATATAT
Source organism: Troilus luridus (assembly GCA_964056705.1). Taxonomy (NCBI): domain Eukaryota; kingdom Metazoa; phylum Arthropoda; class Insecta; order Hemiptera; family Pentatomidae; genus Troilus; species Troilus luridus. The sequence goes on along the minus strand of OZ057416.1, from coordinate 102,613,994 downwards.
AAAAAGTTCAACGTATAAAAGTTTCTCTCTTTTGCCATTGCTTAAACTCTTAACGATATATGAGCTGTTACTTTTACTTACTGTTACCAAGTGGTATAAAACCATTTGGATCTAAAAACATTGTTTATTCTTTTAAATGGCTTTAATTATTATTTTTTCATAATGAAATTCAAAAGGTGTAAAGGGTTTAAAACATCACTCTTTGCTAAGTCCTAAGTGATAAAAACATTTGCCCGTTTGTCTATATTTTTAGAGTAATTCAAATGGAAATCTTACGATATTGTGGATATAAAAAAAATGGACTTATACCACTTTCAAATAAAACAGCTCATGTAGCAATTATAAAATTTTTATGACTTAAATAAATTCCTCCAATACAAAAAAAAATGTTATTTGGTGTTTCAGGTAAAGTTTGCTACACCTTATTTAAAAAAAATATGAGTTGATTACAATATTAACAGATTAAAATGAGATATTTAGCTGTAAGAATCTACAAACAGTATTCTAAATACAAAGAACAGTATCTGTGGAGTTGGTAGATGGTTAAATACAATAGTTGTATCTATATTAATTATTAATGTTCTTACCTTGATTAGAATAACAGAAACAAAAAAAAAAAAAATATATTAGCAGTGTAGGGAAATTTTTATTAAACTAAGAAACAATAACATACAAAAATACTAGCTAAACGTTATATTGAAATAAAGGAATAACTTTGGTACAAAAGAAAAGAACAATGCACAAAAAAGGAAAGAACCATGAATACTTAAATTAGAGAGCAAAAAAAGAAATAATCATATGAGAAAACAAGAACATTTTTTAAATCTTAAAATTCTATATAACCTAAGAGAAAACAAACACTGGACGACTTAGTGATACGGCGAAATGATTCTATAGTCTTTAGTTTGAAGGCGCTCGGCGAATTTAATTATGGCAATCACTGGTTAGTTGAGTCAGAATAATTTAATGAGACGGAACTTACAGTTTGGCTTCCGGAGACTCGTTACCTCCGCTCTATCATTCATCTGACAGCATCTGGTTGCTAGGCGAGATCATGCATTTGAACCTTAAAGGGCACCCGTCTCTTGTCTTGTAACGTCTTTGGGCCTCGTGGGGACTTGATAGCAATATGACGGCTCCTTGAAGTGTCCGACTGCAGAGTGGGTCCTAAGCAGTGCTGCTAAAGTGGGGGACATCCCCTCTACTCTCTCAAAGCTTACTAGAGTGTTATTTGCCAGATTATGACTGCTGTGACCAGCGGGTAATTTAAATTTAAATTCATGCTACTGAACAATTCATATGAGAGAGGAATTAAGATATAAACAAATTCATATAATATTAAGATTGTTCAATAGCACAGTAGATGAATGTAACAACCATAGATATTAATGTTATGACATCGGTCAAGTTAGAGGGAGTGGGATAGCTCAGGGCGTTGAGCGCTGAATTTCTGCACTCCTGAGGGTCCTGGCTTCAAATCCAACTGTGGCAGACCCTCCTAGAGCTCACCCAGCCTCTATAAAGTGGATACCTTAAATTGGGGGAAAAACGTGGAGATTGAGCGAGATCTAGGAAAAATCACCTGCCTGCACAATCGTCCTAGAAACAGTACACTATCTACCATTTACTGAACCCAAGAGCCTTCATGGGCAGGAATGGTCAGTTTTTTTTTTCTTCAATAGATGTCAGATGACAGAGAAAATTGAAGAATTTTTAAACCTCTTGTGTTCTTAACCTTATAAATAATTGATTAATACAGATTCTAAATAAATAAACAATTTAAAATAAAACCTCTCCTGGATTATTCCTACAAATATTTCTAAAAAAATGTAATTATACCATTTAATTATTATTTTAGAATAATTTCATTAAAGAAAAATACAATTCACTTACCATTAAATAATAGAACAATTTCCCCCATTTCTTTCCTTTGCTACCGAGGTACAAGAATGATGACAAAGCGATTCCTCCGATAGCGACTGGCGTTGAAATTGTTTCTGTTATGAAGAGTTTACAAAACATTGCCAGCGGCACGAAGAGAAGGGCAAGGCTTATCATGGGCACAAAGATAATAATGCATACGACTCCTAGGCACGCTCTGATGAGGCCGAAATAAGTAGCATCTGTAATATTTAAAAAAAAAATATATAATTAGATGCTTGTACTGAACAAAAGAATCATAATGGGTAAAATATGGGATTAAAAAAAATAAATGCACCTACAATTTGAATACACTACACATATAAAAGTATATAAAACAAAGTAGGTACTCGTGTATTAGCTGCATGAAACCTACTTCGTCTTATCATCATTGGTCTTATTTCAGTTACTTGTGTGTGAATTATTAAGCAGCTTTCTGTATTGTTTTTTAGTGTTTTTGTCTCGTTAATTTTGTTTATTGTCAATTTAAATTTCTCTATTGTTTATTGTATTTAATTTTTTGTTTTTGTATTATTCCATTTGTTATACCTATTTAAAATTAACAGAATAACACTTTGGGAATAGCCATTTATAAAAGAAGCTGTGAAATACTTCCAGAAGTTCAGAATAATTTGAAAGATGAAATTATGTGAAAAAGGTCATCAAATGGATTTTAACAAGGATCGAAATGGAGATTTTTTTGTCAAAAGTTTAGGGAAAGCATTTATAACGGAAGAGGAACGTAGCTAGAGGGGCTAGAATTAGTATTTTATATTTCAATTTCCATTAATAAAAATAAGAAGGTAAGTGTTATCTGTAAGCAGACCGGCTAATACACAAGTACCAAAAAGTAAACAAATAATGTATACATTAGATTTTTAAAAATAAAAATATACATGATTATTTTACTACTGAATGAATAAGGGTTGCTAATCATGTACCCCTCAAACTCAAACAAAAATTTGAAATAGAACTTTGGAATGATAAAAAAACTTTTTTTATTTATTGATATTTACAACTGTATTACAATAATACATCAAGTAAATAGGCTAAGCGATGCATAATGACAAGTAGAGAAACTACCTACTAGTAGTACTCAAATCACAAGTTAAACTAAGAAGGTCACGGGGCCATCTTCTTTTCAGACGCCTCGGAGGATTATCGGGAATCGAAGAGGATTTGAAACTAGAGGGTTTGAGTGGAAATGAAGTTTCTAATGAAAGGATAGATAGCGGGTTCGGGCCAAATCAGCAACAAATGGGACATTAAGGTCATTATGGATGACTTTATTCTTAATAAAATAAGGAGCATTGACGATTTTACGAAGGGTTTTGGATTGTAGGGATTGGATACGAGAGGAATTTGATGGCATAGTGGAGCCCCAAAGCTCTACTCCGTAAGTCCAAATGATAGTCATGTAGATGAGTCTTTTGTAATTAATTGGGAGCTTAGAGCGTCTGCCTAGTAAGTGTTGAAGTAGCCTGAAAGGTCGAGCGGTTTCTTGTCTTTTCAGTCTCGTATGAGGATTCCAGGTTAATCGTGTGTCAATAAGCAACCCTAAGTATCGGATCTGTTCTACAGGCATAAGTGGGATATTCAATATCAGGATATCAGGAAGTCATTGGTTTACGACGTAAGGTAAAAGTGATTTGATGCGATTTTTGAGAATTTATTTTAATTCTCCAGTTTTGACACAATATAAAAAAAAAACTAAAACTAAGATTAAGAGTTATATAATTAGAAAAGCGTTCAAAAATATCAGTATAATGAGATAAACAAATAAAAACAAATGTTATATTTGTCATACATTATTTGATGTAAACTCTATCATACCGAGTTTTACTTATATGATAGCGTTTCAAAATATAAGACAAAAACCTACCTTTGGAAGCGATAACAGCTAACTGCCACCAAGATAGGCAGACCAGAAGAGGTAGAAGATTCTTGCATATTCCGAGCCAACGATCTCTGACTGCTATTCCAAGGAACAATCCAGGCAGCATCAAGTAAAATAAAACGTGGAAGTTGAGACAAAACTCAACACTGTTTCCTAAATGAAGAAATAATTACAATGAGTTGAGTCAATACACCATTTACTACAGATTAAATAAAACTTCTCTTACTTAAAAACAATTTAAAATAAAATAAGCGTAAACAAATAGCATCCTGACAATTTATTTTATCGTTGACATAACGGCTGACAAACCAACACCACTAAAGGAGTTTTTGCTAGAGAAGTGGTTCCCAAGCAATGGGGCATGGCCCACTTGTAGGCCTTGGGCTTCAAAGCACTGAGCTGCTCAGAGTAGATTAAAAAAAATTGAGTGAAAACAAATTGAGTCACTCAGTTGCTAATAACTAATGGTTGTATAGCTTAATCCAGGAGTGGTTTGAGACAGCAACTTTGATCCTAAATATTTTTAATATACATGAAAAAAAAACTGTACCATGCAAACTGTGAAAGGGTCTGGGGTGCAGTACATTCTAGAGACTGAACTGTTGTGGAGGGAGGTGATTTGTCCTAGATCACGCTCAATCGTCAGATTTCCCCCCCTTTTTTGGGTACCCATTTAAGAGGCTGGGTAAGACCCAGGAGGGTCCTAGATCCTATATGATCCATCACCAGCTGCTAACAGACTAAATAAGTCTTGCCAACAGCGGGATTTGAACCAGGATTTTTGGCATGGTAACTCAGTGCTCTACTACTGAACAACTCTCCACTCTCTACATGATATATATTATTTTAATATATATGTTTTTATTGCATATTTAGTTTAATTGTATAATTATATTTATTTAGTGAGTATCAAAAGTTTTCCTTTCAGAATTGGTGGTCCTCACGACTAAAAGGTTGGGAACCGCTGTGCTAGAGGTTTTTCAATATGGTAAAAAATTCACAAAAAGAATAAGCTTTTTAAAAAACTTTTTTTTTTACAACAGTCAGAGGATCTTAAAAAGTAAATTCAGAAACATCTCTACAAAATTGTTTAACTGGTCTTACTTTCTTTATTTTAAGTGGGATTAATTAATAAAAAATATTAGATAAATTTTAATAAACATTTTCTTGTGAAAATATGAAAAATTGTATACCTAGTACATATGATGTAAACGTAGGAACATGAACATCAAGATTACGCCAGTACTGGGACACCAGAGTATCCCTTTCATAAGGATATCGTGCCAGCAGGTGGACTATGAAGATCACAATGGCCAGAATATCAACTTTTTTCTTGTAACGCTAAAAATGAAACAATGAATTAAAATAGATAAAATAAAAAGTATTAAAAAAAACACAAAATAAAAATATAACATAAATACAAATTTTCTGGACTTATTTACAATAAAAAACATTAATAAATCTTTTAACATCTAGTATTTAATTCTATGAATGTAGAACGCATAAAAAATATCCAAGTAGTACATAGACTTACGGCAAAATTGTAGAGGCAGAACAGAGACATAAAAGTTGACAAGACAGCAATTTCTGACATGGGAGGATCAGATACATATGGTACAAGAAGTAAGTTAGTAACAAGAGCCAAAACGAATACGAAACATGGCTGACTGTTTTGAAGGCAATGTGACCACTGAGCTTCGAACGATATTTGTTCATCGCAGCCGTAACTCACAAGCAGGTTAGACCACCTACAAGAAAAACCAAACACTGCATTAATAATAAAATAAAATAAAGAAAACATAGAAAACAAATTATTACTCACTAACAATAATAAAATACCCTTTACCAATTATTTTAATCCCAATTCAAATGATCTAAGAATCTATTATAAATAAGACAAAATCATAACATTGCATTACTTGTAAGTAATCGAGTAAGTATAAAACCGAACTTGCTTATAATGGTGACCTTATCCCCAATAACTCACAAGATATAGTTAACCATATCTTACCACAGAATGTATGAATTTTATATTACATATAAAATTAGTGGTTTATTTTAATCAATGATTTTTTTTTTTAAGTTGATTGTATTTAAATATCTATACATATAAAATGCTTTGTTCTGAATGACTGACTGAAGGATCAATGCACAGCCTAAACTGCTGATCGTAGTGACCTGAAACTTGGAGGGTGTGTACTTTGTATGACGTAGGGATCCAATATGAAAGGATTTTCCGAAATTATACCCCGAAGGAGGTGAAAAAGGGGGGGCTAAGTTTGTATACTTGCTCACGTTTTTCTTACTCGCAAATTCTACATATTTTCGCTGAACAAAACAAATAAAGTAACATAGCTCACTTCTCGCTGCTGCCGTACGACAAGTGAAACTGTTATACTAAGTAATTCCATTCAATAAATTCAATAACATTACATTCTAATCCTTTAATGACACAAACAACAGTAAACTTCTGTCCGTCCTCTGTTATATTATACAAATATTAATTTAAAAAAATTTACTATGCTACTTCTGACTTAGTTTTCTTAACCTTTATATAAAATTTAGTATGAGCAGCACAAATTACTTACCTCTGAAAATCGGCAAAATCCCATTTCTTGGTAATCACTTGACAAGTAGAAATGAACATAACGATCAAACTCCCGTAATAAATAAGTGAAGGTACAGTCCTGATGAAGATATCTAAACCTAAAAGAAGGAACAACGCGAGAATTACTAAAGGATGTGGTAGAACAGATGCCCCGCTGATTCTTGTCACTAGAGCAGAGACTCTCGACGATTTGTGTGTGGATCGTTTCCTTAAAACTAAGGGGAGTTGACCCCTCGAATGATGGCTCGCAGCTGCTACTAACATTTCTTCCGTTACTTTTTCTCCACTACCCTCTTTCAGAATGTCCCAATTTGATATATTACCTGAAGCACAACAATATTATTAACACTAGAATAAATTTAAATAAAAATTAATAGTGGCAAAGACAATATTTTCACATATAACATCCTTTTCCCTGATATAATGAGATAGCAATTTCTTCCTTAAATTCATAATTTCACTAACTTGAGAAATGACAGACTAGATTTTCTAGAGAACAAATTTACCATATATAGAATTTTATGTGAAGGAAAGGTGCAATTATATAGAATCTCTCTGTATAATTAGAGGAGCAGAGTGGCTCAACAGTAGAACACTGAGTAGCATTGCTGAAGGTCCTAGGGTTCAAATACTGCTAGCTGGTAGACTTTTATTTAATCTGTAAGCGACATATAGATCATACAGGGACTCATATAGCCTTTCTAAAGTGGGAACCCAAAATAAGGGGGGGAAATATGGCAGTTGAGTATGATCTAAGACAAATCATCTCCCGGCACAACCGTTGTCCAAGAAACAAGTACAGTCTCTGCCACGACCAATCATAGGTTGTAGTGGTACTAAGTAATATAAAAATAAATTAAAGTACTAGTGATGTTTTTTTTTTCTATTTCTATATATGCAACATTTGTAGCATCAAGTTTTTATCTACCCAGTAACGAACTGTTAGCACAACAATTAGCATGGTTGTTTCCATTCCATGACATTGCAATGGCTAGGTAGCCACCAAATGGGACATTTATTAATCATGTGACAACATTCTTGAAGCTTAATGCTCTCTTAAATTGCCGAGCCTAATATTTTGAATCCATCCATAAAATATTTCTTCTGGTTTTGAATGAATAGTCAAGTTCTTCGCTAACGTTGCTAGGCATGCTGCAAGCTTTCTCAGGGTTTAATCTGCTCTTAGTTTCAGATTAAGCCTTAAGGAAGCTTGCAGCATTTCGAAGAAAATGTTGGCAAAGAATTTGATGGCACAGTCCAAACCTGAAGAAATATTTGATAAATGGATTCATTCTTGAAGTTGTTAGGAGCCTTGGAAATTTTTTTTTACTTTTATGCCAGTTATAAGTCCTAGTATGACTACCTCCAACATTGGAGATTTAAGGTGATAAAGAAAACAAAAGAAGAAGTAAACTTGACACCAAAATCTGCGTCAATATCATATTTTGATGTAGTTCACTATCAAGTCACAGGTTGGTGCCATTTTGATCAGCCTTTTTCAAATTTACCTTCACAATTAAAAATATCAAATGATTATGAGATCCTATTAAGAGCAACTTACCTTCACAACAAATCTTATGAAATATTGCCTCATTTTTATAATAATAGAGTAAACGGACATTAATTAACATATATAAGGTTTAAACTAAGCAAAAAATTTACCTCCTTCAATATCTGAATTTTCGATAGAATGCTTTAATATTTCCTTGTGCAACTGATATGTAGTTATAAAATTTTCTCCTTGGGAGAGGCTGAAAATTATGTCATAATAATTATTAATAACTGATAATTTTGAACCAGAATATTAATTATTTATAAGTTAATTACCTCAAAAATATTTCTTTAGCAGCTTCTCTAGATAGTTTTTCCCCTTGGGTCATATCCAAACAGACTTTAACATCGCTCAAATTGTGTTCCGTTATTCCTGAAATTTTATCAGACATAAATCTCCTCCATTAATTCCTAAAATTAAACCATACTTTGATTTTTTTTAAAATATATGATGGACTAATTCAATATACCTATTCCATTTTCGATACAATCCTGAAGCATTTGAGTAGCTTCTTCATGGCCCTTCTCGGACGCTTTAGTAAGCCAATAAACTCCGAGTCTTGCTCGTTCTTCTTTATCAATACCATCTTCTTTAAACAAAACAAATATCACAAGTTCTATATACTGATGTATACAAATAAAAAAAACAAGAAGGGATGAAATAAAAATTCTTATACCTCCATTGTCTTCCAAGAGTTGTTTGGCTAAATTTACTTGTTGTTCGGGGCAACCGCATTCGGCCCAAACTAAACTTTCTACATTTCCTTTAGGACCCCCTTTAAAATGTTAGATCATTAGCTTCGGCAACCATGGTAACAATAGGATATAAATATCAATAATAGATTGATATATGTCCTACAATAAGAATACAGAACTATATATGATACTTATAAAACTCACTCGATAAGCTCCACTGCTTTCTGCTACCAGGTGTTTGAGAAGCCATTTGAAAATAGTTGACATATAGTTTTTATAAATATAATTATATGATATCAAATGTTAACTTCATGTATTGTTTTGAGCACCAGCCTGACAGCTGGCTGTTGGTATCACATTGATTGAAGCTGGACCCAGATATTGTAAGTTGCATACCTTAAAAGGAATCAAGGATTGGGCAAGTTTGTACCTGTCCTTAAACTTAGACCGACTCGGTGATAACCTGAAACAACAGTGATAACAAGATTGTAGCCTTACCTCGAAAAGTTCCGCCAAATTCAAAAATGTAAACAATTTCATTGATGAACAGGAATACATTTATATGTCATATATTTAATGAAATTAATTTAAAATAAAGAAGTCAATTTAATAAAAAGATAGCTTGGAATCCTATATCCATAACATTAAATGTTATTAGTTTAAAACCGAAGTTTTAATAATCAATTCTTGGCCACACAATTATAGAATTGAAATTAGTGAAAATTTATTAAATTTTTCTATACTGGAAAAGTTAAATCATTATGTAAAATCTTGATCAATCAATGATTTCAGTACAAATAGATAAAACTATCCATAAATGATGTTTAAGAGAAATTTTTATTAGACATAAATATTGGGGGGGGGAGGCCTATATAATCATTGAAAATTGGGCTTTCTTTTAATTGTTATAATTTAAAATTGATTAAAATTCACATTTTTAAGATTAATTTGATTTATGTAAAGTGAATAATAGTGTCTTGATAGATTACATAAATCTAGATTACTTATTTAGGACAACCAATATGAAGTTTCAGTTTCCCGCCATTGTCCTATAACCTTCAATTCATAGTTTAGTAATGTTTTCATTTCCATTTTTTGACTGATTACTATGATAGAGTACAGTTGATTTCGTTTTAATTTTAACTCCAGCTGTGTGTTAATTTACTATGACAAATGCAAGGGAAGAATTATGTTACGATAAGTATCTACAAAGTGAAATCATGATATATTGTTTAAAAAGATGTCTCAAAAGTAATCATTTGAGCCCCGCTGTTAAAGTAAAAGTTCTTTCCTTGATGTATGATAGTAGCAGTTTTTTGGATGACAGTACCATCAGGTCAGAATCTGTGTGCAGTAAAATTACCCTTAAATCAGAAAGTAGCACTATAAGGGAAAATCCAAAAGACATAAACTTTCTTGAAATCGATGAAGATATACTGCTTGAAGGTCCTGAACGTTTAACTTTTGAAGAAAGTAAACAGTTGAAAGAGTGCGTTTCAGAACAGATTACTATGTTTAATAAATTTTGTGTTAATTTAAACTCTAAAGTGAAATTACCAGAAGTTGAAGGTGATATCAATGATTTTTTACAGCAATTGGATGATCAAATCCTTGAACAGAAGTCACAAATTGAAAAGTTAAGTCAGCTACAAGCTGATACTTGTGATGTCAAATTAGAAAGTATTAATGTTTTAAAAGAAATTACAGAAAGAACTATAGGGGAGTTACAAAGTTTAAAGCTTACAGGAAGGTATGGTCATTTTAATTATGTTCATCATCGACCTCATAAGTAGAAGTGATCAATTGATATTTTTGGTATTATAAAATGCATTGCTAGCTACCTTTGTCTGAATTTAATCAATTCTTCAGTATAGATGAAGTTATTAATAATTTTTGAAAATTTATTCAATACTGCAGCATAAATTTCGGTAGTAATAATAACACCACATTCTATAAAATATCATTTGATTACGTTTACCTCCAGCCCAAAAATGGTATCTGTTTTGCAGGTTGTAGGTTCGAGTTGAATTACAACAAGTTTATTAGTTTCATTTTTAATATTTCCTAAAAATACAAGTTATCGTGAGCTTTAGTATGGAAATGAGATTGTAATTAAGGGTAATGAGTAGATTTCAGTAATCATTTCATCTAGAAATAAAAGGTTCAGCTAACATTTCCAAGTATCGAACGTCTAATATGTTTCTTGAAACGTTCATATCTTGATGAAATGATTACCGAATTATACACATTTCCCCTAACTACATTTTCTTGACCCAACTACAGCTCATGATAACTTGCATATTTGGAAAATATTAAAAGGGAAATGAATGAGAAGTTAAATCTTGTGACTCAATTCTAAGTGACAACCTGCAGAATAATTACCAGTTATTTAATAAGTTATTAATTCTATTATGTTTATAATTATTTTTTATTATCAATTTTCTCAGAAAACTTTTGGAAGAAATTGATAAGGAAATGATGGTTGGAGATCGTGCTCGTTACCTTGAAAAAGCTGAGGAAATTTTAGAGAAAAAAATTGCAAAAGATAAAGAAGAAATAGAGAAATTAAAATTAGAATTAATGGGTTTGAAAATTTAATATTGATTATTTTTAAATTATAATTTGTTAATACTCATTAAGATTACTTAGAATTAATGAAAATTTGAGTAGGAATGTAACTTATAAACATATTTTCTTGATATTTTCAGATGTAAAAGAGATAGATATTTATTTTAATAAAATTATGTATTGGAAATATACTATTATTATTAGTTTATTTTTATTTATTGTTCTATTGATGGTGATTATTTTGATGAGAAAATATTTTTCCCGGCCGGGATTCGAACCCGAGTCGTCTGAGAAATAAAAATATTAATGTTTACTATATTTCTTAAGATTTTAAAAAATGACATCATCCAAGCGAGCATCTATATCATGTATTTTAATTGGTCACTAAATAAAAGATCTGAATATTATTTTCTAGGATTTACGAAAATTGGACATTTTACATTCTAATCAAAATAGACTTTTATAGTTCACTGGGCGTATTGATGAAATACCCATAGGTTTATCTATTACATCTAAACTATAAAGTCAAAAATTTAGTTTAAACATTCATGCCATGAATTAACAAAAAAAAAAGTTAAAGAAACTTGCAAAATTTAATTTTTGTAGCTTAGTTACTTCTGCTTTGATGTAGTGTTATATGGTGTTCCTTAACTATTATTGTATAGACGAGGTGAAATTTAGGGTAATGTGTCTCTGATTTAAACAAAACAGAATAAGTTCATTTTTAATGTTAAGTTCATTTAAAGCGATTATTGCTTTAAGCTTTACATTACAGACAACATTCAGTTAAAGTAAAAAATTATATTATTTATTATTATTATTACTTAAATTATTAGATTTGTTTTCTATTTAAAAAACATTTGTTTTGTTTTTATTTATTTTTTACCGAGCTCTCTTAAATTGGAATTTTATTAGAATTAATTTATAGATTAAAACTATCTAGGACAAATTACGTCCCTGCACAATGGTTATCAGAGAAACAGTACAATCTCTACCACCTATTGAATCGAAGACCCTCTATGGGTTTTATAGGTTTTTTTTTTAATGTTTTCTAAAATGTTTACCAAATTGGAGTAGGGAAGTTTCACAGTTAAGACATACTACTGGCATTAAAATTTAGCATCAAACCTTATGGCTTATTATATTTTCTGAGATTGATTATTGCATTTAGGAATGGAAATCATTGAGACAGGGAACCAATTAACTAAATTATGTATGTATTGAGATAAAATTGTTCCATTTGGAGGTCTGATAAATAATTCCTTAAATAATGATAAACTACTTATTAGAAATCGTTTCGACTCATATTTCAGGTCTTCAAGGGCTTACCATGTAGTTCACTAATATCATCAATATGTATATATTGTGTTGCATGGAGAATTAGTCTAAGGAATCGTCTATCTGTTGTTAGAATTTGTTGTTACTGAAGTGCTTTATATCTGTGGTGTGCTTTTGAATTTTATAGAAATGTTTATTGGAGAGTGGAGGAAAAAAAACAAAAACAATAATAACTACTAAAATACCATTCTTCCGAGAAAGCAGCTTTGGAAACATTTTTTTTTACCATGGTAGATGTATAGTTTGGCTTGTGTAGAACTACTTTAAGGAAAAGCTTGATTATGGCTCATTAAAGAAAACACACAAATAAGAAAAACTTGTATACTTATATTTCAGGCAAGGTTATGTCTACCATGTCCTCTACCATCTTTCCATGGACCCTTGATACTATAAAAAATATTAAGAGGAAGAAAATGGTCTGGGTGGAGATAAACAAAAATTGCTTTTAAGATGGGAGCACTGTTTATTGGACGGCCAACGTTTCGACCCACATTGAAGGTTTTCTTCAGGGCTTAATATGCAAAATACAGATAATTAAAATTACATATGGTAAATATTAAAACAAAAATACGTAGGGATCAAGGTATCTGAGTGATAAGACATAAAGATGGAGAAATATATGTACATATCAAGGGGAATAAATGTAGAGTATTAATAACTAAGTGATAAAGAAGGTTTTTTTTTCTTTTAAAAAAAATTATTTTATTGAATTGTACAACTGTAATATATACATCTAGTACAAATGCTGTATGAATAAATAAATACATGAAAGGACATGTAGAGGCACTAACCATTGGCAGCACTCTAATTACATTTCTGTTATAGAAGGTCTCGAGGCCATCTTCTCTTCAGACGCCTAGGAGGAATGTTCGGGATGGTATTGGATGCAAGGATGGATACTAGTGGGTTTGGATGGGCCTGGAGTTTATTATGGAAATATAGGTATCTGGAATGGGCTAAATCGGTAACATATGGAACGTTAAGGTCATTATGGATGGTTTTATTTGTGACAAAATAAGGAGCGTTTAGGATTTTGGATTGCAAGGATTGAATACGAGAGGAATTTGATGGTTTGGTGGAGCCCCATAGTTCAATTCCGTAAGCCCATATAGGTCTTATAACAGTCACATAAATAAGTCTTTTGTAATTGATCTGAAGCTTTGAGCGTTTGTCTAGTATGTGTTGAAGTAGTCGGAAGCGTATAGCTGATTTTGTCTTTTCAGGACCAAGGATGCTACCTTGAGGAACACCAGCAGACTGGGAATAGAGAGAAGAGTAGGAACCATTATGATTTACTTTAAATGTTCTGCCAGTTAGATAGGAGCGAATGATTAAAAAGAATGTAGGAGGAAGGAATTGTCGGATTTTGTAAAGGAGACCTGGGTGCCAGACTCGATCAAAAGCCTGTTCTACATCGAGAAAGGCTCCTGTGCAGTACAATCTACGCTCCAATGCTGAGGAGACAACATCCACCACACGATGACATTGCTGGATAGTGGAATGGGATGTTCGGAAACCAAACTGTTGGTCTGGGATTATGTGGTTACTATCTAGGATGGGATACAGACGTTTTAGTATGAGCTTTTCGAGGATCTTGCCCATTATGGGTAAGAGGGAGATAGGACGATAAGAGGATGGGAGTTCTGGAGGCTTTTTGGATTTTGGGATCATTTTTACTATAGATAGTTTCCATGTATCAGGAAAATAGGTAGTACGGGTTACAGAATTATATATGTATCTGAGGAATAGGATAGCTTTTCGACGAAGGGATTTTAGGATGTGAGCTGTAATTAGGTCATGTCCAGGAGCTTTACGGGAAGGTAAACTATGAATAACATTGGATTTTTCTGACGGATGAAAAGCCTTAGGTGGGAGAGTCATTTGGAGTGGGATATCCAGTTCTGCTTCAATACACTCAATGTGAATAGGGTTGAGGATATCAGGGTAATACAAATAATTGATAAAGAAGTAATACTTATTTTATTCTTTATTACTTACTTATATTACCTTCTTTATCACTTATTTATTATTACTCTACATTTATTCCCCTTGCTTTGTATATCTATCTCAGGATCCCTAGTCAAAGGGGGCAGATACTTTGATGCCTATGTATTTTGGTTTTAATGTTTACCATATGTAGTTTTAATTGTCTGCATTTTGCATATTTAGCCCTGAAGAAGACCAGCAATGTGGGTCAAAACGTTGGCTCTCCAATAAACAGTTCTCCCTACTTAAGAGAAATTTTTTACCTCTTCCGGGACCATTTTCTTCCTTATAAAAAATATTATTGGGATTTTATGTTTTCATTAAAATACCAATTTCCAAGCTTTTCCACCTTCCACCTTTTCCTTGCTTTGACATGGCCATCAACAATTAATTTACTGACTTCGAATTTCCCTGCCAATTCTCGTACAGATATTCTGGGATTGTCTTCCATCACTCAGAGAACATTTTCATCAAGGGCAGGACTTCTTCCACGGCCTTCTTTGTCTTCAAGGCTCCAGTCTCCTTCTCGAAATGTCTGGAACCATCTGTGCACTCACTTATACTGCCTTCGCTCCAGACTTCGTTGATATTTCTGGTTTGGGCTTCGTTCCGGTCGAGTTTGAACTCGTAAAACAAAATTATGCGAAAATCATGTTTAGACTGAAATGAAATCAAGATTTCAGTAAAGACTGGATTATTTCTCATCACCAAACTGTTACATTTTTTAAATTCAAAAGTGACAAGTTAACTTTTTGGAGGGCCATTAGCCAGAGAAAACATAAAATTCCCGTTCAACCCAATAAATGCTATGCTCACATTTAAAGATGGTTATTATCTATACATTTTACTTATTTATATTTTTATTGGGATTTAATGCCTATTACTGTAATGGCTATTAATACAGGGTACCCACCTTTCTAACCTGAGTGAGGTCAAGATTTATTCTGTGGACTAGCCAAGAAAAAAAATCAACTCTTTCAGGTCAGATTCGAGCTGGCGCTACAGCAGTTACGAAGTTGCTTTGGTGACGATTTAACAACCTCGATCTCCATGGTTTCAGCCCCAATTATTGTATCAATTACAAGTAATACTTAACATTAAAAAAAAAGATGGTATCTGTTCCGCAAGTTGTCGCTTGGAGTTGAGTTGCAAGTTTTAACTGTTTATTTGTTTTATTTTTAATATTTTCCAAAAAATACAAGTTACCACGAGCTTTAGAATGGAAAAGAAAATATAATTAAGGGTAATGAATAAATTTCGGTTATCATTTTATCAAAAAATAAAAATTTCCATCAACATTTCGATGTATAGATGGATATATTTTTACTAATTATTATTTTGATGGAAATCATTTTTAAAAATTTTTGTTTTGAAGAGAGATTTTTCCTGGCCGGGATTCGAACCCGGGTCGTCTGCATCTCCGGTGCTGTGCTCTAAACCACTGAGCTACCAGGGGTCGTATCCAAGACAACTTGATATACAAATGATAACTTGTATTTTTGGAAAATATTTAAAAGAAAACGAATGAAATGTTAATACTTTTTGTGACTCAACTCGAGGCGACAACATGCAGAATAATTACCAAAACAAAAGGTTATAACAGCTGTTTTAAAAATAGTTGAATTTTTATCTATAATTATCAATATAAAATCTTTATTTAGTTCAGTTAAGATGCCTGGTTTACTGAAATCCCGTAAAAGTATTGAGTATAATAACTGCACATCGTAAGGGAAACATTGTGTTCCTTCGAAAACGACGTTGATGTGTAAAGAAGGCAAGAGATGATGTGTCACCTCAGCTCAAGCAAAAAATTGCTAATGGACTTCCGACAAACCGAGGCAACATAAATGCCTACACTTGCCGACATTTTTTCCTCTTATTTCCCGTTCTCGTTTGTACAGTTTTTTTATGTAGAATTTTTTTCTTGTTATCAGTTTTTCTTATACTCTCTCGTAGTTAATTATGCGCACGCTCTTCCGTCAAAAGCCCTTGGGTTGTGACCAAGGATTATTTATATTGAACATACGAAATTATATTTTCAACTATTACCAATCACATTGCTTGGCTATTTTAAGGAAATTGTATTTTGACTTGTGTTTTAATTTTTAAGTATAGCTTATTTTGACCTGATTAATTCTGTCTTTTAAAATGACCTGATTAAGTCTGACCTGATAGAAAAACTGTCTTGAGAAAGACTCAATCTCTGAATTCTAACAATTCTATAAAGATTTAGATTTTTTCCCTCGAAGTATCAGGGAACTTCAACACTTACTAGTCAACCGCTCTAAGCTCCCAATTAATTGGAAAATACTCATATGCATAGCTATTAAAAAACTCAATTGGACTTACGGAGTAGAGCTTTGTGGCACCACTAAGCCATCTAATCCTGTCGTATCCAATCCTTAAAATCCAAAATCTTTCGTGAAATCCTCTTTGGTACTTGCTTTGTTACGAATAAAATCATCCTTATTGTCCTATTTGTTGCTGATTTTGCCCGAACCCGATACCAATCTTTTCATGACAGACTTTATTCCCACTCAACCCACTAGTTTCAATCCTAGCAACCTCATAAATTCTCGATAAGAAGAATTATTAGAAAGAGATAAGGAAATTATTACATGCTAGCTCATGCATTCAATAGTTGTTATTGATTTTTATATTCTCTTTAATTGCTTAATATCTTGCCAGGATTCCTACTGTTTATTTAATTATTATTTTATGTTTTTAAATTGTTTTCTACAGCACGCCGTTTCAGGCTACTTCAACATTTTCTAGACAACCACTCTAAGCTCTCGATTAATTACAAAAGACTCATATACATGACAATCATTAGACCCATCTGGACTTACGGAATAGAGCTTTGGGGCTCCACTGAACCCTCGAATTTCTCTCGTATTCAATCCTTACAGTACAAAGTCCTACGTAGAATCCTCAATGCTCCTTACTTTGTTACAAACAAAGTCATTCATAATGACCTTAATGTCCCATCTGTTACCGATTTCGCCCATTCCAGATACCTATCATTCCATAATAAACTCCAGGCCCATCCAAACCCACTAGTTTCCATCCTTGCATCCAATTCCATCCCGGACAATCCTCCTAGGCGTATGAAGAGAAATGGCCTCGTGATCTTCCAAGTTAAACCTTTATTTGAGTACTAATACTTGGTAGTTTCTCTACTTGTCTTTTCATGCTAATGTAAACATTCATTATACTTACTTGATGTATTCTGTTATACAGTTGTAAATTTCATTAAATAACTTTTTAAAAAATTGTTTTCTGTAACTTTTTATACACTTTATGATTTGTATTATGTAGCCTTCTGGCCAGATATATATTATGTTTCTATTTCTGTTCATGTTTGTTATTCTAAAGGGACTTAGTCCCAGAATAAAGTTACTTTTCTATTCTATTCTATTCTATTATATTCTATTCGATAAAGACCAATATTTTACGCCATCTTCACTAAAATTGTATTATTTTATATACTCAACGGAAACTAACAACATCCAACCCAAACCTAAGGATTGGTAGCCTTATTGTCGTCAAAAAACTATACTCAACTTCTGTCGTACAATTTTTTTATGAATTCAGTAGAACGATGGATTCCACTCTATTTATTTAATATAATAAAGAGTTTTATTCCAATGAATTTGACAATTTACATTTTGTCACATATTACTTAATATACGTTTATGGGCCTATTTATTTTATCATATTGGTCAAAGTCGACTATTAAATATAAATTTATGTTGGGTTTAAATTTAATTTATGTTTGGGTAGACCAGGAAGAAAATAAAAATTTGAGAGCAAATCTAACCTTTTTTTTATTCAAAGTATTTACCATCATTTTCGATACACTTCTGCCAACGGCTTACCAAGTTTTTTATCCCAGATTTGAAAAACGTTGAGTCACGTGATGAAAGGAATTCAGAAAATGCATTTTGAATGTCTAAATCATTGGTAAACAATTTTCCTCGCAAAAAGTTGTCCAAAATCCGAAAAAAGTGGTAGTCTGTAGAGTATCCCCAGGGGAATATGGGGGTTGTGGTAAGACTTCATAGCCCAACTCCTTTGTCGTATCTCCTGAGAAAAATTTTCTAAACCAACGACGGATGGTTCTTTCATTAGCACCTTTTTCACCAAACGCATGATTAATATTTCTTGGTACCTGAGCTGCGGAATGACCGAGTTTGTAATCATAAAAAAAATCGTTCGGAAATCGCGTTTTTCCATGGCCACAGTTAAAATTATACTAAAATCTGTATGCCTACTCGGGAAAAAACAAACAGTTTTCAAATAGTGGATTAACAAGTGGTTGTTATAGCTAGTAAATATTTTGCTAGGAATCAACAGGCAAAGCTTTAATCCTCTATTAAGATTAAGTTTCTTTTCAAATAAAAATATTTAAGACATATTAAAACATATCATGTTGGAACTTGAAATTTCATAGGAATAATGACATAACTTAAAATAAAAAAAATTCATGCTTTTAAAATTTGTCTGAAGGTTAATAATAGTTACAATACCAACATTACTATAGGAATAACTTGCTTTACCAATACCCAAATTATTATTTTTTAAACTAAAATGGAACTTTTAAAATACCTCTATTGAAAAATTAGGTTTTTTTAGTCATGATATTATTCTTTTGAAGGATTGATATGATTTTATAATAAAACCTATGGTATTGATACTTATCATTGCAACAGTTTGAAAGTGTTAGGTTTCGAGATTTTAATAAACTTCCATAGGTTCAATAGTTGGTTTTGATCTTGAATTCATAACCTGCTGTCGAAAGCCCCGGTGAATAAGTGGTTAAGTCTACTTTTCTCCAAAATGAGTTTCTTGTACTTGAGTAAGCGGAATCGAGTTATTTTCGTAGTGAATAAGGGGATAAGTAAGGCGTTAACTTGAAAAGGAGTTGTTGTTTATATTACAACTCCATTTCAAGCCCTAAACTACGAGAATGATACGATCCCGATTATCTGAAAGCAGTTAAATCTCTCCGGAGAAAATCCGACTTAACCACTTATTCACCGTGGCTGTAGATATATTGTCAGTTTTTCAGTTCATCACGTCTCAATTTCTTTCTGTTTTGTGTTTTTCTAAAAGATGGAATGTTTCGAAGAGAGTTCGGTGTGATGAAATTATAATTCTAAACTTCTTTCTTCCTTCTAGACTTCTTTGTGATGGCTCGTTATCGAATGCAGAACCAGTAGCCCATCTCTCCTTTTCCCAGAATGAACGGGTAGTTAATGATCGAACGGAACAAGGGAATATCGAACACAAGGGTGTTCCACTCTCAGCTATATTTATCTATAATCTGGCTTCTATTTCTATAGAAATAGACCCTCTTTGTACCTCCTCCTTCACAAAGGGCTGACACTTATTCCTTAGGGAATTTGAATAAGATTGCGTGCGGAGGATTCGCCGATGCTCCCGTTTTTTCCCCGTCGGGGAGGGTGGGAGTGAGAGTGGCGTAGGACTGGTGTCTCTTCGGGGTCACGCGATACTCCCATTGTCGTCACGGCCCTGCTATTATCCAGTACCTCCTTTTGTGTACATAGACATCCTTAAAGATCTACATCCCAACCCTTCCCCAACGGATCTATTGTTGTGGTGTATGTGGCATATGTCTTGGCTTTTTACGAGAGTTCCAGGAGACCCATAAGATATAAAAGCTATTGTCTGTAGAGGGAATTCGTCCTTCAAGGAGGCATTTCCTATCGGACAGATTTCTGGAATCTGGGTGTCAAAGGGGAATCATTAGCCTGTTGTTTCCTACAGTAGCGTGTGTGTGAGTTAAAAAAAACAAAGGAATTGTTAAGTACTAAAAATATCTCTTATTATGTTAAAGCTGTTTTTAGTGATGTAATACTTTTTGATTATTGTCGAGTTCGATCAGTTAAATTATAAATATTTGAAAAATCACGAAACCACATTTCCTGAATTCTACTATAGTTACACAAAATATAGCCCTGGACCAGGGGTCATTCCTAGGGATCAAAAGCATTGTTAACATCAGAACTGGAATGATGAGGAAGCTTCTGTAACCTTGGTCATCTCACTGTTCAACCGTTGTCTTAGATACTTTACGGTCTCTACCTTGTACTGAATCAATGAACATTTACGCATTTTGGATTCTAATGGAGTTGTAACATAAGCAGTAGCTCCTTTTCAAGCCAAGGCCTGGCTTAACACCTTATTCTCCATAAATAATAAATAACAATATTCCGCTTCCTCAAGTACCTACAAGAAACTCATTTTGAAAAAAATCTACTTAACCATTTATTCACATGTTTATATACTGTATACTATAAATTTACAGATCTTCCCATTTTTATTTTAACTTATCGATGTTTAGTCGTTCAGTTGTTAGTATCGATACATCGAATTACGTGAGATACTCTATGTAATGGGTTGAAGGGCACCTTCAATGGCCGGCAGGTGCGCCAGGGACAGGTGAGTTTTGAGACAAATGCAGTATAAATTGTTCCCCCTCGGAATCTTGATCTCGATTCACCGCTACCGCCTACAACCAACCACCTTTATCTGATCGTTTTTTGTTTTTTTTCTGCCTGTCATTCTCTCTTATCGGAAGTGGTGTCTGCTCGATGTCTGCAGATGTATCGGCACAGGGCTTAAGAAATGTCGGTACCTTTTTGTGTGGTCAATTCTTATTAGATTAGTGTACAACCTATTGATGTGTCCATTCGAAAAATAGTTTAACGGATCGAGAGAGTAGAAAAATCCCCGTAAACTGCATACATTTTCTTCTACGCCATTAATTGTTAGCAACATTTGTTACCTTATAGCCAATATTTCAAGGTAATACAATTTCTTCCTCTTTCTCTTTTTTTTTTCGTATTGGCCTACTAAGGACCACATCATTTCAACTGTCTTTTTTCTTCTTGATATTCGCCCTGCACTTGTCGTCTCATGTGCTGCTCCTTTCTTTCTTCCGCCCATTTCTTTCCTGTCCTCAGCATTGGTTGAAACCCCACGTGAGTATCCAGTTTCATCCTGAGACGGTTGCTTTCCAAAACATCCTCCTAGGATCACCATCTCCTGTATATATTTTTCTACCTCTTCGAACCTAGCAGGTATGGATTTTTCTCCGTTTGTTTATATTGTTTTTAAATTTTCTTGTATGGTTAGGAAGGTTTTGTATTACGATATTTTACGTACGGCTAATAAAAAATCTGTACCATTACTACCCATGAGGAGTTTTGGTTTCAGTACATGGTTGAGACTACTTTTTCTAAGTGAACGGTGAGTAAGAACCAAACGCCTTTTTAAGTTAATGGATTTTTTGTTAATCATAATGTTCTTATTGAAAATTATTTTCCACTTATTATTTCTGAATGTTACAGTGTATTTTTTTAATTCCATTATTTATTTTTAAAAAACATTTTTCTTTTTTCTCTACTGATGACATTTTTCTTTACCATTTTTAAAGAAATGGTGCGCAATGAGAACGGATTAAGATAGCTGAGTGGATCCACGAAGTCGGTCTGTGAATGAGTATTTTTACAGGTTCATATCTACTGATACCGTGAATTTCATCTATGCGATATTTTAGTTCTGTAGTAATTTTTTATCTTATTTTTTTTTAATCCCACCGTATGTCAAGGTAGTTCCACTTTGAATGACTCGGAATTACTTCCGGTTATTTCAAAGGACAAAAATTCATTCAAAGGGCATTAGATAAAAAATCGTGGAGAATAAAAGATTTTAACAAACAGAAACCACAAGCCAATCTGTTGAGATAAATACTATATTCTTGATCTGAACTCTTCCTGGATTTCGATTCAGTCAATAGGTTCTGAATAAAATTTAAAAAAAATAGTTGACTGTGTATTCTTGTCATTCCCAAATTGAAATAATGATGATAAATTATATTTCTAAACGACCAAATAAAATCTTTATTTGTACATCTGGCACGTTCACGTTTGCCATATGCCAGGAATCTTCCTACATTCAGAATCGGTAACATGATTTATAGAAAGTACTTAATTTCTATATTTTTTTATCTTGATCTGAATGGAAAAAAAACCTTTAACTCTATAACCAATGATGGATTTGGGTTCATTAGATGGTTACAAGGATTGTAACCACGGTGGCTCCCAGTCAAAATGATACACCAGGGTATTTATAGATGTCTTTGAATAAATAAATAGTTTTTTATTATTATTATTTATTTATTGATATTTACAACTATATTACCATAATACATATAACAAGTAAATAGGCTAAGTGATACATAATGACATGATATAATGACGAGTAGAGAAACTACCCACTGGTAGTACTCAAATCGCATGTTCAACTAAGAAGGTCACGTGGCCATATTCTTTTCAGACGCCTCATAGGATTATCGGGAATTGAAGAGGAAGCTAGGTTTGAAACTAGAGGGTTTGAGTGGAAATGAAGTTTGTTATGAAAGGATAGATACCGGGTTCGGGCCAAACCAGCAATTAATAATGGGACATTAAGGTCGTTATGGATGACTTTATTCTTAACAAAATAAGGAGCGTTGAGGATTTTACGAAGGATTTTGGATTGTAGGGATTGGATACGAGAGGAATTCGATGGCTTAGTGGACCCCCAAAGCTCTACTCCGTAAGTCCATATAGGTCGTATGATGGTCATGTAGATGAGTCTTTTGTAGTTAATAGGGAGGTTAGAGCGTTTGTCTAGTAAGTGTTGAAGTAGCCTGAAATGTTGAGCGGTTTCTTGTCTTTTCAGTCTAGTATAAGGATTCCAGGTTAATCGTTTGTCGAGGTGCAACCCTAAGTATCGGATCTGTTCTACAGGCAACAGTGGGATATTATTAAAGGATACTGAAGGGCAGGAAGTCATTGGTTTACGACGTAAGGTAAAAGTGATTTGATGGGATTTTTGAGAATTTATTTTAATTCTCCAGTTATGACACCATTCTTCAAGATCAGTGATATGGGATTGGAGGCTTTGGGGTGCAATAACTGGATTGGTATTGACTGATAATACACATGCATCATCAGCATGCGTGGAAAAATAATAGTTCAAATTATATTAAATTATAAACAAAAATTGATTGTAATCACTAAACATCCTAGAAGTATGTACTTTGTATATAAACAATTAAAAATAAATAAGGTTTAATAATATAACTAGAACGCTTTTGTTTAGGATTACTTATCTCACAATAAAAATGATACACCTAATTTTTTTCCAATATTTGTTTACCTTAAACTATTTTACTTAAGTTCAACTTTTGTGTCGAAAGTGTATGGCTCTTTTCAAAGTGAGTTGAAGAAAATCTGACGTTTTTTCTTTTTAATTTTTTATGAAAATGGGTGCACACACAACGTTAAAAGAACGTGAGTTGGTTATTCAATATTTTAATGATGGGAAATATTTAAATTAAATAGCCGAAATTATTTAAAAAAACCGTTCGACTGTCCATCATATAGTGGAGAGCTCCAAGAAGGAAAAAGCGCTTTGCCAGAAAACAATTAAAAGTACTAGAAACATTTTAACTAATGTGGATGAGACTTGGATCGTCAGGGAAATTAAAAGAAATCCACGTTTCTGTGGTATCTATGGTAACAGTGTATTCTATTGCTTTATTCTACAAGTGTTGAAATGGGATAATTTTTTAAAACCTCAAATTAAGGTTAGCTTTGTTTGAACTAGTTAAGAAGATAGATATGTAACCTCAATGTTTCCTTTGAGTTTAGATGTTTTTTATGTTTTTTTATTATGAGAATAGATTTACAAATGTTTTAAATGGTCAGGGAGGAGGTTTAGTCAATAAATTTTACAGTAAAATATAAATATATTTAGAGACCTTACGTTCCTTTGCCCACCGCTCACTTCGGGGTTATGTATGTATATAACAGCAACCTAACCGTCAATTTGTGTTGTCAAATTGTAAAATTGAAAAATACTTACAGCGAAACCAGTTTTATTATGAAATCATTTATCGTTGGTTCTTTCAAAGATAAAGACACGGGGGATATTTGTTTATTCACTTAATGTCACTAAGTAAAATTTTAATAGTAAAAAGTAAATTTAATTTTCACTAAGCAAAGATGAAAGTTTACACTTAGTACAATTCTGGAAAAATGAACTTTATTTAGGGCTGTATTTATACTTTATTTCTGGCAGATTACTCGGGACGACTAGATATGGTACAACTATTGATGCAATATTTTCACAATTCATAACCCATGTAACTTCTGACGTACACACGTATTGTATTTTAGTTACCACAAGCTTTATTTGACTCAATGGTTTCATCAACATTGCTTTACGCTTCTGAAGTATGGAACCCCAATTATCCTGAGGCAATCGAAATCGTCTAACTTAAATTTTTAAAGCGCCTATTTGGTTGGCCCAGGAATACCCAAATTATATAATCCGCCTCGAAACAGGAAGAGAACCATAAAGCATGAAAGTGTTAAAAAATATGACAAATCACAAGAGCGAATGCCAAAACTTTCTTTTAATAGACTTAAATCACTAGACAAGGATAAGTCTGACATAGGCTTCAATTGGGCGTCCCGATTTAGAGGAATAGCCGAGGTTGCAGAAGAGCTTTCTGTTCACCATACAAACGGACTTCTACAAACGTATAACACATTCAAAGTTCATATAAACAAATTGAAATGTATCAGCCAATTAAGAGATGCTAATCCAGAACATATCAGAATCTTTGGGAAAAAAACAACTTTTTTGTTCAAGTCACAAGAAACCTGTATATCATGCAATCAATTTATCTACAATAGTCTACATCACATTCTCCTTCACTGCCCAGCCCACAAGAAATATAGACAACAGTTTCTTCAACACTTCATCTTAGAATCTTCTGATAACCAAAGTATCTAAGCTAGACTCAATATCGACAGTGTAGATAAGTTACATAAAGTGTATTATAACATGATGGGAGTTCAAAAAGTGCTAAATTATTTATCATAGACCATTTTTTATTAAGTATTTGTTTTTAGTTTATCTTTAAAGTGATATTTTGTTTATTTATTTTTATTGTTTCTGTCATAGCACCAATAATTGTTTATTCTTTAATCTGTTATTTATGTTCGCAAACCAGAATGT
The DNA here is from genome assembly GCA_964056705.1 of Troilus luridus. Taxonomy (NCBI): domain Eukaryota; kingdom Metazoa; phylum Arthropoda; class Insecta; order Hemiptera; family Pentatomidae; genus Troilus; species Troilus luridus. The sequence goes on along the minus strand of OZ057416.1, from coordinate 102,588,330 downwards.
TTTAGTAAATTTTATTTTATTGTTATTTTTGAAATGATATGTACATAAATTGTTAAAATCATAATATTGTAATTTATAGCCAAGCTGGGCTCTATTGTATGGGGAAGCACCCAAAGACGAATACAATTTCTATCTATCTATCTATCTATTTTAATTACCACAAACCTATTGTCACAGTATTTAATAATGATGATAATACTATTCACGGGCTTAATACTGTTCAAAATCATGTTAAATGTTCATGGTAGAACAAACGAATCTTCCCAAGAATGATTATATAAAAATATTAACAATTATTATTATGTGAAATAGTTGATGATATGTTACAGTTATTACGATTTATAGGTTCTGGCCTGCCCTGCTTCCTAAATAGTATATAAGTTTAGATGGTGAACAGCTATATATTAATTTTTTTTTCTGCATTCGATTTATTTGCTATAGATCTTGGAATCGATATAAATATAATTGGGTCTGTAATGGAAGACAGGAAGACTGCGGTCGAACATATTGCTGGTCTATTGTTGTCAGTGGCTTCTGGATCACAACAGGTGTTATCGTCGTCCAGGCACTGCCCGCCGACTGAACCAGGGTTTATTCAATTCCAGAAAAAATATCTAACAATACATTATTGATGTCTTATGATTGAATACATTTTCAATGTGTTAACCTGTGGATTTTAGAGACTCAAAGCCCATCTGGAGAAACAAGCTCTGATGATGGATCACAAGTTTGGAACGAAAAATCGGATTACAGAAAAATATATAAAAAGAAAAATGAAATGATGGTCAGAGATCGGAAATAGGATGGATTGCAAGGACAAAACAATTCAGGCATCTGGAAGAGACTATACAGGAGAATGGATTAGAAAAAGCAGCTGTTGCAGATCGGATTCTAAAAATGGATAGAACTTATGGATAAACAAAGAATATCTACAAGAAGAATTGCATCTCGTTGAATGACGGAAGCCATTATAATACTGTTGTCAAATCGGAATGCCTCACGATGAACTGTAGTCTAAAAAAACTGGAGATCCTGGAAAGTATTCTGAGAAAAATCATTGGTGCAGTCAGACTGAAGACGGATGAAAATTGCGAATTAGCAGAGAAATCTACCAGAAAGTGGAAAGAATTTAGGATAATATGCGGAAGAGGAGGCAGATATTCCTCAAACATCTATATGGAATGAACAAGCATAAATTTATGAAGCAAATATTCGACTATTTTTGGAAGGAGAAGACCTCAACAACGAGGGCTAAAGAAGTAAGGAAAGATTTGGATAACTTAAAGAGCGTAGATTAAATCATATGTTTGGGAGAAGTGAATTTGGGAGAAAAGTGAAGAATCTGGATTTTAGAATGAAGAAAGAAAGGAGAAGGTAATTGGACGAACGAAGTTGGACAAGGAACAAAGGAAACATGCCAGTCGACGCATTAAGGAATATTGGAGATAGAGAAAACTCCAACAGAGGAAAGGAAAGAAATAAAGTGGACAATTAGAAATTTTTTAAAAAATGGACAAAAGGGGGAAGCCGATTTTTCATATATCATAAATATAATAGGATGTAATGTAATGTAATGTATTCTTTCTTACATAAATATATTTCAAAGAATTTAAGCGATGAACTCTTTATTAACGAAATTATTTCTTTTAGAAGCTGTTGTTGAGCTCAATGTAAATTTCCAAGTTTGGAATTTCAGTATTTGGTCATCAGACCGTCTCTAAACTCACCTATGGAAACTATTTGGACGTATTTTTATTCATCTATCACTATCTATATCTAAATTTGTATTCACCCATCTATTATATCGGCTGTTTGAATCGATAAAGTTTTAAACAAAACTCCAAATTATTATTTACTGGACTACTCTTATGGCGCTATGATCTTCGCAGGACCTAGGCCTCCCGATTTTTCCTCCTCCATACAGATCTCAATCCCTACTCGAGGGTCAGCGATCGAAGGTCGTCATATGAGATGAGATGAGAAATATATAACATAAGATCGAGTTAGCGGTCAATGGCTTTAAGCAAATCGTTTAATAAAATAGTCCTGTAACAAGGAAGTTTCATTAATGTTTCCGTGTAGTCAGCAATGTAAAATTCCTTGTTCTCCCTGTTTACCGTTCTTTTACTTCTATATTTGCTAGCTCTAAGATCAGGATAGTAGAGGAGGTAGGAGGTAGGAGATTAGAGATGTAGAGATGTAGTAGTTAGTTATAGTATGTAAGAAAGCAGTCTCTAAGTTAGATATAGAATTGTTAATAAGATATGATGATAGTCAATAGTAAATGCTGGAGGCCCGCTTAAAAAGAATAATGAACTGCGCTTTAAGATTTGTCCTTGGTACTCCGAGGCGATCCCGATTGTCACATCACTATGATGAGTTAAAGTGGCTCTTCCCTCCCATTCGTATACAATATTTCCTTAGTGTTTTTCTATACCAATCTATTAACTCGCAACACCCTTCATATATCTATAGTCTCCTCCAATTCAAATCCTCTGTCCAGCACCACAAAACAAGATCCCGCCTTTCCGATCCCGCCTTTCCGATCTCTACATTCCATCCCACAGAACTAAGGCATTCGAGCGTTCCATCCTCGCCCGCTCCACCACTGTGTGGAACTCAATCCCTCCTTTCATCCGCCATTCTTCTTCACTGGCTTCATTTAAATCACTGCTTTTCCTTCATCTCTTGGCATCCCAAAAAGACGCTCTCCAGGCAGGTCAATATTCCGCTTGAATAAATCAGTATTGAATACTCGATCTCGTTACCTACGTGTTTTGTTTATTTTTCCAACAACAACAAAGAAGATACAGACTTTGTAAATACTTTATCGCATGCTATGCCATTCACTTATTTTATTAAGCAATTTCGTTGTTAACTGTTGTATTAATGTTATTTTGTTAATATCAATACCTATATTTATTTGCGACAATTAGTTAAAATCCTGTCAATTTTCGTACTTTTTATTTATTCATTATTTTTTTCTATTTCTGATTACTTCATGATTTGTATTATTATGTAGCCTTCTGGCCAGATGAATATTATGTTTATTTTATTTGTTCATTATTGTTATTCTAAAGGGAGTTGGCCCCAGAATAAAGTTTGTTTTCTATTCTATTCTGTTCAATAAGTCGCTTAAATAGTTCATATAATTTATCTTTTATATCACATTATATCTGTTCAATATCTCAATAAATATATATTTTTCTTACAAGTCGTCTATCGTTCGATAACTATAGATTAAAATGAGTATAAGTCGTATTAGACTGACTTTTATTGAAGAAGAACTACAAGAACGTGCTTTATGAAGAAAGAGCGGAACGTTAGGGGTTGGTCAACCATTAGGCGAATCCTTATCTTATCTTTAAAAATATATTTTGTTTTCATTTTATTTAAAAAATAATTCTTGTATATTACATGAAGTGAAAGTGAAATTCACACCACACCAAGGGTTTGCTTTTAAAATCATCTTAAGCCTCCAACATTGTTTCTCGTGTTATAGAAGATGTGTTACCCCTCACGAAGGTGAAAGTTGCCCGAAATGTGGAAACAGTTACATCTCGCCATTGTGTAGAAGAGGACTGTCTTATTAAATTAGCGGTCCGGGTCCTTTATGCGAGGCAAGAAAAAGAGGCAATTTGCTGGAGCATCACGCGAGTTGAGGTCCTGCTACGCAGTTTGTCGGTTCGAGTCAAGGGATGCAAAGCGTATATTAATTTATTACATCAGTTGTCATTAAGTTTCAAAGCTGCAATTTATATAATGAACAGTAGAGCAATATAAAGATTCACCCCTCTTTTATTGACATAAATATATTGGGTTGTCTTGAAAATAATGCTTCTTTAAAAAAAAAACTCTGCAATTAGCAAACTTTTTATGTTTTTTTGACTTTTATAAATGTCAACGCTTATTAATCTTCATTTAAACAAAAATGTTTATTTACCTCTGCAACATTTTTGTACTTGGAAAAAATATTGTATAAAGTGTGATTTTTGCTTTTGTTTTACGAGTTCTATTTCAGCACACATGCGCGGTCAGATGGGACTAACTACTGCAACTATAAACATTGGTCAAAATTCAATAGTTAACCATTTGGAGGAGTATTTTAAAGAAAACGTTAAATTCTGCATTATACTTCGGTCAACTCAATAGAAGTAATGTGATTGTACAAAAACTCATTACATTTCCTTCTAACAATTTATAGTTATTTAATTATTGTTAATGGACTTAGGAATATCACCCAAAGCATTTTGACGCTTATTGCACACTTTCTCCGTCATTTCTCCATATATTCATTTTTGTCTCCTTTATCTATTTTCCTCCTCTGACATTACTATTCACTTTTCTCGTATACATTTGGTACTATTTTCGCTTTTTTATAAATCTATTTTGACTTGGCTAATCCATGATATGGTAGGCTTCATATTTGTAAATAAGAATTCTATTTATGTCTTGTAGAAGGAAGTCTATTATTATGCCCATACAATTTCAATCGTTTCTTATGTCTGCTGCCAGGTTGGACATATTTTCTTAATTGTAATCGGCGTCTTTCTTCAGCTAATTTCGGAACTAAAATCCTTTTAGCGGAAGAAAAAGGCAAGCTTTTCTTAAAGAATAAAACAATTTTAATTTAAAACAATAATTTTATTTAAAAAAAATAATTTGTTGAAAATATAGCATTAAAAATTGGAGGAATCAAGATTAATCATATAAAAAATAACAGCCTTACAATTATTTTTATGTCAAGCAGAAGAAATAGGAGCTTGTAAAAAGGATCATGTGATAAGGATAAAGAAAAAATATATTAAAATTACTCAATATATTTAGGTGGTTGAAATGTTGGATCGAAGGACTAAATATCCTTCCCCCTTATGAGCCCTAAAGACCACCTGATACCTCAAGGTTTCTTCTTGAAAAGAAAATGGCTCCTTGACCCAGTTCGAACAGCCAATTAGGAATGCTCTTTCTGTATTCTTCCAATTCTTAATATTTTATTTTAAACAAATTATAAAAAAAAAAAAAAATGCTTTTATTTGAAATTGTTTTGTTAATCAAGAAAAGCTTGTAATTTTTTTTCTGTTGCTCTGTGATAGGGACCGTTTGTTACAACCGATGTGTAACCGAAGTATTTTTGGTACTTTTAACCATTGGATTTTTAGCAGAAATTTTAGCCCGACATTAGATACAAAAATCTGGCATTTGTGAGAAATTTTCAATTAGGTTTGATTTATAATTATAAAAAACAACCTGTATCTCTCAGTGTTACATAGTGATACAGGTTGGGACTATTCTGTTCCAAGCCAACGGCTATGCAACATGGTGATCAGCAACCAGATTTTTTTTTTTAAGGTAGCCACTTTATATGGCTTGGTTACAGAAGGGTCTGCGAATTCCATAGATGACGACTGTTAACAGAATAAATAATTTATCTGCCATAGCCGGTTTCAAACTCATGAAATAGAGCTTAGAAAACAACTTCTACCATAACATTACGTGAAGAGTTTTGGGGCCATTACATGTTAGAGACTGTAAGTTTACTTAGCTTACGATTGTGTAACGTTGTGATTTTGCCGAGATCAATCCTCAACCTCCAAATTTCCCCCCTATTAAGGGTACCCACTGTATTGAGACTGGTTGAGTCCCAATGAGTACTGGAATCCCATATATTCACAGCTGGTAACAGAATTAATAATTTTCCTATCTTGGCCAGTTCCAAAATTATAAGTTAAAGCTTAGTAAAAAAAAAAAAAACTTGTACTACCACAACTCATAAAGTTCGTGTACGTCAGACTCTTACGCGGTACTGAATTGTACTGTTTTTGGACTACAGTTGTGTAGGGAGCTTTGTCCTGGATCTCCGTCATTTTCTCCATCTAATAGATGCTGAATTAGCTAAAGAACGGTCTCCAAATCCTACAGATTTACCTCTGTTACCAGATTAAATAATTGTCCTTCCTTAAGCAGTTTCTAATTCAGGACTTAGATCTTATTAACAAATTTGATTTCATTATAAAAAAAATATTGGGATCAAACATCTGTCATTTATTGTCAAAGAAATATACATCATTAATATTTTCCAATCAAAAACAAAAATATTCATTTTGAAATAATTCATTCACTCAATGAAAACCTATTTCCAGTCGTTTCTTTTTTCATATAACTTTATTACCTGGATACGTTTCAACTATATGTCATTTACAATCCATCAAGAACTTCTTTAACTTCTAAGAAGAGTTATAAGTCATCTTTTTTCTTTTTTTTTATATTATTCATTGCCATTAGCTAACATTTTTTCTTGGAGGTCCATTGTCCTCCATGGTCCTTTTGTTCTGTTGTTGTTACAAAAATATTCTTCCACAAACAGTCTTCTTCCACATGAACGATACCATTAAAGATCATAAAAAAAATAAATAAAAAAATCGATTCTGGCTCCATCTGCATTCAAATAACTGATAAACTCCGCTGTCAGTATATGTATAGTAATAATCGATGTGAGCATAACATATCGATAGTAGTAAGACCGCTATCTGTCACTTCAGAGACAGGTGATAGCGAGGCCAGTGATTGGCGATAAGGAACAGGTGCTGCTCGGCAATGCATCGGCTAAATAATGAACCAAATTACTCTCTCAAAAATGTTCCACCGTGCCAGCCTCGTTAATCATTCCATTGTACTCTTCGATGGACCATGAATAATCATTCCTTAGTTCAGGAAAAGGAGCTTCCGAAGACCTATCTTGTTTTTTATCAGGATCAGGAATATTTTACAGGAAGAAATGAAGGAAGGAGTAGAAGTAATGATAAATTACAATTAAATTTCGATCTGTAATGAGCGAATATGCCAAAGTATTCGAAGGTTGACCCAGGAAATATGGGCTGCTTCGTTACTGGATTGTTAAGAACGAAAAAATAAAACCTGTGCCACTATAACCTATGAATCTCACGGGTTCAGTGCGTTGTTGATACTGTCTGTTTCTTGGACAACGGTTGTACAGAGAGGTGATTTGTCCAGGATTACGCTCAACCCCTAGCAAAAAGATAAACCATTTATCATGAGAATAAAAAAAAAAAAATAGAACTAGAATATAATAGAATAGAAAAGTAACTTTATTCTGGGACTAAGTCCCATTAGAATTACAGATATGAACAGGAAAATAAGCATAATATTTATCTGGCCAGAAGGCTAAATGTTACAAATCATAAAGCGTGTAAAAAGTGACAGAAAACAATTTAAAAAGAGACATTTAAACAAAAATAATAGTAAGTAAATAAACAGTACAGATCTAGACAAGATATTAAGCAATTAAACAGAATAGGTAAATCCAGAGCTTCTGTTAAATGCCTAGCTCATGCGATAATTTCTTTACATGATGTACAGCTTCTCAAAAAGCAAAATTAAAAGAACTAAATAACACAATGAATTATCTTATACATTACAGTCTAAGCAAATGACAACCCTGCTTAGAGAGCATCTTTTTGGGAATCTAGGAGGTGTTGAAAAACCAAGGATTTAAATGACGATAGTGAGGGACTATGACGGATATTAGGAGGGATTGAGTTCCGCACTGTGGTGGAGCGGGCGAGAAAGGAACGTTCGAATGCTTTAGTTCTGTGTGAACGTATATAGAGATCGGAAAGGCGGGATCTTGTTTTATGGTGTTGAACTGAAGATTTGAATTGGAGGAGACTGCAGATATATGAAAGTTGTTGAGAGTAAATGGATTGGTATAAGAATGAACAAAGGAAATATCGTCTTCGGAAGGGAGGAAAGGCCCACTTTAACTCATCTTAAAGGTGGGATACGCGCGATCGCTTCGGAGTACCAAGCACAAATCTTAGAGAGCAGTTCATTATTCTCTTTATTCTGTCTTCAAACATTTTAGAGAGGCCTCCATATATCACGCTACAATAGTCAAAGTGGGGGAAGATGAGAGAAGATACGAGAAGCTTACGGGAAGATTGTGTAAGGAGATGGAACAACTTCAGGGAACTAATTGACCGTCGGGATATCTGGGTGATGTGGGATTTCCAAGAAAGGTTTTGGTCAATGGTGATGTCTAGGTTTCTAATTCTACATCAAACTACTGTCTATTTACAGTATTGGCTTCAGTACATGGTAGGGACCGTACTGTGTCTAGGCCAGAGGTTGTGCAAGAAAGTTCTTCTAGCCGATATCAACTCTATTGCCAGTTTTATCTCCAATTTAGGGTATCATATTTATAAAGGACCTATTTTGTTCCTTTTATTTTAATTGTTATAATACAATGTCGGTCTTCTGGCAGCAGTAGGATACCCTTCAAGTGCATTATTGTGTTTTTTTCTTTAGTAATGCTTTTTAGTTATTATTTTGTCAACAGTCAAATTCTTCATCATACTTCATACATTATTCTAAATAGACACTCCAGTTCAACGTCTTCTTCGCTCGGTGACCACTCTAGGACAATTCCTCTTCCCCGAAGAAAGAAAGGGTAGTTTTCTATGGTCATTGTCAAAGTACAGTCTAATGTTTACCCCATTTCAGCCACTTTCATGGAATTTCAGAGAGCAGAGTGGTTCAGTGGTAGTGCTGTGGCAGATTTTATTTAATCTATTAACAGCCGGGGATGGATCCTTAGGGATTTGGGACACTCCTGGGGATCATCCAACCTCTATAAAGTAGTTAGTCTTAATAGTCGACAAATCTGGCAGGAAAAACTGATATAGGACAAATCACTTCCCTATACAGCCAAAGTCCTAGAAACAGTTCAGTCTCTACCACACACTGAATCCTAGACCCTTCATGGGTTATAGTGGTAAAGGTTTTTCATGGGATTTCCTTAGGACTTAATTTGCCCATTCAGTCAAATCTTTCTACTTCTCAAACTCATATTAAATACTTCTTTATGGTAATGGGCGTAACCGAAAAATAATTTAAATTTCTTCTCAATAATTCAGATATATGATTATAATTAAAGTTTTTGTTATTCTCATTATGATTAAGTATCATATTTTCATTTGGCACCTGCCCCCGAGCAGATAATTACTCGACTCACCTGCTCCGGCTTACGTACGTCTTTTTTCTTATATTTTTTAAAAACAGTTTTATATTAACATAAAACTTAATAATAAATTAATATTTACATTTAAAAGTCTATTGTTGTAATCCTATATCTTTAGCTCGTTCATTTACGAGTTAGTAGTCGATTTAAGCATGAAGTGAATTCGAAGGTCAGATAACTTCAGCCAGTACGTCCGGTGCTTCCTGGAAAATGCTTCGGAATCTGGAAGAGGAGAAGCCCATAACTTGAATTATTAATGTGGTTTAATTGCTATAAGTCGTAATTAATAATAAATATATTCATGAAAAATATATCTGTAATAATACCGGCCTTTGTATACATTCTAATTGAATTGATAGTATTCTTAAATTGTTTAAGGGATATTATTGTTGGTAGGTGTAATATCGATGCAACTAATTGTGATACTAATAATACAAATATTATTAATAAAAAGATTAATAATATTTTACAATTTAAAATTCATTAGTAAGAATTAATGATTGGACGAATCAACTAAAATCAACAATTAGTAAAAAAAATCACAGTAAAATTAAAGATTAAAATCTCGAGTCTTTAAATTAATAAGTAATCTGAGTTCTTCACTTTAGGGATTTATGTTACACACTTAACGAAATTTCAAGAAAAAACCTGTAGAAAGTGGGATTTTTTCCCTACGTTTTATTCAAAATTTATTACCCAAACCTCTTTATGACTAATAATTACCTATAAAAAACTATTTTGGTAACGGATATATTGGGTTAAATGAAATTTTTATAGAATAATGTTTTTTGAAACAGAAAAAATATTCTGTGGAACGTTTTGGAGAGTCAGATTTTTGTTCCGAATTCGTGCTGTAAGTGTGAATATAACGAGAATATTTCAGGGAAATCAAAATCCTTTTGAGGCTCACACACCCTCAATGAAGTGGGTGCTTTCATAAGGGACTAATCAGGTGGTTCAGTGTAATCTCGGCCAAATCAATTGAACCCATATTTCCTACAGGCTGTTACAGTTGGAACTTCAGCAGGATCTCCTCAAGAAAGGAACCTTTGCAACCTTTAAAAACCTTTATCGAGACTGAGTGAATCTGTTAACGGATTAAATATTTCATCTGCCATATCCAAACTGGAACTTGGAACGTAAGCGCACAACGTACTGGGCTATCTCATTATCATTTGTTTTAACGTCCAAGCATTCAAGTCTGATCAGGCATTTATTAGAAATTATTTGTTAACGTTTATTATTTTTAGCAACTTTTTGTTTTTAATTTCCTGGCCAAGGTTACACCAGCTAAATAATTATTACATAAACTTTCCTTAAAGCGGCTAACTTCCTTTCCTTTATCAGTTATCCTACCAGCTGATGGTGGCATTGGATGTAAGGTATTTACTTCAGAGGCTTCTGGTTGGCAGTGATGAGCCCCCGACCTTGCGGATCCACCTGCCACTGACCCTAGCAGTGGAACTTTTGGGTCAAGTGCGGGTCAAAACTCTCTGGGGAAAAGCTATAGGGATTTTAGGAGAATTGATTTAATGTTACAAATAAGGAATAAAAATCTTTGATAAAATGTTCATAGTGTAGGGAAAAAATATGTCCTTAATATTAGAAAAAACTCAAGTTAGTGTCCGCGCAGATTAATCTGATTCATTTTACATAAAAGTTCACGTTCTTTATCACGTTCTTGAAGAAAAAAAAAAAGTCTAGCGTCGTGAAGCTTTCTTCACACAAAATGGCGGCAAATCATCGAAAACATGCTGTTTTCTGGCTTTTTCGAAAATCCAAACTGTGCTTTATAGAGAACACTTCTATATAAGGGCGGATCCAGGATTTTTTTCTGGCGGGGGGCCACAACGGGCAAACGGTCAAAAATATCAACGATAACTTAGAAATAATAGTTTCACTCATGTTCTTTCTGTTTTTTTATTCATATATTTTAACAACTATGATCATTTGATTTCTCCATAAGGCTAATGGATTCTCCACAGTACAAAAGAAACCGTCTGGGGGGTAAAGTAAATTCGCCCTTACTTCTGTAGAATGGAATAGAAAAGTAACTTTATTCTGCAACTATCTCCTTTAGAATAAAAACCATAATATACATCTGGTCAGAAGACTACATAAGAGGAATCATTAGGTATTTACCAAAGTATCCAAAACGTAAATGTTAAAAATAAATAAAATACATTTCATGACTAAGCAACTAAAGAGAATAAATTAATAAATAACAGCGAATAAGAACTAATGTGAAGAAACTACAAGAAAAAAATTAAACAATAAAAGCCATTATTTAATACTGATACATTTAAGAAAATAACTAAATCTGCTTAGAGGGCATCTGTTTTGGATAGAGAAGTTTTATAAGCAAGGGTTTAAATGAGGATATGAAAGAAGAAGCATGACAGATATTGGGAGGGATTGAGTTCCACACTGTGGTGGAGCGGACGAGAAAGGAATGCTGCTGGATGGAAAGGAATGGATTGGTGTTAGAATAAATCGAAGAAAGAAGGAAATACTAATACACTATCAAGTACTCAACTTCTTTCAAGTAGTCATTGAAATGTTGTTATTATATTAATTAAAAAGAACTGTTTATTAAAGAGCCACCGTTTCGACCCACATTCAAGGTATTCTTCAGGGCTGTCGAGGACGTGGGACCGGGGCCCGGTATAGCTTCGCCTACTACTCATATAAGTAACTATATTATTGTGTATTGTATTATGTATTGTTTTTATAATTATAGTGACTTACTTCGAGGATATCATATAACTTCTTATATCTTTAGTTACTATACATGTATTCGTGCATACGAACGCATTCCCTTGACTCTGTGTAAAGCCAGGTTTACGCCCTGACTGAGGTCACTAAAACACCTGCTAGCAGTTAACACGCGGTCAGTTATGTTGTGGTTCATTAGTCGAAAGAACACCTTGTACTTCATTACATTGTACGATAAGCACTGCTTCTTACTGTTCGGTTATAATGAACTAATTAGAGCAATGGTGTTTTCATTATTCCTAACAACAATTAATATTAACAGGAACGTAATTATTTATGAGGAAATGTCTGGCCGTGTAATGTACAAAATGGTAATGCGGTCAAAAAAGTGTACGGAAATATGCTAACCTTTCGGCCTAATTTTTAGATCATCAGGAAAGCAAAATAATATCAATAGTGTATTAACAAAGGCGGAAAAACATTTTATAGACAGAAATGACATATAATAAACAAAAAGTTAAATTATAAAATAATTTGTGAAAAATACCTATAAAACCCTAAAAAGTCATGTCAACCACAGCATGTATCAGTCAAGTAAATTAGATTTAGAAAAAGCGAAAATAGAACTATGTGATGTAACTGACAAAAAATGTTAGGAAACAAGGTAGATAGGTGGATGGTAATGCCAGAGAAGGGAGCAATAAAGAAACCAGGAACAAATTGGAAAGAGGAAAGACAAAGAAAACGAATACATGGAGAAAATATGATGGAAGTATGGAAGAAACGATGCTTTTGATCCTTCTGGGTCCATTTCCAATAAATAAATAATAATTATAAAACCTGTAACATATAATCCATGAAGGGCATTGGGCTCAGTACGTGGTAGAGACTCTGCTATTTCTAGAACAGCGGTTGGGTAGGGAGGTGGTTTTTCCGTAATCACACTCAAAACCAGGATAGGGGGATATCAAGGATAACCATTTTATATAGGCTGGGTGAACCCCATTGTCTCCATATCCCATAGGATCCATCCCCGACTGTTTACAAATAAAATAAATTATCTGCCATAGCCGGAATTGAACTCGGGACCTTCGGCCCGGTTACTCATCGCTCTACCAGCAGAATACACTGTCCAGGAGGGACGAAACAAATATTATTTATATATTTAAAAGCGTAAAAATTAATTTTAGACCAACTTCACTTAAGCTCTTCCAACATGGTGTCATGGCTGACGTCATGGTGTTAAAATCATTAGCCAGAAGTAATATTAATTAATATTCTTAAAATATTAAGAATATTTCAATTAACTCTAAGTCCTCTTCACTCCAGTTGGAAGTATTTTCCGCTACTTGATGTTCGCCGCCGTACGTCCTTCACGGCCTGTTGGTCTAGGGGTATGATTCTCGCTTCGGGTGCGAGAGGTCCCGGGTTCAAATCCCGGACAGGCCCTGGTTTTTTATAACTATTTTAATAAAATTATTAATCTTCCTATTAAAGGTATTAATCAATATATTTACACTGGATTTATTGATAGGCCCAATAAAGCCAACAAAGGCCATTCTAAAAAAAATTGATATTTTTATTGAGTCATATTTTTTCAATTAAATAAATAAATAAACAATTGATAATTATGAAATACATTTTTAATTAATTTGTTTAGCTGGTCTTTTGATAAGTCTATAAAACCAACAAGTCCTTCGAGAAAAAATATGATATTTTTATTGATTAATTAAAAAATGTTTTAAATAATTTAAATTAAAAAATAATCATTGTTATAGGTATTTTAAATTTATTTATTTAAGCTGGTCCGATTTTATGAGTCTTAAAGCCAATAGGGCTACCTTTACTTTACAGGTTTTGGAAATAAATTATGCTTCATTGAAAATAATTATTTAATATCCCCTACCTTTATGTGTAAAAAAAAGTGAGGTTTAATGTGATCTATTTATTGAAAATAAATAAAAATTCAAAAACCTAGCGACGGACCAATACTAATTTAACCAATTAACTGTTCATTTAATCGTTTATTAAAATTTTCATTTAATAAATGAAAATTCTTTTCCATCTCTTCAATTTCTATTTTAAGTATTCTTTAGTATTTTTTTTTTCAAAGTAACCCTTTGAAAGGACCGTTTATTATTTGGCACATTATCGAGTATGGTATGTGTCTTTTAAATTCATTTTTACAAGAAGGATTAACAGCAATTGTGATAATTCTAACTTAAATACATAAGACATTGTTACTTATATACTGTTACAAATTAACAAAATTAAGATTAGATTATTTATATAATGATTATCTGTTTTACATTGTATGATTATTCTAAATTAGATGTCAACTTTTCGAAATCAATATTGTACATAAATTTAGTGAATTCGGGGCGAATTGTATTGTATAGATTGTGTTCAGATACTGGCCAAACTTCTCCTCTTAATAGTATGGAAATAATTAATAACCTTTGTATTATTTACTATTTATATATTATATAAATATATATAATTTAAGTATTATTTAAATATATATTGCAAATCTGTTTATGTATCTTCAGAGATTTTCTTTATAGATTCGTTTGAAGTAAAAAAAAAACTTAAATTAAATGCACAATAAAACGAATGTTAACTATTTCCTTATGTAAGTATTTTTATTGGAGTCCCCATTTTTTAGTTTTATTATTATTTAAATTTGTAGCTTAATGTCTGAAGTTTCAGTATTTATTGTTAATAACTATTTTAAAATGCCTATCTAAATAATCAAATTAAATCATATTTCATAATATTGATCTGAATATTTTTATTCCTTCACATACAATACCCACGTATATAATTAATTTTAATTATAAATATTTAGTTGTCTTTCTATGGAAGGAAATACTTTTATTTTATTATTTAATTGTATTTTATATTTTATGATGATTTTGGGGCTTTCTGGGGAAAATGGAAATAAAATTGCTTATTTATTTGGATCATATATTTCTATTTACAAACATAGGAACAAATAAAAATCTGTGAATATACCTATATACAACTTAAGAACTACTAATACATTTGTATCATTATCATTAAATTTGCATATACATAAACTAAACTATATCTACATTACATTACATGCAAATCCATACTCAGCTTAATTCAATATCAGACTAGACCAAGGCACTTCAAGAAATGCCATAAATAAAATCTTCTTTGGTGAAATATGCTCAAAAATATAATAATATTATATATTACATATTCTTATGTTTTTTATAATATAAAATATGTTTCTTAAGTTTTTTATAATATAAAATAAAAAAAGTGCTATCAAATAAATAATAACTTTTAATTCTCTAATGATATTTACAAGTATCTTAAATATTTAAATATAATAAATCGCTCTAAATGGACGGAAATTATTTACATTTATTGGAATAGTGGCTTAATATTAAACTTACTAACAATTATGAAAGTCAATATATTTATATTATTGAATATATTTAATTTAAAAATAAATTTTGGACCTGTTGTGTATGTAAGTGTTTTCAATGATAATAATTATTAATTATAGATTCTTAAAGTTTAATGAGTCAAATAATAATCCTAGTATCAACTAAATTAATTTTTATTCTGAATGTTTCTAGAATTGGTATTTTGTAAGCAATTTGTAATTTGATTTAAATTATTTTAAATAAATATTTATGAAACATTATATAATAAATTTACGGCTTGTATTACAATAAGTATAACGAATTTTTTAAAATGATAAATAGAGGTTAATACAATCTTCAGATAGGCTTATAGTCTAATTTTTGGTTTAAATATTAGACCCTTTCTGTTATGATATTAATATTATAAAAATAAGAGATTAACAAGTTTAAATACTTTATAAAAAAATATCAAACAGACATGGAAATATTTGATTTTAATCTTAGATAATATGAGATCTAGTTGCAACTATAATAAAATAATAAATACAATAATTCTACAGAGAATAACAGCTTTAATATTTGTATGATGAAAATAAGAATTATTTATTTGTATTTATGTTATCTCAAGAATAATCAATATTAAAAAATGTATTGAATGATAGATTTTTCGTTAAATATTCAATAATTTGGAAGACTATTACTTTTTAAAATTTTAAACTCCGTTCATCCGCTTCTGCTTTCCAAAGCTCTGGTTACCCGGAATTATTTATATAATCTTTTCCTGACTTGCTGAAATATTATATAAATGTTTTTTAGGTTCTAGTTCAATTTTGGAGTAAATTAGTTTTGAGCTCATTTTTCTTTTTGCGGGTTGCGTTTAAACCGTGAATCAACTACAGGTGTAGGTCACCTGTGGTCTAGTGGTTAGCGCAACAAACTACTAAGCCCAAGATCGCGGGTTCGTAGCCCGGCAGGTGACCCTAGGATTTTTTTAAGGGAGTAAAAAATCCTTAGTTACGCAGTCCTTCGGAAGGGGCATTAAACGGGGGTCCCGAGCCTATACGATGTCAGGTACTCGTTAAAAATCCCTATCCTAATTATACCCGGGTAGGCAAAATTTAGAGCTCCCACTGTAGCATCGTCCGATTAGCCATAGCAGCATAAACTGACGTTAAATGAACAAAAAAAAAACAAAAAAAAAAACTACAGGTGTATGTTACATTTTTCTCGATTTTTGGATTGTGAATGTTTTTATAACTTTTAATCCCAAAAATCTTATAAGATTGCAACTATTCATGGCTTAAAAATAGTGGTTAGGGTGGAGTTGAAAATATGTTCTCAAATAGTAAGATATTATTTATTGCAGGTCTTCATCATGACTTAATAGTAACAATTGTGTATTAGAGTACCATGTGTGTGAGTTGAAACGTTGGTTTTTTGGTTTCCAATAAATATTTGTATTATTTGAGAAGTTATTTTGACCTCCCTGTCGGACCATCTTTTCCCCGATATAATTAATATGCCCAACCATTATTTATTCAAGTTGTAGTATTTCATACCATTCTATATAAAAGGAAACGGGCTAACTCAGTGAGTTAAGGTTAACTACCTTTACTTGAAAGGGAGTTTGTCGTTTGAAATCGACTGTCATATAATGATGCTCCTGTGGCTCACTCAACCACTAAAACGTGAGTACCATTTATGATCAACCAATAATTATTAAAAAATAAACTAACTTGTATCACAATAAAGCACGTAGGGTATTGCTATGTCCAGCTGGTGTTCTTAGGATTTTTGAAAAGGGATTGAAAAATACTTAGTTGTGCCGTCCTCCGAAAGGGACATTAAATGGTCCGAGGATGGATGATGTCAATTATTTGCTAAAGATCCTTAGATAGGCCAAATTTAGGATTTCCACTGTAGCATCGTCCAATTAGCCATAGCAGCATAATGTGACGTTAAATGAATAAACGAACGTATTGTTGTTTTTGTTCATTTAACGTCACTTCATGGTGCTATGGCTAATCGGACGGTGGTACAGTGGGAGCTTTAAATTTTGCCTATCCAGGTTTAATTAGGATAGGGATTTTTAACGAGTACATGACAACGTACAGGATTGTTTAACATCCCTTCTGAAGGACGGCATAACCAAAGATTTTTTACTCCCCTTAAAAAATCCTAGGGCTACCTGCCGGGCTAAGAACTCGCAATTTCGGGCTCAGTAGTTTGTTACGCTAACTACTAGACCACAGGTCGCCCCTAAAACCGAATATAGGATATTGGGCTAAGCACATGATAGGGGCTGTAATGATTCTAAGGCAATTCAAGGAGCCGATTCGCTCTCATTATAAAGTGATAACAAATTTATCTACCACAACTGGTCCCAAACATAGGCTTAAAGATGAGTAACCCACCACCTTACTGAGTCATCCCGATTCGATTGTTATAAAAACTTGTACCACTGCAACCCGTGAAAGGTCCTGGGTTTAGTACATGGTAGTGACTGAAGTGTTTCCAAAGCAACAGCTGTACAGGGAGATGATATCTCTACGTCTTCCCCCTAATAGAAGGTAACCATTTTATAGATACTGGGTGAGCTCCGGGCAAGAGCGTCAGTAAGGCAGACTCCACAGGGTTTATCTTTATGGTCTTCAGAGGTGTTATCTTCAGCACAGCTACTTAGCACTCGACACATTTATAGTAATTATCAATTACTATTAATAGTTAAGTAACTATTAATTACTTAAACCTTATATATAATACTTCCTAAGAAAAAACTTTAGGTCCTTTTTAATATTAGCTTTGAGAATCCTTTTCCAGGATGAGTTCTTTGCGATTCAGAAGGAGACGAGGACAGAGCCTACAGCTCCCAGAGCTGGGAAAACTCCGCCCCGCCCCCAGCCTCGGGTCACCTGGCCCCCGACCTCTCGAGCAGCTCCGACAGGGCAGCGATGTAGGACTGCGCCATCTGGAGGGTCTCGAACTTAGACAGCTTGTGGTCCTGGCCGATGGAGGGGATCACCTCTCTCAGGCGGTCGAAGGCCTCGTTGAGCCCGTTCATCCGTCGCCGCTCCCTCGCGTTGGCCGCCAGCCGCCGCCTCCTCAGGACGGTGGGGCTGGGCTGGCGAGGAGGAGCTCTCCTTCGGGGCTCGCCCCAATCCCACCCGTTCCAGCACACCTCCTGTCCCTCGCTCCTGCTCTCCGCCACGGCCGTCTGCATCTCCCGGTCCTCCTCGTATCTGTCGGAAAGAAGAGTTATAAGTCTTATCTCATCAATGAATGATAAAAATGAATAGTAAATACTATCATTCCTTCTTTATTCTATTTGTTCAAATATTATATTGAATTGTCCGGAAAATAATGCAGGATTTTATATCGTCTTTAACTCTTTCAATCGCTTTATATAAAATGAGCGCCCGTCGGAGAGCATTATATAAAGCATACCTCTTTTTACGTTCAAACCGAATTGGCGGGGCCTATGATCGTAGAATTTGCTTAAAATCTTTTGTCCGATCCTCAGTTGGGTTTTTACCGCCGGGATCTGTTGTGCGTTCCTGGTTACTGCGTTTTTAAGAGCTTCTGTTGATTGAAACTTCTAAAGGTAAGTTTAGAATTCATTATGCAAGTTTACGTTCAATGTGCAATTGAAATGTTAATATTCTAACCTTCAATTTGCTTAATATTGAAATCTTAATTTAAATAAATAAAAAAAGCATGTAATAAGATTTTTAAATTTATTTAAAATGTTTGTTTATTTTTTAGGAATATCTGTCGGCATTGCAAATTATATCATAAAAACGTCTAATATGTTTTTAAAAAAAATACCACGGGAGACGGAAACCACAATAGTAATCCTGCATTGGAAGAGTTAAAATAACCCTCCAAATAGTAAGCTGTTTATGTTTGATGTAATTTTATTGTTTGTACCTGCAAACACTTATTGATCTTCTTTCAGAGTAAATTTTGGTTACATCTGTATCATTTTGCTACTTAAAAATCATTCAGTCTTTACTAAGATGTCGAAGCGAGTTCAAACTCGGCCCGAACGGGGTCCAAACTGTCAGACGAAGTATATGCGAGTGCACTGTTAAACTTTCAAGAAGAAGTTCTGTCCTTGATGGCCATACTCTCTGATATTTGATGGAAGAAAATCCCAACTGTTCCACAACTTGCAGGGAAACTCGAAGTCAGCAAACAAACAGTCGATGACCAGCTTGGGAACGTGAAAAACCTTGAAAGTTGGTATTTTAAAAGGGTTATTTTAAAGTAAAGATACAATCCTGCATTTTTTCCGGACACCCCAATAATATTTTTTATATATTCCAGAAATTTCAAGAGGGGGACTTTAAGACAAGTAAGGCCATGGAAGAAGTTCTGCAAATTTCCAAATTTTTCCAACTACCCAATCGCCTCGAGATGGTCATCGACAGTTGATTTGCTGACTTCGAGTTTCACTCCTAATATTCGAAGAATTGTTTTGGAAATTTTTCCACCAAAGCAAAGGAATAACTTCTTCCACGAACTTTTTTGTCTCCAAGGCTCCAGTCTCCTTCTCGAAATCTCTGGAATCTCCGTTGAACAGTGCACTCAGTTATACTGCCTTAGCCCCATACTTTCTTGATATTTCTGGTAGTTTGGGCCCCATTCCGGGCGAGTTTGAACTAGCATAACAAAAATTATGCGAAAATCACGCTTTGATATCTTAGTAAAACCTGAATTATTACCAAGTAGCAAATTTTGCAGGTATAAAAAAACTTTTTTTTCGAAAGAGGATATTAATCTATTAACATTAAGATTTTACATTTATATAACTCTGCAAACATAAACAGTTCCCTATTTGGAGGATTATTTTCGAGAAAACAAAATCCTACTTTATTTTCCTGACAACCCGATATTTGTCGAATATTATTTTTAGACACCCAGGACCTGTTTAACAATCACTAGTACTACAAGACTCCATTTCGGGACAAAAAAAAAAAAATTGTACTCACTTGATCGACCAATGCCTGGAAGGAGCTGAGTAAGCCGAGGCCTGGGGCTGTTGGGGTCCTCCCGCTCCAAGGCTCAGCATGCTGTAATATTTTACATTTTTTTAAATTTAATTATACAAATTACAATTATTTTTATTTAAAAAATATAAATTAAAAGAATCATATCGCACTAGTATTTCTAAACTGACACAAGTCAAAAACCTACATTTTGGGGAAAAACGGAAAAAAACTATTTGTAGCAGAACAACGTATTCTCGGACTCCGAAACAGTAACAACGTCGCAACTAGAAATTATGTACTTTTTAACTTTGTTGTAATTTGGTTCACCACAAGATTCAAGTATCAACTTAAAATGTTTTACTCGTTACACAAGTGCCTTCTGGCAGACAAGTTCTGAAGCTAGGTTGATACAGTTTCCATGTGTGATGGAGAAACCCTTACCCATTTCCTTCATGGATATAACACAAAAACACCGATTTTTGAGTGATTTTACTTTAGAAATACTAGTGCGATATATACTCTTAAAGCAATGATTTACAAAAATGATAAAGTAACGACACTCGACTAGAAAAATAATAACATCATTAATTATTCCGAAGAAATATTTTCCAATACTTTTTTAGTTATGAAAAATGTCTTATTTCACTAGTTTCTCCGTAATGAAATAACATCCATAGGATCAAAGTATTGGAATAAGGAGTAACTTTTTTTTTTTTTTTTTTTTCTTGTTTTTAAATCGATTCATCAACGCTTAACTTGGAATCCTCATGCTAGAGTGAAACAACTCGCCATTTCAGGCTACTTCAACATTTACTAAACAAACGCTCTAAGCTCTCAATTAATTACAAAAGACTCATATACATAACAATCATTAGACCCATCTGGACTTACGGAATAGAGTTTTGGGGCTCCACTAAGCCATTGAATTCCTCTCGTATTCAATCCTTACAATCGTAAATTCCTCAACGCTCCTTACTTGTACGCTGTTACGAACAAAGTAATCCATAATGACCTTAATGTCTTGTTTGTTGCTGATTTGGTCACAATCCGATATCAATCTTTTCAATTCCTGATAATCCTCAGAGGTGTCTGAAAAGAAGATGGCCTCGTGACCTTCTAAGTTGAACTTTTTATTTGAGTACTAGCACTGGGTAGTTTCTGTACTTGCCTTTATCTTGGGACATGATTTATCTTTCATTATTTTTACTGGATGTATTCAGTATACAGTTGTAAATTTCAATAAATACATTTTAAAAAATCGATACATTCTGTTTAATAAAAGCTACAGTGCTACAAACGACTAAACAAAATGGCTCGATCTCCTAGGCAACGCCGATAAAATATTACATCACTAAAGACTCTTTTATATAATAGAGGGATTAACATTATTTATTAAATTTTTATTGCATAATAAAAGTTGATTTTATATATATGATGAAGAAGATGGTCCGGGCCGAGGTATGAAAATATTGCTCTTAAGTAGGGAGAACCGTCCAACGTTTGGAGGTCCTACGTTTCGACCCACATTGCAGGTCTCCTTCAGGGCTAAATATGCAAAATACAGACAATTAAAAATACATATGTTAAATATTAAAATTAAAACACATAGGCATCAAGGTATCTGAGGGAGAGAACTTGAAGATGGAGAGGGGTGTTGAGCATAATCTCATAGGTCAAGTGACCTCCTTGTACAACAGTTATCTTGGAAAATGTACAGTTTCTAACATGTTCCTGAACTATTCAAAGTTCATTCGTTGTAGTTGAATATTTTTTTTTAAAAGTAATATGTAACGGGTTTTTATTATGTTTTTTTTAATCAATATTTTAATATAAATCGCCTTGCTTATTATATTGCCCTTGAACTTGCCCGAGTTCATTACTTATCTTAATAATACGATTTCAAAGTCAAATGACGCGATTAGACCGTGAACAAGAGACTTCCTGATATCCTGGCAGGACGAGCTAGATCCGATAATGAGGCATCACCCCCTCGCAGCTGAGGAGTACACCTGGGCGGCACGCGTCTCTGGATAATCTACCGTGCATCTACCGTGTCCACCTGCCTCGGTCAAGTGTCTTCCACGTCTTAAGGATACATTGGTAGTTCTATCAGTGTGTAATATGAGGGTCGGAGAAGAGATTTCTGCTCCTAATCCCAATTTATGGGGCTAGGTTCAAGTCTGGCAGAGGCAGAGTAATTTATTTAAATATAAAAAAAAACTGTACCACTACAACCCATAATGACTCTTGGGTTCAGTACATGGTAGATACTGTAATTTATTTTTTTATTAACTCGAATATCTGGAATATATTAGACATATATTTCTACAATCTTTATCAAATATAGAACCTGAGGTATGTCTTATTCGAGTTTAGGTAGGTACTAGAAGAGGAGTTATATTATCGGCCAGTATTGCAGTATCTAAGGGAGCGGAGTGGCTCAGTGGTAGAGCACTGAGTTGCCGTGCCGTAAATTCTCGTTCAAATCCCGCTGTAGGCAAGTCTTTTATTTAGTCTGTTTGCAGCCGAGATGAATCATATAGGATCTAGGACCCTCCTGGAGCTCACCCAGCCTATATAAACTGTTATAAAATAGGGTACCCAAAATAAGGGGGAGACCTAGTGATTGAGTGTGATCCAGGACAAATCCCCTCCTTGCACAACCGTTGCCCAAGAAACAGTACATTCTCTACCATATGGTATTTTTCCCGCCTAAAATAGACTTAGTAAATTTGCAGCAGCTAATTATTGGACATACTTATCCCCATCTGTGAATCTACTAAATATCTTTTGGTCACAGTTAACGCGGGATATAATAATAATGTCCTGGATATAATAAAGGAACGATAATGTCTCGAAAACTTGTTCTATAACCCATGAACAGTCTTGGGTCTTGGCTTCGGAATAAAGTAGAAACTGTAGTGTTTCCAAGACAGCAATTATGCCAGGAAGTGGTTTGTCCGATATCACGCTCAACCGCCCATTTAAGGATCTTTCTTTATCGAGGCGAGGTGAGCCCCAGGATTTCACTGGGTCCATCCCACGAATTAACAAAATTCATTTCTAATTCAAAATAGTAAACAAATATTTTTGTTCATTATAAGAACTACTAGGAAACACCTAGGTTAGAGACTTACACTGTATAATAGAACAAATATACTAGGGGGGATCCAGGATTTTTTTTCTGGGGGGAGGGGCAACGGGCAGACGGGCAAAAATATTAACAATTCTTTCAGTTATTTTATTCATATCTTTTAACAAATATGATCATGTGATATTTGTCCATAATTATGTACTGTAATGGATTCATTGCAGGAAACAAAAAAAACGTCTGCGTGCCCTCGTGCCCCAGTGCCCCCCTCTAAATCCGCCCTTGCAAATATACTTTGTATTGACATAATAATGGACAGTAACATTTAAATTTAAAAAAAAATCAGCAAATCTCAAGGAGATGATTTTCACATTTTCACATGCACGAATACCTATTTCACAATTGAGGAGGGGAAGATTCGTATTTTCGAAAAATTTCTTTTTTCTAGGCTGTGTATTAATAATAACAATTGATAGTTTTTCCTAATGACGTAAGATGTTTGATTTACCACCACTTTATCATTTACCTCCAATACCTGTGGACGCATCCAATATGGCGTTTGTCTTTCGGTTTCGCTTGTCACGGTATAATTCCGTGCAATAACAGATAAGAATACTGTTTAGTGAACCCGAAAGCTCGATGCTCACAAACTTTTTTAAGCAGAGATTTTTCCGTTACTACGGACCATTATCCAATCTACAAGAACACTCTTAACGCAATCCTCCCACCGAAGCTTCTGTATATCCCTCGGACGTTTATCTGTCGGCTCCCAACGAGAATACAAGCCCACCATAACCTCCGCGAGGCTATTACTTCAATAATATTAGCCAGGTGTATGCTCCGCAATTCCGCGTTAAGCAGTCTCCTACATTTACCAGTAGTCCTTTTTCGAACCGTCTATTCTACACATCTTATTTTAGAACACTTTAAGTCGTTATCCATCCTTTAACGTTAATGGCTACGTTTTAAGTCTATAAAAACATTTGGGAAATTGATAGCTTTATAAATTCTAATTTTTAAATATCTTGTAGAAGTTCTGTCGATACCAAAAAATAACAAGAAGCTTTTCCTGCCAATTTATTCTCTTGGCTTTTGTTTTTTCTGCTAATCATAAGGTACCTAAGTACCTACTTAACCTTCTGTTACTTTCACTTTTGACTTTCTTAATGTTTGGTAATAGATTTTGAAATTTATAGGTAGATTTTGAACATGACTATATTTTATATTTTAAACATTATATGTATATTTTAAACATTGTATTTAGAATAGAGTATTCATGACCAACACTTTTTTAGCACTCATTACACATCATTTGGACTGTGCTACATTTATGCATTAGGATGTAGATTAATTTTTAATACTTTGATCCGTTTTGAGATGAAGGATTTTTTCTATTAAAATATATATAGGTATTATTTAATTATGCATGTGTTCATGATTTAGTTTATTAATTATTATTAGATTATAAATTATGTTTTTAGTATTAATAAAAGTCTAAACTCTGTTATGAAACTTTTATATATTTATTATTATTAATTTTTTCGCACATTTAAATCCTTTTTAATTTAGATTGCGTACACATTTGTAATAATTTGTAACTTCCCATACCTTTGAACTATTAAAAGTTGTTTCTTCGTTACTTATAGAAATAGCTAAAAAGCATATTCACATTTTTTTTTAGCATTGATAACTAGTTGGAAACATTGATAATAATATTTTTTTTATGACAATTGACCTCAAATATAACCGTTTTTATGGACGTGATGACCTTTACCTCCGGGGCACAGATATATTAAACATAGGCCAACATTTCAAAGATACTTAATTATGGTGGAATTTTATTAAACAATTTTCACTAGGAATAAATTACTTTTTATGATAAAGGCAAACATAATAATGCGATTTCAAAGTAATGGAAATTTTTACTAATTATTAAAAGAAAATATATGTATTAAAAAACTGAGCATTAAAATCTCCGCGAGTTACTACCTGGCTCTGTGATCCAAGCCCTTTGAGATCTCCAGCGCTGCAAGGATGTCCCTCCGACAGACACTACACAATCACCCTGTTGACTCGAGGGTTGCTTCCAGTCACCTGGAAGAGCTGTTTGGTAGGGGACCCTGATCCGGTGGGAGGGGCATGTCTCAGCTTTAGCCAATCACAGCTTCCGTTTCATCCCCTCCCCCTTCCAGCCTTACAGATACATTCCTTAGCTCAGCCAATAGCCTTCGCCGTTGAGGTAGGTGCGCTATTAGCTATGGCGTTACTACCCTATGACCAAGTACGTTGTTGGAAGTAATGTAACTGAAAAAATTGATACTTACCGGGAACGATTAATTGTCTTAATGTTTGTTTAAAAAATATTTGTATTGGGTCTTAACGATATCAAATATAACCTATTCGAGTAAAAATATTAATAAGTGTTACATGTTATACATCAGAGTGACTTTCTTGATTAATAAACCTGTGAGCTACAAGGTCAAAAATAATCTTGTTTTACCGGGAATGACGATGGCTATGATCTACGTTGAGCATTTTACTAGAATATTACGTTACGATAAGTAGTCACAATCCTAATAATAATAAATATTATAACTAAATATTTTAAATATATAGTACAGATTAGTAAAACATATTTTAAAAATTTATTAAGTTTCAAATAATAAAGAGCAAAATCGCCAAAAGTTGTAAAAGCGTATGAATAAAAAGTCTTGATAAATTCAAATATCCAATTATCTTGAAGTATAAACAACCTTTATGAACGTAGGATGGAAATAGTTGGGGGTGCAGTCAATGAAAACAACTAATAGGTGAGACTTATGTATTGATAGTCCCGACGTTAATTTTTATATATCATTTTTTATATATTTTTATCAAATTATTTCTTTTCTAATATTATAGATCTCTCAAATATTTTTTATCATTATTTCTATATTTACATTATATTTTGTATTAATATAACTTCATTCTAATTATATGTATTCATTTATATTACATCCCATACTTATATTTTCAATTTTATATTTATTTTTACTTCTTTACCTGTCATTCACGTCCTTGTGTCATTCAAAGATTCCTTTCATTACTTTCTACATATTTCTTTTGTTTTCATTCATTACTACTTTTTTTTTTTTTTTTAAATTTATTTATTGATATTTACAACTGTATAATAAAAAAAATACATCCAGTAAATAGGCTATGTGATACAAAATGACATGAGTAATGGCAAGTTGAGAAACTACCCACTGGTAGTACTCAAATCACTAGTTCAACTAAGAAGGTCACGTGGCCATCTTCTTTTCAGACGCCTCGGGGGGGGGGGGGGGTATTACTACTTATGTACAATTTTCTTTCATTTTTACTTATGTAACTCTCCAGGAGTTTATAATCATGCATTTTATATTTTATCTGTATTATACTATGTTTTCTATACATTTATATCTCATTTTTTATTTAACTTTTCATTTTATATCTTTCTGTTTACCTCCTCTTTTTCTTTCTCTTTACATTTCTTGGTACTGTAATGTTTTTTTATAGTTTATTTTTTAGACTGTTTTCTCTCATAGCCCTGAAGATGAGCTACAAAGTACGTGGCACTATCAATAAATAAGTCTCACTTATTTGTTGTTTACATTGACTGCACCCCCAACTATTTCCATCCTGCATTAGATCTTCCAGTCAACGATTTTCTCTCTAACCTTTATGAACGTTTGATTTTCTGAAAGTAAACTTATGAGCCATTGCCAGAACTGAAATTGATTCACTTTTGATTTTTTTTGTATCTCTAATTACATTTCAAAACGAATGTGTACTGTTTCAAGGACAGCGGCTGTTTAGGAAGGAGATGGCTTGTCCAAGATGTCGCTCAACCACCAGGTTTTTCGCCCAATTAATGGAACACACCAGAGAATGGGTGAATCCACGGCTGTTAACAGTTTAAATAATTTATTTGCCACAACCGGATTCGAACCCAGATATTTCTGCATAGCAGCCCAACACTCTGTATACTGAACTATTCCACTCAAAATATAATATTATTATTAAATGATACAT
Organism: Troilus luridus; assembly: GCA_964056705.1. Classification (NCBI taxonomy): domain Eukaryota; kingdom Metazoa; phylum Arthropoda; class Insecta; order Hemiptera; family Pentatomidae; genus Troilus; species Troilus luridus. Next base: position 102,561,042 of record OZ057416.1, on the reverse strand, counting down.
AGTTTTAGCCATTGTTAGAATCAATCTTACCCCTCTCCTAATAATTATTTAAAAAAAATAGTACACTTCTGAGTACACAATAGTACTTCTGATTGAAATTTAATATAATATATTTTGGCTTTGAGAGAAAATCTTCCCAATGTTATTCGATTTTACAGTTAATAATCAGTCGCTCTCGGCTGCGTAAGCAGATATTTTTGTTTTGAAGAGATTTGCCTGATTTGGATACGACCCCTGGTAGCTCTATGGTTTAGGGTACTGCAACGGAGACGCACCTTACAGGCCTCCTTACGGGGAGAGGAGTGGCTCAGTGGTAGAGTACTGAGTTACCATGCCGGAAATCCTGGTTCAATTCCCGCTGCAGGCCATGATTTTTATTTAGTCTGTTTGCAGCGGGAGATGGATCATATAGGATCTTAGGCCCCTCCTGGGGCTCACCCAGCCTCTATAAAATATTATAAAAATAGGGTACCCAAAATAAGGGGGACAAATCTGGTGGTCGAGCGTGACCTAGGACAAGTCACCTCCTTGCAGAACCGTTGTCCATGAAACAGTTTAGTCTCTACCATGTACTGAACCCCAGACCCTTCATGGGTTGTAGTGGTACAGGTTTTTTTTTTTTTATGGACTTACGGAATTGAACTTTGGGGCTCCACCAAACCATCTAATTCCTATCGTATTCAATCCTTGCAATCCAAAATTCTTCGCAAAATCCTTAACGCTCCTTATTTTGTCACAAATGAAACTATTACTAACTATTACTAATGACCTTTACGTTCCATATGTTACCGATTTAGCCCATTCCAGATCCACTAGGTATAAAGACCCACTAGTTTCCATCCATGCATCCAATTCCATCCCGGACAATCCTCCTAGGCGTCTGAAGAGAAGATGGCCTCGGGACCTTCTATAATAGAAATGTAATTAGAGTGCTGCCAGTGGGTAGTGCCTCTACATGTCCTTTTATGGATTTATTTATTCATTTAGCCATTGTACTAGATGCATATATTACAGATGTACAATTCAATAAAATAATATTAAAAAAATAATAATTTTTAATAATTACAATTTCGAAAAAGAGAGGAAGTATCTTCTTGATTCTTGCAAAGGATTTCATAACTGATCGTCCTTTTGAATTTGACCAAAGATTCTGTAAGAATTATTTTTGAGAATACCCTGTTCACATAATTCTTGACAACTTTCATGAATGGAAAGTATGAATATAGTTTAAGTATTAATTGAAATTACTTATATTACTTAATATTTCAGTTTATAGTGGCATAGAAAATTATTTACAGTATCCAAGTGTATATTTATATGAAAATTGCGTAAATACATTTTTTACTATATTACTGTTATGTAATATTATAAAATATCTACATTGGTACAACTATATAAAAATATAACATCAGAAGCAAGTATTATACTGCGATAATATCACATATTTCTGAGAATTTTTCAGAAACCGCAGAGACAGATGGTTGCCGTAGACATGATGGAAGATAGACTGTGATTGGCCGAGGAAGAATACGAGGACTCTATCGTGAGAAAGTCGAGAGGCTCAATGGAACAAGTCTTTTAAGAACGGACATCGACAGATGTCTCAGGACGTCAGCTGCTGGGCTACAATTGCACTTTAATAAACAATAATTCATATTTAATAATTGTTTATTGTGAATGGACTGCAGTATCTCATGACAGTTGAAGTCAGAACCGCAATACGAATCGCTCATATAGATCAATTCCTATTATTGGTTCGAGACAGCAAGTTTGTCCATATTTTCTTATAGCATAAATCTATTTTACTTCCCATTGCAATTGACAAAGAATTGTAAGAAAAACATAATTTTGGAAAAATAGATAAATTTGAAAAATAGATTTCTTTTAATTTTGTTTATTAACTAATTTAAAAAAAAAACGATGTAACACAGCACTATAAATCTTCGATTTTCATAAAAATGGGGGAAAAAAAAAACAATAGTCCAGTCTGTATATATTCTTAATTTATTAAATTAGTAGAAGTTTCGACAAAATTTATGTCATTTTCAATCTTTCTACAAACTTTTTTTCCGTCCATTAATAATCAAATATAACTTAAAAAAGTTATAAGTGACAAATCTGTAAAAAATAACAATCATAATGAGTAAATTACATAATTCTAAACACTATGTCCCAACAATCAGTAAAATAAGTAGGTATAAATACCTTATAAAAAGCATTTTTAATGTCATACATTTTTTTTTTTATTATATATATATATATATATATATATATTTTCTTGGGGATTAGCTATCCTCCATGGTCATCTTATTAACTAAATACAAACTATTTGAATGATTCATTCTTTCTTTATCGGGTGCTACAATCTAGTATGAGCTTTTATAACTTCGCTGTCGATTCATGTACAGATCTAGTTTAACATCCTCTAGCCATCTTGTTCTGGGGTGCCCTTGTTCTTCTTTTCCTTTAAACAGGAGGTTGAGATCACTCACAACTGGGAAGATTTTCTCCCAAATAACGGTATCCACTTTAGAGAGGCAGGGTGAGCCCTAGGAGGATCAGGAGCCATAGACACCAGATGGTGAATCTACGGCTCTTAACAAATAAAATAAACTGTCTGCCACAACCAAACTCTAACCTCGGACATGCAATGCAGGAACACATCACTCTACACATTGAACTATTCTCCTTCCCTGAACTAAAAAAAATATAAAATTGTTTTCAATGCATCTTTTGTGCATTTTTATTTTCAGATGTCTGAAGAAGGCTTATCATTTTGTTTTGTAGTTTGCAATTAGTTAATTCATAATTTAAAAAAAAAATGTACCAATACGACTCCTGAAGAGTCTTCAGTTCAGCATTGGTAGAGACTGTACTGTTTCTAGGACAACGGTTGTGCAGGGAGGTGATTTGTCCAGGATCATGCACAATCACCACTTTTTCTCCGAATTAAGGGTATCTAATTTATGGAGGCTGGGTGAACCCCAGGAGGGTCTGTAAATCCCACAGGTCCATCCGTGATTATAAAATATTATATTATTAGATTATCATATATTCAATTAATTATAACGCCATTATTCATGTAAATATACACTTAGATACTGTAAATAACCTTCTATGCCACTATAAACTGAAATATTAAGTAATTTCAGTATTTTCAAGTAATACTTAAACTATATTCTTACTTTCCATTCATGAAAGTTGCCAAGAATTATGTGAATAGGGTAATCTTACAGAATCCTTGGTCAAATGCAGAAGGACGATCAGTGGCGAAGATCATTCCAAGATCAAGGAGATATTTCTTCTCTTTGCGAAGTTGTCAAAAAAGAAATTATATATACATATAATTATCATACCTAACAACAAGAGACGCTGTTTCTTGGACAACAGTTGTATAAGGAAGTGATTTGTCTGAGATCACGTTCAGCCCCAATTAAGTTTACCCAGTTTATAGAGACTGTGTTGGTCCAAGGAGAACATGTAGATCCCCAGTGTCCATCCGTGCTTGTTATCAGATTCAATAATTTATCTACCACAACTGGATTTCATCCCAGGTATCGCAAGATAGCGACGCAGGGCTCTATGCATTGTTCTACCCCGCTCTCGATACTTAAATTTAAATATCGAAAAATAAAGCTATACAGTTATTAATTGAACCTCTTGTTTTTTGCAGGGAGGTGATTTGTCCGAGATCACGCCCAATCACCAGATTTTTCTTCCAATTAAGGGTGTCTAATGTCCAGAGGCTGGGTCTCGAAATGGCTATTAACACAATAAATTATTTACCTGCCTCAGTCGGATTTGAACCCGGGACCTTCGCCAAGGCAACTCAGCGCTTTCCCACTGAGCCATTCCACTCAAAATATAATATCATTATTAAATGGTAATTAATAATTTAAGGAGCGGAGTGGCTCAGTGGTAGAGCACTGAGTTACCATGCCGGAAATCCTGGTTCAAATCCCGCTGCAGGCCATGAATTTTATTTAGTCTGCTTGCAGTGAGAGATGGGTCATATAGGACCTAGGACCCACCTTGGGCCCACCCAGCCTCTTTAAAATATTATAATAATAGGGTACCCAAAATAAGGGGGGAAATCTGACGGTTGAGCGTGACCTAGGACAAGTCACCTCCTTGCAGAACCGTTGACCATGAATCAGTACAGTCTCTACCATGTACTGAACCCCAGACCCGTTCATGGGTTGTAGTGGTACAGGTTTTTTATTTTTTAAATTATTAAATGATACATAGTTTTAGTCATTGTTAGAATCATTCTTACCCCATTCCTAATAATTGTTAAAAAAATAGTACAACTGAAAGGCTCAATTCATTGTAGAGACTGTAATGTTTCCTTATGACAATGGTTGTGCAAGGAGGTGATTTGTTTGAGATCACCCTAATGTAAAGTACCCATTTTATAGAGACTTGTTGAGCTTCAGGAGCGCCTATATGTTAATATATAAAATGATTTACATGCCTCAGCCGGATTTCAACCATTGTTTTGCTTATGTTAGAATCAGTCTTGATTCTCAAGGAATTGTTTGTGTATTTTCCACAAAGTTATTTTTTTTTTTCATTTTTGATTTGCTTTGGAAAAAACGTTATTCTCACCCCCCAAAAAAGAAGGCTGTCATTTTTGTGGCGTTAGTCGTTAACAAGGGCGCGCTAACTCGACGACTCCTGCTACTATTTCGCCGCTAATCTCTTCCTAAAAAGGACCTAAGGTTCGAAGTAGACATAAAGGGCCGCCGATATTAGATGCAGTTAGAGTCGGAAGGAGAAGAAGGTGAGAACTGAAGAAGAGTTAATGACGAGGGTCGCGTGGCCCAAGCTAACCAGCCGACCATGTCCCGCCTGTCATCTTAGCAGTTTTTTCTTCTTCCGGAGCATCGTTTCTGTTCTGTCGAAGTATTGCACTGGAAGCACATGAGGGGAGTTGTGCTGATATATGAAACATATATGTGATAATATGGCTAATATAATATATCGATCTATCTCTATATAATATGACACAAGACATCGTGGTTGTATTGTAATAGCAATAGTTGGATTTTATTTTGCTGAAGCTCTTAATTAATTACAAATATACATAAAAAACTCATAGACATGACTATTATAAGACTTGCGGAGTAAGTTATAAGTTATGACAAATTTGGAAGTTATAAGAAATATACTGATTAATAAAAGAGTATTTTGGAAACTGTGTACACTCGAAATCACCTGTATCAATTTTATTATCTTTAGATTCATCATTACTAATGTCTTATATCAGTAACTCCTCTTATCTCACTGCAGTATGAATTATCAATATAAAATAGTATATTGTCACTCAGTCATTAATAAAATTCATTTTTAGATACATATTGAATAAATTTACAAATATGTGCTGTAATTATTTATTGTAGCTATTTTTCGCCATAAAAGTTCATACTTACCCTACTTTTCTGAGGATTTGTCCTTCCTAGGACTTCAAGAAATATGGTTTATCCGAAGGTAAGACGGTATTTATGCAAATATATTCAGTTGTAACGTCTGCCTCATCTAGCATGACTGATATCAACAGCTGCAATGTTAACGGCTCTCGTAGTGAAGTTTCATTAAGATAGGAATCTCCGGTAGTAAGAAAACGTAAACAATTGTAAAAAATATATATACATATATGAGGTAATTAGCGATTGGTATAAAAATAACATTACTAATAAGGAATTTTATGATGAAAAGAGTTTTATGAAATTGTTTTATCTTGTAGTAAATAAAATTGTTTTATCAAAATTAGTCGATGAAATATTTACACACATTTAAATAAAGTAGAAAACTAACTTTACTTCTGTATCCTACAATCTTCAGTAATAGTAAATACACAACAACAAAAACAAATTAAATGATTTTTTTTTTTACTATGCTCTTATTATTTTAATACATAAACAATATAAATGGTTAAAAATTAGGAATAAATAATTTAATTAAATAAAATAATAATAAAAGAATTACTTAAAATTCCTAGATTTGTTAATGTGAAATTTTTAATTATAATAGATAAAAAAACCTATACCACTACAACCCTTGAAGAGTCTGGGGTTCAGTACATATTAAAGACTATACTATTTATGGGATGATGGTGCAGGGAAATAATTCTTCTTCTTCTTCCTCGGTCCTCCAAAGGGGAGGTAATTTGGCTCGCTCATTTCCAAATCGTCCTTTGGAGCGGTCAGATTGGAACCAAAGGATCTTCATAGCAGCGTATGATCTTCAGTATACTACTGTACACTAAAACACAGCTAAATAATACGGCAGTTGTATAGGTTTGTCAAGGAGTGATAACGGATTGCACCGGTAGATACCCTTCGTTAACGAAACGAAGTTATTCTTTTGTGGTTATAATTTTCTTTCCTTTTAAAATTTGGTAGTCAATACCTTCAGTTTGCTATAACCACAAATTCAACTTAAAGCACAGATCGGCAATTGAAAATCGAAGAAACTTCTATTAAGAAGTTCGATATTTGTGTTCCATGCCAATTGAAAGATATTCACCAATATTTACCGTCATAACTAATCAATTCCGACTCTTATACTATCGAGCTTTTTTTTTTTAAAACGAATTAACACTGGTTGAAAAACAAATATCGATGTACCTGTAATTGGAGGAAACGTGAGTTTAAACGTGATCTCGACCAAATTATATCTTCGTAAGCTCGTTGGGTTAGAAACAGTCCGGTCCCTATCATTTACTGAGCCTAATACCAAGTTGTGTTTGTTATACGTACAAAATAAACTAAACTGCCAAAAATTAGTCGTTAAGAAGAAAAATTGTTTTTGTATCAAAAATCCTAATCATTAATATAGTTTAAGTCTTTCTTAAAAACCTATGAATATAATCCAAAAATATCCATAAACATTTTAATGTGTTCATATTTTAATATACTGTTGTAAGTAATATTTGTTTTGTTTTTATTCGTTCAGCGCCACTTTAAGCAAATAAATACAGCAATTTTTATGAATTTAAGGTAACAATTTCCAAATTGGTATGACCTAATTTTCAATTTATATGTTTTATTTTGTTGTTTGCCAAAATTTTCAGCTAATATATAATGGACGTTTGAAATTAGATAAAAAACATTTGGGATCGGATGAAGGACGCTTAGAGAGCAAACACGAATATATACGAGTCGAAATTGATTAGTTATGACGGTAAATATTGGTGAATTTCTTTCAATTGGTGTAGAATACAAATATCGAACTTCTTAATAGAAGTTTCTTCGATTTACAACTGCCATTCTGTGCTTTAAGTTGAATTTGTGGTTATAGCAACTTGAAGACTACCTAATCACAAAAGAAAAACAAAATGTAACGACAAAAGAATAACTTCGTTTCGTTAACTAATGCTATCTACCGGTGCAATCCGTAATCACTCCTTTTCAACCATATACAACTGCTCTAGTATTTATGTACTGAAGATCATACACAGCTATGGAGACCCTATGGTTCCAATCCGACCGTTGGTTCTTGATAAATCGACCCTATCCATATCGTTACCTTCTAGAGGCTGCAGAGCGTGAAGTGTATAGTTACATCAAAGAGGGCAGTTACAGGTGATAGGAAGTGAGCCACGTGTCCTACACGTGCCCTTCAATTAGCCTCATTAGTCTGCTCTCTGCCAAAGCCTTCTCTATCTCTCTTCTGTAATTAGTCACGCCGAATTTACGCTATGTAGTACAACAAAGTTCCGCGATACGTTAACTGCATCATTGGTCTTTATTTACTATTTGTTGAAAAACGATATTATATTTTTCATGATATTATTAAAAATAAAACTGTGACATTACAACTCAAGAAGGCTATTCGTTTCGTCGAATAAATGATTGTTGCTACAGCAACACTTGTGGCTGTGCACCGAGGTTATTAGATATGGGATGATTTAAAACATATTGATATATCGATATATTTTATGGTATATATCAACACCGATATCAAATATTTAATATCAAAAAGCTATATTTCTTTTTTTATTTAGATGAATTGATTTTATGGATTCAGGTGATTTTAGCTGTTTATTCCCTTTTTTTTTTTACAATTTTATTTTTATTTGTATACCGTTAACCACTCGTAACTGACTCGATCAAGAAAAAAATATAAACAATGTCATGACTCACTTGCTGGACACCCAAACTTACTAGTGCAATCATTATTGACCGACAAATAATGACACCCCTAACCACAGATTCCCACAAGGAGACTGGAACGTCTCTGGAGCAGGGATAAACTACAGTGAGATGAACCACGCTAGGAGTGCCTTTAATGGGAGGTTTCTCCATATACGATTCCACGAGAGAGGGGAAGTTTTCAAAAGAAGATCGAAAATACAATATGTGCCAAATGACATTAGCATAATTTCTCTCAATAAATATTTATTATTATTATGCCCTTTAAAAGCGTTGCGACCCTTGTTACTTGAAAATTTGAACTCTGGCTTGTATAGTTTTTTTTTATTTGTACCTCTACAACCCATTATGGCTCAGTACGTGATGGAGACTGTGCTGTTTGTTGGACAACGATTTGTCCTAAATCATGCACAACCGACAGATTTTCCTCTATTATGGGTACCTATATTATGGAAACTGGGTGAGCCCCACGAGGGTCCCAGGTCCCATAGAACCCTACCGCCTGTTAACTGATTAAATACAATTTACTAATACCCGTATTTGAACCCAGGATATTCACAACAGCAATTCAGCGCTATGCCACTGACCTACTTCGCTCCCTAGAACCCTGGCTTTTATATTTGATTCATCGTAAACATGCCCTCTTCATCTTTCAGATGCCAAAAGTTATGATATTTTATAGGACAATAGCTATTTAGATGTAATGGACAAAATATCAATAAGAATATGTTTATATCGACAAGTTTACTCCTTAAAAAATCATGGATACCCAATATATCGAAAAACCGATATATTTTTTCGATATATCGAATTATGATTTTCCAATACTCACATCAATAGATTAGGCCATCCTCACCCTTCTTAGCTTAGTTGTAGCGTCAAAACAAAAAGCTGAAAAGAAGAAGATTTGGCATTAGTATTATGTCATACGCTGGATATTTATGTTATTGGTATTAAAATAGACTGAGGTAGGTAAGGCACCATACTCCTGCCTGGGATTAGTGTCTGGCTAGGACAGAAAACATATTTGCTGTTCAGTTATGTTACTCACTTAGTATTCAGTGAACTTATAGCGTCAGCTGAAAAACATAACTGTGGAAGATTTTGCATTTCTCTTTATACCATACTCTTAATATTTATAACATAATGATAGTGGTATTAAAATAGACTGAAGAGGGTTAGGAAGGTACTATACTAGCTCCCGGACCGAGGTAAGAGTACACGGAAAATTTACTTAAAATCTAACATCAGCTGATTATAAATGAACTAAAAAGCCTAGATGAACCCTGCCACCAGCATCCATCATCAACTAATCATCAACACCTCCTCCCCTTCTTATGTTCATGAGCAGTATCATCCCCTCAATTTGCGTGCAGTGCCGGCTCATGCTTCCGGACGAGCTATTTAACCGTGCCATTTCCACTCGAGGGAAGGCAACTCCTAATTCCTCGGCTGGCATCAACCGTTGTTTTTTTAACGGACGTAGCACGTGTTGTCGGGAGCATCTGTTGTCAGCATGGCCGCCAGTGACTCCTCTATTACCATAAGTGGCTCTGGTTCAATGGTTTTAACTCTGGCTTGAAATCGATACCGGAATGCCGTTCACGGATTATCGCACAAACCCAAATCTCTAAGATCACCCCTTACTTAATCCTCTCACCTACGTCTCGGTCTACCCTTCGGACGTGCATTTTCTGTTATTTAAATCTTCTGTGTGCGAGTGCTTTCCTTAACTCGAAAGTTCTGCTCTATATGTCCAAATATGTTGTATTGCAGATTAGCCGTTCATTGTGTATGCTTAGTGATGATCTGTTGTCCAGTGATGGTGGTTTTTAGTGTCTTGTCTTTTTTAATTTTGTGTTCATGTTCCATGTAACTCTTTTGTCCAAGTATAGGCCGAGATGACGCTTATAATTTTCCCAAGATACATACTCGTGCTTAGTCTGATTGCTCGATAAATAACACTTTTTTTTTTTAAATTTACGCATTGAAATTTACAACTGTGTTATAACAAAACAAGTAAATATAATGAATCTAACATAATGGCATATATAAAGGCAAGTGGAGAAACCACCCCGTGGTAGCACTCTAATAACCAATTCAACATATAAAACCACGAAGCGATCTTTTCAAACGCCTCCGAGGAATATCGGGAATCGAAAAGGAAGCGAGGTTTGAAACTAGAGGGTTTGAGTGGGAATAAAACTACTGATATCGGGTTCAAATCAGGAACAAATGGGATATTGAGGTCATTATGAATAACCTTATTCCTAGCAAAGTAAGGAGCATTAAGGATTTTGAGTTGTACGGGTTGGAGAGTTGTTCTATGGCTTGGAGGAGCCCCAAATCCTAAGTGGAGCCTAAAGAGAGAGGATATTAAAAAAATATCGATTTTCGATACTCAAATTTTAATATCAATATATTTATAAATATATGTTGATAATCTTACAACATTCCTAACATATTTACTACCAATGCCACGCTTATTGGGGAAAAAGGGGGAAAAATTAGATATTTACCTCACTTCGGCATAGCAACGGTTGCCATAGCAACAGTACTTGGTTACCAGTGAAACCAAGAGACTTCACAAGCAATAATGTTGCAGTTTGTATCGTGATACAGTAGTATTAAATAGTATCGATATTTCCTATTCATTGGCGGATTATACGACGTTATAACCTCTGCTTTAAATGACCGACTAAGCAATTACTAAACGTCCTACTAAAATGCACACGAGTTCGCGGTAGTAGGAATTAATACAGCAGAGGAGGAAGCCGGTAGTATTGTCGGGGTCATGAATAAAAGAAAGGTTATTTTGTAATTGAAATGGAGGCACGTGCCAGGTGGGTGCCACGGCCCTTCCACTATCTGATCTACCACCGCACATCCCTTCACTATAACTGACTTGAGTACGCTGGGTATTCAGGAAATAATATTAAGGGATTCCAAAGAAAATGTCCTTAAGAAATTTATACATGTATGTAAGAAATCCTTTACGGGAATACAATAAAATAAATAAATATATATATATATATATAGAATAGAATAGAATAGAAAACAAACTTTATTCTGGGAACAATTCCCTTTAGAATAACAATAAAGAACAAGACTTTACAGGATTTTAACTAATTGTCGAAAATAAAATAAAGGTTAGATATTAAAAACCTAATAATAAATAACATTAATATAATAGTTAATAACGGAATTGCTAAATAAAACAAAGGAGGCATAGCATGCGATAAAGTATTTACAAAGTCTGTAACTTCTTTGTTGTTGGAAAAATAAACAAAACAAGTAGGTAACGAGATCGAGTATTCGATACTAATTTATTCAAGCGAAAGATTGATCCACTTGGAGAGCGTCTTTTTGGGATGCCAAGAGATGATGGAAAAGCAGGGATTTAAATGAAGTCAGTGAAGAAGAATGGCTGATAAGAGGAGGGATTGAGATCCACACAGTGGTGAAGCGGGCGAGGAAGGAACGCTCGAATCCCTTAGTTCTGTTGGGAAGGAACGTAGAGATCGGAAAGGCGGGGTCTTGTTTTGTGGTGCTGGACAGAGGATTTGAATTGGAGGAGACTGTAGATATATGAAGGGTGTTGCGAGTTAATGGATTGGTATAGAAAAACACTAAGGATATATTGTCTACGAATGGGAGGGAAGAGCCACTTTAACTCATCATAGTGATGTGACACCCGGGAACGCCTTGGATTACCAAAGACAAATCTTGGTATTTATATATATATAGAATAGAGCGCAGTTCATTATTCTTTTTAAGCGACCCTCCAGCATTTTCGAAAGGCCCCCATATACCACACAACAGCAGTCAAAGTGGGGGAAGATGAGGGATGATACGAGAAGCTTCCGGGTAGATTGTGCAAGGAGATGCCGGGATCGATGGAATTATTTCAGGGAACTAATTGATCGTCAAGATATTTGGGTGACATGTGGTTTCCAGAAAAGGTTCATGGTAGCTTAGGTTTTTAACGGAGGAGTTTAAACTGATTGGGTGATCGTTTAGGATTAATGTTGGGAGGGTGGGGATAGTTGTTAGGAGGGAGTTGGAATCTAGAACAATGGTCTGGGTTTTCATTGCGTTCAATTCCAGTTTGTTCAGCTTTGCCATATAGTATATATATATAACAGCCCCCGTGAATAAATGGTTAAGTCGAATTTACTCCAACGTAAGTTTCATGTACTTGGGGAAGCAGAATATTTGGTATTTTCATATCAAATAAGGGCTAAAGATAGGTATTGGCTTGAATAGGAGTTATTGCTTATATTACTACTCAATTTAAAGCCAATAGCTACGATAATGACACGATTCCGCTTCTCTCAAGATTGTTAACTCTCTCTGTACAAAATTCGACTAAACCACTTAGTCACTGGGGGCTGTCCTCCAAAAGTCTAAATACATAATCACAAACACACTCTTGTATCCAATCACTTATATATATATATATATATATATATATATATATATATATATATATATATATATATATATATATATATATCATACTTTGTTTTTTATATTTATTTATTTTTACATTTTTTAAGAAATTTTCTTTCACCTATATTTAGTTTTATCATACCAAACACATATTTGATATGCCATGGTGTAGACTATAGGCGGTTTAGTAGTTTACATAAACTATCAAACCACCTATTGGTCAATATCACAATGTTATATATAATTCATATTTTATTAGGTTGTGAAAGTTGGATTCTGAATAAAAACGCAAAAAGAATGGTGAATGTCGGGGAGGGAAACATACTGCTAGATTTATGGCTAAATGATGTGGAGGCCGATCTTCACCAGCTTGGAATCAGACATCGGAGAAGACTTGCTGTGGACCGGAGTGATTGGCAGGCAGTGGTGGACGAGGCCCAGGTCCTTGTAGGACCGTAGTGCCAAGGAGTGAGTGAGTAATATTTTATTAGAAAATTAATTGAAAAATATAATAAATTCGTAAATGTCATGGAAATACTAGAGCGACATAGCTTGATATACCCATACTACACCCTTAATAAGATGAGTCACTAGCCAGAAGAGGTGAAGTAGCACGCATCCATATATCACAATAAACATGCGTTCTTCATTAGGATGTGGTAGAACCATAATTATGCAGGAGTTCCGAGGACATTATTACTTCTCTGAAAAATTATTTAAATAATTTACTTTATAAAAGAAAATTTTCGTTTATAAATAACCCCGCAAAAAAAACCGAAACCAATACAACCTGTGAACGAGTTTGGGTTTAAGTACATGGTAGAGACTGTTCTGTATCAAGGACAACGGTTGTGCAGTGGGGTGATCTATCCTATATCACGCTTAATCGCCAGATTTAAGTTGTAATCGCCATCTCCTCTCAAGTATTTTTCTTTCTCTTCGAACCATTTTGCAATCAACTATCTTTATCATTATTATTATTTAAAAAAAAAAAATTATATTAAGTCTAGGCCAGCGATTCCCGACCTTGTTGTGCGGATTACCAATTTTGAAAGGAAAACTTGGAGGCCCGCTAACTAAATGTAAGTATGCAATAAATACACAACACCAATAGACATCTGTACACATTTGACGACAATTTTCGAACATTACATTTTCGATTTTCATAGTGAAACATTTTAATTTTTTTTTATTGAGAGTTTCCCCAAAATTGAGTTTTTCTCCAAACAAATTTTAGAGTAACATTTTTTCCAGGTTTTCCTGTTAAATGCGTCCTCTTCATTAAGGACATATCCTGCCATGTCTTCCTGGGCTTGGTTCATCCTAGAAGTTCGTGGTCGTCCTCTTCTTTTTCTTCCTTCAGGGCACCAGTGCCTTGCCATTTTGGGTATTCTAATATTATCCTAATAAGGTGTATAATATTCATCATAATGAGGTGTCCAAACCACTCTAATCGCTTTATTCTGATTTTTTCGAGTATGATTTTCTCTCGCACTACTGAATTGGGAATCTTTTCACGTCAAGAAATTCTGGCTGCCCTTCTCTAGAATCCGCAACTAGAAGATTATCTTGGCTCCCCTTTCCAAATTTCTATGTTTCACACCCATATAACATTATAGCCGTTCTAATAGCGTGAAAAATAATTTTTTTGGTACCTTTCCTTCCTTCTCTGGTTCTTCGGGCTATATTCCCTTCAGATGTTTCATCATTTTGAAGGAAAGAGCCTAAGTTGGGTCCATTTTTGATCTTTAGGCCGTTTAATTATATTTCATTTTAAAAATAAAAATCTAAAGAAAAAAAATGTATTTTATTTACTGTTGATAAATATCAATCGTTCGACAAGTTTTGTTCCAAAAAAAAATTAAGTGATTATCTGTAGTAAAATTGGAGAGTTTCAGTCTCAGATCACTTTCGACATACAATTTATTTCCGTATTTGTTTTTTATAAAAATGTAATGTTGAGAAGACTCGTTCACACAGAAAGGTTGTTGGAAACACCATCAAATGTCTGAGTGTCATTCTAGCGATATTCTTGCAGAAAAGTAATTTAGGACGGAACTCGTCGGAATTTCCTTCAAGACTTTTTTTTTACCAGCTTGCATCAACATTATTTTATTGCATCTGGTTATATAGATATTAAATGACGCTCTAATGGATTAGCCTTTTTTTTCTCCTGAAGATACTTCGACTCCAGCAGATGAGTTGTAAAGCCATAGGACACGCTCCAGGAGCCTATAATAAGCCGATATAGGTGAGGGATATAGTGGCTATTCTGTTTCATCGGAAGCTCATCGGCTGGTGAGCATCTGTCGACAGATACTTCCATTAGGTGCGTGAGTTATGATCTCGAGCGGGGGAGGGAAAAAGGGGGCAAAAGAGATAGGAGGCAAAAAAGGGACGACAGACGGACTTGTTGATTTGCGACCCCAGGTGGGGATAATTGTTTGTTGTGAGCACGCGTGCTCATCGGAGTCGAACCGTTGGCCCCCGCCCCTTGTCATGAAACCTAATTATCGCTAACAATATAATCAATTTTCTCTTATCTAATCCTAGAATTTGTAAAATATACATATTTTTTTAATAATGACGATTGTATACCTTTCTATGTAATGGAAAAGCGACTTACAGGGAACACAGTTTTAGAGCCGTAACCTAATTCAAGTACCTGGGAAGTGTGGTTACAGTTGGCAACACATTAGAGAGCAAAATACAAGCCAGAATAACAGCAGGGAATAGGGAATGTCATTCCTCACTGGAATATGTGTTGCAGTAAAAATCGCTTCCTAAAACAATGCAACTACAAATATAAAAAAACATTGTTAGCCGGTAGCCGTAGAAATGGCCACTGACCAAAAAATTAGAACGGCCAACTCCTGGAAAAGAACAATAATAAAAATAATATGGGGCGGAGTGGTCGAAAAAGGGGAATTGAGAAGAAGAAGGAATGAATAGCTGATGGAGCTGTTAGGAGATCCTGATACGGTGGCATTGGTAAAGAGAGCTAGAATTAAATTGTTGGGAGATATGGAAAAGACTGCCGGACCACAGGATAGCGCGATCCATAGTGTCAGATCAAGGAGACTGGTTGCCTATGATGAAGTATGCCATGGTTCTTTAGGACCGTAAAGCCAGAATAATAATTTACCTTTGTCAGGGGTGAAAACTAATCTACAATAACCCACGAAGAGTCTTAGATCCAGTACACGGTAGACTGTACTGGATCCAACGGTTGTGCAGAGAGTTAATACCAGAGATCACAATTGACTGTCAAGTTTTCTCTCAGGTACCCCGGCCTGAAGAGGATCTGCATATCCAACAGGGTCAGTCTATTGGTGTTAGCGTATTAAATAATTAATCTTCCGTCTATGTCCAAGACCGCGAGTTCGTTTACAATTTGATTATTTAGAGTCTCCTACAAGGAATAAGTATTCAGTTCTATTTACTGAACTGATGGTAGATAAAATATGTGGGACTTATATAGCAGAAACTATATCATACCATATTACATTTGAAACTAACTCAGAATAATCTCATTAAGTTGACAGATTGACTTAATCTTATTATATTTTATACGTTACAAGATTCTTTGAGCTAATCATTTTTAATATTAATTACTGTGAATCTAGATTTCGCAACATGACCAAATAATGATTATTTTATAGTATTTATGATTAAGGGTTAGATATTTAATGATGATAGTGATATTCCCTTTTAGTCTCCCATTTAATGGTTAATGGAAGCTCCTGATCCCAGATCTGGGAACTGATTGTTCAAATGGGATCACGCGAAGGGATTCCTGTGATTACAGTTTAGTGTTGTCTTTATTTGATGGAGTTTGGGACCTTCTGAATATTAACTGGTACTATTATTGTTGAATTCTGTATTTCAATGTAGTTATTAGATTATTATTTATATAATTATTATATTAAAAATTGAAAAGATTGCCCGTAGTATGGGGCTTATTATAAACGTGGCCAAAACTAAGAATATGCCAATAAATGCACGGAGGGATAGTTCCTCCTCCATAATTATATATAATTACACCTTTGAAAGAGTAGAAGCATTGGTTTGCTTGGGTTCCTACAATTGCCACGATGTGGAGTAAGATATTGGTAGAATAATATTAGCTGTCAACAGATGCTTTCATGGCTTATAAAAAGTTTTAAATCCTACATTCCTGAGAACTGAATACTGAGAAAGAAAGGTTTTGAAAGGAAGATTCTCAGAAAATTTGCGTTCCATGTTCGAGATGATGGGAGAACTATTCTCTCTCTACAAGGAGATACCTTAAGTTTTTATTAAGTTAAAAAAAATAAACCAATTGCGATGCGCTGAGTATGTAGCAAGAATGGATGAAAGTGGGAGTGTCACGAAGACTCTTGCAGTCCAAGGCCCAAAACTAGATGGAGAGATCACTTGGACGGGGATGCCGCAACTATAGGTGTACCTAATTGGAGGGAAAGGGTACAATACAGAGAGTGGTGGAAGGATCACTTGGAGGAAGCCGAGGCTCGGGATGGGCTGTATTGCCGAATAATTAGTAGTATAATTATTATATTATTTAATTATTTAGTTATATGATTATGTTTAGTGAGTATATGTACTAACTTAGTGCTTAGCTCTACAGCAAGGGGTGTGGTCTTGGCTTTCTGAACAATAGTCCTCCAAATTACAATATTCCTCCAGATTACAATTGTCCTTAGCCTTTTCTTTCAGTCTGTTACCTCCAAACGTGTGAGGTGTTCCTCAACATCATCCATCCATCTTCTCCTAGTTCTTCCTCTTCTTCTATTCCTATAAATTCTGCTTTGGAGAATTTTATTTTGGCATTCTAGCAGCCGACATTCTTAGAACATTCCCAACTGTTAGATTCAGTGGGATTCTATATAGCTCACAATATCAGTATTACAAGTCGTAGAACTAATTAATTGTTCTTATCCTTCATTCTTGAATTACTTCGTTGTACAAGAGACCAAATATTTTTTAAAGTATTTTCCTCTGAATTACTCTTAAAATATTTGCGGTGGTTGTAGTAAATATTCACGATGTAGCAGCATATGTAAGAATTTAGTGTATGTACTAATTTGTAAGAAGTTAGTAAATGTGATTAATATAAACAAAAAATCTGTTCCACTGCAACCCATGAAGGGTCTTGGGATCAGTATATTGTAGTGACAGTACTGATTCTAATAACCCAACGATTCTGCAGGGAAGTGAGGTGGCCTAGATCTGATTCGACCCCCTTCCCCAAAATGCTTTCCCTCAAATTAAAGGTACTCAGTTTACTGAGACTGGGAAATGTTCCAGGAGGGTCTTTTGATCCCACAGAGTCCACATATGGCTGTTAAAAAATTAAATAATTTATCTGTGACAACTGGATTTGAGACAAAGACCTTTACCACAATAATTCTCAGTGCTCTAACCACTGAGCTATAACCTTTAGATTAGTTAAGGTGTGAAAATAATAAAAGAAAATATGTTTTCTGCATGAGTTAGGTTGTTAAAATATGAAGACTGGATGATAAATAATGAATTTTGTTTAAGATAAAATGAGTAAAGAAGAGGGTGCAAAAAGTAAGGTAGCTTACTACATTAATGATTTTGGAGAAGGGACAACTCTTCACGGCATTAGATACATTATCAACAAAAAGTTTCATCCATCCGAGAGGTATGTCTCAAAATGATATTATTATGGTATGCGATACACAAATATTGTAGCCATTTTTTAAATTTAATTCACACCAACATAAATAGTTTTATTATAATACTTTTTTAAATGAGTCCCTCTTAGTATAAATAAAAGTTCTTTCTTGTTCTATTGAAATGAATGTGTCATACTGAGAGATGCATCTATATTAATTTTTTTTTCAAATACGCAAAATAGAAATTTTTTTATGCCTTATGGCTATTAATTATAACCAAAAGTCTTAAATTTCGCCTTCCAAATGATATTTTTTGTGATAAATTACCTAGATTACTAATAAGACTTATTTTGAATGATCTGATGTTATTGAATCAGCTGTTACTTTGTATTTAATCCTTTCCTTCTTAAATAAAAAAAAAAATACTTAAAATTATTTCCTTAGTTTAGAGATAAGTCTTTCATAAAAAAAAAAAATGATTTCTTTATAAGTAAGTATCCAATTCTTGAAATGTTTTAAAAATATACTACAATGTTATAGTATAATATATTTATTCATTTATATTTAATCTCTGAAATATAGTCTATGTATTAAGACAAACATATCTATGCTTCGTAGAGTCGAATTGACCAGTACTACGAGAAGAGCATTAGTGTATTCTTGGGTTAATGATATGCAAATATCTTTGTCTATAATTTTAATTTTTGAAGCATCATATTTTATATTAAATTTTATTTTACGATCGAGCCACTATGGACTACATCTGTTTCAACTGTTCTTTCTTCCATATCTTTTCATTCTTTCCTCGTGTCTTTGCTGTGTCTGAATTGTCTGTTTTTCTTTTTGGCCATTTTGAAAACCCGGAGCATTATATTTATATACTAAAAACCTGTACCACTATGACCCGTGAACGAGTCTGGGGGTTCAGTACATGGTTGAGACTGTACTGTTTCATGGACAACGGTTCTGCAAGGAGGTGACTTGTCCTAGGTCACGCTCAACCGCCAGGTTTTTCCCCCTTATTATGGGTACCCTATTTTTATAATATTTTATAGAGGCTGGGTGAGCCCCAGGAGGGTCCTAGATCCTATATGATCTATCTCCGGCTGCAAACAGACTAAATAAAAGTAACTGCCCGCAGCGGGATTTGAACCAGGATTTCCGGCATGGCAACTCAGTAATCAACCACTGAGCCACTCCGCTCCCTATTATATTTATATACTACTGTATTATAATAATTTAATCATATTTAATATTGTAATAATTTAATATATTAATGGCTTGAATATTTATAGGTTATTTTGGCTAGCAATTGTGGTTCTTGCGGCATATGGTGCTTCAGCCTTGATATACAATAGTTGGTACAGATACTCATCAAATCCGACTGTCATTTCCTTAGAAAAAGATTTCCGAGATTGGAATTTGCTATTTCCTGCTGCAACTGTAATGAAACATTCAATTTTAAAACTGAGTTCTTAAATCTAGGAAAGTTAATTTAAATGAGTAATGTGTATAATAAAGTAATAAATAAACAGAAATAATTAACTGAGAAACTAATAATTTATTAATTTACTTATGTACATTATACATTTAAATTTATTTAAAATATACAATTTTTTACGTAATTTATTCTTTTATCATAGGTATGTTTCCTTGAAAGATTAAATGAAAGTGCTGCTTCAGAAATCCTTTTCGAGTGAGTAAATCTACTAAATAATTAGGTTATTTACTTTTTATTTAAACTAGAATTAGGACTCAATATTGTTTTGTTACAAAATAACAAATAAATGAAATTATGTATTCATTCAGCTACAACAAAACATAATTATAATATAATTATATATATATATATATATATATTTATTACATTACATTTTTGGCACGACAGACTCATAAAGAAGTCCTTGGCCTGCTCAACCGCTCTACCCCAATCGTCCCGATCGCCTGCTCGAGTGATGGAGACCTTGCTCAGCCTCAGATCTTCACAGACGGCATCCTTCCATCTAGCTATGGGCCTTCCTCGAGGTCTTACTCCATCCGGATTTCCTTTATACAGCTTTTTAGCTGTTCTTTCTTCGTCCATCCTATATAAGTGGCCCAGCCACTTGATGCGTTGAATCCTGATGAAGCTCGATATCATCAGGTCTCCATAAAACTAACTTAGCTCCTTGTTCCTTCTGATCCTGAGTTGGTCATTTTCTCGAACTGGGCTCAATATTTGCCGAAGAACTCTCCTTTCGAATCTATTCAGCTTTTCCACGCTGGATTTATTCAGTGTGAGGGTTTCTGTGATTGAGCCATTTACCCTTACGCTGCAAACTGTGTTTTCCATTGTGCTCATTACCAAACGTACCAACTTGGATGGAATACGCATTTCGCTCATAGCTCACTCCTGGTTATTGTATCATAAGCCGTCCTGAAATCTATGAACAGCATCCACAATGTATTCTTGAACTCCTTCATTTTTTCACACATTTGTTTGATGGAAAAGATCTGATCTATAGTAGATCTGTTAGGTCTAAAGCCTCCTTGGTATTCTCCAATATTTCTCTCAACATAGGGCAGTAGGCGATTATACAGAGTTATCGAGAATATCTTATTGGCAGTATTCAGTAGGCTTATCCCTCTGTAATTTTTACATTCTGTAGAGTCTCCTTTCTTCTTGTAGACAGGCACTATGATAGACTCCCTCTCTCTCCTTCTCTCTCTCTCTCTCTCTCTCTCTCTCTCTCTCTCTATATATATATATATATATATATATATATAATTGCAGGAGATGGAATATAGATAACAGTTCTGAGGCAACTACTTTATACATGAAATTCCTCAACAGTGTTGTGAACATAAGCTATGAAAATCTTGATGAATTTGAAGATTATGTACAAGATCCAGAATTAGCTAAAGTCACTGGTGAAGAGATGGCTGAAATCGCTCAAAAGGTAAATTATTTACATTTATACTTTTTACTAATTTAACCAATTAATTTATTGCTTATTAAATATTACTTTATAACTATTCCCTCTGCTTATTGTAAATAATGTTTTGGATTTAAAGCTTTAAAGTTTAATTAGATTATATATGTGTTCAAGGTGATGTTAGAAATGGAATATCATGCTACCATATTTAACTCGGCTTACAAACACCTCAAGTTTCATGAAGTATTAACTGAAATGGGTATATGTTTTACTTACAGTGGACTGGTTACAAATTATATTTCATTAGTGTAAGTGTAAATCATTAAGAGATAATAATGTTTGTGATTATCAACGTTGATTGAAGTAAATTTATTGTTATTATTTTTTTAGAAACAATCCACGACCAAAAAAAGAATCTTTACCTACGTGCAATTATTTGAATTCTTTGTGCTACGCCAGAATAGAGGATTTGCCTACAGCGATTAAGGTCTCTATTTTTATTTTCAGATTAATATATCTAATTAAATTTATATTTTATCAATCTATTGTTTCAAAATTGTCATTTATGATCGTTGAAATTTTATTCCAGTACTATGTGCATGCACCAACTGAAATTCCAGATTCATCAAACAAGTTTTTCGTCGTATCTAGAAATATGGAGAGAGACACAACATTCAGGTACTAAACATGTGAATTATCATTCATTCAAACTAGAAGCTATCAACTATATTTATGGAAACTTGTTTATAGGTTATAGTTATAGTTAGATGTTGGCTGTTTATAAAATGTAAAAAACAAAATATACCAAAACTAATCGTTAACTATCGAGATTGTTATCATTTTTTTCTATTAAAAACTTCTCATTCTCATTCAACTTTATTTTAAATTTCCTTCACCCTTCATTCATAAACCTATCTATCATTCACTTCATTGTTTATTTTGTTATCTCCACTTTTTAACTTTTATAATACTCTTTTTATTTACTATTTTTTCTTTATTTATTTAATTTATATGTTTACCTCTTTATTATTTAATATTTATGTTACTCGTTTTTAT
Source organism: Troilus luridus (assembly GCA_964056705.1). Classification (NCBI taxonomy): domain Eukaryota; kingdom Metazoa; phylum Arthropoda; class Insecta; order Hemiptera; family Pentatomidae; genus Troilus; species Troilus luridus. The sequence goes on along the minus strand of OZ057416.1, from coordinate 102,538,821 downwards.
ATTTTTTATTACATAAAAGATGATCTACTTTACTACATCTTTAATCTCTTCCCTTCTCATTTTTTCTTTTTACCCTTAAGTGTAATATTATTTTTGTTTTCAACTGTATTCATTTTGTACAACTTCAATGTGTTTATAATTTTATATTTAAAGGTATTCCAATTTTTTTAGTTATATTTCTGTTTTGTCATGTTCTTCTAATTCAACCATTCTTTTCATATCTTATATTTGTTGTAGTACCTTTTTATCTTAGCCCTGAAGAAATCATAATGTATATGAAATAAAGAGATCATTACCTTAATTTCTTCCCCTTCATAAAAATAAGATATACAGATTGTAATAAGTGTCATATTTCCAGATAAATTTTATTTTTCTGTTCAGCTGAATGATTAAATGGGTTTTTTAAGGCCACAAAATAGGCTCCTTTTTACTATTAGATCGCCAAACACATTTAAACAATTTTGGGAACCATTTGCTAAAGTATATCCAACATAAATCTGATTTATACCTTATTTGGTTTTACCCAATTTTCAATTGGTAAAGAGAAGGTGGTCCAAGTTTACTGACTATTTTTTTTTTTAAGAAAAACAATTTTTATTCTTATGCCATAACTTCCTGTTCTTGTTATCATTTTGGGTTCTTACTTGTAATTTACTAATTACTCACATATTATGTCACTATTAAGATACTGTTTTTAAGTCTAGGATGTTTTTACTTTACTTATAAACGTAACTTCTTTTTTTCTTTCCTTTTAAAGTAACCCTTTGAAAGGACCGTTTATTTAATGGCACGTTCCATACTATAGGATACTATCTACCTTTAATTACATTTTAACAATATGAATAAACAACATATACGGTAATTACAATATATACAAAAACATTATTACTTATGTACTTTTACAATCAATAAACTTTTTTTTTTTTTTTTTAATTTATTTATTGATATTTACAACTGTATTAAAAAATACATCAAGTAAATAGGCTATGTGATACAAAATGACATGAGTTAATGGCAAGTTGAGAAACTACCCACTGGTAGTACTCAAATCACTAGTTCAACTAAGAAGGTCATGTGGCCATCTTCTTTTCAGACGCCTCGGAGGATTATCGGAAATCGAAGAGGAAGCTAGGTTTGAAACTAGAGGGTTTGAGTGGGAATGAAGTTTGTTATGAAAGGATAGATACTGGGTTCGGGCCAAATCAACAACAAATGGGACATTAAGGTCGTTATGGATGACTTTATTCTTAACAAAATAAGGAGTGTTGAGGATTTTACGAAGGGTTTTGGATTGTAGGGATTGGATACGAGAGGAATTTGATGGCTTAGTGGAGCCCCAAAGCTCTACTCGGTAAGTCCAAATAGGTCGTATGATGGTTATGTAGATGAGTCTTTTGTAGTTAATTGGGAGGTTAGAGCATTTGTCTAGTAAGTGTTGAAGTAGCCTGAAACGTCGAGCGGTTTCTTGTCTTTTCAGTCTAGTATGAGGATTCCAGGTTAATTGTTTGTCGAGGTGCAACCCTAAGTTTTACAGGCACCAGTGGGGTATTATTAAAGGATACTGAATGGCAGGAAGTCATTCGTTTACGACGTAAGGTAAAAGTGATTTGATGCGATTTTTGAGAATTTATTTTAATTCTCCAGTTTAGACACCATTCTTCAAGATCAGTGATATGGGATTGGAGGCTTTGGGATGCAATATTGGATTGGTGTTGACTGATAATACACATGTATCATCAGCATACCAATAAAAATTAAATTTATAAAATGATTATCTATGTTTTATATTTTATGTATATTCTTATATTGATGTAAACTTTTCGAAATCAATACTGTTAATGAATTTAGTAAATTCGGGCCAAAGTGTGTTGTATAGACCATATCCAGATACTGGCAAAACTTTTCCTCTTAAAATTATAGAAATAATAAATTTTGACCTTTGCCTTTCATACATTTGGCAGTCATAAATTATGTGCTAAAACGTCTGTTCTTCATTGCCTATTGAACAAGTATTGTCATTGATTATGTGAAATCTGTGTAAGTATGATTTGGTATGCCCATGTTCAGTTAAAACCCGAGTTAGTTTGTTATTTGTGGATTTTATTAATTTGTAGTTATTGGCAGTCAGTTTATGAATGAACCTATGCAAACTAGAATGTTTATTTGAAACACACCACCGTTCGTTCCATCGCAAAATTGATTTTTACTGATCCTGATATTGAATTTTAACTTTTGAGATATTTAATTTTCATTCCTGTTACAGGTTTCAAGAAACAGTTGCCTCGAAGGACTTGCGTAGACTGGATCCTAAGCAGAGGCAGTGCAGGTTTTACAATGAGCCCCTCGAGAACACTAATGATGAAATATACAGTTATAATTATTGTAGAATGAAATGTAGAAAAAGGATGGCTTTTGAATATTGTGGCTGTGCTCCTTACTTTTATAAGAAAGAAGGCAATTTATTTCCTCCATTTTGTATTTATTAAAAATGTTTAAATATTTATTATAGTATTTGAGTAGTTATGATTTGCTAAATATAACTAACTACCAATATAGTGCTACTCAAATGTATATTAGTGGGAGACTAGTCTGGTAAATTATTGCCACTACCAAAAGGCTACTAAGAGTTAATGATTTTGTTGTAATATTATTGTTTTGACTAATTGTTGTTTTGATTTTGCAGAAGGAATACCCGTTTGTAATGTGAAAGGCCTGGCTTGCTTGGCAAAACATGCCAAAAATCTGATTAGATTGCACGACAAAAATGGAAATGTGAGGGAATGTAATTGCGCTTTTCTTTGTGAAACAACAGATTTTTATATTGATAAGAACACCAAGAGGAAATGGTATGAATATCTTTTGTATATTTCTCTATTTATTTATTCACATTTTATTTCTAATCGAAACATGTTTTCTGTTCAGAAAACATCAGATCTTTCTTGTAAACTTATGAAGCATAAAATGTTTTTTAATAACTAGATTTAGCATGCATTTTCAAAATTTTATTATTACAAAGAATACTTAATAAACTTTGTAATAATAGCGTATTTATTGGCACTTGAGATTCACTCCATAAATATAAAAGTATGTTTTTATAGCACTGTCCTTTAAAATATGAATAATGATTTATTGGAACAAACTATATATATATCTACTATATATATAAGAAAATGGTCCAGGTGTTTGTGAAATTTATTGGCTTTCAAATAAATAGTTCAACTCTATTTAAAAAAATGTCTGACCTCCACCCCGACCATTTTCTTACACATATATATAAAGTCAACTAATAGCATTCCAAGATACTTATGAATTAATGTTACATAAGAAAACAAATTCAACCATTTCAGAATAAATTAAAAAAAACAAGAAAAATGTATCTAATATAGGTTAGTAGTTCCTTAATCTTACAAGTGTAGAATTTCTATAGGGTATGAGAGAACAATAAAATCTCAAAGCAATGCCATAACAAGATGTTATATTTATTGGCTCAACATAAAAAATCTGAAAATACTTATATTATAAAAAATTGAGAAAAATAATAATATATATTTATACTTTAATAACTAATTACTTATTCCAGGACTTATCCTGTTCCTTGTAATATCAGATTCCGATGGGCAGTAGAACATTATAGCAAAACTAGACTAAAGCGGGATATTATTTTTGGACTAGAGGATTTATTAGGTTTGTTTAATTTTATTTGATCTGTGTTTATGTTAAATATATTTTGTAATTTTTTAACACTTATAGTATAAGTTTCATTTGAAATTGAAATTACAAATTATTTTGAAGAATAGCTTCTCCAAAGGTTACACTTACTGGAAAAATGAAAGAAAAAAAAGACTAGTGTTTGATAAACACTGACACAAATGAACAGCAGAAGTGTAAATATCCAAAATAAACAAGTTGAAATTGATACACCAATGAATCTTTAATCTTCAGGCTACCATAAAGTCAGTTGTTTCATGTTTCAAGATTTAGCAAGTCTATTCAGCTACATCAGCTTGTATAATATGTCTTTGATTTGATTGTATAATGATGTCTTTGATTTGATTGTATAATGATGTCTTTGATTAATTCTTAAAAATGAAGAAAGAAAAATAAAGATAACATAGATAAAAATGTAATAGATATATCAATTTTTTAAAATTCTTCTATTTAAATTTAGTATGATATCTTCTGTTGACTAAAAGTAAGAGCAATTTAGAAATTCAAACAATAGTTTATAAGAACAACAGAAATTTGTTGGAATATATTAATTGCTTTTTCATTGAGCTAATATTTTTCTAGAATATTAATTTAGACACACTGATGTAGTTTATTCACAAGTTTTAATTTGGTTGTTGCTTGTTTCAGTATCACTTGGTGGTACAGCTGCTCTATTCTTGGGTTGTAGCGTTCTCTCATTTGTTGAAGTGGTCTACTACCTCACACTTAGATTGTTTTGGTTTTTGATGAACTCTAACAAAAAACAAAAGAAACAAACATAAATCAACAAACGCATTTTATTAAATATGCCCATATATCAAATAGTTAAATTATTATTGGATTTTATTCTTGAACCTATTGATAAATGTTAAAAAAAAAAAAAGACACTAGTAAACTGGATTAATTGAATGATCAGTAATTCAGTTTATTTTGTCTAAAAAAAATTATTATGCATTATTAACCTTATTTTAAAATTAAATTTTGGAGTTACATTTTGATAGAAAAAACATTAACCGTTACTACTTTGTATGAATTAGTATGATTATTGATTAAAATCCACATAAGAAACTCATTTATTAGTTTTCCCTTTTTTTTCATTAACAATACATAAGTTATTAGGAACTAAATTATATTAGGTTATCTTTCAAGAAACATAATTTTTTGAATATATACAATATGCAAACTTCTTAAAAGCTTAAGATTATGCTTTTACTCTTTGGAAAAAATGTGAAATATGAGGAAAATATCTAATAATTGAAAAAACTCAGACAAGCTGCCCATTATCATTATTAAGAAGCAATAATTTAATTATATTATTATAAAAACACAGATAATCCTAGATTGATTAATATAGTAATAGGGATTTCTACATATTTCCTAATAAAATTTTGTTTAATTGGTTGCATTGAATTTAAATATTTATTTATTTAAATACAATATGTAATGTTTTTTCTACAACCTAGATAATTTTCTTTGTATACTATGCTTTTAAAACCTGATACTATTGCAAATTAGGGTATTACTAATTATATATACGTGTCTGAAAAGCAAAATTGTTCATTTTTAAATAAGTGAGTATATAAATGTAGAGCTCCTATAGGATGATGCAATCCTGGTACTAAATACGGTTTTTGGGACCTTCAGTGGGCACTATTATAAATTAGTTCATAAAAATTCCACTAGATCTCAGCACCAATCATGAAAACCAAGCTACAATAAGTATCGTCTTTGTCCAACAGATAGCACTGCAACCTCTTTCATTTAATTTTAATTTGTTTTTAATTGATTTTTTTTTCATATTCTGTATTATGCAATATATATAAAATGGACCAACTTCATATGATACACAGTTTTATTTATTTATCAAATATAATTTATTTAAACGAAAAACATTTACTTATAAACATTAGTTCAAAGAGGTTTGAACAGTGAATTGACGAACCATTAAGTATCTTCTGCAACCTATTCTTGAGAGTTTTATCCAGTTAATTTTACCTCTGAGTTTTAAAAGTATAAATCGAAATGTGGTTTATGTTAACTTAAAAAAAAATGTTGTGTTGAAGAGGAAGTTCTCTTCTTAAAATAATTTCCTAAATATATACATTATATTTTAGGTGACGACACACGCCATTCTTATCAGGACGTGATACCGATGTAATTATAGTAGGCAAAGTTTTAGTCACATAATTTAAATTGTTAATCAAGACAAATCTGTATACTTATACCCAAACATATATATATATATATTATATATTATCGAATTTATTTCACAATTGCTAAAAATATTGTTAAACATTTAATTAGTTATGCTATCTCTTGTACGGAATATCCCGTATAGCTAAAACTGTTTTAGTTAATAATGATCATGTTATTTTAGTTATTCATCAACCTGAATTAAAACCCACTTTATCAGTTAGTCTTTAAAAAAATGGTGGCGATTCTAACAAAACGTACATATATCATCTATACTTCGCAATGTTGGTCGAACCTTTTATTTCTTGATGAAATAATTACCGAAACCTAATCATTACCCATAAATTACATTGTTTTTTCCATACTAAAGTTCACAATAACTTGTAATTTTGAAAACAACAAGCGACAACCTACGGAATAGATACCAATACAAATTATTTTTTTCTTGCTAATTATAGAAAAATAAACCAGAAATGGTAATATATTTAAACTTTATTCTGTCTCTTTTTCAAAAACAGTTGTAATTATACGATAATTTTATTACTTTAGACAAAACTAATAAATGCCCTGTTTAAAGGAGTTTAGAATGAGTTGAGCTCCTGCTAGATTCGGCTGTCCTAATAAAGAACCCCGAATTTTGGCCCCATCCGGGGTCACGGCTGTTTGCTTTATGGTGGCTCTATCTCTTAGCACTCGCTTGAACTATATTAGTTCAGTGTCTGACCGCAAGGTGTCACGACCAGTTCCACACCTGTAAAACTCGTATTAAAATCTGAAAATGTTAAGTTTTCACAATAATAATATTGTTTTAAATAAATTTAACACTTTTCTTAGCTTAAATTAAATTATTTATTATGTAAACAACATTTTTTCCTATAATTTATTTGTATTAAACTGAATCTAAATCAATTTATTCATTCTTAAATCTGATAATATTTCTTGGTGAGAATAAAAAACAAATATTTGCGACATTTAGAAAACTAAATATTATAAGTGAACTTTATAAATTTTATAAATCATAAGTGGAATTTATAAATCATATAGAGAAAACTGTATGTTTAGCTAAGTGAAAGAATATTTCATTCTATTGCTTCTATTATCATCATGTCCGGTTAAGAGTTTTACGCTAACTATCATGCCTATATTTTTACTGTACATTTCTTATAAAACTGTATGAGATATGAGATCTGATAATGAGTGTCAAAATATTTTTCAATGAAGGCTTTCTTTATGAGCAGATTTCAAAACTCAGTACTTTAGACTGTCTCTAAGCTGATTAATGAATGCAATTAAACCATCTCTTTATTTACCAATGAAATGACCTATGAACCATCAACTGTTTAGGTTTTAAGGACAAATGGATCAAACCTCAATACTCGTATTAAATCGACAAGATGTATCTTAGTGTAACTATTGAAGCAACTCTCGTTTTGAATAACTAGTATTAATGCAAACAATAACCATTTCAAAATTTGAATTTGTTTCAACCAAAACCACTGTTTTTACTGATGGCTTCGCCTTAATGAACTTGACAAAACAGGTATGATGACATAAATAGACAAAAAGAGGAGACGAAAATACTTAAAATTGAAGTTCTTCAACTTAAAACTTTTTTTTTCAAATAAAGGTTAAAGCATGTATTTCTTGGTAATCTGGTACTTAGAGGAGCAATAGGAGCGGACCGGAGCCCTATATGAAGTAGACTTATTACCCCGAGGGGCTCTAATCCCGACTTGAAGACTAATATCCACTTCAACCCCGACCCCATAAAACTGCAAGCGAGGATCTGCAATCAGCTGGCATGTCTACCCTCACGGCCGGAGGATTAACCGCGGCTTCCGCTGCCTCCTATGAAAGGCTTCCGGTCGCTCGAGTAATCAGTCCACTTCCCTCCCTCTAAGTTTTTACGGCACTTTTTCTGGTCTAAGGACTTAAGAAAAAGCCAGTTTAAATCTCGTTCTTGAAAACACTTCGCTGGCCATTTCGGTTAATGATAAGAAAAACAAAGATAGAGTTAGGTCTACTTTTCGTAGACTGGAATGTACTCCAGGTGACAACCCACGGGCAGAATGTTGTAGTAATGATAATAAAAGAAGGCTTAGTGAACCCAAAGGTTCGATAAAGGATCGCTGCTTAAATACTTCCATCCATGGATAAGCATCTAAACTCAAACCCGTAGGACCACAATTAACGCTATCCTCCTTTCGACATTTCGTTCTGTCCCTCCGACCTTACCAGTCAGCTAAGGATTTATTATCTTTTTAGGAATCCGTCCGTTACTAAGCCCTAAAACTTTATCATCTTTCATCTTTACCGTTTCAATTGTACTCACTGATTGAATGCTCTGGAATTCCGCTTTGTGCAACCTTTTATATTCTCCCGTGTAGTTGTACCATTTCGGACCGAATATTCTATGCATCACTTTATTTTCGAATGCCTTAAGACGTTTTACATCCTTTAATGTTAACATCAAAGTTTTTAAGTTCTCTAGAAACTTTCATCCGTTGTCTATTACATCCCTGGTTGATTATTAAACCATGCCATAAAAAAGAATGGAATCAGTTAGTGTCATTTTGTATCATATTTTTTTATTACGTGTATTCATATTTATTTTTTGTTGATTAAAGTTGGAAATAGGGAAAAGTTATTATACTACGCTCAAAATAAACAATCAATAACATTTTTTAAACATTCTTGTGGGGGTTGTAAATATAAAACAATAAACATGAAGAGTAAAGGAAATATAATTCCGCCAAGGATGAAACAAAGAAAAAAAATACAGTTCAAACAAAATTCTGCTTGATCATATAGAGGAAAAAAAGAAAGATGCCCGAATAACTTTATGTCTGTGAAGTACATTAAATCTAAATACTGAATTTTTTTAAAAGTAATAGTATCACACACGCTAAACTCGAAAACAGAACAAAAGAGTTCTGTTACCTTCATAAATTTTAAGCTATATGATGTATTCCATGCTATGTTATTATATAACTGTAACCCACGTCCTCAAGTGGATAGGTTTGTTTTCGTGCTAGAATTCGCCTTTTATTTTTTGGGGTGAGGGCTAAGAATTGAGAAACTTAGAACTGTCGGTGATTTTCCTTTGTGGCTTGTACAACGGGCTTCCGGAAGAAAACGAGCTCAGTGAATTGTGGTACGAGAAACATTGTCGATGGATTTCTAAGTTTTCCCGAGAAGGATGGAAGTTGTTTCTTTATCAATCATCAGCTGATATTAAAGAAGTGATAAAAATATACGATGAAACGAAAATACTTTTAATAACAAACAATAAAAGGGCCCTATTTTAATTATAAAAAAATTGTAAATAAAATATAGAATAGAAATAAATTATAATAAAATACAATAAATAAATAAAACCGTTTCAAGTTCATAAGTCAAATTAAAATAGGAGAGATTTAATTTTCCACAATATCTCTAGTTTAGTCAAACAATTTTATGGTCCCGAAACTTCATGTTCATTATTGGACTAAAATCATGAGAAATATGACCGAATCGTGTTGGACAAACTAGCTAAAAAAATGAAAAAGTGAATTTTGGAAATTTCTGAGTTATCTACTTTCCATCCTGAATTCCTCAAATATTCAGTTAAAGAAACTAATAAAAAAGGTTTTTTATTGATGTGTGATAAATAATACAATATATTTTGTATCTATATTTTTCTTTTTTCATTTTTCCCCTACGAGGGTGGCATTGGTGTATTCCATACAGCCATATCTGATTATATGAATGTTATATTCTCAGTAAGCCCAATAACTTTGTTGGTACTGCTATAATTTATTATTCTAAGTGTATTTGTTATTATATATATTTTTGCACCACAGATATACATACACATACATATACAAGCGTATATGGGCATATACCATATACATACACACTCAATCATTCCTACACACTCACACACACAGTACAAAAATATATATATTGTACCTATAAGATATAACATACGTTATTTTCAGCATTGATCAAATTACTTGGATTATCCTGAATGCTATGATACAACATAAGTCACATTCCTGAAAAAACATATTGTAATGATATAAACCTAGTATATTTTGTTGATGTTTCTTATTTTATATAAGTTCAAGACTGCTTAGAACTATTATTAAAAATGGAATCAGAATACATTAAAATGTATATTGCAGTTGAAAATATACTCTTGGAAGGGAACGGGAACTCAGTGTCTTGGTGGTATAATCCGTTAATCCAGAAGTTCCATGTTCTAGATCGGCCGTAGTAAATAAAACAGGGATCGATCCTGCATATTTTCTGAGGCTCATCCAGCCTCTATATATGCTAGATCAGTATGTAAAGTGCATTTCTGGGCCAAATTTGTAATCAGCTGTGGTTGCTAATTTCTCTTGATAACCGCCATTCACCGACCTTTTACTATATCTAGAGTTCCTCCAGAGGTTCAGGCTGCTCTGAAGTAGTAGGAAAATACCTGCTACTTCACCTAATGAGCCCAAGACCCATTTACTGGTTCCAGTTGGTATATATTTTTTTAATACATAAGTTATGTAATAAAACATAAACTAATATTTTGTAATACAGCCAACTGTTCTTGGTGCATTCAGTGGAGTAAACTTATTCCATCGCCCATTCCATATACTTGGAATTTCCTTTCCTAGACTCCTTTACAATTCCGAAAGGAGGTCGGATTCCTCTCGAGAGGAAGGAGAAAGTAGCGCTAAAACTTTAAAGGACTGGAAGCTAATCCTCGCCGCGCCGAGGTGATTACTCTTCCTCGATGGCTGAATAATGGAGGGCCCATCATTGGCTCCGGCCAATCTGGATTCTGTCTCAGGCCGCGGCCTTCTGCATATAGCATAAATATATATATTTATAAATATACATTTATATAATTTTTTTTTTCGTATTTGGCCGCGCAATGGAATTTTCTAATCTTCTAATTACTTGCAGAAGAGCAGACATCATGGGGAGGGTCATCAAGTCTCACGTTTCTTTGAACCATATTCCATAGTGCATCCTTCGAAAGAGGCCTTAAAAGGGAGTCCCGGGCTGTTCAATGTCAAATTCTCGTTCAAAATCCATATACTAATTAAACCTGGGGAAAATTTAGGTCTCCCACTGTAGCATCATCCGATTAGTCAAAGCAGTACAAAGTGATGTTAAATAAAAAAACAAGCTGCCCATAGCTGCATAACCAGTCCTTTAGGGAACAGTTCACCATTGTGTCTTACTTACTTATCTTTGACGAAGAACCGGTTTCAAGGACAGTGATAAGGCCTAGGTCCATGGATTAAGGCAGTTCTGGGTTAGCCGGCAAAATCATAAAAATATATATTTTTTCTCAGAACCAGACCGTCTTTAGTCCAATCCTCCAGGCTGCTAATGTCGGAAAAACCACAACGGATTCACGATAGAGACATATGGGGGATGGCCATCACACCTACATCCAGTGTTGGTGTTGACTCCAATAGACGGGCCTCACATACCCATGGGGGAGATAATATTTTCCTGAATCTCGTGTTTCTTGGATGTGTCCGCTGGGCAGTCAAGTGCTAATCACTTTCGACTTTGTTCTGGTAACTATGATTGTAACCGCGTTTGCACGCTCGGTCATCCCTTATAATAATATACTCTCACGCGCGCGCGGGCACACACACACACAAACTTATCATTATTCTATTATTGAAATATAAAAAAAAACAAAAACAAAATATGGTTAAAAAAGCGTCAATTAAGGTCATATTCAACTAGTTGAACTTTACCCTCAGATTTTATCCACAATAAAGTGTTTTATCCATTGCTTTCACACTATAATTTGGCAGTCTACTTTAACAAGTTGTAATGAAAACGACATGTATGCAAGCTAGACACGCTTTTATAAGCAATTCACGATTAACTTCCTAGTTTAATTTATTGATAAAAATTCTTTCGTGCTACATGAAAATGGTTAAGTGAAACTTTGTCTCTTGTGGGATCGGGATAGCTCTGTACTAGAGCATTGTGTTGCCGTGCCTAAGGCCCCGTGTTCTTAAATCCGTCTGCGGCAGATATTTAATCTGTTAACTGCCGGAGTTGGGTCCTGAGGGAAAGGGAGACCCTCCTGGAGCTCACCTAGCCTATATTAAATGAGCGTGATATAGGACAAACCCAAGACTCTTCATGGGTTGTAGTAATACAGTATTTTTTTTGATTGAGAGGAAAATTGTTGACTGGAAGATCTAATGTGGGATATAGATAGTCTGGGGGGTGCAGTCAAAAAAACACTAAATAAGACAAACTTATTTATTATAAGTGCCGACGTTTCGATCTACGTTGTAGGCCATCGTCAAGGCTGACAGTAGCTCCAGCCTTCTGTCAGCCCTGAAGATGGCCTACAACGTAGGTCAAAACGTCGGCACTTTTAATAAATAAGTTTGTCTTATTTAGTGTTTTTTTGACTGCACCCCCAGACTATCTATATCCCACAGTATTTTTTTTGTTCATTTATAGTGTTTTGGTGTTCACACCATTTTATTTTCTAATTACTATTTATTTTTCTAAAAATTTATTATTGAAATTTAAAAAAAACAAGGGGAAGATAAGGTCTATTAAGACCCTGTTGAACACGAAGACTATTATCCTTCATCATTCCCCACTTTCACTCTCCCCTCTGGAGGTTCCTGAGGAGGAGAGACAATATATAATAAATAATGACGAAAAGATGGGCAAGAAGAAGGCAGGACATCAATATCTGGCGGGAACTGGATATATCTGGCGGGAAGTGGATACATCCAGGCTGTAGATTGGCAAGGACCATCATCACCAAGATCCCATCCATCATTCCCGATGAAGAGGAAGATTGATATCTTCGATAGTGCCTTCCTCGCTCACCAGATATCGCTACTAATGCCCTATCATATATTAATTGCCAAATCGTGAAGAAATACTCTGTGTTATAAGGTTTTATTACAGTTAATAGTGGATCAAAGGAAGGGTTTTTATTGTTAAAAGTATTCCGAAACTATTCTGTTAAAGGAGCGCCACTGATAACATTCCTTAACCTTCCGACGCGCCTCTGTTTTGGAGTTTTGACATAACAAAATATATCACCAAAATGGATTAAATATTTATATCTCGAAATATAAATTCAATTAGATAAGATTCTAAATAGTCTCTATTGGTCCCTCTTTATTTCTTATTTCGCCACTTGGCGCATTCCCACATTCTTTAATAGTTTGAGTGTGCACGCCGTTTCCTGGGTTAACAAAATTGTATGAGTGGCTAACGATCGTATTACATAATGTGTAAGTGTTTTATAACAAAATTAAAGAACCAAATAGATAAAAAACAAACATAAAAAAAATCGTTATAAGTGAAGAAAATTTACATTAAGTCATTGGTTGCTTCTTATGGTTATGAACCATTAATTATAACTGATTAGAGAGCATCTGTTGTTTGAATGAGGATAAGGAAGAAGCATGGGGGATATCAGGTTGGAGTGAGTTCCAAAGTATGCTCGAATGTTTTGATTTCTGTGGGAACAAAACGGGACTCGCTTGGGAATAAAAACAAACCGCACCACTACAACCTATGGATGGTCTTGGATTCAGTACATGCTAAGGACTGTACCGCTTCCAGGGGAACTGCTGTTCAGGGAGGTGATTTAGCCGAGATACGCTTAGGACTATAAATAGTCGATAATTTAATCTTAAATTTATGGATCGAGTCGCGGGTTACTAAGGGACCGTTGATTTTCCGACTTGGTTCAATCGGCAGAAATTAAAAAATGTTCCAGGATATTTTGGAGGATATAAAAAAACCGTTTGTTTATTTTGAAGGATTAGTATTATATTACTAAATTTGATAAAGATAGTGTCTATCCTGATATACCGCAGAAATAAAAAGCTACTTCTAGGCGGTCACTGATCATGAGTTTAGTAAATTCCTAACAGATGCTACTCACCGTTGCCCAATCACTAAAATCAACCATAAAATTGCTGAAACAGAATCGGAAACGCTCAAGTCGTCCGCCGAACGGCAACTTATCGATTCGTGCTGGTGATTCAGGAGGCAGATGGGCCACAAATCAGTGCCTTCCCGATCTCAGCGGAAACAGCTGACTCTAAGGAGGAAGTATAGCCGTGTAATGGCCGCATTATTTCATTTCTCATATCCGGTCACCGAATATTAATATTTTTCAAAAGTAAATTGATTGGTTTTTCCCATATGAATTATTTTCATGCGTGATATAGCAACAGTGCGCTACTTTGTTACTATTTACTATTAAATTTTAACTTTTCAATATTGTTTATTTATTTAACGTCATTTTATGCTGCTATGGCAAATCAAGCGGTGGTACAATGGGAGTTATAAATTTTGGCTATCCAGGGATCTTTACTGAGTATCTGACGCTGTACTGGCTTGGGACCCCATTTTACAACCCTTCCGAAGGATGGCACAACCATTAAAAACCCTAGGCTATGGTATCTGTAGATCCCTTAATTGCTCACCCAACCTCATAAAGAGGTTACCCTAGATCTTAGCTTAATCAATATTGATTTTAGAAACTGTTTTAGTCGCTACTAATCAAACTCTAAACCGTTCATGTGTTGTGCTGTTTTTCTAAACGTCCTTTTTCTTTTCTTTGCGTATTCTTCTTCTCTCGGTCCATTTTGTTTCTAGTCTCTTAAATGCTTATTCTCTGGCATCACTATCCAATGTTCTACCTCGTTTCCAAATGTTTTTTTGTTGGTAACGTCACTTAGTTCTATTTCCGCATATTCTAAATCTATTTTTACATGGCTAATCCATGGTGTGGTTTTGTATGTGCGTGACTATTCTATTGGTAAGTCTTGTTGATATGACCATAAAATTTAATCGTCGATTTCTTATGCCTGATTTTAGATTTTTGATATTGTTAACGCAATTCAATCGGCTGTAAATATAAAAAACTACAGGAAAAACGAATCCAAACGAAATGGATTTCCAGCGATTTCTCTGATAGAGAATAAAACAGTGGACTGTGTTAATTTTGCTACGACAAAGAGTGAATCGAGAAAAACGTATTGACCAATTATATGTATAATAAATAAATTTATAATTCAACAATACATTTCCAACTTACCCTCCGATTTCGGAGTCCCTGGCCTCGCTGTGCTGTCTCTCTGCAAGGAAAAAGGGGGAGGTTTTCGGGATAGGAAAATGAAAAGAAGGAAAATTCTAGGGATCAATCCCCTTTTAACTGTTCGTTGATAAGTCCCAGGTTCTTTGAGGCGCTCCAACCGCAATGGAAGATCGTTGGCTGCCTTTCTCGATTTCTTCACTGTAATCGGTATCTTTCTTCAGTTCATTTTGACCTAAAATCTTTTATATTTGTGTGTGTATATATACAGTTTCAGGACAAAATTACTCTTCGCCCTGGACCGTAATCGAACCGCTCCGGGAGCATTGAACCAAACAACTCGCTACTTTTCCTCCGAAAACTGCCTCCATTATTTTGACAGAACCGCCTTCATCGGTCCTCTTTAGCCAGGACGAAGGGGGTACGATTTGGAGTTATTGAATAATAATATTTCAAAGAAATTCTCTATCTCGGCCGCTTGTGCCTGGCCTTGGTGACTAATGTCTCTCCCTCCCGTTCCCCAAAACATTCCCCCATTTTCCCCTTTTTCCCCTCAACAACCCCAATTCCCCTTCCCACTTTATCTCATGAAATATATTCAAATATTAGCAGCCTTTTTAGGTATTCATTATGTCCCCTCTATCATTACACCGGGACTAAGGCCTTGCATAACTCGCCCCTGTAACAGTTGAATTTCCTCCTCGAGAACAATACAAATCCCAGTGTAAATTTGTTGGGCTGTCGCTTCACGGGAGATTTAAAGGGTACTTTAGTACATCTGTTGTGCTAAAATCTTCCAGAATAATAAATATTTATTTAACTTTCTTTTATGTGTGCACGATACAGGATAAAATTGTTTATTTAAATAAGATTGTAATTAACAGAAATACCGAATGATTTAATATCAAATGATACCTAATAAATTGAACAGTTATTTTTCTAAATATAAAAGAAATTAGAAAAGCGGAAATTAGAATACCTGAGCCATAGACAAATATCGCCTACTGCAGCTGAAAATGCAGAGGATGATGATAGTAGGAGGAGAAAGCACTCCTGGCTGCATAATAACATATATATTATGTTTATATATATTATAAACTATATGTATATTTTATTTTATTTATTTATCGGCTCGACAGGCGCCTAAAGCTGCCCTTGGCCCTCTCAACTACCGTCTCCCACTCATTTCGGTCAGCAGCATGTCCTCCGGACACTCCAATCATCCTCAAGTCCTCAGCCACTGCATCCTTCCATCTTCCTTTCGGTCTTCCACGTGGCCTGGCTCCGTCCGGGGTTCCATAATATAATTTCTCTGCTGCTCCCCCATCATCCATTCCGACAAGGTGTCCCAGCCATTTGAAGCGCTGAATTCGCACGAAATGGGAAACTCGGAGATAGTCGAATAAGCCGTAGATCTCTTTGTTCTTTCTTAAACGGTATATCCCATTTTCCCTAACAGGGCCCATCATGCGCCTCAACACTTTCCTTTCAAACCTGACAATCTTTTCAGCCAGGATCTTTCGTAGGGTCCAGATTGCACAGAGATAGGTCAGTACAGGTCGGATGATTGCTTTATAGAGCTTCATTTTGGTACCCTGACTTGAAGCAAAAACCCCCATTATGCGATTTTGGATTTCTTCTTCTTCGCCTACCCGATTATTTACTATGGAGCCGAGATATTTAAAACTAGAAACGCATTGGAATGCATACTGTCCCACAACACATTGCTTCGGCGGGTTTATAGGCGTTTTCTTCCTAAGCACCATAAATTTCGTTTTATCCTCATTTATGGATAGCCCCATTCTTTCTCTTTCCAATCTTTCACAGGCCTCCTTGATCGCTTTGAGGGACAGTCCAATAAGTGCCACATCATCTGCATAACCAAGCACTTGGGTTGTCTTATTGAAAATTGTGCGTGACTGATTAACCTCGGCTCTGTTCACCATCGCTTGGAGGGCAATATTAAATAGAAGAGGTGACAGGGTGTCACCCTGTCTAACTCCTGACTTCAGCGCAAAAGGTTGGCCCAGCTTCCCATTTATTTTTACTCGACTTACGCTTCCTCTCAGAGTACAAACTGTAAGTCGGATTAGTTTCGGTGGGATTCCTATCTCTTCCATTGCCAGGAACAGTTCTTTTCTGATAATGGAATCATAAGCTGCTTTAAAATCGATAAACAGAATCCATATGATCTTGTTAAATTCCTTTGTTTTTTATTATTATTTGCTTTAGGCTGAATACCTGGTCAATAGTCGATCTGTTCTTTCTGAAACCCCCCCCGATAATCGCCCAACCGTATATATATATACATATATATATATATATATATATATATATATATATATATATATATATATATATATATATGTTTTTACTGAGGTACCCTTTAATTGAGGGCAAAACCTGGCAATTGATCATAATCACTGCTAAATCAGCTGTCCGCAAAGAAACAGTTTCAACCTTCTGGGTTATCATGGAACGAATTGTTTTTAAAAGCCATAATTGAAAAAAAGGTTTAGTGAACCCGAAGGCTGGATGCCGATACCACCAATCTCTGCTTACACACTTCCGTCCATGGACCACTACCCAAACCAAAATCCGCCAGATCACTATTAAACCAATGCTCTCGGTCTGCTCCTCAGGGGCTTCTCGGTCGGCACAGCGCTTATTAACTTTTCAGGTAATTCGTTCTTTACTAATTAAACATAATTAAATATAATAATATCTAATAAATTTTATTATCCTGTGATCTGTAATAGAAAACCATAATATATATATATTTTTTTAATTATTTATTTATTGATATTTACAACTATATTACAGTAATATAACAAGTAAATTTGCTGAGTGATACATAATGACATGATATAATGACAAGTAGAGAAACTACCCACTGGTAGTACTCAAATCGCATGTTCAACTAAGAAGGTCACGTGGCCATCTTCTTCTCAGACGCCTCGGAGGATTATCGGGAATTGAAGAGGAAGCTAGGTTTGAAACTAGAGGGTTTGAGTGGAAATGAAGTTTGTTATGAAAGGATAGATACCGGGATCGGGCCAGATCAGCAACAAATGGGACATTAAGGTCATTATGGATGACTATATTCTTAACAAAATAAGGAGCGTTGAGGATTTTACGAAGGATTTTGGATTGTAGGGATTGGATACGAGAAGAATTCGATGGCTTAGTGGAGCCCCAAAGCTCTACTCCGTAAGTCCAAATAGGCGTCCTAGGCTAGTAAGTGTTAAAGTAGCCTGAAACGTTGAGTGGTTTCTTGTCTTTTCAGTCTCGTATGAGGATTCCAGGTTAATCGTTTGTCAAGATGCAACCCTAAGTATCGGATCTGTACTACAGGCACTAGAATTTATTTTAATTCTCCAGTTCTGGCACCATTCTTCAAGATCAGTGATATGGGATTGGAGGCTTTGGGATACAATAACTGGATTGGTATTGACTGATAATACACATGTATCATCAGCATATGTGGTAAGGATAGTATTAGGATGAGTTGGGATGTCACCTGTATAAACTGTATAAAGGATTGGGCCAAGGATACTACCTTGAGGAACACCAGCAGATTGGGAAAAGAGGGATGAATAGACATTATTGTGGTTTACTTGGAAAGTTCTGTTTGTGAGATAGGATTGAAGGAAGAGAAAGTAGATAGGCGGTAGAAATTTACGGAGTTTATAGAGCAATCCCGGATACCAGACTCGGTCGAAAGCCTGTTCCACGTCAAGAAAGACGCCCGAACAATATGATCCACGTTCTAATGCAGAGGAGACTACATCCACCACACGATGACATTGCTGAATAGTGGAGTGGGATGCTCGGAATCCAAACTGGTGATAAACCATAATATATAAATTATAACATCCTAGTGTTCCTTGATGATAAACATCTTGTACCTTAAAGGTATTTAATATATGTTAACAACGCCATTTTTATACAAATCTTGTATTTTATTGGTTAATTAATAAAATAAATACGATTGTACTAAAATTTATGAGTGCTATATTTCATTTAAAATTTTACAGTATGAACATTATCTCTTGCAACAGTGATCATACTGCAAGGTATTAGTGTGTTAAAATAAAATAATAATAAACACGAATAGATTCGCCAAGGTTCGAGAACAGAGTAGTTCTATTGGACGCAGAGTACAAGACCACAAACGCCAATCTCAGTGCTGATTGGTCCGGAGCAATCGTTGGCTCCTAATGGACCAATAGGAGGACGAATTGACCCTCCGATTGCCAATATGTTCCTCATTATCGGCCCACCTTCATTGCCTATTATTCCAGTTCAGTAATTAATACTAATCCTTACTATTTAAGCAAGCACTGAAATGTCTATTAATAATAATTTAAATAATTGTATGTTTAATGTACCTTTATACAAGGATATAAATATTTGTCAGTTTCATCTATTAATGGATAATTTGAAATATTTATTAAAAATTTTTGAAATACTTAAAAAAAATCTATATAATGTGTATGTACAATTCTTCGAATTAACCGTGCTTTCATTAAATTTGTTTAAATATACCTATAATACTCATTTCCTAGCAGAACCGTTCTCCAGGAAACAGTACAGTCTCTACTATGTGCTGAACCCATGACACTGCATGGGTTGTAATGATACTGTTTTTTTTTGTATTTTTATATGATTGAACATATCGGAGTGAACTGCGTCTCTTTTTGGAGTAGACATCGAAATCTGATTTATTTGGAAAATACCACTCATTAAAAAGTTTAATAATTGTTAACGTAAACATTTTCAGTATTCTACTGTAAAGTGCTGCGCCCTGGTGCTTTGGCTAATTTCTTTCCAACCCGAGGGAATTAATTTAGAAAACCTTACTTCTTCCTGTCTACACCGTTTGCAGTAACTGCGCGCGGGAACTGGTTGCTGCACTCTGAACTGAGTTGCAATTGCTCCATCAATGAGTTTTTTCCCCTTAACAAGAGTTTTTTGCCTAATTTTTATGACATAAAATTAACTTTTATTAATTTCTATCCAGTTCTTATTTATTTGGTCTTATCTTTTCTCGGAATGGATGATATCAGATCTGAAAACAGGGAAAAGGTTAGCCATACTCAAAATATTTATGTGCGAGTGGAGTGGCTAAATGGTAGAGCGCCTAGGATTCAGGGTCCAAATCCCGCTGCTTGATAGACTTTTATTGAATCTGTTAGCAGCCGGAGAAGGGTCCTTTTGGATCTAGGACCCCACAGGGGTTGGACTATACTCTATAAAGTGGGAACCCAAAATAAGGGGGTCAAATCTGGTGGTTGAGCGTGGCCTAGGATAAATCACCTGCATACACAGCCGATGTCCAAGAAACAGTACAGTATCTACTGTCTACTTACACTAAGATCCTTCACGAGTTATCGTAGTAACGCTTTTTTTTTAAACTGAAATTAAAAAAATGTTAATTAATGCTAAACATTTAAGTAATGCTATCCATTACTCAACTAAACCTGGTGTGGAAAGTCCCACTTCCCCCCACTAGTGAGGGAAAACCACTTTCCCTCACCAGTGGGGAAAAGTAACAGCCACGAAGATCGAATTTGACAATCAGCACTCTGTTATTTTAAATGTTAAATGGCGGTATTATAATATAATTCATTTTATATTCCTAAAATGTTAGAATAAATAATTTTAGAACTATTTTATATTTAATTCAAGATAGATTTTATTTATTTTTTATAGAAATATTTAAAATAACCTCAAATGTATGAACCTTCACACATCTACACAACCGTAGTCCAATAAATAGTACAGTCTATACCATGTACTGAACTCCAGACCCTTCATGGGTTGTACTGGTGCAGGTTGTTTTTGTATATGTTCTAATAATTTGGCTCATTTATATATTTGTATGGCATACATTTGACTATTATTTGTTTCTATATATTACATGGCAACGACCTGAAGTAAATTTTTTATGAATTGGATGTGTAACAAGGAAGTTTCATCAATGGTTCCGTGTCGTCAGCATTGTTAACTTCCTTGTCATCCCCTCTTATTTTACATATGTATATATATACAAGCTCTAAGATCAGGATAGTAGAGGAGGTAGGAGGTAGGAGAGTAGGAGAGTAGTTAGTCTATGGTATGTAAGAGAGCAGTCTCTACGTTAGATGTAGTCAATAGCAATAAGTCAATTATTTAGTTCACAAAATCATCTCTCTTATATCTATATTTTATCAATTCAAGTCGTCCACCGTCTGTTAACTTATTAATCGTACATAAACATTTTTCTTTTTTTTTTTAAATGATCTTATTTATTCTCGGGATGGATGATATCAGATCTTAAAACAGAGGAAAGGTTAGCCATTCTCGAAATAATTCAGTGGAAACATGAAAGGCTGGGAATTATAAGTTAAAGTCGTGCAATTTGAACGTTACACATAGTTGGGGAACATGTTCTTAATAGCTTTTGCAACTAAACGGGGACCTTGCTCGGAGCGGCGGGGTCTCGTGAAGCACACTATTGACTTAGCAAAGTTCATTTAACTCCGGCTCGAGGAGGCCTTTTACAAGTCCAATGAAAGTCGGAGTAAGTCCCAGGACTGTGGACTAAGTAGGGCTGAGTCGCGAGCGAACGATTCATTGTCAGCTCGCGAGGTTCACGTAAGTCTATTGTAGGCTGCGACTTCAATACGCGTTCTGTAATCGCGGGAATTTTCTGAAGTCTCAACTGAGATTAAGTTATCACTGTTTCGCTTTCAATGAGCCCCGTCCCAGATTCGAAACAAATCGATATTCAAATTAGTTTCGAAAAAGCTCTTTCAATTGTCAGTTCGCGCTCATTCGTTGAGTTATGGAATAATCAATATGTTCTGAATCAATTCCACGATGAGACATATCCCGTCTCACGCGATCGTATTTCTCATTTCCTTATTTAGGTTAACTAAATACTACCTTTGATTTAATCTGTTAGCAGCCGGAGATGGATCCTATGGAATATAGGACCCTCTTGGGGCTCACCCGGCTTCTTGAAACTGGTACCCATAATAAGGGGCAGAATCTGGTAGTTGAGAGTAGTATAGTACAAATCACCTCTATACACAACCGTTGTACAAAAACTTTACAATATCTACCGTCTACTGACACTAATATCCTTCACGAGTTGTCATGCTAAAAATTTAAGTAATACTATCCATTACTCAACTAAAACTGGTGTGGAAAGTCCCACTTTCCCCCACTAGTGAGGGAAAGTAACAGCCACCTAGATCAAATTTGACAATCACCACTCTGTTATTTTAAATGTTAAATGGCGGTATTATAATATTATCCATTTTATATTCCTAAAATGTTAAAATAAATAATTTTAGAACTATTTTATATTTAATCCAAGATAGATTTTATTTATTTTGAAGTGATTTTATAGAAATATTTAATATAACCTTAAATGTATTAGATAGAACCTTCACCCATCAGAAATTTGGAGATCTAGCATTAAAACAGCGATCAGACCACAATCAAAATGAAAAATTAAAATAGATAGTGATGAAGTCATAGAATTTACTCCTCCATTTATAAAAACAACTGGCTGAACTGGCAATAAATCAACTTTTACCAAAATCATCTAAAGCCAGATATGAAGAGAAATATAAATATAAATCAAGATATAATAATGTACGTTTATTTAATTTTTGTATGTGTTATCAGAATATTATTTTCTAAATAATAATAAATAAATGTTTCAATGAGCGAACCGTCCTAGAGTTATAACTTGCATGGTTAGTAATAGAAAATTGTAAGAGATAGCGCTAGTGTAGTTTTAACAAATCTAAAGTTTCACCTTTAATTTCTTTATTTTTAAATGGTTGCAGGAAAAATGTAATATTTAACACGTGAGAAAAGTGCTTATAACACACTCGTTTAATTACGAATTAAAATTCACTCGGGTGTAATAAAGTGGCACTTTCCTCACTTGTCAAATAAATAGCTATTATATTATTCAGCAATTTACTTCTATGCCCAGAACAATTCTGAACTCGGTCACTTTTGATAGGAAATTACTCGTTTAAACAGATAAATACATACATTTAATTACTGTAATTGAAAATATTAATTGAAACATTTCTAAGTAACTCTTCTAATCACTTCCACTTTTTTTGAGCTTAGGGGATATTAGCCCCTTCTTGGCTTTAAGTTGTTCTGGGTGAAAACTCTTTTCACTAAAAGGTCATTCCCATTAATTGGTTGAGATGTCAAATGAGAGGTATATCATCAGTTTATTAGTTATTAGTCATGTTTTCGTTAATACTTATAACAAATAACGACTTTGTATTTTATATGAAGTCATAAATGGGTGCATGAAATTTCTAATTGGTCGCCATTTTGAAACAAACAGCTGATAGTTGTGTCGACCATCTTCCCATTAAATGAAAAAAAAATGGACGATTTTTTTATTTGATTAAACAAGTTTATCAATAACAAAAAAAATTACCAAATCGAAGTCAATTTCTTATTTTTTAAACATAAATATTTTAAAAATAAATTAATAATGATTAATAAATAATGATATTATATATAATGGTTATTCCATTAGCTGGGTGAAAAGAAAGGAGTTATTACGGATCGTATAAGCGAGTTGAGGCAGGTTGACCCTAGCTCAGAGTGTGGGCGTTCTCTCATTCGCTGCTCCTGATCAATGCTTACTGCACTAGTTTACTTCCAAGCCAAATTTTTATTTTATTTAATACTCAAAATTATTTTTATTAATTCGATAAGATGATAGATGAAACACGGTTTACATTTTTGGCAAGATTATTCGATATTATATACAAATTTTATTAACCATAAAACCGTTACTCATGGACACCTGGAAAGGACTGGGTCTGATTGAAGCGATTATGTGTTTATATAGGAAACTTTGTGATGAAACAAACCCAAAAAATCATCAAATCTTAAAAACACTATAATATTGAAACAAAAGACACACCCAATAATTGACGACCAATAACAACCAATAGTCATCGAGTCGTTGCAAAAACCCAAAAAAATACATTAGAGAGTCATATCTACCAGATCTGCAATACTGTTATTGAGGGACGAGAGGTTAGAAGAAAATTGAATCTCCATAACCTTAGAACATCAAGCTTACCTATAATCTTATATGGTGCTGAGCTGTTAATCTAATGTTAATGTTGGATCCTATTGGTTCTAGGACATGGGAGGGACCTGGGGCTCACCCAGCCTCTATAAAGTTGATACCCAAACAAAAGGAAATTGGTGGTTGAGCGTGATCTAGGACAATTCACATCATAGGAACACACTGAAAACGATGAACTACATCCCCGAGTGTAGAAGGCCCCGACGAAGCCAAAGAATGTCGTTGGCTGGTTGTTTTAAGATTGAGGCTTCAAACCGATTGGTCATCAACGCCTTAGTTTAGTTCCAAGAGTGTCGTACCTGGACTGGATTGAACGTCTATGCACAAAAAAAGGCAAAATCATCAGGGAAGTTAGAAACATGACTAGAACCAGCGATGACAGGCATCCTAAGCTGAGGGTTACAAAAGGGCGTTGCGAAAGAAGGAGAAGATCTAGCAAATAGACTCGATTATCAACTGAAACTTCTGAATCCACAATACAGAATACAGAAAAAGAGGCTCCTACCTTCAGACGTCATCTTTCTTCAGCTCAGATCAGGAGCCTTCTCACCTAGAGGTCCAGTCTTCAATCTCCGCCTTATTGAAAAAATCAGCTCATTGTATATTTTGATTTTAGCTAACGTGAACATATCCTATCGAAGCCTTCTTTCGATTCAGTGAATAACTTTCTCAAAACAAGACAAAAGTAGGAACGGCCAATGGGATTTTAAAAGGGAGTAGAAAATCCTTAGTTATTTATTCTTAGAAAAGGACAAGGTAAAATGGGTTCCCCACCCTGTAAGGTATCAGGTACTCTACAAGGATCCGTATCCTAATTATACCTGGATAGACAGACTTTAGGACTCTCACTGTATCATCCCCCGATTAGCCATAGAAAGTGGCGTTAAATGAATACACAAATAATCTATCATTTACCTATACTTTCTCCGTAGTCGAATAATTATATTCTTCTTTATGTTATAAATTAACTAAAAATAAAATGATTAAGTAGTAACTTTGAGAACTTACGAGAGGATTGTCTAACTAGATCCGCAATTAGGAAAATTAATAGAATTCCCTTTGTTTGAATTAAACAATATTAAGCAAGAGACTCAAATACTTCAGCTAAAAGTTTCAACGCTCGATCGGTTTGATCAGGCTGTTAACTTCAAGCTCAAGTACTAACAATACCAAAGTCAACTTCAACCTCCCTACCTCAGCTATAAACTAGAATTATAAAGAGAAGGAATATTAAATCTCGGGTGTCTGGAAAATCCATAAGGAAATTGGAAATTTTATAGAAGTAGTTAGAAGGCCATTTTACAAAAGGCTAGGGGAATTAGTGAAGTTGGTTAGCAATAGAAAAAGCCTCATTGAAATTTAAGTTTACTTTAATAGTTCTTTAATGGGCCAAAGAAGTACGAATAATATAGAACTCGATAGTAGAAATTGAATGCTTTTAAGTAGTGAAAATTTTTTCTATAAAGATTAAAGTTAGTAGGTACTTCAATAAAGTCATTATTCCCCTGATTTTATTAGAATTAATAAAGGTAGTTTCGGCTAAGATATTTATAATAGTGTATTATTCAATTTTACTATCTATATATATATATATATATATACATATGTATAAAAATCAATTGCTGTTCGTTTGTCTCTCTAAAACTGGAGAATGGCTGGACCGATTTGGCTAATTTTGATCTTGAAATATTTGTGGATGTTCAGGGAAGGTTTAAACGATGAGAAACATAAATAATAAGTAACGTTATATACATAAAAGAGTTCGTCCGGACTGAAAAGACCATCGCAGAGCCAAAACGGCATCAGCTACAGACTTAAAATTCGGACAGTAGGTACATTTTATAAGAAAGATCGATTAAAGAAGGAGATCAAATAAAGACGATAACAATTACCAGGAACTCCACAGGCAAATAAGAAAAATTAAAGACATGATAATAATTTCGAACAAAGGAGGGCCTCGAGGAAAATGGCCATAAAAGTATTCTCTTATCTTGAAAAAAATGAAAATGAGGCTAAATCATGGATTAAGGATACTGAAAAGGATATTGAAGAGAAGAGAAGAGCTCAAGGTCTCTACGTTCTTCACTAATGAAAGGAACTTCATGAGGCTCAAAGCTTTCAAGATAAACCAAAAAGAAAAACAGATGCAACTTTCTTAAAAGAAAGAAAGCAAAAAGCTCGAGGAACGAATGAGTAGAAAATAAGTCAATAGGTGCTCAGTAGTAAAGAATTAATGACAAAGTGATTAATTATAAAAAAAACATGTTTTAATGGAGTTGAAATCTTTTTAACAAATAAATAATAATAATAATGATAAAAAATAAAGATTGACGAGTCCGATATGAGGCGTTAAAGTATCAACTAAATACTTTACAATAACAAACAAACTCAACCAAACATAATATATATATATCGTAAGTTTGAATATTCACGCCAAACTTAACAGACGTGAAGATAACCTTTAGGGACAGATGCGAGGAAGGTTATTATAGATATCTGCTTACTGAGAGACTCGCTGAAGTTAACATTTGTTAAATTAATATTATTTGTGTTATTATGGAATATTGACAATTGTGTTGATTCAGGTTTTTAATTAAAGATAGCTGGAGTTATTTAGTAATTTATAAGTTTGTAAACATGTTTTTTTAAATTACAGTTCTTCACTGCATCCACAGAGTTTTATTCCATTCACCTCCTTGGTTAAGTCGTTGTATACACGATATATATATATATATATATATATATATATATATATATATATATATAAGATCTTCAGCATTAGTAAATGACTACATTTTTCATTCTTATTTCATTGCCAAACTCAGAGAATCAGAAAAATCAAAAAGGTTATAACTTCGTGTCAATCTGAAGTGTTTAATGCTGCTTTCCCAATTTAAATTTGTACGTCCATAATGATGTATAAGGTGGATCTTCGAACTACGGATCTAACTAAATGTGACGCTATCAAAACTTTCTTTTTTTTATTGGAATTTTATGTCACTCACGCCTAATATTGTTCAGGCGAACAGGACGTATTCCTACAGGTAACACATCTTCTTAAACGCAGAGGAAAGGTCGAGATATATTTTCGTGCTAACCACTGCACCACATGTGACAACTTTCAGCTATAATTTCTGGTAAGACCTTGACCATGAGCTTGCTTGGTGTGTTATGCTCAAACGGTTCCGTATATAACTATAATAATATCAATATTATGATTATTATATGAATGTAATTAACCTAAAATTCAATCTGGAGATCGATATCCGTGAAATGGCCATTTTACTACGCCTAGATCTTTGCTAACTTGAGTAATAACTTTTATTCAAAGGGTTGCTAAAGAGGAATTTTCATCGCCGGCCGTTTCATGTTCAGTTTTAACAATTCACCTCCTAAAGAGCTCTACTGCTCCTCAAAGCCCCCTGCAGTAATAAAGTCCTCGGCGGAGTTATAAACGCAGTTAGGGGCCTTCCTATTCGTCCTTTGCTCCGTCCCTCCGCCGGACCATCGAGGAATTTACAATTCTCCGGCATCGTCATGAATAAATGAAACGGCTACTGGCAAGTACCTCTGGGGTCCCTTTAATAAACATCATTCCATTTTTAACGACTTCCTCAACATCGGGACAGTCGTCCTGGATCCAGGTTGATTCCGGGACAACTGTTGCCTTAGTAGAGGCCTCTTTCTTCAGTAGCCATTTTATATTCATTGAAAGTGTCATTAGTAAATTAGTGAACAAGTTAACAGGGAGAGAAATAACTTGGCTTTTCACAATTGGACCTTTTTTTCCTTTAACTCTTTCAATCTTGTTCAAGATAAATCTTTCAATTATATAAAAGTTCTAAGTGATGTAATATTTTTTCGGCGTCGCTTACCAGCGGATCGAGAAACTACTTTTTAGTTAGTCTTTTGTCATGCGCGATCAGTTAAAGTTGAAAAAAACTGTGCCACTACAATCAGGTGCATATTAGGGACTGTACTGTTTCAAGGACTACGGTTACAAAGGAAGGTGATTTGTCCCCCATCTTCTATAGACATGCCATAAAGTAATATAATAATCTAAAGACAGTCAAGATATTATTATATATAAGATATTTGTATTATCAATTCAAACCTTTCCCCTTAAATTATAAATAAATTAATAAATTATAAATAATATAATGACGTAAGTCAACAAGATCCTAATATTAAAAGAAATGATCAATGAACATTCTTCCTCGTGTATACATAGTGTTACGGGCTACTGGGTGTAAAATGGACTAAACTATTACTTAATTCAATAATCTAATATTTATTAACAAATTAGAAAGAATACAATGAGATTATTTAAAACAGTTAAATTATTAAACTAATATCAATTTACAATAACAATATTCTACTAAATGTTATCTAATTTCTAAGATAATATACAAACAATATAAGATATTTCTAATACTAAATAACTAAACTATTTATATATAAATTTGTACAAATACAATAATATTACACTATAGTTTACAATAACAAATTAACACTTACAGTTCGCTAACTTAAGTCCACCGACCGTAAGACTCCAAATATGACAAACTGCCACACAGTTTATTACACTTATTACACGGCCACTAATTGTCACTGTTGCTCACTAAGCACTTATTACAGACTGATACTAATACTAACTAACTCACACACACTGCCACTAGTTAACGACTGCTACTCACTAGCTTATTACAGACTGCCGCGGCCGAAAACGCTGTCCTTTTTATATAGGCAAGGTAGGTCGTGGTGGGGCATTACTCGGAACACGGACGAGGACCACCTAGACCGATCTAGAAGGTTCTACGCCATTCTATAATCCCTTCCGCTTAATCCCATTGTTTGCCTAATCCGCTCTAGGCAGATCAGAAGCCGGTCCTACTTTCCGCTCTGACCGTAACACTGCCCCCTCCTTAAAAGTGCTCTGCCCCAGAGCATAGTCCGGAGAAATCGGGCGGTCATGAGCTTCCCTCGATGGAGACGCATTTCCTTTCCAGGGGTTGAACGTGCACACCAATATGGCGACTCCAGAGTTGGCGAATATCTGTTCAAGCATGTTCCTGACAACCTTCCACTCCAGGCCGTCATATCCACAGCCCAACTTAGGGATCGCGAGCTTGGTGACACACAGTCTCAGAAGCTTACTCCGCAGGTCGTCAAGGCTTCGCCGCAGTGCGTCATATGTGGGCTTCTCATCAGTAGCACACTTGGTAACTAAGTAGAACAGGTGTCGTCCTTCGTGCGTATGGTGGAGTGCTTTCCCGACGCGTGGTCCTTGGCGTTCCAGTTCCTCAGTTCCAGCAAACTTCTTCCTGAAGACGGTTGCAATCCCTCGGGGAGTCCTCAGATCTTCGGCTACACAATGGGCCAGAGAATAGTCCGCGGGTAACGAGAAGATATCTCTGTATACTGCCTGAGTTACTCCACGGGAACCTTGTACCTTAGGTTGTGCAACTGATACCTTACTGGCCTCCACGTTGTTGAGGTACCTGACTTGCTGGTCTTTTGTCGGGCCATGGTCTCCTTTGTATGGGGCCAGTCTATTAAAATGGACTACCCTGGGTTTTCCTTTTGGCTGCTTTCTGATCCTATAGATGACGTCGTTTATCCTATTGATGATCTCAAACGGGCCATCCCAGGAGTTCTGAAGTTTAGGTGAGTAGCCTCGCCTTCTTCGAGGATCATGTAGCCAGACCAAATCTCCAGGTTGGAATCCACCTTTATCTGCCCTGATGTCGTAACGCTCCTTCATTCTGTCACTGGCTCCCTGGATGTTTGCACGAACCTTTTCGTGGATATTATCCATCCGCTTCCGTAGATTCGTGACGTACTCCTCTCCGGCCACTTCCTCATTAGGCTTGAACCCGAATTTCAGATCACAAGGCAAACGAAGTTCTCGGCCGAACACCACATTTGCGGGGGTCTGCCCCGTTGCTTCATGGACTGAACTCCGGTAGGCTAACAAGAACAAGTGAAGATACTGGTCCCAGTCTCGCTGATGCTCGGAGACCACTTTAGACAAATATCGACCCATTGTCCTGTTCATGCGCTCCACCATGCCATCCGATTGAGGGTGAAGAGGTGTCGTCCTGGTTTTCCGTATTCCCAGTGCTTCGCACATCCCGGAGAAGACTGCAGACTCAAAGTTTCTTCCCTGGTCAGCGTGAAGTTCCATGGGTACTCCAAACCGGCTGACGAGCTGCTTCACAAGTACGTCTGCAACCGTGACTGCCTCTTGATTCGGAAGGGCATACGCTTCCACCCACTTAGAAAAATAGTCCATGGCCACGAGAATATATCGGTTGCCTTCGTCTGTCACAGGGAAAGGGCCAGCGATGTCAATCGCTATCCTCTCGAACGGTGCTCCCACGTTGTACTTCTTCATAGGGGCCTTCTTTCTTCTTGTTGGTCCGTTAGAAGCCGCACAAGTCGCACAACGCCTGCACCAGTCCAACACATCGTCCTTAAGGTTTGCCCAGTAAAAGCGTTCACGAACTTTTTCCAATGTACGGTGAACTCCAAGATGGCCGCCAGTTACACCGTCATGTAGTTCCCTAAGGACTTCGGGCACTTTATTCCTTGGAACGATGAGCTGTAGCCTGCGCTGATCTCCTTCCGCGTTCTCCAATGCCCGTTTCAGCAGCCCGTTGTCCACTAAAATGGAGTTCCATTGGGCCCAGTACGTTTTTACATTCTTCGACATTGGAGCAACATCCTGCCAGGCCGGTCTTCCTCGCCCCGATATTTTCCATTCCTTTATTTGTTTTAAGTCCGGGTCCTCGTCCTGTTCCTTTGACACCTCTGCATCTTGCCAACTGTCGATGACAACTGTAGTCCTCAATACCGCTGCCTGCTTCTCCTCTTGTCGAGAACAATGCTTGCAGCCTTCTTCACAAGGTCTTCTTGACAGTGCATCCGCATTCCTGTGGCTCGTTCCAGAACGATGAGCAGATTCAAAGTCATACTCTTGAAGGCGCTCAATCCACCTCGCCACTTGCCCCTCAGGTGACTTGAATCGCAGCAGCCACATTAGAGCCGCGTGGTCCGTTCTCAGCAGGAACCTTCTTCCGTATAGGTATTTATGAAAATGCTCTATGGACTTTACTACTGCCAGAAGCTCTTTCCTTGTGACACAGTAGTTTCGTTCCGGAGCTGAGAGTGCTTTGCTGAAATATCCAATCACCCTTTCTTCTCCGTCTTGGAGCTGAGAGAGGACACCTCCAATGGCGATGTTGCTGGCATCTGTGTCAAGTATGAACTTGCCCTCGGGGCGTGGATAGCGCAGAATAGGAGCACTAATCAATTTGCTCTTCAGCTCCTCGAAGGATGCCTGACACTCGTGATCCCAATGGAAAGTCCTATTCTCCTCGGTAAGTCTGGTAAGAGGTTTTGCGATGTTAGCGAATCCTTTCACGTACCTCCGGTAATAGGTGCAGAGCCCGAGAAAACTTCTCACCTGGTGCTTATCTCGAGGTACTGGCCAGTTGGTGATCGCTGCTATCTTCTCTGGGTCAACAGCAACTCCGTTGTCTGACACAATATGCCCCAGGTAGTTGACTTGCCTTCGGAAGAGATTACACTTCTTCGGGTTCAACTTAAGGTTCGCTGCACGCAGTCGTTCGAAGACCTTCTCCAGGTTCTTCAGATGGTGATCGAAGGACTTTCCCAGCACAATGATGTCATCTAGGTACACCAGGCATACCTCCCAAGAGAGACCTCTTAACACATTTTCCATCAGCCTCTCGAATGTGGCAGGAGCATTGCAAAGCCCGAACGGCATTACTGTAAACTGCCAGAGCCCAGTGCCAATTGAAAACGCCGTTTTCTCTTTATCTTCAGGTGCCAATCCAACCTGCCAATATCCACTGCGGAGATCCAAGGTAGAGAAGAGTTTACACCCCTCCAGGGTGTCCAGCGTATCGTCAATCCTGGGAAGCGGATAACTGTCCTTCTTGGTGACGTTGTTCAGAAGACGGTAGTCTACGCAGAACCTCGTTGTGCCGTCTTTCTTCTTCACCAATACGACAGGAGACATCCAGGGGCTACTCGAAGGCTCAATGACACCATCAGCCGCCATCTCCTTTATGATCTTCTCGGCGTCCTCCCGTTTGGCTAACGGCAGCCTCCGCGGGACCTGTCGGATGGGCTTCGCATCCCCGGTGTCAATCCTGTGCTGGACGATATCCGTTCTGCCCCGTGGTCCTGGTCCGATCTCGAAGATGTCATGCCATCGGATAATCATGTTCTTCACTTCCTCGCTCTGTTCAGGTGAAAGGTCGCGGCATGACTCGTTAACAAATCCTTTTAGTTCTTCTGGCAGTCATCGGAGCTCGGTGGGACGACGTTGCAGCTGACGAACCACTGAGGTAGCGGTTGTACACTCCCCGACCGGTGTTCCTTTCTTCAGCGTTACCGGGAAGCTGTTCAGGTTCATTAGCCGAATTGGAGTGGTAGGTCCGATCTTGATGAGAGACCTAGCAACCAGTACGCCGCGTCCAACCTCTTGTTCTTCGTGCCTTCCGGGTTCAACTAGTACACATTGACCCTGCGGTAGATGTCCTTCGACCGTCCCATGTGTTACGATTTGGCTCCGTGCAGGTAAAGTGGTGTCTTCTATTAAGAGCACTCGTGCGTTGAGATCCTTTCCCTGCCGAAGGATGACTTCTTCGTCTCCCATCGTCAGCACACCTCTCGACATGTCCAGCTTGATCCCGTATGCCATCATGAAGTCCATGCCCAATATGACATCTTCATCGATCTCTGCCACGAGAGCGCGGTGCTTCAGATGTTGACCCCCGATGATGAAGGTGGCAACTGTCTCCCCGTAGACCTTGGCTGGCTGTCCCGTGGCAGTCCGTAACGCCCAAGTTGTTGGTAAGATCTTCTCAGCTGGAAGTGTTTTCGAGTTCAAGATTGTCATGGTTGCGCCGGTATCTATTAGCAGACTTTGCAGCTGTCCGTTCACCATCCCATCAACGTAGCAACTGTTCGTTCTGCTTCCTATTGACGCGACCCTGATGGTCTTCCTGGGGCCTTTGACGTTACGGGTTGACAGTTGCCCCTTCCCATCAACCCTATTTAGTTTTCCTGTGGCTTTTCTTGCTTCTTCGATGGACACTTGCTTCTAGGGTGTCCAAGTTGGCCGCAGCTCCAACAGCGTATCTCCTTCTTACGGGTCCTGAGAGCCTCTAAAACTTTCGTCACTAGGTCCTCGAAGCTGGGGACTACATTTGGCTCCGCTTCTGCTGCTCGTACTCGCGCATGGCCCCGTACAGACTGTCTAACAGCCTCGAACTCCATGGCCTGGGATAATGCGTCTCCCAAAGTTTTCGGCCGGGCGAGCTTCACTGCTTGTTGTGTCTCTGGGTCCCGAAGTCCATCGAGGAATTTGTCGACAGCCAAGCTTTCGTAGACATCGTCAGTGACCGATGGGTAGGCGTTCCTCACCAGCCGGGCAATATCCGCTTCAAATTCCTGCAAAGTCTCGTTGGTCTTCTGAATCCTACTTCTCAGCTGTGAGCGATACAGCTGGTCCATGTGGCGGTGGCCGAAACGCATCTCCAGTCTTCTAATCAGCTTCCCGTAGTTGGACCGCTCCGACATGGGCATCCCCTGCAGCACTCTCAAGGCGTCTCCACGCAAGGCCAGGCACAATGCTGAAGCTTGGGTCTCCTGTGACCACCCGTGGATCGAAGCCGCTGTCTCGAAGAGAGTCATGTAGTCCTCCCACGGCGTCTTTCCGTCGAATACTGGAATGGTATTGTGAGTTGGTGGCGCCCCAGCAGAGGCGGGTAGAATGCTATTACGATGGCTGCCCTCGGATGAACGGTCGGTGTCGTTCGTCGGTGGGTTGCTCTTACGTCCCTCGAGAGTTTCCATTCTTAGCCTAATTTCGTTCACTTTTTCTCCTAGCCTAGATTCTATATCAGCTACTTTATTATTTACATCAGCTAACTTATTATCTACATTAGCTAACTTATTATCTACATTTTCCATTAACTTAGTCTCTAATGTGCCTAACTTAGACTCTAATGTATCCATTAAATCGTTTTTTACAGTACCTAGCTCATTTTTAACAGTGCTTAACTCATTACCTAGCTTATTTTCTACATTGCTTAACTCATTTTGTAAATTACCTAGCTTATTATCTACATTACTTAAAGTTGCAGACAACTTGCTTAAATCGGT
Source organism: Troilus luridus (assembly GCA_964056705.1). Taxonomy (NCBI): domain Eukaryota; kingdom Metazoa; phylum Arthropoda; class Insecta; order Hemiptera; family Pentatomidae; genus Troilus; species Troilus luridus. Next base: position 102,504,496 of record OZ057416.1, on the reverse strand, counting down.
TTCAAATAGAGCGTCATCTGGATTCTCCCCTAACTCTACAAAAAATTGACGCAAGCGATGTTGCAGTACACTTTTATTTCCGGAAGAATCCAGATCACGTTCTTCTAATTCCCGTTTTAAATCCGCAACTTTTAAATCCATCAATTTAACACTTTGAGAAGCCATTTTTCATACAGTAGCCCAATAATTACAAAAACGCAAGACAAAATAATAACAATTACACAAGATCCCACTTCTGACACCAATTTGTTACGGGCTACTGGGTGTAAAATGGACTAAACTATTACTTAATTCAATAATCTAATATTTATTAACAAATTAGAAAGAATACAATGAGATTATTTAAAACAGTTAAATTATTAAACTAATATCAATTTACAATAACAATATTCTACTAAATGTTATCTAATTTCTAAGATAATATACAAACAATATAAGATATTTCTAATACTAAATAACTAAACTATTTATATATAAATTTGTACAAATACAATAATATTACACTATAGTTTACAATAACAAATTAACACTTACAGTTCGCTAACTTAAGTCCACCGACCGTAAGACTCCAAATATGACAAACTGCCACACAGTTTATTACACTTATTACACGGCCACTAATTGTCACTGTTGCTCACTAAGCACTTATTACAGACTGATACTAATACTAACTAACTCACACACACTGCCACTAGTTAACGACTGCTACTCACTAGCTTATTACAGACTGCCGCGGCCGAAAACGCTGTCCTTTTTATATAGGCAAGGTAGGTCGTGGTGGGGCATTACTCGGAACACGGACGAGGACCACCTAGACCGATCTAGAAGGTTCTACGCCATTCTATAATCCCTTCCGCTTAATCCCATTGTTTGCCTAATCCGCTCTAGGCAGATCAGAAGCCGGTCCTACTTTCCGCTCTGACCGTAACAATAGCAAAATTGGGATATGGGACCGGTGATGAGAACATATTTGTTCTAGGTGGGGGGTGACCCCGGTAGCTCAAATGGTTAGAGCCACGGTGAGGCGGACGACCCGGGTTCGAATCCCGGCCGGGGGCAAATCTTTTCTCTTCAAAATAAAAATATTTAAAAATTAAAACAATTAATTCAAAATTATAATTAATGTACTTTAAATTGATGGTATGATTGGGTTATCATGAACAAGAAAATATTAAAAAATTAAAGCAATGATTAAAAAATTATAATAAATTATAAACCTTCCCCCATTTAACAACAAAAAAATCTTAATCTTTCACTTCAAGTCTCTGTTAGTTAAATAAATACTAACTACGTAAGACATAGGGGTTGGCATTGTATATATCTATGGCCCTGGTGAATAAATGGTTAAATCAATTTTTTCCCAGAGTTAGTTTGTTGTATTGAAGGAAGCATAATCGTGTTGTTCTCGTAGTTTTTTTGGCTTAAAATGGAGTTGTAATATAAACCACAACTCCTTTTCTAGCCAATGCCTGACTTAGCCCCTTATTGGCTTCGAAAAAAAAATGATTAAGCTTCTCTGAGTAAAATATACTAATTTTGGAGAAAATTAGACAACTTATTCGCTGGTGGTGTTGATATATTGTTTAATTTTTATAATTAATTTTTTTATAAATACATATTATTTTTATACTGTTGATTTGTTTGGCCGTGTTACGAGCCAGGTTAGCTCAGTTAGCAGAGAACCACGACGGAGACGTGGGAGACCCGGGTTCGAATCCCGCCCCTTGAAAAATCTTTTCTCCTCAAAATAAAAATATTTAAAAATTAATTTTCATAGTTTTTGAAGTAAATACGTCTTTAGTCGCATTTAGCTACTTTTGGTAGGGGATAAACTTCTGCGTTCTCGTAATCACGTCATGCTCGTACATACAGACTAGTGACACCGTGCGGCCTGTGCATGAGTTATACAATATCTTTTAATCAACTCTAGTTTAAATGCTAAAATTCCATTCTTATAAGAATAATTATATTTAATAAAAAAAATCGTTTAATAGTTGCTCAATCGATGCAATTAATAACTTAAAGCATTAATAAATAGCTGAAGTTAAAAGATTTGGTACTTGTGTACATAACGCACGGCCAAAGTAGGCCAATGCCCGAGCGGTTACATTTTATAACAGTTACATTTCTACCAGTTACCTTGGATAACCTTACATTTTGGACGGCCATCATTGTTTGTTTACTACTGTGTTCGAGCGTTGTTGTGTTTCTGGCTCAGTTGTTGTTTGTTAATAATACAAAATAATGTCGATAGTTTGTTGTTTAGTGTTTTATAATTATACGACAATGCTTATTTGTGATTTGCCAAAAACCGAGGAAAATGCAATTTATTTTTGTCAGGAGAAAAACATTCTACAGAAAAATAGGAAATGTAGCAACTCCCATAAAATGAAGCTATACCTTGGAAATCGTAAGTTTTGGAGATAAATTCTTATTTATCAGAATTTATATGGTGACAACATCAGGTTGATGGAAATAGAGACTGTTTTTAATCCATGTTGAACTGTATAGCAACATTTTCCACCCAAATGCGATTGAATGTTATGTTTTTAAATAATTTATTGAATTTTAAATATTTTATATATCTTCCATTATTTATTAATGCCATTATTATATTTGTTTACATCCTACACTTATTATTTATGATTAAATATACTTATTATTAATTTATTATACTTATACTTTTAAATAATTATTTTAATTTTAAATCGTTTATCTATTGCAGAATTTATTGATCTCATTATTATATTTATTTACATTATATACCACATTATTTTATAATATGTTATATAATAAATTATATTGTTATTTAAAATAATAATTGCCACCGGGCGGCAAATCTTTTCTCTTCAAAATATCCGAAGGGAGGCGATCTCAGATTCAAATAAAAATATTTTAAAAGGTTATCCAAGATAACTGGTAGAAATGTAACTGTTATAAAATGTAACCGCTCGGGCATGCGCAGAACATTGGCCTGCTTGGCCGTGCGTTATGTACACAAGTACCAAAGATTTTATTTGTCATAGTTAAATGTCATTGAAGTGATTTAAGTACAAATTATCTAAAAATTGTTTAACTTAAAGGTGATAATAATGCTAAAAATAAAAATAAAATCTATGAAAATACAAATACAAGATATATATAACAAAAAAAATAAATAAAATAAGCTTTCTTTAAAATATTAGTTTCTATAAAATCTCTCCATGCTTGCTCAACGCTCACGAATATTCATCGAAGTCAACATTACAAAAGGCACCTTCATCCCAGCTTTCTTTGAAACAATTAACCTACTTTTGTAAAACGGTATAACTCCATTAAGCCTGGAACTACTTTTAATCGAACTTAATCTTTTTATCCACTTGGAAAGGTTCTGCCAAACTCTCCAAGAAGCAAAGTTCTCATCCCATCAACCAATTCTCACGATCATCTGTATTTTAGCTCTTGAAAATCTGTTATATTTACTTCTTAAAAATATACTAAATATTTTATATAACGGTATAAAATTCATATTATACCATAGTATTCCATTTTTATTTTATTTATTAATTTATCTTATTAATGTATGACCCCATTCATTATTAGGGAGCGAGGCACCTCTCACCTGGGAGGCAATCCTTCCTGGGGCTCATCCAGCCTATAATGTGAGTACGCTTAATCGGTGAAAAAACTTGGGGTTGACCGTGATCTCGGACAAATCTCTCTCCACAATCGTCTTAGAAACATTACAGTCTCTACCATGTACTTAATGGGCTGTAGTGGCCAAAGTATTGGTTGTACGGTTCCTACAGTACTAATGTTTATCATGTAGTTTATTAAATTAGCTATGAAATTACTTCCTTATGGTTATTATTGTTAAATTTCCCATTATGTATATATCATATTATTTATATGCATACAATGGATATTATACCTTAGAAATTTAGATATACGTATATAAAAGTTAGAGGTAAAATGATATAATGAAGAGAAGAAGATATATAAAGTAGAGAGCAGAGTAGTCAGTAATATAGTTTATAATTTAAAGTTAGTCCCTAGTCAACAGGGAATATAGTCAACAAAAAAAATAGTAACAATTGATTGGCTCTATTATCAAATGAAACTACTATGTGAGACTATAGTAATAAGAAAGATTCCTATCTTGAGAGTGCATCTTTCTTCCACTGAGATAATGACTCTATTCTCCTGCAGTACTAGTCTTCAAACTCCGCCTTATTGGGAAAATCCGCTCATTATAAAGGTTCATTCCAACTAACATAAGCATTTTCGGTACACTCCTGTACGCTGCTGCGTCCTGGCGGACCCATTTTGCTAATTTCTTTCTACCTAGAGTGAATTATTTTACGAAAGCAGATCCCTGATGAGATTTTTTTTTTATTATCAAACCAATTTCTTACTTTGAATATCGGTCTCTTTATTACAAATTTAATTTTGCTGCATTACATTATATTAGATAATAGTATTACCCATGTAAATCTCATCCAATATAACAATAAATACATTTTTTATCTTTCAATTCAAGTCTCTGTTAGTTAAATAAATACCAACTACGTAAGATTCAGGGGATGCCATTTAATATTTTAATTTAATTTATTTATGTAATTTTATAATTATTTTTTGGAATTATAAATATTATTTTTATTATTACTGACAAGTAATAACACCGGGAGTTGACAGATAGTAGTAATGATTTGGCATTATAATTTTTATTACGGATCAAAAATAATTACTTTTTTTATTCATTGGAATAATGTTAGTTATTTAGAATAATTTTAATTTATTCTAGTTTGAACTAAAATCTTACTCTTTAAATTTAAACTTCAAAATGGCTAAGCTTAAAGTTTCAAGTAACTTCTACATTTAAATTAGCAACTCTACTGACGTGCGGGTATGTTGTTAAACATATTGTTATCTTTCAATTATCATTTCACTTATCTTGTAACTTAGCAACGTTATTCTTTATTGGTAATTAGTTATATCTCTATCTAGATGAACTCTTAACTATTCATTTGTTATATTTATTATAATTTTATATATATATATATATATATATATATATATATATATATATATATATATATATAGATATATATATATATATATATATATATATATATATATATATATATATATATAAATAATTGTATCATTCATTATATAAATGTTATTCTCATTATTCATTTAAATGTTAAATGGCAGCCTATGTCTTATGTAGTTCGTTTTTATTTAACTGAGTCTGTTGGATAACATATAACTCTGCTCTCTACTTTCTGTATCTTTTTCTCTTCTTTCTAATATTCCACGCCTATATTTTATCCACGTTTATTTATATTTCTAATATACATATCAAAGAGGAGGGTATAATACGGAAGTTGACTATGCTGGTTATAAGGAATCAATGCCATTACTTCCTGGGCTAAAAAACTATATTAAAAACATAATTTCTTAGATCATGGAACCATTACATAACTATTTAATAGTAAATGATTAAAAAAAAAAAAATTGTTCATCTACAATTCATCAAGGGTCTTGGGTTCGGTACATGGCAATTCCTCAGCTGAAATTACCCACTTTCTAGAAGCTGGGTGACTACCCGAGGGTCTGCAGATCTCATAGGCTCCATCCATGTAGGTTAACAGATTGAATAATTTATCGGTCACAGCAGGATTTAGGCCCTTATCCCTCAGCATAATAATTCACCATACAACTCGTTCGGTACATTGTAGAGATTATAATATTTCTAGGATAACGGATGTGCATATAAGTGATTTGTCCGAGATCTCGCTTAACCGCAAAATGTTCACCAATGAAGGCCGGAAGAGCCATGAGGCACTATAGATCCCACATGGTCCATTCGTGGCTGTTAACATTAAAGTTGAACCCTTAACCTTCAGCTTAGCAACTCAACACTCAACATATTGACAGTTACCTCACTCCCAAATAATGAATGGTACCATCGATAAATACAATGATAGTAATGAATGATTATCTATACATACGCACGTATAGTTTCCTTATGGCAGAACAAAAGCTGGCAATGGCGTAGAGAATACTTGGAAATAATGCTGGCCACAGGAGCGATGCTGATGTGTCGTTAGTGCCTGATTGTTCTGTTGCCCAGGACCTGTTTTCAATTTTAATTTTCCACTCTCTTGCTCTTGAATGATGTATCTCTTGTATAAAATAAAAGAAGTTGCTCAGTTTTTATAATGTGATTAAAAAATAGGTTGTCCAATTTTTACAATTTAAAAATTCAATTATATGAGATAAATATAAAAGCATTTATGAGAAATATAGATAAGATATATACATATATATATGTATACATAATAGCAAATATCTTAAATATGCGTATGTATATACATATTATAGAAATTATAATTAGTATAATTATTATACTTATATAAATAAACCTGTACCACTTCAACCCTTGAACGGGTCTGGGGTCAGTGCATAGTAGAGATTGTACTGTTTCATGGACAACGGTTCTGCAAGGAGGTGACTTGTCCTAGATCATGCTCGATCGCCAGATTTTCTTCCTTATTTTGGGTACCGTATTTTTATAACATTTTATAGAGGCTGGGTGACCCCAGGAGGGTCCTAGATCCCGTAAGATCCACCTCCGTCCGCAAACAGACTAAATTAAAGTCTTGCCTGCAGTGGGATCTGAACCAGGATTTCCGGGATGGCAACTCAGTGCTCTACCACCGAGCCACTCCGCTCCTTATAGAAATAAATATATAAATATTATAGAAAAGTAAAAGCTACTGTGTGTCATAAAGAATATATTAGGATATGACAGGATAAATTCCAAACAAAAATACCTAAGTTAGTGGTTCCCACACAATTTCCTTGTATGTATTTGCTGAGTTATATCCATCTTCCCTATTGTAATTTTTGGGGTATTTTGATAGTCTCTAATTTCTTTCTTTTTGTCAAAAATTTGTAAATATAAACAAAGTAAACAACACATACACCACTTTGAATGAACTTATTGAAATTTTTTTTTCTCTCATAGCCCTGAAGATGACCTACAAAGTACGTCGGCACAATTAGTAAATAAGTTATCACTTATTTGATGTTTATCTTGACTGCACCCCCCCCCCCAACTATTTCCATCCTGAATTTGATCTTTCAGTCAACTATTTTCCTCTCTAACAAATTTATTAGGCTTGATAATAAACACTATTAAATGTTTATAGTGTTTATTATCGTAGAATAGAAAATAATTCTTTAACAGTCCTTTTGTACACTCTAATATTTTATATTGCCACTTACAATGAATAACAAATGACAGTCATTTTTCAGTCATAACACATGCTAACATCTCCCTTGGTTGGCGACTTAAATTTTACTGGGTCGTTTCATATGAAATATTCGTTTTTATTATTTCTAAATATCAAAGTGGAGTATGTGTTATTCACTTTTATTTAAAAATCGTAATGAGCAGTTATTATTCTATTTTTTTAATAATATTTACTATCACTTAATTGGAACGATCATTGTTTAGTATGTCATCAAATATGAAATATGTCAAATATAAGCGATTTTGTTGTAATTTTCTTTATGAATTTAAACTAGGGCACTCCGCAGCCCAAATTGCAAGAAACATCATAACGAATTGGTCCGTATGGTGTTTGAGAAATTTTGCCATAAAAAAAATATTGGTTTCTGTGTGTTGGCCAATGAAAGGAATAACTAATTTCTCCTTTCTGCCCTAAACCCACCACATTCACATCCTACCGCGGGGATATTGACGTAATGCAATAAAAACTTATCAAAAAATAACCTGCATTGATTAATCCACCTCAATTGGTTAGTACGGGGGCTCAGTACATGGTAAAGACTGGACTGTTTCTTGGACAACCGTTGTGCAGGGAGTGCTAGATCACGGTCAACCGCCAGATTCCCACTCTCCCATTATTTGGTTACCTAGAGGTTGGGTGAACCCCAGGAGGGTCCTAGATCTCATAGGATCCATCTCCAGCCGCTAACAGATTAAATAAAAGTCAGTCAAGCAGCGGGATTTGAATCCATTGCAACTCAGAGCTCTGCACTGAGCCACTCCGCTCCCGTTGAAACTAAACGAACTGGGTCACTAAGTCCTTTCACGCCATACGTATCTCAAACAGATTTTCTCCTGTTCAGAAATTACGAATATTCTCTTTAAGATAAAATTTTTGGAAGCGATTATAAAGCCAAAACTCATTTTCAGAATTATTTTATTACATAAAAACTGAATATTTCAGTTCTGAGAGTGAAAATTAGATAAAACATTGGGAAAAATGAGACTAAAAATTTCGATTTCACAAACTTGTGTTTTCAATCACCTAATATCCTTACATTACTTGGTGCTGCTGGCAATCGATGCTACTGCTCTATAATGAAAATATTTCGAAACCGAAATATATCCAGAGCTCTCAAAATAAGAGTGTATCGTACTTTCCTTCAACCAGTGTTAAACATGTGGGAAAGAAAAATCCTCAGAAAGATCTTTGACCCTCCAAAAGAAGGAGATAGCTGGCGGATGAAGACAAACGAGGAACTTAGAAATGGTACACCAGATATTGTTGCCACGATTAAGAGATAAGATGGCTGGGGCACGTACAAAGAATGGAAAGAAGTAGACTACCAAAAATGATGATGGAGGGACACCCTGGGGGAAGGAAGATCAGAGGGAGACCAATACTTCGTTGGCTGCAGGATGTGGAGGAGGATCTTCGGTCGTTGGGTTCGGCAGAAGGAGAAGGGCAGCCGAAGACAGATTGGAGTGGAGGAGGATCACTGAGGAAGCCAAGGTCCTACAAGGATAGATATCTAGATAGATTGATATCCTTACAATTCCCCCCCAAAATGGGAAATAGTATGTTGAGTTTTGAGATTAAAATTAAAAGGATAAATGAAGTGATTTAATGTATACAAATATGTGTGTGTTTGTATATACATATTTTTTCTTGTAATTTGGCACACCTTCACACATCCAGCTACATATTTTTTTTTAAATAAGTTCAAAAATCATATTTTTCTTTAATTATTACTTTATTGTTTTGCTTTTCATAAAATTTGAATAGCCTCTTCTATATATTTCTGAATCAAGCTTAAATCAACTTCTCTTCCTTCCAGTAGGTTTTTTAAACATTCCCTCTAATTTTTCACGATACGTTCCTCACGCCAGATAGTGTTTCCATTCTTATCTCTCATTCCTTTCGGGGAAGTCAAGGCTCGTTAAACTGGACCCTCACACAGCTCAGGGGTAGAAGAGAGAAGGATGATGCTGATAAAAGTTGTATGTATATATATGTAAATATCAATTGTTTGATATATATACAAATTTATTGATAGTTATTTATACTCTCTATTATTGTTATCCCATTTATTTATTTTTTCTTTCTTTTTATATTTAAAAAAACTATTGTTATTTCAGGTAATTCGCGTTTTTTTTCATTCATTATTTAAATTCTTTCTCATTCAACAATTAAATTATAATAATTAACTATATTCTAAGACATAATAGCTTATAAATAATTATTTCTATTGTTATTCTTAAGGGACTTGTCCCAGATTAAATAAAGACTTTATTATTATTATGATATAAACTTTCCCTTGAAAACGAACATTTCTTATGAAACGATCTTTATCACATTTACATTAGACCACTCATATTGAACTTGTGTTCATTTAATGTCACTTTACGCTGCTATGGCTGATCGGACCATCCTACAGTGGGAGGTCTAAATTTCACCTATCCAGGTTTAATTAGGTAGGGATTTTTTTTAGACGAGTACCTGACATCATACAGGCTATGGACCCCCATTTAACGTCCTTTCCAAGGACGGCATACCCAAGGATTTTTTACTCTCTTTAAAAAATCCTAGGGTCACGTGGCTTTGAATTCGAGATCTTGGGCTTAGTAGGTTGTTAAGTTAACCACTAGAGCACAGGTCGCCATGCACACAGTGAAATTAGATATTTATTTAAAGTACCAAATGGATTGTATCATTGGGATATATTGGGCCAATCGCAATTATTTTCGTGTATATAGTATTTCTGATAAGGCGGTAAAGAGATTTATCACGGACAGAGAAGTTGAAACCATGGGCTGACATGTGGTTCTCTCCAGGCGGAACAAATATCCCCAAGTTTGTTCAAACTCAGATTGTTCGGGACAACAGGCCTTGTTGGGGCTATGCCGTGGTGTTTTAGTATTTAACATTTTTCAACTTTTAAAGGGGCTTTTTAACTTAAAAATATCAATTATCGAAGGCTAAAATTAGAAAATTATTTATTTGTTTGTATATTCGTAAAGTTTACGATTATCTATAAAACAAAAGAAATTCAATTCTACCTGAAAACAGATTCACAAAGAGCGTTACAAACAAAATTTAACAATAGTTGAAAGCAAAAAAAAAATAAGACAAATCTGACAGACTTATTGGAGTGTGCGATATTTTCTTCATAATTCGTAAGTACAATAAACACATTACAGTCAATAAATAGTCAGTTTTTAATATTTATTTATATATAAATCCTCCTTTCAACTCTTCTTTACGGATGTGAAACGGGCCGCTAATAGTGAAGGATGAACAACGCCTTAAGGTGTTCAAACAAAAGGCGTTGCGTAAAATATTCGGTCCAAAAAAGGATGCGACTAACGGAGAATTTGGGAGATTACACAACACAGGATTTTCAAAGCATGCTGCCGCTTAATATGCATGAAGTGATAACGTCACGAAGATTAAGTGCTTGTAAAGTTGCTGGGTTTAACGAGCGAATTCTTAAAAAGTTAAAAAGTATTGTGCCGACTGGGAAGCGTCTAGATGATAGACCGAGGCGGGAGGATTGCGTTAAGTGTGACCTGGCGGATTTGGGTTTGAGTATTGGTCTTACTCCAATATTTTGATCAGTAACATTGAGACATTCTTCTTGTAAACTATAAAAAATAATGAATTTCCTGTACCACAACGACCCGTGAACGAGTCTAGGGGTTCAGTACATGACTGTACTGTTTCATGTACAACGGTTCTGCAAGGAGGTGACTTGTCCTAAGTCACACTCAACCGCCAGATTTCCCCCCCCCCCTTATTTCGGGTACCCTATTTTTAAAATATTTTATAGAGGCTGGGTGAGCCCCAGGAGGGTCCTAGATCCTATATGATCCATCTCCGGCTGCAAACAGACTGAATAAAAGTAACTGCCCGCAGAGGGATTTGAACCAGGGTTTCCGGCATGGCAACTCAGTGCTCAACCACTGAGCCACTCCGCTCCCTTTGAGATCCTAATACCGCCTATAAATTGGGTGACCTCTTAGGACATCATCTGCACCATCAGTGAAGAATAAATATAATCCGAGAAAAGCACTCGGGGAGATGAAGACAGGAAAGAATGATAGTCCTGGGTCCTGTTGTTCATAGATTTAAGAACACTTTGTCTTCTTGGAACATTTGAAATGTTCTTGGATGAATTTTTGACCCTCACATTATTGAATAAACAATTAAAAAAAAAAAGATTTATCAATTTCTTGTCTGCCCACTGTTATATAAGATATAACAGTCAATAAGCTCACTAAAGTTATTCCATCGTTCCGCTCATCTTCTAACACTACCTATCCGTAAGCTCCTCATCACTTCTTTCATCTTTCCACACTTTGACTGTGGCTGAGTGGCATATGGTGGGCTCTCGAACAAGCTCGAGGAAAGAGGCTAATTATGAACAGCTCACTTCGGTTTGTCTTCGACTCCTTGAGGAAGTCTCATGTGCCCCATCTCTATGATAAGTTAAAGTGGCTCCTCCCTTCTATCCGTAGACTCTATTCTCTAGGTTCTTTATATACCAAACCATCAACTCCCAAAATCCATCTTATATCTGTAGTCTCCTACAATTCAAATCCTCTATCCAATCCCAGGGCACAAGCTCTCGCCTTTCTGACCTTTATATCCATTCCCACAGAACCAAAACTTTAGAGCGCTCCTTTCTCGCTCGGTCTACTTCTCTCTGGAACTCACTCCCACCTGATATCCTTCATGCAACTTCTTTGTCCACATTCAAATCCAAACTATACCTACATCTCCTTAATTCCCAAACAGATGCTCTCTAATCAATAAAAATTAATAGCTATATTCAACACAAATGATTGAGGAATTACTGTAAATATTCCACACTCATTGTGATACTATGATTCATATTATTAGATATTTTTATCGACTTTTTATTTTTCCATTAGCCAATTTCTGTTTATTGTAAATTTCCATTATATTATTTTATTTGTTATTCTCTATCAGAACACACCTTTTAGTTCATATTTAATTTTATGTTACTATGTAAATATTGCAGTATTATAATAATATAGCCGTTTGGCGAGATATATTTTTATTAATTCCTGTACAATTTTGTTAATTAAGGGACCTGGTCTATTCCAGTTTATTCCATTCTATTAAATATATATATGTATATATATATATATATATATATATATATATATATATAAATAAATAGTGTATATACAGTACTATAAATACGTATACAGTTGTTTACATTAAAGCAGGAAGTAGAGGTAATTGTTAAGCTGTTAGATTTTTTTTACTTCGCCGCATATAGATCCTAATTGATGGGGAACATTAGAATTGATGTATGAGGAAGTCAAAGAGGAAAGGTCCAATTAAACATTTGTTTCACAATTAGCTATCGTAATTACTGAATGTGAACGTTAATTGGAATGTTTCATTAGTTAATTAATTGCCCCATACTTACGCCTGATTGTGCCATTTCAAACACAGTTCGGCTAGGAGCTTATATTTGAATTTTATTATCTTCCTTTTTAATTATTTTTATTAGGCTTATAGGCGTTATTATGTTATTAAATTGCCGGATTATGCATTGTTTAAGAAGTGAATTTTATGAACAACAATTGAGCATATATTTATAAAGGCTGGTTGTGCCTTCGGAGGGTCTGCGATTTCACAGGATCGATAAATGAAAATTAACATAATTAATAAGTTATCCGTCATAGCTGGATTTGAATCCGGATCTCACCACTCTACCTGCTCCTCATAGAATACTATTTTAAGTGAAAACTCAAGTTCCACATTTTTTTTTTAAATTGAGGTAGTTTTAGTATTAATATATAAATAAGCATTAATATTGAAGTTAATTTGTTTTTAATTTTGATGTGTGATAATTAGTGCATATATAATTTTTTTTACGGTTATTGCATAAATAAGAAAAAATAATATCTCGAAACGTCGCCAAAATAAAGCTGTACGTTTACTGACTGAACCTAAAAAAAATTATTAAAATTTTTACATTAAATACTGAGGAAAATACACGGAGCGGAGTGGCTCAGTGGTAGAGCAGTGAGTTACCATGGCGGAAATCCTGGTTCAAATCCCGTTGCAGGCAACACTTTTATTTAGTCTGTTTGCAGCTGGAGATGGATCATATAGGATCTAGGACCCTCCAGGGGCTCACCCAGCATCTATAATATATAATAAAAAGTAGGGTACCCAAAAAAGGGGGGGAAATCTTGCGTTTGAGCGTGACCTAGGACCTTCTTAATCTTTACTCCTTACCGTTGAATGTGATTTTGTATATTTGCACCAAAAAATTGCCTTCTTGACGGAACTCAGTTGCTCACTTTTGATTTATTTATGTTTTTAATTGACTCGAATAGTATATGTTTTAGACATAAATATCTAAAGTCGTTATCGAGTATAGAACCTGAGGTCGGTCTGATCAGGAGTTTATGTAGGTACTAGGAGAGGAGTTATATTATTGGGCAGTATTATAAGATAAGGAGACAATAAATTAGGCTGAATAGTTGAGATATAGAATACACTGGCCGGCTACAGGAGCTCCATTAGCACAATTAGAAAGAGATCACATAGCTCTATCGCTCGCTATTGGCTATAGGTCCAATCCTGATAATTGGATATAGCTCCTTCCCATCTTCTGAAAGTAGCAGGAGTAGTTTTTAACAGGTTCGCAGAAGCTAAGAAAGGTGTGAAATATAAAAAATGTACGACAATAATTCATGAAGGGGATATATACAATACGTAGTACGGACTATATTGTTTCTAAAGCAATAACTCTCAACTTCAAGGTTTTTACCTTTATTAATGGAAACTCTAGACTGGAGAGTCTAGATGAGCCCCAGGAGGGTCTTCGTAATCCTGACTCGTTTTTAGTGCAGAGTTCTTCGTTGAGACGTCTTCTGTAATGGACAAAAAAAAAAATGGAAAATGTTTTCCTTCTTTAATCAATCCCAAAAATGTTCTTCCTTCCTTTTACAAAATTTTGTCCTAACTTGTTGTATTATTATAATTCAGTTGTAAATTTCTTTGAATAAAAAATAAAAAATAAAAAAATCATTACATCTTTAGTTATATCTGTTACAACTACACTACATAATTTATATTAAATAAACAAAAGCTCTGTACCACTACAATCCATGACGGGTTTTAGATTCTCTGCATGTAGAGAATACATAACATGTTAGAGGCTGGATTTTTCTAAGCCAACAGTCGTACCGGGAGGGAACACTATATCATTCTCTACAATATATGGGGTCAAATTAAAGCGGTGGTAACTTAGTAATCCCAGTAAATACGAAAATTACAGTTGAATGCGAAGACGTTAGTTATAATGAATGTCATTAGATAGCGTTTAGTTCTACGGCATGAGCTGAAAACAAGCCAGTATTTTGAAGTTGTACCAAAGCTTTCTTTTGTATCTCTGTAGTTGTACCGGATAATAGTAGTTTTACTTGGTTAATTGAGTTCCGATTTCGATAAATGAATTTTTATTAAAAACGCCGAATTCAATTCTCAAATCTGGGCACCTACAAAGAATGTACCGGAGCAGAATGACAAAAGGGAAATTCACGTATCTTAAACAGTTGAAAATGACCAACACGCGTATTTGTGGAGACGAAAAAAGGTCATCGAAGAGCTCGAGGTCTCTCCGTATAGTATTGAAAGACGTTCTTCACTAAGGAAGGGAGTTCAGAATGCTCCGGGCTTTCAAGGACCAATGAGAAAAATGAGCGCAATTTGGATGCTAGAGAGAAAGCGAAAACACGAGGAGAGAATTAAACAGATATCGAAGATAAGAAAAGAACAGTTGAAACAGACAGTCCATAGTGGCTCGATCGTAAAAAAAACAAAAACAAGTTAATAGAATGAATGATAATATCATTGCTGTTATCTCATGATATTATATATTATATATTATATAATAGCATGAGATAAAAGGAAGTAGAGAAATTACCCACTGGTAGGAACTCGAATAACGCATTCAAGGTAAAAGGCCACTAGGCCATATTCTTTTCAGACGCCTCATACGATATCGGGAACTGAAGACGTTGCTTGAAACTAGTGGGTTTAAGTGGGAGTAAAACTGTATAATTCTTGCTCTCAACGCTATTGAGCTAGAAGCGCTGGGATGTCTTGAAGTCTGGCTAGACTATATTTAGAATGTTTCCTGAACAGTTTGTAAATATTGTACATAGGGCTTGAAGAGAAAAAAGAGAAGACACGAAATTTGCGTTTATAGGCCGTTGAATAAGTCAATAAAAATTGTTGACGTCTAGAATGTAAAGTTTGTTCGGAAAACATGGAGATCTCGGGCACAAAATAGCAAAATTGTTTAAATTGTATATAAGATGGTGGTTCATTAAATGATAATAAAGTAACATAAAAAAAAAATAAGGCGGGTTGATCCATCAATAATTTTGATAGTCAGTAATTTTATCTCATCGTATTGAGATCCTAATAACCTGTAACATTACAACTCGTGAACGGGTCTGGGGTTAAGTACATGGTAGAGACTGTACTGTGTCATGTACAACGATTCTGCAAGGAGGTAACTTGTCCTGGGTCAGGGCCAACCGCCAGATTTCCTCCTTATTTCGGGTACCCTATTTTTATAATATTTTATAGAAACCGGGTGAGCCCCAGGAGGGTCCTAGATCCTATATGATCCATCTGCGGGTGTAAACAGACTAAATAAAAGTACATAGCAGGATATGAACTAGGATTTCCTACATGGCAACTCAGTGCTCTACGGGCTCAGCCGCTTTCTTTGAGATCCTAATACTACCTTTAAATTGGGTGACCTCTTAGGACATCATCTGCACTAGCAGTGAAGAATAAATATAATCTGAGAAAAGCACTCAGGGAGATGAAGACAGGAAAGAATGATAGTCCTGGGTCCTGTTGTTCATAGATTTAAGAACACTTTGTCTTCTTGGAACATTTGAAGTGTTCTTGGATGTATGTTCGAGCCTTGATAAAATACATTTTGAACATTAGACTCACCGAAATATACAAGCTACATTTCTCATCGATAATACTCCGACAACTTTCCAACAACCATCGCTAAGAGATGTCACTTAAGTTAGACTTGTCGCTTCGAGTGGTTGGGAGTAGTCTTTGTGGAGCGAATTGAAATTAGACTGGCTGGCTGAACTTCTACCGACACATTATATTTATTTTTTTAATTGTTTTCCAACAACTATGCCAAAATAAAACTTGATTATAAACCTTCAATAGACTAGGAAAAGTTATTCACTACAGATTTGAACTGCCAGACATGACCATTTGTGACATAACTGTTTGTAAGCTCAGTATTCCTCGTTTTGTAACCTCCTATTCTTCTTCTTCTTCTCTAAGTGCTTTCTTCATTATGAAGGTTGGCAGTCATTAGAGCTATACTAATTTTGGATACGGCAAATCTGAAATGTTGTTTTGTAGAACACTAGAACGTATCTCTCGTAAGCTCTCGTCATCTCAGAGTGTCCCAGGTATTGCAGGTTGTGTTATCACCACTTTTATATTTTCCTAATCCTCTGCATAACAGACTCGTATGTAACTCTATATATCTTATTTTGTGAATTCTTCTGTAAAACACTATTTATTCTTGTTATTTTTTTTTCATTAGCAATCTTATTTTCAATTCTAACGGCAGGCTTGAAAATTTGCTGTAAAATGTTCTCTTCATGTTTATAAAGTTATTGTCCTAAGTAATTTTAATGTAGCCACTTATATTGACCCAAAAGGACTAGTTATTGTAGCTATGAATAGCCTGCCACTGCACCATGATAACCATGGCTGGTAGGACCTTCTAGTAGCACCTACCAGGATGTCTATGTTCCCACAAGCAAAATAGGTCTGTAAGAAGACAACTATGCACAGTAAGAAAACATACATTTTTACTTCATTTTACTAAATATGCCGGGGCAACCTGTGGTCTAGTGGTTAGCATAACAAAATACTAAGCCCATAAGATATGGATTCGTTGCCCGGCAGGTGGCCCTAGGATTTTTAAAAGGAATAAAAAATCCTTGGTTATGCCGTCCTTCGGAAGGGACGTTAAATGGGGGTTCCGAGCCTGAACGATGTCAGGTACCCGTTAAAAATCCCTATCCTAATTAAACCTGGATAGGCAAATTTTAAAGCTCCCAATGTACCATCTTCCGATTAGCCATAGTAGCATAAAGTGACGTTAAATGAACAAACAAAATATGCCGATTACCTGCTCTATAATAAATAAATACAGTTCGTATATCCTATAATTTCTTTCCTAGAAGTTTCTTTCTATTAAAAGCAATTTCCCTTTTCATAACAACCAATGTTTTTGGAACATGAGTGTACAGCTCACTGTTGTGCTGTTGCCGGTTTCATACCTGATTTATTAATATTCTTTGCAATTTTTTTTACTAATATTTGTTAGCAAATTAATACTCCTCTGCCTATTTATAATTTCCATCCGGTCCTGGAGAGACGGCCGGAATCCCTCCGGAAGATTTCAATATTTCCTCTTATCTCCACAAACCCGATAAAATTAAATTCCTGAGGTTGAGGCTTATTTGGGAATAGGTTTGAGGTTGATAAGATTTTGAAGGCTGGTTTAGGACTAAGTAGATTTCCTTAAGCGAGTTAGCTGTGGGCCTTCGCAGCGCCACCGTCTCGTTCGTGAAAAAGGTCACAGTTGGAGGATGAACGGTTCCAACACAGGAATAACATTTTTAATTCGTTATGTTATGTTGCAACGTTATTTAGACGTAAAATTATTACGTCTAATATCATCTGATAGTCGATGGATAAAGTAGAAACTTTCCTTGTTCATACCATCAATTTAAATTACATTAATTATAATTTTGTTATATTGTTTTAGTTTTTAAATATTTTTATTTTGAAGAGAAAATATTTGCCCTGGCCGGGATTCGAACCTGGATCTCCGCCTCACCGTGGCAACGCTCTAACCATTTGAGCCACCGGGGTCGCTCCCTACCTAGGACTTCAAATCTTTTCTCTTCAAAATACCCGGGTTCGAATACTACACTAATTTTATACTACACCAACCATCGGTATTCGTAAATCATGATTCATTGTTTTTGGCTATATTAAAGTATAGAAGTACTGTGTATAGCCAAATGCTGTGTATAAAGTATAGAAATACATATTTATGCTAGAAAAGATTCTTCTTTTGTCTCTTGATGTCTTTTCTTTGAAATTTTCTATTTCCAGTTCTTCCTAGGTTCGTTATATACCACATGTGGTTATATTTATGGAGAGAGTAGGGTATAACTATGAGAGTTAAGGACTGGTGCTGCTTACGGTGAGATACGACTACAGTTGAAAACAACATTACTTGAAGTTTCTATTTAGTGCTAAAGTCTGGAGCTATTCAGCACATCCTCCTTGCGATGGAGTTGAGCTTCTTAAATAGTTTATTTGTATATATATATATATGTATATATATATATATATATATATATATATATATATATATATATATATATATATATATATATATATATATGTATTTATATTTATAGACAAGAACTGACTAGACGGTACAAACAACTATCACATCTACTGGACTACAGATCTTTACTTGACTTACGGAACAAACGACTTATCTATAATAGTATCCTAAAACCTATTTGGACATATGGAGCAGAACTTTGGGGTTCAGCAACAAAAGCCCACATACACAAGATACAAACACCACAGTCCAAAATTCTCAGAAAAATTGTTAATGCACCATAGTATATTCACACCATACACAACGACATGAACATTCCCTCTATAATATCATATATTCATAACAAATACATAACATTCCACTCATCGACACAATATCACCCAAACTCACTCGTTCTTCCGCTTTCCTACTCCCTGTTACCTGGACTTGAAAGAAAAAGATTAAAAAGGTCTTGGCCAAGAGACCTACTCACCTATTGATATTTTTACTCCATCATCATATAGAAGATCATGTAGAAATGCAAAGTGAAAAACACTAGGATCAAATTTGCTGAATGCGAAATTGCGCAGGTGCAAATGAAAATTAAATAATAAATAAATTTATATTTATATATTCTTATTATTTTTTTCAAAGCGAACTTCAAACACTGATCAATAAATGCGCCGTATTGGTCGATTACATGTTTTCCTGGTAAAACCATAATTCCGCCACTGTAAAACATATGAGGTTGCTGAGGGAAAAACTGAACCAAGTGATTTTCAGAACACTCTTTTGAAGCCCAAAATACTGTAATGTTAGATTGTTTCATTTAAAGTGACTTTATGGTGCAATACCTAGTAGGAAGGACGATGCTCCAATGAGAGCCTAAAATTATTGCCTATCTTAAAATAATTAGGACGGGGATCTTCAATGGGTTTCAATCGTATTAGGCTCTGAACCTACATTTTACGCCCCCTCTGAAGAATAGTATGGCTAAGAATTACTTACTGAGTGATCTCGAGTTTGTAGGTTGTAACGTTAACCACTATCACACGTGAACCACACAAGATTTGAGAACATGAACCCTGTGTATATTAAAACATGTTTCTCAAGCCCGGATTAGAAATATTTATGGAAGAAATTAGTAGGTGAAAGTAGAATTATTATTAAAAATTTGATAACAAAACGCTTGAAGTCCGTCGAAGTTTTTTTTTGTTTTTTTTTAATTTATTAATTGATATTTACAACTGTATTAAAATAATACATCAAGTAAAAGGGACTAAGCGATACATAATGTCATGTGAAAATGACAAGTAGAGAAACTACCCACTGGTAGTACTCAAATCACAAGTTCAACCAAGAAGTCACGGCTATCTTTTCAGATGCCTCGGAGGATTATCGGGAAGAGGAAACTAGGTTTGAAACAAGAGGGTTTGAGTGGAAATGAAGTTTGTTATGAAAGGATAGATATCGGGTTCTGGCCAAATCAGCAACAAATGGGACAGTAAGGTCGTTATGGATGACT
Source organism: Troilus luridus (assembly GCA_964056705.1). Classification (NCBI taxonomy): domain Eukaryota; kingdom Metazoa; phylum Arthropoda; class Insecta; order Hemiptera; family Pentatomidae; genus Troilus; species Troilus luridus. The sequence goes on along the minus strand of OZ057416.1, from coordinate 102,484,233 downwards.
TTATTCTTAACAAAATAAGGAGCATTAAGGCTTTTACGAAGGATTTTGGATTGTAGGGATTGGTTACGAGAGGAATTCGATGGCTTAGTGGAGCTCCAAAGCTCTACTCCGTAGGTCCAAATAGGTCGTATGATGGTTATGTAGATGAGTCTTTTGTAATTAATTGGGAGCTTAGAGCGTTTGTCTAGTAAGTGTTAAACGTTGAGCGGTTTCTTGTCTTTCCAGTCTCGTATGAGGATTCCAGGTTAATCGTTTGTCAAGATGCAACCCTAAGTATCGGATCTGTACTACAGGCACCAGTGGGATATTATTAAAGGATACTGAAGGGCAGGAAGTCATTGGTTTACGACGTAAGGTAAAAGTGATTTGATGCGATTTTTGAGAATTTATTTTAATTCTCCAGTTTTGACACCATTCTTCAAGATCAGTGATATGGGATTGGAGGCTTTGGGATGCAATAATTGGATTGGTGTTGACTGATAATACACATGTATCATCAGCATACATAAGAGGGATGAATAAACATTATTATGATTTACTTGGAAATTTCTGTTTGTGAGATTGGATTGAAGGATGAGAAAGTAGGTAGGTGGTAGGAATTGACGGAGTTTTGGATGTTTTAAAAAAATATTTATAAATTCTTGTAATAACGAAACTAGTTATTTGTTTAATCTCTACATTTTTTTTTTAAACGTATTTCAGTTTTATTTGTTTTACTCTTTGGTACATGATTCAGTAACTCGGGGCGGTTTTAAATCACCTAGAAAGCTCCAAAACTTTTTTTTTTTTCGGAAGGGCAAGCAATCCTAAATAAACGGGGTTGAACAGGAACTTTAAAACATAAATTAGAGATAGGAACCTTTAATTTTTTAAAAGGTTGAAGTGGATCTTGATATGGGGAGCCTGAATTTTAACTACTGGTTTATTCATAAGAAGTCTCAGCATCAAGTTTATGTTTGCCTTTCCTCTAATTACTTTTCCGGCAAAAACCACGTTCTTGTTTTCCCAAAGGAGCTCTGTAAACCTTGGAAATTTAAAACAATTTTACTGCCTCTTAATTGTAACTTTAGTGAACTTCTCGCAACGAAGTAAGTAATGTTACGGGAATTCATATTTTTGCATATCATCTTCCGTATGAACTGTTCAATGTTTACATTAGGTCTAATATATTTGATAATGTTAACAGTCTTTTTACTTCCCTGTATGTTGTATATAAAGTGAAGTAATTACTGAAATTTTCGATTTCCCGATTTCAAAGGATAAATCAGTTTTTACGGTCCCTAAATCCATTTTAAAATGCAGTATATATACAAAAAACTTCAGTTGTTTCTTCTGGTTTAGACCGTGTCGCTGAATTTTCTGCCAACGTTTCGCCAGACATGCTGCTGACATCCTCCAAGCTAAATTGAAACTCATATATCTATAATACTCATATAACTATAATAATATGAGTCTCAATTAAGCCTTGAAGAAGTAAGCAGCATGTCTGGCGAAAAGTAGGCAGAAAAATTCACCGACACAGTCTAAACCAGAAGAAACAACTGAAGTTTCTTCTACCTCGGCATAGTTTCATAGTTTCTTCGGCATAGTGGCATAGTTTCTTCTACCTCGGTTTCTTCTACCTAAGCGTACCTCGGCAGATGCAAAAGGCGTTGGGGGATAACGAACAATGTTTAAATAATGCGTTAAAATTTATTAAAAACACCAATATATACCAGTCAATTTGACATATACATTTACAGGTTTATGTGTATGTGTGTATGTGGGTTTGTGTGTGTGTATATGTGTGTATATATATATTGTCGGTGTGTATAATGTTATATGGATAATATAAATTTTATATTATATCATAAATCTTATATAATTATGTATAACGTTTTATTTTAATTTAAACAACTTCATATAAGTTACATTTCTATTATATGTTTAATATGTTAATATGGTTTTACTATGTGCCTAATATAGCATGGTATGTTATTATTTAAATAGTTAACAATATTTTTACTAAGTGTAATAAGGTAACTAGAATATATAAATGTAATTATGTAGGTAATGTAAATATGTATATTCTCTAGTGGTAATTATGTAGATACTGTAAATATTTATATTCTCCAGTAGTGAGGGCAATAATAACCATTTGTAGTTGTTTGCCCTTAAAATAAAACAACAACAACAACAGCCTTGAGGAAGTCAGCAGCATATCTGGCGAAACGTTAGCAGAAAATTCACCGACACGGTCTAAACCAGAAGAAACAACTGAAGTTTTTTGTATAAATAGTGGCCGTGGAAACATGAAAGAGTATGTAGTAAATACTTCTAAAGTTACACAACTCAAAAATAGGTTGTGATTTATGTCCATGAAAGAAATGGGTAAACATCTATCATCAATACTGTATCAACCCAGCTTCAGAATTTGTCTGCCAGATGGCACTTGTGTCACTCTTAGTGTCCTAATGATATTTCAAGATCGCTAATAGTTTTACCGTGTTTCCAAAAATGTATTTTTTTGACTTATGCTACTTTATACTAGTGTTATGTTTCCCGTGACGTCTGTAAGTACATTTATAATTTTCTCCCAAAATTCCCAATAGTGATGGGCTAAACAGTAAAATCTTTATAACTCGTTATGACATAAGTGCTACCATGTAATAACGTGTTCCAGTAACACGTTATTTGAGTAACTTAAATTAACTTAAAATATATTGTAATGTTAAATACTCTTTCAAGTTTCCACGACCACTATTTATACAAAAAACTTCAGTTGTTTCTTCTGGTTTAGACCGTGTCGGTGAATTTTCTGCCAACGTTTCGCCAGACATGCTGCTGACTTCCTCAAGGCTTAATTGAGACTGAAGATGTCCAGCCAACCAAGCAGCGACAATCAAGCCGAAATCCAGCCTATCAGACCCCAAGCAATCAGAAACCAGCCAATCACAGGCATGGAAAAACAGACTCCGACCCCGGACCCGAAGAAACCCGATCGACTAACGGAAGGAACCGATGAATCACGAGTGGACCCGAGTGGACCCGAGTGGCTACTATATAAGGCCGCGGGTTGGCTGGACATCTTCAGTCTCAATTAAGCCTTGAGGAAGTCAGCAACATGTCTGGCGAAACGTTGCCAGAAAATTCACCGACACGGTCTAAACCAGAAGAAACAACTGAAGTTTTTTGTATATTGTAATGTTGTTTCTTTATTATCTTCATAGATTTCATTCCAGTTTTTATTTTTTTAATTTCTTGTCAATTATTTTACAATTCAACCATATGTTCATCATATTTCATTTTATCTGTAAAACTGAAATAAATTCTTTGCTTACTTCTGTAAACTTTATTGACTTCACCCTCTTAACGTATTAAACATTAAACACAATACAATACAAATAATCATGTTTTCAACAATTTAATTTTTGAAGTTTTTTTTTTTTAATTTTTCTATCATTAATTTAGTTCAATAACTTATTCGATAACAAAGATAGCGGCACTTCGATAAAGTCCAAGACAGTTTAAAGGTTTAAATACATATTTAATTGATATTATTTCCATATTTATGTGCAAACTAGCAAAGTTTAATTTTTCAATCATTAATTGTGGTTGAAATTCTTCTCTATTTCCTATATAGAATAAGTTTTTATTTCATCTAAAGGTGTTTCTGAACAAAGTTAGTTTCTTAAAGTGATCAGAATAAGGTAAGTGATAGCGCTTCTGACTGCACTCTTTTGTTGCAATCTCTACAAGACATTTATAACATTGATGGACATAGTTATCTCGCTTACTGTGATAACGCCTCGGCCTTCAGCTCTTATTGAAATCATGTCGAAGTGCGATCTGTTGATGAAACGATGAAGGAGTTATTCTAATAACGGGGTCGTTCTGGTAACACGTTATCACGGTAAGCATTATTTTTCAATATCACGTTATTTTAGATTGTGACGTTAGTTGACGTTAGTTCACTACTTCCCAATAGGAACCCTGGTAACAATTGAGAGAGAGAGAAGGTGGGAGGGGAGTGTGTGAGAGAGATTTTTTGGGACGATTTCAAACTATTTCTTCGAATAAGTATTTTTTCTATTCTATGTCCTGCATATTTAAACAAAAAAAAATTTCTTGTTCATTTAACGCTACTTTATGCTGCTAAGGCTAAGCGACATTTACTAGACATACGTTCTAAGCTCTCAATTAATTACAAAAGACATAATAATGTACTTTCATCCCTCTTCTCCCAATCTGCTGCTGTTCCTCAAGGTAGTAACCTTACCCCAATCCTCTATACAGTTTATAGAGCTGACATCCCAACTCATCCTAACACTATCCTTACCACGTATGCTGATGATACATGTGTATTAACAGTCAACACCAACCCAGTTATTGCACCCCAAAGCCTCCAATCCCATATCACTGATCTTGAAGAATGGTGTCAAAAATGGAGAATTAAAATAAATTCTCAAAAATCGCATCAAATCACTTTTACCTTACGTCGTAAACCAATGACTTCCTGCCCTTCAGTATCCTTTAAGAATACCCTACTGGTGCCTGTAGATCCGATACTTAGGATTGCACCTCGACAAACGATTAACCTGGAATCCTCATACTAGACTGAAAAGACAAGAAACCGCTCTACGTTTCAGGCTACTTCAACACTTACTAGACAAACGCTCTAACCTCCCAATCAACTACAAAAGACTAATGTACATGACCATCATACGACCTATTTGGACTTACGGAGCTTTGGGGCTCCACTAAGCCATCGAATTCCTCTCGTATCCAATCCCTACATTCCAAAATCCTTCGTAAAATCCTCAACGCTCCTTACTTTGTTACGGACAAAGTAATCCATAATGACCTTAATGTCCCATTTATTGCTGATCTGGCCCGAATCCGATATCAATCTTTTCATGACAAACTTCATTCCCACTCAAACCCACTAGTTTCCAACCTAGCAACCTCTTCAATTCCTGATAATCCTCCGATGCGTTTTTCTGATGGCCTAGTGATCTGCTAAGTAACTTGCTATTTGAGTACTAATGTTGGGTAGTTTCTCTACTTGCCTTTATCTTATGTCATTATTCATCTTTCATTATATTTACTGGATGTATTCTATTATACAGTTGTAAATTTGAATAAATAATTAAAACAAAAAAGGCTAATTGGACGATGCTAGAGGGGAAGCCCTATGAATTATAAATTTTACTTAGGATAAGGAAGTTTAAAGAGTACCTGTCACCGCACAAGTTGGGGACATTTTACATACCTTCCTTAGAATTAAAAAGTCTAAATCTGTCAGCCGTTCAGAGGAACCGCGATCTTAGGCGAAGAATGCTAACAATTCCACCACCCCAACTTTCTTTGTTGAAGTTAATTCATATAGGTATCTATCTCTTACTCGAGTTGCAATGTCATTAATACTTTCCATTGAATTTGCATTTGTAATATCATCGAATTATCGTTAATAGTATGAATTAAAGCTATAGAAGAAGGCTATTGTACTATATTTCTCTTTGATATTTCATGCATCTGTACTTCATTTGACGGTTATTACAAGTGATTATTGCGATGCTAGATCCTAGTCCTATCACGTACTGAACTAAAGTTGAGTAGCGGACTCCACAAGCGAGCCAGATAAGGAGATATCGAACAGCTTGACGCTAAGAGCCGCTATAGACCCACTTATCCTTCTCCTCCCACAGCCTGGAGCCATTCCCAAATGGTTCCTTCCTCTGTGGCAGTGTCATCTCTGCAGATCCGGGAGACATCCTCGATCTCGAGTAAGCCGCCCAGGAGTAGATAGGACTTGAGCAATTGCCATTGTTTGGTCTAGCTAATGACTTCATTAGAGGGAATGAAAACGATAAGATTATAAATTGAATAAATTTATAACCTTTTAAGTCAAAAATTTGAAATGAATAATTCCTTAAATCTTTAGCAGTTTTTTCTAAAACTCCTTAGAAGAGAGTTTGTAATCTTATAAACAGTGACAATACTACGGTGAGATTCCTAATTTTTTCCTAGTAATTATTAGGATAGGGATCTTCAACGAGTATCTGACAGAGTCACTTAAAGCCTAGTGGTTAGAACAACAAACCTACTATGCCCTAGATCGCGGGTTCACTGCCCAGCAGGTCTACTAAGGACAAAAAATGTCTTGATTATCCCGTCTTTCGGAGGGGTCATAAGATGGGGATACCAAGCCTGTGCGGTGTCGAGTACTCGTTAAAGATCACTATCCAAAAATTAAATGCTAAATAGTCATAGTAGCATTTAATGGCGTTAAGTTTTAAGTAAATTAAATTAATTAGTCTTTTTATATATATCGAGTAGCTTTTGCCCACGGGTTCGCTCGCGTGGAATCTGGTCTGCCACATAAAGTTTCGTGACAGATCATTTTAAATAAATAATTTAATTTTTTTTAAACTATAAGTTACTCGTACATCCGAAATTTCGAACTGACGGATTCGATACAATCTTTGAACCCCTATTATAATAAGGGCGAAATCCTTGGGGGTGGAATTTTTTAGTGCTCATTTAAGCTATACAAGGAAACTATTTGCGAATTTCAAGATGCTTAGTTCAGTGGTCTCTGCTGTGCGTTGACCGCTGGGTGTGTTAGTCAATCAGGTTACAGTTTTGTATAAACTTCGCCTATGTGGTGTGTTGATAAAAGTAGCCTATGTCCTTCCCCAGGCTTGAGATTATCCATATCAAATTTCATCACAGACGGATCAGCACAGCCGTGAAACATACATTGACACTGATTAACAAACGGGACTGACAGAAGTTTACTGTTGTTCGTGTCAGTAAAGGATTAGTATGTAATGTTATTGAATTTATCGAAAAGGATTACTTAGTATTGCGGTCCTACTTACCGACTGCAATATTCTCCAGTAAACTTTTTTTTTTTTTTCTTTAGCCCCTTTGGGTTTGAAGGTTTCTAAGTAGAATCAAAGATAGGATGAAGAGGTATCTCTTGTACAGTACGATGTACATTTTAAGAGGAGGATGAGAAGGTGGAAGGTCCTAATTTATTTATTTATATTTACTAACTTTAGATGTTTCCGGTGATGGGGCTCACCCTGTCCTTTTCCTTTTATTTGTTTATTTTATTAATTTCTCAGTTCAGGCTGAGACTTTGTACGTGATCTTGCCACGTTTGTGGCCGTCCTGCTGGGGTGTGTCCGAAAAAAAGGGTTAGTACAGTATTTCAGGCTGTCGAAAAATTTAATGTGTCTACGTTTAATGAAGTCTGTAACTGTCGGTATGTCGTGAGTAGTGTGTAGGAGGTCCGTTTTTGTTTTGTTTAATGTTGTGTGTCTCACTATGCATTGCAGTATGCCATTCTGAAATTGTTGGAGCTTTTTCGCTGTTGCAGGCGTGATGTTGCCTAACAATGGTGCTCCGTAAAGGAGTGCCGGTCTGAGGATGCTGTATAGATAGTAATCTTGTAAGATGAGCTAGAATTTAAAGAACTTTTATCTTTGGGTTCATTATGTTAAAAAAATATTCAGTAGCCGCTAAAAATCGATAGACTTAGATATGCAGAACGGCAAAGAACTCAAACCTCTACTTAACCAAAGTATTGGTAAATATCATAAAAAATTAAAAATTAGTTATTTAAAATTAAAAAGTTGCTAAAAACTCGGTTATTGATCATAATAAAATGGAACTATATAACCTAACCGGGTGGGGGGGGGGGGGGGGGGGTAGAAAAATTCCTCATTTATTGATATATTTTTTTTGTCGATATCTCAGTCTTGTGATAAACGATTCATGAAGTATAAAAATCGATTGACTTCAAAAATGTCACTGATATCATAATTTTAAACAAATACAAAATATATAAGAAACGACATTAAAAAAAAAATAGTTGAACTTTTATTTAGGCTTATTTTTTATTCAGAAATTTTATCTAAAACTTTTAGCTTTCAGGTTTACATGTAATTATTCGTAATTCTTTGTTAACATGGCCGGAATGTGGTTTAAACAATAGACTTAATCACGGCCTGTTGGTCTAGGGGTATGATTCTCGCTTCGGGTGCGAGAGGTCCCGGGTTCAAATCCCGGACAGGCCCACTCGTTTTTTTTTCATATCCCGTTATTAAGAAATTCATCAATTGTAATTGTCATAGGAATTTAAAAAATGTACTAGTGTATAGTGTGAAAATTACCGAAATTCTAGAACATTTTTTTTTCTAAATCAGATAAGGTTTATTACTAAAATAATTGAAATCTAGGTTATCGATAACGGAGGTTCAGTCTGAAGGTGCCCATTATATAAGAGTACTAACATCATATTAAACTTAATCTGGGGACCATCTGTGGTGTAGCTGTTAGCATAACAAACTACTAAGCCCAAGATTCATAGCCCGAGAGCTGGGTATAGGATTTTTTAAAGGGAGTAAAATATCCTTAGTAACGCCGTCCTTCAGAAGGGACGTTAAACAGGGATCTCAAGCCTGTACGATGTCAGGTACTCGTTAAAAATCCCTATCCTAATTACACCTGGATAGGCAACATTTAGAGTTCACAGTGTAGCATAGTCCGATTAGCCACAGCATCATTAAGTAACGTTAAATGATCAAACAAAAAACTAATTCTGGGGAAGAAAATATTGTGTTTGCATTTTAAAGTAAAATTGGATGTAATGCCAGCATACCTCTACGTGCATTTTAGTAAGACCAAAGTCAAAACAACTGTGATACTAGAAACCATTATCTGAAGTTAAGTACTCGGTCGGGATCGTATTATTTCTTCTTTGCAGGATTAAGGGTACCAACTTTATAGTACCAACTACGCTCTACTACATAAAACCCAAGTTTAATAATATGTGTAGAAAGTTTTTAATAAAAGGAAATGAATACAATATTCTTAACCATATTAGTATTGATAGTAAACATTTAGACGTACAATTTTTGTTCCAGAAAATTTTTAATATTTTTCTCTTAAACATGAGAAAGGAAAACAAATGATATATCGTTTAAAAAAAACTGTAAGTTCGTATGAGCCCATCGTTTATGTAATATCCAAATAAATATAGTTTCATGAGGGCATCTAAGCTACAAATTACATATGCATCCGAAGCACTTATGTTTGGAAGTTTAAAAGCTCAAGTCTTTGTGTTACATTACTATCTTCGTTGTATATTCATTATTTCTTTTCTTTTGATTTTTGTTATTCAGTGTATGGGGTATCGGCCCAAACACCTAAGTCTGGTATGGGGGGCTGCCCCTTAAAGGGTGTACAGACACACCCTTCTCCCTGCTTCACATTTTCTGATGTTCTGGATGAGGCTAATTCCTGAGACAGTACTTATTTGTACCCTCAGGTTGCAAGGAGAATCCCTCCTCCTTTTTCCGGGCTTGGGGCCGGCAACTACCTCTGGGAGGCAGCAGGCGGAGTTTATGAACAAAGGTTATGAGAATTGGCAGGATGCCTCACCGAAAAATGAGAGTCATAAGAATTAAGGACAAGCCCATCGAACAGGTGAGAACCTTTAAATATCTGGGAGCACACCTTGATGAGAATGGAGTCATGGACAATGAAATCCGGGAGAGGGTCAACTCAGCTGGTAAATTGTTCCATGCACGAAATAAAAGGTTCCTGAATAAAAGAGAAGTATCCAAGGACACAAAGTTGAGAGTATATAAATCTACTTTTCTCCCCATATTAACATACTCCTCGGAATCTTGGGCGTTGACCACCAAACATAAAAGTAGGATCCAGGCTTCAGAAATGAGATTCCGAAGGAAGATAGAAGGAAAAACAAGACGAGACCGAATTCGCAACTCGATCATTAGATCAAGCCTCGGAGTGGACCCTGCGGAAAAAGTCATTGAAGAAAACAGTCTAAGTTGGTTTGGGCATATTTTAAGAATGGAAAATAACAGGCTGGCCAAGATTACTTACGAGGCTAAGGTTGAAGGAAGAAGGCCCAGAGGAAGACCCCGACGCACCTGGGAAGATGGTATTAAGGAAAGCTTCTCAAAGAGAAGTCTGGAATGGAATAGAAGGAGAGAAATGGTAGAAGATCGTACGGTGTGGTCCGGGCTATACATAAAGAAACCTCACACTGCAGAGCGGTAGAGAGGAACGACTATGATGATGATATTCATTATATAACGTCAAACTATGCTGCTATAACTTTCCGGACCATTTAACAGCGGAAATCATATATTTAGCCTATCCAGGTTTAACTAGGATAGGGATTTTTTAAAGAGTACATGACATAGGGGACCCCCATCTTACGCCCCTTCCAAAGGATGGCATAACCAAGAATTTTTAACACCCATTAAAAAAATCTTGAAGCCGGATTACGCACCCGCGATCTTGGGCGTATTAGGTTGTAACAGTTGTACTCGTATTTGAGACTTTATGCTTCTAATGTGGAACTTTTTCACTCTAGTTCTGACAATTACTTTATATCTCTTTTGAGCTTTTTTTTTCGAAATTAGGATAAAAATAATATAATGATGGGTATAAAATACTGTAGAACTATCTTTTATGAGATTTTATACTGTGCTCAGAAGCTTCGGACAATTTTTAAGGATGGAATGCCTCGAAATTTTAGTCAAAATTAAGCCATTTTATAGGTTATGATAAATTTGAATGTGATGAAGTTTAGGAATATTGATTTATTTTGCAATATTAAGACTTTTTATTCCTTAGGCAGGCCAAGAAAAGAGTTCATAGAGTGTGGTCTCAAAGCGAAACTGAAGAAGTTAGTTTGACTACTTGAAGAGTGATCTCTCAGCAACTTCACTATCTGGCAGAATGAAAACCGAGTAAGTTCAAAATACAGGAACATATTTTGAGGTTGATTAATCTTAATATTACTGTCATCAACTAGAGTTAATTCTAAATTATTTTAAAAAAAACCCATAAATATTCTCTTACTGAAGTCTCGGGGTTTATTTATAAATGATAAAGGACGCTAAGGAATAATTAATTTTTCACAAATTAAGGTATTATATTACAAACTTGTACTATCCTTCATATTTTTAATTACAGGTAAGTTCTAACATTTTTAATTTGTTAACAACCATACATCGATCATGTGTGTCAAATGCTATGTACCGTACTGGGCATTATTATAAATATAAATATATATATTTGCATCAAGAGCAAATGACTCCCTCTTTGAAAAGACACTCTCTGAACAGATCCCGAAGAGGAAGGAGCGGCGATACGTAAGGAGGCCGACGAACGATGCGTATCCTGGCGCAGGAGTATCCAAAGGCGGCCAGGCCGAGACCTTACCTATAGACCTAATCTTCCCCCCCCGTTTCACAAGATAAGTTATAATTTAAGTTCTTTATGTATTTCATAGCAATTTTATATAATATCTAAATCGTTAATTGTATTAATATTTCATTATAGTTCTTTTGGTGGCCATATGCACTGTCTACTTGTGAATAATATATTGATGGTTTAATTAATTAGTAAACTGGTAAACACAATACCAATCTCTGGAATAGAATCTAATTAAGAATAAAGTTAAGACATTTAGCGTGATAATAATTTGAGTAACCTCTTAAATGATTATTCTGGCATTCCAAAATCAATTAGAATATTTTAAATATATTTAAGACTATAAAACATAGCAGTAAATTTTCCTGGGGCTCATCTTCAATAAAATGGCCCCCCTAACTACAATCGAAAAAAATCTATTCTATCACATTCCTGAACAACTGTTGGCTTGCTTAGAAACGCGTTGATGTGGAAAAAGTTTTTTTAATGAAAATTAAAAAACTTGAAGAGTCACTTTATTTTATTGGTGTTACCTTTGTCCAATTTATTCCATTTTAACCAATCTCGTTAACGTATAATGAAATATATTCCATTAATTATATGGAATTTAATATCAGTCAGGTCTTCCTTATTGAAATATAGTGACAGGGATTAAATGCCAGAGTTTCCTGATTTCTACATTAAATTTTATAAATACTCTCTTATTATCAACACTAATATATATGTATTAATTACACTTTACTATGTAAAAACATTGTAAAGTTTATAAAAAAATTAATTAAAACATGAACTTATATATCTTTTAACCTTTTTATTTAACTTATATTGTGTTTCAGTGCCTTCAATAAAAAAGAAATCTTGCCTCTACGAATTGGATGTAGTAATCGTACTAGTAGACAAGCAAGGTTTTCCAGGTTTAAGATTATTTAAATAAGTATAGATAAGGCTATAAAAGAGAAAAATATTAAGAATACGAGTAAGGATTATAAATATAATATGTTGGGAAATAATAAATCCATTATTATAAACTTTATTTAAGATGTTTCGGATTGTCTGATTTGGGTCAAATATACACCGTTTTGTTGTATAATTTGTTTCCATTTGATAGGTAGCTTCATAATGCTTCTCTCATAGAAGTCTTGGTCTGTATTAGAGAAAAACTCTAGTAATAGAAGGAATTTTTGCAATGCGAGAAACAGGTGGTAATCGCTTGGTGCCAGGTCTGGACTATATGGCGGATGAATTAAAACTTCCCAACCAAGCTCCCGGAGTTTCTGGCGAGTCACTACAGACGTGTGTGCCCTTGCGTCTTCCTGATGGAACACAACACCTCTTCTGTTGGCCAATACTGGTCGTTTCTGGTCAATCGCGAACTTCAAACGGTCCAGCTGTTGAAAGTAGAGATATGAATTTTGTGTTTGGTCATGTGAAAGCAACTCATACCACCGTTTGAGCTACTTCACCACGCTTTGACCACGATCGTTTTCGCACAATATGTTCTATGTGAACCATTTCTCATCCCCAGTCAACATCCGTTAAAGAAATGGGTCGATTTCATTCTGTTTGGTCAAGGCTTCGCAGATGGAAATTCGCTCCATTATGTTTTCTTGCTTTAATTGGTGTCACCCAAACATCGAGCTTCTTTATGAATCTAGCTTTTCGTAAATAGTTTAAAACTGTTTTATGGTCGATCTTTAGCTCCTGGGCGATGCTACGACTACTAACATGCCGGTCAACTTCAATTATTTCTGTGATTTTATCGACATTTTCGACGACGGGCCTGCCTATGCGAGGTGCATCTTTAACATCAAAAATGCCTGAACGGAATCGACGAAGCGAAAATTGCACGTAATAAGCTGTTACAGTATCGGCACCATTAACACCATTCTCAATTTACGCGGCCTGGCTTGCATTTTCGCCTTTATCAAAGAAAAACAATAAAATGTACCGAATTTTCTCTTGGTTGACTTCTATTGTTAACAACCTGTATCTCACAACTGAATGGAACAAACAAAAAACAGCCAACGATTTTTTTTAGTGTGAAATGTCACCTTGGCAACGAGCATAAACTTGCAATTCTTTGATCGATACTTTATGAGATATTGATCACTACAACCATCTACCGAGAAAATAACGGATTTCTTTTTCCCTAACCTATTATGTAGAATAGAATAGAAAAGAAAAATAATTTTATTCTAGGACCAAGTCCCATAAGGATAATAGATGTGTACAAAATTTAATAAATATATGTACATATAGATTCATTATTAGAATAATACAACATTTAAATACTAACATGAAAACAAATATAAACTAAAAGGTGTGTTCAGATAGGGAATAACAAAAAGCACAGAAAATTATAGCATACAAATTTACAATTAAAAGAAATAAGCATAGAAAAAAAATACATAAAAACATCTAAAATGTAAATATAATATCATCATATGTGATGCATTTTTACTGTAATTCATCAACCAATTCTGATGAATATGAACTATTAATTATTACTGATTAGAGAGCATCTGTTTGGGAATTAAGGAGATGTAGGAAAAGCTTGGATTTGAATATGGGTGAGGAAGACGGATGACGGATATCAGGTGGGAGTGAGTTCCAAAAATATGTCTTGGATATACATAATATATATGTATTTATTAGAGTAATATATTTCATACTATTTGTTTTAACAAAACTATTTGTTTTTCTTTTAAAACTTACTGATGATGAAACATTATATAAATCATAAAAAATATTTAGGAATCAATTATTTCATTCATTCAATTGTCATTAATTAATACAAAAAATAACATGAAAAAACAACAATTCATATTAAAATGTGATTCGGAGATAGTAAATTTACGTATGAAAAGAATAGTTGAATATTCTACTATATATGGGAGTATTATGTTAAGGAAAATATGGCCCTGAATAGAGTAATGGATCAGGTAGGGTGAACTCTCACCTGCTATCCCTGGGAAATCTCTGGCCTTGCCCTGTGTACTCAACAACCACGCCTTCCTTGCAAATAAATAAAACTTTGACATATTGTATATTATATAAAATGTACATTGATTCTATGAGTTTGGTTTTTGTAGTAATTACAGTTACCTAGACAATTTTTAATAATTTGTTATATAGATTATATTTCGTATACTTGATTAAATTAAAAAATTGAAATTTCTGATAACTCCATTTTATTGAAAAAAGTTTATGTAATTTCCAAGATATGTTACGATATTCCAGCATACATTTATTATGTAATGAGGTAGAATGACATTTGGGAGATTTGGGTGTTTGGATTGTGTGTTAGGTTAGTAAAAAAAGGGCGTGGGGCTCACCTCAAACTAAAGATGGCACTGTTTCTAGGATATTAGCCTTTATCCTGGAAACAGTGCCATCTGCAGGGAAGAGATTTGTCCGGGATCACCCTCAACCGCTAGGTTTTTCTCCCATTTGAGGGTAACTATTATATAGCTATACACCATATACGATATACCCCTGGAGGGTCTGCACATCCCGCTGGGTCCATCTGAGACTGCTAACAGATTAAATAATTATCTGTCAGTGCTGGATTTGAACCTAGTAATCCAGTGCTATACACATTGAGCTACTTCGCTGCTATAAATAAATTAAATAATCTCATTTGAAAAGAAAAGATATGTCCAGAACCGGGACTCGAACCTGGGTCGTCCAGATCGCTAGTCTGGAACTCTACCAATTGAGCTATCCTGGCCCAATCGAGCACGCCTTGGATATATAGATATATTACGTGCTCGATTGGGCCAGGATAGCTCAAATGTTAGAGTTCCAGACTAGCGATCTGGACGACCCAGGTTCGAGTTCCTGTCCTGGACATATCTTTTCTTTTCAAATAAAAATATTTAATTATTTTTTCTCCTAGTACCTGTGATGTAGGTGTCGGGTTGTAATTTAGTTGTAGGAGATAAATGAATAAATGTGATAAGATCCTTTGCAGACACTTCTGGGGCTCACCCATCTTCTATGAAGTTGGAGCACTTAATTGAACCTGGTGATTGGACTTACTCTCCGCTAAATGCCCTACCTGGCTTGAAAACAGAACAACCGATCATGTACTGAGTTTTCATTGGCTAAATGATTTATTTCAATGTGAGTGGGGTAGAGCACTGAGTTGAATTGCTGAGGATAGCGAGTTCAAAGCTGTATGTGGTAGATAATTTATTTAATCTGTTAACCGCTATGGATGGATCCTGTAAGATCTGTAGACCATCCTGTGGCTAATCCAGCTTCTATAAAGTGGATCAACCTAGTGGTTGAGCTTCAATCTCTGTCAAATCACCTCCCTGCACAACCGTTTTCGAAGAAACAGTACAGTCTCAACCATATTATGAGTCCCTAGACCCTTCATGCGTTGTAGTGGTACAGTTTATTTATTGTTATCAACCTTTACACAGAATATATTTAAGGTCTCTTAAGTCCAAAGAATTAATTCTCGGAATACGTTAGTCCACTCAACTATCAGTCCAGTATGTTTTGAGCACAACGCCCAGTTTTTTTTATGTAGGCGAACCTTAAAACCGTTGTTTTACTAACATGAGTTGTTGTAATTTTGTTTTCTTATTTTCTCATCTTTAATTATATTATATAACCTATTTACTTTATATTATATAGATAGTTATTTAAACTTCGGTCCCAATGGTTTAGCTAATAGAAGCCACAACTACCGCGCGACTCTCTCAATCACTATACCTGCCAACTGGGTAGATTATATTAGTTGCCCATTAAACCAGTCATAGCCTGTTCCCCAACTCAGATTGCCCCAACTGGGTTTAGGTAATCCTCTTTAAGTAATTACACCTCTGTGTTTCCATCTATTAGTGTCATCGAGGGCGAGAACTTTGGGATTTAAATACCTCCATGGTATCCTCCGACCATTAAAGGTAAGAACCAAAACTATACAGGCTACTAAATAAATTGTTCCCTTTTAAAATCATCATTAAAAAAAAAAGAAGCAAAGCATGATTTAATTATTTGTAAATGTAGATGAAATAATAATGGAAATACACTAATATTTCTCTCAATTTCTTTTTTTATATCTATCAGGGAGCATAGTTTGTAGAGCGCTGCACTGCTGTGATGAAATTATCGTGGTCAAATTTGGATGTGGAAGATAGTTTTTTTTTAATCTGTTTACATCCAAAGGAATGTAACCAGCAGTGGAACCTGCAGACCCTCCAGGGGCTCAGCCATCCTTTAAAGCGTGGGAACCAAAAAAACAAAAAAAACTAACCAGCCAAAAACTCTCCACTAACTCATTAATAGGGTCTTCTCTATATTTACAATTTTTCCCTTCAAAATGCAGTTTTCCCTTCCTCCTGGAAAAAAGCAATAATCCATCCCATTAACAAATCACCCAATCCCTCAAACCCTAATGATTTTCGGCCTATCTCTATACTCTCTAACCTTTCCAAACCCCTTGAAAGAATAGTTCAATCCCAAATGTCAAATTTTCTGGAGCAGTCCAAACTCCTTGATCCACTTCAATCAGGATTCCGGCCTGGCTTCTCCACTCAATCTGCCCTCGTTAAAATAACCACCGACATGCATACTGCCATGGACGAAAAACAACTAACAGTACTAATTCTACTCGACTTTTCAAAAGCATTCGATTCGCCGAACCATTCCATCCTTTTCTCTAAACTAAAATCCCTTTCCTTTTCCAACAGTTCCATACTCTGGGTTAAAGCTTTCCTCTCGGATATGACTCAAGCAGTCTCCATCCCTAATCAACCCCTATCCTCTTTCCTACCGCTGAACACAGGAGTGGCACAGGGTTCTAGTATTTCCCCACTTCTTTTCAACTGTTACATTAACGACCTTCCCAAATCAATCCTCCACTGTTCCCACCATCTGTACGCCGATGATTCCCAGATCTATCTATCCTTTCCTCCATCTGAGATAATAGTTGCATTCGACAAAATTCAAGGTGACCTAGATAGGATCAGTGCCTGGGCAAACTTGAATAAACTGTCGTTGAATGCCGCGAAAACTCAGGCCATCCTTATTGGTTCCAGCACCCTTCTTAAATCTATCAATTCGCTTCCCCAATTAACCTTAAATGATCACCCTATTGCCTTCAGTCCCTCTGTTAAAAACCTCGGGATCATTTTCGACCAATCCCTCTCATGGAAACCCCACATTTCCCAAATTTCCCGCCGAGCAATAAGCTCTCTAAAGTTATTTCATCGTTCCAGGCATCTTCTAACACTACCCATACGTAAGGTCCTCATCACTTCTTTTATCTTTCCTCACTTTGGCTATGGCTGTGTGGCATATGGTGGCCTCTCGATCAGGCTCGAGGAGAGGTTGAAGCGAATTATGAACTGTTCGCTTCGATTTGTCTTCGACGCCCCGAGGAGGTCTCATGTGTCCCGCCGTTACAATGAGTTAAAATGGCTTTTCCTTTCTATCCGTACACTCCATTTCCTTGGTTCTTACTTATATCAAACTATCAACTCACAACATCCGCCTTATAACTATAGTCTCCTACAATTCAAATCCTCTATCCAATCCCAGGGCACAAGATCTTGCCCTTCTGATCTGTATATCCGGTCCAGAACCAAAACTTTTGAGCGCTCCTTTCTAGCCCGTTCTATCTCTCTTTGGAACTCTCTTCCTCTCGATATCCGCCATGCGTCTTCTTTAACCTCATTTAAAAACAAATTTTTCCTACATCTTCTTAATTCCCAATCAGATGCTTTATAATCAATTTATAATTTATAGATATATTCAAATTGATTGATTGATGAACTACTGTAAATATTCCTCATTCATAATAATGCCATTGTTTTTTTGTTCTTTTTATTATCAGATGTTATTATTTATTTACTTATTTTTCCAAAAGCTTATTTCTTTTTATTGTAAATATGTCTGTTCTTTTATTTTAATTTTGTATCACATTTTCTTATTCTCTACATACAAAACATACCTCTTTAGTTATTTACTTTCAGGATATTATGTAATTATTGTTTTATTTTGATGTAGGCCTTTGGCCAGATATATAGTCATTTATTTTGTTCTTCTCTGTTATTCTAAAGGGACCTGGTCCCAGAATAAAATTTGTTTTCTATTCTATTCTATATAATTAGGTTACATGTTAAATTTCTGAAACATATGGAGTTATTTCATATAAATAATCATAGTTACCGCATGCATGCGTTTTCCGAAGCAGACCCCATTAATGCAGCCTTTTAAACCAAATAATCTAGCTGCGTGTTAGAATTTGGTACTTCTAATCTATTATAGTAGAATAGATAGAGATATTTTGATTATTCAGATTTTACTGAAGCTTATTCTTTTAGTAGCCACGGATGGACCCTGGGGGTCTGCCGACGCTCCATATACCACGCCTGTAATAATCACAGACAAATCACCTTCCTATACAACAGTACAATCTCTAGCATGTATTGAACCCAAGAAACTTCATAGGTTGTAGGGGTACAGGTTTTTATATATTTTTATAGATATAATAGTTTAATAATTTACCATATATTACATAAAACATATAACATTTAAATAATTATTCTTGTTGTATTAGGAATACGCGGTGATGTTTTAAATAAAGTAAAGTCATCGAAATACTGAATGGAACTACTTCCTTTCTTATTCAGTACATGTTATTATCCATTATATGAACTACATGTACATAATTTGTACTACAAGTACATGTAACATGTGTTACAAGTACATGTAGTACATTTTATGGTATCTTAGAATCTATTATTATTAATGAATCTCCGAATATTTGCATTAAGTTTTAAATAAATTTTTTGGTTACAAAATTTTCTAACAGTTATTCAAGGAAGGTTCATTCTTAACTGTCATCTTTATCAAGAAATTCAAAGAATGACCAAGTATAAAGCATCCTCTTGAGAACCTGCTTTATAAATAATTTGACCTTTAACCAGATTAGACTGATCAAATATCTTGCAAGGTGAAGCATAAGGATGAAAACATCGAGTCTCTATAAATACATTCTGTATACTAAGATCTCTTATCCCTAAAAACATCGAAAATATCGTAAAATCCGCTGAATGAACCAACATGTTTCAAGAAGATGATAGAGTTTGATAAAAGTTTATGAATTCAGTGTTGTTTAGTCAAAGTTCGTAGGTTAACTTTGTAATTCGTAACGAAGCGGAACCTCGTATGAATAACAATTACGCTCTGGGTAGGACTGTATATAAAAGAATTTGAACAAGGTTCGCAATTGTAGAGAGAAAAAAAAATAATAGTCAGAGGAAATCTAAACCAATTAAATCAAATTGACTTAGCATGGCAGTAGATCATGCAGCCGTGCAGGCAAAACCTCCCTGGGCCTCCAAATGCATTTGTCTGTCCAGAGAAAGTTAGGCGGCGCTTTTCGAATGGTGAGCCGATCGGTTGAGAATTCCTCTGGCTGATTTTACACTCATTAGCAAGTAAAAGGGCAAATACAAATCTTTTTAATGGAAAAACATAAAAATGAAAAAACTGGAAGGCAACTGGCTTGAGCAAAATTTGGAAGGTAAAAACCTTGAACATGAGAGCTAGTAAGGCGACTGTCTCGTACGGAGGCCAAAGCGTGAAGAAGAAGGAGAAAGGTGGGGGAAAATAGACCGCGATCTTATCTCTAGTATAGTATAGTATAGTTGCCACTAATATCCACTAGATAGAGGGAAATTCGTGAATTGGACTCTGTTTCACAATAAAATTAATTTATTTTACGAAGAACGCCTAATGGCGTGAACAGTGTTAATTGGTGTATTTGATTAAATTCAGTCAACAATAGAAGTGAAACTAATAAAATTATTGAATGTAGTTATGAATATATTCATACGTCAGAATATATGAAATACATGGTCCAATTCTGATCATTATCGTTTCTTGTGGAACTCTGTTGAATAAGTCTGCTTCAACAATAACTTTTCGTATTCCCAAAGATCAAGTCTCCTAACCAACCCACAAAGTTCTAATAGGGAGCTGAGCATGGAAGGCAGGTAAGGAGATGATTCCTGACGTGGAATGCATGGTGGGTATTCTGAAGAGAATGCAATGAGAAGATAGCGGATGCATGTCAGGGACAGTGGAGGAGAGCAACAAAAGGGGCCCAGGTTGCATGTCAGGGACAGTGGAGGAGAGCAACAAATGGGGCCCAGGTTGCATGTCAGGGACAGTGGAGGAGAGCAGCAAAAGGGGCCCAGGTTGCATGTCAGGGACAGTGGAGGAGAGCAACAAAAGGGGCCCAGGTTGCATGTCAGGGACAGTGGAGGAGAGCAACAAAAGGGGCCCAGGTTGCATGTCAGGGACAGTGGAGGAGAGCAACAAAAGGGGCCCAGGTTGCATGTCAGGGACAGTGGAGGAGAGCAACAAAAGGGGCCCTGGTTGCATGTCAGGGACAGTTGAGGAGAGCAACAAAAGGGGCCCAGGTTGCATGTCAGGGACAGTGGAGGAGAGCAACAAAAGGGGCCCAGGTTGCATGTCAGGGACAGTGGAGGAGAGCAACAATAGGGGCCCAGGTTGCATGTCAGGGACAGTGGAGAAGAGCAACAAAATGGGCCCAGGTTCTTGCAGTGCCAAATATACTCGTAAATAAGGAAATACCCGGGAATACATTTGTTTTTTTACTAAATTCAAATGGTACCAACTACCATTATTGGCTGTTTAGTGCCTCGCATAAATTGTAACACTATTCGCAGATCAAGTACTCGTAGCGAAGACTCTGGGGGTTTGTCCTATATCACGTTACTTCAAAAAATCACTGTTACTTTAAAATCCTGACAATAAAAAAGCATGAAAATATGTATGTATATTGAAGTTCATTTGTGTTCAGGTTGTGTAAGTTATGGATCCACCACACATTGTACAAGAAGCAAATAATGTTATTTCAAATTTGTTGCCAGCTAAATCAAAATTGTAAATCAAAACAACAATTCGAAATTGTAATAATAGCACATTTAATTCCAGTTTTTGAATTTAATGTAAACCATAACATGATATAAAATATTATAGCGTATAGTTTGCCTTTTTACATCCCATCTGGAAATAAAATCTTGTATGCCCCTCGGGACTAAATTGATCATTATTCCCAGCAATAGTTTACTCCCTCGGCTTGGCCTCGTGAGTAAAGATAATTATCGCTATTAGCTCGGGTACAAACTTACAGCTGAGGGAATAATGATCTTCTTTATTCCCTAGGTCCATAGGTAACTATTTTAATTCAGCTTATTTATATTTTGTTTATTCATTTGCTACTGTAAATAATAAATAAATCATTGGGGTTTCAATGTAGAGTTATTCTGTCAAAAGATTACCTTATTGGTTTGAAACATATTTGTCTAACTGCGATTAATTATTGCCATATAATCCACTCTTTTTCAAATATTCCATTTTTTATAATATAATTTTCACATGGTTCCAGTTGATGATTTCACAGCTTTTGTAGGAATGTTGTAAGTAATTATTAAAGCACTACAGAGTTCAAATTTTCATTCGTTTCCTTTTTAATATTTCGAAAATAAAAATAATCTTGGGTTTTTTAGGAAAAAAAAAGTATAATTTTGGGGAATGAAAATATTTCAGTATATGGCTCATTCTATGAATATTGGGCAACTCTATGTCTTCGGACACTTTCAATTATTAAGTTAAATAAAACTTATAAAAAATAATGCATTTAATGATAAGTTAATTCAGTGTATTTCTTTTTATAGATATGCATACATTTAATGCAATGGTAAAAATATCAGTCCCTAGCCTTGTCAGTTCATTAAAAGTTAGTATTTTGGGCCCTACATTTTTTAATCCATTTCTTTAAAACGATATAAGGACTTATAAACATAAAGTAACTCATCTGAACTCAAACATTTAATCAGAATTTTCAACGAAATAAATAAATAAATCTCAAGTCAATATGTTGTCAACAACTTTGAGCATCTGGCCCTAGCTGATAACGGAATTTCAAATTTCGCGCGAAATGAACGAGCCATTGAACGAATGACAAGTTGGCATAAATATATGTACAATGAAGTTGGCAACAGAAAGAAAATATGGATGTCAGACATTTTGTTTCACATTGTTTACGTGTCGAGTTTAGGACGTGCACGCGTTTTTCAAGTCACTGTGTCAGGCCCTAGATAAATAATTTTGTTAAACAAAATATAGTATATTCGCTGATTCTTTAATCATTACAATTAATTTGTTTGTTCTTTTAGATAGATGACAATATATATAGAATTATTTAGTTTTAAACAAGCGTATTCTTAATTTATTGTTGAAATCGTCAGTCCCTAGTACGTCAGTCCCTTGCTATGATTGTGACTAGGGACTGGCGGAGAGGCCAGGGACTTATGAACTAGTGCATTGAGCCTGCATTAAAAGTCAAACTATATTTTGCTTGTTATGCCACGTGTTAAATCAATTAATTTTTTTAGATATGCCGAGGCCTAAGAAAAGACAAAAATTGTCGAAGGAAGAAATAGCCTCAAAAAAGTCCATTGCTGCAAAGGCTCGATTACTGAAGATTAAAAGTGATCCTGTTTTATTAGCTCAACACAAGGAGAAAGAAAGACTGAAGTATTTAAAAAAGAAAGAAAATGTACCAAGGATATGACTGCAAGAGACCAAAGAATAACTCGAAAAAATTGGAAGAAATATTCATCGGAAAGGATTATAGACTAAATAAAAAAGTTAACGGGCTGGTAATAATTTTGTTTATAATAAAAACACGCCGCCCTCATCTGAGGATGAAATGCCAAGGGAAAATGAACCTGCAGAGTCTTTGAATAACGACATTGTAAACCGAAATTTGAAAAGGCATTAGAGAAATAAAAGCCAAGAAAATCAGTCCCTAGCTGCCAAAATGTTTAAAATCCATAATTTCTCGTAAATTACTAGATCAAGTGACTGCCCCTTTTAAATTCGGTATACTTATTTAATTATTTACCATATACACAACATGAAGATCTGTTTGGGATTTAATTATTATACAGTCCTCAAGGTAGTATCCTTGGCCCAATCCTTTATACAGTTTATACAGCTGACATCCCAACTCATCCTAATACTAACCTTACCACATATGCTGATGATACATGTGTATTATCAGTCAACACCAATCCAGTTATTGTATCCCAAAGCCTCCAATCCCATATCACTGATCTTGAAGAATGGTGCCAGAACTGGAGAATTAAAATAAATTCTCAAAAATCCCATCAAATCACTTTTACCTTACGTCGTAAACCAATGACTTCCTGCCCTTCAGTATCCTTTAATAATATCCCACTTGTGCCTGTAGAACAGATCCGATACTTAGGGTTGCACCTCGATTAAACGATTAACCTGGAATCCTCATACGAGACTGAAAAGACAAGAAACCGCTCGACGTTTCAGGCTTCTTCAACATTTACTAGACAAACGCTCTAACCTCCCAATCAATTACAAAAGACTCATCTACATGACCATCATACGACCTATTTGGACTTATGGAGTAGAGCTTTGGGGCTCCACTAAGCCATCGAATTCTTCTCGTATCCAATCCCTACAATCCAAAATCCTTCGTAAAATCCTCAACGCTCCTTATTTTGTTAAGAATATAGTCATCCATAACGACCTTAATGTCCCATTTGTTGCTGATCTGGCCCGATCCCGGTATCTATCCTTTCATAACAAATTTCATTTCCACTCAAACCCTCTAGTTTCAAACCTAGCTTCCTCTTCAATTCCCGATAATCCTCCGAGGCGTCTGAGAAGAAGATGGCCACGTGACCTTCTTAGTTGAACCTGCGACTTGAGTACTACCAGTGGGTAGTTTCTCTACTTGTCATTATATCATGTCATTATGTATCACTCAGCCAATTTACTTGTTATATTACTGTAATATAGTTGTAAATATCAATAAATAAATAATAAAAAAAATTATTATACAGACAAAAAAAGTTCACAAATCACCCTATTTTCATGGAATGACCCATAAATCCTTTAATCAAGAATTAAAAGTTTCAACAAAGATTTCGAAGTATAGACGATGATATAATTTAGTATGTACTAGTCAATTCTTTATTAATATAGAGTTAATAATAATGGGAGCGGAGTGGCTCAGTGGTAGAGCACTGAGTTGCCATGCCGAAAATCCGGGTTCAAATCCCGCTGCTGGGAAGTCTTTTATTTAGTCTGTTAGCAGCCGGAGATGGATCATATAGGATCTAGCACACTCCTGGTATAGTATTATGTAAGTAGTAGGTAAGTTGAATAGGCATAAGGTCCTTTTTTTTTAAAAGTTATTTATTGAAATTGACAACTGTATAATAGTATACGTCCAGTAAATATAATGAAAGATGAATAATGACACTAGGCAAAGGCAAGTGGAGAAAGTGGGTAGTTTCTGGGTAGTTTAGTTGGGTATTACTCAAATAGCAAATTCAACTTAGAAGGTCACGAGGCCATCTTCTTTTCAGACGCCTCGGAGGATTATCAGGAATTGAAGAGGAAGGTTTGAAACTAAAGGGTTTGAGTTGGAATGAAGTTTGTAATGAAAGATAGATACCGGGTTCGGGGCAAATCAGCAACAAATGGGACATTAAGGTCGTTATGGATGACTTTATTCTAAACAAAATAAGGAGCGCTGAGGATTTTACGAAGGATTTTGGATTGTATAAATTGGATACGAGAGGAATTCGATGGATTAGTGGAGCCCCAAAGCTCTACTCCGTAAGTCCAAATAGGTCGTATGATGGTCATGTAGATGAGTCTTTTGTAATTAATTGAGAGCTTAGAGCGTTTGTCTAGTAAGTGTTGAAGTAGCCTGAAACGTCGAGCGGTTTCTTGTATTTTCAGTCTAGTTTGAGGATAGTCGTAAAGTCAGATTTAGAGTATTCAATAAGTTATAATGATAGTCAGTTATAAAGGACTCCAATAAGCTTGTTCATATAAGAAATTCTGTTGTATAGTTGTGTTCAATATCTATATTCAACTAATAAGAATACATCTTTCTTACAAGTCCTTTATCATTTGTTTCCCGTAGATGTAGTAGGCATTAATTTTACCTATGCAGGTATAATGGGATGGGGATCTTTAACGGGTACCTGACACCAGACGCGCGGGATTCCCATTTTATCCCCCTTCCGATGGACGGCATAACTAAGCATTTTTAATCCCTTTAAACAATTTTAAAGTCTACTTCCGGGTTGCGAACAACAATGTACTGAATGCAAGATCCTCCATGGGTCGTACAGGTACAGTTTTTTTTTTTTTAACTGGACTACATGAAGGTAGTTTTGGATTAAAATATTTCCATACATTTTTGTCATGAAACTAGCCTTAAGTGCTAAACGAATAAACTGGAACAAATGTATTCAAAATGAGAAATCAATGTCATCACGTTAAAAAATGTAAATGATAAGAGATTAGTGAATTTAAAGAGCAAATATTTCTTTTCTAAAGTTTTTTTTAGGTTAGAAAATGGACCTAGTAGCTCTTTGCTGTTTGCTGTTTTTTATCAGCTGTTTGTTAATTATCATCATACCCTATGCTCCCTTGAGGAAAACAAATCCAATGTTTTCATTTCCCTAAAAGCATGGCCGTGGGAAGTTGCATCAATCTTCTATTGTTTAAACGAAAGGAAACATTTTTAGTAATTTTCTCTTGTTTAAACTATCAAGGCAGAAACTAATATTGCAGATGATTGTGTTTGAATTTTCGTTGTTTAATGGGATCAAATCAAATATTTATTTTTCCTTAAATAAACATTGAAGTATCTGGATGATAAAACGGCTACAATAAAAGGAATCCTATACCAAGAAACAAGTTCTGTGCTCATGTGTTTTATAAGTTTTGCAGAAAATGATTGGGAGTATGGCCAATAACATTATAAAAGCTGTACCATTGTAACCCATGGCGGGTTTGGGGTTAAGCACATACTAGATACTGCACTGTTTATTAGACAACGGTTATGCAGGGAGGTGATTTGTCGGCTCCAGGTAAGCCAGTCCCAATTTTTTAATTTGTGTTACATACTTTCCTATTACTCCTACTAAGATAATCTGAACGGACTGATCCTAATAGGTTTCCATTGTATTCTAACCAGCGTGAAATGGTCAAGATTCAAGCTTCAAGGTCAAGAATTTTCTTCGAAATAAACTCTATAAGTTCTAGGCCAGATTCGAACCGGCGCCAATGCACACTCTTGGTTTACTAAGTGAGGCCTAAACTCTATTGTCGAAAACCCTAATATAAGTTTAGTAATTTTCATTAAAGATACATTCTTTAAAAGCTTTTAGTATCTCATATATGCATGTTACACTAAAGTTAAAATTATGTTCAAAGAATTATATATACCGTATATTAATGAATTTATCAATAAATTATGCAAAAAATTCTTTAATAAGTGTAACCACAATAAAAACCCACTTATAAAAAAAATATAGGGAACTACACACAAAATAGTACAAAGCGGTATATGCATAAAATAACAAAGCATTTATTGCTATAGGATACCAAATTATATTATATTATTGTTATTGTTCATATAAGATATATATATAGATGTAGATAAGTTACTAAGAATGTATAGATACAATTTTTGTTTATTTTGATTATAATTTAATAATAAAGAAAACCTTATTCCAGTCAACAATTGTTGTTAAAAAATTAACAAAAGATTAAAAGACGTTTCGACATTTATCTGCCATTCTCAATTTTAGTTCTTCACACAGCCTTCTTTAAATTTACAAGTCACAATCATTACTTGAGGTCAAACATATTAAAAAGTCAAAAAATATATAAACTACTGGAACTCAACTGATTGTGACTTGTAAATTTAAAGAAGGCTGTGTGAAGAACTAAAATTGAGAATGGCAGATAAATGTCGAAACGTCATTTAATCTTTTGTTAATTTTTTAACAACAATTGTTGACTGGAATGAGGTTTTCTTCATTATCAAATTATATAGATCAAGAAGAGTAGTCCAGTATATAAGAAATATCTTATAAAGAAAATGAATTTGATTATAATTTTTTTTTCTCACTGCTGTAAGTTTTTTTGTATATTTTTTTCTTTCATTGTATATGTGATTCTTTATAGATACAATTAAATTTGTCTATTAAGTTTTTTAAGTTTGAGACTGGTGTGTTAGGTACAGCATATTACTTTTGTGAAATGTAGCAAATTATATTAGAAATAAAAAAATTAAAAAAAAGTATCTCATATATGGGGTGTTTCTTGCTCCTATGGCAGGTGGTACTAGGGTTTTTTAAAGGGAGTAAATACTCTCGGTTATGACGTCCTTCGCATGGAACATTAAATAGGGGTCCCGAGCCTATGTCGTGGCAGGTACTCGTTAAAAATCTCTATCCTAATTATACTTGGATAGATAAAATTTAAGACTCCCCCTGTAGCATCGTTCGAATAATCATCAAAAACTGACAGTGTAGTTAGATACTGTCAGTAATACTGATCGTGTATGGGCAATACTGATGTATTGAAGTGGGTATTGATGTCTGATAGTTCACTCCACCATTCCTTATTTAAACCGGGAGGGGATACTGACAGTATGACTGATCGTGTATGCCCGTTTCTTTCATTCCTCAGTATTTTGTAGCTGTACAGTGCGACGCATCAACTGATTTCCGATGCAGTAATGACAATATAGCCACATTTTTCAAAAGTTATAAATGATTTATGTAATGTTTTTCTTAAAACTTCATTTTTTTTTTTATAACAGGATGGAACTTAATTTTATACGTAAAATTGTGTATTGTACATGGACAATTTTTTTCTTAGTGTCTAAACGAGAGCTTCACAGGTTTCTATCACAATCCGGCTGATGGAAAATTCATCGTTGAAAACTTTAAGTCCTCAAAATTTCAGCCTGTTGCTAAATAGCGTAGGGTAACTGCCAACCGCTGTTTTGGGCATATACTTTCCCTCATATTTGTATCTTGTTTTTTACTATGAGGAGAAACCATATTTAATAAATTATTGAATACGTGTTCCTTCATCCGAAAATAATTATAGTAATCTGATTGTTCCTTTACTGAAATCGCGTTGATAAAGTTTTAATGGGTGAACTTATCCCTGTCCAATAGCCAATCCTTTACCCACAAGCGTCTTTTCCTCTTTTTTTTCCAATGCCATGGCGATCACAATTGCTAAACACGCTCTACCCATTAAAAAAAAATAGGTATAAATCTGCGGGAGAAAAAGCTGACTGTTCTCATGGCGAGCTAACTGTTAACTGAGATATTTTTATTTATTTATTTCTAATTTTTACATTAGTAAAACACAGAGAGAGTTTGGTTAGAAGTTTTACAAAAATAATCTTCTTCTTCTTCCCAAGGCTCTACAGCCCTTGCAGGGCCCTGGCCTCCGCAACAACGCCTCTCCAGTCCTCCCTGTCAGCAGCTCGACCTCTCCACTGTCTGATCCCCATCCTCTGCAGATCGTTCTCTACATCATCCAGCCATCGCAGCCTGGGCCTTCCTCTTCTTCTTTTACCTCCTGGTTTGCCATATAATAGCTTCTTTGGGTACCTATCTTCTCCCATTCTTTCTACGTGCCCAAGCCATCTTATACGTGTAGATTTAATAAAGGTGACTAGGTCTGGTGCATTGTATAGGTCCTGAAGCTCTCTATTATTTCTAGACCTCCATTGGCCTTCATTACATACTGGCCCAAATATCTGCCGAAGCACCTTCCTCTCCCAGATCTGCAGCATCTTTTCGCATTCCTGTGTCAGGACCCACGTTTCACAAGCGTATGTAACAATCGGTCTTAGGATTGTTTTATAAATCAATAATTACAAAAATAATAGTACATAAAAATAACAGAATAGTAAACATGCATAAAAAGAAAGTAGATAATTATAATACTAAACACTGTAATGAAGATAAAATCAAAAATATAGCCCTGAGTCGACACTACATCAAAATATGGAAGATGAGTTAGATACTGACAGTTATATTGATCGTGCATGGTGTAAAAGTACTGAAGGGTGATTCCTCAGTATTTTCGTCATTCCAATACTGTCAGTAATGTTGACCGTGTATGGGCCCCTTAACAACTGATATCACCCAAGCATATTTTAAGAAGTTATTCAACCTTTATAAAGAATGGGAATCGTTAATTTTGACTATTAAAAGACTTATTTAGACTTGAGGAGTTAATCGCTCAACACGAACAAATACGAATAAAGCCATTCTTAACCTTGACCTCAAGGTCCCATTTGTTGCTGATTTGGCCCGAACCCGATATCAATCTTTTCAAGAAAAACATAATTCCCATTCAACCCACTAGTTTCAAACCTAGCAACTTCTTCAATTTCAGATGATCATACGAGGCATCTGAAAAGGAGATGCTCTCGTGACCTTCTAAGTTGGATTTTTTCTAAGTTGAACTATACTTACTGGACAATCACTTTAAGTTCCCAGTTAATAACGAAAGATTCATATTAATAGCTATTTGGATTTGCGAAGTAGAGCTTTGAGGCTCCGCTAAGCTTTCGAATTCCTCTTGTATCCAATCCTTAAAATCCAAATTACTTCGTGAAATCCTTAATTCTACTTATTTTGTTACGAATAAAGTCATCCTTAGTGACCTCAATGGCTCATTTGTTACTGATTTGGCCCGAACCCGATATCAGTTCCTTCATGACGAACTTTACTCCCACTCAAACCCAATGGTTTCAAACTTCCTCTCTAATTCCTGATGGCCCTCCGAGATACATGAACAGAAGCTGGCCTCATAAGCTTCTAAGTTGAATTTGTTATTCGATTACTACCGCTTTTTATATGCCATTATGTATCATTAATTATATTTACTTGTATTTTTATAATACAGTTGTAAATTTCAATAAGTAAATTTTTTAAAAATCTTTAATGCTGGGAAAAATTACCGGTAGTTCGATTTCGACCAAATCACCTTCTTACACAACATTTACTGTGGAATCAGTTCCATATCCTGAACCCCAAACCCTTGATGGACTGTAAAAATACAAAGATTTATATGTTTATATGATTGATTATTGATGAAACCATTCCTCCTCTCAATAATATAATACCGCTTCCATTATATTCTCTACTAAATCCTCCGGGAATCAACATATGACAGTAAGAGAAGAGGAGGTTAGTAATCAAGAGGACAAGAGAAGCGACATGGGAATTGAAGCGACGAGGATTGATAATAGTGATAAATTAACGGAGATATTAGCAAAGACAGGATAATCCTCGGATGACGGCCTGCGGTGATGTTTATGTGTCCTCGCCGTTGGTGTGTCACCTCGAATACTGTCATCTAGCTCCCGCGTGGGTCGTAGAGTCACCAAGCTATATGGGAATATAAGAATATCAGCAATAATAGCGAAATTTCGTCTTTACTGTTTTACTAGCTTTTGCCCATGGCTTCGCTCGCGTGGAATTTGGTGTGCCACATAAAGTTTCATGACAGATCATTTTAAATAAATAATTTAATTTTTTTTAAACTATAAGTTACTCGTACATCCGAAATTTCAGATGCCTAACTTCAAAACTGACGGATTCCATACAATCTTTGAGCCCTATTATATTAAGGGGGAAATCCTCGGAGGTGGAATTGTCCACATTCCTTTCTAAGTACTGGGTGTGTTAGTCAATCAGGTTACAGTTTTATATAAACTTCGCCTGTGTTGTGTGTTGATAAATAGTAGCCTATGTCCTTCCCCAGGCTTGGATTATCGATATCAAGTTTCGTCACAGCCGTGGAACATACTTTGACACTGTTTAACAAACGGGACGGTCAGAAGTTTACTGTTGTTCGTGTCAGTAAAGGATTAGTATGTAATGTTATTGAATTTATTGAAAAGGATTACCCAGTTTAACGGTTTCACTTGTCGTACGGGAGCAGCGAGAAGTGAACTATGTTACTTGATTTGTTTTGTTCAGCGAAAATATGTAGATTATGCGAGTCAGAAACACGTGAGGAAGCATACAAACTTTGCCCCCCTTTTTCACCACCATAGGGGTAGAATTTCGGTAAATCCTTTCTAATCGGATGCCTACGTCATACAAAGAACACACCTTCCAAGTTTCAGGTCTCTTCGATCAGCGGTTTAGGCTGTGCGTTGATCCCTCAGTCATTCAGAATAAACCATTTTTTATGTATACCTAGATTATAAAAAACCCAAAAAAAAACAAATATTTTTTCATATACGAATTTATTATCTTGAGATAATTGTACGGGATCAGGCAAGCAGCAACTTCTGTAAAAACCCATCGATATTCCAACCCATTTACACGAAACCTCGACAAATTATATAACTGAACCTTCCTGGTGAATCACTTTATCTATTGGTGAAAACCGCATGAAAATCCGTGCAGTTATTGAGTTTACCGCGGACAAACGCGGCCGAGGACTTTGTTTTATAGTATGTATTGATTTCATAAATAAATCTCCATTAATAATAGGAAAAGGAAATGATGTTGGGGATTCATCAGTTATGACTTTGAATAGTTACAGAAATGCTAACTATAGTTAGTTACAGATAACAATTGACACATGAGTGTTCTTTTAGGTTTAAAAAAAAAGCATGTCAACCTTTTGTCCATCTCTGAAAAATTATGATTCTTGAAATCCCCTTTATTTTAAAAATAAAACATGGAAAGGTAATGTTTCCCTTATAATTCATTAATGTTTATTTATTCATCATGTACTTATCTCCGCAAAACTAGAAGATGTTAGTATTAGATAAAAGATCTGTAGGAAAAATAAAAAAGCATGAAGGTCTCATTACATCGATGAATGTATTGTTTTAAAGCCTAATGTAGGCCAAGATCCGTCACAGGTTCGGTTCACGGCTGTTAACAAAATACAAAATTGTCTGCCTTTCGAACTGGTCTCGGACTTGAGGCAAAAAAAAAATACAGTAAATCATCAATATTTTACTTGCAGTATTTTTGACTTTGCTACGTTTCCCAGAACTAACATAAGGTTGGAATAAGAAAACCTTTGCCCAGAGAAATCCGATGACCAGACGTCAGGAGTAACATATTGCCTCAACTTCCAATTTGAATTCATACCCCGTGAAAGCTCCACCTTAACCTTAGCTAGACAACCTAGGACTTCTAAGCGTCTGTCCTCAACGATCCTTCTTACTTAAGCACTATAAGCTCTTGTCTTTGTAAAAAATACTCTAAAAAATCTTTAGTCAATCCAACATCTAATTATTAGTCCTTGGTTGTTAATCTTTTAGTTAAGTTTAGCAATATTAAGTTGATAAGATAATTATGTAAAGAAGAGTTCGCTGAAATCACAAGGATTAGCATTAAAGTTAAACATGACTGTGCTTTGTTATTCACAATTAGTTACCCTTGAAACATTAAAGTGTAGCTTTAGTTAATGGTAGAATCTATTCAATTCTAAACTAACGATCGTGCAGGAAGACGATTTGTCCGAAATCGATCTTTTTTCTCTCAATATTATAAGATTACATACTCTATGGGTAGATCGCTGAGTTAATGTGCTAAAGGTCTCTGGTTCAAACTTTGCTGTGGTAGACAAATTATTTAATCTGTTAATAGCCACGAATCGACTCTGCGGGAACTGCAGATTGTCCTGTTGCTCATCTAACCTCAGTAAAGTGGGTACACTTAATATGTGGAAAAAACTGTGGCTGTGCGTGATCTTGGAGAAGGGTGTAGTGGTACAGTTTTTTTTTGTTTGCATGATATCAAATTTTAAACCAAAGAAAGGTTGTTGTATACAGAAGATAACGAATAATAAACAAGTATCTAACGGTCGATTAAAAACTTAAATAAATTAACAAAGGCCAAGGCCAAAATCATAAAATATTCATAAAGCTCATTTTAATCGCCAGGAAATTAATATCGACGCCAAACAAACGAAATACCTTCAGATTAAATAATACAGAACTAAATAATACTTAACAATTAATTAATGCACTTCAAATGAGCTGGTAATGATATCAATCAGGCCAACATTACAAATAGAAATACCCTTTCCTCATGGCTATTATATTCTCCCACTCTCCTCACACCAAAATTAAAAGCCTCTCTCACATGCAATAAAATAATTTTTGTTGACATATGCTACATACTGTCGCTGTCAAAACAATATCCCCCATCGCCCATCGTATGCGATTTTACAGTACAGAAAAAAAACCGCGCCATATTATATATTTGTGGTTATCTTTCAATTACTAATTACAGCACTTCCTAGCGTTCAACCTTGAAAACTTTTTTTAATAGTGTGTTAACGTTACTTACTCATTTTCACCAAAAGTTGTAGATAGGCGGTATTGTTTTGACAGCGACGATATTATTGTTTTATTGTATGTAAACAATATTATTAACTAGCAAAATATTAAATTGTGGTTATATTTATTGTAAATTATATGGATTCTCCATATCTTATGGATCTCCATTCCTAAAGATATACATTTTGAAAAGAAGAGGGTAGATTTTTTGTACCTTGGTCGATTTCAAATTTTATTCGAAAGTAATAAACTATAAAGACAATTTCGAGAATGAATATTCAGTAATGTTTTGAGATTTTAAATACTAACTAGAATTCCGGTTTAAGTACAAATCCCATAACTCTTATTGTAATCTCTGTAGCTTATTTCCTCTCTTAAAGGACAATATATATTGCTTTCTAGCATTTCGCAAAACCGAAGATGAAACGTTTTAAACTAGTTCATTGGTCATAGAATTCTCATTTTCTGGTTCTGTGGTAAGACTGAACAAAAATTTTTACTTTTAAACAATTTATGTTTTTGAATATATTCTTGAAGGTAAATATCTTGCAATATTTTACATTGTACGAAATCATAATAATAAACTCACTATTCAGATAATAAAAAACATTTATTGATTACTACCTCTAGTCGCTAAGGTGCTACTCAAGCTGTAGATAAAGCTTCTTTAGGTGACATTATCCTGAGGATTATTGTGCAGGCCACTTTGGCCGCAAGAAGTCCAAACATCATCCCATAGATGGCCTGCTTGTACGTCGGGATTTCTTCTGTGTCGTCAGGCAGGCAGAAGAAGTCCGATGACATCAGCTGAAATGGGAGAAATAATAACTTAAAACAAAACATGTAAACGTCGAATAAGTATGTTTATTTTTTTCGGATGCATTATATTATTTTAAACAGAAAAGTGAATCGAAGGAATTAATAAATGTTATTTCATAGGCATAATTCAAATTCAAAGATTTATTATTCCTTAATCTCTTATAAATTAGATAATATTAAATTTATGGGCAGACTATTACATAATCAGTATGCTTTATAAATTCCCTTAAATACCCACGAGCCATATTTTTAAATCATTTATCGCATAATTCTTCTTGTTTCGTCAAGTTTTTTGCTGGCCACACTGCTAGATTCCTCAGGATTTAATCTGAGACTTAAAATGATCTTCTATACTTCGGTATTTATAGCTTTGCGGGTCCGGGGGCGGAGCCTATTCTTCCGGTGATCCGACCCCATTGTTTCAGATTGGGTGGGTCTCGATTGGTGACTTCCGAATAGTTTGTCTTTTCTTTCAAGAAACTACGAGGCCCAGCCAATGAGATTATTGGTGGAATGAGCTTCGCTCCCGGACCCAAATAACTATAAAGACCGAAGTATTGAAGAACATTTTCAGTCTCTTAAGTCTTAGGAAGTTAGTAGTATGGTCAGCGAAACGTCGGGCAGGAACTTGACGACACGGTCGAAACCAGAAGAAATATATATATATATTAATACGGATTAAATATGTATATATGTTTTTAGTGGTTGGCGCTATACAATATGAACATTTTCAGCCTTGAGATGAGCTCATCATGCAGGTGTATACTACTTGAAACTACTATACTACACAGACAACCTAGAAAGGGTCATCCAACATCACGTTGCTACTCACCAAGGTTTACCTAGTGCACCAGCAGGCTGCCCACAGATCCAAATCTATCTCAATAACAATTTTACCATACTACTGTATTTTGGTGGTAGGATATATATACGCATAAAACAGGAGCGTAGAACGAGTTTACTTTGCTGACTATAATGGACTATAAGACCCACATTACAAACATTTAAATAAACAATCAAAGCCATCAACATGAACCATATAACTAGAGGCCCGATTCGAACCGGCGCCCGTAACAGTAACGAGGTTGCTAGTAGACGCTTCAGATAGTGTTGTAAACCAACTGCTTATAGCAGTCAATTAAGTAATAAAGACAACTTACATTACACATAAACTTTATACTATTTTTCGTCGTTGAGACTTTGTCCGGTACTTCCGAAATCGTTGCTTCCTTCAGAATAGGCGGAGGAATCGGGGCTATCGAGAAGTCCTTAACGTCGACTTTGTCAATCAGTACTGAAGTCGCCCTCCCGATCGGGGCCAGCATCGCCTTAGCCTGGTCCAGTTCCTTCCGAAGGGCCATCCTCTTCTTGTAGCCTTTCTTCAGGACGCAGTCCCTACAACGAATAAGCGGTTGAATGCATTTTAATTAACGTCATAAAATACAAATATTGTTATCAAAATGATTAGTTTCCGTATATATGGGAAATAAAATAAATTAACCCTTTAAAAGTTATTGATCAGCTCTACAAGTTGTATATAAGCCAGTATGGGCGTCGCGCCGCCTCCACTGTTCTCTGTACTGTGCCAAGGTCCTCCAAACTCTGGAGTCTACCTGCTACCTGCATACCTCTTAATTTACAATCCCAAAATAGGATTTATTATCGACCAAGATTCTTCTTTGAACTACTGGGCCGGTAGACTTCAGAACCAACGTAGACAAAACGGTTGACACTTTCAATGTGTAGGCACCAATCTTGGTGTTGGGTTCAGATTGCATTGAAAGTTTAGCCAACATGTAATTGGTCATTGCTTGGTTCACTTGAAGAAATATATCCCGACCAGCATTCCCTAAAGCAAGAAACGCCTTTTCCAAATCCCTATGTGTTCTTCCGACTATATTTGTCATATGTATAGGCAAAGTATTTGGATGA
Organism: Troilus luridus; assembly: GCA_964056705.1. Classification (NCBI taxonomy): domain Eukaryota; kingdom Metazoa; phylum Arthropoda; class Insecta; order Hemiptera; family Pentatomidae; genus Troilus; species Troilus luridus. The sequence continues at coordinate 102,447,992 of OZ057416.1, read as the reverse complement.
ACTTTGTCAGAATCGTACCGATAACATGTAACCCTGAGTATGTTATGACCTTTTCGAGGGCAGAATTAAATTACGAGAGCTAAATTAAGACAACTCCTTGTCAGACTCCTATTTGTCTTGAATACTCCTGACAAGCCAGTCTAGATCTTGAACTACCTTCTCGACTCCCCCATCTACAATTCCAAAAGGCTTATCAACTCTCTATTCCCATACTTTAATATAGTCCCCCCCCTTATGATAACGTCAATGAAACCGTAATTAGTCAATCAAAAATGGGCCAATAAAGGGATTGGGTTCAGCACATGGGTACTTGTGCAGGGAGGTAATACCCAAAAATTGTCTTAAGTTTTGATAAGATGTAAGGTAAAAAAGTAAGGGATAAAAAAGATGTAACACAACAACCAATGAAGGGTCTTGTGTTCACTACATTCTAGAGAGTGTACTTTTTCTAGAACAGCGGTGGTGATGGTTGGTGACTTGTCCTAGATAACCCTCAGGTTTGCCTCCCAATTAAGGTTTTATCTGTTTTATAGAGTCTGGGTGAGAACCAGTAGGAGCGCCATTAAAAATAGAGAACAATTGTAAATTTAAAGCAATATAATAAGATTCTAACAAAATGTTTAATTTCATAGAGCGTATGCCCAACCAATTCCATCAGGGATTGGTCGTTCCCACACCAATCTAAACTAATCCTCCTCTACCTTTTCCTTCCTTAGGGTGTATTTTGGGCCTTCAAAAGCCTTCGGGTACTTCGATAGTCGATGAGAGTTAATTCCGCTTAAGATCCAGCCACCACTTCGTTCATGAAGGAGTGTATTTTTTAATTAACGGCTTCTCCAATCTAGGGGGCGGCAAAGGAAGCAAAACTTGACTTGGTGGCAGAATTGAGGAGGTAGACAATTTTGGGTGATTTTTTTATTTGTATTCTTTAATATTGATTGCATTAATAATAACAAATCAGATAGTATTGTTAGAGACAATACCATTCATATTTGGGTAATTTAAATGTATTTTTTGCTATTTGTGTTTTAATTAAACAAAAATTCATTCTAGACTCAATATTTTAAGGCTGGGACTACACAATCATCACTAAGTGATGAAATCAAAGTTGATTAGCATCATAGATAGTGAAAATGTTTGTGGTAACAATGTGACAGAATAAAAAATACACTTCAAAATAATAATGGAAGTAAAATGTTACACCAACTTCACAGAATCGGTTGGCACCTGATCTATTGTGAAGTAACTAATTGGACAAATCTTTTCCTAGAAAACGAACTTTTCCTAGATATTATAATCTTAACCTTGAAGAATTTGCTCCTGTCAAATACAACGTGTTCTATATATTCCTAATTAGAAATGATCGGTAAAGTTTAATAGTATGTTATTCAGCAGTAAACCAATGTTTAGAATTTGGAAATAGCTGAGGGACAGTAACTAATGGGACACAATTAAGACATCATCTTAAATTAGCTGAAGGTATTATATTTATACTTAAGATTTGTAGTTTATTCAGCAAGTGTTTGGTTGTTTGGAAATGAGCAATATTAACGGAGAAATGTAGATGTCTTGAAGAGGGTCGATGAAAGTGAACATTTTGAAAAGATGTAAACTGGATTGCATTATCTAATAATTCATTCATTAATGAAAACCTATTTCCAGTCGGTTTTTTTGGCATATAACTTTATTATGCGGATACGTTTCGACTAATTTGTCATTTACAATCCATCAAGAACTTCATTAACATCTCAGAAGAGTTATAAGTCATCTTTTTTCTTTATTTTTTTTTTTTTATAAATTCATGTCATTATCTAAAATCTTTTCTTGGAGGTCCATTGTCCAAAACAACAAAAGGACCATGGAGGACAATGGACCTCCAAGAAAAGATTTTAGATAATGACATGAATTTATAAAAAAAAAAAATAAAGAAAAAAGATGACTTATAACTCTTCTGAGATGTTAATGAAGTTCTTGATGGATTGTAAATGACAAATTAGTCGAAACGTATCCGCATAATAAAGTTATATGCCAAAAAAACCGACTGGAAATAGGTTTTCATTAATGAATGAATTATTAGTGAACATTTTTTGAAAATCATTCATTTAATACATACAATACAAGTACCTTAGTACAATATCATCATTGGTGGCGCATTATTCGTCATCCATTGCAGAAATTCTTTCGGAGGTATTACCTGATAACCTTGGAGGTATCCTTCCTCAAACACTCATCGACATATATATGTTCAAACCCTCTCATATCAGGCCAAGTACACTCATAAACGTTATAAACTGGATGCAGAAACCTTAACAAACAAGATAACAACTCATATAAAGAATAAGGAAATCAAGATGTTACGAAAAACTCTAGGTCCAAGTTTGAAGATGGACAAACATTAACTGAGATTAACCAAGAACTACGACAATTTTGAAGGGATTTCTATTAACATGTGAAGGAGGTTGATGTTATATGTTCATATTAAACGATTGGGAACCCAGAAGCTGGCTAACAAAATTCTCACCCTTCAAGGGAAATAAAAAGTACAACCTCCAAGGCTTCAGGACTTCAAGACTTAAAAGGGATAAACATTACACCAACCGAATTTTGGAACAAGGGAGGATTTAGAAATAGAAATGGGAAGACAGGATTTAGAGGTATCTTTGATACATACCTCAGTACAACATATGTATCCAAATCGATGCAACCTTTCGTCATCCATTGCAGAAATTCTTCAGGAGGTATCACCAATCGATGTCTGGTCACTTTCCCAGCTTCCTTCTTCAGATAATCTATAGCCTGTTGTCTTTGGTTTTCGTAGTACTTCTGTGAAATTAATAAATTTCATTGTTATATAAAAATAAGCATAATCAAGAATTCGTTTAAGGCGCTAGGTCATTATATAGTCGTTAATAATGCGAGGTATTGAATCATTTTATGTGAATTTCATATCGTCATCAATCCAAGAGCAACCACTAGCAACCAAAAACAAAAATGTGTTTTTCACATTCGATACTTTGCCTTTGTACTGACAATATATAAGTACCTATACACTACTTCTCCAATGAAACTTCATGACCTAGACTTGCCCAATATTATAATATCTTGATGAGGTGGGCAAGCTTGCTCGCACTAAGATTTTCTTAGAGTAGTTTAAGACAATTTAAACTTTCGTCAAAATGATTAAATATTTTTATTATTTATTTATTGCGGATGGAGGCAGTAAGATCACGCAAATAACACTTTCGTATTTCCTTCATCTTTTATCTGTGTAGTCTTTTCTCTTCTCTGCCTATTTCGTTCCTTGTTTCTTCACAGTTTCCTTCTTTGACATTACTATCGACTTATCTAACTAGTTTCCAAAAACGTTTTTGTCTATAATATCTCTTGATTCTACTTTCGCTTTTTTAAAATATATTTTGTCTTAATCCATAATCCATGGTGTAATTGACTTGACTTCTTGTAATTAGGCAAGGATTCCATTGGTGATATCCGGTAACTTTCTTTTGGCGACGTTTCAAGTCTGGATTGTTCGGATAAAAAAAAAAGAAATACAACTTTACACATTATAGAAATCACTTGTCTTGAACTACATTTACAGAATATATGGGTAATATAGAACAGGTTTTTTTGATTGAGGATATTATACTAACCTTTCGCCGTCAATTTAGTATGATTATGAGAAAGTTTAACGAATGTCTGATTAAATCTCAAGAGCGAAAGGTAAAAAATATTTTCTTAATAGTCAAGAACATACGAACAACAGATAAGGTTATATTGATGAAAAATATAATAATAAAATTATATGTATTGTTACGGTCAGAGCGGGAAGTAGGACCGGCTTCTGATCTGCCTAGACAGGATTAGGCAAACAATGGGATTAAGCGGAAGGGATTAAAGAAGTTGCCGAGGCCAATCTCGTTCAACCTGGATCGGCCTGGATGGTTCTCGATCTTGTTCCGAGTAATGCCCCACCACAATCTCCCTTGCCTATATAAAAAGGACAGCTGTTCGGGCCGCGCAGTAGTAATAAGACGAGTCTGTAATAAGCCAGTGAGTAGCAGTCGTTAACTAGTGGCAGTGTGTGTGAGTTAGTTAGTATTAGTATCAGTCTGTAATAAGTGCTTAGTGAGCAACAGTGACAATTAGTGACCGTGTAATAAGTGTAATAAACTGTGTGGCAGTTTGTCATATTTGGAGAGTCTTACGGTCGGTGGACTTTAGTTAGCGAACTGTAAGTGTTAATTTGTAATTGTAAACTATAGTGTAATATTATTGTATTTGTACACATTTATATATAAATAGTTTAGTTATTTAGTATTACCAATATCTTATATTATTTGTATATTATTTTAGAAATAGATAACATTTAGTAGAATATTGTTATTGTAAATTGATATTAGTTTAATAATTTAGTTGTTTTTAATAATCTCATTGTATTCTTTTTAATTTGTTAATAAATATTAGATTCTTGAATTAAGTAATAGTTTAGTCCATTTTACACCCAGTAGCCCGTAACAAATTGGTGTCAGAAGTGGGATCTTGTGTAATTGTTATTTTGTCTTGCATTTTGTAATAATTGGGCTACTGTTTGAAAAATGGCTTCTCAAAGTCTTAAATTGATGGATTTAAAAGTTGCGGATTTAAAACGGGAATTAGAAGAACGTGATCTGGATTCTTCCGGAAATAAAAGTGTACTGCAACATCGCTTGCGTCAATTTTTTGTAGAGTTAGGGGAAAATCCAGAGGACGTTCTGTTTGAAACTGATTTAAGCAAGTTGTCTGCAACTTTTAAAAATGAATTAGGCAATGTAGAAAATAAGCTAGGTAATGAATTAAGCAGTGTTAAAAATGAATTAGGCAATGTAGAAAATAAGCTTGGTAAGGAATTAGGTACTGTTAAAAATGAGTTAAGCAATGTTAAAAATGAGCTAGGTAATGAGCTGGGTACTGTAAAAAGTGATTTATTGGATACATTAGAGTCTAAGTTAGGCACGTTAGAGACTAAGTTGATGGAAAATGTTGAGAATAAGTTAGCAAATGTAGATAATAAGTTATCCAATGTAGATAATAAGTTAGCTAATGTAGATAATAAGTTAGCCGATGTAGATAATAAAGTAGCTGATGTAGAATCTAGGCTAGGAGAAAAAGTGAACGAAATTAGGCTAAGAATGGAAGCTCTCGAGGGACGTAAGAGCAACCCACCGACGAACGACACCGACCGTTCCTCCGAGGGCAGCCATCGTAATAGCATTCTACCCGCCTATGCTGGGGCGCCGCCAACTCACAATACCATTCCAGTATTCGACGGGAAGACGCCGTGGGAAGACTACATGACTCTCTTCGAGACCGCGGCTTCGATCCACGGGTGGTCGCAGGAGACCCAAGCTTCAGCATTGTGCCTGGCCTTGCGTGGAGACGCCTTAGGAGTGCTGCAGGGGATGCCCATGTCGGAGCGGTCCAACTACGGGGAGCTAATGAGAAGACTGGAGATGCGTTTCGGCCACCGCCACATGGACCAGCTGTATCGCTCACAGCTGAGAAGCAGGATCCAGAAGACCAACGAGACTTTACAGGAATTTGAAGCGGATATTGCCCGGCTAGTGAGGAACGCCTACCCATCGGTCACCGACGATGTCTACGAAAGCTTGGCTGTCGACAAATTCCTCGATGGACTTCGGGACCCAGAGACACAACAAGCAGTGAAGCTCGCCCGGCCGAAAACTTTAGGAGACGCATTATCCCAGGCCATGGAATTCGAGGCTGTTAGACAGTCTGTACGGGGCCATGCGCGCGTACGAGCAGCAGAAGCGGAGCCAAATGTAGTCCCCAGCTTTGAGGACCTAGTGACGAAAGTTTTAGAGGCTCTCAGGACCCGTAAGAAGGAGATACGCTGTTGGAGCTGCGGCCAAATTGGACACCCTAGAAGCAAGTGTCTATCTAAGAAGCAAGAAAAGCCACAGGAAAACTAAGTAGGGTTGATGGGAGGGGGCAACTGTCAACCCGTAACGTCAAAGGCCCCAAGAAGACCATCAGGATTGCGTCAATAGGAAGCAGAGCGAACAGTTTCTACGTTGACGGGATGGTGAACGGGGAGCTGCGAAGTCTTCTAGTGGATACTGGCGCAACCATGACAATTTTGAACTCGAAGATAGTTCCCGTTGAGAGGGTCTTACCAACCACTTGGGCATTACGGACTGCCACGGGACAGCCAGCCAAGGTCTACGGGGAGACAGTTGCCACCTTCATCATCGGGGGTCAACATCTGAGGCACGGTGCTCTCGTGGCAGAAATCGATGAAGATGTCATATTAGGCACGGACTTGATGATCGAATACGGGATTAAGTTGGATATGGCAAGAGGTGTGATGACGCTGGGAGAGGAGGAAGTCATCCTTCGGCAGGGAAAGGACCTCTACGCACGAGTGCTCTTACTAGAAGACACCACATTACCTGCACGGAGCCAAATCCTGACCCATGGGACGGTCGAAGGACAGTTACCGGAGGGTCAATGTGTACTACTTGAACCCGGAAGGCACGAAGAACAAGAGATCGGACGTGGCGTACTTGTTGCCAGGTCTCTCATCAGGGTCGGACGGACGACTCCAATCCGGCTAATGAACCTGAACAGCTTCCCGGTAACGCTGAAGAAAGGAACACCGGTCGGGGAGTGTACAACCGCTACCTCAGTGGTTCGTCAGCTGCAACGTCGTCCCACCGAGCTCCGAGGACTGCCAGAAGAACTAAAAGGATTTGTTAACGAGTCATGCCGCAACCTTTCACCTGAACAGAGCGAGGAAGTGAAGAACATGATTATCCGATGGCATGACGTCTTCGAGATCGGACCAGGACCACGGGGCAGAACGGATATCGTCCAGCACAGGATTGACACCGGGGATGCGAAGCCCATCCGACAGGTCCCGCGGAGGCTGCCGTTAGCCAAACGGGAGGACGCCGAGAAGATCATAAAGGAGATGCCGGCTGATGGTGTCATTGAGCCTTCGAGTAGCCCCTGGATGTCTCCTGTCGTATTGGTGAAGAAGAAAGACGGCACAACGAGGTTTTGCGTAGACTACCGTCTTCTGAACAACGTCACCAAGAAGGACAGTTATCCGCTTCCCAGGATTGACGATACGCTGGACACCCTGGAGGGGTGTAAACTCTTCTCTACCTTGGATCTCCGCAGTGGATATTGGCAGGTTGGATTGGCACCTGAAGATAAAGAGAAAACGGCGTTTTCAATTGGCACTGGGCTCTGGCAGTTTACGGTAATGCCGTTCGGGCTTTGCAATGCTCCTGCCACATTCGAGAGGCTGATGGAAAACGTGTTAAGAGGTCTCTCTTGGGAGGTATGCCTGGTGTACCTAGACGACATAATCGTGCTGGGAAAGTCCTTCGCTCACCATCTGAAGAATCTGGAGAAGGTCTTCGAACGACTGCGTGCAGCGAACCTAAAGTTGAACCCGAAGAAGTGTAACCTCTTCCGAAGGCAAGTCAACTACCTGGGGCATATTGTGTCAGATAACGGAGTTGCTGTTGACCCAGAGAAGATAGCAGCGATCACCAACTGGCCAGTACCTCGAGATAAGCACCAGGTGAGAAGTTTTCTCGGGCTCTGCACCTATTACCGGAGGTACGTGAAAGGATTTGCTAACATCGCAAAACCTCTTACTAGGCTAACCGAGGAGAAAAGGACTTTCCATTGGGATCACGAGTGCCAGGCATCCTTCGAGGAGCTGAAGAGCAAATTGAGTAGTGCTCCTATTCTGAGCTATCCACGTCCCGAGGGCAAGTTCATACTTGACACAGATGCCAGCAACATCGCTATTGGAAGCGTCCTCTCTCAGATCCAAGATGGAGAAGAAAGGGTCATTGGATATTTCAGCAAAGCACTCTCAGCTCCGGAACGCAACTACTGTGTCACAAGGAAAGAGCTTCTGGCAGTAGTAAAGTCAATAGAGCATTTTCATAAATACCTATACGGACGAAGGTTCCTCCTGAGAACGGACCATGCGGCTCTAATGTGGCTGCTGCGATTCAAGTCACCAGAGGGACAAGTGGCGAGGTGGATCGAGCGCCTTCAAGAGTATGACTTTGAATCTGCTCATCGTTCTGGAACGAGCCACAGGAATGCGGATGCGCTGTCAAGAAGACCATGTGAAGATGAAGAATGCAGGCATTGTTCCCGACAAGAAGAGAAGCAGGCAACAGTATTGAGGACAACGGTTGTTATCGACAGTTGGCAGGACGCAGAGGTGTCAAAGGCGCAAGACGAGGACCCGGACTTGAAACAAATAAAGGAATGGAAAATATCGGGGCGAGGAAGACCGACCTGGCAGGATGTGGCTCCAATGTCGAAGAATGTAAAAACGTACTGGGCCCAATGGAACTCCATTGTAGTGGACAACGGGCTGCTGAAACGGGCATTGGAGAACGCGGAAGGAGATCAGCGTAGGCTACAGCTCATCGTTCCAAGGAATAAAGTGCCCGAAGTGCTTAGGGAACTACATGACGGTGTAACTGGCGGCCATCTTGGAGTTCACCGGACATTGGAAAAAGTTCGTGAACGCTTTTACTGGGCAAACCTTAAGGACGATGTGTTGGACTGGTGCAGGCGTTGTGCGGCTTGTGCGGCTTCTAACGGGCCAACAAGAAGAAAGAGGGCCCCTATGAAGAAGTACAACGTGGGAGCACCGTTCGAGAGGATAGCAATCGACATCGCTGGCCCTTTCCCTGTGACGGACGAAGGCAACCGATATATTCTCGTGGCCATGGACTACTTTTCTAAGTGGGTGGAAGCTTATGCCCTTCCGAATCAAGAGGCAGTCACCGTTGCAGACGTGCTTGTGAAGCAGCTCGTCAGCCGGTTTGGAGTACCCATGGAACTTCACGCTGACCAGGGAAGAAACTTTGAGTCTGCAGTCTTCTCCGGGATGTGCGAAGCACTGGGAATACGGAAGACGAGGACGACACCTCTTCACCCTCAATCGGATGGCATGGTGGAGCGAATGAACAGGACAATGGGTCGATATTTGTCTAAGGTGGTCTCCGACCATCAGCGAGACTGGGACCAGTATCTTCACCTATTCCTGTTAGCCTACCGCAGTTCAGTCCATGAAGCAACGGGGCAGACCCCCGCAAATGTGGTGTTCGGCCGAGAACTTCGTTTGCCTTGTGATCTGAAATTCGGGTTCAAGCCAGACGAGGAAGTTAACGGAGAGGAATACGTCAAGAATCTACGGAAGCGGATGGATAATATCCACGAGAAGGTTCGTGCAAACATCCAGGGTGCCAGTGACAGAATGAAGGAGCGTTACGACATCAGGGCAGAGAAAGGTGGATTCCAACCTGGAGATTTGGTCTGGCTACATGACCCTCGAAGGAGGCGAGGCTACTCACCTAAACTTCAGAACTCCTGGGATGGCCCGTTTGAGATCATCAATAGGATAAACGACGTCATCTATAGAATCAGGAAGCAGCCAAAAGGAAAACCCAGGGTAGTCCATTTTAACAGACTGGCCCCATACAAAGGAGACCATGGCCCGACAGAAGACCAGCAAGTCAGGAACCTCAACAACGTGGAGACCAGTAAGGTATCAGTTGCACAACCTAAGGTACAAGGTTTCCGTGGAGTAACTCAGGCAGTATACAGAGATATCTTCTCGTTACCCGCGGACTATTCTCTGACCCATTGTGTAGCCGAAGATCTGAGGACTTCCCGAGGGATTGCAACGGTCTTCAGGAAGAAGTTTGCTGGAACTGAGGAACTGGAACGCCAAGGACCACGCGTCGGGAAAGCACTCCACCATACGCACGAAGGACGACACCTGTTCTACTTAGTTACCAAGTGTGCTACTGATCAGAAGCCCACATATGACACACTGCGGCGAAGCCTCGACGACCTGCGGAGTAAGCTTCTGAGACTGCGTGTCACCAAGCTCGCGATCCCTAAGTTGGGCTGTGGATATGACGGCCTGGAGTGGAAGGTTGTAAGGAACATGCTTGAACAGATATTCGCCAACTCTGGAGTCGCCATATTGGTGTGCACGTTCAACCCCTGGAAAGGAAATGCGTCTCCATCGAGGGAAGCTCATAACCGCCCGATTTCTCCGGACTATGCTCTGAGGCAGAGCACTTTTAAGGAGGGGGCAGTGTTACGGTCAGAGCGGGAAGTAGGACCGGCTTCTGATCTGCCTAGACAGGATTAGGCAAACAATGGGATTAAGCGGAAGGGATTAAAGAAGTTGCCGAGGCCAATCTCGTTCAACCTGGATCGGCCTGGATGGTTCTCGATCTTGTTCCGAGTAATGCCCCACCACAATCTCCCTTGCCTATATAAAAAGGACAGCTGTTCGGGCCGCGCAGTAGTAATAAGACGAGTCTGTAATAAGCCAGTGAGTAGCAGTCGTTAACTAGTGGCAGTGTGTGTGAGTTAGTTAGTATTAGTATCAGTCTGTAATAAGTGCTTAGTGAGCAACAGTGACAATTAGTGACCGTGTAATAAGTGTAATAAACTGTGTGGCAGTTTGTCATATTTGGAGAGTCTTACGGTCGGTGGACTTTAGTTAGCGAACTGTAAGTGTTAATTTGTAATTGTAAACTATAGTGTAATATTATTGTATTTGTACACATTTATATATAAATAGTTTAGTTATTTAGTATTACCAATATCTTATATTATTTGTATATTATTTTAGAAATAGATAACATTTAGTAGAATATTGTTATTGTAAATTGATATTAGTTTAATAATTTAGTTGTTTTTAATAATCTCATTGTATTCTTTTTAATTTGTTAATAAATATTAGATTCTTGAATTAAGTAATAGTTTAGTCCATTTTACACCCAGTAGCCCGTAACAGTATAATGTATGAATATATACTACATAATACTGTACAAAAATGTTACAATCATATTGTTGAATCTGATACACGCATATTGATCGTTCGTCATCATCAATTGAAGGAACCCTCCTGTGATGATTGTCCTGTATACTAAACCAGGCACCACCTGCAACATACATATTCATTATCGACATTATATGTTATGTCTATATAGTATATACTACATTATATTTGCTGCATAATATCTCATTTTCTATTAAATTCATTTTTTATATAATAGTATGTTTTTTCTAACTTATTTTATAATAGTAATCATTGAGTTTAATATTTCACTTAATTTGTAATTAATTATTTCTTATTATTTTTTTCATTCAATTTTATGATTATAATTTATTTAACGTAGGCATATTATTACCTCTTCTCTTGTACGCATCTCTAAATAATTTCAGTTGTGCATTAAATATTTATTCTATAATATTCTATTGAAGTTTTAATGGATTATTAAATTCATTAGATGTATTTATACTTTTTTTTTCGTTTATTTTATTTATTTTTTTAGTTAATATAAAATTTTTACCAGCTAAACGCTTTAAAATTGGCTAAATAATGTAAATTGAATATTCTATATGAATATTGTAAAGCAATACCTTGTATTGTATTTTGTTATTGTTTTGAACTTTGTTGCATTTCATTTTTCGTAATGCAATGTTTTGCATTTTATTATATTTTCTTTTGTTCTTCCACAAGAGTACTATCCAAGAGATAAAAAAATCATACTGGTTGTTTATATTTTAAGGTTAAGGTTAAGGGCAAGGTTAAGGTTATTTTGAATTGTATTCCATTTTGATTTTTATTCTGATATAAGGTTTTATCTTATCATATTATTTTTATAGTATTGTGTTGTTTTTATTGCATTTTTTTGTATTGTTTTATTATATTTGTTATATTATGTTCTTTATTATTTCATTTTGTTGTTTTTTTATAGTTTGTGTTTTGTTTTGAAATTTATTGTTCTTTATTAATTATTTTATATTTTATTTTGTCCAGTATTGGCTTTATAGTTTTTATTTCTTCATATATATTTTAATTAGTGATTGATTTTAAAGTAGTTCTTTTAATATACTTTTTTTCCCTCATGAAGCATGAAAATTACATATTATATCAATAGCAAATCGTATATTAATGTACTGACATTAATGTATCGAAATAGTCAATTTTTTTTATATTAATAAAAATTGCTATATGCCTAGATATTTTATTAAATCTTAGGACCAATATAAAATACATTAATAAATTTATTATTTTTACCACATTGGTAGTATGTATCTTACAATTGGTTTGTAGTTAATTTTGACAGAAGCCACTTGCGAAGTCTTCCCGTTAGGCTCCATTAAGGCCAAGCATTCTACCGAAAAACAAAAATACAAATAAACGATTTGAACTTGAATACTAAGTACGATACAAAGTAGAAATAATAAGTCGGTATGTATAGGAAAAATGGCCATGACAATCTTATACATTTAATAGTCTACAATAATTTACAAAAATTAAAACTATATTAAATTTTACTCTGAAGAATTGCATATTATAATATCTACAACGATAATGAAATTTAATCATATTAATGATTAATATAAAATGTGTTAATATAGGATCCTGGTTAATAGCCTGTTTCAGCGTTTCCTCCCGTTTGCAGAGCAGAAACTTGGTCCATATCAATGTGGATTTAGGCAGGGAAGATCCACAAAAGACCAAATATTCTGCCTCAGAATAATTCTTGAAAGAGGAAATGAACATCAAATTAAAACCCCCATCTTTTCGTGGACTTCAAGGCAGCTTATGATAGCATTAACCAAGAAGAACGGTACAAGGCACTTGAAGGATTCAATATCCCGAATAAGCTAATACGCCTGGAAAAGCTGACCATGAGTGGTGTGAAGTTTACTGTGCAGGTTGGTGGGCAAAGGACGGAAGAGTTTTCTTCAAGAAAAGGACTTTGTTGCGTGACAAGAAGATGTACTAGCATCTCTCTTGTTTATCTTGGCACTTGAGAAGGCAGTTAGGGACACTGGTCTGCAAACTAGCGGGGTGGTTTACAACCGCATGGTCCAGCTTTAAGACTATGGAGATGATGTGGACGTCGTAAGGAGGACGTTTCAGTATGTAAAGGGGGGGGGGGTTTCTTGGCTTTGTTGGACGCAGCTAGAAAACTTGGGTTAGAGGTGAACGAAGGAAAAACCAAGTACATGGCCAATGTTGAGGACCCACAATCTGGCGAAAACATCAATGTTGTCCCCTTCAACTTTGAGAAAGTTGCCCATTTCACGGGTTTAGGGTCACTGGTCACTCAAGAGTTATTTTGTCCTCCACAATGAGCTCACCTCCCGCCTTCTATCCCGGCAGACCAAGCTCCATCTGTACAAGACATTGATCCCCCCAGCCCTGTTGTATGGATCTCAAACATGGACCTATTAGTCTTTGAAAGGAAAATCCTCCGAAGAATTTTCGGAGGAGTCCATTTCAAAGTGAACTGGAAAAGGCGAACGAACAGCAAAATATATGCAATATTTAATGAACAGGATGTTGTTCTGAAAATTAAGCTTGTGAGATTGCGATGGGCTGGACACTTGGCTAGGTTGGAGGACAAGGCAATCCCTAAGAGGGTCTCTACCTCTGAACCTCTCCACGGCCCTAGGAGAAGAGGGAGATCGCAAGTGAGATGGTCGGATGGTGTGACCATAGATGCCAGTGATGTCCTGGGAGTGGGGAACTGCGTTAAAATTCTGCGTTCTATATGTAACTCTTAATGGGATCGCATATCAATTTGATCTATTGAAAAACGGAACTTGTTAGTTACATATATTTCCTCGTATATTCAGCTTACAGACTCGTTACTTCACTGGCTTTGAGAATGTCTTTGGATATCCAGTCAAAATAAACTGTTCCATATTTAATTTGTGATCAACTTAACTATACAGAGACTTGATGAGACCCAGATCCTAAAGAATCCATTCCTTGCTGTTAACAGATTGAATATAATCCACCACAGACGGATTTGTACCTGAAACCTTCGGCACGGCAACTCAAAGCGGTTCTTTATCGTTTAATTCCCCCCATCTATTTATATATTTAAAATAAAACACATGTTATGAAAAAAATAGCTACATTTAGTAACAGTTATTCTAAAGACCAATATGTATATAGCATTTCCAAGTCTATTTAAACTCTAATAAGAGTTGTAAATAAAATGGTTGTGTTGATTTCATCCTGGCGAGTTCTGAGGCCCTAAATTCCAACATTCCCCAGTACGGTAAATTTTCAAGACATTTTCAGGGGTGACGATTGAAATGGAAACGGTTACAATTGAAATAAAATATCTCAAAAAGAGTGACAATTGAATTGTAAAGCGTTACATTTGCTTTGGAAAGGGTTTCAACTGAATTTGGAAAAGGTTACATTTGAATTGGAAAAGGTTTAAGTAGACTTGGAAATGCTATATATGTGATTTATAATAACCACAAAAAATATTTTTGTCTGTATACCTCTGTCTCGACATAAATTAACACAAATACGAGTCCAGAGTCTTTTAGTTTCTGCCTCTACCTTATTTCTTCTTTTGTCTGCGGATGCGTTCCAGTTGACAGTCCACAAAATGTTCTGAGTGGTTGACTGTATAATGTTTGTACTCATATCCCATTGTTTTTGATTAGGCCTTCCATAGGTCAGATAATTTTTTTCTGGATGAATGCATTCTTTAATGCATGCTAATAGTGTGTTTTCATTCCTGTTCGGCACTGTTATAAATGAAGCTTTCTTCCCCCCCCCCCCCCCCCCCCCCGGCATATCTCACCGAAAACCCCCTTTTGTGGAAATACTCTTGTATTACTTCATTTTTTTATATTGGATTGAACAAAAAAGGCCGATTGGTTCTAAAGTTCCTTTTAATACGATTTAAGACATTCATTTACGCTTGGACTAAAAATTATACAACTACCTTATTTTGTAAAAAATAACTATGTATCATTTTGGTCATTAGAATAACTGTTATTAAATGTAGGTATTTTTTCATAACATGAGTTTTATTTCTAACCATAAATAGAGCTACCACTGAGTGACTCTCCTCCCTATACTACTGGTTTCTATTCTAACGGTTGTGCAAACAGGTGATGTGGCCATGATCATGCTCAACCACTAAGTTCTCTACTCCAGGATTATGGATCGGGAACAACTAGAATGTGAATGAGCTCCAGGGATGTCTACTCACTCCAGGTCCATCGGATACTTCAGATGAATAGCAGGGTTTATTATTAAAGGTTAACATTCTTTCTAAAAATTCGAAAACTGAATTGATGGCCAGTACTCCGTTGAACAAATTCATTACTTTATTTACAGAGGAGTATTTCCAAGAACAATCAACCCTGGATTTCAGAATACTTGGAAAGCAAAATATTTCCTCCATACCAGGAATGGCTATTTGGATCCATAATAATAAATGTTATTAATAAAACTAAAATGAATGACACACTTTATATATAAAAAATAAAGAAATAAAACTTCATATGGAAAATAAAGTGTTGAAACTAGTCAGAATAATATCAATTAGTGTAATAAAGTCCTCCACCTACCTAGGATTGGCAATAAAGTCCCACCTACAGAGGTTTGCAAGTGTTTTCTCTCTTCGATTCGGGAAATGTTAATTAGAGTTTGAATAATTAGAAATTTAAAGTTGGAATTCGGAATGGAAAATGGACTGATTTCATACCTACATTCGCTATTTAATTTTTTACTAACATTATGAATAAATACTCATTTCAGCAAAATAACATACCGTTACATTCTATATGATGAAATTTATTATTTATTTATTTTTTCTTTCTACTATTATTTATTTGTTCTTACTAATATTAAACGACATTTTAGTTAAGTATAGTTATTCTTATATCAATGGAATTCTAATATTTAAACTAAAGTTGATAAAAAGAAATTGTATAACTCATGAAGGTGTCGCCAGTCTCTAGCAATTCGCCACGAGCATGTCGGATAACGCATAAGTTTCTCCTCAACCGAAAATCACTAAACGCGGCTAAAGAAGTTTCCATTTTAAAAACTTGTACCAAAACAACCCATCAAGGATCATGAGTTCATTACATGAATGTGAACTGCAGTTCTGCAGGAAGGCGTTTTGCCCAAAATCACGATCAACCGCGTTTTTTCACCAATTAAGGGCCCAATGGGTCCCAGGAGGGACTGTAGTTCAATGTAATTATTCCTATATCAGTGGAATTCTAACGTTTAAACTAAAGTTGATAAAAACAAATTTTACAACACATGAAATACGTCACGAGCATTTCGTTGACGCCAACACATACGTGTTTCACCTACCGAAACTCAAAAACGTTTTATTTTTTTCACGAAACGGCTTTTTTAAGACCACACGAATATCACTACTTTTCGTTTCTCATTTTCGTCTTTCTTTTCTTCCGGTATTTTCTCATCATTTCTGCGTGCCTTAGCTTCTTTTCTTCTGACCATATGTACATTGGTTTCTTTTAATTTCTTTCCGTACTTTTCTCTATCTAGGCAGTGTTTGTCTGTTATGAATAATTTGTCTTCTGCTTCTCATATACAATCTTACGGTATTTTATTTACGCATTTTGTCAAATGTTTTCTTGTTAAACCTACCATGTCCCCGTAGAATCTTAAAATTCTGATTCTTATTTCGGTTTCCAGGTCTTGCATGTCCCTTTATATTTCATGGTTTGATCTCAGCCTTTAGCCTTCCTATGTTATCTTGAGCTCATAGATTCTCCTCAGGATCCTTCTATCTATTTTAAGTAATTCTAGTAAAAACGTTATTTATTAAAATAATATTTAGTAAAATGAACATTATTTGTTATGCTTAGGATTAATATCTTCAATGTACACCATTGTGTAATAAAACAAGTGATTACCTCATCGAAGGCGATGCCGAACGCCTGCCCTCAATCGATAGCTGGTAGCGGATTCACAAAGGGAATGCGGCCGGCAAGATTTCCAAACGGCCTGGTGTCGGATCTTGAGGAAGCCCTTCCAACTTCTGCCTTTGAGGATTTGTTTTCCAACTACCAGGCCTACTTTGGATTCCGCTCTCAACTCAAGTCTCCGTAGTAAACTAATTACTAGTTATCTCATTCACAACTTTTCATCTTGAAGTTATGAATGGCTGGATAACTTTATGTAATTACTTGGGTAATATTAAAATGCCCTAATGGTTACAGAGAAGTGGAAGAGTGCTCAGTTGCCTTGCGCAAGGTACCGGGTTCAAACCCGTCTCTGACAGACCTTGCGACGTGAGATTTCGGGGATTGAGATTTAGGACCCCCCTGAGGCTCTATAAAAAGGATAACCGAAATATGGAAAACACCTGGTGGTTAATCGAGATCTTGGATAAATAATATTCCGTAAGTCCAGATGGGTCTAATGATTGTAATTTATATGCGTCTTTTGTAATTAATTGGGAGCTCTGAGCGTTTCTCTAGTAAATGTTGAAGTAGCCTGAAACGACGAGCTGTTTCTTGTCGTTTCAGTATAGTATGAGGATTCCAAGTTAAGCTTTTGTCAATGCGTGGTCCTAAATACCGGAATCAGTGGGATGTTATTAAACGATACAGAAGGACAGGAAGTCGTTGGTTTACGATGGAGAATTTATTATTTAAATTTATTTTCGAAAAAAAAAATCATCATTAGATATTGTGATTACACCCAGACTCAAAGAAGTGTGTACTAATTGAGGTGAATAATCAGGTGGTATTTAAGTGGATTGTAATCCTGGCCAAATCATATTCTTTTACAACCCTTGGATTGGAAACAGTACACTCCCTAACATATACTGAATTCAATACTTTTCGTAGATTACTCTACTGATTTTGACGAGAACTACTTCGAAGGCTAAAACTGCAAAAATTAATTATATTGCATTTAATTACGAAAATTTTTAATTGGGATGCATGTTTAATGGTTGGAATTAAAAAATTAGACAAAAAAAAAACTTACCATTAATTTCTGGATCAGTCATTGTCAGCTTGTTGGATGAGTGCAATCTTTTTGTGATTTTTTTCTTTCTTTTCTCCTTTCTCTTTCTATTTTTTGTTCCTCCACCCTTTTGTATTGCTATTTATCAGCCGGGCAGATGTTTTGAGCCTGTAACGGAAGAGACAAAAGGTTGCTAACTTTGAGATGAGAGACTAATAAACCCTCGGCGAGAATCGAACCTCGCCTAAGTGACTACAATGGCCAACTTTTTTAATAATGGCGGCACAATACAGGATTAGTTTTTTACTGGATTCCATCACTCGTTGAGAAATGTTTTAAAATATTCTCTTCATGGCGAGAAAGCTTAATATTTTTCACAGTCAACTGAGCTAATTTAAAAACTATTTATAACGTAATGAAATGGTAGATAATTTGAGGGGAATAATACTCCAGAAATAAACAAGGAAAAGTATTGAAACTGTTGATCCCCCTCTAGCATTAAAAATATCTGACCCTTAAAGAATCGGAAAATTTGCCAGAAACGAAAGGATAACCTCATTCAACATTTCGTTTCAGGAAGAAAAGCATCAAAATAAAGAATACTTTCTTTTGAAGCATCTAAAAATGGAAAAAAAATTATTTTATTTATTTAAAAAAAGTTTTATAAATCTTGTTAATTGCTAATAAGCCAACAATTATTTTTCCTTATTTTTGTTTTATTGTGATACCTAAATATTTTAAACATTTTTATTTTGAAGATAAAAAAATTGTCCTAGCCGGGATTCAAATCCGGGTCCTCCGCGTCTCTAGCACGGCACTCTTCCAACTAAGCTACCAGGGCTCGTAACGAGGTCAGACAAATCATAAATTTGACATAAAGTTACGAACCCGTGTAGCTTAGTTGGAAGAGTGTCGCGCTAGAGATGCTGAGGACCCGGGTTCGAATCCCAGCCAAGGCAAATCTTTTCTCATCAAGATAAAAATATTTAAATAATGTTTTCTGTATGAGCTTAGGACAATGTTGAGAACAAATAAAAAATCAAAGGTTTAAACGCACTCATTAAGTAATTTTTCACCCTCTCTAATGAAAGATACCTCATACTCATATTAAAGAAATTATAAAAAAAGCTTCTCTTAGTTAAGATATATATATATATATATATATATATATATATATATATATATATATATATATATATAGAGATAGAGCTAACAGAATTTACTGTTTATTCATTAAACGTATCTCAATGCTGCAGCAAATCAGACACTACTACAGTGGGAGTCCTAAATTTTACCTATCCTGGCATAATTATGATTGGAATCTTAAAAATGTTTCTGACACCGCCCAAACAGGTTTCGGATACGCCATTTTACGTCCACTTCGAGGAAAGGAGTAGCTAAGTATTTGACAATCCCTTAAAAAAATCTAAGGCCACCTGCTTGGCTGCGAACCCATGATCTTGGTCTTAAAAGGTAGTTGTACCATTACAGCATAGTTAACCCTACCGAATTTAGATTCAAAATAACGTAACATTGATATCTACTTACAAATTCCAAAATTTCACAACAATTTTAAATAAAACTCACTTCATTACTATTCATGTTTACAAACTTTACTACGCTATATATAACCTTAATAATTTAAAACCATATGTTGAAGATAGTTAATTGCGTACCTAATAGTCGATGATGCTATTTTTCATTTGTATCATCTCAAAAATCAGTAATTTTTCTTTTTTTATTGTTTCAGAATATCTTAAACTTCTGAGGACATCAAGTGTCATATCTATCCAACTTATGAAGCATCTATAGTCTAAGATCTTTATGATTTATCATATTAAAATTTAAAGATGGTTAATTCATACATATGTTTTGGTTTCTAACTATTACACGTTTAACCTTATGATAAATTGAGATATTGTATACGGAGGCATTATTTCTTATGTATTTATTTAAATTTTTTAAGTAATCAGATAAGTATATAATGATAAGTAATTAAGTAACTTGGTATTACTTATCATTTTATTCCTTTAAGTATATGTACGTTGTGGCGGATCTATTACTGCTGATTACCCATTAATATGTTATTGATGATTTTATTTATTATCTCTATGTCTCTATGGTGTATAAAAATACCTGTACGACTACAATCCATGACTTGTCTTGGGTTCAGTACATGTTAGAGGCGGTTCTGTTTCTATAAAAACGGTTATGCAGGAGATGATTCTTCGCAAACCGCGTTCAACTGCCGGGTTCTCACCACTATTAAGCGTCTGACTTTATAAAAATTGGGTGAGCTCCAGGAGCGTCTGGAGATCCCAAAAGGTCTGTCCTTAGCTGTTAACACAATAAATAATTTATCTGTTAACACTATTATGCCTGGGCAAAGCTGAAGAAACTGGAATTGAACGCAATGAAAACTCAGGGCATTGTTCTATGTTCCAACTCCCTCTTTACAGCTATCCCCACCCTCCCGATATTAATCCTAAACGACCACCCCATCAGTTTTAACCCCTCTGTCAAAACCTAGGCATTACTATTGGGCAAAACCTTTCCTGGAAACCCCATATCACCCAAATATCCCGACAGTCAATTAGTACCCTGAAATTATTCCATCGATCTCGGCATCTTTCCCTACTTTGACTACTGTAGTGTGGTATACGGTGGCCTTTCGAAGATGCCTGAGGGCCGTTTAAAGCGAATAATGAACTGCGCTCTAAGATTTGTCCTTGGCACTTTGAGGCGATGTCGGGTGTCACCTCACTATGATGAGTTAAAGTGGCTCTTCTCTCCCATTCCCAACAATATTTCCTTAGTGCTCTTCTATATCAGTCCATTAACTCGCAACACCCTTCATATATCTACAGTCTCCTTCAATTCAAATCCTCTGTCCAGCACTACAAAACAAGATACCGGCTTTCCGATCTCTACATTCCTTCCAACAGAACAAATGCATTCGAGCGTTCCTTCCTCGCCCGCTCCACCATTGTGTGGAACTCAATCCCTCCTTTCATCAGCCATGCTTCTTCACTGGCTTCATTTAAATCCTTGCTTTTCCAACATCTCTTGACCTCCCCAAAAGATGCTATCCAAGCAGGTCAATGTTCCGCTCAAATAAATTACTATTTAATAACCGATCTCGTTGCCTACGTGTTTTGTTTATTTTTTCCAAAGAAGACATAGACTATGTAAACACTTTATTGCCTGCTATCCCATTCATTTAATTTATTTAGTGATTTTGTTATTAACTATTTTATTAATTATTATTTTGTTGGTATTATTATATTTATTTTTGACAATTTGTTAAAATCCTGTAAAGTTTCGTACTTTTTAGTTATTTCATTTCTACTTCTATTTTTATTTTTATTATATTTATTGTCACTTTTAATTACTTCATGATTCGTATTATTATGTAGTCTTCTGGCCAGATGTATATTATTTTTATTTGTTTTTGTTCATGATTGTTATTCTAAAGGGGCTTGGTCCCAGAATAATGTTTGCTTTCTATTCTATTTTAATAATAATTTACAATCCGGAACCTTCAGCATTATGATAAAAAATCATTCTTAAAAACCAAAACAACTTTAAACCAGTTGTCTGGCAAAGTACTAAGAGTTGGCCGTGGCGTAGGTGGGAGATTTACTTTAATAGTTACGCAACGTGGGTTTGGGCAGTTATCTGTGGCACACATCTTATCGGCGTTGATCCTTTGGGTTCGATAAGCCTTTCATTTTTATCATTAATGGGCTAATCATAAATTGAAAATAAACCTTTCATGTTGTCTCAAGTTATTTTTTCAAAAGGTCACAAAAGTATATTGTTACTACCGATTAATTAGAAATTATATTGTTAGTAAATTTTTAAAACACCAGAAACCCTAATTGTATGTTTATAAGAGCTCCCCGAACATGTTATAGCCATAAAAAACTAGCCATAAAGTTGATGCTTAATGCTATTTTTAATGGCGCTAATTCTGCATGACTGCAGTGACCCAATTGCGATGCACGGCATGTTATTAGCACTAGGCTCCCTTGTTAGTCTTTAGCCTCATATTGCTTACTTTAGCGACGTCTTTAATGCCTTCATTATAAAACGGTTGATGGTTACGGTGGGGTTTAATTTCCCATCATACCAGCATCAGTTGCATACATGGATGATCCCTTCCTGAAATATATATCGCATATTCGTATAACGTCGCCCACATTGAACATATATAGATTGTATAAATAATTTAATTCGGATACGACGGATCATCCTTCCAATTTATTTTTGTGGATGTGAAACGTAGCCGTTAACATTGATGGTTGAACAAGTTTTTAAGGTGTTCGAAAATAAGGTAGTGTGTAGAATATTCGATCCGAAAAAGTATGAGATAATTGAAGTGAAGGTGAAGAATAACAACGCTGTTAATAAAGAAACGTCCGAGGGATAGACCATGGCGTAGATGGGAGGGTTGCGTTAAGGGTTATCTGGTAGATTTGGGTTTGGGTTGTGGTTCGTGGACAGACGTTTTTAAGCAGAGATTGGTGGCATCGGCATCGAGCCTTCGGGTTCACTAAGCCTTATTAATATGATTATTGATAAATGCTATTTTCCTCTTATTTAAGCGTACCCACTTTGTAGAGTATGCCCTAGGAGGGTCTCTAGATCTCACAGAGTCGATTCACGGAATAAATAATCTGTCAACCCTTCAGTTCAACTACCAAACAACCTACGTAATGACCTACTCCGAGTAATAATATAGTAAAAAGGGTACAAAAAAGATTTTATAGTAGCATTTCAGTATTTTTATGAATGAAAATAAAATCAATTTAACATATATTTTTTTAAAAATCTGTATAATAAATACATCAAGTAAATATAATGAAAGATGAAAGGTTACACGAGATAAAGGCAAGTATAGAAACTACCGAATGGTAGTACTCAAATAGCAAGTTCAGGCTAGTAGATCACGAGGCCATCTTCTTTTTAGACGCTTCAGAGGATTATCAGGAATTGAAGAGGTAGCTAGGTTTGAAACTAGTGGGTTTGAGAGGAAATAAAGTTTGTCATGAAAAGATTGATATCGGTATCGGGCCAAATTAGAAAAAATGGGACATTAAGGTCATTGTGGATGACTTTGTTAGTAACAAAGTAAGGTGCATTGAGGATTTTACGAAAGATTTTGGATTGTATACGAGAGGAATTCGATGGCTTATTGGAGCCCCAAAGCTCTATTCCGTAAGTCCAGATGAGTCTAATGATTGTCACGTATATGAGTCTTTTGTGATTAATTGAGAGCTCAGAACGTTTGTCTAGTAAATGTAGAAGTGGCCTGAAACGGCGTGCTATTTATTTAATATAAATTTATTTTTTTCAATCTGTATTCAGGGCTAGGCATTATGAAATTTCATTTATATATGCGTAATTGGTATTAGGTTTTTTAATATTTACTTTTTATCCTCGATTGTTTTAAATTGTTTTATATATGTTTAATATATAGGATTCCCTATGTATTGGAGGAAAGTATGTTTAAGAAAGAAACAAAAAAAATTTAAAAACATACGAAAAGTAGACTGAAAGGATGAAGTAGTGATAATTAAATAATTTTTAAAATAATAAAGAAGGGGAATAGATAAACAGCTTAAGTTCAGTTATAATATGTTCATATCATATCTCATAGTTAAAAGAATGGGAATATTGGCGTAGCCATCGAAGTAAAATATCGAACAGCTGTATTATTTCCAAGGGAGCGGAGTGGCTCAGTGTTGGAGCACTGAGTTACCATGCCGAAAATCCTGGTTCAACTTTGGCTGCAGGCAAGACTTTTATTTAGTCTGTTAGCAGCCGGAGATGGATCATATAGGATCTAGGACCCTCCTGGGGCTCAACCAGCCTCTACGATCGGGTACCCAAAATAAGGGGGAAAAATCTGACGGTTGAGCGTGATCTGGACAAATCACCTCCCTGCACAACCGTTATCCATGGAACAGTACTCTCTCTACCATGTACTGAACCTCAGACCCTTCACGGGTTGTAGTGGCACAATATTTTTTTTAGGTTGTATTCTTTCCAACTTACTATTTCACTGATAACCCTCTCGAACTATGCAATTTAAAAAAAAATTGTACAAAAAGAGTTGAATGATACTGTACATTATTGTATGGAGCAATGAAATCCTCTCCCTCTGCATAAATGGACTAAAAATAAAAAAAAATTCCCCTCTTCTGTTTTTTTCTGGATACGCCCTTGTATATAACAACCAATGGATTGGGATATATAACCATGAAATTCTAAACATTTATGAAAATACAAATTTTTACTTCACATGTGTTTTATAATCATACAGCTAATTAAACTAACTGATAAATTAATAAACTACAACAATAAATTCTAATATAATATAATAATAAAAAAACAACAAAAACTTGTACCACTACAACCCATGAAGGGTCTGGGGTTCAGTACATGGTAGAGACTGTACTGTTTCATGGACAACGGTTCTGCAAGGAGGTGACTTGTCCTAGGTCACGCTCGACCGCCAGGTTTTCCCCCTTATTTTGGGTACCCTATTTTTATAATATTTTATAGAGGCTGGGTGGGCCCCAGGAGGGTCCTAGATCCTATATGATCCATCTCCCGCTGCAAATAGACTAAATAAAAATCATGGCCTGCAGCAGGAATTGAACCAGGATTTCCGGCATGGTAACTCAGTACTCTACCACTGAGCCACTCCTCTCCCTAATATAATAATAACATAATTATATATTTATATATGGAGAGAGAGAGAGAGAGAGAGAGAGAGAGAGAGAGAGAGAGAGAGAGAGAGAGAGAGAGAGAGAGAGAGAGAGAGAGAGAGAGAGAGAGAGTGAGAGAGAGAATGGAATAAAAGAAAAATAATATACTTTTATTTTGAAGAGAAAAGATTTGCCCCCAGCCGGGATTCGAACCCGGATCTCCGCCTCACCGTGGCAACGCTCAAACCATTTGAGCCAATGTTCTCTACACCAACAGATTTGTCCTAGGTAGGGAGCGACCCCGGTGGCTCAAACGGTGAGGTGGAGATCTGGGTTCGAATCCCGGCTAGGGGCAAATCTTTTCTCGTCAAAATAAAAATATTTAAAAATTAAAGCAATGATTAAAAAATATAATAAATTAAAAATAATATGCATTTGACCAAAAGGGTACATGATACAAATCGAGAAGTATTTACAAAGGTGCCAATATATATAAAGTGGAGTGTGTGTTGCCAATATATATATATATATACATATATATATATATATATAGGTGTGTGTGTGTTTGTGTGTGTGTGTGTGTGTGTGTGTGTGACTCATTATTTAGAATAGTCATTTAGATTGTTAGTCACTTCATTGTTAGATAGCGTCTAAAGAAGAATTATAAATTCTGTTTATTTAGATTATTTTTTCTAATTGTATTTTTGTATTAACTTACATTATTCGTTAGTTTTGTTTCGTTTAATAATTTTTCAAACATCTAAAGCTTTAAACTGAGATTACTTCTTATTTACCCAATAGAATATAAAATTACACACACACACAAATATTTTGTCCTCAATATAAGCATAGTAAATCGAAGCTTATAAATCAATGCTGTATAATTATTTGATTGAACAGGATAACAATAATTACTATTACCGTATGAGACAACTTGTAAAGAGCTAGTTTAATATATTTAAGTTAATTTATAAATAATTCATGTAATTTCGTGTAAACAAAAAATTAAGTTTATAACAAGGTTATTCCTTTTCGTTTTTTTAAAGAATTTCCTGTGGCGTTAATATTTATATTTAACTGAGCTAGAACTTGATAGATGTCGCTATTGGCGGGAGAAAGTAAGGCGCGAATGCTCAGCCAATCAGATTACTAGTTAACTTAATAATCTAGGCTCTACTGCCCGCCACTTCAGTCTCCTATAGCTCATATCACGGTTCAGTATGTGTCTCTTCATTGGTGTTAAAAACAAGATGTTAACTGGTTTGATATATATTTATTTATTATGTACCCATATATAATATATATTATATTAAGTGTTATGCGACATAAATACGTGAAGTATATATAAGTGCATTTGAAAATAAGAATGCCTCACCACCTTGGAGGAGAAATCTGTAAATTTTCAATATGTCTCCCTGCTTATTAATCTCACATGGTTATATATTATATCTCTTCTTAAGATTTAATATATACTTTTTCCATGTAAAACAATACAACTGGGCAGTCAATAATTATTTTTTTTATTTAGAAATTTTCATAGTCACATTTAACTGTTTAATTATTATTATATATTATATTTTTTCCCATAATATAATTTTTATTTTATTATAATTTTTTATATTTTTATTACATTTTAATTTTCTGTTAAACATCCTCTTTTTATATTATTTCTCGTGCTCGTGAGCTAAATAATATTTTAGAATTTTTTTTTGTTTATTTTAATATGAAAAATATGCTATAATTAATTTAAAAAAAAAAAAACCTTACAGAAAATACTCTTTCCTAATTTCAATGTAATGGTCTAAATACTTATTTTTGATCTCTTATAATTTTAACATTGCATACTTCTTAAGATTGATTTATATTTTTTCTTGAAACTTAATATAACTTGGCAGCCAATATAATTTGTATTTATTTATAAATTTTAATATTTGTATAACATTTAAATGTGTTATTAATATGATGGGATAATATCGGTAAAATGTTAAACTTCATCTCTACATATTTTTTTATTTTAAGCTCATAAGCTTAACAGCATTTTTAGACACCTTTATTTGTTTATTTCAATATTAAAAAAATATGGCGTATTAATTTTCAAAGTTCCTTAAAACGATTCTCTTTTCTAATTTAAATTTAATGGTGCTTTTGATCGAGTCTGGCATCCAGGACTGCTGTACAAACTCCGTAAATTCTTACCTTCAACTTACTTCCTTATTATCAGTTCCTACCTCAGTAATAGAACCTTTAAAGTAAACCATAATTGTTCCTACTCTTCCCTCTTCACCCAGTCTGCCGGTGTTCCTCAAGGCAGTATCCTGGGGCCCATCCTATACACGATATATACAGCTGACATCCCAACCCATCCAAGCACTGTCCTCACTACTTACGCTGATGACACATGTGTGTTATCAGTTAATAAGGATCCATTTGTTGCATCCCAATCTCTTCAATCCCATATCTCACACCTACAAGAATGGTGTCAAAATTGGAGGATTAAAATAAATCCTAACAAATCCCATCAAATTACCTTCACCCTTCGTCGTAAACCTACGAATTCCTGTCCTACTGTATCGTTTAATAATACACCACTGAACCCTGTCGAACAGATACGTTACCTAGGACTCCATCTGGATAAACGTCTCACTTGGAATCCTCATACAAGACTGAAAAGACAAGAAACTGCTCGACGTTTTCGCCTACTTCAACACTTACTGGACAAACGCTCTAAGCTACCAATTAATTACAAAAGACTTATTTACATGACAGTCATCAGACCTATTTGGGCATACGGAGTTGAGCTTTGGGGCTCTACTAAACCATCCAATTCATCTCGTATCCAATCCTTGCAATCCAAAATCCTTCGTAAAATCCTCAATGCTCCTTATTATGTCACAAACAAACTCATCCATCATGATCTTAATATCCCATATGTTACTGATTTGGCCCAAACTAGATACCTATCCTTCCATAACAAGCTCCATACGCACTTGAATCCGCTAGTCTCTCAGCTTGCTTCCCATACTATTCCTGATAACCCTCCGAGGCGCCTGAAAAGAAGATGGCCTCGAGATCATCTACTATAGAACTTTATTGGAGTGCTATCGATGGGTAGTTTCTCCACAAGTGTTTTCATGTCATATTCTACATTTTTGCACATTTACTTGATATAATACGATTATAGTTGTAAATATCATTGAATTAAATAAAAAAAAAAAAAAATTTAATGGTCTAATTGTTTAGTAATAATCTCATATAATTGTTATCATTATATATTATATTTCTTCTTAAGATTTAATATGTACTTCTTTTTGAAACAATCTAACTCGATTGCCATTTTAATTTTTGATTATTTATAAATTTTCATGTTTGTAATACATTTATTAGATTAAATTTTATTATGGGATGTGTTAAGCTTCCTCTATTTATATTTTTTTTGCACTCATTAGCTTAAAAAGTATTTTTAGAAACTTTGATTTCTTTATTTCAATATCCAAAATTATGATATATTATTTTCTAAATTCCAAAACATTCTTACAATATTCTTTTCCAGTTTAAATGTAATGGTCTAAATACTTATTAATGATTTTATATAATTTACCTCATTAAATTTTGTATTTCTTCTTATGATTGAACTATACTTTTTCTTGTAACATAATATAACTGGGCAACCAATATAATTTTTATATTTTTTTATAAATTTTCATGTATTTTCTTGTGCTTATTAGCTCGATAGTATTTTTAGAAACTTTATAATGAATAATGAATTTTAAAAAACCATTACAAAAACTGGTCTTTCTTAATTTAAACTTATTTTTGATCTCATATAATTTTTAATGTTGCACATTATATTTCTTAAGATTGATTTATATTTTTTCTTGAAACTTATTATAACTGGGCAGCCAATATAATTTTTATTTATTTATAAATTTTAATATTTGTATAGCATTTAAATGTTTAATTAATTTGATGGGATAATATGGGTCAAATGTTAAACTTCATCTCAACATATTTTTTAATTTTATGCTCATAAGCTTAATGTCATTTTTAGAAACCTTCATTTCTTTATTTCGAAATGAAAAATTATAATATACTAAATTTAAAAAAATTCTTACAAATAAAACTCTTTTCTCATTGAAATTTAATGGTCTAAATAAATGTTCATTAATGATCTCAGATATTTTTTATCATTAAATTTTTTCTTAAGATTATACTATATATTTTCTTAGGATTACCCTTGACACTAGACTTCAGTGTGATCCTACTGTAATAGCACTAAAGAAGACCTGCAATGTAGGTCGAAACGTCGGCTTCCAAATAAAAAATTCTCCTTATATAACAGAATTTTTTACCTATATTCGGACCATTTTCTTCCTCACATATTTTCCTTGTAGCTTAATATTACTGGGCAACCAATATTTTTTTTATTTTTATTTTGTTCATTGTAACAGGATATATGTAATAATGTTTTTGGATATATTTTAATTCACATATGTTGTTAATCATAAGATATTTTTTAAAGATAAATTTTCATGTTTGTATTACATTTAAATTTTCAATTATTATTATGGAATAAATGTTAAAATTTCCTCAGTATATTTATTTTTATTGTTCTTCTAAGGTTAATAGTATTTGTAGAAACATCTATTTTATTAAAATATTTTTATTTTGAAGAGAAAAGATTCTTTACTAATAATACCCTTCTCTTCTTGAAATTATATGGTCGAATTTATTTAGTTAATGTATATTTTCATTTAACTCCTATTTCATTAGAATTATTAATTTTATTATTACTTCAATTTGTTATGATTTAACATAATGGTTGAATGAATAGGATGAAAATAAAAGAAGTGACTTTATGTATTTTTCTGAATTAGAATTAGGCTACATTATTAGAATACTACAATATTTACATAATAACATAAAATTAAATATGAACTAAAGGATTTGTTCTGATAGAGAATAAAAAAATGTAATAATAAAAAAAATAACATACAAATTTCCAATAAAAATAAATTGGCTAGTGAAAATATAAATAAGCAGATAAGAACATCCAATAATAATTAATAATATTATATATATTTACAGTAATCAAGTCATCAATTGTGTTGATTGTTGCTATTAATTTTTATTGATAAGAGATATTCTGTTTGGGAATTTAGGAGATGTATGAATAGTTTGGGTTTGAATATGGATAAAGACGATGCATGGCATATATCGGATGGGAGTGAGTTCCAAAGAGAGGTAGAACGGGCGAGAAAGGAACGCTCAAAAGTTTTGGTTTTGTGGGAACGGATATAAAGGTCGGAAAGGAGAAATCTTGTGCCCTGGGATTGGTTAGAGGATTTGAATTGTAGGAGACTATAGATATAAGATGGATGTTTTGAGTTGATGGTTTAGTATAAGAAAGAACCTAGGAAATGGAGTCTAAGGAAAGAAGGGAAGAGCCACTTTAACTCATCATAGAGGTGGGACACATGAGACTTCCTCGGGGCGTCGCGGACAAACTGAAGTGAGCTGTTAATAATTGGCCCCAGTCTTTCCTCAAGCTTGTTCGGGAGCCCACATATGCCAAACAGCCATAGTCAAAGCGAGGGAAGATGAAAGAAGTGATGAGGAGCTTACGGGTAGGTAGTGTTAGAAGATGCCTGGAACGATGAAATATTGATCGACGGTAAATTTGGGTAATGTTGGATTTCCAGGAAAGGGTTTGGTCGAAAACAATACCGAGGTTTTTAACAGAGGAACTGAAAGTAATAGGGTGATCATTTAGGATTAGTTGGGGAAGAGAGTTGGTGGATTTAAAGAGGCTGTTTGAACCAGTTAGAATTGCCTGAGTTTTCGCAACATTTAAAAACAGTTTATTCAGGTTAGCCCAGGCACTGATCCTATCTAGGTCACCATGAATATTGGCAACAGCAGCTATTATCTCAGAGGGAGGAAAGGACAAAATGATCTGGGAGTCGTCGACGTATAGATGGTGGGAACAGCGGTGGATTGATTTGGGAAGGTCATTAGTGTAACATTTGAAGAGGAGTGGGGAAATACTTTTAATTAAGGAACATCTTAAACGAGTACCTGATACCACACAGGCTTAGGACAACCATTCTACGTCCCTTCAGAACAACGGAACAATATCGTAGGGCCACCTGCCTACCTGCGAACTCGCGATCTTGGGCATAAAGGTTGTTATGGTGACTATTACTCCACAAGTGAACACTTTTTTATATATTACTTTTTTGTGTATTCCAATCATTTTAGTTTTATAAATATCTTTGTATCTTGTTTATTCATCCCTGGAGAAGAATTGAAACTATGGGTTGCAAAGTTTTCTATGAAAAGATCGGTTTCTAATAAATAGTTTCAGTATTTAAGGTTTTTTTTTTGTTTACCTCCACCGAAGCCATTTTCTTCTACATATTTTTACGGTAAATTATAATAATCGTTAATATTCGATCGTCACATAGATCAAAACCAAAGGGATTATGACTCTTATTTATTATTGGTAGTATCAATTTTAATTATTAGTTTTAAACCTAGCAACCCCTTCAATTCCTGATAATCCTTCGAGGAAGTATGAAAAGAAGAACTTTTTTATTTGAGTACTACCACTAGTAAATATGTACCGTTGTATCCTGTATACTTGTTGTATTAGTATAATACAGTTGTAAATTTTATTGAATAAACAATTTAAAAAAAAAGTTAATTATTACATCTTTAGTTATATCTGTTACAACTACACTACATAATTTATATTAAATAAACAAAAATCTGTACTAATTCAATCCATGAAGGGTTTTAGATTCTCTACATGTAGAGAATACATAACATGTTAGAGGCTGCAATTTTTCTAAGCCAACAGTCGTAGCGGGAGGGGCCACTATATCATTCTCTTTTCGTTCGTTTAAGAGATACAATCTATGGGGTCATTAAAGCAGTGGTAACTTAGTAATCCCAGTAAATACGAAAATTACAGTTGAATGCGAAGACGTTAGTTATAATGAATGTCATTAGATAGCGTTTAGTTCTACGCCATGAGCTGAAAACAAGCCAGTATTTTGAAGTTGTTCCCAACCTTTCTTTTGTATCTTTATAGTTGTACCGGAAAATAGTAGTTTTACTTGCTTAATTGAGTTCCTTTCTTTTAAAATTCTAATAAGAAGGAATAACCAAAAGGAAGATAAAAATCGACCATATTCATAAGGTAGAGGAAACTGCAAAATTGAATAGCGTAAAGCCTTTAATGCAGGCATCATCGGCCAAGTTTGGCCAACCTAATTAATTATTCTATTTGTCCTAATTTCCTTGCTGTAATTGGATGGTGTGGGATAAGTGGATTTTATGCTAAGTGCGTTACTTCACGAGCTCCTTAATCGCTTTCATCACTAGCGATTTTTAAGGAACGTATTGAAAAATAAAATCATGTTCAGAATAGAATAGAATTAAAAAAAAAATATTATGGGACAATATAATAGTTTCTTTTTTCCTTTCAATGTAATCATTTGAAAGGAACGTTTATTTTTTGGCACATTCCAAACTTCAGGATACTGTTTTCCGTTTAATTAAATTGTTTTTTTTAAATTTATTTATTGATATTTACAACTGTATTAAAAAAAAATACATCCAGTAAAAAGGCTATGTGATACAAAATGACATGAGTAATTGCAAGTTGAGAAACTACCCACTGGTAGTACTCAAATCACTAGTTCAACTAAGAAGGTCACGTGGCCATCTTCTTTTCAGACGCCTCGGAGAATTATCGGGAATCGAAGAGGAAGCTAGTTTGAAACTAGAGGGTTTGAGTGGGAATGAAGTTTGTTATGAAAGGAAAGATACCGGGTTCGGGCCAAATCAGCAACAGATGGGACATTAAGGTCGTTATGGATGACGGTATTTTTAACAAAATAAGGAGCGTTGAGGATTTTACGAAGGATTTTGGATTGTAGGGATTGGATACGAGAGGAATTCGATGGCTTAGTGGAGCCCCAAAGCTCTACTCCGAATTAAATTTTTACAAATAGGATTAACAACATATGTGAATTAAAATATATATAAAAACATTATTACATATATATATATATATATATAACAATATAGATTTATATTTTATATACTATAGTCGAAAAGTTGACATCAAGCTAATAATATTTATACATTTTATAACATAGATAATCCTTTTTATAATTTTAATTATGTTATTTGTAACAGTATATATATATATATATATATATATATATATATATATATATATATATATATATATATATATATATATAATATAGTATATAAAATATAAATCTATATTGTTAATGAATTTAATTTGTTTCGGGCCGAATTTATTATATAGTTCGTGTTCAGCTACTGGCCAATGTTTCCCTCTTAAAAGTATAGAAATAATTAATTTTGATCTTTCCCTTTCATACATTTGGCATTCATAAATTATATGCTTAAATTTCTGTTCTTCTTTGTCTATTCAACAATTATTGTCATTGATTATGTGTAAGTATGATTTGGTATGTCCATGTTCAGTTAAATCTGTGTTAATTTGTAATTTGTGGATTTGATTAATTGGTTGTCAGTTTTGTAAAAAAACAATGCAAACTATTCGTTCTTTCCATCTCAAAATTGATTCTTTCCTAATATTGAATTTTATGAACGCTATATGTAGGTGTTTTATGAATAGATGAAGATAAGTCACTTTGTGCTGCATCTTGTGGTGACTTATCCGCTATCTCATTGCCCTCAATACTTGAGTCACCTTTTACCCATTTCATTTTTCCAGAAAAATTTAGAAGAAATTATCAGAATGAACTTATGCACACTTAGCATAAGTTCATTCTGATATTTTCTGTAAGCTGGTCATGTATGTATATGTAGAGAACTGATTGTATCAGGGTCATGTTGTCTTTTCTGTGACCATGTTTGTAAGTATGTTGGTTGAAAGGTCAAGAAGGATTTCTGTCGCTTTTATGACTGCGTACTTCTCAGCTTGGTTATTGGAGCATGTGGATCCTAGTTTGTACTGGGCACTTTGCATCTTTCCAATCGTGTCTCTAAGTAGCCAAGCCCAGCCTACATTATTGCATTCTTTACTTCCGTCTGTGTACATGTTTGTGATATCTGTATCCGGTCCGTGTCCTTTCAAGTTCGTGTAAAGTTTGGCAATGATGGGTGTAACCATTCTAAAGTTCAGATTCCCGTTCTATCATGCTATCGTCGGTTTATCTACGATATTTTACGTTTTATACGCTTTGACAATCCTGATCCTGATAATTCTTTGAAGTATTTGAAGTTTCTGAAGATGGCATTTTTTCTCAAATATATAACAATACTAGTGACCTGCCCCTGGTACGCAATGGTAGTAGGGCATTTTATGACTACATGTTTGTCTGTCATAGGATCGCATCATATTGATAGAATACTTAGATTTGATTTAAATGTAACATAATGTCTACACTACATGAATCATTTTAATGTATTTTATTGGGTAAATATTATAAACATAAAAAGAAAAGAAAATATTTCTTAATATACGATTTTATTTTCACGTGCGTTAATTTCTTACAATAACCCCTAAGATACCCATTTAAATTATATGGTATAAAATATTCTAATAATGCGCATGAGATGCTTAAGGTAACTAAAGTATATAATTTGATAAGGATTAATACTGTACTCGTCTATACAGCTTTCCAAATACTCCATTGTAAGTTATAAATTTATAGAAGATAAAATGGGTAAGGTAAGCTATCCTTAAAATATAGATATATGCTATCCCGGACTTTTTTGTAGATGAATAAAAGAGGAATATTCCACTGTGCATTGTTTCGTTATATGATGAAGGCATTAGGCAGCGCCTTCGACGTCCCAGGAGGATACACTTTTTCCAACACTTCCGACAATTATCGTTATATGCCAACCCGGTTACACAAAATCTCGATTATATAACTAAACCTTCCTGGTGAATCACTCTATCTGTAGGTGAAAACCGCATTAAAATCCGTTATAGTAGTTATTGAGTTTACCGCGAACAAACACGGCTTAGGAATTTGTTTTATAATATGTATAGAAGCTATTGATTACTTCAATATTGTAATTTAAATAACAAATATAAATGTTATAAATAATGACAGGAGTTTAGGGACTCATATCTGGAGAAAGGAAATGGTTAGTATTCCGGCGGAGAGCCCGTGACATGCACAGCCCAGAGAATACGGATTGTATGGCCGTTCATTTTAATTTTAATAACTTGTTCCTCAAATGCTGTGTTTGAATTATTTTAAAAATGGTGATATTGCTGGTATGAAGTTTAGCTTGAGTACTGATGTTGAATAGAAAGTAATAACAAAAAAAACAGTCAATATTAGATATTAATATATTATACTTAATTATTATCTATATAATTCAATAATGAAGAAAAAAACCTTATTCCAGTCAAACAATTTTTGTTAAAAAATTAACAAAGGATTAAACGACGTTTCGACATTTTTTCGTCATTTTCAATTTTACTTGTTCTTCACAACATCCTTAAAAAATTTACAAGTCAATTCATCACTGTAAAATTAATAAAAGTACACTAAAATACAATAATAAAACAATTTGTCAAAAATAATCAATAACAATAAGCATAGATACCTTGAGGTCAAACAAGTTAAAAAATCAATTATATATAGAATCCTGGAAGTCAACTTTCTTCCATGGTCAAATATACAATATGCATTACATTAAAAACCAAACTTTGATCTCTGTTATAAACTCCTCAGTTATAGATTTGGAAGAGAAGATATTCTGAAACAGGTCTTGCAAAGCTTTATGTAATTGTAGGCCTCCTTTTTTATTTTATATGTTCTGGGGCAATACCATCTTTGCCGGCTGCTTTGCCTATCTTCATTTTTTCTATACCCCATGTGACATCTTCCTCCCATATTACATCATTATATTCTTCTGTTTCCTCTGTTTCCCGCCTCTCTTCCACTCTATCTTCCGATGCACCAGAAAACAATACAGAAAAATGGCGTTGCCATCAATCCAGTATATCTCTATCTCCAGTAATCATTCGCCCTGATGCGTCCTTAACATTTCTAATAATTCGGTCCTTTGGAGCAATAATATGACGAAATATACCAAGAAGCTCATATACAAGTCCATAATTGAAAGCATATTGCTATATGGAGCAGAGACATGGACGATAAGCGCTGCTCTAGAAAAAAAGCTGCTTGCTTTTGAGATGGACTGTTGGAGGTGAGCTGCCAGGGCATCCAGGCTAGCAAGAAGGACTAATGCCAAAATTAGAGAACGGATGCAAACTCAACAGAACATCCACCAAAATTTTTTTTTTTTTTTTTTTAATTGCTTTATTGAGAAATAATACACTCTGCCACTATCTTGGGCAATGAGTATTAGAGCTAAAAGAGATCATTCATTCCATATGTACAGATCATATCTATATACAATATTTACATACTGCCCCTGGGAACTCTGAATCGAACCCCTACACCCAGAAGTGGGTGCCGAGGCACAATGCCAGGAGATCCCAGCGCCTCTCAGTCAGCCGCGTCACCAGTCTAGCCAGTGGAGACTGAATGAGGACGCTAGAGCCACACACTCTCAGGCATGAGTGGAGAAGCTGGCCATTGCCAGCACTCCAGATGTATTTTCATAAGAGATCTCTCGGCCACTGCCGCCTCAACCTACGAGGAGGGTTATAAGGATGGTTGGTACTAGATAGGGATTGTACCAGGGGGTTAGGAAGAAGAGCAAGTTTC
This sequence comes from Troilus luridus, assembly GCA_964056705.1. Classification (NCBI taxonomy): domain Eukaryota; kingdom Metazoa; phylum Arthropoda; class Insecta; order Hemiptera; family Pentatomidae; genus Troilus; species Troilus luridus. Next base: position 102,411,663 of record OZ057416.1, on the reverse strand, counting down.
TGGTGGAAGGTTGAGAATTTGGATGGGATGAGATCAAGGACATAAGGGATATTGAGGTCGTGATGTAAGGTCTTGTTTGTAACATAAAAGGGAGCATTGACTATTGTTCTAAGGACTTTGGATTGAAAGGATTGGATACGTTTGATGTTCGAAAATTTAGTAGTTCCCCATAGTTCAATTCCGTAGGTCCACATCGGTTTGAGAATAATCTTGTAAATTAATAGTTTGTTTTCAACGGAAAGTTGTGATGTTCTGTTCAGTAGTCTATATAACTGTCCGTATCTTCTGTTGAGCTCTTGTCTTTTAAGTCGAGTATGTGGGTTCTAGGTAAGTCTTTTGTCTAGTAGGAAACCCAGGTACCGGACTGTGTCGGACTGGGAAGTGGTATAGAGTTAAAATGAACTTGTGGACAGGATCTGTGACGGAGGGTGAAGGTGACGTGCTTACTTTTGAATTGGTTGACTTTGATACGCCAATTGGCGCACCAATGTTCGATTAAGGAGAGGTGTCGTTGTAGATGGGCAGATGCCAGTTCTGGGTCTGAATGGGTTGATAGTATGGCAGTATCATCGGCAAAGGATGCAAGGAAGGTATCAGGATTTAAAGGTATATCGGCTGTAAACAAGATATAGAGGATAGGACCTAGGACACTTCCTTGAGGTACGCCGGCCTCGATTGGATAACAAGTGGAGAACTCTGGACCACAGCGGACTCTGAAGGAACGGTTAGAGAGATAGGATCTAAGGATTAGATATAAGGATTGGGGTAATTGGGTTTTTAGTTTGAAAAGCAAGCCATCGTGCCATACCCGGTCGAATGCCTGAGCAATGTCCAGAAAGGCACCAGTGCAGTATTGCTTGTTTTCAAGTGCAGAGGATAAATTCCCAAAATTTAGAGAAACAAATAAAAGGAGTATGGTCATCTCAGAATAATGAAGGAAGAAAGATTGCCAATTTTAATTTCCAATTGGAATGTTGAAGGGAGGAAATGGACCACGAAAGGGGTGGATAGAAGGCATTGATGAGAGTCCGCATGGACATAATCTGAAGGTGGAAGTTATACAAGATAGAAAAAAAAAAATGGAAAAATTAATTACAGGAAATTTTTGGTTGAAGGAAACCTCAATCTTAGAGAATAAACAATGTAATTTGCAATTGACTAAGATAAGAAAAAACAACTACATTTGAACGCTTAATGCCATAATCTTTTATATTAATTTACGTTTAATTTGAATGGTAAATTTTTATTGTAATCGTAAATTAAAGTTCGATTTCTCATACGATATAGAGAAATGATTCTTTTGAAATGAAGAATTTTTAAAGAAATATGAGACAATTTGAAGATTTAAATACCTCAGTTGACAATTATCGAATCAATCAACTTCAATTTGTATTGTCATTTTAGAATTTTGAAAAGCACTTCAGATTCCTGTTTACATTAGAAAACTAAACAAATTGGGCTTTTATAATAATTATATTATAATTAATTGATCTAGTGTAAAAGGAGAACATGTAAAATAAAGGTGTAATTATTTATCGATGATTATAGATTATTCTCAGACCAAAAAAAGGCAGAATTTGCGCCTCATTGCTCGTATTCTTACGATGTTGTGCTGTAGCATCCAGGACTGAGACTGTGGATTGCTCCACCTTAGCTCTTGGGTTAGTAAAATTTGCACATGTTCGATGCTAGTACAAAAATGATACTTACAAATTGATGAAGAAATGTTATTACCATATCAAAAGTAGTAAATGCTTAAAGTTGTAATATATGTATATAGTCCCCAAACGTCGCCAAAAGGTGGTTTAACAGATAGACTGTATCTTAACAACGAAAGGTAAATACTTATCACCAAGTAAATTATATGTCTATATGTTTATATATATATATATATATATATATATATATTATATATATATATATATATATATATATATATATATATATATATATATAACTTATAATCGGACTGAAATGATTACTTAAAAAGGAAAGAGGTTATGGGGAGCAGAGTGACACACCACATCAAGAGAACAACTAAACTTTATTTGTATTACATCGGTATATAAAGGGAATGCATCTTCTTATCAACTAAGACTAACAACAGCTTAATCCTACCAAACTATTACTATTATTTACAGTCTTAGGCTTATTTACACTTATAACTTATATATATATATATATATATATATATATATATATATATATATATATATATATATATAAGTTGCTGGGCTTGGTAAGGAACAAATTCGCCTAAGATGTTAATAGGCACTGTAGAGAATGGGGAGCGTCTGAGGAGTAGACCGAAGCGTAGGTGGGAGGATTGCGTTAAGAGTCATCTGGCAGATATGGGTTTGGGTGGTCCATGGACGGAGATTTTTAGGCGGAGATTGGTGGTTTCGTCATCGAGCCTTCGGGTTCGCTAAGCCTTTTTATTATTGTTTATTGTTTTATTTTATATACAGGTATATATATATACATATTATAAAAATACATATTTTACATATAAAATAAAATATAAATATATTTAAATAATAAATATATATTAAATAAATTATAAATATTTGTCGTATATCTCTAATTGTTACATCATAAATCTCCTTATGGTTTATAAGGATAATAGGATAATTATTATTACGATAATTTTTTTGAGAAACTATATCTAGCTTAATGGACTGTCGTTTCGATTATTCCTGATTAACCCCTGAATATTCTCAGGCTTTCCATGTTTTTTCTGGAGCGGGTTAGTTCTGTGAGTAGAGCACAGAGTCGCTGTGCTGAAGGTTCCGGATACAGGATAGCTACGGATGGACCACATTGTATCTGCAGATACACCTTGGGCTCACCCAGCCTTTATTATTGAGAACCCTTAGTTCGAGGAAAACGTTGAGCGTGATTTTGTCTCAACCCACAACCGTTTTTGTAGATCAAAAGACACATATATGCCGTGTGATGCAGGTTTTTTCTAGTTAAAGACTTCTTGTTTAAAATTTACAATTAATGTCAAAAAATATTTATTATCTTTATTATATATATAAAATCTTATTCCGAATACCACAATATCCGAAATATTACAGGAGAATTATTACTACTTAATTCAGGCTAAACAAGGTCCGTCACTTCGGAGGCACCACCCTTGGCGGGGTCAACCCGGGTCTAGGTAGGGCTTGCGACTCCTGACCACCTCAACGCCCGGACCCCACTACCCGGACGACTCCCGAAGAAAGGAGTGTCATTGGAAATGGGTATTACTTCAGTATCTGGGCGTTTTGGTCGGATTTCTACGAAGGAAGGGCGCGATCTGACCCGAGCCAGTGGCGCCCCAAGCGGTGGCCGGTGCTAACCTCAGTCGCAGCCCGAACTTGGCGAGCGGAGGTTTGTTCTCCCAAGCCTCTTCTACACGACTGTCTCTCATATATATATTTATTTATATATCGAATACATTTTATATATCGCATGTATCTAAGTAGTCATGTGATGGCCGCGTAGTTGTGCTGTGTATTCTGGTGTATCACGTCTCTCTCTGTATCTGTACAGTAAACCTAACTTATCAACTTCGTGTGATGTGTTGTGTCTAGTGTTCTGTCAACTTCAACCATGTCAACATCAGCCTTCATATTTATCCTGTACCTCGTCTTCACCGACATTCAATCAGGTCAGGGAACAATACATAAAATCAATTTTATTATACAAATATTTATTTCAAAAATGTATATTAATAAATATACACAAAAATTATTTAATATTTTTTATCGAAACGGAAACTCTTTATTTTAAAAAATCGACAAGATCAAACAGGTGGAGGCATATATTTATTATGAGAGATTACGATCAATATATCACAGATGTTTTTTTATTTTAAAATTTTTTTTTAAAATAAAATAAATTTAACATTATTGAAAAAAAAAATATCACTAACAAAACGACACGCAGCTCTATTGAATAGCTCCATAAAAAATATATTGTTAATAGAACAATTTATAAAACTATATATTGATTTTATTAAATATACTAATGTAATTATTTATTTGAAAATAAAAAAAATATATAATTAAATTATCAATTAAAAACTATAGCTCAAATAATAATTATTTAAATTTTACTAAGCATATTTTTGATTAACTGATATATTTTAGTTCGTTATATTTTAGTATAATATAATAATATATAATATAAGTTTACAATTCGTAATATATAACTGATAATGAATTTATACATTCGATTATTGATTTCATTTACTAATTTAATTATAGTTTCATTTTTTTTTCATAAAAAACATTTTTAAAAAATAATTTAGTTAATTTTGCAAAACTGGGGAGTGTTTCATGAGGAGCAGAGCGCTCTACGGTCGTTGCAGTCCTTTAATTGGGTTCCGTAATTTGTCGCTGGTTAGGGTCATCGCTGTTGTTTTCGATGAATAACCGCCTAGTTTTGCTGGTAACGTTTGCAACTCAATATTTTTGAAAATTCGAAACCCTGAAAAAAACATCTTTTTAATGATTTTTTTTTAAGATTATAAAATAATAAAAAAATTATCATATGATTTTTATATTTTGACAGCTGATTTATAGCCTTTAACATATAAAAAAATCCGATTTTAAGCCATTCTTTTAAAATATAGTCTTATAATTAACAATAAACAAGTATAAAATATTTCATTTCACGAAATGCTCATTTTCTTTACAATGGAAAGAAAAAAAAAGTTATGCTTTGATAAGAAAAGCTTATTCCTTTATGCCCCTAAAGGTGGTAGAAATATAGGACCCCGTGGCTTTTAGCGTTTTCTTCTCTCTTGAAGTTTTTTTTTTTTTATTTGTCTAATTTCTTTTGTAATTATAAAAACAAAAGCAAATATCCACACAAAATGGCTCGAACCGTTTAAAAAAAGTAAAAAAAGAAGAAGAAATTCCGCAATTTCCATGTTTAAATGTATATATAATTAGAAAGGAGGGGAAGGAAGCCTTAGACTAGGGTCAAGCGGCTCCACCTTCCCTCAGTGAATGTCCGAGTCAGCAGCTTCAAGAATTATTGCGTAATTTATTTTTCCCTCTTATCTGAGGCTTCGTGTATTTAATTTTTAATAATAATTCGAAATAAATATTAATTAGTTTAATTAAATTTATGCACAAAAGTTGTTTTCTTAGTATATATTTTACAAGGTAAAAATAGCAGTTGAAATAGAAGCATTTTAGTCAATAAATGATCAAATTAGTACTTTTTGTTTTTACGAGCTTGTCGAGATATGATCCAATTAATAGTTTTAACATATTTTACAATATTAAAAAAAGTAAGCCATTCTTGAAATAATTCCATTAATAACTGAAATACAAACATTTTATAAACTTTTCTATACATTATTCATTCGGTAGGTTTTACAAAATTCATTATTTTAAATATTTTTATGGGGTTTTTTATTAAGTTTTTAAGGGGTTGATTCAGTTAATATTTTTTACAAAAATCATAATTTTAAATAACGTTCGTAAACATTATATTACTCCAATTAACCATTATTTTTTAATATTTAATTTTCAATAATAACTAATTTATTTTAATTCAATTGGTTTCTTAACGGCTTCTTTACATAGTAAAAAGAACAATTAAAATATATTCATTTTATAGACTTGTCTATATAGGTATGATAATAATATAATAATTTTTTTACAAAGATTTAAAAAGTTTGTCCAGATATGATCCAATTAATAGTTCTTATGAATAATGCTTTTATTATAAATAATCATTTTATATTTTTAAGTTGGCTAGTCCTATTGTAATTGTACTATTTACAAAATTAAAAAATTTAAATAAGTTTCATAAGATATCTTGCACTTGTTTAGATATGAAATTATTCCAATTAACTATAATAATTAACTTACAATAAATACTATTTTTGTTATTAAATTTAAATACAAAAACGGTCCCTTTAGAGTTTCTTTATTAAGTAAGATGAGCTATTTTAAATGGGAACATTATATAGACTTGTCGATATATGATCAAAATAGTAGTTTTTACAAAATTAATAATTTTAATATTATTGTATAAATAGTTTTTACAAAATTTTAAAATAAATCAAATAATTTTTATTATGAATATATTGTTATAATCATTATAATAAAATATTTTTTTATGTTACTCTAGGCTTGATCCGACTAATAGTTTTTCTAAATTTCATAACATTAAATCATTTTTATAATTTTCTTAAGTTTGTCAAGGGTTGCTCCAGTTAGTAGTTCTTACAGAATTTAAATAATGTATAAAAATATTTTATTATTCCAATTAACCATTTTGTATTAACTAATTTGCAATAAATATTTTTTTTAAATTAAATTAAAATATTAAAATTGTTTTCTTAGCGGTTTTTTTTACAAAGTAACAATTGGGACCAGGCTATGTCGATATGATGGTATAATAATAGTTTTTTTAATAAAGCTTGCCCAGATAGGATCAAATTAATGGTTCTTACAAAATTTCAGTATAAATCAAATAATTTTTATAATAAATAATATTTCTATGATCAATATACGTGTATAATAATGTTTATGATTTTTCTTAGTCCCTCAAGACTAGATCCAATTAATAGTTTTTATAAAAATCAAAATTTTAAACTACTTCTATATATATTTTTTACAAATTTATCGAGGTTTGATCCTGTTTATAATTAATATAATTAAGAAATTCGAAATTTTAAATTAGGTTTACAAAATTTCATAGGCTTATTTAATAGGACCCGTGTGATTATTTTTACAAAATTAAAAAAAATAAATATTCTTTTTTACCAACAAACCTTGTCTAGACATTATACTGTTAAAGATTTTTACAAAATTGAAAATGTGAAATAATTTACATATAATTTTATAAGTTTGTTTAAATATGATCTAATTATTATTTTTTTTTATGATTTGAATTATTTTTTCACAAACCCTTTATCGGTTTGTCTAAATATGATCGAATTAATTGTTTTGAAATTTTTTAAATAATTAAAAAATGTTTGCCTTGAAATAATCTAATTATTAATCTCTCTATTATACAAAAAGTTTTTAGGAATCATTGTGTAATAATTTATTTTACATTTTAGGTATACTAAAACAAAAATGAGTCCTAAAAAGTTGAATTGATTGGACAGAAATATTTAATTTTTTTTTTACTTCAATAAACATAAAAATATAAAATATTGAGATCTCGAATTATTTGAACTATTATACAATTGGAATAATTGGGGTTGGTCCGTCGCCAGACGGACAGGCTATTTTCATATAGTTTTAAAAATAAATTTAAAATAATTAATTTTAAATGATTTTTATAATTTTTTTTACAAATATTGTATAGTCTTATCTATATATTATATAGTCCAATTAATAGTTTTTTTTACAAAATTTTAATGAAAATTATTACGGTCTTAATAATCGCACAACTAGCGAATGTATATCACAATTTCCTTAATCCTTATCCCAATTTATAAAACTATATACAAAATCTATTGGTTTGGTAGATATCCTATCTGCTTGATTAAATGAAGATAACTAAAGAAATAACATATAAACATAATATTAATGCTTTAATGGTACAAAATCAATTCCGGTTGTTTCTTGGTATGGAATACATACTTCATATAATACTAACCTCTTACTATCAAACATATGGTATCAAATCAACTTTATTTTGTATTTATGTTCACTTATAACTTTACAACTCTTGAGCCGATTCTGTTTTATTATTATTCGTTTTTTATTTATTATTCTTTTATTTAATTTTTATTAAAAGAGTACACTCTGAAGATGGTGGCACGCAGCCAAGTGGGGAGCTTGAGGGCTTCGGCCCCGCCCGAAATGAATTTTTAAACGTTACAAACTAATATCTGTGCATGAAATATAAATCGCTCATCTTGAAAAAAGGCTTAATTAATTTTGAATAATAATCAAGAGGTCTCTTTCTCAGAATTAAATTAAAAGCGAAAATTAGGACTACTTTTCTAGTCTCACTCAAATTTTACTTAGAACGAATGGAAACTTCCGTTCACACATAACTTAGATATTCATGAACCGAATCAATCAATCTATTCTTGATCTTTTACGGGTTATTATAAATTTCACCAACACATAGTGCAATCTTTTTGTGATAATGAATACTCTAGTCTGTCAATTTCTAATAAATATTTTATCAAATACTAGTGACAAATATAACGATGACAGTAGAAAAGCAGATGATCGGTTGGGATCGGCGTCGAGCCTATGGTTCGCTAAGCCTTATCATTATTATAGTTTTTATATATTTTTTTATTATAATGTTTTCTGCAAGAGCTACATTTCGATGGCCTTTCTAGTTTTTATTATTCTCATTTCTATGCCCTATCAGTATTACAAACAGAATTTTAAAAAATTTACAGATAAAAATATTGGACATAAAATTGTGAACAAGTATAACTTTGAGTTGTACCTCTACCAAATTACAAATCACACAACTGGTTTTTTAGCTGTGCTTCAGAAGGTTCTTGGGGTTTTAGTTGAGCTATTTCGATACTATTCTAGAAATTGAAATTGAGTTTAGTGCTTAGTTTTGTATGCCCCTGGTGAGGCTGTTAAAATATAAGTACCCATTAAGTACTGTTTTGAAATATTGAAATAAATAAAATTAGGAAATTTAAAAAAATTTATTTTAATTTTGTTATATTGATAAAAAAATAATTTATAGTTTACAAGAAAAATATCTTAATCTTATTTCACTCCATTCTCTGTACTAAAGAAATGTCATAAATTCCAAATTATTAAAAAAAAAATATATTTATTGAAATTTACAATTGTAAACAAAATACATCAAGTAAATATAATGAGTGAATACATTGACATGAAAAGACAAGTAGAGAAACTACCCAGTGGTAGTACTCAAATAAAAAGTTCAGCTTAGAAGGTCACGAGGCCATCTTCTTTTCAGACGCCTCGGAGGATTATCAGGAATTGAAGAGGTTGCGAGGTTTGAAACTAGTGGGTTTGAGTGGAAATAAAGTTTGTCATGAAAAGATTGATATCGGATTCGGGCCAAATCAGCAATAAACGGGACGTTAAGGTCATTATGAATTACTTTGTTCGTAACAAAGTAAGGAGCATTGAGGATTTTCAGAAGGATTTTGGATTGTAAGGATTGAATACGAGAGGAATTCGATGGCTTAGTGGAGCCCCAAAGCTCTATTCCGTAAGTCCAGATGGGTCTAATGATTGTCATGTATATGGGGAGCTTGGAGTGTTTATCTAGTAAATGTTGAAGTAGCCTGAAACGGCGAGCTGTTTCTTGTCGTTTCAGTCTAGTATGAGGATTCCAAGTTAAGCGTTCCAAAATTTTGAATTAGATATGTAAGTATATTTCTGAGTCGATAATTGCCATACTTTCCATTTAAATTAAAAAAAAAAACAGTTATATAATTTGTGTAACGGCTTAAAAAAGTCAGGAACAGTGGTTTTGTGATTTGCCAATTTAAAAAAAATATTTATAATAAAACTGATCGAGACGATAAAATATTACATTACTATATTTTTTATAAATAATAAAACTTTTTTATATGATACAGAGGTAACCAAGAACTTACCTAACGTCGTTTAAAGGTCAGAGTGGCGTATGTGAGAGTTTTGGGATTAAATAATTTGAATTTTGATTTCTGGAATAAGGCAGCTGATTTCTAGATTTAAATTTTACTAGGCCAAAAAAATAGCAAAATATAACAGATAATTTTCCTTTAGACCGAGTACACGATATTGTGTTGAAAGACTAAGTAAATACTTTATTGCATGCTATTCCATTCATTTATTTTATTTAGTAATTTTGTTATTAACTATTTTATTAATTTTGTTTATAATTATTTTGTTGGTATTAATATATTTATTTTCAACAATTAGTTAAAACCCTATCAAGTTTCGTATTTTTTAGTTATTTCATTTCTGATTTTATGTGTAATTTGTTTTTGTCACTTTTAATTACTTCATGATTCGTATTATTATGTAGTCTTCTGGCCAGATATATATTATGTTTATTTCTATTGTTCATAATTGTTATTCTAAAGGGACTTGGTCCCAGAATAAAGTTTGTTTTCTATTCTATTCTATAATTTATATATTTTTATTTAATTTTATTTATCTGTAGGTCAAGCGGTTTATAATAGCTTATTACAAACTATAAATTATAAATCATATATTATAAATGTGGTTAATTTGTGTTTTGTATAAAAGTAGATAAATGGTTAGATGTAATCATACTGACGATTCGGTAATGCTTTATTAATTAATTTTATTGATTAGTCCTAACGGACAATATGGCTGGAATTATACCAACTGTTATCTAGGATTAATCTTTATTAATATTAAAGGATTGTTTTTGAAATTAAGATTAGCTTGATAAAATATATTATTAAAAAAAAATCATTATTTTATATAAAAACTTGTCTTCGCCGAAATATAATCAGTTCAAGGAACAACATAAACATTAAATTTTACTATACCAATATTTATTCTTTAAAAAAAAACCTTTACCACTAAAACCCGTGAACGAGTCTGGGGTAGAGTAAATGGTAGAGACTGGTCTGTTCATGGAGAATGGTTCTGCAGGAAGGTGATTTGTCTTAGATCACGCTCAACCGCAAGTTTTCCCCCCTTATTTTGGGTACCCAATTTTTATAACATTTCATAGAGGCTGGGTGAGCCTCAGGAGGTCCTATATGATCCATCTGTGGCTGCAAAAATATTAAATAAAAATCTTGCCTGCAGTGGGATTTGAACCAAGATTTCCGGCATGGCAACTCGGTGATATTCTTAAAATACTTTTATATAAAAAATTTTTTTTTTAATTTGAAACGATTTAGAAAAAAGAAAATAACAAAGTCAAAAAGGTGAGACATAACGAGAGATTCCGATCGATATAGTTAGATACTAATTATAATTTTTATAGGGATTTTTAAATTTTATTCATAAGTTTTCATCCTTTTTTTTATATTTTCAATTACTGAATCATGGTTTTTAATGTGTTTTTTTGTACGGATTATTACGATTTGATTACTTTATTAAATAATTAAATTATGTTTTTCAATATTTTTAGCCTTTTAGCTATAATTAAATTATAAATGTAGCAAATTATAATTTAAGCTGAATATACTCAAGCTGTAAATGAGTAATTTGATGCAACGAAATTGAACGAAATCCCGTTGACAAGTGAAGGGTCATTGAAATAACTTTACACGTCAGCCTTCAGAGAGGTATTTTTCATTTAATACTTTTATTTGAGTATTTTGAACGCATTCACAGGAATGCAATGAGTAATTTGAGTCTTTAAACTTAAAAAACAGTAAAAAGAGATTAAAAATGAGTTTGAAATTGTCAAGTGCAGAGTTAAATTAGTTTTATTTTTTCATTAGAGAAACTCTTCACTGATCACTTGCTATAATGGCTATAGTTTAATTTAAAGTATTCAATAAAATAAATAAAATGTTTTTTCCTTTTCATTACAAATAAAAAAGCTGTGGAACTAAATTAAAGCTAAGTAAGTAGTGGAAACAAAAACCTTTAAAACAAATCTATTTAATTAAATGTACATACGTGAATAATAAATACATAAACATACTAAAATTAACAAACAAAATAAATTAAAATAGTATAAACAAATATATATATATATGTGTATATTTATAAATTCTTAAAGAAAAAAAAATAAAGACACCAAAAACATTAAACAAAAAATAAAGCTTTTAAATACTCTGGATAAACCAAAATTCTCTCTCTCTCTCTCTCTCTCTCTCTCTCTCTCTCTCTCTCTATATATATATATATATATATATATATATATATATATATATATATATATATATATATAAAACCAAGGATTTTTTACGGCCTTTAAAAAATTCTTGGTGATTCCGTCCTCCGTAATGGACGTTAAACGAGGGTCCCGAGCCTGTATGATGTCAGGTACTCGTTGAAAATCCCTAACCAAATTAAACCTGGATTGGCATTAAGCAAAATTTAGAGCTCTCACTGTAGTATCGTCCGACTAGTCATAGCGGCATAAATTGACGTTAAATGAACAGACAACACAAGGATGCATTTAGTATCCTATTAATTAATAAACACAGTCCCAGAATATATTATTTTTCTTTAATCCGTATTCTCAATGGAGTCATAAACAGTAGCATTATTTTTTAAACTTTATTTCTTGAAATATTATGGATTGTTACAACGAAAAATAAAATAATAATGGTGAGCTACGATGTATCCGTGCGTATAAAACTCAAAACTACTAATGAGGAGTTAGGGATCAAAGGCGGGTAACTCCGAAATTTCCAAAAAATGTTTACCCTTTTTCTGTTAGCTTCGTAACGCGATTTCGTCTAAAACGACATACTGCAGTCTTAATCCGGTTCTGAACCTCATGTTTCGCATAAATTGTTGATTAAGCTAGAGGAAAATAAAATAAAGTTAATTTTTTATATTTCGGTGTTATCAGCTTTTGAACTCAAACCTCCCTCTTAACCTCGAAGAAAAATCAGACTTAAAATTATTTGATTTTGCTCCAATAAATATTTTGTTAATAATTAAACTATTATATACTAAAAGACAATCTTGTGCAAATGCTATGGTTATTGTCGCAAAAAAAAACAACTTTTAAATATGTACTTTATCGCTACAAACTTTTTTTTGTACTGTTTAGAAGGCAACGGTTGTACAGGTAGGATATTTTGCTTAGATCACTCTCAACCATCAAGGTTTTTTCCATGTCAAAGTAGTTCACTAGGGGTGTGCCTCGGGATCTTAATTCTATTAATGTCTCTTAGTAGATAAAATAATTTATCTATTTCTGAATTAATAATTCGTACCATGCATGAACCTCAGCCTAGTGTCTCAGAGCTCTACACACTGATTTGTAATAATCCTCTAGTGACTATTACAAATATTTGTTAATACCAAGTTGTATAAATTAATTAGATTTTTATTTTTATTTACTTCCAATTATTAATTTAGGGAATAATTATTTATTTGACAAGTGAGGAAAGTGCCACTTTATTACACCCGAGTGAATTTTACGCGCCTTCGCCTCGTGTGATAATTAAACGAGGTTGTTATAAGCACTTTTCTCATGTGTTAAATATTACATTTTTCATGCAACCATTTAAAAATTAAGAAATGTATATATATATATACATATATATATATATATATATATACATATATATATATATATATATATATATATATATATATATATATATATATATATATATATATATATATATATAAGCAGAAAAATAGTCTGTTTTTTGAGTTTACAGAAAACAGAATTGGAGATGGATGGTTACAAAAAAATTGAAACTATAAAGGACCATGTAAGAATCATATATATGCTGTAATAATAATATATATATATATATATATATATATATATATATATATATATATATATATATATATATATATTATATATTATAGTTAATTCCATCGCCATATCAATTTATGCAATTTATTTTTTACCTTAACAAAATTAATTAGTTTTTGGACTATTGTTTATTTCAGTGCATTAATTTATGATGGCCCGCATTATCGATTTCTTTTAATAATTAAGTTATTAAAAGGTTTTGAAGACCGGTTTAAATCTACACCATTATTTCAATCTAGAAAGTACAAACAAATAATTAAAACAATTGATTTTTTTTAAATTTAAAAACATTGTCCTTAAATCTCCTATTTTAGGTATGTCAGATAGGGGTGTATGTAATTTTTAGATATTCAGTACTTACATTAAATTACATCGTTGTCCAAAAATTACACAGTTTGGAAAACTGTATATTTTTAAAACTTACAAGCGCTCTGAAAAAAATGACAGTGGACTTGTAACAGAAAATATTTTAAATGTGGTAGAACACCTATTTTTCTGAATATTGAAACTCATCGTGCCCATATTTTCAGTACGCTATTTTTTTTATTTAGAAAAAAAACGAATTTATCATTTATCGAGATTACTTATTAAAACGATTCTCCGAACAGGAGACAAAAATTCTTCAGGGCGTTATTGGAAATAAATTTAATCTACTTTTTTCGAATAATAAAAATTCTTGAAAGAAAAAAATAACGGACTTCTAAACTCTCGGATTTTCGGATTTTAAATTATTAAGATTTTGAAAATTCTTCAAACAGTAAAAAAAGTATAAAAACAACTTTTTAATTTTCTGTATGATACACAAATATTATTGCCATTTTGTCATTATCTATTTTAGTGAGTTAACAGACTATTATTTATTAGTGTAATATCACAAAGGTTCTAAGGCCACCTGCCGGGCTAAGAACCCGCGATCTTAGGCACAGTAGCTTGTTATGCTAACCACTATATCATAGGTGCCCTCTGTTTATTTATGAATTTGACGATGAGTACATTTATGTGTAAAAATTATTATTGTTACAATAATATTATCATTACAACATGTGATATATGGAATCAGTTTATTGAAATATAGAAGGTGGAGATACTCCGATCGAGTGGTGGGATCGAGTTTGCACGGCCCATCGAGCGGCAAACCGACCGTCACAGCGAACCGACCGGAAAACCCTCGCAAAAATGACGGTTCTTGACGCCATTTAATTGAAGTATATCCGGTTAGAATATATTTGTGTAATATTATGTAAGCGCGGAGGCGGGGGGCGTGGTCCGGGACGCCGCCCTTTTCCCGTTCGACCAATCAGAGGAGGGCACAATCGACTCTCACGATTCGATTGTTTCTCACTGCCGATTCGATTATCGCAACAGGCCTCCCGGTCAATCGGCAGGACTGTAGTTGTCCTGGCATTTGATGGTTCACTAACGAGTAGGGAAGACAATGGAATGTCGAAGAAATAACAGTTCATTATAACCGGTTATATTGACGATAACCTATTGTCGTTAGAGGTTCAAGTTACGTTTTCAATTATTTAAGATTTTATAATTAATCAAAAGATCCATTATACATTCGATAATTATAATATCAATACAACTATATGGTTGGAGTGGAAACTTTATTTAATTATGTTCGTGAATTTTATTATTACATAAGATTACTTTAAATTTAAAAAGATTTTAATTTTTATTATTAAACTATTTTTTTCTTTACTTAGAATTTATTCTTAATAGTTATTATAAAAAATAAGGGCACTTTGACCTTAATTACAATCTTTCTGATCTATTGTATACTTGTACTTTGTATTAATATATTATGAAGGATACAAATAGTCTGGAGGTGTCAATAATAACACTAAATAAGAAAAACTTATTTATTCATTGTGCCGACGGTTCGTATATTGCAATGTAGCCCATCTTCAGGGCTAAGAAGGAAAAACAGCCTTTTTCATATATTATATATACTATTTTATATATATATTATATTGGGAAATTAAAAAGAACAGTTGTAAATAATTTAATAAAGAGCATTTTATATCTATCTATATCTATATCTATCTTCCCCTTTTTCATATATAATATTAATATATTACATATGAAAAAGGGCAAAAACGTATATTACTGATCTTTATAGCTTTATATTGCTTCTTCTACGATTAATTTTTAAAAAGTGCAACTGTGACCCTACTCATAGATTTTGAAAAATGTATTTTTACGTATACCAACCACAATGTGTTAATATTCATAATTTATTTTTATTAATTGTTATTTTTATGGTAATTATTTTTAAATATTTTTGTTTTGAAGAGAAAAGATTAGTCCTTGCCGGGATTCGAACCCGGGTCGTCTGTATCTCCGGCGCAGTGCTCTAAACCACTGAGCTACCAGGTGTCGTATCTAAGTCTCTTCAAAACAAAAATATTTACCATAAAAATAAAAATTTGTAAAAATAAATTATAAAATAATATATTGAAAGTAATGTTCAATGAACATTCTTCCCCGCGTATAGATCCCAAAAATTGCGAGGACACGGGGATATAGGATCGGTGAAGAGAACGGATTTGTCTGACTTGGATACGACCCCTGGTTGCTCAGTGGTTTAGAGCACTGCACCGGAGACGGAGACGACCCGGGTTCGAATCACGGCCAGGACAAATCTTTTCTCTTCAAAACAAAAATATTTAATGTTAATATTCATATTTTAAAAAAATGAAAACACCGGCCATTACAAACCAAGAAGTACATATTTGAAATTGTATAGACAGCTAACAGTTGAGAGGGTGGTGATTTGGCAGAAATCACGTTCAACTACTAAACTTTTCTCTCAATTAGTGTATACACTTTATAGAGGATGGATGAGCCCGAATAGTTCCACATAAGGTTCATACATGGCTGTTAAAATATTAAATAATGTATCTGACATTCAAATCTAGGGACTTCGAGCTCAGCAACTCAGAGCTCTGTACAATGAGCTACCTAACTTCCACAATTCCTTTATTATCCGCGTAAATCTTCTGAAACAATTTTAAATAGGGTCACTCGTGGAGTCAGCATAATAATCTTCTATGCCCATGATGGCGGCTTCGCAGCTCTGTAGGTGGTCTAAGATTATTTAAAAGGAGTAACAAATCCTTAGTTGTGCGTACTAGGGAGGGCACGAAATGGCGGACCCGAGCCAGTGCGATGTTAGTGCCTTCAAAAAATCTCTTTTATACCTTGAAAGGCAAAATTTAATATTCCCATTAAAGCAATTGCCTGTTATTCCTATTTCTAAACGATAATGTATAATTATGACTCAATGGATACCGGGATAACCTGTAGTACATAATTTAATATCAGATATTTGCAGATGGTTACAATTTATGCATATGGTTAGTATTAGATTAGA
Organism: Troilus luridus; assembly: GCA_964056705.1. Taxonomy (NCBI): domain Eukaryota; kingdom Metazoa; phylum Arthropoda; class Insecta; order Hemiptera; family Pentatomidae; genus Troilus; species Troilus luridus. The sequence continues at coordinate 102,394,880 of OZ057416.1, read as the reverse complement.
ATTGTTTTGTTTATATTAATAAATATGGGAATAATTTATTTTTATTAATTGTTATTTTTATGGTGATTATTTTAAAATATTTTTGTTTTGGAGAGAAAAGATTTGTCCTGGTCGGGATTCGAACCCGGGTCGTCTGCATCTCCGGTGCTGTGCTCTAAAGTACTGAGCTACCAGAGGTCGTATCCAAGGCAGACAAATCCGCTCTATTCACCGATCCTATATCCCCGTTTTCTCGCAATTTTTGCGATGTATACACGAGGAAGAATGTTCATTGAACATTATTTTTAACAAATATATTTAAATATTAAATATATAAATAAGTTTGAGCATGTCGAGAAGTTTAAATACATGTGTTCTATGACAACCAGAAATAAACAACTTCAAGAGGAAATGAAGTTGTTGAAAAACATATCACGGATATCGAAAAGTCCATTAAGCTTGAATAAAAAACTCTAGACAATTTTCAGGGTTACAGAACTATTTACCGATTGAATTATTAAGTTAATGGATTAAATTGATTTAGACTTATATATTACGCGATGTGTCGAAGCGATCGGTTCAAGAGGATGGTGGGAGAATTACGTTAAGAGTACATTGATTGTTGGATCGGCATCGAACTTTCTGGTTCCCTAAGCCTTTTATTACTATGAATTTTATCAGTTCGTAACGTTACAAAGGAAATGTGAATAAACACCTAAGATACTTTCTGTATAATAATACCTCTAGGATCGAAAGTTCTTCTGTGCAATAAATTTCAAATCGTTATATTTCTCAAAGATATTTTCCCTCCCTTCTTTAATCGGATCCAAATCAGTCGGGCATTCTTTATCTCCTCCGGATAAGGAAGCATTAGAGGAGGTCGGAACAAGGAGAAATAGTGGATTTCGATAATGCTGCTCAGTCTTAACCGAGAAAGCAGATCTGAGATAGGCAGCGAATCTACCCTACTGGCAAAATGTGATTCCTCGGGGCGGTGGTTTGGGGAAGATATTGACACAAGCACCGCCTTATGGCACTTCAACTTCAACCCGGTTTACTAAGAGTGTAAATCACGCCTTTCTATCTAGCTTGTTTGTATTATAAAATTATAGTAAATATTATATTATTATTATTATTAAGTAATTCCATTAATATTTTGTTGATCAAAGACAGAAAAAGACAATTTAATGGCCCTTCTACGTCCCAGGTGTTATATAAATGATTTATTAATTATATGGAAAAATAATGTTACAGATTGTGATAACAATTATTATTTATAAATAAAATAATATTCGAAATCTTAAGTATCATTCGTAATACGTAATTATACTTTTGAAAAAAGTAGTTAATCCATGATTGTGTGAATTATCGATTAAATCTATGATAATTCTGTGACTCTTATAGAGTTCACCCAGCCTCTATAAAATGTGTATACCGTGAGGAGAAAAGAGCTTCCAGTTGAACGTGAACTACGCTGTATCACTTCCTTACATAAATGTTAGGTTATGTACCTAAAATAGTACATACAATCTGTACATGGTATCATATAAAAACAAACCTGTACCACTACAACCCGTGAACGGTTCTGGGGTTCAGTACATGGTAAAGTCTTTACTTTACCATGTGTCTTTCTTGGACATCGGTTGTGCAGGGAGGTGATTTGCCAACTTATGATTTGTGTCAAAGGTGATTTGTGATTTCTCGACTACCAGAAATCCCCCTTATTTTGCTTACCCATTTTATAGAGGCTGGGTGAGCCTCTAGAGGGTCCTAGATCCCATAAGATCCATCTCCGGCCGCTAACAGAATCAATAAGCAGTGGGATTCGAACCCAAGATCTTCGGAATGGTGAATAAGTGCTCTACCACTTGGGCACTCCGCTCCATACACACACACATAAGTATATATAAGCGTTTAAATGCCTATTTTTTATTTCGTGCAAGTGGACCATAATGGAAAATCTTTGTTTGGTTTAGTTTGTGAAAACTAACAATAAATGAGTAGGTTATCATTAACATGAAAGAAACCCTGTTAATGAGCTGTGAAGGACTTCAGGACATGGTAGAGACTCAACGGTTTGCAGGACAACGTACGTAAAAGTACTGTATGAGCTAGGAGATATAAAATGTCCCACTCTCTTGTGTCATTTAATGCCTACTGTTATATGTTATCAGTACTACTAAGGTAAATTATTTGCTAAACAATAAAACTCACCTGTACATAAATAAATAAAATTTTGAATGATTAAAGAAAAAGAAAAACGCCATTTCATTAAAACAAATGGATACCGATGAGGATTTAAATAGTTGCAGAAAGCATAAACAGCTTGATATTTAAAACTTTAATTTTTGAATATCAAATTAAAATCTAAATTCGAATAATAAATTAATAAAAGAAGAGAACTTTAAAAAAACAACCTACTCCATGTTCGTATTTGTGAGTTTTCACAGAAATGGATAAGATATTGGTGCTTTTAAAAATAATAAAATTGAGAGATTATATCACATTATTATCAATTATTAGATGTATTTTGTTAATTGATAAAACAATTAAATATTCAAATCATCCTTTTTAGAACAAGAACTATGTTAAATATTTGAAAATGTATTATGTATTTATTGAGCGGCGTAATTCAGTGTGCAGAATGCTGAGTTGGTATTCTGAAAATTAATAACTCAATCTGCTATCGGCCACTAATGGACCCCGTGAGATCAAAAAAAAAAGTTACTGTATTGTACAAAAACAAATTTAAGATTTTGAGTCTCCGTCGTAAACCAGCGACTTCCTGCCCCCCTGTATTGTTTAATAACATCCCTCTAAGTCCTGTAGAACAGAGCCGGTACTTAGGACTACACCTTGACAAACGCTTAACTTGGAATCCTCATACTAGACTGAAACGACAAGAAACAGCTGGCCGTTTCAGGCTACTTCAAAACTTACTAGATAAACGCTCTAAGCTCTCAATTAATTACAAGAGACTCATATACATGACAATCATTAGACCCATCTGGACTTACGGAATAGAGCTTTTGGGCTCCACTAAGCCATCGAATTCCTCTCGTATTCAATCCTTACAATCCAAAATCCTACGGAAAATCCTAAATGCTCCTTACTTTGTTACGAACAAAGTAATCCATAATGACCTTAACGTCCCGTTTATTATAACAATCTTTTCAGGCTACTTCAAAATTTACTAGAAAAATTCTCTAAGCTCTCAATTAATTACAAAAGACTTATACATGACAATCATTAGACTCATCTGGACTTCTAAAATCCTCAATGCTCCTTACTTTGTTAAGAACAAAGTAATCCATAATGACCTTACTGTCCCGTTTGTTGCTGATTTGGGCCGAATCTGATCAATCTTTTCATGACAAACTTCATTTCCACTCAAACCCACTAGTTTCAAACCTCGCAACCTCTTCAATTCCTGATAATCCTCCGAGGCGTCTGAAAAGAAGATGGCCTCGTGACCTTCTAAGCTGAACTTTTTATTTGAGTACTACCACTGGGTAGTTTCTCTACTTGTCTTTTCATGTCAATGTATTCACTCATTATATTTACTTGATGTATTTTGTATACAGTTGTAAATTTCAATAAATATATTAATCACAAAAGACTTTTATAAGATTAAATCCTTCGAAATATTGTAGCAACTGAGTTTCATTATCTAAATGATAAAATATAGTCCGAATAAGTTCATTTATATTAATTAGTAAGGCCACTAATTTTTAATGAATATGATGTTTAAGCGGCTGCTATTAGGGAAAGATGGGAGAAGACGACTAGATTAAGCTTACTTCATTTTTCCTTGCCGCAATGAATGGATTTAAGAACTTAAATTTTTATGAGATTTTTTCAATATCAACCCTAATACTTTTTTTTTTCATTTTATATTAAAACAAGAAACTACTCATTTTAATGCGAAAAGGGCGGGTTATTCCTACGTTTTGCCAAGTAGAGTTTCCACTGTTAAAATTAATTTCATTTGCCCCAAAAAAAATTCGCTTGGGCCTTGAAATTCATAGCCAACGAACCCCTTTAATGAAAATTCGAGTTTTTTTCTATTTCTATTGCGTCTTAATTTTCGAAAGAATAGTATACATAATTTTTTTAATTATGGTAATTTTCACCTGTTTTCCCCTGATAAGCTTAAAAAAATTATTAGAGTTTGTTGAAGTCAAGAGATATAAAAAAACTACTTAAATTTTTGTGTAGTCGAAGAAAACAACTATATAACATTTTTTTAGGTTTTTCTCTAGGTATAGAAATTCTTTAATTAAAAGAATTATCCGTGTATTATCCGTGTATTAAAAGAACAATAGTGTAACTATTGTATATCATATACGGTAGGAATCCTAAAGAGTACAAAATTGAGCGCTATTTGGGCAACGTAGAATTAAGAAAAAAATAAATAACATCTTTTAAGGGTAGAAACTTTGCTTAGTGAATATGGAATCAGAACACCACGTCACAAAAAGAAAGGAATAATTTATCAAAATGTTTCTCGGTTTAAAGTCTAGAACTTCGCAAGCCTACGAAGGCAGTGTGAAACAACTTTATTCGTCAAAAGCTCAGAAGTTTTACCTTCTGGTCTACTGATTTCATTCAAATTGGAATCATACTGTTTGGGATTTTAAAATTTGTTTTCAAATTATTAATGTCAAAAATATAATCAAAATATATACAGTTTTAAAGTCTCTTAGGCCCATTTACACTTCTAGGAATAACTTTTTCTTGGCAGACATTTGTTGTATATAAGTTTTCATAATACAATTTCGAACATTTTTTGTACTTTTTTATACTGTTTCACACTGAATATATATTTATTTATATGTTTTACTCTAATGTTTAACAGGCACAGTTTTTGCTTTTTTATAAACACTTGGTTGTTTTTGTGGTATTCTTATTGTTTATTTACCGCCCAATAATTTGGGCTATTCACATAACCTTATCTATTAACACATAAGTTCAACTTCATTCCTTTTCTGGATCGGGGATTTATTATACACTACATGCACAGCACTGCAGTCTTGTATATTTATTAAACAGCCTTTTTTATGTACACAATAAAGACTGTTCATGTTTTGCTTTGCTGTTATTCTCTCTGGTTTTTTGTCTTCTGTTCTTGTGTTGTTTGTTACTATTATTTATTTTATTTTGTTCTGTTGTGTTTTTTGGGGTTTGGTGAGTGTATATTGATGTTTCAAATTCTGGAGTATTTATCAGCTGTTTTTATCCTACCTTAGCCAGCTGGGAGTTTAGTAACCTTCCGTATGATTCAGTAGTTGCAATTGAGCCTTGAAGGTGGTGGGATTTTTTTTTTTTTGCATTATTCATTTTTTGCTTTGCTGTTATTCTCTTTCTGCCCTGAGGATGCCTGAATAGGCGAAATATTGAATAGGTATTTTCAATTTCCTGTTTTAGTTTATAGACCTAAGGTTTTTAGTTGGAATTTTTCCACTAATGTATTAACAAAATAAAGAATCTATTTAATTTTTGTTTCAATATTTTTATCTATTTTAATGATATAAGGCTTAGAAAATCGATAGGCTCGATGCCAATACCACTAATCCTTGCTTTACAAGCTTCAGTCCATGGATTATCACCAAAACCCAAAACCATATGATTCCTTAATGTAATATACTCACCAACGCTTAAATAATTTAGTATACATTACTATATACAACAATCACTTTAATTTATGCATTTTTTTCTCTTCATCTATATGTTAGATAGAATTTTTTCCATAATTCTTTATTTTTCCGGTATATTATTCGTTTATTCGTCTGAGTTATAAATTACTATGGAAAACATATTTTGAAAATATGTTTTCAATAATTTCCAAAAAAACAATAATTTCCGTTATCTAGTATTTTAGATATAAATTTTTTTTTACATCTAAACTTCGCGAAAATGATTAGGGATACTACTAATGTTGTTGTATTTACTTTTCCTAGCATTTCAATATTATTTTATTTAAAAAAAGCATTAATATTTATTAGAAATTATACTGCATTAAATATTGTAAAGTCCATAAAAATATAAATGCTAGGTAAAGTATATACTTATAAATTAGCAATATTCCTATTCATTTTTGCGCAGTATACTTTGGTTTAAATATTTCGATTGTAAAGAATACTGTTACTTCATAAAAATGTTAATGGTTTTGCAATTATTCTAATAATACTTAAACCTAATTAAATTTTTTAAAAACCTGTACCAATACAACTTGGGTTCAGTATGTAATAGAGACAACTATTTCTTGGTCAACGGCTTCCCTTTTGCAGGGTTACCATTTCATAGAGGCTGGGTGAGCCCTAGGAGAGTCCTTGTCCCTAAGGACCCATCCCTGGCTGTTAACAGATTAAATAATTTATTTGCCATAGCTGGATTTGAACCTTGATCACAGCTGAACTATCCCGCTTTATATATTTATATTCCATTTTACTGTTATTTTCTAAGAAAATGTCTTTGAGGATCCTATTTTCCGATTAAATGCGATTTTGCCATTCGAGTTTAAAGGTATGTTAATTAACTGATTTTTAAAAATTTTCAATAAGTTTTAAATGAAATTTCTGAAATGGATAAAACGGATATTAGCATGATAATAGAAAACTCGGCGCTAATTCAAGTTCCCTTTGGATGTGTATATTTGTTCATGAAAGTTTTCGAAGCCACTTTAGTCACTCGGAGTTTGCCATATTTCTATCCCAACCTTTTCGATTCTCAAAAATGTGATATATTTCTTTTGGATATGTACGTTCAACTCGGCTAACAACTTCTCTCACTTCAATCTTAACTTCCATCCGAGTTTCCATCCAACATTTCTCCCAATACAATTTATTTATATTGGAGTAAGTTCGTTTCGACTTTCACGAATTTTATGGGTCTTATTCATATTTACGAATCTTCCGAGAAACTGGCGTCTTTGGAACGCTCTAACAAATATTATTATAAAAATTGGTTTAGGATAATATTTAGATTTGATTATAGTTTTATTATATAAGATTACGAAAAAGGAAATGTGTATTGTATCCAGTTTTTTTTTTTACGTTTTACCAGATCCACTACAAGCCTGAAGGGTCTTGAATTAAGTACAGTGTAGAGAGTATACTGTTTCTAGGACAACTATTGTACAGGGAGGTTATTCACCTTAAATTTAACTCAACCGGCATGTTATCTTTCCCAATTTCGGGTCACCACTTTATAGGAGCTTCGTCAGCCCCAAGAGGTCTGCAGATCCCACATGGTCCATAAGTGACTGCTAACAGATTAAATTGTTTGTCTACAATCCGGAAACTTCAAAACAGCAACTCAGTGCTCTACCACTCTGCCTCCTCGCTCCCTTTCGGTTCTATTCACAAATATATTTTTTTCTGAAAGATAAAATTAAATATAGTACAGCTTAAAAATAATATTTTTTTAAATCTGACGTCATAGTTTACCTAAAACATATATACAACCTGTATTTCATGAAGAGTAATGGGTTCAGTACGTCGTAGAGACTGGATTGTTTCTAAAACAATGGTTGTGTAGGGAGGTTATTCATCTTAGATCACGCTCAACCATCTGGTTTCCCCTCCTATTCCCTCCTAAATTATAGAGGCCGGGTGAAACTCAGAAGGATCTGCAGATCCCACTTTTTCCATAAGTGGCTGTTAAAAGATAAAATTATTTATCTGGAACATCTGGATTTGAATCTATTCTTCTTCTTTTTTTCACCCCGTACCCCCTTATTAGACTAGGCCGCCAGGCTGCACAGCCGGTGGTGCTCCTCGACATTGGGCATTTATTTTATGGAATCTATTAGATTAGGGCAGCCGGTGTCGTCGCCACAAACTGGCTGCTGACTGGTTGGCGTGCCCCGCGGCCACGTTAGCAGCCATTGGTGACGAGACATTGTATCTATTACACTCGGCCGCCAGGCAGCGCTGCCAATCCCGTCACCACTGGTGATGAGAGAACATGTCGGACAAATATACATATATGCTCCTCCTTGTAATTTTATTGAACAAGAGAAGGCGAAGGGAGAGAAAGATGCATGTACACCCTATCTTATCGTTAAGGGAATCTAAAGGGTTGTACTATACTCTTTTTGATGAACTGTGTATTCGTGTTTGTGTATGAACTGTATTCGGACGGCAATAAGTTTTTTAATTATTTAAGAATGTCCAAATCGTCATTCTTTGAATTATTGTCCTTAATAAAGGTTGATATTATCGGAAAAGATACGAAAATTAGAAAGAAAATCAAAAAGCCGACTTCTGAGCTGGGTAAACACTACCGTTCTACCGTAGGATTGAATGACGAATGATGAGCTACGCCACCGGTGGCGCTGCGCGTGTCACAGACCGAGTCGCCGCTGGCTGCGTAGCCTGGCGGCTTTGTCTAATAAGGGCCTTAGTGCCTTTCAGCGTGGGGGGGGGGGGGATCTAGCCAGGTTTGCAAGTCCTCCCGATTAATGGCGAGCTTTTTCATTCCATCCAACGTTTTGCACCTGGATTTCCCTATTCGTGCTATCTGATCAAGAAACATCTGGGGCGTCTCCTCTTCGATGGACTTTACTCCATTTACTTAATTACCAGTTATGAAAATAGTTCTTGTATAACTGACAAAAAGTAGAGTGCATTACAAGTTCAGAAAACATTCTATTATTTGTAATTTAAATGCATGAATGAGTCTGTATATAGAAATCCCCCACGGTAGCCGAGCGTTCTAACACATGGCCTCTTGCTTTTATATCTACGACTCTGTACATAAATATAAAAAAAACTTATGTACCATTTCAAGTTATGAACAGTGATGGGTTCAGTATGTGGTAGAGACTTTCTAAAATAATGGTTGGTCCAGGGAGGAGATTTGTTCGAGATAACGGGTTTTCTACAAATTTATTGAGACTGGGTGAAACCCTCGAGGGTCTGCAGATTCCGCTTGGTCCATTCCTGTCTCTTTACAGATTGAATTATTAATCTGCAACAGCCTGATTCGAACCCTGACCTTCTACACTGCAACTAAGCAGCATACATAATACGCTACATCGCTCCCTATATTGATTGTATTGATTGCATTCGAATATATTCAAGTAATATAAGCGAATTAAGGGCGCAAGTTCACATTAGCAAACCAAATAAGAATTGACCTTTAATTATGATCGGAAAATTCAACTAATTACTAGTTAATATAAAATGTTCATTAATTATCGAGGATATAATAAGTAGGCGGGTACATGAAAAATAAATTTAACTAACGCTTGCAGTGAAAATTAATTAAATTACTTTTTAATTTAATGTAAATGATAATTTTAAATTACAAAGTAGTAGGTCGTTTTTAAACTAAACCGTGATACCTGATGGGCATAAACGCCATTTATGCTATAAAGTTTATATCCATATTATTAAAATTATATATGGAGGGGGGTGGCTGAGGTTCCGGCTGTGGAAGATGGATTATTTTATTTGACAACCACCGCAGATGTGACCCTTTGGGATCCACCGATCGCCTGGGGCTCACAAAGTAGATACCGGGCGATTAAGCGTGACCCCTGACAAATTACTTCCCTGCACAACCGTTGCCGTAGAAAGAGTAAAGTCTCTACCACGTACTGAACCCTAGACCCTTCATTGGTTTTATTGGCACAGTTTTTGTTTTTATCTTTATATCTATATATTTTATAATACTGAAAACTAGATTTCCGGATCTTAATATAATAATGAAATTAGGATTTTTTGGTAGGTTTGTATATTCTTTAAATAGAGGGTTATATCTATTATTGATACAATTGGTATTGACAAAAAAGAGAAAAGTACCAATTTAAAATATAAATTAGTAAGTAATAAGATATTAATAAAATCATTTTTTTTTTCAAAAGCTTTTACAATATTGTATGGTTTCAGAGGATGTATGTATATACTCTAATATATTTTAGGAGTTCTGCGCTTGGAGGGTTGGGAAAATTGTCCAGTTTGTCTATATGTATATATGATTATTAGTTAGAATATAATTAGAATGAAAGTTGACATTAAGAAAGATCATAAATACAAAATATACCATTTCGGCCGAAATGTTTTTTTACTTTTTTGTTTTTATCTTCACGAACAAGAAAAGTCTCCTTTTTTAAAACAAAATAAAAATGATTAATGATTCAATTAAAATAAACTTACAATTCGCTTTATTCAATAGCAATGAAAAACTGCTATTGTGATGTTAATAAGAATTGATGGCTTTGAAGCGTCTTATAAATCTTTGCTTTATTGCTCCCGGCCAGTTTCCATATTTTAATATATTTACATAAAAGCAATAAACTCATTTAATATCTAAAGCAAGGTTTAATATTAAGATATTAAATTTTAAGAGACTAATTATTACAACCATTGTCACATTTTAGATAAAAATTAATTTTTTCTCTTCACTTAATATTAAAGAAAATATTTGATCTGAAGCGGTGTGTGCGTTTTTTTTAATCTTTATATGTTTGTGTTATTACTCGTTCACCTTTCTCTATACTTTTGTATTTTATGTGTCAAGTTCATAAAGTTCTATATTAGAAGTTATTAAGGCTGACTGATGATTGTTTAATTTTCTTCAATTTTACTAAATACTCCGGGGATCAAATGTAGTATAATGGTAATAAAAAACTTCTATGCTCAAGGTTCACAGCCATGCCGAAGGCCTTAGGGTTTTTAAAGGGAGTAAACAGTCCTTGATTATGTCATTTTTTGGAAGGGACGTAAAATGGGAGTTCCGAGCCTCTACGATGCCAGGTATGCGTTAAAGGTCTCTATCCTAATTTTATCTGGATAGGTAAAATTTAGGTCTCCCACTAAAGCATCTTCCGATTAGCCATAGCAGCATAAATTTACCATATATATTTAAACAACAAACAACTAGTGTAACTAACCATATATTATCCAAGCATATTTTAAGGAGATAGATAGATAAATACTTTATTGAAGTGGGTACCTTTGATTGAGGGAAAGCCTAGCAGGTGGTTTTTACATCGACTAAATTTGAAAAATAAAACATTTGTGTATTGGTAAAGGAAAGCATTCCTTTTACAATGACGGCATTGAATTAATTTTATTATCAGTCATTAGACAATTTTTAAAATCTTGGAATTTTTTTAATTTATTTGGATTTTTTTAAACTTATAAGAACCATCCAGTGACGTTAAATGAATAAACCTCTCAATATTGCGTTGAAATATTAAAGGATTATTGTATACTCGTATATGGGTATATAAGTGGGTACACGTACATTTATTTATTTATATTACGTTCAATAGACTGTTTTGTATAAAGTTATGTATTCCATTTTCAGTTAAAAATATATGGAATTTAACAAGAACTATTGTCGTGTTTGGTTCATAGTAACTATGGAATTTAGGAAAACTGATAAGTATTTTTTTAAAAGTTTCAGGCTGTATTAAATTGAATTTTATCTTTCAGGAAAATATTATATAAGTGAATAGAACCGTAATGGAGCGAGGTGGTTCGGTGGTAGAACGCTGAGTTTTCGTGCCGAAGGTCCCCGGTCCAAATCAGGGGATGGATCTTTTGTCTTTTAGGACTCTTCATGGGCTCACCCAGCCTCTATATATCGGTGGCCCAAAATGAGCGGGATAAATCTGGAGAGCGTCGGACAAATCACCTCCCTTTGAACCGTTATCTGAGAAAGTATAAAGTCTACCAAGTACTATTTTTTTTTTGTGACCAAATGTAGGTTTATGATAACTCCGTGGAATTTAGATAAACTATTACGTCATTTTAGGAAATTAATAGTTTCAGGCTCTTACATATTGAATTTCATCCGTAAAAAAATTATGTAAGCAGATAGGGAGCGACTTGGCTCGGTGGTAAGGGGAAACTGGCGTTTGAGAGTGATCTAGGATATAAATCACGTCCCAGCAACTGTTAAAGAAACAGTACAACCTACTGAACCCTGCTCTCATTAAAAACACATAAAAGCATATAATAACCTGTACTGACACAGTTTTATTTTGATCCGTTTTTTAAATGTCAAGTTGCTTAATATAGAATTTCCTCTTTCAGAAAATAATAACAGAAGTAAAAATAATTCAATCAACCAAATACTGCTGAATTATTCTATGTTCATTCGTAAAGAAAACATTATCAGACACTGGTAAGAAAGAAATGATTAAATAAAAAAGAAGAATGGAAAAGAAAACGCTGTGAAACACTGTAACATTTACCGTAATGCCTTTAAAAAGTTACACTTAAAAAAAGAAAGAGAAAAAATGAGACGTAAGAGTGAAATATAGAGGAGAAGGAGGGATTAGCACTGGATTGGAGGGGGTTGTAGGGTACTGGGGGAGTAGTAGGGGGAACTGGGGGGGGGGTGAATAATCCAGGACTGGAGCCGTTCTCTGGATAATTATGGCAATCCTCCAGTCTGCAACATATTTCCCTCAGGAATTAAAAACTGGATTCGCATTTCTTCCAGTTTGGGGCAATAAGTCCTGCGTCTGATTTCTTCTCTCGTGTTCTGTTCTGTGAATGTTCTGGAGGGAGTAATTGTATAAAATTACTTTCAAAGATGAAGGATGTACGTTCTAAAGTATTCCAATTTTTTTTTTTAACTTGATTGTTTTATTTATTCCTTTCTATAGGATAATCAGAATCTAGAACCAAGCCGGTAATCAAAACCTTTTAATATTAAAAATTAAAACCATTAAAACTTAATTGAACACAAAAAAATAATCCTGGTAATAAAATAAAGGTCCGAAAAAACAGTATTCAACTGCTATGCAATATGTATTTCTTGGCATTTAAAAACATAATGAAAAATAAAATACAATAGGACTATTAGAACCCACGAAGAGCCATGAGCTCAATACGTGGTAGATCCTGTTTCCAGGACAAAGGATAAGCATGAAGTTAATTTGTAGTTTCAAAGGAACATGTTCTATATTTTTATTTTATTTGTTCATGCATATTGTACTTTGATTTTATATTTTTTTAATTATATTTGTTTGTTTTGTAATTCGGGCCTAGTGAGGGCAACGATTTCGATTTTTTCATTTTTTTTTATCTTACAAAACTGTCAATAGCAGATTTTTGACTGCTATATGAGGAGTGAAAAAAATCAATATGAGTGAGTGTAGGCATATCGATGCATCAGTTCACATATGTGTTAAGTGTCGAAAACAAATTTTACATGAGTCAATTTTGATAATAATTTAACACAAGAAATACAGTTCAAGTTTAAGCACTCAATATAAATTTGCAATCTTTACTAAACTCAAGATCCTCCATAGGTTTTAATGGTACAGGTTTTTATTTTTATTTCATATTATTTGTCCTATTAGAGCAAATAATTAAATTAAAGAAATGCCAGGAATAGTGAATTTACTTTGCTATTTTTTTAAAACTATAATTCTCACTCAAATACACTTTTTTTTTTAGTTCAGGTTTATGACCATGAATAAAATCGTTAAAGTTTAATAAAATTCTTATAAGCGACTTCAACACTATTGTTACCAAACGACCATAATCGTTCACAAGTATGGATACAAGTGATTCTAAGATTAAAGATTAATTTTATATATTAAGAATTTGTATAACGTTGATTCTATATAAATAAATTTAATTTAAAAAATCAAAACAAATGCCTCAAATATTTCAACATATTTGAATTTCAACAATATCATTGAACAATACTTAAAAAAATTATGTACTAGCAAATTATATGTATAAAAGGCAGGTGAAGAAGAATTGTTTTAATATATTATTTGTTATAAGAAAATTGTTCATAAGATAAAAGACAATATATATTTTTTTAAATGTATTTATTTAAATTTAAAACTGTATACTGAATACATCAAGTAAATATAATGAAAGATAAACCATGTCCCGAGATAAAGGCAAGTAGAGAAACTACCCAGTGGTAGTACTCAAATAAAAAGTTCAACTTAGTAGATCACGAGTCCATCTTCTTTTCAGACGCCTCGGAGGATTATCACGAATTGAAGAGGTTGCGAGGTTTGAAACTAGTGGGTTTGAGTGGGAATGAAGTTTGTCATGAAAAGATTGAAATCGGATTCGGGTCTAATCAGCAACAAACGGGACATTAAGGTCATTATGGATTACTTTGTTCGTAAAAAAGTAAGGAGCATTGAGGATTTTACGAAGAATTTTGGATTGTAAGGATTGAATACGAGAGGAATTCGATGGCTAAGTGGAGCCCAAAGCTCTATTCCGTAAGTCCAGATGGGTCTAATGATGTCATGTATATGAGTCTTTTGTAATGAATTGGGAGCTTAGAGCGTTAGTATAGTAAATGTTGAAGTAGCCTGAAACGGCGAGCTGTTAAAATACAATACTAATTTTGTTTTTCTGATGGTTATTTTTCTGGGAATTTTTTTTTTTTTTTAATGATTTTATTTTAAACTTTTAATTATGAATATTCTTTAAAATATTTTGACTTATTTAAAAATTATATTTTGTCCAGACTGAAGAAAAAAGACATCTATTGGAATTTTATTGTGGAGTCATCATTACGAGTATATTTGAATTTAATGCTATGATATACCCTCACACAAGACTGAAAAGACAAGAAACAGCTAGACGCTTCCGACTACTTCAACACATACTAGACAAACGCTCAAAGCTTCAGATCAATTACAAAAGACTTATTTATGTGACTTACGGAATTGAACTATGGGGCTCCACCAAACCATCAAATTCTTCTCGTATTCAATCCTTGCAATCCCAAATCCTTCGCAAAATCCTAAACGCTCCTTATTTTGTCACAAATAAAACCATCCATAATGACCTGAACGTTCCATATGTTACCGATTTAGCCCATTCCAGATACCTATCATTCCATAATAAACTCCAGCCCCATCCAAACCCACAAGTTTCCATCCTTGCATCCAATTCCATCCCCGACAATCCTCCTAGGCGTCAGAAGAGAAGATGGCCTCGAGACCTTATATTATAGAAATGTTATTAGAGTGGTGCCAGTGGGTAGTGCTTCTACATGACCTTTCATGTATCTAGTTAGTCATATAGCCCTTGTACTAGATGTATATATTACAGTTGTACAATTCAATAAAATAATTAAAAAAAAAAATGCTATGATATAATTAAAAAAACGTCTAAAAAAGAGAGAAAGAATCCAAGGAATAAATAATTATTTAATATTCCATATAGTTGTTATTGGTACACTTTGGGTAGTCGTTTCTTTCCCCTTGAGTACAATTTCCCAGCTTTTATAGCGTTCTCCAACCCATTACGGTAGATATACTAGTTTAATATGTTTTTAACGGTATCTAATATTGCAAAGAAGAACTTACAATGTAATTCAGTTACTCATTTACAAAAAAACATAATTTTATATATGTTTTTTATATATTTTGTGGGTAGGCCCCAGGAAATCCTGGTTCAAATCCCGCTGCTGGCAAGATTTTTATTCAGTCTGTTTGGAACTGAAGATGGATTATATAGGATCTAGGACCCTCCAAGGGCTCACCCAGCCTCTATAAGATATTATAAAAATTGGGTACTCAAAAATAAGGGGGGAAATCTGGCGGTTGAGCGTGACCTAGGACAAGTTACCTCCTTGCAGAACCGTTATCCATGAAACAGTACAGTCTCTACCATGTACTGAACCCCAGACCCGTTCACAGGTTGTATTGGATGGGGCTGGAGTTTATTATGGAATGATAGGTATCTGGAATGGGCTAAATCAGCAACATATGGAACGTTCAGGTCATTATGGATGGTTTTATTTGTGACAAAATAAGGAGCGTTTTTGTTTTTGTTGTTTTTGTTTTTTTTACATAAAGATATCAATTCAGTGGGAAAATTTTCTTTAATAAGGTAATTATTATGAGAACAATTTTATTTATTCATATGTAAATAATAATTTTTTATTATTGTTTAGTGATTAGCAGTATCATTTGAATTATATTTTTACATTAAATATTTTATTCGAGTTCGGTTAAATATTACACCAGTAATACCAGTGTAGTATATTATCGATAACTATCACTTTGTTGGTCAATACAGCTATTATTCCTCAACGAGCAAGGATTATAGTAAATGACTGTAATTCCCTTGGCCTAAAATATATTTTTTATTTATCTCGATCAATTTTCGATAACAGGTTAATAATAGTATTAAAGCAATGTGTATCGATAAAGTATACCGCTTTTCAAACTATCACCCATAAAATCTAATAGTTAATTTAACTATTTTGATTATACTGAGGAAGACGGGTATCTCATGTGTGTAGAGCGGTGATTTACTGTGCTGAAAGTCCAGCCACAGATGGACCCTGGGGCAGAACCTCCTGGGGCTCACCGAGCCTCTATAATACCGGTATCCTTAATTGGAGATTTTCATTTATGCACTTTTTGCTTAGTTTTGTTTTATAGTTTCACTAATGCTTTTGAAAAATGTCAAATCACAAAATAAGCACTTAAGTAAACTTCGATTTCTAGAACAATATTGGGATACGCTCTAGTATTTATTTAAAAATATGTGCAAATTAAAAATTATGATGAAAATAATAAAACATGCAATATAAATTTTACTAATTTCATTTTACAGATTTTAAGTTAAAAATAATTTCTATGCAAGAAAATGGTCCGGGTAGAGGTTAAAACATTTCTCTTGAATATCAAGAAGTATTTATTCCGTAGCCAACGTTTCGACCTACTTTGTAGGTCTTCTTCAGGGCTAAATATGCAAAATACAGACAATTGAAAATTAAAAAATTGTTAAGCAAAGAAAAAAGGATAATAAAAGTATGGTAAGTGTAGAAAATGAACATTAAAGAATATAAAAAAATTCCTAAGCTTGGTAAATACATTATAAAGGTTAAAATGAATGAGTGTATAGTATTAATAACCAAGTGACAGGAAGGTAGTGAAATACATAACAGAGATTAAAATAATAAGAAAACAGAACAGGACATGTTAAAATTAAAGAATAATAAGGTATAAAGAATAAGTTAATAAAGATAAATACTAAAATAAAATAGCTAAATATTAAAGTTGAAATAGAAGTACTGATTGGTGGACAATAAAGATGGGGCGGGAGAGAACAAGAGAGATATATTAATACAGAGCAAAGAGGATCATGTGGGGCATTAATAACCATAACAATGAGAAATAAACACTATAAGATAAAATTATGTATGATAAATAATAAATAAAATATATGTAGGCAATAAGATAAGGTAAAAGTTAAAAGAAAAATATAAAAAAAAAAATGAAAATAATAATTTTGGAAATAAGTTCTCTCTTTTATCTGATGAGGGAGTCGAGAAGCCAGGTCAAGATCCAGAATGACTTGTCTGAATTATTCAAGACAACTAGGGGTCTGAGACAAGTGGATGGACTCTCGTGGCTATTATTCAATTTCGCACTTGAAAAGGTCATAAGAGACTCAGGATTACAATTCACTGGTATCACTTCTGACTAAGTCCATCCAAATAATGGCCTACGCGGATGACATAGATATAGTTGGAAGAACACACATGGATTTACAACAAGCATTTCTTGCTTTGGAGAAAGCTGGACGGCGAATGGGCCTTCAGGCAAAGACCAAATATATGCTTGCTATATATATACATATATAAATATGCTAGCCCTTCAATGCAATCAACACCCTCTGTCACGTTTGGCACCTACACGTACAAGTGTCGACTGTTTTGTCTACCTTGGCTCTTTGGTTAAAGGGGATAACTCAACTGGAGCAGAAGTTTAAAGATGAATTTTGACTGCTAATTAGTGTTATTTTAGGATGGCAAAAAATTTAAGAAGTCATCTGATATCAAGAAGAGCCAAGGTGATACTTTACAAGACAATGATAAGGCCTGTTTTAACTTACGGATAGGAAACCTGGCCTCTGTCCAGGGCAGATGCCAATAGTTTACTGCTCTTCGAAAGAAAAATTTTAAGAAGGATATATGGAGCAGTAAGAGTTGGCGATCAATTTAGGCTCAGGCAGAATGCAGAAATATATCGGATGCATCCGGAGCTAGACGTGGTTCAGTTTATAAAAATAGCTAGGCTTAGATGGGCTGGACATGTGGCCAGAATGGAGGACAACGCTACTCATAAGAGACTGCTATGCTGCTGTTGACGGAAAAAGGAAACGTGGACGGCCACAATTAAGATGGGCAGACGAGGTCGAGAAGAATGCAGGTAGCATTATTGGATCCAGAGCTTGGAGGACCTTGGGCAGGACAGAGAAGAGTGGTGGCGACGCCTTGATGCGGCCAAGACCTGTACTGGTTTGGATAGCCAGTGTTGGTTGAGTGAAATAAGTTGTCTTGGTTATAACATCTTATTATTACCGAATTATGAGCACACTTAAACATATATTGATATAACAATCTAATATTTTGAAGGAAACTTCTCCTATTACCTACATATAACATGTAACAAGGGGAGTGGCTTAGTGGTGGAGCGCTGAGTTGCCGTGCTGAAGATCCTGGGTTCAAATCCCGCTTGCTTACAGACTTTTATTTAATTAGTTAGTGAGCGGAGATGGATCCTATGAGATCTACGACCCTCCTGGGGCTTACGTCCCTGCACAACTCTTGTTCAAGAAACAGCACAGTCTACCATGTATGAACCCCTGACCTTTCACGGGTTGTATTGGTACCGGTTTTTTTTTTATAAGTATTATTCAAGGATATATCCAATGAAATATAAAAATCGAATATATTTGCGGTTTCAATACTTTCGTTATTGAGTCCAAAAATAATAAAATCCGAGAAATATATTAATTCTTTAAAAAAAAAAATCATTTCTTGCAACAAGAATAGTAATATATTTGTATAATGTATCTTAGTAAAGCTAAATATTTTAGAAAATCTGAATATAATTGATACAACTAAATCTAAAATAAATAATTGAGCATGCAATCGGTTAATATTATTGAAGTGATAACGTCACAGACATTCATATAAGCTTGTTAAGTTGTTGGGCTTAGTAACGAACGGATTCCTAAAAAAATATGGATATTTCATTGTTGATTCTTTTGTGATTTTATAAGAGATATATTAATATTTATATTGGATATATATTTAAATATTATAACTATATATGCTAGATATACTATGGTGGTAATCCTCGGAGAGCGGGTGCACTTAAGAGACCCTCCTGGAAGCCTTAGCCAAGCACTCTTGTTCTCGCCGTTCGCTGTCGGTGAATAATTCACTCTCCCGTCTCCTCCGGCTGCCCTCTAAGGATACAACAATGGATGTCCTGTCCAAGATATCCTGGCAGGGAAAAATGCATAAAAGATGGCTTCTCAGGACTCATTTTAATACTTAGCACTCCCTATAGTTACATTAGAAAATAAGCGTTTTTTAGATTTAAATTCTATTTAAATTTTAATAACGTTGCACTTATATAAGGATGTGGAATAGCTCACTGTGGAGAGTGTTTACGGTCCTGGGTTAGACTCTGGCTGTGGGAGATTTATTATTTAATATTTAACAGTCATAGTTAAATCCCTTGTGATGCATACTATTTTTAAAAGTAAGAATACTGTATCCTTTAATAGTACTCCACTTATCCCTGTTGAACAGATTCGCTACCTAGGACTCAACTTAGACAAACGTCTTACTTGGAACCCTCACACAAGACTGAAAAGACAAGAAACAGCTAGACGCTTCCGACTACTTCAACGCATACTAGACAAACGCTCAAAGCTTCAGATCAACTACAAAAGACTTATTTATGTTACTGTTATAAGACCTATATGGACTTACGGAATTGAACTATGGGGCTCCACCAAACCATCAAATTCCTCTCTCATTCAATCCTTGAAATCCAAAATCCTTCGCAAAATCCTAAACGCTCCTTATTTTGTCACAAATAAAACCATCCATAATGACCTGAACGTTCCATATGTTACCGATTTAGCCCATTCCAGATACCTATCATTCCATAATAAACTCCAGGCCCATCCAAACCCACTAGTTTCTATCCTTGGATCCAATTCCATCCCGGACAATCCTCCTAGGCGTCTGAAGAGAATATGGCCTCGGGAACTTCTATAATAGAAATGTAATTAGAGAGCTGCCAAGGGGTAGTGCCTCTACACGTCCTTTCATGTATTTATTTATTCATACAGCCCTTGTACTAGATGTATATATTACAGTTGTACAATTCAATAAAATAATTTAAAAAAAAGTAAGAAAATGGTCCGGGTGAAGGTCGAGAAAATTCCCTTATATAGGGAGAACTGTTTATTGGTAAACCAACGTTTCGACCCACATTGCAGGTCTTCTTCAGGGGTGGTAGGATCAAGGGTCAATTATCAACTGCTTACCAATAAACAGTTCTCCCAACATAAGAGAATTCTCTTGATCTCCACCCGGACCATATCCAGATTTTTATTTGTTTTAAACTCACATGGAACATTCATATATCTTTATTGAGTAATTAGAAGGAACGATATGTCTGCACATGAAAAAGTTTAATGTCAGTAGTTTCGCTTTAGATATCATTTATTATAGCGAAACTACAGAGGTTATTGATTCTTAAAACTGTTTATGTAAACTAATCTATTGGCGTGACAGACTCATAAAGAAGTCCTTTGCCTGCTCAACAGCTCTCAATCGTCCCGATCTCCAGCTCGAGCGATGGAGACCTTGCTCAGGCTCAGATCTTCACAGACGGGATCCTTCCATCTAGCTTTGGTCCTTCCTCGAGGTCTTACTCCACCAGGATTTCCTTTAAACAGATTTTTAGCTATTCTTTCTTCATCCATCCTGTATACGTGTCCCAGCCACTTGATGCGTTGAGTCCTGATGAAGCTCGATATCGTTAGGTATCTATATAACTCACTCAGCTCCTTGTTTCTTCTGATCCTGAGTAGGTCGTTTTCTCGAACTGGGCCGAATATTTGCCGTAGAATTTATTTCGAATTTATTCAGCTTTTCAACGCTGGATTTAATCAGTGTGAGGGTTTCACCATGTTGCTACTGGCCTAATGATGGTTTTATATAATTTCAGCTTGGACTTTAGGCTATGGAACTTACTTCTCAGGAGCTTTGGGATCCCCAAAAATTAGCTGATACTGACTCCTCTCGAGGCTCTGATTTCATCCTCCTCATCCAAATTCTTGTCTATACGGCTTCCTAAATACTGGAAACTTGACACGCAGTTTAAAAAGTTGAAAATTTTTAACTTCTAAGTAAACTAATAGAAGTTAAAGATTATTATAAAATATTTGTTGTCAGGCTTTAAGTTGTAGTTTATTATAATGACTAATTAGTATTTAATAGATATTGTAAAGTCCATGAAGTTTTTATTCCGAATCTCAGTTATTTATCCGTAAATGAAAAAATAATTCCAACCGTAGTAATTCAAAATTTTCAGAAGAATCAGGTTAAATGAGACAAATAAAGAAAATGTTGAGTTCTAAAATGATTTTCTCGGTTCTTTAGACTCCATGACCTTTGTATTAGTACAAATCTTAGGTGTTTGTCTAAGTTCACGAGCCGTGTTTGCTTATGTTAAGCACGGGATCATATTTAGCGCTTGAGTCACTGAATGAATGAATGAATTTGAATATACTCCGGTTTAATATTGAAATTTTCATCAATAGCTTGTTTTCCATTACTCAATTTACATTATCATTCTTAAACTTTATTAAAATATGCTTAGAATTTATAAACTTAGGAAAAATTTAAGAAGTTTAAAAGCGTTGATGTTGAATAGATTTTAAATATATCTAGTTGAGATCCACTATGTGCCGATATATCTACGCATTTCAAGGAGTCCTTCTTTTCGGCAACAGGTAGAATAATTAAAACAAACCCTGGGAAACTAAGAAATTAATTCCGATGTTGAAATTCGGATAAATAAAAACAGCAAACTTCGCCTAACCTAACACGGGGATGATTGATACGTTTAATACCTCTAAAATTAAAATCTTCCCATCTGGTTTTACGTGGCCAATTTATTACTGAACCGCGCTGGGAGGGATTAAGGAGATTTGCATGTTCGCATAAAAGGAATGCCTCGGACAAACCTCGAGTTGAGAATTCCATCAGAGCATTCACTAAGGGAAAAACAAATGCAAACTTCTGCATTGCACATTTAACATTTCGTACAAAATACTTACAGCAGTATTGAATTCGATTTTTTATCGATAAAATAGAGCAACACAGAGTAAATTATGAATAAAAGGAGTTGCTGTAAGTAATTTCCTCTGTATTATAACAACTTTCTATCTGATATTTCGAATTTATTCGATATTTCTATCGATATTTATATACTTTCCACTAGATATTTCCTGTATATACCTATGGACAGGGTGGACAAATTAAACAACATTTTTTTCTATATACAGTTTACATGTAAAAATTCGGAATCCAAGCTTTAATTATTTTTTATTAACGTGAATGTAAACATTACATTATTGGCGCGACAGACTCATAAAGAAGTTCTTGGCCTGCTCAACCGCTCTACCCCAAACGTCCCGATCGCCTGCTCGAGTGATGGAGACCTTGATCAGCCTCAGATCTTCACAGACAGAATCCTTCCATCTAGCTTTGGGCCTTCCTTGAGGTCTTACTCCATCCGGATTTCTTTAAACAGCTTTTTAGCTATTCTTTCTTCGCCCATCCTATATAAGTGGCCCAGCCACTTGATGCGTTGAATCCTGATGAAGCTCGATATCATTAGGTCTCCATATAACTCACTTAGCTCCTTGTTCCTTCTGATCATGAGTTGGTCGTTTTCTCGAACTGGGCCGAATATTTGCCGAAGAACTCTCCTTTCGAATCTATTCAGCTTTTCCAAGCTGGATTCATTCAGTGTGAAGGTTTCTCCAGCGTATGTCGCTACTGGCCTAATGACGTTTTTATATATTATCAGCTTGTACATTAGGCTAAGGAGCTTACTTCTTTGGATCATTGATATCCCACAACATGGTTTATTACCTTAAACTATCCTGGCTCTGATTTCCTCTTCCTCATCCAAATTCTCGTTTATACGGCTTCCTAAATTCTAGAAACTTGACACTCGTTGGAAGGTGTGTCTTCTAAACGTGTAGCTATGAGGTGGTCGGTTTTGATTACTATTCTTTATCACCATGACCTTGGGTTTCTCCTCATTCACCTGTAACCCCATTTTTCCAGCTTCCACTTCCAGTCTCTCAAAAGCTTCTTTTAAGATAATCAGCGATCTTCCTACTAATACAAGGTCATCAGCATATGCAAGAATACCCAGACTATGGTTAAAGATGGTTCCCTCCTTCAGTAATCATGCCCTTTTAATGACACTTTGCATTACAATAAGCAGAGGTACCAGCGAGTCTCCCTGCCTAAGTCCTGTACTAATCTTTTTTTTTTTTTTGTGATTGAGCCATTTACCATTACGGTGCAAACTGTGTTTCCATCGTGCTCATTACCAAACACACCAACTTGGATGAAATACGCATTTCGCAGATAGCTCTGAAAAGCTCATTCCTGGAGATTTTATCATAAGCCGTCCTGAAATCTATGAACATCATCCACAATTTATTGTTGAACTCCTTCATTTTTTCACACATCTGTTTGAGGAAAAAAAATCTGATCTATAGTAGATCTGTTAGGTCTAAAGCCTCCTTGGTATTCTCCAATATTTCTCTCAACATTGGGCAGTAGGCGATTATACATAGTTATCGAGAATATCTTATAGGCAGTATTCAGTAGGCTTATCCCTCTGTAATTTTTACATTCAGTAGAGCCTCCTTTGTTCTTGTAGACAGGCACTATAATAGACTCTTTTCAGTCTTTCGGGATCTGTTCAACTTCCCATATTTGAGCAATTAGTTCCTGCAGCTCTTTAGTTAGAGCATTGCCAGCTGCCTTCAGGAACTCAGCTGGGATGCCATCTGATCCTGGTGACTTGTTATTTCTCAGCTTCATAACAATATCTTCTATATCTTCTCCATCCGGTGGTACGTAATGGTTCTTCAACAATTTCTTAATTTTAACGTATAGAAAGAATATGATAATTGTTGCAATAAAGTATATGCGGGTTAGTATCTAAATACTTTAATTCCATTGTATTTATCTATTCTTAGGTACATTTAGTTCTTTAGGTATCTGCGTCATTTGTTTAGAAAATTACTATTCGGTTGTTATAATAATACTATTCTGTCCTGACTATATTATTATTATAATACTATATTATTAAAAAAAATTACATATTCTATTATATAACTGCAAATAAAAATAACTGTAATTAAATGTCAATATGCTATATATTATCTTACCTATATTGAAGAGGTCGGACTATAATAATTAAGTTTGTTGTTTTATTCCAAAATAACTAATAACCAAATTAACGAAAAGTGGGCAGGACTGAATGACTACATGTTGTACGTTAAAGCCAATAAAGAATTTATTATTATTATATAATTATATACCTGTAGATCAGTATCTAGATTACTGAGTTGCTACAGTGAAGGTCCCGGGTTCAAATCTGGCTGTAGAAGATAGATTATTAAATTAGTTCCGATTATTATTAAATCGGTTAACAGGCATGTGGGATCTACAGACCCTCCCGGGACTCTCCCAGTCTCTATATATCTATAAAGTGGGTATCTGAAAATGGAAAAATCTATCAGATACCATTTTGAGACTAACAGCAAGTTTCCCCTAGTCTTATAAAACATATCTATATCCATAATTTCTTCTGGAGACAATTCACGAGAAGCTCTATATGTGCTTTTAATACCCCCATAATTCTAACATTAATATTTTGTTATTTTAGTTGAATATGACGATTTACATATGTCTAGTTTGTATTAGTATTATTTTACGCCATTTTTATCTAATGATAATCGGACGATGTTAAAGTGAGATTTCTAACTTTTGCCTATCCAGGTATAGTTAGGATAGAGGTTCATAATTAGGAAATGACATTGAATAAGGTCGGGACTGCCATTTTACATTGAAACAACCTAAGGCAACCTGCCGGGTTGCGAGCCCTCGACTTTTAGCATAGAAGGTTGTTATGCTAACCACTACGTATCTGGGGCTCAGTACATGGTAGAGACTGTTTCAAGGACAACGATTGTTCAGGAGTGTGATTTGTTCTAGATCACGCTCAACCTCTAGATTTTCCATCCATATTTCCCACCTCCTCCTAAAAAGGGATAAACATGATATCTAAAAGGTGTTAAAAACAAAAAGAAAAAACTAATTAATTATAATTTTATGAGGAAGAAAATTTTAAGAGGTAAAAATGTCTGTGAGTCTAGTGTCAACTCTTGACCTCACCTTCCCTGTCCATCCATCCATCTTTGGCCTCCCACGTGGTATCTTACCAACTATTGTGACATTCATAGTTTGACGGATTACTTCGAGCTGCATGCCCCGCCCATCTTAACCTTCTTGCTTTCATATCTTGAGATATCGCCTGACCAGTTTCTGTGAGCAATCCCTTATTGGTCCTTCTCCTCCAAGAGTTAAGACTCTCATCCCATGCCGCTCCGGTTATCGTGCGAATAAAAAAAAAAAAAAAGAAAAAAGAATATAATATAAAAATACTTTCTTTCACATCTCTCGATTCTGTTTTCCATGGTGCCGGTGAGAGCCCACGTTTCACAGCCGTATATCAGAATCGGCTTTATTACAGCATTATACACCCTTAATTTTAAATTTCTTGAGATGCTTCGGGATTTCAATATTCTTGAAAGAGCGAAGAATGCTCTGTTTGCACTTGTTATACGCTGGTCTATTTCAGTTAATTGCTCCTTTGTTGAGGTTTTTGCGGAGCCAAGGTATTTGAAGTTATCTACTTTCGGGGACGATTTGCGATCCGCGCAGATGCTGTTTCTGGGGTGGACTTTACGGCTTACTATTTGGTTTTTTCCTCATTTAACTGTAAGGCGATTTGGTCTGCTTCTCTCATCAGGGCAATAGTGAGTCTCTCGATATCCCTTTCATTACTTTCGAGGACTGCTTTATCATCGACGTATGCAAGTATTTTATGTTCCATTCTGACGTTCACCTCGCCATTCTTTCTCGATGTTGTTCTTATCAACTTTTTCAAGGGCTATATTGAACAGTAAAGGTGAGTGTCCGTATCCCTGCCTCAAACCAGTTCCAACTTCCAAGACACATCTCCCTGTATAAGGACTCTGCATCAGGAGTCGTCTGCACACGCCTTTGTCAATCTCACCTAGGCCAACTAATATTATTAAACAAAAATTCTAATTTTTTAATTTTCATTTACTTTATTTAAAAATACTTGATGTTTTGCGGCTTAAATTGTCAATGAACCGACCTACGTTACATCTCCCGGAATGAGTGAAACTTCCAGGAACTTGATTGAAAGGTAATATAAATATATTCAGCTCTGAACCAAAGCTGTATCAAAAATGTATATGTATATTTTCCAATGAGACTATGTAAGTAGCTAGTCTGATGCTGAGATTTGATGCAGATACTGATGCATGCAGTACAATAATCTCACAATAATCGCACCCTCTTGTTGAGTCTGTCACCTCTAGTGATATCTAACATCAGCCTCTTGAGATGTCAGTGTAGTTTCTGTTTGTTCGATCGGTCTTGGTCTATTGTTGGCCTGTTGGTATCTTATATCTATTGGTAGCCTGTATGTATCGAGGATCTTTGATTATTTTTAATAAGTCTGAATTTAAAATATTACACAACCTATTATTTTGTATCACTGTAGTAATTACCGGAAGGGCGGACCAACCCCAATTTCACAAATTATGCAACCGTTCCTTGAGTTTTAATCCAGTGGGTACATAACCTTTTAGTAATGTACTATAAATTGACGTTCAGCTTAGTACTTATTTTCGCTGAGTTTCCGTGCCGAAGAACGTCCATTCTTTTTTTTTTTAAATGTATTTATTGAAATTTGCAACTGTATACTGAATACATCAAGCATATATAATGAAAGATAAATAATGTCCCGAGATAAAGGCAAGTAGAGAAACTACCCAATGGTAGTACTCAAATAAAAAGTTCAACTTAGAGGGTCACGAGAAGTTTGACATGAAAATATTGATATCGGATCCGGGCCAAATCAGCAACAACCGGGTCATTAAGGTCATTATGGATTACTTTGTTCGTAGCGAAGTAAGGACCATTGAGGATTTTATGAAGGATTTTGGATTGTAAAGATTGAATACGAGAGGAATTCGATGATTTAGTGGATCCCCAAAGCTCTATTCCGTAAGTCCAGATGGGTCTAATAATTGCCATGTATATGAGTCTTTTGTTATTAATTGAGAGCTTAGAGCGTTTGTCTAGTAAGTGTTGAAGTAGCCTGAATCGGCGAGCTGTTTCTTGTCATTTTAGTCTAGTTAAGCGTTTGTCAAGGTTTAGTCCTAAGTACCGGATCTTTTCTACAGGAGTCAGTGGGATGTTATTAAATGATACAGGAGGACAGGAAATCGTTTCTTTACGACGGAGGGTCCATTCTTTTAGTTAAAACAATAATCCCATCCACGCCTTGGTATACCCCTTAGAATTTTACCAATCAGCTCTGCGTTTAATAGGTTTTTATGAATGTATTCATTACTCAGCCCAACAAAGCACGTTTTATTCTAGACTCATACTTCTCCGGACAGAATATTCTAATATTCTTATTTTCGAATAGCTCAAGACGTTCAACTTTCAGCGTCAAGATGAATGAATTCGAATTTACATTTCATAAATCCTTAGTTTTAGATTTGGGAACTGAAAATAACAAATATTTCCTTCCTGTAATCGTGCCTTTATTTCTTTTCTATTTCCTTTATTTATTGAAGCATATTCCCGTTTGTTTGTTTACTCATTTTATGGTTAATCGGATAATACTACGAAGGGGGGACCCTCCTGGGGCGTAACCAGCCTCTTTAAATCTAGGACAAATCATCTCTCTTCACAACCGTTGTCCTAGAAATACTCCAGTTTCTACCATGTCCTGAATCCAAGAAGCTTTATGATTTGTAGAGGTACAGTTTTTTTTAATGCTATTATTGCTAGTTGGGCTGTTCGAACTAATACGAAGTTTATTTTTTTTCTATCCAGGTATAATTAGGATATGACTCTTAAACGAGTACCCGACATCGAGGCTCAGGACCCTCATTTTACGCCTCCTCCTGAGGCATCACGAAGGGTTTTTTACTCCCTTTGAAAAATCCTCAGGTGACATGAAGGTCTGTGGACGCACGACCTTGGACATAGAAGTTTGTTATGCTGAACACTATACCACAGGCTACCCTACTTATTGATAACAACCTTATTGGTAACCTTATTGATAAACTTGTTGATAAATATGATGTTACCAGGCTACTCTACTTATTCGCGCTTATATCAATATCACCGTTGTTTCTACTCCTGATTTATTTCGATCCCTGCTTTTCTTTACCGGTTCTTATCAAAGTTATTGTTTTGACGAAGTAATTAAGAAACATAATTAGAAAATCCTTTTAATCAGTTTAGACAGGATTAAAAAATAATAAAAGAGATCATTCATCTTCTGGAGAAGCGATCATAAGTCTCAGGTTGGAAAAGAAATTAAAAAATAAAAATGATTAGGTAATCGCCATTTTAAAGCTCAAAGAATCTTTCGTAAAGGAAGTTGGGGGGGGGGGCTTGTATAATTTTTATTAAAAAGCCATAAATTGGGTGTTTTCAAATTTAAATTCGATGGGTCGATAGAAAATAAACCTTTTTCCGGTCGGGCCAATATTAAATTTCCACAACAGTCGGGCAGGGGATATTGTCCCTTTTATTAATATATTCTTCCAATTGAAATTCAACCGTGGCAGTTGAATTCATTAAATTAAAACGAGAAACTCCTTTTTCTGAGGTCGAGTCGTAAAACCGCAGCTTTTCCACAGTTAGTAATGGATCCGATCGAATATGAAATCCAGCTTTTCCTGAATTTTCCTCTCTGAGGATTCTACACGTGCTAAATCTTCAAAATATACAGCGGTTTCAGTAGGTTTTAGTTGTTGTATATCCATTTAACATCCATTTGTGCCTATATGTAAGGGAGAAAGGTGAGTTCAGTGGCAAAGCTCTGAGTTGCCGAGTCACAAGTTCAAAGCCATCTATATCAGGTGACAGCTGATTTATTTAATCGTGTGGGATCTGGAGACCCTACTGCGGCTCTCCCAGCCTCTATATAATTGGTACCCTTAATTGTGGAAAAACATGGAGGATGAACGTGATCTAGGACACCTCCATGCACAACCGTTGTCAAAGAAACAGTACAGTCTCCGGCATGTACTGAATACAAGAACTTTCATTGGTTGTAATGGCTGAGGTTTTTTTTTTTTTTAAATGCTTCAGGGTCTAATCAAACGATGCCACAGTAGCTGTATACATTTTTTCCTATACAGAAATAATGAGGATAGGGATCTGTACCTGATACCGTACAAGCTCGTGACTGTCATTTTAAGTCCCCTGCGAAGGACAGCATAACCAAAGGCCACCTGCCGGACAGTGAACGTTTCAGGGGGAGGGGTTCATCTCCATCCTTATAAAATAACTACCTTTTGCCCACGGCTTCGCTCGCGTGGAATTAGATCTGCCACATAAAGTTTCGTGACAGACCATTTTAAATAAATAATTTAATTATTTTTAACTATAAGTTACTCGTACATGCGAAATTTCAGATGTCGAACTTCAAAACTGACGGATTACATACAATCTTTGTACCCCTATTATATTAAGGGGAAAAGCCTTGGGGGCGGAATTGTCCAAATTCCTTTCTTAGTGATTATTTAAGCTATCTGCGAATTTCAAGATGCTAAGTTCAGTGGTTTCTGATGTGCGTTGACCGCTGGATGTGTTGGTCAATCTAGTTACAGTTTTACATAAACTTCGCCTGTGTGGTGTGTCCTATGTCCTTCCCCAGGCTTGAGATTATCCATATCAACACAGACGGATCGGCACAGCCGTGGAACATACATTGACGCTGATTATCAAACGGGACGGACAGAAGTTTACTGTTGTTGGTGTCAGTAAAGGATTAGTATGTAATGTAATTGAATTTATTGAAAAGGATTACTTAGTATAACGGTTCGACTTGTCATATGGCAGCACCGAGAAGTGATGTTTGTTACTTGATTTGTTTTATTCAGCGAAAATATGTAGATTTTGCGAGTAAGAAACACGTGAGCAAGCATACAAACCCCCCCCCTTTTCATCCCCTAAGGGCAGGGCTCGGGAACCTGCGCCTCGCGAGCTACATGTGGCTCTTTGGATGTGAAGCTGCGGCCCTTTAGTTCCTTACGAAAATATTATTTAATTTATCAAAAAAAATTTTTAAATCATTCTGAATCGATTAGCGAGGATTAGGCACCGATTGTATCCTGTACTCGCTTTTCACGGGGCCCCTCCCCCGTGACACGCGCCGTCACGGGTATCAGTCCACAAATAGTAACGAAATCCACATTGAGCCATTTGGAATTGATACTGGATCTCTAGAAATGCAATCGATTTAAAAAGTAAAGCTTTGTGGAGTGGGAAATTTATAGAGTTGAAAAGCAAGTTGGTTGAGTTGGAGGTCCAGAAATGTGTGTAAGGAACGCAAAAAAAGTTGACAGTTTTAAAAGAAATTGCGCGAATTGAGGCACTTATATTCGACGCATGGAATAGTCTTCCAGATTGCTACAGTGAGTTGAAGAAGTAGGCAATTTGAGTGCTGACTATCTTCAGATCGACAAAGTCTTGAGAGCATGCGTTCTCTTGCATGAATATAATTAAAAGTTATGTTAAAAATAACAAATGAAAATTGAGAGTAGTGTTTGAAACTTAAAACAACAAGTTATGAGCCAAACATTCTGATACCATGCAAAGCCAACGCTCCTATTGTATTTGTTTGCCCAAATGTATGTTATTGTTTTTTTATTTTAAGTTCAAGTTACATTCTTTAATAAAGTTTAAATTTTCTACTTGAATAACCATGCAAAACCATCCCTCCCATTGAATTGCTCAATTGTTTGTCAATTACAAGTTAGTGTTGTAAGTAAATATTTTATTGCTTTAATTTGTCACTTAAATAATAAGTAATTATCTAATAATGCCATATATATATTATCTAACATGTTGTAAAAAACACTACTTATATATAAATACATAAGTTCTTTTATCCCTAACTTTATTTATGCGAGAACTATTTATTGTTGGCAGGAAACATTTGTGGCTCTTTAAAAACTTTGAAATTTTGTAAATTTTAATTTTTGGCTATTCCGACTCAAAAGGTTGCTTTAGGGGTAGAAGTTCGGAAAATCCTTTCTTATCGGATGCCTACGTCATACAAGGAATACACCCTTTAAGTTTAAGGTCTCAACGATCAGTGGGTTAGGCTGTGCGTTGATCCCTCAGTCATTTAGGACAAAGCATTTTATATGTGTAGATAGATAATCGAGTGATTTTAGATCAGTTATTATATTTCATTCTTTATTTACTACCTAAACAATTAAACTATCTATTTACCCTATATAAGGATATAGGAAAAGGTGTAGATCAGTGTGAAGAGCTGTTGATCGAAGTGCTGCCCTAAATTAGGGAAACCTGTGGGTAATAGGTGATCTCGGATAAATTATTTCCTTGCACAACCGTTTGCTGAGAAACATCATCTCTACAATACATTTAATATAAGATCTTTAATAGATTCCTGAGGTAGTTGGAGAATTTTATGTAATTTTTTTACAACTTGTGATAGAGTATATTTTTATCGTGATGTTACGTTGAAACAAATAATAAAGGCATAATATCATATTAGGTGTGATTATGTTTAGTGTAATTCAGTTACATATTAGTATACATTTGTATTTCGTATGTTTATTCTAATATTCACTCATAACATGATGCAACCATTGTTATGTTTTATCTCCGGTATCAATACAAAGTTAGGAATACCAATTCGTAATAATCCATTGTTTCCTTGCAACGATGAAAAAACTTATTCCGATAGCTGTATACCGCGAAATAGCGTACCGATAAACAGTATGAAGTTGGAGATGGCCTAGGATATGAGCCTGTATCCTCTAAGGAGAAGTCGAAGAATATTATTCGCTATGGAGGTTATAAAAGATACTGCCTTCTGGAGCAGTTCTCCAGTTGCATATTAGGTCATTGTTCCAATGAAGTTCGTGACTGAAATATCTTTCTAAAACCTTCTCTTCTGCATTTAATTTCCTACTTCTTGGAGTTCTTAATGCATGTAAAGAAAATAAGCGAAATGGGACATATGCTCCGAATACTGAATGTGACATTTATAATAAAATTTGAACGACATTTGATGTTTTATCATTAAATGTTTTACCTGTACCACTACAATCCGTGAACGAGTCTGGGGTTCAGTACATTTGCCCTAGATCACGCTCAACCCCCAGATTCCCTCCCCCCTTATTTTGGGTACCCTATTTTTATAACATTTTATAGAGGCTAGGTGAGCCCCAGGAGGGTCCTTAATCCTATATGATCCATATCCGGCTGCAAACAGACTAAATAAAAGTATTGCCCGCAGCGGGATTTGAACCAGGATTTCCAGCATGGCAACTCAGTGATCTACCACTGAGTCACTCCGCTCCTCTTTATTATTAATTAGGGCTATAATTAACTGATCCAAACGTTCGCAATTGATATCATCAAATGTGAATAAAATTAATTTATCCAGGGAATTATGTATTAAAATTAAGTTTATTCTTTAATTACTTTAAACCACCGGTACAGGCTAGGCAACACTTACTAGACAAATGATTCATGGTTCCAGTCAATTACAAAATATTCACATGCATGACTATTATGCATCTGGGTTTGGGGCTCCATTAAGCCATCGAGTTCCTCTTTTGTCCAATCATTACAGTCCAAATTCCTCAATGCTCCTTTCTTTGTTACGAATAAAAACATCTATAATGAGCTAAATGTCACAATTATTACTGATTTGGCCTGAGCCCGATATCGATCTTTTCATGACAAGCTTTATTCCCACTCAAACCTATACCTAGCCATATCTTCAATTCCTGATAATCCTCCGAGACATCTGAAAAGAAGATGGCCTCGTGACTTTCTAAGTTGAATTTCTTATTTGAGTACTTACAGCCGGATAATTTCTATACTTGCCATTATGTATCATTCATTAAATTTACTTATTCTGTTGATATAATATAGATGTAAATTTCAAGAAATAAATTTTTAAAAAAAATTTTAAAAACCATGATATAGAAATTATGTTCATCGCGCCTTCGGGTTCGCTTAGCCATTTAATTTTACACTCTTTCCGCCCAAAGGCGGACCAAGCCCTATTTTACAAATAATACGTGTCTCTTCATCAGCCAAAGTTAATTTTGAGAACTACTTTTAAATTTCACATTGTGTGTAAAATTAAATTAAAAATATTACAGTCTAAAGAGTACATAGAAAACTTTGTTTATTAGAATAAACTATTTCTGTGGGTGTTAGGATTGTAATAAAAATATAATTAATATTTTATATTATAGTTAATATTATTTGTAAAATAATCATAATTATATAATCTAAATAATTATTTCCCAATGACACACTCACACACAAATTACATGTGTATACTACAATACTACGAGAAGTAGAGAAATACAAACAATAGTTATATAGATATATGAGAGGGCAAGATATCCAGAAATTCTGTAGATCCTATCGCAAAAATAGCTAACAAGAAATAATATATAATCAATACACAAATATAATAAATATGCTGTGTATGAGTGTGTGTCTGTGTTTGAGAGTATGTGTGTGTGCATAGTTAGTTAATCGTAATTAGCAGTTATATATGAAATAGATTATTTAAATGGATTTAAACTCATGGCTAAAACAAAGTAATAAGTTGTCATAGAATATTTTAATACGACAGCATTTTAGAAGGGAAGGTTCTAGAACCTCAAGGAGAAGGGGGATGTCCAATCAAAAGGAGGCATTGGCTATAACTCAATTATCTAGCCATCACTTCCCTCTGCAATATCAAAATAATTCAGTCACATTCCGGGATCGCGTGAGGTTATATCTATATTAAAACCTCTATTTCGTTTTATTTTTAAAGTGCTGTGCTGTGTTTTGTTTTATTATTTTAATTAATTTTTATTAGCTATGTTATCATAATAATTACAATATTAAAATTATAATTAATAATAATATTTAGTGAAAGTGTTCAGATAACAGACAGGATATTAATAAAGGTTATATCTATATTAGAACCTCTATTTATTTTTATTTTTAAAGTGCTGTGCTGTGCTTTGTTTTATTATTTATATTCATTTTTATAGCTGAGTTATAATAATACTATAAAATTATAAAATAAACTTATAATTATTTATAAAAATAATTAGTGAAAGTGTTCAAATAAGAGGAGAGAAGAGTTTCCTTAGCGGTGTAATTGTAAGTGATAATTTTTTTAAATAAAATTAAAAATATTTTTTTATAAAACCATTTAAATATAAACAAATATTCTATAATAATTTAAAACTTTAATTTAATCTATGAATTTAAAGCTACACACAGTATATTAGAGATCTGATCAGAGCTAAGAGAAGAGCTCATAAAATATGGCAAACCAACAGGCAACCTTCAGATAGACGGACATTTAACAAACTAAATAACGAACTGAAGCGCCAAATTTAACAGGTTCAACTACGAAAATTACATTAAATCCCTTTCGACAGACGATGGAAGTTTATGGAATCTTTCTTCCGTATTTACACCTCATACTGACTTTACAAACACAGAACACAAATTAACTGTAAATAACACACTTGACGTTCCAATACAACTAACATTACCACCGCCTTCATTCACTCCCACAGAAGTAGCAGAACTAATTAAACACTTACCAAAAAGAAAAGCCCCGGGTTTAAGTCATAGCTGAGGTGCTCCAGCAAATGCCTAGGAAAGCTCTAGTGTTCCTAACGACAATCTACAACTCTATACTTAGAACTCCGAAATTCCCTATACAATGGAAATATTCTATTGTTACGATGATTAAAAAACAAGATAGAGAAATTAGTAACCCTTCCTCGTACAGGCCTATAAGTTTACTCCCTATTTGTTCTAAAATTGTTGAAAAATTACTTTATCCCTGATTATTAAAGCTACTGACTGACAAAAATATAATTCCTCACCATCAATTCGGTTTTCGAAAATCGTACTCGACAACTCAATAATTACACAGAGTAACTGACTACATATCGACAGCACTAGAGCAAAAGTTATATGCAACTGAAGTGCTTCTGAATGTCGCTCAAGCGTTCGACAAGGTCTGGCACAAGGGGCTTCTCTTTAAGCTCAAGACTGTACTATCACATACTTATTATTTAATTCTTCAATCATTTCTTGCAGGCAGATTTTTCTCAGTCCGGCAGGGCTCTGAGTTATCTACAATACGACCGATCTTAGCCGGTGTGCCTTAGGGATCAATACTTGCACCACTATTGTACATAACATATACACATGATATTCCACAAAGTCCTGACATACTGATAGCAACCTATGCTGACTAGATTTTATGAATTTTAGTTTTTTATTTTCAAAGTGGTATAAGCTTTTTTTGTATACATATTTAACCGGGAAAATACCTTTAATTTAGGAATTATTATATGGAAATAGAAATAGATTGAATTAATTTTTAAAATATTTAGGATTTTACTCTTATACATATGAATATTTTATTTTTTTAATAAGATTTATTTTTTTATCAAAGAGATTTAAGCATGTATATGATTATATCTATGTTTTTCTTTTGTTTTATAATTAATTATTTCGTTATAATTATATAATAAAAATATTGTTTATTTTTATCCAAATCAAACAATGATCATTTTATTGTTAATATTTCGGGAAACTTACATTCTAGAAGGACACTTTTCAATCAGTTTAAACAATATTATTTTATAGTCCTTTTATAAAATAAATAAAAATATGAAGAAATATTTGGGGGTGCGTAAAATGACGGTTTAAATTACTAAATATATATTTTAAATTATTATTTAACTATTTTTTTATTATGATCCTCTATTGTAGCGAACCATGAAGTCGGCAAGAATTTTTGTTTAGCTTAAAGTATAAAACCTAAAAAGACTTGGCTAAACACCTCCCAAAGTTATTCCAAGATCTCGCGCTTATATTCCAGGAATCCGATGAAATTTCGTTTCTTTCCTTAGTATAATATCTTTTCGGTTACAAATAAATTAAGTCAGGTCCGAAGATTCACTTTGCCAATCAAATTAAGTCATAGTTCAATTACAATCAATTATTTTTTTAAATCTACTATTGATTTTATAAGGGCGATAATCTACTCTTCCTTAGCTTTATATCTAAATTTGGTCTTTTAATGACCATGTGTTTATTACTTATAACCTTCAATACTAAACATTATTTAATAAAAATGAGCGAAACTCAAAAGGATACATTATTCAATATTAGATCATTACTACAATGTAATAAGATCGTCTGTGGTATAGCGGATAGCGTAACAATATAATTGTGGATTTGTAGGTAGCCTTAGGAGTTTTCATATTTTATGCCGTTCTTCGCAGGGGACGAAAAATATTAATCTCTAGGTGTAAGAAATCCATTAAAGATCCTTTACCTTAGAATAGATTCTTTAGAATAAAACCTTTTATTCGAAATAAAATATATTTTTAGGTAGAAATTATTTTAAAGTTTTAGAACAATGGAAGAAGAGATGTAAGTCTATGCTCTCTCAACCTCCGGTTTCAAATCCGGCAGTGATAGATATTGTTCAGTCCGTTAACACACACTGATGAACCCTGTTGGATCTACAGACCAGCCTTTATTCTGTACTCTTAATTGGGGATAAATGCCTGGCGATTGAGCGTCACCTCACACAAACAACCTCTCTGCATGAAATTATTACGATCAAACAGGACAGTCACTACTATTTACTGAACCAAAGACCCTTTACGGGTTGTAGTGTTATCGGTAATTTTTTTAAATTTATACTCTTGTGTTAAACCATGGAATAAGATGAATAAAAAATAAATAATAATAAAGCTTTACTCGTTATTTAAAAATGAAATGAAGCGAATACGAAACACTGCAAGATATAGAGAAGTTTAAATAAAATAAATGAGAGAGACTTGGCTTTGGCTGTCATATAATAAGATGGAAGACGTCCGCCCAGAATTAAAACAACTAATTAATTTATTCAAGCCGAGATCTTGTTCTTCGCTACTTCGCCATGGTCTAGGAAACCATGGCCCTCTAAGTCGAGGAGGATCTTTAGAAATTATAATATCTCTCCCGCCCTTCATTCTTATTATAATTATTATTTTAATTATTTATGACATGCAATACAGAAATTTTCTTAGTTTTTGCATAAAATAATACAATAGGATAGTATAAGAAAATTGTTAAACAACTTGAGAAGTTGAAGCCACATCTGGACTTGATCATTTTACCTTTCCGGCATGATCAAAACTGTACATTAAATGATATTTAATTTTCGATATATGTTTCCTGAAAAAACACTGCGCCGGACCGAAGGTCAACGGAGAGCTATGGGAGTCCATTTTGTACCCATTTGTTTTTTTGTTTTATTTAACGCCACTTTTAGCTGCTATAGCTAGTGGGAATATTAGGATAGAGATCTTTAACGAGTACCTGACACCGCGCAGACTCGGAAATACTATTTTATGCCCATTCTGAAAGAAATCCTGTGATCATGAACACTGTAAGTTGCTATACTGACTGCTGTACTACTACAACGCGTGAACGAGTCTGGAGGTTCAGTACATGGTTGAGACTGTACTGTTTCATGGACAACAGTTCTGCAAGGAGGTGACTTGTCCTAGGTCCCGCTCAACCGCTAGGTTTCCCCCCCCCCTTATTATGGGTACCCTATTTTAATAATATTTTATAGAGGCTGGGTGAGATCCAGGAGGGTCCTAGATCCTATATGACCCATCTCCGGCTGCAAACAGACTAAATAAAAGTAACTCCCCGCAGCGGGATTTGAACCAGGATTTCCGGCATGGCTACTCAGTGCTCAACTCATTAAAAGTACCATTCCTAATTCCCTCTATTCTCTTAATTCTTTAAATAGAGTTAAACTATTGATTAGAAACCGACATTTCGAACTGAATTGCAAGTCTTCTTCAGGGTATGTAATGTAGCTCACACATATGGAAGTGAAACCAAAAAATAATTTATTATGATTATGATAATAATGAATTTATTTATTCTTTAATTTTCATTTGCATCTTCAAGTGTTATTATCCTAACTTTTATACAGGGGCATCAAGTTTTGGAATGGAAATATGAATCAATAGTTGAGCAGGTCTCTTGGCCATTGCCTTTTTAATCGTTTCCTATCAAGCCGGGTATCAGGCCGTAGGAAAGCGGAAGAACGAGTGGATTTGGGTGTTTTTGTGTCGGCGAGTGGAATGTTATATATTTGTTGTGAATATGATTTTATAGTGGGAATGTTCATGTCGTTGTGTATGGTGTAATTCGAAATATACCATGGAGCATTAAAAATATGTCTAAGAATTTCGGACTGTGTTGTTTGTATCTTGTGTATGTAAGCTTGTTTTACTGAACCTCAAAGTTCTGCTCCATATGTCCAAATAGGTTTTAGTATACTTTTATAGATAAGTCGTTTGTTTCGTATGACAAGTTAAGATCTGTAGTGCAGAAGTTGTGATAGTTGTTTGTAGCGCCTTGTCAGTTCTTGTATCTTTAATGTTTTATGTACCTTTCATGTAAGTGTTTTGTCCACGTATATTCCGAGATTTACATAGATTTTGGAAGATAATTCGTTGTCATTTTTGACTTTAAAGAATAAAAAAAAAAACATTTTTCATGGTTTTACTTCCATACTTGTGACCTAAATTACTAGCCTTGAAGAAGACCTGAA
This sequence comes from Troilus luridus, assembly GCA_964056705.1. Lineage (NCBI taxonomy): Eukaryota > Metazoa > Arthropoda > Insecta > Hemiptera > Pentatomidae > Troilus > Troilus luridus. Next base: position 102,356,038 of record OZ057416.1, on the reverse strand, counting down.
ATGTGGGTCGAAACGTCGTTTTCTAATAATTAGTTTATATCTATTTAAGGAATAAATTCTTTGACCTCTACCCGGACAGTTTTCTGGTACGTAAAGATATAAAATTTTCCCTTATAAACAACATCTGCGTGGTTTACTATCTACATATAACTATAATACTACTGCTTTGTTTTTAACGCATCTCCTAGCTCATGGTAAAAGAAGAGAGAAGTTTCCATTTTTCCATTCGGATAACCGAAAAAGCCGAAGGGATAGAGCAATATTGGACGAGGTCCCCCGGGTTTGGTTTCAATTATATGGCTCGCCATCCGACGGGGTAAATAGCCTGGATTAGTCTAACCTCCGCATCCAACCGTGTTTGATAGCCACGGGGGTTAGTTGGAACAAAGGATTCACTTCTGAAGGATTGGGCATGTGCAGACTTTACGCTCTGCAGATAGATACAGATAGAGTGTCGTAAAGTAAAGAAACTTTATTCTGAGGATAAGTCCCTTAAGAGTAACAAACATGAACAGAAAAATAAACATAATATATATCTGGGCTTAAGAATACATAATACAAATCATAAAGTAATTGTTAAGTGCGGATGACAGGAGGGATTGAGTTCCACATTACGGTAGACCGGACGAGAAAGGAACGCTCGAATGTTTTGGTTCTGTGGGAACAAGTATAGAGATCGGAAAGGCGAGATCTTGTTTCATCATTAGACTGAGGATTTGAACTGGAGGATTCTTTGACAACGTTTCTTTAGGGAGGGGATGTGTCCTAGATCACGCTCGACCGCCTGATTTCCTCCCTATATCGGGTACCCCCTTTATTGAGGCTGTATGAACCCCAGAATGTTCCCTAATTCCAAAGGATCCATAATAAGGGATTTATGGTACGGCAACTCAGCACTCCGCTCCCAACTAAATTATAAACTTTTAAATCTAAAACTATTATTAGATTTGAAGGATTCTCGTTAATGCCGTATACATCATACGACATAAAACAAAATTTAGCCAGGAAAATGCATTATTATTACCAATGTGAGTCATCACAAAAATATTTTTGTCAAAAAACCTTTTGAATGAAAAAATTATAATTTTTTATAATGTAATTATAAAAAATTATGAAACATGTAAGAATCTATATTTCATTTATTTTTAATTCTCCTAGGACCTATTTGAACTAACGTAGGGACAAAAGTTTAATTTTTTTAGATCTAGTATCTTTATATTTTAACTAATAAAATATTTGAGATAGGTTACCATTGTAAGTGTCTTTTGTGCTCCTGAGCGGAAGAAAATATTTGAATTTGACGTTTGTACAGTTCCACGTTTCAACATCTTTCTTTGTAAAATATTCACAAAGGGACCTGACACGTGAAATTCACAAAGCACCTTATTTTCTCCTTAGTAATTGGCATAATAAAAATAAAAATTGTATAATAGAAACTTCATTTCCTTTATATTTTTATGACATTGTAAAACAAATAACAAAAAAAAACTAAGAAAAAAAAGAATAGTTTTCAGAAAAATTGGAAGGTAATTTCCCTATCTGAATATCTAAAGGGATTCATTTTTGTAGTAACTATTTAATAATAAATCTTAAAAAAATTGGAGTTTTACAAATAATTATTTTTATTTCTCACTTGGTATGTAATTTCTTCTTGTTCTAGATTGAATAATTTAATTCCGATTTTGATAATTTTTCAGCCGTTTAATTGAATTGCAAATTTCGAAAAGGACTCCTTCAACTTCATGTTTATTCAAAATGGACTGTTTTATTCTTTTTTTTTCATTTAGAGCGTTCTTTTGTAAGAAGGGCTAATATTATTTAATCTTACTATGTCATTTAAATGCTAATAGCAAATAATATATCAGATGACATTAGGAAACGGCTCATCTTGACAAATTGTAAATTTCTTTTTTTCTTAGGTTTTAGTTTTCTTTGTAAATAACTTACACAGCAGATTTCAAAATATGGAGGAAATAGTGTGAAAATAAGTGAAATCGTTTGACATCCATTTAGTTGTTTTCTCATGATTTTATTTTTTATTTTTAGCTTTACGCTTTCATAAATCGACTATATTTACATATCTCAAAAATTCGATCTCCAGATATTGGAGTAGTAATAAGCTTCTTTTATTCCTTAGAGCTACGAACCCAAAGGACAAACCATTTGTACTCTATGGGTGGGTCATCTGCAGTTATATAAGTTGCACTTATCTCTATGTTTTGGCCATTAAATACACTTCATTTTTTGGTTACTATATAGAACAGAATATAGAATATTATATATACAATAATATATAAATTATATATTTCTACAGGAAATTATATGAATTAGTAATAAGTAGAACTAACCCTATAGAAACACCCTAATCCTTCCAACTTTCTTATTTTACGGACGTGAAACGTTGAAGGGTGGACAACGGCTTAAGGTGTTCGAAAATAAGGTGTTGCGTAGAATATTCGGTCCGAACAGGATGACAACCTGGAGAACGCGGAATATGGGAGCATGCATTTGGTTAATATTATTGAAGCGAAAGCGTCTCAAAGATGGGATGAGTAACAAATATATTCCTATAAAGTTAATAAGTGCTGTGTCGTCTTGGAAACATATGAGAGGTAGATCAAGGCGTAGGTGGGATGATTGCGTTAAGAGATTTGACTTTCTTAAGCTGGTAGAATTTCTTAAAATTGGTAGTATCGGCATCGAACCTTCGGGTCCGATAAGCCCTGTTATTATTATTACATGACATTTCCCCCTATTTAAGAGCACCCACTTTTTAAAGGCAGATGATGCCCTAGTAGAGTCTCTAGATCTCGCAGAATCGATTCACGGCTGTTAACTTAATCAATAATTTATGTCCCATAACCGGTGTAGGAGCCTAGAGTTCAATAACCAAGTACTTTATGTACTCAGCTATTCCGCTCCCGCAATATATATATATATACATATATATATATATATATATATATATTACAAAAATATTTTGTCGTTGATAAGGAAAATAAGTCCCTTTTTTACGAATTTAATTCCAAAAATGTTATTTTATTCTAAAATGGAATGCCTATAAGAAGCCTAATGTTTAGAAAATAAAATGAATAGAATATATTGTTTACAAATAATTTTGGTGAGAGAAAAATAAAAAATTATTGGAAATAAAAGTATTGTATTCATATAATTACTTAATAATGGCACTTAATTTTTTGGTTACTATATAGAATAGAATATAGAATATAATATGTACTATAATATACAAATTATATATTTCTATAGGAAATTATATGAATTAGTAATAAGTAGAACTAACCCTATAGAAACACCTTAATCTTTAGATTACAAACATATATTTCAAAACTTTTTTTTTTAATATACATTAAACTCTAAGAGCAGCTTTTCCTAACAAAAGCTATCTAAAGGCTCGAAGATAAAAAAGATAAAATTATATGCGACGAGTGGAGGCAAGTTCCAGAGGATCCTGGCATCGCTCCAACAGATAGCTCAAGCAAGGATTGTTATTTCATCGTCTCCTTAATCGCTCTCAGGATCGATCCAACTTGTTTTTCTTTAGGAGCTTCTTACTCCTCCTCTTGTTTAGAAAGGATTTTTTTTTAAAGTAGAAATCTGGATATAATAGTGAATGAAGTATATGTTAGTATAACATCTTGTATTGTGTTTTTATTTAGTATCTTAAGCCGAAAATCTTTGGTTAGACTTGAGGGAGCAGGCTAGCACATCATCTAGAGCGCTGAATTTTTGAGCCAATGGCTTCAGTTCGAGACCAACTGTGTGGTAGATACATTTTAGGCTACTTCAACACTTACTGAACAAACCCTTAAAGCTCCCAATTAATTACAAAAGCCATATACATAACTATATACAAACCATATACATGACTATTATAAGACCTATTTGAACTTACAGAGTAGAGCTTTTGTGGTCCACTAAGCCATCGAATTATTTTCCTATCTAATCCTTACAATACGAAATCCTTCGTAAAATTCCTTAATGCTCCTGTGTTACGAATAAAGCCATCCATAATGACTTCAATGTTTCATTTCTTGCTGATTTGGCCCGAACCTGATACCAGTCCTTTGATGACCAACTTTATTCCCACTGAAACCCACTAGTTTCAAATCTTCCTCTTTAATTCCCGATAATCCTCCGAGGTGTCTGAAAAGAAGATGAATCTGTTATTTGTTTATTACTACTGAGTAGTTTCTCTACTTGCTTTTATCCATGCCATTACATTTACTTGTTGTATTGTTATAATACAGTTGTAAATTTCATTAAATAAATTTTTAAAAACATAACATTTAATTGAATGAAAGATATTTCTAACAATTCTTAGATTTGTAATAACAATAATTAAATATTCATATCTTAATATCTTATCTTATATTAATTTAATCGAAATTGCTTAAACATAAAAATCCATATAATAATTAAAAAGACCGAATAGTACAACGCCAGTCAACAAATCTTCAATGAATAAAGCTAGCTCCATGGAATCACCTCCACACATCAACTGCAAAATGTTCAAACTTTCCAAGACTAGGGAATGTTCCACACAAGATATTTCACAAGCCTTCCTTAGAGAACTGAGTAACTATCAATTTAACACCATCCTTCACAGATGGTTCTCTTACCAACGACTCTACGTCGTGTGCTGTGCATACTGGCGGCACAACTTTTAAGTACAAGCTGAACATTAATTGCGGTATCTTCACAGCTGAATTGACGGCTATTCTTAAGGCTCTCCGAATAACCCTTACAACAATAGACCAGTCAACAATAGTTTGTTCCGACTCACTGAGTGCCCTCAATGGTAAACACCTTTTCAGATAATCTTCGAATACAGGAAATTTAACAGGCCTTAAAACAAATAGCAGACTCGTTAAGAAAAATAACTTTTTTTTTGGGTCCCCAGCCACTCAGGAATACTTGGAAATGAGAAAGCCGACAAAGCAGCATCAGAAGCCCATTTATTAGAAGAAATAACGCTTTCTTATATCCCACCTTCAGATTTTTTTCAACAAATAACAACAAATATCCTAAGTGAATGGCAACGGACTTGGACATTGCTAGAGAACAATAAACTGAACATAATCAAACCGACTATCAGTAGCTGGGTATCATCTTCCAGGCAGTGTAGAAGAGAATAATTAGTTATTACCCGCCTTAAGATTGGCCACAGTCGTTTGACCCACGAATACCTGATAACAAAGAGAGACCCACCTCAATGTACACTGTGTAAGGTGACAGTTACTGTGCGCCATATCTTCGATGATTGTCCTAGGTACAGTGGAGTGATGGAAAGGTGTGGCGTGCCTCGGCAGATGCAAGAGGCGTTGGGCGATAAAGAACAATGTGTATATAATACTTTAGAATTTATTAGTCAATTTGATATATACGTATACACGATTATGTGTAGGTGCGTATATGAGTTTTTATATATGTATGTGTGTCTGTAATACTTTACTTTCCAACAATAATCCAATTATTCATTAATGACACAAGCATGCATATATCTATAAGCTATCCATATGTATAAGAAAAATACCTATTAATATGTATAACGTTTTTGTAAATAATATAAATTAATATATTAATATGTATCACGTTTTAAACTATCAATGTGTATAACGTTAATATATAAACATCAATTTTATATTATACTATAAAGTTTATATAAATATGTATAACGTTTTAAACTATCAATGTGTATAACGTTAATATATAAACATAAATTTTATATTATACTATAAAGTTTATATAAATATGTATAACGTTTTATTTTAATATGAATAACTTCTTATTAATAAGTTACCTTCCTATTGTATGTTTAATATGTTAATATGTTTCTATTATATGCCTAATATAGCATGGTATGTTAATATTTAAATATGCAACAATATTTTTACTAAGTAATAATGTAACAAGAATGTATATACGTAATTATGTAGGTAATGTAAATATGTATATTCTCTAGTGGTGAGGGCAATAATAGCCTTTTGTAGTTGTTTGCCCTTAAAATAAAATAACAACAACAAGAGACCGAATAAAATCAATACATACTGAACTATTAAAAACTTATCTAAATGTAATAAATGTAAATTAAAATCTATTATTAAGGAATCTCAAATTGGCTTATGTTATATAACCACTATTAATTGGATGTGTTAGTTAAAGTGATTAAAACCAATAAAGAAATATCATTCCTATTTATTCGATGTCAGCTACGTTTGTTTTGTTTCCCCTTGTGGGTGGTATTGGCTTAACAGTAGAAATATATTACTAGTAACGGTTTTAATTATGCTTAAATAAATTATGTATTAATCAATATTTCCATCATTTAGCTAGAATAAATTTCAAGCTTATATTTCGGGATAAGGGAGCGGAGTTTCTGGGTTCAAATCCCCTACCCTGGCAGACTTTTATTTAATCTGTTAGTGGCCGGAGATGTATCCTATGGGATCTAGGACCTTTCTGGGGCTCAACCAGCCTCTATAAAGTAAGTATCCAAAATAAGGGGGAAATTCTGGCGGTTGAGTGTGACCTAGGACAAATCACCTCCTTGTAAAATCATTATCCAAGAAACAGTACACTATCTACCATGTACTGAACCCCAGACCCTTCACGTGTTGTAGTGGTACATTTTTTTTTTTAATTTCGAAAAAACGTAACTGAATACAATTAGTGCTCAATGTGATTAAATTCTGATTAATTATAATACTTTGATTATAAAAAAATAAAAATCAATGACCAATTCACAAACTTTATTAAAGCAAAGTTCCTCTAACAGTAATTATATAGATATTTTTAAATATCACCTAGATTTGTCATGGTAGAGGGAAAAAAATTGTATTTTAACTTATATCAAATATGGTATCTTATATTTATCCTGTTTTCTTAGCCTCGGGTTGGCTCTTGTTTTCTGAATCTCAGGTCTGCACATTAGCAATCCAAAAAGCAGCATATAACCTTATTATGCCGTGAGTTTTTTTAATCTCTACTCCAACCATCCTCTTGATTTTATTAACTCTATCCCATTATAATAAAGAGGTTCAAAATTATACTGAAGTGAAGTTGAACTGTTGTTGAGAAGTTGTTGTATTAGCTTCGAAGAGAAGAGCTCTGTATTTTATCCTCCACGGCATAGGTAAGTGGAAGGAAGAGTTAGGGCAAAGCCAGCAAGTTTGGCCTGATCCGACGGGAAGGGTATCTATTATTACTTTGATCTCTGAATTATTGATCAACCTGGCCAAGTTACGCCTCAGGATCTGAAAGTTAAAACACAAGGATGATCCTTGGTATTCAAAAGCCACTTGGAAGGATGGGCTCCAACAAATACCCTCTTTAGCCAGTCCTTCCAATAATTGCAGAGCCATTTATCCTTCGAGGCTGTTATTGTCGGAGGCGGTTCAGACTTAGGGGGGGGGGGAGAGAGGACTATAAAGGCTGAGGATTTGATCTTATTGAAAAAGGATTTTAGGTAGCCTTATTAGGATGTCCTAGTTTGAAGGAGGTATTTTGAAAGATTATAACAACTGATTAGTATTCTTGTGAATGTGTGGGGACATGCACGATTAAAAATGTATTCGTTAATTAATAGGTAATATTATACGTAATAGAAAAAGGATATATTTATGTTTAATAATCGATCTAGCGAAGCCGAAATCTTAGCCTTCAGAATAATTAATTTATATTTACTGCACTCTCTCTTGATCTCATATCGCTAGATAACATGAAATCAACAATAAAAAAATAAAAGTCCTTCGAATTTTATAATCCATATTGACGTCCTTTGGAGGATACGTAAAATGGCGGAACCCTGTATGGGCCCAAAACACACGTTGTAGATACTTATCCTGATTATGACTGGGAAGGAAAAAGAAAAATCTCTTGCTGTAGCATCGTCCGATTAGCCATAGAAGCATACAAGTGATTTTAATAGGTAAATTGACGAGATTTAAAATAATATAAACAGGAGTGGGGGAGTTGTGTAGAGTATTGAGTTGCTATGTTGTGTAGGCTCTGGTTTCAAAAATAAGATAAATTATTAAATGTGTTAATAATCACAGGCTAACAGACCAATGGGAACTAAAGACCCTGGGTTGGGGAAAAAACTGGCGGTTGAGCGTGATCTCGGACAAATCGCCTCCCTTCACAACCTGTTGCCCTTAAAACAGTATAGTCTCTACAATGTACTGAACCCAAGATCCTTCATAGGTTGTAATGGTACTGATTTTTTTTTGTATAGACCTTAAGCACTCATGAAACGTTTGAGGCATTTTAAAATAGTTTTTATTTGTTGTACAGCAAGAAACTGTATTTGAAACATTTAAAATCATAAATTTCGCACTTTTTATACCAGGAGATTCATTATACCTTAAGAAAAGTTGTTTAAAAACAATATATATAAACAATAAAATAAAAATAAAAAGGTTCAAGTGGTAAGAATATTTTGCCTTGAGCTTTGTAAACCAAGTATATTTCGACTGTTATATACGACTGGAGTTAATTTTATTTATCTACTTCAATTCCTATGTTTACTTTTTTTTTTAAATTACAACTATATAATAATAATACGTCAATTAAATAGAATGAATAATGTACATGAGATCTCAACTAGAGAAACTAGCGAGAAGAAGTGGTAAAATACGTGTATTTATTTGTGTGGTGTTTAATTGTATGTTGGCACTAGTTTGCAAATGCCAAAAACAAAAGAGAGAGAATATAAACTGCGAAAATATTTATAGGGATACAACTAATTTTGTTGTATTTACTTTTCCTTGTATTTTAATATTATTTTTATTATAAAGCCTGTTTGCAGCCGGAGATGTATCATATGGAATCTAGGAACCTTCTGGGGCTCACCCAGCCTCTATAAAATATTTAAAAAATGGGGTACCTAAAAAAGGGGGGGGAATCTGGCGGTTGAGCCTGATCTAGGACTTATCACATCCCTGCAGAACCGCTGTCCATGAAACAGTACAGTCTCTATCATGTACTGAAACCCAGAGCCTTCACGAGCTGTACTGGTACATCTTTTTTTAAAGATAAATATGTTTTTTTTAAATAAAAAGCATGAATATTAATTATAAATTATACTATATTAAATATTGTAAAGTGGAATCATTTTTTATAGAAATATAAATGCTAGTTAAATATATACTACACAATTAGCAATATCCGGTATTCATTTTTGCTCAATTTATATTGACTTTGTTCGGTCTTTATTATTATTAAATGGAATATTAAGTTTTAGCTTTATATTAGTCTGTATTTGTATTTATTTTTGTGATAAAATATATGTCGACAATTTAAGTTTGGTTATCTGATTCATTTCCAACGTGTGTTTGCGTGTTTTATAATAGTTACTTGGCACTAGTTTGCCTTGGCCAAAAATAGAGGAGTGTGAATATATTTGAAATTATTTTTTATATTGTCATTTATATTCAACTATGTCCTACATGCTCCCCAAGCCTACGAGGAATTATTCCGTATTGTCTCCAAGATGTTGACAACAGCTATAGTGCCATCTTGTCTTTGAAGACAGGAGACCTCCCTGCTCATTAATTCAATTTCTCTGAACGTCAGGACCTCCACAGAGGACGATACTATCGGAAGACAAGTGTTTAGCATTTCCATTATCCTGGAAGCGGGACGCTATGCAGAAGAGCCTATCACTGCGATAAGGAGGAACTCGCCGACCGTAAAGTATACAAAGGACCCTCCAGCGCGCTCTATGTCTGTATAAAGGAGTTTGCGGATAAGACACGAACACTAACATATGTTGTTCGCTGATAAGAGTCTCTTCGCCCGTGTAAAGGCATCTTAATACTTTCCACAGTAACCTCTCTCCCTCTTTAATATTATGATTAGAACCTTTTATAGGAATTTTATTTCATAAATTTATCTGAGAGAATACAATTAAAAGTTATTTAAAATAAAAAAGGGAAAGGCGGCTTCAAATCCTGCTGGTTGGCAGACTTTTATTTAATCTGTTAGGAGCCGGAGATTCTATGGGATTTAGAACCCACCTGGGGCTCACACAGCCTCTATATAGGGGGAAAATCTGGCTTTTGAGCATGATATAGGACTAATCACCTCCCTGCACAATCGTTGTCCAAGAAACAGTAAAGTCTCTACGCCGTACTGAACCCAAGACCTTTCATGGGTTGCAGTAGTACAATATTATACTGTATAAATTGTGTAGAGGTTTGGGCTGCTGATATTGCCTTGAGGGACACCAGCAGATTGAGAAAAATGGGAGGAATAGATATTATTATGGTTTCACTTTTAATGATATGGTAGCGAGACTATTGTTTATCCATATGAGCTCAAGACCTTTAATTTTCTCTTATTTATTTACATAACGGCCTTTTAAGACCAGACGAATATTATATTTTTATTTCTCATTTTTCCATTCTCTTCTCTGAGTATTCTCTCATCATTTCTGCGTGTCTTCGCCTCTTTTCTTCTGACCACGCAGTACCCTTCAGTTTTTCTTTATTTTCCTCAAGGATCTTGATTTTTTTTAATTTGTTTCCATATTGCTCTCTATTTAGCCAGTTTTGTCTTTTATTTTTAATGTTTCTGTTTCCTCTTTCATGGTCCATTTTTATCATGTGCCCGAAGGATCTCACTCTTCTGATTCTTGTTTCGGTTTCTAGGTCTTTCATCTTCCTGTAGATTTCCAGGTTGCGTTTATTAATAGCATCTAGCCGACTAGATGGCTATGTATCAGAGAAGTCTAATGGTGTGTTAACTGTTTTTAATAGTAATTTTTTCTACCGCAGAAATATGAAAAAAAATTCAATCCAGAGATATATTGTTCACTGATAGATCGGAGAGAAGGCTCGCTAACGACCCAGATTCGATTCCCGATACCTGTGGCCGATATCTGTTCCTGTAATATCGGAAATAATAAAGCTCCTCAGAGTTAATACAAGGGTCAGGAGCGAGATAGGAGATGCTATATATAAAGTAGAGAGTAGGGCACTAAAGCTATAGCCTATAGCTTGCCCAGGCCATCTCATCTCTTGGCTCGCGCGGTGCTGGCTCAGCACTAGCGGCCTTCTTATAAAACACATTTGGGCTTTCTCCAGAGCCTCAGTGTTTCCTTCCAAGGACCGGGTTATTACTGGGAAATCATTATCACCCTTATAGACGTTGAGGAAGTGTTTGGAAATCATTAATTTCTATATTAAGGAAATATTAATAAAATAAAGGTATCACACGCATTCTATTTTTGTGAACCCGACTTCAGGATAGCATTCAGAACTCTACACACTGACCTACCATTGACTCTCGAGATACCCGTTGAGAAATAATAATAATTTAAATAAATCATCATCATTATTATTATTGGTAAGGAAAATACCAATTTTTTAGGTTCTTACATCTTCCAGGTTTTGCTATTATACCATTATTCTGTGAATTATATTAAACTCGCCCAGCTTTGCTAGGATAATAAGGCGTATTATACCTACATAATTTGTCCGTCTAATGTATTTTAATATATAGAAATTATAAAAATAAAAACAAAATATTTCTTTTTATTCGAATTTATTTTCATGCACGTTAGATGGGATTAGGCAGCGTCTTCGAAACCTCCCAGGCGGCTATACTTTTTCCAATATTTCCGCTAATTATCGTTATATTCCAAACCATATGTGTATAAAACCACGACAAATTATATACCTAAACCTTCCTGGTGAACCACTCTATCATATAAGTTCACCACGAATAGACGCGGTTGAGGACTTTGTTTTATAATATGTATAGTTAGTATAATGACAAAACTTGATTTTTAATTTATGGTTTGCTTAGTCCTCTTATTTTATATATATTTTTAAAAGTTGTTTAAATTATGATTATTTCTATAATCATATTAATATGTTATGATAAGAGTATAAATGTCTACTATTAATTGAAGGAGAATAACTCCAAAAAAGTTGGTTTCCAGCTATATTGGGTAACTGAAAATGAATAAAAATATATAAAACACAACCTTATAAACATTTATTGGCACTTTTAATAAATATTTTAATAAATTATAATTATAATTAATATTGTATGTAATTATTGTAATTTGATATTTTTTACACATTTTGTATTCGATTTTAATTTAAAGTATGTTATTTAAATTATATTCATAATCTAAGAATATAACTAATCCCAAATATATTAAGTTATGAGAATTGATAAAAAAGAAAATATACATAACTTTGATTGAATTAGTTTTTTTCTTATCATATTTTTACATGGCACTGTTGTTACTATCGTCCGATTTACACTTTATAATATTTAAAAAATGGTTACTAATTAATCATTTAATTCTTGCCAATAAATAAACCAAACGGCCTTAAGCTGTTTTAGATTGTAATGTATAATTAAAAAGAGTAATTATTATAAATTTAATTTTAATCGCTCTCTAACCCCATAACTCCATTATAATTTTAAATACATTCTTTTGTAGATATTTATGGATATTTAACAAGGCATGGTTTTTTAACGATCTAATTACTAGAAATATTTTCATCCTTTACTAATTACTGTATAATTTATATCTCTATTATTTCTGTTCTCATTGATTATTCATTCATTCATAATCCTTAGAACTAAAAAAATATATTACAAATTTTGACAGTTTATATAAAATTTCATAGGGGGTTAAAAAATTATATTTGAATAATTATGTAAAAAAAACAAACACTTTACTATTACATAAACATAAAATTCCATTTAATAATAATAAAGACCGAACAAAATCAATTTAAACTGCACAAAAATGAATAGGAACATTGCTAATTTTTCAAATTAATATTTACCTTGCATTCATATTTATATTAACAATTATTCCACTTTACAATATTTAATATAGTATAATTTATAATAAATAAGAATGCTTTTTATAAAAATAAAAAAAAAACTGTACTAATACAACCCGTGAACGAGTCTGGGGTTCAGTAGATGGTAGAGACTGTACTGTTTCTTGGACAACGGTTATGCAGAGAGGTGATTTGTCTTAGATAATAGTCAACACACTTTTGGGTACCCACTTTTAGAGACTGGGTGAGTCCCGGGTTGGTTCCAGATACGAAAGGATCCTTTCCAAGCTGTTAACAGATTAAATAAAAATCTTCCTCAACCGGATTGTAAACCGGGACCTTAGGCCCGGCAACTCAGCCGTTGAGCCACAAAAAAAAATTGAATAATATTTTGTAATTTTTATCAGTTGATCCCGTGGGACAGTTGACTTTGAGACCTGGGTCTTTGCTCAGAGGAGACAAAATCGAGTGGCTCTTAATAAAATTTTAATGAGTTAAGTTAAAATTGAAGTAAAGTCGGACTTTTAACTAGGCAATTCAAAAACTAATATTAAAGTTAGTTTTGAGTACAGTTGTGTATACGAGAGTTCTTCCTTTCTACTCTAACAAAAACTTGCACCTGGTCGGAAAATTACACGTGACTGACTGTTCCTGTGTTAAATAATAACATAGAAGGGGGGGGGATTTAATAAATTTTTTGAGGAGTTTCATTCTTTTTGTAACTGGCGCTGAAGGTTTTAATGACGAAATTGCAAGTTTCTACGAAGTAACTTTCACTTACAGCCGCCCATAAAAAAAAGAAAAAATGAACTTGAATATATAAGTTATGATGCTAATGCACTAAAACGGTTCATTGCTACGTCGGGACTATGAATTAGAATTCAACTGCGCATTTTAATGGATCTTTTAAAAAAACTTCCATAGTACCTCAGTAGGAGAGTTGCGTATGTCCATAGCATAATTGGATATTATGTGGACTTTTCACAATATTTCACAATATATACATAATCCTAATTGTTATATTTTAGTTTATGAATTAAGAATAATTTTTTTAAAATGTATGAAAATTGCAACCAAAATTATAACTTGTTATTATTAACTGTGTAAATTGACTGTCATTTAGAAAAATGGAATAGTGAGAATGAAAAGTATGACAGGTTTTTAAGGTCTAGAGCGGCAATGTAAAATATATTGATATCATAAAATCTATTAAAATAGCATCATCATCATCACATGGCGCTATGGTCCATGGAGGACCTTGGCCTCCTCGACAATTTCCCCCCATTTTGAACGATCTTCGCGACTCTTCTCCATGGCCTTAACCCAGGAGCTTAAGGTCGGCTTCCACATCGTCCAGCCATAGCATTCTTGGCCTTCCTCTTTCTCCATCTCGACGTCCCTCCAGGATAAACTTTGGGAACCATTTTTTATCCATTCTGTGAACGTGACTCAATTATCTCAATCTTGCTTTTTTAATACAAGAAACCGGATCTAGTTCTCCATACAGGTCATTAAGTTCTTGTTTCCTTTCCATGCGGAAACGATTTCCTTCCTTGTTTGGGCCATACACTCTTCTAAGAATCTTTCTCTCTCATGTATTCAATAATTCCTCACTTGGATAAAGTCCACGCCTCTCCACCATATGATGACGACAGGACGAAGTGTCGTCTTAAATACCCTTATTTTGAGGCTTCGAGGTATAGCTCTACTTCGGGACAATTTTCTGAGGGACCAATAGAATCTGTTAACCATTTTCAATTCTCGCCTTTATATCATGTTCCAATCTGTTATCTATAATGCTTCCAAGATACTTAAATCATTTACAAAACTGCACCTTCTTCCTTGGAGATATGGATGAAATTTGGAGAGATATCTCCTGTGTATATCTCTGTCATTAAAATCTTCGCAGTTATTCATCCATAATTGGCAGTTACAATTATTAGCTCGTATCTGTCACTAGCAATTAATGACTTACTAATTTTTATTTTCTTCTCTAATGACTTTATCATTTTATTTGTGATTATTTTTTTGTTATTTTATTTTGGAGATCAGAACTTACTTTTTGCTTGTTATTTACTTTATAAGTACTTCTTTAAATACCATCTGATTCTTTTTAATTAGAAATTGTCAGCCCTTAAAACCATACAAATTATGGTTTTATATTTTAATTGAACATAGAAAGTTTATGAAGTATAGAATTGGTCAATAATAACACTAAAATAAGGTTAACTTATTTTTTAATAGAGGCGAGGTTTTCGGCCTACGTTGTAAGCTATCTTCAGGGCTAAGAAATTACCACTAAAATTTTATACCATTATCTGTAATTTAACTAGGTTTTACAATACTTTTAAGTCTCACCATTTTTACATATGTACATTTTTCTTTATTTTTCAAATTGTATCTTACTTTTTAGCTTCTCATTTTTCTTACTCCTTGTATTTTTTTACATTATCATCTTTCTATACACATATTCTGCCATTTTGTTATTCTTACATATGCTTTATAATTTATTCATCGCTATATTTCTTTACTATTCTATTAACTCTATATGATATTATATTCATTCTTTCTTGGTACTGCAATGTTTCTTTTAGTTATTTTATGTTTTTCTTCCTTAGCCCTGAAGGTGGCCTACATCGTAGGCCGAAACGTTGCCTCTATTAAAATAACTTAACCTTATTTTAGTGTTATTATTGACTGCATCAATTCTATACTTCATTATAATCATCCAGTAAACTTTTTACTTCTCTAAAATAAAAAAATGTATGCTGATAATGTTTTTAATTTATATTGTTTTTATTTAACCTACCCCAGCTCCTTTTTTTAGTAACTTTCTTTTTGACTCAGTTGTGGCATCATTTCTTGGTGGGATGTATCCTCTGGTTGGATTCTTGTTACATTTTGAGGTTGTGACGTGGCTTATTTTTATTTATTTTTTCCTTTACTATTATTATCTTTATTAAAGATGCTTGAATATGCGCAATATGAACAGGTATTTTTGTTTGCTGTTATAATTTTAGAATCTAAGGTTTTTTGGGGGGGAATTTTTACGTAAATCCCTTAACACATTGCCGCCTGCTAATGTTTTGCTGAAATTTACTATAAGACCGGCGATTTTATCATACAGTTAAAATATAACTTTTATCATATATATTACAATATCAATAGACTATGTCACCGGAGCTTATCACCAAAACGAGATTTCTCGTTCACGATCACCAACAAATGCCTAATATAAACGAGAAATCTCGTTCCCGGGGGTCAATGTGTTAACATCAATTGTTCATAAATTATTCATAGTTAATAGATTCAGATCTTTATATTTCCAACCGAATATTTTTTTTGTTTCCTTAACTCCTTAAGTTATGAGTTCGTGACAATTATTTTTTTCGAAATTCCAGACTACACATATTGGATTTTTTTAAAAAGGCGTTAGTCCCGTTTAATGGATTCATTATAATCAAATTGTATTCATTTAAGTGAGTTTTGCCTGTTTCACGATGGTGAGATTGTTAACACTTGAATAATTTTTGAGTAACCACTTCTTCTTCAACTAAAACATGATACACAAAAACATAAATTTTCTGCATTTATAATGGGGTTGGATCATAACTATAATGAACTTTTTTGGAATGAATTCACCTGTAAAGTAGTGCTTAGGATAATAACATTTTTTTGTCCAAGATCGAGGGTTTGCAACCCGCCAGGTGGCCCATCTTAGGGAGTAAAAAATCGTTAGTAATCGCGTAAAATAGCAGATCTGATCCTATGTGGTGTCAGGTATTTGTTGAAGACCTCTATCTTGGGACCTTATGCTTGGGAATTAAAATGCATAGTAACAATATAGTAATATTATTCTGGAGAAAATTAAAACAAATAGCAATTAAAACTCTGAAAATCCTTTTAGTAAATCTTGTGTACCGTTTAAAGCCCATTGTTTTTTCTTACAATTATAATAAAATACTACCTTAAATATATTTCTTATAGCGTTCTACAAAGTTTTTTGTAATTTTATTGGCGATATTTTATAATTTTTATTGAACAAACTCGATAAATGCTTTTTTAAATATTAAATAATAAAAATTCTTTTATAAGAGCTCTGAAAAGACTGATACGATGAAGTTATAATGAAATATGGGGATCGTGCAATTTTATGCGTTTATGTTGTTAATAAAATAAAAAAAAAAAACTAATGTTCTTCAAATTTGTGTTCTACCACATCCAACATTAATTTAGTGAGTGGCTCAAATTGCCTGCTTTTAGTTAATCAGTTAACAGTCGTAGATAGGTCCTATGGAACTAACAACCTACTGGAGCTCACCCAGCTTCCATAATATGGGTCCCCAAAATAGGGGGAGGGGAAATCTGGCGGTTGAGTGTGATCTAGGACAAATTTCCTACCTGCACAACCGTTTTCCAAGAAAAAGTTTAGTCTCTACCAAGTACTGAACCCAAGACCCTTCATTGGTTGTAGTGGTAGTGTTTTTTTTCTGTTTTCATGATCATGAAAGGTATTGGTCCTTTTATATTTCACATCTTCTTTATTACAGAAATTTTAACAGTACATTTGCTAAATTAACAGAGTATGTCCTCTATTATCATTTTGAACAGTCAAATTTAGTATTACATAAAGCATGTGTATTTAATAAACAAGTTTTTAGCCTCCACATCTGCATTGTTTTACCCATGGTAGAAGTGAAAATAAAAAGGCGGGAGCTTTTCATGTATTTAATAGACTGTTTTGGCTCATAAAGTTAAACTTGGGCCCGGGAAGTTGTCGCAGTGGGATCAGCCAAGTTTCAGGCGAGGCTTAGCCCATGGAAATACAAGGCAGGACTTTTAAAAATACATTTTACATAGGCAGAGCCAGAGGGGGTTGGAATCTAGAGGGATATTGACAAAGTAATGTACATACTTTACTACATTATTTTATGTATAGGGAAATAATCTGGATCAACATATATTCACTATTAATTATAAATCAACGTTTCGCAGATCTTTATCAGTGTGTGAGTATAACTTACATTAAGTTAAGTGTAATCGAATAGACGTCGATTATTTTCTTTTTTTATTTCGTATGAACACTTTGAAACACGTTACAATTTTATTTTTCATTACTCTGCTGGAGTTTTCTATGTTATGAATATTCCTTCATGGGTTCACTATAGGTGTTTCCTGTGAAGGAACTCTTAACCTTCTCTGTGGTCTTTCTTCATCCTGAAATCCTTCTAGGTGTATGTCGGTTTAGTGTGTTAAGTTTATAAGATTACAGTATTGTGGGTATAGTGTAGTAATAATTCGATTTTAAAAAAGAAGTATTTTAATCAGATAAGGTCAATGAGCAGACAATAATCAATAAACATGCGATAAAAAAAAGTGCCTTAATAAGCAAAATATGCAGTATAAAATCCATTAAAAATATAAAAACGCTTAACCAAACATAAAAAACTAATAACGAGTTCTTTTACAGTAAAAAGAATAATTCTTTCTTTTCTTTTTTTTTTTTAAATAAGGAAGAATATAAAATATAAAAATTACAGTAGGAGTTAGAGTGATTTCACCAATTATAAATTTATTTATTTCTAATGTTTTATTATATATGTATTGAAATTTGCTACGATTTAGAAAAGTAATATGCTGAAACAAACAGACCAGTCTCAAACTCAAAAACTTAATAGACAAATTTTAATGCATCTATAAAGAATCACATATACAATGAAAGAAAAATAAATTATATAAAAAAGCTATTAGCAGTGAGGGAAGAAAAAATTAAAAAAATATACAAAAATTGTATCTATACATTCTTAGTAACTTAAATACATCTATATGAACAATAACAATAATATAAGATAATTTGGTATCCTACAATAATAAATGCTTTGTTCTTTTATGTACATACCGCTTGGTACTATTTTTGTCTAGGTCCTTATATTTTTTATACTGGGGCAACAATTATAAAGTTAAATACTCTTTCAAGTTTCCACGGCCACTATTTATACAAAAAACTTCAGTTGTTTCTTCTGGTTTAGACCGTGTCGGTGAATTTTCTGCCAACGTTTCACCAGACATGCTGCTGACTTCCTCAAGGCTTAATTGAGACTGAACAAAGAAAGTTCAGTCTCAATTAAGCCTTGAGGAAGTCAGCAGCATGTCTGGCGAAACGTTGGCAGAAAATTCACCGACACGGTCTAAACCAGAAGAAACAACTGAAGTTTTTTGTATAATTATAAAGTTGTTTCTTCGCAGGGCGGAAAAGAAGGAACCATTAATTTTTCATAAAAATGAGTGGAAATTTTAAAATAACTAGGTTTGCACGGGAAATAAGACACATTACGCCTACATGTTTTGTCTGTCTAATGTATTTTAATTATGTAGATATTATAAACATAAAAACAAAACAAAATTTTCTTTATATACGAATTTATTTTCATGCGCGTTAATTCTTTTTGATAACCCATAAGATACTCATTTAAATTACATGATATAAAATATTCTAATAATGCGCATAAAATGCTTAAGGTAACTAAACTATATAATACTAATAAGGATTAATTATGATAAGGATTAATACTGTACTCATCTAAATAGGTTTCCAAATACCGCATTGTTCTTGATCAATTTTTTAGAAGATAAAATAGGTATAGTAAGCTATCCTTAAAAGATAGATAGATATCTGCTATCACGGACTTTTTTGTAGATCTATAAAAGAGGAATATACCGCCATGCGTTGTTTCACAATATGGCAAAGGGATTAGGCATTATCGTCTATGAAACCTCCCAGGCGGCTATACCTTTTCTTACACTTCCAACAATTATCGTTATATTCCAACCAATTTACACAAAGCCTTGACGAATTATATACCGAAACCTTTCTCGTGAATAACTCTATCTATTGGTGAAAACCGCATGAAAGTCCGTGCAGTAGTTATTGAGTTTCCTGCGAACAGACAGAGAGACGCGGCAGAGGACTTTGTTTTATAATATGTATAGATATTAACTAATATTTTTTAATAATAACTCAAATTTAAATTGTTTGCTACTTTTAACTTTAGTCTCTATTTGGAAGGGGATAATATTGAATATTTATGTAAATAAAAATGGAAAAACAGAGAATAGAAATAATAAATACGCAATAAAGACAAAAATATATTTGTTATTATACAGTCCCAAAACCACCATTTGTTAAATATGAATAAACTAACTTTAAAAAAATTTGTACATTTTATTTTTTTTTAAAAAGGTGGGAAATGCTTGTTATTATTCGTTCTCGTAATTACTAAGCCGCATCTTTTGTCCCGAAATCTAAAAATCAGAATTTATAAAACAATCATCGTTCCAACTCTTCTCTATGTATGTGAAACTTGGGCACTATCGCTGAAGGATGAACAACTTCTTCAGGAATTCGAAAATAAAGTGTTACGTAGAATATTAGGTCCAAAAAAGGATGAGACCACTGGGGAATATAGGAGATTACAGAACGCGGAATTGCGAAGCATGCATCCGGTAAATATTATTCATGTGATAGCGTCGCGAAGATTAAGATGGGCATGTAAAGTTTCTGGGCTAGGTAACGAAGAATTCTTGAGATAGGCGCTTTGGTGACTGGGAAACGTCTAAGGCTACACCTACATTGGATCCGATGTGATACGATGAGACGTCGCTAGCAAACCAAATGACTGAAATATATCGAGAGTTATAACATTTGGTTCTTTAAATTTATAAAATAATTAACAAATAATCTTAATTTTATAAATTTAAAGAACAAAATGTTATAACTCTCGATATATTTCAGTCATTTGGTTTGCTTGCGACTTCTCATCGTATCACACCGGATCCAATGTAGGTGTAGCCTTAGGGGTAGATCGAGGCGTAGGTGGGAGGATTGTGTTAAGACTGATCTAGCGGGTTTGGGTTGGGGTGGTGCTTTGTGGACGGAGGTTTCTAAACAGAGATTGGCGGTATCGGCATCGAACCTTTGGTTTCGTTAAGCCTAAAAGTCTAATTAAAAATTATTTTCAACCAAAATAATGTTTAGACCAGGTTAAAGTAACATGTAGGTATTTAAAAAATAAATCTTAATTAGCTGCATTCTCTGTTTTGGAATAACAGTCCTAAAATCGAGATATTGAAATAAAATGTTACTTGTTTTATATTTGAAATCGGTGCATTCTGTTTTTTTAATTTAAATTCAAAATGCTATATTTTGATCAAGGGCTATAAGAATTTAGGAGTAGAGGCTTGATGATTTGTAAAATTAAAAAAAAATATTTATAATATAACGGAGCGAGCACGATAAAAGGCTAAATAAAAAATAGAGTTTAGAACACTGCACTAGAGATGCAGACGACCTGGGTTCAAATCCCGGCCAGGACAAATCTTTTCTGTTCAAAATAAAAATATTATCACCATCACAAGAACAATAAATAAAAATAAATTATAAATATAAAATTGTCGTAAGTCAACAAGATCCCACTTAAAGTAATGTTTAATGAACATCCTTCCCTGTGTATGCATCGCAGAAATTACGAGAAAACGGGGGGGGGGAGGGGCATAGAATCGGTGAAGAGAACGGTTTTTTCTGGCTTGGATACGACCCCCGGTACCTCTGTGGTTTAGAGCACTGCATTTGAGATGCATACAACCCGGGTTAGGCTACACCTACATCGGATCCGGTGTGATACGATGAGACGTCGCTAGCAAACCAAGTGACTGAAATATATCGAGAGTTATAGTATTTGGTTCTTTAAATTTATAAAATTAAGATTATTTATTAATTACTTTTATTACATTTATATTTTACTATAATGTGTAGCATCGTTATTATTATATAACAATATTACACCCCAGCATATGTGATAGAATCACGTCGCACCGAATCGGATCCAATGTAGGTAGGTGTTGCCTTAGAATCCCGGCCAGGACAAATCTTTCCTCTCCGAAAAAAAATTGTTTAAAATAATCACCATCAAAAGAACATTAAATAAAAATAAATTATAAAGAAAAATAGTTCCTTGATCCGTTGCAAGGCAACACAGATGAAATATTACATGACTTAAACCTTTTTTATCTAATAGTGAGATAAGGTTAAATAATTGTAGATTTATTCAGAATATTCCTGTGCTACTTATATTTAAATAAATAATGCATAACAGACGATTAAGAGTATAATCCTTCTAATGCTAGTATCGAATCCCTTTTGATGCCTAAATGGTTGCGGATGATCTCCCTTATCATCCTTATCAGTAAGTATCGGAAGGAATTATGCGGTTTTTAGTGTACACTATCCCCCGCAATGCAGTACCGATCATTGCTTCGGCTTCCGTTCATTTTTATTGTACCTCAGGACCCTTCTCGCATTTAAAGTGGGTTTCTTAATAAACCATTTTTATTGGCTTGAGTACTTGGAGAACTGTATTATTTTTATTGTTCGGTACACGGAAATGAAAAGTTTGTCTTTATTATTGAGTGCTCTGAGAACAACTTAAAAAATTAGTCTGACTACTTTATTCTGAATTATTTGTGTTAAGGACTAAATAATAAAAAATTATTTTTCGAAATTCTTATTCTTTTATTTTTCATTTACACCTGCTCAATTTCGCATCAAACAAATTTGAACTAAGTTTTTGTTTTTTCTATTTTATTTCCAGGATCGTCAACATTTGGGAATGATCGATAGTTCTTGAACTGGTCTCTAGGCCATTGCCTTTTTAATCTTCTCCTAGTTAACCAGGCTTGCTAACAGGGATAGAACAGAGAAAGAAAAGGTGTTGATATAGAGGAATGTTGAGTATTTCTTTTGAATATATGATTTTATAGTGGAGACAATCATGTCGTTGTGTATGGTGTGATTCGAAATAAGCCGAGGAGCATTGACAATTTTTCTGAGAATTTTCGACTGTGTTGTTTGTGTACATGAACGTGTTTTGCTGAACCCCAAAATTCTGCTGCATACGTCAAAATAGGTCTTTTAATACAAGTATTTTGATTTGCCTTTTGTAGAACCTTTTATAAATCGAATTCGAGATCTCGCTCAATCATCGTTAAGATAAAAACTTGAGTTTTTGTACCTTGGCTAAAATATATTGAAAAACATAACAAAACCTTAACCTATTGAATAACAGAAAAATTAAATTTTAAATTTTGAGGAAATGGTTTACAATTAAATGAACAATTATATTAATTGTATATAGGGGTTGATCCGCCTTTAAGCGTACAGAGGGTTCCTCCTTGGTTGTATACAAATTGAAAATAGATAAATTTGTTAGATAAATAATTTGTATTCCAGTTTAGGGAGGGAGCAATACATATGGATATGAACAGAAAATTAAAAAAAAAAGGTATTGCACAAATGATAAATCATTTTTAAAGGACTCTACACGAAGAGATACACACAGTGGATGGTTGAGATATTGTATTTTAGAGATGAGTGGAAGAACACTTAGAGAGAAGGTTTTATGGTTCATAAGCTACGAATAATAACAGAATGTGTTATAATAAAAGGATATGTTTTCAGGATAATACAATATTTTTCCGAATACCAGTTTTAAATGTTACCACATCTGACAACATCGATATGAATAGTTTGATGTCATTTTATTATTGGTAATTATTCAATAGATAGTGTGATTCAGTTACAGTATGTAAGCAATAGTATTTCAAGAATATATGTTAGTTTTTTTTTTTCCTGGGTGTTTTTTCTAAGAATCTTTCTGAAAAGTTCTAGAGACTTTCTTCATTAAATAGTTCGCTAAGTCCGACCGTAGATCTAGTAGAAAGGGAAATGTGGTCTCCAACTCTCCTTCTTAATTAAACAGTGTTGACTCTGAGTAATTTATAATGTGGTATACTCAGAAACTGGATATCTACAAGAAAGAGGGTGCAGTTTTGAAATTTTAAGACATTCAATATCTTGGTACCATAATAACAGAAGATAACAGACTAGAACATAAAATAAAGGTGAGGATTGAAAACGGTAACAGATGCTATTAAGGAGCAATGAGGATTTTGGATTTTAAGGATTGGAGACGAGAGGAATTCGATGGCTTTTTGGAGCCCAAAAGCGCTAAGTCCAGATTGGACTAATGGTTGTCCTAATAAAAAACGTATTTGCATATCAATAAAATATTAGCTAATATATTTTATTAGTCTAGTATAGTTAATTCAATTTAAAAATTGAAAACAAAAATGTTTACTGTAGGGGGGGGGGGGTTGTAACGTTAGCAAATTGTTTCAAGTAATAATAATAATGAAACTTGTTCCTATAGAGCTATATCTCGTAGCATTAAGGGTATTCAAGAGGATACTTCGCCCGGTCGTCATCTATGGTGAGGAAGCGGGGACTCTATCCAAGCAGCATGAGCAATTATTGAATACTTGAGAGAGAGAGATTCATAGAAGAGCGTACGGCTCAACCAAGGAAGGAAATCGTTTCCGCATGATAAGGAACCATGAAGATAAGGACCTATATGGATAACCAGATATAGTTTTTTGTATCAACTGAACCTAAAGTTTTTTTAATTTTTTGTTATTGGATATAATTCCTTCCTGTATTATGATGGTAAATACTGACACATAGACAAAGGACTTTCAAGTCCAATTTAATAATCAAGCTACAAAAAACTTCCAGGTACGGCTTAGTATTTTATTTAAATTATTCAGAATGGATTTGAAATATCATTTGATATATCAGGTAGAAGGGTTGAAATACATTTATAGCACTCTACTATAAAAATATTGGGAAATTAGAGAGGATGTAACGAATACGAAAAATGTTAAAAAAGAAATAAAATCAAGCATAAAAACTATCCTACAACCGCAAAGTCCTGAAAATTCCAGACTACTATAAAATTTATTTTTTCCGTTCTTGTTCCACAACGACTTTATTCCGTAGCTTAATGAAGCTCTGACAAAAAGCAGCGCGCTCGTTGAAGCTCTTGTCTTGTTTTACCTTCCACTTCTGATCAAACCTAGAAAAAAATTCCCTTCCAGGGTCGTCTCTTGAAAAATTCTATCTCTCTGATTGTGCTCAATAGTGGTGTAGTTACTTCTATTGGTTCAGTATATTCGCCTGGACCAATCATAGCGCCCTATCTTTTTTATTTCGATGCCAGTAGTTATCTCTTCGATATATGGTAGAGGCAACATTTTTTTAAGTTAACGATTGTAAAATGAATACTTTGGTCAAAATCACGCTCAATCGCCAGGTTTTCTCCCCAATTATAGTTTTCCAATTTATCTGTCACAGTAGGACTTGAATTTAGTACCAAGAGCTCAGTAACCATACATACTAAACTACAACGTTTAACAATTAGTAATCATAGGATAAATAAGTTTTATTAATATTAATAAATTAGTAAATATCGTTGTAATTTACTTGTCGTATTCTCTATAGAACAAGTTATATTTATTTATTTCTTGTACAATTTGCTACAATTCACAAAATTACATGCTGTACCAAATATGCCAGTCTCAAATTAAAAATAATTGTACAAATTTAAATGTATCTGCGCAGGATCATATTTTACAATGAAAGAAAAAATGTATCAAAAACTTCCAAGAGAAGAAAAATTTATAATAATAAAATAAACAAAAATGTAACTATACATTCTTAGTAACTTATATATATATATATATACACAATAACAATGATATAAAAGAAATTGGTATCTTACAATAATTAATATTAGAAAGGAAAATAGTTGACTGGAAGATCTAATGGAGGATGGAAATTGTTGGGGGTTGCAGTCAAAATATACACACAAATCAGTGAAAACTTATTTTTTATTTGTGCCGACGTTTCGGGCTATCAGAAAAAACAGACAAAAACAAAAATAACTATAAAAATACATTTCAGTACCAAGAATATAATAAAATAAAATAAAAATATAATAATAATATAGAGATATAGAAAAGTTGAAGGATAAATTGTGAAATGATATATGAATAAAAAAAAAATTACAGAATAAATGTACATAAAGATGATAATGTAAACAAAAAACTAAAAACAAAACAAAATAAAAAATTCACTATTTCGTTCAACTTGTCTATATCTCTATATTATTATATTTTTATTTTATTTTATTATATTCTTGGTACTGTTATGTATTTTTATAGTTATTTTTGTTTTTGTCTGTTTTTTCTCATAGCCCTGAAGGTGACCTACAAAGTATTTCGAAACGTCGAAACAAATAAAAAATAAGTATTAACTTCTTGTGTGTATATTTTGAATGCACCCCCCAACAATTTCCTCCATACAATAATTAATGTTTTGTTATTTTATGTACATACCGGTTAGTACTATTTTTTGTACAGTTCCCAATATTTTTTAATAAGTGGGTTTTTTTGTTCTTACGCTAAATATTGTTTACATAGTTTGATAAATACATTGATAAGGTAAAAAGTATATAAGGTATACTTAATTCTTTATGCATAATTTTAACTTTGGTGTGATATGCATAATTTCCAGCAATTCTAAGGCATTTGTTTTGGAATATTTGTTATTTGTTGAACTTAGTTTTCGACATATAACTAAATACTGGGCATGGATATGTTAGTATAGGTCGTAAGCAGGCTTTATATAATAATGACTTATTACCTGTGCTTAATTTAGAATTTCTATTAAAGTAAGGATATATAGTGAACAGAGCCCTGCTAAGTTTATTGCAGACATAATCAGTCTGGAAAGTAAAAGTCAACCTTTTGTCCATGCTAAGTACCAACATATTTAATCTGCGTTGTCCAGGGTACAGACGTTCTGTTTACATTCAGTTGGGGGATATTATTCGGTCGTCTTTTAGTAAATAATATAGCTTGGGTTTTATAACAATAGAACAAGTAAATGATAGAACAATAGTAGGATGTTGATAGTTGGGGGTGCAGTCAAGAAAACACGCAAAAATAGGTGAAACTATTTTATTTTAAGTGCCGACGTTTCGACCTACTATGTAGGTCATCTTCAGGGCTATGAGAAAACAGACAAAAAACAGAATAGTCTGTAAAAATACATAAAATAGAGGTACAGAAAAATTAACAAAAAGTAGAGATATAAAAAAGAATGATATATAATGAAAGGATATATGAAGGTATATGAATATATATATACATAATATATATATATAATAATGTATATAGGTATATGAATAAAGATGATTACATGGTAGATGGATAGAAAGGTGATAATGCAAAAACAGAATACAAAGAGAGCAATGAAGTTAAACAGAAAAAAATAAAATGAAAAAGATATGAATATAAAGAGTATGGACAATTTAGTATAATAAAGATAGAAATGTATTGCAAAGAAAACAGTAGTATGAAAATAGACTCATGGGGAGTATCATAAGTGAAATGAAAGAACATGAATTAAAAATATGATACCTAATAATACATCGAGAAGAATATATTATAGAACGTAAAGAAAAGGAATCTAATGTATGACAGGTCAAGAAGTGAAATATAAATAAAATTTTAAAAATATAAGAATCAGAAGTTATGTAAAGGTATAAATGTTATATAAAGGTATACACTATACATTATCATATTTTTAATTCATGTTCTCTCATTGCACTTATGATACTCCCCATGAGTCTATTTTCATACTACTGTTTTCTTTGCAATACATTTCTATCTTTATTATACTAAATTGTCCATACTCTTTATATTCATATCTTTTTCATTTTATTTTTTTCTGTTTAACTTCATTGCTCTCTTTGTATTCTGTTTTTGCATTATCACCTTTCTATCCATCTACCATGTAATCATCTTTATTCATATACCTATATACATTATTATATATATATATATTATGTATATATATATTCATATACCTTCATATATCCTTTCATTATATATCATTCTTTTTTATATCTCTACTTTTTGTTAATTTTTCTGTACCTCTATTTTATGTATTTTTACAGACTATTCTGTTTTTTGTCTGTTTTCTCATAGCCCTGAAGATGACCTACATAGTAGGTCGAAACGTCGGCACTTAAAATAAAATAGTTTCACCTATTTTTGCGTGTTTTCTTGACTGCACCCCCAACTATCAACATCCTATTATAGTACCCACAGTCAACTATTTCTTTCTCACAGATAGAACAATAGGATTGGTACATATTGGCATGAATAAAATACAAGTAGAGAAACTACCCAGTGATAGTACTCAAATAACAAGTTCAACTTAAAAGGTCATTAGGCTCTTCTTTTTAGATTCCTCGGAGGATTATCAGGAATTGAAGAGGCTGCTAGGTTTAAAACTAGTGGGTCTGAGTGGGAAAGAGTTTGTCATGAAAAGATATCGGACATCAAGTTTATTATGGATTACTTTATTCCTAACAAATTAAGGAGCGTTGAGGATTTTGGATTATCAGGATTGGATACGAGAGGAATTCGATGGCTTTGTGGAACCCAAAAGCTCTATTCCGTTAGTCCAGATGGGTCTAATGATTGTTATGTCAACGGGGGGGAAAAAAACGTATTTTCATGTCAATAAAATATTAGCTAATATATTTTATTAGCTTGGTAAACGAAAATGAGTACTGTAGGGATGGTTACGTTAGCAAATTGTTTCAAGTAATAAAAATGAATTTAAAATTTTATCAATAACGATTGCCCAAACCCGCCTTCATAGATTTTTTTTTTTAGCAAAGGAAGTGCTCCCTGTCCGCTTGACGGTGGACCAAGCCTTTTACATATGATTAACTGTTTATTTAATTGCATTACGGTAGCTATTAAACGTAAAAGTAGAGGTACTCCGCGTATTCTTATATAAATTGACGTTCTGTTTAGTTCCTATTTTGCACCCCCCGCCCCCGCCCCCTCCCCCCTTAGTGAGCCTATTAAAGTGTTAGTACCCGCTTAATATTGTTTTCAGATATTGAGTTGTATTTTTATTAAATAAAATAATGAAATGTTTTTAAAAAAAAAATCATCAATATACATTTTTAAATTTATTTTTATTAATTGTTATTTTGATGGTGATTATTTTTAAAAAAATTTTTGAAGAAAAAAGATTTAAAAATACATTTTTTAGTTTAAAAACAATTTATTGATAAAAAAATAATTTGAATTTATAATTTAAAAATAATTATTAAATAAAAATAATAATAAAGATAGCCTTAGCCCCTACTATTTATATGTTTTATGGATGAGATCTATAAAATATGCAAGAGGAGAACATCACCAACTCTAATCGGTCAACGGAAGTTGCATACTGTCGTCGTTCAGAGCCTTCTCTACGCTGATG
Organism: Troilus luridus; assembly: GCA_964056705.1. Classification (NCBI taxonomy): domain Eukaryota; kingdom Metazoa; phylum Arthropoda; class Insecta; order Hemiptera; family Pentatomidae; genus Troilus; species Troilus luridus. The sequence goes on along the minus strand of OZ057416.1, from coordinate 102,326,968 downwards.
ACATCGTTCTTCTGGCGGACGCTAAGGAGAAGCTGCAGCAAGCCCTTGTGGAATGGAAAGAAGAGCTCCAACTTAAGGGAATGGCAATAAATATTGTCCAAAGCAAAGTGCTTGTCGTATCTAGGCATGAACAGGAAGATGTGCGTTTGTTATGCAATGGTGAGGTCGCGAAATGGTGGACCACTTTCCCTACTTAGGAACCATCATTAGCAGGTCTGGTAAAGTAGATGAAGAAGTAGGCAATAGAATCAATAAATCAAATCAGATATATTACCAGATCTATAATAGCATAGTTGGCCACCGCAATGTACCTCCCAACACATCAGCCGGGGGTGAAAGTTGGGTCATGCTTGACAACACATCAGCCGGACAACAGGAGCTGAAATGAAGTACCTTTGCAGAATGGTCGGTAAAACCAGGAGGGACCGAGTGCGGAATATAAACATAAGGGATCAGCTGCTGGTCTGACGACCTCCATCGAAAAAAGACAGCTCAAGTGGTTTGGCTATGTCTGTCGCATGGACGAAGAATGGCTTCCTAGAAAGGTTATGGAAGCCCGCCCGATAAGCAGAAGACCCCGTGGACGCCCGAGAATCCTATATGAGGATTATATCCAAAGAATAGGAGGTAAAAGAGGAAAAACCCTGGCTCAAAAGAAGAGGAGTTGTCGGGACCGGGAAGATTGGCTCCAATGGATTGAGGCCCTTCTGCGCTGAATGGCACAAAAGAGGTAGCGAAAGAAGAAGAAGATAAAAATAATTGATTTTATAGATTAACAAATAATTTTATATTTTATTAAGAAAATGTTTATATTTTATATAAAAATATCTTAATCTTGTTTCACTACCATTGAATCTCTTAATTGAAATAATAGTTCTATATTCGAAATATTAGTATAATGTGTTGCTTGTTTTATTTATATTAATCTATGCATTCTATTTTCCCTTTTAAATAAAATAAAAAAGTATTATGTTTTGTGTTATTTAATTTATATATTTTTTTCCCTGGCATAAAGAAGTCAAGAACAGTGGCTTAAAAAATATTTATAACAAACTGATCGAGGACGACAAAAGACTAGATAAAACTTCCTCGATCCTTTACTTAGCAACGCTGATAAAATATTACGTCACAAAAAGCTTATATATATATATATATATATATACATATATAATGATATAGTATATATCGTATATATAATGAAAAATAAATTATAGGTGTTCGATATACAAATGTTCGTATTTTTTTAAACGTCTCTATTAAAGAGATCTCTAATGAAAACTGTTTAAAATTTTATTTTTTTAATTGTTAGTTATTTTTAAATTTAAAGCTTTTAGTTGATTATTTCTACAGCACCAGTGAATAAGTGGTTAAGTCGGATTTTGTCCTGAGTTAACTGCTTTCAGATAACCAGAATCGTATCATTCTCGTAGTTCATGGCTTGAAATGGAGTTACAATAAAACAAAAACTCCTTTTCAAGCCAATTTCTTAATTAACCTCTTATTCACTAAGATTAATTAACTCGATTACGCTTACTTAAGTACAAGAAACTCATTTTGGAGAAAATTAGACTTAACCAATTATTCACCGGGGTTGTAGATTTACCATGTTAAATAAATAGCTTTTTAATAATTTATTATTCAATCGGATAATATAAAGACATCAACTCAACAGTGGCACATTCGGAAAGCATTACAGTTAAACTCAAGACTATTCTGTATTTTCTCTCCTTAATGGGAAAGTGGGTCCCATAGATCTTGATTACATTAAAGGGGACCAATAGAGATAAGGAAGAGAATACAAATGGGAAATGAAAAAAGGAGGAGATAAGAAGAAGTTCCGCAGGGACAATTAAAAAAGAAAAAATGTGTTTTCTTTGCCGATTTAATATCATGTCCGGAAAATCCCTGAATAAAATTGCTAAATAAAGCAAATTCCTCTATTATTGCCTCGAAAAATGATTAAACTTTATCCATCTATTACATTAATTTATTCGAAAAAGAATATATAAATATGGGGATTAATGGAGTCAGCTGTAAGGAATGGGTTCAAAATGAAAATTGCTTTTAATTTGATGGGCTATAAAACTTATGCACCTTTAATTGGACACTGGAAAAAATATTGTTTAAACCATCTCTGACCGAGTTTATTTCCTGTTTCTACTTTATCATTCAATTATCTTGCCGTAAAAAACTTTTTATTCTTCATTGTTTACTGACTTCATTATTACTTCCAAAGAAATAACGAGGCCTAAAAGAAAGAAGCAACAAAAGGAATAAATATTATAAATCACTGGGTTAGGCTTTAAATAGTGTGTTCCTTTATAAATCGTTTTCTATGATTTATTGAAAACTAACTTCGCCTCTTCTGCCGCTAAAGAAATAATTATTTGTTTAATTTATTGTACCTATTTCGTATTCGTAGGTATTTAGTAGTGAATAAAGGGCTAAGTAAGGCATTAGTTTGCAAAGGAGTTATTGCTTATATTACAATTCCATTAACTACAACAATGATCCGATTCCGGTTATCCGAAAGCAGTTTACTCTCTCTGGACAAAATGCTGTAGATATAATATAGGTTTTCAGATTAAGACAGAGAGAGAGTAGTATATATGATTAGTTTATAGCAAGTATGGAATTAGTCAGGAAGTTGTATCTAGAATAGTCAATAAGATATCTAAAGCCCCTAAAGTGGGTAACTCGAATTTCGTACAGAGTTACCTGTTCTTAGGGAGGTGGGATGGTGTCATTCTTATAGTTTTGGACTTGAAAAGGGAGTTATAATGTAAGCAATAACTCCTTTTCAAGCCAATGCCTGACTTAAACCTTCATTAACTACGAGAATAACATTATTCGGCTTCTATAAACACAAGAAGCTCGTTTATAACAAAATTCGACTTAGCCACTTACTTATCGGGGTTGTAGGTATAAAGATAGTCCATAGTTAATAAATTTACATAGCATATAAATGGGGACGGCAAGTCGGAACCCGAAGTTAGGAGGAGAGTTGGCCTGGCAAGAAGGGTGACTAGAATGTTGCACCCAGTTCATTGTAACACAGTCATCTCAACGGACAACTAAAGGCGTATTTTTAGAAGTATTGTTGAGCCCTCTCTCAGCTACGCCTCAGAGACTTGGACACAACCCGGGACTCTACTCCACATTACAAGCTGCAGAGATGGACTTTTAGAGGAGATGCCTGAGGATCACCCGCCTGGATAGAGTCAGAAATGGAGATGTTAGAGGCAGGCTGGGCGTGACCGAAGGAGTTCCGAGGAGGATGGGAAGGAATAGGCTGCGATGGTACGGACACTGCCAGAGGATGACAGAACGTAGGTGGCCGAAGAGAATTTTGCTGTGGGAACAGCCAGGCGGACGAAGAAGAGGAAGACCCCGAACACGGTGGAAGGACAGCGTGGAGGAGGAGATGGCCGGCAGAGGACTTGAGGAGGATGACTGGTGGAATAGAGAAAAATGGAGGGACGCTCTGACTTAACCAGGCAACCCATTGAGGGAAAAAAACTGCAATAGTAACTGTAAAAGTACATAGTATATAAGTAAATGCTATTGTACATCCATAATATATCTGTCCACAGTTTGTTAACGAAGAGAAATTACTTTCTTTTTAATCTCATTAACTTAATGAGTTAATGCATTTTAGTTCTTCATGGCAGCATGTGTTCCATATTCAGTTTTTTCCCCATTTTCATTTATTTTGACGTGAGAATGTCTTTAATAGTGGGAGGCAATTCAAAAAACTGAATGATGTCAGATTCAGGGGATACAGTTAGGTGTTGCAGCTACATATTTAGCATCTCCATCCAAAATTCAATTAGACCACTGAATAGGTAAAGGATCAAAGAATTAATTGCGATAAATGAGGATTGTAAAGCATCTCGCGCGGTGAAAGGGTAAGCGCCGCAATTTTGAGGTGATTTTGCTGCGTATCTAGATTTCCTTTGAGCATAACTTTCGACGTTTGTTAAGGTTTAAATCATCAGCTCTTCTCACAATCTATCGATTGCAAATAAAACATTACTGTAAAATAGTGACAGTGGATATAATAAGGTGCTATAATAAGCAAAGTATCAAAAGTATATAATGTTGAACTATTGGCGCCGAAAAGCCAAATCCAAATACAGAGATCTTATACGGTTGGAAAGGGCTGCTCTAAAGCGATAGAATTGTAACAATAAAACACCATATGGCCGTGTCAAATATATCTATATTTATCAAAGTTGTATTGTAACACACAAATTTTTTGTTTACCCGATTTTTTCCTGAACACATAAATAATAATATTTTACAAACAGTACAATCCCTTCAGTTTACTTAAAGCAAGACTTCGTTTTTGGAAGTAGAGTAGTTCATATTATAATAATATCCTTAAATTATAATATTATATTATTCTTTTTATGCTTATTAATATAACGTCACTTTACACTGCCATGGTTAATCAGAAGATGCTGCAGTGGAAGTCCTAGTTTTTCTTATCCAAGTATAATTGGGATGCCTACTTATTACTCAGCTCTTAAAGTCTTGGAGACTCTAAACCTCCTTGATTTTTCTTCTCCATTATTAAACAATTGAAAATAATTAAGATAGGGACCTTTAATTAGTATCCGACATCGCACAACCTCGGGACCCCCATTTCATATCTTGACACGTCACAGTCGTACAAAAAAAAAAAAAAATATCCAGGCTACCAGAAAGCGTACAATATATTCTTCTATTTTGGGATATGGAAAGAGAAAAAAAAATCTCGGAGCGTTCCACGCATGAAAAGTTAAAAGGTTTTTGAAGGGTTGAATATGTTATCCAAGTTTTATCTCGTTTAAAAATTGTTTTTAAAAGTTAAATTGTTGTTGTTGTTTGGTTTTAAGGACGAAAACTGCTGATGGTTGTTAAATGGTTAAAATCCGATTTATTACATTAATTTATTTTAATACTTTGAGATCTAAAAGTGAATAGTTTCTCTATTTGACTTTATCTGTTGCAATGGCCTCTGATTCATTCTATTTATTTGTAGTAATACTACTATATAATTACAATATAATTGTAAATTTCAATAAGTAAATTTAAAACAAAATGTATCTATAATATATTGAATATTAAGATTATACTTTACTGATTTATAATATTACTCTTATACTTTTTCATTATCTTCTTGATTTATATAATTTAATAATGAAGAAAAAACAATATTCCAGTCAAAAATTGTTATTAACAATTAACAAATGATTAAAAAAACGTTTTGACAATTATTTGTCATTCTCAATTTAAGTAGTTCTTCATACAATTTCCTTTAAAATTTACAAGTCCAAATCATTACTTGAGGTCAAACAATTTAATTATTTAGAGGTTTTCAATGTAATACCTATTATATTTGACCATGGAAGAAAGTTAAGTTCCTGGATTTTATACATATTTGACTTTTAAATTGTTTGACCTCAAGTAATGATTGGACTTGTAAATTTTAAAGGAAGTTGTATGAAGAACTACTTAAATTGAGAATGACAAATAAGTGTCGAAACGTTTTTTTTAATCATTTGTTCATTTTTAATAACAATTTTTGACTGGAATATGGTTTTTTCTTCATTATTAAATTATATATTTTGATACTTTATTGAATTATCATTTTTTTACAACAGCCATTATGAACTACATTTGTTATCATTTTTCTTATCTTTCATACCCGGAATAATTTTTCATTCGTTCGAGGAGTTTTATTTCTTAAGTCTAAATTGCACCTGTTTTTTTCCTCTCATAGCTGCATATATACATATTTTTGGAAATGCTCTTAATGAGTTGGCATGCCTTTTTTTTTTCTTCAAGCGCGAATGGAAGGCTTGGTCTTTCTCTATTTTTTCATTAATTCTCTAACAAAGTTAAAACAAAACAAAAGAGAAGATTAAAAATGTTAAATAATCTCATAAATTGCCAAGTGCAAATCCATTCATACAAATTATCTTCTGGTTTCGACCGTGTCGTCAAATTCTTTACCAACCTTTCGCTAGACATCATTCAATTCGTACGTACATACAGTCTCAGATTAATGCCTGACGTACCTCCAGTAGCATGTCTAGTTATACGTTGGTAAAGAATTTGACAACACAGTCGACTACCGAAGAAACTTTAAATAAATGTATTCAATTAAAGAGTTACATGAAGAAAATGTGTTCAAACTAATTGAAATATACTGATATTTTTACTGAATTTTAATGTGCTATTGATATATTGTTCATAGTGCCTAAAGCATTCTTAAAAACACTGAGGCACTTATACATCTCACTGAAACGGTTTCATCTAAATCATCTAAGTTATTTTTGACGTAATAAAAAAAAAAAAAAAAAGTAAATGTGTTTTCGGTATATTTATCCCCGCACAGCTATTGAGCGAAACCTATCACATGCCAAGGGCGAGGAAAAAGAAAAAAAATATGAGATCAATATGTATCAATCAAGCGGCACAGATATAAAGGATGGGTAAAAGAAAAATGTACACAACATGAATTGAAGAATGTCGAAAAGAACATGCCAAAACATGGTCCTTATACGGCACCTATGTTCACTTTAAGCAAAGAAACAATATGGCAACTATCGTTGTCAAATAATTATTTTTATTAGACTGAAAAGACAAGCAACTCCACTACGTTTCAGGTTACTTCAACACTTATTAGACAAACGCTCTAAGCTCCCAATTATTACAAAAGACTCCAGTACATGACTATTAGTTAAGCCTATTTGGGCTTATGGAGTGGAGTTTTGGGAGAAAATCCTTACAATCCAAAATTTCTGGTTGGTTGTCCTTGCGCTGTTGGCTACCTAATGAGGCTTTCTACTATTTGATGTTACTCATGCTGACATACATGGATCACATGGTTGTCATCTAATGTATGGCCATTTTGTTAAGGATTATCTATTGATCATCAACTTTAACTTTATTGATTTAACAAAGTGAAAGAGCAAGCGAGGGGTAAGTTGAACGGTTGGTTTAGATTGGACAACGAGCTTAATGACGGAGCGGAGTGGCTCAGTGATAGTTAGATAAGGTTCTGGGTTCAAACCCCGCTGCTTTGATCAGCAAATCCGCAAGACTTTTATTTAATCTTCTAGCAGTCGGAGATGAATCCTATGAGATATAACACCCTCCTGGTGTTTACCCAGCCTCTATAAAGTGGTATACCCAAAATAAAGAGGAAAATCTGGCGGTTGAGCGTGATCTAAGACAAATCACTTCCCTGCCCAACCATTGTCTTTTCCGAGTTGTCTGAAAAGAAGATGGCTTCATGACTTTATTAGTTGAATTCGTTATTTGAGTACTACCACTGTATAGTATCTCTACTCGCCTTTATCCATGCCATTATATCTATTTGTTTTATTGCTATATTACAACTATAAATTTCAATAAATATTTTTTTACAAAACCACAAAAAGATTGATACTTTCGGAAGATAAAAAATTCTATATCGGCACTTTTTGTCCTGAGACATAGCAATTATATCTTAACTATAGATTAGAGTGAAGAGTGAACTTAAGTGTCAGGACCAGGTGACCTTTATGAATTAACAGTAATTAGCGGAGTACTTGGCCCTGTTAATTGCGGCGTTGGTGTCTTTGATCTCCGACCACTGAACCTCGCCTGTCCTCATTGGGTCAGTGCATAGTTGAATAGGGTACTACGTCATAGGTCTTGCGTAGGAGTATCGTACTTGGCAAGATGTGTAGGAAGGTTCCGTGTTTTTTATTTCATTAATTGGAGTTTGGTTTTAAGTAATTCTTAGCTATTTATTAGAAGCGAGGAGTAGGGAGACGAGTTACTGAGCTCCGGCCAGCGACTGATAATAGAAAATAACTTATTCCTACAGCCCCGCTGAATGAATAATTAACTCTAACTTTTTACAGGGAGAGTTAACTGGAATCGTGTCATTAATCGTGTTATGACCATGAATGAAAGCGGTATGCATCTCTTCATTACTCATCAAAACTGCATTAACCTAGCCTCAGGCACTTGTGTCGCTCTTAATGTCCTAATGCTACTCCCTCTCCTGAGGCAATAGTGACACATTTTCGGTTGAGTTTTGAATCTTGTGGTGAACCAAAGTGGGACAAAGTTTAAAAGTGCATTATTTCGAGTTGCGACATTGTTACTGTTTCAGAGTCCAAGAATACGTTGTTCCACTATTAATAGTTTTCCCCATTTTCTACAAATGTAATTCCATTTAGAAATACTGTTATAAAAAAATATTAATGTAAAATCCTCCTTAAAGACTTATTTTATATTGAGTTCACATGCGTTACGACTATTCACTAAAAACTGTTAATAACGAGTAATTTAATTATTCTTTTCAGGTATCTTCCGTTATCCAAGAAACAATATAGTCTCTACCACGTTGTGAACCTAAGAACCTTCACGGGTTGTACTTATACAGACATAAAAATCACCTCTCCGTATACTGAAATGAAATCAATAACTATCAGCCATTTTGTCAAAGAGCTACTCAATTCGCAGACCGTACAAGAGGAAGTTCCAATTACCTCGGATGGTCCGGAACATCCTGGACGACGGACATCCCGATGGTAAAGCGAACGGGGACATGAGACGAGCCGGTAAATATTTGCTAGGGGCTGGGCAATATGCAATACGAGCCGGGCTGAATTCGATCTCTGGATATTAATTGATATATCGCCCCATCGGCTCTTCCTTCTAATGAAGGCGTAACACATTGCTACCGTCTCTTGATTAATTTCATCTCAGGGGGGGAGGCGAAAATAATTTGTACAGCTCATTTGTCACCGAGTAAATAAAAGAAATGTATTACTTCATTTTATTAATAATAAACTGTTTAAAAGGACCTGGTTTTATCTACGACTATCTTGCTTTCGGGACCAACATAAAAAATGTTTTTAGTAATATGTTATCCAATTCCTGATAATCCTCCGAGGCGTCTGAAAAGAAGATAGCCTTCTGACCTTCTAAGTTGAATTTCTTATTCGAGTTGAGTAGTTTCTCTACTTGTCTTTATCTCGGGACATTATTTATCTTACATTATATTTACTTGATGTATTCAAATACACAGTTGTAAATTTCAATAAATACATTTAAAACAAATAGTAATACGTTATCGACGTTGCCAAGAAACGGACTGAGGTTTTTTTTTGGAATTTGTCGTGCCAGGCCTGATCGTACAGATGTAGTAATTTCTCTACTTGCCTTTGTCTCATACTGTTATATATCGGTCATTCTATTTACTTGATGTATTAATATTATACAGTTGTAAATATCAATTAATAAATAAAAAAAATTAAATAAGTGAAATAATAAAATAAATAATTTCAGTGCAGTATTCTAAAGTAACATGAAAAAATAAATAAAAAAGCCGCCTAGCAGAACAGAAATGTGTATTTTTGTATCCGCTTATATATATATATATATATATATATATATATATATATATACTGAAACATACTTCTTTATGCTAAATTTACAACAAATAAATAAAACAAATATTTGGAGACTAATCTCGTTGTGGGAGATAACCTAAATGTCACTTTGTTACCTCGAGTTTTTCTACGGCGCGAAGAGGACTACAACTGATCTGGTCGAAAGCCAAAGCGATTTTTCCTCATTCAGGGACAAAACGAGGGTACTAAATTATCGGTGATGGTCCCGTCAGCGGGTCTGGATGCCTGCCATCAGCTGTTCTTCCCGGTCCTGGCATAACTTCAGCCTCTCGGATAATCCTAGTTCTATCTTGTCATTTCGTTCTTGATAAATCAGGTTCTAACACGGAATAATACGAATAGATAAAAGCTGTAGTGTAACTAGGTAAATCATTACACTATATAAATTAATTTTCATACCAAAATTGGCAATAATGGTTCTGGAGTCCTTTGAAATGGGAATTTCTGTTTTTAATTTGGAGCTGATTGCTTATAGTGCTTGGTTACAGATCTCGAGCTCGATAAAGACTGAAAAATTATTAGCATAGGCAGAAGAATATCAGATAAAAGAAGAAACGTTAAAACTGAAAATTTAAGATTATTTCTATTAACTGATTTTCACAAATATTCACTCTTTCATAGTTTAATTCTACAAATAAATAACAAAAATGTTTAAAAATAAAGTCGCTCGATGTAAGTGAAATGAATATTTAATAACAATATGTTCACTAACATATTAAGTAAAATTAAAGTTATAATGGTATGCAATTTTATTTTTCAACTGATTAGGGTGTAGTGATGCTGTTTTATATCTCTAGAAATCCAATTTTCAAAGATTATATCTTACACTACAGTACTGAAATTTAAGAAAGAAAAAAATCTGTACCTAGGTCACGCTCAACCGTCAGATTTTTTCCTTATTATTTTGGGTACCCTATTTTTATAATATTTTATAGTGGCTGGGTGAGCCCAGGAGGGTCCTAGATCCTATATGATCCAACTCCGGCCACAAACAGAGTAAATAAAAGTCCTGCCCGCTAGACAACTCAATGCTCTAGAGGTCGTTTTAAATTGGCACTCTAGGTTCTGGACATGGCTGATCGATTTTGTTGGACATTATTTGGCGCACCAAGGCTCTTAAGTAACCTTAAGTATAGAAAAAACCTGACTCCTGACCGTTAACTTGGCTGGATCACGTTACTTCAGATCCTTTTGGCTTTAAAATTTGTACCATCTCATACATATATGTTCTGAATTGTGATACAGTTTTTTGTTCTCAATTGATAGGTAATTATCGATACAGTAGAGAAATATATTCGATTCCAAAAGCCTTATGAAAAATATCCCAAGTGTACCTGGAGCCCCTGAGAGCTGAATAGCTCAGTGGTAGAGCGCTGAGTTGACATACTGAAAGGTCCTAGGGCTCGAATCCCATTCGTTGGCAGACATTTAATTAATATGAAAGCAGTCGGAGATGGTCTTTCCTGGTGCTCATCCAGCCTCTATGAAGTGGTACACAAAATTATGGAGAAAAATCTGGCGGTTGTGTGTGATCTATGACAAATCACCACCCTTTACAACTTGTCCAAGAATAGTACAGTATCTACTGTACATGTACTGGACCCCATACCCTTCTTGGGTTGTAGTGATAAAGGTCAATGATCTGGAGCACCTTGAAGGTAGGCGTGAAGCTAATTAAGCCATTAACGAATTACCGACTTTCGTGCCCTACAAGTATAAATTGCTTTTTTGGACACGCACCACATAGTCGTAAAAGTTACCGACTTATCCTTGACCTTTTAATAGGATTTGAGGACTAAGGATAATTATGTAATTAATTTGATGTATTTTATTAAGATCTAGAATATGTCTAAAATAACCTTTTCTTTGACCGCGATCCTTCTTAGTGAAGAGTCTATTTTAAGGCGGTTAATTACTGAGGATGGTCAATTGAGTTAATTAATTGCGAACACGCTCAGTACAAAGACATTTTTTTACTAAAAAAAAGATTAATAATTGCCCTTATTTCTTTGATCCCTTCCTTTTCAGGATAGACTACTAATAAAAAATAACTTGCTAGTATAATATTCTTTTTAAATTAGTGCGTATGAGAATCATTGTTGAATTTTTACTTGACAAACATTCCTGCTCCAGGCTACTTTAACAGTTACTTGACGAACCCTCTAAGCTCCTAATTAATTACAAAAGACTCGTATACATGACTATTATAAAATCTAATTGGACTCACCCCTCTATTTTCTAATTGACAGAGAGTTTTTTAATAAATAAAGATACTTTTGTACGAGAAAAAATAACATTATCCGGTGATCGCTGTTAGATAACAATACATATCTACTTACATGAATTCCCCTTTCTATATATAATATATATATACACATATATATATATATATATATATATATATATATATATATATATAAGTATTATCATTATTCAAATCCTTGCTTTTTCAACACCTCCTAGCTTCCCTAAAGGATACTCTCTAAGCAGGTTAGTCATTTGCTTAGAATGTAATGCATAGAATAACTCATTGTGTTATTTAGTTCTTTTAATTTTGCTCTTTAAAAGCTGTACATCATGTAAACAAATTATTGCATGCTAGCTCATGCATCTAACAAAAGCTATGGATTTATCTATTCTCTTTAATTACTTAATATCCTGTCAAGATCTGTACTGTTTATTTACTTACTATTATTTTTGTTTATATATTTCTTTTTAAATTGTTTTCTGTCATGTTTTACACGCTTTATGATTTGTAACATTTAGCCTTCTGGCCAGATAAATATTATGTTTTTTTCCCTGTTCATATCTGTTATTCTAGAGGGACTTAGTCACAGAATAAAGTTACTTTTCTATTCTGTTCTATTAATCTGAAAATTCCTAAATAAGATTCCCCGACATCTTCACTTTCTTCTATTCTGTTAAGGACTGACTCTTTTTTACTTTTACAGGTACATTCCCTGGGACACCCGATGAGCGTTTACTCTTCTTGCTTAGTTTTATTATTCCTGGTTTATTTTAATATTCGTGGAATTTTAAAAGTTGTCACTCATACAATACTTATACACCGTAGATCCTGTACTGTGCCTAATACAACGGTTGTGCATGCCTGTGATATGTCAAGATCGATATCCGGGTTTTTTTCCGCAGTTTTAATTAAATAACATATAGAAGCAGGATGAGTCTAGTATACTATGATATTTATATTATTATATATTACCTTATATTATTATCACAATCAATGCATTGGATGTGCAGGACCAGAGGCTTGGCCCCTGCACGCTCTCCAGACCTGACACCACTGGATCTAGCGCCGTTCTGCCACTACTGGTGTTGAAAAAGATCGGGATTATGGCCGGCAGCATGTCTTAATACTCAAGGAAATCACTTTGAATAACATTTAATATGAATGTTAATGTTTAGATTCAATAAACAAATTATTAGGAACAATTAAAATACGTTTTAATAATGGATTGATTTATTCAGTGGGTGCAGTTTAAGATAATAGTTAAAGATGTGCCAACGTTTCGGTCTTCTTCAGGGATGTTTGACGTGCCACCTCAGACTCGAAATCCACTACGTGTTACCTGAAGGTGGCCTACATCTTAGGCCGAAACGTTGCCACATCTTTTTTAAAAATTTTATATATTTACTATGCCTTTTTTTTTATTTTTATAAATTGTGAATAGCTCCTATACAAAGAGTTAGCGGACATAACTCCATAAGAAGTTCTTTTCTTGTTTTCAGGTCCTTAGCTCAAATTTCCAGTCTGGCTACTTTACCCTGAAACACCCTTTATTTATCATAAAGATATATAAATATATACACATAGGTATGTATGCGAGATAGTATAACTTAGACCAGGTGACGGAAGACGACAGCTAAAACACTGATTGATGGGAGAGAGCGAGATTAGGCCAATCCTGAAAGACAATGGACCCGGAATCCATGGACCATTTTCCCCCAGTTGGCTCCCCGCGACCGTTCATAATCCGTCATTGTCTTCCATGACAGGCTTTATATCCCTCGGTTTGTGAGATATCGCCTTCGCACCTCTCTCGCCTCTATTCCTTCTCCCCCCTCCATCTCACCTGTAACGTTATCATTGCTTCGAGAAATGTCCGCCAGAATGAGTTGCCTTTGTATCGTTACTATGTACTGATCAGCTGTTAATTCGATAAATACGGTTGCTAAGAACCATGTAACCATGTAACGCCATGTAAACTACAGTGACTCACAGTGAAAATATTACGACTTAATATTATTATTATATTAAAAAGAATAATTTATAATAATCACTAAATATAATAAATAAAATATTAACAGAGGTGCAAAAGCGGATTATGGCAGGCAGTCGAGCATATTTCGCTAAGATAAAGTTGTTCTGGTCGCCGTTGTTATCAAGGACTACAAGGGTAAGGTTATACAAGACACTTAAAAGACCTCTTGTGAGATATTCAACGGAAACATGGATGCTATGCGCCTCTAAAGTAAATGCCTTAAGAATCTACGAAAGAAAAATTCTTAGGAAGATGGAGAATCTGAAAAAAACAGTGAATTGTAGCGGCTATTTGGATCAAGCGACATAGATTGGAGCTCAAATAAGAAGAATGGAATGGTTGGATCATGTACTTAAAATGGAGGTTAGCATAGGTCCTTAAAAGACCCTACTTGGTAAGATGTATGACATCAGAATGAGATTAAGACCCAGGAGACGGTGGCTCCACGATGTTAGTTTGTTAATAGTTCTTCGTGTATAAACATATCTAAAGTAAAAACGGATTTTTTGGGGGATTTTTCAACCTTTGTTCATTTGCCGAAACCCAATACATTTTGTCACCAATACTCTCGGTCTTCCCAATCTCCCTCCGCCAAAGCCAAAGCCTCTTGTTGCCATCACCTCTTCAACTACTTGCAGCCATCTCCAAGGATAATAAATTATCCTTATTATTAAAGGATAATAAATTATTATTTATTATTATCTGAAGCCATACCCAATATCCCAGCGAAAATTATAGTTGAATGTTCTCCCAATATTTTTTTAGTGTATACAGTTTTCCTTTCATAAAGTATTTCTTATGGTTTCGACTGTGTTTCTTTACTGACATTCCGTTGGTCAAAATTATTGCTTAATCAGTTCTTAATTCGAAGCTAAATATGTCCTTCTATACTTTAGTATTTCTAGTGTTGGCCCCGGGGAGGAGCCTATTCTTCCAGTGATCTGATCGGTTGCTTCCAGATTGGCTGGGATCCGACCGGGTGGTCTCTGATTAGGTGGATCTCGACTGGCTAGCTTCTGATTGGTTTTATTGTTTAAACATATTTAAATAAATATTATTAATAAATGTGGTGAAGAGTTTACGGCTGGGTTTCCTGTATGCAGTAATGCCTGTATATATTACACTGTGAGGATGTGTCTATTACACCTCCACACACACAGTCTTATCTCCCCATATATTATTTTTTTCAAATGTTTATTTACTTCCAGAACCCGACAAGTTGTTAATATTTCTCCCAAAGGTATTGAAAATTGAAATTCTGGAATCATACATTCTGATAAAAAATACCTTCCGTTATGTTGCTTATGTTCCTGCATTGCATCATTAGATCAAATGTTGTTTTCAGAAGGCCTAAGATTTTTATCATGATTCTTCTTTATAACTTGAGGTACTGGTAGTTTCCAATTTTTTACATGAAAGCAAAAAGAAAAAGTTTTATTCAGGTATATATAGGCTGGGTGAGCCCTCGGACGTACTTCAGATTCTATATCCGATCCCCAGAGGATAGCAGAATGAATATTATAGCCACAATCGTTATTTATTAATATTTTTCTATTTGTTATCCTGACATAATTACTTATATATTATTTATTATCAATTATCATATAAACATTCTTGCCATCGACACACATTATTAGACGTGGCAATGGAAGGGCGTTGTTGCTTAAATTATTACGCTTCTGTGTAAGGTATTACGAAATCATATAGAACCCGGTATTGCGTTTCGTCATGTGATTGGGTTCGTGAAATATTTATCGATGTACAATTGAAGCACAATTTCTCTGATAGGTACAGGAGTGAAGCTATAACATCCTTTGATGGTGTGTAATGGAATGAACACAATCCATGCTATGTCGGAAATGTTTACGACGAATCTTTTGACTGCTCAGATTCCGCAAATTTATATTCGGAATTAAGATCCTTGCTTGATTTGACTCACAAACAGGTTCTTAACATCAAAGGATCCGGTTACCTTCGAGGATTTTCCGGAGTTGATCAGGAAGAAAACCTACCTGTTGGACATATATTTTTGTATTCAGCTAATATGAATCGTATTATATTTTGGTATTAACAATTATTGTTTTTATTTCATTTGTTATTTTATAAACAACAACTTTTTGTTTACTTATTTTTATCCTTCTTCTTCTCTATTATTTTATATGTTATGCGTAATAATTATTAGTGATTGTTTAAATCATATAAATTTTTGTTTAAAATCATAAAATAAATAAATTTAGAGAAATAACTTGAAAACACGTTCTGTTGGGGAGTATTGACTTTTATATATATTATACAGTATTTTTTTAGATAATATACGAACTGATATGTCCTTACTCTGGAGGTAAAGGACAATATTTCTACGAAATAGGTAATATTTTAGGTAATGAGGAATAATCATAGTTAATAGTATGATCAATATTTCTAATTATATATCAATGTCATTAACAATGTGAGCAATTTTATTTAAGCTGTTTTTATAAGTAATGAAGAAAGGAATTTTAAAAACTCAAAGCTATGGGAAATAGGAAACAAATGCAGAAATTACAAAAAAGTGACAAAGTGTCATATACCTCCGGGTTACAAATATTATATAGAATAAAATAAAAAAAATATTTTATTTTGGGATCAGGTCCCAAAATGTTTGTGTAAGAGAAATACACAAAAATAAATAAAACTATATCTGGCCAAAGGCCTACATTATTAGAATAAAACAATATTTACATAATATCTTGAAAGTAAATAACTAACAGGTATGTTTTGGTAGACAATTAGAAAATGTGATAAAACAATAAAATAAAAAAACAGACAAATTTACAATACAAAGAAATAGGCTTATAGAAAAATAAGTGAACAAATAATAGCATCTAATAATACAAAAAATTATATCATTATAATTGAGGAATATTTACCAGTAATGCATCAATCGATTAAGTTAAATATATCTATAAATCATTTATTGATAATAGAGCATTTGTTAGGGAATTTAGAAGATGTTGGAAAACTTTAAATTTAAATGAGGTTAAGGAGGACGCATGACGGATACCGAGTGGGAGTGAGTTCCAAAGAGAGATAGACCGGGCGGGAAAGGAACGGGAAGGATTTGAATTGTAGGAGACTATATATATATATATATATATATAAGATGGATGTTGTTAGTTGATGGTTTGATATAAGTAAGAACATAGGAAATAGAGTCTACGGATGGAAGGGAAGAGCCACTTTAACTTAACGTAAAGGCGGGACACATGAGACCTCCTCGGGGCGTCGAAGACAAATCGAAGCGTAGTTAAAGTGGGGACAGATAAAAGAAGTGATGAGGAGCTTACGGATAGGTAATGTTAATAGAGGCCTGGAACGGTGGAATAACTTTAGAGAGCTTATTGATCGACGGGAAATTTGGGAAATGTGGGGTTTCCATTAGAGGGATTGGTCGAAAATGATTCCGAGGTTTCTAACAGAAGAACTGGAAGCAATAGGGTGATCATTTAAGGGTAATTGGGGAAGTGAGTTTATAGATTTAATAAGGGTATTTATTAATATATGATAAGGGGATTTATTAATATGTGATACGCTACATATGTAAAAGACGTATATAAACGGAATTACTACCGATATAGAAGGGGTACTAGGAATATAGAAACCGGGAAGGTTACACTCACTTACATTTTTGTTGAACAGTTTAAGGAGAACAATTTTGTCAACATTATGTGAAATATTCACTTTAATATCATTTTCTAATATCGGTTGATTCAAGTATTAAAATTGGTTTGTTGAAATAAAAACTAAATTATTTTCTCTAAAAGAAAAAGGGAATTTAATTTTATTATTAAAATATTTTATTTAACTTGTTTTAATAATTCATATAATTCCATATGAGTCCTTCGTATGAAAAAAGAAACGGCTATGGTTTACTTTTACGACTTACTTTGACTATGTTTGTGTGGCATATGGAGGGGTCTCGAACAACCTCGAGGAAAGACTTAGGCGAATTATGAACTACTCCCTAAGGTTTGCCTTCGACGCCCCTAGGAAGTCTCATGTGTCCCACCTCTATACTGAGTTAAAGTGGCTCTTCCGTTCCATCCGTAGACTCCTAGGTTCTTCCAATATCGATAGTCTCCTACAATTCAAATCCTCTATCCAATCCCAGAGCACAAGATTTCGCCTTACCGACCTTTATATCCGCTCCCACAGAACCTAAACATTTAAACGTTACTTTATTGCCCGTTCCATCACACTTTGGAACTCACTCCCTCCTGATATCCGTCATGCATCTTCCATATTCACATTCAAATCCAGGCTTTTCTTACATCTCCTAAATTCCCTAACAGATGCTCTGTAATCTTTTATTCTATATTTTTTCTCTACCAGAAAATACCTTTCGTTTATAATTATTTTCATGTCATCATGTTATTATTAGCTCTTTGGCCAGAAGTATTTTTATTAAATTTTTTACACGTCTATTATCCTGATGAGACCTAGTCCCAAAATTAAATTATTTTTCTATTCTATTATATAATAGAATGAATATATGTATAATCTAAAATAGTATACAATATATTTTTTCAATATATTATATTGAAGAATAAAAGGCTGGATTATTTTCTGTTGTACGGAACTCCTATTATAATGACTACATGCCAATTATTATATTTTTATTTTATTATATGAAGAACGGGTTGGAATGAGCTTAGCAGTTGTAATTACCATCCTGTCTCGTTCCGAATATCGAATAGGAACCGCAGGGAATAATTAACTGTCAACATTCGTTGGCTCCAGAGCTTTATTAGCGGTTCTGGAAATTAATAATTTTCAAATCTGTGTCGCGGGATAATATGTCACGGAATATGTCATGAAATATGTCAAGAAATATGCCACAACATCCAGGAAGATTTAAAAAAATCCATGTCGTGTAATGAGAGCACTTGTACATATGGATAAAATCCCTAGGCATACAGTGACACACACTTCATTTTAATTTCCATTCTATACTTTGATTTATCCTATGGGCACCATACAGTACATAATTAAATTCAATTATATCATACTTGTGTCGATTATGTTTTTTTAAAAAATGTTTAAGATGTTTTGCTTTCTCTCCTCAACAGTATCGATTACAAATTCGTATAAGTATTCCAATAAATTAAAATTAAAAAAACACATCGAAAGGAATATTTATTATAGCAGTTATTGATTATTAATATTAAATTTTACAGGTGAATATAGTCGAAAATACAATATATTATATAATTGAATAAAATCAAAATTAAAATTAAACCAGATGAACCAATTTAACCGAATGAACGGTATGAACTTTTCCAATCTTGTAATCACTAGAAAAGCACATTCATCGTCACTTTCATACATCAGAACTAAATTCAAGTAAACCTCCACAGCCCCGGTGAACAAGTGGTTAAGTCGAATTTTCTCCAAAATGATTTACTTGCTCTTAGGGAAGCGGATTGGTTTTATTTTTGTAATCAATAAGAGGCTAATTCAGGTGTTGGCTAGAAAATACTTTATTTCTTTTATTTCCACTACATTTAAGCGAAAAACTAAAAGGCGACTGAGAGGCGACCCTTGGTAGCCGAAATCGTAAGAGCACTGCCACGGAAAGGCGGACGACCCGGGTTCGAATTCCGGCCAGGGTCAAATCTTTTCTCTTCAAAATAAAAATATTTAAAAATTAAAACAATTATAAATAATTTAATGACGTAAGTCAACAATATCCTAATTAAAGTAATGTTCAATGAACGTTCTTCCTTGTGTATACATCGCAAAATGGCGAGAACACGGGGATATGGGATCGGTGAAGAGAACAGATTTGTCCCGACTGATTAAAATAATATATAATATAATTAAAAAAATTATGAAAAAATAAAAGAATGATACTAATATCCTTCCCTCAATACAGTTTACTCTCTCTGGAAAAAATTAGACTTAACCACTTATTCACCGAAGCTGTAGATATAATAGGTTATGATAGGTTTAATTGAATGTACTTCTGATGTATGAAAGTGATGATGAATGGGCTTTTTTAGTGATTACAAGATTGATAATGTTAATACCGTTCATTATTTAAGTGATGCCAGTAGATTTTCCCAGGCTCCGTTTTATTTTTTTCTTCAGTATTTTTAAAAATAATATAGCAAATCAAAAAAAAAAAAAATTTAAAGTTATATGAATAAGACAGGATAATTTAGCTCTGATTAATATACTCGTAAACTTGCAATCGTTACTGATTGCAGAGCTCTAAATTAGATTTAGGAATATGTATATACATTGTATACATATACAAATATAATAAATTTACATATGAATACGTATAATAACCATATTCACCCTACCCTCGAACATGTTTGATCTATAGAGTTGAGAATTAGTTGTGATGTTAGTTAAGACAGATGAGATACTGTGACAATATCCTCGCTAAGATAACAACGTTGGAGAACGAAGCTCGTTTGTTCATTAATAGTAATTTTCAAAGTTTATTACTCGGAGGATAATTTGCGACATCGTATCTGTTTGTATTTTCAATTTAAAGTTCTCGCATCGCCCCGAGCAGGGACCCCTCCCTCTTAATTGTCAACTTGCTACGTTCGCGATGCTTATTTATGTTTCAAAGTTATTATTATATAAAACGAATGTGAATTGTTGTATTGATAAGACTATATCTTTTATTATATTAATAATTGTTGCTGCTTATTTTTATTATAGAAGAGCTTATTAATATTATTATTATTATTACACTGGGACAGAAGTGTATAGAGCCATGAGTCCTGAGATTGTCGAAAATCGTATGAAAAATAAGTCTATTTCATGTGTTAACAGCACTTACTTGGGCTCACCCAGCCTTTATAAAGATTACTCTTAAGTGAAGGAAAACCTTGGCTATTGATAGTAATTTGCGCCGAATATCTTTTTGCTAAATCGTGGGTTTAGAAATGTTATAGTCTCTATCATTTACTGTAACCGAGACCCTTCGTCGGTACAGGTTTTTAAATTTTTTAAATAGTAGGATCTGCAGAAACTTTTAAGGCTCACCCAGTCACTATAAAGAGATTACCCTTCAGAAAAAGCAAGACGATTGAGGGTAATCTAGGCCAATTGTTCTGTTTGCTGGTTTAGAAACATTTAAGTACCTACCATGTAATGAACTCGAGACCCTTCATTAATACAGCTTTTTGAAAATTTTTTAATGCGTAAAATTTTAATTTTTTTATTTCTTATTCTATTAACTTATAAATAGATTTCTCTACGTACACGATATAAAGTGCAGTGACAGTAAAATAATATTTATATATTATATTAAATGGTGTTAGAATAGTGTAGCTTTATCAGTATTTTTTTAGGTCGTATTAATTGCATTAGAGCTTTAATTTAGTTTTACCTGTAATTATTGTTGATATCGATTTCTGCTGGTAACTGGTACTAAAAAAAACCACACACAAAAAAAAACTGTACCGCTATAACCAATCAAAAGAATATTGGGTTGAGTCTATTGCAAACGGTTATAATATTTCTAAGCAAACGGTTGTGCATGCTGATTTGTCTAAGAGAACGTTCAACCAAGATGATTTTCCTCCAGTTAAGGGTAACTACTTGATAGTGGCTGGGTGTGCCCCATGAGGATCTAAAAATCCCACACAGTCGATTTCTTACTGCGTACACTGAAATGAGAATATTTTCACCGAACTCGGGGCACTAAGATCAGTAAATCAGTACCTTACTGTACAATTCACCTTCTAAAAGACTTACAATTATTTCTAAATAAATATTAATGTCCATTAATAATTGTGGATATTACTATTCCGACATTTGCTCTACTAGTAAAAAATAATGATATATCTTTTTCATTTCCTCTTTATATATTACATTCATAATAAAGAATATTTAAATCTGGCTTTACGTTAGCTATTTTTAAGCATCACGTGCCTGTATGTTTGTTGATATCAATCTGAAGGTAAAAGTTTTTTTGGCAGAAACTATTCTACTTTTTTGTTTAAAATCCTGGCGATTGGTTTACTTTCATCTCCAGTGTACAAGAGACGCTAACGTTTACAAAAGGAACGAAGGTGGGTTTGTTTGAACATTCTTTGGTATACTGAAGTTCTTTCTAGCCTCGATACCAAAAGCTTAAAATCTGTTTGTTTTAATCATTTCTGCAGAGAGGTTTACTTTCACTGGCCCAAATACGAGTATACTGGATTTTAGCTGATTGCTTAGGTTTCATTTTCGATTAATAAGTATATTATATAAATTTTTTAAAGCATCTTACTGTCAATTTTAAAGTTTTTATTATTCATCTCCTGTCCTAAGAATATTATTTGCTAAACAAAATGATTTATCCTCAATTATTGGAAGTACTATTTATGATTAATCTATCAGACATCCGAGAATCGGTTGGACTGAAATATGGTCGACAGAGCATTGTGCTGTATTTAGAGTATTAGTGTTGTATTATACAGAACAAATAAAAATAAAACATGTGGAAGAAGATGGTCCGGGTGGAGGTCAAAAAATTTCTCTTTGATGTGGAGAAATGTTTATTAATTGGCCAACTTTGTAGGTCTTCTTCAGGGCTAAATATGCATAGACAATTGAAAATTAAAAAATTGTAAAAAATGACTAAATATGGTAAATAACAGTATTAATATCCAAGTGAGAGCAAGGTAGTAAAAAACATACTAAAGAATAAAATTAGTAATAGGAAGTAATTAAAAGAAGGTGTTAAAAAATAAAGAATAAGGTAATAAAGATAAAAATTACAATGGGTAAATATATTTTTTTTTATTATTTTATTGAATTGTACAACTGTAATATATACATCTAGTACAAATGCTGTATGAATAAATAAATACATGAAAGGACGTGTAGAGGCACTACCCATTGACAGCACTCTAATTACATTTCTATTATATAAGGTCCCGTTCATCTTCTCTTCAGACGCCTAGGAGGATTGTCCGGGATGGAATTGGATGCAAGGATGGAAACTAGTGGGTTTGGATGGGCCTGGAGTTTATTATGGAATGATAGGTATCTGGAATGGGCTAAATCGGTAACATATGGAACGTTAACGTCATTATGGATGGTTTTATTTGTGACAAAATAAGGAGCGTTTAGGATTTTGCGAAGGATTTTGGATTGCAAGGATTGAATACGAGAGGCATTTGATGGTTTGGTGGAGCCCCATAGTTCAATTCCGTAAGTCCATATAGGTCTTATAACAGTAACATAAATAAGTCTTTTGTAATTGATCTGAAGCTTTGAGCGTTTGTCTAGTATGTGTTGAAGTAGTCGGAAGCGTCTAGCTGTTTCTTGTCTTTTCAGTCTTGTGTGAGGGTTCCAAGTAATACGTTTGTCTAATTTGAGTCCTAGGTAGCGAATCTGTTCATCAGGGATAAGCGGAGTACTATTAAAGGATACAGTAGGACAGGAAGTCATGGGTTTTCGGCGAAGGGTAAAGGTAATTTGATGGGACTTGTTGGAATTGATTTTAATGGGTAAATATTAAAATTGAAATACATAAGCATCAGGTATCTGAGTGGTGAACAAAAAAGACGGGGGGGGGATCTCTACTTCTTCATATATAAGAGAATTTTATTGACCTCTACCCGGACCATTTTCTTCTACATATGTTATCAAGGCCAACTATTACCATTCAAGAAAAATAAAAAACATTTCATTGAAAAATATTAAATGGATGCAGGTGGAAGCTCAAGTATGATTTTGAACAGTCGTTTTTAAGCTCAGGAAATTAGTTAAAATCTATTTCGATAGGCATTTAATGTGATTCCGAAATTTTAAAACAGCAATCCTTTTAGAAATATCTTACTGATTCCCCAGATGCTAACTAATAGTTTACGGAGATCTTATTAGATTCAAGGGATCTCAGGGTGTAGACCGGAGGGTTACTGTGTTGGAGGTCCAAGGTTAAAATCTCGCTGAGAATGATAAATTATTTAATCTTTTAACAGCCACGGATGGATCCTGTTGGATCAACGGTCTATAAAGTAGGCAATATTAATTTGGGGAAAACCTGGAGGTTGAACTTGATACCTACCATATCACCTCCCTACACAACCGTTGTCATAGAAACAGTGCAGTCTCTACCATGAACCGAACTCAAGAATTTAATAGGTTGTTGTTAATTTACTCATTTGACGACCTTTATGTTGCTGTGGCTCATTGGACTATGCTACAGTAGCAACACTAAATTTGCCCAAATACACTACATAATTAGAACGGGACTCTTTAACGAGTACCTAACATCGCACAGATTAGGAACCACCAATTTAGGCCCCCTCCGAAGGACGGTACAACTAAGGAATTCATTGCGGAATACCTGGCGATTTGTCTCGGACAAATAACCTCCCTGCAGAACCGTTGTCCTAGAAACTGTAGAGACTCTTCTATATATTGAATCTAAGATATTTCATGGGCTGTAGTAGTACAGTATATTTTTTTTTAGATCTTTTTTTACTTAAAAATATAAATATACAATGTATATTACATTTTTTAATTTTAAGAATATCCCATTGCGTGCCTTAGTATGCTCATTATGACTTTTGAACCTTCGATAATTACACGAAAGCCGGCGAAATAAAAATTTGAGGTCAGATTTCGTAAACACTAACAACTTAATGCTCCAAATCCAAGCTCGGTTTAGGACCGGCTCGCATTAGCTCCACGCCAGTGGGAACCTGAAAAATTCAACGTCAACATGCGATCTGATTTGGTATTGTAATTCCTAGATCAATCATTAAAACTGGATACACGGAAAACCGTGATTTTGTAGCTGATTAATTTTTTCACTTGTATTTATTTATTTTTGTTGTTGTATAGAAAAAGAACACACACGACAAAGGCTGGCGTAGAAAGTAGCTTGTAAATCTTGGTAAGTTACAAGATAAACCATTCAAGAAAAGAAAGAAGATTGTAAGCATAATAAGAAGCAATTGCGCTCTATGAAGCACTCAAGTCTGTCTCGGTTATCGCCAGTGATATTTCATGCTGGATTTATAGTGCGAAATCTATACTTCCGATTTCAATTGTACAATCGCAATGAAAATTTAAATTAGTTTTCCGCTCAGTAAATACACAGGAGATTAACTCGTATATATCGTATATATATTTACAAGATTAATATATTATATTATGCAAATAAACAGTGAATGAAACTAAACAGAATTTAATTATTAAATGTATTAAGTCGCTTCGTGAAATTTGATTAAGGACTGAATTTTTATTATAATGAAGTACGAATGGGAAGATTTCTAAACATTTTTTTTTATTATTAATATTATTTTGGCTCTACGATCCTGCAACCCGGCCTTCCAACAACACAGTCCACTTATCTCCGGGATCTTGCGCTATCCTTCACCAGTTTTGTACACCCAGCAGTTTCAAATCCTCTTGGACATCATCCAGCCATCTGATCCGAGGGCGTTCCCTGCTTCGTTTGCCGTCTGGTGTCATTCTCTTTGGTATCCTGTGGTCTGACATTCTTTCCGCATGCCCCGCCCATTTAATTCTGGCTTTCTATATCAAACATGTCCGGAAATATACCTCTTCATTCTGTACTATTGTTTAGTAATAGTGGATCGAAAGTTTATTTCGTTCAGCTTCAATTTTTAATGATAGTAATATTATAAATATTACAACAAATCCTTCCATTTACATCTCTTCCTTTCCTTGGGCATTCTTGTCTCTCGGTTGATGTCTTACCAACACACTCGAATAGTCGGTTAAGGTCTTAAAATATACTTATCGTTAAGCTTGGTCGAGTGAGAAAAAAGTCAACAATGGATTAGGATTAGGCCATTAATACAGCTTTTTTCAATTTTAAAGACTTAAAGCATTTTTGTTAGAAAATTTCCTAAATTAATCCTAACAATTATTCTATACCTCTTACGAGCTTTTGCTTTTAAATGTTAACATCGGGTTGTTTCATTTGAATTATCCGTTTTCAAAGGCAAGTTAATTTAGTAAAACCACATTATGAAATCAAAATAGTTTTATTCAAAATATTTACCTTTGAACTTTTTTTCCCCAATGTGTTATTAAAGTTTTCAATCCCCGAACAGAAACATTCAGGATTTGGTGATTAAATAATGTTCGACAATGCGTTTTTGACTTCAAAAATTTTACGCTTAAGAAAGTTTTCCGAATTTCAGAACAGGTAGGTGTGGGAGAACTTCGTAACCCATCTAGTTTTGTTTCTTTACTCTCTGCTATGAAGCATTGGGTCTCACTATGTCGTGCAAGAGTTTAGGCTCCTTCCGATGAACCAATGCAGGCTGTGTTTTGACATTTTTTTGTTGTATTATGTCAAGATACCTATATTCCGATGTGGATGTGATGGTTTCACGTCTAGGTAGAACTCTCTATTTGAAATTTTCTCAAACCAACGGCGAATAGCGCGTTCGTTACATCTTCCCCGATCGTAGTGGTAATGGATTTCTTGCAGCATGGGCTGCCCAGTGTCCAAGCTTAAATTCATTAAAACAAAATTACACAAAAATCACGTATTTTTATTAAATTCCGTAGTCATATTTGATGGCACAATGTTCAATTGTAGTGGGTTCAATTCATAAAAGAGAGGATTAATAACAGCTCTTTGGTATCTTCTGTAATCCTAAGAAATCTGAATATGGCAAATATGTTTTCTAAGAAGAGTGCCTCAATTATGTTTCTTTTTGAAATTGTGTTTGGAACAGCTATCCATATTCATATCCCTCTGGGTTCTTGGTAGTGACTTGGTTTTCCAGGACTAATACTTTCATTGTTCTCTTTTATTTGATTCATGTCCTTTATTTCCATTATTTGTTTTATTATTATTATCCTCTGTACTTTTTTAGATGTGGATGTGGCTTCTTGGTCTCAATTTTTCTAAGCATGTTCTAACAATTATAAATTTAAGATGCCTTTTAGACTGATAAGGTGATATATGATAGACTAATATTGATAGACGGGGTGGCCATTAACAGCTTAGCGAAGCTAATCCCCTACACCTCCTTGATTTGTACCCTCGGCAGCCGATAATGGCCTTTAGCTTCCCGCAAATTATAGTTTCGATCCATTAATGGCTGGAGACGGCTTTGTAAGGGGGTGCAGTTTGTGGGGGGTGGGGGTACTTTATTGGTACTTTGTACCCTACTGTACCGATTCCACTTCAGATATAGCTTCTTATGCTGTTAGAATCGAATATTTGTATTCATAAATAAACAAATCTGATATAAAAAACTTCATTTACTTTACAAAATAATTTATATTGTAGTAAATTATCACAGAAACATTAACAAAATATTATAATATTAAGAATAAGAATGAGAAATATTCACCGACACAATGAACAAAAGAAGAGTTAATTTCTAGGGGCATATCCTGCGAATGAGTGCAGTTAGGCTGACAAAAAAATATTGGAATTCCTTGTAAAATAAAATTTAAACCGAGCTGGTTAAAGAAAGCAGGGAGGTACAAGACCGTGTATGTTCTATTAATTTTTGTGTGGGTCCGCACCATAAAGCTGTTTCTGTTGGATACTTTTAATAAGATTTGTTTAAGTTTTCATCATCTTTCTATTTCTGTCTAATCTGGACTTTCACGGTACTTAGCAATTCTATTCAATCATTTAATAATAAATAAAAGACAACTAAAGTAAAAACTGTTGTTTTAACAGCGAAACTGTCATAATACAAATAGAACCATATATAAAAAATGGAGCCTAAACTATTTTTTTTTCAAAAGAATTTATCGTATTGAATCGAAAACCCCCTACAACTGGCGTTGTAGGATTTATGCTTAGTGAGAAACCGCATATGGATGAGTGAGCCAATGGAAATTGTGGGTGCTCGGTGAAGTCTGAGAGGAGTTGAGGTTTCTTCCAATTATCAAGCCATACCTGAGCAACTTCGTCTTCCGTCACAACTTGCTGTGCTTTGTATGTGTATGCTCGCTATATTATGTATTATTATGTATCCGTCGTCGCTTTACACACTTAGGGTACAGTTTAAGATTGTCTGCAGGATTGTTAAGGTTATTTATCTTAGGGTTAGATATATTATGTACATCTTTCGGCAAGATAAAATTTCGTAAAAAACAATCCAGTACTACTTTAACCCATGAAGGGTCTTAAGCTCACTATATGGTAGAGATTGTAATGTTTCTAGGACAACGGTTGTGCAAGGAGATCTCTTGTCCGAGATCACGCTTAAAAGATAAAAAGAATAATTTATAAGTATTTTGTTAGTAGAATTTCCAGTTAATGTAGGGAGCGGAGTAACTTTATGGTAGAGCACTGAGCTGACATGCCGAAAATCCGGGTTCAAATTCCGCTGCGGGCAAGACTTTTATTTAGTCTGCTAGCAGCCGGAGATGGATTATATGGGATCTAGGACCCTCCTGGGACTCACCTAACCTCTATAAAGTGGGAACACAAGGCGGTTGGGGTTATATAGGACTAATCACTTCCCTACACAACCGTTATATCTACCATGTACTTAACCCTAGACCCGTTCGCTGGTTCTATTGGTACTGGTTTTTATTTTCAGTTAATGTAATACAAGAACGCATGGATTTGTATCGGCTTGTACATATCTTAGGCTTAATAAACAATTATTAACAAAAAAGCGACTAGTAAATGTCCGGAGTGCAGGCGAAGGAACAGGGGAGAAGATTCCATCATATTATGACTGTAATCCTGGTACGAGTGTTTTAAAAAGAAAAGATACAAATAATTTTACTTTATTACTTTGCTAAAATCATTTTGTAACTGTGGGAAATTATAAAAATCTGAAAAAAATTATTAAATAAATTAAATGTTTTATTATGAATACAATCTACCACACTTATGGACAATAAATATAATATATCTTGGTAATACTGCCCCACCAGCTCCCTAAACAGCAGAAATTGTGAACAATAAAACTGTATTAGTCGGAAGAAAAACCTGTACCTAGGAATATGTAATAAACAATTGAACTATAGAAAAATTCTTTTAAGAATTACGTCTTAGGACTACACATTGACATTGAATCCTCATTCAAGACTGAAACGACAGGAAACAGCTCGCCGTTTCAGACTATTTTAACATTTATTAGACAAATGTTCTAAGCTCCCAATTGATTACAATAGACTCATGCACATGACAATCTATAAGACCCATCTATAGCTTTGGGGCTCCACTAAGCCATCGAATTCCTCTCGTATTCAATCCTGACAATCTAAAATCCTTTGTAAAATCCTCAATGCTCCTTATTTGTTACGAACAATGTAATATATAATGATCTCTAAAACCCCTTTGTTACTGATTTGGCCCGAATCAAACTTTATTACCACACAAACCCACTAGTTTCAAACCTAGCAACCTCTTCAATTCCTGATAATCCTCTGAGGTGTCTGAAAAGAAAATGCCTCGTGACTTTCAAGTTCAATTTGTTGTTTGAATACTACCTCTACAACTTGTTGGGTAGGTTCTCTACTCGCCTTTATCTGGAGTTATATATATTTCATTGTATTTAATTGATGTATTTTAATAAACAGTTGTAAATTTCAATAAATAAATTTTTTTTAATCAAATCATTTAAAAAAGGAAATAAATTTTCTTTAGAATGATAATTTAAAATAATTAGTTTTTATAATCTACCTTTTTCTCTTCTAATATCTCTTTGTCTGAAATATCTCCTTTTTATATGGAATCCTTTTTTAAAGAGGCAATTGAAGGAGATGAAATCAGATTTAATAAAATCATCCATCTCTTGAGTCCTCAAGTACTTGAGCAAGCACTACGTAAAACCACCGCTCTCCTTCAAGCATTCTGGAGCTTATTTTTTAAGCACCTCTTGGATAGTTGTATAAAAATGGAAAGGATTGTGAAACTGTGCTGTTTCTAAGGCAACGGTTGTGCAGGGAGGTGATTTGTCACGATCAACTGTCAGTTGTTTTTTTTAATCACAATTTAGGATAAGTACCCCACTTCATAAATGCGCGGTGCTGTTGTTTGTTTATTTAATGTCACTTTGCGCGGCTTTGGCTAATCGGGCGATGCTACAGTGGGAGTCTTAAATTTTTCATATTCAGGTTTAATTAGGATAGGGATCTTTAACGAGTACCTGACATACGGGCTTGGATCCCCCATTAAACGTCCCTTCCGAAAGACCGCATAACCAAGGATTTTTCACTCCCTTTAACTCCACCTGCCGGGATACGAACCAGGTTTAGTAGATTGTTATGCTAACCACAGTTTGCCCATAGAGGTGCGGTGAGCCCTTGGAGGATATATAGATGTGACATATTTTTATTTGAAAAGAGAAGATATGTCCTGGACCGGGACTCAAACCCGGGTGTACCAGATCGCTAGTCTGGAACTCTACCATTTGAGCTATCCTGGCCCTAATCAATCACGGTTCTCGGTCGTGGCCATGTCTTTTCTTTTCACTGATTCCAAGTCCCCGCGTTTTCGCATTTTTGCGAAGTATACGATGGGAAGAATGTTCTTTGAACATAATTTTAATTTGGATCTAGTTGACTTACGTCATTATAATTTATTTTATTTTATTTGTTATTAATTTTTATTTGAAAAGAAAATATATGTCCAGGACCGGTACTCGAACCCGGGTCTTCCAGATCGCTAGTCTGGAACTATACCATTTGAGCTATCCTGGCCCTAATCAAGCACTCACTGGCCCTAATCAGACTAGCGATCTGGAAGACCCGGGTTCGAGTCCCGGACCTGGACATATCTTTTCTTTTCAAATAAAAATATTTAAAAATTAATAACAAATAAAATAAAATAAATTAGATATGACATAGTTCATCCATGGCTATTAACAAATTAAGTAATTCATCTCCCTCAGCCAGATTATACCCGGATGTCTATAGCGCAGCAATTATTTACATTGTGCCTATATAAGAACTTTTTATATAATAGTGAGACAGTAACAATAATTTTTTGTTTTAAATAACACTTGATTACTAAATGCCGGATGATTTTAATTTGTTTCAAGATTTTTAGACTTTTAGAGAGAGTAGTTTACAGCTAATGGTTGTACAAGGAAGTGATGCGTCGCTCGCATCAGATATTTTTCATTAGGAAAGTGCTCTAACCCGCCTAGGGTTCACTAATCCAGGAATTAAGCCTTGTGCCGACCACCTCCACCACTCACAGGCTCGGGGATTAAGATGCTTAAATTGAATTCTGGGGCACTTTATTTGAGTATACTTATTTGATGAACCTTTTGGGTTAACTCTCAAACCCTAGAAAAGGCAAACAATAGAACAGTTCTAATATGGCCAATATACTTTTAGCTTGGACACTATTAATTTACCTTATATATATATAAAAAGTAAAAAAAGAATCTCTTAAATTGGAATAACTGTTTACTAAAAAGCCAACGTTTTGATTTTAATTTTGTTTGTATTTTGTATATTTAGCCTCAAAGAAGACCTGCATTGTGGGCCGTAATATTGGCTTTTCAATAAAAAGTTCTCCATATTTAAGACATTTTTTTTTTTAACTCCACTCGGAGCATTTTCTTCCTCATATAGTATTAGGTTTAGTTATTAATCAAATGTTGTCAGAATCAACTTTAACGACACCTTAAATGCTAAAATCGTGAAAAATTAATTTTGAATTGTTTTGAAAGTATATGTAAGATCCAGTAGTGATTTGGAGACTTCTAGGGATGACCCAGCCTCTGTGACGTGTGTAGGCTTAATTTGGGGAAAAACCAGACGGTTGAGCATGGTCTCGGACAAATCACATCGCTGCACAATCGTATTCTTAGAATCTGTGCCTGAATTTAAGATCCTCCATGGGTCGTAGTGGTACAGATTTTTTTCTTAGATTATATTTGCTATTCCGGTGAATAAATGTTAAGGTCGAATTTAGATCAGAATAAGTTCATATTACTCAGGGGTGCGAAATCGAGTCATTCTCTTAATACTTTGCTTAAGCAATAACTCTACAATTTTTAGATGATATATTGTTCGTTTAATAACTTTACTTCATTTTATACTGTTACGGCAAATCGGACGATGCTACAGTGTGTCCTAAATTTTTCTTATCCAGATATAATAACGATAAGGATCTTTAAAGAGTTCTTGACATCACACCGGCTCGGGACCACCATTTGACGTTCCCTCCGAAATACGTCATAACTAAGGACATATTACTCCCTTTCTATGGCCACAAACCCGTGACCTTGGGATTAGTATGTTGTTACGCTAACAACTACACCACAGTTGACCCACCATTTTGTCAACAGTTTTTTTTTTCAATTAATCTTTTATTTATGATAAGATCTAAAAGATAAATTATTGACAAGGGTGGGAAGTTAATTTTAGTGACCTTTATCGATCGGAGATTAAGCGGTCGTTCCTGATTACTGCCAGTGTCATTGGCCTCATTAAGGTCAAGGTGGATACTGTTTTTAATTAATTAATTTATTATTTATTATTTTATAGTTAAATAAATCTGATATATCTAATTTATTATATAATATAAATTATATATATAATAAATAAAAAAGGAAATAATTAAATTTGTTTACGTTTTTAAGGATTTAGAGACCTTTAGAAAGGGATAGATTCTTCGATAACTACCTAATAAAAAAAAATATATAATATCGGAATTTGTATTCAGTTGTTGGTACTTTTTTTTTTTTTGTAGAGCATTTTTCAATTTTAAAAATGCAATACTTCACTGCGTACATGGTACATTTACACTTACTAATGTTTTTATACATATATGTCAATGAGTTTGGCGAGCTAAATTATTGCAATAAAACGTATCCACTTCACACCCGAGAAGGGAATGTCTGCTCACCACAGCCCAACCCTAAGTTGCCCCTGTCTTATGTAACCAACTTATCAGGTGTCTTCAAATTGGAGAAATCAGATCTGCGCAATAGGTTGGGAACGTAAATTGCGTCATTCACGACGATTATTACGCTAAGTAGGTTAGAATTTTAAATTAATAATTCGATCACGAATTTAAAATAAATTATCGCTACAACACCTAATTTCCTTGTACACCCATTAAATAATAAATCATTGGCTCGAAAAGAGATCCTCAACCAATATAAAATATACGTGTAGAGCATCAAGTATTTTTAAATTTTCTGATTTATTATTATATTTATTATAGTAATCTAAAATATATAAACAATAATAGTTACATTATTAAAAATATATATATAAATATATAATGAAAGAGGAACGTACTAGAAAAAATCCCCAAAACCTCAGGTCTCTATAATACCGGACCAATCAACGTTTCGTCATTTCGGGGATCAGCGTCCAGCTACAAGACGCTCAACAAACAGCTGAAACAAACAATCAGTATTAGATGAGCTTGATTTGCTGTACTTTTTCTTTTTTGATGTGATTCTCTTTCGATTTGTGTCTTGATGATGTCTGAATTAGCGAAACGTTGACTAGTTTTTTCTAATGTTTCAGAGATTTAAGGCTTTGTTTTTAGGATTTTCCCTATTGCGTTGAGATTTTGCCCACTTGTGAACTGAACATATATTGGTGCTCCTCTAAGCCACCCAATTCCACTCGTATCTAACCCATTCAATCCAAAATCCTTTCTCAATCTTCTATGCTCCTTACTTTCTTACGAACATTGTAATCCAAAATGACCTCAATGTCCCATTTGTTACTTATTTAGCTCGAACCCTATCTTAATCCTTTCTTGATAAACATTATATTGAATAAAACTCAGGTTCAAGCCTCGCAACCTCTTTAATATCCGATAATCCTCCGAGGCGTCTCAAAAGAAGATGGGCGAGTAATCAAGTTGAATCAGTTATCTGAGTACTACCTGCGGCTAGTTTTCTCTACTTGTCTATATCTCGTGTAATTCATTCTGTTTACTTAATGTAAAATAATAATTTTTTATTTTATTTGTTACTAATTTTTAAATATTTGTATTTGAAAAGAAAAGATATGTCCAGGACCGTTTATTCTTCCCCTCGTATACTTCACGAAAATGCGAGAACGCGGGATCAGTGAAAGGAAAAGATGTGATAGCTCAAATGGTAGAGTCCCAGACTAGCGATCTGGAAGACCCGGGTTCGAGTCCCGGTCCTGGACATATCTTTTCTATTCAAATACAAATATGTAAAATAATAATGTTGTAAATTTTTACAAATACATTTTCAAATGCTAGATCTATAGTTTTAAAAGATTAAATACGGACTTGACAGCGAAAGAAGTAATACAAAAAAAAGATAAAATCATCCGCAAGAAAGTAGTTTAGTGGTAAGATATTGACTGACAAGATGTTGATATAATAATCTCTCATAAACCACACAAAGTTTCATCATTTTCTTATAAAGGCTTGCCGCAGCGGGAGCTCTCTCCAGCCCAAGCGGAGATAGGCCAACTTTAAACTAGAAACATAACTTTATTCTAACAGAGGGAGGAGGAATTTAGTTCTTCTATCGCACTACATTATTGCCATTATTCAGTTAAAGTTATATAATAAAATTCAACATATCATTAAAATTAAAATTAAATAATTCATTTTTAATTAGATACGTGGAAGTATTTATATATAGGTCACATAAGAATATTCACCTGAATCGTTTATCCACCAATACTTCCTCAAGAGTTTTTGGATTGATATTAAGATAATTTTCAGTTTACTATTGACTTTATTTTTTATATCCTGAGTTATTTTATTTTTACTTAAGAACCTGCTTAAATATATGTAATTTACAAGGTTTAAGAATCATATGCATATTAAAAACCTTCTACAAAAATATGTTTGATAGCGGAATTTCATGCATTCACTGTTTCGAGTAAAATCAACAGGAAATCGAAATTATACAAATTGTACCTGCTGGTTGTCCTCCGAGTTAAATCACGAGTTTTAACTTTCCATTGTTAAATAAAAAAATAAAAAAAATCGAAAGTTTTATTTTATTTTGTTTATGGAAAAAAATAGTCTAATTATGAGAAATGTGTATTTTTCGGTAACCATTTCGTCACAAAACATTTCGGAGTGTAGATGATCGTATAACCTAACAAGTATCTGTAATTCGGTTAATTAATCACTGTACAGGCTGTAGTTGAATAAAATAGTTAATGTAATTATGTAAAATAGTTTAAGTATACTTACATAAACTGTTATTTTTTTGTTACTGTATATTGTTGATATTTTTATCATGTTTTGTTTTTTCTTAGCCCTGAAGATGGCCTAAAACTTTAGCTGAAACGTTGGCACAAATAAAAAGTTTTATTTGGCCTCCACCATTTCCAATCTGCTTATATAAATATTTATTTACACGATAATTACAAAAATAATCTATAAACAAAGTTATTATATGTTGCAATCACTTCCAATTCGGGATGGAACGGTAGTGTGTAGGTAAGTACATCAGAGATCAGTAGGTATATGTCAGAGCTATGTCAAGGAGTCAGAATAATTGAGGTGAGGTGTCCCATTACTGATGTCTACTGATATCAGTCAGAGCTTAATCGGAAACAATAAACTTAAATATTTACTCTGAGCTCACACTATCTGGTCTAGTAATATACTGTTTAGATGCATCAATAAATCAACGTGTATTTATCAACATGATCATGCACGAATTTTATTTTTAAAAAAATAACTGGATGCATTGCATATTTAAAGGTATCTGAATATTTTAGCTTTTAGATATATTGAATACTAAATACAGAAACGTTGATGAATGCAGATAAGGGAGTACGGCTTGTAGTAAATTCGGATAAGACTAACTAGAAGATTAGTAACAGAAAAAGTGGAGGTGGAGGTTCGTGATACTGCTTTAGGACGGAATAAGTTTGAACATTTTTGACGGAATAAGTTTGAGAAGTTTAAGTACTTAGGGTCTATGGTAATTAGAAAAAGACGAAATTCAAGAGGAAATAAAGGCCCGATTAAAGGGCTGGAAATTCTTGTCATTAATTAGTCTCGACACTATACACCAGCAGTCTCAACAAGTATACCAGAATATGGTATACTTAAGAATATATCTCTATTCGAAATATCAAGGATAAAAAATTCATTGTAGCTAGCGAATCGATAATATGTTTGTTAATTGTAATATGTTTTTCTACTATAGTTTTAATGCAAAAATTATAGATATCTAAAATTCGGTATTAAACTTAACTAGTTAATCTGCAATGGTTATATTTTTAGCTGATTAGGGAACGTGCCTAAGACAGTTCTCAAGTCTAATTGGGCCTTCCGACAATATCAGCTTGTGGTTACTGAATTCTCTCAGCTGTTTCCTTTCTCTTCGATAAATATAATGGAGTATTTGAATAAGCGTGCATTTACTAAATATATTTTTCGCTTAATAAATCTATTTATAATTTTATTTTATAAATAAACAAAAGTACAATAAAAAAACAAAAGAAAAACAAATGTAGAACTGGAATAAATCACTATTTGCTTTTCAATAAATTCGTATAAGAATATTTATTTTAAACATCTGATTACTATTATCATTTAGTAATCATCCACGTTCTTTTCAGGTTCCTCCTGGTGTGCTCTAAGCCTCTATACTCTCAGGACTGAGAGTCGTGGTCATTTTTTACTTCAATGGGTTTGGATGGCCGTGTAGTTTTTTTTGAAAGCGTTTGTAGTATGAGTTCCTCAACCGTTGGTATTGTAACACAGAGGTATTGGTATAACTCAGAGTTTTTTTATTGACAGAGTTTTGTGACAATTCTCAGACATACTACAAACGCTTTCAAGAAATACTACACTGAGATCCAAACCCATTGATGTAAAAAATGACTACGACTCTCATTCCTGAGAGTATAGAGGCTGGGAGAACACTGGGAGGAAACTAAAAACCACGAGGATGAGGGATTTGTTATCAGAGGAAATTAAATCAAGCCACGGGAGAGGTACCGATGGGTACTGTTCTTCTGCATGCCTTTCATGTCAGTCTGTTCTATTATATTGCCAACCAATCTGCTGATTGTTAATCGTTGTACTAGACAGGTGTGGATACAAATATTAAGACAAAAAATAGAAGCTAGGTGAGCCCCAGAGGGTTCTGTACATCCCAGAGGAATCCATCCGTGGCTGTAAACAGATTAAATATCTTTTCTGCCTCTTCCGGATTTGTACTCGTATCCTTCAGTACAGCTACTCCTGAATTCATCTAGCTCCATCGCAGCAACTAAATGATAATAGTAATCAAATGTTTAATATAAATATTCTTATACGAATTTATTGAAAAGCTAAACATGATTTATTCCAGTTCTACGTTTGTTTTTTTATTGTACTTTTGTTTTTGTTTTTTTTGTTTGGTTTTTTTCTTGGATCGGCCATCAAGGAAAACGCGAATATCACTCAACTCTTCATCACTCTCTCCGCCTTCCGTCTACTCCAATACTCTCTCATCTTCCTGGACTGTTCCTCTCGCTCCTCCTTAGTCCATTTTCTCCCTCGTCTCTTCTTCCTTCCCGTAAGAACCCCAACTTCTTTTAGTTTTTTCCCGAAAAGCTCTCTGTCCAAGCAGTCTTTATCCTTGATTTTCCGCCTACCCAGACCCTCTTTTATTTGCTTCACATATACACCCTATACCCTTGTAGCTTAATACGTTATCAAAGATTTTTTGAGCCTCCCATTGTTCATTCTTACCATGTGGCCGTAGATCGTCAGTCTCCTGGTCCTGATGACTGTTTCAAGATCTTCCAAATTTTTGTATATTTCTTCATTGTACTTTTGTTTATAAAATAAAATTATAAATAGATTTATTAAGACAAAAATATATTTACAAAAATGCACGCTTATTCAAATACTCCATAATATTTATCGAAGAGAAAGGAAACAGCTGAGAATATTGAGTAACCACAAGCTGATATTATCGGAAGCCCCAATTATACTTGAGAACTGTCTTAGGCACGTTCCCTAATCAGCTGTAAATATAACCATTGCAGATTAACTAGTTAAGTTTAATACCGAATTTTAGTTATCTATAATTTTGCATTAAAACTATGATAGAAAAAAAATATTACAATTAACAAACATATTATCGAATTCGCTAGCTATAAAGAATGCTTAGTTTTTTGTTATTTTTTAGCCTTAATATTTCGAATAGAGATCTATTCTTAAGTATACCAAAGTTAAATAAACGAATTTTGCCAATCGTAAATTTTAAACATTTACCTTAAAAAATAATTTTGATTTTGTTATATTATGATAAGAAAATAAAGATACTACATAACATAAGTAGTTAGAAGGACTATTGATTTTTTTTTATGAAATGCAGAAATGACCCTGTCACACTGGATTACTGTACGAACTCCACCTATTCTTACCTCATGCATAATTTCTCATAATCCAATCCAATCTCAATAGCAGGTCGTCCAAAGTAAACCACAATAATTTATTTTCATTCCTCTTTTCTCAAACTGCTGGTGTTCCTCAAGGTAGTATCCTCGGCCCGAGCCTCTACACAGTTTATACAGATGACATCCCAACCTATCCTAATACTATCCTTACCACGTATGTTGACGATACAAGTCTATTATCAGTCAAACTAATCCAATAATTCCATCCATAACTCTTCAATCCCACATCTCTGGCCTTGAAGAATGGTGTCATAACTGGAGGATAAAAATAAATTCCCACAAATCCAATAAAATAAACTTTAACCTACGTCGGAAACCAATGACTTCCGTTAGTAATATTCCACTGACTGTATTAAAAAGCTTCAACGAATATAATTGCTACTTAAGGCTTAATTAAAAAGTGCCATATTC
The DNA here is from genome assembly GCA_964056705.1 of Troilus luridus. Lineage (NCBI taxonomy): Eukaryota > Metazoa > Arthropoda > Insecta > Hemiptera > Pentatomidae > Troilus > Troilus luridus. Next base: position 102,288,474 of record OZ057416.1, on the reverse strand, counting down.
TGAGTTACGTCGTTGTTCTTTTAAAGGAGCGATATAAGACCACTAATATTGTCAAAATATAGTTTTATTGACTGAAATTGAACCATTTAAACCTATTTTTAAGCAGACACTTGTTTAAATTTTACTGTGATACAGCTTTTTCAACCAATTAGGAGAACCAAAAATAAATAATTAAACTTTTACGGAAGGCTTAGGACCCGGGATCCTGTGAAGACTGGGACTAAACTACCATTCTGTTCCATAATAGAATATTTCTTAATAACTGAGTAAAACTTCTTAATAGAGAAGTATCCTTAGATAATATTACTTGTTATAAGATACAATAGATCCCCTAACTATAGTTCCTCTTCTTAGCTACGGTAGTTTGAGCTCCAACAACTTTCTCGGCCCTTAAGAGTTAAAACGGAGATAACTTCCTTGCAGGTGGAGAATCTCACGGTGCCCAACCGAGTATAGAGCGATTCGCCTTTACTTCACAAGAATATCCTTGTGATTTTCGAGTGTTTAATAAAGATATTAATAAAACGAACAAGAATCAGTAACTAAATAGATTATACACATGTGTTTACATCATAATATAGCCCCTCAGTTAAGTCATCTAGATACGGAATTGAAGGGTTAAGAATTATTTCTGATTTTTTTAAATTATTAATTTATTCCTTGAAATTTAAAACTTTATTATTCTAATACAAATAAATATAATGAAATGTACGTAATGGCATGGATGAAGAAAAGTAGAAAAATTACCCACTGGTAGTAGTCAAATAACAAATTCAACTTAGAAAGTCACGAGACCATCTTTTCAGATGCCTTGGAGGATTATCAGGAATTTAAGAAGTAGCTAGCAACTCTAATAATTCATTCACTCAATGAAAACCTATTTCCAGTCGTTTTTTTTCATATAACTTTATTACGTGGATACGTTTCGACTATATGTCATTTACAATCCATCAAGAACTTCTTTAACTTCTAAGAAGAGTTATAAGTCATCTTTTTTCTGTAAATTATTAATTACATACCATCATAACAATATAACAAATATACATTTCTTAAAATCGTCCATAAATAGAAGTAAGTATAGGTACCTTTTTTTATATTATTCATTGTCGTTAGCTAAAATTTTTACTTGGAGGTCCATTGTCCTCCATGGTCCTTTTGTTAATATTTTAAACTTTGGTCTCTATGTATACTATATTTTATTTATATTTACATACTAAAATTTTTCTTATTTAAATCTATCATAATTAAATTACAAATCAAAAATTAAACGTAAAATTTATTAAGTTTATTATTTTATTTTTAATATATTTTTATACGTTCTTAATTTAAAAAAGTCAGATAGGCCTGAAATTGGGATATCTAGGTAACTGTTGGGAGGTTATCTCTCTGTGTTTTTAAAGTAGAACATCCCATTTGTTATTTTGTCTTTAACTTCAAAATAACTGATGCATATGATCAGCTAGCATGAAAAAGAAGTAGCTAGCTTTGAGACTAGTCGGTTTTAGTGAGAATAAAGTTAGTCATAAAAGAATTGATATCGGGTTTGGGCCAGATCAACAACAAATGGGACATTAAGGTCATTATGAATTACTCTGTTCGTAATAATGTCGGGAAGGATTTCGGGTAGTAAGGATTGGATACGAGAGGAATTCGTTGGTTCAATGGAGCCCCAAAGCTCTGCTCCGTAAATCATAAATAGATCTTATAATAGTCATGTATATGAAAGTTTGTCTAGTATGTGTTAAAGAAGCCTGAAACTGCGTGCAGTCTCTTCCATTTTTAGTCTAGTACGAGGATTCCAAGTTTAACATTTGTCAGGATGTAATCCTAAGTATCGGATTTCTTTTTTTAAATAAAGGCCTATTTTTGGACTATATCATGTTTGTACTTGAAGTTCTATGCAAATAATGACATAAGTTAAAATCCAAAAAGTTTCAAGCGTTTAAAATTTTTCTATTGATTAATAAAAGAATTCCAATACTAACACTACAAAAGGAATATTTTGTATTGAACTTTAAAATACCTGTATTGAAAGATTAGTTTTTTTGAGTTATTACCACTTATTCACTGAGGCTACAGATTATTATACAATATTATGTTTTTCTATTCTTGTCCGTGTGGTATCAATAGGGAAATGCAACAATAATTGTGATCATACAATTTTATTCAAGGCTCTGAATTTAAAGGTGATTATTTGTATATTTTTATTACTTTTAATTATAGATACGTACTATACGTATTGTTTTACTACGCCATTTTAAACATATAGGGATATATTATTGAAATTTCACAACAGTTTATTTTCAGTAGTAATATCCCTAGGACATTGATAATAGACGAGATAATTTTATGACAGTCGAAACCTCGTTATTTGGTAACAGCCCGAAGCCGGAGGCTTTGACAAAAAACATTATAACTCAATACTACGAAACATTTTTTTATTTATTAAAAGTACAGTTAGTGAAACTACAATTGTTAAAATTTATCTTAACTTTAGATTCGTTGCTGTTCATTTAATTCATATTCTCGTTTGCAGCAAAATTCCATAAATATTCCCCAAACATATTTATGACTAGGTTGAATTTCTGGGAATATTTTCTTTGATTAGCGCATTTATACTTTGAACATTCGCATTGCACACGTGTTGTCTTAGTGATTGATAGATAATTGCACTGAATGCAATTATCAGTGTAATGTTGACATAATTGGGTGAAATTGTTTCAAATGACACAAAATGACAAAATTTGAATTGTTGTTTGAGCTGTGAACAAATTTTCATTTAAACCAACTAACTATAACGTTTTCATAATTTGAATTGTTTTAAATTTTCCAAGAAAGTTTTCATGATCATCAATGATAAAAAAAAAAACGTTTACACACTTCTTGCTTTAAGTAGTTTTTTTCCTTCTCTTGTACAAACTAAGCCCGAATTTCACTTCTTACATTATTCATCTGAAGTTTAGGTTTTAGAAAACTATTTCGACCTTGTTCATTCTAACTTCGTGTTTTTTGCTTTGTCGCCACTTTTTACTAGCGCAAGTTCCATTAGAATTAAATCTTCAATGGCTTCACGGCCCAAGCAATGATCTCTGGGAAAATTAAGATACTTTGATCTGAATAATATTTAAAGGTACAGTAATACTGTGTCATTAATGACTTAAAATATACCCCCCTCCCCCCTCTTCTCAAAAGGTTGACGATGTTGGCTGACTAGGAGTTGTTTAGTAAATAAAGATCATTTTTCATCTAATTAAATGACATTACGTTTATTGTGTGATGATCATAGTTACATATAAAGTAATTTGTTTACTTACAAAGAAGAAAATACTCCTTTTTTGCTGTATGTGATAGCTTACATCCTGAGTCCTGCCACTGTCCTTTGTCTTCCTTTAGGTACCTATCCTAAAGGACACTTATGCTACCTGTTCATTGACCCTTAACTTTTTTTTTTTTAGATACGCATAGTGTTCCAAATTGTGTCCCATATAGCACCCCCGAAATCAATTGTGACAGTTATTGAAGTTTTAGAGTCCGTTCACCTGAACTTTAAGGCTATTGATTGACTCTATTATGAAATATAATAAATTATTTATGTCATCGATGCCTAATTCATTGTCAATGCCAAGCTGGGTATTAGTCATTTATCAACCAGCCTCGAATCTTATTCAAATTTCATCAGTTCCTTGCATATTTTTACTATCTTACCTTCTTTTCTACTCAATTAGCGGAAAGAAGGATTTGAAGTTTCACAATAAAAAGGATGTACTATATTCATTTAAAAAAATTAAAATCTCGTTTACTTTAATCTGTTTAAAGTTACACGTTTCGGAAAACCTGACAAATAGGAGAACCCATTAAGAAGCTTTTATTTTTGTCATTGAATTATTTTAATTAAAAAGAAAAATATAAATATAATGCCCAAATATTTTTTTATTTTTATAAATCTTTATTATTATTGAGTGTAATGCAGGGATATATTAGATTTTTATTCCCTTGTAGTATAAATTAATTAATTTATAATTTACTTATAAGATATAGTGAATTAAAATTAGTTAATTACTTTAGAAAGAAATTACTGATTTATGGTCCAAGAATGCTTCAATGGTTAAGTGATACTGATAATATTAATTTTCTCAGAAAATTTAATATTTATTATGATTTTGGATCCAAGGAATCATCCCAATCCTCATGGAGTGGATTTTTCTGCCCCATACGCAGGATTCCTTCCTCTCACCATTGTCTCATCCATACTTCGATCATTATCTATTCAAGGTTGTCTTCAGTATTGTCTTGTGCAATAGACGATCTAACATTAACTGGATTGACTGAAAATTATTAACAATAAGGTAGTTCATACCGGGTGGCCCAAAAAAGACTGAAGGACGTCGTCGTTCTGCTCAATTAGGAATCTCCAGAACATCCCTGCAAAGAATTTTGAAGCGGGATCTTAAAATGTTTCCGTATAAAATTCAAATGGTACAGCAACTGCTTCCCCAAGATCATCAGGCACGCCTGCAATATGCTATTCGTTTTAGTCAAATAGCCAGAGAAAATGATTTGAAAGGAGTTGTGTATATCAATAAACCCCAAACAATTCAAGAGCTTAAGCAGAACATTCAAGCAGAAATAAGGAACTTGGAACCAGAAACTCAAAGGGCAGTAATGGAAAATGCGGTTAAACGAGTTAATTTTTGTTTGCAAGAAAATGGACACCATTTGAGAGATGTTATATTTCACACTCAAAAAATTTCCATGAATTAAATATTTAAAAACATAAAAAAGAAATTAATAAAAAATAAAAACAAAAAAAATACAGTTATTTTTAATCCTTCAGTCTTTTTTGGGCCACCCTTTATATTTTAGCTCTAAATATAATTTTTTAAATACTAGAATATATATAGAAGAAGGCTCCTAAAGCAAAGCTATAGAGGCAGGTCTAGACTACGATGGTTGGACGATGTGGATGCAGATCTTAGACGTCTAAGAACATGGAGATGTGCCTAGTCAGAGTGGAGGGAAACTGTCAAGGAGGCCAACGTTTGAATTTAATATAAAAGTTAGGAGCAAATTTACAGACTTCATCAATTGAAACTGAATACTGTAAAGATGATTATATAAAAATAATTGTCTAGGGAATAATACTGTAGCACTAAATCTCAAAAAGGCTTCAGTAAATTATAGAGAATGTACAGTTTCTATGGCAATTGTTGTGAAGGGAAGTGATCATGGTCAACTTCATTGGAAAAGTAAATGGAAGATTGGAGAGAAAACTGAATATGGAACCATAAATAACTAAAATGCCCAAAACTATTAAGTCTAGGAAAATCGTTATTTCTCAGGTTATTTAAGATATAAAAATAAAAATAAAAAGTGTGTTGCTATTTGATGGAGAAAACCAGAAATCAATACATTACACCCTAAGAGTTTTCGCAAAACCTCTATTGACATTATCCTGAAAGGACTAAAACAATCGAGCTACGACCAGTGAGGACCGCGAAGAGAGCATCGAGGCAGGGATCAGCTGCTCCCCTTCCCTCTGGGATTTCCCAAGAGCCTCCTTTGGTACTCTAAGCTCCCTCAGAGTGTCCGCAACACTTAAATCCGATGTTCGTGGTCAGAGCAGAGTTCTAGCCATTACAATTATTGATTATAGATTAGTTTGACAGCAGGACTAAATATATTATACATTCTGATTTTATTAAATAAATTGATTCTGTAATATTGTTTCGTTTAACGTCACTTTACGCAGCTAAGGCTAATCAGACGATGCTACAGTGGGAGCCCTAAATTTTGCTTAATTAGGATATGGATCTTTAAAGAGTACCTGACATTACTTTGACGCAAAGTCATTTTATGTCCCTTTCGAAGTACGGTAAAATTAGGGATTTTTAACTCCATTTAAAAAATCATAAGCCCGTTGCATCAGAGATTGCTAGTTCCTGTAAAATTTAGGAGTCATGTTGCCTAATAAGCAAAATAAAAAGCCTTATTATTATTAAAAAGGCTTAGCGAACCCGAAGGTTCGATGCCGATACCACTAATATGTGCTTACAAACTTCTGTTCACGGATCACAACCCGAACCCAAAAACAAAATGCCTAATAATAAAACTAAAACTTTACTATAGTATAAATTAAGAATTTACTCAGGTTCATCCGGAGAATGCACCTACCCGGACATAAGTGAAGGGCTTGGCAAGAAAAATTAATTATTAACATTCATATCTTTTCTAACGATACCCGCATTTCCTAGTAATACTGCTTTCTGCATTTGATCCAGAATATTATAATTAAGGTCTGATTCTTTTATGCTCTTCACCGTCTGGGATCAGCCCATCCGCTGATATGACCAACGGTAAAACCTGTGCTTTATGAAGGTTATATAATTGCTTCAATTCCTCTGCTAGTGTCCTGAAATTTCCTAATTTTTTGAGCGACTACGTTGTGGAGGTTATCATTTTGTTCTTTATTATTATTATTTACAATACACCAACCTTGATCGAGGGTTTTGTTCATTTAATAATTAGTTTTGAAGTATTTAAAAATTACTGATTTTATCAGTTCCTATTATTACTTTTTGAACTTCTTGAAGTCCCATTATACTCTATAATAATTGTAATATTTATTGTAATTTTATTATACTATTAATGTTTCCAAAAGCAATCTCCATATTGAAGTCACTGACCTGTGCTGTTACTAAATTTTCGCAAGTCCTTGATCTCATTTTTAAGATAAAAACTTAATAGCAGTTAAAGGCTTGTGAATAATTATAATTTGCAAAAGAAATGTTTGACCTATTTTCTCAAAAATTGGCGGTTTATGTAACACGTTCGATAGATTTATAACACGTGTGATGTAAGCGTTATTAAATTTAAACGATGTAAACTTGTATCAGCTCTTGGCAGAACTGTATCAATTTATCTTCTCTTGTCTGCAGGGTTTTTTTTTTTTTTTTAATAGTTTTGTTTGAATATTTATCCTGCAATTGTTTTTATGTATCTCTTTTGGGGAAAATATTTAATGTGGAATTCCTACTGTTATGGAACGATTTTTTTTATTAGTTAATTTAATTGTCAAAAAAGGATCATCCATTATTAGACTGACTTTCGTTAGCTGCTATACGATACTGGGTTTTAAACAAAACTATGTATAAATATAGATAACGAAGATTTAAAATATAATGTATAATATAATACCAATATAAATCTAAAATATAGAATTTTTAAGAACTCCCATGTTCTTAGATGGATTATGGTTAAAAGGTAAATTATTTGTTAATATTTTTCCTTTGTCTTCGCATTAAGTTATATATGTGTGTATCAATAATCACTAATATTATTTGATTGTTACGATTATTTTTAATTTCCATTAAAATTAGTATATCATTACAGCCTTATTACGAAATACTGGAGGGAATTGATTTGGGGATGAAATAAATAATTGTTAGATGTTTTATCAGTTCTTTTTTACTAAGTTTGTCTTATTTTTGCAGGTGAGACAAGCAGATACAATGGAAATTTAGCAACTAATAAGGTATTTTAGTAATTAAAGTAATTATTACATTTTATTATACTCTCATATTTATTGAAAAAAGTTGTCCGTTACAATGTTAAAATAATATTTCGTAAACATGTTTATTGTAAAAACTTGAATAATTTATTTCAACTGATAATATTGTTTTAAAGGTGGTACATAAACTTTTGTTTGGAGTTCTGGAGTTTGGAAATCTGTTGGAAGGGAATTTACTGTTTTCTTTTAATTTCCTTCTGTTGTTTTTAATCGCTCGCTATTAAAGCTCGGCCGCGAGGGGAATGGTCGCCGTATTTATTTTTTGCTTCTTTTTTTCTTGGTGCTTGTTAAAAAATATATTTCAATTTAGCTTCTACAAAAAAAAAAAAAAACAAATTCGAGAATCAACAAGTTGGCAGTTCTGTATAATTAATGTTCAATGTCTACGATCAATTCAAACTTAAATAAATTATAGAAGTTGCTCCAGGGTTGTCATATTCCTAAAATATACGGTCCGCACTGGACTTATCCATGATAACCACTGAAAACACCTGGCCAGAAGTTTCCAGCTGTTGTTAGAATTTTCTTCAGATACTTATAACCTTTAAATCATGCTTATGTTTAAGTGTTATGATTATTTTCAATTTAATATAATGTTCAAAGTAGCTACTGTTCTTTTTATTTCATAATAAGGGTTAAGTAGCCAAAAAAATACATATGAAAGTATGTTCGTAAACGCTTTGTCTAGGTGATATGAAGACCTACAGATTTTTATTGTTATAAATCATATAGGCATAGTAAATAAATAAAACTTACTATTCATTAAATGTAAACATTAACATTCTTATTAAATAATTGTATTTTGAAGAGAAAAGATTTGGTCCTAGCCGGGATTCGAACCCAGGTCCTCCGCCTCTCAGCTATCAGGGGTCGCCTCTCAGTCAGGAAAAATCAGTTCTCTTCACCGATCCCATATCTCCGTGTTCTCGCAATTTTGCGATGTATACACGAGGAAGAACGTTCAGTGAAGATTACTTTAATTAGGATCTTGTTGACTTACGTCATTATACTATTTATAATTTTTTGTTAATTGTTTTAATTTTTAAATATTTTTATTTTGAAAAAAAAATTTGTCCCTGGGTGGGATTGAAAATTTATACAATTATTAAAAAATTCTTATTTAATGTTGTTCAGATTGATTTCCTTTAGCATATTTCTACAACAGCAGCAGTGGCAGGGCGGAACTGGATATATGTTATCGTTTCACAAGATTTAATTACCCTTCTTTGAAAATAATTTAGGTCATTGACCGGTCTTGCGTAGAACTTTTGTTTAATGTCACCCCAAACTAATCCAGTGGTGTCAGGTCTGGGGAGCGTGCAGGCCAAACCATTGATTGGTATAATTAGCTCGCTAATATTATAAGATATTATTTTCGTTAATGATTCTTACTCTAGCTACTAAAATGTATATAGTTACTAGATTCTAGTTACAATTAGTATGTAGGTATTTTTAATTCCTATTAAGCCGCTATGGACTGGGAATTACATTCAATATAATTATCCCTGCTTGGATCTTGATCCCCTACCGGGAGTATGTTTATAGCTTCTCACTCGCTGTCTTCTTCCGTTCTAACGACAGATATTTGTCTTTTGAGATCCTCTCCCAACATAAAACCCTTGTAGCGATCCTAGCAAGATTGAACAAATAAATTAAATAACCACGATTATCGATATATTATCTATCTACCATACGTTGGGAGGTAATTGTGTTAAGGTGTTGTATTGAAGTACTGTTGATTAGTAACGAAATAGTGCTGAAGACTTATATGTATTAAATTTTGTATTTTATTTAATAACAAGAAGAAGTAAAGTTGTAAAAAGCAATAAAAGTGCTTTAGTTGAAATAATAGAAACTATTTTGCCCGACGAGGTAATATTGGTGACCCCGAGGTGATCTGATTGGTGACAAGAAAACTAAAGAAGAACCTAAGACAATACCGGTTCTGAGGAGAAAGCAAGGAAGAACTATCAAGTCTAACGTCAGATTTTTGGACGCGGTAATTTAAGGGGAGCCCGGTAGCGATGCTAGCAAGATTGAAAAAATAAATTAAATAACGGCGATAATCGATATAATATCTATCGACCATATTAAATTATTAAAAGGTTTGAAAGGGTACCAAACCTTTTCATGAGGATTATCAATAATTATCCCCGCTACACAAAAAATTGACTATGCTTAGAGATCTTGAACTTCCCACTATTAAACAACATGTTTCAGCCCGAACAAAAGCATACTTCGAAAAAACTCCAGCTTCCGAAAGCCCATTAATCCGAGAAATCGGTAACTATGACAAACATTCGCTACGACGCTACACGCACAAAAGAATAAAACATATACTTCTTTCTTAATAAATCACTATTTGTAGGTATTGTAATCAAGTTATCTGTATTTATTTTATAGTTATTTTTAATTGTTCATTTATTTTCTATTTAATTATTATGTTTTTCTTCTCAGCATTGCTGGTTGATATGTCTTAACCGGACCGTGGTCAAGGTCAAGCTTAATCGTCTTATTTATCGATATTTAGAAATTTCCGTACAATACTAGCAGTTCCCAACAACATTGCTTTTTGTAGTATATCAACTTCTTTGTTCAATTCAAGGATTTCCAAGGATCTTATTGTTTCCTCAGGTATAAGTCCATTCGTAGACACTACAATTGGCAGTACTTCAACCCTCACCAGTCCATAAAGATGCTTCAACTCTTCGCTAAGCTCCTGATATTTCCGAATTTTTTCTCCTATTGTTTTGTGCACGTTATCGTCGGAAGGAACTCCTATCTCAATAATCTGTGCTTTCTTTGCTGCCTTGTCAATAAGCACGATGTCAGGTCTTTTGTGAGATATATGGTGGTCTGTTATCATCGTATGGTCCCAATATAATTTAACATTACCACTTTCTAATAATGCTTCAGGGTGATATCTGTAGAAAGGTTGGTGATCTTTAATTAGATCACATCTTTTAGCAACTGCTTGATGAATGACCTTCGCTGCATTATTGTGCCTTTGGAGGTATTCTTTTCCCACTAGTACCTGACAGCCTGAGGTCACATGTTGTATTGATTCATTTGTTGATTTGCAAAGACGACACTTATCATCAATGGCCTCTTGTAAGATATACTTCCTATACGAACGCGTTGCCATTACTTGATCTTGTATAGCTAAAAGGAATCCTTCTGTCTATTTAATTATTATTATTGTATTTATTTACTTTATTATTATCATTTTTATTTATTTATTATATTATTATTATTTTATTTTTTTAATCGGGTTTTTTCTACATTTTTCCTGCTATTGTAAAACTTATTTATATAAGGTAACTGTAATTAATTAAAATCACTGTTCTTTAAACATGTAAAGGTAGCCCGGAACATGTTTTCACACTTATGGTGCTTGTATATGTAAAATTGCAAATAAAGTTGGATTTTTTTTTTTTTTTTAATCGACCATATGTTGGGAAGTATTTGTGTTACGGTGTTATAGTAAAGTACTGTTGATTGGTAACTATTTTGTCCCACGAGGTAACACCCTTTTAGATTTTCACCATCTTATAAGTTTTTAGGACAAGAGTATTAGGTGGGATCCAACTCAACAGACCCCCCCTCCAATCTAGAGTATCGTATAGAGGCTAGGTGAGCCTCAAGAGGGTCTCTAGACCCCACTGGTCTTATCCATGGCTGTTAACAGATGAAATAATTGATCTGCCACAGCCCGATTTGAACCTCTCCCCCACCCCCTTCAACTACCTCGCTCCCATAGCAACGGTACAACCTTTTGTTATTTAATTCTCATAATTAGTTATTCTCATGATAAGTCAATACATCATTTCATTATCATTGTTTAAATTTTAACCGGTTTCAACAAACCATTTTCGCATAACGTGTGTTAATTATTGTGTTTAAATGGACCTGTTTAATTAATGCCTGTTTGACATGGCCTGTGTTCATTTGAATTAATAATGTTCTCAGTTATGTGGCAGTTCAATATGTAAAGTGTACTCCTGTCAGTCCCTTATTATGGTAATAATTCAAATTATTGTAACATAATATACGAGGTAATTAGCAATACAATAATATTATGTTATAATCGCTTAGGTATCCAAAGTCAAAAATTCAGTTAACATAAAGGTATTCCCTATAAGAATTAATTGAAATGAATTGATTGATTTGTTTAACAAAACCTCTGCCTCTTCTACTGAATGTATGCTATTATTACCTCTACCCTGTACCACTACAACTCGTGAAGAGTTTGTCTGGGGTTCAGTACAAGGTAGAGACTATACAGTTTCATGGAAAACGGTTGTGCAGGAAGGTGATTTGTCCTAGATCACGCTCGACCGCCAGATTTTCCCACTCATTTAGTGTACTCACTGCATAGAGGCTGGATGAGGCCCAGGAGATCTATCCCATATGATCTATCTCCGGCCACTGACAGACTAAATAAAAGTCTTGCCAGCAGCGGGATTTGAACCAGGATTTTCGGCATGTCAACTCAGCGCTCTACCACTGAGCGACCACTCCCCTCCCTTATGTCATTAAATGTATTATTTATATTTATTTTTTTTCGTTCGATGTTTAATTTTTAGAACCAATTCCTGAACCTATACGAGTATGGTTCAATTATGACTTTTTATCTTGCCGAATCACCCTAGCATATAAATTAGAATTGTACTACTTATATAATTAAGTTTATGGAAATTTAACAACAGAAAAATATCACGAACTATATTTAACTTTTAACTATCCTTTTACCTACATTTATATTATTAGTATTAATATAGTATACATAATATACTTATATTATATTTTTATTATTATTAGTATAGTATAATATACGTATATTTAAAAAAAAATTATTTATTGATATTTACAACTGTATTACAATGATACATCAAGTAAATGGGCTAAGCGATACATAATGACATGTGAAAATGACAAGTAGAGAAACTACCCACTGGTAGTACTCAAATCACAAGTTCAACTAAAAAGTCACGGGGCCATCTTCTTTTCAGAGGCCTCGGAGGATTATCGGGAATCGAAGAGGAAGCTAGGTTTGAAACTAGAGGGTTTGAGTGGAAATGAAGTTTGTTATGAAAGGATAGATAGCGGGTTCGAGCCAAATCAACAACAAATGGGACATTAAGGTCATTATGGATGACTTTGTTCTTAACAAAATAAGGAGGATTGAGGATATTACGAAGGATTTTGGATTGTAGGGATTGGATACGAGAAGAATTCGATGGCTTAGTGGAGCCCCAAAGATCTACTCCGTAAGTCCAAATAGGTCGTATGATGGTCATGTAGATGAGTCTTTTGTAATTAATTGGGATTTTAGAGCGTTTGTCTAGTAAGTGTTAAAGTAGCCTGAAACGTTGAGCGGTTTCTGGTCTTTTCAGTCTCGTATGAGGATTCCAGGTTAATCGTTTGTCAAGATGCAACCCTAAGTATCGGATCTGTTCTACAGGCATAAGTGGGATATTATTAAAGGATACTGAAGGGAAGTCATTGGTTTACGCCGTAAGGTAAAAGTGATTTGAATACGTATATTATATTATTATTAGTATCACTGTTTTAAGAACTTTAGTGAAAATTGAATTTTCAGTTAGTAACTTTTGTGATAATAATTTAGTTATTTAATTTTTAAGACAATAATGTCAATATAAATTTAACTATGTAATAGCAATACACTTTTTTTCATGTTTGGTAAAAATAAATTTAATTTCTTTCAATTAATCTATAAGAAACTTTTTATTTACAGTCATTTTGTAATATGTTACCCCTTTCAGGACTTTAAATTAAAATTCTAATTTCATCATTTCTTTTTTATTATAAAGTTATGGTAGTTAAATGAAATTAAGAGATTCAAGAGCAAATATGTATATATTTTGTAAATATTAGTAGTAAACCATTTTATTTTGTTTATATTTCTCTTTATAATACAGGGTTAATTAATTCATGTATATATATACTGTATCACTAGAACCTATACTGTTTATTGCCCAACGGTCGTACAGAGGGATAATTTTCCAAGATCAAGCTCAACCGCCAGATTTCCTGACTATTTTAGTTACCCACATTATATAGGCTGGGTAAGCCTAAGGTGGGTTCCTGGTCGGCACGGCAACTCAGCGTTATATATATATATATAACTATATATATATATATATATATATATATATATATATATATATATATATAACTATATATATATATATATATATATATATATGTCTAAATGAAAAACCAATGCATTGCAGTTGGTCCATCTCTATTTATAACTCCATACTTGTTTCTTTGTGACTTGTTTCCAAAATTACAATGTATCTAATAAATCTAAACTCGTTATAAATTACTAATAAATATTTATAAGTTATGTAATGTGAACGGCGAGGGGTCAGATATCGATCGACATGAGCGCCATGGACGGGAATATTGGGACACAGAACGGCTGACATTTTAATTGTGTCCTGTCAGTTAATTCGCATCCGCCCCCTCCTCCCAGGATGAATTATACATGCCCTTCCTCATTTAGTACAAAGGACATTTGCAATAGCAATTGTTATCGTCCTTCAAAGGATCCTGATTAGAAAGGATAAACACGTGTTTGTTTATGTCTATATCTATGAGCTCGAGAATTCCTAATGAGATCTTCATATTAAGTATTGTGTAAACACATATTACTTATTTGATATATATGTATACATCCGCATATGCATCCACATACATATACACGCATAAACATCCGCCTTAAATATGAGTAAACAAAATGATCATGGGATACCATTATGTAGAATAATCCCCTCTAGTCATGTCAGGTCATATTATAAGTCAAATAGTAACATATTTTTCATTGATAAAAAAATTATTAAAGTATAGTAATTCTCTTTTGTTAAACGTACAGCCTTCGAAGATACGGGCTATTGTTAAGCTCTCGTTGCACTTCTCGCGTGTTGGCGGGTGTTCTTTAGTGATTAGGTGCCCGTTGGTAAGCCTTGTAGGTCATATCATAAGTCGTGTAAGGGACCACTTCCTCTCTTCGGATGCTACGACAGGAGCTGCTTCATGGGTTAACATTAGTTTTTGTATGTTTCAATTTATTTGGAGGGCTATTGTCCCATAAGTTCGTATGGGGTCAAGATAGCTTTACTACGACCTGGAAGAGCAAGAGCTTCTTTTGCTGCCAAGACAGTTCATTACCTGTAATGCCTACGTGTGCCGGTGATTAGATAAAATTGATCGATGTTCCATCATCATATAACTGTTTTGTAATGTTTAAAATGCATCCTATCCTAGGGTGGTCTGGAGACTTGTTACTCATGGCTTTTAAGGCACTCAAAGAGTCTGATACTACTACCAAATTTTCAACTGGTGATTTCATGACTTATCGCAGAGCCATCCCGATGCAATTGATTTCTGCAGAATATATACAGGGTTTGCATCGGGTGTGACAAAGGCAGAACCTGTTGAAGTATCTGATTTAGACCCGCCAGTGAATATTAATAAGAACTCCGATATAGAGGTAATTATTTTAATGAACATTACTGTATATTCTACAGGCTTTGTACTTTATTTTCTAAATCTTGTCAGTTTCAGATTTAATTTAGGTTTTAAATAGGTCCAAAGGAGGAATGTCATTTCGAATCTTGTTTATTCTGACCAGTTCCAGCTTTCCTATTTCAGTGGACATTCTTACAGCAAAATGGAGCGTGGTGTAACCAATTTTTGTCGAAATTTGGTAGGAAATTTGGGTTGAAAAATGCACTTGTAGCAGGATGTGTGGCTTGGGTTTACAACTCCGTCATATAGTTGAAGGCGATTATACCTACTGTCGTTAATTTCTTGACTTGCCTTTATCTCATGTCATTACGTATTATTTAAGCTATTTATTTGTTTTATTGTACCAAATTCTAACAAGATATTCATTACCTAAGATTTTCATTAAGTCAGATGCGTAAGGTTATAATTTTTATTAGAAATGTTCTTTTGCATTTTTTCAAATATTGGTAAGTGTTTTTTCAGTATGTTCGAAAAATAATGAATTAATTGATGAATTATTTCATCAAAGAACTTTTTTTTTCATTTGGTTTGATTATAATCTATGGCTTAAAATAACATATAATGTTTGACTTTACGTAATAGATGTATAAGAATGTTATGTCCTGATTTAAAATGCTAAAATTTAAGATTTTATAGCTGTATATTTCATTTAAATTGTATACAATGTATTTCATATTATCCTGACCTATATACTCTAAAGTTCACGGGAATTTAAAGCTATTTCTTTTGTGTGAAGAGGGCAATTTAAGCTCTCATTGGGTCTGTTATTTTTGCTAGAAGTAAAACCTTGGAGGCGTTTCTGGAGAACAAAAGGCGAAGAGAGGAACTGTTTATTTTCTGAATTAAGAAGTCTATTAAATTAATTAAGTTTAAGTTGCCTCCTAGTAATTAGGGGGGACATTAACCATTCACCGGCTATATAGAGGACACAATAGCTGAGACAATGAGACAGCTCTTGAATGCAGTCCGAACAAAAGAGAGTCGACATGGAAATTCAAAAGAGGATTTAAAAAGAAATATATCTCGTGTTTTCCCGAACACGCGAGGGGCAGGAATGGCGGTAGGTCCAGCAATTACAGAGGCAGCTGCCCAGCTGGCACCCTCTCAAAGCCGGACCCTTTTCACGGCCATTTTTCCGGATAACAGAGGAAAAAATGGCGGAATAGTTAATGGGGAAACTTTTGATTTTCCGACGAGGGATATGATCTATTGCAGCGTCGCAATCGGCACGCTGCTCTCAGAAGGGGAATGACTTTGGCCCCGGTTCAGATTTTGTTTTGACTCTGGAAAATTGCTTAGTAAATACAGCTTGGGCTGTTTTCTAGTTTCGCATTGTTCCGCGGAATCCAAATAGCGTTAATATTTTAAACATCATCCCTTAAATCAATTAGGAAAAAAGAAGTTATTAAACTTGGAATTTTGCCATTGTATTAAAAATTATCCTTGACTAGATAAATTCCCGTCCTTTAATAATATCGAATTCTACTGTCTGAACAAATCCGAAACTTAGGAATACATCTTGACAAACGTTTAACTTGGAATTCTCATACTTAGTAGAAAAAAGAAAGAAAATTACTACAAAAAATGCACTAAGATCCCAATTAAGTACAAAAGACTCATATCATTAATATTATAAGACCTGTTAGAACTTTAGGAGTACAGTTTTTGGGCCCCACTAAGCCATCGAATTTCTTCAATTTTATTATTTTTTTATTTATATTGTGGACTATAACCTAGTTATTAAGTTTTAAATATCTCCCTGACTCCTGTAGAAAAAATCCGTAAATATGATACATCTTCACAAACTTTTAACTTCGAATCCTGATACTAGAAGAAAGAAACTCGCCATTTCAGGTTACTTCAATACTTACTAGAAAATCGCTCAAATACTTAAATTAATTAAAACATATTCATATAAATGACTTAGAGGATCTATTTGGACATACGAAGTAGACCTCTGTAGGGTTCCACTAAGCCTATCGCATCTTATCCTTACAAACCTAAAATCATCTTTTACAAACGAACTGTTTTACTAAGCTTAACTACTAAAGGGATTATTAACATATGCCGATGATGTAATGATAGCTGGAAGATCTCATAATGTCAAAGAGTCTTTTGGGAAGCTGGAAAGGGAGGCCAGGACATTTGGCCTAGAAATTAATGAAGAGAAGACAAAAATTATGATCATGAGGAAAAAGAAACCCAATTGACACCAGATGTGCTACACAATTGGAAACTACACATTCCAATGTGTTGATAGTTTTAAGTATCTTGGTGAACAGTTTAATGAAGCATTGGAAGAGGGGGAGATTCAGGCACGCATTATCTCGGCCAATAAAGCTTTTTTCTCGATAGCTCACCTTATGAGAAGTAGTTTAGTTAGCCGCTTGACCAAGTTAAGGCTATGTAAGACCATCATTAGACCAGTCGCAGCATATGCATGTGAGACATGGGTACTTAAAAAATCAGCAGCTGAAAAGACGGATATCTTTTAACGCAGAATTTTAAGGCGCATTCTGGGACCCGTGAAAGAAAATGGGGTATACCGTCTTAGAAAGAATAGAGAAGTATTTTCCCTATATGACGATGTGAAACTTTCCGACTATGTCAGAATTCAATATCTAAAGTGGTTGAGTCACCTCCGTAGAATGGGTGATGGCAGAACCGTCAAAGGGCTGTATAAGGATTGTCCAGAAGGAGTGAGAGCTCGAGGGAGGCCACGAAGCAGATGGAAGGACAGCGTCGCAGAGGACCTCCGAAATCTTAACGTGTCTCTTGCTACAGACCGACAAAACTGGGAAAGAGTGATTAAGCAGGCCAAGGACCGCCTTGTGCGACTGTCGTGCCTATGAAGAAGCAGAACTACTAACGGGAAGTGCAGAGAAGCGATTTAGTCTATATCAAAATTATTTATTTTGCACAGGCTGGATGAGTCCAAGAAGCTGTTTTGTTAGTAAACAACTTTTTTAATATTATTCCTTTCAATTTAAGCATTAATACCCTTTTAAGACAATTATAACACCTATTTAATCTATCAAAGTAGAGCTTTAGGGTCCAGTAAGTAATTCATCTCGTATTTAACCCTTACCATCCTTTGTAAAATCCTCAATGCTCCGTACTCTGTTACGAATGGCATCATCCTTAATGACCTTAATGAACCCAATATAAATCCTATCATGACAAACTTATTGACTTTCAAACCCACTAGTTTTAAACCTAGCAACCTCTTCAATTCCTGATAATCCTCCGAGGCGCCTGGCAAGAAGGAGGCGTCCCGACCTCAGTACTACCACTGGGTAGTTTCCCTAATTGCCTGTATCCATGCCATTATATACTATTCATTATATCATACTTATAATAGTTGAGGTTCACTTTAGGTGTGCTCAGGTAGTTTTATTTATTTATTTTTTTGGTTAGTATCGTCTGCTATTCCGGTTGCAATGCATAGTTAAATAGTTCTGAGAATAAATCAATTCGGTAAATAAAATTCGAAATTAAGGTTTAAAAGTTCTTGTTAATATTATTTAATAGTCAGTGAAATATTACTGATTTTTCTAAAAATTAATGTTTTGACCATGCTACATAAAATTTTTGTAACCAATTATACTTAACATATACATACTTATCGAACAATGTAAATTTAATACAAGCGAAACCGTGGGTACAGTTATTATGTATATATTAATATTTGTATATACCTATTCAATTATCATGTATAAATGTATCAGTCATTTGAGAAACACCTCATGTCCATTTTTGGCCAAAATTGAGTTAGACATATTAAATTGTTGGTGAAGGCTTGACAAATCCAATACTAATAGTAATTTGATTGGTTTTACCTTTTATTTCATACCTGATAACATATTGTATAGTCAGTCATTTGAGAAACACCACATCTCCTACAAGGTTTATAATTTTTTTAAATATCAAAATAAAAATAATAAAATTTTAGTTTGTAGAATTAGCTTACCAGACCCCTCTAGAAGCATGCATACAATATATATATATGATGTTAAATTATGGACCAGTTTTTTTTTTGATTTCCCGAAAGTTTACTTTTTTTGGATATGAGGTGTTTCTCAAATTAACGATTTCAATGTATTCCTAACAGGTTCGGTTTAATAAAACTCAATTGACTATGTTAATAATTTAAATTTATGTTTGTAGTTTACGATATTAATATATTTATATAAACGTACTAACAATTCGTTTTGCATATGAAATGAATGTTGGGATTTATATTTAATACCTTTGTACCATATGAAAAGTGAAGGTGTGACATTCAAAACGAAGCAGTAATTCACAATTACTTAAATGTTTGAGTAAATTTAAAATATCAATAGGTACAGTTATTTTTATAATGGAAAAAATAAAATAAATATTTATGATAAAATTTAATTGTTATTATCATTAAATCAAATATTTACAATAATTTATTTATTTTAATATGTGTTATGTAACTCAGGAGCCGTGGGTTATGGTTGATGCTAAACCTGCACGACGTTACGGCGCTGTATGATAGTAGCTTCGCCTTTCAAGACAACGGCAAGGCGCAATTTTGAATATAGCTCTTCCCATTATAGTAAACACCCAAACGAACACATTATATTAATACAGTTTCCGTAGGAGATAGTTACGTTTGATAACCGGTGACTTTATTAGAATATATTGATCAATATCAATTGATATATTGCAATTATTCGAGACATGCTCAAATACAGCAAGAGGATCGCTTACCTAACATCCATATATTAATTTATTGCCAACGGTTATATGAAGTTAATATCATGAAATATAATTATATAAACTCGTCCTGTTGACAGAAATCTGTATAAAATTAGTAAGTGCTCATATTAAATAGCATTTAAACGTCGATTGATCATCCATAAGCTTACATTCTGTAAGCTTGTGTGTGTGAATAATAAAGAAGATATACATAATGTGAAGACATTTAATAATTTCTTTAAATATATATATAAAATATGTCTACAGCCCCGGTGAATAAGTCGGATTTTGCTCAGAGAGAGTCAACCGCTTTCAGATAACCGGAATCGTATCGTAGTTCTTGGCTTGAAATGAAGTTGTAATATAAACAACTCCTTTTCAAGCCAATGTCTTACTTAGCACCTTATTCACTAAGAAATTAACTCGATTCCGCTTACTTAAGCACAAAAAACTCATTTTGGATAAAATTAGATTTATGCTTATGGCTTTAGAGATTCAATCCTGATCAATTCTTTCAACTTCTTTTTGACGACGTTCCGAAACTATGTTATCAATTTGGGATGATTATGAGACCAACATTGTCTCGAAACATCGCGTAGAAGAAGTTGAAAGAATTGGCTGAATCTCGAGAACCATAAGTTTTAAATATATATATATACACTCAGTATACACAGACGATATAGAGCCGAGCATTTTACTAGGTGGATATTGTTTCCTAGCAGCTGAGAAAAATAAAAATATGAAATCTATTGGGAGGTGGAGCAGTCTTCCCTTTATGTTATATAATATAAAAATATATACAGTGAGATAAGATTCGAAAGGTGACAATAATACGAAAACATAGTACGAGAAAATGTTTCTAAAATAAAAATCTCTACGTATTTCGGCCACCTGCGTTCTTCTAAGATTACCGTCTTATAAAGAATCAGGAAACGTTTATTTCGAAAATAAAACGAGGGAACGGGTTATAATATAACCTTGTTTATATAATTCTAGTTTTTTATGAGCCTGTAGAAGGACGTAGCAGTAACAATCCACAACAACAACGCCATCTTATTGTTGAACAACACGAAAGGGTCAGTCAGTTTTTCCTAACAACTTGGGCCCCACGAACCCTTCCAGTCTTTGGCCTCCGATAGCTTTCAATTCCATTCGACTCACGCACTCCGAATCTCACGCTATTCGTTCTATTTGCGGCTCGGCTGAAGGATTAGCAGAAAAAGGTTAATAGTATTCTTTGAGCTAAAGACTATTCGATTTCTGATGTTTTTTTGTGTGCTAAATACAGCGAAGTAAGCACGGCAAGTGGTATAATTTTTCCGAGTGGTTGTGACCAGACTTTAGGGAGCGGAGTGGCTCAGTGGTAGAGCACTGAGTTGCCATGCCGGAAATCCTGGTTCAAACCCCTACGCGGCCAAGGATATAGGACCCTCCTGGGGCTCACCTAGCCTCTATAATACGTTATAAAAATAGGGTACCCAAAATAAGGGTCGAAAATTTGGCGGTTGAACGCGACCTAGGACAAGTCACCTCCTTGCAGAACCGCTGTCCATGAAACAGTACAGGTTGTGACCTGACTTGTACATGACTAGTCCAACATATATGAATATCCCAATGCGAAAAGATAAAGAAGCATTTTTATGAAGAAAAATTTAAAGTGTTCTTAAATATTTTTATTTAAAAAGAAAAGATATGTCCTAGACTAGGACTCGAACCCGGGTCGTCCAGATTGCTAGTCTGGAACTCTACCATTTGAGTTATCCTGGCTCTATCAGGCTCACTCCCCGGTCATATCCTTTCTTTTCAATGATCCCATGTCCCCGCGTTCTCGCAATTTGCGATGTATACGAGGGGAAGAATATTCTTTGAACATTTATTTAATTTGGATCTTGTTGACTTACGTCATTATATATTATTATAATTTATTTTATTTTATTAGTTATTGATTTTATTTATTTTTAAATATTTTTATTTGAAAAGAAAAGATATGCCCAGGATCGGGATTCCAGATCGCTAGTCTGGAACTCTAATAATTGAGCTATTCTGGGTTTATCAGGCTCGCTTCCCGGTCATGGTCATATCATTTCTTTGTGTTCTTATTGACGGTGAAAAAAAAATCTCGGGTGGAGGTCAAAGAAAGAGTTTCTTAGATAGGGTTGAACTGTTTTAAATCGCCGTTTCGACACAGTTTACAGGTCTCCTTCAAGAATTAATCAAACGGTGGTTGACTAATAGGGAATATATAGGTATATAGAGTTATAGAGCAGGGATAATGTGATATATAAGAGATTTAAAATACTCTATGGAGATGGATGGCAAAAGAGAGCATATTTAGTTTATGTATTACACAAACTATATACGTATATTATGTATATATTACATGGCAGGAGAAGAGGAAGACCAATAACATAATGGTAGAGATAAATAAGAAAGATGGAGGCATCGAGGAAGAAGATTGGATGAATAGGGAAAAATGGCAATCGAAATGCTGCACAAGTATACACCTGCACACATAAATAAATACACACACATACAGATATATCAAATATATATATATATATATATATATATATATATATATATTTATATATATATATATTGAAAAAGGGAATGGTCAACAGAGACATTAAATAAATATTAATACATTAGTGGAAAAATTCCAACTAAAAACCTTAAGTCTCTTATGGTTTACATGAATTGTATCATTTTTGTTTTAATTTAAAGATTACTGTATATACTAGTTTATATATTAGTCATGGTATTATTGAAATAACAGCAAAATTATTAACTAACCAGATATTTTATATTATTAAATATATAATATATATTAATTGTATGAACTGAGCAACTGTGAACGCGTCGACGTCCAATTAGCAGACACGGTTAGCAATATCGTTGTGGTTTCATTCGCTTTTCCTTCTAATGAGGTTCGCTTTCCGGTCAACAGCTGTACAAAAGCTTGTAGGGTCCACTCTGGTCTTATTGAAAACTAATTTAATATATATTTATTGTTTACAGTGATTATATTAATTAATAAATAAGTAAATTAAAATACGAAATAATACAAAATATGACTTAAAAAATATTAGAATACAATGGAAAATTAATTACAAAAGACTCATATACATGTTTATTATAAGACCTATGTAGACTTACGAAGTAGACCAATGGTTTTCCGCTAAGCTTTTGAATTCCTCTCATGTGAAATCCTTAAATCCTTATTGCTTCATAAAATTCTCAATCCACTTTATTTTGTTATCGATAAAGTCATCCATAATCACCTAGATATACCATTTTTTACTAATTTGACGCTAACTCAATACATGTCCTCTAATGGAAAACTTCATTCCCACTCACTTCAATTCCATTGGATACAGAGGAATTCGTGAAGCTCCAAAGCTCTACTCCGCAAGTCTAAATAGGTCTTATAATAGCCATGTATATGAATCTTTCGTAATTAATCGGAAGGGAAGAAGAGCATTTCTTTAGTAAGTGTTTAAGTAGCCTGAAACGGAGAATAGTTTCTTGTATTTTTAGTCTAGGATGAGGATTCCAAGTTAAACGTTTGTCAAAATGTAATCCAAAGTCTGTGGGATATTATTAAAATATATAGCAGGACAGGAAGTGATTGATTTCCTACGAAGGGTTAAAGGTTATTTGACTGGATTTATGGGAATTTATTTGTATCCTCCAGTCTTTACACCATTCTTCAAGATTTGGGATTGAAGAGTATGGGACGTAATAACCGGATCATTGTTGACTGATAATAGACATGTTTCATCAGCAGTCGTTTTAAGGATAGTATTAGGATGATTTGGGATGTCAGCTGTATAAACTGTATAGATGATTGTGGCGAGGGTACTGCCTTGAGGGACATCAGCAGATTGAGAGAATAGGAATTAAAATACATTACCGTGGTCTACTTTTTATCACCTGTTAGTGAGATAGGATTGGATAGTGAGAAAATAAGTCACCTTTTAAGTTGGATTTGTTATTTGAGTGTTACTAGTAAATCCCATTATGTACCATTCATTGTATTTACTTGTTGTATTGATATAATACAGTTTTAAGTTTCAATGAAGGGATTTTAAAATATACATGTCCAAGCTATACTAGATAATGAGTTTACATTATACTAAGATAGACTTTTGCAGTACATCAGAATACTCCACGCTGGTTAGGGATGGTTAGGACCTAGATTGGATGCTCATGACCAGATGGCGAGGAGATAGTGGCCGGGTCGTTATCAATTCTTCTCGGGCGAGGAGATGATAGATCGGGCTGTTGGAGGAGAGCCTCCCCATCCATCAACTTCATGTCTCCATTAGGGTATTACCACCGAGCTTCTTCTTCGATCAATCCGCATCTTCTTGTTAATACTTAGGTTCTGAAAGTCGGTCCAAGGCAATATGGGTCTTGCAAGGGATACTTAGGGGGTGCTTGTAATAGCAATAATAAGTAACATCATTGTGAATAATGTCGGCATTAACATATCCCTCCTTCAAGAGAACAATATCATAAAAAGAAACCTTTTTTTCCAATTACAGGTTTTGAAAGTTCCACGGGAGTTAAGGAATGATAGAAAATCAAACCCCCTACAGTGTAACTTATAACTTATTTCTTCATTTAACTCATCTTTAATCTACGTATCTATTTAAGAGGATCGTATTTTAAACTAATTTAGGAGCAATAACAATGAAAACCGATAAAATTCGTTACTTCAAAAATACATTACTGTACAAAATGTTTTTGTTCTACAGGCTAAAAGCTACTAAGTATAGATTATATTTTACTGCTAAAAAGCAACGTCATAACGTAATTAACGTAATTTTATTACTAGATATTAGAATGTTCCATGTTATTTTTTAAAAAATATTTGGGAAATTGTTAAAGTATATCTATTATATACATGGTAATGTGAACATCCAGATCAAAAACTGTTATTACACGTTTTTTCCCAAACCACTTCACTCCAATATATTGATGAGGTAAGATTAGTCTTTCTTGAGGAAGAAAATGGTCTAGATGGATTTCCGAAAAAAATTTCTTAGTAAGAAAAACTGTTTGAAGTGTACAGCACACGGTGTACAGTGTCAACTTATGAGCTCACTACTAGCTCTGAAGAAGACCCTCAATGTGGGTCGAAACGTTGGCTTTAAAAATAAACCGTTCTTCTCAATTAATAAGAGAATTTTTTGTGACCTCCAACCGAACCAGTTTCTTCCTCATTAAAAATAAGGTCAACTAATATTGTTCAATGTTAGTCTTTTATAATTAATTAACTATTTTATTAAACTAAATAATTACTTAAGACATAAGGATCAGTATCCCAGCTAAGAAACCATTCACAGTGCTGTTTTCAACCATCACGGCCTGTTGGTCTAGGGGTATGATTCTCGCTTCGGGTGCGAGAGGTCCCGGGTTCAAATCCCGGACAGGCCCAGGTTTTTTTAAATTAATAAATTACTTTTAAAAAATCGAAAACAATTTTTTTAATAATTACATGAAATTTCACAGACGGTCTTAAACCCTAAACATAGAAATCTTAAACTGAGTACTCCCAGTTCTATCCTACTTCATTAGAACAAATATAGAATATATATGTAATAAATTAATACTTAATGAACTGTATTGAAACAGAATAAGCTCCTTCAACGTGGACTACGGACATCTGCAAGAACTCGAGTTATGCGGAACGGTATGCGAGAATATGTTGCAACCTGTTGCCTCAGCACCGTTGCCCTGGCACCAAGTTTAAATTGGCTCTAAGATCCTATCAGCAGAGTTGGTCCTAGCTGCGTCTCCCAACCAACCTTAATGTTTAGTCGCTTATTAGTTAGGGAGCAGATATTCCGGCTGATATTGTTTGCTTGAGCTCAACCAGCGGTTAATTCTGCTTTTCCAGTATTGTTATATATGTTTAGAATTGATGTTTCCTCAGTTACCTGAACCTAATTGGTAAATATCATTAAAGCAATGGATCAGAAATTAGATCATTGAATGTATCCGTCACACACATCCTTATAGTTAAAAATCCTTGGCTATTCCGTCCTTCGGAAGGGAAGTAAAATTGGGGTACCGAGCCTGTACGGTGTCAGGTTCTCGTTAAGAGGTCCCGCTGTAGCATTGTCCGATTATCCATATCAGCATAAAGTGACATTATACGAAAAAAAAACTATACCAATATTATTAATGCTTTCTATTATAAAGATACAATTAACATACTAGGAAAAGTAAATACAACAAAATTAGTGGTATCCCAATTCATTTTTACCCATTTTAGTTTCGATAGGACTATAAACAAAGTAATTTCCAAATTATGCAGGTTTTATGTGCCGCGTTGGCCCAAATTGATAATTTTTCAACCTTAGCAACCTCGTAACTACTGCAGCACTATTACTGATACTCCTAAGGTTCCGAAGATTAGTAACCGAAGTAAGTTTGCTTCAACAAATTTAAAAAAAAGCATATACCGCAACAAAACATGAACTGTTGCAGAGTTCAGTACGTGGTAGTGACTGCAATGCTTCTAAGCTAACGGCTGCGTTACGAGTAATTTATTCAATATCACTCTCAATCGCTAGTTTTATTGTTCCCAATTAAAGGTTAGTATCTTATAAAAGAGAAATAGAACTAATTTGAATTAAAATTATGAAAACAAATAATTTTGATAACATATTTAATGGAGTTTCAAGCTAGAGTTTATGAAGGTAACATCTACAGTGCATAAGTATTAATGATAATACAGGGAAAATTATACACAAATTAATAATGAAAAACAATTTATATACGTTCAAAGTAAATCTATCCCTTTGAAGGATCGCTTCTTTGTTGGCATATTCCATACACGTGTACCGAATAATTAATTAGTTTCAATATAAAGTTTTAACATAGGTAATACTCATTGAGGAGAGTAGCGTTCCTGTGATGTAAATCACAATTTCGAATCCGGCTTTGGCAGGCATTTTTTTAATCTGTTAATAGCTATAATGAGATCTGTGGGATCTGCAGATCCTTCTGCGGCTCACCCAGCCTCTATAAGTGCGAAAAAACTAGCGGTTGATTGTAATCTCAGTCAAGCCATCTTATAGTCTCTACCATGTACTGAACCCAAGACCCTTCATGGGTTACAGTGGTACAGTTTTTTAAAAATCTAAATTGATCAATATAAAAACTTATAAATTAAATTATATAAATATATGTCATGCACTAAATAAAAGGTTCCTGAATAAAAGAGAAGTATCTAAGGACACAAAGTTGAGAGTATACAAATCTACTTTTCTCCCCATATTAACATACTCCTCGGAATATTGGGCATTAACCACCAACACCAGGATCCAGACTTCAAAAATGAGATTCCTTAGGAAGATCCAGGAGAAATCAAGACGAGACTGAATCCGCAACTCGATCATTAGATCAAGCTTTGAAGTGGAGCCTGTAGAAAGAGTCATTGAAGAAAATAGTCTAAGATGGTTTGGACATGTTTTAAGAATGGAAATCAACAGGCTGGCCAAGATGATATACGAGGCTAAGGTTGAAGGAAGAAGGTCCAGAGGAAGATCCCGACATACCGTGGAAGATGGTGTTAGGGAAAGCTTCGCAAAGAGGAGACTGCAGTGGAATGGAAGGAGAGAAATGGTAGAGGATCGTACGGTGTGGTACGGTTCAGTGTGTGAGCGGTAGAGAAGATGGATTATGATGATGATGATAAATATATGTCTGAACAGATCTTTAAGTATCTTTGGGAAAAGAAATTAACTTCTGGATCCGAGATAGTAAAAAAGCTTTAGAAATATAGAACATAAAACCAGATGCAGCAGTACAAAAAGATGCCTTCAGAAATATAGTGTTAAACTTTGGATTTCAGGGTACAAGCAATAAGATAACAGGCACGAAATGGTCGGAAGAAAGAAGGAAGAGTAATGGTGAAAAGAGGAAAGAATATTGGAGGAAAAGAAAACAAATGAGAAGTAACTGAAATTGGCACGTAGTCCCTCGTTGGCCCAAAAGGAGGGTAAAAAGTTATTTAAATTCCAAACAGTATTTTGAAATGTATCACAAATTTTTTTCATAAGAAAGTCAATAACCATGATTTTCAAAATTTTGTTGTATCATTGGCTAGTAATGAATATTTAAACATCTATGTACTAAATGATGTATAGCTCTATGAATGAATGAATGATAGATCTATATTTCTACCTAAATATACCTATCTACGTTTTGCGTTCCATTCTTAGGGTTTTTTCACTCGTTTAATAACTAATAATAGACTCAAAATAACACAATCGATTATTCATCGACCAAACTGTTGAGCCTAGATGAATCGATAGTCTTTAAAGGTTTCTTCTCTAATTGACACGAACGGGATTACGTGGGCGCTTTATCAGCTGATATTATCATCTCTCTAAGTAATTTTAGTTAACCTTTAAAATCCCGGGAACATAAGCAGATGTCTATTTTAATTCAATTACGGTACATCAATGGCACCCGTTGATGATTCAATATCATCATTATAAATATATCATCATTCCTGAAGAATTATTCCTGCGTTGATTATTATTAGCTAATGAGCAATTAGCCCTGGCAATTACGGACCGGGTTTGTCGATAATACAATTTACATTCTCCATAGTCAAATCAGAATCCTCGCATGTTTGGACTGAATGTACGTAAATGAAAAGCGATGCAGTTTTTTTTTACATTTTTATTTATCCATAAAAAATTACACTTGTACTATCAGTATTATTAATATAAAAATGACATTTGTCGGATGAGCAGACTACCAATAAAACTTTTCCCCTTTTGAGACATCAATCGTCAATACCAAACCAAGAAAAATAATATATAATTGAATATTAGAGTAAAAAGAGTACATACAGCCCCGGTGAACAAGTGGTTAAGTATACTTTTCTCCAAAATGAGTTTCTTGTACTTAGTTAAGTGTAATCGAGTTATTTTCGTTGTGACTAAGGGGCTAAGTAAGACATTGGCTTGAGAAGGAGTTATTACTTATATTGCATCTCCTTTTCAAGCCGCACCGGAGTGAAGTGATTTGAGAAAAAAGCTTGTTACATAGTTTTCGACCTGAATTTTCATATTTTTTTTACCATGGTCACTTGCGCTGAAGTAGTTTGATCCTGTGAACCTTCTTTGTCACAAGTCGTTGGTTCACAGCCGGGCAAGTGGCAATAAGAGTTAAATGATTCTTGGGAACGGAATAAATGATTCTTGGGTATAAATATCAATCCAAACAATTAGGGGCAATTATTTATAAACCTTAATTAATCAATAAATCAATGTTTGGGAAAGAAGCAGAAATCAAGGCTGAGAAATCTCTGGGAGAGGAACCAATGTAAATATATTGACTTTTTGGAGCATCATCAAAGATCGGATTTGATGTCCGCCAAGCATCCTAAGGAAGATTTATTATGTATGTACCTAGAACTCAACTTATCTATTTTTAACATTTACGAAACTAGTACTCTTTAAAAAAAAAATTCTATTATCTTTGGTCAGCAGTCCGACAGTTGGCCTTAGGGTTTTTCAAAAATAGTAAAAATGAGTTAAGGTGTTATGCTCTCCTTTAGAGGAGAGCTCAAATGGCGATCCTTAACCTGTGCTTTGTCAGGTACTAGTTAAAGATCTCTAACCTAATTATACCTGGATAGGCATAATTTAGGACTCCCACTATGGCATCGCACTATTAGCCATAATAGCTTATATTGACGTTAAATCAATAAAAAATAACAAAAAATTCATTTACAAAATAATCTTTTAATTGCTTAATAAAAACTTTGATATTAATACGGCCATATAAGGGGAAAATTAGAATGGAAATTCGATGGTAATTATATTTGTCCAGTAAATGCTTGTGGATAGATTCGATGAGCTGTTTCTTTTATCGTTTTATTATTGCACGAGATTTCCAAGTTAGTCACTTGTTCAAATTATGTTATTAGTTATAACATTGGTGACCTCTGCTATTTTTATTTATTTACTCATTTTTAAATTTTGTATTTTTAAATTAATTTTTTACCTCCACTATCTCCATTTTTATACTATCAACAATTAATGTATTTTTAAATAATAATAAAGTACTTTATTGTATCCAGTTCACAATATTGTATCCGAAATGCAATATTGTACTACTACAACAAATTTTGGTTAAAATCCTCATATCTAATTAGCATTATTGGATTCAAAGGTAAACATGTCAAGGAGCGAGTAGATAATGGCTTCTTGTTACTGATAGAAGATGTCAAAGCTAATTAGTGAGTAATATCCGGAGAGGTTAATTTAAATCATCTTTGATTTGATGGTTAATTGATTATTTCTAATAATAAAGATATTTTGACTATTTATGTTTAGTGCATGATTATAAATAATAATAGATTTAAAACAAGAAGAAACCAACTATATTTCTATTTTGTCATATTAATTATTCATACATCAAGGATGGAAAAATGCAATTGAATGAGCAGGGGGATAACCAGGAGAGGAAAATCATGTTTTACCAAATACACGACAAATATAGATATTTAAAACGAGGTTCAGTTTGTATTGAATCGTTTAGAACTTCGTGGAAATTATTCTACTTTTTAAAGTATTTTATATTCCCTGGCTGGGATTCAAACTCGGGTCGTCTGCATCTCTAGTGCAGTGCTCTAACTCTGAGCTACCAGAGGTCTTATCCAAGCCAGACAAATCCATTCTCTTCACTGATCCTTTATCCCCGTGTTCCGCAATTTTGGCGATGCATACACGGGAAGAATGTTATTTGAACATTACTTTAATTGGGATCTTGTTGACTTACACTAGAGATGGAGACGAACCGGTTTCGAATCCCGGCCAGCACAAATCTTTTCTATTCAAAATAAAAATAACAATAGATCACCATCAAAAGAACAATAAATAAAAATATATTATATATATGAAAGTGACGTGTCAACAAGATCGCAATTAAAGTAATGTTCAAAGAATAAACATTCTTTTTCCGCCCAGGAAAAATCTTTTCTCTTCAAAATAAAAACATTTCAAAATAATCACCATCAAAGGAACAATAAATAAAAATATATTCTCCTTTTAATTTATTCATTTTCACGATAGATTGTCAATTCTGCAGGCTCAAGCACTATATTCTATACATATAAAAGATCTTGTCCTGACTGAAAGACCATTGCAGACCCAAAACGGCATAAGCTAGATACTTAAAATTGGGACCTTAGGTACGAGGGTGGTTTGAAAAGTTCTCGGAATCGCAGCTAGATGTCAGTGCTAGATATGAGTGAACCCGTGGCGTAAGTGGTGGTGACGACTATTTGTTGTAGTTTTTTGAGTAGCAACAACAACAAACAACGTCCGCCCCCACACACGTGCTTTGGCCATGGCAAAACTTCAAGAACTGAGGTACGAATTGTTGCCACGTCCACCTTATTCACCCGATTTGGCACCATCAGACTTTCATCTCTTCCCCAAGCTGAAAATTTTCCTAGGTGGACGTAGATTTCCTACAACGGAAGAACTGACAATCGAATTTGAGAGGTATTTTGCAGACCTGGAGGAATCTCATTTTTGAGATGGGGTCAAGGCTTTGAAACATCGCTGGACCAAATGCATTAGTCTACGGGAGGCTACGTTGAAAAATAAAATCAGTTCCACCGAGGTAAGACATTTCTTTCTAGTACATTCCGAGAACTTTTCAAACCACCCTCGTACATTGTATAAGGCCAATGCGCATTAAGAAAGGATTTTTTAAAATTCCACCCTTAAGTGGTTGTAATGGGTGAAAAACGTATGAAATAAAAATACGTCATTTTTGAAGCGAGTACCATAAAATTTTAGATTTAGCTTCTACATTCTAAATAAAGAATTACATGTTTTTTATATTCTGAAAATGTAAAATTGGGAAAATCCGTAGCCTGTTAAGTTAGAGGTGAAAATAAATAAGCAGGCTTTACTTTTAAATATAATAATATTTGTATTCAAGATTTTGCAACATTTTTAAAGTTAGGACCATGAAATTTTAGAATTAGCTTCTAGCTTTTGTTACATGTAAAATAAAAAGATACATTTTTTTGAAAATCAACCCCTAAAAGTGTATAATAGCGATTGGAAGTTTGTATGAAATAAAGATTTTTTTTACGTAATTTAATAATTATCGACGTCAGATATGTTATTTCTTGTAGGTCCCATCGATAAATCTGATATCTCCTAATCGTCATGTTTTCCCCCAAAGAATACCCACTTTATTGAGGCTGATGAGACCAAGCAGATTCTGCAGACCCCACAGAGTGCATCTATGGTTGTTAAGAAATTAAATAACTCATCTGCCACAGCGCGATATGAGTAGTAACTCAGTGCTCTACTCAGTGAGCTATCGCGCTCCCTAGAAAGAACTTTAAGAATCAGTATTTATGTTCGTTGTTCGAATAAAAAAGAATTTTTAAGAATATAGTTAGAATTTATTTATTATTCAGTTATATCAAGTTTCGACGTACAAATGATGTTTAACCGACATATGGTCTTTTACAGATTAATTTATGTCGATATACAAATTATTTTGGTTTATTCAAACTTTTTTCCTATAATATAACCGTCAATATATAGGCCAGCGGCCCTGGCCTAAATATTACGTATATATATATATATATATCTGTATTTGAAGGTCGTAATAAAAGAGAGCTGCATTTTTGATATGTTGTAAGGGCATGTCTGAGTAGTGTAAATCTAAGTTTGCAATCCAAAAAACGGATGGGAAAACTTTTGGTGGCCGAAAAACCTGGAACTTTTCAGAGTTAATTCAGTTTTTGGCGGATATAATGATCATTATTTCCGTTAATTAAAATTTCTTCTGCATGCTTCATTTAAAAACCTCATTATTTTTCTCTAAAAAACAAAAAAACTGTTGTGAAAGGATAATTTTTCTCATTTATCTGGTAATAAAATCTAATCTATAGAAAGTCGGGTAAATGTTTGATATTATAGTGCATACAATATTATTGAATATACATAATTAAAGTAGTTCCGGCCCCATTAACCAATCAAAATCAGTTATAAACTTACAGTTTCTGAGAACGAATTTGATTGGTTAAGCTATAACTTAGCTTGGTAAGTTATAATTCAAAACTGACCAAGCGATCATTCACACTCTGACACTTGCCACGGTAGTCGGTCATTCCTATGACGTTTAGTTTGTGATTATATTTATGATCGCTTAAGTGTACGGAAACGCCAGATCAATCAAGATATTATATAAGCTTAGTTATTTAACTACATAATTTCTAGGTTAAAAAACTTAGCGCTCTTCCTATATACATATGTATATATACATAGGAAGAGCGCTAAGTTGCTGTCCCAAAGGTTCTGGTTTCATATTGGGCTGTAGCAAATAATTTTTTTAGTCTGTAGTTGATGATGGATCCTTCTGGAGTTCAACAAGCCTCTGTGGAGTGGATACCCTAAATTGGTGTAAAAAACCTATTGTTCAGCATGATCTAGGGCAAATCACCACACAGCAATGCATTTGTCCTAAAACAGTTAAGTCCCTACCAAGTGACTTAATGTGTGCATCTGGGTTGTAGTGGTAGATTATTTATTTTTTTCTTAGAAAATGTATCCGGTATATTCTACAAATATATTCGTTTATTGTATAATTGGAAGTATGCAATAAATTCAATTAATTGTAAGATTCGATTTATCAATTAATCAGGTAGTATCATTTTTATATATTTCTTGCGTTTCTTTATGAAATCAACAAAATGATTATGAAACCTTATTAACCTAAATGCAAACCTCCCAATGTTGTTATAATACTACGTTTATAGTGAAGGATATATTTAAACTTAAAAAAGTATCAAATAGAAAGAATGAATTCGAATGTTGAAACATGTTTACTATTCATAAAAAAAAATAAAATACAGAAGGCGCAGATCTATTTAAAAGCTACGGAGTTAATTCAGAAAATTCAATGAGAGCAGGCGCCGCTAATGGTCTAACGTCTTTCAAAATCTAATTAAAAAAACCTTCGCGATAGATTTTTTTTTTGTGAGATGTCAAAATACGTATAAGAAAAAAATACATATTATATACTATGGAGGAGTTCGACGGGTAATAGAGACGGCGGTGAAGGCACTCACTTGAGTTTTGAAGAACCCATTTCCGGTGATCGATTTCCTGTTGAGGCTGAGGGTGCCTGAGGGTGGTGGGTAGGTACCTCGTCAGGGCACGTCACGAACAGGCCGAGCTCTTGTTGTACCTTCGAACAAGTTTGATTAAAATGTTCTGTCATAAAATGATTTGTTATAACTTTGGTATATTATACTGTATACTTTAGGTATTATATATTAGGTATCTTATACTGTATAACAGACGAAGGGTCTAGGATTCAGTACATGGAAGGGACTTTGTAAGTTTGTGGAGGGAGCTGATTTAGTTGAGATAAGGTTTTCCTCCTAATTAATGCCACATACTTTATATTAGTGAACTTTTCGAGGGTCTGCAGAGCCGAGCTATAGATGAAATAATTTATCTGCTACAGCCGGATTCGGACCCGAGACCCACAGTTTAGCAGCTTACAGCTCAGCTTATTTATTTTTTTAATGTGGTTCAAAGCCCTATTTCTTCTCTAAACGTAATCAGTACGGGATGTAACTAAGACGAGAGGCTGCCATAAAGTGTATTCATGGAGGTTCAATTCCATGTGCCGGCCATGAAATATTTTTGTTCTCAACTGTACTCGAAACATTTTCCTAACACACCTAAATGATTTGACTCGTTTGGGTTTGATAGATTATTGAAGCAGCGCCATAAAAATATACAATGATATATTATATCATAAATTCGGGATTACACAATTGTAAAAGTCTTTGCCGATATTGTGTTCAGTTTTAATAATTAGGCTGTAGGTCGACTATTTATCTAAATGACCTGCGCAAAAGACGCCTCTGGCTATCTGCGCAAAGAGAAGCCACGCTCTTTCCCCCACCAGGACTCCTCGGCCCCACATCCGATTTTATAAATTTGTACCGAGTACGAGGTATTGTATATTAAACTAAAGATTCCTAATTCCTTCATGTATGTGGCAGATACTTAATACTGTATATAAACCAAAGTTTGTCCAGAGAGATTATTTAGTCAAGATCATACTCAACTATCAGGTTTTCCCCCTAATTAATGTAATACATCCCTCGTATCTAAAGGCACTGTATATTAAACTGAAAGGATTAGAGGTCGGCAATCGACTTGGTGGATTTAGAAAGCATCCTTAGGGCATATCCGGCCCTCTATAAATATTAGCAATAATAAGAATATACGTACTTTTGTTATATCAGAATTAAATAATGTTTAATCATAAAATAGGGAGCGGAGTGGCTCAGTGGTAGAGCACAGAGCTGTCATGCCGGAAATTCTGGTTAAAATCCCGCTGCGGGCAAGACTTTTATTTAGTCTGTTTGTAGTCGGAGAAGGATCAAATAGGATCTAGGACCCTCTTGGGGCTCACCCAGCCTCTATAAAATATTAAATAAATACCCAAAATAAAGGGTAAAATCCTTAGACAAGTCACCTTCTTGCAGAACCGTTGTCCATGAAACAGTACAGTCTCCACCATGTACTGAACCCCAAACCGGTAGTAGTGGTTCAGATTTTTTATTTATCGAAGTTGGCATGGGTGTGATAGCAATGCGAAGATTAAGGAACGTCCTGTAAAATCTTGAGCTTAGCAGCAGTGCACGAATTCCGAAAATATAATGAATGATAAGCTGACTTGAAGACGTCCAAGTGATGGACCGAGGCGTAGGTAGAAGGAATGATTTAACGTTGATCTTATGGATTAGCATTTGAGCTTTAATATATGTTGAAATTTGGACAAATCTATTGTATTTTTTTTTATCATGAAATAAGTTATGCTATGTTATAAATAAAACCACATAAATCCTACATTTAAATAATCGAATAAATCAAATATATTTCGTAACTATAATGATTTCACTAGTTATTATGATTAAAGGCGGATTCACTCAGCCAATATCAAGAGGATAATAAACCTGATCACGAATATGTTAGCTCCTTACATAACCATTGGCTTAGAGACAGTACTGAATAGTGTTTACAGGTTTTATGTTTTATAACAGGTATTTTCTATTGCCCGTGACCTAATCTCACAGCCATAAATCCGAAGGCAGCCAACCGCAGCGCTTTCCTTATCTCAACCCGGACCGGAGGAAGGAGTCTCGTTAGTGGGCTCGTTACAGAGGAACAAAAACCGAGAGGTCCTGGGTGCGAAGAGGTCCTGCAAAAACAACCGCCCCGGTCGGAATTTTCAACAAGGATGAAAAAGCGACAATACTTGATGATGCGTAACTGCAGCCGGTGAAGAAACTTAATGCCCTCCGAGTCCCGGGAGTGGTAATGGAACTCCTGGAGCGAGTTATCTCCTGCCTGGAGTCTAAAGGATCCGGAAGGATAAAAAGGGAAGAGTTTTGTGCAGAGGCAGCCATTGTTTGATCCGCGGCTGGAATGACCAATAGCCGTGATTTATTTGAAGTGGGATACATTTTTATCTCCTGGTTCATTCCAGTTTTTTTCCAGGGTTGTTCACCCTCGTGTTCGGTACCAGGTGTTGTTACGATACCAGAAGATTTACACCAGACCCCAATTCCTCCCTTCCAGTTATTAAATTAAAACAGTTCCTTCGAATAAATATCTTGAAATTGCTGTTATATTTTAGAATTGAAAAAATATACATTAAAAGAAATAAGTTACCCTGGAACGATTGTCTGAAGAAAATTTATCTACAATTTTTTTTCCATTATAACTCTATAACTCTCCTACCAAATTTTTCTGCATCCTTTTCAATGTAATCATATAAAAATTATCATATTTGACTATTTTATTTTATTTATTTTATTTTTATATCAAACAATACATCTTTCATAAAATAATTGATATCAGGCTGTATGTCAACCAGATAGGAGAAAAATACTTTCTCATGAAATTATTAACTTGTTTTCGCTGTATTTTTCTAATGTTCACACACGATTCGTTGAAAATTATTTTGCTTAGTTGTTCAATATTACTAAATATAATAAAAGTTTAAAAAACATCATCAGCAAAGCCAGAAAAGAAACTGGAACTGTGCCTCATGTTTATGTATGAAACGTTTCTATCTAGCCAGGAAAAGAATATAAATCTATATCTCAATGAAAACATATAAAAAATATCAATTTTTTTTTTATTTCATTACTTTATTTTAAAAATTAAAAAAAAATGTATAGAAATTCACAACTGTATTATAATAATGTAAAAAGAAAATGGAATGAACGATACTTAATGACCTGGGTAAAGGCAAGTAGAGAAAATATCCACTGGTAGTGGATTAACTTAGAAGATCATCTTATACTTTACTTTAAAATTCATAACTCATTTTCGCTATCATATTTTTGTTTTAGTTTTATACACGTTTCATTGAAGAAAGGTGTTTTATAGCGTCAACACAATTAATTGCTTATGCATATTAATAATACAGAAAGAAAGACAAAGGAAACCTGTACCATCATAACCCATGAAGGATACTGTACATTGTAGAGACTGTGCTTTTCTCATCTAACGGATGTAGAGTGAGTTGGTTTGATAAAATCTCAAATTTGGTAAAGTCTGAAATGAGCTACCTCTCTCCACTTTCATGATATTTAGACATTTAAATAACGATAAAGTTTTCGATAGGTTCTTAGTCATTGCGCCTCTTTGTAAAACCATGACAGATTCTGTACATGGTAGAGACTGAATTGTTTCTAAGCTAATGATTGTACAGGGAGTTCGTTACGTTCAACCGCCAGATTTTAACTCAAATTTGAGGCATCCTATTTATAGAGATGGGCTGAACCCAAGGAGTGTCTGCAAGTCTCATTGGGTGGAATCCACAGCTATTAACAGAATAACTTACATGCCACATTCTGACTAATTTTAGGTTAATATAACATTATTAAACATCTGAACACTGAACCCATGCAGCACATTGGGTCTATTACATGTTAGGGACTGTACTGACTACAACGTCATCGGTTGTGCAGAGAAGTGATTTGGCCATAAACACAATCAACCGCTGGGTTATTCCCTCGTTATGAGGAATCCAAATTACAGCTTTGTAACTCGCACTCTACACAATGAGCAACCTCGCTCCACCTTGATTAGTTAACGTGATAGTTTCTATTGGTTCCATGCCTTCGCGTCTCCTTGGAAACCACAAAGCTTCGAATAGCCACGTCTGTCAATTCCACTGCAGTATCAGTCTGCTTTATGGATATAGGAAGAGAAAAAACAAAAGAGAATCTGAAAGGCGGCTTATGCAATGTTGCTTGGAATAGCTCTTTTAAGTCAGGAAAAGTAGATACTGATCTCGTTGCTATGGAGACAATCTGTCGCCTGCTTCGTGGTACTTACAGGGGCTTTACTACCACGAGCATCCCCATAGAATTGAAGTCGTGGATAGCACCATGTGCCTCTTGTAGCATGAAGGGGAGATGACTGATTACTATCTTGACATGCATAGGGGGCAGGATATCACTAGATGACATCTAGATTAAATGATCGAGAAGGTTCTGAGCATTCAAGGAATATATAGTATAACATAACGGAATACAATATAATGTATAAAGCGTACAGACGAGTATAAAAAATGTATTAATAGTTTAGGAGATACCTAATATCTATTGTTGAGTCTGTAACAATCAATGTCAGTCTCTGTTTAAATGATGAAAATAAAGCTCGCCATTTCAGGCTACTTCAACATTTACTAGACAAACGCTCTAAATTACAAAAGACTCATATACATGACAATCATTAGACCCATCTGGACTTACGGAATAGAGCTATGGGGCTCCACTAAGCCATCGAATTCCTCTCGCATTCAATCCTTACAATCTAAAATCCTTCGTAAAATCCTTAATGCTCCTTACTATGTTACGAACAGAGTAATCCATATTGACGTTAATGTCCCGTTTGTTGCTGATCAGACCCGTATCCGAAATCAATCTTTTCATGACAAACTCCACTAGTTTAAAACCTCGCAGCCTCTTCAATTCCTGGTAATCCTCCTAGGCGTCTGAAAAGAAGATGGCTTCGTTACCTACTAAATTAAACTTTTTATTTGAGTACTGCCACTGGGTAGTTTCTCTACTTGCCTTTTCTCTGGGCATGATTTATCTTTCATTATATTTACTTGATGTATTATGTATACAGTTATAAATTTCAATAGATACATTTTTTTTTAAATGATGAAAACATAAAAAGTAATTTAATACAAATATTACAGGAAAATTGTAGAAGAGACCAAGATCCTCCATGTATTCCGGAGAATCATGCGAAGAAGAACTTAAA
Organism: Troilus luridus; assembly: GCA_964056705.1. NCBI lineage: Eukaryota > Metazoa > Arthropoda > Insecta > Hemiptera > Pentatomidae > Troilus > Troilus luridus. The sequence goes on along the minus strand of OZ057416.1, from coordinate 102,249,252 downwards.
ACATGAATATAACATTATAATTATACTATCTTACAATCTTACAGTTTTTAAAAATGGTATTATATGCTATGAAACAATATTTTCCTCTGAAAATTCAGTTTATTAAAAATTCTCATAAACCTTATCAATAAAGTTCTGAAATATGACAAGGGTATTTTGAGAGGATTAAATATGTTTTAGGTAATTTATCTATTTTATGAGTGATATTTATCCAAGTTTGCATGGGACTGATAGCATCGCGAAGGTTAAGACGTGTTTGTATGATCTTGAGCTTATTAGCGAACGAATTCCTAAATTATAATGAGTAGTTAACCTAATTAAAGACGTCCAATTGACGGGCCTAGGCGTAGGTAGAAGGATTGATTTAACGGTGATCTTATGGATTAGGGTTTGAGTTTTAATATATATATTGAAGTTTGGACAAATCTATTGGCGTTGTCGGCTCGGGCCTTCAGGTTGGCTAAATTCTTTATTATTATTATCTTAAGGAAGCAGGGTAGCTTAGAAGGGCGCTGAATATACTTTTGCAGCAACTGAAGGTCCTGTGTTCAAGTCCTTAGACTCTGTAAGATCTGCAAACTCTCCTGGGATTCATCCAGCCTCAGTACCTTGAGAAAAAAAGCTGCTAGTTGATTGTTATCTCGGTAATATTTTTGTCAACCTTTTTGCACAACCGTTGACAAGTGACGGTATATTCCCGACAATTATCTGAGCCCAATACGCTTCAGAGATTGCGGTGAAAATTAGTTTTGATTGTTCCATTTAACGTAACTTTTACCGTGAATGTCTAATCGGACGATTCTACAGCGGGAGTCCTAAGTCCTGCTTATCCACGTCTAATTAAGATAGAGTAACCGACACTGCATAAGCTCAGGACCGCCATTTTACTATTCTCTGTAGATTGGCTTAACCAAGGAATTTTTATTCCCTTTAGAAAAATTCCTGGGCCAAGTGTTGGGCTATGAACCCTCTACCGGCAATTAGTATCATTTCAGGCAATAATATTAATTACACTTATACTTAAACTTTTTTAGTTTTTTAAACCTGTACATAGCTCATGGCTCTGCACTACCAAATATCTTTTAAGCTATGACTAAAAACGAATTATGGTTCTTATAATGTAATGCATTTTCAATAAACCTAGCTTATTTATAGCTTTTATTTATATAGTATTTATCGCGTTGATAAAGAACTGCCTCGAGTACAAACTGACAGCGCGCGAGGCGTGGGATATGGGCGGCTAAAGACTGACAAATCGCCACAAGGTGCCAGCCACTTGCCACAGCGGATGGGACTTGGCTGCTTCTGACAGCGAAAAATCTCCCTTCTTTGTCTGCCACCTCCCCCTACAGTTCCCGCTAGTGCCAACACCAACGGTTTGGCAGAAAACTTTCATCACCAAGTTTGTGTCTTATCAATCCTAAATCTTAACGAGCTTCTGTAAAAAAAACTTTGAAATACACCTATTTTCCATCCTCTATTTGTTTCTCTGATAGTTAAACGCTTTTTATAGAATGGTTATTTATTTTACAAGTGAGGAAAGTGCCACTTTATTACACCCGAGTGAATTTTACCACACGAGCCGAAGGTGAGTGTGGTAATTAAACGATGGTGTTATAAGCACTTTTCTCTTGTGTTAAATATTACATTTTTCCTGCAACCATTTAAAAATTAAGAAATTAAAGGAGAAACAGACTCTACTTGTTATTATCTCATGTAATTATGTATCACTTAGCCTATTTACTTGTTGTATTTATATGTATATGTAATACAGTTGTAAGTATCAATTAATAAATAAAATGAAAAAAAATTAACTATTTAAGTAAACATTTGTTAATATGAGAACTAATTCTTATTGCCTTTCTAATATTTTATATGAACGATAACTATACTATATCCTATATTAAAGCTTCTAATACATTATATTGGGAGCAGAGGCCAAACATTTTGTCTAATTTCAAGAAAACTTTTTTAACGTTTAGACCAAAATAATTTTCACTGTACAATAGACCTACTAAATTAGAAAAAATACATTTTAGTTTTAAAGGTCAAAGAGTTTTTTTTTCTATACTTTTATTTTAAAGAGAAAAGAAATGATCTCTCTTCAAAATAAGAATATTAAAAAATTAAAACAATTAATAAAAAAAAATTATAAAAAGTTATTTTTTTTCGATTATTCATTTCAAGTATTAACCAATTTAGCAATGCGAAAAAAAAAGAAAGAAGTTATACGTGTTTTCTATGACCTCAATTTAAGGTCTACAGTGAGTCTTCAGAATTGTATGAGATATCGCTCATTTAATTATATGTGGCATTTAAATTTATTTATTTCTATTTTGATTTTTTTGGACTCCTGTATTTTAAAAATGAATTTATAAAAATTTTAATATAAAATACTGCTACATTTTTTAATCAACTCGCCTTCAATCTGATAAGATTCTAGCGTTCCATAATCAGGCCGTATAAAAACAGAATAAAAATTCTCTGAGATTGAAACAAGCATAAAACGTAATAGATCAAAACTAGAATAACAACTAATAGATTTCACTTAGTAGTAATGTAGCTACTTTTGATTTAAATTTATGCCATTATTCCCATAAATTCCTCAGTAGGGATGGAGTGGCTCAATGGTAGAGCACTGAGTTGCCATGATGAAAACCCTGGTTCAAATCCTGCTGCAGGGAAGACTCTTATTCAGTCTGTTTGCAGCCAGAGATGGATCATGTGGGATCTAGGACCCTCATGGGGCTCACCCAGCCACTGTAAAACGTTATAAAAATAGGGCACCCAAAATAACGGGGAAAATCTGGCGGCTGAGCATGATCTAGGTCAAATCACCTGTATGCAGAACCGTTTACATGAAACAGTCTCTACCATTTACTGAACCCCAGACCCGTTTACGGTAGTGGTATTGGTTTTTTTTTATTCCCATAAAACCTCAAGTTCAAACAAAAAAACAAAAAATGCTTCAATCAATGCAATTGCTACTGGAGGCTTTAATAATTGGCATTTTTGAATTATGTTGTTCATTTGAAGAAGATTTAATAATGTTTTATGTAGTTTATTTAAAGAATCAATTTTCAAGCAACTTTAATTGCAAATTAAAAAAAAAATTAGAAACAACTGAGATATTATCATTAATTAAAATTTTTTGAGTTAAATTATGTGTATTTGAACAGACAACTACAGAAATAAACTTGGGCCTTGAAGAAAAATTGGAACGGGACACAGATCAAATCCTCTCATTGATGACTATTTCTAAATCAAATAGAATTCAATAAAATCAAAGGGAGTAAACTAAATCAATTAATTCTGCCATCGAATTCGAGAACAAGTTCTAATCTCAGAATCATTGTGCCAGTCACGGTCCAATTATCAGAGCGGGGGCGATTGAAATTATTTCGGTATCGATGGCGCCAAAGAGACAATTACTGGAGCTGGAGAGTCCAGGGACCTTCTTCCAGTATCCTCGTGGAGAAGAAGGGAGGTTAGGGGGTGTCGAGGCCTCTGCTCCATAATTACGGTGGCGCGAACAAGCCTCTCTTTCTGAAATCTATCACCGATTCGTCAATGAACAGAAGGAATCCTCAGAAATAATGATTTGCTGAAAGGGCTTCAGTGTCATATTTCTGTTAAGTTGTTCTTAAAAAATTAAGAGAAGAAATCGGTTAGAAACTATTTTAATTTGTAATATTATTATTCACTTTTTTTCTGCACCACTACAATCCGTAAAGGATTTAGTACTTGTTAGAGACTGTAGTGTAATAACAATTAAATTATGTCTTCCGCAGAAATTCTCAACGAATTCAAACTAGGCCACGTCACGGAGGCGTTCCGAAACAAATTGCTTGACATTTAATATTGTTTACGATGAAGATGCAGTGAGGGAAAGAACAACCTTCCGTTGGTAGGCCGAAGACTAAGTTCGGCAACGAAAAGTTGAAGGAGCTGGTCGAAGCGGGGCCTTCCCAAACCACTCGTGAATTAGGTTCACAACTTGGAGCAAATGCCATGACGGTTTCCAGGCACCTTAAGGAACTTGGCAATACAAAAAAGCTGGAAATATGGTTTTCTTTTTCAGAAGCTGAATATTGAGGTCCTTCCTCACCCACCATATTTTCCGGACCTTTCTCCAACTGATTTTTACTGTTTCTGTTGTTTGGATAATTTTTTAAGAAATACAAAAATGGACAACGAAAATGCCCTGAAATCGGCCTTCTAAGACTTCGCTTCTTCCTTGACACCTAATTTCTACAGAGCGGGGATAGAAATGCTTGTTTCATGTTGTTGTTGGGAGAAGTGTATTGAAAGTGAAGGATCCAATTTTGATTAATAAACATATTGTTCAATAATTTTTTGCTAATAATTTAAATTTAAGCCTTCACTGACATTTCATACGTTACACCCCAATATTTAAGGCAGGCATAATAGAAAGAAAAAAATATTGTTTATTGGAATATAACTAAATGAGGAGTTGTTTCACAACCTTCCCTAAGACACATTTATCCTTTGCTCTCCTCTTTTTTACTAGTATATTCGTAACTCCCTTTTTGACCCTTGACCCTTGCAATGAATTTCCGTTAGAATAAGATATGCTTATTCCGTTAAGATAAGATATTAGATATATAAGTAGTTATGCGTAATAAGATGGTGTGTAGCTAGATAATATGTAGTTAGATCTAAACGTTTTCTATTCAAGCAAGCTTACTGAGGATCATTTGTAGGTACTTTCTCGTACACATTATTACTCACATACTTCTCCAGGTAAGTTGTAATAAAGTAATTCCGCAGGTAGGGCTTTAAATAAGGGCTTTGCCGCAGTGTGCTCCTTCGGCTAATTAGGGCGGCATTAGCGTTGTTTTTATCAAGGGAGGGAGTCAACAGGCAAGGCGGATGAGAGGTAATCCTATTAGGGACATACTTCGCGGCTGCCTCCACAGCACGAGGCTAAGCACAAAACTTGCGAGCGATACGGCCACTCTCAACAGAGTAATCACACTCCTCGGCCATTAATGACTCGGCTCTTTAAAAGCTTCTTTTCACCTTAATAATGAAATATGGCCTCCGTCTCTTAGCTGTAAGGTGCATAATAAGGAGGGGGGAAATGCGACTTTGCTATTCAGGATATTATCTAAGAGGTGCTAGAAATGTTATCTAAAAGAAAACAAGAAAAAAAAATATCCTTTTACCTTAATAGGAGTAGGAGCTTAGAGATGTTAATAACAGGACATATTTTACATTAATTAATTATAATTAATGTTAATCAATCAAGGAAGCTCAGTAGTAGAGTAGAATGGTTGCCATGCCGGAGGTCCTTGGTTCAAATCTCGCTGCTATGCAGAGTTTTATTTAATCTATTAACAGCCGTGGGTGCATCCCATGAGATTTGGGTACCCTCATCCAGCCTCTACAATCTAGGTACCCTTAATTCGGAGAAAAACCTGACGGTGGACCATGATCTCTGACAAATCACCTCCCTGCTCGAACTGTTATGCAAGAAATATTAAAGTTTCTACTGGGCACTGAACTCAAGTAGCCCAACTCTTATTAGGTTGCAAATTAACGGATTAGTCAATAAAAATGAGCAAAAATTAAAAAAAAAATCATAAATTTGAATGTAATGAGAAATATTCCAAAAAGCAAAGCATTAATTCGGTAAAATACTGGAAACAAAACTAATCATTCAACGTTTTACTAAAAGGGGCATCATCAGGACATTCACCAAAAGACAAATTATAGAAAAGAAGAAAAAGTGCTGCACATCTCACGCCAACAGATGCAGCTCCTTCGCTCCAAAGTAATTTCACATTCCAGTGTCGCACATTTCGCCAGTCCTTTGAAGATTTGTTTGTAGAGTACCTTGGAACGAGGTTGCTATCCCTATTAGACGGGTCCATTGGATTGTTAGTGTGAGATTTGCTGCACCTTGTCTTCTTTGCTGTGATTTTTCTTTTCTTTTCTTATTTTTAGTGTATGTGCTTAGGATACCTAAATTGGCGAAAATTGCCTTGTTACTTTTTTTCAGTATTTTAGAAAATTTAGGCTTTATTTTTTTAGATTTTCCTATTCCATTCTGAAAAGTTTTTAACTGTTTTTTACAGTGTCGTATAAAAAAATACAATAGTACAAAAATTCAAATATCGGCTGAAAAGAATTTATAGAAAAGTGATGAAATATATATCACTTAGATTACAGTATAAAATAGAATATTATTGGGAATAATCTTTATTATGGTATATTAAAAATAATAAGGTTATATTACAATTTTTTTCTAGCCAGGGTCATAATATAATATATGGAGTAAAATGACATCATAATTTTTAAACAAAGATGCTACAGTGACATTGAGATTTTTAGGTTTGTCTGGCATTTTAAAATTAAATTAAAATAGAGCGCAAGAAATAAAATGATAAATAAATAATATAAATCATGAAATCTCATTTTTAGGTTTTATTTCTTAATGTTGTACCAAATGAAATCCGCTCAATTGTAAGTTAAAGAAGAAAACAAATGACTATTCTATATACATACTACCAAAAAACCTTAAGTAGGAACACGAACGAGATGGCTCATATACTATCTTTCGTATGAATGTGAAGAAGTCGGCAGGAATATCTACGAGATTCGTGTGCAAGGAAGAAAATCGAGAGGAAGGTCCGAAGACTTTAAGGAATAATACTTCTTGTGCAGGATTTATAAAATAATTATTAGCCTATCGATTTACCTACTCTGGATCGGTATTTTCTTCCAATACTCTTGATCCACGATTATAAATGTCACTTTTTGTGTGATGATAAAATTATTACGAAAATTCACCTAAATATATATTTTTTACTATATAAATTTTGAATAAAAAATAAGAATAATATGTTTCCACAAGTTTTATTATATTATTATTTATTTAATTATTCTTTGATCCACAACAGATAAGGAGGGAATCTTTACCATCTTTGTTATCTATTACTACAGGAAATATTCTAGTGTATCATTATTTTTGATGAATAGTTAATTTATTGTAGGAGTTCGTATTTTAAAAACGTAAATTAATAATGCTGTTTTCGCCCCCACCAAAAAAAAAAAGACCTTCTAGGTTATAAAATATACAAACAATTGTATTCTCTCTTTCCTCTTTTCCATTTCATGGTCCCACGATTGCCAGTTTATAACACTGCCCCCAATTTTCTCAAGGTTTTTATTTAGTTCTAACGAACCACCATCCAATTTGAAGTTTTCTTATTATTTTAACAGGAAAACTCTCACTTCTTCCATCTAAGGAGGCAATATTTTTGAACGTTTTCTTCCTTAATAGGATGGAAAGCAATGAAAGCGGTGACCTTTTCTGTATTAAAAAAATAATAAAAGAAATAAATAAATGCATTGTGGTCTATATCTTATCTCAAAAAAATCTTCAGTCTTATTTTTATGAATAGAATTTCCTTAATCTTTCCACAATAAAAATGTGAAAAAATATTTAGTTTGGAATAATCCTATTATAGTTAAGGAAAATGATATTTTTTTTTCTAAAATAGAATTTCACCATAGCAACAGCAATAATAATTGTAAAGACAAGTATTTCAAATTGTTAATTGGCTTATACTTTATCTCAAATTCCTATTGTTTCTTATAATAACTACATTTTTGATCTTCTTTCTGTATTAAATTATGCATTTGAAAACTCAACTCGTTATTTTTGAAAGATTACTTCACAATATTTACGGAATTACTCTACATTAGTTGGTTTATTAAGTTTCGTACGAAATATGACCAATTTATCTGATTTTAACCTTAAAGATATGTTTGACAGCTCAGTGCGGAATCCCGAAACTCCAGCTTAGAATCGGTTGTTTTCCAAAACATCCTCGAAGGTAATCTCCATCTCCTGTAAATCTTTTTTTATCTCTTCGAACCAGGCAGGTGCGTTCTTCTTTTTTTTTTAAATGCGTGTGAATCCGGTTCTCCAGCCTATTATGTTTCATTCTCAATAACTGGCCATAAAATGCAATTTTCCATTTTCTCATTACTTCCGATATTTTTGGAACATGATTGTAAAGCTCACTAGGCCTTTGTTATTATTATTATTATTTTCGTAATAGCTAAATATTTTTCAATTGTAAAAACAACTAGCCCTACAAAAAGGCCTGGCATTTTCATTTTTAGAAGTCACTGCGAAGGCATTTTTCTATATCTTAGAATCAAAACTTTGTAGGTTGGACATATATTTTTTTAATCTTTCAAGTTTAGTACGAAAAACTAATTTTACAACTAAATTACAATAATACATCAAGTAAATAGGCTATGTGATACATAATGACATGAGTTAATGACAAGTAGAAACTACCAACTGGTAGTACTCAAATCACTAATTCAACTAAGAAGGTCATGTGGCCATCTTCTTTTCAGACGCCTCGGAGGATTATCGAGAATGGAAGAGGAAGCTAGGTTTGAAACTAGAGAGTTTGATTGGGAATGAAGTTTGTTATGGAAGGATAGATACCGGGTTCGGGCCAAATCAGCAACAAATGGGACATTAAGGTCGTTATGGATGACTTTATTCTGAACAAAATAAGGAGCGTTGAGTATTTTACGAAGGTTTTTGGATTGTAGGGATTGGATACGAGAGGAATTCGATGGCTTAGTGGAGCCCCAAAGCTCTACTCCGTAAGTCCAAATAGGTCGTATGATGGTCATGTAGATGAGTCTTTTGTAGTTAATTGGGAGGTTAGAGCGTTTGTCTAGTAAGTGTTGAAGTAGCTTGAAACGTCGAGCGGTTTCTTGTCTTTTCAGTCTAGTATGAGGATTCCAGGTTAATCGTTTGTCGAGATGCAACCCTAAGTATCGGATCTGTTCTACAGGCATAAGTGGGATATTATTAAAGGATACTGAAGGGCGGGAAGTCATTGGTTTACGACGTAAGGTAAAAGTGATTTGATGCGATTTTTGAGAATTCATTTTAATTCTCCAATTTTGACACCATTCTTCAAGATCAGTGATATGGGATTGGAGGCTTTGGGATGCAATAACTGGATTGGCGTTGACTGATAATACACATGTATCATCAGCATACGTGGTAAGAATAGTATTAGGATGAGTTGGGATGTCAGCTGTATAAACTGTATAGAGGATTGGTAGTATAAACTTTGAAAGTATAAACTTTCATCTTCACTAAGTAAAGATGAAAGTTTACACTTAGTACATTTCTTGAAAAATGAACTTTACTTAGGGCTGTATTTATACTCTATTTCTAGGAGATTATTCGGGACGACTAGATATGGTACAACTTTTGATCCAATGCTTTCACGTTTTATAACCCATGTACACGTGTTGTATTTTAGTTACCACAAACCTATTGTCACAGTATTTAATAATGATGATGATACTATTCACGGCCTAAATACTGTTCGAAATCATGTTAAATGTTCATGGTAGAACAAACGAGCCTTCCCAAAAATGATTTATATAAAAATATTAACAACTATTATTATGTGAAATAGTTAATGACAAATATTTCATTGGATTGATCTAAATATTATGAATTAATATTTGTATATGCTTTGATTGTTAAGAAAATTTGAAGAAATTCAACTGGTTTTATTTTCGCCCTTTCTTCTTTATAGGATTGTCGTTTTACAGCTCAGGGCCTTTTCTTTTTTTATCGGACGAACTCTTCGACAATAGTAGATTCCAGAATCAAGGGAGGAAGTAGGAGTTAAATTTAAAAAAAAAAATAAAAAAATCTTAAAGCCTACAAAGGTGCAAATTAAAACCTCCACCGGCTTTAACGAAGGATATCTCTTGTTATTATTTTTTTTTACCTTTGGAAAGAAGAAGGATGGTGGGAGGAAATAGAGTGAAGAAGGATAAGCAGGTAAAGAAACAAGGACCTTTGGTAATTTGAATTAATGAATGCTGAGGGAGGGTGATTTTTTCATCCTTGGACGTCTTTGTGTTGAAGTCGAGGGCCTGGCTAAGGCGTTTTAATGGTCTCTCTCTCTCTCTTGTATCGCTATGTCAGCGCTTTTCTTTACCCTACCTACAGTATTTTTTTTCTCATAGAAAATTTAATATTTTTAAGGGGAAAAAAATCTACTATTTAAACATTCAATGCAACCTATTATGAGTAGATATTATCTTTCTTAAATTGAAAAAAAAAATCAATTACTATAAAAAATGGGAATGGCTTAACTGTTCGTCAAAGTATCTCTTCAGAGCAACGATCATGATGGTCGTCAATATTCAACAGAAGATATCGTAAGAAGAAGATAGAAAATGATCGGGAGTGTGATCAATAAAATCATGCATACCAATAAAGAAAACAATATGTCACCACTATCCATGAAGGCACCACTATCTGGCTCATTACGTGGTAGAGGTTGTTTCGCTTCTAATCTAACGGTTGTGCATGGAAATATTTGGAATTCATTCATTAGAAAGTCGATATTGGGTGTCTGCAGAAAATCGATAAAGGATGAAGTTCAAACCTCTTAGGCCAGTAGTTCCCAACCTTTTCTGAACCATGTCTCCCTGTTCCCATAAAAAAAACCCTTGCTCAAATTATTCATTGGCTTTTGAAAAAAAAAACTGTATTACATTAAATCATTTAGTTTTACTACCACAAGGTACGACATTATAAGTTTCATTTTAAGGACTGGATAGAGACAAATAACTAAAAATAAGTGAGATTTTATTTTTATTTTCTACTGGTCTTGGAACCTAGGTTGGGAACAAGTGCTTAGTTCAACACGGGTCTTATTTGAAACATTCAAGGTATTTTCTGATAATTTGACATTCCTTTCATTCTTATTCGACTTCCTTATAAAATAACAATTAATAAAAATAAATAATATATTGACTTAAGTCAACAAGATCCTAATTAAAGTAATGTTCAATGAACATTCTTCCCCGTGTATACATGTGCCAAAGAGCATCAATGGATACTCGGTGTTTTATCTAAACTGAATTATATTAGGCAGTGAGATATGATATAATATTTTAGAACGTTATAGTAACATTCGTTCGTATCGATATATTTTCAACAATATATCGATAACAAAGTTCAAATCGATATATTTTTCAAAAGATCCTTTTTTTTAACAAATGCCTAATATATTGTTTCTTTTGTTTCAGGTATGTGTGAGCTTAGGCTCCCCATCTTCCCAATCATTTATCAATGATGTAGGTATGTACAAAAAATTAATTATTCATAATAATGTCCCTTCTACGATTTTTAATTTGTATAAATGGATAAGAAATTGTCAAATATCACTCAACTTAAAATTGCTGATTTGTTATAAGGGGGGTGTTTATTTATTGAGAATGGATCCTGGAGGATCACGCAAAGCATTTCTATATTTAGCGTTATATTTATTGTATTGTATTATTTTCTGATTTTTATTATTATTATATTTTCTATTTTGATATCTTATTTTATTCCTCGAAACTAAATAAAATTAACAGAGACTATTGAGAGCGATTTCATCTTGATAATGTGGGCCAATAGGAAACGAATCCAGCAGAGGTAGGGAAGTGTAAGAAGGGAATTGAGAGGAAAAAACGGGTTTCTTCTCCCGCGTTTTTATCGGACTGATGATGTGAGCTTGAGGCGGGAAATCCCTACTTCATCAATCTCTTAATGAATTCTCTCTAATCTCTAATCATCAAGTTGATATTTTTAAGCACTTAGAAAAAAGCTATAATCTTCGATGATATAGTAATTATAGACATAAGATTGTGCTGTTTGACACAAATCTTTAGTGCAAGTAGGTGATTTGACCTATATCACGCACAACCACCAGTTTTGGTTTTTTAATTGAGGGTACCCACTTTCTTCTTCTTCCGTGCCATATCATTTTCCATCTATTAACAAGGCGATTTTAATTTTATTTTCCACACTTCTAAATAATTGGGAAGTTGTGAGAGCAAACCATTGCCAGGAGTGCTTCCTCCTCCCTGGTCTCCTCCAACTATCTATCTTCCATTGCGTTATCAGCTTCAGTAGACGATATTCCCATTATGTAGACAAGATATTCTAATTTCCGCTTTTTTGATAGTATATGCAATTTATTTTTTCCGACAGAACTTCTCTGTTACGAGGTCGGTCCATGAAATTCGGAGGATGAGGGGGTCCACTCACATCTCAAATTCTTCTACTTTCTTCATGAGTGTTTTTGTCCATGTAGACGCTTCCAAGTCATACTCCAGTATCGGAAATACATACATACATACATTCCCCAGTACTGCAGTACAGAAATAAGCAAATCATTACTAATGAGATGTTTCTTCATGCTATCATATCTGCATCCTCTTGCTTTCTCAATTCTTACATTATTTGGTTAATCAGATCAAATTTTGAATAATATAAACCAACTTTATATCCAATAGTTCAAACTGTAAATATATGTGATACAATGATATATGTGATAAATTGTCTTTAACACTTTAACTTCCAAAAAAAAATTGTAATTTCGATTGAATCACTGAGTGGTGAAAAGGGGAATAAGTGACTGATATCTATTTTTTCAGAAACGCAAAAAAAAACTGTCTAAATAAATTTCTGTTGATCTTGCAAAATAATATCAACTATGAAAAATATACTTTCATACATGGACAATGTTAATATATATCTATTACAACATTATTTTACACTTTTAGGACGTAGGAACTATTTATTTATTTATTTTAAATACTCTAGAGCTGCTGAGGTATTCCCATTTTCTTCTCAGTAAATGTGCCTACACATGATGAAAAAAATGACTATCTCAGTTTATATTACAGGAAAAATCTAGTAATTTCCTTTTTCCACTAATTGGTTCAATTGTACATTAACAAATACTGTTCAGATCAATAGATCTATGCAATTTCATCTTTATCTTAGCCTTAAAATCAAATGTTCAAATACATGTTTATGTCAAGTTATAACTGCCCCCTCCCCCTTTCTTCTAAAGATTATTAAATGATTTTTAAACTTAGATTTACTTCCCTAACGTAGTAAGAAAAAGTGTCAACTTTTAATTGAATTTTATGGTTGTATATAGTTTTATACTTAAAAACTATAAATATTAAAAATATTTTTAAAAAATTTAGAAAAACTGGAGAAAATAAATTGTATACAGGGATTAGAGTTTCACACAGAATAATAATGTACTTAAATGTATATTTTATTCTGCTTACAAAAGTTACTCACAAATATATATATATATATATATATATATATATATATATATAACACGTACCACTACAACCCGTGAACGGCTCTTGGGTTCAGTACATGGTAGAGACAGTACTGGTTCACGGACAATGGTTCTGTAATGAGGTGACTTGTCCTAGGTCACGCTCAACCGCCAGATATCTCCCCTTTATTTTGGTTACTCTATTTTTATAATATTTTATAGAGGCTGGGTGAGCCCCAGGAGGGTCCTTGATCCTATATGATCTATCCCCGGCTACAAACAGACTAAATAAAAGTCTTCCCTGCTGCGGAAATTGAACCAGTATTTCGGGCATGGCATCTCAGTGCTATACCAATGAGCCACTCCGCCCCGAGTAACTCATTTATAAACGTATTTAGTTTAGTTTTTCTATTATTTTAAATATTTATCGGACAATAATTCTCAATATTGTCACTCGATACCACAAAGATGGTTGGTATTATAATTTTCCACTTAAAAACATCAATACTAAATTCCTTCTGCCACTAATGTCCGCTAATAACAGAATAACTTTGGTTTACATAAATACAAAAGTAAAAACTGTATATAACCCATAACCCCATGATGGGTTCTTGGTCTCGGTACATGGTAGAGACTGTAATGTTTCTAAGTGAACGACTGTGCAGAGAGGTCATGTCTGAGATCACTCCCATCCTCCAGGTCTTCCCCCAATCAAGGATTATACAGGCTGGGTGAGCCCTGCAAGTCCTTCAGGTTGTATATATGGCTAATTTATATTTCATACCTGGACCTGAACTTGGGATTTTCTTCAGGATATACGAGATATATATCAGAGCTCTACCACTCATCTACTCTACTCCTATGTAAATAACAATGAGCTGTATTAATATATATTATTTAAATTAGAGAATGAAATATATACAGATTAAAAAAACAGGTTTAGAAAGAATAAAATCTAAAAGATTCGTTGACTTTAAAAGAATAATCAACATAAACTCGTAATGGATTTACCTGTACAAAGACATAAATGAATCTTTTATTCTGGTAATTAACGTCTACTCTAACTTGCCTTCTTTTATTTTCTCTTTTTTATAGCGAAGGAATTAAACGTTTAGCTCCAAAGTTCCCTTTTTATATCAGAGTAAATAATCATCGTGTAATGAATGTTTTGTAACAAAACCAATTCAACTTTTACTAATCCGACCCCACAAACTCTTTTCGTGTCAAATGAACTTCTTGCTCGGACTTGGAATTGTATAATTCTGGCTTTAATTTAATAGAAGAACTTTCTGTCCTTTATATCTTTTAAGTTTATTTAATTTGTGTTTTACCTCCTCATTTCGTTTATTATTTATATTATATGACATTTTTAATCGTCTCATAAGATTCACCTTTTCTTTTCGTACTAATCGCTTTATAACTGAGTTGAAGTTAATAGGAATGAATACGTATTAAATAAATCTTCCATTCGAAAGAGCATCGAAGTTAAAATTGTTAGCTATAAGATTGTTTTGTTAAAATTAAGTATATAAATCAGTTAGAAACTAATGTTCTATATATATTTAAAAGAGTTCGTCCTGACTGAAAAGACCATCGCAGAGCCAAAACGGCATAAGCTACACACTTGAAATTTGGACAGTAGGTACATTTTATAAGGCCAACGCGCACTAAGAAAGGATTTTTGAAAATTCGCCCCCTTAGAGGGTCAAAAGGGTAACAAACGATTGTAATTAAAAAAATGTAATTTGTAATGCGAGCGCCATGAAATTTTAGATTTAGCTTCTACATTAAAAATAAAGACTTACTTTTTTTTTTTTTTTTGAAAATCGTCCCCTAAAAGTGTAAAATACGGGAAATCGTAACATGTTAAGTTAGAGATGTTAATGTAAGTAAGCAAGCTTTACATTTAAACATAATAATAATTGTATTCAATATTTTGCAATATTAACCCGTAGATATTACAGTTTTGGTACAACTTATCGATAGTTTTGTAATTATGCCATTTAATATTTAATAGGACAGTTAATTAAAATCTATCAACAAATTGATAAGCGTTGGTAGGCTGGCAGAATTCAGAAATGCTTTAAGTCGTTGTTTATAATATGGAGTTCATTTACGGAATTCAAAATTCAGTCTCTGTTTAAAGCCAACATAATTTTTTTTTTTAAATTAACTATTTCTAATATTCTTAGTTACTTTAATATTGAGAATATGATTCTGCTATATCGCTCCTTATAAAGAACAATGACATAACTCAAAAATTGTCATTTTTATATTATATTAATACTTTAGTAGCAATTGTATTTGCTGAAGCTTATTAACTTGGGGACGTCATATCTGATATTCCATTTACAACACTTTTTTTGCTAATAAAGTCATATTTCGAGTTTATGTATGAACATGAAATTTTATGACATGACTGTAAATCAAAAAACTTTGAAAAATTTTCTAATGGTTATTAAAATAGTTTCAATACCACCACTACAATAGGAATGCTTTGGTTTACCAATGCCCACATTTTTACATTTTAAACATGAGGTATTCACATGGAACTTTCAAATACCTCTAATAAAAATCATGTTTTTTGGGGAGTTATGATATGATATGATTTTGAACATACGACCTTTTATAATTTTTTTTTTTATAGAAACTTTTACAAATATCGACACAACAAATTAAAATAATATACTTATTGAAAAATACACGGTGTGGGTATTTTAAAAATATATCAGAATATATTATAAATATGGATATTTTTATTTATCCGGCCTGGATATTTTTTATTTTAATGGAAGATGATTAAATTTTAATAGGGGAATAGTAACCACTACAACCCCTAAAGGCTCTCGGGCTCAGTACATTATAGAGACTAAACTGTTGTGCAGGAGGGTCATTTTTGCGAGATGAAGCTCAACCGAAAGGTTTTAGCCTTCAATGAAGAATATACAGTTAAAAGAAGCTGGGTGATCCCCAGTGTGATCTGCAATTTCTACAGGGTACAATCGTGGCTGTAAACATAATGAATCATTTATCTGCCATACCTGGAATTGAACCCAAATACCTTCAGCAAAGCAACTCAGCCCTCCACTGCGAAATGTTCTGTTCATCTAGCTCATGTTAGTTCTATTCGTATTCTGATTGTTGCTGTTTTGTTTTATGGGCAAACAACTACAAATGGTTATTATTGCCCTCACCGCTAGAGAATATACATATTTACATTACCTACATAATTACATACATAAACTCTTGTTACATTAGTACTTAGTAAAAATATTGTTGCATATTAAAATATTAACATACTATACTATATTAAACATATAATAGACATATAAATACTTATATAAAGATATTCATATTAAAATAAAACGTTATACATATTTATATAAACTTTATACATATTAATAGTTTAAACATTTTAATTTTATGGTTTTTTATATAATTTTAAAATGTTATAATACATATAAATTTTTGAATAACATCAAAAAGCAAATCACATATATTATTACACAGACCAAAGTTTAAATCATTTAAATACAGATGACCATGGAGGACAATAGATCCCTAAGTAAATCCGTTTTTAAATATTAATAATGACATCAAATAAGGTATCTATGCTTAATTCAGCAATTTTGTTGGACATATTTTTATAAATTTGTATTTATTTTATAGTTATGGTTTTGTATTTGATAATTTACAGATTTTATGACTTGCAACTTTTTTAAGATGAAGGATGCAAGATATTTAAAAAAATGATTGAAAATGGCATTAATGTCGAAACGTTTTAAGTAAAAAAATAAAAAAGTATTTGACTGGAAAAAGTTTTTTCTTAGGTTACGAAATATTTAAACATAGTTAAAAACGTTATACATATTAATATATATTAGTTATACAAGTGTTATACATAGCAACAGGTATTTTTCTTATAGATATGCATTGCTTGTACATATATGGATGCTTGTGTCATTAATGAATAATTGAAATATTGTTGCAAAGTAAAGTATTACATACACACAATTACATACACGTATTCTGTTTTTTTCTTAGAAGTCATTCTCTTCATTTATCTCAATTCTCAAGTATTTATACCAATCTACATTCTCGTTTGATTTCCTAAAACAAGATTCACATTGACTAGAGGTTTCTTTGATACGAAAAAGTAATCAAATACATTTAGAACTATATTCGTTGGCACAATAAAAAAATAAGTTTTGTTTATTTGACTCAATCCATCATTTTAAACTATATATATTTGAATATATAAAGTACCTTCCTTATATAAAATACCTTGAATATATAAAATACCTGAATATATAAAATGAATATATAATATTATTTTAAATGTTTTTAAAATAAAATAATATATTTAAGGATACTATATAGGTACAATTAATGAATTCTACAGTGGTGCCTCTAAAATTATATTATCTCTAACTAACGGTTTAAGATTATATTTCAGACGTGCTTTCTTCTATACCCACATCATTAAATTATGTCATCTGCATTACATTTCTAAACTTATAACTCAAAATTTGCCATTTATTGAAATAAATTATTTTTAAAAATAGTTTTTTGGACAATTTCCTTTGAGTGGGAATTGAAAATTACTTTCAGAACATGAATTGATTTATTAAATTCTCAATATTTTCCTTATTAAAAAAAATACTTGAAATTTGCTTTTAATTCCAAAATTATACATAAAAATTGTATTTGTTTTTATAATATTAAATACACTACATTATAAGACACTAATATACGGTCGTCAAACCGGTGATACTGTACGGAATGGAAACCGCTTCACTCCCCAGCCTAAGGAAAATGTTAGGGACAGAAAGAAGAATAATAATATAAGGTTACTACTATAAAATGAGAGGATACAAGAGTGCTGGACGTTACATCAAACATATGAAGGAAGAAACTAAAAGATTGAAAATAACAAACCAAGACTGTTTCGATTGGGATGATTATGGGAAGAGACTCAAAGAAATTAAGGTCCTTGTGGAAAAGAGAGATGCGAGAAAAGGAATTGCGTGGACCGAGGAAAGGAGGAAAGAACAATCGGAAATAATGAGGAAAAGGCGTGAAGAAAGAGGTGAAAAGTTTTGATATTCGCGTAGTCTCTAAGGCCGTTCCGTGGAAACAAAAATTAAAAACCACATATAATAGAAATAATCGCTAATAAGATATCAATTACAATATTCATCCCAAAATAATATATATTATATAATAATACTAATTGATTAACTAATTAATAATACCAATATATAATCTTTTATAGGATTTCTGCCTTAAATGGGGAAAAGTAATCTTATTCAGTCTCAGCCATGTTATATAAATCAGTATTTTTTCTTTAAATAGTAATCCATTTTTAAAATTAATCGAGCATTAATTACATTTAATCCCAAGATAAGATATAAATGTCTTGGAAATCTGAAGAAGGGTTAGATTTAAAAAAAAAATTCATCTCTTCTGAAAATATAATCTCATTCAACGTTATTAATTAGTTATTAATTTTATTTTATAATTATTGTATTTTAATTTAATAATTAATGTTATATAGTAAAATATGAAAACACATTTTATATGCTGTATTTGGATATTTTGATTGTTATCGTTAAACCGCTTTAAAGTTACAAGTATAGATAGATAAAAAGTTATTCTGGAAATTTGACGTTGAGTCTAGTACTTATTTTTAACCCCCTAGTGAACATATTAAAATAACAGTTCCAAATAAATAACAGTTCCAACGCATTTCAAGATCTGTTGAAGCTAATTTCCTCTTCGTGACTAACTTTTATTTATTTGTTTAAATTTCTTCTTAGCTGAAATCAATAATTGACTAAGCCGAATATAGTGCAATATAAGTTTCTTTCTTGTACTTAAGGAGACAGGATCGTGCTATTCTTATTTAAAGATATTGAGTATTTTACATGGAATAAAATGATGGTTTTTGTATTTTACGATTGATATAAAGCTATTAATACTTTACACAAAAAATGTTTGAATTTTATTTCACCACATTATCTGTATTGATTTTTTTTTAAATAATAGGAAATAAAATTCATAAAATCAAAATATTGGAATAAGATGTATCCAGTTTTATATATGTTTTTTTATTAGGGAGCGGAGTGGCTCACTGGTAGAGCGTTGAGTTGCCATGCCGAAGGTCCTAGGTTCAACTCCCACTCACTGGCAGACTTTTAATTAATCTGTTAGCATCCAGAGATGGATCCTACAGGATTTAGAACCTCCTAGAGCTAGTTCAGGCTATATAAACTGAGTAATCAATTAATTAATTGAGCGTGATCTAAGACAAATCACCTCCCTGATCAGTCGTTACTGCATCTGTACCGATGCACTGAACCCAAAAGCCACCATGGGTTGAAGTGTTACAAGGTTTTTTTTTTATATTTATTAATTCGGTGCTTGCATTGTTATATTCAAATACTTTAAGTAACGGCTTAAAGAAGTCAGGGACAGTTCGATTTTGTCAATTTTAAAAAAAATTCACAATTTACCTGATTGAGCATGAAAAAAGACTAACTAAAAAATGGAGTACCTCGAATAGTTGCAACGCTAATAAAACATTACGTCACAAAAAATCTCAATGAAAAGTCTGATCCTTTGATCTGAATATATTTAAATGCTAAAATGGGATGCCACACTGAGATCGTTATACTTAATATAGAGTAATTTTATATATTTTATAAGTAAGTGACATATCCCATTGTTCTTCAAAGGTTAACGTGGTTGACTGACCAGGAGTTGTTTATAAATTAAGAATAATTATTTAATAACTTTATATTTATTGTGTGGTGTTTATGGTTATAAGATGACTTATAAAACTAATTACAAAGAAAGGGAGACGGTATATGTGACTTGCTGATTCTAGACCATCGCTCCATCCAGCTCCTTCATCTTCAGTTGACTCCCGCTTCCGAACAGCTGACCTTATCTCTGGGAGTAAAGGTAATGAACCCTAAGGGAAATTTTACTCTACCTGCCCTAGGGCCCTTACCATATTTACTTAGGTACTTGTTCTGTTTCAGGTAGTGTTACATATCGCTATATATGTATAGGGTCCAGGTCCCTCAAGAATAACAGATATATACAAAATTTAATAAAGATATATCTGTCCGAAGGTTTACTTGTACCTAATAATTTATTTATAATAAATGGATGTATTATATGGATACTATATAAGAAAACATAATAGAATAATGTTTTAGGGTAAAATTTTGGTTGGTAGGAGAGAGATTGCGATGAATATAGAGGACTGGAGTAACATTGTTCTGGACTTGTACCGTATTTGACGCGGCTGTTGGACTTGTTCAAACAACTTACTTTTTTTCTTTTCTTTATCTCGTTTTGTCTCCGTTCCGTTCTTTTTGCATTTCAGTAATTTTACTCACACCCCCAACTTTGTCAAGTTCTCTACCTAACCCCCCTAAAAAACCAAGAAAAAAAAACATTACAACGATATAAAAATTTAAAAAACGAATATTTAATATTTAACATGAATAGAACAGCGATACACATTACGGTTTTTAAAATTTTTAGTTGTATGGTACATTCGATCTTACTATTTCTATACTATTATCTACTTCAATTTGAAATATACCTATCATCTTTCATAAAAGTATAAAAAAAATTAACTTTTTATTGAACTTATTATTTAATATTTATGAACTACTACCATTTTTGTTCTGGAATTTTTTCTTTGAGAGTCTTTCATTCTATTTGCATAGATACGAAGTATCTAAAATAAATCAAATCTTAATGATTTCATTATTGGCTTTTCTTTTTTTTTTTACTTGTACCACTTTATTTTATGTTTGGTACTTTTTTAGCAAATATAAAATAAAACAGGCTAATAAAAAAGGTACCCATACTTAACGATAGTTCATTAAAAAATGAATTAAAGATGGTGTGCTTCAAATCCCTTCTGGCTATAGTTGCAATTACTTTTAAGCTGTTTACCACCACATTGGTGGGTTGGTAGACTAAACCAAAATATCCTTGTCGTTTTGGCCAAGTATCTGTAAACAGCTGTTGATATTTGTCTATTCAATTATTCATAAACGTATGTGGCACAGTTCCAATGCATTTCAAGATCTGTTGAAGCTAATTTCCTCTTCGTAACTATCTTTTTTTTTATTATTTATTTATTGATATTTACAACTATATTACAACATAGTTACAAAATATAACAAGTAAATAGGCTAAGTGATACATAATGACATAATATAATGACAAGTAGAGAAACTACCCACTGGTAGTACTCAAATCGCATGTTCAACTAAGAAGGTCACGTGGCCATCTTCTTTTCAGACGCCTCGGAGGATTATCGGGAATTGAAGAGGAAGCTAGGTTTGAAACCTGAGGGTTATAGTGGAAATGAAGTTTCTTATGAAAGGATAGATAGCGGGTTCGGGCCAAATCAGCAACAAATGGGACATTAAGGTCATTATGGATGACTTTATTCTTGACAAAATAAGGAGCGTTGAGGATTTTACGAAGGTTTTTGGATTGTAGGGATTGGATACGAGAGGAATTCGATGGCTTAATGGGCCCCCAAAGCTCTACTCCGTATGTCCAAATAGGTCGTATGATGGTCATGTAGATGAGTCTCTTGTAATTAATTGGGAGCTTAGAGCGTTTGTCTAGTAAGTGTTGAAGTAGCCTGAAACGTCGAGCGGTTTCTTATGAGGATTCCAGGTTAATCGTTTGTCAAGATGCAACCCTAAGTATCGGATCTGTTCTACAGGCATAAGTGGGATATTATTAAAGGATACTGAAGGGCAGGAAGTCATTGGTTTACGACGTAAGATAAAAGTGATTTGATGGGATTTTTGCATTTTATTTTAATTTTCCAGTTTTGACACCATTCTTCAAGATCAGTGATATGGGATTGGAGGCTTTGGGATGCAATAACTGGATTGGTGTTGAGTTATAATACACATGTATCATCACCATACGTGGTAAGGATAGTATTAGGATGAGTTGGGATGTCAGCTGTATAAACTGTATAAAGGATTGGGCCAAGGATACTACCTTGTCGTGACTATCTAATATTTATTATTTTTTAATTTCTTCTCAGCTTTGGTAAATAATAAGTCGAATTCTGTCCAGAATTATTTTCTTTCTTTCTTGTTCTTAAGGAGACGGAGTCGTGTTATTCTCGTACTCCATTAGTGGCTATTTCAGACCTTGGGTTGAAATGGAGTTATTGCTTAAATTACAACTTCATTTCAAGCCAAAAGCTACGAAAATTATCCGATTCAACTTTCCTCTGGGCAGTTTACTTAGTTTGAACAAAATTCGACCAAAGCACTGCTGATATAGAAACAGTTTTACCACTTATCCATGTAACCTTCCCAAGAATGTAAACTAACCATATGTTTTAATTTTTTGTTTTTTCATTTTCCCCCGATAGGGGTTGGATTGGTATATTCATTTATTTACTCTCTTTAATATTTTAATTAAATTTTTAATTATCTGTTGTGAAAAATTTAAGACATTTTTTATATTGAATCGATTTAGTTTTTTATTTTTATTTACAACTGTATAATAATAATACATCAAGTAAGGAAGATGTATAATCGCATGGATAATGGCACGTAGAGAGTACTCGAATAACAAGTTCAACTTAAAAGGTCACGAAGCCATCTTCTTTTCAGACACCTCGGAGGCAAATGTCAGTTTTATTATAAGATATGTGATATTATAAGATATGGTTGTAAGTCAGAAATTTAAATCTTCTAACTCTCAATCCCTAACTAGTAAATCAGAAAATAAATTGCCATTTCTTAAAGATTTATCAAGTATACCAAACAATTTATGTGACTAACATTTTTAAAATTATAAGAAAAATGTTAATAATATTTATTTAAATAGAAATAAAACAACTTGAATAGAATTTTGTTCCTAATTCTCTATTTTAAATATTGAATATTCCTAGAAATCTATTAACTTAATATTGTTTTATATTCGAATTTATGATATACCTTCTTAAGAATATTATTTAATGCTTCAAGATTTAAATAATTCTATGCAAAGTTGTTCATCAGAGCGAGCACTAGAGGTGAGAGTAGACGCTACGTGACCGGAGTCCCTAAGAGCTGGTTGAAGAAGCAGACTAGGTTTTGAGATGACTTAGACGAGAGTTGAACCTGGCACTCACTGTACCACCTCTCACCTCTGTCTCCTCTAACTCTCTCCTGGGGGACCAAATATAATTTTTTCTCTAAAAGCATCACATTTCTAGGACAAAGAGACGGGATATGAAAGGCGACGTGGTCTTTCACTGATTTACTAGGATAAGGTCTATTTTTTATAAGGAATGTGTCATATATAATTTTAGATGATTCACTTATCAAAGATTTTTTTTTACCTAAACTAATAATTATAAATAACTGTTATCATAAATACTATATAAATAATAAAACATTGATTATTTAAAAATATTTAGAATTTATCATTTTAACTTATAAAAATTTAAAAAATTTATAATTTAACCTGGCGATCATTTAATTAACATCAATTTTTTTTTATAAAAACAGTATTTTAAATAAATATGAATATAAAAAATTAACTTTAACGTAAATTAGTTATAAGCCGATTTTTAAAGAATGAAAAATTATAATTTTTATTATTAGTTTCTGTAATTTTTTTTTTTATTATTACCAGCTGCCTTAGCTTAACCTTTCCCGCCTGTTGTCGGCTTGTATTTTTTTTTTTTATTAATGAGGTCGAAATGGTTTGTTCTTTTTATTTACTTATTCTTTTTATCCGGTTCTGCTAATGCCTCAATTAGCAATATAGCATTAGTTTTTTTATTGATAATGTATTTTGGGGACTCAATGCTTCATGGATGGATTTTTCCAAATTTCCTATTCTATTTTTATATATTTATATAGGTTTTAAAATTGTAAATAAAGGTTAATGACAATACGTCTAGTATACTATTTCACTACCTAAACAAATGTATAAAAATCTACTAATTATTTTATAGAAAAAAATATTATAATTTGTTAAAAAATAATTTAATTATATGCTTCAAAATAAGTTATGTAATAACTGCTAAAAATTGTTTATCATTTAATTATGTTTGATAGCACTATAACTTAAATTTAAGCTGAGAAAAAACAATATATATGGGCGTAGGAGTATGGTGAATCGTTTTGTAGTTTTTCCAGGATGTCAATACCCGCCTAGAGATTCGATTCAGGCACGGTGTGCTATTGGGAAAGCTATATAGGTGCTCGTGTGCCTCCTAACCCCGAACTGCCATAATTCATGGATCTAGACTGATCGATATCTGCCCTAGGGCCCGATTGAATATCGGGGCATACAAGCATTTAATTTTTTATAAATTGAGTTATTAATTTTAGTTTTTACTTTCTAATTTAAAGTAAGTATAAAACTATTACCTAATGTAATAACCCCATTGCAGCAATTACAAAGAAATAACTTAATAATTATGAAAAATTCGTTGTTTTCATCGATTGAATCTGAAGTAAAGCGAATGGTTCCGTGAATTTTTTTACATTGATCTTCTCTAATGAGATTTATTTATTGTTTTTATTTTTTACATGAAATAGGACTTAGTATTTCTATATTTATTGTTTATGTTAGTTATTAGTATTACTTACAGCTGAACCTCACATAAACTCGTAAATCTGATAATCTTCGCCGTGTGTGTACCCCCCCCCCCCCCGCTAGGTCGGCTAGGATATCCACCCCTTTTCGACCGAAGAAGTAGGACACTGCTTAACATTCAGCCTTTGCTTCCTTCAGTGATCCTCATCTCTCCTTTGAGTGCCCCGGGCCTTTCAGCTCTGTTTTATTTCTACTCTTCACATCTGTCTGTCCATATTTTTACCGACCGGGTGTGTTTTACATTGCTTTAACTCGAATCCCTCAGATCCTGAGGGAGGATATGATAATATTTCAATGTTACCTTGAATCATCAATTCATGGAAAGTACGAAATAATCATTGCGATGATGGGCATCATCAAGTTCTCTGCTGATTATAAATTATATTGATGAACCTGCTGATTGCCTTGCGTTAGATTTCGCTGTTAATTCATTAAAAGTTGGCAATTACAGTCGAAAAATCAGTAATTAATCGACTAATTATTATTTCTCTACACAATTTATGGATTTACAGGTAAATAAACTGGGATTCTGGGAGTTGATTGATTTTAAAATTTAAAAGGAATTTCGTCATGTTCACTAATTAAGATTTAGTGTCAAGCAAAATTAAAAAAATGTACCACTACAGCCCGCGAGTGGGTCTGGGGTTTAGTATATGGTAGAGACTGTACTGTTACTTGGACAACGGTTGTGCAGGGAGGTGATTTGTCCTACATCACGCTCAACCGCCAGATTTCCCCCCTTATTTTGGGTGCACATTATATAGAGGGTAGGTGAGACCCAAGAGGGTCCTGGATCTGATTTGATCCATCAGACTAAATTAAAGTCTTGTCAGGAGCGGGATTAGAACTAGGATTTTCGACATGGGAACTCAGTGGTCTACCACTGAGCCACTCCGCTCCTATGCTTAATATAAGGCATAGACGAGTATAAAAAACTTTATCAATAATTTAAAAGATATCTAATATCTTTTGAGGACTCTCTATGCCAAGAAAAATAAAAAAAACGTAAATTTCCTTGGCTTTTTCCTCATTTTTCTGTTTAAATTTAATTTTTTTTGTTTAATTTTATTCAATATTTTTGGGTACTTGTGGTTTAACAGATCGCTTTTATTCATGTAAGTTTTCCCCACTTCGTTTTCGTCTATAGCTCGGATCTCTTCTCGTACCCAAACATCAAGTGATTTACCAATGATTTAGTTTAGGGACCGAGTTTGAACAAGGAATGATCAGCCATTCTGAAACGCTTATTTTTTTATTTAATTACTAGAATTAAAATCTTGAATTATTGTTGGTACTTGTGTATTACATGTGTATTAGAGTGTGTATTACATGTGTATACATACTGATAATTCTTATACTGATAATACCTACCTAATTATTTATATTAATGGAAATTTACAATATTTAATATCAAAATGGCTGTTCTAGAACTTTTTAGCCACGTTTCATTTCTTATAGAATATTTTCCTAATATTTTCGACGAAAATATATCCATTTCATCATCTTGTAAAAATTCACATGATGACCTTTTTCACATAATTTAATCTTTGGAATCATTCCGAACTTCTATTTTTTTAAAATGTATTTATTGAAATTTACCACTGTATACTGAATACGTCAAGTAAATATAATGAAATATAAATCATGTCTCGAGATAAAGGCAAGTAGAGAAACTATCCAGTGGCGGTACTCAAATATAAAGTTCAACTTTGAAGGTCACGAGGCCATCTTTTCTGACGTCGCGGAGGTTTATCAGGATCTGAAGAGGTTGGTATTTGACATATATTTTCGCCCGCGTCTCTAGTGCGGTCCTCTAACAACAGAGCTATCAAGGGACGGTTTCAACCCAGACAAATCCATTCTCTTCCCCGATACTATATCCCCGTATTGAAAATTTTCATTGAACATTACTTTAATTGGAATCTTGTTGGCTTACCTCAATTTGATATTATTATAATTTGTGTTTTATATTGTTCATTTGATGGTGAATATTTTTATTTTGAAAATAATGTAGATCTTCACCGATCCTATAACTGGAATGCGTGCCTTGTAGCTTTGTAGCTCAGTGGTTAGAGCACTGCGCTAGAGTCGCGGGTGACCCGGGTACGGGATTCCAAGACAAATCTTTTCTCCTTAAAATAAAAATATTTAAAAATAAAGTTTTTAAATTTTTATTATGGATATAAGGAATAGAGTAGGTGTCTGTAGTATGAGTTTGTGATTGGTAGTATCCCTCCAACCAACCATTATTTTAGAAACCGTAGCAAGTAAGGAATCCCCCACCCATTATTATTTCTCTATATAATAGTCATAACCAATTAATTATATTTCATGTCGTTTTCTTATAATTGTTTGTGTATTATAGTAATGATTGATATCGGATTCGGGCCAAATTACCAACAAATGGGACATTAAGGTCATCATGGATTAATTTGTTCGTAACAAAGTAAGGAGCATTGAGGATTTTGGACTGTAAGGATTGAATACGAAAGGAATTCGATAGCTTAGTGGAGCCCCATAGCTCTACTCCGTAAGTGGAGATTGGTCTAATGATTGTCATGTATATGAGTCTTTTGTAATTAATTGGGAGCTCAGAGCGTTTATTTGGAAAATGTTGAAGTAGCCTGAAACAGCGAGCTTTTTCTTGTCGTTTCATTCTAGTATGACGATTCCAAATTAAGCGTTTGTCAAGGTGTAGTCTTAAGTACCGGACCTGTTCTACAGGAGTCAGTGGGATGTTGTTAAACGATACAGGAGGACAGGAAGTCGTTGGTTTACAACGGAGGGGAATTAAATAATAATAATAAAATATGTGTGTACCCTATCAAACGTTCTTAAATCGATATTTGCTAAAGATTACACCTAATGCACTACACGTTTTAGTAGAACTGCACTCCATTTTATCGGCTTCTATAGTAGAAAAGATAGCTGCTGTAAGAACAGTAAGTTATAAAATTTTTTGTTTCATAACTAATTTTATAACCACTAGTGGGTTTGTGTGAGAATAAAGTTTGTCATGAAAAGATTGATGTCGGGTTCGAGCCAAATCAACAACAAACATTAAGGTCTTTATGAATTATTTTGTTCGTAACAAAGTAAGGAGCATTCAGGATTTTACGAAGGATTTTGGATTTTAAGGATTGAATACGAGAGGAATTCGATGGCCTCAAAGCTCTTCTCCGTACGCCCAGATGGCTCTAATGATTGTCATGTATATGAGTCTTTTGTAATTAATTGGGAGCTTAGAGTGTTGGTCCG
This sequence comes from Troilus luridus, assembly GCA_964056705.1. Taxonomy (NCBI): domain Eukaryota; kingdom Metazoa; phylum Arthropoda; class Insecta; order Hemiptera; family Pentatomidae; genus Troilus; species Troilus luridus. The sequence goes on along the minus strand of OZ057416.1, from coordinate 102,221,170 downwards.
GTATATGTTGAAGTAGCCTGATACGGCGAGCTGTTTCTTGTCGTTTCAGTCTAGTATTAGGATTAGGAACTTCTGGAATTATTTCACAGCTTCTTCTTCCGAAGACGGGGATTCCCAAACTGTATTATGTCAATTTTAAATAGGCAGTAATAAATTTAATAGGACAAAAATACCAAATTATATTTAATATAAAGTATCTAAAATTATAGGACAAATAGGACACTTAGCGATCTGCTAAATTCCAAGTGTAAATTTCATTTATGCTCAGTTTTTATCATTAATTTTTTTTAATAACTTAATATTTAGCTGTTATTATTTCTTGCTACATAAAAATAGCTTGTTTTAGTAAATGTGTTTGTTAATTTTTTATTTATTTATACAAAATAAATTTTTCTAATTATTTATATTCGCACTTTTATATAAAAGTATATTCAAAATAAAAGTGTATACATAAATTGTATGTACATATTTAACTTTAAATAATAAAGAAAAGCTAAGTAAAAACTGGCTCGATACTAAAGTCAAAGAGAATTCATTTTTCCTGTCAAACATTTTATGAAATATTTAAAATAAAGGACTACAGAATTATTAAATTGATAAATTCAATTCTCGATTTCGCTCCATAAATATTTATATTGCTTAACGAATAACACTCTCACACATATTCTGTCGAAGCCGAAAAATGAAAAGCGATTTCCTGCAGTTATTAAATTATTTGAATTTTAACAGAGTTTTTGGATTGTTTATATGTATAACCTAATTTAAATAAATTAAAATGTTGACACTGTTAATGATCATTCACTCATATTATATTAAGGAAATCAAAATTTTTGTAATTGTTTTGTCAACCGTACAAACAATACAGAATCATTGAGTAAAAAAAGGTTTAAACCGTTAACCTGCTCTATAAATACAAACCTTAAGTCTTACGGAAAGTTAAGGTCAGTTTTTTTATTGGCATTCAACGCGTTGCAACGTGTCCTTTTCTACTTCTTTCATGCTGGAAAGTCGGTAATCAAGCTGTTAGCTTTAGAACCGAATAATCATAATTCGTTGTATATATTTTTTAGGACTTTTAAAAACTACTGTTGTTTTTGTGAAATAGGTTTTATTTGTCTTGTACGATAAATTGTCAACAAATCTTGAAGTCTCTAAATGTCACCCCAATTTAGGCATCGTCAGGACATACACCAAATAATTCACATTAAAGATCTAATTAAGAAAATCTAACGTCAAATTGACTGATTCAAAATGTTCAGTATTATCACAATGTTAGTACTGTGATTGAAGATTCTGTATGCTTATGTGAGACGTGCATTTAAATTTTTACCTAAAATTAAAAAACTTTCTGTATACGGTTGACGATCATCATGGTTAATTAAATATTAGTTGTCTCCTGCTCCGAAGAGATGGTTTGACGAACAGTTAAACCATCCTCTGCCTCCATTCTTCCCCATTCCTCACGGTCTCCAGTGAGGGTCCTCCAATTTCTTGTTCCAAATCTTCATCATCCTCCAAGTCATCCGTCGACCGACGCCTGGTTCTGTCCCTTTTCCATTTTCCTCCTGTTACTCCGTTTAACATAATTTTGGCAGCCTGTAGGGCTCCATTCTTTCTACGTTCCCTATCCATTTTAGCCTGCTCTTCTTAATAGCACAGAGGATATCACGCTCACCATACAGTTCCATAAATTCGGCATTGCTTCTGATTCTCCACCTGTGCTCTTCTTTGACAGGTTCAAAGATCTTTCTCACGACTCTTCTCTCCCAAACCAGAAGACCTCTTCTGTTTTCCTTGACCAGAGTCCATGTTTCACTGCCGCACATTACTATTTTTTTATATAACAAAAACTTTGTTTTCCTGGAAGAATTTTGTATCCCAGAGCTTTTTGCCGGGCATAGAAACATCTGGTCCATGTTACCATTCTCCCCTTAATTTCAACTATTAAATTGTAGCTCTCCGTCACTTCTCGTCCCGGATATTGAATGTACCTGTGAAACAGGTGTTCGCCCAAGTGAAAAATATCTCTTCTTGTTAAAACAGAAAATTATTTATTATCTCCCGAACAACTAAATATTTTTTCTGATTACTATTCATTTAGTAAATTAAACTTATTCGTTTGTTAACATATTATAGTATGCTTCAGTAATGCAGTGCTATGTTGGGATTAATCCCTTTAGTAGACAGAGCGGCCGGTGTACATTACTAAGGTCGGCAGGTAAATTGTTCTAGTTCCAGCGGTTTTGCTCCATATCTTAGTTCCAAGGACTATTGTCGTGCTAAGACACGATTATAGCCGTCGCTGACCCCCCTACACCCCCCCGCGAACAAAGGACTTTCATTAGCGGACAAGATTGATTATGATTGAGCCCCCCAAGAACGGACAACGAAACCACTTACTCCGGAAGACAATGCTACGCGATATCGTCCTTCCAGGTCGGAATTAAAGTCTTAATGAACGCTTCCCAATCTCTTGTTTTTCTACCTCGAATCCTCTACGGCTCCGGCCTGGGGGTCGTTAGTTCTTCGTAGCTTATCTTTGATTTAATACATCAAAGCGATTCTTTCCTCTCATATTTTATTGCTAATGTTAAAAAAAAAGGGGAGTCGTTATGATTAAAAGGACGCTCCGTTAATTTGTCTTATCCTCTTAATCACCTTTTAACCTCAAGGAACTTATCACTCCGCCTCAAACTAATGATCTCTAAGGCAGTTATTAGACTTTACGGCCTACAACTTCAAAAAGGCTCCAATAGTTTTAAAACCGTATTCTGAGGTGTATAGTAAGGCACAGCTCTCTACAAATGAAATCATACTTAATACACGAGACCCTCGGACTCCCGACGGTAACGGACTTCATCACACAGAGGCATATCAAATTCTTTGTTAGCCTCCATCACTAAACGAACCCACTATTCAACACACTTACGCCGACAGGCCGATCTCAGCGCTGGCAAACACATGTACAGACACTCAACATGTACCGAGTAAACTACTGACTAACTCCAATCAGAAAGAACTAGTGAGCCCCATCACTAGACCCCCCACTCCTACCATCTAATTAATCTCAAGAAAATCTGATTCACATTTTTCTCTTAAAATGCACCTGGTGCAGTACAAAAGATTACTCCACGTATCCTTAATATGTTATTTTCATGAAAATAATAAAAGCCAACAATAAAAGGGCTAGGGATATCCTCATATCCCTTTAATAATAAATATTCTCATAATAAATAAATAAAACTATGCGTCACCGGTTTCATCCAACATGCCACTAGCATATCGCTCATGTTGGTGACGCGAATCCATTAGTTTTTCCCTACCAAAATTGCTCTACGCGGCTAAAGAAATATTCACTTCAACAAAACTTTTGTTTAATTTTAATACCTTTGATATGTTTTTCTTAAATTGTTTTAATTTTAGTATTAAAAGTAGCCTGCTTGTTATTATGTTAAACATTACTATGCAACTATAAAAAGAAATAAAAATGTATTGTATACCATTAATCCAAGTCAATATCATTGTTTTCCAAAATATACGACTTAATTTAGATTTTTGCCAACGGCCATACCACGTTGAACACACCGGTTCCCGTCCGATCACCGAAGTTAAGCAACGTCGGGCGTGGTTAGTACTTGGATGGGTGACCGCCTGGGGAAACCGCGTGCTGTTGGCATCAAAGAAAATACCAATTAATTATTTAAAGATATCTGGCTGTATGGAAGTATGTATCCAATGCCATAAAAAAAAAATATATAAAAAAAAAAAAATAAAAAAAATAATTTAGATTTTAATAATGTCAGTTTTTTGTGCCAAATATTATGTGTCAACTCAATCCAGCAATAAAATAATTAATTCTTGCCCTGGCCCGCTTGAGACAAGGCCACACTCGGCTCACTCATTCATATATTACTTTAAAAACAGCCACCGCCTTCAGGCGGGTATATTAACGCCATTATAATGATTAAATACATTTTTCAAGCATATAGTTATTTACAATCAACTAGCAACGACTTTAAGCTACCACCGCGTTCGTCATTCAGTTTTTGAAAGCACATCGCCTACTGTCTCAATATAGCTCAAATTGAATAAATTGTTTTCTATCGTCCAGTTTGAGTGTGTTTGTGAGTGATTTTACGTATGTGTATTACCCGTCTTTTACATAAACCAAAATTTTATAAAGTGAACCATAGACTTTGATGATTGAAATGTTTTAATCCTTTGAACACCAACAAAAAACAACAATTGGAGCCTAGTATTGTTGGGTTAACGTTTAGTTAAGATGTTTTAGTATGTACTTCGCGCTAAATAACAACGTGAATGCTGGCTATTTATACAGCTTGCATACACAAGTTCAACCGGAGACCCCTTTTAAGGAGCTTATTTAATGATATTGCGATTTTAATCTTGGTGATATGAAAAGGGCAGAGCTCATATTGCACAACGCTCTCTTAAGCCGGCCATTTCTCTTTTGGGTTATTTTCTTTAATGCCTCGAGAGTATAAGATATTGTGAACCCACTGCGGGAGTAATACTGCAATGGCGCAGGCCGGAACAAGGGCATTTCGTAGGATATTCGCTGGTGGGGGAGTGGTATGTTTAAGTCAGGACATAACAGAATAAATTATATTTTAATTATAGGTATATTCAACTAAATATACCTATAATGAATTACATATTTATAATTTATATGTATCAGCTTTAAATTTGAAAGACACAAATTACTTTAATCATGTTTAAGAAACAAAACCAATGGTAGTGCACCGATTAAACAAGACATAAGTGTACTAGATAATTGGTTTTAAAGACTTCTACCATGAATAGAAATATTATAACACCGATTTAACAACACATGTAAAGTGTAGAACTACTAATATTACTGCATTAATTAGACACATTATATGTTGTTTTATAAACATATGTTATAAAAAAAATATATATGGACTGCTATTTAAACTACCTAAATAAAATACAATACATGTAAAAAATACTTTAAGGTATCAAAACCAAACACCAAATGATTCGGTGGAGCCTTATTATGCCTAATATATATGTATATATCTAATATTTTGCCAACAATGCGGCTTATACAACCGAATAAAATTAATCCCTTCAAAAAATTCCGATATAAATAAATAAACTATGAGAATTTTTGTTGGTGGATTGAATTGGTCAGGCAATGGAATAAGTAAAACTTAGGTACCTGTTTGTTAACGCCACCGCAGTTATTTTTCCCTACTTGTTCGCATACGCGTGCGGTTACAATTTGTAACCGTTATATTTCTAAAACATTTATCTTGCATGTTTTCAAATCTATTTATTGGGGTAAGAATTTAAATTTTTTAAATAATTATCAACTATTACAAACCAAAATAATTTATTTACAAATGGAATATATCATGAAAAATTAAAATAAGATATAAATAATGGAATATATTATGAACAATCAAAATAATGAAAAAATGAAAAATCAAAATAATGAAAAATCCAAATTATTTATTAAAAAAGAAATTGGTTAATCGGATTTCTGGGGAAAAGTGGTAAAATATTTCGCTCCTGGAAAAATAAAATTGCTTCTTCTTCTGCTTTTGTCAAATCCCAAAGACTCATTTTCGTAGTACAAAAATTAGCGAAATAATAACAACAAATCTAATAATAATTAAATAAATAAATAAAATAATAACAACAATGAGTCTAAAACAAATCAGCAAACAAACAATAAATCAGCAACCAACAAAACTCAGCAAACAAGAACGAACATAGAAGAAATCAGGTGTTAGAAATATAACGGTTACAAAATATAACCGCTCGCGCATGTAAAGAAGTAGGGAAAAATAACTGCGGTGGCGTTAACACACAAGCACCAAAACTTATTTTGTGTTATTTTGACTGCACCCCCTGACTAATTCAATTAATCATTCGAATTATCCAGTGGACTATTCCCCACTCAAAAAGAATATTTTTTTTTTATTGATTTAATGTCACCGTATGCTGCTATGGGTAATCGGACGATGCTACAATGGGAGTACACAATTTTTCCCATCCTTGTTTAATTAGGAAAGAAATCATTAAGGATTTTCTGTCACTGCAAAAGCTCGGAGCCCCATTTTACGTCCCATCCAAAGGACGGAATGAATAACTCCGGAACGGAATTTATCCCCTTTAAAGAATTTAAGACCCAGTTGTATATTCTTTAAAAATTGTATACGTTAGATATATGTACATATTAAAAATATATATGTTAAATACATACATAATAATCTTCCTTAAGATGCTGCCTCTCTTAGGAGATTGGCGAACATCTAGGCTATTTCCATCTTTGATGTTGCTTCTTCAAACAAGTAAATTGATTTACATTGGTTCCTCTCCTAGTGATTTCTCAGCCGGGATTTCAGCTTCATTCCCACAAATATAATTACCTCCCTTCATTAGTTAATTAAGATTTGTAGATAATTTCCCCTAGATTATTAATTGAGATAATTGGAGTATTTAATTTATTAATGCCACCAGAATAAAGAATTCTATCTATGAGTAAGTCGAGAAAAATATTTTTCGGAAAGTATATTTGTTATGTCGATTTTATTATATTGGCCAATAAAAAATAACTATAATGGATTTTTTCTCTACAATTCGAATTTCTGGATCATGGTCTTAAGCTCTTTAGTTTGGTATATCTTTTTAACATTATTTTAAAATGTCGACGCAAGGCTGTAAACTGGAAGAAGTGAAAAGTCAAGAAAGGAAATAAGAATACTTCATTCCATGGCAAAAAAAAAACTGCTGCACCACTACAACCTATGAAGGGTCTTGGGTTCAGTACGTGGTAGAGACTACTATTTCTTGGACAACAGTTGTGTAGGGTGGTGATTTGTGATATCTTACAGCAACACGGGTTTTGACAATATTATCACACAATAATTGTATTGTCTATAAACTTTCCACTCCAATTTTCTATGTCTCCTACTGGCTATTTTCAGGGTTTCTCCTTCCAAGATTGAAGAGAGTTATTCCCAATCCCGCTTTCCGCTCTTACGCAAACTCTTTGAAGTACGGGTAATTGTCTCGAGTCATTAACTGAGGGAATTCATTCTCGGTTCCGCTCAGCAATTCGGATCTTAGTTTAAATCATAATGTTTGGTATAATCAGGTCCAATCAAGAAATCGATAAGGAAACAACAGACTTAAAAACTGACGATAGGGTGGGAAGGCTAAGGTTCAATGGATACAAAATGAGATGGAATCTTGAAAGACTAAACCATGAAATTTTTCAGTGAATCCACTATCACAAATATTCAGCAGGATATTTCAAACAACTTAATGATGATATGGATCAAGTGGGGCTAACAGACCAAGATTGTTTTGACAGAGATGAATGCAGAAGGATGCTGCGGGAAAAATGCGCCCCAAAAAGTGTCTTGGGTGGTCTGAGGAGAGAAAACTTAGACACCTATGGGAATATAGGAGGCGGATGAAGAGGAAGCATTAGTTGTGATATTCGCGTGGTCTTTAAGGCCTTTTCGTGAGGAAAAAAGTTGGGTATAATAACAATTCTTCCTTTTCTTTTATACTACTCCCAAATATTGATGAACTATAATACTTGGAAAAATTCAAAACAAAAAGCAAGTACCTACAATAACGGACCAATGTTTCACTGACAATTCACATCAATGAAATATACTTGTTGTAGAGAGCCAAACAAATGGATCAACTATGAACAGACGTCAAATCAAATACTCTTTTATCGCCCTCTATAAGATGAAATATAAAGACCAATGAATATCTAATATAACACATTTCGCACCGACAAGAGAAACAGCACATCAATCACATAGAGCAACATCATTCCAAAACATTTAAAGAAATAACTTACTAGAAGTTCACCAAAAATAATTTTATTTTGATGTCTATTTCTGATTTATGAGCATGTTCATGTGAGATGTGGTACATTTGATCTACATTGGTGGGAAATGTTTGGTGTATGTCCTAATGATGTCTTACTCTGTGAGACGATAGTTTGTTTTTGATTTTTTACAATTTCAATCTAGTAATTCTGTTTTCGTGTTTCACTCGTTGTTGGCGATTGCAGACGGAGAAAATTATCCTTTTGAAAATGCGTTGAAGAAAAAATTGTATAAGGATACGATTGACTTACCAGTATCGTGCGGCGCCCAAATATGATGAAAGAAGTTCAGGATGAGGGGAAAAGGAAAAAGGAAAAATGAATCCTGAATTATCGTTGTCAGGCGGAGATACGCGGTCATCCGTTCGTACTGGATTAAAATTGAGACTGACCAGGGGGTCTAACGTTCACAACTCACATTGAAGCATGTAAGGGGATACAAAAGGCGGATGTTTTAAATTAACTTGAAGGGCCCAACACTCGTTTTCATTAAAGTTAACATATCTCCAAGTCATTTTTAAACTTCCGCATCGAGAAAAATACACCTCATAAATTCGTCGGTTCGTTTCTCTCTATCATTTTATTTACTAATAATGCTATTTTAGATTATTTGGGGATGTCTTATGGTCATTTATCTGGGCTAGGATTTCTTATCATCTTGGCCACATGTGCAGAAGATAGATAGAAATTTACATTTGCCTGACCTCTGGGTAACACCACGAGGAGAGGGCCGTAATTCAAATTTAATTTCAGAATGTTAGTTTGATCGCTTTATAATACAAATTGAAGTTTAATTTGTAAGTCAATTTGCTCCGAATTGTTTTTCTATGAATTTATATCGCCCAATGTTATTGTCATTCGGTATAGGAAAATCTTAAATAAATTCCATTAATATAAAATATAGTATTTATTTTTATCCTTATGACTTTTCAGTGATAAAGCGTTGATCAATTGGTCTTACTGTAGCGATTTCGAGATCGGATTTGACTGAAAAATTATTTTATCAGTTTCCGGCCGTGTATCGAATCATTGGGATCCAGTGAACCTCCTGGATTGGGTGTATAACCTGTTCGTTGAGCCTCTCGGCCAAATCAGCATAGAAAAGGTAGAATCCTTTTTAGATAATGAGCCCAATATTTTTCATGTTATACTGGTTTTTATATTCTTCATATTAAGATTAAAGAAAATAAGAGATTAAGACTCCATGACTTCAAATAATCAAGTATTGAAGAATAGATTATTAGATGAATGCATGTTTTTTTAGATGGAAAAGAAATGGGTAAATCTATGTAGAAAATAAAAATGTTCATTAATATGACAGGTAATGTTAACCATACCTTTAGAAAGCTTAAATTTTTTGGGAATAAATTGTAAATATTAACCCTTTACATGGTATAAGTCGTTTTTCTAGTAAGTCGTAATTACTAGTCAAGCGCAATAAACCACCAATTAATTACAAAAGTCTAATATACATGACTATTATAAGGCGTTTTCAGACTTATCTATGCAGAAGATCTTTGGTGTTCCACTAAGTAATCCAATCCTTCGTAAAATCCTCAATACGCGTTTGTTAGTAATAAGGTCTTCCATCAAGACCTCAATGTAATATTTGTTACTGATTTGGCACGAGCTCGATATCAGTCCTTTCATGACTAACTTTATTCTCACTCAAGTCCACTCGTTTCAAACCTAGCTACTTCATCAATTCTTGATAATCATCCAAGGCGTCTAAAAAGTAGATAGCTACTTCATCAATTCTTAATAATCCTCCAAAGCTTCTAAAAAGTAGATGGCCTAAGCTGAATTTGTAAGTTGAGTGCTATCACAAATCACGTCATATTACTTTTACCCTCCGTCATAAACCAACGACTTCCTGTCCTCCTGTATCGTTTAATAACATCCCACTGAATCCTGTAGAACAGATCCGGTACTTAGGACTATACATTGACACAAGATTAACTGGGAATCCTCAAACTAGACTGAAAGAGAAGAAACAACACGCCGTTTCAGGCTACTTCAACATTTACTAGACATACGCTCTAAGCTCTCAATTAATTAAAAAAAACTCATATACCTGACAATCATTAGACCCATCTGGCATGGGGCTCCACTAAGCCATCGAATTCCGCTCGTATTCAATCCTTACAATCAAAAATACTTCGTAGAATCCTCAATGGTCCTTACTTTGTAACGAACAAAGTAATCCATAATGACCTTAATGCCCCATTTGTTGCTTATTTGGCCCGAATCCAATTTCAATCATTTCATGACAAACTTCATTCCCACTCAAATCTACTTGTTTCAAACCTAGCAATTCCTGATAATCCTGCAAGGCATCTGAAAAGAAGATGGACTCGTGATCTTCTAAGTTGAACTTTTTATTTGAGTACGGTGTACGACTACTTGTCTTTTTTCTGCCAATGTAAACATTCATTATATTTACTTGATGTATTCTGTTATACAGTTGTATATTTCATTAAACAACTTTTAAAAAAAAATTCAATAAATTAAATTTTTAATAAGTGGTTGAAAGTAATGTGGAGTGACCAAGAAGAAATAAGAATAAATATTGCTGTTAGAGATACTGATTATACCTTACTTACTTAGGTGCTTGGCGCTATTGGTCTCGGTGACCCCTGGTTTTTAGGATTTTCTTTCTCCATTATTCTTTATTCGTAGCTTCCCTCTTCCGATTCCGGACCAGTTTCAAGACCTCCTTAGATACTTCATCCTCCCATCTAGTTCGTGGTCTTCCTCTCCTTCTTTTTCCAGCCGTTTATTTTTCTAGCAGCCTCTTCGGCAGTCTATCCTTTTTTATTCTCACAACGTGATGTCACCTTAGCCTATTTTCTGTTATAAATTTTATCATATTTTCAGTTTTTAATAAGTTGTCTGTCTCTTTGTCTGTCTTTATTTTCCATATTCCCCCTACTTCGTCTTTGCTTTCAAATACATTTTAACTTCCAGCTGTCTGCCTGGGACAAGCACCACGCTTCGGCTTTATATTACTAAGAGTCCTATTTTACAAAGTAGGCTCCATTTCCAGCTATAATTCGATATTTTTATTTTCGCTGAGTATTCTTAGTAATTTTAATATAGTGAGTAATTCGGAAATATTTAGTAATTTGTTTTATCACATTATTTTAGTTTATCACAGAATGTTATTTAGTGTATTTCAAGTAAATGGGTAGACAAAAATTGTGTTATTCGCCCAGATGTTTTCTTTGTTATATTGATAGATTGCTAAAAAAAAAAAGAATTAAATCTATTACGAGAGAAGCGCAGATCGGATATTTTTACAACCAGGTCAGACATAACGGGAGAAGTCAATATCCCAGGCGAGATAAACTGTAACAAATGATAGCTCTAATATAATCGGATAACGTATTCCTGCCAGCTTCCAATTCCGCCTAATATCTACCGCATACATAGCCAAGTAGAGACTTACCCCACTATTTCACCTGTGTTATTATATCTATGCTGAAATAAAGCGGTCTGGGATATCACAGCGGAACCCTAAAATAAAATTGAATGCTGCATATGAAACAAACCTAGAGGGAAAAGCTAAAAATCATTTCACGTTGAGTGCACCTTAAAAATAACAATAAAACCTGTACCTCTACAAACCATGAGTGTTATTGGGAACGATACATGATAGAGACCGTACTGTTCCTAAGCCACCGTTTGTGCAAGGAGCTTATTTTTTCCTCTTTGTATCACGTTCAACAATAATTTTTTTTCCCTTAAAGAGGGTACCGACTTTATTGATCCTGATTAAGTAAGTAAATAGGAAATGACATAATTCCTCAATCTTCCAAATCAGTATTCGATTCTAAGTATATTTCATAATAATTAGGTAACTATGTGTAAAAAAATAAAATCGGTATTTAAAGATGAATTCCAATTCGAAAAACAATATTTTCTGACTTTATACAATTATCGATTTGCGAAATCGTCAAGTATTTCATTTATATCTTGACATATAGTGGAGCGGAGTGGCTCAGTGGTAGAGCACTCAGTTGCCATGCCGGAAATCCTGGTTCAAATCCCGCTGCAGGCAAGGCTATTATTTAACCTGTTTGATGCCAGTGATTGATTATATAGAGTCTATGGCCCTCCTGGGGCTCACCCACCCTCTTTAAAGTGGGTACCCAAAATAAGGGGGAAAGATATGGTGGTTGAGCGTGATCTAAGGCAAATCACCTCCCTGCACAACCGTTGTCCATGGAACAGTACTGTCTCTACTATGTACTGAACCCCAGACCCTTCTCGGGTTGTAGTGGTAGAGGTTTTTTTTTTATATACAATAATAGTTATTTGTTATATAATAGTAATAATATAATAATAGTTATTAGTAATTAATATTTTTTTTTCCTGGCTTTACAAGTCTTGGACACTTAACAAAGTTCCTGAGTCACTTAAGGCGCTCCCAGCAGTTGAGAGACTCGACAACTTTTCTACTTGAGCAGAAAAGGTGTTCTATTGCTATTAAAAAAATATTGATTAGTTCTTGATAGTGGCGGCTTTTCTGTTTTACCTTTTTTTTATCATATAGATTATTACTTAGTGTTATATTATTAACATTGAAGATAGTAGTATAATATAAAAAATAATAGAAAATATAGGTAAAACAATGATAATAAATGTAGGGGATCATAACAGAAGAAAATTGAACCCTTCAGTGCACCATAAATAGAGTTGATAACACAAGTTTATGGACTATAATAGGTCATATTTTAATAATAAAACGTTAGAGAATAGCCATCAGTTTTTATGCCTAATCATTAAACCGATAACTATCATCAAAATGAGCCTATTTCTGCGTTTAGTAATTTTATTAAAGTACCTATTAGTACCTCAAAACTGAATAAATGAAGGGAGAAATATTATCTTAACTTGCTAACAATAGTTTAAAAAATGATTAAGTTAACTATAGCTAATATCGCGTGAACTTTATCATCGTATTCAAGAGTGGAAGTTTGAATAGAATTAATGTTATATGAAATAGATTCCTTCCATTTATAAGCAACCGAATGTTTTAATAGTTAATTTCATCAAGATAAGGCAATTTGTTTATTCCTTCATTATATCTTTTTTTTTAATAAACCAATATCCCGGCATTATATTAGTGTTAGGCATTATCTCCCTATTAAAAAAGACACACAAAAAAAAGTTTACCAATACAACCCGTGAAGGATCAGGGGTTCATTACATGCTAGAGACAGTACTGTTTGATGGAAAGCGGCTGTGCAGGGAGGTGATTTGTCCTAAATCACGCTCAACCGCCAGATCTTCCCCCTTTTTTTTGGGTACCCACTTTTAGAGGCAGGAGAAAATAACGGCATAAGAAAAACTCAATTTAATAGCGATGTAAAACTATATTTTTTTTTTTTTTTCATATCATCTAAGATTTTAATTTACAATATATGTACAATTTATAATATCTATACCTGAAAATGCTTCTATATAAACAGAAGCCATCTGTTACCTTTCGGTATTTTAAGGCGTTACAATGGGCTGAGTCGGCTGAAGGCGGTTTTTACTCGAACCGGCACGAGGCCGCTGACGTTGTACAATACAAAACGGTGAGGGGCCGCTTAGCGGGATCAAGTGACAGTTGTAGAAAGAAGAAAGGGTAGAAAAGAAGAAGGAAAAGGAAGGAAGGACAAGGGGGTTCGCAAAAAAATTTGATGTGCCTCCGGTGTAGGAGTAGGGTGGGGATGAGGGGTAGGGTGGGGGGTATTGGGGGAGTGGGGTGACGGTCCCTTACCTGATTGGCTGATCGGTTGGGCTGGGCTTCCTCCCAGGAGTGACGAGTACTTCGTTGCCTGGTTCACACGGGTAGCAGGCATTTTCTTCCTTCTCTGCTCGATAAGATCCTTTCTCACTACAGAGGTTTGGAGAACGCCGGGTAGTCGCCCTTACAGTTCTGGCACTTAGCTGGTTTCTGTTTTTTACGCAGCGGGCATTTACTGAGAACGTGGTGATCATGGCACCATGCGCAGTACGCGGTATGGCCGAACCCCTGACATTGATAGCATTGGATCGGCCCCGTTGATCTTTGAAAATTACAGGACGAAATAACACCCGTCCGGCGACTCGTAACTTCTTTAATTTGTCCAGGTTCACCGTGCTGTCAGTTATTATAAGTACTCCTTTTTTGGCCGGAGCTGTCCTTTCCCGTCTTTCCTCATCATTTGTTTGGCGAATTTGAATCCAGGGAGTCCTTCTCGCAAGTCGATGGTGATTTGTGAGATGTCCACGTCACTATCGTACCCAAATAGAACGAATTTCTTGCATGTTTTTTCTTTCAATTTTGTTTGCATTTATATTATATTAAAAAAAAAATTATATTATTTTTGGAATTCTAAAAGTGAGAGATATTTTAAAACTAAGAGTATTTGTCTCGCATGTACAAAACATCAAGCGGTAAAACTGCTATAAATGTTTTAACATATTTGATATTCACATGCTTTTTTTTTTTTACGAACGTAATGATGTTGGTATTATCTCTCCGTTATATAAAATAATTTTAGATGTAATATTTTACCGCCGTCGCCTAGTAATCGATCGAGAAACTGCTTTTTATTTAGTCTTTTGTTGTGGTCTTTCAGTGAGAAAAATATCAGATGGAGGTTAAAACCATTTCTCAAATAGTCATACCCTATTAAGTAGGAACCAACATTTCATCTGGCATTGGAAGTCTTCTTCGGGTCTTAACAAATAAAATAAAAAATAATAATTTGATTTATAGTTTTTTTTTATTTTGTAAACTCAGACCTGATGAAGACCAACTAAATGGTCGATTGTATAATAGTTTTTTTTTAGTTAAGGAATTATTTTTTTGCTAACTAATAGGTACTTGTGTATTAGCCGGTCTGCATGATACCTACTTTTCTCGTCTAACCTCTTCTTATCACTCGTCTCATTTGAGTCGGTTGTGTGTGCGTTAATTAATTGTTTTCTGTATTATTTTTGTCTTGCTAATTTTCTTTATTGTCTATTTAAAATTTCTGTTTTGTGTATTGGTAATAGCTGTCTTTTGAAAAAGAAGCTTTGAAATACTCGCAGAAATTCGGAATAATTCTTCTTTCTTTCTACTTCCTCTTATGCCATTTCTAGCGTCGAAGAACCTGGAGGCTATTTTGTTTAATTTGAATATTATATATTTCCATATTTTTATTTTGAGGAGTATAGATTTGTCTAAATTTTATATTAAAATTTTTTTTTTGGACATTCTTCCTGAATATTTATGTCCCCTCAGGAGAAATTGTTACTGGGATATACCACCTTGGTATTGCGTTTCCCCCAACCTGGAGGAACAGCGGTTGATTGCAGTCAGATGATGATGGGTGATGGGACCGCCAAATCGCTACGTCATCGGTATAATTCTATAGACGATTATGTGAAAAATGTCATGAAATGATTTTGAGAAGGATAGAAATGAAGATGATTTCCTCGAAAGTGTAAGGAAAACATTTATATAAGAAGAGGAACGTGTTAGAGGAATTTACATATATATATATATATATATATATATATATATATATATATATATATATATATATATATATATATATATATTACATTAATAGTCTGGAATTTGCATTTCATTATTGCATTTTGTAAATTTCAATTTCCATTTTTATGAAAAAGAGGGTAGGTGTTATCAGTAGCAGAATTATCAGTGTTCAGGTTATCAATAATGGCGGATAACAGTCCCTGCAGAGCGTCTAATACACAACTACCAATAATAATTTAAGGCGTTTTTAGTTAATAAAATCAAAAAGTATACTTTTTAGAATAGGTGATCGTTCATTGTTCAAACTCTCTCCCTGAACTAAATCATTTTTTAAATCATCGGTAAATCACTTGATGTTTGCGTACGAGATGAGATCCGAGCTGTAGACGAAGACGAAGTGGGGAAAACTTACATGAATAAATGATTAGTTGTTTAAGTTATGTAAATTAAAAATCTGTTTTATCCTAAAACATTCTCAAGACTCCTCAAGTTTGTCCTTATCAAGTTTTCTGGAAAATTTATGTTAAATACTATAAAGACATCAGGATTTTTGTAATAGGAGCTGAGGAATCTTATGCTAATTTTAATAGATTTTTGTAGACATCAGGGTATGGTAACAGCATAACATTACCAGGATATGGTAATTTTAATAGATTTTATAGACATCAGGATTTTTGTAAAAGGAGCTGAGGAATCTTATGCTAATTTTAATAGATTCCTAAGGAACATAGTTATTACAATTCTAAAACTTTAGTAAACCGAAGAAAAAGTATTACATGGATGACACTTTTTTTTGCCGTAGTTATATGTTCTTCTGTTCCTATCTTTTTTTACATCCTCAATTAAAATTTATTTGAATTTAAATTACATGTATATACAGAACTTTTTAAAATTATATATGCAGTTTTTTTACATATTGCTGCTTCATAATAACAATTTCCATAACTCAAAAAACCTAATTTTTCAATAGATGTATTTGAAAGTTCCATATTTGAAAGAACTAGACAAAAAAAAAAAATTAGTATTGGTTACCAAAATTCTTTTACTAATCATTAAAATTTTTTTTAAATCTTAAATCTTTTTCGATTCTAAATTATATCATTATTCCCATAAAGCTTCAAGTTAACAAGATACAACTGAAAATATGACTTTGTCAGAAAAAAAAAACTTGTTGCCAATGTAATATCAAATATGTCGTTCCTGAATTAAAAGGCTTCAACCATCCCAGTTTCTGAGTTCTGACGTTCTTTTGAAGGAGCAATATGTTCTACTATTTCTCTTGTTTTTGCATGCCTAATTATTTGAACTTATAACATTAATGATATAAAAAAACACCTAAAAGTATAGATGAAGTTATTGATCATAAAATAAATGTTTTGTTAAAATTAGGTCATATCATTTTAAAAAATTTATTTATTGAAATTTACAACTGTGTCGTATAATGGCACAGATGATACATAGTATATAATATCATATTATCATACATAATAATAATACATAAGGCAAGTAGAGAAACTACCGAGTAGTAGTACTCAAATAACAAATTTAACTTAGAAGATCACGTGTGCATCTTCTTTTCAAAAGCCTAGGAGGATTAACAGGAATCGAAGAAGTAGCTACGATTGAAAATTGGGTTTGAGTGGGAATAAAGTTTGACATGAAATGGCTGGTATTGGAGTTGGGCCAAATCACGAATAAATTGAACAATAAGGTGATTATGAGTGACTTTAATCGTAACAAAGTAAGGAACATTGAAGATTTTACGAAGCATTTTGGATTGTAAGAATCGGATACGAGAGGAACTCGATGGCTTAGTGGATTTCAACGCGAAACACCAATGTTGGGGTTCAAGATTGTGTACCCCAAGAGGTAGGAACTTGTGGTATGCTCTTCATGAACTTTCATTAGATACTTCAACTCCTAATTCTCCCACTTACTGGGCTACTTCTAGAGGTAAAACCCTATGCGAAGAACCTTCTGAGGCACAAAAAAGGCCTGCGCTCACTGAGGATATAACTGATTGGGGTTTATATAGATCTTACCTCAACTCTGACCTCACAATCCCTGTTTCGATAAAAAACGAGACGGAACTAGGGGAAGCAGTGGAGATGTTCACAAGACGTATACAAGAAGCAGCTTGGTCAGCATCAAAACCCAGTTCCAGGAAAACAGATAACTTACCAAGCTACCAACAGTATATTAGAAATCTGATCAGAGCCAAGAGAAGAACTCGTAAAATTTGGCAAACCAACAGACAACCTTCAGATAGACAGACATTTAACAAACTAAATAATGAACTGAAACGCCAAATTAGCAAATTTAACAGGTCAAACTACGACAATTATATTAAATCCCTTTCGACAGACGATGTAAGTCTATGGAAGCATACCAAAAGACTCTTAAACCATCGTGAGATGTCAGCACCTCTTAAAAAAGAAGATGGCTCTTGGGATGGGTCGGACGAGGAAAAATCCGAGCTCTTTTCGACCATCTTTCTTCTGCATTTACCCCACATACTGACTTCACAAACACAGAACACGAAAACTTTGTAAATAACACACTTGACATTCTATTACAAGTAACACAGGCACCGCCTTCATTCACTCCCACAGAAGTAGCAGAAATAATTAGAAAAAAAGAAAAGCCCTGGGTTATGACTTAATAAATGCTGAGGAGCTCCAGCAAATGCCTAGGAAAGCTCTAGTGTTTCTTACGACAATCTACAACTCAATACTTACTGACAGAATTAATATTGTCCCTCACCATCAATTCGGTTTTCAAAAACCACACTTGACAACTCAACAATTACACATAGTAACTGACTACATATCGACATCACTAGTGCAGAAGTTATATGCAACTGGAGTGTTTCTGGATGTCGCCCAAGCGTTCGACAAGGTCTGGGACCGGGGGCTTCTCTTTAAGCTCAAGACTGTACTACCACACACTTATTATATAATTCTTCACTCATTCCTTCCAGACAGATTTTTCTCAGTCCGACAGAGCTCAGAGCTATCTTCAATAATACCGATCTTAACCGGCGTTCCTCAGGGATCAATCTACCACCACTATTACACATAACATATACAGACGATATTCCACTAAGTCCTGACATACTGACAGCAACCTACGCTAACAACACCATAATCACCAAACATCAAGACGCGACGCAAGCCTCACTAAACTTACAATTTATTTTACAAAAGTTGAATGAGTGGGGCCAACTATGGAAAATAAGTCTGAACCACGAAAAGTCACAACACATCACTTTTACTCTTAGACGCGAAACATGCCCTCCCATTTACCTTAACAACTCATCTATCACGCAGACAGACAAAGTACAATACATTGGACTAACGTTTGATAGGAGAATGACATAGGATCCTCACGTTAAGATAAACGCCAATCACTGAACCATAAGCTCAATTTAATGTACTCACTATTCAGGAAAACCTCCGAATTAGATATAAGACAGAAACTAAACACGTACACTTACCTACTAAAACCAGTTTGGACATATGGATGACAAATTTACGGGATCGCTAAACAGACTCACAGAAAACGACTGCAGACTTTACAATCAAAAGTAATTAGACTTATCACCAAGGCACCATGGTACGTCAATAACAAAACTCTGCATACTGCCTTAAAAATACCAACGGTTGACGAACACATACGAACATACTACAAAACTACGCGGACATCCAAACCCGTTAATAGAACGAATGGCCTCTACTCTCATGCCTGAGAACACTAGGAGGAGATTAAAAAGAACGTGGATGAGGGATTTGTTATCATAGGAAATTGAATCAAGCCAAGGGAGAGGTACCTGTTCTTCTTCATGCCATTCAAGTCAATGTATCATGTTTTAAGTTTCAGCCAATCTGCTGATTGTCACTATTTTGTATTTGACAGGTGTAGATGAAATCGTAAAGAGAAAAAAAAATTAAGGTGTTTTTCTAGTAATTACTGAAGTAGCCTAAAATGACAAAAAATAAAACTAAATATTTGTTTTTCTTATTGTTATTCTTTCGGGCGCCTTGTTAACAATGATCATGGCAGCATATATAAAAGGTTTTGCGAAAATAAAATACCCGTGACATGACACTTCATAAAGAGTGTCTGTAAGGATATGGAAGCCTCATGCATTTAAATGTTTGAATACTAGACAGCTAAGCCTGTCTCCAGTTTTGAACAGAGGAAAGAGACAAAAATAAAATTAAAAAAGTGTACTCTTTCAACCTCGATCAAAAAACCGAATAAAGTCTACGGTAAAAAAAAAAAAAAAATGGAGGGGGGACTGGCCGTTAAGGGCAAGTTTTTCCTTCGCTTTTTTTCCGCAGCCCTTCAGTCTTTTGTTTCCCATTTCTTTGTCCTGGAAGGGGC
Source organism: Troilus luridus (assembly GCA_964056705.1). Taxonomy (NCBI): domain Eukaryota; kingdom Metazoa; phylum Arthropoda; class Insecta; order Hemiptera; family Pentatomidae; genus Troilus; species Troilus luridus. Next base: position 102,201,362 of record OZ057416.1, on the reverse strand, counting down.
GGAAATTAGAAATGTCAGATATCCAGGTGGTCCAGGATTCGAGGGGGTCACAGCACTGGCCAGTTCATGTCCTTTGAGACAATCTACCCTTCCTTCAGCAGAATTTTATTTTATATAACATTCCTTAAATAACTGCAAAAGGATAATATGATATATTATATTAATATCAGTAAATGCAATGAGGTCGCGTGGATGACAATTGTCATCCATTCCTTTTCCTCATATTTATGATTAATTTTGTATTTAATTTTTGGTATTAATTATTGTAATTCTGACTTTTAATATAAAAAGGTATAAAAATGATGACATATGTGTGTTTAACACGTAATTGTTAAGTTTAAACCGCACACAACAAATCATTGGCAAAGAAACTCCAGTATCCTAGTAGTTCTCGTACTATAATCGTCAAAGCAGAGACATCGCAAGAGAAAACGAAATCTATGCTCGCTGATTGCCAAGTAGCAGGCTTCTATCCCACAACCCTTAGAGTTATCCTAAGCCTTTCGAGTACTGGTCCTGCTACGGCGCCGAGAACCGATCAGCAAAATAATTCCAGTGAAGACTTTAATTTCGGTTTCATCGGTTGAGCGATTTTATCATTTACGAAATGTTGAAATGCATCAATTTCCGTGTTTGCAAATTAGCCTGCATCTTTAGGTCCTGGCAAGTGGCTTATAATATTACGAGACAGGGTTTTACGATTTTTTCGGGGTGCTTTTTATTCCATTTTATTTGTATTTATTTCTGATTCCATCTACTCCTATGAATTGATCACCATCTATCCTGTTCACTTTCATCTGAGCTGCTCGCCTCCTGTTCAGTGTCAGAATTGTGGTTGTCTGGTAACAAATCATCGTCAAAGTCACTAAGGTCGCTGTCAGTATCAAGAGGGTCTTCTTAGGAATCAGATTTCTCCAGCTACTTCTTCCAGATATTTGGGTCAGAGCTTCGTTCCAGCATGATGGAAATTATATTTTCTTCTAAAATAAAAAAAAAATTAGCAACAAGAAGGTAGGCTGGAAAGAAGGGTCAAATACTCCCATATTAAAGCAGCACGCGACAATATGAATAGGTTGTTGTGTTAAAATTGAATTAGATAATTGATTTCAAATGTAAATGCCGTAATCTTTGCATGGGGGGGGGGGAATACGTACATGAAAAATTAATAAAAACAGTTACATTGCAGGTCGCGTGGATGATAAATACAAAAATAGCACTAAAAAAGTAAATTTTGTGTAAATAATAATACATTACATATAGAATATGAAAATTAGACATAAAATGTGTTAATATAATACAGTTAAGAAAAAAGAAAAATACTAAAACACTTACATGAATAGTCGAGTGGAGGACAACTGTCATCCAGGAAAAAATAAACAGAACCTCTTTTCTCCGAAGGTAAAATCCTAGTATCTGTTTGGTCTAGGCTTCCCCTCAACTCCTCCCGCGAAGACTCCTGGCGCCCCACCCTCGTCACTTCCGAAACATATACACAGGAGTAGTAAAACACTTATCTAGTAAAACAGGAGTAAATAAAGGTTAAGTCTATGGGTAGGGCCTCGGCCTGACCACCTTCGGACATTCCTGAGAATCTCTCGCCAGCCTTCTTCTGCCGTGTCTCTCGAGAAGTGTCTTACGACCTTCAAACTCCGAGTTTCTTCAAAGAGTGGTATTTTCACCTCCTGTCCTTAGACTCCACCTGTTTCTTATCTTTCTTGATTATCCTCACCAGGGGGTCTTGCAACCTGCTTGAGTGCCCTAGTTCTTATAACCGTCATTTTTGACAATTCATATTTCAACCTATAACTTCCCATACCAACTGTACTACATATAGCAATACAATCTGACATAATAAAAGTTTATGTACCTAGGATCTATGATAACTAGAAAAACGAAATTCAAGATGAAATTTAGGCGAGATTAGAAGCATGATAAGGGCGACCTGTCTAGTGATTAGTATAACAAAGATCGCGGGTTCGTAGCCCGGCAGGTGGTCCTTTGTTTCTTAAAGGGATTAAAAAATCTTTAGTTTTGCTGTCCTAAGGAAAGGACGTTAAACGGGAGTCCTTAGCCTGCACGATGTCGATAACGTACTAGTTAAAAATCCCTATCCTAATTAATCCTGAATAGGCAGAATTTAGATGTAGCATCGTCCGATTAGCCATATAAGTATAAGGTGACGTTAAATGAAAAAACTAACAAAGACAGAATATTCTTGTTATTTGGCATCAACATTACTAAGCTCACATATTTTGTACCTAAATCTAAAAATTACAAATCATAAAACCACCATCCTTCCAAGTCTTTTTTACGGATGTGAAACACGAGTGAACCGCAATGATTCATGCACAGGGCGCTAGACTCGAGCAATGCGTCACGAGCTTGTCAGTGACGCGATAAGTTTTTCCCCTGCAAAAAGTTACTAAATGCGGCTAAAGAAGTTTTCACTTAATAAAATACCTCAATGACATTTTACAGCTAAAAATCTCTAGACACACCTTCTATTATCCCATTCTTCAACTCATATCTTTGATCAGACTCATTTATTAAGTTTAAAGGGCTCTTGTCAAATAATAATAGACTCAGAAACATTTTCACATCTCATATGTATCTATAAAACCTTTGCCATTGTTTGGTTTAAAAGAGAAATAAGTGTTTATCACGTCAGGTATACAGAATAGAGAGAAGGAAGATCTCAAAGCAATCACTCACTTGCCATCTCAGGTTACATATTACATTATAGCTGTCTGCTCCACGCGCGTCTTCTGTTTCCCTCCGAGTAATTCCTTAAGGGAATGTAAAATACATTATCAAAAACGCTTGTAAAGTGGTCTTATCTTCAATTTTATTGACTAACAATTAACAAAAAAAATTCTCCTCTATATTTTTTCATCTTTTGTTTTTAATACTGAAAAATTAAAATAAGTAAAGAAGGGAAATAACTTTCATGTTGCTAAGATTAATATACTAATAGACAAAGATACACACTATCGTTTTATTGCATCAAAATAACACTTTTTTAAAAATATATAATGGCTCAACAAACCGGTTACATATCTTGATGCCCTCTTCCAAACGTCACAGTCCCGTGCCGTCGCAATTCAGTTCCTAGCTCCGAAGACGTTTCGAGCATCATCTGACCACCTCAGCCTAGGTCATTCTCTTTTCCTTTATCCATGGATCGGGAAGGTCAGGAGTGCATTTGGTATTTCTCCATCTTCCATCCTATTAATATTCCCTGCAAAATGTATATAATAACAGTTTACCTGCTGTTAATTTTATTGGTGCAGGATACTTAATTTGAGTGCATCAGATGGTTTTAATAATTTTTCTATTTAAAATCTGGGTACTTGTGTGTTAACGCCACCGCAGTTATTTCCCCCTACTTGTTCGCATAAGCGAGCTGCTACATTTTGTAACCGTTATATTTCTAAAACATTTATCTTGCATCTTTTTAAATCTATTTTTGGGGTTAGAATTTTAAATTTTTTAAATAATCATCAACAATTACAAATCATAATAATTTATTTACAAATGGAATATATCATGAACAATTAAAATAATGGATAATATAGAAATAAATAATGCAATATATCACCAACAATCGAAATAATGAAAAATCAAAATAATGAAATATGAAAATAATGAAAAATCCAAATAATTTATTAAAAAAGAAAGTGGTTAATCGGATTTCGGTGGAAAATTGGTGAAATATTTCGCTCCTGGAAAAATACAATTACTTCTTCGGTTTTTGTCAAATCCCAAAGACTCATTTTCTTTGCACAAAAATTGGCGAAATAATAACAACAAATCAAATAATAATTAAATAAATAAATAAAATAATAACAACAATGAGTCTAGAATAAATCAGCAATCAAACAATAAATCAGCAACAAACAAAACTCAGCAAACAAGAACGAACATAGAAGAAATCAGGTGTTAGAAATATAACGGTTACAAAATGTAACCGCTTGCGCATGCGAACAAGTAGGGAAAAATAACTGCGGTGGCGTTAACACACACGTACCATCTGATATATTGTGTTAAACGGTTTAAAGAAGTCTAGAATAGTGGTTTTGTTATTTCCCAATATTTAAAAATATTTATAATTTAATTGATCGAGTACAACAAAAGGCTAAATAAAATGTAGTTCCTAGATTGGTTTCTAGGCAACGCCGGTAAAGTAATATTTTATATATTAGAGTGATAATACAAAAATCATCATTATATTCTTATATGTAAAAAAGGCATGTGAGCAATGCGATCTGCGAGATTTCTATCCATGGACCTTGATACTTAACGAAGCATCCTGTTATTGCTAAAGTGATCCCCTTTCTCGGTCACTTGTCCCGTTTCTCTAAACAAAACTCCGGGATGCAAAAGTATCCCGTTTTCCAAAAACGCGTAAAAATTTTAAAATACGGATCTCGTAAGAGACGAGCGGTCAATATAAAAAAAAGTACCAAGAGCTTTATTCTTATTTAAAATCATCACAAACTTCATTAAAACATATTGGTTTCTCAGAAAAAATCAAATATAATTCAAAAAATATGTTGCATATAATTAAATAGTTATTGTCAGAAGAAATTGGCTTTAATAAAGCTGGTGAACTGATGATTTATTTTTATTTGTCGCAATTATTTTAAATAAAATTAATTATAATTAATTAGAATATAGTTTAAGTGAACACTTACTGTATTAAGTTCCACTTTTATGGTCTAAATAATGACCATTAAAGGATTTGTTTATTTTCATTATTAAATAAACCCATGTCCCGTTTTGAGTTAAAAAATAAATAGTCAGTTTATGTATTACTTAAGTTTAAAGAATAACCATAAAAATAAATTATCATTGGTTTAATGGTTCATTTGCCTATTTTAACTAAAACTATCCATACTGGGTTCATGGTTAACATGATATACTTCTACACTGAAGGTGTATGCCTAAAAAAAGAAAAAAAAAACAAAACAAATCTAGAACCCTCAAACAAGTTTACTGCACGGTCCTGCAGTCATTATGTTTGGTAGTGTGGCCTTGATGCTGACCTTTCCTAATGAAAGGCTATAAAATATGTGAGAGGTGAAATTTATGGCATTGCAAAGAAAGGGGAGTTGTGAAGGATTGTGAGCAGTGAGGAAATACCTAACTTCTATGGGACACCATATACTGTTTTCGCCATGAAGAGGCCTATAATAAGATGGGTAGAACATGTCCCATGAATAGAGCCGGGTATACTTCCTTAACTTATGATGGAAGAGCAACCGGGTGGAAAGCGAAGGTAGACCCAGACTTCGTTGACTGCAAGAAGCTGAAGACGACCATCGTTAGTTGGGTATCGTTTGGCGGAGAAGGTCAGCTGATGATGGGTCTGTGTGGAGGAGGATCCTGCAAGGACCATAGCGCCCTTAGAGACAGATCGATTGTAAAAAAATCATTGGTTCATTTTACGGTGTGCGGTTCTCGTTAAAGATCTCTATCCTACTTACACTTGAATTGGCAATATATAGGGCTCCCACTGTAGCATCCTAAGATTATCCATAGGAGTTTAGAGTTTCGTTAAATGGATAAACGAATAAACCAACACTATAATAATGTATACAATATTTTTTTCTTTAAAGGTTTCCTCATATTGAGGTTTCCTCCAACCCAAAATTTCCTTTAATTTACTTTTCCACTTTTTTCTATCTTGTATATCTTCCTCCCTCAGACCATGGAAGTGCATACTTCCATCAAAATGCTTTCTATATATCTATTTCGTGGTCTTCCTAGCCGTTTCCTTCCTTCAGCACTCCAATTGAAAATTAAATTGAGCAACGTTTCTTCTTCATTGTTCTATATTTTGGGGGACGTTTTGTTAAGTTTGCAATTTATACAGTATTGATTATTTAATTCAGGTATTGATTTTGACTAGTTAGTTTGGAAACGAAATTTTTGGTTAATCAATAATTCCTCCGAGATATCCCAATAAGATTAAGATTTATTAGTCTCTCTGAAGGGCGAGAAACATAGCTATTATTAAAATATAAAAGTAAATTAAATATAAAACGGCAATCACAGACAAACCTTCCTGTTTTCCGTTTCGGACTTAAAGTGTCTTATTTAATTAACAGTCGTCTGCTTCGTAAAGATGGGGAAAAAAAGTAAACAACTTTTAACTTTAAAGAAATAATAGGGATTCCTGTGCGCACTGAAAGAGCCAAGAGAGAACAAACACGCCAATGGTAAGAAACTGCTCCCTTTGTGAATATTTAATGAGATTTCTGAAAGAGTCTGCTTGTAAGGTCCACATCAAAACTGTAAACATCCTCCGGTTAAGTCTCTTTTGAATTCTTAAGTCACAAGAGATTGTTTATGTAGTGTCTTCTTTTATATTTACTTATTATATTTTTTGCAACAAAAAACAAAAAAAAAATATAAAGTAACAACCCCATGAAGGCATCTTTACCGTAGGTGGCGCCTTACCGCCCTCCAACGACATTCCATCTAACTGTTCGTATGTACAATATGTACTAATTAGAGTTATCAAATCAATTAATGATGTTTAAACGAATTAATTTTTTTTTATTTAGGCTTCTGAAGGAAATTGTTAACGAAACAGTAAAAATATTAAATGACCAGTAAGGAACTGAAAATTATTAGTTGGAGCTGATCTCGAAAGAGTATATAATTTAAACACAAACAATTAAAGAGCACCAGTTTTAAAATTGAATAAAAAGCAGATAGTTTAGAAGAATGTGCATTGAGAGCGCTAGTGAGGGATGGTATAACATGCGATATGAAAAAAAAATGGTTAGTAAACACAAAATATATTTACTATATTAACTGAAGCCTTAAGCATCTGAAGTACTGGAAAATAATTAATCCGTAAAAGTTACGCCAATTCAAGCATGAGTCCAATTAGGACATAAGTCGTTTAGACGGTTGATATGAGATTTGCAGTGTATCTTCAGTGATATGATTATTTCTCAAAATAACCAAATTATGCTTGAATTTTAAATATTAAAGCTAATTTTTAGTAAAAATACCAAAAGATTATATGGTTAATTATGTAGTAATGGTATTTGTAATCGTAGACGTAGATGTACAAAATAAGAATGCAATGTATAATAAGGAAATGAGTAGGTGAGAGATATTTTAAAAAAGTTCACCTTCAAAATAATCTTTCTTTTAATAGCAAAGGAAAAATAGGTAAAAAATAAGTGGGGTCTTTTTCGTTTAATGCACAATTCGGTTATTAAAAAAAGTAACTGTTATTAAAAAGTAACACGTGATTAATATAAAGTAACTATAATTGTTAACACAAATGATATGGTTTATTCTAATTTCCAAAATGAAGCGATATCTTCCAATATAACCTCAAAAAGGTCTTTCCCCATATTCATTTGTCTCCACATAAATTCACAGAGATATGAATCCAACATTGTTCTTCTAGTTCCAGCTTCTATTTTATTTCTTATTTTGGCCGCGGCCCATAACGATTCTATCGACTGTGTGTGCGCTCCAGTTGAAAGATCAACGAAATTTTCAGAATGGTTGACTGTATAATGCTTAAAATCATACCCTTCTATTCTTTCTATAGTGGAATAAGCTTTCCATAAATCTGATATTATAACACTTCCTGGAAGAATACATTCTTTAATGCACGCTATTAAAGTATCTTTGTTCCTGTTGGGCACTGAATATATGAAAGATTTTTTCGTCTCCCTGCAAATACCACCAAAAACCCATTGGTTGGGATATATTCGTCCGACATTATGTTTCCTTCTTGTAAAACAAGACTCGTCAATTTCGACGGTCATACCATATCCTCCTATTTTGATAGGATTTTTAAGTAGCGAATCAGCACAAACCTCCCTCAAATAATTTTTCCAATTTGTTACTGTTTCTGCAGACATACTCAATTCGTCTTTACAAAATAACATTGTTGTATATTTCTTGGTCCATGAGTGAATAAAAAGAATTGCATTATTCTGAGGATATTTTGAACCGTTGAACCACGTACCTTCCCTGAGTCCTACTTCCAAAAGACAACTTGGATTGTGACACCGCCATCTGTACCGGTCATCTCTCTTGCGCAACTTCATAGAATGTCCATTCCGGCATAGTTTTTCTTTATGGATGAGGCCTTTTTCTTGTAAGAATGCGATGGTTCGGTCCAAATCTTTAAAATCTTCGTATAACCTTAACATAGCCATTATTAGGTTTTAAACGAAACTAAGAAATGTAGTCATATGTTCTACTGATATGGAGGTTGTAACTATATCACGTGTTACTTTTTAATAACATTTACTTTTTTTAATAACCGAATTGTGCACTAAACGAAAAATACCCAATAAGTGAAAACTGAAAATATGTTAAAATTAAAGAAAACCAAAGAGGAAAAAGTAAAAAAAAAAAAAATTATAATAATTCATTAAGACGTAATGAAATAAGTATGTAAATCAACGCTAAACCTGTTAAATATTTATGGATCGACTGAACATGGGACTATTAGGCTATTCAAAACCAATGAAGTTAACTTACACGAAACCCTTCTTAAAACAGGTGACTACTAATATTTTTTCTTTATATATGCCAACGGCCGAGGTGTGAATATATAAACACATTAAATCGGTAGCCATTTTGTAGAAAATGTTCAAAAGTATTGGACCAATAGGACCAGAGAAAAGATTCCTCGCCCTTTCATTGGCAGAGGCGCTTGGTATTCCCGCTGCGATTGACAAGCAACAGGATGCTTTAGCCTCACGCTGATTGGTTGAAACCCATCTTACTCTTCCATAAAGTGCCTCTTCTAATTTAATATTTTTTTCAATATCGCCAATTTTTTTTTTATATGTATATACTTTATTTTTATTAAAAAATATTATCAGAGATCTGTGCAAAGCATTTTATGTTTTATGGATTAGAAAATGTGTGGAGAGGAAAAATAAATCACTATTTAAGGTAAGCAAATTTTCATTAGAAACTCGATTTCCGATTCTGGATAACATGATTACGACAAAGGTAAATAATTACGACACAGAAGTCAATACAAATAAAATAATTGAAATAAATATATTTTATACTAAAATAATTGGATCTATATTAGTTAGAATGATGGTAAAAATAATATTTATATATTAAAAAATATTAATAAACTTGTGAAAATAGAATAATGGTGTATTCTATTATTATCAGAGATAATAAAAAAAAATGTTTTACCCTATTTTATTGTCAAATCCAGTAGACAGGATCTATCACCAACCGAAACTACTGTCTTGGTACACACAGAATATAGCCAGGCTACAGAATATAGAAGACCACAAATTCATCTTCCTTCAGCTAAGACAGGGGCACTTCTCACCTTAAGTACCATGATTTTTACTATACCTTATTGCAAGAAATGAGCACACTGTATATGTTTATTTTAGTTAGCGTAAACATATCCTGACTGTTCTGTCCGCTGCTGCGCTCTATCGGAGCCACTCGACTAACCTCATTCGATCAAGTCTCCAAGCATCATCGCACTTACAATACTTTTTGCTGACTTTTACATAGATTTTCTTAAGAAATATTTAAATCATTTCAAGAATATAGATCTATCATACATCTAGACTGTTATTGTACCTACTTTAAGTATAGGTTAAAAAATAATTTTGTTAATGTTGTTAACAAATATATTTAGTCCGTTTTAAACAGCAGAATGGCAAGACTGTCCAGAGTGACAAAGAGAAAATATCCGTACATGTGAGATATTTTTATACCGAACTCTTTACCAACCACGCACTGCCATGCGGATCCGAATTTAATATCCATCTCTTTCTTCACGAATTCCGCTACGTCCTGTAATTATAACAATTCAATTAGTTTTATATCATATACATTGGTTAAGTTTCTGTGTCTCTAAACTTAGTTCTGGAAATAATTCAACTGTATCTTTAATAACCGATGAAATCACTGTTAACATACATCAAGAAATAGACTTTTCGACAATCAGTTCGATGAATAGCAGGACATATAATCCTTTAAAAACCTTTAATATTTAATTATATTATGCATAATTACTCTCTTTTTTCATATTAAAACTGACAATTATTTTTATTTTAGATCCAATTATTGTATCCCAAAGCCTCCAATCCCATATCACTGATCTTGAAGAATGGTGTCAAAACTGGAGAATTAAAATAAACTCTCAAAAATCGCATCAAATCACTTTTACCTTACGTCGTAAACCAATGACTTCCTGCCCTTCAGTATCCTTTAATAATATCCCACTGGTGCCTTTAGAATAGATCCGATACTTAGGGTTGCATCTTGACAAACGATTAACCAGGAATCCTCATACGAGACTGAAAATACAAGAAACCTCTCGACGTTTCAGGCTACTTCAACACTTACTAGACAAACGCGCTAAGCTCCCAATTAATTACAAAAGACTCATCTAAATGACCATCATACGACCTATTTGGACCTACGGAGTAGAGCTTTGGGGCTCCACTAAGCCATCGTATTCCTCTCGTATCCAATCCCTACAATCCAAAATCCTTCGTAAAATCCTTAATGCTCCTTATTTTGTTAAGAATAAAATCATCCATAACGGCTTTAATGTCCCATTTGTTGCTGAATTGGCCCGAACCCGCTATTTATCCTTTCATAACAAACTTCATTTCCACTCAAACCCTCTGGTTTTAAACCTAGCTTCCTCTTCAATTCCCGATAATCCTCCGAGGCGTCTGAAAAGAAGATGGCTCCGTGACTTCTTAGTTGAACTTGTGATTTGAGTACTACCAGTGGGTAGTTTCTCTACTTGTCATTTTCACATGTCATTTTGTATCGCTTAGCCCATTTACTAGATGTATTTTTTTTATACAGTTGTAAATATCAATAAATAAATTTTAAAAAAAATAATGAGAAACGCTGAAGGTATTCGAAAATAAGATGTTACTAGAATATTCAGTCCAAAAAAGATGAGATCACTGGGAAATATAGGTGATTACATAACCCGGAATTGCGAAGCATGCATCCGGTAACTATTATTCAGGTGATAGCGTCACGAAGACTAAGATGGGCTTGTAAAGTTACTACAGGACAAATTCCTTAGATGTTAATAGGCGCTGTACCGACTGGGAAGCGTCTTAGGGTTAGACCGAGGCGTAGGTGGGAGGAAATAGTTCATATAGTTCATTTTTTACTACGTTATTCGCATTAAAGAAATGTTATAATTAATAATATTTTCTCTCATCAGATTTAAATAGAAATATCACTCTTACCTTCAAACCATAACTTTAATCATTCCTCCCACGATAAATTCAATAGCTTTAAATATAAATAAATTACTTTATATTACTTAAACTATTCGTGGACGGAGCTATTACCAACTAAGTAGCTATAAAAGCGACAATCAATTAATTTACTAGGAAATTGAACTGGTTAATGCTATTTATCTAAAAATAACTGGCTATTTCAAGACTGTCCATTCTGTTCCCGAAGGTACTTTCTCATCAGAATGGACTATTTTCGTCGTACTAAAATTAGTTAAATTGCTTTATTTTGTTGCGTTATTAGTCAAATAGCATGGTATATTCTATTCTAAAAAGTATTTTCTTAAAATATAAATTACTTAATATAAGTATATACATTAATTCTCATAATAGTCCAGGATCCATGGTCAATTTTTGCGCTTGATTACTATCAAGCTGAATCTTCCTGAATAGTTTCGTTTCGATAAGACGCCCAACAATTTTCTGTGCGAAAATTCTCGATTGTGGTAGCTAACAGAGGTAGTAAGGATAAAATATGTCGATTTGATGATTCTCAAAAATTTATTACTAACTGGGTTTTTTGTGTTAAATCTTAGATAATTATCTAAATTATTTGTCCTACAAAATGTATGGTTTGATCAAAGAGTCCCGTCCTTCCAATATAAATGAAAAAACAAAAAATCAGCTGGTTAGTAATCATTTTTGATGACCTCGTTATCGATACATGTTGGAAGGAGGGGACTCTTTGATCAAACCATACATTTTGTAGGACAAATATTTTTTCAAATAATTTAGATAATTATCTTGAGATTTAACAAAAAAAACCCAGTTAGTAATACATTTTTGAGAACTATCAAATCGACATATTTAATCCTTGCTACCTCTGTTAGCTACCACAATCGAGAATTTTCACACAGGAAATTGTTGGGCGTCTTATCGAAACGAAGCTGCTCACGAAGATTCAGCTTGATACTAATCAAGTGGAAAAATTGACCATGGATCCTGGATGGGGGTGTAATATCATATTAATAGGTAATTGTTTTGAGTTTTAACGAATTTGAGGACCATTTATCATTTTGTTTATTATTACTTTGACTTGCAATAGGAAACAGTTTAGGTAATATTCCTAGTTTCATCTATGTAATATTTATTTGAATAAGCCTAACTATTTTTTCAAATACCTATATCATTTACTTATGTACATCTAATAGGTCATAATAGATTTTCAATTCCTCCTTCGTTGAATAGAAAATAGTTCGTGAAAATTTTTGATTTTTAAAGCTCAACCGATTGAGTAATATTTATCGTTCTTGAATGTATTTTGATTAATTTCAATTTGACATCTGGAGGTACCTTTCCTATTTTCTAACATGATAAACGAATCGCAGCAGACACTTGAAATTTAGTATTCGGGTTTGCACACATTTGGTTGTGTACTTATTTTTTATCATCACATAATCGTCGATAACTGTTTTCATAATAAATATTTTTACTCAATAAGCATTATTTTCGAAGAAAAAACTAATTATTTTTATATATTGTTCTTTTGATGGTGAATAGTTTTAAATATTTTTATTTTGAAGAGAAAAGATTAGCCCTGGCCAGGATTCGAACCCAGGTCGTCTGCATCCCTAGTGTAGTGCTCTTACCACTGAGCTACCAGGGGTCGCACTGCACTAGAGATGCAGAGGATCCGGGTTCGAATCCCGGCCAGGACAAATCTTTTCTCTTAAAAATAAGAATATTTAAAAATTATTATTTTTATGTTTAACTAGCGACCCACCCCAGCTTTTCTCTGGTAATAAGGCATATTATGCCTACATAATTTGTCTGTGTAATGCATTTTTTTTTCATCACTTACCGGATAAGAGGACCACGCGAATATGGCTAGGCTTCTTTGGGAGTCTTGATTTTCTTTCTTTCCATCTCAGCTAGTGTACTTTATTATATAGAAATTATAAAAATAAAAACAAAACCAAACATTTCTTTATATACGAGTTTATTATCTTGCACGTTAAATAATTGCACGGTATTTGGCAAGCAGCTTCTTCGGTAAAACCCGTCGATATTCCAACCCATTTACACAAAACCTCGACAAATTATAAACCTAAACATTCCTGGTGAATCACTCTATCTATTGGTGAAAACTGCATGAAAATCCGTGCAGTAGTTATTGAGTTTACCGCGAACAAACGCGGCCGAGGACTATTTTTTTGTCTCTTTATATTTTCATCCATACCTGTCATAATAATACAGAATGACATGGAAGGTATGACGAAGAACAGTACTCAGCGGTACCTCTCCATTGGCTTGCTTTAATTTCCTACTGTAATAGGTATATACAATAATAGGTAAATACTATAATAGGTCCCTCATCCATGTTCTTTTAAGTCTCCTCCTATTATTCTCAGGCATGAGAGTCGTGGTCATTTGTTGTATCAATGGGTTTGGGTGTCCGTATAGTTTTTCTTGAAATCGTGCGGCCGAGGACTTAGTTTTATAATATGTATAGATGTTGTATTGAAATCTAATACTATATAATGTATAGTAACACGATTTGGTACTTTACACGAAAGTCTGAACTGATTCTTTAAGGAAGGTAAATGATTCGTACTAAAAATCGTCCATCGATAATCTCTTTAGCAAACTTAACTACTATTTATTTAAATATATTTCATAGTATTTTTTTTTAAGTAATAACGAGTGATGTTGGTTCTATACAGACAGACTTTGGTAAAATTATGAATTTTAATATTTGAGCCACAAATTTATAGTAAATATTACAAGGATGTCTGTACTTTCTGAATCACATAACTTTTTTTTTTTTTTTATAGCTGTTAGCTTCAGTAACATATTTCTATACTTGAACTATATTTATATAGATTATATTTCTCAATAGTTCTGCTAAACAAACTTGAGAATCCGGTCTATAACTAGTAAAGCACGGAGAGGATCAGAACCTAAGCAATATGTAAACGTTTGATATGGAGGAAGAGGTAATCCTCCATATCAAATAGTCTATATCCCTTCCGGTAACGAACATCTCATAGTGTTCGATTCTTATTTACTATACTATATGATTCTTATTTACTATACTATAGGAATAAATTTATAAATTCGTGTTAAATATAACATATCAATAATATATTACATCACTCTTACCCTAAACATACTGACATTCTGTACAGCTTTCATCATTATCTCAATCGCGTATTCCTGCCTCTCCTGCGGCATGTCAGTGTTGACGACATCGATGCAAGGGGTTCCTCGGATCTTTAAAAATTTATTTAATTTTAATATTCATTTATATTACAAAAAATATTTAATAAATTTGTTATTACAATATATCCAGTAATTGCATTCCATACTCTTCAATCCTATATCACTGACCTTGAAGAATGATGGTTAACACTAATACTCATACAACACTGAAAAGACAACGAACTGCTCGCCGTTTGAGGCTACTTCGACACTTACCAGACAAACGCTCCGGTAAGTGTTGAAGTAGCCTTCCCAATTGATTACAAAAGTTCCCAATTAATTACAAAAGACTCAAATACATGACTGATGGAATAGAGCTTTGGAGCTCTTCACGGAGCCATTACTTATCCAAACCTTACAATCCTAAATCCTACATCAAATCCTTAATCCTATCTTTGTTACAAATAAAGTCATCCATAATGACCTTAATATCCGATTTGTTGCTGATTTGGCCCAAACTCGGTACCAACCCTTTCATTACAAACTTTATTATCATACTTTATTCCTCAAACCCATTAGATTCAATCCTAACTACTTCTTCGATATCTGATAATCTTTACTTGAAGTATTGTTATAATACAGTTGTAAATTCCAAGATATAAAATTAAAAAATAATTGTTTATTAATGGTTTCATTAAAAGTAATTTTATTAATGTATTAGTTGATCAATTTTATAGGCAAAGTAACGATGCAACAGTCATAAACAACTTTTTTTATTTTGTATTACATACGTAAGATAAGGATATTTTCTACTTCCGAATTTTGTTTTATTTATACATGAAGCGACCACTTCCTTTGATGGTGGTATCAGCAAATCGGGTGCTCCAAGGGCTAGGCATCATTACACAGGAGGCCCTCTCGATCGGGTTCAAAACGAACGTTCTCTGAACCGGAAGATGAAGGCAGGTTATGTCGCCATAAAGAGCCTACATGAAAATTTAACTGACCATAACTCGGGGCAGTAAAGTCCTCGGGATGTTTAATACGGGCTGTCTCTTGGTCTCCGACGCACATCATCTCGGTGATAAACCAAATGGATTTGGTTTCGGCTTCCTTCGGAATATAATTTTTTAAAACGATCCCATTTCATGATATATAACACTAATTAAGATATTAGTGGGAAAAAATAACAAAAAGTCTCAAGTCTCTAGTATAAAAAAAGGAAACAAAAATACCAATTCAGCCATCTTCAGAACAGAAAGGAAATTAAACAATAAATACATCCCACCACCAACAAGGCCTAAATAAATGCAACTACTCAATCATTTGGAAGGTTGGGCCTTTTCTATTTTATTACTGCCAGTTATTTTTTAGTAACGTTTATCAAATATTCTACTTTTCAGTAAATGAATGAATCATATGATTGTTATCTTGAATATGTGAGGATAACTTAGCCCCAATTTCTTTATTAAAACAACTCTAGATGTATTATTGGTGTACTATTTCTAAACTGTTAGGTACATATAAAAAAAAAGTGGATAGAATTGTAGATACAGACATTTTTTCTATTTAGACAGAAATAATCAGACCCTGACCACATTAAAAAAATGTTTTTTTGGAGATAATACTTAAGAAACGATTTTCATATTTAGCCCGCGGTATGAAAATTTTATGAGGTGTAAAATCGAATTTTAGCTAAATGTGGTGCGTTACGTTCCTTTCTAGATAATATTGTATTATTTGTTTTACATAATAGATAGAAATTTAAAGTTAAATTCCCGGACTAATCGAGAAGAGATGTGTGTGGTATCTATGGTAACAGTGTATTCTATTGCTTTATTCTCCAAGTGTCGAAATGGGATAATTTTTTAAAACCTCAAATTAAGGTTACCTTTGTTTGAATTAGTTAAGAAGATAAATATATAACCTCAATGTTACCTTTGGGCTTAGATGTTTTTTATGTTTTGTTATAATGAGAATAGATTTACAAATGTTTTAAATGCCCAGGGAGAAGGTTTAGTCAATAAACTTTACAGTAAAGTAAAAATATATTGAGTGACGTTATGTTCCTTTGCGCACGTCTCACTTCGAGGTTATGTATGAGTATAACAGCAACCTAACCGTCAATTTGTGTTGTCAAATTGGAAAATTGAAAAATTATTACTTACAGCGAAACCAGTTTTAGTGTGAAATCATTCATCGTTGAATTTTTCAAAGATATAGAGACAGTGGATATTTGTTTATTCACTTAAACTCACTAAGTAATATTTTAATAGTGAAACGTTTTTTTTTTTTTAATTATTTTATTGAATTGTACAACTGTAATATATACATCTAGTACAAGCGCTGTATGAATAGATAAATACATGAAAGGACTTGTAGAGGTATTACCCATTGGCAACACTCTAACTAGTGAAAAGTAAATTCAATTTTCACTAAGTAAAGATGAAAGTTTACACTTAGTACAATTATTGAAAAATTAACTTAATTTATGGCTATATTTAGACTTTATTTCATGCAGATTACTCGGGACGACTAGATATGGTACAACTATTGAAGCAATGTTTTCACGATTCATAACCCATGTAACTTCTGACGTACACGTATTGTATTTTAGTTACAACAAAGCTATTGTCACAGTATTTAATAATGATGATAATACTATTAACGGACTAAATACTGTTCAAAATCATGTTAAATGTTCATGGTAGAACAAACGAACCTTCCCAAGAATGATTTATATAAAAATATTAACAATTATTATTATGTGAAATAGTTTATGATATATATTTCAGTGGAATGATCTAAATATTATGAATAAATATTTATATATGCTTTGATTATTTGCAGATGCTTTCATCTTTTTTACATAATCTACACAATACTAGTTCTTAAGGAGTAAACTCTAGTCGTGCGTTGGATCTGACACACACATTTTTTTTTCAAAGACTTGCATGTACCATTGAAGATATCCAATGAACAAGAAATTGTGATTTTTGGGTATTTATTATGCAAAAATAATCCCATAGTACTACAATCCATGAAGGGTCTTGGGTTCAATACTTGGTACAGGCAGTGCTGTTTCTGGGACATCGGTAGTACAGGGAGGTGATTTTCTGAGACTACCCTCAACCGCCTAGATTTTGGGGAGACCTGTGATCTAGTTGTTAGCATAACAGCCTACTAATCCCAATATCGCAGGTTCGTAGCCAGGTAGGTGGATTTGTAGCCCTAGACTTTTTTAAAGGGAGTAAAAATATTCGGTTATGCCGTCCCGTACATCAAACGACGGGTCCCGAGCCTGTAAGATGTCAGGTACCCGTTGATTTAATTTATTTTCAAGTATTTCATGCACCTTGCTCTCTTTTTTATAAAAGCTGTTTAAATCGGACAAATTGTGTTTTAAAAAGCGTTTTAAACGGTTTCCTGATCCGAGACCTAACTTTATAGCTGAAAATAATGTGATAACTAACAGCAGAACACGGTAGAAGCTGACATTCTTGATGGTGAAAATAAAAACAAAAATTTCAACCAATTCTTTACTGTTATTAAAAAAATATTTATAAAAGTGTTCATTTTTTTGAATCTTTAAATAATATTCCTTTTATAATTTGTTTCTTCTATACTGGACTCATTTCCTTTATAATTTATATTGGGAAGAAGAAAAAAAACATTTTCCAGTCGGTTAAATTTTCTTTGATCTTTATTTTTCTCTTGAGACGTTTCGACAATATTTCATTTTCAATCTTATCACATTTTTTGTTTTCTGCACCGGCAATGAATCATTTACATAACTTTATTATAGTTACAAGTCTAAAATATCTCCAAATTAAATTCATTTTAATTTTTATTTAAATAAAAATCTAGGGGATCATTTATCCTACATGGTCAAGATAATTAAAAAAAAAATCCCTAGATATTTATTTAAATAAAAATTAAAATGAATTTAATTTGGAGATATTTTATACTTGTAACTACAATAAAGTAAATGATTCGTTACCGATGCAGAAAACAAAAAATGTGATAAGATTGAAAATGACATATTGTCGAAACATCTCAAGAGAAAAATAAAGATCAAAGAAAATTTAACCGACTGGAAAAGTTTTTTTTTTCTCTTTCCCAATATAAATTATTATATTCCTTTTTGGAGAACTATGATCCTAGCGATGACTTACATTAATAACTCAATTCAGAGCTTTTCATATAACGCAATTCAGAGATCCAAAGTGTTAAGTGTTATTTCAATGAAACTTTAGTAATTCTATTTAAAGGCTTAATAGGGCTTTCTACTCCAGCTAGATTTTCAACCAACTTTGGAAACTTTGCTTTAAAAATCAAATCCCCAAAAAACTTTTAATGCTTATTTCAATACATTACAAACTGTATATCAGGGGAGCGGAATGGCTCTGTGGTAGAGTGCTCCGTGGAGAAGGTCCCGGATTCAAAACCCGCTGGTGTTAGACTTTTGTTTAATCTTTTAACGTCCGGAGATGAGTCCTATGTGATCTGGAACCTTCTTGGTTCTTGCCCAGCTTCTATAAAGTGAGTGCCCAAAATAGGAGGGGATCTAGTGGTTAAGCGTGATCTAGGACAAATCACCTCTTTTCACCGCCGTTGTCCGTGAAACAGTACAGTTTCCACCGAGTACTGAACCCAAGACCCTTCATGGATGAAATTCAGGACTGAAAGTCAAGGCATGGGTTGAAGCTTATGTATATAAAGGTTACGAGAATGACACGATTTCGTTTCCTTACGTACAATTGATTCATTTTGTACTAAATTTAACCTAACCTCTTATTCACCGTGGCTGCAGATGTGTATTTATAATTAATAGTTGTTTTTTTTCAACTTATCATTTATTTGTATCAACTGTCAAAAATGGCTAAGTACGGTCTCATAGATGAAATGTCAGCAATTTTTACTTAATATTTAAGATAGAAACGATGATCCAAACGAATAGTACAGGAGAACACTGTTGTTTAGTGGATTCGACGATGTGAATCGACCCAGAAAACTAAATCTGGAACCATTTACGTCGGAAACCAAATGAGCCAAAACCTTGCCGATTCCTTAATTGATACGTATAGTGTTAAAATTAAAAAAAAAAAAAAATTGTCTCAATCGTCCTCATCAGAGTATTTCAATGGCCACAACGTCGTTTTGTTTTTTTTTAATTTGTACAAAATAAAAAATTATCGTTACGATTTGACATTACTAAGCGAGATTTTGAAAAAAACAAATTGCTGTGATTCGATTGGAATAATTGTGGGAAGCGGAATAGTTCAGTGTGTGGAGCGCTGAGCTGCTGTGAAGATTCCGGGTTCAAATCAGCAGAAGCAGATAAATTATTTACCACGGGTCGACTCTGTGCGATGTACTGACCCTCCTAGGGTTCAACTTGCCTCTATAATATGGTTGAAATACCTGGCCACCCTACAAAATCGTTGTCCTAGGAAAAGTGAAGTCTCTACCATGTATTGAAGCCAAGACCCTTCGTGGGTTTTAATGTTAATGTTATGAGTCTAGTTTTTGATTATTTATTGTCTATCCATTTTTTTTTATATGGTAGAAATTGCACCAATATGATCTGCTGACTTGGTTGTGTTTTTTAAATTATTTTCCTACTTCGTTTATATATCTTTTTGTATAGGTGATAAAATTAAAACATAACTATAAAATTAATAATGGTTTAATAAATGACAGTGGATTTAATAGTTTATATTTATATTAACATACTCCTCGGAATCTTGGGCGTTGACCACCAAACATAAAAGTAGGATCCAGGATTCAGAAATGAGATTCCTCAGGAAGAAAGAGAGAAAAACAAGACGAGACCGAATTCGCAACTCGATCATTAGATCAAGACTCTGAGTGGACCCAGCGGAAAAAGTCATTGAAGAAAACAGTCTAAGATGGTTCGGACATGTTTTAAGAATGGAAAATAACAGGCTGGCCAAGATGATATACGAGGCTAAGGTTGAAGGAAGAAGGTCCAGAGGAAGACCCCGACGTACCTGGGAAGATGGTATTAAGGAAAGCTTCGCAAAGAGAAATCTGCAATGGAATAGAATGAGAGAGATGGTAGAGGATCGTGCGGTGTAGTCCGGGCTATACAGAAAGAAACCTCACACTGCAGATCGGTAGAGAGGAACGACTATGATGATGATGATGATTTATATTTTATACTTTCATAATTTGAATAAGTGATAGTTTATGTAAATACTAAACTGTTATTATTTTTAGGTTTTTATAGTTCAATTTTTTAATGTTTTATTATCCCTTGATTTTATTTATAGTACTTTTCTTGATTTTTTATAAAGATTTTTCAATACTAAGTATGTCGCTAAAAAATGTACTAATGTTTGTTTAATAATACTAATGTAGCGGGGTTGTGGGAGATAAAACATTTAACCCAGGTTCTATAAAGTGGATACCCTTTTAGGGGAAATGGGAAAATGGGTTATGGGGTAAAAACCTGGAGGTTGAATAAGAACTCGAAAAAATTGTCTACCTGCACAACCGTTGACTCAGGAACACAAACAATAGGAGAGTATCTACCATGTACTAAACCCAATACCATTCATGGGTTGTAATGATAGTTTTTTTTTTTTTATGCATATATTTAAAAAATCATTCTTCAATAAGGTTTAATATTATCATTAGTATTATTTCATACAGTCTATGTTATATCTCGAGGTATTTTTTTATTGATAAACCATTTTTTTACTAGATAAAATATTTGGAACTACGAAGCCTTGCTTGCTATGGAAGGCAATTTCGATCCTAATTTTATTTTAATGCTCAATAAGAACTAATTTTATTTTTTTTAAGGTACAATGGAGTGTCGATTATCCGAACGTCAGTTATCCGTCCCTTCCATTAACGGAACTTTTTTTTTTCAAATTTAAGTTTAACTTATTTGATCAGATCATCCAGTTACTAATTTGTATTGTTAAAATTATTGTTATTTTAAATAATATTTGACGAAAAATAAAATGACTTTTTCATTGAACGTCAATAGGGGGGCCCTAATTATTTCTTGGAAACAGCAAAAAAATGAACTTAGACTTCAATACCTATTTGTTTACTAAGAACTGTAAATCTAATTAGGTAATTTCATTTGTTTCTCTGAATCTTTTCCTTTTCATTTGGTTGGCATTTATTTTTTTTCTGACATCTTATGAAAGATTTCAGTTGTATTTTTTAAATTATTGTTTTCAAATAATTAAATGCTTTCACATTCGCGTTGTTCGATCGCATTTCAACGTCAAGATTGTAAGAAATTTAATAGATTTATAAGCTCCTAATTTCATATTCGACTTTAGAAGTAACCTAATACAGTTTTGGACCTTTACCGGAATTTTGAAAGTTTTGAACGAACTTTCCGATACCGCAGCTCCTCCATTCTACCTTCCCTTTCCAACTTCAAAATTATCTCCTTTAAGAAATTTAGTTTGGGATATAGATTATTTTATCAGTTTAGGATTCCTCCAATCCAACCTTTTTTTAATGAAAAACTGTTTGTAAGTATTGTTATTATAATAAACTTTTCAAAAATGACTATCTACGATTTATTTTAGATTAAAAAAAAAAAAAATCTTAACGACTACAACCCATGAAAGGAGGGTTTTGGGTTCAGAGTATGCTTCTGAGTCTGTACTGTTTCTACGGCAACGGTTGTGCAGTGAGGTTTTTTTGTTTGCGTCAAAGACTTAAAAAACCTTAACTTATGGTTCGCTTTACAAAATGTTGGTATATATTGTAGGTAAAAATCACACACGCAAAATCATTCACGTACCATTTACTATTTTTGACTACACCCCCATGTGCATTACATTTTTACACATTACATTTTTTGACTGCACCCCCAACTATTTCCATCCTATATTAGTACCTACCAGTCAACGAATTTCTTTCCTACATTTACTAACACATTTTTAAGCTGGAGGATGAGGATCAGGCGATGCAGTGTCAAATACTGAAATACCTTTGTCACCAAGTGCCTTCGATAAATTTGGGGCTATTCCTATTTTATTAATTTGTAATAATTACATTATTCGATAATATGTTTAACTAGAATGGTGTTTCAAAATAGGCACGAGGGAGGTGGTAGTGTTTTAATAGTATATGAATGAGTGAGCCGAGTGGGGCCTAGTCTCGAGTGGGTGTTGACGTAGGACGAAGACCTTGGCTATGACTTTCTTCCCACATGGCTTGCTATCTCTCTGAATTTTCCATTTTAAGAACTCTAAAAAGTTTTGATATAGTGAGAACATTGTGGATAGGTGGTTTATTGGAGAACACCCTCAATCGCTAGGCTTTTCTTCCTATATATACCTATATTATAGAGGCTGGTTGAGCCCCAGGAAGGTCTATGGCTGTTATAAGATTAAATAATTTAACTGTCATAGCTAGATTCGAACTTTATAGTGATAGATTAATGATGTTTATATCGAATGATCCACCCAATCGGCCACAATAGGCCTCCGGGCTATGAAGATGAGAGGAAGACGCATTAGCATAATCAGTTTCTAGGTGCACACGAGCCCTCCGCAATATGCATAAAACAGTTGATAAGGTTCCATTGATCAAGAGTAGGCACGTTCCCCCGCGCATTGCGCATGCATTATGCGGGCTGGTCATAAATTGAAAATTGTATTATCCAAACATGAAAACCCTTGCGTCCACAATAGCAACCTCATTAGCGATTCTTTTATGTTGAATTATGCGCCGTGCACTGTCAACTATTGAAGAATGTTGCCCGTTTGTATGCGTCGTATGTTAGGCCGATGTGCCGGTGTTTTGTGATATGTTTGTATGCGTAATCTATACTACGCGTAATCCCATAACTACATTAACAGGTCGATAATCTCAAACCCTGAAAACAAACAAATACAATTCCTCATTGGAACTTGTCAATTGAAATTATATATCATAATTATTAAGTAAGGAAGTGGAGTGGCTCAGCGGTAGAGTTCTGAGTTGCCGTCGTAAAGGCCTCGGGTTCAAATCCGGCTGTGGTAGATTTTATTTGTTCTGTTCGATATTCGATCGCAGTATTTTCATGATATTTATTTAAAAGAATTTTTTTGATTTTTTAAAAAATATTTATATAGGCTATAATTGCCCCATTAGTCTTTCTGGTGTAATGGACGGTACACACTTACGACATTGCAGTGGTCTTAAGGATATTCCACACAATGATGACGATGCATGCGTTTATTGGGAGGCTCGGGCGCATATGATACGTACTGGCATTAGATAAATTTAAAAAATATATATATATATATTAGGTAGGCTGAAAAGTTCGTAGGTTGGCGAATCTTAAAAATCTTTTTAATTTTTAGTTAGTACTAACCTTCAAATGAAACGCGAATGAATTTGATTGCTGTCGGACAATAGGTTCATGAGATATAGCATAGTGAGTGAAGTAACATTTGTTAATGAAAAAAAAACTAATTTCGTCTACCAATGAAGCTTTGCTTTATCATAAAAAAGAATACTGTTGAAGCCAGTTTTTTGGGTTGATAAACGCTATTCGTTTATCCAGGAAAATCAACCTTTAAAAAAATTCTCTAAATTTAAGTTGGACGAAATGAGCACCGAAGACGATACACGTAGTGGACCCCTCTTTCGGGCGTATAACTGACAAAAACATAAAAAAAGTTAAAAAAATAGTTATGAATTACCGTAAATTCAAGTTGATCGAGATAGCTGGGACTCTGAAGACACTAAAAGAGCGTTTTTAACACATCATGCATGAAGATTTTGACACGCTAAAGCTGTGTGTAAAGTGGCTGCCTCACGAGCTCACGATCGAGTAAAAGTTTCAACTCGAAGCTACAAGCTCGGAGCAATGTTATGCGATATCTAACCGTAATATCAAAATGATTTGACCGCCGATATGTGACAATGATTCATCACTATACTGCAGGGTCAAACCACAGTCAGCAGAGTTGAATGCACCCGATAAACCGAATCCAATAACTTGAAAGATGCAATGGGAATCAAGGTTATGGCATCAGCATTCTGAGATGGACGAGGTATAATATGCATTTATTAGCTTGAAAACGGCTATAAGATAAATAGCGATTACTACATGATAGAGATTATTAAATCATGAAAAAGGAACCCCGTTTGAAGTGCTGTCTCATCAAGACAATCCACCGTGTCACAAGTCAATGAAAACTATGGCAAAATTGCATATATTAGGCAAGAGTTGCTTTTCCTTCCACCATATTTTGAAACTCTGGTACCCAGAGAATTTTTCTTTTTTGTAGATCGCAAAAGATTCCTCACTGGAAAGAAATTCAGCACTAATGAAAAACTAATAGCTAAGACTGAGACCTATTTTGAGGCTACTGAGTAATGCTACAATAAAATAAAAAACACTTGATCGCTATAACCGTTGTGTCGTTCTCAATGTAAACTATGTTGAATAAGAAAACAGAATTTGACCAAAAATATGTTTTACTAATTATGTTAGCCTACGAACTTTTAAGCCGACCTGGTAAAAGAAAGAAAATTTCAAAATCACAGAATTAGATTTTAGAAAGAAATGAATTTGGGAGAAAAGTGTAAAATCTGGAAGGGTTTAAGGACGAAGAAAGAACAGAGAAGAATGGTCGAAGTTGCGCAGAATATCAAAGAAAACATGTCAGTGAACGCATTAAGGAATATTGAATATAGAGAAAAGGAAGGATAATTTTTATATATATTTGTATTTCATTTAAATAATTTTAAAACATAGTTATATAGCCTTATAAATGCTTTAAAAAAACCGAACAAAAAGTTCAAACCCAACTAAAGCAAAGTTCAAGGCAATTATAAAACAAGATATGTTTGATTAGCAGAATATGTATGAGTGCTATCTACAAGTCGTAGTGAACGTGATAGTGCATATTTAACTATAATTATTATCAACTATATGTTGGAATAAAATATTAGAGGAGTGAGTTATTTGAATCCAAATAAATAAGAAGCTACCATCGTATAACCTAGCATGATATCCTCTTATCAACACATGCTATAACTGGCATGCTCAACGTACCGTTTAATTCTAACCTTTTAAGAAATAAAACTTCTATTTGTTATTCTCAAACGATTCAGTATGACATATTAATGTAAGTGACGAATATTCACAGTTATAGCTTAATATAGCTTGATAGTATTGCTAGAAAATGAAGTCATATTAGTTTATCTATATGGAAAACTACGTATCAAGCAATCAAAATTAACAACGACTATATGCTTTCGAAAATCTATTTACAATATCTCAGACTATTCTATGACTCACATGAAACGTACATCTACGTTATCTTCTGAACCACAAATCTTCATTTGACATTCCATGTAAACGTCTAATCTACACTTCTAAATCGAGACCTATTTGAACATATGGAGTGGAGCTTTGGGGTTCTGCAAAACATGACCACTTACATATTTCGCACTAGTAATTCTAAATTGACAAAAATCAAAAATCGGTGTTATTTCAGTGGTGAGTTATGGCCAGAAAAGAAATTGGCAAATACCTCTTAATCACTCACCGAAACTGTATCAACCCCTGCTTCGGAGCTTGTATGCCAAAAAGAACTTGTGTCAATCTTCATGTCCCAAAGTAATTCTCCCTCCTCTGCCAAGAGTGACCCATCGTCAGTTGAATCATGTATTAAACCAAAGTAAAACAAAATTTATAAGTGCATTATTTTGAGTTGCGACTTTGTTTTCCGTCATTCCAAAAAGTAGTAGATACATACTTGCCCATACATACGTGCGTATAAATGCAAATAACACTCAGTTCTAGAAATATTTCTAAATGCTCTTGTTTTACACGACAATGAAGCCACATTTTATCCATAATCATAACACCCATAATCCTCTAGTTCTTTCATCGGTTCACCTATAAGAAGATATTGGAGACATGTTCAGAAACCATCAATCTTGCAGGACGAGTATCTACGCAAATAAATGCATGTTTTGATTTATTGGATGGGGTCAGTATTAGTTTTAAAATTATTCTACCAATTTTAGATAACATATTATTAGACTATATATTATATAACTGAAATTTGCAAACACTTGTTACTGTCAAATTAGTGAAATGGAAATTTTTTTTTTAGATCTCTTGCAATGGAATAATGGTTATTTTTCTGGTATTTGAAAGGCTACTACAGCCCGAGAAGGGTCTTATGTTCAGGAGGTGGTAGAGAATTTACTGTTCTTAAAACAACGGTTGGGCAGGGAAGTGGTGTTTTTTAGATCAACCTCAAGCCCCAGATTTCTTCTTTGTATTATTTACCCAAGGTAAAGAGGTTGGGTGGGACCCAGGATCTTAACCGTCATCTCATCCCAAGTATCCATTTCTGGCTGTTAGCAGATTAAACAACATGTACCACAGCCAGAATTGAACCCTAGCATGGCAACTCCGCTCCATAAGTTTTTAGCTAACAAACATAAAACGTTTACTTGTTACATTAGCATGATTATGTTACATGACATATTTCTAGTTACCTGCGAATCCCTTCTGAAAGCTTTTGCGTGGAGCGATGGCGGGCTGTCACCACAGCTGGTCGATTTGATACTAGTCACTACGCTCACTGCATCTCCTCGTCCACTTACTGAGTAGTTGATCTGCTTCCCGACACTGCACAACTTCTTGGAGTCAAATTTGGATCGTTTCTCAGGAGGGTTCTTCGACGGATCGACGGTCACCTCTGAAGACGTCTTCATGTGGGAAGATCCGATGCCCATCCTGGTCTAACTCTAGCATCTATATGCAATCACATCTTAGGGAGGGTGTAAGGGTAAAGTGTAGTGTATTATAACCTAGACTAGAGACATATTTACTTAACATGTGACTTATCAACGACTATAACTACACGTTGCATATGAATTTTATTTAATTATTTATATCTAAATATTAATTTTAAAAAAAAATACTAGTTGTTCTCTTTCAAAACCATCATCAGATGGCAGGTGCGATCTCAATTTATAAACTTCATACAATTTAATGCCCAAGTTTTATCTACGTAATATATACATACATACTGCCAGGGACGAAAAAAAAAACTAACAGTATTAATTCTACTCGACTTTTCAAAAACATTAGATTCGCTGAACCATTCCATCCTTTTCTCTAAACTAAAATCTCTTTCCTTTTCCAACAGTTCCATACTCTGGGTCCAAGGTTTCCTCTCGGATAGGACTCAAGCAGTCTCCATCCCTAATCAACCCCTATCCTCTTTCCTACCGCTGAACACAGGAGTGGCACAGGGTTCTAGTATTTCCCCTCTCCTTTTCAACTGTTACATTAATGACCTTCCCAAATCAATCCTCCACTGTTCCGACCATCTGTACGGCGACGATTCCCAGATCTATTTGTCCTTTCCTCCAACTGAGATAATAGTTCCCAATATTCAAGTGACCTAGAAAGGATCAGTGCCTGGGCAAACTTGAATAAACTGTCGTTGAATGCTGCGAAAACTCAGACCATCCTAATTGGTTCCAGCATCCTTCTTAAATCTATCAACTCACTTCCCCAATTAACCATAAATGATCATCCTATTGCCTTCAGTTCCTCTGTTAGAAACCTCGGGATCATTTTCGACCAATCCCTCTCATGGAAACCCCACATTGCCCAAATTTCCCGACGAGCACTAAGCTCTCTAAAATTATTCCACCGTTCCAGGCATCTTCTAACACTAGCTATCCGTAAGCTCCTCATCACTTCTTTTATCTTTCCTCACTTTGACTATGGTTGTGTGGCATAAGGTGGCCTCTCGAACAGGCTCGAAGATAGGTTGAGGCGGATTATGAACTGTTCGCTTCGATTTGTCTTCGACGCCCCGAGGAGGTCTCCTGTGTCCCGCCGTTACGATTAGCTAAAATGGCTTTTCCCTTCTATCCGTAGACGCTATTTCCTTGGTTCTTACTTATATCAAACTATCAACTCACAACATCCATCTTATATCTATAGTCTCCTACAATTCAAATCCTCTACCCAATCCCAGAGCGTTCCTTTATCGCCCGCTCTATCTATCTCCCTTTGGAACTCACTCCCACTTGATATCCGTCATGCGTCTCCTTTAACCTCATTTAAATACAAACTTTTCCTACATCTTCTAAATTCCCAATCAGATGGTTTATAATCAATAAATAATTTATAGATATATTCAAATTGATCGATTGATGAACTACTGTAAATATTCCTCATTCATAATAATACCATTGTTTTTTTTGTTATTATATGCTATTTATTCACTTATTTTTCCATAAGCCTATTTCTTTTTATAATTTGTAAATTTGTCTGTTTTTTTTAATTTTTATTTTGTATCACATTTTCTGATTTTCTACTAAACATACCTGTTATTTACTTTCAAGATATTATGTAAATATTGTTTTATTCTGATGTAGGCCTTTGGCTAGGTAGATATTTATTTAATTCTGTTCATCTCTGTTATTCTAAAGGGACCTGGTCCCAGAATAAAATTATTTTTCTATTCTAATATAGAAGTTATACTGGTCTGTTTGGTATATCATATAACTTTTGTGAATTGTAGCAATCTATATTAGAAATAAATAAAAGTTATGCGTTGTATGCTATATAATATTATAAGCGATACGAAGTAAAAAAGTGCTATGTTAATATATTATTATTTTAATAATAATGTAAGTACAAAACCGATTTAAATAATATTTAAAATAAAATAAGCTCTGGACATATCTTCGATACAAATGCAAAGTATCGAATATGAAAACAAATCTTGTTTTCGGTCTGTAGTGATTGATTTTAGGATTGGTAATTGATGTAAAATTTATATTGAATTATCAATAAGACACAAAACCGGGTATAATGACATGAGTAAACTGCTATTTTGAATTAACCTTAAAACATTTTTTTCACTCTCCTGGATAGAATTAAATAAATAATTTAACTGCCACAGCTGGATTTAAACTTCAGACCTAAAGCACAGCAACTCAGTACTCTACACACTGAGATATCCCGATCTCATACATAATAAGGCTAATCAGTTTATCGTGGCTGGGTGAGCCCTAGGTCTCAGTGAGTGGATTCACGACTGTTTAAATAATAAATAATTTATCTTTCGCACTATCGAACTCAGGATTCTGGGAATCGATAAAGGAACAACCCATGTATTCTGCTACACCGCTCCATATGTTATTAAACAATTTTTATTTTTAAAAGGTAATATTAAATAAATAAATGGTAAATAGTAAAAAAATAATCTCAGATTATGGAAGCTTATCTCCCTGTCAATGCTTGTTGGATTGAGCCATGATAAATATTATTCACTGCTAAAATAAAATCGGGTTTAGATTATTTTATAAATAAATTTAAAAATGTTTAAATAAACTTCTAAACTTGTTATAAAACAAAGTCCTCGGCCGCGTTTATTCGTGGTAAACTCAATAACTACTGCACGGATTTTCATGCGGTTTTCACCAATAGATAGAGTGATTCACCAGGAAGGTTTAGGTATATAATTTGTGTAAATGGGTTGGAATATCGATGGGTTTTGACGAAGGCGCTTCCTAATCACGGGCAACTATCTAACGTGCTAGATAATAAATTCGTATATAAAGAAATATATGGTTTTATTTTTATAATTTTTATATATTAAAGTACATTAGCTGACATGGGAATAAAGAAAATCAAGTCTTCCAAAGAAGATTAACCAATGATATTCGCGTGGTCCTTAGTGACCGGTACATAATAAAAAAAAAATACATTACACAGACAAATTATCTAGGAGCAAAGTTGGGGTGGGTCGCTAGTGATCATCATAAAAATCATTTAAAAGAAAAAAGAAACTCCTGACTCTCGAAAACCCATGAAGAGTTCTGCGTTCAGTACATGATAGGGACTGTATTGTTTCTAGGACTCCTCATGGATGTGATTTGAGAGCTGCATGAGAGGTGAGGCAGAGATCACGCTCAACCTCCACGTTTTTTCAAAGTTTTTCAATCAAGAATACACAGTTTATAGAGACAAGGTGAACCCCAGAAGGGTGCGTAGATACCACGGGGTCCATCTGGGGTTGATAGCAGACTAAATGATTTATTTGTCAAAATGGATATGAACCCGGGAACCTCTTAATAGCAACTGAGCATTTAGTTTATCTGTACTTTATTTTATCGTATTTTCGAGTTTTGATGCTCGAATAAGAGGATTACAGTCTCGAGCTCTCAATTTCAATCCGTATATTCACTATTGTGGGGCACTTTGAAGCTGCCCGATCATGGCATTGTCCATCGGAATGAGAAATCCAACAGGGAGAAACCTGAGGAACAATGAAGTTGGTGAAGTACAAATAAGCGGTGAACGGTCATTACCAAAGACCTAATGGTTTCCTCTGAAGGTTTTTGGGTTCTCAGCTTGTTTCGTCCGCTTCATTCATTTAGCCCACTGAGGTAGTTGTTGATTAAAAGGACCTACCTTTTCTAGGAGATTATGTACTTGTTTTGTTCATTATCTGAGAATATTATTGTTCTTGCTTTTTAAAAAGATATTTATTGAAGTTTACTGTTACGTAATAATACATCAAGTAAATAGGATGATAAGGTACATTATAGCGCGATGTAAAGGAAAGGAGAGCCCCTACCCACCTCTAGTACCCGAATAACAAAAAAATAAATAAAAAAATAACGCTTTCTTATAACCCACCTTCAGATTTTTTTCAACAAATAAAAAGAAATATCCAATGCGAATGGCGACGGCCTTGGACATGGCTAGAGAACAATAAACTGAAAACAATCAAACCGACTATCAGCAGCTGGGCATCATCTTCCAGGCAGTGTAGAAGAGAAGAAGTAGTTATTACCCGTCTTGGGTTACCTGATAACAAAGAGAGACCCACCTCAATGTACACTGTGTATGGTGACAGTAACAGTGCGCCATATCTTCGAGGTTTGTCCTAGGTACAGTGGAGTGATGGAAAGGTGTGGCGTGCCTCGGCAGATGCAAAAGGCGTTGGGCGATAACGAACAATGTTTAAATAATACTTTAGAAATTATTAGAAAACATCAATATATATCAGTCAATTTGACATATACATTTACACGTTTATGTGTATGTGTGTATATGGGTTTATATATGTATGTGTATATATATATATATATATATATATATATATATATATATATATAAATATCCAATATATGTTTATTGTTTATCAATGTGTATAATGTTTATATAAACAATATAAATTTTATGTTATATCATAAAGCTTATATAAATATGTATAACGTTTTATTTTAATATGAATAACTGCATATAAGTTACCTTTCTATCATATCTTCAATATGTTAATATTGTTCTATTATGTGCCTAATATAGCATGGTATGTTATTATTTAAATATGTAACAATATTTTTACTAAGTAATAATGTAACAAGAATGTATATATGTAATTATGTAGGTAATGTAAATATGTATATTCTCTAGTGGTAATTATGTAGGTACTGTAAATATTTATATTCTCTAGTGGTGAGGGCAATAATAACCATTTGTAGTTGTTTGCCCTTAAAATAAAACAACAACAAAATCAACTTAGGTCATGCAGCGATCTTCTTTTCTAGGTCTGAAACTAGTGAGTTTGAGTGGGAATAAAGTTTGTCATTAAAGGATTGATATCGGGTTTGGGCCAAAGCAGCAACAGATGGGACGTTTAGGTCATTACGGATGAATTAGTTTCTAACGAAATAAGGAGAATTAAAGATTTTGTATTGCAAGGTTCGAATAAACTTTATCCTGTTTGCTCTTATGAAGTTTACTATATTTTCATTTTTCCAAGTTGTCCGTCTCCATGTTTGTCTTTATTTCCAATATTCCGCTTACTTTGTTTGCGCCGCAATTCGTCTGAAAGCTTTCCTATCAAATGCTTTTAATTTACGGCTGTCGTGTTGGGACAAACACCAAGTTTCGGCTCCGTATGCTGCAATGGGTCTTGATAGTTTATTTTAAAGCTTAACTTTGGTCATTCTAGATATAATTGGGATTTTAATGAGTTATAATTAGCAAAGAAGGCTCTGTGTCTGATCATAATTCGTTTTTAAATGTTGTTTATTGTATTTTCACATTTAATTTTGTACCAAGGTAAATTTGAAGTTGAGGGTTTTAATAATAATTTCATTCCATTCTACAATGAACTAACATACATCGAAACTAGAAGTTTAGTTTTATGGTGTTTAAAATAGATATACCCCTTGAAACTTTAAAAGAGTCCAGCGTTCAGTATATGATAGGGACTGTATTGTTTCTAGGACTCTGCATGGAGGTGAGGTGAGGCAGAGATCACGGTTTATAGAGACCGGGTGAACCCCAGATGGGTCTGTAGATCCCGAGGGGTTCATAACAGACTAAATGATTTATCTCTCACAAATGGATATGAAAGATATTCGATCATAGGATAAAAAAGAGCGGTATGGCTAGTACTAGAGCGCTGAGTTGTCATACCGAAGGTCCTTGGTTCAACTCCCGCTTACTGGCAGACTTTTATTTAATCTATTAGCGGTCGAAGATGGATCCTATGGGATCTAGGACCCCTCTGGGGCTCACCCAGCCTCTATAAAGTCGGTACCATAAAGTAGGGGGGAAATATGACGGTTAAGCGTGATCTAAGACCAATCACCTCCCTACACAACCGATGTTCAAGAAACAGTACAATCTCTACGATGCAATGAACCCGAGAATTTTCGCGGGTTGTGGTGGTACAGGTTTTTTTGGGGAGGGGGGCTAGTGTAAGATCTTTTTAGCCAGTACCCACTCATCCTTCTCAGGTTTCTTCTTCTTCGACCAATTTTTCCCTCTCGCAACATTCATACACTACTTCTGATGCAAAATACCACCCATTCTCCAAAGACCTCTGACAATAGTGTTAATTTCTTTTCTCTTCTTAAAACCTAATTTCCCCTTAGTAAAACTAATTTAAACTTACCTTCATAAACACCTAACTGTTCAAATAGAGCAAAGCATTTTCCTCCTAAATTCCAGGTCCTGCAATCTGGGTCGAAATGTTGGCTTTAAAATTAATAGTTCTTGTTTAAGTGACTTTTTTTTTTACATCCACCCGAACCATTTTCTTCCTAAAAAAAAACTCACGTTATACTCCGTTTTGACGTATGTAAGTTTTAGTGCAAATATTTCTGACATTCTATATAATATGTTTAACAAATATGATTATTTATTTTGCATACATAATTGTGTTGAAGATAAATGAAAAACAATTGGTTCATTTAAATATTTATCTAAAAATACTTGAGATAACAAAAGGCGGTTCCCTCTACCCTAGAAAAGTCCCAAATTCGTTTACGCCGATTCGACGTAGGTTATCTTTCTCGGATTAAGTAGCCTTTTTTTTCATATATTTTTTTAAAACCATCTTTCCATCCTCCATTGCTAAGATTAATCCCCTCCCATCCTCCAAAACGTGATTACTAACCGAGATACAATCGGACAAAGAGAATCCTGCGAGGTGGATCCTGCGATATATCCTGAGGGAAGGCGACCGGGGCAGATGTCAGCCGCAGGACACCATCCGTCATCCTCCCGCCGATTGCTCCTGTCCTTCAATTAACTCCCGATAGCCAGCGTCATCCTCATCCGGGCCCTGATCTATCCCCCCCCCCCAGTTTTTGCGCTCCAGAAGAAGTCATCACCACAGATTATTCTACAGGCTTCATCAGCGCCTCTATTGAATTGACCTCACCAGTTTTTTCTTATTAAAATAAATAATGATGATCAGGCCCATGGTGAAATTTTAATTATTTTAATTTTTAATAAATATTACGCGAAAAAAATTAGATTGATATTTGAGAGACGATTCATACTTTTATGTGATACTTAACTTATAAAAAATAAAATTCAAAAGGAATCTAGACGGAGTGACAAAGTTATATTCTATCTAAATCGAATAAATATCCTAAATACTTTAAAAATTATATAAAAACTATCTATAAATAGATACAAATGAAGAAAGGATTAAGAAATAAACACAGTGTCATAAAGTCAATAATCACAAAAAAGGGATAATCATTAGAATTTTCTGTTTATTTAAAAAAAAATATATTTAAGTCATCCGGAATGACCTTGATGTCCTGTTAGTTACTGATTTGGCCCAAACCCAGTATCAGTCTTTAACCTAGCTACTACTTGAATTCCCATTAATCCTCCGAGTTGTCTGATAAGATGGTCACGTGATCTTTTAAGTTGAATTTGTTATTTCAATACTATCACTGGGTAGTTTCTCCATTTACCTTTATCCGTACCATTATGTATCATTCCTGTCATTAGATTTACAAGTTGTATTGTTATAATACAGTTGTAAATTTCAATAAATACATTTGAAAAACAACGTATATTTACAATATATATAATCATTATAACATACTTCTTTAGGAAGTTGGGTAGCTTAATTTGTAGAGCGCTGAGTTGTTGAGCGAAGGCCCAACCGTCTGGACTCTGTGGTATCTGGCGACCTCCCAGGGAATCACCCTGGTTCAATAAAGCGGGTACCCTTAAATGGAAGAAAATCTGGTGGTTGAGCGTCATCATTTAAATTATATTACCACAAAAAAAAAATCCATAAATGTTGGGAAAACTATTGGTTGAGCTTAATCATGGCAAAATCATCACTCTATACAAGCGTCTACCAAGAAACAGTCCAGTCTCTACCATGCATTGAATCCTGGATCCTTCACGTTTGAAGTGAATATGAGAAGAATCCTAGCAATTGGAATAACCAATCTATCTATTTACTGCCATAATTCTGCTAAAGGAACTACCAGAGCTTTGTGAATCAATAAACGACGTATGCTTGAATATGCATGAAACGCTTTTCTTTTTTTTAAACAGTGATCGTATGAAGCAGTTTGAAACTTTAAACTACGGAAGTTTTCAGGGCCGAGACTACGATTTTTTTCCAGGAGGAAAAAAGAGATAGCGCGCTGTTTTTGTCCCTTCATTAATTATCAAACTTTCCTCTTAATAAAAAAACCAAAAACTAGTTTTATATCAAAACTCTAAGTAATATAATTCGAAACAAAAATATATATCGCATAACATTAACTCTTTTCATCACCTGAATAAAGTTCGAAAATCATTAAAAAATTAATAAAAATATTAACAATTTTTTTGTATTAATTGCTATGATTATTAAATATTTTTATTTTAAAGAATTGGATCAGTGAAGAGATTGGATTTGTCTGAACGTGGTACGAGACAGGCTAGCTCAGTAGCAGAGCACCACGATGGAGACGTGGGAGACCCGGGTTCAAATCCCGGTCCTGGACAAATCTTTTCTCTTCAAAATAAATAAAAATAGTTTTTATTTATAAAATCAGACTTTAAATTGACTACCTTATTAAGCAAGACCTCTGCATTTCCTCTAGTAAATGATAGCAGTTGTTTAGTTAATTAATAAAAAAAACTAGAATAGACTTTAATAACTTATGAAATGATGACTTTTAAATAATAAAAAACCCTGTACCACTATAACCCATGGTCTTGGGTACAGTACATCGTAGAGAGTGTACTGTTTCCGGGACAATAGTTATGCAGGTCCGAGATCACTGTCAATGTCCAAGCTTGTTTATTTGTTTGTTCATTTAACGTCACTTTATGCTGCTATGGCTAATCGGACGATGCTAGTGGGAGCTCTAAATTTTGCCTATCCAGGTTTTATTAGGATAGGGATTTTTAACGAGTACCTGACATCGTACAGGCTCGGGACCCCCGTTTAACGTCCCTTCCGAAGGACGGCGTAACTAAGGATTTTTTACTCCCTTTAAAAAATCCTAGGGCCACCTGCCGGGCTACGAACCCGCGATCTTGGGTTTAGTAGTTTGTTACGCTAACCACTTGACCACAGGTCGCCCCATGTCCAAGCTTATGTACCCAATTTAAGGTAACCACATTATAATGGCTGGATGAGCCCCGCGTAGTTCTGTATATCCGTTAGGATATGTCCTTGGCTTATAACAGATTAAATAATTTATCTGTCACTACCGGGTTTGAACCCGATACCTTCAGCATAATTAGGGACTCAACATACTGTGAGCTACACCTCTCACATCTTAACTAATATAAATAATATTAATTAATATTTAATTACAAATTTCAGTATAACTACATTGATTATTATTTCAATTAATAATTTATAAAATAATAATTTGACATTCTAAAGTCCGCTTTAAGGCTGGAAAAGTATGTTTTTTTTAGTAATAGTAGCCATTTTGCATCATTTATTCTATTATATTATTTTTTTAGATTAGATTAATAATTATGCATAATCAATAAATACGTATTGTTATTATTTATTTAAGGCATTAATACTGAAATAATATAATATGGACGTATAATATTTACCTGATATCGATATGCTTAATCGCTTAGCCTATTTGTTTGGACAGCATATTCTTATCTACATTATGATATACTAGCATACTCTTCCTTGATCCCTAACGATAGATAACTAACCTTCCCCCTAATATATTAGGGATATAAGCTATATTAGGAGACCTTTACATTCATGAACATTTGCTTAGCACATACATTCAGTGAAGTTACGTAGTTTAAGGTGACTATGTTGAAATAAGTGTTAGAAATAAATTTTTACATTACTATATTTGACTGCGATCATTTTAAACTTCTTCAAAAATCCCTACTCTTCGGTATGCATATAAACTGCCTCCAAAATATACTATAGTAGGCAGATGAATATAGAAAAGAAGGAGGTATAAAAGGTAGAGGAATGAAATAGTATAAAGTAAAGTGCTAATCAATAATTGATAAAAATCTGTACCTCTACAACCCATGAAGGGTTTTGGGTTTAATACATAGTGGAGTCGCTAACGACACTGGTTGTTGTTTTCTAGTATTTTAGATACTGCTATATTGGCTCCACTGCCCAAGCAATGATCTCAAGGAAATTTAGAATGCCAGTATACGAGATTATTGAATACATGGGAGAGAAAGATTCTCACAAGAGTGTATGGCCCAACCAAGGAAGGACCTATATGGAGAACCTGACATAGTTTCTTGTATGAAAAAAGCAAGATTGAGATGGTTGGGGCACGTTCACAGAATGGACAAAAAAGGGCTCCCAAAGCTGATTCTGGAGGGACGTCCAGATGGAGAAAGAGGAAGAGGAAGGCCTAGAATGCGATGGCTGGACGATGTGGAGGCAGACCTTAAGCTCCTGGGGGTAAGAACATTGAGAAGAGCAGCGGCAGATCGCTCAAAGTTAAGGAGAATTGCTGAGGAGGCTAAGATCCTCCATGGACCATAGCACCATGTGATGATGATGATGATGATACTTAAATAATAAAATGCTACCTTGAGATCGTTATACTTAATATATAGAAATTATTTATCATTAATAAATAAGAGACATATCCCTCTCTTCTCCAAAGGTAGACTGACCAGGAGTTGTTTATTAAATAATATTAACTATTGAATAACATTATATTTTTTTGTGCTAATCATGCTAACAAGATAACTTATAAAACTACTTACAAAGAAAGGGGACGCTATAAGTGACGCTATACCTCGGC
The DNA here is from genome assembly GCA_964056705.1 of Troilus luridus. NCBI lineage: Eukaryota > Metazoa > Arthropoda > Insecta > Hemiptera > Pentatomidae > Troilus > Troilus luridus. Next base: position 102,163,350 of record OZ057416.1, on the reverse strand, counting down.
CATTTCCTCATCCAGTTCCTTCCATCTTGAGTTGACTACTTCTTCCGAACAACTGCCGCTTTGATCTTAACCCTTAGAGCTCTATGGACGCATATATGGGTTTGGCGAAAGTCATCCGTGAGCCCTACGGCCGAAATTATGTGTTTTCTATAAGTCATCGGCCTGGACTAAGGCGCATATATGCGTTTGCCAGTTTTTTCAATCAATGTGCAGTAATTTTCGAGTAAAATTAATACAAGGGCATTCGTTAGTAATTTGCCTTCCTCAGATAGCGGTCGGTCAGTGTTAGGGTCATTAAAATCTCAGGGAATTTCCGTAATGGAAATCCCATTTTACGTCCCACTCTTTAACCAATTAGATTTTACTGTCTCTTGTTTTGATGTGTTTTCCTGACTCAAAGCACTCAAAATGACTCAGTCAGCAATATCGTCTTGCCAGCGTAAAAACCTCACAATGAATTTACTCTCCTAACACTACCTTTCCGAAATAAAATGGCACGTAATCAAACAGCGAACTGAACGTGAAAAAAAAATCCATCCAATCCATAACGGTCCAAGTAATGGAATGGAATGGTAGGAGAGTTATCACCAATTTTGGCAAATGGCACTTGATCAAGCCATGAGCGAATATGGATCAGGCTAACTCCTGGCGGGGATGCGAGCCCTGATAAACATCGCAAGTTATTACCGCCATTGGGCTCAGTCCTGCCAACTTCTATAATGCTCGCTAAATAATGATGCCAGATCTCTGCTATTTCTTTCTTTACGATCGTGTGCTCTCGCTTCCTTGCTTTTAGTTCGTATTGCATCCGCTATGCTACACAGGCAGAAATTATCACACGTATACAGATGCTCTAAAGGTATTAGGATATGTTAAAAGATATAATAATAATGTAAAAATCCTAAGAGAACCCGAAAATTGGATGTCAATACTAACAATAATAATTATGGAAGACCACCTTTATCGCAATCCATCCACCTAAATTTCGGACATTTACTACTCCGCTCACAATTATTTAGTTTTTAGGAATCCTTCGTTTATTAAAAGGAGCGGGGAGGCTCAATGGTAGAGCGAAACTCATAATTCCAAGGAACATTACCGGTTTACTATGTGGAGGGATATTTTAAAGAAAACATGAAATCCTGCATTGTTTTTCGGACAGCTCATAAATCTCTAATCTATAGTATTTTTTCATACTCTAGTTAGGAGAAGATCTATGTATTAGTCACGTAAATTTCATTGCAATCTCATTACACAGGTAATAAGTTATTATTACATAAAGACTGCTTATAACCTGTACTATTTTATTTTTTTATTAATTGTTATGATTATTAAATATTTTTATTTTCAAGAATTGGATCGGTGAAGAGAATGGATTTGTCTGAACGTGGTACGAGCTAGACCCGGGTTCGAATCCCGGTCCTGGACAAATCTTTTCTTTTCAAATAAAAATATTGAAATATGTAGCATACCCCTTTCTTCCAGGCAACTATTCAATCACTGTTAATAACAATTGACAATAAGTTATATGGTTATAAACACATGTTTAGTTATTAAATTAAAATTATTATTCAAATCTGTATTGTAAACTATAAGATACGTGTGTCTTTTTCGAACAGTTATACAGGTTTTTTTTAAGGTAAGACATTTTTATTTTAGTACGGATTAATTCCGTAATAATTACAGAATATACCCGTCACTTTGTATACAAAACTGAATCTTCAAGAAATATAATAATAGCTAACTCCAAGATAAACTTTTGAATTTATTATGATTTAGTAAAGGTAAATTTGATGAAAGGCGAGTAACTGACAAAGGTAAATCTTAGGTAAAGGTAAAGGAAAAAGCGGAAGAAAAAACAGAGGAATCAACTGGAGATATTATTTTCAAGCAACTCTTAGCTTTCCGTTCCTTCTCTCATAAATATGTAATTTAATTTACATTTTATTTTATTTTTACTTTTATTCGAAAGGCGAAAGTAATATCATTATTAAAAGTTTATAAATTTAATAAATTATTATTTAATGAAAGATTGGGTCCGGATGGAATGAATAGTTTTGATTTTTTTTTTATATCAAATTATTTTAGGAATTATGTCGTGCAATTAATATACTGTAATTATATACATTATATATTACAATTATAATATTTTAGTATTTCGGAGAGATCACACGCAGAAAAAAATTAGACAGGCCTACTAGAGAAGAGTTTATTTAGCAAATTTAAATTTTGTCACAAAAGATATCTATATATGTCTATACAATGTTGTAGTAAGGCACGGGGTCAGCGAAACTCTGAAGCCTGGGAAATCTCCTGAACATCGAAAGGCGAATTTTAAGAAGAATTATGGCCCAAGAATATCTATGGGGAGCTACATATCGTTATCGAATAAAGACATATACGAAAAGACAGAAAGCTTGTAAAGAACTATAAGGAAATTACGACTAACTTTCTATGATCACATGGTTAAGATGGATCCTACACGGTTGAATAAAGACAAACTACGTGATAATCCAGCGTGGTTATACATGTAGATGAAGAAAGGAACCTCAGAGCATTTCCATCACACGGATAATTATTTAAGCCTAAATATCTAACGAACCATTTTATTCCATTGAGGTTTCGTCTAGCTGAATCCGAATAAATATGCAGTGGACAGACATGCATGAAACTGTCATATTTACAAAACGGGCTAAGGTAATCACTTGTAAATCTCATGTTTGTTTCAAGATCTATCAGGGAATAAAGAAAGGGGAGTTTCCTCCACGGCTATACTCTTTAGGCTTCAATATCCATTTTCACTGCAGAGGATTAATATTTTTTAATAAAGTGTTAGATATTGTTATATAAAATCTATTCAAGTATATATCATATTTTTTGATCCTGTGTCTTAAATCATTATAAAGTAAAAGTAAAAAGATTTAGTGATGGAAATCACAAAAAAAACATGTATCACTACAACCCGTGAAGTGTCTGGGGTTCAGTACAAGGTAGAGACAGGGCTGTTTCATGGACAACGGTTGTGTAGGGACGTTATTTGTCCTATATCACGCTCAACCACCAGATTTGTCCCCTTATTTACAGTGGCTGGGTGAGCGGCAGGAGGGTCCTAGATCCCATGGGGTCCATCTCCGGCAGCTAACAGATTAAATAAAACTCTTGCCCGCAGCGGGATTTGAACCCAGTCCCTTCGGGATGGCGACTCAGCGTACCACTGAGCCATTCCGCTCCCTTTAGTAACTGAAGGAATTCCTAACTAAATAAGTGTGAGCCGAGTAGTAAATGTTCGAAGTTTAGGTGTATGAATTGTGAATTGAAAAGCTGTTGTTCCATTTGTATTGACATCCAAACTTCGGTTTCTCTTGCTTTGAAAAATTCACGAGGATAACTTGTATGAAACATAAATGGATACCCTTCCCGGTTCAAGAAAATTGGAATTACTGATATATATATATAAATATAACATATATTCTTGATTCTATAATTTATAATAACACTTAGCCAGAATGTTTATTTTTGTGTCTCATTACAAAGTTCGCTATTTTGTGGTATGAATGGAACAGTAGCATGCCAAGTATAAACTCCTGTTGAATTACCATCCATATTGACTGACAACAACATTAAACCATATTATAACTAATTATTACAAATAGAAGAGTCATTTATGACAGGGTGATGTAGGGGGGACTTGTTGATTTATGAGAGAAAACAAACAGGACTCCGGGGGTCGATGGGTCTATTTGAACAGGGAGGTTGTTTGAACAGGAAAATTAAGGAGGGGGGCGCTTGTTGTGTGACACGGCTCGCGGCGGTCTGCTTTTTATTGCGATTGTTCACCAAATCGATTGTCCCAACTATCGATCCCCGGACCTCTGTGTCCCTCTTTTCTGGGCGATTAATTATGCCTGATGGATGACAAATATTGTTGTTGTATTAGTCGATATAATGGGAGGTTTGGGTGATGTGTATAAACTCCAATCAGGATATGTTAGGCGAAGGCTATATCGGTAATTACTATCAATGGCATCTGATTTATATTATATAATGAGGATGATTCCGCTCACTGATAGTACCGTAATAATGATATATTTAAGAATTACTTAATAATTTAAAGTTTTTTTTTATAACAGACGTTATTAATCAAACACATGTAAGTGCTGTGCTCCTTCCAACTTATCTTTACGGATCGAATGGGGAAGGTTTTAATAAATAACGGCCTATTCACGTGAAACAGTTTAACTAGAAGCATACAAATCCGTGTCGAAATCACTTAAAAATAACAAATTATAAAACATAGCGAGCTACAATACAACAGTTCTGCACTCAGCCAGCAACACAACAGAAAAGCTGGGGATAGCTTACTCATGGATTTGCACCTATAATATAGATAAATAAAAACTGTACAATAATGAAAAAAATATTAATTAATGAACGGGTACGTAATAAATATAAAATAAATGAAGTGGTTGAGGCAGTAACAAGAGTAGAGAGCATCTTTTTGGGATGTCAAGAAATGTTGGAAAAGCAAAGATTTAAATGAAGTCAGCGTAGTGTTCCACACTGTGGTGGAGGGGGCGAGAAAGGATCGAGCGTTCTTTGGTTCTGTGGGAACGAGTGGAGAGATCAGAAAGGCGGGACCTTGTTTTGTTGTGCTGGACTTTTTGTTGGTGAGGATTAGAATTGGAGGAGACTGTAGATATATGAAGGGTGTTGAGACTAAATGGATTGGTGTAGAAAAGCACTAAGGAAATATTCTATGAATAGGAGGGAAGAGCCACTTTAACTCATCGTAGTGATGTAACACGCGGGATCATCACGGTATACCAAGGAAAAATCTTAGAGAGCAGTTCATTATCCACATTAAACGGCCCTCGAGCATTTTCGAAAGGCTCCCGTATACCACTCTACCGTAGTCAAACTGAAGGCTGATGCAAGATGATACGAGAAGTTTAGGGGAAGGTCATGTCCGCAAATAAAAATTACTGTTGTCATAAAAATATTATAGTGTTTTTAAAATGTGTTGTAGTGGACGATGAAAATCTCCAATGAGGAGAGGAGTTGGAGATCAAAGAGAATGAAAAGATACCAGGTGGAGAGAAAGTAGCGGAACAAGCACTAATTGATTTAGAGTTCCCACAGTTGGGAAAAAATATACTTTAAAGGTTACAAACAAGAACAATACTGTGCCTTGGAGGTTAAGGAAACCGTGCCAACAAAATAGAAAATACACAACCATCAATTATTAAGGATCGAAGAAACCAACTTTAAAAGCTCAAAGTAATGGAAAATAGGCACAAACACAGAAATTATAAAAATGTAGTGTTATTTACCTAAAGGGTATTTAATGTATGCGCCATAACTGAAAGCACCACAAGAATAAACGCAGAATTAGATTCAATTGCAGTGATTGAAAACATTACAAGATCTAAAGATATGATATAAACATTTTAACTAAAACTTAATTTTCGAATAACTCAAGACGTTCTTTTGTTTTCTTCCACTTGAGGTACAACAACTAGATGGCTATATTTGATATTTACCCTCCATGTATGTAAAGGGGAAAATGCACTGATAAATTGTTTCAGCTGACGAACAAAAGTCGTTAAAAAATAATTCAAAGGCTTAGATTCCTCAAGGTAGTATCCTTGGCCCAATCCTTTATACAGTTTATACAGCTGACATCCCAACTCGTCCTAATACTATCCTTACCACATATGCTGATGATACATGTGTATTATCAGTCAATACCAATCCAGTTACTGTATCCCAAAGCCTCCAATCCCATATCACTGATTTTGAAGAATGGTGCCAGAACTGGAGAATTAAAATAAATTCTCATAAATCCCATCAAATCACTTTTACCTTACGTCGTAAACCAATGACTTCCTGCCCTTCAGTATCCTTTAATAATATCCCACTTGTGCCTGTAGAACAGATCCGATACTTAGGGTTGCATCTCGACAAATGATTAACCTGGAATCCTCATACAAGACTGAAAAGACAAGAAACCGCTCGACGTTTCAGGCTACTTCAACACTTACTAGACAAACGCTCTATACTCCCAGTTAATTACAAAAGACTCATCTACATGACCATCATACGACCTATTTGGACTTACGGAGTAGAGCTTTGGGGCTCCACTAAGCCATCAAATTCTTCTCGTATCCAATCCCTACAATCCAAAATCCTTCGTAAAATCCTCAACGCTCCTTATTTTGTTAAGAATAAAGTCATCCATAACGACCTTAATGTCCCATTTGTTGCTGATTTGGCCCGAACCCGGTATCTATCCTTTCATAACAAACTTCATTTCCACTCAAACCCTCTAGTTTCAAACTTAGCTTCCTCTTCAATTCCCGATAATCCTCCGAGGCGTCTGAGAAGAAGATGGCCACGTGACCTTCTTAGTTGAACATGCGATTTGAGTACTACCAGTGGGTAGTTTCTCTACTTGTCATTATATCATGTCATTATGTATCACTCAGCCAATTTACTTGTTATATTATTGTAATATAGTTGTAAATATCAATAAATAAATAATAAAAAATATTGGTCTTGAAAAACTGTAGATAATACAATTCCTACTTTCTACAACTCCAAATGTTCTTTGTAATGCATTATTTTTCTTTATCTTTTCGTTCTACAGATAATATACTAAAACCACTGATAATTTACCATTGTCACTCCATAAATTCTTTTAAGAAAATATCCTCTCCTACTCTTCGCAGCAATGAATTAAATATTATATTTTTTTTTGTATACACATATTCCATTCCCCAACTTTTTCGTGTTTTGGATTACTTATCTTTGGGACAAACATTTTAAGTAAAACTTTATTTTCGAATATCATGAGACGTTCCTTTATTTCCTTCTATGCGAATATCATTCGTACCCCTTTTAGGTGTTGGACCAGGTAGGTGTCCTGAACAATACTATAAGATACAGTCGGATTTTCCTGCCTCCAGGAATAAGGGAGTAATCCAAGTGAATTCCTTGTCGAACAGGAAGAGGACGAAGAGGGGGCAGGATACAAAAGGATACAAGGACATCCTCAGGATCTGCCCCTCAAAGGCTTTAACTCCCCCTCTTTATAGCCTCTGTAAGAAATCAGTTTATCGATTTCAGCTGCCCCCGGCACATATGTCACTCCCATTACCCAAATCTCTGTTGATTCCTCGCTACAAGAGTTTTGATACTCTTTGGTTTATCGTGTAGCGTTCTATACAATTGAAATGTACTATTCTTCTTTAGATTCATCTTACTAATTTATTTAATTATATACAACCTCTGCGGAGATACCGAAATTGTTTTATGAATAATTTTGCTTAATTCTGCATATTTATATTTGCAGCATCGGTGAACAAGAGGTTAAGTCGAATTCGGCGCAAAATAAGTTTATTGTTCAGAGGATGACATACCAACCCATCCTAATACTATCCTTACCGCGTATCTGGATGACCTATTTCAGAGTGTAGAGTAGTCACTATGTTAGTTTATAATTTCTAATGTTAGTCCATAGTAACTTAACAATTAGTTGCCTTGAATCAGGAAAGTTTGTAAGACAGAAGAGAGATGAAAGTACGGTATAGATATTTGTGTTAGAAGAGTAGTCCCTATATTAGTTCACAATTTATGTCTACAGTTAACACTCAAGTTAGTTCATATCAGAAAGTTCTTCTTTGTACATATATTTATCATTTCATTCGACTATAAATAGATTTCCTTCTTACCAGTCTCTGTTAGTTAACTCTATGAAAACTTGGAAGAGTATGGTAATTGTGAGTTTTTAGTAGCATAGACTTGATTGTGTAGAGTCATAGATGACAGTTAGTTTCCTAAGTGCTTTTTTAAACAAATATTTTAGTCTTTTAATTTTAGTCTTGTGATTACTTTTGATCAATTTTCAATGGGAAAATTTTCTGACGGGAGTGTGGTGAAGGTTACAAACAGCTGTGTGGAACAAAGAAGTTTGTGTGAAAGGGATTTGCCTCTGCCTCAATCACATTCTAATATTTCATTTCCTTTATTTTTTTTTTCTTATTCTATTTTTCTTATCGCATTCATAAATTAATATTTATTATTTAGATCAGGGGTCGGCATCCTTTTGCTATAGGAGGGCCACAAATATTGTCACATATAATTTTAATATTTGAAATAAAACGCACATCGACATTTTTAATCATAAATATATTCATATAATCATGTCTACTATACTAACATAAAAGTAAGAACTAGTGAGATTTTCGGGCCGGCATTTGACTTGCAAGTTTTTTTACGTCTGCTTTCATTTTAGTCGTTGACAAGCGCAGTATCGCGTCTAAATGTTCATCTGTTAAGCAAGAACAATTAATATTTTTTGCGGTAGTTGAGAATTGAAAAAATCTGCTCACACAAACACGTACTACCAAACACAGTGATTATCTGCTGAGCAAACTTTTTCAACTTTTTGAAGTTTTTAGAACTCAAACCTCTGTAGAATTGTACCAAGTCAGTGCTTTAATTAAATGCCGTTATAAGTGTGATATTGCTTTGCAAATCTGCTATGTCCATTTACATCATTAATATCAATTGCTAAAGGATTTTGGAAAATTTCCAAGTTAAGAGAGATCTTTTTTAAGTTGGTGAATCGATTTACAAACTCGGTTTTAGTTGTGTTAACACGTTTGATTGTAATAATTTTCCACTTAAAATTATCTCCAGCTTCTTCCACGGCTTTCTTGAAATTAGGAAAATTGTCAAGCTTTCTTTTATCAGTATGCTTGATAAACAGTTTCAGTTTCATCTCACATGACTTTACATCTGAATACATATCGCAGATCAATTTGCATTTTCCCTGCAAGCGTTTGTTGAGCTGATTCAGTTCCTTAGTCAAATCAGTCAAAAACCAAGATCGATAATCCAATGCTTGTTAGTATGCTCTTCGACTGTCTTTCCTTTCATCTCCATGAAGTAGCCAATTTCTTTCCTCAAATCAAATAACCGTTCCAAAACGGCACCTTGCCTGAGCCACCTCACTTCACAGTAGTAAACCAAGTCTCCATGATCAACTTCCAGATCTTCCAAAAACTTTTGGAACTTACGGTGTGTGAGAACATTTATTTTTATAAAATTGACAGTGGATGTTCCAGTATCCATTATTTCTTTCCAGGATATAACAGTGCAATACAAGAGCACAATGCCTCTTGATAGACAATACAGTGAAAAATCTATGGCATAGTAAATCCAGATTCTTTGACTTTGCTGATGATTCTCTCAGCAACACCTTTGTTTTGACCGCTGGTGTTCTTTCATTTCTTCCCTCCATCGTTAGTGAACTTGTTAACTTTTCCCAGCTTAATTGCAATGAATCCAGTGTTTGTTCCAAATGATGAAGTAAACCTTTCAACCTGCACACTTTCAACAGCTCTTCGTAAACAGTAAAGTTGTCGTCAATGCCGCGTTGAAATATGATGAGCTGTATCGGACACGTCCGCACTTTCATCCATCGTTAAAGAAAATCACTCAAAAGACTGCGCCTTATCCCTGAGTTGTTCACAAAAATTAGCACCTAAGCCTTCGGTGCAAGTTCTAGCAGAGAGACTAAGACTTCCAAACATTTTTTTCTGCTCTGGGCATATTTCTTCTGCGATAGCTAAGACACACTCTTTTACTAATTAACTATCGGTAAACGGACGTCCAATATTTGCTAGAATCTCTGCTATCCTGTAGCTGGCACGAACATTCGCTGTTGGCTGCCACAAACTTAATATGTTTTGTTGATTTTTTAATGACGATTTCCAAGTGGAAATTTTCCTTTTTCGTATTTCTCCTTCAAAACAGTCAAATTTAGCTTTGTGCTCAGTGTCGTAATGTCGTTTCAAATTAAAGCCCTTTACTAGAGAAATAATCTTTTGACAAATCAAGCCTATCGGTTTTCCATTACACTCGATAAAAAAACATAATTCGACCATATATTCTAGTGGATTTATTAGGTCTTTTGATTCGGTATCTTTTTTCTTGCGGTCTTCAGGCTTGCGGGCCGCACCGAAATAGTCCACGGCCCGCATGTGGCCCGCGGGGCGCCGGTGTCCGACCACTGATTTAGATCATTATTTTGCAGTTCACATTTATTAATATTTCAGTGGCAAATCCATTGGTAACCCATCTTGAGTGTGATTTCTTTCATCCACGCCGTACCCTTCCTTTTTTCATTATTTTTCACTAGAGTCTTTATTTATTTTATTTTTTTTCTATCTAGGCAGTGATTGTCCGTTTTCTTTATTTTTTCTGTTTCCTCTGTCATTTGTTTTACATACCCTCCTACGGTCTTGTATTCACGGATTTTGTCAAAGACTTTCTTATGTATTCTCCCTTCATCCATTTTTACCCGTAGAATCATAGTCTAAAATATTACTTTATTAAAAACAGAAGAAGAAAAAAGAAGACATTATATCATATCAAGGAAATGCAATATCAGATATTTAGTTTCTTAATTGATAAGCTTAAAACAACAAAATTGAAACTGAAGCCTTATCTTAGAAATGCCAATCTTCGAGTAATGTTTTGTTCTTTTGAAATAGGCTTATATGTTCGATTGTTAATTGACCTGGCCCTTGCTATCGGCTATTAATCTTCACTTATTGGTTCTGTAATACATCTTTGGATAGTTAAAGTTTTATTTATTTGTAAGAACCTAGCACCTTCAAAAGAAGAACGTCATAACTCAAAATTTGGTATTTTTGAGTTTAGCCTTCAGTAGCTGTTTTTAAGATTTCTAATTCAGGAAAGACATATCTAATATTCCATTTCAAACATTTTTTTTTAAATCACTCATATTTTTGAGTTGTATCATATTTGAACTAGAACTTTTTTGTATAATTGGCATAAATTAAAAGAGTTTTAAGCTTTTAAAAACTTGCTATTGTATAATAACATAATTTCAATACCATAATTACAATGCATTGTATTACAATTATTGGGAATGCTTTGATTTACAAATACCAATCTCTCTTTTTTTTTTTAACTCACATGGAACATTCAAATACCTATATTGAAAAATTATATATTTCCAGTTATGACATTGCTCTTTTGAAGAAGTTATATAGTCCTCAATACTCAGTTTCACTGTTGTAACTTATAATTAGGATGTTACATCTTCATTGGTTATTTATTGACTTATTTTATGAATTTAAACCTTTAATGTTTCCTTATTATTTTATCTCCTAATTGACTTAATATTTATTTCTATTTTAAAAAACTTCTATTATATAGTAATTACCTTGCCGAAATGGGGCTCGAAGATTATAAATTCGTCCCGGAGTCCCATTAGGCCGTTAACGATCGAGTAGCACGACATAGTTCGTGAAGGAAAGGATGGTTCAAGATTGCATAATTCCAAATTGTATAGATTAAACCCGGCACGGTATTATGGTAGTTGGTGAAATATATTGCCATAATTTGCAGGCTCTATATACCCACGTCCTAATTCGGTTTTTATTCTGTTCCAGGTAAACTAATGGTTAAGGGCAAATAGGCTGGTTGGCGGTGGAACAGTTTCCTGCCTATTTCTGTTACTCGTTCTGGTAGGCCTAATTTCTAGTTGCATGCGATATTTTTCCATTATTTCCTGAATTATTTTTATTTATATTAGTTATTATTTATCTAATGTTTGTCAAAAAATAAAAAGAAAAAAGAAAGTATGAAATGTGTGAAGTGCTATATCACAAAAGATATTTATGCATTTTTATCTAGGAAAAGGCTACATTTATAATGCCAAAACCTTTACCATGAATAATAGTCAAAAATCAAATAATAAATATGAAAAAATATTCCATGTTTAGGAAGTCACTGTACATTTAAAAATATATATATTAAAAAAAATTATGTACCATAAAACGGTCTTGGGCTTAGTATATCGTAGGTATACCAGTAGGTGTATGCCAATAGATATATCTATAAAATATATTTTATATTAATGCATATACCTCATAAAATTAACACTTTTATCAATTGAAAAACCATTTTCAATTTAACTCATTGAAGAAAACCGTCTAAGATGGTTTGGACATGTTTTAAGAACGGAAAACAACAGGCTAGTCAAGGTAACATACGAAGCTAAGGTTGAAGGAAGAAGGTCCAGAGGAAGACCCCGACAGACATGGGAAGATGGTGTTGTCGAAAGCATTGCAAACAGAAGCCTGCAATGGAACAGAAGGAGAGAAATGGTAGAGGATCGTACGCTGTGGTCCGGGCTGAACAGAAGGAAACCTCACACTGAATGAGCGGTAGAGAGAATATACTATGATGATGATGAAAAACCATAAAATAAATTAAAATATAGTTTTTATTGAGCCTAAAAATAAAACTAGGCTATAAATTGACATTTCGAATCTAGAATTTTGCTTACATTTTCTCTTGTAATTTGATAGCATCATATGTGAGTGCTTAAATGGTAGGTTTTGGAATAGGCCCAACAAGGAAGCATGACGGATTTTATAAGGCATAGAAATCCAATGGACGGTTAACTAGACCACAGTTACGTTGAAATGAGTGTATAGTTTGGAAAGTGTATAAATATCCCTAATTACAGGCTTGAGTTAGTTGAAACTTAAACTAGACTTGAGTTAGCTTGACGATGAATGAAACTAGATGATAACAGAATGAACCAAGACGATATTTTTTAAGAAATGGAATATTTTTAACAAATATCTATTTCTATATATAATATTTTTTTTGTGTTGTGATTATTTAAATATTCATTTTTGAAAAGAAAGATTTGTCATGACAAATCTTTATCTTCAAAATAAATATCTATTCCTATACTGTATATTTTGGTTTTTTACATAATAATAATCATTTAGCAAGTTGAAGAGCCAGTTTTTTGAAAGTGGTAACTTAGTTTCATATTGTTTATTGATTGCGGATTGATAGTATATATATACATGATAATATATAATATATAGTAGTGATAAATTAGTGCCGAATTATCGTGCTGGATTATCGGGTTGAAATCAGGCTTTGACGGATAAATTATTTAATCATCAAAACCCCCATATGTATATATATATATAGACACCCTGGGTAGTATATAAACTTCCTTGGGGCACACACAGCCTCTTTAATGTGGGAAAACCTGACAGTTGAGTATGATCTCGGACAAATAACTTTGCCTGCACAAGTGTTTCATGGGGAATAGTACAATCTCTAATATGTACAGAACCCAAGACCATTAAAGGGTGATAGTTGTACATTTTTTTTTATTTGAATTTTAAACGTTCTATATTAACTGCTATATCGTTGCATGGTATCAAATGAGTGAACTGAAACGGCAATTCTACTTATGTAATCCAGCTAAATGCAAAGTAGGACATAAGGCATGCTTAATGCAAGATTGTTATAACCCTAGGAATTATTAGCATATTACATTACTCCACTAACAAAAGAGCCGTAGTAACTATCCTTGTTCTGAATAGCATTAGCTTTCTTGGAACTTCCTTACTTCTCTGTTTCTGTTCCTTACTTCAAGTAGTGAATAGTAACAGTTCATTATTCTATGTAATTGTTATACAGGGTGTTTCAGGATTAAATGGCCAAACTGAAAATTTGAACTAAGGACCTCAAAACAAGAAAAAAATGTCCTATGGAGGTATGTCCGCAAACGCTTTGTTTAGGAGATATTCGCATCTAAAGATTTCATTGTTAGGAATTATTTAGGCATAGTAAATAAATAAAACTTATTTTATTTGTTCCAACTACTTTATTTATTAAATGTAAACCATTAACATTCATATTAAATGTTCAAAGTGATTTCCTTGAGCATTTAGACAGGCTCGGCATCTTTCTTCAACAGCAGCAGCAGCAGAACGGGCCTGGATATGTGTTATTGTTTCAGAAGACTCAATTATCCTTCTTCGTAAAGAATTAAGGTCATTCACTGGCCTTGCATAGACTTTTTGTTTAATTAATCTCAACCCAAACGAAAAACTCCAGTGGTGTCAGGTCTGGAGAGCGAGCAGGCAAAGCCACTGATCCTGCACGGCCAATCCATTGATTAGGAGGAATTTTATGGACAGATGAAGCTACCTTCATAAGAAGAGGTATCTTCAAACAGAAAAATAATAATCTCTGGTTGAATGAAAATTCCCATGCAATTCGTCAGCATCATTTTCAGCACGAGTTTCAGTGCAATTTAAATAGGCCCGGATTTCTTACCACCTCGACTCAATGCGGACACATTTTTGGAATTTCTTAATAATGATTACCACGATTTAGTTGAAGATATTCCACTACAACTGAGAAGGAACATGTGGTTTCAATTAGATGGTTGTCCTGCGCATTACGGAAGAGCTCCACGATAATGGCTAAATTCTAATTATCCTAATCAATGGATTGGCCGTGCCGGACCAGTGGCTTGGCTTGGCCTGCTCGCTCTCCAGACCTGACACCACTGGAGTTTTTTGTTTGGGTTGACATTAAACAAAAAGTCAATGCAAGCCCAGTGAATGGCCTTAATTCTTTACGAAGAAGGATAATTGAGTCTTCTGAAAGAATAAAACATATCCCGTTCTGCTGCTGCTGCTGCTGTTGAAGAAAGATGCCGAGCCTGTCTGAATGCTCAAGGAAATCACTTTGAACATTTAATATGAATGTTAATGGTTTACATTTAATAAATAAAGTAGTTGGAACTAATAAAATAAGTTTTATTTATTTGCTATGCCTCAATAATTCGTAACAATGAAATCTTTAGATGTGAATATCTCCTAAACAAAGCGTTTTCGGACATAATTTCATAGGACATTTTTTTCTAGTTTTGAGGTCCTTAGTTCAAATTTTCAGTTTGCCCATTTAACTCTGAAACACCCTGTATATTTCGTATCGCACTATTAATTCTGTTTGTAGCAATTATTTATACTGCATTTAATTTGCCACTGTTCCACAAATATTAAACCAGAATCTACATTTCAAACTCTAAGAAATTCTATTGAATAATAATAATCTCCCTAGTATATAAAAAGGGGCCCATACACGATCAGTATTACTGACAGTATAGTCAGATACTGAGCAATACTGATGTACTGAAGTAGGGTATTGAGGAGTGTTGGTTCACTCCATCATTCCTCAGTTCAATCCGGCGTAGTGGAGGGGATACTGACAGTATTACTGATCGTGTATGCCCGTTTCTTTTATTCCTCAGTATTTTGTAGCTGTTGAGTGCAACGAATAAACTGATTTCCGATGCAATAATGAAAACATAGCAACATTTTTCAAAAGTTATAAATGATTTAGGTAATGTATTTCTTAAAATGTCATTTTTTTCTTATAACAACAGGATGGAACTTAATGTTATACATAAAATTGTGTATTGTATATGGAAAAAAATACATTTTTCCTATTGTCTAAATGAGATCTTCACAGGTTTCTATCACAATCCGGCTGACGGAGAAATCGGTGTTGAAAACTTTAAGTCCTGAAAATTTCGGCCTGTTGCTAAATAGCGTAGGGTAATTGTCAACCGCTGTTATGGGCATATACTTTCCCTAGTATTTGTATCTTGTTTTTTAATATGAGGAGAAACCATATTTAATAAATTATTGAATACCTTTTCATTCATCTTTTGTTCCTTTATTGAAATCTCGTTGATAAAGTTTAAATGGGTGAACTTATCCCTGTCCAACCACAAACGTCGTTTCCTATTTTTTTTTCTAATACCATGACGATCACAATTGTGAAACACGCTCTATCTATTAAAAAAGTAGGTATAAGTATGCGTGAGAAAAATATGACTGTTCTTATCGCGAGCTAACTGTGAACTGAGTTTTTTAATTTATTTATTTCTGATTTTTACATTAGTAAAAGTATGGTTAGAAGTTTTAGAAAAATAGCAGTACATAAAAATAACAGAATAGTAAACATACATAAAAAGAAAGTAGATTATTATAATACTAAACATTATAATGAATATAAAATCAAAAATATAGCCCTGAGTCGACACTAAATCAAAATACGGAAAATGAGTTAAATACTGACAGTTATACTGACAGTAATATTGATCGTGTATGGTGTAAAAATACTGA
The DNA here is from genome assembly GCA_964056705.1 of Troilus luridus. NCBI lineage: Eukaryota > Metazoa > Arthropoda > Insecta > Hemiptera > Pentatomidae > Troilus > Troilus luridus. Next base: position 102,147,298 of record OZ057416.1, on the reverse strand, counting down.
AGGGTGATTCCTCAGTGTTTTCGTCATTCAAATACTGTCAGTAATATTGACCGTGTATGGGCCCCTAAAAAGTTTTTAACAATACTGTATTGGCGTTACCTAGCAACGGGACGTGGAACTATTTTTTCCTTAATGTTTTGTTTTACTCGATCAGTTCAATTCTAAATAAGAATATCAGAAATTTTAAAGAAAAATTTAAGTTTACAATTTGCTATATTGTTATTCACAGGGTTCCAATTGATATGGTAAATAGCGAAAAACGTGAAAAATGGGGGTTAATGTGAGATTCTCGTCAAATTCTGTATAAAGTCAAAGAATTTTATTGCTAAAATAAATAAAACATAATCAAATATAAAAAAATAAACCAATAAAATTCAAGTATTAAACCTTTTTTTTTTATATTTGTTTACGATCAATCCCCACGATCTGTTACAAGCCTCTATTTAGTCATAATCTGTTTAGACTTTATTTCAATTTATAGCTTATAACAATTTGAATGATAAAGATTAATTTATTACTAAAAATATATATTTTTTTAAATATAGTGTTTTATCATTTCTTTACTTTCTTTAAGGAAAACACTGTCTGTATCCTTGCCAATTGGTTAGAGTGGAGTAACCGAATACTCTTGTAAGGTCCTACTTATATCAAGTAATCATCTTTGTCTCATAGTTGAGAGTAGATAGTGGAGCATTTGGTATATATTGCTCAGCTTTTAGATATATATTACGTATCATGAATGTTTTTAATAACTATTGATGTATTCTTTCTAGAATTATATTATGTTAGTATTATTCTTTGTATAATACTACATACATTTAATTGAATATATTGCAGAATATATAATTAATTATGATGTTATTTCGTTTACATTATTAATGTAATGCAATATTGCTGTTCCTTTAGAGGGCACGGTTATAACAGGAATGAACATTAAATATTTTTTTATTGATTAACATTGGGTTTTAGACGTATTTAAAATATCTCTGAAATTTGAAACATTGATATTTATAATGTAGGCTAAATAAAAGAACTATTCAATAGTACTGAATAAAACAGCTTAAAAATTATTACGAATAAAAATGAAAATAATTAATACATTATTGAAGGCGGACAATAAAATAAAATTGTATTAAGTTATAAATCTACAGCCACGGTGAATAAGTGGTTACTTTAGATTTTGTTCAGCGAGAGTTATCTGCTTTCAGAAAACCGGAATCATATCAGTCTCGTAGTTTTTGACTTGTTGTTGTTTTATTTTAAGGGCAAACAACTACAAATATATGCAATAACTCCTTTTCAAGCCAATGTCATACTTAGGTCCTTATACACTACGAAAATAGCTCGATCCCGCCGAAGTACAAGAAACTCATTTTGGAGAAAATTATACTTTCACTGGGGCTGTAGAAATAACCGATGTTAGTTACTTAATGCAATAATGAATATAAACCAGTAAGTTAACAAGGAATGAGAATATAAACTAATAACAAGAAAGAAAACTATTGATTGACCTCCTTTGATGGTAAACTTGATAAAAAATGCCAAGAAATAGTTATGATGTAGATATGTTAAAGTGATCTGAAAGGCAAGATAGTTGGTGTCCCCATTAGGAAAGAAACAATAAATATAATTTTAATTTATTTTTAATCTAAATATTTCCTCACGATGAAGATAAGTTGTTGAGAAAAATCATTATATCTGATGTTTTTTAGGTCAGTATTTTTAATGAGTAGGGTATCTAGGTTATTTAGATCTCTGAGTTTCTGTGCTGTGGGGTTGAAATCCGGCTGCTAATGATAAATTATTTACTCTGTTATCAACCACAACTGGACCTTGTAGGGTTCGCAGATGACGATGACTTTGACAAGCTTTGGTGGAAGAAAATCCCAGAAAAAGTGTTTGAGAACTGGTTGGGAAACTAGAATTCTGCAGATCAACCGTCGATGGCCATCTGAAGACGGTTGGGAAGATGAAGAAGCTTGAAAGTTGGGAGAACTTCTTCCACAACCTTCTTTGTCTTCTAGGCTCAAGTCTCACTCTCGAAATCTCTGTAGCCTCCGTCGAACAGTTCACTCACTTATACTGGCCTTTGCTAGAGACTTACTTGATAATTCTGACCATTTGGACCCCGTTCCGGCTTTAAAAAAGTTTAAGTACTTAGGGTCTATGATAATTAAGAAAGGCTAAACTCAAGAGGAAATAAAGCGTGAGTTAAGACAGGAAATTCTTGTTACTAGTCGGTCTCAAAATTACTCACCTCGCCCCTTTCGCCCGAAATCTAAAATCAGAATTAATAAACCATCATCCTTTTAACTCTTAATGGATGTAAAATGTGGCCGCTAACGCTAAAGAATGTACAACGTTTTAAGTAGTTCGAAATTAAGGGTTTGTGTAAGTTTCGCTCCAAAAAAAGATGAGTCCACTGGAGATTTTAGAAGATTACACCACACGGAATTGAGAAGCATGACTCGGATTAATACTATTATAGTGACGAAGATTAAGATGGCCTTGTAAAATTGCTAGGCTTCATAACTAACTGCTAAAATGTCAATTAGGCGCTGTACGGAAGCCTCTGAGGGTATACCGAGGCGTAGATGGGAAGATTTCAAAAAGAGTGATCTGGCGGATTTGGATAGTGGTACGTGGAATAGTTCTATTTTCAGTTCACCATTTCTTAAAACTGATTATTAAATGAACGATAGGGATAGGAGTGGCTCTATAGTACAGCGCTGAGAAGCATCGCTGAAGGTCCTGGGTTCAAATCCCGCTGCTAGCAAGACTTTTATTTAATCTGTTACCAGCCGGAGACGGAAAATATAGGACTAGGACCCCCCTGGGCTTACCGAGCCTCTATAAAGTGGGTACCCAAAATAAGAGGAGGAAATCTGGCGGTTGAGTGTGATCTAGGACAAATCACCTCCCTGCACAACAGTTGTCCAAGGAACAGTACAGTCTCGACCATGTACTGGACCCCAGACACATTCGCTCGTTGTAATGGAACATGTACAGGAATGAGCGATAATCTTTGAGTAAAGTAAAGTTTTATTTTAGTACCACTAAGAGTTTTATTACCCTTATCCTATAAAGTATCACCCTTATTCAGTTCATGAAAGGGCAGATATAAACAGTCCTCGCCCTTGGACCGGATCCTTCCGCCTGAGACGACCCTCCTCACGTAAGTTCCGGACCTCACGTACTCCTTGTCATCGGGGATTCCTCTCCTCATCCTCCCCCATACCCGGAATTATCGGAATTCCTGAGGCAGCTGTCGGTCCGGGGCCTTCTGATCCGGCCGTGTATTGCTGCCGATGTCTCGATCGGAATTAAATTCCCCAGAATGCCGGCCGTATTCCGATCTTCTATACAATTAGTGAATGGATCATAATCCATTTGGGCCCTTTTGTGGAATTTGTATTAGGACCGTATTAATGTTAAATCTATTCAATCAATTGCACTTTGATTATGGCAGAAGAGGCTGGTAATTTATTTTTTTAAATTTATTCATTGAAATCTTCAACTTTATAATAACAATATATCAAGTAAGTAGAATGAAAGATATATAATGACAGGTAGAGACACTATGCTCTGGTAAAACTCCAATAAAAATTCAAAATAGAAGGCCACGAGGCCATCTTCTTTTCAGACGGATTATCAGGAATTGATGAGGTCGTTAGGTATGAAACGAGTAGGTTTGATGGTGAATAAAGTTTGCCATAAGGATTGACACCGGGTTCGGGCTAATCAGAAACAAATGGGACATTTACATCATTACAGTGACTATGCACGTAACATAGTAAGGAGAATTGAGGATTTTACGAAGGATTTTGGTTTGTAAGGATTGGATACGAGCCCCAAAATTCTACTCTGTAAGTCCAAACAGGTCTTCCGGTAAAATTTTGATTTTTTTTTTAGATCACGTTCAATTATCCATCTTAGATCTTTCAGGGTTTGAAAACTGGTAAATTTCGGCTGTTCTTTAACATTTTTTTTTTTATTATTTATTTATTGATACTTACAACTATATTACAATAATACAAAAAGTAAATAGGATAAGTGATACATAATGACAAGTAGAGAAACTACTCACTGGTAGTACTCTAATCGCATGTTCAACTAAGAAGGTCACGTGGCCATATTCTTTCTACTACTAGAGGGTTTGAGTGGAAATGAAGTTTGTTATGAAAGGATAGATACCGGGTTCGAGCCAAATCAGCAACAATTGGGACATTAAGGTCATTATGGATGACTTTATTCTTAAGAAAATAAGGATTTTACGAAGGATTTTGGATTGTAGGGATTGGAATTCGATGGCTTAGTGGAGCCCCAAAGCTCTACACCGTAAGTCCAAATAGGTCGTATAATGGTCATGTATATGAGTCTTTTGTAGTTAATTGGGAGCTTAGAGCGTTTGTCTAGTATGTGTTGAAGTAGCCTGAAACATCGAGCGGTTTCTTGTCTTTTGAGTCTTGTATGAGGATCTTTAACATTTAAAAAATTAATTTGTCTTATATATTATTCTTCCTACACCACATCGCACTAGTACTTCTAAACTGGCATAACTCACAAACTTCTTTTTTGTTTTCATGAGAGAAATGGGGAAATATTTATTTTAGTACTCATCAAAACTGTATCATCCTAGCTTCAGAGCTTGTCTGCCAGAAGGGACTTTTGTCACTATTAGTGTCCTTATGCTATTCCAAGCTTTCTAATAGTTCCCATGTATCCAAAAGTGAAGGGTTTTGACTTATGCCACTTTAGAAAAACTAGTGCGATATGTTAATCTACAGTTCCGAAGAATGCCAGGCGCTTAAATATCTTATGTGGATGAACACATTAAACTACAAACCAATGACTCAAAATAAAAAAAAACACTAAATAAAATTAAATATTATTATTTGAAAAGAAAAGATATGTCCAGGACCGGGACTCGAACACGGGTCTTCCCGATCACTAGTCTGGGACTCTACCATTCGAGCTATCCTGGGCCCTAATGAACCACGCTTCCCGGTCGTGGTCATATCTTTTTTTTCACTGATCCTAAGTCCCCGCGTTCTCCCATTTTAGCGAAGTATACGAGGGGAAGAATGTTCTTTGAACATTATTTTAATATGGATCTAGTTGACTTACGTCATTATAATTATTATAATTAATAAATAAAATTAAAGTGAATGTTGCTGATGTTACATAATAAGGTTTATATAGGAATAGACCTTTCTTATGATTCCAGTATACATCAAACTTATAATGTAATGTATTTATAATGAGGAATATTACTTTTTATCTATGTATGTATTTTTTTTTTATAGAAATTTATGAAACCCCTTTAACTAAAGCGCATTTTCGATGATCATGTAGTGACAAAAAAGAATGAGTGAAATTTAAATTTAATGCAGCCATGTGTTTTTGGGTAAGTCGAAACTATTTAAAATGAGTAAAAAAAAATCCTCTACCACTAAAACACATGGAGGACCTTGGGTTAAGTACATGGTAGAGACTGTACTGTTTCTTGGACAGGGAGGTGATTTGTCCTAGATCACACTCAAAAGACACGCTTTACTCATTTACATCCGTTAAAATCTTCGCGATTACAATTCTCCCTTTCTATTGCTCGCCTAATAGACGATTAACAACGGGTATTGTATATTGAACATTTTATTAAATTACTGCTATATTTTATTAATTAAATTTTATTCATTCATTAGTGTTTTTATTCCTCTTTATTAACACGATTATTAATCAAGTCCTCCATTAGTCGGGTTGGCCTAAGATGTTGTGGTATCGATCCCCCTCCTAGCTTACCCTCGCGAGGTCTTCCTATTTCACAGGGACTTAGTACCGTCCCTTAAGCACTGGCCCTAAAGGGAAAACAAACATATAAATAAATGTAAGTACCCGGACTCGGATTTTTTGCAGAGCTTTGGCTTCCGAGCGGCGTCCCAGATATTACTCAAAGGAGTTATTTCTTTTGTAAATCCTTATTATTTCTTTTCATTTTTAAATATGCTCACTTTTGAATATACTTTCTCTCCAGGAGTCCTTTGAATAATGCTATACTTCACGTTTTTGAAAAGGTATTGTTGGTTGGTGTGAAAGGAAAACCTGTGATACTTGGTTAAAAAAAAATGGTATTACGTTTCTGTACCTTTTTAAATCGTCATGGGTCAGTAGAAGAGCCCTAAATTGCCAAGCCGGAGGTCCCATGTTCAAATCCTACGGCTGGCAAACCTTTTATTTAATCTATTAGCAGACGGAGATGGATCCCAATTGGATCTATGGCCCTCCTGCGGCTCACCCAGCCTCTATCGATCAAGTGAGTTCCCAATATAAGGAGGACAATATGTCGGTTGAGCGTGTTCGAGGAGGAATCATCTCCCTGTACAACCGTTGTCAAAGAAACAGTTCCATATACCTTTCCATATATCCCTTCCATATACCCCCCAGATCCTTCAACACCATAAGTGTTATAGATTAATAAAAGCCTTATACCTATCTGCTATAAATACAGCGTATGTTTCTTCCAAAACGATTGTTATGTTTAGGGGATAAATATGTTTTATTTATTCCAATATTTTTGGACTATGGAATTTTAATTTGGCCAGAATAATCATTCAATATAACTACTCAACTTATTATCCTAATTATCGTCCTAAAAATATTTTCCAGAGGTTGGCTGCGTTTTTACCAATTTACTAATCTGTCAATTTAATACCTTAATTGAATTAATTTAACCAATATAGTATTCATGAATACATAGTGCATCTGGGTTAAGTTAGCATCTACTATTCCAATGAATATACTTTATTAATTTAATGGATCCCCCTTCTAATGTATCTCTTAAGCCCCCTTACCAGAGGTCTTGCTACGTGCCTGAATGACCTAGTTCTTATAACCATCATTTGCTCATTTAGTTAATTCATATTTATTTTTATAATAACACCCGAAATGATACATATCAGTATAACATAATAAAATAGGAAAAAAACCTGTTTGATGCCGTGATGAAGTCTCATAATATGAGTAAAAACTTCGCCTTTCAGAATAATATATATATTTACATCAAATATGAACATAGCAGTTAGGTAATTATATTCAGTTGTGTCCAGCCTCTATTAAATGAGTACCATTACCTGGGGTACCAGGCGCTTGTGTGTAATTTTGTACAAATGGCCTCCTTGCTTAACCGTTGTCTTAGGTACAGTATCTACCAAGTACTGAAATCAACACTCTTCAGGGGTTGTAATGGTATAGGTGGTTTTTTTTAATCATAATTTTCAAAAATGTGGATTTTAGATATAAATACCCTTCATCTCGTGAAAATATTATTGAAATTATTGGTTTTAATATAAATGACCAAAAACTTCGAAAGGAGAATTCAATTGTTTGACTCCAAAATATACTCTAACAATAGCGGTTTATTGAACATCTTGGAGTGAGGCTGCTGTCTTTATTATATGGATCAGATTGTACTGTTCCTGTGTATTTGTTCTTCATTGATGTGAGTATCTTAGTATACAGGATCGGTGAAGAGAATGGAATTGTCTGACTTGGATACGACCCCTGGTAGTATCCATAAATAAAAATTATAAATAATAAATAATAAATTATAAATAATATATTGACGTAAGTCAGCAAGATCCTAATTAAAAGTATCGTTAAAATAAATTATAAATAATATATTGACGTAAGTCAGCAAGATCCTAATTAAAAGTATCGTTCAATAAACATTCTTCCCCGTGTATACATTGCAAAAATTGCGAGAACACGGGGATACAGGATCGGTGAAGAGAATGGATTTGTCTGACTTGGATACGACCCCTGGTAGCTCAGTGGTTTGGAGCACTGCAGCGGAGACGCAAACGACCCAGGTTTGAATCCCGGCCAGGGCAAATCTTTTCTCTTAAAAACAAAAATAATTACTATCAAAATAATAATTAATAAAAATATATTTTTTTAAAGATGTTTTTCTTTAGTAATAATTTCATCATGTCATAATGTCAATGATTACGCCAGAAAACGTTATATTTACACACTTATCTCTATATATATCAGCTTTATTTAGTTTAAGGAAAAACACTGACTTTATCCTCGTCAATTGGTGAGAGTGGTGTAACCGAATACTCTTGTAAGGTCTCTCCTGTAACATATAATTATGTTTGTCACAAATTGTAGGGTAGAGCACTTGGAAATATTGCTATACAGCTTCCCTATAAGAACTCTATTAATTTTCAAAATTTATTTATAACCGTAAAAGTTGTTAAGTTATGTGTAATAAATTAGGAATTAGGAAATTAGTTTTTTTTAAATTTGTTTATTAATATATTGGTAACCATATCCTGCTATGGCTAATCGGACAATGCTACAGCGGAAGTCCTAAATTCTGTCTATCTAAGAATGACTATGACAGGGATCTTTAATGAGTATCTGACACCGAACAGGCTCGTGTTCACCATTTTACTTTCCCTCCAAAGTACATCATATCCAACGACTGTTTAATTTTCTTTAAAAATTCTAATAAAGTTTGCCCGAAATCTTCGGCATAGTATGTTGGTATGCTAACCGCTACAACACATGTCTAATCGGGCAAGTCGAGGCAGTGATGCTGCTAAGGGGGAGTAACCAATTTTGACACCAAACTAGTTACGTTATGTATGAGGTTCTGCTTCTAACTCATCATAAGAACTTGCGGAGGGCCCTATGGAATGTACTGTATCTAAACTGGTATGTATACGGTTGTGAGAGGAGTAACCTTATACTCATAAATTCGCTTTTATTCCAAGTAATTGTGTTTGTCTTATCGTAGCAAACTGAGCAATTCAACTAGATATGAGTATAGCAATATACTCTGTAAAGAATCTTGGGTTCAATACATTGTAGAGACTGTTTCTTGGACAACGGCTATGCTTGGAGGTTATTAGGTTGAGATCACTCTCAACCTCTAGGTTTTACATAAGTTTATAGTTATCCACTTTATAGAAACTGGGAGAGCCTCAGAAGGATTTCCGAATCTTACACGATACATTTATAGCTATTAGTAGAGTAAATCATTTACCTACCACAACTGATTTGAGAGCAGAACTTTCAGCACAGCATCTCTTCTCCCTCAGGTAACCCACTCACAAATAAAATATATATAAATATAACAGAAGATTCATAAATAAAATAGCTGCATTGAAAAATTTTGGATTCCAACTTTTTGCGAACACAAAACTTTGCCTATCCATAATTTTCATAAATAATTAACGGTCACCTGTGGTCTAGCGGTTAGCGTAACAAACTACCAAGCCCAAAATCGCGGGTTCGTAGCCCGGCAGATGACCCTAGGATTTTTTTAAGGGAGAAAAAATCCTTAGATACGCCATCCTTCGGAAGGGACGTTAAACAGGGGTCTCTAGCCTGTACGATGTCAGGTACTCTTTAAAAATCCCTATCCTAATTAAACCTGGTTAGGCAAAATTTAGAGCTCCTACTGTAGTATCGACCAATTAGGCACGTTAAATGAACAAACAAACATAAATAGTTTGATTAAATTAACAGTATAAAGTAAATATATATTTATAGCCCTGGTAATTAAGTGGTTAATTCGTATTTATCAAAAATGAGTTTCTTGTATTTAGGAAGCGGAATCATATTATTTTCGTAGTGAATAAGTGGCTAAGTCAGCCATTGGCTTGAACAGAAGTTAATTCTTACAACACCATTTCAAACCCAAAACTACAAGAATAATATGATTCAGCTTCACTAATAGTAATTAACTCTCTCTGAACAAAATTCGACTTAACAACTTATTCATCGGGGAACAGATTTTATTATTTTTGAGGGAGGAGAGAAGAACACTTTTAATTATTATTTTGCCAAACAATTTTTCAATACATCTTTTTTGGATTATTATATATGCCTGATGAAATGCCAGGACTTCTTCATCATCCGGATTAAACCCGACGGAGCAGCTGTGATTTAGCCGACAGGCGAGGGAGCCGTGGTAAATATGCATGGCTATCCTAAGATGGCCAGGATACCCGGAGCAAGTTGCGAGTGTATCTAGGGGCCTTATTTATATGCAAATCTTGACGGGGGGCTCATTCCTTACACCTGCTCCTCGCGATAAGGCGCTCTCAAATATGGCCCCGTCCTTCAAAGGCATCTCCTCTGGTTACGATTCCTTTAGGGGGCGCTTTTTCGTCTTGGCTTGTTTGGGTTGGAGTCACGACGAGTAAAAGTTTTTTTTCGGAAAAAAAATATTTTTCGTTTGAAGAATAGTCATTGTGGCCTAAATCTGTTAGTCCGACCGGAAGGAAGGTGTGCTGTCAAGGTAGGAGGCTCTACGTTTCTGTAATGGGGCTAGATTTGGGGTGGATCCAGGTTTTAGTTCAGTTGTTGATAGAGCCAATCAAATCATACAATTAAATATTTTATTTTTCTTCTCTAGTTCTTAGAGTGTTGCTCTCAAAACAGATGGGAGATCTTTTATTTTAATGGTTGTTTGTTCATTTAACTTCACTTTTTGCTGCTATGGCTAATCGGACGATGCTACATTGGGAGCTCTAAATTTTTCCTATCCATGTTTAATTAGGATAGGAATTTTTAACGAGTACCTGTCATCGTACAGGATCGGGACCCCCGTTTAACTTCCCTTCCGAAGGGCGGCGTAACTAAGGATTTTTTACTCCCTTTAAAAAATCCTAGGGCCACCTGCCGGGCTACGAACCCGTGACCTTGGGCTTAGTAGTTTGTTACGCTAACCACTAGACCACAGGTCGCCCCTTTTTTAAAATTATAGTTATTATTAGTGCCTATATGATTATTGTTATGGATGGTGAATCTTTTTGTAGTTGTAATTTTTTTTTCTTAATGTATTTAGGACTACTATTATTATAATTATTGAATGTCAGGTGTAATTTTATATTATTTTTGGTTTAATATAGCACAGTTTTATTTTTGAAAAATGGATGTTTTGGGTTTATTTCTTTACCCAGTTTCCCTATGTGACCTCGACGACACCATGTCCTCACCAGCACTTTTTAGGTGTCCACGAAGACTAAGAGAGGAGCAGCAGGTAACATACAGATATATTTTAGCTGATGTGCCATAACTTTATAGTTACATAATTTTTAAGAGATTTTTTCTGTACTCCCTTAAAATCCCTCAGCTAATAATTTGAATCCGTTCATCAAATATTTCTTCTGGTTCGGACCGTGTCGTCAGGTTCTTTGCAAAAGTTTTGCTTGACCTTAAAGCTTAATCTGTGATTTTTTCACGCTTATTTTACATGCATATTAAATAAATACTTGAAGTTTGTTTAGTATGAACTTGTATATTATGAACCTCTTAGTTATGATATCATAATATCTGAAATATAGCATTTTCCAATAATTAAGATCGTTTATCTCACATTTTCATTTATATCAGAATACCTAAAATTTATTGAAATGTCATAATCTTACGTTTAAAGTATTTTTTATAGGGATTTTGTTGTTATACCATACCTTATTTTATTTTCATAACAAACGTTAAAAGATAATAATAAACTACAAAGGACTCTGATGTACTAGAAACACCTGAATTTAATTCAAGAAATCTTAGAAGAGCAGTCATCACCAATGGACTCAGCAGTTGAAGCTAAGTCAAAGATAATCAAATAAAAAAAATTCATAAATAAATCATATAAATTTTTCTTTTAGGCAATTGTTATTTCTTATTTCATCAAAAATAAATCGTCTTAGTTTTCTATTGACTTGAAAATGTAGGCTAAGATAATTCTATACTAGTTTTATTACTTACAATTTAACTATTAGGGATAAATTAATAAAGTTCATAATGCCCCATTGTTGAATCTTGGTTTATAATTTCCTCACTGGAGAGGAATTTTGGAACAGTGTCCTCCAGGGCGGTGCAGTCCAGTTCCGGACCCTGGAGCCTCGCAAGATAAAGGCCTGGAGGAAGTTCTATATCTGGACAATCGAACAGGAACCAGAAGTCAGTGAGGGAGCGCTCCAACAGTGTCCTGGCTTGTTCTATAAGGAAAAGCCGTTAAATCACTTATCAAGTTGTAGAGGAAACTATATTGTTTAATTAAGTATTTTAGTATGAATAAAATTATAATTAATGTTTTATAAATCTTAATATGGTCATTAGTCAAGTACTTGAAATTGATGTTTGCCAAACAGTTTCAATCCTTCTCAGTAGAAGAGCGCTTGGTTGTTGTGCTAAAAGTGCTGTGGGTTCGAATCCAGCTGTGGGTTATAAATTATTTATTCTTTTAACATCCACATATTGACACTGTATGATTTGTAGACTCTGCCCAACCTCGATAAACAGAATACTCATGTTAGGGTGAAAAACCTGGTGGCTTAGTAGGATCTCGGACAGACCACTGCCCTTCTCAAATGTAGTCTTAGAAACAATATAGTCCCTACCATGTTGAACTAAAGACCCTTATGGCTTTGTTAAGATTCGATATGACTAGTGAACTTCTCGTGGCTTATCCTTTAAGGTCTATCGCGTAGTTATGCATGGAATCTCTTGAAACCATTTCAACGGCTTAGTAAATAAAATATAAAATAAGCTTTGGAGGGAATGGGTCCAATCATAAATAAGTCATTTTATTTCCTACAAACATGATATCTGACTCTTAGCCATCTTTCCCCTAGCCAGCGTCTTCTTTCCACCGTGTCTTTTTAAGAAGTTACTCTTCGACTAGTCACGTCTCCAAGGCTTTTCACCATTTTTGTACAGGTATACATAGAAAACCCAACATGATCTGTACGATATATACCACATATCTGAACTCATGATGTTTTATCGTTTGAACCTACTGGGGACCATGGGCCCCATACCCAATCTTCGTGTAGTTCCAAATATCCTGCATCTTCTGAGCCGTTCACTCTTCGTCCACTTAATAGCGGAAGTTTTCTTACTACTGAAGAACATTGGGAAAAATGCAGGATTGGTTTTCGAAACTATAGTCCAACGTGAATCTTCTCCATTGGAATCTCTAGCTGACTTGTTTTGGTCCAGTAGTTTTTTTAAGCCTTCCCTCAACCCGTCCCTTTGATGGACCTATTAGCTAAGCACTTGGAGCCCAGAGGGAACCTGAACCCATACATATTTACTTTTTAAATAAATACCGTATAGCTAAAAAATACTCAAATTATTTAAACTCAAATGCATTCAGTATTATGTAAATATTACTATTTAGAACAATAAAGGTATAATATACCTTGAAACTCTCCATACAAACTTATACTCTCAGTTCAACATAATACAGACATAATTTAAAGGTTATTAGTACCATAGGTGCGATACGAACATTAATCAGTTGTTTCATCGAAACTTCCCTGCACTACAGATAATTTCTGGAGACATGCATTACGCATTACTTCTCTGTTAAATTACTTAAATAATATAAAGTATGAATTTTAGTCAGTTTTCGTATGCAAATTAAACAATAAACATTACTAAACTTTAAAATATTTGAATACTATTTCATTACCAGGTGCCTGTAATCTCAAGGTTCTAAACAAGAGATCTCTTTCCTCGACCAACCAATTTATACTTCTTTTTAAATATTTCTCCAGTTAGGATAATTGTGCTAATTAAAAAAAAAATTAAAGTTATATGTTAAACCGTTTTTCATTAACATGATACCACAGGGATAATAATTTTTAAAAAAATTTAATGTCTATTAGCATGAAAAAATTAGAAATATGCTCAATAGTCATATTTGACAGGTATAAACTGAGGTGTAATTAAATTCTTCAAACAAGAGAAAAAAGAAATGGATGGATATGCGGAATCCAACGTCTTCCATGCAAACCATTCTTTGAAGTTGAAACGGAAGAAGGTGGAAAATCCTAAGAAAGGTTCGTTTTCAGTTCCGGAAACAGAGGAAATGCAATTTCACTTTTTAGGGAAATGTGATAAGATGTTACGGCCCAGCTTCTCTCCCTCGCTGGGTTCTTTGTTCTCTCTTTGGGGAGGCTGCCCCCCTCCAGTTCCTAAGAGAAATAAACAGATATTTTACATTTATTCCGCCTTTTTATTCTTTTTACTACTTCAAAGTAATTTTTTATTGAATTGTTTTTTCGCTTCGTTGATGAAAGATAGATCTATTGAGATATATCCTCGGCATAATTCCATTTAATATTTTATTTCGAGTAATTTATAATATGATTTGGGGTCCGATCTAAGATTGGCCAAACTTGTACACAAATTATTATGTACCAACGTTTCAGCCAAACCTTTAGGTCATCATCAGGGATGAGAAAAAATACATACATCACATAGAAAAAAATACAGTACCAAAGGCAAATATTTTATGGATAAATAAAATAAAATAAAAAGAATAATAGGTACGAAATATTTTTGAAAAATTAAAAACTATACGAATGGAAAGAAATCTGTGAAATTAATAATAAAACGTGTACCATTACGAGCCTTCGGGTTCGTTGAGCCTTTTAATTATTTATTTATTTACCATTACAACAAATGAAAGGTCTCGGGTTCAGTAAAGGGTGGAGATTGTACTGTTTCAAGGAGAACGGTTGGGCAAGGATGTGATTTTTCAGTATTTTTAAAGATCCCCATTTATTTAGACTGGATGTCCTCTGATAGGTCTCCTAACACCATAGAATTGATTCAAAGATGTTGACAGTTTAAACAGTTTTTCTGCTACAGTCATTGTCCCCCCGTTGCCTTACAAAGATAATAAAACAACAAAAGTAATAATTTTACAATCCTTAAAGTACGGTCCGTAACTGTTGAAAGTTTAAAGAAGGTTGAAATTAATTAAATTAAATTTTAAAAACTTATGAAATGAATGAAGTACTTATTTTAAGATTGAGCAATAAAAATAATATATGCTATAGTAATATATTTTATTATCATATGTGGAGTAGGATTAAGGAGAAAAATGTATTTAAAAAAACAGGAATCTAGAGTCCATGGGGAACCAGACAAATCTTAAACTTTAAAAAAAATGTATTTATTGGAATACACATTGGTATCAGAAAAATTAGGAGTGGCTCAGAGAGCGGAGTCGCTCACTGGTAAAGCACAGAGTTGCCATGTCGGAAATCATGTTTCAAATCCCGCTACGGGAACTACATTCATTTAGACTGTTTGCAGCCGGAGATGGATCTAGGACCCTCCTGGGGCTCACCGAGCCTCTATAAAATGTTATAAAAATAGGTTACCAAAAATAAGGGGGGGGATCTGGCGGTTGAGCGTGATCTAGGACAAATCACCTCCCTGTACAACTGATGCCTATGAAACAGCACAGTCTCTACCATGTACTGAACCTCAGACCCGTTCACGGGTTGTAGTGGTACAGGTTTTTTTCATCAGAACAATACAACGTGTAAATATAATGTATGCTATATAATGACATGGATAAAGCCAAGGAAAGAAACTACGCGGTGGTAGTAACTGGAAAACTTTTAAACCAAGCTTTAATTATAAAAATCGGGAAAATCATTTGTATATTTTCTACATAAAACTCAGGGTATACCAATTTTGAACCATTCTCAACGTTGATTTTATTTCATTGTTATACGAAATACACTTTTCTCTGAGGCTAGGAGGTAGAGGAGCCAGGTATATATTAAATTTTAATTGAATACGTTGAATGAAGTGAGTTTCGAGTAACAGATTAAAATGAACTGATATATTGGAGAAGATCAAACACACGAGGGCCAACAGGTGATTGATTGGCAGCCATTGAGATGAGCTAATCAATACTTATCATCTGCTAAATCCTCATATCTGAAATTTAATCTTTCAAAGAAATTATGAAGGTTTAGTTATTAACTTTTCATTATTAATAAATTCTCGTGTTATCCATGAAAATTAATTTCATCAACCGTGACATTGATGATTTCAATGCCAGCCGATATTTGAATTCAATGACAAATGTTACTTTTTAAGAGAGGAAATAGCAGTTGTCGTTTAAAGGAAAAAATACACATAAAAGGGTAAATTTATTTTATTGTGTAACGATGTGATGACTGTTGACTTTAGTTCAAGGGTTACAAAGAATTAAAAAATAATTAGAACTATGAAAGTCAACCAATTATTAACTCATATAAAAGTTATCATATGTGAAAATATGATTTAACCAATTAACACAGGTTGACACATTGAGACCTGTAGACCCTTCCGGGGCTCACTCAGCATCTATAAAGCGGGTACCGTTAAAGGTGGAAACCTGACGGTTGATCGTGAACTCAAACAAATAACAATCCTGCACAGCCTTTGGGTTAGAATCAGTACTTCTGTGTTCTAAAACCAAGACACTTTATGAGTTGAGCAGGTACATTTTTTTAAACGAAAAATATACATAATCAATTAAAAACGTGTACAACAATAAACCAGGTAGGGTCTTGGGTTCAGTGCATGGTTAAAGATTATACTTATATACTTATACTTACATAACTATGATAACGGTTGTTCAGGAAAATTATTTGTCCGAGATCAGATAAAACCACCCAGTATTTCCCCTATGAATAATACCCTATTTTATAGAGGATAGGTCTCCAGATCCTACAGACCCATCCGTGAGTGTTAACACGAGTATACGTTCAGCGAAAAGAGCCGGCTATGGTCGCCTCTTTTGGAAAACGGGGAGTGTTGTAACAAACTGAGTTAAGTTAAAATAGATATATTAAATGTTGATTGTTAATGCTCTCATCAGCGGTCGAGACATGCTGAATAAACAATTCACAGGTCCAATTCGGGAATCGAGGCCGGATATTTTACTAAAGTAGATTTTGTTTCAAAATTTTTTTTCTAATTTTGTCCACAAGTAGCAGCACCTCCCGGATCCAGGGGTAAAAATGTTTATGCTAGCTCGAATGAGGCGTTAAATACCCGTTCGTTTCCCCCATAAGTGAGAGTTGAAGGCTGGTATTAGTGAGAAGTATCGACACCTGATCAATAAGCCAGATGGATTCGGAAGGTATGAATTTTCCTTTATACTGAAGTCAGACTAGATTCTGGGTGAAGCCAGATGATAGGTCAGTTGTTGATAGAGCCACTCAATTCTGACAATTAAATATTTTATTTTTCATCATTCGTTCATCCCGTTTCGACCACAAAACTGATGGGAGATCTTTTTATTTAAATTGTAATTATTCTTAGTGGCTCTATGATTATTGTTATGGATGATGGATCATGTTTTAAATTGAGATTATTATTTTATTAGTAGTTTCGGGGAGTATTACTATTGATGGTGAATCTTACTATAACTTTTGTTATGTTGTCTATGATATCTTTTATTATATTATTTTATTAGTTATTGATTTGAAGATGTTTCTTTAGTTTTTCTATCTCAAGCTTTCCCCTAGGTACCCTTGATTGTCCCACCTTTTCTACCCACCCTTTTTCAGGTCTCCATAGGGCCCAAGGGAAGTAGGGCCGCAGGTAACAATATAATAAATAAAATATGCAAAAAATAAAAGTACAAAACCTTAATAATGTTTTTTTTTAATATTCATTTTTTTCAGAAATATAATAAGAAAACTTTACAATTATTTAACATTTGAAAAGAAAGTATTTTATAGACGTTCGATATAAACATATGTAGTTATATATGCTACATAATAAGATACTTATTTTAGACAAATTAATTATTTTTTTTTTAAGTGGTTCGAAGGCGTGATTTTTCTTAAATAATCTTTGTTACGATGTCACATAGTTATGTTGTCTGCATTCAGAAGAACTGTATCATATGAACAGTTTTTATGTGGTCTTTGTAAATATATTCACACCATGATCACGAAATCATGTTTGCATAATTATTTTTGCATTTACAAACATAGTTAGGAATTCATATTATTAATATTTCTGGAAGAAAAAAATATAGATCAGGATACATTAGGACTTTGAACATAGGTATAGTTGTTCAAAATAAAAATCATATTACTGAAATTATAACTTTGGCATTTTCTGTTAGTAAAATATTTTTCGATAATCATATGTTGCTCTCATCAGTATAACACCCGAGACAGAACATATATTCTGACCTTACAATGATGCAGTGCTACATCCCCGGGAAACAAGGAACAGATAATGCTAATATATTGCTCTGCCGCAGGAGTGTGCTGGGAGCAAGTTTCCGAATAGGGCGGAATTGAGACAAATAACGGCACGTCAGGATAATCCCCACGCTAGGCTTGGATCGTAGAGGCAGTGGCAATATGGAGGAGGAACATGGAGGACGCTAAACAACACTAGCAATTAAACGACTCCACCATTACTCACAATACCTCACTCTTTCGGAACGAATAAACTCTCGTATCCGGG
The DNA here is from genome assembly GCA_964056705.1 of Troilus luridus. NCBI lineage: Eukaryota > Metazoa > Arthropoda > Insecta > Hemiptera > Pentatomidae > Troilus > Troilus luridus. Next base: position 102,129,001 of record OZ057416.1, on the reverse strand, counting down.
AAAATATGGCCGATGTAGAACCATAGTTCCTTACAGCTGATATGTGTAGCAATCCAAGTGAGTGGTTTTAGGCAGCTGGTTGTTTTCGAAATATTTTGACATAAAAAAGAACAGCAAATGGAATATTAGTTTTATAGTGTTTTTTTGTTGTTTTTTTTACAAAAATAGATGTCCCTGACTTTTTTTTTAAACTGCATCGATTTAAAAAATTAAACAAGGTACACTTAAAATACTCTCTTAAATCTCCACGGCCAATTCATTTTATCCTTTCATCAAATATTTCTCTTTTTTTTCGACCGTGTCGTCAAGTTTATTGCCGACGTTTCGCTGGTCATACTGCTAGCTTCCTCAAGGCTTAATCTGAGACTCTCAGAATAAATAAATACGTGATGAATGGATTAGAACCTACATCTTATGCCAATATTTCGAATTTAGGGCTATTATTTCAAACAGAGAATGCAGTGAAATAAGTTTAATACAATGTTATTATAAGCGGTACACTTTTTTTAGGTATAAAACGAACCGAAAGTAAATACAAAGATTTTATTATTCTATTTAATGCAAAATACACATTAGCTCAAAACAAAAATAATTGAGTACTCACATTGTTGGCTGTACTCACATTGGTGGGGTATAAAAGAAATTATGGCAGCGACCAGGTGTTTGAAGGTCGCAATAAATTGAAGAGAGCTGCATTTTAGTTATATTGTAAGGTCATGACTGAGTTGTTGAAATCCAAGTTTGCTACCGAAAAAACAGAAGGGAAAACTTTTGGTGGCAGAAAAAACTCGAAATTTATTTCGATCCGAGTTAATTCAGTTGTTGGCCTTTAACTCCTAATCGGTGAGTTTTTGATAAAAATACATAAGTATTCATTTATAATCTAAATAAATTTTATACAGTTTGAATCTAATTGCGACTCTGTAGCTCTTATAGATTCTGAGTTACGTCCCTTTGAAAATTGATAATTTTTTCCAAGAAGTAACAATTATAAGTTTTGGCCGACTTTCGTGAGGAACACCTGCCAAAGGAGTGATCCTACGATGAAAGTCATGTAAATAAAGCTGTAGTAAATTTAACTAGCTTTAATTTAAGAAAAGTTCAAGGGCTGTAGGTGCAATAGATTCTGAGTTACGCCTCTTTGAAAATTGGTAATTTTTTCCAAAAAGTACCTATTTTAAGTTTTGGCCGACTTTCGCGAGGAACACCGGCCAAAGGAGTGATCATATGATGAAAGTCAAGTAAAATACAGTTGAAGTAAATTTAATTATCTTTAATTTAAGCACATAACGAGGCCTGTAGTTGTTATACTTCTCTTGTTAATTAAAAAAAAAGAAAATCGGGAAAAGAGTTGGTGTTTTAAGAAAACGACCTTGTACGCCACAAATCGATCTAAAACGTCTTGTTTATTGTAAAGTATAAATATTTACTTGTTAATAAAATATACAAAAAATAATGGTAGTACTACTATCCAGGGAATGGGGAGCCACCCAGTTTCCCTGAGGTTTTTCGGCCACCAAAAGTTTTCCCATCGGTTTTTTCGGTTGCAAACTTGGATTTACTCAGACATTCCTTTACAACATTTCAAAAATGCAACTCTTTGATTTTTTGCGACCCTCAAACACTTGGCAGCTGCCCTATATTTGGACTATTTGGAAGAATGACGTTCTCAGAATCTATTAGAATTACAAGCCTCGGTCTGTGCTTACATTAAATCTAATTAAATTTACTACAGCTTAATTTCCCATGACTTTCATCGTAGGATTACTCCTTCGGACGGTGTTCCTCACGAAAATCGGCCAAAACATAAAATTTGTACTTTTTGGAAAAAATTACCAATTCTTTCATTCTTTCATCCCAAAAGGGGAGTAACTCAGAATCTATTGGAGCTACAGAGCGGCGGTTGGATTCAAATTGTAGCAAATTTAATCTTGATTAAAAATGCTCAATTATGTTTTTTTACCAAAAACGCACCGATTAGGAGATAAAAAACTGAATTAACTCCGAATATTTCGAGGTTTTTCGGCCACCAAAATTTTTCCCACCCGGTTTTTCGGTAGCAAACTTGGATTTTAACTATTCAGACACGCACTTACAACATATCAAAAATTCAGCCCTCTTCAATTTATTGCGTCCTATGGCCCTTTTTTGGTACCCTAAAAATGAACTGAGCCTAATTATGAACCTGAGCTTCGATTTCTAGAATATTATGGGGTACCTCTTCTAAATCGTTAAGTACCTTCTGTGATATAATTAGATGAACACTTGTATAATTTGTAAAATGATGGTTGATCCTCCGATAGGTGAACAAGAGTTATCCTTCGTAGTAGATTATAAATTTTAAGATGGAGTATACTGTTAAGGAATTATAGGTGAAAAAATGTTCAATATTAACTGTTTTTATCAGAGATTGTATCCATAAATATGAATTGAAGTATCTAACAGCTTTTTACATCGCAGAAATCTTTTACTTTTTGATTGTTGAAATCTTCTGAAATTCTGGGAGATTTAAGAAAAGTAGTTTTTTTTTTTAGTATTTGAGTGTAGTTGACCCAAATCTTTCCCTCACATGCATTACTGATTTGACTCAGACGATGCCTTGATCTACACAAGCTGCATTATATGAATGGCCTCTCATAGGGAGCTGAGACTTTGAGCACAGATGCTGCACCCTGATGAATAAAACATTTACTCGTTATAGGATATTGATGGGCTCAGGGTTGATTTCATGTAGATAGTTTCCTTCGATGAGTCCAGACTTCGGAGCTAAGTTCTATTTACTATTTGTAATATTAAATTCCGACTATCATAACTAAATAATAATATATAAATATTATTTAGTTATCCTGTAAAATTTGACAAGCTCATGATGCAATCTTCACTCACAACATTCCTCTGGACAGAGAGTAATTCTTAAGTGTAATTAAAATTTTTCCATTTTAAATACATAAATGCTAAATTAAAAAATTATGGTACGATAAACTATTAACTGCATAATCATTTAGATTAATGGCAATTAAATCTTCTTTTATAAGTGAGTGAGCAGTTCGGATATTGGCCGAAGTATGGATGTTTTTCCGGTCCATTTCCTAAGGATGCAATGATAATGACTAATAAAACAACCAACAATAGGTCTTATTTTTAGTATGTAGCAGAGACTGTACAGTTTCTAAGCAGGGAGTTAGTGATTTGGCTTGGATCACACACATTTGCCATTTTTTCTTAAGATTATGAGACTTGATGAGCCACAGGAGAGTCTCCAGATCCCACAAGGTCCATTTATGGCTGTATTAAATATGTAAGTTATCTAACACTGCTGGATTAGAACCAAGGATTTTCAGCACAGCAAGTATATATTTAGCCAACCCATCTGAAAAATAATATATAACAATGAAAAGTAATTACAATTTTCTCATGGAGTAAAATTGTTTTTTAATAGATTAATTTATTGATATTTACAACTATAATAATATTACAACAAGAAAGAATAAATATGGGACCGAGATGGACCGAAAATGGATATACATTACAGAAAACATCTAAAATTGATGAATATTCTAATATAGAGACAGACATGAGGAAAAGACGCCTCAAATTCTATGGCCACATAATGAAGCTTCCCGAACACAGACTAACAAAAAGAATAGTAAAATACGTAGACTCCCTCGTTAGTGGAGGAGAATGGATCCGAAATGTTAAAATAGACCTGAAATTAGCCAAAATCAACAAAGAAATAGACGCAAAAAACAAATTTAGAATAAAAATTGAAAAATGGGAGGTTAAACCAGAGACAAAAGCAGCGAGAACTGGAACAAAATGGAGCGAAGAAAGAAAAATTAAATTCTCGCAGAGAATGTAAAACTGATGGGCCGATTAAAAGAACCGGAAGAACGGAAAATGAACTATCTTTACTTAGCGCCTTCCACTCTAGGAGCTTTACGACTAATAATAATAATAATAATGATAATAATATTGTTGTATATGGATCGTCTTGTGAGAACAACTCTCACACAAGAACGGGCCCGCCACCCAATATCATCGAAAGCTCGCCTGTACTTGCCCAGGAGAGAAGGGGGACGTGGCTTGATAAATATCGAAGAAGCTTGCCGCAAGCAGGAAGTGGCCCTACGCCGATATTTCCTCACAAAAACAGATGGAGTTCATGTCACTATTTCAAGGATGGATTCTGGTCTAACTGCACTAAATCTAACAAGAGATGCAGAGTCAGTAGTTCTTACAGAAAATGAACGGTTGACGGAATGGAAAACAAAGTCTTTACATGGTAGATTCTATCACAAATTAAATGATAGCTCCATTGACAAGGAGATGTCAGTTGATTGGTTAAAGGCTGGCAAGATATTCTCCGAGACAGAGGGGTTTGTTATCGCCATTCAAGACCAAGTTATCGCCACCAGATCATATAAAAGGCATGTTTTAAAAGACGCATCAACGCCAGATAAATGTCGGCTATGCTCGGCTACATTGGAGTCAATCCAACACATCACTGGTGGATGTGGAGTGTTGGCTGGCACTGAATATCTTCAGAGGCATAACAATGTGGCCAAAATTTTGCATCAAGCCCTGGCGGTGAAATACAACCTTCTAGATGTAACGGCACCATATTATAAGTATCAACCCAATAGACTACTACAAAAAGGTCCCCTTAAGCTATATTGGGATGAGTCCATTATAACAGACCACACTGTGCATCATAACTGACCAGATATCCTCCTTATAAAGTCGAGTGAGAGGAAAGCAAGTATAATTGATATTGCGATCCCTAAACTTCGGAGGTATCAGAACTTGCGGCTGAGCTTAAGGAGCTATACGATATGGAAAGCGTGGTGGTAACACCTATTATAATCTCCACGAATGGATTGGTTCCTAAATCCACGGTGGAGGGTATTGAGAAATTAATAACAGGCAGTTCTCCTAGACACAGCCAGGATCGTCAGAAAATTTCTGAATGTTTGGAGATGAAAAATAGAAAAACCAAAAATAATAACTGCAGATGGTTGGACTTGTCCCCCATCTCTGTTTTGATTTAGGACACACTGCAACATTGGCCCAATTAGCTGAAAGAGCTACGTTTTGGAAGAACAATAAAAAAATAATTATTTTTATGAGAAATTAGGTTACTATGTATATATAAGAGGCTGACTAGTTTTTTATTAATTGCATTCCATCCTACGAGTAACATTGTACCAGTATACTAAAATCTGTTCTAGTACTTTTTTTAGATAATGCTATAAATACAAATGCTAAATATAAATATTCATATTTTTTTTATTCAAATCTATAAAACAAGCATATATTGAACAACAGGAATCATTAGCAAAATGTAAAAATATAATGGAGTAGGAGCTTTGCTGGAAACAAAATGGAAAATCAGGAAGCAACAAGACTAGAAAATAATAGAGAAAGGTTTGTTTATGGACAAAAAATTGCGAATAAATTATAATAAAAAAATAATATTGTTGATAATCATATCAATAATCAATAATGAGTTATCATATAGATATATTATTATACTAAGTGTTGAACAGAAGAATATGTTGTTAAAAGTTTTTATTAGGTTTTGATTACTTTTTATTATAATATTTTATTTACAGCTGCTTTATTTACGATATTTATTTTATTTTATTATTTACTAATGAGGGTAAATTACTGGCGTCCAATTTGCCACCTAATTAATTGGATAATCCTGTAATTAGCGCGTTAATTCCGAATTTACATTGCAATTAAATTAAATAATCAGCCTTCTTATTCATTTTATTTATTTATTTTTATGGATTGAATACATACCAATAAATTTACTATTTTACTAGTTGTTTAAAGGAATTGTAATATTTAGCAAATTGTTTATCAATAATTATAATATTAACATTTAGTAATATGAGATAAGACATGTTTGTGGCCAGTAATTGGCTGCAACCCAAATCAAATATTTGATTATGTTAGTTAAACTTAACAATCAATTTATAGGATTATGCTATAGGCCGTTAATAATTGTAATATTAATATGGGTATTATGTTTATCACACCGAATCACGTATACAAATCTCAGTTAATTAATTATGATATTACAAGGGGATATCTTATATTTGTACATAATTATGTACCCAAATTAACAAATTTCACGCTACGCAATTTCCTTATTTTTCCATAATAACAATTAATCATTATTCGTTACAGTATACAAACTTATCTAAACATTTTATCGACCAATACAATATTTATTACAATAAAGATAAGTAAAAAATAAATTATTTTGGTTCCTTTGTCTTCAAATCATTATACAATGGCGAATCGAACGGAAACTTTTGACATATCTTTCCTTATCTGATTATCCTGCCTATGGATCTACATTTCTTCTTATGTTCGTTCCTGCAACGCCTTACAAAATACTGTCCATTTAATCATTAGCTGCCCATCCTAATCACGAAACATTGTAATTTCATGTTCTGATTTATAATGAAATTTAGATTTATAATATCCGTCATATTATTTATCTACTTTAACATTTACTTAACAAACGCCCAACTCGCCCAATTAATTACAAAAGACTCATATACATGACTATTAAATGACCTATTTGGACTTTAGGAGTAGAGCATTGTGGCTCCAATAAGCCATGGAATTTATCTTCTATCCAATCCTTACAATCCAAAACCCTTCGTAAAATCCTCAATGTTCCTTACTTTGCTATGAAATATGTCATTCATAATGACCCGAGTGTCCCATTTGCTTCTGATTTGGCCCGAACCCTATAACGATATAAATCCTTTCGTGACAAACTTTATGCCACTAGTTTCTAGCTTTTCACTTCCCAACAATGCTCCAAGTCGTCTGTAAACAATTTTTCCTCGTAATATTTTAAACACAAATATGTTATGTACTTACTTACTTGTCGTTATATATCATTCACAATATTATTTCTTTATAATATAGTTGTAAATTTCTATAAATAAATAAAAAAAGAAACAATTCCTTAATTCTTTTTTTTTAATTTAATTTATTGATATTTACAACTATAATATTATTATAACAAGTAAATCTGCTAATATGTACAATATGACATGAAAAACACTTGTGGAGAAACTACCCATCGGTAGCACTCCAATAAATTTCTGTAGTAGATGGTCTCGACGCCTCGGAGGGTTATCAGGAATAGTATGGGAAGCAAGTTGAGAGACTAGCGGATTCAAGTGTGTATGGATCTTGATAACAAGGAGCATTGAGGATTTTACGAAGGATTTTGGATTGTATGGATTGTATACGAGATGAATTGGATGGTTCAGTGGAGCCCCAAAGCTCAACTCCGTATGTCCAAATAGGTCTGATAACTGTCACGTAAATGAGTCCTTTGTAATTAATTGGTAGCTTAGAGCGTTTGTCCAGTAAGTGTTGAAGTAGGCGAAAACGTCGAGCAGTTTCTTGTCTTTTCAGTCTTGTATGAGGATATTCCTTAAATTAAAAACAGCTTCTTGGAATCTAGGTTATTTTTATTTACATTACTAGTCATGTGCCATTCTAGTTAAGTTGTATGTACAAAATATTGTATACACTTATTTCTGATAAAATTATTGTAATTGTATGATATTTTTTCTTTTTTTTCCATTTTATAATTATAAGAAGTTATTACATGTCAATATTTTGTTCTTGTAATTAAATTTTACAAGAACAAAAAGTCTTTTGGTCTTTAGAAAAGACCAAATCTCATTCCACGTAATTTAATTCTAGACAGACTATTAGTAGAATAAATAAATAATGTATTATTCTAAAGATATTTCTATTAGATGAAATAAAGAATTTATGTTTAATACTATCAAATGTCTGGATACCTCCGTTACCACTAATGGATTTTAATTAACATCAAACCTTTTACGCCCGCTTTAATACCACCTGCGCATGTAATGGTCAAATCCAATTAATGGTAAATTAAGAATGGGTGGTATTGGAGGAAATAAATTGCATATAGTGGGACCTCAATGCTCTCCGCCTTAAGTCCAAATGAGTCATATAATAATCATGTATATGACTCTTTAGTAATTAAATGGGGGCTTAGAGAGTTTTCTATTTAGAGATGAAGTAGAATGAAACGACGATTAAGAAAGTTCATTATAAAACAGAATATATAATTATTATGGACAGTTACTGATTGTATAACTGGATTTTGATAATCAAAACGTGTTAGAGGAACGAATAAAGCAAAATACGGAGTTGGATAGGCAAGAGAATCAGATAAGGAATGATTTGTCAAAAGCTGCTGTTCGATTGGGCGTTGTATAACGATTTGAGAACCAATAATGGAATTTAACTTTAATTTATTGTTTTCTATTTTGTCTTCATTTTATTATTAAGTACTATTATTGATCAATAAAATCTTTAAATAAGTTTATATTGTTACTAATGACAATATAATTTAATTTATTATGGTAAGATATTATGTAATCTGGAAGTTGGTTATTCAGACTTAGGAATTATTAAGAAACATCAAGTAAAATCCTATACTAATATAATTAATAAAAAGAAACTAATAAAGGATAGTATTGGAGAAAATAAAATAGAAATTTTAGAAAATGTATTACTTATTCATTATAAATAATTAGTTATTGTAAACCTAATATACTTACTGAATAATATTGGTTGAATATATGAGGAAGAAAATGGGCCGGGTGGAGGTAAAAAAAATTCTCTTAAATATGGAGAACTGTTTACTGTTAAGCTAACGTTTCGACCCACATTGCAGTTCTTCTTCAGGGGTAAATATACAAGATACATATTAATTAAAATAATATAAACTGTAATATACTGGATATGTAGTATATTGATAGAATAATAATATATGTAGTCAGTAGTAGAAATAAAAACCAACGGGGATTGAATTATATAATAACAAAAAGTTACCATCTCATGAATTTATTTTATTTATGCTACTTACTAATATATTATTATTCTAACAATATAATAATAATAACAATAATAATATTTACTATCGCTATCAGCCGGAAAACTATTAGAAAATAATAAAATAAAAATTTACTAGGATGAGCAAATAATCACGGAACACAGGGTAATACACAACCGTTCGGATATTTTGTTGATCCATAAAATAGAAAAAATTGGTAGAATTATAGAAATAGCTATCCCATGTGATACAAATGCAATGAAATATCAATAATATATATAATTAGAAAATATCAGAACCTTGCTATTGAGTTGAAATCAATTTATCATTTGGGAAAAGTGCTCATAACTCCAATAGTAATTTCCTCAAATGGTCTGATATTGAAAAGCACAAGGGAGGGTACAGAGGACCTTGGCCTCCATTTGGAAAAATAAAAATTGGAGCAAAAAGCAGTTCTGTTGGATACCTGCAGAATTGTAAGACAATTTTTAAATCAGTAACATCACTTAGAAAACCTTAATCTCAAAACCGAACAAAGTATTTCCGATTTTTTGGGAATTTTAGGAAACTAGGAGATTGGATAAACGGGATTTAAAGGTTGAAAGATTATTGGAATGACGAGTGGAAGAAGGTATAGATTTCCAAACAGATGAGGATCGGATAAGGAAATCTCTGTCAAAAGCTGCTGTTCGGTGGGATGCTGTATATAGGTCTGAGAGCCGAGAACGAGTGTTTTGGTTATATAGTATCCGTAGTGTCCATATAGTATATGGATGTTATGGCTATACTACATATAATGTTATTCTTTACCATATATTATTTTAATTTATATGTATCGTTATTATTTATTAATCTTAGCCCTGAAGAAGACCTTCAATGTGTGTCGAAATATTAGCTTTATAGTAAACAGTCCTCCCTCTTTTACAGATTTTTTTTTACCTCCACCCTAATATACTAACCTCCTAAATATCCTATCATCATATTAAATAGATCTTTTATTTTTCAAGTTTCTTTGATATTTTACCATCCTCTCAAGATCTTTTGCAAATCCTTCTAGGGATACATGATTGTTTAAATCCCTTTTTCCCCGAGAATCCATCTTCTGCACTAGAATATAGGCAGCCAATTTAGTTGAGGTAAACTGATCCTACGCTATGTCAAAAGCACAAAGGGTTAAGTCGGTTGAATATGATATATAAAGCTTTTCTACCTCTTTTCATAACCGTATGGTTTCCTCTGTTGTATTCAAAGTGGAAAGAATATTAAAAATGTCAAATAGTTGATAGTCTCGTATACGTACGGAAAAGAAGAGGAATTTAATAATTGAAAGAGGTTACTGCTTTTGAAGTCCATTTATTCCCTACCGCAAAGTCTTATTAATACTCAATCAAACCATAAAAGTAATGAAAATTCCGACCGAACTAATAAAATTGGTGTTCACCACTACACAAAGCATTCTGGAGTTACAAACTTCTGAAATTCAAAATCAATATATAATAAATTTCTTAGTAAACACTTAAGCAAAACTTAGCCCTTTGAATTAAAAGTTTCTATTTTCGGAATTATAATACCTATTCGGTCTATAGAAAGATGGTCTGATTAAGTAATTAAACACTAAGAAAAATAGTATAATAACCAAACTTTGTTACAGAGTAACATATTAAGAGTATGGGGCACAGTCTAAATTTACTCAATAGCTTTTCAGAAAACTATTACCAAAAAAAATAATCTGTACCAACTCAACCCGTGAACAGGGATGGATTCGGTACATGGTAGAGACTGTACTGTTTCTATGACAACGAATAAAGAGATTTCACAAGAAATCAACCCCCAGGTGTTTACCCCAACGATGGATAATCATTTGATAGAGGTTGAGTGAGCCCCGGAAGGATCTGCAATCCCCCCCTTCCAATGACTGTTAATAGATTAAAGCTGTTACAGCAGGACTCGTACAGGAATTCAAACCATCATCTTTTACCTACTCCTCCAGAAAGACTTCGAGGGATATATCTTTGCTAAAGAGGATATATCCCGTCGCAATCCATTTCATTCTTATTCATATATCATTCATGCACCGTTTGCTTGGGCTATCGATGGCTACCTGCTCCGGCCAGGTAACCAATCTCGTTCTTTTTTTTTTTATCTTTGTGAAACAACCCTCAGTTCAACTGACTGTATTTAGCAAAGGCCGGTAGACGGGTAGCCGGCCCACTTAGCGCTGTGAGAGGCGTAAAGCTCTTCCCTCGCCGCAGTTGAACGGTTAAAATACAGCCAATCTATTGCAGTTTTTATCTATCCTGCATGCAAGGCTTTTATGCCTATCACAACGATTTTATTTTTTTTCAAAACTGACTGTTTTTCTTTCCATCTTATTTTTTATATATAAGCGTTTGGAAACTTATGATTTGGTTTATTTAATAACTCTAACAACCTGATGTGATTTGATGAAATTTCAGTAACTCTCTGCTCTACCCAATGAGCTAACCAGTTTCCTTCAGAAAACGTATGGAAAAAAAAAAAGATAATCGATAAGATGGAATACCCGATGGCTTGAGACTATCTGGTATATGAACTATTCATTAAACCAAGGGTCGGCTATTTATTTACGAAAATGTATGATGAGATTCAGTGTAGTATAATATTTAAATAAAATATGAAAAATAAAGATTGATAACGAAGATAAAGTTCATTCAACTATGTTTGTAAATATTATCTATATCCAATATTTCTTGTTATTTTAACATGCTTAACACGGTTTTAACATGGAAGTATTTCTGACCCAAGTGTCTCTTTGGTCAGAAAGGTTTCCTTTCGATGCATTAATGTATAGTGATTTCATTTTTCATGAGACTCCAGTCATCCGATGATACACTGAGAAAGCCTCATATTACAGACTCAACTAAACAACGAAGGATGACTCCAATGAATGATCAGCTGGAGTGCCATAGACTATAGAGTATGGAAGGTGTAAGTTGGCAGGGAGCTCTGGAATATATCATTCCAGAGTTGGAACGCTGCCAGGACTGTACTGTACAGCAGTACACTCGATCCTACGCCAATCCTCACCAACTCTCTGGGGGCTGTGTAGTCTTGGGATCTTATACCCTCTTTGTACTACATCTTAATAAATCTGTTGTTTGGAATGAATTTATTGAGCTTTGTTCTAAGTACATTAATCTGAAACACAGTCAAACAAGTAATTTTTATTCATAGAAAACTGCACTTTCATTTAAAGTTATAGTTTTGTCTTTAGGTTTTTGTGCCTAAAAATAATAATCATATTTTTCAGATATCTTATTTTCGAACTAAAATATATGCTACGATTCAGGAAAAAAAGGATAACTCCAAAATTTCAAAAAATTGCCTTTTTTCTGGTTTGGTCATGAAATTTTACTTTAAATTAGCTTTTAAATTACGGAGCGATTCGCTTTCCTTATTGATTTCCTCGTTAATACATGTTTGTACGAAGCTATAAAAAGCTAATTAATTTGAAAATTATTGAAATATTTACTTTTGAGAAGAAAAATCATGCATAATAAATATTCTGGCGTTGTTTTTTTGCAATATCTCCTTCATAATTTTTTTTATCCATAATCTTTCCCAACTGTTGTTTTCTTTTCTTCCACATCTCTTTCATTCTCTCCCCGTGCTTTGATTTCTCTCCTGTGTTCGAATTTTTCTCTTTAATCTTTGTTGAAAGCCCGGAGGATTCTAAAGTTCTTTCCTAAGTGAAGAATATCCTTCAATACCATTCTAGGTGAATCGTGTGTCCTTCAATACCATCCGGAGAGACCTCGAGCTCTTCGATGTCCTTTTCAGTTTCCTTAATGCAGGTTTTAGCCATTTTCAGCTTTTTGAGATACGAAAATATCCTTTCTGTCATTCTGCTCGGGCCCATTTTTTGTGGGTGCTTATAAAACTGAATTATGTGTTTTCTCATTGCATCTGTAATTTTCTCTATTTTCGAGCAGTGTTAACTGTTGTGGCGTCGTCTGTAATTGTAGTTTAATTTGGATGAAGTAACTGTTTATATATTTTTGTCCTTTTATTGTAAAGTAAATGTATTAGAGATATTAAAAGTGAACTGAGGATTTCCTGTTCTGGCACTGACATAGTATCGAATTCAATTTTATAAAAAAGTGCTTACTTTTACAGAGGGAGGGTGTAAGCGTTGTTTTAATTAAACCGGGATTAATTTAGAATCAAACGCCAGATTTATCTCCCATTTCGCTCTAACCTAAAGCACCTGTGAAATGTTCTAGCCTTTCGTATTTAATTAGTTTTAGAGGTCTACTTTATATTTGGGAGTGATCCACGGGTTTCCAAAGTCAGGCTTAGCGGCATAAATTTTAATATGTCACATGATCTCATGAATTTCTCAAAAATGTATGTCAATATCAAGTTGAGAAAAACAGTAAGAAAGGTCTGTTATCCTTGTAATAATCACATTCAGGATTGGTTTATCCACCATGCGAACCTTTAATGTTTGTTAACCAAGAGGGGGATACAATACTTAGATTTTTTATTTCTAAAACTTCTATGTAAAAATGATTGTATAGTCTGTAGGTTCTGATATTAATTTGCTATGTATATACAGGGTGTTGTCCCATTTCAAGTGGATCAAACGTTTTTAACTTTTAAGCGAAACAAAATTCAGAAAAACGATTCAGGTAAAAGTTGTAGATATTCAGGCCTAGTTTGAAGAAATAAAAAAACATTTTTTGTTTTTTCTCTTTAAATAGTCAATATCGACCTTCAAAAAATGTAGTTTCCTCTTGACCCCCATTTATTTTTATTTTTATGAAATGTTCAATCCAAAACATTGAAAAAATGTACGTAACATTCTTTTCTATCTTTCATAGTTTATGAAACTATGAAATTATTAGACACCCTGTATATGATAGCTTTGTGGGATCCACAATTAAAATATCTTAAAAACTGTAAATCACTCGTAACTTATAACGAGAGAAGGAAACAACAAAAGCCGAGAATTTAATGTGTAATAACGATTTTATTTCTAAATATCAATAAATATTATCTTATCGTATAATTATTATTATTCTATGGCGCTACAACTCAGTGATGAGTCCTGGCCTCCTCTACCAGCTTCTTCCAGCCGTCTTTATTTTTCGCAGCTGTCACTCATCATCTGACTTCCAGAATGTCTTTCGTGTCTATCTCTACACTATCCGACCAGCTCAGCTTCGCTCTCCCTCTTCTTCTCGTGCCTTACATAGGTTTGTAAAAGCCTTTTTTGGAATGATGAGGTGCATTTATTCTCCGTCACCATTGAACCCAAATAGGTGAATTCGGAATAATCGAAAACTCGATTTTTTATAACTTAAACTAAAAAAAAAGGTGAACATTTAAATTCTATCACTTCTCAACTCAATTGTATAAATTTTCTCTTCTTCAATAGTTCCTCCCCACTTCAGGTTTCATACAGTAAGACGAAACTTCTACATGAAAAAGTGAGGAACATATAGTCATAAAGTTATTTGGAAATGGTCACCAAAGAAGACCTAAAACCCAACTGCTAAAAACCTGGAGCAGCTAGCTCAGTGCTGACATATTCTATACAACACCCAACTGTATTCGGGACCTATAGGCAGCACCCTATGTACCCCATTGAAAAACATACTATTCAATCAATGCTTTGGAATCGGTTTTATTTATTAAACAAATGCAATTTTGCCTATTCCAAAAATAATACACCCTTGTGATAAATCTGAATTATTTAAATATTGGGAAGTTTCCCGAATTCACAAATAAAACATTTTTGGAAATGAATAATAAGATATCCTGCGCTAACTAAGCTACATAAAATTTATTAATTTAATAGTTTTTAATGAAATAAAACTTAGTCGCGATATTTGTAATTATTTTAAACAAATTAACTTGGTTAGTTATCTGGCAACACGTTCAAATAACATAAAATCTTTCCGATTACATTTTACGTCATATTATTAAATAAATTAAGTTGGTAAATTTACGTTTATTACTGTCTTCAGGTGTAGTTATTATGTATTATCATGTTTGTTATTAGTACCGGAAAATAATGCCATAAAATGACATAATATTAACAGTTTTACGACCTGGTTGTATGCTCCATAAAATATATAAGCGGGCGCGTTTAGATTTAAACCATATTTTACTGCAATCTCATAATATAATGGGTTTGTTTAAAGTTATCATCTTACGTGTTTAGACTGGATTTATTGCTTATTATGCGGAAAATGATGAGTATGGTATGTTTTCAAACTATAAAAGGTATCTTTAAAATACTATAAAAGTTTTGGGGGTGATTAAATCTTTATAATTCGTTTTTAGGGTACATATTATTTTCTGTACTTAAATGTCAAATTTGCGTGCATTGATGTTTTTTCCACGTTTTTTTACCGTGGCGTGTTTATATAAACTCCACCATGTTGTATCAATTTATTTTAGTGACCTGAACTAATTTTTTTTTTTTTTTATCGACAGACTCATTTAACAACAAAATCTGATGCAATAGACATTTATTTTTAAATTTTAACCTCAATATTTTGGTCTGCGTTATTTTACTATGTTATCACTTTATTTATTATTCATTTACTGCATTACTATATTATTATTTATTTCCTTGCACCGACGTTTCAATGATTGACTATTCATGATCCTTTTCATCGATCGCCAAGAATACTCTTGTCAAAAAAACCCTTTTTAAATGAATATTTCGGTATGGACACGAGGCTTTCTCAAGAGTTGATTTGCTACGCATCCTCCGGGATCTCTTGGAGCCTCACCTACTCTCTATAAAGTGGATACCCTTAATAGGGAGAAAAACCTGGCGGTTGAGCGTAATTTCGGATAAATCATCTTCCTGCTCAAACGTTGTCCAAGAAGTAGATCAATCTCTACCAAATCCATAACTCAAGACACTTTTTGAGTTGTAGTATAGGGTTTTTTTCTGTAACAAAGTATGCTAAGATTAGCTTCCAGTTTAATAAAAAATTGTGTAATCCCAGAAATCCAATGCCACATTTACAAAAGGTCTCTAGGCCATTGCCGCTTCAACCTTTGAGGAGGATTATAAGTATGAGTTGCACTGGATAAGGATTGCACCAGAGAATTTGAGTGATTGTATAAGTTATTGCGGATTAAGGAATTAGGTAGTCATTTTATCATTTAACATCACTTTATGGTACTATGGCTAATCGGACGATCCTTAAGTGGGAGCTCTAAATTTTGCCAATTCAGGTTTTATTAGGAAAGGAATTTTTAACGAGTAACTGACATTGTACAGCCTCGGGACCTCCGTCTAACGTCCCTTCCAAAGGACGGCATAACCAAAGATTTTTACTCAAATTAAAAAATCTTAGGGCATGTTATACTACCCACTAAACCACAGGTAACCCATAAGGAAATTTGGTTGATTATAAGGTCAAACTCGAAAATAATATTAAGGTTGCGCTGTAGCGTTTTATCGAAAACCATTAGAGGGCACTAATTATGATTCTTAGGACTTTATGTATTAATAATAGTTAATATTAATTATTATTAATTATTAATTAGTAATTAATTAGTAATTAGTAATGACGTCCGATCTCCGATCCCAATAGTTCTATTTATACACGTTAAAAAAGTCTAAATAAATCGAATTGTTAACACGGTATCTGTATATTTATCTATGATTGTATCTTAATAATAAGTCTTAATTATGGACCTAAATTTAGAAGTTTAATGGTGTACAATATCTTAAAGACTTACACTATTTTTCCTCAGCTCTTAGCCTATTATGCCAATGAGTAGGAGTAGAATAAACTTGCATTACAGTGACATTTACATTACACCAACACTTGCAGTACACCAACAGCCCACCACCATCCGGACCCTACCGCACTCCCTGGAGACGGTCCGCTGTTCGGGGAGTTGAGGTCCTGGGCTAACCTCTGCGCTAGCCACCTCTCCTCGGAGTCGTTTGTATTCACGCTCTGTCAGCCCTGCTTTGGTTTGAGAGGATTAAGTCCCTCAGGGCTCAGGAGTATGCTAAGGGACAACCTGAGGTTTTCGCTCATTTAATTATTAAAATAGGACAAATTTCACTCCTTCGATTATTCTGATTTCATCTTTATTATTGTATTTTAAACTCGTCCTATTAAAATGAGCAAATGTAGGATGCAACTGGAATTGAGGAAAAGCTATAAAAAATCATAAGTTGTAGAAAACCTCTGCTGCAGAAGGCGAGTTTAAATAAATAAAATAAAAAATATTTTATTTTAATTTCGGAAATTCGGACGTTACACACAGGAAACAACTATATATAGAAGTAAGACATTTATTTATTAGCAATTAATTTGGAGAAAACCTGGCGGTTGAGCATGATCTCGGACAAATCACCAGCCTGAAGAATCGCTAACATAGAAACCATCATTGCCATGTACAGAACGGAAGACCTTTCATGGGCTACTGTAGTGCATTTTTTCTTGTAGTTTGTACTATATTTAATGTCTATGCCTTTTAGTTAATTATTCTGTTGTTATCAATAAAAAAAAGATAAATCCGAAAGTTCATTGCCGATTACAAATTCTGTTTACAAACTCCGCCATGGGTTTACCGCCCTAACCCCTGACCCTAAGATCACCTTTAACACGATTTTCCCAATTACGCTTAGGTCTACCCTTTGGACGTTTACCAATAGGCTAAGCCCTCATTAACTTTATTAGGGTTTCGTTCGTAAGCAAGCCTTACAATTTTACTGCCAATTACTTTATTCAATGATTAATATCTTATATTAATATATTTTTAACATTGCTTAAAATAATTTTTAATTGTTAGGTAAGCAAGATAAGCAACAATCAGGCCTTGAGCAGAATTTGCATAGTTTGCTGTATTAGGATTGGTCATTAGGTAGGTGCATTAGGATTGGTATTATAGGTGCATTAGGATAGGTTTATAGGTAAGTGCATACGGATATGTCACTTGGTAAGTGCGTTGGTATAGGTTTGTAAGGCTTCCATGATAGATACAATAGGTACATTAGTATAGTTATGTTTTTGTTTTTTTAATATGGAACTCATAATATTGAATGTATTTTTCAAAGTTCTAATTTTATTGATATTATATTTACAAGCTAAATTAGAACATAATTTAAATTATAAACTAAGAAAAAATATGTTTACCAGTTTAAAATATAGAAAAAAACAATTTCTAACCTAATTTGTTTTATATGTTGTTTCAGGTCAGTAACCATTACTTAAGATTAGAATGTTAAAATCTTAAAAACTATTTTACGTATTAATAGGCATATTGTACAACATCTTGTGTCGTGTACTTATAAATTATTTCCGGTAGTAATTTTTTTTATTTATGTTCAAATATATCAAATTATATGTTATAGCTAATACATTAAAGCTTAATGAAAAATGACCCTTGGCTGTATATTTTGAAAAATTTATTGTTTAACAAGCAATACGAAAATGATATTTACACCTTATTGTTTATAAATTTTGTTTACGATCGTTGTAAAAAATTAGGAACGAAAATAAAATTTTTCTTCCAGAAGAAATCCTGGTAATATATAAAATAACAAAATGATAAAGTATTAAATTAAAAATTAAAGTATTATGCCTAAGTGTGAAATAAATTTTCATTTATACTGCGTGTTAAATGTTTCTTCCACGGCTCCTTTAAACCTGGTTTCATGATGTTTACTTGCTCATTCGTTTCTTATTTTATCCATCCTTTCTTTTCAAAGAACTTAAAACAGACTTTTATTTTATTTTTCTTAGGGAGCAACTTTTTTTTTGTTCCTTTTTTTTTTAAATCCGATAAAAACCTTCGCTCTTGGTGTTTACTCAGGTGTCAAATTTTTTAAAAAGAGCTTTCAAACTTTTGAAATTCTTAGGAACATACAAAAAAAAACCTCTACTTGGAATAAAAACTGAGTTTGTTTTTCTAAGCTTTTATGCTTTATTAATTCGATCGGTTGAGGAAATATTTGTTTAAAAAAAATATACCGTAGTTAGGGAAAAAAAGGAATTTTACTATGCTGTCATATGTTTAGTTATTATTAAATAAACAAGATGTTTAGTTTAATATGAACACCTATTAATAAGTCCCTGGCAACAGCTTATGCAACGTTGTGCGTGGACAAGGAAAACCACAAAACTCCGTTTGTTTGTTTGTTTGCTCATTTAACGTCACTTTATGCTGCTAAGGCTAATCGGACGATGCTACAGTGGGACCTCTTAATTTTGCCTATCCAGGTTTTATTAGGATAGGGATTTTTAACGAGTACCTGACATCGTACAGGCTCGGGACCCCCGTTTAAAGTCCCTTCCGAAGGACGGCGTAACTAAGGATTTTTTACTCCCTTTAAAAAATCCTAGGGCCACCTGCCAGGCTACGAACCCGCGATCTTGGGCTTAGTAGTTTGTTACGCTAACCACTAGACCACAGGTCGCCCCCCACAAAACTCCGTAATTCTCACCCAACGTAATGAGAGAGACGTCAGCCTTCTCAGGCAAAGAATGATCTTGGAGTGATTATGCATTGTACTTCACTCGAGAATCCCGTATTATTTTCCAGATTTTTTTTACCCTAGGGAGATTAGGTACAGGAAGAAAAAAAAAATTATATATATATTTAATAATAATCTTACACTCATGAATAAGGAAATGAAGACCGAATTGTGATTCTCTAAAAAACAGAAAAGATTTATTTACAATACATATTTAAAAGTCTTAAATTATTACAATGGTTATTACAACAATAATTAATAATAATCACAACAAAACATTCACTCACCTGAGAAAACAACAGTATTTTAAATACTGTAAGGCTTTAAGCCATCACTTCGTGTTTCTTTATATCTTTAGGAGATTAATTGTAGTTCAGTCAACACACAGTTTTTTTCGATTGTTTTATTTCCTTATTATAGATGTATTATTTATTATTATGTGTTTGTATATGAATATTTATTTATTTTTTTTTTTAAAGATAAATTATTAAAAAAATCAAAAATCTAAAGGCGTTGATGGCCCTAAGGTTTTACGCCTCTAAGCAACAACAAACAAACAAACAAACAGTCAATACACAGTATTATTTAAACAATTTATAACCATCCATTAAAACTGCCTCTCATATGTCTTTTATTTATAACAGCTGTTATAACAAGTAGGCTCTGTCGCTATCAGGGAAATACAAAATTAAGATAAGCGTTCGTATATTAGTGACACAGTTTTCTTTACATACATACATACACACACACACATATATATATATATATATATATATATATATATATATATATATATATATATATACATACATATATATGTATATGTATATGTATATGTATGTGTGTGTGTGTATTCTTGTACTCGGATAATTTTCCAATATTTATATACTAGAGTATAGCGCAATGAGTTTTTGATCTTATATACGTTGCTGTATAATAGAGGGTTTGAAAACGATTTGGTTGAATTATTGTCCGGTTAGGTCGGTAAAGAGTAGCTACATTCGTTTACAGGCAATAGCCATTTTTGATTTTCATAAAATAAATTTTATTTATTTTCATGACCTTGTTTTCCTAATTTTAATTTCAAGTTCTAAATTTATATTTTCCAACTTTTGTTTGTTCTCCTGCCTCCTATTTTATTATCAATTTTATTAATAGGGTTGGATCCATCTGTTTCATGTGGCCATACAACTAACACGTTTTTTTTTTTTGAGTTTTGCTCATTTCTCTGTTTCTTGTGTTGTTGTATTATTATCCCAGACACAGAACTTCATAAATCCACCTCTACTGTTAAAATTACTTTTTATCTTACCCTTTCAACGGTTCAAACTTCTGAATCATTAACCTAGAACAAAATAAAGATGAATTGTGTCATCATTCCTAATAGTCTACACTTTTTAAGTTAAAATTCCCTTCCTTCCAATGCTTTGTCTATTTCCACTTTATTCAGCAAGCTATTTTGAGGCTTATTACCCCTTCTTGAAAATCCCCGACCATTCGGACCAATTAGGAATCGCAACGAAAACAAGTTTCTGCGCAGGATAATACATTGAACTTATTTTTACTTTGGCTTTTTTTGGATATACTAATCTTCAGGCACCGTGTTAGAGCTCAGCTGAGGCAGGCAAAAAAGTGTTTTTTTTGTTAACAGCCTTGAATTGAATCTGTGGGCCCTGGAGTCTGGGAGATCGCCCAGTTATAAGTGTTTATCACTAATTAGGGTTTAAACCTGGGTTTTAATCACCTTCCATAACCGTTGGCTCGGAATCTGTCTGGTTCAGTTGGAAACAGTAAAGTCCCTATCATGTATTTAACGGTCCATTAGTTATAAAAAAAATAAAAGAAAAAGAAACAGCAGACACAATCGTAGATTAAAAAAAAATGAAAGAATTTTATTTAAATTTTAGAAACTTTAGAAATACACAGTATAGCTCGTCTTAGTTCTTCTCTATTTTACTAATTTGAGGTTTTAGTAGCACAGATTTTTTAATTTTTTTTTCCCAGACAGGTTTATAGGCGCACGCATACGAGTATATACGAGGGCTGTCCGATAATTTCGCGAACAAGATCCATAAAAATTAAATTTTATAAAGTTTCAGCTGTATTAATTTTGTCCTATTTTCCGTTATTATTTCCACTGTTCAAAGAACCCCTGAATCCCTTGGCAGTTATGCTTTTTAATTTTTTCATCGTTTTCTGTTTTATTGTTTCCACATCCACCCATTGCTGTGCCCTCATTACCATTTTCCATTTTGAAAAAATGAAAAAGTAGTAGGCAGCGACAATTTTCCCTCAAGGAACGATGTTTCATCAACAACACCGTCCTCATAAAAAAATCTTCTTGATCTTGATTTTCTATTTGCTTTTTCTTAATTGTTTGCTCGGGGCTCCTTTTTTTATTTCCGCGCATTTCCTAAGCTTTTCCAAAAACTTGATTTTGAGTCATTGCTCGTTGGTTTTGTTAATATCCATTTCGACGAACAGATAAAACATGCGTAACGGAAATATACACTTGGATCACATAGTGTATAGTTTCATACTAGTACAGACCACTCATTGGCTTGTTAAGCAAGATGTGAGTTTGTGAGCAGTGCTATATATCGCGTCATAGCCACCATATGAATTAGTCTGTAGTATATTGGTTTCTACTTATCTTGACTGTTATGGAAATATTATGTTTTGGTTCTTGAGGACTGAATTGAGGAAACTAAAGAAGGAAATTATATATTGTAGAAACTAAGATTGAAAATTTCTTTACTCGGTAAATTTTCCGAAATTATTCAGCGTAACCTAAGCATTCTTGCTCATTTATGCTAATTGGTTTTTTTTTTAAATATAATTTAATTTTCATTCAGAAAATATTGATTTCCATGCTCATTACGAAACCAGAATCAACAGATCAGGATAGAGAGAAAGGGTTCCGCAAGTATTGGCAATTCCTTTAATCATAGATCGTGGGTGGAGTGAAAGGCGATGTTGCCTGTGTAAATCTGGTCAGTCCTCTGATGCATCTTTGATGAGAGGAGGTGGCCTTCTTGCTGCAAGTCTCTTCCGAGGATATTAAAGTGGCATTAGGGTCACTGGGGATAGAGAGCGGGTTGTATTTTACAACGGGAAATCCCGTATTGTATAATTTATTAATACAAAAGCACACGTTGATGTCAATATGTCCATGCTATACATATACCTGTCCTTTCCGAAACATCATGTTTAAATAAATTTTAGAACATTTCAGATTCATCGTAACTCGACTCGCTGCCATACTTAGTAAAACAGTTGATTATGCAAGTCACGTTACAAATTAGCATATTGTATAATATCTATGATGAGACGGAGGTAGCAATTCACTAAAAATACCCATGGCAGGTATATTTAAAAATAAAAACATGTTTCAGGACAGGCAAAGAGACAGTTACATTAGAATGGATAAGTGACAGCACTTCTCAAATCAACAGTATAAAAAAAACGAAAAAATAATATTCATTCATTTCAACCTTTGTTAATTCTAACTAGTTGTTATAATGAAAAAAAAACTAAAATCATCCAAGTGTTAAAGTTAGGGGAAGTATCGCATGATAGTATAAACATGAGTAGAGTTGAAACAAAAAAACATCAATAGAACGATTTGTTTTTTACTTGCCATGAAGGTAATCTTCAAAATGGAGGCACAATGATTGCTCTCGATAAAGTATAAAGAAATAAATGGCGTATCGAAAAAAACTTAACTTGATAAATAGTAGTAATCCCTCACCGGATAAAGGTAGAAAATCCATATCTATAAAAGTCAATACGCCATATCTATATTAATAATGGTACTAGTTCAATCATTTTCTATAATTTATCTCTGGAGTATTGTATTTTCTTTCAAATTATCATCTAATGGTTAAAACTAATCGTAAAAGCATTTTTGAATCATTGATATTGATTAAGTAATCATTAATTTGGCCTACATTCAAAATTACCACCTTTAAAAAAATAATAAAAATGTAGTAATTCGCACTGGAAAACCATCTCTATCACTGTTGATAATGGTCCCATCTACATTTTTGTAGGGTTTTATATGAATAGAACCAAAATAATTTGAGTTAAAATTAAGAGGTTGTCTTATTACAATTTTACGAGGTGTTGAGAAATTACAGTCGACTGAAAAAAAACTATGTTTTCTTACTTATAATAGTGACAAAGATAATGTTAAAAATTGTATTCTAATCGCTGCATTAGATAAATTAATAAGTGTTATTTAGCTTAATAACATAATCACATGTAGGCAATAATATGTAGAAAATGAAGAACAAGCTTATTGTATGCTGTATATTGTAAGTACATGTATGTTTGAGAGGCTTGAGGCCTTTTTTTGGATTGTCCTAATAATACTATGATTATTTTGTTTTTAAATTTCATAAATTAACACACTTGTGCACACATACATAGACACATTTACATACATGTGTAAATTAATAAAAAAACATCAGATTGTTTGGAACACTGTATACATTTTATTTATTTTAGCATTAAAATAGAATGGAACCATATACATTGTTAATTATTTTTGTTTTCAATTTCATTCCGACCTCCATTAGAACGACATCTGCTCCATATTGGAAAAACAATTTCAATATTTGAATATTCTGGTTTATATTAAAACCCATTTTGCTGTTTTAAGCTTACTTTTTGTCATTAGATAAAATAGCATGTTCAAAAAGCTATTCTAAAATGTCAGATATCTTTTTAGTTTTATAACCCTGTTTTTATATTGGAATATATTTCCATATGTTAATGGTATCTTATTTATAGTAATATTTATAATCATGCGATTTCTGAATAACATTCCCTACGTAGTTTAAAAAAACAACAAAAAAACCTGTACCACGACAACCCATGAAGGGTCTGGGGTTCAGTACATGGTAGAGACTGTACTGTTCCATGGAAAAGGGTTCTGCAAGGAGGTGACTTGTCCTTGGTCACGCTCGACCGCCAGATTTTCCCTCCTTATTTTGGGTACCCTATTTTTATAATATTTTATAGAGGCTGGGTGGGCCCCAGGAGGGTCCTAGATCCTATATGATCCATCTCCCGCTGGAAACAGACTAAATAAAAATCAAGGCCTGCAGCGGGAATTGAACCAGAATTTCCGGCATGGAAACTCAGTGCTCTACCACTGAGCCACTCCTCTCCATCTACGTAGTTTTAGGTCTCTAAAAAAAGGTTTTTTTAAGGAAATTCTTACTACAAAATCTTATTAAAGTTTATCTTACTTGTTAAAAAAATTTTATTCCACAAATCGCACCCTATTAATGTTGGGAATAAAATAATTTTTTTTAGCAATATTAATGACAAAACTAAAAATTTTTCCTGGATATTTTTTGAGAGGAAATCTATTAATAATAAAAGTTAAAGAAAATAAATTTCTACATATGTACCACTACAATCCATGAAAGGTCTTAGATTCAGTATGTGATAGAGATCTTAATCACCTGATTACCCCCCTTATTTTGGTACTCACATTATAGAGGCTGGTTTAGCCCAAGAAGGACCTATCCAGATACCAATTGATCCACCACACTTTAGAACTCACTCCCTCCAGATATCCGTCATGCTTCTTCCTTATCCACATTCAAATCTACGCTTTAACTACATCTCCTACATTTCCAAACAGATTCACTCTAATCAGTCTATAATTAGTAGCTCATATCCGTCAGAAGTTATTTAACGATATTAATTTTTATACATGTTATGTCCTTTTTATGGTGCTTTTTTTTATTAGCTTAATTCTTGTTATTTTAAATTTTAATTTTTCCTTTACTAGAGCCTACCTGTTAGTTTAGTATTGTTTTCAAGTACTTATGTAAATACTGTATCGTTCTTATAATGTAGACCTTTGGACACATCTGTTATTCTTAAGGGACCTGGTACCAGACTAAAATCCGCTCCTAAATATACAGATACATACTTTTTTTTCTCTTTTTCCCTCCATGGTAACCCCACGGAGGGTCCGTTTATCAATATTAGGGCATGCGAAAAATAAGCATATTACATGTGATTTTAATAATTACAGATCAGTTTAGTATTATAATTACAGAATACATTTTAGTGTAAGTTAACAATATAAGAAATTAAAAATGTACAGACTAAAATGATAATTTACATGTGAGAATAAAATTTAAAATAAAATTTGTAATCATAAATTATATAATAAAAAAATAAAATAAAATTTAACAAATATAAAAATTAACAAAAATGAAACAAAATTAGTATTTTAAGAACAGCAAGAAGGTTTTATAATATAATTTATATAACTAAAATCATCAATGAATAAGTTATAAATATAGAACATTATGATTAGCGACAGTACTTAATAAAAATTTGTACATAAAAAGTTACAATTAAAAAATGAATAACTATGTAACTAGTGAATTGCCCTTCTTATGTCTTACAGTTGATCAAAATCAATGTCTTTTATAAATGATCGTAAGTCAGTTTTAAATTTTGAGAAAATTAAATGTTCTGTCTTAGAAGTCCCTCGTTTGAGCATTATATTTTTTATCAATTTAATTCTTTGTCGGTCGTATCGTGAACAGTCATACAGTATATGTCTGAAAGTGAGGGTCTGTCCATCTTCATCACACGCCTCTGTTCTTATAATGTTAAATCGTTTCAGATACTGTTTTGTCTTTCCATTTCTGTTAAAAATTGTGTTAATTTGAAGTCTGAACTGTGTAATTGTTTGTAATTTTCGAGTGTTATGCGAGGAATGTATCTGTGTAGGCTGGGTGATTTTGTCGATGAAGTCCAGGTAGTGTTCCATTTTTTAATTGCTTTTATATATATATATATATATATATATATATATATATATATATTTATATATATATATTTGTGTATGTGTGTGTGTGTGTGATAATAACTGGCCCTAACTTAATTTATTACTTGAAAAAAGTCCTTTCCTCTGAGGTTCCAAATAAACTTTTATTCACAACCCCCCCCCCAAAAAAAAAACTAACTTCACACCCTTAACTAAGAACAAGTGACAAAAACTGATGGGAAAAGTAAGAGGGAACAAAGAAATAATAAATGCCATATAAAGGAAGAGGGAACAAAACGCAGAGTCCCTCCGGTGATCCGTTATTGCCAATGAGAGCAACTTCTGGAGTCCCTGGAGGAAGCGGGTCCTACAGCCGCCTCTCCAGACTTCTCCAATCACATTTCCAGCTTTCAAAGCCATATTTACTGCTTCTGCAACTTCTAGGTCTTCTCTCCCAATGCTCCTTATATTTATTCCTTCGTATCCTAATAAAAGAAAAACTTTGTGCAATATAGTTTGATGGAATATACTGTAAGTAAAAAATAAAATAACTGGATTTTTTTTTATTTGGCCTAAATATAAAAGTGATTGTCAAAATATATGCCTACGTTTTTGTAATTATTTATACAGAAACGTTGATGAATTCAGGTAATGAAATAGGGCTGGAAATGAATTCGGATAGATCTACATATACGGTCAGTAGCAGAAAGGGGAGATTTTGGGGGTATTGTTTGGTAGGGTATAGGTTTGAACATGTCGAGAAGTTCAAGTGCTTAGGGTCTGTGGTAACTAGAAAAAACGAAATTCGAGGGAAAATAAAGGCGGGATATTTTTGTTATTATTCGGTCTCGAGTTTACTAAGCTCGTGTCACGAAATCTAAAAATACTATTAATAAAACTATGATCCTTCAAACTCTTCTTTTTGGAATGTGAATTGTGACCGCTATCAATGAAGGATGAACAACTTTTTAAGATATCCAAAAATAAATTGTTGCGTAGAATATTCGGTCCAAAAGAGTATGAAATTCTGAAGAATTTAGATCCCACAATTGTGAAATATACATCCGATTAATATTATTGAAGTTATAAAAACTTGTAAAGTTCCTGTGATTAGTAGCGGACGAATTCCTAATAAGTCAATAAGGGCTGTGCCGATTGGGACCTCACATGATACACCTCACTTCTTATTAACTTTTGAGTACAATTACTTCATAAACTTTTTATTGAGATAATTATTAATTTAATACACTTATTTCTACCAATGCGGTTTTTCCTGTTTGAATCTCTCCACTATATGCTGGACAGTTGAACCTAAAAAAAAAAGACAATGAACGGGTCTGGGGTTCAGTACATGGTAGAGACTATACTGTTTTATGGACAACGGTTGAGCAAGATGGTGACTTGTTCTAGGTCACGCCCAATCGCCAGATTTTTCTCCCTTATTTTGGGTACTTTATTTTTATAATATTTCATTGAGGGTGGGTGAGCCTCAGGAGAGTCCTAGATCCTATATGGTCCATATCCGGCTGCGACAGAAATAAAAGTCTTGCCCGCACCGGGATTTTAACAAGGATTTCCGACATGCCATCTCAGTGCTCTACCACTGAGCCACTCCACTCCCCGGACAGTTGGACGGCATTTCAAAATAATTTCTGCTATTTGATTCAGAGATTTCCTATTATTAAAATGTCGAATGATCAGCTCACGTTCCATAAACGTTATGTGTACTCACATTATTGAAAAATATGCGGTATATTTTGTGGAACTGATTTTGAAAGGAACATAACAATTTCTAAAAAGGAGTTTAAGTAAAAAGTTGTATCATTTGCGCAGTGCGATTGGCAATCATAAAAAAAAAAGTGCTTATATTCATTATATAATCCTTGTTTATTTTTATATGTTTAAGCAATAAAAGCATATTACTAAGGTATTTACTGATTACGATAAATTATTGTTTATGATACAATATCAGTTGAACTATTTTTTATCCAAAGATTTCTATCAATATCCAGGTGTATCATGTTGACCGTGAGCCACTGTATATCCTCATAAAGCTCACCTAGTATCTATTTAGTGGGGACTTTACTGGGGGGAAAAAATCTGGTCGTTAAAGGTGATCTCGGACAAATCACTACCTTGCACAACCATTGTCTTAGAAACAATACAGTGTTTTTTCTTTCTTTTTTTTCCTGCGCATGCACACCATTTCTTTTTTTTTTATTACTTCAACCGCCCGAGAAATGAAAACCAACTCAAGGACGATGAAAATTCACTGGAAAGACCTCCTTTCATAAAAAAATAAATAAATAAAGCCTTGATTTATGCTCCGAGTAATTTATTCTAAAGCGAAAAATGTACTTTCTTGAATAAGACTTGTAAAAAGGAATTTCCTTATGACTTATTACTTAAGCATAATAAAGGGAAAAAATATATAAAAATGAAATGGAAATTCGATGAAATATGTATGAGGCAGGCAGTGCCCTAAGGGTTCATTGAAATTAATATCGTGGAGTGGGATCTCCCATTTTGACTGTCGTTTATTTTCTCGACTTTTGTTTTGATATAGGTTACCGTTTTTCGGTTATTGTTATTGTATTTTTTCTGATCTCGAACTCTAGATATTCCAATAAAAAATAAATATATAAAAGCTGTAAAAAGAACGCTCAGAATTTCTGATGATTTTATTCTAGGAATTTTTTTTTCAAGGAAACTCTGTATTAATTTTAATATAATGAATACTTCGAGCAAAAATAAGGTCTGGAAAAATCCTAATTCTTTTGTAATATGTTGATAATGTTTACTTAAATGATTTATTTATTTAATTCGAAATATTCCAATTCATGGAGATGCATTATCTTAGTAAAGTGGAAGGAAGGACACGACGAGATAGGATACGCAACAGTACCATAAGGACCAGTCTCAAAGATAAGCCGGCTGAGACCATCCTAGAGGAGCACAAGCTAAGGTGGGTCGGTCACCTCCTTAGGATGGACCAGGAAAGGACTGCCAGGAAGACGTAGGTAACTCCCGTGGAGGGAACAGGGCCAAGAGGAAGACCGCGCAGAGAGGAGAGTGCTAAAGAGGCGTTCGGGAGGCGGGATAGGGACTGGAGTAGGAGAAGAGAGTTGGCCCAGGAACGAGACATCTGGTCCAGACTCTACAAACTGTGACCCCACACTGCATCAGCGGTAAACGGGGATAAAATTATGATGTTGATGACGATGAATTCGAAGTATTTAATTTACATGTTGGCTCGTAATAGTAGGAAAAAATCCAGGCCAGTCAATGATGAATTTTCCTCCCCTACTTTTGGATTTTATATATCAAGTACAAACATTAAGTAATATTTTTGGCTATCCCTATAGGTATCGGGAAATGCTCGTAGAAAAATATTCTATTTTTGTTTTTAATTGCCATATAACAGGGTTTTAATTCAGTGTGTGTTTGCTAAAAAGACTACCTGTCAGTATGAATTAATTACTAAATTTAATAATTATTGTCATTTTGACTTCAGATGATTACAATGATAGCTGAAAAAGTGTTTTAAATATTTTTTTAAAAAGTAGGTTTTTTTTATTTCCTTAATCTGTATCTTTTTATGTTAACCGTTAATGGTTAATATAAAAACCTTTAATGGTTAGGAACATGATGAGAAAAATCTGTACCCCTTAATTCCTTTTGTTGTTTTTTTTAGTGTTTAAAGGCGTATAACCCTTAGGTCATAATCGACCGTGGTTAATATACTAAGTAAAAATTTAGTATATTTGTCGATGAATAACACACTAACAAACATATATCCACGCGCTTCTGCTTTCATACTGGATGATGTAGAATATTAGGAATCAAATTAAGAAAAAAACTGTTATTAGGACGGAAGCGATGTGCTTACAAAAACTTAAATACCACCGTTATGGTAGGTTTGTTGTCACAAAGTGTCTTCGATGAATTTGGGGTAACATCCAGTTTTTATATGTTATTACTTATGCCATGGTATTATAAATGTCGTCAAGTGTACGTGATGTTATGTTTTAATTACGAGCAGTTATAACATCAAAGGCGAAATTTAGATCTGAAACGTTCCAATATGATAATTAAATTTTAATTTGTAAACCGCTGCTTATTAAATGATTGTCATAAATATAATATAATTTAATTAATTTACTCTTCATCTGTCTCTAATTCGTTCATCATTTTGCATATGTCATTTTGATTACCACTAATCTTTTTACTGAATTACTGAATATAACTTCAAGAGATTAATTCCTTTATCCTATATCATGCATTAATCAGCAGTTAATTAGTGATTTAACACAATTTAATGAAGATTACCGTATGGTTATTTTAAAACATGAAAACGATGAAGTTGGAACAAAATTGTAAAATTAGATTTTAATATTTGATTTATAGTATTATAATAAACTCTATTGTTAAAAAAAAATATCATTAAATTGAATGCATGAGTAAATTATTTTATATATTTCATTATTAAATTAGTAAATGTACTAATTTGTTGTCTCCAATATTAATCAGAAATGTTCAACTACTATTGTGTTAAATGGTGGATGGAACGGAAGAAAAAAATCATCGAATGTATGAACCGCATTTGTAAAGAATATATGTATATATATATATATATATATATATATATATATATATATTATATTTTGTGGAAAAAATATGTCAGTTATATTTTATAACTGATACATTCTACCTAAATAGTTATGGCAATATAGCGTTTATCTAAGTAGTTAATCACTTAACCTCCAGCGCAGTCCATGGTTCTTTAACTTCCGGATTCAAGGAAAATAATAAATCAGTCTAGATCCAAGGATTATGGCAGCTCAGGGGCATCAGGGGCACAAGGGCCTAAATCTCTTTCCACAAAGCAGATCTTGCAGTTGCTATCTTGAATTATGAAGTACCAAGAAAGAGTACTTCTAAAAGTATTCTACTATTGATATTTTCAAATTTTGTTTACTGAAATTTACAACGGAATTATAATAATAGAACAAGTAAATAAAATGAATAATGACAAGTAAATAGACCCGTGAACGAGTCTGGAGTTCAGTACATGGTAGATACTGTACTGTTGCATGTACAACGGTTCTGAAAGGAGGTGACATGTCCTAGGTCACGCTCAACCGCCAGGTTTTCCCCCCATATTTTGGGTACCCTATTTTTATAATATTTTATAGAGGCTGGGTGGGCCCCAGGATGGTCCTAGATCCCATATGATCCACCTCCAGCCGCAAACAGACTAATTAAAAGTAACTGCCTGCAGTGGGATTTGAACCAGGATTTCCGGCATGGCTACTCAGTGCTCTACCACTGACCCACTCCGCTCATCATATTAATATATATATATATTTACCTTGACTACTAATAAAATCTGTTTTTTCGTTTGGATTGTATTAACCGTCAACAAAGACCAATGCTTACATATATATATATATATATATATATATATATATATATATATATATATATATATATATATATATGTAATGAGTTATTGAATCAGTTACAAGAAATTCTTGTTGTTATAAAAATAAATTTACTTTTTTACAGAGAGAAACTCAGTTTAGTTTTGTTTCGACAACCACAAAATTTAGTATTTAAATCAATCAGCATACAAATACTAAATAACAACACTCAAATAGGAATAACCTCCCCGGTTCTTCCCTTACAGCTGTTACCATGGTAACCGTATCAGTCGCATTCAAATCAATTTTTTTAAAGCTGTTCCTATAAATAATGAACAAACAAACAATATTCCGAAATTATGGAAAATTTCCACTATGGTATACTTTACCTTCAGGGTACAGATTGGCAATATTGATTTTATACATTTATTTTAGTATTTCTTCTTAATTTATTTATTTAATCTTAAAAACATCGATAGCAAACTTTTATTAAGGAAATAAAATATTATTGCGTGAATTTCCAGCGATAATTATTGAACGGCCCCTATTAAAAGAGACATTTAATGAAAATTCCAACGGGAAGGAAATCAGGCTTCTATGCCTCGAGAATGCGACAGTAAAAAATAATTATAGTATAAAGTACATATTTACTGTAATAATAAAAAAAAAGTCTTTGATAATTAGGTAACCAACTAAAACGTTATTCCAAATAATTATGCTACTAAGATGTAACTATATCATGCTTTATTGTAAAAGCCCTATGATACACAAACAGTTATTAAGAACACCTATAAAAATGGTTTTAGTACTGTAAAAAAAATAAAAAAGTAGGTTTTTTTTTGCTCAGTTCAAGAACCCTGTTTTGTTCTAGGACAAACAAAGGGTTCTGCAGGAATTGATTTGACCGAGATCGTAGTCTACCATAAGATTTTCCTCCTATTTTAGGTACCGATTTTATGGGTGCCGAGCTAGCCCAAGGAGCGTCTTCCGACCCCAAAGGATCCATTCCCGGCCATTGACAGAAAAAACCAATTATCTTTTTAAATATTATCTGTCTTATCTTAATTATTAATTATCTGCCACAGCCGGATTTATACACGGTACCTTCGGAGTGGCAACTCAGCTCTCTACCACTGAGCCACCCAACTCCCCAAGTACAGCTTTATAATGAAATAAAATGATTCAGAGTCATTGTTTTGTTTTTGTTTTATTTCAAATAATCTACAAAAGACTCATTTACATGACAGTTATCAGACCTATTTGGACATACGGAGTTGAGCTTTGGGGCTCTACTAAACCATCCAATTCATCTCGTATCCAATCCTTACAATCCGAAATCCTTCGTAAAATCCTCAATGCTCCTTATTATGTCACAAACAAACTCATCCATCATGATCTTAATATCCCATATGTTACTGATTTGGCCCAAACTAGATACCTATCCTTCCATGACAAGCTCCATACACACTCGAATCCTCTAGTCTCTCAATTTGCTTCCCATACTATTCCTGATAACCCTCCGAGGCGTCTGAAAAGAAGATGACCTCGAGACCATCTACTATAGAACTTTATTGGAGTGCTGCCGATGGGTAGTTTCTCTACATGTGTTTTTCATGTCATAATGTACATATCAGCAGATTTACTAGTTATAATCATATTATAGTTGTAAATATCAATAAATTAAATTTAAAAAAAAATCAAATAATCCGGAAATTACTCTAAGGGTATAAGCTCAAAATTGTTCGCTAATTTTTAACCTTCCGGAAAATATCAGTGTAATTTTTATGGACAAAGCTGTTTATCATATACAAGAAGAAAAGAGCGAATTCCGAACCGATGATGGAATAAAGATGTTGGAATAAATGAATAAACAAATATTGGCTGAGCACACTCTAAACACACTTAAATATTCTTTTTGGAGAAGACATCTAGAAGTGGAATAACTGCTGCAAATTGCCAAAGGGAATAAAACGAACACCCCATGTTTATGCTATTAACTAAATGGCTGAATAATTGTTGAGATTGTCGTCTTAACAATGTGAACACAACCCAATCGTAGTGTTAGAAAAGAATACTTACTAACGTTTAATTACGTGTTACTAAATACTGGAGTACGCCGTTTCAGATTTCTAGACAAACGCTTTAAGCTTCTAATTAATAACTAAAGATTTATATACAGGACTATTATAAGGCCAATTCGAATTTAAGAATTAGAGCTTTGGGGTTCCACTAAGCCATCGAATCCTTACAATCCAAAATCCTTCATAAATTCCATACTGTATTACGAATAAAGTGAGAAGAATATTGTATCGTGACCTTCTAAGTTGAATTTGTTAGATATATGTATGTAGATATATGTATGTACCAGTAGGTACATACATATATCTACAGCCCCGGTGAATAAATGGTTAAGTCGGATTTTTCGCAGAGAGAGTTAACTGATTTCAGATAACCAGAATCGTTTCATTCTCGTAGTTTTTGGCTTGAAATTGAGTTTTAATATAAGTTATAACTCCTTTAAGCTAATGACGTACTTAGCCCCTTATTCACTACGAAAATAGCTCGATCCCGACTACTTAAGTACAAGAAACTCATTTTGGATAAAATTAGACTTAACCATTTATTCACCGCGGCTGTAGATGTAATGTAATAGATATAATAGTGTGTGAATATATAGTGTTTTATATATACCTGCATTTATTAATATATGAATATAAACATAAACCTAGAAATATGGCTTGGCCTCTCTAGCTTAAAGTATGTTTGCTAACCCTCTCAACGTTAAATGTTGATATGATTTCTCCCGGTTCCAGGAAAGCACTGTAGAAATGTTTGCTATTTCAAATATACGAATAGTTTAAATAATTTTTCATGAGGAAATCGCTCGCAAGGTTTAATATAACTTTAATATTAATCAATATTTATATCAAAAGCATCAGCTGAACGACTCTTTTCATTTGGAGTTATTGCTAACGTTTCAATATAGAATAAATTACGAAATGCCATGTTTGATAATATGTAGAACTTAATATTTAAACTAAAGCTCTTGTTATAAATAAAAAAATTTTGAATATTATAAATATTGGAGTACATAAGATCTTAACTATTATGGATTTTAACTTCTTGAACTTCCTACTTTCTTCTCAAAAAAATATAATTTGTATCAACTTGTATGTCTTTAAGGACGCTACCAATTCCCATTGTTCTAACATTACAATTGTTAAAACTACCTTTTTTTTTTACGACAATTTTTTACCTACCTCTTCAGACAAATTAAAATTTTTATTGCACAATTTGATACACACTTTGTCATACACATTTTGTTGTATTTGTCATATTTTTTTTACTAAATGATTTTTGTTTGATCGTTGAATAAAAAAATATGAGTTATTTTCATATATGAATAATAAAGGAAATACAATATTTTTTATTCTTGAAATAAATAAAAACAATAATTGAAAAAGGGAACGGTCAACAGAGACATCAAATAAATGTTAATACATTAGTGGAAAAATTCCAACTAAAAATCTTAAGTCTCTAAACTAAAACAGGAAATCAAAAAACCCTGTAAACCTGTTCAGGTTTTTTTGATTTCCTGTTTTAGTTTAGAGACTTAAGGTTTTTAGTTGGAATTTTTCCACTAATGTATTAAAAACAATAATTATTATTATTTAATTATTTCATAATTAAAAGTCACCTAAAACTATTAGGAAACAAAGAGAAAAGTATTTTCTTTTGCAAGCTGAGATTTTAACAACATAAGATAAAAATCAAAAACGTTTCAAGCTTTTAATAATTTTCTAATAGTCAATAAAAAAATTCAATACCATCAGTGCAATAGGAATGCTTTCCTTTACCAATACCCAAATTTTTATTTTTTTTACATATCTCGTTTAAAGATG
Source organism: Troilus luridus (assembly GCA_964056705.1). NCBI lineage: Eukaryota > Metazoa > Arthropoda > Insecta > Hemiptera > Pentatomidae > Troilus > Troilus luridus. The sequence continues at coordinate 102,093,462 of OZ057416.1, read as the reverse complement.
ACAAGATATGGAACTTTCAAATACCTCTTTATAGGTATTAAGTTATGACATTCTTTTGAAGGAGGGATAAGTATGTCTGTATTGATTGTTATATAATAAATAATTATGCTGAATCAATATCCATAATATTTTGGGCTTGCTTTATCAGCCAGACCTTGCCTTCAGATGGCCATCGATATGCCCCGAGACTAAAACATCCAATATCCAGGAATCTAGGTCGGAAGGGCACACCCTCCTGTATTTTTCTGTTATTTTTTTTTTAACAACTAGCAATTTGGTGGTTAGTGATTCAACAATGGCGACTTGTCACTTAGGGAAATGAACTCGTTCCTTGAGAGACCACTACCTGAGATTGCCTAGATTCGGCCCTATAGTAAAGCACAATCAGGAGCAATAGCTTTTAGTAAGTTTCACACATGCTATCGGTTTTCTTAAGAGGGGCTTAAGGAACGCAGCTTCATCCTTCAGGATCGTGCACACATATACATATTTATGTATTACATAGGATCTTTATGGTTCTGGACTGGTGTCATTGTATATTTTTATAAAATATATAATTATTGATTAAAGAGACTAATTTTTTTAAATTAAAAGATGTAGCATTAAAAGTAAGGAAAAAACCCTTGCCGAAATTGAAAAAAAGGGAATCAAAGATCTTATGGGAAATTTACAAGAAAATGCACGAATCCGTTTTCCACAGAGTTCTCACGTGTTTAATATTAAATTTTTCCTGCAACCATTTGAAAATTAGGAAATTAAAGGTGAAACTTTAGATTTGTTAAAACTACACTAGCGCTATCTCTTAAAATTTTCTATTAGTAACCATGAAAATTATAACTCTAGGACGGTTTACTCATTGAAATATTTATTTATTATTATTTATAAAATATCATTCTGATAACACATACAAAAATAAAACAAACGTATATTATTATATCTTGATTTGTATTTATATTTCTCTTCATATCTGACTTTAGATGTTTTTGGAAAAAGTTGATATATTGCCTGTTCAGCCTGTTCTTTTATTAATGGAGGAGTAAATTCTATGAATTCATCACTATCTATTTCCCTTTTTTTATTTTGTTTGTGGTCTGATCACTGTTTTAATGTTAGATAGAGTGTGAAGGTTCTAATACATTCAAGGTTATATTAAATATTTCTATAAAATTGCTTACATATAAATAAAATCTATCTTGAATTAAATATAAAATATTTAAATATTTTTATTTGAAAAGAAAACATATCACCAGGACCGGGACTCGAACCCAGATCTCCCACGTATCCGTCGTGGTGCTTTACCAAGATATCCTGGCTCACTTCTCGGCCAGACAGAAAATAAAAGAATAATAGAAATGAATTCTAATAAATATAAGATTAAATAAAAGAAATGAATTATAATAAATTTAAAATAGTTCTAAAATTATTTATTTTAACATTTTAGGAATATAAAATGAACAATATTATAATAACGCCATTTAACATTTAAAATAACAGAGTGCTGATTGTAAAATTCGATCTCGGTGGCTGTTACTTTCCCTCACTAGTGGGGGAAAGTGGGACATTCCACACCAGTTTTAGTTGAGTAATGGATAACATTACTCAATGGTTGCAGGGAAATAATATATTATTAGGGCTATGATCTGCGGTAGTGACGTGCTTACACGTCAAACATAGTTAAATGTTTTGGGGTTTATTTCTCCACCTGGTTTCCCTATGTGCCCTTGATTAACCCTGTCCTCTCCCAGCCCTTTTTAGATGTCCATAGGATATCAAAGAGAAGAGCTCCGAAGGTAACACTCTTATGCCTCCCTTAAAAGATATTTCATAACTATTGATCTCTACCCCTCATACAGTGTGAGGTCCTTTAACAGGGCGGTATTTGGAAATATAGCGACTAATTTATTTTGTTTTCTATTATAACCTTATTCCGGAAACCTTTTAATGACATTGGTATCCCGAAACATAGCCCAGAGATATTACCCGTACATACACGTTATATGATATATAATACAAAGGATTGGCCTGGCGCTGTTGAAGGAATGGGATCGGAGAGAGGCTGTTCCCAATTCGGTCCCGTAATCCTGTCTTCAATTTACCGGGCGGATACCTTCGGAGGAGGCGGCTCTTCCCAAGAAGTTCTACAATACGATCAGAAAGTGTTCATGTTCGCAGGGGATCGATGTTGAGAGTGTGTCGAGATGGCTTCACGGTCTTTACTGGTTTATCTACCTGTGTATATACTGGAACAAAAAAAAAAAAATAATGTTACAGCAACACAAATATAGGAGCACTTCAATACAGAAAAGAAAAATATCAAATTACTCTGAAACATACATTTCAGATTTTAAAAAACAATTCCTTCAAATTAAGATATAAGAGGAAACACTCAAACCAATAAGCCTCTGGCCTCTAATCTAAAGCAAGAAAACTATAAGGATTGCTCACTTAAGTTTCTTAACTCTATTGATGTAGTAATCAATGAATTGATACAAGCGAAATATTTTCACTTTCAAAAGGTTACGAAAAGTTTTAAAAATTCTGAGTTTCAAATGTATTGCAGTTTTTGGTATGACATTCTACTTTGCTCAAGGTCACAGCCCGGCAAGTGGCTTTAGGATTTTTTTAAGGGAGTAAGAAATCCTTAGTAATTTAATTATGCAAGTTAGGCTAAATTTTGTCTATCCAGATATAATTACGATAGGGATCTGTAACGAATACCGCACAGGCCTGGGATTCCCATTATACGTCTCTTCCGAAGGGCTACAAAGGTTTGTTTTACTCCCTTGAAACAATTCAAAGGCCGGCTGATTGTCCGCGTACAATGGTTATCCCGTTAAAATGGGTTTACCCCAACTAAGCTTGGATAATGCTCATGAATAGCATAGCTTGCTTTTCTGGAACTTGCAATAACTCTTTCTGATAAGAAAAAAATATTCTAAACAAAATTCAATAAAATATATGATTAATTCTATTAAATAAAAAATCGATTCTTATGGCATCCTCTGGAAGGGACGTAAAATGACGTCCTCGACAGACGTTCTCGAGTCTGTGGAATGTTAGAAACTCGTTAAAGACCCCTATCCTAATTATAAGATAGGAAGAATTTAGGACTCCCTCTGTAAAATCGTCTAAATAGTCATAGCAGCATTAAGTGACGTTAAATGAATAAACCAACTGAGTGTCTATAAAATCTCCTAAATTCTTCAATATAATTTCTGCCTCATGTTTTATCAGAGCTTCCTCTGTCCATTCACAGAGGTTGTCCGTAGCTAACTAGAAAGGACACAAACCCCTCTGTCAATAGATAAATCCTGACAGTCCTGTGTCCTGGCATGACACAGCAGGACCTGACAGCGACTATCCTCCTCTGGACCGCTCACACTTTGATGAGCACCAATAATTCAGGACCCCCCTCTTCCTCCCTTGGGATAGTTCTGGAGAGCATTGTGCCTCGGCCTCGGGAGAGGGAATTGTATTGCTCTTGCTCTATTGTGTCTTAGAGCTGATTCCAGGCAACTTTGTTGGGAGGGAATTCATCAGGTTTAACACCAGCTTCGTTAGGAGAATCCTTCGTTTAATTTCGATCCGTAATTGGTTTCAGGCTGAAGTAAGAATTTTGTCTCCGTTCGAATATTGATCAGATTTACAAATCTTCGAGGAATAAACCGAATCCCTAGTTGAAATTACCTTTAGATCTATCAAATGTAATTTTAAGGCGTTTAAAATTAAATGAAATTTTTTTTGTAATATTTAAGTTAACTTTGATATATGTAAAAATATTAACATTCGTAGCTGGATATCAAAGATAAAAAATATACATAAATTTAGCGTATTTTTTTTTAAATGAAAAATTAGCAAAAATCATTTTTCTACCGACCATGTATATGCAAGTAATGCACTACCAAAGTACGAAAGTTGGAGGGTGCAATCAACCATTACCCACATCTTGGAGGATCCTGTATGAAACTTATTTTCATGGCTTGGGAATTCATAGAAAAACCCCGACTATCCTGGGTGATAACACCACAAATATAAATAAAATACTAACTTTTCTTTAACATAATAATATCCTCAATAAGATATAATATTTATATAGATGTATTGCGTCTTTAAACAATAAAACCTATGCACGGTCTTGGGCTCAGCACATTGTAGAGACTGTACTTTTTCATGGTCGAGGGTTGTGCCGGGAGTTGGTGTTTCCGAGATCATACTCAACCTCCGAACTATCCCCCCATTAACGGTACCCACTGTAGATCTCACAGAGTCCATCCATGGCTATTAACAGATTAAATAATGTATCTTCTATGGCATTATTCGAACCCGGGACCTTCAGCATACCAATTCTCTACTCTACACTCTGTGCCATGCTTTCGTGTTTTCCTTTTGTTATTAATTAGTTGTTTATAATTTAGTTAATATTAGTAACTTCATTTTCTAATTATAAAAACGTTTAAATTGTTCTTTTAATTTAATCAATTGGTTTTTCTTTCATCAGAAGTTTTAGTTGTTTAATTTATGATAATTGATTTATGTTATTAATTTAATAAAAGGTTACAATCAAAATGATCTGGTATAATTGAATCATACATTTATTTTCCTTATCCATTTCGGAGCTCTCATAAATGAATCCATTCCTTATATATAGCTTAATTATTTTCTCTTGTTTATAGATACATACGAGTACATATGTGTATGTATAAGTTTACATTGTGGCAATAAAGAAATTTGTATCCCTGCAACCCATGTTGAATCTTGAGTTCAGGAATTGGCAAAGACTGTTCTGTGCAGGAAGCATATTTAGTCGATATGTAGTAGAATAATTTCATAATGATGATTTAACTGTCTGAATTGTCCCCAATTATCATTACCAACACTATATGGGCTTACAGATTCCCAGGAGTGTATTTAGATTCAATACAGTTGTTTTACCTGTCTAACTTACCTGCTTTCGATTAGTTGTTACATGCATAGCAGCTACTGCGACCCTTCTATTTTTTGTAAGTAGATCATTATGATTTAAAAAAAAGTCATTACTGATATTAGTAAAATTAAACTTTTTATTTAATGCTAATGATGATATTGAGTGAGTTGCATTTAGCATAGGTTTGGAATAACGAAATTCGAATTGAATGGCATGGAACTAATTCAATGAAAGCAATTTTCCTCTATTAAACAATTTAATTATGGGAAGTGGCAAGCGATCGGTAAAGTGTAAACTCGCAATCCTCAGCATAGAATTTAAAATAAATATACATTCTTGAATACTGGAACTAATGGTATAGTAATATATGTAGTTATTCGCATATATGTATATATCTACCTATAAAATAATCATATATATATATATACATATATATATATACATATATATATATATATATATATATATATATATATATATATATAATTATATATCATTATAGTTTATTTTTTGAGTCTTCTTGTCTAATAATATCCGCAAAAAATATATGTCATAGCCTAACGATGCCAAAACCAAGGATAGGATATCTCTTATTTCCCCGTAATTGACATGTTGGGATTTTTATTGTATTCTTCTCCAACTCCATTCCTCATTACCTAATTTGAACATGTGTCATCATCTAAATATCATTTTACCTAATTGTCATGTATAGTTTTTGTTAATTGAAACATTCAGTTTTAATTATGAAAAATATTGGGGAAAAACTATAGGTTAGATATGAAGACCTTTAATGCCTTTAAATAAAATAGTTTTCTTTATCCATTGGAAGCTTTTATTTATTTTATTTTGTTTAATTATTTGATCGATCTTCCTTTTAATTTGCATATCTTATTTGAATAAATTTATTTTATTCTCATTCAAATTCCCACTTTAAGAAAGGTAAGTAAATAATACTACATAATAAAAAAAATATATTTTGAGATGGTGAATATGGTCACATCTCACCTTTTCTTATATATTTCTTTAAAAAAAAATTAAATAAAAATAATTAATGAGAACTTTATTAATAATGTTTATCATTTCCTAATAAATCATTAGAAACTCATCTCAACAAAACATATATAATAATCCGAGGAACATAACAGGCAAAATAATAAATGATTCAATACTCAAACTTTTGTACTTGGTATTAGGTTTTATTTTTGACTCGTCTATCTGTATTTACTAATTTTATTTATATTTATATTTGAGAACAGCATGTTCGACTCAGTACAAGCTAGAGACTTAACTGTTTCTCGTACACTAGTTGTGCAGTTCCAGATTCCCCGAATCAAATGGGGACGGATTCTCTGGGGTATGAGACCCCCCTGGGGCTCACCCAACCTCTATAATGTGGGTACACAGTGCAGGGGCAAAAACCTGGTACTTGAGCGTGGACTAGGACTAATCACCTCCTTGCACAACCGTTGTCCAAGTAACAGTAAAGACTATTCGACTCACATACTGGTACTATAGTCCACATAGGACCATGGCCTATATCAGAAGCTTGCTCCGTTCTTCTCTGTTTACTCATTTCGACAAAACAAACCTTATTGAAATACAAGTCCATTATTTTTTACCTCTGCCACAACCTATTGACTGATTCCTCCTTAGGTACAGTTTCAATTAGGATCGTAATGGTGGAGCTGAGACAGTGTGATAGTGCCAATGAGAAGTCTATTTACCTGAAGCGAGGCCAGTCCTTTGTCCCGGCGCACACATCTGCTTGCTCTGATAACATTGTGTGAGGTGCCGTCCTTCGGCCCAGGCCCTCTTACCTACCTGTCTTCTCACTCTCTCTCTCTCTCACTCTCTCTCACTCTCACTCACTCTCTCTCACTCTCACTCACTCACTCTCTCTCTCTCAGACACACACACACCCTTTCTCTCTCACACATTTTCTGTCTTCTCCTGAATTCAAGTACAACTTACAAGACTGAAAGATGCCATGTTAGCTCCAACAAAGTGACATAATGTTTTATTGAGATGAATCAATTTAAATGGAACATATTGTGCGTCGTAATAGACCAGATATCCTCCTTATAAAGTTGAGTGAGAAGAAAGCAAATATTATTTCTTTACTATCCGTCGTGAAATATGAGGTCTGGTTTTGAGGTGTAAAAGTATTCCGATAACAGTTTTTGTTGCGTTGTGTTAATATCCCATATATTTTAATGCCCCATATATTGTATCATGAACGGAAAATTTCTCTAGCCAACGGTTGATGGCCCTTTCGTTCCCACCCTTTCCGAAAAGAAACACCCTTTCCCGAAAGCGGTAGTTGTGTTTCTTGCTGTTTGCTGGGTGCCGATTGTCCAAGTTTGAACTAATAAAAAATACATGAATATCGATAATTTTCATGCTCATGTTTGACGGCATACTAAACAATGTTCGTTCAATTGTAGTGATAGTAAATATTATCAAAAAAGAGAGAATGGTTTACAGCTCATTACAATCTGTTAACATATAAAACAATTGAAGTCCGCTAATACCACTTTGAATTTTAAAAATAATAAAAACAGACATTTTAAATGAATCGATTCCATAATTATCTAAATAATATACTGACTAATTATTTTTAAAAATATCACGTAATTATCATATTTTATCGAGATGGGGATAAAGTTTATTTCTTTTCTAGTGAGACTCGAACCCACCACAAACCCAGGGCTGAACCCTATAACGGTTAATATCTTTAGCCTGAACTTGCCGAAGAGTCAAGTCGCGCCATATTTCTGCCCCAACCTGGTCCAATTCCAAATGGCTGCGCACTTAACACTTTAATTGCCCAAGTTGAGAGTTAATGTCTGCCGCATCGGATAAAAAACCTTTAGTTCTTCTCGACCGGATCTACTTAGCAAATACCGGGACTGGGAATCCATAAAGTTTAGAACAGAGATTAGTCTTACTTTTTCCTCAGTTTTTGAAACTCAAATCATTTAAGATTTCTTAGTGCATTCTAAAACTTTTATTAAAATTGTGTCCATTTAATAAATCATTTAAATCAGTAGACTTCCTACTCAATTAGTGCATGGTTATTAATATTTATAAATTAGTAACAAATAAAATAAAATAAATTATAATAATTATAATGACGTAAGTCAACTAGATCGAAATTAAAATAATGTTCAAAGAACATTCTTCCCCTCGTATACTTCGCAAAAATGCGAGAACGCGGGGACTTAGGATCAGTGAAAAAAAAAAAAAAACCACGACCGGGAAGCGTGCTTCATTAGGACCCAGGATAGCTCAAATGGTTGAGTCCCAGGCTAGTGACCTGGACATATCTTTTCTTTTCAAATAAAAATGTTATAAATTATAATTTAACCAGTTGGAGGTTTTTTAAAATTCTATCTCATCTCATCTTCATTAAACGAATTCGCATATTGATGTTACATAAATTGATTCGTTATATCAGTAAAGTACATGTTACTTTTACTTAATTGGTATATGCCTTAATTCCAATATATAGTACATTCTATGTACAAGATTAACTAAAATCTTATGTTTCTACATTACTTTCTTCATCACAACTAGAAGACTTGGGTACGAGAATGTAATTATCGTACGAAAATATAAGAAAAGACCATTTGTAAAATCGGAGGAGGTGCTGTGGAGTTGTGTTAGGGATTTGTTATTGGTTGCCAATGTTATGATGTACTCTTGGCTGTTCAGGTTATAATCCTGTATCAAGAAGTAGGGCACCAATACAGATTAAATTCAGGTATAATTATAGAGCCTCATAATGTTTAGTCATAATATATTATACCCTATTTTATAAAATAGTAACTAGGGTGAGGACGTAGGGCGGGATACCCTGTGCATTGTCGGCTCGAGTCGACTTCTCCACAAGGTACTAAATTGTCAGGCTAAAGTGAACGGTGCAGATCTCTGGTCTTGAGCAAGCCAGTTCTCTACTGTCATCTTCTAATAGCTTTCATCATAAATTTCAACTTTTAATAAATGCCATTATTTTTATCGATCAATATAAATACTATACGGTATCTTTGAAATAAATTTCTAGGTCTTTTTAGATCGATATTCGCCGGCTACTTTCTGTAATCACTGTTATTTTGAAAAAATACAATAAAAATAACATATAGATTGGAAAAATTTACATTATTTATTAATATCTATTATTTCCCTAAAAGTAGCTATATCCACATAAACTTTTTTCCTCTTGGAAATTCAAGTACTTTGTAAATATATATATAAAAGATCCATACTGAATGACTAAACGAGTAATAATTAAGTCAAATTGTTTTGTATTACTTTTATTTAATTTAATATATTGAATAATATAATCGAATGTACATTATAAATAAAGTTTGAAAAAGGGAAAGGTCAACAGAGACATTAAACAAATATTAATAAATTAGTGGAAAAATTCCAATTAAAAACCTTAAGTCTCTAAACTAAAGCAGGAAATTGAAAATAACTGTCCAATATTTCGCCTATTCAGGCATCCTCAGGGCAGAAAGATAATAACAGCAGAGCAAAACATGAATAATGCACCCAAAACTCACACACCCCACCTCCTCTAAGGCTCAAATGCAACTACTGAATCATAGGGAAGGCTACTAGATTCCCAGCTGGCTAAGGTTAGATAAAAACAGCTGATAAATACTCCAGAATTTGAAACATCAATATAAACTCACCAATCCCCTAAAAACACATCAGGAAAAAAAAAGTAAATTTATAAAGAACCAGTGGAGTTACGGTTATTCCACAAAATATATATTGAAAAAGGGAAAGGTCAACAAATACATTAAACAACTGTCCTAGGACAGTTATTTTCAATTTCCTGCTTTAGTTTAGAGACTTAAGGTTTTTAATTGGAATTTTACCACTAATTTATTAATATTTGTTTAATGTCTCTGTTGACCTTTCCCTTTTTCAATATATATTTTGCGGAATAACCGTAACTCCACTGGTTTTTTATAAATTATCTTTTTTTCTTGTACTTTTACTTTCATTTTTTAAATGTTTTTTTGTCTTCTGTTCTTGTGTTGTTTGTTACTATTATTTATTTTATCTTGTTTTCCTGATGTGTTTTTAGGGGTTTGGTGAGTTTATATTGTTGTTTCAAATTCTGGAGTATTTATCAGCTGTTTTTATCTAACCTTAGCCAGCTGGGAATCTAGTAGCCTTCCCTATGATTCAGTAGTTGCATTTGAGCCTTAGAGGAGGTGGGATGTGTGAGTTTTGGGTGCATTATTCATGTTTTGCTTTGCTGTTATTATTTTTCTGCCCTGAGGATCCTTGAATAGGCGAAATATTGGACAGTTATTTTCAATTTCCTGCTTTAGTTTAGAGACTTAAGGTTTTTAATTAGTATTTTTCCACTAATTTATTATTATAAATAAAGTTATATTTAAGTAACTCGTGGTTTAAGACCAAAAATGCCTAACTTTCGATGTCCCTTTATTATTACAAATTTATTATATTTTGTATGTTTAATCTTAATGTTCCATTTCCATAAAATTCAACAAAATTTACTTTCAACAAAATTCCATCAAATTCCATCGAATGTAAATTTTAAATTACATGTATCAGGTATTTGCATTGAAAATAACGTCATGGTTAATATTAAACAAGAGCACAAAATTTGAATTAACATTAATAGAACATAAATACATGTATAGACAATCTGCTTACAATGTTTTCATTAATGCTTACAACAAAATTAGTTCATACAACACTCGTTGTGAAATCGAAAAATAACAACTAACAGGTGTTGTTTATCCCTGCATTGCGTATGTTTACACTCGTTTGCATATGAACTCATAGGTTTTTTCCCTTGTTTTTCGATATTTTGCTTTTATCATCATACTACGAAATATTACTTCATAATTACAAAACTTTGTAAAATTTATTTGCCTAATTATAGGATAGGAATCTTCAAGGTTCACTGACACAGTATCCATACCGCCATTTCACGTATCTTTCTAAGGACGGCAGAAGCAAGAATTTTTGCACCTTACAAAAAATCTTAAACTCACCTTCCGGCCTACGAACCAGCGGTATTGAACATGAACGTTCTTTATGATAACCACTACACCAAATATGACCCATGATTGCATACAGTTATAGTTATCATCATCTACAAAAAGATAATAAGAAATAATTGTTATATTTTTTATTTACCACATTTTACTACTGTCAAATTTATTAATTATGAGATAACGAATGAAATTTTAAAATTTAAAATATTATGCAAGCACCAAAGACGCCTTCGCGGGTTATAATTATCGTATGCTCATAAGCATTTAGAAATTAAAATTTGCATTAGTTAAAATTTACAATAAACTAGCTTTTCGCTAGTGGAATTTGGCCTGCCACATAAAGTTTCGTGATAGATCATTATAAATAAATAATTTAATTTTTTTTTAACTATAAGTTACTCGTAGATCTGAAATTTCAGATGTCTAACTTCCAAACTGACGGATTCAATACAATCTTTGAACCTCAATTATATTAAGGGGGAAACCCTTGGGGGTGGAATTTTCCAAATTCCTTTCTTAGTGCTCATTTAAGCTACACAAAGAACCTATCTGCGAATTTCAAGATGCCAAGTTCAGTGGTTTCTCCTGTGCGTTGACTGGTGGGTGTGCTAGTCAATAAGTTTACAGTTTTATATAAACTTCGTCTGTGTGGTGTGTTGATAAAAAGTAGCCTATGCCCTACCCCAGCCTTGAGATTATCCATATCAAATTTCATCACAGACGGATCAGCACAGCCGTGAAGCATAAATCGACACTGATTAACAAACGGGACGGACAGAAGTTTCTTTCGTTTTATGTTGTTCGTGTTAGTAAAGGATTAGTACGTAATGTTATTGAATTTATTGAAAACGATTACTTGGTATAACGGTTTCACTTGTCGTACGACAGCAGCGAGAAGTGAACCATTTTACTTGATTTGTTTTGCTCAGCGAAAATATGTAGATTTTGACAGTAAGAAACAAACTTTCCCCCCTTCTTCACCCCCTTAGAGGTAGAAATTCGGAAAATCCTTTCTTATCAGATGGTTACGTCATACTAAGAACACACCTTCCAAGTTTCAGGTCACTACGATCAGCGGTTTAGGCTGTGCATAGATCCCACAAACTTTGCCCCCTTTTTCACCCCCTTAGGGATAAAATTTCGGAAAATCCTTTCTTATCGGATGCCTTCGTCATAAATAGAACACACCCTCCAAGTTTCAGGACAAAGGATTTTATATGTATAGATGTATAAATTAAAATGTATTGTTAAATTTGTGGACTTATGCCTATGTGTGGCAACATTTATATTAATAGTATCTTTCTCTAAAATTTTATCATTTAGAGCATTGAATTATGCTGCTCATTTCAAGACGGTAAATCTAAGCTTTAAACATTTCAAGTTGTTAAGGGGTTAGGTTTAATTCTTGGTAAGGACTGTACTGGTTGTAACGCTTATGTATGAAGGTATGTTCTAAAGCTACGCTCAACCGACTATTTTTTACACCAAATTAAGGTTACGGTCACTTTATTGATGCAGGTCGAACCCTAAGTAGGTCTCCAGATACCGCAGGGTTGGTTCACGGTTTATAGCAGTATAAATAATTTACCTGTCACTACTGGTTTCGAGTAATAAAACCTGTTACCACCAGAACCAATCAAGCGGCATGGGTTTAGTACATGTTAGAGTGTACTGTTTCTTGGACAAAATCATGCACACCAGACTTTTCCCACAATTAGAGGTACCCACATGTGGGTGAGCCCCAGCAGGGTCTGTAGATATCCATTGCTTTTAACAGACGTTCCTTTAGTAAATCATAAAATTCTGCCTAATATTGAGCTAACTAATATTACTGATAAGGGCTGATAAGTATTTTGTTCTGTATATCTGGCAGTCTTTAGATTATTTTTAACTGTACTATATTACTAGGAAGCGGAATGGCTCTGTGGTAGAGCACTGAGTTTCTACGCCGAAGGTCCTGACTTCAAATCCCGCTCACTAGCACTTATTTGATCTGTTAGCGGCCAGAGATGGATCCTACGGGATCTAGGACCCTCCTGGGATTCACCCAGGATCTGTACAACCGTTTTCCAAGAAACTGTACAACCTAAACCACCTATTATATTACACAAATTGTTTAATATTCAAACTTGAAATTGCAGGACATACATTTTTTTCTAACCATATTTTATAGTTTCAATAATTTCTTTCAACTATTTAATATTTTGGACCTTCAGCCCACAATATATGTGTTTCTAAAAAAAAAATCCTCTACCGTAACATAAGAAATGGCTCAAAATTGGTGAAGAGGCGTTGCTCAATTGAGACGCAGTAGAAACCCCATCCTTGATACCGCCGGATTTATTAGAGACATTATTCAACGGTAAATGTCGTTTGTTCCTTATTCCTCGGCTTCTCCTTCCAGTCGTTTATCTCGCCTTCTCACGTCGCTAACGATTCCTACTTTGTCCGTGCCCTTCGTTCCATCCGTGGCCTCTTTTATCCCTGATCCTACTGTTCCCACTAATATCTCTTCCTTATTTATTCTTTAATTTTCATTTACACCTGCACAATTGCAGAGGAACATCAAGTTTTCAAAATGGAAACATCGATAGTTGAGCCATCTTGGCCATTTTATTTTTAATCTTTTCCTTTTAAGCCCTGGGAACAGGGAGTAAGAAATATGAAGAACAAGGTGATTTTGCGTTGATGAGCGGAATGTTGTGTATTTTGCTATTTTGGCTTCACTGTCCTAGCAATGATCTCAAGGAAAAATCAGATCATTTGATCAGAATTATATTTAAGTAATAAAATGGGATGGCAGTCTGAGATCGTTGTACTTAATATATAATTCAATATTCTATATAATTCAGGCCCAAAAAAGACTGAAGGATTAAAAATAACTGTATTTTTTTTGTTTTTATTTTTTATTAATTTTTTTTTTATGTTTTTAAATATTTAATTCATGGAAATTTTTTACTTCTAAGTGTGAAATATAACATCTCTCAAATGGTGTCCATTTTCTTGCAAACACAACGTGGCTCTTTTAACCGAATTTTCCATTACTGCCCGTAGAGTTTCTGGTTCCAAGTTCCTTATTTCTGCTTGAATGTTCTGCTTAAGCTCTTGAATTGTTTGGGGTTTATTGATGTACACAACTCCTTTCAAATCATTTTCTCTGGCTATTTGACTAAAACGTAGCATATTGCAGGCGTGCCTGATGATCTTGGGGAAGCAGTTGCTGTACCAGTTGAATTTTATACGGAAACATTTTAAGATCCCGCTTCAAAATTCTTTGCAGGGATGTTCTGGAGATTCCCAATTGAGCAGAACGACGACGTCCTTCAGTCTTTTTTGGGCCACCCTGTATATCATGAATGAATAAGAGACATATCCCTCTTTTCTTCTAAGGTTGACTGACCAGGAGTTGGTTATTAAATAAAAATCCTTTTTCATTTAATTTACTACATTAAACTATATTTATAGTGTCCTGATCATATCTACAAGGTAACTTATAAAACTAATTACAAAGAAAGAAAATGAGACGGTATATGTGATAGGTTATTTCTCGACAATTGCTTCATACAGGTCCCTGCATTTTGAATTACCCGCTCCTAGCCAACGGGCTGTTCTGTATCTTATGAGTAGGGGGACAATTAATGCTAAGATAACAACCCTATTAATATAGGCAATCCTAAAATTCCAGATATTGTCACATATTGCAATTTATTGTGAATATATGATTTTATAGTGGAATGTTCATGTCGTTGCGATTCTGAATAAACCAAGGAGCATTAACAAACTTTTTTAGAATTTTGGAATGTGCTGTTTGTCTCTTATGTATATGGACATGTTTTGCTGAACCCCAAAGTCCAAATAGGTCTTATAAATTATAAATTATAAACCAGGAACCAGATAAAAAACATAATATATTGTCAAAAAGATAAAATACCACTCTTAGACAATAAAAATGTTATATATAACCTTAACTGTAAAAATTGTGATAAAGAATATGTTGGACATACTAGCACACACTTGAAAAATAGATTACATCACCATAAAAATAATTTAAAACCAAACTCAAAAACAAACACCCCACTGTCAACACGTTGTAAAAACGAATTACATACATTTGATTTTGAAAAACCACGTATCTTGCACAGAGAAAACAATGTAATGATAAGAAGATTCTTGAAAGAATTATATATTAATGACAAAAGGGATAATGTAGTGAACGACAGAAAAGAAGCAGGTGAAATAAGTAAACTATATTCATCTGTTATTTTAAAGTTAAAAAGAAAATGATAAATAGGATGATCTACTTTTTAAAAACACAGATAATATAACCTAACACTATAACCTCCCAACAGTTTCCTAGATATCCCTTTTCATTCCATCTGATTTGTATAAATTAAGAATTTATATAACTGATAAAATTGTATTAAAAATAAAATAGTGTTGTTAATTTAATAAATTTTATGTGCTGATTGTTTAATTTTATTATGGTATTGTTAAATAAAAATTTTTTTTAGTATTAAAATGTAAATCAAATGTAGTATAAAACAGACCAAAGTTTAAACCATTAAACAAAAGGACCATGGAGGATAATTGACCTCTAAGTAACACATTTTAAACATTAACAATGACAATAAAGAAAAAAAAGGTATCTATACTTATTTCTATTTGTGGAAATCTTTTATAAATTTATATTGATTATATTATTATTGTTGCATTTGATAATTTACAGATATTTATGACTTGTAACTTTTTCAAGTTATTTACTAAGAAGAAAGTATACAAAAATTGTTTATAGATAATTGAAAATGACATTTAATGTCGAAACGTTTTATTAAAAGCATACATGACTGGCTAAAGGTTTTTATTGTGTTAATGAAATATTATAAATAAGTCGTTTGTTTCGTGAGTCAAGTGAAAATCTTTAGTCTTGAATATGTGATAGTTGTTAATAACGTCTTGTCGGTTCTTGTCTTTTGAAGTTTGTATGTACCATGGTTTTTGCCCAAGTATTGTCCAAGATGACGAACACAGTTTTGAGAAGGTAATTCGTCATTGTCAATTATGATTGCTGGACACGAATCTTACATGGCTATATTTTCAGGCATTTATTCTCATTTTCCATTAGTAGAACTATTTTTATAGATCGATTATATGATTTTGAAGTGCTAGAGAGGCTTGTTTTGGATCTTTGTAGGAAGAAATGATGGCTATATCGTCAGCGAAGGAGAAGATGCTGGTACATGGGTGGTCCGGAATATTATTATCGTCATGATAATATTTTTCTTTGGCATCAGCTAATTATACAAAACTTTAATATTGCATATTTTTTGCTATATTATTATTATTATCTTTTGGTTGGCAAAAGTTATCGAAGTCAGTCTTAAACATTACTTTATTAAACAAAAGTACAAATTACCCGATATGCCTGAGTGACCTAAAGGCATCTATTACTGTTAATTTGCACTTTTCATTATTTCTTCAATGACAACCATTGTTTTATTTGCTTCATTGAAAATTAACTTTTTCACTAACTCTCTTAAGTAACTTTTTATATGAATTTATGATCTAAACATGATTAACTAGTTAATCCTTTTCGCCTTACCATACATATTAAAAAAAATATAATTAACTGGTAAATTTCTAAATATAGAACATTAATTATATTATATTTTACATTGATGGAAAGTGTGCCTACATCCATCTTTAGGAAAAGAAACAGATATCTTAAAAGTTTTCTGTTTGCGTAAAAATATTCCATTACTTTTAATTTATTCTTCAAGTTCCAATATTTGATTAATAGTTCGTCTGAAATGACTAAACGTAAAAAAATAAAAGAAAAACACCAGATACTAGAAGTTGCACAATGAACACCTGGACAAACCAGCTGCGCAAACAGTAAAAGAACTATAAGAAAGCTTACGGGTAGAAGCTAAGCCAGTTCAGTCGAGATGAAGACCTGTTCTATAGCTATTGTAGTCCTCTTAGCAGGTTGCGGCCTCGCTGCTAAAATAGGTAGTCAGGATTCCATCTATCAATCCTACTGGCCAGCTTGTAAGTATATTACAGAATATAGGCAGATACTAACATACAATGCCTAACATTGATTAATTTTTTTTTTTTCACCAGCCGTAACTGACAGTGGTTACTCAACCCAATCTAAGCTCAGCGCCGCTGAATCAACAGCAGCTTCCCAGTCTCAGGAATCTTCCAACAGGGGATACTCCAGCATTGGTGGCGGTTACTTAGGTTATGGTGGCTCTGCAGAAGGTTATGACCAAAGTTCCAAATCTGCTTCATCATCCAAAGCCAGTCGTTCCTTGAATAAGGAAGACTCTGCCACAGCATACAACACAGTTGCACCTGGAACATGGGGCTCATCTTTAGGTATCGGCTCAGGTTACTCAACCAAATCTAAGCTAAGCGCCGCTGAATCTGCAGAAACCTCACAGTCTCAGGAATCTTCCAACAATGGATACTCCAACGTTGGTAGAGGTTACTTAGGTTATGGTGGCTCTTTAACCGGTTACGACAAGAGTTCAAAATCTGCTTCATCCTCCAAAGGCAGCCGTTCCTTGAATAAGGAAGATTCGAAAACAGCATACAATACCAACATTGTTGCACCTGGAACATGGGGCTCACCTCTAGGTGTCGGCTCAGGCTACTCAACCCAATCTAGGCTCAGCGCCGCCGATTCTGCAGCAACTTCACAGTCTCAGGAATCTTCCAACAAGGGATACTCCAACATTGGTGGCGGTTACTTAGGTTACGGTGGCTCTGTAGTAGGTTACGACAAGAGTTTAAAATCTGCTTCATCCTCCAAAGGCAGCCGTTCATTGAATAAGGAAGATTCGACCGCAGCATACAATACCAACAATGTTGCACCAGGAACATGGGGCTCACCTTTAGGTGTCGGCTCAGGCTACTCAACCCAATCTAGGCTCAGCGCCGCCGATTCTGCAGCAACTTCACAGTCTCAGGAATCTTCCAACAAGGGATACTCCAACGTTGGTGGTAATTATCTAGGTTATGGTGGCTCAGTAGCAGATTACGACAAGAGTTCAAAATCTGCTACATCCTCCAAAGGCAGCCGTACCTTGAATAAGGAAGATTCAAAAACAGCATACAATACCAACATTGTAGCACCTGGAACATGGGGCTCACCTTTAGGTGTCGGCTCTGGCTACTCAACCCTATCTAGGCTCAGCGCCGCCGATTCTGCAGCAACTTCACAGTCTCAGGAATCTTCCAACAAGGGATACTCCAACAATGGTGGCGGTTACTTAGGTTACGGTGGCTCAGTAGCAGGTTACGACAAGAGTTCAAAATCTGCTACATCCTCCAAAGGCAGCCGTTCCTTGAATAAGGAAGATTCGACAACAGCATACAATACCAACAATGTTGCACCTGGATCATGGGGCTCACCTTTAGGTGTCGGCTCAGGCTACTCAACCAAATCTAAGCTAAGCGCCGCCGATTCTGCAGCAACTTCACAGTCTCAGGAATCTTCCAACAAGGGTTACTCCAACGTTGGTGGTAATTATCTAGGTTATGGTGGCTCAGTAGTAGGTTACGACAAGAGTTCAAAATCTGCTTCATCCTCCAAAGGCAGCCGCTCCTTGAATAAGGAAGATTCGATCACAGCATACAACACAGTTGCACCTGGGACATGGGGCTCAACAATAGGTATAGGACCTGACTACTCAACCCAATCTAAGCTCAGCGCCGCCGAATCTGCTGCAACCTCACAGTCTCAGGAGTCATCTAACAAGGGATACTCCAACGTCGGTGCTAATTATCTAGGTTATGGTGGATCATTAGCAGGTTATGACAAGAGTTCAAAATCTGCTACATCCTCCAAAGGCAGCCGTACCTTGAATAAGGAAGACTCAAAAACAGCATACAATACCAACAATGTTGCACCTGGAACATGGGGCTCACCTTTAGGTGTCGGCTCTGGCTACTCAACCCTATCTAGGCTCAGCGCCGCCGATTCTGCAGCAACTTCACAGTCTCAGGAATCTTCCAACAAGGGATACTCCAACAATGGTGGCGGTTACTTAGGTTACGGTGGCTCAGTAGCAGGTTACGACAAGAGTTCAAAATCTGCTACATCCTCCAAAGGCAGCCGTTCCTTGAATAAGGAAGATTCGACAACAGCATACAATACCAACAATGTTGCACCTGGATCATGGGGCTCACCTTTAGGTGTCGGCTCAGGCTACTCAACCAAATCTAAGCTAAGCGCCGCCGATTCTGCTGCAACCTCACAGTCTCAGGAATCTTCCAACAAGGGTTACTCCAACGTTGGTGGTAATTATCTAGGTTATGGTGGGTCAGTAGTAGGTTACGACAAGAGTTCCAAATCTGCTTCATCCTCCAAAGGCAGCCGTTCCTTGAATAAGGAAGATTCGACCACAGCATACAACACAGTTGCACCTGGAACATGGGGCTCAACAATAGGTATAGGACCTGACTACTCAACCCAATCTAAGCTCAGCGCCGCCGAATCTGCTGCAACCTCACAGTCTCAGGAGTCATCAAACAAGGGATACTCCAACAATGGTGGCGGTTACTTAGGTTACGGTGGCTCAGTAGCAGGTTACGACAAGAGTTCAAAATCTGCTACATCCTCCAAAGGCAGCCGTTCTTTGAATAAGGAAGACTCTGCCACATCATACAACACAGTTGCACCTGGAACATGGGGCTCAGCATTAGGTTTAGGCTCTGGCTACTCAACCCAATCTAAGCTCAGTGCCGACGAATCTGCAGCAACCTCACAGTCTCAGGAATCTTCCAACCGGGGATACTCCAATGTTGGTGGCGGCTACTTAGGTTATGGTGGTTCTGCAGCAGGTTATGATCAAAGTTCTAAATCTGCTTCATCTTCCAAAGCCAGTCGTTCCTTGAACAAAGAAGATTCTGTCTCTGGTTACAGTCAGGCTGGATATCCCGGATATTCCTTCTATGGTCAAGCTTGAGCTAAATTTATTTTAGTCCGTTATTGATCGCATAGTATCGATAATATATATTGTGATGCTTTACTTATTGTGTAGAAATATTATC
Organism: Troilus luridus; assembly: GCA_964056705.1. Classification (NCBI taxonomy): domain Eukaryota; kingdom Metazoa; phylum Arthropoda; class Insecta; order Hemiptera; family Pentatomidae; genus Troilus; species Troilus luridus. The sequence goes on along the minus strand of OZ057416.1, from coordinate 102,073,434 downwards.
GCTACTAATTGTACAATATTATAAATATTTTAATTCATTAAACTTATAATAACTAAACCTATATATTTATTTTCTTATTATGGTTAAACCCTTTTCAAAACGTCGCTTTTCAAAACAATATATTTTATATTATTATGGCTTAGCTATGCTTTACATAAAGTTTATTGACATTTATTTTAAATTCTATATTTTTGGTACAACCGTATTACAAAGTATTCTTGTTTTCTCTCAAAACCAATAAAAAAAGAATATAATACATATGATACCATCAAATATTTCTGACAACGACCAAAATTCGTATTAGTGTCGAGGTTTATTAATCTTTACACTAATCACTTAATGAAAAAATAAAAGAGCAGTAAAACAGGATTCGCCAATATATATATATCTTGATAGAGATATTTAGATATCATGGATAGACAGGAAGAGAGAAAGAGAAATAAAGCTCATCCAAAACTGGCAGTCAACAAGATGCCAACCATATAATGACGTATCATACCTCCATCATAGCCCTAATGCAATTATTGGTTCTTAAGGTTATAGGACAGCAGTTGGGAAAATTTTTAACAATAACTAATATAAGATAAATTGCAAGAATGAGAAATGCACACACTAAATATCAAAAATACTACAAAGGATAATCAAAATAAAACAAATGATAGAAAAAGTAAGGCACGAGAGAAAAGGTCACTATTAAGAACTCATTGAACGGCTATCTAACGAAATACATTGACCCAGTAGCTGCCCTGTAAGATTCCTTATAGTTTAGTAGTTGCATTTGGGTATTGGTGGTGGTGGGATGCTCTCTCTGAGTGGTGTCATATTTTTCTATTGGTTTGAGTTGTGCTTAATTTATTTGTTTGATTTACTATTTTGATGCCTGAACTAAGACGAGGTGAGAAAACCTCAGGTTGGTATTGAAAATATTTTTAAACAGGACGCCTAAAGAACAGTGTATCGCAGTTCTATTTGAGCACGAGGCAGTGGAAAGTTTTGACTTTGAAAACTCAAAGAAAACTCACTTGATAAATTGGCCATTAAACTAAATTCTTCATCTAAACCTCGTAAAAAATCTTCAAAGCTCTGTGATGTTTTATATCTGTAATATTTTATTTATGAATACTATTTTGTCATTAAAGATTAAACTGAAGTTAGCAAAAAAAAAAAGATCATTAATATAGATATATTGTTTTTATAAAGTTTAACATAACGTTAGGCATTTTTTTTCACAACAAGGCTTTAAAGAACACGCAAATATCATAACCCTAATGCTTCTTCTTCATCTCTTTTCTATTTTCCCTCATGAGCTTTGCGTGGTTTAGTTTTCTCTCCTCAGACCGCGCAAGACCCTTTTTGGGACGCTTTTTTCCCACAGGAAACTTTATTCCCTTGAGCGACCTTCTGTATTCATCCCTGTCAAAACAATCTTGGTATATTAGCCTCACTTGGTCCATATGATCCTTAAGTTGTTTGAAATATCCTGTTGAATTTTTGTGACAGTGGATTCGCTAAAAAATGTTATAGTTTAGTCTTTCAGGATTGATCCTCATCATGTGTCCATAGAACCTTAGCCTTCCACCCTAACGTCAGTTTCTTCAAGTCTGTTATTTCCTTATAGATTTCTTGATTCGACCTCAACCTGTATCCTTCAGGTGTTTTCCTAGGTCCATAAATTCTTCTGAGAATTCTTCTTTCTATTTTCAGAAGCCTCTCTAGGGTGGGAAGACAAGAGGTTTCTGTTCCATAATGTATCACCGGCTTGATGACTGTGTTATAATGTCGTATCCTAGCTTTAATAGATAAGTTATAAAAATTGTTATAAAATTTTTTAAAATTGTTATAAAAATTACTGGTGGCGAAGCTTCGCCACCAGTAAGAAGCTTAATTTCTCCAATTTGGCGACTTTTCCCTTAAATCCTTCTCTCTCCGGCCCATTACTGCATATGATTTATTTCTCCTAGGCATTTTATTTGTTAAATCTAAAAAAAAAGGAATTTATCACTAATTTAAAGAATTTAAAACTATTCCTTAAGAAACTGATATTTTAAAAAAGACATTTTTGCTAATATCTTCTTTATCAAATATCTTGGCACTTCCTTCTACAATTAATTACTCTAATAAAATTTATTATTTTGGTAAAACTACATTCAGTTTGAAATTTTGGTAAATTCATGCAATTATTTATCGAAGTATTTTTCATTTTTAAGTCTGCAAATTTTTAAACAGTTTAGGAATTTCACTCAGCTGATTTCTGTTCCATCAAAAACGAATTGATTATATTAGTCAATAGTTTATAGTCATTCATTTTATTTTTATAAATGACGTTATTTACCAACTATTCCGGGGTTAGTTGTAAAAATTTAAAAAACAAAAAAGGTATGAGCAATTGAGAGTACCCATTTTCAAGATAAATTTTAAAATTATTTATAATCTGGATCTAACTTCCCATCTGTTGGAATAAAACATTTTTTTTGAATAAATAGATTTACTAAAATAGAGTAAGTAATAATATCGAAGTTGATATAATATGGGCATGCACGGAATGACTTGTACTTTTTTGACTAGTTACTTATTTCAATATAATTCAAGATATAGTTTGAAGCTTGAACCCCTAACTTCCCTTCTATTTCGCGGGAAGAGAATTCGTCCTGCACTGAACAGTGGATTCATTACCAGGATCCGTGGAAACCAATTTCCAGCAGCGGCCTCTTACATATTAGATTAGTCTGGTCCTTATCCAGTGTGGCATTGCCTACTCTAACACACCTGGCTCCTTAGATCTAGCTTTATTTTTATTTTTATTGTTAATCAATAACAATTAGTTGTTATAAAAAAAACGACAAATTTATTTGCAATCGAACATATATAAGCAGCATAAGTGTAAATACATGTTCCGGACTTCCTTTACATGTTTAAAGAACAGTGAATTTAATTAATTAAAGTTATCTTTTATAAATAAGTTTTACAATAGCAGGAAAATGTAGAAAAATATAATAAATGAAACAAAAATAAATAAATAATAATAATAAATAATAAGTAAATAAATAAAAAGGATAATAATAAAGTAAATAAATACAATAATAATAATTAAATAGAAAATAAATAAACAATTAAAATAGCTATAATATAAATACAGATATCTAGATTACAATACCTGGAAATAGTGATTTGTTAAGAAAGAAGTATATGTTTTGTTCTTTTGTGCGTGTAGCGTCGTAGCGAATGTTTATGATAGTTACCAATTTCTCGGATTAATGGGTTTTCGGAAGCTGAAATTTTTTCAAAGTATGTTTTTTGTTTGTGCGGTTTTATAGTGGGAAGTTCAAGATCTCAAAGCATAGTCGATATTTTCTTGTAGCGGAGATAATTATTAATAATCCTCATGCATAGGTTTTGTACCCTTTCTAACTTTCTATAATTTGTGGCGCAGGTTGAACTTCAGACAGGTGAGGCATAGGTTATCAATGAGCGGATTACTGTTTTGTAAAGGATTAGTTTGTTTTTGGGGCTTAGCCTGGATTTTTTATTAAAATGGGGAAACATTTTGTAGATGTTTTTTTTTTTCGCTTTTTCGGTTATCCTGTTGATGTACTCTGTGAATGTTAAGGACTTATCTAGAATTAAACCGAGGTATGTTACGGATTTAGACCAGGGAATTTGTTCGAAATTTAAGATGATGTTCTGATCTCTGTTGGTCGGCGTTTTGTGAATATTATGGCGGCCGATTTTATTGGATTGACTTTTAGTTTCCACTTTTGGCAGAATTAATGGAGTTTTTTAAAAGATTGTTGTAATCGGCGGTAAGTGGTGTCGTCTGCGTAAAGCGATGTGGTTACTTTTGTATGTTTTGGGAGATCTGATATGAACAGGTTGAATAGGATTGCAATATATTTTATTTTTATTTTATTATTTTATTTTATTATTTTGATATTATCATTTTATTTTACTTTATTATTTGTTTTTATTTTATTATTTTATTTTACATTATTATCTGTTTTTATTTGTTTATTTTATTTTACTTTATTATTTGTTTTTATTTATTTATTTTATTTTATTATGTTACTTATTTATTTAGTTTTATTTTATTTAATATTTTTATTTTATTATTTTATTTTTATTATTTATTTTATTTTATTCCTATTTTTTATTTTTTTTATTTTTATTGTTATTGCTACTTAGCGCTATTACTTATTGCCTACTATTTTACAGAGTGTAATAATATTTCAATAGTGTAATATAAAAATTGTGAAGAAATTTGACGTGTTGCTTAAAGCTACATCAATGAGCGAATGGAAGAAAGTATTTCGGACCAAAATAAATCAGTATTTTTTAAGAAATATACTTATGCCATAAACTGGCAATCAAAATCAGAAATAAATTTTAAATAGTTGATTAGATTTTTCTGACTATGAGGTTGTAAAGGAACGATTTTAGCAACCTCGTAACAGCTGAGAGGCTGCTAAAATCGTTAAACACAATATTAATAATTAATTAACTTAAGCAATTCTTAATCTTAATAAACTAATTAATAATAAGGTTATTGTAATTATAAACAGAGTGTAATCATATCCTCTAACTATTACTAATTTGTCTTTGGTCTTTTTTTCAGGTGAGCTGAACTTCTTTTCGAGTGCTTGAGAGTTTATTTGTGGTATGGTATCAATAATTAAATTTATTTTTTTCTTTTAAATCAAAACTAATAATCTTTATTATTAGTACATAGATTTGATTTGTAGCCATAGACTAAAAAACGTATGGCTTAAAAAAAATGATCGCATAAACGAAAATTCTTACCGTAGAAATGAAATATGAAGTTCGAAATAAGTTTGCAATCAAATTATTATTTTTCAAAGAATTCAAGCATTTCATCACGCTTCTCAGTTTATTTCCACAGTAACACCCTTCTAGGATATTTTACTTAAAACTGTACCTTAAAGAAATTAAAAGAACGATAAATGTCCTACAAGAAAATCGATACGGGAAATCTATATATATATATTTCTGTTAATATTTTTACTTAAATGGAGATTAAACCACAATTTACTGAGAATTTAAGGAAAGTTATCTCTTATATTTTTAATTAATCTCAGGGCGTAATATGTGCAAAAAAATATACATTTCTTGGTGACTTTATTTGGCACGTATATATATATATATATATATATATATATATATATATATATATATATATATATATAGATCTTTTTTATGAATTTCAAATTACCGAATTTGGCTAATGTGAATATAATGTTTGATTTAACAATAAAAATATAACGGTAGTAGTATGTTTCACTCGGTAATCTGTATATGTTTATATTTTACTGCGTTTGAAAGTTCTGCGCAGTACTGCTGGTTCACCAGATTAACGTAGAGCGCTGAAAATTTGTATGTAAATTGAGTTGATTTTAGGCAAGTGCCTTTTGAGGCTCTCTACTTTTCACTCACAAAGGATTTTACGGGAAAATGCTACAAAAGTGAGAGGAAAATTCACTCAGAGTTTATTTACCTTTGATATTTGCAGTTTTGTTATTTTTTTAAACATAGTGACAGAGCTCTATTCCTCTCGGTTTTTGTTATCGGCACCAAACTAGACTTTTTGATGAAATTCAACTCAAGAGATTAGCCTCGATTTTTTTAAAGCTAAAGAAGTAAAGAATATAGTGGAACTTTAATTTGATAAAGAAAAAAGTAGATTGATCATGCCTTATTGGGATAAAAAGCTGTACCGTTACAACTCATGAAGGTTATTGGGTCAGTAGATAGTGTTTTTCCTACTTTTTCCAATCCAATAGTTGCACAAGGAGATAATATGGCTGAGATCACACATAACCGCCTGGTTTCCTCCCAAATTAAGGCTATAGACCCATTGCAGAGGATGGCAATTGAATATTTATTTAGATACTCTTACACTCTACATTTTTGCCAAGTATTCCTTCTTCTATATTCTTCTCTTCCTAATTATATCTTTTTTTGTAAACTGCTTTTGATTATTTCATATTATATTATTTTTGATTAGTTTTATTTCACTATATATTTCATTTCATATTTATTTTAAATTAGTTTTAACTATCATCGGTTACATGTTGTTCATTGTTGACTACATAATTATTTCTCGTGTAAGTGTAATTCTCATGTTTTATTATCTGATATTTTTTAATTTAACCTTTTGCTCACTTTATTTCGCTATTTTTATTCCAAAAGTTTATGTTTATTTATTTCCTTTTCTTAGTTTTGGCGATGGTCTGAAAATTAGATCGAAACGTTGAAAAACGAAAAGTTAAATAACTATTAGTTTTTCCTCAATTGTGGTCGATTCTTTTTTTTTTTTTATAGTGTAATATTGTTGCTTTAAGGGAGAATATTATCCCAGTAGGATATTTGAAGTTTATTTATATATAATAACTTAAAAGTTTAATCATTATGGTCCATCACAATGGTCCAGGTGGGGGTAAAAAAATTCTCTTATATGGGGAGAACTGTTTATTTTCTCCCTCTGTAATTTCTGTTTATTTTATATATATATATATATATATATATATATATATATATATATATATATATATATATATATATATAAGGTCCTGAATTGTTATAAAAAGGTTTAGGATTCAAATCCGGCTATAATAGATAAATTATTTGATTTGACCCTCCTGGTACTGACAATCCTACAAGGGTTCTCCCAACCTATATAAAATGTGTAACCAGAATTAGTGGATTCGATATCTCGGATATAATCACATTCATGCCCAACCGTTGTCCTAGAAACAGTACAGACTCTAACAAAACTATATTTTGTCTTGTAACTGTATTGAGCATGTCTGCAACCAGGTGCTTGTGCCACTCTTTGTGTCCTAATGCGCCCTCTTTAGGGAAGAGTTTCAAAGGTTCAGTTGAGTCTTGAATCTTGTGGTGAACCAAAGTGAAACAGAGTTAAAAAGTGCATTATTTCAGTCAAAGAAGACGCTATTCTACTACTGACAGTTTCCCAAGTATGTGGGGTTTGGAGTTGTATTGCTTTAAAAATACTAGAACGATACGATGAAGATATTATTTTTTAATACTCAGTTACTTATTCAATGAATTTTAAAATATTTTTTCTCCTTAATCCGTCTTTGTTCTGCTGTTTTAAAATATTTGCTATCATCAATCGATCAGGAGTCCTGATAGCTATCGTTCTGTTAATGATTGTTAGTGGAATGTCATTAACTTGTGTAATTCGGATGGAGTGACTAATGACTAATATTTATTCATTAGTAGATCCGCCTCTGGAGAGACTAATACCCTCACACACACTCAAGGGGTTGGGGATTCCGCCCCACGGGCGGGCCCCATCAACGACAAACCGCTGATTGCCAGCCCGCGTTCCAACACCCCAGCTGATCCTATTGTGCCCTAGGAGAGACAAATATAACAACGACAAAGGACTTGGGATCCGCTTAGGCTGATTGGAATGACCTCCATTGAGATGTAGATCGCCTTGGAGATTAGTGACGGGGAGCGAGGGCTCTGTTTGTTCAACAATATCAACTCCGCTCCGGGACTAGTGTTTGACTACTGTCACAGCCAGGGGTCATGTCTCTCTACTTCAGGATATCTTGACGTTTCAGGAGTGCTATTTATTTACTTTTCCGGTGGGATAGTACAAAAAAAAATATCGGTGTACAAACTGACTGTTTCATATATCAATAATCCCCTTGTAGGAATACAGGGAGGGGGTATAACGATTTCGTAACCTTTTGTTGTTTCTTTATTCATTTAACGTCACTTTATGCTGCTATGGATAACCGGACAATGCTCATTAGGTAATTATTCCGCAGGTTGTCGCTTCGCGTTGAGTCACAAGAAGTTTTAACTTTTCATTCGTTTCCTTTTTAATATTTTTCAAAAATAAAAGTTATCATGAGCTTTAATATGGAAAAGAGAATGTAATTATGGGAAATGTGTATACTTCTGTAATCGTTTTATCCATGTAATGTTTGAAGGAATATATATCATATATATTTTTGTTTGGAAGAGAAAAGATTTGTCCAGGCCAGGATTTGAACCCGGGTCGTATGCATTTCCATTGAAGTCCTCTAAACCACTGAGCTACCAGAGGTCGTATCCAAGTCAGACAAATCCGTTCTCCCAATTTTTGCGATTTATACACGGGGAAGTATGTTCATTGAACATTACTTTAATTAGGATCTTGTTGACTTACGTCAATATATTATTTATAATTTATTTTTATTAATTGTTATTTTGATGGTGATTATTTTTTACATATTTTTGATTTAAAGAGAAAAGATTTGTCCTGGCCGGGATTCGAACCTGGGTCGTCTACATTTCCATTTCAGGGCTCAAAACCACTGAGCTACCAGGGGTATATCATATATACTTCGAAAAGTTAGTCCAATTTTTTTATTTCTTGATGAAATAATTACTGAAATCTATTCATTCACCATAAATACATTGACATGGAACAGACTTTTGACCGGGCCAGGCACCCGGGATTGCTTTACAAACTCCGCTAATTCCTACCTCCTACATATGTTCTCATCATTCAATCCTATCTCACTAACGGGTCATTCAAAGTAAATCAGAATTATCATCACCGCTGGTGTTCCTCAAGGCAGTATCCTCGGCCCAACACTCTACACAGTTAATACAGCTTACCTGGTATGCAGATGACACATGTCTATTATCAGTCATCACCGATCCAGCATCCCATATTGTACAATCCCGTATCACTAACCTTAAAAATTGTGTCAAAACGACTTCCTGTCCTCCTGTATCATTTAATAACATCCCACTGATTCCTGTGGAATAAGTCCGGTACTTAGGACTTCACCTTGACAAACGGCTAACTTGGAATCCCCAGACTAGGCTGAAACGACAAGAAACAGCTCACCGTTTCTGACTACTTCAACATTTACTAGACAAACGCTCTAAGCTCCCAATTAACTACAAAAGACTCATATACATGACAATCATTAGATCCATCTAGACTTACGGAATGGAGCTTTGGGGCTCTACTAAGCCATCGAACTCCTCTCGTATTCAATCCTTACAATCCAAAATCCTCCGTAAAATCCTCAATGGTCCTTACTTTGTAACGAAGTAATCCATTATGACCTTAATTTCCCACTTGTTGCTGATTTGGCCCGAATCCGATATCAATCTTTTCATGACAAATTTTATTTAAACTTCAATTCCTGATAATCCTCCGAAGCAACTGAAGAGAAGTTGGCCTCGTGACCTTCTATGTTGAACTTATTATTTGAGGACTGCTACTGGGTAGTTTCTCTACTTGTCTTACATGCTGATATGTACCAATCAGTATATTTACTTATTGTCTTTTTTTAATACAGTTGTAACTTTCATTAAATAAATTATTTTAAAGAAAGTAAAAACTTATCGTGAATACTTTGTGAAACTTGGTTATATAGATTCCGGCAAGTAATTAGCCAGGACTTAATTGTGGAAGGGAGCGGCTAAGTGGTAGAGCGCTGAGTTGCTGTGCCGAAGGTCCTGGGTTCAAATCCACCTCGCTGGCAGACTTTTATTAAATCTGTTAACGCCCGGAGATGGACCCTTTTGAGATCCTCTCAGCCTCTATAAAGTGGGTACCCAAAAAAAAGGGGAGGAAATCTGTTTACAGGTTTTTTATATTTCGGAGAGGTCAAAGCTAAATTTGTTTTTGGTTTGATTTTTATATTGAATCAATGCGATTATTATTCAAAAGGAGTAGGCTTTTTAAAAGTGAATGGTTCATTTATATTTCATGGGCATTTATTAATTTTCCAAAGTAAATTATTAAAATGAAGACGGGTCAAGCCCTTTTGTGCCCCACCCACAGGCTACGTGATTTGACTCAAGGGCCTTTAAAACGTGTGTTTCCGTAGAAAACTCGGATTAGAAATTTTACACGATCCCAATATCCTTCTTATGTGGTCGTAATGACACGTTATGCAATCAAAACCTTGCGGGTGTATTGAATACACATCAGCTGGTTGATATTGAATTGTTTGTGTCAATAGTTAACTGTGATTAAGTGTAAAATAATTGGCAATAATTGCGGTGTCATTTATAATTTCACTTCTGAAGATCATTGTTATTTCTGATAATGCCTAAAATTATACTTAAGATAGAATGAAAGAAATACAAAAATTCAATAACATGAAAATATCATCCCTTTATTTATAATTATAAAATTTATATTAATAAATAATTGTTTTATCTTATTTAATCAATTACTATTGAAATTGTATATCTATTTAATCATACTTTTTTTAAATTCTATTTTATTTATTTATTATTTAATATTCACTTGTACCTGCGCAATTGCGCATCCAGCAAATTTGATCCAAGTGTTTTTCTCTTTGCTTGAGTAGGTCTCTTGGCCAATGTCTTTTTAATCTTTTCTTATTAAGTCCAGGTAACAGGGAGTAGAAAAGCGGAAGAACGAGTGGGTTTGGGTGATATTGTGTCGATGAATGGAATGTTATGTATTTGTTATGAATATATGATATTATAGAGGGAATGTTCATGTCGTTGTGTACGGTGTGAATATACCATGGTGCATTAACAATTTTTCTGAGCATTTTGGAATGTGTTGTTTGTATCTTCTGTATGTGGACTTTTTTTGCTGAACCCCAAGGTCTCCTCCATATGTTCAAATAGGTTTTAGTATGCTATTATAGATAAGTCGTTTGTTCCGTAAGTCAAGAAAAGATCTGTAGTCCAGAAGATGTGATAGTTGTTTGTACCGTCTAGTCAGTTCTTGTCTTTTTCATTTTGTATGTACGCTCCATGTAAGTCTTTTGTCCAAGTATAGTCCGAGATAACGTACATAATTTTTGGAAGGTGCTTCATCGTTGTCAATTTTGACTGCTGGACACGAAGCTTTGCGTAGAGAGAAGCTTACATGGCTCGATTTTGAGGCGTCTATTCTGATTTGCCATTAATGGAACTACTTTTCTAAATCAAACAAATGATTTTGAAGAGCTATAGTTGCTAGGTTTGGGTCTCTGTGAGAAGAAATAATGGCTGTTTCGTCACCGTATTTATTGAATTGTATTTATTGAAATTTAATACTGTCTAACAATATCACAACAAGCATGAATGAATAGTACATAATGTTATCGAATAAAGACACGACGAGAAACTACCTACTTGGAGTGCTGAGATAAAAGGCTTAACTTATAATATCACGTGACCATCTTCTTTTCGGACGCTTCGGAAAATCATCGATAGAGACACTGATTCCTAACTTTAATTTTTAATAAATATAGCATTAATTATTGAAAAAATATCTCTTATAGCTTTAATTTTGCGTTTTCATAGCGTTTTTAGCTAAATAGGATAACGTCAAGGAATGGGAGTAGGCAAGCGGGGAAAAACATAAATTAGCAAAATCACTTGAAACATATTCATTTTATTATTGATGGAAACTCAACATGGCACATGTTTCTACTGTAGAGTGTGTCAGTTTCGTTATACGATCTGTCAATACAAGAATATAGCGACTAAAAAATCTTTCTGCGTCGATACTATTCATAGGGGCCCACACAGTCATCAGAGCTGCTTCACCAAATTCTCTGTTAACAATTTTTACAGCTAAGAGTAGCTGAATTATGTCTACATTGACTCCATCCCTCACTTGCTCTAAAGCTGTCTTTGAAAATAGCTGTTACCTTCCAGGAATTTACTGTCAAAAAAAGATTTGAATGTTTGTGCAAGCCTACTTTTACTTGTTAAAACAATAGCGTCTGATCGCTGAGCATTCTGGCCTACAATCGTAGGATTGGACATTTTACCTGCGTGCTCAAGAAATAGAATAGTGCTGTTGTCTTGACGGCTCAGCATATGAGATGCCAGTTTCACCGAACTCTTCTGACAACGCTCTCTTATTTGGGTTAAGGCAACCTGGTTCTTTCACGTTTTAATGTATTCATCGCTTAAAACACCATTTATCGCTTTATTTCACGAAAATATCGTTAATGCTATGAATCAGTGTCTCTAATTATCGGGAATTGAAGAATTAGCTAGGTTTGAGTGGAAATAATGTTTGTCGTGAACGAATCGATATCGGGTTAGGGCCAAATCAGCAACAAATGGAGCAATAATGGCTGATTGTTTCATAACAAAGTATGTAACATTGAGGATTTTACGAAGGATTTTGGGTTGTAAGGATTGGATGCAATATCAATTCAATTGTTTAGTGGAGCCACAAATATCTATTCTTTAATCAAACCTTGTACGTAGAGAAATAGAATAATCTTCAGTAAATCATTTGAGATGAATATTAGCATAGATAAATAAATTTATGAACCAATTATCTATTAATCTATAAAATCACAGACAGTTTACCATTGTACGGAATATTCTTCGCAAACCTTATTTTTAAATAGTTTAAGGCGTTAATCATCCTTATCAATTAGCAGTCGCGTTTTACATCTTTTGGAAAGATAACAGTTTGTTTTTTTAAAAATAAGTTTCGAAACAAGCTATGTGATATTGTGATCGAAAAATTTTCGTTTTTATTTCCTCTAGGAAATCTTTTTTCTAGCTATCATAGACAAAGAGCAGTTAAACTTTTCTACGTGTTTAAGCATATTCCCTGATATATCAATATGTCTAAAACCTCCACCAATTCTGAAAATAACCATATATCATCTACCTAGTAAGATTACTTCAAGCCCCATTCTGTTCATCAACGTTGTTGTACCACCTGATAACGTTTCTGTGTCTTTACCTAATAGAACCAAATCATCCTCTATCAACAGTTCACATAGTTCAGCACTAAGCTTCAAACCTTTTATGATGTGCCCTTACTACCTTTCTAATGAAATACTATAGTGTTAAGAGTCACCCGTGGTTGAGTGGTTAGCACAATAATCTTCTGTGCCCTAGATCGCGGGGTCGCAGCCCGTCAGGTATCCTTAGAATTTTTAAAAGGAAATTCCTTTTCTACGCCGTCCTTCATAGGGGACGTTAAGTGGCTGTCCTGGTCCTGTTCGGTGTCAGTTACTCATTAAAGATCCTTATCTTAGTTATACTTAGATTGGTAAAATTTGGGACTCACACTTCAGCATCTTACAATTTAGCCATAGCATAAAATAAAGTGGCATTAAAAAAATAAATAATCATTTTTTTTTTAAATCTTTCTTGAATCGTTCTTTCACAAAAAAAACTCAGCTCAAACAAACGAGTATGATCGAACTTCTTACACAAATGTATAACAGGTTGTAAGTATAGGTCTGCAACTTATTAGTATTCTGGGAGTATAGTTGGTCATATTTTGTTGCGTTAACGGTTTAGCTATTGCAAATATAATATAATTATCCTCTCATGGTAATATAAATGGAATTACTGTTATTTTTTAAAAAAAAAGGATATATCTACATTAATTATGAAATTAACCATAATAACACTTTTTTTGCCATGAAATTAACAACTAATCCGGGAGTTAGTTAGGGAGGCTGCCTACTTCGGCCCGGACTAATCCAGAAGCTACCTTTGGCATAGCTAACAAGAGAGCATTAGCTCCTGCTCAAAGGAGTATGCTACGCAATTATTCAGGCCAACTGAGGCCTCTTGAAAGCTGCCCATTGTTTATTAATTTCCCACACAAACAATATCTCTCTCCGAACATATTGTGCCGATTCCCCAGGACTTAAAGGGGAAGGTTTTGTTGTTATTAGCCTCTTCTTGTAGCAGTTGAAATTAATGCGCTAAACGTGGCTTTATATAGAGGTAGAAAGCTGTATATTATTTTACTGCTCAGTTGCTTTCAGCTGTTTCCAATTTAATCGCCGTATTATAATTTCTTATTTTTGAATCCCGAGAGAGGGAATTTTTATTTTAGACGTTTTTGGCGAGTTAGAAGGGTACTTCGATCATGTTTTTTCTTACTTCAATTGCTTTTTTTCTAAGCATTCGAGCTTATCCACTCCCAATGATACTTAAACTCCTTGATTATTTCTATTTGTTGTGTTCCCAAATTAAAGATGTTAGTTTGTTATTGTTTTGGCCTTTTCATAAGAAATACTGAGACCTATCTTTGTTGCATATTTTCGAAATAATTTAAGTTACTCAATGCAGTCCGATTTTCTAAATATTTATATTGACTTAGTTAATTCAATTACTTCCGCAAAAATACAAGTTGTAGCATACGTCATTAATTGCTATATATTTAGTGATATTTTTATTAACCTTTGTAAAGCTGGACGGAGACACCTAACTTCTGATCCAAAGAATTATTTCACTCTTGAACTGGTTTGTGTTCGAATTGTGTCCGTAAACTTCCCTCTGATTTTCATTATTAAATAGTACAGTTTAAAATCGCTTACTAGGTATAATAAAATTAAGTGATTAAATTATGTATAGGTTTTAAATTAGAATATTTAATTTAATTACTTTAAACTACTTTGAAATGAAGCATTCCGACGACGAAGTTTTCCCCTAGTAATGTTTAATTTAGAATATCTAAATGGATAGCTTATGATTTTATAAATATTGTTTTAATAATGGTATCAACTTTACAGAGGCTGGGTGAGCCCCTGGAGATCTGCAGTTCAGCTGATGTTAAACAATAATTTATCGGTCACACATAATATGTTCGAATTTTTATAATACGTTAATCGAAAATAAAACTTTTTCTTTTATTTTTCCTACAACATATTTTGTTGAATTATAACAAAATTAATATAAGTAAATGTGTATGCATATGAAATGTATGAATATTTAACTTGCTAAATTTGTAACTTGTCTCTAGGAATTAGTTATACGATGTTTGATTTGTTACTTCTCGGAAAAATATTCAGATATATCAAATTAATTAACGAATTGGCATTTACAATCAATGTGAAATGATTTAACTTTTCATGTATTCTGAATTTTTTGTTTTTTAATCCATTTTAAAAAACTGAGTTCAAATAGTTAATGCTTCAGTAAATAGAGAAATGTTCAAATATTAAATTTATATATTTATTCATTTTTATTTTATTTATTTATAATTTTTATTAAGAGATACCCCTAACTGTACATTATCAGATTATTTACAGAGAATATCTAAATATATAATAGTGTTTTTTCATATAAAAGAATGTTAGTAGTTTAAATATAAAATATGTAAATAAGTAAACAAAATTAAAATTAATGTAATAATAAACAGAACTACAGTACTATAAAACGGAAAACTAAAAGAAAACATGATTATATTACATTTTGTTAAAACGATTGGTGAGAAACTTTATCTATTGAGATCACATCAGAATATCTTTCAAGAGTCTTGGTTTTAGTCTTGGGGATGAACCATATATTGAACCTATAGCTACCAATACTCTTCATGGGTTGTAGTGGTGCAGATTTATATATGCAATAAAAGTGGGAATTCATATTTATATGATTAAAAATAAGCAGCTAGGCAGCTTAGTGGGAGAGCGCGGAGTTACTACGCTGAGGGTCCCAAGTTCAATTCAGGCTGTTTTATTTTATATTATTATATTTTTTATTTATATTATTATTATTTAATGCAATAATAGGCATATAACTTATAAGTGAAATATAAGGAAGTTAATCACTAAAAATTGTTTCTTGATTATGCATGCATAATTTGTTAGTATGATATTATATCTACACCCCCAGTGAATAATATAAGTATAATTTTCTCCAAAATGAGTTTCTTGTACTTAAGTCAGCGGGCTTGAGTTATTTTCGTAGTGAATAAGGGGCTAAGTAAAGCGTTGGCTTGACAAGGAGTTATTTTTTATATTGCAACTCCATTTCAAGCCAAAAACTACGAGAATGATACGATTCTGGTTATCTGAAAGCAGTTAACTCTCTCATGAAAAAATTCGACTAAGCCACTTATTCACCAGGACTGTAGATAGTGTTAGTAGCATATATCAAAATATTTATTTTTTCTAAAACTGTCTATCCTCTTTGGATGTTGGCGATTATTACGGCCCACCTTTTTTTTACCGTATATCGTAACAAGTCTTTCCATGTTAGTCCTCCCGATTACCTCAGGTTCCTCAACCAGGAGTGACCTCTGCGACCTGGGCATCTCTTGTCTTCAATCTGTTCTTGCGCTACTTTGTATTACGCATCACATGAACAAAGTATGCCAATTTATTACTTTCGATGCTGTCCAATATCCCTAGGGGCTTCTGTATTCGTTGTGTTGGTTTCATTACTGACATAGTGCGCTCATAAAAATCTGAGGATACGTGAATAAAACCACGTCTAGAATGCTCACAAAATATTAAAAATAACATTTATTTATTTATATGTATGTGATATTATTATTGTACTGGCTCTACGGTCCTACAAGAACCCGGGACTCCTCCACCACATACAACCAATCTCCGTGATCCTGCGTGAACCAATTCTCCTCCATTCTTGTACACCAAATCGCTTTCCACCACCACATCATCCTGTCATCTAATCCGAGGACGTCCTCTGCTTCGTCTGCTGTCTAGTTCCCCATAGAGCATTCTCTTTGGTATCCGGTGGTCTGTCATTCTTTCCGCATGCCCGATCAGTCTAATTCTGGCTCTCTTTATCAATCCCACCATGTCAGGCTCTCCAAACAGTTAGATAACTTCCTCGTCCCTTTTTCTTCTCCATGCCCTATTTTCGGTCACACCACCCCGTATTATTCTTAATATTTTTTTATATCTATCATATCTGCATAATAATATAATCAATAGACTATAATATCGAATAATACTTATTATAAACATGAATGTACCTATTTATACATATATATCTATACGTACCAAACGTATTTCATTTGAAAGCTACTGATATGGTTACCATGGTAACAGCTCTGGGAGAAGAACCGGGGAGGTTATTCTGATTTTTGTGTTGTTATTTAGTTAAAAAAAAAAAAAGTTTTGTAAATAGTGTCTGAATATTAGCTTTAAATATTGTTTCTGATTTTACAGGTAATGGTGTGTAGTTTTATGGGTTTGTAAAATCATTTACAGTAACATTTTGTTAAAATCAAAAACTGTAAACTTTCTTATTTTACAGAGAAACACAGTTAAGTTTTTTTTTTTTTGTTACAACAAATTCAGTGAATCTATCAACAATATAAAAAAAACATTTAAAGCTAATATTTCACACACTATTTACAAAACTATTTTCTTTAAACTAAAAAACAACTCACTAATCAGAATAACCTAGCAGGCTCTTCTTTCATAGCTATTACCACGGTAACCTTATCAGTAGCATTAAACTGAAAAAGGATTGATGTATGTCTTTTACATAAATTTATGATATATCCTTACTATCGGTTTGCTATATGAAACAAAACTTTATATTGAAAATGATAGGTGTTGTTGATCTATCAGTGTACTGTCTTTTAACACAAAACATTTCGTTGATCGATGCAAACAATGAGCATTCAATTGTTAATAACATTTAGTCACGACCTCATCTCCTCAAGAGGCCATCGTTATCAGCATTTAACAATGTTGCACTATCATCTGAATTACCCTCGCCTTAGACAAAGGGAGACGGGAGATTGATATCGACCCCGGGGCTAGGGGATGTCGGGCCGTGTTGTGGCCTGGGGCCTTTGTAGGTAGCATCGTCCATTAACTTAATTGGAATTTGGAATCGACTCACTGTTCGATATTTGGAAATGTCACGGTTAGGTTCGGCGGTAAGATCCTCTAGTCGACTTTGAATGGAAAATATCGATCTATCGGCTTACATGTTGAGTCGACTCATTAAAGGCATCGAACTTCGAGTTCGTATGATGAGAATGTAGAGTAGGGGTTTGTATTGTCCTCGCCTACAACTATAATATTGGATTTTAATTCAATTGGTAAGAATATGAGCCGGCACAGTAGGCATTAGTCACTGGGAATAGTAGTTTAACATAGAATGCTCTAAAAAAATTTAAAGTTGTTAAGGATCTTTTTTAAAAAAATAACCAATAATAATAATAATAATAAAATGGAAATAGTTGACAGGATAATTCTAATAATGGATTGAATTGGTCAGGGGGTGCAGTCAAAGATAACATAAAATAAGAAAAACTTATTTTATTGTGCCAACGTTTCGGCCTAAGCTGTAGGCCATCTTCAGGTGGTCGCGGGGGGGGGGGGGGGTGACGGGAGTCCGTCTAGTGTAGGCCGAAACGTTGGCACAATAAAATAAATTTTTCTCATTTTGTGTTATCTTTCAATGCAATCCCTGACCAATTCAATCCATTCTTATTAATAATAATAGTATATAATTTTTTTCAATGGGCAGCTACGAAGAATGAATCCGAACAGAATGATACAATGGGAATACACATATCTTTAAAAGCTGAAAATCACCTACACGTGGATTAAGGAAACTGAAATGGACACCGAAGAGTTCGAGGTCTTTCCTGATGGTATTGAGAATGCTCCGGGTTTTCAAGAATGAAAAAAGAGAATAAACGGCGCGATTTGGATGCGAGAGAGAGAAAACAACATCACGGGGAAAGATTAAAAGAGGTCTGGAAGAAAAGGAAAGAAGAATTGGGAATAAAAAAAATATCAACAAATTATAGATGTATTAAGATATGAAGGAGCGGGTAGTTCAAAGCAGGGTACTTCTAACGGGTCTGTAGAGTATTACTGTGGTAGATAAATTCTTTATTCTATGAACAAGCATCAATAAAATGGATGTCCGTAATGGTAGGAAAATGGGGAGTAAAGAGGATGATTTTGGCTAAATCGTCTTTTTGCACAATTGTTGACTTCAAAAAAGTATGGTCTATACCGTGTATTGAATCCAATAAAATACCCTTTATGAGCTGTAGCGATACAGGTTTTGTTTATAATTTATCATAAGAGATTATAACAACCTGATGATGGGGGTAACGTTTGACATCGGTAAGAAATTCATAACTTCAAATGTTGTGTAACAAATATATTTAAAATGGAACATAATGCTTATTAAATACCTTATGTTATGTGTATAATGACCTGCAGACACTCCTGTGGCTCACCGAGCTTCAACCGGTTTGCAGTATCTCCGAAAAAGCACCTCCCTGCATAACCGTTGTCCTAGTCTCTACCACGTACTGAGTCCATGGGTTTTAATGGTACAGTTGTTTTTTTTAAATTTTTATATTATGTTATTTTTAATGCACGCATAAAATAAAACATTAGTACTCTTATAGTATATGATTTCGTTAAGTGCTGAGAACTGTAATCATCTAGTACTCAAGGGCTTTAGAAAATAATTCAATATTACGAAATATTATCCACTTTTTGATAATGTATGCTTTATTTCGTACTTGTCTTATTATAAGTAGGGATAGTGAAAAAGATTTTAAGACAATCGAGATATTTCAAACTAGAAAAAGGGCTTTATGAAATTATGTATGGGCTGTATGTATGATTTAATTGTATTTATCTGATATCTAAGATCTCTCATCTAATATCTAAAAGTATTCGTCTGTTGTGAGCATACTCGATTAAAAAAAGGCCAGAATATTCAACTTTAAGATACTCCTTAGATTCCTTTTTTGAACAATTATCCTCGATTCTTTCCCGGGGAACTATAATTTTCCGACTTCTCTTATTCATATGGGACATGGGCACACCCCCGTCTAAGCTGTGTTCCATTGTAGGGCCACATGGCGCTTGTTTATAATAGCCTAGCCCGGTCAGTTGAATATATGTGCATAGTAACGGCAGGTGTTCAGGTGTAAGCAGTCTAATAACTTGTTAATACCTTTGTAAACTGATACTAACAGCTGTTGAATAGTGTATTGTTTATGTTTGCCTTACTATTTAAAGATGTGAATGAACTCTGTCTCTTTGATAAGCGAAAAAAATTCGTAGTATGTATTATATTCTGTTTCATAGAACCTAGTAGCATTGAAGTAGTTTTTAAAAAATAACCTGTTTTCTATTTTATTGATTCCCTAAGCTGTTATTTAATACAATATTTAGTTTTATATAAAAACTTCATTTTGTTTTAAGTTTTTTTAACCGGGAATAGACGAACCACATTCAAATTTCCATTTCTCATTCACTTCTATTCGGTTCATACGTTCACTATGCTTCCACCTCCTATCATTGAACAACGGTTGTAGAGAAAGGTGAGTTGTCCTAGATTACACTCAACCACCAGATTTTCACTCTTATTTTGGGTACCCTATTTGTAGTGGCTGGTCGAGCCCCAGGAGGGTCCGAGATCCCATAATATTAATTTCCGGCTGCTAACATGCTAAATAAAAGTCTCGCCAGAAGCGGGATTTGAACCAGGATTTTCAGGATGGCAACGCAGTGCTCTACCACTCAGTCTTTTTTCTGAAGGCCTTAAGATATTTTTCTTCCTTAGGTACTAGGTACTTTCCTCACATGGAAGTTTCAAATACCTCTTGAAACATTAGGTTTTTTGGGTTATGACGTTATTCTTTCGAAGGAGCGATATATAAAAAGTATATTATTTCATCTAGTCTTGAGTACTGCCATCATTTAGTACTCAGGTGCTTTATAAGGTACCCAATATCGCGAGGCCAACCTTCCCTGTGAATTAGAAGCGGCAAAGCGGTTGCTCCGGACGACACGAGTTAGCCTCCATCAATCTCCAACGGTGGTAATCTGTCCTTTCAAAGGAGCCTTCCTCAGAACTCGAGGGTCGGAATGGCCCGTCTCGTCTCGTCCTCTTGGCAATGCTACAATTAAGTTTTGTACCGGAATTCACCTTTGTTTTACAAATGACAAAAGCTGGTTCTAATTGGAAGTTTTAATCATTTGTACAACAATCGTTAATTTTAGCCATAAAAACTATTCTAGATTCACAAATTAATTCCAATTTTCAAAGTATTTACGCTTTTCATCGATGTTTTAATTTTCAAATACTAAAATATCATTGAGTTGTATCATAACTGCATGAGCAGTAGCAAGGATGGACTATGATGATGATGAAGATGAGGTATCATATCATAGTATTCAATATTGTTTAAAAAGTATTTTATTAGATTAGTCACAAAAATATCTATTATCATCATATTTTCTTTAAGCATTATTTTTTTATATTTTGTAATACCATTATGATTTAATAACAGTTGAAGAATACTACTATTTTGTAACAACAAATATATAAATAAATAAAATAAAAAAGGCTAGTATAGGTAAGGCAAAATAAATAAAAATAGGATTTTTTATAAAGTATATAATTTGATAAAGTAATTACATTTTCTAGAGAAAAAACATTAACTTATCAATTAGAAACCTATTCAATTTTATAAATAATACTCAATTTTTAGAGATAAAAATCATTTAAAATCAAAGAACATGCATTAAAAAGAAAAACTTATTCATGTTTTTTCCCTCTTTTTTTCCCTTATGGGTACTCATTTTAAAATGTTTTTAATTGTATCGTTTAATCGTGTAATGCGTGGATAAAATTTTAACTCTTGTTGATATTAAATATATTAATAAACATAATTGAATATTTTAACTTTTTTTGGCTAATGTTTTCCCTGTCTTCATATAATTTTTCCATTTTATTTTGGGTTACATAAAGAGATAAAAGAAAACAAAATTACTGAGGCTGAAAAGCTAAACTAGAAGGATTATTGTAATAAAATATTTTTATTGTAATTTCTTTTTCTTCTTCATTTTTTACATTCCCTTATTTGGAGACGAAGGGAATTTTATTCACGGTAGCTTACAGTCAGATAATTCAACTACATTTATGTACACACCTAGAAAATAGATTGGAATATAAAAATAATTTTAGGACCTTTACAATAAGAATAACAGATGTGTTCAAAAATAATTGAATATATATTTGACCAAGGGACTACATCATAAGAATCATACAGCATTTACATAAGTACTTGAAAATAAATCAAAACTAAAAGTTAAGTTCTGGTAAAGGAAACAAATAGATTAAAATACAATTTAAAGCACATAGCATATAAGAAAAAAAACCTGCACCACTAGTACCCGTGGACGGGTTTGGGGTTCAGTACATGGTAGAGACTGTACTGTTTCATGGACAACGGTTCTCCAAGGAGGTGACTTGTTCAAGGTCACGCTCAACCGGCAGATTTTCGCCCTTTTTTTTAGATCCCTATTTTTATAATATTTTATAGAGGCTGGGTGAGACCTAGGGGTGTCTTAGATATGATATGATCCATCTCGAGCTGCAAACAGACTAAATAAAAGTCTTGCAAATAAAAGGTTTGAACCAGGATTTCCGTCATAGCAATTCAGTGCTCTACCACTGAGCCACTCCGCTCCCAGGACATAAAATCCCACATTACATATATAAAAATTAATATCGTTTTAAGTGAAGAAAATTGACAGTAATTCATCCATTACTTCTGGTGGATATGAGCTATTGATTGATTAGAGAGCATCTGTTTGGCGATTCAGGAGATTTAGGAAAAGCATGGATTTGAATGTGGATAAGGAAGAAGCATCGCGGATATCAGGTGGGAGTGAGAAACGAACGTTCGAATGTTTTGATATATAATCATTTCCTCATTCTTTGTCCACAAAAAAAGCACTTACAACGCAATAAATAACGTTGAATATTACTTTCAATTACTTTATTTCTTAAAAAGGTTCACAATTATTTTGTTTCTTTAGATGCTGATTTTCTTTTGTTTTCTTCCTGAAGACGAAAAGGTATATAACTGAGTCATTGTTTAAAGTCACTTTTTCCTCTGCTTGTACTTTTTATTAGTACAATTAGACTGTCTTATGATATAATGAATATGATAAAAAAGCCTGTATATACATCACCACCACTCAGATACCTTTATACTTTTGTATTTTATTTTAATATTTGCCATTTGTAATTCTATTTTTTATCATCATTACCATATTCTTTAATTGTTATAACTTTCTTTTTTATTAAATCTTTTTATTTTATTTATTTATATTATTTTTCTTTATTACTTCTTAGTAATATTCTTGTTGCATATGCATTTTAACTTTAATGATTACCATATTTAGTATTTTTAACAATTATTTAATTTTCAATTGTCTGTATTTTGCATATTTTAAACTAACCTGCAATGAAAATCGAAACGTTAGCTATTTAATAGACATTTCTTCAAATCTAAGAGAAATTGATTGACCTCCACCCGCACCATTTTCTCCCACTTATATAATAAAGATCAACTATTATCATTCAACATTGACAATGAACAATTTTTGAAATATTTTATGGAATTTTTTAGTTAATTTTCAACCATCGAAGATTCTAAATAAAACAATAAATTGATAAAACATATTTACATGGTAACTCAATATCATTTTTTAATACACATGTTTTGGGAATTAAATATTAAGGACAGCTTTTGGACTCTTAGAAAAGATTGAAGTAATGTTTTGGTAATGTGTCGGCCTAGTTGGCAAAACAAAATAAATCTTCAGTAAAGAGGGGATGAATGAAGCTGGCCAGCCAATGGCGCTTCGTCTGTTAGCAATTTCTTTCTTCCTTTGTTTTCGTTTTGTTTTATCTTCTTCTTCTCTGACCCGTTGGGTTTCCTTCTCTGTCTTCAAGAACCAATTACATTCCTGAGCACTTTCTTTCATCCGGTCGGGTTCGATTCCTCTTGCTTTTAAAAGTGTTTTTCTCAGAGCGAATTATGACCTGCTGGAAGTTACTTACGGAGCCAGTTTGTTACAAGTTCAATGTAACAATAACTATGGCATAAAGTAATTGATATATAATTAAAGTTTTTTTAAAAATTAAATAGCCGTTATGAATCGTAATCACCTCATTATGGTGATTACGTTGAATAGTTTTTCTTTTATCCGCCATGCTTCTTCATTGGGTTCATTTAAATCCTTGCTTTTCCAACATCTCCTGACGTACCAAAAGATTTCTAAGCAGACCAATCATTCGCTTGAATAAATCAGTATTGAATAATCGATTTCGTTGCTTACGCGTTTTTTGTTTATTTTTCCCAAAGAAGATGTAGACTATGTAAAGACTTTATTGCACGCTTTCCAAATCATTTATTTTATCTACTAACTGTTGTTATTACTGGTTAAAATCCTGTCAATTTTTGTACTTTTTAGTTATTTCATTTCTATTTTTAATTTTTGTCACTCTTAAATACTTCATGATTTGTATTATTATGTAGCCTTCTGGCCAGATATATATTATGTTTATGATTCTGTTCATTTTGGTTATTCAAAAAGGACTTGGTCCCAGAATAAAGTTTGTTTTCTATTATATTCTAGTTTAATTTCTTTATTAATTTAACATAATTTTATGCTGCTATGGCTACTCCGACGTTGCAACAGTGGGGTCTTAAATGCTTCCTATCCATATACGATAAGTATAAGGACATTCCTAGGGTTACCGATCGAGCTTCAAACACGCGGCTTTAGACATAGAAGGGTGTTCTAACCATTGCGCCAGAAGAGTAACCCATAATACAAGATTAATATTAATATTTTAAAAAAAGTTAAAAATATTAATCATGCTCTTCTTTGCTATGTTAATGTGTTTAATCAAGTATGCTATCCCACTAATTCCTGTAGAACAAGTCAGGTACTAAGGACTACACCTTGAAAAACGCTTAAACTTGGAATCCTCACACTAGACTGAAACGATAAGAAACAGCTCGCCGTTTCAGGCTACTTCAACAATTACCAGAAAAACGCTCTAAGCTCCCATTTAATTACAAAAGACTCATATACATGACAATCATTAGACCCATCTGGACTTACGGAATAGAGCTTTGGGGTCCCACTAAGCCATCGAATTCCTCTCGTATTCAATCCTTACAATCCGAAATCCTTCGTATAATCCTCAGTGCTCCTTACTTTGTTACGAACGAAGTAATTCGTAATGACCTTAATGTCCCATTTGTTGCTGACTTGGCCCAATTCCGATGTCAACCTTTTGATGACAAACTTCATTTCCAATCAAACCCACTAGTTACAAACCTCGCAATCCTCCGAGGGGTCTGAAAAGAAGATGGCCTCGTGACTTTTAAGCTGATATTTGACTAATATCACTGGGTAGTTTCTCTACTTGCCTTTGCCTCTGGACATGATTTATCTTTCATTATATTTACTTGATGTAATCTGTACCTATACAGTTGTAAATTTCAATAAATACATTTTGTTAAAAATTAAGTACCCGAAGATTTCCAAAATTTAAACGAAAATAAAACAAAATTAATCTATGATTAAATAATCTGTATAACAAACTTGGGAAACATCATAGTACTTATATTTCATTATAAAATATTTTAGGTGTGCAATGATTTGTATTAAATCAACACCACGATTTATTGGATTTTGTAAAATAAGAAATTACAAAATGGACCACAAAAATACGAAAGGACTAATCTTAAGTGATGTTGAAAGGACGGTTAAGGGAAGAAAGGGTCTACTAAGAAACTGTCGATGTAATTGGAGAGAATTTATCGGCTTCAAGAAAAAGAAAGAGAGAAATAAAATAAAAAAATATTGGCCTCTTTGATGAAATCTTGATCTAATTGCGGAAGTCTACTCTAATAATAGACTATTTCATTTATATAAGTGATTCTTAGTCCTTATTAAGCAACGCACAAGAAGAGTAGAATGAAATAAAATAAGAAACTTTAGCAGAGGGAAACTCATACGATAGGACCCGCTTTTGTAGAGACTTGGTGAGCCCCAAGATGTTCCTAGTAGTGATGTGTCGGATATCCGAATCCCCGAATATCCGAGGGAGAAGAAAGATCCGTATCCGTTTCCTAATCAGTGACTTTTTTATTGGATCTTTTACCTCATTAATTTTCAATAAATAGATGAAATTTTATATAGGGTATTTTTATATTCACTGAAAATCTCTTAGTTACGTGTTAGTAACCCTATAAACAGCAACTTGTGTACAGGCCAACGTTGGAATGAAAAAAAATTCAGTCCTCCATACAAATGAGCGATCAACTGATCTTGGTTTGTGAGGAGAAACGGAATTTTTTCTTTCGTTTTCGACGTTTTTCCATAACAAAAGTTGTTGTTTATGATGTTACATAAACGTACCGAAGAGCTTTTCAGTAAATTTATAATAACCCTGAATAAAGATTATTAGGTAACAATGAAAAACTATTGACATTTAACATTTGACTCAGGCAATCCTTTCAAGGTTTAAAAAAAACAACTTCTTTGTTCCGAATTTTATAACTCACTGCCAAACACCAACGTTACCAATGCCACGCAGTGCAAGTCGAAAACTCGAAACATGTACTGTCCAGTCTGTCACTCAAAGCGTCAAGTGGCGATAACTATCAAGGTCAAAGGAAAAGTTAAGATCCGTATCTGCGGATCTTGACACCAAATATCCGTATTCGGATCCGTATCCGTGGATATACTTTGTTAACGATCCGGCACATCAATAGTTCCTAGATCGAATAAGACCCATCTCAATAATATCTGCCAGCAATGGGATTTGAACCCAGGACCAACGGCACAACAACTCAGCGCTGTAATATTGAGCCATTTCGCTCCTTATTAAACATAATAGTATGGTAAATATTAAGGTTCTCTAAATAAACAAATAATGAGTTATTAGTTTCAATAAATACTCAAGGCATCCCTGAAGAAATAGCCTTTAAATTGAATGATCATAGCAGTATTCGAAGGCATTTCAGTACGAATAACAAGTTGCAGTCCTTTTAGAGGAACTGAGATTTAGCAGGATCGGTTTTATTCAATTTTTTAAAATAAATACTGAACGTTAGATAGTTATTGTTAATTTTTTTTTCAAAAGTAACAACATTGAATCGGATAATAATTGTGGATACTGTTATTCGATATTATTTTGAAATAAATTGGTGAAGCAATTAAGTTGTTAAAATTTAATTAAAAGGGTTTTCAAACTTGATTTATCCAAATAAATGTGGACGGTGGCTTTGCAGAGGACGGAATGTAATCCATACAGGCCCGGGTTCGTTCGCCCGGTTCCATCAAATCCTTCATTAGGGCTAACTTAATGGCTTTGAATATTTCGGACCAGTCCTTTCGTTTTGATTTCACCGATTGTTTTTGTATTCATACTCCAGCATTTCAAAAAGAATTAGAATATATAAATATATGTATTGTTTTTTTGTTTATTTGATATCAGTTTTAGTTTTTCTATCCCTGTGTGGAGAACAGATGAAGTTTAACTTTAATAAATAGAAAAATATAGAACGAATTTCTTTTCATGCGCGTTAATTTTTTGAGATACTCATTTAAATTACATGGTGTAAAATATTCTAATAATGCCCATGAAATGCTTAAGGTAACTAAAGTGTTTAATTTGATAAGGATAAATACTGTACTCGTCAAAATAGCTTTCCAAATACCGCATTGTACCTTATCATTTTTTTAGAAGATAAAGTAGGTAAATTAAGCTATCCATAAAAAAATAGATATCTGCTATCTCTTACTTTTTTGTAGATCAAATAAAAGAAGAATATACCGCCATGCATTCTTTCGATATATGACAATTATCGTTATATTCCAACCCATTTACACAAAACATCGACAAATTAAATAACAAAAACTTTCTCGTGAATAGCTCTATCTATTAGTGAAAACCGCATGAAAATCTGTAATTATTGAGTTTACCACGAACAGACATACAGACGCGGCAGAGGACTTTGTTTTATAATATGTACAGATTCATTGATGGAAAGATGTTATGGGAGAGGTTATACCAGTACATGGTTGCAAGTAGATATAACACGTACAGTAGTGGAACGAACTACACGAAGTTTCAATATTCATAGATGTCAACTTCACTAACGAACCACCAACCTAGGGATCTGCATATCCACTGCAAGTACATCCCTAATCTAGGGCGGATGGAGTTGTAAGGTTTAAAAGTTATATATGGGTTTCTCAGTATGGACGATTTTTAACATATGAAGATACTAGCTGTGTCCGCGACTTCGTCCGCGTGGAATAGTGACTTTGGGCAGCGTTTTTAATTTTTTAGGCTTATTGCTTTGCAAATAAAATACATAATTACATTAAAATATGTGTTTTACTGCTAATAGTTTATTTAAGTACATTTTTATAAACAACGTTTTGTTTTCCCATCTTTTGCCAAAACTACTTTATGCATTAAAATCTGAGTGTCCCAATCCCTTCAGTAACATTTATCAAGCCTCGAAAGTGTCGGAATTGGAGAATTAAAATCAATTCCAACAAGTCACATCAAATTACCTCTACCCTTCGCCCAAAACCCATGACTTCCTGTCCTACTGTATCTTTTAACAGTACTCCACTTATCCCTGTAGAACAGATTCGCTACCTAGGACTCAACTTAGACAAACGTCTTACTTGGAACCCTCATACAAGACTGAAAAGACAAGAAACAGCTAGACGCTTCCGACTACTTCAACACATACTAGATAAACGCTCAAAGCTTCAGATCAATTACAAAAGACTTATTTATGTGACTGTTATAAGACCTATATGGACTTATCCTTGCAATCCAAAATCCTTCGCAAAATCCTAAACGCTCCTTATTTTGTCACAAATAAAACCATCCATAAAGACCGTAACGTTCCATATGTTACCGATTTAGCCCATTCCAGATACCTATCATTCCATAATAAACTCCAGGCCCATCCAAACCCACTAGTTTCCATCCTTGCATCCAATTCCATCCCGGACAATCCTCCTAGGCGTGTGAAGAGAAGACGGCCTCGGGACCTTATATTATAGAAATGTTATTAGAGTGCTGCCATTGGGTAGTGGCTCTACACGTCCTTTCATGTATCTAGTTAGTCATGTAGCCCATGTACTAGATGTATATATTACAGTTGTACAATTCAATAAACAAAATTTAAAAAAAAATCTGAGTGAATTAATGAATAGCTAATTTAAAAGACATCGGAGTTATTAAAGTATATTAAAACTACATCATTTATAATTTTCAATATTAAAAATTCGTTCATTAGAATACTTCTCTTATAGTAGAATACTTTATTTTATCTGTGTATATTGTTTAACTTCAGTTTCAATAGTTAATTTATAAATTGCAGCGATGTGCGCAGTTTCGGACCAGGGACCTGAGTGAGAAGCTAGGGTACGAAGTACAGGTTCAATGGTCACGGAGTAGAAGGGAATAGGAGAATAATTAAATGTATATATTCTTTTAGTGCATTATAAACGTTGTAAAAACTCATTTTATGAAGTAAATTAAAGATTACGAAAATACACACGCAAACCAACTACAAAATTAACGTAAACTGTGGTGTTTTACTAATGATTCTATACAAAAATCTAGTTACTTTATTTAAATTAGGTTAAGTAAGCTAAAAATTGTAATGATGTTGTTCGTTATTACAAAATAAACAGAAGGAGTTACCGTTATTAGGTGCCTACCTATTGTCCAAATATACAACAAATAATAATGACTTAATAATATCCAACTAGATTCGAAAGTATTCTTCTTTTGACGAATGAAATAAACAAAAAACGACCCCCAAAAAAAATACATGATCAATAACCTAACCCCAAAACTGTTTTTATTTCACGAAGAACATTAACCTGTACCACTACAACCCATGAAGGGTCTGGGGATCAGTACATGGTAGAGACTGTACTGTTTCATGGACAACGGTTCTGCAAGGAGGTGACTCGTCCTAGGTCACGCTCAACCGCCAGACGGAAGGAGGGCGGCCAACGATGGAAGCGCATACCTAAAGCCGTACTCTACCCCTGTTTCACACATAAGTAGTAATTGAAGTTCTGTACGTATTGTATAGCAATCCTCTATTAAATCTGAATCATTAAGCATACATCTCAATGAATATAATAAATCATTAATCGTATTTCAAGTTGTATGAATAAAGTATATTTATTTTAATTCTTTTGGTGCTTACTTACCCCAGATGGACTAGATATTTATGAATAATATATTGAGGTTTTAAATAATTAGTAAATTGGTAAACACACAACAGACCTCTGGAAAAGAATCCGATTAAGAATAAAGTCAGAAATAATAATTTGAGTAATCATCTTAAATGATTACTCTGGCATCCCAAAATCAATTAGAATATTTAAAATATATTTAAGACTATGAATATATTTAAGAGTGGAGTAAAAAAAAAAACCTGTACCACTACAACCCATGAAGGGTCTGGGGTTCAGTACATGGTAGAGACTGTCCTGTTTCATGGACAACGGTTCTGTAAGGAGGTGACTTGTCCTAGGTCACGCTCTACCGCCAGATTTTTCCCTCTTATTTTGGGTACCCTATTTTAATAATATTTTTTAGAGGCTGGGTGTGCCCCAGGAGGGTCCTAGATCCTATATGATCCACCTCCCGCTGCAAACAGACTAAATAAAAATCATGGCCTGCAGTGGGATTTGAACCAGGATTTCCGGCATGGTAGCTCAGTACTCTACCACTGAGCCACTGCTCTCCCCACGAAGAACATTAATTAAGCAAAACATAAAATCGTGTTAACAAATCGTATTGTAATCAATTTGCAGCTGAAAAAAATTTAATATTTCCAAACGTTTTGCAAAGTAGTCTGCCCTCACTTAACTGCCCGTTCGGGTAGGCACACTTAGGTATATTTCCCCACCTGCGCACATAAACCTTACACATTTCCATAGAAACTTTTATCCTTTATTTTTATTTTATATTAAATGGTAAAATGTTTACAAACTTTGAACGTCATATGTATATATATCTAATCAAAAGCCTAAAAAATAAGTTTCAAGCTTCTAGCTTCAAAAATGACGAAAATTACATACAAATCTTCATCCCCTCTTTCAACCCCTTACAACCCTTTTTTCGCATTAAAAAGTAGCCTATGTCCTTTTCTCGGAGCTACTTTCACATTTATAATATTCGTATAGACAACATGATACGATTTCCCGTATTTCCCTTTTTTTGTGGGTAGATTTTCAAAAAAACAACGACAAAAAACAACACATATTTCTTTATTTTTAATGTAGAAGCTAGATATTAAATTTCATGGTGCTTGCTTTAAAAATGAGTTTTTTTTGTCTTAATACAAACGTTTGTCACCCTTTTCACCCTCTTAGAGGGCGAATTTTCAAAAATCCTTTCTTAGTGCGCGTCGGCCTTATAAATTGTACCTACTGTTCGAATTTCAAGTCTGTAGCTTATGCCGTTTTGGCTCTGCGATGGTCTTTTCAGTCAGGACTAAATCTTATATATTTAGATTAGGTATTTACAAATGATATCTTTCTATTATATGTAAGTGTTTGTAAGATTTGTATACATCATCATTTGTATCATTATGTAGCCTTCTGGCCAGATATATATTATGTTTATTTTTGTGTTCATGTTTTTTATTCTAAATTAATTCGGTCCCAGAATCAAGTTTGTTTTCTATTCTATTCTATTCTTTTCTAAAGCAAAGCACTATTGCTCCTCGTTGTTCTCATCAAGAGGAGGATATTTTCCTTGAATTAACTCCTGCGTAATCGAGGCTCCTGCTCCTGGTAGAGGTAAGGAGCTATCTGAAGGGCCAGGAGAGAGATAAGCCCCCTCCAATCTGTTTGGACTGGAGCAAGTCCTTCCTAAGTACCTCGCGCCACGGCTCAGCCAACAGTCCTCGAGTACGATCCAGATCTGAAACTAAGTTCCTACTTGGCCAAGATTAGAGGTCTTCGTGAGCTGTATTTCTCGGATTAGCCATCGAGAGGGAAATTACTACGGTTTGGTCTCATAACATTTCTAATCTGGAATGTATCGAATATGTGATAGAGACTTTTATTTCTTGCATTTATACGAATAGTAATAAGGAGAACTGATGGTAAAGACAGTATTGTTTTTAAGAGTTAACAAACAGTAGACTTGACTGGTTAGAGATACTTAAATTTATTGTGAAATGGACCAATGCGAAAATATTATACAATGCTTTTACTGTTACAAACTAACTAGATAAACTATTATGGACTAAAATTCAACATTTTAACTGACAATAATCTTTACTCCACTCTTAAATAGGAGAGGAGTGGCTCAGTGGTCAGCCGGAAATCCTGGTTCAATTCCCGCTGCAGGCCATGATTTTTATTTAGTCCGTTTGCAGCGGGAGATGGATCATATAGGATCTAGGACCCTCCTGGGGCCCACCCAGCCTCTATAAAATATTATAAAAATAGGGTACCCAAAATAAGGGGGAAAAATCTGGCGGTCGAGCGGGACCTAGGACAAGTCACCTCCTTGCAGAACCGTCCATGAAACAGTACAGTCTCTACCATGTACTGAACCCCAGACCCTTCATGGGTTGTAGTGGTACAGGTTTTTTTTTTACTCCACTCTTAAATATATTCATAGTCTTAAATATATTTTAAATATTCTAATTGATTTTGGGATGCCAGAGTAATCATTTAAGATGATTACTCAAATTATTATTTCTGACTTTATTCTTAATTGGATTCTTTTCCAGAGGTCTGTTGTGTGTTTACAAATTTACTAATTATTTAAAACCTCAATATATTATTCATAAATATCTAGTGCATCTGGGGTAAGTAAGCACCAAAAGAATTAAAATAAATATACTTTATTCATAAAACTTGAAATACGAGTAATGATTTATTATATACATTGAGAAGTATGCTTAATGATTCAGATTTAATAGAGGATTGCTATAAAATACGTACAGAACTTCAATTACTACTTATCTGTGAAACAGGGGTAGAGTACGGCTTTAGGTATGCGCTTCCATCGTTGGCCGCCCTCCTCCCGTCTTCTCGCTCCTTCCTCTTCGGGATCTTCTCAGAGAGTGTTTTGTTAAAGGTGGAGTCTTAGAACCCTCTTTGGTATTTCTTCACCTAACTTGACCATGTTGGCAAGCCATTCTACCTGAGCGACCTATTTCTTGCAAACGGTCATTTGCTCATTGTGCAAATATATATTTATTTGTATTATAACACCCAGTACGATACATAGCACATGATATTCTACCTCCTCTATCTCTCCACTTTACAATATTTTTGAGCTGGTATATAAACATTTAATATATGGTGGGTTGGTCAAGGAAGTTCCATTGCTCACAACATGGAAGCAATGTAGCAAACTTAGGGGTTATGAACCGGCAATTACTCGCAAATCCTTAGGTCACCTATCCTGTCTCATTACTTAAAGGGACACGTCCATAAGGAAGAGATTTTTTTTAAGTACTAAATCCCCCCCCCCGGCTTGATTCTATAGCAGTTCTCCTGAATTTCAGTTGGAAAACACTCTATTTTATTCTGAAAAAAAAATTTAATAAGTATATATAATTACTATACATACAATCAGGGGATTGAAAATATATATTAAGGGTGAAGAATTATTGGTTTAAATTCTTGGTTGCGAATTCGACATTCAATTAAATAATTCTTGGCATAAAGCCTCGTTAGATCTATTTATTACTGTTAGGACTTCAAAGTTAACGTTTATTTACTTTGTTATCTCTACTCTTTCAGGCCATTATTCACATCACTAGCATTTCTTGTTCTCATTTTTTTATATTAAATTTTTTTTTTAATAAAACTAAAATGGATAAATTTATAAAATTAACCATATACTATGATTTTGCTTTGCGACCAATAAACCTCACTTTTCAACAAAAAAATAATTTGACAAGGATAATTATTAAAAAAAATTTAGTTACTCAAATGAACTTTGGAATGTTCAAGTAAAACATTTTTTCATTAATTTTTTTAAAGGAAAAATTTAAATAATTTAAAATTTTAAGAAAATATATTAATTTAAATTTATTTTTCTTTAGGTAAAAGATCTTGAGTGCTTTGGACGGTTTTTCATTGTAACTATTTTGAATTTAAAACCAGAAATATTATTTAGATAATTTATTGCATAACGAATTAGAAAATTGTTATTAGATGATTAAAAAGGTCAATTTAAATTATTAAATATCCAGCTAATTGAAAACAATAAAGCCTGTATAATTTGGTTTATAATTATCAGGGGAGTGGAGTAGCTCAGTGGTAGAGCACTGAGTTGCCATGCCGGAAATCCTGGTTCAAATCCCACTGCGGGCAAGACTTTTATTTAGTCTGTTTGCAGCCGAAGATGGATCATATGGGATCTGGACTCTCTTGGGGCTCACCCAGCCTCTATAAAATTTCATAAAAATAGGGTACCCAAAAAAAGGGGTAAAATCTGGGGTTTGAGCGTGATCTAGGACAAGTCACCTCCTTGCTGAACCGTTGTCCATGAAACAGTACAGTCTCTACCATGTACTGAACTCCAGACCCGTGTACGGGGGTTGTAGTGGTACAGGTTTTTTTTTTTTTTTTTGAGAGAGGTTTCAGGTTTGGAATATTATTGTTAGTAATATTGTGCTATGATACTTGTAATAATGCCTGCACATACTGGGTATGTTCGTAGTTCATTTATGATTGAGTTCTTTGAAAAATAGACATGAAAAAGTACATTTCTCGTGTTAAGTACTTTATTTAACGTGCTTAACCCCGAGAAATAAATTAAATTAATAAATATTTCAAAATATCTTATTAATAATGATATTCGAGTAGAGTATTTTCTGTTTTTTTTTTATTATATCACACCTTGAAAAGAGGATGTTATAGGTTAGGTTAAATGAAAAAACATTCCTTTTCTCAAGGAAAATAAAAGGATTAGGAGTTTTCCTCTTTTTATTGGAAAATTCCTTACACGACTTTGTAAAAATCTGAAAAAAAAAATGAAGGGGAAAAATCTGTACACCGTTGAAAAATGTACTTCTTTCACCTTCACATCCTTTTAACGATAAAA
Organism: Troilus luridus; assembly: GCA_964056705.1. NCBI lineage: Eukaryota > Metazoa > Arthropoda > Insecta > Hemiptera > Pentatomidae > Troilus > Troilus luridus. The sequence goes on along the minus strand of OZ057416.1, from coordinate 102,038,730 downwards.
GTATTCATGGTATGTATTTACTCTTATTGAGATCGGTATTTGTTTTGAATACTTCTGTTCCTTCATTGATTTATGTAATGGAATTATTGCTATTGCGAATTTTTTCAAAATCGGACTTTTACAGGTGTATTCATGTGAATTCGTTTTGAAGTATATGTGTGTGTGTGTTGTCGTAATTAAAATAAGGACCGTGAATTACGGGATCTGGAGAACCTTCTTGGGTTACCCAGTCTCTACATTACATATATATTAATACCTGTAATGTTATTTTAAAGGGACTTGTCCCAGAATAAATAAACGCTTTATTATTATTACATTTGAATCCTCTGAATATCTGGCATACCTCTTCCTTATGACCATTTAATACCCTTCTATTGAAATTACAGCTCATAACAATGAGACGCTGGTTAAATATATCTAATAATTATTTTATTTAAATTTTTTTTAAATCGGTCTGTTTGCAGTCGGAGATACCTCATATGGGATCTAAGACCCTACTGGGGCTCACCCAGCCTCTATAAAGTCGGTACCCAAAATTAGAGGGAAAATCTGGCGGTTGAGCGTGGTCTATGACAAATCACCTCCCTGCAGAACCGTTGTCCATGAAATAGTACAGTCTCTACCATGTACTGAACCCAAGACCCATTCACGGGTATTAGTGGTAAAGGTTTTTTTTCTTTTATATATTATCAACTGTAATTTAATGTTTTACAAGCATTTTATTTGTATTGTTCTTTAATATCTGTGAGTTTAAACGCTTATTTTAATAAATATGTTTGTGGCTGGAAAAATGTTTTATTTTTGCATTTATTGTAAAACAACATCGTTATTTTTTTATAGACTTTGTCCCAGAATAAGAATTATTTTCTATTCTATTCTATTATATATAGTGAGTGTCATCCATCCCCTTTACAGGGAAAATGTGGTGGTTGAGCTTATGAAAAATGGTTCATTAGCCTATTGCTCAGCTAATATATCGAGACTGGTGATGTTTATTACTACATAAACTTTGGATCATGACGAAAATGTATTGTAGTTAAAGTTTGTTATACACGGTCTCGGAACAATAAATTATTCTATTCTATTCTATAAAGGAGTAACTCTTGATTTGGTGAAAATATGGTTGTATCGGTACTTAGAATGAAACCTATACCCTTCATAGATTATGGATTAGTTTTTATTATACCCAAATATTTGGGTTACATAAACTTATGGATGGGCCGTTTTTAATTTTCGTACACTATATACGTTAACATTATAAATGATGCTTATTTTCGTCCTACCTTAACACTGTAAATACCTCTCACCACAATCATCTTGCAAAATTCAAGATGTTTCATGAATGTTCATTTTCAAAATACGAGTAAAATCAATACCTTCCTGTGAATAACAATGCCTGAATTCCCTCCCTTTTGAAACTATTCCCAGAAGTAAGGCTAATTCGACAATAGTTGCTGAAACACGCCAAGGAAAAATCGCTCAGATTTAACATCGACGACTATTTTAGCTGATCACGATACTCCCTTCCTCGGGTCGACCAACTTATCGATCCATCTCCACCTTCGTGCTTCTTTAAGGAGGTTACTTTAAACTAACGCCTTTTTCTCTGAGCTTTTAAGCAATTTTACTTTCTTATTTGTGCCTTTATTTGAGCTTGTCAACGCCTACAAACTAGCTAATTTTTAATCAGATTTTCAACGAAAATTGATATTCTAACGTTTAATCTTTAGTCGTAATAAAAAAGTCGATTGCAATGCTGTATTATATTTAACAATTTGACATAAATTATATTATATAAATATGTATTTGTGTGTGTATAAACATGCCTAAAGAGGCTAACTTGATAATGTCCTTCATATTAAATCACACTTCAATTCATGAACAGTGATGAATTTGGTTAGATCCGTGGCTTATTAAGGTCAACTTAAAGTTCACTTAAAACAGTGGTAACTTTATACATTTAATTTGTACGTAATAGATTTAGTAATTAGATACTGTCAGATGCAGATGCGCTTCGAGTATGTTCTATATTCTATTATCTCATTTATGCTCATGATATAGACTCAGATATTATTCTGAATATCAAAAAAAAGATTTATTAAAAACATGCGTCAGTCCATGTTTCGAAATTTGTCTATTTGAATTTCATTCAGTCATTAGCCTATTAATAGAAAAAAGGCTCTTTTTTCAAATTAATCAGCCTAAAAGCCCGTTCATGGCACCCGGCTCTGTTTAAAGATTACATTTTTTATCCTGAATTTTTTTCTTATTCTATTTTGCTCTATTCGCCATAGCTTCCTCCCCTCCGCCATGATTACATTTGCATATTTTTACATAACCCAAATCTGTCCCTATTCGCTATGACTATAATCTGAATTCCAATCATTGAAAGCGTCCCTGCGAATCCTGTTAAATCATCATCTACAACACCATAAGGTTTATAGTCTTCCGAAGTCACATGTTAGTCCTTCTTGTACAGGAAATTTACCTGGACATATGGTCTCTCCGAACTGTTCATCTTTTTCTTCTTGTTAATGAGGTAACGACTCTCTAATCCGTATTAATGGTTACCCTGGTCTTTGAATATTTGAAGGAACCCCAGACAAGGATGTTCAATAACCTAAGTTTGTTTTCGTAAACTCTTATGGTTTTCTTTGGCATATAAAAATAAAATACTTGAAACTAATAAGAAATGAACTAAAGGTATAAGAGCAAAAGGTCTAATGTTTCATTGATTCAGAACCCTTGGCATTTCACTTAATTTCGTTGTTCTCCAGTAATATTTTGTATATTACAATGGTACATGGATGTGCATGTGGTATATAAGCTATGTACTTTATGGAAAACTCCCAAAACAGAAACCCTCTAAAATATATCAAAAATACCTTAACAATTGACGTTTTACCAGTCAACCAGTTTATATAGAAATACACCGAAAAAACTTATATCAATGAAAATTAAACGCAGTATAACTCACATCAACAGACGAAGAAGATACATAAATCAAAGACTTCACAGCCTCATTTTAAGTCGTTCTACGAACTATTACGTGTACAATCGAATAATTTATGTCCTCGTGATGGTGATTGTAATTTTCGTTTCTTTTGTTTTTTATCAATTGTTATAATTTTTATATATTTAAATATGAAAAGAAAAGACATGTCCAGGACCGGGACTCAAACCCGGGTCGCCCACGTCTCTAGCGTTGTGCTCTGCCAACAGATCTAACCTGGCTCGCATCTTGGTCAGACACTTTCTATTCCTTTCACTGATACCATAAACCCGTGTTCTCGCAGTTTGCGATGTATACTAGGGTAAGAATGTTCATTGAACATTACTTTAATTAGGATCTTGTTGACTTGCGTCATTATATATTATTATAATTTGTTTTATTTTATTTGTTTTTAATTTTTATAACTTAAACAATTTTTTTTTAAAAGAAAAGATATTTCCAGGACCGGGACTCGAACCCGGTTCGCCCACGTCTATAGCGTGACACATCCTTTCTTTTTACTAATCCCATATTCCCTTTATCTCTCAATTTCCGATTTTAAGTAATTTTATTTTGTTTGGGATTTGTTCTATTCATGGCCTGACGTATGTAGATGTAGATTCGTCGAAGGGTGTAGGTGACAATTAGAAGGGAAGATGAAAATACTTTGTCCGTTATTCCATCACCTATCAATCCATATTAACATGTTATTGTTAAGTTAAATAAATGCATAAAAAAAATTGATTCAGGAAATATTTATGTACTACACTTATTAAAGTTACCGTAAAGTTCAAATTAAGTATGTGAAGTATATATTTTTTTCTTATTTTTTATTTGCCATCAGTCGTGTTGTCCTATTTCCTATCAATTTCCTGATTATTTTTTAAGATTCAAAGTTTGCAATCAATTTTATTTGTTTCAATAAAAAATATTTTACTTTTGAAATAATTATCTTCATTGTTTAGTGTGATATCCTTAAGCTCCTGGCATAGTACATGTAATTTTTTCCCTCCAATGAAATAGGAAATTGCTAATACCCTATTAGAAGGAAGAGCAATTGATCATTGACTGTGGCAATTTTTTCGTTCACGGCATGAGTAGAGATAGGGGTAAGACGTAGATATTTATGGCTGAGAGAAGAAGCGTTATATATTGGACAATTAATCACCTCCTTCTCTTGGATTAATACCTAATAGTTGTACCATATCTTTCTTTTTATTACCTATTTATCAAATATCTTCTTCCCCCTTTATTCCCTCCCTTCTCCCCTCCTCGAAGTGATTAAATGCGACGTGTGTAGATTGTAATTCAATTTGTACAACTTCGATCGATCCCGAAGTTAGATTAATTCTATGATTCGAAGAACAAAAACACCAAAGAGACATATAATACTGTGGAAATAACATACAAAATTTAAATATTTAAACTCTCAATTTTTCACGCTTCTTTAGAACATAAAGAGAAAAATTCATCACCATATTCCTTCATTTTTAAGGTGATAAGATACCATCCCCTTTTATGGGTTATGGTACATTCCCCTTCTGGGATGGTGGACTGTGTATATTAAATGATAAAAATGGTAAAAGTGGTCGGTTTAGTTTTTAAGTTACAAGGATTTTCATATTTTTTATAGTTTAATTTTATTTACTTTTTTTTCGTAATCTGTAAGTGTCTGTCAAATAAGGCATATATTCCTGGATCGTTTATGGATCTCTATGTAAATCGTATAATCTATTTAATTTCATATATCTCAACTATGTTAAAAATTATAAAATTTCTTATGTTGGTTTGAGGTTTTGAAATGTTTTATTTCATTTTTCTGTATATGTAATGGGATATATTTATTTTAATGGCTAAGTTGTTTATCTATTTCTTTTATATATTAGGGAGCGGAGTGGCTCAGTGGCGGAGTCGCCTTGCCGGAAATCCAGGTTCAAATCACGCTGCAGGCCATGACTTTTATTTAGTCTGTTTGCAGCGGGAGATGGATCATAAGGATCTAGGACCCTCCTGGGGCCCACCCAGCCTCTATCAAATATTATAAAAAAGGGTACCCAAAATAAGGGGGGGGGAATCTGGCGGTTGAGCGTGACCTAGGACAAGTCACCTCCTTGCAGAACCGTTGTCCATGAAACAGCTACAACGGTACCATGTACTGAACTCCAGAAGCGTGTACGGGGCTTGTAATGGTACAGGATTTTTTTTTTTTTTTTTTTAGAGATGTTTCAGAATTGGAATATTATTGTTAGTAATATTGTGTTATGATACTTGTAATAATGCCTGCATTATTGTATATACAATTGAATATACTGGGTATATTCATAGTTCATTTATGATTGAATTGTTTGAAAAAAAGTACATTTCTCGTGTTAAGTACTTTATTTAACGTACTTAACACGAGAAATAAAGTAAATTAATAAATATTTCAAAAATATCTTATTAATAATGATATTCGAGAAGAGTATTTTCTGATTTTTTTTTATTATATCGCACCTTGAAAAGAGAATGTTATAGGCTAGGTTAAATGAACAAACATTCCTTTTCTCAAGGAAAATAAAAGGATTAGGATTTTCCACTTTTTATTGGAAAATTCCTTACACGACTTTGTAAAAATCTGAAAAAAAATGAAGGGGAAAAATGTACTTCTTTCACCTTCACATCCTTTTAAAGATAAAAGTATTCAGGGTATGTATTTACTCTTATTGAGATCGGTATTTGTTTTGAATACTTTTGTCCCTTCATTGATTTATGTAATGGAATTATTGCTATTGTGAAAATTTTCAAAATCGGACTTTTACAGGTATATTCATATGAATTCGTTTTGAAGTATATGTGTATGTGTTTTGTCGTAATTAAAAAAAGCCGTGAATTATGGGATCTGGAGAACCTTTTTGGGCTACCGAGTCTCTACATTACATGCATATTAATACCTTTAATGTTATTTTAAAGCGACTTGTCCCAGAATAAATCTCAGTCTCTACCATTTACTAAACCCCAGACCCGTTCACGGGTTGTAGTGGTAGAGGTTAAAAATGGTAAAAGTGAAAATAAAAGGCATTATAGTTCGTAGAATATAATGATAAGAGCAGGAATAAAAATTATTTACTGATTGTGATTGTCCATCTTTGAATAAAATTGTTGATTTCTGGTGGTTGCTGTTTCTCCCTACTCTACTGGATCCCTGCTTAGGGTTCTATACCTTGATGATGTGATGTATGGAGCACATATTCGCCAGTGGCTGTTCTCTTGTTCTTTTGGATTTAGAATATGGCCATTTTGTACCTAGTTGTAGGCAGAGCAACAAGTCATTTGTAAGTCGGACGGTTGATTTCTATTGAATACTTCCCCTCTACCGCTCATGTAGTGTGAGATTTCCTTCAGCACAGCCATGAACACACCGTACGACCCTCTATCATTTCTATTCTGCTATTCCATTTCATGTTTCTTTTCGCGAAGCTTTCTATAACACCTTCTTCCCTGGGATATCATGGTCTTTCTCTAGACCTTCTTCTTTCAGTCTCAGCCCCCATAATATCTTGGACAGCTTGTTGTTGTTCTTAGGACATGTCCAAAACATCTTAAGATATATTCAATATGTTTTTCTGCTGGTTCCACCCCGATGGTTTAGTTGCGATTCCAGACTTGTTTTTCCTTCAATTTTCCAATGAAATCTCATTTCTGACCACCAGGTATAAAAAAGTAAGATCCAAACTTAAGAAAGAAAATAATCGTAAAGTAAAAAAAAACCGAATTAAACACATCCTAACCTCAAACCTGCAACAAGGCACTAACCACAGGAAACATCCCACTACCTCCAACGCTCAAATGCAACTTCTGAACCAAATTAAAAATCATCGGCAAAGGTTAGAAAATAACTGCCGACGAATGTTCAAAAAATTTACTGAGGTAAGATGCGAAGTATTTAAAATCTTGGGACAAGTCCACACAATATTTTGGTGTTCATTGGCGGATTATAACTACTTTTTCTAAAAAATAGAAAATATTTCCGGTTTTCTCAGTATAGTATTTTTGCTATGTGAAATCCTTTCATAGTTTCCTATATTTCCAATCTTCACTTTGGAGATCCATCGCTTTCCTGTCTTCCTCCAGTTCTTAACAACAGGTTCTTGCTGGAAAGCCTCTTTTTCTTATTTTTTCTGAAGGCCAATCTCTTATTTTTTCCGGCCATCGAACCTTAAACCTGACCTATGACTTCTTATTGATTATTTTCAACATTGATCTTTCGGTGTTAATGGTTGCCTGGCATATCGGGCTCATCAAGTCTATCTTTGTGGGCGGTTAGCATAAGCCTCCTTAATGTACTTAAGATAATTAATGTTCTTAACAGCGTAAGTTTCGATGTAATAAGTAAGTCGATGAAGATTGTTGAGGCAATATGATGATAGTAAAGTCTTAGGATTTGGCTGGTCGGTATATACGAGTAATAATAGCATTGGCTTTAGAATTGTAATATATCACCTAATCTGTTATTCTACTACTAATGGGTTGATTGTTAGTAATATTTAGGTTTTGGGAGGGAACAATGTTGGTTAGAGTTAAGAATTAGATCATCTTTGAGTACTGATACGTAAGAATATTAAGAAACTAAGCATTTTTTGGTTTTCCTCGAATATATATAATTGCTATCACAAGGGGGTTCCGTCTGTAGTAGAGGGCTACTAGGAGATCATTTACAGCTCCAACAATATTTGCTAATAATGTTTATCCTTCCTTGTCCACTCTAGTCCTGAAACACTTCTTTCTTTTACTCGGAAGTTAGCTCGCTGATGTCAGGCAGGTCCATTCAAGGGTGAAGTGTATCCGACCACTGAATCCTTCCACGACTATTCAAATTCCCGTACATAACGACAATTTTTTAGAAGGTAAAAAAAAAATACTTATTTAAGATATTACTCAAGAGTATTAGTACTAGAGGTGGGCAAAGTGGTTCCTTTTACGGTATCGTTCCTTTTGAGATAGTTCATTCTGATGAACTAGTTCAATGAACCAGTTCAAATGAACTACATAGTTCATTTTTCAAAATAACTAGAAATGTACTAAACCAAGAGAGGAATTGAACTATGGAAAAAGGGGAAAATTAAGATGTCAAATGTACATGAAAGGTTCTAGAAAAAATAAAAAACACTTCTATCTTATTTCTAAATTTATTTTATATTATTTACATTTATGTCCGCTGTCTTTTTCCTAAATAATATTCCTTGTTCTTCCATATTATTCTTTATATTTAATTCACTCATTTTAAAAACTTTAATATTTAGTTTCTTATTAATTTTCATACCCTGATAATTGGTTTTCCCTTTTTTCTTATAAACGATAAGAAACTCGTTGCAGATAATTGTCTTGGATTAAAACACAAAGTGGGGCCTATCTGGCACACTTTTTCCTTCAATTACAAATATTTAAGAAAACTTATAAACTACTTGGTAAACTGCTATATGTGACTTAGTGATTCTAGACCATCGCTCCATGTAGTTCCTTCATGTAGAGTTGACTGCGTCTTCCGAACAGCTGACCTTATCTCTGAGAGTAAAGGTAATAAACCATAAGGGTCATTTTACTCTACCTGGCCTAGTAGGACCCTTACCATATTTGCTCAGGTACTTCACATTACCCATCGTCCATAAACAAAATATATATATATATATATATATATTTCAATTAACTAATGTTTAAACATGTATAATCTCCAAACACATATTGGCTCAAAACATAAACGATATGGTTTTTAATATCTCATTTTTAATTATTCAATGCAAAATTTGTAATTCATTGGTAATTCAAACAAGGAAATGCATTTTCACTTGATCCAATCTATTACAGACCATACTATTACAATCTACACATATAGTCGTACACAATACGATAAAACCCGAAAAAAGGAGGAACGACGGTCTCCGGCTAGTACGTGAACGAACTAGTTCATTGAACTAGATTTTCCGGATCTAGTTGAATGAACTAGTTCGTTGCTACTGAATGTAACCAATGTATGGGCATGGCCCCAGGTTCACAATATATATTTTTCATCTAATTTTATTCTTGACGAATGAACCTGACTTTACCACAAGTTCTGTACGTAGTTCCAAATGGTTTGAGTAGCTAAACTCTTCATTGTGAGTATTTTTACACTACACCTTAATTCAGTTCGAAGTTTGTGCATATGCCATTTTACCTTTTCTTGTTGATGATAACATTGGTTCATTTCAATATTGGTTTTAGTTATAATCGGATTTGGTAAACCAAACATGAGGACACAATGTGTATTTTTATAGACTGAATACCCCTAGCATAAGTTTTGCACGATAGTCGTGGTGAGTCGTTTATTCCACGTCGGTGAAGTTTGGCGTTATAAAAAATGAGCCACATTAAGGTTTTCTAAAGCTACATTTCAAATGGCTACAACATACCATGCCCGTCCAAATAGTGAACATCATTTCGATAGGTTTTAACCAGAACAGAAAACATTCCTTTTTATCTTTAACTAATACCATGTACTCCTGGATCAGTATGCTATACTCATATGTTATCTACGGGGGCCAAGGGCTGGGAGAGGACATGGTATAATCGAGGACACATTAGGGAAACTGGGTGAAGAAATAAACCCCAAAACATTTATCTAACAAAATAAAGCGGTATTATATTGAAATAAAAATTACATTCACTATTATTGATAAGGCATTAACAAAATAACAATTACAATTTAAACCGAAATTCCCAGTCAACAGGAAACATAAAACTTTTAATTTAACATACGATTCTCCGCCAATAACAGCACTAATCAATAACATATGAACTAGTATCATACTCCAGATTCTCCATCTGGAAATAATAATTTCCAAACAAAACTCGATCTATCATCTATGACAGGAATCACATCCCTCATCTATAATAATAATCATATGCACTAATACTAATTACAACTTACACATTCCCCATCAGTACTCATTACCTTATAATCAGTAATGATTTTAATAATTCCCAAACAAAAATCGATCTGTCATTTATAACATTAATGATATCCATCCTCTATAACAATATTTATATGCGCTAATAACAACTTACAACTTAAACATTCACCCTCAGTACTCAGGGTATTTATAAATGGGTATTATCTCATTAGCATTACTTAATTTCCATTTAAAACCAGTCCTCTCTTCTCTACACTTAATTCTGGGCGCACTAATACTTAATGAAAAGATTCCTATCTGTCTTGTGGCCAAACGCGACGAATGAAAAATAAAATAATTAACTGAACTACAAGCGGGCTTCACCCAGAATACAAGCCTGACTACAGTATAGAACATGTCCCTACCTTCCATCAGCTGTCTTGCTCGGTCTCGTATTTGAAGGCTTATTCGAGCTAGCGTCAACATTCTTATCCCGGGGTCCGTGAGGTGCTGAAACCTGGTGGTCATGGTTATCCCGAGAAACTCTTGAAATGAATTTGACTTTTTAAATATTCGATCCGACCCGACTTGCAGGTGACGGAAATGCTGATTAATTTCCGTATTGGACTGATGACTCGGCGTCGCCTTCTAACATTAATTAACATTTAATAAAATATATCTAAATTAACTTATCTGTGTCGTTACACATATATGTTTTGATTTCAACCACAACACTTATATTTAAAATTTGACATTCTATCTTCATTTTCCGGACCGTTACAACCACGTATAAACTCCATACTCCGGCCCTGACACACTTGCTGACTCACATAAAAAAATATATATATCTAGGCCGTTTTGTTAAATTAATGTAAATAAAATATTCACTTATCTCTGCAATAAATTAAGAACGGGCGACAGCCGGATCGAACCGAGAATTAATCTTTGTCAAGTGACTCGTCGGCCTAATGGATCTGAAATCCAACGCCTACTGCTTCAAGTACGATTAGAAGTGAGATAACAATTGGAAATAGCCCTAAGTTTTGTAATTTGTACTTCTATTTGGGTTAATTAATGTTATTTTCCCATAAACGCTTTTTCAAGTAACATTAAAAAAAAAAAAAACCTGCACCACTACAACACATGACGGGTATTGGACTCAGTTCATGTTAGTGTACTATTCATGGACAATGAGACAACCTCTAGGGTTTTCCCCCAACGAGTTGTATACGTTTTACAAAGTGAGGGTTAGCCCATAAGGGTCTGCAGATCCCAGGTTAAATCATTAAATATTAACAGATTAAAATATCCATCAAGAGAAGAATTGTTAATCTTAAGTTTTTTAATTTTTTGGTTGTTATCAATGGTGGATTACCATTGCATAAAAGTAAAGTTTACCCTTCTAAACCATTCTCTTTCTAATGTTCCCTATTTTTCAGGCATTCCCTTCGATCACGTCCCTTTCATTTGTTCTTTATATTAGAAATAAGTAATAAATCAACACATGGTGTAAAAAACATGTGTTTGCTGGAAGGCCTCCACAGGAGTCATACATCGGATAATGATTGGCCGTACTTCTCATTTTTCTTTCACCGATGGCTTCTTCCGGCTCCATTCACCTACCGTAGTCTTTTTTTCTGTTGTATATGTGAGAATACTCTCAATACTAGTATAGATGATTTTCTTTTTATCCTCTTTGGAAAGATTATTTTGCCAAATTACTGAGTATTCATTTTTATTGTCTTTCTTACCTGTTCGCAACACGTTCTCTATCAAGCGTAGAACGTAAGTACTTGAAGCATTTAAAAGACTTGCATAGTTTGTCATAAATTCGTGTATTTTTGGTTAGTTGTTGATCCAGTACATATTAGGTTATTGTCTATAAGACAACAGTTGTGCAGGAAAGATTCGTCCTAGATCACGCTCAAACGTCAAGCCCCCCACCCAATTAACAGTATCCACTATAAAAGCTGGATGAGCCGAATGAGAGTCTGCAGATCCCACAAAGCTGTTAACAGATCATATGATTCATCTGCCAAAGTCGGATTTGAACCCGGAAGTTTCAGCTTACCATTACATAAAGGAAAGAATTTATTGAGTTCTTTCCGAAATTTCTAACCCTTAATCACCTGAAGTATATATGCGTATTATTCTTCAGAAAAATCAAAATTATAACAACCCAAACATATATAAAACAGAATATAATTATAATTATAAAAATAATTATGGTGAGGTCTATCCGATTTCAATTTACGAGCATTTATAATCTGAGTCTATTTATGATTTAAACCATTTCAGATAAATAAACCTATTTACCACTTTTATTGATATATATTTTATTATTATTAAGAGCTACAATCAAGGCAATGCCCTTCCTCTGAATAGTGGCAATCCTTCAATTGCATACCATGTTTCTCTTAATATTGATTTCTCCTGCAGTCATTAATTGATTTAGTTAAAACTAAACATCATCTATTTATTTTTCCACATTGCTTGAATGCCCTATTTCCTGCTAAGTGGATGAAGAAAGTTTAAATAAGAAAACTAAGCTTATAGTGTATCCATTTGTGGCTCTCCGAAACAATACACGCAAAATAGTAATTAAGGGAAAACATGAAATATAAAAACAGTGCATTCAGTTGGGAAAAAAAGCAACGAACGATAAAGTAAAAATGGAACTGAGTTTTCAATAAATTTTGATAAGATGAAATGATATCTCTAAGAAATATTAAAGTATTGAAAACTGTAAATCAAGGTTCTCTTTTTTCCAGGCAAAAATTTCTTATCTTTTAGTTTCCTTCCTAGAACGAAACGTTGATTCGTTGATTTCCGCTGGAAATTCAACCGAAAAATGTTAATTAATTTAACATAAAACAGTTAAAAATCAATCCTAAACCCTTGAAGAAGTGGTAATTTCCTGTAAGAAATTGGAAAATGCGAAGACTTAATTGAAAAATAAAACTTACATACACATTTCATGCCTTTTATCTCACATTATTTTCTATAAATGACATAAATTATAAGGGCATGGGTGAAGATATGGGAATTGTAATTAATAGTGTTTTCATTATATCTATTTATTAGGTATATTTTGCTGATATGATTTATATAGTAAATTTTCGGATAGATCATATTTATATTTCATTTTATAATTTCATTTATGTTTTCAAAATTATATATTTGCATTTATAAATACTTTTATTTAATTACCACATTTTAATATTACCCATATTTTCCTGAAATGATTTAAGATCATAATTTTCGGTAAGAAAAGAATATTTTCAAATTGTACTTTATTTTAATGAATAGGTGATTGTTTTATATATTTACTTCTGTATTGGTTATTGTATTCTTTTCTGCCAATTTAGTTATTGGTATATATATACCTGAAATGGTTTATATCATAAATTATAGGATAGATCACATTATATTTATGTGTTTATAGTTAACATTTATTTTCTTTAATACATTATTTATTTATTTTATTTTTTTACCGTTTTGACTACGTGACAATTTCAATTCCTTCTCATTTGTTGCTTTCTTTTCCTCCAATAATCTGTCATCTTTCCATCATGTCTCTTTTACTTTTTTTTTTATCACTTCATCCCTGTTCTCCTATCGCTTGTACCCCGGAATCCCAAGTTTACCAATATCTTTCTTAAGGCATCTCTCTGTGCTGCTGCTTCGGCTTTTATGTTGTGTATTTCTGAATCTTTTTTTTTTAATTTCTCGGATCCAGCCTGTAGTTAATTTCTTTTCCCAGAGATACTTAAAGATCCTCTTTGTCAGCCTGTTGTCATCCTTTCTGTATTAATGTCAAAAAAACGCCATTATTCTTTTCCTTATTCTTTCTGTTTTATTCTGAGGAGATACATCAGAATTTAGCGTTATGTATTTATTACTGCTCTTGGCAATGTATAACACAAGATACAAGTGATTTTTTTTAACTACCCTCATGAGATTTTTTAAAAGTTGTTTTCTAGACATCCTTCCATATGTCTATAATAAATCACATGGGTGATAAGGGTTAAATGGTATGAATATTATTTTGATATTTAAAAAATGTTAATTCTGCCAATTTAAGGGTTATTTAATATGAATTTTTACCAGGAATGATTTAAAATTAAATCTGTTGAAATAACACACTGTCTTTTTAAATTACATTTTATTTATTATTATTAATCTTTTCTAAATTACATTTTTGTTTTTTTATTTAACATCACTTTATGTTGCTACGGCCAATCGGACGATGCTACAGTGGGAGCTCTAAATTTTGGCTATCCAGAATTAATTAGGATAGCGATTTTTAACGAGTACCTGAGTACAGGCTAGGGACACCCGTTTAACGTCCCTTCCGAAGGAGAGCATAACCAAGTATTTTTTACTCCCTCTAAAAAGTCCTTGAGGCCCAGGACGGGCTACGAACCCGGGATCTTTGGCTTTGTAGTTTGTTATGCTATCAACTAGATCACGGGTAACGACTCAAAATTACAGGGTATTGATAAGTATGTTTCTTTTTTAATTACGACAATTTAATAATACTTATTTAAATGGAATGACTTTTGATACTTTTTCAGAGAGAACACATTCCATTTATAATAATTTTTCAATGTTTTTCTGATTATACTTCAATATTGTAAGAGTGTTTCTGAAATGATATTAGATCGGAAATTTTCGGTGAGGACACATTTAAATTCTAATTGAAATATTAATATGTTTTTCACAATTATTAATTTAATTTTATAAAATTAGCTAATTCAAATTATTTACATTATAAGTATACACAACAGTAAATCCATTTTTAGATGCTTGAAGTGCGCTAAGAACCCACTTAAGCGCATTCCGTCACTAAAGAATGTCTAAATACCTGGCTAGCGAGGCTGCCTTGTACAACTCATTACGATACGAGGCCTCGCGAGGTGAAGATCCCTTTCTTCTATTTTGTTTTCCTTACCGATTCCGATTTAGCTTTCTTTTATTTTTTCCCTCCGTCCCTTCCTTCCTTTGTTTTATGGCCTTCCACTCGTCTTCGAGACCGACAATTCGATTCAATTTAGCGGGGTTATTTCTATGCAAAGTGTTTTCTATCGGAGGGGAATTGCATTTCTTGTAAAGGCCCTAGACCGCTACGAATGGAGCACGTACATCAAAACCAACTACGTAGCAACATTGTATTATAGTTCCTTCTCTAAAGTTCTTTACAACTGTTGCAAATCAAATAATGAGGTATAATTTATAAAAAGTTACTTTTTTGTTGTTAATGTCTTTTAGTTTGCTATTACTGACTTATTTATGCCGTTAGACAAAATATGGCTCTGTTTACGAATTGAAAATAAATGAAATAATGCAATTTTTAAAAATAATACAAGCTATATTCCAATAGGAGAATGAAATATGGCTACGTTTTAAGGGAACAAAAATATGTATTATTAAATCTATTTATTTTGGGATGCTAAGACTAATTATTGAAGATAATTACTCAACTTATTATTCATTTAAATGTTCTTACTTTATTTCAAATAGGATTCTAATGCAAAGATTGGTCGTGTGTTTAACAGTTTACTAACCAATCAACTTTATACCCTAATAATAATTTTAAAAAGTATGTAAACTGGACTGAAATTTATCTAATATTTCATTAACACAATAAAAAACCTTTATCCAGTCAAGTATGCTTTTAATAAGACATTTCGACACTAAATGTAATTTTCAATCATATATACAAAAATCTTGTATCCTTTCATCTTAGTTAATAACTTGAAAAAGTTACAAGTCATAAAATCTTTTTTTTAATTATTGTCATTATGAATGTTTAAAAATGTTTTACTTAGAGGTCGATTGTCATGGAGGACAAAATATGACCATGGAGGACAATTGACCTCTAAGTAAAACATTTTTAAATATTAATAATGACAATAATGAAAAAAAAGATTTTATGACGTGTAAATTTTTCAAGTTATTAACTAAGTGAAAGGATACAAGAATTTTATATAAATAATTGAAAATGACATTTAATGTCGTAACGTCTTATTAAAAGCATACTTGACTGGATAAAGATTTTTTATAGTGTTATGAAATATTAGCTTAATAATAATTTATGGGAGATATGGAATTACATTCACAGTTCCCCAATTTCAACTTCCATAAAATTATCAATTTTTTTTCTCTCGAAGAAAATCGGCTTGTAAAGAAACAAGTAGTAAACCGATGGTGCGAAATCTGGACTATTTGTGTCTGAGGCGGGTTTTCGAAGCCATGAAGTTCTTTAAAGCTCGACGGGAAGGACGAGCATTATCTTGTTGGAATAAAACTCATTTTCGGTTGATCAAAGCAGGCTAACGCTCTGACAACTTCGCGTACAATCTTTCCACTTATTCGCAGTAGAGTTTAGAATTCATATAGCATCCATCAGGAACAAAATCATGAAGAATAACAACTTCAAAATAAAAAAAAAATGCAAAGTATGGAATTTTATTTTTAAATTATCCAATTGCAGCAGCCGGAAAAGCAGTTTATACCGCGATCTAGCCATTGCTCACGGGTATTAGGATTTCGCCAGTAAACTCACTTTTCATTACATGTGACAATCTTCCGGTAAAATCTCGTATTAGAAGAGGTTGTCAATAAAATTTACAAATTTCTAACTTCTTAGCTGCTTGCTGAGGAGTAAGTTAGTGAGGCCTAAGTCTACAGCATTTTTTCACTTACCTAATGAAGCATTGATGGCGACTCACAGTATCTTTCGACATAATACACTCCCTGGCAAGTTCGCGAGTATTTGCGGGTGGATTTGACTCATAAGCTTTTTGCAGAATCTCGTCAATATCTATTAATGGTCTCCTGGAACCCTTCTTCCTTTCAAACGTTGTATCTCCACAACTAAATTTTTCAAACTAACCGATTCAGTGCGCTGGTCAAGGACACATCCCTCTTCATATTTAATAATTTAACGAGTTGATTCTGCTGTGAATTTTTCCTTCCAGTAATGCGTTAAAATTGCGAGAATATCGTAGGACACTGTCGTTTCTTTTTTGAAGAAGTCGAATGGGATCAAACAAGCTTAGAGAATGCTCTAAAGGGATTATTAAGTATCGGTAAGTATTAAATAGGATTAAAATATTTACAGTTCTTTGAAATTTAGAATTTGAAAAAACAGTCATTTTTTTGTTACAGCCTATTATTTATATTTATAATAAATCCCGGTATTGCTTAGAGATACATAGCACTGTATATATTTTTTTATTTTATAGAACACATCTAAAATATAAACATATCCATTTCTTTATTGTATTTAATGCAAAATAGACAATATCTCCAAACAATACCAGGGCTCAGTAGAACTGCACTTCAATTTCTAGAATAGTGTCGGGCTACCTCTACTAAAATATTAAGCACCTAGTTGGGGGGTGCAGTCAAATTAAACACTAAATAAGTGGGTACTTATTTTATTTAGTGCCAACGTTTCGACCCACTTTGTGGGTCATCTTCAGGGCTAAGAAAGAAAACAGACAAAACAACAAAACTATAAAAATACATTACAGTACCAAGAATATGATAATATAAAAATATATGTAAAGTAATAGAAAATTAGAACAAAAAAGTGAGGGATATATATGAATAAAAATATTACAAAGTAATTGTACAGAAGGTGGCGATATAAAAATTGCAAAGATAAAAGAAGGAAGTAAACAGAAAGTTTACAAAAAGAAAACCTATCTCACCTCTGATGTTTATAATTTTTCTTTTTGTAAACTTTCTGTTATAGTTTTGTTGTTTTGTCGGTTTTCTTTCTTAGCCCTGGAGATGACCCACAAAGTGGGTCGAAACGTTGGCACAAAATAAAATATGTACCCACTTATTTAGTGTTTAATTTGACTGCACCCCCCAACTATTTCCTTATTTACTCAGATCTTCCAGTCAACTCTCTCCTCGCTAATATTAAGCACCTACATAGTAATATTTATAATTGGTAGCTGCTCCGTCGTTAGGCGGAATATTTTCTTGCTTACTAAAACTCATACCTACCCACTCATACCTTCCAACTCTTTGTTGGATAGTAAAACTAATAAAAAAATTTTATTTATCAAACAATACATTTTTAGTGATTTAACTTTTTAAAATTATTATTGTTAGATTCTATATTACCTTTAGATAAAAAGATACATCGCGACTTGGTGTAGATAATTTGTGAAAGATTCTGTTATGAATTTTTAATTATGTATAACAAATATATGCAACGGAATAAAACTCCGAAAATGACACTGCTTGCAATAGACTTGAAAATTCAAGCCATCTTGTACTCTCTGATGTAGACAGTAGTGTAGGTGTTTGCCAATAAGTCCCTATGGAGTATTCAGTACTGGCAGTTCATGAATTGTTACTGGTAATACATGTATCAACAGCGTTAGTAATGTTCGGGTTCCCTAACATGGCTGCCATTGTATTCCTTACAAAAGGTCATCTCTGTATTATCATATTTCTGAAAATCATGATATTAATCATTATAAAATTATAATTTACAGTAGAAGTAATATTCGATTTATGATGGATATTAAAAAATCTAATTATTGAACATTAGCTCTCCTTTACCGTATTGATTTTTATAATCATTAATTTTTCAATTATTGATATAAATTATTCGAACGGGAGTATATTAATATATAAATTATTCAGCTCAGTGTATAGAGCACTGGGGTCCTATGCAGGGAGTGACGGGTTCAAATCCTTTTGTGGTGGATAAATTATTAAATATGTTAACAGTCATGTGACGACCTCCCTTTCACATTCAAAAGATTGTTCACAGGGCCGTCGAGGAAGGATGAAATAGCTCAGTCGCAACAGATTAGGTGTGATTGAATAAAAAAAAATTACTTATAGAAAAATGAAATTTATAAAAAAAAAAAAAAGAAATGATAATATTGAATGAAATAAAAGCCAGCGCTAGTGGAGCATTTGTCCTCTTCTAGCCCCGTGGCACTAGATGCTGAGGGGTCCTGCTGGACCTGCAGGATCGCTCTGAAGTTAGATTGCCCCATATCGAAAATGGGCTCAGGATGAATACGAAGTTTGCAGTACGCCGAATTTCCTGCTGATTAGGAGACCTGGTGACTAACTGACTTGACCTGCGCTAAGGATGTGACTCAGCCAATCATCGACGAACATAATTTACGAGCAGCACGGGACCACCCGCGTGTGTATCACATGTGACAACAAATTAGTAATTAAGGATACCCCTGTGAGTTCTGCAGACTCTTCCTGGGTTCACCGAGACTGTTCCCAGTGCCCACTCTTAATCAGGGAAAAATCTGGTGGTTAAGCGTGATTTCTGACATACAGCGCACTTGTTGAACTGACAAAAAAATAGAACAGTCTTTACCCCGTAACGAGTTCAATACCCTGCATGATTTGTAGTCTTACAGTTTTTTTATTTTTAGAGATTCTTATTGATTTAACAATAAATTTTTAATGAATTAAGCACTCGACTCCATCACTTGATAACCGTCCAATTTTCCCTGTACTGAATGAATAATCTGCTAGGGATATATGTATTTCCAATCGCGTGGTTAATCCTGGACAGACAGGTCGCGGGCGTTATTCAATTCGTTCTTCCAGTTCGTAGAATCCTGGCTGCCCTTTGGTCCTCTTAACGTTTGTCTACTTATTTATGCCGCTTGGTGGCGTCCTTCTATAATGAAGTTACGACAAGATCCAATAACGTTTAAACGAGCAAAAGGTCAGCGCTAATCCTAAATGAATAATTGATCCAGACGAAGACGCCAAATGGCATTTTCCTAGAACAAGAGAAGACTGGATATCAAATCCTATAAGTGGGAGGATGAATTCGTAATCTGTTAAGTCTTCACTAAGCCGATAAGTAGGAATATTAAAGCGAGCTAACTTTATATTTGATCATATTATACGATTAGTATAACAACAAACCTATTCTTGAACTCTATTGCAAATTAATAGTTATCAGAAATAAGACACACTATACAATTGGAAAAAGAATGACATCGACAGGGAATTTAGGTGACTATCATCATCATCATCATTACATGGCGCTATGGTCCATGAAGGACCTTGGCCTCCTCAACAATTTTCCTCCACCTTGACCGATCTCTCGCTGTTCTTCTCCATGTTCTTACCCCCAGGCACTTAAGGTCTGCTTCCACATCGTCCAGCCATCGCATTCTAGGCCTTCCTCTTCGTCTTTCTCCGTCTGGACGTCCCTCCAGAATCAGCTTTGGGAGCCTTTTTTTGTCCATTCTGTGAACGTGCCCCAACCATCTCAATCTTGCTTTTTTAATACAAGAAACTATGTCAGGTTCTCCATATACGTCCGTAAGTTCTTGGTTCCTTTTAATGCGGAAACAATTTCCTTCCTTGGTTGGGCTATACACTCTTCTAAGAATCTTTCTTTCCCATGCATTCAATAATCTCTCGTGCTGTTTGGTTAGAGTCCACACCTCCCCACCATAGGCAACGACAGGACGAAGTATCGTCTTGTATACCCTTATTTTGAGTCTACGGGGTACAGCTCTATTTTGGAACACGTTTCTGAGGGACCAATAGCATCTGTTACCGTTTTCAATCCTTGCCTTTATTTCATGTTCCAGTCTGTTGTCTTCTGTAATAATGGTGCCAAGATATTTGAATGTCTTAACATTTTCAAATCTGCACCCTCTTCCTTGGAGATATCCACTGGACGGCCGTTTCCTGGATGAGAGCATGTATTTTGTTTTATCCATATTTATAATGAGCCCTGCCTTCCTAGCTGCCTCTTCCCATTCCCATAATGCTTCCAAGAGCACATTTTCATTTCTTCCTGTGATAACCACATCATCAGTATATGCGAGGTGTTGGGTCATGCTCTTATAAATACAACCCTCTCTTCTTGCTTTCGTTGTTATTATTATTTTATGCAGCACCAAATTAAACAACACTGGAGATATAGGGTCTCCTTGTTTAACTCCTTTTTTAATAGGGAAGTCTCTGGACATTTCTCCCTGGACCTTAACCACACCACTACTATTCTGCAGTGTCATTCTTATCAATCTGATAAGTTTTTTAGGGCACCCAAGAAACATCAAGTTTTCGTAGAGCTCATTTCTTTCTATGCTATCATAGGCCTGTTTGTAATCAATGAAGAGGTGGTGAAGTTCTACGTTCCATTCGTTACATTTCTCAAGCATATTCCTGATGGTAAATATGTGGTCAACAGTAGATCTTCCAGGGCGGAACCCACATTGATAGTCGCCCATAACTGCTTCTGCTGTTATCATTAATCTTCCCAAGAGTAGTATTGATAACACTTTGTAGATTGAACAAAGCAGTGTTATCCCTCTATAATTTTGGCATTCTAATTTATCTCCCTTCTTGTGTATCGGCACTATAATGGCCTTAGGTGATTATACAAGGATTAGGTGACTATACAAGTTGCGAAATGGCTTAGTGGTAGAAGGCTGAGTTGCCGTGCCGAAGGAGTTCAAATCCGGCTATGGCAGATATATTCTGTTAACAGTATCTTATGGACCATGTGGAGCCTACTGACGCTCCTGGATTTCATCATGTCTCGTTAAAGTGGATTCACAAATGGAAAGAATAACATGGCGGTTGAGCGTGATTTAGAACAAATTACCTCCCTGCACAAGCGTTGTCCAAGAAAGACTACAGTTTCTAACGCTCACATACTCTTCATATATAATAATGGTACATGTTTTTTTATGTGAGTTATACGGTATCAAACCTATTTCTGAGTTATAGAGCGGATTGATTTCTAGATTTAAAAAAATATATATTTATTGAAATTTACAACTGTACAGAGAATACATCAAGTAAATATAATGAAAGATATAATGAAATATGATGAAAGACATGATTGTCCAGAGACAAAGGCGAGTAGAGAAACAACCCAGTGGTAGTACTCAAATAAAAAGTTCAGCTTAAAAGTTAAGAGGCCATCTTCTTTTCAGACGCCTCGGAGGATTATCTGGAATTGAAGAGGTTGCGAGGTTTGAAACTAGTGGGTTTGAGTGGAAATGAAGTTTGTAATGGAAAGATTGATATCGGATTCGGGCCAAATCAGCAACAAACGGGACATTAAGGTCATTATGAATTACTTTGTTCGTAACAAAGTAAGGAGCATTGAGGATTTTACGAAGGATTTAGGATTGTAAGGATTTTTTAAAATTTATTTATTGATATTTACAACTTTATTACAATAATACATCAAGTAAATAGACTAAGCGATAAATAATGACGTGTGAAAATGACAAGTAGAGAAACTACCGACTGGTAGTACTCCAATCACAAGTTTAACTAAGAAGGTCACGGGGCTATCTTCTTTTCAGACACCTCGGAGGATTATCGGGAATTGAAGAGGTTGCGAGGTTTGAAACTAGTGGGTTTGAGTGGAAATGAAGTTTGTAATGGAAAGATTGATATCGGATTCGGGCCAAATCAGCAACAAACGGGACATTAAGGTCATTATGAATTACTTTGTTCGTAACAAAGTAAGGAGCATTGAGGATTTTACGAAGGATTTAGGATTGTAAGGATTTTTTAAAATTTATTTATTGATATTTACAACTTTATTACAATAATACATCAAGTAAATAGACTAAGCGATAAATAATGACGTGTGAAAATGACAAGTAGAGAAACTACCGACTGGTAGTACTCAAATCACAAGTTTAACTAAGAAGGTCACGGGGCTATCTTCTTTTCAGACACCTCGGAGGATTATCGGGAATTGAAGAGGTAGCTTGGTTTGAAACTAGAGGGTTTGAGTGGAAATGAAGTTTGTTATGAAAGGATGGATAGCGGGTTCGGCAACAAATGGGACATTTAGGTCATTATGGATGATAGGATTTTACGAAGGATTTTGGATGGTAGGGATTGGATACGAGAGGAATTCGATGGCTTATTGGAGCCCCAAAGCTCTACTCCATAAGTCCAAATAGGTCGTATGATGGTCATGTAGATGAGTCTTCTGTAATTAATTGGGAGCTTAGAGCGTTTGTCTAGTAAGTATTGAAGTACCCTGAAAGGTCGAGCGGTTTCTTGTATTTTCAGTCTCGTATGAGGATTCCAGGTTAATCGTTTGTCAAGATGCTACCCTAAGTATCGGATCTGTTCTACATGCATAAGTGGGATATTATTAATGGATACTGAAGGGCAGGAAGTCATTGGTTTACGACGTAAGGTAAAAGTGATTTGATGAGATTTTTGAGAATTTATTTTAGGTCTCCAGTTTTGACACAATTCTTCAAGATCAGTGATATGGGATTGGAGGCTTTGGGATAAACTAACTGGATTGGAGTTGACTGATAATACACATGTATCATCAGCATCCGTAGTAAGGATAGTATTAGGATGAGTTGGTATGTCAGCTGTATACACTGTATGAAGGATTGGGCCAAGGATACTACCTTGAGGAAGATTGTAAGGATTGAATACGAAATGAATTCGATAGTGGAGCCCTAAAGCTCTGTATTTAAGTGAGTACCCTAATGGAAGGAAGAACCTGGAGGTTGAGCATGAACTAAGAACAATCACCTCTCTGCACAACCATTTTCTAAGAAACACTACTGTCTCTTCCACATACTACTTCAAGAGCTGTAGTGGTACAGACGTTTTTTTTTGGGGAGTTAAACAGTATCAAACATATTCTTGACCTCTAGAGAGGATTGATTTCTAGATTTGGTGGTTATTTATGGTAAGGTAGAACATTCAGTTGGAATAAGAATGAGATCAACGGAGATTATACAAAGTGGAATCGCAGAGTTTGCACCTGGTTTCAAGTCAACAAAGTTCATATATTCCTAAAAGCCTTGAACTAACTATTGAAGGTCCGATCATTAGACCAAGGTGAAGGTGGAAGGATTACGTTAAGAGTAATTTAACGGATTTGGGTCTGGGTATTAATCCGTGGACGGAAGTTAGTCAACAGAGATTGATAGCATCAGCATCGAGAGTTCGGCTTCGCTAAGCCTTGCTATTATTATTATTATTAATTACTAGTTTTATGCTATTCATTAATACAGCCAAAAGAGCTTAAACAGTATTTTTATACAGTAAAATTGGTCGTTGAACATTTGTATTTTTACCTAACACTTAACAGTGCAGTTATCCTGTTTATGGCTAATCGGAGGATGGACACAATGGGACTCCTATATTTCGCCCATATATATATATATATATGACCAACATTTTACGTCTTTATATAAAGAGTTATAAAGATAAAATTGTTTAAGAAATATGTGCTCTTAACACATACTTTAAAAGTGCTGTACAGATTGGGCTGGAGTCATTATTATTCATAATTTCTAATTTTATGTTAGAGACTGTTCATTTGAATTTTAGAAAACATATAATATTCATGTTTTAAATTTTACGTCCAGTTATTTTTTAAACACAAAATGTTTTTACGAAACGTTTTTTATTTTTCCATATAAACATGGCTTATTTTTTTAGAATTTATTTATTTTGTATGATGAATAGCACTAGGATATGCAATCAGCCTAAAAAGCCAGGGCAACCTTTCGTGGGGCTCATCCAACCTTTATAAGCTGGGTACCTTTAAAGGGGGAAACCTGACGGTTCTCCTAGGCCAATTCACATCACAGCACAGTCGTTGGATGAGAAAAAGAGTCTCTACCGTGTACCCACACCCAAGACCCTTTATGGATTGTATTGGTGTAGGTTTTTTCTTGTAGTATTAGGATATGATGTAATGTTTGCGTTGTCCCATGATAGACAATATTTGCAGGGTATATGATAATATTATATTGGTGTATTGATTGAGCGATGTTGTTGAATGTTTTTCGTATTAATGAAGTCTCGAAACGTCGCTAAAAGTTTTGTTGCCTAGTATTGGCTGAATCTCAAGACAGTTTATCAACAGGCAAGAAAACAGATACCAATAGATGTATATTTCAATGCTTGTTCAACAATCATATTGCTAATTGCAAAATCTCTCTCTGCTTTTCTAAACAGCTAAATAAATGGAGAACTACATCAAATATATACATGGGCATATATATAAGTACCTATTTAGTGCAGATTAATCCCATTCATATTAATAGCGGTTTAGGCAACGTGAAAGGTAGAGAGGCATTCAATAACGGGGTGTTAATTGGTTCAGGATTATGGAGACGTATATGTTTAAAGTAATGGGTCTGTTTCGGAAAGCGCATGAATTCGGTAATTATGATTACTTATATGAAATAACTCTATATGTTTCAGAAATTTAACATGTAACCTAATTATTAATGCAGTTATAACTTTATAACAGTTATAACTTTTATTGATAACTGTTATAACCTTTAAGAAATAAAATAACTTAATATGTTTGCATTACATAATATCTTGATCATATTACGTTTGTATTTATGTATAATTTAAAACACAACAAATAACCAAGACAATTATGGATATACATTATCAATTTGGAGGACAAAAATCCACAATTTTCTTCAGGATCTGCTCAAATTAATCCCTGTTTCCGTGCCTACTTCTCCAAATAGATTCACAGAGGTACGAATCTATCATTGTCCGGTGGGTACCGCATTCTCTTTTGTTCCTTCTCTTGAGAGATGGCCATAGAGATTCGATGCTTTGAGTATGAGGTCCTAAGATTACTTCATTTCCTGTCCCTTGGAACTGTCTTTTTTTAATGTATAATACCCTTATCTTGAGCATATTTCATGATTTTTAAATATTTTCGCCAATTCTAAGAAATTCATTTTAATGACTGAGTAAATCACATTTACTATAATTAAACTACATGATTTTATAACAGTTATCAATAAAAGTAACTGATACTAAATAACAGATATTTGAAAAATAATCTGCATGCGTTTTCCGAAACAGACCCAAAGTAACATATATATTACAATATTATAATTATATTGTGTATACGATAATTATGTAATAAACAAAACATATAAGTAATAAGACTGTATGCAGTCTATGTGGCCACTGCACAGAAAATAAGCACTAAATATTTCATAGCTAAAATATTTAATGGGCATCTAAATACGTTCGTCGTTAGTCGAAAAAGTATTATCGTGTTTCCAATCTCTGGCCAGTAAATATTTTCTCGCATTATTTCTAGCTCCGATCGCATGGCTAGATAACTAGTGTGTATGGTTTAGTCGATAATTTACACTACATCCCCTGCTAACTTCGAATTATTGTTTATTCAACACTGATTCGTTTCTGATTTTTTTCTCTTTATTTTAATTTTAATTTATTTTATTTCATATTTTTATTAAATTGTTGTAAGTTTTAAATATTTTTATGTTAAAGAGAAAATATTTGTCCAGTGCCGAGATTTGAACCCAGGTCTCCCACGTCTCTGCCGTGGTGCTCTAACCATCTCAGCTAGCCTGGCTCTTAACACGGTCAGACAAATCCGTTCTCTTCACCGATCCCATATCCCCGAGGTCTCACAATTTTGCGATGTATACACGAGGAAGATTGTTCATTGAGCATTACTTTAATTTTAGGATTTTGTTATAATCTTTTATAATAAAATTATATAAATGATAAATGATAATATATAAAATCTTTTCTCTTCAAAATAAAAATATTTAAAAATTAAAACAATAAAAAATTATAAATAATAATATGACGCAGGTCAATAATATCCTAAAATTAAAAGTAATCTTCAATGAACATTCTTCCTCGTGTATACATCGCAAAATTGCGAGAACACGGATATATGGGATCGGTGAAGAGAACGGATTTGGCCTGACTGTGAGACGACCCT
The DNA here is from genome assembly GCA_964056705.1 of Troilus luridus. Classification (NCBI taxonomy): domain Eukaryota; kingdom Metazoa; phylum Arthropoda; class Insecta; order Hemiptera; family Pentatomidae; genus Troilus; species Troilus luridus. The sequence goes on along the minus strand of OZ057416.1, from coordinate 102,012,059 downwards.
TGGTAGCTCAAACGGTAGAGTACTGTCACGGAGAGACGGAATATTTCAAAATAAAAATATTTAAAAATGAAAAAAATTATAAAATATTTTTATTTTAGTTGGTCTCTTGTCAGTTAATCAGAATCTATCAACTAATTTCGTTTAGGCATATGCAAACGATCATCTGGATTTTTATCTAAACAGTGCCAATCCTTATTTCGCTATTTATTATTTATTTAATGGAGGTATAAATAATGCAAAAGACTTATATAACATATTATTTTTTATTTATTGTTCTTTTGATGGTGATTAGTTTAAATATTATTATTTTGAAAAGAAAAGATTTGTCTTGGCCGGGATTCGAACCCGGGTCATCCGCTTTATTTATTTTTGTTTTTATTTATTATAGTGAACGACCCGGGTTCGAATCCCGGCCAAGACAAATCTTTTCTCTTCGAAATAAAAATATTTAAAAATATATTATTATTTGCGTATGAAATCATTAAGATTAATTATTTAAGCATCATTAAGTACAAAGAGGTATGCAGGTACAATGTATTAAAGTACATAATGTGAGGTCTGTTTTGTGCCCAAACTTCTTTCATTCTTTTGATGTGGACTCCCTTTCTCTCTTGTGACCAAGTTGTTCCGCTTATCTTGAATTTCTGCTCTTAACCAACTTGCCACTAATGAATTTTTAACCTGCAGATTCCCTGGTTATGGATATCCTTTGGTTATCCGGCCAGTTTCAGATCGTTTTTAGATGTCTTCAATTCAATATTATTGCGTCTGATTTGACTCCTTTATTCATAAACTTCGAAAAAAAGTCTTCCTGAGGTGATCCTTATGATGTGTCCATACAATATTAATCTGCGTTCCCTAATATCGATGCGATGATCATAAGTATTTCTAAATTTCTTGTTTGCTTCTGAGTCATTGCTGTTTGTCTATCTCGGGCCTACAATTATTTCTTTTAATTTCAGTCTATGTCACTTCTTGTTCAAAACTAGTCTATGATCTACAGAGACATTTTGATTTTATGACTTCGTGTAGTGTAATGCTGTATGCATGACCTTGGATGTACATTTTTATTGTATTTTGAGCTTGTCGATGCAGGGTCCATTTTTAAGCATGTGATTTCGTTGGCTTTTGTTTCTATTATATGTTATGTTGCATTGTTTCACTGATATATTTATTTAAAATGTTGGATTTGTTTAATTTTGTTTTATTTTGTCTTCGTAGATTTTACTCCTTCATTACTGCACTATATAGTACATATTTACATCAGCATTTAGAGTATATTGATCAACAACTACTATGTAATAAAGAAAAAAAAAGTTTCTTTTAATGAACCTAATGGAAAAAATTATAGCTCAGAAATAGATTAATTTGATTATTAAATGATTTACGGTTTTACATGATGCTAAATTAATAATTTTATTTCCATTATCATACAATCTCCCGCAAGTTCGAAAAAGGGGATGTCGGGAGGTAATGGAAAATTATGTTGTCTGTTCTCGAAAATTATGGGTTTTTCAGTAATTAGGCAATAACTTATCCTTCGCGTGCTTTCCCTCAAGATTTTCTTTAGATTAAGCTATATATTTTTTAGTGTGAAATTATCTATATAGTTCAATATAATTCAATATATTGATATTCAATATATAATGAAATATATAGATATTTCATACAAAGAATCATTTGTTTTATTTTTTGTTAAAAATGATTTTTAATGTTATCTTCATTGATATTAATAGGATGATTTGTATGATATTTAAATATCGCCTGGTAACAGAACAATGGTTTAATACAGTCAATTTTATTTTCCATTACAATTTTAAATCTTAAAAGATGTGTAGTTACTGTAAATTGAATCTTTAAAAAAATTTAGTTTCAATCGGTTGGCTAACAGAAAATTCTCAAGAGAGGGGATGCTATGAGAAATGTGCATGTCATTTAATAAGATGCATGACTATTTTCAGCAGTTTTCCTTTCCACCTTGGAGCAATGTTTCCTTTTATTCTGGAGCACCCATTCGTTCTACAGTAAACAGAATTATATATTTCTTGAATGCTTTTTTCATTTTAATTTCAATAATACATGAGTCCAGATTATAATTTAATCGTTATTTTTAATGTTTAAACTTTTAACTACGATATATTATAACTTGAATTTTTAAACTATTTGAATTAACTAAAGAAAGTCAGTAGCCATAGATATTCAAACATGATAAATACTTTGCCATGTTCTATATCATTAAATATGTTTTAAATATTCTAATTGACTTTGGGATGACAGAGTAACCATGTAAGATAATCACTCAAATTGTTATTTCTAACTTTAATCCTTTAATTGGATTCTTTTCCAGAGGTCAGTTGTGTGTTTGCGAATTTACTAATTATTTATACCATCAATGTATTATTCGTAAGTATGTAGATCATCTGGGTTAAATAGGCTCCAAAGGAATTAATATTTATGCTGGAGGCTCGTTTAAAAAATAATAATGAACTGCGCTTTAAGATTTGTCCTTGGTACTCCGAGGCGATCCCGGGTGTCACGTCACTATGATGAGTTAAAGTGGCTCTTCCCTCCCATTCGTAGACAATTTATCCTTAGTGTTTTTCTATACCAATCCATTAACTCGCAACACCCTTCATATATCTATAGTCTCCTCCAATTCAAATCCTCTGTCAAGCACCACAAAACAAGATCCCGCCTTTCCGATCTCTACATTCCTTCCCACAGAACTAAGGCATTCGAGCGTTCGTTCCTTGCCCGCTCCACCACTGTGTGGAACTCAATCCCTCCTTTCATCCCCCATTCTTCATCACTGGCTTCATTTAAATCATTGCTTTTCCTTCATCTCTTGGCATCCCAAAAAGACGCTTTCCAGGCAGGCCAATCTTCCGCTTGAATAAATTAGTATTGAATACTCGATCTCGGCACCTACGTGTCTTATCTATTTTTCCAACAACAAAGAAGATACAGACTTTGTAAATACTTTATTCCATGCGATGCCATTCACTTATTTATTTTGCAATTTCGTTGTTAACTGTTGAATTAATGTTATTTATAATTATTTTGTTAATATCAATATCTATATTTATTTTCGACAATTAGTTAAAATCCTGTCAAGTTCCGTACTTTATTTATTCACACACACACACATATATATATATATATATATATATTTTTTTTTTTTCTATTTCTAATTTTCTTATGTTAAGTCACTCTTGATTACTTCATGATTTGTATTATTATGTAGCCTTCTGGCCAGATGAATATTATGTTTATTTTATTTGTTCATTATTGTTATTCTAAAGGGACTTGGTCCCAGAATAAAGTTTGTTTTCTATTATATTATATTCTAAATATACTTTATTAATACGATTTTAAACAAGAATAATAATGGTGGTTAACATTGGTGGTTACACTTAATGATTCAGATGTAATAGACGATTGCCATAAAATATATAACAGAACTTAAATTACGACTTATCCGTGAAAGAGGGGTAGATTACGTCCATAAGTAGTTCTTCAGCTTAGCCACCTTCGGCCTTTCTTCTTCAGGATCGGTTCAGAGAGTGTTTTCTACAAGTGGAGTCTTCGACCCTCTCTCGTTATCTTTTCTCCCACCTTGACCATGTGGGCTTACCATTCTACCCGAGTGACCTATGCCTTTCGAAACGGTCGTTTGTTAATTGTACATAAACATATTTATTTTTATAATGACGCCCGTTACTATACATAGCAACTTATATCGCTCCTTCAAAAGGACATTGCAACTCAAAAACCCATTATTTCAATAAAACTATTTGGAAGTTCCATGCGAGTTAAAAATAAATAAAAATGTTGGAATTGGTATAGCCAAAAATTTCTATTGTAATGATGGTATTGAAATGATTTTACTAATCACCAGAAATTTTTTTAAAAGCTTGCAACTTTTTTATCGTTAACTGATTACATCATTCTCATAAAACTTCAAATTCAAACATGATACAAATCCAAATATGGCTTTATAAAACGAAAGTTTAATATAAAATTTGACTTATATTAAACTTTCGTCATTTCAACAAAGTCCTAAAATATAAATAAAATGATTTTCTATTTTGAACAATGTGAAATATCGTTTCTCATTCCTGAGAATCAGATTTAATAAAATATCACTGATGATAGATAGTCGACTGTGACGTCATCATTGATATAAATATTCAGGGCTCATTCGATATGATTTTTTTTATTACTGAATTCAACGCTGCCATCCCTACATGACTCCCGTCATCATTATCTGGCATGAAATCAATTCTGATATACAAAGTTACACGTATTTAAAAAAGGCAGAAGTAAATAATGAAATGTGAAAGAGATGTCCACTAAAATTAAGCTATAATAATAAATACTTATTATACAGGTTTAAATAGCTTATTATTATAAAGATTATATCTACAGCCCCGGCGAATAAGTAGTTAAGTCAGATATATATATATATATATATTTTTTTTTTTTTTGTGCTAGATAAGCGGAATCATGTTATTTTCGTAGGGCTAAGTCGGGAATTGGCCAGAAAAGGTGTTATTGCTTATATTTCAACTCCATTTCAAGCCAAAAACTACTCATCAGCACTGATATGGCTCTGGGGCCATGACAGGTCGCATATTCTATTTCCAATTAATATTGGTGATGTTTTCATCTTGCATGTTTTATGGTTATCATCCATAAATCATATGGATATTAAAAACCTGAGGCTAATTCGCTTTGTCTTCTAAATCCATCTGAAATGCAGTAGTCTCTTTCCTTTTGATATACTCTACTAATTTTTTATCTCTGTTATTTTAAAATCCATTGTTACTAATTTTAATTTATGGAGTTGAAATTATCCTGCAAGACAACAATACAAACTAGAAAAAATATTTACTCTTAATTGATTCATTCAACCTGATTAGCAATTATAAAAAAGTATTGTTTACCCGCTTATATAAGGAATCCTAATTACTCGTTAAAGGTAGAATGAAGGGAGAAGAAACAAAGAAAAGGGTAATAACAACAGTAAAAGGAAATAAATAATTTAATCACTCCTAACTGAAGATGTTGACAAAACAAAAAAAAGAAAAGAAAACTGAGAGTTAAAAAATAGTAAGGAAGACAAAAAGAGCGTAAAAGTATACATAAATGAAAGGATACTTGAAAGAAGACACTGGCGCTTAACAAGACTGACCTGATACAAAGACTGTACTGCTCAAATATTTAAGATCCTGGGTCCTTAAGGACAAGGTGGGGGAAGGGAAGGGTGTAACTTACTCTCCACTCTTAATTACTTCCTGTATAATTGAGAGAGTCCGATGATGTCAACGAAATTGATTTCTTGCCACGAAGAAACAAAAGGATTTTCTAAAACCCTTGTTCGTTAGTTCAACAAGTCCGTCTTATCAACTATTTCGTTTATATATAAAAAACTACTGATTAAATATTGAATTAAACATTATTGACGACGTGCCCGTGAACTGGCGACACCTAGTGGCTTGTGTTTGAGTTATACAATTTTCTTGTACTCAACTTTAATTTAAAGGCTAGAATTCGATTGAAGGGATACAATATAAGAATAATAATATTTAACTAAAAGGTCTTATAATAGTTTTAATATTATTGGTAATAATAACATTAATATTAATGGTAATAATAACTTATAATATCAATAAATAGTTAAACGTTTCACTTAAAAGATTATATTTGTCGTAGTTTAATGCCTTGCTTTAAATTGGTTATGGATGCAAATACACTATAATTTGTATGATATGTATAATAAACAATTATTATTTTAATTCAGTTGTATTGACATTTTGCATTGAATTGTGTTGAGCTCGAGTACCCATAATATGTTTTGATTATGGCATTTAAATAATTCAGACTATGATTGATTCAGATATTTAAAAAATAACACAGTTATTTTTGAGATTTATCTTCTTTTTTTTTCTTAAATAGGTTCTTCCTTAATTTATTGTATATAGTAGAATTCCAGCATTGATCAACTGTCCGTACTCAAAATTACAATCATGATTAATTTGTATCAATTTCCCAAGCACAATCTGTTTTAAGTTTAATACCGCAATGGTTGCAAGTCTATATAACAAACAGTGTCTATAAAAAAATGAAATACTTTAAGATATAATTTTATCTGAATTAAAATTTTGTAAGGAATGAATGGTTATGTATATTTATGGGGTGAATCAGAGCATGCATGATGTCGATGGAAAAAAACGTTGCACACATTTATCGATTAGCTGATCTTATAACTTTTGATGGGTTTAAAACAATCCCGGCACCTTGTTTTTTTGTTTTACCTTTCATATGTGTACTTGTAAAAAAAAGAAATCTGGGACCTAATTTGTCCTAGATCTCAAAGGATCCCATCCCCGTCTGCTCAAAGATTAAGCATCTGCCAGCAGCCGGATTTGAACCGGGGTCAAATCAACGCTATGCCACGCCAAAATTTGTATGATAATAGAGATTTTTCGTAAATGTTAAAAAAAAAATAATGAAAAACAGGATTTAAAGCAGAGCGAAAGGAGTCAATTTGTACCGCGTACCTGAGCGAATGATCATTGTAGCCCCAGACAATAGAAGCCGTCCCTCAATAAAAGAGGCACTCGACAATAAAAACAATACTTCAGTCAGTAGTAAACCGATTTGTCACCAGCTCCCTCATTCACATCTCTCTATTACCTGCCATTATAATAAAAGAGTCCTCTTCATGGCTTTATAAAACTCTCATTGTTTCGGCATTTGTCATGTACGTACAATTGTATTTACAACTATTCATAGGGTACAGATATATGTTAAAGTCATGTAGTGGTCAAAAGTTATGTATAATAACATATGCTGTGCACAAGGTCCGAGTTAGAGATGAGCTAAATAAATACAAGACCATGTGGTATTTTGAGGACCTTATTGGGCTCACCGGACCTCTATAAGTGGAAACTCTTAGGGAAAAGTATGAACACTGCCCTTCTTGCTTAACCGTTGATTTAGAATCAGTACATGCCATATTCGGCGGTCAAATGGCTGTCAATAGCTCTCAGCGGGAAATGGTATGTCGATATCCATACCCAAGAAAAACCTGAGAAATGGCCCTAGTCCACAAGTGGACGTGACAGCAAGTCCTACTCCCAGTTCCTCGTAGTGACAGCTGGAAAATGCACACCAAGGTGGACATTGGCTGACGGGAGAGGGGAAATGCGAGTTTCCAGCGCCTTAAAACTGGATCCTTCGACTAGGGGAGGAAACCCCGACAGAAAAATCTGGCCCTCCAGGTTGGAGGTTGAACGCGGGGCCAACATCTCTGTTCCGTAAAAACTGTAAGCGTTTTCAAGAAACCACATGAAGCCTCGGAAAGAAATGGATCAAACGGGAAACGACTTGGGCATGGACATGGACTAATAAATATGGCAACCTGGACGTGAGGAGAACGATGTGTAACAGTATGACAGAACATCTAGTATCAACGTATCCTGATGACGTAGTGATATCATCAGCAGGAGCTTTGCAGGAATTTGAAGAAGCTGTGGAAAAAATGGGTCTGCTGATAAGTAAGGAAAAACCCAATACATGATTTCCACAAAAAATGATGGGCAGGAAGAGCTGAGTCATGTGCAACTGCTCCACCTTTTAAGAAAGTGGACAGCTTCAAATATCTGGGGGCTTTAGTGACATGAAAGAATAACATCACTGCGGAAATGAAAGCAAGAATTTCAGCAGGCAACAGATGCATTGCGATTTCGTAACTTGTCACGAAAGCAAAATTATTGATTTATAAAACAATCTTAAGACCGATTGTCACGTTCGCTGGTGAAACGTGGGTCCTGACCCAGGAATGCGAAAAAATGCTGCAGATTTGGGAGAGGTGGTGCTTCGGCAAATATTTGGGCCAGTATGTATTGAAGGCCAATGGAGGTCAAGAAATAATAGAGAGCTTCAGGACCTATACAATGAACCATACCTAGTCACCTATGTCAAATCAACCCGTATAAGATGGCTTGGGCACGTAGAAAGAATGGGAGAAGATAGGTACCCGAAAAAACTATTATATGGCAAACCAGGAGGCAAAAGAAGAAGAGGAAGGCCCAGGCTCCGATGGCTGGATGATGTAGAGAACGATCTGCAGAGGATGGGGATCGGACAGTGGAGAGGTCGAGCTGCTGACAGGGAGGACTGGAGAGGCGTTTTAGCGGAGGCCAGGTCCCTGCAAGAGCTGTAGAGCCAGGGGGAAAAAAAAACATGCCATATTCTGTTTGTAGTTTATCTATTTCACGCCATCTTCATGTGACTATTACTAGTCGGAGGATGCTACATCGGGAGCTTAATAATAAACTAAATGTTGCCCGCACAGTTATAATTAGTATTTACGAGCAGCTGACAGAGCAGATGTTTGGGGATTTTCCGTCCCCTTCCAAAAGACGGCATAACATAAGGATTTTTTACTCCCTTAAAAACGTTGTAAGGGAGCTCCCATGAAGACGGGCTGCGAAGCCACTATCTTGTGAATGGTAGCTAGCTATGAACCGCTTCACCACATATGACCATGTAATTTATGTTAAGAATGTGCTAAGAAAAATAATAAATTATAATAGCAACAAGGACACCGATAAGAGTATTTATTTTTACATTACCTATATTTTTAGTTATATGTATATATATATATATATATATATATATCTGCTTCACATATATTTTCATTATTTATGAAAATACCTACTGTAGTAATATATAAATACACACATATACATGTTACTACTGCTGGCAGTAATAAAAAAATGACTAGTATGATTTTAATATTATACAATGGAATATATTGAATAATTATGTTAACATATACAAAATTTGATAAAACGAAAAAAAATCCCAAAAAACCAAATGAGCTACCAGGAGTCGCTATTTTCAAATGGTAAGAGCGCTGCCACGGAGAGGCGGATGACCCGGGTTCGAATCCCGGCCAGGGCAAATCTTTTTCTCTCACACTTTTTTTTGCACTATTTTTTTATTAATTGTTTTAATTTTTAAATATTTTTATTTTGAAGAGAAAAGATTTGCCCTGGCCGGGATTTGAACTTTGCCAAGGATCTCAGGAAAGTAATGTGTGATATTAACTATAAAATTAGAAATAATTTTAATAATCAATAATGTAGACAATAAACTTAAGAATATTAAAAAAAAGAATAAAATCACGGGCTGTCAAAGATTATTTTAGCTCGATGTAAATGATTTACATTCCTTATAATTCTAAAATTACATCACGTGGCAAAACATCATATATTAAGTAATTTTAATTGAGTTATAAATTATTTATTTTAACCATTAAACTTATAGGGACTTATTGTGTCACAAATGTGTGTCTTTATACGACAGATATAGCAAAATAAATGTACTTTAAGTCCATAGAAAGAGACAGACCCAGACAAAGAAGGTGGAAGATTGATGTTATGATCTAGTCGTTAAGACATACATCCAAGAAATATTCCTTTATTGTTCTTTTTCATTCCCCATTAAATATGATTTCCAGTATTATTTAAATCACGAGTACTGTAAAAACTGTAAATATATTTATTAATTAATTTTATTAAATTTCAGACGCACGGTGACCTTATTACCGAGTAAAGGGTGTATCACAGATGTTAGATGTAAGGATAGTAGATAGCAATTCCGTGAAAGTGCCTCCCGGCTAAATCCGATGGACATCTTGGCCAACAACGAGGTTGCTGGAGGTTGTGTGATTGAAAGGTTTGAAAGTCCGTCTTACAAATAATTTAACATAATACCATTAATAGTCCTGGATATCCTAAAATGTAACTGATTGTATCGGCATCGAACATCTCTGATCCCTTTAGTAATTGCGACTTTTAAAATTAAAAAAAAGAAGTTTATCTAGTCTGGTAACATATGAACAGATGAATGGACACTGAAGGATCTGTCGACCTTCCGGTGGGCTCTCCTTGTCTTTATTAAGTAGGTCCTGGCAGTTAAATATGATCTCGGACCAGTTGCCTCCCTGCACAACCGTTGTTTGAGAAACAGTACAATCTCTGCCGTGAATTGACCAAGACCCTTCATGGTTTGTTGTGGTACAGTTTTCCCCTCCTAACTAACGCTGAGGGAGAAAGTAGAATATTATGATCAGTGGGTGATATTAAGTTAACTTAGACTGACATGTTAACTTAAAGAGCTATAACATGTCAACTACTTTCATCTAGACAAGAACTAATTTTAAAATGTTTCAACGACGTGCTCAAGTTTGTTTTTTCATTTGGAACTTGAAACATATTTTTTGTATACATTGTTCTTCATTTTTATTTTTTTTTACTAAATGAAGTTTAAAAGTATTCAGAGCGATAAATATGTTGGAACTCGATGTATAAAAATATTGCAAGTATTTCAAAGAAAAATAATCTCTTATATTATTTTACAGGTTCGTTAAGGTTTATTCTTTCTTTATTATTTTCATTTACATTCTATTTAAAGCTTTCCAAAAAATAAAAATTCGTTCAGTTATTCTCTGAAAAAACGTCGAAGAACCGAAATTAGTTCATTTACTGGCCCGTATAGAATGTTTAACGGAAAATAGATTTATATTTTAACCTTTTTTAGTTTGTTTTTTTAAATGCTTTTTTTCTTCTAATCTGTTTAATTTAAATAGAAATGAAAACTTGGAAAATATCTGTAAGAAGAAATACATAATATGGCTTGACGTTTCAGGCTCCTTCAACTCTTACTATACAAACGATCTAAGCTCACAATAAGTAACAAAAGACCTATTATGCATGACTATTGTAAGACCCACCTAGAACTTAAGTAGTAGAACTTTATGATCCACTAAGCCATCGATTTCCTCTCGTATTCAATCCTTACAATCCAACATCCTTCGTAAAATCCTCAATGCTCCGATACAAAGACTTTTATGACAAACTTTAATCCACTTAAATCAACTAATTTCAACTTCGTTTTTTATTTACCGACAATCCTCCGAGGCGTCTGAATAAAAGTCGGCCTGTGACCTTCTAACTTAAATCTGTTATATGAGTACAACCAAGCTTCCTCTTTTTGGCTTGTAATTTGTTATTTCTAGTAATAATATAATAGTGTATCTTATTATTCCACTGATTCTTTTCCACTCCCACATCTCTACTACTTAATTTAAATTTTTATATTTAAAAAGTTTTTTTTTATACCTTTTCTCCTTCTATGAAATAAGCTTTAAGGTCGTTTTACCTGAGGCTCTTACGTAAGACCTGGTTGGGTGCAAAGGGCTGGGTGGGAAACAAGGTACAGTCAAGGGCACATATGGAAACTCAGGAAGAAACAAACCTATGTTAAAACCCTACTACATTAAAAAAAATATATACATAAAACTATTGTTAATAATAATAGCAGTGATAATTACAATCTAATTCTCAATCAAAAAGATTCACAATCCCTTCTCGTTAGTGATCGAATCGTTACCAAAACATACATTTGATTTTCATAATTGGTGGATTGGCTGTATCATCAAATGAAACTACAATCTTGCTAAACCCAGGATATAGTCAGACTAAAGTAGAATGTAAAGATTTCTACTTTCAAGGTTCATATTTCGGTCAGATCAAGGCCATTTTCGGGCCAGTATTCAAACACTTATTGGGAAAAATTAGCTGATATATGTTAAATTCCACTCATATATTTAACGCCCCGATCATTGATAATCTTAATATAAATAGCATTATCCTATTTATAATTTTTTTTTACTTCATTAGAGTTACAGAACTGTGACTGAATTAATTTCATTATCAATTGGATTTAAGTTTCCTTCTACGTATGAAAGTTTATTCACAAATGCTAAGATCTACTAGATGATTCGAGTTCTAGAGTGTGAACAAATATTTTAGGTAGTAGAAGCGCTGGAGCTACCTGCCTATCGAAGACTTTAAGCGAATTTGAATCTAGTTAAACATTCAATTGGACGGAACTTGTTGGCTATCGAATTAGCTCAAATTGGCGAACTGCTTTTCGCGAGTTTCTTGACAGCTTATATTGCCCTTCCTAGTTTAGTCGGGTTTCTCACCTTCGATTAGAGAACGCTAGTAAACTTCAGATAAAAGTGTAGTTGATTCTGGAAAGTCTTATACTATATAAGTGCTCTGAAGAAGAATAAATACGTGTCAAAAAATTTTGTTTTTTTCTATTTTAATTTAAATGAAATATTTTAGCTTAGTTAAGTATTTTAGATAGAAACACCAAACATTTTAAGCGTGATCCAAGATGTCGATTTGCCCAAATACTTGCTATATATAAAAACAATACAATTTTTTTTTTAAATATATAATCGGGTTACTAGTTATGGGACTTAACAAATAAAGAAAATACATTAAACAACAACTTAGTTGTTAAAATAAATGTAATTTACAGGTATAGAAATAAAAATATGGTAACCATCTAATTCAAAGAAAAGGCATTTTATAACTTGGAACATTGAAAAGAAATAAATAATTTACAGACGGTATCCCACTTTCTTAATAATGATTCGGGTGTGCTTTAGTTGACCAATACAGATTATATATACATTGGTATCTATTTTTCTTGACTGTTAATTAAATAAGATTTTCCCTCGTTCCTTGATTTTCAAGAAGGAAAAATACACACCTACTCGTATTTATTGTAGTGTATTTATTGTACTATATACTATTCAGTACACATACACAGTATGGGGTTTGAATTATGGGTTTGAATTATATGAATGAAGTATGGGTTTGAATAAGGATGAAGCATGGCGGATATCCATCGGAATTTGGAGTGCGTTCCAAAATGTGGTGGAAAGAGAGAGAAAGGAACGCACGAATGGATTCATTGGAAACGAGTGTTAATGTCGGAAAGACGGGAACTTCTTTCCTGGATTGATTACAATCTTAATTAATAACTTATTATTAAATTAGACTACTATTCCAACAACTAGATATACTTTTATAGATCTAGTTATCCAGAAATAATGAAATATATTTTTCAAACAGAAATTCGTTTATGTATTGGAAACTATTTTCAATATTTTTAAACCTTCTTGAATTATATATATATATATATATATAAAAAAAAAGTACCACTACAACCCAAAACGGGTCTGGAGTTCAGTCCATGGTAGAGACTATACGGTTTCATGGACAACGGTTGTTCAAATCTGGTGATTTGTCCTAGATCACGCTCAACCGCCAGATTCCCCCCCTTACTTTGGGTACCCATTTTATAGAGGCTGGGTGAGGTCACAGGAGGCTCCTAGATCCCATATGATCCATCTCCGGCTCCTAACAGAATAAATAAAAGTCTTGGCTGCAGCGGGATTTGAACCAGGATTTTCGTCATGGCAACTCAATCCTCTATCACTGAGCCACCCATCTCGTATATGAATTATACATGCTTTAAAAAATCTATTATTTCATATACTCATTAAATTATTATTTTATGAAACCAAATATAATATCCATTATTTGATTAAAAGCTAAAATAAACTATAAGTCAACTAAGAGAAATATTGAGTGGATAAGTGCGGATTGTCTTTAAATATTTTCTTGACCCGGAGAAAATAGTTTACTGATAACTGTTCATGAATAAAGCTATCCGATATCCCAGAGGAAGGTCTTTGAGGCCAGTAGGAGAGGCACGCCACTGACCAGATTCCTCTGTTCTTTGTGGAAGGAGGGTATTTTGTTTAGGGAGGATATTGGAGGCTAGGACGGGAGGACTCATCCTGTATTCCTTTGAGGTCGAAATATGTTGGCCGCGGTCAAACTTATAGAGGCACTGCTCGGCCCTCGTGCGATGGCTCCGAACCTCGTATGGTGGTTTACATAACTCGGATTCTTAGCTAGCTTTCTCCCTATTATCGGTTTAATTTTATCTTTTCTTAGAATAAATAACAATTATATATGGACATACCAATAGGATTCTCCAAACAAGACTTCTCAAAAGATTGGTTACTTACTTACAAAAAGTTAAGTCAACCAGATTATGAATTAGTAAAGTAAACATAGATTTAGAAAAGGCGAGAGCATAATAAAGTGACATTATCAACAAAAAATGTTTGGGAAGTTAGAATGCTTTTTGTGTACCTCCTAGGACCGTATCCAATAAATAAATCTATGTTCGTATGTTTCTTTTCTTTAATAGATATATTAGGGGGACCGGGAAGTAATGTTTTTTTAACTAGCATACAAGAAGTTTCTGTTTTTAATCAACGATTTAATGAACGTTATCTTCAATATTTTATCGTCAAATGTGCAAAATTTATAATGATCGACAAAATTCAACGTGTTTTAATGCAAAATATTTGGTTATGACATTTTAGCATTATATTTGTGCACAACTCATAGGTATACCTGCTTATTATAAGACCTGCTCGGGCTTTGCGGAGTAGAGCTTTGGTACTTAACTAAGCATCGAATTCCTCTTGTATTTAATTCTTACAATCCATCCACGAAGATCCTTCGTAAAATCTTCTTAATTTTTTACAAATAATTGATCGATAATTTGGTCCGATCCCAATGTTAATCCTTTCATGACAAATTTTATTACTCCTTGAATCCACTAGTTTTAAACCTTGCTTCCTCTTCGATTCCCTGATTATACTCCGAGAGGTATGACAAGAAGAATGCCTCGTGACCTTCTGCGTTGAATTTGTTGAGTCCCTAGCAGTGGGCAGTTGCTCTACATGCCTTTATCTTACCTTTCATTCACTCTATTTGCTTGTTTTATTATTCTAATACAGTTGTGCATTTTAATAAATATATTTTTTTTAAATCTTTGAAGATTTTTTTAGATATCGGAATAAATGGAAATCCAATAGCAATAACAGGTGAGAGGCAATCCAATCCAATTCATTGTTTTTTTTCCGGGTGCAGTCATGCATTATCGTTTTGCAGAAGAACTACTTTTCTGTTGACGCTGGCCACTTTTCAGGTAAAGGTAAAGAATGATCCAATCGTTTACAGTAAAGGGGTTAAGTTAGCATTAACAGTTTTCCAGGTCTCAGCTCTTCAAAATGAACGACCCTGCAAATACGCCACAAAATTCATAAAAGAGCATTTTGGAGGTTCATTCGGAGATCGAAATTGCCTTTTTCGCTTTAAATTATCACATTGAACGCATTTTTCATCTCCTCTGATTAAACGATTAAAAATCGCTATTGTATGCTCCCACTAAATCAATTTGAATTTAGTCGATCCGTTAGCTTTTTTTATTCGAACCGATTATTTTGGACCTAATCACCATCTGTGCTTACTATCCTAATAAACTGCATATTTTTTTGGATGGTCCATCAAGGTTGGTTAAGAATCTTTGTCTGACTTAGCCGCGTGATTGTCTGTCACGGATTTGTTTTCACTCACGTCTTAACAAGCCATCGTCTGAAGTTTTTGGTCTTTCTGATCGACATGAATCTGAAACATCAAAATTACCTCGGTTTAAATTATGGAAACCTCCTATTGTATTTATGAACGTCCAATGAATTATGGTAAATATCGTAAATATTTTCTTTAGCAACTGTTTTTTTTTTCACGAAAAGGCCTCGAAGATCACGCGAATATCACAACTAATGCTTTTCTTACCTGCTTCCTATTTTCCCATATGTCCCTCATGAGCTTTGCGTGCCTAAGTTTTCTCTCCTCAGAAAAGCAACACCCTTTTTTCCTACAAGCACCTTTATTCCCTTGAGCGTCCTTCTGTATTCATCTCTGTCAAAACAATCTTGGTCTGTTAGCCCCTCTTGGTCCATATCATCCTTAAGTTGTTTGAAATAATCCGTGGAATTTTTGTGACAGAGGATTTGGTGAAAAATTGTATCGTCTAGTCTTTCAGGATTCATCCTCATCATGTGTCCATAAAACCTTAGCCTTCCCACCCTAACGTCAGTTTTTAAGTCTGTTGTTTCTTTATAAATTTCTTTGTTAAGCAACTGTAATGATATTCAAGCCATACAAAAAAATCTTTCTGTGTGCCATTTCACCGAATGTGCCATTTTACGAATATCACCTTGCGAAAAAATACATTTGTTCCCCTAAAATGTGAATAAAGTAGTAACAAATATATGGATAAGATTAACCTACAGTGAAACCACATACCATGTCTATAAGTGTAATTATATACAGATACATGAGTCATTCTCAGTACGAGCAAGTTAGTCCACCAACCTCAAGATGATGTTATACGCATGCATACTTAGTTTTCGGTATTCTTCAAGACTTCACACTTCGGATATGTGAAGCCGTTGTCCTATCAGTGATGAACCTACTCCGTGTACACACATCAAAAGTAACGTTGTGGTTGTGAAATATAGGTATTCGTGTGTCTACTGACTCCGACCTGCAATAATTTATGAATCTAGAACAACTTGTTAATATCCTTGGATCGGAGTATACACCGATGGACAGGACGTAGGTGAATCGGCACTGAGATACTAATTATTGAACGAAACGCAGCCTCCCTCTAGACCAAGGAAACCATGATCGACGGCTAGCACCTGGATGTCAGAGATCTTGCAATCTTTCTTCACAGATATTTTATATCTTTTTATCTGGGATCAGGTGTAGTCTAATAAATAAATGAAATTTAATAAATCGTTTACTATACCATAAATGATATTAAATGTGTTTTCTATACTTTTTTATTCACATCCCAGACTCTTCCCAGATATTTTAAATGTATGTGTCTAGGTTTGGGTTCGTTTAAAAAAAAAAATCTCGTAAAACATACGCATATTGTGAACAATCATGGACTTCGTTATTTATTTTAACTTTAACTTTATTAACTTTAAGGGGAGTATTGAAACTACTTTTATATCGTTAAATTTTCTTTTTTTATTTAAATATCGTATATACTTATTTTTTTATTGATTGTGTACTCTTTATTGTCTGAATTTCAAGTTAGATTTTCTAAAGGTTTGTATCTTGCGTAAAATAAAAAAAACGAGTCTGGGGCCCAGTACATGATAGAGACTGTACTGTTTCATGGACAGTGCTTGTGCAGGGAGGTGATTTGTCCTAGACCACGCTCAACCGCCAGATTTCCCCTCTTATATTACTTTATAGAGGCTGGGTGAGGCCAAGGAGATTCCTAGACCCCAAATGATCCATCTCCGGCTGCTAACAGACATAATAAAAGTCTTGCCAGAAGCGGGATTTCAACTAGGATTGTATAAAATATATATAAGATTTTCGGCATGACAACTCAGTGCTCTACCACTGAGCCACTACACTCCCTTGCATAAGATATGCCATAAATAAAATAGTAGTTACCAACAATTAAATTAAATGGCCTAGATTACGTTATTTTTTACAACTTTTAATAATTAAGTATTTTTGAAAAACAATTTAATTATTTTTTCCTGCAACCATTGAGTAATGCTATCCATTACTCGACTAAAGCTGGTGTGGAAAGACCCACTTTCCTTCTCTAGTGAGGGAAAGTAACAGCCACCTAGATCGAATTTGACAATCAGCACTCTTTTATTTTAAATGTTAAATGGCCGTATTATAATATTATTCATTTTATATTCCTAAAATGTTAAAATAAATAATTTTAGAACTATTTTATATATAATTCAATAGCGATTTTATAGAAATATTTAATATAACCTTAAATCTATTAGAACCTTCACACATCAGAAATAAGAAGATCTAGCATTAAAACAGTGATCAGACCACCAACAAAATAAATAATTGAAATAGATAGTGATGAATTCATAGAATTTACTCCTCCACTCATAAAAGAACAGGCTGAACAGGCAATAAATAAACTTTTACCAAAAACATCTAAAGTCAGATATGGAGAGAAATATAAATACAAATCAAGATATAATAATATACGTTCATTTTATTTTTGTATGTGTTATCAGAATATTGTTTCTACATAATAATAAATAAATGTTTCAATGAGTAAACCGTCCTAGAGTTATAATTTGCATGGTTAGTAATAGAAAATTGTAGGAGATAGCGCTAGTGTAGTTTTAACAAATCTAAAGTTTCACCTTTAATTTCTTAATTTTTAAATGGATGCAGGAAAAATTTTAACAAGTGACAAAAGTACTTATAACACACTCGTTTAAAATTCACTCGGGTAAAATAAAGTGGCACTTTCCTCACTTGTCAAATAAATAACTATTATTCATCTTAGTTGTAAAATTGTCCTGATAGCTGATGAAGGTTCCTCATTATAAGTTCTTTTCATATTAAATACCACCTTTTTGTGAATTATACAATACCTGCATATTATTTAGTAATTTTAAATTATATATTTATTTATTACTAGTACAACTGTCGCCTGAATTAATTAAAAGCTACACGGCTATACCCGCTTGGGAGCCTATTGTGAGAAGATCCAGTTAAACTGTCTTCTATTTTATACAAGACCAGAGACAGTGGAACTCGGAGGATCTTCTCCTAAACAGTTATAAAAGATTCAGAGGTTGATAGTGAGTCTCCTTCTAGTTCCATTTTCAACCGCGCATCTCTCCGGCTCAACTATCTTCAAGAATTATTCACCGAGTAGTGATCCTGGCATTTGTGATATAGGCTGTATCCCAAAGTATTTCTATTTTTTGTTTTATTTAATCACAATAATAATATATTTATAAAATAATAAGCAAGATGTTGCAGAGTGAAAGCGGCAAGAATTTTACTTAAAAAAAACCCAAAACAAGAAGCTCATAGAATCCAACACAAGGGATAGAAAAACTATTCTCCAAAGTAGTGATCTTAGCTCTATCCGAAGATTGTTATTTTTCGAGTAAAAAATAATTATCATTATAATTTAATTTTATCATTAAATAAACCCGTGAACAGGTCTGAGGTTCACTATATGGTAGAGACTGTACTGTTTCATGGACTGGTTCTGCAACGAGGTCTTAGGTCACGCTCAACCACCAAATTCCCCCCCCCCCTTATTTTGGGTTCCCTATTTTTATAATATTTTATATAGGCTGGTTCTGCCCCAGGAGGGTCCTAGATCCTATATGATCTATCTCCGGCTGCAAACAGACTAAATAAAAGTACTGTCTGGAGTGGGATTTGAACCAGGATTTCTGGCATGGCAACTCAGTGCTCTACCACTGAGCCACTCCACTCCCCCGTTAAATCATCATGAAATCTAAAAAAAAAAAAAAAAAAAAAAAAGGAAATAGGTAGTTTTATTTTCACCAGGCATAGAAAAATATATGTTTAAACTGTTTGGTAAATAATTCAAAATTTATTCACGAAAATAGTTTTGCATTAATTCATGACGGTAACGAAAGTTCTATTTTGGTCGAATAAACCTTGTTTGCAGAAAATAAAAATAAAATCATAATCATATCAATAATTCATTATGAAATCCTCTACCTTCCTTTACAAAGTATTAACTATGTAGTCAACGAAAATCTTAAAATAAACAAAAACAGTGAAAATAAACAATTATAGCCAACACCAGGGTTACGAAAGTATGTACACTTTTAAAAACAAATACGAAATGGGTTTTATCAAATTGATAAGTATAGTAATAAAGGTTGAAAAAAATTTTAGACAAAACCCTTATGATGAACGTTCTGAAAAGTGTTTTTATCTCTTTTATCTTATGAGTTACTCAAAAATTATTCGTGGAAGTAATTGTGCTTGAATTCGAGCTGGTAGTTACATCAAAAGATCTTTATTTTTCGAGTAAATACAATACAATACATTATGGCTCTACAACCCTGTGGGTCTTCGATAGGCGGCTCTACCTACAGTTACGGGCGTTTAAGATGTGTCTGGGTCATCCTGTCCCACTCCATCTTCCCATCGGAGCCTTGGTCATCCTCTTCCTCTGGCACAGTCCAACTTTCCCTGCAGAAGCTACTTCGCGGGATCCTCCTCATTCATTCTGGTCCACCTTAATTTATTAATTTTTATCCAATGATGGGGGCTCCCCAAATATCTCGTACACTTCTCCTCTCCATTGACTCTTCTCGGTTGGTTCGCCTTCTCCATTGACCATTCACATAAACAGATCCAAAAACTCTGCGGAACAGCATTCTTTCGAAAACAGCCAGCTCTTTTTCTTTGGCCTTAGATAAAGTCCATGTTTCAGAGGCGTAGGCCAGGACTGGCCCAATCAGTGTCTTATACAGCATGACTTTTGTTTTCCGTGTTAGTAGCGAGCTCCTTAGATGCTTCCTCAGCCCAGAATAGCATCTATTAGCGTCGAAGGGTCTCTTTTTTATTTCTGAGAAATATCGTTTGACGATAACACTTCCGAGATAAGTAAAGCTATCAACCTTCTGGAACTTGTAAGGACCTATTTCTACAAACTCCTGTACTACATCGCTTGCAGATTCCCCTGTCCTCATATATTTATTTTTTTCTTAGTTGATACTTAGACCCACCTCTTCTCCATCAGTGGTGAGAATGTTCTCTGCAGTGTTTCGAATGAGTGAGCGACAATATCTAGATCATCCGCACAGTCTAATAATTGATCTAGCCTGTTATAAATTGTGTTGTTGGTGTGGATTTTTGACTTCGTAACATTATTATCCATAATAATAGACATGCCAAGGCATCTCCTTGACTTAAGCCTCTTATAGTCTTGAATTCAGGAGAGAGATCCTCCTGCATTCTGGCAGCACAATATGTTTTATCCATTGTCATTGATACAAGGCGAATTAACTTTGGGGATACTCCTAACTCTCTCATAGCCTCATAGAATTTGGCTGGTTTAATGCAGTCATAGGCGCTTCTGAATTTCGAGTAAATACTTATCATAAAAAATTAAAATAAATTATGATCATAATAATTAGAATAATTTAAACAATGAAATTCAGTCTGGAATTCTGTACCTTCTTTTTAAAAGATATTAGCAAAGGAAATAAAAAACAACAACAAAAAAAGACAAAGGAACAAACAAAAAAGCTGTTAGTGCGCTTATATACAACACCAGGGACTGGAAAATATATACACTTTAAAAAATAAATATTCAATGGATTTTTTTAAAATTTACAATTAGAAGAAAACTACTGTAAATTTTACTGTTGATTTAAAGAAAACCGTTATGAAAAGAATTGATAAACATTTCTAATATTTATAAAGTAGTTATGCTTGAATTATAAATAAATGCCGATCCTAAAGCAACATTATTTACTATAATAAATAATTTAACGTACAGAATTTTAGAACACCTTTGAAGTTTTGTTTTTCGTATTATATTTTGTAAACTACCACTTTCGGTGAATCAACTTTTTATTGATACGACAATTTTGCTGACCAGTTTGAAGCATTTTATTTATTCAGTTTAAAAAAAATAAAATTATACATATGTGAAATACTTTTTATTCATTTAATAGTAGTAGTATACATTTGAACAGAGTGAACAGATTTACGAAATAAACAATATTGATAAAATGGGTTGTTATGAATATTTCTTCAAATTTATCAAAACATTATCAATTATTGGGCAAAATTTAAGGAAAGAAAAAAGAAAAGAGAAGAGGAATAAAAGTTGCTTGATATTATTCGTACATAGAAACAAACATCCATGCAATTTTTTATAGTTACTAATATAAGCTTTATGAGAATTTAAATACTTTTAATGTTATATATGTGCTTAAAATAAAATGTTTATTATCTTTGTACTTACTTTAGCCGTTTCACTTAAAAGCCAGACTAAAATTTATTATACAAAATCCACAAGAAAACTATTTATATTCAGATTTTATGATACTTTTTATGAGTTAGTTGGTTGGAAGTTTATTGCTTCATCTTAGAAAAGTATAATACCTTGGTTTCTAAATATGATATGCAAACTTACTGGTTTGTAGTTTTTTTATTATTTCCTGTTTTATTAAATCACGAGATGCTTATTAGCTTGAAAGGTTTTCTAGATTATAAAAACAAAAATTATGATATCCTTGGATGTGGTAAAAAAGCTTAAGTAAATCATATTATTGAGTTGCTAGGAAAATAATGCAGGGTTATATATTATCTTTCTACCCTTAGAGTTCATCTTCTGGTCAGTTCTCGACCCCTCTCGCCGGGAGTAGCAGTCTTCTAAATTGAGTCAATTCCCGCTAACGTTAAGATTTTACAATCCTTTACGCTGCTGCGCTCTAACAGACACATATGGCTAATTTCTGTCTATCGAGAGAATCATTTTACAAAACCCGAACTCTTCTGATACACAAGAAACTGCGCGTGGATTGGGTTGAAACGTCTCGATCACTGAGATTTGTTTTCTTATCAATACAATTTCTTAATCTAATTATATATTTAATTTTTACTTCATTACAGTTCCAATAAGACTTGAACTTAGGAAAGCGGTATCGTACCCGCGGAATGTCTTAGTGCATAAGTGACTAGGTCAGGCCTTGGTTTGAATTGGAATTATTGCTTATATAATAACTTTATTTGAAGCAAAGGACTACGAGAATGACACCAATCAAAGTCCTTCAGAACAATTAACACATTTAGGAAAAAAATCAACTTAACCATTTATTCAACGTGGCGGTAGATTTACATATATGTATACACCTAATACCTGTACCACTAAAACCCGTGAACGGGTCTGGGGTTCAGTACATGGTAGGGACTGTACTGTTTCATGGACAACGGTTCTGCAAGGAGGTGACTTGTCCTAGGTCACGCTCAACCGCCAGATTTTCCCCCCTTATTTTGGGTACCTTATTTTCATAATATTTTATAGAGGCTGGGTGAACCCCAGGAGGGTCCTAGATCCTTAATGATCCATATCCGGCTGCAAACAGACTAAATAAAAGTCTTGGCCCGCAGCGGGATTTGAACCTGGATTTCCGGCATGGCAACTCAGTGCTCTACCACTGAGCCACTCAGCTCCTCCTCAGGACTGTATACCATATATACATATATACACTTATTTATTAAATACATATTATTATAATTAGTTATGGTTAATTATTTACTAATGATTAATGATTAAATGGTATTTAAACGGCGTTTAGTTCTGTAAATTTACATTACGCTTGTCTCCAGATAAAGGTAACATGCAATTAGTGTTCAGGTTAAGGGTAGATATGTTAGCCAGTACCGAGTTTACGTTGTAATTTAAGGTAAACGTTAATTGGATCCTGGGAGGACTGCCTGTCAGTCTGACTAATGACTGAAAATTACCTCTCTAGAGTCGTTACCCCGGAGGGTTCTTATTTCTCAATGCCACGGTCTTCTTGTGTCATCCAAGACAATCACTGAAGATACATAATACATGGAGTATACAAGTTATAGCATTGCTCTAAGAACGCAACCAAGATGTTTGAAAATAAACGTTCTTAAATCGCTCCTTCAAAAGAAAAATGTCATGACTTAAAACAACTAATTTTTAAGGTATTTGGAAGATCCATATGAGATTAACAAAAAATTTAAAAAATGGATATTGGTACAGAAAAGCATTACTATTGTAATGATGGTTTTGAAATTATTTTATTAACTAATTGTAAATTTTTAAAAGCTTGATTTTTTTTTGTTTTAATTTTAACTTATATCATCATTAGCATAAAAGTTCAACTATAATGCAAATCAAGATATGACTTTATTAAAAATAATGTTAAAAATGGAATATCAGATATGTTGTTCCTTAATTAAAAAGCTTCAACCAATACAATTGCCACGGCCTTCTTGTATTGTCCAAGACAATCACTGAAGATACATAATAAATGAAGTATATAAGTTACAGAATTACTATAACAATGCAGCCAATATAGTTAATTTGTAATGAATTAATTGTAATTAAAAATATTTGAAAATAAATATACATAAATCAGAAAATGGTCCGGATGAAGGTCAACAAAATTCTCTTATAGAAGGAGAACTGTTTATTGTATTATTACACAATTAAATTACATCATATTTAATATTACTGTAATATATATATATATTGGTTTCTACTTATCTTGACTGTTGTAGAAATATATTGTTTATGGTTCTCGAGTTTCAGTCAGTTATTTCAACTTCTTAGGCGACGTTTCGAGACTAGGTTAGTCTCATATTCATGCCCTGACAGTGAAAAAAAATTTTTTTTTTTTTTCACTGTCAGGGCATGAATATGAGACTAACCTAGTCTCGAAACGTCGCCTAAGAAGTTGAAATAACTGACTGAAACTCGAGAACCATAAGCAATATATATATATATATATTATATTACTGTTTAGTTCTTCCTATATAAAAGAATTCTATTGACCTCCTCCCGGACCATTTTCCTCTTCGTATGCACAAGGTCAACTAATATTATTCAATTTTATTTTATTTTATTTGTTATTGATTGTATTCATTTTTAAATATCTTGAAAAGAAAAGATATGTCCAGGACCGGGACTCGAACCCGGGTCGCCCAGGTCACTAGCCTTGAGCTCTGCCAATTGAGCTATCCTGGCTCGCTTCTCGGTCAGACTTACTTCAAAACTGTACTTAAATCACTCCCTCATAAGAACAATGTCCTTATTCAAAAAACCTAGTTTTTAAAACGAGGAATTTGAACGGTAAAAAAAAAAAAAAAAAAAGAAATTGGGTATTGGTAAAGCAAAGCATTCATATTATAATGGTGGTATTAAATTTCTTTAAGTTTTGAACCTTTTTATATTTTAACTTATGAGATAATTTACATAAAACTTCAAGTTCAAACATGATACAACTGAAAATATGACTTTATTAAAAATATACATGTCGTTCCTGAATTAAAAAACTTCAATTCTATTGCTACTGAAGGCTTACCTCAAAAATGACAATTTTTGAGTTACATTGTTATTCTTTTGAAGTAGCTAAATAGTATTTAAATATAAACATCTATTGTTGTTTATATAAATATTGATTGCATAAGATTACAGACAATTCATATTTATGTATTTTTCGCTCCAGTGCAATGTGACTCCTAATTGAAAATTTGGAAAACTATTTTGCAATTAATTAAATTAATTTATTTTATTATGAATTTTTAATTAGAATTATAGAAATCTAAAATAAAAAATGGTACCTCTACAACCCATGGAGTTTCTTTGTTTCAATGCGTAGTAGAGAGTGTACTATTCCAAGGACAACGGTTATGCTGGGATACATTTGTATTAGATCACGCTCAAACGCCAGGTTTCCACCCAGTTATGGGTATCCACTTTATGGATGGACCCCATGCTTTAAATGATATAGGAGGGATTGTCGAGGAGTATAAATTCCTAGTTTCATAGATAAAACAGGAGAAAATAAAGAGGGGATTAAGATTAAATAATTAAACCTGGATAGGCAAAATTCAGAGCATTATTAGACATAACAGCACAAAGTGACGTGAAATAAACAAACAACTTGTATATTTGGAAAATATTTAAAAGGAAGCGAATGAAAAGTTAAAACTTGTTGTAACTCAAAGCGACAACCTCCGGAATAATTACAAAAAAAAAGTAATCACTTAACGTCCAAAAAACTCATTACGATAATGTATAGCTGCCTTTCACAACATAGCAAAATAAATAAGTTATTTATAACCAAAGAGGAGGAAAAGGGGGGCAGAGTTTATTTTCGCCGATAAATTGCCCCTTCATAATTTTCCCATAAATGAAAGACATAAGGCTGAGGAGTCAATTACGCTGAGACGGGCCACCGTAAATGGGATACGTCAATTCTGGTTTACGGTGGGCTGGCTGGGCTGCGGATGAATTAAACATGGGCTTCTAAAGCCTCATAATAAAGTCCCCGGACTTAGTCAAGTATAAAAATTGCATAAAAAATTCATGGATCATTAGTTCCACGTCGATGAAGTGCTAGTAACGATCTGCCTTTGTCGCGGCTCCGCCTAAAAGTTGTATTTTTTTTTTGAAAAGTCGACCTGAAGTTTTTTTTTTTTCATTTCGTGGAATAAGTAATGTAGTAACAGACGATTTTATTCCAATCTAAGGCAAGGAATATTAACAGACTCCTTTAAAAAAATAGAGTTGGCTTGATTTCAAATAACGGATTTATATTAATATTTGAGTAGATATATCACTCAATAACAGTATGTTTATTTAAATTATTTTGAATTTTATTACTTAAAAAGTATGAAGCTTTTGAACTAAATTAAATTATTATAATAATATTATGGTATGGTGTAATTGAGTAACATTTGTTGCAGAATTGAATTCAATAAGGACAATGCTTCATTTGCGTTGAATTTGTTGTTTTTTATACAATCACTTATGTTTCTATAGATCGTAAATTCCTTATATATATATATATATATATATATATATATATATATATATATATATATATAACATATTAACATATAAAGTAATCTCTATATATATATAGAAGCCGTAGTTTTTAACTATTTGTAATTGTAATTTCATATAATAAAGGAGGTTCTGAAAAAAAAACACGTAAATTCCTCAGCAAATTCTTCTTATGTTTCTTCGATAAAATTTGTGAGTTTTAGGTACGTCAAAGGCCATTGGTTCAATATTATTTTTGAAAGGTTAGCACGTTTCAATGACCAAAATTGTTTCCAATTGTTCTTTCTATTGATACTTCTTGCATTCAAATAGATGCCATATGGTAATTTGTACATTGTCACAGCTTTGGCAGGTTGGTTGGTATTGCCCTAAAAGTAGGTGGAGATGTGTCAGATTAGTATGACCAATTCTTAACCTGCTTATTAAACTGCATTCTTTTTACGTTAGGCCGTTGGGAGGGAACCAAGCAGTGTTTTTTCTTTTATTTGACGGCGGTAGTTTTCACCCACTCTACATCCCGATTTTCTTTAATTTTAATTCTTATCACTGCCAGCCATTCGGACAAAAAGGTGGATCCTGATAAGGGAACGTCATCACTTTGCAGCTACTTAAGCCCCAACATCATCTCTTTCGTTACCTCTCATGCCCACATGCAAGGAGACCCATAATAGTGAAATTATTTTATTATAAGACCATATTCATGCTTTGAATTTTTAGTAAAACTGAATTTCTTGTCCAAAGTTGTTGGCCATTTATCACCGATAGTGAGTCCTTTACTATAACAGATTTCTCGACGCCATTATTTGTTATGTGTTCGTATGCTTTAAATATTGCCCATGCTTCACACGCTAAGATAGAGTTTAGCTTGTTCATTCGCTATTGGAATGTTCTTGATTCCGTCACTATACAACACTCTGCACTGTTCTCATATTTAGATCCGTCTGTGAAAATTAATTCATGATTAGGGAATTGGTTGAAAATGATTTCTCTGAACCTATATTTTATCGTGTGGAGTTTTCTGGTGTAGAGTTCTTCGAAATTGGTTGCAGTTTTTGTAATTGCTAATAAGTGGAATTGTTCATAGTGGTGGAAAAATTAAAAGTCGTAACTTAATAATCGAAGCAATTTTATATAAAATTTGCACATTATAAAATTTACAAGGTTTAACATATTATTTGAATAAGCTGTGCAACTACGACTCAGGAAGTTCCTTGGGTCAAGTACTTGGTAGAAACTTTACTGTACCGACGGTTGTGCATCGAGGTTGCATTACTCTCAACCACTAGGTTTTTAAAGGGTAACCACTTTATAGAGACACGATGAGCCCCAGAAGGGTCTGAAGATGCCACAGGGTCCATTATATGGCAATATCTTTGTATGCCTTGGGTCCGTTAGTGGCTGTTAATAGGTTGAGTAATTAATCTGTCATATCCGGATTTAAACCCGGAACCTTCGACATTACAACTCGGCGGTCTACTACTAAAATAGATATTATAAAGTAATATAATACCTGAATTCATCATTCATGAGGCTCTTAAAATACTCTTTTGATTATCCTTCACTAACTTTTGTCCTTGATTTGTGTATTTATATCCTCGTCTTTTAAAACAAGGAATAATGCCACAGGTCACAAAAGCTTAGGCCTCTCAATCATAACTGATAGCTAGTGTCTGAATCGTTACCGGTGCTTATTATACTGAACATTGGCGAACATCACAAAACTCTAACTGATCTGCTGAATTGATCTTTGGAGTGGTATTTGTTACTGAAACAGGAACCCAAACATTATTGTTATAATTTGTTAATAATACGATGTTCTAGTTTTTGCATCTAGATGCGAATCTCAATACCCCGTTAAAAAGGAATATTTTTAAATCCTCGACTCAGCTAGAAACAGACAAATTGTTTATAAAAGAAAGACAATGAGAATTCTTGAGGACTCGGGTGCGATTTATAACCTCGGTATCAAGATGGCCGGATAAGTTCTAGCTCGACTCATGACTCCAGAGCTAGATTTGTTATATTAAACTTTCTCATGTATCCTAGCTAGCTTTATTGACTCTTTCGTATGGGTATGAGTTCCATCTTATTTGATATCCTTCTAATCTCGGATACTCTGTTATCATGTCTCCCTTAGAAAATGGAAAAGAAAAACTTCAGCCATATACAACTTGTATAAGTCACAGATGAATATATTGTTGATTCTACTCTTAAGAGAATAACAGAAGTAAACACTTAATCATGAATGTCATTTACACATTTGATTTTTAACATAGTTAACTCATTATTAATGAAAATAATCTAAGAAAAATATTGTAAAAAAATGACCTTTTTTGAGCTAGTGAACCGGACTACTATCTGACAAATTAGAAAACGCCCTTTTCTGAACTCGGAAGCGGAGCTGTGGAAGTTTGATTGAGACAAGGGAGTTTTCCGACTTGACTGAGGGTTATCGCCATTGCAGGGTTAAATAAAACTAAAAATCCGAAATGCAGTTCGGAGAAAGCCGAGTCTTAAAAAGAATAACAATAACAGGTCCAAAGTAAAGTCAAGCTGGGTTGAAAACAGAACAATAATAATAACTTTATGAGGAAACTATTTCAAGGTGAGAATAAAATGCTAGTGAAGCGAGCTAGGTAGTGAGGGAAAGGGCGTGACTTCTCTAAGGCAACATCGACAAAGGTTGTTTTGTAACCTATCAGATTTTACTTGGTACTTTAAGTGGGCTATCGCAATGATTTGGAGCCTATTCTTCTGGAAATCTTCTTGGGTGGGCTTCGACCAGCTGGCCTCTAATTGGTTCATCTTCTCATCCAGTTTTTTCGCTTCCTTTTTTACATTTGATTATTAAGCAGCCATAATTTGTTGAAGTTACACCCATCTTCACCATTTCCTTCGCTTCTAATATCCAGCCAAAGCCCAGCAAACTATAAATCATCCAATCTAAACCCAGTCAATCAGATTACTTGAATAATAGGCTCTACCCATACAGGTATAAATACCTTGGGATTTAAGGACACCTTTTGCCTCTGATTAATCCCTGAGGAAGTTAGTAGCATGGCTAGCGAAACTTTGGTAAAGAATTTTACGACATAGTCGACAACTTTAAAAATGGATTTATGAAGCTTCTTTTCATAAATCAGTTTATAATGAATATTGTAAGAATATTAGTCGTGGAATTTAAGAGGT
The DNA here is from genome assembly GCA_964056705.1 of Troilus luridus. Lineage (NCBI taxonomy): Eukaryota > Metazoa > Arthropoda > Insecta > Hemiptera > Pentatomidae > Troilus > Troilus luridus. The sequence goes on along the minus strand of OZ057416.1, from coordinate 101,982,662 downwards.
TATTTAGAATAAACTTAGGTCGAAGCCTTATTTTTCAAAGCGAATTAACTGAACCTGTCGTTTACTCAAAACAAATGGTATGGGCGTTGGTTCTAGAATGGTTCTAGGTTTACTATCATGTGTTGTTGTTAAATTGGCTTTTTTCTTTTCTTATTCTTTTTTTTAAATCAAACATGTACTAATTTATCCCTGACTTAAGTGAACCTCGATACCGTTTGCCATGAATTGCCATTCTCTAACGAAGCATCTACTTCGATAGAAGATTAAGAAAATCCCCTGAGCAGTAAGGTGGTGTATAGCCGTCGATATGAGAGGAGCTTGGATTCCTAACTGCTAACCGAGAACCATAGAAGAGGACATAACAGTTGCCCCCAGTGGCTTCTCCATTCCCAGCCTCAATAGTTCCCTCTGATTTCGTTCTCTCTCTCTCTCTCTCTCTCTCTCTCTCTCTCTCTCTCTCTCTCTCTCTCTCCCTCTCTCTTTCTCTTTCTCTTTCTCTTTCTCTCTCTCTCTCTTCCTACCTGTGTTACTCTTTCCCTTTAGGGTTAACCCTGACCTTTTCAGTCAGTATAGACGATTAAAGTATCTTCCACATTAGTTAATATAGACTGGACACTTTGATGGATATTATAAAAAAAAAATTAATGAATATACATACTATAATCGTAGAGTGAAACATTTGATAACATCTCTGCCTTTTAAAACATCTGATTAGTGCATTATGTTTGCTCATTTAGCATATAAAATATTTCTCATTGTTATTATATAAAATACATAAGAGTATTTTACTACCTCATGACAATCTTTCATGAATTAAAAAATGATTTTGTTAAACAAAAAATAAAATTCAAGACATCCATAATTTAATTGTTTTTCTTTAGGCTATAACTTAAGTCATATAGAGAAAACTTGTATAGCTTAATAAACGAAAAATGAATAATAATTTATTACACGACCTCAGGTAGCTGAGTGGCTTAGAACACTGCACCGGAGATGTAGACGACCCAGGTTCGAGTCCAGGCCGGGACAAATCTTTTCTCTTCGAAACAAAAATATTTAAAAATAATCACCACGAAAATAATAATTAATGAAAATAAGTTATAAATAATATAAGTGAACAGGGGATATAGGATCGGTGAAAAGAATGGATTTGTCTGGCTTGGTTACGAGCCCTGGTAGCTCAGATGGTTAGAGCACCGCGCTAGAGAGTTCGAATCCCGGCCAAAACAAATCTTTTCTCTTCAAAATAAAAATATTTAGAAAAATGGATTACTTTTTCTTATTATCGCTTTTTTTTGGAGTATTTCCTCATTACCTTTACGAGATAAGGATAAATGCATATATACTTTCTATATTAATAATTTTAAGGTAAAACCCTTTGAAAAGCTATACCTTTACAACAAATGAAGGGCGTTGGCATTTACATGGCATTGATTGTTTTTAGGGCAAGGAGGTTGGTTCATTTTTATGACTGTAGATTTGATAGGGTCAATCCAGAAAAAACAACTTATCATTCACAACTTAACATCTCAGTGTTCTTACACATTTCTACCTAACTCTACTCACTTTAAAGATACTGAGCGAGGCCTGCTGATAGAACAAATAATTTTCTTGCCACAGCCAGTATTGAACATAAAACCAAGTGCTTGAGTACCTCATTACCCTACGAGCTACTCTGGTTCTCCTAATTTCTCGGAAAACTGAAATATTAGTTGGAAATATAAATAACAAAACCCCCCAAAAAAACGAGTAATTGAAAACAATAGTCAGCAACAATTGGAGATAGAAAAACAAATTTCTGCTTGAGCTTGCTGACAAATCCTTTCGATTAATCTGTACTTTCAGCAATTTAGATGAATTTTATTCAGTAGTTGTATAACAGTCATTTAAAAAAAATACTTTACTATGTGGTGATCATGGCTATTGAATCATGATCATAAATTATTAGAAAAAGTTTTACTCTATAAATTAGTCTGTCTCTCTTGACATGCAAAAAATGCTGAAAAGAGGGTGGGTGGTATGAGAAATGCGCATAAATGACATGCATGACATGAATAAGATGCATGACTGTTTTCAGCAATTTTTTATTCCACCTTAAAGAAAATTTTTCGTTTATTCCGGAGAATCCAGTCGTTCAACGGTAAACAATATAATATATTATATTGTTTATGTATCACTAGTTACCCACCCCAGCTTTGCTCGGGTAATAAGGCATATTGTGTACATAATTTGTCTGTGTAATGTATATTTTTTTTTTAATAACTTGAACTAACTATGTTATATGTGAGAAAGAAATAGTTGACTGTGGGTACTATAATAGGATGTTGATAGTTGGGGGTGCAGTCAAGAAAACACGCAAAAATAGGTGAAACTATTTTATTTTAAGTGCCGACGTTTCGACCTACTATGTAGGTCATCTTCAGGGCTATGAGAAAACAGACAAAAAACAGAATAGACTGTAAAAATACATAAAAAGAGGTACAGAAAAATTAGATAAAATGTAGAGATATAAAAAAGAATGATATATAATGAAAGGATATATGAAGGTATATGAATATATATATACATAATATATATATATATAATAATGTATGTAGGTATATGAATAAAGATGATTACATGGTAGATGGATAGAAAGGTGATAATGCAAAAACAAAGTACAAGATGGATAGAAAGGTGATAATGCAAAAACAAAGTACAAGATGGATAGAAAGGTGATAATGCAAAAACAAAGTACAAAGAGAGCAATGAAGTTAAACAGAAAAAAAAATAAAATGAAAAAGATATGAATATAATGAGTATGGACAATTTAGTATAATAAAGATAGAAATGTATTGCAAAGAAAACAATAGTATGAAAATAGACTCATGGGGAGTATCATAAGTGCAATGAGAGAACATGAATTAAAAATATGATACCTAATAATACATCGAGAAGAATATATTATAGAACGTAAAGAAAAGGAATCTAAGTATGACGGGCCGGGAAGTGAAATATAAAAAATTTTTTAAAAATATAAGTATCAGAAGTGATGTAAAGGTATAAATGTTATATAAAGGTATACACTATACATTGTATAACAGATGTAGTATCCAGGTATACATATATTATATAGAGGTATACATAGTATGAAGTTATATAAATAAAGATGAAAGAATACAAGGAACAATACATGAGAGATATAAGATATCAGTAAGTGAATAGAGATATATTATAAAAAATAATAATGTTCTGTGAACATGAACTCTTAAATTAAAACATTTAATTAAAACTATGATGGATGCTAAAAGTGATGATGGGAGAAATAGGTGTGAAGGAAGGAGATGGAGAAAGATGAAGAGAAAATATAAATAATATGAGACTGTACGAACCCGATGGCAGCTGGGACAGCGAGTAACTGACGCGGATAAAACCGTTAAACGACGGAAGCGCTGGCCGCGATCTCTGTCGGTCAAAGGTCAAAGTAGCGAAAAAAATTCAAAAAAAGTAAAAATGAAAAATAAAGAAGTAGGGAAAGGGCAATATGGGGAAATATGGGGACGCGTAAAAAATGTGAAAAAATAAATAAAAAATAAAGTTAAAGGAAAAAAAGGGGGTAAAGAAATAAAATACTAGAAAAGAAAAAATAGACAGAAACGGACCGTAAAACGGAGAGAAATAAAATATGATTTGAAAATTAAGGAGTTTTTAGTAAATTAAAAATTTGGGAATAAATTGAGGATAGGTGATGTGAATCGGACTTAAGGTTGACGGTGGAGGAATCTAAATTGATGTGGATGGTTTCCGAAAGAATGCGTTTTTCATAGTTGGGAAAGGAAGATAGGATAGACGTATTATCGAAGTTGAAAATGTGGTTTAAAGATAAGGCATGGTCAGAGAGTTTGGAAGCGGTTGGGTTATTGGATGAAATGGAATATTTATGTTGGGAAATACGATCTTTAAGTAAGTTTTTAGTTTCGCCGATATAGGAAGAGTTGCAATTGGAAGTGGAGCAAGGGATACGGTAGACAACATGTGAGCGTTGTATAACGGGAATGGGATAATAACAAACTTTCCAAAATCTATACCCGTGTTAAAGATCATTCATCATTATCATTCATTGCACTTATGATACTCCCCATGAGTCTATTTTCATACTATTGTTTTCTTTGCAATACATTTCTATCTTTATTATACTAAATTGTCCATACTCATTATATTCATATCTTTTTCATTTTATTTTTTTTTCTGTTTAACTTCATTGCTCTCTTTGTACTTTGTTTTTGCATTATCACCTTTCTATCCATCTTGTACTTTGTTTTTGCATTATCACCTTTCTATCCATCTACCATGTAATCATCTTTATTCATATACCTACATACATTATTATATATATATATTATGTATATATATATTCATATACCTTCATATATCCTTTCATTATATATCATTCTTTTTTATATCTCTACATTTTATCTAATTTTTCTGTACCTCTTTTTATGTATTTTTACAGTCTATTCTGTTTTTGTCTGTTTTCTCATAGCCCTGAAGATGACCTACATAGTAGGTCGAAACGTCGGCACTTAAAATAAAATAGTTTCACCTATTTTTGCGTGTTTTCTTGACTGCACCCCCAACTATCAACATCCTATTAACTATGTTATAACTTAATAAAAAAATGATCTGAATAAAAATTGATACAATATATTTTTAAAGAAATAGCCCTAAACATATAAATACACATGAGAAATTCCAAATTCTCATTTAATAGAATTAGGTACAGGTATTAAGTGTACAATTTTTCATAATTTTTTAACTCCAATATTTTTAACCACAAGAGTAAATTGTTTTATTCTATAGGTAGAAATCTATTGTATAAATAACCGATGGCTAAAAGTGTTCAAACTATCGGTTTTCTTAACACCAGAGCCACCGATAGTGATAAAGTTGTAGGAAACTATGAAACTATCTCTCTTCTAAGTTTGGACAACTGTCCTAAACTTGACGTTTCGTTGTATCGGTTAAAAACTGACATTTAGAGGAGACCGACTATTATTTCATTTTGTTGTAAATAAATTCTAGTTAAAATTAAATGTTTTTGGTAATAAAATACGTTGATTTTATTTATTTAACTCTCTCATACCGCTTATCTGAGACATAGCTATACATATACATACCATTACTACTTATCTACCAGGATACTTAAATACTCTATCCGGTTGGTTTATGTATTTTTTGAATTACTAATAAATATAGAGAGTTCAACGTTAGTAAAAAAGATTAAAGTATAAAATCTAACTGCCCAACCCCCCATTTTTATTATACAACTGTCCGGTTAAATGTAGGTTAGTAATTAATGGTTCAGTAGAGTTCTAGTTCTACTGATCCAAAAAGTATTATTCTATAAATTGAAGTTCGGTTGAGTACTTATTGTGCTCCTCTAGAGAGCCTATTGAAATATAAGTACCCACTTAGTACTGTTTTGAAATATTAAGTCTTAATCTTATTAAACTTAAATTTCAGTCCATCCTCAGCATAGATACAACAGTCTTCCTAAACTCGAAATCTTATAATTGGACGTTACTTGTATTATTTTTTAAATCAATGCATTCCATTTTATCTATTTAAATTCAAAAGTTTCCTCAAGGTAGTATCCTTGGCCCAATCCTTTATACAGTTTATACAGCTGACATCCCAACTCATCCTAATAATATCCTTACCACGTATGCTGATGATACATGTGTATTATCAGTCAACACCAATTCAGTTATTGTATCCCAAAGCCTCCAATCCCATATCACTGATCTTGAAGTGTCAAAACTGGAGAATAAAAATAAATTCTCAAAAATCCCATCAAATCACTTTTACCTTTCGTCGTAAACCACTGACTTCCTGCCCTTCAGTATCCTTTAATAATATCCCACTGGTGCCTGCAGAACAGATCCGATACTTAGCGTTGCATCTTGACAAACGATTAACTTGGAATCCTCATACGAGACTGAAAAGACAAGAAACCGCTCGACGTTTCAGGCTACTTCAACACTTACTAGACAAACGCTCTAAGCTCCCAATTAACTACAAAAGACTCATATACATGACCATTATACGACCTATTTGGACTTATGGAGTAGAGCTTTGGGGCTCCACTAAGCCATGTAATTCCTCTCATATCCAATCCCTACAATCCAAAATGCTTCGTGAAATCCTCAATGCACCTTATTTTGTTAAGAATAAAGTCATCTATAGTGACCTTAATGTCCCATTTGTTGCTTATTTGGCCCGAACCCGCTATCTATCCTTTCATAACAAACTTCATTTCCAGTCAAACCCTCTAGTTTCAAACCTTGCTTCCTCTTCAATTACCGATAATCCTCCGAGGCGCCTGAAAGGAAGATGGCCACGTGACCTTCTTAGGCTACACCTACATTGGATCCGGTGTGATATGGTGAGACGTCGCTAGTAAACCAAATGAATGAAATATATCGAGAGTTATAACATTTGGTTCTTTAAATTTATAAAATTAATATTAATTATTAATTATTTTTAATACATTTATATTTTACTGTAATGTATAGTAAAATATGTATAATGTATACACCCCAGCATCGTATGTGATAGAATCACGTCGCACCGAATCGGATCCAATGTAGGTGTAGCCTTAGATGAACATCCGATTTGAATACTACTAGTGGGTAGTTTCTGTACTTGTCATTATATCATGTCATTATGTATCACTTAACCTATTTAAATGTTATATTATTGTAATATTAGTGTAAATATCAATAAATAAATAATTAAAAAAATAAAAAATAAATAAATTCAAAAGTGTGATATATTTTGTGTAACGGCTTAGAAAAGTCAGTAATAGTGGCTTTGTGATTCGCTCATTTTTAGAATATTTATAACTTAACTGATCGAGCTCGACAAAACATTAAACAAAATGCAGTTCCTCGATCCGTTGCTTGGCAACGCCGATAAAATATTACAAACTAATAAATACTTTATTTAATTGAGGGTTGAAAGCACTTTAATTTGTTCCGTTAAAAGTAATAAGTAGTTTGATTAATTTTTATTAATTCAAAACGTCAGATTAATTTCCTATATTTCTTTTTCTCTTGAATTAAGAAATAATTCTTAATATTAAGTTCTCCTTATTTAATTTAGAGTATCTATATGAATATGCTTCCTCGCAACGATCCCAGTACCGCGTAGGGAAGCGTGCTACGGAATGTTGGAATGTTAGGTGGAAATTCGCTGAAAGTTCTTTTCGGCGGTCCGATGAACTCGATGACCAGGGATTAGTTCGGCCCCCAGGCTTGGTGGAGGTATGTGATTAATGTTAGAATGCCCTACTGACATGTTTTTTTTTTGTTCAAAAAAATCTAAAAAGTCAATAATAGCTGTACCAACTGGGAAGCGTCTGAGGCGTAAGTTGGAGGATTGCGTTAAAAGTGATCTGGCGGATTAAGGTTTGGGTTTTGACCTTGATCCTTAAGGTTCACTAAACCTATTTTATTATTATATGTATATGCTTGTACTAATGATAATTATATTCAAGAATTGATCCGTACTAATCAGTAAGTTTGTAAACACCAAAATCTGTTTCTGAGAAAAGTCAATAACATTTTCACGTTAATCAAAGCAAAGAAGAAACCTACTATTTAAGTTTAAAGCAAAGACTAAGTTACAAATGCTCTCATTTTTCATTTGGTATTAAAAAATAAGTGTAAATACAGTTTTCTTCTTCTCCATCTCAACACTTTAACACTAATCCTTGCCCACTCATTGTTCTGAAACTATTCTTGATGGGCAATTAACTACCCGATGTTAATGGTGGATTGGGAACTCCGAGCTAATTTTCCAATCCCCAAGCACTTTTGTTTGGCCATTACCCTTTGTCAAATCTGATGAATTTCTCCATAATTTTATTTGTTTTATTAACATAAACATAAAAATAAAAATGAACAATCTTATTTTAAAAAATAATCACTTGTAATTAATATAAATATAAAAAAAATGGGATCGATTTAGCTCAGAGTGTAGGTTTGGAACAGGCTACTTACATTGGATTGACACAGTAAGATCTGCAGCCGCATGTAGGACTCACCCGGCGTTACAAACTGGAAAACCTTAGTTGAGGAGAAAACCCTGGTTCAACGTTATCTAGAATTAAATTTCATCCTTGTTCAGCGGTTGGTTTAATTTTGTATTCGTTTGTATGAAATACATTTATTTATTATCTTCTCTTTCCCTACATTAGTAAATTGTATCCATAATTTTCTAGATCATTAAAAAAAAAAAAAAGAATTTCAAAATCATGTGCATTGCAAGATAATAATTTCATATTACATCTGATAATTCATCAATAAAGCAAAATTTCATCAATAGTCTATTTATTTTAATTAATTTCTTCATTTTTTATGATTAAAACATCTGTATCACAATTGTCTGACAATTCAGAAGCAGATGACCTGCTCAGATTGATATGCCGCTTAATGGAAAACTTCGCCCATTTCCCACTATCTAGCTCGCTTGATTCACCTTTTTCCTCATCATGACTATAATTACAATAAGCCCCAATATTGTATATTTAAAAATTACAGCCCTATCATTATACCTGCATTAATTCGGCACCAAAGAGAAGGACATATTCACCCCTCTTCTTGGTACAATATTATAATTTTAATAAACGATAATACATGATAACATCGGTTACCAACGTTGCTCCCCTGCAAATCTCCCAGCCAAGCCGCCGATTTCGCTAAACCGCAGGGTCTTGGGTTTAGTCCATGGTAGAGACTGTTCCATTTCTAAGCCCAGCGTTGCACAGGGACGTAATTTGACCTAGATAACCCTTAAATTCCAGTTCTTTCTTTAATTAAGTATACATAGTTTAAGTGAAAAGTCCCAAAAAGAGCTGCAGATCACACGTAGTCAACCCAGAGCAAAAGCTTCGAAATATCCAAATCTGGGAATCACAGCGACCTAGCTGAGTGTTCCGCAGGAAAATGTTGTGAAGGAAAAACATCATTATTTTCATTAAAAGGCTTGGTATCGATCTGTGCGGGCATTTAGCAGTAATTAATACGGTACTATTTTCAAAAATCCATTCGGACTTTATGCACAATATGTGAAAATTAGCTTAGCACTGAAAGGGTTAATATATTTTCACAATGACTCTATTTTTTATCAATATCAAAGATCCAACGCTTTTTACTATAAAATGAATCCTTTTTTATTCCTCTCTATATATTTTTTAAACTTATTGAAATTATTTTCTACTTTTCAGTTATATTTCTTATTAAAGCATGTTTTTCGTTTTTTTCTTGTTTTCGAATATCATTTAATGTTTAAAGGTGCAAATTGAGGTTTATGTAAGTCATATGATGGTACAGGTTGTTTGAATTCGAACCACATAACAACGCTATGGTTTATAGCCGAGACAGATGCCATAAAAATCATAAAACGAATCATAAAGGGAAATATATCTGTTTAGAGATAGGATGGGACGATATTAGAGACAGAGAAAGAAAAGATAACCAATATGGAGGCATGTATATAACCACTCTTTCGCCACTGCAGGCCAAAGCCAATTTTCTCTTTGGCCTCGCCTAATACGCGATAGGATTGTATGAGAGGAGGCGTATCCCCTTTATTGGCCCCATGCTCTTCTCTATATCCCCCTCACTCTCTCTCTGTATTCTTTGGTATTAACCAAACCCCAAGATAATGGAATAACCGAGAAAATCTATAATTGTTTCAATATGTTTGTAGTACTAATAAAATCAACAAGATAAATTACTAGAATGTTTCATTTTTTCAAGATGAATCAAAAATGCTAATCCTATGTTAATAATATTGTCCTCTCCTAGACCTCATGGACTTCTGGAAAGGGCTGGGTGGGAAATATGGTACGGCGAAGGGTACATACGCGAAGCTTTTGAAGCAAAGAAATCCTAAAAACTATCAAATCACTAAAAAAGGAACACTATACCTGTATGTAATACAAAATATTTTAAATTTTTTATTTACACAAAGCCGTGAAATTTAGAATAGAAAAGTAACTTCTTGAACTAAGTCCCTTTAGAATAAAAAACATTAACAGAGAAAGAAACATAATTTTTTAAGAAACTGTCATACACCGACGATCTTCTATAAAGTCATGCATTATTTGGAGCATCTCTCTAATCAATGCCATAAGTGTTCATCGTCCATTGCACCAGAGAGACATATGGGACAGATAATACAAAAGAAAGACCTAATAATAGTTAATTATTAGAGGATATTCAACCTGTTGGACGAAACGGCGGCATATTCTCAGTACATTTAAGTAGGCTTCTTCAAATAATTCCCTCAAACTGTACTGTGATGAATCTAATGGTGCGTCACAATAAACTTGAAATCCTCCTTATAAAGTTAAGAGAGAATAGAGAAAATATTATTGATATAGCTTTCTTTAATGATAATAATATAAACTCAAAGTTGAAGAGAAATTATCAGGCGGAAGGAAACAAGCGGCTGAACTAAAAGAACTGTACTGTATGGAAAGCGTGGTGGTGACGCCAATCATAATATCAGTGAAATAGACTTTTTCTAAATCCATAGAGCACTGATTATCTAGAACTTCCCCTCGATGTCTTAAGGGAGGCTTAACAAGCAATTTATAACCCCCGAATGTGCTAATAAAAAACATAATAATAATTAGAATAATAATCTCATATTTAATTAATAAGATTCATAGTTTTATTAGCTTAATTACCGTGCCTTTACTATAATATTTGATTATCATAATTGGAAAATAGGTTCTGTTAACAAGGGAAACTTCTACCTTGATACGCCCTGAACAAGGTCTGACTATAGAAGACTCATACTTTCAGACTTCATATTTCTTCTGCTTCGATCGGGACATTTCTCACTTGGAATATCAGCTTTCAACACTCCTTATTGTAAAAGATCCACCCTTAAAATATGTTATTTTTAGCAAGCGCAAACAATAAATAAAAAGAGTTTCCTCTTTTGTCGATGTGCTTTTGTTAGTCTTTGTCCACTGCTGCGATCTATTGGAACCTATTCAACTAACTTATTTTCTAATAGTACTCCGGTAAGATAAAATCTTGATCATTAACGAGATCTTTTATACTACATATTTATTTCATACAATTTCTTTTTTTCTTAATTTGTTCTTACAATCTTTGATTTGTTACTGTAATAATAAAAATTTTAACAGATACCAGCTGCTGTTAACAAATTTTCGTCCCCTGAATACCGCCCCAAAACACAAATCCAGATGAACCTTCCACCTTGGTCTATCCCTTGGACCATTAGCAGCTATATTTTTATTTCAACAATTCTTTCTTTGCTAAACCAACAAATTTATAAGTTCATTAACATTCGTGATACTATTACTTCAATTATATTAAGCCAGTGAAAATTCTGCAATTCCATGTTAAGTAATAGAAATACTCCGGTGGATTCCATCTTTTTTTCTTACCGAATACTCTAAGTAATATCTTATCTTCGATTACCTTATGTCGTTGTTCATCCCTTAGCTTTAGCGGCCACATCCGCAAAGAACATCTGGAAGGGTTATAGTTTTATAAATTATAATTTTTAAATTTCGAAAATAAATGCAACTTATGAAAATCTGATGATTTTAATAAAAATGAAATGATTTTAATAAAATCTTGCTTAATTATAATTAAAATACTATAAATACTTTACAAGTGTTGCAATTATATCTAGTCACCTTCTAAAAATATTTTTATTCTTTTGAAAGCAAAGTTCGAATATTAAAAATAGCTAAGAAAATATTTCATAAGATGAAAATATAGATTTATTAAGACGAGAATGGAACGTAGATACACATGGGATTTTGAAATGGAAATATTTAAACTGAGAAGTGTGCTTTTCATAAGGAAAAATTTCTGCAACTATCCAATTAGGGTTAAGAAAATACTCTGCTTTCTAGGAAAATCCTTTTTAAAAATTCCTTTTGCTGCTTTGAGCTAAGAATTCCACTCACGTTTCTTTAGAACTAGAATTCAGAATATTTCTAAAGAAATACGGTTCAGCGACCTTATAAAGAAAGACAAATATAGACTACTTATCTGATTTTCTTTTTATCGGAAAAATTACCAATAATGCCGTTCTTAAGTACAATAAATTATTGAAGATACTTATAAGGAACTATAAGAATACCTGAGACCTGAATCTGTTAGCGAAGAATAAAGAAAAAGAAGGAATTAATCATTTTACAACAATCAAATTAAACAAGAGAGACATTCGGCCTTAGTTAGTCCTGAAATACCTTCCCTGGTTAGCCATTTTGGACTATGAGGTTGGAATTATCTTTTTCTTTATATATATTTTTAAAACTGAAAGTTATACTTTCAGTTTTTGAGATTAATTCTTATTTTGGCCGTGTTTATACATATACTGTATTGTTCTCATAATCATGCAAAATTGATAGTGAAATGTTAAAATCACACCAACAAACCAAAATACCTGTTCAATATTACCATGTATAATGTAAATATTGTTCAAGATTAGGAAATACTGAAATTTGTAGTGTTGGATTGTTTTATTTCAACTGGTGTACAACATTGGTTGTAAAAGGTGTTTGATTTTTATATCCTTTAAGTCAGCAAACGGATTCTTTACATTAGATAATTTTAGTTAGTTAGTTGTTCATTTAACGTCCCTTTAGGCTGCCATGGCTAATCGGAAGATGCTACAGTGGCAGCTCTAAATTTTACCTATCCAGGTTTAATTAGGATAGGGATTTTTAACGAGTACCTGACATCGTACAGTCTCGGGACCCCCGTTTAACGTCCTTTCCGAAGGACGGCGTAAGTAAGGATAATTTTAGTATTCAGGAGTTCAGATCAATAGAAAAGGACCCCTCGATAAAATTACCACCAGTGAAATAGATTATTGGTATATTTTAAACTCTGTTCTGTTTGATATAAATATTTCTCAATAAATGAAAAGTAAATAAATATAAATAACACCTCTTTAATAGGAACAGTCTGCCAAATCTTGGACAGTAAAGTTGTAGGTCCAAAAATTAGTTTAAAGGGATTTCTTAAGCAGAAGTTGTGGCATCTTAACCTATATATCGTCGCTGTCAAAACAATACCGCCTATCAGCAACTTTTTATGAAAATGAGTTAGTAACGGTAACGCATTCTACAGGTTTAATTACACACTAAGGAAGGCATGTATTAAGGTCTGCAACATGATATGTGTTATGATATATGTATCATACATAATATGATTTTTCTCTACTTCTCTTCATTAGTTCTGAAAAAAAATTGCCAAGTCTACATTCGGCGCGGGTTTTTTTTTTTTCTCTCCTGTAAAATCGCTCAAAGTGTACATAGGCGGTATTGTTTTGAAAGCGATGATATTATATAAAATAATACATTTTTAGACAATATATTATATACAAGTATCACATAATAGTTAATTTAATATTTAATAATGGTTAGGCCAATGGACTGAAAATGTGAAGTATTGGCCGAGGTATGTAAAATGGCTCATTAATTCAGCAACCTAGTAACTGACCAATTTAGACGTTATTAACTGTAGTAATAACATTTAATACTCTTTCTTCCGAAAATAAGTACGATTAAATTTTTTTAAAACGTGAAACCCACCCTTTAAATGTTTTAGGATGGGATGGTGTTTTGAAGGAAGGAAATCGCGGTAATAATACAGAATAAATATACAGATTAACAGAGTAGCATTAAAAATTCAATGTAAAATAAATACAAATAATAATTATTATATATTTTTTTACAATATTCCTTATATAGAATTGTTCTTACGAGTCCGTGGTCCTTAGTTGGTAACGACAGACCTAACGGAGAGACAAATTTCACTGTAACTATTTATTAAACTTTTATAGTTTTTTTTTGCCCCTCGGCTTATTTCTTTATTCGAAATTTGAAATTTTTCAGGTAAATTATGATTGACAGAATCTCTTATACTGCACCAGGTGCAATTTAAGAGAGGGATGAAGATTGGGCTCACTAGGTCTTTCTAATTTATAGTGAACTTTAAAAGTCCAAAAAAAAGAACAACGCATTATTTATGTCTTGGTTTTACAGATGCCTTGCCTCCTCACGAAAAGTAAATATCAAAATAAATGCATACTGGCTCAATGGGAGTTTGACTGTAATTTTTTTTTTTTTTTTTTTTTTTTAAATTAAATTATCCTTCATGCTCCTTATTTTGTTAAGAATAAAATCATCCATAACGACCTTAATGTCCCATTTGTTGCTGATTTGGCCCGAAACCGCTATCTATTCTTTCATAACAAACTTCATTTCCACTCAAACCCTCTGGTTTTAAACCTAGCTTCCACTTCAATTCCCGATAATCCTCCGAGGCGTCTGAAAAGAAGATGGCCCCGTGACTTCTTAGTTGAACTTGTGATTTGAGTACTACCAGTGGGTAGTTTCTCTACATGTCATTTTCACATGTCATTTTGTATCGCTTAGCCCATTTACTAGATGTATTTTTTTTTTTATACAGTTGTAAATATCAATAAATAAATTTAAAAAAAAAAAAATTAAATTACTCTTTTATGATATTTCAAGTTAACCTGGGAGCTTAGTTCTAATTCAATAAATTGCTCCGATATTGTGATACTAGCAAGTAACGAGAAAGAAAATATCAATTTAACATTACTTGGTTCGCTGATACTAGTGCTCTGCCTTTTAAAACCGATGACACTGCTGAGAAAGGGGCGCTGGGATACCGTGGAATACTTGTTTTGCCTTTAATTAGTTGGAAAAGTTAAAACCTTGGTTCAGAGATCCCGAATGTAATGTTTACATCGGCATGATTGTGTTCATATTTAGCAAACAACTGCCAAGAATTTAAAACGAACCACAATTCGTTCATGATTCATTAAAAATCAGTGCATATCGCCAAATGAAGATTACCTATGTCATTATACGTGGTTCTGTGACCTATAAGTGTCTAGGAAATGGAATATCAGATATGTAGTTACTGAATTAAAAAGCTTCAACCAATCCAATTGCTACTGAAGGCTTAACTCAAAGATGATAATTTTTGAGTTATGTCAGTTCTATTCAAGGTTCTTCTTTCGATATGTCAAGTCTTTTTAAGCTAGAAATTTTCTCTGTTTATAGAATTTTATTTTTTTAATATTAAATAATTTTGAGAATGTTTCATTAACTTTGATTATACATATTTCAATAATATAATATACTTATTTGCTTTTTTTCAGGTATGCAATCATGAGTCTAAGTGGTGGTAGCGTAAGTAATTATTTTTTGTTAATTACGGACTCTCAAAATAAAACTTAACGACCATCGCGCTGTTATTTGTAACTGCTCTAAATTAATGATTAATTTTTTTTCTTTATATGATATTTCTTTTTTTTATAAGATATTTCTTATATACTGGACTCAATCTTCTTGATTTATGTAATTTACTAATGAAGAAAAGACCATATTCCAGTAAAAAATTAACAAATGATTAAAAAACGTTTCGACACTTATTTGTCATTCTCAATTTAAGTAATTCCTCATACAACTTCCTTTTAAATTTACAAGTTCAAATCATTACTTGAGGTCAAACAATTTAAAAGTCAAAATATATATAAAATCCTGGAACTTAACTATCTTCCATGGTCAAATATAATATAAATATAATTTTTGACTGGAATATGGTTTTTTCTTCATAATTAATGATTAATTTTTTCTTTATCTGTTCCGCAGGGTGTCGCTTTGTGTTGTGGTTCAACCTTTTTATTCGTGTAATTTTTAATATTTTCCAAAAATAAAAGTTTTCGCTAGCTTTAGAATGGAAAAGAGAATGTAATTATGGCTAGTAATGAGTAGATTTCTGTAATAATTTCCTCAAAAAATAAAAGTTTCAAATAACATTTCGAAGTATAGATGATATATGTTTGTTGAGACGTTCATTTCTAGATGAAATGATCACCGAAATATAGACAACTCCTATAACTATTTTATCTGGTTTATATTAAAGCTTGTGATAACTAGTATTGAATGAAAAATATTAAAAGGGGGACGAATGAAAAGTAAAGACTTCTCACACAACTCGAAGCGACAACCTGCGGAATAATTACCGTTTTTATTCTCTATTATTCCAACTTACATTTTAATTTTTTTAAATCTTCATTAAAGAATATTCCATTTTATATTGAACCTTATTGAATGAAAAACATCTTGGTAGTCTACATTAGTAAATTAATTGTCGATTCTTTGAACTTGGCTAGCAGATATCCGAATTCAGGGTAGGAAAGACGTTCCAGAACCTACCTCCTAGCAATCCCTTTCCAGGAAAGAGATAAGTGCGGGCTATCTGGAAGATATACACGGGTTATCCCACATGGGTGAAGATATACACGGGTTATCCCACATGGGTGAAGATATACATGGGTTATCTCAGATGGGTGGGGAGGGATAATGGTGGGGGTGAAGGTAGGCATTGTGTATTGTTTAGCCCCGACCTATTTTCCCGGCCCATCAGGTCATGTTTGTTGTTGCCTTAAAACTTCGCCGTACCTGTTTTTGCACCGCTACATGTGGTGTTTTTTTTTTCAATCAGCAATCTCATATATAATAAACATTTAACTAGAAATAACGACTGAGAACAAGTAAACTCATTAAATTTTTTTCGACGATTCAGGTTACATCAACGCTTCATGACAAATGCTCTGAGCTCCCGATTAATCACAAAAGAGTCATATACTCGACTATTTTAACTCCTAATAGGACTTGCCTTTGACGCTTTGATAAACGCTTAACTTGGAATCCTCTTACTAGACTGAAACCACAAGAAACAGCTCGCCGTTTCAGACTACTTCAACATTTAATAGACAAACGCTCTAAGCACCCCCTTAATTACATAAGACTCATATACATGACGATCATTAGACCCATCTGGACTTACGGTGTAGAGCTTTTGGGTCTCCACTAAGCCATCGAATTCCTCTCGTATCCCATCCTTATAATCAAAATCCTTCCTACAAACCTCAATGCTCCTTAATTCCTTACGAATTAAGCCATCCATAATGACCTTAATGTCCCATTCGTTGCTGAGTTGGCCCGAACCCGTTATAAATCTTTTCATGACAAACTTTATTCCACCTTGAACCAATTAGTTTAGGACTTATTCAATTCCTCATAATCTTCCGAGGAATCTGAAAAGAAGTTCGCCTCCTACTTTCTGTTGTATTTTTCTGCTTGCCTTTATCCTTGCCATTATATATCGTTCATCGGTTAATTGGACGATACATAATGGCAAAGATAAAGAGTGTGATTCCTTACTTTTGCTTATCCAGGTACAGTTGGGATAGGTATCTTTAACGGCTACCTTCGCACCTCTATTTTACATCCTCTAAAAATTTAGGCATTTTTTACTCCCTTAAAACAATCCTAGGGGCACCATGCATGACCCTTATTTACCCCATTACCCTGATCGTAGAAGGAACCACTACACCACAGGTGGTTTTCCACACGTTTCTTATGTATTGTTGTTTTATTTTAAGGGCAAACAACTACAAACGGTTATTATTGCCCTCACCAACAGAGAATATACATATTTACATTACCTACATAATTACGTATATACATTCTTGTTACATTATTACTTAGTAAACATATTGTTACATATTTAAATATTAACATACCATAGTATATTAGGTATATAATGAAAACATATTTACTTATTAAACATATAATAGGAAGGTAACTTATATGAAGTTATTCAATATTAAAATAAAACGTAATACATATTTATATAAGCTTAATAATATAATATAAAATTTATATAAACGTTATACACATTAATGGTTTAAACATAGTTTAAAACGTTACACATATTAATATATTAATTTATATTATTTACAGAAACGTTATACATGTTAATAGGTATTTTTCTTATACATATGCATAGCTTATAAATATATGCATGATTGTGTCATTAATGAATAATTGGAATATTGTTGGAAAGTAAAGTATTACATACACACATACACATATTGGATATATATAAACTTATATACACAGAGACGTGTATACGTATATGTCAAAAAGACGTAAATATATTGATGTTTTTAATAAATTCTAAAGTATTATTTACACATTGTTCGTTATCGTCCAACGCCTTTTGCATCTGCCGAGGCACGCCACACCTTTCCATCACTCCACTGTACCTAGGACAAACCTCGAAGATATGGCGCACTGTAACTGTCACCTTACACAGTGTACATCGAGTTGGGTCTCCCTTTGCTATCAGGTATTCGTGGGTCAAACGACTGTGACCAATCCTATGGCGGGTGATCACTACTTCTTCTCTTCTACACTGCCTGGAAGATGATGTCCAGCTACTGATAGTCGTATTACTTATGTATAAAATCGTTATTGAAGACCATTGTTTAAGCTATAATTAGGAACTCTTCTCTAATCCCTACACGTTTGTCCTTTGGTTTTTCCCCTGCAACTCTGCTTAAGTTTTCCATTTTAGTTCCTGTAATCTTTGTAGTGTACTTCATCGATCCATCTGATATAACGCCACCCTCATCCTACCTGATGGCCAATAATCCTGAAGTTTACACTGAAGTCGACAGGCATACCGTGCCCCCATCTATTCTACTTAAGCTACTTATGTTGTTCCATTTTTGTTACCTTTTTTTCTTTGTATTTATTTAATTAAAGCTGTCAAACGCTTTGTAAATCTCATCATTTATGTACGATGTCTGTTCCCCACCGTAGGAATGGATCAGAGCCTCATTCTTCTTTGTTCTTTGTAAAGGGAACGCATCGTGCGGAAAAAAGAAACTGGCTCAGTATTCTTCTCATTCTGATTTCTGATTAGTTATATATAGGGATGGGTAGATACTGGATTTTCCTGTATCTGAGACAAGTGATACTGATACTTTTCTGTATCTGATACTTTTACTTGATACATTTACTAGTCATGGGTAGATACTGGATTTTCCTGTATCGGAATACAAGTGGTACTGATACTTTTGTAGTTGAATACAGATATCCCGACTCTTACTCTTCTAACACGCTACACAGACGCCTTTTTGGGGCATCAGATTTTTGTTATCATTTTTAAAAGAAAAGTGCTTATTCGCCGAAATAGTAACCTGCACAAGGCATCAATGATTAAAATCATGTTTTTGATTGGTTAATTATTTTTAAAAGCTATGGAATTGAACAATAAAAAATAGGTTTTAACCCTACCTCAAACATTTGCTATTCACGTTCCATGATACGTAGAATTTGGGTTGTAATACAAAATTTCCACGCTACACTCTTCAAAACGCTATAGCTGTTTTGTTTGTTTGCACCCGATTTTAATCATTTATGTCAATTGCCTTTACTTTATGTTTTAGATATTTCCATTAATGAACCCATATTTGCCCGGACATAGGTTGAGGTTTTTTTTGCGAAAGTTGCTCGTGAAAAATCATATATTAGTAGGCGATCTCGGAAAATGTTATTTCAACCACCCTTTACTGTTGACTAATTTCATAGTTTATTTTCGTTTCTACATATGTGATAAGTGACTAATTACAGATTATATTGATAATAAGTGAAAACTTGTTCACTATTATTTTTACTCATTTATTTATTAATACTAAGATGCGGCGAAATTGGTCTTTCGCAGGTAAACAAATCAGGGGATAGGGTAAGTGATCGTATCTGATACTCGTATCAATTGATACAAAAGGATCAGATACAGTCGAAATGTACCTGATACTTTTGTATCAACTACTTTTTAGTATCAGATACAAAGTATCACATTGATACAACCTTACCCATCCCTAGTTACATACACTAAACCAGGGCGGACTGTTTATATTCCTGCTTGACACCTCTAACAATGGAGAAAGCAGCATAATCCGTCCATTCACTAGCAAAAAGGTGTCATAATGTTTTATTTTGGCATTCCAGGAGATACACTGTTTATATTGTTTCCTGATCCATATGTCGTCATGTATTTATTTTATAGCTCTTTTACTTTACGATAGTTCAGATAAACTATATAATAATATAGTTTTTAAAAAATTGACTACATAAATTTGACCATAGAACAAGTAAATATTCGAATCTATCCACCCCTCTTGCAGAATAAAAAAAACTCAAATGTTTTGAAAAGAAAATAGAAATTTGTGGAACAGACAAAAACCAAATAGTGTAGAGTGATGTTTTAGCGAGAACAGATGGCGCAGGGAGCGGATGTCATAACAGATACTGTCCTTTCCGTTAACCGCTTTTTTTTTTTATCTTTTTTTTTACCAATTATAAAAGCGAAAAACATTTTTTTCTTCTATACGTTTCGTTTGTTTTAGGTTTGCACAGCACAAACAGACGAGCAAAAAATTGTTTTGTTTTTTTTTACTACTTGACGACGAATTGTATAAAAACGTACCGCTTTAACAATACGGATACTCTCTCGAATATAGTGCCTTATTAAGTAAAAAGAAGCTAAGTCAAATTGTCTTTTCTAAAGATATTGTTATAGTGTATTCAAATTGGTCTATCTAATGAGTGTCCTGTCATTATATCATCACAAAAATCACTTGGGTTCGGTATTTGGTGCAGATTGTATCGGTGCTAATGCTTGTAAAAGGTGAGATCACACTAAGCCGCCAGGATTTTTACCCTATTAAGGGTACTCACTTTATAGAGTCTGGCTGTAGCTCAGATGGGTTTGAAAATTTCTAAATGTCCGTCTATGATTATTAGCATATTAATAATTCATCTGCCATAATCGGATTTGAGCCCTAGACCTTTAGCATAGCAACTCAATGATCTACTTACCTGAGGTATCCCGCTTTACGTTTTACATGCCTTGTCATGTGAGTCTCAAGTAAAATATTTGTCAAATTGATTTAGATATTCCTGTGTTTATTTGTGGCATTAGTTGGTTGGAAATCAAGTAGGTAAGTTTTGGCGACGATGTTGATATATGTTAATAGGGAGCGGAGTGGCTCAGTGGTAGAGATACTGAAAACCCTCTTTCAAATCTCGCTGCAGGCACGACTTTTATTTAGTCTATTACCATCCTGAAATGGATCATACAGGATTCAGGACCTTCCTAGGGCTCACCCGGACTCTATAAAGTGGGTACCCAAAATAAGGGGGGAATCTGGCAGTTGAGCTTGTTCTAGAACAGATCGCCTCCCTGCACAACCGTTGTCCTTGAAACAGTACATACTCTACCATGTACTGAACCCCAGACCCGTTCACGGGTTGTTGTGGTACACGTTTTTATGTGGTTAGCGATTAAATTATAGTCATTCGATGGGTTTTTCTCAATATACCGTTTATATAAGAATATACTTATTTAAAAAAAAAATATATGGGTACAGTCCCTAGGTGTTCCATTTTCTATTATATTACAATATCTTAGAGTTTTGGCGGATAAAATTGAAAAATAATACTATAAAATAATGTTGAAATGTATATGAGAAATAATAAGAAAGAAAGGTGGAGATATTAGATGGTATTAGGTGGCGACTCCTAGGTCATGACCTAGTGACCTTAAAGCGAGCCAGAGTAAGAGCTAGTATATTACCTAGCACAGCTCAGCTCTCAGGTAATATCACCGATCTCTAATCCACTGGTTAGAACCTAATGAGAATAATAACGAAGATATAAGGCGGGAATAATAAGGAAAGAAATTTCAGTGTGGTCTGGGAAGAAATAGAAACTGATATTAGATTTTTTTATGTTCATAATAATAGGTTTCTATAAAATTTATAATTACATTTTTTTTTTTTTTTACAATTTTTGTTGTTACCACTATACAACTATACTTCTTTACTGTATTTAAATAAAAATGGGCAGTTCTTTCAGTTAGTAAATACGTCTTAATAATTTCACAATATAGTACTTTTTTCTAGGTATTATCCCTTTATTTTTTTATGGTAATAAAAACATTACCATTAGGACCTATGGAGGGTCTTGGCTTTAATACATGGTAGAGCCTGTACTTTGTTTAGAACAACGGTTCTGCAGAGTGATTTGTCAGAGATCATACCATAAATTAAAAAGCAATAAGAGTCCCAGGAAGGTCTGCAGATACTACAGAGTCCATCTGAGGCTGTTTCAGATTAAATAATCTATCTGTTTTAGCTGGATTTGGACACTTTTTACCTAAGTACAGCAACTCAAAGCTTTACAAACTGAGCCATCCTGCTCCCCATTTTAAATTAATATTTAACGTTACAGTTAAATATTATTATTATATATTTGTATGAATACGTATTATGAATATTATCGTTGGTTATAAATATGCATACAAATCCTAAAGTAGCGCACTTATTATCTTTGATGAGAGATCCCTTAATTTAGGGGAAAACCTGGCAGTTGAGTATAACCTCAACCACCTTTCTACACAACTGTTGGCTTAGTATCTATACAGTCTCTGCCATGTAATGAACTATGATCCTTCTTATTGCAGTATCTACCATGGACTGAACAAGGTTTCATCTATGAAGCATATCAATAGGATGGAAACAAATGTAAAATTGTGTATACAAACAAAAACAGAATTGAGAAGTGAATCATTTGGAAAGGGACATAAGAATAAAGAAGATTAAGGTTCTACGGACATATGGTGGGGATGGACCCAAAGAGATTAAAAAAAATAAATCTTCTATAAAATGAGAGGATACAAGAGTGCTCTGGGGCTTACATCAAACAGATTAAGGAAGAAACTAAAAGATTGAAAATAACAGACCAATACTGTTTCGATTGGGATGATAATGGGAAGAGACTCTAAGAAATTAAGGTCCTTGTGGAAAAGATAGATGCGAGAAAAGGAATAGCGTGGACCGAGGAAAGAAGGAAAGAACAATCGGAAAGAATAAGGAAAAAGTAGGAAGAAAGAAGGAAGGAGAGAATGAAAATTGTGATATTCGCGTTGTCTCTGATAATTTTACCATAGTATACAAACAACTAGCGGAAAATCGTTTGCATTATTCTCATATTTATATTTTTTATTACTCCAATATTATCTGCAGATAATCAACAAGAGAAGTATAAGCATTCAGCCTTATCATAGTCAGTATCAACATCTTCGGTGCACTATAATGAAGGATATCTGTCATCAGAGCCTTTGCTACGTTTAATCATCAAGATATTGTTTATTTGTTCTTCCTCCCTTTAATTGAAAAACAAATAACTTGCATGTTAGATTTTTTTCACAAATTATTGAGGAATATTCTCGAAATAAATCTAATGTAATTTAATATTGGTATCAAATTTACAGAAAAACTATGTAACTGATTATTATCGAGCAGATTAATTTTTACATAAGCTGAATTTTTGATCTTAGATCATACGAGAATAAAAATGTATGATGTCGAAGTATGCAAGTCAGTGGAAATAGAGGAGGATGTGCACGAAATATGTTGAAAAAGCAAACTGCCAAGAAAGGCAACAAGATGTGAAGAGCGGGGACATGATGTAAAGAATTGGAGCAAGAAACGTCAGTCCAAAATGAAGACTAGGGGATAGAAAACTATTTCATTCATTCACTCACTCCCTGGCACTACGCACCGTGGAGCACGTTTTTTTAGTTATGTAGTTTTAATGGTTTCATTGACCAGTGATACGTTTTCCTCATTTGTTTGCGAGGTAAGTAACTAATGTTTTGATGGTTTATTGGAAATTAATATCAACACTTAACTGCATATTTTACTGTTTTTTGTATAATCAAAAAGTAAAATATTTATTTTACTTGATAAGGTAAGGTTTTAATCATGTTCCGGGTCTGTCCCAGATAACTTTTTGATACCGTATCATTCTACTTTGAACACTTAGATAATCTATGCAGTTAATCTTCCGCATGTAGCTGCCATCTATACATATAAAATTATTTGTCCGTAGAGACCTGAAACTTGGAGGGTGTGTGTTTTGTATGCACCCGTATGCACGTAGGAACCCGATAAGAATGGGTTATCCGAAATTCTTCTCCTAAGGGGTTGAAAATGGGGGGAAAAGCTTGTGGGATCTATGCACAGCGTAAACCGCTAAGTCTCTATAGCTGTAAAACTATGTGGGCCTTATCCACCACTGCCTGCCAATCACTCCGGCCCATAGCAAGTCTTCTCCAATGTCTGATTTCCAGCTGGTGAAGATCGGCCTCCACATCATCTAGCCATCTAGAAAGAGACATTCCTTTGGATCTTCTACCACAAAGCTTCTCAAACAACAGTTTTCTAGGTATTCTTGTTTCGGGCATCCTCATCAAATGGCCCAACCTTCTCAATATTTTTACGAAAGACACTACGTCTGGTTCTCCGTAAAGTTGTCGGAGTTCTGCGTTTTTACGGATCCTCCATTCTCCCTGGTCATTGATGGGTCCATAAATCGGCCGCAGTATTTTTCTCTCCCAGACATTCAATATTCTTTCTGCTATTTTATTCATGATCCAACTTTCACAACCATATGTCGCTATTGGATAATGGTTTTATATAATGCGATCTTGACCCTTTTTGACATTTCCCCAGTTTTAAGAGTCTTTTGTATTGCATAGTAACAACAATTATTAGCGATAAGTCTTGCTTTTATATTTTCCTGTATCTGGTTGTTGTGTGTTACTATTGCGCCCAGATATTTAAAAAATACTGTTTTCTTAAAGCTGAACTCCATAAATGGGACTTGTTCTTCTACCATTGCGTTCTTTCTTGAGGTACACATGTACCTGGTCTTGGGTTCGTTTATGCAACACATTTTTTCTCCCGCTTGTTCTCCGCTGGAAGGCTCCTGCGAGTGCTGCTTTACACCTGCCAGTTAGAACAACGTCATCCGCATTGGCTAAATTTTGCGTCATCCTATTGCATATTGTTTCGCTTGGACTTGTTCAACTCCCACGCGCTGCTGTTTCAAGGGCTAAATTAAAGAGGAGTGGCGACAGTGGGTCACCTTCAACCACCACGAATTCCTCAGAGATCATGTTACCTATTTTAACTTTTTTGTGTTTGTGAGGGTCATCTTTGTAAGGCGAACTATTTAACGAATTTAATCAACTTACCTAGTCTAGGAAAAACCAGATAATAGACAAGTACATCAGATTATTTCTTCGTCTCCCAGATATCCAGAAAATATAATTAGTGTAGAAATAAACAATGAGTTGTTTGTTTGTTTCCTGGGGTTTTGAGGGCGTAGAACATCTAGGTCATCAACGCCCGTTTGTTATTAAGTTTTAGGTCTTCCTATGGTAACCCACCTATCCGGGCCCGCGCCCAGGCTCGAAGGGGCCGCCCGAAGTCCAGAAGGCGCCCAGGTCCCACAAGTCAAGTGGAGGTTATATTGTTATTTAGGACACGAAGATTGGTCAGAGGATGTGGGTAAAAACCATGTTAACCACCTAACTACATTAGTACGATCCACTAATGTTTACTATCGTATATACATGGAAAAGTCCAAATCCTCTCAGATCCTCGGAGCTAACATGCTCTGTGGGACAAGTGGCGCCTCCATAGCCCCCAGCACCAGCCCCCTGGACCCCAGGACACTCCCCTCCCCAGCACCACGCGGGCCCGCACCAGTGAGCTTCGTTTTAGTCTATCTATAGATTATATATCTACTTTGCTATAATAGATAATTAGTGATGATAACAACACTTAGTTATTTACTGGAAATTAACTTGGAGCAAGGTGTGTAATACGTATACACACCCACGCATTCATATACATATAAACATACACACAGATATACATATATATGTACGCATACGTAACATATATACATATATATATTTCACTTCAAATGGTGGTCATCAGTTTACACTTGGTAATGATTTTATGACCGCATCTATTGTGGATTTGTCATCTCTCAGAGCCATTGAGATATTAGAAGGTTGCCCGAGTTGCTGTTACACAGTTCGGTAGTAACGGCATTCTTCGACTATGTGTCTAAAAGTCAGAATACCATTGCATTTTGGACATTTCGGAGGGGCTTCTCTTGTCATGAGATAAACATGGGTGAGTCGACTATGGCCTATTCTGAGGCGAGTAATTACCACTTCTTCACGGCGTTTGCTACGGTTGGAGGTAGTCCATGGGTTTACGCATTTCTTAATATATTTTAATTTATTGGGTGGATAATGAGTTGTAGTATCCATGTTTAAAATTTCTATTTACAAAATAACAATGTTTAATTGATCAATTATATTGATAAGACTTAGCGAACACCATGCATTGACCGATGTAACCAATCTCTGAATTCCTAAATTCCATCCACGGACTGCTACCCAAACCTAAACCTGTGAGATCACTCTTAAAGTAATCCTCCCACCTACTCCTCGGTCTATCCTGCGGCTCAGTGCTTATTAACCTTTAGGAATCAGATTATTACTAAGCCCAAGAACTTTACTAGCCGATCTAAATCTTCGGGTTGCTATCACATTAATAAAATTAACCGGATACAAGATTAGCATTTGCACGTTGTGAAATATCCTTAATTCTTCAATGGACTCACCATTTTCTGGCCGAATATTCTACACTTTGCCTTATATTGGATAACGTGTTCTTAATTAGATTTTATTTTATTACAGCTTTTTACTATTAAAAATATTTTTTTTAAAATATGGAGGTATTGGAATCGGTACGTGGTAGAGACTGAACTGTTTCTGTACAACGGCTGTGCAGGGAGGTGATTAGTCCTAGATTACGCTCTCCTGTTTTGAGCAACCAATTTATAGAGGGTGGGGGAGTCCGAAGAGAGCCCTAGATCACAAAGGACCAAATCTGGCTGATAACAGATTAAATAAAAGCTGCCAAATAGCGGGATTTGAGCCCTAGATAATTACGTACAGCAACTCAGCACTCTATCACTGAGCCACTCCGCTCATTTACTAATATTACTAATCCAGAATTTTGGATTTAATTGTTAACTATAAAAATACTATATCCCTTTTCAGGAATTTGAATTTTCATAAATTTACTACCCAGAATGTAGTAATAATATGAAGATTAAAATATTAATAAAGAAAAATCTATATAAAATAGAAATCTAATTAGTCACGAAAAACGTTACCAACTTTTGTTTGGGTGCGTGTCAGTTTGGGCTCACGCGAACTTAACATCAGATTTTCCTCAAACCGTATATTTGATGTTGGTATTTATCAGGAATTAACCTTAATTTTCTTTCTTTCGATGGAGATTGTTATAATTTTTATTTAATTATCTGTTATTCTTACTTAAACTTTTCGTTTGGGAAACGTTCCGCATGGCAAAGGAAAAGAAAGAGAATAACATCTTGATTTATTTCTAACAACTCAAGAGAATGATTTGAACTTTTCAAGAAAAAAACTTCCTAAAACCGATAGTGAACATTTGCATAGTAAAATTTGAGAATTACAAGTGAAATAATAAAAAATTATTTAATTTATGAAAAAAAATAATATATCCATCTAACTACTCCCTCTCAGTTATATATTCGAAATACATAAAATATTTCAGAATTGTAGAAGAAACAACTACGAAAATTACAATTGTGCACGACTCAGTGTCATATGAATCTAAGGACATTAGGAATGCATTGTAATATAGTATACATAATTTAATCCTCTAACGGTAAAGTTGGGGTTGGATCTGATCCCAGCGAGTTTTTTTTAATCATTCATTCACTTAGAAAAAAATTTTAATTTTACAATTTTTTTAATTTTCAATTGTCTGTATTTTGCATATTCAGCCCTGAAGAAGACCTACAAAGTAGGTCGAAACGTTGGCTACTGAATAAATATTTCTTGATATTCAAGAGAAATTTATTGAGCTCTACCCGGACCATTTTCTTCCACGAAGTTAAATATGGCTCAATAATATGTAGGCACGTTAATAGATTGGCTATATCATTATCCTGCACAACCGTTGTATGAGAAAACTTTCAGCCTCAACCATGGAAGAAAATTCCAGTTATGATGGAAGAAACTTTCTGGTTTATATTGGTACAATTTCATTTTTATTTCTATTTTTAAGAAATAAATATTTAACCAAAAATTTTCCTTTTTCGAATGGACTCCGCTGTACCTCGGACCTCGGCGCTGCGAAGCGGAAGATAACAGACCCTAAAAGCTGCTGAATTAGTTATTGGGGAGATATGAGGTGATGAAGAGGCCCTGGCAACGAGCAATCCCTGCCTTGATGATTGATGACTGCCCGTCCTGTACCCCCCCCCCTCACTCTTTCACTCTCTATCTCTCCTGCTCACTCTCTCACTCCAGCAATGGAGTATGGCCGTCCAGGAAATGGCTCTGTTGTCGCTCATCTCCAGTCCGGCCCGTTCTCTCTTTTTCTCCTTCTCGGAACTCTTCCATTTCCTAGTACAGCGTATATTTTTATCTAGTAGGACTATGCTCCATGTTCTGAATAATAAATATATGTATGGTAAAAGTTTGTGATTTTTTCTCTTGTCCTCATTCTCATATATTGTAATATTCAAAACGACTCTTACGCAAATCGAGATAGCCATTTCTTATGACACTTTAGTTCTCATTCGTGCATGAATGAATGCATTGCAGCATTCAAGTTAAAGAATGGCTTTGGAGAGGAGAACTCGTGAGCTATAAAGAATGAGTTGAATAATATTAGTTGACCTTATGTATATATGAGAAAGAAAATGGAGAAGGTAGAGGTATAGAAAATTCTCTTATATAGGGGGAACTTTTTATTGGGGAGCCAAAGTTGAACAACCTTTATCTACAATAATTCTTTTCTAATTTTAATTTTTCATTTGTTACTTAGGTGGATTTAAAGAGTAATATTTTTTTTCACAACTTAAGGAGTCATATCCCCAATACCCAAAAGCCACTGCTCTCTGTCTATGCAATCCCCCCCACGGAGGCCTCTGGCTGCCATGCATTTCTCTACACACTCTATCCATTTTTTCTTCGGTCTTCCACGCTTTCTTCTTTCAGGTGGTATATGGTTATGAATTTTCTTTGGCCAGCGGTTTTCGTCCATCCGCATTAAATGGCCATACCACTTTAACCTTTTAGTTCCGATCTGGTAAAGGATGTTCTTTTGACATCCGACCTTTGTCTCTGATTGCTGCGTTTGTGACCCGCTTGGTACTCGATATACCAGAGCTTCTTCTCCAGAAATCCATTTCCATGGAAAGCAACTTAGTCTCCGCCTTTTTCGCGAGTGTACAAACCTCTGATCCGTAAGTGGCTACGCTCTCTACGAAGGAATGGTAGATCTTCTTTTTAGTTTCTAATCTTATTTCCTTACTCCATAGGGTGGAATTTATCCAAATTATTATTTTTTCCCCATGTTTACTTTATGTTCGGTGTCAACCTCACTACCTTCTCCAGAAGAGAGCCAGCATCCGAGATACTTGAACTGTTTGCAAGCATTGAGCGTCCAGTCATCGATTTCAAGTGGTAAATTTGGAGCGTTGAAAATCATATAGTCTGTTTTATTTTTACTGATTTTCAGCCCCCATCTGGAATATGTGTTCAGCAACTTCCTCATCATATAGCTCACGTTATCCAGATCCGATGCGATTATAACTTGATCATCGGCATACTGCGAATTGTAGATGACATCATCCCCGATTTGAGCACCCATTCCACCGCATGATCTTTTCCAGTCTTTAAGGGCTTTTTCTTTATAGATGCTGAAAATCAGGGGTGAAAGGCAACATCCCTGTTTCAAACCTTTGTTAATTGGATTTTAAACAGTATATCTTTGTTAATATATACTTATTAATATAACTTATTCTCACTAGTACTGTAATATAGACCCTTTTTATGGTTCTCATGCAGTAATATAGACCTTTTCCCGACTATCTAGAATTTTGGATTTTTCCGTAAAAGATACCCACAGAGTTAGGTAAGTGACGAATCTTTTATCGATTCTCAAAGCCTAGAAAGTCAAAATTTAAAGTGGAGAAATCCTTGATTTTAACATGTTCGTACGAATAGACATATTCACAAGTATCGATTATGGTTCCAACTTATTAGGAAAATAATAAAAATTTAATTTTGGAGTTTTTAAGAACACTAAACTTTTGTTAAATATACAGTAAACTTGTACCTCGGGTGTTTCTTAAAATTTTTTTTCATTGTTATTGTTTATATATATGTATATAAGTTACTAAGGATGTATCGTTACAATATTTGCTTATTTTATTAATATTATTTTTTTTCTGTTAGAAGTTTTTTTTATACATTTTTCTTTCATTGTAAGTTATGATTCTGGACAGATATATTAAATTGTTTTTAATTTGAGACTGGTCCATTTGGTACAGCATGTAATTTTGTAAATTGTAGCAAATTATACAAGAAATAAATAAATATAAAAAATAAAGGTTTTTTCTAGAGCAATTTTATCTATATAAATTTAGTTAAATGATTCGCCTATGTTGCTTTTTTTATATTTTCCTGTTGAGTTATATTACAATTTTTATAGAAAAATCTTCTATTAGCGTTAAAATTATAATGTTTACAAAAAATGTATTATTATGACATAAATAAGTAGCATTAAAAAGTAGGAAAAACCCTGTAAATGTTACTGAAATTCATAAAAGTCTTGGTTCAGATTAGGATAGAGAACTAAGAAAAGTTGGTAAGGCATATATATATTTATATATATAAATTTGTTTTGATTTTTTACATACTGTAGATTACACAGATCCTGTTCTTATTGGCTATATCTAGGTCTTATGCTGTGATGTATGAGTGAAGCTATACTTAATTCACATCTCTATATATATTTTTTTCCAATCGGCCTACTATGGACCACGTCATTTCGATTATATTTTTTCTTCTTGATATTTTCCCAATGCTCCCTCATTCGTAGCTAGTGCTGCTCCCTTCTTTCTTCTGTCTATTTATTTCTCCTCTTCAGTTTTCCTGTAAACTCATAAGAGTATCCAGTTCATTCTGAGACGGTTGCTTTCCAGAACATCCTTGTAGGAAATCCCCATCTCCAGTGAATCTATTTCTACCTCTTTGAACCAGGCAGGTTTGGTCTTATTTTCTTTTAAATATGTAACGATCCGATTCGTCAGTCTTGTGCGTTTCATTCTTAACAGGTGGCCATAAAATGATATGCTTCTTTATCTCATTGCATCTGATATTTTTGGAACGTGAGTGTACAGTTCACTGTTATATCTTCGTCTGTATTCACCCTTGTTTTTAATTGGTCCAAGAACTTTTCATAAGAACTTTCCTTCTTTGATCTCCAATTTTTCAATCATCTTTATATTGCAATACTTGCATCTCTGTTATATACAGTACTTCTCAATATAATATTTTTTTTAAATATGATGTATTGTGAAGTGGGAGTTGTTCCTCCTTTTCTACCTTATTCTTTTATACTAATTTGGAATGCTCTATTTGTAAAATTAATTAAATAACACATAAACCTCCAGATAGGATAGATAAGTAACCTGGAAGACAGCTAAGTCCAGATGGGCGGTAGGGAAGCGACCAGCTGCCTATTCAGGCCACCGTATCCCTGGATTTATGTTGTGCCGGCAGAGTTATACACCTGGCTCACAGCTAAATCACGCGCCTTCTCCCCCCCCCCCACCATTTTATTCTCCCTCCGACGCCGGGTTTTTTGGCGGGGTTTCCTCTTTCTCTTTTTTTGGCGGGTTCTCGCTGCCTGGTCGACATTATCTCTCGCTCCGAGCCCTCCCTGTCCCTGCTAAATTTAAAGGTCATTTTTAACACGCTTGAGTGGAATCATTCATAAAGTAGACTATTCATTGCTTTGATTCTTCTTAGTTTCATTAGAATTGATTAATAATATATTTTTCATTTATAATTGGCCTGAAACTAATATTTAATAGAATATTTATTCAGGTCTTTGAATATGTCTTGTAAATTCACATCATTCATGACTAGTTCCACTACAACCCATGAATCTTGGATTCAGGTAGTAGTGATGACAATACTGTTTTTAGGCCAACGGTTGTTGAGGGAGGTAATTAGGTCGGGAAAACACTTAACCACCAGATTAATCGGGTCTTTTTTTTATTAAGGCTGCCAGTTACTTTTTGTAACCAATTGATTACTTTAACCGTAATCGCTTTAATTAACAGATGATTAGGTAAACAAGAATTCCGGTTAATGAAATATTTATTTTAAATTATTACAAAAACACCAACTAATTATGAATTCAAACAGGAACAAAAGCAGCGATGTCGTTAATTATTAGTAGAAATAAATTTTTGTTATTGTTCCTCTTTCTCCATAAAAACTCTTTTCTATTCCTCATTTTGACTTTCGCCCAGAGTGATTCTGTTGATTGTGTGTTGGCTCCTGTTGTAGGGTCGACAAACTTTTTTGAATGATTGACAGTAAGATGCACATAATTCAAAGAATATAATGTATAATGTTATAATGTATAATGTTATAATATAATCCTAACCCTTTATATGGCTTCCAGCCTTATTGTAGCTTGATACAATTTAGAAGTTTCTGATGTCCTATCAGGTACTGCATACATAAAATACTCTTTGGTTTCCCTACATATACCCCCAAAAACCCAATGATGAGGGTACATTCTTCCAACATTGTTTTTTTCTTTTACTAAAACAATATTCATCAATTTCTACAGTCATTTTCGCCACCTGTTTGAATAGGATTATTTATTAAAGTACAGGCACAAACTTTTCTCACCATATTCTTCCAATCCGTAATAGTTGCACTACTAAGATGAAGTTCTTTAGTAGAAAATTTCGTAGTTGTGTATTCCTGTGCCCAGCAATATATAAATAAAATAGCTTTACTTAAAGGCAGTCTTGATTCTCCGAACCACGTATTTGAGAATAAACCCTCAGAAGATCTGCAATTTCTAGCGTAGCAAACCCACTTTTTTTGTTTATACTTCAATTTCACATTGTGTCCATTATCACTCTTTTTAAATTTAGGTGAGACAACTTTATCTTAAAAAATGTAAGACATTTTCTTCTTTATTACATAACAAAATTAAATTAATTAATTGTATCTCTGTATCCTTGATACACATAAATAACCTTCTTAATATAGTTTGTAGTAGTCATATGGTTTAATTTTTAATTTTTTTTTAAAGGTGAATTACTTTTAAAGTAATCATTTACTTACAAGAAGAAACTGGCAGCCTTAATCTAAAATATGCCCGATTATTCCCCCAATTATGGGTACTCCCTTAATGAATAGATTAATAATTCACTTTCTTTAAACTAATATTTTATCATATTTCAATTCTCTAAAGACTTCTGTAATATCTTATATTATTCTCCTGTCACCAAACTTCTATATTTCTTGTCCTTTTCTTGCCGATAAAGCATCATAGAGACAAAGAAAAAATTTAGAAAGAACCCATTCTCCTGCAAACTGACAAGAGCAGTGACAGATGGAAATGTCAAGGTAGATGAGATCCTGCTCAGCATCCTGGCCCGGAAGATATGTCAGTGTCTGTATTAATGTCGGCAGAGGATATGGCTCTTTGCTGTCATTCAGCGATCAGTGAAAGGTAGGAGTTTGAACGAAAATAATTGTGTTATTTATAACAGAAAAGAATATCTTCAAGGTCTTATAATACTGTATTTCTTTAATTTTTTGCTATATATATTAAAGTAAAATATAAAACACCAACTCTCCCAAAAGCCACCTATGCTTGTGAAACCCTGTTTCGAATTAAAAGTGGGAGAAATGAACTGATTAGTCCTCAAATCACTAGAAGATGAATAAATAATAGATATCAGGTGGAATGAATCAGGAAAATCATCCCAAGTGATACTGTCTATCAAGAAATTCTCCCAGTCACCAGCAGAATGGAAAAGAAAAGAATCTCATCGCAGTTTCAAATACCTTCTAGAAGCTAAATGAGGCGTTCAGGATCAAAATCAGATTACTCCAACGTTGCATTAGTTGACTTTTTTTTATATTTTTAGCTTGTTTATGTTTATTATTTTTATATTCGAGTAATTTGGCCTAAGACGGCTATTCGGTCGCTTATTTCATTTTAGTTAGATACTGACCCTGAGGTTTTGGGAGCATAAAGCATTCCTTGATTAATCCTGCAAAAAATTTGGAAATGTTAATTTTCCAAAACTTACTTGTTCAAAAGTTACCCGCTTTTGACCCCATAACGCTTCATATATTTTATTTTTTACCTATTGAGTCTAGTTTCATTTTTTATAACTTTCTGTTGGCTCTTCGAATCTCTTTGTCCATTTTTCTACCGCCTTATTTAATATTAATTCGTCGTATATACATATAGAGGGAGAAGGTAGGATATCTAAAGCGAAATTACACGCACGGTTAATAGTTTATTCCTTTTCATGTAAGTACTTAAAGTAAAAGCAGTCCAGTGAATAGAAAATTTAATGAATGACCTTCTAACATATAAGCTATGAATAAAAATAATTAAGAAAAACGGAGCTAAGAGACTATAAAAGCGGTTACGGGCAAATTAGTGGTTTTTATGTAACATAATACACAGTATGGTTATTAACGTGTTTCAACCTCCAGCAGACGTTAATAAAACGGCTATATATATATATATATATATATATATATATATA
Organism: Troilus luridus; assembly: GCA_964056705.1. Classification (NCBI taxonomy): domain Eukaryota; kingdom Metazoa; phylum Arthropoda; class Insecta; order Hemiptera; family Pentatomidae; genus Troilus; species Troilus luridus. The sequence goes on along the minus strand of OZ057416.1, from coordinate 101,948,134 downwards.
TATATATATTTTATTTATAGTTCTTTTTTGATTGTTTAAATAATTTTTTTTTATTTCGAACAGAATATATATATATATATATATATATATATATATATATATATATATATATATATATATATACTGTTTATCATTATATAATTTATATTAAATAAGTTTAAAAATTCTTGAAATGTGACGAACTATGAAATACAGACGTGAATTCGTGAATACAAAGAATAAATATATACACCAGTGAAGCAATATCCTACATAGTAAATTATATGAAGATAGATGAGACTCTCTGAGTACAAGCAACCCTGCCTATGAATGCCAAAGAGCTGTCTCCTAGACCAGTAAGTTCCGTCTCAAATATTTATCGTACCGCAAGAAAATACACGGTAGTATTTAAAAACTAGATGATTTAAAGAAATATGGAAATATATTCAAATGTTTATACAACAACCATTAAGACCTAAATAGAATAGAAAAGATAATGTTATTCTGGGACCAGGTCCCTCAGGAATAAAAGATTTATAAAATATTTACATAAATACATGATAATCATTATAAATTAAAGGTTATGCTCTAGTCCATGAAAAATAAATGAGTGAAAAAGAATTAAAGTGAGAAAAAAATAAATATGTTGTATAATTAATATGCGATGCTTTATTGAGTAGATATTATTAAATATTCTCAAATGTTATATTTATTTACAGGTGAGTAGCTTTCATTCTCATGTTTCAAAAAACTTGAAGGTACACAAAATAACTTATTATTTATCCTATAGAGTATTTTTAACCATTGAAATTATTTTTATTGATTTTTTTTTTTAAATTTTGAATCTTTGCAACTGTCATGAAAAGAATGAAAAATTAAAAAAAAAACTGCATTAAATCTTCCCTGAAGTGTTCGAGGCTAAGGCAGATATTTTAATAAAAAAACATAATAAATAAAATTGTTCTCAAATTTTGCACGACACCTAACTTAAATATAAGACACCCCAAGATGTTTATTTTTTTTTAAATAGAAGCTTATATTCATCTTGCATCTATGTATCAACTATTCATGAATATTCAGGATTTATTTTAATTACGAGATTTAATTTTTAAAATAATAAAATATTTTGGGTATGTATGAAAGGTCTTTTTTTGATTAATTTTTTAGTTGTATATAGTTCTTTATTATTAATTTTTTTTTGTTAATACTGTTCTTAAATCTTCTTTATTGTCAGAAAAGTGATTACGCTGTAAATGGACTGATTATTGATGTTAATGACGGCTGTCAACAGATATCTTTCACTATCAGCCAATGGTTTTCTAGTCACGCGATTCGGTTGATTTATGTTCGATTAATAGCCTCTTGATTAAAAATATTAAGGTTTTTTATTTGATAATGTTTTGGTTGATTGCTTTATCGTTTAGGTATTATTTATTTTTTTAGGAATAGCGCTAAGGCGATGAACCATAAAAACTCAATGTAAAGTCGAAAAATAAGTGCGTAAGCAGTAGAAGAAATAGTGTTTTGGTTATTTAGGTTTAGGAGAAAATATGTTTGAACGAATCGAGAAAATCATGTGCTTAAAATCTAGGATAGCAAGAGAAATTCAAGAAAATAATGGCTGAAATAAGAGTTTGCTAGCTAGCGACGTCTCATCATATCACACCGGATCCAATGTAGGTGTAGCCTAAGAAGGTCACGTGGCCATCTTCTTTTCAGACGCCCCGGAGGATTATCGGGAATTGAAGAGGAAGCTAGGTTTAGAACTAGAGGGTTTGAGTGGAAATGAAGTTTGTTATGAAAGGATAGATAGCGGGTTCGGGCCAAATCAGCAACAAATGTGACATTAAGGTCGTTATGGATGATTTTATTCTTAACAAAATAAGGAGCATTAAGGATTTTACGAAGGATTTTGGATTGTAGGGTATGGATACGAGAGGAATTCGATGGCTTAGTGGAGGCCCAAAGCTCTACTCCGTAGGTCCAAATAGGTCGTATGATGGTCATGTAGATGAGTCTTTTGTAATTAATTGGGAGCTTAGAGCGTTTGTCTAGTAAGTGTTGAAGTAGCCTGAAACGTCGAGCGGTTTCTTGTCTTTTCAGTCTCGTATGAGGATTCCAGGTTAATCGTTTGTCAAGATGCAACCCTAAGTATCGGATATGTTCTACAGGCACAAGTGGGATATTATTAAAGGATACTGAAGGGCAGGAAGTCATTGGTTTACGACGTAAGGTAAAAGTGGTTTGATCCGATTTTTGAAAGTTTATTTTAATTATCCAGTTTTGACACCATTCTACAAGATCATATGGGATTGGAGGCTTTGGGATGCAATAATTGGATTGGTGTTGCCTGATAATACACATGTATCATCAGCATACGTGGTAAGGATAGTATTATAATGAGTTGGGATGTCAGCTGTATAAACTGTATAAAGGATTGGGCCAAGGATACTACCTTGAGAGATAGTACTTAAATAACAAATTCAACATAAAAGGTCACGAGGCCATCTTCTTTTCAGACTCCTCAAAGGATTATTAGTTATTGAATAAGTAGCTAGGTTTAAAATTAGTCGGTTTAAATGGGGATAAAGTTTGTGGTAAAGGGACTGGTACCGGGCCCGGGCCAAATCAGCAACAGACAGGAATTTGAGGTCAATATGAATGACTTTATTCGTTACAAAATGAGGAGCATTAAGGATTTTATGAAGGATTGTTGGTTACTTTAAAATTTAAGTTACAATTTATAAAACTATTATTTTTCCAACTGTTCCCTATGGATGTGAAACCTGGCTGGTAACGTTGAAGGATGAACAACGACTATTCGAAAATATAAAATTGACTAGAATATTCCGATCGAGAATGGAGGATTGTAATTAAGCAGTTATTATAGTATGCCAACTCATAAAACAACCTGCGCAGAAGTCTCTTCTGGCCAGCCACGCATAAAGAAGCCATGTCTTTTCCTCCACTATCAAGCTTGCTTCGCTCGTCTGTTATCCTCATCGTGGCAATGGCTATTATAATCATATATGGCTACAAATTATTATTCTCTAATTATACCTACATTAATTCGTCACCTGCGAGGAGGGTATTGGCACCCCACGTCTTAGTACAGGAATTTAACCTGGATAACCGCTAATACGTTATAACGTTGATAACTAATGGTAACCTCCAAACCTCTCCAATTCCGCCTCCAATATTAAAACAAGTTCATTTTCTAAATTGCCGAAGAATACCTAAACCCGAATACAAAAACATGTGTGATCCTACATGTATTGTTTTCGGCAGTAATCTATGGACGAAATTTTTTAAACAGTGTTGAGGATACCTTGGTGTACCACAAACTATCACCCACACACCAAAACTGGTTTTGAATTTCAGCCCAATTTCGGCATTGATAGTAGAAGTATTTGGATGCCTTTAGAAATGCCAAATAATTCTAATCAAGGAGATCTTGGTTGATCGGAAGAGGAAGAAATTAATTTTTTAAAAACTGCAATACGATTCATATTATACTATACAGTCCCAGAGATTTTTAACTGAAAATAATAAAAAGTTGGATTAAAATAAACGAAATCCTAAAAAAATTAATTCCTAAGAATAATATTGGAATTTCTCGCTATTATTATCTTGTGTTATAAGCTTACCTGTGAGACTTTCAGACCCTCAAGAGGTTCACCCCGCCCCTACAAACTGGATACTCTTAATTGGGAAAAACTTGGCGATGAAGCGTGATCTTGAGCTAACTGTTAGAAACCGTACAGTCTCTACCAAGTACTGAACACAAGACCATTTGCAACCCTTCATGGGTTGCAGTGGAATAAGTAACAGGCAGTACTAATATAATTTTTATTATAATTTATATTTTTTTTTACTACTTCGGATCACATTACAACTTTTTTTCCTTTTATCTGCAAGAGTTTCTGTCTTCAATATTATTTATGCGTTCATTAGCACGCTTCTTTTGAACCTCTGTCCAACTGCGTCTTGCCTTCTATGCCCTTTCTTCATCCTGAAACCCTTCCAGATTTTTCGCTCTACTTGCTAAGTCAAGGATGTGAGGCTCGGTGATGTTTAACTTTTCAAAATCTTACATTACTTCATTACTTCTTTAATTATCTTAAAAATCTCACTTTAATTAACTTCTTTAGAGCATGTTGTTTTGGTATTTCTTTTCCGAAAGTAGTAAAATATTTGCTTAGTCAATGTTTGTTGGATCAAATGCCAAGGAATGTCAGCTTCCTCTTCCGCATTCTATCCGAGATTCTTCCCATTTTCTGGTAGATTTCTTTGTTACTTAGCAGTTTCCATTTATTATTTATTTATTATTTTTTTCATACTTATGCTTGTTTTACATTTTATTTAAATGTTAGTAATGAAATTACAATTTTATACCACTATTAATGCATCATTTACTGTCAATTTTTGTTTCTTTTAATGTCAGTACATATCATTTAAAAGAAAAATCAGTTAAGAATGTTTTATTAAGAAATATTTTAGTTGATAAAATTGTTTGAAAAACTCTTTAATATTTAGGGAGTGGAGTTGCTCAGCGGTACAGCGCTGAGTTGTCCTGAAAGTCATGTGTTCAAATCACGCTCGCTGGCAGACTAGGATCCTCCTGGTGCTCACCCATAATCTATAAAGTGGGTAGCAAAAAATAGGATTCTGGTTGAGCGTGATCTAGAAAAATTCACCTCCCTACACAACCATTGATCATGATAAGACAGTACAGTCTCAACCATGTACTGAATCCCAGATCCTTCATGAATTGTTGTGGTATAGTTTAATGGTTTTAAAAAAAAATTGAATTATTTGATATTATCCAGAGTTCTGGTTGATTTGATATAGTATGCCCTTAAGTGTTAGTGCATAAACGTTAACTTATTTGATGTTACATGTACAACTCCTACCCCTAAATAGCGGACAGGTATGGATCGATACACACAGGAAGACACTAACTAAGCCCTCATCAAGTTAGGGGAAATTGTATTCTTGGCCCTACGAGGAGGCCGCTGTTATGGCAACTTACTCTCCTTACGATCCGAGAACTCACTAAACGCCAATCTATTATTGAATCTTTAAGTCCCCTGCCTTCATTTACGAGCCTATGCCGCTCTAGTCTTCGGCTAACTTACACCATGGCCCGCTGCTTTGTTTCTTAACTTAGCTGCCAAAGTTTACGCCCTTGTGTGTGTTCTAACATATAACTTTATATAATGTGTTGTAGGTTGTACATGTAATTTTTACTGAATGTATAATTAAAATTAAGTTCATTAAAAATTAATAATTTTCATTGAGAATGAATTTATAAATTTTCATCTAGAATTCAGGATCGTTCATTTCTCTTAATTTATTTTTTTGTAAAATGTTCTACTTTGTCTGGTTTTCTTGTTTACTGAATGTTTCATATATTTGATAATAATGAGATTTAAATCATATTGATTTCACTATATATTTTTTCATTTCCATTTTTCTTTCATTAAAAAAATGGTTAACTTTAAAAATAACTGAATAAACATTTCTGATTTTTTGTACAGAATCATGAAATGGGCTCTTTATTGTACCTTTTATACCTTATTTATAATACCTTAAACTTAATACGTACGTAAAATTATTACGATTCTTATTAATCATTATGAAATCGCATGCGTTAATTCTATTTTTTCATTTAAAAATTGGGGGGGGGTATTTTTTTTTAAATAATAAAAATATTGATTTAAGAAATTATACAGATATATCTTGTTTAAAATGTTTAAATGTTTAAAACTGTCTATGAATAATTGTTACACAAATAAGTACTATGGGATATAGTAAAACTATATGAGAAATATTAAATTTTTTTTTTTTGAAAAGAAAAGATATGTCCAGGACCGGGACTCGAACCCAGATCGCTAGTCTGGAACTCTACTATTTGAGAGTTCCTGGCCCAATCAAGCACGTCTCTCGGTCGTGGTCATATCCTTTCTTTTCACTGATCCCAAGTCCTCGCGTTCTCGCAATTTGCGATGTATGCGAGGGGAAGAATGTTCTTTGAACATTATTTTAATTTGGATCTTGTTGACTTACCTCATTATAATTTATTGTATTTTATTTGTTTTTAATTTTATTAATAGTGGTTATTAATTATGTATGATAGTTATTAATTTTTAAATATTTTTATTTGAAAAGAAAAGATATGTCCAGGACCGGGACTCGAATCCGGGTCGTCCAGATCGCTAGTCTGGACACTACCATTTGTGCATTCCTAGCCCAGTCAAGCACGCCTCTCGGTCGTGGTCGTATGAAATTTAAATCATTTTTACAATATATAATGGATGCCACGTCTTTGGTGAAAATTATATTTAGTCACTAATGTAAGGAATATGTAGTTATGATAGAGATATATACTCAATTATTATAATATATTATGATATAATTGTATGTAAGGGGGCGGAGTGGCTCAGTGGTAGAGCACCAAGTTGCCATGCCAAAGATCCTGGTGCAAATCAGACAAGACTTTTATTTAGTATGTTAGCAGCCGGAGATGGATCATCTAGGATCTAGGATCCTCCTGGGGCTCACCCAGCCTCAATAAAGTAGATACCCAAAATAAGGGGGAAAATCTGGCGGTTGAGCGTGATCTAGACACAACTGTTGTCCTTGAAACAGTACAGTCTCTACCTTGTATTGAACCTTTGACCCATTTACGGGTTTTTGTGGTACAGGTTTTTTTTATTTGTATGTTGATAGACAAAGGATATTGATAGAGGGAAGGAAGCCTTGTATTTCATTCTTTACATTTCTGTTTATAAAACTATATATTCTTATATAAGAATATATTCTTTTCAACTTTTATTCTGTTTCGTTTTATTTTCAGAACTGGTGATGGACTAAAATTTAGGCAACATTGGTACAAAATAAAATAAGTTATACTTATTTAGGTAACATTTATTGACTGGAGCCCCGACAGTTTTTTTTTTAGATATTTATAATAATTTATGTTTAAAACATTACATTTATTTTTATTTTGTATTACTTTTTCGGCATTTCTTACCATATCGTTCTGCATGGATAGAGTACTCAAGGCTAGCTTATGAATACAAATAAAATTTCCATTTTACCATACAGAACCCTGGGATATAAAGATGTACTTATGGGGATGAACTTTGGTAAACAAAGCTATATAAGATGGAAGAATGTCATGTGATATCTAATATCAGTCGTTTATGTTCTAAAGAAGATACGTATATCTCTTTTGTGACAGGTCATATCTCCCTATTGTTTTTCATGAACGTGCTTAAGCGATATTTTGGAGAATAATCTTCTCAAGTCTGGAGCCTTAACCATTGGGTTCTCCGGAAAGTAATGCAGGATATTATAATAACTCTCCAAATATTAAACTTTTTACGCTACTTAGACTTTTGATATGTGAGCGCTCTGCACAACATTGGTTCGTCTAGAGCCTTGAAGACAAAGAAGGCCGTGAAAGAAGTTCTTCCAACTTTCAAGCTTCTTCACACGCCCAACCTCTTTGAGATGGTCATCGACGGTTGGTTTGCTACCTTCGTGTTTCACTGCCAGTTTTCAAACAGTTGTTCTAGCATTTTCCTCCACCAAAGCTCCGAGAACATCGTCATCAAGGACAGAACTAGACGGCCTAATGGCTCAAGTCTCCCTCTAAAAATCTCTGGAACCACTCAAATATATCGCCTTCTGCCCAGACTTATTGGCCGTTTCGAGGGAGTTTTAACTGTTATAAACATAATTAGGTGAAAATCACGCTTCAACCTCTTAGTAAAGACAGAATTATTTTCATGCAGAAAAGTGTTAAAGAGGTAAACTGACATCTTTTGTCGAGTAATAAGAACACAACACGGAACGGCGAAGCATGCAACCGGGTTTGTTAGGTTTCTGGGTTTAGTACCGAAGGGATTCCTAAAAAGAAAATAAGCGCAGTACCGACCTGGAAGCGCCTAGGGTAGACCAAGGCGTAGATAGGAAGATTCCATTACGAATGATCTGGGGGATTTGGGTTTGGACTACCCAAACTGTGGACGGAAGTTTGTAGGCAAAAATCGGTGGTATCGGAATCTAGCCTTCGGGTGCGCTAGGCATAATTATTGCTATCTATGGCTAATCGGACGATGCTACAGTGAATGTCCTATATTTCACCAATTCAAGTTAAATTAGGATAAACATTCCTGTTAATTTTGTCTTTGAAAAGTTACCTAAATTAATTCGTTGTGTTTTTATTATAGGAAAATGCCCCATTTTGACTTTATTAGTTTCTTACTACTAATTAAAACAGTTTAAACTTTATAATCAACAAATTTAAGCTACAGATAAATTCACATTCCATTTATATGTCATTTATTTGAATGATTATTTTTACATATATTTTCATCAAAAGGGTTCAAATTATTTATTTACTACTTAATTTTCATTTGCACCTGCGCAATTGCGCGTCCAGCAAATTTGATCCAAGTGTTTTTCTCTCTGCTTTTGTACAGGAATGTCGAGTTTTGGAATGAGAATATCAATATGTGAGTAGGTCTCTTGGCCAATGTCTTTGTAATCTTTCCTTATCAAGTCCAGGTAACAGGGAGTAGGAAAGTGGAAGAACGAGTGGGTTTGAGTGATATTGTGTCGATGAGTGGAATGTTATGTATTTGGTATGGATATATGATTTTATAGTGGGAATGTTCAAGTCGATGTGTATGGTGTGATTTGAAATATACATAATATAGGGTGCATTAACAATTTTTCTGAGAATTTTGGACAGTGCTGTTTATATATTGTGTATGTGGACTTGTTTTGCTGAACCCCACAGTTCTGCTCCATATGTCCAAATAGGTTTTAGTATACTGTTATAGAAAAGTCGTTTGTTCCGTAAGTCAAGTGAAGATCTGTAGTCCAGAATATGTAATAGTTGTTTGTAGCGTCTTGTCCGTTCTTGTCTTTTTAAGTTAGTAAGTACGTTCCATGTAAGTCTTATGTCCAAGTATAGTCCGAATTACTATCAACTTCAAATTATTAGATCACAATTTAAAAAAAAAAATGTTATAATCTTCGGATTTAAAACGTTTGTACATGACAATGACTGTTGGATCACCTAATAGTTTATTGGAGCTCAACGAGTCCTAATAAAACTCGCCTCCCGTTCCATTCCTCTCAGGTGATATGAAGCGAGAGGCCATGTTTAAAACATAAAGAACCTTCCGGGGGAGTTGTAATGAATCGAATCTAATCCTGAGGTGTAGCACTGTTCTTGTTGGATCCGGAACTCCGACGGGTTTAGTGGTGCGAGCTCGTAAATATTTAGGCATTCCGTCCGGATCAATCCTTCGTAGGCCCGCTCTTAGCTTAAATTATTTAAAAGATTCCTTTCCACTCGATCGCCCAGATATCTCGGATATAGGCAATGAGGGCAGGTGGAATTGAAGAATGCAGGTGACGGGATCAGCTTTTAAAGTAGAGTATTCCGGGGAAGCATTTTTAAAAATAATGACTATGTTAATCAATAGATTAGATAAAAAACAACTTAGGCAACACAGATTGAACATAATTCATATAACTATCAAAACAAATAAATTCAAAAACAAACCAATTTAAGCCTTAGAAGATGGTTAATAAACATCTAAACTCCATTTCGTGAAGACATATTTTACGGTTATTTAAGATGTGTTGTAACTATTCACTAAGACTGTTAATTTTTTTTCCTTAGCCCCTTGGCCTTTATTAATTTTTGACAATAACATATTAATATGATAGCATTTCTTTTACTGCATCAGGTGCAGGAGGAGAAGAGAGGATTGTGGATAGGATTTTCTGGTTTTCAGTTCATGGTAGGAGTGGGGGATCTAGTGATGGGGCTCACTAGCTCTTTCTGATTGGAGTTAGTTAGTAGGTTACTCAGTCCATGTTAAGTGTGAGTACCTGTGAGTACCTGTTTTTGCCAGCACTAAGGTCGGCCTGTCGGTGTAAGTGTGTTGAATAGTGGGTTCGTGCAGTGTTGGAGGTTATCAAAGAATTTGATATGCCTCCGTGTGATGAAGTCCGTTATCCGTTGGTGAATACTGTTAATAATTTCTTCTTCTTATTTCACTCCCTCTTATGCCATTTCTAGCGTCAAGAACTCTGGAGTCTATTTCTTTAGTTTGAATTAATTTTCTACCATGAATTCCAGCCCAGCGAAGGAGGCCCTGTGTCCTCGACACAACTGTTCTCCTGAATATTTATTTCCCCTCAGGAGAAAGGATGATCGGGCTATCCCCAGTACTGGTTTTTCCCCAACCTGGAGGGGCAGTGGCTAATTGCTGTCAGATGACTGAGCGATGGAGCCGCCAACTCAGTACGCCAAGAATGTTAATAACGATTTATTAAATTTGTATGTTGGTATTAGATAACTGATAATATTAATCTAAAAAGATTTACAAAGTCATTATAATTAAAAGTGTCCCATAATTTAAAAATGTAAATTGGCCAAAACATCAGTTTGTAGGTACCTGAAAATACTGAAAAAGTTATTTCAATTACTCATTATTAACAGTCTTAAGTTAATAGTCACACACATGATTAATAAAAGTCTTCACGAAATGAACAGTGTGAACTAAATCATGAGATGGAGTTTACCAACTGTTAAAAGTTATCTAAAATTAGTGTTAAAAACTGTAACGTTGAAGTTCCTGTTACCTAACAGTTCCACAAACTTAACTATAGTTATCTTTTTAAAGTTATTTTTATTGATTTTATTTTAATGGAGCTGGGTTGAGTTGTAGAGTGGTGAGTTGGACACTATGGGGACTGACGAACATCCTGAGGGTCACCCAGCCTTGATACACTGGGTACTCTTAATTGGGGGGGGGTCCCTTAGGGTCGAGCGTGATCTCGGACATTAAAATCATTGTACAACTATGGTCCTAAAAACAGTACAGTATTTTGCTCTGTACTGAAACATTCATGGGTTGTAGTGTACATGTTTTTTTTTTCTTGTGATCCTTAAAACATCTACTATATGTAGATAGGATATCATGAAATGAAATAGGACATATTGCCGCATTGAAAATTGAAATTAATTAAAGATTGATTATAATTGGAAGTTCAAGAGGGAACTCTGGATGAGCACTGTACTTTCTGTCATGACTCACGAAAATATGGATAATAGACAAGAAGACTAGCAACAAGTTGAGATTAACAGTCAAAGGTATGGAGTGATACCTCCTCGGAATACCAAAACAAGATCGAAAACCAGATAAGTGGATTAGATCCAGGACTAACCTCCCGGAAAAAGTCCATTCAAGGAAGTGGACCTGGACCGGACATGTCATCAGAAGGAATGATGTAACATGGACCAGGCAGCTTATGGATTGCTATCCAAGAGAGCACGCAAGAAAGAGAGGACGTCCACCGTCAGACTGGGACAAGGAGATGAAGAAGAGCTGCAGAGGGGCAGCCTGGAAGAGAGTAGCATTGGAAAGGAGAGAGTGGAAACGGATGGGACAGGTACATTATTTAGTCTGGTTGCAAGAGTGAGAGGAAGAAACGATCGAACTTAAAACCTCAACTAAAGGTTATTTTATTTATACGTGAATAGGTATATGAAAAAAAAATAGAAAGTTTTGTGTTTATTTATTATATTTTATGGACAAATAAAGGTTATTATTATATAATTGGAAGTTAGGATGAAAATATTAAAAAAAAAAAAAACCTGTACCACTACAACCCATGAAGGGTCTGGGGTTCAGTAAATGGTAGAGACTGTACTGTTTCATGGACAACGGTTCTGCAAGGAGGTGACTTGTCCTAGGTCACGCTCGAGGACCGCCAGATTTTTCCCCCTTATTTTGGGTACCCTATTTTTATAATATTTTACAGAGGCTGGGTGGGCCCCAGGAGGGTCCTAGATCCTATATGATCCATCTCCCGCTGCAAACAGACTAAATAAAAATCATGGCCTGCAGCGGGAATTGAACCAGGATTTCCGGCATGGTAACTCAGTACTCTACCACTGAGCCACTCCTCTTCCTATGATATGATAAGAAAATATTCTCGGGCTAAATGAGAGACAATTTAAAAAAAGAAATAGAATTGTAAGTACATTTATAATTCATTTTTGGTATACGACAAAATTATGAATTAAACATTACATGGATCAATGAAACGAGCAGGTATTTTATTATTCGGTTGGCAATACTGACCATTAAGGTCAGTGGCTGGGCAATGCGGTCTTCTTGGGTACATTAAATATTTTTAGAAGCACAGCGTGAACAACAGGCTATGAAGAGCTTTACAAACCGTACACAAGAGCCCAAGAAGAGGGATGAATAACTCTAGATCCAAAAGTTATGGCTGTTCAGGGTCAACTAGTACACGAGGATCTATATTTCTTTATAAAATAACAATACCCAAGATCCGAAGAGATCCCAGTACCAAACTTCCGATTGAATATTCCATATACTTGAAATACATAATCCTATTATGGTTAGAGGCCACCGAGTTATAAGATAGGGTAGTAAGGTTGACCACAGGTCTATACCTAGTCCTTTTGGGGCTGATTCACCAGTGTCTTTCCCGCTGAAGTTACCTTGATCCAACGACAATGGCTGCACGGACTCAGCAGGCGCACAACGACCTATGTTTCTTTCTCAGAAGCAGACCATTTCTGAATCAAACATCTGGGTGGTTATTTGACATGTAAAAAACAAAACCAATAATTGTAAACTAAAATACAAAATTAATTTCACCTCGTTAACTATGCTTGACTCCATTCCAATCTATTACCATTTTATTTTTGCAGCACTAATAGTTTTATGTAAATTTTCTAAAACCTCTCTTTCCCATCACATGTTTTTGCCTAATATGTAAGTAAAGATCATTATGTCACTATAGTTCTGTTCTCATATAATGCTGACAAACTGTATATTTTTTGGAACAAATATATAATATTACTTCAAATAAAAATATATGTTTCATATTTGTAAGAATACATATTTGTACATCATATTTTATCTGATAAACTAATATAGATAGTACTCTGTTTCTATTAATGACAAAAACTTATTTTATGAGCCCATCTTATTCAACCAAATTATTATCTTATGGCACTCATTAAATGCTGAATTCACTGTCCTTCAATTTTGTATAGCACACAAAGTTTTAACAGAAATTATTCCTTATGTATTTGTACTTAGTAGATAAATAATAATAATTCATTATATTTTAATGTTATTTTCACCATAAAAAAATGGCTTAGACGATTATCCATTTTATATTTTCCGTTGAAAATCCCATAAAATCACTTTTACCTTACGTCGTAAACCAATGACTTCCTGCCCTTCAGCATCCTTTAATAATATCCCACTTGTGCCTGTAGAACAGATCCGATACTTAGGATTGCATCTTGACAAACGATTAACCTGGAATCCTCATACAAGTCTGAAAAGACAAGAAACCGCTCGACGTTTCAGGCTACTTCAAGACTTACTAGACAAACGCTCTAATCTCCCAATTATACGATCTATTTGGACTTACGGAGTAGAGCTTTGGGGCTCCACTAAGCCATCGAATTCCTACCGTATCCAATCCCTACAATCCAAAATCCTTCGTAAAATCCTCAACGCTCCTCATTTTGTTAAGAATAAAGTCATCCATAACGACCTTAATGTGCCATTTGTTGCTGATTTGGCCCGAACCCGCTATCTTTCCTTTCATAACAAACTTCATTTCCACTCAAACCCTCTAGTTTCAAACCTAGCTTCCTCTTCAATTCCCGATAATCCTCCGAGGCGTCTGAAAAGAAGATGGCCAAGTGACCTTCTTAGTTGAACATGCGATTTGAGTACTACCAGTGGGTAGTTTCTCTACTTGTCATTATATCATGTCATTATGTATCACTTAGCCTATTTACTTCTTATATTATTGTAATATTGTTGTAAATATCAATAAATAAATAATAAAAAAAAAAATATATATATTTTCCGTTGAATATTTGCTGATATAGTCAAAGTGATATTAGGTAGACAAATTTCTCTAATTAAATCATCATTTTGTGTTAATTCTATTATTAATTCATTCAGCCCACAAAATTACATGTATTTTTTATATTAACATTTGTTAGGTCCAAAAAAAATTAAGTAAATAGTGGGTATATAAGAATGGAAATATACTCGTATTTTCCTTGTTATTTACGATCAAGGCAAAAACATGTTTTGGGATGGAGGGATTCTAGAAAAATATGCATGATTATTATTTTCACAAAAATAAAATATTAGGAGACTTATCTCAATCCATCATAAACTTTTTCATTTATTGCAAATATTAGAGTATGGAATAACTGAGAAAAAGTTATTTTATAATTAGTTTACTTAGACTTATTTATAATTTATTTAATGTATTAAACTGATAAATATAATATTATAAAGTGTAAATTGATTTTCTCAATGTGTATATTTGAAAAAAAATTAGTGTGAAAGAAATAATTTGTTAACAAAAAGTTATATACAACGGCTTGTTGTAGAAGTTCATAAATGGCTTAGAAAATATTTTTTCATGATAGATAGAAAAAAGTACATACTGCTTTAATTAAGTTACATATCCATATGCTATATTAGATTTTTTTTTCTCTAAGGGTTTTCTCAGATTGAGGTTCCTTCATCCAAAAATTTCCTGTAGCCCTTTCCAGTCTGGATACCTTGGCAGCTTTCCTCTCATTGTCGATCTCAGTAGCAAGTAGTTTTTTTCCTAGAGCAGAGCTTATTGTCCATGCCTCTGCTCCAAATAGCAATATCCTTTCGACTACGGACTTGTATATGAGCATCTTGGTATCTTTCTTCATTTTGTTGCTCCATAGGACCGAGTTAAGCATACCAATAGCTTGCGGGTTGTAATTAACCCTAGCTTAATCTCTTTTTTTCTGATGTTACATTCTTTTCCATTACAGAGCCCAATTATTTAAAATTATCCACTCGTTTCATATTTCCCTCAACAACGAGGTCCTCCTGATAATATATGGTCATTTATTCAGTAAAGTGCTTAAGTTTATTTTAAGGCCCCAACTGCCATATGTCTCCCACAGTTTTCGTAGTATGTATTCTGCATCCGCATGGATAAATTGCTAATAAATAATAATTTACTTATTAGTATTTAATCATAAAAACCGTTCGATAAAGATGAAAAATCAAGAAAGAAATCTATCTTAGCACATGTCAAATTTTTTGTTAGTAGTTATTTTGAACTTTTTATAATTTAGAAAAAAGTAATTAATTAAGTAACTTTCCCGAAAATTAATAAAAAAAGTTACTTAGATTACAACTAAGCCCAAAATGCATCTGCATCTATTTATTTAAAGCTTTTCCACACTATAATATCTTAAAAATTATATATTATTTTTGGGCTGCTTATGATTTAATAAAATTCGTAAAAGGTTAATAAGTAATTATTGTAAATGAAACCTTTGCAATTATCGTGTCTGTTTTCTTTCTAATTACCATTTTAATAAAGTCCTATTAGCAATATATTTATTAAAAAAAATATATGGTGAAACGAATCATATGGAAGCCCCGTCTCATGGGCTTAATAAAAAGGGGAAATTAACATTTTCCTTTGTAGCTTTTTGATTTTTTTCAAAAAGAGATATTCTTCCATAAAGTTTTAATTCAGCCATCATCTATTTACCTGTGGTCTAGTGGTTAGCGTAGCCCGGCAGGTGGCCCTAGGATTTTTTAAAGGGAGTAAAAAATCCTTAGTTACGCCGTCCTTCGGCAGGACGAGCCTGTACGATGTCAGGTACTCGTTAAAATCCCTATCCTGATAGCCAAAATTTAGAGATCCCACTGTATTATCGTCCGAATAGCCATAGCAGCATAAAGTGGCGTTAAATGAACAAACAAAATTATCATGAAGACAAGATGAACATGAAAGACATGTTTTTAAATTAGTGTATTTCACATGTTACCCCATTTTATGTTATAATATTACTGTACACATTGTTATAGGGAGAGGAGTGGCTCAGTGGTAGAGTACTGAGCTGCCATGCCGGAAATCCTGGTTCAATTCCCTCTGCTGGCCATGATTTTTATTTAGTCTATTAGCAGCCGGAGATTGGTCATATAGGATCTAGGACCCTCCTGGGGCCCACCCAGCCTCTATAAAATATTATAAAAATAGGGTACCCAAAATAAGAGGGAAAAATCTGACGGTTGAGCGTGACCTAGGACAAGTCACCTCCTTGCAGAAACGTTCTCTATGAAACAGTACAGTCTCTACCATGTACTGAACCCCAGACCCTTCATGGGTTGTAGTGGTACAGGTTTTTTTTTTTTTTTTACACAATGTTATTCTCAAGGATCCTGCTCCTAGAATAAAATTATTTCTCTATTCAATTCTCTCCTATTTCTAGAAATAACTTTCGTGCCTGAATTATCTTAAGGCGAGATGTGAGGTAAAGCCTTGAACGAGATGAAAAGGGAAAATTTCCCTTTCATGAATTTGTTTCCCTTTTTCCCTTCAAATCTAGTAATTTTCTCAAAAAAGGGAATTCTTCCACATTGTGGAAACCCTACTTTGCAGTTTTCTCCTAGCCCTCCCTCACCACACAGTCCATTCGTCTACTTCTTGCAGATGTTTTCCGAAAGATGTCTCTCCCTTAGCTGCTGTATTTGTCGTTATCATCCGCTCTTCTGGCATCTTTTCTCTACTACTAGTTTTTCTCAATATTCTTAAAGATATTTTTCTTCCACGTTTTAACTACGAAATTTCCTTTACAAGAATATCTTCTCATTAATTAATTTTGTAGAATCTTTGTCTTTTCTATATTAATGAAGTAAAGCAGCGTTTAGCGACATTTGGTAGAGGAAAACACATGGGCTTGCGTCACCGACATGATTGACATGCTCGTAACATAATTAGGCAAGAATAACGATATACTTCGGCATTTGTATGAGTTCAAAAATTTGTTTAATCAACTTAAAAATTAAAGGTTAGAACTCCACTAATATAAGAATAATTACATTCTTGATATATTATATAATAGTTGTGCAATTGATACTAATAATAGCTTAAAACATCAATAATTAGTCGGACTTCTTTCCCCTAAATGATTTTATTAACCATAGTCAAATGTCCTCTTTTATGAAATTATTAAATGTAAAAATCATCTAAGTATTGTTGAACTTAACGATGATAACACTAAAAATGAAAATGAAAGTTCGTTAACATTTATACATATCAGAGTATAAATAATATAACCATTTATTAATTATTATTACAACTAAATTATTGATATTTGTATTGAGCTGGTGCTGCTCGTCATTGATTGATCATTGTTTTTATTTATTAATAAACTGCTTACATATGTATATAATTTGGAGCGAAAGTATATTTTTAAACCAGACTTAATAATATAAATTTACATTGAAGTTTAAATAATTCAGGCTGTAGTTGATTGTGAAATACAAAAAAACACAGTTATTCCCATGTTTTAAGTTTTCTCTTCTGTAGGCAATCCTCACGAATTTTTTTTTTAAGTTTTCTGACTCCTGTGGAGCAAATCCGATACTTAAAATTACATCTTGACAAACGTTTAACTTTTAATCCTCATACTATACTGATAAAACAAGATTGCTGCTTTCAGGCTATTGCAACATTTACTTGACAAACGCCCCTAGCTCCCAATTAATTACAAAAGACACATATACTCGAATATTATAAGACCTTTTGGACTTAAAATCCTGAATACTTTGTAATGAACAAAGTCATCAATAATGACTTCAATGTGCTATTTGTTGCTGATTTGGCCCGAATCCGTTACAAGTCTTTTCTAGACCAACTTCTTTCCCACTCAAGCCCACTAGTTTTAAACCGAGCTTCTTTAATTCCTGATATTCCTCCGAGGCGTCTGAAAAGAAAATGGTATTGTGACCTTCTAAGATGAATTTGTTGTTTGAGTACTACTACTACCACCGGGAACCTTCTCTATATGCCTTTATCCTTGCCATTATGTATCCTCGTGCCAATTCTTCCATTGAATTTACTTGTTGTATTTATATTATACAGTTGTTGTTTTAATATTAGTCTGGTTTTCACACAAATAGAAAGAACACAGTTATTCCAATGTTTTGAGGTTTCACTTCTGTCGGCAGTTCTAATGACTGCATATTTATTATTTATTGTTAATTAATATGTTTAAACCATCTCAGTTGAATATTTTTAATATTTAAAAATTATATTATAAATAATTATATTGAAGAGTTTCCGGTTTTGTTTCTTATAACTTTTTAATTTTTGTTTTTTCTTTCAAAACTGTGTATCGATTTCCCTGTGTTCCACTGTATATAATACATCCATTATCAACTATTTCCTCATCATCGCCAATTCATTACACTCCGACACTCACCTAGATAACTGTCGTGCATCCTCAAGGCTGCCTAATTGATTTTTTTTTTTTGTTCAAAAGTATATCAATTTACACTGTGCCATAATACATAATACATCCATTATTTCTTGTGTATGTTGTATATTATGTTTCCTTTTCATGAATAGCATAGTTACTCTTAGGTCTCAACAAAAAGTTACTCTTTTATTCAATTTCCTCATTACTACCTAATTCATTACACTTCGTGACTGACCATGGCAGTCTACTGTGGTGTATCCTCATGGCTGCTTATTAATTTTTTTTCTTTAGAATTGATTTCGAGAAAAGTAATTCTACTGCTCAGAACGTTATATTAAAAATTAGCATTTTAATATTAAGAAAATCTGTTTCGAGCCTAAATCTTTCTTTTTCTTTTCTTTTTTCCTGCTGAGAGAGCGGCCATTGGGACCTGCTGTGGCTGAGGGAAGGGCAAGATAAACGAGGCCATATATTCCGGAAGCCGAGACTTAGCTAAAACAACCTTGTTAGGCTTGGTCCCTGATTACTTAGCTAGCTATTTTTATTGCTATTAGCTACCTAATTTCATTTATTATCCCTTGATTAATTAACTTAGCAATAATATATCTTATGGGCTTAGTGAAAAATTAGGGAGAGTAAATAGAATTAGTAGGTTTAGGCAATTTCTCCTTTATTGCTAGTCTTTCAACCGTTGCTCTCAAATGCCGGAACGATTCCTCTCCGAATGAAATAGTAATAAAACTATATACCATAATTTATTTTAAACAATGAATGAAAATAATTTAAAACTATATATAACTTCTGAGAAACTCTGAGAAACTTTTTGTATAATGGGGCATTTAAAAAAAAAATGTCAGTTTCACTGTCCCTTACATAAACACCTTTATTTCTTCCATATTTATTATGATGTGGACTTACAGAAGGATATTAAGGAAATTCACTGGAGCGACCATGTAACAAATATATAAGTTCTCGATCATTTAAACCAAGAAAGACACTTACTCCATACCATCAAGGCCCGCTAAAGATCTTACCAAGGACCTAGGGCATTTACTAAGGAATCAAAAGGATTTTCCACCGCAACTGATCATACAAGGTAAAATTGAAAGAAAACGCTTGCTAAAAAAATTTGCTTTTAAATATTAAAACAAATAAATTAATAGTGACATTATGTAAATATTTTTTGCCAGTGGAGCTAAAAGTTATAAATGTAAATTTATTTATTGAAATTTACGACTGTAAGTTTAGTGAATGAATGAAGAAAGATAAGCAGATTAACTACCGAGTTGCAGTATTTTAATTCAAGCAGATTTAAGCGTTAATAACACATGGCCATTTTCTTTTCAGTCGCCTCGGTGGATTATGGAGAATTGAAGAGGAAGCTAATGGGCTTGTGTGGGCTTAAGTTTGTCATGAATGGACTTCAATCGGGCTTGTGATAAATCAGCATTAATTGTGGGATTAAGGTCACCATTGATGATTTTATTATTAAATGAAACTAATTTAAAAGTTAAACATTTGAGCTTCAAGAATTGCAAGATTAAATGATTAGCCTTAAATGTATCTGTCCCAACACCTTTTTCCAAGCATAAATCTGTGATAATTATGATTATCAAATTAATTCAAGATACCCAATATAAAAATCTTCTGGAATATGAATTTGAAGTTGATGAGGAAAACAGCAAGTTGTTATCATGTTACATTTTGACGCTATTGAAAATCATTCGTTAGCTAACAAAATACAGTAAATAAATGAAAAAACATCAGAACATATTTTAAAAATTCTCAGAACAACCATGCCCTGAGTATCGAGTTCAAATTCATCGGAAGAATTCGTCAAACTAGAAATCGAAACATTTGCACAGAACAAGAGTACACATTTCGATGTTTTGTTTTCTAACGGAACGTTGGATAACCAAACACGTTGCGAGTTGCAGAATGTTTGTTAGTTGGCAGGCCTAGGTCTGGTGTTTACCCTGTGTCCGCTGCAGTGAAGTTATTGTTATTTTACCAATAACTGTATTTATTTAACTGATTTCATTAAGAATAACGCGTTCTCGAATGCTAGTTACATTTTTTTCTATAATTCATTATTCTATCTATCTAAATACAAAAAAAAAAATTGTTGCTTTCAAGTTCCTCGGCATGATAGTCACTGAAACGAAATAGAAGAAGGAATAAAATTGAAGATTCACTATGTCGATAAATCCTACTGGACTCTATCCCGAGAGATCAAAGTGCCAGTATATATGACCGTTCTCCGACCAGTTGTGACATAAGCTAGTGAGGCAAGAGGTGTTTCATAAATGAGAGAGGAATATCCTGAGAAAAATATATGGTCCAACCAAAGTCAAAAATATATACTGGATAAAAACCAATAAAGTACTTAGAGAAACCGGATTAGTTTAATTTATTTAAAAAAATAATATTATGAGGTATAGTTGGCCAGGTGAGAGATAGAGATGGATGAAGGATTAGGAGGAACAGGGAGCTTTATAACCTTTACGGAGATGTTGACATTGTAAAGTTTATAAAACTGGGGTGGCTCGGTTGGGCTGGCCATGTCGCAAGGATGGAGAGGAAGAAATTCATAGAAAAGTAATGTGCACTGCCCTTCACAGTACACGACGGTCTGGTAGGCCAAGGCTTCAATGGAGTAGCTGCGGAGTCACGGAGCCTGCTACGGGACAGAAGCTGGAGAACGGCAGTACAAAATCGGGCCGAATGCCAGCAGCTCTTTGAGGAGGTCAGGGACTACCTCAGGGTTGTAGCGACATGTAGATTGATAGATAGATTAATAAAATGAAGAATAAGATGCCTGGAATGGATATGCAGCGAATGGATCAAAAAAGATAATGGAGGACGCCCGGACGGTAGATGAGGTATTTCGAAGATGTCGAGGCTGACATCCTGTAGGAGTGCGAAGATGGAGAAATGCTTAATAAAAAAAAATCAAAAGATGAGACATTTTGAATCAAAAGTGGATAAATCCGAAACTTTGAAAATTGATTTCACTGGCTAATTGAAGCAATTCAATACTCCTGAAATTTCATTTTCAGAATTGGACTCAAACCATAAGAAATGAGCCAGTGAAGTTTCGTGTCAAACAAAATAAGACTAAACTAACAAAGAATGAGAAAAAAATCAATTTTTAAAATTCCGTTTTTTAGGATTTTTGTTCCGTTATAAAGACATCTTTATATTTAAAAAAGAATGGCAAGAAATTTTTGATAAATGTCTCTTTTCCATTTTAGTATTATATCTCCAATAACTATGATTGCATAGCAAATCCAACTTTCCGATGTTAAACGATGTTTATTTCGTTTACCTTATTTGTCTTATATTCTTTACGATTGTCTGCTTTCATACTTCCTACATCGAAGAAACTGACTTAATAAATGATAACAAGCACTTGACACCTAAACTTACTGGTAAAAACATTACTGACAGAGACATTACCAAAGAATTGACAAGGTGGCCAAAACGTCTCTGGGGCAGGAATCTTCTACAGTGAGATGAACCAAGTTAGGAGTGCCTTCAGTGGGAGATTTCTGCATTCACGCCTCCACACGAATCCCTTAATGAAAAAAGTCACAAATAATTTGTGCCAAATGGTTTTTTTTTCAATAAATAAATTATTATTTACTGAAATTTCTCTCTCAAAATCGTTATGCTCTAGAAAACAGTCTATTATTTTTTATTTTTTTAATTTAATTTATTAATATTTACAACTATAATAGTATTATAATAAGTAAATTTGCTAATATGTACAACAACACACTTGTGTAAAAACTAACCATTGGTAGCACTCCAATAAAGTTCTATAGTAGATGGTCTCGAGGCCATCTTCTTTTCAGACGCCTCGGAGGGTTATCAGAAATAGTATGGGAAGCAAGTTGAGATACTAGCGGATTCAAGTGTGTATGGAGCTTGTCATGGAAGGATAGGTAGCTAGTTTGGGCCAAATCAGTAACATATTGGATATTAAGTTCATGATGGATGAGCTTGTTTGTGACATAATAAGGAGCATTGAGGATTTTACGAAGGATTGGATACGAGATGAATTGGATGGTTTTGTAGAGCCCCAAAGCTCAACTCCGTATGTCCAAATAGGTCTGATAAATGTCATGTACATGAGTCTTTTGTAATTAATTGGGAGCTTAGAGCGTTTGTCTGGTAATTGTTGAAGTAGCCTGAAACGGCGAGCAGTTTCTTGTCGTTTCAGTCTAGTATGAGGATTCCAAGTTTAAGCGTTTGTCCAGATGGAGTCCTAGGTAACGTATCTGTTCGACAGGGTAGTCTATTCTTTAATACTAGAATAATTAATAATTTTAATGTTCTTTATTTACTCAGAACTACTTATCTCCAAGATCGTGAGTTCGCAGCCCAGTAGCCGTGTGTGTTAACAATTTTTTGAAAGGAGTAAAAGATTCTTGGTTATTCCGTCCTACAGATGAGATATAAAATGGCGACCTCAGATTGTGCGGTTTCAGGCACTCGTTAAAGCTTCCTATCCTAATTATACATTCAATTAGCCATAGTGGAATAAAGCGACATTGAATAAATAAGGAAAAAGAGGAGTTCTCTTGCACAAAAAGTAAAGTTATGATGTCAGCATTAAAAGAATATAATAAAATTTATAGTGAGCAGAAATGAGATGTAAAAAAAATAAAGAATAATGAGCTATGAATGCAGAAGGCAGACAAAACACGAGATGGTGTGATCATCAACCATTAAATATAACAGTTTGGTCGGTGAAATCCATCTGCTCCAACGAATGAATTTGGGCTTGACTAAGGAGTGATTTAGGCGTGATAGAGTGTTGAAGGCGTCGTCTTAATAACCTCGAGGCAGCTGCCTTCCCGTTTCGGGTCCGGCATAAGCGGGTGGAAATTTATTTCGAAGCGGACTCACGAAATGAATCATGGCTTATTCACTGGTTGGGAACCTGTTGGAATAATTCGTAATATTTTACTTATGAAACGTAGAAAAGTACATAAACATTTATATTTAAAAAATGACGGTTAAGTTTAAAAAATAAAAATAAAAAAAGGAAGAATAAATTATTAGACCATTGATTTAATGGTGATCCATAGTGTCGAGGTATAATCATTCAAAAAAATTATTAAGTTACAAAATTTTATTTAAGTAAGATATATTTAAGTATGAAATATATATACACGGTAAATATTACTGACAGTATAGTTAGATACTGTCAGTAATATTGATTGTGTAATGGCAGTACTGATGTACTAAAGTGAGGTATTGAGGAGTGATGGTTCACTGCATTGTTCCTCAGTCCAACCAGGCGTAGGGGAGGGGATACTGACAGTATTTCTGATCGTGTAGGCCCGTTTCTTTCAATCCTCGGTATTTTGTAACTGTTCAGTGCGCCGCATTGACCGATTTCCTATGCAATAATAAAAACATAGCCACCTTTCTCAAAAGTTTTAAATGATTTATTTAATGTTTTTTCTTATAACAACAGGGTGGAACTTAATTTTATATGGAAAAAATATATATTTTTTACTTGAATTTTATTTAACTAAATATAGTTTTTCATTGTCTAAATGAGAGCTTCCTAAGTTTCTATCACAATCCGGCTGATGGAGAAATTAGTGTTGAAATCTTCGAAATGGAAAAGTCTTCGAAATTTTGGCCTGTAGCTAAATATCGTAGGGTAATTGTCAACCGTTGTTTTGGGTTTCCTCCATACATATATTTTCTCCCATATTTTTATCTTGTTTTTTAAGAAGATACAAGTATGGGAAGAGAAACCATACTTAATAAATTATTGAATAAGTTTTCATTCATACAAAAATAATTATAATAATCTGATTGTTCTTTAACTGAGGTCTCGTTGATTAAGTTTAAATGGGTGAACTTATCCCTGCCCAATAGCCAATTTTTATCGCGAGTTGACTATGAACTGAGTTAAATACTGCCAGTAATATTGACCTTGTATGCTGTAGAATTTTTTCCATGGAAGTAAATGTTTTTCCATGAATACAAAAATCCGACACTACAATAATGTCATCAAACCAGTACCACTGTATGCTTTTGAATGCCTTATTCTGTCTAAGAAATGTTTGCTAGCAGATTTGGAGAGAAAAGAAAGAAAAATCTTACACAGCATACTTGGCCCGAACTAAAAAAATGACATCTACATCAGAAAATCCAAGCAATAAATATACTCTAAGATAGAGAATATCACGAGCACAATGCGTAAACGCAGAGTTCGCTTCTACGGTCATATACGACGGATGATCGATTTTCGGTGGACGAAACGTATCTTCAGTATCTTTGAAACAAAACCCAAAACAACGATGTCGCGATACATCAAGGTCAAGAAAGATCTTAAACAACTGGGCATACTAGAGGAAGATATACGTGACCGAAATCGCTTTAGAGCAGCCATCAAGACTTTTGGGACTTTCCGAGATGAGAAACGGGTAGCTGGTGCTATATGGGCAGAAGAACGTCGTGCTTAACACAGTAAGCTCATGAAGAAGATGTGGAGCAAACGACAATTGAAGAAATACCAGAATGTAAAGTTAGGCCTATCGTGGTTCCTAGTTGATTAGCGACATTGAATGAATATATGAGTATAGATATATATATTTCGCTCTCTCTCCGATTTTGTGAAAAATATACAATGTACTCCTGTATAAAAAACATAAAATACCAAATAAAGTTTTTTTTCAGTATCATTAATTCTTTTAGACCTTCTTGATCTGTAGCAAAATGATATTTTTAAGATCTTCTTCTTACGTGGCGATGATGACTTGGGTTGGCAATGTAATAGGCCTTACAAACATTTGTATATATTTTGGAACCGGAAATGTTCTGCAGTTCCTTGTTTCCAGTAACCGGAACAAGAGATAGGTGAGGAAAACTATTTCCTAATCAATAGCTGATTGCCTGTAAGTGACTGAAGACTGATTGGTAATCAGCAGACTCCTCTGAAAGTGAACTGATACGCAATCAGTCAACAGGCTGTCAATTGCATCGTCAATATCTCAACTGCACCTAGAGGCGATTGTCAATTAGTAATTACTGTTTGATGCTATCTCTGTTATCTATAGATTATTGTGGCCTTGTTGTATTTTCGGCAATATTTTTACTATTGTAGATATCATTTTTTTACTCTTGTGATGTCTTAGTCCCTTTTTCCATTAAGGCTTTCCTCAGATTGAGGTTTCCTTCAACTAAAAATGATTTAAATTTATTTATTTTTTTAATTATTATAATCTTTAAATATTTTATTTTGAATAAAAAAAATATGTCCAGGACCGTGATTCGAACCCGGGTTTTCGTCGTGGTACTCTGCCACTTGAGCTATCCTGGCTCGCATCCCGGTCAGACAAATCCATTCTCTTCTCTGAATACATCTCCTCATATTTTCGCAATTCGCGAAGTGTCTTGTATATCTCCCTCCCTCAGACCATGGGCATGCACATTTTCCTCAATTCCATCTATTTCGTGGTCTTCCTCGCCGTATCTTCTTTTCAGCACTGCAATTGAAAATTAAATTGGGCAATATTCCTTCCTTTATTCTTTTGAGATGACCATACCAATCCAATCTTTTTTCTGTATATTCTGGAGGGCGTTTTGTTGAGGTTGCTTCCGTTCTCTAATTTCGGCATTAGTCCTTCTTTCTAGTCTGGACACCCTGGCAGCTCTCCTCCGATAGTCCATCTCAGTAGCTAGTAGCTAGTATTGTCCATGTGTCTGCTTCTTATAACAATATGCATTCAATTATGGACTTATATATCAGATTCTTAGTATCTTTCGTAATATTATTGCTTCAAGGTACTAAGTATTTTCTGTTTACTCTCTATAGTAATACACAAGTTTTAGTTTTCCAAGCTCTGGTAGTACTTGAATGTTAGACCAAAAGATTTTTATTCAATAAATGATTTATAAAATGCAGTTCCTTAAACAGTGACACTATATCTTAGAAACTGACGCTTTCGACCCACGTTGCAGGTCTTCTTGGCTTTTTTTTTTTTTCCTGCACCACTACGACCCGTGAACGAGTCTGGGGGTTCAGTACATGGTTGAGACTGTAGTGTTTCATGGACAACGGTTCTGCAAGGAGGTGACTTGTCCTAGGTCACGCTCAACCGCCAGGTTTTTCCCCCTTATTATGGGTACCCTATTTTTATAATATTTTATAGAGGATGGGTGAGCCCCAGGAGGGTCCTAGATCCTATATGATCCATCTCCGGCTGCAAACAGCCTAAATAAAAGTAACTGCCCGCAGCGGGATTTGAACCAGGATTTCCGGCATGGCAACTCAGTACTCAACCACTGAGCCACTCCGCTCCCCTATCTTCTTGGCTACTTTTAGTGGAGACAAGTATGGGAGCTCATTTTAGATGGGACTCACTCTCATACTTATGATAGGTTATACTATAACTGATTATATGTTATACATTATAGATTATTCCGGCTTTATTGTTGTTTTTTGGGAAATATGTTTACCAAATATCATTCTTTTATTCCAGATTTTTTCTTTCTTTTTCATTTTTGTATAGTTCTTTCTTTGGCACAGAATTTTTTTTTGTTTCTCTTCCTCAGCTCTGATGGTACTTAGGTGTTCGATTAAAAAGTTCCTACGCAATAACTTATTACAAAATGATTCCTTACAATTTTTTTTAACAAAACCATTCCTGCCATTTTCTTGGTGTATTGTTATAATACAGCTGCAAGTTTCAATGAATAAATTATAAAAATAAAAATGTATTATTAATACCAATTGCACAACTATTAAACGATCTTTTAATTAAACTTAATTATTCTCATATCAGTGGAGTAGCAACCTTAAAACATCTACGGTAGACTATTTCCTCACTATTCATCACACTTGGAGACTGACCATGGCAGAGTATTGGAGAAGTGTATCCCCACCCTGCCTGAGTGAGTGCCTAGCCTGCATTAAGAGAGGCCAAGTCCATAATGGATCCGTTGAATAGTTAACTGTGCCACTCCTTACAGTAATTATTAACTGTGGTGGAAACTTTGCCACCCAGGAGGGAACAAACCCCTCTTCTCCTCTCTAGGCCACCTGCCTGATTAAAAGCAACTTTTAATGGCGCTTTTACACCTCAGAGTTCTAAAGTGGCTCTCTTTTTAGAGCTGTTTTCTCTTTGTTGTGGTCATTCGTTTCAAATTTTACCCATCATTTCATATAATAGCCCCTGAAAGCTCCTTTATCCACAATTCTTAACTAATTATACAAATATCAGAAGGAAACTTAAATGGATTTTTCTTTCCCTTTTTTTCTTTTCTTTAGAAGCATGAAACTTTTGCCGATTTACTGATCTTACCTTTAGTGATCCGTCAGGTCTAGTGACTGTTAAATCCCATAATAAAAAAAAAATCTACGAATCTACTTTTATCTCATCATTCATAGTTCTTAATCATTCTTTTCTCCATCCCCGGTAAATAAGGGGTTATGCCAAAGTTTGTTTAAAATAACATAATCGTACTTAAATATACTGAATGAATAAATGAAGCAAGAAGAATTGGCTAAATCAGACCTTGGCTATATAAGGAGTCTTTTTCTTATATTTAAACTCCATTTGAAGCCCAAATCTACAATAATGACACGATTTTGCTTCCCTCAGTGCAATAAACTCATTATTGAAAAAATTCGACTTAATCACCAGCGTTGCAGATATTCAAGTAGATATATGGATATCGAAGCTTCGAAACTTAATATATTTATAATCTATATATGTTTTTTAAAAAAGCCTGAAGTTCATTCTTATAAAGTCAATATAGTTGCTTATGCAGCATATGTGCTACCATTGACCTGTGTTTTAGTACATCGTCACACTCTACGAGACCTATAATGTTCTAATCGTCTTTGCATTTTCGGCTCTGGTGTCATTTTGATTAAATGTATGTATAAAATCGATAAACAGGAATCTTCAGTCCGATTGACTCTTCACAGCTAAAATTTCTTTTATAGACATCACATTTTTCAAACAAAGATGCATAAGTAAATGCTCACGAATCTAGATGAATGCTTAAATCAATTCAAAACTTCCTTATGTTCATTCGTTGTCAGTACAAAAACTTACTCTTGTTTATCATTTCAAAATCGACACAAAGGATGCCAAAACGATATACTGACCTCACTTCATCTCAGGGAGAGTTAAGATTCATTGATCTGATTCATTTTTAAAATATCACTTTGGTATACCTGAGATAATCACAACTAAAACCTGTACAACTACAACTGGGTAGAGTACATGGTAGAGAATGTACTGTTTTATAAACAACGGTTCTGCAAGGAGGTGACTTGTTGCTCAACCGTCATAATTCCCACCCTTATTTTGGGAATCCTATTTTTATAACATTTTATAGAGGCTGGGTGAGCCCCAAGAGGGTAATAGATCCCATATGATCCATCTCCACCTGCAAACAGATTAGATAAACGTCTTCCCTGTAGCGGAATGTGAACCACTATTTCCGGGATGCCAACTCATTGCTCTACCACTGTAATCTTACATAATTATTGAACCCTCTTTAAATAAAATTTGAATCACCCTCTTTTTCAAAGGTGTGTATGGTTGATTGGCTGGGAGTTCTTTTAATAATTGAATATCCCTTTATATGGAATAAAATAACCTTAATTTTATTGTATTGTGAAAATCTCTCTTCCTTATAGCCTACAACTATGCCATTTCTCCTATTTCGGGTACAGACCCTGGAAGATCCTTACTCTACCTGTTCATTAAACAGGATCATGCGTGTGATTATTGTAAGAATATGACAGCCAGACATCCTCAATGACCCTAATGCCACATCCCGATAATCCTCCCAGATGCCTGAAAAGATTTACCCCGAATCTTCCAACTTTAATTTCCTTCCTTGCCTTTACCTCATGATCGACCAATCATTTTATATACTTGTATTATTTTAATACAGTTGTAAATTTCAATAAGTAAATCAATATTTAAATTTTTTCTCTTCAATATAAAATATTTGAAAATTAAAGCAATTAATTAAAAATAAAATAAATTAAATAAATAAATAGTTTGACAGTCCTCTTAGCCGTATCTCCTTCTATTTGCCCTGATGATGTTCTACACCAAAGGCCGAAACGTTGGCACTATTAAAAAAATAAGTTATTCTTATCTTTTTGTTATCATTGACTGCACCCCCTGACCAATTCTATCCTTAATTTCAATAAATCAAGTTAATATAATAATTCTTTGGATTCCCAGTATTCTAGTATTTCTTTATTATTCTATGAGTCTAAAATATTTATAAACTAATGTTGAAACTTACTTTGTCTAGACAGTTACTTTTAATTTCTGCTATATACTTAGACTATAATGATCTATTAAGGAATTAGTTCTACAATTCTCTATTGCAAATATATTCTACTTGCAGTCGAGTCGGTTTTACTACTGGTATCCCCTAGCTCAGTTATTACCAATGCTGATGACGTTACTTGGCTGCGGAGTACTCACTTAATCTAATTACTTCTTCTCTCGAATTCTCATTCCAGTGTTCTTGAATACGAGGATCCTCTGGGGGGGGGGAGGGGTCTCTCTACAGAATTAAAAACTATACTAATTGAGAGAATATTCTGTTTAATTTCTTTGTCATGGGACATATCGCACATCTAGATCTACAGAGCTATTTATATTAATAGATTACTTATTATTATTATCTATTATATATACCATAGATGTTTGACATAGCTCTCTTTAGATCTAGATGTGCGATATGAAAATTTCAATTTGATAAAAATAAAAGAAATAAAGAACTGTATAATTTCAATATTGGATATTAAGTTCAATACATGACAGGTATTATTTATTTCCAATGGAGATAAAATTAAAAATAGTCCTTATATTATTGTTTAAATTTAATATCGTAAAAATTAATGACAAAATCCTGACATTTTACTCAGTTATTACTATTTGAACAATAACCCCGCGCTGCCAGTTTTTTTTTTGTTTCTTGTGAATCGAAATTACGTTTGTATGCAAATATTGGCAATAAAGTCATATCACCTCATTTATTAAAGTTTATTGGTTCCGAAAGGTTTTATATTAAAGACTATATAAGACGGTACATTGTTATAAAAAAGATGTTTGCAGCGCATTCTCATACGTTCGTAGATTTTTTTAAACATCATTCTAATTCAGAAAACGCTTATTTTCGATCAAACTCGTGAAATGCTTATTTTTACATTTTTTTTAAAGCATGTAAACTGGACTGAATTTATCTAATAATTCCTTCTCCGAATGAAAACCTTTTTCCAGTCATTTATGATATACAACTTTATTATAAGAAACGTTTCGACAACTACATGTCGTTTTCAATCCACCTAAGAACTTTTTGTATCATTTCATCTTTATCAACTTGAAAAGAGTTACAAGTCACATTTATCTGTAAATTATTAAACACAATAACAACAATATAACTAATAGAAATTTATAGAAACTGTCCATAAATAGAAGTAAGTATAGATACCTTTTTATTATTTATTGTCATTTTCTAAAAATTGTTACTTGGAGGTCCATTATCCTCCATGGTCCTTTTGTTAATAGTTTAAAATTTGGTCTCATTTTATACTATATTTTATTTATATTTACATACTAAAACGTTTCATTTAAATCTACCATAATCAAATTAAAAATTAAAAAATCAATACGTAAAATTTATTAAATTAACAATATGAATTTATTTTTAATATATTTTTCTCAGTTATATACATTCTGAAAAGGGATATCGAGATAACTATTGGGAGGTTATAGTGTGTTAGGTTATCTCTCTATGTTTTTAATGTAGAACAACCTATTTGTTATTTTCTTTTTAACTTCAAAATAACAGATGAATATGATTTACTTATTTCTCCTCCCTCTTTCCTATCATTCACTACATTATCCATTTTGTCATTAATATATTATGCTTCAAGGAATCGTCTTTTAATTACATTATTTCCTCTGTGTAATATCCGCAGTTTATTAAAATCAAAAGTATGTAATTCATTTTTACAGTGTGTTGACAGTGCGGTATTTGTTTTAGAGTTTGGTTTTAAAAATAAATTTAATTTAAAACTAAACTCTAAAACAAACACCGCACTGTCAACACACTGTAAAAATTAATTACATACTTTTGACCGTTTACCCTGTGGAACTTCTTTATTTATACTCATTTCTTCTTTTTCTATTTTTAAAAGTTATAATGCACACATCTATCGGAAATCGCAACATCTATTGGACCTATTTCAGATGTCATGGCCGGAAATATAGGTGCTAGAGATACTATGAATGGATAAAATAAGTCCGGAATGCTTGAGTCAAACAGGTTCTGAGAAAAGTGGAACATCTCCGCTCAATAGGCTTCTTGGAAGAATAGCCATTCAATCAGCAAACAATAATAGAACCGATATTGATCTATAAATGTGAATTGGAAAATCATTCTTATTTATGATATTGTAATTGAATTTATTCTTACTAACTACGTTATTATCTATTGGAAGTTGATGATTAGTAAGAGATGACAATAAAGCAATAAGGAAATAACTATTTGGGACGGAATTATATCAAATGGTAAGGGAGGTAAGGAAACAATGGCTTTGTGCTTTGCCAATAATTAAAAATATTTATAATTTATCTGATTGAGCACGACGATCACTAAAAACGTACTGATATTTAACACTGAGCTTGTGCAGCTCAACACATGTTTTGATTAATGAATAAACTACTTGAAAATGAATATAATTATTGTTTACAATTTATTACACATATGTAATACAACTTACAAATTATTATGTAGCGGGGGCAAACGATGACGCAACTTCATGTAATAACAGTGGGAGGGAGGATAACGATAATAAAGACTCTCTCTCTCTCTCTCTCTCTCTCTCTCTCTCTCTCCTCTCTCTCTCTCTCTCTCTCTCTCTCTCTCTCTCTATCTCACTCTCTCTCTACGAATGCCGAAGTCAGAGGATCGTAGCTTGTGGACTGTTAATAATATTATTATTATTAATATTATATATGATTGTGAATAATATTATTGATTATTGTTCTGTAAAGTTTCACAGGTTGACATTATCAAGGGCATTTTGCGTCGACGTAGTTTGCCTGGCCAGGCTGGAGATTTTATTTTTTGTAGTTGTAAGATATAAAAGTAAGTATTTGAACTGGAGTAGTAATTATTATTTTGGGTATGCATACCGGAGTTGTATTTTATGTTCACTTAATGTAAAGGAGATATTTCTTAATTAATAAAATCTTGTATAATATTAAATTGGTGTTTATTGAGTGAAACCTAGTTAAATTTTACCTTTCAGCAATTAAATTAAAACTAACTGTAAAAAGTTGTTTTATTTTTATTTTATTTATTTACTGATATTTACAACTGTATTACAATAATACATCAAGTAAATGGGCTAAGCGATACATAATGACATGTGAAAATGACAAGTAGAGAAACTACCCAGTGGTAGGACTCAAATAAAAAGTTCAGCTTAGAAGGTCAAGAGGCCATCTTCTTATCAGACGCCTCGGAGGATTATAAGGAATTGAATAGGTTGCGAGGTTTGAAACTAGTGGGCTTGAGTGAAAATGAAGTTTGTCATGAAAAGATTGATATCGGATTCGGGCTAAATCAGCAATAAACGGGACGTTAAGGTCATTATGGATTACTTTGTTCGTAACAAAGTAAGGAGCATTGAGGATTTTCCGAAGGATTTTGGATTGTAAGGATTGAATACGAGAGGAATTCGATGGCTTAATGGAGCCCCAAAGCTCTATTCCGTAAGTCCAGATGGGTCAAATACTTGTCATGTATATGAGTCTCTTGTAATTAATAGGGAGCTTTGAGCGTTTATCCAGTAAATGTTGAAGTGGCCTGAAATAGCTAGCTGTTTCTTGTCGTTTCAGTCTAGTATGAGGATTCCAAGTTAAGCGGTTGTCAACGTGTAGTCCTAAGTACCGGATCTGTTCTACAGGACTTAGAGGGATGTTATTAAACGATACACGGGGGCAGGAGGTCACTGGTTTACGACGGAGGGAAATTAAAACTAACCGTAAAAAGGTTAAAATTAAATTTAAATAATTCAGTCTATAATTGATTTATAAATTCAAAAAAGAACATAGTTATTCCAAAGTTTAGAGTTTTCAGTTCTGTCATCAGTCATCATGACTTATTTTTTTTATAATTAAAAAAAAAGTCCCTACAACTAGCAGGAAAAGATATATGTTACTATGAAAAAGCCTCACGATTCCAGATCTAGTTAAGGAAAACATTAGATAGGCTACTGGCTGCTAACACAAGAGGGATTAGGAAGATTACAAATTGAGTTAGGGCTTTGTTTTTGAAGAAGAGGTCTCTAATTCGCTCAGGTGGGCGGGCAGGTGTAGGCTGGTCACGGCGCAGCAGAATACCCTGCACGCATAACAACCACATAACTTTTTAACTTTACTCCAATCTTTTATCAAGTCTTAGGAAATAATTCTAGTCTAGTCTATAATAAGTTCGATTGTGGTGTCTGGAGTTCAGCAGTTTATAAGCTGATTATATAACATAAAATAACAAAAAAGAGAATTTTGAATAAAAATAATTACAATAAACAACTACCGATTAAAGAAGAATATCAGTAAAGAAGACGCCAACACCAGGAAACCTACACGCACACAGAGAACAATTGCAATAGTAAAGCAGTTTTATGGACATCTACAAAGAACGGGCCTCGGCAAAATGACAAAAAGAGTATCCCTTAACCTCTCTGTACCAATACAACCCTAAAAGTGTTAGGGACTCAGAACATGGTGGAGGCTCTAGTGTTAGGGGTTCAGTACATGGTGGAGGCTGTACTGTTAGGGGTCCAGTACATGGTGGAGGCTGTACTGTTAGGGGTCCAGTACATGGTGGAGGCTCTAGTGTTAGGGGTTCAGTACATGGTGGAGGCTGTACTGTTAGGGGTCCAGTACATGGTGGAGGCTGTACTGTTAGGGGTCCAGTACATGGTGGAGGCTCTAGTGTTAGGGGTTCAGTACATGGTGGAGGCTGTACTGTTAGGGGTCCAGTACATGGTGGAGGCTGTACTGTTAGGGGTTCAGTACATAGTGGAGGCTCTAGTGTTAGGGGTTCAGTACATGGTGGAGGCTGTATTTTTATATTCTCTTTATTTCCAAATCGGCTATTCCTAGCTTTACATGGTTTTTTTAATAATGAATTTTAAGATTTAACACATAGTGAAAGTGTGGGTTTCGTCTCATGCAAGAGACACCCCTAACTGTACATTATCAGATTATTTACAGAGAAGGTGTAAATATTTAATAGTGTTTTTTCATATATAAGAATGATAGTAGTTTGAATATAAAACATGTAAATAAGTAAACAAAATTAAAATTAATGTAATAATAAACAGAGCTATAGTTCTATAAAACGGAAAACTAAAAGAAAACAGGATTATATAACATTTTGTTAAAACGATTGGTGAGAAACGTTATCTATTGAGATCACATCAGAATATCTTTCAAGAGTCTTGGTTTTAGTCTTGGGGATGAAATAGGTTTGCCTATGTTGAATGCTACAGCTCCTTGGACTGCTGGTAATCCGGTCTTAAATCTGGTGTAACGTTTTTTAATAAATTCATCAATCGACTCTAGGTTTAGCTCGTGGAGGCTGTACTGTTAGGGATTCAGTACATGGTAGAGGCTGTACTGTTAGGGGTTCAGTACATGGTGGAGGCTGTACTGTTAGGGTTTCAGTACTTGGTGGAGGCTGTACTGTTAGGGGTTCAGTACATGGTGGAGGATCCATCTCCGGTTCCTAACAGATTAAATCATATAAACATCAACTTTGTTGTTCATTCGTATTATTACACTAGCTGCACTGTTTTGCATTGCCTGTTTTTTGTATACTCATTACTACATTGGTAAAACCGACGTCTACGATCTCTCAGAAACCTGTCTGTGGTGAAATGTGCTGCTAGAAATGTGCAACCTATTCAAGATGCATGGAACCTATTGTTTGATGACCCTATTTTGGTTATGATTGATGGGAATATACCAATAAATATAGTTCAAAACATATTCTTTAGACCACGGGATGCGAAAGTCACAGATGCAGACTAACTGAAAACTTTTATTCAAAGTTTTTATGACGCTGTGGTCCATGTCTGTTTTCATGGTTAAACCTTGCTAGTCTTAGTTAAGTTATTATCAGAGTTCATTGTAAGAATAAATATTGATGAACGAGAAAACAATTAGAGATTACTAAGAAGAAAGCAATTTTATGTTTTTTGTAATACTAAATATACTTTATGTAAATGGTATTTAATGATTACTTCATACCTGCCAAACCGCTCAAAAAGGTATACCAAACCCCTAACAGACTAAATAAAAGTCTTGCCAGTAGTGGGATTTAAACCCAGGATGTTAGCATGGTAACTCAGGTCTCTACCACTCCCTAATAAAGGGTATTCACGTCATAAAAAGCTAAAAATGTAAACACGGTTAAAGAATTTGCAAGTTGGCTCGATGATATGTATATATATATTTTAGATTCCCCATTCTAATTAACCTCTTATTCGCAGATGTGTAGATATATTGATAGTATAAACATCCGTTTATATATATATACAACGGATGTTTATACTTTCAATATATCTACACATCGGCGAATAAGTGGTTAGTTATAATATTTTTTTTTGTCCATAGGGTTCCGGGGAATCGTTTTTTTTTTTTTTTTTTTTTTGTAGTGACCAAGGGGATGTTCAGAAATGTTCTTAAAAATGAGTCATTGCTTATATTACAACTCTTAACTTGAAGCCAAAAACGACGACAATTACACAACACAAGCATTTTACTCTCTCTGGACTAATCCAACTTAGCCACTTATTTTCAGGGGTGCAGATACATCACATTTTTTTTGGTTATTGTATTGTTACTGTTTATTGTAATAGTACAATACTTACCCGAACCAAGATAAATCAGTCATAATTATCAGAGAACGAATTAATCCAAAATATTAGCATTACTGATAGATTGAATCCGAGTTCTAGGCTGTCTCTAGCTCGTTAATTATTTATTATTTTATCAACGTGAATTGACGCAGCATATTTGTATACCCTACTGGCTACTATTTTTACACCCTGCCTCTAAAATTTTACTCTTAATTGAGGAAGAATCTAGAATATTATGTGTTATCTTGGTCATTTCCGCAACGGTTGATTCCCTACCATCTACTTAAGCCTTCATATATTAGTGGTGGTCCAGTTTTTTGTTTTGTTTTGTTACGAGTTACAACCTCCTTTTTGATATTCCCTTCTTTATGGCTAAGAATCTTTATCCTAGGGAACTAGGGAAAGGTACAATGCGCCTCTTAACAAAGACCAATCAGAAGATACAGAGTCAGCTAAGCAATCAGTTCCTAGTGTCCTCAGTTCTCACTGCACTGACTTTACAGTTCTGTCTAATTGATTACATCCCTGATAGTCAGCGGGTTTTAGTTTAGGGAAGTTTCAGCACTTCCTAGAATCACTTCTTCAGGAGAGGAAGTATGTTTTGTTAATATCAATAAGTAAATAAAAAAATTAAAACAAAATAGCAGGAGTTCCGAAACTTGTTTGTACAACGCCCCCTCCTGTTTAATATGAAACCCTCCCACGCCCCCTTACACGATAAACTGTAGAGACATAAGCAAAAAAGTATTAGATTGCAAACAAAACATTTATTTTTACTGTATATCAACAATTTATATTTTTTGTACTAAAATAAACTGAGAATTGTTTTTATTTTCAACTGGTCTCACCCCCCCCCCCCCCCCCAACTTGTCTTTGGGAACCTAGGCCTTTTGGTTCCTTATTTAAAATATGACTAATATAACTTTTATCAAATAATCATTAATATTTTTCCTTATTTATTTAATATTAAGTCAGTATTTTTTCTTCTCATTGTTCTTATTTTTCTTACGTCAGATATTGAAAGTTAGTCTAA
This sequence comes from Troilus luridus, assembly GCA_964056705.1. Lineage (NCBI taxonomy): Eukaryota > Metazoa > Arthropoda > Insecta > Hemiptera > Pentatomidae > Troilus > Troilus luridus. The sequence continues at coordinate 101,910,805 of OZ057416.1, read as the reverse complement.
GGATCCATAAATTAATATACAAAATTTTCAACAGATCTATGCGTTTCGGAGGCTCTGCGCCTAAGAAAACACTAAAAGGCGTATTAATAAATTTGTTTTATATAGTAACTTTTTTATAAAGCGACATCCTACCCATTTGTTTTTAACAATTCCGAATATATCAAGAGGTTTTTACTAACAGGATGCAACTTTAATAAGTCATTATATACAGAAGGTAGTATTATACAGTAATATTATGTAATTGCTTGTAAAGCTGTTACTTAAAAGAATAACCTTCATTTAAAAGCAATATCGTCCCCTATATTTTTAGGTCCTGTGTTTCTTTGCCAAGTTTTTCGGGATTTTCTTTTTTGAGGAAGAAGTTATTCTTTCTTAAAACCAATGCTTGTGTTTCAAATCTATTATTCTTTTCGCAATACTACAATGTCACGAAGTCACTAAAGTTAAAATTAAGTAGTTAGCATTAAAAAAAAACAAAAAAACTTTTAACTGCAAAATATGTCAATATTTATATAAAATGCGAAAGTCGCAGATGTAGTAGAACTGAAAACCTTTATTCAAAGTTTTTATGAGGCTTTGTATGTTTGTTTTCATTATTAAACCTTTCTAGTCTTTGTTATGTTATTATTAGAGTTCATTATAAGAATAAATATTGATGAATGAAAAAAACAATTGGGGATTACCAAGAAGAAACCAATCCTAAATATACTTAAAGTAAATGTTATTTCATGATTAGTTTCTACCTCCCAAACCTCTCAAGTACTTAGTTTGAGTATAAAACCTCAAATTCCAATAAAAAGGTTAGTTTTCCTGGAAGTAATCTATCAGATCGCCGCGACCAATCTGACGCGTTTTAGAGCCGCGACTAATTGAGGTTAACCACATCTAGGAAGTATTTTTCACATGTTATCAAACTTAAAAACGTTTTTAGTTCTTTGAAATACATGGTAGAAATATTTCCTCCTAGGGCATTAAAGGGGCTCATTTGAAATATAATAAACTATTCTACAAATCTGGGTTGACAAAAAAATCCATATCACACCTTGATCTTGATTAGCTACTATATAGAAGCAGAAATATAATTCGCCTTTAATTTAAGTCGTGTGAATATGCACATGATATATCTGTATTAACATTTAAAATAGTTTTGTACGGCCTATATTTTAATATTAAAAGCAATGTTGAACACTCATTGCCTGACTTCAACATTCACGACCTGAAGTTTAATTTTGTATTAGATCCTATCTAATTTCATGTACCTATTTATTTGAGATTTCATTCCTGAAATTTAACTATAAGCTATTGTTATTATTAAAAATTATTATTTATAATGACCTCTACTGCTCTATAGCCATAATTATTTAAATAAGTGTCCGACATCTATAGAAAAAGATCCGTTGGGGATTTTACAATCTCTTATTACTTAAGAGATAGCGAAGTGAAGCCGACAGAAATGATCTAATTAAAACTGTAATAATTAAAACTGCGCTAAGGCCTCGGCATCGACTAATAAGTTTCTTTTGGGGTTTTGTTTATCTTCTGTGCAAGCGCCAGTAGAGAAATAATTTTAAATTTTATCTAATTATAACAGAGGTAGTGTAAATAATTCGTTTTCTTAGAGTTAACAAAAATAGGTTTGAAGTTCATGATGAAATATGTAATTATTATTGAATGGAATGAGATTACATTATCTATACAAAGATCTATGAACTAGGTTGTCCATGGAATATGGACATATAGATTATTAAATATCATAGTATCTACTCCATTCTCTATCTTCTATATCTTCTTTACTTCTTTCTATTATGTCTACATCTGTCTTACTATAGGCAGTAGGTAAACATGTCTAAGAGAAGGGATGCTATTTTTTAAAAAACATATTTATGCCACGAACCCGTTTGTTAACTATTGGAATATCGATGTGGTGATTGGATTTATTTTGACCAGACCCGGATGTTTGGGCTCCCGCGAGATAGTAGGGCCTTTCTAAGAACACAATAAATGAATGAAAGAGATTTGGATGAAGACTGAAGGAAAGAACAGTTGAAACACACTTAGTCCACAGTGACTCAGTCGTAAAAAAAAAAAAAAAACACACCACACACAACACAATTAATATATGTGTAACATAAAATTAACACAAAATAAAATTAAGTAATTCAAAAATCGTTTAAATTACAAATACTTTGAGGCGTCCGAGCTTTAGTAAATCAATTTTTCTTAGGTCTCCTAACATTATTACAATCTACCTCAATGCTTCAAAAAGTGAAACCTTAAGGAAAAAAAGTTCTATTATTACAAATGGATTTTATTTCGATTGACTTGCTATAACTAATGGCGCCCATTTAAACAGAGAAAAAAACTAGATTTCATCTTTAAGTAGTTCATTAATGAGACCCAGTATTTAGATAGGGAACAGACCCTTTAAGAAAGGGTTTAATATATTTTTTAAATTATTACTAGGGGCGAAACAAATCCCATTGTTCCAGTTCTATATCTGTTCAAACCACTTGAACTCCGATTACATTGCTAGCTGCGGCTACTCCCTTAGACCTCGCAAGCAGCTGGAAAGGACTGGATGGGAAACAAGGTACCGTCGAGGGCACATATGGGAAAGAAATGAACCCTAAAAATCCTCAAATAAAAAAAAACGTTATATAGCAGTTCCAAAGATACACCAAACAATTTCTCTTCTTCTCCTTCTATCGGCACCCGAGGCTGCTCTTGGCCTGCTCAAACTGTAAGAGCCTATTTCACAGTGAGTCTGCATCCCCAGTATACTTTTCCCCAGTACCGTAATCTTGGTATTTCCTAAATTGATATGAAGGCCGATCTTTTTAGCTTCGAAATCCATCACTTCAAAGACGATTCTGATTCTCTGAAGGGTTCTACCGATGATGACTAAGTCATATGCATACGCCAGGACCTCGGTTATCTTTGTGGAAATTGTTCCCTCCATGCTCAATCCCAACAATTTCCAATAATCACAATAGCACTGATAACAACATTTACTACATTATATTACAAGATTCACAATCACATCCGGTTAGTGATCGAGTCGTTACAAAAAAAAAATTGATTGTCTTAACTGGTAGATAGGATCTATTATCAGTATACACTGGTATCCTGATAAATACAGAATACAGAGTCAGAGTACAGAAAAAAAGACTCCTATCTTCTGGTACATCTTTCTTCAGCTCCGATCGGAACACTTCTCACATGAAATACTCCATAATATAATTGTTAAATTGTAATATTTTCTGCTTATTAAAGTAAACGAAAATAAAATATTTCCAATTAATTTTCTATTTTAATTCAGATTTGCCATTAATTTTTTTAAAACAACGTGTTTGATATACTTTTTCATCGGCTCTTTGTTCCTCAAAATGCGTTTTTGGCATTCTTCTTCAGCTAAATTAAATTTTTTAACGATTTTTTTTTATTTTATGACTCCTTATATATTGGGAGCGGGTCAGTGGTGGAGCACTGAGCTTCCGTTCCGAAGATCTCCAGTTTAATTCCTGCTATAGTAGATAACTTATTTATTCTATTAATAGCCGGGGAGGGATGCTGTTGGATTTGGGAAACCTCCTGGGGATCAACCAGCCCTCCATAAAGAGGGTACTCTCAATTGGGGGGGGGGACCTGGCGATTGAGCTCTGTCTTAGAACATATTAGCTTTCTGTATAACCGTTTTTCAAGGAACAGTACAGTCTCTAGCATGTAGCGAACCGGAGATCCTCCATGGGTTGTAGTGGTACAGTTTTTTTAGTAAATGTATAGCACACCAGGAAACTTTTTTTATTAATAATTCTATTTCTGGGTTAGACCAGTTCTTATAGTTTTTATTCATGGAATTATAATTATACCCAATAAATATTATTTGTAGAGCTATGGAGATTAGCACTGCAGAGAGTTGGCACAGTATTGTTAAGGGGAAATCGCCTCCAACAATCCGCCTGCTCCATAACGATAATAACCATTTGTATCGATACGATTGCCGAACTAACATCACTAGCACTAACTAACATGAGAGAACTAATTGCCACAAGCGGCGGTCAACCATTCAATTAGCGAACGCTGCTAGCATTGCTGGTCCTCTTGTGGTCCTAGCAGGCCAATACTAACCCTCAACCTTCTAGTTTTAAGTGTTTGTTATGGCTTCGTTTCAATTGATATTGGCGGCAAGTACTCCTGTCCTACTTCGACAAATAACAAGCAGATAGTTCCTTTAATTAACAAATATCATATTATTAACCAATTGGTTAATGTTAAAAGACATTTTTTTAAAGCAGGTAATGAATAGTCGTCAATTATCTTTCTTTTCTTGGTGTGGGAAAATACCTTCCCCTTAAGAGGATATGGTATACCCGCTCTATTATTAGTGTACTATATATTATGTTCTTAATTTAAAATATAAATATAAATGATAACTACGAGTATAAATAGTATAGATTATACATTTACGAGTATAATGATGGTAGCAGAAAAAAATTATACGAATATTAATTACTGATTATGTGTGATGTCACCTGTGAATGACATGTCAGATGTGTTGCATTTTTCCTGTGGTTGGTAGTTTCCTCCTTACCCTGCTGGCTGCCTGGTGACTGTTCTAATTCATGGCAAGGTTATAGCTGTTCTCTAAAAGTAGTAGCTTGGCATTTCTGGCAATTTCGTCCTAATTGTTCACCTAAAAGATTATCTTGTAAGGAGAAATGTTTTCGTTGAATTTTTTGTTTATCAATTTTCATGCTATATGCTTGCCTTATATTGAATAACAAGCAAGTTATTAATTTAGGGAGTAGAGTTGCCCAGTGGTAGAGCGCTGAGTTGCCGTCCCAAAGGCATTTAATCTCTTAGCAGCCGGTGATTCTATGGAATCTTGGACGCCCCTGGGGCTCACTCAGTCTGGGGGGAGGGAAATCTGGCGGTCAAGTGTGATCTATGACAAATCATCTCTCGGCACGACCTTTGTCTTAGAAACAGTACAGTATCTATTATGTATTGAACCACCAAACCATTCCAAGGGTTGTAGTGGTGTAACGACACTTTATGCTGCTAAGGCTAATCGGACGATGCAACAGCGGGAGTAGCGAAATAGGGGTAAGATCTGACCTTTGATCTGAACCTAAGACAAATCACATCCCTGCACAACCGGTCAAGAAACATTACTGAACACTTGCTGAATACAATACCCTTTATAGATTGAAGAGGTACAGGTTATTTATTTTATTAGCAAATAGCAAGTTATAAATACTTCGGTTAATGTTATGAAATTGATTTTATTACACTTCATGAGTTAATAATCTTTAGGTGAGTTTTCATGCTAACGTTAAGTTGATCATATGATACAGTCGTACGATAACACTATAATGCTAATATTAAATAGCTTCAACATTTTATTTATTTATTAGATATAAAACAACTGTATGCTTACGTTGGTTTTTTTCATTTATTTATCGTCACTTTATACTGCGATGGCTGATCGGACGTTGCCACAGTGGGAGTACTAAATTTTTCCCATCATTAGGATAAGGATCATTAACTACTATCTGACAAGGCACAGGCTAGCGATCACTATTTTACGTACCTTCCAAATGGCGGTATAATTAAAGATTTTTAATCCATCTCCTAGCTGTGGACCTACGATTTCAGGCACAGTGAATTGGGAAATTAACTTTTTAACTCTAACTACCCCATAAGCACTCCGTTTTTGCTTTTGAATTTCATCTATGACTAACCAATCATACAATGAATATAATATTTCCATCGCAAAAGAAAATTAGAATTTCTATTTTGGAATCTAATAATATTCAGGGTTTTTTCTTGGTCAGTTGCTTGTAGTTCTGTATGTGTAAATAGTGTTTTGTTCTAGTATGGAAATACAGAATAAATATTTTATGAGGCTCTGACTTCAATATTTTTTCCAAACAAGTCTAAAAGTTGATATTTTTATGGGATTCAATTATAATTAGAGAGATTAAAAGAAATACTAGATAAAAACAATTAAAAACATTTTTTTTTATAAATTAAGCCCTTTTCATTTTAACTGTTAATTACTCTATCATTAAATTTTTTACTGATCTGTTTATTTAATGTTTTTATCTTTTATATTTAGTATTGGCCCACTAAGGACCACGTCATTTCAACTGTCTTTTTTTTCTTTTTGCTATTCGCAGAGTACTCCTTCATCCGTCCCCCCAGTGCTGCTCCCTTCTTTCTTCTCTCCATCTCTTTCCCGTCTTCGACTTGGGCTTTTCTTGAAAACCCACATGGGTATCTAGTTATATCCAGAGACGGTTGCTTTCCAAGACATCCTCGCAGTTAATTCACATCTCCTGTAACTCTCTTTCCACCTCTTAGAACCAGGCAGGTTTGGTCTTCTTTTCCTTTAAATATGTAAACATACGTTTGGCCAATCTTGTGGGTTTCATTCCTAAAAGGTTGCCATAGATTCTCCTTTTTCTCATAACATCCGATGTTTTCAGAACACAAGTGTACAGTTCAATCTTATTATATTCTGTATTCACTTTGGTCTTTAATTGGGCCAAGAATTTTCCTTAGGATCTTTCTTTCTTTGGTCTCCGATTTTTCTACCACGCCTTTCTCGTTCATAATCAGGCATTCCGCAGCATATAAGACCTTCGGTCGTAAAACAGTGCAATAATGCCTGAGTTTTGCATTCAAGGACTTTTTTGTTATAAATATCCTTGGTGAGTCGGTATGTCATCTCCATTTTATTCAAACTGTTATTTATTTAAATGCATTTGTTTTATTTATTCATATCATGTTGTTTCAGTGATTTCTAACAATTATTTATTATTTGACAATCTACTTTGACCTTGACCTGGACTATTTAGTCCTATAAACATTTCACTACAAAATTGAATAATTACGAAAATTTGCTCCTACCTTGTATAAATTACATTCAATTTGAGAAGATGGCAGTCATGCTAGGCCAGAATGATTTTAATTAATAATATCTCGGCTGATGAGATTGTTCACCGAAAGTAATTTGGGGGAGCTGGTTACTGTCCGGGAGTTTGCTAGGCTTTGTCCCGAATTGCGGGTTACCACGCCACACCAATTAGTGGCTACGATATCAATGAGCTTTATAAATCTGTATTTTATATACCTATCATAATTTATTACAGTTCCTTTTGCTTATGTAAAACATAATTTTGTGGAGTTATGACAACTTTTCATGTGAGAAAAACAGTTAACACAGAATATAAGAAACAATTCACACATTACCTTATGATTACTGAATTCAATACACTCTATAGATATTTATTAATAATATATTTATAAAAAATATTTTACAAATGATCAGCAAAAAATTAAACTTCCTAGAAAATTACACTGAAAAAATAATAACCAATAAATGAAAAATCTCATATCGTTTACAATAGTCAGTTTAAGACGGACATATTTATATTCTTAAACTATCTCTTTTTTATAAATGTCAAATTATAGATTTGCTATAATCTTTCCTGATCAAACAGTATATTATAATATTGAGTATATGGAGTAGTTTGTACTGTTTCTAGAATAAGGGTTGTGCAGAGAGGAGATTTGACCGATATCATGCTCAATCACCCAGTTTCCCTAAATTAAGCGGAATAATCACTTAATAGAGATTGGGTGATCTCCTTGGGGGTCTCCGGATCCCACAGCGTTCACTTATGCCTGATATATCCATTAAATAGTTTATTTGCAACGGCGGGATTTGAACCTGGGATATTCGGCATAGCAACTCTGCCCTCTACCCATTAATATATCTCTTTCTGTCGATATATTAAAACAAATTTTTTTGTAAAACTCCTTTTTCTGCTATTGTATTGCATGATGTCGTTGTCTAGTGTTTCCGTCATTGTACACAGTTCTGCACTATACAAGAAATACATATTATTTATCACGTCTTATTTTCAGAAGAATAGGCAAGTGATTACGACTGGGATGTTTCTTCATACTCTTATATTATCCTTTATTCTTGACCCTATTTTGCATAGTCCAATCGCATTTTGAATTGATCAGCGTTACCTGGAATCATACATGTTCCAAGTGTTCAATTATTAGAACGTTCGAAGTAAGTTGGCGTGCTGAATGCTGCTGTTTACTTATTAGCAACCATTGTTTTACTTGACAATCGTTACGATGGAATGATTTAAAAGTAAATAATGGATGATGTCTGAAGATTAGTTAATCAGGATCTTACGCCTCTTCAATATAAGTAAATATTCAAAATATTTTTGAAGAATGTCCATATACCTTATACGGGGTATAAGTGACCCCTACAAATATTTCTAGACTCCAAAGGGTCAATGCAGAACTGATAGCAGAATAATGTGTTCCGTCCGACAATTTACAACATGACCTTTTGCGAAATCTGTAGATTTAGCACGACTGGCTTCCCTATGAATGACCTGCTCGATGCGACTTCTGCGTTTATCGTTTTCAATATTTACGAGATATATTTTTTTAAATGCAAACGGGTCCTTCGTCAGTCAAGGGAATCCATTTTTAGGAAAATATATTATGAATTGTATTGGAATTTCAAACTAAGGTTACGTTGGTAAATGGAAAGCCTAATCCTGAGATCCAAACTTAAATCTTGAAATATTTTATATAGTGACTGCTTCCATCACACAGACCGGAGTTATATGTTCATATGAGAATTATCCAGAATATAAAATGGTTTCTTTGGAATAAATATATCATTGGATATAAATGGTATATAACCTGTGGCGCTCTATGGTCTAGTGGTTAGCATAACAAACTACTTAGCCAAAGATCGCGGGTTCGTAGCCCGGCAAGTAGCCCTAGGATTTTTTAAAGGAAGTAAACAAATTCTTGGTTATCGGAAGGGATTTTAACGGGGTTCCTAGCAGTTACGATGGCTGAAATGGTGTTAAAAATCCCTATTCTAATTAAACCTGGATAGGCAAAATTCAGAGCTCCGTACTGTAGCATCGTCCGATTAGCCGCAGCAGCATAAAGTGACGTTAAATGAACAAACGAAACAGAGTAGGTTTAATTGTCATAAGAATAGCATGCATTTCCTATTAATATTCTCTTTATTTTAAACATTTTTATGAAAAATTTGGTTAAATTCCTACTTTACTGACCCTGCAGATCTTCCGTGCCAGAGGAAACTAAATTGAGACTAGGTATTTTCTATTCCAGAAATATTCATTATTATGACCAATCCAAAGAGATTTACTACTTTTGAGGTATGAATAAAGAGTAATACAAGTAGAATTCGCAATATAACTGAGATGACATGGTTAATAATATATAAGATAATACCGGTTCCCTTGTAAGCGTTCCAATATTAAGCCGGGGAGGAGGGCGTTGAGAGATACCTGGCTTGCTCCGCTGAATTGTTGATGCTCGGACTCCAGTGTTCCTCCAGCCATCCAACTGGAGCTCTTGCATTCTTTATTCAGCCCGATAATTACCTCTTCTTCCAGTTTGTCTTCCTTCTTTGTCTTCAATCGATCCTCAAAGTCTGTAGCGATTAGCCGTTTTCTCCGTTCTTTCGATTTCAATGAGTCCCTTGAATTTTCAATCCGTTTTTATTTGTTAAATAAGCTAATGGAAAATCCTATGAAGTGTCCACATTCCATTGTAAATGGAAAGTCGTAAACCTGTCCTATGGAGTCTTGAAATTCCTGTTTTGAAATTTTGAAAAACATTTTGACATTAGACGTCACTTTAAAATCTCTTAAAAATAAAATGGTAAGGAAACTTTATTTTTAAACTGATTTATTTAGATGAAAAAGCACCCTCTAGTTCTGGGATACCCTTATAAATCATGGGCTTATAAAAATAATTAAATGCGAATTAGACAATTAAAGAAATGTAAAGCAGACAGAAATTAACCTGTTGTAATGATGTACAAGTTAATGTGATAGGTAAGATAATCATATTTATAAGAAGTAAAAAAAATCAAGTTAATGCGTTGCAACCCAATTAAATCCAACACTCAATTTTTGTTGACGTTGCAGAAATTCACTCGATCGAAAGATGTTAGCCAAATGGCACCGATAGAACGCAGCAGCGAACACATATATAATAAGCTGATTTTTTTTTCAATAAGGCACAGTTTTGAGGACACGCACTCCAGATGAAAAATGTCCCGATCGGAGCTGAAGAAAGATGAATTATGAAGGTAAGAAAGTGTATACAGATCTGATATCTGACTATATTCTGGGTGTAGGGTGTTAGTAGTTTCGATTGATGATAGAGCCAATCCACCAGTTATGAAAATCAAATATATAAATTTTTATAACTCGGTTGGGTCGAGAAATTCACTTGTGAATGTGGTTGAAGTTTGTCTTCAAGACTCCATAGGACAGGTGCGCGACTTTCCATTTACAATGGAATGTGGACACTTCATTGGATTTTTCATTAGCTTATTTAACAAATAAAGATAGTTATTAAGAATATTTTAAATTTATATGAAGATTGTAATAATCGCTTCAATAAAGAAGATGGTAGAGAAATAATTAAGCTTTTCTGTTAATGAATATGATATTGGAAAAACATATATTAAACTAACTGTTAAAAAATACATCTCTCAAAGACCGTATAGATTACCGCACATTACCAGACAGGCTAGAGAATGAGAAAAAAGTTTCAAAATCGTTGAAGGAAGTCTGGTACACCTTTTCAGCACATGTTACACTTGCATATAAGCATAAGAAGGTAAAATAACGTTATTTGTAGATTTTCGACTGCTATATAAATTATTGGTTCCAGTGGCTCAATCATTCCTTAGTATTGAAGACATGTTAGTCAAATCAATTGATTGCTCCAATTTAAGTGTATTTTGTGTAAACTCCTCCTTTTGGCCTATATAGTTAGAAGAATAAAAGATAGAAAAAATTAGCTTTTGTTAGTGAAACTAAGCCCATGCCTTTTGGATTCAATAACTGACCACAAAATTTCCAAAGAATTATAGCAAACACATTTAGAAATTTATGGTTTCAGTCCATTTACTATGAATTTTGTTGATGGTATATTTATCTTTTCACACTCATTCAAATGAATCGTTGAAGACTGTAAACAAAGAAAAAAGTCAATTAAAATGTACCAGATGTAAGTTTGAACAGAAATTTGTGTAATGTATCTAGTTTATATATTATAAATGAATACAATAGTACCGTGATGTTTTTTTAAGCGCTATTAACACAAAGAAATCAAGAAAAAAAGAATGTCGGACATTTTAAGGAATACAAATTTATGACAAATTTATTAAATACAGATGTTTGATTTATAGAGTGCCATCAATGGTTTGATACAATAAAATTTTATATGCATTTTTTACAATCTTCAGCAATATCTAAGCCAATCAAGAACATTTATATATAACGGTTCAGGATTGGGAACAATTTGAAAACAAAAATCTTAAGATGATACAGTTTTTTTTCCCAAAGAAACTGCTGGTCAAAGAAAGAAATTAATTAATAAAACTACCGTATTTTGTTAACATTTATTAATTGGAAAATAATTCACAGTAGTATCTGATCACAAACCATTGGAAAATTTGGAGGTGAAGTCCAGACCGAATGAAGCTTTTGGAGTGGTTAGGGGTCGTTAGGATCGTTTTTCAACTTACACAATATAATTTTAATGTTTAAATATTTTTGTTTTTGTGATTCGAATCCGGGTCGTCAGCAACTTCGGTGCAGTGTTCTAAACCTCTGAGCTGCCAGGTCAGACAAATCCGTTATTTTCACCGATCCTAGGATTCCCGTTCCCTTCACCGATTTGTCTGACTTGGATACGACCCCGGGTAGCTCAGTGGCTTAGAGCACTGCGCCGGAGATGTGGACGACCCGGGTTCGAATCCCGGCCAGGGCAAATCTTTTCTCTTCAAAACAAAAATATTTAAAAATATCACTATCAAAATAACAAATAATAATTTTAATGTTGTTTATCAACAAGAAAAATTACTATCCTGAACAATCGTTGTGCTATAATCTGAAATTGTCTATCACGTACTAAACAAAAGACTCTTCATTGGTTGTAGTGATACAGAAAAACTTTTGATACAGAGGATAAAGTTAGAATAAATGAAACACGACTAAGTGACAAATGAAAAAAAATTAAAATCATGTAAGCTAGTTAGTACATAATAGAGAGAATTATTAATTAATGGTCATTAGAGAATTGAAAAGAATTCTTTCTTATTTTTTTTAATTTGTCTACTGGAATTATTACTTTTTAGTTCATATTGGTAACTTTGATTTAGTGTTTCATGAAACATATAATTAGTAAAGTTAGAGTAGTAAATAGGGATTCCATGGATGGAACCGTTTATCATTCCATCAATGTGGCTCAGGTGGGGAAAACTTGGAACCGGGAATATGGTTTGTAGTTAGTGCCTTCGCCGGGGAACTAACAGGGTTAAGTGGCTACCTCTATATCCTCCCCCTACTACCCAAGAGTGTACCATTAATTCTTAATAGTATTCATGGCGACTTTATTAGAGTATGTTCTGAAATATATAACGCTATTAACTTGACGTATAGGATCTTGACTCATTATAGTTCCTTTAATGGCAAATAGTAGTGGATGAAATGTAGTGGTAACAAGTTAAAAGTGGTGATGGTACTAGATTAAATTTATGCTTTTCAAACTCTAAAATTCTATTTCCATAAAATATCTTAATCTGACATAAATATATGATTATTATCGGAGGCAAGTTTCGTTTGATAAGTTAAAAAATATTATTATTATTGTATCAACACAAAGCAATACTTCTACCTTTTTAATTATTTAAACAATAAAACTCTAAACAACTATGAACAATTATACATTTCGTTTAATATCAGCTAGTTGGCTTAAACAGTATCAGTAGTATATGCATTAGTATGAGCGGCTGCCCTGTTTGTAATGCCCTGCATGTGCCGCCATACGACCTGGAATACTAATCGCTCTGCACTTGCCAGTTTTCTTCTCATCCTTCTATCTTTATTATATTATTTTATTTTTATTTACTTATTATAATAATAATAATCTTTATTTGTTCATAAACTATAATAAACATATTCAAAACATTCTATTTTTTTCCTATACTTATTCACATATAAACAAAATCAATCTTTAGTTGAGGTTTTAAGTTCGCTTGTTTCTTCCTCTCACTCTTTCACCCACACTAAATAATGTACCCGTCCCATCCGTTTCCACTCTTTCCTTTCCAATGCTACTCTCTTCCAGGCTGCCCCTCCGCAGCTCTTCTTCATCTCCCTGTCTGGTCCATGTTTCAGCATTCCTTCTGATGACATGTCCGGTCCAGGTCGACTTCCTTAAATGGACTTTTTCCATAATATCTGGGAGGTCAGTCCTTGATATAATCTACTTATTTGGTTTTCGATCTTATCTTGATATTCCGAGGAGGTATCGCTCCATACCTTTGACTGTTACTCTCAACTTGTGGCTAGTCTTCTTGTCTATTATCCATGTTTCGCAACCGTAGGTCATGGCCGGAAATACAGTGCTCATCCAGAGTTCCCTCTTGACTTCCAAGCTCACAGTGGATCTATATATATCCTTAAACTTGAAAAGTGCGAGCCATCCTTGAGTACATTACCTGCTTATTTCGTCTGTTTGCCCTTTAATAGAGATAAGATGCCCGAGGTATAGAAGTGATTCTACTTTCTCTATTTACTTATTATTATTAAAATTTAATTTTAAAAATATGACAAACAGCTAAAATTGTAAGATACTTGTGTATTAGCCGGTACCCAGTGAATTTTATCCACTATTCTATCTATGAAAACTATTAATTCTGATACTTATAACACCTTCCTTCGTATAAATAGGAATTGAAAGATACAAAATCCAATAATTAAATAGTAATGCTAGAGCCGTGCATCAGCTTTCAAATTTATATCAAATTTAACAGATGTTTATTTGTATCAATAACATGTTGAAGTTTAAATATAGTCGATAAAGGGGAAATGAAACTTTTAACGGAAAACTTCCATTTACCACCCATCTTGAAGTTAAGGGAGCGAAAAATCGTGCTAAAAATATTGCATCCAGGTTTCTACCTACTTTTACGCCTTGAATAAAGTATTGTAGGTATTGTGACAATTTTATATTTAGTATGAATTTATCAAAAAATTCTTTAATAAGTGTAAACACAATAAAAACCCACTTATAAAAAATATAGGGAACTACACAAAAAATAGTACAAAGGGGTATGTACATAAAAGAACAAATTTATTACTGTAGGATACCAAATTATTTTATATTATTGTTATTGTTCATGTAGATGTATATAAGTTACTAAGAATGTATAGATACAATTTTTTGTTTATTTTGATTATAATTGTATTTTTTTCACTGCTGAAAGTTTTTTGTATAATTTTTTTTCTTTCATTGTATATGTGATTCTTTATAGATACATTTAAATTTGTCTATTAAGTTTTTTAGTTTGAGACTGGTCTGTTTATATCTTTTTATTTATATGCATATTACTTTTAATTTTGTGAATTGTAACAAATTACATTAGAAATAAATAAATAAATAAAAAATTTAGTATATTTAAAAAGTTACATTTTCCATCTGTTATTACTAATCTCGAAATAATGTTTATATTTTTTTAGCAATAGTTGCATAGATTTTTGAGCACAAGATATTTTAAAACTGTTTAAATAGCGAGGAAGTGTCTGTTCTTAATTGTCTTTATTCTCTATTTTAATTTCTTTATTAATTTAGTGTTTGTTTGTTATTGATTTGTTATTTATTATTCTTGCTTTGCTACTTGTAGTTAATTTTGTTATTGAATTTTTAAAATGAAAAGATTAAATGGACGATTGAATAACCATCAAACGAAAATATTATAATAAATAATAATAAACAAAGAAAAAACAATACGCAAAACAATTTTATAACGCACACAGAAATAGCTCAAAGGAAACTAGTCATATGAAAAGGTTATATGAAATAAGATAAGTCGACAAGATAATGAGGAAGGTTTCATGCAGACCGGCTAATATACAAGTACCAAGAAAGATAATTATAAAACTGATTTATATAGAGTATAATTTCATAGCCAAATATAAAAATACACATTTGATTTTTGTTATAATTTTTTTATTTACCATTAAATATTCCGATATATTTAAATGAAATTTACTCTTATTTAAATATATTTATGAAGATAATTCTTCTAATACCCTTCCTGGAAGAGGCTCAGCCATCGATGATGGACCAGTTACTGATTGCTATTCAATTTATCCCGACCTCTGTTTGCCTTCATCTGCATTGCAAATTATTTCTGATGACTTGTTAATATATTGCCATCGTCTAGCGCTCTGTTTGTGTTTGAGCGAAAAACCAAGTTCAAGGCCGATGTGGTTTTTAGATAAATACCGTCATTATTAATGACGAAATGAATAAAAAACTCAATTCGCTCTTAAACATCTAAAAAAAGTTCCTCAAATAGTTAACAATTGAAGAATAATAAAAAAATTCACATTAGGATTATAAGGGGACAAATTTCAGTTGTCAAGGAAGTCTAAAGTACTACCTGAAATTCCAGATCTTTATTTTTAAAAAACTTGTACCACTACAACCCGTGAACGGGTCTGGGGTTCAGTACATGGTAAACAGTCATATTATCCCAGAAGATATATCATTTTGGCATTAAAAAATACATTTGGTTTGCAGAAAACAAAGTCATATTAATTTTCAGATATGTATTGCCCTTATTTTGAAAAATATAATTTCACGACAGCTTCCGAAACTCCCAAGAACTTTTTTTCAATATTTTTCTTAAATAAGCTGTTTCGGTACAGATCTTGCATGTGTTTTAGTAGTAATTCGAACATACAGATTTTATTATTATTATTATTTTGGGTATATATTTGCACCTGTATAGTATCGTATTAAACGAATTTGAACCCAATGATATTTTCTCCTCGATTTGTAGGAATCAGAAATTTTCAAGAACTGATTAATGGTGTCTTAGCAGGTCTATAGGCTATTGTCTTTATAGTCTTCTGATAGGAAATCCAGGTGATGAAAGAGAAGGAACCAGATGAAATTGGTGATGGGTTGACGGTTGAAATCTGGTGTGTTTGCTGTGAATATTTATTTTACAGTCGGAATTTTCATGTCTTTGTGTATTGTGTGATTCGAAATAAAAGAGCATTAACATATTTTCTTGGAATTTTGGGTTGTGTTTTTTATGTCTGATGTATATGGATGCCTTTTACTGAACTCCAGAGTTAGTTCGAAAATCTTTAAAATTGTTAATTAAAAAAAATTACAAATATTAGAAGGTTTTAAAAAATGCATGTAATATTGAAAAATCTTATAAATTAGAATATTGATTGTTTTCAAAAGAAATCACATCAATAAATGGTCATGCATAAATTTGTTAAAGTTGTGTTTCCATTATTTACATTTTAAACAATAAAACTGACCTCATTTATCTAAAAAATGAATATTTCATGATTGTTTTGAAGGGATACAACGGTTGTGGAAGGTCTGTATCTTCTAAGGGAAATCTAACCGCGACATCCTATAAAAGAAAACTCTGGAAAATACTCTCTTTGTCCTGTCCTGTTTGTTGAAGAATCAACAGGATTCGCTACTGTAATGCATTATCCTTGGAATTATTACAAGATTTGCCGAGAGAATGGCTGGAGAAACTGCCCAAGGGGAGTGGAAAAGTTTTCAATAGGGTCCTGCAACTCGAAGCCACGCCCCCTCGAAGCTCTCCTCTGTTCCTTGCTAATCTTCTTAGGGTCCTTTTGATTTCCAGCGGTCCTTCAAGTGATCCATCGTTTACTTTTGTACCCCTTCGCCGTATTTATTGCGATTGATTCCATAATAGTTTAGTATTAAAGGGCTAACATGATTGATATATTTTTGTGTTTACTCGTATTTTGGATGAAGGACAAAATGAAATAAGATACTCGACTATAAGAGTTTTCTGCTTCCCCCAACAAAGAGATAATATTGTGACCTCAAATTATAAAATAATGAAAAATATATTGTTTTCTTCCATTTCATTCATTAAATATATAGTATCTATAAATATATATAAACCTGATGTCACGATGGTTGTCCGGGCCTATCTCGGAAACTACTGGACCGATTTTAATGAAATTTCGCACAGATATGTATAATTGTCCAACTTAAAATATAGGCTATATTTTATTTCGATACACGACCGCAATATTTTTATTTTAAAATTATATTTTTTCCTAACCATGGTGCTGCATTTCTGATAGGTTGTAAAAGTATGTCTGAGTAGTGTAAATCCAGTCGAAAAAACGGGTGGGAAAACTTTTGGTGGCCGAAAAACCTTGAAATTTTCGGAGTTATTTAAGTTTTTGGGCTGCATCTCCTAATCGGTAATAAACCGAAAATCAGTGCGACGGCATATATCGTCTTTAGCAAAGGGGGCACGTTCCCTTGCGCCAGCATATATCCACCCGTAGCAGCTAAAGGGTTAATTGTCTTGGATTCCGTACCTGGTAGAGCATACTGTCTGTTGTAGATGTCGGTTGTGCATGAGTGATTTGACGGAGGTCACACTTAACCGTTACGTTTTTCCCACAATCAAGAGTACCCAATTTACAGAGGCTGGTTGTGCCCCAGAGGGTCTGTTTAATGGCTAACTTCTTATAAACCATAAGAAGCACTACAGTTTCCAAAACATTGATTACATTTAATTTTTTTTTTTCTCCTGAAAATCGTAAAATACATTGTAATGATGTATTCTATCTTATAGAAAACTCATCATTAAAAAATGCATTTTAATGTACTTATATGATGGAGAAGGGGAGCGGAGTGGCTGAGTGGTAGAGCACTGAGTTGCCATACCGGATATCCTGGTTCTAATCCCGCTGCGAGTAAGACTTTTGTTTAGTCTGTTTGCACCCGGAGATGGATCATATAGGATCTAGGGGACCCTCCTGAGGCTCGCCTCAGCCAGCCTCTATAAAATATAAAAATAAGGTACCCAAAATAAGGGGGTAAAATCTGGCGGTATAGCGTGAACTAGGACAAATCATCTCCTTGCAGTACCGTAGTCCATGAAACAGTACAGTCTCTACCATGTGCTGAACCCCAGACTCGTTCACGGGTTGTAGTATTACAGGTTTTTTTTCTAGTATGGAGAACCTTCTCAGAAAAAACCGTAGCTTTTAAAACTTTTTAAGTAATTCACTGATTAAAAAAGAAAAATAATATGTTTAAAGGACATTTAATTTAAGAGGACACTATTGGTTTTTATTATTTAATTATACTAATTGAATCTTTAATTTTTCAGGTAGGTAATGTTTAAACCTTTGAGCTACATGGAACATCTAAAGGTATTATTAAAATGTTTACTCTATTTCTAGATAATGATCTATTCTAACTATAACCTCGTCTGGAATAGGATTATGATATATAAATAATTCTCAAAACGTATTCATTTTAATTAAATCGTATTGATTTTACTTTTTCCTTATTCTTTTTCTCTAAGGGTTTCCTCAGATTGAGGTTCCTTCATTCTTCTGAGATGACCATACCATTCTAATCTGTTTTTCTCTACATTTTGGAGGACGTTTTGTTGAATTTGCTTCCGTTCTCTAATTTCGGCATTAGTCCTTCTTTCTAGTCTACCCTGGCACCTCCGTGTACTGGATACTTTGCACAGCCGGGTTCAAGGATAGGGAAAATTTAGTCTAGATACAAGGATTGTGGCTGGTCGGGTCACGGGCGCACGATGACCTACATTTTGATTCCCGAAGCAGACCGTACATCGGGTTTGGTCATCACTCTTACTCCTGGTTTAAGTGAGGTGCCTCCAGTGGTCTGACGGCTTTCACTACCAGAGGATTGGTTTAGAGAATCAAGGGATCCTTAGTTGACCACTCAACCTTTGGGTTATCAGGTAGGTACACATCTGCGTAGATAATAGATAATAACCTAATGGTCATGACAATTCTAATCAAAATGGAAACGAAATATATTGATTGAAAATAATGAAAAAAAAGAATTATTTTCAAGTTTTATTCAAAACTTCAGGTCAAAGGTATGATTCAAAGGAATTAGTAATATAATATTTTAAAAATTGTTTTTCCCTATTCATATTAATAATTTTGAATTTAAATTAGTAAATTTAAATTTAAATACCCCTTAGCTACACAATTAAAATAAAATGCTTTGGTAAATATTGGGAGATTGTATATAAACTCAACCAATTCGGACAAAGTTAATCTACATTGGCTTTCTGAGATAAATAAACTTTAGATATCTGTATTATTAAAAGGGAGAAGAGGCCTTCTATTAATTGGAGGAAGGAAGTCCAAGGACTATTGATTAATATCATGAATTTATCAATGGACAAAGGAAGCATATGAAACATTCAGGAAAAGTGTCTATATATAATATCCTTTGAAGAAGGGCTAGACTTTGTTGTAATTACGCTGGAATATTAATATCTTATAAAGGAAATATTTGCAATTTTATTTTTATATATTATTAAGTAACTGGTATTTAATATAAATTATATTTACAACAACTTTGAGACAAAAACAATATAATTTCGATTGAGGGAGTGGGTATTTTCTTCCTTCTTCTGTTTATAGTCTAAAGACTATATTTCTCATACTTACTTTCCTTTCAATATTTTTGTTTTAAAGAGAAAAGATTTGCCCTGGCCGGGATTCGAACCCAGGTCGTCTGCATCTCCGTTGCAGTGCTCCTAACCACTGAGCTACCAGGGGTCTTATCCAAGTCAGACAAATCCATTCGCTTCACTGATCCTATATCCCCGTGTTCTCGCAATTTTTGCGATGATTAAAGGGGAAGAATGATCAATACACGGGGATATAGAATCGGTGAAGAGAACGGATTTATTTGACTTGGAAAACGAACCCTGGTAGCTCAGTGGCTTAGAGCACTGCAACGGACATGCAGATCCCGGCCAGGACAAATCTTTTCTCTTCAAATCAAAAATATTTAAATAATCACCTTCAAAATTACTTTCCTTTCAGCTAAATAAAGTGCATCAGAATCAACACAGGAATATTTTTTAACAACAGTTTTATTACACGCCTATCAAGGTATCTAACGCGAATCTTTTTTTAGCATTTTTTTTTAATTTAAAAAAACTGTCATGCTACCATCATTTTTTTAAAGTTTGGTAGTAAGTGTACATCACAAGTACAAATAACAGCTAATCACTAAACGCCTGCTTGATAAGACTCATGGATAATGGTACCAATGCGCCAAAGAATAAAAAAGCAGTCCACGTTTTTATGGATAGTCCAAGAACACAGCTATCGGCTCCTGCTCACTGCGAAATAATAGTGTAAAATAATAATAAGATAAAACGTTAAAACAAATTGGTTAGTTCTAGCACTTTTCCAGCCACTTCACTGTGACAGTGTTGCCACAGCATCAATAACTAATGTGATAAAATAAATTATGCGAGTAACTAATTGGACAATTCTACAGACATATTTTTTTCTCATTTGTATTCAAAAGAGCTACTACACCTTTAGCCTCAAAGAACGATCAGTTATACAATGTACATGATACATTCTAACAGAGAAATGGCGACTGGGCAAGTTAAGAAGAATGTTATTAAACGGTCACCTGTGGTCTAGTGGTTAGCGTAACAAACTACTAAGCCCAACATGGCGGGATGCCCGGGTTGCTACTAAACCCGGCACGTGGCCGGCAGGATTTTTTTAAGGGAGTAAAAAATCTTTAGTTACACCGTCCTTCGGAAGGGGCGTTAAACGGGGGTCCCGAGCCTGTACGATGTCAGGTACTCGTTAAAAACCCCTATCCTAATTAAACCTGGAAAGGCAAAATTTAGAGCTCCCAATGTAGCATCGTCCGATTAGCCATAGCAGCATAAAGCGACGTTAAATAAACAACAAGCAGAATGTTAATAAGTGCTAAACTACTGTTTGAAAACTTATAGAGTAATTAAAAGGATAAAATTTTTAGAGTAACTAAAAGGATACATTTTTTAGAGTAACTAAAAGGATAAACTTTTTAGAGTAACCAAAAGGATACAATTTTTAGAGTAACTAAAAGGATTAAATTTTTAGAGTAACTAAAAGGATACAATTTTTAGAGTAACTAAAAGGATTAAATTTGTAGAGTAACTAAAAGGATAACATTTTTAGAGTAACCAAAAGGATACAATTTTTAGAGTAACTAAAAGGATAACATTTTTAGAGTAACCAAAAGGATACAATTTTTAGAGTAACTAAAAGGATTAAATTTTTAGAGTAACTAAAAGGATACAATTTTTAGAGTAACTAAAAGGATTAAATTTTTAGAGTAACTAAAAGGATAACATTTTTAGAGTAACCAAAAGGATACAATTTTTAGAGTAACTAAAAGGATAACATTTTTAGAGTAACCAAAAGGATACAATTTTTAGAGTAACTAAAAGGATACAATTTTTAGAGTAACTAAAAGGATTAAATTTTTAGAGTAACTAAAAGGATAACATTTTTAGAGTAACTAAAAGGATAACATTTTTAGATTAACACATATAAATATCAGCTTAGCGGATGTTTCTCACCTATCACCTGGGAGTAATCCAAAAACATGATTTGTATAGCTCAAATTGAATAGGAAAATATTTTTTCCTGCAACCTACTAACTAAAACTGGAGTGGAAAGTCCCACTTTCCCTCACTAGTGAGGGAAAGTAAGTAGTCATCTAGATCGAATTTGACAATCAGCACTCTGTTATTTTAAATGCTAAATGGCGGTATTATACTATTATTCGTTTTGTATTCCTAAAATATTAAAATAAATAATTTTATATTTAATTCAAGATAGATTTTATTTATTTTGAAGGGATTTTATAAAAATATTTAATATAACCTTAAATCTATTAGAACCTTCACACATCAGAAATTTGGAGATCTAGCATCAAAACAGTGATCAGACCACAAACAAAATAAATAATGGAAATAGATAGTGATGAATTCATAGACTTTACTCCTCCATTCATAAAAGAACAGGCTGAACGGGCACTAATTTAACTTTTAACAAAAACATCTAAAGTCAGATATGAAGAGAAATATAAATATAAATCAAGATATAATAATATACGTTTATTTAATTTTTGTATGTGTTATCAGAATATTATTTTCTAAATAATAATAAATAAATGTTTCAATGAGTAAACCGTCCTAGAGTTATAATTTTCATGTTTAGTAATAGAAAATTGTAAGAGGTAGCGCTAGTGTAGTTTTAACTAATCTAAAGTTTCACCTTTAATTTCTTAATTTTTAAATGGTTGCATGAAAAATGTAATATTTAGCACGTGAGAAAAGTACTGAGCCGAAGGCGAGTGTGGTAAAATTCA
Organism: Troilus luridus; assembly: GCA_964056705.1. NCBI lineage: Eukaryota > Metazoa > Arthropoda > Insecta > Hemiptera > Pentatomidae > Troilus > Troilus luridus. Next base: position 101,888,443 of record OZ057416.1, on the reverse strand, counting down.
CTCGGGTGTAATAAAGTGGCACTTTCCTCACTTGTCAAATAAATAACTATTATTCTGAGACCAGGCCCCTTAAGAATAAGAGATGTGTCAAAATTTTGCACTTACTGATATGATTCTTGGTAATAAGCACTAATGACTCAGAAATGAAAATGGCATTTTTTTTAAATGACACGTTGTTAATATAGTATATTAGGTCATGAATCTCTTTATTTATTATAAAGTTATAAACAATTGTAAAGAAAGCAAAAATACATTAATTATTAGACATTTACTACATTTGAAGTTCAGCCCCAAATGACCATTTTGTATATTTTCGTTTACTTTTCATCAATTTTTTCGCTGCTTTGTGTTATGTTTTATTATGTAAAAATATATTTCTATTCCAGAGAATTTATTATTATTTCTAAAAAGTGAACATAATAATATTTGACGATAAAGGAATTTATTGAGTGCGACAATACGTGTCGTCAAACTGAGTGCTGTGGTTACGCGTAAATTGCGGAATGTAGTAAACCCCCCCCCTTCAGATTTTCTTGTTTACGTCCGGTATTTTCCTCTTAAAGGAAATATTTATGACTTTTTCTTCTTGTAACTTCTTGGAACCTGTGATTGGATGATCCCGAAAGTTATGGCTTTTTAATGTTCCCCGTCGGCAATAAAACATTTATTATTTGTTGCTTCTTTGTCCGTGGTGTGAAAGTCGGTATTTTCTTGTATTTTAGGGTTTAGCGTATACCAAGGAGGGTTGGAAATATTAAACGTAAAATTGACTATTTATTTCTACTTATTCAATTTTTAGTCATGGAAATCAATCAAAAAATTCACCTATCAATCAAGTATATGGTATTCTTTTATCCAGATACTCTCGAAACAGTTTATAATTTGCTTAAATGAATCAGCATTGAATAATAGATTTTGTTCTTTAGAAGTTTTTTTTGAGTAATGAAGATATAAATTATGTAAAGAAATTATTGAATCCTAGCTCATGTATTTATTAATTGTTATTAATGTATTTGTTCCCTTTATTTGCTTAGAATCTTGTCATGATTCAGGCGTTTACTTTATTTTACTCTTTACTTTTTGGCACTTTATTAATACCTCATGAATTGTATTATGAAGCCTTTTGAACAAGAATACATTATGTTTCTTTTTTTGTTTATGTTTTTATTCTTAAGGGTTTTTTTCACAGAATAAAGTTACTTTTCCGTTCTATTTTATATGCTTTTATACTCATACATATATTTACAACGTACATAATAAATATGTATATTACACAAAGATCGATGGATAGATAGTTTGAGGGCTATAAATTAGACAGAAGCTGATGGACTAGGAGACGAGTAGACACAACAGGTAGCAGGTCAATAATTAACAGTTACCTAGGATCCAGCTCCTCAGGGCTATCTACAGGTGTCTTTCTTAATCTTATAATAGATAAGATTTATCTATTAGGATCAGATATATAAATATACCAAATTTATTTACACAAGTATATAATGGTATACTCAATATTTAAGATCAATAGAGCGTGTGTACTTGAAAAATTAATTTCCGTGGTAATACAGTCTTTCGCATACATTATTCCCAAATTCTCATCCCACTATGTTCTTTCCTCCTTCAGTTAGTCCATTTTTTTCCTGGTGTCTTTAGTATCATTTCTTTATGAAACATATTATAAAATACGTAAATATGTATTTCTTTATATATTCGTTAAATATATAGACAAAATAAAAAAAATATTAAATTTGTCTTCGTTTATTTATTTTTTTACAAATTATTTTCTTTTTTTTACTGTTTCCGAATTCTATTATCAGTAGGTATAACTATATACTTCGGAAACTTCGAGAAGAACTGTATCAGCTAATATGCGATGTTTGGACGGAAGAAACGATCCCAGACCAATGGAACTTGGTGACTATCGTACCGATTCACAAAAAAGGTAAAAAAACCGAATGCAATAATTACAGGGGCATTGCCATTACTCAGCATTGAGTACAAGGTATTTGCAATACTTTTGAACAGAAGGCTGTCAGTGTGGTCTGAGTTAACAATTGGAGACTATCTTATATTCGCTTTACGACAGGTATTGGAGAAAGGCTACAAATATAATGTGGACCTTCATCATCTCTTTGTCGACTTTAAAGCCTTTATTTATAGTTTTAAATATGTTTGGAATAAATATGAAACGACATATGTACTAATAATTATTAATAATATATTAATAATGGAATAGCTTATGTATCGGTAATAGCTTATGATCTTCCAGGATATCAAAATTTGCCCCGACGTTTAGCTCATGAACGATTCTTCATTCGAGTAAAGAAATGGTGATACTCGTGCGCCAGCTGACCCCTAACTGCTCTAATCCGTGGATCTAGACAGATTTTTCAGTTTCCTTGAACATAAGTGTACGTAGGACGAAAGGAAACTGCTGAATCGGCCTCCAAAGACTGGTTATCGAACAATAAGCACTGTAGAGTACATATACCCCTACGATCCATAAAGCCTCGAGTTCAATACATGGTAGATACTGCAGTGGTTTCCCCGAGATCACGCTCAACCACCAAGGTATATTAATTATATAGATGCTGGGTGAGCACTAAGAGGATCTGTAGATCCTGTAGGGTTTATCCGAGGCTGATAGTATAGTTAATTTAACAATCCCAGCAGGATTTGAACTTGAAAACTTAAGCTTAGCAGCTCAGAGCTCTACTTACCCGGAAAGAATTATGTTTGTTCGTACTCTGCTTTAGCACCATTTCCAGCTTCGTGAAAGCCTCCAATGCGACCAGGACTCCAGACCCTTCGCTTCGTGATAAGATTGACTAACCCCGATCGGACCTGGATATCATATCACGTGTCCTGCTAGTTGACTAATCGATTAAATCCTAGACATTTAATCAAATTCGCCGGCAATCTCGGCAACACCTAGTCACGCACACTGTCCGTTATTAGCATTCGTGACCCGTTGGGGGAGTAAGTTATTTAGCGGGGAATTACATCGATTGTCAGCCTTGCTCAAGTATCTGATTAAATTAATTGCTTCCCGGATATTTTTTGTTATTTAATAATGATTTAATCAAAGATTATTAATTAAATAGTGACATAAAATATTATTATAACTAGGGGGTACTCCCGGTCCGTCTCCCATTTTACAAATTGAACTGAACCAGGTACTGAACGTTTTAGTGTTATTCTAAAAACAAATATCATGAAAAGTTAATTTTTATTGTAGGTTTGATTTATAGATTAAAATAATATATCGTTTATTATAATAATTTCTTAATAATATTTCACTGTATTTTCTATAATGAAATCAAAATCGAAATATTGGGATAGGATGCAGCTTGTTTTATTTAAAGCGATGGAATTCATTTAAATTCAGAATCATTGGTTCGTTTTGCGTAAAGGCTCAGAGAAGTAGGAAACAGTGTCGTTGTGATTTGTTAATTTAAAAAAAATATTTATAATCGAACTGATTGAGCTAAATATATAGGTTTGCATTATCAAGCATGCATAAATAACACTTGAATTTATGCGGTTTCTGTTAAGTGTTAAACTTACGATCAGTTCAGAATTCTGTGAATAGTATTTGGGCAAGTCTCTAAAATATTGGAAAACGGTAACCAGCCAAGGTTTGGCAATTTGGGCTCAGTAAAATTACATTAAAGAAGTCAAACTACAGCACATCTCGCATCAGCACCACAAAGTTTCAACAAATAGAAACAGAAACCTTGTTCCAACAGCTGTTTGTTAAATACGTTCCTTTGCCTAAAGGTCGCTAAACACGGTCAGTTTGATGTATCAGTTTGGTGTATTCATTTATAACTGTCAATTCTAACTGAAGGCAACATTCGCATCCCCACTTCGGTGTGTCAGTTCAATGTGCTACCCCTTGGAAGCTCCAATCCTTCTTATTGTGTTTTGTGTTATGTATTTAACATATTAAACACAATTTTGTGTTTACATCATGTTTTCGGACGATGAACTTGTTATTTATATTTAGTGCAGTGGCTTGTGTTATTTCCTCAAACATTTCTCTCTTCCGAACAGTTCTATAAATTCTAAAAGAAAGTCTTTGCCCCAACTAACCATAATATCACTCTGTAATAACAAACACACAAAACGAAGGAATACAGACAAGGTCTGGAAAAGCGATTGAAAGCGTGATGTCTATCCAAACGACACCTGTACGCATGCTCAGATAACTAATGGGACCAACTGAGCTGACGCGACGGTGCACACGCTTACTTCGGACTGTCGTCAGTTCGGTGTGTCACGCCGAAATGATGATTTTTCATCAGTCCATCAGTCCACTTTTTCGATGTGAGCTCACATCAATTTAGCTTACACACGTTCAGTTCGATCTGAACACACCAGTAGCTGTGTGTGTAGCAGCCTTTAGTGGTATTCAAAAGTCTTGGAACAAGGCCGAAAAGCGAAAAAATCATACAAAAAAATTAAAACTGTTGCACATCTCAAACCAACAGCCCAAATAGAGTCTTCAAAAAGGGTCATCACCCTTCTTCCAAGACATTCAACATACAACTAAACCAAAAGTATGTAATACTAGAGCTGCTGCTGATACGAGATTGTTGTCTCTTTTTTATGAGTCTGTTTGGACTGTGATGTGAGATGTGCTGCATTTTTCTTCTTTTGAGTAATTTTTCTTTCATTTCTTGCATCGTCCATGTCTTGATTATGCTAAAATTAGCTTGGTTGATTAGTTATAACTTTGAGATGTAACACCGATTGGTCATAAACGCCTAAATACCTGTATAAATATATATATTAGCGAAACTTCGGCTGGTTAGTTTTTAATTATTTTAGAGATTCGAGGCTTATTATTTATGGTTATTGCTATTGCATTCTAATTGATAACAATTGTTTTTGGTGGATAATTATCTTGAATAATTATTCAATGGCGTCCTGGCAGTATTAATAAAATACAGTACTCTCTTAAATGGCTTGATGCATTGCAATCTTCCTGTTCAGAGGCATAGAAGGAAGTCATGTCCTGTCCACTTCAGATATTTAATCTGGTTATAACTCTTGAGTGGTCCAGGTACTTCTGGAATTAAGCACGTCATCGCTCATAAAGAGCACTCACACACTTGATCAATGAACGCACTCCAAGGACAGGTGTGTAGGAGGGAACGAATATTAGGCCTAGAACGCAATGAATGTCAGCTGTCTACGGCCTCTCAGTCAGTTTACTTTATATCTGTTGGGGCTGTCAACGCCTTTCTCAACAACACAGGTCTCCCCTCTCTTATTTCATTTCTGTTTGTAGCTCTGTACTTGAGGTGAAATGTTTGTTCCGGTTTTATGCCTACGTTCATATATACTAGATATGATCTAGTACGCTTGTACGTGTCGAAGTTCTGACGTGTATGTTAGTAGAAATTTTTATCTACTATTATTTGACACTTTTGTATAAAGTATTGAACTATACATACATTTCTGATAGTTCCTTACAATATTATGTTCCGAGAAATACAAAAATATGCATGCAGATTTAAATAAAAATAATTAAAATAACCTATACCACTAAAACCTAGGGTTCAGTACTTGGTTGAGACTACTGTTTCTTGGACCCGGTTGTGCACGGAGGCGATTTCTCCTATATCACGCCCAACTACCAGGTTTTCCCTTATTTTGGGTACTTACTCTATATAGGCTGGGTGAGTCTGATGAGGGTTCGAATCCCATAGGGTTCATCTCCAGTCGCTAACAGATCAAACAAAAGTCTGCCAGTGAGGGGGATTTGAACCCACGATCTTGGGCAGGGTAACTCCGCGCTCTAACACCAAGTTGTAAGTAAATACAATCATATATATATATATATTTATTTTATGTTTTATTTGCTCCTTTACTGTATCGTATTGCTCCTGTTTGTTTGCATCCAATCGTGGGAATGGAAGTAGTAAAATAGAATTGTGTCATTCTCTTGCTTTTTTCCTTGAAATGGAGTTATACAAGCTATAACTCCTTATTCAGCCCAGCGAAAATTACATGATTCCGCTTTCCTCAATACAAGAAACTAATTCTGAAGAAAATTCGACTTGAACATTTATTTACCGGGCCAGTAGATATAATTGTTAAACTTTTTTAACGATTGTATATTTTTCAATTTGATCGTTGACTTCTCCGTTATATCCTACGTTATTGTTCCAAGTGTTTGAAGCATACTTAGGTAAAACAAAGACGACGCTGTCAAAACAATATCAATGAGGCGGTACACCGCAGCGAAGCCACAACTAGACAATGGGATAACTGTAAGGGAGTAGTTGATCTCAAACTTACTACCTTCATTAATTAGCCTAATAATGAGTTTAGGAACTGTTACCCGAGCCAATATTCCCATTACATGACAAGTTAGCTGAATAATTTTAAGTATTATAAATATTTATTGAGTATATTTGGTAGGGTGTTCAGTCAAGGATAAAGTAACAGAAAATAGCAATTTAAATGTTGTATTCCTATGTTTGGGGAAGAGGGGTAGAGTGCTAAATAGCTATGCTGAAGGCTGAAGTAATTCAAATTCAGCGGTGACGGATAATTTATTTAGCTAGCAGCCGTGGTTGTACCCAGTGGGATCTAGGAACCCTCCTGGGGCTCACCTAGCCCATGTAAAGTAAGAACCGATAATTCAGGGTAAAACCTGGCTTATATACCTTCCCCCATAACCTCAGTCCTAGAAACAGGACAGTATCTACTATGTAATAATCCCAACACCCTTTGGTTGTAATTGTACAAGTTTCTTTTCTACCAGTAAGAGTTAATTTCCTCGTATAATTTTTTATGGTAATGTAATTATTGAAAAATGGAAAGGTCAACAGAGACATTAAATGAATATTAATACATTAGTGGAAAAATTCCAACTAAAAACCTTAAGTCTCTAAACCAGTCGTCATTGAGTGAATGAATTATTAGATAATGCAATCCAGTTTACATCCTTTCAAAATAAAAACATATATAAAGAAGCAATAGATACGATCACTAAAAAAAAATATCGTGATGTACATTTTTACCACAGTTCGTTTAACTCAGTTGCTGGTAGAAGCTGTTGCTGGATTCTATAGTTCTTAGATTTTTTAATTGATTTATTGTAATTTATACCTGTATTGTAGATGAACACTTATCTGATGTATATTACGTAAACGCATAAGATAAAGGCAAGTGGAGAAATTACCCTCTGATATTACTAAAATAACATACTCAACTTAAGAAATCACGGAACCATCATCTTAGAACCCTCGGAGAATTATCAGGAATCGAAGAGGTAGCTTGGTTTCAAACTAGTGGATTTTAGTGGGAATAAAGTTTGTCACGAAAGGATTGATATCGGGTTCCTGACAAAACAGCAACAAATGGGACATTGAGATCATTATGGATTACATGATTTATTCGTAACAAAGTAAGGAGCATTGAGGATTTTACGAAGGACTTTGGATTGCAAGGATTGGATGTTATAGGTACCCCAAGGCTCTACACCATAAGTCCAAATATGTCTAATATTAGTAATGTATCTTTTGTAAAGTAGCCTGAATTGGTGTATCAAAGTAAGGTTAATAATATATTATCCCAACTTTTGAATACTAAATTCATACAGAATTCTTTTAATTACAATGATTTTTTGAGTATACTTTTTTTAATTCTTTTGATAAGGTCCTAAGTTGAATTTATTTCTTAGATACGAAAATTATTAGTCATTTTCAATAACTAAAATATTCTGAAAACAAGATTTAAAAGGAATCGGATTACAAAGAAATAAATAATCAGGTATAGTAAATATTTATTTTTAGGTTGATATTTAAAAAAAAAAAATATTCATAATTACAATACATATTTAATTTCATGAAAATAAGAGAAAAAACAATAATTTAACTCGGAGCTATAAGCCAAATCATTATATCTAAACTTTAGGAAAAATTATCGTATCCTGGTAAATCAACTTACAGCTACTGTTTTCTCAATATCAATATTGAAGAAATAACAATATCAATTTTCCAACCCATTTATTTCCTTTATCCTCTGTAATTTTGTTATAATTTTCTTTTGTTTTGCCTCACAGCCAATCAGCGTTGGTAACCTTCGTCTTTCATCTCAGCTTCAAATAACCATCCTTCGAAGGCCGTCCTGAATGGTATCCTTGACCGACATTCCGTCTTCCTTCATTTTCTAAGTGAACAATATCCATTGTTTCTTTTTTTTCGTAGGGACTATACCATCCTATTTGTTATGGGTCGCCATTGTTTAATTACTGAAGATAATCCCTCAAAATTTATTTATAATAGTAAATTATGAATTTACTCAGTGTTTACAAATGTTTCGATTAGATTGTATTATTTTTCAACGATAGTTTGTGTGTTTTTCAATTTACTAATGAGTCATCTATAATGAGCTCAATGTCCGATTTGTTGCTGATTTGACCCGAACCCGATGCCAGTATTTTCATGAAAAACTTTATATCAATTCAAACCCCTTAGTTTAGAACCTAGCTGCTTCTTCAATTCCTGTTAATCCTTAACGCTCCTTATTTTGTTAAGAATAAAGTTATCCATAACGACCTTAATGTCCCATTTGTTGCTGATTTGGCCCGAACCCGGTATCTATTCTTTCATAACAAACTTCATTTCCACTCAAACCCTCTAGTTTCAAACCTAGCAACCTCTTCAATTCCCGATAATCCTCCGAGGCGTCTGAAAAGAAGATGGCCTCGTGACCTTCTAAGTTGAAACTGTTATTTGAGTACTACCACTGGGTAGTTTCTCTATTTGTCTTTATCATTCCTGCCACCTACTTGTTGTATTGTTATAATAAAGTTGTAAATTTCAATGAATAAATTAATAAAAAAACTAATCAGTCAAAATTTTACTGTGAGCCGAAGGCGAGTGTGGTAATTAAAGGAGGGTGTTATAACCACTTTTCTCACGTGTTAAATATTACACTTTTCCTGCAACCATTTAAAATCTGCAACCATCTCCAAATTTCTGATGTTTGATGGTTCTAATACATTTAAGTTTATATTCAATATTTCTATAAAATTGCTTCAAAATAAATAAGATGTATCTTGAATTAAATATAAAATAGTTCTAAAATTATTTTTTTAAACATTTTAGGAATATAAAATGAATAATATTTTAATACCGCATTTTCTAACATTTAAAATAACAGAATGCTGATTGTCAAATTCGATCTAGATGGCTCCTACTTTTCCTCACTAGTGAGGGAAAGTGGGACTTTCCACACCAGTTTTAGTTGAGTAATGGATAGCATTACTCAATGGTTGCAGGAAAAGGATTTTTTTCTATTCTATTCATTTAACCAGGACCAAACTGCAATATTTAAAGTTCTATTTTTTTTAATTTACAATTTTTTCTCATTTAAACTTCCACGATTCTTCGTTAACCATAATATATTATCATGATCTGAATTAAATTGCTTGTATGCAACTCGATGCCATAGGATACCTGGTGTTGGAGACAGAGAGGTGTTGGGTGTTGTAGAGTGAATAATGCCTGGTCCCTACAACACATCACTACAGGTTGCCAATCTGCTTTGTCAGGGGCCTTGATGGTTTGGGATCTTCAACAGGTTTAGCTTTTAGCATGTTAACTGTTTAACTAATTGATTATTACAATAAATAGAAAACACGTAATTACTACATATCGTTGTACTACCATAATAACATTTCGTCCTACCATAATGAAATAATTATGAAAATCATCCAACCCTATTTAGTCTCCCTTTCAAAGCATTTTGATAAATAAATTTACGGATTAAATTAGTAAACATATTTATACACACGGATAACCTTTCACAATTATAATACCTTCTTTTACTGTGAAAATGTTAATGAGAAATTTGTATAATGATTCGCAATTATACTATGATGAACTATTTAGGACAAAATAAAATATTATACTCACTTTTACAATGATTTACTATGGTCTAGGAAATAAAAAATTGTTATTAATATTGTTCGATTTGGGATGGCCATGAGTAGTTATTGAAGATAAGTACTCAAATATTTAATTATTTAAATATCCTAGCCCACTTTGAAATCGGATTCCTTTCCAATGGTTGGTTGGTGTTTACCAATTAACTAATTGGTCACTCTTACCACAAATACCTCAATAAAATTATCAATAATGTAATTATGGAATGAATGGTAAATAATAAATAAGCATTTCATTCAATCAAAAAAAAAATAATCTACAGAAATTATTTTGGATATTATTCATATATGCATTCAAAAGTTACTTTAATTATTCACGTTGACTTTCGCCATGAAATACATAAATAAATTAAACCATCACTTTTCTGGTACCTACAAGGAACTACTCCTATTGCCTATATATATATATATTGTTTTTTTGTTCATTCTAGTTTCGGTAACGGTTTTCAATTATTTTGCCCTTGTACCGTCATCGAAGACGCTTTGTCGAATCGAATTCGTCCATTCAAAAGAGAGAGAGAGAGAGAGACAGAAAGTGACCATTCGATTCGGAGAACGCCTTAACGTCGAAGTTGGTGGAGAGATAAATAATTTAACGGTCATTGTCACAGACGTTCTTTGTGTTCTGGGAAGTTCTTTGACGACCCTGCCAATCAGCTTGTCCGAAATTAATGAAAGTTTCTCGTAAACAAAGGGATAATTCCGTCAAACGGGGTTTCTTTGAAAACGCGAAATCGATTGAGATATTTCTTCTAGCCCAAAATAACAAAAAAAGTATTTCTTTTTTATACTAGTTGTGACACGGAGCATAAAGTAAAATATTTATTTTGCTTCGAATGAGTAGTTTCTTTACAAATATTGTACTGTAGTAATAGTCCCTCAACATACTCATACTACTTATTTCACTATACTATACTTAATATAATTATTTATAAATATATGGAGTAATGGAGTAATCCTGTAGAATAAGTGGGGAAGTCGATTTTCGTCCAGGTGTAGTTAATTTTATTGAGATTGCGTAATTGTGTCATTCTCTTCAAGTACAAGTCACTCATTTTGTTGGAGATGAGAAGTACTTGAACGAACTAGTTCATTGAACTAGATCCGGAAAATGGACTAAAAAGAGCGCTCTCCGTTTTGATAAATTATAGTTCTTTTTAGTTCACACCACTCACCAGTAGTGATGAGAAGTACGTGACCGAACTAGTTCATTGAATGTTGAACTAGTTCGTCGTTACGTTGTTCCTTATTTTCGGGTTTAATCGTCTTGTTTACGAGTTGCTATATGTGTAAACTGTAATAGTATGGTCTGTAATAGTTTGAATCAATTGAAAATTCAATTTATTTGCTTGTTTAAATTACCAATGAATTATAAATTTTACATTGAATAATTTAAAAAAATATATAAAAAACTACTTGAATTTATGTATTCCTCAGAAAACCAACACTTTAACCTAAGAATTTTTCGTATGAATTTTCGGCTAAGACTGTGATAGGGTTGGATCGTAAGAAGAGGGAACTGTTAAAACCGACAAGGATCAAAGAAAGTTGAATGAGATAATATAATTAAAATAATTGAATTATTGTAATAATTTTAAGTACTTATACACATGATACTTATGATCTATAATTACAATGATTATTATTTAAATGTATATTCGTAATTTATAATGACAATTATAATGTCCAAATGAAATAAACTATCAAAAATTATTTTTATTCAAAATATAGAAAGTAAACATAATCAACGTAAATTTATCATAAATATTAAAAAATGTAAATAATATAAAATAAATGTAAAAACAAGATAGGAGTGTTTTTAATTTTTCCCAGAACCTTTCTAGTTCATTTGACCTCTCAGTTTCTTTCCCTTCTTACATAGTTCAATTCCTCTCTTAGTTTAGTACATTTCTAGTTCTTTTGAAAAATTAACTATGTAGTTCATTTGAAATAGTTCATTGAACAAGTTGATTAGAATGATCTATATCAAAAGGAACAATTCATTAAAAGGAACTACTTTCCCCACCTCAACATGTTAGAAAAAAAAATCGACATTCACTCAAACACTCCGGTGCTGTATTTTTATAATACAGTTATTTTCACTATATTGTATCAATTGTAAATTTCAGTAGGAATCATTCATTTTTTATGAATAATTCGAGACATGCAACTTTCATTATTTCAAGGTGTTGCTGTTTATACTAATATTAATTTTAAATTCGTACTGAAATTGACTACTCCGAATGTGGTATATATTTATTTTACTAGATGTTTGTTACGATATAATAATAAAAATATTTATTTCAGAAATTATACTAATGCCATTTGGCACATATTATATGTTACTATATGAGCTTAAACATGAAAATATAATATTCTACTCTTAACCTTCTTCTCCATCTTAAGTTTGTAATTTGTATTATTATTTGTTTCAATATTATCACTTTATCTTCCGAACTTTACTGATTTTTCCCTTTATTATTGTCATTATTGTGTACTTTGATTCGTTCTTTGCATGTTTAAATTAACTTAAATTAAATTTAGTATTTATTTTATTTCACAAAAATTATCGTTATAGATGAGATATAAAAAAAAAGTAATATAATTAATGTTCGCAAGCCACCTTATTTCATTCAAAAACTTGGTAATTCACATTTTTGTCAATACCAAAACTTGTGCTTCCAAAATTTTCTGAATTTACGCGTTTATTATTGCTATTGTGTACTGGATTAGGTCTTTTTTTGCATTATTTAAATTTGAAGTTGTGATCGATGTATGTACATTTTACTAAGTATTTTGTTAAATATTATATTTTCTTTATATATTTAAATTATCATATCTCATCAACACCTGTTAACATCTCAGAAGTCCGGAGCTCTCACCATAGAATTATCCATAAAGGAAGAAATTCCTGGAGCAGTGCGTACGCTACGCAGATGCCAACATAGCCATAAATTCTGTTGCAAATGGTGCATACTGACATCACATAAATTGCCACATAATCGCACCATAATTGAAGTCGACGTGGCTGATGTCCCAGCCTAAGTTATGGTGTCACTACTCTGCTCTCACTGTCAATTTCTTCGGTAAGCCTCCTAACTTTCATATTAATCGAATTCTTAGTGTTGTTGCAATAAGTAACGTATAAAGTTTATGTTTAATATGAACATCACCCCTATACACCGAATAAAAATTAGGCCAAATTCATATTAGAAATGATAATAATGAGGTTTTCGAGACTATGAAATGTAATGATATTTTTTTGGAATTGGCATAAATAATTATGTATAAGTATTACCATGGAAGATTCCATCAATTAACATTCAGCTTAAAAAAAAAAAAACTTAAAATTTCATAGTCCGACTGTCTAGATAGAGACACATATATCTCTCACCAAAATTGGAAGAGAAACAAGGAGGGGTACAAAGTGGTCCGAAGAAAGAAAAGAAATGCAGCCGAAAATCAAGAAACTGAAATGGGAAGAAAGAAAACCAAGCCTCCCAAAGAAGCCTAACCAATTATATTCGCGTGGTCCTAAGCGGCCGGTACGTGATAAAAAAAAAAATACTTTTTTTTTTTAATGTAACTTTTTCCTTTGATTTTATACATCGCACTCTTGTTTTATTTATGTAAGTATACAAATGTGCCAGCTGCTGTTATAAATGTATATTAGTTTTGGTAATTGATGACTGTGGGCGAGACTAGAACCTGGGAGGTGCGCTATCTGGTTGAGGCAGGACCGAGATCTAATAACATCTCGGGAGCTGCTTACCTAGAGCCCTGCATCATATCACTCTCTCTCTCTCGCTCTCTCTCTCTCTCTAATATAGCTTTCCTCTCGCCAAGTTTCTCTACCGCAAATTAGATTTTTTATAGAAAGGAAATTTTCCTTTTTAAAGATGAAAATAATATGTAAAAATTTACAATATCTCAAATAGTTTATTATATTATTACAATAGAGCTATGGACTGTATATGATGCATATATCGCATCGTGAAAGAGCAGTGTCATAACTGAAAAAAAATTTGTTCAATAGAAGTATTTGCAAGTTCTATTTGAGTTAAAAAATAATAAAAAGTTTGGTTTTGGAAAAGCAAAGCATTCCTATTGTAATGCTGGTGTTCAAATTCCTTGATAAAACATTAGAAATTTTTTAAAACCTTGAAACATTTTTCTATTATAATTATTCTCATAAACTCAAAATATGGCGTTAGTATTAAAACAAAAAACATGTTGGAAATAGAAAATCAGATATGTCGTTATTGAATTAAAAAGCTTCAATCGATATAGTGACTACTGAAGGCTTAACTGAAAAATGCCAAATTTTGAGTTAAGTCGTTACTCCTTTGAAGGCGTTTTTAATTTTTTTTTCTCTATTTTATGTTGTATATACTTCAAATTATGATTGAAAAATTACGCATATGTGCAGGAAGGTAGATCACACTCAACCTACAGATTTCTACTCTTATTTTCGGTACCCAATTTATAGTGGCTGTCTCAGCCCCAGGAGGGACCTGCATCCTATAGGCTCCATTTTCGGCTGCTAACAGATTAAATAAAAGTCTGTATTCGTTTGAACCCAGGACTTTCGACATAGCAACTCACCTCTTACCAACTGAGGCGTTCCGTTAGGTTATCTTTATCTTAGGTTATCTTCTTGTTAAGATTTAATGTAACCCGGGAGTTCCCCAATCAAGAATAAAATAAAAGATAGGGGAACTCCCGGGTTACATTAAATCTCTGACGATGCTAAAGTTTCCGAATAACATTACGTTAATGAAACTATAAACTCAAATCATTTATTGCTTGCTCGTACTAAATGTAATAATATTAAGGATGAGTCTTGGTTTTTTTCTCGTAGCGCTGAGCTCTCTTTCCATTCCCATAGCATATGGATGAAGGCATGAAAAGAAGATAAACAACTCAACAAAATGTCTGTATGCTTTCCCATTTCCTTGATTTGACATGCCGCTAAGCCAGTGGGGAAAAAAATTCCACTTAGAGCGAGACCGGAAATTGAGAGGATGCCACAGCGACCTCAATCAACTCTGCCCCTTCTGATAAAGCCGGCATTGGAACCTGTCAACGAGAGCTATTTAAATTCACAATACTTACAACCTTATCGCCTTCCAAAGGGAAATTACTTTGTGTCAAGAGGATTAATATAACGACCTGTGATGTCCTTTGTTTTAATATTGTCTACAAGGCTGTAATAACAGTCTACATAATTAACCCCAGTTCAGAATATTAAAGAAAATTTTTTTTTTTTAATTTTTTAAAGTGACAATTTCTTCTTCTATAAATCGTGGTTAGCGATTTTTGCTAGGGGAAAAACTTACGCATTCGCGGTGGCAACATCCGCGAGACTGGCGACGCCTAGCGGCCTGTGAATGGTTTATACAATTCAATCTAATCAGCTTTAGTTTAAATTTCAATTGATTTTATCAAATCGGATTTTACCTGTATCCCCGGTTTTGGCCCCAAGTTGTATACTAATTTACAATAATATTAGGTGAGTTTGTATATATGTGGAAGAAAATGGTACTGGTAGAGGTCAAGAAAATCCTCTTATGTAGGGAGAACTTTTTATTGGTAAGCAAACGTTTCGACCCACATTTCATGTCTCCTTCAGGGATAGTTCGAGTGAACCCCCGCCGATAAAACTAGCCCTGAAGAAGACCTGCAGTATGGGTCGAAACGTTGGCTTACCAATAAAATGTCTCCCTATAATAGAGAATTATTTAACATAAAACATCAATAAATAGATAAAACTTTAGTTTTCCGTGAACGTTTTAACTTCAAAAAACTTTTAAAAAAGGTATTAATTTTTTTTTATAAAGAGATAAAATAATTATTAATACTATCTTCGAATCCCGGTAAACCGATAAACCGAATAAAACTTTAACCCAATCTTCTCGTGTATCCGATAATAAAACGAAATACCTCGTCCTCACGTAATAAACAACGTGCATAACACATAAAGATGTCCCTCAGATTATCTTAGAAAATTAATAATCTCAGCTGGTGTTATTTACTTATAGTGGATTATAAAAATCCTTGCTCCAGACAGACTAAAACCCAGGCGCCTGGAGAACCCGGCTTAGGTACACACAGTATAGCGAGGATATTAAATTGAATATTCTGTACCTAATATTTGTTATTTGTCTCAGAAGCAATACAATATTGAAATGATATGTTTTGACACATAGCATAATAAATGAAAATCCAATTTTTTTCACCATCATGTCCTTAACAACTTTATCACATTGCAGTTCTCAGCTTTCAGGTGTTTTTTAACTAGGAAAAGTTTAATATTTTTATCTTCACTAAATATTTCTATTGGGTGTATTTTTGGGTTATGAATGTTCTATTAGAACATTACATTTGTAGGAATAAGGTTTAATTAAATAATAAAGCTTTAACTGTTCAAAGAATTTATTACAATAGGATGTATAAAAAAATGACCGTTTTTCAAACAAATATTTGTGTTATTATTTGTATTTACTGTATAAAATACAATAAATACTCAAACTATAGTCCATTGTATCAACCGCCATAAGCGATCTGCTAGCCCATTCCTCCAGCTCATGATAACACCATTTCTTGGGATGGCTACCAAAGAACTCTTGAATCGCAATTTCTGATTTCGTAAAATTATCAAATTTTTTTCTCTAAAGAAAATGGGTCATGGATCGAAACAAGTAGTAATTCTTTGAAGCGAGGTCAGAACTATATGGTGGATGAGGCTGGAGTTCGAACCCATGAAATTCATTAAACTGTTCTTTGGTTCGACGGAAATGTGAGGACAAGGAACTGTGTGAGAGAAAGTCTACAGCGCTTTTCCACCTCCCCAATGGAGCGTAGATGGCGACTAACAGTATCTCCTGACACCCCACACTCCCTGGCAAGTCCGCGAATACTTGTGGATGGATTTGACTCAACAGCTTCCTGCAGAACCTCATCATTAATGGTCGCCCGGAGCCCTTTTTCCTTTCCAAAGTCGTATCAACCACTACATTTTTCAAACCGACGCCACGCAGTGCGCTGGTCAAGAGCACCTCCTCCTTCAGATTTAATAATTTCACGACGATTTTTTTTTCATGCAATGCCTTAATATTACGACAATTTTGTTGGTCACTTAATGTTTCTTACTTGAAAAAAAAGAGCCAAAATGAGGCTTTTTTTGAAGAAGTCGAATGAGATTAAATAAGGTTAAATGGATTATTAAGTATTGGTAATACCAAGTATTTTTTTTTTATACATTCTACAAAATTTTGCACTCAGCCAGAAACAAAAAAGCTGGCGATATGTTACTAATGAATTTGAAACCGAAATGAATGAGAACTGTAAAATAATGGACTAAAATATATAATAATTTTTGAATGTCCTAATACATTGTTGTTATGACCTATTGTCATTAATAAAAAAAAAGCATGCACCACTAAAACCTGTGAACGGGTCTGGGGTTCAGTACAAGTAACAGACAGTACTGTTTCATGGACAATGGTTTTGCAGGGAGGTAATTTGTCCTAGCTAACACTCAACCACCAGATTTTCCCCCTTATTATGGGTACCCTATTTCCATAACATATTATATTGGCTGGGTGTGGGTTCTAGATTCCATATGATCCATCTCCTGCTGCAAACTGACAAAATAAAAGTCTTGCCTGTAACGGGATTTGAACAAGGATTTTCGGTATAGCAACTCAGTGCTCTACCACTGGGGAACTCCGCTCCCTTATTATGGTTATTAATAATTGTTCACGATGATGCGAAATTAGATTAATTTCGTTCTCATCATTTAGGTATATTAACTAATTATTTCGGTCTTGCTAATTTATCCTTTATCCAGGACGCTGGTGATGAGAAATGCTAGTTTAAATAATGCTCTTTTTCTTTAAAGGATTCACTCCTTAAGTGAGCGGCTAGGAGTTTAATAATTGTATCGTTTCCTTTCCCTCAGTTGCTTATTCCTCGCCCTTCCGATTTATGCAAATTAATTAGTGTAATCCTTATCCAAATATGATTCTCTAAGTTTTTAAGTGGCTTAATGGATAATCTTCCTAATCCCTCCCTGGCATAATTATTCCTTGGAAACGTGGAGTAGAAAAGGAAAAGTGAAGTAGGGAGGGAAATTCTTGTTCGCAGTCGAGTTGACAACTTGTTCAGAAAAGAAAATCTTGGCAAAGTTTCCTAAGACTGAAATTCTCTTTGCTAATCTGTTTATCATAATTGTATGTAAAGTTTAACCACATTTCTTCCTCATCATATATTCGGTATATTCAGTTAATAGGGAAATGATGAACACCTCATTAAATATATTGTTTTGATCGTTCATTTAACGTCACTTTATGCTGCTATGGCTAATCAGAAGAAACTGCATTAATTTATAATTATGGTATTCATTTGAAAAGAAAGAGGTAGAGATCATTAACTAGTACCTGATATGATACAGGATCGGGACCGCCATATTACGTCCCCTCCAAAGAGTTTAATAAACAAGATTTATTTACTTCCATTTAGAAAATCCTTGTTGAGAACTTATAAATAAATAATAAATCAGTCAATAAATATTTTTATTAATATTATTTAGTTATTAAATAAATATGTTGTTTGTTTATCCATTTAACGTAATTTTATGCTGCTATAGCTAATGCTGCAGAATCCTATATTTATCCTATCCAGATGTATTTAGCGTAGGGATCTTTAATAAGTAATTGGCACTGCACAGGCACGGGACCATCATTTTACTTCGCCTCCGGAGAACGGCATAACAAAGGACTTTTTACTCCCTCTAAAAAATCTTAGGGTCACATGGCGTGCTACGAACCCGCGATCTTGGGCTTTGTAGTTTGTTATGCTAACCACTAGACTACAGGTGAACACATCTAAACACATTCTGACTGACTCTTTATAATATTTAGATATTAATTTTCACATCCAATGTTTATTTTTTTTATCATGCAAGGTTAATTATTTAGCACCTTATTTAATTTTGTACGGAAAGAACTTAGCTTTTAGGTCGTAGAGTCCACAAAGTTATTGTCTATTTATTTATTTTTATTTCTCAGTATCCCGTTCTTGGTCATTTAGTTTTATAACGATATTTTTAATCTCAACTTTATAGCGTTTTGCCTCATATTCTGGAAATAAACATTTTTAACTATCCGCCGCGCGCGCCTCTTTCCATAACGTAAGTGCGCGCAGGGCGGCATTTAGACCGCCCGCCGTTCTGTGCTGTTTGCTTCCCCATTTTATTCAGTTGTTGATCTGGGATGAAGGAATAAGAGACTATAACAATCAATGAACACGTTATTATCAAAATTTCCAATAACTTGAGACAACAATGTTTTTAAGACTTCTCAATGCTTGGTAGAAATAATTTAACTATTGGAAAAGAAAAACTGACTTCCAAGACTATTAGGAAGCACAATAGAGAAGAGAACATAATTAGTATCACTTCGCGAAGCAATAGAATCTGTTTCGAGGATAGTAATCAAAACTCAAAATTATAAAAAGTAAATAAACGAAATAATCATATCACTTCAAAGATTCACAAGCAATTAGAAAAATATATGAATTTCTCAGTCTTGTAAGTTACGAAAAACAGATTTTTTAGGCTTATGATTTATAAAGATAGATCAGATTTTGTCACATGGATCACAACAATTTTTTTTTTAGTTTTCTTCATCACTGTCGGTAGATTCATCACATCGTTTGGACGACACTTTCTTCGTGCTGTGTTTCTTGCATCCTTCATGTGTCACAGGCAGTTTGTGTTCTGTTGTTTTTCTTCGTTCCACCTATATAGCAAAATTTCTTGGGGAGAGCAAAATGAGGGGCTTGGGCAGGTGGCTTGTCTATTGGCTGAATCTGGTTACCACTGCTCTAAACTAGGAATACATTGCGGCCTCATCGACGTGCCGACTGTTTTTGGCCGCCAGGACTTGAAATTTCTTCTGAGGCGGTCCAAATGCCGCCTATGGGTGCGACGGAGGGATAATTAAAAAAAACTAGCTCAGAATCATCATCACAAAACGATGATGCTTTATTAAAACCATTTATCAGTTTCAAAACAACCTGTCAATGCTTAATATATAGTACACTTGAGACTTGAAAAACCAAGAGGAGGCAATATCATTAAACAGAGCAATTTATTTTGCCCGTTACAAGAGAAGTGAGAAAGGCTTCGCCGGGTTTGTTATATTGCTCTCTACCGAGCAAAGGGAATTGAAAAACCTTATCGACCTTCTGATTTCACAGAAAAGGTTTTCCAAATTACAGTTTTATTGTTGTTCTTTTCAAGATAAATGTTATAACAATTTAGCTACAAATATTTGGGTCTTAATGTGTTATATTTTTGCCATTAAAAGTGTATTGTTATTATTAGGTCTCTGCTATGTGTTGAATCCAATACCCTTCATAATATTGCATTTAAATAAATGATGGATATTTGCATATAAATATTTCAACATTTAAACCCATGCTTTTCGTCTATCTCCTTAATTCTCTATCAGATGCTTTCTGATCAGTTGTGATTAATTGCTCATATCCATTAGAAGTAACTAATAACTTACTGTCAGTTTTTTCACTTATAAAGATATCAATTTTTTATATTTTAGGAGAACTATTTATTTTTCAGCATAATTCTTGTTATTATAGATTTTTATTTTTTTTTATTGAGCAGAACTTTCCTGTTAGTTTATATTTATTTTCAAGTACTTATATAAATACTGTACGATTCTTATGATATCACATCTTGGCCAGAAATACAATCTATTATTTTTGTACATATATATTTTTCTTATGGGACCTGGTCCCAGAGTAAAACAAAATTTATATTCTATTCTATATATAAAATGTTTTTAAGTCCTTGAATAAATAATGAATGAATTGTTTTTCTCAGAAAAAAAAACAAAAGATTTATTTACAATACATATTTACAAGTTTTAAATAACTACAATAATTTCTAACAAAACATTCGATCACCTGAAAAAAAGAGACAAAATTTAACGTCATTAGTTCGTGTTTCTTTATATCTTTTAAGAGATCAGTTGTAATTTACTCAAAACATAATATTATTAAAACAATTTATAACCTTCCATTAAAACTGTAGCCTTTCATATCTTTTGTTTATAACAGCTACTATATCGGGTAGGCTGTGCCGCTATCACGGCAAATACAAAAGTAAGAAAATCATTTGTATATTATCGACGCAGTTTTCTTTACACACATATGTATATACATATAAAAGATAACATAAATATGTTCACCTCTGTATATTTTCAAACCTGAAAAAAAGTATATAAATCCATTGTCCTAGTAGCAGACGGGGCAACATTTATACTCTCCCGCACGACTGAACAACATTGCGGTCATGTATTCACCTCTAGCAAAAGGCTGTATCAACTGTAGTATTCAGTTTCATTTGTTTACATTTACTATAAATGTAATATAACATGCTTGTTATAAATTTTAGAAATTATGAGATTTAAAACATTATAATAATTATGATAGAGTTGATGAGTTATCATTTCGGTATTACTTGATAGAAATTGGAAGATTTTAATAGTTTAAGTTTGTGATGAATACAAAGTTAATTAAACACAACTTTAACTCTCTGACACTATAAACTCTATAAATACTTGACACTATATCGATTCCCGCCTATACAGAACTAGTCCAGAGATTACCATTCCATTTATGAAGTAGTGGTTATCGCTTTCTCCGTGTATTTCATGTTAACACATTTAAAACTTGATATTAATATATATATTTATATATATATATATATATATATATATATATATATATATATGTGTGTAGTTATATTTAATATAAATACGGTTTCATACATAATGACTTACTTACGTTAATTATTTGTCTCCATATATTTAATTTTTTTTTTCATTATTCGATAGTTACTTAGAAATCATCGATGAAATTACTGCAGTAATTTATTAGAATTTCTAAGGGTTAATAAAGTATAATTATCATCTTTGGCATATTTATTTTATTTTAAACAATGTATGATTCGCCTATTGATTTTGTTTTATCATGAATATTAAATTATGTTAACTTTATATCAATGAAAAACGGTAGTATATTGAAAAAAATATATTTAAAGGAAAAGGGACGGAGAGAAAAACAAAGCGAATGAAAGACATATGAAATAAATAAATTTTATTTTGTCCTTCTCGCTTCTATATATCATATAAAGATCTACAATGTGTGAAGACTTGAATATATCAAATAAATAATTAACTTTTCAATTAATTATTTATAACTGTTGTCTAAATAATATCTCTAGATAATATACAAATTTTTAGAGATTATGATTCCCTCGTAATGTTACATTTTCTTCCTAATTCTTTTTTTCCGACCTATTTTTATTATTCCTTTAGTACGTAAAGATTAAATTGTTTGGAAAAAAATATTTGAATCAGTTCTGATTTGTGAATTTTCTTTTGAAGAAATCCATTTCTTTTTTTATAATTATTTATTTATGAATTTAAAAAAACTTAGATAATGAAATAAAAAAATTGCCTTATCTTATTTTTTTACAGAAAAATAAACATGATATGCTGCATAATAATACAAATCATGGAGTATTTAAAAAGGGACAAAAAATTATTTAAAAAAAAATTGAAATAAAATAACTAAAAAATACGAATCTTGACAGGATTTTAACCAACTTTAGAGAATAAATATATTAATAACAACGGTTACTGAATAAAGTAAATGAATGGGCTTGCATGCAATAATTTCTTTATATAGTGTACATTCTCTTTAGTAAAAAGAAACAAAAACGCTTAAGAACGAAAATCGATTCTTTAATACTGATTTATATAGTACCTACAGGTCTGGCAAAGCTAGGCAATGCGGGCAGAAACGTAGGCATTATTATAATTATGTAAAATTTCAATATTTGGTTATAAATATCGTATAATAATTTATATAAAGTTAAATAACAAAATAAATAAATCATATTTATCTATGATATGTCTATGATGGCAAGGCCTGTAATAAACGCAGAATCAATCAGCTATACAAGCAAGAAACGGCACAGTATCACAAGTCTTTATTACCTTTTTTTATGTATTTTATCAAATTAATATATTTTTCCATTAATACGATCTTTTGGTAACAGTAGGCGCTTCTTGTATACAGTGTAGATACTCTGTCTGTATCCCTGAGGCAATTTTTCAAATTGAAGCTACCCCCCTCGTAGACCATTCATCACACTCGGAGGGTCCTCCCGAGCGAGCGTTAAACATCCTGACGATAGATCCTTGTTAACGGCTCTTCGCTAAATATGTACAAATAGTCTTCTACCGTCGTGTACGTAATTGGCTGTCCCAATTTCCCACTCTCCCTCACCCAATTCCCTTAATGCAGAAGGGGGGGGGGATTCGAGGGAAAAGTTACCTCGGATCGGGAAAAAGTTTCCAATCCGATTTCCTGCAGATTCTTATCAATATTACTAAATTTCCATAATAAGAAGGAGAGTTTAAAAATCTTGGCACTCGGCGATTCTTTATAAGCGTTTTATTAAATTTATAATTAAACTGTATTTTAGATATTTTCCCCGAATAATATTAGTTGACCTTATCGTTCCTTCCTAAGAAGAATATCATAACTCAAAAAACCTAATTTTTCAAAGGAAGTATTTGAATGTTTCATGTGAGTTTAAAAAGAATAGGTACTAGCTAAGCAAAGCATTTTAATTATACGATGTTATTGACATCCTTTATTAACTATTAGAATATTTTTAAGAGCTTGAAACTTTTTCGATTTTAATTAAGGCCACAATTCCTTAAAACTTCAAGTTCAAATATTATGGAAATATAATATCACATATGTCGTTCCTGAATTAAAAAGCTTCAAACAATACAATTGCTACTGAAGGTTTTTTTTGTAAATGTATTTATTGAAATTTACAACTGTATATTGAATGCATCAAGTAAATACAATGAAAGATAAATAATGTCCCGAGATCAAGACAAGTAGAGAAAACACCCAGTGGTAGTACTCAAATAAAAAGTTCGACTTAAAAGGGCACGAAGTCATCTTCTTTTCAGATGTCTTGTAGGATTATCAGGAATTGAAGAGGTTGTTAGGTTTGAAACTAGTGGGTTTGGGTGGGAATGAAGTTTGTCATGAAAAGATTGATATCGGATTCGGGCCAAATTAGCGAAAAATGGGACATTAGGGTCATTACGGATAACTTTGTTCGTTCAATGCAATGCAAAGAAAGGAGCATTGAGGAATTTACGAAGGATTTTGGATTCTAAGGATTGAATACGAGAGGAATTCGATGGCTTAGTGGAGCCTCAAAGCTCTACTCCATCAGTCCAGATGGGTCTAATGATTGTTATGTTTATGAGTCTTTTGTAATTATTTGGGAGATTAGAGCGTTTGTCTAGTAAATGTTGGAGTAGCCTGAAACCTTGTTGTTTCAGCCTAGTTTGAGGATTCCAAGTTAAGCGTTTGTCAAGGTGTATTCCTAAGTACTGGACCTGTTCTACAGGAATCAGTGGGATGTTATTAAACGATGTAGGAGGCCAGGAAGTCGTTGATTGACGACGGAGGACACTAAAGGCTTAAATCAAAATAGGCAATTTGTTACATCGTTTTTTTTTTAGGAACAATATCTATATACATAATTGTATTAACTCATAATTTATTTTTAAAGCAGACATGGGGTTATGAAGAAAACAAGTGTGACTCAAATATAAACTCAGTCCTATCTACAAGTTAATGTGTTAATAAACGCTCAAGGGACTTCGGACTTAAAGGTGGAGGAGTTATGGTATCGATTGATGATTTAAGGATTATTTATATGATAATGGGTTCATAAATTCCATAAATATTCCACCTTAACCCCCCCCCCCTTACACACATAAAACTTCTAGATCAAACACGATACAACTCAAAATATGACTTCATTAAAAATAAAACCATTTTGGAAATTTATATCAGATAGGCCGTTCTTGAATTAAAAAGTCTCAAACGACACATTAGTTACTGAAAGGTTAACTATAAAATTCCAAATTTTGAGTTATTTCGTTTGAAGGAGTGATATATGGGGAAGAAAATGGCGGAGGCCAGAAAATTCTTTAGTTAGGATTGAACAATTAATTGGAATGCCACGATGTAGGTATTCTTCAGGACTAGATATACAAGATACAAACAAATTAACATAATCTATAAAACTTGTAGAGAATAGATAAAATACATTATAGAACAATGGTTTTCGATAATCCAATGTGGTTTGAAATTTCGGCTTTCAAATAAATAGTTCAACTCTATTTAAGGAAATATTTCTGTGACTATTTCTTTCTCGTTTAGGATTTTTTGTATTTAAAGAAAAGAAAAAAAAATTCACGTTATCTGTACAATCTCGTGTTTATATGATCCACTAGTGTAGCTAATATTGTAAGAAATTCAATTGCGACTATTCTATTAGTTTTTGCTAAGGTTGCTGTAAACATATTTTCGGCTATTATATATATATTTTTATATTATATTTTAAATATAAATATATTTATTTTAATAATGTACTAAAACATTTATTTAAGAACGATATATCTGATATTCAGTTTCTAGCAATTTTTTTTTTTTTAATAAAGTCCTATCATGAGTTTTATAACGTTTGATCTTGGAGTTTTACTGGCAGAATGTCATAAGTTACAATCAAAAAAGTTTTTGAAAAAACCTTTTGAAAATTTTCTATCTAGTAGTTAATAAGAGAATTTCAATAAGATCATGACCGTAGGAATACTTTGCTTTATCAATACCTAAATTTTTATTTCATTAACTCAAATACCATTATTGAAAAAAAAAAATTTTTATTTTTTTTTATTTAATTCAATGATATTTACAACTATAATGGTATTATATCAAGTAAATGTGCAAAAATGTATAATATGACATGAAAACACTTGTGGAGAAACTACCCATCGATAGCACTCCAATAAAGTTCTATAGTAGATGATCTCGAGGCCATCTTCTTTTCAGGCGCCTCGGAGGGTTATCAGGAATAGTATGGGAAGCAAGCTGAGAGACTAGCGGATTCAAGTGCGTATGGAGCTTGTTATGGAAGGATAGGTATCTAGTTTGGGCCAAATCAGTAACATATGGGATATTAAGATCATGATGGATGAGTTTGTTTGTGACATAATAAGGAGCATTGAGGATTTTACGAAGGATTTTGGATTGCAAGGATTGGATACGAGATGAATTGGATGGTTTAGTAGAGCCCCAAAGCTCAACTCCGTATGCCCAAATAGGTCTGATGACTGTCATGTAAATAAGTCTTTTGTAATTAATTGGTAGCTTAGAGCGTTTGTCCAGTAAGTGTTGAAGTAGGCGAAAACGTCGAGCAGTTTCTTGTCTTTTCAGTCTTGTATGAGGATTCCAAGTGAGACGTTTATCCAGATGGAGTCCTAGGTAACGTATCTGTTCGACAGGGTTCAGTGGTGTATTATTAAACGATACAGTAGGACAGGAATTCGTAGGTTTACGACGAAGGGTGAAGGTAATTTGATGGGATTTGTTAGGATTTATTTTAATCCTCCAATTTTGACACCATTCTTGTAGGTGTGAGATATGGGATTGAAGAGATTGGGATGCAACAAATGGATCCTTATTAACTGATAACACACATGTGTCATCAGCGTAAGTAGTGAGGACAGTGCTTGGATGGGTTGGGATGTCAGCTTATTGAAAAATTAGTTTTTTTTAGTTATGATATTGTTCTTTTAAAGGAGCGAAATAAGCTAACTCAGTTATTATTTGGTTATTTTTTTAAAAATGTATTCCAGTTTGAGAATATATAGTTTTTTTTTTAATATATGGTCGCAGTAAAAACAATACCGCCTATCTACAACTTTTGGTGAAAATGAGTTAGTAACGGTAACGCATTCTACAGGTTGAATTACAGAAGAAAAGTTTTCAAGGTTGAACGAAAGGTAGTGCTATAATTAGCAATTGAAAGATATACGATATACATAAGATAATATAACATATGGCTTGGTTTTTTCTCCCATGTAAAATCACCTAAAGTGTACATAGGCGGTATTGTTTCATCAGCGACGATATGTTGTATAAGATCTTTTTTTTTCGTAACATGAGTCCGTGAAAATATATTTTTTTTCTAATGGCCTTCAGGACATTCCAAAAAATACCGGATCGAAGCTTTTTGCCCCGAACGAAATACGAGCTCCGATAAAGTAGCTTTGCCAGTAAGTTACCCGGGGTTGTTTTTTCGGTCAACTTTATCATCATCCTGGCTTTTGTGGTCACAATAAAATACGTACTAAATACCCAATCAAACCGATTCTTCTATTTCTATTGTTTTATCGCTTTCAGTTTGTGTATGTTATTTCTATCGTCATTAAAAGTCCGTATGATGTATCATTGGATTGAATTGTGTCTTAGTTTCATTTAATATAATGTATTTTTTTTTTACACACCTTGATGAGAATTCTTCAATAAAGAGAGAACAATGACTTAATATTGACTGATATTTTTTTTAACGAAGCAAAGCTAAATTTTTCTGAAAGCTTCAGTAATAAATTAAAATTGAAAAAATGTAGGAAAAGAAATATTAAGCATAATTATAAAATAGAGAACTACATTTTAAAATTAATAAAATATATAATAATTAAGAAATGACTGAGTTATTAGAAGGTTGTTACTTAAAACAGTTGAACATTTCTATTAGGATTTTTTTTTATTTCAACAATTTTTATGACATTTCTTATTTTAAATATTTATATATATACTTATTAAATATTAAATATATACTTATAAATAATGTTTATAAGTAGGTACTTTAAGCACATTTGAATAATAATAATCTAGAATTGAGATAGAAGTATCAGAATGATAAAATCAACAATTAAATAAATCATATCATCTGATAGAAATCAGAGGAAGAAAATCGGACGATTAAACACGATGATCAGTTATCCTATATACTACTCGCCGCCCCATCTACTGCAGCTAAACAAGCAACTTGACTACTTAAGGTAGGGACTTAAGGAGCAGATACTTATCATTCTTAGTAAGCACTCTGAGAAGCGATGGAGTCAAGTAATAATTCCTTCTTACTTGGGACTTACTCTCCCTCCCCCCCCCAGTTATTTACTCCAAACGATATTTTGGTCCATTACCCCTTCACTACTACTTTATCACTTTACCTTTCTTTGCCAGTTACACTGCACTTTACCCTTAAGTTGCCAGTGGCCTGTTTCACTAAAGAAAAATAGTTTAACTTAAGACGTATGAGAAAAAGGCATAAATATTTTTTTTAATTTTGGAGACAAGTTTATAAATTTTTTAAAAAATAGTACTTAATTAGGTATTGAATCGTAAGTTAAACCACAAATAAGAAAATATTAATTAAAAAAAGAATTCTACATTTTTATGAAAGACCCGGGCTCGAGTCCCGGTCCTGGACATATCTTTTTTTTTTCAAATAAAAATATTTAAAAATTAATAAAATCAACAACTAATATAATAAAATAAATTATAATGATTATAATGACGTATGTCAACAAGATCCAAATTAAATAAATGTTCAAAGAACATTCTTCCCCTCGTCAATGTATACCCCCATGTGAGCCCCAGGAGGGTCCTAGATCTAGATGATCCATTTCAGGCTGCAAACAGACTAAATAAAACTCTTGCCCGCAGCGGGATTCGAACCAGGATTTACGGTATGACCAATGAGCCACTACGCTCCCTACTAATTAATTAGTGATATAAAATATTATTATAAGTTGAACTGAACCAGGTACTGAACGTTTTAGTGTTATTCTAAAAACAAATATCATGAAAAGTTTATTTTTATTGTAGGTTTGATTTATAGATTAAAATAATATATCGTTTATTTTTAAAACTTGTTAATAATATATCACTGTATTTTCTTTATTGAAATACAAAATCGAAATACTGGAATAGAATGCAACTTGTTAGCTATGCATTTCATTTAAATTCAGAACCATTGCTTTATATTGCGTAAAGGTTCAAAGAAGTCAGAAACGTTATATAAGTCAGGATAACTATGTATCATGAAGAAATTTTATTGCTATTTTTACATTACTATTTATTTTTTTTATTAAAACAATCTTCGTTTATTATTTTGGAAAATTTGTCAACATTATTGTTATTGTTATTTTTGGCTCTGACATTTTTCCCTTACTGATATTATCACTTTTTAATAAAAAACTGATTTTACGTATTGGTTTTTTAATTTTTAATTTGATTATGGTAGATTTAAATGAAAAGTTTTAGTATGTAAATATAAATAAAATATAGTATAAAATGAGACCAAACTTTTAACTATTAACAAAAGGACCATGGAGGATAATTGACCTCGAAGTAACAATTTTTAGAAAATGACAATAAATAATAAAAAGGTATCTATACTTACTTCTTTTTATGGACAGTTTTTATAAATTTGTATTTGTTATATTGTTGTTATTGTGTTTAATAATTTACAGAGAAATGTGACTTGTAACTCTTTTCAAGATGATAAAGATGAAATGATACAAAAATTTCTTAGGTGGATTGAAAATGACATGTAGTTGTCGAAACGTTTCATATAATAAAGTTGAATATCATAAAAGACTGAAAAAAGGTTTTCATTCGGAGAAGGAATTATTAGATAAAAAACTGGTTTGTTCCCCAGTCCAAGAGGCGAAAAAAATTTAAGTTAAGGACAACAATAAAATCGGAAATAAGAATTTAAATAACTGGGTAGTGGAAAAGTACTAAATGTTGCGTTACTGCATTTTTAATAATTGAAAAAAACATCAGGTTTTCTTATCATATAGAAAAATATATCAGTATCTATTTTAAATCTATCTGAATCTATTGAATATCAGTAGTAGACAGTGCTCCGAACAAAATTAATTTCTAATCCGGGGCTATTAGAATTTCTTGTTCTGATAATCCGCTTGTGAATTATCAAACTAGTAATTAACTCGTAGAGCTGATCATTCCACCAGTCCACTCCATCCATCCCTCCATCTCACTCCATTCCTCTGGTGGGGAGAGGCTAAAAATGGCATCATTTCGGCGCCGCTCGTAGAGATAAGGTGGGGCAAATATAACTGATGGATATTACTTCAATGTCGCTATATCTGCCGCCAGCTAAAGTGGTTTCTACATTTGTTCCATCAAATGGGTTTGTCTGAGTGATGTCAATCGATTATTCCCTAGCAACTAACATCGAGTTTATATATATTTTCTGTTTGACAAACTAAATTGGATATAGTTTAACAGCTAAGCTATTTGAACACCAAGTAAAAGGGAATGGCTTCAGAAAAAGGGTTGTAGAAAATAAAAAGATATTAAGAAAATTAGAAAAATCATCATTAAATATTTATATAAAATTCACAATTACAATAAAGCATATACCATCACATCTTATATTTTCAAATAATTCTTGGCAATGATATTATTTTTGATTCATTTGGAAATTTTAAATGAATAATACTAAATTTTATTATAAGGAATGGCTTAGTGGCCAAGAGCTGAGTTGCTGCACCAAAATCCAGGGTTCAAATCTGGATGTGGCAGTATTTAATCTGTTAACAGCCGAGAATTCTTTGGGATTTGTGACCCTTCTTGGGCTTATCCAGCCACTATAAAGCTGGGGGTAATCTGGCGGCTAAGCATTAGGAGAAATCACCTCTCTGGAAAATAAACAGTACAGTCTCTACCAGAAACTTGACTCAAGATCCTTCATGGATTAGAGCAGAACTAAGAATCGTAGTTTGTAATGCTTAATTTTATATTATTAATATTTTGCCACATACACTATTTAATTTGCACTTATCAGTCAAAATAATGAAGAACAAGTTAAACAGATAAGGAAGATATATGCTAAGCCAATTAGAGCCACCAAAAATACCAGTGGCTAAGATGAAACTATAAGACCTTAAAGAAAAGGTAACCTAGTCAAAAGCCGGCCAATCTAGGCCTACCCAATCAAAAAGCACCTGATCAGATCATTTGAAGAATATGTTCCGCCCCCGGAGCCGAATAAATATAAATACCGAACTATAGAAGGACGTTTTCAGTCTCAGATTATGCCCAGAGGAACCAAACGAAACGTCAAAGAATTTGAAGACACGGTCTAAACCAGAAGAAATGCGTAATTAATGGATTAAAACCCTCTTGAGCTATTTTAAAAGTTATTATTGTATAGAATATTTGGTCTAAAAAGACAGGATTCGTCATTTTTTTTTGCTTGTGACATCGGTGGTAACTTGAAGCTATAAACTATACACCATAAAAACGAATCAGAAGCTACGACTTTTTCACTTTCTTTATTACATTTCTCTCTCTCTCTTATTACAAGATGAAATGAGAAATAGTAATGAAAGGTTTTTCTTAGTTTATATTAAAGTTATTTCTTTCCCTTCGTGGGTTTAGATTCTCTCCTGCACAAGAGAATATAACAAAGGAGGATGATAAGAAGGATTGTGATTACAGCTGGAGAAAGATGGAGTGACGTCACAATATGCCATTAGAGCAGGAGCTAGGTGTACAAAGGACATTTCTTCGGAGGCGTCGGCTTTTATAGAGGTTTATTTATTGTTATCATTATTTATCCTGGCTTATCACACTGATTTTTGAGGCTCGGGGCTACTCAAGGTTTGTTCTATTCTTGTCTTTTTATTGTATTTGAATGAAAGGAAATGACACGATTCTGACGAAAAAACAATCACCAATTAATAATTATGGCCTTTATGCTAAGTATTTGTAGGTCAAGATATAAGCTTAAAAATTAAAATTAAAAAAAAAAAGATTGTAAGAATAAAATTAAGGTAATCGAATCCATTTATGATTAAATGAATACATAGGCGTTGAATTTATACCTATGTATAATTTATTGAAACCTGCACAGCCGTTGTTCAAGAAAAAGTACAGTCTCTACCATATACTGAACCACTGATCCTTCTTAGGTTTTTGTGGTACAGGTTATGCGTTCTTGTGTACCCAGGGCAATTACAAACATGAAAAAGTTCTTCTGCATCACAACTATTAACAATATATATATCTAAATATACCTCAACTGACGGTTTACTCATTGTCTTTTGTTTTTGTAAAATTTTAATTATTTTTATTCTATATATAATTCTATATTTCTATATTCTAATTTTTTTAATCATCACACGTTGATTCGTTCATCAATATGCCTTATAGGAAAAATGTGTAAAATATTGGAAACACCTAATTGCTCTCACATTTTAAGCGACACGTGTCGACCATCCCCACTAGGGGCTATTAAGTATTCCTATTAATTGGGAAACATGGAATATCAGTTTCAGGACTCAAAAAAGTGAATTAAAATTTTAACGAACAGGAAACTTCGTATAACATAAACTGAAAATGTAATTAATTTATAATCTGGACATAATAGGATGTAAATAGTTGGGGGTGCAGTCAAGAAAACACAGCAAATAAGTGAAACTTATTGTATTTTATATGTGCCGACGTTTCATTCTTTCATTCTTCATTCATTCCTGTTCTTTACTTTCTACAATATTCTTCTCTATTTATTCTTAGGTATCATAATTTTTAATTCATGTTCTTTCATTTCACTTATGGTACTCCCCAGGAGTCCATTTTCATACTATTTTTTTCTCTGCAATACAATTCTATCTTTATTATTCTAAGTTTTCCATACTCGTTATATTTATATCTTTTTCATTTTATTTTTTCTGTTTAACTTCATTTCTCTCTTTGTATTTTGTTTTGCATTATCACCTTTCTATACATCTACTATGTAATCATCTTTATTCATATATCCTTTCATTATATATCCTTCACTTTTTTCGCTCAATTTTTTCTATATCTCTACATTCTGTTATGTTTTCTGTATCTCTATCTTATTTATTTTTACAGTCTATTCTGTTTTCTCATAGCCCTGAAGATGACCTACACAGTAGGTCGAAACGTCGGCACATATAAAATACAATAAGTTTCACTTATTTGCTGTGTTTTCTTGACTGCACCCCCAACTATTTACATCCTATTATAGTATCTACCAGTCAACGAATTTCTTTCCTATATAATCTGGACGTAATGAATATATTTATGACAAAGATTCTCATATTTCAATTATAGAAGATCTTATAAAACGTCATCTGGTTTTGAATTATTCATATTAGTGTATAGTATTTGTTATACCACAAAAAATATCAACCCAATCAACAAAACAAACCCTTCAGTCTCAAAATAACTGAAACCAAAACAACCTGTAGATGTTTCACCTAATCCTGCATCCTTAAGACTACACTTCACAAGGAAATCACATCAAATAAGACAAACTGCAGACATCTCACACCAACAGTACAAAACACTTTGAAATAGAGACCAAATCTATACCTCTGTTTGATGGGTATTTTAAAAAGGGTTTATGACTATAATTATAAAAGAAGGTCACCGTTTCACAGAAAATGAACACCCGTAAAACCCGTAAAAGAAAATAATCGAACACAAAGTAGGGAGCTTAGAAGAGATTTAAATGGTCACCTGTGGTGTAATGGTTAGGATTAGATCGTACTGAACTTAAAATCAAGGGTTCGCAGCCCAGCAGATGGCCTTAGTATTTTTTTAAATCGAGTAAAAAATCTTTAGTTATGCATTCCTTCAGGAGGGCGTAAAATAGAGATCCCCGAACCTCTGCGGTTTCAGATAATCGTTAAAGAACAATATCCTAATTATACTTGAATACGCAAAATTTATTACACTCATTGAAGTCATAGAATCATATTTGAAATGGTAGCAAGTTACGTTAAATGAATAAATGAACATGATATATGACTATTCATGTTTTATACTATTTTATAATTATTATCTATTTTTTTCTCGCATTTGCGGGTTCAAAACGGAGATGGGTGACAAGTCCAAACATCTGCAGTAATTATTTTTTGATTTTTATATTTTTCATCTTTGAAATTTTCTAACGATCCTGGCTGTGTCTAGGAGAACTCCCTGTTAAATCTCCTTTAAACCTCGACCGAAATCCCCAGATCCTCAATGCCCTCCACCGTGGATATAGGAACCAATCCATTCATGGATATTATAATAGGTGTTACCACCACGCTTTCCATATGGTATAGCTCCTTTAGCTCAGCCGCAAGTTCTTGATACTTTTGAAGTTTCTCTCCAACAGTTGAGTTTATATTATTGACGATAGGGATCGTATTATCAATTATACTTACTTTCCTCTCACTCGACTTTATAAGGAGGAAATCTGGTATATTATGATGCACAGTGTGGTCTGTTATAGTGGGTCCATATAGCTTTAGGAGACCTTTTTTTAGAAGTCTATTGGGATGATACTTATGATATGGTACCTTTACATCTAGAAGGTAGTATTTTACCGCCACGGCTTGATGTAAAATTTTGCCCACATTGCCTCTGGAAAAATTCAGTGCCAGCCAACACTCCACATCCACCAGTGATGTGTTGTATTGACTCCAATGTAGCCGAGACTAGCCGACATTCATGTAGCGTCGATGCGCCTTTTAGAACATGCCTTCTATATGATCTGGTGGCGATAACTTGGTCTTGAATGGCGATAACAAGCCCCTCTGTCTCGGAGGATATCTTATATCTCCTTGTCAATGGAGCTATCATTTACTTTGTGATATAATCTACCATGTAAAGACTTTGTTTTCCATTCCGTCAACCGTTCATTTTATCTAAGAACTACTGGTTCCCCATCTATTCTTAGATTTAGTGCAGTTAGACCAGAATCCATCCTTGAAATAGTGACATAAACTCCATCTGTTTTTGTGAGGAAATATGGGGGTAGGGCCACTTTATGCTTGCTGCAAGCTTCTTCGATACTTCTCAAGCAACGTCCTCCTTCTTTCTTGGGCATGTACAGTCGAGCTTTCGATGATATTGGGTGGTGGGCCCGTTCTTGTGTGACAGTTGTTCTCACAAGACGATCCATCTCCAGTAGGCTGGTGTTTGACCATAGCAATATCCCGAAACTATAACTCGGAGCAGGTATAGCCCAGGTGTTTATGGCCTTGATTTTTCTCTTTCCAGGTAGCTGAGTTTTAAGGACTTTTCATGATCTAATTTTGAGGATTGTTAGAAGCTCTTATTGCATGTCCTTTCGGGAATTTTTAAGCCAATTATTATTGTTATTTGTCGTGAAGCTTTCAAACTAGAAGACGCTAAACAAAGATGGTTCACGTTTGGGGTTTCTTGTTCTTCTTATTTGCCTTCCATGTTTTCATCATTTGCGAGAATTCAGGTTTTCTTTCTTCGCACCCAAATTTTATTATTATTTATTCATATTATTATTGTTTATTTATACGTTTTCAAGCTCATGTAAGTTGACTAAGCCCTATTAAATAAATAATATCAAGTGCCAACAGATAGAGGGTCTTTTTTCAGGCGAAGCCTATCTTGGAAATGGTCAACAAAAAAGTGAATGCAGATCCTGGAGCTGAGCCAGGGTTTGGGTTCGCAGGTCATCCGCATCCTCTTCAGATCTACATCGCGCTCTTTACTGGAGGAGGAAGGTCTTTTTTTAATATTTGACTGTATTATTTAAAGCTCTCGAATAATATTAGTCGACAAATATTTTAGTATTTTTATATTTATATTGTATATTAAAGAACCCGCTCGACGTTTCAGGCTACTTCAACATTTACTAGACAAACGCTCTAAGACTCATCTACATGACCATCATACGACCTATTTGGACTTACGGAGTATAGCTTTAGGCTCCACTAAGCCATAAAATTCTTCTCGTATCCAATCCCTACAATCCCAAATCATTCGTAAAATCCTCAATGCTCCTTATTTTGTTAAGAATAAAGTCATCCACAATGACCTTAATGTCCCATTTGTTGCTGATTTGGCCCGAACCCGCTATCTATTCGTTCATAACAAACTTCATTTCCACTCAAACCCTCTAGTTTCAAACCTAGCTTCCTCTTCAATTCCCAATAATCCTCCGAGGCGTCTGAAAAGAAGATGGCCCCGTGACCTTCTTAGTCGAACGTGTTATTTGAGTACTACCAGTGGGTAGTTTCTCTACTTGTCATTTTCACACGTCATTGTATATCGCTTAGCCTATTTACTTGATGTATTATTGTAATACAGTTGTAAATATCAATAAATAAAAAAATAATGTATATTAAAAAGTGAGAAGTTGAGAAACCTATGTTTTTGTGAAAAAATGAGATTTATGTTGTACCTAATGGCTGAGTTTACACTGTCTGAAATCCAACGGTTGTGCAGTAATGTGTGAAACAGAGATCACTATCGATTGCTAAGTTTTCGCCATTAAGTATACCTACGTTATAAAGGATAGGTGAGCCCCATGAGAGCCCACAGATGCAACGAGGTTGATCTATGACAGTTAAATATTAAATAATTTATTAACCACAATCGACTTCTAGGCCGATCTAGAGATGCAGCGCAATTCACAGTGAGGTGCTCCACTCCGCTTACTTTATTGAAAATATTACATCTACCAAACCTCAGGAGTTAATGGCTATATAACAGTCTTTTTGAACCCGGGAGTTTTTTAAAACATATTTTAAATTTAAAACTTTTCAATATAACATAAAACGTACGAGTATACGTGTACGTATACATATTGTAATAAATACAGATAAACACGTAACACTTGCTTGTCATCAATATTTCTTCTGGTATCTACAGTGTCGTCAATTTCTTTGCCAAAGTTTTTGTAGACATGCTGTTAGTTTCCACAAGCGCTACTGAACGCATTAGACGAAACTGTCGAACTTAAAAGAAATATTTGATGAATGAATTAAAAATAATGACCATAGCAATTTAATGGAGTATTTATATACTAGTTTTTTTAATAAAATAAAAACAAAAATAGTCAATATTGAAATAATAGCAAGGCTTTATGCCGTAGCACTAAACTCTGTTTATGATCATTCATCCACGGGCTACAATCCAAGCCCAAATCTGTTATAGTCCCGGATCCATGGTCCATTTTGGCACTTGATTACTATCAAGCTGAATCTTCGTGAATAGCTTCATTTTGATGAGACGCCCAACATTTTCCTGTGCGGCAATTCTAGATTGTGGTAGCTAATAGAGGTAGCAAGGATAAAATATGTCGATTTGATGAATCTCAAAAATTTATTACTAACTGAGTTTTTTTTTTGTTAAATCTCAAGATAATTATCAAAATTAATTGAAAAAATATTTGTCCTACAAAATGTATGGTTTGATCAAGGAGTCCCCTCCTTCCAAGGTGTATCGATAACAAGGTCATCAAAAATGATTACTGACCAGCTGTTTTTTTTTTACTTCTTCTTCTTTTTTGTCTTCGTCATTCTTTTTTGTCGTGTTTTTTTTTTACTTCTTATTTTTTGTCTTGAGATTTAACAAAAAAAAAAAACCCAGTTAGTAATAAATTTTTGAGAATCATCAAATTGACATATTTTATCCTTGCTGCCTCTGTTATCTATCACAATCGAGAATTTCCGCACAGGAAATTCTTGGGCATCTAATCAAAACGAAGCTAATCACGAAGATTCAGCTTGATAGTAATCAAGTGCAAACCTGGACTATTAGGGGTTGTTTAGTTTATCTTAATGCTATCTTCCCGACTTGGTTCTCTCCTCTCACGTTTTCTTGTCTGCTCAGCACTTATAATTTTTTTAGGAATTCGTTTGTTGCTTAGCCCAACGGCTAGCCTAATCAACCCCCGCGACGCTATCGATTTAATTATATTGACCGGATGCAGTTTCAATAATAGATCGTCGATTTTTAATACTTCGTATTGTGAACGATTGATATGAATTTTCCCTACCAGGTATTCACCCATGCATCTATTTCCGTAATACAATATCAATTTGTATATCTCAGATATAACATGCTTACTGGAAAAGATTTTTATTATGTCTGGGATTCCTTAAACCTCCTGGTCTAAGTTAATTAAAGTATCATTTATTTTCTCTACTCCTTGTTGAAAAATCTTTCGCCCGAATGTAAAATATAAATGACTTTTCCTTTAAATATGTAAATATACGGTCCAGCAGTCATGTGGGATTCATTCTTAAAAGGTAGTCATAGAATGATATTCTTCTTTTTCTCATAACATCTGATATTTTCGGAACATGAGTGTACAGCTCATCGTTATGTCACCGTCTGTATTAACCTTGGTCTTTAATTGGGCCTAGAATTTCCCTTAGGATCTTTCTTTCTTTGGTCTCCAATTTTTCTACCAGCCCTTTCTTGTTCACAATTAGGCATTCCGCAGCATATAAGACCTCTGGTCGTACAACAGTGCAACAATGCGTGAGTTTTGACTTTTGTTAAAAATATACATGGTCAGTTGGTATGCTGTTCACATATTATATTATATATTAGAATTAGAAGGTTGATAAATTAGAAGGTTAAAATGATAAATTAGAAGGTTAAAATCAAATGTCGTTTGAAGATAAATGCCGTAAATCCTAATTTGGCACATCTGAGCAATGCAGAAACGTAGAGTGAACTAATAAAATATGGTTGCGATTCTATAATTTAAAACTCTAATAAACGGGTCAAATCGCTTGCAGGAAAACAAAACTCACATTTAGATTCGATGCACCTATAGTAAAAGAACTCGAATGAATTGGTTTCAAATGCAATAGAAATGAAATAATTACTA
Organism: Troilus luridus; assembly: GCA_964056705.1. NCBI lineage: Eukaryota > Metazoa > Arthropoda > Insecta > Hemiptera > Pentatomidae > Troilus > Troilus luridus. Next base: position 101,849,789 of record OZ057416.1, on the reverse strand, counting down.
CATAAAAATCTATATTCATGTTATTCAAAATTAATTAACTCTTACTTAGAACAAAAATATATAAAAAATAAAATAAATAAAAACCACGAAAATATTCATGATTATTCAAATTATGCTGTAGCAGATAGTTTATTTAATCTATCAAAGAGATGGTTCCTGTCGGATCTGGATACTCTCTTGAGGATCACCCAGCTTCTATAAATGGGGTCCTCTCAATTCGGGGAAAAACCTGACTGTTGATTGTAATCATAGACAAGTCACCTACTTGCTGAAACTTGTCCTAAAATTAGTATAGTCTCTTCAACTTTTTTTTCCTACACAGAGTTAGTCCATAGATTTTTTTTTCTAGATGTAAAGAAACTAAATACTTGCTAATTTCAATTAACTTCATCCCAAAAACACTATAAAGAGATAAAAATTTTACAAATGTTAACTCTCAGTCTTAGATATTATTAAGAAAATATTGTGATTATTTTTTAAATCTTACGGGACTGATTGTTCGAAGATATCTTTCCATGCCAATTTCATTGATAAATAATTACAGAACTGTTGCTAATGTAATTTAATGTTATAACCTATAATTTGTTTTATTAAGTTTGGTATAGTACGTATAATCCTTAGCTTACACGTAACTTGGTAGATCCGGCAGTTATAGTCTCTTGAGCTACTAAGTTCATCAAGGGTCCGGACTCCCACCTCCTCCAACACGTACCAAAAATGAGCCAGTCTTCTTTAGCCTCTAGCCTTCCTTACGTGACTCGACTTCCTCCCTAGGAGGGATAAATCCAGGATCAGAAAGTTCTTCGTAACTCGAGGACGGCCGCTAATCTTGCTATGGAGGAGTCGGAGGTAATTGCAAAGTCCTAGGAGAGAGTATCGGCCCGGAGTGGAATATAGCCGACCTGATGTTTGTTGTTCGTTAGATGATTTAGTGAAGTACCCCAGGGGAGATCTTCCGGCTTAATTGAATTCTGTACAGCCGGGGTCATCGGCATCGCCAATTCTATCTCCCGGGCCTCTCAGGAAATGGAAAAAAGGGAATAATAAATTAATTGATTTTTTCTTCGGTTATATCAAACAGGAAGAATATGTATTATCATTTTTATGTTTAAGATAAAATTTTGTTATAGCTTTTATAAAAAAAATAGACTTATTTAAAAAATTAAACAATACGCATAACTTAAAACCATGTAACACATTTTATATGTTATTTGTATATTATTTTTAATTAGCCAGAAGTTCAAACTAAAATATACATATAATCAAAAATTAAAACGTTTAACAAGTATCTATTATATGTAATCTATTGATATGTGTAGTTAGTTGAAAAGAAGATTAGGTATATACGTGCATTTATTTACATAACTTAAATGACTCACTATATAGTTCTATTATATTTTTGTTAATTACTTGATTTTTCTTTCCATCAATAGATGAATTTAATTTATTATAATCATTATCATTTTATACCCGTTTACCGCTGACGCAGTGTGGGGTCACAGTTTGTAGAGTCTGGACCAGATGTCTCGTTCCTGGGCCAACTCTATTCTCCTACTCCAGTCCATGTCCCGTCTCCTGAGCGCCTCTTTGGCACTCTCCCCCGAAAAAATGCGCAGTCTTCCTCTTAGTCTTATTCCTTCCACGCGAACTTCGTACGTCTTCCTAGCAGTTCATTCCTGGCCCATCTTTAGGAGGTGGCCGAACCACCTTAGCTTGTGCTCCTCTAGGATGGTCTCAGCCGGGTTAACTTTGAGACCGTATGGTACTGTTACGTATCCTATCTCGTCGTGTCCTTCCTTCCTTTTTACAAAGATAACGCATCTGAATGGATTGGATCCGATTCTTGTGTTTTGAGGCGAAAGTCCACTATTCGGAAGAGTAGGAAAGGATAGGGAGGAACGTCGATTTATAAATCATCATTTTAGTTTTTCTCTTCACTTCCCTTTTACCCAGGAAACCCCTTCGAAGCCAACTAAATACTTTGCCAACTGCACCGATTCTCTGAGAAACTTCCTCATCAATGTAGCGGCTTTCGTTGAGATGAGCACCTAGATATTTGAAATAATCAATCTGATCTAATCTTTCTCCGCTCGCTCTTATCACCCTCATTAATCCCCGGGGTATCTTCCCTATCCTCATACATTTGGTACGAGGATAGGGAAAATGCCCTGAGTTATTAAATTTAATTAATACTAAGCATTATGTTCCAACCCTTTGAATATTTTATAATAGTTCATGCATATGCATTTAGGTCTTAGAAATTTAAAACAAATTTTATGAATAGACCTTATCTGAAGTAAAAGAATTGCTGGTATATCATTCCTTTAAAAGAACATCATAACTCAAAAAAACTAACTTTTTAATAAAGGATCCATGTGATTAAAAAAATAAAAGTTTTGGTATTGATAAAGCTAAGCATTACTGTAATAATGGTATTGAAATTCTTGTATCAACCATTAGTACATTTTTAAGTGCTTAATTTTTTTTTTTTTAATATCTCTCATTAACCTTCAAGTTTAATCATGATACAACTATAAATATGGCTTTATAAAAAAATAAAAAATGTAGAAAATAGACCCTTGCTTCTAAGGGTCATTTTTCTTTTGAGGAACGGTTTTTTCCAATGATCCTATTTGGATGGTATAGTTCTGGTATTCATCAGCATAGGCTAGAGAAAAAAATAGATTTTTTTTCTCAAATAAGGAGCTTTGACAATATTTGCTGTAATAATGCTTAAGGATTTCTTTCCCGTTCCTTTGGAGACTCCTTAAAGAGGCTATGTTAAAAACAGGTCCTACCGGGCTAAAGAGGATCACCGATATTAGAGACCGCTAGGGCTTAGCTCCCTTTGGCCGATGAGCGGAGGAACGGACACTAATAACTCGTCCTCACAAAGATCTTTGTGTCCTTCTTAGTCCTGGATCAGTGTCTTCTCAAAGGTTTATTGTGTACTTAATATAATGAGCTGCTGATTCCTTTGTTATCACTTCTTCATCTATCAGGTATTATATACATCAAAAGCTTATTGGGCTGGAATAGAAGAGAGTTATGACGGAAAACAATGTCAGAGTTACATAATATTGTTTCATATTATCATCAGGAAACTCCATTTCACAATAACTATCGTTGCAGCTATTATACAATATTTAATTAATTAAAAAAATATTTATTAAAATTTACAGCTGTATTATAACAATGCAACAAGCAAATATAATGGCATGGATAAAGGAAAGTAGAGAAACTTTTCCAGTAGTCAAATGATAAGGCCAGCTAAGAAGGTCACGAGGCCATCTTCGCTTCAGAAGTCCCGGAGGATTATCGGGAACTCAAGATATAACATGGTTTGAGTGGGAATAAAACTTATGATAGGATTGATATCGGGTTCAGGAAAATTAAGTAACAAATAGGACATTGAGGTCATTATGGATGGCTTTATTTGTAACAATGTAAGGAGAAGTAAGGATTTTATGAAGAATTTTGGATAGTAATGATAGGATACGAGAGGATACGAGAGGAATTCGATGGCTTAGTGGAGCCCCAAAGCTCTACTCCGTAAGTCTTATAATAATCATGTTTATGAGTCTTTTGAAATTTATTGGGAGCTTAGAGAGTTTGTATAGTAAGTGTAGAATTGGTCCGTTATACAACATTAAAATATAATTCTCTCGAGTCCAATTTAAATGAATCCCGAATAAATATTGAAATTATAATGATTTCAATTTTTAAAGAAATATTTATCTACAAAATCATTGTATTATTGTTCTGTTTAATCCTTCTGTTAGTCAAGTTCATACCTATATTTATCTGTCACAGCCGGATTAGGATCCGGAACCTTTGGCATAGCAACTCATTGGTCTTCCCTCTGACCTATGCCGCTTCTTCAAAACAAGTTATAATTATAGGAAGATCTATGATCATACTGAAATCATGTAAGAAAAATTGGATACTAAAGTATGAACACACAAATGTATTTGAAATCAATAATAATATTCCATATAATGAATATTAAGGGTAAACTCTATGTTTGTGTTTATCTTGTATGGTCTGAAGGCGGGCAATGTATGTTATTAAAAAAAAAGTTACCACTGGTACCCATGAAGGGTATTGTATGAAGGTTATGGGTTTTGGGTACTGTCACTTTGTACAAAGCTATGCAAAATCATGCTCAACCGTTTTCCTTCTAATTAAACCATATATATATATATATACATAGGTTGAAAAAGAACTTGGAGGGTTTCAGATCCAATAGTGTCAATTCACGGCTGACGTAATTGATAAAACTGCTTTGCATTATTGAATGAAGACTCTGAAACCAAAAAGAAGTACTTAAAATATAATGATATGAATATTTTTTGGTTAAAATATTTCAATACCTTTTGGATATATTTTCATCTTTAAATTTTTTTTAGATATTGACTTACGGAACTACTAATTTTCCCCCGTTATGCGACTAAAAATCATATTGTTAGGTCTCAGACAAAAGCCATTTGGCTAAATTAAAAAAAAAAAAAAAATACTCTATTTTATTGTATTGTATTATAAATATCTATAACTAATTTATTTATTTCCAATGAAAGTTTTTATCGAGTTTTTTAAGTACTAGGAATAAAAAATCATCATTAAACTGCCATAACTCCACTTGAAGCTATAATCACTTCGCTAACTTCAGACAAAAACTCGTAATCGCAATGTCTTCCTGCTCCGACCTATTGTCTTCAGCCTATTGTGTTGTACCATTTACTGAAGTGCTGTATTCTTACTCAGATTGAGATTACTTCAGTACAGGTACAATACAATTACGATATTCTACTGATGAGATTAGCTGCATAATGAACCATCTGTTAATTACAAACATTCATTTCATTCCTGTAACATATTGTAATAACCTTCAAACCGGATTTATGAATATGATTCCTTTCCATATTGTTGATATAAGTAGGTTTCTATTTAATGAAAGAAGATTTACTTGATCCTTCAATTGAAAATAAATTTTTACAGAATCAGAGAGAAAATCATATTTATCTCAAAATGCATGAGAAAAATAGAGGTAAGAACCAGACCAGATTTTATTCTGAAACGTATTTGTTTGTTTGTAATTTAACTGTATCTTTTATGCATATGTGTGTATTGGTTAACTGACTTGTCGCTGGGTAACAATAATTTAAAAATTCATGGCTTTGTATGAGAAATATTCTAATCATTCTATTCTAAATAATTCCTTTTCTATCGTCCGAAATACGACCAAATTAATTAATAAATTACTTCAGCTATTATTATACAATACGCTTTTAGTTTCACAACTTTTCAGTGACACCACTTCAGTATTTTAACGACGATATGTTGTTAATTCATGACTTTATGTCATTTTGATGTAAAATTATTATCATAATTTTTTAACTCGAAATTTCGAACAAAAAAGATGGCCAGAGAAAAAAAAACTTCTACCTGTGAACGGGTCTGGGGCTAAGTACATGGTAGAGACTGTACGGTTTCATGGAGAACGGTTCTGCAAGGACGTGACTTGTCCTAGGTCGTGCTCAACTGCCAGATTTCTCCCCTTATTTCGGGTACCCTATTTTTATAATATTTTATAGAAGCTGGGTGAGCCCCAGGAGGTACCTAGATCCCATATGATCCATCTCCGGCCGCAAACAGACTAAACAAAATTCATGTCCACTGCTGGATTCGAACCAAGATTTCCGGCATGGCAACTCAGTGCTCTACCACTGAGACACTCCGCTCCCTGATAGATGGGCTAGTGTCGTAACTTATATCGGCAATTTGAGCACTACTAGTGCCTTTACTTACTTGCCAATATATAGCATTCATAATATTAACCTATAATATTTAATACATTTTTAAGTTTCAATGAAAAATGTTCAGAAAAAACTCTGGCAATGTGACGAGAAAAAAAATGTATTGGATAATCTGTCTGCAAGCGTCTGTTTGGACTTTTTGCGTGAGATGTGCAGGCCTAGTCTTCTTTGAAGTGATTTTATTTTGGTGTGTGGAGTGATGATGTCGGAATCAGCATTACAGAGACTTAAGGCTTTGTTTTGCAGTTTCCTATTGCATCATATTATTATTTTATTTTTATTTATTTATTGATATTTAGAACTGTATTACAATAATACATCAAGTAAATGGGCTAAGCGATACATAATGACATGTGAAAATGACAAGTAGAGAAACTACCCACTGGTAGTACTCAAATCACAAGTTCAACTAAGAAGGTCACGGGGCCATCTTTTTAAGACGCCTCGGAGGATTATCGGGAATTGAAGAAGGTTTGAAACTAGAGGGTTTGAGTGGAAATGAAGTTTGTAATGAAAGGATAGATAGCGGGTTCGGGCTAAAACAAGGCCAACTATAAAAATCGTAGTTTTGAGTTAAACATCAGTATAAATTGTATTGTTTGAACCATTTCAGTTCAGGAACGGTATATCTGATCTTCCATTTTAAATATATTTTAAGTTGTATTTTGAGTTGTACCATGTTTTAATCTGATTGGTCAGTTACTAAGAGTAATGGATGAAAGGCGAGAAATAATTTGATAATTTACAATCTTTATGTATTATATTAATTGATTTGTATCTTATTTATCTACCACTGAAGAATACCTGCAATGTGTGTCGAAGTGTTGGCTTTCAAATATATAGTCCAACCCTATTTAAGAAATTAGTTTATCTGAGCCCCACCCGGATCATTTTCTATCCCATACATATCGCTGCTTTAATAGAACTACATAACTAAAAAATTCGTATTTTTGAGTTAAGCTTGCAGTAGAAATTATATGTTTTGAATGCTTTCAATCTTAAATCTTATAAGAGTTAGACACAAATAAGCCAACGTTTTGGCCTAACCTTTACCATCAAGATTGGAAAAAAAATAATAATTGACGAAAAATGTTATAACTTAAATGAAATATGATGATAATAAAACTTAATGTAATCACATGAGAAATAATATTACAATAAATATTTCATAAGGTAGAGCTAATAAAAGTTCAATGAGGTTTAAATAAATTAAAATTAAAGTGGAATGTGTTGAATTAAGGGGAACCATAAATCGCTCCATTAACTATGCAATGAAATAAACTTCAACAACGAGAAAATTAATAATTCTCCATCAACAAATCAATTAATAAGCAAAAAACTGTTGATGTAAATCACTTTAGCAATCAAAGTTTTTTCTATATGTAAATAGAATAATTTGGAATGATTCTCACTAAGGAAAAGATAAAAATAAGAAAAAACAAACAATGCACCTAAAAAATTTTTCATACGTACCTATCCGTAAATCGACTGTAATGGATACATGATTATAACGGTAATGATTGTTTTAGTACATTAATAAAATAAATTATATTAAGAATGATTAATGAATTTATTTGTTCATGGCCAAAAATATGTTTACAAAAACCTTAAAAAACTAATAGAATAGTCGTAATTGAATTGCTTAAAATATTAGATACACTAGTGCATCATATAAACACGAGATTGTACAGATTACGTAAAATACCTATACAGGAAAAAAATAGTCACTTAAATATTTCCTTGAATAGAGTTGAACTATTCAGAAAGCCAAAATTTCAATCCACATTGGATTATTCAATATTATTGTTTCTCTACATTATTCTCTACAATTTTTATAGAATATTATAGTTTGTTTGTAGTCCTGAAGAAAACCTATAACGCGGCATTCCAATAAATTGTTCCAAGTACAATCCGAAATCTGAAATTATTTTTCTGGCCTCCCCCGTTTTCTTCCCCATATATTAAAAAGAACAACGCAATAACTCAAAAATTGGCACTTTGTAGTAAATCGTTCAGTAAAAATTGTATGTTTTGAAGCTTTTCAATACAGGAACGACTTATCTGATATTCCATTTTCAACAATTTTTTTTTAATGAATTCATATTTTGAGTTGCATCATGTTTGAACTAGAAGTTTTCATGGGGATAATAACATAAGTTAAAATAAAAAACGTTTAAAAAAGTTTGTAATGGTTAATAAAATAATTTCTATACCATATGATAAATTACGTTAACCATTCAAAAATTAGGTTTTTTGAGTTATGACATTGTTCTTTAGAAGGAGCGAAGTTTTATCTTTTAATGTTCGATTCAAGTTCTATTTTTTAAAATAATTTATTGTTAATTTCGTATTTAAAGGAATAACTTCCGATCATTCTTTATTCAATTACTGGTACTAGGGTCATACAGACCGGACATGAGCAATTTGTTATTCCATTCCTCTGTTAATTGCCATGCTGTTAGCGTACATGGGGGACTAACTCTTTGATTAGCTCTTGGTTAGATATAATGAACACGTTGGTATTCCGCACGTTGGCTAGTGCACCTGATACCATCGTCATTGCTATGCCATCAAAGCAATGATGGTATCCACCAAAGAGATGTATCCGCTACTAATTATGGGTTACCTTTAGTGACGTGTTTGGATGGAATGACAAAAAAAATAAGGAATGATTGGTGTTATAAAGAAAATCGATACTTATTCATGTTGCGTAGGAAGGAAGAAAATGAGCGTAAAAATAAGTTATTACTGGCTTACTGAATTTTTCAAGGAATCAGTCTTTTTTTAAATGGATTAATTAAATCCGTATTAATTAAATATTTTTAAGCCTTAGTTCTAGGATACCTCACCATTGCCAAAGATTTTATTAACACATAATAAATAAAATAAAGTTAAAAATATGACATAAAACATCTAATATTACATAATTTCATAACCTAATTATGTTGCTACGTTAGCAACTAACTACCAGAACTAGATAATCATTTTAATCATATCATGAGCCGCAGAAGATTAGTGTTAATATAATAATAGGAAGGTATGTTAATATCATATTTTTATATAATACCGTAACTTGTTATTTTACTTTATAAGGCTTAATAATGTATTTACTAAGTTGTATTGTAAAAAAAAATAGTTAAGAACATACATTTGGGGATTATATATAACTAATTATATGCAATAAGAGAGGTTAAAGGACTATATATTTTCTCCAAAAAATATAAATTTGTATTTTACTAAACAGAGAAAATGAAATTTGGTTATTAAATTGATAGATATGTATTCTTACCATAGCGATGATTTAATTAAAATAATTACTTAATATATTGCTTTACAAATAATTGTCATGTGTGTGTGTGCACATATAAATATATTTGAATTGTTTGATGTTTAGATATTATAATTGATATTTAGATTAATAGTTTTTCATAAATGAATATTTGTATTGATAAGATGATGGATGCTCAAAGCTTTTAATTACTATTCCTAAATATTGATTCTATGGAAATAGGAGTCTAAAGAAAATTGGGATTAATCGGAAGTTAAAATAGCGTACAGATATTTAAGTAATTATTTAAAATTATAATAATAAAATTACATAAAAAAATATTTATTAGGTATGCTATATAGATTATTGATAAATAAGCGTTATTGATGATATAGTGTTTCCATCTGGGCATCTATTTCCAATATTCTTTTAAAGTTATCATGAAAAATTAAAAAAAAAATAAATAACCATATGTTTGAGGAATTGTTAATTATTAGCAACAACATTAGAAAACTCTGATAAGATTCCTTCAACTTACCTACATATGTGTCTCTCAAATTTCACATTATGAGTAATATTGTGTATCATTATTTGACATTTTAAATCATACTCATAGAAGAATATTGTAAAATAAAGAAATAAAAAAAATAAAGATATTTTTTTATTCGTATTGAAAATTTAATCCTGTAAAAATATTTAAAAAATTATTCACACGAAAAAATGACTCAAACTGTCGAAAATAAAAAAAATATACCAGTTTACCCATTCGAGACGACGTTTTTTTTCGAACACGGTCTTTATCTTTTTTGTCTTTATATTGTTCATTTTTAATAAAACAACATGTTTACAATGGAAATCACACAATTCGTAAGTAAATTCACATAAATAAGATCATTGCAGACTAGGTGTGCAGTTCGCTCCTCGGAAATTTTTTATTCCGCGGAGGGGATTGAGCACCCGGTGTACAATGTATGATAAAATGAAAATACATTATTAAAAAATTTATAAATATTTATTTCAAAAATAGTTAGATAAGATAAAGTCGTTATTTTACATTCAATAATAAAGAACAGAAATATAATGTAAAGAAAATTTTAAAAAGTTTTAAAAAAATAAGTTTTTAGATTATTTAGTACACAGTAAAAACAATGGCAAGTCGTGTTTTCCTGTGCTTTACAGATTTCAATAATTCATGAAAAATCTTATTTTGACGTCTAGTTTACTCAGAATAACTGATAATTGCACATTACTGTTATTGCACACACAGTAAAAAACACTTCGGAAATCAATTGCACACACGTAGTGGAATCGGTCTCGAATTGGTTAATATAAATTATGTAATTATTTGTTATAAATGATTATGCAAGAAATCAAGTAGCCTAGTGATTTTTTTATTTATTATTTTATTTGTTTATCCTGTTTGCCATATTATGTTTCTCTGTGTAGATTATAATATTAACGTCAGAGAAACACTTACATAGGAACGATACTAATTCCTTGGTATGATGATAGATCCTCCCAGCTACGACACAAAAGTAATCTCTCCTCACCTATAATGTATATAAACGGAAATCCCACAAGTCGGGGATAATACCCTCCCCCCGTTCTTCGGGTTAAACGGATCTCAGGGTATGTAATTACAGAAGGCTGTGATCTCCGCTTTCAACCATATCCAGTCTTTTATCTTTCCACCCTCGTTTCTGTCTTCTTTATCCCTTCTTCTGTCTTTTCAATGGCGTAACACGTCCAGGAAAAGAATTATTTTATAATAGCATTAATACAACATATATATGCATATATATGTGTGTGTTGGTGTGTTACTAACTGGGTCCTTGTAATACCGCACTCAAAACCCTTTGCTACACGTAAATATAAGGATATAATATTAAGAAGATTAGGTATGTGTATATAAGGAGGATTAAAGATCGATATAAAAAACCTAGTTCCACAAGACAACAGTGCTCTTTTATTATTTAATCTTAACTTATATACCGATGCTTTAGTTCACATATGTGTTAAGTGCCGAAAAACAAGATTTTATATGAGTCAACTTTGAGAATAATTTAACAGAAGAAATGCAGATTAAGTTTAAGCATACAATATATTTTTGAAACCTTCTCTATTCTTGAAAGCTTCTCTATTAATTTTATATCAACATATGATCTATAAATTGCTGCTAACAACTTTACAATATTATTTATATAAGAAAACCCATTTTTGAAAAATTTGCACTTAACGCATTTGTGAACTAAGGCATCGATATGTATGAATATAAATATATATATAATTATATATATATATATATATAATCAGTTATGTTAGCTTAACTTTTTTTTCCTGTTTTAGGTAAGATTTATTTTCTATTGGAACTCAGTACTTTTCGGTAAGTACAATAAGTAAGTAGTCAAACTAAAATAATTTTTTTAAAGCAAATACTATTTATTAACTTAGTAAATAGTATTTACTTCTGTAATTAAAATAGTTTCTTGCTATTCAAGAAATATTTTTTTGTTCCACACTGTCCTCAACAATATGCACTGTAAAAAAAAAGTTGAATAATATTAGTTAAAATTGCATACACGAGGAAGAAAATGGTCCGGGTCGAGGTAAAAAAAATCCTCTTATATAGGGAGAATTATTTATTGGTAAGCCAACGTTTCGACCCACATTCCAAGTCTTCTTCTGGGCTAGTTTGATCGGTGGGGGTTGACACTAAACTGTGTCAGTGTCAGCGTCAGCCTAGTGTAAAATCATTAAAGTTTAATAATTAAAACAAAATATTAAGCATTCCGTATTTTGGCACAACGGAGTTATTATTATTATCTTTATTTAATATTACGTCTTACATCAACTATCAGTCAAAATATAACGGAATGTTTCTATTGCACGAATTGAGGCCATATATGAAGATTAAGTATGATCAAAATGCGTTTTAAAATTATCATACCAAAGATTCTAAAAACATTAAGTGTTTAAATGTGGAAGAAAATGGTCCGTGTGGAAGTCAACAAATTTCTCTTAGATAGGGAGAAATGTTTATTAAATAGCGTTTCGATTCAAAATTCCGAGCCTTCATCAGGCTGAACAAAAAACCCCCACAAAATAGCATAAATAGAACAATAGGCTTTATTATATTAATATAATACAATTATATGATTTTAACCAATAAATGAACTACAGAATCCTACATGTGTGTGAACCTATACTTCTATACCTATATATTTATAAATTAAGAGCTCCACCACGCGAAACAAAAAAAAAAAGAGTAAATTGGGAAGGAAATAAAACACATGAAAGATGTTTTAACACTGACTTTATTTGCTAATCCTCTATAGTATTTATAGTGTTTACAATAGAGTTTTGGAATTAGAGGCTATACGACGTAACTCTTAACTCTTATATATATATTATATTATATATACCAATATATACACACACATACATATACATTGTAATGCTGAGATACCGAAGGAGGTAACCTTATCCTTGCTACCCTTGGAGGTGATGCATGTCCGATCCTCACGCTTGGAACCAATAAATATCAGGCGGTATCCAATTAGCTAGCTAGACCCTCCTATCTGCCTTCTCTTACCAGGAGGTCATCCATGTCTGCTGATGGTCATCTTGTAGGGCGTATATCTTATGGCCACTCCGGGGAGTGTATTGATTGAGTTTTTATTGTTTTAAGACAGTTGGAAGACGTAAAAAAGTCTATACTATTAAAATAATACCTACATTTGGAATTAAGTTATTTTATGGCCTAAACCACAAACAAGATGAAAAACAAATTTGAATATATCTGGTTTATTTATAACCTAAATTTGCAACTAATTACTGTTTTGTTCACCCAATACCTAAATAAATAATTTATGCTAGTCATTTTTAATATTGGTACTCAAGCAAATGAATGATTTCTGTTTACTTTATTTGAAAGAAGATACATTTACAATAGAAGTGGTACAAATTACGTTTAGAAAAAAAAAGCAATTTTAAACTATTTTATAACAGTATTTTAACCTATAAAATACTACTGGAGTTCAGATCTTCGCTTGAATTGCGAAACAAACCAATTATCTATAACAGCATAATAAAACCTATTTGGGCATATGGAGCAGAACTTTGGGGTTCAGCAAAACAAGTCCATACACACTGTACAAACAACATAATCCAAAATTCTCCGAGAAATTGACAATGCCCCATGGTATATCTTGAATCACAACGACACGAACATTCCCACTATAAAATCATATATTCATAAAAAATACGTAACATTTCACTCATCGACACAAAATGACCCAAATCCACTCGTTCTTCCGCTTTCCTACTCTCTGTTACCTGGACTTGATAGGAAATGATTAAAAAGACATTGGCCAAGAGACCTACTTACCTATTGACATCTTCATTATAAAACTTGATATATTTGTAGAAAAGCAAAGAGGGTAAGACTTGGATCACATTTGCTAGATGCTCAATTCTGAAGGGGCGAATGAAAATTAAATAATAAATAAATAATGAAAATAAAAATACTTGAAGTAAGATAGTGTTTACTATGCTGTATGCTCGCAATCTTCTTTTTAAAACATATTCACTGTCAACTACAGTACTATAACTATAATCATAAACTATTATAAACTAATATTAATTATTTAGTAATTATCTCTACAAGAAGTCGTGGAAAAAAATATTATCTTACAATTTGGTTGGAGAAAACCTCAACTTTGGAGAAACTCTCAATAAAATAAAATGAAACTAAAAATCATAAAAATATAGTATCTTAATTAAATTATATTAGTAATACAAAGTAATTAGGGATGAAATATTTATTTATTTATATATAGTTTTTTTTTTAAATATTGATTTGGTAAGTTTGAAAACTGTTGGAAGATGAAGTAAAATTATTTAATGGATGTCAACAATACAGCCCGCATTATTGCCACTTCCTAGAACAATTTAACTATATATATATATATATATATATATATATATATATATATATATATATATATATATATATAAACAAAATATATGAAATTGGTTTTGCCTTTTAAATGTAATATATTTATTTATTCTCCGACCCGGGATATATTTTCTCGGAAAGTGGAGGACCCGGGTTGATAGATAGAGTGAATATTGATTCAACTCGCCTGAAAACGGCAGGGGTAAAATAGAAATAAATAAAAAACAAAATATGCATACCGTGAAATTGTGAAAGGTTTGTGTTGAGAGGGTGTGAAGTGTTTAAGGTCAATTCCATCTGCTCCTCTGTTATTATTGGTACATAGGGAAAAAAAATATATTTTAGAAAACAGTTCTACATTGATAATTTTTTTTTTACTTCTTTCTAGTAAAATAAATAATAAATTATTAATAAAGGAAGCTTAGCTGCCACGTCGAAGGTCCTGAGTTCAATTCCCGCTCGCAGGCAGACTTTTATTTAATCTGTTGGCGGCCGGAGATGGATCCTATAGGATATAGGACTCTCCTGGGCTTCACCCAGCCTCTTTAAAGAAAATGTTTAAAGTCTCGAATTTTTATCATTGTATCTTATGTCATCCGGTAAGACTTCAACTTCAAACATGATACTACTCAAAATATGAATTAATTAAAAAAAAACATGTTGAAAATGGAATATCAGAAATATCGTTCTTAAATGAATGTTTTAGTACAATATTAAAATAAATAATAATAACAATGATTAATATATTTATTTGTTCTTAGCCAAAAATATGTTTACAGCAACCTCAAAGAAATAATAAAATAGTCGTAATTGAATTTCTTAAAATATTAGCTACACTAGTTGTTCATATAAACACGAGGTTGTACAGATAACGTAAGTTACAAAAAATGATTTTTTTTTATTTCCTTTCTTCAAATACAAAAATTTCTAAACGAAAAAAAAAGCCACAGAAATATTTCCTTAAATAGAGTTGAACTATTTCAAACCACATTGGATTATCAAATACCATTGTTACTATATTTTATTTTATCTATTCTATACAATTTTTATTGAAAATAAAATATCAGAAATGTTCTTGAAATAAAAATCATTAACCAATAAAATAGCTCCTGCTCAAAATGGCCAATTTTGAGTTATATCGTTCCTTTAAAAGAACGATATTACAAAATTAACATCGAAAAAACAGCTGAGTTGCCGTGCCAAAGATCCCGGGTTCAAATCCGGCTTTGAACGTGGGTAAAATCTTGCGGTTGAGCGTGATACAGGACAAATAACCTCCCTCATTAACTGTTGGCCAAGAAACAGAACTGTCTCTACCATGTATTTAACCCAAGACCTTTCATGGGTTGTAGCGGTACGGTTTATTTTATTGTTTTTAATTATACGACTTCAAATAATGAGTTCTGTCCTTTGATTATCGAACCATGTTCCATTTTTACCGAACATGTGTGATTATCTATAGTATATAAGTTATTCCGGAGCCATATAATATAAAATATTTATTGATGGGTTGGTTTTAAATAATTAAAAAACTTTGTACAATTCTCAATATATGGGTTAGTGTTTTTACACAATCACACTCATTTTGTAACTTTTTTTATTAAAAGTATTAATAGTTTTCATATTAAACAAGGTAACATTTTTAGGTAAATTCGAATTTTTTAATTTTGTTTTGGGGGGGGGGGGATTTTATCAATATTGAAGCAGGTTATGCGATATTTTAAGCTCAAGTTTGGAAGTTTATTATTTTGATGATTAATTATATGATCAACGTTGGAAATATTTTTAAAGTTCGAATTTGACATATATATTTTATTTTTCTTCTAATAATTGAAGTTATTTAATTCCTATCACACCAAATAGTCACCAATACGTACTAGAAATAGACTATTTTTTTATACATATGAAGATAAAAAGAGGAAAATTGTTTCGTTCATTTTTTTTTCTACATTAGTTTCAACGACTTTATAATGTTAAATAATTATATCTAGTAAACAACAAAGGGAGTGAAACAACAAGGGCAACGAATGGTAAATTTAGTGAGCTAATAAAAAAACATTTTGATGAAAATTCTACTGTAAAATATTCTGATAAAATCACCAAGAAAATGTTTTACGGATTCCTACATGATAGGAATTGTTCTGCTTCTTGTGCAGAGATGTTAATCGAATTAGTTCACACTCAAATACTATTTTTTTTTAAGGAATCCCCTTTGTAAAGGCTGGGAGTGCCCCAGGAGGACCTATAAATCGAGCAGGGTTCATGTGTAGCTGTTAACAGAATAAATACAGTAGACAGTTGATTATCCAAACTTTTTTTTAAATATTTATTCTTATATAATATTGCTTCAATTCACAAAAATTATATACTGTGCCATAAAGACCAGACTCAAATTTAAGAATACAAAGAAAATTGGTAAATTAAATGCTAATTTAGACTAAGAAATTATATTGTTAAGGCTCTCGTCTATGGTCGTAACGTGCTTACTAAACATTTCCCAGGCCCAGGTAATAAGACCGGATATTACTCAGGGTTTTTTCAATTCCTTCCCGAGATTAATTGAACAATTGATTAATGGTTATTTTATTTCAAGAATTAGCCAATTAAATATTTTCTTTTTCCTTTGCACGTTTCGATCACGAAGTAGATGGGATAGTGCATTTTATTTTTAAATTATCTATCTTATTTTTATTAGTATTTATTTTGTCGAGGGTGAATTTTTGTTTAAAACAGTAGTTATTATTTTATTAATCCCTTTTAGGAATGTTATTGATGGTAGTTGAGTGTAATTTTATTTTAATATCGTAGAGATTTTTTTTTATATATGGATGTTTTGGTTTCATTTCTTTAACAAGTTTCCCTATGTGTCCTCGACTGTACCATGTCCCCACATAGCCCTTTTCAGATGTCCATGAAGTCTAAGAGAGAAGCCGCATGTAACAATTTATTTTCTGCTTTTTAGGTTGGCTAGCTACAGGAGTCCGTGTTTTTTTTATAATTTATTTTTTGCAAAATATACGAAACTCCCTAGTTGATTCTGCCAGTAGTCGTTCTCTTGTTTCTACCATTTATATGCCTCAATGCACTCATTAGTACATGGCACAAGATACTACCGTGTCTTCGGGTGTGACAAGTCGCTAATCCTGAAGATCCAAGTCAGGATAATGAGGCCAACTTATTAAATTATTGTATTTACATCGGTCCTTGAGATGTGTACAATGTTTCAATTTAATTCGATTTTTTTAGTGGCCCAAAATCGAGTTCAAGTATTCCGTTACCCGCTTACCTGGATACATGCCAAGAAAATAAAAGCGAGGTAAAAATCTAAAGTTTAATTCTATGCCGACGACATAGCGATCTACAGCACCTCGATCAGCGCAGAGAGAGCTCTACAGCAGACGGAGGAGGTCTTTGCGAGCATCACACAAAAGCTAGAAGGACTGAACATCACAGTGAATCCTAAAAAGACGGACTGCATAATTTTCTCCTTTCAGGGTACAATTACAGGGACCCTAAGGTCTATAGGGTAGCAGGACGCGAAAACAGACAAGCGAGCAGCATAGTCTACTTAGGTGTCACCCTTGACCGGCACCTTAAACTAGCTTACCACTGCAGGAAGAAACGCAGGTCGGTTAGGACCAAGTCTTACAGACTTAACCACCTGCTTAAATTTCCTAACTTATCCCTCCGCCTCAAGTTGACCATCTACAACAGCGTCCTAAGACCGGCACTCCTTTACGGAGCACCACTATTAGGTAACATCACGCCGGCAGCAGCAAAAAAGCTCCAATAGTTTCAGAATGGCGTACTGCAACGCATTGTGAGACAAAAAACATTAAACAAAACAAAAACAGACCTCCTACACACTACTCTCGACATACCGACAGTTACAGACTTCATTAAACGTAGACACATTACATTTTTCGACAGCCTGAAATACTGTACTAACCCTCTTTTTCGGACACTCACCCCAGCAGGACGTCCACAAACGTGGCAAGATAACGTACAAAGTCTCAGCCTGAACTGAGAAATTAATAAAATCAAAAAATCAAAATAAAGGACACGGTGAGCCCCATCACCGGAAAAATCTAAAGTTAATAAATATAAATAAATAAATTAAAACGTTCCACCTTCTCATTCTCCTCTTAAAATGTACATCGTACAGTACAAGAGATACCTCTCCATCCAATCTTTAATTCTTCTTAAAAACCTTCAAACCGAAAGGGGCTAAGAAAAAAAAAAAGTTTAATTAGTATAGAAAGTGTAGAATATTTTCAAAACGACTCTGCTTGTACCAATAATAGTTAAAAAAAGAAAAAAAACATATTAGGAAACATTACAAAAAAGTATAAAATAATTATAAAAATAAGAATGACGAACTATACAATTAATTTTAACATAGAAAAGCGCGGCGTGTTTTTCAAGATATTTTCATAATGACTATACTTTTACAAAAATCGATCAATAAATATTCACAGCAATTACACATCATGCACCCTACGTTTTTTTTATGATAAGTTGATTTTTTTAGGTCATTACTCGTTTTTAAAAAATTATTTTCTATTTTTCAGTTTTGTTTCATCTTAAGCATTGTTTTTGAAACTATTATTTATTTTTATAAAAGCTTACTCCAGTATAGCAGTACTAGCTGTTTCTCCTACTCATAATGATACGATACATTATGTATTCAACAGTAGATACCATGTATTTACGTATTTATTTATAGTACTTATTTTAAACTTGTTGGACATAATTATATACTTGTTAGTTTCGTTTCCTATTGAAGTGTGTTTTTTTAAACTATTATCTTCTCAATGCCGTACTCCATTAATACTTAACAATTGCATTTCCGACTGATCGCTGCTCGATACATAATGTATTTAATAATACATAACACGTCTTTGATACTCTAATGTACTCAGGCGGAGGGATAATAAAAGAGGAAAGACGAGCCTGAAGGTAATGCTATTCTTGTAGCCCACTAGCTGCTAATGAAATTAGGTCGCCATGCAAAGCACTCTCCGCCCACAGGACTTCTTCCCAGTCCCGGGCTACTTCCAGGATTAACGGGAGGAAGCTTATCCCGGCTCATAAAAGACAAACGTCTCCTCTAATAAAAGACCTCGGGGGAAAACAGTTTTCCTTTTATTGGGATTGCTGAGGACGGACTCTGCCGTAAATAAGGCCATCAAGGTCTCTGCCAACGATCTACTTCAACCTCCCACCCTCGGACTATCTCTTAGGGAAAAACACGATGAAGAAATACTAGGTGGGAAAAACTTTTAATAATTCCCCCCCCCCCCCAACTAGTTTTTTTCCTCTACCATCATAGCTTTTATCTTAATTAGTTTAGTGTGTTTCGAGAAAAGAAAAATAATCTCTCGCTCTTTTAAGGGAGATTTAATTTAATTAATTGCGTGGAAATATTTTCGAAAAATTATCTATGGATTTATTTTTTTTCCGTAATTGTCAATGTTGGACTCATTATGAAGAGTTTTGTTTCTTGAATTTAATTTCAATTAATGGTGGAGTTTTTAATTTAAAACATCGGCGAAAATATTGAAAGTAATCTTAAAAGGAATAGAAGGAATTCTTGAAGTTTAATAAACTTTGTAATTTATATTTTTATATATATTAAATTTTATTAAGATATCTGATGTCGAAAAACAATGGCTTCCTTGTTATATATAAGTCAGTTTCTAAAATATAGGAAAATTCCTATTAAATTATTAATCAGTAGCTCAAAAAAATTAATAAAATGAAGGTTTTTAAATTAAATTAAATTATATTATTTATTATTAAATTTTATTTATAATATTATTAAATTATATATTTTAGTATAATTATTATTGTTTTTCCACAGAATTATTAGACTTATAACTGTTATGAAGTTATATGAAATAATTGTACTGATCCAGAGAACTAAATTTAAAGTATTGAAAATGACACAGTGCTGTCGAAACGCCTTAAATGATTTATAAGGATTAAGAATATATAATGACTGGAAAATGGTTTTCTCTTTTCCAATATATAAATTAGATTAAAATAAACGGTCCAACCAAAGTCAAAATTATATACAGGATAAAAAGCAATACAGGACATAGAGTTAGTCTCATGCATTAAAAAATGGAGACTAATATGGTAGGGTCATGCTCATCCAATGGGGTAATGAAGGGACGCCAGTACGGTAGACGAGGAAGAGGTAGACCCAGACTACGATGGCTTGAAGATATCGAGGCTGACCTGCAGGTTCTGGGTGTGCGAAGATGGAGAAGAGCTGCTCCTGGTTGAGGAACAAAGGGTCCTTTATAGGCCATAGCGCCGTCAAAAATCGAATTAAAAACATCCTATACAGCACCAATATTTTTAAATTATCAATCGCAATGCCTTCTGTTCTTTAAGAGACTATACAATCTTAACTCTATTGGAATTTCGTTCAGTAATATTTTATTTTTATTGACCACTTCGGATCACGTTACCACTTGATTTCCCTTTTGTCGGCCTCCAATATCCCCTCGTTCGTTCGCTGACACGTTAATTTGGCTTCGTCCAACCTTTTCTGGTCTATCTTCATCTGGAAACCTTCTAGATTTTTCACTCTGCTTCTAAATTCAATTCCTTCTAGCATTTGAGACTCTGTAATGTCCGACTTTTTCATATCCTTCCTTACATCTTTAGACCATGTGATCCAGGTCTTTTTCCAATAATTTTTAGATACATGCTTGGGTAATCTATGTTTGTCTATTCTTTAGAGATGTCCGAGACATGTCGGAATCCTCTTCCGCATATTATCCGAGGTGCTTTCCCCTTCATTGAGTAATGAATAAAGAATTATGATATTAAGTTAATATGTATAAATTTTATATTTTATCATTAAATCAAATTTCTAAATTAGATTAATTTTCAAACTTTAAATATTGGATACTTAAAGGGTAAAGAACAAATTAATTCGAACAAAAATGATTTATCAGTAAAACTATTTTTTTCATTTTATAGACTAATATAATAATTTAAAATATTAGTTTTATAAAATAAAAAAAACTTTTATTTGTTATTTCTTGTAAGCTGAGATTTGATATTCCGAAGATAGTAAAATCTTTATGTAACCGATTATATGTCTCATATAGATGTTTATGATTCATTTAAGTAATTCTGAATATATTTTAGTTTCAGAGTGTGGTAGGTTTATTATATCCTGTTATGCATGGTTGTGAGGCATGAGACAGGATCATATGCAGTGTAGAGAAATAGTGCTAAGCTCGTGACTAAGTCAGGATTTAGCTTGGAATGGAGTTATTGCTTATATTATAACTGCATTTCAATCAAAGAACTGAGTTAGTGATACGATTTCTGGACAAGATTCGACTTAACCACAACACCGGAGCTGCAGATCATATGTAAAATATTCTCTATAAAGTAATATTATGAGTGAGAGGTGATAATGTAAAAATTAACAGACATTTTTAAAATTATTAAATTGTTAGTATCGCTTGTTATGTTGTAAAGAAAATCATTAAATTCAGTTTATTCAGAATTTATTAACTGAAATTATTTCTTATTCACTTAAGAAAATATAAAATCAGTAGTATGAAAGGAAAATCAGTAATTAAGTAGTAGGTAGTCTATCAAAAATATAAATTGGGGGTGACCTGTGGTGAAGTGGTTATCATAGCAAACTACTAAGCCCAATATCGCGTTCCCTAGCCCGCCTGGTGGCCCTAGGATTCTTAAAGTCAGTAAAAAATCCTTGGTTGCCGTCCTTCGGAAGGGACGTTAAAGGGGGTCCCGAGCCTGTACGATGTAAGTACTCGTTAAAAATCCCTATCATAACAAAACCTGGATAGGCAAAATTTAGAGCTCACACTATAGCATCGTCCGGCTAGTCATAGCAGCATAAAGTGACGTTAAATGAACAAACAACAACAAAAATATAATTTAGTACCGGCTACAGCAATTATATGGGTAGTGAAATCTTAATTCGATAATGATATAATAATATATATATATATATAATAATAAAAATATTTATTTCAGAAACTATACTAAAGACATTTGGCACATATTGTATTTTCGATCTTCTTTTGAAAATCTTCCCTAAGTGATTCTCGTGCCCATTGAAGGCACTCCTAGCGGGGTTCATAACTTAGAGTAGATCCCTGCTTCAGAGGCGTTTCAGTCTCCTTGTCGGGTTCTATGGCAATGTGTCTGTCAGTAATGATTGTACCAGCAAGTGAGTTAAAGATTTTCTTGATTGTGGCAGTCACGAGTGGTATATTGAGATTTTTGTGTAATGATTTATTAGTGATGTAAAAGGGACAATGTGTAATATAACGGTTTAATTTTGATTGAAAAATTTGAATGGTCTGCAAGTGGGATTTTTTCCCATGAGCCCCACACTTGCGAGGCAGAGGTCCATATCGGTTTAAGTAGCATGTTGTATATTATAATTGTGTTTGTTAGCGAACCCTCCTGGGGCTCACCCACCCTCTATAAAATATTATAAAAATAGGGTACCCAAAATAAGGGGGGAAACCTGGCGGTTGAGCGTGACCTAGGATAAGTCACCTCCTTGCAGAACCGTTGTCCATGAAACAGTACAGTCTCTGCCATGTACTGTACCCCAGACTCGTTCGCGGGTCGTAGTGGTTACAGGTTTCAGGTTGTTAGCGATAGTTTGTCGATATTTTGTGGTGAAATAGTAGTCTTAGGAGTGAGAGTCGATGATTTAGTTATTTCGATAATAACTCAAAAATCTGAATTACAATTTATTTGTAGAAATTTGCGTTCAGAATGACAGAATTTATTTTTTCGTTCAAACATTCAAACATGATTGAAACCATTTTTGCTCTGAAATATTCTGTAATTTTTCACCACGTCACGTATATATTCCTAAGAAGAATTCATGCCTCTTTTCCAAATTTTTATTACTCCTTCTGAGAGGACATATTTTTTTTTTAATTACTCAACTTGATACAGAAAACGCCTGTTAAAGAAATATATATATCAAAGAGCAAAGGAATCTGAAGAGGTCGTGGAAATATTTTATAATACTGTTGAGAAAACCATAATTTTCTCGAAGCACTCACTGAAATGAAATGGTGAATATCAAATCCACTGAGTGTCAGTATCGCAATATCTGCGCCTTTCAAAAGACACATTCTCTAATGAAAAACGTTTCGGTCAACGGTTTCTACGATTGTTTTTTATTTCCTCCAGAAAAATTCTCTTACTTGGTAGAATTTACTTTTTCTTAAATAGTAATATATATTATTTTAATCTATTATGAAGATATATTCATTACCTGAAGTATCATTTATTGATTTATATAATTTTATTAAATTTAAAAACACGGCCAATTCGTTTTACCTTTAATATTATATACGAAATATCTGCTTGAAATCCTAATAGCAACATCTTAATACCACCAGCGTAGAGGATCCTACTCACATCAGAGTACTAGCCATAATACACCAGAACGATTATGTAGTTATGGTCCATCAGAACTCCATGGTCACGGAAGATTAGTACTCTATGTAGTTCAATCAATTGTACAGTAAATGCAATCTGAATCGTTAAGTATTCTTCTCAATGTATATATTTAATCATTAATAGTATTTCAAATTGTACCAATAAAGTATATTCGTTATAATTCTTTTGGTGCTTTCTTAAACCAGATGCACTATATATTTGTGAATAATATATTGATGGTTTAATTAATTATTATATTGGTAAACACACAACAGACCTCTGGAAAATAATCCAATTGAGAATAAAGTCAGGACGTTTAAAGAAATAATAATTTGAGTAATTATCTTAAATGATTACCCTAGCATCCCAAAATCAATTAGAATATTTAAAATATACTTAAGACTATAAAATATAGCAGTACTGCTTAACTATAACTATTGCTATTTGTATTTTTGAATTAAAAATATTTTGTCGTTCTGATAATGCATATTAATTATTACCATTTAATTTAAATGCTAATATTAAATGTGTTTGTATTGTTGTACAATGAGTAATATCAATAATAATAATCGTATTACAAAAATTATATTATTACTTCGAAACGATGAGATCAGACATGTCCTGTAATGTTCAAACCCCTGGTGTTTGGAAAAAAACATGTTTCCAGAAGACGTGTAGAGCGCACGGCGACATGTTGGAAGTGGACAGCAAATATTTGAGCCGCGTCGAATGCCCTCAGAGCCTGTTTGTTGTCGGGAAGAAGCTGCTCAGCTCCCGGCCAAACACCACATCCAGTTCAACTTATTGGGCTCCTCTAAGCCTATACTGGACGTACTTCTGTCCATAATACTGCTGTTTTTTATTTAATTATTTACATTAGTTAATCGCATATGGGAAGTAAACATGTATTTATTCGATAAAAATACATTTATCTATAAAGGGTTACATGTGGTCTAGTGGTTAGAATAACAATTTTTGCCCGATGTCGTGGGTTCACAGCCCGGCAGCTGGCCTTGATTTTAATGATTGATGATTTTTAATGGGAAAAATCCTTGGTTTTTCCGCCCTTCCCAAGGGACGTTAAATGAGTCCCACACCTGTGGGGTGTAGAGTACTAGTTGAAGATCCATATTCTTATTAAATCTGGATAGACAAAATTTAAGGCTACCACTGTAGCCTCGTCTGAGTAGCCATGTCAATAAAATGACATTGCACGAATAAACATGACATTGTGTTTAATTCCCGGAGGAAGAAATCCTGGAGTCATGCCAATTAAAAAAGGGTCATGTAGTCATAATGGAAGACCACAGGGACGCATTGAAAACGATGTACGAAATCCCTGATGTTAGACAAGAAGGACGTCAAAGAATGTCACACCTGGACTCTATTGAATGCTTATGCAGAATAAAATATAAAAACATCAGGCAAACTCCGAAGCCGGCAAGAACAGAACCAAGGAAGAATGGATGTTATGACCAAACGCTCCTCTAATCTGAAAGGCATTATAATTGTATTTAGAAGAAGAAGAAGAAATTAATTCATGAAAATTGTCAACTTTTATAATTTTCAACTCACTGCACTTAGTACCTGATATGAAATCTTTATAATGGACAATCATTATCAGTGAATATTTTTAAATTTTGAATATTCGAAGAAATTCGACAGAGGATGGATGTGAATATATCAACATATGGAAGGATCGGGTCACGCGGCCTAAGATGGTACGGCCATGTGAAGAGAATGGAATTTGAATGTTGGTCGAACGGAGTGCAGGATTGGATGGATCAAGAGGTGGAGCTCTGATCTGACAGATTGAGGCAACTCATGTTGGAACGCCTATATTAAATAGAAAAATATTTTACAACGAAATAACACTTACATTCAAATATATCTTATAAAACTATTTTGTTCGTTTATATATTTAACATTACTTTATGCTGCTGCGGCTAATCGGACGATGTTCCAGTGGGCGTCCTAAATTTCACCTGTTAGATATAATTAGGAAAGAGATATTTCACAAGAAGATTACGCCCCAAAAGCTCGGGACCCCCATTTTACGTCCCTTCCGAAAGACGACAACACCAAGAAATGTTTACCTTTTCCCTACCTTCTGTACTTGAAATAACTCATGGTGTCAAATTATCTAATAAAACCATTCCAACTGCCTTAGTGGACATGGTAACTTATTACTTATTATTCAATTTATTTATTTTTCTTGGTACTGTTTTTTGGTAATATTAATTTGTTGGAGGGAATTTAATTTATCGATGTATTTACTACTTACTATTCCGTTACTAAGCGTTATTCTTTTTTTTCAGAATGTCTGTTTATATTTTACGATTTTTTTTTTTTATATTACCTTGAAGTGATTTTACCTTTAGTTTATTTTTTTTTACTTATATCATTATTTCCAATTTTTTATGAGAGATTTCTTTAACTAGTTTATGTTTCATATTAGATACGCTCTGCGCGTTTTGTCTAAATCCCTTTATGTAAACTATCCATCATGCGTTAAATAATTACCAGAGCGTTATATAAATTGGTTAATGGTTAATTACCCCATACCAGAATTATTTACTCAGCTCAGAGTAAACACATATACGGACCGTAGAGACTCATGGATCATACAAAAGCAATCCTAAAACGATCTACAAAGAGTCCCGGCCTCTGTGCGTGTGTGTCTGTGCGCGATCCATTACCTATTTGGCTCAATGTTTATTCTCTTTCAAAGGACTCCAAATTGAATTTCCCTGTATTTAATTTATTTATTTATTCCCATGTAGCTTTGCTTTATTTTTCGGGTCCTTTTTTTTTTCATAAAGTTGGGACCCTTTTTGTAGAGAGTGAATCTCCCTTTAATCTCCGAACGAGGTCACCCGATTTCGTGCTCTAAGATTCATCTTTGAAGTAACGATTTCATTAAACTGAGCAACGGAGTACTTTCACAATTCTAAGCATTTTTTTCATATCATCGATTATAGCAATCATTAATAACCAGTATGAATGATCATCAAATATTAGAAAATTATCTACAGATTTTCGGGATTAAAATTTTCTACTTACGAATTCAATTTAAAAAATTAATTTAGGATGCTATTTTTAAATTTGTCATAAAAAATATTACATTAGAACACATATATTTAAACCAACAGTTTTAATGCTAGATAACATTTTATATTTCTTTGTTGTATCATATTTTTTTGAGATATAAGAAGGTACTACAAATGACTTTTATTTTTAAAAGATGAAGATAGTGCATTTATGAATAGCAAGTGAGTATACATTTTTCATTAGGTCGTATTTTCTCTGAAAATAATCGATTGATGAACTGCGTTGAAGTAGGTCGTGTCGACTCATGCGGTCAACCTTTCTTAATTGATATAACTCACCACTATATTTTTATATTTATTTATATTATTTTTGTGGGGTGTATTCTTAATTGGTTTACTTGGCGAGTTTATTACTTACTTTTTCGTTATTACGTTTTTTCCTTTTCTTGGTATTGTGTATTTTTTTTACTTATTTTATTTTTGTAATTTAATATTACTCAAATGGGAGAAAACTTTACTTAAGTTTTTTTTGAAGATCCATTTATTACCGACATTTCATGAAATATTTCTTTTAAGAGTTCAGATATCACATTATATACGCTCTAAGCGGTTTTTTTTTTTATATCATTCTCTGAAAATAATGGATTGTTGAACTGCATTAAAGACAAGCGCAGATGGCGAGCAATGCGATATCCTTCCCTAAAATTATAAATACCAGAACTTTAATATGGATGATTTTTACTTTAATATTTATTCAGTATATAAGTATACTAGCGACCCACCCCAGCTTTGCTAGGGTAATAATAATAAAGACTTTCTTTATTCTCTGACAAGTCCCTGTAGAATAACAATACAGGAATAGTGTAAAAACTATAAAGTCCTAGAGTAAAATATATGACAATTCATTAATTAATTACAATTAAGATTAATAGATGAATAATAAAAAATAAAAAATTAATTTAAAAATGTATGAATTACCTCCGGTGGAGGCGGCGCCTTGATGCGGCCAAGACCCGTACTGGGTTGTAGAGCCAGTGTTGATTGATTGATGAATTACCTCCTAATACAATAATTAAAGAAAAATATTTCTTAAAAAGAAAAACCAATAAAGGAAAATAGAAATAAAATACCAATAATTATAAACAGAGAAATAATTGACAGTTACAAACATACATATACAAATATACATATACACACGCATATACATAAAAATTTCTGGAAACAAAATTACAACGAAAAAATAAATAAGATAATGATAGAAAAAATATAAACAAAACTAACAATGATAACTATAAAAAATAAAATAAGTAAATATAAAAATATGTGACTGGAGTGTGAACAACCAAATTAGCAGAGAAAGAAAATGTAAGCATATACTCACCTCACCCACATACAATTATACGGATACACACATATATAACAAATACATCATCCATCCATCACTTATAAGACTTTAATCTCAAACTGAACTAACTATTTCCGATTTTTTGGGAATGCTAAGGAAATTAGGTGATTAAATAAACGTTATTTAAAGGTTGAAATATTATTGGAAGGACGAATGGAAGATGGTAAAGAGTTCCAAAAAGATGAGGATCGGATAAGGAAAGCTCTGTCAAAAGCTGCTGTTCGGTGGGATGCTGTTTGTAGATCTGAGAGCCGAGAACGGGTTTTACGGGAGTGGACTGTGGTTTTGAATTTAAGGAGATCGGAGATGTATGATGGTCGGCGAAATTGGATAACTTGGTAAAGAAAGGATGCTAGGAAGTACTTACGGCGATGGGAAGGGTAAAGCCACTTCAAGTCTTCGTAATATCGGGTGACCGGGACATCTCGTCCCTATATAAGGCATATGATGCCTACATAATTTGTCTGTGTAATGTATAATTTTTTTTTTTTTTATCACGTACCGGCCCGTAAGGACCACCTCAGTATCATTGGTTAAGCTTCTTTGGGAATCTTGATATTATTTCTTCCCATCTCAGCTAATGTACTGTATTATATAGAAATCATAAAACTAGAAACAACACCAAATATTTCTTTATATTCGAATTTATTATATTGCACGTCAGGTAACTGCACGGGATTAGGCAAGCAGCGTCTTCAATGAAACCCATCGATATTCCAATCCATTTACAAAAAACCTCGACAAATTATGTACCTAAACCTTCCTGGTGAATCACTCTATCTATTGGTTAAAACCGCATGAAAATCCGTGCAGTAGTTATGGAGTTTATAGCGAACAAACGTGGCTGAGGACTTTGTTTTATAATATGTATAAATACGTACGTATATAATATATCAAATGTTTATATATTCTGTTAAACATTTGTTCACTGTTTGGGTCAAATAAAATAAGGTTCTTTGAGTTTTTTCCAAGGCGGAGATATACGACTTTAAAATATATGTTTTATGGAATTTAGTTTGTTATAAAATTAATGTATACTTTTACATCTCCTAATGACTACTTACATTAAGTTATATTGTGTAGTTCTTCGTGTTTGTACTTTTTGGCACGTTTCCTGAACTTAAATTCGAAAACCACTCCTAAGTTAATAAAAAAAAAGAGACCAAATTCGTTCAGCGTTACACTTTAAGATAAGATATTATTAGGAATTCTCTCTCCTGTTGTTATTTGTTCAATAAAAATTTTTTTTTAATATTTTGTAATGATACCGTAAAGATTGAATTCCATTGATAATTCTAAAAAAGTATTATTTCCCAATTTTCAATTGATAAATACGAGGCATTTATTTAAAGGGCGCCACTATAAGGGCGCTGCGAAATATTCAATTAAAAATTAGGCAATATTACTGAAACAGTTGAAATTAAATTTTTTACATTATCCCAAGAAATATAGTTAATAACTGTTTTTAATTTTTCGCTGTTAAATGGACAATTTTAAAAAGGAAAGTTTTCCAATTGTTTCAGGAAAGTAAAAAATTTAGAAAAAAATCTGATGTATTGAGGGCACTGCGAAAATAAATCGATTATTTAGGGAAGCTCGAAACATCGAAAAAGATTGAGAACCTCTGATCTAAGGTATATATTAAATAAAAAATAATAAGGTATATATTTTTTATTTCACCGGTGTTATATACTTAAAGTATATAAGTATGGTATAACCTTTGACGTTTTAATTTTTAAAATCTTTTTAGCTTTGGTATTATTAGATTTTTACTTGAGACCCTCGACTTCTCAGCCTTATATGACTGCACAAGATTAATTTGTTGGAGAGCCCCTTCTGAAATGAGGACCTTCAGTAACCGTGATACTTGACGGTTATGCGGGTTTAGTTTTCTTACCGCAGTGCACCGTAAGCGTTTAATAATACATCCTTACTCATATTCACATATTGCTATATTTTTTTTTTATATATGCTCTGGATAATTTTAATTTGAATATTTCGCTAAGAACTTAGTCTTCATAGCAATAGAAAAGCTGGGTTTTGATGGGAAAATATATGTTTTAAATAATGAGACTTCCTCAAGGTGAATGAGACATCCCAACTCATCCTAATACTATCCTTACCACGTAAAACCAATGACTTCCTGCCCTTCAGTATCCTTTAATAATATCCCACTTATGCCTGTAGAACAGATCCGAAACTTAGGGTTGCATCTTAACACCCCTACAAACGATTAACCTGGAATCCTCATACGAGACTAAAAAGACAAGAAACTGCTCGACGTTTCAGGCTACTTCAATACATACTAGACAAACGCTCGAAGCTCCCAATTAATTTCAAAAGACTCATCTACATGACCATCGTACGACCTATTTGGACTTACGGAGTAGAGCTTTGGGGCTCCACTAAGCCATCGAATTCCTCTCGTATCCAATCCCTACCATCTAAAATCATTCGTAAAATCCTCAACGCTCCTTATTTTATTAAGAACAAAGTCATCCATAATGACCTTAATGTCCCATTTGGTGCTGATTTGGCCCGAACCCGCTATCTATCCTTTCATAACAAACCTCATTTTCACTCAAACCCTTTAGTTTCAAACCTAGTTTCCTCTTCAATTCCCGACAATTCTCCGAGGCGTCTGAAAAGAAGATGGCCCCGTGACTTCTTTGTTGAACTTGTGATTTAAGTACTACTAGTGGGTAGTTTCTCTACTTGTCATTTTCACATGCCATTATGTTTAGCTTAGCCTATTTACTTGATGTATTATTGTAATACAGTTGTAATTATCAATAAATAAATAAAAAATAATGAGACTAGTGATTAAATGAAAAAACATTTCTTCACCAATTAATATAAGTTTATAAATTCTTTATTATATCTCATGCATATTATCTCTTTTACAGTTTATGATAATTGAGTTTCAAGTTTTATCGGTGTTGTATTATTTTTGTTATGTATTTTTTTCTTTCTATTATTTGTAGTTTGTGTTCATCATTATTTGAAAAATATTTATATGGTAATATTAAATAATGTATAAAGAAATATATGTCATATATATATTACACAAAAATAAAAACATTATAATCATATGTTATTTTAAAATGAAATAACTTTTTATTGTTTTGCATACGAGGCGTTGAGATGTAAAAGGGAGTAAATCCAAATTTGAAAATTTTTCAGGAAACAAAAACATATACATAATTTAGGTTATTATGAAATGATTGTTTACTTGAGACAATTATTTTTAGAAAAATTAGATTGGCTTTGGCATGTTTTGAATGTACAACCGCATAGAGGACGCTAAATTTGTGAAAAAACATTAAAAAAATTAGAAATGATAAAATATGGATTTATCCCTTTTTGGAGCTCCACGCCTCATATATAAAAACTAGTTAAAACGTTTTTCCTAATAATAGATTTTTAGGAAATTATTTGTATAAATAAAATTTACTGTTTAGTTATTCTTTATAATTTTTTAAAACCTTTTTCCGCATTGTATATTTATTTAATTTTTCATGAAATAAAAATTAAGGTAATGAATTTTGATGCTGAATAATGTTCTTGAAAATAGTTCCGATGTGTTAAATTACTGTTTAAATTAATATGTATTTATCCTTCCGTCACGGTCGTATGCATTATAAGTCATAGACTGATAAGAATATATCCAAGGGATAGTAAATCTAGTATGGATGTGCATGAGAGAATCATTCAGTAACGTTAGAATCTGGAATTATTTTTCGGAGAAGTTCCAAATTTTCTCTGATTAAAATGATTAGAACTCACGTGTGCTATTTAATACGTGAGAAGGTTTTCTAATAGCATCGATGAAACACACAGAAAAAGGTTGAAATTATTATCAGGATAGTATATTATCCCGTTATTGGTTTCTGTTCTTTATTGATGAGAAACGTGGTCGTTGGCTTTGAAGGATGAACAATGCCTTAAATTGTTTGGAAATATTCGGTCTGAAAAAGGTAGAGACAACAGTGAATTTCGGAGATTGTAAAAAGCGAAATAACAGAGCATAAACCCGGTTAATTTAAGTGAGTTGATACCGTCGCCAAAGTTAAGATGGTCTCGTTTGAGCTTATTAACAAACCACTTAATAAATCCTTTATATTTTTTTATTATTAAAAAAAAAGAGGAAAAATTACCAAAAATATAATAAGATTCGACTTGTTATGGTTACTTATTATTATATTTATTTATGCTGTCTGATTTTTTCTTCTAAAAGAATTAACCATAAATTCATTAAAAGCTTGCTTAGTAATGATGAGCACTCCACAAACTGTTGTTATTGTTACAAATATGTTTATTTCATTCTCGTCGATGGTGTGTGCTGCAGTGGTGAGAGTGACAGATATCCAAGATCGATAGAGATATTAATTACCTTTGGCAATTATCCAGGATTTAGTTAACAATTAATTAGTCTAATTGATTATTAATGCCCTGCTTAACCGTAATTTGACCTCAAAGTGGTGGGGTGAGGGAAGGAATAAAACTTTTTTCGGTTTCTTTAGAGGGTTCCACCCTAAATAAGTTTCAGTCTTGGGAACACTTTTCACAGTAAGTTTATCGCACTTTATGCAGTTGCAAAAACTTTTTAAATTATACATTATATATTCGTATTCTAGGTATATATATATATATATATATATATATATATATATATATATATATATATATATATATATATATATATATATATAACGATATATATATAACGACTTTATTACAACAATGCGTCATATGTCGTAGCCTAATTCATACAAGCCCTGCCGCCATTTCTTTTTATCATAACAGTCTTCCTCTCTAAGTCCTCTTGCCGCTATTGCCTCCGGGATCTCATCCATCCACCTCTTTTCTGACCAACATCTCTTCCTTCTTTCCGATAGTACATGTTGTCAGTTGTCAGTGCCCTTATAAGCCATCGGTCGTCCGCCATCCTCATCATATGACCAAACCAACTCAGTTTTTTCGTTTCAACTGAGTACAGGATGTTAAGTGGTCTGTTTACTGCTTCCCTAATTCTGTCATTCGGAACGTGTTGTAGTCTATATATCCTACGCCTCCAAAAATCCATCTCCATATAATGCAGTTTTCTTGCCGAGTCAGTAGAACGGATCCGGTTTTCTGAGGCATACAGCGTGGTATTTATAAAAAATGAACTTTAGAGTCTCTTTTTTGTTGCTATTTAATTTAAAGTCCTAATTACTTATCTCCCTCTTATCAACTTTTCCTCGATAACATTTTTGCTGTTGCTCCCCTTCGAAAGCCACTTGCCTAAATATTTAGATTGTTCAGTTGGGGTAAAATCCCCTTCCCCAATATTTAGTGAGGAGTTTCTACTATTATTTAATGTCAAGTACTCGCTTTTTGTTTCACTGATTTCCAGGCCTCCTGGCTGTAGGCTTCCAGCAGTTTCCTCATCATAAAGGAAGCATCTTATTCTTCATTTGCAATAATGACCTTGTCATCGGCAAATTGTAAATTGTACAGGCATTCATTTTTTATGAATATCCCATACCATTACACCGTCTTTTCCATAGGCTAAGGATACTTTTAACATATATATTAAACAGTAGTGGGGACAGCAGAGATTACAAATTTTTTGGTTAGGCCATTTTTGAGTTTAACTCTAGCTGTCGCATGTGAATAAAGTCCCTTTATATCTTTATATATTATTAATAAAATGTAATTTCAATGACAATTAACTATTTGGAATATTATTTTCACATTGATAGATAATTATTCTTAGTCGATATCTAACAAAATATCAGAATAAAGTTACATGAGGTATATAAGAATGCATAGGATATAAAGGATTTGGTAATCACGTACGTTTCCGAATAATCATTCAACTGTAGTATGTATTGTAAATATTTTTTAACTATAACATGAAAAAATTGATTCAGATTTGTTAATTTTTATGTTTATTTCCATATCGCTTTAATGGACGAAATTTGTAAATTTTAACAATTCATACTAATTTTGATGTAGTGCTAATAAATTATATATTACACGTACATCCATAACATTACATTACATTATTTATGTTTAATTGTTTATTCATTATTTTGATAAATAATTGAGCGTAGTTAATGACATGTACTGATCTCTAGGCCCCTAGTTTGAGACCGGCAGTGCAAGGAAATTTAAATGGATGAATTCCTGTTATTAGTAAAGCGACACATAAGAGTCTAGGGACCCTGTTGGGGTGATCTCGGCCAAACCATCTCCTAATAAGGACAATGTTGGCTTATAAATATTAACATCTCCACCAAGTACTGAATATAATAAATGCTCTTGACTGCATGCAGTGGTACAAACTTTCTTTTTTTATATATAAACAACTGAATTATTAAATTAAATCAATAAAAAAATTATAAAATAGCGAAAATACGACGATAGAGGTGTGTTGGTGAGAGCGACACCATAAAGGAAATAAAACCAACAGGTGTAAATCTCCGACCCCGTGTCAATAACTGCCGGTTATTTTGAGCACTTACGATGTAAATGAAATTATGGATGAGAAAAAAAAATGATTAATATGCTATTATATAAAAAAATAAGAGATTAAAATAAGAAATATTGAAATGAACTAAATTAAATTTAATGAATGAGAGAATTACATGTGATCGATAACAAAAAAACAACAACATATGATTAATGAAATATATAGAACCAAGAATAAACTATTACTAATGAACAATTACTACACAGGCCTGATATTAAAAATTAGAATTTAAATGGATACAAAAAAAATGAAGAAATAAATTAACTCTTAATTTAAATTTAATACAAAACAATAACAGATTTAAATATCCATAAGTGACAGCAAAAAAATTCTCTCCGACGTCTTCTCTTCACCAAGGCCTTTATTATGATTATTAATTAGAGATACCTGATTAGAAGTGTCACGTCAGATACTCAACACGATCGGCGATCGTCAATACTCCCACTGAGTAGAAGGATGTTGATGATGACTGGATGGATCCCAGAGCTCATAAAGAGCTAACAGTACGTACAATATTGTTATATAATTGGCCACAAAAGAACTCGTAAAGAGTGATTCACATTCACAGGTTCAATTCAACACTGTGATTGCAACTACCAAAGGAACTCGTAATGAGTAATGTTAGACCAAGTCTACACTAAAAGGAACTCCTAATGAGTGATCTTCACTGATTGAAGTCCAATACAACAATCACTGTAAGCGACTCGCCGCCGTTACCAAGACAGCGGCGGTCGTGTTTTGTCGACCTATGAATTAATTTGATGCTTCGCATTATCTATAAACTATAATCTACTAACTTCTAATTACAAAAATAAAGTTGCATGTACAATTACTCCAATATTTTCTATCGTTCATTATAATCAAAACCAATTACAAACTAAATAATTAAAGATGACTAAAGAAAAAAAGTAATGAAACTAATTTATTTAAATTTGATAATAACGATATGTAGAGAAAAAAAAAGAAGGAATTAAACCAGTAAGCGTTAACAAGGTGTCTATTTACTTTATGCATTATTATATATTTATAAATTTTTAATAATAGTTAAAAAGTATTTATAATACCGACTTTACATAGGTTGGGTTTGCCTCAGTAGGTTCCTCAGGCTTCACAATCTGCTTTAAGGCTAAAAAGACGATTATGAAGATCAATGGATGACTCGATTTCTTCTTTTGTTTTTTTGTTGGACTACGGGGACCATCAACGCAACTGAAAGATCTAAACAAGGATTATGGAAAACATTAGAATTGCATAGTCCGTAACTGGGTTTGGTTCGCATGATAATTGTCTTTCGAAATTTTTCACTTAGTTCATTTAAAGTTTTCAGGGCAGAAGTTGAGGCCGGTTCGGGGGCGACCAGAGCGACCTAGATAAGAAGCGGTAGGAGTTAGCAACAAGAAGGTGGGTGCCCGCTCCTGGAAATAATTCGAGATTTATTATGTTCCCTAGGAAAAGTTTAATTGAATCCAGGCCCGGGGGGGGGGGCGAGCACCTTCCTCATTTCCATTGGAGCAATTAGTTTTGGGGCACATCCGGAACACGTACTCAATAAAGTCCAATCGCGCCGATAATCCTTCTTCCTAATGGACTTTCATTGGTACCTATTAGCATTCTTGAGGCATTCCAATAAAGGTTTGGTCAGTTCTATAAATATACTTATGCCGTTATTCTTGATATAATATATATACACACAATATAATAGTCAAAAAATCCTAACCTTATCCTAATACAGTAGTAACATCACACTACCTTCAAGGCCCTCATTAAACAATTTAATCATAAGGAAGGTTAGAACACTCAATAAACTTCAAAGAGTACAAAGAAAAAAATTAATAATTGCAAACAACACTACATTAGAAGACAAACCATCATATACAAAGTGTAAGAGAAACAGTGCATTGCCAAGAAACAAATAGACCTACGTGTATTCCATTAAATATAGAAGAGAAAACGATCTAAAGTAACAGAATATAACCGTATAATAAACATAAAAATGTCTCTTATACATAATTCTTGATTTATTTGAAGGTCAATAGTTTTTAAAAGAAGGAGTGACCTGTGGTCAAGTGGTTAGGATTAAAACCTACTAAGCTCAAGATCACTAGTTCGTAGCCCTGGAGGTGACCCAAGGATTTTTTAAAGGGAGTAAACAATCCTTGGTTATGCTATCCTTTGGAAGGGATCCCGAGCATGTCAGGTCCTGGTAAAAGATCCTTATCCTAATTATTTCTGGATAGGCTAAATTTAGCCCTTGTAGCTTTGCACGATTAGCCATGGGAGCATAAAGTGACGTTAAATAAAAAAAAAAACCTTTTCTAATATTTATTTATCTTCAATTATTTAAAAAAAAATCGTATTGCCCACTGACACCCTTGGATCCATCTTATTATAATTATCCCCTTCCTTTAGCGGCCAGATCGGAAGATGGAAATCGGCATTTATAGATAAGAGACGTTCATCTGCGGAGCGACAATATCAATTTGGTAGCGGACCCACGCAAGTTGTTTTTCCACCCCCTCATCTTCGGGTAATCCTTGGCCCTCCCCCGTTCCTTCACCCTCTTACTTCATCTTGTCCGCTTAAGTTTTCTTCCCTTCGTCGAGGGTCGCTTCTTTTTTCGACATGTTACTCCTGTGGGAAAGTATAAATAACTATATAGACCTTGATTAGAAGTTTATACATGAAGTATATATCTGCAGCACCAGTGAATAGGTGGTTAGGTCAAAATTTATGCACTATGAGTTACTTGTACTAAGGGAAGCTGAATCGTGCAATTTTCGTAGTTTTTGGATTGAGTTAACTGACAGTGGACAACTTGTAAGAATGATCTAGATCTATTGTGACAATGAACAGATGTAACATGAATATACAGAGACTTTTAAGAACTAACTAGTAGATTTATTGACTATTGACTATCATAAGTTATTGGCAAATCTACATCTAACTTAGAGACAGCTCTCTAACTTACTATAAACTAGCAACTACATCTCCTCTCTACTCCGTACTCTCCTACATCCTCAACTATCCTAATCTTAGAGCTAATAATAATAATAATAACTGATGCAACAACTCGTCACCGAGTCTGGGCAGCCTCTAGCATTCTCCGCCAATCAGCTCTATTCTGCGCAGTATCCCTCCAGCTTCTAGCATTAAGAAGTGTACGTGCATCTTCCGCAACAGCTTCCATCCACCTCACGTTTAGTCTCCCCACTCTCCGCGTGCCACAGATCCCTCCTGTGAGGATGTTCTTATGAATCCTACATCCGTGCCACATGACCCGCCCATCGTAGTCGCTCAAGTTTGATTGTCCTGACAACATTGGAGGTGTTCTAGAGGTCGTACATCTCTCTGTTGTAACACCGTATCTACATTCCGCCCACTTTTATTGGTCTGAAAATCTTTCTCAGGATTGTCCTCTCAAAAATTAAGAGCATTTTCTCGTCTGCCTTTATTAGAGCCCAGGGTTCTGAGCCATATGTGAGTACCGGTTGAATCATTTTTTGTAGATCAGCAGCTTTGTTTGCCTAGAGAGGAACCTGCTTCAATTGCTTCCTTAGACTATAATAGCACTTATTAGCAGAATTAATTCTTCTTATCTCCTGAGATATGTCATTTTGTGGATTAATTTCTGTCCCTAAGTAGACGAAGCTGTCAACGCAATCGAATCGGTCCTGACCAACTTCGAAGTAATCATCTTTATCTAGTGTTCCCCCTATTCACTTACATAATCTTAGGGCTAGTAAATATAATTGTACTGTATAATATTTTGTATACATATTCTCGTGTCATTTATTTATAATACTCTGGTTCATTGATCTACTAGTTCCATTTTAGTTTAAAATAAACTATCGTTTTTGGCATAATTCCTAAAAAAATAATTTTAAGAATATTTAGCATATATTATTTTTGATATTAAATAATATATCATCATCATCATCATCATAGTCGTTCCTCTCTACCGCTCTGCGGTGTGAGGTTTCTTTCTGTATAGCCCGGACCACACCGTACGATCTTCTACCATTTCTCTCCTTCTATTCCATTCCAGACTTCTCTTTGCGATGCTTTCCTTAATACCATCTTCCCAGGTACGTCGGGGTCTTCCTCTGGACCTTTTTCCTTCAACCTTAGCCTCGTATGTCATCTTGGCCAGCCTATTATTTTCCATTCTTAAAACATGTCCAAACCATCTTAGACTGTTTTCTTCAATGACTTTTTCCGCAGGGTCCACTCCGAGGCTTGATCTAATGATCGAGTTGCGAATTCGGTCTCGTCTTGTTTCCCCCTCTATCTTCCTTAGGAATCTCATTTCTGAATCCTGGATCCTACTTTTATGTTTGGTCGTCAACGCCCAAGATTCCGAGGAGTATGTTAATATGGGAAGAAAAGTAGATTTATATAAACTCAACTTTGTGTCCTTGGATACTTCTGTTTTATTCAGGAACCTTTTATTTAGTGCATGGAACAATTTACCTTTAAATAATATATGTTGTGCATAATAAAATTAAAGGTGATTATTGATTATTATTACACGTGTAACTATTATTCTTTTCCTATTGCATGCAATATCAAAGTAATAATGCGCATGAAAGTCAAATTAAATGCATATGTGTTGACATTAGTCATTCTGTAAACTATAACCACTCTTTACACAGATAAGATCGCAATTAATTCTTATCGTTTGCTTTAACAATTACGTTTATGAATATTGAATAATTATTTAGCTTATTTACACATATATCATGTGATAAGGTGTACTTAAACTAATAAATATACTTTTAATGGTTCATAAAACTACTTGAAATTGTGTCTTTACACCTTACGTGATTCTTTTGCTTCCTTCATTGTATTAGTTAATTTATTTTTTTATTCATTTCACGTCACTTTATCTTGTTATGGCTAATTGTACAATGGTATAGTGAAAGTACTAAAGTTTGCCTATCCAGGTATAATTAGAATAGGGATCTTTATCGAGTAACTGAAACGGTACATTGCTCGGGACCCCCATTTTATGCATCTTTCGAATGATGGCATAATCAAGGATTTTTTTATTATATTATTAATAATTCGGCGCAACAACACGTGGACCCGTTCAGGCCTCCTCAATCATTAACCGCCAGTCCCTGTTGAGTGCTGTTGCCTTACAGTTGTGGACTCCCACGTGTCTTCTGCCACACAATCAATCTACCGCATTCGTGGTCGGCCGACTTTCCTTCGTCCATGGATGACCTTTGTCTGTGAACGTTTTGGAATTTCCCCATCGCTCATCCTGGTCACATGTCCAGCCCAACTTAGTCGAGAGCTTTTAATGACATTAACCACATTAGGCTCACCAAAGAGATCATTCGTTTTTTCTTTGTTTCCATCTTCCATCAATAGATACCGGCTCATTTATTTTTCGGAGGATCCTGCGTTCGAATACTTAAATATTTCGGTTTGCATCCATCGTCACTGCCCATGTTTTCACTGGGCTAATCAGGGTCTTATATATGATGATTTTAGTTTTTCTTGTAAACATCCTACTTGCTAGATGTTGTCTCAGACCATTATTTCAGCGGTTGGCTGACAATATTCGTTTCCTGGTTTCTGCCCCGATGGCGTTGGTGCATGTGACTTGAGATCCAAGATAGGTGCATTCTTAGACCCACTCAAATAATTAAGTTCCAGGATGTCTTGGGTGTTGTTCAACTAACATGTGCTTGGTCTTATCTTGGTTAACTACTAGACCAAGTTTCCTCGCTGCTTCTGCTAAAGAAAGAAACGCTTCTTCAACTTCCTGCTTTGATCTTCCTATAATGTCAATATCATCCTCATAAGCCCTTGTGAGCTGTACCGATCTATTTACTATGGTTCCCGTTGTCTGCACCCGGAGTATCTGACATGGTTCTCGAGGGGAAGGTTAAATAATAGACATGAAAGGGCTAATAAAGTAATAGATTTTTACTCCCTTTAAAAAAATCTTTTCCCCAAATACCGGGCTGCATCTTAGTAAGTTGTTATGGTAACCACAAGACTTCGGGTGTCTCTTCACTGCAAGTTATTCTACTAACTGACATTATTTTTTTAACTTCTTTCTACTTATCATTGTTTATCTCGTTTTACAGTGCTGCTACCTACCGGAATAGACCTAAGATATTTGAATCCCTCCATCTTGAGTTTTTGGTGAACCATCGACAAGAAGTAGCAAAAATTTTCTTTTATCTTAATATTTTTATTTTTGTGACTCAGCGTAGGTGCTGTGCTAAGTTATGTTACGCTGATCTTAACATGAAAATATCGGTTTATCAGTAATACAAGTTGGTTTGTATAGACTTTTTAATTTCTTCATTTGAACCTTTGGACTTGAAACCTCCAAACCTGGTCACACTTCATTAAAATGAATCAATTTACTATCATTAAAATTTCAATTGTAACAATACTGAATAAGAAAAATAAATCATATAATCAGTTTATATATTATATAATCATGGAATGTATATGACATTTTTTCAACAACAATGACAAGGATTCAGCCTATTTAAGAACTTCTTCTTTACCTTCCTCTTGGGCCTTACAAAGTCGAGGTACAGAATCAAACCAGGATCTCCATATGTTTCTATTCCGTCCACATCCGAGGCTTGTAATAATAGTGCTTTGAATCTAGTATTATCTACTTACGGGTGATTGGCCCAGTAAGCAGAATCCCATTAAACCTGGGTTCACGGTTCTAGCAGAAGGCGCCATACCCTATCCTGAAAAGACTGCTCCTCCAGGACCCCCTTTCTCCCGTTTGTTCACCGACCCATTCCTCAAGGATTGGTTACCACCACCTTGGACTGGGTTGCTCGGCTCTGCAGGGCCCGCCACGGGCGGGTGAGAGTGGAGTTGGGGAGGAGAGGTTGAGTAGCCACTTGTGATCTAAGTCGCGTCACTCCCCCTTGAGCCCCCAATTTAAGAACTGAAAAGCGTAATGAATGATTTAAACCTTTATTTATTGAGTAATGGTTTACAAAAAACTACTAATATTTACAAAAATGTATACATATTTGTAAAGTGCCTAATATTGTAACTTAAGTAACAATAATAATTAATAAGATTTTTCTTGTTGAATGATGAATCAATTTATTAATTAATTAATGTAATTATATAATTGCTCGTTATAGGCCTTTCCTATGGAAGTAAGGTCTAACTTCCCGGAGTGACCAGCTCTATTGGCAAGTCAAGTTCCACAGTAATTCCTACCACTTAACTTTATCTTGAGCAATTCTTGTCCAATTGGGGCCCTCGAAGCTTCTGAAAACATCTCTCCATCTTGTTGGCTGTCTTCCTCTACATCTTTTCCAGTTGTATGATTTCCAGTATTATTGATTTGTATTATTTCCAGGACACTTCTTTCGATTGCACGTGAAAAGCGTAATAAAAACCAACCTCGTATTGTAATGTTGTTTCTGCTAACTGATGAAGTGCTTATGCCTAATAAGCGAGCCAATGAGAGTGACGCATTACACAGTCCCTGTGGCATCAGTCGAGAGTGGTGGAATGGAAACAGTATAGTAGGAAGGTGTATAGAAACAGTACTGTGTTGAGGGGTCCGCTAAATTAGAACAGTTCCTGAGCCTTATGAATATTTAAAATCCCAACCCGTTCTGGCCAGGCTTACATTTTTTATCTGGGCTAAATGGCGCGATAGAGCCGGTTAAGACTACGAGACCACTTTTCAAGTCCCAAAGGGCTCAATGTGTAGGACGTGTAATCTGCTATAGAATAAGGGACGTCGTCTAAACCTTCTTACATTGAAATATAAAAATCCCAATTTGAAATATAACTTCTGCAGAATATTTCAAACACAGACATAAGTCGCCATTAAAAATATTCACACTCCAAACAATAATTATATATATTTTCAAGTATTTTAATGACTTGAAACATGAAAATCTGCATAAGCATAAAACTCAAACACTCAGGCATGGTCCTTGGGACCTTATGGTAGCCATTTCCTGAAATTTCCCACCCTATCGATTATGGGAATTCCCCGTATGACTCAGTAGCCTCCTACCTTATCAGCAAAATATAAACAACGTTACAAAATAACAAATAAAATATAAACAACGACTGTTCTTCTTAATGTCGTGAATCTGTAGGTGCCTGTTTTCTCTCTGATTGGTTCTAATATCCTCCTCAGGATCTTCTGTTCATTGATAATCATATTATTATTTTAGATGAGTTCCTTTCATTCCTGAAAAACGAATTATGTGTTTTGTTATTGATCTAACCCTTTTTATATTTATTGTTTAGAGATCTGTTTACATTATCTGATAAAAAGATATTTCGAAAACAACCCCCCCCCCCCATCATAAAACATCAAGTTTTTAAGAAAACAACACAGATTAGCGAAACTCTATCAGAAAAAAGTTGGAACCGAGTTTCTACTCGATTGCCGTTCATTGAAACATTACCCCGAGCCAAGATCCGAAACTTCTTATCCGCTAGATCTTGGCAACTTTTCCGAGGAATTCGAAAAGTGCTTTATTGAAGGCCCAATCAATCTCACATTTTTCTCTTTTCTGAAGATATTTTCTAAGAATATCTGAAAGTGCCAAGAGTCCCCGGGACTTTTCCATTACAAAGGTAATTGATGTCGGTGGAAGGAGGTTGGACTCTAATTAGGATCTTCAAAGCAACTTTTTTTTTCTAGGAATCTTTCCAAAGCGCTTATAACAAAAGAGATAATAAAATCAATTCCGATTTTACCGATATAATGTAAAGTAGTCAAATTAACTATAAAGTGCTCCATGAGAACAAATGAAGGGTCTTGGGCTATGTAAAAGGAAGAGATTTTACTGTTTCTTGTGCAATGGTTGCAGCGGAAAGTGACTTGTTCGAGATTAATCGTGACCGCCCGGTTTTCCCTCAATCAAGCCACTTTAAAAAAGGCTGCTTGATTCTGCAGGATATATATTGGGTTTATCAGTATGATGCAGGACTCGGAATAGTAATTGAAGAAAAGGTTATAGCGTACAATTAGAGTAGCTGCGATCACTGTCAGTCTCAGATAGATAGACTCCAGGAGTCTATTAAATGTCCGGAATTGGAAGGCCGCTGGACTGGGAAAGGAGGATTGGCGGAAACTTATCGAGGAGGCCAATTCTCATTGATGGGCTGTGGAGCCACGATAGAAGAAGAAGTATAATGAGTAATTAATGCCATAAAAGATCTAATTTTGCATAATGTATAATTTCCTCATTTTTGGGGGGGGTGGCATTTATAACAATGTTTTCGCATATCATCTAACAAGAGGCGTATTTTTTTCACAAAATATCGGGTCCTAATAACTATTTCCGATTTGCAAGATTGGGGTTCCATAATTGTAACAGAACTTCCACTTTCAGATTCAATAAGGTACTAGCAAGATAGGAATATACAGAGTCATAAGGGGATTTCCCATAATCGGAAGGCTGAGAAATTCCAGAAAATAGGTTCTAAAAGGTTCCAGGGACTCTTTATCAGTACTTCAGGATTAAATTCCCCCAGGATTTCTATCCATTCACCAGGTTTTGGGACTTTCTTGCCTATTTGATTTTTCCCTGGTTCACTTTTAGCTCCTAACTCTTTTTTTTTTTCTTTGAAGTTATTATATTGTCTTTTTTTTTTATTCTGCTCTGAATGTGGGGATGTATAATTTCTTACTAATTATTTTGACCTCCATAATAACTGTTTTATGCCCTATAAGTATTAATTGTGTAATACAGAGATTAATTACAGAAGTAAATTGGCGGATGAACGTTAGCATGTGGGAGGTTCGGTCTGGC
Source organism: Troilus luridus (assembly GCA_964056705.1). Lineage (NCBI taxonomy): Eukaryota > Metazoa > Arthropoda > Insecta > Hemiptera > Pentatomidae > Troilus > Troilus luridus. The sequence goes on along the minus strand of OZ057416.1, from coordinate 101,805,520 downwards.
TTTTGGAGGACTCAAATGGAATGACTGGTGGATCTGGCCTCAGTCAAAGGGTTCACCATGACGGTTGATATCCCGCTGTCACCAGCAGACTCACTTCGTACACCAGCGAGATGAAACAAATTAATCAAGAGAATTGTTACACACTGCCTCTGAAGCTGATTAGCGCGGGGGGGTCACTACCTCAAATTCTCCCCCCCCCCAACAGATCTGTTTGCTCACTCATAACTGCCGGTCTATTATTCAAAAGCGCGCCGCGTAGATAACGGTTTATTGAAGAGTCCATGACAAGTAGAATCCTTTGTATATATCGATTCTTCGTTTAAACTGAAGTTGAAATAGTTTTGCGGTTAGTATTTTTTCTGATATTAGTAACTCTAACATGGCAGCAGTACAAGAAATGGCGTATAGGGAATTAAAAAATAAATCTACCATTCCTGTAATAAATGGATATATTTGGAGGTTTTTAAGAAATGTTCTCACAACAGTTTCATTTGTTCGTGGGGTACTTATTTCGAAAGAAATATATCTGATATTAAAATAAACATTTATAGAATTTCTTTTTCGAGACCCCTGGAGAGCTCAGGCTAATATAAGTGAAATAATAGTGACGTGAAGGTTAAGGAGGGGCTTGTTTGGTTTCTTGTTGATTGACGGTGAATAATTGCTGAGTCGATATGCAAACGTAGGAGGGGTGGACTGAGGCGTCGACAGGAGGATTGCCTTAAGAGTGATCTGGAGGATTGCCCGTGGACGGAACTTGATAAACAAACATTGACCACTGAATTCCTCTCGTATTTAATCATTACAATCCAAAATCCTTCGTAAAATCCTCAATGTTCCTTACTTTGTAAGTAATCCACAATGACCTTAATGTCCCATTTGTTGCTGATCTGGCCCGAATCCGAATCATACTTTTCATGACAAACTTCATTCCCACTCAAACCCACTAGTTTCAAACCTAGCAACCTCTTCAATTCTTGATAATACTCCGAGGCGTTTGAAAAGAAGATGGCCTCGCGATCTGCTACGTTGAACTTGTTATTTGAGTACTGCCACTGGGTAGTTTCAACTTACCTCAACTAACAACTTATTATCTTATCTGATTTATCTCAGTTGACTGTCTAGTGTGCTGAGTTGCAATGGTTAAGGTCCCAGGTTCAAATCCGGCAATGGTAGATAAATTATATAATCCGTTAACAGCCACGGATGAACTCTTTGGGATCTACCTAGCGTCCTGGGGTTCTCAAAGCCTCTATAAATTGGGAGAAAACCTGGCAGTTCAGTGTTCACATCCCTACTAAACCGTTATCCTACAACAGACTTAATACTTAATCCTAGTTACAGTCACTATCACGTACTGAACCCAAGACCCTTCAAGGCTTGTAGTAGTACCGGTTATTTTTTGGCTAGTTAAATCTTACATTACCTTTGGGTATTTTGAGTGATACATTCCGCTTTCTTTAAGAGGCTATATCAGCATATTCGAACTGGGATCCCATTCATTGATTACTGAAAATAATAATACAAAATTATCTATTTATGAGTTATATTATATTTTACGGTGATTATTTAAATATTTTTATTTTGAAGAGAAAAGATTTGTCCTGATTGAGATTCGAAATAAAAGTAACTTCTCTTCAAAATAAAAATATTTAATACGTAATCACCATAAAAAAAAAAAAAACCTGTACCACTACGACCCATAAACGAGTCTGGGTGTTCAGTACATGGTAGAGACTGCACTGTTTCATGGACAACGGTTCTGTAAGGAGGTGACTTGTCCTAGGTCACGCTCAACCGCCAAGTTTTCCCCCTTATTTTGGGTACCCTATTTTTATAATATTTTATAGAGGCTGGGTGGGCCCCAGGAGGGTCCTAGATCCCATATGATCCATCTCCTTCCGCAAAGAGACTAAATAAAAGTAACTGCCTGCAGCCGGATTTGAACCAGGATTTCTGGCACGGCAACTCAGTTCTCTACCACTGAGCCACTCCGCTCCCTATAATAAAAATAAATAAAATATAATTTATAAACAGAAAAATTGGACGTAAGCGAGATCCTAATTAAAAAAAAAGTAATGTTCAATGAACATTCTTCCCCGTATATACATCGCTAAAACTGCGAGAACTGGGGATATAGGATCGGTAAAGAGAAAGGATTTGTCTGGCCTGGTAACGATCCTGGTAACTCAGTTGGAATAGTGCCGCCTTAGAGATGCGGAAGACCCGGTTTTGAATCCCGGCCAGGACAAATGTTTTTTCTTAAAAAAAAAAAAATTAATATCTGTATTAATTAATGAAGAATTAATTTCAAAGTCCAAAAATGTTCCTTTCCAAAGTTGGGTGACTTTGCAAAATCGATTATGGTTTTACCAATTTACTAGTTAGTAATATCAATATCTGAATTAAATTATAAATATTAAAATTATTATCGTATAGTGATTCCAAATTTAGCAAGAATCAAAATGTTTAAACAGGTGTAATTTGAAAGTAAAATCACCCCTTTCGTGTTAGAAAAATATACTTATTTTTATGACTATTACTAACGAAAATTAATGAATATATTTATAATGTTTTGATCATATCTATGCCTTAGTTCACAAATGTGCCTAAAACAAGATATTGCACGAGTCAACTTAGATAATTTAACACAAGAAATACAGTTCAATGTTCAAGCACACAATATATTTTTGTAACCTTTGCAACTTCCCTATTAATTTTATATCAACATATGATCTATGACATTATAGATTACAACTTTACAATATTATTTATATAACAAAACCCATTTTTAGAAATTCGCACTTTGTGAACTAAGGCATCGATATATGATTGAAAGTAGTAGCATAGCCATAAAGCAATTATATTGGAATTAAATTATGACTTAGTAGTAAATGAGGTCTACATTTGTTGTCTTTCAGCTTCCCAAGTCCAAAAATATGATTCTTTATTCCTTATCTTCTTCTTTCCACTTCCCTTGAGCGTAGGGGGGGGGGGGTGTTAATCTCTTTTCTTTCTTTATAAATTCATTTTGGGCTGAGTTTTCTCAAAATCACTTAAAGTAAATTTAGACCTTCCTGGATCCTTTTTTTTTTTTTTTTGTCACAGCTAGGCGGTCGTCATCTTAAATTGAATTAAGATCTCAGAAAAACCGATACTTCTTTTCTCTCTGTGGGTTTTCTTAAAACTATAAGCAAAATTGTCAGTTATATTGTGTAACCAATTTGAAAGGAACCTTTTTTGTAAATATTCCTATTAACAAGTACTATGTTTAGTACTATCTTATTTTTACCTTCTTTGAAAACAGAACATCATATTTTATTTTACGAAATCCAAATGAATCGTGTTATATTTGTATGATGTGTAGTAATAGATTAACACAGATAGTATAGATATATCTTTAAACCTCTACTACGAGGTAGTGCCCATACTGATTCTAAATCATTGTACATTAAGGTGGTTTGGCATACATAACTCTCAAACGCCAGGTTTTTCTACAAATTAAGGGTTCCCTATTTATTGAGGCTAGGTGAACCCTAGTAGTCTGGAGATCCCTCAGGGTTGATCAATTGCTGATAACAGATATAATAATTTTTCCACAACAAACAGTATCATGTATCCGAGATACATTTATACATAAAATAATTTTAAACACATTTTTATACTAGCTGTTGTTCTGCCCTATTACCCTGAAACTATTATTTATACTAATTACTTCCTAACTAAGTAAAAAGAAAATAATTAATTTTGTAATTAATCTTTTCTTTGGGCATTAATTAAAAAAATAATTATTTTTTAGATTTAGTTAGGAAGTAATCAGTATAAATAAGATTAGAATTAAAAAAAAAAAATAAAATAAAAATTAATGTTTTTATTGAAAGGGGAGTGGAGTGGCTCATTGGTTGAGCACTGAGTTGCCATGCTGGAAATCCTGGTTCAAATCCCGCTGCGGGCAGTTACTTTTATTTAGTCTTTTTGCAGCCGGAGGTGGATCTTATAGGATCTTAGACCCTCCTTGGGCTCACCCATCCTCTATAAAATATTATATAAATAGGGTACCCACAATAGGGGGAAAACCCTGGCGGTTGAGCGTGACCTAGGACAAGTCACCTCCTTGCAGAACCGCTGTCCTTGAAATAGTACAGTCTCTACCATGTACTGAACCCGTTCACGGGTTTTAACGGTACAGGTTAGGTTTTAAGTTCACATTCAATTAATATGAATGATGAAAAAAAAAAACTTGTAAGTTTGTTATAAACGATCTATAGATTATTTTCTCAAAGATATAACAGTGATGTTACACGCTGAGTGGAGACTGATGGTGTGATCCTCCGCTGTGAGCTAACCAGGAGCAGTTACATAAGTCACCGGTTACACGGAACAGTTGCTGTCACTGGGGAGTTATTACCTTCAGACATGTGACTGAATTAGTGACTCGAGACAGTCCCTGAATTAATTCCACTCGCGTGAGGCACATTTCACCCCCCCCCCCTCCCCTCTCCCATCTACCTTCAAGGCTCCATCTTATTCTTCCTTCTAGAGCTGTCTTCTCTTCGTTTAACTACTTATTTTATATTTATATTACTCTTTATATAATAACAGGGACAAATTATTATTTCATGTTTTACTTCAGAGTTCATTGCATAGTCTGCTATTTGTTTAAACAGTTTAGAATCAATTAAAATATGATCAGAAATTATAAACTGAAGCCTTGATTAGTAATTAAAGTTTATGGCCATTGTTAGGGCGCCGTAAGGGTAACAGGGATTGCACCCTTGGACAGCTTTCCCTATAGAAACTAATCTCTGATAGGCTGCTGCCTTAATCTGACTCAGATAATTTTTCTTTACAGAAAATTACCTACCAGGTTAAATCTTGAATTGTAAAATCAAATATATATATGGGCGTCAGATATAATACCAAATGCTAATTTTTTTTTAAACTTTTATATTGAAGAAAAAAAACAAACAAACAAGAAATACACAAAAAAACAAAACAAGAAAAATACATCAAATTACTTACAAAAAAATGAAAATACATTAAGATTTCGTTAAATACAATAAACCATATGATACTTTAAAAAAAAATGAATTCATACAATAATTAAGTTTAATTGCGCAATTGAAATGAAATAAAAATGTCTATAATACCCTGGTGAGGCGGGTTTCTTGATAGAAGTGCTGGTCAGGCAGGTTTCTCGATAGAAGTTTCCTCCTGGTTTAAACGCAATGAACACACTGATTAACAACTATATGATTGGTGTAAACTGCACCGCGCGGGTCGCTATTGAACAAAGAAGTTGACTGCTGTAAGTTAGGTCCGTGAGGTACGCTAGACAAGACAACAATGACGACTGTTGTAGGGTAGGCCCACAAGGTGCGCTAGCCGAGACAACAATGATGACTAGAGACTTTTTTCTAATAAAAATAAAGAAAGTCTCACAGCTGTTTTCGATTAAATCACTCTTAAATTCAAACAAATATTACGTTGAAGTATTTTTACAGCTGATTTATTTTAATTGAAATTAAATTAATAAAAAATACAAAATAATTGAAACTAAACAAAATTATCAAATATGAACATGTTATTTTTAAAAAAACTGAGCGGCCGTAACAGCCATCAGATTCAATTAGAAAAAAAACCCTGTACAACTGCAACCTGCCACCAGTCTTTAGTGTTATTAATGCAACGGTTAGGTGATTTTGTTGCGAATATGCTAAATCGCAAGGTTGTCCATCCAAACAAGGGTATTCACTTTATTGAGATTGTATAGGTTAAGAAGGTTTGATGGCTGGTAACATATCGATCAGTAACAGAGCACACCAACTCACTTTAAGTCTTCATTAATAAAACGCTCTGAATAAAGATTTTTCATTATGATACTATTAAGGTAAATTTAACTATAATAAAGAATGTATAAGAATCATCCACAAAAATATTATTTCTTAAAAGATACATACTTAAGTATATTTTATAGTTTAATTGATCTTGGAAAACTTATTTATATGAATAATGTTTATATTCTTGTTGCAGGTATGTTCTTAGTACTCAACAAAAGTTTCTGCAGGTGTTCTGCTGTTTCCATTTTTAAGGTGATCATTTTATTTTTATTTCAATTATCAGTATTCAAGAAGTATGAATACTTGAGTGATATGAAAATTAAGAATACATAGGCCTCTAGGTAGTATCCTTGGCCCAATCCCGTATACAGTTTATACAGCTTACATCCCAACTCATCCTAATACTATCCTTACCACGTATGCTAATGATACATGTGTCAAGACCAATCCAGTCATTGCATCCCAAAGCCTCCAATCCCATATCACTGATCTTGGAGAATGGTGTCAAAACTGGAGAATTAAAATAAATTCTCCAAAATCCCATCAAATCACTTTTACCTTAAGTCGTAAACCAATGACTTCCTGCCCTTCAGTATCGTTTAATAATATCCCACTGGTACCTGTAGAACAGATCCGATACTTAGGGTTGGATCTCGACAAACGGTTAACCTGGAATCCCCATCCTAGACTGAAAAGACAAGAAACCGCTCTATGTTTCAGGCTATTTCAACACTTACTAGACAAACGCCCTAAGCTCCCAATTAACTACAAAAGACTCATCTACATGACCATCATACGACCTATTTGGACTTACGGAGTAGAGCTTTGGGGCTCCACTAAGCCATCGAATTCCTCTCGTATCCAATCCCTACAATCCAAAATCCTTCGTAAAATCCTCAACGCTACTTATTTTGTTAAGAATGACTCCCATTTGTTGCTGATTTGGCCCGAACCCGATATCTATCCTTTCATAACAGACTTCATTTCCACTCAAACCCTCTAGGTTCAAACCTAGCTTCCTCTCCAATTCCCGATAATCCTCCGGGTCTGAAAAGAAGATGTCCACGTGACCTTCTCAGTTAAGCATGCGATTTGAGTACTACCAGTGGGTAGTTTCTCTACTTGGCATTATATCATGTCATCATGTATCCCTTAGCCTATTTACTTGTTATATTATTGTAATATAGTTGTAAATATCAATAAATAAATAATAAAAAGAAATTATACTTAGGTGAGTGTTTTTTTAAATATTAAATACATTTCAAAAATCATTTTTTAAAAAGACGTCAACAGGAATGTTGAATCAGTACAAAAGGGCCAAATGATATTAATTATATTATGATCACTAATCTTCTAAGAAAGCGTGAGAAAGAAGGAGTGTAGCTATTAGAGTCATAGAATCCAACCTTTTTACAACATACTTTATAAAACCTAAAGAATTTTCTGAGGCTTATATCATGAATTGTTATGAACTATGAAGTTTCCAACAGCTTATTTATAAAGAAATTATATATATAAAGTTAGCAAGCATCACAAAGTGTTGTCCAAATAATACGCGGAGTAGGTTCGTAAAATCATTAAATAAAATAATTTCATCCACATTAATTTTGTTTCCTTTAAAATACTCTTAGTTCGTCACTAGGTACTTCCTCATATTTTTTTTACTGTTCGAAATGCCTCTGTAACTCCACGATAATTACGGTTTTATACGCTAAAAGTAATATAAGGAGCGATTAAATTTGTATTAAATTGGGATGAAATGGTTCGAATTACAAATACAAGTGCATTCTAACAAATTATTTATACCAGAAATATTCAACTTTTTAGGTTTTGATAAAGCCAACAACGTATGCATGATTCCTAATCACGAGAAAATTAATTTAATACTTTAAATAGTTAGTAACCTAGAATCCTATATTTTTTTAAAATTTAATTTATTGACATTTACAACTATAATATTATTATAAGAAGTAAATCTGCTGATATGTACATTATGACATGAAAAACACTAGTGGAGAAACAACCCTTCGGTAGCACTCCAATAAAGTTCTATAGTAGATGGTCTCGAGGCCATCTTCTTTTCAGACGCCTCCGAGCGTTATCAGGAATAGTATGGTAAGCAAGTTGAGAGACTAGCGGATTCAAGTGTGTATGGAGCTTGTCATGGAAGGATAGGTATCTAGTTTGGGCCAAATTAGTAACATATGGGATATTAAGATCATGATGGATGAGTTTGTGTGTGACATAATAAGGAGCATTGAGGATTTTACGAAGGATTTTGGATTGTAAGGATTGGATACGAGATGAATTGGATGATTTAGTAGAGCCCACAAGCTCAACTCCGTTTGTCCAGATAGGTTTGATAACTGTCATGTAAATGAGTCTTTTGTAATTAATTGGGAGCTTAGAGCGTTTGTCCATTAATTGTTGAAGTAGGCGAAAACGTCGAGCAGTTTCTTGTCTTTTCAGTCTTGTATGAGGATTCCAAGTGAGACGTTTGTCCAGATGGAGTCCTGGGTAACGTATCTGTACGACAGGGTTCAGTGGAATATTATTGAAGGATACAGTAGGGCAGGAATTCGTAGGTTTACGACGAAGGGTGAAGGTAATTTGATAGGATTTGTTAAGATTGATTTTAATTCTCCAATTTTGACACCATGCTTAAAGGTTTAAGATATGGGATTGAAGAGATTGGGATGCAAGAAATGGATCTTTATTTACTGATTACACACATGTCTTATCAGCGTACGTAGTGAGGACAGTGTGGATGGGTTGGGATGTCAGCTGTATATATCGTGTATGGGATGGGACCCAGGATACTACCTTCTGTAAATCATTAAATAGGAATAAAACATCATTTATACACTGAATGATCAATTAAATAAGGAAATAGAAATGTTATAACAGAGTGTTCCTGCTTAAATACATCCTCAACTCTTCAGCTGTTGGTTTTTATTTCTGTGATTGGTATGCATACGCAATAACCTAGTTTCATTCTGTATAGAGTTGTGTTTATTTTTTAGGGTCAGTATTACCAGAATCATGTGCAGGGACAATGTGGGCCGAAACGTTACCATTCCCTATTTTTAGTTTCCACTCTTATCCTGAACTACCTTTGCACTCAATAGTTATGAATTTGAACCGAGTCATTACATTTTCTATACTGTCGAGTTCTATTACCTTCACCTACTGTGGTCAATACCCACAAACGCTAGAATATAGCGGTGAACAGTGATAAAAAAAATATTTAAAAAAAACAAAGAGCCGGTGTCGGAGATAGAAGCGGGTAATGAACTGTGTACTAACGACCTACGTCCGTGTGAAAAATCGCTTTGAATTTTTCACCGCTGCCAACTACACTTGTGTACGTCACTTCCGTTGATAAGTCAGTCACGTTATCACGGAACGAAATTGGATTTTAGCAAAAAATACGGGTTCAGCCACATTTATCATTTTAGTAAGCTATACATAAGTTTAATTTAAATTTAAATGTTATCTATTACATTATTTAAAAGATACATACAAAATTAAAAAGACAAGACGCTACAACTATCACATCTTAAGTAATACAGATCGTCACTTATCACATATTTAAAAACACGGAACAGAACTTAGTGGTTCAGCAAACACGTTAATATACACAAGATACAAACCACTGGCGTCGGTGGGAGGATAGCGTTGAGATTGATAATTGGTTTTGGATGTTCCATATATGGACATCTTGGAGGTGTCGTCATCGTACCTTCTGGTTAAGTAAGCCTTCTGGTTGTATTAATAAATATTTAGTACATTAACAATTTAATTAAATTATTGATATACCAGAGTACGAGAAATATATCCGCTTAATGTGTCATTTAACATATCATGAAAAGTCATAGATATCCATCATAGTCATAAAAAAACAACAACGAGGGAATGAGAAAAAAAAATTCCCGTACAGGGAAAATGCATTTCTCAAATAAAATATAAAATACAGAGGGAAATGATGTCCATGTGTGTAATAAATCCATTAACTTAAACTCAAACTTCAGTTATTTTTAATTATGAACTTATTAATTAGTTTTACAGTGAGTTCTGTACAATTAAAATTTTCATCGCGCTTGAAGGTGGTTTATTTTGAAATATTCATTTTGACTTAGGAATCAATTTTAATTAATTTGTGTTGATGTTCATGGAATGGTGATAAGTAAAAACTGAACTTTCCTGTGGAAAAATATTTAAGAGTTAGTAATACAAATTCCAAATTGTAAACAATTCTGCACTAAAAAAAATATGTTAACATTTATTTGGCTCCTAAGATCACGACTTGGCGGCACTTAAAAGTTACCCAATTTGGTTTTTACTGCACAAAAATGTGTTCTTTCTTTAGTGATGAAATGCATTTTAAAAGCGCCAAAAAACTTTGAACCCAAGAGTTTTCATGAAATAATTGTGCTGTAATTTAGAAATGTCAGGTTGCAGTAACGAGAGATTATCAATTCTCGGTAGAAATCTATACATAAGTGCTGTTGATTCACTATATATTGTTTATTTTTGAGTAATTTCGGTTTTTTATATTTTTTCAAATTTATTTCATTACTTACCCACCTTGAGCTTTGTTTGTTTCAACAACCTTTTCTTCTTTTCTTTTCTATCATTTATATTTCATTCGTTCTCATTGTTTTTGCTTTCTTTTCTCTTTCCAAAGTTCACCTGATTTTGTTTTGTTCTTTTTTGAAAACGTTGAGCATTCTAAAGTTCTTTCCTAAATGAAGAATGTCCTTCAATGCTATTTGGAGAGTCCTCGTGCTTTTCATTGTCGTTTTCAGTCTCCTCAATCTATGTGTTGGCCATGAAGATTCTGTTATATTTATTGCCTTATTAAACTTTTTAAATTCTTTTATTGTTATAAAACAAAATTGTGATGACTCACAATTGATTCATGACACTGATCTTTTTTTTTAACATACGTTTAAACTTTGACTGGCATCTTTTCCACTTTTTCGTCAGCTAAGATGAGCGATCCTAAATTTCATAATATTCAATTTCTCCTTCTCACAATACGTGTATATACCTGCAGCCGCAGTGAATAAGTGGTTAAGTCAAGCTTTATTTAAAAAGACTTTCTTCTACTGAAGTGGAGATGTCATGTTCCGATAGTGCTTAAGTTGCTTAGTCTATCATTCATTGGCTTAAGTCGAAATTATTTCTTATGACTCCATTACAAGATAAACACTACAAGAATGTCAATAGTCTGATTTCTTCCATCAAATTTACTCTCAATAGAAATATTCGACTTAACCACTTATTCACCGGGGTACAGATATAATCTCCTATTAGGTGTATAATTTATTTATTACTTTATTAGATTTTTTACCTTATAGTTGTTGTAATAATGTTCCCTAGGCTATGTAACTGTTTTTTTATTGTTAATTCTTCACTTGTCTCTCCGATTTATCTCTGGCTGTTCTCTTCTTCTACGGTAATGTTGTATCTATTTAAATATTGTTGGCCCGATCTATCGTTTTACATCATATTTACATGTACAAACCAATTCAAATTTCCCCATTAAATTTTTCCCATCATTTTTTTCCTCCACGTTACAGCCTTAGAGACCAAGCGAAACTCGTAATCCAATTCTTCTTTGCTTCTTTCCTCGGTCGACTATAGAGTCCTTTTCTCGCATCTATCTTTTCCACAAGAACCTTAATTTCTTTGAGTCTCTTCCCATAACCATCCCTATCGAAAAAGTCCTGGTCTGTTATTTTCAATATTTTATTTTCTTCCTTCATCTGTTTGATGTTACGTCCATCACTCTGGTATCCTCTCATTTTATAGATGATTTCTCTATTTAAGCGATTTGTGTGCATTCTCATCGTAGAGTTCTCACCGTAGAACCTTAATCTTCTTATTCTTATGTCCGTTTCCAAATCGTTCACTTCTTTGTGTATTTCCTTACTAGGTCTCAACATATAGCCTTCATGTGTCATCTTTGGGACGTTAATTCTTCTTGGTATTCTTCTTTCTATCCCATTTTTCCATCATTATTGCTTAATTTCTGTTCGAATAGTGACATATCTAACAATATTTAGTTTTGACTGTCGGCAGCTTCCTCTGATGAACACCAAATGGACGGTACACCATAAGCTTCCATCCCATAAAGTGTTACACTCTATATCTTACTTTTGTATGTATGTTTATTATGCGTAATGACAATTCCTTTTTTTGCATTTTTCAATTATATAAAAATCACAAATTATTTAAAAATCAAAATTGACAACTAATTCAAAAGAAATTTTTTTTTTGAAACCGATCCATAACCCAACTTTATTTTACCACTGGGGCTTAAAGGGGAAGAGGGTGTGGATCCTAACTTGAGAGAATCGCTCCTATTCTATTCGCTTACAAATGGGGGAGCATTCCACCTTCCCACGACGCAGGGGTAGAGGAGATATCTAAAAGGATCTCTACTCTACAGCCAGACTAAAAAACGTCGAGGCCCCGAAATCTCTGGAGTAAAGGCCGGGCTAAGTAGGCAATGTTATCGCAACGGGCGATAGCTTTCTCTCCGCTGGCTACAAACGAGTTGAAAAGCTATTTTCTTTTCTTCTGCAGCGCCGTTCTAGAATTATCTCCCGACATCATCGCATTTATTCAACAGCAAACAAGCGGAGCTGTATGGAATTCTTTTTTAACAATTATTAAATTTCATTGATTAACGTCCTAAATGTTAATAACATTTATTAACAAGTTCCTGTTTTAGTTGGGAAAAGGTAAAATAGATCAAATATTTCATAAAAACAAATAATTGTTTTATGATTAATATTTTATTTTAAAATTAAGATACCTACTATATTATTTGATTATCTATAAAAAAATATAAAAACCAAATGAGACATTGAGGTCATTATGGATTACTTTGTTCGTAACATAGTAAGGAAGTAACAATGTAAAGCGCATTTAGGATTTCACAAAGGATTTTGGATTGTGATGATTGAATACGAGAGGAATACCAAAGCTCTACTCTCTAAGTCCAGATGGGTCTAATGATTGTCATGTATATGAGTATTTTGTAATTAATTTTGAGCTTTGAGTGTTTGTCTAGTAAATGTTGAAGTAGTCTGAAACGGCGAGCTGTTTCTTGTCGTTTCAGTCTAGTATGAGGATTACAAGTTAAGCGTTTTTCAAGAAGCAGTCCTAAGAACAGGACCTGTTCTACAGGAATCAGTGGGACGTTATAAAACGATACGGGAGGACAAGAAGTCGTTGGTTTACAACGGAGGGTATTTGTGGGAATTTATTTTAATTCACCAGTTTTGACACTTTTTTCATGGTCAGTGATATGGGATTGAAGAGAATGGGATGCTATATCTGGATCACCGTTGACAAATAATAAACATATGTCATTCGCATACTTGGTAAAGTTAGTTTTTTTAAATTGTTTTTGATATATTTCTTAAATAAATGTGAGGCCCTAAATATCTAGTTTTCAGAAGTAACTTGTATTTGTATTTTTCACATTATTTGTGAATAAAATTCTGAGGTCTGAATAAAGCATAAGCTCTATTATTAATAAGTATTTTCCTGGCGATAAAGACATATTGGGATAAGAATCCGGACCCCCAAGATAGGGACCCTCCTGAAAGGAGACGTCAAGAAAAGAGTGGCATTGAATTTCGCCTCCGTGAAAGGTGTCATTCCAAGGCCCCTTTAAAAACGGATTATTATTTCTAGAGGCTTCTCGAGGATGTCGTGTCTCCTTAATTATTCCCTGACCTTCCGTGCTATTATCACTAAGAAAAGTTATTTATTCGAATCAATAAAAAAATAAAAATATAAAATAGAATAGATATAAGGAAAAGATAAAATCGATAAGTAATAAAAAATAAATAAGTAAATACGTTAAAAGACCTTTTTGAGAACAATAAGAAAAACAAAATGTTTGAGCAACCTCAAAATAGTTATTGGACCTTTCGATGAGAGCTCCGAAATGGATAAGGAAAATAAATTTCTGATTCAATTATACCAGATCGCATGTCATTTTGATTGTAACCTTTTATTAAACTAATAACATAAATCAATTTTCATAAATTAAATAACTAATATTTTTGAGAATGAAAAACAATTAATTAAATTAAAGAACAATTTAAACGCTTTTATAATGAGAAATGAAGTTACTAATATTAACTAAATTATCAACAACTAATTAATAACAAAAAGAAAACAAATATTATTTAATCTTACGATAGTAAATTTAACTCTATTAAATTACAAATAAATCTGTTACAAAATAATGAATGTTTATGCGGTTTTCTGATTGCAATGATATAATAATGAAAACTCTTATCTGTCTGTCGAAGTAGTTTTCAGTAGATGGTAGATTCTCGGCAGGGCGAGCTGGATGTTGAGACGACAGAGGATTTTCGTCGGCAGGGCGAGCGAAGATGGTGAAACAATAGAGGTTGAGATGATCGACTGGGTCAATTCGAATTGGTCGAATCTATGACGAGGTTTAAACTAATTACACCTGCAGGTGGGCAGCAAATTAGTATCTTCTTCAAATTCACACAAAAAAAATTTGGGCTCCTATAGAGCATACGATGTGCACGTGAGGCTCGTGGCAACACTCACTGGCTCGGTCTCGTCGGAGCGAACAAAAGCCGATCGACTCCGCTTTTGTTTTTCTCTCTTCTTTTGTAACATATGTTTTCAAACTTATTACAAATATTACACTTAATACTAAACAAATAAAATTACCTTTAAAGTTAAATTACTCTAAACAACTATGAAATAAACGTTTAAATTATTATATTAAATAAAAATGTGAAAAATAAGTAAAGATAATGTTCTTTCTTTTACGAAACAATGATTTAATTTTTTATGATTAAAACTAATAATATTTTATAAGGTTACAACTTCATCTGGCCTTAACACAAAACATGTCTAAAAAAATATTAATTAACTGTACCTACTGTTCTATTATTAACAGCTTAGAAATTAAGAACCAACATGAATTAGTTGATACATTAAAATTTATCTTCTTTGGTTGTTAAAAATTTTAAATATCTGGGAAAAATAATCAACAGAAATTTATCCTAAACAGAAAGCGTAGAGTACAGGGTTAAACATTTGAATATTTTGTGCTATTTAACGATTAGCACGATTAATAAAAAAATCCTCTCCATAAAGGATCCTGATTTTAAACAGGCACTACAATACAGTGAAATTGTACCTGGCCAAGGATCTAAATACTTAGATTACACCCACATTGTAGCACTAGAATCTATCCATGTGTATTACATTAAATATTAAAAATTTGAACCTCTTAATAAGAAATCCTCTTCTCTTTTTTGGCTACAATTTGTCGCGTTGTTAAACTTAACTCTTTTAAATCATCCAGGGCCTCCATGAACCAGTTGTTCTTGGTGTTATTTGTCTAAAAAGAGTTGCATAATTATTTTACCAATCTCGTCTCTGATAATCTTGATATGGTTGAAAAAGGTGATTTTATATTGCACATTGTATCCACTATTAATTCGTTTTCCGGATATAACACTTCATTAGCACTTTATTGTTATGTATAATAAATAAAAAAATAATATTTCTTAGTCATATATATCAAACAAGACCAAATCTTACTGATAAGGAAATTCTTGGGTGTCGACAATCTAGTAATTTTCTAAAATAAATAAAAAGGCAATTTTAAGCAAAACTTTTATTACATAATACATTACTCTTTAATATAGTTATATTATAATAATTATAAGCGGGGTAATTTAGTGGGTAGCCAAACCTATCGGGTTCCAGCCCGGTTGTCGTAAATAAATTATTTATTCTAATTGACAGGCCTGGTTGGACCTTGTTAGTTATGACGACCATCCTGGTACTCATCTGGGATCTAGAAAGTGCGTGATCTCGGACAAATCTTCCTGTACAACATTTTTGTTCTGAAGAGAAAAGATTTGCCCTGGCATGGATTCGAAACCGGATCGTCTGCATCTCCAGTGCAGTGCTCTAAACCTCTGAACTACCACATATCACATATCGCTGTGTTCTCGCAATTTTTCGATGTATACACGGGGAAGAATGCTCATTGAATATTACTTTAATTTTAGGATCTTGTTGACTTACGTCAATATTTATAATTTATTTTTATTAATGGTTATTTTGAAGGTGATTATTTTTTAAATACTTTTGTTTTGAAGAAAAGATTTGCCCTGGTCGGGATTCGAACCTGGGTCGTCTGTATCTCCGGGGCAGTGCACTAATCCACTAAGCTACCAGGGGTCACATACATCGCAAATATTGTGAGAACACGGGGATATAGGATCGGTGAAGGGAACGGATTTGACTGACTTGAATACGACCCCTGGTAGCTCAGTGGTTTAGAGCACAGCACCGGAGAGAAACGACGCGGGTTCGAATTCCGGCCAGGGCTACTATTTTCTCTTCAAAACAAAACATATTTAAAAAATAATCACCATCAAAGTAACTATTAATAAAAATAGTCTTCCTGTTCAACTGTTGTCCTAAATACAGTACAGTCTATTTACTGAACCCAAGACCCTTCGTGGGCTGTAGAGTAAGAGTTTTTTATTAAAGCTTTCTAAAATATTAATTATTATCAATTTGTAACATTTTTACTTTAATCACAATATTTCTTTTTTAGATATTTCTATTTGGATACAAAATTAGCTTTAGCTTATCAATTTTAAAACACCGTGACATGTCCCACGATGCGATGACTGCAGTGTAAAACGCTATCACTTTAAGAAAATGGCTTTGAGTTAACTGGTTATTATACTTGCTAAGTCGCCCTGATGGAATTGCCAACTGCAGATATCTGTAGGCTCGTCTGCTTGATTTAAACGGTCGCTGACAGCTGCTCGCGTGAGAGCCAGCAATTGCTGGGGTTTCGTGACGCTAACTCGTGGACATTTCCAACGGACAAATAATACATAATAGCGGAATGTGACGAATGTCACCTCCTGGAACAGTTGCCTACATTGAACACGAAATACTACCAGCAATTGGTGTAAATACTGTAAAAACACGAATGGGCATAATTTAAACGGGAAACAGGCATTGCAATCTTGGCATACTTATGTAAGAGGAGCGACTTTTTTTATATGCGTGTGGCCCAAATTGAGACTAGCTATGGAACAAAAATATCTATTCTCTTAACAATTTCCACCGTTTTCTGGGATCTTATGGACCCTTTTGGGGCTCACTCAGCCTCAATTAAGTGGGTACCCTTAATTCAGAGAAATATGTGATGGGTAACCCTTATCTCGTCCAAATTACCTCCTAATATAACTCGAGTTCGAATCCCGGCCAGGGCAAATGTTTTCTCTTCAAAATAAAAATATTTAAAAATTAAAAGTACTGTTTCTACTTTGTCCTGGACCCTTCTAGGATTGTACTTTTTTTTTTAAATTTATTATATCAATTTTAAGTTGTTTTTTTTTAAATTTTTTAATTATCTTTCCATGAATTAGCATTTTTAATTTAGAATGGATTCAGGATTCATCTGTTTGTAAGATTTAATGCAATTAGTGCCTTTCTATTCCTACTAGTGTGAATTAGTAGGACAGTGTGAATAACCTTAATTTGTAGAAAACCTAGAGGTTAAGCGAAATCGAACCAAATTACATCCATCCACAACCGTTGCCTTGGTACGGTTTGCCGCCCTACCAAGTAATGAATCTATCCCAATATCCTTCATGCGTTATAATGAAGAGAAAAATAGTTATTCAACAAAATATTATATGAACCAGAATCATCTTATTTTGGGGCTAAAGTTAAAAAAAAAACGGAATTTTAATATTGATATAAAAATCTGCTATATGAAACAAAATAAAATTCAGATTTAATTCTAAAATTATAATAAATTGTATATCCCAAATTTTTTAAATCATATAAAATCAACAGCTATTGATATATAAGTATATTTTTGTTATTTCGTAATTCTAACATTGGATCCGATGATTTTCACTACGTTAATGTTGTATTTTTTAAAAATCCTGATGAGATCAGAAGCTTAAGGAATGAAATATTACAATACAATTAGTTTCCTATTCAATCTTCGTCATAAAATTGATATGATATTAATTGCCTACATCTTTGTCTTATATAAGATGTCTTAAATCATATATTAATGCATGGAATTCAAATATAATTGATGAGTACATGAAAACTAACCAAGGAAAAAAAACAAAAAACATTTGATCGTAATAATATGATAAAGATTAAGAGGTTTGAAAGGAAAGTGTTGAGGCGCATCATGAGGCCTGTTAGAGAAAATGGTATATACCGTTTAAGAAAGAACAAAGAGTTATACGACGATCTCCGAGTTTCCCATTTCGTGCGAACTCAGCGCTTCAAATGGCTGGGACACCTTGTCAGAATGGATGATGGGAGAGCAGCAAAGAAATTATACTATGGAACCCCGGACGGAGCCAGGCCACGTGGAAGACCGAAAGGAAGATGGAAGGACGTGGCTGAGGACTTGTGGATGATTGGAGTGTCCAGAGGACATGCTGCTGACCGAAATGAGTGGGAGAAGGCAGTTGATAGGGCCAAGGGCAGCTTCAGGCGCCTGTCGAGCCGATAAATAATAATAATAATTATATGATATTAATTATATGAACTGAGTTATTGAGAACTCGCTTGTTTCTGTACTTACTTTACTGTAAAGGCTTGTAGAAATAAATGAAACCGAATTAAAGAATAAGCATGGCATAATGGAAATAAGTTAAGAAATTAATCGTCCCTTTGAGATCCTAAAGTTGGAAATAAGCGAGTTAGTCACCAGTACTCTCAAATTCGCCTTTTTTAATTTCTTTCTAAACCTCTCAGATTTTCTTGGAGAAGGAAATATAATTTCCTTTCTCACTTTTGTAAAGTTTTCTTCTTTTCTGAATTTTGAAGAGTTGCTAGTACGAATTACCAAGTATTTTGGAAAATTCTTCTCAAACATTCAAACTAGATTAGCAAGATTTTAAGTATGTAAAACTCATTTTCTTTCTTATCAGGTTATGAAAAATAGTTCTAACTACCTTTTCGGGCGTATTTTAAGGAAAATCGCTTCTGTCCTCTTAGTAATTTTTGTAGTTCTAGGGTTTCTTCTAGATTTTTTTTGTCTCATCTAACACATGAAGAGATTCAACGGGAATCACACTAAAGAAGCACATCCCTAATTTATTTAATATTGTATTTTGAAAGGATGTAAACTGGATTGAATTTATCTAATAATTCCTTCACTGATTGAAAACCTTTTTCCAGTCATTTGTGCAATACACATTTATTATATGGAAACGTTTCGACTATATGTCATTTTCCATCCATCTAAGAACTTAATATTTATCATCTTGAAAGAGTTACAAGTCAATATTTATCTTTTTTATTATTATTTGTCATTTACTAACATTTTTTCTTGGAGGTCCATTATAGAATGTTAGTAATATTAATAATGGTAATAACATTTAATAAAAAAGATAAATGTTGACTTGTAACTCTTTCAAGATGATAAAAATTAAGTTTTTAGATGGATGGAAAATGACATGTAGTCGAAACGTTTCCATATAATAAAGGTGTATTGCACAAATGACTGGAAAAAGGTTTTCATTCAGGGAAGGAATTATTAATATTGTATATATTTTAAATGTAAGCAAATTATTTATTACTTTTATGATTGAAACTGATTTTTTAATTAAACAATTGAAAGAAGTTTTCTTTTTTTTTTTTTGTTGGGCATATGTAACAAAGCTTGTTTCAAAGGATGTTTTTCCATGCCCTCAACAAAAGAAGTGATTTCTTTCATGTCTAACAAATCCTCAATTGGTAAATTGGTATCATCGTTCTAGCAATTTCAGAATATTTTGTGATGAAACTCGATCTCGGTAACAAGGTTCTGTTTTTAACCATTTTCAATTATTTTTCCTACAAAAATAGCCACTCTCATTTCGAATCATTTCTATATCCTCATTAGTGTCTTACAGTTACAACGCTGTATCGTGATCACTTTCGATGTAGGCTCCACCATCAAGATCTGATTCGAAGATATCGGCTTATTCTTTCTCCGAGTCATCTAACAAGAGTTGAATTATATCGTAGAACCTCGGATCATCCTTCAAAACAACTTTTTTTTATGTGCAAGGTAGTTGTTTCATATATGTTACACAGTTAAAAAATAATGTTTAAATTTGAAAGAATAAGTAAATAGTTAATATTTTAATAATATTTATAACTTTAAAATAATCATTGATTAATATTAACAATTGAAATTATATCATTACCACATCGAAAATTATTTTAAAAAACAACAGTATTAAGTAATTTTTTGCTTTAATAAAAGCTCATATTCTCCTTTAAACATACTTTCTATACATTTAAGGCAATTATTCTTCATTTCAGAACTCCTATACCATACTCTCAATAAGATCTCTTATTAGATAGGTATCGTAGAAACTGGGAGAATATCTCTACAAACATATATATTTTAATAATTATTCCAATTTATCATTGATTAATGAATTATTACCTTATTTAACATGTATATGATATTGTATATTTCATTTAAATTAGTCGAATCTCATCCGCTTTGATTCACTCAATCTGTGAACAGTGATGCGATGCGGCTTGATGCTAATCCCTAATTCAATATTCGCTTGACCTTCTCACTAATGCACCGAGTCACCACTAATGACTTCAAAGATAACATGGCCACTTCGACCATTTCTGTCTTATCAGCATGGAAAGATTTTAATCTTCTCATTTGGTTCGGTGAAACTTCGCGCTTAGGATGGTCTAGAAAGTCCCAGCTTTATCGTAGGGACTTCGATACTTTACCGATACTTAAAGCACGAGGATTAATTTAAGTCCCCGAAAGTATAAGTTCGATTACTGAAGTAAAGATACTGATATGCTTATCCGCCTTAAACCTCTTATCCCCACTTTTGGTGATAGCAAATAATGAAAATTTAATATCTATATTATTTTTTTCAGTATAAATTACTATAAATATTTAGTTTTTGAAATATTTTTTTATCTATCGCTCGTTGGCACTAAGTAATTTAAAAAGACACTTTTTTATTTTTATTCATGCTTTGAAACCATTGGGTAATTAATCGCTAAATGCAGAAAGGCAACGAGTCTACATTTTTTTTTTTTAAATAGTGACTTATACTAGACTAGTTTCATATCTGCTATAAAAAAAAATTGAATGTGTTGGCAAAACTCTCAACTGTAGTAAACGATGTTATCTGTTTCGAGTAAATCTAAAAAGTTCTAAAAACTAAAATCCCAAAAGTAGTTTCCGCAGTTAGCGATTCAATGATATATTGAAAATTACCCAATATATATCATCAAATTATGAATTTATTTCTATGTTAACAAGAGTTCTGAAATGTGTGTTTACCAATTTACGAGTATAAAAAGATCTGATTCTGTCGAGATTCTATCTGTTTGTTTTTCTTTAAACTATTAGCATTCTCGTCGATTATATTGACAGCTATATTTCTTTTTTCTCAGGACTGATTCTCGTTTGTTACTTTATAAAATCCTATTATTGATTTATTTGTTACATATCAGATAAATAAAAATCAAGGAAAATAAAAACTCTCTTTAGTTTTCTCTTTAGAGTTCTCTTTAGGTTTAGTTTCACTCCCTACACATTCAAATGCATATGTAGGGGATGCTCGCGTGATCTATCCTCTACATCGGCGCCACACCCGTCCTTTGTCTTGGGCGATGTCGAGGAAGCGGTTGAGATATTAATGGAAGAACGGACACGTCTGGGGACCATCGCTTGAATATGCGCCTCTGCCTTTTCTTATTCACGGAATAGGCAAGTGAAGTCAACCGCCTCTCTTTTCTGCGCTTGTGAATTATTTCCTCGTTTCTTTCGTTTATAAATTCAATTTTTTTTCTCGTTTCTTGAAAAAAGGAAATGACGATTCTCCTTGAAACACCAAGAGCTATATAAGTTGATGAATGTTTCTACAAAATTGATTCGGATAAAAAAAGTGGAGGACAGTGTATTCGTTTAATCTAAGTACATATGTTTGAATGAGTATATTTATCAGTTATAACAAACGTCTGTGTTTCATAAACAGTATTATTTTTAAGTTATTAAATAATCTCAGTTTTTCATTTCCTTTCAAGGTATTTATTATGTTTCTTTATTTTTAAATATAATTATATTCAGATTGAAAGTTTATTTAATTGTATTTAAAGGAATCCGTTATTATTAGATTTGAATTTTATTTCAAATAAATAAGAAAACCGGGATTGATTGATAGTTTTGTAAAGTGTAATTATTATGAACGGAACGTAAATTGTTTAAACAAGTGGAATCAAAGGTCGGACATCTGTTTACTGCCGACGACGTTATTCCATATAAGACCAGTGCTGTCTCAACTATTGAGCCGAGACGATCGTCGCACCTGATTGCAATTGGTTAACATTTTCGCCGCCGTATTGTTATACTGTCTTATAACATTTGTAGATTTACCCAGGGTGTCTCTTCATATAATTCCGTTGCGAGTAATCTTCAGGAAGAAAAAATAATGAAGGCAACGAACATTCATTTAAGAGCCTGCTATCATCCGAACATTTGGTCAGGTAGCTGGGGATCTGTGGCTTATCCCGATCTGGATTGCAGCCTTTTTTTAATCGCACACTGTGTCACAACTGATCAGCTCAGTCAACGTTTTGTATTCGGACGATGCTTCGAAGAACATTCATAAAACTTTAAAATTAAAATCAGATTCCAAATTCAATTTTTTAATTTTCTTTTTAATAACTCTTTCAATCACCGGTTACAGGTTTAAATACATAATATTAGACTTTGTACCTCCATTTATAAAAATGCTATTAGTTAATAAATTTGTTTAATACTAGAAATAACCATTATTATTTAAACAAAGTGCACTTTGAATAATTTTCTTTGTGTTTTATTTTATTATTTTTATAAATTTAAATGTTATTAATTTCCCTTTTCTATCGCTAAATCCTAATAAATATTATTTGTTTGATCTTCCAGGGAATTGATCTTTCTTTTTATTTCCTAATTCTAAATAATTTTTTTTTTAACTATAAACAACTGGCGCATCTTCACAGGATAGATTCAGATTTTAATGCTAGAACTTATAATGCCTGAACAGTATGAGATATCTATCTTCAATGCTCATAGGTTTATGTATTAACCACAGTTTTTTAAAAAATACCCAAAATATGGATCAACCTTTATAACTCCTCATCAACTTCCAAGCACAAGATTTTGTAATTTACATTATTCAGAACCTTTTTATACATTGGATAGGAATCTTTATCCATTGGAAGCTTAATAAAAAAAAATGTACCACTACAACTGGGTTTCAGTGGGAGAGACTGTACTGTTTCATGGACAATAGTTCTGCAAGGAGGTGACTTGTCCTAGGTCACGCTCAACCGCCAGATTCCCCCACCTTATTTTGGGTATCCTATTTTAATAATATTTTATAGAGTGTGGGTGAGCCCCAGGAGGGTCCTAGATCCAATATGATCCATCTCCGGTTGCAAAACGGCTATATAAAAGTCTTGCCCGCAGCGAGATTTGAACCAGGATTTCCGTCATGGCAACTCAGTGCTCTGCCACTGAACCATTTCGCTCCCATGAAAAATAAAATGGTAAGGTACAAGGATAAGGTAAGGGGAAATGGATGTTTGTATGAAAAGTAGACAGTGAGGTAAGAGAAGGGAGCATTGAATTAAATAAAGAGAGAAAAAGAATACATGGAGAAAAGGGGGAGGAAACTCCAGGAAACAAATTTGGGTACTTTATTTGATTATTTTATTTATATTATTATTATCACCTATATTTTCTTCTCGCATTTGCGGGTTCAAAACAGAGATGGGGGACAAGTCCAACCATCTGCAGTTATTATTTGTGGATTTTATATTTTTCATCTCTAAATATTCAGAAATTTTCTAACGATCCTGGCTGTGTCTAGGAGAACTGCCTGTTGAGACTCCTTTAAAACCTCGACCGGAATTCCCAGTTTCTCAATACCCTCCACCGTGGATTTAGGAACCAATCCATTCGTGGAGATTATAATAGGTGGTACTACCACGCTTTCCATATCGTACAGCTCTTTTAGCTCAGCCGCAAGTTCTTGATACTTCCGAAGTTTCTCTCCAATAGTAGAGTTCACATTATTGTCGTTAGAGATCGCAATATCAATTATACTTGCTTTCCTCTCACTCGACTTTATAAGGAGGATATCTGGCCTATTATGATGCACAGTGTGGTCCGTTATAATGGACTCATCCCAATATAGCTTAAGGGGACCTTTTTGTAGTAGTCTATTGGGTTGATACTTATAATATGGTGCCTTTACATCTAGAAGGTTGTATTATTATTATTATTTCGTATTAGCTGAAATACAGATATTTCTTACTCGTCTGCTATTCCGATTGTTTAAAATGTTTAGGTGTTGATGTCATTTTCTAACTTTTTTAAAGAGTTCTACTGCTCTAAGTATGTTTTAAAAACTATTGTCGGTATATTTAATTTTTTTTTTTTTTTTTTGTAAATATACGATTTTGTCTTAAGTGATGTTTCAATTTTCCGCTATCACAACTGCTCACTTGAGCGTGTAAGAAAGTAGAGCAAAGAGATGTATCGACTCGCGAAGGGCGGTCAAGCCTAACATGGGTTGACATCGATTGGGCTCTGATGGACTCTGTGGGCTTCCGAATAGTCTCCTATCTTCTGCCTTGAATACACCTCCATTATTACTAGCTTCACTATATAGTATTTATCTTTTGTTGTTGTTTTTTTTTCGAATTTCAAGTGTTTTAAAATTAATATAATCGGTATTGAGGAATGGACTAACAGGTGACTTTCGATATTATTGCTGAACTATATATAAGATATTATTGGCCGCTTTAGGCTACACCTATATTGGATCCGATTCGGTGCGACGTGATTCTATCACATACGATGCTGGGGTGTATACATTATACATATTTTACTTATAAAATATAGTAAAATATAAATGTATTAAAAATAATCTTAATTTTATAAATTTAAAGAACCAAATGTTATAACTCTCGATATATTTCAGTCATTTGGTTTGCTAGCGAAGTATCATCGTATCACACCGGATCCAATGTAGGTGTAGCCTAAGGAGGAGATGCGATAATGGAATTATTGAGGAACTGATTCAGTAAGCAGTGGCTTAATGAGCTCGAGCGAACTGGTTATCTCTACTGTCGAATAGTTGGCTCCGGGTCCTCCATTTTGCTCTATTAGCGACCACTAATAGACCTCAAGTCACTAATGCGGTTAGTCATTGTTCTTGTTCCTCGTGTCCTCCCAAGAGTCCGTCCTGTCGGCTGTATCCCCTACCAACTCCGCGGTCGATGGAGAGTTACCAAGGCAACTGTCATGTCAGATATATGTTGTTATCACTCGTTCTCTATTTTCGTTTTACCTAAACATACTAAAAACAAAAAAGTCCTCCGCCGCGTATGTCTGTCTGTTCGCGATAAACTCTAGCAAAACTATCGCACGGATTTTCTTGCGGTTTTCACCAATAAATAGAGTGATTCGTGACAAAGGTTTAGGTATTTAATTTGTCAAGGTTTTGTGTAAAATGGTTGGAAAAATAGTGTTGTTAAATTAATAAATTTTATGTATTGATTTTTATTTTTTTTATTTGATTATAGTATTTTTAAATATAACAAAAACTTTTTAGTATTAAAATATAAATCAAATATAGTATAAAAGATACCAAAGTTTAAACTATTAAACAAGAGGACCAAGGAGGATAGTTGACCTCCAATTAAAACTTTTAAAAAATGACAATAAATAATAAAAAGGTATCTATACTTACATCTATTTGTGGACAGATTTTATAAATTTGTATTTGTTATATTGTTGTTGTTGTGTTTGATAATTTACAGATATTTGTGACTTGTAACTCTTTCGAGTTTTTGATAAGGAGGAAATGATGCGGAAAGTAATTTGTATTTTGATTGAAAACGACATGTGATTGTCGAAACGTTTTATATGATAAAATTATATATCATGAATGACTGGAGGAAGGTTTTTATTGTGAGAAGGAATTATTAAATTCAGTCCTGTTTACATCCTTTTAAAATGGTTGGAATATAAAAACAACTGTTGGAAGTGTTGGAAAAAATATAGCCGCCCGGGAGGTTTCATTAACCCTCGAGTTTATTAGATGACAATAGTCATCCACACCCTTTTGTTCTGCTCCTGTGTATATGTTTCGGAAGTCGGAGGAGTTGGAGGGAAGCCTAGACCAAACAGATACTAGCTGTTTACCTATGGAGAAGAGAAGTACTGTTTTTCAGGATGACAGTTGTCCTCCACGCGACTATTCATCTAAGTGTTTTAGTATTTTTCTTTTTTCTCAACTATATTCTAATTTACACATTTTATGTCTTATTTTAATATTCTATTTTTTTTTTTTTGTAATGTATTATTATTTACTTTTTGAGTGCTATTTATTATTTTTCATCCACACGACCTGCTATGTACCTGTTTTCATTTTTTTTTTCATGTATTTCCCCTCCATGTTATTGCAAAGATTACGGTATTTACATTTGAAATCAAAAATCCTTCGGCATATCCTCAATGCTCCTTACTTTGTTACGAACAAAGTAATCCATAATGACCTTAACGTCCCGTTTATTGCTGACTTGGCCCGAATCCGATATCAATCTTTTGATTTCAAACTTCATTTCCACTCAAACTCACTAGTTTCAAACCTCGCAACATCTTCAATCCCTGATAATCCTCCGAGGCGTCTGAAAAGAAGATGGCCTCGTGACCTTCTGGGCTGAACTTTTTATTTGAGTACTACCACGTCTTTACACGTCAATGTATTCACTCATTATAATTACTAGATGTATTTTGTATACAGTTGTAAATTTCAATAAATATATTTTTTTTTAAACAAAAACATTTTAAATCAATTATCTAATTCAAGTTTAACACAAGTAGCAATTCATATTGTCGCGTGCTGCCTTAATATGGAAGTACTTGCGCCTTCTTTCCAGCCTACCTCCTTGCTAATTTTGTTTTGTTTTTTTAGAAGAAAATATAATTCCATCATTGGAAGAAGTGGCTGGAGGAGTGTGATTCCGAAGAAGACCCTCTTGATACCGACAGCGACCTTAGTCACTGTTACGATGATTTATTACCAGACAAACACCATTCTGACACAGAACAGGAGTGAATAAAGACGCAGGCAAATTTTCAAACACGGAAATTGATGCATTTAAATTTTGTAAATGGTAAAATTGTGAAAATGTTAACGGAGTGTACAAATCTCTATAATGAGAAAATTAAAAATGATTTCACAAGAGAATGAGATGCTCGCTCAACCGATGAAACCGAAATTAAAGCCTTCACTGGAATTCTTTTTCTGAACGGTTCTCGGCGTTGTAGCAGGACCAGTACTCGAAAGATTTGGGATTTCTCAAAGGGTTGTGGAATAGAAGCCTGCTACTTGGCAATTAGCGAGCATAGATTTCGTTTTCTCATGCGAGATCTCTTGTTGCTTAACAACGTGCGACCACTCGAGGGTTAAAGGCGCTGTCTAATCCCTTCTATCTATTTATCTATACATGTTGTAAAACAAAGTCCTCCGCCGCGTCTGCACGTATTTTCATGTGGTTTTACCAATAGTTTAGACAGTTGCGTAAACAAAATGAGTTGATTAGGAAGAAAGATTTGAAATTAATGTCTTCCCGTTCACTCTTAACCGTCATGTTTTTTTTATAATTGCAATTATTTGCAAGGCACACGTAAATCCAGGAAATGCTTGTAATTTCGGTCTTGACATGTTGATAAGGACTGAGTCGACTGGAAAATGACCGGGGGTTTGATTGGAAGTTTACCTAAGAGCGACTTTATGCTATTATGTTTGCGCTTTAGTCCCTGAATGAAAGAAAACAAAGATTGGTGATATCAGCACCGAGCTTTCGGAATCCGTGTTTTGTTATTGTGGGTTTTCCTTAAATTTAGGAAACTCACTTTAAAGAGGCTGGGTGAGCCCTTGGAGGTTCTGATGATTTTAATAGCTATTTGTAGGCTAACAACTATCACCTCTTCTGTACTACAGATCTTCACTTGACTTACGGAACAAACGACTTATCTATAACAGTATATTAAAACTTATTTGGACAAATGGAGCAGAACTTTGGGGTTCAGCAAAAATAGTCCACATACAACACCAAGATAAAAACAACACAGTCCAAATTTCTCAGAAAAATTGTTAATGCACCATGGTATATTTCGAATCACACCATACACAACGACAAGAACATTCCCACTAAAAAATCATATGTTCATAACAAATACATACCATCCACTCATCGACACAATATCACCCAAACCCACTCGTTCTTCCACTTTCCTACTCCCTGTTACCTGGACTTAATAAGAAAAAAATAAAAAGACATTGGCCAAGAGACCTATACAACTATTGATATTTTTATTCCAAAACTCGATGATCATGTGGAAAAGCAAAGAGAAAAACACATCAAATTTGCTGGATGCGCAATTTTGCATGTGCAAATGAAAATTAAATAATAAATAAATCTGTAGTTTCTACATATCTGTAGTTGTAAACGAATTGAATAATTTATCTGTTACAGCCTGTTTTGAACCTAGAACACTCTGCTCTGTGTTTACTGCGCCACTCCGCTCCCTTTGTTTATCTAAAGATTAAATTATTATCTTATTTTAATAGTGTCATAATAATAACAACGATATACAGAAGAGTGGAGAGCTCGGGGCGACGTGCCCGCAATCAGAGATAATTGAGAACGTTAACCTAACAAAGTACCGAAGCTTAGCCCTTTGAGGCAGCATTACCTTGCCAAGGCTCGCTCAAATGTAATCTTGATAATTTGACGAGAGATTACAAGGAGTCGGAAACACGAAAGAGAAACGCTTTTATTCACACGCGAATAATTTCCGAAAGGGGCACAACCTCCGCCATTAGTGACGGCCATTTTAACTCAGCTAAAGCTATTTATTTGATATATTCGATTCTTTATACCTTCTCACACGATGGTTCTTAAGATGTTTTAAAAATTCGTATAAATTATAATATATTTATTTTGAACTATTTCAATCAACTGCATTGGCACTTTATGATATTATTTTAGTACTAAACATATTTCTACATATTAAAGCAGAGCCCGTCAGTTTTTAGAGTGATGAGTTGCTATCCCCTGCTGTTGCTATGAGTTAAGATCCCCGGGTAAAACCCAGATGTTTCAGATCAATGTATTTGATCTGTTGACTTACTCGGAAACTTTATTGTAAACGGTCAATAAGCGCAGAGCTAACTGGCAACCGCCCGAGAGGTATGGTGAGTTATGGATAGGAAGATTGCGTTAAGTGTGATCTTGCGGATTTGGGTTTGGGTGGTGGTCGATGGAAGAGAGTTTGTAAGCAAAGATGGCTGGTATCGGCATCGAGCCTTCGGGTCCTATAAACCTTATTATTTATGTTATTGTTAATACTTAATGCCTTTTAATTTAGTTCACTTTGCAGAGCGGACTCTCTTTGGGCTCACTCAGCTCCTTTTATGAGTTTATTTATATGGGATCTATAAATTGCTTAAGAACCTGGCGGTCGAGCGTGATGTCGGTCTAGTCCCCTACCTGGACAATAGTTGTTAAATACAGTCTATAGCAATTGCTGAACTAAGGACTCTTCATGGGTCCTAATTAGTAAATACATTTAAAACAATAAATAAAAAAATAAAACAGGTAAATACTCGGATGTTGATTGTTGGTATTGCTCGTTTATCTCACATTTACCTCTCTAACACTTACGTCACTAGTCTGATTCCAGAATTGGCCGACAGCGATTCCCCACGCAGTAAAAAAAATCTAATCTCAACTAATTTTTAACTCTTAAATTACAAAGTATTTAAACGATGAATATCTTAGCTATTGTATGTTGTAGATATACTATGTTACTACTTAATATGTTGTATGTATACTACGCAAATATTAGCTATTGTATGATCTAATTTGTATTTAAAAATGATCTCAAAGTATACTTAAATAAATTATTTTATTTTATTTTTTTATTAATTGTTATAATTTAAAAAAAAATTTATTTTGAAGAGAAAATATTTGCCCAGGGCTGGAATTCGAAGAGAATGGATTTGTCTGACCGTGGTACGAGCCAGGATAGCTCCATTGGCAGAGCACCACAACGGAAACGTGGGAGACCCGGGTTCGAATCACGGCCCTGGAGAAATCTTTTCTCTTCAAAATAAAAATATTTAAAAATTATAGCATTTAATACAAAAAAAAAATAAAATAAATTATAAATAATATAATGACGTAAGTAAACAAGATCCTAATTAAAGTAATGAACATTTTTCCCCTTGTATACATCGCAAATTGCGAGAACACGGGGATATGGGATCGGTGAAGATAATTTGCCAGGATAGCTCAGTTCACGACGGAGACGTGTGAGACCCGGGTTCAAATCCTGGCCCTGGACAAATCTTTTCTCTTCGAAATAAAAATATGCTTAAATAAGTTAACTGGATTACCCGTTCCGTAGCGCTATTGGTCATAGTCCAGTAAAATTTGGGGTTTCATCCTGAAATGAGAGATAGTCGGCTATAAAGTTGTATCTACCATTATTTTGGCACCCTAAAACTTGTCTCAAAACCTACTTATCGTTGGATGTCCGCGACTGCAGATATACCAAGTTCAATGGGTAAAAAATCTATTTTTTACACATTTATTGCAAATATCTCGTTTCCTTATGGGTTTTATACTATTTGTATTTCTTATAAATATTGTAGAAGATTAAATTTTCTACAACTTTTGTTTAAACATTTTTTTTTATAACCATTTTTTAGATAGAGGGCAGAGCGCGCGCAGTGTTTAACTATTAAGAGTATCATTCGAGGTCAACCTGTAGTCCCGATTAAAAGACGCCGTATAAAGTTATTAAATTATTAATAATTATATAGTTCTAAATTATTTGCATTTTTTATTAACTATTACGTTATAGTTAATATTTTTTTCAATAATTCAATATGTATTCATTTAATAACACTTACCTGCTTGTGCAATTATAAAGTTATTAAGTGAAATACTTTAATTATTTTTTAATTCTAATCTTATTTATACTAATTACTTCCTAACTAAATAAAAAGAAAATGATTAAATTTTAATTAATTTTTTCATTGGACATTAATTAAAAAAATAATTATTTTCTTTTTATTTAGTTAGGAAGTAATCAGTATAAATAAGATTAGAATTAAAAAATAAATAAAACAAAATAAAAATTAATGTTTTTATCAAAAGGGGAACGGAGTGGCTCTGTGGCAGAGCACTGAGTAGCTATGCCGGAAATCCTGGTTCAAATCCCACTGCAGGCAGTTACTTTTATTTAAAAGTAGCAGAACCGTTGTCCATGAAACAGTACAGTCTCTACCATGTACTGACCCCAGACTCGTTCACGGGTCGTAGTGGTTACAGGTTTTTATTGAAAAATACCATTTCATACATTTATGAATGTTGAAATTTAAAAAGTTGAATAATAATAAGAACTAAATGTTCTAATTTCAATTTTCTTCTTCAATTCCTCCGGAGCTGGTGGATTCATTGTCATACGAGGAATTTATCACGCATTATCCACCCCCAATTATGGGGTTCTAAATCATGTCCTAACCAAGTCTGAATTTGATAATAGACACGGTTGAAATGTTGGTGAGCTGCTGCACTCGTTGGTGGAAGATTTGATAAATACACAGCTTTATTCAGTTTTGTTAAATTGATGAACTGTGCATTGCGAAGACGATCGATACAGTCCTTAGATTTTGGAGCATTATTGATTGCCTGCACTGCACTCTCAAATAATGATCGAACCGGTCAGTTTTCTTCTTCGAATGCTGCAGCAATTTCATATAAATTCGGAAGTTTCTCGATTGTTTTTACAAAAGTTTTTTCCTTTTCAAAGAGCAAAGAAGTCGTTTTACAGCCACTTATTGCGTGAAGAAAGAATATGTCATTTTTAAAACGAGTATATTTATCAAAACTTTTGGAAGAGTATATTTCAGATTTTTTATTTCCTTAGCCAACTTTTTTAAAGAAAATTTCTTGTTGATGAGATAAGGTACGCCCAATTAAAATTACAAGTAAATTTATATATTCTCCTATTATAACAGCAGTTTTTTGACGTTTAGATTCATCAATAGCTGTTTCAATAATAAGAACATCCGCATCACCTCTCGCCTGTTTTGTTGTGATATTAACAGCTTGTAATTTTTCAATAATTTATATTGAAGTATATTAATTAGCTTTTTTTTTATTATTTCGATTCGATAGAATTTTTTTCTTTTCGTGTAACCGCTCGTGAGTAAGCAATTGAAAATCTGTCCTTTCTGGCTATAAATACGGATTTCAATGAAGATGTACTCAATTATTTTCTACTTAAAATGTAATTATTGTTATAACGTAATAGTTAATAAAAATGCAAATTATTAAGAATTATACAATTATTAATAATTTATAAACTTTATACGGCGTGTTTTTAACCGGGACTACAGGTTGACCTCGAATGATACTCTAAATAGTTAAACACTGCGCGCGCTCTGCCCTCTATCTCAAAAATGGTTCAAATTATAAAAAAAATGTTTAAACAAAATCTGTAGAAAATTTAATCCTCTACAATATTTAAATGAATACAAATATTATAAAACCCATAGGAAACGAGATATTTGCAATATATGTGTAAATAAACGGTTTTTTGCCCTTTGCCCTAGGGAATATGTAGTCGCGGACACCCTACGATAAGTAGGTTTTGAGACAAGTTTTACGGTGCCAAAATAAAGGATTATAAAACTTTATAGCCGAGTAGCTTCCATTCCGAGGTTCTTCCTCTCATTTGACTAATTTTAGTGGACTATCATCCGACTTCGTTGAAAATGTTTTTCATGTTGCTATATCTCCATTATTATTTGATAGGAAGTAAAAATTAGTTTTGAGTTAAAACAAGTTGTTTTAGTCCCTTGGGGCTTGTAGTTCTTGAGTTATGCTTGAAACTACAGAACGAAACTAGTCGAAATAAATCATGAATAATCAAAATGGGCATTCCCCTGACATTAGAAAATCAAACTTTTCTTTCTACACTTCTTTCAGGAATAAAAGATGATTATGGTAATCATTTGAATATGGTTCATATCAGCATTTATCATCAGAAGTTTATACATAATTTTTTTAAGCTAAAAGTAATTTTTACCTAATATTTATACCGAAATTAGATTGATATTGTTGTCCATGAAACAGTACAGTCTCTACCATGTATTGAACCCCAGACCGTTCACGGTTTGTAATAGTACAGGTTTTATTTATACCTTTTAATATTTCGCTTTCAATTATTTCTATTTTTAATGTAAATAGTCCATTTTACTGATAAACCCTAACGGCTTTTAAGACGACATGTCGTTTACGCTTAAGTGTCGGTGAAATTAGCCGCTCTACTTTGCATGTTCCGCACGTTACCGTGTTTGACAGGGATAAGGTGTTAATAACACAACCAGGTAATAATCGGACACGTCAAAGTTTGATACGATTCCAACTAACGTTCTACGATAATTACAATATTGTGATTATACAAATAATTACTTAATCGTTTATATTGCTTTATATCATGAGTAGACTTTACATAATCAGGAGCATAAGTTAGATTTATAAATAAATAGAGGAAAGTATGACGGGCTTCCGTATCTTGATATAATTTATCTAATTTAATTTATTTCCATCTTAATTATTATTTGGATTATTTATTTAAATGTCTTACAATTTATAAAACGATCTTTTGCGAAATCGGAGGCGGACATGAAGAGGCGTGGTGGGGGCAAAGGGCGTATAGTAGGTAAGGTGAAGAGAAAAAAGTGGGGTATGGTAAAGAGTGTGGCTTCGATAACTGTTATCATATAATGGTTCACTGCTGAAATCAAATAAAATCACTTATTTAAAAAGATAAAAAATAATTTTGAAATTTTAAATATAATGAAATAATTTAAAATTATTTTAATCTATTTATTTATTAATAATTAACTAAATGTTTAATATACGATATCTTAAGACACGAATTTCAGTCATAGCATACTGTACTCTTATAGTCCCATATCCATGACCTTGAAGCCTAGCGTTAAAACTGGAAGATTGAAAGAAATTCCCATCAAATTACTTTTACCCTCCATCGTAAATCAATGATTTCCTGTTCTTAATGTTTAATAACATCCCACAGATTCCTGTAGAACAGGTCCGGTACTTAGGACTACACCTTGACAAAAGATTAAATTGGAATCATACTGGACTGAAAAGACAAGAAACAGCTCGCCGTTTCAGGCTACCTTAAGATTTACTAGGCAAACGCTCTAAGCTCTCAGATAATTACAACAATCATTAGACCCATCTGTACTTACGGAATAGAGCTTTGGGGCTCCACTAAACCATCGAATTCCTCTCTTATTCCATCCTTACAATCCAAAATCCTTCTTAAAACACTCAATGCTCCTTACTTAGTTACGAAAAAAAGTAATCCATAATAACCTCAATAACTTATTTGTTGCTGAGTTGCCCCGAACCCGATATCAATCATTCTTGACAAACTTCATTCAAACCACTAGTTTCAAACCTAGCAACCTCTTTAATTCCTGATAATCCTCCGAGGCGTCTGAAAAGAAGATGGCCTCGTGACCTTTTAAGTTGAACTTTATATTTCATTATAGACACTGGGTAGTTTCTCTCTTTGTCTTTATTCATGTCAATATGTATCATTAATTTTATTTAGTTGTTGTATTAGTATAATACAGTTGTAAATTTCATTGAATAAATTATAATAAGACTTGCTCACATTCCGTTGCTACTTACCTGCATCAAGTTCCTATTGCTACTGCATTAATTAATAGGCTACCTGGAACCAACACACAAACTGTTATTTGTTTGAGAAGGCTAATTTATTGGACGGCAGTGAGTTAATTCTGCTCGACCGTTTTTTCCCGAGGGTTGATCCGTTATTAAGAGGAGTGCTTAGAATGGGAGTGATAAAGTAGCGAACCAGTTATCGGCCGATATTACTCGCTGACCCGACCACCCCTCCATAATTCCAACAGTTGGCAGGAAATTGAAAAAGTCCTGGGTCGACTTTGGCAACCCCAGGGTTTTATGGCTGCTCTCATGTCGGTTATGTAAAATCCCCTGTTTACTGATGTTGGGGAGCCATTTTTAGCATATCAAGGATACACAGTTGGTTGTGAAGTGGGACTAAAGGCATATATACAAAATGACCATGAATAATTTATATTAAAAATAATGTGTTTTTTAATCACGGCTGTATCGCAATAATACATCAAGTAATATAATTAAAGATATATAATGGGAATTTGATTAAGACATTAGAGAAACTATTCACTGGTAGTATTCAAATAATAAATTCAACTTAAAAGGCCACGAAGCCATCTCCTTTTCCACATAAGGAGATGAACAGAGGAATGTCGGGAATTGAAGAAGTAGCTAGGTTTGAAAAAAGTGGGTTTGACTGGGAATAAAGTTTGTCATAAAAAGGTTAATATCATTTTTGAGCCAGATCGGTAACAAATTGGACATTGAGGTCATTTTGGATAACTTTGTTCGTATCAATGTAAGGATCATTGAGGAATTTACGAAGGATTTTGGAGTGTAAGGATTGAATTCGTTGTCTAATTGGAGCCCCAAAGCTCTACTCCGTAAGTTAAAATGGGTCTTACTATAGTCAAGTGTATGAGTCTTTTGTAATTAATTGGGAGATTATTGCGTTTGTACTAGTAAGTGTTGAAGTATACTGAAACGGCGAAACAGCTCTAGTATGAGGGTTCCTGTTTAAATCTTCCTCATGATGTAGTATTAAGAAGCTGATCTCTTCTACAGAAATCAGTGGGATATTATTAAACAATATGGAGGACTGAATTCAGGGGTGGCCTGATTATTTATTACCAGTGAAATCTGGAAATCTAAAATTGTTAAATTTAATTCTTTCTTAGCTCCCTGCAAGGATATTATCAATACATCAACAGAAAATTTAAATAATGGTGCGCCGTTTCAGGCTACTTCAACATTTACTATACAAACGCTCTAAGGTCTCACTTAATTACAAAAGACTCATATACATGACAATCATTAGACCCATCTGGACTTACGGAATAGAGCTTTGAGGCTCCACTAAACCATCGAATTCCTCTCGTATTCAATCCTTAAAATCCTTCGTAAAATCCTCAATGTTCCTTACTTTATTACGAACAAAGTAATCCAAAATGACCTCAATGTCCCATTTGGCCCGAACCCGATATCAATATTTTGATGACAAACTTCACTCCCACATAAACCCACTTGTTTTAAACCTAGCAACCTCTTCAATTACTGATAATCCTCCAAGACGTCTGAAAAGAAGATGGCCTCGTGATCTTCTAAGTTGAACTTTTTATTTGACCACTGGGTAGTTTCTCTACTTGTCTTTTCATGGCAATGTATACAGTCATTATATTTACTTTATGTATTCTGTCATACAGTTGTAAATTTTATTAAATAACCTTAAAAAATAATAACAATAATGGTGTTATATTGTTTAATTAAAAACAAATAAAGCAATTAACGCGAACAATAAAATAAAAAAGTGATTTTGTTTTTATAGAATCTCAGAAGTTTTAATATCAGGCAAATTTAATACCGAAAGCTAAATTGACGTCAAGCCTATTCAATGGCTTATTTAACATCTAGTAGTAAAAAAAACACGTAATTTTTGCTTAAGTGGTACTCTGATTTTCTGAATTTCACTGAATTATTTTTGGTGATCATTAAGTGTATCGCTAGACAAAAACTTTGGGAGCTAGTTAAACGAAAAAAAAAATATCAAATTTTTACGAGGCGTAACTTAGTGTGTAGAGTGATAAATTGCAAATACTGAAGGTTTTGTGTTCAAATCCTGCATTGGGAGATAAACTACTTCATCTGTTAACCTTGGGATTACCCAGACTTTATAAAGTGGGTACCCACAATTCACCTCCCTGCACACCTGCCGTTGCATAAAACTAGAAACAGTACAGTCTCAACCTCGTATTGAACCCAAGAAGATTCGTCAGTTATAGTGGTACAAGTATTTTTTTTCTTTACAAGGATGAACCTAGTCTTGGATAGATTTCAGGTAATATTACGCCCATATCTAATGGTATGGTATTATTCGTATTGATTTTACTGAATTTTAATTATATGTTGTATCGAAATTATTATACTTTTTGTTTAATAAAAAGCAAAGATCAGTTTAAATCTTGGAGCTTTTATTTAAAACAACCTTTGGTGAATAAAATATTCTAGCAGCTAAAATGAAAAAAATAGGTAAATTAAAATGGAAACGACTACCACAAAATACTTGAGTATCATGTCTGGTATTTATTAAATTGAATACATTCTTCGCCTGCTATTTTTTATTTTTTTATTCCACGTGTACCATTTTCCAGTTTTTATTTATTTTTTATATATAAACGGTTCGTAACAAGAATTTAAAAGGATACAATACATCATTTAGTTTTTTTTCTTTGAGAGAGAGAGAGAGGTGTTAAGTTGAATTAAACAAGACTTTAATTACAGCCAACAGTTTAGGCTAACAGGAGCTAAAACTATTTAGTAAAAAACCAACAGCGTAAATTTTCCACTGACATAGAGATAGGTCGCTAGTGGAGGCAGACCAGTGCATATCCCTACCCCCTTATGTAATTTATGTAGCACTCTCAATTTATGTGCGGGTTCTGCAATGCATGGCCTCGCGAATATTGTACCGATAGTTCTCCCCTGGGTACAAGTAAATACGCGTTATTTAGTTTACAGGTTATCCCACCAGTCCAGAACTCATATCATTAATCAGGTTTAGTGGAAGAATGCTTTTAAAAGTAGCATCGAACTGTAATAACAATTAATTTAAAAATAATGAGGCTATTTAAAAAATAAAATACTCTTGATTTCATTAAATTATCGTCCACGATTAGTGGTTAAAATGATAAAGAAACAATAGATGATAGAACGAAGTTAAGAAAAGGATTTTGCAAAAGAGCTCATGAATTCCTAACAGACTTACGGAAATTGGTAAAACAATTTTGAATAATTTACTTCCACGAGAACAACAAGTGTTAAGGTCTAATAACAACATAAAATATGCATGTTCATTTTTATATAGGAGATAAAATATAGTGATAAACGAATATAAAAACTATAAAAATAAGAATACTATTTTTTATTTGATTAATTGCTGCTAGAATACTTTATAAACAAACGATTGTTCTAAATAAAAGATTTAATATTTGAACTCAATTTTCTATCTGTCTATCTAACGGCGCTATGGCCCTTCCAGGACCTTGGCCTCCTCAGTGATCCTCCTCCACTCCGACCTGTCTTCGGCTGCCCTTCTCCATCTGTAGACACCCAACGTCCGAAGATCCTCCTCCACATCCTGCAGCCAACGAAGTCTAGGTCTCCCTCTGCTCCTCTTTTTCCCAGGGTGTCCCTCCATCATCATTTTTGGTAGTCAATTTCTTTCCAATCTTTTTACATGCTCCAGCCATCTTATCCTATCACTCTTAATCGTGGCAGCAATATCTGGCGACCATGTACATTTCTAAGTTCCTCGTTTGTCGTCATCCGCCAGCGATCTCCTTCTTTTGTAGGGTCAAAGATCTTTCAGAGGATTTTTCTTTCCTACTTGTTTGCCTTTCATCGTTGCTTTACTTTTTATAAAAAAATTACATGCCGCTAGTTGGAAACTAAATACAGTGTCAAATCATAAAAGCAATCCGAGAAATTCTACTGTATTCATGAATTGATGAAGATGGTATCACAATTTAAATATTTTGTTTAACGTTTCGCTAATGAAGTAATGTAAAATATATCCAAAAATAAGCCCATCCTCATAAAAAAAAACTTGTACAACTATAACCCGTAAAGGGTATTGGTTTCACTACATTGTAGAGACTAATGTTTCATGAGCAACATTCGTCCATAGGGGTAATTTGTTCAAGATTCTGGGGTAAGCTCCATAAGGGTCTGTAAATCCCATAGGATACATCCCGTGGTTGTTAACAGATTTAATGATTTACATATGAATGACTGGTATACTTGGAAAGATGTTAAAAATTAACAATTGGAAAATTGTTAAAAAATCCAATAGGTTGGATGACCCGAAGGTTCGATACCGATACCACTATATGCTTAGAAACTTCTGTCCCCGGATCTAAATCCCCCAGATTACTCTTAACGCAATCTTCCCACCTACACCTCGGTCTACCTCTCGCAAGCTTCACCTTCGACACAGTGCTTATTAACATCATAGGAATTCATTCGTCACTAAGCCCAATCACTTTACAAGCCCATCTTAATCTACGTGACGCTACCACTTGCATAATATTTCCCGAATGCATGCTTTGCTATTCCGGGTCGTGCAATATCCTATATTCTCCAGTTGTTATTTCAATAGTAACTAAAAAAGGATAAGAAAAATAATCATGCCTATTGGCACTTTAGTAGTTAAATTCTTACCATAAGTCTTAAATTGGGAAGCTTTCATGAGTTTCTTTTTGCTGGTATTTCCTACGGTTGAGCAATTTTCACCTACCAAACCTGACTTTGGACAAACCCCTACTGTCTTCTGATCACCTCGACACGGATAATCTGACGTACGAAACGATCGAGAGTAGGCGATGATCATTTCCTCTGGAGGCAGATTCTCTTTAAGAACGCCATTATGAAGATTTTTAGTATAATAGCTGGCAATAACAATACCTATACAACACAAGTACCGGGAATCCACTGCACAGATTTCGTTTTAGTGGGGACTGATAAGACTTAATCCTTACTGATACCACAGAAGCTATACAATTCCACGAAGTGGTTATGCTGTATTATGCCCAAATAAGAAACAGCTCGTTACACGTAGATCACTTAGACTTGT
The DNA here is from genome assembly GCA_964056705.1 of Troilus luridus. NCBI lineage: Eukaryota > Metazoa > Arthropoda > Insecta > Hemiptera > Pentatomidae > Troilus > Troilus luridus. Next base: position 101,765,662 of record OZ057416.1, on the reverse strand, counting down.
AATTTGTTCTGTACTTATGTTTAATAAAGTACTTTTTAAGACTCGATAACCTTCTATATTAATTGCTTTGTCAATTATAGACATCTAAAAAAAAACCGTTTTAACTTCCCCATGAAGAAATTATAGCGACTAACAGTATCTTTCGACACACCACACCACTAATGGTCCCCTGGAGCCCTTCTTCCTTTCCTACGTCGTATCTCCACTGCTAAATTTTTCAAACCAACGCCACGCAGTGCGCTGGTCAAGGACACATTCCCCTTCATATTTAATAATTTCACGAGTTGCTTCTGCGGCTGTTTGGAAAATAAGTTAAGTGGGAGTTCTGAGCCTAAGTGGGAGTACGCTGTCAGGCAAAATATACCACCGTAGCATAATCCGATTAACTATAGCTAATTAACTATAAACATATACATAAATGAAAAAACATTGTCAGGAATGCATCCATAATTTCCACTGATATAAGCACTATTTGATATTTCTGGTTATACCTTTACCCGTAATGTAAGATAAGACCATACTATATCGGTTCCATTAGCGCCGACAACAAGTGGAGGGTATGTGTACTAAGGACTCGAGCTCTGACCCTTATAGATTATGTCCTCTGCAGCCTAGAGGATTCCTCACTCCTTTGCTCGAGCGAGGACCCCTTGGAGTATCTTTTAAGGGCGAATTGAACATATAGCATGTGTCCGGCAGATGAAAGGTGTTATCAATGGAGGCTGTTGTAATGCCTTCTTAGTACAGTTATAGGATAACGATCATACGATGGGCCCCTGCCCAGGAACCACTATGTTTTGTCAATATTGTATTATGGCATTGCTTATTAAGGAGTTCACTGCCATTACAGGACAAGGTTACTTCCTGGGTCTAACTAGGTGCATTCACCCTTATCCCTCCCACATCTCCTATCCGTAAATATGTAGCTGTAGAATTAAGAGATTTTGTCTCCTGTTAGAGTTACCTGTATAATAGCTGTCACTTAGATCACTTAGACTTGTAAAGTAATCTATACTTATGTTTAATAAAGTACTTTTGAAGACTGACTCTCTTTTCGACTTCGGAGAGAAGATGGCGACTATCAGTATCTTTCGACACACCACACTCGCTGGCAAGTTTGCTAGTGCTTGTGGACGGACTTGACTCAACAGCTTCCTTCAGAACCTCATCAATATCCATTAATGGTCGCCCGGAGCCCTTCTTCCTTTCCGAAATCGTTTCTCCACTGCTAATTTTTTCAAACCAACGCAGCGCAGTGCGCTGTTCAAGGAAACCTTCCCCTTCGTATTTAATAATTTCACGAGTTGCTTCAGCGGCTGTGAATTTTTTTTCCAGTAAGTCTTAAAATTATGAGAATTTCGTAGGACACTGTCATGTTTCTTAGTTGAATAAATAACTAAACTGAGGCTTTTTTCGAAGAAGTCCAGTGTTAGTTTACAAGCTAAGAGAATTCTCTAAAGGGATTATTTAGTGTTGGTAAATAATGAATAGCATTAAAATATTTACAGACTTTTGAACTCTAGAATATGATAAAACGGACATTTTTTTTATACACCCCATTAATTAGAAATATGTTTGGTATAGAATTTCGCATTGTCATTCATTTGATATAAACGGCATTTAGTTCATAAACGTAACATTTGTCTATCCTAGCGTATCTGTTAGTTTGGTATTTATTTATTTAGTTAGTATTTATTTATTTAACGTCACTTTTACGCTAATGAGGATAATCGTAATATGCTACAGGGTGTTCTAAAAATCTAGCAGATACTATTTCTTGCCTTCCTTCAAATTTGAATATTGCCCATTTTCAATTCTTGAAAAGTTTTTTTTTTCTTTTCTATTGAGAAAAAAGTATGTGGAGGGACTACACGTGGAGTTCCAATCAACCACTTGAATATTTAGCTGTAACTGTTATTGAATATCGGTCACGACTACAATAACATATCACTGAGTTCTGTCAGCAACAACCTCTGTCAGTACTCTCTAGCGAGGAACATTTTATAATAGAGAAAATTTGGAAAAGTCGTGGGAACAGTTAATTTTACCTTGGAATATATATATATATATATATATATATATATATATATATATATATATATATATATATAAGTTAAGATGAGACTAATACCTGTATATCTACTAATACCAAACCATTGTAAACACACATTGTAAATAGTATATTTAGAGGATTAATAGACGAATAAAGTCAGTGTTTAAACAGCCTTCGTGAGAGTTATTTCTAGCCCAACTTCTTCTTTTTTTTTACATTCTGTGTCCGGAAGCTCTTAAGTTATATATATATATATATATATATATATATATATTTTTTTTTTTTTTTTTTTTTTTTTTGTAATGTTTACTATTACCTCATCCATATTCATTTACAATATTTTTCATTTCAAATAATCTTGAAAATTAAAGAAATACTTCTCGCCGTTTCAGACTACTTCATTACATTGCGTAACATTTACCAGACAAAAGCTCTAAGATCCCAGTTCATTACAACAGATTCAAATGCATGACTATTAAAAGACCTACGAGTATATTGGCTTACAGAGTAGAGTTTCGGTGCTCCACTAAGCCATCAATTTCCTCTCGTATCCATCCTTTCCAATCCATAATCAATGCTCAATGCTCCGTACTTTGTTACGGTCATCCATAATGGCCTTAGTTTTCGATTTTTTGCTTCTTTGGACCGAACGTGTTATCGATCTTTTCATGTCAAACTTAATGTCATTTGAAACTCACTAGTTTCAAACCTAGCAACCTCTTCTATAATCCTCCAGGGCTTCTGAAAAGGATATGGCCTCGTGACCTTTCAACTTGAATTTGGTATTCTAGTTCTACCAATGGGTAGTTTCTCTTTGTTAGATGTGAAATTAATGGGTTTGAGTGGGAACAAAGTTCCTCTTAAAAAGGATTAATACTGTATTATGGTCAAATCAGTAAATAATGTGCATTGAGGTCATTATTGACTTTATTCGCAATAAAGTAAGGAGCAATAGTGATTATACGAAAATAATCTCGTTGTGATTGGCGAAAGCCCCAAAGATCTACTCTATAGGTCTTGTAATAGTCATGTACATGACTATTCGTAATTAATTGGTAACTTAGAGCGTTTATCTGGAAAATGTTGAAGTAGCCTGAGCCGTTTCTTTTCGTTTCACACTAAAATCATCGTTAACCCAATTTAACACAATAATCCTGTTTGTAAAACATCAATAATGGTTTTAGTCAAGGGTCAACCCATGATCTCACTACTAGCCCTGAAGAAGATCTGCAATGTGGGTCGAAATGTTGGCTTTAAAAATGAACAGTTTTTCTTACCAAGAGAGTTTTTCTGATCTCCTACCGGACAAATTTCTTCCTCATATACAAAAGGTAAACTAATATTATTCAACGTTTATTATGATTCCACGTTACGTTGTTCCTAGATTGCTAGGATTGAAACTAGTGGGTTAAAGGCACTGGTCGCTAGGTGTCGCTAATCACGAGCATGTTGCTGACGCGAACCCTACAAGTTTACCCCCTACCTAAAGAATTTTTCACTTCAAAAATAATATATACAAACAAATACCCTCTTGATCAAATATCATAGCGACTCACTTATGACCTGGCCTATTTCCTAAGCAAATAACTTTACCTCTGGGGGGGGGGGAGGGTTGGGTGGGGACATAATAATGTTTTGATAAGGAAGCGGCTAGGGCTGGAACATCCCTACAATTTAATATCCGACGGCAAAAAAATATCTCTAGGTCGGGCGGAGGTGAGAGAGCGACGGGATTGGAGTCAGCTCCGGCCGCTTCCAGGCAATAGATTGGCTCCATATTTACCCTCGAGCTCTGTTTGCTAAGGGTTTCCTTTTCCAGCTGTCTCCTCCTGGCTCCGCTGTCAGTCAAGTCTCTCTTCGGGCCTATATTGGAAAGTTAGCCCGAAATTCTAATTGTTTGTTGGAACGGGACTGTGGAATATTATGGTCGTCGTCTGTCAATATCAGCTATGTATTTTAGTTTTGTAATTGTTTGTCAGAAGAAAACTACGGCCTACTACTTGACGTCAATGCTTCATATCTAGCAATTATTAGTTAAGATTAAATTCTGATCCAGATAGATAAATATTTCTTTTCCTGCAACCTTTGAGTAATGTTATCCATTACTCAACTAAAACTGGTGTGGAAAATCCCACTTTCCCCCACAAGTGAGGGAAAGTAACAGGAACCTAGATCGAATTTGACCATCAGTGTGCTGATGATGAGGTTGTATAATATCATTCATTTATACTCCTACAATGTTAAAATAAACAATTTTAGAACTATTTCATATTTCGTAAGGAAGAAAATAGTTGGGGGTGCAGTCAAATGAAAACACTAAATAAGTGGTTGCTTATTTAATTACATAATTAACGTCTACTTTCCAGTCAACCATCCCCTCGCTTCTCATATTTCATTCAAGATAGATTTTATTTATTTTGAAGCGATTTTATAGAAATATTTAATACAACCTTAAATGTATTAGAATCTTCACATATCAGAAATTTGGAGATCTAGCATTAAAACAGTGATCAGACCACAAACAAAATAAATAATGGAGATAGATAGTGATGAATTCATAGAATTTACTCCTCCATTCATAAAAGAACAGACTGGACAGGCAATTAATCAACTTTTACCAAAAACATCTAAAGTCAGATATGAAGAAAAATATAAATATAAATCAAGATATAATATTATACGTTTATTTTATTTTTGTATGTGTTATCAGAATATTATTTTCTTAATAATAATAAATAAATGTTTCAATGAGTAAACCGCCCCAGAGTTATAATTTGCATGGTTAGTAATAGAAAATTGTAAGAGATAGCGCTAGTGTAGTTTTATCAAATCTAAAGTTTCACCTTTAATTTTTAAATAGTTGCAGGAAAAACGTAATATTTAACACGTGAAAAAAGTGCTTATAAGACCCTCGCTTGATTACCATTCGGTAAAATTCGCTGGGGTGGAATAAAGTGGCACTTTCCTCACTTGTCAAATAAATAACTTTTGTCCTCAAGAGTAGGAAAAAAGAACTGTCAGTGAAGGTTTTCAAACGGTAAAGAAAAATGTACAACTGCAGCCCGTAGACGGATTTGGAAACTTTAGAGACTGTTTTTGAGACAAAGATATAGCTGATGAGGGCTCTAATGGCTTCAATGAAACCCACAGAGAAAAGTAAAGGAAAAATATTGGCTCTAAGAAGGTTTTTTTTTTCACTTCCTAAAATCAACCACGTTCTTGGATTATGAGCAAAGATCCAGGAATGGATTAATTAATTTGATATGATTTTTGGAAAACAAATTAGCAGGAGGCACCTGTGAGCCAATATGATGGGACCAAATTTCCCTTATTGATTTATCCACGCACAAGGAAATTGAAGGGGGGGGGAGGAAACAATATTATACTTGAGGGTATTTTTAATTGTAGAAGGAAATTTTGACGCACTTGAAGACTGGAAACCTTCGAGGGTAGAATACCTCTGCTTTTCCATTCCTTCAGCTCTCGGCTGTAGGCTGTAGAATTTGCTAGTAGTAGAACTAATAGAATTTGCACAAATGGAACTCACTAATCATGAGATGTCTCATATGCGATTGCTCCTAAAAATTCAAAAATCAGATCCTTCCAAACTTGATCAGCCTTCTAAGTGGTCAAAAAATTTCAATGATTTCATTGCTAAAGCGCTCATTAAAGATCTAACTCAGAGGCCTACTGCCGATGACCTATTACAGTTACCTTTTATTAGTGAAGAGTTAGACTCAAAGCCAATAAGAGACTTACTATTGGAATATAAGGCTGAAGTGGTGGAAGAAGAAGTTGTCGATGAAGAAAATGATGAGCACGTCTCAACTACCTCTGGAACTGGAAACTGGAGAAGATGATTCTACATCTCTCAAACCAGATACCGATCATAAAATTGAAGAAGAAGCCGAAATAGTGAAACAAGATTTGGAACCAGACATAGTAGATAAGAAACAAAATACAGAAATCGATAAAAATCAAATACCAATGCCTTCAATTCAGTTAACCAAAAAGGGAAGTGTCGAAGGCCTTGAAAAAAATTAGAAGCTGAACATGAAGAAAGGGAAAAACTTTTCTTACAAAAACTAAATGAGAACCATGAGAGTTCCTTTCGTATACTAAGTGATTCACATAGGTAAAAAATAGCACTTATGGATCGGCAATTTTTACAGCAGAAACAGCAGCTAATGAGGACTCGTGAAGCCGCATTGTGGGAACTAGAAGAACGGCAGATTCATGATAAGCATCGATTGGCAAAGAGGCAGTTGAAAGAAGGTTTCTTTTTACAAAGGCATCAAATGTTGAATAGGCACGACAAAGAACTTAAGCTCTCCTGACTTACAAGATGAAGAGATCTGACTTCCTTCAGTATACCTAATTGACAAACATACTGTACTGATCTCATTTACACAGTGTTTTTTTTAGTCGTATGTAACTGCTTAATGGATATGGGAATAAAGGGGTTTTCTACACTGAAGGGAATGTTTCTAAGACAATTGTCCTGGGAAGTTATTTTTTAAACAATTAAGCTACCTACTTTATAGAGATTTTGTGAGCATCTAGAGCGTTTTAGGATTCCTAAGATTCCATGTACGGCTCTTTACAGATTAAATAATTTATCTGTCACAGCCGGATTCTATCCTGTGGGTCTAATCTACATCACAGCATCTTAGGAATATACAGTGACAACGATTATAAAATTAGACGTTTTCTTGGAAGAGCATCATTAAATTCAATTACCTACATTCATGAAGGTAGTAAATGACTGATGCCATCTAAAGAACAGTTAAAGACAAACGCAGGTCTAATTCGAGTTAGTTCCATAGATTTCCACTAGTGTTTGTGTATACGTTATATGTGTTCTTACCTTGTGTCATATTTCCAATACAGTCAGCACTAGGAGTATCCATGGCAACCAGCCCTGGCCAGAAGATTCCAGCAGTTGTTAGGCTCATACTCAAACTTATAATCTTACTTAATGTTTATGTTCAAGTGTAATTGTTATTAATTTAATATTAATACTAATTGTCAAAATAACATATAAGACTTATAACTAGGTTAGAGAAAAACAAATGAATCTTAGATTAAAGCTAAAAGAAAAACGAATAGTAATACAAAGAGAAAAGAACACTAAGAAAATAATTATATACAAGAAAAAAAACACAACAGTACCCGTGCACTAATAGTCTTGTATGCACTATCTCTGGGCGAAACGGTGAATTAATTCGACTGTCTTTAATCTCTGAAGTTGGGGCACTCGATGAACACAGTTATGGCGCTCACTGGTCAGAATATGTATAAGATTTTAATGAGAAGGAACTTACCATTAGGCTGCGTTCTCTTCCTGAGAATCGTTACCTCCAATTTAGCATTCAATCGGGAGCGTCTGGTTGCTAATGGCGACAGCATGCAGCTGAACGCATTGAGCATCTATCTAGTGTGTCTGGTTGCTAATTGTGGCAGGGTACAGTGTGAAAACAATATCGCTTGTCTATATCGTCGCCTGTCGTCTTGGCGTAAGTCTATCAGCTCACTGCGTACTAGGTGGAGACGCAATGTCCCCACCACTCTCAAGGCCTACTAGATTGTGATTTGCCTATCGTGACCGCAATGACCAGTGCGGGAAGAATTTTAACATTAAATCACGCTACTGAACAATATGAATTATAATTTATTTTAACTATTTAACTCCTGTGGCTCACCTGACCTCCATAATTTAAATTGGTAGCTGAACCTGGGGATTAAGAGTGACCTAGTACAAAACACGCTAACAATTGCCCTGGAAACAATACAGTCTCTACCATGTGCTGAACCCAAACCCCAACATGGGTTATCGTGATACACGATTTTTTTTTAAATAATTTATTTTATAAGCATTAAATATGATTCTCTTAATTTAAATTGTATTGATATTTAAATTATAGATCAAATGCATTATAACTAATTTATCATTTCCAGTAATATCCTTCAACATCACACCCTGACATGAAAGAGAGCCCTCCCTTACAGGGCTGGGTCAGCGCGGAAAGAGTAGACACCCACCGGAATTTAATTAGTAAACGGTCAATTAATTCTCTCTTTCTTTCCAATTAACCGTCCCTTTAGCGTTTATTACTGTCGCTTTCTCTTTGCTCTTCCCCTCCGAAACATCAACACAGTAGGAATGAGAAGTTCCGAACCTCAGGCCTATTTCTGTACTTGCTAAGTCTCTTTCATATATTTCAGAATGAAATATATTCCAAAAATTTTTAAATTAGAATTTCTATAATTATAATCCTTCAAAGCAAAGAGAAGGACACTTAGATTGAATTCGCTGGATGCGCAATTGTGCAGGAGCAAATGAAAATGAAAGAATACATGAATGTATAATAATCCTTCCAGCTTGTGTATGTGTAGATTTGAAAAGTGACCATTGACGTTTAAGAATGAACAATGATGTAGAATGTTCTGTCCGTAAAAGGATGATAGCACATAAACTACATAATATGATAACATATTAAAAAAACTACTTCCTTACGTAATGAGCTATTCTGCTTCATGTCCAGGCATTGAGGTACTACCAACCCTTGTTAGGCTACACCTACATTGGATCCGATTCAGTCCGACGTGATTCTATCACATACGATGCTGGGATGTATACATTATACATATTTTACTTTACATTATAGTACAATATAAATGTATTAAAATAATTAATAAATAATCTTAATTTTATAAATTTAAAGAACCAAATGTTATAACTCTCGATATATTTCATTCATTTGGTAGCCTTACTATGAGTGAATAATATGAAAGCAGAAGTCATGCTACGGTAAAGAGTTTTTTCCTTCCATTTCTTTCCAAAAGTTTATAAAATGTACGTACGCTCGTCTGGAACGAACCAAATGATTCCGAATTATCTATGTTGCTGGCGATCGTCTGAAGGGTAAAAATTTGGCAATTTGTTCCAGTGTTTCTGTGTTTTTATATAATCAATTAATTACAAGTATATGTTAATTTATTCGCCACTTTTAACAGGGGCTAATGTATTGTTAATCCTAAAGTTACTACAGTGACTCTTGTAGATGATATATTACTAAAATCTTCAGGGCCAATGGAAGCTGAGGCTAGACTGGCACTTAATTTTTTATTTTGTTTTAATTTAAGTACCCACTCTCCTGGGGCTCACCCAACTTAAATTAAACACTAAATAATTTGACTGCACCCCCAACTATTTCCTTCCTTACTCAGATCATCCAGTCATCTATCTCCTCTCTAGCATATATATATATATATATATATATATATATATATATATATATATATATATATATATATATGATGGAAGAAATTGGCACACGATAACATCAGTTGAACTCTTCCGCCAGGCCAATTCGATATATCGAGTTTCCGGTCAGTATTGTCAGGAATATAGGCTAAATCAATGTTCGTGTCATGTGACAAGGATTCTTGTTAGTCAGGCACGTTTCAAACCCCATTAAAATTCTAAGGAAGATTGATTATATATTTAATGAGTCTTCATTGATTTCTTCGAGGAGAGATTGAGTAGTATAGACGAATATATGTAAGGTAACGATAGATCCGAACTGAAAGAATAATGGTGTCATTAGAGTTTAAATATCGTGATATTGTTGTTAGATTATTAGGATTTAAAAAAAAAAAAAAATTTAATCTTAGCATAGATTCCTAGAGTTTTGCGGTACAGATTAAAAATATATTTCTATCTCAGATTTCATAGCTTTTAATTAATATTATATAAAAGATATAGTTCTAATAGGATTGGAATCCAAGCGTTATAATTGCGCCCTAATTATATATTTGAGATATCTGCTGAAATGATTAATTATCATTTGACATTTCCCTTTGATTGGGATTCATTTAATTTAACCGAGATTAATTTAATTTTAATTAATTACACTCTTAAATTTATCAGTGGCGTGAGAACAAATGCTAACTATATCTTATAATATGAAGCTCATGAGCTATCTCATTTATTTAAAAATAGATGATTATGTTACAAATATAAATTTACATCAGTAAAATGTTATGTATTTCTTTACTCCAGATAGATAAAGTCATTGAATATAATTTTAACTCTAACAAAATAAATCGATTTGTTGATTTTAAATAAAGCAACAGTCGCAAAAACGTATCTTCCAAAAAATAAGACAATGTGATCCCAAAGTAATAAGTGAAATGATTAATCATATTACCTAGGAACATGTCTATATACTTGACAAAGGTGATATTAGCTTCAATGAAACCCACAGAGAGAACTCATGGAAAAAATTATTGGCATCTCTGAGGTCTTAGTTCAATTTCTGAAGTTCCTCAAGGTAGTATCCTTGGCCCAATCCTTTATACAGTTTATACAGCTGACATCCCAACTCATCCTAATACTATCCTTACCACGTATGCTGATGATACATGTGTATTACTGTCAACACCAATCCAATTATTGCATCCCAATGCCTCCAATCCCATATCACTGATCTTGAAGAAGGGTGTCAAAACTGGAGAATTAAAATAAACTCTCAAAAATCGCATCAAATCACTTTTACCTTACGTCGTAAACCAATGACTTCCTGCCCTTCAGTATCCTTTAATAATATCCCACTGGTGCCTGTAGAACAGATCCGATACTTAGGGTTGCATCTTGACAAACGATTAACCTGGAATCCTCATACGAGACTGAAAAGACAAGAAACCGCTCGACGTTTCAGGCTACTTCAACACTTACTAGACAAACGCTCAAAGCTCCCAATTTATTACAAAAGACTCATCTACATGACCATCATACGACCTATTTGGTCCTACGGAGTAGAGCTTTGGGGCTCCACTAAGCCATCGAATTCCTCTCGTATCCAATCCCTGCAATCCAAAATCCTTAATGCTCCTTATTTTGTTAAGAATAAAATCATCCATAACGACCTTAATGTCCCATTTGTTGCTGATTTGGCCCGAACCCGCTATCTATCCTTTCATAACAAACTTCATTTCCACTCAAACCCTCTGTTTTTAAACCTAGCTTCCTCTTCAATTCCCGATAATCCTCTGAGACGTCTAGTCTGTAAGCGGTCGGACTTAGATCACATGGGATCTAGGACTCTCCTGGGGCTCACCCAGCCTCAATAAAGTGGGTACCTAAAATTAGGAGGGAAATGTGGAGGTTAAGCGTGATCTAGCACAAATCACCTCTCAAACACCCCAGACCCATTCACGTTGCGGTGTTTTTTTTTTTCGTTTTTTTACCCACAAGACTTTTCAGCCAACAAAATGAGACAAACATCCCCTACGCTCAAGGTATGTTGAAGGGAGGAGAGAGTTAAAAAGAACAAAAAGAGTTTTCAGAAGGGACATTCACTTGAAGATAGGTTCGCCTGAATTGAGATTGACTGGTCTCATACAACATTCGAAGATTGCATGAGCTTTTGGTTTCGCTGAAGCATTCAATGTCAGTCTCATTTACAGCTAAGCCTTTGCATTATTTCAAGATTTTCTGACAACGCTCATGATTTCAATAATTAATGTTCATGTCATTAACATGTCGTTTATATTCATTCTATTACTTTAGTAATCAATCTAATAATGTTCAATATATTAAATTTATAATTGGTTCGTGGCTTAATTAATCAACTGATAACACAGGCCAACGAATTTTTTTTTTTTGAAAACTGTTTTAACATTAACAGTTGATATTTATAGATTTTTTTGTGCTGAATATAAATCTGGCCTTAGTTTTTTTTTTGTATCACCCATAGTTTTCCAGCAATATGCTTTGTATTTTATAGTATAATCCCCTATCTAAACACGGGGAATTAATGAAACTATAGATGCTTCTTTATCATTTAAGGTCATTGTGGATTCAAAGTTAACATCAAACCTCATTTTTCTAATGTCAGGTCTGTCAAGACGCCTTCTTTTAATTTAGCTTCTGAAAGGCATGGGCACTTTTGGCAGAGATACTTGAAACATGGTCCATCTTAAGGCAAAGCCTTTACAAATTGTGTCATGATGCCTAACATTAATTGTAGATGTGGTAGAAGCACGTTTTTTAGATCTACGAGGTTTGTGCTTAGAATGTTCTTCTCACCAGGTTTTAAAGACTTCCTTACAGGTCAGTTCTTTCTGCGCCATTGTTGGAGCACTAGCCATACTGTCCCATTCACAAAAGAAACATGGAAATTTGGTAAAACCACCTTACTGACCATGGAGCATGCATGTTATTTTTAAATCACCACTTATCATCCAACCATGAGCAGAATAGCCTATTCGATTTAACACTGTTTCTAGGTTTTCAGTTTTCTTTCATATGTACAGAAAGATCAACAGGAATAGATGGGTACATGTTACCATTGTGTAATAAAACAGCCTTTAAACTAGTTTTAGATGAATCAATGAACAGCCTTCAGTCTTCCTTTTTGTATTCAATACCAAACTCATTCATAACACTGGGAATGTCTGAGCAGCACACTAAATCACCTTCTTGTTCAAAAAATTTGGAAAATTGTTGCTCCCTCTTCCTTTACACATAAATGGTGGTTCCAACCGCCAACAAGTTCTTTTCTTTTAGTCTAGAGACATGCAATTCAGTTTTTTCTTTCGTTAAGCCAAGATCCCAAACCAAGTCGTTCAGCTCGATTTGAGTTAACAGTTTAGGCTCTACATTTTCTGTAAAACATTGGAATTCTTCATCATCTTGTTCATCTAACTCCGATTGTACATCAGAAAATACTTACGTTAGAATAGAACTTAAATCATCTGATGGTTCAGGGACCGGTAAATCTACACCGTGCCCTATTGGTCGGATGGCGGACGGAAGGTTAGGGTACCTTATTACCTTCTTGTTTTTTGAGTTATGGCCAGTAATATCGACACTGCAAAAGTAGCAATCATCGGAATAATTTCTTGGCTCCCTCCATATCATAGGAACAGCAAATTTAAAGGGTTTTTTTCTCCTTTTTCGACCATTTTCTTAGACCTTCGACACATACATAACATACCTTATGCGGGGCCCAAGATTTATCCTGATCACCAAGTTTAGGACCAAAGTATGATAGATAAACCTTTTTGACAAATTCTGTAATGTTTCTTTGGTGTTTTGAATCACAAACTCACCACAAATATAACAAAAACTGTCAGCAGAGTTTTTACAACCGCTATTAGACATTGTACAGAGCACATGTATAGGAAACGTGAAAGAGAGGTTAGGTTGACAGTAAACAAAACATCAGCTGTAAACAGAAAAAAATAATCAATCTTTTTTGGCCAGCAAATGTGTTTCAACAGTGCTACCAACTTCATCTACACCAATAGACCTAGTTTTTCAGTTATTTATTTTAAATATTAAAGCTGTTCAGTTCTTTAAAAATCGCTTAATTTAGTATATTTAACTATAAAATGTGAATAAATCGTGGGTGATCCGGCTTTTTTAATATCATATTTGGATTCAGCACCCTACAAACTATAGGAATAAGATATTTTCAGTACAAAATATTTTTCATCGTTGGCCTGTGTGATTAAACCAAACCTAATTATAATTAGCTACATGTTTTTGTTACTAATTAGTTTTATTTGTCAAATAAACCCATGTAACTATTAAGTTGGATTTCGTAAATAAAGGAATGGCAATCTGTTCTTCAAAAAGGTAAACAATCAAAAATGACCATCCTTATTACCTGTTGAAATAATTGTAAATAAGAAAAAAAAGTCAAAGTCTAAGTAGAATGTCAATATAACTGATGAAAGTGCTAATAGCTTCAAGGAAACCCTCGGAGGGAATTAAAGGAAAAAATATTGGCCTCTCTGAGAAGGTCACATTTCAATTTCGGAAGTCAACCACGTACATGGATAATAAAAACAAAGATATAGGAATGGCTTAATAAACTCAAAGTGATATTTGGAAAAAAAAAAGTTAGCAGGAGTACCTTTGAGGAAATATGAAGTGACTAACGTCTCCCACGTTCAAGGAGTATTGAAGGGGAATAGAATAATACTTGAGGGTATTTTTGGAGGAAGAAGGAAATCTGGACAGACGATTTTCTTTTGTTGACCTATATCAGGAAGCATGTCATTGTAATGTAATTGTTATATATATATATATATATATATATATATATATATATATATATATATATATATATTGCTATGTTTATACTCTTAAATATATTGTGAAATATTCTGATTCTGATTATTCTAACTTTAGTCTTAATTGGATTCTTTTCCAGAGGTCCTTTATGTTTTTACCAATTTACTCAGTATTTAAACCTTCAATATATTATTCATAAATAAATAGTGCGTCTGGGGTATGTAAGCACCAAAAGACTTGTAAAAAGTATAGTTTATTAATTCAATTTGAAATAAGATTAATGATTCAGATCTCTCTCTCTCTCTCTCTCTCTCTATATATATATATATATATATATATATATATATAGCGGATTGCCATAAAATACATAACGGGAAATAAATTACCCTTATTTGTGAAACAGGGGGAGATTGGGTTTATAGGTCGGTCTTCACATGGCCATCCGCGTTTTCCTCGCCTCTTCTTCCTCGGGATCTCTTCATTGTAATATCTTCATCAGGATCTCTTGTCCTCCTCTATAATTTCATAACATTCTCATGGTCCCCTATAACGTTTCCGATACATACGACTACATCTTGTCATAACATGGAATCCTCATACTAGACTGAAACAATAAGAAACAAATCGCTGTTTCAGGCTACTTCAACATTTACTAGACAAATGCTCTACGCTCCCAATTAATTAAAAAAGACTCATATACATGACTATTTGAAAACCCATTTGGACATACGGCATATAGTTTCACTGAACCATCGAATTCCCCTCGTATCCAATCCTTACAATCCTACATCCTTCGTAAAATCCTCAATGCTCCTTACTTTGTTAGGATTAAAGTAATCCATAATGACCTTAATGTCCCATTTGCTGCTGATTTGGCCCGTCGTGCCAGAACTCCATACTTCCACTCAAACCCATTACTTTAAAACCTAGCAATCTCTTCGACTTCCGATAATCCTCCGAGGCATCTGAAAAGAAAATAGCCTAGTGACCTTCTAAGTTTACTATGTTATTTGAGTACTACCAGTTGGTAATTTCTCCAATTCCCTTTATCTTATGCTATCATGTATCATTCATTCAACAAGTAAGTAGTGTTTTGTTATAATACAGTTGAAAATATCAATAAATACATTTTTAAAAAGTAACATTACTATTGAACTTAACAATACTTTGATCATTTGTACTTACAATCATTTTTTAAAACAAGAAATTTAGTTATTACAAATAAAATCTCTTAGGAGAAGCGACCAGTTAATATCAACCAGTTATTGATGTTTAAGTTATGTTTAGTATCAATTTCACAACTAATAAACGACTTTTTAGTTAAATATAATTATTCTTATATCAATGGAATTCTTACCTCTAAACTTCATCATCATCATCACATGGCGCTATGGTCCATGAAGGACCTTGGCATCCTCAACAATTCTCCTCCATCTTGACCGATCTCTCGCTGCTCTTCTCCATGTTGTTACCCCCAGGAGCTTAAGGTCTGCTTCCACATCGTCCAGCCATCGCATTCTAGGCCTTGCTCTTCCTCTTTCTCCGTCTGGACGTCCCTCCAGAATCAGCTTTGGGAGCCTTTTTTTGTCCATTCTGTGAACGTGCCCCAACCATCTCAATCTTGCTTTTTTAATACAAGAAACTATGTCAGGTTCTCCATATAGGCCTCTAAACTTAGGTTTATTAAAAGAAAGTGTATAGCTCATGTACAGGCCGCTAGGCGTCACCATTCTCGTGCAAGACTTCACAAATATGTCGAACATGTGGGTGACGTGAACCCAGAAACTTACCCACTACCAAAAGTCGCTAAACGCGGCTGAAGGACTGTTCACTAAAAATAAAAAAGTTATACATTCTTAAACAGCTTTGTTCCCTCTTTAATTCATAAAAATTCTATATTATCTTTATTAATAAATAATAATTTGTCGTCATTACTTAAGGATCGATATCTCATTATGAATAAGAAGTCTCAGTGTCCTAAAAGGACAAATTTTTAGGGGCATGTCTATAATCGCTTTTTACCTCACGAATATTTGGGGGGACTATTTAACACCGCAATAATTTATTCACATTTCCAAATTTCGTTTATAATTTCGAGAGGTAAGTGGGAAATTGAGTAAGTAAAGCCTAGTGGGAGGACTATGGTCAAACCCTGGCTGCCCAAATCCACGGCCTGGAAGACTACAGTTATAGGCAGACCAAGACCCCTTTGACGGTTCGCTTATTGAAAGACCCCAATCTGTGTCTCTCTCTTCCCATCTGCCTTTTCTATATTTTATGGTCGGAAATCGCTCCGCTACTCTCTAACGAACGCCATTCTTCTTCGCTGAATCGTTTCCAAATGCTTTCTAACGTTCTCTTCATGGTGATGGCTAATATAAAGGGCGGTTGGGATCAAAGGAAGGACGAGTGGGGAGACAAGTGTATTCTCTTCTGTTGGGATGAATTCGAGTGTAAACCTTTCATATTTACTGATCCGTATTAACTAAAGCCTTTATCAGTTATCAAACAACGGGAATTATGGATCAGGATAAGAAATGTGGATTTAACTAGCAATTGTATGTTTGAGTATCGATAGATTGGTATTTGTGATTTAACAGATCGCCATCGACTGTTATCTGTCATTGTTTATAACCTGAACACTGATAATCCTTACACTGATATTACCAATTTAATTATATATATTAATGGAAATTTAAATATTCAAAGTTTGTGTGCAAATATTTGACTGGATATGTTTAGGAAGAGTGTAAAATAGTCAAGGGTTGCAGTCAATAAATCACACAAAATAAGTTGGACTTATTTTTTAATTTAGCCATCTTCAAGCCAGAACGATGAAGAGTCGAGTTGTGGTTTGGTGGCGTAAAAAATGTATTGAAGTGAAAATTATTTTAGATTTCGCTTCATCCATCTAGACTGGCGATACCCAGTGGTCTATGCATGAGTTATATAATTCATTCGAATTAACTTTAAAGGTTATAATTAGATTGATATAAGATTAATTATAAGCAACTAACATGTCGTTAAATAGTTGTACAGCAATTCCCACGATAACTTAAAACATAAAAATCTAGTTGAACTTTTCCTTTCCCGCCCAACCTCCCCTAGTAGATACTTTTTAAATTGTGTTTTAGGTGATTATTTTAATTATTTAATTGAAGAATCACTATACAGTAAAATAGTGAGTACTTAACATGGGTATATGGGTATATGTAGATATATTTATAACAAAAACAAATTATCCATTGACGAATATTTCTAAAATTGTTATTGATGTTTTCGTTGAAAAATTGTATAGCATTTATTTTTCTAATATGAATATCTCATAGTGGCTCATGAGTTATCTTACTAATGTGATAATGTATAGTTAGTTCTTAGATTGGACAATACAAAATTATTGACATTTTGTATTAGCTTCTTCAGCCCAACATAGGTTTTGAATAATAAATAAACTACTTGAAAATGATTTATAATTGTGTTAAAAATAATGTATTAAGGATAGAAAGCATCTCTTTATCTACATAATTAGTGTTCGTAGAGTCGGTATACGTGAAAATCAATCAAAATTTATTAATTTAAACTTACAAATTTGAAACAGAAATAATTCAGGCTATAATTGATTTATAAATTCCAAAATAAACTCGGTTATTCCAAAGTTTTGAGTTTTCACTTATGTCGACAGTCTTCATAAATGCCTATTTAAATATTTTTTTTTACTTTTACAAAATGTGATAATCGAGTTGAAAGGTCATACTTATTAAAAATTCTGATATCAGCTTCATGAATCAAAAATTTCCTTCGAAAAGAAAAACTCTGAATTATATCTGCCAGAGATTGAGCTCGTGTAAACTTTCAATGAATGGAACCTCGTACAGAGGTAGCCTCCACAAAGTGCTAAAGGTCACTGAAACCCAAAGAGTGGAAGAGAGGAGAATTAATATAATTCCATTAACATTCTTAATAATAATAAATTAGAATTTCACTAGCATAATTCCTAGATATTTTTTTTTTATCATAGACAAAATATTCTATATTTTCTGGACTCTTAATCGGTATACAATAAAATAATAAAATTAGAAAGGAATAGGTGAAGGTAAAACGGTATCATTAAAATATAGTAGGGATGGGCAAGGTTGTATCAATCTGATACTAAAAAGTAGTAGATACAAGTATTCTATCAATTGATACTGTTACGGTCAGAGCGGGGACGAGAACCGGCTGAGAAGATTAGGCAAACAATGGGATTAAGCGGAAGGGATTATAGAATGGCGTAGAAGCTTCTGGATCGGGCTCGATGGGACTAGGTGGTCCTTCCGAGTAATGCCCCACCACGACCTACCTTGCCTATATAAAAAGGAGAGCGTTTTCGGCCGCGGCAGTAGTAATAAGACGAGTCTGTAATAAGCCAGTGAGTAGCAGTCGTTAACTAGTGGCAGTGTGTGTGAGTTAGTTAGTATTAGTATCAGTCTGTAATAAGTGCTTAGTGAGCAACAGTGACAATTAGTGGCCGTGTAATAAGTGTAATAAACTGTGTGGCAGTTTGTCATATTTGAAGAGTCTTACGGTCGGTGGACTTTAGTTAGCGAACTGTAAGTGTTAATTTGTAATTGTAAACTATAGTGTAATATTATTGTATTTGTACAAATTTATATAAATAGTTTAGTTACTTAGTATAAACAATATCTTATATTATTTGTATATTATCTTAGAAATTAGATAACATTTAGTAGAATATTATTATTGTATATTGATATTAGTTTAATAATTTAACTGTTTTAAATAATCTCATTGTATTCTTTCTAATTTGTTAATAAATATTAGATTCTTGAATTAAGTAATAGTTTAGTCCATTTTACACCCAGTAGCCCGTAACAATACAATCAGATTGATACAACCTTGCCCATCCCTACCGCCAAAACAAATCAAGCTCATTTTTGCAATAAAATTACTTCGTCTCACGGATTTAAAAAAATTATTGTGTACTATTAATCACGGTCCTTTTAATAATAAATAATTAAATAATAAGCAAAAGTCAACCACTGATTTAAGCTCCCCTGATTTTATTACCGGCGTAAGACCAATTTAGCCGCATCTCCCCTTAGTATTAATAAATAAATAAGTAAAAATAATAGTGAAAAAGTTTTCACTTATTATCAATATAATCTGTTAATAGTCACTTATCGCATATGTA
Organism: Troilus luridus; assembly: GCA_964056705.1. Taxonomy (NCBI): domain Eukaryota; kingdom Metazoa; phylum Arthropoda; class Insecta; order Hemiptera; family Pentatomidae; genus Troilus; species Troilus luridus. The sequence goes on along the minus strand of OZ057416.1, from coordinate 101,746,330 downwards.
TAAACGAAAATAAACTATGAAATTAGTTAACAGTTACGGGTGGTTGAAATAACATTTGCCTAATATATGATTTTTCACGAGCAACTTTCGCAAAAAAAAACCTCGAGCTATGTCCGGGGAAATATGGGTTCATAAATGGATACATCTATACCATAAAGTAAAGGCAATTGGCATAAATGATTGAAATCGGGTGCCAAAAAAAGTATAGCGTGCTGCGGCGGACAGACAATCTTTGTATTACAACCCCAATTCTAAGTGTCTTGGAACGTGAATAGCAAAAGTTTGAGATAGGGTTAAAATCTATTTTTTATTGTTCAATTCCATAGCATTCAAATAATAATTAACCAATAAAAAACATGATTTTAATCAGTTGTTCCCTTTTGCAGGTTACTATTTCGGCGCATAACTCTTTTTCCTTTCAAAATGATAACAAAAACTGATTGTCCAAGAAAGGCTTCTGTGTAGCGTATTAGAAGAGTTAGAGTCGGGATATCTGTATTCAACTACAAAAGTATCAGATACAGAAAAGTATCACTTGTATCAGATATAGGAAAATCCAATATCTGCCCATCCCTAAAATATAATTATTAAATTTACCTTCCAAAAATAATCAATAATCATATCATTTGATTATAAAAATATGTTTTACCGAATTTTCTTTCCAGAAGTATCCAATGAAATGACAAACAAGTAATCTGAATAAAAATAATGAAATTCATAATAAATTATTATACTACATTATTATATACAACAATAAAGTAATGATATTATTAATGCCTGCATTGTTATTCTAACGGGACTTGTCCCAGAATAAATAAAGACTTTATTATTATTATTAAAATTCCTTTTTTTGATAAGAGATTACTTGTAAGAATATTTTAATCTATTCCATTAAATTTTAAATGAGGTTCTTAATTATGAAAATTAAAAATATTAGGCCATAATTTGATCGGAGAGAAAAGACACTTTTTTTTAAAATATCCGGATAAAAAGGAATAGAAAAAATCATTAAGAATTCACAAGGCACTTCACACCTGGAGTACCAGTGTTCAAACTCTGAACTATAGGAAACAAAAAATCAGCTCATCAAAGATGGCCTTCTCAGTCATTCTTCAGTCTGTCTTCTGTACGCTGCTGCACTCTATCCAAAGCATTCGACTTATTTCGTTAGATGGAGTGAATATCGAAAAGATAAATGAGTGATTATTAGAAAAGATTAGCTTCTTGTAGATATTAATATCAATCGAATTCTGGCATTTAACATTTGTTGATTAAAATAAATTGTATACCTCATGCACAGGCCACCAGGTATTGCCAGTCTCTCATAATACATCACGACCATGTCAAACATGTTTGTGTCGTGAACCCACAAGTTTTTCACCTACAAAAAATTACTAAACGTCATATATATATAAACTTCTTAATGACTATTATTACTTTTAAATATTAAACTAAATACGATCGATCAAACGGAATTAGTTGCCAGGTACAGAAGGGATTGGTTTTACAAGTAATTAACCTCAGAAAATTAGCTCGTTGAAGGCCTTGATAAAGTTAACAGTTGTCGCTATTTGCCCCTTCGTCCCTCATAATTTCTTGACTAAACTCCTTCAGTTGATTTGGCGGTCCGATGAGTTGATTAGCCAACCGGCGCTCTTTAATAATGAACATCCAGGGAGGAAATTAAGTTTACACTCGTTATGAGTGAGAGGAAAAAATGTTTTAAAGAATAATAAATGATCCGAAAAAGTCATATTTGTCAAATAGCATAAGAGCTATTATTGAAAAAGGGGACGGTCTACAGAGACATCAAATAAATGTTAATACATTAACAGGATGTAATTAGTTGGGGGTGCAGTCAGGAAAACACAGCAAAATAAGTGAAACTATTGTATTTTATGTGCCGACGTTTCGACCTACTGTGTAGGTCATCTTCAGGGATATGAGAAAACAGACAAAAACAGAATAGACTGTAAAAATACATAAGATAGAGATACAGAAAATATAACAAAATGTAGAGATATAGAATAATTGCGAAAAAAAGTGAAGGATATATAATGAAAGGATATATGAATAAATTGCATTATATATCCTTCACTTTTTTTCGCAATTATTCTATATCTCTACATTTTCTTAAATTTTCTATATCTCTATCTTATGTATTTTTACAGTCTATTCTGTTTTTGTCTGTTTTCTCATAACCCTGAAGATGACCTACACAGTAGGTCGAAACGTCGGCACATAAAATACAATAGTTTCACTTATTTTGCTGTGTTTTCCTGACTGCACCCCCAACTAATTACATCCTATTATAGTACCTACAGTCAACGAATTTCTTTCCTACGTTAATACATTAGTGGAAAAATTCCAACTAAAAACCTCAAGTCTCTAAAATAAAACAGGAAATTAAAAATACCTTTCCAATATTTCGCCTATTCAGGCATCCTCAGGGCAGAAGGAGAATAATAGCAAACCAAAAGATGAATAATGCACCCAAAAACACACATCCCACCACCTCCAAGGCTCAAATCCAACTACTGAATCATTGGGAAGGTTACTAGATTCCCAGCTGGCTAAGGTTAGATAAAAACAGCTGATAAATACTCCAGATTTGAAACATCAATCACTCACCAAACCCCCCCAAAAAAACTTAACAGGAAAACAAAATAAAATAAATAATAGTAACAAACAGCACAAGAACACAAGACAAAAATTATATGAAAAAATGAAAGTAAAATTGCAAGAAAAAAAGAGAGAATTTATAAAAAACCAGTGGACTTATTCCACAAAATATATATTGAAAAAGGGAACGGTCAACAGAGACATCAAATATAGGACAGGTATTTTTATTTCCTGTTTTAGTTTAGAGACTTGAGGTTTTTAGTTGGAATTTTTTGACTAATGTATTAATATAAGAGCTATTCTTTGGACAAGTTTTAAATATATGAAAACCAGCATTACAGGCAAATTATCATTCTGCTTAAAAATATACTGAAGAGCACTCACTACCACTACAACCCACGAAGGGTATAAGGCTCAGAAGTTTTAGTCACGCTCAACGGTCGGGTTTTCCCCATTTAGAGTGCTTATTTAATCTAGAGGGATCGGAGTAGCTCAGTAGTAGAGCACTGAGTTACCGTGCCGAAGGTCTTGGGTTCGATTCCCACTTATTGGCAGACTTTTATTTAATCCTATGTGATCTACGACTCTCAGTGGGCTCATCCAGCTCTCTATAAATAGGGTGGGCAAAATAATGGATCTGGCGCTTGAGCGTGTTCTAAGACTAATCACCTCCCTGCACAATCGTCCAAGAAACAGTTCACTCTCTACCACGTACTGAACCCAAGACCTTTCATGGTACAGGTCCCAATTTATAGTGGTACAGGTTTTCATTAAAATCTTTCTAGACTGGGTGAGACTCAGGATCATCTGCAGATCCCACTAGGACCTACGGCTAATTTCAGATTATTTGATATATCTTTCACAGCTGTATGCGAACCCAACACTTACAGCTCTGTAATTCTAAGAAAAACACTGAAGTACCTGTTTTCTGAATTATTTTATAATTGAAATAGTTTTTTAAATTATTTTTCATGTATAAATATGAATAACAAGAATAGTCATTTGTCTTTTGTTACAATAATTATACCTTAATGATTATATTGTTTATATTATTTTATTATATTTCTCCCATTTTAATTCATAGTACTTAAATGAAATCTTACGTAAATTTTACATATGTTTATTTCAAATTAGGTATATTTAATCATTGGTTTAATCACAATTAGTTCCTTTAAAAATAGTAGAAGGTGATATGGTAAGATACGATACATATTAGGTCTTTAGTGATAGGAATTTCAGACATTATACATACACTTTATTGAAATAATACAATCTGCCACTTTTAGGCAATAAGTAATAGCGCTAAATAGCTATATAATCATTCAATAAAAATAATAATAATAATAATAAATAATTAATAAATAAAGTAAAACTATATACATACTGATAATAAAAACAAAATAAATAATACTTGCGAAAATGATAATAAAAATGAAATAATTCCTCACATTCATACCATAATTACAATATTTACAATTTGCCTGGGGTTCCCGAACTATGCTTCCCCAGGAATGGAGTCCGGGAGGCCCCTGCCCCCTTTCCCAGCCGCGTCACTGGCTTAAAAGCCAATTTAGAGACATTGATATTTTATTTTGGATTTTCCTTATTGCATTCTAGATATTATTGTATGCCTCTATTTGAATATATGTTGGTTCGAATTAATTACTTATTTTATTGATGACCTTATAAAGTTTTGTGAGTTTAAAGTGAGCGTCATGAACAAAGGAAAATGGTTCTTTATGATCTACACCGCTTCTAGATTTTTTAATAGCAAATTATTTTTTAATTATAAAAACATACCAATATTGTTTACTAAGTTATCGAATATGCTTATAAGAGACAGCTCATTAAGTTGCTTAAGATAGCAGAATCATAGTGAAATTGTAATTAAATTTTACAGTTGTATTATATATTTCATTTAGTAAATAAAAAAGCCTGTACCACTACAACCCGTGAAGGGTCTAGGTCCCAGTACATGGTAGAGACTGTACTCTGCAGGGAGGTGTTTTGTCCAAGATCACGCTCAACCGCCAGATTTTTCCCCCTTATTTTGGGTACCCAGGACGGGAGAGGAGACAAGAATGCATCACGAGTGACGTCAGCAGAGAGCTGCGGGAAAGACGAGACGAGACTGCGTGAGGAACAGAACAATTAGACACACCCTGGGAGTTAGACATGTGCAGGACGCCATAGAAGAACGCCAGCTGAAGTAGTATGGCACGTTTGCAGGATGGAGGCCAGACCGAGAGGGCAAAGACGCCCGAGAATCACATATAATAGTTATATGGATATACTCGGGCGAGAGCGGGGGTCGACCCTGGTGGAGATGAAAAGGAAGGCCCAGGTGTTCCGAGACTACTCCATGCTTAACAACACAATGGTGATAGAGAAAGAAGAAGATTTTGGGTACCCACTTTTAGAGGCTGGGTGAACCCCAGGAGGGTCCAAGATCCTATATGGTCCATTTCCAACTGCTAACAGACTAAATAAAAGCCTTGCCTTTTGATTTGATCCAGGATTTTCGGCATGGCAACTCAGTGCCATTTTATTACCAGTTTATTAGTAAATAAACATAAAAATTAAAACTGTTTTCCCAACAGTTTGATCTAAAGTGAAACGTGCGTTATGCGGATCTAGCATTGAAAGGGGAGAAGGTTTGATGTGGGTTTAAGAACTTGTAAGGCTCACACCTGGAGGTGAGGCGAAGGCTAAGATGAATGTGCTCTGGCCGTTCTTTTGTTTTCTACAAACTGAAATAATCCTCGCTCCTGTAGCTTTGAACATTTCACAGCTTGCGTTTTTTTTAACTACAGGTATATAGAACTATATAAATGATTAATATTATATTTAATAATTAAGTTTAATATTATCTTAATGAAAAATTATGAATATTAAAAAACTTTCAAACAAAAATCGACGTGTGTGATGCAGGACGGCATATATCGTCTTTAGCACTGAGGACGTGTGTGATGCAGGACGGCATATATTGTCTTTAGCACTGAGGGCCTGTGTGATGCAGGGCGGCATATATTGTCTTTAGCACTGAGGGCCTGTGTGATGCAGGGCGGCATATATCGTATTTAGCACTGAGGGCCTGTGTGATACAGGACGGCATATATCGTCTTTAGCACAGGGGGCACGTTCCCTTGCCCCGGCATATATCGTCTCTAGCAGTTAAAGGGTTAAGTGTTCTGGGGTTAGTACATAGTTGAGACTGTACTGTTTCTAGAATAAAAGTTGGCATCCGAAAGTTTTCCCTCCAATTAAGGGTACCCATTTAATAGAGGCTGAGTGTACTCTGTATATGGCCCGTAGATCCTGTAGGGCCCATCCATGGCTGTTAACAGATTACATAAATGAATCTGCCACAGCTGGATTTGAACCGAGGACCTTCAGCATAGCAACTCGGCACTCTACACATACTCCTCTTCTTCAATGGCAATTATATAAATTATAAATATAAAAATAATTATAAATTATTATAAACATAATTTATTGCAATTACTTGTTAAAACTTTAATTTTAATTGTAGTTCGCATTGCAACAATATTACACATTTTTAAATAAAGTAATTTTAATTAAAATTTCAGTTTGCCCTATATTCCTCTTTGTCGTAAGTTTAAAACCTTTGTTATAGCAGGAAGGTAGGGATTTAGAAGAGAGTGCAGTTATTACAATGCAATCATGAAGGGAGAAAATGGAATATCTTTTGAAGAAATTAAAACACAAATTAAAGGGGAAAATAAGGATTAAAGTGAAATGAAACTAAATGTGTTATTATTAAAGAGAAGATAATTTACAATAATACAATATTCTAGACTGAACACATTACGAATTACAATACGATATGCCGTTAGACCAAGCCGACCCTGACTTCCGATTACCCCCGTGGAAACATCAAAATTATGAAATAGACCTATCCTTAAAACATAAGAGCACAGGATCAAACTACCTTCAATTTCACAAGAAGATACTGGAATATTCAGATTATGAAATAATATATACAGATGGATCCAAGAAAAATGAAAATGTAGGCTTCGCAATAATTTTGAATGGGACACCCAAAAAATATAAATTACCTCCATACTCAACAATATACACTGCAGAACTTCAGGCAATTTCTACAGCTCTTTTCTTATCAATTAATAGTGCACATCCAAAAATTTTAATTTGTACAGATTCAATGTCGGCACTTCAAAGCATATCAAACTTTAACAAATCCGATCAAACAATAAACAAAATCCGTAATTATATAGAAATATTAAAATATCTTAAAAAACACATTACTTTTCTCTGGACCCCTGGACACTCCGGAATTCCTGGAAATGAAGCTGCGGATAAAGCTGCCAAAGAAGCTGCTATGTCCAATTGGCCACCTCTTCAAATATATGAGCCCAACGATGTCAAGGTATTTTTAAAGAACAGGATCAGGAAAAATTGGGAATCCATGTGGGAAGAAATCCCACTGACTAACAAACTAAGAAATATAAAAAAAAGTACGAAGAAGTGGATAAGTGCTATAAGAGGGAATAGAAGAGAAGAAGTAGTTGCGACAAGACTGAGGATAGGCCATTCCAACCTCACTCATGCATATTTGATTACCAAAGAGCCCCAACCACATTGCGAATCATGTCAATCACCAATGACTATAAAACACATAATAGAAGACTGTACATTACCACAAAAAACCTTTGAAAGTAATAAAATACCCCGGTCTATAGAACTTGCACTAGAAGATTCAAAAAATACAATAGATAAAATAATAAATCTTTTTAAAGAAATAGATCAATACCACAAAATATAAGACGCAAATAAAGACAAAATTAGGAAATAAATAAAGGTAGTAATTAGTATGCAATCCGAAGAAAATTAAAAAAGTAAATACAAATTAAAATGCAGTAGTAGAAATAAAAGGGCGTAATAACCTAGATGTTGATCGCCCGTAGAAAAAACATAATCTAAATCTAAATCTCGAATTACAATATATTTTTAAAAATTAATATTCTACCTATTTCTGTAGTATATTTTAAATAAACAAATATAAATTTCAATAAAAGTTTCAAGATTTATAATAATAATCTTTTAATAAGGGCAATTTCTGACAACTTAATGGTATTCAACTCTATACGTACGTTGTAGGGCTTATATTAAGGCATAGGGAGCGGATTGGCTCAGTGGTAGAGCACTGAGTTTCCATGCCGGAAATCTTGGTTCAAGTCCCGCTACAGGCAATACTTTTATTTAGTCTGTTTGCAGCCGAAGATGGATCATACCGGATCTAGCACTCCCCTGGGGCTCACCCAGCCTCTATAAAATGTTATAAAAATAGGGTACTCAAAATAAGGAGGAAAACTCTGGCGGTTGAGCGTGATCTAGGACAAATCACCTCCTTACAGAACCGTTGTCCATGAAATAGTACAGTCTCTACCATATACTGAACCCCAGACTCGTTCACGGGTTGTAGTGGTACAGGTTTTTTTTTTATATTAAGGCGTATGACGCACTGATTGTTAAGAGTCTCGAACATATATTGTGGGTTTAGACTTTATCAGACATTTATTTCATATTTCTTTTATATTTATTATAATGTAACCCTAAACAAAATTGTATGTATTTATTATGTTTGTTTGCTTGTTCATTTAACGTCACCTTATGCCGTTGTGACTAATCGGAGGATGCTGCAGTAGAAGTGAAAATTATTTTCTTACCCAGGTATAATTTGGATATGAGGCGTCTGGTTTAAAAACGGTTACATAAAAATGTATCTGTACTGATAAAAAAGATTTAATTTGAAAAAAACGACCAATTTAACAAATTTTTAAAGTTATTTTTCGCTACTTTCCTAACAATTCACTTTTTTTTTAAATACTGTCATTTTTTTATGATCGTCTCTATTTTTACATCTCTTTTAACATTAAAAAAAAATATGTTGGATACATCTTGATCAAAAAATATCGATATTTAGTTAGTTTAAGGTAGATACAAATATATAAATATTAGAGCCATATTTAAAAGCGAATAAAGTAAAGCATCAATATTTCTACACTCCAGGTGAATAAGTGGTTACATCTAATTTCTTCCAAAATGTGTTTATTGTACTTAACTAAGCGGAATTGAGTTATTTTTGTAGTGAATAAGGGGTTAAGTAAGGCATTGGGTTTAAAAGGAGTCATTGTTTATATTACAACTCCATTTCAAGGCAAAAACTACGAGAATGATACGATTCCGGTTATCTGAAAGCAGTTAACTCTCTCTGGACAAAATCTGACTTAACCACTTAATCATCGGGGCTGTAGATACATAAATAGTTTTAATTTTTCATCCATCAACAATTCGCATTTATCCATCCACTTTTAATAGAAGATGGAATCTTTTGGTATTGATTTTTGGAGTATTAATATGGTTCTGAAATAAACTCATCTAATACATTAAGTCTGGTATACATTAAGAACTTAAAAATAAGAAATAATTTTTGGAAAAAAATAGATGTACGTGAGTAATATTAAGGCATATGAAGAACTGATTCTTAAGAGTCTCGAACATATATTGTGGGTTTAGACTTCATCAGACATTTATTTCTTTTTTTATTATTATTTTAAAACCTTTATATTGAATAGTTGTACTAATAGTGTCGAGTTCAAAACCTGGCAGTTAAATCATTTACTCCGCCTTCGGCCACGAATAGAACTTGCAGATCTGGAGACCCTCCTGTACGTATGTATGTATTGATTGCATGTTTATTTATTTAGCGTCCCTTTATGCTGCTATGAGTAATCCGGACGATGCTGTAGTATAGTCCTAATTTTTCTTATCCAGGTATAACTTGGATATGGATCTTTAACGAGTACCTTACATCGTATAAACCACCCACTGTACGTCCCTTCTAAAGGACGGCATAATCAAAGATATTTTACTTTAAAAATCCCAGGGAATTTGTCGGTCTGCCCTTATGTACGCAAATGGTTAAGATGGTTACGATCTTTGAAACATTTTTGCGCGAAAATGAGTCATCTCCTTTACATTTATAGCATATTAAACTCGTAAAGGCATGCCAAAAATAAACCTAACCTTTAATAAGTCCTAATGGTAAATATATTATAAGATAAATTACACTCACTGCGATATGTTTAAATGTCAGTTACCATTTTCTAAAGCTACATGAATATCCTGCTACTTAACCCGGGTTTAAAAGGCAAAATGTTTCAAAGTAGAACCCACCATTGGCGATGTCCCGTGGGATAGTAAAGGAGGCCAGGCAGAAAGAAACTAAAGCAATGCAGGAAGGACATCTTTTATCGAAGGGTTTATACCCGGAAGATAAGTGCCGGAGGGTTGCTTCTGTTTCTAAGGACACCCAAGGACCTTCTGACCTTTCCTTTTTATTTCGAATCCTTTTTTTTTCTTCTCCCCCCCCCCCCCGACCCTCGCCCTACCTCCACCACGCCACATTCACTAATTAGAATCCTTCTTAAATCGTTTTTAATTAAAACGCGATTCACAGTTACGGGATGTCTAGATTTTTTTGGGGGTGGCAGAGAAAACTTTCTGCTTCTTCCGTTTTCAATTATATTTTCATAAATTATTTAATGAATGACCTTTTTTTAAAATTCGGGTCGACGTTCTGTATTAAAATTTCTTATTCGTCCGGAATTAAAAAAAAAATAAACGTAAAGAAGTCAATGAATTTCTATTTTAATTTTTTAAAAAGGAATCTGTGCCTTTTTAACCCACGATTCAATACATAGTTGAGACCGTGATAAGACAACGGTCATGCAGGGATGTGTTTTTACAGATAATACACACTAATGAATACATATAGTGAATAATAAATACGTTTAAAATTACCATTTGAAACAACTTATTATTTTACTTAAAACAATGACACGAGATATTCTCAATTTTAAACTATGCTGTTAAAGAAAAACAACTAAATATTATTTAATAGGATGTAATTAGTTGGGGGTGCAGTCAAGAAAACACAGCAAAATAAGTGAAACTTATTGTATTTTATATGTGCCGACGTTTCGACCTACTGTGTAGGTCATCTTCAGGGCTATGAGAAAACAGACAAAAAACAGAATAGACTGTAAAAATACATAAGATAGAGATACAGAAAACATAAAAAAATGTAGAGATATAGAAAAAATTGAGCGAAAAAAGTGAAGGATATATAATGAAAGGATATATATCCTATATATATAAACGTCGGCACATATAAAATACAATAAGTTTCACTTATTTTGCTGTGTTTTTTTGACTGCACCCCCAACTAATTACATCCTATTATAATATCTACCAGTCAACTAATTTCTTTCCTACATAAATATTATTTAATTAAATTATATTTTTTTATTTTCTGTTCATAAAGACATTCATCAATACAATATCTAAACAAATTAAACAGCTAATAATATTTAGTAAGTGCACTATATAAATTAAAGCATGCAATGATAAATGAATAAACATAAGCAAAGTGACAGAAAATTAAATTAAACATTGACATTCAAAATTCATTAATGATAATATAAAAAAATAAAAACCAACTTTGCAATTATACATATAAAAGCAGCATAAGTGTGAATAATTGTTCCGGACTACCTTTACATGTTTAAATATTAACAAATAATATAATAAAGCCAGCATACCTACAATATATACTTCCTCATATCTTAGTACAAGTATTAAATGAGGGCTCACGAACAATTCAAACATAAATAACATAAGATATACCATTTGTTGTTACAGTATTTTTTCTTAGCCAATCTACTAGCTGTCAACTCATTATTTATGGCCAAGAGGTATGACCTCTAAAGGTACAATGTATATAAACATAAAAAATTAACCAGCAGTTGTTGGTTAACATTGACTCAAGATGGGAATGAGGTTCAGAATAGAGAAAAATACTGTACTATTTCTAAGCCAACGGTTGTACAGATAAGTGGTTTTCCTAATAAACGATAGGAAGGTCCACGATCCTGCAGGGTCGACCTATGGATATTTACAGTTTGAATAATTTATTTTCCATAATTGTTTTCGAAAACGGCTCTCTAGGGCTCTACAAACAGAAGTAGCCCGCTTTCTAAATTAATTATTAATTTGAATGAATTAATTTTCCATTTATTATCATGAGTACTAACCTGTATATAAACATATAATCAACGATTCAATATATAGTTGAGACTGTACTTTTTCTTATACAACGTTTACACTAGGACGTGATTTGATTGCTATTACACTCAATCATGATGAAAAATGGATGTTTTAAGTATTTTTTAAATAACTTATTCATTGTCCATTCTATAAACCAATTGTTTATATGCAATATATGGTATTTTCTTTTATATTTGTTGACTATCTTCAGTCTATAGAAGGTATTTAAGGTTCCGATACAAAAAATTTCAATGGGTGGCTTAACGAGCTATTCAATTGCCAAAGGGGGCTCCTTTTTTTGTTTATTTTTTTACTCAAATCGACTTAAAATCGATTCATCGAACTATTGATTTTACCTGACTGTATAAATATTCTTCAATGTTACTGAAAGAGGACAATTTACCCTTTTCAGAGGAATGAATTGAAAAGAAGTTTAAGAGTGTTAAAATATTTGCTCTTGTTAACGAGTTCACAAACAGTTTAGTGAAAAAACGTTCATGGATTTTTTAAATATTACTGTAGAGACTATTATGTCGTGACATTTCGAATCTTTTCATTGCCAAGTTATAAAATAAAATTTACATTATTGTATATATATATATATATATATATATATATATATATATATATATATATATATATATGCTTCTAATATATATTTTTCTTTATAATGCTTTGCCTGCCGATATGTAAAGGATACAATATAGGTTCACCTTTAGGGCCTATTAGGAATAGCAGACTGTGGCAAACAAGATTGTTAGGTAGTTCCAACCATTTCTTTTCAGTTCACTCAACCATATTTTGCCAATTTACCAAACTCTGCTCCTTAAGCGGAAACCAAACCGAACTTCAGACGAAGTGGGGTATATCAAGTAAAGTAACACGAAGGTTCAAAAATATATTCAACGTAAGTAGGGTTCACTAACTACATTAATTGAATGATACGGAAAAAAAACAGTGATTATTTTAGATTTGTTCATCATAGGGTAATTTTTAAAAAAACTCTCATTTTACATCTTTTGTCGTAACTTAGGTAAATCTTTTTCTTTAAACAAATTATTTTCTATTTTAGAAAAATGTAATTCTGCCATTAATTTATTATAGGTTGAATTTATTAATTAATTTTTAAAAATACCATCAATGAAAATCTACATTTTAGAAACAATGTATCCTCCTTGGGCTCATCCAGCCTCTATGAAGTGGGTACCCAACATAATAGGGAACATCTAGCGGTTGAGTTTGATCTGGGACAACTCACATCCTTGCGCAACCGTTGTCCAAGAAACAGTGCAGTCTTCTACCATGTACCCAAGACCATTTACAGGTCGTTGTGGTACTGGTTAAAAAAACCTTAGAGCTGTCTGTTATAATCAGACACTGGAACTACCTAATTATTATGAAATGAGGTTTTAGTGAATTACTAGTAATTGCTACTGTCGATTTGAACCGAAACTTTTTTTTTTTAATTTTTAAATATTATTGTCATGCCATCATCATCATAATTGTTCCCTCTTCTAGCGCTATGCAGTGTCAGGATCCTGCTTACAGAGCCTGTAGTGGGGGTGAATTGTCTTAAAGGAAAGGCACATCATATAGCATTTAAAATTTTTTGACTTCTAGTTCTATGGAACCAAATTTTAGAGAAAGTTTATTTCAAGCTTATTTCCTTCAATGGTAGTGTCGAGTCCTCCCCGTATCTTCTGTGAAGCCATTTCGGATAATTAAATGTTCGGATAATCTTCACCTTACTGTATTTATATTTTTCTTTAAAATATGCAAATTGAAAGCAATACATTTCTTGAATATTTTTTTAAAAGATTTATGTTGAGAAGCTGCATTCTTCTCCTTCTAGGGACTTAATCGTTTTTGTAAAAGTTTTAATAAATAGATTCTAGTATTAATGATTCCTTTGAGTAATAAAAGGAGCTTTTTTTTTTTTTTTTTTAAATTTATTTATTGAAATTTACAACTGTATACAAAATACATCTAGTAAATATAATGAGTGAATACATTGACATGAGAAGACAAGTAGGGAAACTACCCAGTGGTAGTACTCAAATAAAAAGTTCAGTTTAGAAGGTCACGAGGCCATCTTCTTTTCAGACGCCTCGGGGGATTATCAGGAATTGAAGAGGTTGCGAGGTTTGAAACTAGTGGGTTTGAGTGGAAATGAAGTTTGTCATGAAACGATTGATATCGGATTCGGGCCAAACCAGGAATAAACGGGACGTTAAGGTCATTATGGATTACTTTGTTCGTAACAAAGTAAGGAAAAGGAGCTTTTAAAAATATAATATAAGATTAAAAATTTATAGAAAACCATAGGAAATATTTTCAAATTATTGCAGAAAAAACATAAGTTAAATGTTGTATAAATAATAATCTTAGATTCGCGTGCATAAAATTTTGAATGAAATAATTAAATAGCCTTCTTATCGTGTCATGATACTGTACAAACTTGCACTTTTTGTTCTTGATAACGCATCGGCTGATATAATTCATGTTGATTGAATGTTTAAAAATGTAAATATGGTGTTGTGTTTGTCCCATATCTAGGATATTCTTGCTCAAGGTGTGTCGTAATTTAGCAACCCTATCATTAATTTATCAGGGTGAAATTGAACTCGTGATTATATGAATAATTAGAACTAGTAGGTCCCTCCGTAAAGCTAATTCTATGTTATATCTGTTCTGAATTCCTAATTCGTAATATCTCAAATTTATTTATTAATTTGCATTTCTTCCTAGGCAATTGCGCATTCAGCAAATTTTTTTCCAAGATTTACTCTCTTTGCTTTTCTACTGGAACATCAAGTTTTGGAATGGAAATCTCAATAGTTGAGTAGGTATCTAGGCCAATGTCTTTTTAATCTTTCCCTAAAAAGTCCAGGTAACAGGGAGTAGGACAGCTTTGCGTAGAGAGAAGCTTACTTGGCTCGATTTTGAGACGTTTATTCTGATTAGCCATTTATAGAACCACTTTTCTAAATCAAATAAATGATTTTGACGAGCAATAGATGCTAGGTTTGGGTCACTGTGAGAAGCAATAATGGCTGTACCGTCAGGGAAGGTATAGGTGGTGGCGCATGGGTGCTGCCGAATATTAGAGGTGTAAATGAAATAGAGAATAGGGCTTAAAACACTGTCTTGCGGTACACACAAATATTATTGGAAATTTAAAATTTACTTCTTTTTTTAGTATTCTAAAACCATTATTGACATTCATCAGATTAAATTATGCAGTTGAAGTTAATCATTGCATTTTAGCAGTATTTATTTTAGGTCTTGAATTAGAGCCTTAATATTCTGAACTCCATGTAAGGTTTTTCATAGAATTCTTCTTTGAGACAATAGTTCTTCGAGAGACATTCCGTTTTCGTCTTATTTTAGCATTCCGGGATACGAATATCTCAGCATTATTAATATTATTAACAAAAAGCATAACCACCAGCAACGAAATATTAAAATAATAAAAATTAAGACGAATGAACAGGGTAAAGGCCACATTTAACTTTTAATTGTTCTTCTTTCTTCTTCTTTTTTTTCACGAAATCCTTAATCTTATAGGCAAGCCTTTTAGATAGATGACCCCGGCAATGACTATCAATCAAGCCATGGACTTTATTCATAAGGGAGCCATTTTTTTTTCCTTTGTTGTAAAACTCGATTCATATTTATTATCGACTCTGGCTGACATCGACTATCCTGAGAAATATCGCAGATTATACCGCAAAGGGCCGGGCCTAACGAAGACTGATTCCAGGCTCAACTCGATCTATCGAAAAAATGAGGTGAATCGAGATTTAAGCCACTGCCGCTTTATAAAGTCTGAAAAACCGCCTCCTCTTCAAAGATTTTTATCATAACTTTTTGATAAAGGTTCCAACATTTTTATATAAGAAATTCGCTTCCAATCAAATGCTCTTAATCTTTGTTGTTTGTTTGTTCATTCGACGTCACTTTATGCTGGCTATGGCTTATCGGACGATGCTACAGTAGGACCTCTAAATTTTGCCTATCCAGGTTTAATTAGGATAGGGAATTTTAACGAGAACCTGACATCGCACAGGCTCGGGACCCGTATTTAACGTCCCTTCCGAAGGACGGCGTAACTAAGCATATTTACTCCCTTTAAAAAATCCAAGGGCCACCTGCAGGGCTACGAACCCGCGATCTTAGGCTTAGTAGTTTGTTACGCTAACCACTAGACCACAGGTCGCCCCCACTCTCAATCTTTGTATCACGTTCGTTTTTGTGAACACAAGAAACAATCATTAATGGGCAAATAAAAAAAAACAACAGAATTTCCAATTTTTGGCCAGTTTAAGTTATAATGTTAGCTGAATATTTTATCATCAGATACAACAAAACAAACACATTTACAAACTAATTGAGAAAGAGTATTATTATAATAGAAATCATTAAAAAAAAAAAATTACCAAACTATGAAGAGGGACTGTATATGTGAGTGTGAGAATGAGATGAGAAGAAAGAAGACCGAGATTTTGTTATCCCCCCCCCAATAGTTAAGTGAGATCTGTTAGTCTACTGGGGGGCAATTCAAAGACCAAATGTAGTGTTGGCCGTATCCCGTGTACATTGGATGTCTAATCAGGATGTTGGAAGGTTTGTTCTATCGACTGTCTGCTTTGGGAAATGAAAATTAGGTCTCTGTATACCTGTTGACCTCGAACAGGAATAATCTACTGATCTATAGTAGTTGAACCCGAACGTTCATGGGTGGGAACCATGCTTAATCGGCAAAATTGGTTGTTATGAAACTTAGTGGCAAGTGTTTCGTGTTATGAAACGAAAGGCCGAAGAACTAATTAACTATCCTTATTTTATAGGAATTAAACTTTTAGGCAAGCCATCTGTATATAGTATGCGTACTATAAGTACAAGAACAATCATTCATCTATTATATTTTTAAACATATCATATTTAAATTGTAATATAATTAAAATTTCCAAAAAGAATCTACAAAATTGAATACTTTCACGTTTTTCGCTAATTTAGTCAAGCATAGAGAAATAAATCAGCAAAGAGTCGTTTTAGTAAAAGTTGCTTGATTTATCTAGCAATAAAATCAATTTTCGAAATTTCAGAATTATCGGCTTTCGATACTGAACCAATTGATATATGACCTATATTGTCTAATACTTGCTTTTTACGAATTTATAACTTTTCAAAATATGAACTAAAGAGAACTTAGCATCTATAGCTCTTCAAAATCATTTCTTTGATTTAGAAAAGTGGTTCTATAAATGGCATATAAGAATAAACGCCTCGAAATCGAGCCATGTAACCTCTCTACGCAAAGCTTCGTGTCCAGCAGTCAAAATTGACAACGACGAAGTACCTTCCAAAAATTATGTACGTTATCTCGGACTATACTTGGACAAAAGAGAACTTATTTAATATATTAAGAGAACTTAATTGGCCAAGAGACCTACTTACGTATTGATATTTATATTTTTACTCCATCATCATAAAGAAGTTCAAGTAGAAAATCAAGGTGAAAAACACTAGTATCAAATTTGCTGAATGCGCAATTGCGCAGGTGCAAATGAAAATGAAATTATAAATAAATAAATAAAGAGAACTCTTGTGACTCAAGATTTAATAAATAAAATATAAATACAAATTATTTTGTATTAATTGACCGGATTGAGGAGTTAGTCGAGTAGGCCTGAGGACGGAAGCCTAAGAACCTCCACTACCTTAGTGCTTGTGATTAATGCTGCTTCGACGCTCCGGATACTTTTTGTCACTTTAGTAATTAGTAGTTCCGCTAGGCTAAAAACGGGTCCTCGATCCATCCTTATACTAGACGTCCTTCCTCTGTTGTTGCGGGGTTTTTTTCTATTCAAGGATGAGATTAATCAAATCGACACCTACTAAGATCTTATTAGTCGGAAAACAGCTGCATGTATACCAATGTAATAAAAAATTAATTAGGAACCTGGATCTACAGTCCTGGTTAATAACACAGGTCTGCGATGAAAAAAATTGTAGCATATTTAACTAGTGGATTTACCAGAATTTTTTTGCTGATTACGAAAAACATAGTGAAAAATTAGTGAAAATTCATCAAAAAGGAGTTTGAAAGCTGTACTTCTTCACAATGGTAACCGATATGCTTCTGTGCCTGGTGGACGCTCAGTCCATTTGAAGGAATGGTACAAAAATCTTGAGTTTGTTCTTAATAAGCTCGGCTACTCTGATCATAAATGGACCATTTGTGGGGATTTGAAACTTATTTCCATGTTGCTTAGGTTAACAAAGTGGTTACACAAAGTTTTAATGTTTCCTTTGTGAATGGGATAGCCGTGACGGGAAACAACACTATGTCAAGCAGAAGTAGCCAAATATAAGGGCTCTTATTCCTGGAGATCTTACTTCCACCACTTCGTATCAAATCGGGGCTAATGAAACAGTTTGTGAAAGCATTGCCCAAAAAAGGAGAGTGTTTCAAGTATCTTTGTGAACAGTTTCCTAGTACATCCGATGCTAAGCTGAAAGAGGGAGTCTTTGTTGGGCCTGACATCAGACAACTTTTAAAAGATGAAGATTAGCCTCTAAAAAGAAATTTAAGAAAAAAAAGTGGCTGTAATTCATTTAAACTTGTAACAGGCTTTCTTGGAAACAAAAATGACCCGAAATACAAAACTTTGTTTGCTGAATTGTTACAAAACGATGGGCTGCAACAGGAGTGTCAAAGTTCATTTCCTTCATTCACATCTGGAGTACGTTCCAGAAAATCTTGGGGCTGTAAGTGAAGAACAGGGAGGACGTTTTCATCAAGATATAAAAGAAATGGAGCGCAGATACCAAGGTCGATGGAATGTCAACATGATGGCAGACTACTATTGGATGTTAAAAAGGGAAAATTCACAAGAACTCAGCCGAAAAAGTACCAAAAGAAGCTTTGATGGAAAAATAAAACGTTTTACAAAGACTTATAATAACTTTACAACACATGTGCATTACTTTTATGCTAATTTTAGCTAGGTGCCGATTTTTTTATTGTCTTTACTTCATGTTAAAATAATAAAAACAAATCCAAAATTTTCCGTTTTTTGTACCTTTTCCTAAAACTTCAACTTTATTTTGTAGGCAAGCGTTATGTGATAGAAAAAAAAAACCAATGTAAGTCATTTTTGAAATCAGCGCAAAAACTACATAAAGATCAGTTAACTAAACCAAAACAATTTTTAAAAAAGGTTTTTTTTGGAGACCTGCGTAAGTCCAAATCATCCGAAAGGAAATCATGTTATTAGCGTGGTGAATAAGGGAATTAGCTTGATTTTTTTTTTCTCAGCCCCTTGGCTTTTAATAATTGTTGACAATAAAATATTAATATGATACACCACATCTCTTGTACTACACCTGGTGCATTTTACGAGAGGATTGTGCATTCAATTATCTTGACATTAATTAGATGGTAGGAGTGGGGGTATAGTAATGGGTCCTACTAGTTCTTTCTGATTGAAGTTTGTTAGTAGTCCATAATGAGTGTCTGTACATGTGTTTGCCAGCGCTGAGGTCGGCCTGACGGTGTAAGTGTGTTGAATAGTTGTGCAGTGTTCGTGCAGTGTTGGAGGGTTTCAAAGAATTTGAAATGACTCCCTTTGATGAAGTCCGTTACCGTCGGGAGCCCGAGGGTCTCGTGTATTATGTCTGATTTCGCCCTTTGTAGAGAGGTGTGCCTTACTAGGTACCTCAGTATACGGTTTTGAAATTGTTGGAGCCTTTTTGAAGTTGTTGGTGAATCCATTATAGCTTGAAAAGGAGTTAGTGCTTATATCATAACTCTATTTCAATCCAAAAACATCTTGTCTCTTAAGAACCATACCGTATATGCTTTGATATATATATATTGGATATATAATAATCATAATAAACATGCTTACGTTATTCGCAACCTATGTATTGAATAGAATATCATAGTATTGTCAACAACTCCCCTTATTATAAGAATCTTGAAACTTCCTTTAAAATTTATATTTCTTGACTTTAATTTGTCTCTTGAGTACTTTTTCAAAAGTTTTGTCATTTGTTTATCTTCAAAATTTGTATTCAATTAAAATTAATTGAAGTCGTGTAAAAAGTTTATAATTAATCTTAAAAAAGTTTCTTTTCCGCTTTCAGAGGTAACCGAGTTCTTTCTATGTAACGAGGTTTTTATTAAGCAAGCACTCGGCTCCCACTGCATTATAGGCTAATTAATTTAGAATTATAAAAAGGCAAGTTTTTAAACTCTTGTTGAATAATTTGTTTACAATTTCATTTCAGGAAAAAATATAACAAGGCAGGAAGTTTACGTTTAGTCACGATTTACTTGAAAAACAAGATTAACTGTGTTGATTATGTTTAATAATATTACAAAAGAGTAAATATGTTTTATTTTATTGTACTTGATTTTAAAACAACAATCACAAATTGGATAATTCGGTTGTGCGATTATCAGGGGGTTTCAGAAAGAACAGATCAACTATTGACCAGATATTCAGCCTAAAGCAAATAATAGAAAAAACAAAGGAATTTAACAAGATTATATGGATTATGATTATCGATTTCAAAGCAGCTTATGATTCCATTATCAGAAAAGAACTGTTTCTGGCTGTGGAAGAGATGTGAATCCCACCGAAACTAATCCGACTTGCAGCTTGTACTCTGAGAGGAAGCGTAAGTCGAGTGAAAATAAATGGGAATCTGGGCCAACCTATTACGGTGAAGTCAGGAGTTAGACTGGGTGACCCCCTGTCCCCTCTTCTATTTAATATTGCCCTCCAAGCGATGGTGAACAGAGCCGAGCTTAATCAGTCAGGCACAATTTTCACTAAGACAA
This sequence comes from Troilus luridus, assembly GCA_964056705.1. Lineage (NCBI taxonomy): Eukaryota > Metazoa > Arthropoda > Insecta > Hemiptera > Pentatomidae > Troilus > Troilus luridus. Next base: position 101,725,704 of record OZ057416.1, on the reverse strand, counting down.
CCCAAGTGCTTGGTTATGCAGATGATGTCGTACTGATTGGACTGTCCCTCAAAGCGATCAAGGAGGCCAGTGAAAGATTGCAACGGGAAGCTGGAAGTATGGGGCTATCCATAAATGAGGATAAAACAAAACTTATGGTGCTTAGGAAGAAAACGCCTATAAACCCGCCGAAGCAATATGTTGTGGGACAGTATGCATTCCAATGCGTTTCGAGTTTTAAATATCTCGGCTCCACAGTAAATAATCGGGTAGACGAAGAAGAAGAAATTCAAAATCGCATAATGGGGGCTAACAAAGCATTTTTTGCCCTAAGAAGTTTACTCTGTAGTAAACTACTAAGTCGGGGTACCAAAATGAAGCTCTATAAAGCAATCATCCGACCTGTACTGAGCTATTTTGCCCCACCTGGACCCTACGGAAGGTCCTGGCTGAAAAGATTGACAGGTTTGGAAGGAAAGTGTTGAGGCGCATCATAGAGCCTGTTAGAGAACATGGTATTTACCCGTTTAAGATAGAACAAAGAGATCTACGACGCACAGTGGAACGAATCAACGTATTTGTTGGACATTGGACCAATTCTCTAATAACTAAATTTGTCCTTTATTTTGATCTTAAATTATACTTTATACTTCTTCTTAACAAAATCCATAGATAAATTAATTGTGAAATTAAATCTTATATAAAAAATTCTGTATTGAAATATAAATTTTTCTAAAAACTCATATTTTTAAAGCAATCCACTGTTTGAGGTAATGCATTAAATTAATCTTGCACCTACTGGAAAAAAACACATCCATAATAAGATATTTTAGGCAAATAAAACTTGGGATTATTTCAAACGTCTGGGATTTTTCGGTGAAAATTGGGTGATAAAATTAAATAATCAATTGCGAAAATCGCTCAAAATCGCCCAAAAAACTACCTTCACAGTAAATAACTAGAATGTTTGAAGTTTTTTTTCCACTAGTCGGATTTTGCTACTAGGTGCTATTTTCCGAGAAAATGATTTTTTATTTTTATTTTCTGGGCCTTGAGAATTAATTTAAAATAATTTCTGTTGATATTGACGTCTACTTTTCGCAAGTTTTCTTTTTTTTACCAGTTTTTGTTTACATTCATTTATCCGAACAACCCTCATCTAACATAATAGTATTAACAATGAAACTCAGTTTGCGTGTGGTATTTGAACGACATACGTGTAATGGTGCACATAGGTGCAATAGTCCCTACAACAAATCGTCAAGTTTTTAATTTTTGATTTATTTAATTTTTATTTCGTTATTTAAATAAAACAATTTTATATAGGCACTTACATTTATTATAATTTTGATGTATCAATTATATCTAGTATATTAACTAACAAAAGTAATTATCAATTATTTTATTAATTTTGTTTAATAATTAAATTATTTGGTTTGTTACTTTTTCCTTTGTGTAACTATATTTAATACCTATATATCTGTCTTTCCATAGAATACTGTATTGTACCTATTCTCGTAGTATGTTGGTACAATAAATGGTACAATGTTTGATACTAAATAATCTAACATCGAAATATCAAATCTAGAATTTTTACAAGTTTATCCTAAAAGGTTTGATCCTGTTTATCATATAATTAAATAGTTCCTTCAAAAAGCTTTAAAACCGTAGCAATAGCCTTATTCTAGGAGAACCAGAAGTGGAGATATTAATGAATGTCCAGACGCTCCTAAGGCTCGTTCCACTGTGCGACGATCTCCGAGTGTCCCATTCCGTGCGAATTCAGCGCTTCAAATGTCTGGGACACCATGTCAGAATGGATGATGGGAGAACAGTAAAGAAATTATATTATTGAACCCCGGATGGAGCCAGGCCACGTGGAAGACCGAAAGGAAGATGGAAGGACGCAGTGGCTGAGGACTTGAGGATGATTGGAGTGTCCGGAGGACATGCTGCTGACCGAAATGAGTGGGAGAAGGCAGTTGAGAGGGCCAAGGGCAGCTTCAGGCGCCTGTCGAGTCGATAAATAAATAAAAATCACTAACATCTTGTGAACCATACTTCAATGTGAAACATACACGTGTCACCTGTGGTGGGTGGTTTTAATAACAACATACTACGCCAACGATCGGGGATTCGCAAACAGTCAGATAGCCGTAGAATGCTTAAAATGGAGTAAACAACTTCATAATTATACTTTCCTTAGAAGGAGACGTAAAATGCTGGTCCACTCGTTAAAGATTTCAATCCTCACTATACCTCGAAAGTTATAACCGAACGTTCCTTTCTCGCCGCTCCACCACAGTGTGGAACTCAATCCCTCCCAACATTCGCCATAGTCTCTCACTATCGTCATATAAATTCTTGCTGTTCCAAAACCTCCTAGCTTAACAAAAAGATGCTTTCTAAGCAGGTTAGTAATTTGCTTAGAATTTAATGTATAGAATAATTTATTGTGTTATTTAGTTGTTTTAATTTTGTTTTTTAAGAAGATGCACATCATATAAAGACATTATTGAATGCTAGCTCATGCATTTAACAAAAGTTATGGATTTATCTTTTCTCTGTAATTGCTTAATATCTTGTCAAGATCTGTACTGTTTATTTACTTATTATCTATTTTATTTTATAAAAATTATTTTCTGTCAATTTTTATACACTTAATGATTTGTATTATATAGCCTACTGGCTAGATATATATTTTATTTCTATTTCTGTTCATGTTTGTTATACTAAAGGGACTTAGTCCCAGAATAAAGTTACTTTTCTATTATAGTCTATCTGGTTCGGCAAAATTTAGTACTTCCACTGACACGTTAATCGAAAAATGGATTAGCCACAAAAAAACCTGCATTTCTCTTGCATCTAAGGTTAAAAAATACAGTAATAAATTATTTTAACTATTTTTTCTAATCATCCTATTTTGACCAAGTCGTATCGGATGGTGTATATTGGTTTCTAGGAATAGAGCACCAAGAATTATGAATAATTTTGTCAAATTTGTGGCCGGGACTACGATGATTCCGCGGTTTCCCATTTCTATTCAACTCCTTCCGAGACACATTTATTTGCCAAATAATTAAAATCCAATAATCTTTCTGTGTTTACGACTTCCTACAATTCAGATATTTTATTTATTCCCAGAACATAGTGCATCGGTGTTCTGATCTAGACCCACATATTCTTAGATCTGTATCTTTTCAACATTTCTTTATTGCTAGTTTCACTACTTTCCGGAATTTTCTTCCTCCTAATACCTTACATACTCCATTCGTACCTACATGTATAACTGCTAATTCAGCTCCCCCACATATGCCAATCAGACGTTTGTTGAAGAGATCTGGTCATAATGTGCATTTTACTACATTATATATATTATATTATATCAAAGTTTGTTTTTTAATGTGTATAATTCAAGTTTCAATATTTTAAATACAAGGATTCGCTCATCTTTTTTTAATTTTTTAATACTTTGTTTTATTTTGCTTGTATTTTTTTATTTGTATTTTAAATGATCAAAATAAAAGTCTATATTACTATAACTTTCTCATCAACAGAATTAATTTAAGAAGGTACAATATCATTTTTTTTATCATTTGTTAACTGAATTTATCATGAATATAGCAATAATTTTTAGCTTATAAATGATAACGTTTAGGTTTTTCACACATTAACTTAACTTATATTTATTTTGAATCCATTGATTGACATATTAAAGTTTTTATTTTTCTTTACAAGTATTTTTTTTTTTCAATGTTATTTATTGTAAATTCAACTACACTATACTATACAAGTAAAGATTACCAATTATATATAATGGCATGACATTAAGGCAAAAATAGAAACTACCCACAGGCAGTACTCAAACAACAGATTCAACTTAAAACACCACGCAAATGGAAGAAGTATGTAGATTTGAAACTAAATGGTTTGAGTAGGAATAAAGTTTGTCAAGAAAGAATTGATGTAGGGTTTTTGCCAAATCAACAAATTAAGGGACATTAAGGTGATGAGTGACTTTATTTTCAAAGGATTTTGGTTGTAAGTATTGGAACCCAGATGAATTCAATTGGTTAGTGGAGCACCAAAAATCAACTCAGTAAATTCTAATAAACAAAAAATGTACCACCGTGAACGGGTCTGGGGTTCAGTACATGGTAGAGACTGTACTGTTTTGTGGACAAGGTTCTGCAAGGAGGTGACTTGTCCTAGGTCACGCTCAATCGCCAGATTTTCCCCCTTATTTTGGGTAACCTATTTTGATAATATTTTATAGAGGCTGGGTGAGCTCCAGGAGGGTCATAGATCATATATGATCCGACTGCAAACAGACTAAATAAAAGTATTGCCTGCAGCGGATTTGAACCAGGATTTCCGGCATGGCAACTCAGTTCTCTACCACTGAGCCACTCCGCTCCCTTCGAATAGGTCTTATAATATTCATGTATATTTGTCTTTTGTGATAACTTTGGATCTTAGAACGTTAGTATAATAAGTTCTGAAATAGCCTGAAGTGGTCATACATTTATTCTTAAAATATCTTGCATCATAACATTATAACGTTAGTTAAAATGATTTAATATTAAAAAAAACTAGTAGAATCACGAAATCCCAGTTAAGAAAAAAATAAATGAAGTATATAATTATAGAAGGAAACATTTAAGTAAAGATTTCTTTTTCCATGGCTGATACGATACAACATACGAGTGTTGGTGTAAGATTTATTTTATCTGGATTTTTTTTATTTCTAGTATTTATGGATTATACCAACATATTCCTGTCCACGCTTTAAGTCAGAGTTTAATTTCAAATTAGTTTTGTTGAAGCACGTACCTAGAAATTTCATTTCGAACACCTCCATTTGTCTATTGTATCACGAAAAATCAATTATGTATTCAACACAACACGGTACTTTTTCATGCAGAATAACATTTGTAATGTAGAAATAACTGGGCTTTCTTTCCTTTTTTAATTTTCTTTTAGCTTAAACAATTTTATTTTTCTGGTATATGGCTGTGCATGTGAATATGATCCAGAATGCAAACGCAATACATAAAATATAAATAATTGGGAAATCTTATATATATATATATATATATATATATATATATATATATATATATATATATATATATATACAAATAAAGGTTTTATTGTTTATAATATTTTTTATTACAATCAATACAACTCTGTCAGCTAAATAATAAATATAGACGAAAATGAAATGAATGCAAGAGGTATAGCGGGGATGTTGCATATGCATGAAGTTCTAAATATTCCAAGCATGGCAATAGCTTTTTTTGAATCCCGTCAAAATAGGGTTATTATACATTCAAATTTTCTTATTAATTATTCTTGTTTTGTTTTTCCTAATAGCTGATGGAATAATGTTGTAAGACCGGGAGGATAAAAAATTGGAGACTGTATTCTTTAGTCTGCTTCTCTGCTGATGTCAATGTGGAAAATATTTGTTAACATTAGTTTGGGTTGTTAATATTATCTGTTCAAAATGTTTTTAGTTAAAAAAAAATCATATGTTGAAAAAACTAGGTAAAATTAAACAATAATTTTAGTTCTTTACAGTGTATATTTATGTTATTTTAATTTTTTGAGTGGACCTCTTTGCTTTTGTTACAAGGACAATCTGAACGTGCAATAAATTAAAAAAATGTTCGTGGCTCTTCGAAAATTTCTATTTGAAGTGAAATTAATGAACCTATATTTTATATAAGTACAATAGAACGTCGATAATCCGAAATGGCTTCGCGTAAAATATATAAGGAATGATCGACATTGCTATTCATATAAAATAATTTTGAAGAGTATTTATCTAAAATTTTATTTTCTGGAACTATTACTTAATACTTTATATTTAAAATACTATATTAATATATTATACTATTCATTATAGGGAGCGGAGTGCCTCAGTGGTAGAACACTGAGTTGCCATGTAGAAAATCATTATTCAAATCTTTTATTTAGTCTGTTTGCAGCCGGAAATTTATTGTATAGGATCCCTCCTGGTTCCCACCCAACCTTTGTAAAGTGGGTACCCAAAATAAGGGGGGAAATCTGGCTGTTGAGCGTGATCTAGGACAAATCACCTCCCTGCAGATCCGTGGTCCATGAAACAGTACAGTCTCTACCATGTACTGAACCCCAGACCCGTTCACGTGTTGTAGTGGTACAGGTTTTTTCGTTTTTTTTACTTGTACTACAGTATTACTATACTATAATACTTAAATAAATTTGGAGCCTAAGCTTCCACAAAGAGGAAGTGATTATTGGAATAAACTAATAATAAAACTTTCTTTGTATCACTACCATAAATTCACTATCTGTGTACATATTTTTATAAATGGTTCCATGTAGTTTTAACATACATAATAGGCAATAAAAAAAAAAATTAAACATTAAAATAGACAGTCGTGAAGACTGCCGACAGAAGTGAAAATTCAACTTAGGAATAACTGTGATGGTTTTTATGGGTTTATAAATCAATTATAGTATGAGTTATTTAAATTTTATAATTTTTAAATTGATACTATTAATATTTGTCCAGTTTTCACAACTATTGGCACACCGAACAAGAATTAATTATATTTTCTTGCAGTTTATTTATTAATCCGGATACCCAAACTTACTGGCACAATCATTACTGACAGACACATTGCCAAATAATCCGACAAAACAGACTTAAACGTCTCTGGAGCAGGGATCTTCTACAGTGAGATGAACCACGAGTGCCTTCATTGGGAGGTTTTCGCTGTAATGTTTCTCCATACACATTTCCACGTGGATCCCTTACAGGCGGTTTTCTAAGTAAGATCAACAATAAAATAGGTGCCAAATGGCATTTTTATAATTTCTTAAATAAATATTTTTATTATTATATTATCATTTATTAGCCAAAACATATAACAGGGTAAAATTAAGAAAGTTCAGCTAGTTATTCATGTTTTAAGTTATTATTTGTATGAATTGCATAACTATATAACTATTATATACTATTTTAGTTAATTATAATAATTTTTATATCAATAGAATTCTAACCTTTGTTCTAAAGTTAATTAAAACAAATTGTATAACTCATACACAGTAAGCTCTACATACACAGATGTTATCGCATGTCTTAAATGTTCCTGGGGTAAAACCATGAATATTTCCCCTACCTAAAATCTAAAGACGTTTTCACTTAAAAAATTACACTAACGTGGTGATTGTTTGTATTGAACGGTATTCTCCTTTCTTTAAAATAATCTTGCTTATCCGAACATATGATTATCCAAATCAGTTGACGTTAGTTTGTTGAAATTGACGCTCTCACGTATTTCTATAATTACATAATATCTGTTTGAGCTACCGCGAAGTTGGACCTTTCGCTGAGAGGTGATAATTCTGATTCAATTATTCCAGATCTTATGTCACTTGAATTTAACCTTTTATTAAACTAATGACATAAATCATTTTTATAAAGTAAATAAATAATACTTTTAATTATAAAAAACCTAATAGTTATAATACCTTTAATTAAAATGAAGGTATAATTTAAAGCTTTTTTATAATGAAAAATAAAATTACTTTTACTAACTAAATTAGCTAACTAATAACAAAAAACTTATAATTTAATCTTACGATAATAAATTTAACCCTATTTAATTGCTTGATATAGCCGGAGCGAACAAAAGCCGATCGACTCACCTTTTGTCATGTGTTTTTCTTTCTTCACTTTTGCAACACGTGTTTTAAAAATTATCACTAAACAGGCGACTATCTTTTATTGTCTATTAAAATAAATTATTCTACACAATTATGAAAACGTTCAAACTGGATTTAATTATTAAAATTAAATAATAAAATTTATTTTAGAGAGGAAAATAGTTGACTGGAAGATCTAATGTAGGATGGAAATATTTGGGGGGGGGGGGGGAGTGCCGTCAAAATAAAAACACTAAATAGTCCTCCCTTATGATAATAATAGTCCTACAATAAAAATTATTATTAAAATGATTAAATTATTAAATTTACAAAAAGGTGAAAATAAGTAAAAGAAAATGTTATTTCTTTTAAAAACAAATGATTTAATTGTTTGTAATTAAAACTTATAATATTTTATAAGGTTACTACATCATTTGGCTTTAACAATATTCTCCCACTTACTGCATTTACTTTAAACTTACATCCGGTTATCCTTCATGGACGTCATCTGCAGATCTTCGGACGATGAATGCATGACTGTAGAGGACTTAGTAAAGCCTTGAAATGGCTTGAAGACTCACGGGGTCAAGTAGCGAGGAAGAACTCCATTTCCAGGGCTGCTTCCTACGGCCTTCTTCCTTCCTCTTTCAATGCTTTTCTTCTTTCTTCTGTTTCTCTTTGTCGTTAATGCTTTTTATGATGTTTTTGTCTGTGTAACTTGTTCCATTTACAGATCTTATGTTTTCATCTTCATAATTGTTAGATGAAATTTAAAAAAAAAATAATTAAAATTAATAAACATAGAGTGACGGTAAAACTAATCGATCCAATCCTAAACTATAAGCACCGTATCTTTTCTTGGATTTATATTTGCCATAACTCTGGAGTATATAGTTTATAATCACATACAATAAAATTTAATAAATAAATAAAAGAAAATAGGGAAAATAAAAAGGAAAGACAAAAAGATAAAAAATCATAAAATATGCGTAGTAATAAAAATAAAATAAAACAATAAGATAAAACTTAGTGAATAATAAAAAATCAGAACTTTATTTTATCTGGCTTTATCATAACCCCTGATAACCTTGTATCATTCTCTCGATTAAACAATTCATCCAATATGAAAACAACATTTTAGCGAGAATAGTGTTGCTTCTTCAGGAGCAGAATAGCTTTTCTGAAGACTGTGACAGATAAATAATTTAATATGTGAACTCTCTGTGGATTCAGTGGGTTCTACAGACCCTTCTAGTCCTCACTCAGAGTCTACAAAGTGGGTATACCCTTAATAGCGGGGAAAACTTGGTGGCTGAGCAAGATCTCCCTGACGATGCCCTATAACGCAGGTCGAAACGTCGGAACTATTTAAAAAAATTAACCTTTCAGTGTTTTTATTGACTGTACCCCGTGACTAACTCTATCCTTCATTACAGTATCTATCATTTACTGAGCCCAAACGCTTCGTACTTTTAGGGGTATAGTTGTTTTTTTTCGAGGCATTTAAAATTGGATCCTTTTTTTTTCTTATGCCGGGGTCGTACGACCATCCGATATCTTGCTGCCCAATACAAATTAGATTTTTTTCAAATGCTCATTGGCAAAGTTCTTATTTCTTACGTCTGTCAGAGCAGGACATGTGTCTAGGTGGTCTCCATCCATTTTCCCTTGGTTGATTGGAACACGTGTAGGATCCTGATCCAAACTTATCTTGTAGAGATGACTCTGTGGATAATCGTGGCCAGTTGTCAGGCGGAAGAAGGCGACTGCATCTCTTCTTGGGAGGTCAGCTGGGATCGGGTTTTCTATTAGACATTTGTATCTTTTCCCTTTCACCTTGCCTATGTGTCTTTTTATCGTTTCCTCCTTAACTATGGATCTTACCATTCGCCGTATTGAGTCGTAGGATTTTGGATGGACTGGCTGTGGCAATTCTGCTCTTCGCTTAGGATGATTATCAGCTTCTTCACAATTTGATCTTGAATATACCCTGTTCACTTAAGTCGATTGGTGGAGTGTATCATCTCTACTACGAAATCGACAACTTTAGCTAAACAAATTATAAAAAATTACTAAACATATTTGTATACTATGAAGTGAATCGTGATGCGGAATTATGTTTTTGTCATCCTCTGCATGAAATATTGTCATTTAGAACTTTTCATCACTTTTCGGTTTACTTAATAAATTTTGGAAGGCCTGTTAGTTGGTGATAAGAGGTATCGAGACTTCTGACGTTTCCTGGCAAGGATCGTATCGCCTCATGAATAAAATCTTGTTTACTCGAATCATGACGGGGTAATAAGAAACATGGGAAGTGGAGTGTAAGGAATAAAGGAATGCAAACAAGAAAGATAAAAGAAAAACATTACTCTGCACATTTTAATTTTTCAGCCTTAACAAAATAAAAATTAAATAATTTTCATCTGTTTTTTTTTATTGTAATGATTTGATTCGGCTATGATACTTTGACACTTTTTAGCAGCAGTAAGTATCCTTCTCCTTTAAAATATTTTAAATTAAAATTAATATTCTGTTTTTTTTTTATTTGGTAAAGGATTGAGCTAATAATGTTGTGAGTACTGTTCAAAGAATACTATTTATTCTGATTTGTACTTAAAAAAAAGATGGATACAAACCGCGGAAAGCAATACGTCACATGACACTAAAATAGAATAACCATTCTTTTCTAAGCCTACAAATCACCTAAAATACAACGAATTCATGGTGAACCAAAATTTGCAATTAAAAACAATTAACAGCATCACCTTGAGTTGTAAGCAATCCCGCTGCAATTTGTTGGTTCCTTCTCGAAATAAAATTCGAATTAGAGCCGAAAATAATGGGTTTCTAAGATTTTACCGTAACAACCTCGACAAGCACACGTTCAGTTCAGTACTTGTTCAAGTACGGTAAAATATTGGCCTTATAGAAGAATGGGCTCGTAACAACAACCAGCTTAGCTTCTATCCCGTGCGAATTTGCCGGCTGTAAATTCAATAAAAGCCATACAGTTTTGATAAGGTAGCGATTTCCCCAAATACTACTAATTAAATCTAGAAACGGAATAGAAAAAATTCATCAAATAAACACAAATAAAAAATACAAAAATGAGTAAACGTATAATGTAAAAATAAAAAGAAAGAAAAATTATAAAAAATATCAATGTGTGTAACTTGACCTAGGATGATACAATAAAGCTATTTTAAAATTAAAGCAAACAAAGTATGAAAAAAGTGCACTAAGGTCGTATATAAAATTAAATTATTTACATCAGAAATGAATTCAATTTATTTATTACCGAGGGTTTATTGACCCTAACCCTCCTCCTATTTTTGTCACAAATGTTACAAATTTTTATAACTTCGCTCAAGAAATAGCTGAACTTATAGGGCAAACTAATTTTAAATGCTTTTCTAGAGTAAAAGACATTCAAATAAATACATCCAACAAAGAATCTTACAAAAAACTAATTGATCATCTTACAGTGAAGAACTATGATTTTCACTGTTACCAACTAAAACAGGATAAATCGTACAGAGTGGTTTTAAGAGGACTACACTCTTCAACGCCCACAACAGCAATCAAAAGTGACCTCGAAGAAATAGGTCACAAAGTAAGAAATATTTCGCCAGTGTTTTATCCCACCGAAAAGTACCCCCTTCCGTTATTTTTTGTCGAAATTGAACCAGCCCGTAATAACCCAGAGATATTTCAAGTTATAAGACTGGTATATTCAACAGTAAAATTTGAAGAACCTAGGCGTAAAAATACCATAGTCCAGTGTACTAACTGTCAAGCCTTAGGTCATACCAAGACGTATTGCCATCACCAAGCTATGTGCGTTAAATGCGCTGGACAACACTCATCTGACACTTGTCAGAAATCGAGAAACGAGCCTGCAAAATGTGCTCTTTGTGGTGAGGATCACCCAGCGAACTATAGAGGCTGTTCAGTCCATAAAAACTTTCAACGTCTTAGAACCAGGAATCATCAACTAAAAAGTCAAGAGAAAAGCTCAATGCAGGCTCCTGAAGTTGACAACACTGACACCTTTCCTGAATTGCCTAGACCAACCGTATTACAACCCTATACCACCGTAAACCCTACAGATAGACTTGCGGACAACAAAACCTTGGGGACCTCAAGCATTCAGCAGCAGCCTCGAACTCAGACGCCTCAAACCTCCCAAATCAAATCTCAGCATTCCTTCACCAAACCACGGACCTCCCAACCCAAGCCTCAGGAACCCATATTCAAGCCCAAGGCAGCCAATCCCAATCCTCAACCTTCGCGTCAACAAATTCATCCCTACCATAGACCCTTACGGGTCAAATTACCACCTCAACAACCAAATCCTCTCCCTTCCAATCACAACATCCAAACGAATTCTGTAGTTCATAAAAAATTAAATGAAAATCCAGCACCTCGGGTACACCCCCCAGCCAACCCTCCTATACCTGTTAATTATCCCTATCAAACTCAAGTCTCATATCCATTCCAAATCCAAAACCCGATCGACATTAATTCTATCCTGTCATCTTTCCTGAAAGACCTTCAAGAGACAATCAGTCCTCTCATCAACCTACTCACGAGAATCCTAACCGAAGTCCCATTTAATTACCCTCGATGAGCGTGAAGCCCCTAGCTATCGTTCTGTGGAATGCTAATGGACTGCATACTCACCGTGACGAACTTGATATATTTCTACACGACAACCAAATAGACATTGCTTTACTTACTGAAACACACTTCACTCACCGCACACATACGAGACTACATCACTCACAGATCAGACCACCCAGACAACACTTCACATGCCGGATCTTGTATTCTCGTTCATAAAAACTTATCCCATTCCCTTATCCCTTCCATTCCTACTGATGCTATCCAATCAACCTCAGTAACCATAACAGCTCGTCCTTTCCATATCACATTTTCAGCTGTATACTGTCCTCCCGGAATTTCCGTTTCTTATAACCTTCTTGAATCCTTATTCCAATCTCTTGGTCCGCGCTTCATTGCTGGAGGGGACTACAACGCTAAACACCAACGATGGGGTTGTCGAACATCCAACTCCCGAGGAAATATCCTGTCTACTGTAACATCCAAAAAGAGTTATTCCATCCTGGCACCAAACAACCCCACCTATTGGCCTACATCCATCAAAAAACGTCCCGACATCCTTGACATATTTATCACATCCCAGATTTCCTCCAACCAAACCGAAATCAAATCCTTGGACGACCTTTCATCAGATCATAGCCCAGTTCTCCTTTTATTACATTCAAATTTCGTTCCCAAGCCTCCCCTTCCTAGATTGATTACAGGACGTGTAAACTGGGACAACTTCTGTTATGATTTGGAGAACAAACTGGACTTAAAAATTTCACTCAAGACAAAACAAGACATTGATACAGCGATAGAAAAACTTACAACATCAATAAAAACCACTTTAAGCGATAATACCTCAATTCATAAAATTAACAATTCTCAGAAGACTGACCTCCCAGAGCATATTCGTACCTTATTAAGAGAAAAACGCAGAGCAAGAACGAAGTGGCTTAGAACTCGGTGCCCAGCAGATAAATCTATCTATACTAAATTGACTAACCAACTAAAAGCAGAAATTAGAAAATTCAAAATACATAAGTTAACGAATCTAACTGAAAATCTAACGTCTTCTGACAAATCATTATGGATGACCACCAAAAAGATCCTTCACTTCAAAGACTTTAACCATCCACTCCTTACTGAATCCAATGACTGGACAAGATCTGATGAAGAGAAAGCACAGTTGTTCGGTCAATTCCTTTCTAAAACTTTCCAGCCTCATCCTGATATCATAAATCCATCTCACCATGAATATATACAAAGAGAGTTAAATATTCCCCTTCAAATGACCCTTCCTCCCAAAGCATTCCATCCTTCAGAAATATCGAACATTATTCACAGAATACCTCCTTGCAAAGCTCCTGGACACGACCTCATCACGATTCACATCCTAAAACATCTTCCTAGAAAAGCCATTCTATTCCTCACCTACATATATAATGCTATACTCCGCACTACATATTTTCCTAACCTCTGGAAATTATCCGCCGTGAAAATGATACCTAAACCAAAAAAGAAACCGGAATTCCCATCCTCTTACCGCCCTATCTCACTTTTACCATCAATGGGTAAAATCCTGGAAAAGCTCATCATGAAACGATTGTACCCCATCCTAAATGCAAATCACATTATCCCAGATCACCAGTTTGGATTCAGAGCATCCCACTCCACTATTCAGCAATGCCATCGTGTGGTGGATGTTGTTTCCTCAGCTTTGGAACGTGGATTGTATTGTCCAGCGGTCTTCCTTGATGTCGAACAGGCTTTCGACCGAGTCTGGCACCCCGGGTTGCTTTACAAACTCCGTAAATTCCTACCTCCTACATACTTTCTCATTATCCAATCCTATCTCTCCTACAGATCATTTACAGTAAATCATAATAATGTCTACTCACCCCTCTTTTCTCAATCTGCCGGCGTTCCTCAAGGCAGTATCCTCGGCCCAATTCTCTACACAGTTTATACAGCTGACATCCCAACTCATCCTAATACTATCCTTACCACGTATGCGGATGACACATGTCTATTATCTGTCAACACTGATCCAGTTATAGCATCCCGTACTCTTCAATCCCACATCACTGACCTTGAAAATTAGTGTCAAAATTGGAGGATTAAAATAAATTGTCACAAATTTCATCAAATCACCTTTACCCTCCGTCGTAAACCTGCGACTTCCTGCCCCCCTGTATCGTTTAACAACATCCCTATAAGTCCTGTAGAACAGATCCGGTACTTAGGACTACACCTTGACAAACGCTTAACTTGGAATCCTCATACTAGACTGAAACAACAAGAAACAGCTCGCCGTTTCACGCTACTTCAGCATTTACTAGATAAACGTTCTAAGCTCCCAATTAACTACAAGAGACTCATTTACATGACAATCATTAGACCCATCTGGACTTGCGGAATAGAGCTTTGGGGCTCCACTAAGCCATCGAATTCCTCTCGTATCCAATCCCTACAATCCAAAATCCTTCGTAAAATCCTCAACGCTCCTTATTTTGTTAAGAATAAAGTCATCCATAACGACCTTAATGTCCCATTTGTTGCTGATTTGGCCCGAACCCGGTATATATCCTTTCATAACAAACTTGATTCCCACTCAAACCCTCTAGTTTCAAACCTAGCTTCCTCTTCGATTCCCGATAATCCTCCGAGGCGTCTGAAAAGAAGATGGCCTCGTGACCTTCTGAACTGAACTTTTTAATTTGAGTACTACCACTGGGTAGTTTCTCTACTTGTCTTCTCATGTCAATGTATTCACTCATTATATTTACTAGATGTATTTTGTATAATGTTGTAAATTTCAATAAATATATAATAAAAAAATAAATAAAATTTATTTATTTGAAAGGATGAGTTTTAATTTGTCTGTGAATAAAAAATGAACTGAGTTCTTTAAAGTACCAAGTGATGAATTGATGCTTCGATACGTTGATGAGTGTGATAACTGAATATTGGCTCTCTTACCGGAAGTTCCTAGATGAGATAAAAATTACAAGAGGTTTTACTGGTGAGGTGTGACTGCGTAGCAGGCAACAAAAATCATATGTTGAGCAAAAGCCTCTTCGCATTACAGCTGTTTTGAGATTCACTTGTTTTGTTTTTTACACATCGCACAACTTAATATTAAGACGTATCTTTGAAAATTAAAGTACGCTCTGGATTCTTTTTTACTACAACCATTGAGTAATTCTAGTAATATTGAGTAGTCCCACTTTCCCCCACTAGTGAGGAAAACCACTTTCCCGGGGGAAAGTAACCGCCACCCAGATCGAATTTGACAATCAGCACTCTGTTATTTTAAATGTTAAATGGCGGTATTAAAATATTATTAATTTTATATTCCTAAAATGTTAAAATAAATACTTTTAGAACTATTTTATTTTTAATTCAAGATAGATTTTATTTATTTTGATGCGATTTTATAGAAATATTTAATATAACCTTAAATGTATTAGAACCTTCACACATCAGAAATTCGGAGGCCTAGCATTGAAACAGTGATCAGACCACAAACAAAATAAAAAATGGAAATAGCTAGTGATGAATTTACTCCTCCATTCATAAAAGATCAGGCTGAACAGGCAATTAATCAACTTTTACCAAAAACATCTAAAGTCAGATATGAAGAGAAATATAAATACAAATCATGATATAATCATAATATACGTCTATTTTATTTTTGTATGTGTTATCAGAATGTTATTTTCTAAATAATAATAAATAAATGGTTCAATGAGTAAACCGTCCTAGAGTTATTACAAATCTATAGTTTCATCTTTAATGTCTTAATTTATAAATGGTTGCAGGAAAAATGTAGTATTTAACGCGTAAGAAAAGAGGGAAAAACCCTCGTTTCATTACAACACTCGTCTTCGGCTCGTGTGATAAAATTCACTCGGTTGTAATAAAGTGGCACTTCCCTCACTTGTCAAATAAATAACTATTTCTTTTAATAAATTTTATTATTGTCAGAATTATATAGAAGAAAAAATACCTGGCTTTTAATAAATATTATAAAATATTCGTTTGGAATTAGAAAAAAATTTACAAAATAACTATCGATACCCAACAGGTCATATGGGCTGTGCTCAAAAGGTCGGTGAGCCACAGGAGAGTCTTCTTAGGGTTGTTCCAGAAGTAATTTTATAATTAATTAGGTTAATAATTTATTCATATAGCTTTACTTTTTTAATTATAGTACATCGTGGTATGTATGTAAATATATAAGGAATAAAAACCAAAATAGCAGGTTACAAAGAGTTGCCCTTTCATTTGCCAGTGGATACTTCCCGCACGACAGTTCGGTCTCTCCGGTTAAATGTGTAGCTTCTTGCGCCTTTGGCTCAGTTCCTTTCTACGTTTACAGTAACAAAAAAAGGTTGTGTTTTTTTTAGGTAAAAAAAAACAGTTTATTCTTGGATTGGGTCTCTTTAGATAAATAAAAATCTAGCTAAAATGAAAAAAATATATCCAGCCAAAGTACATTATAAAGTCATATTGTATAATTAATATTTAAACCCTATCAATGTGGAGAATAAAGGGACCAGGTCTAGGTAAAAATCAATATAAAACTATAAGTTATATAATTATTCATAAATTAAATACAAAAATATTATAATTTTATATGAATATATGACAATTATATATAAAATATATTAATATAATAAACATGTTTGTTTACCTTAAACCTAACCATTTTCTTCTTCTGATTTTTCTTGAATTTTTTTTTGTTCAGGGCTTGGATTTTTTTCCCATTTTTTGTTTTTTTCAAACTCCTCTAACAACTTGATCAAAAATCTTTGCTCAATGATTTAGTCAATTTTTATTTCGGGGATTAATTAAATCACGCATAACAGAAATAAACACTTGAAGCACACTTTCATACGTTTACCTCTCATTCGCATGTTAGGCTACATGTGCGCTAGTGGGCAGGGCTATACATCGCTTCATAGCCGCCATGAGGGACCAGTTTGAGTTATTAATGGACATACGTCGTATGTGTGTATCACTGAATTTAACAATTTAAAAAAGTTTGGAATAGTCAAGCTGCTTACTGTCTCGTGTATGAAAGTTGTCAAGGCAATATCGAGTGCGTAAATTGAACGCATTTTCACTGTACAATATTTGAACCATTGTTTGTTATCCTTTAATCATTTATCGTATCGTTATCCTGCTAAGACTATTCAGACGGTGCTACCCAGGAAGTCCTAAATATTCCTTAATTCCTAAACATTCCTTAATTAGAATAGAGATATTTAAAGAGTACCTGACTCCCGTCAGGACGTAACACGTCCATTCCTAAGAGCGGTTCAACCAAGAATATTTTAAATCCTTTCGAGTTATTCGAGAGTCAATGCTCCAGCTTTGTTATCGAAATTTTAAGGCTTTTTAATTGAAAAATATTGAAAATAGTCAGTTGTAAAGGTTAGATATATGTATGCCTGAAATTAATTAGTGTAATTTGTATATCTGATTAAACATGGCGAGCTCTGCAAAGGTTTTCAGTTGTTTGATGTTAACCACTATAAAAATTAAATTTTGTTGTTAACAATTAAATATATTAATTAGGCATGTGTAAAGATTTTTTTTCATTTCTGTTTTCTTTTAATTAACATTTGTGTGTTCTTTTAATTGCAGACTAAATTTTAATTTTAAAAGTATTGTTTTATTTATATTATCATTTTCGCAAGTATTTATTTTGTTTTTATTATCCGCATGTAATGTATATATTATTTTTATAATTACTTTCTTTTGTTTTTATATTATTATTTATTGAATGATTGTATAGCTATTTAGCGCTCTTATTTATTGCCTAAAAGTGGCTGATTGTAATATTTCAATAAAGCGTACATAAAAAAGTTTAAAAAAATTAAAAGTTTCAACTGAAAACGATATATTTTATTTAATCCTTTATATATATATATATATATATATATATATATATATATATATATATATATATATATATATATATATATGTATATATATATATATATATATATATATATATATATATATATAATATCCATATATGAATAAAATAATATAAATAAGCATTTAATTTAAAAGCTAACAAGAACATGGAAAATATCTTGATCGTCTTGGATTCATACAATTAAACCTGTATACCCATGTTTATAAACAACAATGTTGCTCAATTAAATACACAGAGAAGTTCGAATCAATACAGATTAAACGTAGCATACCTCACATCAACTGCCTAAACAGATGCACCACTCGGAGGCTGGAACCTCACTCCATGACGTTCAATCAATTACAGGCCTACGTAAGGTTCATATGCTGTTATAATAATATTAAAAATGTAAGCGAATCCGATGACTCGATACCGAAAATACCAATCACAAACATATACTCACAGAGGTAATATATCATTTCACTATTGAGAAGCAAATACCTCCGGACATGAATAGGTAGTGCACTGCTCATTCTCGCGGGCTTCAGTCACTGCTGTTTCTACAATAAAATGTGCTTCATGCATAAATATAAATAATGGTAATATACTTTTTATATTTTTTCTATATTATTTTAAAAAGAATTTTAGTAATCACATTGTAATATTTAATTGTATACATTAGATGGAATAATAAAACTGGGTCATAAAAAAACTTTCCGCATTTATACTCTCTCCGTTGTTCTCTCGCTCTCTCTCTCTCTCTCTCTCTCTCTCTCTCTCTCTCTCTCTCTCTCTCTCTCTCTCTCTCTCTCTCTCTCTCTCTCTCTTCTCTCTCTCTCTCTCTCTCTCTCTCTTTCTCTCTCTCTCTCTCACACTCTCTCTCTCTCTCTCTCTCTCCATCACTCTCACTCTCTCTTTCTCTCTCTCTTTTATAATATGAATTCCCATTTAATAAATAGACCAAACAGGTATTTGTTAATTATTCGTCTTAACAACTTAGTAGATGAGCTGAAATCTGTAATTCAAACAAATAAAGTAAAATATTACTGTCAAAAATTAAGTCATTGGTCGAATGAGCTTAAACGGTTATACAAAGTCAGGGTTGGGCAAAATGTAATTTCGAATAAAATTTCAATTACTTAACATGTATGAGTATGTAAATTTATAGAATGGATAGTACAACCGTAGCGGAATGACCAATCAGAATATTGGTATACTACACATTCTATACATGGTAAGTAATTACATTTCAAATTACATTTTGTAAAGCGCTTAACGAAGTACGGCTTTACAAAAAATAATGGCTGAATATGAAAGGAGCAGTAATACTCATTAATTCTTATAAATAATGGTGTCTATTATAACAGACAGCATTACATAAATAATAAAGAGTTAACCGTTGATCTTAATAAATAAACAAAAAAAAAATATAAACTAAATATTTGAAGGGCATTGAGTTCAGAACATAGTAGGGACTGTACTGTTTCCAAAGCAACGATTAAGTAAGTACTCCATTCCGCGGTATATATGCTATACTCAGCAAGGAATGATAAGGCCGAGGTCGAGCTCAATAGCTAGATAATTTTTAAATCAAGCGTAACCATTTTTAAGAGGCTGGATGAGCTCAAAGGCGATTCAAGATTTTTAATAGAATAAATAAATTATGTTATTAAGCCGACCTCTAACTGGAAACTGAGAGATTAGTAACCAAGTATATCCGGTTAGGCAGAATATATTATTTAATAAATTTACAGTAATTAGTGACACACAGTTGGATTCGCAGACTCTTTTTTGGCTTACCAAGTCTCGATAAAGTGGTACTCTTAATTGAGAAAAAGTCTGGCCGTCTTATCATCTCCCTGAATAACCGGTGTCTTTGAAACAGTTCGGTAAGAACCATGTAACGGACCTAATAAACATCATGAGTTTAAGTGGTGCAGATAGACTTTTTAAATTTTATTTTTTCGGTCGCCGTTTCAGATTACTGCAACACTTATTAGACAAACGCTCTTAGCTCCCAATTATTTACAAAAGACTCATATGCATGGCTATTATAAAGCTTGTTTGGACTTCCACTAAGCCATCAAATTCCTCGCGTGTCCAATACTTACAATCCAAAATCCTTAACGTTCCTCACTTTGTTACGAATAAATTCATCCGTAACTACCTCAATGTCACATTTATTGCTGATTTGGCCCCAATTAGTGGATATCATTTCATGGAATACTTTATTCCCGCCTCAAACACACTATTTTCAATCCATCAATTGAAATATCCATCAATCTACCTATTCATTTGTATGAGAGGTAATTCGTCTTAAAAGAAGATAGCCTGGTGACCTTCTAAATTTACTTTGTTCTAAGTTGTTGATTACTACCACTGTGAATTTTCTATACTTGAGATTATCCATGTATCATCCCTGTCATTTAACTCGTATATAGTTATAATACAGTTGTAAATAAAAAAAAAAATGTTGGTGGTATCGTTCACTGAAACAATTTTGTCCAGGAACAGATAAACAGCACGTTGTGTCTAACTTTTTCAGACAACTTTATTATATATCTATCGCAGTACAAGAATTTTTACTAAACAAAACAACTTTAAGGAAACTGCGGTTAGTGTGCGAAGAGGCTGCAAAACTAAGCAGAACTTTGCCAGAACCCGAGAAACTTAGAAGACTAAGTTGAAAACAGAACAGACTTAGCCTTTGTTTGCCAGGCCTTATTTCGTTGGAAACTATTTGCTATGTTCTAGCATCCATTGGGCCGATCGGACTAGGACCTAAGCTCTATTCCCTGACTTAGTGAAGAGTTGGCCAAATCTATGAGTAACTTCCCCTGTCTCGAAGCCACATTCAACTTAAACAGGATTAACAGTTCCTGGGTCCTGGGTTTAGATTGCAGGAATATGAGATATTTATAAACCTTCCATATAGTTCCATATAAACTTCCGAGTAGTACCGTTGGTTGAAAATAGTAAAAAGAATAAGATGTTAAGCCTAAATAAATGTTAAAACTAATAAAAGGCTTAACGAACCCGAAGGCTCGATATCGACACCACTAATCTCTGTTCACAAACCTCTGTCCCCGGATCACTACCCAAACCCAAATCCGCCACATCACACTTAACGCAATCCTCCCACCTACGCCTCGGTTGCCTCTCAGGAGTCTAGGAAAAACACGAAATTGGTCTTTGCTACATACCAAAACACACAGCGGGAGAAAAGTATTAAGACATCGAGTTTATCTTTATATAATGAATTGAATTATTATAAACAATCCCAATAAATAGTACAATTAAAAATAATGAACAATAAAATCATAAAACTTTCTACTACTATCCTTTCTAATAACCAAAGAGTTTTATGCCTTTAATTATATAAGAAAACTTATATTATTTACTTTATCAGAAAATATGATAACAGTTTTTAATTAAGTTAAAATTTTAAGAGCTGCCTATTGTATTGACGTCTTTTTTTTTGTATCGCTTTTCTTGCCCATCTGGTTCTGCTACAGATGCTTCGTTGAGGGTAGACCGAAAGTATCTGAAGCCCACCATCTGTAATTCATGATCTGGTGAACTATCGTGTGTATGATTACCTTTCCTCAGTGTATTTGACATTTGGCCAATAAAAATAACAGTAAAGTATTGTTTAGCGAACACAAGGGCTCAATACCGATACCACCAATCTCTGCTTACAAACTTCTGGCCACGGACCACTACCTGAACCCATATCCGCAAGGCAGTCTTCACACCTACGTTTCGGTCTACCATTCATACGCTCCCCTGTCGGCTCAGCATTTATTAACTTTTTAGAGATTCATTCGTTACTAAAATGTTGAGGGGTATCTATGTAGCGACATATTCTTTACCGCTTATCTCATCCGTCCGATAGTTCACCAGAAGATGAATTACATATTCTGTAATTCATCTTCTGGTGAACTATTGTTTTTACCGATATACTTAAATACTTTCCTTGTATTTTATATTTGGCCAAGAAGAAGCTGAAATTTTCATTATTTTAATATTTTTGCGTGCGGCTCACCATTTATGCTATGCTTGTTTTTGTCACAATAAATTGATGAAGTAATACAATTTATTTACTAAGGACTTTTCGTTTTTTTAATTTATTAATTTGTACCTTGGACCTAAAACCTACAACCCTGATCAGGCTATAAATATAAAAGATATATATTTGTATTGAATGTTGCCGTTGAGTGTTTCATTCTCAATTATAACAATTACAAGCTTCTACCGAGGAACTTAGAAGTTAGTAAATGACGCAGGTACAGATAAATTAAAACTGATGTATTTACCTTTAAAAGTTCGTGCTGAGAAGGATAAGGAGAACTTTGGGAGAAAAGCGGATTCCGGGAAATGACTAGCTGGAGGATTGTCAGATTATCCTGTAATTAAACTTTATAGGCTAGTTAGTTCCGGCAAATATAAAACTTCCAGCGCTTTGTACCTCCAGATGTTTTCTCAGAAAATTAATTTACTATTATAGATTTCATTATTACGCAAATATTGAAAAATAATAACAATACGATTTACCGAATCCGAAGGCTCAACCGCTACCAAAACCTAAACCCGTCAGATAATTCTTAAAGCAATCTTCCCACCTACGCCTCGGTCTACCCTCAGCCGCTTCCCAGTCGGCACAGCGCTTATTATCATCTTAGGAAATGTTGAAAGATATAGGAAATAATTGTCCGATTTAAAAACTGAATATAACATCTACAGAAATAATGCTTATATCTTACGAGAATAAACGTATAGAACTGCCAAATGTATATCGAAAACTCCGTAGATGAATGTAGGTAATGTATTTGTCGGATTCAATTTGTTACTCTATTTTGAAAGCTACTATCCATAGCTACTATCCAAACAAATAATAGTTGTGAATGGACAATGAAAGGCCTGCTTTTTTTAATTTTTCCTCTTCCTGTATTGTATCAAGGATGTTGGGCGATTTTTTAATCTTGTTTTTCACCTTGCACCTACTATTTCTCCATTAGAAACAGATGCGTTCCTAGAATGCAAGAAATGTTTATTTCTTCCATTCTAGAATCGTATAACATATTTTTGGAAAATAATAATGTCAAGATTTTTGCTGACGTATTATTGGTCATACTGCTAGCTTTCTCAGGGCTTAATCTGAATAGTCAGCAAAAACCTTGACGACACGAAGAAATACGTGATGAATGGTTTAAACATATTGTCTATGTCAATTTAAGTGAGTATTTAATGGCAATCGTATTTCTTCTTTTACTGAAAATCTTAGTATTTTAAATATGCATTCATTGTTTATTAGTAAAATTATTAGTTTTATGAGGTAAATTAATTTTAAAATTTTGATGTCTTGTTATATACGCCTGGTTTTAATTTATAAATTACTGCGTTTGTAGTTTATTTACTCGTGAATGATACCAGGTGATGTCCTTTACAACATTACTAAATGTTGTAAAGATTAATTTATTTAAGTTACGATGCAAAACTAAAACGGTTAATCAATTGCTTCATTCGTTTCATCTTTGGGATCCCGAGAGACGGCCATATCACCCGATATTACGAAGAGTTGGAGTGGCTTTACCCTTCCCATCGCCGTAAGTACTTCCTAGCTTCCTTTCTTTACCAAGTTATCCAATCCCGCCGACCATCATACATTTCCGATCTCCTTAAATTCAAAACCTCGGTCCACCCCTGTAACACCCGTCCTCGGCTCTCAGACCTATATACAGCACCCCACCGAACAACTGCTTTTGGTAGAGCTTTCCTTATCCGATCCTCGTCCCTTTGGAGCTCTTTACCTTCTTCCATTCGTCATTCCAGTAATCTTTCAACCTTCAAATCCCTTATTTTCAATCACCTTATATCCTTACAATCCCCAAAAAATCGGAAATAACATACTCAGTTTTCATATTAAAATTTTCCAACTGATAAATGAATGATGTGTTTTTATTTATATATCAGTGAGTTTTATTTATATGATTGACGCTTCACTCATCCAGTTAGATATTATTAAAAACAAGTTATCTTAATTGATATTGTTTGTATTTTTGTTTCATTATTTAATGTTTTCTTCTACTTGACATTGTATTTTGCATACATATGTAATTATCTATTGTCTATATAATTATTGTTGTCTTATTTCTATGTTATTTTTATTTCTTGTACTCTGTTTTTTTAATTATTATTTAAATGTTATCATTGGAGGTAATTTGCATTTTTTCCATTAATTCTTTCTCATTTATTAATTAATTAAATGTAATAACATAATACTCTAAGACATAATAATACCCTATTTAGAAGCCTGTATTGTTATTCCAAATGGACTTATCCCAGAATAAATAAAGACTTTATTATTATTATTATTATTAAATGCATATGTATGTATACATAGGAACTAATAATTAATATATAGAACAATAATTAATATATAGAAATAAGTATTTATGTAGTGGTAAATTATTTTAAGAAATCAACTTTACTTTGATCTAAGCATGTAATTTCCTCTTAGAAAATTAGATAAATAAACGATAACGATCATGTGCCAGTAAGTAACTGTTATTCAATGTGAGGGCAAACATTTATCTAAATAAATAAATTTATGAAACTACATTGAATTAATGAATTTATATATTTTTATCTTTAGAATTTCATCCAAGAAAAATCTGAGTTTTCCATTTTAATTAGCAAGTTGCTTTGAGGGTAATTAAAACACCTTATCATTAAAAAAAATAAAGTTTATAAACCTTGCTTTCGGATTGTATTAAAGTTAATGAAGTTTTAAATAGGTTTTCTTTTTTTTCTTTTAAGTAAATATTACTCTACACTACGTTTTATTTTAATTTTTCTAAAACTAATAAAAATTTATAATTAATTTTATTTTAGTTGTTACTAATTTTTAAATATATTCATTTGAAAAGAAAAGATATGTCCAGGACCGGGACTCGAACCCGGGTCTTCCAGATCACTAGTCTGGGACTCTACCATTTGAGCTATCCTGGGCCCTAATGAAGCACGCTTCTCGGCCATGGTCATATCTTTTCTTTTTTCTGATCCTAAGTCCCCGCGTTCTTGCATTTTGGGAAGTATACGAGAGGAAGAATGTTCTTTGAACATCTGCCATTTTTATTAATAAGTAATAGCGCTAAATAGCTATAAAGTCATTCAATAAAAATAAATAAATAACAATAATAATAAATAAATAAAACTACATAAATTCTGATGATAAAACCAAAATAAGTACTTGCGAAAATGATAATAAAAACAAAATAATTTCTCACATTCATACCATAATTACAATATTTACAATTTGCCTGGGGTTCCTTATTATATTTCTCCCATTTTAATTCATAGTACTTAAATGAAATCTTACGTAAATTTTACATATGTTTATTTCAAATTAGGTATATTTAATCATTGCTTTAATCACAATTAGTTCCTTTAAAAATAGTAGAAGGTGATATGGTAAGATACGATACATATTAGGTCTTTAGTGATAGGAATTTCAGACATTATACATACACTTTATTGAAATAATACAATCTGCCACTTTTAGGCAATAAGTAATAGCGCTAAATAGCTATACAATCATTCAATAAAAATAATAATAATAATAAAAAATAATTAATAAATAAAGTAAAACTATATACATACTGATAATAATAACAAAATAAATAATACTTGCGAAAATGATAATAAAAACAAAATAATTTCTCACATTCATACCATAATTACAATATTTACAATTTGCCTGGGGTTCCCGAACTATGCTTCTCCAGGAATGGGGGCACAGCAGGAGTCTGGGAGGCCCCTGCGCCCTTTCCCAGCCACGTCACTGGCTTAAACGCCAATGGAAGCTAGAGGTTTAAATAATATTTTTAAAATACAATTTTCTCATACAAGACTGAAAAGACAAGAAACCGCTCGACGTTTCAGGCTACTTCAACACTTACTAGACAAACGCTCTAAGCTCCCAATACATTACAAAAGACTCATCTACATGACCATCATACGACCTATTTGGACTTACGGAGTAGAGCTTTGGGGCTCCACTAAGCCATCGAATTCTTCTCGTATCCAATCCCTACAATCCAAAATCCTTCGTAAAATCCTCAACGCTCCTTATTTTGTTAAGAATATAGTCATCCATAACGACCTTAATGTCCCATTTGTTGCTGATCTGGCCCGATCCCGGTATCTATCCTTTCATAACAAACTTCATTTCCACTCAAACCCCCTAGTTTCAAATCTAGCTTCCTCTTCAATTCCCGATAATCCTCCGAGGCGTCTGAAAAGAAGATGGCCACGTGACCTTCTTAGTTGAACATGCGATTTGAGTACTACCAGTGGGTAGTTTCTCTACTTGTCATTATATCATGTCATTATGTATCACTCAGCCAATTTACTTGTTATATTACTGTAATATAGTTGTAAATAGCAATAAATAAATAATAATAAAAAAAAAAATACAATTTTATAGACTTCATACAAACACTTAATAATTTCTTTGCTGTTTCGCATTTATGTTATGTTGGGCATGTTGTCATGAGACTTACTTATCATTTGAATATTATATTATTTGATTAAAAGACAAACCTGGGGTTTGAGTGTTATCCCGACCAAATTACC
Organism: Troilus luridus; assembly: GCA_964056705.1. NCBI lineage: Eukaryota > Metazoa > Arthropoda > Insecta > Hemiptera > Pentatomidae > Troilus > Troilus luridus. The sequence goes on along the minus strand of OZ057416.1, from coordinate 101,698,850 downwards.
TTCCTGCACAACAGTTAGCTTAGAAACAGTACAGTTCCTACCAAGTACATTACCCAAGTCCATTCATAGATTGCAGTGATATTATTTATTTCTACAAACCTTTGTAATTTCCAAGTTAATCTAACTACTATATATTTTTTAGTTCGTTCCCAGTAAGTCTTATTTCGAATTAATCTATAAACAATGATATTGAACAGCATTGAATGAGGATCGTATAATTCTGAATTCACTTACATGGTTTATTTTTTATTATTGTAAAGTTATATATTTTTAATTATTTCCTATTTGTCAATATCTACTCTCCATAGTCAATGACTACGTCCTCATCCCCTTTCTCAGAACAGAGATATTTAACCGTTCTTTCCTTGGACGCTTCACTACCCATCCAATATCCGTCACCGGTCTTCAGTGTCCCCGTTCAAATTCCTACTTTTCTTTCTTGAGATCCAAAAATAACTCTCTAATCAAGAAATATCAATTATGATAGATAGATGTAAACAATAGATATTTTTTATTCGTGTTGAACTTCTTTCCTAGTGTCATAATTAGGACATCAATTAATTTTGTTTTTATTGGAAATCAGTATTGTAATTATTATTAATTCGAATTTTTATGGCTCTATTGATAGTAACCACTACTTATTTTATTACTATTAACTATATTTCAGGCAGTTTTTTAAGTAATATTCTTTACTCCTTTGGGAATAGATCAGCATAGATAAACCTCAATACATAGCGCTGCTGAAGATACAGCCATTCTTGCTTCTACCAAAAGACCTTAACATAGCTACTACAGCAATGTATGCAAATCATCTATTTGATGTATTAAATGTGGTTCAACAAACATAAAATCAAAAGCAAGTCCACAAAATTCAGCTAAGTTGCCTTATCGCTACGGAAAGCTTCGGGTCAATCAAATTGACTTTGTGTATTCGCAAAACTGCCTACCTTATCCCGGATTATAATTGAACAAACGACTCAGATCTAGCATACAAAATTATAAATTCTATCACTGAAAAGATAAACCTATGACATCTCCTAGGAGAAATTTGTACTGCAATAACTAAACGAACGACTTATATACAGGTATATGCTTAGAACTTCTTTATACATATAGGACAGAACTTAAAGATTCAGCAACACACGCCTGTATTCACAAGATATTAACCCCTGATAAAAAATTATAAGAAAAATTGGCATGAAGCTGGTCGCTCAATCGCTAGGTTATTCACCCAATTAATAGTATCTTCTTTATAGCTGGGTCTACAGACCCTATGCAGATAACAGATTAGATGGTACATCTGCCACAGCCGGATTCGAACCTGGTTCCTTCAGCTCAGCAACTCAGTAAAATATTAACGACTGAGCTCATTTTTTCCGTACATTTTAACAAAATAATTTAAATTCAGTAGATGTAAAAGATGTGTAGTGTTCCATGTAATTTTTAGACTTAGTTGATATCCACTCATTTCTGCTTGTATAGTCCCTCAAAATTAGGGGAGATATTCATGAAAAATGTAGAATATGAGAAATGCTCATTTTAAAGTAAACTGCCTATGTCGACAATAAACTTGGCGGTCCACTATCGCTTCCAGATCCAATGAAGGAACTGGACAATAATTCAAATTCCGTAACAAAGAGGGCGAAGGAGAATAAATAGGGCAGATACTGACACAATAACTCAAAGCTGTACTGACACAGCACTGCCCTCCCTCTCTCCCTCTCTCTCTCTCTCTCTCTCTCCCTCTCTCCCTGATTCCAGATATTTCATGGTTGGTCTCCGAAGGGGGTTTTTTGTTCATCAGTCTCCTCTCGTTGACAGTAGCTATCAGCGTCGGGGGAATACAACATGGCTGCCGCTAAAATAGGAGCGAGGAAACACGTCAAAAATATAAAAAGCAATTAATCATTACGATTTCTAAATAAGTACAAGACCTTAACCTTGAGAATCACTGGAACGTACTAATCATTCTCTCTTTCTCTCTCTCTCTCTCTCTCTCTCTCTCTCTCTCTCTCTCTCTCTCTCTCTCCTATATCTCTCTCTGAATATATATATATATATATATATATATATATATATATATATATAAATAGGATTTCCAAGTCTATTTGAACCTTTTCCAAGTCAACTGTAACCTTTTACAAATAAAATGTTACCCTTTCCAAGTCACAGCCCACCCTTTCCAATTCAAATATAATCCTTTCCAAATATTTTGAAACCCTTTCCAAAGCAAATGTAACGCTTTACAACTCAAATGTCACCCATTTTATTTCAATTGTAACCGTTTCCATTTCAATTGTCACCCTTGAAAATGTTTTGAACATTTACCGTACTGAGGAATTTAAGACGAAGTTAAGGCCTCAGAAATCATCGGGATAAATCTTGACAGTATTTTTAATTTTCAACACTATTATTGGCACCAAGCAGTAAACGAGTGAAATTAATACAATTTTCGAAAAGCAGTGATTTTTGTTATTAAACATAAATAATTATTCCTTTTTCAAGGAACCCATTTAAAAAAAATGCATTTCTTTTTACTATTATTTACTTTTTGAGAAACAAAATCAACTCTTTTTTTTCTTAGTTTTTTGTAAACAAGAATATTATTATGCAAATTATTTCCCTCATTTTTGTCCAAACAAGAGTTGTGAAGAAAAAGGTTTTGACGATTTTATCCTGGCGAGATCTGAGGCCCTAAATTCGCCCATTCCCCAGTACGGTTAATTTTCAAAACATTTTCAAGGGTGACAATAGAAATGGAAACGGTTACAATTTAAATAAAAAGGGTGACAATTGAGTTGTAAAGCGTTACATTTGCTTTGGAAAGGGTTTCAAGTCATTTGGAAAGGGTTGCTTATGACTTGGAAAGGGTAGAAATTGATTTGTAAAAGGTTACAGTTGACTTGGAAAAGGTTCAAATAGGCTTAGAAATGCTATATATATATCTGTTTCTCTTTGATGATGAAAAATCATAAATATTTCATAAAAAATATCATAAAAATATCATTTCAGGCTTAGACAAATCAACTGTCTTGAAACTCTTTTCTATTAATATAACAATTATTAATCAATAAAAATTATTGTTATAGTTTTTTATATAATAATGGTACTAAGAGAAGTCAGGGGAAGTGGTCATTGATTTTTTTTTGGTGCGGTGGCAAGTACTCATTGAAAATCCCTCTCCTACCTAATGGTGAGGATAGGCAAAGTTTAGGACTCCCACTTTAATATAGTTCTAGTAGCCAAAGATGTATAAAGTGGTTTAAGTAAACCGACTAGTAAAGAAGAATAAGCAATTGAAAATTAATGGTTGAAATAAAGCAGAGTATTTTGTTGATTGTTATAATCTTTGAGGATAAAAACAATTGTTGGTTATCATCGCCTTAATAATAATTCGTTCATTTGCATTTTGTGAACAATCATTTATAACCACACACAGCTTAACCCTGGAGTGGGCGCGCCATTGTCTGTAACAGCTGAAGGTGCGCGCGGCACTTAGTACCGCATCGTTTGTTTTTATCATATGCAATAGGGAATTGAAAATTACAATATAATCATTTAGAAATTAGTTTTATTAAGTAAAATACAATATAATTTTCGAATATTACGTCTTTCTAACCTCAATATACTTATTGGTAAATAGCTCAATATCGTCAATCATTTCTGTTGCCAGGCCAAAAACATGTCTAATTCAGATGATAAAGTTCTAATAAACCTTGTCGGACCTGGTAATATTTTAACAATGTTTTTTTATTGTATAGCCGTAGGGTTTGATATCCACCATATATCTGAATTTCGGCCAATAAAAAATTTAAAGTCTAAATTTTCTACCTTTATAGTTTCAATATCTTCTTCAACGTTAGATTGATCCGAGTAACTATCATGATCGAGTTGTTGAATTAATTTATCTTCTCCCTCATTATTATCCGAGAAATCAAAATTTTCGCCATCAGATTCATCACTGAGCTGCAGTAAAAGCGCAATAATTTCTTCTGGTTCTCGGTACAATTTCTCAGCCATATAAATATTAATGACATTTTAGTTTACAATAGTTTGCAGTATATGCTAAAATACTTTGATTTAGTAGGATAATAATTACAAGAAACGTTTAATCATATAAACAAGCAATGAAAATTTCGAAAAGCGCACGGTACGGAGTTCCGCAATTAGAAGATGACTTGACAAATTCTCAATAACGACTGACTAGAAACAATAAACAATGAACTGCAGGCTCATTATTGATCAAGAAGGCATAGATAACGAATACATGTTACGACAGGAACCATCAGGTGCTATGGTTTCTGTTGAGACACGTTTAACAAGAAATGCGGTACTGAGTGCCGCCGCGCGCCCCCTCCAGGGTTAACAAAACTTAATTAAAAAAATATGAGAAATTAGATATTATTTAATAATATTAGAAGATGGCCCCATGATCTACTAAGTTGAACTTTTTATTTGAGAACTACCATTGGGTAGTTTCTCTACTTGCCTTTATCTCGTGTCATTATTCATGTTTCAGTATATTTACTGGATGTATTCTATTATACAATTGTAATTTCAAACAAATAACTTTAAAAAAAATTAATAATAGTATATGTTTGAGCAACCTCGAAATAGTTATTGGACCTTTCGATGAGAGCTCCGAAATGGATAAGGAAAATAAATTTCTGATTCAATTATACCAGACAGCATGTCTTACATTTTGATTGTAACTTTTTATTAAATTAATAACATAAATCAATTAAACAACTAATACTTTGGATAATATAAAACAATTGATTAAATTAAAGAACAATTTAAACGTTTTTATAATGAGAAAATGAAGTTACTAATATTAACTAAATTATAGACAAATAATTAATAACAAAAGGAAAACAATTATTATTTAATCTTACGATAATAAATTTAACTCTATTAAATTACAAATAAATGATATGTTCAAATAAAATCTATTACAAAATAATGAATGTTTATCTGGTTTTGTAGTTGAAATGACATAAACAAAAAAAAACTCTTATCTGTCTGTCGAAGTAGATTCCAGTAGATAGTAGATTCTCGGCAGGGCGAGCGAAGATGTTGAGACAATAGAGGTTGAGATGATCGGCTGGGTCAATTCGAATTGGTCGAATCGTTGACGAAGTTAAAAATAATTACACCTGCAGATGGGCAGCAAATTAGTATCAAAATTCAATTTAAGTAGCATACGATGTGCACATCAAGAGGCTAGTGCCAACACTGTCTGGCTCGGTCTAGGCAGAGCGAACCAAATCCGGTCGACTCCGCTTTTGTTTTGTTTTTCTTCTTTTGTAACATATGTTTTCAAACTTATTAGAAATATTACTCTTATTACTAAACAAATAAAATTACCTTTAAAGTTAAATTATTCTAAACAACTATGAAATAAACGTTTAAATTATTATATTAAACAAAAAATGTGAAAAATAAGTAAAGATAATGTTCTTTCTATTACGAAAAAATTATTTAATTTTTTATGATTAAAACTAATAATACTTTATAAGGTTACTACTTCATCTGCCCTTAACAGTATATACGATAAATAATGTTTCTTGAATAAATTCAAATTTATATCATCATAAATGAAATATATTATTATCATACATGCAGTAATACATACTAAATACGATTAATGTAATGTTACACATATATAATCATTCCTTGTCAATGATTGCATAGGATCTACTTTAATTAATACTAATCCACAAACCGATCACTGACTAAGTGACAGAAGACTACTGCCTTACCTACCAGTTAATTTGGAAGCTCGTGACCAGATTGGAGTAGTTTCCAACGAGTATAGGCCAATGGCCACTTTACCCCTAATGGCCACTTGCTACAGTGTCCTTTATCTTGATTTAGTTTTCCTGAAATATTTATGTTTCTTTTTCTCCACTAAACAAACAAAAAAAAAACTTTAGGAAACCGAATCTATTCATAGGATACTCGTATTATACTTTATCAGCATGGAAAAAAACATTCTGCACAAAAAAGAGAATCCTTAAATATTATATTGTTGTTTGCGGTTGGTCACCCAGCAATAATCACAAGCTGAACTTCAGATATTCATAGGGAAATTCGCTATGGATTATAAAAATCCATATTTATATATTTATTAATCTTTTTTCTATTCCAATTATTTCGATTTTAAATAATTTTGTAACTGGTTTATTAAGACCTAAAGAAGACCTGCGATGTGGGTAAAATCGTCCGTTGAAAATAAATAGTTTATCACTAATTTATGAATAAATTCTTGACAACCATCCGGACCATTTTCTTCTCCATATTTATAGGATGAATTAATAATTATTCAATGATCAGTATTATGAATAGCTCATTAGTATTTTTTTATTCAGATTTGTAACTTATATTGTATGCTTAATATTTCTTTCTTCGCTATCCGATTTTATTGAATCAGTATTAACAACAAATACAGATATCAACAGCCCCGGCGAATAAGTGGTGAAGTCTAATTTTGTCCATGAATATATAAAGGTAAGCGGGATCGTGTCATTCTCGCTGTTTTTAGCTTGAAATGAAGTTGCATTCAACAGAAATAGCTTAATTTCAAGCCAATGTATGACACTCCTCATCACAACAAAAATAATACGATTCCGCTTCTCTAAGTACAAAAAAATCTCACTTTAGAGAAAATTCGTCTTAAATACTGATTCACTTCTGCAGTAAATATTTAAAAAAATCATATACCACTACAATCTGGTGAACGAGTCTAGGGTTCAGTATATGGTAGAGACTGTACTGTTTCATAAACAATGGTTGTGCAGGGAGGTGATTTGTCCTGGATCACCTTCAACAACCAGATTTCCCCCTTTATTTTAGGTATCCTCATTATAGAGGCTGAGTGAGCCCCAGAAGGGTCCTAGATCCTATATAATCCATCTCCAGTCGCTAACAGACTAAATAAAAATACCACGAAAATAAGTAAATAAGCTCTAATAGAATATACAGTAACATGCTTAGAGGAACCCTTAAAGGAGTTTCCTGATTTTTTACCCTGTATAGGTGGGTCTTCTTAATTAGTCGTTCGGACAAGCCACCTACCTGCACTACCGTTGTCATAGAAACCGTAGAGTCCATCGATACTAAACCAAGTATCTTTCCATGAGTTTCCGTGGTATAGGTTATTTTATGTTTAACGTAGTCGTTGCTTTTTTCATTACGAAGATGCTAATACAACATATTCGCTGATTTATATATTATTATTTATAAATATATATATATGTTGTATTGGTCGGAATTGATGTAATAACAACGTTAACTTTTCTTGAGCAATTGTTTGATTCGGATTTCGTGGAGTAGGTCAGCCCAAAGTTGCCTTATTTAATTTGGACTCGCTCTGGTTCGTGGAGAGAACTTGGCAACTTCAGCAGCCGGATCCTCTCGCATTAATCATAATTATTATTAGGCCCGGGTTCGAAAGAGAGAACGGCGGGAGAATAATTAGTGGCTCAAATATGTCGAGAACTCGCAACAACAACTGGAAATTCGTAGCGCCGGGGATGGCACAACAGGCAATTTCTTGTTTAGAGAATTAATATTCATTAAATAAAGGGGGCCCTTATAATGAATGGAAAGGCCCAATGGCATTTTTTTATTTCAAATATTTATCCTGGCTATTCGTTTACTTTGTAATAAATTGGTTTTAATAAGTCTGATCAAATATTTTATCAATCCACTTCCAGAGATATTTTTTTTTTTTATTTCATTTAATAAAAGCCCTTAATAAAACCGTGTATACTTATTAGCTAGATATTTAACCTGTGATTAATTATAATAATTAAAATAATAATAATATTATAACCCCACGATACATTTATCGGATATGCTCATGTCCTAGCATTGTAAACTTTCTTTGACCTCCTCCTCTGTTACTATATCTATCTATAACTGCGTTTAAATATTGTAAGATAAATAGAGCAGAGAAGTTTAAGATGAGAAGGGAGTATAGTATGGATAACTACAATATATAAGAGAGTGGTGTAGACACTATGTAAGTTCATAATATATAATGTTGATTAAAAATCAACTTACCTGCGGCTACTATTTTAGACCCCGTTAACACCTGAAAAGGGCTGGATGGGAAGCTAAGTACAGAATCTAGGAAATGAAACGAACCCAAAATATCCTCAAATCTAAAAAAAAAAAAACACTGCTGTATTCAAATCAAAGATACACAGAACACCTGTCTATAACAATAATAGCTACAATCACTCCTCACAATAATAGCTACAATATTATGTAATATTCACCATCCCATCTGTTTAATGATCTAGTCATTAAAAAATAAATAAAAATAGATAGATAGGCTCTTCTTCTTCTCTTGTTTTCCTTCCTTCTTGTACCATTCAGTGTGGAGGAGGTTCAACCCCTCTCATCCATTCCTCTCTATCTGTGTTGTCTCGTTTGAGCCTCCATTATCTTCCGTGGGTCTCGGTCCTGACTCATCCTGCCTACGGGTCCGTACCATTTCAGCTGTCGCTTGAGCAAGGTATTTATTAATGCAGGGATCTCTAGTTCTTCTCTATACTTTTATTCCTTACACAGTCTATTAGTAGATAGGCTTAATCATCAAATGAAACCGGGATCTTGCTACACTCAGACTGCAGTAAAAAGAAAAATTCTTATCATCAGAATTCATCTTTTTTTCGCTCAGATCAAGGTACTTCAAACTCTGCTCTTTTGAAAAAAAACAAGCTCATTATATATGTTGATTTATATATATATAAAAGTTAATGTTAGGTAAATAGACAAAATAGACCAAGTTAATAGTATTAGGATTAAGATTGTCATTGAACATTTGTAAACAATCATGTGACCAGATATACTGGAGAGAAAGGAATAGAGTTTAGTTCTATTCTCAATACTGTGCCGTTACTCTGCCCGAAAAAAACCTTTTTTTTACGTATTCATTCAGTCTAACTGTAAGTTATATATAAATATATATATATATAAATTAACGAGTTGGAACCAAAAATAATAAAAAAAAAGGAAACGGTTTAGAAACGTACACTACGAGAGATCTGTTATAACCGTCTTTATTCATTCAATAATCCTCCTTATATAGGATCTGGGAGTTGTTTACAATATAGATAGGATTAAGATCCATCCTTGCTAGGCCCTGGCACTTAAATCCCCCCCTCCAGTTTCCAGACACTTTTGGAAACTAAAAGAGGTGACCAGTCCGAGCAAGTAACAGAGTTCACTCCTGTACACCAATACGCCTCCCAAACACACAAATACATTACACCACAGTATAAGGAAAGAAAAACTTTAACGTAACAAAATCATTTTTCACACAAAAAGAAAGAAGAAAACTTTCTTTTTTATACACAGAGTGAATATATAATACAAAAACAAAAGATTATGGTACATTCCTGTGTACCAAACAAAAAACATAATAACAACAACCTCTGCTTATCGCGTTTCCTCCGCTCGCAAAGGCGATGGCACTCCAGATCCCAAGGGAAACTTTAGCTGCTCGATGTGGACCGTCCGCCGTCTCCTCGGGTCCCCTACGCTTTCTATAGTGACCACATTGTGTTCCCGTATGACAACAACTCGAAACGGTCCCTCGTATCTCCTCGGTTCCTTACCCCTGTTCGACCCAATCCGTCGGTATACAATGTTCCCAATGTTTAGCTCCCCCGTGTAATTACGTACCTGTGCGTTTTCCCTAGCAACCCTGGTTCGTTTCTCTTTTGCAATTTTCCTCCACACTTTTTTCCAGGTCCCCCGAACTTGCACGTGGTTGGCCATGAGATATCGGGGCTGAATCGTCCCCCACGGTCCCCTCGCAATCGCGACTAGGCCCTCGAACTCCGAACAACACTTCAAATGGAGAAAACCCTGTTGCTGAGTGAATCGAATGGTTATAGGCCGCAACGGCTTTCCGCATCGCTACGTCCGGGCTCAACTCCTGTTCCACATGGTAGATCCTGAGGTGATCACTAAGCGTGCTATGCAGCCGCTCCACTCCTCCCCTACCCTTCGGTTGTCCAGGCGTGTTGAAATACCACGTCACCTCCAGCTTTCGCATTTCTTCGCTCAGGATTGAATTATCAAATTCACTCCCTTTATCGGATGTAATACGGTCCGGTACCCCGTAGAACATAAACCATGTTCATAGTGCTGCCAAGGTCGACGCTGCCTATTTTGTTTGTATAAGCTGAGCCATGGCTCATCTTACTGAAGACGTCAATGACCGTTAGCCATGTAAACCCCCTCCAGGTGAATGTGTCCATTTGTAGATCTCTTAGTGGTCGATCGCCCGTTGGCGTCTCTTCTTGTACAACTTGTGGTGTGTCCGGCCAGGTTTAGACGCATCCTTCAGGGCTTTACAAACGAGATCTAACCGGACTCCGGGTTGTGATGAAATCACGTTAACGCGGGACCGCCCATAACGCAAGTACTCAATGGACAGCATACCTGCTGTCTTGGTCCTCCAGATTATCTGGCGCGGCTTATCATTAATGATTTCGTCAATTTCCTCCAGCTCCTGTGGTCTTTCATCTGTAGAGCCGTCTCCATCCAATGGCGACTCTTCCCTCTCCGCCTCTGTCGCAGCCTGCTCCCCTTCGCCATCGGGTGACCAATCTTGAAGAAATTGACGTATATCTCTTGATGGCCCTTCGACATCCTCTTCTATCGCATTTACCATCAGTGCCCGCGACAACCAGTCGGCGACAACATTCTCCTTGCCGGGTTTGTATACGACGTCCATGGAATACTGACTTAACCTCTCTTTCCATCGAGCAACTCGAGCCGACGACTCTTTCAGCTGTCCAACCCACCTCAGTTGTTTTCAGCTGTGATCCGTCTGGACCTTAAACCTCCTTCCGAATAAATATGGCCGGAAATGGTCAATCGCCCACACAATGCCTAACAATTCCCTCTCCAACGCGCTATACCTTGCTTCGGCCTCCGACAATCTTCTGATCCCGTACGCTATGGGCTGTTCCCAGCGATCATACTCCTGGGATAACACTGCACCCAAGGCATACTCGCTGGCATCAGTAGTCACCGTAAACTGCTTCGTAAAATCGGGGAATGCTAGAACAGGTTTCTCCTTCAGGTGCTCCATACATTTCCTCAGGCTATCCTCCATACTCGGTGTGATGACTAACCGCGCTCCCTTTTTCAGGAGATTATTAATGGGCACCAAGTAACGCGCCATGTCTGGTGCAAATCGCCGATAATAATTCAAAGCCCCCAGAAGTCTCCTTATGCCTTTCACGTCCCGCGGTACTGCCATCCTGGTGATCGCCTCCACTTTGGACCTATCCGGCTTAACCCCTTCTCTCGACACCATGTGACCTAAAAAATTTATTTCGGCCAAGTCCAAAACAGACTTCTCCGGGGATAGTTTCAACCCGAATTCCCTTACTCTCGTAAACACCTGTCTCAAATGTTGCTCGTGTTCTTCCTCTGATTTACTGAATACCATTTTTTTTGTATTTATCGTTATAAAAAGTGTAACACATGACATCGAAAAAATGTTCAATATGATTTAATTTTTAATCTACGATTCTAAAATTCATTATAATTAAGTAAAGGAATTCGAGTGAGTTTAAAATAATAGAAGGCAAAAGATAACTAATAGTGATGGGAATATTATAATTTCAATTATAATTCCTGCAACAGCAACTTGGAGTTACAGCAATAAAATTATTTGTTAGACATCAATAAACGCTAAATTGGAATATATGGTGATTACCCATAAAATAAATATATTGTTTCGACTCCAACTTAGTAAATACTAAAGAAAAAAATAACTGTACCCTACAAAGCATTGAGAGTCTAGAGTTAAGTACGTGGTAGAAACTGTGCTGTTTCAAAGACAACAGTTTTGCAGTGGGGTCGAGGGATCACGCTCAGCCGTCAGTTTTCCCCTGTTAAGGGTATCCATTTTATAGAAGCTGGGTGAACCCCGGGAGAGTCATAGATCCCATAGAATCCATCTCTGATCGCTAAGAGGAAGATTTGAACCTAGGACCTTCGGCACTCCAATAACGCCGCACTACCACTGACTCATTCCGCTCTCCTCAGTAATAATATATGTAATTCAAATAGAGTTTTTTCCATCCTATCACACCGTAAATATATTTTATCTTTTTAGCTAAAACATTTTGATAATCCGTTATTATGATTACCTATTAGGTAACGAACTATCTGTCCTGTTTCAATTGGTTCCAAAAGTTAAAATGATTATGTTTCTGTTAATTTTGTAACTTTACAAGTAACAAAAGATGAAATATTATATTTTATAAATAAAAAATACTTTCTATTACTAATTAAAAGATATTTCAATAGTACTCTTAAATGAAGTTCTGAAGCACAGAAAAAAAAATCTTCCGTCCCTTACTGAATGAATAGAATGTCTCTCAAGTTAAGCAATGAAGGCCTCATAAAAAGAAAATCCAGTAACTCTCTGCTTGGTTTAATATATATACAGCTAACTTTTATACTCTTAAATACATTTATATATTCTGATTGATTTTGGGATGTCAGAGTATCATTTTAAATGAGTACTCAAATTATTATTTCTATGCCTTAGTCTTGATTGGATCCTTTTCCAGAGGTCTGTTCTTGTTTTTACTAATTTACTAATCAATCATACCATCAATATATTATTCATAAATATGTAGTACATGTGAGTTATGGATTTAAAATAGATATACTTTATTAATACAATTTTAAACAATATTCATAATGATTCGGTATATTGAGTACTACACTTAATGATTCAGATGCAATAGAGGATTGCCATAAAATGCATAACAGACTTAAACTACGACTTATCTGTGAATCTCCGTCTTCGGCGTCTTCCTCGCTTGCAGGGTGAACGACACGTAGGCAAAGCCTTCTTACCTGAGCGACCTGTTTCTTTTCAAACCAAACATTGCTCTTTGTGTAAAAATATATTTAATTTTAATTATGCCACCCGGTACGATACGTAGCAATACCTATCGAGAAATTACATAATAAAAATAATTACAAATGTAAATTAGTCACAATAATGAGTTGAAAGTAATAAATAATTATTACAAAAGTAAATTATGTGTGTCTGTATATATGTAAGATTGATTTTATTCTTTTTTATAAACTCTTATCAAAAGTATAACGCATTGAAGGTTGCAACAGTGATGGTATCACATGTAGCAAACTTACATATATATATAATGTATATGTATAATGCTATGTATTGTACCGTCGGCATCATGAAAGAGATGCCAGGTGGCAATCATGAAAGTGATCGGGTTTTGCGCAAAGAGCAATATTGGTTTGGGTGAAGTAGGTCTCGCAGGTGTCCCCTATGGTCCTCCTATGGTCAAGGTGACTGAGAAGATAAGAAAAGGAGGGGGGTCGAAGACTCCACTGAGAAAAGGGACTCTCTGAACAGACCCCGAGGGGGAAGGAAGACTCTCGGACGAGATCCCGAAGAAGGAGGAAGGAGCGAAGATCTCGCGGAAGACAGCGGAGGATGCTGGGCGGGGAGTATACTAAGATGGCGAGACCGGAAGACACACCCCACCAAGAAGAATATCTGTATTGAATATTTAATCTTATTTCAAATTGAATTAATAAACTATCCTTATTATAATTCTTTTGGTTCTTACATACCCCAGACGCACTATTTATTTATGAATAATATATTGAAGGTTTAAATATTGAGTAAATTGGTAAACACAGGAACAGAGTTCTGGAAAGAGTCCAATTAATACTAAGCCATAGAAATAGTAATTTGAGTAATCCTCCTAACTGATACTCTGGCATCCCGAAAATAAATTAATAAATTAGAATATTCAATATATATTTAAGAGGAGAAACATAGCAATATATATATACATATTTATATATATATATCAATACTCTTGGGCGATTCTGTAGTATATTAAGTTACAATCATAAGATGTTCTAGTATTTCATAATTAAAAACATTTAATTGTATTATTGTTATATATATTATGTTTATAGGTATAAACTTTTCTCGACCCTTATAAATACTATACTTTTAGTTAGACGTACCGCAAACAAACAAAAATACCTGTTCAATATCTCTATATATTATTTAAATATTGTTTCCTGTAATATATATATAATGTATAATGTTGGATTGTTCTATGGTGTTTCGGTTGAATGATGTGGCAGTAAACATCAATTTTTAACTACAATTTATGCAATAGGAAAGATCCCAAAACCAACGAGTTAAGTCTCCAAAATACCAATTTGGCCAATTTGCCTGGCCTGGTTACGAGCTCTAGCTAAGTTGGTAGAGTGCCTCCCTAGGGATGCGGAGGACCCGGGTTCGATTCCCGGCCAGGAGAAATCTTTTCTCTTCAAAATAAATACAAACAATTTTGGTTAAACTTTATCCAATCAATTTTAAATATCCTATAAAAATTATATAAACAAGCTCAGGGTATATTCTCTGTGCATGTCCGTTTATACTTATATTCTAGAAGAAACGTCATGCATAAGTAGCCAGCGCAGGTAGGACGGACCCCCGAAGAATTGATGACCATCCCACTCGTGTATGCAGTTACAGTCTCACCTCATGAATCTAAGACAGACCCGTGCTCTTCAGAAAATAGGGTCTGTACCTCGCCCTCAGGTAAGGGCTTCCTTCATTCTATCAGTGAAAAGGTAGGCCCTACTAAATTTTGTTAACCCGGGGCTTTTCTTGAAGTGTTCCACTTTTTGTTGCTGATGGTACCTGAGTGCGGAATCTAGGGGTGGATCGTTCGAGAATGTTGTTTCGTTGAATGAGATGATAAGTAATGAATTTCGGATTTAAATTAGATTACTAAGTCCTGGTGCTCCTAGCCTCTGTAATCACCAAATCCCGTGTTATGTTTATTAGAGAAAATATATAATTTTTTTTATGAATGACTAGCAATGATATTTCCACAAGGATAATGCACTATTCTCAGTTTGGGATATAATAATTATAACTGTTTTTTGCTTTTTTAGATTTTATATTAAAACTGTTATGCATGTTGCAGCACTGAGCGCACAAACGGCACCAGGCAAAGGCCAGAACTCCGTATCACCGACCGCGAGGCCTGGACCGAATTTTGACAGAGCAGCCTCCAAGAATGTGACAGCACTTCTCGGGAAGACAGCATATCTCAACTGCAAAGTGAAGAACCTCGGCAACAAAACGGTGAGTTTAATTATTATTATTATTGGGACTGTTCGTTTTAATAATTACTATGATATATCAAAACTATCTATTTATACCCACACTAACATTTCTATACGCATATGTGTATATCAACAGCCCTGGTGAATGAATGTTTAAGTCGAATTTTCTCCAAAATGAGCTTCTTGTACTTATGTAAGTGTAGTTGTGTAATTTTGATCCCGAATAAGTTGCTAAAACAGATATTGAGTTATTGATTGTATTATAACTCCGCTTACCTCACTACAATAACTCATTTCCGGAAAAATTCGAGTTAACTACTTATTCACCAAGGCTGCAGATATATTATTAATATGTATTGTGCTTTTACGGCGCCAAAGTCAGCCTTGTTCATATCTACCCGCCCTTCTAAGGTTTCACATTCAGTTCTTCCTGCATTCCTTCATTCTGTCAGATCTTCGGTTAAATTCTTTCGCTCGTCTTCTGAAAATACACTTTTAGTTGTTTCTCTTTTTCAGGTATTTTCGTTTTTGAAGTTATTTAATTGTTTTGATTTGTTTTTTTTAATTATTAGTAATCATTTTATATCTCATTTTATTTCTTTTATCCAGGCAGGTTGATATTCTCAATTCCCAACGAAAAATGATATTTTCTTCTTCCTATTGGTTTCAGCTATTGTTCTATTTGCTGATACACTACATTTGAGATGATCTGTCGTTCTCTTTCTTTTTATTGATGCATATTAATAATTAATTTTTCAGTAACCGTGAGTTTATTCATTATTTATATCTTGACAAAAAATTAAACGTTGTAAACAGATAAATATAGAATACTCAGGAAATATATCCCAAATGATTTGTAACTACAAATTCAAGTAAACAGATAAACATCTTAAAATAAATAGATTGATAAACTATAATATTTTTGTCGGATACCTCGCATATTATTATTGTTTTTTTTTTACTACAACTTAAGAACATTTAAATAAATATCTTCTTTATCAAAAATATTTTTTTTATTTTATTTAATATAATGATATTTACAACTATAATGCTATTATAACAAGTAAATGTGCTAATATGTACAATATGGCATGAAAAACACTTGTGGAGAAACTACCCATCGGTAGCACTCCAATAAAGTTCTGATGATGATGATCTCGAGGCCATCTTCTTTTCAGACGCCTCGGAGGGTTATAAGGAATATTATGGGAAGCAATTTGAGAGACTAGCGGATTCAAGTGTGTATGGAGCTTGTCATGGAAGGATAGGTATCTAGTTTGGGCCAAATCAGTAACATATGGGATATTAGGATCATGATGGATGAGTTTGTTAGTGACATGATAAGGAGCATTGAGGATTTTACGAAGGATTTTGGATTTTAAGGATTGGATACGAGATGAATTGGATGGTTTAGTAGAGCCCCAAAGCTCATCTCCGTATGTTCAAATAGGTCTGATAACTGTCATGTAAATGAGTCTTGGGAATCAATTGGGAGCTTAGAGCGTTTGTCCAGTAAATGTTGAAGTAGGCGACAACGTCGAGCACTTTCTTGTCTTTTCAGTCTTGTATGAGGATTCCAAGTGAGAAGTTTATCCAGATGGAGTCCTAGGTAACGTATCTGTTCGACAGGGTTCAGTGGAATATTATTAAAGGATACAGTAGGGCAGGAATTCGTAGGTTTACGACGAAGGGTGAAGGTAATTTGATGGGATTTGTTAGGACATTTTATTCCTCCAATTTAAAAATAAAATAAATCTCAAATCGAGGCATACAATAATTATAATTTTAGAATACGATCCGAAAAATCCAACCAAAACTATATTACTTCTAAACTCATATCATTTGGTATCATGGCTGTCAATACAGTCCTCCAAAGTTAGGCAAAAACTAATACATTGTGACCAGGTTGTGGGGTTTTCGGCCCAAGGTCCAAATTGATTAAATAAAAAAAAAGAAGTCCAAAGAAAAATGTTGTATTCATATACTTTACATCAATCGGTAACACCAATGACATAACCATAATATAACATAACACCAACATAACATCAACGTAACAGAACACCAGCGCTGAGCCGCAAAGATACGATAAGAAAATATGGTAAAATTTGGCAATTACTTAGTCATATAAACCACTGATATACATCCGTACTCAACGACAGTCCACAGTAGAGTGAGGTCAGACTGGTAGAAACACATGACGGACGAATTTAGTGACCAAACAAAAGAAACACGTTACAACATATTTAAAATAATACGGAGGTCATATTTATATTATTATTACCATTTCACTAAATCAAAATTATTAACTTATACATTTTAAATTTGATTATGCAATCTGTGAGTTTATAATAATTATAATTAGTGATCACATTAACTAACTCAAAACCTCTAATTAAATTCGATTATAGAGCATTTCATAATCAAAATTGTTAACTAATATCTTAAAATTAAAATGGGTAACTTCATTACTTTACGCAGTTTAATAACTAATAACTATGTTCTGATGACAATTGTTATAATTAGCAGTATTGGTTAAACTTATGGAAAAAAATTAAATAATAAAAACCATCTGAACCAGGTGCATACAATGTGCGCCTTCGACAACTACTGATACAGTACCGGTTCTACTACTAAAGGAGTAATACTGACTGCTTCTGATTACATTTTAAAATCTATGTAATAATTTGGACTTATTATAATATACTTCACTTACTTACTGCTAGGCTAAATTATTAATACTGATGCCTTACCACTTTAATTATCATTGTAATTGTAACTATAATATAATGATATTGTTGTAAATTTCTGTCGTGAATGAAATTGAAAACTTATAATAATTATAATTTGGTACCAAACTCAATATTTTACAACAACTTTATTTTCAATTTTACATATACAACCAGCATAAGTGTGAATACATGTTCCGGACTTCCTTTACATGTTTAAAGAACAGTGATTTTAATTGTAATAGGATGTTGATAGTTGGGGGTGCAGTCAAGAAAACACGCAAAAATAGGTGAAACTATTTTATTTTAAGTGCCTAAATAAAATAGTTTCACCTATTTTTGCGTGTTTTCTTGACTGCACCCCCAACTATCAACATCCTATTATAGTACCCACAGTCAACTATTTCTTTCTCACAAGTGATTTTAATTAATTAAAGTTATCTTTTATAAATAAGTTTTACAATAGCAGGAAAAATGTAGAAAAAACCCGTTTAAAAAAATAATAAAATAATAAAATAAATAAATATAAATGATAATAATAAAGTAAATAAATATAATAATAATAATTAAATAGAAAATAAGTAAACAATTAGAAATAACTATAAAATAAATACAGATAACTAGATTACAATGCCTGCAAATAGTGATTTGTTAAGAAAGGAGTATATGTTTTGTTCTTTTGTGCGTGTAGCGTCGTAACGAATGTTATCATAGTTACCGATTTCTCGGATTAATGGGTTTTCGGAAGCTGGACTTTTTTCGAAGTATGCTTTTGTTTGGGCTGAAACATATTGTTTTAAAGTGGGAAGTTCAAGATCTCTAAGAATGGCCCATATTTTCGTGTAGCGGGGATAATTATTAATAATCCTCATGCATATGTTTTGTACCCTTTCAAACTTTCTATAATTTGTGGCGCAACTCCAGACAGGTGAGGCATAGGACTCAATATTATTTTGGTACAGTTTAATGCTTTAAACATTTTGAACGATTCAAAAGTATTTTAGTTAAGTATACAGTTGTTTGCACAAATATAACAAACTATTTCTTAAGTGATTCCTTATTAATTAATTAATAAAGTATTTTCTTAGAAATTGTGTGTTCTTTCCTTGTTTTTTTAAAAATTGTTATTATAAATTTCATAATAGAAGCATTTAGAAAACCTTCTTTACACTAGCAAAATGTATAAAATTAATTTAGCTAATTGGAAGAAATTTCTTAAAAGCTACTCAGCGAATTTATACTAAATCTTATTAATTATGGAAATCCCTAGAGTGGCTCAGGATCCTCTTTCTCAAACTACCCTAGGTATAATTATAATTATAACAAATATTATTATTTTATTATTGGTTTAACAAAAACTACAATGAAGGAGCAGGAAAAGTTCATCCGGAAGCCTAAAGTTTAAAGAATAATATTAAGAAAAGCAACAATAATTAATTAGGAAACCTTCTTATTTTTAATGTACAAAGCAAAAAAATGTCATTAGCTTCAGGAATTCATTAAATAAATTCAAATTACTTTTAATAGTAACTGTATTTTTAGTTTATTAATTATCTTAAATTATACATTCATATTCGAATTTTAAACATCTGGCTGCATGAGGAGTTAATATATACGATAACCGAAAACAAAATAACAAAGTTAAATATAATGTTTAGATATAGCTTCTTCAAAAGAACTATGTCAAAATATGAAAGCTCTCATGTGATTTAAAAATTAAAAATTTGGGTATTGGTAAAGCATGGCAAAGCATTCCTATAGTAATGATGGTATTGAAATTATTTTATTAACCATTAGAAAACTTTTAAATGATTGAAAACCCATGACTTCCTGTCCTACTGTATCCTTTAATAGTACTCCACTTATCCCTGTTGAACAGATTCGCTACCTAGGACTCAACTTAGACAAACATCTTACTTGGAACCCTCACACAAGACTGAAAAGACAAGAAACAGCTAGACGCTTCCGACTACTTCAACACATACTAGACAAACGCTCAAAGCTTCAGATCAATTACAAAAGGCTTATTTATGTGACTGTTATAAGATCTATATGGACTTAAGGAATTGAACTATGGAGCTCCACCAAACCATCAAATTCCTCTCGTATTCAATCCTTGCAATCCAAAATCCTAAACGCTCCTTATTTTGTCACAAATAAAACCATCCATAACGACCTTAACCTTCCATATGTTACCGATTTAGCCCATTCCAGATACCTAGCATTCCGTAATAAACTCCAGACCCATCCAAACCCACTAGTTTCCATCCTTGCATCCAATTCCATCCCGGACAATCCTCCTAGGCGTTTGAAGAGAAGATGGCCTCGGGATCTTCAGTAATAGAAATGTAATTATAGTGGTGCCAAAGGGTAGTGCCTCTACATGTCTTTTCATGTATTTATTTATTCATACAGCCCTTGTGCTTGATGTATATATTACAGTTGTAGAATTTAATATAATATTTTTTTTAAATGATTGAAACGTTTTTTATTTTAACTAATGTAATTCTTCCCATAAAACTTAAAGTTCAAACATGATGCAACTTAAAATATGTCTTTATTTAAAAAAAAAAAGGTTAGAAATGGAATATTAGATATGTGAGGTTTTAAAAAGCTTCAACTAATAATATTACTGAAGCTTTAACTCGAAAATAAGTTGTGTCGTACTTTTAAAACTGAGATATATTTTGAGTTGTGTACTTTCGTTCTGGAATCATATTCAAATGCATAGCATACACCATGCTACTGAAGGCTTAACTCGAAAATTCAAAATTTTGAATTACGTCGTAGTCCATTTGAAGATATGAGTACATTAAATACATAAATTAGTAAATTATTAATTAAATAGATAAGGAAAAAAATTACATAAAAATTTTAATATTATTAGAAAAATAAGTGGATAAATGGCACATAAAGTGTATAATATATTACTGTATTCGGTTTTCTTTTCTCTCAAGATTTAATCCTAAGGTAGCACAAAACTTAATAATTTCTGTTTTGGTTTAAATTAAATCCCGGCAAACGAAATGGAGCATGAGAAAGAGAGAACTGGTAATTTAAATTAATCACAGAGATTATCATTAAAATGGAAACGTCTTAGGGAATGTCTTAATTTAGAGAAAAAATTGTTAAAGGGCTAATGGTAATAGGAAGGCTCGCTTACCTTTAATTAGGGCCAAATAGAGTCTTCTTTATTCTTCCACGAATTATCAGATCCCGTTACCCTCTTCCTTTCTCCTAACTACTAATTGCGCTTTGGTTTTTGTTTCTTTATTTAAATCTTCTTTTTTTTTACACAAATAATAATAAAGTAATTAAAAAGTAGTCGTACCAGAGAAAAAAAAAAAAGGAAACAAAGAGAAATGAATTTTTTTTTGTTAATATATTCTTATATTAATATGCTAAGAAAATAATATGTTCTTGTTTGATTTTTTTATAATTTAGTTGTTAGTTTTTTGTCTCTCTGATTGGATCAGTTTTCATTCATTCTTTTATGTTTTAACAAGCGTGTAAAAAATATTTATATGCTAATGATAAGAAAAATAACATTGTCCTATCCTATATGTAAAAAGTATCTTGGTTAATACTAAAAAAAAAAAATGTAAGGGGATTTTCCTTAATTTATCTTTTGTTATTAAATATATATTATGTTTATTCATGTAACGCAACTTTTGCTGCTATGGCTAAACTGACGGTGTTACAGTGGGAGCTCTAAATTTTAATTATTCATGTTTAATTTGGATTGGGATTTTTAACCATAGTTGACATCGCACAGAACTCTATTTCATGGTCCTTCCAAAGGACGGTATCGTTAAGGATTTTTTCAAAGGTAGTAAACTGCAAAAATTGTGATAAAGAATATGTTGGACACACTTGAAAAATAGATTCTATCACCATAAAAATAATTTTAAAACAAACTCAAAAACAAAAACCGTACTGTTAACACACTGTAAAAATGAATTACATACAGTTGATTTTGGAAAACCGCGGATATTGCACAGAGAAAACAATGTAATAAAAATGAGATTCCTAGAAGCATTAGATATTTATCACAAAATGGATAATGTAGTGAATGATAGGAAAGAGGCAGGAGAAGTAAGCAAATTATATTCATCTGTTATTTTGAAGTTAAAAAGAAAATGATAAATAGGATGATCTACTTTTTAAAAACACAGATAATATAACCTAACACTATAATCTTCCAACAGTTACCTAGATATCCCTTTTCATTCCTATCAGATTTATATAAATTAAGAATGTATATAACTGAGAAAAATGTATTAAAAATAAAATAGTGTTGTTAATTTAATAAACTTTATGTATTGATTTTTCAATTTGATTATGGTATTTTTAAATAAATTTTTTTTTAAATTTAAAAAAATTACAATAAATAATGAAAAGGTATCTACTTACTTCTATTTGTGGACAGTTTTTATAAATTTATATTTGTTATATTGTTGTTGTGCTTGATAATTTACAGATATTTGTGACTCTTTTCGTGTTGATGATAATGATGAAATGATGCAGAAAGTTGTTTGGTTGATAGAAAATTACGTGTAATTGTCGAAAAGTTTTATATGATAAAATTATATATCATAAATGACTGGAGAAAGGCTTTTATTGTGAGAAGGAATCATTAGATAATTAGTATATTAACAATCTATTTAATGCATTGCGAAGGTCCAAGAGAAGACAACGTAGTTGGGTTCTGTCTCTCGTATATGTATATACACTATTTTATATGATAATAAAGCAATTAATATACAACAAAGTTGGCAAAGATAGCAAGAACCTTGCCAAATTTCAATCGCTCTCTTTGACCGCTCAAGGAAATTTCACGTTGCTTTTAGTTGTTCTAATAGTTTGTTCCATGGACGATTTTTGGATCCTTTCCTAGTTCTATACATTATAAAATTCTCAATATTTTAATAATATGGTTTTAGACCTTGAGATAGGGGATTGTGAGTAAGAACAAACTATGACAGTAAAATGGCACAATAAATATTTTATCTATAAATTACTATAAACAATTTTCACAGGAAGAAATGAAAACGTGCTCTTGGAAGCATTATGGGAATGTGAAGAGGCAGCTGGGAAGGCAGGGCTCATTATAAATATGGATAAAACAAAATACATGCTCTCATCCAGGAAACTGTCGTCCAGTGGATATCTCCAAGGAAGAGGGTGCAGTTTTGAAAATGTTAAGACATTCAAATATCTTGGCACCATTATTACAGAAGACAACAGACTGGAACATGAAATAAAGGCGAGGATTGAAAACGGTAACAGATGCTATTGGTCCCTCAGAAACGTGTTCCAAAATAGAACTGTACCCCGTAGTCTCAAAATAAGGGTATATAAGACGATACTTCGTCCTGTCGTTGCCTATGGTGAGGAGGCGTGGACTCTAGCCAAACAGCATGAGAGATTATTGAATACATGGGAGACAAAGATTCTTAGAAGAGTGTATGGCCCAACCAAGGAAGGAAATTGTTTCCGCGTTAAAAGGAACCAAGAACTTAAAGACCTATATGTAGAACCTGACATAGTTTCTTGTATTAAAAAAGCAAGATTGAGATGGTTGGGGCACGTTCACAGAATGGACAAAAAAAGGCTCCCAAAGCTGATTCTGGAGGGGCGTCCAGACGAAGAAAGAGGAAGAGGAAGGCCTAGAATGCGATGGCTGGACGATGTGGAAGCAGACCTTAGGCTCCTGGGCGTAAGGACATGGAGAAGAGCAGCGAGAGATCGGTCAGAGTGGAGGAGAATTGTTGAGGAGGCCAAGGTCCTTCATCGACCCTAGCGCTATGTGATGATGATGATGATGATAATTTTTTTTATATTTATAATCAAAAGCAGATCAGACGAAAAATTAATATTATATATTAAATAATATTATATATATATATATATATATATATATATATATATATATATATATATATATATATATATATATATAAAATCATACATCTGACAAGGCAGCTTACAATGGTGACTACACGAGTTTTCAGATTAAGAGAATAATTGATCATTGGGAGAAGATAATTCTGTCCTACGCTTTACCAAGGGATAACTTTTGTTGAGGGAGAGAAAGTTATGAATTAAACATAAACCTTATTTAAATGTGGCTAAATATCAATAAGTATCAAAATAAACAACTAAAAGATGCAATATTTAAAAATAAAAGCTATTTAAAAACAACAAGAAAATACATGCAAGCACTCACGTTTATATTAGCCAAGTAGATTTTACCACATTTGAAATACTCAAATATTTAATTTGTAAATCCAATCTCATTAGAATGATTTCCTCAGAATTTGAAAATCTGCTGGATGGGCCATGCTTTCACGAGGAAATATGACGCAAAAGGAGACTCATTTCCTGAAAGTTTATGAACTGTAAATAACCTGGAATAGAAAATAATCACTTTGAATTCCTGGAACGAAATAAGAATTTTTCCGCTTCTGCTCCGTTATTATGAATTATGTTCATAGATTTAAAAAATATTATTTATTTAATCTACTTTAAGATATAAGTTAATATTTATATAAGTTCAATATTTGTTTTTTTAATATTGAAAATATTTTTCACTCAAAGAAATATCCTTAGGTTAGAACCAGTGGTGGACTATTGGAGGATATAAGAAGGAGCTCCGAGGTTATTTAATTAAGCTCCTGATTCCTAGACCTTAATGCCTTAATCCTTCCCGGTCCAGTTTTTACCTGAGGTCTCCTTGGAGTTACCTTTTTCTTCTCCCATTTTATTATCATAGTCTGCAGACTCTTTGTATCCACTCTCTTTATTACTCAAGGTTAATTATATCTGTATTTACACTGTACAAGGACATAGAAACAAATAAATAAATGCTATTATGTATAATTTAAAGGGGTCACATTTGTTGTAATGTTCAGCCTAATCGCCTACTATCCTCAAGATCGCGAGTTCATAGCGCTGCAGGTGGCACTAGGATTTTTCAAAGAGTGAAAAATCTTTTTATTTATTCCTTTTTTCGGAACGCAAATCCAATAAATCAGGGACGTTAATCCCGACCCTGTGCGATGTACTCCTTATAGATCCGTATCCTAATTAAACTTGGATAGGAAAAATTTGTCTCCCACTGTGGCATCGTCCATAATTTAATTATTATTATAAATAAATAATAAAAAGATAGCTTAACATAAATTTGTATCTACGACTATTACTTAATATATTTTTTCTTTACTTTACCTTTAAATCATTTATCTTCATTTCACTTTACCACCTTTCAGGACTTAATATTTTTAACTTCCGGATTTTTTCTTTTTTATAACGATGTATCCTAAACATTAACATAATAGTTATTCTATTGTAGTTTACACTAATAGGGACTATTATTCTATTTACCCTTTGAGTTAGTAACGAAATCGATTCATAGTTTGTACTGGTTTATTTTTTATTACTATTAATATTGAGAGACGAATAATTTTATCAATTAAAGAAATATTAAAGGTGCTTGGTTGGAAGAAATTTAAAATTACAAAAGCTAGCAACAGTACTGGAGTAGCTAATGTATAGTTAAAATGTCTATGACAACATGAAGAAAATAAATTGAATTATAAATCGATTATCAATGAGGTACATGCAAAGTAATTTTACATTAATAAAATTAGTTTACATCTATTTAATTTGTTTATTTTAATTTCTATATTTTCTTCTATCCTCACAACACAAATTCATCCTGAAATAGAAAAATAACTTTATATATCTTTAGACCCAGTGAATAAGTGGTTAATTCGAATTCGGCTGAATATCGTTAATTTTATTATGGGGAGCAAAATCGTGTGATTATCGTAGTTTTTGGTTTAAAATAGTTCTTTAATTTTAAAAATAACTCCATTTTAAGTGAAAGCCAGGCTTAATAACTAAGAAAATAACACGTACCGCTTTCGAAAATACACGAAACACGTTTTGGAGAAAGTTCCACTAATTCGTCGGGGCTACGGATACAGGATTATATTTATCCAGCCCAGGTGAATGAGTGGTTGAGCCAAATTTTTTCCAGAGTGAGTTAATTGTATTGAGGAAAGCGAAATAGAGTCATTATCATAGTTTTTGTTTAAAATTGAATTGTAAAATAAGCAATAACTCCATTTCAAGCTAAGGTCTTAATTAAACTTAGCTCCTTAATCGCCAAGAAAATAACACCTACAGCTTTCAAAATAACTGTAAATCATTTTATAGAAAATTCGACTTAACCACTAATTTAACTGTGCTGGATATATATAAGGTTTTTTTTAAAGTGGGCATATATATCTCATTTAAAAAAAGTAGTGTTAAGAATTTCTGTATGTACTGCCAAGTTAGTATAATAATGATTATTTTTTTTAATATATGAACAATGTTATACACTTATAATAATAAAAACATGCACCACTACAACCGGTGAACGGGCCTGGGGTTCAGTATATGGTAGTGACTGTACAGTTTCATGGAAAACGGTTCTGTCAGAAGATGATTTCCTAGGTCACGATCAGCCTTCATATTTATAGAGGCTGGGTGAGCCCCAGGAGGGTCATAGATCGCAAATGCATCTGCCGCTGCAAACAGACTTTAACCAGGATTTCCAGCATGGCAACTCAGTGCTCTACCACTGAGCCACTCCACTCCCTGAATACGGATAATACACGAGTATAATGTAAACTTTTAATAATATATTTAATTATAGAAGAGGCCTATCTCTCTTCAGCTTAGAATAAGAGCACTAGGAAACAATAGAAGTTGCCTCTATGTTCTTGCACTTTCCTATCATAGCTATTGTTCCCGCTTTAGTAAACTTCAAAATCTCATTGGGGCTTAATGTTAGAACTTACATAATGTCTCCTAGAACAACTTGTAAGACTTTAAGTCTCGCTCGTCTTTTATTAACTTAAATTTGTTTTAGAGTGAAATAGTAATTAGTGAATAATAACTGTCGGTCGGTTGTAATTTGTTAACTACCGGTTTACATTTTATGTTATTAGGGTTTATACTATAAATCATAAAATTCAAAATATTTAATTATACATTTTCAATATTTATATATTTTTGGACTCACTATTAGATATTATATTGTATAGTTCTGGGGATTGCGGGATTCGTTATGCGGTTACATAGTATAACGTTTATTAAAAGCAATAATTCTGTTATATTGGTATTTGTATTAAGAAAACAGATTAAAAAAACAAGTGCAACGGTTTTATCATTATACAATTTAAAAAATTGTTTAATAAGAAAATATTGTTATAAAAAAATAATAATTAAATACATAGGTGAATAGAATATATATTAGAAAAAAATACAGGTTAAGAAAAATACTGGCTAAGGATATCTGATTACATTATTAATTACATAAAGACACTTTAATTACGTAATATTGCCATAATTTTGAAAATAATATACCATTATGCACAAAAAACACACATTTCTGAACAGATAACTTAAGTATTTAGATTACTAAATACATCCCACCACTAAAAGATTAGTTAGTTAGAATATAACTAGTTAAAATTAGATAAATTATTGGATTTTTTAACAGCCACGTATGGGTTTCAACCAGCCTCTTTGAAGAGGGTACCCTTAATTGGGACAAAAACCAGATGCTTGAGCGAGATGGTACATATCACCTTCTTGCACAATCGTTGTTCTAGGAATAGTTGTCTCTACCAAGTACTGAACCCTAGACCCTTCACGGGTTGTAGAGGTTTATGAATAAAAATTGTATAATTATGGCCCTAATATTTTAATATAATAACAAATGAAAAACCCATAAAATATATTACCCAGTCTTTTTTAATTAATTTTATGCATTTTTCTGATAAAATTATCTAATTTTATAAGATATATTTGTTCCTGTTTTAAGATGTATTCCTCAATGTTTTTTATTATTCCAATTAATTTATTCATTTATATTATTTTAATTTTGTTTTTGTCCTTCCTGAGATACTATTTTATATTTTTTTTTACTATGTCAATATGGTTAACTGGTTCATGTGACCGCATTAGTATTAATTTTTATTGGTCACGTTTGAAAATTGTAAAAATAGGTTTGTTTAGCTTTTTTTAAATAATACAGTATTTATATTCTATAGAATATTTGTTCTTATGAACAATAATTATTCAAACATTCATATTAAAAGTAATAGAAACTAAGCCCATCATCAAAAATGTCATTTATCTATTGTTTTAAACAAGAGCTAAAGAATTGAGGGAAAAAACTTCGAGATAAAGTTTATCCAGACGAAGTCATTGGGCCATGATATATGGTCGCTTCCCCGGCGCTATCTTACGACAAGGGGACATAACTCATCTTAGTCGAAATAATCCGATTCGGCCCTGCCTTGCCCCGGGCATCAAGATAGTACTCGTCTTGGGGAAATACTTATTTCCGGTATTTAACTCAGGTTTAATTTAAGTAGGCAGATATATGAGAGTTATATATGCGAACCCGAAGGCTCGATGCCGATACCCCTCAATCTCTGCTTACAAACTTCCGTCCACAGACTATCACCCAAACCCAAATCCGCCAGATCATTCTTAACGTAATCCTCCCACCTACGCTTTGGACTACCCTTCAGACGCTTCCCGGTCGGTACGTACGCTTATTAACATTGTAAGAATTCGTTCGTTACTATACCAGCAACTTCACAAGCCCATCTTAATCTATCACTTGAATAATATAAACCGGGTGCATGCTTCCCAATTTCGCCTTATGCCATCTCCAGTGGTCTCATTTTTTTTTTTTTGGACCGAATATTCTACGCAACGACTAATTTTTTTTATTCTCTTTATTTCCAGATCGGCTATTCCTAGCCTTACATGTTTTTTTTTAATAATGAATTTTAAGATTTAACAGATAGTGAAAGTGTGGGTTGCGACTCATGCAAGAGATACCCCTAACTGTACATTATCAGATTATTTACAGAGAAGATGTAAATATTTAATAGTATTTTTTTCATATAAAAGAATGATAGTAGTTTGAATATAAAACATGTAAATAAGTAAACAAAATTAAAATTAATGTAATAATAAAAAGAGCTATAGTACTATAAAACGGAAAACTAAAAGAAAACATGATTATATTACATTTTGTTAAAACGATTGGTGAGAAACGTTATCTATTGAGATCACATCAGAATATCTTTCAAGAGTCTTGGTTTTAGTCTTGGGGATGAAATAGGTTTGCCTATGTTGAATGCTACAGCTCCTTGGACTGCTGGTAACCCGGACTTAAATCTGGTGTAACGTTTTTAACTTATTTTTGAATACCTTAAGACGTTGTTCATTGTTCAGAGTTAGCGGGCAAGTTTCACATCCGTAAAGAAGAGTAGGAAGGATGATGGTTTTATAAATTCTGATTTTGATTTTGGACAAAAGACGCGAACTTAGTAATGTCTAGACCGAATAATAACAAGCATTTCCAGCCTTTAATTGCGCCTTTATTTCCTCTTGAATACCATAGACCCTAAATACGTAAATTTATTGACATGTTTGGACTTTTCCTTCTACAACAATATCACCAAAGTCTCTCCCTTTTCTAACCATATACTTGTTCTTTTCCGAATTTACATCCACAATTTATATCTTATTTTGTTTATTTTATTATCAACGTTTCAGGATTTAGTTTCCGTATCTACACCCAACAGTATCAATTCGTCCGCTATCCGACCACGGATATTATTCGTTTCAAATGCGAATTTAAACCTTTTTCTCTGTTTACCACCTTTTTTATTATTATTATTACTATAGGCGTTCCAACATGGGTTGCTTCAACCTGTCAGAGAAGAGATCCACACCTCTCGATCCACCCAATCATCTTCCTGGAGACCCCTACCGGCCATTTCTTCCTGGACTCCCTCCATCCACCTGCTTCTGGGCCGTCCGCGTCCTCTCCTCCCTGGCGGAGCCCAATCCAGCACTCGGTTCGGCCAACATTCAAATGCCATTCTCTTCACGTGGCCGTACAATCTTAGGCGGCGTGTCCTGATTCTTTCATTTCTTGATACTCCAGCCTGGTGACTCGGAGACATCTCCTCCAGAAATCTATTTCAACCGTCTGCACCTTTGAGTACTTAGTCCAGGTTTCCGAAGTCAGGATAGATTCGACAATGGTTGTGAAAATACGGCGTTTATTTTCCTGAGACATCTCTGTGGTCCGGATGTAGCATTCTAGTAGCTTTTCGGGATTGCTCCATCTTTTTCCTGACATCATACTCCGACGATCCGGTAGTATCCAAATAAGATCCCAGGTACTTAAATATATTTACTTTCTTACAGGCCTCTCTGTCCACCAGAAGCGCATTTGTATCAGGATCTTCAACGGCCATATACTCGGTCTTCTCGAAGTTAATTTTTAAGCCCAACGTTTCGTAGCAGATCTTTACCATCTTTACACCTTCATTTCAAGGTAGACCTTCCGCCTCGCAAACACGACCAGGTCGTCAGCGAATAATAAGGATAGTAGCTGTTTGCCATCAATGAACGCCCCAACATCTCCACATTGCTTGTACCAAGGTTTCACTGCCTCGTGAAGGTATCTCTTGAAGAGAGTGGGTGACATGCTACACCCTTGCTTCAATCCCTTAGTACCATGAAAAGGTTCCGAAAGGTGCTTACCGCATTTAATCTGATATAAGCCGTTGGTGTATAGGTGTCTCACCGCCTTTATCAGAGCCCTACTAATGCCTGCTTCTTCAAGTGCTATCCATAACCTCTTTCTAGGCACACTGTCCACTTTTATATTAATAATAAATAATGTATTAATATTTTTAAGGGACTGATTTGGGCAGAGCTCTGTGTGTATCAGATTCGAATCCGGATATGGCACATCGGTCTAATCTGTTAACACCCAAAGATCGATCCTGTGGGATCTGGAAATTCCCCTGAGACTTACCCAGCCAGTATAAAGTGGTACTGTGGGAAGAGTTATGGAAGGGTTGAATATGATCTTGGCCAAATCTCCTCCCTGCGAAATCGTTTGTTTAGAAACGGCTGTATCTTGTTTTCATTTTTTTTTCCTTGAATGAAATTCGTTACGTATAGAATATAATAGAATAGAAAAGTAACTTTATTCTGGGACTAAGTCCCTTTAGAATAACAGATATGAACAGGAAAAAAAAAACATAATACTTATCTGACCAGAAGGCTATATGTTACAAATCATTAAGCGTGTAAAAAGTGACAGACAACAATAAAAGACATATTTAAACAAAAATAATAGTAAGTAAATAAACAGTACAGATCTTGACAAGATATTAAGCAATTAAAGAGAATAGATAAATCCATAGCTTTTGTTAGATGCATGAGCTAGCATCCAATAATTTATTTACATGATGTACAGCTTCTCAAAAAGCAAAATTAAAAGAACTAAATAACACAATGAGTTATTCTATACATTACATTCTAAGCAAATGACTAACCTGCTTAGAGAGCATCCTTTTGGGATCTAGGAGGTGTTGAAAAAGCAAGGATTTAAATGATGATAGTGAGAGAGCATGGCGGATGTTAGAAGGGATTGAGTTCCATACTGTGGTGGAGCGGGTGAGAAAGGAACGTTCGAATGCTTTAGTTCTGTGTGAAAGTATATAGAGATCAGAAAGGCGAGATCTTGTATTATGGCGTAGAACTAAGGATGTGAATTGAGAGTAAATGGGTTGATATAAGAATGAACCGAGGAAATATTTTCTTCAGGAGGGAGGAAACAGCCACTTTAACTCATCATAGAGGTGGGAGACGCGCGATCGCTTCGGAATACCAAGCACAAATCTTAGAGAGCAGTTCATTATTTGCTTTCGCCTGCCTTCAAGCATTTTAGAGAGGCCTCCATATTAGTATATTATGGAATATACCTGATAGTAGTATATTATATTACTCAGTCTCAAAATAATTTTTAAAAAGGAATGAATTATATTGACTGATACTGACACTAAGTATGTAGAACAAAGGAATAGGAAGCAGAAAAAACAAATATAACGGACAAAGACTATCTAGATAGAGAATAATATGGGGGAAAATAACAGAAATCAAGGTTTCAGTGGAAAATAAAGACAAACGGAAATGCACTGCGTGGTCGAAAGAAATGAAGCTAAAGTGCGCAGAAACGGTGAGAAAATACTGGGAGAACAGAAAGAAGAGAATGAAAAAAGAAACGAAAATGATGTCCGCGTGGTATTAAAATGATATTTCATGAAAAACAAAGTACTGACTGATATGATGTAGCTATTATTCCCAATTTAATATTAAGGGAATTGGCTACAGTTTGTGGAAGGGAATGAAGTGTTTACAAGCTAAAGGCTGCGCAATTTGTGTGATTTGTCCGATATCACGCTCATCTATGTTTCACCTATTTTATAGAGGCTGGGTGAGCCCTCAAGAGGGTTCCTAGATTCCACATGTTCGAATCACACGGACGTTAATAGAATTAATATTTTATATCGCTCGTATTAAGGGCCTAGAGATCAGCAAATCTGGAATAAAAAAAGTCAAACGTAAAAATGGTAAATAAAACAAAAATGGTAATCCTTAGAAAATTTTTAAATATAATGAAATATTATTTGTGAAAAAATATAGATTTACTATTGTAATAGTAAATATATAGAAATTTGGAAGATCTGGACACAGTCATCCCGACCAGGAGACTGAGGTTCTACGGCCACATGGTCAGAATGATCAATAAGAGGCTGAACAACAAAATTTTCGATTAAGTCTTAAGCTATACGAGTATATGTGGATATGTGAAACAAATAAAAGAGGAGCTAAATAGGTTAAAAATTAAGGATAAGGACTGCTTAGATAGAGAGCTTTTCGGAAAAGAACTAATAAAGTAAGTTGGGGTTCTTCCAGGAAGGAAGGATAGACGAGGGAGAAAATGGACTCAGGAAGAGCGAGAGGAACAGTCCAGGAAGATGAGAGAGTATTGGAGTAGAAGGAAGGCGGCGAGTGTGAAGAAGATTACTAATTGATTTTCGTATGGTCTTTGCTGGCCGATTCGTGTAAAAAATAAACATATTTTTAAAATGTACGTTGCTAAATAAAAGCGATTTTTTTTTATTTATTTCATTAAATAGAAGGAATTGAAAAATAATCCGTGTAGACAGTAGAGAGTATAAATATTAATACACAAACGTGTAGAAATGTATATCATTATGTACCAATAAATCCTACAATATTCATCAGTCAATTGAAAATAAAAAAAATCGTCTTGAACACTCTATTACATATATATTACACATGCAAATTGCCCAGGCAAAAAAACATGGCGATAACAAAGAAGATCCCTGTTAGTGAATCAGTGCTTCTTGGTCTGTCATTAAAAGCTATTTTGGACTTATTATTGAGCATTACAATCGGCTGGTGGTTTACAATGATTTTTTTCCTGTCTGGTATGGTTTGAAATTTTCATTGTAGCCTGAAAAAAAACGACAGCAATTGAAAATTAAATAAATTTCAATATTTAAAAACATATTGAATATTCTTGGTGTTGATACAGTTACATGGAAAGCAAAATTAACGTTTCTTTCTAAAAAATGTTGTTAAAATTAATTTTAATCCTTTTAAGGATCAATTATTTAATTGTACAGTCATAAAGATATATTGATAGTGGAACTACAAGTGTGTGTTACTGCACATTGTATTGCAATACATTCGCTGATAAACAATCAGCCTTTGTTTTTGTTAAAACAATCGTCTCTTTGTTGAGTATTTACTTATTCAACTACTTACTTGAACAAATACGAGCGGAATAGTTGGTATAATAACAATTAGATGTTTGAATTAAATGAGCATTCATTTTCAGAACAAAACTCTTTCTTATTATTCTGTTTTTAAATATTGTTTAAATTTCATTGTTATTCAATTACATTTTAGACTATTATAATTAAAACATTACTGTAATATCAAGACAAATTGTAATAAATAAATATTTGATATAAAAAATCTAGTCAGTTCCTACGCTAAATATTTGTAAACATTCCAGACACGTGTAGTAGAAACTAATCTGCTTTGACTTAGCGAAACATTATTTGAAAAATATATTAATTCGATTTAAATAAGTAATTCGAATGGTTCCGATAGAGCGCAACAGCGGACAGAGATAAGTCTAATTATGTTTCCGATTGTTAAAATTAACTTATACTATGGGATGTTTTGTCCAATAAGCCAGAGTATGAAGATGGTACTCCAGGTGAGAAGCATCTTTAACAGAGCTGAAGAAAAGTGAATTTCGAATGTATAAGTCTTTTATACAGTGGTCTGTCTATATTCTCGGTCTAGCAAGGTAAAAGTTCTACTGGATAACAGAGTCTATTTTCCAGTTATGACAATTAAATATTTTTTTCATAACGACTAGATCACTAAACGGTGAGATTGTGAATGTTGTTAATCGAGTATTGATTAAAGTTTTGATATTAGTATATTAAAAGTATTATGGTTATTTATACATCGCAGTAATATTTATTCCTATAAACTTAAAATTCCTGACTAATGAATATGAATGAATGAATTATATATAACATTACGAATTAGTCATAAGCCGGGATACTTTATGGGACGGAATCTACAGGATTCACGATCGTGAATCAACTCTTAGGAATAGAAGGGAAAATATTAAGAATGGTATATGATCCGAGAAAAATAGATGAGGAATAGTGATTAAGAAAGAACATTGAACTGTATGAGCATATTGAGTTGAGAAAATGGAAACTAGCCTTCTTCGGACATATTAAGAGAATGACCCGGGATTGGTTAGACAAACTAATATTGGATGGAGTGATTTAACTAATGAACGTAAACGAGTACCCAGAACGAATAAAGGAGGACGTGGAGAAAATAGGTATCAGAGGACCAAGGTAGAGAAGGATTCCGGAATATAGTGAGAAACATAAAAGTGGAGAGAAAGACACAGGAGAATAAGGAACGGACGGGATGGATGAATGAAAGACGAAGATGGGAGAGAGGACGAAAAAGATTTTGGGGGAAAGAAAGAATGAAAGGAATCGAGCTTAGAAATGATATACGCGTGGTCATTAGTTTGCCTATAGCGCAAACAAATTAAAAATAAAAAAATAAAATATATATATATATTGTTTATGGTTCTTGAGTTTCAGTCAGTTATTTTAACTTCTTAGGCGACGTTTCGAGACTAGGTTAGTCTCATATTCATGCCCTGACAGTGAAAAAATGATCTTTTAGTGAAAACATTAAATAGCACACTAAAATAAATATAAAATGACTGGTGTGAGTTGTAATAGGATAGGGTGTACTTACAAGTTCCAAAGAATTGATCAATTTATCATCAATCACTTACTTCGCAATATACCATAGAGTGTTTATATTGCATTAGCTATGATCAACGAATTAGGAATCGATTTTTATATTCATTTTAGTGTGCTATTTAATGTTTGTACTAAAAGCTCATTTTTCACTGTCAGGGCATGAATATGAGACTAACCTAGTCTCGAAACGTCGCCTAAGAAGTTGAAATAACTGACTGAAACTCAAGAACCATAAACAATATATTTCCACAACAGTCAAGATAAGTAGAAACCAATATATATATATATATATATATATATATATATATATATATATATATATGTTCCCGTTTTTCCAATAAGTTTATCCTCCATATACATAGTCCAGTAATATTAGTCAAATGAGGGCAAGAATCTCGGAATTAGAGATATTCGGCTATAAAGTTGTATAAACCTTTATTTTGGCACCCTAAAACTCATCTCAAAACCTACTTATCGTAGGGTGTCCGCGACTATAGATATTTCAAGGTCTAAGGTCAAAAAATCGATTTTTTACATATTTTTTGCAAATATTTCGTTTCCTATGGGTTTTATAATATTTTTATTTTTTATAAATATTGTAGAGGATTACATATTATACAACTTTTGTTACAAGTATTTCCCTTAATATCTTTATAATTACACGAGTAGGTAAGTGTTATTAAATTAATAGATACTGAACTATTGAAAAAAAATGTATTAATTATAACGTGATAGAATTATATCATTATTAATAATGTATAATTTTATGCGGCGTGTTTTTAATCGGGACTACAGGTTGACCTCTGCCCTCTATCTCGAAAATGGTTCAAGATATAAAAAAAATGTTTAAACAAAAGTTCTAGAAAATCTAATCCTCTGCAATATTTAAAATAAATACAAATAGCATAAAACCCATGGGAAACGAAATATTTGCAATAAATGTGTAATATATCGAATTTTTGGCCTTAGACCTTGGAATATCTATAGTCCCGGACACCCTACGATAAGTAGGCTTTGAGACAAGTTTTAGGGTGCCAAAATAAAGGTTTATACAACTTTATAGCCGCCTATCTCTCATTCCGAGTTGAAACCCCTAATATTACTGGACTAACAGTTTTTTTTAAAATTTTATATTTTTACAAAATGTACCAAACATTGTCTTCGTATTGATTTTTCCTTGATGATCTCTTTCTGACATCTTTCTGACCCTCAATTTCCCTCATTCCCCATTACACTCAGATAGCGGGATCGGTAGCGATGGTGCAAGCGGAAGCAAGGTAGGCAGTTAGGTTGGAAGAGAAGGATTACACTGAGTTAGTTTAAAGTTAAAACAAAGCCAGGGCTCCTCGACCCGGCGGTTAACTAAGACACAGAACCAGCAAACCGTTTGTCTTATAGCGAATATCCTCAACCAACCCGCTCCGGATTTATCTTCCTGAGGGACTTTGCAATTGCCAAGACAAACACCGACCCCCCAAAGTCTCCTCTGCGTTTGAATTAAAACTCTATTAGTGTTTACTTTCGGGTGTGGTAAGCGATCCTCTAAGCCTTAAGCGGATCCGATTGGGTTCTTTACTTCGATGTAGAAGTTCTAAAATAAGTGCTCTTAACTCGGGGAGTGGTGTCCTTCATTGATTTTATCTTCATTCTCTTATAAGAGCTGTCAATATTTCTCTCGCATTCTGATTTCCATCACTGTTATATTTTAAATTATAATTATTCAGGACATAGGACCAAGGAAAAAATAGGATATAAATATCATTAAATGTAAAATATATAAGAATATTTTACAGTTTATTTAACAATAGGGAACCGAATGGCTCAGTGGCACAGCACTGAGCTGTCATGCCGTAAATCCTGGTAAAAACGTGGGACCCTTCTTGGGCTCACCTAGCCTCTATATAATGTTATACAAATATGGCACCCAAAATAAGGGAGGGGGGAATCTCGCGGTTGAGTGTGATCTAGGACAGATCACCACCCTGCAGAACCGTTGTTCATTAAACAGTACAGTATCCACCGTGTTATGAACCCCAGACCCATTCACGGGTTGTAGTGGTAGATGTGTTTATTTACCAATAAATATAGTCCACAGTAAACAACAACAATTTTCAACTGTTAATTCGTTTCACTTCATCAAAAATACGTGTTATCGTGAGCTTTAGTATAAGGAATACAATAATGTTGAATCTGGATTACCCGGGTTCGAGTCCCGGTCCTGGATATATCTTTTCTTTTCAAATAAAAATTAATAAAATCAACAACTAATAAATTATAATAATTATAATGACGTATGTCAACAAGATCCAAATTAAATAAATGTTCAAAGAACATTTCCCCACGTATACATCGCAAATCTTGCGAGAACGCGGAGACGTCGGATCAGTGAATAGAAAGGATATGACCATGACCGGGAGCGAGCCTGATACAGCCAGGATGGCTCAGTTGGTAGAGTCCCAGACTAGCGATCTGGATGACCCGGGTTCGAGTCCCGGTCCTAGACATATCTTTTCTTTTCAAATAAAAATATTTAAAAATTAGTAAAATTAACAACTAATATAATAAAATAAATTATAGATGATATACGTTTGTTGAAACATTTATTTCTTGATGCAGTAATTACCGAATTATACACATTTCCCATTATTACATTCTCTTTTCCATACTTAAGCTCATGATAACACGTATTTTTTTTATTCTTCACTGTACTGTACCCAAACCCCGTTGTGGGTTATATTTAGTGATGTGTCGGATATCCGTGACTTTTTTGGCGGATGTTTTACCTTATTAATTTTCAATAAATAGACGAAATTTTATATAGGGTTATTTTATAGTCACTGCAAAACTCTTTGGTACAAGTTAGTAACCCTACAAACAGCAACTTTTGTAACGTCGAAATGAAAAAAAATTTGATCTTAATTTGTATGGAAAAACGAATTTTTTTCTTTCGTTTTCGATGTTTGTCCAGAAAAAAAGTTGTTGTTTATGGTGTTACACCATACTAACACGTACCTTAGCGGTTTTCAGTAAATTTATATTAACCCTAAATAAAGATTATTAGGCAGCAGTGAAACACTATTGACATTTAACATTTGACTCAGGCAATCCTTTCAAGGTTTAAAAAAAATTTCTTCGTTGACAATTTTATAACTCACTACGAAACACAAACGTTACCAATGCTGAGCCGTGCAAGTCGAAAACTCGAAGCATGTACCGTCCTGTCTGTCACGCAAAGCGTCAAGTGGTGATAACTATCAAGGTCTAAGGTACCGACATCGGTTGAGTAAAAAAGTTAAGATCCGTATCCGCGGATCTTGACCCCAAATATCCGTATTCGGATCCGTATCCGCGGATATACTTCGTTAACGATCCGGCACTTATCTAGTTATATTCTTTATTGTGTTTTTTTTCAAATCATTGTGTTTAATGAAAACTATATTATTTGCAGTTAGATTGATTTCAGGCTAAATTTACATTAATTTCACCCTATAATGGGAGAAATTAATGTAATGTAATGTAATGGGGGGCTATATATTTCAGGAAATCATAATGGGTAATGCTGTGATAAAATAACTAATAAACATACCTTAGGAGTAATTAAGTAGGGATTTAGAAAAAACAAAATAGAATATTATGTTTAATGTCCTCTTAGTTTGTACCACAGAAAAGATATGATGCTCCAATTCCCATCAGTTTAACGTTACTTTAAGACCCAGATCGACGGGGTTTGTGGAACCTCCCCTCTTAAGGGGTCCCTTGAGGGCTGGCAAAGGAAGCGGAACTGCGATAGAATAAACTACAGGCCTACCAACATAAACTCACATCAAATGAAAAAAGAACACTAGCTAGGGTGTAAAAAAATGGCAGCTGACTGCGGCGTCGGGTTGAGAAATGGGAAAGAGTAGAGTAAAAAAAAGAGAGAGCGAGGGGGGAAAGAGAGAGAGAGAGAGAGAGAGAGAGAGTGGGGGGGGGGGAGAGAGAGAGGAAGACCTGTCGTCGGGAGAAAGATGGTCTGCCAAGAGATCGGGTCTCTCGGGAAGGATCCCGAATCTCACTGTCGAGTCTCAGCTATAGCCATCAACTCTTCCCTACGTCATGGTTGCCATGCCATGGTAAAAACAAAAAAAACATGGCAGGACAGGTCTTTGGATTTGTCGCACACTGTTTGTGGATATTATTCCATTCATATTTACTAATATAACTATTATCTCATTTTTATAATTAACTTAATATACATATGTCTAATGTAATAAATAGCCTACTGTTACGAAGGATCAAATAGCTTAACACAGTCCATAACATGTTTATCTATGTAATCGTTTTGGTTCTATAGATAGTTCGTAATCCTCTATCAATTGGATTAAAAAATTGGTAGGTTTCTATCAATTGGTCTATTTTTCTAGCATTTTTTTTACTAATCCATCCTCCTTCCATAATTTAGACAGCTCGCTCAAGTTATATTTTGGTCGATTTAGAAAAATCTAAATAAATGGGGGTCAAGAGGAAACTACATTGTTTGAAGGTCGATATTGACCATGTAAAGTGAAAAAACAAAATTGTTTTTTTATTTCTTCAAACTAGGCCTGAATAACTACAACTTTTACCTAAATCGTTTTTTCTGAATATTGTTTCGTTTAAAAGTTATAAATATAATATATATATATATATATATATATATATATATATATATATATATATACACAATAGAGATATATAAAGCATTTATATAAAAATTAAATAATATTATGAAATATCCTTCCGATTTGAATGCTGAAAGAAGATAGACAGGACGAAGCGATAATATAACCTGACGTCCAGTGGACTCTCCCAGTTCAGTTTTTTCCCTCGCCTGGCTCTGAGCCAATGGCTACAGGGCTCTGCTACAATTACTTGGAAGCAAATTAAATGCGAAGAGAACAATGGCTCACTATGTCAATAGTTCATCAGCCAAAGCCAGTTTTTCCCCTCGGGTGTGAAAACCTTTCAGCTCAATGGTTTTCCTTCTCAGGCAACTTTCAAACGTTTGTTTTATTCCGACGCCGTTTAGCGGCTAGTTTCAGAAAGTTGGCTTTGTTAGCAATACTTATAGGCTTGACACCTCTGGATTTTCATATATTGAGAATTGAGGTTCAGTTGGATTTGTTTTCTCATTTATCAAATATTAGCCATTATTCTTCATTTATTCAACCCTTTATAAAAATATTATTGCGAATCATAAAATATTTATTAACTAATTTTTGTTATTAATTGTCCATTAAAGTTTTATTGAAGAAGAAATGATTTTATTTAATAATGAGATAACATTACTCTTCTCTATGAGTTATAAATTATTATATCAGAATTACCAAATTTATAAAAAAATTGCTATTTCAAAACGTGCTATGTTCTTAATACTAGTAAAATATCTGCTCTTTCTAAACTAAATTTTAGATCCCCAATATTGATCAGCTATTTAGCGCTATTACGTATTGCCTAAAAGTGGCAGATAATATCTCAATAAAGTGTGTCTATATATATATATATATATATATATATATATATATATATATATATATATATATATATATATATATATATATATATATATATATATTCTGAGACATTGCAGAGAATGTTCTAAAATTATTCATATGGTGTATGTTTGCAATTAAACGAATAACCAATGACGTAATAATGGATCTTTAAGAATAAATAAACTAAATCTATTTCACAATCGAGTTACAAATTTACAAAGTTACAAATACAGATAATAATTATCCTTGTTTTAATTATATTTCTTTGCTTTCAAATCATGGCCATAAAATCTTTTAAAATTTGCAGATCCGGAAATGGTAGTTAGCCTAAAAGAGTTCATTAAAATTCTGAGAAAAGAAATATCATTAAATCTATAGAAACATAACTAATAACCATTAATAGTACTTGTATATTTACCTGTATCCGTTATTTATACAGTGACCAATTTTCTGTATAAATGAAGTATTTATTCCATTTATTTCTATAGTAACGGTTATTGGCTCTCATTAAAAGGAACAGTGAAATTTTTGTCACGGTATTAAGAGAATATATTTCTACAATATATTAGGTATATATAAGCTAGTGGAAAAATTCCCCAAACTAAAACAGAAATTGAAAATATCTGTCCAATATTTCGCGCAATCAGGCATCTTTAGGGTAGAAAGAGAATAACAGCAAAGAAAAACATGAATAATGCATCCAAGAAACATCCCACCACCTCCAAGGCTCAAATGCAACTACTGAATCATAAGAAAGATTACAAGACCCCAGCTGGATAAGGTTAGATAAAAACAGCTGATAAATACTCCAGAATTTTGAAACTTCAATATATACTCACCAAATTTCAATAAACACACAAGGAAAATAAAATAAATAATAGTAATAAACAACACAAAAACATGAGACCAATTTATTTAAGGTATCTTTTTCCCTTTTCATATTATATATATATATATATGGGCACTAGAAACATTTGTTATTTTCGCTTAATTAAAGCGGTAGTACAGTGATATATTTATGATAAAGACTGGGTTTGGAGAGAAAACATTTTGAGTTTTAAAACAACCCTAAATTCTTAAGTGAAAAAGAAAAAAAAATGGGCTACTGTTTATTTATGTAGGGAATGTAAAATATTTTTAAAGCAGCGTAGCCTTTTAATAATTTATTTTCTCCGTCAGCTTCAGTCAAAAGAAATAACTACTCAGTGAAAAAG
Organism: Troilus luridus; assembly: GCA_964056705.1. Classification (NCBI taxonomy): domain Eukaryota; kingdom Metazoa; phylum Arthropoda; class Insecta; order Hemiptera; family Pentatomidae; genus Troilus; species Troilus luridus. The sequence continues at coordinate 101,656,929 of OZ057416.1, read as the reverse complement.
CATAACAACCAAAGAACGGCTTTAAATAATATTCGAGTTTAAAAATAAATTCAAACTTGTTTTTATTTATTATTTAATTTTCATATGCAACTGCGGAATTGCCCATCTAGCAAATTTGATTCATGTGTTTTCCTCTTTGCTTTTTTACAGGAACATTGAGCTTTGGAATGGAAATATCAATATTTGAGTAGGTTTCTTGGCCAATGTATTTTTAATCTTTTCTTATCAAGTCCAGGTAACAAGGAGTAGGAAAGTGGAAGAACGATTGGATTTGAATGATTTTATGTCGATGAGTGGAATATTAATTATTTGTTATGAATGTATGATTTTATAGTGGAAATTTTCACGTCTTGTATGGTGTGATTCGAAATATACCATGGTGGATTAACAAGTTTTCTGAGAATTTTGGAAACAGACTGTGTCGTTTGTATATTGTGCATGTGGACTTGTTTTGCTGAACCCCAAAGTTCGGCTCCATATGTCCAAATAGGTTATAGTATACTTTTATAGATAAGTCGTTTGTTCCGTAAGTCAAGTGAAGATCTGTAGTCCAGTAGATGTGATAGTTGTTTGTAGCGTCTTGTCAGTTCTTGTCTTTTTAATTTTGTATGTACGTTCCATGTAAGTCTTTTGTCCAAGTTTAGTCCGAGATAACGTACATCAATTTTGGAAGGTACTTCGTCGTTGTCAATTTTGACTGCTGGACACGAATCTTTGCGTAGAGAGAAGCTTAAATGGCTCAGTTTTGAGGCGTTTATTTTGATTTGCCATTTATAGAACCACTTTTCTAAATCAAATGAATAATTTTGAGGAGCTATTAATGCTAGGTTTCGGTCTCTGAGAAAATAAATAATGGCTGCATCGTATGTATGTATTTGGCTGAAAGCCAAATTGGTGGTTCGGTATCACTCCGCTATTTTCGAGGATAGGATTTATGCAATTAAGAAAAAGGTTTTCAAATAATTTAGACATTAAAGGGAGGAGTGCAATTGGACGATAAGATGAAGGATTAGTGACATGATTAGAAGGTTTAGGTATAATTTTAATCGTGGAAAGTTTCCTAAGGAGCGGAAAATAAGTTGTGCGCAGGATTGAATAATATACGAGAGTAATAATTATATAACAATTAATTATATAATTAAATTATATCTCCAATTAGGGGCTTATATCTCAAAGAAACAAAATGTTAACTTAAAAAATTAAAAAAAAAAACGTTGTATACGTGTACTTTATCAGTTAAGTTCCTATCGTTGGTTTCAATATTTTCTATTTTCTTCTAGGAACATAAGAATGCTATTGCTTAGTTTTATTAAAATATTTCTGCCTATGAAATTTTATTGAAGAAAAACGCTAATACCAATTTCAATATCCCATGTAGTAAGAAAGAATACTTGCTGAGGTATTTAGGACTCTTTACATGAGATTTTCATGATTCACTCATCGTTAAGACTAAGTAATTTGCTATATTGGCTTCACTGCCCAACCAATGATCTCAAGGAAAAGTCAGATCCTTTCATCTGGATAATATTTAAATAATAAAATGGGATGCCACCCTGAGATCGTTTTACTTTATATATAGTAATCCTATATCATTAATGAGTAACAGACTCTTCTCCAAAGGTTGGCTTGGTTGACTAACCAAGAATTGGGTTTTAAACAAAGATTCTATTTCATTTAATTGAATAACATTATACTCGTATTTATAGTGGGCAGATAATAGTTACAAGGTGGCTTATAAAACTAATTACAAGGAACGAAAAGGCCTTTTGCTAGATGTGACAGTCTACATATTGTGTTGCCTGCTTCTTGCCAATAACTGCCTTATAAGGTTCTGCCCTACCTGCCAAATGTCCCTTAACTTATTTACTTAGGTACTCCTAATGTTCCTGATAATGTCACATCTAGCATAGTCAACGAACCTAAACCATATTGTAGATCATTTTGTTTAGAACGTTGTTTGTTTCCTGGGGTTTAGAGGGCGTAGAACATCTAGGTCATCAACGCCCGTGGGGTTTATAACGTTAAAAGTGATAATAATTTAATGAGATGAACCTGCGCTTGCTGCCACATATTTACTTTCTTAAAAAAGAAAGGATGTACAATATATAAACAGAGAAAAACATATCCCTTAAAAAGTGGTATTTGTTTTTCTTTTATTATACTTAGGCACTTTTATTCAATGCTGACATTTTTCTTCTCTTGTGCAACTTAATAAAATTATGTTTTTTTTCGTTCATTTTTTTATTATTTAACAAGTATGGGAGCTTATGAAAACTAGTCTTAAAAAGGTGCAAATAAAATAAAGAAATATCAAGAGGTCGGCCTGAGATAGACAGGAAAATCCCGGTGCTAGAGAAGTCAGCTTTAGAACCTGGAGAGTAATAAAGTTACCATCTACTACAGAAAGAGCTCGGCAATTTCCCGCCTTTTGTGCCAATAGTTGACGTCTTTTTGGTTTTCGTCCTTTCGAATTGTATCCATTTCTTTGTTTTCTCCCGACTTTACAGACAACTTTTTTAACCAGCTTTTCCTTAGGAAAATATAGTAGTCTTTTATGTGTTTTATCTTATATAATCGATTAATTCTATTAAATTTACCCTCTCATTTTTAAAAAAATACACCAATTGAAAAAAAATAACTGAATTATTTTTCCTTATAAGATTTTTGGAAATGCTGAGTTTTAGATTAAAATTGAAAGGCAGAATCTCAAAAGAGACAAAAATACATGTTAGCACATGAGTGGAAAAATTCCAAACAAAAAGTTTAGAATCTCAAAATAACCAAAACTAAAATATTTTTCGTTCGCTCACTTAGCATCTATAAAGTGGGTACCCGCATTTAGGGGAAAACATGTGATTGAGCGTTATCAAAGACAGATCACCTCCCTGTACAACCGTTGTCCTTGAAACAGTAGTCTCTATCATGTATTGAACCCATGACCTTTCATGAGTTGTAGTGGTGAAGGTATTAGGCAACATTAATGGTGAAATTTTCTCTCGTTTTATAATATTCTCTCATAATTTAGCAAATATTTTTGTAAAAATATATTTCCAAAACACCCTTTTTTATATTTAAGTGATTTTTTCTTTAGAATATAAAGAAACATTTCGCGTTTTCTTTCCTGTAGAAGGACTAAATTTTAAGAAGGGGCTTTTTAACAGTGTTTAATATGTTGAATTCTATTACATATAAACAATAGTTGCGATATATCAAATAGTGCTAAACATTTACTATCGTGGTATCAATTCCTCAATTGATTGGCAACACAATTGATCTGGGGGAGAGCTGTGGTCTAGGCGGGTTCGTAGCCCGGCAGATGGGCCTAGGATTTTTTAAAGGGAGTAAAAAATCCTTAGTTACGCCGTCCTTCGGAAGAGACGTTAAACGGTGGTCCAGAGCATGTACGATGTCACGTACTCGTTATAAATCCCTATCCTAATGAAGTCTAAAAAGGCAAAATTTAGAGTTCCCAATGTATCATCGTCCTATTAGCCAGAGCAGCATAAAAGTGACATTAAATAAACAAACAAGAAGCTATATGGGGAATATAAAAATAGGGTATAGTGTTGACGTTGGTCATCCATTTAAGATCCCTACTATTTTCTATGCTCTCGGAATAAATATGTCAGTAACAGTTGTTTTTGGGTAACCATTTTACCAGTCCCAAAAACAAATCCAATTATCATTTTTCTTCACCCTTCCACTTTTGTTGAATGGGGGGAATGTTAGAAACTTCTGATTGGTAATAATTTAGTTTTTTGGTCTGTTTAAAAAATAAATCTTCAGTTTTTAAAATTAGCTCCGGTTGGATCTTTATTCATTATGCTTTAATATGGTCAACTTATAAAGTCAAGCAGCCCAGACTGGACACCATTTTTTTTCTTGTTTTGTCTGTGGCTGTGGCTCCCTTCTAGTCATCAGAACATTTGTAAGTAATATTTATAGCTTTCTACTTAAACCTGGATAGGCAAAATATAGAGCTCCCACTGCAAAAGCATGGTCCGATAATACCAAAAAGGGACGTTAAATGAACAAACAATTGATCCTGACATTTTTCGAATCCAATTACTCTGATTTAACTTACCTTTATTTGTTTATTTATTTTATTTTATATATAATTATAAGATAGCTAGCTGGTCCGTTTTGTTAATCTTTACTCAAGCTCACTAAGTTATCATTTTTTTTCTCGCTTTATAAGTAGTAAAGTAATAATATAAGAAAGAAGATAGTAAAAAAAAATAATATAGTAAGAAACAAGAAAATATACCTATAATATTATTAACATAAGTTATATACTTAATAACTTCCTAGACATAATATAAAAGCAGAGCTTAAGCTCATCATTAGTGTTTTCTTTAATATTATCTAATGGAAGGAGCCGAGTAAGTTACCATGGCGGCTAATTTATTGTAATAGAATATCGGAAAGGATATTTAATTTTCATTTCTCATTTTCTTTACTCAAAATCTTAATAGACGGGGGGGGGCAGAATTTCAATTTCTTCCATCTAATTAACTCTTGCGGCATAATGCCCCTCATTTCCTTTTCCTTTTCACACTTTTACTAAGCGAGAGACCGGGACCTTAAAATGGCTTTTGGTAATATAATTAGCTAATAAATTTCGGGGTACTTAATGTTGAGCATAGGCCCACTGTAAGTAGGGGCAGTGTGAAATGGCCCGGAGTTCCAATTTCAATATTCGGCCGAACAATTTCGTTGCATGGATATTGTCTTGGAACAGGCAGCGCGGGCGGTTTTGCCCGAATTGGTCCAGTTTTATCATTCAATTTCCCGACCCGAAACGGCTCCCGGAATAACTTGTTTTCACCAGATTTTCCACAGACCACGATAAACCGCATTTGTCTACGCTCTTGCAAAATAACAGAGTGGTTTCTGGTATGGGTTGTACACTATCGAAGGTTTTCATCAAACAATTGGGTCTGTTTATCGATTATATGGTACTTTTTTACTTGAAAAAACGAATATTTAAACCGATAAAGAGTCTGATGCAATGCCAAAAGGACAATCATAACTCAAACAATTATATATGATTCAGATAAAATAGATATACGATATTAGTCCTGGCAAAGAAAAGAAACCTTTGATAATTATTTAAAACTACAATAACCTATTATGGCATTATTATTCAACCCCGAGAAAAGTTTAAAAATTAAAATCGCCTAACTAATAAAGTTTTACAAATATATATCAACAGAATAAAGACATTTCAATCAGAAAATCAATTAAATTTTTGCCAAATCTAATTTAAATGAATTCCCTCAAAACAGCCATTGCCTTCTTGGATGGTGGTGATGTAGGTTATTGTTTAATATATTTTATTACAAAATTAAGTATTTAAAAAAATTGATTTTAAATATTATTAACACATAAAACACACCAAATGTTCGTTGTGTTAAACTTTTTTCATATATTTTTGTCATTGTACAATAAATTCTTAATATTATTTTATCTTTATAATCTGATTGTTTAGTGGATAGATCATTGCTTTGTTAATTTCTTAGTTTTGATTAAAATTTATTATATTTTTATGTTTTTAATGAGCTTAGTGCATGAGGGAGCGGAGTGGCTCAGTGGCAGAGCACTGAGTTGCCATGGTGTAAATCCTGGTTCAAATCCCGCTGCAGGCAAGACTTTTATTTAGTATTTTTGCAGCCGGAGATGGAACATATGGGATCTAGGACCCCTGGGGCCTCCTGGGGCTCAACCAGCCTGTATAAAATGTTATAAAAATAGGGTACCCAAAATAAGGGGAGGAAATCTGGTAGTTGAGTGTGATCCAGGACAATTCACATCCTTGCATAACCGTTGTCCGTGAAACAGTACGGTCTCTACAATGTACTAAACCCCAGACCCGTTCACGGGTTGTAGCGATACAGGTTTTTTTTTTCTTTTAGTGAATGACGAAATGAACTGCTTGAAGAGCCAATATTGTTGTGAAACTTAATATTTGCTTAAATGATTTGTTTTATAATTACTAGTATCATTTTCTAAGAAGAATTATAATCCCCCAGTTCAACTCAAATGGTTCTTTCGCCAATTTGAGATACACAACTGTTCCCGTTCCATGAGCAAGTGACGACTTTATTTTTTTTAAATTATTACTGATGTGATAAATATAATATATAAGAGTAAATAATATAAGAAAAGCAAGAGATGTGAGGATTGAGATGGACTGGCAACAGGACTAAGGGAGGAACACTGTCAAGAAAGAGACCTTTTTTCCTGGACTGGAAATAAACGACGTAACAATTCGGATCTGACTCTTCACTTGTACTGGTCCCTCCAGGGATCTTATTCCACGTATATATTTTATTGATTCTATAATAAAATGAGTAAATATATAACATAACTAAATATTAAATAGTTTATCATGGATTTATATTAAATCGAAGGATTTTATTATTCAGCTTATACATGTGCGGTTATAGACTAAACTAAAAACATGCACATTGGTCCAGGCTGTAGGGCAGCATCATATTGGATATTAATGGATTTTTTTTCCAAATATTCGTGTGTATTTTTTAAATGTATGATAATAGACTGATTAAAAAATAGCTATCTGTTACCTGCTGCTTATCTCTTAGACCTCGTAGACACGAGGAAAGAGATGGGTAGGAAAGAAGGAAAAAACCACTACTAAATTGAATCAAATTCTCTCAAAAAACTCTTAATAATAACAATCATAATAACAATAATAACTAAAATCTAATACTCAATTACTAAGACTCACCATCCTAGTTGATGATTGAGTCGATATAACAAAAAATTTTGATTTTCATAACTGGTAGAAAGGCTCCAATATTTTTCGGCACCCAGAATATCGTCAGACTATAGTTAAGAGAAAGATACCTTACTTTTACAATTCATCGTTCTTCATCTTAGATCAAGACACTTTTCGCATGGAGTACCAGACTTCAATCTCTCATTCGAAAAATCGCCTCATTATAGAGGTTAACATCCGCTAGCGTGGGCAGATTCAGTCTAGTCTCTGTACCCTACTGCGCTCTATCGGAGCCATTTGACTAACGTCTTTAGATCAAATAGTTAACAACAAAAAGCTAGACAAACAATCAAAGATGCCGTTCTTTGGAAGGGAAGTTAAAAGGCATGTACGATGTCAGATATTATAATCCTTATCATAATTAAACATGATATAAAAACTTAGAGCTCCCACTGTAGCATCGTCCGATTAGCCATAGCAGCATAAAGTTACGTTAAATGAACAAACAACAACAATCCTCCTACAATAATATACCCTAATATATATATTTTTTTTAATGGTAACCTCTGGATAGTATTAGATACTTAATTATTTCTAAGAATACGGCTATATAATTTCTCGTTTAATTAATTATCTAAAAACTACATCTCGCATCCGCTTTGTTATAAAGAGATTACTGAGGGCTTATAAAGTATTAATGCGAAATCCAGTTTAAAGCGAGGATGGCTATTCCTGTGTCCGGCTTCCTCCCACCGCTCTGCCGCTGAGGGTCATAGAGCGAATAGAATCTTATTAAAATATTTATCTGGCAATTAACCATTTCTGAAACTCTCGCTATAAGAAAGATCTGCTAATGTATGCTCCCTTTTAATATCCCTCCTGCCTCTGTACCCTCCAGGAAACCAGGAAACCTTTGAACAGAGATAATTTAGATAGGACAAACGAGAAAACAATTAAATAATTTATGCTTCTCAGAACTTGCTTCTTTAATACCCCTAGGGTACGACTTTGTGCATTAATAGAGACTAAGTTACATATCTTTTATTAAATAATTTAGTTTTTATATTTTTTATTAATAAACGCAATCATATTCTTTGAACTACAATAGACTTGACAAACTTTTAGTGATAGTTGGGTTGCTTTACAGATTTTGAAAATCTGCTGTGGAAGATAAATTATTTGACATGTAGCGACCTTAAGTGATCTGAGAACATCCTCCTGCTCACCCGGCCCCTCAATTTATTGAGTGCTCATAATTGGGAAAAATCTGGCGCTAGAGTGTGGTCTCGACCATTTCATCTTATTTGAGTATCGTTATTGTAATGCGAATGTACAAAACTTATAAGTAAGCTTAATTCGCTAGATAATGCATGAGTAATCAAAAAGTGATTGAACATACAAAACTGTTATCTGAAATACCGTCATGATCGATAAAGTGATAGATGAGAACTCGGAAGAATTTGGTTCATAAGTAATTATTTTAAAGAAGGTTCCGTGTTCAAATCTGGTTCTAATAAATGAATTATTCAATCTGTTAACAAACTCAAATAGATCATGAATCCTACAGGCCCTCCTGAGACTCACCCAGCCTTTAGTGGCAGAAAATGGTTGAGTATGAACTCAGTGAAATGATCTCCTTGCCCAACCGTTCACCAAAGAAACAGTACAGACTCTACCATGCACTGAACCCAAGACCCTTCTTGAGTTGCATTTTTTGCAACTTTTTTTTTTTTCAGACTGCCGTTAACAAGGCAAATATTTTTCTTACAACTGTTGACAGACTTTACAGCACAGTTCAATTATTCGGTAGTTTCGGTTATACAAACAAACTGTAACTGTAATAAATTATATTTTTTAATTTATTTTTATTAATTGTTATTTTTATGGTATTTATTTTTAAATATTTTTGTTTTAAAATAAAAAACAAAACAAAAATATTTAAAAATAATTATAAAAATAACAATTAATAAAAATAAATTATCAATAATATATTGACGTATGTCAACAAGATCCTAATTAAAATAATGTTCAATGAACATTCATTCCCGTGTATACATCGCCAAAATCGGGAGAACCCGTAAACTATTATATATCAATCAAACCGGAACAAATTAACTTTAAACATACATCACCCCAAGAAATCACAAAATTAAAAAATCACCCGGACCCGATAATATTCCAGCAATAGAAATAAAACACCTATCTAAGAAAACTATAATATATATTACCAAAATCTTCAATACTTGCCTCAGATTAAATTACTTCCCGAATATTTGGAAAAGAGCAAAAGTAATAGCCGTACCCAAACCACATAAAGACCCGGAAATTACATCCAATTATAGACCCATTAGTTTACTTAACATCTTGTCTAAACTGTACGAAAAAATAATAAAATATCGACTGGTCCAGCATTTAACAGATAAAAATATACTAATAAATGAACAGTTTCGCTTTCGGTATTTTTACTCTACAACCGGTCAATTGGCGAGAGTAGTTGACATCATCACTAAAAATTTCAACCTAAGAAAGCATACAGGCATGATCCTCATTGACATAGAAAAAGCATTCGACAGGATTTCCCCTCAGTTCCTCATCCACAAATTAATACAATACAATATTCCAAGGTACTTAATTCTAACAATATACTAATTTTTAAATAACAGAACATTCTTTATTTCATCAAACAATAAGCATTCAACAATTAGAACAATTGCGGGTCTACCACAAGGTTCCTGTCTCAGCCCAATATTATTTAATTTATTTATTAATGACATTCCAAAAATCAGTAATGTAGATATCGCACTGTTCGCCGATGATACAGCAATACTATCATCATCGTATAACATAACCACAATAATTAAAAGGCTACAGGAAGCATTTTGCAAGACTAACAAATATCTGAAAAAATAGGGACTGAATTTAAATACTGACAAAACCGAAGCTATAATTTTCACAAAACGAAGATCTAAACTCCCCTCTACCTAAATATTTAGGAATCTCTTTAGACCGCAAACTAATATTCAACCATCATATAAACAATAAACTAAATAGTGCCCGTAGAATATTATATAAAATGTACCCCTACTTCAACAAAAAATCAAGACTATCGGAAAAAATAAGAAAATATTATATAAGGGAGTCATTAGGCCCATGGTAACTTACGCTTGGCCAGTCTGGAGTTTAGCTAGCAAAACACACATAAAAAAAAATACAGACCTTCCAAAACAAATGTCTAAGAATCATAAAAAAACTATCCAATATATACTCAAATCACCACAATGCACAATGAACTAGATATCCCAACAATACATGAATTTATACACCGACAAACCCTCAGATTCTTCACCTCATGCCAACTATCAGACAACATACTCATTCAAGAAATAGGAAATAATACAAAAACAACAACACCAAAATACAGACACAAACGAACAAAACACATTCTACTATAAATAATATATATTTTGAAATGAGTTCTTCTTTAAATTATTGTTCTTATATGCTATATAATGTAGTATATAATAATAATGTATATAAAAATGTTTTGTATGTACTCTTATAAATGTATATATTTTGTATAAAATCCTATGTACTTCTTTTTTCTGTTGGGTTTTTTAAATTTTTACCAACAACAAAAACTTATTAACCAAACAACCATGTATGCAAAATCATTCTCATTGTAAGGGATTATCCCACCAATGTTTAAAATGTATGTATATAATTTAAAATAAAATAAAATTAAAATCTCAAAAAAAAAAAAAAAAAAATGGGAGAAAATGGGGATGTAGGATCGGTGAAGAGAACGGATTTGTCTGACTTGGATACGACCCCTGGTAGCTCAGTGGCTTAGAGGACTGCTAAGGAGAATCAGACGACCCGGGTTCGAATTCCGGCCAGGGCAAATCTTTTCTCATCAAAACAAATTTTTTTTTTTAATAATAAATATTTATTTAAGAAATCAGACAAATATCATATAAGTATATTCTACTCTAAGACATAATAAATTATATAATATACTATTACTTGTATAGTTAATAAAGGGACTAGTCACAGAATAAATAAAGAAATTATTATTATTATTACAAAACTGGAAGATTGTAATTATGTTACATCCATCTGCCCATCGTCCCATACAGTTTATGTCCATTGTCAGTTATCATTGTCCTCGGAAATCACCCTCACTCTGAAGATTCCTTCAACTCTGCCATTGTCCCTCATTCTATTAATTTCTTCTTCCCCTCCTGAAAAACTGGAAGTTCATTTATTAATTTAGATTTTAACATTTTTTTCCTGTTCTTTGGTATTTTCCTCAGTGGAATAAACCTATTTCCCTTTTGAAAATCAAAGAAACAGATAAAGGAATATTCCATCCAATTATATACGATCCGTAGAATTTGATATCTTTATAATCACTGTTCCAGTTACATCTTATAACAAGTTACAGAGACGCCGTTTGATCCAGGTAAAGATTCCTGATCCGTTACAACTTATATCCGTTACTTTTGTACCAGTCACAGCTACTCGTCACGGTTGCCGTTACTAGTTAGCCGAGAGGCGTTATAACAATCGTCCAGGTGAAAACAGATCAATATCAGGGCCAACGCCCATTGACCCCAACGTCGCCTATACTGGAACCACTTATGGGAAGGGGCCTCTTTGGAGTCCATATTTGATGTTTTATTATTAAAGTGCAATTTAATTTTATTTGTTATTATTTTTTTTATTGGTGAAGCTTGTAATCAGGAAGCATTGACTGATTCTAGTATTTCCAGTACTTTAAACATATTTACTTAAATCGTTAGTTGATGAAAAAAAAACCAAAAAACGGTACCTCTACAACTCGTGAATGGGTCTGGGGTGCAGTACATGGTAGAGACTGTACTGTTTCGTGGACACCAGTTCTGCAAGGAGGTGACTTGTCCTAGGTCACGCTCAACCGCCAGGTTTTCCCCCTTATTTTGGGCACCCTATTTTTATAATATTTAATAGAGTCTGAGTGAGCACCAGGAGGGTCTTAGATCCTCAGATAGAACAGTCTAAATACAATTCTTGCCTGCAGTGGGATTTGAAACAGGATTTACGGCATGGCAACTCAGTGCTCTACCATTGATCCAGTCCACTCCCTTAATAGCAATAAAATATTGTTTATAATCAATAGAACCATAAGAAACCGAACAAATCAATACTAATTACAATACTGATGACTATTAATAACAGAATTAATTTTTTGAATTAATTGATGTTTTAGTTATATAAGTTATTGTATAAAGCCTTCTCACTGTGCTTGAAATATTAATTTTATTTCATATTATGTTTATTTTTATATTCGTTAAATTTTATTTTTTTTAATTTTGTAATTCATGATTACAAATTTTATTTTTATTTTATACTCACATGTAAATTAACAATTTTGTCAAACTGTAAGTTTTGAATTTCTTGTTAGCTTATACTAAAATGTATTAGAATGTAATTCTATAAACTGATCTGTAACTATAAAAATCGCATGTAATGGCATGCAATATGCTTATTTAAGCATGGAGCATGTCCTAATATTAATAAACGGTCCCTCCATGAGGTTACTATGGGGGGAAAAAAGATAAAAAAATATATATAAACACGTACATACATGAATATATTTATACATTTCTTTGTAAAAAACTTGTCTAGACAATTTTCATATAATATAAAAGATTTCCTGCTGATGGATGGAAGAAATAAATAGTCATTACCAAATTAATGTTTCTAATGAAGCTTCATGGGGACGACCTGTTGTTTCGTGGTTAGTATAACATCCTACTAAGCCCAAGATCCCGGCATGTGGCCCGAGGGTTTTCTAAAGGGAGTAAGAAATACTTGCTTATGCCGTCCTTCGGAAGGGACGTTAAACGGGGGTCCCGAGACTGTACGATGTCACGTTCTCGTTAAAAATCCCTATACCAATTAAACCTGGATAGGCAAAATTTAGAGCTCCCACTGTAGCATCGTCCTATTAGCCATAGCAGCGTAAAAGTGACGTTAAATAAACAAACAAGAAGCTTCATAGGGAATATAAAAATAGGTTATAATGTTAACATTGGTCATCCAATTAAGATCCCTAGTATTTTCTATGCTCACGGAATAAATATGTCAGTAACAGTTTTTGTTCTTTTTGGATAACCATTTCACCGATTCTAAAAACAACTCAATTTATCCTTTGTATTCACTCTTCCACATTTGTTGAATCTGATGAATGTTAGTATCTTCTTATTGGCTAAGATTTGGGCTGATTTTTTTTTTTAATTATAGCTCTTCTTTGATCTTTATTCTTTTTGCTTTTATATGGTCAACTTAGAAAGTCAAGCCTTCCAGAATGGACATTTTTTTTTGTTTAGTTTTGTCTGTGGCTCTCCTTGTAGACATCAGCACATTTGTCAGTTATATTGATATAATTCTACTTAACTATCTAATTAAGAGAGTTATCATTAGATAAGTTTGCTACTTAGCAAATATATCTCGAACTTGGGTTCTAGAGATCCATAACTCTGCAATCTACGTATTAAGCTACCTCGCTCCCGATAAACACAGAAAACAGATTTAAATTATTTTAGTTATGATTTTAAAAATAGAATAAAAATAATAATTAAAAACAGCAAATCAACTAAGCGGAAAAAGAAATCTTTAAGATGTTTTGAAATCGGTTATAATTAAAAATTCCCTTTGATAGTTGCTGAGGTCAAGGCTCAGAGAAAGAGAGCAGAAGACTACAAAGCCTCCCTATTAAAGTCTTTCTTTTGATTCTCCCACCATCAAAAGAACTCCCAGAAGAAGGTTCAGAATAAAAGTGGCGCGCCCTATACCGAGATCTGGGTAATTAATCTCCTTTGAAAAGAAGGTGGGGTAGGGAGATTGTTGTAATTTCCACTTTGCTAATGTTTACTTAATTTGTTGGTAATTACCGAGAGATTTTTTTTTAAGACTTTGTTCGAAGCGGTTCCTTTCTCGAAGGCCACGTCTTAAAAAAAAAACAATGTCCCTCTTCCTTTAATCTCACCATAATAACGACGATAATTCCGTATTCAATTAAATTTAGAAAACGATTTAATGTATAAATTCCATCAGCTTCTGAATAGATTGAATGTATAAATAATTATATAAAAAAATCTATTAAAATTATTAATAGAGGGATAAAATGTGTTGTTATTTTTGAAAGTGGTATAAGTCCGTTAGAATCTAAAAAAAATCGTTTATTCTGTGTAATAACTTTAATTATTATTGTTTCATATTATTTATTTAAAAGGTGTATAGCAATAAAACATCACTCCTTGCTTACTGAAAAGTGTAAAAACACAACGTTCGACCATAATATTAAATTAATTCAAATATCTGGAAACATGAAAAAATGACTGAAAGAAAAAACAGATCAAATAATTAGTAGAATTCAATTAAAAACATTCCATAAATAATGCCTTGATCCTCTATAAAAAAAGTAAAATTAATTATCACATCGATAAAAATCAAACGCATCATATCTCACATCAACATCTAAACAGACACAATAATCATTCTGAGACAGCGACCAATTATTTCCCAATGAAGCCTGAAGTTTTAATATTATTGTTTGTAAATATGGATAATAAAAAGAAAACCTGTACCACTACAACCCGTGAACGGGTCTGGGGTTCAGTACATGGTTGAGACTGTATTTTTTCATGGACAATGGTTCTGCAAGTGACGTCCTAGGACACGGTCAACCACCATATTTCCTCCCCTCATTGTAGGTACCCTATTTTTATAATATTTTATAGAGTCTGGGTGAGCCCCAATAGATCCTATATGATCCATCTCCGGCTCCAAACAGCCATGATGATCCATAAACCTGGGTAGGCAAAATTTAGAGCTCCCACTGTAGCATCGTCCGATTAGCCATAGCAGCATAAAGTGACGTTAAATTAACAAACAAACAACCTCCGAAACTGAGATGGTTTACATAAATGTGGAATTTTTAAACTAAATTAATCATTTAAAATTTTAAGATCTTTTGCTTTTTTATCCATATTTTTTTGAATAATATTGTTGAATTAGGCATTCCACTTGGGGAAATTAATTCCTCATTAAGTCCTGGGGTCTACTTTTCTATTGAGATTATTAAGCCTATCTTCCAATGAGGTGTTAAAAAATACAAAAATGTAATTTTTTGGGGTGTGAATGTAGAAAAGTATCAAACATTTTGACTGAATCCATTTATCTGACATTTTGCAGTACCGATATAAAACTTTGAGAAACAATAACCAATATATCGCTGCCTTAGTTAAAAAATGTGTTAAGTCCAAAATTTTCAAAAATGGGTTTTGCTATATAAATAATATTGTAAAGTTGTGATCAGGAAGTCATTGATCAAATAATAATATAAAATTACTTGAGAAGATGTGAAGGTTACAAAAATATATTGTGTGCTAAAGCTTTTTTTTTTTTTTAATTTATTTATTGATATTTACAACTGTATTAAAAAATACATCAAGTAAATAGGCTATGTAATACAAAATTACATGAGTTAATGGCAAGTTGAGAAACTACCCACTGGTAGTACTCAAATCACTAGTTCAACAAGAAGGTCACGTGGCCATCTTCTTTTCAGACGCCTCGGAGGATTATCTGGAATCGAAGAGGAAGCTAGGTTTGAAACTTAGAGGGTTTGAGTGGGAATGAAGTTTGTTATGAAAGGATAGATACCGGGTTTGGGCCAAATCAGCAACAAATGGGACATTAAGGTCGTTATGGATGACTTTATTCTTAACAAAATAAGGAACGTTGAGGATTGTGCTAAAACTTGAAATGTATTTTTTTTTTTTTTATTATCAAATTTGGCTTCTGTAAAATCTGTTTTTCGGCACTTATGTAAACTAAGGCATCGATATTTTTTACATCATAATCATTATATCATAAAAAAAAAAAAAAAAAAAAAATTGACAAGAACGACTAACTACCAGATCGGAAACAGGAACCGTGTACATTTTAATTAACAGGCTGTCCGTGAGTGAAGTAGGCTTACACAGATATTCCTTGTTATCTTCTTTTATATTTATTATTATGGGAGCGGATTGGCTCAGTGGTAGAGCACTGAGTGGCCATGCCGGAAATCCTGGTTCGAATCCCGCTGCAGGCAAGACTTTTGTTTAGTCTTTTTGCAGCGGTAGATGGATCATATATGATCTAGGACCCTCCCGGGGCTCAGCCAACCTCTATAAAATATTATAAAAATAGAGTACCCAAATTAATCTGGCAGTTGAGCGTGATCTAGGACAAGTCACCATCTTGAATAACTATTGTCCATGAAACAATACAGTCTCTACCATGTACTGAACCCCAGACCCATTCACAGGTTGTAGTGGTAGAGTTTTTTTTAATCTTTATTATGGCTATATTCGTTTTTATCTAAAGTGAAGCTGATTGTTATTATTATTCATTTGGAATTTGCTGAGCCCTCCTCAGGTAGTCAGCTCCCACTTGCAATACCTTGCAATTTCGCCGCCTTGTAGATGTCATAATAACCTCCTTTTTTAATTTTTTAAAAAGTGATTTCATTATAGGATAAAATATTGAGCATTTTTGGCAGTGTGTTAGTAATAAAATACACTCAAAGGTACATTAAATGCTAACACCAGTACCTCTGCCCATCAAATATTAGTAAAATACCTTATCCATCTTCAATCAATGAGAAATACCAAACAATAATCTCGGCTATACTTTATCGGCAAGTAGCTTTGGCGGTGTGAAGTTCCCGATAAGAAAATAATTGAAGCAGCTTGCCAAAAGCAATTACGCGCCCTAATTGATATACTTTCGCAGCTAGATAGGAAAGATCACGAACCGCTGTAGGATTAGCATAAGACACGGTGGGGGAACCCTGTCTTGATTTGCATGGGATCGGCTGTTGTTAGCTTAGGAATCATAGCCACTATGCAACATACCATACAAGTAATTATGCGAGATATATACTAATGAGAACATAACAATTAGTACAATGTATGTGTTATCATATGTATTATAATGTATCATAATGTAATATATTTCATAAATGGAGCTGTGTATATAGGAAGATGTGTAGTTGAGGACTTTGATGCGTGGCCTGTAGGCCACTTACTGAAGGGCCCGGTTTCAAATCCTGCTATAACAAAACAATCAATTTATATAATTACAGTCATAACTAAACCCAGTGGAATCCGGGGACACTCCTGGGGCTCGTCCAGGCTCTAAAAACTAGGTACCCTTACTTAATTTGTACAAAAACCTGGAGAATGAGCACCTCCCTGCTCGACAGCTGTCTTAGAAATCGTAGTCACAAACAGGTACTGAACCTAAGACAGGAGAAACATGCTAAGGATTCTGGCATCTTACTTCATATTTCGTATATTCTTTTTCTCTCCTCTGTATATTTTGTTCCAGATTTCTTCAATTCTCCCTTTTCAGACATTAGTATCAACTCTTTAACACTGTTTACTAAACAATTTCTGTCCATAATATCTCTTGGTACTATTTAAACTTTTTGTAATTCTCTTTTAACTTCGTTAACCCATGGTTTCGTTGGCTCGAGTCATTGTACGTAAGCAAGAATTCTATTAGTGAGTCTTGGGGAAGTCCGATAACGTGTCCATACAATTTTATCGTATTCTTCTATCTGCTCCCAGGTTTAAAATATTTTTTATGAGTTTTTCTTAACATTCTTAATTAATGTTCGGTCTACACTCGAGCTGTACCCCACCTAAGCTTTCTTCCAACGAAAATTTTCTTTTATTTCGTTCCATTTCCTTTTATCTTGTACATCTTCTTCCCTCAGACCAACACCGTGCATACTTTCCTCAATTTCTTCTATCCTTATTTTCCGTGAAAATAAAATTAGATAATCTTTCGTGACTCTACTGAGAAGTCATATCATACTTATCTCTTTTTTCCTATGTCTTGTAGGGTTTGCACTAACTCTCTGATTTCAACAAAAGTTCTTTTTAGTTTGGACACTATTTACTATTATGCTTTCAATTAAGGACTTGTAAATGAGCTTCGTTGTACCTTTGGTCGCATTACAGCTCCAAAAAACCGAGCTTTACCCCACAATCTCTCAATATAAGTATTTATATTGATCTATGTTTATACATCACTGCCTCAATCTAACAACTCCGGTTCGATAAACTCAGCCAAGAACAAGATTGAAATAACAATTGGAAGGAAAATATGGGAGTGCCTTGTACATGACCAGCTCCCCCGAGATCACCCAAAAGGCGAAGCTGTCGTGAGGTTCAGACTTATCACAGGCCATGATTACCTCCAGGCACATCTCCACAGAATGGGTATCGCAGAATTTGATATTTACCCCATATGCCTTTCTGGTTTAATGACTTACGACATTACTATGGTCTTAAAAATGTTCCAAACAATGATGACGATGCATTTATTGGGAGGCTCGTCGGCGTATGGCAGAAATACCACGTGCTGGCATTGGATAAATAAAAAAAGTTTATACTTATGTACATATTTTTATATATGTATGTATATACGAATATACCTTGCATATATATATATATATATATATATATATATATATATATATGCAATTTAGACCCAATACATTTTAAAATAGCGTTCACAAGATAGAAAGGCGGTGACAGAGGCTTCAGAAAGCCTAACGAACGGCAACTGTCAGGCCAGAGAGAAGTTATTCAAGCAAAATATTCTCTCCTCTGCAGCAGGCGACAAAGAAGATTGCGATTGCCGAAATGAACTCCTTCCAAGTCGAGACCTTTGAGACTTTTTAAATAATGCAACTTCATAGGCCGCCTAACAAACTCCTTCATGATTTACGGGCCAATTGTTCATTTTAGACCTGCGCAAAAGTAGCCAAGGGGGAAAGGGTTAAGGTCCCCCCAAGTGGAAAATTTCTTCCTCGGAAGAAAAGTATTTTCTTTTTGAAGGCTTATTTTAATATTTTCTTATTTAAGGGGATGATATAAATCTTGTTTTCAATTTCCTCATTTCGGACGGCTGTTGTGGAACAAGTTTTTTTTTTTTTTTCTGTGGAAGGTTATTTTAACAACGTCGTTATTTCTTCCCTTCAAGCAAGTTTATTTTCTACTTATCCGCCAGATATTAGGTTATCCTTTTAGTAAATATGATAAAATTAACTTTGAGCCAACAGTTGAAAGGAAGTAAATAAAAGTTCCTAGTAAGTAATTGAATTCTTTTTAATATTCTATCTGAGCTTCAAAAAGAAATGATAAGACATCAAAGAACAACTTATTAAAATGTCTTTAAAGTAATAATGTGGGACGTTTGTGTTGGTATCATTTATAGGATTTTTTTTTTCTACTGAAGAAATTAAAATTGTGCTGAAATACCATATCTAAAAACAACCTTAAGTAAAAAAAACACGTATTTTTGATGAACTAAAATTCCGAAAGAAGTGAACATTGAAGGTTATTAAAAAAAAAAATATGAAGGCCATTAAAAGAAACTGCTCGGCGTTTCAGGCTGCTGCAAAACTTACCAGACAGACCTTCTAAGCCCCATATCAATTACAAAATATTCATATACATACCTATTCTAAGAACTGTTTGGACTAACGGAGTATAGCTTGGGGGCTACACTAAACCATTAAATTCCTCCCTCATCCAATTCTTACAATTCAAAATCTTCCGTAAAATCCTTAATGGTCCTTACTTTGTTACGAATAAAGTAATCAATGCCCTCAAGGACCTTAATGTCCCATTTGATGCTGATTTAAAAAATTTTAACCCGAACTCGATTCCAGTCTTTTCATTAATAACATTATTGCCACTGAAACCCTCTAGATTCAAACCTATCCGATTCTTCAACTCCTGATAATTCTCCGAGGCATCTGAAAAGAATATGGCCTTGTGGCCTAAGTTGAATTTGTTATTTGAGCTCTACCACAGGGTAGTTTCTCTACTTGTCTTTATTCATGCCATTTACTTGTTGTATTGTAATAAAACCGTTGTAAATTTCAATGAACACATTAATAAAATCAATAAACAATAATTGGCATTATAGTTTTCGAATTGATATTGTAATAAATATGGTCTGGGTGAAGGTGAAATAAATAATTCCTTAAATAGTGATAAGCTGTTTCGAATCTCATTGCAGGTCTCCTTCAGGGCTAGAAAAATAAGATACAAAAATATTTAAAATTTGAAATGTAAGTCCTAAAAATGGGTTTATTACTTCTGTTTCAGATAGATCAAGGTTCACCCCCATACTTGTGACCTACACTACAATTTTTAAATATATTGTCTATTCAGCCTTGAAGAAGAACTGCATTGTGGGTCGAAATGACCGTTCTTAATAAAAAGTTTATCACTAATTCAAAAGATATTTACTTTACCTCCATCTAGACCCTCAATCATTTAGGAACTATTTGAAAAATGTCTACTACCTGGATGTGTCCTATTTATACATGTTTATTGGGAGCGGAGTGGCTCAGTGGTTGAACTCTAGTTGCCATGCCGGATATCCTGGTTCAAATCCCGCTGCGGGCAGTTACTTTTATTTAGTCTGGTTGCAGCCGGAGATGGATCATATAGGATCCAGGACCCTCCTTGGAGCTCACCCTGCCTCTATGAAATATTATAAAAATAGGGTACCCATAATAAAGGGGGGGGAACCTGGAGGTTGAGCGTGACCTAGGAGAAGTCACCTCCTTCCAGAACCTTTGTCCACGATACAGTACAGTCCAAACCATTTACTGAACCCCCAGACTCGTTCACGGGTCGTAGTGGTACAGGTTTTTTTTTTTTTTTTTTTTTATACATGTTGATTATAACTTATTGATAAAAAAAGTTTTAAAGCAAAATCAGGAAATTTCTGAGGCAGAAAATCTAATCACAAGTATTTTTGAAATCGATAAGTTTACCAAGACCATGATCCATGACCTAAAGAATCATGCTTAAAATATGGCTTTGCTTCCTTATGGATTGTATACTTCACTACCACCATCTTTTATAAGAGAAGATGATTGCTTATGATCTATAGTGAAAGTAAATTATCGATAGGCTATCCAGTTAGTTCTTTGTATAAATCGCATTTAAAAATAAATACATTTTTCATCCTTCACTTTAAACCTCTGATAATTGGAATAAACCTAATGAACTTCCCCTTTGTATAAAAAAATATTACACATTATTATATATTTGCGGAAAATAATACTTCAATATATCTTTTCAAGTATATTTTAGAAGATAGAAAACCTAATACTAGAAAATTATTACTAGTATTTACTCTATGGAAACACAGCATTGCTTATTTGAAAAAAAAAAAGTGTTTATTTAATTTTTTTTTTAGTCTCTAAGAAAACATCTTCCAGTATTAATAATATCAATTTTAATTATAACCATTGAAAAACTTTAGGATCAACAAAAATCACCATTACCACCTCATGGCCACCTCAAAAGATAGAAGCAAATCTGCTAGGGAAAAGGATTACCTTTCACCTTTATTTACAATCATAAATTAAAAGCAAACAACTTACCCCCGCTCTTTTCTCTCCACAGGAAGAGGGGATGTGCAAAGGGAAAGGCGGGAAGGAACTCATTGAATTAATTATTGAGCCGGGCCCTAGGCGAAGAGTAAATCTGAAAGAAAATTAGAAAAGATACGGCCCGGAAAATATTTGATCTTTCACTCCTTCATCCATCTCGCCATTAAAAATTAAAGATGTCTGACTCTCATCTCCTTCTGCCTTTATGGACCTTAGGGGATTGTTCCCGGTGATCAACCTCGGCTTAAAGATATGATAATTACTTTCCATCGTTTCTAAGCGTTGCTCATTAATTCAGGTACAATAAATGTCGAAAAACAAACAGAAATTGAACTATATAAAAATATAGATGTGATGACGATTAAATGTTATAATTAAGATAGTGATACTTTTATTAAGATAAATTATAATATTACGTGGAAAAATGTAGTCAGCGATCGAGGCGTTGCTATTCCATCTAGTTCTCACGCGCGATATATTTAGACATTGTATATGTGTAAAGGAGCGAACCTACTTTTGAATTGTTTTGAGAATGATATTCATTTCATCAAAAGAGGTTACGGATTATTAGTTTTAATCATTTTTATGTTTTAAAAGAGAACATTTTCTTTACTTATTTTTCACATTTTTATTTTTAATTTAATAATTTAAACGGTTTTTTTTCATAATTGCTTAGAATAATTTAATTTAAAACGTAATTTTATTTGAAAAGCAAAAGAGAAATCGATCGGCTTTTGTTCGCTCCGGCTAGATCAAGACAGGCAGTTTTGGCACGAGCTTCTTAACGTGCACATCTTAAGTTATAGCTCAGAGTTGTTTTTGTGAATTTGAAGAAGATACTAAGTCACTGCCCACCTGCAGGTGTAATTAGTTTAAAACTCGTCATCGATTCGACCAATTCGAATTGAACCAGTCGATCATCTCAACCTCTATTGTCTCAACTTCCAGTCGTTGACGAAAATCTTCTGTCGTCTCAACATCCAGCTCGCCCCCCGCCGAGAATCTACTATCTACTGGAATCTACTTAAATTGTTTTGTTTTTTAATTCAATCAATTGTTTATTTTTTTTCTATTATCAAAAGTGTTAGTTATTTAATCTATAAAAGTGATTCATGTTATTAAATTAATAAAAGGTTACAATTCAAATGGCATTTCTGGTATAATTGAATCAGAAATTTATTTTTCCTTATCCATTTCTCATCGGAAGGTCCTACCATTTCGAGATTGCTCAAACATACGGTATATAGTGGAATGGATCCGCTAGAGCGCAGCAGCGGACAGAGACCACCCTGGACATTGCGCCGGCTAAAATTAACATATAATGAGCTAAATTTTTTCTATTAATGTTGTTTTTTAAAACAGATACACTCCAGGTGAAATGAAAGATAAATTTCAAAGGTAGGAGTCTTATATAATGTTGTCTGACTATATTCTGGGTATACCAAGGTAGATGTTTCATTGTAAATATTCTAAGGGACTTGTTATAGAATAAATAGAGAATTTATAAGTTAATAATACATAATAAAACTTGTATTCATTTACTGGAGCATTCTTAGAGTGGTAAGATTTTACATGGGTAAAACAAACAGTTAGACACGTAGAGGAACTAGAGACACTTAGGTCTCGATAGTATATATTTGAGCGACCCAGCCCTGGAAATTTACGAGGCAGTCCTTTGAGGTTAAGGTTAAGGTTTTACTGCCACTGTTGGAGTGGAGAGTGGAGAGTCTACTTATTGCAACTGGCTCTGGTTTTAATACCACTTTCTTATTCAATTCAACGTTAAAATTAGCTTCATTTCATTTTCACTGTAATTAAAATATTATTAAGACAAGCGTGAGAAAAAAAAACCCCTGAAATTATTGAAACAATAGGATAGAGTTTGATCCTTTGTTGTGTTGGGATGTTTTCTCTCGTTTTGCTTTGAGGTTGGGGCGTGCTTTTTTTTTCATGTTTATTGTACCATCCCTTTTCTGTCCTGATGATATCTGTATATTGGCAGCTATTTTTGTTTTAGAAACTCAAGGATTTTTTTTTTGGTATTTTTCCATATATGTCTTAATTAGTATTTAAGTGGCTTCTGAGCCTTTTTTTATATCACGTTATTTACGAATTTAAAGAAATGTTCTGAATTTCTATTATTTTTTACTGTTTCTTGGAGAACTGTTGTGCAGGGAGGTGATTTTCCCTAGATCTCGCTCACCACTCTATTTGGAGTACGTAATAGAGGCTGGGTGAGTCCCAAGAGGGTCTCATAAGATCTACCCTAGGCTGTTAAAAGGTTAAATAAAATCTGTCAAAGCCGGATTTTAACCTGGCACGGCAACTCAGCGCTCTACCACTTAGCTACTCCGCTCCCATCGAATAATAGAATTAATAAATAAACTTTAGGTCGTGAAACCTCTACAACCATGACCTATCATTAGAAAAAAAAATATTATTTAGTTATTTTCCACCGGTTACGGTAACTAACGTGACTGTCTTCTTTTTTTCAGGCATTTTGTTTATAATTTTAAAAAATATCTATATACCCTTGATTTTTAAGGCTGGAGTAAGAGACCCAAACAACGGCTAATTAACATTCTATCGGCCTCAAGGGTTTGTTTTATTTACATTGTTTTTTAAAGTAACAATATAACAGAGAATTAAAAAAAAAAAATTGAGTTCCAAGGACACAACTGAATGCATCCGTTCACTTCAAAATAATAATATAGGAGGAACGTTATAGTAACATGGTAAGACCTCGCACATTTCCCGCCATTTCTCTGAATCAGTGTTGCCACGGGATCAATAACTAATTCTTGACGTAATTAACTTTGTTGCAAATATGTGGATTGACCCTTTTAAATACTAAGTAGTACTATATATTCCATAAGAGAAATTATGACCGATATAATACAGATATATAAAAATAAATAAAAGTTATTGAGAACTTAACTGTCCAGTTAGTTACTGTCCCACTGCTACAGCAACTAACGGGATACCATTATCTTTCCAATGATCACTTATCAGCTTTTCCTACCAATCAGTTCACAGCACATAATATTTACGCCTCATATATGTAGTTTATTCAGCAAGTTTAGTTTTTGTAAATAAGCATTACTAACGGAGATAAGTAGGTGGCTAAGTTGGAAGTAGTGATGTGCCGGATCATTAACGATGTATATCTGCGGATACGGATCCGGATACGGATAATTCGTGTTAAGATCCGCGGATACGGATACGGATCTTAACTTTTTTACTCAATCGATGTCCGTGTGCGTGACCTTGATAGTTGTCGCCACTTGACGCTTTGTGTGACAGATAGGACAGTAGGTTAGGAATATTTTTTGAGTTTTCGAATTGCACTGGGCGACATAGATAACAAATGTGTTTGGTAGTGAGTTATAAAATTCGCAACAAAGAAGTTTTTCTTTAAACCTTGAAAAGATTGCCTGAGTCAAATGTTAAATGTCAATAGTTTTTCAATGATACCTAATGACCTTTATTCAGGGTTATTTTAAATTAACTGAAAACCACTTGGGTACGTGTTAGTAACACTATAAACATGAACTTTTGTTCTGGACAAACATCGAAAACGAAAATAAAATTGCGTTTTTCCATACAAACTAAGGTCAGTTGATCGGTCACTTGAATGGAGGACTGATTTTTTTATTTCGAAGTTGGCCAGAACAAAAGTTGCTGTTTATAGGGTTACTATCACCTAAGAGTTTTGCAGTGAATATAAAATACCCATTGAGTGAAATTTCATTTATGTATTGAAAATTAATAAGGTAAAAGATCCGCCAAAAAGTTACGTATATGGATCTTCCTTTTTCCTCGGATATCCGCGAATATCCGACACATCACTAGTTGGAAGTGACATATATATTACAAATCTTGCAGTTCTTGCCTTTTCTCTTGTTCAGCAAATACACAGATTCATAAAAACTGTTGTCATTATAAGAGAAAATGATTGTTGAAGTGAGAGAGGATACTTTCTCTAAGAGCTCTCTGGACTGGATATTACTTTACCCGCTCTATCTGGCTATATTTAAAGTGACCTAGAGGGCTTTTTGTGTAGCTTGAGGGAAGGTTTATTGATTGATATTATCTCATGTGTGGTTAACAGGAGGCAGGTATTACCGTAGCTCCTCCCGGCCAGCTCAAGCCTGCTACTGATTATTTAAGCTCTAAAACAGCACAGTCTACTTGTTCTTTCTTTTACAGTATGCAACATAATTTTTTTTCTGCCTACTGTATACATGTTTCAATCTTCCCATATGTTTTAAACATTATAACGAAGAGTTTTTATCATATTCAAGTGTACATATCATTTCAAATACACTTATTTAGTAACAAAACGATTGATTATATGCATATATATATAATAAAAATAATAGAGAAAAAATTGAGTCAATTATCTGTCATCTGTCATTTTATCACAGTTTTGTAAGAAATCCAAAGATGATTTCAAATAATAACTATCCTTTTGAATTTTCGGTTTTGCTTCTACGCGCCGACAATTAGCCTGTTTTTAATGATATTTTGTCCACGTCATCTTGGAGAACCTCTGTTATTATTTTCCCACTGTAAAATTTTCAAATACGCTTCTGTTTGAAGTGGAACATTATATGAAAGATGGTTCGTTTAGTTTCAGATTAACCCTTATCATTTCATAACATAATAATAATAGAAGTAGTATGATTTTGTCAGTTAGTTGAAAGAGCGGAGTGGCTCAGTGGTAGAGCACTGAGTTGCCATGCCGAAAACCCTGGTTGAATTTCAGCTGCTGGTAAGACATTTATTTTATTTTATTAGCAGCCGGAGATGGATCATATGGGATCTAGGATCCTCCTTAGGGCTCACCCAATAAAGTGGGTACCCAATTAAAGGGGGAAAATCTGGCGGTTCAGCATTATCAGGGAGAAATCACCTCCCTGTAGTGGCACAGGCATTTTTTTGGCAATTCCACCACTTGAATATACAGCAACCTAAGCCTATTTAAATATTCTTGTTTTCAACATTTTATGTTTTATTTTTACACCGATTTTCATTTAATTGTGATTTTTATTAATTTATTAAAAATAATATCTAAAGATATTAGTTTCACTGCACTATTTCGCTTCACAAGTGATACTGATCAATTTGATTTGACTTCTTCATTGATACAGTTAATCTGATGAACAGACTTTATGTAATTACTAAACCTTATTTATTTATAAACCTTATTTATAAACCTTATTTAACGGCAGTTTCGACTAAATTTCCTTAACTGTAGGTATCCACTTTAAAGTAACCGGGTGAGTCCCAGTAAAGTCTACATATTTCACATGGTTATTTAAAATATTGAATTTCTTTCGAACCCGAGACTTAAAGCTGCTCTCAGGAACTCTGAGCTATACACACTGAGCTAACTCAGTAATACATAATATATAACAAAAACAATTGAGGTTAAAAACAATTGAGGTCGTGAAACCTTGGTAGTATTGAAAATAATTAATTAGTTTGAAAGCCAAACCATCTCATGGGTAAAGGAATTTTCACTGAATCTCTAGTGATGCAGAAGCTCTTTCTAATATTAATTAATCAAGGAAATTAATTTGAACTATACATGAGTAGCCATAACTAAAGGTCAAATGTTTCACACAGCTTTACAATTTAATAGTAATAAAGTCTTTATTTATTCTGGGACAAGTCCCTTTAGAATAACGATACAGGGTATTGTTATATCTTAGAGTATAATGGGATTACATTTTATTAATTACCACCATTTAATTACCAAATGAGAAAGAATTAATGAAAAAAAAATTGCGAATTACCTCTAGTGATAACATTAAAAAAAACACAGAGTACAAGAAATAAAAAAAAAAAAGAGTACAAGAAATTAAAAAAAACAGAGTACAAGAAATAAAAAATAACAGAACTAAGATTTAATTATAATTATCACTAACAGAAATTTAGTACGTTGTTAAATTTTGGTAGTTCATTAGCTAGTTTACAGATACGAACCTGAAAACTGTCCGTGTGAAAGATGATTAAATTCAGGTGATTTGTGTCCTTTATATACTGGTTGATAATTGTCTGGATCTCAAGAACAGAATACATATATAAAGAATAATACTATAATCTATATATATATATATATATATATATATATATATATATATATATATATATATATATATATATATAGTAAATATCTTTAATAAACTAAGCACTTTTTAAAAGAACTTTTATTCAAGTTATGTACATTTAAACATGTACATTTAAAAATGATGAGACTAAAAACTAACAGCGTAACGAGCTACAGAAATAATAAGAGAGGGCTCCTCCTAGTCGGAAGGCCTATATAGGTTTTTACATTGCTGATTCTAATTCGTGGTATTGTTTACTAGTAAGCCAGCTGCAACTTGCTCCTGCACAACAGTTCCTAGAATTGTTTATGATCACATATTTGGTTTCCAGATTTACCTCATTTAAGTATATATATATATATATATTTATTAATTTTTTATTTATTATTCTTTTGATGGTGATTATTTTTAAATGTTTATTTAAATATAATTTAGGATCGGTGAAGAGAAGGAATTTTTCTGGCCTGGTTACGACCCTGGTATTTTTGAAAATTCATCCTCAGAGAGGGTGGGAAGGGTGAAAAACGTTTACAATAAATATACGTCAATTTTAAGGCAAGCACCTAAATCTTAGATTTAGCTTCTACATATAAAATAAAGAATTACGTGTTTTTTATGTTTTGAAAATTAACCCCTAAAAGTGCAACATAGAGGAAATCGTAACATGTTAAGTTAGTGATGTGAAAATAAGTAAGCAGGCTTTAGTTTTAAAATATAATAATAATTGTATTCAAGATTTTCCAAAATCAAACCCCAGGAGCGTGCAATAACAGATGTAAGTTTGTATGGGACTTGCGTCATTTTTATAGCGAGCACCATGAAATTTTAGATTTAGCTGCTACATTTTAAATAATGAATTACTTGTATAATACAATGGAAGATTTATGGGATAGTGGAATACTTCAGTAAAATTAACAGGAGAATATAGCCACCCAAACTAACAAATAGAAAATTAATAATAATTTAAAAGTTAAAAAAACTCGCTTCAGTAGGAAACAAAACTGAAAAAAAATTGTGATTTTTAATATGGTTAAAATAATAGAGTAATGGACCAACAAAATTCACTTTACTATAAAACAAAAAGCGTTGGGTGAATTTTATATTTTCATAATGATTCTAATTTTACGAAAATCAGTCAATAAAATACTTTTAACGATTAACATCAAGCACACCACGCTGTTGTAAGATAATTTTCTTTATCTACTCGATTCTTATTTTAAACTTGTTAACAAATATTTCTACTTTTTTATTTTTTTCTATTAATTGTGTTTCGTTTTAGTTTGTCAAGCTTTAATTTTTTCATGCCATATAAATAATTCTAAATTAAAAAAGACAAGTATTATAAAATATTATATTAAAGTTTATTTACTATAAAAGGCTTCTCCTCTGATTTTATTCCCTTAAAAAGCCCCTCTATTGCTTTCCACAATGAAATATGAGAATAGAGGTTTCTTAAAGCCTGCGAGGAAAGATACTGTTATAGAGGATAAAAGTTTTCAAAAAATACACTCACCTATAAATCAGGCCTGTGATTTAAGGAGACCGTGTTGCTTGAAATTTGGTTGAATATAGATAAACTACCTACGCCAATTTTAAATAATAAAAAATATTGGGTCATTTCAAATGAAATGCCCGTTTTCAATTTAGACTTTATAATCCTATTCAACTTAGTTACTTGAAAGCAGGTGATTGAAATGTTATTTTGATAGTACTGTAAATATAATTTCAATCGTGTAGTTATGTATGTATTTTTCGTTTAGTAAATTGTATTATATTATTTAGTAAAACAAGTATATGAAATAAAAACCTTTTTTTATTATTATAATTTTTTTTTTATTATTATTGTAAATAATACCTCATTCTCTGTTCATTTTCACAAGGTATTATCAATTTTCAAACCCTGGACTGAAAAATTCCGGGTTTCGTGATGAAGTAAATTCTGATAATGCGTTTTTACGGGCGAATCATTTTTTTTTTAAACTAACCTTAAAGAAATCGTCCAAATTTCTGAACAGATTGCAATATGTAATAGATAAATCAAGCGAATAAGGTGGGCGTAGGAGAACTTCGTAGCCTAGTTCGTTCAGTTTCTTTAATTTGTCGTGTGACATCTGGTCTGGCGTTGTTTAGAAATATAGGTCCTTTCCGATTAATCAATGAAGGTTAATTTTTGGTAAGTTTTTTGTTGCATTTTGCCAATATTTTGCCAATATCCCTTCAGAATGATCTGGGTGCGATGTTTACACTTCTGGGTAGAAAGTGGGAAATGAATTATTTACGAACTAATCTGTATAACCAGCTAAAAATTGCTCGAACCAGCGGCAACACCTTTCCCCGAAGAAGTTGGTAATGTTACTTACAGCTTGTGTTGTTTGTTTGTTTGTTTGTTTGTTGTTGCTTAGAGGCGTAAAACCCTAGGGTCATCAACGCCTGTAGATTTTTAATTTTTATAATTATTTATCTTTAAAAAAAAAATAATAATAATAAATATAAAGAAAAAAAAATAAAGAAATAAATAAAAAAAAATAAAATAGTCATATACACATACATACTAATAAATAATCCAACTATAATAAGGAAAAAAATAAAGCAATCAGAAAAAACAACAAATGCTATGGTTGAATATAGATAAACTACCTACAGCTTGTGTTGCCGAGTGTCCAAGTTTAAACTCAATAGAAAAACTGACGCGAAAATTGATATTGAATATCATATTTGATGGCATAATAAACAATCGTAGAGAAAATAGAGGATTACTGTTTACAATTTGTGAGCATAAACGTAGAAAACAACAGAAGTAAACTAATTCCACTTTGAATTTTAGGAATTATAAAAACGGAAATTTCACATAAAATCCCATTACAATTCAATAATTATGACTGAAGTCGTCAAAATTGTACAGTTAATTTTTTATCATTTTTTAGACTCTATAATAAGAAGATGGCCTCGTGACCTAAGTTGAATTTGTTATTCGAGTACTACCATTGGTAGTTTTTCTACTTGCCTTTATCTCGTCCCATTATTTATCTTTTATTGTATCGATTTGTTATTAATTTAATTAAAATTTAGATTGTTGATGTATTCTGTTATACAGTTTTAAATTTCAATAAATAACTTTTTTTTAAATAAGACTCAATAATGTGATTGTGTAGAGTGAAAAAATTAATGGCAAAGATTAAATGAAAGTTGATAAATGAAATGTAATTAAATAAAAGATCAGTTTTTTATCTGATATAATTTTAATTTCGATCTAGTTGTTATGTATGTATATTCTCCCAAAAAAATTGTGCTATATTATACCTGAAGATTAGATTTTTACCATTTATTTGTATTCTAATCACTGTATGTTAGTTATTTTGGTTTGTTTTGCTAGCTAGTGTACGATTTAAAAATTCTATATAATATATCTTGGTTTTCTCCTCATTCACCTGTAACCCCATTTTTCCAGCTTCCACTTCCAGCCTCTCAAAAGCTTCTTTTAAGATAATCAGCGATCTTCCTACTAATACAAGGTCATCAGCATATGCAAAATACCCAGACTACAGGATAGTATCATGTAATAAAGCATGTTTTGGAATATCAAAGCTCCTGAGAAGTAAGCTCCTTAGCCTAAAGTCCAAGCTGATGATATATAAAACCGTGATTAGGCCAGTAGTGACATACGCTGGTGAAACCCTCACACTGAATAAATCCAGCGTGGAAAAGCTGAATAGATTCATCGGCAAATATTCGGCCCAGTTCGAGAAAACGACCAACTCAGGATCAGAAGGAACAAGGAGCTAAGTGAGTTATATGCATACCTAATGATATCGAGCTTCATCAGGATTCAACGCATCAAGTGGCTGGGCCACTTATTTAGGATGGGCGAAGAAAGAACAGCTAAAAAGCTATATAAAGGAAATCCGGATGGAGTAAGACCTCGAGGAAGGCCCAAAGCTAGATGGAAGGATGCCGTCTGGGAAGATCTGAGGCTGAGCAAGGTCTCCATCACTCGAGCATGCGATCGGGACGATTGGGGTAGAGCGGTTGAGCAGGCCAAGGACTTCTTTATGAGTCTGTCGCGCCAATAATATAATAATATAATATAATATATAAAATATATTCAAATTTTAATAATTAGAAATTTTGACAATGTAATCATTTAATCCAATATAAGTGTAATATCAAAATTAGGCAAAGCTATTATTACTGATATAAATCATGAAGATCCGGGATCTTTTCCCTTGAAATTCCTGGACATTACTTACACCTAGCGATCGTTTTCCTTTTATGAGAAGTAGTTGGGCAAGGGATCGACTGGTATTGCAGAGCTGTAATAGCACTTAGGATCGGAATAACTTTCTTCCCCGCTAGTTAAATCACTTCAATTGCTGCTTCTGGTCAACGGATTCTATCCCGTTCCCTGCAATAGTCCCTGGGTTATATTAAAGTTCTAAAGAGTTTAAATAAAATCTAGCAATTTAAAAATGATGTTGGTATAATATTTTATGAATCGGTAACATTCCTAATCTAATCAATAAAATAGAGCCAAAACTCAAATCGAAACATTAAATTTTATTAGAATGCAAATGGAAAAAACCACAAGCAGAGCCTTATGTTTCAAATCTGGTGTAAAATACAAACACTTATCAGTCGACGTTTCGCCTATTCAGGCATTATCAAGACACAATAAAAAGTAAGTTCAATCACATCTCAAAACAGAAGTGCAATACATCCCAACGAATAATCGCTCAAAAAGGCTCATAATCCGGGACCGCACCTCCACCCCAAGACGTTCAACCCAAAACTGAACAGCAGGTGATATGCAAACTTATCAGCTGATTCTATAACCTTCCCAGCTGTTTGCATATCACCTGCTTTTCAGTTTTGGGTTGAACGTCTTGGGGTGGAGGTGCAGTCCCGGATTATGAGCCTTTTTGAGCGATTATTCGTTGGGATGTATTGCACTTCTGTTTTGAGATGTGATTGAACTTACTTTTTATTGTGTCTTGATAATGCCTGAATAGGCGAAACGTCGACTGATAAGTGTTTGTATTTTACACCAGATTTGAAACATAAGGCTCTGCTTGTGTTTTTTTCCATTTGCATTCCTAATCTAATATATAAAATTGTAATGCCACACTGTTTGTAACAAAACTCCTCCGAAACGACTTAACCGATTCTTATGAAATTTTGTGTGTAAATTCAGTAGGCCTGAGAATAGGATGTAAACTACTTTTCATACCCCTAAGTGATATGTGTCGGCCATTATTATTTATTATGCGTAAGGGCATGTCTGAGTAGTATAAAACCAACTTTACAACTGAAAAAACGGACGGGAACACTTTTGGTGGCCGAAAAACTTCGAAATTTTCCTGAGAATAGGATGTAAACTATTTTTCATTCACCTAAGTGATATTTGTCGGCTATTATTATTGATGCGTAGTTTGTATCCACCAATTATGGAATCTTACACATTTGGTCATCAAATGTTATTGAAGCAGCAATGTTGACTGGAATCTTTAAAGGAGAAGTCGCTCTGTAGCCACCTATTCCAATGATACCCTCAGAACCCATAATACCGTTCAAAAGAATTCAATCTGATATAGGCTTGGTTTTGATTTGACCACCAACAAGTCTGAAGCATGTCCATTTGCGGTTTGGACCTAGAACATCCATATTTCTCCCATGGACAATTATATGCTGCATGCTCACGTGTTAGTAAACTATCTAATCTATTTGTATTAGCAAAGGACCGATTAAAAAAAAATATTGTGCGTCGATTAGCGCTCAATTAAATTGAAATAAATAGTTATAATTTGAAAAAATATTACCAGCCATAATTAAAAATTAACCATTATATACCTCATTCATTAATCTAATTTTTTTATTTATTACATTTAATATATTTTTATATATTAATCAGTTAAATTATTTATTATATACTATATTTAGATATAAGATGAATAAAATGTTAAATCAAAAATCTATTTTAATTCATTTTTTTCATTCATGCATTGTTTCTTTAAAATTCAAATTTCAACGTAATCTTTTTTTAAACTATTACAACAGCCACAGCAACGCATAGCCGGGTCAGCTACTATACTTATATTATATTGTCATATAATATACTGCCTGAAATGTTTACTCATAACAGTCTGAGCAATTAAAATACTTGAAAATAGTTAAGCAATCAACTAATACAGGCGTTATCAATACATACACCAAGAATTAGTGGGACTATGGTGGATTAGTGGGACATTAGTTGGTTAGTTATTTTTTAGTATTAACAGACCTATAACAGGATTTTTTTTTTTTTTTTTGGCACTTGGAAAATTGTAGTAAAAATGGCTTTATTTTTACACACTTTCATGTAGACAGGATAGTTCATATTTTATTTATGTAGCACAAGAGATGTCCTCGTGAGCATATCATGTTCTGATTTTCGTCATATTTCCTTTTGATTTTAACCTCTAACTATTCAGGACACAGGAATAAATAATTATAAGTTATAGAAATAAATTTATACAATTATCATTAGAACAATATTAAAGAATATTTTAATTTTAAATTGTTTAATCCTCAAGGTAGTATCCTTGGCCCAATCCTTTATACAGTTTATACATCTGACATCCCAACTCATCCTAATACTATCCTTATCACGTATGCTGATGATACATGTGTATTATCAGTCAACATCAATTTAATTATTGCATCCCAAAGCCTCCAATCCCATATCACTGATCTTGAAGAATGGTGTCAAAACTGGAGAATTAAAATAAACTCTCAAAAATCGCATCAAATAACTTTTACCTTACGTCGTAAACCGATGACTTCCTGCCCTTCAGTATCCTTTAATAATATCCCACTGGTGCCTGTAGAACAGATCCGATACTTAGGGTTGCATCTTGACAAACGATTAACCTGGAATCCTCATACGAGACTGAAAAGACAAGAAACCGCTCGACGTTTCAGGCTACTTCAACACTTACTAGACAAACGCTCTAAGTTCCCAATTGATTACAAAAGACTCATCTACATGACCATCATACGACCTATTTGGACCTACGGAGTAGAGCTTTGGGGCTCCACTAAGCCATCGATTTCCTCTCGTATCCAATCCCTACAGTCCAAAATCCTTCGTAAAATCCTTAATGCTCCTTATTTTGTTAAGAATAAAATCATCCATAACGACCTTAATGTCCCATTTGTTGCTGATTTGGCCCGAACCCGCTATCTATCCTTTCATCACAAACTTCATTTCCACTCAAACCCTCTAGTTTCAAACCTTCCTCTTCAATTCCCGATAATCCTCTGAGGCGTCTGAAAAGAAGATGGCCCCGTGACTTCTTAGTTGAACTTGTGATTTGAGTACTACCAGTGGGTAGTTTCTCTACTTGTCATTTTCACATGCCATTATGTATCGCTTAGCCCATTTACTTGATGTATTTTTTTTTTGATACAGTTGTAAATATCATTAAATAAATATTTAAAAAAAAATTGTTTAAAATTAAAAAAAAAATATTAACTGTATTGAAAACAAATATTGGAACGTTAGGAGCGCCTCTAGTGAATAAACATATTGAAACGTATAGTGTGTACTCGTAAGGGTAACTCCGCTTTCCTTTTCCCCACAAAGGTCTTGAAACAAAGTTGAAACTTGTAATGCATATCACTGAGCTCGTAGGGTGAATATAATGTAGCTATTAGCGTGACTATTCAGATCCTGCTTGAAAACTTCTCATTACAACAAGATGATTTGTTCCATATCCTCGTATATACATAAATAATGATCAGTCTGAGAAAATGCTAACAGAGACACTTCTGCCAGGTTAATACTATCAGGGACTGCATATCCAACATATGAATTGAAACATTATAATAGCTTTTTCTTATTGTTGCTGTTCTTATTGCGATTAATAAACCCCTACTCCTTCTCCCAGGATCTCGAGCCATGACTACTTCGGGAATCCTTCCATATTACTTATATTATGTAATTTTATCAAGGACACGGCCGAGATGCAGCACAACTATACAACTATACAACTACAGAATATTACAGAAAGTGTAGGAGGGAAGCGGATACTGTCTTGGTAGCTCTTTTATTTACGTTTCCTCTTATCCTCTTCAATTTACAGTTCTGCTTCTTCCCCGACACTGCTCGAGGACTAAACCCGCGCAATATTTGTCCTGACCCAATTCGCTTTTCTTATTTCCCTGCAGCTGAGAAATTTTCATCTAACCGACCTCGTGGATTTTCATAATCTTATTGCTTTTTTATTTTTTTAGATATTTAGTGCAGCAGAAATAAATCATTTTTAAAAAAAATGTATTTATTGAAATTTACAACTGTATACTGAATACATCAAGTAAATATAATCAAAGATAAACCATGCCCCGGAATAAACACAAGCAGAGGATCTACCCAGTGGTAGTACTCAAATGAAAGTTCAACTTAGAATGTCACGAGGTCTTCTTATTTTCAGACGCCTCGGAGGATTATCAGGAATTGAAGAGGTTGCGAGGTTTAAAACTAGTGAGTTTGAACGGAAATGAAGTTTGTCATGAAAAGATTATGTCGGAATCGAGCCAAACCAGCAACAAATGGGACATTAAGGTTATTATGGATTACTTTGTTCGTAGCAAAGTAAGGAGCACTGAGGATTTTACGAAGGATTTTGGATTGAATACGATATGAATTTGATGGCTTAGTGGAGCCCCAAAGCTCTTCTCCGTAAGTCCAGATCGGTCTAATGATTGTCATGTATATGAGTCTTTTGTAATTAATTGGGAGCTTAGGGCGTTTGTCAATTAAATCATGAAGTAGTCTGAAACGGGGAGCTGTTTCTTGTCGTTTCAGTCCAGTATGTGGATTCCATGTTGAACGTTTGTCAAGGTGTAATCCTAAGTTACTGTTCTACAGGAATTAGTGGGATGTTATTAAACGACCCAGGAGGACGGGATGTCTTTGGTTTACGACGGAGGGTAATAGTGATTTGACTGGATTTGTGGGAATTGATTTTAATCTTCCAGTTTTGACACCATTTTTCAAGGTCCTGAATCTAGTCCTGATAAATCCTAGTATTCGCTGTTTAATATAAAAATTTCACCAATTCATTTCTACCCAAACCCACTAGTTGCCTCAAGATGGCCTCGTGACCTTCTAAGCTGAACTTTTTATTTGAGTACTGCCACTGTTTAGTTTCTCTACTTGTCTTTTTATGTCAATGTATTCACTCATTATATTTACTTGATGTATTCTGTATACAGTTGTAAATTTCAATAAATATATTTTTTTTAAAAATATCAGAATGAAATTCTTTGGGCATCTTTAGTATTATTTATTGTTCATTGTTAAATAACTTATATTATTACTATTATACTATATATATCTGTTATATTATTTAAAAACGTTGAGAGCCAACAAGAGGAATAGTTGATTTAAGATGCAGGTGCTTACTGCAGTTTGTGTTTGGAACTTCAAGGATGTCTGAAGGCCCTACCTTTATGGCGAGTTGAAGTAGCTCCAATCCATCAACTCTCAACATCCTTCCTTCATCAAATGTCTCCTTCAATTGAAATTCTCAGACCGATACTAGGAGAGAAATCTTGCTTTTCCGATCTTAAGACTTGTTCTCATAGAACCTCATTCCAGTGCTCATTTCTCGCCCGTTCCACCACATTTTGAAAATCATTCCCATCTAATAAATGTGCTGCTTCTTCGCTATTCTCATTTAAACCCATGTTTCTCCATCATTTTATCAGTTCTCAAACAGATGCTCTCTAATCAGCCGTAATTATTAGCCAAGTTCATCGTAAGTAGCTAATAAATCATTACTAATTTTCTTCTCGTAAAATTTTTTATGTATTTTATTTGCGTTTAATTATTTTTGCTCTTTTTATTTTATGTTCATTTTTTCATCGCAAAACATACTTTTCGGTTATTATTTACTATTTAAATAATAAACGGTAATGTTAAATATAATTTATTTGAATTCCATCTGATTTTTATTATGTAGCATTTTGGCCAAATATATGAAATATATAATCGCATTTTATCACTGTATTACCAACTTTAATATATAATCTCGAAATAATAAAAACGCATTATCAATGAAAATAACTCTTCCTTTTTTACCGAAAGGTAACAGAAGGCTTTTGTTTACATAGAGCATCTGCAGGTACATAAAATCTCAGAGGATGTGAAAAAAAAATTCCATTTGAGGACATCGTTTCCACTGGTATCTTTTTTAAAATAAAAAAATACTTTTAAACCTATAAGAGATTTTCACGGTATATTTGATTATAAAAAAAAATAAAAGCTTCATTATGGCACTACCATAAGTTTCTTGCCTAGATGGTACTTTAATATACTATACAATTACTCGCCTGTGATGTTGATCATGGAATAAATGTTCAGGGCTCAACCAGGATAAATATAATAAATAAATGACTACATCCTGAACATTAGCATAAAAAATATCCTTCAGACGTGAATCTTGATCTATTCATGTTGGGGTTCCGACCTTAAGTGCCTGGTAAAATATGAAGGACTAAAGTCAACTTCGGGGGGTAATTTGTAGTAAGTTTATCCCGATGACTTATGTGATGTTATATGTTATTCAATATTGACGAAATATTGTACTACAATATATTATAAAAGAAGAAATTTTATAACTACAATTCATGAAATGTCTGAACCCAAAACCCATAAACAACAAAAAAAGGCTCTTATATTGTGATCATAACAAGTAGTTTTAAGTAGTTCGTCAGGTTATTTTTATAAATGGCACCCGAACATTGCCAGTTTTTTGAAGAAATCGTAATCATTCTTAGCCATTTTTGTCTCATCGAGGCCATAGGAAGGCTGCATTCCTTGTACTATCTAGAAAATTACACGGATCGAAAACCTCTGGTAGTTTAAGAAGTTAGGAGATATGTGCCAGGTATTCTTCCGGTTTTGCCGAGTTTAAAATGCTATAAAGTGGTCCATGAGGATAGATACATGATGTATAATATCTTTGTTAACAACCCTTTCAATGGAATGAAAGATCTGAACCCAAGACATTGTAGAGACTCTACTATTTCTATAAGAACGGATGTGGAGGGACGGGACGTATCGTGATTTCCTTGTTACGTGTGTCCTAATGATCTCTCTCTCTATCTCTCTCTCTCTCTCTCTCTCTCTCTCTCTCTCTCACTCTCTCTTTCTCTCTCTCTATCAATCTCTCTCTCTCTCTCTCTCTCTCTCTCTCTCTATCTATCTATCTATCTATCTCCCTCCATCGCTCCCTCACTAAAAACTATGATCTATACTTGGTGGTGTCTGTACGGACCACCAGGTTTACCCTCCATTAATGATACCTACTATATCTAAGCTGGCTGAGCCCATGAAAGGTTTGCAGATCCCAGAGAGTCCGTCAATAGCTGTTATAAGAGTAAACATTAATCATTTGATGATGTTTGAACCTAGATCTACCGCATAGAAACTCAGATATCATGAAAACTATTAATTGCTTATTTATAACGTGACATACCGGTGAGGTGTTAAACTGTATAAGAGGTTAGGATTGCAAAAAATAAGTTTGCAAAAAGCGTGGAATCGATCCGAGGGACTGGAACTGTAAACCTCCCCTTCCCCAACCCCCTCCTCTCTCAGTTAGCAACTACTTACTCAATGGATCTATTCAACTCCAATTTGAACTACATTTCACCTACATTTTTTTGGAGTGCCCTTTACAATTGCTTTTCTTTGAAGGAATATTTCTTTTATACCTTCCTTTTTATTCCGACTGTTAGAAAAGTAAAAAAAAAACTTATAACTGTTCCTTTACAAAAAAGGGGTCTTAGGTAGAAAGTAATATTGGCGGGCTGGAGTCATTCTAAACTTTAGCTCGTTTAAAGGATATCAGTCTGACCTTAGTTTTTTGGTGCTATAGTTTATGTATATATATATATATATATATATATATATATATATATATATATATATATATAACTAAATAAGTCAATAATACATTTTTGTTGGATTTATATAAGAGACACAGCTTTTCAGGAGAGTGAAAAAAATATTTGCTAGTTAGTTTGTTCATTTAACGTCACTTTAAGCTGCTATGGCTAATCGGACGATGTTACATTAGGAGCTCTAAATTTTGCCTATCCAGGTTTAATTAGGATGGGGATTTTTAAGAGTGCCTGACACCTTAAGGCCTCGGGATCCCCGTTTAACTTCCCTTCCGAAAGACGCCATAACCAAGGATTTTTTATTCCCTTTAAAAAATCCTAGGGCCACCTGCCGGGCTACGGACCCGCGATCTTGGGTTTATTAGTTTGTTATGGTAACCTCTGGACAACAGATCGTCCTGAAAAAAATGTTTCAAGGTTCATTCAAAATCAATGCGTCCTGTCAAACATATTTTATATATGGTCGGTTGTTCCAAATTTGAGGCGTAAAACTGATTGTTCATCAACGCCTTAGTTTAGTTTAGTAATCTATATTAATATAGATAATATTTATAATCCTTTTTAGTAACAATTTTTATAAAACGGGAATAAAAATAAAAAAAAAGAATAATTAAAAGAAAAAATGTACATATAAAGAAAAATAAGAGAAAATTGGGTATATGTTGAAATGACTTATGACTTCCACCCCCTCCACTTTTGTGACGTAAATTTGACGTCACTTCCTTATCACTGAACTAGAGTCTAGGGACATACGAACAAGTCTCAAGCTCGGGGGAGATCGGCTCCTTCGGATTCCCGAACTCCTATCCGTCAACTAGTAGCAAGTGTCTTTGCGTTTCCTATCTTTTAAAATTTAATATTCTAACCTAAATAGGAAAGAAAATAATTAATAACTCCTGGATTTGAATATGTGTTTTGCTGTACCAATTCATAAAAAAATACATAAAAACTTCCTAGTGATTATTCACCAGAAATTCTAGAACATATTTTAAGTCAGGTACTGACTTCACAAGTGCCGGCAACAATGCCCTTGTTTACCCAGGGGTGAAATAGCCCATACATTCAACAACTCTTTGGGACTAAGTACAAATACAGCCATCAGTACATTATTGTGAAGTTTATTGCCTTCCATGATCACAACCATTCGATTCGTAAACTTTCTGTTGTCATGTAGATTTAGATGTGCTTGTGCGAAGTAGAAACAAAATCCGCAATGGTGATTTAATAGTTGAAAATGGACCATAAAGGAAAAAAGGGCCCCACTGGCCGCAATGACAAACAATAAAGACGATTTCTGTAAGGTAGATCCGCAAGGGACGCTTGTCGAGACAACAATGAAGTAAGCTTGATACTTGCTTTTTGATACTTGTTCGTATGTCCCTAGAATCTAGTGTAGAGATATGAGCGGTGTGTAGACGGGGCTGGCTATCACCTACGTCAGAAAAGTGGAGGGAATTAACGTCGTAAATCATCTAAATATATACTGATAATTGAAAGTAGGAGATAACTGTATTAGATATTCTTAATTAATCCTTCTTATGATAAAAAGGACTTTATTAACTTACTTTTCTTCATTCTCCAATTCATATTCATTATTGATTATTCCGTAATTGATAGTGTGCTTTAAAACACATTGTCGGTTTAACAAAACATCTGCATTAGCAAAAACACGAACATTCTTGACGTTGAAACTCCCAGTTTTGCTAGAATTTGCTAGAACATTCATTAATCCTAAACAAAATATATTACAAACCGAAAAATGTGTTCAATACTTGTTATCTTTGTTCCCGAAGTACATCCCGAAGTATGTAATTTTTTTTTCTTACCCTCCAAAATTTATTTAAGAACAAACGAATATAAATATAATACAATCTAACATATATAGACTTAAAACTAGCCTTCTTCTTTTAGCCTAGGGCATTTTAACGCATTTATGCTCGTTTCGCTGTATGCGGGAACTTACATAATATAGCCTTTCCCTTGGTCTTAACAAGTAGGGAAGGACAAACATGTAATTATTTGGAAGGTGTAAATAATTATGACTGTATGAATTTTACTGAGTTACCATGCCGGAAATCCTGGTTCAATTCCCGCTGCAGGCCATGATTTTTATTTAGTCTGTTTGCAGCGGGAGATGGATCATATAGGATCTAGGACCCTCCTGGGGCCCACCCAGCCTCTATAAAATATTATAAAAATAGGGTACCCAAAATAAGGGGGGAAAAACAAGTCACCTCCTTGCAGAACCGTTGTCCATGAAACAGTGCAGTCTCTACCATGTACTGAACCCCAGACCCTTCATGGGTTGTAGTGGTACAGGTTTTTTTTTTTAGGTATGAATTTTAAATAAAAACCAAAAGGGCGAG
Organism: Troilus luridus; assembly: GCA_964056705.1. NCBI lineage: Eukaryota > Metazoa > Arthropoda > Insecta > Hemiptera > Pentatomidae > Troilus > Troilus luridus. The sequence continues at coordinate 101,615,241 of OZ057416.1, read as the reverse complement.
ATAAGAATGCACTTCATCGAGAAAACCCACAGAAAAAACTTAAGGAAAAATGATTGACCTATCTGAAAAATAAAACCAAGTAAAAGCGTCCAAGAAAAGTTAAATTAGCTACAATGGATTTTAGAAAACACATTGCTATGTACAAGACATACCGGCATTATTACGAAAATAAATATGAATTTAGAAAATAAGAGTAACGACGGTTACGAAATCCAGGTGACTATAGAATCTAGGAGGGGTGTAGATACCTTTAGAAAAGAAAATTCCTAGGAAACCTTCAGAGGAAGCCGGACTGAGAGGATCTAAGAACAGAAAGATGTGCTTACCTACAGACCTACCGGAAGAAGAACCCTAGAAGTACCTTTTTTAGATCTAATCTTATCTTTCAGATAACTTTTAATTTATATAATTTAGTAGAGAAGAAAATAGATTTCTGCCAGGTCTACGATAGTCTTGACAGGAATGAACTGCTCAAAGTAATGAAGACTCTGGGGGTCCTAGAGAAGCTAGTCGGATTGAGTGCGATGACCTTGGAAAACACCAGATGTAGGGTAAAGATACAAAATATGATATCAGAAGATTTTGAGGTGGAGAATGGTCTGCGCCAAGGGAGATCCCCTCTCACCTGTATTATTTAACATAGCACTCGAACAAGCTGCGAGATCAATCAGGACTAACCCAGGAGGAACGATATGTAACAGGATGACCCAACACCTAGCGTATGCTGATGACGTAGTGATTTGAAGAAGCTGGGAAAAAATTGGGTCTGGTGATAAATAAGTAAAAACCCCAATATATGATTTCCACAAAAAATGATGGGCAGGAAGAGCTGAGTCATGTGCAACTGCTCCACCTTTCAAGAAAGTGGACAGCTTCAAATATCTGGGGGCTTTAGTGACAAGAATGACATCACTGCAGAAATTAAAGCAAGAATTTCAGCAGGGAACAGATGTCTCATTGCATTGCGATAAGCATTAAGATTTCGGAACTTGTCACGGAAGGCTAAATTATTGATTTATAAAACAATCCTTAGACCGATTGTTACGTTCGCTGGTGAAACGTGGGTCCTGACCCAGGAATGCGAAAAGATGCTGCAGATCTGGGAGAGGAAGGTGCTTCGGCGGATATTTGGGCTAGTTTGTAATGAAGGCCAATGGAGGACAAGAAATAATATAGAGCTTCAGGACCTATACAATGCACCAGACCTAGTCACCTTTATTAAATCAACCCGTATATGATGGCTTGGGCACGAAGAAAGAATGGGAGAAGATAGGTACCCAAAGAAGCTATTATATGGCAAACCAGGAGGCAAAAGAAGAAGAGGAAGGCCCAGGCTGCGATGGCTGGATGATGTAGAGAACGATCTGCAGAGGATGGGGATCAGACAGTGGAGAGGTCGAGCTGCTCACAGAGAGGACTGGAGAGGCGTTGTTGCGGAGGCCAGGGCCCTGCAAGGGCTATACAGCCATGGGAAGAAGAAGAAGAAGAGAAGAAAAAACCATATTCCAGTCAATAATTGTTATTTAAACTTTACAAATGATTAAAAAAAACGTTTCGACATTTATTTGTCATTCTCAATTTCAGCAATTCCTCATACAACTTCATTTAAATTTATAAGTCCAAATCATTACTTAAGGTCAAACATTATTTCAAAGTTAAAAATTTATATAAAATCCTGGAACTTGTCTATCTTCCATGGCCATCAATATAGTAGGTATTGTATAAGTTTTAATTCAATTAGACATGAGTTTTATGGGAAGATGCAATGTGAATCATTAATAGTAATGCCTGTATGTGTGTATTAGTTGTTTTTAAAATTAAAATAAAAGAAAAAAACCTGTACAGGTGATTTTTCTAGATCTCGCTCAACCCCCCAATATTTTGGATAGCCACATTATAGAGGCTGGGTGAGCCCCAGGAGGGTCCCAGATCCTATATGATCTATCTCCAACTGCTAACAGATTAAATAAAAGTCATGCCAGCAGCTGGATTTGAACTATTTTCGGCATGGCAACTCAGTGATCTGTCACTGAACTCCAGTGTTTAAAATAATAACTATAAATTATATTCGTTTTATTATCTCTAAACCCTGGGAGTATAATGAGAGTATACACGTTATTTTACATGCAGATAATCCTTCGCTGTATTTTAAATGTTCTATGTTATTTCCTAACATATGTGTGAGCACATAGGAGATTGTTATTGATGGTTAATAGCACGTCAACAGCAAATTGCGCAGAGTAACAAGATTACGTCATCAGGCGGCATCGAATTTACCCAGCGTCAGATTCTAACTCCCATTAAATCTTGGCATCTGGATTGGATTCTGTGATGGGTGGAATCGAACCCAGTCCCAAGGTCGATCAAAGGCTGCACGAGTGTTGGGAGTTGTTTTATTTGTTTGCATTTTTTTTTTTAGATTGGTCCTCTTTAAAATTATGAGCACAGTTGTAAACTAATTTTTTTTTTTTAATTTGATTTATTACATCTAATACAAATCATACAAATTATTTAAAACTATAATATGATTATAACAAGTAAATCTGCTGATATGTACAATATGACATGAAAAACACTTGTGGAGAAACTACCCATCGGCAGCACTCCAATAAAGTTCTATAGTAGATGGTCTCGAGGCCATCTTCTTTTCAGACACCTCGGAGGGTTATCAGGAATAGTATGGGAAGCAAGTTGAGAGACTAGAGGATTCAAGTGTGTATGGAGCTTGTCGTGGAAGGATAGGTATCTAGTTTGGGCCAAATCAGTAACATATGGGATATTAAGATCATGATGGATGAGTTTGTTTGTGACATAATAAGGAGCATTGAGGATTTTAAGAAGGATTTTGGATTGTAAGGTTTGGATACGAGATGAATTGGATGGTTTAGTAGAGCCCCAAAGCTCAACTCCGTATGTCCAAATAGGTCTGATAACTGTCATGTAAATGAGTCTTTTGTAATTAATTGGGAGCTTAGAGCGTTAGTCCAGTAAATGTTGAAGTAGGCGAAAACGTCGAGCAGTTTCTTGTCTTTTCAGTCTTGTATGAGGATTCCAAGTGAGACGTTTATCCAGATGGAGTCCTAGGTTACGTATCTGTTCGACAGGGTTCAGTGGAATATTATTAAACAATACAGTAGGACAGGAATGTAAACTCAATTAAAATGTTAAATATGTATTTCTAACTGACCCGAATCTGTTTGAAGAGTTTTCTATCGGCATATTATTTTTTAGAAATGAGTAAAAAATTTAAAGATATTTGAGGGGCAGAAAAAAACTGAAAGAGATAATTTTTTTTTCTAGGAGGAAATTCATTTTTAACTGAAACATAAAACAGAAGCATATATGAGTTGAAATCAACTTTTAATGAGAGTAGAACTTATCTACTATAAAATACAAACAAAACAGGAAATATAAGAATATTAGTTAGTCTATATATATATATATATATATATATATATATATATATATATATATATATTATATAGCTAGTAAATTTAAGTCTAATTGGATGAAAAATTAGGTTCAAGAACCTAATAGTGTTTAGAATAAATTTATTACTTGTCACAATATGAAAACCATGTTTAATCCGACTTGTTTTTCCAACTATAACTTCATGATTGTATAGTGAATGATTCAGCTATACGAGATCCGGAGATCCTTTTTGGGCTCACCTTGCCTCTATTAAGTGCGTACCATTAATTGGGAGAACATCTTTTCCCTGCTCAACCGTTAGTTTAGTTAAAGCCACACCTAAACTGAACCCATTAACAATCATATTTTCAAACATATTTAACTATTACTTCTTCTTCTAAAAGTTTATATCCTCTTTATTGTACTGACAGCTGCTCTAACATAGTCAAACGTTTGTCGTCCTGTCCCTTAGCTTTAGGACAGGAGTGACGCCTACGACGTGGACCTTTTCTTTAATCATGTGTTGTATCAACTGCAGCATGTGGTAAATTTCATTTCCTATCACATGACCAAAGTATGCCAATTTATATCTTATGATGTTATCCAAAATCTTGAAGGGGTTCTGTATAAGTTGCGGTATGCTTTCGTTGGTGCCATTGTGCACCAGTGAAACTGAATATACCCCGATAACACATCTCGAATACTTGTAGTATTTATTTATAGACTTAATATTTTATCCGTCATATCCGGATTTCAGCATAGCAACTCAACACTCTACACATTGAGCCTCTCAACTCCTATGAACTTTAAACCTTGTAAAACACTCTTCTTTTCTGATAAAGTTTGAGAAAGATGCTTGAAGGTGGAATTCACAGGAAGGAATCCTCTATCACATTATACACAGTTGAGCGCCACTTTTCGACTGACAGGTATTCCACTCGACTTAGGTTAAAGGTCGAGGAATTTCAAAGTCAATTCCCTTTCACAACTGCTAAAAGATGGAGTTAATCGTTTTTCAAGTCCACTTTAAATTAAAACATCACAAGAATGTTATCAAAATATTGAAAATAAGTTTAATTTGGAAAATATATATATAAAATGCACAACTGAATAAATATTATTCTTTCAAACGGTGATGCCAACAACTCTCTTTTTTCTCATTTACATTACATGCTTGACCAAATGTCAAAAATTCCTAGATAGTATTAGATGCAAAATATAAACGAATACAAGTTAACTTTCAGAGTTAGTACACAGGTCCTGACCAAAAAATCAGAATGTATATCCAACTCCTGGAAGAAAAAAAATATAATGAAGAATGTGGGCTGAAAATGGAATATTGAGAAGAAGAAGAAGGAATGAGGAACTGATGGAGCCTGACATGGCTGCATTGATAAAGAGAACAAGAATTAGATGTATGGAACATGTAGAAAGAATGCCAGACTATAGAGAACCGAATAAGATTCTCTGTGGGACGGCAAGCGAAATAGAGAACGTTGGGAAGTAGAGTCATCCTAGGATTAAATGGCTGGGCGATTTGGAGGAGGACCTAAAGCTGCTGGGATTATATATATATATATATATATATATATATATATATATATATATATATATATATGCATTTATCTTTATTGAGATATTACAATCTGCCACTTTTAGGCAATAAGTAATAGCGCTAAATAGCTATATAATCATTCAATAAAAATAAAAATAAATAAATAAATAGAAAATATACACATGCTGATAATAAAACAAATAATTAAAATAAAAATAAAATAATTTCTCACATTCATACCATAATAATAATAATACTTTTTAGCTTAGTGATTAACCCACCATCCATTGCTTTGTTCTAAATACTGCTTATATTTGCTGGCATTTATTTTATAAAGTTAAATTCCATTATATCATTTTCAATTTCAGGCTTTTAGCCGTTGCCTGTATAAAGTGTGTACCCTTAATTAGGCAAAGTAATTAGGTTGAGTGCGATCTCAGTCAAATCACCTCCCTGCACAACTATTACTCTAGAAACAGAACAGTCTCTATCATTTACTTTACCAAAGACGTGGTACAGGTTTTTGTTTAATCATTGTGTATGTACCCCCATTTTGACTGCGACTGCGTGATGAACTACGGCCTTATTTCTTCTTCGTAAAGTACATCTCAGTCGATTTTTTACTGTGTTGTGGAAAATCAGAGAGCAAGTTTCTTGTCAAAGAGTAAAATTATTTGGTAGTAAAATAGACTTTACTGATTTAAAGTATTTTAAAAGTGTGCTAAATCTGTTAACAAGACGGGTAATTAAATTGTAAACAAATCTCATTTGTGAAGGCCCGGGAAAAAATAAAATATTTTTTACATTTTAAGGTGGAAACTTGAAGCAATATTTATTTATTTCTATATCACGACTAAACTTAGTTCAAATATAATAATCATTAGTATCCATATTGCTTTATATCATATCGTTAATTATCTATATAACTAGCGACCCGCTCCGGCTTTGCACGGGTAGTAAGACATATGTAATTTTTGTGTCTAATGAATTTTTTATGTATATATTATAACCATAAAAACTAAACATTTTTTTATATACGAATTTATTTTCTTGCGCATTAAGTTTTTGCGATATCCTATAAGATACTCATTTAAATTTTATGGTATAAAATATTCTTATGATGCGTATGAAATACTTAAGGCAACTAAAGCATATAAGTGGATAAGGATTAATACTGTACTCATCTAAATAGATTTCTAAATGCCGCATTGTACGTTATCAATTTTTTAGAAGACAAATCGGTATAGTAAGCTATCTTTAAAAGATAGGTAAATATATGCTATCATTGACTTTTTTGTAGATATATAAAATAGGAATATTCCACCATGCATTGTTTCGTTATATGACAAAGGAAATGAGCAGCATCATCGATGAAACCTCCAAGGCGACTATACTTTTTCCATCAGTTCCAACAATTATCGTTATTGTTGTCCGATCCATTTACACAAAACCTCAAACAATTACACACCTAAACCTTCCTGGTGTACCAACCACTCTATCTATTGGTGAAAACCGCATGAAAGTCCGTGCAGTAGTTCATTGTTCATTTAACGTCACTTTATGCTGCTATGGCTAATCGGACCGTGGAGTAGTTATTGAGTTTACCGGGAACAGACACGGATGAGGACTTTGTTTTATAATATTTATAGATTTATCACATATTGATTCCATTTTTATTTTTCGGATTGTAATCGCCCCAGACTCGCTTTAATAATTTGCCATATTTAATATAACCTTCATTTCTGGTAAATTATTTTTCATATGTGAACAGTTTGTATTCGAATATTTTTTGTATTCAATTACTGAATTTACTATGCGATCAGAATAAAATTAGCATTAGGGTTTTTAGCTTTTTAAGTTACCCTTCGAAAGGATATTTTATTGGGCGGCATACTCTATAAAATTTAGACCATCAATTGTATTATTTAATTGATTATTAACAATATTCTCTTTTTTTTCAGAACCTCCTTTATTATATGAAAGTACAATTACAAATAGTAAAGGCTACGGCTTCTATATAAATAAAAACCTTCCGTTACCTTTCGGTATTTTAAGGCGTTACATCGGGCTGAGTCCACTGAAGGCGGTTTTTACTCGATCCGGCACGAGGCCGCTGATATATACAATTCAAAACGGCGAGAGCTACTAAGCTCTTCCTTTATTAACAATCTGAAGTTTCAACGTATGTAATAACTAAACTGACCATTTATTTTTTTTCTCACCCCCCTAATTTATTTATTTTTTCCTCAAAACGCGACATGTGTTTATATACGACCGATAGCAGGTTAACAATGAAAATAAATACAACGTTTTAATGTTTTTCATTCAGAGAAAGAATGACTTAATACAATCATTGTTCTATATAATTTTATTCAAATCAATATAATCATTTAAATTATTACAAAGTGTGAAAAAAAACAACCTATCGTCAGTTCACCAACTTTATTAAAGCAAAGTTTCTCTTACAGTAACTGTTAAATTAAATGCGACATATTTAAAAAAAAATATATTCTTATTTTTCAGATTAAAAATATGGTTTAATAAAGCTGGTAATATTTTAAATAAGAATAAAGTACATGTCATGTTTTTTTTTTTACTGTCCGCAAAGCTCATGTCTGGCAATAATTTTAAATTTCCGTGCGGTTTGGAAAAACGGGACAATTTTGCTTCCCGGAGTTTTGTTTGGGGACAACGGGACAGGTGACCTAGAAAAGAACAGTCCTGTTCAAAACGGGACGTATGGTCACTTTGGTAATAATCAATAATGGATTTAAAATATTGTGCATTATAAAATATTCTATTAAAAATTATAAATATTACAGGAGAATAAATAGCTAACATTATGAAGCTTTAGAATTATATTATGATTTTTTTTTTCCCTGAGAAAGTCAATTACTATTTATAAAAAAAAAAAATGTTACCATATTACGCATATATTTCGTACGAAATTCAATGTTATTCTTATTTTTTCTATATTGTTTTCCACTATACATAATTATAAAATATTTAAACATTTATGCTCTAAACCTTTTTATTCAGTCAGTATTTAGTAACTATGAAATAATTATTTTAGGAGGTAATCTGTATAATAATAATTTGTATAACTTAGAAATTATTTAATAAAGTTGTTAGAATACCTTGATTGGTCTCGTAAGCCCTAATGTAAGGACATTAGTAAGTCTTTAGAATGAGACTGAAGACGCTACATCGACCGATCCCCAATCATTGTGGTTATTAATACGTGACCAGGAAAGTAGATGATCCAAAATGATTCTCTGTTAGCCTTAATAAATTGTCTTAATATAATAATTCAGCTCAATTCAATATCTTCAGTAAATAACTTATAAATATTAAACGAAATGGTTTTTTAATTAAATCCCTTGTCAACTATTTTTAGTTTGTGTAAAATTGATTGTTTTACTCGCAATAAACTTTAGATTAATGTATATATAACGAAACTATCTACATAAAGGTACAATTTTCATGTCTAACTTAATCTTTATTACGTTTGGTTAGCCACTGTACATTTATTGTAAATAATTACTATTAATTTTGATTACAGGTTTGTACTTAATAAGATATCTGTTAATTATTTATATTATTTCCTTAAGACATGTTTCAGAGTGCGTTAATAAATAAAATGCAACGTAAATTAAGTTTTATTAATGTATTTCAAAGATGAGATAACATCTATTACATACTTTACTCTTCTCCTTCTTCTTTTAGTGGCGCGACAAATGCCTAAAGCGATCCTTGACCTGCTCAATCCCCAAGCTCCATCTGCTTCGGTCCTGTTCATGTGAGGAACTTATTCTCAGTTTCTTGAGATCACCCGGAACGCTATCCTTCCACCTGCCCCTGGGCCTCCTTCTACGCCTCACTCCATCAGGGCAGTTTTCATACACTCTTCTAACAGTTCTTTCTTCTCCCATTCTCAGCAAGTGACCCAGCCACTTCATCCTCTGTAACCTGGCAAAAGAGGAGATCGTCCTTACATTATATCGTTCATCTAACTGTTTTTTCTTCTGAGCCATACACGGTTTTCCTGGACGGGCCCTACGATGCGTCTGAGGGTACGCCTTTCGAATCTAGCCACCAAATGTGCATCCTTCAAGTTTAGGGTCCATGTCTCGCAAGCATATGTCACTATTGGCCGAATCAGTGATTTATAGAGAGTGATCTTAGTTTTGAGGTCGACACTTTTGTTTTTCAGCAAACTGGCAATGGCAAAGTATGCCCGATTCCCAGCCAGTACTCTTCTTCTGATTTCTTCTGTTTCATCTAGTTTTTCGTTGATGGCATACTTTACTAATGACACATTGATGAATTAAAGATAAAATATATAATATGGATTAAAGTAAAAAAAATTAAGAATGTATTTGCAAAAACGAAGGCGGGGCTGGAGAGGTTTGGTGAGGAAAAGTGTACCAGGTAGTGGGGAAACTGGCATGGGTTTTCTATATTTTCAGCCGAAAGGATCCTAATTCTGGGAAGGTCATTTTCAAAACTGTCGTTTTAACATATCTTAAAATTCTAAACATTTGACCTTCATCAAACTACTTTTGAATGATCTGATAACTTTGTAATAATAGGATGGTTCGACAATTTACAAAACGATCTTTAGCGAAATCGGAGGCGCGTCGGGAAGCCATGATGGGGAAAAGGATACCAGGTAGAGTGCGGGGATTTCTCATGCGTGGCAGGCCCGAATCGACTTCTTTGCAGGTTGTTTTCCAAATTGTCGACCATTAACGATGATCAAAACGACTTCATTTCTATACTACTTCAATATAATTATATATTTGTAACTATTAGATCATAAAATGTATTTGTTTTTAAAGCGACATAAAATAGACATAAATAAATAATCCCCACATTTATTTTTCGTGCCCTTTCGTTGGAGGATACTGCCAGTCTAAGTGTTTATTGGCAATGAATAATAAGTGATAAATATGTTAAACCTTTTCCAACTAATTCCTTTGATATTTGATCCACTAACAACGTTATTTCTATATTTTTTGTGACCAGCCAACTATAAAAAACTATATAATTTATAAAAGCTTTAAAGATTTCATCAGCAGTTTATACATCCGCTTACAGGTTTACACATGATGTATTTTTATTTTAAACATCGATTAGTAAATCGCCATGGCAACCGATGTAGACCTGTATTTATTCCATTTAAGAGTCCGTTTTAGTGAGGTTCGAGAGAGGGGGGATTTGGGTTCACAACGGCCTAAATTCTAGAACGACGCTTTTAATGCGGGATTATTTGCAGAAGATTTACTGTCCATTTAATCGTTTACTATTTTAGAACCGGGAGTGGGAAAATGTTTTCAGGGTGAACTTCAGGATTTGAAACGTTTTACAATTTTTTTTTTCCGATTGGGCAACTTTGCTATTCAATTGTTTATTTATTCTTCTATCGTTCTGGTGGAATTTTCATCCCCTGCTTATTTTTTCTTTTCACAATGGAATGTTATGAATAGAATTTTATTTTTAGTCGGAAAAAATCTGCCTTTATTGGAATATTAAATCTATTCAAGGGTTATTTTATGAGTTGGAGAGGATAAAAAATTCCAAGAAATAAAATAGGAAATCGTATTATCTAAGGAATTAAGTAATGTAACTTTCTATTAATGAAATAAATTCCGGAATTAACTGCTTTTTATGGTTCATTTACTAATTAAACTCGTAGGTTATTTTTCGTTAATTAAACACTAGTGGTTTAATTTAAGAGGGATAACGTAAAAATATCGAAGAAATTGATGATCATAAAAATAAACTTTTAGGTATACCTTCAGAAAAAGAGTACAGAAATAAGACGGCAGAGGACATTCCTTGAGAGGAACCCGGACTAGTAATTGTATTAATAAAGTACGGTCATTATAATTATTTAGATGCTTACATAACCCAGATGCACTACATATTTATGAATACGAAATTGATGGTTTAATTCAGTTTTTAAGTTGAATGATTAGTGTATTGGTAAACACAGAATTGACCTCTGGAAAATGATCCAACTTAAAGCAATGTTAGGGCATTGAAATAAAATTTTTTTAGTATTTTATTTTATATTTATTTAATCTACTCCTCTTCTACCGCCAACGGTGTGAGGATCTCTCCTGTAGAGCCTAACTCTTCCTTGGTCTTCCCTTGTGTCTCGTACCTTCCACCTTTGTCTGACATACGGCCTATGCCACACTGTTTTCCGCCATTCTGGAAACGTGGCCGAACCATCTCAGCTGATGCTCCTCGGTGATATCCCCAGCTGGCCGAAGTACCACATTGGACCGTATTGTTATGTTTCGCACTCGGTCTCTTCTGTTCTTCCCTTCCATTCTTCTTATATATCGCATCTCCAAGGCTGGGATTTGGCTCTTGTGCTTTTTAGTTAGAGTCCAATATTCACTTGAATAGGAGAGAATCGGTAAGCAGGTGTTTTTATAAACTACTTTTTTTGTATTTTTTGACACTTCTTTTTTCCCGATGAATCCTTTTTTGAGGTAATTAAAACACCTCCTGGCAGCTTTTATTCGTTCTTTTATTTCGCCATCGATCCAGCCATGTTTGTTAAGGTATGCACCGAGATATTTAAAATCCCTTACTTGCTCTAACCTCGTGTTGTTTAGTCTTACGACTCGGTCCCCATGCTCGCTTTTTTTTCATATTCTCATGATTTTGGTTTTCCCTGTATTAATTGTCATATTAATCACTTCCAACTCTTCTTGTGAGATGCGTAAATTGAATTGGAGGTTCCTGCAGTTGTTTGCAAAAACAATTATGTCATCGGCAAATGCGAGGATACTGAGGTGGGTTGGCCTAAGGTTTCTATACCCTACTTGGTACGGTCTCATTTTTGACTTATCTCTTTTCAGGGCCGTGTCCAGTGTCAAAATAAAAAGTAATGGGCTTAGGCTATATCCTTGCCTGATCCCCTGGGTTGTTACAAATTCCTGTGATGTGCCATTGCATGTCCTCACCACATTTCTCTGTATTTTGAAAAGACTTAGGATTCCTTTCTGGAGACCCAGATTGACCTTTTTCTCCATGAGAGCCTTAATGATAACTTCCTTTCTGATCCTGTCGAAGGCCTTTGTGAGGTCGAAAAAACCGGTGACGACTTCCTTGTTCTTTTCTATGATCTTTTCAGATGCTTGTTTATCTCAGTGTGAAGATAAGGTCTTGGGTGCTTCTGTTCCCTCTGGATTCAGAGGTATTGGTCTTCCCCCAGCATTGGTTCTACTGCATTCCTTAAACGTCTTTATAGTATTCTTGAGTATATTTTACTAAGTACACTAAGAAGGGAGATTCCTTTATGGTTGTGGTAATCTCTTTTGTCTTCTTTCTTAAATATTGGTATTATGACAGAGATTTCCCAGTCTTTTGGCACTACTTTATTCTTCCACACTAAGTTTAGAAGATGCTGAAACATCTTTGCTCCTGTGCTCCCCAGGTATTTCGTCATCTCTGGCGTGATCCCATCCAATCCTGCAGCTTTTGCTAGTTTGAGTGACGCTAATTCCTCTGATATTTCATACTCATTAATTAAGTCGTCTTCTTCCCAACATGATTGTAGAAGATTGTTCAGTTCTGTTGCTTCCTGCTGGCTCCTATCCATCTGTAGTAGCTTTCTGAAGTATTCGGCCCATCTGTTCATTATGTCTTTTGGGTTGCAGAGAACGTTCCCTTCTTTGTCCTTTATATGCTTTATTGCTGGCTCGTTCTCCTTACGCATAGCCCTGTAGAACAGTTTTTGGTTTTCTCGCAAGTTTTCTTCCATCTTATTTCCGAAATCCTCCCAGGCCTTCCTTTTTGCAGCTACCACGACATCCTTGGTCTTCCTTCTTTGTTCCTTATAGAGATGGTAGTCTGCATCAGTACTGGTGTTCAAATACTGCTTCCATCTGAGCTTTTTCTTTTATATTTCTTCCTTCACCTCCTCGGTCCACCAGGCAGTCCTTTTGGTTCTATTGCCTGTCCTGATTATTCTACAAGTTGATTCTGTTGCATCCATGATTATATTCTTGAATGCTGCCCAACTTTCATCCACCTGCTGGCTATCCCACTGATTATGCTTAAGAGCATTTTCTTCTATTGCTTTTTGGTAAGTGTCAGCAACTTCTGGATCTTTCAGTTTGTACGATTTTATTTTAAACAACGGTTTATGGCTTTTTCGTGGTTTCTATTGTTTCCCTTTAGCAATTTCTATGTCCAAGATAAGTAGGTAATGGTCGCTGCCGATTTCAAACCCTCTTTTTGTTTTTACGTTCGGTAAGTTCTTTCTTTGATCCCTAGTTGTCAGGAAATAATCAATGATCGACTTTTCTCTTCGACTCGGTTCCTCTCTGGTATATTTATGAACACTTTTGTGGGGGAAGATACTGTTGGCGACGATCATTTCGTTTGCAATCCAGAGGTTCAATATTTTTTAGTATTTATCATCCATAATTACAGCCAATGAACGAGACCTCCAGCATAACATAAACGTACTACAAGAGGAATTATGGACAATAAGCATGAAAATTTACCCGGGGAAGACTAAATGCATGAGAGTAGGGAAGAAACCCGGAAGATTAATGAGAGTACTAAGGTTTGGAGGACCAAGATTAGAATAACTTGAGAGTTTTAAATATCTAAGTGCTCATCTCAACGAAAGTGGATACTTTGACGAAGAAGTGGTGCAAAGAATTGGAGCAGCGGGGAAAATATGCAAAATGGTCCGACGGGGGTTCCTGGGAAGAAGAGAGGTGACAAGGCAGACCTAAATGGCCGTACATAATCTTACTCTTCGGAATAGTGGACCTTAACCTCAAAGCAAAGTCAAATACAAAGTATGGAACTGAGGTACCTGCGAAAAGTAATAAGAAAGATTAGGAGAGATAAGATGCGGAACACAACAATACCGGCTTTCAGGAGGAGAGGAATGGACTGGAATCGAAGAAGAGAACTGGTTCAGGAAAGAGCTACTTGGTCCAGGCTCTATAAGTATCCTCACATTGCACAGTGATAGAAGAGGAAAAGAGTATGATGATGATGGGTTACTCATGGCATCCCTAATAAAGTAAGAAGATAAATAAATAACTTCATAAATAAAAAAATTAATGTATTGAACAATAAATAGTATTAGTTAAAATGGCATCCCTTGTGGGGAATCACTACCCAATTTATTAATTAGTATATTTGTTATTATTGAATTTTATTTATTTGGTAATTTTAAATTCTAATATAGACTTTACGATAAATAGCATAACATATAGTTTTCTCTTTATACAGAAAGCAATATCTTAAATATATATTAACATATATTTATATACAGGGTGTCTTATTTCAATTGTTACAAAAGAATTGTATCAAATCTTTTTTTAATTCTTCAAACTAGACCTGAATAACTACAACTTTTACCTGAATCGTTTTTCTGAAGTTTGTTTCGTTTAAAAATAAATAAATTACAACAGACAAATATGGTATTTATTTAAATTTTTCCATTTAAATAATTAAATTATTAATTTAAAAACATGAAATTTTATTTTGAGTATTGATTTGAAAATTTTATTTATCATCTAATCCATTATACTAATATCCTCTAATCCATTATACTTTTTTTTTTTTGAGTACATTTGTTAATATATTTATATTCATAAATGAATTTAATTTGATCTAGTATCACAGAGATCAAAGTTTGGTTTTTAATGTAATACCTATTATATTTGACCATGGAAGAAAGTTAAGTTCCATGATTTTATATATATTTGACTTTTAAATTGTTTGACCTCAAGGTATCTATGCTTATGGTTATTAGTTATTTTTGACAAGTTATTTATTATTGTATTTTAGTGTACTTTTATTGTTTTTACAGTAATGATTGGACTTGTAAATTTTAAAGGAAGTTGTATGAAGAACTACTTAAATTGAAAATGACAAATAAGTGTCGAAACGTTTTTTAATCATTTGTTAACTTTTAATAACAATTGTTGACTGGAATAAGGTTTTTTCTACATTATTAAATTATATAGATCAAGAAGATTAGTCCAGTATATAAGAAATATCTTATAAAGAAAATATTAACTATTTGAAAGTGGGGCTTCTTCATTAAATTGTATTTTCTCTTAGTAATCATTTTTATTATTTTCCTGTATTAGTGGCTCATTCATTTAACTATTGTTTATGCTACTATTGCTAATCGGACAATGCTGTAGTGGGAGCTCTCGATTTCGGTTATCGGTTATAATTAGGATAGGCATTTTTAACGAGTAGACTCACAAAGGCTCAGGACCTCCTTACAACGTACCTTCCGAAAGACGCCAAAACTAAGGAATTTTTAGTCCCTTAAAATAACCTAAGTTAATATGCCGGGATGCGAACCCGTGATCTTGGTCACATTGTGTTGTTATGCAAACCACTAGACCACAGGTGACCCTTTCATTAAATGGTATTTTCTCTTATCTATATATTTTTTTTCATTGCTTACACAATCATTAACACTTACATGAATATATTTCCTTAAAGATATAGGATTTATTTCAGACTAGACGTAAACTAGGCAGACCACACCACCTCTCGCAGGAGTAGCAGTTCCAGGTACTTGGTGTTTATTTATTGAAACACTGTCGAAATAGTTTACTGTTTGGATTGGAATCTCCATTATCGCTCCAATGTAAACCGTCCTTTGTAGCCTCTGTTTCTCCGCTCCGGCAAATGAACTGGAATATTACAGCCCTGTCTTTTGTATTCCAATTGCAATGGCTTAATTGATATATACTTTTTAATTATACCGTTGTAAAACGTATTGCTAATTACTGTTATTGGTTATAGTTCCCAATAAGAGTATAAGACTGTAAATATATTTTAAAATACAAATTTAATGCATCACTCATTTTACCGAAAGGCAATAAAAGGCTTTTAGCTTATATAGCAGCATTGCATTTGTTATCTTTTATTGTTTATTAAAAAAATATATCCTATATTTGTTTGTATATATTGTAAATAAATCTTGGAGGAATAAAAAAAAAAAAGCATCACTCATTTTTTTATCGCTGCTACCAAAGAACGATGCTATAACTCAAAAAACCTAATATTCCAATAGAGCTATTTGAAAGTTCCGAGTTGAGAAAAATAAAACTTTGCTTATTGAAAGTTCCATCTTTGTCAATACAAATAAAAATTTGCGTATTGGTATAGCGAAGCATTACTGTTTTAATGATACTATAGTACCTTTTCTTCATTAACCATCAGGAAATGTTTAAAACCTCGAAACGTTTCTGAATTTAAACCATGTCATTATTCCCATAAAAGTTCAAGTTCGACATGTTGGAAATGGAATATCAAAAATGTCGTTCCTGAATTAAAAAGTTTAAACCAATACTCAACTTATCTCAAAAATGCAATTTTTTGAGTTTTGTCATTGTTCTTGGAAGAAGCGATATCCTTCTGTAAGTAATTATCATTATTCTTGAGTAAAAGTTATTTTAAAAATAAATACTTCTTATAACTTTGAAAGTTCAGTCACAATTGACAAACAATTTTTTTTTATATTCATTTTTGTATTTTGACGTGAATACGTCTTTAAAATTTGTTCAATAGTGGGAGACAATTCAACAAAAATGAATGATAACAAAATTGGGGATTACAGTTTGCAGCTTCATATCTATCGTCTCCATCCAAAATTTCATTAGACCACTGGAAAGCTAAAGAATCAAAGAATTCATTACGATAAGTGAGGAGTGTGAAGGATCACACGCGGTGGAGGGGGAAGCGCCGCCATTTTTAGGTACTTTTGTTGCGTATCGAAATTTACATTCTGTATAACTTTGGGCTCAGAGAAGCTACGACCTTGGTTTAGATTTCAATTGTCAGCTGTCGCCAAAATCTATCGATTGTGTATAAAACATTAGTGTAATATAGTGACAGTGAACATAATAAGGAGTTAAAATAGAAAGATAATATAAAAAATACACGTCTGCCTATATACGTCGAAAAGCCAAATACAAATGCAAAGATCATATACGGTTGGAAAGGGTTTCACAAGAGCGATTGAATGGTAACAATAAAACACCAAATGACCGAGTCAAATAGAGATTTAAAGTTATTTTGTGACACAGTGATTATTCGGATACTTGATCTTTTCCTGAATACATAAGTAATAATATTTTGTATAAAAATTATCATCCGTTACGTAAACGTATTTACGTACAACACACGGCAGTGTCCATAAAAAACCACGCCCCATTTTTGTTATCCTTCTTTTGGAGTTTTTTAGTACAATCATAAAGGTTTAGTCTCATTAGCGTACTGAAAAAAATTGTTTTTTTTTATTTTTATTACAAATTAGTTTAATTGGGGGTGTTAGCCTTGAGTTGTTTTCCAATTAACGCTGAAACAAACTCCCTCTTCATAATTTTTCCCTTCGGTCTAATGCCCATGAGAAATTATATTACACCCTACCAGGGCGGATTTACAGAGCTTAGCGCAGAGCTGGAAGATATATAGATATATATACACCCGTCCTATTTAAGAGATACACGGCCTTAATAAGAGATGTAGGCCTTCACGGTGTGGAGGGGCCGTGAATTCGTTCCAGCTGATTAACTGTTAGGAAGGTTGTTGTATTTTGCAGGGCCAAGGGCCGGGGGATATTTCCCCGTTTAGCCAGTTTAAGTAAATTAGCAGAAAATGAGATGTCTGGAAGGACTTATGGTTAATTACTTCGTATGGGCAACTCGTACGTTCTACAACAGCAACTTAATTTAAACCATATTGCCGACAAAATACCCTAAATATAAGGGTTAATTTAGTTTGATGTGGTAAATCATTCAAGGGAATTTTATTATGCATTTTCTTCTAAAAGGAGCGAAGTGGCCTAGTAGCAGAGCGATGAGTTCCCGTGCCAAAGGTCCCAGGTTCAAATCCCCGGTAAAGTGGGTATCCTTAATAGGAGAGAAAACCTGGGGGTTGAGAGTGATCTAAATTCACCTCCCTGCTTAACCGTTGTCCAAGAAATATTATAGTTTCTACTATGTATTGAAACCCAAGACCCTCCATGGGTTATAGTGGTATTTATCTTTATTTGTAACAATAATAGTAAAAAGTAATTAATAACTTTTTATATTCCATTTTTTATATTAAATTTTTAAAATGAATTAACATTTTTACTAAATACTTATACATTAATACATTCTGATCTCTTTAGTTTGTTGCTTTTTCACAATCGTATTTATATTCAATAAAGCTAATAATATTTATTGAAAATATTTGTTAGCCAGCTAAGTTATCAATTACAACATTTTTGAACAATTTAAGTTTTAAAAAATTACTAAATTATCAGTATGGAATAAATAAAAAAATCAGCCCATTTGAGCCTTAAAAACTATCATTGCCTCATTTATATATTGTATAAATACATTTAAATATTTTTTTAAATGCATTTATAAAAGGTATTTGTATTTTTATTTATGCAAATTAAAAACGGTTGTACAATGACTAATATAACATGATTATACACCATATACACCACTTAGTAGAGTTTGATGCCAGCACACATGAGTTCTTCTTCGTCCTTGCCCAAGGTCAAATAGCCTATCGCTCACTCTGAGTGCAGTCCTTGACAGAGATACAGAGAAGATGGGACCATGATGGACCATAACCTTGATTGCCCTCCGAGATTAGATCTGGTAAGGGCCACTTCCTTCTTCTTTTTATCCCTCAAGATGGACTGAGGAGGCTTGGAAGAATGGGATTAAGAGGATATCTTCTGAAACCTCTGAAGTTAAGCCGCCAGTATATCCTGAAAGAATAAAAAAAAAATTAACATTACAGCCATTTTTAGTTGGTATTATAGGGTGGTTTCACAAGATATTAGGGAGGGGAGTGGCTCAGTGGTAGAGAACCCTCTATTTTTTGGTAATATCTACTATCACTACAATGGAACGAACATTGTTTGGTATGCCATCAAATTTGACCCTGAAAATACCAGATTTTCATTTAATTTTTTTTATGTGTTTAGAATTGGAAACTCTGCAAGAAACATTACCACCGCATTCCAGGGGAGAAGGTTGTTGTAATTCGTTACTTATGACCATCCGTACGTGCCCATATGCAGAGAAATATTGACATTATGCAACAAAAACATAAAAAAAACGGTTTGCATAGGTTAACAGGAAGGTACCGATACTCTTAAACGACAAAGTCAGACCTCATGTTTTACAACAGACTCTTATGAAACTAAATGAGTTGGCATGGTTTATCTCCAGCATATTTCCATCTGCCCAGAAATTTAAAAAACTTCCTTTAGCGAAATTTTTTTGAAAACGATTCTTAATTCAAAAATGCAAATTCGGAACCAATTAATTTTTCACTTCTAGGATTACAATTTGGATGATGCGTTGGATAAATGAGGGTTAATATTTTGAATAAAGATATTTTGATTTCATAATGTTGTTTTATTAAGTAAACCTTTCCTTTGGTAACGGACAAGTTTTGTGAAATGGTCAAGTATGTGTCGGTAATGATTGAGACAAAAATAAATGTTTTGCTTAAACTTGTACATTTAATTTCTCAATTAAACGGTTTCTGACTTTCCCATGGGCTATATTAGGGAGACATCTAATGTTCCTCTAATTTAATGTATTTGAAATAGTCAACATTTATTTCCATGACATCAGTAACTGGCTTAGTTAAAGTCATAGCATCGCCATAGATTATTTCTTTATTACACATATAGATTGTGATCTATTTTTAGATCTTTATTAAAATAAAGATGGATTTATTAATTTTACTGATGAGTACTGCCGGTGGTGTGTTAATCAAATTAAAATTAATTTAATCTTTATTAAATATTGTATTCAAAAATAAATAATTATTTTGGGTTAAGTGAGCTTCTAAATATTATAATGAATATACTTTATTAAAATACAATTAATTACTTATTTTAAATTGAATTCAATATATGCATTTAGACATAAGCATTGATTAATTTTGATAGGATTGCCTTGAAACAGATACATAATTAAAAATTCATATCTTTAGGGACCAGTCGTACTTCTAGGGTTCTTTATCAGGTAGGTCTGTAAAGAATCTTGTCAATGTCTACTCCAAAACAAGTTTCTCTGTTTTTGTATCTCTAGAAGACAAGTCCTCGACTTCTTCTGCAAGCAGTAGCCTCTCTTTCCAGTCTCAAGATTCTACTGCTGCCTGCCTACGTAACAGTTTGTACGTAACACGTGGGTTTTTAGCAATCGTTTTCCATATTTTCTTAATTCAAATTAATTTTTCTACGATACTTAGCAATTAATATTTATTTTAATGTAAAATATGTGATTTTATTTAGTGACGACCCGTGTCACATAACTTCCGGATGATAGTATATTTATACATATATTTTCAATGATATCCACTTAAATATTTAGCCTGAAGGTATAATGGATTTCTACTGTAGTAGACTGGAAGGGGACGATCCATTATGGCGACCAGAACAGTGCCCGCTGTGCACAGCTGCGGTGCATGCTTCGCTGCAATCGTTCACTCCCTACCCGGTCCTCTGTTCGTTCCCCCTTCTAATTAATTAACACACAATCCCCCATCGTCACCTTTGTGATGAATGTAAATAATATAATTGCCATGGCAACTGAAATGGATTCTGAATAATACGAAACATACAAACAACACTAATATTTGTATTTAATATTTTAATTTTAAATGTATTATCAATTTTACTTTAAACTTATAATCAATTGGTAAACAGAAAAAAAAAAAAGAAAAGCAAAGATAACAGAAGACAATACAGGTAATGAAATTAAATATTTTTAATGAAGGTTAATTACCCAGCTTAGAACTACTATTAGTTCGTTTGATTTGAAATTGGATTATTTCTAAAATACTAAGTGGAATTAGGTTGTTTATTATGTTTGAAACGGATTTTCAAATTTTATTTCAGTACAAAAGCCGAAGTTTTTTTTAATTCAGGGATTATAATTTTGCATCTTAATATAATAGATAATTATTCTATTTATTTATTTTATACCATTCGATACCATAAGAAATGCTATACATCTTTTTTTATTCTATCAAGATTATTTTAAGGAAATAGACACAAAGTTAAAGAAATGATATGATCGTTAGGAATTGATTGTATATATTTTATTATAGAAGGAATATCTCATATTTATAATTTATGAGATCATTTATGTACATAATCGATTTATGTCCATAATATGTAGATATTTTCTAATATATACAAAGAGATAAGGTTAGATAAAAACAGCTGATAAATACTCCATAATTTGAAAATTCAATATTCACTCACCAAAATTTAAAAAACACACCAGGAAAAAAAAATGATAGTAATAAATAACACAAATACATAAGACACGAGACCATATGAAAAAATGAAAGTAAAAGTCCAAGAAAAAAAAGAACTAATTTAAAAAAAAGAAATAGTTTTAGTTTGGAGACTTGGAGGGCTTTTCGTTGGAATTTTTCCACTAGCTTATTAACAAAGAGTTTTAAGAAAAATAATGTCTGTGCCTCTATAATCGATGAAGGAATTCTGGTTCAGTACATGGGAGAGACATAATGCAAGCTAACAAACAGGCCAACCGCCATGTATTCTCCTGCTTTACAGGAATGGGTGAGCCCGACGTGGTTCTCAAGATCCGACAGTGACTGAGTTCTACGTAGCTTACTTCATGCCAAGCTACCTAATACATAACATATTACCAAAGGAGGGTCTACTAATCATACAGATCTTCATCCTTGGCCGTCAATAGATTAAATAATTTGCTTACAACAGTTGGATTCGAACCCGGGACCTTCAACACAGCGCTCTACCTGCTTAGATACTCCTCTCTCATTATTATTAATTATTTTTTATTTCGGTAAGCGGTTTACTACATTGAGTGGTACCTATTATAATAATCCGAGGTAACCGGTTACAACAAGGGATGAACAATATGATAGGCCTCCAAAATGGATTTTCGTTACATATATTTGATATAAAATTTCGATCAATGCTACAAAATGATAACAGATGATAAGCTATCTCTTATCAGAAAAATATCTGATATCTACCCCTATTTTATCTGTTTAGGAAAGCTTTTTTCTCTCAGAGCTACCTGGCAATAAAACATAGAGAAGAGCTCGCGTGCCAGCGATGACTGTGTAACTGTTGTCCAATCTAGTTCTGATGTATGGCCCGTATTTCCTGTCTGTCAGGCACCAGCGCCTTTAGTAGCGGATAAAGTGCCTCTACTAATGTCATGTTTGTAGTGTGCTACTTGTGCTAGCTACCATAATGATAACAACATTATTATGTTGGATTTTTTTAGAATATCATGCATATAATGTCATGAGAGGTCATTAGTACGGATATATGTATAAAACCTATACCACTACAACCCGTGAACGGGTCTGGGGTTCAGTGCATGGTAGAGACTCTACTGTTTCATTGACAACGGTTCTGCAAGGTGGTGACTTGTCCTAGATCACGCTCTGCCCTCAGATTTGTCCCCCTTATTTTGGGTACCCTATTTTTATAATATTTTATAGAGACTGGGTGGGCCCCAGAAGGGTCCCTTAATAAGTAAACTAAATAAAAGTCATGGCCTACAGCAGGATTTCAACCAGGATTTCCGGCATGGCAACTCAGTGATCCACCACTGAGCCACTCCGCTCCCTAATATATATCATCTTCATATCCGTAAAGAACTTTTGGGATGGAGATGGTTCAGGAAATTTTCATTGGTAGATTTTGGAACAAAAGATGCGAGCCTAGTAATAACGATACCTAATAATAACTAGAATTTCTTAGATTTAATCACGCCTATATTATATGTATATAATTTATGTTCGATCTATCCACAAAAATGTAGCCTATATTTTTTATTGGTTGCATATCCTGAAACTGGGAAAGCTATATCCAGGTCAGGAACCACATACAGCTGCTGGAAGATAGCAGGAAATATGGAAGCGGAGGCAATCAGCGTTGTGATGTATCAGCCCTTCCGAAGGGTGATTAATAACCTCCCGATCTATGCTCCTGCCGGGAGTACGGCGTGCCTGCGTTGCCTCAGGAGGAGGAGCCACCCTAATTTGTCGGTGAATATTTATCGCTTAGAGAGTTCAAATCTCAAACGGTACGTGAAATTGGTACGTATTGAACAGGCTCCGGGTCTTCTTGAATATAAAATTGAACAATTTTAAGAAGCTGTAGACAAAAATAAGAATGTGGATGAAATTTACTCCATGCCATAATTTTGTAAGAGAGACAACAATATAATTTTTAATATCATAGCGAACCCGTTTATTCCTTTACAAAGAATTCCTACTTACAAATTTTTGTACACGGATATTTCTCTTGATACAATCCTCTACTCTACCACGTGGTCTACTCTTCGAATGTTAACTTGGCGGCTGAGCTCTCATTACTCCCTTACTCAACCCAGCACATTTCAATTTTACCGATACCATAACTTCAATTATATTAACCAGGTGGGTGTAGGGAGAGAGAGGGAAAGAGAAGAAAGAGTGGGAGGGATACTACTTATTAGCAAGAAATTCAATTACTATTTAATATGTCGACAAGCACAGATCGACTCTCGTGGCTCAACCTGCATCTATTAAGTTGCTAATCTTAATAGGGAGAAAACCTGGTGGTTAAGCGTGATTATTGCCAAATATCTTCCCTCCACAACCTTTGGCTTAGCAGCCGGTATTATCATTACCATTTGCTGAGTTCTATAAACTTCATCGATTACAATGGCTTAGGTTTTGTTGTTCGGTTAATAACAAATAAATAATAGGATTAATAATTCTACAACAGTAAAACCTCTTTTCCAGTGGATATTAAGATATTTTACTCAAATAAAAAAACTTTCGTAAACTAACAACATTATAAAACTGATCGATCTTTGAGATTCAAAAGTGTATACCAAAACATGTAAAGAAGCCTGTACCACTACAACCCGTGAAGAGTACATGGTAGAGAGTGTACTGTTTCATAGACAACAGTTCTGCAAGGAGGTGACTTGTCCTAGGTCACGCTCAACCGCTTGATTTTTCCCCCTTATTTTGGGTACCCTATTTTTATAATATTCTATAGAGGCTGGGTTGGCCCCAGGAGGGTCCTATATTCTATATGATCCATCTCCCACTGCAAAAAGACTAAATAAAAGTCACGGCCTGCAGCGGGATTTGAACCAGGATTTCCGGCATGGCAACTCAGTGCTCTGCCACTTAGCCACTCTGCTCCCGAAAAAACATGTAAAAAAAAACATATATAGTTAAAGATAAAATATAAAAAGTAAAAGCATTTAAAACTTGTTTTCAATTATTTTAGGTGAAATTGCTATTTGTAAAGCTGACGTTGAATTATTCGAACGGAGTTAGTAGGTTCCGATCGAAGTTCACGGAAACGGTGGGAGAATTTTGACGTCATGAAGATATTACGTTCATATATTATGCCTACCATCTCGGCTAAATATATGATCATCGATAAAAATACTATCTTGCTTCCTTAATGTTAAAACTGATAGCGGATAACGGACAAAGGGCACATCCTATATTTCTAATCACATCTGTTGTACAACCTAACTTTATTCAGAATAACAAAAACGTATTCATAATATTTTACGTTGGAGAGAACATACATTAAATTTGAAAAAAAAAAAGAATGTTCGAATATTATTCTCTATGTTACTCTAAAAACAAAATCAATATAGAAACCTTAACTACCATGTTTCTAGCAAAAAGGTTTTGCAGGGAGCTGATTTTCCGAAATCGCACTCAACCGTCAGGCTCTTCTCGCAATTAAGGGTACCTACTTTGCAGAGGCTGTAGATCTCGCAGGGTCTATCTGTGGCTGTTAAAAGAGGGAGAGGAGTGGCTCAGCGGTAGAGCACTGAGTTGGCATGCCGGAAATCCTGGTTCAAATCCCGCTGCAGGCCATGACTTTTATTAAGTCTGTTAGCAGCGGGAGATGGATCATATAGGATCTAGGACTCTCCTGGGGCTCACCCAGCCTCTATAAAAATAGGGTACCCAAAATAAAGGGAAAAAATCTGGTGGTTGAGCGTGACCAAGTCACCTCCTTGCAGAACCGTTGTCCATGAAACAGTAGAGTCTCTACCATGTACTGAACCTTATAGTGGTACAGGTTTTTTTTTCAGGTTTACAGAGGCTGTAGATCACACAGGGTACATCTGTGGCTGTTAAAAGATTAAATTCAACAACGGACCTTTACCATAACTATTTAGCACTCTAACCACTGAACTACCTCCATTCCTTTGTTTGTATGCTACCTTTTCAAATGTTGTATTTTATAGGTCACTGTAATATCTAAAAATATACAGCATCAACATAAGATTGTATGGTAATTATGGTACAGCGCAGCGTTTGAGAAAATATAGCAGCGTGATAATTCTTCTATTTAGGAATTATTATATCTTTCATTATATCAGCATTATATGATGAATAGAAAATATAATCATGGGCATCAAAACACTTTCAAAGTTAATTTTATCAATGAAATAAATATCTATGATGTAATAAAACTGAGCACCTTTAGAAAGGTTAAGCGAGTTTCTTGTCAGAACGAATAATATTGAACTTGTTACATTAATTATTCATTAATTAGATTTTATCGTTAGTTATTTCAGTTGTATTTGTAATATTGATTCGAAAAACACATGATAATGAAGATAAGAAAATATTAGAAGTGATAATAATTTTGCCTTGAATGATTTATAAACTGCGAAGGTACTAAAGTAGATATAATTTGTAAGTAAATAGTTGAAGATATAGCTTTTAGATATTAAATATACTTTTAGAGACATTTTAGTGTAGGTGTTGAAGAGGGTAGGGTGGTTATTAAATGTCTCATATGAAAAATACTACTATGTTGTTTTTTTCTTGTTTAATTTTAAAGCCCCCCTTGCATCTTTTTAGTGCCGGGGGGGGGGCTTTAATGACCATATTTCAGAGAAAATTAACTGCCTTCTTATATTGTTTTTACGAATATATTTAATTAATGTTTAATAACATTTTTCATAAGTACAATTAGCTTCGTTTGCTGTTAATAAAAAAAAACTGTAATGAACAGATGTTCTAAAAACAAATGAACCGAAAATACCTACCTCAACTGTTATTAATTAAATTATATTAAACGAAATTATAACTAAAAGCAGACTATTTGCATTTTTATTTATTAGAATGTGGTATAAAAAAAAATCTAATCATCATCTGTTCGTAAAACTATTTCGTGTTGTTAATTAATATTATGAGAATTTTTAAATATAAAAAATCCTGATACACCCAGTTCTTCTTCTCTAACAAAGAAAAAAAGTATAGTAGGAACATGAAATGTATACTCGTGTGTTACCTGTGAAAAACCTCTTGTGCCCACGATCAAGGGTTCGGAGCCTAGTAGATGACATTAAGATTTTTTTAAAGAAGTAAAAAATCCTCTTTGTGCCTTCTTTCGTTGGGGACGTAATTCCTGAGAATTTAAGGTCTATGTATGGTATTCTTTAAAGATCCCTATCCTGATCTGTGTATGCAAAATTTAGGACTCCCATACTAGCATCGTCCGATTAGCCATAGTAGCATTAAATGACGTTAAATCAATAAACAAACTAACAATATTACAATTTATATTCCGAGCTATTCATACAGCACCTTAAAGCCGATTTTAATTGAATTTCTGTATGGATAGGTAGCTGTGTATCCATAAGTGTCTTATCACACTGTATCCACTGATTACCTATACTCATATGTGATTTTCCTAACACGCCTTTGTATCATTTTTATCCGTAGCTTCGATCACGAATATTCCTTTTATTCCGTTTCATTTTAATGTGTATAATTTTAATTTTTTAAATGCGTATAATAACTTGAATCGCACACTGAGGTTCCTGAAACAAGATTATCTGCATGCGGTATTTCGATTGAAAATGGACCTCTGAAAATGGTCAAATCATGCATATTTTTAAAAAACATTTAAAAGGAACGTTCGAAATATTGCATGGTGCCTTTTAAGGTACTTCCAATCTCCAAACATTTCGATTTATATAAAAGCGTGGTACACAAAGCAGAGAGGACATAACTGCTGTACGTTTTATAATACGTATTATTTAATACATTTACTATAACATTTTATAATCTTTTCTAGAAGACCCCCACCAGTTACTTTTAGTATCAGTTACTTTTATTGATAACTGTTATATCCTAATAGAAATAAAAGAACATATGTTTGTATTTATGTATAATTTAAAACCCAACAAATAACCAAGACAATTATAGATATACTTTTTCTATTTGGAGGACAAAAATCCACAATATTCAGGATCTGCTCAAATAAATCCCTGTTTTCGTACCTCCTTCTCCAAATATATTCACACAGGTACGAATCTATCTTCGTCCGGTGGGTACTGCATTCTCTCTTGTTCCTTCCCTTGAGAGATGACCATAGAGATTCGATTCTTGCATGCATTGAAATGCATTTTCGTCTACTGCATTTCCATCTTGAATAACGATTTTAACTAATACTGAGGTTCATTTCATATCCCTTGGAACAGTCTTTTTTGATGTATAATACCCTTATCTTGACACATTTTATGCTTCATTCTTGATTTTTAACTATTTTTGCAAATTCTAAGAAATTTATTTTAATGACTGAGTAAATCATATGTACTATAAGTAAACTACATGATTTTATCTTTCTTTAAAATTTTAATTCAATTAGGTTATAACAGCTATAAATAAAAGTAACTGATACTAAAAGTATCTGGTGGGGGTCTTCTAGAAAAGACCCCCAACGACCTCTGCAGTGTATTAAGGAATTCTCGATTATTCATTGTACGCTCTCATACCGTACAAATTCATGTAATTTATATTAATATATTTAACTAATACAGAATTCTACTTGTAACTTGATAACAGATTGGTAACAGTTACATTTTGACGAGTTACAAGTTACAGGACTCACACGTTACAAGGAACGAGAACTATGACCATGACCTTTGCCGGATCGATAATTTAAACGTTGGCAGCCGCACTGCTCATTCACTTAGTTTCTCTGGTAGTCTTTCGGTTGAAGTCCCATTTTAATTACTCGTTTAGTATTTAAATATACTTACTATTTAATAGTATTAATAGTAATTTCCTCGTTTGTACCATTAAATTTATTTAAAATCTCATATTATCATAAATAAAACATTTAAAAATCACATCGCCCATTCCCCAAAACAATAGAAGAAATAAATAAAACTAAAAATTAAATATTAAAAAAAATAAAAATGCAAACAATTTAATAAAACTAGAAATACGAAAGGAGTAGGGTGGCTCAATTAGCAGAATGCTAAGTTGATATGATGTAGGTTCCGGGTTGAAATCCTGCTGCAGCAGATAATTTGTTCAAAATATTACCAGCCATTAATGGACCCTATGAGACAAAAATACCCTTGTGAGGCTAGCCCATTCTTTACAAAGTACAGTGGAACGTCGGTTATCCAAACTAATGTTGTGAGGGGGTCAAATAAAAAATTCGGATAATCGAAATTCACTAAAAAAATAAATGAAACCGAATGAATAGGAAGGGATTCAGAGAAGCAAATGAATTACCTAATTAGGTTTACAGTTCTTAGTAAACATATACGTATTTAAGTCTAAGTACATTTTTTTGCTGTTTCTGAGAAATTATTTGGTCCTCCTTATTGACGTTCATGGAAAAAATCATCTATTTTTCGACAAATTTTATTTAAAATGACAATAATTATAACAATAGAAATAAGATCTGATCTAATCAAATTAATTAAAATTACATTTGAAAAAAACAGTACCGTTAATTGAACGTTCGGATTACTGATATTTGGATTATTGACGCTCCACGGTACTTACTTTAAATAGAGCGAAAAACCTGTAAAGTGGTTATGACTGTTGGCTTAGAAAAAGTACAGTCCCTACCGCTTACTGAACCCAAGACACTTCATAGTTTGTATTGTTACAGATTTTTTTTCTTCATTAGGAAAAATAGATAGCTAATTGTGTTGAACGCTCAGTTGATGTGATTAGTGCACTGTGTTCGAATCCGGCAGTAGCTCTGATCTGGGACGAGCCTTCTCAATACAAAACCATTCTCCTAGAAACGATAATGACTAGCAAGTAAAGAACCCAAGATCCTCTACGTGTTTAGTTGGTAATTCTATCGTTTTAATTTGCAGGTAAGTGTTATATCTAAGTGTGTAGAGGTCTCAGTTGTTTTGCTTAACATACAGAGTTCGAATTTTGCTGCACCAGATGAATTATATTCGATTATAATATAGATCCACGCTCTCGCCCATTCTCGATAAACCGGAAACTCCTAATTGTGGCGAAAACCTGGCGATTGAGTTTAGACTCGGATCATTTCCCTGCACAATTGTTGACTAAGAAGCAGTACAGTCTCTAGAATTCATGAGATGTAGTGATTCAAATATTTTTCTTTGTTAGAAAATTTATGTAACTGTAAAATTTTAGATGATTTTATAAAATATTTTTATTTATAAAATTTATTGGAGCTGGGCTACTCAGTGTCTAAAGCGCCGAGTTGCTGACAGTGCCAAATCTCGGGTTTAAATCCTGTGTGAGATCTTGAGTCAATCCTTGGGGTTCACCCAGTTTCTACAAAGTGGGAGCCCATAATCGCAGGGAAAACCTGGCGGTTGAGCGTGATCTCGCATAAATTAACTCCCTCCTCAACCGCTTAGAAACAGTACAGTCTCTACTATTTTCGTTTTATCTAATCTATACACTTAAATCTATCGTATGTATCTAGGTTGCTTATCCTTTTTTCTTTGAGAATACCTGGTGGTCCATAATATCTACAGCCGCGATGAATAAGTGGTTAATTATAATTTTCTCAAAAATGAGTTTCTTGTACTTGAGTAAGCGGAATCAAATTTTTTTTGTAGTGAATAAGCGGATAAGTAAGGCATTGGCTTGGAAAGGAGTTATTGTTTATATTACAACTTTATTTCAAGCCAACAACTACGAGAAGGGTGCGATTTTGGTTATCTGAATGCATTCAACTCCCTCTGGACAAAATCCGACTTAACCACTCAACCACCGGGGCTGTAGGTGTATACACTTGAATAATATTAGTTGACTTTATATATGTACATATGACTGGTCGGTTAGCCTCGAGACAAGACACCATTGTGAGCCCTGAAGAAGACCTGAAATGTGAGTCGAAACATTGTTTTCCAATAAACACTTCTCCCTATTTAAGAGATTTTTTTAATTTCCGTCGGGACCATCTTCTTCCTTTCAAAATATACTCTTTTCAAGGACAATTCTTTTAAAAATATACACCTCTACTATTGGTTTTAGTATAGACTAAATATATAAATTTATATTTTAGATACATAAAGCTAATATATTCCATTTTCCGAAGCTCTGGTGTTATATTACGCAGAAAATATAATTTAGAAGAGCAACGGTGCGAACCGGGGGATCGGCCTCATTGAACTGTGGGAGATTGCCCCGCGTGCTAACCCGCCCTATGTTAATTATACTTAGCATCGTCCGGCGAACCTTAGAGCCCCCATTAAATGTTAATATCCGCTCTAATCACAATTTAGCATGTGTGTTTTAGGCCTACAACCCGAAATTCATGAGGGCTTTGATATAGCAGTGTACGGGTACCGCAATGTGTACCCAGGTTCTACGGGCTTTGATTAAAATAAGGTTAATCGATACAAATTTAAATTTATTATTATTAGTGTATAGTATGACAAAATTCCAATATTCATTTCATTAGTTCCAAATACTAATATAATCGTCATTTTAGTCAGTAACTGAATTATAAAAAATTTATATTAAAGATAAATGCTAAAAAAACACAACTCATGAATGTTCTTAAGTCTTGGGTCCAGAACAAAGTAGAGACTAATGTATCTAGGCCATCATTTGTGTAGGGAGGTGATTAGTACGAAATTTCCACCAATTAAATAAATATCCCTACTTTATGGAGTTTGGGCGCGTCCAATGAGGGTCTCTAGTTCTCTACAGGGTCTATCCAGGATAAAAATAAGTAACCAAAATAAAATTATAAAAAAATATCTTCAATAATATTATTTTACCTTATATATGTATGTATACATGTATATGTACATATATATACAATTGTTGAATACTTGGGAGATAAAGATTCTTAGAAGAGTGTATAGCCCAACCAAGAAGGAAATCCAACCTAAGGAGTCAAGAACTTGAGGACCTATTTGGTGAACCAGATATAGTTTCTTGCATTAAAAAAGAAAGATTGACGGCTTATACTGCCTTGAATGGACGATGTGGAAGCAGATCTTAGGCTACTAGGGGTGAGAACATGCAGAAGAGTCGAGGAGGACCAGTCAGAGTGGAGGAAAATCGTCTAGGAGGCCAAGGTCCTCCATGGACTATAGCGCCATTTGATGATTACACGGTAGGCCTTGTACTGATTCTAAACCAACGTTTGTTCAGAGATCACGCTCAGTCGCCAGGTTTTTTTCCCAATTAATGTTACTAATTTTATAGAGGCTGGGTTAGCCCCAGAACATCCCACAGTACCCATTGTGGCTGTTAACAAATTAAATAATTTACCAGCCCGTAGATCAATATCCCAGCATCCTAGGTACTCAACAACTACGCTCCCCTAACAACAAAATGCACAAATTCATTCCTATCTATCCAACAGGTGCTTCTTAAAATAAGTATACCTTAAACTGAAGAATGTTGTAGAACATTCTTCAGGTATTAACAAAACGAATTATATCGAAATAAAAAACGAAATTAAAGGCAGTTTTTTACGAAATGGATCCATTGAAAGGAGAACTAAACCAGGGCCCAGAAGGCAATAATACTGAAGAGATATAATATCGCCCTTACAATGCTCGGCCGAGGACTCGAGTTGAATGGAGACCACACAATATCACTTAGCCCGCTGATAGTCCTCTTCCGTTATTGCTACAACAGTTGAGACTTCTAGGTTGCTCCAACTCGCCACAACCGCTGTCAGAACTGGAGATGATTATGGTTGGACTAAGTGGATAGCTCAGAGTCTAGAGTGCTGATCTCCTGTACTGATGTACTAAAGGTTTAGGGTTCAAATCCGGCTTTTGCAAATGAATTATTTAACATTTTAACAGCTGCGGGTGGACACATTGAAATCTATAGAACCTCTTTGGGTTCACCCAGCCTCAATAAAGTGGGTGGCCTAAACTGGGTAGAAAACCTTTCGATTGAGCGGATCTCGAAGAAATCATCTCTCTGCACAATATCTAACAGGTTTTTTAAAAATAATGAGGTGTATAAAAAAATTACCGTTTCACCTTACCCATGGATAGAAGATGACGACTAAGAGTATTTTTCGACACACCACACTTCCTGGCAAGTTCAGATGGTAGATTTGACTATACAGCTTCCTTCAGAACCTCATCAATATCCATTAATCGTCGCCCGGAGCTCTTCTTCCACTCCAAAGTCGTATCTCCACTGCTAATTTTTTTAAAACAACACCGTGCAGTGCGCTGGTCAAGGACACCTTTCCCTTCATATTTAATAATTTTACGAGTTGCTTCAGTGGCTGTGGAATTTGTTTTCCAGTAATGTCTTAAAATTACTAGAATTTCGCAGGACACTGTCATGTTGCTTATTTGATATAAATGACTAAACTGGTGCTTTTTTCGAAGAAGTCCAGTGTTAGCAAACAAGCTTAGGGAATGCTCTGAAGGCGTTATTAAGTATTGGTAAATAATAAATAGCATTAAAATATTTACAGACTTTTGAACTCTGAAATTTGATAAAACGGTAATTTTTGTTTTATACACCCCATTATATCCATTTTTTAAAAATAATATATATATCTTATATCGTATTTGTCTTCGTGTAGGTACGAATAGCGAATAGGATTTTGAAATTATCAAGATATTTCAGGCAAGAAAAAGAACTGTAAAATTATCTAATTGTGTAGCTATACATATCTAAGCAATGCAGACTTCAACTGATACGTAAGATCTCTCATCCAGCTTCTTTTTAGTCCCTCTTTTGCAATCATGAGGGATGAAAGAAGCCGGAATATTCCACTTTAAGATACTCCTGAGAACCCCTTTCTGAACAATTATGGTCGACACCTTGCCCATCTACCCACCACCTCCTGTACCACACTCAAGACGAGCTATATTAATACAGGTTAAAATGTATGAACTCATGCTAAATTCAAGGCTCAGTTATTCAAAACTTATTTTCTTTTATAGAATAATATTATTGGGCTTATCAATCTGAGACTTATCTAAAAAACTTTCGATCTAATACTATGAGTGAAATATAGAATAACATAAGAATGCCGAAACGTCGAGAACACCAGGTACTTATAGAAGTGAGTCAAGAGAAGTCTTTTAATTTTTTATGTCATGTTATTATCAAAAGTAAGAATTGGTGTAATAATTTCTTAACATCAAACATCAATAATTGAAAACCTCAATTACAATTAAAAGAAATGAAATAAGTAATTGCTTTGTTAATTAACTATTTTACATTACTTTAGTATATCTGTTTTTATTTTAATTATTTTTTTTTCATTTTATACAATTTTTAAATATTTCTGAATGGAAAATAATTTCCTGAGGCCGGAACGATATTCCCTAATTCGTAGATGATATCAAATGCAATGAAATGGAAACATAAGGCACCTATTTCTCTTAATATGAAGCAATTGATGAAGTCTTCCTTAAAAGTTGAACGGGATGTATACCATAGTCATGAAAATAGGGTTTTTAACAATGTAATAAATTTCTGTTTGTGTAATTAAGAATGAATAATAATTTAAATACTGATAAAATTAATTACTATTCAAGGTTGGTTCTGTGTGATCAATTATGATTTCAATTTGTTTTTAAATTGCTCTGTAATTATCTTAATGGATGAATATGGTGTATTACATAAACACGAGGGATCAGTTGAAGTCATAATTTAGTGATCTTTTGCAACCTCAGCGCTCGCTCCGGATAATCGTCCCATTAACATGCAAATCTTAATAATTCAATTTGGAATTCAGATTTAGACCTACATACGTAAACTTCAGGGTTTATTCTGTCAAAAAAGTTACGGACAAAAATTATTTATTTATTGAAATTTACAACTCATTATATTACAGCAAGTAAATCAAGCAAGTAGTCATCACAAGACAAAGAATCCGCCATAGGCGTTGACGCACGGATATCTGTTTGAGGGAGATGCACCACCAAAGTGCGGAAGTTGCAGAGTGCAATTAAATATCACATACATCTTGGAGGACTGCCCCCTGTATGAAACATATTTTCATGGCTTGGGAATTAATAGAAAAAATCCCGGGAGATAACACCACAAATATAGAAAAAGTGTTAACTTTTCTCAAGCATAATAACATGTTCAGTAGCATATAATAATTATATGTGAAGTGGAAATAATTTTTGAACCAACAGAGAGAAGACGCTGATGACCATGGATGTTGTGCGTCTAGAAACAATAAAACCTAACCTAATCTACAAAGAACGATACAACATGAGATAAAGGCAAGTAGAGAAACTATCACTGACAGTACTCAAATAACCAATTCAACTTAAAGAGACACGAGGCCATATTTTTTTCAGACACCTCAGAGCATTATCTGGAATTGAAGAAGTAGCAAGGTTTGAAACTAGTGGGTTTGAGTGGGAATAAAGTTTGTCATGAAAATATTGATATAGGGTTCGGACCAAATCAGCAACAAATGGGACATTGAGGTCATTATGGCTAACTTCATTTGTAAAAAAAGTAAAGAAAATTGAGGATTTTACATAAGATTTTGTATTAAGGATTGGGGTAAAGAGGAATTCGATGGCTCAGTGGAGCCCCAAAGTTATACTTATCGCAATAACAATATCAACTTTAAAAATTATTTATTATAGACTGAATTAGAATAAATAGATGAAAAATTTATGATTATAAATGCGATGACTACAATCATGCATATCAAAATTCCTAATAACAAAGAAATGTGTTACGACCACTACATCCAATAAATGATAGATATATGTTGTTCTCTGTTTTTCTGTAAAAAAAAAAAAAAAAATAGCATCGAATAAAAAAGAAGGTATGAAAACAGAGTGGAAATAATTTCTTAGAAATCAAAAATAAAAAACGAAACTAAACATGAATAATAATTACGATTAGATTTTTTTTTTAGGTAACTTCCAAGTCAGACTTATTAAATAAATAATAAGATAATAAATAAGAAAATAATTTTTAAAAAATTTATTACAAATATTATACCCAATGGATGAATGATCTTGGGTAAAGTACACGATAGAGACTGTACTCTGTTTCTTTGCCAATGAAAAATTAGCATCAAATAAAAAGAAGCGGAGGAAATATAGTGATATAAATTTCGAAGAGATAAAAGAAATCAGAAATAGCAAGCGAAAATAAAATTGAAGATCAATTACAATTACAAAATTCGTAAAGCGATTTTAGAGGATTTTGCTTCTCTAAACATATTTATAATTATTATTTTGTAATAAATTTCTTACTGAAATCAGATATTACATTCAAAAGATGTAAGAACATACGATGCCTTAGTTCACAAATGTGTTGAGTGCAAATGGGTTCGTTATATAAATAATATTGTAAAGTTGTGATCAGGAAGTTATAGATCAAATCTTGATATAAAATTAATATAGAAGCTGTGAAGGTTACATAAATATATTGTGTGCTTAAACTTGAATTGTATTTCTTGTGGTTAATTCTTATCAAAGTTGACTCACGGGTTTTGAGCATTTAGTAGTGTCGGTTGTGCAGGGAGTTTTTTTGCATATCACACTATTAACCACAAGGTTTTTCGCTCAATTAACGCTACCCACACTATAGAGACTGGTTGAACCTGGAGGGTCTGTAGATCCAATTGAATCGATCCATGGCTTAGTACTTTATAGAGACTGCTTGAGCCCGGAGGGTCTGTAGATCCAATTGAATCGATCCATAGCTTAGTACATTATAGAGACTGCTAGAGCCCGGAGGGTCTGTAGATCCAATTGAATCGATCCATGGCTTAGTACTTTATAGAGACTGCTTGAGCCCGGAGGGTCTGTAGATCCAATTGAATCGATCCATGGCTTAGTACATTATAGAGACTGCTTGAGTCCGGAGGGTCTGTAGATCCAATTGAATCGATCCATGGCTTAGTACATTATAGAGACTGCTTGAGCCCGGAGGGTCTGTAGATCCCATTGAATCGATCCATGGCTTAGTACATTATAGAGACTGCTTGAGCCCGAAGGGTCTGTAGATCCAATTGAATCGATCCATCGCTTATTACATTAAAGAGACTGCTTGAGCCCGGAGGGTCTGTAGATCCCATTGAATCGATCCATGGCTTAGTACATTATAGAGACTGCTTGAGCCCGGAGGGTCTGTAGATCCCATTGAATCGATCCATGGCTTAGTACATTATAGAGACAGCTTGAGCCCGGAGGGTCTGTAGATCCAATTGAATCGATCCATGGCTTAGTACATTATAGAGACTGCTTGAGCCCGGAGGGTCTGTAGATCCCATTGAATCGATCCATGGCTTACATACATTATAAGTAATTTATCTGCCTATACCAATCTCGAACCGGGGACCATTAGATTAGTATCCACTGCTCTTGCACACTGAACCACGCCGCTACTTAACAAAAGTATTGGTTAATGAATATTCGTGACCCTATACGAGTTTGAACTATAAAATAAGGAGGAATACCGGTGCCAATTGTAACTATACACGATATTGCTAAGGCGCTAGGGTTATACTAAACATGCAACACAGTACGGTGTCGCAGAATGGAAGAAATGCGCCGTGTTTCTGGTTATAGGAATGGATTATTTGTTTTAACACCAAAACAAGTTTGTACTTGCGAATAATTATTTTATATCACAGGATTGATATATTAATCAAAGATCGCCCATTAAATAGTAATTTATAGGAAATTTTAAGCCTATTTATACTTTTATTATGTTATTATTTATATTATGCTCTGGGATTGAGATATATTATGAAAGTTATTAATGTTTAGTACGATATATGATTAACACAAACTACTATCGTTTTTAACTTTTATATGTTTTTTTTCAACTATGAGAAAAATTACAAGGTATGTTATGTAGAAGGATAAAGGACACTTAATGCTTCGAAAGGACTAGAAGCACCTAAGACCTTTCATACTGGTTCTTTTTAAGTGTTATGTAGTCATGTTCATATCAGCCAAAGCAATAATGTCTATGAATGCATTATAACTCACATAAAATGTGTTAGGGAAACAGTAATAAAGGGAAAAGTTGTAGGTTGATAGGTGATTGTTGTAAAACGCTATTTAGAGGTTTATTGTTTAAGTACATAGGAGCTTCTTTTGAAACTTTTAAATAAAATTTGCTCCGTCGTAAACCAACGACGTCCTATCCTCCTGTATCGTTTAATAACAACCAACTGATTTCTGTAGAACAGGTCCTGTACTTAGATCTACACCTTGACAAACATTAACTTAACATGGAATCCTCATACTAGACTGAAACGACAAGAAACAGCTCGCCGTTTCAGGTTAATTAAATATTTATTAGACAAACGCTCTAAGCTCCCCATCAATTACAAAAGACTCATTTACATGACAATAATTAGACCTATCTGAACTTACGAAATAGAGTTTTGGGCTTCCAATAAGCAATCGAACTCCTCTCGTATCCCATCCTTACATTCCAAAATCCAACGTAAAATCCTCAATGCTCCTTACTTTGTTAAGAACAAAGCCATCTATAATGACCTTAATGAACCGTTTGTTGCTGATTTGACACGAATCCGATATCATTCTTTTCATGACAAACTTCATTTCCACTCAAACCCACTAGTTTCAACACTCGCAAACTCTTCAAGTTGTAAATTTCAATAAATACATTTTTTTTAATAAAAAATTTTTTCGTTTTGATATTTAAATATCATTCTATAAATCTTTTATATGAAATTTATTAGCTACAGGATAGTACACTACTACAGTTCAGTTGTCCTTATGAGGCTTTTGGGTTCTAATCAGGTTGTATTTGAAAAATAATTTAATCATATCAATAACAGCACAGATGGACCTTAAGGAATCTTCAGAACCTCCAGAGTGTTACTTAGTCTTTATTTAATGAATGTCCTTTATAAAATCACTTCCCTGCACAAGCGTTGTACATGTATAGTGGCTACCATGTATGGAACAAAATACCCTTCATAGGTAGTAGCATAGGTGAAAACAGATACTAAAATGGGGGAAAACGTAAAAATAAGTTACAGAATGTTTATTACTAAAATTGAATTTTATTCTTTTACATTTCAACATTTTTGTCCTGTTAGCACAACAATGAATTATTTTCACGAAAACAAAAATACATACATTTTTGTATTTATCAATTTTCTCTCCGGGGTTCCTCCGTTCTGTGTCTAGGCTAAAATGAAAGGTATACGAATCTCGCATTATTGGGAAGGACTCGTGAGCAAATTTCCAATGAGTGGTGTGTCTTATCCATTCGTTGACTTATAGTAGGGCTATCTCTGGCCTAAACTTATCGGTTTAGATCCTGGCGACGCCTGAATTTATTAAAAAACTAATGCTTAGTAATTTAAAGTAATATATAGCTTCTTTTTCTCAATTTACAAACGTATTCTTTATTATATTATGTTTGTTTATCTATCTAAAACTTAAATTACAAGACATGTATATTAAAGGGCTAACTTCCTTTTAAAAATCATAGTCTTAAAGTCATTTCATCTTCAATAGCAACCCTATTGCAATTCTAAGGATGATTTACTTCCTGATTTTTTGCTATTTTTCGCCCGACCTTCTTCCCTCTGTTTTTCCTCCGGAGATATTGGCCAGAGGGAATAGACAGCCTTGGCTAGGAGCAGTAGACCGCAGCCTTCCAGATAACAGCTGACATTTCACCACACAGCCGTCTTGATATTAACTCTACCCCGCATCAAAAAAAAAAAAAAAAAAACGTTCCTACTCAGCCCTTCTCTGAAAAGCGAATTGGAAGTTTTTGCGACCGAATGGCATGTCATACGAAAATTAAGGTCATTAGTCCGGGACGTGGTAACCGGGTGACTATACACGCTCCTTTATAATTGATCGATAAAATTTAAATAATGTTCCATTCTGCCCTCAAAAGCTGTAAAGTTAGTTCTAAAAATATTATTTATTAAATTAATCTCCTTTTTATTCAAATCAGGTAAATAATATATTGTCCTTTAATAAAGTATTTTTGGACTAATTTTATCCATTTTGCGTCAATTATTTAAAAAAGAACACTCCTCTTGTGATGGCTTGGTTCCGATTAAGAATTCTACAACAAAGAAAGAAACAAAGAGTAACGGTATTGCTTATGTAAAAAAAAAAAAAAAACTGAGACCGCATGCCAGACTGCGATCTGAACCCGCATCTTTGGGGATAGAAGGTTGTTATGCTAATCACCACAGTACAGGTGACCCCAATCACGGAATATCCCAAATACAGTTTACAATATCAAACATAATATAATATGGCGATAATTTTTATTCTTTTAAGCATCCACAATCAAGAGTTTTATTGTAAGTTTGTTTATTCAGAAGTACACAATGTTCGATGGGATAACTCAGATATAGACACAGGTATAGAAGTAGATATAGCTGGTCAAAACAACTCACACCATGTGAAATACCTAATATTTTTATTTTATAGACTTATATGCATTATCATAAGCTATTTTTATTGTTTTTATCATTTCTTTTAAGAGGGTACTTCTTTCATTTATCGTATTTTTCCCTAATGTATTGAAATTTTAAAATCTACTACACAGCTAATGCAGAGTGAATATAGAATAGAATAGAATAGAAAAGTAACTTTATTCTGGGACAAAGTCCCTTTAGAATAACAGATATGAACAGGAATAAAAAACATAATATTTATCTGGCCAGAAGGCTAAATGTTACAAATCATAAAGCGTGAAAACATGACATAAAACAATTTAAAAAGGAATATATAAACAAAAATGATAGTAAGTAAATAAATAGTACAGATCTTGACAGGATATTGAGCAATTACAGAGAATAGATAAATCCATAGCTTTTGAAATTGAATGCATGAGCTAGCATTCAATAATTTGTTTACATGATGTACAGCTTTTCAAAGAGCAGAATTAAAAGAACTAGATAACACAATGAGTTATTATATACATTGTATCCTAAGCAAATGACTAACCTGCCTAGAGTATATCCTTTTGGGAAGCTAATAGATGTTGATACAGCAAGGATTTGAATATTGATAGAGAGGGAGTATGACGGATATTAGGAGGGATTGAGTTCCACACTGTGGTGGAGCGGGCGAGAAAGGAACGTTCGAATGCTTTAGTTCTGTGTGAACGTATATAGAGATCAGAAAGGCGGAATCTTGTTTTATGGTGTTGAACTGAGGATTTGATTTGGAGGGGACTGTAGATATATGAAGGGTGTTGAGAGTGAATGGATTGGTATAAGAATGAACAGAGGAAATATTGTCTTCGGAAGGGAGGGAAGAGCCACTTTAACTCATCATAAAGGTGGGAGACCAAGCACAAATCTTAGAGAGCAGTTCATTATTCTCTTTAATCTGTCTTCAAGCATTTTAGAGAGGCCTCCATATAACATATATGTTAAGTCATGGAGTCCCCTTAAGGTGTTTTAATTATTTTTTCAAGTTTTTCATTTGAATCAGTAAATAAACTTCTATTAAACCGATTTTGGCTATTCATATTTTAGTATTGTTTCATTTCATAACGTCAAGGCTATGATAGATAATCATTGTGATTAACATAGATTGTTTAATCAAATTTTCTATACCACTAAATGAGGCACAACTGCCTAGTTGATTTAAGTAGATTTCAACTCAACATTAGTACAGGGATTTCAGTTTGTGGAAATTTTTTTATTGCTTGAATTAACTTTCATTTGTTGCTAATCAAAATCACTAAATGATTTTAGTTGTCTATTTTTTCTATCTCTCTCTTCACCTATATTAATTGCTATTGTTTTCTTATTATAGACTTTACTACACTGAAACGTAAGAAACATCTCGCCGTTTTAGGCTACTTCAACAGTTACTAGACAAACGCTCTAAGCTCCCAATTAATTACAAAAGACTCATATACAAGTCTATAACAGGACCTATTCGTAATTACGGAGTAGAGCTTTGGGGCTCCACTGGGCCATCGAATTTCTCTCGTATTCAATCCTTACAATCCAAAATCCTTCGTAAAATACTCATTGCTCTTTACTTTGTTTCGAACAAAGTAATCCATAATGACCTTAATGTTACATTTATTGCTGATTTGGCCCGAACCCGATATCAATCTTTTCATGATAAACTACATTTCCAATCAAACCCACCAGTTTCAAACCTCGAAATCTCTTCAATTCCTGATAATCTTTCGAGGCGTCTGAAAAGAAGATGGCCTCGTGACCTTCTAAGTTGAACTTTCTATTTGCGTACAACCACTGGGTAGTTCCTCTACTTGTCTTTATTCATACCAATATGTACCATTCATTCTATTTACTTGTTGTATTAGTAAAATATAGTTGTAAATTTCAATGAATAAATTATTTAAACAAATATTAAAAATTCATAATACATCATTTATTCTTAAATTATAAAAATATTTTATGGTATTTTCTGAAATTTCAAATAATATCTGAAGAAAAAAAAAAATCATTTACCCGCAAGGCCTGTAAGTTGGCGGGGTTCTGTATAAGCCCCAATAAGCAGTATCAAAGCCGTTCTTTGTGTTTTTAGAGACCCAAGTCGTTGGATGCTTTTGAGGCAGCTATAACGAAAAACAATTCTGCTTTTTACTTCCTTTAAGTGGTTATTAAGCTTCACCTCTCGCCCTGGAATTTCACCACCATCGAGAGCTTACGTACAATATTGGAGTATTTCATCAGATTTACGATACCTATAATATTTTTTATATTTATTGCTACTGGTACATTAGTATATGTCTGCATTGGAAGCTCTATCATTGTTAAATTTGACATACTCTGGTATTATTACTCTCTTTCTCATGTATCTATACAACCCATAAAGGTTCTTGGATTCAGTTCGTGGTAGAGACTTGCTGCTTGTGATTTGCCAGAGATCATGCCTAACCACCAAGTTTTCTCCTTATTAAGTGTACCCATATTATGGAGCCTGGGTGAACCCAAAGAGAGTCTCTCGGCAGCACAGGATCCATCTACGTTATTTATTTATGAGTTTCCCCAAAGTTAAGGTTTTCTCGAACCAAATTTTGGGATGACATTTTTTTCCAGGTATTCCAGTCATGCATCCTCTTCATTAAGGCCATGTCTTCCTGGAATTGGTTCATCCATGAAGTTCTTGATCGGCCTCTTCTTCTTCCTTCAAAGCACCAGTGCATGGTTATTTAGGATATTCGATTACTCTCCATCCTCAGTAGATGTACAAACCACTCTAATCGCTTTATTGTTATTTCGATAACTAAAACCAGAATAACACACCAGCATTGGATCTGAACCCAGGACCTTCTGCACGACAACTCAGCGTGAATATATGAAACATCATATTCTAATTTCCTTGTGGATGAACTCATATTTTGATATTGAATTCATAGTTAATGAAGGATCAGAAATTCTTAAAGTGAAGCAGCAGATATTAAAGTAAAAAGAATTTATCACTATTTCAATTTATATGAAAATAAACAACACAGTATATAGCGGCATTTTATTTGTATACATACATCCCTACTCGGACAGGCTTAGCAAACTTAATGATGGCAAAAACAGCGGAGAGCTCTATGGACTCGGGTTTTTCCCTCATTAATTTTCACACTCGCTTTGCTCACAGCCAGGGAGTATTATACTAGTGTCACGTTTTTGTCCTAAATGGCTAGTTATAACCGTTTTTCTATGTGTTCAGGGTAGACCTTATACTTCAGGGACCTTCTACATTACAGCTTAAAAGCTAAAGATTTGATATAAGTTAATATTTATCGTATGAAGAAATATTATCCAAAAATAAGAGTTGTAATAAAAATGCATAATTATTAATTTTCATAGCTTAAGATTTTATAAAAGGAGGCATCTAGAATACTATAAGAATATTATAATAAATAAAGTCGAATAAGGGTATGGGAAGTGTCGAAAAAAATCATAAAATTAAATAATTACTGAAGTTAATATAGGGTGTTTTTTTAAGCTAGATAGAACTTTAAATTGTAAAAAGTAACACAAAAAATTAAATTGTAATCAAAATTTTTTTTTTATTCGAAAGATCAATACGTGACATTAACATTTGAAAATGATTTCGGGCATATGGGCACCGCGGCTGTTCTTGACGAAGCGCATTCTGGACGTCCAATTTTGGGCCACTTTTTCGAGCACTGCTGGCCGTATGTCACGAATAACACGAACAATGCTGGCTTCCAAGGCGTCAATTGTTGCTGGTTTATCAGCATAAACCAGTGACTTCACGTAGCCCCACAGCACGACCTTGGAGGCCAATTGACAGGTCCATTTCTCGAAATCAACCAAAAATGCGCCTCATCGCTGAACACAATTTTGCGATAAAACAACGGGTCAGTTGCCAACTGCTCTAGAGCCCAATCGGCGAAAGAAGTATACGAAATGTCAGAGTATACTGAAACAAATAAAAAAAAATTTTTGATTACAATTTAATTTTTTGTGTTACTTTTTACAATTTAAAGTTCTATCTAGCTTAAAAAAACACCCTATAGTTATCATTTTATTATTTGGTGATTGATAACATTTTTCTTTTAAAAGTGAAAATTTTATATTTATTATCAATTTAATCAACTAAAGTATATACATAAAATAATTATACTACAATAGCTTGCGCGAAAAAACATGCATTTTTTAAAAATATTTTGTTATGAAAATTACTTTTTTTAAAAAGAAAAATCAATCGAATTATTATAAAAATTTAAGAAATTTTAAAATATGTAGTAATATTATAAATTTTAGTATTTATTGTATAAATTATGTATTACGACGACTTTACTACCGGTAAAAGAAAAAAATAGAAAAAAATTGAGGTGACTTGGGTGAGGACACTATTCAAAATATTCATTCAAGGTGCTACGAGTGAATGGTCAAAGAAATGTTGAAGGATGGGGCTGCGTATGAAAAATGACTTTTACTAAACAAAGAAGACGCAGAATATATTTGTACGAAACTGACGGAAGAATATAAAAGGGGAATGTAGATGAACTTTGAAAAGAATGAATATTTGGATACGGAGGAGGGCCAACCATTGGAGGTTAACGGTCTACAGATCAAAAATGTACCCAACTTTAAATATTTAGGATCTTTCCTTCAAAAAGGTCAGAATTGGATATAACCCAAAGAACCGGAGAAGGACGAAAAGCCATAGCCTTGCT
The DNA here is from genome assembly GCA_964056705.1 of Troilus luridus. Taxonomy (NCBI): domain Eukaryota; kingdom Metazoa; phylum Arthropoda; class Insecta; order Hemiptera; family Pentatomidae; genus Troilus; species Troilus luridus. The sequence continues at coordinate 101,570,825 of OZ057416.1, read as the reverse complement.
CAATGCCGTACTGTGGACTAATAATATCCTAAACCACAAATAAAAATGAGTTTCCATGCTATTATATCCGCATGCGAAACATGGAAATTGGGAAAGAGGAATTTCTAGTTGACCCCCATATAGTTTTAAACTGAAATATTTTTCTTTGATATAATTTTTATACTTCACAGTTTTGCTTTTTAAGACACTTTTGTTTTTTTATAGTATGCTAAATGTCAAGATTTTTCTTATTAATTTGGCCTAACTCATAACCTTATATCAGTACAATATTCCCTAGATATAGGATATCTTATAAAGTTACAACTCATTCAAAAGTTTTTTATATACAATAGAGAGATTAGGCATTGTTATTAAGATATACATATATATGTAATTCTGTATTCTATATTATTTTCTAGTAAAGAAGAATAAATCTCAGTTTAAAAATCCAAACAAATAACAAAAATACCATAAGAAAAAACAGAATAAACTGAATTAATGATATTTAACTTCTTAAGACTATTGGAATTCAATGATGTGACAATTGACAAGATAATACAAAGGAAATTAAACATATGTTACAGAAAGCTTGTACTTCACTAGCAGGCGTAGGTTACATAACTACTCCTACGTAGCCTAATATTTATAAACTATTTTAAATAAATATTTATTTCACACACATACGAGTTATCCTAGTTATTCAAATTTATTTTGAATATTTAATGCAAAATCTTCATACTATCCTGTCGTAGAAGATGAGGATGGACTCAGAGAAGGGCGGTCAGAAGGGCACAAACAGCTCTAGAGGGAGAGTTATCCACTGACTTAGACCACAATCTTATCAAGTTAGTCCTAGCTACACCAGAAGCCACTTCGCTCCAGTCAGAGTTCTGTCTAAGGGGGGGGGTCCCAGCTCGGGGTCCGGGTAATGTTCAATAATTCTGTCCTTAGTGTCCTGTAGAATCGGGATTTAGGTTAAACAAATAATATAATTCATACTTTTAACAGTCAAAATTTCATCGTAATATCCTTAAAATTATCTAAAAAAAGACATCTATCATATGAAAACATAAACCACAAATATTTTGCTTATATCTAAAAAGGTATATATTTATTTCAATTAATGAAATTGGATCGATTCCAGAAAAACATTTTTTTCCTCTCTCTCTCAATGTGAATAAGTGGCTTAAGCCTAATTTTGTCAACAGTGAGGCGATGCGGTATTGTGCCTTGTAGTTTTTGGCTTTTAATGGAGTTGTAATACCAGCAATAACTATATCACTGCAAGAAAGCAAAGGTGTTATGTTATACATAAATATTTTTTTCATCTACAAATGCAGGATACATTCAAATTCCATTTATCAGCAAAATAATTACTTCATATAGACCAAATAATCCAAAAAAGTACAATTTCTTCTCCCTCTCAATGAAGTGAAATATTTACAAAATAGCTTCAAGATTGTCAATGTTAAAATGTAAAAATCGGTTAATTAAATTGTTTTAATTAAGTAGAGGTGTAAATCGTAAGAATATAGACTGGGAAATTAAAAGACCATAACATTTACCAATAACTTTTGAAAGAAAACACAAGGGTATTGAAGTAAATTGCCTAGCATTCGCAGATGATTTTGCTATATTATCGGACAGCATTACAGGTTCAAAAATATAAATCAATCTTTTAGAAGAAATACCCAGCAAAACAGGGTTGAGAATCTCCGTAGAAAAAAACAAAATTTATTACAAACATCAAGAAGACTAAAAAGTATTTGATAACAGATATTGGTCGAGTGGAGAAAGTAAAGAAATTCAAATATTTGGGAGAAGTAATCCAAGAAAATGGTTTAGAAAAATCTGCAATAGAAAAAAGTGTACACAAGATGGAAAGAGCATTTGGCATTACCAAGAATGTTTATAACAAAAGGTGTTTATCTAAAAATCTTAAAATAAGACACTACTCTACAGTTGTGAAACCAAAATGCCTATATGCGAGCCAGTGCTTAGTATTAAACTATAGAGTAGATAAGCTTGAATTACTTGAAAGAATAATGAGAAAAATTATAGGCCCAGTGAAAACCACAGAAGTATGGAAAATAAGGTCTAATGATGAAATATACAGCAACGTAGAAATAAAACAGAAACGATAAGAAAAAGTAGACTATTATTTTTTGGACATGTTTTCAGAATGGATAATTCGAGATTAACAAAAAGGATATTCAAGTACCTTTAGGAGAAAAACTCAACAATTAGCTGGGTTCGACAGGTAAAGAAGGATTTGGAAAGAAACAATCTAAGGGAAGACGACACTATGGACAGAGAGATTTTTAGAAAGAGATCTTGAGTATGGGAGGATTCCAGGGAAGAGTGAGGGGGAAACCTGGGGTGAGATGTTCGGAGGAAAGAACGAAACACCATAGTGAAAGGATGAAGGAATATAGGAAGGGACGGAAGAGTGGACAGCCAAGTGGGAAGAATTGAAATTAGCACGTGGTCCTCAGCTGGCCTCATCGGGAAGAAGAAGAAGTAGAGGTGTATTACAAGAAATTTGCTGAAAGATCCCTCAACATTGTGAAGCTTAATAAAAACATTTCACTGTAACCCAGGAAAAGTGTAATGTTTTAAAACATAAATATTTCCCTTATATCTATACATATACATGGTATGTCCAATGTAGACTTTTTATAATTAATAATTTACTATTTTTTATATTTATCTCAAAAAGCCTAATTTTCTCCAAAGTGAGTTTCTTGTACTTAAATAAGCGGAACCGAGCTATTTTCTTAGTGAATAAGGGGCTAAGTAAGGCGTTAGGTTCAAAAGGAGTTAGTTATTGTTAACATTACAACTCTATTTTAAGCCAAAAACTATGAGACTGATATGCTTCCGGTTATCTGAAAGCAGTTAACTCTCTCTGGACAAAATCCGACTTAACCACACAATTAATCGGGGAAGTAGATATATTTTCTCTCCCTAATTAAAAACATCTATCTACAAATTTAAGTACTTTCCACCTGCATGCATAAAAACAGCAAATGTTTAAACCCACCAGAATACCTTAAAACGGATCATAATTATGTTATCTATAAGGCCTTAAGTTAATCATTAATCAATGAGAAATACGAAAGCATCGATTTTATAAATATTTAAAATAATAACTACAATTTATTATTTGTAGCTCATAGTTTTATAAAATCTCGTTAAGGCGCTAAGGTTAGACATGGCGCGCAACGCATTGATGTGTCGCAGAAGTGAAGAATAACGCCGTTCTTCATTCCCTAGTGACATATCGCTGGAATATCTAATAAGGTGTATCAAAAAATATGACCGTTCTATTAATAATATTACTTAATACTTAATAATCCCTTTAGAGGATTATCTAGGCTTGTTAACTAACACTGGACTTCTTCAAAAAAAGCCTCAGTTTCGTTATTTATTTCAAAGAAGAAACATGACAGTGTCCTACGAAATTCTCGTAATTTTAAGAGATTTCTGGAAAAATATTCACAGCCGCCGAAGCAACTCATGAAATTATTAAATATGAAGGGGGAGGTGTCCTTGACCAGCGCACTGCGCGGCGTTGGTTTGAAAAATTTAGCAGTGGAGATACGACGTTGCAAAGGAAGAAGGGCATTTCATGGTACAGTCTCTACCATGTACTGAACCCCAGACCCTTCATGGGTTGTAGTGGTACAGGTTTTTTTTTTTTTTTTTAATATTTCATAATCTGTATCTGCAATTCCCATAAGCATTTTAGTTGTATGTTTAAATGAATTAGTAGTAAATAATAGATTTTATTATTTAGTGTTTTTTTCTTGTAACTCTTTTACATTTTATCCTTTTATTATTTATTATATTTATATTATACTTTAATATTTATTAATTTATTTTCTTTAGTCGTTTATAGTTTCATCGCTTATTAGTTTTAATCTACTTTTTAATTTTATTTTTTTACTTTTGTTAATACCTTGCGATTTGTATCACATAGTCGTCTGGTTATATATTTCATTGTTTTTTTCAATTCATGTTTTTTATTCTAAATTCACCTAGTTCTAGAATAAACGTACCTTTTCTATTCTATATGAATCTGTTCTCAACATTTGTCCAATACCAGATGACTGAATGTCACTTGATTAACAGTTTTTTATGGACTCGGATATTTTATGAAGGTTCCTTATAGTAAATAACAAACGATAATAAGACATATCACACTTGTATTTCTAAAGTGACACAACTCAAAAATCAGTAATAGTGAGTTAGGCCATGAATGAAATGGATACAAATCTCTTAAAAAGAGTTATTTCAGAGTTTTGAGTTTTCACTTCTGTCCTCAATGACTGCTTATTTAATTTGTTTTAATCTAAATTATTTATTAGCTTTATATGCGGCATAAAAATTGATTACTAATGACTCATTTGTAAATAAGTCAGGTCCTGTAGGACCCCGATCCTCCCACTAGTTACCCCCTCGCTGCCGATAAATAGTCGAAAGGTTAAACCTGAGCGACTGGTTCCCGTTCCGAAGCACGTAGCCTGAGTTAGAGGATCCGCCGGTTAGATCTACAGCCGAAGCTTTATATAAAGAATTCAGGTGCCGTATTAATGTAGCAACTGGTTCCGATCGCTCCCTACCTGGAGCACGGGGGCACGTCCTCAACATGGCAACTTCTCGTTTATTTCATCGTTCTCTTAAATCCGGGCCTTCTTTGAACGGATAGCAGAAGAGGGGTTAGGGTGGCAATAAAAAACAGTTATTTACCCGTTTTCATCTATATTCTATTTAGGGGGTTCTACTATTTTTGATCATGATATGTGGTCAACTGTATGTGTTAGTATCATCGATGAAATAATTTTATTTACGTCTTATTCAGAATTTCATTTAATTAATGGACTATTTATTTAATAATATATTAATTTATTTATTAAAATCATCCACTTATTACTTAGAGAAGCTATAAAAACAGTTATTTATCCGTTTTCATTCACATTCTATATCCGTATATTAGATCATTAAAATATCGATAAATTTAAAATATAGTAATAATTATTTCATTATTACATTTGTAACTATTTTTTAATGAAACTGTATTTCAATTATATTTAATACGCCACTAGAAAAAAAACTATACCACTAGAACCCGTGAACAGGTCTTGGGTTCATTACATAACACACATAACAGTATTTAATTTACTTCAATAATAATTAAGTTTACTGCAGTATTTTTAATCAAAACAAATAAACATAATTTTGATTGAGAAAAATAGATGAATGAGCAAGTATATATTTTTAATTATTCATAAAAAGCATTCAAATTTATATATTTATATAAATATAAATTATTGATTAGCTTCATATGCGCCATAAAAATTGAATACTAATGACTCATTTGTAAATAAGTCAGGCCCTGTAGGATCCCGATCCTCCCATATATATGTTTATGTTTTAATATGTTTCGTTATGTGCTTAATCAATAACAATTACTGGACCCAATGATAAAAATAAAAAGCAAAAGGAAGATATCCAGTCCCATATAGTACATCTTGCTTAAACAATTTTTATAAAAGTTAAATACAAATTTATTCAGGCTGGATCCTTTGTGGTGTGGTATGGAGATAAGCACGGAAGGATTCTTAGAGAATATATGAAAAGAAGGGACCTACATCAAGATGGTGTCATGTCGTGTACGCTTTGTTCGGGTCTTAAATATATATATTAAATAATATATTCCTTACCATTTCATTTTTATTACAATTCTTATTGAAATTGTAGAATATATTTTTTATAGAAATACAGTAAAGGTGTCTTCCTTTTAGAAAATAGTTATTTATTTGACAAGTGAAGAAAGTGCTACTTTATTACGCAGGATCGAATTTTACCACACGAGCCGAAGGCGAGTGTGGTAATTAAACGAGTGTGTTACAAGCACTTTTCTCACGCTAGTAGGTACGCTAGTAGGTAATGCTAATGCTAGATCTCCAAATTTCTGATGTGTGAAAGTTCTAATACATTTAAGATAAGATCTAATACATTAAATATTTCTATAAAATCGCTTCAAAATTAATAAAATCTATCTTGAATTAAATATAAAATAGTTCTAAAATTATTTATTTTACCATTTTAGGAATATAAAATGAATAATATTATAATACCTCCGTTTAACGTTTAAAATGACTGAGTGCTGATTGTCAAATTCGAAATAGGTGGCTGTTACTTTTCCTCACTAGTGAAGGAAAGTGGTTTACACCCACTAATGGGGGAAAGTGGGACTTTCCTCACCAGTTTTAATTGAGTAATGGATAGCAGTACTCATGGTTGCAGGAAAATAATAATTACTATACGTTAAGGTATTATAGCCTTCTTTTTTATTCAGAGAATTGCCAGATAAAAGAATTTCGAACTACTGAATGTAATTAAATATTGATTAATTAAGGAGACAATTTTGATAATTAAAATTATTTAGAATATTTAAATTTGTGGCTTATTAAATATAATACAGCTTCAATCAAAAATAGTTTCAAATTATATAATGTTATAATTTTCACGGCAGCTTCCATTGGCGTTTAATGCCAGTAACGCGGCTGGGATAGGGCGCAGTGGCCTCCCGGACTCCTGCTTTGCCCTCATTCTTGGGCAAGAAGCTTAGTTCGGGGGCCCCAGGCTAATTGTAAATAGTGTAATTATGGCATGAATGTAAGCAATTATTTTATTTTTATTATCATCTTCGCTGTTGCGTGGTTTAGGGGCTCAAAAAGGGCCTTTACTTTTGTCCAACGCAAAAATATATGATGGCTGGATAGTGCAAAGGCTGTTTCTAAATGACATAAAAACAAAACTATGAAAAATCAGAATTTATAAGAAAATAACATTATGTATTTATTATGTGTGAAAAGTAAAATTTTTCTTTAAAGTACAAGATAAACACTGTGATATTTCTATGCGTAAACAAACATAAGTTAAAATAAATTATAATATGATGTAGACAATTTTGCTTAAAGACCTAAAGAAATAATATTTCATGCAAAAATATGCAACATGAAGTAAAAGCCTATGTAGAAAATAATTATAAATAAAAATGTGAAATTATATATACATAAATATATTCTTTAAAGAACTGTTATTAAAATTATATCAAAGAAATATGTTTTTTTAACTGAAAGGCCTATAATTAAATGATGCCTTTTTTATATGTACGTGTTTACAAAGACATTGCTAATGTCTTGTAAATCTGGATGTTAATGAATTTAATAAATACATATGAAACATAAAAAAAATACAAAGAAAAACTTATCACTGCTGTGAGTCAAGAAAACAAAAAAAACGACATCGCATCGACTGTTCCACCGTGGAAAGATGCTTCCCGTTGTTTTGATGAGATGAGGACGTGGTCCCGTAATCGAGGCAATGTGTGCACACAATGAACTGTAAAACTGTAACTATAGGCTGGGGACTCTGCACTGCCGATAATCCCGTCAGCCGGCGTGTGTTGTCGTTATATATACTGTTACGGTCAGAGCGGGAAGTAGGACCGGCTTCTGATCTGCCTAGAGCGGATTAGGCAAACAATGGGATTAAGCGGAAGGGATTATAGAATGGCGTAGAACCTTCTAGATCGGTCTAGGTGGTCCTCGTCCGTGTTCCGAGTAATGCCCCACCACGACCTACCTTGCCTATATAAAAAGGACAGCGTTTTCGGCCGCGGCAGTCAGTAATAGGAGTAGTAATAAGACGAGTCTGTAATAAGCCAGTGAGTAGCAGTCGTTAACTAGTGGCAGTGTGTGTGAGTTAGTTAGTATTAGTATCAGTTTGTAATAAGTGCTTAGTGAGCAACAGTGACAATTAGTGGCCGTGTAATAAGTGTAATAAACTGTGTGGCAGTTTGTCATATTTGGAGAGTCTTACGGTCGGTGGACTTTAGTTAGCGAACTGTAAGTGTTAACTTGTAATTGTAAACTATAGTGTAATATTATTGTATTTGTACGAATTTATATATAAATAGTTTAGTTAATTAGTATAAACAATATCTTATATTATTTGTATATCATCTTAGAAATTAGATAACATTTAGTAGAATATTATTATTGTAAATTGATATTAGGTTAATAATTTAAATGTTTTAAATTATCTCATTGTATTCTTTCTACTTTGTTAATAAATATTAGATTCTTGAATTAAGTAATAGTTTAGTCCATTTTACACCCAGTAGCCCGTAACAAATTGGTGTCAGAAGTGGGATCTTGTGTAATTGTTATTTTGTCTTGCATTTTGTAATAATTGGGCTACTGTTTGAAAAATGGCTTCTCAAAGTCTTAAATTGATGGATTTAAAAGTTGCGGATTTAAAACGGGAATTAGAAGAACGTGATCTGGATTCTTCCGGAAATAAAAGTGTACTGCAACATCGCTTGCGTCAATTTTTTGTAGAGTCAGGAGAAAATCCAGATGACGCTCTGTTTGAAACCGATTTAAGCAAGTTGTCTGCAACTTTAGGTAATTTACAGAATGAGTTAAGCACTGTTAAAAATGAGCTAGGTAATGAATTAAGCAATGTTAAAAATGAGCTAGGTAATGAGTTAAGCACTGTTAAAAATGAGCTAGGTACTGTAAAAAACGATTTAATGGATACATTAGAGTCTAAGTTAGGCACATTAGAGACTAAGTTAATGGAAAATGTAGATAATAAGTTAGCTAGTGTAGATAATAAGTTAGCCGATGTAAATAATAAAGTAGCTGATATAGAATCTAGGCTAGGAGAAAAAGTGAACGAAATTAGGCTAAGAATGGAAACTCTCGAGGGACGTAAGAGCAAACCACCGACGAACGACACCGACCGTTCATCCGAGGGCAGCCATCGTAATAGCATTCTACCCGCCTATGCTGGGGCACCACCAACTCACAATACCATTCCTGTATTCGACGGGAAGACGCCGTGGGAAGACTACATGACTCTCTTCGAGACAGCGGCTTCAATCCACGGGTGGTCGCAGGAGACCCAAGCTTCAGCATTGTGCCTGGCCTTGCGTGGAGAAGCTTTGGGAGTGCTGCAGGGGATGCCCATGTCGGAGCGGTCCAACTACGGGGAGCTGATGAGAAGACTGGAGATGCGTTTCGGCCACCGCCACATGGACCAGCTGTATCGCTCACAGCTGAGAAGCAGGGTCCAGAAGACCAACGAGACTTTGCAGGAATTTGAAGCGGATATTGCCCGGCTGGTGAGGAACGCCTACCCATCGGTCACTGACGATGTCTACGAAAGCTTGGCTGTCGACAAATTCCTGGATGGACTTCGGGACCCAGAGACACAGCAAGCAGTGAAGCTCGCCCGCCCGAAAACTTTGGGAGACGCATTATCCCAGGCCATGGAGTTCGAGGCTGTTAGACAGTCCGTACGGGGCCATGCGCGAGTTCGAGCAGCAGAAGCGGAGCCTAATGTGGTCCCTAGCATCGAAGACATAGTGACGAAAGTGTTGGATGCTCTCAGGACCCATAAGAAGGAGATACGCTGTTGGGGCTGCGGAGAGCTTGGACACCCTAGAAGCAAGTGTCCAACCCGTAACGTCAAAGCCCCCAGGAAGGCCATCAGAGTTGCGTCAATAGGAAGCGGAACGAACAGCTTCTACGTTGATGGAATGGTGAACGGACAGCTGCGAAGTCTTCTAGTGGATACTGGCGCAACCATGACAATTTTGAACTCGAAGATAGTTCCCGATGAGAGGATCTTACCAACCACTTGGACATTACGGACTGCCACGGGACAGCCAGCCAAGGTCTACGGGGAGACAGTTGCCATCTTCATCATTGGGGGTCAACATCTGAGGCACCGTGCTCTCGTGGCAGAAATCGATGAAGATGTCATATTAGGCACGGACTTGATGATCGAATACGGGATTAAGTTGGATATGGCAAGAGGTGTGATCACGCTGGGAGACGAGGAAGTCATCCTTCGGCAGGGAAAGGACCTCTACGCACGAGTGCTCTTACTAGAAGATACCGCTTTACCTGCACAGAGCCAAATCGTGACACTTGGGACGGTCGAAGGACATCTAGCGGAGGGTCAATGTGTACTAATTGAACCCGGAAGGCACCAAGAACAAGAGATCGGACGCGGCGTACTGGTTGCTAGGTCTCTCATCAAGGTAGGACGCACCACTCCTATTCGGCTAATGAATCTGAACGGCTTCCCGGTAACGCTGAAGAAAGGAACACCGGTCGGGGAGTGTACCACCGCTACCTCAGTGGTTCGTCAACTGCAACGTCGTCCCACCGAGCTCCGAGGACTGCCAGAAGAACTAAAAGGATTTGTTAACGAGTCATGCCGCGACCTTTCACCTGAACAGAGCGAGGAAGTGAAGAACATGATTATCCGATGGCATGACGTCTTCGAGATCGGACCAGGACCACGGGGCAGAACGGATATCGTCCAGCACAGGATTGACACCGGGGATGCGAAGCCCATCCGACAGGTCCCGCGGAGGCTGCCGTTAGCCAAACGGGAGGACGCCGAGAAGATCATAAAGGAGATGGCGGCTGATGGTGTCATTGAGCCTTCGAGTAGCCCCTGGATGTCTCCTGTCGTATTGGTGAAGAAGAAAGACGGCACAACGAGGTTCTGCGTAGACTACCGTCTTCTAAACAACGTCACCAAGAAGGACAGCTATCCGCTTCCCAGGATTGACGATACGCTGGACACCCTAGAGGGGTGTAAACTCTTCTCTACTTTGGATCTCCGCAGTGGATATTGGCAGGTTGGATTGGCACCTGAGGATAAAGAGAAGACGGCGTTTTCAATTGGCACTGGGCTCTGGCAGTTTACAGTAATGCCATTCGGGCTTTGCAATGCTCCTGCCACATTCGAGAGGCTGATGGAAAACGTGTTAAGAGGTCTCTCTTGGGAGGTATGCCTGGTATACCTAGACGACATTATTGTGCTGGGAAAGTCCTTCGCTCACCATCTGAAGAATCTGGAGAAGGTCTTCGAACGACTGCGTGCAGCGAACCTAAAGTTGAACCCGAAGAAGTGTAATCTCTTCCGAAGGCAAGTCAACTACCTGGGACATATTGTGTCAGATAACGGAGTTGCTGTTGACCCAGAGAAGATAGCAGCGATCACCGACTGGCCAGTACCTCGAGATAAGCACCAGGTGAGAAGTTTTCTCGGGCTCTGCACCTATTACCGGAGGTACGTGAAAGGATTTGCTGACATCGCAAAACCTCTTACCAGGCTTACCGAGGAGAAAAGGACTTTCCATTGGGACCACGAGTGCCAGGCATCCTTCGAGGAGCTGAAGAGAAAATTGAGTAGTGCTCCTATTCTGTGCTATCCACGTCCCGAGGGCAAGTTCATACTCGACACAGATGCCAGCAACATCGCCATTGGAAGTGTCCTCTCTCAGCTCCAAGACGGAGAAGAAAGGGTGATTGGATATTTCAGCAAGGCACTCTCAGCTCCGGAGCGCAACTACTGTGTCACAAGGAAAGAGCTTCTGGCAGTAGTAAAATCTATAGAGCACTTCCATAAATATCTATACGGAAGAAGGTTCCTGCTGAGAACGGACCACGCGGCTCTAATGTGGCTGCTGCGATTCAAGTCACCGGAGGGACAAGTGGCGAGGTGGATCGAGCGCCTTCAAGAGTATGACTTTGAATCTGCTCATCGTTCTGGAACGAGCCACAGGAATGCGGATGCACTGTCAAGAAGACCTTGTGAAGAAGGCTGCAAGCATTGTTCTCGACAAGAGGAGAAGCAGGCAGCGGTATTGAGGACTACAGTTGTCATCGACAGTTGGCAAGATGCAGAGGTGTCAAAGGAACAGGACGAGGACCCGGACTTAAAACAAATAAAGGAATGGAAAATATCGGGGCGAGGAAGACCGGCCTGGCAGGATGTTGCTCCAATGTCGAAGAATGTAAAAACGTACTGGGCCCAATGGAACTCCATTTTAGTGGACAACGGGCTGCTGAAACGGGCATTGGAGAACGCGGAAGGAGATCAGCGCAGGCTACAGCTCATCGTTCCAAGGAATAAAGTGCCCGAAGTGCTTAGGGAACTACATGACGGTGTAACTGGCGGCCATCTTGGAGTTCACCGTACATTGGAAAAAGTTCGTGAACGCTTTTACTGGGCAAACCTTAAGGACGATGTGTTGGACTGGTGCAGGCGTTGTGCGACTTGTGCGGCTTCTAACGGACCAACAAGAAGAAAGAAGGCCCCTATGAAGAAGTACAACGTGGGAGCACCGTTCGAGAGGATAGCGATTGACATCGCTGGCCCTTTCCCTGTGACAGACGAAGGCAACCGATATATTCTCGTGGCCATGGACTATTTTTCTAAGTGGGTGGAAGCGTATGCCCTTCCGAATCAAGAGGCAGTTACGGTTGCAGACGTACTTGTGAAGCAGCTCGTCAGCCGGTTTGGAGTACCCATGGAACTTCACGCTGACCAGGGGAGAAACTTTGAGTCTGCAGTCTTCTCCGGGATGTGCGAAGCACTGGGAATACGGAAAACCAGGACGACACCTCTTCACCCTCAATCGGATGGCATGGTGGAGCGTATGAACAGGACAATGGGTCGATATTTGTCTAAAGTGGTCTCCGAGCATCAGCGAGACTGGGACCAGTATCTTCACTTGTTCTTGTTAGCCTACCGGAGTTCAGTCCATGAAGCAACGGGGCAGACCCCCGCAAATGTGGTGTTCGGCCGAGAACTTCGTTTGCCTTGTGATCTGAAATTCGGGTTCAAGCCTAATGAGGAAGTGGCCGGAGAGGAGTACGTCACGAATCTACGGAAGCGGATGGATAATATCCACGAAAAGGTTCGTGCAAACATCCAGGGAGCCAGTGACAGAATGAAGGAGCGTTACGACATCAGGGCAGAGAAAGGTGGATTCCAACCTGGAGATTTGGTCTGGCTACATGATCCTCGAAGAAGGCGAGGCTACTCACCTAAACTTCAGAACTCCTGGGATGGCCCGTTTGAGATCATCAATAGGATAAACGACGTCATCTATAGGATCAGAAAGCAGCCAAAAGGAAAACCCAGGGTAGTCCATTTTAATAGACTGGCCCCATACAAAGGAGACCATGGCCCGACAAAAGACCAGCAAGTCAGGTACCTCAACAACGTGGAGGCCAGTAAGGTATCAGTTGCACAACCTAAGGTACAAGGTTCCCGTGGAGTAACTCAGGCAGTATACAGAGATATCTTCTCGTTACCCGCGGACTATTCTCTGGCCCATTGTGTAGCCGAAGATCTGAGGACTTCCCGAGGGATTGCAACCGTCTTCAGGAAGAAGTTTGCTGGAACTGAGGAACTGGAACGCCAAGGACCACGCGTCGGGAAAGCACTCCACCATACGCACGAAGGACGACACCTGTTCTACTTAGTTACCAAGTGTGCTACTGATCAGAAGCCCACATATGACGCACTGCGGCGAAGCCTCGACGACCTGCGGAGTAAGCTTCTGAGACTGCGTGTCACCAAGCTCGCGATCCCTAAGTTGGGCTGTGGATATGACGGCCTGGAGTGGAAGGTTGTCAGGAACATGCTTGAACAGATATTCGCCAACTCTGGAGTCGCCATATTGGTGTGCACGTTCAACCCCTGGAAAGGAAATGCGTCTCCATCGAGGGAAGCTCATGACCGCCCGATTTCTCCGGACTATGCTCTGGGGCAGAGCACTTTTAAGGAGGGGGCAGTGTTACGGTCAGAGCGGGAAGTAGGACCGGCTTCTGATCTGCCTAGAGCGGATTAGGCAAACAATGGGATTAAGCGGAAGGGATTATAGAATGGCGTAGAACCTTCTAGATCGGTCTAGGTGGTCCTCGTCCGTGTTCCGAGTAATGCCCCACCACGACCTACCTTGCCTATATAAAAAGGACAGCGTTTTCGGCCGCGGCAGTCAGTAATAGGAGTAGTAATAAGACGAGTCTGTAATAAGCCAGTGAGTAGCAGTCGTTAACTAGTGGCAGTGTGTGTGAGTTAGTTAGTATTAGTATCAGTTTGTAATAAGTGCTTAGTGAGCAACAGTGACAATTAGTGGCCGTGTAATAAGTGTAATAAACTGTGTGGCAGTTTGTCATATTTGGAGAGTCTTACGGTCGGTGGACTTTAGTTAGCGAACTGTAAGTGTTAACTTGTAATTGTAAACTATAGTGTAATATTATTGTATTTGTACGAATTTATATATAAATAGTTTAGTTAATTAGTATAAACAATATCTTATATTATTTGTATATCATCTTAGAAATTAGATAACATTTAGTAGAATATTATTATTGTAAATTGATATTAGGTTAATAATTTAAATGTTTTAAATTATCTCATTGTATTCTTTCTACTTTGTTAATAAATATTAGATTCTTGAATTAAGTAATAGTTTAGTCCATTTTACACCCAGTAGCCCGTAACAATACGTATTTCGTTTTTCATTAATGCATAGCCAGCTAGTGCATAAATAAACATGGTGCGCTATTTTAATATCTAGTTCATAATTACAAAATAAGTTAACAATAGCATTCAAGTTTTTGGCCTCAACATTCGCATTTTGTTTTTGTTTTTATTACCGCATATATATATATATATATATATATATATATATATATATATATATATATGTATTACATTTATTTATTTTATTTTTGTTTATGTTATTTTTTATGGAATTGTTGTATACTTACATAGCACTATTACTTATTGCCCACAAGTGGTAGATTGTAATATTTCAATAAAGTATAAAAAAATATTTCACTGTCTTCTTATATTTACAGCCTTGGTGAATAAATGGTTTAAGTTGAATCCTATAAAAGATTGGTTACGACATTGTGTCATTCCAGATGTGCATATGTGATTAAGCCAGGTATTTCCTCGAAATAGAGTTATTTATTTTATTTTATTAAAATTACAACTCAAAAGTATTTAATATATTTTCAAATACAATTTATGGTATTACGACAATTAGATTGTAACTATGTGTAGGGACAAACTGATAATGGTAGTCGTCCCTATGTTCACCGATTCTTTCTTAGATGTGATACCAAATATTTTAAAATTGTTAATGAAGCCTTTCTCTTTTACTGAACTCATAACTGAAGAAATATTATTTTATATCCTTACTGACCATTACTACTCATAGGTCTTGGGTTCAGTACTTGGTAGAGAGTGTACTGTTTCTAGTGCAACGGTTGTGCACTTCATTTATCCTATATCACATTCAGCCGCCAGTAACTTATTAAGATTACCCATTTTCTAGTGGCTGGGTGAACTAACAGCAGATTGAATGAATTATCTGCCACAGCTGGGTTTAAAACCCTGACCTTAGGCACAGTAATTCGTCACGCCACCACTGTTTATAAAACACGCCTTCATCACCCTAGATTTAGTAAATTCTTATTGTTTTCCTGATTTCACTCTATAATTGTCTAACATGTCTTATAATTTTATTGTAGCATATTTTTTATTTTATTTTAATGATTGGTAGTGATAATGTTTGGACCGTATGGTGTATGTTTGCCTTATAGTGCTTCATTTATTCCAAGCAGAAATTATATCGTTATCGGACTGTCATCAAGGATAACTCATAAAACTTTCGCGAATGGCCTCGATAGTCCAGATGAAGGCTAAAACTTATCCGCTTACGACTGGTTCCATATTCCGGAGATGACTGCCATCGAGAAGAAGATACCTTGTAAACCGGGGAATTATGCTGTCACATCGCCCCAGTTATTACTATGTGAGGGGAATAAAGTTTTTGAGGACCGGGGCAGTTAAGGGGGCCGTTTGAATTTTATTTTTTGTTGAGGGGGCACCTTGGGGGGGGGGGGTCGACATTATGAAAGGGAATATGAGCCACATCAGTTTTATGCCCTCCATAACTGCGAGGATTTCTCTTTCGCTCTTCCGCGGCGCTAAGCCGTTGCGTGGTGACATTAATTCAACAGTTTCCGTTTTATATGAGCGTTTTCTATTTCATGACTTAGGATCTCCAGGACGAAATAAACAAATTTAAAGGCCTACAGAAATGCTAGTTTGTATATTAAAAGATTGTATTCATAATCAGAATTAAAAACGGGTTAGAAAATGGTCCAGTGAAAGGATTTCGTAAATATGCTTTAACTATTAATTTAAAACTAATTCTAGGTCTTCTTCAGGGCTGGATGGAAAAAACTACAAACAAATTTAAAAGATGTATAATGTATGATATTGAGTTTTAAAAAACTGTACTACTACAACCGGTGAGCGGTTCAGTACATGGTAAAGACTGTACCGTGTCTTGGACAACGGTTGTGCAGGGAGGTGATTTGTCGCAGATCACCCTCAACCGCCAGATTTTCCCCTCTTATTTTGGGTACCCACTTTACAGATCCTGGTGAGCCCAAGTTATAATTCAAATGGTTGTCCAATTTAGATATTTCTGCGTATGTGTGTGTGGGAAATTAGAACATGTAATCGACGAAAATGTACTTTTTACAAGAAAATATTTTTCTGTCATTAATTTTTTTTTCCACTGGAATCTTATGGTATATTTTATAGTCTTTAATGTATTTTAAATATTCTAATTTATTTTGGGATACAAGAGTAATCATTTAAGATGATTACTCAAATTATTATTTCTTTAAACGTCCTACTTTGGATTCTTTCCCTGAGGTCTCTTGTGTGTCTACCAATTTACTAATAGTCCAGGATCCATGGTCCATTTTTGCACTTGATTACTATCAAGCTGAATCTTCGTGAACAGTTTTGTTTCGATAAGACGCCCAATAATTTCCTGTGCGAAAATTCTCGATTGTGGTAGCTAAAAGAGGTAGCAAAGATAAGATATGTCGATTTGGTGATTCTCAAAAATTTATTACTAACTGGTTTTTTTTTGTTAAATCTCAAGATAATTATCTGAACTATTTGAAAAAATATTTGTTTTACAAAATGCATGGTTTGATCAAAAAGTCCCCTCCTTCCAATATGTATCAATTACGAAGTCAAAAAAGAAGAAGTAAAAAAAAAAGAAAAGCTGGTTAGTAATCATTTTTGATGACCTCGTTATCGATACATGTTGGAAGGAGGGGACTCTTTGTAGGACAAATATTTTTTTTAAATAATTTAGATAATTATCTTGAGATTTAACAAAAAAAACAAACCAGTTAGCAATAAATTTTTTAGAATCATCAAATCTATATATTTTATCTTTACTACCTCTGTTAGCTACTACAATCGAGAATTTTCGCACAGAACATTGTTGGGCGTCTCATCGAAACGAAGCTATTCCCGAAGATTCAGCTTGATACTAATTAAGTGCACAAATGGACCATGGATCCTGGACCAATATTTTTTCTCTCTCAAGTGTTTCCTCAGATTTAGGTTTGAAGTTTCCTTTAACCAAAAATTTCTTTTAATTAATTTTTTCATTTTGTTCTATCTTGTACATCTACCTCCTTTAGACCATCGCTATCCATACTTTCCTCAACTCCTTCAATCCTCTTTTTCGGAGTCCTCCTCGCCGTTTTCTCTCTTCAGTATTTCAATTGAAAATTAAATTGGGCATGCTATGACTCTACCATTCCAATCTTATTTTCTCTATATTTTGGAGGACGTTTTGTTGAATTTCTATCAATTCGACAATAAATATAATAAAATGTTTACCATAAAATATCCTCTCTGTAAGAGGGATGTAGGTACAATTAATACATAAATCAAGACATGACTGTCAATGATTCAAATGTCATATCATATATTAGACAAATTCAAATTCTTAAACATAATTAATTTGAGAGTGTTATTTATCTGTAAATGAGATTTATACAGAATGTTTCGCCAGATGAATCTATGAAAAGAAATCTCCCAGATCTCGTCGTCATAGGTGTCTGTTCAAAGTCTTCTTCTGTTTCCCAAAACATGTCCTATTTCTTCTCTCTTCCACTTTTCTTCAAGGTGTGAGACATTACCCCTTTCTGGATTTCTTTTTGATTCAAGAGCTGATCGACTACGAAACTGAGTTCTGATCTTCTCAGGAAGGCCAATTCTTTTTTTTTCCCCTTTATTTCAGTCTGCGGGTTTCCCTGGAAGCTATCAGCACCCTCGTCAGTTCTATCGACAGCTAACCAGTCAAGTGAACCGTTTGGTTGGTTTTATTTGCCGTCCTTTCAACAGGTACAGTCTCAGAGAACAGATTATCACTTCTTGTTTAACTAAATCGGGTATCATTTCCGCAGATTATTACATCGGGGGCTAAGTCACAAGTTTTATATTTTCAATCCTTTCCGTTTTACTATTTTCAAAAGTAAAAATAATAACGAGTTTTACTATGTTCCTAATATGGAAAGTATAATTATTAATAATTAAGAAATGAAGGTTTCAATAATCGTTTCGAAGTATAGATGATGACCTGAAACGTATGTTTAAGTTGGTTCTTTAATTGTATACGCACTGTAATAGTTACTATATTACAGTAATACTTTTTTTTTCAATAATATTAAAAAGTTATGATATGACTTTATTTCATAACAGTGGAGATTATACTTTTTCTAAGCTAACTGTTCTTAAGGAAGGTATCTCATATCACGCTCAAACTGAAAGTTTTTTCTGTCGCTTAAGGGTACCAACTTCTTTAAATGAGTGCCAGAAGAGAATCTGCAGTTCCAACTGTGTCCATCAATACTTGATATTTTATCAATCACAACCTACATAGGAATCTATAATTAAGCACTGCACTCATAAGGCTATCCTTCTACTTAACCGAAGTATTAATTATAGAATATTTGTAATATTTTAAGATTATACACTATAAAATAAGAATATTATAAAATTACTATAGTACTAATTTACAATCCGTGGTTATGTATCTACAGCCCCGATAAATAAGTGGTTAAGTCGGATTTTGTCCAGAGAGAGTTAACTGCTTTCAGATAACCGGAATCGTATCATTCTCGTAGTTTTTGGCTTTAAATGGAGTTGTAATATAAGCAATAACTCCTTATTCACTAAGGAACTATAACTAATAACTCGATCCCACTCACTTGAGTACAAGAAACTCATTTTGGAGAAAATAAAATCTAACCGGGGCTGCAGATATTGCGGTTAGCATAGCAACCTATATTGCCCAACATCACGGATTTGCAGCCTGGCAGGTGACCTTACGATTTTTCGAACGCGTTGTATAATTCAAATGGTTGTCCAATTTCGATATTTTTGCGTATGTGTGTATGGGAAATTATAGAACATGTATTCAACGAAAATGTACTTTTTACAAGAAAATATTTTTCTGTCATTAATTTTTTTTTTTACTGGAATCTTATGCTATATTTTATAGTTTTTAATATATTTTAAATATTCTAATTTATTTTGAGATACAAGAGTAATCATTTAAGATGATTACTCAAATTATTATTTCTTTAAACGTCCTACTTTATTCTACATTGGATTCTTTCCCTGAGGTCTCTTGTGTGTCTACCAATTTACTAATGGTCCAGGATCCATGGTCCATTTTTGCACTTGATTACTATCAAGCTGAATCTTCGTGAACAGTTTCGTTTAGACAACCAACAATTTGCTGAGCGAAAATTCTCGGTTGTGGTAGCTAACAGAGGTAGCAAGGATAAAATATGTCGATTTGATTATTCTCAAAAAAATATTACTAATTGGGTTTTTTTTGTTAAATATCAAAAAAATTATCTAAATTATTTGACAAAATATTTTTCCTACAAAATTTATGGTTTGATTAAAGAGTCCCCTCCTTCTAATATGTACCGATAACGAAGTAAAAAAAATCAGCTGGTTAGTAATCATTTTTGATGACCATGGGCAAAAATGGACCATGGATCCTGGGCTATAATTACTTAGACCATCAATACATTATTCATAAATATATATTGTGCATCTGGGTTAAGTAAGCAGCAAAGGAATTAAAAGAAACATACTTTATTCATACAACTTTTATTTTTTTTTATTATTTATTTATTGATATTTAGAACTATATTACAGTAATATAACAAGTAAATTGGCTGAGTGATACATAATGACATGATATAATGACAAGTAGAGAAACTACCCACTGGTAGTACTCAAATCGCATGTTCAACTAAGAAGGTCACGTGCCATCTTCTTCTCAGACGCCTCGGAGGGATTATCGGGAATTGAAGAGGAAGCTAGGTTTGAAACTAGAGGGCTTGGGTGGAAATGAAGTTTGTTATGAAAGGATAGATACCGGGTTCGGGCCAAATCAGCAACAAATGGGACATTAAGGTCGTTATGGATGACTATATTCTTAACAAAATAATGAGCGTTGAGGATTTTCCGAAGGATTTTGGATTGTAGGGATTGGATACGAGAAGAATTGGAAAGACTGCGTAAGTCCAAATAGGTCGTATGTTGGCCATGTGGATGAGTCTTTTGTAATTAATTGGGAGCTTAGAGCGTTTCTCTAGTAAGTGTTGAAGTAGCCTGAAACGTCGAGCGGTTTCTTGTCTTTTCAGTCTTGTATGAGGATTCCAGGTTAATCGTTTGTCGAGATGCAACCCTAAGTATAGGATCTGTTCTACAGGCACAAGTGGGATATTATTAAAGAATACTGAAGAGCAGGAAGTCATTGGTTTACTATGTAATGTAAAAGTGATTTGATGGGATTTTTGAGAATTTATTTTAATTCTCCAGTTCTGGCACCATTCTTCAAGATCAGTGATATGGGATTGGAGGCTTTGGGATACAATAACTGGATTGGTATTGACTGATAATACACATGTATCATCAGCATACGTGGTAAGGATAGTATTAGGATGAGTTGGGATGTCAGCTGTATAAACTGTATAAAGGATTGGGCCAAGGATACTACCTTGAGGAACACCAGCAGATTGGGAAAAGAGGGATGAATAGACATTATTATTGTTCACTTGGAAAGTTCTGTTTGTGAGATAGGATTGAAGGGCGAGAAAGTAGGTAGGCGGTAGAAATTTACGGAGTTTATAGAGCAATCCCGGATACCAGACTCGGTATAAAGCCTGTTCCACGTCAAGTAAGACGCCCGAACAATATGATCCAGGTTCTAATGCAGAGGAGACTACATCCACCACACGATGACATTGCTGAATAGTGGAGTGGGATGCTCGGAATCCAAACTGGTGATCCTCCATACAACTTAAAATAAGATTAATGATTCAGATGTACCTAGAGGATTGCCATAAAATACAAACAGGAGTAGATTACGTATAGGTAAGTTCTCGGCCTGGCCACCTCCGCAGACTTCTGCGCCCAGCATTGTTCGTCGGGCTCCTTCCGTCTCCTCGCTCCTTCTTCCTCGGGATCTTCTCAGAGAGTATCTCCCTAAAGGTCTTCTAACCCCCCTCATTGGCTTCTTTTGACCCACCTTGAATCATTCTACCTCAACGACCTATTTCTTGCAAACGGTCATATTCTCATTGTGCAGATATATAATTATTTTTATAATACCGCCCGGTACGATACATAGCAGTTATCAGCGGATTGTTAATGAGTTTGAGGGAAATAATATAGGTAAGTTTTGTTAAAATTTCCAGAGTCATTTTAGCACAACACTCCAGAAAACAAGTGGTTTGTCGGCTATTGTGGTCTTCAGTTGGTCTATCGATATTGGTAGATTTTAAAATTACTAAAGCGTTAAGTTCATGGGAACCAGGAAGATAGTAAAATTAAAATTCGATAAACATATAGTGGCGTTCGCGGTTAATGACCACAAACCTACAACGTACTCACCTTTTTAGATTTGGATAGGTTACTTCTACGTTATTGATATATAATATTACTAAAACTTTTAAGCATGTATATATCATGAATTATTTAATGAAATTTTCGTACCTTTCAATTTTCTAAAACGTCATAAGTTTTTTTAATTTTTATCAGAACCTGTTGAAATACATAGATAACTAGAACATCACAGCGCTTGAGCTAATAACCAATGTCTCATTAAGAAAATGAACACAGGTTTTGCTAAATCAAATAAAATAAAAAAACAGATGAATGCGAATATAACACAACATTTTTATTACTATTTGTTCTAAAATGTACTTAATCCGAATTCCTTTGGCAACTAAATCAAAATTAAAAGTATTATTTTTTTTTTTTAAGAGAACAAATGATACTTTTATTTTAACAATAAAATATTTGGACCTTTGAAACACGCATAATAAACATTACTTAATGCTTTTTAGTTCTCATTCTGAGAATTTTAATTACACGATTCGGCTATTTCTGAAATAGGAGTAATACAGTTCTGAGAAAATAAGTTTAAATTGCTTCCAAATTACTAATTTTAGAATTCATGTTTAATATACTGTAATATTATGCATGCTTTTATTTTTGCCTTGTGTGTATTGGTTAAACAATTTAAATTAAAAGATATAATTGTTTATTTATAACAGGACATTACTATAATTCATCAGAGTAACAATGCAGTTATGATTAGGAATAGGCAAAATCTCAACTTATGAAAGGATAAAAATGATATAATTATTGAAATGTAATTAGAAGAACCAAAATACACAAAGCTATGACAAAATAATAGCAATGATGTCATTTCAATGAAAAAAATCACACAAATGAAGTCAAAATACACTATATTGCACATCAACCGTACAAAAGATCAGAGGGAGCAATATCATGGTGATAGGAAGTGGTTAACGACGTTAGTTAAAAGTGATTTGATGCGAGTTTTGAGAATTCATTTTAATTCTCCAGTTTTGACACCAATCTTCAAGATCAGTGATATGGGAACACATGTATCATCAGCATACGTGGTAAGGATATTATTAGGATGAGTTGGGATGTCAGCTGTATAAACTGTATAAAGGATTGGGCCAAGGATACTACCTTGAGGATTATAGAAAATTGAATATAAAAACCTCAGAGTCTAGTCATGATAAAGATTAATTTGATATTAGCGAGAAGTGGCAGATAATGGAATAACAGCCCGTCCCTACTTTAGAAATTTCCTAATTAATTTATTATATTGGCCGTTAAAGTTTCAAAAGTGCAATAGCCAAAGACCAACTTAAGGGAGCCAATAAATACACTCCAGTAAATTGATTTATTATTCAATTTCAATTTAGGAAATGAAAACCTGCACCACTACAATCCATGAAGGCCCTTGGGTTCAGTTCTTGGTAGAGACTATACTCCATCTTGGTTAACGGTCGTGCAGGGAGATGACTTCCCCTGGATCACACTCAACTGGCTGGGTGTACTGTACTAATGGGTCTCCAGACTTCACCATCTCCATGTCTGTTAACTGATAAAATAATATATCTGCCACTGCTGGATTTGAACCGGAGTTCTTCAGCAAACTAAGTCAGCTCTCTACACCCTGATTTATCCCGTGTTCCGCTCCCATTTATGATATATGTGAGGGAATTAGAAAATAGCCCTGAATTAACTCTTTTTTGACTGTATGCTATATTGAGTTTTATGAGAAGTACACAATATTGTTTTTACAATTTATTTTTATGAGTTGTTATTTTGATGGATATTATTTTTAAATGTTTTTGTTTTGAAGAGAAAAGATTTGCCCTGGCCGGGATTGGAACCCGGGTCATCTGCATCTCCGGTGCAGTGCTCTAAACCACTGAGCTACCAGGGGTCGTAGACAACAGTCTGACTTGAATACGACCCCTGGTAGGCCAGGTTTAGAGCACTGCACCGGAGATGCAGATGACCCGGGTTCAAATCACGGCCAGGACAATTTTTTTCTCTTCAAACAAAAATATTGAAAAATTTTGTTTTTAATTTGGTATGTAATGAATAAAAGTACGATAGCAGAAAAAGTTATTTTAAAAAGATTAATGATTTGAAAATTTCAGATGCAAACATTAAGTTTCGCATTTCATATCCTAACAATAATACAAAACTAATTGACAGCTTCTTATAGGTATGAAAGAATATTTACCTTCAACAATTTTTTTCTTCAATTTCGGCATCGAAAAACTAAAAAAAATTATAAAAATATACTTAAGTGTAAATATGGGGCACTTGTGGTGCATTGGTTGGTATACCACTCTTCTATGCTTAAGGTCGCAGGTTCTTAGCCCAGGGGTGTCCCTAGGCATTTTTATAAAAGAGTAAGGAAATCCTTGGGTATGATAATATTTGGATTAACCATAGCATAAAAAAATGACGTTAATGGAATAAACAATCTAATAATGTTTATTTCAATGTAACTATTGAAGTATGCATGTATCAGTTATCTATGTAGTATAATTCTTATAATAATATCCAACTCTCAAACAATCACAGTGAAAAATCCTTAGTTACCCCGCCCTTCGGAAGGGACGTTAAACGGGGAGCCTGTACGATGTCAGGTACTCGTTAAAAAATCCCTATCACAATTAAACCTCGATAGGCAAAATTTAGAGCTCCCAATGTAGCATCGTCCGATTAGCCATAGCAGCATAAAGTGACGTTAACTGAACAAACAATCACAATAAGTTATTTATTTAACTATAAATAATGATTTATCAAAATAAAACTACAACTCATGAAGGTTTTTGGGTACAGTATATTTACTATTTTTTTGTATGTGAGAGAGATGATGAGGCCGACAAGTTATGGCCCAATTAAGAATGAACACAATATATGCTGGTTGAGGTCCTGAAGGTTCTTCAGGTACCACATATTCGATTCGTGACTGTTGACTAAATAGGAATCAACCAATGTAATCTGCCACATCTGGTCTAGAAACTGGGACATTTAACTCAGTAGCCCACCACCTTACACCGCTTCCATCCTCATTTTATTTTGTTAAGCCTTAAGCCATAACTGGCCTTTCTGAAATTTTTTATATTCTTCTTAATAAAAATGAATGACATCTCCCCCTGAGCGATTGGAATCCATAATGAAGTAAAAACGGAATATTTTCAACAGAAGACCTTTTATTTTTTCGATAGGAGGGAATATTAAACAGTGGGGGGTGGGTCTGGAAAAGGGGACAAAGGAAATAAATTGATATAAGAGATGAAAGGCACAAATCGAATCAGATCAAATCTAGCGAAAGGGCGCTCCCACCATCGTCCGTCTGTTAGAGCTCGGATTTTTTTATATTTTAAAATCAGTTTTATCTCAGTCCGGAGTATATAATAAAAATTTCTATGCCTCAATATAATGGCATATAGATCTGTATAATGTTCGATAGCCTAAGGTTTGAAATGGAGTCGTCGATTTCTGAGATATATCCTGAGTACGCTTAGAGCAGGACATTTCTATTCCGAGCTATTCCAGAGAGATGTTATTAAAGATAATATATTTTAATGTAATGAGGATCGCTCTAATTCTTACTTGAATTGATTTCAGAAAAGTAGTTATGCCTTTCCTTTACTTAATTTAGTCACCTTCTTATTTTCAATAGCTCTTATATTGATTGGTATTGAAGATCTTATTTCTCTATTCAATATATGATAGTAAAGAATAAAATATATTTTTAATACAATCAGAGGATAACCGAGTGTTAAAAGAATATAGATAAAATACTGCTTTGCTTTAGGAGCATTAAATATATTTTATTTATTCTATTGATTCGTGGATGTCGGAGTAATCTCTTATTCTTTCCCTTCCTCCTTGTCCCTTTCAGTGTGGGGGAGCCTCAATTCATCTCATCCATTCCACTCTATATTCTGTGAGTTGTCTCATTTGAACAAGCTTTTTCCTCTTCTTTTCTCCCAACTTGCGGATATATTCATTGTAGGCAATCCTGGGTCTTCCTCGCGGTCTTGAGCCAGTAGGTCTGGCCTCCATTATCTTCCGTGGGTCTCGGTCCTGACTCACCCTGCATACGTGTCCGAACTATCTCAGTTGTCGCTTGTGCAACGTATCCATTAATCCAGGGATCTATAGTTCTTCTATTCCTTTTATTATTTTATTCTTTACACAGTCTCTTCTAGTTTTACTAGCTAACGGTGGAAATAAGGACTGTGGTAAATACAATAAAAAAGACCAATTGGGACAATACATGTCACACAAACAGGTAATGCAACTGGTCATATAGATTCTTATGCAGTAAATCGCTTCTAAACACCTCGACACTCAATACAACCTGTTGAAATGGTGTAATTAATTTGTTTTATCAGTGATTTATCATTTTTTCTCAGGTTTTTGCGAGTATTGTTTAGGAAGTACTTCTTCTAATTTTATTTTATTATACAATCATTCATTTAATTTCGAGGTATTCTATATGTCTGCAGCCCCCGTGATTATGTAATTTAATTGAGTTTTAAGAGTTAATCACGCTGAGGGAGTGGAATTGTGCCATTATCTTAGTGCATAAGTAGTTAAGTCAGGCATTGGCTTGAAATGGAGTTGCTGCTTATATTATAACTCCATATCAAGCCATAAACTACGATAATGGCACGAGTCTGCTTCAGCGAGTATAATTAAACCGTTTTGGATAAGATTGGTTTTAATCACTTATTCGCCAGGATTACAGATGTATATCAATACAAACAAACATATTTGCATATGGGGGGGGGGGTGACATTACGTCTAGTGGTTAGCGTAACAAACTACTAAGCCCAAGATCGCGGATTCGTAGCCCGGCAGGTGACCCTAGGATTTTTTAAATCCTTAATTACGTTGTCCTTCGGAAGGGACATTAAACGGGGTCCCCGAGCCTGTACGATGTCAGGCACTCATTAAAAACTCCTATCCTAATTAAACCTGAATACGCAAAATTTAGAGCTCCCAGTGTAGCATCGTCCGATTAGCCATAGCAGCAAAAAGTGACGTTAAATGTACAACCTTTGTATAAATGGAATGAATTTCCTATTTTCGACGTTTGATGGGTGTGTTTTCTATTAATAAAACGTATTTTAAGCTAGTGCTGGGGCTTCCTTTTTCTTGATTATATGTGAATGATGATGCGAGGATGTAAATCCGCAAACATTGGATTAGTAAATTGTTTTACCAATAACTACTCCAGAAGTGACCCTCATGTTTAATTCATTTCTTATTAGTACATTTAATTTCATTATTTTCCTTCTGCTCTGATGATGCATGAACAGGCTAAATATCGATCGGTTTTTTTGTTGTTATTTTGGGAATTAGTGCTTCTTGTTTCGATTTCCATCCACTATTGCCTTAGCAAATACACACCTCATACGTATAATATAATATTTTTTTTAAATATTATAAATGGTGTTTAGGATTTAGTAGCCAAAATGTTTTTTTTTAAAAAGTATTTATTGAAATTTACAACTGTATACAGAATACTTCAAGTAAATATAATGAATGATAAATCATGTCCAGAGACAAAAGCAAGTAGAGAAACTACCCAGTGTTAGTACTCAAATAAAAAGTTCAACTTAGAAGATCACGAGACCATCTTTTTTTCAGACGCCTCGGAAGATTATCTGGAATAGAAGAGGTTGGAAACTGGTGGGTTTGATTTAATATGAAATGATTATTATGAAAATATTGATATCGGATTCGGGCCAAATCAGCAACAAAGGGAACATTAAGGTCATTGTGGATTACTTTGTTCGTAACAAAGTAAGGAGCATTGAGGATTTTACGAAGGATTTTGGATTGAATAAGATAGGAATACGAGAGGAATTCGATGGCTTAGTGGAGCCCCAAAGCTCTATTCCGTTAGTCTAGATAGGCAAAATGAAAATTTAAACTAAGGTCTAGAAAAAAAATATCTACGGAGGTATGACCGCAAACGCTTTGTTTAGCAGATTCTCAAACCTACAAATATTCATTGTTGTGGATTATTTGGGCAAAGTGAATAAAATAATATGATTTTATTTGACCCAATTAATTTATTTTTTATTCATTAAATGCAAACATAAACATTCATATTCAATTGTTCAAAGTGGTTTCACTGAGCATTAAGACATTCTCAGCATCTTTCTTCCACAGCAGCAGTGGCAGAATGTCACTGGGCATGTGTTATTGTTTCACAAGATTCAATTATTATTCTTCATAAAGAATTATGGTCATTGACCAGTATTACATAGACATAGAATGGTTAATAATGAAGTTATGGTGAATAAGGAATGATATAGATAGTTCAATCATTAAACAAATATAACAAAAATTATTTAATATACTAATATTATTATTTTGGACAATATGAATAGATACATTGAGAAATGGATTAATGATTCAGATAGAATAGAGGATTGCTATAAAATACATACCGAAATTAAATAGTATGACAGGGGTATAGAGTTCTTGGTGTGGTAAGACTTCGCCGGTTTCGGTCGTTTTCTATGTCCCACTCCAGTTTCCCCATCTTTGGACTATCATCGCCGATCATCCATCAAGAAGTCTCTTACGACCTTCTTCCTGATCTCCTCAAAGATTCCTCTACAACGTATGTCCTTAGACTGTCCCTCTCTCCTATCTCGCGAACTTCCCTCACCTCACCTGCTTAAGTGACCAAGTTCTTATAACCATCATTTTTTCTTTTTGATTGTTCTTTTTTAATTTATAAAAATTTCATTCTAGCTTCAGTTTTTTTAAGGGAGCCACAAAGTACACAAGAGCTAATCAGATTTATTTTTATAAATAGTCGGGAACTAACGAGTTGAGAGCCATCTGAAGCTATTGATATTTGTGGTTCCTTTATTCTTATTCATTATCTCACTATTCTGTCATTCATCGTAGAGTAGCCTCTTTCCATCGGAAGCATCCTTCTCGGTCATGACAATCTTTTCATCTGTGCCAGACCTTTCTTCATGCTTGCTCCTGTTTTTTGTATCAAGAACATAAGAAGAAGAAGAAGATATGCAGTTTACATAGCAAGCTTATTGGTTTGGAAATAAGTACTATTAACCGAGAAATAAAGATGACTAAGTGAGGAACAGTGAAAGTAACATTTTATTCCTTTTTTACCTTGATATTTGCTACAATTCTTTATAATGAATTGGAATCATCGAAATCTTATCTCTAGATAGATCGATGGTATATATTCCCTAGTCTCTAAATGTATCACGTTTAACAATGAATCGAACTTAGATGAGAGACATCTTAGACCGCCCCGAGAAGGCTAAGACTGGATATTG
Source organism: Troilus luridus (assembly GCA_964056705.1). Taxonomy (NCBI): domain Eukaryota; kingdom Metazoa; phylum Arthropoda; class Insecta; order Hemiptera; family Pentatomidae; genus Troilus; species Troilus luridus. The sequence goes on along the minus strand of OZ057416.1, from coordinate 101,541,849 downwards.
ATGGCCTGAGCTAAGTGTTAGGAGCGAGCTAGACCAGCTGATAGTGCCCTAATGCACAGCTGGCGTGCGCCTTATCGCCACTGATTACAGGCCCACTATCCCCGACCCTTCCATTATAATCTCGTAGCGATCACGGTAGTTGCGATTACCCCTTGTCATTTCTTCGGCCTAATTGATTTTTATATATTATTCGGAAAATTCTGATTAATTTGTTTTGATATACATTAATTTATCAGAAGCAACTATTTGAGATATTCATAAATAACCATACCTCCATAGGAAGAAATGCTAGAAATATTTCAAAATTACTATACATCATACACGCATGATGTCACTACATTTGATTCTTGTTGATACGGGTTTGTATACAAAATTGTTTGTTTCGTTTAGCGTCACATTAAGCTGCAATGGTTAATCGGACAATGCTATAGAGGGAGCCCTAAATTTTGCCTTTCCAAATTTAGTTATGATAGGGATTTCTTACTAGTACCTGACATCGAACAGGTTCGGTAACCTGAATTTGGTTCCATTCTGAAGGATGGCATAACCAATGATTTTTACTCCCTTTAAAATACCTTAAGGCTACTTGCCGAGTTACGTACCCGCAAACTTGGCATAGGAGGTTACCATCCTAACCCCTACAACATTGGCTTCCTTCTAAGAAATTGCCATTTCTTTAACTTAATTGATTTTTGTATAATATTCAGTAGTCCTTAAATTCAGATCCGTTTGATTAATATAACTGTTAAATATTAACTGAGTGCATGAAATAGAACTCTGTATTTTGTAACATCCTGTAGCCTTATTCATTTTCTGGGCAATTATTCTTCATACATCTTTGAAAGATGAAAGTTTCTAGAGATGAAAATTGTTTGCAAGCCCGTATTTAATTTTTGGTTTTCCGCCTTATCACCATACTATATAGGGAATAAGGGGGTGAGAGATATATTCTTAACGCATTATATTCAATATGACAATCACTTGAGAAATTGTTGAGTGAGACCTTGGAGGATATCCAGATCCCACAATTTTGATTAGTGTCGGGTATCAATAATTGATTTTTAATTTTTTTAATAGATAATATCCCTCTGTTTTGTAAATTGGTCGGCCTGGGGCGTTTTCTCACACGTCACGTGCCTGGTAGCGACCAGTCAGTCAGTGACGAGAGCTAGTGGAGTGTGGTCAGGGGGAAGTAGACCACTCTGTATTGCTCATCTCTCGCTACTTTCTTCCTGAGCCTCTTCTCGGCTCACTTTGGCACATTGTTGCATTTTCGCGTACTCCTCTTACATGTACCACGGGAGGGCACATCGGGTCGAGAGGAGGACACACTTCGCTAGCGCTGACTCCCCAATAGTCTCAAAATAGTTGTATGTATATGTAACCATAACTTTTGTATTTAGACTCTTATAAAATCTTAGGGTTCTTATGAAATCATAATCTAATTTCTTTGTATTTGAACTCTAAATTTTGCAATATTGATAATTATAAATTTTACATTGTTATTTTTCAAATATACCCTAACCTACTGCTGGTGAATTACTGTATAGCTCTAATTCATGTATTTTGAGAAATTACCACCCAACCAGAGCTATCTGTTTTTTATTGAATTCACGACCGACAATTTAGCTCGGATAGAAGGTTGCGAATTTGCAAATTATAATTAGGAGCCCCTTCTTCCACAATTAGTATAATAAATAATTTGTCAGCCGAAACCGGTAACTCAGTATCTTAGCTACTTTGGTCCTTTATATTTTTCATTAAAAATTCCTGCGTTTTTCTTCATCGATTATCCTTGAGAATCGAAATTTTCTGTTTTTTGTTTTTTTAAATAATATATAACTAATCTAAAACTAAAAGAAGTTGGGGTTCTTGCGGGAAGGAAGAAGAAACGAGGAAGAAAATGGACTAAGGAGGAGCGAGAGGAACAGTCCAGGAAGATGAGAGAGTTTTGGAGTAGACGGAAGGCGGAGAGTGTGAGGAAGAGTTGAGTGGTATTCGCGTGGTCCTTGCTGGCCGATTCGTAGGGAAAAAAATATATAACTGTCTGGTGTTTCTTTCCACGTGTTTTTCGTTTCAAGCTTATCTTTGAGTTCTAGAATTCTAATTTCAAACTTCCTTTAATGTTGAATCATCAGAATTAATGTTGAATTCACAGCACACCCTTTTCATAATAAACTTGCGATGACGAAGAAAACCTGAAATGACTGAGATTACTTTGATTTTCTTCTAAGGAAAGCCAACGGTAACAAAAGTTGTTAGGGCCATCGTAGATAATATCCATCGGAATGGGTTGGTATTAGTTGGCCGAGACTGGAGTTATTACTGCCATTAGGGCGAGCAGTTAGTGAGCTCGACTTATCAACGGATCTCGTCTACGGCGAGAATCAGAGGTTTTCACAGTTTATTGTTCTAGCCGTCTTATGTTGGATCCCATTGACGTTTTGTTAATCGGGTAGAAGACAGTATGGAGCACATTCATCAACATTTAATGAAGTATATATCTGTTCCACAGGTTGTCGCTTCGAGTTCAGTTACAAGTTTTAACAGTTTATTAGTTTCATTTTTAATATTTAAAAAAAATATAAATTATCGTGAGTATTAGTATACAAAATATAAGGTAATTATGGGTAATTAATAGATTTCAGTAATCATTTAATCAAAAAAGTTCAACTAAAATTTCGAAGTATAGATGACATATGTTTGTTGAAACGTTCATATCAAGAGGAAATTATTATCGAAGTATACACCTTTCCTATAAATGCCTTATACATACTGGAGCTCATGATAACTTGTATTTTTGGAAAATATTAAAAATGAAATGAATAAGCAGTTAAAACTTGTTACACAACTTGAAGCGACAACTGGTGTTTCGGCTATGCCATAATTCATAATGACAGAATTTTAAAAAAAAGAGTAAACAATTCTTAGGTATCATGCCATTCCTAAATTGTGTGTTTGAGTGACGTAAAATCAATAGTAAATAGTATTTTTTTCTGTAATAAATAAATGTATTGTGAATGTAGTCAGTAATAGGCCTCGGCTACATTTTCATATTAAACACTCAAGAAAGACCGAAATGTAGAAATACATAAGGCAGTGAACTTTTTATGCTACATATGAAGGTAACGTGTTATGTAGTAGTTAGCATAATAACCATCTATACCCAAGGTATTTTGAAGTTTTGAAAGCAATAAAAAATCCTTAGCCATGCCATGAAGCCATGAAGGGGCGTTTAACGGGGATGTCAAGTACACGTTTAAGAACCATATCCTAATTATACCTGGATAGGCAATTTTTAGGACACCCACTGTAATATCTTCCGATTAGCCATAGAAGCATAAAGGGACGTTAAATGAATAAATATAAAACTATTAAAACTAAAAATTAAACAATTACTTTTATTTGAAACAAAACACGAGCTTGTAAATTGAATTGAATTCTCTCTTTTAACTTTATTTCTTTTTTGTTTTCCTGTAACTGTAACCCCCCCCCCCCTACTACTTCTCTCCCGTTCAAAACTAGAACAAACCATTTTGTAATTGTTCCTCTACATCGTTCCACTGTCCCACTGTTCCACTGTCACTCCCAACATATTTGTACAGCTACACTCTGTTATTTAGACCCTCTTTGATGTCAGCCGCACGTGGACGTCACATTGGAACCTGCTAGTTCTCAAAACTCGGAAAATCCTCTTGATTAAAAACTTTTCAGATAAAAAGCCAGCTAGAATCTCGTTACGTGTTTAGATTTAGTTTTTCTTTGATACCCGACTAGGAGAAACCACTCACTCAGAACGGAGGAAACATTTGATTGACTTTTCCTGTGTGAACGATGGAAAGTGCACATTTGAGGAAGAAAACATGAAAAGGAGCTTTAGGTATAAGTTTATTGGTGGTTGTGTAGATATGAAACAAACTGAATATCATTTTATATATAAACTGGAGTACGAATTAATACATCAGTAACAAATTATATATCGCTCCTTCAAAAGAATAATGTCATATCTCAAATAACCTAATTTTCAATTTGATATATTTCACTGGACTAAATACTTTAAACATAATGAAGTTAGCAAAAAAAACATGATCCAGTCAATACTTCATTAATTTATTAGCTCTTCATACGTTTCGACATTTAGTCATTATCAATTGTTAATTTAATTTATGGTTTTATGCGTCAACCTATAATGCATACAACTATAAAAGTTATATCAATAAAATAGAGCCAAAACTCAAAACGAAACATTAAATATTATTAGAATGCAAATGGAAAAAAACACAAGCAGAGCCTTATGTTTCAAATCTGGTGTAAAATACAAACACTTATCAGTCGACGTTTCGCCTATTCAGGCATTATCAAGACACAATAAGAGTTTTGGGTTGAACGTCTTGGGGTGGAGGTGCGGTCCCGGATTATGAGCCTTTTTGAGCGATTATTCGTTGGGATGTATTGCACTTCTGTTTTGAGATGTGATTGAACTTTTTTTTATTGTGTCTTGATAATGCCTGAATAGGCGAAACGTCGACTGATAATTGTTTGTATTTTACACCAGATTTGAAACATAAGGCTCTGCTTGTGGTTTTTTCCATTTGCATTCTAATTATAAAAGTTATAAATATTTATATTTGAAAAGCAAATATATGTCCAGGACCAGGATTCGAACCAGGGTCATCCAGATTGCTAGTCTGGAACTCTACCAATTGAGCTATCCTGGCCCTATCAGGCTCGCTCCCCGGTCATGGTCATATCCTTTCTTTTCACCGATCTCATGTCCCCGCGTTCTCGCAATTTGCGGTGTAACGAGGGAAAGAATGTTCTTTGAACATTATTTTAATTTGGATCTTGTTGACTGAGTCTTTCCCCTCGTATGCATCGCTAATTGCGAGGACGCAGGGACATGGGATCAGTGAAAAGAAAGGACATGTCTATGACCGAGAGGCGAACCAGGATAGCACAATTGGCAGAGCTCCAGGCTAGTGACCTGGGCGACCCGGGTTCAAGTCCCGGTCCTGGACATATCTTTTCTTTTCAAATAAAAATATTTAAAAATTAATACATTCAATAACAAATAAAATAAATTATTATAAAAGTTATTAGTAGGTTTTTCTCTAAAAAGCATTGGTGTAATATTAATTTTTAAAAATTTCTTCATCTAGGGAATACTTATCCTCCATAGTCAACTACAAGTATTTGACTATAGGAGATACGTGTTATAACCACCCTTAAATGAAGAAAATTGTTTAAATCAATATTACAGCAATGCTTTTTAGAGAAAAACTGACTTATAACTTTAAAGTTATAAACATTGTAGGTTGATGCGTAAAACCATAATTTTAAACAGAAGTGAGGAGATAGTTGACTGGAAGATCTGAGTAAGGAAGGAAATAGTTGGGGGTGCAGTCAAATTAAACACTAAATAAGTGAGTACTTATTTTATTTTGTGCCGTCGTTTCGACCCACTTTGTGGGTCATCTTCAGGGCTAAGAAAGAAAAACAAACAAAACTATAAAAATACATTGCAGTACCAAGTAAATGATAATATAAAAAAATATATATAGAGTAATAGAAATTTAGAACAAAAAAGTATATATGTAGATATATATGAACAAGAATACAATATATAGCCAAAGGGATATATATATTCATCTTTTTGTTCTTAAATTTTTTGTTCTAAATTTCTATTACTCTACATATATCTTGTTATATTATCATTTACTTGGGGTACTGCAATGTAGTTTTTATAATTTTGTCTGTTGGCACAAAATAGAATAAGTACCCACTTATTTAGTGTTTAATTTGACTCCACCCCCAACTATTTCCTTCCTTACTCATAATTTTTAACAATTGACAATGACTAAATTTCGAAACGTATGAAGAGTTAATAAATTAATGAAGTGTTGACTGCATCTGCATTATACTTTATTATAAAATCTAATTTTTCAATTGAGGTATTTGAAAGTTCCCTGTGATTTAAATAAAAAAAGGTATTGGTAAAACAAAGTATTCCTATTGTATTGATGGTATTGAAATTCTTTTATTAAGCATTCGATTTTTTTTTATTTCAACTTATGTCATTTTTCCCATTAAACTTCAAGTTCAAACATGATACGACTTAAAATATGACATAATTAAAACAAACTTTAGAAATGGAATATCAAATATGTCGTTCCTGAATTGAGCTTCAACCAATACAATTACTACTAAAGGCTTAACTCAAAAGTGACATTTTTTGAGTTATGCCGTTCTTTTGAGGGAGCAATATGTTTTTTAAATTCATAATTTTTTGTCTAGTAGACAAAAAAGGTGCTTCGTACACTATTCATAGTCATAGTGATTGTCATTGTCATGTAATTTAAATCATGACTGTGACTTTATATAAACTGTAAAATTAACTATTTTTTAAATCTGAAATACGTGAAATATACGTAGTTGTTTTCAAGATTTGGTCTCCATTTACGTGATTTAAGGTTACTAAGGTAAATGGATACGTGTAAATATTTGTATTTAGTTTTTTTAGCCTTACCATTTAATGTTTTCATAAAGATGAATTTTTAGATTAATATCTGTACAATTTTCATATAATCTTTTTAAAAAATTAAAAATTATTTGGAAAATTTTTATAAATGTACTGTATGACTATAATTAGAAAAGGTTTAACTTAATACCTGGTACTGTAACTCTTAATAAAATTAACTATAAAATATTTCGTTTTTTATAAATAAATATATTCACACACACATATATATATATATTTAAAGGGGTGACCTGTGGTCTAGTAGTTAGCGTAACAAACTACTAAGCCCAAGATCGCGGGTTCGTACCCCGGCTGGTGGCCCTAAGATTTTTTAAAGGGTCTAACAAATCCTTAGTTACGCCGTCGTTCGGAAGGGACGTTAAAAGTGGGTCCCGAGCATGTACGGTGTCAAGTACTCGTTAAAAATCCCTATCCTAATTAAACTTGGATAGGCAAAATTTATAGCTCCCAATTATAGGTCCCAATGTAGCATCGTCCGATTAGCCATAGCAGCATAAAGTGACGTTAAATGAACAAACAAATAAACATATCTAATATATCTGTTTTAAGTAATTTAATGATAAATGTATATTAATTATAATTTATAAAATTTTGTCTTCAATGTTATGATTTTATATTTATTAAATATAAAAAACACTAATTTTTTTCTTTTCTTTTTTGTAGGTGAGTAATAATTTTTTATGCAGTAAGTCTTCATATTCATGTAAGTGGTTTTTTAGTTGTAATTTTATTTCAATTATAAGTATTTGTATAATTTTTTAATCAATTTTCAATCAGTTTTACTAAAGTATTGGTTATTAACTAACGGATACAATAGTAAACAAAAAAATTGAAAGAAAGATAAAAAGGAATTCATTGAATAAACGCATCAATCAAAACGACAAGTGATTTCATTAAAAAATTAAAATTAATTATTTAATATTTATTTAAAGTTGCTAACAGAGAGTGATTTTTTTATAAACTAAGGGCGAGAGGCATACCATATTTTCCTTTATTTAATTTATTGATTATTTATAGTGATTTACTATAGAATCTTTCATAGTAATTTTTTATAGCAGGATGACAATTTCGTTGTAGTAAGAGTAAAATATTTTAACAAGTTTGGGTAGCAATAACGATTCCGTGAGTAAACATGTTTACCATAAGGTAACATGATGTCGTAAAAACGGATGGTGATGTCTGAGAAATAAAAAAAATATATAGCCAGACTTTACCTTACGAAGCTTCCGACTGCTGAGGTGAAGAAGACTGTCTTCAAATAACTTTTTTTATTTTCGGATACGCCATAATCGGCGTTTTCGTGGAGGAATCCATCTTGGTTGTAAAACTTGACGTCCCTGTCCTATAGGCTAGAGAAGTATTCGAAAGTAAAGACTTACAATCCATATCACTATCATTTTATTTTAGAAAAAATCGATTTAAATAAAATATATTTTACATTTACATGTTTATATGCGTGTATTGCAATACTTTTCTAATTGTATTTCGTAATTTTTGTATTTATTTATGATATTACTTAATTAAAAAAATTGCTATTTCATAAATATAAAAATGTTAAGTTTCATCAAAATTAATTAAGTGGCCATAATTTTATTTAGTTTTTTTCATATCTAATAGCTTAGATAGTGTATGTGTATGTATTTATAATATTATCTTGCATTACTCTATCATTAGATATTATTACAAAAAAGGAAAAATACCGAAATTATTATTATTAGCAAAGTTTTTTATTGTAAATTATGTATGAAGTACGGTTTATACAATTTTCAGACTAGTGTAAAACTTAAAGAGTACTCAACATGAATGAGCATGAAGTAGCTTTACTATTATTTTTTTGTATCTTATTTTTTTTTGTTTCGAAATCTCCGTTTATTCAAAAATAATATTTACATTACAATAAATATATATATATATATATATATATATATATATATATATATATATAATACTAATAATAATATATAATATAATACATATACACAACAATTAACTGCAACCATTTTCTACCCGTAGGTATTTCAAGTGTTTACAATTCATGAATCCGCTGAAGGCGAGTTCTCTAAACCGGCACAAGGCCGCTGATTTTACATAAACAAAGCAGGGAGAGACCGCTTTACTAGATAAAAAAGTATCGAGATGGGAAATTTCTAACGGTAAACGTACACCAAAACCGATTTTGTCGCCCGAAATCGGACAGAACAACTCGAACGTCCGGTGCCGGTCTTCTGTAGTTGATTGTGCGGCTTAACAAAGTGAAGACGCGTTTTTAAAATGGCGGAATTCGAAATGTATCTATTACAAAATTCGTAAAAATATTCTTTACAAAATTTGTTTCTTTAAGATGTTCCATTTTTTTTTAATGTCTGCAACCGCTGTAACCATTACCTCGCAACATCACCATTATTGTATTTTTTTTAATGTTTATCCCACATGGTTGGTCTTTTATAAAGACAACTAACTAATTTGTCAATATCCATAGTCTTTTAGGTTGATAACAATCAATAAACAAAGTAGATAACAAAGATAACAATCAAACACGACCGAATTATGAAATAAAACTATAAAAACACAAAATATGCATTGTAGACTGGCGAGAAATTCCGTGAATGATGAAGCCCGAGTAAAGATCGGCCGATAACGGTTTAGTTGTACGCGTGTTTTAAGAATGGTTACCATTCCTTCAAATGACTTTAACCTAGTCCATGTTTGGTTGGCAATTATAAACTTGGATTCACGAACTACTTAATGAAATCTTTAGTGGCATGATAACAATTACAATAGATTGTAGCATAAGAGACTGCGATATGGTACATATCTCTTCCCGTACGGCCTGCCTCACCTGAGGAAAATACAAATTATTGGCAACTCCATAAATTCAAAATTTTTATTTTATTTTATTTAGAACTAAAAAATTGAAATATTCGTGTTTTGTCACATAGTTGAAAAATTATAAATAACATCCTGATATGTCTAACGTATTTTTAATAACCTTTTTTAAATTTTAATCTCTAGAATACGATCTACCCAAATATTAACATAACTTTAGCCTGGAAAATTATTGTTTGTGTTTTTAAGGATGGAATTATGTTGATCATAAAAATAGCTTTTCTTCCTTTTATGGTTCATTCTGCTACATCCTCTTCTAATGTTTCTTATTATTGAAAAGAAGAACCTCGGTACTTAACGTTTTCAATGTTTTAAGTTCTTCAATATCCAAGTAAGTTTTTCCAAGTTCATCTTCATTGAACCTATTATTATTCTTCTGGGAGTTGTCTACGTATGTATCCTGCGTCTTCTTTGTCCTACGCTACTGACGTTGTCCTCTGTGAATAACAGGTGGTAAAGATAAAAATATCAACATCAAAGTAAAATAAAATAGTAAAAATAAAGCAGTTATAAAATTATAGTAAATTTTTTTAATTATGTTTTTGTTAATTCATTAGACGTGGGATGAAGTAAGAAGTAGACCGCCTGAACTAGCTGTAAAGGTCACTTGGACTTTTTAGGTTCCATTAAATATGAACTAACTTAGTCCAAAGCTCCTCTCCAGAGCCAGCTAATCCCGGGTAAGTTCATATTAAATAGTTTGAAACAGAAATGAGCCATCTTTTTTCATTATTGATAAATTTCCTTCTAATTGTAAATTAATTCTTCTATTTCGTCTAAAAGTTGATTAGTTTTAGAGTTACCGATAGATTATCTCCATTCCATGATGATATTATGGTTACTAGATACAGTTTAAGATATATATCAGATATGTTATATATTTTGAAAGGAACTCTTATTTTATTAAATAATAAAGTATATAATTCATTTTGTAAAATGAATCGGTTAATATTTAATATAAACTAATATATAATTAATTAATGTATGAATCAATAGAACAATTAAATAATCAAGTACCTGTGGTAGTAAAAAAAAATTATTAAATAGTGAAACTATTTATTAGGAACGAGCATTTCGGTCCACTTCGCAGGGCTTCTTCAGGGCTTAGTGATCAAAAGTATGGTAGTAACACATGTGACAATCGCCATTATTGTGATAACTGTAAGCCCTGAAGAAGGCCTAAAGACGTTTAACTGGGAAGTGATTAGTTCGTGAACACGCTAACCCAGGTTTTTATCCTAATTTTAACCCATTAACTGCTTCGAGTGAAGAGCTTTATGTCTGTCACAGCGCTAATTGGGCCGGCTACCCGTCTACCGGCCTCCGCTACATACTTTTTACCTGCCTTCTATCCTTCATTACGTCCCTTTGATACTGTCTGTTAACGTATTTCATTGTTTCCATCCTCCTTCTTGATTCGTGCTATGGACTGACTCTTCAATCTCAAATCTTCAAAGCATTTGTCTATAAAAAGACCGACATTACAATGTCGCGTCGTCTATACTCGGCTTTAGCAAATAGATAGAAATGCAGTGCGACGGCATATATCGTCTCTAGCAGTTAAAGGGTTATGTGTCCAGTATTGAGGCCAGGTAAGCCCCAGGAGGGTCTATAGATCCTATAGATTCCACGGGGGCCATTCACGGTTGTTAAAAGATGAATAGTTTTTCTGCCCCATCCGGATTTAACCCTGGCATACTCAGCATTGCAACTCAGTACTCTACACGCTGAGTAAGCTACTCCGCACCCATTATATAACATAAGAAGGAAACATTATTTTCAACGAATTAATATTTTCTTCATTTCAGAATCAATATGTAAGTATTAAAATTTGCAATATAATTTTTTCTTAAACAATAGGAAAGGATTGGCTCAGTGGCACTGAGCACTGACTGATTTGCCATGACAAAAATCCCGGTTCAAATCCCACTTCAGGCAAGACTTTTATACCAGCACAACAGTTCAGTGTTTTTAAGTGTTTTTGAGAACCCAATTTTGACACAGCTCTTTCCTAACTCTCATCCTATTCTTCAGGCTAATATAATTATGATTTAATCCAGACAGACCTATTTCTAAAATAAGTACTATTGCTTAATAATTGTGTTATATATGTGAAATACATCCATTGAAATAAAGAGGGAAATGACCCAGAAGTCGAACTAATTACATCTCATCCTGAATGCTGTGCTAACCATCGGAATAATACTTGGACATTAATACATTAAAAAAGTAAATGGAAACCACGTCCTCAGAAGTCAAGAAAAACAGAAAACTTAAAGTATTGGCACTTAATTGTAAGGCATTGGCAACGATTTAAAAGTTAAAGGTATTACTAAGTTTTATCAAAACAATATGTAAAATCCAAGAGTGCCCACGCATCCTTAAAAATTAACTTTTTCTCAAATAGAATTTATGGGAGCGTAAATGCTCAGTGGTAGAGCACTGAATTTGCCATGCCTAAAATTCGGGTTCAAATGCCAAGACTTTTATATAGTCTTAACAGCCGAAAATGGATCATATAGGATAGAAATCACCTCCCTGAACAACTGTTGTCTAGTACTGTCTCAATCATGTACTGAACCCCAGACCCGTCACGGGTTGTAGTGGTGCAGGTTTTTTTATTTAATTTTTCCTTAAACATAATAATTAATTCTTATTTCTACTTCGTTATTATTATTTTCAATGAAAAGGAATCATTTCGTACAATAAAAATTGAAAATACAGCCGGTATTTATTCGCCGGAAAAAATTCTTAAATAAATCAAAGTGATAGGGACGTATTTCAATCCGCATTGCCAGACGCAACCATTAATAAAAAAGGAAAACGACATCTGAGGATATTTCACGCATAATTTACTTCTAAGGCAGGACTCGAATATATGAACCGAATTTCTTTCCATGCTATGTTCTAAATAAAAATAAAAATAAAACTGAAGGATTACAATGAGGGTATGGTTGACACTTTGGCCCAAAGGGTATGAATATTTTCTTTACTTTTTTTTTTTTTTGTTTTATCGGACAAGGGAAAGGATATGCTACTGGATGTTCAGAAACATTAGACTGAAAAATACTGCTAGTTTCCCCCAGGGTTAAAGAGTTTTCGATTTAAGTGAATTATTGAGAGGAAGATTTTATTCAGATGGTTTCCCGATAGACGGGATTAGAGGCCGAGGATAAAGTGGGGGGTGGGGGCGATTTCTAGTCCCAATTGACATTAAGGAAGAAAGAAAAAAAAATGAAATGGAAATGTCATCTAGCTCTGAATGTCAGATCTAATTCCGGCTGCCCAAGGAGTCAACTGTTATCGATGGCATTTCTCTGTTTAAAGTTGCATTATTTGTAGATTTAAGTAAGTCTAGCCACTTTCCTCGTATACAAAATAAATATACATCAATCACGTTTCTATATTTTGTATATTTAGTTAACGGGAAAAAAAAATCTGATCATAGATACGTTTGAACCATTGAAATATCGCTCCTTCAAAATACTTCAATAACAACATAATACAAAATCTAGCATTTTTGAATTAACCCTTCAATAGCAATTGTATTGGTTGAAGATTTTTAATGGAACAACATATCTGATATTCCATTTCCAATTTTTTTTTAGTTATAGTTTGAGTTGAACTTGAAGTTTAATAGAAATAAAGACATCAATAAAAATAAAAAAAGTTTCAAGCATTTAAATTTGATCCTAAAGGATAATAAAAGTATTTCAAAACCATAGTTACAATAGGAATGCTTTGCTTAACCAATAGGGCAAATTTTTATTTTTAATAACTCACAAGGAACTTTCAAATACCTTAAGTTTTTTGAGTTATGACTAGGGCCCGGATTTATAAGCAATGAAAACCATCAAAATGTGCAGAAAAAGTATGATGAAATATAAAATGCTAACGAAGTGTGAAAAATAGGTAATAATGATAAAATATTGGTCCATAAATAAACAAAAAAACAAAATATTTTTATTTGCATTAAATGACAATACTTACAATTTAAATTTTTCATATTTCCAGTTTTGTTTATTTATAATAAATAATTATTTTAAATACAGGAGAAATTTTTCTCAGTTCTATCATCAGAAGCACCGATACCTTTAGAATTTTGACCACAGGTATTGTGATTGACTATCATGTGCATCTCGAAATTACTTTCAGAAAAACTTAATCTTTTATCGGTCAACAAATATTTGCATACGGAAAATGACCTCTCCACATCTACCGATGTTAGTGGGCATTCTTAAATTTTGACAAAACTATTGGGTCATTTATGTAATCAATATTTAGTGATTTGTCACCGTTTAATTTTTTTTTTAATGTTAACTAGAACTTCTAAGCCAGAGTTTTTTGTTAATACGTCTTTCAATTTATTTTGGAGGGTTTAGCCAACTTCACCTGGTATGGCATTGACTTTTGTTCTGAGTATTTGAACTAATTTAAGGGCATCATCAAGAGACATGCTTTGTTCTTCAAATATTTTTATTAGGTCAACCAAAAACCTTGAATTAGCTTCAATGAAAGCCAATTCGTTCAGAGTTCTGGGCTTATTGGTAATTAGATTAAGTTTTTCCACGTTTTGAGGGTCATCAATTAATTGTATTTCTTCCACTACTTCTTTTAACTGAACGAAATTTTCAGCATAAAATACTGCCGATTCGAGCCACGTGCCCCACCTCGTTTTAACAGGGACAGGGACTAAAGTCTTTCCGGCCATTTTTCTTTATATTTGTTAATTCTTGAAGGGGCTTTAAGAAACATTTTCTTTCTATTGTTTTCGAGTTTATTAACGTTTGGGTAAATTTCTCGTATTTTTTCTGCTATGCGGTTGCATGCATGAGTCATGCATGTCACGTGAACCATATTTGGGAAAAATACTTTTACAAATTTGCCAGCCTTACCCATATATGGAGCAGCGTCTGTAACTAGTAAAAGCACGCTATATGAAATCTAGCTATCATATGAGACGATTTTTAAACTGTCGTTCACAAAACGGCTAATTGTTTCATGGTTAGTTTTATCTAACTGTTTGCAGGAAATTGAAAAACGGTGAGGAAGAAGGGGCTCCTATTAATAATTCGCTAATCTTCTATCCGAGCTAATTTGCCGGTTGTGAATTCAGTAAAAAAAACAAATAAATTTATTCCCCACACAATATAAATTAAGGCTATAAAAGAATTCATCAAATAAATACAAATGAAAGGAAATACAAAATGAGTAAATAATAGCTATGTAATGTAAAAATAAAAAGAGAGAACAATTACAATAATATGAATGTGGACATCTAAACCTAAGGAAATACAAAAAAAAAAAGTTAAATAAAAATTATGAAAAAGAGGATGCAATAAACACGTACAATTAATTAGTTTTACAAAAACAAACTTTAAATTAACTATTTAATAAAAAAATAATGAGTTTTAAAAGAAAAAATATTGATAGTCAATGAATCAATAAAAATAACTGGGTTCTTGAAAAGTTTGAGGTGAGTTCTTGAAGATGATGAGATGATAATTCGATATGATGTAGAAATAATTAAATGTCTCTTACCGGTAAGTCCAAGGTGAGGTGAAAATAAACAAACAGTTTTACTTGTGAGATTTGAGAAGATGAAGAAGATGGAGAGATGGCGACAAATCAAAGTGTAGAGTAGCAAGTAGAGTAACAACCTTCTCACACGACAACTGTCTTGAGACTGATCTTGTTTTGTTTTTTCGAACATCACACTACTTAGTATTGTAACATATGTTTTAATTACAATTTGAAAATTAAATTACTATCTGAATTCTTTTATTTTCCTTTTAGCTAATTTTACTATTGTAAGAATTATATAAAACAAAAATTATATCTGGTTTTTAATGTAATAAAATATCCGTTTGGAAGAAAAATAAATTGAAAATAGCTATTGATACCCGACAAAGTTTCTCGCTGACATCAACCAAAATCCCTACCAACATATCGGCCACATAAAGGATATGTTGGTTTATATCCCTAGGATCTGTGGTCTCATCAACAATTATGTAAATGTAATTTTCCCCTATTTTGGCTTTAATGTCTGCAATTGTTTGTAAATAACATTGTTTAACATATTTTTTCCTAATACTACTTTCACTAGCTATCACCTAGTTCGTATATTTAGATAAAAAGTCAGGAAATGATGGTTTGGTGAGATTCCATAAAGGAATCCCTGATGCAACTAATGCGTGGCCGAGCTCTTTCTTCCTCAGTGGATCCAAGCAAGGCCTGATGTTTACTTTTTCTCTGGCACGCCGACAAATGCGACTCTATAGGAAAGAAGGTTAATTAATACACAGAGCTATTTTCATTTGAAATATTAAATACTACTAATATGACGAGCAGGTTTATGTGAAATTATTATTTTATTTATTTTTATTAATGCCTGTAGTGAATTTACTTGTTTTTAAAGGTTGATGGAGCTGAAATTTTTTCTCACAAGGAATCCTACTGTACCGACAGTAGTAAAAATCTTTCTATTAGCCCCGTTAAAAAATGACACCCAATCAATAAGTTTTGAAGAAAAATAAGACTTAGTTTTCCGCATGACTGTATCCGTGAACTACCAAATCAGGTAACTGCGACTGTTGATGCCCCCCCCCCCTAGGGCAAAGTTCCGAGAAAAACTTCTTAGTACCTTCCATCCCAAATAAAAACGGATTCAGGACTTAATATGAACCTTCAATATTAGGCAATATATGAATATTTATTTCTTTATTTGTAATGCAAAGTAATATTACTATTTGATTCATAGTTAAACCTATAACTTATAATGTGATAAATAGTAAATAACATAAAAATTATCTCCTAATTAAAAAAAAATATGTGAGAAATCAATAAAATGATTGAAAATATGCACCATATATGCATTTTAGGTCTAAATATGGCCTAGCAAAAAATGTGAAAAAGTCAAGTTTGAAATTATCCGATTTTTATCCTCAACGCCTCCTATATTGAAAATAAAACCGAAAAAAGGGTTCCAGAATACTATTTAAAAAAAATTAAGTTATGAAGCATATAGAATAGTGTTTATCTGAAAAATCTGAGCTCTGATGTCCAAGTAACCTTACTTTTTTTTTTTATTATCTGAACATCTCTTTTATATATTAAAATATATTATATTATTTGTCAAGGTCTACTGTATAAAGCGATACTTACAGTGCGTTTTATATTTGAGGAACACCCTTGGTACATTAGTAATGTTGAAATATGTTGTGTTCCATGGAATTTTTTGAAAGCTTTGGGCCATAAAATGTAAATACGTTTTCAATTGTTATTTCTGTTCAAAATACTTTAGTTAATTTAGACCCGTTAATATTTTTAACTTCAATCTTTAAATTTTTCATAACTGTTCAGATATAAGGGGAAGACAATAATCCAGGTGGAGGCTAATGAATTTCTTATTGAACTATTTTTTTTTCTTTTGTGACCTCATTAAAAGACCTGAAGAAGACCTGCAGTGTGGGTCGAAACGTTGGTTCCAAAAAAATTGTTAAACCCTATTAAAGGAAATATTTCACTGACCTCCACGCGGTCCATTTTCTTAAACCTATACATAAATCAACTAATAAAATTCAATGTTCAGATGTAAATTGTTTTTAATTTATTTATTGTTTTTTTATGGTGATTACTTTAAAATATTTTAATTTTGAAGAGAAAAGGTATTTCCTGGCCGGAATTGGAACCCGAGTCGCGTTCTATGAGCATTCTTCCTAGTGTACACAACTCAAAAATTGCGAGAAAAGGGGGATATAGGATGGGTGAAGAGAACGGATTTGTCTGGCTTGGATACGACCCCTGGTAGCTCAGTGGGTTAGAGCACTGCACTAGAGATGTAGACGACCCTAGTTCGAATCCCGGCCAGGACAAATCTTTTCTCTTCAAAATTAAAATATTTGTAAATAGTTTTGTTTCTTTATTTCTCTATATGCATTTTATCTTGTATTCGTTCATTGGTTATCATTGTCAGTTTTTCCTTAATGAATCATTTTTGTCTAGTTATTGTGACACCTCCACGCTGAGAGGCACTAAAGGAGGATGATAAACAAAAAGAAGTATTAATTAATAATTAAAGAATAATCAAGATGATCATTAATTCATAAATAAACTAATTATTGATTAAAGAAGAAATTACAAGGGAAGGGAAAATAACTAGAGAAGCTAGGAGAAATATTATAAAATGAAGGACCTCATTCTCAAGTAACAGTTCAGATTATCAAATATATTGCACACGATATCGGGCAAACTAGAGTATGGGCAAGACACAAACAGTTGCTTTTGAGTAATGAAATGTTAGTGGGTTTAGAAATTAACTGAAAAATATAAATGTCCCGAAATTAACCACAAAGAAAATGTTTGGCGGCAGGAAAAAGTATACAATATATGTAAAGAAATGATTTGAATCAGCCGATGAAAGCTCATTTTTTGAGAAATGTGTTTGCGTAGTTACAAACAGAAGGGGTAAAAGCTCAGCAAAATATGTTATTTTTAAGTAATAGGCTTATATTCTACAGTGCAATCAGGCTTTAAAATTTTACATAAACACAACTTAAAATTCTATGTACACGATGAGAATGTAGGATTATTTTCATGTATTGAGTCTTAAATTTATCAATCAACGTAGGGTTTGGGAATTCTAAATATAAACAACAATACAAGGATTATTCCAATAATCCGAATGTGGGCGAGTCCCTTTTGAATCGGATTACGGATATCATTTCTGTGTTGTATATTACAATATAAAATAAAATATAAATAAATACCTTAAAAATTATTTGTAAAAAAGGCAGTAATTCTTTATGTGAATTATACCGAATTATAAACCTTACTGCAATGAAATAATTAAAAAAATATATTATAATTATTATTATGCATTTTTTAAAATTATTATATTTATTTTATTTCCGAACTTTAAAACCTCTTCATTCTTTCTTCTTATATTATTTTAATTTTAATATGACTAAGCATTAATAAAATAATTCTCTCCAGTATTCAGTTGACTTAGGAAACCGAATATTTGAACAATCTAAACTTAGATTACATCTTATATTGTATAAGTAATTTATTAGATTACATTAGTTTATATTTATTAATATTTTATGAGAAGCGAGGGGATGGTTGACTGGAAGATAGGCGTAAGGAAGAAAATAGTTGGGGGTGCAGTCAAATAAAAACACTAAATAAGTGGTTACTTATTTAAGTGCCGACGTTTCGACCCACATTGTGGGTCATCTTCAGGGCTAAGAAAGAAAGACAAACAAAACTACAAAAATACATTGCAGTACCAAGTAAATGATAATATATAAAAATATATGTACTATATAAAATATTAAATATTAAATTTGATTATTTAAGATTTCATTAGCATTTAACATCACTATTTCATCATATTTTATTCTATTTCCATGCTCATACCATATTGTTACTTGTATTTCTATACGTTCCTTGTATATTTGTAATACATTTATACCACTTCATACTATATGTATGCTTTTTTTTTAAAACTGTTATACTCTATATTTATATCTTGACTTTCTATTGTTATTTTTCCTTTATTTACTCTTTAATATCATTTTGGTTATACCGTCTTTCATTTTACTTATGTAAACTCCCTAGGAGTCTATTATCTTACATTTTATAGTTTTTATACATATTCTACTACCTTTTCCATAATTTTACTTCTCACCTCTGTGTTTATACTTTTTCTTTTTTAAATAACTTTCTGTTTACTTCCTTCTTTTATCTTTGTAAAAAATCTTTTTTGGCATCACCACTGTTCTGTACATTTTCTCTGTAATTTTTAATTCATATATATCCCTCACTTTTGTTCTAAATTTCTACCTCTCTACATATATATTTTTTTTCTCATTTATCATATGTTTAGTCTGCAATATATTTTTATAGTTCTGTTATTTTGTCTGTTTTTCTTTCTTAGCCCTGAAGATGACCCACAAAGTGGGTCGAAACGTCGGCACATAATTAAATAAGTAACCACTTATTTAGTGTTTTTATTTGATGCACCCCCAACTATTTTCTTATATTAATATTTTAGTTTACCGTATAAGGAATGTTAAACATAATATTAACAATTAGAATAGAGAAACTTGAACTCACATTATTCATTATTAAAACGAAAAAGAAAATGAATATTCAAATTAATGGGGAGAGTATCAAGCAGGTCCACACCTTTAAGTATTTGGGCGTGACCATAAGTAGGAATGGGAAAATAAATGATGAAATCAGCGCGAGAATCGCCACTTAAGGAAGGATGTTTTCTGCTATAAAAAAAAGTTTTTAAGTAAGAAAGAAGTCTCAAAAGAAACTAAATTGGCTGTTAACCGCTCGACATACGTTCCAATTCTCAATTACGGAAGAGTGAATCTTGGGCCATAAAGCACTGTGATCGGAGCCGACTCCAAAACATGGAAATATGAAACCTGAGGAAAATAGAGGGAATACCAAGAGGGACCGGATACCAAACAAGCCGATATGGACCCACTCAAAATTGAACCCCTTAATCAGATAATCCAGAAAGGAAAGCTTCGATGGTTTGGACATGTATTTTAATTTCTAGCTTTGGGAGAGGGGTGGTATATTGAGTTATTTATAACACTACATAATGCAATAACCGATACAAATATAATAAAAAAATATTTTAAGACATGCAAATGATTAAATCCATATATTATAGAACTAATAAGATCAAGAAATAGATTTGTTGGGGGGGGGGGCAAGGAGGATGGGAGTATCTCAGATGGAAGAAGTGAAGGATCCGGACAGAGTATCCTTTTCAGGACCTCCGAGTCCTCGCCGAGATTAAGGATCCGCCAAGAGGCAGAGAGTAGTTTTACAAAAGGCTCCTGCCGCCTCAAAGGTATCCTGTGACAAAGGCACCATTAAAGGAGATTGCATCTCACCTATCAGACCTCGCTAAATTGCCTTTTAACTTATTGTCATAATTATCCATCACCTAACCTTGTTACCTTCCCGGCAAAGGGAGACTAAGAAACGCAATATATGACCCCGAGGTAGGTTCAGTTAACAGCAACGGTGTGCTATAGGTTAGGATGTTACAACACGTCATGAATACTTGAATGAACAAGTAACCTGAACATTGTATAGAAGAAAAATACAATAAAATTATTGAACAGTTGCTACGCATATGTTGGCTACATTGGCCAAATTATCTCACGGAAATTTCAGATCCTTTGATCTGAAATTACTGAGGTACAGTAATATTTTGTTGTTATTGGTAAAAAAACATATCCCTCTCTTTTCCAAAGGAGGACATGATGGACTGACTGGGAGTTGTTCAGTAAATAAAGATCCTTTAACATGAGATACAATAACATTACTTTTATCATGTGGTGATCATGGTTGAAAAAATATATTTCAACTTATAAGAATCCGATTTTGTTATATGTGAGTGCTTACTTGTGACAATTGCTTCATGAGGTTACTTCACTCGCTCCTGCCTGGCTCACCAACGTGACATTTACTTTTTCGGGTAAAAACCCTCTGAGGATTTTAAGTAAACTGAGTTGCCTGTTCGCAACCTTCGGTACCCTACAGGTATATTTCAATATTCCTAATGTTTTAAACAGTGTCACATATAATACAAAACACATTATTAATGACTATGATACATTATATACTTGCATGATTTCCGTTGGTGATGTATTAATATTGGTAATATTTAGTGAAAACTATTGGTGAAGATACATAAAAGAGACAGCTATCTATACGTTATTGCCTCTCATCGTACTAGTGGTATAAAGTAATATAAAAAACTACTTGCTATACTGATCTGCCATCTACCGGAGCAATGATTCGATTTTCCTACGTGTAAAAAAAACAACTCGCAAATAAACAATTTTTAGGTTATCGACTCTTAATACTTTTCATGTTGAAATATCGAAATAATTCCAGAATCGTTTCATGACTTACAAGTAACATGCTTGAATATGTTGGTAAGGGTAATTTACTAATCTTAAAGTGATAAATACTTTTTTACAATTGTGAAGATTTCCATTGGCCAATGCAAATATCAATTCTGCTGAGAGAGAAAACAAATATTATTAAACAGTAGGAAACATCGTCAACTATTTTTTTCAGTAAACATAAAACTCAACTTCAATATATTATGAATATTACAATTGTAGAACCCTATGATTGAATAAATTTAGAGTTTTTCTTTTGTCTTTCACAACTTTTGGATGTTTTATTTACCGTACCTTAATTGTTACATTTAATAGACCTTCACCTTGCTGGTGAAGAAGGAAAAGATAAAAAAAAAAAATGATGTTTTTTTTTTATTTCTATGGAATTTATGTCATTTGAGTCACGTTCTCTATATAGCGGAATATTTATCGGAAATCGCCCACATATTATGTGTGGGTGGGTCATGGCTCGTTTAGTTATTTTTATGTGGAATTCCTGAAAGTATTTAGAAGTTTACTGATGTTTCAGCCTACTGATAGATGTTCCATACTTCAGAATCAGTTAGACTAATATTTATTTGAATATGACTCGATGTGAATATGAAAGGTTAAAACTGTTCTTATTTTTATTAAATGATGAATAAAATGAGCCAAATTATCTTTATTGAAATCTAATTCGGTAAAAAAAATAGATTTTTTTAAATTATTTAATAGTGGCTTCCAAGAGTTAGAGCATTGTGACTGTAGCTTCGTGGTGAATACAATATATATACCTATATATATATATATATATATATATATATATATATATATATATATATATATATATATATATATACATAAACAAAAACAGCAGAACAGCATTAAATTAAATTATATACTTTTATTTTTTGTTAATAAAGTATGAAGATGATGTGGTATTGATTAAACTGTCCTTCAAAACGATCAAGGAGGCCTGTGAAAGATTGCAAAGGGAAGCTGGAAGAATGGGACTATCCATAAATGAGGATAAAACGAAACTTATGGTGCTTAGGAAGAAAACGCCTATAAACCCGCCGAAGCAATATGTTGGGGGACAGTATGCATTCCAATACGTTTCTAGTTTTAAATATCTCGGCTCCATAGTAAATAATCGGGTAGACGAAGAAGAAGAAATTCAAAATCGCATAATGGGGGCTAACAAAGCATTTTTTGCCCTAAGAAGTTTACTCTGTAGTAAACAACTAAGTCGGGGTACCAAAATGAAGCTCTATAAAGCAACCATCCGACCGGTACTGAGATATCTCTTTGCAACCTGGACCCTACGAAAGGTCCTGGCTGGAAAGATTGACAGGTTTGCATGGAAAGTGTTGAGGCACATCATGGGGCCCGTTAGAGAAAATGGTATATACCGTTTAAGAAAGAACAAAGAGATGGGACACCTTGTCGGAATGGACGATAGGAGAGCTGCAAAGAAATTATATTATTGAACCCCTGATGGAGCCAGGCCATGTGGAAGACCGAAAGGAAGATGGAAGGACGCAGTGGCTGAGGACTTGTGGATGATTGGAGTGTCCAGAGGACATGTTGCTGACCGAAATGAGTGGGAGAAGGCAGTTGATAGGGCCAAGGGCAGCTTCAGGCGCCTGTCGAGCCGATAAATAAATAAAATAAAGTCATGCACCAAAATAATATTTAAACAAATTATCACATACTCTGTAACCGGATAGTAATATTTGATGAGTGCCCTATCTACTTAAATTAAAACATTTCACATGTAATGATAAACAAATAAACATAAGAAATGTAACAGAACCAAAAAAAAATTAACTACAACATTGCGCATATCTTAATGCGAACTTTTAATGTGGGCCTACTAATTGACTACTCATTTCAAACATTCATTAAAAGAAGAGTCATTTGTCACAGTATTTTTCTTAAGCCTATATACCAGCTGTAAACTTAATAATTATGGCCAAAGAGGTATAACCAGTTAGGTTACAATGGAATATAAACATACAGAATTGACAAGCTGTTGTTGCCATACTTCTACACTGCCTCCACATGACGATGATTTGGATTACTTTATAATATTTAAATCTGTATCTACGTTAAAATTTTATAGAGATTAATTCTGTACTTGTATGCTAATTACTGGGGGCTAACTGTGGGCTTCATCCAGGAATAAAGGAGTGTCTGATGCTCTTCTACAGAGAATTAAATCATTCTATAAGACATGCAGAAATTACGTACGAACATCCCATCATACATCCGCCGAGTTTGTCTCACAATGGGGGTCAGACTGGGAGACATTGGGAGCCCTCTATGACATTATTACCCTCGTGAATAATGTTATTAAAGAATGAAATCAGTGAACCAAGGAGACACTATTAGGATATTGGAAGTCGAAGGTTGTAAACTATACATCGTTAGCATTTGTTTACGACATTTTACTAATGGCTGACAGTGAGGGAAAGTTAAAGGAAAATTTAGATGTCTGGACTGATGAGTTGGTAAGGAGAAATATGGTTATTAGCACTTCCAAGACCAAGTGTATGCTAGTATCTAAAACGAGAAGGAATTTGCGTATTCAAATTAATGGGAAGACTATTGAGCAGGTCCTCAACTTTAAGTATTTGGGCGTAACAATAAGAGAGAATGGGAAATTTAATGATGATATCAGTGCGAGAATTGCCACTTCGGGAAAGATGTTTTCTGCTTTCAATAAAAAGGTTTTGAATAAGAAATAAGTCAAGAAACTAAATCGGCTGTTTATCGCTCGACATACGTTCCTATTATCAATTATGGAAGTGAATCCTAACAAAAACAATATGGCTCTACAATCGTATGTGGGTCTTAGCCTCCTGAAGGAGCCTTTGCCAGGCGGCTCTATCTAATGCAGCTGCCCTCCACTTACGGACGTTTAAGATGCGTCTGGCATCCTGTGCCACTCTATTTTCCCATCGAAGCCTTGGTATTCATCTTCCTCTGGCACGGTCCAACGTTCTCTCCAGCAGCTTCTTCGCGGGATCCTCCTCACTCATTCTGGCCACATGGCCGGCCCTTAATCTTTTAATTTTTATCCAGGTAATGATGTCGGGCTCCCGAAACTTCTCGATTAGTTCGCCTTATCCAATGACCATGTACACAAATAGATCCGAAAACTCTGCGGAGCAGCATTCTTTCAAAAACAGCCAGCTCTTTTTCCTTGGCTTTAGATAAAGTCCTTGTTTCAGAGGCGTAGGTCAGGACTGGCCTAATCAGGGTCTTATATAGCATGACTTTTGTTTTCCGTGTTAGTAGTGAGCTCCTTATATGCTTTCTCTCCCAATGTAACATCTATTAGCGTTGATGGCTTTCTTTTTTATTTCCTGAGAAATATCGTTTGACGAGGTAACAACACTTCCGAGATAAGTAAAGCTATGAACCTTCTGGAACTTGTAAGGACCTATTTCTACAAACTCCTGTACTACATTGCTCGTAGAATTACCTGTCCTCATACATTTTGTTTTTTCTTCGTTGATGCTTTGACCCATCTCTTCTGCCGCCTCCATCAGTAATGAGAATGCCTTCAGTGTTTCGAATGAGCGAGCGACAATATCTAGATCATCCGCATAGCCTAATAATTGAACTACCCTGTTATAAATTATGTTGTGGGTCTGTATTTTTGACTTCCTAACAATCTTTTCCAAGGCAATATTATATAATAGACATGCCAAGGCATCTTCCTTCCTTAAGCCTCTTATAGTCTTGAATTCAGGAGAGAGATCCCCTGCATTCTGACACCACGATATTCATTCATCAATTGTCATTGCTATAAGTCGAGCTAACTTTGAGGGTACTTTTAACTCTCTCATAGCCTCATAGAGTTTGGCTCTTTTGATGCTGTCATAGGTGGGTCTGAAATCTATAAAGAGGTTATGTGTGGGCATTATATATTCGATTGCCTTCTCCAGGATTGTCCTAAGGCTAAAAATCTGGTTGATTGTCGACCTGCCTCTTCGAAAACCTACAAGTCTCCTATTTCTCTTTCAGCAAATGGAACGAGTTTTTGACAAATGATATTAGACAATACTTTATATGCGCACTTAAGTAGCGTAATACCACGGTACTCAAGTATGTCTCCCTTTTTATGAATAGGGCACATGATGCCTTTCTTCCATTGGCTCAGCATTTTCTCTTCAACCCATATAGAAAGTATAATATTTTATAATTCTTTATGCAGGGTATCTGTTCCATTCTTGTATAATTCAGCAGGAATTAAGTTTTCTGAATGCCTCCATCATATCCTCGAATTCTGGTGGATCTAGTTCATTATTTTCCTCAAAAATGTTGCACCACCTTCATCCTGCGCATCTTCGTTCAGGATTGTTTCAAAATGGCGGCTACATCTTGCCATTATAGCCTCTTTTTCGGTCAGCAGACTTCCATCTTCAGTTTTACAAATCTTTGTTTTAGGTTTAAAGCCAGCCGTGGTTCGATTTATTTTCTGGTAAAACCTAGAAATTTCTCTTATGTTTCTTAGCTCTTCTATATCCTCAAGCTGCTTGTGGTGCCATTGTCTTTTCTTCTCCCTGTGGAGCTTTTTTTTCCCTCCTCAGCTGATTTCTATATTCTTTTTTTGCTCCTCTTGTATGCTTTATTTGGATGATAATCTTGTATGCAACATTCTTCTCTTCCGTTGCATGGGCCCAATCATTATTGAACCATGATGATCTTTCAATCTTTTCTTTATTGCCAAGAAGATCCTTTGCTGCTTTTGTGATAGAATTCATGCATGCTTCCCACCGCTCCTGTAGATATATCTTCACTATCAGAAGTACTTCTCAGGTTGTTCCTTATTTGTATATCTAATTGACTTTGATACTCTTCACACTTTTCTGGCCCTTTGAGTTTCGCAGTATCAATTCTTCCACAATTTTAGAACTGTGCTTTATCTCTTTGAGAAACTTGGCTCTGATTCTGGACACAGGGAAGTGAATCCTGGGCCCTAAAATACTGCTATCGCAGCCAACTCCAAAGCATGGAAATGAGGTATCTGAGGAAATAGAGGGGGGAAGACCAAGAGGATACAAAACAAGACCATATTGACACACTCAAAATTTAACCCCTTAATCAGATAATTGAGAAAGGACAGCTTCGATCGTTTGGACATGTAATGAGGATGAATGACTGCCGGACAGCGAAGAAAGATATGGAGGTTAAACCAACAGGAAAAAGACCCAGGGGAAGGCCGAGAGCGACCTGGAAGAATAACCTCCAAAATATCCTTAAATAAAAGGGGATTGAATTGGCGACAACCAGGAGAGCAGTCTTTGACAGAGACAGGTGGCGCTCCTTATGCAGAATCTCTACACCACAAGGTGGAACAGATGTCTGAAGAAGAAACAAAGATTAAAATTTGGCATCGGATGGAAAATTGGTTATTAGTAATCGTCAACTGTAATAGTGATATATGACGAAAAAGTTTATATAATTGTTGAAAATTGCCGAAATATACGCTGGACTAATATTTATTATACGTTTCAACATTGGAAAAACAATTTTGAAAATTAATTCTCAATCAGAGACAGCAAACTCAATGAAACTTTCAATCAAATACACTTCTCAAATGGATGATGCTGATACTTTCGATGTGAGATGTACTGTGCTTTGATCTTCATTGATGTGAATTTCAGGTATTCAATCCTGATGATGCCTAAATTTCTGAAACGTTTTTTAATGCTTTAGATTCATGTTTCTTGGATTTTCCTGAATGTTTTTTCCTGTATTTTTTTTTACGTTTGGTTAGCTTCGATTTACTATAGCAAAATAATTTTAAGATTTTTATTAAAACTTCTTCCCTTAATAAAAATAATTAGGTCATCCTTTATTATTTTATTCCTCGTATAATATTCTATAACTCCTCAACAAAACTATTTTCATGAATATTTCAGTTACTTCGGCGAAGGAATACAATGGAAAGTGGTCTCTCTTTTTCTCTCTCTCTCTTTCTCCCTCTTTCTCTGTTTTCCTTTCCCTTCTTCCTTCTTCCTGGTTGCAGGTCGAATTTAATAACCCGAGACAATGAGCCGTTACTATAGGAAGAACACGGGCCTTGTTACGAAGAACACGGGCAACATCCTTGGTAATTCGAGATTTGTTTGAGCCGACAGAGAACCTTACTGGTCTCTTGCGACTCGTAGGCAACTTTACGGCTCCAGCTGAAATTCATGTTTTCTCATTATCCAACCTGTCTAGATTTACCTTAGCCATTGCCGTATATTTTTTTTTATATTTCACTTTCATGAAATGAATTTCATTTTTTTCAATCTCGGCTCTTGAATTTCCATTTTCGGACCTTTAAAGTTGTTGACGCGTGCAATATTAACTCATTAATCTGAATATTTATTTCTTTTTTCGATGACAGTAAATTTCGCAATATCAGAATAAAATGTTATATGCTATGGATACGTGTATTCTCTTATAAGAACATTGAGCAATTTCCATTGCTATTATAATGCGGTAGGATAAAATAGTTCTTTAAAGGTAACCGAAAATTATTATTGTTACTATTAATTAAAACTCGGAATAATTTTTTTTTGGACATTAGGAAATCCATTTTTTTTTCTTCCATGTCCTGTGGGTTTGAAATTCTTCATAGAAACGAGATATTCTTCTCCAATTCATTTTTTTATGATTTGTTTTTTTAGTGGAGCAATGGATTAGTACTGTGAGTAGAATGCTGAAAATCCCCCTTTCGAAATCGGCTGTTTAACTTATTTAATTTAACTTGTTCTGTTAACTTTCATGGATTTACACTAAGGGATCCACAGATCCTCCTGGGACCCACCCGGCCTCTAAAAATTGGGTAACTTTAATTGAATATGAATGAATTAATTTAGTTATCTGATTAAATAAATATTTGGTTCAGCATGATCTCTTTCAAATCACCTCAGTGTATAGACAAAAATAAATTTGGTTTTGATTTCTTTCGGGCTTGGATTCGGCTCCAGTATGTATATAATGTCAAATTTGGGTAGAAAGATTCTAATAATACCTTTTTTTTGTTTACTGTATAATTATTGATCGAAGAATATTACTGGCACTGAATTGTGAGATTCAAGAATTTTTATATTTGCCCCTCTAGAGTAAGGCTGCCTGGTGGAAGGCCGAAAAATGCATGTAGTTTACACAGGTAGCTTAATATATGCATCTATGCCAGCCCCACCAAAATTTTTGATGCTGAGCGGCGATGTTGGGGAACAAAATAAATAAAGTATATAAATATATACAGTATAATTACTTCTTATAAAATATAAAAATATATATATATATTAATAAAATAACGGGTGAGAGAGAGGGAGAGATTTTAACAATTTATCTGAAATAATATAGCCAAATTTACCGTTCTTATTTGTTTCCATTTTCGAAAAGACATTGACCATTTTATTTATTGGTATTAACTAAATGTTTTAAAAATATTTTTTTTAAATATATATTCATGCTCCTATACACATTATCAAAATTGTCAATCAACTCAACAATAGGATCAATTATTAGTTTCCAATTTATGTTGTGTTACTACTCGAATCTATCAATGTTAAAATGGGCAATCAATCTATGACTGTGTGGGCGTCAAGCTACATTATTCTATTCCATGATTAATAATATTTAAATGGCATAATTAATGTTTAAAATGCAAACACGAGCATTCGGTGATACATTCAATCGTAAATAGCATACTTATTTTTACCAACAATTCCAATCACTAATCTATTACTGAAGCTAGATAGCTTTTTCTAATACATTACTTTCGATTCATATTCTATTAATGTCAATCGCGGAATTTTCAGATTATACATTGCGTGTGTTCATCCTGTTAGCATATCGAAATAACACGACAATCGTTCTACTTTGCTTCTTTACTAGCAATAACTTTCCCCATGTTGATCTGCATAATTTATTTATTTTTTACTTTTCTTTTCTGATTTATTTTTTCTATTTTTCCCTTGCATTAGTGAGTAAATACTCATAATTTATGAATACATATATATATATTTATATATATATATATATATATATATATATATATATATATATATATATATATATATATATATATATATATGTGTATATATATATATATATCAGAAAAAAATGAACTAAATAGATTTTGGAGTTTAGATTTATTCATCTTATATCTAAGTATAGTATATAATAAATAAAAATATACAAATTCTTAATTGATAAAATATAAACATTAGGTTAATAAATGAGGTATACAATGGTTTATTTTTAATTGTGGATAGTTATATTGTTTTAAATTATAATAATACGAGTATCACTAAAATCGGTCCTGTAGTTTCGGAGATTATACTTGTATGCTAATTACTGGGGGCTAACTGTGGGCTTCATCCAGGAATAAAGGAGTGTCTGATGCTCTTCTACAGAGAATTAAATCATTCTATAAGACATGCAGAAATTACGTACGAACATCCCATCATACATCCGCCGAGTTTGTCTCACAATGGGGGTCAGACTGGGAGACATTGGGAGCCCTCTATGACATTATTACCCTCGTGAATAATGTTATTAAAGAATGAAATCAGTGAACCAAGGAGACACTATTAGGATATTGGAAGTCGAAGGTTGTAAACTATACATCGTTAGCATTTGTTTACGACATTTTACTAATGGCTGACAGTGAGGGAAAGTTAAAGGAAAATTTAGATGTCTGGACTGATGAGTTGGTAAGGAGAAATATGGTTATTAGCACTTCCAAGACCAAGTGTATGCTAGTATCTAAAACGAGAAGGAATTTGCGTATTCAAATTAATGGGAAGACTATTGAGCAGGTCCTCAACTTTAAGTATTTGGGCGTAACAATAAGAGAGAATGGGAAATTTAATGATGATATCAGTGCGAGAATTGCCACTTCGGGAAAGATGTTTTCTGCTTTCAATAAAAAGGTTTTGAATAAGAAATAAGTCAAGAAACTAAATCGGCTGTTTATCGCTCGACATACGTTCCTATTATCAATTATGGAAGTGAATCCTAACAAAAACAATATGGCTCTACAATCGTATGTGGGTCTTAGCCTCCTGAAGGAGCCTTTGCCAGGCGGCTCTATCTAATGCAGCTGCCCTCCACTTACGGACGTTTAAGATGCGTCTGGCATCCTGTGCCACTCTATTTTCCCATCGAAGCCTTGGTATTCATCTTCCTCTGGCACGGTCCAACGTTCTCTCCAGCAGCTTCTTCGCGGGATCCTCCTCACTCATTCTGGCCACATGGCCGGCCCTTAATCTTTTAATTTTTATCCAGGTAATGATGTCGGGCTCCCGAAACTTCTCGATTAGTTCGCCTTATCCAATGACCATGTACACAAATAGATCCGAAAACTCTGCGGAGCAGCATTCTTTCAAAAACAGCCAGCTCTTTTTCCTTGGCTTTAGATAAAGTCCTTGTTTCAGAGGCGTAGGTCAGGACTGGCCTAATCAGGGTCTTATATAGCATGACTTTTGTTTTCCGTGTTAGTAGTGAGCTCCTTATATGCTTTCTCTCCCAATGTAACATCTATTAGCGTTGATGGCTTTCTTTTTTATTTCCTGAGAAATATCGTTTGACGAGGTAACAACACTTCCGAGATAAGTAAAGCTATGAACCTTCTGGAACTTGTAAGGACCTATTTCTACAAACTCCTGTACTACATTGCTCGTAGAATTACCTGTCCTCATACATTTTGTTTTTTCTTCGTTGATGCTTTGACCCATCTCTTCTGCCGCCTCCATCAGTAATGAGAATGCCTTCAGTGTTTCGAATGAGCGAGCGACAATATCTAGATCATCCGCATAGCCTAATAATTGAACTACCCTGTTATAAATTATGTTGTGGGTCTGTATTTTTGACTTCCTAACAATCTTTTCCAAGGCAATATTATATAATAGACATGCCAAGGCATCTTCCTTCCTTAAGCCTCTTATAGTCTTGAATTCAGGAGAGAGATCCCCTGCATTCTGACACCACGATATTCATTCATCAATTGTCATTGCTATAAGTCGAGCTAACTTTGAGGGTACTTTTAACTCTCTCATAGCCTCATAGAGTTTGGCTCTTTTGATGCTGTCATAGGTGGGTCTGAAATCTATAAAGAGGTTATGTGTGGGCATTATATATTCGATTGCCTTCTCCAGGATTGTCCTAAGGCTAAAAATCTGGTTGATTGTCGACCTGCCTCTTCGAAAACCTACAAGTCTCCTATTTCTCTTTCAGCAAATGGAACGAGTTTTTGACAAATGATATTAGACAATACTTTATATGCGCACTTAAGTAGCGTAATACCACGGTACTCAAGTATGTCTCCCTTTTTATGAATAGGGCACATGATGCCTTTCTTCCATTGGCTCAGCATTTTCTCTTCAACCCATATAGAAAGTATAATATTTTATAATTCTTTATGCAGGGTATCTGTTCCATTCTTGTATAATTCAGCAGGAATTAAGTTTTCTGAATGCCTCCATCATATCCTCGAATTCTGGTGGATCTAGTTCATTATTTTCCTCAAAAATGTTGCACCACCTTCATCCTGCGCATCTTCGTTCAGGATTGTTTCAAAATGGCGGCTACATCTTGCCATTATAGCCTCTTTTTCGGTCAGCAGACTTCCATCTTCAGTTTTACAAATCTTTGTTTTAGGTTTAAAGCCAGCCGTGGTTCGATTTATTTTCTGGTAAAACCTAGAAATTTCTCTTATGTTTCTTAGCTCTTCTATATCCTCAAGCTGCTTGTGGTGCCATTGTCTTTTCTTCTCCCTGTGGAGCTTTTTTTTCCCTCCTCAGCTGATTTCTATATTCTTTTTTTGCTCCTCTTGTATGCTTTATTTGGATGATAATCTTGTATGCAACATTCTTCTCTTCCGTTGCATGGGCCCAATCATTATTGAACCATGATGATCTTTCAATCTTTTCTTTATTGCCAAGAAGATCCTTTGCTGCTTTTGTGATAGAATTCATGCATGCTTCCCACCGCTCCTGTAGATATATCTTCACTATCAGAAGTACTTCTCAGGTTGTTCCTTATTTGTATATCTAATTGACTTTGATACTCTTCACACTTTTCTGGCCCTTTGAGTTTCGCAGTATCAATTCTTCCACAATTTTAGAACTGTGCTTTATCTCTTTGAGAAACTTGGCTCTGATTCTGGACACAGGGAAGTGAATCCTGGGCCCTAAAATACTGCTATCGCAGCCAACTCCAAAGCATGGAAATGAGGTATCTGAGGAAATAGAGGGGGGAAGACCAAGAGGATACAAAACAAGACCATATTGACACACTCAAAATTTAACCCCTTAATCAGATAATTGAGAAAGGACAGCTTCGATCGTTTGGACATGTAATGAGGATGAATGACTGCCGGACAGCGAAGAAAGATATGGAGGTTAAACCAACAGGAAAAAGACCCAGGGGAAGGCCGAGAGCGACCTGGAAGAATAACCTCCAAAATATCCTTAAATAAAAGGGGATTGAATTGGCGACAACCAGGAGAGCAGTCTTTGACAGAGACAGGTGGCGCTCCTTATGCAGAATCTCTACACCACAAGGTGGAACAGATGTCTGAAGAAGAAACAAAGATTAAAATTTGGCATCGGATGGAAAATTGGTTATTAGTAATCGTCAACTGTAATAGTGATATATGACGAAAAAGTTTATATAATTGTTGAAAATTGCCGAAATATACGCTGGACTAATATTTATTATACGTTTCAACATTGGAAAAACAATTTTGAAAATTAATTCTCAATCAGAGACAGCAAACTCAATGAAACTTTCAATCAAATACACTTCTCAAATGGATGATGCTGATACTTTCGATGTGAGATGTACTGTGCTTTGATCTTCATTGATGTGAATTTCAGGTATTCAATCCTGATGATGCCTAAATTTCTGAAACGTTTTTTAATGCTTTAGATTCATGTTTCTTGGATTTTCCTGAATGTTTTTTCCTGTATTTTTTTTTACGTTTGGTTAGCTTCGATTTACTATAGCAAAATAATTTTAAGATTTTTATTAAAACTTCTTCCCTTAATAAAAATAATTAGGTCATCCTTTATTATTTTATTCCTCGTATAATATTCTATAACTCCTCAACAAAACTATTTTCATGAATATTTCAGTTACTTCGGCGAAGGAATACAATGGAAAGTGGTCTCTCTTTTTCTCTCTCTCTCTTTCTCCCTCTTTCTCTGTTTTCCTTTCCCTTCTTCCTTCTTCCTGGTTGCAGGTCGAATTTAATAACCCGAGACAATGAGCCGTTACTATAGGAAGAACACGGGCCTTGTTACGAAGAACACGGGCAACATCCTTGGTAATTCGAGATTTGTTTGAGCCGACAGAGAACCTTACTGGTCTCTTGCGACTCGTAGGCAACTTT
Organism: Troilus luridus; assembly: GCA_964056705.1. NCBI lineage: Eukaryota > Metazoa > Arthropoda > Insecta > Hemiptera > Pentatomidae > Troilus > Troilus luridus. The sequence continues at coordinate 101,508,089 of OZ057416.1, read as the reverse complement.
ACGGCTCCAGCTGAAATTCATGTTTTCTCATTATCCAACCTGTCTAGATTTACCTTAGCCATTGCCGTATATTTTTTTTTATATTTCACTTTCATGAAATGAATTTCATTTTTTTCAATCTCGGCTCTTGAATTTCCATTTTCGGACCTTTAAAGTTGTTGACGCGTGCAATATTAACTCATTAATCTGAATATTTATTTCTTTTTTCGATGACAGTAAATTTCGCAATATCAGAATAAAATGTTATATGCTATGGATACGTGTATTCTCTTATAAGAACATTGAGCAATTTCCATTGCTATTATAATGCGGTAGGATAAAATAGTTCTTTAAAGGTAACCGAAAATTATTATTGTTACTATTAATTAAAACTCGGAATAATTTTTTTTTGGACATTAGGAAATCCATTTTTTTTTCTTCCATGTCCTGTGGGTTTGAAATTCTTCATAGAAACGAGATATTCTTCTCCAATTCATTTTTTTATGATTTGTTTTTTTAGTGGAGCAATGGATTAGTACTGTGAGTAGAATGCTGAAAATCCCCCTTTCGAAATCGGCTGTTTAACTTATTTAATTTAACTTGTTCTGTTAACTTTCATGGATTTACTCTAAGGGATCCACAGATCCTCCTGGGACCCACCCGGCCTCTAAAAATTGGGTAACTTTAATTGAATATGAATGAATTAATTTAGTTATCTGATTAAATAAATATTTGGTTCAGCATGATCTCTTTCAAATCACCTCAGTGTATAGACAAAAATAAATTTGGTTTTGATTTCTTTCGGGCTTGGATTCGGCTCCAGTATGTATATAATGTCAAATTTGGGTAGAAAGATTCTAATAATACCTTTTTTTTGTTTACTGTATAATTATTGATCGAAGAATATTACTGGCACTGAATTGTGAGATTCAAGAATTTTTATATTTGCCCCTCTAGAGTAAGGCTGCCTGGTGGAAGGCCGAAAAATGCATGTAGTTTACACAGGTAGCTTAATATATGCATCTATGCCAGCCCCACCAAAATTTTTGATGCTGAGCGGCGATGTTGGGGAACAAAATAAATAAAGTATATAAATATATACAGTATAATTACTTCTTATAAAATATAAAAATATATATATATTAATAAAATAACGGGTGAGAGAGAGGGAGAGATTTTAACAATTTATCTGAAATAATATAGCCAAATTTACCGTTCTTATTTGTTTCCATTTTCGAAAAGACATTGACCATTTTATTTATTGGTATTAACTAAATGTTTTAAAAATATTTTTTTTAAATATATATTCATGCTCCTATACACATTATCAAAATTGTCAATCAACTCAACAATAGGATCAATTATTAGTTTCCAATTTATGTTGTGTTACTACTCGAATCTATCAATGTTAAAATGGGCAATCAATCTATGACTGTGTGGGCGTCAAGCTACATTATTCTATTCCATGATTAATAATATTTAAATGGCATAATTAATGTTTAAAATGCAAACACGAGCATTCGGTGATACATTCAATCGTAAATAGCATACTTATTTTTACCAACAATTCCAATCACTAATCTATTACTGAAGCTAGATAGCTTTTTCTAATACATTACTTTCGATTCATATTCTATTAATGTCAATCGCGGAATTTTCAGATTATACATTGCGTGTGTTCATCCTGTTAGCATATCGAAATAACACGACAATCGTTCTACTTTGCTTCTTTACTAGCAATAACTTTCCCCATGTTGATCTGCATAATTTATTTATTTTTTACTTTTCTTTTCTGATTTATTTTTTCTATTTTTCCCTTGCATTAGTGAGTAAATACTCATAATTTATGAATACATATATATATATTTATATATATATATATATATATATATATATATATATATATATATATATATATGTGTATATATATATATATATCAGAAAAAAATGAACTAAATAGATTTTGGAGTTTAGATTTATTCATCTTATATCTAAGTATAGTATATAATAAATAAAAATATACAAATTCTTAATTGATAAAATATAAACATTAGGTTAATAAATGAGGTATACAATGGTTTATTTTTAATTGTGGATAGTTATATTGTTTTAAATTATAATAATACGAGTATCACTAAAATCGGTCCTGTAGTTTCGGAGATTATACTTGTATGCTAATTACTGGGGGCTAACTGTGGGCTTCATCCAGGAATAAAGGAGTGTCTGATGCTCTTCTACAGAGAATTAAATCATTCTATAAGACATGCAGAAATTACGTACGAACATCCCATCATACATCCGCCGAGTTTGTCTCACAATGGGGGTCAGACTGGGAGACATTGGGAGCCCTCTATGACATTATTACCCTCGTGAATAATGTTATTAAAGAATGAAATCAGTGAACCAAGGAGACACTATTAGGATATTGGAAGTCGAAGGTTGTAAACTATACATCGTTAGCATTTGTTTACGACATTTTACTAATGGCTGACAGTGAGGGAAAGTTAAAGGAAAATTTAGATGTCTGGACTGATGAGTTGGTAAGGAGAAATATGGTTATTAGCACTTCCAAGACCAAGTGTATGCTAGTATCTAAAACGAGAAGGAATTTGCGTATTCAAATTAATGGGAAGACTATTGAGCAGGTCCTCAACTTTAAGTATTTGGGCGTAACAATAAGAGAGAATGGGAAATTTAATGATGATATCAGTGCGAGAATTGCCACTTCGGGAAAGATGTTTTCTGCTTTCAATAAAAAGGTTTTGAATAAGAAATAAGTCAAGAAACTAAATCGGCTGTTTATCGCTCGACATACGTTCCTATTATCAATTATGGAAGTGAATCCTAACAAAAACAATATGGCTCTACAATCGTATGTGGGTCTTAGCCTCCTGAAGGAGCCTTTGCCAGGCGGCTCTATCTAATGCAGCTGCCCTCCACTTACGGACGTTTAAGATGCGTCTGGCATCCTGTGCCACTCTATTTTCCCATCGAAGCCTTGGTATTCATCTTCCTCTGGCACGGTCCAACGTTCTCTCCAGCAGCTTCTTCGCGGGATCCTCCTCACTCATTCTGGCCACATGGCCGGCCCTTAATCTTTTAATTTTTATCCAGGTAATGATGTCGGGCTCCCGAAACTTCTCGATTAGTTCGCCTTATCCAATGACCATGTACACAAATAGATCCGAAAACTCTGCGGAGCAGCATTCTTTCAAAAACAGCCAGCTCTTTTTCCTTGGCTTTAGATAAAGTCCTTGTTTCAGAGGCGTAGGTCAGGACTGGCCTAATCAGGGTCTTATATAGCATGACTTTTGTTTTCCGTGTTAGTAGTGAGCTCCTTATATGCTTTCTCTCCCAATGTAACATCTATTAGCGTTGATGGCTTTCTTTTTTATTTCCTGAGAAATATCGTTTGACGAGGTAACAACACTTCCGAGATAAGTAAAGCTATGAACCTTCTGGAACTTGTAAGGACCTATTTCTACAAACTCCTGTACTACATTGCTCGTAGAATTACCTGTCCTCATACATTTTGTTTTTTCTTCGTTGATGCTTTGACCCATCTCTTCTGCCGCCTCCATCAGTAATGAGAATGCCTTCAGTGTTTCGAATGAGCGAGCGACAATATCTAGATCATCCGCATAGCCTAATAATTGAACTACCCTGTTATAAATTATGTTGTGGGTCTGTATTTTTGACTTCCTAACAATCTTTTCCAAGGCAATATTATATAATAGACATGCCAAGGCATCTTCCTTCCTTAAGCCTCTTATAGTCTTGAATTCAGGAGAGAGATCCCCTGCATTCTGACACCACGATATTCATTCATCAATTGTCATTGCTATAAGTCGAGCTAACTTTGAGGGTACTTTTAACTCTCTCATAGCCTCATAGAGTTTGGCTCTTTTGATGCTGTCATAGGTGGGTCTGAAATCTATAAAGAGGTTATGTGTGGGCATTATATATTCGATTGCCTTCTCCAGGATTGTCCTAAGGCTAAAAATCTGGTTGATTGTCGACCTGCCTCTTCGAAAACCTACAAGTCTCCTATTTCTCTTTCAGCAAATGGAACGAGTTTTTGACAAATGATATTAGACAATACTTTATATGCGCACTTAAGTAGCGTAATACCACGGTACTCAAGTATGTCTCCCTTTTTATGAATAGGGCACATGATGCCTTTCTTCCATTGGCTCAGCATTTTCTCTTCAACCCATATAGAAAGTATAATATTTTATAATTCTTTATGCAGGGTATCTGTTCCATTCTTGTATAATTCAGCAGGAATTAAGTTTTCTGAATGCCTCCATCATATCCTCGAATTCTGGTGGATCTAGTTCATTATTTTCCTCAAAAATGTTGCACCACCTTCATCCTGCGCATCTTCGTTCAGGATTGTTTCAAAATGGCGGCTACATCTTGCCATTATAGCCTCTTTTTCGGTCAGCAGACTTCCATCTTCAGTTTTACAAATCTTTGTTTTAGGTTTAAAGCCAGCCGTGGTTCGATTTATTTTCTGGTAAAACCTAGAAATTTCTCTTATGTTTCTTAGCTCTTCTATATCCTCAAGCTGCTTGTGGTGCCATTGTCTTTTCTTCTCCCTGTGGAGCTTTTTTTTCCCTCCTCAGCTGATTTCTATATTCTTTTTTTGCTCCTCTTGTATGCTTTATTTGGATGATAATCTTGTATGCAACATTCTTCTCTTCCGTTGCATGGGCCCAATCATTATTGAACCATGATGATCTTTCAATCTTTTCTTTATTGCCAAGAAGATCCTTTGCTGCTTTTGTGATAGAATTCATGCATGCTTCCCACCGCTCCTGTAGATATATCTTCACTATCAGAAGTACTTCTCAGGTTGTTCCTTATTTGTATATCTAATTGACTTTGATACTCTTCACACTTTTCTGGCCCTTTGAGTTTCGCAGTATCAATTCTTCCACAATTTTAGAACTGTGCTTTATCTCTTTGAGAAACTTGGCTCTGATTCTGGACACAGGGAAGTGAATCCTGGGCCCTAAAATACTGCTATCGCAGCCAACTCCAAAGCATGGAAATGAGGTATCTGAGGAAATAGAGGGGGGAAGACCAAGAGGATACAAAACAAGACCATATTGACACACTCAAAATTTAACCCCTTAATCAGATAATTGAGAAAGGACAGCTTCGATCGTTTGGACATGTAATGAGGATGAATGACTGCCGGACAGCGAAGAAAGATATGGAGGTTAAACCAACAGGAAAAAGACCCAGGGGAAGGCCGAGAGCGACCTGGAAGAATAACCTCCAAAATATCCTTAAATAAAAGGGGATTGAATTGGCGACAACCAGGAGAGCAGTCTTTGACAGAGACAGGTGGCGCTCCTTATGCAGAATCTCTACACCACAAGGTGGAACAGATGTCTGAAGAAGAAACAAAGATTAAAATTTGGCATCGGATGGAAAATTGGTTATTAGTAATCGTCAACTGTAATAGTGATATATGACGAAAAAGTTTATATAATTGTTGAAAATTGCCGAAATATACGCTGGACTAATATTTATTATACGTTTCAACATTGGAAAAACAATTTTGAAAATTAATTCTCAATCAGAGACAGCAAACTCAATGAAACTTTCAATCAAATACACTTCTCAAATGGATGATGCTGATACTTTCGATGTGAGATGTACTGTGCTTTGATCTTCATTGATGTGAATTTCAGGTATTCAATCCTGATGATGCCTAAATTTCTGAAACGTTTTTTAATGCTTTAGATTCATGTTTCTTGGATTTTCCTGAATGTTTTTTCCTGTATTTTTTTTTACGTTTGGTTAGCTTCGATTTACTATAGCAAAATAATTTTAAGATTTTTATTAAAACTTCTTCCCTTAATAAAAATAATTAGGTCATCCTTTATTATTTTATTCCTCGTATAATATTCTATAACTCCTCAACAAAACTATTTTCATGAATATTTCAGTTACTTCGGCGAAGGAATACAATGGAAAGTGGTCTCTCTTTTTCTCTCTCTCTCTTTCTCCCTCTTTCTCTGTTTTCCTTTCCCTTCTTCCTTCTTCCTGGTTGCAGGTCGAATTTAATAACCCGAGACAATGAGCCGTTACTATAGGAAGAACACGGGCCTTGTTACGAAGAACACGGGCAACATCCTTGGTAATTCGAGATTTGTTTGAGCCGACAGAGAACCTTACTGGTCTCTTGCGACTCGTAGGCAACTTTACGGCTCCAGCTGAAATTCATGTTTTCTCATTATCCAACCTGTCTAGATTTACCTTAGCCATTGCCGTATATTTTTTTTTATATTTCACTTTCATGAAATGAATTTCATTTTTTTCAATCTCGGCTCTTGAATTTCCATTTTCGGACCTTTAAAGTTGTTGACGCGTGCAATATTAACTCATTAATCTGAATATTTATTTCTTTTTTCGATGACAGTAAATTTCGCAATATCAGAATAAAATGTTATATGCTATGGATACGTGTATTCTCTTATAAGAACATTGAGCAATTTCCATTGCTATTATAATGCGGTAGGATAAAATAGTTCTTTAAAGGTAACCGAAAATTATTATTGTTACTATTAATTAAAACTCGGAATAATTTTTTTTTGGACATTAGGAAATCCATTTTTTTTTCTTCCATGTCCTGTGGGTTTGAAATTCTTCATAGAAACGAGATATTCTTCTCCAATTCATTTTTTTATGATTTGTTTTTTTAGTGGAGCAATGGATTAGTACTGTGAGTAGAATGCTGAAAATCCCCCTTTCGAAATCGGCTGTTTAACTTATTTAATTTAACTTGTTCTGTTAACTTTCATGGATTTACTCTAAGGGATCCACAGATCCTCCTGGGACCCACCCGGCCTCTAAAAATTGGGTAACTTTAATTGAATATGAATGAATTAATTTAGTTATCTGATTAAATAAATATTTGGTTCAGCATGATCTCTTTCAAATCACCTCAGTGTATAGACAAAAATAAATTTGGTTTTGATTTCTTTCGGGCTTGGATTCGGCTCCAGTATGTATATAATGTCAAATTTGGGTAGAAAGATTCTAATAATACCTTTTTTTTGTTTACTGTATAATTATTGATCGAAGAATATTACTGGCACTGAATTGTGAGATTCAAGAATTTTTATATTTGCCCCTCTAGAGTAAGGCTGCCTGGTGGAAGGCCGAAAAATGCATGTAGTTTACACAGGTAGCTTAATATATGCATCTATGCCAGCCCCACCAAAATTTTTGATGCTGAGCGGCGATGTTGGGGAACAAAATAAATAAAGTATATAAATATATACAGTATAATTACTTCTTATAAAATATAAAAATATATATATATTAATAAAATAACGGGTGAGAGAGAGGGAGAGATTTTAACAATTTATCTGAAATAATATAGCCAAATTTACCGTTCTTATTTGTTTCCATTTTCGAAAAGACATTGACCATTTTATTTATTGGTATTAACTAAATGTTTTAAAAATATTTTTTTTAAATATATATTCATGCTCCTATACACATTATCAAAATTGTCAATCAACTCAACAATAGGATCAATTATTAGTTTCCAATTTATGTTGTGTTACTACTCGAATCTATCAATGTTAAAATGGGCAATCAATCTATGACTGTGTGGGCGTCAAGCTACATTATTCTATTCCATGATTAATAATATTTAAATGGCATAATTAATGTTTAAAATGCAAACACGAGCATTCGGTGATACATTCAATCGTAAATAGCATACTTATTTTTACCAACAATTCCAATCACTAATCTATTACTGAAGCTAGATAGCTTTTTCTAATACATTACTTTCGATTCATATTCTATTAATGTCAATCGCGGAATTTTCAGATTATATATTGCGTGTGTTCATCCTGTTAGCATATCGAAATAACACGACAATCGTTCTACTTTGCTTCTTTACTAGCAATAACTTTCCCCATGTTGATCTGCATAATTTATTTATTTTTTACTTTTCTTTTCTGATTTATTTTTTCTATTTTTCCCTTGCATTAGTGAGTAAATACTCATAATTTATGAATACATATATATATATTTATATATATATATATATATATATATATATATATATATATATATATATATATATATATATATATATATATGTGTATATATATATATATATCAGAAAAAAATGAACTAAATAGATTTTGGAGTTTAGATTTATTCATCTTATATCTAAGTATAGTATATAATAAATAAAAATATACAAATTCTTAATTGATAAAATATAAACATTAGGTTAATAAATGAGGTATACAATGGTTTATTTTTAATTGTGGATAGTTATATTGTTTTAAATTATAATAATACGAGTATCACTAAAATCGGTCCTGTAGTTTCGGAGATTAGCCCGGACAAATATCGTGACAGGAGATTTTTATATATATAGATAGATAAGATTCCGGTTATTTGTTATATGATAGGGACTGAACTTAGAATCTATTAGACGTACGAAGCTGGAGTAGGGCTCAAATTGTAGCAAATTAAATATACTTTATAAATGGTTACTTCGGTTTTTTCCTAAAACGCACCGATTAGGAGATACTGGCCTCCTAAAATTTCGCGTTTTTTCGACCACCAAAAGTTTCACCATCCGTTTTTTCGGATTCAAATTTGGATTTACACTGCTAAGACATGCCCTTACAACATATCAAAAATGCAGCTGGTTAACAACAAAAAGAATTTGTTAAAAAATATCACGGTCATTAATCGAAATAAAACATATACTATACTATTTAATTTTATTTATATTGGTATTTCATTGAGTACTTTTAGAATATAATTACCCAAACTTTTTTATATTAATAACTAAGAATTTATTTCTGCCCACATATGTTCCTTACAGTGTTCTTTGTGTGAATTCACAAATCAATCAAACTTAATACCTCAATTAGTTTATTTATATTGTAATAATGAATATATTGTGAATAAAAATTAAGTAAGCAGATAAATAATTGAGATATGTATAACTTATTAATAGTGTAAGTAGCTTACTTAATATATACATCAAACCTTAAACATGAAAGATTCAGAGTGACAGTCTTGCCATCAAATATATCTGTTATGTGAGTCCTTATTGTATGTAATCTATAAACTTTCTTGGGAAAATTCTTATTTCTTATAGTAATTTACTTCTGTTTTAGCCGGTATGACACATATATACATAATTGCAATTAAATTCATACCATTAAAATTTTATTGCGTTTTGTGACATCAGATTTCACTCATTATTAGTTTAATTAATTAATATGCCATTTATTTATTCATTCCTGAATCATTTTCGCAGAATCGGAAATATAAAAAAAGGTTAAGGGGAGAGGGAGTACATTTTGATGTTATTCCTGAGAAAGATAATTAAATACGAAATGCAGAAACCTTACACTTGAAACTCCAATTCCGTTTCCTCCGAATCAAATTTCAATCGGACCGCAGAAGAGAAGTGTAGAAGGAGGATTTAAGAAAGATGAGATCGCCTGTTTACGTTTCGTTCTTTCTTATCAACATCTCTGATTGGATATATGACCTAACTATTTTATTTGTCATTTACGATATTTTCAGGAATAAATTTTCAGCGGCTTGTTCCTGTAATCCTTTCTTGAAAAGGCTGTGGGAATTGCTTTTCTTTTTCAAATGAGATGAAATTTAAAGAAAGCTTTATAAATGAAATTTTACTTTTTATTTCTGAATTTCTTAGTCTTGGCATCATATTAATATATGGATATTCATCCACCACCCTATTTATTTTCATAATTTCTACAGTTATTCTATCAAATACATATGGCAGAGGAAGCACGATAAGTAATATTAATAATGTAACAATTATTATTCACAAAGAGAAAATGGTTTCCTAAGCGTAAATTGTACATTCATTAGTTCAGAAATCAAATAAGGCACCATAAGTAAAGGGGTTACTGTACTTGAAATGCATTTCATTGCAGTCATTTTATGAGCCGTCTCCTTTTATCTAATTGAGGTTTAAACATTATATTATTTTGTTATTAATTAATATAGAAAAGCGAAACCTCAAAATTTTCAAACAAAACCCCTTTAATCTCTAAAACAAAAGAATACAGAAATGTCTTACGAAATATCGCCAGTTTGGCATTTTTTTTTCTAGCTCTTTTAGACTGACAAGCCTTTTCGTTTAGATTTTTTCCTCATATTCTAAATCTTTAAATTTAATAAAGATAAATAAATAATTAATCTTTTAAAATCCTCTAGGTAGTATCCTTGGCCCAATCCTTTATACAGTTTATACAGCTGACATCCCAACTCATTCTAATACTATCCTTACCACGTATGCTGATGATAGATGTGTATTATCAGTCAACACCAATCCAGTTGTTGCATCCCAAAGCCTCCAATCCCATATCACTGATCTTGAAGAATGGTCTCAAAACTGGAGAATTAAAATAAATTCTCAAAAATCTCACCCTCATTCCTGCCCCTAGGTATCCTTTAATAACATCCCACTGGTACCTGTAGAACAGATCCGATACTTAGGGTTGCATCTCGACCAACGATTAACCTGGAATCCTCATACTAGACTGAAAAGACAAGAAACCGCTCGACGTTTCAGGCTACTTCAACACTTACTAGACAAACGCTCTAAGCTCCCAATTAACTACAAAAGACTCACTCAATATGACCACCTTCTGTATTAAATTAAACAATATAAATATAATTTCTGAAAGTTGAATTATTTTTGTTTTACATCCATTTAAAACCGGTTCATACCTTTTGCCCCACCCTGTATATATTAACATTTCAAAAAAACGTTTTCGTTTAATTAAAAGTAATTAAAATCTCTGTCAAAGTACACGAAGAAAATTAAATTATCGTGCTTTGGTTTAAGGAGTAGTGAGAAACTCAGAAATGGTCGTCTAATAAACTAAAGATCTTTGAAGATACGCAGGTGTAATTAACATTTTTTTTCAAGGGGAAACTTCTTTAGCTGCGTTTAGCGACTTTCGGTAGGGTGGAAACTCATATGTTGGCGTCATCGACTATCACAACAGGCTCATAAGGTATTCCATGAGACTAGCGGCACCTAGGGGCCGGTCCATGAGTTGTAAGATTTCTTTTAATGAAAATTAGTTTAATAGTTAGGATATCATTCATGTAAAATTAATTATATTTAACTAAAAGGCCGTTTAAATGTCTGATTTAACTGTTTTATGAAGTGATTGGAAGTTCAATTGATCTAAGGATTGTTGAAATTAACGCTGATAATAATGAAAATAAAGCTGATAAACATGCATGCAAATACAAATATTAACCGTGTATAAATAATAGAATTATATGCTAATTATTTTTTATTATTTTTTTTTTTTATTTAATTCAATGATATTTACAACTATAATGGTATTATATCAAGTAAATGTGCAAAAATGTAGAATATGACATGAAAACACTTGTGGAGAAACTACCCATCGATAGCACTCCAATAAAGTTCTATAGTAGATGATCTCGAGGCCATCTTCTTTTCAGAAGCCTTGGAGGGTTATCAGGAATAGTATGGGAAGCAAGCTGAGAGACTAGCGGATTCAAGTGCGTATGGAGCTTGTTATGGAAGGATAGGTATCTAGTTTGGGCCAAATCAGTAACATATGGGATATTAAGATCATGATGGATGAGTTTGTTTGTGACATAATAAGGAGCATTGAGGATTTTACGAAGGATTTTGGATTGTAAGGATTGGATACGAGATGAATTGGATGGTTTAGTAGAGCCCCAAAGCTCAACTCCGTATGCCCAAATAGGTCTGATGACTGTCATGTAAATAAGTCTTTTGTAATTAATTGGTAGCTTAGAGCGTTTGTCCAGTAAGTGTTGAAGTAGGCGAAAACGTCGAGCAGTTTCTTGTCTTTTCAGTCTTGTATGAGGATTCCAAGTGAGACGTTTATCCAGATGGAGTCCTAGGTAACGTATCTGTTCGACAGGGTTCAGTGGTGTATTATTAAACGATACAGTAGGACAGGAATTCGTAGGTTTACGACGAAGGGTGAAGGTAATTTGATCGGATTTGTTAGGATTTATTTTAATCCTCCAATTTTGACACCATTCTTGTAGGTGTGAGATATGGGATTGAAGAGATTGGGATTATGCTAATTATAATTTTATTTACGTTATTGCTAATTTTATTGAGCTTGCGCATACTTTAATATGTCTTTATTAATAAAGAGACTCCTTGAAAAATTATATAATTACTGTTCGGAGTGTCAATACATGTGAAAACTAGACAAATGTTAATTAAAATTTACAAATTTGACATTTAAATATTTCCGACTATAATGGATTTGGAAATTACTTTACTCTTTACTTTTGCAGGGGTTTTCCCTCAATGGGTTGCCTGTTTAAGTCAGAGCGTCCCTCGATTTTTCTCTATTCCACCAGTCATCCTCCTCAAGTCCCATACCGGCCAACTCTTCCTCCACGCAGTCCTTCCACCGGGTTCGGGGTCTTTCTCTTCTTCGTCCGCCTGGCTGTTCCCACAGCAAAAGTCTCTTCGGCCACCTACGTTCTGGCATCCGCTGGCAGTGTCCGTACCATCGCAGCCTGTTCCTTCCAAGTCTCTCCGGAACCCCTTCGGTCACGCCCAGTCTGTCTCTAATATCTTCATTTCTGACTCTATCCAGGCGGGTGATCCTCAGGCATCTCCTCCAAAAATCCATCTCTGCAGCTTGTAATCTGGAGTAGAGTCCCGGGTTAACTGTCCAGGTCTCTGAGGCGTAGCTGAGGGAGGGCTCAACAATACTTCTAAAAATACGCCTATTGTTGTCCGTTGAGATGACTGTGTTCCAAAGAACTGGGTGCAACATTCTAGTCACCCTTCTTGCCAGGCCAACTCTCCTCCTTACTTCGGGTTCCGACTTGCCGTTCCCATCTATTGTTGACCCTAAGTACTTGAAGGAGTCCACTCGCTTGCATATTTTCCTGCTAATATGAAGGAAGGTCTGCGGCTTCTCTGCAGTTCACTGCCAGGTATTCGGTCTTATCAAAATTTATTCGTAGACCCCATAGGCTGTATTCTTTTTCCAGGGCCATTAGCGCTTTTTCCAGACCATCTCTGTTATATGTGACCACTGCCTGGTCATCGGCAAAGAAAAGAGAGAAAAGCATATGGCCGTCTAGATTTGGAAATTCAAAAAAGAAAATAGTTATTCCAAAGTTTTGACTTTTTACTTCTGTCGACAGTCTTCAAGACTGGGTATTTACTTATTTTTTGTTGTATTCAGAGTGGGATGAATTAGTATGCATCAGCTTGATGGGTTACTAGATTTTGAGATCGGCAGCAATATATTAAATAATGTGAATTAAATATTTTTTCATCCGCTAAGAAACTAAGGAATTTGCGCTAATATTAACCGTACAATTTGCAAAACAAAAAAAATGTTCTGATGCGGACAACAAATTGCTTCTATGTACACTAATTCAACTATAATTTGTTAGCTCATTAAGAAATCTTGAATCGCTTTGAAATGTGCCTATACAGTATCAATTCCCTTCTATTATGTATTTTAAAATAAATATAAGAAACAATTTTTTATCAAAAGGTATTCATTTTTATAAAAATGAAGCTTTGTTACTAATCCTAATGATTGGGGTTTCCAGACCGGTTCGAGGGATAAATAATTTATTCCGTTATCAGGTCCGGATCGACCCTAAGGGAATAGCAGACCCTCCTGTGGGTCGCCCTGTCTTTATAAAGTTGTTACCCTTAATTGAGGGGTAATCCTAGCGGCTGAGCTTGATTTCAGCCTAATCACCCATCGTACCTCCATAGGACTGTAATTGTACATTTGAAGTGAAGACAATAGCTGTGTTGAGCGATTTTCGGTAGGGGAGAAACTTACTGTTCGCGTCACCGACATGCTCTTGAGTTAGCCATTTTGAATTTGATTAATATAAGAGTAATACTAATAATAAAAACCTGAACCACTACAACCCGTGAACGGGTCTGTGGTTCAGTACATGGTACAGACTGTACAGCTCCATGGACAACTGTTCTGCAATGAGGCGCTCAACCGCCAGATTTTCTCCCTTATTTTGGGTATCCTATTTTTATAATATTTTATAAAGGCTGGGTGAACCCAAGGACGGTCAAAGATCCCATATGATCCATTTCCCGCTGAAGCTAAATACAAGTACTCCCTGCAGCGGGATTTGAACAAGGATTTCCGGCATGGCCAATCCGTGCTCTACAACCGAGCCACTCCGCTCCCTCATAACAAGAATAATAAACCACTTGAAAATGTATATAATTATTACTCGGAGTGCCAATAAATGTGATAAAAATACTTCTGTATTAATTTATAAATTCTATCAGCAGTCCTCATCTATCTATCAAACCCTAAGATCTGTGAGCAGCAGAACTATATCACAAACGCCATAACTTAAAAACAAAAATTATTCTGAAAAATGAAAATTTCTAACTTAATCTCAGTTACTTCTCAATTGTCATTACTTCTTGATCTTAAATTGAAACTTATAATGTGGTATTTTGTGACGGTAAAACTAAATGTGTTTTTTTTCAATAGCACAATTTATTGTGGAAACGGGGGACCTAATATAAATTTTATTTGAATAGGAGCAGGAGGTTGTCAAAAATAGGTTTGGAACCACCGTTCTACAGTGACTCAGAGGTCCTCCTCAACATTCCTGGGTTCATCCTTTACTTGATCGCCAATTCTTCATTGACCATAAAACAATCTATTTATTCAAACTATTGTTTAAATTGAACGAAATAAACTATTGATACAGCAGAGCAATGCAGAATTTTTTCATATGAGGAGCTTTCTTTGACATAAACTTGCAGAGTTGAAGCTGAAAAAAGGATGCATCTACGCCTGGATTGAAAAATCGCCTGATAATATTTACTAGTGAGGGAACGGAATGGCTCAGTTGTGGAGCGCTGAGTTGCCATGCCGAGGGTCTTGGATTCAAACCCCCCTGCTAGACTTTTATTTAATCTGTTAGTAGTCTAACAGATCTAAGATCCTTCTGGAGCTCACCCATCCTCTTATAAAGTAGGCACTCAAAGTAGATGGAAGATCTGGTTGTGTGGATCTAGGAAAAATCGCTCCCTGCACAACCGTTGTCCGAGAAACAGCACAGCCTCTACCTTCTGCTGAACCCCAGACCCATCATGGATTGCAGTGGTACAGATTACTTATTTACTAGTGAAGTGCTAGTAAAATCCAAGATAAAGGGGATTCTCTAATCATACCATAAACCACACAAGATTATACCGACAATATCTTTAAGGACTTAGCGAAGATTCGTAATACGCTGGAAGAGACGAATATCCTCGCAAAGAAGGTGAGGGATGAAAACAGATAAGAAGGATTTAAACGCTCGAGTTGGCTCTGTGTATTGTGAAGCTGTAGTGATAAGGGAGCCTCTTGTGCAGTAAAACTTTTAGCGCAAAGTACCCGAAGCCATGCAAAGGGGGCCGTCTTCGGATAAATCTGCCTCAATTTATTTAGCCTTCTTTGTCCTGCGAGGGTTCGAGACCTGTTGTGAAAGTATAAAGGAGGAGCAGACATGTTCGGGTCGTTTACCTGTCTAATGAAAGCACATAAGTTCATAGGATTTCTTATTTTTTCCTAAAGACCAATTGAAACTACAATTTTATTACTTAATAATATAAGAATAAATGAAAAATGCCGGTGAGCATTAGAACTGTATCAAATAAGTCATAATAAATGCTCATGGATGTGTAGATAGCCACGACTAAATATTTTATATTAATATAACAAGGTTTTTACAGCTGATAGTTCCAGCAGTGGAGGAGGTAAGCTCAGATTGAATTTGCGCATCTAATTGTCTGTTTGCGTTACAACAGACGATTAGATGCGCAAATCCATAGAGAAAGAAAACCGGAGCTCTTCTTCTTTGCGCACTTCTTCGGTTCGTATAAATATACATAGTGTTGAGGCCACACATAAACAAATATTGTTAGTTTAATTTTTATATTTTTAAATTAAATAATTGAATATTTAAAGAACACTGTCCATTTATTTTTGTAAACATGTGATTATCTGTCATTCGTTACTCAGTGTAATGAGCAGTATTAAAGGATCAAGCGTAGAAGAAGGACCGTTAAACCATTATTTTGTTAATAGTGTGTAATATTTTCGTAAGTCATGTACCTCATACGTCATATTGACGTATGAGGTACATGACTTACGGATGAAGTAAACTGATTCCTAATTAAAGTAGTGTTCAATGAACATTCTTCCCCGTGTATACATCGCAAAAATTGCGATACCACGGGGACATAGGATCGGTCAAGAAAACGGATTTGTCTGACTTGGATACGAACCCTGGTAGCTCAGTGGTTTAGAGCACTGCAACGGAGATCCAGACGACACGGTTTCAAATCCCGGCCAGGGCAAATCTTTTCTCTCAAAACAAACATATTTAAATATAATAACCATTAATAAAAATAATAAATTATAAATAATTATAATATGATCCAAAGAACCGTATCACAAAAGCCATAAAAAAAAAAAAAGTTACTTTTACCTTCCAATTCTTGGACCTTGGGTTCCTTAAACTTTTGATCCACTTTTGGTCAAGCGGTTTCCTCTCTCGTGTCTCTGAGATCCTCCTTAACATCCTGCATTCTGACGATGGATAGAATTGGTCAAGGGCTCAGTCAAACATAACACAAAATAAGTGGAACTTATTTTTTAATTGTCCCAAAGTTTCGGTCTACGATGTGGCCATCTTCAGGGCAAACAGCGGGTGTGGTGGCTTGTCAAACTAACACTTGTCAGCAACACTGCACCCCCTTGACCAAGTCTATCCATCATTACATTTATCCAGTCAACTGTTTTCCACTAAATCCTGCATTCTGCTTTTTCAACAATTTTACCATAAAGTATTGTTTTATTTTAACATTTAATTAAATCATACTAAACAAACAATTAAAATAGCAAATTGGAGAAAATTACCCAGTTCCAGTTAATTTGGCACAAAGAATGACGAAGACGTATTTCAGAAATTCAAATGAACTTAAAAAAAGATCGAGAGTTGTCCTAACTCTTTAGAATAATGAAGAAAACCTCAATCAGGAAAAATATCTTCAAATATTGCACATACTCACCGTGTAGCTACTAAACATTTTTGAGTTTTTTAATAAATTATTTTTACTATTGCTAAATATCGGCGCAGCAGTCAGATTCGAAAAATCTAAAGAGGGATATTTTTTGTGATTTAAGTTCCATATAGATTCCTGAGATATATGAGTGAATTTGGTCTGATCTTCATATTTCAGTCTTGTTCGATTTCAGCAATGGAATGGAAACGTACTTTGTGGGAAAATCTAAGGTTTCAAGTGTAGAACTCATATTACCTCATGTCTCTGGGGCTTGACACCAAAGCGTATTCTCTAGATTTTAGACCTACACAGGTCCTACATAATCTTATCAGATTTTTCAGAGACTTTCAGGGTAAAAGGTTTTAGGGAACTCGGAAAAGCCGTCATCAAATAAAAAAATACATAATTTTCCCTGAATATAAAAAGGACAGGAAAAATATATAAATACTAAAGAGAAACAGTAAAATATATTTTTAATTAAATATTAATATTATTCTATCCTCCTATTTTTATTATTCTATTGATAATTAGAACTTTCAATTTTTTTTTTTAACTTATCTGTTTTTAGTTTTTAGGTATAATGTCTCTTCAGCCCCCATTAAGATCTACAATGTGGGTCGAAACGTTGATTATTTATTTCTATAATAATAATAATAATAGTTTTTCATTATTTAAAATTTACTTTGACCTCCATCGCCTCTTTTTTTATATATGCTATATTTATTCACTTAATTTCTGTAGTTTATCAAAAAATGTAACAAATAGTGTCAATTATTTCAAATTATGTCACCTTAAGTCGGTTTGGCTGGTGAAATGATTTTTGAAGTTAATTATTTTTATTAAAATTACAATGTTTTATTAATCTATATTGTGCCTTTAGTTTTTATTAACACATGGCAGAATTGGTGTAACAAATGCATCCATGCGACATGAAATCTTCGAATTTATCCATCGACAGAATGTATATAAACGATAAAAGCTTCATGATTGCTTTTGATAAACCAAGCACTTAGTGTACAGTAGATATATTATTCAAAGTTCACAGTGTGCCCAATCCAATATTTCAACTGCCTCCGCTCAACCGCACAAGTCTACATGCAGAATTGTTAGAGTTACAACTGTAGATGAATAATTTATGGTTTGCAGTTGGAATGAAGTACAACTTATCGTCTCATGCTATTAAAGTGAAGTTAAGGAAAAATCTTTAAATAATTATGATTGACCAGTATTTCTTTTTTGTTATGAACATAATTTTTTTTCTTCTTTGATTGATAAGAATCGAAGATATATTTCAAAATTATTTCTTTTTGAGGGGGATAACATAATTAGGTAATTTATTGTAGATTGCAGATATAATCAAAAAACCATTTAATTCAAAATCGATTTATTATTTACTAACTGAAAGCGTTTTAATATTTTAGGTACTTTTTGAAATATATATCTATAACTAGGGGGGTGCACCCTGCCCCATATTAAAAATTATACAATTTTCATTTAATTTTATTACAATAATTTTTTCCAACATTTCCTAGCTTTCCATAAAGATACTCTCTGAGTAGGTTAGTCATTTGCTTAGAATGTAACGTATAGAATAATTCATTGTGTTATTTAGTTGTTTTAATTTTGTTTTTTAAGAAGATGTACATCATGTCAAGAAACTATCGGATGCTAGCTCATCCATTTAACAAAAGTTATGGATTTGTCTATTCTCTTTAATTGCTTAATGTCTTGTCAGGATTCGTACTGTTTATTTACTTATTATCATTTTGTGTTTAATTAGTTCTTTTTAAATTGTTTTCTTTCACTTTTTACACGCTTTTTGATTTGTAACATTTAGCCTTCTGGACAGATAAATATTATGTTTCTTTTTCTGTTCATATGTGTTATTCCAAAGGGACTTATTCCCAGAATAAAGATACTTTTCTATTCTATTCTATTCCAAATACTTAACGTTTTATTATATTTAGTCCAATATTATTGAAGACATTGAATTGAAGTTTAGAAATTATTCTGTACCCCCTTATTAAATTTATTAAATTTTATTATTATAATTAAAACATGAGTAATAATAATAACATGAATAATTAAAACCTTATTACTTATTAATACATGAGTACCCATTTAATGTAGTTTTAAGTTATTCAGTATGTCGCGATTAAATAAAAAAATGATTAATGATAAAAAAATGAATTTTATTTTAGGTTTGTTTTATAGATAAAAAATTATATTTTATAGGAGAATAGTAATATCTTATTTCACTGTACTCTCAGTATTGAAATAAAAGTCATATAATCGAAATATTGGAATAAGATGTAGATAATTATATTTTTTAAATCAACACATTATTTTTTTCTATTTCAATTTAATAAGTGAAATAATTGTCGTAGTAGCTTTATAGTCAGGAACAGTGGCTTTGTGATTTACCAATTTAAAAAAATATTTATAATTTAATCGAACAAAATCAGGCGCGAATCGAACCTGAGGATACTGGAGACCCTCCCGTGACTAGAAAAGTGGTATACCTGTCTGGGAGGAAACCTCTCACTGTTTAAGAATTTATTTTTGACCTCCATCCTAAATATTTTCTTCTCTTTGATATTTATACGGTACAATAATAGTTATTTACAATTTTTATATTATTATTATTATTATTGTATTAATTTATAAACCAAACGGTTGAGCGTGATCACACCGAACACCTCCTTGTACAACAGTTGGTTTAGAAACAGTTCATTCTTTACCAAGGAGTAATTAATAATTAATAAAAAAAAACTCAATTGTTTAATCGTATTATTAAATATTATACATACATACTTTATTAATGTATTGAAACCGTAAGACACTGGTTCTCAACATTTTCTTTCCACGCCCCTCGAAATGTATGAAATTAATTAAGAAATGAAAGCCTCCCATGGCCCTTTGGACAAAATTAGTATAGGTTAATAACTTTTAATTTAAGATAAGTACTGGTAAGATTAAAATAACTTAAACAAACCTTTAAACTTAATATTTTCAACTAGACTTGGCTTCACGCCCCCGAGGTTGGAAACTACTGCCATAAGAACTATAATTAACTTTTAAAAAAGGGTTTGGTAGCAACTGACAGTTTTAATAAAAAGAAGGAATTTTCATGACAGATTTTTCATAATTTTCCTGAAAATTGCAACAATTCAATAAGACGATGGAATAAGCTAGGACGTGTTAGGCTAATACTATAAGCTCTGCCTCGGAAATAAGATTTCCAGTGACGGCCGTTCGTGCTGCAATTAATTACATGGGGGGTGAGGCCACGCGATCTGCGGGTCCTGAGGGGTACCGTGCCTCTGGTGCCTCCCTGCTATCGATTGGTCGAGGTAAGGTCGGTTAGCACAAGTCGATCTAACAAAGATTATCGATAATAAAATATAAATAAGGTGAAAAGAGAGAAGAAATATAAATTAAAGTTTATTTTAATTTTAATCTTCTTAATCAGAGTATCTTTTAAACCAAATAATCGCCTTTGAAGGGTAATATTACTTTGATATCTCAAAAAAAAATCTACTATTTATCTGCTGCTCTTTGTTTTTGAACCAGAGAAAAGATTATTATAGTGCTTGTACTATTTTTATAGATTATTATTACACATTATTATCAGATTTCTTGATAATGATTAATTAAATTATAGTAATTATAAATGAAATAGAATCAAGTAAGCCCGAAATAAAATTGTATAATTTAAAAAGTAATACAATTTACGTTACTAATACGAACTTATACTAACACGTTTATATATTTATAATTAATTGAATATTATTTAAATTTTATTTTTATCACCAAGCTTTTATTTTGCATTAAATTTGCTTTAATTTTTATTTTATATGCACTCTATACTCCTCACTATCAAGGTTTAATGAAATAAATAAATTAAAATAATGATTAAAACTTTTTTATTTGATTGTATTAAATAAATTATTTATATTAACAGTACATATGTAATTTTTAGTATTCTTAATTATTTAAAAGCTCTAGAAAAGATAATTTTTATTTGTATTTTTATTAACTAATTATTCAAATTAAAATTCTTATATTTAATTTTTCAAAAGTATATATCTTTTATGAATGATAATACACAACAATTAATCGTTGATTTCCATTACTTTTTTTTATAATAAACCTTGATCAGCGTCTTATTATATTTTACTTGAAAAAAATATCACAAGAGCAAACAGGGTTGAGAAGGCAAAATGGCTGTTTACTCAGTGTTATATGCAATCTTTAATTTTGTAACATATTTTACTATATCTTAAATATATCTTTAATTTATATCTTTAAATATTGTCTTATTTAAACAATATTATTTTTTAAAAGATTTTTTTTTTAATTTATTTATTGATATTTACAACTGTATTACAATAATACATCAAGTAAAGAGGCTATGTGAAACATAATGACTTGAGTTAATGGCAAGTAGAGAAACTACCCACTGGTAGTACTCAAATTACTAGTTCAACTAAGAATGTCACGTGGCCATCTTCTTTCAGACACCTCGGAGGATTATCGGGAGTCGAAGGGGAAGCTAGGTTTGAAACTAGAGGGTTTGAGTGGGAATGAAGTTTGTTATGAAAGGATAGATACCGGGTTCGGGCCAAATCACCAACAAATAGGACATTAAGGTCGTTATGGATGACTTTATTCTTAACAAAATAACGAGCGTTTTGGATTTTACGAAGGATTTTGGATTGTAGGGATTGGATACGAGAGGAATTCGAAGGCTTAGTGGAGCCCCAAAGCTCTACTCCGTAAGTCCAAATTTGTCGTATGATGTTTAAGAATCCAGTTTTTAACATTAAGTTTCAAAGATATCATGTAGGTGGCGGCCGTCAGCCGCGATGCACTCTTGAAGGCGAATTTTGAAGTTTTCAACCGCTGTTTCAACTGCACATTGCGACGGGTATTGTCGTAACTTCCTCTCTGATTCTGTCCTTAAGTTCTTCCAGGGTATGTGGACGATGCGTGGGAAAGAAAAAAGTCGCAAATGCTCAAATCTAGCGAGCGCGCAGGCCACTCCACGTCACCCCTACAGACGAAGCGCAGGGGGAACACATGCCTCATTCTCGCCATTGAAATCCTGGCAGTGTGGGTTGTAGGATTCCTGTTGTAACCAGATTTCTCCCAGATTAGTTGTTTCACTCAATTCTTCCAGCTCAGGTTCAAAATACTCTTCCAACATTGTCACCTACCGCTTACCGGTGACAAGGACGGTTCGCCCGTTATCCTCGAAAAAGTAAGGACCAATAATCCCAAATTGGGATACTGCACACCATACAGTCACTTTAGGGGAGTGAAGTGGCCTCTGGTGAATTTCTTTTGGGTTTTCATTAGCCCAATAGCGAATATTCTGTTTATTAAAAGTTCAAAAGTTTAGTGAAAATTCACCTTCAAGAGTCCATCGCGGCTGACGGCCGCCTCCTACATGTTATCATCTTTCAAACTTAAAGACTTTTTTTTTTTTTTATTATTTATTTATTGATATTTACAACTATATTACAATAATATAACAAGTAAATTGGCTGAGTGATACATAATGATATGATATAATGACATGCAGAGAAACTACCCACTGGTAGTACTCAAATCGCATGTTCAACTAAGAAGGTCACGTGGCCATCTTCTTCTCAGACGCCTCGGAGGATTATCGGGAATTGAAGAGGAAGCTAAGAGCTTAAAGACTAAAATTCAAACGTAAAAAATAAAATTCTGTACTGAATTAAACAATATAAACATAATTTATTTAAGTTGAATTGTTTTTGTTTTACCTCCCTTTAAACCCGGTTCATACCTTTTTCCCCACCCTATATTTGTTCACTATACTCCCAGCATTATATTTCTGTTTATTTCTTTAGAAGCAATGACCCACTCTTTTCTGAGTACTAGTCTCAAGATCTCCTCAAAGGTTATTAATATAACAGGAATAAAACCCTGCCCATTTGTGAATAATTATTTAAATATTCCACCGGAGAGCGCTGGTTGTATTCCTCCTACTCCCGTTTTCTTCTGAGGAACCTCCTCTTCCTACTCTTCCTCTAGCCTTCATCTTTTATTCATCGCCTTCGAATGGCCCGGGAGGATGCTCGGATGCTCGCCCGCCCGTGAAACGCTGATTGCGAACGAGGTGTGTCCCGTTTTCGTGTCCTGACATATCCTGAAAGCTTACGACCGTGTCCTTAATAAAATCCTCGCTTCACTGATTCTATTACCCTTTACTTTTCTTTTCTTTTCTTCCTTTTTCTTTAAATGACATGTCGTTAAAGAAGGCCCCCTTAAAACGTTTATGAATTACAATTTCCAAAATGTGTATAATGGCTTTCCAGGCACGTTAGGGTACATCAATTCTCGCCCTCAACAGTTTTCTGACAGAAATATTTTCAGGCTTTAACCAGCAAATCATTTCAATCAATTATGGAAATCACCTTTAGATCTAAAAATAATATATTTTCTCAATGTAGTAAAATCTATACATATAAAATGCTTTGTCCTGAATTACTGACTGACGAATTAACGAACAGCATAAACCGCTGATCGTAGAGAACTGAAACTTGGAGGGTGTGTTCTTTGTATGACGTAGGCATCTGGTAAGAAAGGATTTTTCGAAATTCTACCCTTAAGGGGTTGAAAAAGGGGGCCAAAGTTTGTATGGGACAACTTGATTCCTTTGTCCAAAATACATTTAATTTACATAAACCTTTTTTAACAGAATTGATGGAAGACGAGTTTCGTATTTTATTGAAATTCATTCCCCTATTTTTTTATAAAAAAGAAAGTTAAATTTTTAAAATTGAAAATTAGCCTTGCATGCTACATAATTGCTTAATTATTGATACAATTATTTTTTGTTTTGATGGGAAAAATAAATACAGTAATAATGTTGCAAACAACTCAATTATCATCACATTTTATAAGTTCGCCTGTTGAGTTTAATTAGTCGAGGTGAGTTTGCCGACTGGCTCGCAATGGGCTTAAATCGACCTATACAGAGGACTTCAGGCACAATGGCGTACTTTTTTTTTAGGCTCTCTCTCAAATTTTGTGACAAAGGCTGATTCTAACGCTTGTTGGGTTGTTTAGATTTTTTTTAATTGTCGTTGTTTATTTGTGCGACTGCTATGTATAACGGGTAATATCATGTAACAAAAGAAAAGTGTAATTAGTCAAAAAATGACCTGAAATTTTTAGCGAATAAATGGGGTATTACTAAATGAAGGTTTAGGTGACATTTTATATCATTGTTAAATTATTCAGTCATATAAGACGTAGGCAGATACAGACCTTATCAATTGAATATAATGGTGTCAGGTATTTATTTTGTATATTAGTTCATTGAATTTAGGATAAACCTGATTGAATGAATACTGATCACGTCAACTCTAATCTAGAAGCAGTACATTTTTTTTAACAATTATAAAAATTAATCAGTATTTGAGCCATTTTGTCAATATCTTATTTTTAATAGTATTTTATTTAGATATAAGTAATGAATTAACCTTTTCTAAATTTAAATATTTCCTATTTTTATGTTTTTTAGTCTTTTATCAGGCATCAAAATTTACTTCATAAAGAATATTATCTTTACCGCTTCGCTATGAAGTAAGCTTTGGTGTGAAGAAAGCCAATATAGTTGAAGGTCCCACTTAAAATCCGGCCATGATAGATAAAATATTCAATCTGTTTGCAGCAGTCATTAAAAAAAAATACCACTTTCCACCTGTTACGGTAACTAACGTGACTTTTAAAAAAAATATCATTCTACTCTCATTTCTTTAACGGCTCCGCACACCAGCTAATCACCATGCAATTGACAACTTGATTAACTTCAAGGATAATGAAAATTTTTATAACAGTGTGGCATGGAATAAAAATTATATACCATGTTTTAAATGATTGTACAAGGACATAACAGCAATCTGTTCACTTAAAATCTTGAATTACAATAGGGTTGCCCCTTTTAAATACTACGCAGCTCTATATATTCGAAAAGATAAATGTTGACCGACAAAATTTAAAAGAAAGTAATTCAACCTAAACCGCTGCTTGTAAAATTGGTAACTAACGGGACATAATTGCAACCACAACTTGGAGCAGTTTTTCTTACCGATCAGCTGAGAGAAATCTGAGCCCATATTTTTTTTTTTTTTTTATCACGTACCGGCCACTAAGGACCACGCGAATATTGGTTAGGCTTCTTTGGGAGTCTTGACTTTCTTTCTTCCCACCTCAGCTTCATGATTTTTGACTGCATTTCTTTTCTTTCTTCGGACCACTGTGGTGAGATCTGAAATTTTAAGGTTATTTAATTTTCTATAATTTACTTCGTGTATCCTCCATTATTATGCATATTATGAACATGTTATTTATTATATAAAGTTTATTGTGGAAGTTTAGTTAATTAGAAATAAGCACTTTTAGCGGAGAAATAAAGGTGCCTAGGTGAGGAACAGTAAAAGGGACAATATTTTTCAAAAATGACCCATCCATAGATCGATCCTTTGGAATCTAGACTCTTCTGGGTCTCATACGGCATATTAATTCGGGCTAAATACTCCCTGCACAACCATTGGCTTGAAAAAAGTTCACACTTCCCCTTTTATCGAGCTCAAAGCCCTTCATGAGCTCTTGTGCCAGTTTTTTTTTTCATGCATCAAACCTATTCCAGCTGAAGGCGGCTCACCTAAACCACAGGTTTTCCCCCTGAACCCTGACTGCCCCCCTCCCATTACAAAGCCTAGAAGGCAGATCCCAAGCAGGTGTCCGATGGCCCACTAATGACGATGTAAACGGCCCCAACAGTCCCGAAGGAGGCTATTTGCATGGAAATGGCGGCTCCGGTAGTCCCAAGGTCCTTTCTTAGCCCACTCCTGTGCCTTATATATCGCCTCCGCTTCTTCCTTATCATCTCCTCCAGATTTATCCTCCTCTTTGCTTCCTACAGCTTCTTTAGCCGTGGCTGCTTAGAATAGAATACTCGTTTATGGGTAGCGATATAAATATATTTATTCCAGTTGCTTTTAACATGTATATTTTGGATGAAAATAAATATTTTTATATATGACTCACTGATTTACGTTCTCTCTTTGTCCAATACGTTATATCCTTTATTCCTGTTTAGAGTATGATGAACAATTTGTCGAAACCACTTTATAGTTAACAATAAAACAATCAACTTTTGTTCAATAACATTTTCTTAAACATGATTCTTATGTATTATACAGAATTAATCAACATAAAGCAAGATACAAATATTTTAAGTTAGCATTTAATTATATTTAGAAAGGTATTTAAACTACATGAGAGAAAAAGTCAAAATTTGAAGTCTTAACTATTAAAATATCAAAAATAAAAAAAATCTGTAGGTAAATATAAATTAAATATTAGATTCTGAGTATGGGGATATGCTTCATTTATATTATGTATATATAACTTTAATTCAATTATAGCGGATTTGCGTTTGGATGGTGGTCCGTGAATGGAAGTCCGTGGGCTGAGATGATGGTGTCGGCATCGAACCTTCGGGTTCGTTATGCCGAATTCTCATTCTTATTATTAATCTTTTTCGGTCCTTATAAAGCCTGGTTTGAAAATATTCGAAATTTATTATAGCTTTCTGCTACTTTTGAAACTTCTGGATCCTAGGTGTAATTTGTCACAATTATGTCACTTGTGTAATTTTTTTTTTATTATGATAGGTCCTTCGTAGGTAAGTATAGGTAATGATGATTTATTTTTAAATTTTACAATATTAATTTAAGCAATCTATGATCATTTGACGGTATTATAAAAAAAAAAAATTGTATGTTGTATTATATACGAAGGGTATTAAATTCATAACGTGGTAGGGACTCCAACCTTAGGTATATCACCACTCGTTAACATATTGGAAGCTGAGCAATACCCAAAAGGTTTTCCAGATCCCAGTAAGTCGATATAGGGGGGGTATCTGACCAAATAATTATTTTGTCATATCCGAAGACGGAATCCTCAGCATATCAACTAAGGGCTCTACCACTAACTAAGCATATTAAAAAAATCCTAAATACTTAATCAAATGAAATATATCTATTACGAGATAAGTTAGCAAATTAATATGATTAAGAATATTGTAATTTTTGGTGTATTAAATACTACCGAAACAAAATCAATAAAAAATTGATGCATGTTTAAATAGTGTGCCCTGATGATGTCTGAATTGGGAAAACGTTGAATGATTTCTTGTGTAGTATTTTAGATAATTGAGGAAGTGTTTTTTCGCGTTTTCCTATTGCTTTATAATATATATTCACGTGGCTTAAGATATTCCCCCAAAAGATTTAATTGTAATACAATTCTTCACTAAAATGAAAGGGCTTTCAAATTGCACAAAAATTATTTTAAAACACGAAACGTAATATAAAACGATTCGCCTAGTGTTGAATCCAAGTTTCAACTGGCGTTACAATAGCACAGAGAGAGAGAGAGAGAGAGAGAGAGAGAGAGAGAGAGAGAGAGAGAGAGAGAGAGAGAGAGAGAGAGAGAGAGAGAGAGAGAGAGAGAGAGAGAGAGAGAGAGAGAGAGAGGGCGCTGTTGAATTTAAAAAGAATCGACAGATTAAGCGACAATAGCGGTTGTAAAGAGGCTCTGGGGCGAAGACAGCCAACTTTTATATTATGAAACTTTTTGCATAAATCACATTCGGCTTGGAGGAAGAGGAAACCGAATTACCAGCGTCACCGGCACCTCAGGCATTCATCATCTCTTCTCCAACTTCCTGCCTCCTTCGACCCTCCAGGAATACCTGAGTACCTCCTCGTCAAGGTCGACAGTCCTAGGCTGGAGTATTGATTCCTGATTCAGCCCTAGTAGGTTGGATCCTAGACTAATATTTAGCGCTAACAGTAACAGAACTAACTATAAAAACTTTAATGAATATATAAAAAATAGAATATATCTCATACCTGACAACAATATTCACCTAACTATCTCTTGAAGAATACATACATAAATATCACTCAAAAACAACATACCTGCTCATAAAAATTCATATCATCTTGAAAAATTTCATAAAAACCTTACAGATTTCAACTCTCACACAGTATGGAAGTATATCTTTAAATACCATATCTTTAATTACCATATGCATTACATCATCAATTTGTAAATAATGCAACTTATGCACTAACGAGACGATTTTTTTTTTAATTAAAATTATAAGGTTAATTAAAACTATCCACGATCCCTTTCTAAAGAACAGATTATTATAATAATTTGAATACACTTTTATTCATCGGAGCACTTTAAGTATTCGCTGGAGAGTTTGAAAGCTTATTGTTCGACCAATTAGCCCCTTCTAAACTTTGTTCCCCTAAACGTTTTCCTCGGGAAAATACGGACGATTTTCCCGAAGCCACTAACCACAAGAGCGCCTTAGGGACGGCCAATTACCATGTAAGGTGATCCCATTCCGGGTGTAAATTGTTTTCCTTCTTTTATAAAGGGCTAATGTATTTAGTCCCGAGGCTGTTATTAAACTTTCCCAAAAGCCATTTTGGGATAATGAGCCATTTCTATTCGCTGAGACGGACGGACTCGAGGGTATACAAGGTGGTACGACCCCTAATCTACTTAGGGCCATATCCACGGCAAAGAAGACTTGCTTGATATGAACTCCTTAATTCTGAAGACTTCAAGAAGAAAAGCTTTATGAAGTGGTTTTTTTTTCTTGAGCATAATATAAAAATTTTAATATTTACGAAGCTGAGTTCAGGCTGATGTTTTTAGTATCCTTGGTAGATCGCTGAGTTACCCCTGATGAAGGTCCTGGGTTCGAAACCCGCTGCTTGACAGACTTTTACTTAAACTGTTAGCAGACTGAGATGTATACTATGGGATCTAGGATCCTCGTAGGGCTCACCCAGCTACTTCTCCATGGTTTGAAGAGGCACAGCTAAGTACACCATGTAAAATATAAATATCTTTATAATGCCAAATGCAAATGCTTGTGAGGGTTTATTTGAAATACATAGCGGTCCATCTACAATACAATCTTTACCATGTACTAAACCCAAATCCTTCATGAGCTGTTGGGGTACAGGTTAAAAAATATATAGGCAATGATATATCTGGTATAAATCTTGATGCCCACAGCGGTTATGTTGATAAAGGACAACGGATTTGAAGTAAAGGAGAAAACCTAATCTTATCAAACGATATTATAGACAAAAGAATGTTAATTAGTCAGTATAGTATTTTTTTTTTTTAAATGTCATCTCCTATAGAATTGTTATCTTGTGGAAGTGTTGAGAATAATTTTGCTGGACCATAACCGATCTTATGCGCTGCTCCGATCCGTCCACAAGTTTTTTGTCTTTTAGTGGACATGAAAAACAAGTATAATATTGATTATATGTAGGAGAAGTATATAGTGATATATTAGTTTCAGGAGGCGTACGCACAATTTTTTATCGCCGCATAGGCATATGCTGAGGTCATGAAGAAGTTTACCTCAGGAAAGTCGTAACTGTTGAGGCGCATAATCTCATCCGCCCTGATCCGGTTTAAATTTCTTTTTTATGGATCCACGGTAAGAAGTAGAAGTTAATGGACAGATAAAGGATATCAGTGACAAATCGTCGAAGTAGAGTTGATTAATATGCACTCTCCTACCTAAGAAATTGGTACTATAGATCGGGTCTTCGATGAACTACTGCAAAATTGTGTACAAATAATATTGGGGGGGGCGCGAACCCAAGGGGGAGAAGGGGAAAAGTTTTCTCCAACGAATTCAACAGTTTAGAAACGATACCAGGATACGACTAAATTGATCATATACTTGTATAACACTGATAGCAGAATAACAAATTCTAAGATTGTAATTTGTGTTAGATTATACTGTGTGAAAGAATTTGATCAAGATTTACTGATAGTGAAATTTCGAAAAAACTGGTAATAACAAAAAAATTTGTTCCGAAAATTTAGATTTCGCATAAACTGTAGAGCTCATCCATTCGATTTTACATTGTGCTTTTGAAACAGTTGATGAAGATACAGACAAATCATCTCGTTCTTTTCTAGGACGCCAACTACGAGTTATCTCGTTCTGTGTGAACTTGCCATTTTTATGAATCTAATCGATGCGCAAGAATTAGGGTTTTTGATAATATAATGTGATTTTTAATTCAAATATACTTCACAAATATCTTTTAGTAACCATAATCAAGCAAGAAAAAACCATTATCCAGTCTGGTTAATTATTTATTATTTAAATGTTTCCTTCACATGAGTCATTATCAATACCTAAAATATAAGCATTATGCATGAATGATCATTTTTAGACTTGCAGTTGACCACGGGGGATAAGTTGATCCCTAGATGATGATAACTTTGGAAATTAATAATATACTATTGCACTTTCAGAGATGAATTTAACTTATAACTTTATAGAGTTATATACGTTGTTGGATGATGCATAATGCTTATATCATTTTCGACCAATCCCTCTCATGGAAACCCCACGTTGCCCCAATTTCCCGCCGAGCAATAAGCTCTCTAAAGTTATTTCACCGTCCCTGGCATCATCTAACACTGCCTATTCGTAAGCTCCTCCTCACTTATATAATCTTCCCACACTTTGACTATGGTTGTGTGGCATATGGTGGCCTCTCGAATAGGCTCGAGGAGAGGTTGAAGCAAATTCTGAACTGTACGCTTAAATTTGTCTTCGACGCCCCGAGGTCTCATGTGTCCCGCCGTTACAATGAGTTAAAATGGCTTTTCCTTTCTATCCGTACACTCCATTTCCTTGGTTCTTACTTATATCAAACTATCAACTCACAACATCCATCTTATATCTATAGTCTCCTACAATTCAAATCCTCTACCCAATCCCAGAGCGTTCCTTTATCGCCCGCTCTATCTATCTCCCTTTGGAACTCACTCCCACTCGATATCCGTCATGCGTCTTCTTTAACCTCATTTAAATCCAAACTTTTCCTACACCTTCTAAATTCCCAGTCAGATGCTTTATGATCAATAAATAATTTATAGATATATTCAACTAGATCGATTGATGAACTACTGTAAATATTCTTCACTCATAATGATATCATTTTTTTTGTTATTATATGCTATTATTTATTCACTTATTTTTCCATAAGCCTATTTCTTTTTATAATTTGTAAATTTGTCTGATTTTCTACTAAAACATACCTATTTAGTTATTTACTTTCAAGATATTATGTAAATATTGTTTTATTCTGATGTAGGCCTTTGGCCAGATAAATATTTATTTAATTCTGTTCATCTCTGTTATTCTAAAGGGACCTGGTCCCAGAATAAAATTATTTTTCTATTCTATTATATTCTATATTTTAGCTAGTGATAAAGAATAATGTCGACACGTTTAAACTGGATTATGGATTTTTCTTGCTTGATTATAATATAATTTGATTAAATCAAATTGTCATTTTAGGCCAGATCTCGGAAAATTGCCGTGACAGCCAACGTGTTAAGGGTAGGGTTAAAAACTTAGATTAAAAATCGGTTTTTTTTTTCAGTTAAAATAAGGTTGTTCACTTTCACCTGTACTAACTACAAACTCATAACAGTACTGTTAAGTTACACCATTTTTTTTTTTTTTTTTTTTTTTATTAAAGGTTATATTTATTTCTTATGGTACTGTAGTTATTCATTTATGTTATATTTATTGTTGTAAATTTATTTATCGTCACTTTACGCTTTTATGACAAATCGGACGATACTACAGAGGGAGTCTTAAATTTTCCTTATCCTGGTATAATAAGATCTTTAACGAAATACCTGCCCGAACAAGTTCCGACCCTTCAAAAAGAAAGCAAAACTAAAAATTTTTAAATACTCTTTCAAGTTTCCACGGCCACTATTTATACAAAAAACTTCAGTTGTTTCTTCTGGTTTAGACCGTGTCGGTGAATTTTCTGCCAACGTTTCGCCAGACGTGCTGCTGACTTCCTCAAGGTTTAATTCAGACTGAAGACGTCCAGCTAACCCGCGGCGTTATATAGTAGCCACTCGGGTCCACTCGTGATTCATCGGTTCCTTCCGTTAGTCGTTCGGGCTTTTTCGTGTACGGGGTCGGAGTCTGCTCTTCCATGCCTGTGATTGGCTGGTTTCTGATTGTTTGGGCTCTGATTGGCTGGACTTCGGCTTGATTGTCGCGGCTAGGTTGATTTGTTGTTCTTGTTGATTGTATTTCTTCTGTTCTATGTTAGGGAGCCATAGTTTACTTAATTTGTACCCGTCCTCCCTGTTGAAGTTTTCCGGGTGTTTAACTATTTCTATTGCTTCCAGTATCTTCCTTTCTGTGGCCTTGCTACATTTGTTAACTACTCTGATTTTATCAAATTCTATGGCGTGGTTAGTAGTAGTGAAATGTTCTGCCAAAGCCGATGTTTTGCTGTCCATTTTCTTCACACTTTTAATGTGTTCTGTCAGCCTTGTGGATATCAGCCTTCCCGTTTGCCCAATGTATTCCTTACCACAGGAGCATGGAATGCTGTATATCTCGGTGTTCTGAGTCCTAAGTTGTCTTTTGGATTCGGGAAAATCTGACCTATCTTCCTGTCTGTGGTGTATATCGTTCCTATATTAAACTTCTTCAGTACTTTAGCTATTTTCTCTGTTGTGCCTTTTACATATGGGATCGCTGCTCTCTTAATTTCTTCTCTTAATTTCTTCTGTTGTGCGTGGGCCTGCCTGAAGAAACGAGATGACCTGTTAGTATTACCAGCGGATAAGGGCAACAGTACGGTCATAATGAAAAAGGTAGACTATATTAAGAAAATGGAGGAAGTACTGAATGATGGTTCTTACGAGGAATTAAAAGAAGACCCGACTGGAAAAATAAACAGAAAGATGGCTTAGTTTCTAAAAAAACAACCAGGTAGAAACAGTCAGAAGCTTGGCCAGGTCTGACCCGATAACTCCCAGAATCTACGGTCTCCCGAAAATGCACTAGGAAGGAATACCTCTACGTCCAATAGTGGATTCCATTGGTTCGGCAACATACGAAGCAGCTAAATACGTTAGTAAAAAAATAAAACTGCTTATCGGTAACACTGAGCACCACATAAAGGACTCAAACGATTTTGTGAGGAAAATCGCCGCAATAAAAATTAACCCTCAAGATATACTGGTCAGCTTCGGTGTGAAATCCCTGTTCACCAAATTACCTATTAAAGATACTCTACCACATATAGAAAAAGCACTCAGTAAAGCAGACGCAGAACTGGCTGAACTGTGTTTGACATCGTCGTATTTTCTTTTTAACGGAAAATACTATAAGCAGATTGAAGGTGCAAAGTATGGGATCGCCATTAAGTCCACTCGTCGCGGAACTGTTTATGGAAAATTTCGAACAAGATATATTAAAAACTTCATGCTTTAAGCCGTCTTACTGGTTCCGATACGTGGACGACACTTTCGTAATTTGGCCACATGGGATGGTAACTTTAAATGATTTCTTGCACCACATAAACGGGAGACAGAGGAACATTCAATTTACTATGGAAGTTGAAGCTGAAGAAAGCATCCCGTTCCTAGATGTAAAAGTTGAAAAGAAAGATGACCGTTTGGGATACTCGGTATACAGAAAACCGACCCACACTGACCGATACTTGAATGCAGGCTCACATCACCACCCTGCCCAAAAACATGGGGTCATTAGAACGTTGATCAGAAGAGCCATTAGGATTTCAGAGCCGGTGTGTTTGAAGAAAGAGCAAAGACATTTAAAGAAAGCTCTCATGAAAAATGGTTATCAAGAAGAAATAATAAAGAGAGAATTCAAAAAAGCCCAAAAGGCAGGCCCACGCACAACTGAAGAATTTAAGAGAAGAAATTAAGAGAGCAGCGATCCCATATGTCAAAGGCACAACAGAGAAAATAGCTAAAGTACTGAAGAAGTTTAATATAGGAACGATATACACCACAGGCAGGAAGATAGGTCAGGTTTTGCCGAATCCAAAAGACAACTTAGGACTCAGAACACCGGGGATATACAGCATTCCATGCTCCTGTGGTAAGGAATACATTGGGCAAACGGGAAGGCTGATATCCACAAGACTGACAGAACACATTAAAAGTGTGAAGAAAATGGACAGCAAAACATCGGCTTTGGCAGAACATTTCACTACTACTAACCACGCCATAGAATTTGATAAAATCAGAGTAGTTAAGAAATGTAGCAAGACCACAGAAAGGAAGATAGTGGAAGCAATGGAAATAGTTAAACAGCCGGAAAACTTCAACAGGGAGGACAGGTACAAATTAAGTAAACTATGGCTCCCTAACATGGAACAGAAGAAAGACAATCAACAAGAACAACAAATCAACCTAGTAGTGACAATCAAGCCGAAGTCCAACCAATCAGAGCCCAAACAATCAGAAACCAGCCAATCACAGGCATGGAAGAGCAGGCTCCGACCCCGGACACGAAAAAACCCGAACGACTAACGGAAGGAACCGATGAATCACGAGTGGACCCGAGTGGCTACTATATAACGCCGCGGGTTAGCTGGACGTCTTCAATCTCATTTAAGCCTTGAGGAAGTCAGCAGCATGTCTGGCGAAACGTTGGCAGAAAATTCACCGACACGGTCTAAACCAGAAGAAACAACTGAAGTTTTTTGTATAAAAATTTTTACTCTAAGCAAAATGTCTTGGAGACAGGCTGCGAACCCGCGATCTTGGGCTTAGAAGGTTATCATGCTAACCTCTAGACACAGTTGACCTCATATTATTATTTTGATTGTAGCTTACTAGGGTACTGTTTTTATACCTAGTCTGTAAAATCATTTATTTATAAAAAATTATTTTATACATGAATGCATAATTCTTATTTAATGTTCATTACACTCTTTTCATTAGCAATTGTATTAGAGCGTGTAATACAAGATTTAGAGGCGGCCCAGTCTCTTTGGTGTTAATTTAGGGGATAGTAGGCGGGTGTAATACTACAATTACTATCAGAGGCCACCATCTTGAGTAATGCGCCATTTATGAGGCTGGTGTAAGAAGACCTCGAGGACTTAGGACCCCGTGGTCCTTTGTGCTTGGAGGTATTGTTTACCCTCTCAAACGACCCCATGATAAAACCTAAACCGGAACACACAAATCCCTTTTTACTCAAATTTATTTCCCCATCTTGTTTAGCCTTGTGGGTTATTTCGCCTGTTAAGGAAAACAAGGTTCCCTTCGAACGCCTCCTCGTCTTTTTGTCTCAGCCAATTCCTTTTCTTCTAGGGATTTTCCAATCCCGGTTATTCCTAATACTCCTTGCCTATTTCGCCGTCTACCTTTCTTGGGATATAATGGAAGAGCTTTACCTTAAAAAGTATTCTTCATAAAATCTCTTGTTTCTTTTCAATCAGAAATTTTGCATTATTGTTATTAGTATAATTATGTTTTGATAGTTTTTTATTTCTTGGTTAATTTCGAATCATACTATACACAAATGGACTTTCCCACAGTAAAATCATAAATCCACAGTAAAAACACATTCTATTCACCAACACGTCATAAACATCTTCTCGTGCTTTCTCTTACTACTCTCTTCTTCCTATGTAAAGATTAAAAAGGCAATTTAGTTTGAACGATTTCGGTTGTGTGTAGCTGGACCTGTATAGTCATGCAAGGGACCGAGATGATCAAATCTGTCATATTCAACCAATGGGCTGGGATAGTTTCAAGATCTGTGCAGGATTTTAGAAATGCTGGTATTTGTATTCATTGCGGAATTTCTTCCCAGGGACACTCAACGTTGTTTAAATAACGTTTCAATATTTGTTTTCACTACCGCTGATATTTATTTGTTAGTAAATTGTAAAATATTGTTTTATCCAATGAAATTGATGTCCTCTTTATTCCTTGGTCTTGTATCCTGAATAGTCAAAAGTTGAAATTAAAGTAAAATGATAGAACTCTTGTGTATCATAAATGAAGGACACCTCTCTCGGGTTAAGATAGCCCAATTTTTAGAGGATAGTTTTCGGATTCGTATTGTGTATTTTTTTTTTACAGTAGAAGGTTAAATGCGATTTGCTCCACCCCCAACCTGGAGGGCGTTAATTAGGATTAATATAGGATTAGTAAGTACTTCAGATACAGAGGTCGCTCAACTCCCTGTGACTCTCAGGTTGAGTGAACTGTTCTCCTCTGTAAATCCCTGTAACCTCCGTTGAACAGTGCACTTATTTAAACACTGCCTTCGCACCAGACTTCATTGATATTTCTGACCGTATGACCTCCGTTCCAGCCGCGTTTGAACTCTTTGCATTTCTTAAAACAAATGCTAAAATCACGCTTCGGCATCTTAGTAAATACTGGATTATTTCGAATAGCAAAGGGTTACTAAACAAACATTTTCGTTTAAAAAAGGATTAGTAAGTTCTTACATTCATAAAAGTTAAAAGTTCAGTTTATGATTTTTTCTTTTATACTGGACTCGTTTCCTTTATAATTTATATTGGGAAAGAGAAAAAAAAACATTTTTCCAGTCGATTAAATTTTTTTTGATCCTTATTTATCTCTTGAGACGTTTCGACAATGTGTCATTTTCATTCATCACATTTTGTTTCCTGCATCGGTAACCAATCATTTACCTAACTTTATCATGTTACAAGTCTAAAATATCTGTGGAAAAAATAACATCCACACTAAATTATGTAATTCAACAATTATAAAGAATATAATAAAGTGTCCAAAATAACTAGTAATAAATTAATTATAGATACCTCCAAATTAAAATCATTTAAAATTTTATTTAAATAAAAAATCTCTAGGGGATCATTTATCCTCCAAGGTCAAGAAATTACATTAAAAACCAAACTTTGACCCTTGAAAGACTATATCTCGTTTAAGTAATTTTAAATATTTTTAATTTTAAAAATATTAAATAATACTTAAAATCAAACATCTACAAAACAACAATAATTCTTTTTTTTTAATTTTATTTTAAAATTTTCATTATATCTTTTAATTAAATTATGAAATTGGAAAATTTGTTTTAAAATGCCTATTAGTAGGTTATTTTACTCTATCTGATTTGTTTATAGAGCATGAAGGCATCTTCTGTTCTAATGTTCTTTTAAAGTTAAAGTAATAGAAGAATATAATTTACTAATTTCTCCTGCCTCTTTTCTATCATATACTGTATTCTCTAATTTATCGTTTATGAACAAAGCTTCTAAATATTTCCTTTTTAAGGTCCACTTTTCCTTATGGTTGATTTATTAATGGGTTTTTTTTTTCTCTCACCGAATATAAAAGTTAAAAGTTCTTTAAATATATACAGTTTACTATTTGGAGGGTTATTTTAAAGAAAACATAGAAACATAATTGTGATTTAATTATTATATTTGTTGGTTTCATCCTATTTTTACTAAATTTGGAATGACCAAAATGTTTTTTACCCCCATAGAACAAAGAGATATCATATTTCCTATTTCATAGCTACACTTATAGAATGAAGTAATCAATTCCGGTAGGAGACGGGGGCACATGAGTATAAGGGCCCCATTGGGAAAAACAATAACATGCTCCAAGATGGAGGGATATGAGAAATGATCCGGCGCAGGCAGATATGAGCTGACGGTTGGGGATATTGGACCGGGGCCCCCTCGGCGGCGTCTCCTCCATTTAAGGAGAGACGTCCCCCCTATGTCATAAATACCACCAGGATTCCGATTCGTCCTGTCCGGGAATAGAACCGGGAAGGAACGGGAACATTCGATGCGCTTTGTCTCTTACCACATCCTTGCCAATCTGTCAGGAGTAGGTATCAACGATCACCTTCCATATATATATATAGTTGTTAAATATTAATAAATATGCTATATAAAAAAACGCCAAATTGCAAACCATTTACGGTCTTGTGTTCAGTACTTGGTAGAGACCTAGATTTTCCTTGAATCAAGGATTCTCACTTAATAGATGCTGGATGGACTCCAGGTGCGTCTGATCCCACTGATTTCGATTGGTCACTTCCGGGAATAGAACCGGAATGG
This sequence comes from Troilus luridus, assembly GCA_964056705.1. Classification (NCBI taxonomy): domain Eukaryota; kingdom Metazoa; phylum Arthropoda; class Insecta; order Hemiptera; family Pentatomidae; genus Troilus; species Troilus luridus. The sequence continues at coordinate 101,469,923 of OZ057416.1, read as the reverse complement.
AACGGGAAGACTCAACGCTCAATGTGCATTATCTCCTACCACAAGCCTTGCCAATCTGTCAAAAGTGGGTAACAACGATCCCATCACCTTCATTAAAGATGAATGTAACAATTATTAATCCTCCTTAAAATAAAAATGTTTGTTTACCTTTATAACATTTGGCTACTTGTAAATTATTCAGTCTTTACTAAAATGTCAAAGCGTGATTTTCGCATAATTCATAATAAAGTTCAAACTCGGCCGGAACTGGGCCCAGGCGGCCTGAAATATCAACGATGTCACTGGCAAAGGTAGTCTATGTGAGTGTATGTGTATGTGTGTATTTTTACCCTATTACTTCATTGGTAATTGTCTAATTAGGGGTACTCCCTTTTCACCACCACTTGCCTCCAACAACTCCTCCGGTTCTGAAAAAGGTTGTTTTCTAAATTGTCGGACTATAGTTAACTTTAGGATACTGACCCGAAGCCTCTCTCTCTATCCGTGCGTGTGTGTAAGTATTTATTTCTTATAGAAAATCAAGTTTATAATTACAAAGTAGCAATTAGAAGGCTAATCAGTAACTGAATAGAAATCTAAAATTTAAAATAAAGCAGAAATCAGAGTTCTGATGGTATTGCCATAAATTTGATGTTAAATCAGAATTATTTATGTTATAATTAGAACTCATATATTAACGATTCACATATATAAATTAATAAAACATAAAAAAAAATAAAACAACATAAATATTCAACAAATATAAGCGCTTATATCAACATGAAGGGGTAATTATAAACAGTTGAGCTAGCCAGGATTCATGACTCCTGCGTATCCTTCGTCCTGCGCCCTGCATGTTAACGACCGGGACGATATTAGGGACAGGTGTCCCTAAGCACTTCCGATAGAGCTCCCTCTCGTCCCGTTTATTATTCGCAAAAAATCTGTATTTCCCTGCTGGGTAATGAAACCGTTGTCAGCAATGGCGTTGTTATTTCTGACACACCTATTGGTCAGTGGTGGACAGGTCGGTGAACTCGTGATTGGACAGGAAAAATTGCGTTCGAAAGCCATTACGTTGCAAATTACTTTGACATTCAGTTAGAAAACCTATTTTATAATGTAAAAAAATTAGTAATATTCTTATAATTAATTATTATTATAATTAATTTATCTTATATATATATATATATATATATATATATATATATATATTTTTTTTTTTATAAGATATTTCTTATATACTGGACTAATCTTCTTGATATATATAATTTAATAATGAAGAAAAAACCTTATTCCAGTCAAAAATTGTTATTAACAATTAATAAATGATTAAAAAACGTTTCGACACTTCCTTGTCATTTTCAATTTAAGTAGTTCTTCATTCAACTATCCTTTAAAATTTACAAGTCCAATCATTACTGTAAAAACAATAAAAGTACACTAAAATACAATAATAAATAACTTGTCAAAAATAACTAATAACAATAAGCATGGATACCTTGAGGTCAAACGATTTAAAAGTCAAATATATATAAATCCTGGAACTTAACTTTCTTCCATGGTCAAATATAATATGTATTACACTAAAAACCAATCTTTGTAATACTAGATCAAATTAAATTCATTCATATAAATATATTAACGAATGTACTCCAAAAAACCCAAAAATAAATATAAACTATAACAGACAAATAAGGTATATATTTAAATTTTTCCATTTAAATAATTAAATTATTAATCTAAAAACATGAAATTTTATTTAGAGTATTATTGAAAACTTTGATTTATCATCTAATCTATGAGTAGGTTATGGGTCAGGTTATTTTGCTCCATCTGACTTGTTTCTAAGGCTTAACTTCCTATGCTCTATTTCTTTTTTAATTTTAAAATTATAGAGGAATATAATTTGCTTATATCTCCAGCTTCTTTTTTATAATTTACTGCATTTTCCAAATTATCGTTTATAAATAAGGCCTCCATATATTTACGCCTTAAAGTATTATTTTCTTTATGCAAAATTTTAGGATTACTGAAATTGAAAGTATGTGACTCTTTTTTACAGTGTGTTTATAAAGCTGTGTTTGTTTTTACTTTTAATTTAAGATTCCTTTGATGGTGATAAATACGGTTTTTGAGGTGTGTACTTGTATGTCCTATGTATAACCTCCCACAATCATTACAAGTGAGTTCGTATATTAAATTTTTGTTTTCTAAGATTGGTATCATATCTTTTTGGTTTTTTATTATGTTTTTAATAGAGTTTCTGGTTTTATAAGCTATCTTATATCATAACTTTTTAGTCTTGGTCCGATTTTTTCTGACAGGCCCCTAATATAGGTTACACTACCATATTTAGTATTATTCTTTTTAAAATCAGTATTCAGTACTTCCGTTACATTATAAATTTTGCTTTTAACGATTTGTGGATCCGTATTTTTAATCATTTGTTAATTTTTAATAACAATTTTTGACTGGAATAAGGTTTTTTCTTCATTATTAAATTATCTTATATCTAATAAACCGTGTTATGTTTTAGGTGGATAAAAATGTTTTAAATAATTTTGTATACTTTTGAGATGCTGTGGGTAATTATTTATGATAATAACTCAACTTGTTCATTTAAATTTTTTAACTTTGTTTTAAATTGTATTATTTTTCATAGCTTGGTTGTGTGCTTAGCAATTTACTAATCAGTCAACTTAATACCTTAATAATAACATTAATATTGTAATAATGCATATCACAGTAATTAAACAAATGAAGCTCCATCTTTGGTAAGAAATATAAATCTGTTTTCTTTGTTATATTTTCTTTAAACACCCTCATAATTTCTTCTTTGTGCCAAGAACGAAAAAAGAATAACAAAGTTCCAAGATGTTTCTCAAAACCTTGTCTACAGATTCAGAACACATGTCTAACCTGGTTTGATGGCCCAGGAGCGAAGGAAGACATGTTTATTTCTGAAATTCGACGAGTAGGTCTGCAGATGGAAGTTTATTCGACTCCATAAGTCTCCATGGCGCGAGGTGCCTTTGGGGAGGCATAAAAAGCGGATATTGAAATTTTTCTGGAGGACACGGCTGGAAGGATATTGCCAATCCCAAACTCTCTCTGGAAATAATTCAATTCAATAATCAAATGAACTTTAGTGAAATGCAGTTCTGATCTAAGATTCCTTTCTTACTATTCTGGAGAAAATGTTTATTTACTTTTATTAAAAAAGTGTTAATTAAACGTAAGAAAATCAATATTGTCTATTTGTCAGATTATAATATACACAGTAGTAAATATTATTAAGAATTATAAGAGTATTGAAATTATAATAGAATGGTCTTGGGTTCAGTCCTACTATTATTATAAATGCGAATGTTTGTGAGGATGGATATATGTTACTCTTTCACGCAAAAACTACTGAACGGATTTGGATGAAACTTTACAGTAATATAGGTATACCTATATTATAGTATAGGTATCTACATATTTCCGCTGAACGAACAAATCAAGAAACATAGTTACAGGAGTATATTGCAGTAGGTAAGAAGGACCGCCAAAAATAAAAACACATCGATAAATTTCCTACATGTGTACATTATTCTAATCCTTTCAGTTTCAATTTCTCGCTACTGCCGTACGACGAGTGAAACCGATATACTAAGCAATCTGTTTCAATAAATTCAATAACATTACATACTAATCTTTTACTGACACGAACAACGAGAGCAACTTCTGTTCGTCCCGTTTGTTAATCATTGTCAATGTATGTTTCACGGCTGTGGTGATCCGCTTGTGATGTAATTTGCTATGGATAACCTCAAGCCTGGGGAAGGACATGGGCTACTTTTTATCAACACGCCGCACAGGCGAAGTTTAATTAACTGTAACCTGATTGACTAACACGCCCAGCGGTCAACGCACAGCAGAAACGACTGACCTTACCATCTTGAAATTTGTAGATAGGTTCATTGTATAGCTTAAATGAGCACTAAGAAAGGAATTTGGATAATTCCACTCCCAAGGGTTTCCCCCTTAATATACTAGGGGTTCAAAGATTGTATGGAATCCGTCAGTTTTGAAGTTAGACATCTGAAATTTAGGATGTACGAATAACTTATACTTAAAAAAAAAAATTAAATTATTTATTTAAAATGATCTGTCACGAAACTTTATAAGGCAGACCAAATTCCACGCGAACGAAGCCGCGGGCAAAATCTAGTACATGATAAAGCCTATAATGTTTCTTGGAAAACGGTTGTTCATGGAAATGATTTGTCCTAGATAACGCTCAACCCTCAGATTTTCCCCCCAAATGATGGTTTCCCACTTTATAAAGGCTGCGTGAGCCCCAAAAGGTTCTCCAAATCCCACAGTGTCCACCTGTTAACAGATTAAATAAATTCCAAAGCCAGAATTGAATTGAACGGAAATTCAGGGCTCTATCACTGAGCTATTTCCGTATGGACGAGGTTCAAATATAAAGCTAGTACTAATTTGCTATAAAATTTCTCTAGGCTACTTTAGGCTTAACAATATTCTTGTTAACATTGGTTTTTTTTTTCATCGTTGGATTGATAAAATCAATACATGTCGAAATATATTTTTAGTGAAAACAAATATATATATAAATATATTACAGGAAGGGTTAAACACGTGTCCCTGAAGGATGAACTCATCCTTTTATCTTAATTGGGTTCCGTATGGAAATTAAAACCAAATATAAAAAAAAAAATGATACGTCATAGAGTCATTAATTTTATCTTCATAACGAACAAAGCGATGTTTCAATGGAACCGTTATATTCTCAACATTTTTAACTCTGGGATGGAACGGACCGCCATTACCGGCTCTCATTGGTCCTGGCTTAAGTCAAAATAGCCAATGAAATGACTCGATTTTACGGCGCCGCGAATAATGCACGGATCGTAAAAGGGGTTTCTAAATATTTAGTAATGGACGGTTAAAGGTTTTATGGCCCCTAAGTGATAGGCTCTAGTAATTTTTAAAAACCTGCAACTTCTCAATTTCCTAGCTTTTATTGGTTTTCTTTCCATAATTATAGTGATTGCAATTAATTCAGTTTTAAATTCACAGTTGAGGTTATTATTTTAATAAAACATTCTAAATTCAATTAATTTATTTATTACTAGACTTATATATGACTATATATATTTTTATCTCCAGCTGGTACAAAAACATGTCTTTTTGGCTCAATTAATTAGGACTAAAGTATGTCTTTTCTCCCTTTGCATTAGAAATTGAGTCAAAAGATGACAACCTAATTCGTCTAAATAATGTAGGTTTTGTACTGAAAAAATTCAGGGTTAGGTTGGTACAACTATCACACTGGCCATTAAAATCAACTGTTGTTTCAAAACACCAAAACTGATAAACAGAAGTTCGTTTGTGTTCATGTTGTGTAAGTTATGGATCCACCACATATTGTACAAAAAGCAAATAATGTTATTTCAAAATTATTGCCAGCTAAATCAAGTCAGATTTATAATAAAACGTACGATGACTTCAAAAAATGGCTGAAAATTTAACAATTCAAAATTGTAATAATTGCACATTTAATATCAGTTTTTGAATTTATTGTAAAACATAACATAATATAAAATATTATATCGCATAGTTTGCCTTTTTACATCCTATCTGGAGATAAAATCCTGTATGCCCCTCGGGACTAAATTGATCATTATTCCCAGCAATACTTTACTCCCTCGGCTTGGCCTCGTGAGTAAAGATAATTATTCCCTTAAATAGGCATATTACATGTCGTTTCATGTGATTTTTTTAAATATTCTCTATGTTTACAGATCGATTTATAGAATTATACAAAAATGGATCAATAAAAGAAACTAAAAATTTACAAGTGAACTAAATTAATAATATATATATATTCCAGTAAAATTAGCATTAAATTTGTAGTCATAACTTAAAAATTGAAATACCAATAGGCTACATTTAAATAATAACATGAAAATAACTATAAACTAAAAGGTACGTTCTGGTAGAGAAGGGAAAAAAATAGCGTAAAAACATAAAATAACAAGAATTAAACAGAGAAAAAAAAACAACACAAAGTAGGTAAAAAAACTTAGCAATATAAAAAAATAATATCGATATGAGTGAAGGATATTTGCTGTAATTCATCTACCGCTTCTGACTGATATGAACTATTAATTATTACTTACTACAGAGTATCTGTTTGGGAATTTAAGAGGTGGAGGGAAACCTTGGATTTGAACGTGGAAAAGGAAGACGCATAACGGATATTAGGAGGATGGATGTCCATGTGTACATGAACAAGGGCCTGTGTAGCCGAACGGGTTAAGGCTAAATTAGTAAAGTATATGCAATCATCACGTCAACATTTTATGTTTTATGGGGAGATTTGGCATATTATTATCTCCACCAACATGTTTATGAGAGGCCCGTCAGACTACTGGTGGCAACACCAACGAACCCGAGAAATCATGTTGTAGTTTTCCAGGATGCCAATAGCCTCCCGTAAGTTTGGCCCAGGGACGGTCTCCTTTAGGGAAAGATAGATAAGTCCCCATGTGCCTGGTGACCCCAAGCGGCCATAATTCATGTATCCAGGCCAATTTGTATATATCCTTCAATCCTACTACTGTACATCGGTGAATCGATTCCTAATTCCCTGGTTATGAAGGTATGGGCAGCCTGCAGCTGAAACATGGAAAGCAAGGTTTGTAGTTACGTGAGGTTGGCGACTACCTGCAGAATGGCTGTTCTCCCGAATGTTATTAACCACATCATGTGTGTAAAAGATCTTCATGGTCTATTGCGACCGGAAATGTTACTATGTTTATCCCCCAAAACAAAGGTTTTAAATAATCTATTTATTTTGGGATGCCAGAGTTATCGTTTAAGATAGTTTTTTAACGTCTAATTTTATTTTAAATTGGATTCTTTTCCACGGTTATGTGTTTACCAGTGTACTAATCAGCCAACTTGATACTTCCACTATAATATCAGTAAGGAATTATATACACGGTTCAATCATTAAACAAATATAATATAGACAATATTATTCCATCAATTGATAAATAGGAATGATGATTCTGATAAAATAGAAGATTACCACAAAATACGTACAGACATTAAATAAACACTTCACTGGTAAAATAGGGGTTAGTTATATGGTTCATGGAAAAGTAGCGCGATCTCCTAAGTCAGCTTCCTATCTTTCAGGCCAAGTTCCTCCGCCAGCTTCTACTGGAAGACTCCTCTTCCTGAAGTCTCGCGACCTTCTTCCTCCGGATATCTTCAAGGAGACTGCCCCTATTCATACATCTTGAACCCCTCACCAAGAGGTGCTCCTGGCTAAGTGACCTAGTTCTTATAACCCTCATTTTCGACTATAATGTTTTTCTAATTAGAATTATTATTTTCAAATTAAAACCAAAGAGGTTCTGTACAATACATATCAATTACTGTTCCCTTCGATTTGTCTTCGACGCCTCAAGGAGGTCTCATCTGCCCCCCCCCCCGTTACGTTGAGTTAAAGTGGCTCTTCCCTTCTATCCGTAGACTCTATTTCCTTGGTTCTTACTTATATCTAACTATCAACTCACAACATCCATCTTATATCTATAGTCTCCTACAATTCAAATTCTCTATCCAATCCCAAGATCTTTATATCCTTTCCCATAGAACCAAAACTTTTGTGCGTTCCTTTCTCGCCCGTTCAATCTCTCACTGGAACCCACTCAATATCCATCATGCGTCTTATTTAACCGCATTTAAATCCAAACTTTTCCTACATCTTCTAAATTCCTAATCAGATGCTTTATAATTAATAAATAATTTATAGATATATTCCACTTGATCGATTCATGAATTTACTGTAAATATTCCTCACTCATAATGATATCATTTTTTTTTATTATTAGATGCTATCATTTATTCACTTATTTTTCCATAAGCCTATTTCTTTTTATTGTTTCCACGACTCAATCGTAAACTAATGATGTTTCTTTTCTAGGTGTCTTGGGTGAGGCATCGGGACATCCACCTTCTGACGGTTGGAAGGTACACGTACACCTCGGACCAGAGGTTCAGGGCCATACACCACCAGAGTACCGAAGACTGGAGTCTCCAGATTAAGTATCCACAGCACAGGGACTCCGGGATATATGAGTGCCAAATCAGCACTACGCCTCACATGTCCCATTTCATACACCTCAACGTAGTCGGTGAGTACATTACCTTTTTTTTTTAAATTCTTTAAAACCAAAAGAGAGAAATCAAATAATAAGGAACCAAATAAAAAAAAATTACCTTCGACTAAGCAGAAAAAGTTCATGGGTCTGATATCAGCTTTTGTTGATGTTTGATGCCATAAATAGGTTATATGACATTAAATTAGATAAACCTATAAAATTGTAAAATAAATTCTTGAAAAAATGTTTGGAATGCTTTAGTGTTTTTTTTTATTTTAGAAATACAAATGTTTTTTACACTATAGCAAGCCAATATACAATGAAAAATCTACTTAAATTAATTATTTACCTAAGTTTATTATAAATTAGAAATATCATTTTAATTATATGAAATAACTAACTAAAAACAAATTTGTAAAAACAAACAAAATTATTAAACCACAATTATAAGGATATTGTTGGACTGTTCTACGACAATAGTGAATTACAAACTTTAATTGTTAGTACTGGACTGGTAGTTATTCAAATTGCAAGAAGTACTTCAAAGATGGCTGTGAGAAAACAAGAGAAAAATGAATGGAATTAGAGATATCCGGTTCTAAAAAACGGGAACATGCCACCATGGAAAATTAAATCAGAAAAGATGGCAAAATGTTGTATAAACCACTGTTAAAGGGATCTCACCGTTCTAAGACATTACAGAATTACAAACTGGATTTGTTAGTACTGGACTAGTAGTTATTCAAACTGCAAGAAGTAGTTCACAGATGGTTGTGAGAAAACTGGAGAGAAGAGCATGGAATCAGAGGTCCCCGGTTCTACAAAACCAGAACAATCTACTAAACTATAATCTTAAAAATTTCTAAAGATGATTTGACTCATTCTTTAAAGTAGATAAAATTGAGTTTAAAAATGATTATATATGTGCAACATGAACATGTGTTTTATATCTTTAATATCATAATTGCATGTTTGTAATTATATGCTACTTTTAACTCTTGTTAAGCACAGATATTTTGTTGCTTTTTTTTTTTTTTTTAGTTTTACAAAAATATTCGCGATACCGAAACGGTTCGTTTTTTCAAAGAGGATGATTATTGTTCTTGGATTTAGTAATCGTACATAGTCATGGAACTGTCAGGATGTTAGGAGACTGTTAGGTAAGGTAGTTTTGTTTTGTTTTTTAATAAGAAAATAGGAAAAAAAGTTAATGCACATTCTCTCTCCGCTAACGTTGTCATTGAGATGTGCTCAGGTAGTCGGAGCCAACTCTTGTCTGCTTCCAACAATAAGAACTTGATGGCCCACCGTTTTGTCTTAATGGTCGCGTTGATTTTTATATCCTTCTTAGGAAATCCCTCAAGGAGTTCTATAGTCTAATCTAGGGGCTTAGTGTGGGTATTCAGTTTTTATTTTAAGGTTATTTCACTGTTTTAGAAAATGAAAATGGGTATTAGACCTAGAATATCTGTAATAACTATTATAAGCCCATGACTATAAAATTAAAATATTGTAATTTTGAATGAACATAGTTGACCTTGATGAAATATGTGGAAGAAAATGGTCCGGGTAGAGGTCAATAAATTTCTCTGAATATCTAGAAATATTTATTTGGTAGCCAACGTTTGGTCGAAACGTTGTATGTCTTCTTTAGGGCTGAATATGCAGAATACAGACAATTGAAAATTAAAAAATTGTAAAATTAATTTTTTTTCCTAAGTATGGAAAATACATTATAAAGATTAAAATGAATGAGTTTATAGTATTAATAACCAAGTGACAGGAAGGAAGTTAAATACATAATAGAAATTAAAATGAGTGACAGACATGTTACTTCACTTACTATGTCGGTTGACACTTCAGTTATTTACCCATTTTATTTTAGTTCTTATCTTTATTAACTTATTCTTTATACCTTATTATTCTTTAATTTCAACGTGTCCTGTTCTGTTTTATTATTATTTTAATCTCTATTATGTATTTCACTACCTTCCTGTCACTTGGTAATTAATACTATACACTCATTCATTTTAATCTTTATAATGTATTTTCCATACTTAGAAAAAAAAAACACCGCCGAGAAACCATCGAAAAACAAAAAAAAATGTAAGCTTTCAATAAGTATGTATTAATTTGTTGTTCTTCTTCTTCCTTAAGAAGGAAGCCTAAGATCTATGTAGGAATACTTAGGATTCCTAAACCTAGGTATTAATTTCTGGGATTCCTAAACCCTGACAGTTGTCTTGAGGATGATTTCGAGACCTGTCAAACCCAGTGTCGTTCCGCGTCACTAAGGCAACACCGCACTGAGACAGGTGTCGGATTTTGTCTCCCTTTAGAAGGTTATTCTAGTCTAAAAGAGAATTTACCATTTTATCATAGAATAGATATTTTCCTTGATTATCGATGCACCTTTTATTTGATAAAACATATTTAGGATAGTAAGAAATCAAAAATATATGTTAAATAATCTAGCAACCTCTTCAATTCCTGATAATCCTCCGAAGTATCTGAAGAGAAGATGATCTTCTAAGTCGAATTTGTTATTTGAGTACTACCACCGGGTAGTTTCTCTACTTTTCTTTATTCATGCCAATATGTACAATTCATTCAACTTACTTGTTGTATTATTGTAAAACAGTTGTAAATTTCAATGAATAAATTAATAAAATAAATATGTTTATTTAACCTTTTGTTCAATGCATTTGTAGAGTCTGTACTGTTTCTGTGACAACAGTTGTATAGGAATGTTATTTATCCGAGATCACAAATAAAGGTTGGATGATCCTCAAGAGGGTATCCAGTTCCTGCAGGGTCTATCTGTGGCTGTTAAAAAAATTAATAATTTATCTGTCCCAGCTGGATTTAAACCCAAGACCTTCGGCTTAACAACTCATCACCCTAGAGATTGAGTTACCCGGTTCCCTTATCAAAAATTACTGAATGACATACCATTATAAGTAACATGTAAATTAAAAACCGTCACCACTACAACCCATGAAGGGTCTTGGGTTCAGTACATGGTAGAGACAGTAGTGTTTCTAGGACAGCGATTGCTCGGGGAGGTGATATGACAGTGATCATGCTCCGCCACCAGGTTTCCTCCCATTGAGGCTACCAACTTTATAGAGGCTAGGTGAGTCCCAGGAGAGTATACTGATCCCACAGTGTCCTTTGCCTGTTAACAAATCAAATAATTTATCTGTCCCAGCTGGAAATAAACCCCGTTCCTTTGTCTTTTTTATTTTAAGGAAAAACTGTAAAACCTTAGTTAAATTAAGGAATTAGGAAAGAACTCTTCTAATCTATAAATATATTTATATTTATTGTTATTTTGATGATAATTATTTTTAAATATATTTTTTTTTAAGAGAAAAGATTTGTCATGGATGGGGGATTCGAACGCGGGTCGTCTGCATTTCCGTTGTAGTGCTCTAAGCCACCGAGCTACCAGGGGTGAGACTTGTCAAACTTGGATACCACCCCTGGTAGATCAGTGGTTTACAGCACTGCAACGGAAATGTGGACGACACGGGTTCGAATCCCGGCCAGGACAAATCGAAAATATTTAAAAATATTTATTTCTGTATTGTATTATATGTTTAACCCGTTGAACGGAACATCTCTGAGTTTGCATAAGTTGCGTAAAACACTGTACATTTTCGAATAATATTTATTAGTAAGGTTATTCAATTTATTACTGGTGGTACATCACTATACTTTCGTACGATAGGGAAAATTTGAAAAAAAAACATTTATTTTTCATTTGACATAATTTTTCAAATGATGAAATCAGTCTTTATTTTTCGACTTAGTATTTTATTCAGTCTTTGGACCTAGGTATTTTCTTTTTGTTATGATCTAATTACGTAAAAGGTTCTAGTGCAACATGATGACTCGTTGAAATAATAATAAACGCTCTAAAGAAATAAATTTACATAATTAAGTGGTTAATGTGGCAAAACAACAATAGGTATATTCCTTGAAAAAATAAAAATAAATAACAAAAAAATAGATTTCCATTGTTGTTATTGTGGCAAAATAGCAATGTGTATATTCCTACATTCCTAAATAAACAACTTCGGGTTTTTGCCGTATGAAAGAAAAAAAAAGTTTAATGAATGAAAATTATATGAACAATGATAATTATTTACTACTTCAATTCATTTTATAAGGAGTGATTGTATTGATTTGTTCCAAACCAAAAATTGAATGAACTGTTGCAGGCAGAACATCCGTCATTTTTACGTGCTATCTTCAGAAAGTCCCCGAAGTGATGCGGTCGCGTGTCGATATTTGACTGAAGATGTCAAAGTGTAAAACAAGGCCGTCATTTTGACGTGTGTTCAACGGGTTGAATGGGAAGAAGCAGAGAACTGAATTAACGAAGCAGTTCTCATAGACATAGATTTTGCTGACACTGTAGTTCTGTTTGGCAAATTCCGGAAGAAGGAGAATAACCGCTGAGAAAATAAATTATGGCTTATGATTGGCCTAAAAATCATTTTGAAAAAAACTACGATCATTGAACAAAAATCAATTGAACAAAATTTTTATTAGAAGTATTCTATTAATCACGAACAGAAACTGCCTTAAAGAAAATAAACGATAAAAGTAATGATGGGTTAGGTCTTCTTGGCTTAAGGAAGGCCAATGCAGTAAAAAGGAACGGAGTAATGTCAGTAATTACTGAATAGCATCCCAGGAAAAGTAAGATACTGTAGCCTCTGGAAAGGACGGCAGACATAGCAATGTATGTTAATGGCAGTATGGTGATATGAACTATATGTTTGTAGGATGTGGAGCTGTTACTGGAATCGATAAGTTATTCCATCTGATACGTAGTGGATTGGATTTCCCTCTGCTGAAGTCAGCTTCTTTGAGCCTTGTCCCTCGGAGTTGCAGGATCGTTTCTCGCCGAGTGGTCCTAAGATTAGAAAACAAAGTGTAAATATTCATAGCAATCGGGCAGCGTGGGCAGAAGCTTCCATTTGCATATAAATAGGCCCTCGGTGGTCCAGCGGATTGACGAATCTTCGCCGAGCTATCGAGCTGTTTACTCCAGGGGCACTTACGTTGGGCCCGCTCCGGATGGATATTTTGCATCTTCGGGTCTGGAAGCCCTGTAGGGAGGGATCGCTCTGATTGTCCGGGATGAGGCCTCTGAATTAGGAAAAGAATATGTTTTTAAATTCAAAAATGAAAAAAAAAAATCTTCTACGAGAATACAATCGTATCTGTAGCCACAGTAAATAAGTGGTTACAAAAAAAAAATGCAGTACCTCTACAACTCATGAAGGATTTTAAATTCAGTACATGGTAGAGATTGTACTTTTTCTTGGAAAACCCGTTGTGCAGGGAGGTGATTTGACCTGAACCGCCAGATTCCCCCCCTTATTTTGGGTTACTCTATAGAGACTGTAGAGGGGATTTAAACCCAGGACCTTCGGCATAGCAACTTAGCCTACAGTCTCTGAGCCAATCCGCTCCCGAATCGATTTTTTTCGAAAATGATTTCCTTATAATTAGGGTAGCGGAATCTTCGTAATGCATAAGTGGCTAAGTCAGGCCTTCAAATAGTGTTATTGATTTTATTATTACTTCATTTTAACCCAAAAACTAGGAGGATGGCTCGATTCCGCATTCTTCAGTACAATTAACTTACTATGGACAAAACTCTAACTACTTATTCAACGGGGCTGCAGATATAAGTTTTCCGTTTTATGGAGTTTCAATGAATAAATATGTACATATCTTTTGGCGACGTTTCGAGATTTTAATGTTCTTACATGCATGCCTTAACTGTGAAAAAACGTATTCAAGTGAATTATGACATGTATTTATTGACTTCATGCCCAAATATCCCATGTAAAATCCAAAGTCCATGTTAATTTTATAGATCTATCAGCACACAAATGGTAAACTTCAATCAACTAATATTAAAAGAACCATAAAAAAAAGTTCACTTAACAACTTTTAACCCTTCCTCAGTTTTGAATATTATTTGCAAGAAACTGTTTAATATGGTATCAATCTGTATCTATATTATTTACCTATGGCACTATCGCTGTTTGAAAGTCAAGCTGATGATGTTCGGTCACTATGATTCAAAGTACGGTTAGTTTCATTAATATTGTTATTATTAAACAATTATTTTATTTAGCTGATAACACAAATGCTTTTTAGCAGCTTTGATTAGTTGAATTTTTAGGGAATTATACTAATGGTATTAATTTGTTTCCTATTTTTTATTTTCCTAACTAAAACCAATTTTGTAAGCGATATTTCTTTCACTACTCGATTGTAATTAAATAAATAATATGGTAATTATTTTTAAATATTTTTGTTTTGGACAGGAATAATTTGCCCTGGCAGGGATTCGAACCCGGGTCGTCTGTTTCTCCTTAGCAGTGCTCTAAGCCACCAGGGGTCGTATCCAAGTCTGAAAAATCCGTTCTCTTCACCGGTCCTACATCCCTGTGTTCTCTCAATTTTTGCAATGTATACACGGGGAAGAATGTCCATTGAACATTATTTTAATGAGCATCTTGTTGACATACGTCAATATATTATTTATAATTCATGTCATATGATTTACGTATGATTTATATATGATTCATTTATGATATACGATTTATAATAAATTATTAATAAATAATATTTTTTATCTTTAAAGGATGTTGTGTTTAGAGTATTATAATTATTAGATGATAATTTTTATTCAGATTAATGAAATAAGTAACAATTTTTTATGACGTCGTTTTGTCTTTCTTTAGGAATGAAATGTAATTGTTTTTTAAAACAGCAGTTAATTTTAATATCGATTGTTTAAAAGTCATAAAAGTTTCGTTCTTAATTACAAATTGTGGTTAATAGCTTTACTCATTCTATTAAAATCTTGCATTTCAGTCTTTCATTTAATGGAGGTAACCTCAAAATATAAATATACTAAAGATGGATACCCTTTTTTACTTGCAGTTTTTTTATTATTATTAAAGTCCTCAACTCTAGACTTAACAACTGACAATAAACCTCAAGTTATTGAACCAGAATCTTAATTTAACCACAGGAAAACAAAAGGAGCGTTTGATTACCGCTTCAAAGGCCATGGTTAAAGGGACGCTTTTTGGCTTTGTCAATAAACGTTTAGTGTTTCAGTGACAATGAGAAAATGAAATTACAATTGTGAGGACGAAATATTGTAGGCATCGGCGTAGCTCATTGTTCTCTTAACTGCGAGGGGTTGGCCACCATTGTCCATAATGTCAATTGTTTCATTCGATTCTGTCAATTGTGATAAGGGAAAATAATGGGAAACAGACCGTTGTTTATTTCCTGGTGGCCGAGTGGTAATGGGAATAATAGGCCTATAAGACCGTTTATTAATTTTGATGAACAGTCAAAACTCAAATTGCTAATTTAGTAAAACATCTATAAAAACTTTAAGTCACCTATTATTCTTTTATTAGTGCGGACAAATTATACTTTCCGCACTAATACAAATTTTATTGTTTTTTATTCTAACAAATAATCTTTAGATTCAATCAATTTGTACGCTTTAAAATACTTAAACATATTGTCAAATAGTTCATAAACCGGATTAACAAATAAAAAGAATTTATTAGTTAAATACTCTTTTAGGTTTCCACGGCCACTATTTATACAAAATACTTCAGTGGTATCTTCTGGTTTAGACCGTGTCGCTAACTTTTTCCCCAACGTTTTGCCAAACATGCGAATGACCCATTCTCATTCTCTTTTCTGCCCTGAAGAAGTCAGCAGCATGTCTGGCAAAACGTTGGCGAAAATGTTAGCTACACGGTCTAAACAAGAAGATACCACTGAAGTATTTTGTATTTATTAGTTGATGGTCAAGTATAAACATTAAAAATCGATTGTTTTTTCCATATGACCTCTATTGATGATATTAGGGATTAAAATTCTCTAGGAATACATTTATTACTCATATTAGTCACTCCTTACTATTTCACATTCAAAAAATTATTTGTGAAAAAATAATAATATAAGGTTAAAAATCAGGATAATAAAAATGTTCACAATATGTTTTTCTAAAATCCTGTGTTACTCGTTACAAGAATACTTTTATGGTATTTTCCTATCTTCGTTTTGTCCATGGTCCGCAGGTTTATTCGATGTTATTATATAAAATACATCTAAAGTTTTTTTTTAGCAAGAAAATATTATAACAGCCTTGAAGGAAGTTATATATCGATTCGGTTGAATAAACAATGTATCTTTATACAAAGCTCCTGTTGTATGTATTGTATGCAAAGGGCCGATCTAGAACCAAAAAGCAAAAAAAAAAAAAAAAAGATAAAAAGGACAAAATATTTATAAAGGGTGGCCTGCTTGCAAGGGCTTTGTTTTGTTCGGCCTCGCTTGCAATCTGCCTTATCGGCCTCGCTATATTTCATAGGCCTGCATCTATTAGACTATCTCCCTCTTTCTCTTGAAAGCTTCTACCTAATCTAAGTCCTACTCAATCTTCTTTCTCTCTTAATTACTTTAGATAGAATTAGTTTTAAACCTTATTTCTCGAATCAAGGGGTTCTTGATTTTTTAAATAAATTAAACAATATATTTACTTGATTTATTATGTTATACAGTTGTAAATTTCATTGAATTACTGTTAAAAAATAGTAAATTAAAAACAATTTTAAACTTTCTAATGCAGTAACAACTTGTCAGATGTCATATATATGTTATCCCTTATTAATGAAAACCTACAATCAATGAATGAAAATTATATCTTTTATTGCTGTAATTATCTTCTTTTTATTTCTAAAAGGGTAGCTAAATGTGTAGAGTACTGAGTTGCTATTCATACATCACTTATGGACACTAATTAATTAACAACTATTTTTCAATCGTTATAAAAAAAAAACATGCAAAACATATTTTTGCGATTCTTAGTGCTCTCCAGAAACTAAAACAAATTCTAAAGTTCAGATCGTTTTGTGAAAGAATAGGCAGCAACATACTGTTCTCATATGTTTATATACGGCCTTGATACCAATAATTATTATCATTAAATTAAATTGTGCTAGTTGAAAACATTAAAAATTCATTTTTGAACCTTAAATACTTAGTTTGTTTTTGCATGTTTGTTTAGTTCATAATTTAAACATTTACATAAATTAAATGAAAATTAATTAGTCCAAATGCTTGAGTTGCTGTGACGAAAGACACGGGTTCGAATCAAGATGTACCAGATTAATTATTTAATCTGTTTACAGTCACGGATGGACATTGTGGGACCTACAGGCAATAGAGTAATACCCAGTTTCTGTTGTAAGCACCCTTAATGGATGAAAAACCTGGCGATTGAGCTTAATAACGGGCAAATCATCTCCCGGTACAACCCTTTTTCTAGAAACATTACTGACTTAATCACGCAATTAACACAACACCATTCATGGTTTGTAGTAATACATTTTTTTTTAAATTCGCTATAGTTTGTTCATTATAGTATTTTAATACATGTCATCTCTTGTTATGTAAAATTATTACCTTTTAGAATTCAGTAAATACATAAGATATTTAGAGCTGATATATGTAGCTAGCTGTTCAAGGTCCACTTGGGCTTTATGTTGAACACCAGCTACTGATTTTCAGAGTGTGTTACTATTTGTTTATTCATTTTACGTCCTTTTATACTGAAATGGCTAATCGAACGATGCAATGGGTGATGTTCTAAATTTTGCCTATCCAGTTATAGTTAGGATAAAGATAATTTTTAATGAGGCTTGTGACACCTATTTTACGTCTCTTCCGAAGGACTGCATAGCGATGGAATTCGCACTCCTTTTATAATAGGGCCACATGAAGGGCAACGAACCCGCGATCTTGGCCATAGTAGATTGTAATCATGATCCCTACTCTACAGGTCAACTCATGTAACTTTTTTTTAAAAATAATAAAAAGATTAAATAATTAATTCTTTCAGTCGAAATGAATTATATCAAAGAATGCAGAACGTCATATCTCCCCAACATGACAACTCGTGCCTCTGATACTTTAAAAAAATATTCCATTTTAGTTGCTGACGTATGTACATCCGTCCCTCAGAGGGTTCCAATTTCTATTTAAGACAGGGTGGGCTGAAAATTTAATAATTTGGCTTGGGGGCCTAGACGAGAAGCGCCTTTAAACATTCCATCAAGGTCTGTCGCGGGGAGCACACCCACACCTCGAGCCTCCTATTTGCATTCTATCCATCAGCAGATCTTGTACTTCCTGAATACTTCACCACTTCCTATCTCCTCGGTGAAGTATTCAGGAGCTAAAGATTATTGACATTTATTTTTCTTCCCAAACAAAAAATATCACCGAATCGTGATAGGAACAATTGTCGAATATTTAATAATAATAATAAAGTCTTTATTTATTCTGGGAAAAGTCCCTTTATAATAACAATACAGGTTTCTATACAGGCTATTATTATGTTTTAGAGTGTAATGTGATTACATTTAATTAATTAATACAATTAAATTAGTAAATTAGAAAGAATTAATGAAAACAAATGCAAATGCCTCTGATCATAATTTAATTCATCATCTTTCTCTTATATTTATTCCATTTACGTTTGTCTCAGGTGTTTATTCCAGTTTTCTTCTGCTTTCAGATGCATAATCATTATTCTTAGTTTTGATTTTAATATTACATAATAATATAGTTTTGTTATTTCATAAAATAAAATGAATACGGATAATATCGAAACTAGAATTAGAATGATATTATGAAATTTTTAAACATTTAAACAATCAGAATAAAAAAAACCATTTAAATCACTCAAGGATATAGTCAAAAAAGAAAGTATGAAAATGACCTTTAAAAAAAAAAACATATGAATTTAGACAAATGAGATCTAGTTCAACAAAGTAAAACTAAATATGCTGCGCAAAAATGAAATGAATTATTAAGTAAATGTTTACACTTTTCAATATTTAATGTAGTATAATTTCTAAATAAATATTAATGCTTTTTATAAAAAAAATTATTTTTGTACAGTTCATGTACCATTATTACGGAATAACCTGTACCAGTTAACTTAATTTTTTGTTTTTCCTGAAAATTGTATTTGTATTTTATTCCATCCAGATAAAGACCTGCAATAAGAGTCAAAATGTTGGTTATCAACAAATAGGTTATTTTTGTTTCAGAAGTTTTGTCCTCCGTCCAACCATTTTCTCAGTCATGTAATTTTTACGATCAAACGTAAAGATTTTAAAACTAAAACTAAAATGCCTTTGTAGCTAGACTAATTAAAAAATAGAAAATGAATATCAGTTAAAAAAAAAATTAAAGAACGAACGTTTACATCCAAAAAACCTGTAACACTACGACCCGTGAACGAGTTTGGGGCAACCGCCAGACTTTTCCCCCTTATTTTGATAATATTTTATAGAGGCTGGGTGAGCACCAAGAGGGTCCTAGATCCTATATGATCCATCTCCAGCTGCAAACAGACTAAATAAAAGTAACTGCCCGCAGCGGGATTTGAACCAAGATTTCCGGCATGGCATCTCAGTGATCTACCACTGAGCCACTCCGCTCTTTTACATCCAGCCGAACTAAAAAGTAGAAACTAAATGATAGTTTAAAAAACAAACTGTAATAAATATAAAACTAAAAAGATGAAAAAATTTAAACTAGAATAGACGGTATTTTTTAAATATATTTTCCAAATGACTTTGCTTTTACTAATATCGGGGAATAAAATATTAACAACAATTAACATCAAGCAATTTTATGATAAAAATGGATTTTTCCTTTCATTACACTATTCTCATTTTATACTCAATGAAAATTATTTTCTATTTTTTAGTTGTTTTTTTTTATTATAACTTTTGTTTTTTTTATTTTTCTAAACTGTTTTTATTTTCTATATTTTAGTGCATCTGGCTGTAAACGCGAGTTCTTTATCTCTTTTTAAAAACTAATATTTATTTTCTTCTTTTTAGTTCAGCTAGCTTCAAAAGCGTGTTTTCACTTATAATTTGCAAATATACGAAACTCACTAATTCATCCAGGAGCCATGTGCATGCCCCAAAGATTAAGCCATGTATGCCTGAGTTCTTGGCACTAGGCACAGTTAAAAAATATGAAAAAAATTACTTGATGCAAATAAAAATCTTTCTTGATATTATAAAATAAAAGCTGTATCACTACAAACGGGACCAAGTCTGACATGATAGAGATTGTACTATCTCTTGGACAAAGTTTGTGCAGGAAGGTGATCTCTCCTAGATCACGCTCACCGGCCAGAATTTTCACCCTTATTTGGTTACCCACTTTATATAGGTTGAGTGAGCTCAGGATGATGTAATAGAATCCATCTCTGACTGCTAACAGACTAAATAAAACTCTTGCTAGGAGCGGGATTTGAACCCAGGACCTTCGGCAAGACAACTTAGTGCTCTACCACTGAGCCACTCCGCTCCCTCTCGAAAATATAATTTTGATTAAGTTGGAGTAATTACACGTGCCTTCCTCGACATTTCCTTTGATAATAAAGTTTAGGAAAAGACTGAGAGTAATTATGAGTGGATGATAAGAGCCTCTTGGACTACCTCAGGCTTCCATAACCCTTAGAGATAAGGCGCCTCAGGAGCTATCATAACCGGAAGGAGGGTATAAACACAGGCTCGGCCAGTTTGCGAACTTCGGCCGCTAGCCTCCAGCTTACTGCAGCTAACTACAGCTAACTCTGATCAAAGCAAGTTTCCCGCAACCTCAGAGTTAGCGTATTTTATCTTTGATATCACTAGCATTTAACTTTAAAAAAATTAATTTTTTGGCAGATGAATTTGTTTCTGGAAAAGAAAAGAGAAAACACGATCAAAATAAAACACACACGAGAGAAACATTTTTGTATGAATTCAGCCGTTTCGACCAAGCTTTCCGGAATTCCTTCATAGTAAGAAACGATCAATACAGAAATGGGAGAAACGTCGAACCCTTAGTGTGATTCAGTATTATTGAATTTCACGGTGAGACGAATCCACCAAGACTTTAAAGACTGTTTGGGAGCTCGAAGATTACCCGAAAAGTGAGCTGAAACGTCGGAATTCTTTCAATAACATTCCTCTCCTGTGTCTTCTACTTGTTATTTACTTTTCCTAACTATTCCAATATTTTCATTTCATCATTAGCTCTACTAATTTGATTTTTTAATTTAAATCAACAAAAAAGACATTCAAAATGATAAGAAATGTTATGCTAGTTGGATCTGATTACTTTCAGATTTTAAGAAAAAATAAATATACATAACCGTCAAAACATTTATCATATCTCTACGCCTAAATTAGTGTGATTAACCTACAGAAAATAGGTGTTTTTGGAATCCAATAAAAATAATAGGCCTAATCCACAACCTAATTGAGCTTCAGACAGAATCTTCATCTCCTTTAAAAAGAATTTTTATGAGAAGAAAACCAGTTGCTTTCCGAAAGAGAGAAGTAAAAAGCGGTCAAAATAAAACATACAGGAGATGAACAATGTTGATTGAATTCCAACGTTTCGACTCAGCTTTTCGGAATTCCTTCATGGTAAGAAACGATCAATAAAGAAGTGGAAGAAACGTCCAACCCTGAAGAGGAGAGATACTTTTTAAAGTATGACTACAGTTCACGGTCAGAAGAACCCACCACGGCTTTAAGGATGGTTTCATACCACGAAGATCTTCTGAAAAGTGAGCTGGAACGTCGGAATCCAGTCAATAAAGTTCCTCTCCTGTATGTTTCATTTTGATACACTCCTGGACAAGAAAAAGTTTACAGTTGATTTTTCATGCCTTATTATTGATATAAAACTTTGTATGTTTTCACTACTTTTGTTAACAATTGAATATGATATGAAATATAAACATCCTTTGTTTGATATAAATTCCCACCAGTGGGAGAAGCTGTTGTTGTAAAGAGGATAGAACATTGCGCAAACTGAGACAAATAAATGTGTACACTTATTTATTTTAGTTAATAACAATTATTAATAATTTTACTGATCACATTTCTTTTCTTATACTTCCAACGATATTTGAATCATATGAAGACACAGAATTTTCAAAAGATCTAGCTTTTTCTGAGTTCCTACCTTCGCTTCTCTTTGGACGCCACCCCGCAGGTCCTCGTCGGAATGTTGGGCTCCTTTTGAGTTACCTTCATCCCATATATATTACCAGATGTCCTCGATTGGACTCGGGTCTTGAAATGAGAGGGTCGTTTTGTTATCCAGGTTTCGGTCTCTTGGAAACTATTCATTCCTACAATTGATTTGTCGCAGGGAGTAATATCTGCAAAAAAATCTTTGTCTGAAAATAATGAAGATGTTAGTGACTTCATCACATCCCTAATCATTGATAAATAATTTCGCCTATTTATCATTCCAACAAGCGTTACAATCAAGAAAGCTCGGAAAGCAGTTATTTTTATCCTATAATTGGCGTCGTGGTTTGTGGAGAAAGAAAACCTTCACTAATTGTCGTGACTGAAATCTTTTTTGGAAGGTAAATAGTCGAAATTATTTATCAATGGGAAGTAATGAAGCCATTAACATCTTCGTTATTTCTAGGCAGAGATTTTTTTTTTTAGATATTGCTACCTGCCACAAATCAAAGGTAAGAATGGACAGTTTTTAGGAGATCGAAAACAGGATAACAAAACGGGCCTCCCATTTGAAGACCAGATTCCCATCGAGAGGATTTGCAAATGTCTCTCGGATGAAGTTAACTCTAAAGGAGCCTAAGACTCCGATGAGGACCTGTGGGATGGCGTCCAAAGAGAAGCGAAAGTTGTAACTAAGAAAAAGCAATATCTTTTGAAAATTCTAGATCTTAATATGAATAAAATATTGTTAAAACAGCACGAAAAGAAATGGGATTAGTAAAATTTTTAATAATCGTTATTAAATTAAGAAGATAAGTGTACACTTTTATCTGTATTAGTTGGCATTATGGTCGATCCTCTCTACTACAACAGCTCTTCCACCTTGTTGGTATATACATAAAACAAAGCATGTATAAGTTTTATTTCATATTCAATTGTTAATAATTGTATTAAAAAAATTAAAAGTTTATTACGAGAAGGCATAAAAAAATCTACTGCACATTTTTACTTCTTCAGGAGTGTTGGATCTTCACTTTTCTATCTCTCAGAATTTTTTTTCATCATTAGCTCAATTAAGTTAATTATTTAATTAATTAAATTTTTATTGAAACAAAACTACTAAAACAAAACATATAAATGTATTCCATTTATAGATTTTATTTATTTATTAATACATAACAACAACTGCAGTACCTTAAAGAATATAATTGATTTTACAATTACAAAAGTGATGGTTATATTTGTATAATGTATATTACTTTATTAAATGAATGTATCTGTAGTAAAAAGATGAATAATTGATTTTTAATAGAAATTGAATATTTTGGCTTCCATGTAAACAGAGAATTCTTAAAATTCAATTAAACTGAACTCCAGACGGAACTTTTCATCTCTATTAAAAATAATTTATATAGGTGAAGATCTAGTTACCTTCTAGAAAAGTGGATACGAAAAAAGAGATGAAAACAAAACACAAATGAGAGGAACCTTGTTGATTGAATTCCGACGTTTCGACACAGCTTTTCGGAATTCCTTCATGGTACAAATCAATCAATAAAGAAGCAGAATAAACGTCCAACCCTGAAGAGCAGAAATAATTTTTTAAGTATAACTAAAGTTCACGGTCAATCGAACCCACCACGACGTTGAAGATTGTTTCGTACCACGAAGATTTTTCGAAAAGTGTGCTAAAACGTCGGAATCCATTCAAGAATGTTCCTTTCTTCTGTGTATAATTTTTATCGTTTCATTCCTCTCCGATTTCCCAGATATTCAATAAGTCTTAAGTTGTTGTAAAGTAATTATTTACTTCATTAACTTTACTCTAGTAAAATTTGTTTGTAGGAGAGTTTTATAAGTGAACATAATGTGATCTATAACAGAAAATGTATATTTTGGGTTCCTTGCAAACAGAGACTGCTCAGAGTGAAGTATGATTTAGAAAATAATCAAATGAAAATATTAGAAGTTTGAAGAAAAAATCGGACTGGAAAAAAGGTAAAGACACTGGAGAGGATTATTACTAAATGTATCCTGATGTTTTAACGTCGCTTTTCGGAATACCTTTATTGGACAAGAGAATTAACAAAGAAGTAGAAGAAACGTCGAATCCTGAAGAGCAGACATACCGTTCTTCAGTATGACCACAGTTAACGGTCAGACGAATCCACCAAGACTTTAAAGATTGTTTTGGTAGCACGAAGATTTTCCGAAAAGATAGCTGAAACGTAGGAATTCGTTTAACAACATACCTCTCCTGTGTCTTTTATTTTATTATTTTCTGTTCCCTACCATTCCAATATTTTCATCCTATCATTAGCTCAAGTAATTTGAATTTTTCAATTCAATATAAAAATAATACCATCAAAATATGACGGACGCTCTTCGGATCTTTTTACATTGAGATTTTTAGATAAAATAAAAATACATTACCGTCAAAACATTTAACATATGCCTTAACCCCTAAATATGAGCGACTAGCGTATCAGTATAAAATGGAAAAGCTTAGTGCACAATCTAATCGAGCTTCAGACAGAATCTTCATCTCCATTAATATGAATGTTTAGAGACGAAGCTCTAGTTAGTTTCTGGGAACAGAAAGAAAGGAAAAACGGTCAAAATAAAACACACAGGAGAAGAACATAGTTGATTGAATTCCGACGTTTCAACGCAGCTTTTCGGAATTCCTTCATGATAGGAAACAACCAATAAAGCAGTGGAAAGAGCACCCAGCCCAGAAGAGCAGACATACTGTTCATCAGTACGACTGCAATTCACGGTCAGGCGAACCCACCACAACTTTAAAGATTGTTTCCTACCACGAAGATCTTCCAAAAAGTGAGCTGAAACGTCGGAATCCAGTCAATAAAGTTCCTCTCCTGTATGTCTATTTTTGATACACTCCCAGAAAAGAAAAAGTTTACAGTTGATTTTTTCATGCCTTCTTATTGATATCAAACTTTTTATGTTTTTACTACAATTGTTAACAATTGAATATGAAAGGAAATATAAACATGCTTCGTTTGATATAAATTTCCACAAGTGGGAGAAGCTGTTATTGTAAAGAGGATCGACCATAATGCGAACCGAGACAGATAAAAGTGTGGACTTATTTATTTTAGTTAATAACAATTATTAACAATTTTGCTGATCACGTTTCTTTTCTTATACTTCCAACGATAGTTGAATCATATGAAGACATAGAATTTTCAAAAGATCTAGCTTTTTCTGAGTTCCTACCTTCGCTTCCTTTTGGACGCCATCCCGCAGGTCCTCGTCGGAATGTTGGGCTCCTTTTGAGTTAACTTCATCCGTGATATATTTCCAGATGTTCTCGATGGGACTCGGGTCTTGAAATGAGAGGGCCGTTTTGTTATCCTGCTTTCGGTCTCTTGGAAACTATTCATTCCTACAATTGATTTGTCGCAGGGAGTAATATCTGCAAAAAAATCTTTTTCTGAAAGTAATGAAGATGTTAGTGACTTCATCACATCCCAAATCATTGATAAATAATTTCGCCTATTTATCATTCCAACAAGTGTTACAATCAAGAAAGCTGTGAAATATTTTATTTTTATCCTATAATTGGCGTCGTGGTATGTGGAGGAAGAAAACCTTCATCAATGGGAAGTAATGAAGCCATTAACATCTTCGTTATTTCTAGGCAGAGATTTTTTTTTTTAGATATTGCTACCTGCCACAAATCAAAGGTAAGAATGGACAGTTTTTAGGAGACCGAAAACAGGATAACAAAACGGCTCTCCCATTTGAAGACCAAAATACCATCGAGAGCATTTGGAAATGTCTCTCGGATGAAGTTAACTCTAAAGGAGCCCAAGACTCCTATGAGGACCTGTGGGACGGCGTCCAAAGAGAAGCGAGAGTTGTAACTCAGGAAAAGCAATATCTTTTGAAAATTCTAGATCTTTATGTGAATAAAATATTGTTAAAATTGCAAGAAAAGAAATGTGGTCAGTAAATTTTAAATTATTGTTATTAAATAAAATAAATAAGTGTACACTTTTACCCGTCTCGGTTCGCATTATGGTCAATCCTCTCTACTACAACAGCTCTTCCACCTTGTGGGTATCTACATAAAACAAAACATGTATACGTTTTATTTCATATTCAATTGTTAATAATTGTATTAAAAAAATTAAAAGTTTATCACGAGAAGGCATAAAAAAATCTACTGCACATTTTTACTTCTTCAGGAGTGTTGGATCTTCACACTTCTATCTCTCAGATTTTTTTTTCATCATTAGCTCAAGTAAGTTAATTATTTAATAATTTAAATTTTTATTGAAACAAAACATCTAAATATATACATGTATACAATTTATAGACTTTATTTATTTATTAATACATGACAACAACTGCAGTACCTTAAAGATTATAATTGATTTTACAATTATAAAAGTGATGGTTATATTTTTATAATGTATATTACTTTATTAAATGAATGTATCTGTAGTAAAACGATGAATAATTGATTTTTAATAGAAATTGAATATTTTGGCTTCCATGTAAACCGATAATTCTTAAAATTCAATTAAACTGAAATCCAGACGGAACTTTTCATCTCTATTAAAAATAATTTATATAGGCGAAGATCTAGTTACCTTCTAGAAAAGTGGAGACGAAAAAAAAGATGAAAACAAAACACAAATGAGAGGAACCTAGTTGATTGAATTCCGACGTTTCGACACAGCTTTTCGGAATTCCTTCATGGTACAAAGCAATCAATAAAGAAGCGGAATAAACGTCCAACCCTGAAGAGCAGAAATACTTTTTTAAGTATGACTAAAGTTCACGGTCAATCGAACCCACCACGAGGTTGAAGATTGTTTCGTACCACGAAGATTTTTCGAAAAGTGTGCTAAAACGTCGGAATCCATTCAAGAATGTTCTGTGTATAATTTTTATCGTTTCATTCCTCTCCGATTTCCCAGATATTCAATAAGTCATAAGCTCTTGGAAAGTAATTATTTACTTCATTAACTTTACTCTAGTAAAATTTGTTTGTAGGAGAGTTTTATAAGTGAACATAATGTGATCTATAACAGAAAATGTATATTTTGGGTTCCTTGCAAATAGAGACTGCTCAGAGTGAAGTATGATTTAGAAAATAATCAAATGAAAATATTAGAAGTTTGAAGAAAAAATCGGACTGGAAAAAAGGTAAAGACACTGGAGAGGATTATTACTAAATGTATCCTGATGTTTTAACGTCGCTTTTCGGAATACCTTTATTGGACAAGAGAATTAACAAAGAAGTAGAAGAAACGTCGAATCCTGAAGAGCAGACATACCGTTCTTCAGTATGACTACAGTTAACGGTCAGACGAATCCACCAAGACTTTAAAGATTGTTTTGGTAGCACGAAGATTTTCCGAAAAGTTAGCTGAAACGTAGGAATTCGTTTAACAACATTCCTCTCCTGTGTCTTTTATTTTATTATTTTCTGTTCCCTACCATTCCAATATTTTCATTCTATCATTAGCTCAAGTAATTTGAATTATTTAATTCAATATAAAAATAATACCATCAAAATATGACGGACGCTCTTCGGATCTTTTTACATTGAGATTTTTAGATAAAATAAAAATACATTACCGTCAAAACATTTAACATATGCCTTAACCCCTAGATATGTGCGACTAGCCTAAAGAAAATTTTATATTTTCATTTTTACGAAATTACAGAAAATAGTATTTTTGGAATCCGTATAAAAAAAATAGGCCTAACCCACAACCTAATTGAGCTTCAGACAGAATCTTCATCTCCTTTAAAAAGAATTTTATGTGAAGAAGAACCAGTTGCTTTCCGAGAAAGAGGAGCAAAAAGCGGTCAAAATAAAACATACAGGAGATGAACAATGTTGATTGAATTCCAACGTTTCGACTCAGCTTATCGGAATTCCTTCTTGGTAAGAAACGATCAATAAACAAGTGAAAGAAACGTCCAACCCTGAAGAGGAGACATACTTTTTAAAGTATGACTACAGTTCACGGTCAGGTGAACCCACCACAACTATAAAGATTGTTTCCTACCACGAAGATCTTCCGAAAAGTGAGCTGAAACGTCGGAATCCAGTCAATAAAGTTCCTCTCCTGTATGTCTCATTTTGATACACTCCCGAACAAGAAAAAGTTTACAGTTGATTTTTTCATGCCTTCTTATTGATATCAAACTTTTTATGTTTTTACTACAATTGTTAACAATTGAGTATGAAAGGAAATATAAACATGCTTTGTTTGATATTAATTCCCACAATTGGGAGAAGCTGTTGTTGTGAAGAGGATAGACCATAATGCCAACTGAGACAGATAAAAGTGTACACTTATTTATTTTAGTTAATAACAATTATTAACAATTTTGCTGATCACGTTTCTTTTCTTATACTTCCAACGATATTTTATTCATATGAAGACACAGAATTTTCAAAAGATCTAGCTTTTTTTGAGTTCCTACCTTCGCTTCCTTTTGGACGCCATCCCGCAGGTCCTCGTCGGAATGTTGGGCTCCTTTTGAGTTAACTTTATCCGAGATATATTTCCAGATGTTCTCGATGGGACTCGGGTCTCGAAATGAGAGGGCCGTTTTGTTATCCTGCTTTCGGTCTCATGGAAACCATTCATTCATACAATTGATGTGTCGCAGGGAGTAATATCTAAAAAAAAATCTTTGTCTGAAAATAATGAAGATGTTAGTGACTTCATCACATCCCTAATCGTTGATAAATAATTTCGCCTATTTATCATTCCAACAAGCGTTACAATCAAGAAAGCTGTGAAAGATTTTATTTTTATCCTATAATTGGCGTCGTGGTTTGTGGAGGAAGAAAACCTTCACTAATTGTCGTGACTGAAATCTTTTTTGGAAGGCTAAATAGTCGAAATTATTTATCAATGGGAAGTAATGAAGCCATTAACATCTTCGTTATTTCTAGGCAGAGATTTTTTTTTTTAGATATTGCAACCTGCCACAAATCAAAGGTAAGAATGGACAGTTTTTAGGAGACCGAAAATAGGATAACAAAACGGGCCTCCCATTTGAAGACCAAAATACCATCGAGAGCATTTGCAAATGTCTCTCGGATGAACTTAACTCTAAAGGAGCCCAAGACTCCGATGAGGACCTGTGGGATGGCGTCCAAAGAGAAGCGAAGGTTGTAACAAAGAAAAAGCAATATCTTTTGAAAATTCTAGATCTTAATATGATTCAAATATTTTTGGAAGTATAAGAAAAGAAACGTGATCAGCAAAATTGTTAATAATTGTTATTAAATTAAAAAGATAAGTGTACACTTTTATCTGTATTAGTTGGCATTATGGCCGATCCTGTCTACGACAACAGCTTCTCCCACTTGTGGGTATTTACATCAAACAAAGCATGTATAAATTTTATTTCACATTCAACAATTGTAATAAAAAAGTAAACAGTTTGATATCAACGAGAAGGTATGAAAAAATCTACTGCACATTTTTACTTCTTCAGGAATGTCGTATCTTCACCTTTCTATCTCTCAGAATTTTATCTCATCATTAGCTCAAATAAGTCAATTATTTAATTTTTATTGAAACCATAATTTTCTGAAATGGAATTAATGCCAACAAGTGCTAATTTAAATGATAATGGGGTAATCTAATTTATTTTTAACAGAAATACC
This sequence comes from Troilus luridus, assembly GCA_964056705.1. Taxonomy (NCBI): domain Eukaryota; kingdom Metazoa; phylum Arthropoda; class Insecta; order Hemiptera; family Pentatomidae; genus Troilus; species Troilus luridus. The sequence continues at coordinate 101,439,957 of OZ057416.1, read as the reverse complement.
TAAAATGTACTTCTTCTTCTTTCGCAACACCCCTTTGTACCTCTCACCGAAGAGGAGCGTTTAGCCATTTGGAGGCTATTCGCTGAGTTTCTCTGAATCAAATGTACTTTCTTACAGGCGATTAGCCAGCAAGAAAAGCCCCGTATCCTCGGGACAACTGTTGTTTGTTTGTACCCTACAAACTTGTGTTTTCCTAGGGAAGGTGACCCTGGGTTGTGTACTGTACATGAGCTTACATCAGAATAATTGTCGAGTGTACTCTGTGTAGTGTGTGTAGCCGTGTACTGAACTCGGGAGTGCGGGGGTTCGTTAATCCCCTCCAGCCTGGCACATAGATAGTCCCTGTCGACAAATATACTTCTTCTTCCTATATTCATCTTTCGGGTGGACCGTGTCGTGTCGGTGCTACTCTTTATGCCAGAAGAAAAATATAGGAAGAATATCAACGACCATGGAAACCTATGTGAACAATATACCTACTTCTTAGTGTGATATTTTTAGAATTTTTTTTTTATAAACAAAATAGCTAAATATATAAAATAATTCCCTGTATAATTTTTTTTTATTGATTAACAAATGAGAAAACTGCAGTACCTTAAAGAATATAATTGATTTTACAATTACAAAAGTAATGGTTATATTTTTATAATGTATATTTCTTTATTAAATGAATGTATCTGTAGTGAAACGATGAATAATTGATTTTTAATAGAAATTGAATATTTTGGCTTCCATGTAAACAGAGAATTCTTAAAATTCAATTAAACTGAACTCCAGACGGAACTTTTCATCTCTATTAAAAATAATTTATATAGGCGAAGATCTAGTTACCTTCTAGAAAAGTGGAGACGAAAAAAAAGATGAAAACAAAACACAAATGAGAGGAACCTAGTTGATTGAATTCCGACGTTTCGAAACAGCTTTTCGGAATTCCTTCACGGTACAAAGCAATCAATAAAGAAGCGGAATAAACGTCCAACCCTGAAGAGCAGAAATACTTTTTTAAGTATGACTAAAGTTCACGGTCAATCGAACCCACCACGACGTTGAAGATTGTTTCGTACCACGAAGATTTTTCGAAAAGTGTGCTAAAACGTCGGAATCCATTGAAGAATCTTCCTCTCTTCTGTGTATTATTTTTATCGTTTCGTTCCTCTCTAATTTCCCAGATATTCATTAAATCATAAGCTCTTGTAAAATAATTATTTATTTCATTAACTTTACGCTAGTAAAATTTGTTTGTAGGAGAGTTTTAAAAGTGAACATAATGTGATCTATAACAGAAAATGTATATTTTGGGTTCCTTGCAAATAGAGACTGCTCAGAGTGAAATTTGATCTAGAAAAAAATCAAATGAAAATATTAGAAGTTTGAAGAAAAAATCGGACTGGAAAAAAAGGTAAAGACACTGGAGAGGATTATTACTAAACGTATCCTGATGTTTTAACGTCGCTTTTCGGAATACCTTTATGCTACATGAGAATCAACAAAGAAGTAGAAGAAACGTCAAATCCTGAAGAGCAGACATACCGTTCTTCAGGATGACTACAGTTAACGGTCAGACGAATCCACCAAGACTTTAAAGATTGTTTCCTACCTCGAAGATCTTCTGAAAAGTTAGCTGAAAAGTCGGAATCCAGTCAATAATGTTCCTCTCCAGTGTCTTTTACTTTGATATTTTATGTTCCTTACCTTCCCAATATTTTCATTCTATCATTAGCTCAAGTAATTTCAATTTTTTAATTCAATATAAAAATAATACCATGTAAATATGACGCTCTTTGGATCTTTTTACATTGACATTTTTAGATAAAATAAAATACATTACCGTCAAAACATTTAACATATGCCTTAACCCCTAAATATGTGCGACTAGCCTAAAGAAAATTTTATATTTTCGTATCAGTATAAAATTGGAAAGCTTAGTGCACAATTTAATCGAGCTTCACACAGAATCTTCATCTCCATTAATATGAATGTTTAGAGACAAAGCTCTAGTTACTTTCTGGGACAGAAAGAAAGGAAAACGGTCAAAACAAAACACACAGGAGAAGAACATAGTTGATTGAATTCCGACGTTTCAACGCAGCTTTTCGGAATTCCATCATGATAAGAAACAACCAATGAAGCAGTGGAAAGAACACCCAACCCTGAAGAGCAGACATACTGTTCATCAGTATGACTGCAATTCACGGTCAGGGGAACCCACCACAACTTTAAAGATTGTTTCCTACCACGAAGATCTTCCAAAAAGTGAGCTGAAACGTCGGGATCCAGTCAATAAAGTTCCTCTCCTGTATGTCTATTTTTGATACACTCCCAGAAAAGAAAAAGTTTACAGGTGATTTTTCATGCCTTCTTATTTATATCAGACTTTTTATGTTTTTACTACAATTGTTGACAATTGAATATGAAATGAAATATAAACATCCTTTGTTTGATATAAATTCACACTACAGGGGGAAGATGTTGTTGTAAAGAGGATAGAACATAATGCGAACCAAGACAGATAAAAGTGTACACTTATTTATTTTAGTTAATAACAATTATTAACAATTTTGCTGATCACGTTTCTTTTCTTATAGTTCCAACGATATTTGAATCATACGAAGACACAGAACTTTCAAAAGATCTAGCTTTTTCTGAGATACTAGCTTCGCTTCCTTTTGGACGCCATCCCGCAGGTCTTCTTCGGAATGTTGGGCTCCTTTTGAGTTAACTTCATCACAGATACATTTGCAGATGTTCTCGATGGGACTCGGGGCTTGAAATGAGAGGGCCGTTTTGTTATCCAGCTTTCGGTCTCTTGGAAACTATTCATTCCTACAATTAATTTGTCGCAGGGAGTAATATCTGCAAAAAAATCTTTGTCTGAAAATAATGAAGATGTTAGTGACTTCATCACATCCCTAATCATTGATAAATAATTTCGCCTATTTATCATTCCAACAAGCGTTACAATCAAGAAAGCTCGGAAAGCAGTTATTTTTATCCTATAATTGGCGTCGTGGTTTGTGGAGGAAGAAAACCTTCACTAATTGTCGTGACTGAAATCTTTTTTGGAAGGCTAAATAGTCGAAATTATTTATCAATGGGAAGTAATGAAGCCATTAACATCTTCGTTATTTCTAGGCAGAGATTTTTTTTTTTTAGATATTGCTACCTGCCACAAATCAAAGGTAAGAATGGACAGTTTATAGGAGATCGAAAACAGTATAACAAAACGGGCCTCCCATTTGAAGACCAGATTCCCAACGAGAGCATTTGGAAATGTCTCTCGGATGAAGTTAACTCTAAAGGAGCCTAAGACTCCGATGAGGACCTGTGGGATGGCGTCCAAAGAGAAGCGAAGGTTGTAACAAAGAAAAAGCAATATCTTTTGAAAATTCTAGATCTTAATATGATTCAAATATTTTTGGAAGTATAAGAAAAGAAACGTGATCAGCAAAATTGTTAATAATTGTTATTAAATTAAAAAGATAAGTGTACACTTTTATCTGTATTAGTTGGCATTATGGTCGTTCCTGTCTACGACAACAGCTTCTCCCACTTGTGGGTATTTACATCAAACAAAGCATGTATACATTTTATTTCACATTCAACAATTGTAATAAAAAAGTAAACAGTTTGATATCAACGAGAAGGTATGAAAAAATCTACTGCACATTTTTACTTCTTCAGGAATGTCGTATCTTCACCTTTCTATGTCTCAGAATTTTATCTCATCATTAGCTCAAGAAGGTTAATTATTTAATTTTTATTGAAACCATAATTTTCTGAAATTGAATTAATGCCAACAAGTACTAATTTAAATGATAATGGTGTAATCAAATTTATTTTTACCAGAAATACCTAAAATGCACTTCTTCTTCTTTCGCAACACCCCTTTGTGCCTCTCACCGAAGAGGAGCATTTAGCCATTTTGAGGCTGTTCGCTGAGTTTCTCTGAATCAAATGTACTTTCTTAAAAGAGATTAGCCCAGTAAGAAAGGCCCCGTATCCTCGGGACAACTGTTGCTTGGTTGTACCCTACAAACTTGGGTCTTCCCAGGGAAGGTGGCCCTTAGGTGTGTACTGTACGTGGCCTTATGTCAGAATAATTGTCAAGTGTAATGTTGTGTAGTGTGTGTAGCCGTGTACTGAACTCGGGAGTCCGGGGGTTCGTTAATCCCCTCCAGCCTGGAACATAGACCAATCCCTTCGGAAAATGTACTTCTTCTTATATTCTTCTTTCGGGATGGTTCGTGTGATGTCGGAACTCCTGCTTATACCAAAAGAACAAAATAAGAAGAATATCAACGACCATGTGAACAATATATGAACTTCTTACTTTGATATTTTTAGATTTTTTTTTTAAATAAAGAAAACAGCTAAATATATAAATGTATTCCCTCTATAAATTTTATTTATTTATTAATACATGACAACAACTGCAGTACCTTAAAGAATTTAATTGATTTTAGAATTACAAAAGTAATCATTATATTTATATAATGTATATTTCTTTATTAAATACGTGTATTTGTTATGAAACAATGAATAATTGATTTTTAATGGAAATTGAATATTTTGGCTTCCGTGTAAATATTTTGTAGAAAAAATAAATATACATTACCATCAAAACATTTATCATACCTCTACGCCCAAATTAGTGTGATTAACTTACAAAAAATTGTTTTTTTTGGGATCCGTATATAAGAATAGGCCTAATCCACAATCTAATTGAGCTTCAGACATAATCTTCAACTCCTTTAAAAAGAATTTTTATGAGAAGAAAACCAGTTGCTTTCCGAAAGAGAGAAGTAAAAAAGCGGTCAAAATAAAACATACAGGAGATGAACAATGTTGATTGAATTCCAACTTTTCGACTCAGCTTTTCGGAATTCCTTCACGGTAAGAAACGATCAATTAAGAAGTGGAAGAAACGTCCAACCCTGAAGAGGAGACATACTTTTTAAAGTATGACTACAGTTCACGGTCAGAAGAACCCACCACGGCTTTAAGGATGGTTTCATACCACGAAGATCTTCTGAAAAGTGAGCTGGAACGTCGGAATCCAGTCAATAAAGTTCCTCTCCTGTATGTTTCATTTTGATACACTCCTGGACAAGAAAAAGTTTACAGTTGATTTTTCATGCCTTATTATTGATATAAAACTTTGTATGTTTTCACTACTTTTGTTAACAATTGAATATGATATGAAATATAAACATCCTTTGTTTGATATAAATTCCCACCAGTGGGAGAAGCTGTTGTTGTAAAGAGGATAGAACATTGCGCAAACTGAGACAAATAAAAGTGTACACTTATTTATTTTATTTAATAACAATTATTAACAATTTTACTGATCATGTTTCTTTTCTATTACATCCAACGACATTTTATTCATATGAAGACACAGAACTTTTAAAAGATCTTGGTTTTTCTGAGTTCCTACCTTCGCTTCCTTTTGGACGCGATCCCGCAGGTCCTCGTCGGAATGTTGGGCTCCTTTTGAGTTAACTTCATCCGAGTGACATTTCGAAAGGTTCTCGATAGGGCTAGGGTATGGAAATGAGAGGGGCGTTTTGTTATCCTACTTTCGGTCTCCTGGAATCCGTTCATTCCTACAATTGATGTGTCGCAGGCAGTAATATCTGGAAAAAAATCTTTGTCTGAAAATAATGAAGATGTTAGTGACTTCATCACATCCCAAATCGTTAAATAATTTTGCCTATTTATCATTCCAACAAGCGTTACAATCAAGAAACTTGTGAAAGCTTTTATTTTTATCCTATAATTGGCGTCGTGGTTTGTGGAGGAAGAAAACCTTCACCAATTGTCGTGACTAAAATGTTTTTTGGAAGGGTAAATAGTCGATATTATTTAGCAATGGGAAGTAATGAAGCCATTAACATCTTCGTTATTTCTAGGCAGAGATTTTTTTTTTAGATATTGCTACCTGCCACAAATCAAAGGTAAGAATGGACAGTTTTTAGGAGACCGAAAACAGGATAACAAAACGGCTCTCCCATTTGAAGACCAAAATACCATCGAGAGCATTTGGAAATGTCTCTAGGATCCAGCTAACTCTAAAGGAGCCCAAGATTCGGAAGAGGACAAGTGGGACGGCGTCCAAAGAGAAGCGAGAGTTGTAACTCAGGAAAACCAATATCTTTTGAAAATTCTAGATCTTTATGTGAATAAAATATTGTTAAAATTGAAAGAAAAGAAATGTGGTCAGTAAATTTTTAATAATTGCTATTAAATAAAATAAATAAGTGTACACTTTTATCCATCTCGGTTCGCATTATGGTCAATCCTCTCTACTACAACAGCACTTCCACCTTGTTGGTATATACATAAAACAAAGCATGTATACGTTTTATTTCATATTCAATTGTTAATAATTGTATTAAAAAAATTAAAAGTTTATTACGAGAAGGCATAAAAAAATCTACTGCACATTTTTACTTCTTCAGGAGTGTTGGATCTTCACACTTCTATCTCTCAGATATTTTTTTCATCATTAGCTCAAGTAAGTTAATTATTTAATTAATTAAATTTTTATTGATACAAAACTACTAAAACAAAACATCTAAATATATAAATGTATTCCATTTATAGATTTTATTTATTTATTAATACAAAACAACAACTGCAGTACCTTAAACAATATAAATGAATGTATCTGTAGTAAAACGATGAATAATTGATTTTTAATAAAAATTGAATATTTTGGCTTCCATGTAAACAGAGAATTCTTAAAATTCAATTAAACTGATCTCCAGAGGGAACTTTTCATCTCCATTAAAAATAATTTATATAGGCGAAGATCTAGTTACCTTCTAGAAAAGTGGATACGAAAAAAAAGATGAAAACAAAACACAAAGGAGAGGAACGTAGTTGGTTGAATTCCGACGTTTCGACACAGCTTTTCGGAATTCCTGCATGGCACAAAGCAATCAATAAAGAAGCGGAATAAACGTCCAACCCTGAAGAGCAGAAATACTTTTTTAAGTATGACTAAAGTTCACGGTCAATCGAACCCACCACGACGTTGAAGATTGTTTTGTACCACGAAGAATTTTCGAAAAGTGTGCTAAAACGTCGGAATCCATTCAAGAATGTTCTGTGTATAATTTTTATCGTTTCATTCCTCTCCGATTTCCCAGATATTCAATAAGTCATAAGCTCTTGTAAAGTAATTATTTACTTCATTAACTTTACTCTAGTAAAATTTGTTTGTAGGAGAGTTTTATAAGTGAACATAATGTGATCTATAACAGAAAATGTATATTTTGGGTTCCTTGCAAATAGAGACTGCTCAGAGTGAAGTATGATTTAGAAAATAATCAAATGAAAATATTAGAAGTTTGAAGAAAAAATCGGACTGGAAAAAAGGTAAAGACACTGGAGAGGATTATTACTAAATGTATCCTGATGTTTTAACGTCGCTTTTCGGAATACCTTTATGGTACAAGAGAATTAACAAAGAAGTAGAAGAAACGTCGAATCCTGAAGAGCACACATACCGTTCTTCAGTATGACTACAGTTAACGGTCAGACGAATCCACCAAGACTTTAAAGATTGTTTTGGTAGCACGAAGATTTTCCGAAAAGTTAGCTGAAACGTAGGAATTCGTTTAACAACATTCCTCTCCTGTGTCTTTTATTTTATTATTTTCTGTTCCCTACCATTCCAATATTTTCATTCTATCATTAGCTCAAGTAATTTGAATTATTTAATTCAATATAAAAATAATACCATCAAAATATGACGGACGCTCTTCGGATCTTTTTACATTGAGATTTTTAGATAAAATAAAAATACATTACCGTCAAAACATTTAACATATGCCTTAACCCCTAGATATGTGCGACTAGCCTAAAGAAAATTTTATATTTTCGTTTTTACGAAATTACAGAAAATAGTATTTTTGTAATCCGTATAAAAAGAATAGGCCTAACCCACAACCTAATTGAGCTTCAGACAGAATCTTCATCTGCTTTAAAAAGAATTTTATGTGAAGAAGAACCAGTTGCTTTCCGAGAAAGAGGAGCAAAAAGCGGTCAAAATAAAACATACAGTAGATGAACAATGTTGATTGAATTCCAACGTTTCGACTCAGCTTTTCGGAATTCCTTCTTGGTAAGAAACGATCAATAAACAAGTGAAAGAAACGTCCAACCCTGAAGAGGAGACATACTTTTTAAAGTATGACTACAGTTCACGGTCAGGTGAACCCACCACAACTTTAAAGATTGTTTCCTACCACGAAGATCTTCCGAAAAGTGAGCTGAAACGTCGGGATCCAGTCAATAAAGTTCCTCTCCTGTATGTCTCATTTTGATACACTCCCGAACAAGAAAAAGTTTACAGTTGATTTTTTCATGCCTTCTTATTGATATCAAACTTTTTATGTTTTTACTACAATTGTTAACAATTGAGTATGAAAGGAAATATAAACATGCTTTGTTTGATATTAATTCCCACAATTGGGAGAAGCTGTTGTTGTGAAGAGGATAGACCATAATGCGAACCAAGACAGATAAAAGTGTACACTTAATTATTTTAGTTAATAACAATTATTAACAATTTTGCTGATCACGTTTCTTTTCTTATACTTCCAACGATAGTTGAATCATATGAAGACATAGAATTTTCAAAAGATCTAGCTTTTTCTGAGTTCCTACCTTCGCTTCCTTTTGGACGCCATCCCGCAGGTCCTCGTCGGAATGTTGGGCTCCTTTTGAGTTAACTTTATCCGAGATATATTTCCAGATGTTCTCGATGGGACTCGGGTCTCGAAATGAGAGGGCCGTTTTGTAATCCTGCTTTCGGTCTCTTGGAAACCATTCATTCATACAATTGATGTGTCGCAGGGAGTAATATCTGCAAAAAAATCTTTGTCTGAAAATAATGAAGATGTTAGTGACTTCATCACATCCCTAATCGTTGATAAATAATTTCGCCTATCTATCATTCCAACAAGCGTTACAATCAAGAGAGCTGTGAATGATTTTATTTTTATCCTATAATTAGCGTCGTGGTTTGTGGAGGAAGAAAACCTTCACTAATTGTCGTGACTGAAATCTTTTTTGGAAGGCTAAATAGTCGAAATTATTTATCAATGGGAAGTAATGAAGCCATTAACATCTTCGTTATTTCTAGGCAGAGATTTTTTTTTTTATATATTGCTACCTGCCACAAATCAAAAGTAAGAATGGACAGTTTTTAGGAGATCGAAAACAGGATAACAAAACGGGCCTCCCATTTGAAGAACAAAATACCATCGAGAGCATTTGCAAATGTCTCTCGGATGAACTTAACTCTAAAGGAGCCCAAGACTCCGATGAGGACCTGTGGGATGGCGTCCAAAGAGAAGCAAAGGTTGTAACAAAGAAAAAGCAATATCTTTTGAAAATTCTAGATCTTAATATGATTCAAATATTGTTGGAAGTATAAGAAAAGAAACGTGATCAGCAAAATTGTTAATAATTGTTATTAAATTAAAAAGATAAGTGTACACTTTTATCTGTCTCAGTTGGCAATATGGTCGATCCTGTCTACGACAACAGCTTCTCCCACCTGTGGGTATTTACATCAAACCAAGCATGTATAAATTTTATTTCATATTCAACAGTTGTAATAAAAAAGTAAACAGTTTGATATCAACGAGAAGGCATGAAAAAATCTACTGCACATTTTTACTTCTTCAGGAATGTCGTATCTTCACCTTTCTATCTCTCAGAATTTTATCTCATCATTAGCTCAAGAAGGTTAATTATTTAATTTTTATTGAAACCATAATTTTCTGAAATAGAATTAATGCCAACAAGTGCTAATTTAAATGATAATGGTGTAATCAAATTTATTTTTACCAGAAATACCTAAAATGCACTTCTTCTTCTTTCGCAACACCCCTTTGTGCCTCTCACCGAAGAGGAGCATTTAGCCATTTTGAGGCTGTTCGCTGAGTTTCTCTGAATCAAATGTACTTTCTTAAAAGAGATTAGCCCAGTAAGAAAGGCTCCGTATCCTCGGGACAACTGTTGCTTGGTTGTACCCTACAAACTTGGGTCTTCCCAGGGAAGGTGGCCCTTAGGTGTGTACTGTACGTGGCCTTATGTCAGAATAATTGTCAAGTGTAATGTTGTGTAGTGTGTGTAGCCGTGTACTGAACTCGGGAGTCCGGGGGTTCGTTAATCCCCTCCAGCCTGGAACATAGACCAATCCCTTCGGAAAATGTACTTCTTCTTATATTCTTCTTTCGGGATGGTTCGTGTGATGTCGGAACTCCTGCTTATACCAAAAGAACAAAATAAGAAGAATATCAACGACCATGTGAACAATATATGAACTTCTTACTTTGATATTTTTAGATTTTTTTTTTAAATAAAGAAAACAGCTAAATATATAAATGTATTCCCTCTATAAATTTTATTTATTTATTAATACATGACAACAACTGCAGTACCTTAAAGAATATAATTGATTTTACAATTACAAAAGTAATCATTATATTTATATAATGTATATTTCTTTATTAAATACGTGTAATAGTTATGAAACAATGAATAATTGATTTTTAATGGAAATTGAATATTTTGGCTTCCGTGTAAATATTTTGTAGAAAAAATAAATATACATTACCATCAAAACATTTATCATACCTCTACGCCCAAATTAGTGTGATTAACTTACAAAAAATTGTTTTTTTTGGGATCCGTATATAAGAATAGGCCTAATCCACAATCTAATTGAGCTTCAGACATAATCTTCAACTCCTTTAAAAAGAATTTTTATGAGAAGAAAACCAGTTGCTTTCCGAAAGAGAGAAGTAAAAAAGCGGTCAAAATAAAACATACAGGAGATGAACAATGTTGATTGAATTCCAACGTTTCGACTCAGCTTTTCGGAATTCCTTCACGGTAAGAAACGATCAATTAAGAAGTGGAAGAAACGTCCAACCCTGAAGAGGAGACATACTTTTTAAAGTATGACTACAGTTCACGGTCAGAAGAACCCACCACGGCTTTAAGGATGGTTTCATACCACGAAGATCTTCCAAAAAGTGAGGTGAAACGTCGGGATCCAGTCAATAAAGTTCCTCTCCTGTATGTTCCATTTTGATACACTCCCGGACAAGAAAAAGTTTACAGTTGATATTTTCATGCCTTCTTATTGATATCAAACTTTTTATGTTTTTACTACAATTGTTAACAATTGAATATGAAAGGAAATATAAACATGCTTTGTTTGACATAAATTCCCACCAGTGGGGGAAGATGTTATTGTAAAGAGGAAAGAACATAGCGCAAACTGAGACAAATAAAAGTGTACACTTATTTATTTTATTTAATAACAATTATTAACAATTTTACTGATCATGTTTCTTTTCTATTACATCCAACGACATTTTATTCATATGAAGACACAGAACTTTTAAAAGATCTTGGTTTTTCTGAGTTCCTACCTTCGCTTCCTTTTGGACGCGATCCCGCAGGTCCTCGTCGGAATGTTGGGCTCCTTTTGAGTTAACTTCATCCGAGTGACATTTCGAAAGGTTCTCGATAGGGCTAGGGTATGGAAATGAGAGGGGCGTTTTGTTATCCTACTTTCGGTCTCCTGGAATCCGTTCATTCCTACAATTGATGTGTCGCAGGCAGTAATATCTGGAAAAAAATCTTTGTCTGAAAATAATGAAGATGTTAGTGACTTCATCACATCCCAAATCATTGATAAATAATTTCGCCTATTTATCATTCCAACAAGCGTTACAATCATGAAAGCTCGGAAAGCTGTTACTTTAATCTATAATTCGCGTCATGGTTTGTGGAGGAAGAAAACCTTCACGAATTGTCGTGACTCAAAGGTTTTTTTTAAGGGTAAATAGTCGTAATTATTTATCAATGTTTTTTTATCAATGGGAAGTAATGAAGCCATTAACCTCTTCGTTATTTCTAGCCAGAGATTTTTTTGTTAGATATTGCTACCTGCCACAAATCAAAGGTAAGAATGGACAGTTTTTACAGGATAACAAAACGCGCCTCCCATTTGAAGACCAAAATACCATCGAGAGCATTTGGAAATGTCTCTAGGATGCAGTTAACTCTGAAGGAGCCCAAGATTCCGAAGAGGACCTGTGGGACGGCGTCCAAAGAAAAGCGAGAGTTGTAACTCAGGAAAAGCAATATCTTTTGAAAATTCTAGAACTTTATGTCTATAAAATATTGTTAAAATTTCAAGAAAACAAATGTGATCAGTAAATTTTTTAATTATTGTTATTAAATAAAATAAATAAGTGTACACTTTTATCCATCTCGGTTCGCATTATGGTCAATCCTCTCTACTACAACAGCTCTTCCACCTTGAGGGTATCTACATAAAACAAAGCATGTATACGTTTTATTTCATATTCAATTATTAATAATTGTATTAAAAGAATTAAAAGTTTATTACGAGAAGGCATAAAAAAAACTACTGCACATTTTTACTTCTTCAGGAGTGTTGGATCTTCACACTTCTATCTCTCAGAATTTTTTTTCATCATTAGCTCAAGTAAGTTAATTATTTAATTAATTAAATTTTTATTGAAACAAAACTACTAAAACAAAACATCTAAATATATAAATGTTTTCAATTTATAGACTTTATTTATTTATTAATACATGACAACAACTGCAGTACCTTAAAGAATATAATTGATTTTACAATTACAAAAGTGATGCTTATATTTTTATAATGTATATTACTTTATTAAATGAATGTATCTGTAGTAAAACGATAAATAATTGATTTTTAATAGAAATTAAATATATTGGCTTCCATGTAAACAGATTATTCTTGAAATTCAATAAAATTCAACTTCAGACGGAACTTTTCATCTCCATTAAAAAGAATTTACATAGGCGAAGATCTAGTACCTTCTAGAAAAGTGGAGACGAAAAAAAAGATGAAAACAAAACACAAAGGAGAGGAACATAGTTGATTGAGTTCCGACGTTTCGACACAGCTTTTCGGAATACCTGCATGGCACAAAGCAATCAATAAAGAAGCGGAATAAACGTCCAACCCTGAAGAGCAGAAATACTTTTTTAAGTATGACTAAAGTTCACGGTCAATCGAACCCACCACGACGTTGAAGATTGTTTTGGTAGCACGAAGATTTTCCGAAAAGTTAGCTGAAACGTAGGAATTCGTTTAACAACATTCCTCTCCTGTGTCTTTTATTTTATTATTTTCTGTTCCCTACCATTCCAATATTTTTATTCTTTCATTAGCTCAAGTAATTTGAATTTTTTAATTCAATATAAAAATAATACCATGAAAATATGACGCTCTTTGGATCTTTTTACATTGAGATTTTTAGATAAAATAAAATACATTACCGTCAAAAAATTTAACATATGCCTTAACCCCTAAATATGTGCGACTAGCCTAAAGAAAATTTTATATTTCCGTATCAGTATAAAATGGGAAAGCTTAGTGCACAATCTAATCGAGCTTCAGACAGAATCTTCATCTCCATTAATATGAATGTTTAGAGACGAAGCTCTAGTTACTTTCTGGGAACAGAAAGAAAGGAAAAACGTTCAAAATAAAACACACAGGAGAAGAACATAGTTGATTGAATTCCGACGTTTCAACGCAGCTTTTCGGAATTCCTTCATCATAGGAAACAACCAATAAAGCAGTGGAAGGAACCTCCAACCCTGAAGAGCAGACATACTGTTCATCAGTATGACTGCAATTCACGGTCAGGCGAACCCACCACAACTTTAAAGATTGTTTCCTACCACGAAGATCTTCCGAAAAGTGAGCTGAAACGTCGGAATCCAGTCAATAATGTTCCTCTCCTGTCTGTTTCATTCTGTCCGTTTCTCCTCTCTTCCATCTTTCAGAATCTATTTTCATCATTAGCTCAAGTAATTTAAATAGTTAATCAATTTAATTTTTACCTGAACCGTAATTTTCTGAAATTCATTTTCTTCATAATATTATAGGTAATATTGAAAATAGAACAGGTCATAGTATTCATAATAGAAAAGGTAAATACGACTGTTAAAAGTGTCTACTTAAGAAAGGGCGATCATGTTTGTATTCCCGATTCTTCTAATCTATATTCTAATCCTAATATTTATCTTTAAATTATTAAACTATGCTCCTTATTATGTCACAAACAAACTCATCCATCATGATCTTAATATCCCATATGTCACTGATTTGGCCCAAACTAGATACCTATCCTTCCATGACAAGCTTCATACAAACTTGAATCCGCTAGTCTCTCAACTTGCTTCCCATACTATTCCTGATAACCCTCCGAGGCGTCTGAAAAGAAGATGGCCTCGAGACCATCTACTATAGAACTTTATTGGAGTACTACCGATGGGTAGTTTCTCCACAAGTCTTTTTCGTGTCATAATGTACATATCAGCAGATTTACTTGTTATAATAATATTATAGTTGTTAATATCAATAAATTAATTTTTTTTAAAAATCATTAAACTAATTTGCCATCTACATATAGGATATATTCCTTTTACCATGGAGAATAAATTTGGTTAATATCCAAACACACCTGAGGGCGACAACTAGTCCTGACACCACTTAGAGGGATCGATTCCCGCTTGATATTCAGGATTGCGCTTCCAGGAGTTGAGGCAGCTTTGCAACTTCTGATTAGGGCCTCCGCCTCTTCTGCACTTTCTCGGGAGTACTCAGTTTAGACGTGACGTTGATGAACTATAAAGTACATATCAATGAGGAATTACGTGACAATATCATTAAGGCAATAATTTTGGTTTATTTAGCAGTTTAATATTTTTAATCATGATCGAGAGGCTGGCCCAATACATCAACCCCCAACCTGGAGGAGCAGGGTTTTGATTTTAGGGTCTCCTTCCCTAGACAAGTTACCTCTTCCACGGTTTTGAGCCTTCTCTGCCATCATAGATCATTTAGCTATACCCAGGGTGCACCACTTGGAGGCGGCCTACACTACACCCCTAATAATAAAAATATATTTCAACAACGACAGTTTATAATATATTTTTTTATCCAAAGGGTTTCCTCAAATAAAGGTTGCCAACAAGCAAACATTTCCTTTAATTCTTTTTTCCATTGTTAGGGCGCCGTAAGGGTAACAGGGATTGCACCCTTGGACAGCTTTCCCTAATGGAACTAATCTCTGATAGGCTGCTGCCTTAATCTGACTCAGATAATTTTTCTTTACAGAAAATTAACTACCAAGTTAAATCTTGAATTGTAAAATCAAATAAATAAATGGACGTCAGATATAATACCAATTGCTAATTTTTTGAAACTTTTAAATTGAAGAAATAAAACAAACAAACAAGAAAAAACAAAACAAGAAATACATCAAATTACTTACAAAAAAAGAAAATGAAAATACATTAAGATTTGGTTAAATACAATAAACCATATGATACAAAAAAAAAATGAATTTATACAATAATTAAGTTTAATTGTGCTTTTAAAATGAAATAAAAATGTCTATAATACCCTGGTCAGGTGGGTTTCTTGATAGAAGTGCTGGTCAGGCGGGTTTCTTGATAGAAGTTCCCTCCTGGTTTAAACGCAATTAAAACACTGATAAACAACTATATGATTGGTGTAAACTGCACCGCGCGGGTCGCGATGGAACAAAGAAGTTGACTGCTGTAAGTTAGGTCCGTGAGGTACGCTAGACAAGACAACAATGACGACTGTTGTAGGGTAGGTCCATAAAGTACGCTAGCCGAGACAACATGATGACTAGAGACTTTTTTCTAATAAAAATAAAGAAAGTCTCACAGCTGTTTTCGATTAAATCACTCTTAAATTCAAACAAATATTACGTTGAAGTATTTTTACAGCTGATTTATTTTAATTGAAATTAAATTAATAAAAAATACAAAATAATTGAAACTAAACAAAATTATCAAATATGAACATGTTATTTTAAAAAAACTGAGCGGCCGTAACACCATTTTGTTTTATCCTGTATATCTTCCTACCTCAGACCATGACCGTGTATACTTTCCTCAATCCCTTGTATTAATGTATTTCGTGGATTTCCTCGCCGGTTCCTACCTTCAGCAATTGAAAATTAAAGTGGGCATTCTTTCTTCCTTCATTCTTCTGAGATGACCATATTATTCTATTATTTTTGTATCTATATTTTGGAGGACGTTCTTTTGAGTTTGGATCCGTTCTCTAATTTCGCCACTAGTCCTTGCTAGCCTGGATACTCTGGCAGCTCACCTCCAACAGTCCATCTCAGTACTCGCAGCGCTTATCGTCCATGTCTCTGCCCCATATAGCAATATGCTTTAAATTATGAACTTCTTGGTATCTTTCGTCACATTATTGCTCCAAAAGACCAAGTTAAGCATACCAATTGCTTTGCGGGTTACATTAATCTTTTTTTGTTTATTTCCATTCCTGTATATTATGGTGCACAGATATTTAAAATTATCCACTATTTTTACTACATTTCCTTCAACAACAAGGTCCTCCTGATAATTTATTATATTATAATTAATATTTTATAGTTTTTCAAAGGTAACTCGATGGCGTGAACAATATGTAATGGAATGGATTTGGTTTCTGTAAGATAAAAACAATAGCTGGAATATATTTTGTTGTAATGTTCTATCCTAAAGATTACTAGAACTATTTATACTGAACTCGATCTAAGGATATAGGTAGTATGTTTGTGTGTTAGTGTCGGATTTCGATATATCGATTCTTCTGTGTATGTGAGGTCTATCATTCTACTGGAGGCAACTTACACAAATCTGGTGCAGTAGTGAAGACCCTACTCTGTCCTTTAATCAGAAATCTCTTTCATAATGCCTTTTAATAAAAAATGTTTTGAGAAAGTAACATAATTCCTGATGACATGAAAAGCTGTGTATTTAGATAAACTTCATGCTATCCATGAATCCGAAAAATACTTCTGAATTGAGCCCTATAAGAAAGATTATAGTCGGTAGCAAAAGCATCATATGGCTTCAGTCTGCCTTATCCGGAATCAGCCTGCCTTATCCGGAGGTCTGAATTGACCATATTTCTACTTATTTTAATAAATTGATCAAAAAAATCCTATTATAATTAACGATATCTGAGCGATCCTCTGCAGTTCTTCTCCATCTTCGAGCCACCGTAACCTGGGTCTACCTCTTCCCCTTCTATCGACCTGCCGTCCCTCCATCATCTCCCAAGGTAGTCTTTCCTGATCCCTTCGATGATTCCCAACCATCTTATTCTCCATCTTTTCATATAGGAGACTAAATCGGGGTCTTTATACCGATCTCTAAGTTCTTTTATATTTTTTATCCTAGATTCTCCTCTCCCAAGCGTCAACGTAACTCTCTTGCTCATTGGTCGGAGAAAGGTCTTATATAGTTTGATCTCTCGGGATATATTTCGATTTAACAATATAAAGTTGATAAATGGTATGGGCCTGAATCATTGTTTATTCATTTAACGCCACTTTGTATTTTTATCTGCTTATCGGACGATGGTACAGTGGGAGTCCTAACTAGTTGCTTATCCAGGTAATATTTGGATAGACATGTTTAAGAAGGTTCGAGCTCCCATTTTACGTTCTTTTCGAAGGACAACATAACTATGGACATTTTACTTTCTTTAGAAAGGCCACCTGGCTGCAAACCTTGAGTACATTATTCTATTATGCTAACCATATGTATATATATAAAACTTATATTATTATATTAGTTATTGATTTTTTAAAGTTTTAAATAGTTTTATTTGAAAAGAAAAGATATGTCCTGGACCGGGACTAGAACACGGATATTTGAAAAGAAAAGATATGTCCAGGACCGGGACTCGAACCCGGGTTGAAAAGAAAAGGTATGTCCAAGTTAGACATATGTTGATATGTAAGAAGAAATGATGTGTTCCTGGGTTCGAGTCCCGGTCCTGGACATATTTTCTGGACATATCCTGGACATCTTTTCAAACCAAAATATTTAAATATAAAACTTATACTGTTTAGAGTTTCCAGAACAGCGTTTAACTTGATTAAAATAGGCAATGTGTAATCATTTTCTTGTTTTTATGCACATTGCATCACATTTCACCTTCAGTGGCGTTTCCATGGTGACATCAAACAAAAGCCTACCAACGCGGTTGATTAGGTGATTGGCAACAAAAGGGCGCGAGTTACGGAACACGTTCCGCGTAGGTACAGAGTGTGGTCTCTGCGGCTGTTGGAGAGGAACACAAATTCCTTTATAGGAAAGTTTATCCCAAGTTCATAACTGTCTGCAACTCCCTAATTCTGTTCATAGAGAGTTATGTTATTATCGACTTAGCAGGTTGTATATTTGGCTGTTAACAAGGGCGCATCCCTATTCGACTAATGTCAGTTACCACCTCCGCCATTCTCCTTTCCGAGTCTGTCTCCGGGATAATTAGCCCCTTCGTAATCAGTAACATTTATGGCTACAACTTAATTACTTCAATTAAGTTCAGATGATGTGGACTAATGTGATATTGTATGTTGATTATCTATCCTAATTGCTTTTGATTGCGTACAGTCTCACTCGCAGTTACCCAAATATAAAACAATTCTTCTCTTACCTGAATACCAAAGTTAATTATCAGAAAATCAACGAAAAAAACTCATTCTTCCACTATTCGCAATGCAGATAATATACATTTTAAGAGTACTGATTATAACTAAAATATTTGAGAGATCAGAGATATAATAATATTAATAATTCAAATTACATACTGAATTTTGGGTTCTTTTAAACTGTGGGATTCCATGAGACGATCTTGCTAGGGATGATCTTTGATAGCATACCAACATATTATACCCAAGGTCCTAATCCTAGGAGCCTGTGCGGTGCCAGGCACTCGTTAAAGATCCCTAGCCTAATTATAACTTGATATGAGACATTTAGAACTCCCACAGTCCGATAGGCCATAGCAACATAAAGTGACATTAAATCAACAAATAGACAATCCTTGTTGGGTTTTTTATATGTTAGGTGGTTAAATCTCTTGGGAATGGAAAAAATATCCAGGTAATGTAGATTAATTTTTTTTTCTCTTCATATTTTCATCCACACTTGTCAAATACAAATAATTGACAATCAGCAAGTTGGGTGATAGGAAAATAATACAGAATGACATGAAAGGCATGAAGAAGAACAGTAGCGAGCGGTGCCTCTCCATTGGCTTGCTTTAATTTCCTATAGTAATAGATACCTCATACACGTTATTTTTAGTCTCCTCCTAGTGTTCACAGGTATGGAGTCGTGGCCATTTGTATCAATGGGTTTGGGTGTTCATGTAGTTTTTCTTAAAAGCGTTTGTAGTATGTTCGTCAACCGTTTGTATTTTTAAAGCCGTATACAATGTTTTGTTATTGACTTACCATGGTGATAAATCAAAGTACTTTTGACTGAAAATTTGAAGTCGTTTTCTGTGAGTCTGTTTCTGATGCCGTAAATTTGCATATGCCCAAACCGGTTTTAGTAAGTAAGTGTACGTGTTAAATTTCTGGCCAATATAATGTGGATTTCCCTCTTACCCATAATGGGCAAGATCCTCGAAAAGCTCATACTAAAACGTCTGTATCCCATCCTAGATAGTAACCACATAATCCCAGACCACCAGTTTGGTTTCCGAACATCCCATTCCACTATCCAGCAATGTCATCGTGTGGTGGATGTTGTCTCCTCTGCATTGGAGCGTAGATTGTACTGCACGGGAGCCTTTCTCGATGTAGAACAGGCGTTTGATCGAGTCTGGCACCCAGGTCTCTTTTACAAAATCCGACAATTCCTTCCTCCTATATACTTTTTAATCATTCGCTCCTTTCTAACTGGCAGAACATTTAAAGTAAATCATAATGGTTCCTACTCTTCTCTCTATCCCCAGTCTGCTGGTGTTCCTCAAGGTAGCATCCTCGGTCCTATCCTCAACACAGTATATACAGCTGACATTCCAACCCATCCTAAAACCTTCATCTCCACGTATGCTGATGACACATGTGTGTTATCAGTTAATAACGACCCATATATTGCATCCCAATCCCTACAATCACATTTATCAAGCCTCGAAGAATGGTGTCGGAATTGGAGAATTAAAATCAATTCTAACAAATCCCATCAAATTCCTTTGCCTGTCCTACTGTATCCTTTAATAGTACTCCACTTATCCCTGTTGAACAGATTCGCTACCTAGGACTCAACTTAGACAAACGTCTTACTTGGAACCCTCACATAAGACTGAAAATACAAGAAACAGCTAGATTCGGACTACTTCAACACATACTAGACAAACGCTCAAAGCTTCGGATCAATTACAAAATACTTATTTATGTGACTGTTTTAAGACCTATATGGACTTACGGAATTGAACTATGGGGCTCCACCAAGCCATCAAATTCCTCTCGTATTCAATCCTTCCAATCCAAAATCCTTCGCAAAATCCTAAACGCTCCTTATTTTGTCACAAATAAAACCATCCATAAAGACCTTAACGTTCCATATGTTGCCGATTTAGCCCATTCCAGATACCTATCATTCCATAATAAACTCCAGCCCCATCCAAACCAACTAGTTTCAATCCTTGCATCCAATTCCATCCCGGACAATCCTCCTAGGCGTCTGAAGAGAAGATGGCCTCGGGACCTTTATATTATAGAAACGTTATTAGAGTGCTGCCAGTGGGTAGTGCCTCTACAGGTCCTTTCATGTATCTAGTTAGTCATATAGCCCTTGTACTAGATGTATATATTACAGTTGTACACTTCAATAAAATAATTTTTAAAAAAATATATATAATGGAGGAAAAACTCCAATAGCGAATACATTAATTTGAGTTTGTGATTGACGTTTCATCTTAATGTTAGGACGATTAAAATATTAAATGCAAAACTGGCTGTATAGTGGAGCAGAATAAGAAATAATATTGAATTTTAATGGTGTTAATTTAAATTTAATAGTACTAACGGAGTAGACTCTTGTTCGCCTAACGGCGGACCAACCCCTATTTTACAAATGGTACATTTGTTCACTTAATTGTACTACAGAAGGTACCTAACGTTTTAGTAGAGATGCTCCGATATTATTCTAGAAATTTAAGTTCAATGTAGTACTTATTTTGTAACTCTCCCCTCCTAGTGAGCCCTATAAAAATATAAGTGCCCACTTAGTATTTTTTATTCTGAGTATATACTGAGAATTTTGTATTTAAAAAAATTATGAATATTTATCTTAATTTTAGATTTGTTTTATAGATAAAAAGTTTATAAGAATAATGTCACTGTACCCTTCTTATTGATATAAAATTACTGAAATTTTATTGGAAGAAGATGCAGCTTGTTTTTTTTTTATATCAGTACATTTAAATTTTTTTCCATTTAAACTCAAATAGAATGATATATTATGTATAGCATCTTAAAGAAGTCAGAAACAGTGGGCTTTGTGATTTGCCAACTTAAAAGTCATCTATAATTGAACTGATCGAGCAGGAGATTGAAATGAACATAATTTGTTAATTAAAATTAATAACATAATATGGAATGACATTAAAGAATCAATAAAAATTAAAAATGTCTGTATACTTTAATTTCTATCGCATTTTAGTCTTTCTAAGATAAACTTCATTTTTTTTTTCTAAATTTCGAACAAACAGCTTCATATTTTTTTTTAAATCATAAAAAAATAGTTTTATCCTATAATTATCTCATGCATGGTATAACAGACAGGATCTTTTACAGTAAAAATACGGCGAGGGGTTTGTGCAATGAATCGAGCCAATTTACAAAAGCATTGTAATTTTTCAATAGATACCTCTTTTCTTTATTCTTTGTTATTTTTTTTTTAATCTACAAAACCTTCGACCTAAAACACCGTTAGCGCCTAGCTAAAAAAGGCGTGATTCAGTTTAAATGAAAATTGTTAACTTCTTTTTTTTTTTTTTTTTTATTTATTTCTTCTTTTTTTTATAGTGCTTAAACCATATATATATATATATATATATATATATATATATATATATATATATATATATATATATATGTAAGTGTGTATGTGTGTAAAATAGTTGGTGAATAATAGTAATAATGTAAGCTTTGTGTAACCTACACCTGTTAGTTAAGTATAAGTTTTATTTTGCAACATATGCTTTATTTATATTTAGTCTTTTATTTTTTTTGTTTATAATTGTTACTTCATTTCATTCTGACATTCTAATGAAACACCATCAATTCAGTTTATTCAGGTATAATTGTGTTTTCTAATTGTATTTTTGTATTAATTTTTGATATTTGTTACTTACTTTATGTTTTGTTAATACATTTTCAGACATTGGGATATTTTAAACTGTGATTACTCTTTATATATAGAATACAGAATTACATAAACTGAATTGATGATGTTTCATTAGAATATCAGAATGAAATGAAGTAACAATTACAAACAAAAAAATAAAAGACTAAATATAAATAAAACATATGTTACAAAATAAAACTTATACTTAACTAACAGGTGTAGGTTACACAAAGCTTACATTATTACTATTATGCTCACAAACTATTTTACATATATATTTAATTACCAGTTTATCTTTATCACTTAGAAATTTATAAGGTTTGGAACATGTTTTTAGTGTGCTATTTACTTGCTGATTTTGTGTTCGACCAACATTGACTGTATAACTTCTTTAATTTAAGCACTCATATTTTGATTCCGAACATCGATTTGTGAATAATTGGGTTTCTTTAATTTCTTTTTTGTAGAGGTTTACGAAGGTGGTCTGAAAAGTTTCCGACCTAACAAAAATACAACATATTTTTTCTCATTTTTTTCAACATGGTCTAATTGTAACTCTAAACACTTATCCTAGCGATGCTGCCATCTCTGTAACACGTTTTTTATTGATTTTCTTTTTCTGCAAATGTGGCCGTTTTTCCACAAGTTTTGCCTTCAGTTTGTCAAGTAATGATGCGTAGTATGCTATTAAAATGGTTTTTCCTTTTTGAAGATAATCGATTAAAATAACTCCATGACTGTCCCAAAAAACAGTCGCAATCACTTTCCCAGCCGAGAAAACAGTTTTTGCTTATTTTGTATTCGGTTTCTCCTTTGCAGTCCACTTTTTGGACTGTATTTTTGTTTCGGGCGTGTAATGGTGTAGCCAAGTTTCATCTATAGTAATTAATAGGCACCAAAACTCGGATTTATTGCGCCAAAAGAGCGTTGGAAATGTTCATTCTAGCAAACGCGGCACCCAACGTGTGGACAGCTTTCTCATATCTAAATGTTGATTTGATATGTACCAAACACGTTCTTTTGACATGTTCGTAACCTCTGCTATCTCTCTCACTTTAATTCGGCGCTCGTCTAGCACCATTTGGTGGAAATTGGCGATGTTCGGCAGAAACTTTTCAGACCACCCTCGTATGTTTTCTGTATTATGTTCCATCTAAGAATGTCCATGCGAAAGGACTTTAAAAAATTAATAAACAATTTACCATATCTCCTATTGATATACTAATGTCACGCACTCCCCATACTAACTGGACCTCAGCAATTGCAGGACCTTTGATCTAAAGGACCAGTTGTATAATTACCAATGGCCATGTTGTATTCCTGATGCACTCACTTGTGTATGGATTGAAGATTGTTAATTATTTTACAATGTGTATATAAGTATACACTGTCTTCGGGCCCTGGTGGTAATGAGGGATTTTGGTATTAACTAAAATAAGCCTAGCTAATAAGCGTGTGAAAGAGTCTCGTGTTTCAGGAAAGCAGGAAAGGAAAACTTCCTTAGTACATAGAACATCGCCCGAACTTAAAATTACTTAAAATTTATGTTAAGAGTAATATTCAACTTATAATAAGCCGGTGAAATCGATTGGATAAAAGTGTTTTGACAATGAGGAAATTTTCCGGCTCTATAATATTATGTTATTATAAACATTATATTTTAAGAATTTCTTTTGTTTGGGATTAAGAGCACTGTGTTTGATCTATACTGAAGTGAATTGAAAACCTCTATAGACGCGTTTAGTGACTTTTAGTAGAGAAAAAACTTGAAAGTTCGCGTCAGCGACATGGGCGAGACTGGTGACATCTAGCGGCTTATGCATGAGTTAAACAATTTGTTTCGAATTTCAATTGACTAAAGCTTAGAATTCCATAGATATAAGAATAAGAATAATAATCTAAAATGTTGTTTAATAGTCTAATTCATACTAATAATAATACGGATGTGATTAAAATATAATTATGATTAATATTGTATTTTTAATAGTATTAGAATAATTTTATTTCCTTGTTGACCACTTCGGATCACGTTACAAACTTTTTTTTCTTCTGCTGAAATTAGTATAACTAATGCCCAAATTGTTAGCCTTAACAGGAGTAGAAAAGGATTTTAAACACAATAAAAAAAATAAAAAATATGAAATGCAACAGTCTTGTATATCCTTTTTCACCGGATTTTCATAACGTTCAGAAAAATGAAACATTACACCGACCCTTGTCTGGGTCAGGATGAATTAATGCAAATGACCTAGAAAAGAAAAGAAAAAAGAAAAAACAGGAAAATATATACGGGCAATCAAATTTTAAATCCTGGCAGGATGTTGGAGGCTAGTACCAATTTATACGGCGAGGCAGAAAGAGGTCCTTAGGATTACGAGTATTAATTAACTCGCAGGATAACGAACGGACCAGCCCGCGCTAACTAATGTATCTCTGTCTTCCGCCCTTTATAATTGAGCGATTTATAAATCCCCGGGAAAGCAGTTTTCCTTAGCTTTTCCGGTCCCGATCAGAATGAACGATTGCCGGTCAGTCTCGTTAAGGATTCCTTTCCAGGATTCTTCTTTATATCCTTTGATCCTTATTGGGAGGATTACGGCTAAATCCGTTTGTGATTAATCTAAGGGCGATGAACTTGGGACGCTAAGAGTATAAGTATGTGTTTGATCTGTTAACCAGGATCGTCTTCGATGCCAATTATTTTCTACTTTTCTGACAGCAGAATTCATGCAAACCATTAGACTTTACATATTAATACATATATGTAAAATCTTATTCCAAACCTACACCACTACAATCCATAAAAAAAATCATAGGTATTTGGTTAGGACTGCATTGTTTCTTTCCCAACGGTTGTGTAGTTGTGTACTGTGAGATCATACTCATATTCCAAGTTCATACGCCAATCAAGGGTGTTCAGTTTATAGAAGTTGGATGAGCACAAGGAAGGTTTACGAATCCCAAATGTATGAACAACGAATGTTTACAGAATAAATAACTTCTGCTGTATTGCAAGGAATGCTGTATTGAAAACATAAAAAAAAAATATTTTTAAATATAATGTTTTCGGAAAGCGCTAAGTACTAGATAAAAAATTAGAACACAACGGTGTCGTTTATCAGCTTTATATCGATTTTAAAAAAGCTTATGATTCCGTCGAACGTCAGATTAAGTATAACGTATTAATTGAACAGGGTATACCAAAGAAATTAGTAAATTTGGTAAGGATGTGTATGAGCGAAACTTTCGACAAGGTTAGAATCGGTAAATTTTTTCGGAGAAGTTTGAGATTCGTTAAGGTTTAAAATAAAGTGATTCGCTATCACCTGTACTGTTCAATTTAACACTCGAGTACGTTATTATAAAGGTGATACACAACGAAAGAGGTTTTAATTTGAATATGAATAGTAAAATATCCGTGTTTGGGTTTGCGGACGATTTGTTACTGTTGGGTGAGGACGAAGAAACAATTAAGCTGAATACATACACGTTAATTAATGCTGCTAAGGAAATAGGGCTGGAAATAAATTCGGATAAGACTAAGTAAATGGTCAGTAGAAGGAAAGGGCGAAATTTTGGTGATATTGTTGTAGGAGGGAATAAGTTCGAATATGCGGAGATGTTATGGCGCAAATTGATTTAAATAAACTATTGTCCAAAGAAAAATGTTGTATTCTTATATTATACATCAACGGTAACATAATGCCAACTCCAAAACATAACCATAATATATATTGTAACATCAACGTAACACCACCAACGCTGAGCCGCAAAGATACGATAAGGTAAAAAATTAAATTTGGCAATTACTTGGCCATATAACCCACTTATACACATCCGTATGGAATGACGGTCCTCAGTTAAGTGAGGTCAGATAGGTAGAGACACCTGACGGACGAATTTAGCAAACAAAAGAATACTCGTTACAATGTTTAAGCACTTAGGGTCAATGGTAACTGGAATAATTCAAGAGGCAATAAAGGCGGGAAATGCTTGTTACTGTTCAGTCTCGAAATTACTAAGCTCGCGTCTTTTGTCCCGAAATCTAAAAATCATAATTTATAAAGCAATTATCCTCCCATCTCTTCTCTAAGGTTTTGAAACTTGGCAACTAATGGTGACAACGTCTCCAGGTATTCGAAAATAAGGCGTTACTTAGAATATTCTGTCCAAAAAAGTATGAGACCACTAGGGAATATAGGAGATTACATAACGCGGAATAGCGAAGCATGCATCCGGTAAATATTATTCAGGTGATAGCGTCGCGAAGATTAAGATGAACATGTAAATTTGCTGGGTTTAGTAACAAACAAATTCCTAAGATGTTAATAGGCGTTATACCGACTGGGAAGCGTCTGAGGGGAGACCGAGGCGTAGGTGGGAGGATTGCGTCAGGAGTGATTTAACGGGTTTGGGTATTGGTCCGTGGACAGGTCCGTATCGGCATCGAGCCTTCGGGTTCGTTAAGCCTTTTATTTATTTATTATTTATTTTACGGAAAGATTATTTTTTTAATACTTAAGTTTTAAACAATGTTTTAATGTTGAAATTATCGAATAAAAACTATCGGGTGTACCTAGGCCCTGAAAAACCACTATTGTCTCAATAT
This sequence comes from Troilus luridus, assembly GCA_964056705.1. NCBI lineage: Eukaryota > Metazoa > Arthropoda > Insecta > Hemiptera > Pentatomidae > Troilus > Troilus luridus. The sequence goes on along the minus strand of OZ057416.1, from coordinate 101,413,043 downwards.
TGTTATTTTTGTTTTGTAATTCTGAAATTGTATAAATTTTTTATGGTTATTTTCTGCCCAATGATTCGGTCTATTCTAGTACTCTTATCGCTGTATCTATTGGGTCGTTTAATATGAAATGTCTGCTTTTATTAATTCTAATATTCAAAGAGGAATTAGTGGGCTTTCTGTTCTTTACTAAGCTTATGTTTAGATAAGCTTCAAATATTATCGTATAAACACCCGATTTTCGTTTAACTTTTTATGGGTGTTTTTAAGTGGTTAACAAACACGGCAGCCCAGTAAGAAAGAAACATTAACACAGTCTCCGGGAAAGGGTAATTAGTTTCTATGTGATGGCAACTGCCAGCAATAATTCATTTCTCTCATCTATCTAGAGGAGAAACCTTTATATCCACTTCGTCCTGCAGGGATATTGACAGAATGCAACAAAAACTTGAAAAACAAAACAACCTACATTTGTTGTTTGGTTGTTTGTTAATCGGAGCAAGCAATTTGTAAATCAATGCTCTAACACAACAGTGCCATACTTTATGTTTCACAACAAACGGTAGATAAACTAAACGAGGTGGATTACGAAGTCCTCCCAGAACCATCTCCAACAGCTATCCATTTGTTCAGAAACTTCAACTTCCTTAAGGGTAAAATATGTGAAAATGAAACTCAAATCAAAAACTCATTTTCTGACTTTGTTTTATCACTATATTTTTATTTTCATTTCTGGGATTGAAATTTGATATCACGTTGGAAAAAATATATATAAAAAGAGGGTAAATATTTCGAATGCTTTGATTTCTCAAAGTTAGTGGACTAAATTACCTTTCCATTGAAAATGGATATTTTTTATTAAAAAATCTTACAGATTGAGGATTTGTAATATCCGCACCTCACCTTGAAGTCTTATACATTTTTTTTATACTATAGAGAAATAGTAAATGTATCAAGATGACATAAAAGGACTACTTAACATCCAGGAGGCTGCAGATAACGTTAGGAGCGAGACAGATGGAAGAGACGACAGCTATAAGGGCCTAAACCTCTTCCGATTTGCAATGAAATGGAACAATTATTCCGCCTTAACTCGACTGCTCCGAATTTAAATATTCTAATCATTAGACGCATTGATGGCGCAAGCTCTCTCCCTTCCCCTGCTTTATCTCTCTTCCTCCTTTATCTCCTTCTCCCGGCATAAACTTCTTGATAGTGGATTAGCCGTTTTGTATTCTCTCCTATCTCGAGGCAACTTTGTCCTCTTCGCTCTAACAGCTCATTGCTGTTCTCGAATCTGTAGGCTAAAATGTCTATACATTCACCAGCTGTTCAAATCACAATAATTGTGAAAATATAAAAGTACACAAAAGTGATAATTATAAACGCAAAACGCAATACCTGAGACACATAATTTGTGGAAATAAATATAGCTTATCACAACCGTTAATACAGGGAAATAATTGAGCTCTGCACACAGCTTTTAAGATCTGCCTTACCCAAAATTTGAATACAAAAAAACATGTACCACTATAACCCATGAAGTGGTTTTGGTTTAGTACTTGGTGGAGACTGTACTGTTTCTCGGACAACGGTTGTGCAGGGAGGTGATTTGTCCTAGATTACGCTCGACTACTCTATGGGGTCCTAGATCTCAAGGGATCCATCTCTGGCCGCTAACAGATTAAATAAAAGTCTGTATTTGAACCCAGGAATTTCGTCATAGCATCTCAGCGCTCTACCACTAAGCCACTCCACTCCCTAATTCATATCCAAATTCGAATAGCCTTGATTACGAACGACGTTTTGTTGATCTCAGACTGGACTAGGTCAACGGCCATGCAAGGAGGTGATTGGTCCGAAATCGCGCTCAACTACCAGATTTCCCCCGTGTACCAATAGAACCTTTATATAAGCTTGGTTAACCCCAGGAAGGCCAGTAGATCAAACAGGGTCTATCTGCGGCTGTTAACTGATTGGATAATTCATCTGTCACAGCAGGACTTGAAATCTGGAACTTGCAACTCAGCACTTTACAGACCGAGCTATCCCTAGGATAGAGGAAAGCGTTGCCGCCGTGGAGGCCATCACTCAACGCTATAGAAGTGTGGTGGTCTGTTCCGACACCAATTCGTGGAGCACGGCCTGGGGTTCGGTTCGCACAGACGCCAGAGGAAGAGTGGTGGATGAGACCGTGGCGAGGTGTCAGCTCATTGTGGTTAACGAGCCCTCTGGTCCCACATTCGTTGGAGCCAGGGGCCAGAGTTGGATCGACGTGACACTCGCCACGGCCACCATGGCGAGGCGCATAGCGGACTGGACCCTACGGTCTGACACGAGCTCCGACCACCGGGTCATTGCCTTCAGTATAGTAGAGGAGGAAGGCGAAGTCCTTCCAGTTGAGAAGGGCTACGTGACCCGTACGGCGAACTGGGGAGCTTTCTCCAGTGAACTGGAGGGAATACTGGTCGATAGAGAATGGGAAGAGATGGCCCCGTTGGAAGGCGAGTCAGTGATAGACCGCAGAGTAGCGGAGCTGACGGGCGCCATCACAGACGCGGCCAGTATGACCCTCCAGCGCCGCAGAGCGAGAGCGCGTCCGGTCCCATGGTGGACGCCTGCCCTGACGCTTCTCAAGAGGGAGTACTACAGGGCTAGGCGCAGGTACCAGGAGTGCAGGGACGAGGAGAGGAGAACTGCACTCCGAGACGAATCGAAAAGGAGCTATAGGGCATACCGAAACGGAGTGCGTCACCGGAAAAAGGAATCCTGGGACGAATTTATCGTCAAGGAGACTGAGAAGAATCCCTGGGGTATCCCGTACAGGGTGGCACTGGGCAAGGTGAAGCCGCTAACATTAATGGCGGCTCTCAGAGTGGGAGATGCCCAGGCAGTCACCCTGGAGGAGACGGTGAGTATGTATGTAGACTATACATACCCCAGGGATGATCCGTCCCAGGATACAGAAGAAGAAAGGATGGTGAGACGCACCACGGTGTGCCCTCCCGGTACCGAGTTTTGCCCACCATGGGATATATGGGACCTTCGCCTCGCCGTGGAAAGGCAGAGGATCGGCAGAGCCCCAGGACTTGATGAGATTGACGCCGCGATCCTGAGGAAAAGCGCCCCCCTCATTGAGGAGGACCTCCTGGGAATCTTCAATGAGTGTTTAGACCAGGGGTGGTTCCCGAGTAGGTGGAGGATCGCGGACCTGAGACTGCTCTACAAGGGAGGAGGTAAGGATAAAGAGGATCCCAAGGCATATAGACCAGTATGCCTCCTCCCGGTCCTCAGCAAGGTCCTGGAGAGTTTGATCGTCAATAGCCTGAAGCCGGTCATCGAAGCAAGCCATCCACGGCAATTCGGCTCGACCCGTGGCAAGGGAACTACAGATGCGCTGCTGAGGGTGCGCAGGGACGTGGAGGGTAAGGCGGAGAAGTATGTTATGCTTATAATGTTTGACATATCCTCCGCCTTCGACAGTGTATGGTGGCCCTGTGTACTTCAGCGGCTGCAGGAGTTCAACACCCCCAGTAACTTGTACTCCCTCATAAGTAGCTACCTCAGTGACAGGAGCGTTAGGATTAGAGGTAGCTACTACGAGGTCGAGAGAAGGATCGAGAGAGGATGCCCGCAGGGGTCGGTCCTGGGACCGGCCCTGTGGAAGCTCGTTTTTGACCCGTTGCTGGGGGAATTAGAACAGGAAGGGTTCCTTGCCACGGCCTACGTCGACGACCTGGCGGTCATCGTGGCGGAAAACAGCAGAGCCAGATTGAAGACACAAGCGGAGAGGTGCGCCGGTCTCGTAGCGGAATGGTGCGTGGGGAAAAAGCTGAGTATGGCCGCAGCCAAGACCCAGGCCATACTAATCAGAGGCTCCACAGACAGGGCTCACCCTGTCATACTAGATATCCAGGGAGAAAGGGTGAGGCTGGGTGAGGAGGTCAAGTACCTGGGCGTGAAGTTCAGGAGAGGCTTCGACGCCACCCCTCACCTAGCATACCTGAAAGATAGGGTGACCCTGTCGCTCAACGGCCTTTCAAGAATAGGGGGTGCATTTTGGGGCCTCAGGTACCCAGCAACGATGACCATTTATAAAGGCGTGGTCCTGGGTATCCTGAGGTATGCATCCCCAATGTGGAGCCGAAACCTCACGCAGCTACAGAGGAGGAGATTGGCCACCATCCAGAGACTGGCTCTGCTGCGAGTCACGAAGGCATACCGAACGGTGTCGCACGAGGCGGTGCAGGTGCTGGCGGGAGCGATGCCCCTGGACCTCGTCCTTAAGGAGGACGCCATGATTTACGAGGTGAAGAGGCAGGGGGTGGCGGCGCTCCCGGAGGGACTCCGAGAAAGGATCGGCGAGACCCCCAACAGATGGAGGAGGATTGTTAGGGAGGCCTCGATCGAGGAGTGGAACGGACGGTGGGTGGGAAGCCAGAAGGGCTCCACCTTGAGGAAGTTCTTCCCCACCGTCCAGTCGAGAATGACTGCGACATGGGTCCTCCCGGACTACTGGGTCTCGCAGATGCTGACAGGACATGGCGGGTTCCGGGGAAAGCTCAGCGAGCATAAGAGAGAAATCGACCCTCGGTGCCCTGCCTGTGGAGTCCCTGAGACAGCGGAGCATGTTATTGTTTCCTGCACCGCGATGGAAGGACACCGTGCCAGGTTGTCGCTGAAAACCGGGATCTTCGCCCTCGCCGAGGAAGACTTCCCCCGTTTGATGGAGGAAGGGAATTACCCCTTCTTCAAGGATTTTGTCTACGGGTGGAAGGAAGTGGTCGGGCCTGCGCATTTCACCATTAGTAGGATCCGGCCCCTCGGCGAGCCACCAGACGAGGTGCCAGCGCAGGAGGAGATAGAAGGAGACCGGACGGATGCAGACGGGACAGATGACCGGACGGATGCGGCGGACCTGTAGGGCTGGACAGCATCCGGACGGATGGAGACCCCCCAGGAGGCGTAAAGGTGCTGCCCCAACAGTAAGGTGCACATCCGTGCACCGGGCAGCACCACAGATTAAAAATTATTTATAATGTACCCTAAAAAATAAATGGTACCCCCCCCATTATTTTGTATAATTGAAATAAAAAAAAAAAAAAGATGATTTATTGGCAGTGGCAGGCGTGCGTAAACCCAACGCATCAACCCGTCACTGCCGAGAACCCCGTATGCCAGCAATGGCAGGAAGGGGCCCAAAAAAAAAAAAAAAAAAAAAAAAAAAAAAAAAAAAAAAAAAAAAAAAAAAAAAAAAAAAAAAAAAAAAAAAAAAAAAAAGACCGAGCTATCCCATTGCGCGGAAAAACAGATAGAGCTCACCCTATCACATTCCGTGTAAACGAGGATAGGATTCGGGCAAGTGAGGTTGTCACCTACCTCGGAGTAAGGATAGGAAGACACCTGGATGTGACCCCTCACTTGGACTACCTGGCGACAAGGGTGAGCCAGACAATGAACGGCCTTAGTCGGATTGGCGGAGCCTTTTGGGGCCTCAGGTACCCAGTCAGCATGACTATTTATAAAGGAGTCACCTTGGGTATCCTGAGGTACGCGTCTCCCTTCTGGGGCGTGAACCTCTCACAGCGGCAGAGAAGGAAGCTGGCAGCGGCACAGAGAACGGCTCTGCTACGAGTGACCAGGGCGTACCGCACAACTTCCCACGAGGCGGTGCAGATCCTGGCGGGAGGTATGCCTGATGACCTCCTGCTGGGTGAAGATGCTACAAAGCACGATGTTAAGAGAAGAGGCTTGGCAGCTCTTCCGGAGCGAATCCAGGAGAAGATCCGGGGAAACCCGAGCAGATGGCAGGAAGAGCTCAGGAGGGACTCATTGGCGGAGTGGAATGGACGGTGGGTGGCATCCGAAAAAGGGAGCACCCTTAGGAAGTACTTCCCCACCGTCGAGTCAAGATTAAGAGCCAAATGGGTCCTTCCTGATTACTGGATGTCACAGATCCTCACGGGGCACGGCGGGTTCAGATGGAAGCTGAGCCAGCACGGATATGACCTGGACCCCAACTGCCCCAGCTGTGGAGTTCCGGAAACTGCCGAGCATGTAGTAGCATCATGCACCGCATACGACGCCCTGCGCGCGAGGTTATCCACGCAAACCGGGATATATAACATCACCGAGGACGTGTTCCCTGAGCTTGTGGAGGAGGTTAACTACGCAAGGTTCAGGGAATACGTATACGGATGGAAGGAGGCCGTAGGTCCAGCCCACTTCCTGATCACCAGGAGGAGACCAGCACCGGGAAGACCACCGGACTGAGGTTGGCTGAGGATGAAAAAGGAAGAAGACGGCGGGAAGGATAAGGTGTAGCTCTAAGGTGCACAATCGTGCACCGGGCTACACCATAGTTCCAGCGGATTTTTTTTTTTATGAATAAATTATAAAAAACAGAATAAAAAAAATCCCGAAACAGTGTCTCCAGTGGTGTACCCCCACTGGAGACAAACCCTGTATGCCATTCTGGCAGGAAAGGGAGGAAAAAAAAAAAAAAAAGACCCAGCTATCCCGCCCACTTTTGTTATATCTTTGTGACCTATAAATATAATTAAATGTTTAATTAATGCTATTATATTATATTTGTATGCTAGAACTGTTTAGATATATCACTAGATAAATACATCATTGCTACAATTTGGTGTAAGTGCTGTTTTGTATATCGGGGAAATAAGTGTATTAGTTGATAGGTTTGTCGGACCGAGCGTTAGAATGTTATTTGTGACCTACATTCCCTGAATGGATTCGCTGTAAACATGGATGTGCCATATTTGTATGCTATTTACTTACTGCATAACTACCAAGATATATATATATATATATATATATATATATATATATATATATATATATATATATATATATATATATATATCAAGATTGTTTGTTCGACTTATATTGACCTATTTTATTTTTTTATTATTGATGACTTTATATTATTTACTTATTCTTTAAGAAAAATAAATAATCAATTATTTTTCCACAATTCTATCTCTCCCACTTCCCTTACCTCGAAGGATAAAGACTTAGCGGTGTAAGGCAAAGCGTCGATAGGAACCGACAAAAGAGTTTCCCTCAGCAACGATTTGTCTCAGACACTTCCAGCCCGACCTAGTTCGGATCCTGTAATCTTTATCACCTCAACCTTCCCTGAAAGGGAAAGAAAGGGGAAGTTTTAGGGAAGTCGACTGGGATATATGATACTTTACAGTGCTAATACATACAAATTTATGGTAGTCTAACTTTTAAACGTAACGAATCGCTCTGCTACAAACACAGGGTAAAAATAATGCTACATATCATTTATCAATGCTAGGAAAAAAACAGTAAAAAATTATTGGCGTTCTTCAATAACAACTACATAAATTGTGCCGTGCATTCATAAAAAATACCCATGAAAAAACTTTAAGTATTTAAAATTAAAAAAATAACATAAACCTATAGATATGTCAATATTTCCATAATTGAGGCAGAAATCACCTGTTATCAAAACAAAAAGAGTCATCACCTGTGGTGTAGCAGTTAGCACAAAACGCTTTTTTCCCAAGGGTATAAGCTACTTTAACCTGCGAATACATACAAATTTATGGTAGTCCAAATTTTAAAGGTAAGAAATTATTTGGCTAGGACATAGGATACAATAAGGCTTGATGTCATTTGTCGATCTTTGGAAACAAATAGTAACACTACATAATAATAACACATAAATCAATAAAATGTTAGGGCATGAATAGCAAACTCCCATACAAAAAGCCTAAAGGTTTAATATGCCAACATTTCGACAATTGAGGAAGAAATCATCTATCAATTTGGCAATCAAGTCAAAAGGTGGATGCATCTGTGGTGTAGTAGTAAGCATAATAACCTTATTTGCTCAAGATTGCGGGTTTGTGGTCTGGCCAGTGTTCTTAGGATTTTTAAACGGAGTAATAATTCTTGGTTAAAAGTGATAATAAACCCTGCGGAAGGAACGTAAAATGGTCGGTCTGTCCTGTGCCGGACCTGTGCATGTTAGTAGTGATGTGCCGGATCTTTGACGAAGTATATCCGCGGATACGGATCCGGATACGGATATTTCGTGTCAAGATCCGCGGGTATGGGTACGGATACGGATCTTATCTTTTTTACACAATCGATCTGCGTGCGCGTGACCTTGATAGTTGTCGCCACTTGACGCTTTGTGTGACCGATAGGACGGTAGGTAAGGTGCATGTTTCGAGTTTTCGACTTGCGCTCGGCGGCATAGCAGTTAAATGTCAATAGTTTTTCACAGCTACCTAATAACCTTTATTCAGGATTATTTTAAATTTATTGAAAACCACTTAAGTACGTGTTAGTAACACTATAAAGAGCAACTTTTGTTCTGTAAAACGTCGAAAACGAAAAAAAATGGCGTTTTTCCATACAAACTAAGATCAGCTGATAGGTCATTTGAATGGAGGACTGATTTTTTAGCCTTAAGGACATCCTAAGCTCATTGACACCTAGAATCCCGAAGCAACTCAGAAGGGAGGTACAGCTGCTGATAGCAATAGCGAAAAAAAAATTAATAGCGAACCAAAGAGTTACAGAGGATTATAAAACAGATAAAGGAAGATGTATAACAAATACAATAGAAATAGAGTAGTAAATGCTAAAAATGAGACAAATAATTTGCAAGACGTAAATGGGAAAGACCAAACAAAAGTTTTTATAGAAAAAAACTAGTTTTTTTTTTTAAGATTGTATTTATTTGAAACATATTTGCAATCACCCCACATATGAATGATATTTTTGTATGAAGGTTTTTCTGTTTTAGATTAAGTAGTATTGCATATCTGTCCTTTTTGTTAAACTTAATGTACTTCAAATAAAATAGGAAACATTTAAAACAAAATATAAAATTATTGCCAGAACAAAAATGGGAAAATCCAAACAAGAATCATTAAGACTCATAATATAAAATATATCGACATCTTGGCTTGATACATCTTCTTTATTTATTTATTTTTTAGCTCATAACAATTATTTTACGTATCTTTTTGAACCATCGACATATTATCTAGTCTGAAATAAATAAATAAACGTATACTAAGCTAAATCATTAATACAATGTGTATAACAGGCAAATATTTATCGACTAACAACAACCTTTTTGCTACCAAATACAACCTGCTACAATACAAACGCTACAAACTGAATACAATCCATATACATGGTGGATACAGCGCCTGGAAACCACACGTGGTCGGAAATAATTACTTAGGCAGCGGGTTGAGGCGGGCTACGTGATTTAATAAAAGGTCCTGCGGCTGGGGCCAAATTATAAAAGGACTCCTTTATTCATCCTGCAGGATAATCCCAGGACCCGCCTCTGAAAACTTTGCGCATGGATTAGCTCGTGATTAGCCTCTGCGCACTGTTCATAATGCGCAATCATAATTTATAGTTATACTTTGTCCAGTTCATAAATTCTAGAAAAACTTTTATTTTTAATTAATTAGAAATTAAAATTCAATATATTCTATATATTTTAATAGATAACCATCGATTATTTATTATAATTGTAATATGTATATAAACGTACAGAAAGTGATCACCTCTAGTCTAGTGGTTACCATAACAAGCAACTAGGCTAAATACCGTGGTTTCGCAGGCAGGAAGGAGGGCCCTAGGATTTTTTTAAGGGAGTAAAAAATCCTTGGTGTTGCCGTCCAACGGAAAGGATGTAAATATTCAGTGCCGTGTTAGGTACCCGTTAAAGATCCCTAGTAAACTTGGATAGGCAACATTTAGGAATCCCACTGTAGCATCGTCCCACAGGAGTAAAAAAATGACGTTAAACGAAACAACCAAACGTACAATAAACCTGATAATGGTTTGAAATTATAAATTAATTCAATTATATAAAAGCAAAGAGAAAAAAACTCGGATCAAATTTTCTGAATGCGCAATTGCGCAGGTGCAAATGAAAATTAAATAATAAAAAAAAACGTTTATAACATATATGTATTGAAATTATAAATAAAAAACATGTACTAATGCAACCTTTTGATGAATGTACAGCTTTGAGATGATTTTTCCGAGATCGCTCTTTACTCCCGGTTTTTCTCCTAATTAAGGATATTTATTATAGAGGCTAGAATAGAGAAAGGGGGGACCACAGGGCGGGCTGATAATCCCACAGTGTCCATATATTAATGTTGTAACAGCCGAATTCGAGCCCACAACCTTCAGCTTAGCAACTCAGAACCCTACATGCTGAGCTAACCAACTTGTATATTGAAGTAATATTCTAATTAAAGGGTTTAGGCCTTAGTACATGTTAGGGACTGAACTGTTCCAAAGCAAACTGTTGTGCAGGGAGGTGATTTCAATAAGATTAAGTTCAACTGGCAAGTTATATTTCCAATTAACAGTAGCCGGTTTATAGAGTGTTGGTGAGTGGTCTATGGCTCTACAAAATAGATATATCTTTTTATGAATCAATATTTTTTTCATTTAATCACTTGATTTTATTATATTATATGATAAACAAATAATAATAATAGAATGTCTTAAAAACACTATTGCCTTATTAAGGAGTGAATTTAGGTTATAATTTGTTATCTTTCCAGAATTATGATTGAGTTCAATAGAAACTAGATAACACAATTTCTGAAACCCTAACCGCCAAGCTAGGTGGGATGTTCGATATGTAATTTCACATAGGCCATTGTAAAGGGAATATCAGAGTATGCTATCAGTTGTTATATTAAACATAGTAGTCATATCTCAAATGAAGAATCTAAACTGGCTCTACACGGGTCGTTGATTACATCTCAATGCTAAACTAAAGTAGCTTGCTGATGAACATATGTCAGTATATGCAATTTGTAATTGGCTATATATATATTAACATGCTAAACATCAATAGTATGATGATACATCTATTTCTATCAAAACCATAAGCATTAATTTTCTATTATGAAAAAGCACTCTTTTTTCTATTCTTAACCAATTATAGAAAGCTGTATGGCATTTAAAAAAAAAATATTTCTGCACCTTCAACGTGTCTGTTTAAGGCTTACTGTAATATAACAAAATACCTCACTATTTTCCTACTCTATACTATTTGTCGAAGAAAATGGTCCGGTAGAGGTCAATAAATTTCTCTCAATATCAAGAAATATTTATTCAGTAGCCAACGTTTCGACTCACTTTGCAGGTCTTCTTCAGGGCTGTCGCGGGGGGGGGTGCCGGGGGGTGGCCCCGATAGGTCCGTCCAAGCTGTAATCACATCACTCTCTCAGAGACAGGCTACTGAATAAATATTTCTTGATATTCAGAGAAATTTATTGACCTCTACCCGGACCGTTTTCTTCCACATATTTCATCAAGGCCAACTATTTTCATTCAAAATATACTATTTGTCGTTTTTATATATAAATATATATCCTTTTTTGTATATTTATATATCTATATGGATAGTTTCTTTACTAGTCTTTATCCTTACCATTATGTATCATTCCTGAAATTTACTTTTTTATTCTTATAATACAGTTGTATTTTTCATTGACCAAATTAATTTTTTTTTTTAATTATTTACTAATTTTTTATCATGAATTGTTATTAGATTTATTGTTCTTAATTAATTAGATAGTTCAGAGGCTATGTTTTGCAACTCATCCAGAAAGTGATTTATTCTGAATAAAGTTAATTAAGTTGAAAAAAGTGAATAAACGAGAGAGATTCCCAGATTGACGTAATGACACCAAACAAACAATGAAACAATATAATTTTGTCGGTATGTAACTGACAATACACAGTCTCAAATATTGCCATTTCCATTTCATCCTGAAAAAAAAGTAGGAAAATTAACACAAGGAGGATTGAGGTTCAACGGTTATATAGGGTTAGTCAGGAAAAGGCTTTAATAGAAGGACTTGGAATTACCAGAAGGGCGAGTCCTTCTGATGAGAGAGCTACTTGAGTGATCCTGAGGAGGATGGGATTGCTCTTACACAGGATGAAGATAGGAGGGTTCAGAGGCAAGGAGTTTTTTTTTTCTATTTGTACTTTTAAAGCAATTTATTAAGCAGGTGGTGGGTTAGTACATATGTTTTATTATTTGGAGAATAATAGACATGATTTTTATTCATTTTTATTTTTTCTTAATACTATAATCTTCCATTTTCGATAACCACCCGATAGAATAGCAGTATAACATTATTGTCAATGTATAACTACATAATTTGATTCATTCTTATGTCTAATTGTAACCGATTAATTATTATTATAACAATTAAAATTCCCAGGAGCTTCGGACCAATATGCTCTACATTCAAGTCATAAATGGATAGGAATATTTAGAGAGAATTCGGATTATCTGTGGAGGGAAAATTAATGATATTTGCATCCAATCTCAATGAAATTTTCAGCTCTACTATGCTTGCTCCTGTGAAGATAAAAAAAAAAGAGAAATCATTCACTAAAAAGCTAGGAGAGTCATGGGTTCATTACTAGGTAAGAACTGTAGGTACTATCTAGCCCAACTGTGGTCCAGGGAGGTGATTTGGGCAAGATCAAATCCCAGTTTTTTCCCGAATTTAAGAAGCTAGGTGTGCCCAGAAGGATAACCAAATTACACAGAATAAATATTTTAGATAACACTCAATCAGATTTAAAAAATGTCGGTCTCGAACACCTAGCCTTTTATTAGTTCCATTACATTAAATCTCAATCTTCTTCAATTCCATTCACACTTTTTTATAAACGTCTATTCAAGGAAAAAATATTCAAAACCCTCGTGATAACGTTTGCCATTTTGATGATTTGGTTTTCGTATTGCCATCTCTGGTATTGTCTGACAATTCAGAAAACAACCTATTGAGAAATAGGCAAGCTCAGGCGGGGATGGGGAGAAGTGAGTTTCCCAAACTTACTGAGGTTCAAGGGCGGATTTACTAGAGCTGACCATAGCTAAATCAAATAACGCTTAAAATCTGGAATAGGGAGAAAGTCGAGTCGAACCCAATGCAACAATAATGACTCCAAGATATAAAGGTTAGAGCAAGCTAGGTCAGGATAAGGACAAAGGGCAAGTGAAGCTAGTTAGATAGTGGGGGGGGAGAGTGCTTCACAATGCGCGTCCGAACCGGAGGTGACTTCTGCGCAGGTTGTTTTCTAAATTGTCAAGCTATACTATTTTTCGAATTAAATGAATAATTCTGGAAAGGAATATGCATATGAATACGATGCATCAATAATTTGACTGCATATGGTTCCTTCCGTAGCGGCCTATGTTTCTTCATTTTCTCCTTTTCCAAGATTATGACTTTCTATGTTTTGATTTCCCTTGGAATCTTCCCCTCAGATACTTTTTTTCAATTTCTGAGTACCAAATTTGTTTGTTTGAAGTTAGATAATGAGAAATAGTTTTCAGTTATCTCTTGAGGACATCCTACCCTGCGACTAAGATGGCCGTTGTCGAACAAGCCGACGGAACGACGAACGGATATCCTAAGTGGCTAACAAATGAGAGCCGATTATCGGACCTAAACGGGACCAATCGGCTAACTCCCTTCCAGGATTATATTAAATAGAGGACTAGGACAGCGGGAGCTTTCCCTAAGCCCCTCTTCCTGGTTAAGCTCTGGAGATGGAAATTAGGAATTATCTGACCCCCTCATCAAGGACTCCTTCCTCACCCTCTCCCGATTATCCCGTTCCTAAATCTTTATTAACAGTTCGGTCCTCAATGGCTCCTGTCCTTTTACTTTCTTTCCCTCCCTCCAATCCCACTTCTCAATTAGCAAAGTGTCCTGAAAGGAGATCGCTCAATCTCCCCCCGAAAGTTCATCAGCGTTAAAAAGGCCAATTTCAAAATTCTCCTCAGTTCATGATTAACCATATAACCATATATATATGGCAATAAATACTCTCTTAATCTATTACCAATATTTTTAATCAATTCATCACATATTTGACCGTGTCATAAAGTTCTTTGCCGGCTGGCCATACTGCTTGCATTTTTGGAGCGTATCTCAGACTGAAAATGTTCTCCTATACTTCGATATTTATAACTTTTTGGATCCGTGGGCGTAGCTAATCTTCAAGTGATCTGATTGGCTGGATTTCTACCGGCTTCTAATATCTTTCTTTCTGTCATTTAATTACACTTTTTAACTACTCTAAGTTTGTCAAACTCAATAGCATGGTTTGTACTTACAAAATTTTCTGAAAATGCTATCCATCATTTATATGTCCTAATATGTATAAGTCTTGTACTTATGTACCAGGAGCGGAGTGGCTCAGTGGTAGAGCACTGAGTTGCCATGGCGGAAATCCTGGTTCAAATCCCGCTGCGGGTAAGACTTTTACTTGGTCTGTTTGCAGCGGGAGATGAATCATATAGGATCTAGGACCCTCATGGGGCTCAACCAGCCTCTATTAAATATTATAAAAATAGGGTACCCAAAATAAGGGGTAAAAATCTGATGGTTGAGCGTGACCTAGGACAAGTCACCTCCTTGCAGAACCGTTGTCCATGAAACAGTGCAGTCTCTGTCATGTACTGAACCCCAGACCCGTTCACAGGTTGTAGTGGTACAGGTATTGTACATATTCTTTTTTGGCCGTTTGCCCAAAGTACTCCTTCTCACAGAAACATGGAATGATATATATTCTTGGCGTCCTGAGACCTAAGTCATCTTTTGCTCTACGCAGAATCTGACTTGTATTTCTCAGGTGTAACATGTCCTTATTTCGAATTTCTTTAAAATGTTGGTTATTTTATCCATAGTGCCCTTGACATTTTGAATCGCCGCTTCCTTTATTTCTACTCTGTCTTCTTCTGTTTTTATGTTCATTTGTTTCTTGGGCTTTTTTGATTATAATTATATTATATAAATTATATATTAGGAATAAAAATGAATGGGCATTTGTAGATAAAAATGGTACAGGTCGGATAAGCGGTTTAGATTAAAAATATGCAGTTGTCGTAATCGCCTGGTCCAAAAGACAAACTCAACTGCGGGGTTATCGTGAAGATAATTATTCATGTTAGGATTGGTGACAGACCTCGACTCTTGTTGGAATGTCCTCTCTCCCACTAACTGCACCATACATCCATCCCACTTCACGCTCGTCATGAGTGGAACCATCGTTCACAACTAGATCCGGTGTATAATTATCGCTCCCGATGTGGCTATAAAGTGGAATAGGACAATAGTAGGCAACCTACCACATTCAATCCATGGCCTCATCCATTCCTGTGGTCTTTCCCACCGTCATTAGTGCATAATGGCTAAGGAATGGTCGAGATTGCATTTAGGAAAGTACAATTAAGCTGACAATTATTAAGAGAGGATTTGGTGTGACCAATGGCGAACCAAGGTAAAGGTAAATTGAATAAGTTAAATAAATTTAGGGTGGCCTTAACAGTTAACGTGAAGTAAGCTTCATGTATAGCATAATTATCCATAATGTTATTTAATTATTGTTGATAAATTATTAATTTTTAGGAAGCCATTTAATTTATACAATTTGCATAGTGATATCATTGTCAATATGGGACAATACGTTCTGACTAAACAGCTGTTTGTTTACAGTTGGAGGCGTACTCCCGCCTGAATGACGTTACAATTACCCGGGCCCGGGAATGGTGCCTTTGTTTCGGAGGGAGAAGGATCTTAGCCCAACTAAGCCCCTCGGCCGTTGATCTATTGTGACAACTGTTTTATCTAGCTCTCAGCGCACTCTGTGTTGCCCGCTTCAATTATCTCTTAGTAGTTCCATCGTCATCAACATCACCGTCTCTGCGGAACAATGTTTCACAAATCTTCAATGTCTTACAATTCCATACTGATGGAATAATAATTCTTTATAATGAAATAATAATAAATTAATACAATTTAATGATAAATATTTAAGTTTTTTATACGAGGTATTTTTGTTTAGAATTGGTTGAACATTTTTCACCCACGGTTTGTTTATTCATTGGACGCTCTAAATTTTGCCTATCGGGGTGTAATTCGGTTAGGGATTTTTAACGAGAACCTTTCATCGTGCCCATATTCTTCATCCCTTTCATAGGACGGCATAACCAAGAATTTTTTACTCCCTTTAAAAATCCTAAGGTAACATACCGGGCTGCGAACTCGCATGGTATAAGTATCTTGGGCATAGTATTTTGTTATGCTAACCACTAGACCACATATGACCCTCACTAAAGTTTTATTTAGTGAGCTTTTGCTTTTCTATATCAATATATTTTGTGGTACCCACTTTTACTTCCCTTTTTTTATATGGTTTCTAGTTTTTTGTTTTTGTGTTGATTGTTATTCATTTTCATTAGTGTTTTTTGAAGTTTGGGAAGTGTGATTTCCATTTTAAATTTAGATTATTATCTATCCTTTTTCACCTGCGTTTTGGTAACCTTCCTTTTGATTTCCTCTGGTTAATGCCTTGCTGCATTTTGAAGTTAAGGTGTGATTCATTGTTTTTGTTGCTTTTTTTCCTTTGCTATTTTTTTTCTTTCTGTCCTGAAGATGCCTGAATAAACGAAATATTGGCAGGTAGGTATTCTTGTTTCAGAGGGTGGCAAATAGTTTCACATATTTTTTTAATCTTTGATTTAACAGTTTTCCCTATTGTTAAAAGTATTATTGTTAGTGGTAACACTTATGAATCCCGAATTTAAAAAAAATAACAATAAATTTTATATGAAAATATTTAGATATGTTCACAAATACAAAGAGAAAAGATAAATAATCTTAGGTGTAAAATTTCATATATTTTTTGAATAGTTATTTAAAATATATTTTTGTTTTATTAAGCCAAAAAAAAGATCGTATCGTTACGTTATTGCCTTTATTTATCCATGCATTATCAATTTATAATTTTAAAAAAGATATTGGATAATTGATAGTCTATGAAGTCTAACTTTAAATTATCGAAAACTTATGTCATTTTTAATAATAATGATATTGATGATGATATTGATTACCAATCAATCCTACATTTAAAAAACTATCATGATTTGTAAGCTAATATAAAAAAAAACTATTTATAATTTAAATTGAGCTTTATAATTGATTTCTAAAAAAAAAAGTTATTTTAGGTTTAAAAATCAGGACGAAGATACGATGTTAGTTAACATAGTTATTTGTGTCTTATGTTTTAAAATATTTTTTTAATTTTAGAATTTATTTGTTGATTGGAATGAAGTATAGTGTTACTGTTCTTGTTCTGTTTGTGTTACTGTAAAAAAAAACTGCAGACACTTTATAATTCGTATTGTAAGTAAAATATCTCTCGATGGTACTTGGATTAATTTTCCTTCTAAGCAAATTACTGCTAGGTGTAAGGACAATTTAGAATATTTAATCACCTTACTCAAACACTGAGAGGTACAACTTTCTTTGTTAATATTTAAAGAGGACATCTTGTTGAAGATCGATTCTCGAATTAGCGCTAGAGATTGATCAATAATGCCTAACCGAGAATCTTCCCTTGAATTAATAATGCTCCCGCTTTGAGCGCCTTTTTGAGTATTTTGTAAAATATTTACAAACGGCTGATGGAAGTTGATGTCTGTCCTCGGGATGACAGAATATAGGAAAAGTTTAGCTTGAATTTTTTATAACAACAAAGAAATGTTTTTCTCGGCCTTTGAGCGGGTGGAGCTTCGGTTAAGACAATATATATGCATATTGTATTTTAATTATAATATATACATAAGTACCTCAAGACACAAAAATTTCTTTAAACTGGTGTGAAAAAAAATTCATTATAACATAACAATTTTTATGTTATAACTGTTTTCGGGTTCTTGAGGATCAGTCAACAAATATGAAAATATCTTTTGATGAAATTTTAAGAAGTTATTGTTCCCATATCCATGCCTTTGTAGTTAAATAAGGTTACATAAAAATGTACCTACTTACTGTTCCCCCAAAACAGACCATCCCTGGATGCTCCCGATAGTTACATACGCGATATAGTCGTCAATCCTAAATTCCGGTCTTTGAGAGTAGCTTCCAGTAGTCTGACGGGTCTCATTTAACCAAGGAGGAATCCCGGGAGGGGGTCCCAACTCACAACCTTTTTGTTTGTAAGCAAATGCACTTTTGCAAATGCGTTCTAACCACTCCGGTAATGAAAGTTACAATCGTATAGTAGTTAATAGCCTATAACACGTCTTGTGTGCATTATCATGAGTAGGAAAGGAAATTAAACCCCAATTAAAAAAAAAAGATAATATTGTATTTTTAATAGGATTTATTTTGTATCTCATATCTGAATCCCATATATTTGTACAAATATATGTCCCTGAACACATAAATGAGTAAGCCCCATTCATGTTTAGAAACGAGTGAGTACTGTTGAACACAAACTCCTCTGTTAATGAACCATTCGTAAAAATAATCCTACAAACGGTGACCCTGTCCCGGTAAGCGGATTGTAGCGGTACTGCGGCCGCCCCCGGTAATTCCCTGAGCCCGTTCGCAATCCCTTGTTCCGGCCCAATTTCAGGGGATGTTACTCACTTTTTGTTCCAACTTGAGGGTCATTGTATGTTGCAACTAAGAACTAACAACAAATCACTAGAACGCTTGTTATATATAAAACTTTGAAATGTTGGGTTTAAAAATATGAAACCTATGCCACTATGACCAACCTATCAAATTTAAATTATGACAATTGTTTTGTTTAAAATGTTTGTTTTAGGATTTCCCCACATTTTGCAGGCTATAATCTAACGTTTACCTATTTTTGTATAGCTCATCTACTAATTAGGTTAGAATTTATTGAGAAAAGCGAATTGAATTGAATTCAACTGTGAGTGTCTGATTAAGGTATACTCGTACATAATTCGAAATACCTAAAGTATTCTTTAGGAAAAAAATTCGATGGTGTAAAAATTGTATTCGACATATTATTCGCTTCACTAATGTTATTGAAAAATGTATTAAAAATTGTTGGTTTTGACTGTCGGTACTAAACCCAAGACCCTTCGACACGCGATGGTGCTAAGAACTGCATTGTTACTAACTAATACAAAGCTAAGTAAGGGTGTCAACTTTATAGAGGCTAGGTGAGCTCCAGGAAGGTCTCCAGATTTCATAAGTTAATCCACAGAATAAGTAATTTGTCTTCCACAGCTGATCTTGGACTCGGGGTGTTTAGATTATTACACTGTACCCTTTACACTGGAGCACTACAGTACCAAATTTATTTATTATTCGATGAAGAATTTAAATAAATATTTTATTCTTTAAATAATATACCTTTCACGTTTTGGATTTATAAAATCAACAACTCGAGGAAGGAAGAACATTTCGTGCTTGGTTTGCCTTCATTTTGTATTCCGGCGGTTTCGTGGCGAGAGACGTCTATATTTAAGCTCTTCTTCGAGGACTTAATTGTCCAAAAAATGGTAAACCTTTGTTTATTTTACTATAAGTCACGGACTATCGTATCATATAATTTAAGTTCAAGAATTGGATGATTGCCAGCCATTAGAAGAGATATAGATGATACCTAAACACCTGACATGCCATAACTATTATATCATAAATCAAAGTCTCAAAGAGACCAATTTAAACCCATCATATAGCAGTATCTGTTTGAGATTCAATTAATTTTAAATATATAACGAAAGCTTAGTTGTTTTTTTTTAGTTTAGTTATAATCTATGGTAATATTTTATTTATTATTTATTTACAACTTTAAATTAATCAAAAACTTTTATCATTTTTAATAATAATGATATTGATGATGATATTGATTACCAATCAATCCTACATTTAAAAAACTATCATGATTTGTAAGCTAATATAAAAATTATTTTTTTAAAATATTGATACCAAGTATTTAGGTACTTCATTCTCCCACAAAAAACTATTCAGAACTGTAACCATTTTATAATAATTTCAAGCCTCAAATGAAGTTATCGATCAGTATTTACACTAAATGTTTATGTGTACATATAGTGTATTTACACTATGTTTTACTAAATAAGTGTAATTATTTTTTCTATGCAATTTTCTTCTGAAACCTTTTATCTAACTATGTGCAAAACAATTATTAGTACTACCTGAATTTGGATGATAATGAAGTTAATAATAAGATAATAAAAGTAATATATTAATGACCTCCTTTATTTAATCAAATAATATTCATAATAAAATTACATTTAAGGGCATACATCTAAAGAAGTCCTTTTTTCCGTTAAGAAAAAATATTGTATGATGGTATCTATTGTAAATAAAAAGCAATTAAAATTGTTAGGCAATTTGTCAATACTAAATGACCATTAGTCATCACATTGACTCAATATTGAGGTAATGTACCCCAATTTCAGTTAAACACTATGGGTAGAACCATCACCCACCTTTTGGCATAGACATTTTATGTAAATTTTGGCTATGATAAATATAAAAATAATAATAATGAGTACATATACATATATCTACTGTTTTATTTCCCAATACTACAAACTTTATACAATAACTAGAATTAATAATTTTAAAATATATAGTCTGTTTATTAAACAAATCATAGACTGTATATTTAACAATAGATCTAGCCATACTTTAAAAAGCTCAAATATTGGATGGGCAAATATTTAATAACAATTATGTATTTACAACTGCATTAGTTATTAAGAAAATTATTTTTATGGTCATTATTAGTAAATGTTGAAAAATATCAATATTTTAAATCTATATATATATTTTTTTTTTAAATCTATGTCATATATATTTTTTAAACTCTATAATATTGATCTTCAATGGAATATTTTATGGATTATAACATGTTCTTCAAATTAATGTTGTGTAGTATAATTAGAAATGCATTGATGCATGGTTCAATGAATCAACCTATGATGTACATAACTAAATAAAGTTATAAGCAAATTTTTCTGTTAAGACAAGGATAACTATTAAATTAATTAAAATAATATAAATTTAAAAACATTTTTTGTCCCAACAATTAGCAAAATAAATCATAGATACCTCTAAAATGCATTGCTATAATATTAGTTTAAAAATTTTCTTCATCTAGGGAATACTTATCACCCATGGTCAACTACAAGTTTAAGGAATGATTTGAGACTTTGAACTATGAGATAAGAAGAGAGTTAATATAATTTTTAAAATTGTTTAAAATCCTTATGCCTTAAAATATATAAAAAGTATTTAAGTATATAAAAATATACTTTATATAGTTATATTATAGGTTGATGCATAAAACCTTAAATTTTAACAATTGATAATGACTAAATGTGAAAAACGTATGAAGAATAAATAAAAAATGAAGTACTGGATAATGTTTTTTTTTCTTACTTTATTATATTTAAAGTAGTTGGTCCAGTGAAATATATAAAATTGAAATAATAAATAAAATATTATAATAATAATTTAATAGTTGGTTTTCATAAATAGTCAAATATGTTTAAATAGAGTACATATTTTAGCCTATAAATTTAAATAGTTGTTTTTAACTAAACATAACATTTTAGATTATTTTAATAGCAGTAGGTAATGAATAATGTGCATTAACATTTGGGATGAGAGAAATGTCAATAAACTATTTTTTTAAACACTTTAAAACCATATTATTTATTTAACTTTTTTTATGTTACAAAATATAAATAAATAAATAAATAATTAAAATAAAGAAAAATATTCATATAAAAATAACATACTTATAATATAATTCCCACATGGGATAAGCACAAACAGCAAAATAAATCCAATTATCCAAATTTTACTTTATATTTACAATTGAAGACTACCGTTATTAAAAAAATTATAGGATATAAAAAGAATATAAACTAAAGAATATATAATTGAATATTTAATTGTAGCATATACAATCTTTTAAATATTATACTTAAGTTTAGTAACACAATTAAATAATTAATTCTTTAAAGAGATTGATGTATTTTTATTGATTTTGTCAGGTGATATTTTTATTATTGTTTTTATCATTTTTTTTTATATTTTTATTTTTCTTATAACTATTAATATTTTTATATCTCTTATAACTGTTAACCTTTTAACTATTTTTATTTTTTCAAATGAACTATTAAATTTTATTTAAATGAATATAATGAAAATAAATAACTAAAAAGTAATAATAATTTTAGAATTTTATAAATTACCTACAGTTATATGGAATTTAAATTTATTAGCTACAAATCACACACCAACAATGATAATATAAAACTAACAATAAGATAATGATAGAAATAAAATTAATAACATTGATAAAAAATAAATAACAGATAAAATTGTTAATTTATATTTAATAAAGTGTTTATATTTATATTTCGAATCCTCAAATGTCAGTTTACAATTAAACCTTATGGTTTAGATACTTTCGCTACAATTCTGACCAATAATGATAGCTTAAAATTAACAATAACATATTTATAGAAATAAACCAAATATTAACTACAAAAATTTACAAAGCAACCGCATTTAAATATGCTGTTTTGTGATATTTCTATTAGGTTGAAAGAGAATATCTATTACGATTACAATCTGTAAACCATAGGCTCAAATAATATATTCTACATAATACAAAGATTCAAATCATATACCTTTCGGACTGCTTATAAAATAAATAATCACAACATATAAAAAAATACAATAAACTAAAAAATAAACATGGCTTTAAATTTCTTATGATCTTTCATTTAATTTCCCACTGGAAATAGTAACAACAGTACATTCAACTCTCTTGGTTTGTGTAAATGAATTTATATAATAAGAATGAAATATTTACAATTAAGAAATAATAATCAAATATAAAAGTAATGTTAAGGTCATAATAATAATAATAAAACTAATAACTGTCATAATCAATAATTACAAAAGTAGGGTTGAATACCCTTTGGTTGTAAATATATATACATACATATATATTATGGACAGTTATTTATAATAACAATATAAATAATACTTTCAATAATATTTGTTAATATGAAAATAATAATGTAAAATTAAATATATACATTTGTAATAATTTATTGTTTTATTTGTAAATGTAATATAAGATTTTTAAGGCCACCGAATATAAGCTAATAATAACAATATATTTGTAACTTAATTTAAAAAATCAGCCTTATGGCTAATTATTAATAAATAAAAATATTTTAATAATTTAATAATGATGTTAATAATTACCTATATTATTTTATTCTGATGCGCATACCTGTCATTTGAATTGTATGGCTGTAGATTCCAATCTTGTGGTGAGGTTGATTAACCAAAATGTGGAATGTTTGAGGGGTCGAGTTACACGGTTCACCTAGCCACCACGCATTCTATTTGCCCTGAAGATGACACACAAAGTAGGTCGAAACGTCGGCACAAATAAAACATAAGTTCACTTAATTGGTGTTTATTTTGACTGCACCCCCAACTATTTCCATCCTCCATTAGATCTTCCAGTCAACTATTTTCCTCTCCAACGTGGAATGTTTCAGTTCGATGTGGTTCTTGAAACATATAAAATGTTAGACAAACTTTTTTTTTTATAATAATATTCTTCAATATTTCACTTAGTTTACAATCAGAAACTTTCTGCCAAATCTTCTTTCTAACTTCTCAATGTTTCCTGCATAAGCTCTTTTCGTCAAACTTCTTCTCTTAGAATTTCACCGAAGTTCTTAAGTATATATTTTCTTCACTTCTTTACTCCATAGTTTACACAATATTGTTCTTTCACTAATATTTGTGCCTGTTAAACTGGTTGGTTCTTCTTCATTATGAAAATTTCATGTAATGTTGGTTGATGAATGCGAAATATGGAATTGTAAATGCTATTTGAATGGATCTTTGCTTCAAATTTGGATGTAAATAATATTTACATTGACAAAATAATAATCTAATTTTATCCTCCAATGGTAATTGAATTGTCCATTTTATGTTGTTTGTTGTTTTCATTGACTGCCGTGTGCTCTTAGTAATTATTGTTATTTAAAAGTAATTTATTTATTTATTATATCTTAGCCATAAGACTGATTAAAACAGAAATAGTAGAAAAATTATATAATCAAAATCTTATTCATCATTTAGTTATTATAATTTAAATTGTTTATATTGGAATAATGATAAAGCTAGTATTATTACTACTGTTCATAATATAATTATATAAAATTTATGATTTCATTTTCTGGAACATTACATATTAATTTTTAAATGTTAGATATATTTAAAAAAAAGTAAAAACTTAACTAAGAACACAGTAATTAATAATTAATAAATAAAGAAAAAAAATTCATTATTAATTTATTTATTTCTCAAATAGATTTTTTTTATTACTTCTTTTTTTTTTTAACGCTTCCATAAGAATCCCTTAGTGGAGGATTTCAAAAGAAGATCAAAAATACAATATGTACCAAATGACATTTGTATAATTTCTGAAATAAATATTTTTTATGATTACTTCTTTTTTTTTTTAATAACAACTAACAAATATATTTTGATATATTTAACTTATTAGTAACACAATATATTTCTGCCAACAGTTAATGTTATCTTCCAAGCTACATTTATTATTTTGACAGTTGCCAATAATATAAATATAACAATAACAAAATAATTATAGAAAATAAAATCTACAATCTGTAAGTAAAGTAATTAAAAATAAACAAAAAAGTAATAAGTGTTATTTAAAAGTTATTCTATTCACATTAATTATTGATAGAATATTTCATTATATCTATTGACTTGGCTAATGGAAGAAAAATTAAATTCGAAGAAATTTATTTTAAATTTAATTTAATAATTAAAGAAAACTAATGTGATAAGTGCATCAAATATAATTATATAAATAATAATACAAAAATGTGAATACACTATAACTCCTGTTGTAAATAAATTTATAATAACAATGAGCTTTAATCTGGGCATGATTTTCCGGCAAAGTAAAAATAACAAAAAATTTGTTAAGAAAAAGTTTTTCACAGAAACCTTAATGATAAAATTACATACAACTTTAAAATATCACCAACACTCAAAAATATAAACTAATTCAATAATGGAATCATTTTGAATTTCCTAAAAATTATAAATAATTTTAGTGGGTGATGGTTTGCTCCCACAATAAGCAAAATTATATACAAACATGTAAGTAAAAATCAGTTGTTTTGTTTTGTTAATTTTTAATGGCTAAAATTTATATTAATATCCACTTTTGTTTCTTTTTCCATTACTGTGTGCATTGTTTAACATAGTTAGTGTGTATATTATCTGACAAAAATTATAGGTAGTAATTAACAAAAGATGTTTATAAATTGTTTTCTTGTAATCTTGCATATCTTGAATATTCATTATTCAATAACTGAATGAAGGAAGCCCTTATAATGAAAATTCGGTATAAATCCCAAAAGAAGAGGATAGAAAATTTAATAGATTAATAAAATAATGAAAGATGAGATCAGAAAGATAATTTCCTTAAATATTTGGTATCTTAGAACTTGTAAAATATTTCAAACTTATAATTAATATTAAATTTTCGGTTTTAAATATTTGGAAGAAAAAAATTTACTTAAATAACTCCTTTTATTATTATTACTCCGTACATAGTATTTTGATTTTTTTGAATAAATGTATTTTTTTTTATTTTAAGTGTTTATTCAAATATTAAAATAATTTTTCTGTAATATGTTTTCCTAAATAGGGTCGTTTATAATTCTCTTCTTAAGAATCTAAAGTAATGATTCAATTGCTAATGTCTTTAATGAATTAATTAAATTTAAAATACATTAATGATATATTATCCCTTAATTATATTACTTCAATAGCTAGTTTTAACATTTTTTTTTTATTATTATTTGAATCAATAAAATTAAACTAAATTTTGAAATGATTATTTTTTTTATTACTCTTTTACTCTTTTTTCTTATTTTTTCTTACTTATTTCCCTTCTTGGAGGCATGTCAGGTTTTATTTTTCAAAGAAGTGCAGTTAAAGAAATTAAGCGTAATAAATATTGTAATAATACGATTTATTATATATTTATATTTATACAAATTTATTGTATATATTTGTGTTGAACTTTTCGTTTCGTTACTATTACAAAAATATTCCGTTGGACTTTATCACCGACTCATTTTGACAGTAAGATTTTGAAACCGACAAATCTTACAGAACCATTGAATAATTAAAAATGATTTTCATATTCAGTCGCAATAAAAAACATTAAAAATAAAAATCTGAACAATATATAAGTCGACATAAGCCTTTTATTAACGTCTCTTATTGATGGGCCTATGTGACTGTTGATAAAATGTTTTTTGTGTCTTTTTATTTATTTATTTTTGTATATACATTTTTTTTTTTAATTTATTCTATCTTCCAAATCTCTTTTGTAGAAAATTGAGTTTAAAATTACGAATTAAAAACGTAAATCGGGATCGCAATTATAATAAATTTACTATGAAATAATGTGGAAAATATTCAAAGGCTGGAACTGGCTGAGACCTAGAACACAAGAGGGAAAAACCATTAAAATGGCGGTTATGAATTTTTCCCCGGTTGTCTAATGGCCCCTTTCCAATTTCCCTGGAGCTGGAGAAATTGCTGAAATTCCAGAGGCTCACCTGCCCTCCCCCCCCCTCTTCTCTTTTTATTTCACTCCTCCTTTTGTTCACCATCGGCATCGTTTTCTTTTCACCGTAGTTTTTCCACACCGGCTCTATTACACAAATAACTGGCATATAGCGAAAGTATAAAAACATTTTTTTTCTTTGGAGGACAATTAATTTTTTTAAATTTAAATATATATTTATGAGTGGAGAGAGATAGCTCAGTGGTAGAGCGCTGAGTTGCCGTGCCGAAGGTCCCGGGTTTAAATCCGGATTGGGCAAACTTTTGGACTAGGCAAATACTTTATTTAACCTGTTAACTGCCAGGAAAGGACCCTGTGGGATCTGAAGACCCTCCCGGGCTCACCCATCTACAAAGTGAGTGCCCTTAATTGGGGGAAATCGTGTATAGTTTTGTATAATTGAGGAAGCGGAGTGGCTCAGTATTACCGTGTAAAAGGTCCTGCATTCAAATCCGGCTATGGAAGATAATTTATTTAATCGGTTCTGGATACACTCCCGGGCACAGTCAGCCATTATTAAGTGGGTACCTTTAATTGGAGGGAAAACCTGGGGGTTGAGCGTGTTCTAAGACAAAACACCTCCCTGCGTTACCGTTGTACCGTTGAAACAGTACGGTCTCCACCACATACTGAACCCAAGATTCTTCATGGTTTGTAGCGGTACCAGTATTTATATTCCTGTGCCTCGTAATAATTTTCTTCCTTAGAGTACTTTTTTAGTTTAATATTTACACATTCTATATTTCAGGTATAGTTAATTGTAGTTAGAATAAAATTGAAAAACTACAAAAAATAGTGCCTTAAGTCACTAAAATATTGAAAAATAATAAACCAACCAACGTTTCGCCAATTTAGGCATCATCAAGGAATAAGAGAAAAAAAACTTCGGTGAAGAGCAAATGCTGTAGTCCAAACATACTCATCAATCAAAGATAGCTAACCCAACCTCAGAGACACCGATACGCTCAACTAAATACTCAGATCTTATTAAAGCTGTTTGGGCTGTTGATGTAAGGTTTGCTGCGTTTGATCTTCATTGATGTGAATATTTCGGTGTATATCCTGAAGTTTGTATGAGCGAAACGTTTCCAATTATTTTTCAGTATTACTATCAGCCGTGAATTGATGCTGCGAGATCTGGAGATTCTTTTTAGGCCACACAGCCTCTATTTTTTACTGAATAAGACTAATTAATTCGGGTAACTTGATATGCTCTTTCAAAAGAACAACATCATAACTCAAAACCTAATTTTTCAATAGAGTTATTTGAAAGTTCCGCGTGAAATAAAAAAAATGGGTATTAGTAAAGCAAATCATTCTTATTGTAAGGTGACATTGAAATTCTTTTATTAACCATTAAAACTTTTTTAAATGCTTGAAATATTTTTTATTTTAACTTATGTTATTAGTCCCATAAAATTTCAAGTTCAAACATGATGAGACTTAAAATAAGACTTTATTTCTTTTTAAATGTAGAAAATGGAATATCAGATATTTCGTTCCTGAATTAAAAAACATCAACGAATAAAATTGCTACTGATTACTTAAATCAAAAAACCTAATTTTTCAATAGAGCTATTTGAAAGTTTCGTGTAAGTTAAAAAAAAAAAAATATGGATATTAGTAAAGCAAAGCATTCTTGTTGTAATGATGGTATTTAAATTATTTTATCAACCATTAAGATTTTTTTTAAAGCTTGAAATGTTTTTGATTTTAACTTATGGCATTATTCCTATGAAATTTCAAGTTCGAAAATGGCCCGACTCAAAATTTAAAAAAACATTATTTAAAAAAAGCAACATGTTGGAAATGGAATATTCAGATATTTCGTCCCTGAATGAAAAAGCTTCAACCAATAAAATTGCTACTGAAGGTTTTACCAAAAAATGCAAAATTTGAGTTATGTCGTTGTTCTTTTGAAGGAGTGATACATACTACAAAATAAAAGAACGAATGGAGAATATTATTATGAATATATCGTTTAACATTATTATTACCTAATGGATGAACTTCCGTGTATTTTACACATCGAAATTATATTATCACAATATTGCACACGGGGAATGTTGGTTTGAGTTACCAATTCAGGTCTCGGGTGAATCGACTGTTACATATTATTTAGCAGGCTGTGGCCTATTAAGAGTGTGTGTGTGTTGGCCGTGTCGGTGTGGGGCGTGTTGGTGTGGGGTGTGTGGGATGAAGCAATTTCAATGCAAATGTTCCATATTCGGGCTTGATAGAATTAGGTCGCGAGTATCATTGTTCCTTCTACACGAGCTATTACCGTCACCGCATGTTAAATACAACACTTGAGAAGAATTGATGTAAGCGTTAACAAATTTTTTTATAGTTATCATTAGGTTTTAAAAGAAATTAAAAATCTATATCCTGTCCTTTACTAATCAAAATATTAGAAAATAAAAATAATCTATTAGTATTTGAATTTATAACTATAATCACATAACACAAAATTAATTGCTAATTAATTTTTTTAAATATGTTATTTAATATATCTGCCATTAAAATCAATATATATTTTTTCTGTATTTTCACTTTAATATTTAAAAAATAATTTAGGTTTTTAATATGAATGACTAAAAATTAGAAAATTCGTTATTACTGATATTTTAATCTATAGTTTCAGTGTCATAAAACCAATAACTGATCAATATAAAAAAATATTAAGAGGATTAAATTATTAGATATAATGTTAGATTATAATATAATATTACATTTTAATAAAATTAATTTTACAACACTAAAAAAAA
Organism: Troilus luridus; assembly: GCA_964056705.1. Lineage (NCBI taxonomy): Eukaryota > Metazoa > Arthropoda > Insecta > Hemiptera > Pentatomidae > Troilus > Troilus luridus. The sequence continues at coordinate 101,383,689 of OZ057416.1, read as the reverse complement.
TATGATTCCGGCCAGGATCGAACTGGCGACCTTCTGCGTGTAAAGCAGATGTGATAACCACTACACCACGGAACCGAGGTGAAAGGTTCGATTCTCTTGTGAAAATAAAAATACGATTTTATATTTTATCAGTTTAACTAACGTTACTGTATCGAATTTAACTTCCAAAATAATAATAATTTTTTTCTTTTTAAATCATATTTTTCGATAATATTGGTTCGATTCGTTTTAAAAATTCTTTATTTTTTTTTTGTATATATTAACTAAAATTAGTAATCTAATTTAAAAATCTTGATCATATATTAGCTTATTTCAATTGACATTTTCATAGTTTTTCTAAATCTATACTACTTCAAAAAGTTGCGTCAAAAAAATATTTATAATATCAAAACCGTATATTTAGCATTCTTAAAAAACTTTTTTCGTTTTCTGTCTTATCGTGATAATAATTTATTGTTTCTTTTTCAGTTATTAATTAACGAAACTTTTTTTTTTAATGGCTGTTAGATTTTTTCTAGAAAGAATTTATTCCTTATATTATTTTTAAATCAATAATTTAAAATGTTTTCATACTTATAATATTTGGCTAATTAGTAATATTTTCGTTTTTACATTTCATTTTATAATGCATAGTTTACAATATATTTATGATGTATAATATATAATTGATTACAAATAATCTAAAAGTCATTATAAGTATTAATAGATTTCGTCTTCAAATAGCCACTAAAATGTCCTATAGAAAGTCCAACGTCGTGTTGCATAATTCGACCTACTTTCTCATTGGCTTTTGCTCATTTTATTCTTTATATTATTTAGCACTAGTAATGTTTAATATATATATATATATATATATATATATATATATATATATATATATATATATATATATATATATATAAGCATTAGTCCAGGTGTAGTAAGACTATTGATTATGTATGGCACGGAAACAGCGAATTACTCAAGCCTGTAAAAGCTCTTGAAGATCAAAAGCCGAATAATAAGAATTTTCGGCCGAATAATATCACAGGGCCGACTGATATCGAAAAAGATATCCGGTAGATACGGTAGGGCAAAGGATTTGAAAAACAAAACGACAAAAGCTATCGATGGGTAGTTTCTCCACAAGTGTTTTCATGTCATATTCTACATTTTTGCACATTTACTTGATATAATACCATTATAGTTGTAAATATCATTGAATTAAATAAAAAAAAATAAAAAAAACGACAAAGAGGAAAATACGACTAATTTGGTACGGGCGCATGATCAGGACGGATCCAAAAAGGTTGAATAATCGGATAATTGATAAGCTGAAAAGCTAGAGTGGTTATCCTAAGTAGTGGAAGGAAGAACATAAGAGACTTGGAATTACTGATTAGTTCCCTGGGCCTGTTATAGGAGCCGACTCAAAATCATTCTTGTGGAGAAGAGAACGAAGCAGAGGTATGGGGGATGGAAGGAGGAGACAATGAAGGATTATTGGACGAGTAGAAAGAATGTGCGAAAAAAAAAAGCATTGCTCTGCACTATTATGTTTTCGAAGGAATGTTCTTTAACGAACGGATTTTCAAACTGAGTTGAATGGTATTATGGCCTAGCGTTTCTTAAAAGTTATAACTATTACAAAATAAATGTTAAGCAGTCACTTATATCTTTCAAAATATACCAACAACTATGGGAACAAAGCGATTAAGGACACATGGTAACAGGATGGTTCCCGAAAGATTGAATAAGTAAATATTTGATAAGATATGCAGCCTGAAAAGCTAGAGTGATTATGCTAAACATATGAAGGAACAGCTTAAGAGGCTTGGAATTACTGATGAGGACTGCCTGGACAGAGAGAGATTTAGAAGCCGACCCAAAAACATCAGAGCTCTTGTGAAGGAGAGAAGGTATCATAGGTGTGAGGAATGAACAGAGGAGAGTAGAAGGCAATGTTATAAGAGAATGAAGGATTATTGAACGAGAAAAAATATTTATGTGTGTGAATATGTATCAGTCAATTTTTTTTTCCAAAGTATTTCCTCAGATTGAGGTTTCCTTCTACCAAATATTTCTTTTAATTCGTTTTTCCATTTTCATCTATTCGTGCGTCATCCTACCTGATATATGGCCGTGCATGGTTTCCTTCTATTCACCTTCTTTGTGTTCTTCCTCGCTGTTTCCTCCCTTCAGTACTCCAATTGAAATTTTAAGTCGGAAATCATTCTTCTGAGATACATAATATTTTTGTCTCTGTACTTTAGAGTGCGTTTTGTTGGGTTGGCATCCCTTCCCTAATTTCGGCATTAGTCCTTTTTTCTAGCCTGGACACTCTGGTAACTCTCCTCTAATAGTCCTTCTCCGCAGCAAGTAGCTTTTTTCCTAGCTTTCAATAATTCAATTTCCTCCTAAAATTTTGTAAGCAGCTATCCCCTTCCTTTTAAAATATCTGCAGAAGTTACATCAGTCTGCATGGAGCCTTATTTAAAATACTATCAAGAAAACAAAATAAAGAATGATACACTCGGTGATGAGAAAGCAGTCCCATGTGGCCGAGGGAAATGTAAAGCAAACATTGCACCATAGCCTGAGCCGCTTACACTAACTAGCCCGTTTAACACAGCTACGAGATACTCCTCCACATTGTGTACTCTGAATCTACATCAATTTTTCTTAAGTTTTTATGAGTTTTTAAAAGTCATTAGCTCTTATTAGTATCACAACATAATTGAAGTTTTTTTTATAATAATTATTCGGAATCAGCTGATCAAAGACCGAGAGAAATGGATCTGGCTCAATAAACAGGATCCTCAACACGATGTGAGAAGAAAATATTAAGAAGAAGAATAAAATCATCTGGAAACTGAAAATATTATACTTGAGCAATTAGTCCTTGAATTGGTCAGGGGGTGCAATCTATGATAACACAAAAATAAGCAGAACTTTTTTTTTAATAGAGCCAACGTTTCGGTCTACGGTGCAGGCAATCTTAAGGGCAAATAGAGGTTGCCTCGGCTGTAGAGACTTGTCAAATTTACATATGTCAACTCAAATGTTGGCACAATTAAAAAAAAGTTGTGCTTATTTTTGTGATTTTATTGACGGCACCCCTTATAATTCAAATAATAAATAAATAATTCAATGCATCATTATAATTACCCAATCAACTATTTTCCACTCAAAACACATTACTGACGATACTGACTATGAATATTTCATTAGTTAGCAAACTGTGGACTAATTATAAGAAAGATATATATTTATTGAGATATTGAACATTATAATATATGATTGTGCAAGAGACATTCTTTTGTGAACTAAGTGACATGACTATTGATTTATAGTTATAATCATTATAACTTATGATTTATAGTTATGATCATTATAATCATTATAATTTATTGACTATGGACTACATCTAACTTAGAGGCTACTCCCTTACATACTATAAACTAACTACTACATCTCTACATCTCTACTCTTCCACTTTCATCTCTACTTTATACTCTCCACTTTCCTACTTACACCTCTACCTTCCTAATCTTAAAGCTAGTTTATATATACATGTACAAGAAGATGGGAGCTGAAGGAAGTTTACATTCCAGAAACACGGAAGCATTGATGAAAATTCAGTTCAGCATTTGTCGATGAACTTAGTATATAGTTATCTTATTTCTCTCTAAGTCTAAGTTTTTCGAACAAATATAGAACAAACCTGTCATCCAGAAACAAGTCAACATTAAACATTTATAAAAATTTCAACCCATACATGTGGTAGTTATCAAATCAAATCAGGAAAAGTTATATAATGAAACTAAACTTGAAACTAGACCAGGTTAGGTGCAATGACCGGAATCGATAGTTAAATAATCGATAAAATATGCCATTAAGTAGTGATGTGAACGAAATATTTAATTAGAAAAAGGTCGAGAATCAAATGACAGTCATCACAACACAACATGACATATAATATGAATTAAAACCCGTGTCAGAAGCAGGCAACTCTTCATTAAAGATAACCCCGACAAATACGAATAATTATGTCCAGATATATTGAAAAAAAGAAAAGAATAATGTCATGAAATAAAACAAAAGAAAAAAAAATTACAGTTTTCCATTTAGGTGAAGATTGTAAAGCGAGAATATTAAATATGTGTTATCAAACCAAGGTTATGATAATGGAAAAGAGGAGAGTTGGATTTCCAAGACTCAAAATAAAAAATTGCTCGGTTAAATTCCATAATAATAAAAATTTTAAGAATATTCAATAAAAATGATAATTTATAAAAACATTAGAATGGGTTATAAAAAAAGTTAATTAGTTTATAGAATGTTTAGCATTTGACGATGAACTAGCTTTATGATCGTATTAAATAAATACAGTAATCAAACAAATAGAATTACTAATAAAAAGTGGGACTGAAAATCTCCTTAGAGAAAAACAAGTTCATGACGAACATTTAGACTACCCCTAAGAAAATATAACTATATATTGTCAGCAAAACTGGCAGATTCTAATCTTTATATGAAATATTAGAACGGGAAATATCAGAAATGGTTATTAATTTCTTGTTTTAAAATATACAAAACTCCCCAGTTGATCCTACTAGAGGTCATATTATTCTCTCAATGATTAAGCCATATACGGCCTTATTACAAGGCTTAGTACTTGGCACAAGGCGCTACCATATCTTGGAATATGAAAAATCGCTAGTCCTGAAGAACCCGACTAACAATCTTATTAAATTATTGGATCGGTCCTTGAGAAGTGTGCAAAGTTTCAAATTAATTCGATACTTTGAAGTGGTTCAAAATTCGAATTCAAGCGTGTTAAACAAAAATAATAAAATGAGCATTGACATAAAATAAAACTACACCGTTGGCATAATTATAAGATGACTTTCACTTTTTTACGGATGTAATAAAACTGAATACAGGATAAACTGGGAATATTTATGTAACGCTTTATATAAATACCTACATATATTCAGGTACACATTAATGAATGTACACAAAGACAGAAGGGTCCTTCAATGTTTGACAAATGGCGGACACAAACAAGGTTGAGTGCCGGTTTTCAGATCAAACACGGTTTACACTGGAGCTGTAAGAAGTATCTTGTGGATGTTCCATGCTGAGCAAACTCGGCCAAGAGTCGAAGGACTTATTTAGGGGACTTTTCGTCGAATCCGTCGGGCCACCAGCTAACTTTAGAATCGACCGGAGAAAAAATCCGATGCTTTGAACAGAACCATGTAGAGATGTTGTTAGATGAGCATTAATCTGCAAAATAATTATTCTAATCTGTACAAACCTTAAAGGATTCAGTAAATCGTTGCAGTCCCAACTATTTTTAAGCCAATGGTAGTGCGAGGAGGACGTTCGACTGAATAATTATTATTTTTTTAAATGTGTAAAAATTCCCTCTTTTAAGGATATTGAATTTATAAAATCTTGTTGAGCCCATTTTTTTATTTTCATTTTACCATGAAATTTCCACATTAAAATTTAAAAGTTGTCTCGATTGATGTAGATTTTACATTTATTGAATAAATTTAAATGATTTGTATGAAATTGTTCGGTTGATTATACTTTATTTTAGAAAAATTATATATATAAAGTTTTTAAGTATATTTTAAAGCAACGTTTGCAACAGAAATAGTTTTAAGAGTCAGATTTTATTTGATCAAAAAACCACACATTTTTCAGTTATGTAATTGAAAATTTGATAACACGTCGGGAAAAATATTTAGTAAGCAAAGGTAAATATTTCCATTAAAAATTAATTGATCACATAAAAATGTTGTACTAAATAAGCAGACCTCATGTTTCATGACAACAAATGAAAATTCCAAATGAGCTGGGTTACTTAGTCCTTTCACACCTACCTGATGTACCAGATTAATCTTCAACAGATTTCAATCTGTTCAGAAATTTGAGCAGCTTTCTTAAGGGTAATCTTTTTGAAAATGAATCTCAAGTCAAAAACGTAATATTTTATTTGATCGCAAAACACTGAATTATTCAGTTATAGAATTGAAAAATAGATAATAAATAGTGAAATATTTATAGAAAGCGAAGAAAAATATTTTGAATAAAAATATTTTCATTTCATAATGCTATTTTACTAATTAATTTATTTCCTTTCGTAACGGAATAAATTTCGATGGAAGTCCATGTTAATTTTTTTTAAATGGCACCCAAACATGACACATACCTTGAGGCGTAAATTCAAAACAGCCTTGCCCCTGAGGAACAAGGAACGAATCCGGCCAGCCGAGGAGAAGTACAGCTTATTAAAGCTCAGTCAAGCCCCAAAGGGACTAGGTTTAATTAAATACCCAGATCTAGTCTAATTCCAAGACACGACCGCAGCAAGCAGATGCTGCAAAAGTTCCAGGCATCACTAGCGCTGTTTGGAACTCGATCTCGGCGGACCTAGCAGGAAGCTGCTGGTGCCAGCACTTACCGAACGATGGAATATTAAATACAAAGTTGTATCTGTCTACTCGCTCCATCAGTCGGGTGGATAATTCTAAACGGGTCTGCTAAGGGCGGTTTTTGTTTCTCAGTTGGAGAATAATTCTGACACTACAAACTTAACGCACTGAATGGAATCAAAGTGGATTATCTTTTTATCAAATGCTCATCTCCCGTAAAATCATGAAGGATTAAAATAAGTATCAAGGCTCTTAAAGAATTATTTAACATACCTCATAGAGAAGATTTAAGAGAGAAGAGCTAGTCGAAAGAAGATAGCGAGGGAGGATAGACTAGAATGGGGTCACATGTGGTGTAGCCGTCAGAATAATAATCTACTGTGTCAAGATGAAGGGGTTCGCACCCAAACTGTGGCCGTCGGATTTTTAAAGGGAGTGAATTCCTTGGTATGTAGTTTTTTGAAGGGAACTTCTAAGGACGGTTTCGAGCCTATGAGATGTCAGGTAATCGTAAAAGATTACTTATAACTCTAATTATTCCTGGATGGGGAAAATGTAGGACTCCCATTGTAGCAACCTCTGATTAGCCATAGCAGCATTAAGTAGCGTTAAATCCATTGCCGTAAACCTCATGCTTCGATCCTATGTCGTGTCAAGTACTCGTTAAAGATCCCTAGCCTAATTATACCTCCTTTTTTCCTTTGGCGCTATAGTCCAGGAAAAACTTTGGCCATGTGGTGCGTTTTTCCCGGCTGTCTTCCTCGTTGTCAGCAGGCGTACACGGCCCTAAACGTTTCTCCCGGAACAAACCTCCCATGGATAACACGACGGAATGCCCCTTCGGCCGGTCTTTTTGAGTTTCCCCCAGTAGACTGATGGATCCCACATACCCATGGGGGAGAAATAATCATATGCTGGATTCGAGCCCCGTGGCTCTTTCACTGGCTGGCGCGGTCACCCATCCAAGTGTTAACCACGCTCGACGTTGCTTTACTTTGATTACCTATTGAAAGCACCTTAGCTCGCTCTAGCACTCCGACCCTCTAATTATACCTGGATAGGCAAAATTTAGGACTCCCACTGTAGCATCGTCCGATTAGCCATAGCAGCATAAAGTGACGTTAAACGAAAAAACTATCTTCCTTCCATGCTTCCGGTTAAGCAAGTAGTAGTAGTTACTACAAGTTACCGAACTTTCTAACAATAGTAGAAAGCTGAAGATTCAGTTTGTTAGGCCTTCAAGAAACATATGTTTAATCACCCAGGTCGGATTCGAACATGCGCCGAAGTGATCCTAATGTAACTAAATAATTAACTTAAATATCTCGGCCACCGCTCCACCGCCTGTACTATTAAAGTAAAACGAATTATAATTCGTATAACACAATATATTGATAATTATCAATATATTTTGTTTTCAAAATTTGTAAACTTATACGATATGAATCAACATTACGACTAATTTAACTAAATTATTTTGATTAATTAAAGGCATAATTCTCGATTAAAATATGAGAAATTCAAGCAAACATATATTTTTTAATTTAAAGAAATTTTGTTAGCAATTGAAACCTGAAACCGTCGAGCAGAGAATGGATTCAGGAATTGTTTTAATTAGTTACTTAAGTTCCATCGTCATCAGCAACTCCAACTGAAATGAATGTAAATAAATCACATAGATTCAAAGGTTGTATCTATACCATCTGATTATACTATTTTTTGAAAATGAAGAATGGCATCGCTTCTAGATTAACAAAATTATTTTTTCCGAAGGAAAATGTCACGTACATCCGATAATCATGTATTAAACAGATACTTGAAGTGTAAGATAGAAAATATGTTATGACTCTATACATAAAAGTACATACCAAGATTTCCATTGAACTAGATTGCCTACCAACTATGGATTAATCATATAGATCATACTGTGGGTCACCTGTGGTGTAGTGGTTAGCATAACAACCTTTTATGTGCCAGATCGTGGGTTTACAAACAACCGTAAACTAATCCTTAGTTATGCCGACCTTTAGAGGGGAAGTAAAAAGGCGGTCCCGAGCCGGTTCGGTTTCAAATACTGTCAATTGTATACAGTAATAATAGATTGATAATTCGTTCTGCTTTTATCGTACTTGCAGCGGTGGCCGAGACATTAAAACTAATTGTTTACTTACGTTAGGATCACTTCGGCCCATGTTCGAATCCACCCTGGGTGATTTAAATTTTTTTTCGTGGAGGCCTAACAAACTGAATCTTCCACTGCGGTTAGAAAGCTCATTAACTTGTTGTAACTACTCCTTATGGCTTAGCGAGGAGGATGGAAGGAAGGTAATTTGTTTCGTTTAACGTTACATTATACTGCTATGGCTAATCGGACGATGCTACAGTGGGAGTCCTAAATTTTGCCTATCCAGGTATAATTAGAGGGTCGGAGTGCTAGAGCGAGCTAAGGTGCTTGCAATAGGTAATCACAGTAAAGCAACATCGAGCGTGGTTAACACTTGGATGGGTGACCGCGCCAGCCAGTGAAAGAGCCACGAGGCTCAAAACCAGCATATGATTATTTCTCCCCCATGGGAATGTGGGATCCATCAGTCTACTGGGGGAAACTCAAAAAGACCGGCCGAAGGGGCATTCCGCCGTGTTATCTATCCATGGGAGGTTTGTTCCGGGAGAGACGTTTAGGGCCGTGTACCCCTGCTGACAACGAGGAAGACAGCCGGGAAAAACACACCAAGTGGCCGAAGTTCTTCGCGGACTATAGCGCCAACCGGAAAAAAAAGTATAGTTAGGCTAGGAATTTATAACGAGTATTTTACAAGGCATAGGCTTGGAGCTTCAAGTTTACGTTCAATCTGGAGTACGGCATAATTAAGGATTTTTTACTCATAAGGTCATTTGAAGCGATTTTTGGCATGATAGGTTGTTATGCTATACACCCGATGACACCTTGGAATGCTGAAATAATTAAAATAAAGAAATAATGTCATATTCATAAATATAAAATAAATAAATTCATAAATGTAAATGAAATAATTTTCATATTTAAAGAAATTATTTCATAATTTCATGATATAGTTCGTATAAGCATATGAAAAAAACACAGTAAGTATTGCATTGAAAACAACACAATTAGTTTTACCGTTAAATCGTATAATTCTTCTTCTATTCAAAACGAAAAATAAGAAGCCAAAGATATTCCGGTCAATTATCCTATAACTATTCAATGTGATGAATGGTGAACGATCACAAAAAAAGTTCATTTTTCGTCCTTCTATATATTAATTTGATATTTAGAAATGTTGAGGAACAAAAGGGCCAATTGGAATGATGGTGTGGTCATCAGTGAATTGGCAGATTGGGTTTTGATGAAGACCGCCGCAATTAGCACAACGAGCGCTGACTATTGATGTAGCTTCGCTACGGTGTTACGGGCTCTATCCTGTGGAGCCCTTACTTCCTTCATATATCTTACTGATTATAGATTAATAATTTTTTTAATTCTAATTATTTATAGTTTTAATTGCCTAGCAATGAAAAGTAAATTATATTCGGGGACGTCTAGTCCACGAGTAGCATGTAAAGGGTATAAAAATATTGAAATTGTATATATTAATATGTGCATAAATCATCATACATATCTATGGATCGATTTACAATTAAGGATGTGAAGATATAGCTGTGGATCTTTAATTAAGTGTGAGATGAGGATTTTCGCGAAGCTTCGTGTCCAGCAGTCAAAATTGATAACGACGAAGTACCTTCCAAAAACTATGTACGTTATCTCTGGCTATACTTTGACAAAAGACTAATATGGAGAAAATATGCAAAATTAAAAAGATAACAACTGGCAAGACGCTAGTAACAACTATCACAACTTCTGGACTACAAATCTTCACATGACTTAAAACACAAACGACTAATCCATAATACTGCAGAAAGACCTATTTGGAGATATGGGTACTTTGTTGTTTAGCAAACCACGTCCGCATAAACAACGTATAAACAAAACAGTCCAAAATTAAAAGAAAATTTGTATTAATCTCGATGGTCTTTTTCGAATAACACAATACACAACGACATGAATATTCATAACAAAACACATAACATTCCACCCATCGACACAAAATCACCAAAACCACTCGTTCTTCCGCTTTCCAACTCCCTGTCACCCGGGCATGATAGGAAAAGGTTAAATAGACAGTATCCTAGAGACCTGCTCAACTATTGATGTTTCCTTTTCCTATAGAAAAGCAAAGAGAAGAATTCTTGGATCTAATTTGCTGGATGCGCCATTGCGCATGAGCAAAGGAAATTAAAGAATAAATTTTAAAAAATAGACCAATCGATTTAGAAATTCCAAAAAAAACAAAAGAAATATTGAGCATTTTTTTTTAAAACGTTTTAAGTGTTTTCATATCTTATATAAGCCATTGAATAGTTATCTTTATATTGGATTTTACGATTTTTAAATTAATAAAGTAATATCGGATTTTTTTTGTTGTTTTATTGCTAGAAGGGCTTAGCCATGGTATGGTTAATAAAGGGAGTGATTGAATCACTTGCCTTAGGAGAGGGCTCAGGTTACAGTGACCCGGTGTAATAAAGACAGGCCCCCCCAGGTTTAATTAACAGGTGTTGATTTCGCTGTTATGAAAGGCGACACCAAGGCTTTTATCACTGCTACTCTCCACCTTTCATCTTTCAATAACACAATTAACCCGAAACTTCTCTCCTTCCAGGCAAAGGATTCTACGCTATTAAAAGTACTTTTCCCAGTCCTCATTAAAATTTATTCCAGACAGATTTGACAAGTCCATTATATAGATGTAATTCGGAACTCTGTGATACATAGTTTTTAAATAGGTCTATTACAGTCGAATCCAAAATAAAATATATGTCAACCAGGTACAAGACCACAGGCGAAGCTAGACCTTCCAGAGCAGTAGTTCCCAACCTTTGTAGTACCAAGCCACGAAACTATATAAAGTAAATATTACATTGAAAACAAAAAATATAATTTTACTATCACAATACACAACATTATAAGATTCTATTCAAGATAAAGAAGTGCTGGTAAGAGCGGAATAATCAAAGCTAAGTGAGAATTTTATTTATTTTCAACTGGTCTCGCCCAGGTTAGGAACCGCTGTTCCTACGAATTTTTAATATCTTTGAAACTCTGATAAACGCAAATAGTGACATGCAATCAAAAATCCAAAGAAGAATAATGGCGGAATATACATGCTTTTTCGGATATCGAAAGCACTTCAGAAGTAATGCTGTATTCCGTAAAACAAAAATAAATATATAAAACCTTGATACGCTTCAGAATGTTGAACATTCACAAAAGCACAAGAGTTCTCATGAGGTTTGAACGAAAAATATGGCGACTAATATTTGGAACAGTACTTCGTTGAGGCAAGGGTCCAATATGGAAACGATGAGGCTAAATACAGATGCTGACATTATTAGGGAAATATAAGTAAAACACATTGCATATATGGAACCAAACAAAAAAAATACCTGTACCATTACGACCCATGAAGGGTCTCGAGTTTAGTACGTGGTAGAGATTTTCAGGCCATTTTTTGGGTACCCACTTTATGGTTGAGCCCCAGTAGGGTCTCAGATCCCATAGGATCCATAGGGAACAAATGAAGTCCCTGAAAAAATTATATCAGAAAAAGTACATGGAACAGGACTAGGATAGGCAGATGGCATGGCTGCGGACGTATTGACCATTCTACGCATCCGTAAATGGAAGGTAGTTATCAACAGACGCGGTTTATATTACGTGAGGACTTGTCCCCGCGTGGGATGTAGGGCCATCAATATAAGTACTAATATAGTCTGGCAATTTAGTAAACAACTTGTGCGAAAGACACGTCCCCAATGAGGCCAATCCCATTTCCCCACTACCAAGGTCGCTTCACTCGAATATTTCCTAATCCTGAACTAGTTTGCTCCTACTTCTATATCTTTACATTCTCTTAGAGTTATTATTGTTGTTTTTCGCTAGATCCTACTTCCTTAGACATCATTTTGGACCTATTATTGTTATTGTGTTTTAGACTCGGCCAAAAGGTCTGTCGTCAATTCGGACTATAATCGACATTGATAAAATATTTTTCTTGGTCGAAGTAAGCTTCAACTTACTCTACTTTAAACTGACCAGAAACGTAGAGATAAAAGCAGTAAGGGAACATTCGTGGCAAATCAAAAATGCAATTCTTCTGCATTGAAGAAACATATGTGGTACCACCATAACTCATGAAGGATATTATTAGACTCAATGAAGAGCAATGTTTGTATATTTTCTAAGTCAAGAGGCATTTAACTGCAAGTGTACCAACTTATAGAGGCTGGGTGAGCCACAGGAAGGTCTTCGGATCTTATCCATTTATAACTGTTAACGGATTAAATAATATATCTCCCCCTGTAGGATTCCCCTCAGCACTGATTTACAATATTCCTTCATACAACGTTGTATGTAGCTTAATGATGCAATACCGCCAAAAATAAATATTTAAAAAGGATTTCGATCTTCTTATACGAATGAAATAGAGGGGGGTGGTGTTAGGTCAGCAAAAGCGAATAAAAGCTTTCAAGAAAAAAAAAGGATGATCAATAAATAATTTTAATTCTTCCAAGCAATTTACTTTCCAGATAGGGATGAATCTCTCAGCTTCTAAATTTAATCAGAAAAAAGATAAATCTAAAAAAGAAAACACTTCAAAGAATCGGAGGGTGAAAGCGGAAGAGAAACATCTCAATAAGGTACTCGAATCGACAAAGAATATCGGATTTTTTTTGTTGTTTTATTGCTAGAAGGGCTTAGCCATGGTATGGTTAATAAAGGGAGTGATTGAATCACTTGCCTTAGGAGAGGGCTCAGGTTACAGTGACCCGGTGTAATAAAGACAGGCCCCCCCAGGTTTAATTAACAGGTGTTGATTTCGCTGTTATGAAAGGCGACACCAAGGCTTTTATCACTGCTACTCTCCACCTTTCATCTTTCAATAACACAATTAACCCGAAACTTCTCTCCTTCCAGGCAAAGGATTCTACGCTATTAAAAGTACTTTTCCCAGTCCTCATTAAAATTTATTCCAGACAGATTTGACAAGTCCATTATATAGATGTAATTCGGAACTCTGTGATACATAGTTTTTAAATAGGTCTATTACAGTCGAATCCAAAATAAAATATATGTCAACCAGGTACAAGACCACAGGCGAAGCTAGACCTTCCAGAGCAGTAGTTCCCAACCTTTGTAGTACCAAGCCACGAAACTATATAAAGTAAATATTACATTGAAAACAAAAAATATAATTTTACTATCACAATACACAACATTATAAGATTCTATTCAAGATAAAGAAGTGCTGGTAAGAGCGGAATAATGAAAGCTAAGTGAGAATTTTATTTATTTTCAACTGGTCTCGCCCAGGTTAGGAACCGCTGTTCTAGAGAGTGAACGAATTTTTAATATCTTTGAAACTCTGATAAACGCAAATAGTGACATGCAATCAAAAATCCAAAGAAGAATAATGGCGGAATATACATGCTTTTTCGGATATCGAAAGCACTTCAGAAGTAATTCTGTATTCCGTAAAACAAAAATAAATATATAAAACCTTGATACGCTTCAGAATGTTGAGCATTCACAAAAGTACAAGAGTTCTCATGAGGTTTGAACGAAAAATATGGCGACTAATATTTGGAACAGTACTTCGTTGAGGCAAGGGTATATGGAAACGATGAGCCAAAATACAGATGCTGACGTTATTAGGGAAATATAAGTGAAACACATTGCATATATGGAACCAAAAAAATAAAATACCTGTACCATTACGACCCATGAAGGGTCTCGAGTTTAGTACGTGGTAGAGATTTTCAGGCAATTTTTTGGGTACCCACTTTATAGAGGCTGGTTGAGCCCCAGGAGGGTCTCAGATCCCATAGGATCCATAGGGAACAAATGAAGTCCCTGAAAAAATGATATCAGAAAAAGTACATGGAACAGGACTAGGATGGGCAGATGGCATGGCTGCGGACGTATTGACCATTCTACGCATCCGTAAATGGAAGGTAGTTATCAACAGACGCGGTTTATATTACGGGAGGACTTGTCCCCGCGTGGGATGTAGGGCCATCAATATAAGTACTAATATAGTCTGGCAATTTAGTAAACAACTTGTGCGAAAGCCATGTCCCCAATGAGGCCAATCCCATTTCCCCACTACCAAGGTCGCTTCACTCGAATATTTCCTAATCCTGAACTAGTTTGCTCCTACTTCTATATCTTTACATTCTCTTAGAGTTATTATTGTTGTTTTTCGCTAGATCCTACTTCCTTAGACATCATTTTGGACCTATTATTGTTATTGTGTTTTAGACTCGGCCAAAAGGTCTTTCGTCAATTCGGACTATAATCGACATTGATAAAATATTTTTCTTGGTCGAAGTAAGCTTCAACTTACTCTACTTTAAACTGACCAGAAACGTAGAGATAAAAGCAGTAAGGGAACATTCGTGGCAAATCAAAAATGCAATCCTTCTGCATTGAAGAAACATATGTGGTACCACCATAACTCATGAAGGATATTATTAGACTCAATGCATAGCAATGTTTGTATATTTTCTAAGTCAAGAGGCATTTAACTGCAAGTGTACCAACTTATAGAGGCTGGGTGAGCCACAGGAAGGTCTTCGGATCTTATCCATTTATAACTGTTAACGGATTAAATAATATATCTCCCCCTGTAGGATTCCCCTCAGCACTGATTTACAATATTCCTTCATACAACGTTGTATGTAGCTTAATGATGCAATACCGCCAAAAATAAATGTTTAAAAAGAATTTCGATCTTCTTATACGAATGAAATAGAGGGGGGGGGTGGTGTTAGGTCAGCAAAAGCAAATAAAAGCTTTCAAGAAAAAAAAAGGATGATCAATAAATAATTTTAATTCTTCCAAGCAATTTACTTTCCAGATAGGGATGAATCTCTCAGCTTCTAAATTTAATCAGAAAAAAGATAAATCTAAAAAAGAAAACACTTCAAAGAATCGGAGGGTGAAAGCGGAAGAGAAACATCTCAATAAGGTACTCGAATCGACAAAGAAACAGTTTCCGTTCCACAGATCACTGCTTTCTAGATTTTTACTTTTTGTTTTTTTAAATATATATTGCAGAAGACCAATCACAGACTTCGACGCATGGAGTAATAAGTAACATAATGAAATACTGTCTCATTAAAAAAATAAAAATAATTATTTAAAAATACTGTTGTTTAAAATATAAAATTAAATATATTTTAATTTAATTGTTGTAAATCGCAAATTTTAAAATATTTAGTTTTTGATTTTCACTATTTCCTTCGTTGATCTTATGATTTGTTTACTGAATATCGAAAAAACATCAAGTATTCGGTGATTTTGGGAAATACAAGAAGGTTCATATAAGTAATAAAAAGCAATAAAATATTAAATATTTTGTTATATTTATTAATGAATTTTTAATTCAGATGTTCAGCACTATCAGGTGTCAGTACTATGTCTGACTTTACTTACGCAAATCCTACCTCATACCTCCTTTCTCATCCTTCAATCCTATCTCACAAATAGAACTTTCCAGGTAAACCATAATAATGTACTTTCATACCTCTTCTCCCAATCTGCTGGTGTTTCTCAAGGTAGTATCCTTGGCCCACTCCTCTATACAGTTTATACAGCTGACATCCCAACTCATCCTAATACTATCCTTACCACGTATGCTGATGATACATGTGTATTATCAGTCAACACCAATCCAGTTATTGCATCCCAAAGCCTCCAATCCCATATCACTGATCTTGAAGAATGGTGTCTAAACTGGAGAATTAAAATAAATTCTCAAAAATCGCATCAAATCACTTTTACCTTACGTCGTAAACCAATGACTTCCTGCCCTTCAGTATCCTTTAATAATACCCCACTGGTGCATGGAGAACAGATCCGATACCTAGGGTTGCACCTCGACAAACGATCAACCTGGAATCCTCATACTAGACTGAAAAGACAATAAACCGCTCGACGTTTCAGGCTACTTCAACACTTACTAGACAAACGCTCTAACCTCCCAATTAACTACAAAAGACTCATCTACTTGACCATCATACGACCTATCTGGACTTACGGAGTAGAGCTTTGGGGCTTCCCTAAGCCATCGAATTCCTCTCGTATCCAATCCCTGCAATCCAAAATCCTTCGTAAAATCCTCAACGCTTATTTTGTTAAGAATAAAGTAATCTATAACGCCCTTAATGTCCCATTTGTTGTTGATTTGGCCCGAACCCGGTATCTATCCTTTCATAACAAACTTCATTCCCTCTCAAACCCTCTAGTTTCAAACCTAGCTTCCTCTTCGATTCCCGATAAGGCTGCGAGGCGTCTGAAAAGAAGATGGCCACGTGACATTCTTAGTTGAACTAGTGATTTGAGTACTACCAGTGGGTAGTTTCTCAACTTGCCATTAACTCATGTCATTTTGTAACACATAGCCTATTTACTTGATGTATTT
This sequence comes from Troilus luridus, assembly GCA_964056705.1. NCBI lineage: Eukaryota > Metazoa > Arthropoda > Insecta > Hemiptera > Pentatomidae > Troilus > Troilus luridus. The sequence continues at coordinate 101,366,699 of OZ057416.1, read as the reverse complement.
TTTAATACAGTTGTAAATACCAATAAATAAATTTAAAAAAACAAAAAAACATTACTTACGTAAAAAAAAACTATGTCAGTACTTGAGGGTTAAACTGTTGCATAACCTAATGATTTGATTTGGTTTAATTACTATTTATAGCGCTTTTTTCATGAACTCTAACAGCATCGATCCCCCTGCCACTTTGAAAGACTATCGCTACCCGAAAGGCCTAGTCGATAAACTTTAGAGCAGTTTATCGGAAACATACACCAAACTACGTGACTGCTTCAATCTATAGTCAGCAAAGTTGGAAAATCTCTCAGCTTCGTTTGATACCTGTATTAACTGGGATTAAACAAGGTGAATTGAATATAACCATTTAATTATATTAGTCACTATGTGAATAAAATATATTCATATGAATTTGAATTCATGAATAATCCTTGTTTGTAAATTTAATTACATTATTGCTCTAAAACTCAAGAAATCTATTGTAGATGGAGTCCCTCAAGGCTTAATGCTGGGTTTACTTTTATATTTTATATTAACAATGCGACATTAAATCATCCAAGCAGTTCATTGACGACGTTACTGCTAAAAACAGATAAGTTATATATTTATAATTATGTCAAGAAATGTTCAATACTATTAACACATGAATTTGAGAGCAATGCATTCTCAAAAATTCCCCGTTACATCGTAACCTTAAGAAACTAAAATAAAATCATTAAGAGTCAAGAAAAATACATAGAATTTTAAATGTATATATAAACAACGAAGTCTATTCAATGTACAACGAAGCAGAATGGAAGATGAGAAAATTCCTAAAAAAGGCTTTGATAGGACCTCTCTTCTCCACGAGAAGAAGGAGGAGACCGAAGCTGAGGTGGTCGGATGGTCAGGAGAGAAACGTGAGGGATATCCTGGGAATCAACAGCTGGGTGACGGCTGAACAGATCCGACTGGAAGAAGCTGCTAGAGGAGAGCAGGATTCGTGACCGAGTTGTAGCACATTAGAATAATAATTATAATAATAATAGAAACAAATATGGTATAATATGAATAAAATTCTAATTCGTGATTATAATAGAAGAATGATGATTTGAGCTGTACACTCATGTTACAAAATTATCGGATGTTATGAGAATACGGAGAACAACATTTTATCACCACTTGTTATGATTGAAACCTTTCAAGACTGACGAACCGGACTTTTACGTATTTAAAAGAAAAGAAGACCAAATCTGCCTGGTTCAAAGAGGTGGAAAGATATTTACAAGGTGATGGGGGCCACCTACGAGGATGTTCTGGGGAGGAACCGTCTAGGGATGAAACTGGATACTCGTGTGGGTTTTCAAGAAAAACCAAAGATGAAGATGGGAAAGAAATGGCCGGAAGAAAGAAGGGAGTAGCACCGGCGACGAAAGAGAGAGAGAGAGAGAGAGAGAGAGAGAGAGTGAGAGAGAGAGAGAGAGACTCACACATTTTATTTAAATATTACAATCTGCCACTTGTGGGAAATAATTAATAGTGCTAAATAGCTTACAATCATTCCATAAAACAAATGAAAAATGAAATAAAATAAAATAATGTAATAAAAATATATACATGCGGTAATAAAAAAAATATGCAAAAAAGATAATAAAAATAAAGTCTAAAAATAAAATAACTGCTTACACTCGTACTATAATTACACTATTTACAATTTGCCTGGTGTTCCCGAACTTCGGGCGAATATCGAGAAAATAAAAAACAGTTGAATTGACATAGTCCTTAGTAGGCCAATACAAAAAAAAAAAAAAAAAATTAAGATTAAAAACAAAAAGAAATAAAGAAATTTACTTAACTGCGTACACACAGTTAATGTTACCACGCCACTGGAATAAAATTAATAAAGTTTACAATAATGTTCAATGCAGCATAATTCGGAATAAAAAATATCTCAACCGTTTTGTTATTGACTGGATAAAACTAACAAACGATTTTGTCTCCTTAGTTACCATCCAATTCGAAGCTCGGAATTATATTGCACGTTTATAGAATTATCAATTCGCAAATTTTTTTTTTTTTTTAATTTTTATTTATTGATATTTACATCTGTATTAAAAAAAAATACATCCAGTAAATAGGCTATGTGATACATAATGACATGAGTAATGGCAAGTTGAGAAACTACCCACTGGTAGTACTCAAATCACTAGTTCAACTAAGGAGGTCAATTGGCCATCTTCTTTTCAGACCCCTCCAAGGATTATCGGGAATCGATAATAGGGAATCGATAGGTTTGAAACTAGAGGGTTTGAGTGGGGATGGAGTTCATTATGAAATGATAGATACCGGGTTCGGGCCAAATCAACAACAAATAGGACATTAAGGTCGTTAAAGATGACTTTATTCTTAACAAAATAAGTAGCGTTGAGGATTTTACGAAGGATTTTGAATTGTAGGGATTGGATACGAGAGGAATTCGATGGCTTAGGGAAGCACCAAAGCTCTACTCCGTAAGTCCAAATAGGTCGTATGATGGTAATCTAGATGAGTCTTTTGTAGTTAATTGGGAGGTTAGAGCGTTTGTCTAGTAAGTGTTGAAGTAGCCTGAAACGTGGAGCGGTTTCTTGTCTTTTCAGTCTAGTATGAGGATTCCAGGTTAATCGTTTGTCAACCCTAGGTATCGGATCTGTTCTACAGGCACCAGTGGGGTATTATTAAAGGATACTGAAGGGCAGGAAGTCATTGGTTTACGACGTAAGGTAAAAGTGATTTGATGCGATTTTTGAGAATTTATTTTAATTCTCCAGTTTAGACACCATTCTTCAAGATCAGTGATATGGGATTGGAGGCTTTGGGATGCAATAACTGGATTGGTGTTGACAGATAATACACATGTATCATCAGCATACATGAATTCGCAAAATGAAATCGAATTATGTGTTAAAATAAAAATTGAAGTAATCAGTATGTTTTAATAGAAAAATTACGGAAACAAAATTTCCTAGGTTGTTGTAAAATAACTGTTTAAATTTCAATTAAAGGCAGTAGAGACGCAGATTCAGTTATCTTTATACCCCCTCCCCAACACACACTCACACACGTCGAAGCAGCGAACTACGAGCGGCTCTTTGACCCAAATGATGCATTGTGAGTGCACACTATTGACAAGTGCTTTGTTAGTGCACAATATTGGCAGGTGCATTGTGAGGCAATCACTGCTCCAGGCAGCATACTTCATGTCCTGATAGAGATGACAATGTTATTACCGCACTTTCAAGGCGAATGTCGGAAGTTTGCATTTTATTCAAAGAACTATTTGTATTCAAATTTAGGTTATCTTATTGAGTTTTTCTCCGGAAATTTAGTAATTATTATTATAATTATTAGTTCTTAGTGTTTAACAAGATTCACATATTAAGAAAAGCGTTTCCTGATTATTATACATTAAACCTTCTAAGTATTTAATAATGCTACCATTCTTACGATATAGTGAAAAATCAATTCTTGGCAAATAAAAAACTTATATACGGGCTATACCCCCGGGGTATAATGGGTTTCCCCCAACCTGGAGGACCAGTGGCTAATTGCAGTCAGATGACTGGGCGATGGGGCCGCCAACTCCCTACGCCAAATTTTTCAATTACAGTTAGTATCCATTATTTGAATAAGGGAATACATATTATATTACATCCATGAGCTAATAACAAATAAACTTATTGTTATAACAATAATCGTAACCATATGAATGATGAACCAAGAAATAAAACTGTTGGGGTTTGTACATATATGACTTGAAGGAAAATTAGTATGGAATTTTTGTCCGACAAATTTACAAATTTTAAATTATAAGTGTTAATATCCTTTACTTGTAAATATTAATGTGAATGATTGTTTGTCCTAGGTATCGACCTTATAATTTATATTTGTTGGATTACTAGACCTTTTTTTCACAGAAAAGCTGTACCTATGTTTTAATTATTATTATTTTCAATTTTTAATTCAGGGTAGCAATGCGGAGTATGGAGATAATGGAATGGAGTTAACTGGCATTCCATGAATTTAAAAGAGAATGAAAACATGAAAATCATTTGAGAATCTTATCAGAAATCTGGGTAATTATTCAGCTGGTTGTCGCTTTGAGTTGAGTCACTAGTTTTATTATTTCATTCGTTTCCGTCATAATATTTTCCAAAACATAAAAATGAGCTTTAGCAAGGAAAAGAGAACATAATTATGGAAATGGGTAAACTTGATGGGTAAAGTTGAAACTTTTATTTCATTACATTCTCTTTTCCAAACTAGGGCTCAAGATAATTTTTAGTTTTGAAAGATATTAAAAGTAAAATTAATAAACTGTTAAAACTTGTAACTCAACTCGTAGCGACAACCTGCGGAACAGATACCGAAATCTGATCTTTTTTCTTATTTTGTCGTGTATAAACTAAAAAAAAATTTTTGCAAGATGAATTTTTATCCTGCGATAAAAGGAAATAATTGTTTGTGCTCTAGGTAATTAAAATTAAAAACTATTCTATGAATAAATGGTTAATGTTGTATTTTCATAATTTTTTCGAAATGTAGTTGTTCCCAATGATTTCTAAAAAGTTAAGAAATTTTCAGAAAATATAACAATTTCTATTTCTCATTGAATAAAGAAGACTTAATTTCTCTTGTCAGAATCTTTGTTTAGCTTTATTTATATAAATAATCCTCCCCACGGTTCGTAGGACTGACCCAGGCTAATACCCAGAACCCTGGTTTAAATACCTTGGTTCTGGATAAATCCTCCCCCTCCTCAGGAGAAACCAGGTGGTACGAGATGCCTTATCTCCCACAGGCTTTCAGGAGCAGGTCGAAGGCAGCAGATCTCAACTCGTGTTCTGCCTCAGGCGAAGTGCTATATCCCATACAGTCTCCCCATTTTCCCCAACCTTTAGGGGATTCTACTATTTTCCCTTTAGCCCAGGTATCTTTCATAATTTTCCCATTACGAAGGTAGGAAAAATCCTGGACACCATCGAAAAAAATATATCCAGATTTCTACTATTTCAAGAATCGGGCCGGACTTCTAATTACAATTCTAAACTAATTTGCATAAAGGAAAAAAATAAAGTTGATCTTATTCAAAAATGTAACATAGCCGTATGTGAAAAATCGCGATTTTCGACTCTTAAACTTGACGAATTTTAAATTGATGACTAAATTAAGGCTAACTTTAATAAGAACACTTATAATTTGTAATAAATGTTAAGATCCGTACCACAACAATTCAAGGTCTTATTATTAGTTCTCGCACAATCGCCAGATTTCCCCCCTATTTTGGGTACCTACTTCATAGAAGTTGGGTGAACCCTAGGAGTTTTTTAGATCACATGGTATCCATCTCCGGCTGATGACAGATTAAATAAAAGTGTCCCAAGCAGTGAGATTTGAACCCTTGCGCATCGCAACTCTCCGCTCCGATATCTAAATTTTAGTGGGAAAACTCCAAACTAAAAGCCTTCAATATTGCGGCCATTCAGGTATCTTCAGGGCAGAAAAAGAATTACAGCAAAGGAATACACGAATAAAACACATCCTAACCTTGCAATGCTGAAAAACACATCGTACCAGATCCAAGGCACAAAGGCAACTTCTGAATCATAAGGAAGGTTACTAGACCCCAGCTGTTAGATAAAAACAGCTGATAAATAAATTAAGCAAAAGCTCAAAAGAGACATCGAATACATGTTAAGATATCATAAGTTCTTAGCCGAATATGAAAAATCTCGATTTTCAACATTTAGCTTCGCTTGGATGAATTCTAAATAGGTATATACTGATATTATCAGAAATAAATGTCATTGGGTTCAAGAAGAAATCAAAATTCAAAGGTTTAAAAAGGATTCTCATCGGATCAATAAATCATTACAATTCTAAAGGTATAGTAATTGATTTACATATAAATGATTTACAGAAATAAATTTAATATAGCTGTTTGTATAAAAAATACTTCACATTGGAGTTCTGCGATGAATAATAAAAACTTCGGTTTAGGAATTTTAGCCTCGGTGAATTCTGAATAAGCAACTTGTTCTTGAAATGGATCGACATTGCTCAATTGAAATAAAACTTCAAACCACTGTGCCACTTCAAACACATTTCTTTGATTATTCATCTAACGTCACTTTATGATAATATGACCTATCGGACAATGCTACAGTGGATCCTAATTTTCCCATATAAATGTTGCCTATCCTGGTACAATTAGGATAGGGATCTTTAGGAAGTACATGCACGCCTTCCCCATTTTACGCCTATTCCGAAGGACGGCATAACCAAGGATTTTTACTCCCTTTTAAAACATTCTAGAGCCACAAACCGAGCTGCAGGTTTCCAACCCGCGACCTTGGGCATAGAAGATTGTTATTGTGACCACTACACCACAGGTGACCCCTAGTGGAAAGTGGTAGAATGCCAAAAGCTTGATTATAGACCACAAGGAAGAAGGTATGTTGGCCGACCTAGAAAACATCGATTGTCGAACACAACCCGCTTGAAATAAGAACAGGCAATTCTGCCTCAACCAAATTGTATATAATCATGATATATAAAAATATTCTATATATTGAAAATTTGATTTAAACGCTGATCAATTCAAAAAGGAATCAGATTAGCGAAGTTAGGTCAAGAACTGAGAAAGCAAGAACATGAAGAAACTTCTGAATTGAAATGGCTTGGCTATTCCTCTAAAATTAGGACTGGTGAAGTTTCATTATTCGCTGTACTAACGAGGGAGCATGGACAATGATGCAAACACTCATGAAGAATGTACAATCAATTGAAATGTGGGTTTACCCCCTTATTATTTCATGGACTGGGTCGGTACCTAACACGAGAAGTACTAAGTCGGATCGGAATAGACCAAGAAATCGCATATACCAACAAAAAGCGAAAATTAAAATATCTAGGCCACATCATGTGAAATGACAAATATCGTCAAACTTTAAAGAACTTAATGGACATTGTGTGTGATGTCTGCCAAGAGTCAATTTTATCGAAATTCTCCACCTTTTACAAGTGGTCTACACATATATGTATGAATGTTAACGTGAAATATATACATCGCATAAGAACATAACCAAAACGAATACTAATAATTAAACACCACCATCCAGCAAGCCAACTTACACCAAACAGCCAAACAACAGAACACATTCAATGATACATGTACGAGGGTGGTCTGGAAACTTTCCGACCTAACAAAAACGGCTGAAATGACTTTCATGAAAACTGCCCGACTAAAATGGCTGAAACTTTGGTGGGTAACTGTTAACAGATGAACAACAAAATTCAATTGCTTTTATTTACGGGTGCTGCCATCTTCACTTTGCGGACGGAAACTTTTCAGGCCATTCTCGTACGTGAGAACGATGATCAATTCAGTATGGGATCAGATAATCTAAATAAGGTCAAGAATTGACAAAGCAAGAGCATCATTTAATAGTTGAAGAAAATTCTCACTTCCCCTGAAAATAAGGCTGCCAATACGTCTATATATTCCGCGTACCCTGCACTATATATGAATTCGATTTACTGCAGTACAGGGTCGAAGCGTGAACAGCGCCGTAAACACTGGTGAAGAAAGTAGAAGCATTTGAGGTGTGGGTGTACCAACTTCCGAGGGAAACCTGAAAAGATCAAAAAATCGCATATCCTATCATAAAGCGGAAATTATAATACCTTGACCACATCATGCGAAATGACTAATATCTACTGCAGCTGATAATTCTGGGAGAGGTTTATAGTGAGAGGGGGCTAGGAAGGAGGAGGCACTCCTGGCTCCAGAATATAAGGCGGTGGTTTGGTCTCACAACTGTCCAATTATTTAGAAGTGCCGCAAACAAAATGAAGATCGCCATGTTAATAGCAATCGTCGGAAACGAATAAAGCACAAGAAGAAGGAACAAACATTCTAGTTGTCTTACTATATAAATATATATTAATAATAATAATAAGGCTTAGCGAACCTGAAGGCTCGATGCCGATACCACCATTCTTTGCTTACAAACTTCTGTCCACGGACCACTACCCAAACCCATAATATCTAATTCTAATCCAATAATAATATCTAATAATCCACTAACCCAAACCCTTCTATAATAAACCGAACTCGACCCTCCCTCTCGCAGAAAGAGTTATAAAGTCTCATTTCCAATCGCCTTCCTTAAAGACATATCACTCCATAATATGATCACCTTGGACTATCAGACTACCCAAAGTGTTTCTACACCTGTCCAAGTTCCGTAAACAAGACACCCCGACCGTATCGAAAAATGTTCTGCGAACTGATACAATATGTACCACACCACACTGCAATATATACAGATGGGTCAAAGTCTGATAGTTCAACTGGCACTGCCTTTATTACGCCCGATTCAACCCATAAAAAAAAGCTACACCACCTCTGCAACGTTTATACCGCCGAACTAAATGCCATACCTTCCGCTCTACATTTCTCCATTACAAATATACAAACCGACTGTATAGTAATAATTTCCGATTCAATGAGCGCCCTCCAGGGATTGAACAATATGTACTTACACAACCCCATAGTCCAACGCATTCACGAATATCTAATAATGCTAAACGACATAAGCAAATAAATATTCTTCATCTGGGCCCCGGGACATGTGGGTGTGTCGGGAATGTGATGGATGACAAAGCTGCTCGAGCAGCTCTAACCCTCCCAGGTAGAGGCACAGCTATTCTAACCTCCCAAGAACTTGCTCGCCCCCTTAAAGAATGTATTGATAAAAGATGGCAAGCAATGTGGGATGAAAGTCCAGCCAGTAAATTGAAATATATAAAAAGGGAAGTAAAGCCTTGGGCTAAATCTAAATGCAGTAAACGCCATGAGGAGGTGGCTATTGCTCGCCTTACCCACGCAAATCTCATTACAAAGGATGCACCTCCCATATGCCTTAGGTGTAATAAAAATCTTTGTATCAGATATATGTTTGAGGAATGCTACTCTTGAAAAAAATACTAAATCAGCTCAAAATACCACCCGATGTTAGAGAAGCACTTAGAGACAGCAAATCTTAAATCGACAAAGTGGTGAAATTCATTACAAACTGTAAATTAACTACCAATAATTGATCATCCATTGTATCTGCTATAGATGCATTTGTTGTATTTTCCGATTGTTTTATTTATTTATTATAGATGTATTATTAGTATGTGTGTGTATATGAATTTTTTTAATTTTTATTTATTTATTTATTTATTTTTAAAGACAAATAATTATAAAAATAAAAATTCCATAGGGGTTGATGACCGTAGGGTTTTACGCCTCTAACCAACAACAAACAACAACCCAAACCCAAATCCTCCAGATCACTTCCTATAAAATAAAATTTATTGTCATAAACGTCTTACAATATTATAATTTTAATGCTTTTTTACGTATCCTTAGTTTTATAAGTTATAATCCATTGACTTTAAGGCGAAGACTACAGCAGTTAGGAAGGAGGTTATACTGCAAGGCGAGTATCGTCATGTCTTAGGTGGTGGCGTGCGAGCTCTGTCGGCCGAAAATCGAATTCAATTTATTTCTCGTAACATGCTTTTGCTCGGTCATGCAAACTCCCTCACTCTGCCCAATTATGAGTTAATTAAATATCATTTGTTATTCTCTATTCCATTTTTTTCATTTTTTTGTTTGACATGAATAAAGTTCGTTACGATTATTCGGTCTAAAAAGAATGCCATGACATCTACATCAAATCCGTGACAGTTAGTAATAAGGGAATTACTATCAAGGTATTTCTAAAATAGGTCATTATTTATTTTGGCGTGTTTCTGATAGTTTATTTCACAAACGCTACCTTATTATTAAAAATGACATCTTTTTTCTAACTTTATGAAGATTTACGAACTAGATATGTGTTTTTCCTTAGAAGCTTCTTTTCTGGGGTGTCACATCAGTTATTCTTAGGTTTATATTTTCCTCCTGACGTTTCTTTCACACATTCCGGGAAATTTCTTATAACATCCTCTTTGAAGAAGATAAATAACGGGAAAACAAATAACCTTTTTGAGTTTTTAGGCAATCATCAATGATAAAAAAAATCTGGCCCTATAAGAAGCACAGAAACCTGGAAATTACGAAGCAATGATGAAAAATTGGGTCGTAACAGATGAAATGTCAGTTTCGTTTATTTACAGTTTTCTTTTCATTAGGGATTAGATTATTTGTACACAAACAATTATCTAATGTTTACCGTTTGAAAGATCATTTAATCCTTTTTCATAATCAGTCTTACTTTTCTTTTTGAAAGTTAAGCAACGTATAATTTTTCTTTACGAATTTAAGCGTCACGGAGGCATTCCGAAACATTAATATTGTTTACGGCGAAGATACAGTGAGCGAAAGAACAATCTTCCGTTGGTTTGAAAAAATTCGGTCTGGGGATTATGCCCAAAAAAAAAATTGAAAAAGCTGTTCGAAGCGAGCCCTTCCCAAACAACTCGTGAATTAGGTTCACAACTTGGAGCAAGTGCCATGACTGTTTCCAGGCACCTTAAGGAGCTTGGTAAGATAAAAAAGCTGGAAATATGGGTACCACATGAATTAACCGAGGCCCAGCAGCTCACCCGATTGGAAACTTGTTCCTCACTTCTAAAGGAGGAGCTGAATATAGAGGTCCTTCCTCACCCGCCATATTCTCCGGACCTTTCTCCAACTGTTTTTTTACTTTTTCTTTTGTTTGGATAATTTTTTAAGAAATAAAAAAATTAACAACGAAAATGCCCTGAAATCGGCATTCCAAGACTTCGCCTCTTCCTTGACACCTAATTTCTACAGAACGGGGATAGAAATGGTTGTTTCACGTTGGAAGAAGTCTATTGAAAGTGAAGGATCCTATTTTTATTAATACAAGTATTGTTTAATAATTGGTTGCTAATAATTTAAATTTTCACCTTCACTGACATGTCAACTGTCATGTTACAACCAAATATAACAAAACATTGAAATAATTACAGAAACTATAATTCAGCAACCATTTTTTTATATTTAGCTTTAGTATTATCAATTTTACATCAGTTATTCTTTCTCGTTCACAACTTCACGGAAATTTCTTATAACAGCCTAAAAACCATTGACAAAGATAACTAACAGAGGAACAAACCACCTGAACGAACAAACTGAATTTATAATTAATAAACTTTGAATTTATTATTCAAATTAAAAACACACAAAAAGAAAGAAATCCCCGACATTTTACATTTTGAAACGAAGGTTCTATCAAATTGTTCTGATAACGATCCAGAAAAGTATGATCGTAAACGCAACAATTAAGAACTATTCGCTGCCATAAACAGAATTATATAGTATGCGATTTTTATTGAATGCTTACGCTTTGGCAAACTTTGCAAGTCTTCATCGAGTATTGATATCCCATCACTAAAACCAAAATACTATTAAAGAAGCAGAAACCGGACCATGAACAAAAATATGAATGATCTGGATATCAGCAATGATCAACTACTCAAGTACTAGTAACAATTTTTTTAGATTCATCTTAAAGAAGTTGAATTCAAGAAAAAAAAAATCATGTTCAATTTTACAATTATTATGTCATATACTTGAATCTGAATAGTATAATTAAACGACATAATAATTTTTAAATTAAACATGCTTTTTTTTTTCTGTACTGTTCAGTGCTGTTGGGTGAAGACGCAGAAAGTTGGGTAGTGGTCGGTTGACGGAAGTTTGTTTGCAGAGATTGGTGTTATCGGCGTCGAGCCTTTGGGTTCGCTAAGTCTTATTATCGTGTCATATACGATATTATGCCTGTATGTATAATTTCGTATAAGTATTATGCTCATGTATATAATGGAAAAAACGAACCAACATAGATATCCTTATTAGCAAAACAAATAACGTACAACAAGCATTCATTTGTTTATAATATGTTTTGAAAAATATTTATCCGATTAATTACGTATACAATACGATACTGCCTATGTATTTCTTTCTTTTTTTCTTTTTAGAAGTGTTAAAACAATAAATCTCCAACCCGGGTTACAATTGTTTTAAATAAGTCCTTATTTGTCAAAAGCCCATTAATGCACATTATGAGTGATAAGGTTGCACGACAGAGATAAGAACTGCATACAAACATTCCTGCATATCATTATCCGACCCTCCCTGCACAATGGCACTTAGCGTGACTTCGGACTTACTTGTAGTATAGGTAGGACTTTAGATCCCATCTTATCTTGGACACCAAAGGAGACTTCACTATCTTGTAACTACTTCGGTAACATCCACTTAAATATGCGTATCCACAAATGGTTGATTTAGGATGCTTTTGAACTTAAAGTATTTGTCATAAAGCATATACGTGTGTGTATACATAATAAATAAATTGTAAATTTTCAATTTGTTCAGCCAATTTTTCATGACTTTGAGCTGACCAAAACCTTGACCATTAGACGATTTTATTGAATTGCATTTATAGGCAGTAAGTTCACACACGAATCTGAACATAAAATTAACACTAATTTATTCTGGATTATTTTGCAACAAATAAAAAATATATTGTATATACTGTGCTAGCATGTAATTTGATGTCGACATAAGTTTCACATTATGACTATTAAAATGTTCTAGCACATAAAAACAAAAAAACAAAAAACTGAATCACCACAATCTATGAAGGGTCTTTGGCTCAGTACTGTTTCTTGGACAACGGATGTGTAGAAAAATAATTTGTCCTAAATCATGCTCAACCCTCAGAATTTTCCCTCTATTTTGTATTTTGGGTACCCACTTTATATAAGCTGGGTGAGCCCTAGAAGGTCTTCAGATACCACAGGGCCTATCTCCCGCTTTTAATAAATTAAGTAAATTGTTTGCTACTGCCAGATTCGAACCCTGGGCATGGAAATCCTCCACAGAAATCCATGACTTGGGCCCCTCAGACATACGTTATTTACATTTTATTTTGAAATGTCCCCTGCTACGGCCGCTAGATGGAGTTCGATCTACTCATTTCTATGCAAATTTTCAGCATATCCGCCCATCGGGAGAAGTGGAGAGGGGACCTAGCAATGTATAAAATCGAATGATAAATAAACGCCTCACCGATTCTGTGACCCAACCTTCACCGGTGCATTTTATTGAACGTCTCAACCGCCTGAGCCAATCATATCGCTAAGTAGCATATTTCCAGCAAATATCCTTAATATCATACGGTTATTTAAACATATGTAGAATCGGCAGACGATGTTATATATTGGAAATTTTGTAGCCGCTTTCCCCTGTAAAGAATATATAATTCATATCAGTATTTTATTTTGGAAGTAGAATTATGAATTATTATTAAAAATATTGGAAAAAAATTATATGGATTATGTTCCGATAAAACGAGCTGTTCCCCTTGTTTTATAGAAGCTAGACTTTCTCTAAAACAGCGAGAAACAAAGCTACAAGTGGATATTTAGCTTATTCTGGCATCACCAGAATATAAAGAGAATAATTAAGAGAAATATAAAGAAATCAGGCACATCCCAACCGCAGAGTCCGACAAAGTACAGCTTATAAACAGCACCCCACCACCACTAAGCCCAAATGCAACAACTGAATTACAAAGAAGGTTACAGGACAAGGCTGGAAACAGCATAATATAATAGAAAAAAGATGTATACGTTTAAAATCAATAACGTCAATTGAGCATTTATTTCAAAATCAGAAATTCTGATTTGACATGAAGTCTATTACAATTTCGGATTATAAAAAAAATTAGTAATGCTATTTCTAAAGCAGTTACTTAATGTAAATACGCAGTTGAAGAATGTTTCAATTTCTGCTTACCTATCATGAATTTCAATATCCATAGTTCAGATTTTTGGGCCTATCATTGAATTCCATATCACAAAATATCTTGATGACAAAATTTCTAGAAAGAAATAAATAATGGGGAAGAATTTTCTTACCGTCTTTCCATAAATTGGGTGTCTTTGCAAGAAATTTTGCATTATATTCTTTTCCTGAAATTTCATCGAATGTATCCACTGCGTGGATACCTTCTTTTATGTTAAATGGTACATATCAAATATCAATGTGCTTACTAACCACGAATAGCCATAATATCTTAATTTATTCTAGCTGGTCAATCTTCCTACGTCAGTAGGAAGAGAAATCGTAATTCGGTCTGAAATTCAGTAATTTTGAACATTGGCTGGATTACCCTATTCCTGTTATCTGTACTTAGAAAAATATATGTCGACAATATCACCACACCACCTGGTATAATTTAATGATGGTATAAATTACCCAAGGTATGCGCAATTGCTGCCAGTGGACGAAAAACAGTGAATAGGTTTCTATGATACTTATTTTCAAATGAAGTGGTCAGCCTGCCACTGCACCATAGGAACTATAGTTCTTAGTATTCGTAACAACGGTGGTTGGGACCTCCCGAGGGGTGTCACAAGCAATATATGTCAGTCATCTATCTATCTATGTTCTATGATAATATATACCTATGATTTATTCTATGCACTACCATTGAGTAAGTATACTGCAAAATGTACTGCAGTCATCATTACAAAATAACTGAACTAGATACAGCAACGCTATACAATATCCTACATGATTTAGTGCTTTGTTAAGAGATTTATACGAAAAGGACAAAACTCAAAAATAACAATAATTATCTGGCAGACATTTTTTTTTATATATATAAATTATTATTTTTTGGAAAAGAAATTAACCGATGACGGAACTAAATTTACTTTTTAAATTTAAGGAAGTATTCCTTGAATTGATTTAAATGATTAATTGTTAATTCACTTAATTCACTCGAAATGGACTTAAAAAGTTGATTTATTATAACCTTTTCTATCTTAGTTAATTTTTAAAATTAATTTAGTTATTAAAATCTTCGCTTTTTTTTTTTATTAACTCACTTTTATTTCGAATTTTGTAATTCAATTAATTCAAAACATTTAAAGGGTATTTCAGGGTTAAGTATCCCAACTGAAAATTTGAACTATAGTCCTCAAACAATAAAAAAAATCCAATAGAGTCTTCCTCTAAATAAAGCATTTTCGGACATAAAAAGGAATTTTAATAGGTGATATTAATTGTTATTAATTATTTTGCCATAATAAGTAAATAAAACTTATTTTATTTGTTCCAACTACTTTATTCATTATTGTTTTCAAGACAAAAATTAAACACGTAACCTTACTTACTAAAACCAGTTTGGACATATGCATTACAAATTTATGGCATCGCTAAACAGACTCACAGAAAACGACTACAAACCTTCCAATCAAAAGTACTCAGACTTGTCACAAAAGCACCCTGGTACATCAATAACAAAACTCTACATGCTGACTAAAAATACCAACGGTTGACGAACACATACGAACATACTACAAACGCTTTCAAGAAAAACTACACGGACACCCAAACCCATTGATTGAACAAATGGCCACGACTCTCATGCCTGAGAACACTAGGAGGAGATTAAAAAGAACGTGGATGAGGGATTTGTTATCATAGGAAATTTAATCAAGCCAAGGGAGAGCTACCGCAGGCTATTGTTCTTCTTCATGCATCTCATGCAACTGTATTTAATTTTACTGTCAGTCAATCTGCTGATTGTCATTGTTTTATTTGACAGGTGTGGATATAAATATAAAGAAAAAAAAATTATTGTTTTCATTGATTTGGTTGTTCTGCACATTATGGAAGGGGTCCACAACAGGGGATACATGTTAATTATCCCAACCAATAGATTGGCCATGCAGGACCAGTGGCTTGGTCTGCACGCTCTCCAGACCTGGCACCACTGGATAAATTTACACAATTCTAATTCAATGTAAAAATATTAATATTTTAACTTTTTATTATATAAAACTAGGACTATTTATAATAATAGCGGTTAATAAAATAATAAATAGCGGTTTATTCTTTATTAGAATATGTATTTCTTTTTATAATATCAGCCATCTTGAATTAAAGATCATTATTATTATTATTATTGATTTGATGATACCTTATTTATTTATGTATTGGATTGAGGGTACGATACGTCCCTGGTTATATTTAGAAAAGGTTACTGATTTTCTCCGCCTTTTCCTCTCGAGTTTTTCCCCTTTGTTGTCTCTTGTTTCAGTATTTTCTAACCTCTACCATGAAGATACTCTATTCTTTTACAGGTATTCTCACTTGAGTTTATTTATTTTTTTAAATTTCATTATTTTTATCTGATGTAATCGCAGATCTCTTTCTTTCAAAATAATTTGAAGATTATTATGTCGAAGCTGGTTAATATTATTATATTTCTTTTTAATTTAAAAAACCGTAGATGATGATTGGGATAGAAAATCGTCGACAAAATTAATAAGTATAAAAATATTTATTGTGTAAAAAAGTTTCATCCTTATTTTTTAAGTCATTATCAGTTTTGAGAAATAAAATTGAAATAGCTATATGGGACCACGTATCAATTTTTTTGGATTTGTTTGTAAATTATTCAACGAAAACGGTGTAGTTATGAAGATGTGCCGCAACCGGATTTGAGCCCTGGACCTTTGGCTGGGCAACAGTGCCCTCTACCATTGAGTCACTTCGCTCACTTAATAATTCAAAATTATACTCATTAATAAGTTTATAAATACTAATTATAAGCTAGCTAATCGGTCTGACTTTTAATTCAAAACCAAAATATATAGAAAAATGTGGTTTTATACCTGTTAGACTTTTTCAAAATTACATTTTATATATTTCAAACGAATTTTATTATGTGATTATTTCATATTTTAATTACTTATTACCCTGGTATTTATTATTGATTTAATGTTGCAGAACCGACTACCGAGATCCTCGGAGGCCACGACTTGTACATCGATCGCGGGAGCACAATCAACCTCACCTGTGTCGTCCGGTTCAGCCCTGAAGCACCTGCCTACATCTTCTGGAACCACAATGACGCTGTGAGTACAATATTTACTGTCGATGTCAATATATGTAACCTGAATATTCGATATTTATTAACCTTTAAACTAATCAGAAGGATAACAATTCATTATTCAAGGATCTTACTAGTATATTCCATCTTAAGAATTAACCCCGTACAACTATAACCCAAGAAGGGACATGGGTTCATTACATTGTATTGAATCTTATCTAACGGTTCTGCAAAGTTTCTTGGCCTAAATCACGATCTCATCTACTCAAAAGCTAAGGTTTTCGCCCCATTAAGAAACCCACATTCAAAGAGCCTGAGTGAGCCCATGGAGTATCTGAAAATTCAATAGGGTCGATCTATTAGCTGATTGAATAATTTATTTCCCCTACTGGATTTGAACTTTAGTACAGCAATACACCACACTACACATTGGGCTGCCCCATTCCCGTATTCCATCTTATTAATGTTCGAAATTGTTAATATCTTAATTTATTCAACTTTAGGTTTTATTATATATTTAACAAATATACACGTTTTATAATAATGTAAATTAATTATTTTTTTTATCCATGTTTTAAATAAATTTGATTTTATATGAGCGTATTAAATTGAAGAAATACGTAGAAGTGTGAAAACGAGAATAGAATAAACTATATCTTAAAAACCTGTTACGCCGCTGGGTTCAATTCATGGAAAGAACTACACTGCTAAGTCCACGGCTGTACAAGAAGGTAAATGATCCTAGATCGCGTCCAACCGCGAGGTATTTCCAACGAATCAGGGTGCCTACTTTAGGTATCTAGGGACGAGCTTCATCTTTCAAATAATATAATTGTTACAACCGGTCTCGAACTCCGGGCCTAATGATCATTATTCCATCAAATTATAATTTAAATGTTTGTTTTTATAATTTATTCAATGTAATTTACAACTGTATTATATTAATACATCCAGTAAATTGAATGAATGTATACAATGAAATGAAATGACAAGTAGAGAAACTACCCAGTGGAAGTACTCAATTAACAAGTTCAACTTAGTAGATCACGAGACCATCTTCTTTTCAGACGCCTCGGAGGATTATCAGGAATTGAAGAGGTTGCTAGGTTTGAAACTAGTGGGTTTGAGTGGGAATGAAGTTTGTCATAAAAAGATTGATATCGGGCCAGATCAGCAACAAATGGGACATTAAGGTCATTATGGATTACTTTGTTCGTAACAAAATAAGGAGCTTTGAGAATTTTATCATGGATTTTGGATTATAAGGAATGAATAGGAGAGGAATTCCATGGTTTAGTGGAGCCCTAAAACTCTATTCCGTAAGTCCAGATGGGTTTAATGATTGTGATGTATATGAGTCTTTTGTAATTAATTGAGAGCTTATAGCGTTTGTCTAGTAAATGTTGAAGTAGCCTGAAACGGCGTGCTGTTTCTTGTCATTTCAGTCTAGTATGAGGACTCCAAGTTAATCTTTTGTCAAGGTGTAGTCCTAAGTACCGATAATTTAAATATAAAATCATTTAACGTATAATCAGATAAGTTCAATTGTTCAGCATAACAATACAAAGATTATTTCAGTATCCATAAAGTAATCGGGCATTTGTAATATTACCAGATATTTAATACAAACTATATTATAATATTTTTTCTTATATGTATTTTAATTGGATTTATATTAAACAAGTATGTTTTCGTTTATAACCGCGATTAAATACATTAGATTACTAGTTAGAATAATTTAAGAATTTTATAAAATCCAATTACATAATGATCATGCCGGATGGTTTCTACTTTTAGATAAGGTTTATTGAAGAAAATTCCTCGGAAAAGATATTCCTGAAGAAACAATTTAGGAAAACACCGCGCTGTCCCGAATCTAATCTTGTAGTGATTCAGCTACATTTCGGAGGCAGAGGAGTATAAAGAGAGAAATAACCTTCGGATGTTATTTTTTTTTCTCTTTAAAGGGTATTTTGCAGATAAATAAAATATGTAACAATATACATTAAATATGACTGTTCAATTTATGGCATTAAAAAATAATTTATATTTAAGATAGGATAACTTACTTAAGTACAATGAGTTTTTTTATAGGGTTTCAATGCTCTGTTTCTAATGTGGTCTTTGAATTCATTTGGATTATTAAACGAAGTTATAGCATCTTTGATTGAACTGCATAAGTAATGCACCAGTATCCATCAATTATATGTATCAGAAAGTAAATTAGAATCGATATTTATTTATAATCATAGGTTTTGAAATGATATTACCGTATTCGTCCAACTAAAATTATCATATGATATTTATTATATTGGTATGTTGTGAAAAACTATAATTATAATAATAAAAAAAGGCTTAGCGGACCAAAAGTTTCGATGCCGACCAATCACGGCTTATTTCAGTTCATGGATTACAAACCTAACCCCTTTTTTAAAACTTACTTATTGAAATTTACAACTGTATAATAATAATACCTCAAGTAGATAGAATGAAAATGAACAATGGAATGAGATAAAGGCAAGTAGAGAACCTGTACTTCTACAACCTGTCAGTCTGGGATTGAGTACATGGTAGAATCTGTACTATTTCGTGGACAACGGTTCTACAAGGAGGTGACTTGTCCTAGGTTACGCTCAACCGCCAGATTTCCCCCCTTATTTTGGGTACCATAATTTTATAATGTTTTATAGAAGCTGGGTTAGCCACGGGAGGGTCCTAGATCCAATATGATCCATCTTCGACTGCAAACAGACTAAATAAAAGTCTTCCCTGCAGCGGGATTTCAACCAGCATTTTCGGCATGGCAACTCAATGCGCCAGCACTGAGCCACTAGGTCATCTTATTTTCAGACACCTTGGAAGATTATCAGGAATTGAAGGAGTAGCCAGGCTTGAAACTGGTGGTATTGAGTAGGAATAAAGTTTGTCATGAAAGGGATTGATATCAGGTAAGAGACAAATCAGCGACAAATAGGATATTAAGGTCATTATGGATTACTTTATTCGTAACAAAGTAAGGATAAGTAAAAATTAGATGGCTTAGTGCTTCTCCAAAGCTCGACTCCGTAGCTCATGCTTCCAGTATTGACATTGCTAAGTTTGAAATCAGTTGGAGTTGGAATAAAATTAACCACGAAAGGATTGATCAGCCAAATCAAAATCACCAAAAAAAAAGTCATTAAGGACGACATAGTTCGTCACAAAGTAAGGATCATTGAAGATTTTGGATTGTAGGGATTTGATGCGGCATGGATTCGATGACTTAGTGGCGCCCAAACCTCAACTCCGTAAATCCAAATGACTACCAAAATACAAATCCGAATATAGACATGGTGGTAATCCATCCGGGAGGTGGGAACCTAGTAGGCCTTGGTCTACTTTTCTTGTGTCACTGGTTTTATAATTACTCAATCACTAAATTTATTAATTATAATAAAATTGATCAAAATCAATATATCTATTAATTAAAGCTTGCTAGACGTTTCTTTTCAAAAGTCTGCCGTGTTTAATATCCGCTGTAAGTAGCGATTCCTATCGCCAATAGATTCCGAGAGCCATTGTACCGAAGTCGTTCCACTTCACCTACGCCGAAGAATTACCGGAAGAAGGGGGGGCAATAAATCGAGACAAATTACCTCTGCGCAAGAAGGCCTCCTTCCAAATGTCCTGTTAGGCCGGGTAACGACTCGGCGATCCCTTCTGTTGATTCTCCGCTCCTGATTCTATTAATCCATTTGGAACAACGGGAATGGCAAAAACAACCTTTGCATTAACAATTCAAATTTTTTAATTAAATACGTTTAAGAGAATGTTTAATACAAATAGTTTAACTGACATTCTTTCAGTTGCTATACACCAGTTAGACATTAACATTACGCACTATGGGCGACCTAAAAAGGATGGTTACGGAGAAAAGAAAAAGAACCAGGAAAATTATTGGACCAAAACACACAGACGAAGGAATTGTGAGCTTCAGCTCAAGCGTTGAATACGTTAGCAATATGAAACGTTGGCGAAGAATTCGAATACATAGTCGAAATCAGAGCAAATTCATGACGAATCGATTCAAAATATTGGCCTGACGATACATCGATAAGCCAAACAATCACTAGTTAGTTACTGCTGTTTAAGACACTTAAGGCTTCATTCTTTAAATGCTTTTTTTTTTTAAATTGGGGTTTAATATCCTTTCCTACTCCTGTTAATGTAAACAGAACGAGTAATTACTCCAGGTTCATAAGTCATAAGTGGAATGTTGGGAAAATAAAAATATACAAATAAGTACTCAAAGAGTGCGCCGAAAAAGTAGGACAAGCTACGGATCTCTTTCCAAAAGACCGAATTCTTCTGCATGAAATCGACCGGATTTAAACACGAAATAAGGCAACATTAAATTTTAACAGTCTCCAATTTTGAAACCTAAATGAAGTTCTGCAAACGACGGTTAAAGCAAAAATTGCGCAGGTTACTGGAAATGAAGAGATTCTTATACAACACGCAGAGTGTGATATTGATGTCATAGAATATAGGTGACCTAGTAATGATCCTCACAGAAAAAACAAATTGGACCGAAACGTACACAGACCAAGTATACATAGACTTATGATTCTCAGATTAAGCCCTGAGAAAGTTAGCCCTATGGCTAGCAAAACGTAGGCAAAGAAATTTACTTTTTTTTTTTTTAAGAATTACTTCTTATTTAAGAAATAAGAAGAAATTCTTTATGAATGATTTCAAAATATTGCCCTTGGCAATTGAGGAGAGTATTTACTATAAAACTCATTAAAAAGTGGTTTCGATGATTTCTTGAATGGATGAGTTCTCGTTTGTTTGTTCATTAAACAGTTGGCTAACCGGATGATGGTACAGTGGGAGTCCTTAATTTTGCTTATGCAAGTGTAATTAGGATAGGGATCTTTAACGAGTATCAGACACCGCACATGCTCGGGACCTCCATTTTACGTCACTTCTAAAGGATAGCATAGCCAACCAGATGGACTGGAACCAAGACGGAGGAGGCACTGGTTCGGTACCACAACTGTCCGATTATTTAGAAGTGTCGCAAACCTGATTGAGATCGCAATGCTGATTAATGGTTGGAAATTGCAGAGAGTATTTAATATAAAACTCATTACAGAGTAGTTTAGATGAGTTCTTGATCGTTTATTCATTTAACATCACTTTATGTTGCTATTAGTAACCGGACGATACTACAGTACGAGTCCTAAATTTAGCTAGGTATAATTTGGATAGAGACCTTTAACGAATACCTCGGGACACTCCCTTTCGAAGGACAATTAAGTGAGATGGCCTGAAAACGACATTCTTTTTACGTCAAATCCGAAGGACGGCATAACTCAAGGATTTTTACTCCTTTATAAAAATCTACCGGGCTGGTAACCCGCGATCCTAAGCATATGATAACTAAACCACAGGTGACAACGGTGAATAAGATGTTAAGTCGAACTATTAAGGTCCATAGAAAGATAACTGTATTGAGGGAAGCGGAATCGTTTCCTCTTCGAAGTATTTTTGGAGAAGATTTCACTAAACACCATATACACCGGGGCTGTAGATATTTTCGCGATATTTTATTCCTCCCCTTCCTCTACCCTGTGCATCCAGGACACGGAGGGTGCGTGAAGATGGTCATTGGCGGAGAAAGATGGTGCAGGGAACAATGGTCGCTTCCACTCCAGGCGGCTCCAGGAGCTCTCCAGTGGCCGAGGCACTCCAGGAGTCGGGTCCTTTAAAAATCTATATTCCTACCCCAGCTCTAAAAGCCTCGCTCCGCGGACGTAAGCACATTTTAAAAACTCACTGCTGTATAATTAATGAAGATTAAACCCGCCGCCCCCTTCCCGGCATAAATTTAAACCGGAATTTCACTCACTACCTCCGCTAATAATTTATTCCATCTTAATAATTAATTGCTTGAATTAACCACTTAAATTAAAAACTCCTCCGGTGCTTAAGCGATGAATAGTTATATGGGTTGCAGAATGGTTTATATCAACAATGTAGAATTGGGGAAAAAAACCCGAAAACGCGTCAATAAAACATATTAAAAATAGATAAGTAACTTTTCTATTTAAATTAATTTAACGACTATTTTATTACGGATGTGAAACATGGCCGCTAATGCTGAAGTATAAACAACGTTTTAAGGTATTAGAAATCAAGGTGTTGCGATTCGGTCTAATATTCAATGACGGACACAGATCCCAAAGAATCCAACCACGGCTACTAACAGATTAAATGAAGTCTGCCAGGACCCAGGACCTTCAGCAGGGCTTATCACCGCTCTACCATCCAGCAACTCTCACTCCCTAAAACTAAAGGACAGTTTTGTTATCGTTTACCTTTTACGTTTCTAAGGTCGGGTCTTTTGTACTCATAACTAATCTAAGTCTAAAAATCATAATTTATAAAACTATCTTCGTCCAATTGTTCTTTACAGATATGAAACGTGGCCGCTCAGACTGAAGTATGAACGTTTTAAGATATTCGGGAAAAAGATGTAGCATTGAATATTCCATCCAAAAAATAATGAGACCACTGGTAAGGAGATACACAATGCAGAATTGCGAAGCATTAAGATTAGATTTCATAACAAGTGAACAAGAGCTGCGCCGACTTATAAACGTCTTATGGTTAGACCGAGGCGTAGATGGGAGGTTAGCGTTAAGACTGATTTGGATTTGGGTAGTGGTCCGCATACAGAAGTTTGCAAGCAGAGATTAGGGGTATCGTTATCGAGGCTTCGGGTTTGACAACTCATATTATTATCATTAAAGGCTATTTCAATCATTTTAATTTGATAAATTCAAATTGTTTAGAAGGATATTGGGCTCAGTAAATCAATGCAAACGATTGTGGAGGGAGCTGATTTGGGAGAAAAACGATAGGTTTTCCCCCAATTAAAGGTACTCACTTTATTCAGAGTTCCTACAGGATCGGAAACAATTGTTAACTATTAACAGTTTTTCTGCTGCCAGATTCAAACCTGGGGCCATCACCTCATTATCTCAGCTTAACCTGCGATTCTCAAATCGGATTATTAGAATCAGAAAGAATATAATTGATCCAAAATCAACGCTTAAATTCCTTGTCTTAGAGTTTATTAATGAACGATAATTGATTTCCAATTTAGGCACCATGGAAACAGAAAATGAGGAGACAAAAGACAGAACATTTATTCTGCTGACCAACAAAAAAAAGGCTATCAAGTTGAGACAGGACATTACACCAAGACGTCTCAACAATTTATCTTAGATAACTCAGAGTAATGAAGATTTCTCTTGTTTATTTGATGTTTTATGGCTCTGTCTGGATGATATTTCAATAAGCTAAACATTTAATAGTTAGTTATAGCTGTTTAAGACACTTAAGGCTTTAGTTTTTTTTTATGACTTTTTTTTTAATTGGGGTTTAACATCCTTTCCTACTCCTATTAATGCAAACAGGACGGATAAATACTCCAGGCTCCAGAGTGTAACGTTGAAATATGTACATAAGTACTCAAAGATTGTGTCGAAAAAGTAGGACTAGCAACTAGCTACAGATCTCTATATAGAAGAAGGAATTCTTTTGCACGAAATTCGACCGGATTTAAACACGAAACATGGCAATATCGACCGTTAAGCGTCTCTAACTTTAAATACCTTGGTAAAATCCTTGAACCGAAGGGAAAAGAGAAAATCGCGCAGAACACTAGTTTACTGCAAATGAAGAGAACCTCAAACAAGACCCAGAGTATCTACTAGAAATTTCCGTGTACCTTCACCAAAATTCTTCATCATGAAACGATGATTAAGCTTCAGTTCTTGTGTAACAACTCACCACCTGTTTAAGGCGGCCTACGGCAGTATTAACCGGGAGGGTCTCTTCAATGTTCCAGCAGTCCTGATAAGACTGATCAGAATAACCATAACAGGCCTTGAATGCGTTGTCCAGTTTCAGGGTGATCGCTCTGAAAGTTTTCCATCTACAAGAGGGGTCCGTCAGGGCGATGCACTTGCCTGTTTGCTGTTTAGCATGGCTCTGGAGAAGGCAATAAGAGATTCTGGGATTCAGACGACGGGAATCATCATTAAAAGATCAGTGCAGCTCCTAGCATGCGCCGACGACATCTATATTGTTGGACGCTCTAGAAAATCAGTTGAGGAGGCGTTCCTTTCTTTGGCAGAAGCTGGGAGAAAACTTGGTCTGGAGGTCAACCATGATAAGACCAAGTGTATGATAACTGACAAGCACCCAAGACATCCTCGGGAGAAAGTGGAATTTGGAGCATGCTCCTTCGAATGGGTTTCCGAGTTTACTTATCTGGGATCACAGGTGACATGCGATAATGCCGTCGGAGCAGAGACCAGGAGAACGGAATTGGCCGTAAACCGATGTTAATTTGGATGGAGGCAACAAATAGCAAGTAGGGCATTTACAAGGAAGACAAAAATCATTTTGTATAAAACCTTGATTCGCCCAGTCCTTACATACCGAGCAGAGACATGGATAATGGCCAAACATGCTTACGAGGATTTAGCCATATTTGAGCGCAGGATCCTACGAAGGACAGGTGTTAGTTGGTGGAGAATGGAAACGGAGGACAAACGAAGAAGTTTATGCCCTTTATGGGGAGCCTGACATTGTGACTCTAATAAAACGATACCGCCTGAGATGGGCTGGTCATTTAGCCAGGATGGACGACGAGGAGGGTCTAAAAAGACTACTGACGGAGATCATCCATGGGCGGAGGAGAATCCCGACTACGATGGATCGACTGTGTGGCTGCGGATGCAAGAAGCTTGGGAATATGCACTTGGATGGCAGAAGCGCGGGGCAGAGACTTATGGCGGCTGGTGGTTGAAGAGGTTTGGACGCGTCAACGTGTTGTAGCGCCAAACTAATAATAATAAGCTTCAGTTTCTATCACCGTATCAACGCCAGTGAGACATTGGCGTAACACACCTAGACCCGCCTGGATAAAATCAAAACGAAAATAACCAGGAAAACTATTCGACCGAAACGTACACAGACGAAGTATACATGGACTTATGAGTCTCAGATTAAGCCCTGAGGAAGTTAGCATGCACTAAGAAACGTTGTCAAAGAATCTGACTATACAGTCGAAATCAGAAGAAATACTGGTTGTATTGATTCAAAATATTATCCTGGTCAATTTTAAGATAGTATTTAATATTAACCATTAAAAAGATGGTTTCAATGATTTTGTGAATAATTGAATTCTTGTTAATTTGTTCATTTAACGTCACTTTATGCTCTCATGTCAAATCGGGCGATGCTACACCGGGAGTTCGAAATTTTACTAAGAAAATACAATTAGGTTAGGGATCTTTAACGAGTACTAGACACTACAAAGGTTTGTAACTCCCATTTTACGTCACTTCCGAAGGATGACATAAACAGAAAACTAGTGCGAACCTGCTTGTACAAAGCATGTTATTATGCTAACCTTATACCACCCATTTACTACTTAGCTACTGCGATTTAATCCACTTAAGGCTTAATTCTTGAAATATCTTTTTTTTTGTAATTTGTTAATTGGGGTTTAACATCCTTTGCAAACATGTCGGATTATTACTACCCTTTTCCAACCTTTTTAATCAGAATCAGAAGTTAGAGATTCTTTTCTCTATGGCACGAAATGAATTTTAACCCTTTCAGTAAGGATTTGAAGAAGCAACCACAGGAGTTATATGGCGAAGATATACACCTAAAATACCTCGGCTACTTTGACCGTTGTATCGATTAACGTAATTTTTTTTTTATCAAGTACCGGGCACTAAGTACCACGCGAATATCATTGGTTAGGCTTCTTTGGGAGTCTTGATTTTCTTTCTTCCCACCTCAGCTTCATGATTTTCGACTGCATTTATTTTCTTTCTTCGGACTACTTTGTACCCCTCCTTTTTTCTCTTCCAATATTGGTGAGATTTTTCACTGTTTTCCTCTATGTGTCTAGGTAGTCGACATCTGAAATTTTAAGGTTCTTTAATTCTTCTTTTATTTGCTTCGTGTATCCTCCCACGCTTCTGTAGCTAAAATTTTTGTTAAAGATCTTTTTATTCAATCTTTCTTTATTAAATTTAAGTAAAGGATATACTAATTTCAAACAGAGTGATCAGTAGAAATGGGAATGGAAGAACCCTGATCAGAGACTATCGACTGCATCCCAGAGGGTAGCAAACCATGAGGATGCCCAAGAATGTCATACCTGAAATACGTTGAATGCTTATGCAGACAACAATAAGGCATAATCATCAGGCCAGTATCGAAACTAGTTAGAACCTGGGAAGAATGGTAATCATGGCTAAACGCTCCTCTTCGTTGAAAGGCACTAAAAGGGGAGAAGTTTTTGTTTTTTTCTTATTCTTTTGTATTGTTTCAGAAAAATATAAAACTAGTGAAAAGGGATGTGAGAGTTCGACTCCGAATTTCTCATAGCTAACAGAGAAATGCTATGTTGGGTCGGTAAAGATTTGAAAAATCCCATATATCATAAAAAAGCTCGAATACTTGGACCTTATAAGGTGAAATGTCGTCTACTGAAGCTGATAATGCAATGGAAGATTGATAGTATGAGGGGAGAAGGGAGGAGGGGGGACTCCTGGCTACACGATTTAATGCAATGGTTTGCTCTCACAACTTTACAAGTATTTGGAAGTGCCACCAACAAAATTAAGATAGCCATGTGATTAGCCAACGGCCGAAACGTATAAATCCCAGGAATATGAAGACGTGTAACGCAAGCAATTCTGATTTAGAGCGATTAACTTAAAAAAATACTTTAGTTTGTGCCTAACGTAGAATCGATATAATAATGCAGAATTAGTAAAAGTAATAATAGAATGAAACAACAAACTTACTATCTTCATTTTAAGTACTAACAATAGCTTTGCCACCGCAATCATATATTTACAGTTAAGATGCCAACTTATTTAATACCGGTACTTTGTCTTATAAGCCGTAAACAGACTTATTAGCAGTATAAGTTATTACGAGTATACTGCTACATCAAGTAGTATATAGGATACATAACGAGATAAATAGGAACATATATTATAAATAATGGGGACTACAATGCTATAACCAAGCCCCGTTGTAAAAACATTACTAAAAACTTCGGAGAGCAGCTACATTTATCTTGATTAATGAACTCGGAGAACAGCAGCTTGTAAAAAACGGACAACAGATGTCGTGGCACTGTCCAGCCCTGGTTCGGAAAAGCGATTTTTCCTGCTTTTCTATTGTCTACGTGCGAACACGCGCGGCATTCGTCCGAACATTGTCAGGTGAATCGTTCGTGAGGTCTTTTGTTCAAGCGGATTCCACAAGTGCAATAAGTCACGACAGTATGGAGTATCCGGATTTTCGAAATAAATCGAATCAAAAATATCCAGAAAGGACTACGAATATATATATATATATTAATCATATAGTTATTACATCTATGTATTTTACAAATATACATAATTTAATGAGATAAGGATTTAGTAAATCTTTTATTGAAAAAATAAAATAAAAATACACCTGGGACTGGAAGTTTTATGCATAAACTAGCTCGGACTGAGAGCTTATGAAAATTTCAGTTGACTTTCAAAAACAGTCATAAAACAACTTTTTCCCGAGAACAAGGGGTATTTCGAACCAAGAATAGAAAATTAGACAACTTTTTTTCATAACATTTATGCCCATATTTAGTGAAGTATTTCCATATATATTTATTATATATTTATATGTATTTCCATACATATAATATATATGTTATAGGATATTTATGTTATAGAATATCAGTTTTATACTATATTTATAAAAGAGTAAATAATCATTTTATCAATCCGCTTAGTTTTTCAGGTTAGCGGTATCAATATGTCGATTCGGTGCATAAATATACGTATATATCATTTATAAATTTTCATGGTACACAATGGGCAAGATAGAAAAGTTATTGAAATCGAAAAAGTTATTAAGCGAAATGTTTGTTTCTTTAATTTACGTCATTTTATGCTGCTAAGGACGATGCAACAGTGGGAGTTTAAAATATTATCTGCCCAGCTATAATTAGGGTAGGAATCCATAAGAAGTACTTCACATCGTATATATATATTGAAGCAGTGATTTCTAAGGATTTTTCAGAATATAGCTGTACGTTTTTCTCACCCTACTGCCTCAGCAACCCCTTTATCATCGAAATAACCCCAATCCCGGGAAACCAGTTTCCATCAAAACCCCAACGGAATTTCTGTTCTTGACAATAATCCTCTGTTGCAAAGAATTAATCCTGAACCTTTATAACGAATAAAAAATCCTGGAAATGGACTATTGAAGTTGGTAACGGGGCCGAAATAAAATGAGTTTCCTTCTGATACAGGCACTTCTTTATTAAACCTGTCTGGAAATTGCCCTTCCGATTAATCTTTCTTTTTTTGATTCCTTTTTTTTCGATCTGTTTAAATATGTGATTGAAAGATTTTTATTAAGCTCATCGCTTTGTAGTTAACACACTTGTGTATTCTCACGAAGAAAATCTATAGTTAAAGGGTAGCTGCAGGTGCATTTCTAAAAATAAAGGATTAGCTGTCCTTCTGCGGGTGTCCTTCTTAGAAGCTGGCTTAAACATATTCATTCCCTACATACTCATATGTACCCCCTCTAGCAGATGTAAGAGAATCTCATTGGACTCAGTTAGGATTAGTGCTGCTACTCTGTCAGTTACTTTACCTTATCAGTTATTTTATTCATTCTCAATAAAGCTCTTTCTAAAGAATACTAGGAATAATTTAATATTTATATATTAATTTTTATTAATAAAATTTTATTAATAATTTTATAAATAAAAGAATAATAATTGATAAGAATAATAGAAAGAAGAATACTAAGAAGAATTTACAGCCCAAAGAAGACACGGGAAGGCTATAGGTAGTAAGGAAATATACAAAGAAGTGAATAATTTGGAAACGGGCTTAAGAATATGTTTAAGGTTCTACGGACATCTTCTATAAAATGAGAGGCTAAAATATTAAAAATGACAGACCAGGACTGTTTCGATAGGGATGATTATGGGAAGAGACTCAAAGAAATTAAGGTCCTTGTGGAAAAGATAGATGCCAGAAAAGGAATAGCGTGGGCCAATCGGAAAGAATGAGGAAAAGGTGGGAAGCAAGAAGGAAGGAGAGAATAAAGTGAATATTATGATATTCTAAGGCCGTTCCGTGGAAAAAACAGAAAAAACAAACTTTTTTTAAAAAGCTAATCTGATCCGGCCGACATTTATCTATATAAAGGAGGTTTCTTAATTCAGTAGTTTTTAAAAATAATTCAAATAAAATTGAAAAAAAATTAACACATCAAACTGTGAGGTATGGCATCCTACATAATGGCTTAAATAATTAATAATAATCATGATTTTGGGTATTATTGTAAAGAAATGGTATTAGGTATTAAAATGGTTAATACCTTACTGGATACATATTATCTAAATTACAAAAATTCTTCTCTTACCCAATTTTCAGTTACCAGAACTAAGCCAAGAACACACGGAAAACCATTTGCCTTTAACATTTATCCAGAAGGAGGTAAAAAATACGTATAAAATAATATACTTTTCTGTTATTTTTGATAATTCGTTCAACATAGGTAAAATGTTTTGATGATCCCTAACTCCATTACAATAAGATGACTATAACAGGAATAGAGTTTTTTTTTAAAGAAAGGAAGACACCTTCAATTTTTAATTAAATAGATCATTTAATATGCAAATATGAACTGAATTAATATTTCAAGTTAAAAATTTAGTTCCATTTCTTTAATAAGCTTATAAAAAGAAGAAAAAGAACAGTTAATCTTTATTTTTCAAGTCTTCAATTAAACCTTTTAAGGCACTCGTCACACTGGTTTTGCAGGTTTAGTGTAATCACAACAATGAAGGGGTTTCTGCCTGTGATGGGTCTGGTATATCGTACTTTTGTATTGGATATAGTAAAAATTATTTGTACAATACACCATTTAAATAATTTACAATAGAGTGGGCATTTTTTTAAATTTCTCCCTCCAGGTGTTCTTACAATTACAATTACACTTATTCTTACAAAATAAAACTTACTTCTATTTGTAAGTCAATTGATTTTTTATAATGTATAGGAAGTATTATTGAGTTCATTTAATTGTACTACAGTAGGTACTTAACATTTTAGGGGTGGTTAGGGTCGATATTATTCTAGATATATAAGTTCAGTTCAATAGTTATTTTGTACCCTCCTTGTGGCCCTATTAAAATATGAGTACCCACATAGTATTGTCATTAGATATTTGAATAATTTGTAATAAATAAAACAATGATGTATTTTTTATAAATTTTAGGTTTGTTTTGTAGTTCATAAGAAAAATGATTTCATGTTAATTCATCGATTATGTTCCTAAAATCGAATTATTGGAATAATATATAGGTTGTTTTGTTTTATAAATACACTCCATTTTTTCCATTGTAACGGCTTAAAATAATCGACGGATCCATTCCTCGAGATTTTTAAATTTATCAACTCTTTTAATTTTCCCATGGTTCGTTTTTATAAATTTTTCTATAATATGTTCGTGTTCCATATACTCGTTTTTTTCCTAAGATATTTGTAACCCAGTCGCGAAGTAGATCAAGCATAACTGTTGGGTGTGTACGATTTTCAGTTATCAATGCTATATCATCCGCAAAGGCTTTACATTTCACTTCAAATTTGTTTTGTTTTTGGCCCTAATTTTTACCTTAGGTGCCTCTGCTTTCTAATGTGTATTCCCATGTTTTTATTATCTTATCTAAGACTAAGTTAAAGAGGATTACAAACATTTATGAAGGTATAGTCAACCAAATGTGAATGTGACGATAAACTTGGGAAAAAAGAGGAATAAGAAATCACGGTTAATTACGTATATCGCTAAAACCCTCAATATGGAGTAGTGTAACTACAAAAATATAATAAGAAAAATAAAGTGAATATATGTTATTAATATCCAAGTGAGAAATCTCTCATAGAAAAAAAATAACTAATAAAAATATGTTTTGTTTTTTTTTAATTTAATTTATTGATATTTACAACTATAATATGATTATAACTAGTAAATCTGCTGATATGTACATTATGACATGAAAAACACATGTGGAGTAACTACCCATCGGCAGCACTCCAATAAAAATATGTTTAAATACACAACTCTTAACAAGAAGCCCTTGCTGGCTTTCATCACCGAGGTTTATTCTAAGCGGAAAATCAAAAGGCAAGTCAATTTAGAAAATCAAACACACCAATGCTCAGCTCTGATATCAACGGTTTTATTTAACCCTTCTCTGACTGGTCAAAAGAAATTGGATCTTTAGCAAAGGAAAAAGTCCAGTGGAAAAGGATTTCGCTTGAAAAAATCATCAAAAAAAAATTAAATGGAGAGATGAAGGAAAGTTTTGATTCTAAATTGTTATTATGGAATAAATAAAAAAGGTGTTAAAATCCTCTATGGACTGTTTGAAGAAGTAACTCATTAAAATAATAAAATACTCTACTTTATCGTCTATTAGTTTATCTATTATTAATTATGCCTTGTCATTCTTAGGAATACGGATGTAGTGGTCTAAATATTTTCTTTGACCTATTAATTAAAATAAAAAATCTAATATATTAATATAAATCCCCTAAGATTATATTGCGATCATTTGGAAAGGATCTTCAACCAATCTGTAAGAAATCCTCGGTTATAAATAGCAGAAAGTTGTTAAACTCAACCAATAGAGAAAATAGTACCTTCAATTACTAACAAATGTTTAAATAAATAAAAGTACATGTGTATTAGCCGGTCTGCAGGGACTAATATCCACCATTTTTTATAACCCGAATAAAGCTGATACTGATAACACCTGCCTTCTTTTTAAAAACATTTACCACAACCCGTGAACGGGTCTTGGGTTCAGTACATGGTAAATACTGTACTGCTTCAAGGACAACGGTTGTGCAGGGAGGTGATTTGTCCTTGATCACGCTCAACCACTTTATAGAGGCTGGGTGAGACCAGAAGGGTCCAAGATCATCTATGATCCATCTCCTGCTCCTAAGAGACTAAATAAAAGTCTTGCCTCCAGCGGGATTTGAACCATGATTTTCGCCATGGTAACTCAGTGCTCTGCCACTGAGCCACTCCACTCCTCTGCCTTCTTTTTCAAATTAACTTAAATTGAAATATACAAAATGTAATAATAAAATGCTAATCCTAGACCCTTCCAGCCACGTTTCTCTTCTAATATGAATGTTTTCCTTTTCGACGAAAAAATTTCCACTTCTATTCTTTTCAAAACCCCATTACATGACATTTTTCACATAAGTTAGTTTTTGGAATTATTCTAAAATTCTGAATATATTTCACGGCATCTTCTTTTAAATACGGCCATTCCCAAAATGTTATTACGTTCGTTTTAAATAGGCAATAACAAAAGGAATAAGAAAAAAACTCAAAATTAATTTTAATTAGCAATAGAGAAATTTAAATAGACAATAAACAAAATTAAAAAGACAAAAATACTAAAAAAAACAATAGAGAAATCAATTTAATAAGGCACACGCAAACAACTAAAATAATACGAGTGATAAGAACAGGTAAGGGGGTACGTTTGATGCGGAATGGCAAATGCAAAAAGTACCTAAATAAAAAAAAGGTACTGAGACTTACAAGTGATACGTGATAATTTGATTAATTAATTGTTTTTGTCAACTAATTTTGGATGATAACGTGCTTTAAGTCCTTTAAAAAAAACAAAAAAATAGGTTTTATTATAACGATAATGAATATCTTCATTACATATTATTCCACTATATTAATAAAAGACTGTTCTCTTGTGATGAGTTTCCCTAGTAATCCTTCGTCGTCTAGATCCAGGTGAATGGTATGAAGCAAAAAAAGGACTAAATAAATATTGATGGTCCCCCAGCACATATATCCTGTATAATGTGTCCTATATAAACATCACATTATATATAAAGTATATATTGGCATAATATATCATATTTCCTCTTATGAACACAGAAAATAAGCTTCGGTAATATTCAAATCAACAAATAAGGACCTTCAGAGTCCAATGTTCAAAAGTAAAGAAAAGTAAATGGTTGACTATTAATTAATTTACAAACTATACTAAATTTCATCATTTAATATTGTAATACCTATTAGGAAAACCGTAAAAAATAACGTGTATTCTGTTGTATAGCAAATGTAAATTATTGTTACAGGGAATATTAATTATTTAAGAAGTGAATTATAACTCATTTCGTTTTCGAAAATAAAAATTTCTTCGATTGTTAGCTATAATAATTAAATAATGGAATGAAAGGTCTCGGTATATTAGCAATTACCATCACATTGAACAATAAGGTTAACTTTTTTATATATTTATTTGGGTAGGGGTTACTCCTCGTCCGAACAACGTGGCGAAGGTCCTGGGTTCAAATCTCGCTGCTAGCAGATTTTATTTAGTGGCCGGAGATGAATTTGGGATCTAGGAAATATCTGGGAGAAAAATCTGAAATATCAAAATAGGGGGAACATCTGGTAGTTGGGCGTGGTCTAGACAAATCACCTCTCTGCAAATCATTGTCGAAGATACAGTACAGTCTCTTCCATGTATTGAATCCAACATTTTTCAGACCTGTAGTAATGTAGGTTATTTTTTCTAATTTATACTTAAATATAGTGCTTCTTTTTCGCTATTATTATCTTTCAACATATCTTTGAGACTCGGTCCGTGTTTTTGGAGACCTATCCCGGTATTATGATGAAGTTTTCAAGTATTTTGAATTAATTTTAAGTTTTGATATTAAATAGAAAGTCGTATGTTCGGTTTCATTGTGATATATAGAAATATTGCTTACGATTCTCGGAAAAAGCGAGACACGCGCCTGGAAAAGATTTAATGAGACAAACAGTGGACTAACGCATATAGACCCATCATGGTAGGACATAAGGGCCAATTGGGGTGATGGTGTGGTCATCAGTGAATTGGCAGATTGGGTTTTGATGAAGACCGCCCCAATTAGCACAACGAGCACTGACTGTTGATGTAGCCTCGCTATGGTGGTCCGAGCTCCCTTATGTCTCCAATAGGGAAGTTACTTGTTTCATATATCTTTCTATAGCTTAACCAAAAGTAAATTATGTGTATATTTGTAATTTAATAACAGGGTATTGTATAAATACAGGGTTATCATTCAGATTGCAAAACTATACAAGAGGAAACTTGTGGGTTTCACCAGACGCAGTAACCACTTTACCTAAGCATAACAATAATTTTTTATTTTATTTTACATAAAATGATATCATATATTATATTGTATATATTAACCAGTATAGTTATAAAATCTAAGGCAAGAAAGGTTGGTTTCCAGAAATGTGATAAACATCATAAAGAAATCGGTATTCCAGAGGACAAAATCATGGATAGGGATGAACTTCGATGAATGGTTAAAATCAACAAGGGTTTTAAGTTGGGAGAGGAAGTCAAATTATAAAGGAAACATCTGTCAGGGAATGGAAGAAGGCACTAAGTAAGGGGACTCAAGAGATAGTGGCAGGGGATCAAAGCTGGAAGGGGGACTAGATTAAGACATGGGAAACGAAAATGATTGTTAATTCGCAATCCATAGCGGAAAAATTCAAATACAAAAAATTTAAAAAAACATTTATTTTTTATATTAATACTAATTCTCCTGATTTATTTAAAACAATTTGTTTATTGACAATTCAAATCTGTACTAGGGAGTACCCCGCTCTTCGTGTGTAGATTTCTAAGTTGCTAGGAGTACACCCAGGATCCCGATTTCATATCCAACCGTAGCAAATAAATTATTTAATCTGTCAACACCAAGGGGTGGAACATGTCTCTGATCTACAGGCCTAGGGCTCACCCAGCATCAATGCAGAGGGTACCTCTAATTGGGGAAATAATTTGGTATTTTTTTCCAAGCGTGATGAAAAAATCACCTACCTGCTTAACAGTTGTCCTAGAAACAACACAATCTGTAATGTGAGCAGAATTCAACACCTCTAAGGCTACACCACATTGGATCCGGTGTGATATGATGAGACGTCGCTAGCAAACCAAATGACTGAAATATATCGAGAGTTATAACATTTGGTTCTTTAAATTTATAAAATTAAGATTATTTATTAATTATTTTTAATACATTTATATTTTACTATAATGTATAGTAAAATATGTATAATGTATTTTTGTATAAAGTTTGTTAAATTTTTCTTGTTGTTATTTTTCATCAATGAAATACCTTTATGTCTTTTAGTTTGTCTTTATCATTTTCTTGTTATATGTTATAGTTTATCAAAACAGAATATATACATAATATGCTTAGATCTATATATATTATATTATATTATAATTATATAATTAAATATTAATTAAAAGTTATAGAAAATTTTTAATTTCAGAATTTAATTATTAATGTCAAAAAGAAATTTAATTTATTTTTTAGTTTTGTTGTTGTTTAGTAGTTTAATCAAACTCCCGGCAGACGGTATAAAGTACCATGCTGTGGTTGCTAATGTGGAAAATAAAATTAAAAAGAACAGCTGTAAATAATTTAATAATAAAGAGCATTTTATATCATCATATCATCATATATATATATATATATATATATATATATATATATATATATATATATATATATATATACTGGCGACAAAAAAAGATATATCAGAGCTCTTCACAGAAATTAAAAAAATAAAAGACGAAAATTTAAATTTGAAGAACGAACTGGAGAAAATGAAGACCAAAAATCAAGAAAATGATAAGAGGCTAGAAGCAATAGAAAACCAGTTGAGAAGAAACAATTTAATATTTAAAGGATTTGACGGAAAAGAAAATGTTGAAGAAATAACAACATTTTGTAAAGAAGTGCTGAATGTTGAAGTGGAAGGGAGGATAGAGGACACCTTTACAGTAGGAAAGGAAGGCAAAGGACGTACGGCTAAGAAGGTAATGTTTACCACCAGTAGAGTAGTTACAGACATACTAAGGAATACGAGGAAACTAAAGGGGACCGGCTTTTACATAGATAGGGATTACACCTGGATGTAAGAAATAGAAGAAGCAGGATGTTCTGGATCAAAAAAGAAATCATGAGAAAGGGTGGACATGTAAAATGCCTGGGCAGAAAGGATACTCTGATTCTGGATGGGAAGAAATATCAGTGGGATGATGAAAGCGGTGCTTCAGGAGGAGAAGAAGACATTAACTACTTGAGGGGTCTACTGGAAGAAGAACTGTGGTCGCGCTGCTGTACGCCAGGGGGCCAGGCCAATCAACAAGCGAAGAGAAAAGAGGTGAAGGCACCACTTAGTAAATAGGAATATTCCGTCTGTCGGGTAAATTCTAATTTAACCACAAGGCTGTATGAATCTAATAAAACGATTAAATTATTAGGGTACAATATAGCAGGGATAAAAAATAAGATAGATAATGTTGCTTTTTTCAATTTTGTATGTAAGTATGACATATTTTGCCTGTTTGAAACCCATTTAGAAATTGATAATTGTAACGTGCACATTGAGAATTATTTTTTTGATTACTGTATGTACTGCGAGCCAGCCAGCAGAACTAGCAAGTATGGTAGAGCTAGCGGTGGTAAAATATTCGGATATAAAATATGGTTAAAGGAGGAAAAAGTATGTAAATATGTAACGATAGAAAATCGGACTCTAATACAGTTA
This sequence comes from Troilus luridus, assembly GCA_964056705.1. NCBI lineage: Eukaryota > Metazoa > Arthropoda > Insecta > Hemiptera > Pentatomidae > Troilus > Troilus luridus. The sequence continues at coordinate 101,328,981 of OZ057416.1, read as the reverse complement.
GAAACGGGGGAAGGAATCAGTACACATTGTTCCACTATATATTAATGCTAGGTATTGGGTAGAAGAATTTGAAAGGCTACATAATTTAATTTTTAGTAAGGATAAACTACAATACCTGTTGGTGGGGGATGTAAATGCGAGGATAGGAGAAAGACAGAGTACATACTGGGAGGATAATAACCGAGAAGGAGAATTAGTAAAGAATAGGAAATCAAAAGACAAGAAAGTAAGTAAGCAAGGAAGAAAACTGTTGGAACTGTGCGATGATAATGGGCTAATTATACTGAATGGTAGATAAGAAGGGGGCAGAGAGGGAGAATTTACATACATCAGTAATGCCGGTTGTTCCACAATAGATTTAGTTATAATTTCAATAGGGGTTAAAGAAATAGTAAAGGATTTTAAAGTAGAAAAACAAATATTTTCGGACCACATGCCTCTAGTCATTAGCATTGGAATAAAAATGGCGATAAAGGATGAACAATGCTGTCAGCTAATCCCGAAAATGATTTGGCATAAAGAGAGGTCAGCGGAGTATAGGGAAAAGATAGAAAAAGAAACAGATGCATTTTTGAAAGAAAGAAAGCTAATAGGGCTGGCAGACTTTGAGAAGATGAAAGAGCTAATTAAAAAATGCTATGTAATAAGAAATAGGTGTGGTGACTTTAAGATTAATAAAAAACAACCTTGGTATGACTATGAGTGTCATAATAAGAGGAAAAGAGTATTTAAACTATTGAACTTGTACAGAAATACCAACTCCCACTTGATCAGAAAGGCATATTTAAATAATGTAAAAAATTATAAGGAACTCTGTAAAGGGAAAAAAGAAAAAAAACTTCAGGGAGATAGGTGACAAGTTCGAGAGGGCGAAGGATTCCAAGGATTTCTGGGACTTGACTAATAAATTTAAGCAAAAAAATTACTTCCGAATTGGAAATATTCAACCACTGAAATGGAAAGAGCATTTTAAAAAACAGTATAACCTTCATCTTTGCACTGAACTTTTCTCATATGCGGCTCCTTGGGTAAAGGATGGGTATTTAGATAATCAATTCAGTTATGATGAAGTGGTCGCAGCCATAAATAAGTTAAAAGACAATAAAGCACCTGGGCTTGACCGAATACCAAGTGAATTTTATAAATATTCTCCTGAATGCTTTACGAAAGGTCTACTGCAGTTGTTCAATTTCTGTTTCGATGAAGGTAAAGTTCCAGAGAGTTTCGGGAAATCAATCATCTTCCCTCTCCATAAAAAAGGTGAGCTTGGCGAAGTGACAAATTACAGGAGTATTTCTTTTTTAGATTCCATTTCGAAGATATATTCTGGGATGCTAGCAGTAAGACTTACAAACTGGTTGGAAGAAAGAAAAGTATTGATAGATGGGCAAGCAGGTTTCAGAAAGGGTCGCTCAGTTGTTGACAATTTGTTTATTTTAAGCAATTTAATAGAGTACATGTGGCATTTAGGGGAAAATAAAATCTATTGTTTTTTTGTCGACTTCAAGGCAGCGTTTGACTCTGTGGACAGGAATGCGTTAATTTACAAAATTTACGAAATGGGTTCGTCAACTAAGTTCACTAACGCTATAAAAAGTCTTTACGAAAACACGGAGGCAGTGGTCTGGACAAAAGATGGAGTTACGGAGTCATTCAAGACGGGGATGGGGGTCAAGCAGGGATGTGTACTGAGTCCATACCTGTTTACTATTTTCATAAATGATTTAGCGGAGAAGCTCGGGGGAGGAGTCATAGTGGGGCATAAGAAAGTGAATATGTTGGCTTATGCTGACGATATTGTCCTAATATCAGATAATCCGGTTGGTTTGCAGTACATGATAGGCAATTTAGAAATCTATTGTAAAACATGGAATTTGTTTGTAAATCTGGACCAATCTTTGTACAAAAAAAGAGAAATGGTTCCTAAATAATGAGCAAATTGAATGTGTGAAATCATACAAATATCTAGGGGTGGTGATGTGCAATAACTTAAAAATGAAATATGACATTAAAGAAAAAGTAAGTAAGGCAAAAGTAGGGATTAATATGATCTGGAGAGAACTGTTCAATAATCTGGAAGTGCCATTAGAGTCAAAATTTAAAGTATTCGAGTCAACAATTAAAAATGTCATAACCTATGGTTGTCAAGTTTGGGGCCACAAATACCATGAGGAAATAGAAAAAGTTGAAAGATATTTCATTTAAAAAAATTTTAAATTACCGGTTAATACCCCAAATTACTTTGTGTACCTAGAAATGAATAGAAAATTAGTACACATGTACACACTAAAAATGCAATTCAATTATATTTTAAAAATATTAGATTATAAAGAAAATAGGCTACGTAAAGTTATAGCAAGAGAAATAATAAAACAAAACATGTCATGGTTTAAAGAGTGGGGGGAAATTGCAAAAATAATAAATTATAGATTAGATTTAACTTTAAACTCCGGCTGTACAAAGATTATTTCATCCAAGTTTGCCATGCAAAAGCAGCAGAGGGCACACACCACGGCCTCTATAGCTCATTAAATAAAGCAGTAGATTACCATAGACATTTGAAAGTAACAAAAAAAATTAGCGTAGTTATGAAATGTAGAGGGGAACTTCTGAATCTAAATTACAAACCATTTGAAATTGATTCGCAAAATATACAGCTATGCTCACTGTGTAGTTTGAATGAAATTGAAAACAGTTTTCACTTCCTGGCAGTGTGTCCCGTCTTAAAATTGTATAGAAAAAAATTCTTAAAACATGAGCTGATATCAAAACAAAAATTGATAGATATTCTGAATGGAGAGAATTTAATAGGTTTATATAATTTTGTAAGCAATGCAGGTCGTTATAGGAAATTTTTAATTTCAGATTTTAATTATTAATGTCAAAAAGAAATTTGATTTATTTTTTAGTTTTATTGTTATTTAGTAGTTCAATCAAACTCCCGGCAGTCGGTATAAAGTACCATGCTGTGGTTCTAATGTTGTAAATAAAATTAAAAAAGAAAGCACTGTAAATAATTTAATAATACAGAGCATTTTATATCATCATATCATCATATATATATATACAGACAAAAATATTCTACTTCTTTGTTATGTAGTAATGTTTACCACTGATATGGTTGGATACATCTCCCAATACAGGGATTATAGTACGGAAATATAAAGTCTTAAATAACATTTTCAATAACGTATAGGCATTGTATTTTACTTTTGATCTATTCTGAGAGTCTTGAATTTCTTTTGAAACATGAGCTAATTAAATCGCTTTCGAATATTAATAATAATAATAAACAAAAATAGAGAAGACGGGATAAAAGAAATGGGAACGGAAATATTTCCATTTATTGAGAAAATCCGCATAGCTTCAGGACCCCATTGAGTTTCTAATGACTGCAATATACCGCAATGTGGAATTGCATTGGCTCACTGTACTGTCGTTAAGTTGATTTGTAGAGCCTTAATATTCGGAGCGTATCGATAGAATTTCTGATTCTTATTATAGTTTCTAAACTATATTTTCCTCTCAAGGAGTTATTAACCAAAATTCTAACCGTTTTAATATTTAATTTTAATGTTATTTTTATTTATTCTTTAAAACCTGCAAGAGACGTCGAAACGTTGGTTTTCAGTAAAAAGTCATTTGCCACACTAAAGTGCAATACAATTATTAATCTCTCATTTTAATTACTGTATAAAGTAAAACTGTACAACGTAGAACTATCATCATTGAGAGGAAAATTGTTGACTGGAAGATCTAATGTGGGGTATAGATAGTCTGGGGGTCTAGGAGGTGCCGACGTTTCGACCTACATTGTTGGCCATCTTCAGGGCTGGACGAAGGCTGGAGCTACTGTCAAGCTACGGAGCTTGACAGCTGAACAGGTACTGTACAGTACCAACGGAATGGATGCTAATGAGTAAAATGCAGCATCCAGTACTGTCAGTCAACGTACTTCAAAAGGCTAAATAAATAAACTCTTCTAGTAGTACATTTTCCTGGGAATATTTCATTTCAAAATGCTATCAGACTGTCGAAATAAGATCAAAACTTAAGAAAGTAAAACATCATTTTATAACTTGAAGAAACTTCTCACTTGTATTGACTTTCCTATGCTATAGAGAATGATAATTAATAACTGTACTACTGCATGGCACGGAAGAAACACTCATGAAAGAAATAGATTTTGAAAATTGTGTATACCACCGTATCCTCTGAATTTCATAAATCGACCACATGATCAACAGAGCAATGCTAAGAAAGGTTTGAGAAATCGCATTTACCGCCATGTAGTAGAAATTAGAATACCTTGGCCACATCATGTAAAATGACAAATATCATGTACTGTATCTGATAATGAAGGCAAAGATTGATAGCAAGAGGGGGGGCAGGAAGGAGGAGGCACCCCTGCCAATGGTTTCGTCTCACAACTGTCCAATCATTTAGAAGTGCCTCGAACAAAATTAACATCACCATGTTAATAGTCAACGTCCGAAACAGATAAGGCAGACGAAGAACCTTTGTTTGTTATAAACAATTACCATCTTGTTTATCTTCGTATTCAATTTTTATTATTTGTTTACTTGAACAAAAAGATGAAGGACCTGATACCGAAAATCAAGATGTAAATAAAATATCAAGGAAGTACTTTGAGGGGGGTGAGGGAAAATGGCGGGGTTAAGAAGGGCTCTAACAGAACGAGGGAGCCTGATCTTGACAAGATAAACACAACTTGTAGGGACTGAGTTGAGTCGAACTGGTCAGTACTCGCCATCCAACCCTCCGGCTGTTATCAATTTATCAGCTGTTATAAATATATCATAACACTCCTTAGCTCTGCCTACAAAGTCCTCTCCAATGTGGCGTACTTAAGACTACTCCTCCATCCCCAAAGAGAGATAGGAATGTACCAATGCGGCTTTACAAATGGTAGATCTAGTATTGATCAAATATTTGCCCTGAGAATTCTTATGGAAAGGGCCAGAGAGTACAATATAACGGCCCACCACCTTTTTGTGGATTTTAGCAATGCCTATGACAGTATCTTCAGGGGGAAACTGTATCAAGGTATGGAAGAAATGAATGTCCCCAGAGAATTGATAAGCCTTGTGGAATTGCTGATGAGGGAGTCGAGAAGCCAGGTCAAGATCCAGAATGACTTGTCTGAAGTATTCAGGACAACTAGGGGTCTGGGACAAGGGATGGAGTCTCGTGCCTGTTATTCAATTTCGCACTTGAAAAGGTCATAAGAGACTCAGGATTACAAGTCACTGGTACGATTCTGACTAAGTCCATCCAAATAATGCCCTACGCGGATGATATAGATATAGTTGGAAGAACACAGAGGGATTTACAGCAAGCGTTTCTTGCTTTGGAAAAAGCTGGCCGGCGAATGGGTCTTCAAGTGAATCAGGCAAAGACCAAATATATGCTTGCTAGCACTTCAAAGGAACCAACACCCTCTATCACGTTTGGCACCGACACATTTGAAAGTGTCGACAGTTTTGTCTACCTTGGCTGTTTGGTCAAAGCGGATAACTCAACTGGAGCAGAAGTTCAAAGAAGAATTTTGACCGCTAACAAATGTTATTTTGGGATGGCAAAAATTTTAAGAAGCCATCTGGTATCAAGAAGAGCCAAGGTGATACTTTGCAAGACGTGCATCAGGCCTGTTTTAACTTACGGATCGGAAACCTGGCCTCTGTCCAGGGCAGATGCCAATAGTTTACTGCTCTTCGAAAGAAAAATATTAAGAAGGATATATGGAGCAGTTAGAGTTGGCGATCAATTTAGACTCAGGCAGAATGCAGAGATATATCGGATGTATCAGGGGCTAGACGTGGTTCAGTTTATAAGAATAGCTAGGCTTAGATGGGCTGGAAATGTGGCCAGAATGGAGGACAACGCTACTCATAAGAGACTGCTATTTGGGTATGTTGACGGAAAAAGGAAACGCGGACGGCCACGATTAAGATGGGCGGACGAGGTCGAGAAGGATGCAGGTAGCATTGTTGGATCTAGAGCTTGTAGTACCTTGGCACAGGACAGAGAAGAGTGGAGGCGACGCCTTGATGCGGCCAAGACCCGTACTGGGTTGTAGACCCGTGTTGATTGATAAATCTATCAACTGTTATTAATCTACCTATGCTATCAACCTATATCTGTTACCATCGCAAGTATATGTATTATATGCATACTGCGTAGGGTGGAAACTAAAGTCTAAGTTCGACAATGCTAGAGGTATATCAATGATTTATTCTTAAGGCATCAATCGACTCTGACAGAGTTGGTTCTGAATAACCTCCTAGGGCTCACCCAGTTTTACAACAGAAGTCCTAAATCGCCTAGCCTGGTAAAATTAGAATAAGGATCTTTAACGAGTAACTGCCACCGCAAAGGCATAGAACCGGCTGTTTACGTCCCACGACCTTAGGCATAGGAGGTTGTTATTCTAACTACTAAACCACAGGTGATCCAAAAACCTTATAGTAATACGCATGCGATAAATAAATGATTTTAATTTTATCTGAAATCTGGAAATATTAATGCCAGGTGAATTTAGTGGTGCCCATTTTTAAACATCCTATATTACTTATTATATTTTTATGTATTATCATTGCAAAAAAATTACTGATTCAATTTTAGTGATTTATAGATTATTATTGTGAAACATGGTCACTTACGCTAAGGATGAACAACGTCTAAAGTTATTTGGTGACAATTTACACATAACACAATTGTGAAGCATGCATCCGGTATATTATTGATATATATTATGCAATATTATTGAAGTGATAGGGTCATCAAGATTAAGATGGGGTTGCTATAAGTTGCTACGATTAGTAGCGAACGAATTCCTCAGAGGTTAATAAGCGCTATGCCGAGGCGTAGGTGGGAGGATTATTTTAATGCTTATTTGGCGGATTTGGGTTTGGCTAGTGGTCCGTGCACTGATGTCTGTAAGCAGAGATTAGTGGCATCGGTAGCGAGCCTTCAGGTTAGTTAGGGCTTATTATTATTATAATTTTACAATATTTTGATTTATAGTCCAACTTCTATGATGTTGCATTATATTATAAGTTCGTAGTTTTCATTGTCAACTCTCAGTTAATCAATACACTTCTCCTTCCAGAGATCTCCCCTAGAGCAGAGTTCTTCAGTGAGAAAGAGAGGGAGTGAAGATAATAACCAAGCCTAGAAGTAAGGGGAATGAGACCTCGGTAAAAAGGAGATGAAAAAGAGGGGACCTGAGGAATTGGCGTAGTGCCTTCAGGGCTCAGCCATTTACTGATTAGTGCAAAGATACCATCAACCCTTTGAAGGCTCTTATGTTCCACCAAAGGGTTTCTCTGTCCTCACGGTTCCCTCAAACCACAGATTCATTACCTCATTGTGTATAGTAAGTCGGATCGATAACCTTGACATTGATTCCAGGGTGTTTTTTTTTTTACTTTAAGGCAGATTCAAGGCCCAGTGAAGGGCCTAAATAATAATTCCAGAGTCAATGAAGCTCTTCTCAATACGTTTTATTATTCATATATTTATCTAATTAAAGAAAAAAAATGTGTCAGAGACAACGGAGTAGATTAGTAAGTGTATGATTAGTAGTATTTGTTCTGGCTATAGAATCGACCCTATGAGATCTAGGAACTAATGTGGTGTTGACCCAACCAATATAAACTGAGTAAAGCTATTAGAGAGAAAAACCTGGCAGTTGAATGTGATCTCAATCTTCCTTGCACAACCATTAGCTTAGAAACAGAAAAGTTTCAAACATGTTACTATCTAAATACCGTCCATGGTATGTAGTGGTAAAGGTTTTTTAAATCTATTGACAACTTTGGTTTATTTACGAGGTGAGGAACCAACGTACGAGTTCTGTTAGTTATAACTCATAAACTATTAAAATCCCTTAGATGAACTAACTTGGAAGCAGATCTTAATAGCGTGCTAAAGAGTTGAGAGCTCATCAGTTTAACTAAATTTTTTACGATCAATTTTTATTATTTCACCTAATGTGTTAATTAAAATGTAACATTGTTATCACTAAAAATTCTTCAATAAGAACTTTAAATTTCATATTACAATCATTTTTTTTAAGTGTAAACCAAATTTCTATGAAGATAAAGAAGTGACTGACGTAAGAAGGGATCAGTATACTATCAGTTTTTGAGTAGGGCCCAGCTCAATCCTACCTGTCGGACTTGGATCGGTTGTCCAAGTTCTATTTTATCTTAACTATTTTTAAGTTATTCAAGGAGTTTTAAAATCAAGTGATCGTGAATAAAATGGTTTGAGATGCGAAAAATTGGTATATTTCCGGTTGGAGAACAATAATTCTGAAAAATACTGGGAGACAATATTCTGGAAATAATATGTGCGCGGTCTTTGTTCCGGTCCGTTTCGTTTTACAACTGTATATTATATTATTATGTGGTCACTAAAAATTAAATCATAGAAATAATATGTAATTATTAGAATTTAGAATGTAAGGTGTAATTATCGATGAACTGTACCTTTAGTAAAGTTAGAAAAATAAAAATATTTCATTTTAAAAAGGATTGTAAACTGGACTGAAATTTATCTAATATTTCATTAACACAATAAAAAACCTTTATCCAGTCAAGTATGCTTTTAATAAGACGTTTCGACAATAAACGTCATTTTCAATCACTCATACAAAAATCTTGTATCCTATCATCTTAGTTAATAACTTGAAAAAGTTACAAGTCATAAAATTTTGTTTTCATTATTGTCATTATTAATGTTTAAAATGTTTTACTTAGAGAATTGTCCTCCATGATCACAATAATATTTCGAATAAACCTTAGATTGAAGGTTCAGAAAAAAATAAATGATCAGAACGTTGATTAGACAAAGAATATAGGTAGAATCGTTGATCAATTAGAAATTTATGAGGTCTGACAAAAAAAAAAATGGTCACTAAAAACTTTTTTAAACAATTCAGAGATAATACACTATCAGTAACCAACCTCTATCCTCACCCGATGTTGAGATTGCGTTACGTTGTATATATTTATGACTGTGTACACCATAACATTTATATGCCATCTATGATGATGTCTTAATTCCCTTAAATTCGGATTAAAAAAATAAATAGCACTTTAGAATATTAAAGCTGAGACAAGAAAAAAATCTCTTAAATTCTGAATAATTAGACTTTGATTTTTATAAGTTCTTTCTAGAATTCAAGTTGGAGGTCTATATATACTCCCATATAGGTAATAATTTCGAAATACCTGAGCGATAGAAGGCATCGAGGATGATTGCACTGATGATGCTATGATTGGTCTGGGTTGTCAAGAGCTGATGATGCTACAATTTCTCCGTCTTTACTCTATCATTTAGAGTGATAGAGACCCGATCCTGATATCGATTTGTCGAGGTAGTCTTTGCTCTATTTTGACTTGATTATTCTTATATATTTATATGTTAATTATGAACAATATACTAAATAATAAACTATAGAGTTATACTTTATATCATCTTTCTTCCACGAAATAAATTTCATTGAAGGGGAACATTTCCTGAGAGCTGTAGGCGGATATTTAAGGTTCTTAAATATTAGAAGAGATCAAAGACCTTGGCGATTCAAACGAAACAAGATGGTTATACTTTTTTTTTTTAAGCGATAAATAATTACTATTTTTTGCGGGATCTGATCTTTCTAAAAGAAATATTTAATTAATATCGTAATTACAACGAACTGCTTTCTATTTTCAAATCACTGAGTAAGAAAATCATTTCGGAAACAAACTCAAACACAATCAGATACTTCAAAGCGTCTTTTTTATATCTGAAAATATAGCAAAGGAAATCTATAATATATTTTTGTCCATGCTCAAAGTAGCTTTATTTATTTTATTAAAACATTCAGATCATCCCTTAAACCCACCCAAGCTAATCCCTTTAGGTAATCAGCTTATTTGAACAACAATGCTGGATTCATTTTTAAAAATCTTTTATGATATTGATTTGAGTTACATTAGAACGACTGAACCTTAAAGACCTTCAGACGAATTTAGTAACAGATTTTCTTTCCAGAAACAATATATACATAAGAGACCCTTAAAATTATGAACTTTCCAATCTACCTATTAATTTTGATAAAGAAAATCTACAAAATAAGGTAAGCCAGAGTTGAGTCTGGGTATAATACTATATCTAGAGGAGCTATTGATAGTATGTATCAAATTGTCCCCATTTATAAGTCGATCTTTCAAGCTCTTGAGATCCAGTCAATAAACTATCTTTTAGTGACGTTTTGACTCGTGAAGTAGAGAACTGAAAGAATACAAGTCATAAACGAATATGAGAAAAATAAAATCTCAAAACGTCGCCTAAAACGTTTCTAAAAAGAAGATCCTCATATTGTAACTGCAAAGATACGATCAGAGAGACAACTTTAGATATTCTCGATGATAGAGTCAAACGAGTCTGCCAATGAAAGTAGTTTAGCTAAGTAACCACCCCCCTTTTCCGGTACACGAGTTCAGTTCACAACACAAACGCTCTCAGAACAGTACACAATTCACTTATACTAACATAATGTCACTTACAGTACACACACCCTGGGATCAACTTCCCTAGGTAGATGCCCTGGATGGGGGCCGATACCCTGCTTGTGGAAGAAGTCAATAAGGTCGAACTGGATCGGCTTGGGATTGCCGAGACTAAGTAGAAAGGAATAGGATAACTTGTGTAATAGGGTATGTTCCGCAACTAATGCAATTCCAGGTGGACTGAAGTGGTAAAAAAAACCAATCCAAGATAAGAAAGTAGCTTGAAAGAACAACCTGGGTCAGAAAACCCCGACTGCCTATCAGGCTTACAAATATCAGAGAAACTAACCCAATTTGCTTACATAGCTAAAAGCTCAAGCTAAATGAAAACTGGAGGAAAACGCTACAGAGAATCAGAAAATCTTCTCTAGGGAGCTCAAAGAAATAAGGGAGGATCTGAAAAGAATCAGAGTCAAGAATGGAAACATCATCTGGCATGAAGAACGTATCACGGAAAGATGGAGGGATTATTTCAAAAACCTACTGAAAGAAAGAGACATTTTAAGAGTGCGTCAGAAAGCTACAGAACAGGTTTAGGTCACGGACGACTAATCTGCGAGGAAAAATTACCCCTGATATGATCAAGAAATGTTCCCACAACATTTAAACCTGGTTTGGAAGGAAACGCGGATCATCGGCGGTGATCGTCCCATTCACGAGAAGGGAAATAATCTGAAGTTATACAAGGACGGGGAACTCCCTGTTCACTTTGCAAAAATATATTCTAGACTCGAAGAAACGAGAGTGAGAAGCATTGTCGAGTGCCAGCTAGGAGAAGAACAAGACGGTTATGAAAGGGAGTCCCGTGTCTTTGCAGTGTCTGGTACAAGTTAAAGGAATGAAATTAGAAAGATGCAGAAAAAGAACGGGTCGACCATGACTTCATAATGAAGAAGATCACCAAAATGCCCTCCGAAAAGCATAGGAGCTGGAGTTGATAAAATTACCACTGAATCAAGTAAACGAGCAACAAAGGCCAAGAGGTATATCTCCATCGTTGGCATCTTCTCTAGAGGTTGAAGTAGGTCCCCAGCGACTGGGAAGTTGCGGTGATGGTGGTGAATCATAAGAAAGGAGACAATCGGGAGTGCGACAATCATGGGAATAACGCTCCTATGTTCTAAAATCCTAGAAATAAGAGTGGGAAGCATAGTCGAGTGCCAGCTAGGAGAAGAACAGTGTTGTTATGAAAGGGAGTCTCATGTCTTTGCAATGTCTGGTACAAGTTATAGGAATGCAATTAGAAAGATGCAGACGAAGAACGGGTCGACCATGACTTCATAGTGAAGAAGGACACCAAAATGCAATCGGAAAAGCATAACAGCTGGAGTTGAAAAAATTACCACTGAATGAAGTAAACGAACAACAAAGGCCAAGAGGTATTTCTCCATCGTTTGAATCTTCTTTAGAAGTTGAAGTAGGTCCCCAGCGACTGGGAAGTAGCGTTAGTTATGGTGAATCATAAGAAAGGAGTCAATCCGGAGTGCAACAATAATGGGGATAACGCTCCTTTTTTCTAAAATCCTAGAAATTAGAGTGGGAAGCATAGTCGAGTGCCAGCTAGGAGTAGAACAGTACGGTTATGAAAGGGAGTCTCATGTCTTTGCAGTGTCTGGTACAAGTTATAGGAATGCAATTAGAAAGATGCAGACGAGGAACGGGTCGACCATGACTTCATAATGAAGAAGATCACCAAAATGCCCTCCGAAAAGCTTAACAGCTGGAGTTGAAAAAATTACCACTGAATCAAGTAAACGAACAACAAAGGCCAAGAGGTATTTCTCCATCGTTGGAATCTTCTTTAGAAGTTGAAGTAGGTCCCCAGCGACTGAGAAGTAGCGTTGGTGATGGTGATTCATAAGAAACGAGTCAATCAGGAGTGCAACAATAATGGGGATAACGCTCCTATGTTCTAAAATCCTAGAAATTAGAGTTGGAAGCATAGTCGAGTGCCAGCTAGGAGTAGAACATCACGGCTTTAGGATTCCGAGAACCGCAATGGATCTCATGTTCACGATGAGTCAAATAGAATAGAAGACCCTTGAGAAAGATAAAGAGCTCTACTTCTGTTTTGGGGACCTCCAGAAGGCTCTTGGCTGAATAAGGAAAGGCGACATAGAGCGGGCACTTGGGGAAGGGGTATAGACCGTCCAACAACCTTGCCTATTATGAGTCTCTATAAAACGACGTGGAATGTGATTAGAACCAGAAACCACAAAATGTATGATATTAGACCCCTAGAGAGTTAAAAAAGTAAAATGTTACGTATTATAAAAAATATGATGCTCAATAAAAAATGAATTCTTTGATTACAACATATGATGGATGCCCAAAGTGATGATGGGAGAAATAGGTATGAAGAAAAGGGATGGAGAAAGATGAAGAGAAGATATAAATATTAAAAAGTGTACGAACCCAATAGGAGTGGATGCTCAGTGAAAAATGTAACTGACAAGTAAAACACGTTACAAAGTAAGACGGAAGGGCTAACAGCGATCTCTGACGGCCAAAAATATAAATAAGAAAGAGAGTTTAGGAAAATAGGGAAAATGCATATTCAGGAGCATTTAATGACATTTAATAACATTTAATGACAAAAATTAATACAAAATTAAAGTAATCAATGACTAAAATAATGGGAAATGGTAGAAAGATGATAACAATATGTGTCAAGAGATTTTTATTACATAAACATTCCTGGAATGACTATCGTTTCAAAAAGACATGGACGTTAAACCAGCTGAGGCCATTCTAGAGAAACTGTAAATGGACCATTAGCACCGTCAGGTTAGCATAATGCGACGTTAAATGAATAATTGTAATTAATTTTTGTTTTCGCTGTATCCTTCTCCAGGGCAGTTTCCTGCGTCTGATTAAGTAAATTGAGGTATGGCAACAAAGTTAAATAATCCAGTACTGTACTTCGGCTGGGGATGTTCAAATGTAAAAAGTTGTGTGCAACATCCAACTTCTAATGAGCTATGATAGAGGACACGGCTCTCCTCCAATTTTGCCCTTTCAGAAAGCATAAACATATTTATAAGTCTTCGTAAAAAGTGTAATCTATTAAAATATTTTATAAACAATTGGTGTAATACTAAAATTAATATTACCTATTTTAATGACAGAATTGTTGAATAAGAAAACAGAAATATTGAAATAAATATAAGTTTTTCCATGTTCTTAACCAACATGTAATATTAGAATTATCAAATAATAATGTGAAAAAAAATCGATTACGAAAAGTTAATTGAAATGATACTATCATATTGTAGTTAGTTAACAACTGATATTTGATTTATATTTTAATAAATATATTTTATGGATTGTAATTAAAAATTAAAACAGAGTCATTAAGGCAGATACATCTTTTCAAAGAAGAAGGAACATGTAAATAATTTTACACCTCTAATTATATTTTCATAAAAATGTTAACAACTTATCATCATTTTAATCTTTCCCTCTTCTTCTACTATGGATTTTCTTCTTCGCACACAGTTCTTCTTGGAGTACGAGTATGTTATGCTGGAGGTTTCGGATATTGGCAGCTAGTAAGACAGGGAACTCAGCGAAGGCCTAAAAGGGAAATTCGGTGGGGTGGAGGTTTCTGTCCGGACGATGTAGTACTGATTGCTGACTCAGTCGGAAAGCTGCAACAAGTGGTGACGGAATGGTGTGAAGAATTCCGACAAAAAGGAATGACGATCAATGCCAACAAAAGTAAGATCCTGCAAGTGGGTAGGCGGCAGGAAGAAGTTCGCATATACTGGGATGAAGAGGGAATGGAAGTGGTGACTGACTTCACTTATCTCGGTACAGTAATAGACAGGACTGGGAAGCTGGACGCGGAATTATCCAATAGGATTAATAAGACAAACACAGTCTACTACCACATTTGTAATACCGTTGTAGGAAAGCGGGAGGTAGGAACAGTCAAACTCCACATCTTCAAGTTAGTGTACCTGCCGATACGACTTTATGGAGGTGAAAGCTGGGTATTAACGGAGAGACATGAAAGCAGAGTTACCGCGTCGAAAATGAGGTACTTGCAAAGAGAGGCGGAAGAGAGACAGTGTTCGCAACGAGATGATTAGTCAGGAACTGCAGATTGCCCCGCTAAAAGAGCTCCTGGAAATCCGACAACTGAAATGGTTCGGCCACGTGGTCAGGATGAATGTACACCGAGACCCTCTCAAGACGTGGACTACATGCCCGATGGAAAAAGACCTCGAGGACACCCAAGGATGTCTTATCTCCAGTACATCGAACGCCTCAGGAACAAAAGAGGAAAATTCTCCGAGAGGCCAGAAACGTAGCAAGAGACCGGTATACATTCGGATCCTGGTTGGAGGCTCACCTACGCTGAAAGGCCCTTACAGGAGCAAGCGAAAGAAGAAGAAGAAGGAGGAGATTTTGTGTCTAAGTTGGAATCTTTATCATAATCTATACGCTCCTTAGTGCCAAGTCCAAAGCCATAATGGAAGAGCAATCCCTGGCGGATACCCAATGTTGTACCAAATTCTTCTGAAATGTGGTTTCTGGTCCTAATCACATTTCACGTCTTTTAATATAGACTCACAACAACAAATGTTGTTCTACGTTCTATACCCCTCCCCAAAGTCTCCGCCCTATGTCGCCTTTCCTTACTCTGGCAAAAACCTTTTGGAGGTCCGCGAAGCAGATGAAGAGCTCATTATCTTTCTCAATAGTCTTCTATTCTATTTGTCTCATCGTGAATATGAGATCCAGTGCCCTTCTCGGATTCCTAAAGCCGTACTGTTTTTCACCTAGCTGGCAATCGACTATACTTCCTACTCTTGTTTCGAGGATTCTATAACTGAGGAGCGATATCCTTATAGTTGTAGCACTCCCAATTGACTCTTTTCTTATGATTCACCATCATCACCGCAACTTCCCAGTCGCTGGGGACCTACTTCAACCTCTAGAGAAGATTCCAACGATGGAGATATACCTCTTGGCCTTTGTTGCTCGTTTACTTGATTCAGTGGTAATTTTATCAACTCCAGCTCCTATGCTTTTCGGATGGCATTTTGGTGTTCTTATTCACTATGAAGTCATGGTCGACCCGTTCTTCTTCTGCATCTTTCTAATTGCATTCCTTTAACCTGTACCGGACACCACAAAGACACGAGACTCCCTTTCATAACCGTACTGTTCTACTCCTAGCTGGCGCCCGACTATGCTTCCTACTCTTATTTCTAGGATTTTAGAACAAAGGAGCGTTATCCTCATGATTGTTGCACTCCCGATTGACTCTTTTCTTATGATTCACCATGATCACCGCAACTTCCCAGTCGCTGAAGACCTACTTCAACCTCTAGAGACGATTCCTACGATGGAAAAATACCTCTTGGCCTTTGTTGCTCGTTTACTTGATTCAGTGGTAATTTTATCAACTCCAGCTGCTTTGCTTTTCCAATGGCATTTTGGTGCTCTTCTTCACTATGAAGTCATGGTCGACCCGTTCTTCTTCTGCATCTTTTTAATTGCATTCCTTTAACTTGTACCAGACACTGCCAAGACATGAGACTCCCTTTCATAACCGTACTGTTCTACTCCTAGCTGGCACTCGACTATGCTTCCTACTCTTATTTCTAGGATTTTAGAACAAAGGAGCGTTATCCTCATGATTGTTGCACTCCCAATTGACTCTTTTCTTATGATTCACCATCACCACCGCAACTTCCCAGTCACTGGGGACCTACTTCAACCTCTAGAGAAGATTCCAACGATGGAGATATACCTCTTGGCCTTTGTTGCTCGTTTACTTGATTCAGTGGTAATTTTATCAACTCCAGCTCCTATGCTTTTCGGAGGGCATTTTGGTGATCTTCTTCATTATGAAGTCATGGTCGACCCGTTCTTCGTCTGCATCTTTCTAATTGCATTCCTTTAACTTGTACCAGACACTGCAAAGACATGAGACTCCCTTTCATAACCGTACTGTTCTACTCCTAGCTGGCACTCGACTATGCTTCCTACACTTATTTCTAGGATTTTAGAACATAGGAGCGTTATCCCCATGATTGTTGCACTCCCGATTGACTCCTATCTTATGATTCACCACCACCACCGCAACTTCCCAGTCGTTGGGTACCAACTTCAACTTCTAGAGACGATTCCTACGATGGAAAAATACCTCTTGGCCTTTGTTGCTCGTTTACTTGATTCAGTGGTAATTTTATCAACTCCAGCTGCTTTGCTTTTCCAATGGCATTTTGGTGCTCTTCTTCACTATGAAGTCATGGTCGACCCGTTCTTCTTCTGCATCTTTTTAATTGCATTCCTTTAACTTGTACCAGACACTGCCAAGACATGAGACTCCCTTTCATAACCGTACTGTTCTACTCCTAGCTGGCACTCGACTATGCTTCCTACTCTTATTTCTAGGATTTTAGAACAAAGGAGCGTTATCCTCATGATTGTTGCACTCCCAATTGACTCTTTTCTTATGATTCACCATCACCACCGCAACTTCCCAGTCACTGGGGACCTACTTCAACCTCTAGAGAAGATTCCAACGATGGAGATATACCTCTTGGCCTTTGTTGCTCGTTTACTTGATTCAGTGGTAATTTTATCAACTCCAGCTCCTATGCTTTTCGGAGGGCATTTTGGTGATCTTCTTCATTATGAAGTCATGGTCGACCCGTTCTTCGTCTGCATCTTTCTAATTGCATTCCTTTAACTTGTACCAGACACTGCAAAGACATGAGACTCCCTTTCATAACCGTACTGTTCTACTCCTAGCTGGCACTCGACTATGCTTCCTACACTTATTTCTAGGATTTTAGAACATAGGAGCGTTATCCCCATGATTGTTGCACTCCCGATTGACTCCTATCTTATGATTCACCACCACCACCGCAACTTCCCAGTCGTTGGGTACCAACTTCAACTTCTAGAGACGATTCCTACGATGGAAAAATACCTCTTGGCCTTTGTTGCTCGTTTACTTGATTCAGTGGTAATTTTATCAACTCCAGCTGCTTTGCTTTTCCAATGGCATTTTGGTGCTCTTCTTCACTATGAAGTCATGGTCGACCCGTTCTTCTTCTGCATCTTTTTAATTGCATTCCTTTAACTTGTACCAGACACTGCCAAGACATGAGACTCCCTTTCATAACCGTACTGTTCTACTCCTAGCTGGCACTCGACTATGCTTCCTACTCTTATTTCTAGGATTTTAGAACAAAGGAGCGTTATCCTCATGATTGTTGCACTCCCAATTGACTCTTTTCTTATGATTCACCATCACCACCGCAACTTCCCAGTCACTGGGGACCTACTTCAACCTCTAGAGAAGATTCCAACGATGGAGATATACCTCTTGGCCTTTGTTGCTCGTTTACTTGATTCAGTGGTAATTTTATCAACTCCAGCTCCTATGCTTTTCGGAGGGCATTTTGGTGATCTTCTTCATTATGAAGTCATGGTCGACCCGTTCTTCGTCTGCATCTTTCTAATTGCATTCCTTTAACTTGTACCAGACACTGCAAAGACATGAGACTCCCTTTCATAACCGTACTGTTCTACTCCTAGCTGGCACTCGACTATGCTTCCTACACTTATTTCTAGGATTTTAGAACATAGGAGCGTTATCCCCATGATTGTTGCACTCCCGATTGACTCCTATCTTATGATTCACCACCACCACCGCAACTTCCCAGTCGTTGGGGACCAACTTCAACTTCTAGAGACGATTCCTACGATGGAAAAATACCTCTTGGCCTTTGTTGCTCGTTTACTTGATTCAGTGGTAATTTTATCAACTCCAGCTGCTTTGCTTTTCCAATGGCATTTTGGTGCTCTTCTTCACTATGAAGGCATGGTCGACCCATAGTTCTTCTGCATCAGATTAATTTCTTTCCTTTAACTTGTACCTGACACCGCTAAGGCTCGAGACTTCCTTTCTTAGTCCTCTTCGAATGAGGCAATAACTTAAGATTTATTATGATTCTGTTTTATCCTTATTGATAGTTTATCTCTGGCGATGAAATCTGGCACAAAATTAAATATGTTTTAAAGAATAAGTTAGTTAAAATAAAATTTATTGACTGCATCTTCAACAGTCAGACAATTTTTCCGACAGAACTCATTGTTTTTATTCATTTAACGTCATTTTATGCTGGTGTGCTAATCTAACAACACTATGGCCCTCTATACTTCCGGAACAAAGAGAGGGTGGACGGATGAACAGATACAAGCAGTTGGAGAGAAAATGTAGAAGTATTGGGAAGGTAGGAAGAAAAAGAAGCACCATATGCTTTAAGTCTTAAGTAGTACTCGGTCCATAGATGGCCAAATTAATAAATAAAATAAATACACATTTATACTCATACATATAAATAATATTCTACTTTAATATTTTGGTATTGGTCTACTAAGAATCACGTCATTTCAACAGTTCTCTCTCAACCAATTAGTATTAATTGTATAATATATATTAATAATAACATAATTGTATTAATTATAGTTGTTTTATTATAGTAATAAATTAATATTTGGTCTCATAACCTATAAAATTTCCAAAGTAATCCTCCCCTATCCAGTGCCCCTTAGGTCGATATTTGGCAGAGAAAAGACTGGATAAAGATTGATGGACCTTGAGCATAAGAACACAATGTATCATATGGTCCTCTATAAATACAGAAAGTCCGCATTAAATATAAATGGACCCGATTGTGATGGGGCCCCGTCGGCAGCTGCCTCCCCCCGCCCCTTTATGTCCCTATAAATGATTTATTAGGACCTTTATAGCCAGATGGCGGTGTTGTTGCCCGCTCTCTTAGATACTTTAATTAAATATCGGAATTAATATCGGATATTAAAGCAATACCAGATCAATTTTAGGAAGAATGGTCTTAAAGGAATTTTTTATATATTTTTCATAATAAATAATTGGGGAGTAGCTCAGTGGTAGACCACTGAGTTCCCATGCCGGAAATCCTGGTTCGAATCCCACTGCAGGCAAAACTTTTATTTAGTCTGTTTGCAGCCGGAGATGGATCTTGGACCCTCCTGGGGCTCACCCCAGCCTCTATAAAATGTTATAAAATAGGGTACCTGGCGGTTCTAAAAATCTGGCGCTTCAGCGTGATCAAAGATAAATCACCTTCCTGCAGAACCGTTGTCCATGAAGCAGTACAGTCTCTACCATGTACTGAACCCCAGACTCGTTTACAGGTTCTAGTGGTACAGGTTTTTGTTCCATAATAAATAAAGTACATAATTTATATTATACAATAAATTTTTTTTAGAAAAACTGTACTACTACAACCCATGAAGGATCTGGGGTTCGGAACGTTGTAGACACTGTACTATTTCTTGGACAACGGTTCTGCAGGCAGGTGTTTTGTCTAGATCCGCCAGATTTTTCCTCCTTATTTGGGGTACCCTATTTTATAGAGGCTGAGTGAGCCCCAGGAGGGTCCTAGATCCATCTCCGGCTGCAAACAGATTAAATAAAAGTTTCGCCTGCAATGGAATTCGAACTAGGATTTCCGGCATGGTAACTGGAAAAAAAAGCTACAATATTGAAAAAAACAAACCAAAGACTAAATATAAATAAAACATACGGTACAGAAAGCTTGTACTTCACTCTAACAGGTGTAGGTTACATTAGTACTCCTACATAACCTACCTATTTATAAATTAGACTACATATATATGTTTATCATAATTTCAGTACATAACCTTTAACGAATCTTTTACTAATGACTATGTTTGTAATAATTCTCAACGTTGTAATTTGATTGTTGGTTGTAATTTTCATTATTAATTTTTTTTATTACAGATAATCAGCTATGATTCGGCCAGAGGAGGAGTCAGCGTTATCACCGAGAAAGGCGACACCACCACCAGCTTCCTGCTCATCCAGAACGCCAATCCTAAAGACTCAGGTCGTTATCAGTGCAATCCTTCCAACGCACAAGCAAAGAGCATCATGGTTCATGTCCTTAATGGTAAGCATTGTATAATAATTAATAATAAATGAGTAATTATGTTTAGCACCCAAACATACTAGTCACCAAGAAGAAACTTCAAATTCCCAAAAAAAGAACCAACTAATTAGACACGCCAGCCAGTCGAGGCCCACCCAATCAAAGACTATATATATATATCTCCGATCGGAATAAGCTCCGATCCCGAATACGAAAAGCTATAAGTAACTTGCTATAGAAGGACATTTTTAGTGTCAGATTAAGCCCTGAGGAAGCTAACAGTATGCCCAGTGAAACGGCGGAAAAAAACTTAACGACACGGTCGAACCCATAAGAAATATGTAATATGAATGGATTAAATATATTGTTCGTGGCAATTTAAGAGAGTGTACTTTTCTTTTTTAAAACATTAATTATATTCGGACTATTAAAATATTGACCGGGATACAATACTTTCCTTACATGTCGTTAGGAAAAAAAAAGCTGATTTATAATCTGACAATCTAGAAAACACCCTGCGCAGAAGTCCCCTTGCTGTGACTCCACATAGAGAAGCCACACATTTTCACCCACTAGCCAGCTCGTTTTATTCACCCATTGGCCTTATGGTGGTTTTAGAATAAAATAGAAAAGTAACTTTATTCTGGGACTAAGTCTCTTTAGAATAACAGATATGAACAGGAAAAAAAAACATAATATTTATCTGGCTAGAAGGCTAAATGTTACAAATCATAAAGCGTGTAAAACATAACACGGTGGTTTTAATTATGTTATTTTAGGTAATAATATATTGCTAAAACTAAAGGCTGTAAGCATATCTAAATTAATTCGGATTCGGTGAGTGAGGCATTGATACAGTTGTATAACCTTAACAAACGATCATATCTTATAACATATTGCCACACCTCTCCGTCTCCGATTTCGCAAAAAGTCGTTTTCATAATTGTCGTTAAAAAAAATTAAGTCGGCAATTATAACTTCAAAAAGGTGATTTATTAATTCTTTATAAAATCAACTCACATAAATATATAAGATTTAGCAACAATTTCTTACTTTTTTAATCATGTGTAAATAAAAGCTTTTTTTGCGACACAAAATTTTTCTCATTTTTGTTAGGAACACACTTAATGTATGAGTATTTACAACTATTTAATTAGAAAACTTTAGAAAAGTGTCATAAAAAATAAATAGTGCTGTTTGTGAAACTCTAAAGAAAAATCGCTGTATGGTAGTTTATGTATAAAACTAAGTTATTTTATAACTAATGAAAACCGTTTTGGATATTTCTGAATATGGCATAATGTGGCTGAACGGTGGAACCATTAAATAATTGAAGTTTATTTATAATTATAATACTTATTTATTAATTCAATTTATTTATTAATCAAACCATTCGTTTTTATCCCTAATTACACTATATCAATTAATATTTATATTTTTATTTATTAGAATAACATGGATGGGTCCATTTGGCGTTTTTAAGAACAATAGAAACCATAGGTTGTCATCATTTTCATCAACAGTTCAAATTTTACTTTTTCACCTAATCGTAATAAGTATGGGACAACTACTGTGCTTTAGTAATCGATGTACAATATGTTTTAATTTTTTTGTAATATAAGTTTCATATTATCAATGAAAATTATTTCATTTACCTAGTTTCGGATCAGGCCAGTTTAGAGTTGAAATTAAAATTTTTAAGAACCCATTTTCTTCCTTGCATTTAAAAATTAATTTAAATTGTGATGGATAGGTCTTATGTCAAGACTGTTTTACGAAAAAATATTTCTTGGCTTCGGAAATTTCAATGAAATTTATGAAACTTAAATCCGATGTCCATTCACACCGTGTTGGCCCCGACACGGCCCGTGAGGTCGAGTTATTAGATTTCCCAGAGTTGAGCGTTATAACTCAAACCACAACCGCCCCGCAGCCCGCTTAGATTAAAATTCAAATTTTATAACAAAACTTGTTTGACAAAGTTTTCTAACTAGTCTAAAACAGAGGTAGCAGCTCCTAACTGACATATACAATTATTTTCTCTTTCTGCCTCTCTCATTTCGAAGCATGAAGAGCTTGAGCGCATTTTAATTGCATCACTCAAGCGGATTTTGGTGTTGTTTTTTTTTTGGTTTTTTTTTTGGTGTTTTTTTTTGTAAAGCGATTTTTAATCGATTTAAAAAAAAAAAAAATTTATTGAAATTTACAACTTTATAATCATTCATAATACATCAAGTAAATAGAATGAATGATATATAATGGCATGAGATAATAATAATAGATCTTATTTTTCGACGCATCGGAGGACTATTAAGAATTGGAAGTGGTCCATAGATGAAATATTGGAGGTTGAAAAATTAAGATACTTTAAACGACCAATTTCCTAAAACATATAATACAACAATCGTGGGAAAATCATTATCACACCGGAGGTAATACACTATCATATATGGTTTTTATTTTTTATTATTAACCTTTTTAGAGAATGAGAATTTGGATGAGGAGGAGGAAATAAGAGCCAGGATAGTATTAGGTAATAAAGCAAGCTGATGATATATAAAACCGTGATTAGGCCAGTAGCGACATACGCTGGTGAAACCCTCACACTGAATAAATCCAGCGTGGAAAAGCTGAATAGATTCGAAAGGAGAGTTCTTCGGCAAATATTCGGCCCAGTTCGAGAAAACGACCAACTCAGGATCAGAAGGAACAAGGAGCTAAGTGAGTTATATGGAGACCTAATGATATCGAGCTTCATCAGGATTCAACGCATCAAGTGGCTGGGCCACTTATATAGGATGGGCTAAGAAAGAACAGCTAAAAAGCTGTATAAAGAAAATCCGGATGGAGTAAGACCTCGAGGAAGGCCTAAAGCTGGATGGAACGATGCCGTCTGTGAAGATCTGAGGCTGAGCAAGGTCTCCATCACTCGAGCATGCGATCGCGACGATTGGGGTAGAGCGGTTGAGCAGGCCAAGTCTTTATCTTTCTTTATGAGTCTGTCGCTCCAATAATATAATAATAACCTTAGTAGATTCCAAAATCCACAATTAAGGTTAACTTTCCCTCTACTTTAAAATTAATCATAATTAAATGTTTGAATCAAAGTAATTTTTAACTCAAGTTACTTAAAAAAAGGGTTATTGTGTGACGTCATATAATTTGTGAAAAAACAAGTTGACGTTATTATAATCTGGTTAACAATATGAAACCTTCCACCCACTCGTAGCATAGAGAAGTTGTTTATTGTTGATGTAGATTGTTGGTTTGTTGTCATTTTGTTTTTAGTTACAAAGCAACTTCTCAGAAAATGAGTAAACAGTTAATGTTTACAACGAATTCCCAACATTTAATTATAGTAGTATTGATATTATTTTACTATAATTCTGATCACGAATTTTCTTTAATCGAATTAAAAAATTGAAATGCATTATTTTTATTGAAATTCACAAATGCATAATGTAGAGAAACTACCCACTGTAGTACTCAAATCACAAGTTCAACTAAGAAGGTCACGTGGTCATCTTCTTTGTAGACGCCCCGGAGGATTGTCGGGAATTGAAGAGGAAGCTAGGTTTGAAACTAGAGGGTTTGAGTGGGAATGAAGTTTGTTATGAAAGGATAGATAGCGGGTTCAACATTCAAATTAATTACTATTTTACCTATGCGCAAAAATAAACAGCCCAGTTGGAAGGAATGCAATAATAAGAATCACTTCCTTCCTTGATTCCCTCTTGAATTTCGTTTTATTTAGTAATAGGAGACCCTAAGGCAGTGGCTCCCAACCTTTCTTTCCACGCCCCCCTGGCACACTTATAAGGATAATATAAAAATAAAAAACAAGTATTACATTGAAATCATTACATTTAGTTCTGCTATCACAACATACAACATTATAAGTTCCAATTTAAGATAAAGAAGTATGAACTGGTAAGAGATAAATAGCTAAAAATGTTCTCACTTAGTTTTTTTTCGAATGGTTTAGCGCCTCCCCAGATTGGTAACCGCTGGCTTAAATTCTTCAACTGTTTGTCGTAACCAATGGAGCGGAGCGGGTCAGTGGAAGAGCACTGAGTTGCCATGCCGTAAATCGTGGTCCGGAGTGTCCCAATCATACAGATCAATGGGGTATGATTGGGATAATTTTAAAAAAAATTTAGTTAAACACACTTGTTTCCAGAATTATTTTTGTTCCATATTTTGGTAGAGAAGGGAGCGGAGTGGGTTAGTGGTGGAACACTGAGACCCCGAAGGTTCTGGTTTCTAATCTCGCTGCTGGCAAGACTTTTATTTAATCTGTTCTGTGATCGATCCTATTGGATCAAGGACCCTCCTGGGGCTCACTCAGCCTCTGTAAAGTGAGTACTCAAAATAAGGGGGGGATGGCACATATCACCTCCTAGAACAACCTGTGTCCAAAAAACAGTATTATCTCAACCTCATACTGAACCTTCATGATCCTTTATGGGTTATAGTGGTACAGGTTGTTTTTTTTTATTAGAGGAAGACTGATCCTACATATTAATATTTTTTTCAGCATTTTAAATTTGAACA
Organism: Troilus luridus; assembly: GCA_964056705.1. Classification (NCBI taxonomy): domain Eukaryota; kingdom Metazoa; phylum Arthropoda; class Insecta; order Hemiptera; family Pentatomidae; genus Troilus; species Troilus luridus. The sequence continues at coordinate 101,303,879 of OZ057416.1, read as the reverse complement.
CAAATACAGAACCAGCTTAAAAGTTTGAAAAGTCCAAAAGTTACCCCATCTTACGGTATAAATACTAACGTACAAACATTGTACATTTGCAGTGAACCTTTATTTTTGTCTCTGTAAAAAGTTTTCTTAGTAAAACATAATTATTCACTAATCCTCCATTTTGGTTTTTGCCGATCCGTTTCTGAAGACTTGGCAATTGCTTTTGTTTTTTAGGGCGTGAAATTGCGACGGGGACAAGGGCCCTCGAAGAAGCTAACAGAGCAGAACAGTGATCCAGTTTTATCACAGCCAAGGAGAATAAACCCACCCTCTTCATCCATTCTTTTTTAAAGGAGTCTGGTCAAATTTACTGGTTTAAAAAAATAAAGAAAGAAATTATTTCATCTACATTTTTCGAAAAATATACTAATAGAAAAATTGTACAGACCGAGGAACTCGAAGGGATATAGGATTAAAAAAACAACAAAAAACAACCTGTATCACTACAACCCATGAAGGGGTCTTGTACATGGTAGAGCTTTTACTGTTTCTTGGACAACGGTTGTGAAGAAGGTTGCACACAACGATTGTGTACCCTTATTTTGGATACCAAATTTATAGAGGCCCAGGAGGGTCCAGATTCCATGGATCCTTTTCCGGGCGCTAACAGATTAAATAAAAGTTTATCAGCGGGCGGTATTTAAACACAGGACCTTCGGCACGGCAACTCAGCGCTCTACAACTGAGCCACTCTACTCCTTTAATATGGGACTATGACTAAAAAAGAGAAGCCCCAAAAACCATATTTTATGAAATGCTATACAATTATAATTTATTTATATACAATTTATTGATAATATCTTGAAAATTAATCTGTACCTCAAGCTTCCCACTTTGTTTTTCTATAATACAGATAGGGATGATATTATTGTCCGAAAATTTAGAAAACGAACTTTACGAAATCGGAGGCGGGGCTGGGGAGTTTCCATACGTTATCCAGGTTATATTCCTGTATTAAGAAGTGAGGTTCTACGCTTTCCTCACTGGTGCCGAATTAAGTCGTGTATAATTATATGCTTATAATCTCTAGCAAATAATATTATCCTGTAACCTATTATAATGTAATTATGGTCATGGTAAGGACAAATAGCGAGTTAAACGAGGGTGTAGCAACTCGCGGCTCGCCCGAGGCGCCTTCTGTACAGGTTGTTTTATGAATTCTCTAAATACAGCAATAATGTCATTTCACTGCCTACTATATTTTGTTATTTGTTGATTAATAATTATTAATTTATTGTTATTGTTTGACAGAGTTCCCGGCAGCCATGCAGCACGGAGGACAGGCCCACCATCGCAGCTCTCACCTCTCCTGCTTGGTATTGTGCGTCGTATTCTTGGTCCTCACGACGTAACCGCACCAACAGTAGCCAAGACATAATCCCACACCTCACCTTCTTTTATAAAAAAAAAAAATTAAAAAAAATTTATTTAAATTAAAAAAATCAAATGCCTTCATCCGCGTCCAGAGCCTTTATTCATGCCTTTATTTTTTTACTGTTTCTTTTTTTTTCTCTTTTACTTTTTTTCGGATCGTTAAAATTTATCACATTCTCTGACATTCCTGTTCATCAGAAATACAAGATCCAGTGAAAACCGAGATCCCGCATAAAATAAAATACTCATTGAAGAAAAAAATAACAAAAAAAATAATTAAAAATTACTAAAATGGGCTAAGTAAATATAGTTTTTGACTTAATTGTAGGTTTGCTCTTTTCAAAATGGCCGTTCTTGAAAACAGACGTAACGTCTCTATTAAAGGCTGTATCTGAGTTATCGAGCGCTATTTCAAAGATATTTTATAAATACTAAAACCATTATAAGTGTCTAGCTGTTTCCTCAGTGAAAAAATAAAATAAAAATACATTTAAAAATGAAAATATATATATATTGTAAATATACATTATTATTATTATATATATTTAAACGTTGAAATAGAAACGTATTTTAAACTTGTATATTTTAAGAAAATGTATTTATCAAGGATTGTTGAATGTTATTTTTATTATTATTATTATATTTATTGGCTATTATATCTGGGATATGTATATGAGGGTCTTATAATCTAGACAATAGGAGATATGGAGATGGCCTAACGTCATTCGACTTGTCCAAACTGACGGATTGTAAATTTTTTCTTTTGATTCTTCCTTTTGTCTTTTGTGGATATAAGCTGTTATATATAAATAAATGTATATGTATCAAGAAATGTGTGTATAAAATTGTTTTTAAAAATACGGAGTTAATTGATCGTGGGGTCATGTAATGAATTATAAAGCATTTGTGATAGCGTGGGGTGATTCCGCCAGGAGAGGATTAATTCCGATTAATTATTTAAACAATATAACCCCCCACCTCAAATCTCCCCCCCCCCGTCTTTTGAAGCCTGTCTCGACTAAGATATCTTCCCAATCCTATCCCTCTTCCAGGGAATAATGTATTGCGGCGCCATGCTTTTCTGACAAGGTGAGTTCTATTCATATACTTTCTGTATAATGTATTTTCATTTATATGTATATATATATTTATTGCATTACATAAACTTAAATATGTGCGTATCAGTTATAATAATTATTCATATATTATAGTTATAATTTTCTTGTCCTTACTTATTAGTATATCTTAATATTATTACTCATTCGATTTGGTCTGCTAGAAAAGGGTATTTACACCAAAAAGGTGTCGGTTTTACTCCTCAACTTTATAACAACCAACCGATCAAATAGGTGTTAACCAACAATATATCTGCACCTCCGGTGAATAAGTCGAATTTTCTACAGAGACTGTTTACTCTATTGACGAAAGCGGAATCGTGTCATTCTCATAGTGCTTTGCTTGAATTGGAGTTGTAATATCAGCAATATATCTTTTTCTAGACAATGCTGACTTGGACACTTATTCACTTCGAAAATAATACGATTCCTCTTTCCAGGGAAAATAAACTCATTTTGGGGAAACTTCGACTCAACCACTTACTAAAGGGTGTGCAGATATATAATCAAATACTTTTCTACTGATATATAAAATCAAGAGCAGAATTTCACTCTATATTGCAATATAATTAACGTTTCAGAGTAAACTCAGTTCCTACTCAGAAAATATTTTATAAAATCAATTATTTTATTCTTAAGTTTCTTTTTTATATATAAATTTGTAGATAGCTTTTTTTTTTTATATAACATTGTTTGAAACGGTAAAAAAATATGTTTTTCATTAAACTAGATATTTTGATGATAGATGACATACTACATGACACCATAATTAGCATAACAGATGGCATGGATATTTGAATTCATTGGAATAAATGGGATCATACGTAGAATCTATTATAATATTTAGTTATTTTTAGATACATTAAGTTGCTATTGTTATTGTACTTAAAACGCATTTTTAAAAGAATATTTGGTAATTATTCCGCAGGTTGTCGCTTCGAGTTGAGTCTCAACAAATTTTAAATTTTCATTCGTATCCTTTTCAATATTTACCAAAAATACGGGTTATAATAAGCTTTAGTATGGGAAAGAGAATGAAGTAATGGGAATTGTGCATACTTCAGTAGCCATTTCGTCTAAAAATGTACCTCACAAAAACCCATATCATCTATTTTCCATAATTTTACTTCTCACCTCTGATGTTTATACTTTTTCTTTTTTCAAATAACTTTCTGTTTACTTACTTCTTTTATCTTTGTAAATAAATTTTTTTGCATCATCACCTTTTTGTACGTTTTCTTTGTAATTTTTTTATTCATATATATCCCTCACTTTTGTTCTAAATTTCTACTTCTCTACATATATATTTTTTCTAATTTATCATATACTTAGTCTGCAATGTATTTTTATAGTTTTGTTATTTTGTCTGTTTTTCTTTCTTAGCCCTGAAGATGACCCACAAATTGGGTCGAAACGTCGGCACATAATTAAATAAGTAACCACTTATTTAGTGTTTTTATTTGACTGCACCCCCAACTATTTTCTTCCTTACGTTTATCTTCCAGTCAACCATCCCCTCTCATATTTTGGTTCTCATATCATCTATACTTCGAAATGTTAGTTAAATTTATAATCCCGAGATGTAATGATTACCGAAATCTTCTTATTACCGATAATTCCATCCTCTTTTCCATATTAAAGGTCACGACAGCAAGAATTTTTGGAAAAAATTTAAAATGGAACGATTAAACGGTTAAAACTTGTTGTAACTCTACTCGAAGCGACAACCTGCGTAATTACGTGAAAAATCGGATGGTATATACCTTAAACATTATAGTTGTCATGTAATATTTTGTATGGAATATGACGTGCTTCAATCAAGCTTTTCAGCCGGAAAGGAACAATTTTATTCCTACATCAGTTACACAAAAAAAAACAACAGATGTAAACAATTAATTGTAATGAAGATGAAAGAACATTATACTCTGATTTTGATTAAGATACGACCTGTTAGACCAGCTCAACTTGCTTTGATTGCAACTAAACAGAAATAATGGGCACGGACGAAGCTTTGAAGTGAAAATGTACACACTACAGTTAGGGTCCGCAATAGCAACCACGGATATCTTGTTTATCCGACCTCGAAATCTGGCATTGTGTGTTTTTTATTAATTTTTTTTACCCTTTTTTTATTTTGCGAAGGATTTTCACAGTTTTCATGTTCAGTTTTTTTTCAACTACCCCCACCCCCTTTGCTTAAAATGAAAAATTGTTGAGTGGCCATACTCGCATGAATAGATAAGCTGGAAAAGCGCCAGAGTTTCCAATTACAAAGTGATAATGACTCGTGAGATAAACCGAAAACTGAGAGAGAAAGGAAAAGACCGATAAAGCATACACACCTCTCAGTCGTTTTTGTCATCATTTTTTTTTTGTTGCTTGTGAGTTTACCACAATATATACTTGTTTTATATAAAAATGTTCACTCGATAATGTATACACTTGATATACCCAATGTTACAGTGAAAACAAGAGTTAAAACATAGTGTAGTCTAAAAAGAAAGATGAGAAGAAGAAAATGGTCCGGGAGGAGGTCAAAAAAATTCTCTTAGATATGGAGAACTGTTTGTTGGTAAGACAACGTTTTGACCCGCACTGCAGGTCTTCTTCATGGCTAAATATACAAGATACAAATAAATTAAAATAATACATGGCACAGAATAACACTATATGTAGAATATTGATAGAATAATGTTATATGTAGTAAGTAGGATAAATAAAAATCAGAGGGCATTGAATTATATAATAACAAAGAGTTACAATTATAAAAGAGGTACTATTGTTATTCTGTACCATGTACTATTTTAATTTTTTTGTACCTTGTATATTTAGAAGTGAAGAAGGCCTGCAATGAGGGTCGAAACGTTGGCTTACTAATATACAGTTGTCCCTATATCAGATAATTTTCTTGACCTCCTCCCGGACTATTTTCTTCCTCATATATATATATATATATATATATAAGGTCAACTAATATTATTTAACTAAAAAGAAAGATAAGTAAAATTGTTAAGTAGATTAAGAAATTATATTGTTAAGACACTTAACAATATAGACATAATCATTATTCATAGTAGTTGGATGAATATATTATAATATTGTAGTTTATTAAGATTAGGTTTTTTCTTTTCCAAGCCTTCCCTTAGGTACCCTTCCCTGTCCCAAGATTTTTACCCCTTTTTCAGGAGTCCATAAGGTCTAAGAGCAGTCTGGACGTAACAATCCATTTACTGGTAGTAAATAGAGGGAGGGAAAAATAATGAAACGCTTTAAGCTTAAACTAATGATTAATCATTTCTGAAATATATTAACAATATTATTATAAAGTTTGCTATTATTATCATTTAATTCTTTTTTATAATTCCTCTTATAAATATTCAAGGAATTTATTATATCTGTAAAAGAGTAGATATACTTCATTTTAGATATACTCCTGTCATCTATTATTTATGCATCAATTTTTTTTTATATATATAAGGAAAATTATATGCAGTCATTAAACAATTAAATTGATACGTGCAATTTTAATATGATCATTTATTGAATATTGCTTAATTATCGGAGAAAAATTAAGCTTATTTACGTAACCATCCAAAATTACTGAAAAAGACTTACAGTCCCCATTAAATAATGGTGATAAATATAGTCCAAAATGTATTGTAAATAGCTGTTATTTAAAAATAAAATCTTGGAGGTTGAAAAAAGATGCTTCAGACCACCAATTTAGTAAAAACATGTGAAGTGACAATCATGGGAAAATCATTATTAATACTATACGTAATTATATATGATTTTTATTAAAAACATTTTATTATTACTCTTATTACTTTATATAATTATTAATCTTTGTTGATAGAGCTGGCACCAAATTCCACGATTAAACGATGGTTTCACATCCACTCTTGATAAAATTTAATCATAATTTAAAGTTTGAGCCCAAGTAATTTAAAAGGATTTACAGTGTGACGTCATATAATTTGTGACGTATTTTAGAAAAAACTGCTGACGTTGTTATAACCTGGTTTATAATATGAAACCCTCCACCCACTAGTAGCATAGAGAAGTTTGTTGTTTACTGTTTATTTAGATTGTTGGTTTGTTATTGTTTTGTTTTAGGTGAGAAAACAACTTCTCAGAAAATTAGTTAACAGTTATTGTTTACAATGATTTCCTAACATTTTAACTCTTATTCTGATTACGAATATTCTTTTGGCGAATTCATATCCATTTTTCCTGATTTCTTTTGTATAAACAAAAAACAATATTTCCAATACAACAATCATTTAAACAGAAAAATAAATATCTTTAATTGTTTAATTAAACACGAATTATTTGTTTGTACTTTGATTGTATTAAAAAATCTATAGCCCAACCAATAAAATTGGCACACCACTCCCATGTTTTATTATTTTTCTTAAAATCTAAAATTATATTTAAGGCTCAGATGGACAAATTTTGCTGTCAATAAAAACAAAAGGAGTTGATGTTTTGAGAGTTTCCATTACTGAAGACTTGTGTTTCTAGGACAACGGTTGTGCAGGGATGTAATTTCTCCGAAATCACACTCGAAACCCCCAGATTTTTAATCCAATCAAGGGTACCCACTTTGTAGAGAGACTGTTCAACCAGGAGGGTCTGCAGATCACACAGGGTCATCAATAGATGTTACCGGGTTAAATAATCTGATCCCGGGACTTACAGGATAACATCTGAGCACTCTAAACACTGAGCTTTCTCTATAGAACTACCCTGTAGGAGCAAGGTTTAATTGATCTTTATTGTATGAACGGTAGCCATTCGTGATTATTTTACTCGGTTTTGAGGCTAATCAAGTTTGGTGTAACGAAAATTCTCCTAACCAGTTTAATTAACTAATCGAACTTAGTAAGTTTAAAGTTGACATCGGTTGATTTAACTGGTCCTAAATAATTATACTTACAAAACTTTTAAAATCCCTAAATCACTCAATCCGTGAAGCATAAAACAGGAACCATTACCTCATGTTTTCAAATTATTTATTGCGATTATGATTATTACTTTTTTTGTTATTTATGGAGATAAACAAACTATAAATTATTTGCTTGATTGTTCCGTGTGCCTCAGTCACGATACTATTTTCTTTACAATGACGAACAATTTTCTGTTCAAAGCTCCTTCTTTCCAAACAAATAGCAGTTTCGTGGTGCCATTTAGGCATATCTGTGAAAACTGTTTCCGCTTCACTTGTATTTATTTTTTTGTTTTTTTTATTTTTTAGGAAATGCTTCCATAGGTTAATAAGGGTTGTAAAGAGTAATTTAAAATGCGCATACAAATATAGATTTTTTTTCTTAATTTATTAGTAAAAACACTGAAATTATCTATAAAATTTAAAATGTAATTAAAATGTTTAAATGTTTTGTTTCAAATTGATTATTAAACAAAGAGAACTTGAACGGAAATCGGTTGCACAATTTGAAATGTAAAATTTGGGATGTATACTTTAGAAGACAAAAAAAGATATTTTTTTCTTCCAAAAAAAAATAGGCTATGGTTTTCAAATTTTAACTGATTCGAATCTGAAAGTAACAAAAATCGTAAATTATGAAGTAAAATTTTTCATAACAAAGTTTTAAAATATTTCGAAATTATGCTCTACTGTTTATAATTCCATTAGAAATGTTTTTTTTTATCGTAAAGGTTTTTATCGTAAAGCTCAAATTATTAATTTCAAATTAAATTTTTCAACAGGTAGAAAGACTGAGAGATCTTGGTCGCACAATTCGAAATGTTAAATTTGTTAAGTAGAATACAGGAGACAAACAATGGTTTTTTTTCTTCCAAAAGCAAATATGCTAAGATTTTAAACTTTTAACAGACTTGTATCTAGAATCGCAAGTTGCTATTAATAACAAAAATGAAATATAATTTTTTAAAAATTATACTTTTTATAATTTTACAATAACCTCAACATATTTCGGTGCTTCAAAAGAACAAATTCATAACTCAAAGAACCTATTTTTTCAATTATGGTGTTTAAACGTCCACGTGAGTTTAAAAAATTAAAATTTAGGTTTTGGTAAAGGAATGTATTTCTATTGTAATGTCGGTATTGAAATTCTTTTTTAAACCATTAGAAATTTTATAAAACCTTGAAACTTTTTTGATTTTAACATGTCATTATTCCCAGAAAACTTCAAATGCAAACATTTACAACTCAAAATACGACTTTATTTTTAAAAAAATTTAGAGATGGAATATCAAAAATATCGTTTCCGAATTAAAAAGATTAAACCAATACAATTGATACTGAAGTCTTAACACAAAAATTCCAAATTTTGAGTTATGTCGTTCTTTTGAAGAAGCGATTTATTTAATATATATTAAATGTGTACCAATTTTTTTTCTAAAGTGTTTTCATTAAATTAAGTTAACTTGAAGACTTAGAAAAACACAAAACAATGAGGACAGAATGCTAATTTACTTTAATTATTTTCTAAATTTAGTTATTTTATTTTTTTTGTAGTTTTTAATGACAAAAATAAAAACTCGTGACAATAGAACTCTCTAGATTACTTTTTTTAGGTTGTTTCAAATGAAATTACTCTAAAATTTCCTCAACACAACTATCCTGTTCCAGAGTAGAACTAAAAAAAAAAAAAGTCAACCTAACTTAATTTAATTTAATTTTGAAACTCAGAAAGTTTCCGGGCGAACATAAATGTAAAAAGTAAAACGGTTGTTTTTTTTTCTTTTAATAATCCGTATCCGGCGGGGAAATAATTCTGTCCCCAGTGCGGGAAATTATTCCGCTGAAGTCTGCTTCGAAACTTTTACGAGTTGTCACGGAAAACTTCAAGTGACATCGTTTTCACCTCTGCTTACTTGAATAAATCGGAATAATATTATATTATATTTCAAACGTTATTAACTGTGTTGTATTTTAGGTAATAACAACTTTTTTGAGGGGAAAAAATAATTATGTCTACAAGCTGTCAGGCATTAAAGAACAATTATTAAAATACCACCTACAAATTGGTTACGAATCAACATTTATATTTCTTCCATTTTTTGTATTTTTTCTTTACATTATTTTTCTGAATTTACTAACTAATCTGATATGTTTGAAAAAATTGTATCTGTATTTTTTTTTTGTCATAGATTGAAAAATATAATTTTATTCCTTCATCCTATAACCAAAGTTACATAGACAGTTCAAGAGCACTTATCTGTTCATGCTCTATCTGTGTTGGAGATTGAGGTTATGTTTTCTACCAATCTTGAACTACTGTTTTAATTATATTCCGATTATATGTTTATCATATGCATTCTCATAGTCACAGATTATTAACATAACTGTTTGTATTATGTTATGACTATTATATGTTATATACATTATATGTTAGTCTATTTTTTTTCTAGATAAAGGACAAAACTTTTCTTGAATTTTTATTTTATTTTAAACAAAAAAGTTTATTTTTATTAAATTATTTGTATTTTGAACTGATTTTCCCTAGTAAGAGGTGAATATTAATGTGATTTCCTGTTGATTAATTAACTACTAATGCATTCACTCAAGGACTTTTCTAGGTCCTATCTAATTTTCATTATTTTTTTTATTTTATTTTTTTTGTTTTACTGATTCGTGTAACCAAGCGACGAATACCGAACAAGGTTATTAAAATTATTTCTCATTTAATTAATATGTTTTATTATCTTCATCGATTTATTTTCAGTCTTGCTTCTTGTTCATTAAAGATTTTAAAATTTAACCTTGGGGCTCCACCAAACCATCAAATTCCTCTCGTATTCAATCCTTGCAATCCAAAATCCTTCACAAAATCATAAACGCTCCTTATTTTGTCACAAATAAAACCATCCATAAAGACCTTAACTCTCCATATGTTACCGATTTAGCCCATTCCAGATACCTATCATTCTATAATAAACTTCAGCCCCATCCAAACCCACTAGTTTCCATCCTTGCATCCAATTCCATCCCGGACAATCCTCCTAGGCGTCTGAAGAGAAGATGGCCTCGGGACCTTATATTATAGAAATGTCATTAGAGTGCTGCCAGTGGGTAGTGCCTCTACATGTCCTTTCATGTATCTAGTTAGTCATATATAAAGGTGTATATATTACAGTTATACAATTCAATAAAAATAATTTAAAAACAAAATTTAACCCTTTTTTCATTCATTTCATTTCTATCATTCCTGCCTGTAGCACCGCTTTTATTTTTTTATACTGTTCTGTTGGTATTGTTATTCTATTTTTCTTTATACTCAACCCTGACGAAAGCTTAAAATTAGGCCGAAACGTTGGCTCAAAAATACCAAGTTTTTTATATTTGTTTAAAATCCCTTAAGTACAACTCCCACCGACAAATTTAAATATTGATTAAGAATTTTAAAACATATCTGATGTATCATAAAAGTTACTACGAACTAATCCGTTGATAATCTCCAACGACAGTACTTTTATCCACAAACAAAGCTCTGAAATAATCAGTTGTTTGTTTGTTTATTTAAGGTCGCTTTATGCTATTATAGGTAAACGGACAATGCACCTCGGTAGTCCTAAATTTCGCCTATCGCGATATAGATAGGGTAGATCTTTAACGAGTACAGGCCTGGGAACCCTCTTTTAAGTTTTCTTCCCAGGGAAAGATTTTTTTTTTTTATACTAACCTTGATGTTGGTCTAATAAGAAGACCGAAACGTTGGAACTAAATAAAATAAGTTTAACTTATGTGTGTATTCTCCTCCCGACAATTTCAAACATTGGTCAAGATAAATACAGTAAATCATTCCCTCATTAATAAAAATTTGTATGCTTCTTGTTGTTTCTACGAAGCACCAAAATCTATGAAATTGAAACTCCTCAGAAAGTTGGCAATAAATTATATTTAACCACAGCTATAAATTATATAAAAGCGATGACTGATTTCAATTAATTGTGATGTTTATGTTACTAAGCTGTAAATTAAGTATGCAATCATAAAATGTCCGAATTATAATTTAATGACACTGATAACTAGCGATATCTATAACTGATCATAATTAATGCTTAATAATTTTAATTATTACAGGTCTGGTTGTTGTTGTTGTTATGGAGACAGAGATTTTGAGCTCTACGAATTCATCCAACACGGAAATAAACCCCAACTCCCCCTTCTCTTCCCGACGCCTACTAAAATATTCATTGGCCATTATTTTTCCATTCATTGTCATAATGCGCCCTCATATTTTTGGATTAGGTTGTCAACAAGTGGTAAATACCAAAATAATATTGTACAAGAGGGAAGAGAGACGACCATACCATGTCATCTTTATAGAATTGAATTTATTTGCTATGTCAACGATTTGAAAAAGTTATAGATATATTCCAAATTAAATTAGTGTTGAAAATAATTTCGAAGATTTTCTGCCCAATTAATTTGATTTAGTAGTTATTATATCTGAAAATTATTACTGTTCACAATAATAACCATATACTCAAGGATGGAAGAGCTGAAATATACACTAGAGATTAGTCAACATCTCAATGCAAATTTTATTATTTATTATTATCTAATAAAAAGTTATAAAAAAAAATAATTGAAAAAATAAGACAGCCAATAATCAAGAATCAAACTCAGTAAATTTATAACCTCCATGAAATCTTTCTATCTTATTTAAACATTGTGAAGCCGGAAATATGAAACACATTTTATAATTAGCGCAGAACAGTTCAGGAGAGTGCATAGATTCTTTTGTAAATGATCATTATTTAGAAGAATTAGGATTTTAAGGAAGATTAATCTGTTGGCGATTTGGAAAATTAATAACGAAACCTTTTATTATAGTTTAATTTGAGAGCCAATCAAAATTTCTTAAAAATATAATTGAGCTTAAATACTTATTTCATAGTTGTCATAGATCACTTATCATAAGTAAGAAATATCTAAAATAATCTTATAAGAATATTTGAGAATAATATCATACATTTTCTCCCCAGTTAATATGAATAAGTAGTTATTATATGCTAAAATTATTTTAAATCTTAATTATATATAATATTAACTGTGTACTAAAGGATGGAAGAGTTGAAAAAATACAGATTATTCAAAATGATATGTTACTGCCAATTTTATAGTCCCTCATTATCTATTCACTAATAAAAAAAAAACATTTACTTGAAATTATAAAGGTAGCCATGGCTGTAAGTGTGAGTTAAATTCAGCTAAATTATAACCCTCATTAAACCTTCCTATCTTATTGAACCACATTGCACCCGGAAACATGAAAATACACTTTATATGAAGTACAGAGTAGTACATAGTTTATTTGGTAAATGGGCAATGTTTAGACGAATCATTAAAGGCACTGAACAATTACAGTCTATATTTCTGATATCCTCACAGTTTCGCTGATATATATGTTTAGTACAGTTCTGTGTAACTGAGAAATGAAAAGAATATTTAATTCTTTAATATTTAACCGAATACCCTAATTCTGTGTACATGAGCTGAACAATTTTAATCTACATCTAATGTTAATAATTCATATGATATTATTATAATATGAAAATTAATTTATATTATTTTTTTAAATATTTCAATTTTTTTCCAGGGGCACCGTCGGCTGATCTTGTACATAGGAATACCCTGCTCACTCACGCCGGCAGTGAACCGTACAGACATTGAAAGTGTGGCTTTTAATTTTAAAGTAGTTTTATGGTAAATAAAAAAATATAAATAAAATAAAAAATATAAAAAAAGTATTATTTAAAAAAATCTATATATAAAAATTTTAAATATACGTGTAGTTACTAACATGAAATCAAAATGTGTAAATGTAAGAGAAAAAAAATCTATTTAAAATAAAACTAATTGTCACTCGTTTTGAGTTTCTTACCACTATCATTGTTAAAACTAGTACTGTCTTTACTTATTATAGAAATATATGATTGTTGTATATTACTGTTAGTTTTAATATTCCCTATTTCTTTTCCTATATCATATAAATAAAATAGTAAAATGAACAGATAAAGAGAAAATCTGTATATTTTTCATTAAATTATATCTACAGGCCCGGTGAATAATTGGTTAAGTCGGATTTTGTCCAGAGAGAGTTAACTGCGTTCAGTCGGATTTTGTCCAGAGAGAGTTAACTGCATTCAGTCGGATTTTGTCCAGAGAGAGTTAACTGCGTTCAGTCGGATTTTGTCCAGAGAGAGTTAACTGCGTTCAGTCGGATTTTGTCCAGAGAGAGTTAACTGCGTTCAGTCGGATTTTGTCCAGAGAGAGTTAACTGCGTTCAGTCGGATTTTGTTCAGAGAGAGTTAACTTTGTTCAGTCGGATTTTGTCCAGAGAGAGTTAACTGCGCTCAGTCGGATTTTGTCCAGAGAGAGTTAACTGCGTTCAGTCGGATTTTGTCCAGAGAGAGTTAACTGCGTCCAGTCGGATTTTGTCCAGAGAGAGTTAACTGCGTTCAGTCGGATTTTGTCCAGAGAGAGTTAACTGCGTTCAGTCGGATTTTGTCCAGAGAGAGTTAACTGATTTCAGGTAACCAGCATCGTATCATTCATCGTAGTTTTGGGCTTGAAATTGAGTTTAATACAAACAATAACTCTTTTTCAAGTCAATACCTGACTCAGCCCCTTATTCTCTAAGAAAATAACTCGATTCCGCTAACTTAAGCACAAGAAACTCATTTTGGAGAAATTTTACTTGACCACTTATTCACCGGGGCTGTAAATATTATAGTATTTTTTTCTATATGTATATCAACAGAACAATAGTAAAAACAGAAGATATCAATGGGTTTGCCAATTATTATACATATTGGTACACTATCATTTTATCTATTGTATACTATTACCAAACCAGAAAACTTAAATTAAAAAGTGGCTTTAAGAGGATTTAATATTTACAAGACAATGAAATAAATCGATTATAATTATTCAAATTTTTTAAGATTTTCCTGCATAACACAAAGCATTCCAATGGTAAACATCATGTATTAAAATTAAATAATGTTATTTTTATTTATTACCTCTGAATTAAAATAATTAATCAAGGTATTATCGTTTCTTTATAAAGTATATAATGACTTTTAGTTATAAAAAAAAATACAAGAATTAAGATCAATATTTTGTTCTGTTTTATTTTTCCTTCGGGATATTGATATGAACTACCAAATTCAGTAGAAAAAAAAAGACATGCTTTAACCGAGTTCATTATAGAAACATATAATTTACTTAGTCTAGTATGAGGAACTTATATGTACATATGTCAAGGAATTAGACACAACTGGATGATACAAATAAACCTGTGGGTACCAAAATCCCTTAAGGAATAAAAGTGAATTATTTCTACTCCAATTGAAACTTGTTCTTAGCATTCATTTTCAGGCATTGTATTGAGGGAATAACACAAAATGTAGTGTATGTCCAACAACTTGATTATTTTGAAAATAAAACCAAGTATTATTAAATATTAGAACCTACACCTGACTGAATTTTCATTGCTACATCAAATAGGATAGGGCTTAGAAGGGCGAAATTTGTCACTTGCAGAGAGGCCTACATCAAAAACGTGATAAATAGAAAAAAAATAAATAAATATGATAGAAATACTAAAATGCGGACCGTTATAATTTATTTTCTTTTAGCCAATTCAATTTTCTAATACGACTTATAGAATAGAATATGTAAGTAAAATTAACGTTTCTTATTAATCATCCTCCACGCATTCAACATACCTTGCACACATATATATGTTTCTTTATTTATTTAACGTCACCTTAGCTGCTGTGAATAATCAGACGAAGTTCAACATTTTTACAGGTTTAATTAGGATAGGGATCTTTAGCAGGTACTGTACATGTTCGGGGCCCCATTTTATGCTCCTTCCGATGAACGGCATAACTAAGGATTTTTTAATCCCTATAAAAAGTCATAAGACCTCCTGTTGGGCTGTGAACCCGCAATCATGGGCATATGTATATGTAAAGAGTTTAGAAACAATATTGTTTCAGAAATAATCTTTTTCTCTTCTACCTCACTTGGCCTTTCTAGGCTGTTTTTTTTTTTCTGAGACTAGGTATTGTTCTATGAGTCTGGTATGGCTCTAGACGTGTAATTGGCCCAGTGCTAGTGCTATTCCTTAACCATGGGTCTTCCCATTCCTTCCATTGGAAGGTGGCCTTGAGTACATTGTGTATGAATAAAGTGTAGTGTACTGTTAGCGGCTTGTACTCAACTCAGGAATCCGGAAAGGCATCATAGCCTACTTAGACTAGTCCCTGCGAGAAAAAAATCAAAAATCTAATATATTTAAAACCTCCAAAACAAAAGAACTTCCTTAAGGCATCTGAAAGATTATCAGATGAAAAAATATATTGAAATACAAATATATAAAAGAGCGAGAGAAGGGAAATAAGAGAGTTGCGAATATAAACTTGGCTGAGTGCTTCCAACCCGTTGTAAAAATCAAAGTAAGAAAAGGAAAGTTTATGTATTGAGGAGGAATCAAAGAGGCGCAGGTTCAGATCTCGCCTCGGAGACCAACTTCTGTATTTTACGTCTTACGTTCCTTTAGGTCGTACCGTAAATTTCTTTGAAGTATCAAAAATACTTTAGTCATGCTTCTTGCAAATATTAAAAGCTAGTTTTAAATGGTTACAGCTAGAAATTATAAGCGGAATGCGTAACGGTACAATTAAATTAATGCTGTGGTTCAACAATGGAAAAAAAAAAAAGGATCGCATGTACATGTACTGTAACCTACAACCTATGAAGGGTATTAGGTACGCTCATGGTACAAGTAGTGCTGTTTCTGTTTCAACATTTGTGCAGAGAGGTGATTTGGACGAAATCTAGATTCCTCCTCATTAAAGATAGAAGCTGAACCACCCTCAGGACTGTCTGAAGATCGATAATGGCTGTTATCATATTAACACGCCACGAAAGCACTCTGGAAAAAAGGAGATACGAATGAAAAGTTTTTATCGAATGAAATGTAGTTTCTAAATATAATTAAGCAATTAGTGATCAAATACTTTTTATAACTATTCTTTAAAATCACTAAAAACAAAATACTGATATATAATGCATTTAAAATACGTATTAACTATATACTAATCACTTTTTTTTTTGTAGAGACAGTACTGTTTCTAGGACAAACGTTGTGTAGGAGGGTTTTCTTAAGGTTTCCCTACTAAGGATATCCACGTTATAGAGGCTGGGTGAGCCCCATGAGGATCCCCAGATCTACCAGCTGTTAACAGATTAAATTAATTATTTGTCACAAAATTATACCGGGATCTTCAACACGGCAACTCAGCGCTCTAGCGCTGACCCAACTTGCTCCCCAATCATAACGAAATAATGGATTGGAATTATATTTAATAAACTATTTATTGGCAACCAATGTTTCCAATCACATAGTAGGTCTTAATCAATGATTATTAATAGATACAAACAAATACAAATAAAATAATAATTATTTTCATTTTAATGGAAAGTGGAATGGAATGGATGGAAAGAGAAAGAAAACGATTTTGGTGGAGTTGTTTAAGACAAGTGAAATGTATTTACTGCAATTATATGATTTTACAGTGGAATTTTTCATGTAGTTATAATAATAATAATAATTAAATTAGTTTCCAATATAAAAAATAGAATATGCTCCATTTGTTTTCCCTTTCAAAAGTCGGTCAGCAAAGAAAAAACAAGTTAATACTATTATTCCGAACGGTTAACTTATTTTAAGCAGGGAAATAATACAGAGTAGAGGCAGTGAAGTAGCAAAAAAACTTTTACCCAACAATTTTGACGCCCGAACATAATGGGAACTGAATTCCGGCTCAGAGCTAGGTGTTAGGGGCGAGTTGTGTCGGCTGAAAGGGCCAAGTTAAAACTCCTCCAGGCCCGCTAAATAGGCAATTGAGTGCCTAGAGAGTTTTCCTCCCTCTATTTTTTTTTTTTTTGTATTCCCGTAAGGGATGGTTTAGGGCACGGAAAGCATACACTGCGGTTTATCTGCGAATTATCCACGGAGCATTTGACTGTATAATGCCGGCAGAGGAAGGGGGGCTGACCGTAAAAACTGTCGCGGTTGGGACTCTGTATATATACACAAAATGTATACTTACACCTTTTATATACACATCGTGTATACTTTTTGTGATTCGAACCCTTTTGTGTTTACGGCCCATGGTATAATAAGGCAGCCGTTTTCCTTATACAATTGCTGACACCTCGGAGTTGCAGGAAAATTCTTGATGAGAGAGAATAATGAAGGTTGAGTCAGCGCTGCTGGGCCGCTATAATGAGGTTAATGTCGGTTTACTTGACCCAAAAAAATAATGTACTTTTTAATTATTTTTTTATTACAGGCATTAATGATAAAATCGGGAATGATGCCAGAAATTAATCTTTTAATGACTTAGGACAGGAGTATAACCTATAAAATAATTCATCCTACCACATACTTATCACATTATTAGCGCTATGTAAAGTAATATAAAAATAGATAAGGCAAATTAAACAGGATCTGCAACTATAATATCTCACCACGTCTGCTTTAGATGCATTTCATAAAAATATGTATTTCGATTTTATTTTAAATTTGTAATGATTGAGTGGTTTTATTTACTACTATCGAAATTGGGTTCGTGTAAGACAACGGTTGTACAGGGAAATAATTTGATCAAGATCACGATCGATCAACCTCAGCTTTTTATTTCCAATTAAGGGTGCTCGCTTTATGAAGGTTACACTCTATCTCCGCCATATTCTCTAGATCCCACATTATTGATTCTCGTCAAACAAAATAAATAATTTATTGGCTTGTGAACTTAGGGATTCGAACAGTAAAACAGCACTCCACTGCTGAGTTACCTAGCTCCCTAAAAAATATATTTACAAGTACTAAAATGACCACGACTCATAATATATATATATATATATATATATATATATATATATATATATATGTCAACAAGATCCTAATTAAAGCAGTGTTCAATGAACATTCTTCCCCTTGTATACATCGCAAATCGCGAGAACACGGGGATATGGGAGAGGTGAAAAGAAAGGATATGTCTACCCGATATGCGAGCCAGGTTAGCTCAGTTGGGAGAGTACCACGCTAAAGACGTGGGCGTCCCGGGTTCGAGTCCCGGTCCTGGACATATCTTTTCTTTTCAAATAAAAATATTAAAAAATTATAACAATTAATAAAAATAAAAAAATTATAAAAAGAACGTGGATGAGTGATCTGTTATCTTAGGAAATTGAATCATGATACGGGAGAGCTACCGCAGGGTATTATCCTTCATGCCTCTCATGTCATTATGTTTTATTTTACTGTCAGCCAACCTGCTGATTGTCAATTTTTGTATTTGACGGGTGTGGATACAAATATTTATAGAGAAAAAAAAATGAAGTACTGTCTTTATTAGTAAAGATTAGTAACATAATTGGTTTAAGTATGTCGGTCTTGAGTAAATCGGAGCAATACGGGCTTGTACGTATAAAATCGCAATTATTTTTCAGCCATGGGTGTTTTCGTCAGCCTGGAATTAGTTTAACATTAAAAAATTTTACTGTACAATATACTAGTTCCACGTTGGTGAAAGACACCATGACTATCTATTATATATTACATAAAATAAGTAATATTTTAAGTAAAATGTTATAGATAAATACTATGATCAATACTTCCAAATGCTTATCAACTTCAATGACAGAGTGAATAATGTTCTTTAAGCTGTTTCTGTTAGTAACGAAGAAATTAATTTTAATAATTCAAAGTTACAGAAAACTGGCTTTCCTGGACAAATATAAAAATGTTACACGCTGTCATTTACCTCTGGGATAGAGATATATAAAAATGAAATTATAGTTATTCTATTTTATTATGAACACAGGGTTCGAAAACGATAATATCCTTTGCTTAGGTAATCTTATTTACAAATACAAATGTTGTTTGTATTTCTTTCTTTTTTTGTTAAAAATATTATGTAAAAATGTATAACAAGGTAGCTCATGTCTTTAGTGGTTGTTTTAATTTCATTTATTTTTATTTTGTCATGATTCGTACTTTTTTTTAATTATTAGTATTTAGTTTTTTTGGCACGCCATAAATGTATTATGATTCTTTTTCTGTTCATGTTTTTAATTTTAACTTTAACTATTTGTTTAACTTAGTCCCGGAATAAAGTTACTTTTCTATTCTATATTTAAATATTTTTAAAAATAAAATTACGAGGGATTATTCTTCTTTGATATTTAGAGCTAGTGAAAAATCATGTTTTACAATATACAAACAACACTTCACTCCATTCAAGCCGAGTCGAGACCTATCGTCTATGTTCTAGCTCACAAAAACCCTTCTACCACTGGGAAGAATCGGATGCCACATTCCCTCACATAGACAGTTCCCATAAAGGAAACAGAAGAGACCAGGCCTGAGAAGAGGTATATCTTGGCTGTGGCTTTATGAAGCCGACCGACTGCGATGGATTCCAGAGGTAGGCTCCAGGACTATTGGAAATTGCTCGCATTCCAGGCAAGGATCGCTCATAACCCAGCCCTTTGATATAGCGGCAGCCAAACCGCTTCTGTCTGTTTGTGGTGGTTCTTCGAATGGAGTTGGCCTTATATATTTATAATCCGGTAGAACAATAGTCTAAAATATTTTCTTCAACGTACAAAAGGCAAGATGTAAGTATAGAAGGAAACAAAATGCGGTTTGGAATATGTGAATATATGCAAAATGAATTTATAATTTTCTTATCTACTGCTAAAACTTTAACTTTTATATTTTTAACTAGCTGACCCGGCCACCCGTTGCTGTGGCTGTTATAATAGTTTTAAAAAAGATTACGTTAAAATTTGAATTTTAAAGAAACAATGAATGAAAGGAAAAAATTAATTAAATAGATTTTGGATTTTACATTTAATTCGTCATACATCTTTTTAAATTGAATCTGTTTATTTCAATTTAATTGAGCGCTAATCGATGCATAATATTTTTGTTAATCTGTGCTTTCCTAATAGATTAAATGGTTTACCAACACGTGCGAATGCAACATATAATTGCCCATGAAAGAAACATGGATGTTCTAGGTCCAAACCGCGATTGTCTGGCCTTGTGACTTGTTCATGGTCATAGCAAAAGCCAAGCGTATAGCAAATTTAAGTCTTTTGAACGGTATTATGGGTTCTTTTGGTATCATTGTAATACGTGGCAACAGGATGATTTCACCTTTAAAAATTCCAGTCAACTGCTTCAATTTATATTTCAATATTTTTGATGACCAAACGTGTACCATTCCATAATTTTGGTGGATTCAAATTACGCAGAAGAATAATAAGTGAACCGATCATCAACCAAAGATTGTATGGTTCACGAAATTCAGTTGGATAATTTACGACTTGGTTTTCATCAACAATAGTATCGATTTAAAGGACATTGGATCACCTAGTAATCTGTTATATATATTTTTTTTTTAAATTATTTTATTGAATTGTACAACTGTAATATTTACATCTAGTACAAGGGCTGTATGAATAAATAAATACATGAAAGGACGTGTAGAGGCACTACCCATTGGCAGCACTCTAATTACATTTCTATTATAGAAGGTCCCGAGGCCATCTTCTCTTCAGACGCCTAGAAGGATTGTCCGGGATGGAATTGGATCCAAGGATGGAAACTAGTGGGTTTGAATGGGCCTGGAGTTTATTATGGAATGATAGGTATCTGAAATGGGCTAAATCGGTAACAAATGGAACATTCAGGTCATTATGGATGGTTTTATTTGTGACAAAATAAGGAGCGTTTAGGATTTTGCAAAGGATTTTGGATTGCAAGGATTGAATACGAGAGGAATTTGATGGTTTGGTGGAGCCCCATAGTTCAATTCCGTAAGTCCATACAGGTCTTATAACAGTAACATAAATAAGTCTTTTGTAATTGATCTGAAGCTTTGAGCGTTTGTCTAGTATGTGTTGAAGTAGTCGGAAGCGTCTAGCTGTTTCTTGTCTTTTCAGTCTTGTGTGAGGGTTCCAAGTAAGACGTTTGTCTAAGTTGAGTTCTAAGTAGCGGATCTGTTCAACAGGGATAAGTGGTGCTGTTATATTTAACGTTAGATTCGTCATCAGCATTTTTCGCTGGTAAAACAGAACGATTATAGAGCCAATTATGGTCAATGTAAATATTTAGTACATCCGGGAAGACACTCCTAATTAATTAATTTTTTGTCAGAAGTGCTGAAATTTTCTGGAAATTTATGGATTGTGTATTGAAAATATTTGTGCTGATGGATCATTTTGTAATTGTAATCGCATGTTTATGGTCAATCGAAGTATGTATATAACAATTTTATATATTAGATAATTAAAAACAAAAATATACATAATTTACAAACAACGCAGTATGAAATTCTAAGAAAAATTGTTTATGCTCCTTGGTTTATTTCGAATCACACCATACACAACGACATAAAAACTCCCACTATAAAATCACATATCTTTATTGAATTTTGTAAACATCTGTTATTCTTAAGGGACTTGGACTCAGAATAATTTTTTTGTTTTTTTATTGTATTCCCAACATTCCACTCATTAACGCAAAATTCACTAGTTCTTCCTCTTTTCAACTCCCTGTTAACCGCGATTGGTCGGAAAATGTCATGTATTTTACGTTTTGTATTTAAACCGGCAAAAATATACAAAAATAAAACATGAACTGTTTTATGAATGTGTATTTATTTTTATAAATACACCATTATAAATGATGTATTTATAAAAAATAAAAAGGTATTTATTAAAAATTTCATAATATCAGACACATCTTCAAGAATTTCACACTATTTTCCCCTAAACTTTAACAAGCATAAACTTCCGTAAGTGCGTATGAACATCATCCATTTTTTTTTTTTTTATTTTGCAAAGATATATACTAATAAAATATTTATAAGACAACAGTAAATATTTGTTGTCATTGTGTATATACGTTTATAATATTTAATAAGTAAATAATAACTGAACAATTGCCAATTTCACATTTTTATTATTTTTCTTGAATCATAATAGTTGACCTTGATAATATGTGGAAGAAAATGGTCCGGGTAGAGGTCAATAAATTTCTCTTAGATCTTATTAATAAACATTTATCCACATCTAAGAGAAATTTATTGACCTCTACCCGAACCATTTTCTTCCACTTTTATTGTTTTTGCATGCAAAACCATAGATAAATAAACAATTAATTAAGAAGGAGGCCATTATAAACGAAGCCACAACCAAAAACTCTAAATGCACATAGAGAAAAATACAGATACAATGAGAAAACCCAGAATTCAGTTATTTAGGCACATACAAAGAATGGACCCGAACCGAACGACAAAAAGGATATTTACGTATCTTAAAAAGCTGAAATTGTCTAACACGTGTAATAAGGAAACCGAAGAGCTCGAAGTACCTCCGGATGGTATTGAAGGACGTTCTGCACGTAGGTCGAGGTTTTCAACAGAGCCAAAGAGGAAAACGGGTTCGATTTGGACGCAGGAAAGAAAGAAAAAACGCGGTGAGAGAATGAAATACATATGGAAGAATAGAAAATGTTATATAAAACCGATGTAGTCCATAGTAGCTCGATCATTACAAAAAGGCTACTCCTGATCAATTTTAATGAATTTAATTTTTTCATGCAAACATAGAGCTCCATTATTAAAATAGATTAAGTTCATAAGGACATCTCTTATTTATTTTTTTTGTTTAACCATAAGTTCTACGTATCATAGATCATTTTACTAGTATAGATCTGGACAAGGAAAGTCCTAATTTTAATTAGTACCTCTATTAATAATAGTAAGGCTTAGCGAACCCAAAGGCTCGATGCCGATACAACCAATCTCTTCTTACAAATTTCTGTCCACGGACCATTACCCAAACCCAAATCCGCCAGATCACTCTTAACGCAATCCTCTCACCTACGCCTCGGTCTACCCCTAAAACGCTTCCCAGTCGGCGCAGCGCTTATTAACAACTCAGGAATTCGTTCCTTACTAAGCCCAGCAACTTTACTGTCACTTCAATAATATTTACTGGATTCGTGCTTCGCAATCCCGCGTTATGTAATCTCCTATATTCCCCAGTGGTCTCATCTTTTTTCGGATCGAATATTCTACGTAACACCTTATTTTCGAATACCTTAAGACGCTGTTCAGGCGTATTAGTACCTCTATTAAAGAAATTGAAATTGTTTAGACATATCTTCAATTATTTTTAATCCTTGGAGTCCTTGTTGAAGGAAAAGGAAGAACTATACATATTAATTATGACGAGGGAGGTGTTGTGATAGCAAACAATTTTCGGCTCTGGCTCGCGCCCAATTACTTTTACAGTTGAATTAAGGATAAAAAAAAAGGAAAAGACAAAAGAAAATTGGCGCCTTCCAAGAACTACCTCGCTTTTATTTCCATAAATCCTAATTTTAAAATTGGATTCAGTGGCCTTCGATCCAGCACAAACTCTAAACATTTATAAAGCGACGGGGTTTGAGGGGATCCTTAATGAATTTCTTCTTCTACTTGGACATTTCAAACGATTTGATTTCTTAATATTTTTTTTATTTATTTTAAAACATGTTTGTATTATTTAGATTAAATTAGGGATATCTTTAACGAATTAGCTAAAAAAAAAAAAAATATTCCAAATAAAGAACGCCTTTAATATCTGATAGTAAATGATCCTATTAAATGCGGTACGAGATGTAGTACGTTGTACTGTTGTTCTAGGCTTTCTTTCTGATCCTAACAGTATGTAAGATCCTTATTTATATTTTGGTTGTAATTATTTATATGTTTGCATTAGAAAATAAAGTTAAGAAGATCCAAAAATATCCTCTAAAAAAACAAAAGAACTCAAAGCACTACAAACAACTATGACGTCTTCATGACCACAGATCTTCACTTGACTTCAGGAACAAACGATTAATCTATAACAGTATACTAAGACTTATTAGAACTTTGGGGTTCAGCAAAACACGTCCATATTCACAAGATCAACAACACAGCCCTAAATTCTATGAAAAATTGTTAATGCTCCTTAGTTTATTTCGAATCACACCCTACACATCAACATGAACAATCATACTTTGAAAACATATTTTCACAAGAAATACACAACATTCCACACTAACAGATTGGTTTTCTATTCCCTGTTGCTCGGGCTTTCTAGGAAAAGGTTAAATAGACTTTGGCCAGGAAACCTCATCAATAACTTGTGATCATCCCCAAAGCTTCATGTTCCTGCAATCAAGGAGAAAAAAGCAACACTTACATCAAATTTGCGGGATGCGAAATAGCGAATGAAAAAAATTATAAATGCATGTCAACAAATGTTTCCTGTAGAGTTTAAAAAAAAACCGCTTGTATTATATAATCCTTGTATTAACCTTATTGTAATTTTGGTATGTTAAGACACATTATGTCAACATATATTAGTAGAAATGTCATGACGGCCCAACTAAAATTGGGTAATACATACTAAGCCAAAAGGCAAATGGCAAGTTCGTAACTATAATATGGTTAGGGCACTGTTAAATTTATATCTTTAAATAAAATTAAAAAGAAAAACTTATGGCAAGCGGGACCGATTTCAAGAGAGAACCAACCACTTGAATACAAATGAATAAAACAAGAAAAGTAAAAGCGAGAATTAGAAAAGTTTTAATGAATTTTTCTTCGGGCCAGTAACCTTCCTGAAACCTTCCAGGAAATAGTTAAAATTATAGGATTCGAAAACAGAAGTTATGAAGTTTCAGTTCTGTTTCGCTTCGAATACAAAGACAAGTTCGAATCGAACAAATACAAATGGCTCAAATCATTCGACGCTAACGGCTAAGCGTAATTAGGGTTTCTCGACCAATTATAAACATTAATTGGATTGGCGTTGTATTAATCAACGTTGTATAGTTTTTCGGTTATACCTTTCAGGAATTATATGAGATTTAATTATAAATTTCAGTTATATTCATATAATAGGATCATATAAAAAGTACAGTGAAAAAAATAAATCTTTTAGTGAATTTATAGTAAATTGTTATATACTCGTACATTAAGACCACACGCTACTCTGAGGATGAAATCACCACTTGTTTATGTTTTATAATTAGACAAAGATGTGAAGGACAATGT
The DNA here is from genome assembly GCA_964056705.1 of Troilus luridus. NCBI lineage: Eukaryota > Metazoa > Arthropoda > Insecta > Hemiptera > Pentatomidae > Troilus > Troilus luridus. The sequence goes on along the minus strand of OZ057416.1, from coordinate 101,278,170 downwards.
GAAATTTAAACTTATACTTACTCATTGACGATGAACTTTATTGCACTACATTACTCAATGTAACTGTACTGTTAATTTTATATACTGATTAATGTATGATCTTCTTAATGCTCACTTAGTGATACGCCTGGGGATGAACAACTGGGATCTCCTTTGGCCCCACTTGGTTCTCTTGATGGAGTAGTGCTCGGTGATCCCAACTGCATGCAACAGTTAAAACTTATGGCAATATTAGAATGCACTTGAAAAATCGCCTCCAAAAAAATACCTCAAGTCTCCAACGGACTAGAAAACGTAACAACCAGTCAAAATCTACGTTTTTCCAACATTTGCCAACATTGCCATTTCTAAAAAAAAAAATTGAAGAGTATTTTTTGCAAAAAACAAATTTTTTAATAGCATTCTAATGGTACTAAATAGGGGGGGGGGAGGAGAACACGACTGAGATGGGAAGACGACGGAGATCGAAAAAGATGTCCAGAATCTAATAAACGCTAGAGCCTCCTAGCAGAGCCTGTCAAGGCAATGTCAAGACCGGAACCAGGTTGTAGAAACAATGCAATTCCTCTAAATCTAAGAGATTTGGGTTTCCCCCAACCTGGAGGACCAGTGGCTGATTGCAGTCAGATGACTGGGCGATGGGGCCGCCAACTCCCTACGCCTTATGGCTCTTGAATATGAGAACAATAAATTCGCTAAACGCCACTATAAAATATATTTTTATAGACATAGAAAGCCTCGTTTTTTGTATAATATATTTATACATAGTCTTCGTTGAAACTCTAGAAATAATGTGACATGGAAAAATACTAAAACAAGAACGTAAATTATAAGAAAGATTTTAGGTCCAAAATCAGCAGAAAACGTTTACCGATTATAGTCAAGAAAAAACATAGTAAATATCTCAAACCTGATCCAAATCAACTTCATCAAACGACACTTAACAATAGAATGGTTACTTACAATGAGTAAAGTCAACCACACCATGGGTTAGCTAAGTAAAACTAGGTTTAGCGAAAATCGAAAAACATTACGTTACTAACAAACCAAGGTTTTGTAATCAGATAGAAAAATAGATTGAAGTATTGAAGTATCTAGTATTGAAGAGACCATAAACATATTGGACGGAAGAGAGAAAAATAATGCTAAAGATGAAATAATAATAATGAATGATGAAGGAAGTTTGGAAAAAAACATGTCAGAGTGTGTTTGTTGCGAACGAAGAAAGGGAGGAGGAACTACGTCAGAATTTTTAGATCAGAGATCCTCCTTCGTCCATGCGCAATAAATAAAAATAATGTCGATTATCCGAACTAATGTAGTCGTTTGGACAATCACAAGTTCGGATAACATAAACTTTTAGTAGATCCAAACAACCACTAAGTTTGAATTACTAAAACGTTATTGTTGATAACATATGTTATGTAACCAACCATATAATAGTCTCTAGTAACAAAATGTTGTCTGTTTGTCTCATCAAACTGCTTTAATCGATTAATTATAATGTCTCATAATGCTAAGAGCTTGTTATTAATATACAGTAAGATGGGAGTTTCATTAGAATCATCGTCATCATCACCATCGGCAACCTGGTACGGGCCTAGGCCACGTAAAGACATCCCCTTCACTCCCCTCTGCCAAGCGCCAGGGTCTGCCAGGAGGCTCTAGCGTTAATTAGTTTCTAGTCATCATTTTCAAACACGTCATTTCATCCCGGTCGTGTTCTCTCTCTCACTCTAGTATCATTAGAATGTTTCTAAAAACTCAATTATTGCAAAAAATACTCTTCAAAATTATTTTTTAGAAATGGCAATGTTGGCAAATGTTGGAAAAACGTAGATTTTGACTGGTTTTTACGTTTTCTAGTCCGTTAGAGACTTGAGGTATTTTTTTGGAGGCGATTTTTCAAGTGCATTCTAATATTGCCATAAGTGTTAACTGTTGCATGCAGTTGTGATCACCGAGCACTGCTCCACCAAGAGAACAAAGTGGGGCCAAAGGAGATCCCAGTTGTTCATCCCCAGGCGTATCACTAAGTGAGCATTAAGAAGATCATACATTAATCAGTATATAAAATTAACAGTACAGTTACATTGAGTAATGTAGTGCAATAAAGCTCATCGTCAATGCTTAAGTATAATTTTAAATTTCACATTGTCCTTCACATCTTTGTCTAATTATAAAACATAAACAAGTGGTGATTTCATGCTCAGAGTAGTTTGTGATCTTAATGTACGAGTACACAACATAATAAATGGACTAAATGCCTTTTTTTTCATAGTAAAGCATGAATATCTTCTTCATAGGCCATTATGCCGAGGAGCCTCAACCTGATGCTCCCCAGCTGAGAAAGGTTATTAATCCAGCGATGGAGGCCTCGTATCGTCGGGAAAACTAGTTCCCTGAATATTTATATCCCCTCAAGAGAAAGGGTGGACGGGCTATACCCCCGGTACTGGGTTTCCCCCAACTTGGAGGACCAGTGGTTGATTGCAGTCAAATGACTGGGCGATGGGTCCACCAACTCCCTACGCCTTTTGGCTCTTGAATATGAGAACAATAAATTCGCTAAACGTCACTATAAAATATATTTTTATAGACATAGAAACCCTTGTTTTTTGTATACTATATTTATACATAGTCTTCGTCGAAACTAGGAAGGAGGTACTGCCCAAAACAATAGCCCTTACTAAACCTCGAAAACCCGAAAAAACATTGTTTTTCTAGCAGTACTAGAAATTTTGGATGTGCAGAGAATCGGCCTGCCTCATCCTAGTTCAGTTGAGAGACTGCCCCTTAAGTGAAACCTTCCCTTTAATGTGTATATATATATATTTTTTTTTTTTTTTTTTTTTGGAACTATTATAATGAAACTCCGGTCATTTTCATGTATTGTTGCTGTTTTTTTTAAAATAAATACTCTTTCATCAGTATGAAGCACATTAATTTTTCGGTGAAAACAGTTCGATAAGACACAGTCATTTATAGGCAGACATTTTATTTAAACATACATAATGGTTGTTTGGCACTTTTTTTAAAGTTAAAACTTATGTATCCTTCTTTAGCGACTTTTGGTTGGTGATAAACTTCTAGATTCGTCCAACAGTATGCTCAAGACTGGCGACATCTAGCGACCTGTGCATTTCTTCTGATCAACATTATTTTAAAGGTTAGAATTCCATTGGCATAAGAATAATTATATTTAGCCAATAGGTCGTTTAATATTTGTCGTATATGCAATTTATACTAATAATAACTTAGCTAATCAATCAATAACTGGTTGAACTATTCGTTTCTCCTAAAAGATTTTATTTGTAATAGTTAAATGTTTGGTTTTAATCAATGGTTGATAGTACAAATGATATAAATATTATTGAATATTATGATAATGTTGCTAAAAATGAAAATAAAATCTATGTAAATATAAATACAAGGTATAAAAAATATAACTATATACAAATTACTTCAATTAAATTATTGTTTATCCTTCGCGGATGACCAGGTTATCATTGCACAAGACACAGAAGATGTTGTATATACGTATATGTTAAGACTACCCAAAGTGGTCCACCAATGGAAAGTTGGGGGATTGGGAACAAGAAGAGGGAGACCAAGTGGATAACAAAGTGGAGGAATCCATGATGGCTCATGGTCTACGGAAAGAATGGACATTGGATAGGACATTATGGAAGGAAGCTATTGAATCAATAGGTTAAGGAAACCCACTATTAGTGGAAACTCCTTGGAAACAATAATTATTTATATGTTGTATTGAGATTTTGCAGCAAACCATACCGTTTGATTAATACAAAAACTACTTGAAAAGGTATATAATTATTTTTCAGAGTGTCAGTATATATGACTGATGTTAAAAATATCTTCTTCTTCTTGCATCCTGGGAAAGAAAAATATTATGAAGAATATGGGGCGGGGTGTCCGAAAATGTGGTACGAAGGAGAACAAGGATTGAGGAGCTGATGGAACTGTTTGGAGAGCGTTACATGGTGTCATTGATAGAGTCAGAATTAGCTGGATGGGACATGTGGAAAGAATCCCAGAACGCAGGAGATCAAAGAGAATACTCTAAAGGACGTCGGGTTTTCCAGAAGGGCAAGCGAAGTCGAGGACGCCCTCGGAACAGATTGCTTGACGATGTGGAGGAGGACTTAAAGCTGCTGAGTGTTCAAGAATGGAAGATAATAGCGCAGGATCTCGGAGATTAGTTGGCTGTAGTGAAGGAGCCAGAATAACACTAATTATGGATTTATAAATTCAAAAAAAGAGCACAATTATTACAAATTTTGATTTTTCACTTTTCACTTCTGTCATGAGGACTGCCTATTTAAATATGTTTTTATATAAACATAGTGATTTTAGATTTTAGTGATTAGTTTAGATTTATTAAAGTGAATTTCTATTAACTTGAAATATGACTATCTTAACAGCACCCCACGACACTAATTTGGATAATCGACTCACTATTGTTTTTAAGATTTCACGCCTGGATATAGCCCATCATCTTAAGATCAACCGATTTATAAAATATAATAAAAGTCCACGGCCACCTAATGAAGGCCTACCAAAACTAATAAATGCTCCTGAGGGCGGGAAAAATCCCTTAATTGCCTTATCAGTCATCTCAAGAATCCGGGACGTCATCCTTCATCCTTATTGCTTCTCCATTTTCTCCTTCCGCTGAGCTCATTTCCTTGTCACCGGATCCTGTATTCATATCAGAGATCGGGGAGAAGAGGGTTCAGCTCTAATCTATTTATAACAGCCGCTTTCAAGGATGGCCATTGTAACAGCTGATTCGTCCACAATTATAAAAACAGCTGATTCATTGAATAGTGGAAGATCGAAGGTGGACAAGTGAAAATTATTTTAATTTCGGTAAATTTCAATAAAAGTTTAATACAAATTGGTTTATTTACCGTATTTTTTTCATTTATGCACGTCTTTAGGAAAAATTTAAACTTAGCCTTTGGCAATATTGTGAGAATGCAAAATCGATTGTTATTAATTTTACTGAAAATATTGAGGAATGCTGGTGATAACAAGTAATAAATATTCAGTAACCAAAAACTTGGGAAGGTTGAAGAAATAGTACTTAAGAAAGAAGGTGTATAAATTTTAGATATCTGAAAGAAACATTATTTCGGAAAATAATAAAAGGCTGGGAATGTTTTATTTTGTAGTTGTATTCTCACATCAGAGCCGATGGTCTCAGGATTTTATAAAGGGAGTAAAAAATCTTTGGTAATAACGTCCTTCAGAGGGGACGTAATACGGGGTTGCAAGTCTGTGCTGTGTCAGGTGTTCGTTAAATATCCATATCCTAATTATACCTGGATAGACAAAATTTAGGACTTTCACTTTAACATCGTCCGATTAGACATAAAAGCATAATGTTTTCGTTTAATACGTAAACAAACTAACAAACATACGACATACTTACAAAATTGTAAACTTTCCAGTAAAACATTGCATGATGTCTTGTACATGACGAACTAAACCTATATAGTAACCTACATCAACCAACTTACGAATGTATAAGAAGCCATTAGATTTGTTGGTAACCTACACGGTTATGTTAACAGGGCTATATCCAGAATGCCTGTGGCTACAAAATACTAAAAAAGTTGCTGGTTGAAAGATCTCATTCCATAATATACATTGGTAAGAGAATGAAATCAAAAGGAGTGGTGCAACTAGTTCCATATCTTTCCTCTTCATGATTAATCCAATCATGCTTCGTTCATTTCATGACTGTCGACCGATTGTTCACTTTTCAACAGGTGACTTACTATTGGTGCTGGAAGACAAAATAAAATAAAACCCCGAATGAATAATAAATTTTGCAACACATCATTAATAACTATTTTTTCTTATACTTTCAATATTCACCTCAAAAGTGCAAGTGTGAGCTAAAAAGATGCAGAATCGAATATTAATTTGCTTTTTGTTTCTTTATTATTTATTTAAATCGCTAATATTTATTATTATTTAAAGTAATTGTCGCTTTAAATAACTTATTTAACTTATATAATCGGTGGACAGTAATTTTTCATTTTGTATTTTCCGAAGATAATCATGGGAATGAATCAGCGTTGTTTCCTGTAGAAACATAATTATCAGACTAAACTCGTGATTTACATTTGTGTCAATTGTGAATAGCACGTAATCCAGAAACTAAATAAAACTTCCTCACAAAAAAATGTTATTACTTCTCACTGGCTCTACAAGACTGTTACAAATGAATTAATTGATCTTTCAAAAGCAAAACATATTTTGTGCGTTTTCTTCTTCTAGTTTGATTTTATCCGAGCAGAATTGCAGTGTAAAAGTTGACACTCATTGAATTTTACTTTTTCCTGTTCCATATTTTCCATCACGTTTGTTTATTCAATTAACGTCATTTTATGCTGCTATAGATAATCGGACGAAGCTACAGCACTGAATTTTGTCCATCCAGGTATAATTAAAATAGTGATCTCTAACGAGTATCTGACACTATACAGACTCGAGTACTCCAGTTTATGTTACCTCATAAGGACGGCATAACCAAGGACTTCTTTATCCTTTTAAAAAATCCTAAGGACACCTGCCGAGCTGTAAACCCGCCACTTTGGACATTGAAGATGCAGTAGATTTAAAAATTAAAATATTTAATAAGTAGGAAAAACCAGACATAATTTTATGAAAATATTAGATTTTGATCTTCCTCTCCAAAAAAATGGTAGAGAAATCATGTTTTACTCTACTATTTCAAATGAAATATTGCTTTTAACATTCATTATATTTTGTGCGTTTTCTTCTTACAGCACACTTAATTATATCTGAGGAAAATAACAATGTGAAAATTGACCCTCAGAGTCTACTCTTTTCCCTGGTCCATATTTTGCATTACATAAAATTATGTTTTCTTTATAATTGTTTAATAAATATGTGTGTATCTGTGCATGTATATTATAAGTATAAACGCATTTATTGTGTTTTCTTTCAGTAATCCGATAACATCCACAATCCGAAACATACTTCGGTCCAATTATAAATACCGAGCTGTATAATTATACAAATTTCTGAGAAAGTCCTAAATTAATAAATCACTAATTGGAATTAGGGTAAAGTTATGCTTTATATAATTTCATAGGAACTTTCCGTAATTGAGCATTAAGAACAGCAGAGTTGCTCTAGCAATTCTGCTGACTTAAGCTTAAAGACGCATTAATCATACTTTCAAAAGTATTTTAATTGCAGTTGGATTTTATTCAGCAATACTTCAAGCAAAAAATCGAAGTCAGAAGGAAACACATTACGTCTAGATTATCTTGAATGTGGAGCTCGTTAAATGTAACTTAACTTGTTAGCTAACAGGAATGATGATAAGCGGTGTATATGTACAAGAACAATATTATCGTATAATAAATTAAAAACCTTTAAGTCGGCACGAATAACTTAAGTTAACTAACATAAAAAGTTGTTGAGGTAATAGATTTACGATTTTATAACACATTTTCCGCATTTCATCGTGGTAATAGATGAATTTAACAACTCAAAATCCACGCCACGAGGAAATAAATGAAAACGAATGAAGAAATTGGCTGATCCGGCTGAACAAAAGCAAACAGACATATCAAAACATAATCTGCCCTTCATTTATCAAAAATCCAAAAATAAATAACTGAATTATATTCTCAATCCGACCTGATTGGAAAACGTATCTCTATTGTTTTTATACTTATAAATATTTTATTTTTTCGAATAATGATGAGATTTTCTTGAGTTGTTAATACAATAATCCGTACATTCCCTCACTAAAATATTTTATGAAATATATATAAAAAAATATGAAAGGGGATGATTTCTAAATGCAAACAATGGTTTAAAACATTTTACATAAACCTAATACATAAACAAATACGAAAAAAAAGAATGTAAGCAAATTAGTTACGTAGTGTTTAAGGATACGAGACGGGAAAATATTCATTCTTTATAAAAAAAAAATGTTTCGGATGTAAAAAAAAAATCTTATTACAACCTATCGTTGAGGTGATAAAATTATTATCCCAAAACTCAAAATCATTGCCATTTTTCTTTTAGTACAGAAAAAAAATTACAAAGTAATTAAGTCAAGAGAAAGATTGAATAAGTCGCCCAAGCAGAATGTTTAGGATTCAATAATCATAAGGCACCATTGCCACTACAACCCTAGAATAGTCTGAACGGTAGGGGGATACTGTTCCGTTTCTGGAACAAGGGATGAACAGGCAGGTCAGTGATTTTTTATAGAACATGCTCAACCACCAAGTTTCTCCCAATTTTTAGAGGCTGGGTGAGCATCTAGAAGGTCTACAGATCCCACAAGGTCCATCCATGCTGTTACCAGATTAAACAATGGATCTGCCACAGCTGGATTTGAACCCATAGCCTTCACCCTAGCAACTCAGCACTCTACATACTGAGCATAAAAAGCCGTATTATCTCTAATGGCAACATATGTTTTAATGTTTTGTTGTTATTTTTTCCAAAAGTATTACTTTAAATAAAATATGGAAATAATATTTTCTTTAAAAAATTTAGGTGGATACAATCCTTCTAACTTTCCCTTCTTACATCATGGGATCTGGATATATTAAGTAGCCTATTGCAGAGAGGATTATTCACACAGCTCCATTGTTCCGAATGATGTGATTCGATGTATTACATAATAGATGATATTATCTACATATCATCTGACATCATAAGCATCAGAGGATGGTTCTTCAACAAATAGTTCCTGCAACATCTAGTTGCTGTTGCAGGCAGTTTCTGGAGGATTTGATGTCAGAAAACTTTCTCACATGTAATTGCTTAACATATGACATGGATGGGATCTATAACATATAATTTTAACATAAGCTTGGATGTTTCTGAATATTAACTTTTGTTATCCGAATTTTTATCCATTTCAGGTAAATATTATTTTAATAGAGAAGAAAAACCATATTCCAGTCAAATATTGTTATTTAAACTTTACAAATGATTAAAAAAAACTTGTCTATCTTCCATGGTCAAATATCATAGGTATTAGATTGAATATATTTGATATTTGACCATGGAAGATAGACAAGTTCCAGGATTTTATATATATTTTTGACTTTTTAACTTTTAAATAATATTCGCCCTTAAATTATGATTTGGACTTAAAAATTTAAATGAAGTTGTATGAAGAATTGCTAAAATTGGGAATGACAAATAAATATCGGAACTTTTTTTTTTTTAATCATTTGTAAAGTTTAAATAACAATATTTGACTGGAATATGTTTTTTTCTTCTCTATTAAATTATATAAATCAAGAAGATTGGGTCCAGTATATAAGAAATATCTTATAAAGAAAAAAAAAAAGTAAATACTTCTAGAATAATATTATTGTGTTGAATGTACTGGGCGCCAAAAAATTCTGTTTGTACTGGGAAAAAATTACTACAATATTTGACAACTCAGAAAAAAAAATATAAACATCCAGACAGGGAGGGGCAAGAAGTAGGAGGAAGACTGAAGACTCTTTCTGTTGTTTCGCATTTCAATTTTTAATTGGGTTCTTCAGTGATAATCATGTAATCAGAGCTTGATGATGCTATCAATGTTATAAAAAGGTTAAAGGTTCATAAAAACGTCATAAATCAATTTATTTCAAGTTTATAAGTCAATTATTTGATTATTCAAATCTATTAAAAACTCATTCCATCGTTTATATCTTTCATTATTATATTTATACTTTTACTCCGTAAATATTATACTTAATAATTCCCTTATTGGTAGTATTATTTAATGTGGTATTTTTACACTAATTCTTGTTCTGTTTTTTATGTAATTAGACTGTTTAAAATCGTAATGGAAAATTGAGAATAAAAATTACAGATTTTATTATTACATTAATACAGTACACGTTAAGAATTAAATTTTGATTTTTATAAATAATTAAAACATACTAATTTCAACAATATGAAAGAAGTTATTTTGCAAAACAGTTACAAATTTTTAAATACTAATTATTATATCATGGCATGACTACCAAAAATATATTTGAATTCAAATAACATAAAATTACCTATGAATTCAATTTTTTATAGGTAATTCAAATAATTTTGTATTATTTATAAAATATATATATATCCTATACTTCTTGTGATGCCTATTTCAATAGATTTTTTGCACTACAATAGATTTTACTGCATATATTATACGTAATTCTGCATTTATAATTTTAAAAAAGCTCAGAATTTTGAAAAGTTTCACCATAAAAAATGTAATGAGTTTATTATCACAAATATTATACTAATTTTATAACTGCATTATCAGAAACACCGGTTAGAAACTAAATTTCAGGTAAATAATTTTTACATTTTTTGTAATGTTTCTGACTTTAAAATAAATTGTTAAACTCTTTAGAAATCAATTATATCAAAGGAATGAAACATTTAATTACAAAATATCAAAACTTGTTTTGAGGGGACTTTACTTTACTTTTTTGTACTCCTAATATAATTGAACCACGTTAATTGTTTAAAACATTAAAAATATTTCCCCATAAAATTAATCACAGAGAATTTTCCGTGTGTGCTAACAGTGACCCTATTGTGATTTTTTATGTTTATGTTTCCTAGAATGCATTGTCTATTCTAATGAACAATACATTCTAATCTTTCTGAATTTCTTATTTTATTTTTAACTATTGGAAAAGGATACTCGATTTAGGGATAACATAGGAACACTGTCTTCAAAAATCCACACGCCCAACAGAAAATCTATGTTGGTACTTTATTTTCTTCAGTAACACAAATAATCGGTGAACAATTGTTTTTTTTTCTCTACTGTCAAATATCTTAATTGAAAAGGAAAACTACATTTACAAAGGTTAACATTTTCATGTTAACACATATATAAATTACTGACAATCTAAGTATACCTGCCAATTTTATTTTTACATTCTAATTGAGAGAATAAAAAAAAAATGAAGAGCTCAATTTAGATTGATAAAAAAAGAAAACAACCGAGCAGTATTTTATTTATTTTACTCTATTTTTCAAAGAGTTATATATAAGTTCATTATATTCTAGGCTGCAGTGAAGATTAATTTTATCACATATTTTTTTACATTTTTTCAATGGTAGTTTAATTCTGGAGCTTAGATTCAAATAAAAAAACTACCAGAGAAATCCAATAGCAGTTATTCAACAAACACCATGAAAAAAAACAACACTGAATTTAGGAACGAGTTTTATTATTGAAATATGGAATAGGCATCAGATCTGAGAGATTAATCTACAAGCAGCTGGTTTATTATATGTAAAAGATTATTTTTAGACCTATCAATACCATTAATATAATATGAGGAGGCCCCGGGGCCATCGTTGATGGGCTGTAGACCCTCCAAAGAAAAAGAAAAATTCCAATAATATGTGGCTTGAGCCCAATTTAAACTGATTTAACTTTCTTATACATAATTGTTTTATTTCATCTTTATTTGTTTGTATCTGTAGAATAAATCATGGCAATGATTTAGACAGCTATTGTTATTATTTTTTTTTTTTTTTTGGTAGCTCATTTGATAGAATGAGTCTCATTTTACAAAAACGGAATCAAATTTATTCTAAATAATTTCCTATTATTATACCATAAATGTTTTACATTTATTGAACTCATGCATTAATAGAGCATAATTGTAGATTCTCAAAGACATTAATATGGTATATTTTATTATATGCCATGTATAAGTTTTATTATTCCTAATTATGTTGGTCTTAGTAATATAAAAAGTTAGAATATCAAACAATAATCCTAGTTCTTTACTTGCATTCCTTTTAACAGCTTTGTCACCTTCAACAATAAAACACAAAATTCAAGCTTTTCCATTCCCTCTCGGAAGGAACCAAATAATGTTTAAATTATTTTTATGTCCCTATGATAATGATTAATTTCAACAAAGATATGCAAATAGCTTGAATTAAACATTTATGTTTTATTGAATATAGATCTTGTTTAAATTCATTAATTCATGTAAATTTGATCATTTACAGTGCCTGTTAAGTAAGAAACAATAAATAAGCAAAGGGAATAAAATAGAGAATGAGCATATATTTACAATGCCTCAACAATAAGAAGAAAATAACTCAATGCCAGGTGAATACTGAACAGTTTAGAGGATCGCTATATTAGCTTCAACTGTATATAGTACTTCTACCTTAATAGCCTTTTCTTTTCTATATTTTCATCTTTATCTCAGGCTTCGAAGAGTTTGATTGAGGTATTATAGCATAGCTGTACCACTACTACCCGTGAAGGGTCTAAGGTTCAGTACGTGATAGAGACTATACGATTTCTTGGACAAAAATTGTCTAGGGAGGTGATTTGTCTGAGATTATACTCAACCACCAGACATTTCCCCTAATTAAGCATACCCATTTCATAGAGGATGGGTGAACCCAAGGAGGTTCTGCAGATTCCACAGGGTCCATCCATGGCTGTTATCAGAAATAATTTATCACGGCTGGATTTGAACCCGGGACCTTCAGCACAAGGTATTATAACATTTCCATGATATATTTTATGGGGTCAAAATCATTTGATTATTAACTTGAATAATTTTTGGTTCACCTTATAAAATATATGGAACAAAAAGTAGTCCATTTTGAGGACAAAATAAACTCCCAGAAAATGAAACTAGGAGCATGATTGATAAGGTTTGATGAGTACTTGAGAAACAAGTGAATAAGTAATATATAGATTTTGCTTTCACTGTAATTAGATATTATTTTTACTGTACCATAATTATCCTAGTTATAATAGTTTACTTTACGTAATTTTTTCCAGACGGTTACAAAATTCAAACCTTTACTCAAGAAATGCAACAAAACTTAAGAAAATGTATTCCAAAGGAATATTCGAGGTCGCATTCGACATAGTGGTAAACATAGAAATCTACTACGCCTATGACCGCAGGTTCGCGATCCGGAAGGTGACTAGGATTTTTTAAAGAGAGTAAAAAATTCTTTGTTATGCCGTCCTTCGGTTGGGGACGTAAAAAGGTGATTCTGAGCCAATACGGTGTCAGGTACTTGTTAAAGATACCTACGCTAACTATACTTGGATAGGCGAAATTTATGACTCCTACTTCAGCATCGTCCGATTAGCCATAGTAGCATAAAGTGGCGTTAAATGAAAAAAACAAACAATTACATTTTATTGGATTTTTTAGTGGGAAAGGCTGTGAATAATATAATGGCTAATCAATAAACTCTGTAACATGATAATTAGATACAAAATATACCAAAATTTCCAAATAGTCGTTCTAATTTAACTCTTCAGTCTAGATTTAGTATTTGTATAGCTACATACTGTCATTCCAACAACTATTGGAAGTTTATTGGCCGAAGGGACTTGTAGAAGTTTACAAATGAATAGCCATACGAGCGTCCATCGGCTTCCCTTACTTTTATAGGCAATCGCGATCCGTATCTTACAGGATTAGAAGAATCGCCAAGGAAGCCAATAGGTCTTGGGCTATTAAGAGATTGGGCGAGGGAGTAAAAGGCCAAGAAATTTATGAGAATCTCATTAGAGAGGAGACGGTAAACAAAGTCATACGTCCTGTAAGTTGTCCGTTCAATCAAGTCCCTTCTTAACTCTCTTCTTTATCTCTTCCCGGGCCAAGGGAAAAGTCCTCTATCTATAGGGGCGCTGTTCCCCATATCCAGAGGCGGCTCAACCGGCAAAAGCCTAAATCGTTATTTATTTTTCTCGACTAGTTATAGTGTAAGAGTTTTCGGTTTAATGAGAAGTAAGTTTCATTACGACATAAGTTTTGAAAAAAATTAAATAAAAACCTTCTAACATAACAATCCCATTTCATGATGTTAAACAACTCAAATATCTAAAGAATAAACTCTGCAATGCTAACGAAATGTATTTCAAATGAACATATTTCTCCAAGAATAAACTTGCAGAATTGTTTTATTCCAAACTTTTTGTTGCGGTATAGTTTCAAACCACTACTTCAACTGGCGCAGAATGAACAACAAATAAGTTTAAGTATATCAAATAAATTTATTTGGAATATGTATGATACATATCTAGAAATTATATATTTTTCCTAATTTATACATCTACATAGGTCTAATACTTGGGGAAAAAACCTGTACCACTACAACCCGTGAACGGGTCTGGGGTTCATTACATTATAGAGCCTATACTATTTCATGGAAAAAGGATTTTAGGTACCCACTTTATAGAGGCTGGATGAGCCACAGAAGGGTCCAAGATCATGTATGATCCATCTCCAGCTGCTTACAGATTAAATAAAAGTCTTGCCAGCAGCTAGATTTGGACCAGATCTAATACAATACTGAATAAATGGATATTGAATAGGTACACAGAAAAAGACAAAACCAGATAACCCCTTTTTTTAAATAAAAAAAAAGTGAGTCTAGGAAAATACGTTTTAGCAAGCTCATAAAATTTGGCAAAATTCATATTGGATCATCTACAATCCTTACCCGAAATATCTTAACGAAAGTACGTGTTATGACTAAAATATTTATTTGACTACGAATAAAGAACAGAAAGACACGAAACCTCATTGGTTCCTTGACGTCTACGTGAACCGGGAGTTTGAATCGTCGGTTCTAATAACAAGGTTGTTAACAAGTTTTGTTATCAAGGTATCGTATAGAATTTGATGAATTCTCGGAGTATTCCTTCGGTGCTACAAAAAGCTGGTACATTTAAGATGTAAATAATGTAAAAGTATACAAATAAAAAATAAAAGAAATAAATGGTCTCTAATTTTATTTTGTATTACTCCTCCCATCGCATATCTAAGGATATGCAACCATTATCATATTACTTCACTACATTGCATTTAAATTGGACGCAAATATTCACACACAACAAACAATGATTTATTTTTACTTACACAACCATTAGCAATCCATTCAAAACCTAATAACCTTATGACATCACTTAGGCAGATAGCATAAGTGGTTACGGTTGAAGAGGCCTAAAATATAACGATGAGAAAATAAAGATGGGCAAATAAAACCAAAGCTCAATAACAAAGCACTTTTCATCTCCTCGATCAACATACGCCATGAAATAATAAAAGAAATATTTAAATTTCTAAACATCAATCATTATTCATCAAGTATAGTATAACATTAATTACATAATTTAGTGATGAGTTTAAAATTCATAAAAAATTAATATAATTATAATTGTTACTAAACATAATAACATTTGTTTTAGACACTAATCTTTTTAAAAGTATAAGTCGATGTAATTGAGAAGCAGTGATAGTAAAAATACATTTCCTCTTTAAAACATATATACGTATTATAAAACAAAGTCCTCCGCTACGTCTGTCTGTCTGTTCGGGATAAACTCAAAAAATACTAACGGATTTTCATGCGGTTTTCACCAATACATAGAGGGATTCATGAGGAAGGTTTTGGTAAATAATTTGTGAAAACTGGTTGGAATTTAACGATAATTGTTCGTAAAGTGCTGGAAAAAGTCAAGCCGCCTGAGAAGTTTCATCGAAGACGCTGTCTAATCCCTTTGATATATAACACAGCAAGCAATGGTGGAATATTTCTCTTTTATGGATCTATAAAAAAGTCCGATATATCAGATCTCTAGCTTTTAAAGATATCTAATATACCCATTAAGTCTAAGACATTTGTTACGTGCAATCCAGTATTTGGAAAGCTACTTAGGTGGATACTGTTTAATCCTTATCAACTTGTATACTTTAGTTACCTTAAACATTTCATGCACATTATTATAATATTTCACACAATATAATTTAAAAGGATGAAGGATGAAGAAATACTTTATACTTTTTTTATGGTTATAATATCTATAAAATAATTAGGATAGGGATTTTTAACGAGTACCTGACATCGTACAGGCTCGGGACGTCGTTTAACGTCCCTTCCGAAGGACGACGTAACTAAGGATTTTTTACTCCCTTAAAAAAATCCTAGGGCCACCTGCCGGGCTACGAACTCGCGATATTGGGCTTAGTAGTTTGTTACGCTAAGCACTAGACCACAGGTGGCCGTCTGGATTAGCCATAGCAGCATAAAGTGACGTTAAATAAACAACTAACTAACTCTATACAATAAAATACTTCATGTAGTGTAGACATTATGTATAATATATTCCACATATACGAAGCCTAAAATTGAAGTGATCCTTCGACAGACATAACATTTAGGCATAATATGCTCTAATTCCCGTGCAAACCCGGGTCTAGTTTTTATAAAGTCCACTGATGACAAATAATAAACTGAGAATGAATCAGCTGATTGTCTCAATCAAAATATTTCGTAATAATGGATTCGAAAGCACAACAAAGAACAATATCCAATGATAACACTTACTGGTAGTTGAGAGTAATAAAAAATATAAACTTTTATTAATTAATAAAAAAAATTATCTATGGGAAAGATGAAGTAATTTTCACAGTGAATCCAAGAATATAATTTTTAGTTTGTGCTAAAGATGAAGTGGTCAACGCGTAGAAAAAATATTTTATTTAGATTCGTTTTGAAAGTATTTTTTAAGAGTAAGGAAGGTCCTGTCTCCCTAATGGCGGACCAAGACCGCTTTAACAAATTATAAAACTGCTCATTTAATTTTACTACAAAAGGAACCTTAACGTTATTATAATTTATTTTTAGTTATTGTTCTTTTGGTGGTGAATATTTTATTTTGAAGAGAAAAGATTTGTCTACTAGAGATGCAGACGACCCGGGTTCGAATCCCGGCCAGGGCTAATCTTTTCTCTTCAAAATAATATTTAAAAGTTATTACTTCTTCTAAGGCATCTCATCTAAATAATTCTAGAAATTTTACTACTTATTTTATAACCCCCTGGTGAGCCTATTGAAATATGATTACCCATTGTGGTATATTGATAGTATTGGATATTGAGTATTTTGCAATAAATAAAATAATTGAATGTTTAAATAAGATAATATACTACAATAAGAAGTGGCTTGTTTTCTTTTTTAGTTCGATATATTCCAGTTTTCAACTAACTTCAAAAACACTCTTTTGTGTAAAACCTTAAATCTTTTTAAATATTTATAATTTAATTGATCGATTACGAAAAAAGACTGAACAAAAAGTATTTCCTCTATCCGTTGCTAGGCAACACCGATAAAATATTATATCTCTAGAAAGTATTTTATATAACAGAAGAAATTTCCGCAATGATTTATTCTTTTTTAAACCATACTTTAATTACTGTTATTATTAAAATCATGTAATGATATTTTAATAATTGTTACCTAATAATTTATATTATTCTATTGAACTTCGTTTATAAACAGTAATCCTAACACACCGGGAAAATGATGTGACCAAAGAAATCGGTTTTTAGTTCAGCTTATTGGATATAGTTTGGGAACTCAATAATTAACTGTTTAGAAGAAAAGTTTCGGCTTATACGGAGAAACTTCCAAAGAATATTTCTGAAGAAGTTCATCATAAAAGCACTTAAACCAAAAGCGGGACATCCATCATCGTGTCTCCAGGTCAGCTACCCAAACCTTCTCCTCTTTGATAACGAACTACGAAGATTAAGGAGTATCCGTTGATAGTCGTATCTTGAAAACAATGTCATCTTCGGGCCTTATCCTCTGAATTTCTCCTGTTACTTGTCAAGAGGGTTAAGAACGATATTATTAATAAAACTTAAAAGTTATATTAAGACAGAATTCTGAAAAGTTAGTATTTATTTGGAAATTTAAATTGTCAGAGCAGGACTTCACAAAACGCTCCACGCATAATACTATATTTTAATTACATAGTTATATTTGGTAAATATTACCAAACAGAAACCTAAAACGCTTGAGAAACCGCATCTTACCAACGGACATTCCTCCTAATAGTGGTAAAGTAAATATGCCCCTTATTTAACTGATATCCCCTCAAAGCATCCCGAAAGATATAATTTTGTTTTTAATAATTACGTTCTAAATGGTTAATTACAAGAAACTGAGAAAATTGTTTTTAAAAATTTTGGATACCTATAAAAATACATACGTATTTTTATTATTAACAGGTATTCAATCATTTTAAATTATTAATTGGATATAAAGGAGTTACTATATCGGCTTCATTGTCCAAGCAAAGATCTTAATGAAAAGGCAGATTCTCTAATCTGAATAATATTTAAATAATAAAATGGGATGACACCCTGAGTTCGTTATAGCTAATTACAAAAAAATCTTAATTTTATTTCACTGCAGTCTGTGTTTAAATGACAATTCTAAAATCGAAATATTAGAATAAGAAGTATATTGTTTTATTTTTTAAATCGATACTTTCCGTTTCCCCATTTAAAATATAAATATATTGTGTAATGGTTGAAAAAAAATAAGGAGCAATGGCTTTGCGATTTGCCTATTTTTTAAAATTCAACTAATCGAGCAAGACTAAAAATTATACATAAAGTAGTTCCTCGGTCCGTTGCTAGGCAACGTCAATAAAATATAACGTCACAAAAATCCTTATGTACGTATAAGGAGAGATATCGAAATGATTTCTTCGTTCTTAAACTATCAAGTTTTAACCATGTTTATAGTTCTGTAAATAATGTAAACAATTCTATTATCAATTATTGTTATTATTAAAATCATCTTTTCAATATTTTAAATAACTTAAATATTCATTCAAGGTACTACAAATGAATGGTCAAGGAAATGTAGAAGGATGGGACTACATATGCAGAATGACTTTTACCTAGCCTGGGATGAAGAAGACGCAGAATATATGTGTACGAAACTAATAGAAGAATATGGTGGGGAATGTAAGAACTTTGAAAAGACAGAATATTTGGATACGGAGGAGGGCGGACCATTGGAAGTAAACGGCCAACAGATCAAAAATCCACCCAAGTTTATATATTTAGGATCTATCCTTCAAAATGATGGAACATCTGAAGGGGGTATAGCCCGAAGAACCAGAGAAGGGAGGAAAGCTATTGCCATGCTCAACCATCCTAAAAACTACAAAAAAAAAAATGATTTTCCATGACATTATAACGGCTGTAATGTTATATGGGTGTGAAATATGGATATTGGGAAAGGGAAGCCAAGAGAAACTGCTAGTTGCGGAAATGGATTTCTGGAGAAGGGCAGCCGGAATTTCTAGGCGTGAAAGGATTCCCAATTCAGTAGTGCGAGAGATTATGGCTGCTCAGAATACCATACTCGAAAAAATCACAATAAAGCGATTAGAGTGGTTTCACCACCTCATTAGGATGGATAATAATAGAATGCCCAAAATGACAATGAACTGGTGCCCTGAAGGAACAAGAATAAGAGGACGACCGTGAACTTCTTGGATGAACCAAGTCCTGGAAGAGATGGCAGGATATGGCCATCCTTAATGAAGAGGACGCATTGGACAGGAAAACCTGGAAAAAATGTTACTATAAAATTTTTATGGAGAAAACCTCTCAATAAAAAAATAATAACTTTTGTTACCAAAGAATTTATACTTTTCGTTATAACTTTGTTTATGAACAATAATCACTGCATATTGGAAAAAATGCTGTGATACAAGCAATCGGTTTTTAGTTTCCCTATTTGGATAAAGTTGAGAAACTCAGTAATTAACTATTTAGAAGAAGAATTCAAAAGAACAGGGCTATATTTCTATTTAATTTATGAGTATTTAATTTTAAAAACATTAAATTTTAACTGATCGAGCACGACAAAAGACTAAACAATAAGTTGTTCCTGGATCCGCTGCTAAGCTACTTCGATAAAACATCACTTTTTTAAATAATAGAGAGATATGTTACGTTATCATTTAACAACCTCATCATTTAATCTTGTTGTACAATTCATCAAGGACAAACATAATGGTGTTTAAACTCTACGGGATTTTATTATGGGTTTTAATGTCACGTCCAAATGCCATTTACCCCTAACCCAGTCAGTATCTGTTAGTCAGTATGATAAAGAGAGGAGATATAAGTTGCAGTTACAGATAAATTAGCAGTTACTAAGTCGATATTAAACAAGCGACATGAAACTGTACGTGGTGAGTTTGAGAAAATGTGCAATCATTAAATTTGTGAGTATAAATTAACATAATTAAAAAAAAATAGATTTGAAAAAAAATACCCGATAAATTATCCATTTAGTTCACTAATGTTGATATTCTAATAATCACTTAGATTTGATACAGATTATTTAAAAACATGCATTAAGGTTGATTGGATCATAGTTGAGTAACTACCTAATTTAAAAAGTTTTTTTTTTAAGTTTGACAATAATTAATGGTAACATAACTTTCGCGATGGATTAATTGAACTTCTTGATTTTTTATTAAATAATTAAATCCACTTGTTATTAATAAATAAGATGAAAACAGATTTATTAATGATGTTTCTGGTCTTAAAAGCTACCTATCTCTTATGCGTAATTTTCTGACACTATTGACGAACAAGTAGTTATAATAAATTTTAATTTCGAAATACAAGTTTTCAAGTCAGAAGTTAATAGAAAAAGATTAAATCAATTAATGTAAACAAGTCCCGATTTAATAATAAAGATTTTTTTAACAATAATTAATGATAACATAAATTCACGATTTTTCACGATTGTTTGGATTGAACTTCTGGTGTAATTTTTAATTAAATAACAAATTAATCCTTGTTTTTTAATAAATTAGATGAAAACAGTTATATTAATGATATTTCTGACCTGGATTGTAAGACTTATGCGTAATTTTCTGGAACATTTGAAGAAAAAGTTATTAAAGGAAAATAATATTATAAACTATTAAAATATTAAAAGCAATCCTGAAATTAATAATAACACAGTTTTCACAAAGGTTTGGATTGAACTTATGGTGTATTTTTTCCTGGGGGTATTTTCCGTAATCCGAAGCGAAAACGTTTCCTTCGAAGAATTGTGAATGAATTATAGCGTTATTGATTATCTGTCCATATTAAAATATATTAAAACCTCTCTCCACCGGATACCCTGCCAACAGATAATTTTTATATGTCTAGTACTATCAATACCTTCTTGTTAACAAAAACTATACCCATGGACGGGATAGAATTAGAAAATCTATAATTAATTAAATTCAAAAATAATAATTCCAAATTTTACTATATTTAATTTTTAAAAATCGATATAAATACATATAGTATATATTAAATAAATATTAAAGTAATTATTTTATTAATAATTTAAATGTATCTTATATAAATAAGACGAAAACAGTTTTACACTATTAAAATTAATGATATTTCTGGTCTTAAAAAGTATTTATTGATTGTACGTAAAGTTCTCACAACAGAAAAATAAATAGATGTAGTAAATTTTACGGATTTTTTAACTTATGGAAAAAATTAAATGACGATTTAATACGTTTTATTGACCATGTCTATTGTATTTTTTTTTATAAATACGTATGAAATATAAAACAAAAATTCTTTAAAAATTATTAATAACCTTTATTTCTTTACTTGAATAAACTAGTTTTAACTGTTGGGTGTATATATCGTTCGATTTGTTTGTGTCCTTAATAGAGAGATTATACAGTAATTTAAAAAAAATTCATTAGTGTAATGTAAAATATTATAAAATCAATAATAAAGTTTTTCAATATTGATTATTATCACAACTATTTATGTTATACTATATTATATTGTTATTGCATTATGTAAAAAGAAAATAGGGAGCTCAGTGGTAGAGAGTTGCCATGCCGAAAATCCTGGTTCAAATCCCGCTGCAGGCAGTACTTTTGTTTAGTCTGTTTGCAGTGGTAGATGGATTACGTAGGATCTAGGAATCTCCTAAGGCTAACCCAGCCTCTATAAATTGGGTACCCAAAATAAGGGGGAAAATCTGGCGGTTTAGGGTGATCTAGGACAAATCACCTTCCTGCACAACCGATGTCCATGAAACAGTACTGTCTCTACCATGTACTGAACCCCGGAAAGTGGTACAGGTTTTTTTTTATTATGTAAAAAACGGGAAACACTATATTGTATTATATTCAATGTGTATAATACAGTAATAATCCAATCAACAAGATTAAACTTTATTGCATGATAACAAACATTGTTATACCAATTTTTTATAGTCCAAATATAAACATATTATACTATCCATTTTCTTTTCCAGATTTGCCTCCTGATTGTTACTGCTGCTTTAAACTTAGACCTAGATCTGTTTCGCAACGTGAACGTGCTTAGTAATCAAGTATGGCAATATTATAAAAAAGGAAATCACTAAAGTCCAACCAACAAAGCTTATGTGAAGAAAAAAATATATCTTTATTTATTAGAAATGTTTCCAATACCACCGAAAATACTAGCTAAAATCTACGAACATTGCATACTGAAGCTCCTATCCAATCTGGTCCTAGTTACAATTATATTGAACACATTATTGTTATTTTTATAAATTATCGATATAAGTGTATGTAAAAATTGTAAATAAATGTTTATATAAGTTTTTGTAATATTCTTCATTAAGTACCTTGGAAATGAGGAACATTAGAAATTAAAATTATTTATTGTTATTTTTATTTTGTAATTTGAAAAGTGGTTTGTTTGTTGTTTTATCAACAAGAAGAAATGATGATTCGAACAAGGTTTACTTCTGAACTTGACCTCGTTTTTATTTCATCTCGAGACATTCAGCTATCTGTCTCTAAATTAAGCAATGCCAACGCTGATTGCAATGAGCATAAAATAGTGACTATGTTACAAATAACTCGCAACAGAATAAATTAATTATATGCAACTTTGATTATTCTGCAAACGAAATTTCAACGTTTAAAAGTAGATAACTTATAATACAAATTTTATTTTATTTTTTGAATATATTTTTTTTCATATTTAAATATCATGGATTTCCACATGGATTGTGTATGCATAATAGAGCCATTTCTTTCCTTTCTGATCAATGTTGGGAAATGTTAAAGAGAATTTGACAAGTGATTGATATTTTTAATTAACTCTTTATTTTCTCTTCTTACTTATGACCTCAACAGGTGAAAGTATTTTGAATATACAAAAACGATCTGCAATTTTCTTATATAAGACAAAAGAAAACGTATACTTTTTTTTTACATTTTGATTTGCTTTTCCTCTTATATCTCGTGACAGATTAAATTGACTATAGCGGTTTAAATGAGTTCTGAATGCTTAATTTGAAAAGTGGTTTGTTTGTTGTTTTATCAACAAGAAGAAATGATGATTCGAACAAGGTTTACTTCTGAACTTGACTCATTTTTATTTCATCTCGAGACATTCAGCTATCTGTCTCTAAATTAAGCAACACCAACGCTGATTGCAATGAGCATAAAATAGTGACTACTGTACAAATAACTCGCAACAGAATAAATTAATAATATGCAACTTTGATTATTCTGCAAACGAAATTTCAACGTTTAAAAGTAGATAACTTATAATACAAATTTTATTTAATTTTTTTACTTTATTTTTTTCATATTTAAATATCATGGATTTCCACATGGACTGTGTATGCATAATAGTGCCATACTAGTGATTGATATTTTTAATTAACTTTTTATTTTCTCTTCTTACTTATGACCTCAACAGGTGAAAGTATTTTGAATATACAAAAACGATCTGCAATTTTCTTATATAAGACATAAGAAAACGTATACTTTTTTTTACAAATGAGTTCTGAATGCTTAGTTAGAATAACAGGAAAAAAACGTGAATATTTTCATAATTATTATTCGATTTTTAAACCTCATATGATATCAAACATAATTATACCCCATTTATATTAGGTTTAATACTAACTCAACGGAATGTTAAAAAAATTGCTTTAGTTTCCTCGAAAAGGTCGAACGTCTAAGAAATGGAGCATAATAAGAAGAATCTGAGGTGTAATGTTTGTGCGAAGTGAAACATTTTTCGAGTGTAAAAAGTATCGAAAAGAAAGAATGACCATGAATATCGAAACTTCTCTTCCGTACAAAAAAAACACAATGAAAATACTGACTTTCTTGGAATGTACTTAATTAATTGAGGCAATTTAAAAAGAACATTCCTGCTAATGCTAAAAAACAGTCCAATGCAATTTAAAAATTCGAATAGAAATGCCCGGAAAAAAGTCAATATAACAATAGTATTAAATTTATTAGAGATATTTCAACAAATCGGTTAATTTCCTAAGTAACATTTTAATACTATATCATATAAACAACAACGGAAATACTCCTTATAGGCCTAATGGCGGATCAATCCCCAAATTATATAAGTGTAGATTTAATTGTACAAGAGAGGTGCCTCGATATTATTCTAGAAATTGATGTTCAGCTTAGTACCTATTTTGTACTCCTATAGTGTGCCTTCTAAAGCATGAGTAATCACTAAGTGACTGACATATTGAGTATTTTGCATTAAATAAAATTGTGATTTTTTTTTTATAGTTATAAAAACATTTACAGTTTACAAAAGAAAAACTGCTTTTTCTGTATTAACATAACACACCTTAAATAGAAATATTTGAATAAGATGTAGATTGTTTTCAAATAGATACATTCTATTTTTTCTATTTAAATTTTTAAACAGTGCTATATTTCGTGAAAAGGCTTAAATAAGGATTTGCGATTTGCCAATTTTTTAAAATATTTAACAGATCAAGCACGATAAATGATTAAACTACCAACAATAGTTTATCAATCTGTTACTAGGCAAAGTCATTAAAATAAAACTTTTTATGTTTTATGAATCATCAAATCCATTAATAAGATCGCTGAGTAATTTAAAATCTCAAATCGCTACACAAATCTTTTCCGTAATAATTCCAAGAAAGAGCAATTCGGCTCAGCTGTCCTCAATAGTTAACTGTGTCAAAACAAAATATAAATTCCAAGATCTGAAGTGATTAAAATTATGATGTTATTAAAAAAGTTCAATATATTATATCATCCAACTTGGATGAACATAAAAAATGGTTTAGTCGACATGATCGGAAACAGCTGATCCCGATTAACGGCTCAGATTTAATGACAGATTAACAAGGATCTGCCAATGATGGCCGCTAATCCCGTGATTGACACTGGCAAACCACTCATTATCAATTTCATCGAAACATTGTCAAGAAATCGCATGTAAATGTAATGTTGTGAGTTTGACAAGAATCTGGTTCAGATATGTCCGCTTATTGTAATCTGGATTTGTCGGTATTTTCCGCATTGCTGGTTCCTCTAATCTATATGAAACGTTTTAATATAACCTCATTAATTTGATATTCCTGACAAAAGGAGTCCGAAATGTATGGGTATTTTTTTTCAAATCTAAGGAGAGTAGACAATAAATTACACAAAATAAGGTAGACTTATTTTATTGGGACTGGGCACAGAGTTGCAATTGGTCCCTCTGCCCCAAGGATGACCTATAACTAAATAAATAAATAAGTCTATCTTATTTCGTCTAATTTATTCACTGCACCCCCTGAAAATTTGACATTCTTCTTAGAACTATACAGTCTACTTTTTCATATTTATTTCAACTTTTTTTTATCGCAACTTGTAGATATATAAAAACCGAACATTAAATATGATTCTGTTTGGTAGAATTGAATTTATTAACAAGATATACTGAATATGTATTGGGTCTAAAAAAGGATTCTGAAGGGTTTAGTATCAGAAACTACTAAAAGATTTTAGATTCCACACATTCACTTAATTGCTCACTCATCTTCTCAAAATGGTTGAACAGAAGATGAAGGATATTGAAAATCTCATAATAATAAAAGAAAACGTTCCTAATAACCATTTAAATGGAACATGGAAACAATGTCAATAAAAAAATATACTGAAATATATTTAATATTGCCAATATTAATATTAATAATTTGATATGACTTAATATACTTTATAATTTATTATAAGGGATATATTAAGAACAAGTTTAAAGTATTTTATCCAAAAAAGTTATATGAAAGAACTTGAAATTCATGTAAAATAATTTAGGGTATCAGGGTTATAAAAACCTTTTATTTGTCAATCAAATATGCAGAAGAATATTTTAATGATATTAATTTACACGGAACTCACGTGTATGAGACATGAGATGTCCTCTACATTTGTTAAAAAGTCTTGAGAATGTGAAGAATACATTTGTTGAAATCCAAAAATGATCACATTGTCAAATTAATAGTAATAAAAAAAGTATCTCCCGATTTATTAATTATTTATATTGATTTAAAATATTAATGGATTATTCATTAATCTCATTGGAACTTTTGATTTTCAAGTTTTATTTTTTTGGAAAAATGTATGCAATTTGATTTTATTAAATTCATCTAGTTCATTTGTTTAATTTTGAAGTTTTAGAAAACTAGAAAAAATAAGTTAGAAGAATGATTGGTTTTTTTGTCGAGGGGAGACGATGAACAAAGAAATACATCTTTCCATATTACCAATAAAACTAAAATGTTTTCTAATCGTATTGCAAGTATACAATATTTAATATTTTAGTTAAATAAACTTAAAGCAAAGCAGAAATGGTAAACACTGCACAAAGTGGAATCTAAAAAGTACCCAAGGGTAATAAAAGGTGGACATTGGACCCTTTTGTATGTGCTTGTAGCGATTAATATATAAATATATTTATGAATATCTATTATACATAGATTAAAATTTTATAAAGATATTACTAAACTTTCCCCAGCAAAATTCACCAATAGAATTTTTGTCTACATACCAAAAGTCATGTCAACAACACCTTGGAGTAGTAAAATAAATATAAATTTTCAAAAAGCGAAATGGAGCCAAGTGATGGACAAAATTTTGTTCGAAAAACAAGATGGTACGTAATTTCATTGGCGGAAGGAAGTATGGAATTCATAAGTTATAAATGTATATACATATATCTCTCAGAGAGCAAAAACATATTATTCTGGCATATTTCCAGCAAAAATACCTACCATTAGACTTGGCTGAATTAAGATAGGTATAATCAAAACCAAATAACAAATATTTTGAGGTTGTGGTGATAATAATTTTAAGTTTCCAATACTCTATTTCATTATTATACAACCCACTCCATTAACAGAAACAAACACTTAAGATATGTGAATGTCATGTCATGAAATCAATAAAGAAGGTTAGTAAACAGATATATATATTTTTTTTCTCTAGACGTGCTCTTATTTGAACTCTAAACGTCATCATTTACAAACATCATACTAAAAAAAAAGTAGTCAGATTTTGTGGCATAGGAAGAGGTGTCTTAATAACATTTAGTAACTTCTAAAAATTATTAAATTTTTACAATAAATATTTAGCCTGAATATAAAACCCAAATAACAAATATTGGGAGTGCGGGTTTTGATGCCCTATTGTATTTCCTTTTTTTTTTTTTCTTTTTTTTAGTATACAATATCGCTATATGTTTCTATTATGTCTTATTATGCAACGCATGAAAGTAACAGAAATTAACCCACGAGATATGGGAATATTAGGAACAAATAAAGAAGGCTAGTAAAGCATTGATAATGGTTGAATGAATTATCGTGTTATCCATCTGGATATTATATTTTAGTCAATCTACTTTAAATCGATCTATCAGAATTAATTTTGTCGTTGGATGTTTTATTTATTATATATAATTTTTTTCACCAGACGTTGTCTTATTTGAGCTCGAAACTGATCAAATTAAAATGAATTCACAGAACTTTTTTTTAAAAGGCATTTTTATTGTACATTTATGTAAATTTATTTCAAACCAACCAGTAACATCATTAACAAGCACCATACTAAAAAAAAATTATCTGATTTTTAATCGTTACGTAACTATCATGATATTTAGTAAATTTTAAATATAGCCTAAATACCATTACCCCTCCTGCTAGGTCAATGGATCAAAGATATAGCGTTAATCATAATCACAGCTGCAATGCAACCCGAAATAGATATTTCTGGCAAATCATTTTTTAACTAGGAGCTTCAAACAAACATCGATTTTGATAGATACTATCAATAAATAACATTACACTTCTTTCAAGAACAAAAAGAATATTAGAAATATACATAGTTGAATTCAATGTTGAATATTTAAGTATCATAACTTTATTGTCAAATATGATAATTGCATCATATCAACGCACGGGAATTACAAATTCAATTCCCGATTTATTAATTTCATATTTCAGTATGAAATTATTAATCAATCTTTCAGAGATCAAGTAGACAGACTAAATTTTAAAAAAATATTTTTTTTGGAAAAAATAATTAATTTATATATTAGAATGCAAATGGAAAAAACCACAAGCAGAGCCTTATGCTTCAAATTTTTTATGTAAAATACAAACACTTATCAGTCGACGTTTCGCCTATTCAGGCATTATCAAGACACAATAAAAAGTAAGTTCAATCACATCTCAAAACAGAAGTGCAATACATCCCAACGAATAATCGCTCAAAAAGGCTCATAATCCGGGAACGCACCTCCACCCTAAGACGTTCAACCCAAAACTGAAAAGCAGGTGATATGCAAACAGCTGGGAAGGTTATAGAATCAGCTGATCACCAACATACATCAAATAATGTTACCCATACAATTTTCTACATATTACCAAAATTAGCAAGATTTAACTTTTAAAATATTCAATGCTTCAGAATAAAATTGGTTTAAATTTCTACAATCTGTTTTAAAATTAACTGCACTGTCAATCTTATGCGCAATCTGCATCGCCTCGAACATTTTTCTTCTAGAGCTATCTCAACAATAATTAATTTATCTCAACTATAAACTGAGTTTGGAGTCCCATTGTCCAATACATCTCGTCCGTTAATCGTACTCAAAAATAAAAATGATAATGTCTACGATATAACCGCATATATGTCAAGATAAATGACTCTGACTAATGTCCAACTTGCAAATAGCTAATGACAAAGAAAGGTTCTAAAGTCGTATTGTATTAGGCTTAGATCTTACACATTGTAAAATTATGTAAATAAATATGGAGGATGAGAAAAAAAAAAAAAAACAATATGCGAAAAATCTTCTTACTAGGAACTTTAAATTTAAGGTATCTTAGTATCTATATGGATCCCAAGCATACATAAAACAAAGAGAAATATTTTTTGGAGATTTATATGTGAGCCAAAATATTATTTATTATAATATATTACTATTAACAAACATAATTGTTTAAAACTAAATAAACAAAACTGTATAACCGATATAACCAATTCTATAAACAAGAGCAGGAGAAACCAAGGTATAGGGCTCACTGACCTAGAGAGCTGTACGGAATAACCCAATGCAACCCAAATAGGAAACAGTAAAAAAAACAATAGAGTAACTGATAAATACGTTGATTAAAAAAAAAATTATTTTTAGACTTATTTTAACAAAATCGAGAGTATCAGAATGCACATTGGTTATTTCAATTGTGATTACTAAGATGTCATAACTGTATTGTCTACCTCTAATAATGCATTGTCAGCGCAGCTCACATTGATTTACATTTAATTTAAATGAATATTTAATATTTGTCCTTGAAAACTAGTTTTCGTTATATTAACTATATATTTATAATATAGAGATAATGAAAAATGCCTATAATTCATGATTTTCATATTTGTTTTATGCCTCTGTGATCGAATACTGTGAACAATATAAACAGTGAGTGGCCTGTGGTGGTTACCATGACAACCTACTATGCCAGTGACCGTGGGTTCTTAGCCCTGAACTAGGGTTGGGCCATAGTCGCTGGTTACTAGTTCATGTCTATCGATAGTGTCGACCTATCGATAGTTGGGATTTTTTTACCTTCAAGTTTTGAAACTCTCGGAATTATTCTGATCTGTCTCTGTCCACTTTCGAATTATTTTGAAATTGAACTCGGAGTTCCTATAGCTCAAGGGTTTTCTTCTACATAACTTTGATAAAGAATAAACCCTACCGCACCATGAACGTGTTATTATTTAATTCTCCGAAATTACTAATTACATTATGTTGGTTAGTACACGTAGTCTCACACTTGTGCAAACAAACCAAATTCGCGGTATGGAGCATTGACTCTTCTAGAATTTTATAACCATAACGTCTTCTTTAATTAGAGATCTTTTTCTACAATTCTTAAATGTTCAACTAGAAATGCAGTTTTTCTTTCAGGAAATGTGTGGCTCAAGGAGCACACTTGACTCTTGATATTAACTATTTCGTTATATTTCTTTTCTTAAGATTTGATTTGTTCATTGTCATTGTAAACATGCAAAATTTTTTAAAAATTCAAATAACGTAGTTTTTTTCCTCATCTTTATTATATAATCTTATAATTTATAATCCTGCAACTTTCAGATAGTAGGTAGGTAATTGAATTTAATTAAATTAGTTGAAATTCTTTATTGAATAGGTTTGGAAAAAAAAGAAGCAGCTATCGGAAAACTATCGATAGTTTCAGCCGATGGTATCGGCCTATCGATAGTGCCAACTATCGACTATCGCGCAACCCTACCCTGAACGGGGCCTTTTAAAATGGAGTATACTTAGTACCGAGCCTGTTCGATTTCAGGAAACTCGTTAAAAGTCCCTATCCTAATTAAACCTGGTAGGAAAAATTAGGGACTCCCACTGTAGCATCGTCCGATTATCCATAGCAGCATAAACTGACGTTAAACAAATAAACAGAATAAAAACATGAAAATGCGTTTGTTGATTAATTTTAGTAACGTGCTATCAAAAACACCTCAGAAGAAGTAGCTAAGAAATTAAAATTGTTTCACACAAGTACGATGTTTGTCTATTTATTAACGTCACTTTATGCTGCTATGGCAAATCGGACGATGATATAGTGGTAGCTCTAAATTTTGCCAGGTTTAATTAGCGATTTTTAACGAGTACCTGACATAGTACAGGCTCGGGACTCCCGTTTAACGTCCCTTCTGAAGGACGGCATAACCAAGGATTTTTTACTCCCATTAAAAAATCCTAGGGCCACATGCCGGACTACGAACCCGCAAAATTGGCTTAGTAGTTTGTTGTACTAACCACTAGACCACAGGTCGCCCATATACATGTACTGTTCTGTATTTGAGTATAGAAAAATGTGTACAAAAAGTACTTTTAAGACATATTTGAGTACATAAAGTTGTATAAGAAGTACACTTGAAGTATCTGGTACGAGGCCTACTTCCTGAGCGGATGTACGTGATCCCTGCCATTTTCGTTATCCAAGACAAGAGCTGTATCCTCTTTCCGACGTACTATCTACACTCTTCAGTCTGTATAAAAAGTTTATGGTTTAATTTCTCTTGGTCAATTGCCTACTGGGGACGACGAAGAACGGGAACCATGATCAAGACACTATTGGTGAGTGCATAATATTATTACAAATAATAAAAGGTTTGAGGTTCTTGGTGTTACCTATTGTAAACATTTTATTGACTAATATTGGCAAAAGAAGATTCCTTAAGAAATTACATGAAAAAAGCATCCCACTCTTTTTTACAATAAAATGAATTTTTCAATTCTACCTTAAACTTATTGACAATTATTTTCTACGTTATAGTTATGTTTCATATTAAAACAAGTGATTTAGTTTTTGAAAGTATATATATATATATATATATATATATATATATATATATATATATATATATATATATATATTGTTTTTTAAATATACGAAACTTCCCAGTTGATCATACCAGTAGTCATATGCATGTCTCTACAACTACAGAGTCTTCGGATATGAAAAATTGCTAATTCAGAAGAAGCAAACAAGACAAGACTTATTAAATGGTTGTATTATCTGCGCAAAGTTTCAATTTAATTCTAATTAATTCTATTTAATTAATTCGGTTTTGAAGTGACCGAAAATCGAGTTCACAGTTTCAGTTATAAACATACAGACGAATCTAATAAAAGTGTATAAAATATTGACTGATATTGGTAAAAATAGACTCATTATGAAAAAAATCTTTTAAAAAATCACCCTCCCTTTTTTTATTTTTTTGTTCATGACTCAATTCATATCTTAAACTTATTGAAATTAATTTTATTATTATTATTATTAGCTATCAGGCATTTGCTTGAAATGGAGTTAAAATATAAGAAATAATTCCGTTTCAAGCAAAAGAATACAAGAACCACACGATTCCGCTATGCTTAATACAATTAACTCATTCTGGACAAAATTAGACTTAAACACTTATTCACCTGTGCTACAGATTTATGCCATTTCTGAGCATATGATTGATATTATTTAATTTTTTATTTTTTTTGCCAGATTCTTCTTCTTTTCGGAGTAGTTGCAGTTTTCTCATGTGGCCAACAATGTCGCACGATGAGCTGCAACCAGATATGTACGACTACTGCCTCCAACCCAACAACACATTACTCGTATTCCCGCCCGCCAAAGTACGTCATAAGGTACAGAAAGCGCAGTACTCCATACTGTCTGCCATACTTTCTACAATCCTACAGCCTACCATCCTGCAAGTCATGTCAGCAAACCCCGTGTTTCATAAGAAAATGAATCTCATAACTTATAATATAACTTATTTAAATTATATAAATTAATAAATTATGTGTTACACAGTAAATAAAAGAAATGCAAAACATAAATGAGTATTAAGAATGTTTAAGCCCTATTTACCCATTCAGATGTGTACGTAATATAGAATATTTTAAAATGGCATTGGTTTGATCTTTTAGAAACTTTGTTTTGTCTACGGTACCAAATTAACACGGAAATATAATCTCGAAAAAGTCACTATTAAATCGAATACAAAAATAATAATGATAAAGACTAACAAGAAATATTTTATATTCCTTTATATTCAATCCAGGACGAGGAATTGCTGCCTGCCTGACATTTATAACGTAATAATCTAACGTTTGAACAGAAAACGAATTTAGACATACACCATAGGGATTTCATAATTATAATTTTCTTTTTTTTAAATGCGTCAAAGAAGATAGTTCAAAACAAGATCAAGCGAGGATGATTGCAATAATATGCCACTAACTTATTGACCTACATAAAAGAAAGAACTATTCTTATATTCGTACTCACCTAAGATTATAATATGTAATGTATATTAGTCATCGGGAAGTAGGAAATAAAACGAATGAACAAAAAAGATTTAATGCCGAGAGACCTTCTTTGATCACTAGTGGAATCAAGAATTATTTATTCCCTATTTTAGTTGTGTTTTTTTTAAGCCAACAGATATACATACGGGATATTTGGTCGAGATCACACTTAACCAATCATACATAAGGAGAATCTGTATGGTATAACAAATTCAAACAATTTGCTGAAAGCGAGTTAATAAAAAAACGAATAAAATAAATCTATGTACAATTGGTTAATAAAATACAAAAAAATCGAAAAGGCTGCAAACGAAATAGGGTTCAAAGCAAATAAGGAAAAGACAAAATATACGATATCGTCCAAGAAAAGCACGACAGGTGGATCTCTGATATGTTCTTTCTTTCTTTCTGTCAGCCAACGCCCGTTCGTGGCCTTTCGGTCATCCGACGACGTGCCGCCCAGTACAAACAAGCTCGTCCTTCCACCGTTGCCTCACAAGTGACGTCCCTAAGGCCATCGCATCAGTCATGTCCAGTTGTCATTTGAAAAGTTGCTACTGCTACGTCTCTCGGAAGGTCCCATGGTATGTTTGATTTTGCTACGCCTTCTCAGTGCTTTCCCTCTTGGTTTCATCTCTGATATGTGGAGGAGGTAGCTTCGAATAAATTACCAACTTCAAGTGCCTCGGCACGACAGTATAGAAAAAAACAAAATAGAAAAAGAAATAAAATTGAGGATTCAGTATGGCAACAAATACTACTGGGCTTTCTAGAAAAGTCTTCTAAATCGAAATATATCTCGAAAGATCAACGTGCTTGTTTATAAGGGCGTTCTCCGATCAGTAGTGACATAAGATAGTGAGACGTAGAACCTTAAAAAACGACAAGAGTTTTCATTAATGCTTGGGACAGGGAAATCCTGAGAAAAATACATGGCCCAACCAAAGTCGAAAATATATACAGGATAAAAACCAATAAAGAACTTGGAGACCTGTATAAAAACCCCGATTTAGTCTCATTTATTAAAACAGGGAGAATAAAATAGTTGGATCATGTGCATCCAATGGATCATGCAAGCCTAACCAGGAAGATAACCGAGGGACGCCCGGACGGTAGAAGAGGAAGATGTAGATCTAGCCTACGGTGGCACGAAGATGTCGAGGCTGACCAACAACTCCTGGGAGTGCTAAGATGGAGAAGAGCTGCAGAGGATCGCTCTGAGTGGAGGAGCATTGTTGAAGAAGCCAGGGTCCTTAAAGGGCTATTGTGCCATAGAGATAGAGATAGAAATGTTAATAAAATAACAGTTATGTATGCATAGAATAATATTTTTAAACAATTAAAATAAGAAATATGGCCCTACAGCATAAAGTGCTATACGTCCAGTACATGCTACTGTCTCTAAACCAACGGTTGTACATAAGAGTAAATTTGGCCGGCTGAGCCAACACATTCATACTCGACCGACCTTACCGAAGAAGAATCTGTAACTAAATATCCTAACAAGAACACCCCTATTTAGCGTTAAATTCAAACAATTTGCAGAAAGAACGCTAATATATATTTATCCTCGATATAGACATCACAAGGTTACAAGGATTTGAATCACGCCAGACAACGATATTGCTTGCGTTTCAAGATCACTAACCCTCAACAAAGGTCACTGATATAGTCAGATTGAAATCCGAGAGCAACGTTAGTACGAAACATCAAAATATACTAAAAAAATCAGATACCTCAGATCCAAGTTCACATTTCTTGCATTGTAAAACTCATATAACGGCCCAAATAAGCTCAAATGTATATATATATATATATATATATATATATATATATATATATATATATATGAGCTTATTTGGGCCATTAGCTTATAATCCAGTTAGCGACGGAATTAACTTCAACTATGCAAAATTTAAATTTTAGTAGCATAAAATTGTTTTAGTCTATTATGAATCTGGACATTCAATAATTGATTACACGGTTGGATTCTGAGAATTAATATGTGAGAAAAAAAAATACTCAATAAATGAAAAATATTATTTAAAAACGATTAGCGAGATAAGAAAAATCAAACTTAAGGAATTATGCTTGGATGATTTTAAATGAAAATGAATCTGCCATGCAGTCGAAAATGTTATTAAGAAATAATCAATAAAAGCCAAAAGTCTATGCGAATGAACAGCTCAACTGAGAATGATATAGAAATTAGTCAGAATGTAGTTGATGAATGTGAAAAAAAACCTGGAAGACCTAAAAGAAATTCTTGATCCGTCATTGGATGGAAATTATGAATTTTAAGGTTTACAGTTGGAACTGAGGCCTATACGTCCTAGATTTCAATACTATAAAAAAACAAACATACTGTTAAATTAGTCAGAGACGAAATAGCCAACTTATTCAGCGATGATCCAGATCTGGATGAAGTGAAACACAAAGATTGTCGCCTTGGAAGAGGAGACTAATAAGCAAGATAGAACAATTAACTCACAATAGTAGAATTTAAAAAAAATATTTAAACAAACCTGAAAATTTTCCATTTAAATTAAAGACCAGACAGATGAATTAATTGTTTTAAATTCTCAATAAATAAGGATTAAGAGGCTATGTAGACATCTAGACTAATTACTCACAAGCGTATTCCTTGTTTAAAATCATTTCTTATCATATAATGGCTATTTAACTGCTTTCGTGGTTAAGCTATTGGAATAATATTTATTATTAAAGAGACAATAAAATTAGGATCACATAAAAATTTATTTTTCCTTCAAAACTCGTTAAATGCTGCATAAATATAGTTTTATTCACTGAGTCTTAAAATCAGGCGAAATATAAATATGTGGGATATTTTTATGTGGTATAAAAGATGGATTAAACATTATTTCTTTACTAAAAACATAAAAATGCTTTATAAACAGTAATTTACTGGCATTTCTAGTACTTTATCGACGATTTCATTTTATTTCCCTAAAAAAGTTTTATTTTGCATTTTATTTCAGGATGTGGTATTTATTTTTTTTTAATTTTCCGTTATTCTACGTAATCATTGTGGTCCTATATAATTAATTGTAATATATAAATTCTTTGCAGGTCGATTTTATAATTTAAATTGTAGCAATTAAATTTCTAGAATATTAGTTAAATATCGGAGCATTGTCGTTGTCTTCAGAAAATGATTAGTAATCACTCTGTAATGCTTATTTTTATATTGCATAATAATTGAATTATGAAATAATACTATTTCCTTAGTTTTACGAGTTTATATTCGCTTTTTGATGTGAATAAAATATTAAGACCTATTAATGAATTTGGAACATTTTATTTTATTTTATTTCTATAATTTAGTAAGTGTAAAATATTTTTATTTTATTTACTTGCACTTACTCAATTAATTAATTGCCAAATGAACCAGTGATAAAAAATTGACATTAATCATACTACTATGGTTGAATCTTTTTTATATGTTTGATACATCATATTTATTAAACTTTAACGTATCCATGATAAGAAATAATCTTAAACAACGAGCAAAGCTATTAAACAATTAAGAAAAAACAATAATTCATCTATTTGCGCATGTGCAGAACTTGTTTTACTCTTAAAAATGGAAATTGATTTCAATATATCAAATTTTTTAATTTAATTTTTACTCCTGATTAGGTCCTAAAATTTAATAAGGTATCTTTCAACAAAAATAAGATTGTCTTATCGAAATAACAGTAAATAAATAACTCTAGTGACTCAAATAAGTGTTAACGAAATGTAGTTCTTTTCTTTTTAATTCGTAAAAAAGAAGATGGCCATGTGACCTTCTTAGTTGAACATGCGATTTGAGTACTACCAGTGGGTAGTTTCTCTACTTGTCATTATATCATGTCATTATGTATCACATAGCCTATTTACTTGTTATATTATTGTAATATAGTTGTAAATATCAATAAATAAATAATAATAAAAAAATCGTAAAAAAAATTGATATTGATATTGATGCTGGAATTTGAACTAATTGTGAAAACGGCAATCTAAGTAGTGAATAAATATAACCCTGTTATTAGAAAGTAACCAAATCAGTTTTATAGAGCAAAATGAAATGTAGTTGATTCCGAAGAAGATAGTTCAAAAACTTGAAGAAAAATCAACAAACACTTTACTACATATAACAAATAATTAAACTTTGAAGTGTTCTGACTCACCCCGTCTGACGTAAACAGCGCCACCATCTGAAAATAATATAATCATTAGTCATATGCAGTTAAAAATTGGGAAAAAAATTTAAATAAAATGGTACAGGAATAAATTAGTATAATGTATTGAAAACAATTTTTTACTTTCAAATTTTGGGATTCATCAGGACGAATTTTATATTATTTTACAATAATTAAATATATCGATCTCATTTGTTTTCATTTAAATGCAATATCATTATTAGCATGTCACAATTAGTTATAGTTTGATATGTACATATATGTATGAGTTATCTATATGTAAATAGACTGTAGACCAAGCAGTAACTAAGGTTTTTTGACACTAGTTTGTAAACGTACATATCGTCATGTTTACAATAACGTCATCACGTATATACATATATGAGAGGAAAGAGAAAAGCCTTTCAAAGTGACCCTCACCTTGTCGTCTTCATTTCTCCGATAATAGTGATTAAAAAAGAAATGGCTAAAAAAATACGTGACGTCACGTTAGTTACCGCAACAGATAAAAAAATAAATTAAATTTATTAATTACCATAGTACATTTTTGAAATAGTTAAAACAATTGATTTTATGAAACTAACCTCTAACTGATTCAGTATAGCCCGTAAAGTAGTTTACTAATTATCCTACCAGTCAGAAAAAAAACTTTTTTAGTAAGTAGAACTGTTTATTAGTGTTTCAACGTTTCTACCCACATTGCAGGTCTTCTTCAGGGCTAAATATACAAAATACATATAAATTAAAATTATGATTGTAAAGAATAAAAATACATATAATCATCTAATAAAATATAATAAAAATGGGGTACCCTTTAGGTAGATATAAAAAAAACGTAGGGAATAGTTATAGAGAATTATCGAATATGTAATAAAGAATAACATGCCATAGATGTTATATAATATTAAATATTACATAAACTTACAAGAGTAAGGATTGAATTAAATAATAACAAAGAGGTACTATTTAAAAACCAAAATATTAAAAAATGAAAATTTAAAAAAACAAGGAAACGTAGGCTATTAAGTAAACAGTTCTCCTTACTAAAGAAAATTTTTTCTGATCTCCACCCGGACTATTTTCTTCCTCATACATATAAGACCAAATAATATTATTCAAGATACTTTATCCGTAGTTTACAAATTATAAGGTAATTATTCCATTGCTTGTAGCTTTTGATAGCGGCCATTTTAGTGACGTCAGTGTTACGTCGACACGATCTACAGCACGCTCTTGTATGCATCGGCGGTTTCCCCCACCATTTCTCCTCCTTTCCCATAGTTTTTGTTATTAATTGTAATTATTGAGATCACAAATATAGAAAGGATATGGTGATTCCTGGGTAGAGGCAGAGAGATTTCAAATTTTTTAATTTCTATAATAAAAAAGTAATAAATATAAATATAAGTGTAATAAAAATATAATAATAGTATTAATTGATATTAATAATATCGGTATATTTATATATAACAATTATAATTAATAATCAATTACTCTCTTAAATTGCCACGCCCAATATTTTTAATCCATTCATCAGGTGTTTCTTCTAGTTTCGACCGTAAAAGAATTTGACTAAACAGTCGAAAGTAGAATAAACACCCGATGAATGGGATTAATGTTAGTAATATTGTTAATGATATTACGAAAAAGAGCATAATGGGAAATGTATATATTTCGGTAGTGCTTTTGTGAAGAAATGAACGTCTCAACAAACATTTGTAAGTATAGCAAAAGATATAAGATAAAAAATATATATAGAATTATTATTGGTTGTTTAATGTATATATAGTCAGTGATGAAGGAGAAGGCGGAGAACGTTTATAAGTAACACTGACGTCACTAAAATGACTACTATCAAAAGCTGCAAGCAGTGGAATAATTACCAATTATACTACTTTGTATTATATATGATTATTCTGTTATATTATATATTATACAAAGGATACAAAGAATCAGTGTGGCCTTACAAATACCATAGAGCATTTAGCAATGAGGACGCGACAGTAAAAAACGGAAATCGTAAAAGCTGTTCATTGATAGTTGAGTCACCGATTCCTTTGAGAGTTTTCTGGTACAAAAAGATTTGCAAGCATTATCCTCCCATCATCTTGGACTTACGACAATATCTTCAGCGAAACTTTTAAGAACCCCAAGGACTTCCGACTATGAAGAACCTACTTGTCTTATCAATAGCCTCGTCCTTTCCTCCAAGGGACAGTCGCCTTGGGCAGAATCTGTTTTTCTCAATATGGACAGTTTTTTTCTAAAATCCAAAACCCCCCTCCCTTACTGTGGCTATGTAATGTCCTCTCTTGTATATATAAACTCGTAGTATCGGAAAAATAAGCAAAGTACTTCAAGCGATCTTCGTGAAGTGTTCAAAACAACAGACGATCAAAATGATGAAGACACTCTTTGTAAGCTACAAGTTAATGTATTTGTAATATTTGTATGTATTAACAATCTGTAATAATACTTTTGATAGTAAATCAGTGAACTATTGATATTAACCCTTAATGGAATATTATTGTATTGTTAAATCATGAGTTTTTTTGGTCTAAAACTGGGAAAATAAATAAGAAAAAAAGCAAATTAAAGAAATTGTCTGATAGTGTTTTATTTTAATTATCAATCAACAAAATAATTTACTGCATTTAGTTGCGATATTTCGGGGTAAATACAATTGAATGACTCAGGCGTAAGTTTCATACAAAGATAAGCAAATCGTACCTGGAAACTGTAGAACATTTAATTTATATATGAAGTACAATCGTATATATATATTGTACCTTGAATATATTTTCAGCACTGTTTTAATTATAATTAATCCATCGCTGAAATGTAAAAATTATGTTAACCTTAAAATACAATATTGAAATATTAATGCGTCTTTGAAATCTTAACTTAAAAGCAATAAACAATTAAAATGATGAGGACACTATAAGTTGTAATATTATAAATGTAAATGTTAAGATAAATATTAATGTATCGTGAAATGATCCATATTTATACTTCTTAACTTGAATTGTTCATATGAGGCTCATTTAATTTATATATAAATAATGTATTATAATAGTGTTTTTAAGTTCAATATCAATAAAAAAGCTGAAAAAAAACATGTAACCGCTACGACCCGTGAACGAGTCCGAGGTTTAGTACATGGTAGAGATAGTACTGTTTCATGGACAACGGTCCTGCAAGGAGGTGGCTTATATATCAATAAAAAAAATTCATAAATAAACTTAGTTGCTATGCATTATTCAAAATACTACCTGATGACGAACGCTTAAGATTTTTATGTAGAGATGACTTGTAACTAGAACTAAAATTTCTTTTATATTTTTATACAAGTAATATTGATGTAGTTTTCCATTTGAAGAAATTAAAATATTACAGCATAAAGAATCCCTCCTTATACATTCTATAAAAGCAAAAGTTATTTTTGAGAATTAAAATTTTATAAATAGAAATTTATATTTTATTTTATTTGTAACATAAATTTAAAAAAACACGTTATTGAATTATTAGTATAGTTTGAAACTGTTAAAACATTTCTCGATGGGAGTTCTAGATCTAATTTCAATTCTGGGGTCTATCTAAATCCACACATCAAAACAAGAAGTATTGCTAACAATATAAACAATTTTATAGTTACAGTCAATATATCTACAGCCGCGGTGAATAAGTGGTTAAGTCTAATTTTCTACGAAATGTGTTTCTAACTCCGTATTTAAAACCAAAAACTACGAGAATGAAACGATTCCGGTTATCTGAAAGCAGTTAACTCTCTCTGGACAAAATCCGACTTAACCACTTCTTCACCAGGCGTGTAGATATAATGTATAATAACAACAACTAATACATGTATTTTTCTTCTCTTTACTGTTTTTATTTATAGTATTCAATTTTTTTTTGTTACTAGGTTATCTTCTTATTGGGATTGATTGCCATAACTATGGCACACCATGGCTATTACGTAGCTAAGTCTTACCACTACAAACCATACGAGCACCATCATGGATACGAGCATTACCATGGACACCACCATGGATACGCGCATGGACACCATGGCCACCACTACCGCTAACATCAACAATCGCATCATAATGTTATTTTATAATTTTTAAAAAAGTTTTTAAATATTTTTTTCACTAATATTTAATTATTGTATTTATTTTTATATCTCAGTGCTAACATATACTGACTTGTATAATAGTATTTTTTAAATAAATATTTTAAAGGCTATTAAATGTATCCATATATTATTAATCAACAGACCCTCACGAATCAGGGTTAAATTTAAGATTGTGGTCCCACAAATTAGAAAACAACCTTTTGCAAAATCGGAGGCTGGGAGTTTCCATTGGTTACCGTTATACTATATTATCGGTTATCCAAGTTATATTCCTGTATCATGAAAGTCCTTCTCACCATTTTTTTGTTTGTTCTTTTAACGTCACTTTATGCTACTTTGGCTAATCGGAAGATGCTACATTGGAAGCTCTAAATTTTGCCTATCCAGCTTTAATTATGATAGGGATTTTTAACGAGTACCTGACATCCTACAGGCTAGGGACCCCCATTTAACGTCCCTTCCGAAGGACAGCATAACCAAGGATTTTTTACTCCCTTTTAAAAAATCCTAGGGTCACCTGCCGGGCTACGAACCCGCGATCTTGGGCTTAGTAGTTTGTTATGCTCCTTCCTTCTCACCAGTGCCGAATGAATGCAGGTATAATTGTAGCCTTATGGTATTATATTATTATAATAATCACAGTCACGATAAAGACAATGAGCGAGTACAGCATGCTAGGTAGTGGGGGAAAGGGTGTGGTTTTCATCAATGGAGCTGGCCCGAGGCAACTTTTGCACAGGTCGTTTTCTAAATTGTTTGGCTATTGGTCATTACCTTTCCGTTATTTAAGAAATAAACATATCTTGGAATAATTTACCTAATTCTAGACTTTATAACAGAGATGCAGTATTTAGTCTAAAAAATAGGTTATAAGTTGAGTTTAGATATAAATTATGTGAGGTTATAATGTTAGACTGGAGCGGGGTGCTCAGTACGAATTACGAGTTGAAGACATTCTGCAACAGGTAAATTATCTATTCTATGAACAGTAATAAATCAACCATGTGCGATCTGGAGAACCTCCTGGGGCCAACCCAACCTTCATAATACCATTAATTGGGGGGAAACCTGGCTGGTGAGCGATATCTCAGCCAAATTATCTCCCTGAACAACCGTTGGTTTAGACACAATAAAGCCTGAACCCAGTATTCTTCAGCAGTGGTACAGGTTTTTTTTTCTTTTTCCTTATTACTAACCCTTGATTAAACATCCAGCCCTATATCAGTAAATCGTCATGCTAATTATAAAACCTCGTTTTATGGTTACTGTTTTTAATTAATTAAAGTGAATTCCTTAATTGAATGACTGGCACAATCGTGGAAAAATATTTTTGTTTTATTTTAAGTGGTATTTGAAATAAAAAAAGTCTATTTAAATTAATTTAATTCTGACCACCAACTTTACAAGATGGAATGGAAAAGGTTTTATAATAAAAACCAGTTCCACTCAAACTCATGAAGAGTCTCAGTACGTTATAGCGACTGTACTGTTCCTAAGACACGGAGGTGATTGGTCCTAGTTCAAGCTCAGCGTTGTTTCCCTATTTTGGGTACCCGCTTTATAGAGACTGGGTAATATCCGGAGGGTCCCAGATCCCAAAGGATATATTACCAGCTGAAAACAGACTAAATAAAATATGACAAGACGCTGCTTAATAAACCTGGTATATGGCTTCTGACCAAATTAAAAAAAATATACGTTATATAAGTATCTTCAATCTTACTCAATCCATTCGACCTCAAAAAATATCAGAGTTGATAATCATTTATAAGAAGGCCCAACGTTAGCCAGCTAGAGGCGTTTCAATTTAAAAAGAAAAATAGAGGGTGGCGAGAACTTAAGTAGAGGATGAAAAATTGCCCCCAGAGGGTCTGAGCCTTGGGATTATAGAGGACTCTTGATTAAGGAGTTATCAACGAGGCGGGGGGAGAATTCTCTGATGTGTGCCGGACCAATGGAGCGTCGCCTTCCAGCGGTCGGCCAATCGGAGGCTCTAAGGATTTGACGTCAACCAATGGGATTAGAGCTTTCCGTTTTAATTAAATACCAACAGTTACATTTAATGAGATACGATCAAAGACGGTTTATGTTTTGATAGGAATACATAAAAATAATTAATAAATTCGAATTAATCTTTTAAAGTGATTAGACTATTATTAAGCATAAAAATATTTAAAAATACAAGTTAAGCCGACAACGTATTACTGTCTTGTACTTATATTAGATTATAAATCAGCAACTCAAAAAAATCTGAAACAAAATTAAAAACTAAGTTCTAAAATTACTTAAATAAACTAAAAAAACTAAAGACTAATACAAAAAAAAATAGTCAAAGTGGATGTGTATATATAAACATTGAAATCCAAAAAATGTTTGAATGCACTTTCTCAATTACGCAATGGAAATAAATAATTTTCAGTACGAATACTATTGCCCAACAATTAAGAAGTGGGGTTTCAATGATTTTTCCATTGAATCAAATAAAAATTATCAAGAAATAGGGTGATAATGGTCAGCTATTACCGAATAAATCCAAATATAATTATAACGATATAATATAGCCTATTATAATATATGTAGTCTGTAGACTCCATAGACAATATAATCTGACAATTTAGAAAACAACCTGCGCATAAGTTACCTCGGCCCGGCCGCGCATGGAGTAGCCGCCTTTCTCCCATACTACTTAGTTTACTTCACTCGCTCTTTATTCTCATAGTGGTTATAACAGGGTATATCATTTTTTATAAGGCTACGATTATACCTGAATGCACTCGAGGCCGGTGAAGAAGGCATTGGCACTCCAAAAAACAAGCTCAAAGTGCAAGATATGCAAACATTTACAGAGTAAACGAATGATGAATTCATA
Organism: Troilus luridus; assembly: GCA_964056705.1. Taxonomy (NCBI): domain Eukaryota; kingdom Metazoa; phylum Arthropoda; class Insecta; order Hemiptera; family Pentatomidae; genus Troilus; species Troilus luridus. The sequence goes on along the minus strand of OZ057416.1, from coordinate 101,233,848 downwards.
TCAGGTGGAGAAGTAAACACTATCCAAAAAGAGAATGAAACAACGGATTTTTCAGATACAGCTCGTAAATTAATCACTGCAATACTGTCAAACATTGACTATATAGGGTACCCAAAACAAGGGGGAACATCTAGCGGTTGAACGTGACCTAGGACAAGTCACCTCCTTGCAGATCCGTTGTCCATGAAACTGTACAGTCTCTACCATCTAATGAACCCCAGACCCGTTCACGGGTTGTAGTGGTACAGGTTTTTATATATTTTCTGCACTATACAAGATACAATGTAATGACTAATGATTAATTTGGGCCAAAATATAATACAACGGTTCTCAAATATTTGGTTTATCCCAACATCTTGTCAGAAGTTTCTTAGCATGCAAATGTGTGTTTTTTCATTGCAACCAGAGTCAGCGAAAGTCAGAAACTTCGGAGAGTGTCACAATGGATTACATTCACCCGCATAACTTCAGACAGACTGCGGCGTCTTATGAGTACGAGTAGAGTAGATTAGGAATGCAACTGTTTTGTTTAAAGTGTTAATAGCTAGGTGTCTGGGTAAAAGAATTTGTTTGTTTGCTTTCTTAATTATCAATAGTCCGGTAAACAAAATGATTCCCAGAAGAAAAACACTGACTAATACACATTAACACCAAGACCGCTGTCACAGAGACCATGGTGGGGAGGAAATAAAATAATGAACATATTTCGATGAGTTCACTAAAAAACAATCTATACATTTTAGCAGTTTGTTGAACCAATATATCCGAATTTGTCTTCAGGTAGAGAGGGAGTAGATCAATAGGTAGAGTGCTGTGTTCAAAGGTCAAAGGTCCCGGTTTCAAATCCAGCTGTAAGAGATAAATTATTTAATCTGTTAACAGCCATGAATAATCCAATGGGACCTACAAATCCTCCTGGTGCTCACCCAGTGTCTATAAAGTGGGTACTCATAATTGGGATAAAAACCTAGCAGTTAAGCGCGATCTCGGACAAATCACCTCCCTGCACAACCGTAAGCTTGGAAACAATAAACTCTCTACCATGTAATGAAGACCCTAGTTATCAAATGTTCTATCCCGGAACTGAATCATCCAGAGGACAAAAATTTAACCCTTAAGGATGTTGTTCCAATTTCTGAACAGGGAGAAATTCGTTGGAGATATGTCTGACGAATAAGGAATGGAGGAATTCGTAACCCAGCTGGTTTAGTTTCCTCGTTGTCCTCTCGTGAAACCAATGCAGGTTGTTTTCGTTGCAGTGCGATGTGGATGCTATGGTTTCAAATCTGCGTAGAAAGGAGGGATGTATCATTCCTGCCCATGAACACCACACGGAGAATGGTTATTTTGGTTACAACACCCTTTCCCGAACGCCATGCTAGTGTTTCTTCCAGCTTGGAAGTTAAAACTCATAAAAAAAAATAATAAAAAATACACGTACAAGCGTTTCTATAGTCACACTTGATGGGATACTAAACAATGTTCGTTCTATTGTAGTGATAGTAATTACTATAAAATTAGAGGTCATTAAAAAAAAAAACCTGTACCACTACAACCCATGAAGGGTCTGGGGTTCAGTACATGGAAGAGACTGTACTGTTTCATGGACAACGGTTCTGCAAGGAGGTGACTTGTCCTAGGTCACGCTCGACCGCCAGATTTTTCCCCCTTATTTTGGGTACCTTGTTTTTATAATATTTTATAGAGGCTGGGTGGGCCCCAGGAGGGTCCTAGATCCTATATGATCCATCTCCCGCTGCAAACAGACTAAATAAAAATTGGCCTGCAGCGAGAATTGAACCAGGATTTCCGGCATGGCAGCTCAGTACTCTACCACTGAACCACTCCTCTCCCTAGAGGTCATTAAAAACAGTTTATTAAATATTAAACAACAGAAGTCTACTTGTTCAACTATGATTTTCTGATATAATAAAAACGGAAATTTCATCTGAAACGACGAGATATAATATGTTACATCACGTCATTGTTACACTCAGAAAATCAGTTGCACATTTGTCCATTACATCTTCTGGAGCCACATTACATCAAAATTTCGTTTTACCTGTTTATATATTTAAGGTCACTTAGGCTGCCATGGCTAATTGGACGATGCCTACTGTGGGAGTCCTAAATTTTGCCTATCCAGGTTGATTAGAATAGAGTTCTTTAACAGGTACATGGACATCATACAGGCTCGAGACCACCGTTTTACGTCCCTTCTGAAGGGATACATAACTAAGGATTTTCCACTCACTTTAAAAAATCCTAGGGCCACCTGCCGGGCTGCGAACCCGTGATATAGGGCGTAATAGGTTGTTATGCTGGTTACAGCACAGCTTGCCCCTAAGTGGTACAGGTTGTACTGTACTGAATTGACTGTACTAAGACAATGATAACAGAGGGAAGTGATTTGTCCGAAATCAAGCTCAACCGACCGGGTTTTCCCCCTATCTTTGGTACTCTATATAGGCTGGGTGAGACCTAGAGGGGTTTCCACATCCCAAAGGATCCATCAACGGCTGTTAACAGATTAAATAAATTATCCTTAAGGGATAGATTTGAAGCCGGGATTTTCGGCAGGGCAAGAAAGCAAGAAAATACATTATGAATATAAGTTATAAATAATATATTATTTATTATGTTATAGAAAATATATAAATAATAAATAAATATAACAATAATAAATAATACATAAACGTCATTTCATTTTACTGATTATATTTGCCCGGTGAATTCTGTGGAGCCACGTTACATTACTTTTTTTTTTAAATTTATTTATTGAAATTTACAACTGTATAACAGAATACATCCATTAAAATTAATTTTAAATTTAACTTATATTCAAAATATTTAAACAATGTAATATTGCCAAAGACAAATATTTTAGGAATTAAAAATGAATTACCGAACTGAGGAAATTAAAAAAATATTAAGAAACACTTCTAATATTTTTTTAATTGCTTAAGGATCAAATAAGATTTTTTATCAGTTTTTCTTTGTTCTTTCTTTGCCGAGAGAGTGAAATATAAAGCTACTTCTAAAAACACAATTGATTACAGTCGTCCTTGTGATGAAGACTAAAGCTGATGAGAACAGATTGCCGGGGAAGCGAATGAGATATAAAAGGCCGAGCCTAATCCTCTTTACGGCCGCGATGTCGGCAAAGTGTTTATTCGCTCCGGGATTACACGAGAAGAGAAGATGAAGAAGAAGAAACAGCCGGCCAGTAATAAAAGAAACAACTTTCCCGGTCTCTCTACTTAATTCTCCATCTTTAGCGGCGGCAAACCGGGGGGCAAAAATAGCCGCTGACGTAAAGAAGGAGGAGGAGAAGGATAAGAAAACTGAGCACTAAAGTAAAGCAATTCCCCGAAGAGAGGTCTTATCTCGGGGAGAGGGGAGAGGGGAGACAGTAGGCGATGCCCCGCCTGTGTGTGGCCTCTCACCGCGTCGTTCGGGGTCCAATAGCAAAAACTTACACCACAAATATAGACAAAAATGTTCTTGGGCAAAACTTCTTACTCCGATAATGGCCACTTTTATGTGTAGCTTCCATTCGATTTTCGTTCCCTCGATCTCTTAAGGGCTTAATTCCGAAGGCTATTCTACTATTCTATTGTTTTTCTTGCAGATAATAGTTTTTTTCTCTAAGAAGTCAGACTGATTCGAGCATTCAGTAGCTGTTTTGTTTGTCGTGAGTTTCTGAATGAAATCCGGCTGCGGGGTATTATCTGGTAATGATCATATATCCTGTGGCTTTTTTCAATTGATAAAAATCTATCGGTTGATTGTAATTTAAGCCTAATACCCTCTCCTCACAAGCGTCGCTGAGAAGCATCTCTCTTGTACTGATCTACAAAGTACAGAACCCAAGATCCATGGCAGGATCAATATTCACTTCCTACAACAGGGCAGTATTACAAATCCGTATTTCCTAGTATTTCACGCAGGCCATGGTTTTCAAATATCAATTTAAATAAACAGGAAATAAAAACACATTGTAGATTACCCGTATCGTTATTTGCCCCGTATCGGAATTTCGGAATCGGCCGCTTGCCAAAACTGCAATAACCGAGAAACTCTGCGCCATATTGTTATGGAATGTAAGTCATATACACCTCATAGAAAAAAAATTCTACGAGATCTTAAGAATAATAACATTTCATATAAAGAAATAATATCACTAAGCGGAAGAGATGAGCTCCATATTGAATTATCTTTTTTTTTTTTTTTTATTTAATTCAATGATATTTACAACTATAATGGTATTATATCAAGTAAATGTGCAAAAATGTAGAATATGACATGAAAACACTGAATTATCTTAAATCAATAAAAAAAATTATTTAAAACAACAATATGTAATTATTTTCTTCATTATTACCAATTAATCAAATAAATATATCTGGCTGGATGGAAGTATCCAATGCCATTAATAAAAAAAAACCCAAGATCAAACATTCTTCGTTTTCAATCTTTAGCGTTTGCTTTAGAACTAAGAAGAAAAAAACTCTACCACCACAACGCGTGAACGGGTCTGGGGTTCAGTACATGGTAGAGACTGCACTGTTTCATGGATAACGGTTGTGCAGGGAGGTGATTTGTCCTAGATCACCCTAAGAAGTGGTTTTCTTAGTGTTTTAGTGTTTTTCTATACCAATCCATTAACTCGCAACACCCTTCATATATCTATAGTCTCCTTCAATTCAAATCCTCTGTCCAACACCATAAAACAAGATCCCGCCTTTCCGATCTCTACATTCCATCCCACAGAACTAAGGCATTCGGCCGTTCCTTCCTCGCCCGCTCCAACACTGTGTGGAGCTCAATCCCTCCTTTCATCCGCCATTCATCTTCACTGGCCTCATTTAAATCCCTGCTTTTCCATCATCTCTTGGCATCCCAAAAAGATGCTCTCCAGGCTGGCCAATCTTCCGCTTGAATTAATTTGTATCGAATACTCGATCTCGTTACCTACGTGTTTTGTTTATTTTTCCAACAACAAAGAAGATACAGACTTTGTAAATACCTTATCGCATGCTATTCCATTCATTTGCTTTATTTAGCAATTCCGTTATTAACTATTATATTAATGTTATTTATTATTATTTTGTTAATATCTAACCTTTATATATATATTTTATTTTATTCATTTTTTTTCGACAATTAGTTAAAATCCTGTAAAGTCTCGTACTTTTTAATCATTTATTTTTTATTTTTCTATTTCTATTATGTTTTGTCACTCATGATTATTTCATGATTTGTATCATTATGTAGCCTCCTGGCCAGATGAATATTATGTTTATTTTACTTGCTCTTTATTGTTATTCTAAAGGGACTTGGTCCCAGAATAAAGTTTGTTTTCTATTCTATTCTAAACCGCCAGATTTCCCCCCTTATTTTGGGTACCCAATTTATAGAGGCTGGGTGAGCCCCAGGAGATTCCTTGATCCAATATGATCCATCTCCGGCCGCTAACAGACTAAGTAAAAGTCTTGCTAGCAGCGGGATTTGAACCAGGATTTTCGGTATGGCATCTCAGTGATTTACCACTGAGCAACTCCATTCCTCATTAGAACTAATAATTGATAATAAAGGGACCTACATGAAGAGCCAGATATAGTAAAAGTCATCCAGCTCAAAAGACTACGATGGTTGGGGCATGTGGGGAGGACGGACCCAACAAGAAATCCACGAAGGATGATGGATGAGGTACCGAATGAGGGGTCAAGATTAAGAGGGAGGCCCCGTCTCAGTTTGCTCGACGATGTGGAGGGTGACCTGGAGGCGATCGGAATAAACCGCTGGAGGCGCCTTGCGGCGGACAGAGGCGAATGGCGCAAGAAATTGGCAGATGCCAGGGTTCTTCAAGGACTGTAGAGCCCATTAATCAATAAATAGATAAAAAAATCATATAGTTATCTATAAGGCACAAAAACAACTTATAGTGTAATAAGTAAAATACGTTTGACGATTCACGCTGAGTTTGAAGTTTCCTTGAAACAGTTTTATCACTTTACTGAAAAGAGGTGTTTTTCACTTTCGATACGTAGCATTTATATCGTCGAATCGTTTTCAGTACAATATAAGGACCGTACTGTTACCACGTCAACTGTTGTAAAGGGAAAGATCTCACTTAACCACCAGATTTCTATTTTAAAGATTTCCACTTTAAAGGGAACCACACAAGTTAATAGCTATTAATTATAATGAGAATAAGCAATCCATCTGCCTCTATTATAGTATCATTTTTCTTATTGAGATAATTAGTAGCTCAGTTTGTGAACTTGTTCTCAAAATTCAGAAACCCCCGATTTAGATTACCTAGCGCGGAAGGGTAAGCCCGTATAAATGAAGTGATAGTATCACAAATGTTATGATGCGCTTGTAATGTTTTGGGGATTTTTAGCGAACGAATTGCCCAAGGGACCGACCGAAGCGTAGCTGGGAGGATTGAGGAAAGGATTAATTTGTATTTGGGCAGTATCCCGTGGACGAAGCATGTAACAGCAATTATTGGTATCTGCATCGAGACTTAGTGATCGAGACGTTAAGTATTTCATTATTATTATAAGAGTATGCTTAATAGTCATCAAAAACAATGAAATATTTATTTGGCCATTTTGGATAAAATAAGAGTTACATTTAGGAGTAGAACATGATAAAGCACTGGTGCTAAATGTTAAAGTAGCGGCTAGATCGGATAACCTCGGCCTATCTCGACTATTTTTCTTATGGGCCTTTTTTGTCCGGGAGTATTGTGATTGCGACCCTGGCCCTATTCTGATAAGTGCCGAGTATTTTCAGTTTGCGTGCCTTCTTATTTATACCTTCTTGGTTCGATTCTCGACCATGTTAAAAAGAATTGTTCGTGCTTAATCAATTTAATTGTACAATTCGATAAATAAAATAATATATGAAAGACACTTTTCCTTTATGCAATGACCTTATGCTCGTATTTAATATGTAATATAAATTATAATAAGATAGTAATATAATATGACCAAAAGATTATTCACTTATTTTAAACACTGAAAATGGCCAACACAGGGATTAAGGAGACCGAATAAGGCATTGAAAATCTAGTGGCCTCTCCGGACGGCATTGAAGGGCGTTCTTCAATAAGGAAAAGACGTTTCGAAAGATGGAATTCAAAGACAAGAGGTCAAGGTCCTGCGAGGACAATAGTGGTCTTAGAGTAGGGTATATTAAATGGTGAGTTTGTTTTAGAAATCTTGCTAAGAACCATCTTTTCAGATTTTATTTTCTGGTAGACAGTAAAAAAAGTACTATAATTCCTGAAACATTCGATTTTCATATTTCAGAGTTTATTCAATTTTACCATATCCCGTTCCATTTCATCCTAGTTTCTTTAGTGATCTTTTCTAGTATTTTTATATGTATAGCAGTATTGTATGATAAGTAATACTCGATGTTATACATACACACACATATTTATAATTTGATTCAGGAACTCTTTTCCTGAATGAGGCCCTGGTCAAGCTACCAATTTTTAAATAAAATAACCACATGAGAGTCCACATTGGGAGTATTGTATATTTGTAATAGCTGTAATTATCCCATAGAATAGCATATAATTATATAAATACAAGCATAGAATATTCAGTTCCTCTGTCAAAAACCTTGGTATCATTTTTGATCAACCCCATTTCCTGGAAACCCCACATCGTCCAAATATCCCGTCCATCAATAAGCTCACTAAAGTTATTCCATCGTTCCAGGCATCTTCTAACACTACCTATCCGTAAGCTCCTCATTACTTCTTTTATCTTTCCACACTTTGTGTGGCATATGGCTTGTGTGGCATATGGGTTGTGTGGTATATGGGTTGTGTGGCATATGGGGGCCTCTCAAACAAGTTCAAGAATAGATTGAGGCAAATTATAAACTGCTCCCTACAGTTTGTGTTAGATGCTCCGAGAAAATCTCATTTGTCCCACCTCTTCGTTGAGTTAAAGTGGCACTTCCCCTCCTCCCGTAGACTCTATTTCCTATGTCCATTCATATGCCAAACCATCAACACGCAACATCCGTCCTGTATCTATTGTCTGGTAAAATTTAAATCCTTCATCCAATCCTTGGGCACAAGATCTCGCCCTTCCGATCTTTATATCTGTTCCCATAGAACCAAGACTTTTGAGCGCTCCTTTCTCGCACGTTCTATCTCTGTTTGGAACTCACTCTCAGCAGATATCCATCATGCGTCTTCCTTATCTACATTCAAATCCAAGCATTTCCTACATCTCCTGAATTCTTAAACGGATGCTCTATAATCAGTAATAATTAACAGCTCATATTTCTCAGATTCGGCTGATTAATATTAATTCTTATACCGTTAGGTCTTTTATTTATTCATTATTTTTATCTCAACTTATTTCTTTTTATGGTAAATTTGTACGCTATTTTCTTTGTATTATTATTTTTATTTTTTTTTATCTTTGCCAGAACATGCATTTTAATTTAAATTTATTTTCATGTTATTCTGTAAATATTCTATTTCCTAAAAATGTAGCCCTTTGGCCAAATGTATCTTTATTAAATTCTGTACACATATGTTATTCTTAATAATTGAATAGGTGCCTGGGAGAAGGGCGCATGTTACATTTTTCAAAGTTTACGGGAGAGTCAAAATAAAAGAACGGATCATTTAATTAGGTGAATGTCACATACGCCCTTCTTGCATTTTATAGATTTTGCACTTACGCCCTTGTTCGATTCTAAAACAAAAACAAAAAAATAATGAAAAATTTTTTTTATATCCACGACGACATTGAAAAACCGAAGCGTCTATAAAATTTTGTGTGCGGGCGGGTATTTCATGAAGAGAGAGCGGTAGAGGCCATCATACAAAAAAATACCAAAACTAAAAAATGTAACATATGCCCTTCTTCCAGGCAGCTATTCAATTATAAAATTATTTTTCGATTATATTCTATAATTGAAATCCAGAGGAAAGTATAGTAAAACAATTGTTTTTTTCGATTTTTAACTATTCCGTATTGCTCTTTCACTTGTTTCTTTAGTTATTGTGACTTACAATTGCTATATGTTTTGCAGAATTATCATATAAGTAATGCATTAGTAACACTCGATACTATAATTTGATTCGGGAACACTTTTTAAGCCACTAAGAACTTACGAGTTGGTGATATCAGATATTTTCAGCAGCTACTGAATGCCTTAAATAAACATAAATTGGGGATCATGGCGGAATAGCACTATTATAACCCGAAGAAAACAAAGCCATTTTGAAACTCGGCGAAGTTAGTTATTCGAGACTAAAGAGCAATTCTCGGCGGAGGAATTATATCTGCCAAGACGTAACGAATTATGCCACAGCCTTCAAATGTTACAAATGGGGCTTAATTGCTTAATTTGGGGCTTAGCCCGGGTGCGGGAGGAGGGGGATAAAAGTTAAACGCCTTAACAGTGCCTTCTGGTTACGTCAAGTCAAACTTTTAAAAGAGAAATAAGTTGTCTCCGCTGAAGAAGGAGAAGAAGGAGTGTCTGTAAGTAAAGAAACTAACAAGATACTCCCACTTAGCCTTGAATTCAAACAATTTCTTGAAAAGTGGTTTATTAAACTCGAATAATATAAAGCTATGTACAGCAAAGATATATTGCAGTTACTGTATGTACATGAAACAATACTGTATGTAACTAAAAAATTAGAAACATGACGAAAATTGACACAAATCTGATAGAAATAAGTCGACAGAAACAGCACTTACGGTTTTGGCACACAAAAAGAATGGGAGATCGTAGACGGTCTCGACGGATACCAGAAAGGGTGTCATAGGAAAGAAGAAAAGGTGTACAACCGAGAAGAAGCTGGAGATAAGAGATAGAAGAAGACATGAAATCGAAAGTTTTGGAAGAGACTATTAGCAACGACCGAGATAATTGGAAACCGAGTACAGAAAGGCGGACAAACCCGTAAAATAAAACTGTAATATATCATATAAAAAGTATAAATGAAGGGTCTTGGTTTCATGACATGGTTGAGACTGTACTGCTTCTAAGCTAACAGTTGTACAGGGAATAGCATTGACTGAGATCGCCAACAACCACCAGGTTTTCCTCTAATTAAGGGTAAAACAGGCTGCTTAAATCCAAGGAGAGTCTGCATATTACCACAGGGTCCATCTATAGTCATAAATGGATTAAATAATTAATCTTCCATACCCGAATGGATCTTTATGGAACCTTCATCTCAGTAACTCGGCGCACTACAAACTGAGCTAAACAATTCCGAAGGATTTTAGAAGCCTAAGATTGGACATTATAATATGGCCGAGATTTACGTTATAGACGCTGTAAATAGTATACTATCAAGACTGATACAGTGGGCTTGCTTTAAGATATGTTTTCTTGCGGCTTGCTGTTGCTGGAACTCGACAGACAGCACAATATAGCATGGAAACAGGATAGTGAGTTCCCCAATTGTTTTTCTAAAGTAATTCTATATTGTTACTTTATTAGTATTTGCCAATTACTAAAATCAACAAATTTTTAACTGTATTGTATGTATAAGTATATTTAAAAAAATATATATTTATTAAAATTTACAACTGTATACAGAATACATCAAGTAAATATAATGAATGATTACATTGACATGAAAAGACAAGTAGAGAAACTACCCAGTTAGTATCCGAGTATAAATATAAAATGGCCTAACTTTATTTTTTATTAGAAGCGAGGAGATAGTTGACTGGAAGATCTGAGTAAGGAAGGAAATAGTTGGGGGTGCAGTCAAAATAAAACACTAAATAAGTGTTATTTATAAGCCTCAACTTCCATTAGCCCTGAAGATGACCCACAAAGTGGGTTGAAACGTCGGCACAAAATAAAATAAGCATCCACTTATTTAGTGTTTTATTTTGACTGCACCCCAACTATTTCCTTCTTTATTTTTTATTGTTATATTTTCAAATATTGTGTAAATAAGAAATAACTTAGGTCCAAGTAGTAAAACAGTTTATAAGTTAAGAATTCTTTATTTATCTTTATTTCGTTCCTTATTCACCGGGGCTGTATATATTCAAATAGCATTATTCAAGAGAAAAACAAAGTTTTTTTCATAAACAAAATAAATTATCGACTATTTATGATATTGATGATAAACAAAATCAATAAAATTAACATTTACAAGCATATTTATATTTCATAATCAAAAAATCTTACAAAATCATAGCGATACATCTTCCTTGATTTAAAGTAACATTTAATATCGGTTTAGTTCCAGAAGCCAAGAGGAAACTAAGAATGTAAATATCTTGGTTAATTATTTTCATTAGTAAGACCTCGTAAATAAACTTAAAGCCCTCCAAAGAGCAGTAAGGCGTTGAGAACCTCGAGTTACTACGCGATTAACGACCTATTCAATATTTCAAAATTAATTAAGGCCTCTGTAAACCAAAGTGAAACAGCCAGATGACGGGAAACTTTTTTTTTTTTTTTTTTTTTTTTTTACAAAATGCGTAGTCGAGGAATTCCCTCAAACGCTAAATTGTATGGTAAGAAACATTTCTGGTTAATTTAATTATAAATAATAAATAAAAATATCCTGCATAGTTATTTCATTGGTATTTTATTTCCATCATTAATTTTTAAAAAATCTGATGAATAAATCAATAATTTATTTTTTTCTTAAACTGAGATTCCACTTAATTAAACTTGTTTTATTAAAGTTGTTAAGACAAAAAAAACATATAGATCAGAAGGCTGGGTAATTATGAAATCAGATGAAAAATTACTTCAGGCATTTGAAAGGAGGATTTGACGGCGAATTTATGGACCTCTTAGAGAGGTGGAAGGATGGAGAAGACGTACCGATGCGGAGCTGGCATAACTCTTCCAGACCCCGGACGTGCTCAAAGTAAAAAGGCTTGGTAGGTGGGCTGGCCATGTTGCCAAAATGGCAAGTGTCGAAGGTTCCAGAATAGTAATAGAAGAAAAGATTCACAGCAGAAGAAGAGTAGGCGAACCCAAGCTGCGAGGGCTGGATGGAGTCAATGAGGACTCCGCCAGCCCTCGGACTCCACCAGGAGCCTACTCAGCATACAGAACTGGAAGGCCGCTGCACTGGACATGGGGGTCTGGGGGAAACGTCATGCAAGAAGAAGTATAAAACCCTTGATGGGTCATTGGTTCAGTACATGATAGAGATTGTACTATTTATGGGGCAATGGTTGTGCAGGAAGTAGAATGGTCCGAAATCACTCTCAACTGCCAGGTTTTTAATTAATATTATCTAACTTATTTATGAAAATTATTATTAATTAATAATTTATTAAGATTATTAATAGACTGGGTGAGGGTGGGACCTTCAGAATAGCAACTCAGCACCTTACTCACAGAGCTCTTAAAAATTGGAAATTATCGCCAATCCGAATGTTCTGAGATACTGAACTGTTTTCGAGGCAGCTTTCGATGGAAAAAAATTACAAGAAGCCATTAACTGTGCCTTAAGATAAAACAAAAATATATTATTTAATTTACCTATGAGACATTTAAGAATTAGTTGATTCAGATGGAACTAGAATTGTTAAACTATCCATAAGAAAATCAATTATTTGTATTTTGTATTTTATATGTATGAATGATTGACCTTGACAGACAAAATTTAGGACTCCCTCTGCTACCCATAGTATATCTAATCCTCTACAATTAGCCATAGTAGCACAAATATGATTAATGGACCCATCAAAGAAAATGGTACCTGGAGAATAAGGCACAACCGGGAACTGTACGAAAACTATAAGGATGTCCCAGCAGCAGGCTTCCTTGGGCTGCTCATGTACAAAGGATGGCTGAAGGAGTGATTCCCAGGAGGATAGTGAACCGTGCCCGAGTGAGAAAAAGAAAAGTAGGAAGATCCCGGACAAGATGGTTTGACCAGGTTGGAAGGGACGCGGTATGGTTGGGGGCGTCAAGCTGGTGGACGATGGATGGCCAGGGACAGAGACTGGTGGGGACAGTTTCTTCTGGAGGCCTGGGCTCGGACTGGGATGTATGTATGTATGTAGGCATAAAGTGGCGTTAAACGAAATAAACAGAGTACAACTTATTGCTATTATTAACAAGATTAATGAACACTAATGCATCGGTCGAATTGGTTTAAATTGATTAATTGGTTAGTTCAGGGTGTTAGTTTCAATGTTAATCTGGAGGAGACAGAGATGTAATACTTTTTGTACAAGTAACCCTGGATGAACTCTGCAGAGCTCTCCTGCAGTTTTCCCAATCTTTATAAATTCGATTCTCTTTATTGATCGACCATATTTTCAGACTCATGGGCTTAGAAACAGTAAAGTTTCTACCATGTAGTGAATCCAAGACTCATCACGGGTAAATACTGGTACAGTTTTTTGTTCTATATTATTTGTATGTTTTTAGTTTTGTCCTATAATTTAATAGAACATGGATTTCAGTATTCTTGTAAAATACGCCCTCCCCAAATAACCTGATATTACTGATACAGCTTGGAGTAGGCTACGAGATAAAGAAAAAAAAAAAAAGGGTCAAATTGAAAATCAAAGCTCTGCATTTTAAACGAAGTTTTCAGGGCAAAGCTTTGCTCACCGTAGCAACGCTAAAAAGATCCCTTGGCTCAGTGTAAAAAATCCCTCCGCCAGGGCAGGACTCAAAGTAGCCCATACGCGAGACCACAACCTACACCAATTAGCTCTGGATTGTGTTTGTCTTCCTCGGGAGGGGGGGGGGGGTACAGCTTTGAAGTCACCGGCCCCCTTTAATTAAACTTAACTTTTTTCTTTTTTTTTTCTTTTTTTTTTAGTGGTTCTTGAAAGCCGTCTTTTAGAATTTAATGCCATAAAAACGGTAGTGAGCTTTTGACACACTGTCTCTGTTTATGTCTCACTGCCACTCTCAAAGCCGGAATAATTCCCTGTGAGTATTTTTCCTTAAGGCGCCTCATGAAACAAACTAAGCCTTTCAACTTAAATAAATAAAATACCAAAGTAGTATAGCTCACTTAATTAAATAATTAGCTTTCAAAACAAAAAGACTTGTAATAAACATTTATAAGTTCCCTAGATAATAAATAAATAGAAAAAAAAAGTTACAACAGAATATTTTCAAGATAAGCCTGGAAACAATCAGGGTTTAGGAATTGAGATTCAGGATGAGTTTTCGTAAATTTTCATTATTGTAAAGTATGTTCACAAAGTTTTCAAGTAGCTGATCAATAAATAAAATTTTAGATTATTGAAATAATTTAATATATATTTTTCTGTTTACTGTATTGGGGGGAAAATGGCCAAGTGGAGGTCAGAGAAATAATTTCTTAAATAGGATTGAGCTATTTAAATCTTTGTTTTTGAAAGCCAACGTTTCGAACCACATTTCAGGTCTTCTTTATGGCTAGATATACTAGTTTCTTTTATTTTATCTATTTTATTCATTATTTTTTTTTTTAATTTACAGCTGTATTATAACAATACAAAAGGAAATAGCAGGAATGATACATAATGGCTTGGATAAAGACAAGTACAAAAACTACCCAGTGGTAGTACTCACAGGCCTCGGAGTTATCAAGAATTAAAGAGGTTCGTAGGTACGAATCTAGTGAGTTTGAGTGAAAATAAAGTTTGTCATGAAAAGAATGATATCGGATTCGGGCCAAATCAGTTACAAATGTGATATTAAGGTCATTATGGATTACTTTGTTCGTAATATTGAGAGTTGGACGAAGGATTTTGGATTGTAAGGATTGAATACGGGAGGGATCTCGATGGCTTGGTGGAGCACCAAAGGTCTACTCCGTCAGTCCAGATGGCTCTAATGATTCTCATGTATATCAGTCATTGGTAATAAATTGGGAGTTTAGAGCGTTTTTCTTGTAGATGTTGAAGTAGCCTGAAACGGTTCTTGGTTCAGTCTAGTATGAGGATTCCACATCAAACGTTTGTCAAGGTGTAGTTTCACAAGTTGTATGTATCGTTTAATTTCTTTTTATCTTGTATATCTAGCCCTGAAGAAGACCTGCAATATGGGTCGAAACGTTGGATTTAAAATAGTTCAACCATATTTAAGAAATTATTTCTCTGACCTTCACCCGAACCATTTTCTTTTCCAAATACAGTTAACGTGATTGAAAAATAGCTATTCATCTATTTCAATAATCGAAAATTTCAATTATTGCTTAGAATCTTGAAAACAGAGGTAATGTATTTTAATGAATGACACAATTAGTCTGGGAGTGCAGTAAATAATAACACCAAATAAGCAAAACTTATTTAATACTACTGCCGACGTTTCGGCCAACGTTCTAGACCATCTCCACGGCAAACAGAAGGAGAAGCGGCTGTGTGAACTGTAGAACTATAAATATTAACATATAGGTATACCATATATAGTTCTACAGTTCACACAGCCGATTCTCCTTCTATTTGCCGTGGAGATGGACAGGCTAATTGTGTCATTCATTAGATCTTCCAGTCAAATATTTTCCTCTGCAATATATTTTACATTAAAGAAGATTTACGAAAACCATTCCTGAATCTAAATTCATCAACACTATTTCCTGTTTTCTGGATTATCTTGAAAATATTCAGCTTTAACGTGTTTTTTTTTTTTTAGCTATGCATTATAAAAAAATAAAACCTGTTCCAATACAATCCATGAACCCCGGTTCAGTCCACGGTAGAGGCTTTACTGTTTCATCGACAACGGTTTTGCAGGGAGGTCATTTGTTCCAGATCACGCCCAACAACCAGATTATTTCCCCTTATTTTGGTTGCCCACTTTATAGAGTCTGGGTGAGCCCCATGAGGGTCCTGGATCCCGTATGATCCATCTCCGGCTGCTAACAGATTAAATAAAAATCATGCCAGCAGCGGGATTTGAACCAGGATTTTCGGTATGACAATTCAGTGCTTTACCACTGAGCAACTCCACTCCATTCATTATATAGGGGACTTATAATTGTTTATAAAACACAAAAATAGTACCAATATAACCCATAAAGGGCCTTCTTGGGTTCAGCACGTGGTAGTGTCGGAAATCCTGGTTCAAATCCCGCTGCAGGCACTTAATTTTATTTAGTCTGTTTGCGGCGGGAGGTAGATCATATGGGATCTAGGACCCTCCTGGGGCTCACCCAGCCCCTATAAAATATTATAAAAATAGGGTATCCAAAATAAGGGGGGGAAACCTGGCGGTAGAACGTGACCTAGGACAAGTCCCCTCTTTGCAGAACCGTTGTGCATGAAACAGTACAGTCTCTACCATGAACTGAAACCCAGACTCGTTCACGGTTCGTAGTGGTTACAGGTTCAGGTAGTGAAGGTAAGTGAATTGTAAAGGTTATCCTCAACCGCCAGGCTTTAACCCCAATTAGTAGTATGGACTTTACAGAAGGACGGGTGATTCCCAAGAGGGTTTCCAGATCCCACGGGCTCTATCTCTGGTGGCTAGGAGATTAAATAATTTATCTGCTACAGCCGGATTTGAACCCAGGAACTTCACAGTAGCACAGCAACTCACCGCTTCCTGGACTCAGAGTTTACAAATATAAATATGATTTTTTGAATTTTAAATAGGATAAAATATTTTTTTATTTAACATTATCTCGGAAACTAGTTAAGTAGGAAGAGTTTTACTAGAGCATTAATTTAAATTATAAAAACTTGTACCATCACAAACCATGATTAGTATTGGTATAGTTTATTGCTGATTTGGCCCGAATCCGATATCAATCTTTTCATGACAAACTTCATTTCCACTCAAACCCACTAGTTTCAAACCTCGCAACCTCTTCAATTCCTGATAATCCTCCGAGGCGTCTGAAAAGAAGATGGCCTCGTGACCTTCTGACAGAACTTTTTATTTGAGTACTACTACTGGGTAGTTTCTCTACTTATCTTTTCATGTCAATGTACACACTCATTATATTTACTAGATGTATTTTGAATACAGTTGTAAATTTCAATAAATAAATTTTAAAAAAAGAAAAAGTATTGGGATCAGCACATGGTAAGGAATGTTATGTTGTAATGTAATGTTCTTCAAGGAGGTGATTTGGCCGAAATCACGCACAACCATATTAGGAGTACCCACTTTAAAGAGGCTGGGTGAACCCCAGAAAGGTCTCAAGACTACATTGCGTCTATGCACTTCTGATAATAGAATTATCATTATATCTGCCCCAGCCGCTCTTGATCCCGTGACCTGAACTCAAGTACAGAAGCTCTTATCACAAGTACAGATGTCAGTTTTCAATCACATTATAACTAATTAAATACTCCATAAATTAGTTTAATTTATGGTTATCTTCCGGGGGGAATAGTTTTCATAATATTCAACATGGTAAATTTAAAAAAAATATTGTTTCCCGTTTAGGAGTATATGGAATATGTTTTATTTTATTAAGAGCCCTATCATCACAACTAGCAAGTGTAAAGAACTTTATTTAAAATACTCACTTATGTATTATCAAGTATTTTATTTTTATTACTTACTAGCGAGAGAAATTTCCATAAAATATTTATTAATTTTTTTTTTAAGAACACAATCGTGGAAACTAATAAACTTTCCTTGAACTTTTCAGAGCTCAAATTATAGAATATTTAATAATAAAACGTTGCATTTTTTGAAGGGGGTTGATTTCAAGATAATGAGAAACTGGAAGAAAATTGGCGAAATTTCAGTTGTTTTTGTTATATAATAAACTTCCGTTAAATATTTAATTATTTAATAAGTGCGAAAAATAAATAAATTAATATTTAACTATTTCTAAAAGAGAAACGGAGTAACATTTAGTAGATCGACTTTGATGAAGGAAGATTTAAATCCATCCATTATGATTGAAACACAATTTATTTAAGAATTTTAAAAACTGTGTTCTGAAATAATATTAATTAATAGATACATAGGTTTTATTCTTACACATCCCTCGGTCAAATTTAATTTCTCACCTCGCTGATTTCACTCAAATTAAACTCATGTTTTTTCCTCTTCTGAATTTCATTAGAGCCTATTGAATTTTTTATTAAGAAGAAAATTAAAAGGTTGCTTTGATTTACTCTTTATATATATTTTTTAATCCAAATAAAAAATTTCTGTTAAAAATGCAACTGAGCAAATGTGTATTTCTACATACACAGTCGAAAAACAATCAGAAAACAAATATTTAAGTTTATTTTCATATCTAAATTACTAATTTATTATTATATCTAATCACGAATTAGTTGAGGTTTAGTTAAGTTTCTGCCATGCTAAGGCCGAAATGACGTGAAGGTATTCCAAATTAGGTACGGTCCATGTTCGATTCCGGCTTGGGTTAGATAGTACAGGGTTGATGGTACAGGGGTGCTCCACTGGAACCGAACGTTTTTCGAATGGGTAGTACTCGGCAGGCAGTGGAGTGGGGCCATCGGATGAGTCCCGTTCGAATAGTGGGGATGTGCCAATTAGTGTACATCATGAATGAGTGGGGTGTGAGGCATCGCATGCTCGGGCTCGAAGGTTTTATCAAAAATGGGGAATCAGTGGTGGCTACGCAGAGACTGTTTCGGCGTGAATTTAATAATGGCCGTCATGGAGCCAAGTCGTAACACTATTCTAAAGTTGGTCAACGACCTTCGAACAACTGGAAATGTTTGAATTGAAAAAGAAGCCACCTGGACGCCACGGGCCCCCGAAAGTGTGGGGAGCGTGGGGCAGGCGTTGCTAACAAGTCCAAGTCAGTGCCAAAACAGCCGCAAGCATTAAGATTAAGTTGTTCCACAGTTCGCCGTATTGTCAAACATGACCTCAGATTCCACCCATGCAACTTGGCAATTGTCCTGCAGCTGAAACCAACCGACTTTCCACAACGCAATCATTTTTGTTTGTCTATGCTTGAAGTTAACGAAGTTGCTGTAGTGTTTATGAGAGGCTCATTTCCATTTGGAGAGTTTTGTCAATCGGCAAAATTGTCGTTATTATACCAGTTAAAACCCTCAGCAATTTAATGAACGGCCCTTACACAGTCCGAAAGTGACGGTCTGGTGTGCGGTATCGTCCAAATGTGTGATTGGTCCATTATTTTTTTGAGGAAAACGGCAACGCAGTGACTGTGACTGCAGCCAGTTATATTGAGATGATAAACATCTTCCTGAGACCTGAGTTACGCAGACTACGAGATCCTGCTGAGCGCAAATTAATTCAATAACATTACATACTAATCCATTACTGTCACGAACATCAGTAAACTTCTGTCCGTCCCGTTTGTACATCAATGTCAATGTATGTTTCACGGCTGTGCTGATCCGTCTGTGATGAAATTTGATCTGGAAGCCGTGAGCAAAAGCTAGTATATATCGGTATATATATATATATATATATATATATATATTTTTTTTTTTTTTTTTTTTACAAGATTTTTTTTATCATTAGTCGCTAAATGATATGAAGTTTTCACTTCAATAATTACCAGTAAAATAAAATAAAATCGGACAACGAATAAATCATTCTGCCATTTAGGGAAAATTCAATTTTCTGTTCTACTTTTGATCTTATACCTAACTAAGTAATTATTGAATAGGTGACTAAAGATCAAGAAAGAGAAGAGATAGATAACGTGACCATTAAAGATTTTAAAAGAAAACAAGGATTGAAGACAGGAAGGAACGAAAGGGAGTTTTCTCTCGATTTCACCGACTAATGACAAATTAGCCTTAACAAGTATTTATTAGTAGTTGTATAAACATCGTTTATTTTATTGTCCATTAAATTATTACTCTGTGTCCAGGTATGAAGATTCTCAGATTAGTACTTTCATTTAGGCAACTAAATCTTATTTTTATTATACTTATTGTATAGCAATGGATTTACGAAAATAAAGAAAATTTTCATAACTAATTGAAATTATAGGAGATAAAAGTTTCAAAATATAGCATCGAATCAGTTTCTGATATGCATGGAACATATCAGGCATTTAGATAACTCCCAAGTTTCAGAAACAGTCTTATTCATAGTTTTCGCTCGTTCAGTCAAGCAATTTTGTAGCCAAAGTTTCAAGTTAACCGGAATAAAACCCATGAGAAATAAGGCGGTAGAGTGTCGTGATTTTCTTGGCTAAACTAGCGAAAAAATAGGGTTTTGAAATTTTGGAGTTATCCAATTTTGGCCCCAAATGCCTCATGCAACCCAAGTATATTTTAAAGCTTATTTTTTTTATTAAAAAAATAATGTAATCTGTGGAATTCCAAAGCAATATGTATTGGAGGTATGAGAATACATCACCTCAATACATAGTGAGAAAAAAATAATAAAATAAAACTAAGTACATTAATTTGATTAAAACACTATACAATTAAAAGAAATTATAGAAACGTATCGTCGCTGTCAAAACAAGACTGCTAATCTACAATTTTTTATGAAAATGAGTTAGTAACGTCAAGGGACGTATTTAAGGTCAGCAACATGGCAGAGTGTGATTTTTTGATACTTCTCTTCAATATTTTTGTTTTAACAGCGACGACATGAAAGCTCTTAACGAAACGACAAAAATGTGCTAGAATTCAATCGGAAAAATACAAAAATATAGCCTCATGACTTTAAAATACTAAAAATTAACTAACCGTAATAATTATCAAAGTATGCACAAAACACGAACTGAAATTTACATAAATTTGTTATTTTAATTTGGCGTATGACCTAATGATGCCTGAATGCCGAATTTTTCCATTATTTTAGAGCCTAAAGGTTGTGTTTTTCGACTTTTCCAATAATTGGATCTCCTACAACTACACCTCCAAAAATCAATCTCCATTGAAAGCAGTTTTCTTGCCGAGTCAGCTGAAAAGGACCAGGTTTCTGAGGCACATAGGGCAGTAGTTATAAGATATGAATTGGAGAGTCTCTTTTTTGTTGTCATCATGACGTCACAAAACAGAATGTAGCGTCCTAATTACTTTTCTGCCTCTTATTATCTTTTCGTCGATATCTTTTCTGCTGCTGCTCCCCTTCGAAAGCCATCCGCCTAAATATTTAAATTGCACAGTTGGGACCAAATCCCATTCCCCAACATTTAGTGAGGAATTTCCACTGTTATTTAATGCCATGTATTCGATTTTTGTTTTACTGATTTCTAGGCCTCCTGCCTTATAGGCTTCCAGCAGTTACCTCGTAATAAAGGAAGCATTGCTTTTAATATACCAATTTTATATTTCGAGATAAAACTCAATCACAAAAAATTAAAAAAATCAAACATGATTCAACAAATTGCGTTTTTTAATTATTTATATATATAAATAATTTTTAATTATTTATATACCTCTATAATATATGAATCCATTTTTCAAGAAAAATCAAGAAGAAAAAAGAAGAATTTCGAGATCCAGCGGAACTAACATATGTTCAGGTAATTCTTTTAATTTAATTAATTTTAAGGGTTTTTTTTAGGAATTATGATTTCTATCATTAGAATTTCAACGCATAAAAAGATCATTTAGTCTAATGTAATCTTTTTATGTTAACTTATAAACATAAACTTTATGAATTTGATGAGGCAATGGTTGTACTATTGGTGGAAATGTAAATAATACAATCTTATCGAGAAAGGAACGTAACCCGCCACTTTTCGTAAAAATTCAATTTTACTCCTCATAATATTTTCATACCGTGGGCTAAATATGAAAATCGTTCCTTAAGGAGTAAACTCCAAAAACAACTATAAATTATTTTTATATATTTCTACTTTAATAATAAATATAAGTGATTTAAGCATCAGAACATAAGTTCAACTTACAAACTTGATTGGCCAGTACCGCAACATTAAGTCCAGGATAGTGATAGCTGACAACACCAAGTCCCAATCTCCTGAATTAATTCTACCTGCAATGGAATACCTAGCGAGGAAAACCAGGAATGTAAGATCTTCTTGTCGACAGTAAAATTCTCTATTTCGAAATAAATATTTATTTATTTATTCGGAGTTTTTTACAATTAATGTATCCCGATACCCAAAATCATTTCTCGCCAATCCTCCCTAATGACCCATTCTTCTTCTTCTTCCTCACGCAGCCCTCTTGCTCCTTCACTTACATCCTCCATCCATATCTTCCTATCTTTCTTCTATAATTTGGCGTATATAGGAAGAGTTTCTTAATGTCGCTCATTTTCATCAGGTGGCTAAAATATTGAAGCCTCCTGGTCCCTATTTCGTACAATATATTTTTCTCCTCCCCTATAGTTTCTCTTATAGCACTATAGAGTATGTATTGGAGCTCTGAGAGCCGCTGCTACGTCTTAAAAAGTCGAGGTAAATGAAACTCTGAAAATATTTTGTAGGGTCGAAAATATAAAACCGTGCTGTATGATATTTTAGTTTTACTATTATTTAGTGTATACTTTAGATAGTAGTTAGTTTCAGTTAATAGAAATATAATCATTAGATTATTTCACTCATCTTTTAATCGTGAAAAAAATGTTATAGCATATTTGTATTTCCAAAAAATAAAAAAGGTGGAAAAATGGTGTTTAACGGTGTTTGAAGATTTCTATGTAGAATTGAAGATAAGACGGAGAGGTATAAATCTTCAAACACAACGCTAATTCAGTTAATTATGGTTTTTCTATTTAACAAGTTCTGTCATATTAAATTAACAGGAAGGTAGATTGATTTGTAATAAAAAAATTAATAGTGGTTAATATTCTAGAAATTTTACCAGTTTTTTTTTTTTTTTAAATCCCTTCTACACTATAATCAATCGGACTTACCTTCATCTATTTGTCTTTCTTTTTTACGTTTAAATAGCTAAATCATGATATTTATTATTCTTTACTACTTGTCAATCAATAATGGTAAAAACCATCCTTAAAAGCCTCTCATCTTCAAAAACAAAATAGCTTTATAGTTAAAAACTAAATCTACATAACCACTTCTCTATAATGTGGATACCCTTAATTGGAGGAAACCTTGCTGGTTGAGTATGACCTCGGACAAGACACCTTCCTGAGCAACCGATAATATAAAGTAAATTATTCTGTTTATTTCTTTATTTTACTCCTTTTTGTTATAATATACCCTTTTAAACATGGTTTATATAATTAAAATATGTTTCTAACCATAAAGTAATAGCTGATTTGATGGCCCCTTTGTCTGTTCTTGGCGGACTTTACCTCAAACTGTGAGGCAAAGAGGTAATTTTAAGGCCCTTTAACTTAAACGAAATTAAAGGCTCCTATAGACGTTTTTTCCCTAGTCTCAGGTTAATGGAAAGTCCTGAGGCAAAAGGTTAAACGAGGCAGAGCGTGCTGACCAACCTGAGGGTAATGTCGTAGTTGCACCACCTTACTTTCCCATTCAAGGCTAATAGCCCAATTGAGGAGGTTTAAAAATCTTATATAATGGATTTTAATTAAGGGATACTATTAATAAATAATAGTTAATAAAATTTTAAGCGGTAGATTGACCTCCATGGAGAGCATCTTTTTGAAGCCATCCTTTAAGGGATTCTCGTGGAAGTGTGTATGAAAAAACCTCCCATTGAAGGCACTCCTAGCGCGGTTCACCTCTTGGTAGTAGATTCCTGCTCCAGAGACATTTCAGTCTCCTTGTCGGATTCTGTGGTTATGTGTTGGTCAGTAACGATTGTAAAAGTACGTTAAGGTGTCCAACAAATGAGTCATGAAATTATTTGTAGTTTTTCTAGATTGGGTCAGTCACGAGTTGTATGTTGAGATCTTTGTGTAATGATTCAATAAAAATGTAAAAGGGGGAATGTGTGATAACAAAGAAATGTTGATTGAAAAATTTGAATGGTCTGTAATTGAGATTTTTATGAGATAAAAAAAAGAAAAGAAAAAAACCTGTACCACTACAAACCATGAAGGGTCTGGGGCTTAGGACATGGTAGAGACTGTACTGTTTCATGGACAACGGTTCTGCAAGGAGGTGACTTGTCCTCGGTCACTCTCAACCGCCAGATTTTCCCCCTTATTTTGGGTACCCTGTTTTTATAATATTTTATAGAGGCTGGGTGGGCCCCAGGAGGGTCCTAGTTCCTATATCATCCATCTTCCGCTGCAAACACACTAAATAAAAATCAAGGCCTGGAGCGGGATGCGAACCAGGATTTCCGGCATGACAACTCAGTACTCTACCACTGAGCCCCTCCGCTACCGTTATTATGTACAAAGAACAAAATAAATCTTCATGAATTAAGATCAAACGTAGCACATCTTACATCAACAGTCCAAACAGACTCATCAATCACAGACAGTAACCTTACTCGAAGGAGTTCAATAAAATTCATTAATTTAGAGCAGTGGTTCCCAACCAGGGGGGACGTAATGATAAGTCAGAAGGGGGGCGAGACCAGTTGAAAATAAAGAAAATTCATTCTTAGTTTTCATTATTTTCTCTTACCGGTACTTGTTTATCTTAAAATGAGAGTTACAATGTTGTATTTGTGATAGTAAAACATGTTGTTTTTCTCATAGACTCATACAAATTTTGTCCAAGACTGTAGTGGTCCCTATCAAAAGTGGTTTGATAGGGCTTCTGATTGCATTAGCAGGCAGCCATTCCTGCTACTGTATTCAGTAAAGCGAACCATCCACTATAAAAAATGGGTAACGAAACCACAGGCAGAACCTCATGGGTGGTTTGGAATCCTGCCTATCTCATAGGTAAGTATTTTCTTCTTCTTTTAATTCCTCCAAGTTCCTTCTGCTTCGAGTTGTTTTACATTCTGCATTTTTCTCAGTCCCTGACCATCTTTGTCGTCCCCTAGAATCTTTTCAATAACTAATCGATACACTTGCCATTCTTCTCTTACATATTTATTTTTTATAATTATGCATATGATGAAGAGCAGAGGGCTCAGTCTCTCTCCTTTGCACGTCGACATGGCCGGCTTTACCTTGTGTGAATGCCGTGCACACGCTTCATGGGTCGGCATTTTGACAAAGTATGTATTAAATACTCTTTCAAGTTTCCACGGCCACTATTTATACAAAAACTTTCAGTTGTTTCTTCCGGTTTAGACCGTGTCGGTTAATTTTCTGTTAACATAACGGTAAGCCAAAGTGCTATTTATGTACTAGTATTACCTAGGTATTTATTTAGGTTAGGTCTTATTTTGTTAATTACTTATTTGTATGTATGTAACCTTCGTTATGTGCCTACAACTGATGAAGTGGCTCAAGTGGCTGTGGGGTTTCGTTTCTTTATGTACTTTTATGGTTTTTAAACGAGTAACTGATCTTACCTTATCTTTTTAGGTGTTTAGGGTTCCGTCCCCAATAGTTAGAAGGATATTAAAATTGTAGTTGTGGATATATGAGTGCTTTCAAAATAACTACTATCGATCATTTCAGGTGTACATTCATAACCTGACTATTGGTAAGTACATTCATTAGATTCATCAAAGCGCTCGCTAATTAAAGTCACCCTGTATACTTAGTACATATAGACAACAGCCACAGCCGGGACCAATAATTAAACTTGCCCTCCGAAGCACGGAGGAACGTAGATACATTCAGTTAGTGGCTGGCTGGCCACTGAGCGGCGCTTTTTTTAACCGAGCGACTTTCAATGAAACACATACCTACTTAACACCGCGTTACCTATGGATGGGCGATGAGCTGATGAGATGAACTTAAAATTCAGGATGATGGCTATATTGTGATAATATTGATATAGAAATAGTTACAAATTTTTATTTATTTCTGTCAGGGTTTTTCGTCGGTTAGGTTAAATTACTGTTAAATCTTACCTAAATTTTTAGTTTATGTAAGTAAGTATTATTATTATTCATTTTAGATCTCTGATGGAGATGGAAAAAAGAAATTTTCTGGTGCACAGAATCGGAAAAGAAAACTGGAAAAGGAAGTATCTCTGAGAAAGAGTACTAGCTCTATAGAAAATTTTATGGTTCGACACGATTTGTCTTCGAGAGAACTTCTAGAGACGCAAGAAAACCAAGATAACACTACAAAAGAACTCGTGTCTGCGCTGCCACCTCCATCGCCGCTGCCGTCACCGTCGTCGGTAGTCGACCAACCTCCTTCCCCCAAATCATCGCTAGGGAGTACACTTCGAGAAGATGTGATAAATGATATCGCGTTATGCCCACAAATGTTATCCGATAAACAAAGGATATTTTTAATAGAGCGCGGTCCAGTACAGGAAAAAGATAATTCCTATCCTTCAAATAGATCTAAAAGTTCTTTTTCGAATTCTTATTTTACTTAAAAAATGTTAAATAATGAAACAGTTTCAAGAACCTGGCTGATTTATTCTAAATCAACTGATTCGGTTTATTGTTTTTATTGTAAACTTTTTGATGCAGATGTCACTCCTTTTAATGGTAAGATAGGTTATAACAATTGGCAGCATTTGTCTATAACCTTAGAACGTCATGAAAAGAGCTCAGCGCACCTAGTTTGTCTTAAGAAACATATTACATTAAAAATTGCCATTTCAAAAGAATAAACAGTCGATTTCGTGCACCAAGCTGAAATTGAACGAAAGAAAAAACGTTAGGTGGCAGTAATCGAACGAATAATCCACATAATTCGGTTTTTAGCGATGCAATGTCTTTTTGAAACTGGTCGAATGTATTTCTAATTTTGATGATGTATTTGCAGAACACATTGCCAGTATTGAAAAATCTGAGTCACGGCTAACTCAGTATCTTGGCCATAATATTAAAAATGAATTAATACAAGTATTAGAAGAAAAAATAAAAAACCGATTGTTTTGGAATTGAAACAATCCAAATATTTTTCAATTATATTATATTGCACTCCAGATATTGCACATATAGAACAAATATCGGTTGTTGTAGGGTTCGTTCTTTTAAATACAAATAATGACAAGGCTGAAATAAAAGAACATTTTCTGGGATTTTTCCCAATTACAGGTGCAACTGGCCAGGGTTTAACTCAATTTTTGTTAGATTTTTTTAAACTCCAACGATATTGATATACAAGGTATGCGTGGCATGGTTATGATAATGGCGCGAATATGAAAGAAAAACATTTAGGTCTCCAGAAACGAATTTCAGACTTCACCCCGCGCGCATTTTACGTACCTTGTGCGGCACACAGCCTGGATTTGATAGTTAATGACGCTGCTAAAAACTCGTAGGAAATTGTCAATTTTTTTTCAATTGTGCAAGTAATTTATGTTTTCTTTTCTGCGTCAACAGCGCGTAGGTAATCTCTTGCCAAAGAAATGCCAAATTTAACTCTAAAACCACTCTTAAATACTCGATGGGAGAGCAGGGTTGAAGTAATAAAAGCTCTACGATTTAATCTAGGAAACGTATATGATGAATTTATCTGTTCCCTAGTTGTTTGGTTTGTAATTTTAAGCAAGATAAATTTAGTTACCAAGACTCTTCAAAATTCCGATGTCGTTTTGTCAGAAGTGGTAAAAATGATTGATCTTGCAAAAATAAGTGTGTCTGAATTCCGTAGTGAGTCCGCTTTTCAGGAGTTCTTCGATAATGCGAAAACCATAGCCGAAGAGGTCGACGCAATTGCCGAATTTAAGCAAGATAAATTTAGTTATCAAGACTCTTCAAAATTCCGATGTCGTTTTGTCAGAAAAGGTAAAAATGATTGATCTTGCAAAAATAAGTGTGTCTGAATTCCGTAGTGAGTCCGCTTTTCAGGAGTTCCTCGATAATGCGAAAACCATAGCCGAAGAGGTCGACGCAATTGCCGAATTTCCGGCACCAGCTCGCCCTCGCGCGTGTAGAAGGTTTTTTGACTATGGAGCAGAGAAGATGAGCCGATAACAGATGCATAAAAACATTTCAAAGTAAATTTGTATTACTACCTATTAGATACCGCTATCAATAAGTTCGACAAAGGGTTCGAACTTTTGAATCAAAATAATATAATTTTTTCATTCCTTCAAAAATTAAATAACTGGAGGGATTTGGAGATTGATACAAAAAGAGCATATTGTTCTAATTTAGAAAATAAACTGCGCCATGCTGGTTCTTCAGATGTAGAAAAGAGCTCATTATTACCGATGTTCATTAATGATTCTACTACACCCTTGGATATTTTAAATTATTTGTTTAATAATAAATTAATTTCAGTTCCAAATCTGTCCACAGCACTTAGGATTTTCCTCACATTGCCAGTCACTGTTGCTCACAGCGAAAGATCATTTTCGAAACTAAAGTTAAACTAAAAAATCTCAGATCCACAATGTCTCAAAGTAGATTGACATATTTATCATTAATAAGTATTGATCATAAAATCAAAATTGAATTGAGTGACAACGTTAATGATTTTGCAGCAGCTTAAGCACGAAAAGTAATCTTGTAAATATGTATTTGTAATATGATTAAAAGCGTCTTTTAATTTGTGTATAATATTAATAAATATTTTAAAATAAACTTGTGCTTTCTTATTTTTGTTCCTGAAATACAGGGTTATTTTTAGTCAGTGCGAATATTATATTTTGGCGGAATGCATAAACTCATCAATACCAATTCTGAAATCGGGGAAAAATATCAGCCGTTTCATTCATTTGATCTTAATGACATCTTCTATGGAACAACAGATTTTTTTCGCGATTTCAGAGTTGGCCCCATAGTAAAAGTTGTTCTTATTGATGAGTTATGTATACCCAAAGTATTCACACTGACTAAAACATTTTAGGGGAGCTTGTATACAGTTATAAACCGTGTAAGGAAAACTTAAACCGTGACTTCAGACCATCTTTTGTTCTGACAAACAAAACCTGCGGAAATGAAAACAAAAATATTAGTAATCGATCAGCTGATAGGTGCACTTTGTATGAAAAGTCGAAAAT
The DNA here is from genome assembly GCA_964056705.1 of Troilus luridus. Lineage (NCBI taxonomy): Eukaryota > Metazoa > Arthropoda > Insecta > Hemiptera > Pentatomidae > Troilus > Troilus luridus. Next base: position 101,205,032 of record OZ057416.1, on the reverse strand, counting down.
ATTTATTCACTTCAGCAAGCTTTGTCTGAACAAAAGCTGCTTGTAATTATGGTCTGAAGTCACTGTTTAGCTTCCGTTATGCTATCCCTACCACTACACATCTGTTTCATTTTCGCGATTTCATTTCATGTTGATCCCATAGCAAAATTTGTTTAGTTAGTTTCATGGGCACATTCATCTCCGTAGGGGATTTGCCATTTTTTGCAACACTTTGTATAACTGTAAGTGTTCAATTTTAATCGCGTGCCTACTTGGGGGCGCCTAGGTCACGATTGCACACAAGCGCGCATGGGCTAGAGCCGGCGCTGGTCTTGAATAATGTTTTATAAGAGGAAAATTTACGTTATATAGGATATTGAAAATAATTCCATCTGTATGTATATTGATAGGATTATAGTGAATTATACAAGTAGTTATTATCATTATAATGCGTATTCTGTGATCGTTATATTCAAGATGTAAAATTAAGTACGCCAACGCAATCACTGTTGGTAGCATTTCGACAGTATCACGAATCACAGTTAGTAGCAGTTAAGAAATCACAGATAAGAAAAATCACAGTAACGATTAGAGCTGTTACTGAAAAGTAGCCGTTAAGCCCATCACTAATTCAAACCGATAACGAAACTAGACTTTTGATTATTTTTTATATATATTACTGTAAAATATAAATATATAAAAAATAATGTTTTATAAATTTAAAGAACCAAATGTTATGAAAATGGGGTAATATTACAATATTAGATTTTTTTTTGTCTTAGTGTTTCACTATAAATGAATGATTTAGTTGTTTTTCATTAAAAAAAAAAATACAAATTATTGTTTATTATTATTTGTTTGATCCAACATTTTCGATATTTCGATGTTTGATTCCAGGCTCGTTTCGAACTAATTCTATGAGTAATCTTTGTCTATTTTGTTGTACATCTTTGCAAAAGAGTAAAAAAAATTAGAAAAGACCTTATCTCCCAATGTTGCTTAATGTTTAACAAATTAATTAAACATTAAGATGATAATTTTATCAAAAGTTAATGTTTGCAATTTTATTTGACGAATTAAAATTGTATGTAGGTATATTTTTTATGGACATATCTGATAGGTATAATTTTATTCAGCGGAAAAATAACCTTCGCTACTAAATTTAATGGTACATGAAGTTTAGTAATAAAATATTTTAATGAGAATTGACAATATTTAATTTTTATTTATCTACAATGTATATTTTAATAAACATTTTAGACAATAAAGGTTAAGTTGCCACACATGGTAACGCCTGGCTTATCGGATTGAAAACTAATAATTTCGAAATGTTAAAATAGCACCTGATCGTACAACATCGCGCCGGATCCAATGTAGGCGCTTCCGTATAAATGAACTATTTTGTTTCCTCGAGCTACTAAATCGGTCGGATTGGTCGGATAAAAATGGATCGGTTCAGGCCGGATCCAATGTAGGCGCTCTCGATATATTTCAGTCATTTGGTTTGCTAGCGACATCTCATCGTATCGCACCGGATCCAATGTAGGTGTAGCCTTAGGCGCTAGTTAATCAGTTAACATTCGAGCTCACCCAGCCTCTAAAAAGTTTCACCCTTAAATTGGAGGAACTGTTTTAAAGCGTACATTTGACCCACATTGCAGGTCTTCTTCAGGGCTTGATAGTCTTGACATGAGGTCGGTTTGACAGTCCTAAAGCAATCGTTTTTGATCGAAAACGAAAAATATGTCTTTTTCCATAATCTGCATTTGTATCGACGATACATCCATTTAAATCTCTGTGTCTATGTAATTATATCCAAAGATAGGAAAATTATAATTAATCTGAACACATTTGATTATTATGTTGAGAGATAAAGATGTAAATATAAAATTTGAAGAGATATACAATATAACTTAATAATATTCTCTAAAAGTCAAAACGGAACCGGGAGACACCGATAACAAAGGCAGCTTATTTTTAGATAAGCTAAAGCGGGATGCATGAACAAGTTTGGCGGGACAGTGGAGGGTAAACAGCTGTTGACACTGGTTAAATTGTAACTATCAGCTGGGAGCGGGGTTGAGACAACTGATAAGCCCCCGAGCCCAACATGTGTAAACACAATTTAGCAACTGATAAGGGCCGGGGTTAATTAGGAGTCTTTGTCTGGCTATTGCTCCTCAACTCAGCGCTCTACACCACGCCCTCTCTGGTGATAGCGATTAACAGTTACCTCCTCCTCCTTAAATTATTGTACGCCTCGTCTTATCGTCTTACACATCTTCCATTCCCATTAGATCTTAATCTAGCGTGTAAAATAATTACCGAATCCAATATGAGCTTTACTAAAATAGGCAACGGAAATACAAAGGGATCGAATGCCATAAATATCGACAACTTATTAATTATTCATCGGAAGGATGAATTTATTATTTATTTATATATATAATTATTTATTAGAATAATGAAACAAAATTAAATAGGCAGTCATGAAGAGTGCCGACAGAAGTTTTTGTTTACTTCTGCGTTACTATAGTTAATTGCACGATGCTACACTGGGAACTTAAAATGTTGCTAATTGGTTTAAAAAGGATAGGGATTTTTAACGAGTAACTTACGCCGTATAGGATCAGGACCCCCATATTAAAGTTCCTTCCGAAGGACGGCACAACCAAGGAAGCACTTTCAAAAATACTAGGGTCACCTGACGGCCTGCGATCCCGCGATATTGGCCTTAGTAGGTTGTTTACGACGTAAGTGAAAACTCAAAACTTTGGAATAACTCTTTTCTTTTTAAAATTTCCTAAATAAATTACAGTCTGAAATATTTATATTTCAAATGTGTAAATTATTATATCTAAATTGTACAGAAACCAAGACTCTTTATGGGTTGTAGTGATATGATTAAACAATTACATAAACTTACACATTAATACTAATATAAAGTTTGCCTATTTGATGTTAGAAGTACACCATAAAAATGTCTTGCATTATTACACATTAACAACATTTTCAATTTTTTTTTTTGATTGAGCGTTTTCTGAATGTACTATTCAACAGTTTTGCTATACTGACTGTTGCTGAATTCCTCTATAATGTTTCTGTATTTCCATAAAATTTCAATTCTTAGGAAAACTATAAGAAAAACATTTTCCGGATGATGCCCGAAATAGTTCCTGAGGGTGGTTACAAAGCTTAATCGTAACTTCGTTAATCAATCGATTTTAACTTTTTTTAATTATCTATTTCATTCCTTTAATGTTTCCTGAGGGATTTGCAAAAAATTCAAATAAATAAAAATAACAGCGCGGTAATCTACTAGCATTAGAGTATTAACAGAGTTATTCATGGTACTTTTTTTTTGTTGACAGCTCTACAGTCCAAGATGGACCTTGGCTTCCTCTGCAATCGTCCTCCAGTTCTGCCGACTCACAGCTTTTGTTCTCCAGCCTCTTATGTTCATCTTTATTAGTTCGTCTTCCACATCTTGAAGCCAGCTTTACAAGGTCGTCCTTTCCTTCATGGAACATCTTTTTTTGGATCATTCATACGTTGTACATGCCCTATCCAACTAATTCTCCGGGACTTGATAAACTTGACGATGTTCTCGTTTACGAGAATGGGATTGATTTCGGCATTTATCCTTATTCTCCATTCTCCATTAACCAGGACTCCTCCATAAATTCTTAGGACTATTTGACGCTCAAATATACGTAGAGTCTGCTTTTTAGTGGTCCTCAAGGTCCATGTTTCTGATGCGTAGGTGACAACTGCCTAATCGAGCTTTTATATATCTTCATCTTTGTGCTCCTGGAGAGTAGACTTGATCTCATCACTTTTTTCAATCCAAAGTAGGCTCTATTCCAAGCCATAATGCGCTCCCTTATTTCATCTTCTAACTTGTTTTCACAGTTGATTTCTGCTCCAAGATAGGTAAAGCTCTTGACAGGCTCGAAACAATATTCACTAATGTTCAGGTCAATCATTTCTCTTCTTGCTGGGGAGACTCTAAGATATTTGGTTTTGTTTACACGTGTATTTGTTTAGAGTTAAATGGTTATTTACACTTTCCAATCTAAAATATCCAGACTCCTTACAAAAGCATCCTGGTATGTCAATAACAAAACTCTGCAATCTGACTTTAAAACAGTGACAGTCGACGAACGCAAGCGAAAATACTTATAAATGTTTCCAAGAAAAAGTACCCGGCACACAAACCCACTGATACAACAAATGGCAACGAATCTCAAGCTTGAGAATACAAGGAGGAGAAAAAGAACGTGGATGATGGAGGTGCTATCATAACAATATCAAATCAAGCCTCGGAAGAGCCACCGCTCGGTACTGTTCTTCTCCACGCCTCTCATCCCATTTTATTGTAACTTTAAAGATAGAAATTTGCTAATTGTCATTTTGTTTTATTGGCAGGTGTGGATAAATATATAAAGAGAAAAATAAATGCTTATTTATTAAACAATAATGGTTCCAATTTATTTTTTTTTATTACTTATTTATTGATATTTACAACTATATTACAGTAATATAACAAGTAAATTGGCTGAGTGATACATAATGACATGATATAATGACAAGTAGAGAAACTACCCACTGGTAGTACTCAAATCACATGTTCAACTAAGAAGGTCACGTGGCCATCTTCTTCTCAGACGCCTCGGAGGATTATCAGGAATTGAAGAGGAAGCTAGGTTTGAAACTAGAGGGTTTGAGTGGAAATGAAGTTTGTTATGAAAGGATAGATACCGGGATCGGGTCAGATCAGCAACAAATGGGACATTAAGGTCGTTATGGATGACTATATTCTTAACAAAATAAGGAGCGTTGAGGATTTTACGAAGGATTTTGGATTGTAGGGATTGGATACGAGAAGAATTCGATGGCTTAGTGGAGCCCCAAAGCTCTACTCCGTAAGTCCAAATAGGTCGTATGATGGTCATGTAGATGAGTCTTTTGTAATTAATTGGGAGCTTAGAGCGTTTGTCTAGTAAGTGTTGAAGTAGCCTGAAACGTCGAGCGGTTTCTTGTCTTTTCAGTCTTGTATGAGGATTCCAGGTTAATCGTTTGTCGAGATGCAACCCTAAGTATCGGATCTGTTCTACAGGCACAAGTGGGATATTATTAAAGGATACTGAAGGGCAGGAAGTCATTAGTTTACGACGTAAAGTAAAAGTGATTTGATGGGATTTTTGAGAATTTATTTTAATTCTCCAGTTCTGGCACCATTCTTCAAGATCAGTGATATGGGATTGGAGGCTTTGGGATACAATAACTGGATTGGTATTGACTGATAATACACATGTATCATCAGCATATGTGGTAAGGATGGTTCCAATTTAAACCTAATATATGCAGCCCATGTAGGGTCTTGACTTCAGTGGTAGAGACTTAACTGTTTCTTTATCTGGGGGTCTTCAGATCTTACAGTATCCATCTCCGAAATAAATTATCTACCAAATGCGGATTTGAACTGGAATCATCGATACGGTTAGTCCCCGCTCCCTATTATATCAATATTGATATATTAATTATATTGTTATAATATATTAATGTTTATACCAGTAAATAAGTAAAACTATAGTTTAATTTCGCAATTAATTCAGCTAGATAGTACACTCAGGTTTCGACCAGCACTTAACCTTGAAAGGAACTATTCAAAGTTACAAGAGACCGTAATAACCCGTATCCCTAACCAACAGCCTGGAAGATGAACCGCCTAATTCCGGGACTGACCAATCAACGTCCGGAACATCCACAGACCCTGGAAGGGGGGAGGGGGGTTGTCTTTGAGAGCAGTTTTGGTTCCGTGCCAGGAGTTGAGCAGGTGCCTGGGGACTTAGCAAGTTAGCGTTTCAACTCCTTCCGCATGACCCTCGTCAAACAATCACTTAGCTTCGGCTAATGGTCCACTGTCCGCTAATTAAAGTGGAATAACACTTCAACTTAATCCTCGGGTCAGGATCACACGGGGAAAGGTAAGATGGTGGACGGCCAACATTTAACAGTTTTCACTTCTAAGGAATTTTATAGTAAAGAGATTATTCAAGAAACATCCTCAAAAGTAACATTTCAAGAAAAATCACTGAAGAAATATTATTCCTTAAATTGAAAAAGGGAAAAGACAACAGAGACATTAACTAAATGTTGTACATTAGTGGAAAAATTTCAACTAAAAACCTTAAGTCTCTAAACTAAAACAGGAAATTGAAAATACCTGTTCAACATTTCGCCTATTCAGGCATCCTCAGTGCATAAAGAGAATAACAGCAAAGCAAAAACATAAATAAGCCACCCAAAAAACACATCCCACCACCTCCAAGCACCTCAAATGCAGCTACTGAATCATAGGAAAGGTTACTAGATTCCCAGCTGGCTAAGGTTAGATAAATACTTCATAATTAATATACACTCACCAAACCCCAAAAACCTCAACAGGGAAACAAAATAAAATAAATAATATTAGCAAACAACACAAGAGCAGAACACAAAAAACCATATGAAAAAATGAAAGTAAAAGTGCAAGAAAAAAAAGATAAAATTATCAAAAAACCAGTGGACTTATGGTTATTCCAAAAAATATATATTGAAAAAGGGAAATGTCAACAGAGACATTAAATAAATGTTAATACATAGCCTTGATATTCCTAGCCAGCTGGGAATCTAGTAACCTTCCCTATGATTCAGTAGCTGCACTTGAGCCTTAGAGGTGGTGGGATGTGTTGTTTGGGTGCATTATTCATGCTTTTGCTTTGCTGTTATTCTCTTCCTGCCCTGAGGATGCCTGAATAGGCAAAATATAGGACAGGTATTTTCAATTTCCTGTTTTAGTTTAGAGACTTAAGGATTTTAGTTGGAATTTGGCCACTAATGTATTAATATTATTCCTTAAAGTCAATAGGCATATCATCATTATTATTAGGACTCTTAGCTAATGTATATAACAGCAATATCGGGTGTGACCTGTGGTCTAATGGTTAGCATAACAATCTAATATGCCCAAAATTGCCGTTTCGTATCCCGTTTGGTGTCCCTAGGATTTTTTTAAGGGAGTAAAAAATCCTTGACCTAGCTCAATGGAAGATCATTGAGTCCAGGGTTCAAATCCCGCTGCTTGGCAGCCTTTTATTTAATCTGTTAGCACCCGGAGATGGATCCTGTAGGATCTAGGACCCTCCAGGGGCTCACCCAGCCTTCTGAAAACGGTAGCGACCTTTGACAATACTGTGTTTATGTTTCAGAGGCACACTCAAAACCGTAATACCCTGTGAGTATTTCATCAAGGCACCTCATGAAAAAGGGTTAAGCCCTTCAAAAAAATGAGAAAAGCATTATTACTCACTTAATTAAATAATTAGCTTTCTAAACAAAAGGTTAAATCTGAAATAAATAAAGATAGTGCTTGAAAAAAGTTATTCACAAATTAATAATAAGTTCATGTTATTCACGAAAAAGATTTAATTTAAAACTCAGAAACTTAAAAACATTGGGAATATACTTTATATTAAAGAAAATTTACGAAAATGGCTGTTAAAGCAATTTCTTAAATTATTTGAATTATCTTGAAAACGTTCAGTTGCATCTTTTCTTTTTAAACTATCATCTGGGGGCTTACAAAAGTTTATCATAACTCAGGATCCCTGGGTCAGTTTCTAGGGCAACGGTTGTGCAGGGAAGTGATTTGGCCTAAATCAACCGTGAGGATTTCTCCTAATTAAGGGTATCCACGTTATAGAGACTGGGTAAGCCCCGGGGAGGTCTGCAGATCTCACATTGTTCATCCATGGTTAACAGTTTTAATAATTTATCTGCCACAGTTGGATTACAACCCCGGATATCAACTCAGCACTCTACACACTGATCTTATCTTTATGAATAAGATGGATGGATCATGTGCAAACGAAGAATAACTGAACCGCAAGATGACTATAATGGTGCATCCTGGAGGAATCAGAAAGACTGTATGATCAAGGTTGTGGCTTTAGGAGATCAAAGAGTGTGGACAAGGGCAAGATAAGAACGATGGCACTGGATGTCTTCTGTTCCTTTCACAGATCACAGAGTCATAAGGAAAAGGGGTGCAAGGTATGTGTACGTGTGTTCTGTATATGTGGATATACTCATATGTGTGTGTGAGTGAGGGGGGGGATACGAGAGAATGCGAGAAGGGGAGCTGAGATTCCTTCAATTCCTGGCATAGTTCCAAATAGTAGAAGCACATTGCAAATCACACCCTTTTATCCTTCTTTATCAGGTATCCTTGCCTAGGCCATCGTCATCGATTTTCCGGGAGATAACAATATCGGCTATAATAGCGATTAAATAAATTTTTTATTCAACAGCGCAGAATTATTATTCTTCTTTAAAATAAACTTTAATTGTTCTAGTAATTATTGTGATAAAGTGAATTCCCACATAAGATTTACTCACGGAGTTGGTCTTCTGCCAGCAAGATTATCCTCGTATTTCTTGTCTTAGTCTCTTCGACCCCATTGGCTTAGACTACAGTTTATTAACTGAATTCATTAATTTAAAAAAATATGGCGGACATAATTTAAAATTAAGATTTACAATTTTTTTTGTTTTTATTAGTAACAATTTTTTTGATGGGTTAGACATTTTAAGCCTGTTCACCAAATTGTTTTTATACTGTTGGTGGATAACTGGAAAATATTGGATTAACCAAACATTCAATGCTTGACCTGTATTGTCTGAGATATACTTAAATTACGTTATTTTTATATAATCTCTAATATATTTAGTTACCGTGGAATGTCAATTTCAAAATGTTAAAGAACAAATTAGATAGTTTTGAGAAAAAAATTGATGGTATCCTGTACTTCTTTATTTATTAATAGTTTTTTATATATTCCACTGTATTTAATGACACAATCTTCAAAGAGATTTGTATTGTGGATTAAAAATTTTTTAACTGTTACGGTTTTTAAGCGCTAATATGGACTAAGTGATAAATCAGTTTGACTATCAATATACAAATATTATATATTTTCAGAACTATTAATTGATTTATTACGTATTTTTATTACACTACATAATAATAACAATACTTATTATTATTATCAATACTTATTATTACTTACAATACTTTTTATTATTATTATTCCACTAAGCTATCCTACAGTTCCTATCCTTACAATCTAAAATCCTTAATGCTACTTACTTCATTAGGAATAAAGCAATTATGGATTTCAATCTCCCGTTTGCTATGATTTGGGCCGTATCCAATATCAATCTTTTCATGATTCCCAGTCGATTCCCGAAAAGGAGATGGCCTCGTGAACTGCAAAGTTGAATTTCTTACTTTAGTACTTCCAGTAGGTAGTTTCTCTACTTGTCTTTGTCCATGCCATTATGTATCCCTGTCATTATTTTTAATTGTTGTATTGTTATAAAACGATTTTAAATTTCAATAATTTTTTTAATTTATTTTATTGACATTTACAACTATAATATTATTATAACAAGTAAATCTGCTGATATGTACATTATGACATGAAAAACACTTGTGGAGAAACTACCCATCGGTAGCACTCCAATAAAGTTCTATAGTAGATGGTCTTGAGGCTACTTCTTTTCAGACGCCTCGGAGGGTTATCAGGAATAGTATGGGAAGATTTTGGATTGTAAGGATTGGATACAATATGAATTGGATGGTTTAGTAGAGCCCCAAAGCTCAACTCCGTATGTCCAAATAGGTCTGATAACTGTCATGTAAATGAGTCTTTTTTAATTAATTGGGAGCTTAGAACGATTGTCCAGTAAGTGTTGAAGTTGACGAAAACGTCGTACATTTTCTTGTCTTTTCAGTCTTGTATGAGGATTCCAAGTGAGACGTTTGTCCAGATGGAGTCCTAGGTAACGTATCTGTTCGGCATGGTTCAGTGGAATATCATTAAAGGATACAGTTGGGCAGGAATTCGTAGGTTTACGGCGAAGGGTGAAGGTAATTTGATGGGATTTGTTAGGATTTATTTTAATTCTCCAATTTTGACACCATTCATGTTTGAGATATGGAATTGAAGAGATTGGGATGCAACAAATGGATCCTTATTTACTGATAACACACATGTGTCATCAGCGTACGTAGTGAGGACAGTCCTTGGATGGGTTGGGATGTCAGCTGTATATATCGTGTATGGGATGGGACCCAGGATACTACCTTGAGGAACGCCGGCAGACTGGGTAAAGAGGGAAGAGTAGGAAAAATTATGGTTTACTTTAAAGGTTCTATTACTGAGGTAGGAACTGATAATAAGGAAGTAAGTAGAAGGTAAGAATTTACGGAGTTTGTACAGCAGACCCGGATGCCAGACTCGATCAAAAGCCTGCTCTACATCGAGAAAAGCAGTACATTCCGCGCTCTAATGCGGATGAGACAACGTCCACCACACGATGGCATTGCTGGATGGTGGAGTGTGAAGTTCGGAAACCAAATTGGTGATCTGGGATTATTTGATTAAATTTCAATAAATAAATTTAAAAAACATATTAACATTGAAATGATTCATTTACTGTTATTACAATTTTATAGAAGTTTATATTGTAATACAAATAATCGTAAAATCCAAACTAAAGAAGAGAGATAAGTTTGGTGAAGCAACAACCTTTCCCTTGAACTATAAATAATACCTTGAAAAAGCTCCAAGTTACAAAACCAAACTGGTTTCTGCAAAGTCATTCACCTTTTGGATATCTTCGTGATGTTTAATCCTTTTTTTCTTTTTTTTTTGTGCTAATTTATGAGTAACTTTTAAAAATTAATTTTATAAATATTTTATTAAAAATATGTATAACATTTTTTCACGAACAAATCAACAGCATTTAAAAAATAAGCCATTATCCTGTATAATGTATTAACATTATAACGCCAAAACCTTTATTAAACGATGTATTGAATGATTAATTTAGTTAATTTAGTTCAAAACTACGCTCAATGGGTACTCATATTTTAATTGGCTCACTAAGGGGGGGGGGGGGGGGGTACAAATTAAGTTCTAAACTGAACTTCAATTTCTAGAATCATCCTTGGGTAGCCCTACTAAAACTTTAATTTCGTACCAATAAACTAGAGCCAAAAACTCAAGATGAAACATTAAATTTTATTATAATGCAAATGGAAAAAACCACAAGCAGAGCCTTATGTTTCAAATCTGGTGTAAAATACAAACAGTCGACGTTTCGCCCATTCAGGCATTATCAAGACACAATAAAAAGTAAGTTCACTCACATCTCAAAACAGAAGTGCAATACATCCCAACGAATAATCGCTCAAAAAGGCTCATAATCCGGGACCGCACCTCCACCCCAAGACGTTCAACCCAAAACTCTTGTTTTGAGTTTTGGGTTGAACGTCTTGGGGTGGAGGTGCGGTCCCGGATTATGAGCCTTTTTGAGCGATTATTCGTTGGGATGTATTGCACTTCTGTTTTGAGATGTGAGTGAACTTACTTTTTATTGTGTCTTGATAATGCCTGAATGGGCGAAACGTCGACTGTTTGTATTTTACACCAGATTTGAAACATAAGGCTCTGCTTGTGGTTTTTTCCATTTGCATTATAATTTAATTTCGTACTGTAGGGCAATGAAATGAACAGTTGTAGGTTTTGTAAAATGGGAGTTTGCTGGCCGATAAGGCCGAGTTAAACCCTAGTAGGTAATAAAAAAAATTATATACAAGAAACAATCATCAGAAAAACACACGAACACCTAGAAGTAAAACACTTTTACTGGAAATTAAGAAAAAAACCCTGTACCACTACAAAAGGTTGAACGGGTCTGGGGTTTAGTACATGGTAGAGACTGTACTGTTTCTTCTTAATTTTCTTCGTCGATCGGTTTACATGAGATGCAAGTACATACATACATCATCGTTGAAATCTGAAAATCGAAAATTTCCACTCATATTGTACTGATTACATAACTTCTTTTATTGTGTGCAAGCAAATAAAAATCAAAACAAGTTTTGTTTTTTTACAGAACTTAGTTAAAACTGTATATTTAAAATATATAACAATTGCTGCGTTTATGGAAGAATGTTAATTCTTCACATCTTAACCAGAGTGAGCTGATGGAGGGTTAAAGACATTTTAACAATATTTTATTTCTGCATTTTATTATGAGCTAAAATGTATGTAAGTTTAAATATTTACTTCTTTTATTATTAAAATCAAGACACTTCAATATTCTTTCTGAACCGAAAACTTTTGATTAAAGGCACATCCCTTCTGTAATTAAAGATAATAATTTTAGAAACTTTGTTTTGAATATTTATCCAAAGTATATTTCCAGAGAGCGCAGGCTTCGTTAGCTTTAGAGTTGCCTTTCAGGATGAAAGGGACTTAAAATAATCAAGCATTGATGTTAATTAAGAAATGGCAGGGTTTTCTGCAATCTGCCTCAATAGTGGAGGGCTGTAAGGTCGCGCTTCGCTTCCAAGTGGACTTCTTTTTAAAAAAAATAAAAATATCAAAAATAATAAAAATAGCTTTGAATAAAATATTGTATTATTATTATGCGTTAGCCCAATAATTAATGGTGAAATTAAATTACAAGATTGTGTAGGAAAAGTATACATAGAGACATTTTTTCTGGTCGATATAAGGAGGATTCTCATATTGGGTTGTTTCAAATGAAATGTAAAAACTAAGGTTTTTGTGATAGAAAAGGTTTTTGCAATAGTCGATAGTTACTATCAATATATCGTTAGGTCATGACTATCGATAGTGTCGATATATCGATAGTTTTGATCTTTTTTACCCTCAAGTTTTGAAACTCTCGGAATTATGCTGATCTGTCTCTGTCCAGTGTCGAGTTCTATTGAAATTAAACTCGGAATTCCTTGAGCTCAAGGTTTCTCTTCTATATACCTTTGATACCCCACCTGACGTGTCATTATTTAATTCTCCGAAATTACTAATGGCATTATGTTGGGTACTACACGTAGTCTCACACTTGTGCAAACAAACCAAATTCGCGGTAATGAGCATTGGCTCTTCTAGGTTTTTATAGCCTTAACTTCTTCTTTAATTAGGGATAATTTTCTACAATTCTTAAATGTTCAACTAGAAATTCAGTTTTTCTTTCGGGAAACATGAGGCTCAAGGAGCACACTTGACTCTTGAAATTAACTATTTCGTTTTTTTGTTTTTTTTCTGAAGATTTGATTTGTTCATAGCTTTTTTTCTTATCTTTATGATATAATCTTTATAATTTATAATCCTGCAACTTTCAAGTAGTAGGTAGGTAATTGAATTTATTTAAATTAGTTGAAATTCTTTATTGAATAGGTTTGGAATAAAAAAGAAACAGCTATCGAAGAACTATCGATAGTATTCGATAGTTGCATTGTATTGTCTGTGCATTGTCAAGAACTCGTTAAAGATCCTTATCTAATTGTTCCTGGAGAGGCAAAATTTAGGTCTCCCATTATATACAATGGATTCTAATGGTATACAATGGTATATAATGGTATAAATTACACACCATAGTAGCATAAAGAAATGTTGAATGATTAAAGAAACATAAACATGGAATATGATGAACAAACTACAACTAAACAGTGTATTTAATATTCATTACCAACTGAGCATTGATTTAATGTCTAATCAATTTAATTAATTTACGGCTAATCAGATGATGCTATACTGGGAGCCCTAAATATTTTCTGCCCGTGTTTAATTAGGATAAGAATCTTTAACGAGTACCTGACAGTGCACAGACTCAGGACATCCATTTTACGTCACCTTCGAAAGACACCCGTAAAAGTAAAAGATTTTTACTCCCTTAAAAAAAACTAAGGCTCTAAGGCAACCTGCCGGGAGAACTTTGTTATAAAGTTCTATGATAAAAAAATGAAAATAATTTATTTTTGTTTTCTGTACAAATAGTGAGATGAATATACACATTAAAATTATTAAGTTTTTGTTTAATGTATTTCTTTCTCTCAATTTTACTAATAAAACTCTTTTATACTTACTCACTCAAATTTTGTTTTCTTTTTTTTTTATAATTTTTAATCTATCGTGTAGTTCTATGGACATATATTTTCAGAAGGTACGGGGACCGCCTGACAAAGAAATTACTAAATTTTAGAAATCCTATAATAAAAAGATTATTTAAAATATGCATACTAAATAATTATTTTTTACATTTTTAATTTTGACGTATTACTATTTCGGCTTTTTGTAGTTTGTAACAGGTCTCTGTTTAGGAATAAATGTAACAAAAACCGATTCCTTTTGAAGACTGGAGCGAACAAAAAAAATATAATGAAAAAAAGAGAAAGGCAAAATAACATATGTTTTTTCCCCGCCCTATTCCAGGAGATGAGCCAGAAGGGAATTGAAAAACAAACCCATTTCCCGCAAGCTACGGCAAGCGAGATTGTCAAACGGGCTAAAATATGTATACGTCAGAGCTAGTGTCTGTCTCCAAAACGGTCACTCTAAATCATTGGTCAGCTTGTTTCTTCTACCGGATTTATTTCATAACGGAGAGATATGTACAACAAATTTTATGTTAATAATTCGATTAAGGAAAATTTACAAGCCGTTGAAATAATTCGGTAACAGTGAATTTTGACAGAATCAGTAAAACAATGCTAGTACGAGTATATAAAATCTAACGCAAAAAGATTAGGATGGTTCTAGCTCTGTGCTAAGGATCTTGATGAAATCGATATTCCAGAGAAAAAAAAACATACAAAGGGATGGATTGCGACGAATGGTGAAAAACCACAAGATTTTTAAGTATGGATAGGAACTCAAAAGAAGAAGTAGATATCTGTTAGAAGATCGGAAGAAGGAACTAAGTGAAGGGCGTTAGAGATACCAGCAGGACACAGTAGAAGAACCAGGCACGGAAAATGATTATTGATTGTTAATTCGCAGTCCATAGAGGCTAAAAAATAACGTTTACCACTGCAACCGATGAATGGTCTGGGGTTCAGCACATGGTAAAGACGGTTGTGCAAAGAGGAGATTTTACCTTGATCATCCTCAACCGCCAGATTTTTCCTTGTTAGTTTGGGTACCCACTTTATAGAGCCTGGATGAGTCCAAGGAGGGTCCTAGATCCCAAAGGATCCATCTCCGGCCAATAGCAGATTAAATAAAAGCATACCAGCGGGCGGGATTTAAACCCAGGACATTAGGGCACGCCAACTCAGCGATCTACTCAGCTGAATACAAAAAAATTATTATTAAATTAAATGAAAATTGTTGACTGGAAGATCTAATGTGGAATATAGATAGTCTGGGGGTGCAGTCAAAAACACCAAATAAGAGAAACTTATTTATTATAAGTGCCGACGTTTCGATCTACGTTGTAGGCCATCTTCAGGGGTATGAGAGAAAATCAAACAGAACAAAAATCACTATAAAAAACATTGCCAATGTATTCTTTCTGGGTAATGCAATGTTTTTTTATAGTGATTTTTGTTCTGTTTGATTTTCTCTCATAGCCCTGAAGATGGCCTACAACGTAGGTCGAAACCTCAGCACTTATAATAAATAAGTTTGTCTTATTTAGTGTTTTTTTGACTGCACCCCCAGGCTATCTATATCCCACATTAAATTATTTTTGATTGTATTTGCTTATTTCATTAAATTTGTTTCTCGCTAGAGACTTTAATTTTGTATTACAACTTTGTTTATTTTTTAGTGGCTTAGTCCTAGTAATTTGTTTTCTATTCTATTCTGTTATGTTTACTTTTATACTGTTAGACACAGGGTCTTTCAGGCTTATGTAGCCAAACTGGAAATGTGAATTAAGGCCCTCAAAGAGACAAAACATTCCTATGGAGATATGTCCTCAAACGCATTGTTTAGGAGAAATTCACACCTGTAGATTTTCATTGTTATGAATTATTTAGACATAGTAAATACATAATAGTTATTCCGGAAAGTTCCACTTTATTACAGCCGAGCGAATTTTGCCACACGAGCCGAAGGGGAGTGTGGTAATTAAACGAGTGTGTTATAAGCACTTTTCTCACGTGTTAAATATTCCATTTTTCCTGCAACCATTTAAAAATTTAGAAATTAAAGGTGAAACTTTAGATTTGTTAAAACTACACTAGCGCTAGTGGGTAATGCTAATGCTAGATCTTCAAATTTCTGATGTGTGAAGGTTCTAATACATTTAAGGTTATATTAAATATTTCTACAAAATCGCTTCAAAATAAATAGATTTTATCTTGAATTAAATATAAAATAGTTCTAAAATTATTTATTTTAACATTTTAGGAATAAAAATGAATAATATTATAATACCACCATTTAACATTTAAAATAACATAGTGCTTATTGTCAAATTCGATCTAGGTAGCTGTTACTTTTCCTCACTAGTTGCAGGAAAAATTTATTTGTTCATTCATATGTTCCAACTACCTTATTCATTAAATCTAAACATTAATATTCAAACTGAATAATATTAGTTGACCTTATATACATGAGGAAGAAACTGGTCCGGGTGGAGGTAAAGAAAATTCTTATATAGGGAGAACTGTTTATTGGTAAGCCAATGTTTCGACCCACATTGCAGGTCTTCTTCATGGCTAAGATAAGATCGGTGACTGAAGACTGTGTGGGTAGAAACGTTGGCTTGCCAATAAACAGTTCTCCCTATATAAGATTCTTGAACTCCACCACGACCATTTTCTTCCTCATTAATATTCATATATCTTAGAAATCACTTTGAACAACATTTAATATGAATGTTATTATATAATGAATAAAGTAAGTTATTCACTATCCCTTAATAATTCGTAACAATGAAATTATTTAGATGTAAATATCTTCTAAACAAAGCGTTTGTGAATATACCTCCATAGGAAATTGTTTTCTTGTTTTGAAGTCCTTGGTTAAAATTTTCAATTTGGATACTTAACCCTGAAACACCCTGTATGTATGTGCCTTTTTTGGAAGCAGAATAAAAAAATCATCAAATTTCATTTCATTCATGATCCTATAACCATATGAATGTTAATTGAAGGAATACTGGCATGGAGAACTGTATGGTGATTTAGTAAGGGCTAAGACGAAGTGTTCCTGAAGCAGTAGGAGGCAATGAGCCACAATCATGCGGTGGGAGTCGATATAGAACAGTCGGGCCAGTTCAATCGTGAAATTAGGCGATACCCCAGCCCTGCATGCTGAGCAGTAGTCACCGCAATCCAGTGCTTTACGAGGGTTCGGGCAACTAGACAATATCGGGAAACGGCAGCGTAATTGGTTATGACGGGGTATAGATACTAATAAATATTATTCCACGAATATGAATAATAAACAAAACACAAATAATAATCACAACACGAATAAAATAATCGATAGCACGAACGAAGTGGAGCGTTCTTGGTCATAGTGGGATGCACTAAGTGGTAATAAAATTCTTTGTGCATTAACACAACTCTTAGTGCCAACTCACATAATTAATAACATTACCATTAATAATAACATTATTGTTAATTACCATAACAAACTATTAACCCCAAGATCGCGGATTCCTAGCCCGGCAGGAGCTCCAAGGATTTTTTTTAAAGGGGGTGAAAAAATCCTTGACTATGTCGTCCTTCGGAAGGGTCGCTATACAGGGGTCCTGAGGCTGTAGATGTCAGGTACTCGTTAAAAAATTCCTATCCCAATTAAATATGGGATCGACGAAATAGCTCCCAAAGTAGCATCGTCCGATTAGCCGTAGCAGCACAAAGTGACCTCAAATTAGCAAACAACAAATAATGCAAAATATCGACTAAGAAAAAAAAATTAAAATAGCCAGTTATGATGACCGGCGACAGAAGTCAAAACTCAAAACTCGGAATAACTGTGATTTTCTAAATCAACTACAGAATTATTTAAATTTCATAATTTCTAAATTTGAATTATTAATATTAGTCTGGTTACCACATCTATTGGCACTCCGAGAAATATTTATATACATTTTCAAGTAGTTTATAAATCAAAACATTTTTCTATTCATGGCTGAACGTTCTGGGCTCAAATCCGGCTGTTTTAACCCTGACCTTTTGACCGTGTTATTCTTTTCCTTCACAGAGTGAATTCAGATTTAAAAATTCGCTATCACATTCATCAGTCCTAATGTAATCGTTATAGATCGAAAACGAAAAATGTGTTTTTGAAGTGAAAACTGCTTTAGCCACGTTGAGCGATTTTTTGTAGAGGGAAAAGTTATGGGTTCGCGTCAGTAATATGCGCGACATATTTCGCAAGACTGGCGACACGTAGCGGCCTATGTATGACCCACACAATTTGTTTTAATTAACTTTACTTTACAGGTTAGAAATGCGATTGATATAAGAAAAATAATATTTAATGAAAAGATCGATTAATAGTCGTCCAACTCATACTAATTAAAAATAATAACGTAATACATCAATAACTAGGTAACCTTTTCGTTTCCCCTAAACTAGTTTATTAGTAATAGTTAAATGTCTTGTTTTAAGCTGCTAATGGATGCAAATACACAAGAAATTGGATGATATAGGTAATATAACTGTACACTAATTATCATATCTCTTTAGTTGTATTGATAAAATTCAATTTTATGATATATAAATATAAATAAAATAATACATTGAAACCAGCTTTGGCATCTATTCTACATTTATATATTTTCATATTTATATATTGAGAGTTGAAAACTATACATTTTTATCTATTAGAATATTGTTCACTTAAGAGCTAAGATTCTTCATGTTTATCGTCATCTTATTTACAAGTGACCATTAATCCAATATTTTAAAAATCCAATTTATTAAAAGTAAATAAAATCTTTTAAAAGGCAAAAGTTGCTGAGAAGGTTAGGTCGGTTAAAAGGCACCTTAAGTTACCTGAGAATTCTCTTTGCTGGAAGTTAGGATTCGAATTAGAGGCAATTTTCTTAGCGACCCGATTCCATAACTTAAAATAAAAGTTTATAAATATCTTAAAACTTCTTCATCCAAAACGAAAATTAACTCATTAAAACTCGGTGAAAGAGAAGTGGTTGTTTTTAACAAACAAAAATATCCCAAACCTTACCCAAACTCTCTCCTGTAATCGCCCAAAGTGTACTTAGGCGGTATAGTTTTGACAGCGACCATATATATATATTAATGGCATTTCTTGATAAGATTTAGTAAATATATAATAATTTACACCACATATTTCAACTCCGGTATGGTCTAGTGGCTAGGATACCTGGCTTTCACCCAGGAGGCTCGGGTTCGATTCCCGGTACCGGAAGTACTTTTTTTTTAGTATAAATAAATATTTTTCTTGATTAATCTTAAGTAAACGAACATATTTTTAATGGTATTATTTGCAATATTCAAAATTTTTATTATTTTTATTATAAAATAGGAGAGACCTATTAAAAATAATAACTATTCAACTATTATCATCACCCATATCCCACCCAGAAATAAACCTATTTGTATAAACATCATAATTTACTCAATAAAATATTCCCTACTTGTTGAAGTAAAAAATGACTCAAAAGTAAACAAATATTTAAGAATATACGAACCAATAATAATAATTATTCTAAATATTATTATTATAATTATTGAATTCGAATAGAGGTGTCAAGATGCAGCTCCTGAGATTTTTTGGGGTCGATCCGAATTTTAAAAAAAAATGATGTACATAATAAATAATATATAAATATAATAAATTATTAGTTGATTTTGGGTCATCTGTTACAACTAATTATTTTGACCATTTATCAATTACTAAATGTAATATTGAAACTAATTATAATTAAACGTTGGTATTTCGCTGGTTCATCGATCATACATAATTATCACTGGATATTCATTATTTACCAAGCCTTACTACAGGTTCATCATTCATATGATGCATGATTTTATTATTTTTATATTATGTTATTCAATTAAGTCATCATATGTTTTTACTATTCAATTTATTTATTTTTTATACACTTTATTGAAATATTACAAACTGCCACTTTTAGGCAATACGTAATAGCGCTTAATAGCTATACAATAATTCAATAAAAAATAAATAAAAATATGTACTTGCGGATAATAAAAACAAAATAAATACTTGAATGATAATATAAATAAAATACTTTTTCACATTCATACCATAAAGTTCAATTTATTTAATATCATATTATTTCGATATGTTTTGTGCTGCCATATCATGAAGCTAATGACATATGACATATTTCAGTTAGGTGACATGTTTTATTACTATTCTTATTACTGTCAATGTTTTATGTTGTTGTTTTTTTTAGTTTTAACGTTGGCCTAAAACGATACCGAAACGTCTTAATAAGAATACGAAACACAATATAATAACACTTTTTATTTGTGTGTGTTTTAAAAATTACACTAGAAATAAATCTTATCAAATACTTTATAAAGTTGCATTTAATAATTATAGTAGTTATGATAACTAATAAATATTTCACTTCTGAAAAATTCTAGGTTTTTGTTTTATACTCCACAAAATGTTTACTGTATTTTTAAAAGTAAAGATAATATACTCTTTATTCATAAGTATTATTATTAATATGAAAAACATGGCTCAAACTTATCTTGTACAACGGTTAGAACATCATAAACTCATTTTCTTATCTTGTAGAGTAATGTGAAATCACCTACGAATCAAGGTCATAGGACGAAACGAAGAAAATAGAATAATTTAAAATAAAGTTCTGATTAAAATTAATAAAATAAATATTTTTTTATAATTTATAGCTTTTGTTATTGTTAATTAAATAAAATATTCATTCAATACAAGAATGGCTAAACATTCAGGGGATGTCATAGATCACATCTGTTCTCCTCAATAATTTGTTTTTCGTATATCCAATAGTATTTAATAACACGGCTTGGCTTGACCCAGCATTAAAATTATTCCCATTAGGTGAAAATTGACTAAGTTATAGAAGTGTTAACTATTAGTGGGAAGTAAAACATATTCGTTATAGTGATAAACTAATTATTAGAAAATTAAGTTTCGACCCAGGTCGCAGGACTTCTTCAGGGCTTGCAGTGTAGGTCACAAATATGGGAGTTGAAGCGTAAATTTTTAATAAATATTTTATCCCTGTTTAAAGAAATTATTTTTAACCTTTATCCGGACCATTTGCTTCTTCATTTGTATACGATCAATTAATAAATTTTTAATTCATTTTATTTTATTTTTTTAATAATTGTTATAATTTTAAATATTTTTATTTTGAAGAGAAAAGGTATCCCCAGGGCCAGGACTCGAGCACAGGTCTCCCACATTTCCGTTGTGGTGCTCTACCAACTGAATTATCCTGGTTCGTACCTCGGTCAAAATAAATTTTTAAGATATTTTTTCCAAAGCAGTAGAATCCTGTATACATTAAAAAAATTCTTCTTTCTATACAATATTTAATAAGCTTAGTTAAATTTATATCATAATTTGTTAAATATAGAAAAAAAAACTATCAAATTCATTATTCCTGTAATTATATACCTCTATGTATGTATTAGTCTATTTTCATTTTTTCTTCCAACATTTGAGGAGTATAGATTCAAAATTCACATTCCCCAAATTTCATAACTTTCGGTAAAACGATTTTAATCATATTCTGTTACAAGTATATGAGATAAGTGAGTAAGAATTTTTATGAGAAGAGCAACAACAACCTCTTCTCATAAAAATGTCTGACTCATTTATCTCACATATTTATAACAGAATTTGATTAAAATTAAAACTCGAAAAGTGGAGAAGGTGAATTTTCCATCTACACCCCTCCTTTAATATTGTATTCAGATTTAATCATATTGATAAGCCAAGAAATTAGTAATTGTATAAAGTTAATAATACGAGATTTCAATTTTATATACTTTTTAAATTTACAAAGCTGCTAGTACCTACATATTTTTAATAATAGATATAAATAACAGGTATACATAATAATGGGAGCGGAGTGTCTCAGTGGTAGAGCACTGAGTTGCCATGCCGGAAATCCTGGTTCAAACCCCGCTCCAGCCAAGACTTTTATTTAGTATTTTTCCAGCGGGAGATAGATCATATGGAATCTAGGACCCTCCTGGGACTCACTCAGCCTCTATAAAATGTTATAAAAATAGGGTACCCAAAATAATGAGGGAAATCGAGGGCTGTTGAGCGTGGCCTAGGATAAGTCACCTCCTTGCATAACCGTTGTCCATGAAACAGTACAGTCTCAACCATGTACTGAACCCCAGACCCGTTCACGGGTTGTAGTGGTACAGGTTTTTCTTTTATACATAATAATATTGTTTAACGCGGAAAAAGGTGTTAGTAAAAAAAATTAATAATAATAATAAAAAAAGGATCTTAAAGGACAAGTTTTTATCATTCTACAATAACACACCAATACAAAATGGCACACTATAAAACCATGATGGATCGAAGAGTACAAATTACTTTTACAGTATTTTATAAGGTTTTCCCCTGAGGAAAATAGATACATGTTATCAACAGTCTCTAACACACAATATTTTCCTGTTACTAGTACAAAAACAAAAGAGCAAATTTACGAATGTAATTATGATTTCGATTTAGTCAATAATACTCTAATAAAAACAAATCAACTCCTCTATTTACAACAATGTTCTATTTTCGAGTTTTATTTTACTTTTGATATAATATGTATGATTTTCTATCCTCCAATTGTTTTGCTTTTATTTTTAATATGCCATAAATTTTCATTGTTATATTATTATCAGTGCGTGTACGGACACTCTTGGTATGAACAAATCCCACAAGCTTTATATAGCAACAGTAGAAGCAAAAGTGAACTGGATGGGAGTTCTAATTGGATTACTTAAAACTGTAAAATGAATACAGGTATTCATACTCTTTGTGATATGACAATATCTAAATTATAACCAGGAAATTCTCTGTTTGTCATAGCTTTAGGCAGGTCAAAAAGGATATAAATATATAAAAATGTATTTACAAGTTCGAAGTTTTTTTTAATATTCCTTTATAAATATTAATAAACCTAACCTAAAAAAACCTGTACCACTAAAACTCGTGAATGGGTCTGGGGTTTATTAAATGGTAGAGACTGTACTGCTTCATGGACAACGGTTCTGCAAGGTGACTTGTCCTAGGTCACGCTCAACCGACAGATTCCCCCCCTTATTTTGGGTAACCTATTTTTATAATATTTTATAGGGGCTGGGTGAGCCCCAGGAGAGTCCTAGATCCTATATGATCCATCTCCGGCTGCAAATAGACTAAATAAAAGTCTTGCCTGCAGTGGTACGAACCAGGATTTCCGGCATGGCTACTCAGTGCTCAACCATTGAGCCACTCCGCTCCCTATAAATATTAATAAACAGGCTTTTTTTGCAGCGTATAATATAAAAATCCATAATTAAACGACCCTCTCCTATGGCTCTTAAGGAAAGAAAAATAATTATAGGAAACTGATGCTTTCTAATTAGAATGATTGACCCGTACGAACTTTATAAGCACCTCCTGTCTCATAATAAAGTATAATATTACTAGTACAAGTCGTCTTATAGCTTACTTTTCTCACGAATTATAGTTTAAAATGTTATAACGCGATCATATAATTAAAAAATAGTTAGTTATATTTTTTTTTTAAACTGTACTACTACAAAGAGGGTCCTGGGTCCAGGGCATGGTATGTACTTAACTGTTGTAAGTCAACAGTTGCCCAGGATTTGAATCTTGGTTTTCACCTATTTCCCCCTAGGGTACTCCTTTTATAGAGGATAGGGTTTGCAGATCCCATGGGGGCCATCCTTCAGTTACCAAATTAAATCATTTATCTGCCACAGCCAGATTTAAGCGTGGGTTATTCGAACTGTACACATTGAGC
The DNA here is from genome assembly GCA_964056705.1 of Troilus luridus. Classification (NCBI taxonomy): domain Eukaryota; kingdom Metazoa; phylum Arthropoda; class Insecta; order Hemiptera; family Pentatomidae; genus Troilus; species Troilus luridus. Next base: position 101,181,179 of record OZ057416.1, on the reverse strand, counting down.
TACTCCACTTCCGAAAAAAAAATTATCACTATTGAAGACCACAGAAGAAAAAAAATCACTTAATCCTAAATGTTCAGGAGAGCAAAATTGACAACGCAATTTTTCATCACTCGTTCATCAAAACCAAGTTGAACAAATCAAAATATATACTTTGGATACTCCATGCAACGTAGAACATAGAATTTACTAATTGAGTGTAATAAGGCCATAAAATGACTGTTGCGTGCCAAAAGGAAAAAACAAGGTTCATAGGTGTTTTGCTGATCACGTTACCTCGTTCTTCCTCAGTACCGTTCGGATAACCTCGTTTTTTCTCTGTAAGGACATTCCTCTTAACGACATCTTTTGCCGCTATGGCAAATCAGATGATGGTCCAGTGGGAGTCCATAATTTTGCCTATCCAGGTATAATTAGGATAGGGACGAGTGCCTGTCATCATGTAGGTCATTTCACGTCCCTTCGGTATGACGTAGAACGCCATAACTAAGAATTTTTTACTCCCTTTTGAAGATCCTATGGCCTCCTATGGAGGCTACGAACCCGCTATATCGGGCATTGTAGGTTTTTATGCTAACTACTAGCCGGGTACGTATTTATTTAAACTTTTAACTATAATTTTTATTTTTATAGGCTCAAAGTTACTAAACAGCACTCCATCTCTGAAACTTCAACTTAAAGCGATCTATCAAATCACACTGAGTCATGGCAAGTTTAAAAAGTCATAGATCATATGGGAAGTCAAAATCATCCTCTAATTCATCCAATTTACGATTCTTTTTTTTATTGTTATTATTTTACTCGACAGGGGATTAGAATAAAGTCGAGAGGGAAACTTATCCCCCCAACTCTTTAACAGTTGCAACGGAAATTAAAACCCAGACTTAAATGATGGTATTTAATTATCAGGGAACTCCTTCAGAAAAGTTCTGACTCAGGACGAAATACGAGCCTTTATAAAAGAAATATCAGGCTGAGATCATTATCTTACTCCACCCCCCCCCCCCTCCAGAGTCCTAAAATTGCTACAATTAACGAAAAAACAAAAGACTATTTTGAATCGGAAATAATTGCTTAATTCTTTTTATACTTAGACAGAACTCGTGCCAACTTAAAACTGTTTCTAAGCTTCCATTTGTCGTAACCTCCTTAAATATAAAGTCAGAAGTGGAAAGCATAAATTAGAAATAAAATATCCATGAACCTATCAAAGAGCGAAACTACTGTTAAAAATGTAAATGAGTAAAGTTTTAATGAAATGTTGAAAATAAAAGAAGAGAATCAATTTTACAATTTATGAAGTAGAATCCCGATAATTCGTATGGTCAAGGGACTGAAGATTTGGTACGAATTATCGGGAATACCAATTATCGGGAGTACAAACTAAAAAAATGTATTAATACAATTTTTTGAATCTATCGAACCTTCCATCACTTGCACGAAAGTCTTCAATTCCCATTTTTCTGTGAAAACTCGGTCTTTTTCCCTTCAAATATTACCTCCAACTGGTTTGAATTCCTTGCTTGCACGAACCACTTTTTTAAGTTCTCTACAAGTCTGGGAAGTGATTTTGTCCTTGTTCTTCACAATTGATGTGATCGTGGAACCAGGGACGATGAAATGCTTCGATACGTCAATTAGCTTACAGCCACTGGTCACGGCGTTTATGATTTGTTGTTTCTCTTCAATAGAGAGGCTAACGTATTTTGGAGGCATGATAACGTGTCACAACGGTAACAAAAACGAGACTGAATTGTAAATAAAAGTGTGATTGTATGAAAAGCTTAATAAAATTCCTAGAACTCCCCTCATTTTCTTTGAGTGAAAACAGTACGAATTATCTATGAGATTTCTAAGAAAACTTGTCTCTCTCACTCGCTCTCCCGTAATAAACAATAGGATCTACTGTGCCTCTAAACATTACTAACATACTTGTGTATAAAAACAATACAAATTGAGCGATTTCCTAGAAAGGATTTATTCTCATTCTGCTCCCTGGCATATCTGCTTCACTGTTCTCTCCCTCCCTTTCGAAAAGAGGACTAAGTAGCGAGATTTTAAAGCTGGAAATACGAATTATATGACGTTATAAGTGACCTCGAGCATAAAAATAATACGAATTACCGAGGGGTCTGAAATGCATTGATATTATACCATTTATCGGGATTTTCTCTAGGGACCGGCAATTTTGTACGAATTAGCCGGAAATACGAATAATCGGGATACGAAATATCGGGATTCCACTATACTAGTCAATTCGAATAATGGTTCTCTTTAAACAGATTTTAACCATAAAATTAAAGAAGAAATATGTAGGAAAAACATGAAACAGATATTATTTAATATTTAAATCATTAAATCTAAAATATATTGAAAATGTTACAGAATAATTTAATAAAATTATAATTTATTTTGATAAATCAAAAAATAATAGCGAGACAGTGACCGCTGTTAGTGATTCACAACTTCAATTTCTTTGAACGTGAAATGGGCCTAATATGTCCAATATTATCAATAAAAATAGGGAGAAAGTTTTTAGAACTATTTAGAAAACATAAAATTATTATTATGAATATTTAAAGACTAGAAACTGTGACGTCATTGATGTTAACAACTAAATTAGTAAATTCAGGATTTACTTACTTTGTTACGAAAAAATCATCCATAATGACATTAATGAAACATTTGTTGCTGATTTGGCCCAAATCCGACATCAATCTTTTCATGACAAACTTTATCCCCATTCAAACACACTAGTTTCAAAACTAGCAACCTCTTTGATTCCTGAACATCCTCCAAGGTGTATGAAAAGAAGATGGACTCCATGATCTTCGACGTTAAATTTGTTATTTCAGTATTTTTTTTTAATAGATTTGTAAATGCGGTATATCTAGCTCCAAAATAAAATACTCACATAAAATTGTTTATTGGCGATAATTTCAAGCTTTTGGTATTCCCACCTCTTTGTCAATATTAAATCCTAGTATAGATTTTAGATGATTTTGCAAAATCATTAAACAAAGCCATGATCTTTGTTGATACTCTTATGAGTAGCGTTGTCCTCCATTCTGGCCACATGTCCAGCCCATCTAAGCCTAGCTATTGTTATATACTGAACCACATCTAGCTCCTGATACATCCGATATATCTCTGCATTCTGCCTCAGTCTAAATTGATCGCCAACTCTAACTGCTCCATATATCCTTCTTAATATTTTTCTTTCGAAGAGCAGTAAACTATTGGAATCTGCCCTGGACAGAGGCCAGGTTTCCGATCCGTAAGTTAAAACAGGCCTTATCATTGTCTTGTAAAGTATCACCTTGGCTCTTCTTGATATCAGATGACTTCTTAAAATGTTTGCCATTCCAAAGTAACATTTATTAGCGGTCAAAATTCTTCTTTGAACTTCTGCTCCAGTTAAGTTATCCACTTTGACCAAACAGCCAAAGTAGACAAAACTGTCGACACTTTCAAATGTGTAGGTGCCAAACGTGATAGAGGGTGTTAGTTGCCTTGAATGGCTAGCAAGCATATATTTGGGTCTTGGCCTGATTCACTTGAAGACCCATTCGCCGTCCAGCTTTCTCCAAAGCAAGAAACGCTTGCTGTAAATCCCTCTGTGTTCTTCCGACTATATCTATATCATCCGTGTAGGCCATATATATAAGTAGAACTTAATTTATTAATAAAATACATATAAATTAATAAACTTTTTTATATTACTTTTTATTTTATTACTATTATATTTGTAACAAATCTATGTTCATAAAAGTAGAACTACAACAGAAACATTTATTATGCCTCCTGCAGTTTTATTATTTGTTTCATCTTATTGTTTTATTTGCATGCATAAATTATGGAACGTAAATCAAATAAGCAATCTTCTCACAGGGTTACTATTTGATGATAATAATATCATTATTAGAGTCAACTACCTACGAGTAAAGTTAAAAAATAAATGGATGTATGCAAAGTATTAATATCCAGTGGCTCAAAATTTAGAGACATCCTGAATGCACCTACTGCATAAGAAGTATTGGTTTACATATCTAAGCCTAAACAAAATGAATTGTTAGATGAAAAATATTTTGAAATAATTAGGAAAAAGAAAGAGGTGTACCATTTGATGATACAGAGAATGAGAATTACAGATGAAGAATACAATAAGAAGTGAAAGAAGATGCAACAATGTAAAAAGAGATAATACACTAATAATGCCTTACTTGAAATAAGAAGGTCACGCCAGCAAAAACTGATGATGGATTAAGATAATATTGAGCAGATAGAATTTAAACCCGCTGCATTTATCATGCAGAGATCAACATAATAAGTGGAAAGGGGGTGTTGAAGAGTTGGAAGAGGCCCTCTCAAATAATAATAAGCCCGAGGAATTGGCCTGTCTTGCAAATTGTTTTTGGAAGCCAGATAAGAATTTAACAAGCAGGCAATGCATGTAATCAGTGCAGTTTGGGAATACTGAATATGTGGAACCATATTAAATATGCGGAAGATTACCGTTGTGTCTAATTTATAATAAAGGAGATCCACTATAGTTGGATAACTACAGAAGATGGCATAGCTAAGCATGGTCTATAAAATTCTAACCAATATTTCATTTATAAATATTTTAAAGAGAACTTAAAAAAGTGGTTCGTACAAGCAAGGGATTCAAATGTACCAGTTGGAGGTAATATTTGAAGGGAAAAAGCCCGAGTTTCCACAGAAAAATGGGAATTGAAGACTTTCGTGCAAGCGATGGATGGTTCAATAGATTAAAAAAATTTCATTAGTACTTTTTTTTATTTTGTACTACCGATAATTGGTATTCCCGATAATTCGTACCAAATCATCAGTTCCTAGACCATACGAAATATCGGGATTCTACTGTAGTGGAAATTACATATTTTGATTTTAAAAAGTTTAATTTAAAACTATTATGACTGAAGAGATAGAACTTTACGGTTCTGCAAAATCCTGTGGCATAACAGTATCTTCAGTCAAAAGTATTGGAAAAAGTAGAATAATTTTTTTATTTCATAGCCTTCTTAATAAATAAATACATGATTTTTAAAAATTTACACTTTATTGTATACTAACGTTGACAGATATTTGATTAAATAACTCATTTTTTAATAGTATAGCTTCGAGGATGAAATAAATAAGTGGAATTATAAAAATAAGTAAAGAAATAATAAATGAATAATGTAGACATTTGTTTCTATCTTAATAATAAAAAGATTTACTTTTATAGATCTTTACAAATTATTTTAACAGAGTGATTTATTAAACTTTAAAAAGTAATAAAAATAACTTAATATGTTGATGAGTTGCTTAGAATAATTGCTTATCATTATAATATAAATTAAAAAATAAATTAAGAAAGCATTCAGTAGAATGTTCACAGAGTAGCACCTTAAAAAATAAATAATATATAATTATAAAAAAAAAACATTAATAAGAAAAAACAGTTTTAATACTAAATTTAAAAGTCAGTCATATTTAAGAAAAATTAGTTTTGTGTAGTCCTTCCATTTATTTGTTTCTTGGATCCTGTTTTTTTCATAATCAAATATAAAATAAATGTATTAAATCGCTATTGTCTAATGCCCTATCTCTCATATTAAAATATATTAGTGTATTTTACATTACTTTGAATGATAGTAAGGATAGTAGTTATAATAATAAGGTCTATAATTATGATTGTAGTAATAGGGAGGGTACGGGTTATAATATGGTGGCGTGTACGGAATATTAATCGGTTCTCTTTCTTTTTTTATAACTTCTATGGCCAATTCTGTTTTGCGCCTATTTTTCTCAAGCTGAGAAGCCTTCTTCTGTTTATAAACAAATAATGGCCTAAAGACGATCTGACTACTGGTACTCAAATCTTCTGGCCAATTGGGAGAAGGATCATCATCGATATCAACTTCTATTAGTTCAGTTCCTGATGTAAATTCAACAAGCAATAGGAAGCAGACCTAAAGATAATATTTATTTTAAGTTCAGATCAACAGAACAGTGTAATTTAATAAATATTTTTAATAAAAACTTCCATATTCTGAACAATAATAGAGCAAAAAACATTCTAATTGCGTAAAAACATAAGCTCAATAAAAAAAAAAGTTTTTCTCTTGATATAAGAAAAATTATTATTCCTTAAATATATATTTTGCATTAGAATTTTATAAAATATTTATTCAATCACCGATCTTCATAATTTAATAAAACTTTGGTTTAAAGGAGACATATCAGATGAAATTTAAAAATTTTAACAAGTTGTCAAGTAACAATGCAAACAGCTTTTTACAAAGAAAAAAAAACATTATGTTAAGTTCAATTAAACATATAATGTTGCTCTTATTCTCTTAAAAGGAGCGTTAATTAAAACTCTAACTTAGTTTGTTTCCTTGATTATTCATTTAGTGTTCCTTGTATGCTGCTATGACTAAGTGGATGGTACTACAGAGGGAGTCCTAAATTTTGTCTATCTTTAATGAGTACGTGATACCTCATAGGCTCGGAACCATTTACATCTCTTCTGAATTAGGGCATAACTATCAATATATAAAAATTCTAAGATCACCAAGCAGGTTGCGAAATCTTGATTTCAGTAAATATTACTGTGTGGACTAAAACAAAGGTGATATGATATACATAATGGGATATAAATAGGAAATAAGTGCTCCTCAATGGAAAAAATATTGGATTTCATAATAATTTTTTCCAACCATCTACAGCTTAACCTTATGAACAATATGCCGCTCGTTCTACAGTTAATACAGTTATTGTAATTTATTTTAAAACACTGAGCTTAAAATTCAACATAAAACCTCAAGTTTTTTAAATTAATCACAGATCAGATTGTAACAAGCCTTAATAGAACATAAATTAATTTTTAACTGCCTAAATGATAAGGACATTTAAGTCAAATTTTGAAATTTTCATTATGTATGGAAGCTTTGGTATATTTTAAAACACCTGAACCATTCAGAAAAAAAAAAAAAAAGACCTCGAAACACATTTTTTAGAATTAATCTATTCTAAACATTGATGTATACCAAAAAAAAAATTAATGAGCATTTAACTTGTTGGTTAAAGTATATTTATTGCAGTGGAGTTTAATTAAACTGATCAGGAAATAAAAGTTTTAACTGTTTTAATTTTATTTTGCTAAAACTTGAGATTGCTATTTTACTGTCCTTTTAACGAGTATTTAACTGAAGGGCCTTCCCTTAACAAAATGAGTTTTACCTATCTATTACGACCAATAAACAAATTTTTTGCCCATATCATGTAGCTTTCAAAAATTTATTAAATATAAAATCAAAATATCAATACTATACCTAAGTTTAACTTACTAAAATCATTCCAATAACTTCATTCACTTTTCTGTTTGATATCCCAAAGTTAAAGTAAGAACAAAAGCCTTCACTCTCAAAGTTAACTTACAAAATATAACTATCTGTTTCGGTCATAACTATAAGTATAAGACCCATAAAATGTTCAGAATATGGTAGCGTGGAAATTAAAAAAATATATATCGGAAAACTAATAACTCACTGTTAATTTCAAAAAAGATTCAATCATGTTTATCATAAAATCATAAAAAGATAACTATTTCTTCATCAACCTCACAGAGTCATCCACTGAGTGCAGTTCCTGGTTCTGAAGATTGTTTTTAAAGACAATATTTAAATTAGTACCCGTTAGCATCTCGGAAGGATGTGTAAATGTCAATTAACACATTCTGGTAAACAAAACCGCGTTTAGAAGGACATCTTTAAAACTTCCAGGGCATATAAGTGTTAAAAAATGAACTCTTTGGCGGTCAAACAAAATTCTTAAACATTTTTGACCCACATTGCAGATTTTCATAAGGCCACTACAATTTAGATTTGGTCAGGTCAGAAAAAACTGTTAAGTTTATCCCATCTTCTGAACTATAATTTTCTCTATCTATTTAATTTAAATAACTAATAATTGTTCAAATAATACTATTCATAATTACAACAAATGCAAACCCACCTAAAATAAGAAATAAAGTAAACATTATGGAAAATCACTTTACCAATATTTTTTTCTTTATTATTTGACCCCACAATCATGTGGGAAGCAGGTAAGCTCAGCGTGTAGATTGCTGAGCTGCTGTCTTGATTGGTGCCGGTAAAAATATATTTTAATGTTATAAGCTATGTACATACAGACTAATAGTCAAAAATGCATTGTTTGGCTTTAAGGGGTTTTGATAGGTTAGCAAGTTCATGTCAAAATTTGACTCTACTACAATATATATGCAAGTATAATAGGTTCAAAGATATGTGTCTGATGCATATTCCGTGAAAGCTTGTATTCAACAATTCTAACAATCAGAATGTTTTCCATATTCCCCATATATAGGTAAGTGAATGAAATGGTTATTTCTTTCAATCAAATATTTAGTAGGCCAAATATTTAATTTAGTAAAAGGTCAATTTTTTTTTTAAGTGTAAATAAAATATTCCACAAAAATTGTATTTAGAAATGTTTAATTTTTTAGAAAAGGAAGTTCTTGTATTATATTTTAATTCGAATTTTAAAACATAATAGTAAACTTTAAAATATTTTAATTTTGAAGAGAAAAGATTTGTTTAGGCCGGGATTTGAGATGTGGGCGACCCGGGTTTGAATCCTGGCCTGGACAAATCTTTTCTCTTCAAAATTAAAATATTTAACAATTATAACAATTAATAAAAAAGCAAAAATAAAATAGATAATGCTAAATTATATTGGGACCATACGATGATAACAGACTACCATATATCTCACAACAGACCTGACAAGACAGCAAAGAAAGCACAGATTATTGAGTTTGGAGTTCCTTCCGATAATAAAATGCAAAAAACAATAGGAGAAAAAATTCGGAATTATCAGGAGCTTAGCGAAGAGTTGAAGCATCTTTATAGACTGGTGAAGGTTGAAGTACTACCAATTGTAGTTTCTACGAATGGCCTTATTCCAGAGGAAACAATAAAATCCTTGAATTAAACAAGAAAGTTGAACTACTACAAAAAGCAGTGTTATTATGAACTGTTAATATTGTACAAAAATTTTTAAATGTCGATAAATAAGACGATTAAGCTTAAACTTGACCATGGTCCGGTTAAGCCATATGAACCAGCAATGCTGATATATAAAATAACAAAAAAAAAAAAAGGAGATATATAAAATAAATAATAGTAAATTATATGATAATAACTAAATTAAAAATAAATGACAGAAAACTTTTCAATCTGGTTTAAGAAAGTATGTACTAATTAATAATGTACACCACTAAAATTCTATAAACTTTTTATTCAGGGAGTATTGAAGCAATAAATCATTTTTAAATAACGAATCATTCTTCTTTCATTTTCGTGGAAGTTAAATTAGTCATAGTGATTAGCATAAATGAGTCAAAAGCCCGAATCAAAGCCCAAAAAACTCACATAGTCTACACAATCGAAAAGGCAACTGAAGAGGTAGTGAACTGCAACTGTGAAAGGCAACTGAACATAGCTGAAAATGACTAAGCCGAATAAATTATAAAAAATCATCACTAGATAAATGTTAAAGTACTATTTAGTAATATCTTAAACAGTTTTATGACTAAACATGCTTTACACCTCTATTAATGAGGTATCTTAAGTTTTGTTAATTATAAACTTTTAAAACATCGCAGTATAGAAGATAAAAAAAAATGGAAGAAAAAGATGATTTGATGTTTATTTAATTATTCAATACTAATTGAGTTCTAAAATATTATCTGATGCAGTGAAATAACAACCTATTTTAGTGGATCTGAATTTTCATTATAACGTCTTCAATTATTTAGTAATTCTTATTATGAAAAAAAAAATGAGCATAAAAATATTAATTAAGCAGACAGAAGTATTTAAACAATTATTCAAATGTGTATAAGTAAATATTATAGCATGCGTTTAGTTTGTGAGTTGAGTTTAAACAATAACTCTAAGACACAACTATTTTTAGAAATAAATTATAATGTTGAATATTATTTACACAGTTCATTAACAAAGCAACATCTTTAATGTGAAATGGAAAAATAAAACCTTTCTAAAGAGAGGAAATTGTTACTACAATTAAAATCTAAAATAAAAAATCATTAGACAATTAATCAAATTGAATAATAAAACTCAATAAAACTCAGGTGCAAAAGTATTAATATTAGATAGGCATTTCTTTGATATCTGAGGATTCTTAAAAAAAAATTACCTAATTACTCTCGAAAAGCTGGATTCTCAAATTATCACAAAAAACAACAATTAGATTACAACATTGATTAGATATATGGCTATTGAAAAAAAGGATGTATAAACAATATCTCAATGAAAGCAAACCTATAACAGAGTTTGTGCGGAAGAGTGAGTATCTCACTAGATATGAGTGTGTTTTCAAAGAGATTTATAGTATAAGTTAGAAATATAAACACAAAGTTTGATGCTCTATAATTTTTTTTTCATGGTTAAGTCTTTTGAAAATTACGAGACTAAATTTATTCTCTATTATTTATTCTAGTTAAACTATTTATTCTTCACATATTTATTTTATAAAATTACCTATTTTAATTTATCTGTCATACCTTGCTCAATTTATACATATTAAGTAACATAATATAAACATTGAATTTACATTTAATTTACTATAATTTACATTGAATTAATTTTATTATGATAATAAAAAGATCCCGCAATGTTAAAGTGAAAAGTAATGCGACTGATAAATAAATAGTCCCAGTTCACTAAAATATATAAAAACTCCTGAAAACATTTCATCTTTGAAATAGTTGAAAGCTTTGAAATTCTGTAAAATATAATTAAAAGAAATAAATAATAGAGAATAAATATCCTACAATATGTTTGTATGTTAAATGAAGTAAATTAATTATTAACCCTTTGTCATGTGCTATGATGTCCGTAGGACGGCAGTCGGGTATTTTCATCATTACCGGGTAATGGAAATTTCCAATGACAAATTTTACAAAATATTAACTAAATGGATAAAATAAGTCAGATAAGGGCCTCTATGATAGCAAACCCCATAATCCATTATAAATCTGCTTTGCCTAATTTAAGTAGTACCTATAAATATCTAATCTGTAATTTTTAACTTTTTGATTTTAATTTTAAAGATTTTTTGTGATCAGCCTTTTTTTAAAATAAAAATTATCATCATTTAAGGCAAATTTAATATTTTTCATATTCTGATTGAACAAGATTGTTAGATAAATGGAGTAAAGACTTATATTCTCATTAGAATGTTTGGTATGTATTTGAATTTGGAAACATAAAAGTATATTTTTTAAATTAGTTTAATATTACCAAAGAAGATTAAAAAATGATTGCATTTTATTTTTATTTTTTAAATAATCTACTTTAAAAAAAAAAAATATCATTCCAAATCAGTACTAAATTTCAAAATGTAGCATTTATTAAAGCTTCATTTATTAATAAGACAGAGATATTTTTTATCATAAAATAATAAATATCAGAATCAATATTTATAGCTTTTAATTACGTAAATTGGTCATTTCAGGTGGCTGAGTGTCAATATGCAACATTTTATTATTTGTTTAAACTATAAACGAAATCATTTCCGCATGTTGTCACTTCCAGTTGAGTTACAAGTTTTAAATGTTTATTCCTTTCGTTTTTAATATTCTCCAGAAATACAAGTTATCATGAGATGTAGTATGGACAAATCAGGGTATAGTTATTCTATCAGTTCTTTAGAATAAGAGGGTAAAAGTATATTTCAATCGTTCATAGTAAAGTGAAGAGAAAACAATAAAGTGAAAAAGCTGTGACTTCCCGTCCGCAGTACGTCAAGTGCTTAGTGGTGCAATGAAATTGTCAACAAAATCAAAATAAGAATTGTAGTAATTTCTATTATTTCTCTACATAGCCGTTGATAAAATACAAATATTTACAAGTATAAATAAATAATCGTAGGTTGCATGAAAAATAGCTTTCCTTCATCAATTTGTGATATAATGTGTTTTAGGAAAGATGTTATCCACCTAAACTTATTTATAATTTAATTACTTCTTTCTTTTCATAAAAACAATAAAAAAAGCAACCTATTTTGTTTTTTAAAAAATGCTATACATGAGTAAAGCACATTATCCGACAGAAAAGCCAATTAGTCTAATTCAAATTGATGCTGAAATCGAATACTACAAAAATATGTGAAAAGTGGATCAGGGATGGAGCTCAAAATACATTTTTTTTTAAAGTGTAGTAATATAGTATAAATCATTTGGTACTGAAAAAGTGCATTAGCATAATTTTTTATATAAGTTTCGCAGTTTGTCGCTTTGAGTTACATCAAGTTTTAACTGTTTGTTCTTTTTTTTTTAATATTCTCCAAAAATACAAATTATTGTAAGCTTTAGTGTGGAAAAGAAAATGTAATATGCAACACTTTATTTTTTGGTTGAACTATAAATGGTATCAATTCTGCAAGATGTCACTTCAATTTGCATTACAACAAATTTTAATAGTTTATTCAAAAATGCATTTAACAATTATATAAAATTGAAATACTGTAGTTTTATTATACTTTGATAATGTAGCCTTATTTTATAAATAAGTGTGATGTTTAAAGTGTATCAGTTCCACAGGTTGTTAAATTGAGTTGAGTTAGAACAAGTTTCAACTGTTTATTTGTTTCCTTTTTAATATTCTTAAAAATACAAGTTGCCATGAGCTATATTTGTATGGAAAACAAATTGTAATTATGGGAAATGTGTGGATTTCAGCAATCATTTCATCGAAAAATAAATGTTTCAACTAAAATTTTGAAGTATAGATAATATATGTTTGTTGAAACATTTATTTCTTACCAAAATATACACATTTCCCTAATTATATTCTCTTTTCCATATTAAAGCTCACGATAACTTATATTTTTGGTGAATCCCAAAAAGGAAACCGTGAACGGGTCTGGGGTTCAGTACATGGTAGAGCCTGTACTGTTTCATGGACAATGGTTATGCAAGTAGGTGACTTGTCCTAGGTCACGCTCAACCACCAGATTTCCCCCCTTATTTTGGGTATCCTATTTTTATAATATTTTATAGACGCTGGGTGAGCCCCAGGAGGGTCCTAGATCCCATATGATCCATCTCCCGCCGCAAACTGACTAAATAAAAGTAACTGCCTGCAGCGGGATTTGAACCAGGATTTCCGGCATGGCTACTCAGTGCTCTAACACTGAGCCACTCCGCTCCCCCAAAAAGGAAACGAATAATTGTTAATATAATATAAATACTGTCGGTCAACTAATTTTTTTCTTATTTAAAAAAATTACAATTTTTTTTTAATACTTTTTTCACTTATCAATAAATAACCTTATAATTTTAACAAATAAAATCATCATTAAGCATCATTGGGGAAGTGAAAGAGAACAGTAGTTCTATGCTGTCCAAAATACTCTTGTTACAAAAGCCACAGCGCCTGGCAGAAGATAAAAATATTGCAATAAAAATTAAGTACTCACCAGACAGCTACTCAGTGAATATTAAGTTGATCTAGTTAGCTGAGAAGATCTAGAAAGTTGTGATGATGAATATCTGGTATCTGCAAAAATATAAAAATATGATATTAATAACAATATCAGAAAAAAAATTATCTTTTAGAAATAAAACAGAAAATTCAATTTTATATAAAAAAACTTAAAAATAATTGTTTTTGATTTAATAAAACAGAGAAATCTCATTCCAATAATGTGAACTTTTGTACCAGTATAGTGCGTTTTCAGAACAATCACTTATGTTAATTTGTATAATAACTAAAATTTATACAGTATTTAAAAGTTCAAATCATCCAAAAATACTATTTTATCAGGAAACCATTTTTTAATGTCATCTATTGTTTTATTATAACTATAGTATAAGTGATAAATTGTATTTATGTTCGAATGATGTCATTGTGATAAACTAATTAACTTAAAAATATATCTATTTTTATTTGGAGTATAACCAACGGCCTTTATTATTAATCATCTTTGATCAGAGGTGTCTTCATAATAAAGTAACTAATTATAAATGAAAATCCTACTTATTCATCAAGATACAGAATGATAATTTAATAAAGTATATTCAATGAATATTTAAAACAATCCATTAAACACAAAGAATTCTCTTAAAGCATTGCTTTGACTAACAATTTTTTATTTAGATCACCAGAGTCAATTTTCTTGACAGACTTTATAGTAAAAAGAATAATAAAATAAATTTTAAAAATATGCAATGTATGAATAATACAAATAAATGTGTTATTAACGTATTGGCTAAGGAATCATTCATCGGTTCCAGCATTTGTTTCCGCCTTGAACAAAAAACAAAAATATCTCAATCAACTTACAGAAATGGCATTGGTGCCTGTTAGGAATTTTCATTGAGCGATTCTCATGCCATACATCAATTGACTAAACATTTCTATGCATTCAAAAGTGCTTTTAAGGATTATATGATATTGAAATACTGTAATTTTATCATACTTTGATAATGTAGCCTAATTTTATAAATATGTGTAATATTTATGGTGTATCATTTTTTTATATTGTCGCTTCAATTTCAGCTACAACAAGTTTCAACTGTTAATAAAAGTTATTTTCAGCTTTAGTAAGGAAAAGATGATCTAATTATGGGAAATGTGTAGATTTTGGTAGTCATTTCATTAAGAAATAAACATTTCAATGTTTAAAATATATATGTTTGTTGAAACATTCATTTCTTTATGAAATTATTACCGAAATCTACACATTTCCCATATTTATAATTATCTTTTCCATACTAAAGCTCATGATAACTTGTATTTCTGGAAGTGACAATATGCGGAACTGATTTCGTTTATAGTTTAAACAAAAAATAAAGTGTTGCATATTGCCACTCAACCCCCTGAAATGACCAATCCATATTATTAAAAGCTATGAATATTGATTCTGATATTTATTATTCTATGAGGAAAAACTCTGTCATTAATAAATGGAGCTTTAATAAATGAGAAGTTTTGAAATTAAGTACTGATTTGGAATGACACTTTTTTTTTAAAGTAGATTATTTAAAAAATAAAATGCAATCATTTTTTAAACTTTTCAGTAATATTAAACTAATTTAAAAAATATACTTTTATGTTTCCAAATTCATATACATACCAAAGAGTCTAATAAGAATATGTCTCTACTTCATTTATCTAACAATCTTGTTCAATCAGAATATAAAAAATATTAAATTGGCCCTAAATGATGAATATTTTTATTTTCAAAAAAGGGTAATCACAAAATATCTTTAAAATTAAAATCAAAAAGTTTAAAATTACAGATTAGATACTTATAGATACTACTTAAATAAGGCAAAGCAGATTTGTAGTGGATTATTGGTTTTGGTATCATGGTGGCCCTTATCTGACTTATTTTATCCATTTAATTAATATTTGGTAAAAATAATGACAAATTTCTTGATCTGATGAATGGTCTAGTCCATTTAAAAAATAGTCTTTCAACAAAATTGAGTATGAAATAGTTGGCTAATGTATCAAATCTAATGGACGATTATTTCCGATTGTTTTATATTTCAAACATTTTAGAAATATAATACAATTTGATCCATGCCTTAAAAAGTAAGATGTCAGTTCTATAGGTTGTCGCTATGAGTTTATTCACGAGTTTTAACTTTTTTTTTTGCCTCCTATGAAATATTCTTATAATATTCTCGAAAATAAAAATAATCGTGAATATGTATATTTCGGTGATGAACATTTCAACAAGCACATAACATCTACACTTGGAACTTCGAAATGTTAGTTGCAATATTTATTTCCTGATGAAATATCTATTGGAATAGTATACATATTTCCCTTAATTACAGTATTTTTTTCAAAATAAAACTAATGATTATTTTTATTTTAGAGAATGTTAAAAAAGAAACAATTGAAAACTTTAAGTTGTGACAACTAGAAGCGAAAACTTGCAGAACTGATACCCAAACTAATACTCAACTTTTTTATATTGGCTATCAATTAGACTCTATACAGTAAAACATATTTGTCATCAAAAATGTACAATTTTGTTAGTCATATAATTGGTTTTCATTTTACTCAAAACTATTAAATATTAATTCATCCATTGCCTCTACTCCTAAGACCCATCAGGGTGGGCCTCAAGGCCAAAACTAGTCAATAGTTATTTTTAAATTATAATTATAAAATATAGAATTTAATACATGAAGTACCCATAATTAAAATCACATTGACTGATTTAAGCGATACTTTTGATAACATTAAATACTTTTAATATCAATGTTGGATTTTGGTCCACTTTAAGCTGTTCGAAACAACCACTCATGGTAGGGCATAACTTCTTGATAATGGACACAACTATTTAAAAAGAATTACTACCTTTTCAGATAATATATAAATGATAATGTGAATTTCGTATCTAGGAATAAAAACTTCATTTTCTAGTTTATAGTTCTATTCTGATTTAAATTATAAACTGTGAAGATGAAATAGACATTTTGAAACATCAAAGGTCATTTTACCGCCACAAGCAAAGCCAAGATGGCTTCCTTCCACTTGAGGCCTTGAAATAAGTTTTGAAAAAAAAAATTATTAACATTATGAATTCCATTAAGATTTATGTAGGAGAAAGATGTATAAATATTTTAAAACTATTATTTTTTTCTGAAAAATCATTATGAAACAATTTGATATACAACAGAAACATTATACATCAGAACGAAAATTGGTTTTATAATTTTTATTCATTATAATAAAATTTAATATTTACAGCCCTCGTGTTTTTTAGATAGTTAACACTTCTAAAGCTTTATTTACCGGCTTTTAACGAAGGCGCTAGAAGAAGCAAACAATCCTATGTTTAGAAACCTCTCTAACGGTTACATTGGTAGTCAAGCGAAATTGTTCTTCAAAGTAAGTAAGAAATATAATTGTTCTACGGTGTATTTTGGTTTGTTAAATAAATCCATTTTTTCTCAGAATAGTTTATTTATTTATCGGTTATGTTTTTATTGACTAATCGTTCAACATAATTGTGTTTTCTTGCATCAAGTTGAACTATTCGGTGGAGGTTTAGCTTGTAAGTTTTAAGCAAACAAGCGTACTGTTATAGTGAAGTGAAGCTTATTGGGACTACGAGTTTAATTTAACATTCCTATTTGTACTTCTGTGATACATTTTGTTGATTTTATAAGTAATTAGCTAGTTGAATTTGTGTGGTCACAGGTAATTAATTTATTACATTTAGATATTTATAATTATGCCAAGCATGCAGGTAATTTTGTTTTAAGTGTGTGGCCTGGTAGTTACATATCATTGAAATTATATATATATAAGTATATCATTTAAAAATTTTAATGTGTGATATGTTGTGTTGTAATCAATTTTACCATTATATGTTTTGGTTTTAACAAAATATTGTATTTCTTTTTATAGTTTGAAAATATTATCTGATTGCCCACTAAATGTAATATATTTTTGTTTTTATTCTGTTATACATGTCTATAAGCTTAGTTTATTCTGAGTAATTTTTTTGCATCAGTGTTATTTGTTGTGGTTCTTATTTTTTATTTTTTTGAATGGTAAGATTGTTTATCTTTAATGTGTATGTCTTTTATACTATGTTATTTAGATTGCTGTTTCATAAGCAATTTACAAAAAGAAAATTTCTTTTTTTTTCCTTATTTAAACAACCAGTATTCTGTTACTTAAGTAAAGAAAACTGGTTGCTAACGGAGGTCCATATGGTTTTTTAAAAATAAAAAGATATATATTATTTAATATATGATTATACATTGATTAAATCATATTAGGAAATATAGTGAAGTATCACGTACTTTAATTTCCAAGCTTAATTTATATTTAAGTTCGCATTAGTCGGAAAAGGCATATTTAAGTTCTCTCACTTCTTCTTTAACTTTCTCTTCCTTGCCTTTCAGCATAGAGTTGTTCTCTAATTAATCTTTCAGTGTCATTATTTATGTTATCTTATTTTTAGTACCTAAAATAACCTTGTTTCAATTTTACATCAATTGTGAAATGTAATTTTATTTTTATGGTGATTATTTTTAAATATTTTTGTTTTGAATAGAAAGGATTTGCCCTGGTCGGGGTTCGAACTTGGGTCCTCTGCGTTTCTGTTGCAGTGCTCTAAACCACTGAGATACCAGGGGTCGTATCCAACTCAGATAAATCCGTTCTCTTCACCGATCCAATATCCCTGTGTTACCACCTATACAACTTGTGAATGCATTTATATGTATCCGAGAACACGGTGATATTATAGGATCATTGAAGAGAATGGATTTGTCTAACTTAGATTTGACCAATCTAGATCAGTGGTTTAGAGGACTGCAAGGGAGACGCAGACGACCTGGGTTCGAATCCCGGCCAGAGAAAATCTTTTCTCTTCAAAACAAAATATTTAAAAGTAATTTTATTTTGCGAGACCACCATTAAATTGGTGATTAAGTTGCTGACAGTTGAAGGGGTGTTTCTAAATTGATATTTAATTTGATTGAAGGTTTCGTAAATGTATTTTACTATTACTTTACTAGTTGAGTAAAGTAAAGTAGAGTTAATTGTTGAGTAAAGTATCTCTTGTCTTTATATTAGATCTTTCAATTTTTATAAAGCTACTTAGTAATATAGTTCAGTTACGAACGAAATGCAGAACTAGGGTAAGTTCATTATAAAACTCTGCTTAACAGGACTAGTATATTTATTGTTACTGTTTTAATTTTTTTTTAATTCAAGAGTATGTATATTATAAATTCAATAATATAAGCTTGTAAAATTTACAAGCATATTTAAAAAAAAATTTCAACAAAATAAGTTAATGACCTTGCTTTGATAACTTAATCAGTTTCCAGTAAGTCAGTTGTTTATTTAGTTTCATCTTAAAAAAGTTATTTTTTCTCTTCTAGTCAGTTCTTTAGTTCTTTAGTAAGTAAATATCCACAAATCATTATTATTTTATATTTTTAGTAATAATAAAATTTTAATTGTAAGTCCATTAGTTTTAACCTTTGCTTCATTTAGTTTCGTGAATTAATATTGCAGTCTTTAAGTCAATATTTACTTTATTGGTAATTTTTATATTTTTACTGTTAACATATTTTAGTAGAGATTATCAAATACTTGATAAAATATTGAGAACAAGCATTTCTCTTTGTTTGAATAACTTTTGACCATTATAAGAAGCGAGAAGATGGTTGACTGGAAGATCTGAGTAAGGTAGGAAATAGTTGGGGGTGCAGTCAAATAAAACACTAAATAAGTACCCACTTATTTAGTGTTTTATTTGACTGCACCCCTAACTATGAACTACCTTATTTTGACCATTATGTTTGTTAAAGAAAAATTGTAATGTGATTCTTATTCATGTAAAAATTTCAAAATTTTTAATGATCAATAAAGAAAAAAATATACTATGAAGCAAAGAATTAGAAGAGAGATAGTGATCATTACCACCTAAACAACTTGTGAACGCATTTATTTGTGTTGGAGAACTAGTGGTTAACTACATTGCTGATAAAAAACAAAAAAAATATGTTCAGAATAAAAGCAAACAGAAAAACTATATTAACAATGCAGTACTAAAGAACATATAATAATAACAGGTATGATTAGAATGGCTAGAAAGAAATACAAAGATTAAAAGATAATTGATGAGAAATAATAAAAATGGAAAGTAATCTAGAATATAATAAAACTTAAATAATAAAGATAATTAAACATGAAATTACAAGAGAAATGATTTTGTTAAAAAATATCATGTTACTAATGAAATACAAAATGAGATTGAGATAAAGACTATTTAAAAGATAGTAAAACATTACTACTACTACTTTATGGCGCTACAATTCTGTGACATGTTTAGTAAAACATACATCATAAAAAATATTTAAATTACAAGAAAAAAGATTTTATTACATAATATAATGAATACTATGATTGTTATTGGTGAAAGACAAAATGAGTTTGAAATTAGTACAATTAAAAGGTTTTTCTAAGATATATCCAGTCAATCATTTCCTCAACAAAAAAATGTTTTATAATGAAACAACATAAAGCTTACTTTCTTCAAATACTGGTATATTGATGGTCAAAAGTCAGTGTGGTATAACTGAAATTTTTCTATTTTGGAATTATGTTGGATTCTAATTTATGATTTGCTATTCTTCTCACTATACTGCAACTACTTGACCAAATATGTGATCACTCTGCTAAAGGGTTTCACAAAATTATTTAAGTTAAAAACTAATGTTACCTATTCCCAAAAGTTTCATATATGTTACTATAATGTAACTTATTTTTATTATCTATTTATGGTTTGAATTTAACCAATAAAATTTATTGTAAGTACCCTCATTTTTTTTTTTAATTTGCTGTGTATGCATAAAATTACTTTATTGTATACATATTTTGAAAATAATGCCATTTTCTCTGTTAATAATTATTTTGGCACCCAAGTGCAGTCTTACTGGGTAGAGATGTAACTATATAGGGAATAAGTAAATATGAAGTATTGCACTTCACAAAATTTAGTTTACGGTTATTCTTAGCTAATCAGATAGGGACAGCGCTGATGATTCACACAGTATTAAGAGATAATTTATCAATTATTACAAAGTTTTGTGATGATTATTCTTTTGTCATTGATTAATAGTTTTAATGTTAAATAAGCGTATTTAATAGTTATTGTTGTTTGAGTTACTCTAATGATATTTCTTTCCCCTTAGAAATGGATGATAATTTAAAAGAAACTATTTGCCCCGTTCGAGGATTAGGACCTTCAGAATATAATTCATCTTCTAATCCTGGGCTTTATGGTCCAGACAGCCAAAGGTATCATTTTTGTTTATTTATTTTATTTTATCATCGATAAAAGTATTTATAATTTTTAAAATATTTATTGTACATCTAAATTAAAGAATAAATGTGTATGCATGTAAGTTTTGGTACAGATCGAGTATTGAATCGAGTTTTTTAAATATATTTATTCCCCTATTGGATATGATGTTATCAGAATTTAAAAAAAAAAGTTATGGCGAGTTTCATAAAAATCTAATATTTATGTTCTTTTTCAAACAGCTTTTTTAATCAATTTATAGTAGCATGTTTGATTTAAATAGTTAAATTATTGCTAGTAACTAAAAATAATAATATTAGTATAGATTGAAAATAACCGAACTGAGAACTATACCAAACATTTAAAATATCACCATAATTAAAAAAAAAAGATTGTCTTTCTATGGACATATCAAAAGGATAGGACCTGAAGTGCTTGCAAACAGAATCTCACTATCCAGGAAAACACAAATTCCTTACATAGTCCACCGAGCCCTAGCGAAATGTGAGATTAAGATATGAAACATACAAGCCACAGAAATGTTTCAAAGAATGATTGCAGAGGAGGGGTTCTAAACAGATGTAATAAGGAATAAATAATCGATTCTGTGTACAACAACTAAGAATGAATCTGAAAATGACCAACACGTGGATTAAGGATACTTGAAAGGGCATTGATAAGCTCAAGGTCACTCTGGATTGGTATTGAAAGACATTATTCACATAGGAAAGAACTTCAGAATGCTCTCGAGTTATCAAGAAAAGCCGAAAAGAAAATTAGGCGCGAAATACATAGTCCTTAGTACCTCGATTGTAAAAAAAAAAAAAAAAGTTATAATAATATAAGGCTTAGATAATC
This sequence comes from Troilus luridus, assembly GCA_964056705.1. Lineage (NCBI taxonomy): Eukaryota > Metazoa > Arthropoda > Insecta > Hemiptera > Pentatomidae > Troilus > Troilus luridus. Next base: position 101,159,414 of record OZ057416.1, on the reverse strand, counting down.
CGAATGTTCGATACCAATAACAATACATGTTTACGAACTTCCATTCTGAAATTATCTACCAACTTGCACTGGTGCAAATATTACATAATAGAATAATAATAGTAATACATTTTTTAATGAATATTAATGAATTTATAATTAAAAACAAACAAGTTTGATCTAACGAACAATTATTTTTTTATTATTTGATCTTCAATTTTTCAGCCAATCTCAGATAGATGAGAAGAAAGATTTCTTTGGCTCCAAAGACACACTCCCTAACGCCACTCCTAGTTTATCAGCGATGATGCCAAAAAAATATGATGAGAGCCAGGATACTGAGGCGCAGGGTGATAATGCCTCGCCAGATTTACATAATGGTCACAACATTCAAAATGATGATAAAGTAGTAAAAAGGTAAGTTGGGTTTTTAAATATCTCTAGTTATATATTTATAATTACAGGAATTATTTTATTTTATTTACTTGCCAATCATTTATGTATTTCAATTTTGACATTCCGGATTCTTATCTCCATCATCAATTTATAGATTATTAGATAACTTAGATAATATTCCAAATAAAAAAAAAGTAGATTTACTAGGGCGGATCAATAACTCTGCGACTTTTTGGATTTCCCGCCTCTTAATTGAAATGGCAACACTGCAACTGTCAGTTGACTCTGGTCTAAATTTGAACTAGCTGTGTCATTTAGTTTGTGGTTGGCAGACGTTGATAGCAGACTACCGTGCGTTGTGAGAAGAAAATAGAAAAAAGTGGATTTCTTGTGCTCATTAAACATTATTTTTTGCGGAAAAAAACCATCACTCAAACCAAGGCTAAGCTTGATAAATATTATGGGGACTCTGCACCATCCATTTCCAAGGTAAAGAAGTGGTTTACTGAATTTCGATTTGGCCCTACAAGCACGGAAGATGCCGAACGCGTTATGGATGCCCAGTTAGGTCTCTACACCCGAAACGATTGAAAAAAGTAACGATATGGTTTTAGCCGATCGGAGATTGAAAATGAGAGAGATTGTGGAAGCCATAGGCATCTCACATGGCTCAGTGGTTTCAATTTTAAATGATCACTTGGGTATGAGAAAGTTTTCCGCAAGATGGGTGCCGCGTTTGCTCATAATTGAACACAAACGTAACTGTGTGACAATTTCGCAGGAATGTTTGGCGTTGTTCAATCGCAATATAGACGAGTGTTGGCACCGTTTCGTAACTGTGGACAAAATGTTGATCCACCACAACACACCGGAGACCAAACAGCAGTCAAAACAGTGGGTTTCTCAATGTCAATCGGCGCCAAAGAAGGCAAAGGTGAGTTTGTCAGCCAATATAGTCATGGCGACCGTTTTTTTGGATGGACGCGGTATAATTCACATTGACTACCTTCAAAAGGGGAAAACAATCAATGGCGAATATTATACCAACTTATTGGGTCGATTCAATGAGGAATTGAAAAAAAAAAAAAGACCGCATTTGGCCAAGAAAAAAGTTCTTTTCCACCAGGACAATGCAAGGGTGCACACATGTGCAGTTTCCATGGCAAAAATTCACGAAGTGGGCTATGAATTGCTCCCTCATCCGCCCTATTCTCCAGATTTACCCCTGAGTGACTATTTCTTGTTCCCAAACTTGAAGAAATGGCTCGGCAGAAGAGATTTGACTCCAACGACGAAGTCATCTCACAAACAAATGCATAGTTTTCGGAAGGGATAAAAAATTTGGAGAAACTTTGGACTAAGTGTATAGAACTCAAAGGAGACTATGTGGAAAAATGAAATAACTTTTCATATAAAAACCTGTGTTCCATTCAAAAAGTCACGGACTTATTGACCTCCCTCGTACAAAATTTTAAAATCTTTATTGAGCACTGAAATTAATATACCCATATACCATAACAAGGCCTCTGCGATCTTATTAATGTTTTGACTAATTCAATGCTTATAAAATGACACCCAAAAAAAATAAAAATATATATATATATATATATATGTATGTATTGGTAAATTGGTACCAAAGTCACTTATCATGGAAAAAATATTTGGTCAAGGGTCCAAAAAAAGAAAATAACGTATAATGAATTCACCATCTAGGAGGATCGTTTGTAAAATTCGTGAAAAAATGAAAACTACTTAATTTTTTTGGATAAACCCTTTTTATTTTTCAATAGTCTCCTTTTAGGCTTATACACTTCATCCAAAGCTGTTTGTTGATCCTCTCTGAGTAATATGATTTATCCAAGTCTGCAAAATGGCCATTTATTTCTCCAATCACCCACCTCCTTGTTTGAATAAAATATTTTTCCCATTTGCCATTTCTTCATATTTTGAAACAAATAGTACCCTGAGGAACCTAACTTTTGAGAATAGAAAGAATGTGATATGAGTTGGAATCCTATTTCCATTAATTTTATGGCCACAATTGCTGAGGTGAGATGGTACATTGTCGTTATGGAAAAGGACTTTTTGTGGATCAATCACTAACATTTTTCTTGTTACTTGATTGTAAACGGTTCAATAACAATGAATAATATGCGCCTATAATAGTTGTACCTTTTTCCAAATTGTCGATGAGAATTATTCCTTGCCAATTCCAAAAGACAGTTGCCCTAACCTTCCCAGCCGAAGGAATTGTCTTAGCCTTTTTGTGGGGCCGTCTCCCTTGCCAACCCATCGTTTAGATCAGTGGTTCCCAACCAATGGGCTGTGACCCACTTCATGGACTTCATTGGACTAGGCCGAAGAGAGCAAATAAAAAAAAAAAGATTGAAAACAGTTTAAGCCACTCAGTTGCTAGTTACTACTACTGGTTGTATAATATAACCCAGGACTGCATCAATACAGCAACTTTGATCCTTAATATAAGCTAGTAAGCCGTGATTAGTGTTCACCCTCCACTACAATTTATTGGTGTTGGTGTTCCTTTCAAAATGGGTGGTCCACATAATTAATAAGGGTGGGACTTGCTGGTTTATATTATTCTTTGGTCTCAGGAGTGTAGTGATATATCCATGTTTCATCCTCAGTGACTAACAAGTCCTGCAGACTGCCCACTGCACAAGGAATCTTACATTATTATACTCTTCCGTCATCCATCACCATATCATGGATAATAGCCCTGAATAAACTGAGTACTGGGAGTACAAAACGTCAAGTGGCTAAATGGCCACTCTGAAAATGTTACAACTACTAGTTAACTGTTCTTATAACAGAAGCAGAGTCACCATACTGTTTGTCGAGGATGTCTTTAGTCTCTTGTGGCGTTTTTACTTTTCATAAAGTGATGCCCAATCAACAGACAAAATTCTTATTCCTCCATTTTTTGAAAATCACTCGATTTCCTCGATTAAAAGGAATACCAAACACAAAGGAAGAGACCAAACTTGTTGAAACATGGTGTGTGTTTTTCCAAGAAATGCTAGTAATTTATAATTACCTCGATATGTACCAGTAGTGCTTTTTCTCTCACTTGGCACAAACTTTTCAAATCTTATTTCAAAAACTAGCTGTGTTATGAACCAGTGGACCATACTGTTTCTAATAACCTAGCTGGAAAAACTATTTCACATACATATATCGCAATTCATGATTTACCATTATAAACTTAAGGGAATCTTAACTTGAATGATTTTATTAGCTGATAAAATAGATAGCAGGCAGTGCAAATTTTTGTTCTCGGAAACAAATAAGACGATAGAGTAGCTTTCAAATTATGTTCCTTATTCTATATTTTTCAATATATATTTAAAATTTGTAACTTTAAGAATAATTAAACTTAAATTATGAGCAATGCAAGACTAAACCTTTATGTTATTAAAAATATTATGTAGCAATATTTGTTTTTTAATAGGACCGTCTCCATTAGTGAGTTAGAACCAGTTGCTGATGGAGAACCGGACACTGTACCTATTGATGAAAAGGGTAAGCTTAAATCATATTAATTTCCTTATTATATTATCATTATGTTTATCTATATTTAAGTGAATATTAAATATTCTCGATTAAAGGCGGTAAATGTGAAAAGGAGGTAAATGTGAAATGAAAAAATTACCAATTTTTTTTTCATGGTAAAAGATATATATTAATAAACAAACTTAATAATTTGATACTATCTTATCGAATTGTAAGGGACAACTCCAGCATAATGCTCCATTATCAGTTCATATTACTCAATTGCTATCTATTGAAATTTGAAACTAATTGCTTTCTATTCAACTGTACAATTTATATTCATTGGAGTTATTAAAATTGATAATGCTCTGATTTAATATTTTAGGTATTTGAATTCTGTTCATTGTCGTTAATGACTCAAATTAAATTCAGTTTATTTAAAATATATTCAGATAGAAGCTGTAATTTTTTTCTAATGAAAGTTCTGCTGTCAATTTAATGAAAACTTATATCAAATCTTTCAATATGATGTATTGATAGCCTGAATTTTGAAACTTAGTCTTTGTGTTCATCTCATTACCACAAGGGAAATGTCTTATGAGTGACATATTAGGAAATGTAGCGAATTTTTGTTGGCTTATTTATTTTTAATTAATGAGTATGGCATAAAATTACTCACGATTTTTGAAGCTGAAGAGGTGTTTTGATGATCCTGGAACCTCACTATCACTAATCAAAAACACTGCACGGGACACACACTGGTTGGAAACTGGACTTTCAGGACAACGGCTCTTAAACTGATCATGAATTATAGCATTACGTGCTGAGGTAGCACCCTGTTTGGCTTTTTGTGGCAATAATATTCTCCTGCAAAAAATAAATATGTGTTACTAGATCAGTTATATAATTGTTTACAGATGGTTTGTTAACGTCAAATTGTTACGAATGCCACCAACACTAATTTATATTAGTGTGATAAATAGATGTAATATATAGTTCACTTTTGTTTTATTAGCTTATGTTGTATCTAAATACTAATATCGAGTATTAATTGAGCAACTAATAAAAAAACCTTATTTGGGAGTGGGGTAGCTCGGGGTGGTGAGTTGCTATGTCAAAGGTTTCAACCCAGAGGCTCTAATCCGGCTCTCGCGGATAAGTTATTAGACGTGGTTGGACCTTGTGGGATCTAACGACACTCCTGGGGCTTCAACTCAACTGAGATCGTAGAGAACTAATAGGAAGCATTTAAAATCAGATTTCTTTCAAATAAAATCACAATCATATCTGTTAATTCAGATATTTTTAAAACACTGGGAAGGAAATTAAAAAGATATTAATATATATTTATTTTTTTTTGAGATCAGTAAATATAATTATGGTTTTGAGGGCTTGTCGGGAGATTGCCAATGGACTACATGAGTATCCATTAGATCTCAATCATGTAGTATGTTCAGTAGGAAAGGAAAAATTTAAATTTATTCACTAGTGGGACACTGTGTCAGTAGTAACTTTTCTGTATTCTTAGTACTTTAAAGTATTATGAGAATTTTTTATCTCACTGGCTTACCTTGCAATAAATTAGGTTCTCATAGTATGGATTTCTAAATTTCTTACCATATGGGCTTTAATGTGGCATTACACAACTTCGAAAAGGATTGTGATCACCTCGGCTCTAAAATTGTATCAACAAGGAGATGGATAATGGCTTAATTTCTCTAGAGTTCCCTGTAAAAAGTAAACTATTGATTTGTGCAACCGTGTTTATGCTATATAAGACCATTGTTTGGCATGTTGCTGCATGGACAGATGTGTGCAAGACAACGACTATTATGACGGTGTCTGGAGAACAAATAGATGGGTTGAACAGGAAAATCCTAATATGGAGATTTGGGCCTGAACTTGATGTAGGAGGAAGTCTCTGACTAAGTACAAACAAGAAAGTCTACTCAATGTATGGCGATCTATTTATCCCAGTTCCCTCAAGTTCAGCATAGAAAATTATTACGGCATGCTCCAAGAATGGATGAAGCAAGGACAGGGAAACTATTTCAAGGAAAATAAGAAGGGATTACGTCTAAGAGAAACCAAAGGCAAGATGGATGTATAATATAAAAGAGGATTCAAGAAAAAACCCAAAAACAAATGCCCATAATGAATGAGACTATATATATATATATATATATATATAATGTGTAGGTAGATATTCTAGAAATAGCAAAATAGGATAATCTTGGTTTGAAGCTAAGAAAATAAATGATTTATTTAACCGTTAAAGTGCTATGGACGCATTTTATGTTTGGTGAAAGCAGTTGGTGGGGACTCTGAGTGCATATATGCGTCTATTGAAATTCACCAATAGGGACTTAAGACGCATATATGCGTCTGTTAATTTTTTCGGTTTTTCATATAATAATTACATGAAATTATGATTAAAATATTACATATAACTTTATGCGGAATAGAAAAATTCGTATAACTTTAGCTATGGCAATATAGAAAGACAGTATACGAAACAATCATAAAAATAAAAAAAATTAAAAGTAAGTCAAAATATCAAAGAGTTAAAATTATCTAAAATATTCTGATATTTTTAATAAGTATTATAGTTGGTATTATTGATTTTTTATTCATAATGGTATTTGCGAAGGTATTTCAGATATTCTTTTCTTATTGAAGCTTGATAGTAACGTTTCGTGATTATATATTACAATCTGGCGCAAACAAAATGCTACTATAATTTATTAGTCGTGCTTTGAACTTCTAATCAAGCAATAGAGCTGGCACGAGGGAAAAGTATTCAGTCCACAGCTATCATGAACGCTGAGATAGTTTGACCCCCCTGCTGTCTCTCTGGGCAGCGTCGCCCGCACTTTAAGGGTTAAAAAGAGAGAGTATCATTCATAATGTTTACAAATAATAATAATGGCATCTTAAAAGAGAAAGGTAGGTTCCAGAAGCTTAACTAAGAAAGATTTTAAACAAAATGACTTTTTCTCTAATCACAATTAATAAAATAGTTTCACCTACTGAATATTGGTGCTCGATAGATTTCCACAATCCATATATGTTATAACATTCCAAAGATACAGGCAAATGGAAACTAAAGCCTATAAATTTATTAAATAGGGCTTATCGCAGTAATTATCAACTTAATTACCCGGACCCAGACAGGTATCAATACCGAAGGATTGAAGGTCATTTTCAGAAGCTTGCAGCATGCCTACCGAAACGTTGGTAAAGAATTTTACGACAAGATCTAAACCAGAAGAAATATTTGATGAATAGATTCAATTTACAACTACTATAAATCTAATAGGTATAAGATAACTCACTTTTTGAAGGAGAAATGTCCATCCTAGCAGCTCTAGTATGATTGAATGTTAAACGGAACATGTGCTCAAACTAGAAGCTACTGGAAAAAGATGGCTCCTAATCAGGGCACTACGCTTGTTGACGTAAGCTGCTCAGTGCTACTCTATTATGCCTCTATTAAACTCTTTCATTAGCATTTCTCACCTAAAATAAGTAATTTGATTATTTATTTATTTCAAGTTATTGAGACATATTCAAATAATGAAGAGTCTTAAAATATTTAATACTCGAACAGTGCTAGTCATTCTTCATTATTTGCCTAGTCATCAAGCCTGAAACCGAGGGAAAAAATGGCTTTCTTGGTTGGGTGTGGCATTCCCCATCTCTATAGATAATGGCGCAATCAGTTTTACACATAATAAATTTTAGAAATTCATCTAGTGCTTACTGAATAGAGTTAATTATTTACATAATTTAATTTATTTCCATTAACATGTTAACGAAAAATTGTTATGATGCTTCAATTATTTTATAGCTTAATATGCAATAACATAAATGGATATGATTTATCGCTCCTGCAATTAAATAAACAGTTGATCACAAATTAAGACTTATCTGATATATTTTGATGAACGTTCTAGAATAATACTTCTGAGAATTACTAAATAAAACTTAAAACATACTCATTTAGTATTATATTTGTTTTTACCTATCATAACAAAATATATGCACAGAATTACTCACCGTTCAAAAGAGAAAGAGATTTATTCTATTCAATATAAAGTTGTCTAATGATGAAACAGAGTATGTACTCTAGCCAAACACCATTGGAGAAAGAGGTTGGTTCTACGGTTGGGTGTGGTACCCCAGATCAGCAATAGTTGCGGATCGGAACATGTGCACAAGCCGAATACCGTTGGAAAAAAGAGGCCGATTCTACTGTTGGGTGTGGTACTCCACGTCAGCTACAGTGCTACCACCACACAATCCCCACTCCAATAGAATTTCATGAATTTGTATAATACTTTTCTATTTAGTTACTTTGACTTAATTTCAAAAGATCTTAATTTTTTTTCAAATGAAAATATACAATAAAATAAGGGGTATAAAATTATTGACGGAATTTATACTCAATTCAGGAGATATAGGAAAACATTATGGCTTCTCAGACAAGGTGTGGTTCATGACATTAGCTAACATGATTTCACCACGTATTCCTCTTTCCATAAAAATTACAACTATTAAATTGATGAATAAAGAAAAATCAAGAATTCTAAATACATAAATAAATATCCATTTACAAAATATATTTTTATTTCAAGAAGGTCTGCAGCTACAATTACACATATGAGAATAGATATATTATATTGTTTTTGATTAGCTATTGCATCAGCATAATGGTTAATCATATTATTCTTATTGTTGTTTATCAAATTAATTTTAAGGATTAGTAGAACAAAGTTTCATGGTATTTTGATATAGAAATAGTTTAATTTTATTAAAAGCATAAATCGTAAATAGACAATCACCACTACTATATTAATACAACATATGTTTGATTCTATGCTATTCAACAAGCAGCTCCGGTATAATTGATTTGGATAAACTTGTAATTGTAATACCACTAAGATGAACTAAAATAAGTCTTGAGGTATATGTCTATATAACGTAAAGATTGTTATAAATACTACATCAAAATCCTTGTATAAATTGGATTTGTTTAATATTTATATCCGCTTACTACTTTAATAAACAGTACAATTAAATTGCTTACCATACAGAAAATGTCCTTCCCTGCAGTTCTAGAACATTCTTGACTATCAGCGAAACGAGACATGTTCACAAGCCTGAAGCCGAAAGCAAAATAGGCAGGGAGTGGTGTCTTACGTCAGCTACAATTTTACCACCAAGTCAACCACGTACCAAAAAAAAATTCGAAAGCTTATCTTTATGAAAATATTTGATTTTTTAGTTATTTTTGTTCAAAATGAAGCTTATTGAATAATTTTTTTAAGGTAATTTTTTTAATTTGCCACTGATTTGTTATTGTGATTAAATGAAAATGAATTGTTCTTAAATTTTTAATTAATATTGAAGGACAATTTTTCTTTAATTCTCCCCCCCCCCTGATTGTCATTTCTTTCTTTAACATTAAATTGTGCTCATTCATACCCAACAGTTCATTAATAAGGTTTCCACTTTTATCTCTGCTAGCAATAGATCAAGACTGGGATTCTTTTCTCATATTATTTACTATCTCAAAAAATGTTTTTATTTTTTATTTTGCTTCGCTCATTTTTTTAGGGGCTCTGGTACATTTCATTTGTATCATTTGATTAGTTTTGTTCTTACTATCAGTCTAACTTGTTATTAAAGCATTCATTCCTTATTAGAAAGGTTGTTCACTTTTATGGTTTGTTCTGCCGTAACGGTTATGGTTTTCTGTTTCATTAATTCCCGAACCATTCACATTTTTATAATTAAATATCCCTACTCTCAATTTTGAGAGTAAAAAATTGAGACCATTGTCAATATTTGGACTTCTTAATTGGATAACATTCTGCAAATCTGATTTATGTCCTCCAGTCCACCTTAAATCCTACTTCTTCTTTGTTTTCCTCTTTCTATGTGCCATTCCTAGCCCCGAGAAGTCTTGATAAATTTCAACCATTCCCCTCGATCCCTCCATAGCTGCTTCCTCTATTGGAGGGTTTTGTCTCTTTTTCCTCCAATCCTTATTATTCTCTTAGTAATGTAGTAAGGAGTATTAGTAAGAAATATTCTCTTAGAAGGAAATTCTCGTCGTCCTCACGGACGTTTTCCCAGAGGGTCAAGCTTCTAGAATTCTCTTCAGTTCTCTTTCATCCTCCATGCGGCACATGTGGCCTAAACACTTAAGTAGTCTGGATTCTAGTGTGGTCTTAAGTTCTGTAACCTCAAACACTTCTCTTATTCGTTCATTTTTTATGCAATCCCTTCTTGTATTCCAGCCGCTTTCATTTCTACTCCAGTAATGGCAGCTGTAATTATCCAACGTTTGCTTCCATATATAAGGGTTAGGAGATATACAGATTAGTATATGTGACTTTTAGTCTCGATACCTCTACTTCTCGGTGACTGATTATACTGTTGCATATCTAGTAATAAACCTAAATAAAAGAAAAAAAATAAAATCCTAAAACTTAGGGGTTCTATGTCATCATTATATTAGGTAATATGATCCACATGGAGACTTTAATTTTATTTTAATATCTATACTAGTAGATTTGCTACAAGAACTATTTATTGGTATTCTTAGGTTTTGGCAGTTTTGGTTTATGTTTTAGAAATGCACTTTGTATTATCTGGGTGCTTAGCAACTGAGAAATGTTAAAGAATTATTTAATTCTGTAAACTTAAAGGAATCTCAAGAAATAACTGTATAATAGTCTTAATGAAAAAACCATAGTTAAAACTAAAACACTTATAAATTTTCATTTTATAGCTTTTAATAAAATCATAACTCTAAACAATGGTTTAATACCTTTTTGTACTGTTTTAATCAGAAATCATTGGTGTTTATTTAAACAAAATAATGTGGACTCCATTCAATAATAATTACGTCATTCATTGAATAGACTGTTTCTTTAAACCAATTATAAATTTATCTTCAATCTATTCATTATTTATTGATTAAGGGTATTGTATATTTTTATTTTATATTTATTTCATTTGTAAAGATGGTATTTTATTGTTTTAAATTCACGATTTTAAGAAATAAATTAATTAAGGAATTTGTACATTTAGGATTCTCAAAACTAATAATGTCAATATAAATTAAATTTATAATGATGGATTTCTGTTGGAATAGTAATTGGTATCATTTTTTTTTTCTGGTTTATAATTTTTGAAACCAAATGAACAGTTTTACAGATTATTATAATTTTCTTTTTTAATAAATTCTTTTAGTTCAATTTTATACTTTTTTTTTAAACCTAGTGCCTTTTTCTTATTATTATTTTTATTGAAATCTATTATTAAATTAATTTTTCTTCATATAGCTTAAAAAATGGCTCAGTAAAATGGCTTCCAAAACTATGTGCCTTGTGAAAAATGGATCAAATTAATTATTACTACATATTTCTTGATTTAAAAATTTTATGTATGTATATATGTATATATATTTTTTTAATAAGCATTTTATATATTTTCAAAATACTATATTCAAGCTTTTATTCATAATGGTCCAGTGTTTTTTATCTTCTTTGTTTATGTTTAAACTTCCTATATGTGTCCGACGTGGGTGCACATGTTTTAACCTGTTCTAATAGCCTGTGCTTATTGATACTACAATATTTAATCTTTACAGATTATTTTATCATGTCCTGTATTAATGTTTTTTTCTGTAAGTTATCACTATTCTTTCTATTTATCATATACCTTATTGATTATTTATTATCAATATGTTGCAAGCACGTGTCTCTTTCTCTAAGTTTCATTCATTAGCTTAATTAAAAGATAAATGTGATCTATTACTGGCGATTAAAATTTCTGTTTGTTATGTTATTGTTTTATTGAAAGTCAGAAAATGCTAACTAGAAGAAATCACTTAGAAACTAATATCATAACATTCACTTTGATATTTTAGTCAAACTGTTTAGATGCCACTACAGTGGAATCCCGATATTTCGTATCCCGATTATTCGTATTTCCGGCTAATTCGTACAAATTTGTCGGTCCCTAGAGAAAATCCCGATAAATGGTATAAAATCAATGCATTTCAGACCTCTCGATAATTCGTATTATTTTTATGCTCGAGGTCGCTTACAACGTCATATAATTCGTATTTCCAGCTTTAAAATCTCGTTACTTAGTACTGTTTTCGAAAGGGGGGGAGAGAACAGTGAAGCAGACATGCCAGGGAGCAGAATGAGAATAAATACTTTATAGGAAATCACTCAATTTGTATTGGTTTTACACAAGTATGTTTGTATTGTTTAGAGGCACAGTAGATCCTATTGTTTTTTACGGGAGAGCGAGTGAGGGAGACAAGTTTTCTTAGAAATCTCATAAGTAATTCGTACTGTTTTCACTCAAAGGAAATTAGGGGAGTAGAGAGGGGAAGTTCAGTCTCGTTTCTGTTACCGTTGTGACACGTAATCATACCTCCAAAATACGTTAGCCTCCTTATTGAAGAGAAACAACAAATCATAAACGCCGTGACCAGTGGCTGTAAGCTAATTGACGTATCCAAACATTTCATCATCCCTGGTTCCACGATCACATCAATCTTGAAGAACAAGGACAAAATCACTTCCCAGACTTGTAGAGAACTTAAAAAAGTGGTTCGTATAAGCAAGGAATTCAAATGTACCAGTAGGAGTTAATATTTGAAGGGAAAAAGCCCGAGTTTTCACAGAAAAATGGGAGTTGAAGACTTTCGTGCAAGCGATGGATGGTTCGATAGATTCAAAAAATTGCATTAATACGTAGTTGTTTTTTTGTACTCCCGATAATTGGTATTCCCGATAACTCGTACCAAATCATCAGTCCCTTGACCATACGAATTATCGGGATTCTACTGTATTAATATCTCTTTAAATGGAAGTGAATTATATCTATTTTGTTATTTCGTTGGCTTGCTTTATGTTAAAACATTATTGTTTAAAACATTTTATATACTTAGTTGAAGTTTATAATAAATTCTTAGTTTTTTATCATTGGCAATTATACTTGAATATCTCTTAATTAGTATTAATATTTACTAAAGGATTACTAATAAAGTTTTGATCATCCAAAATTTGTATAAATTAGGTAGTTAATTATACATCTTTTACATTCCAATTTTTTGTAACCATAACCACAGTGAGATGAATTTCTTTGTTATAATATGGATAGAAAGAGATTCACAAAAAATGTTCATTGTGGGATCACTGGAGAGCATTAGTTTTTTTAAACAAAACTATTAATATTCAAACAATTAGACCTACATGTTTTTTTTTTAAATTATAAGAATGCATTACCCACACAGGGTACAGAGGGACTTCTGGTTGAAGAAAAACTTATGGGTTGACATGAGCGACATGCTCGTGACGTATTGAGTGAGACTGACTAGCTACACTTAGCAGCTATTTATGAGTTATATGATTTGCTTTAATCAACTTTACTTTAAATGTTAGAATTTGATTGATATAAGAATAATATTTAACTAAAAGGCCGTTTAATAGTTGTGCAATAGATAATAATAATAACTTAAAACATCAATAACTAGTTAAACTTTTTCGTTTCCCTTAAAAGATTTTATTTGTCATTGTTAAATGTCTTGGCTTATGAAATGATTGCAAGTACAAATGATCTAAGTACTGTTGAACTCAACGATAATAATAATGCTAAAAATGAAAATAAAGTTCATTAACATCTATGTAAATAGAAATATAAGGTATAAATAATATAACTTATACTAATAATTTCAATTAAATTATTGATATTATGTATTGAGCTTGTGCAGCCCATCATATGTTTCAATTAATAAATAAACTACTTGAAAATGTATATAATCTTTGTTTGGAGTGTCAGGATATATGAAAACCAGATTGATGTTAAAAATTTAAATAATTCAGACTATAATTGATTTATAAATATTTTTATTTTGAAGAGAAAAGATTTGCCTCTGGCCGGGATACGAACCCAGGTCGTCAGCCTCACCGTGGCAACGCTCTAACCATTTGAGCTACCGGGGTCGCCCCCTACCTAGGACAAATCTGTTCTTTTCACCGATACCATATCCCCCATGATCTCGCAATTTTTCGATGTATACACGAGGAAGAATGTTCATTGAACATTACTTTTAATTTTAGGATCTTGTCGACTTATGTCATTATATTATTTATAATTTTTTAATCATTGCTTTAATTTTTAAATACTTTTATTTTGAAGAGAAATCTTGGCCGGGGGGCAAATCTTTTCTCTTCAAAATAAAATATTTAAAAATTAAAGCAATGATTAAAAAATTATAATTGGTTTAGAAATTCAAAAAAGAACAGTTATTCCAAAGTTTTCAGTTTTCACTTCTGTTGACATTCTTCAGTACTGCCTATTTAAATTTTTTTCCAAAGTGACGATTTCAGAGTTTTTTCGGCATAAACAATATAGATATTTGCTGTAATGGATTATTTTTTGTTTGAAATTATCTTGAAAAAAAAATTTGTATGTTATTTTTTAATATTGAATAATAATTATGTTTTACTTTTTAGACGGTGGTGAGGGAGCTCAACCAAAAGAAAAGGCTTCAGTCAATAGTGATAAGCTTGAAAAAATTGAAGTAGATTCACCTGATGTGAAGTAAGCATAAGAAATGATATATTTTTTTGGAATGTAGTTTTTGAATATTTTTTTATTTTGAACACTATAATTTAACCATTTGTGATACACACCGAAAATTGATTTGAATATGGATAATAAAATATTAGTGCTTGAGTTTGCGGATGATTGGGTACTGTCGGATGAAGACGTGAAAACTATAAAACTAAGTACAGAAATGTTGATTAATACACGTTAAGAAATAAAGCAGGAAGTAAATTCAGATAGAACTATAAGTAAGTTTATGACTAAGTAGCAGAAAAGGGCGAGAATTTTGGGATATCGTTTTAGGAGGGAATAAGTTTGAACATGTTGAGAAGTTTGAGTACTTAAATTCTATGGTAACTAGGAAAATAAACGAAATTCAAAATGAAATAAAGCCAGGGAATTATTGTTATTCGGTCTCGACATTACTAAGCTCTTGTCTTTTGTCCCGAAATCTAAAAATCAGATTTTATAAAATTATTATTCTTCCAATTCTTCTTTACTGATATGAAACATGGCCTCTAACGCTACATGATGAACAATGCCTTAAGGTATTTGAAAATAATGTGTTGTGTAGAATCTTCGGTCCGAGAAAGGATGAAACCACTAGAGAATTCAGATTATACAAAGTGGAATTGTGTAGCATGGACCAGGTTAATATTATTGAAAGTTGCTGGGTTTAATAAAAAAATAATTTTTAAAAGGTTAGTAAGCGCTATGCCGACTGGGAAGCGTTCGAGAGTCTACCCCTATTCTACCAAGGTGTTGGTGAGAGTATTGCGTTAAGAGTGATCTATGGGGTTTGGGTAGTGGTCGATGGAACGAAGTCTGTTAGCAGAGGTTGGTGGTATCGGGATCGAGTCTTTGTTTATTGTTATAATAATCATTCTCTTTCTCTTCCTTGGCACCTAAGCAGTCAAGGGTGGGGCTAGAAAAATTAATTTGTTATGTTCACCACTTTTCTAACGATACTCGCAGTTCCGAACAACATAGCTTTCTGCATTTGCAAATTATTATTATTTAACCATTTAACGAGTCCTAAACTCATGTTAATTTGATTGCATTGAAAAATGGGATCCACATTTTATTGGTGATGTCAGTGACTAGCCGGTAAGTGGAGTAACAACATACAACATGTTAGGAATAACATTTTATAAATGTTAATATTCATAAATGAAATATTTTAAAAGATGACTTGAAAATAAAAAAAATTATTATTTACTTCTTACTAGGAAAAGTGAAGCAGAGAAAATGGAAAAGGAAAAAAGTCACACTGATAATGAAGGTAAATAAAAAATAATTACTTTGTTTTTTTTATTGTCTACTTTTGATTACATATAGTTAATCTTTGCAGAGAGTCAGAGTCAAGATGGGTTTAGAAGTTTAGCAGATGGACAACAAAAAGCGTCATCAAAGCTTGAAGCATCTGAAACGTAAAATAATAATCATTACATTTTTGTTTCAACTCATATTGCTTTTTGTAATATATTTATTTAACTTCTATCATTTTAATATAGTGAGGAAAATTCTATGGATACCAAGAATAGTGAGGGGGCCAAAAGTGAATCTGAAGGTTTTGACTTACATCTTTCTCAGACGCAGTCTTTTGCGTTTCAAACAGATAAATCAGGTATGTTTGTATTTTTCTAAAAAAATGTTTTTTATATATGACTGCATAGAAATAATAATAACTTTATTAATTAAGCATTGATACCATTCTGTCTCCATCACTTTTTTTTTGTGTTGTAGCACCAACAACTAACTCAGAATCTGATGAAAGTAAAGGGCAAGACAGTAAAACAACTCAGTCCGAGAAAGTTGTAAGCTGTGATGAAAGGTCCAATGAATCATCTATCAAGAAGGTCGACAGTTTTGATGAGCAATCAAATGAATCAGAAATAAAAAAAGTCGATAGCTTCGATGAGCATTCCAACGAATGCGATGTTAAAAAAATTGATAGCTTTGATGAGCAGTCTAATGAATCCGGCACTAAAAAGGTCGAAAATGTCGATGATCAATCAAATGAATCTGAGCTGAAGAAAGGAGGTAGTTCAGATGAATCAGAAATAAAAAACAATGAAAGTTCTGATAAATTAGAAGAAAAAAAGGTTGCTAACCTGGACAACGAGTCTAACGACGAGCAGCTTATTAAATCTGAGTCTCCTGAAAAGAAAGTGGACAGCTCAGAAAATGAGTCCCAAGAGGCGATGGAAGTCGATGCCCCTCCTGTGGAGGAGAAATGTAAAGTAAAAGAGACAGTTCGGAAATCATCAATCAAAAAGCATGTTGCATTTGCTGGGGATCCTGAAAAGATGGAGGTAAAGTATTACTAGTTATCAATTTTGTATTTATTATACCTAGGTGATAAAATTAATTGCAGGCTTACAGCAGACTCCATTTCTGTTTTTTTTTATTTGATGGTACTTCTTGCTCTGTGGGAACTGTTTATAACTTGAACACTGATAACAGCTACCTTGTTACTCATATTAATCGAAATACAATGACATCATATTCATGTATGAACATAGAAATATAGTAACAAAAACTTTTATTTCACATTATATTTATTTTTAGAAAAAAATAGCTTAATGGACAGCCACAAATAGACTTTAAAGCTGTTAAAATTGTTATTCTAGACTTCTCTAGCAATGTTTCTTTTTTTATAGTAATTTTTTCCATACATTTTCGATGAAAACCTCTCCATTTCATCTTCCTGTCAAAATCCATTTCATGACCTTTTTTACTTTTTTAACATTTTGTCATCCCTCCAATTATTCTGGACTATTGGAAGTATTTCCCAGTTTCTTCTTTGAAAACAGCAATTCCCAAAGTGTCAGTCTGTTCATTTTAAATAGTCAATAATAAATAACAAACAGTATAGACCAAAAAACAATTTAATTACAAAAAAATATAACAAGGCAAAAATAGTTGAATAATAGACACAGAAATAACTCAAATGTGATGAATGTGTTACATTAAATGTGAAAAAAAATGGTGACTTCTTGATTTGTTTGGTAAATACTATAAATAATTGTGAATATTCCTAAAATTGAGCTGGGAGTAAACATATTTCCCAATTAGTTATGGGAAATGTGATAAGCTTCTTTAATGATCATGCTAGCATAGTACATTAAGTAGATATCAGCTAGAATAACATTTCGTCCGGTTATACGGTTGGAGAAATATGCATATTTTGAATAGATGCTGGTTAGTGGTGAGCATAACAATATACTATAGCATGGGTTTAAAACCCAACAGATGGCTTAAGGATTTTTTAAAAATTGTAAAAAATCATTTGTCACGCTATCCATTGGATGGGGTGTTAAATGGCAGTCTTGAGTGTCAGGTACTGGTTAAAGATCCTTATCCTGATTATACTTGGATAGGCAAAATTCCGGACTACCACTTTAGCATTGTCCGTAACAGTATAATGTGACGTTCAATGAAAAAAAGGAACAAACAATTACTTTTTATTGGAATTTTTTAGTGGGAGAAGCTGTGAATAAAATTATATTAATATTTACAAATAAAAGTTCAATAAGTGGTGACCATAAGACACATGAATATATCCGGAATTATATTTGAATAAGGGATCGATATTTTTAGTTTCACCCAACTTTAGGATTCTCAGAATCAATCATTAGTGCTTGTTCTGTGACTTTCTCTCTGCCCAGAGAAGATGAAGAGATACCCTTTCCTAATCGCAGATTTTGATTGTCCGCTTTGCTCTCACCTTAAACCATATCCTCTTATCAGTTCCAACTTCTAGCATATCCTCCATAATCCCGTGCTTTTTATCTCCCATTCTGTCTCATTAAACCTGTTTGATATAGTATTTTTTATTTTTAAGGAATTCTAATATTATATTCGTTAGTCTACTTGCATTCATTTGAAGGATTTGTCCATAGAAATTAACCCTTCGTTTCCTCATTGTGTCGGATATTCTTCATGTTGCTTTCATTTAGTGTGTGTACTAATTTGATGTTGGAGAATTTAGGGCTTGAAATATTCCTTAATATCTTTTGTTCTTTATTTATATGTTGTGTTTATTAGAAAGGACTTCTCTGTTAGAAACTTGAGAATATTATCGGGTTGTTTAAGATTAAATATCCATTTTCAAAGGAAAGGCTATTTAGTAAAACAAATTTATGGAACCGAAATATTTAACCTTATTTTTTATACATTTTTCTCAACTTGCTATTGATTTTTCAATCCCACAGCTGAAAAATTCTGAGTTTTGTGATAAATCAAAGTCAGAAAATGAGTTTTGACTTGAGAATCCTTTTAAAAGTTTTACCCTTGGGGAAGTTGTCCTGGACTGGAAGGACCTGGCAATGCAGGTTGTTTCTTGTTTTTTTGTTGCATTATATCAATATCCCAGCAGTATTGTGTGGATGTGATGCGTTTCGCCTCTGGCTAGAAAGGAGAAATAAATTATTCCTGTCCTCGACCACCACACAAAAATCAATAACTTTTTTGGTTGGAAATTTCTCAAACCAATGATTGATTGGTCCAATTGTTTCAACACCCTTCCTGTGGAATGTTTCTTGTTGAACACTTGTCAGCTTGGGCTGTTGAGTGCCCAAGTTTAAATTCATTAAAAAGATTACTTGAAAATCACCTATTTCCATGGTCGTATTTGATAGCATACTAAACAATGTTCCTTCAATTGTAGTGATTAAAATTAAGGTGATTGTAGGATTAAAAGAAGTATTTTGTCGCAATTCGCTTCTTGAAATAAAAATTTTTAAAGTAGTTCTTATAAAGCTTTCTCATTTGGGTTATTTATTTATTTTTATATATTTTTTTACTACCACTTACTTTTAAAGTCTTCCCACTTGTTAACAGGATTGTTTGTATGTCACTTTTTTATTTTGGATCACTAAGTCCGTTTAATTGAAGTCATTATTATTATAAATTTACCTAGATGATGCCTTTTTCAATAAATAAACAAAAAAAAATAAACCTTCTCAACCTATTTTGCTTCACTACCCTCTTCTATCATTTTACCACTGATGATAGATTTATTTTTTCAGTTTGGTGGTAATCCACGAAGAACTGCTGGAAATCAAATGAAAAATTATTTAGAAATGGATAATCATAAGATTTCATGGTAACTTCTGAGAATAGCATGTATGAAGTTTATATGTCGGGATTGTTATTGTGGAGAATCCACCATGATTTATTAGAAATTATTCATAGAAAGTTTTCAATGAATTTGTGGCACTCATTCCATATCTCAAGGTTTACTTGATTTATATTTTACTTAAATGTAACTGTCATAAATGATATTGTTATAAACTTTTCGTACTAGTTAGTTAACAGTTATTAATTCTATCATTCTGTCATAATTATAAAACCAGAGTTAAAACTATTACTATCTTACACTTATACTAATATTCCTCAATTTTCTGATTTTTACCATGTGATGATTACCTTAAATAGTCTAAATCATGGGCGGTCAACTGTTTATCTATGATATTGGTCATTATTAAAGATATATTGTATTCTGCTCCCTAGAATTAGAAGTCTAAGGAATCTATTTCCATTCATTCTTATCATGTATGCATATTCCCAAGATAACTAAGAAATCTGAACTGTTTCTACTACTGTTAATTATACTTGATAGGTAGGTTAATGTACTGACTGAACACTTTCTGTTATCCATCACTATTTTCACCGCTCGGCACCTATGTGAAAGTATGGGCCTCGATATAGAATGGTTCTCACAAATCTAATCGCACTTTATGTATAAAATGTGTTAATGAAGAATGCCAAGAACTCTGATTTTATTCAGAAGCCTGATGTTGTAGATATAGTTCTAATGATTCTAGATGTCTCTTCGTACTTTCAGCAGAGCGTCTGTAGTTTCCCAACCTTTGTTAGATCCTTCTTTACGTGGATGGCTGACCATCTTTCAATTTCTGGAAAACGGTTTAGGTTCCAGTTGATGAACGAACAGAAAGTGTACGGAACTGGGAAGTTCTAAACTCTGAAAAAAAACAAAAAAAACTGGGACGATCAGTCAGATATAGATAATCCTGAATAACCTGGCAACAAGCTCCGAACCAAATGCAGGCTTGGACATCTGCTAGACTCATTGCCTTTGTCTCCCCGTTGTCCTGATCACAGAACCACTGGGTGCACTTCTAACAGTGCTCTAGAGAGTGTCATATTCTTGCTTAAGCTATTTTTAGCCACCTAGGAGAAACATGGTTGGTTGTAGATCCTCCTTAAGTTGGTTAGTGACTTGTTTCTATTATCTTTTCCAATAAAACCATTAGGACTGTGCTGAGACCCGTTTGTGTGTGATACCCTAACCTATAGCTTGGGTTTTTTTCCTGAGGGTAAGTTTGGCCTGTAGATCGTTTGGATGGATACTAATGCCAACTAACCTGAGTAGACCTGGCCTGGTGTTGAATAGCGGAAATCCCTCAATTAGATTCAGCGCTGAGTTTTTGATTACTTGTTTTACACATTGTGGGATGACATTGTTTCGCTGCCAAAATATTTGTTATAATTGTGAATTTGATACTTTAAATCACCCCATTATTTTTAGAGTGATATGAATAAATCCAATAAACTTACTTTTATGTGGAAAAGTTGTAGATCAATCCAGCTTAGGACATAGGGTAGTTTAAAATATCCATTTTTACATATATTTTTTTTTCATAGAGTAAGTTAGAAAAAAAAATCCCATGTTTTCCTGATTAAATAGACAGAGTCAGTTGCATATTTTTAAATTTTAAATTGAATTAAAATTCCCATACAATCTCATAACATTTAAAAATTCTGGAGGGAGGAAAAAATACTTCAAAAGTCAATTCCATATTAAATATCCAAGAAATAAATATTTTTGAAACTGTCGACTAAGTCTTATTTTGTTTTTATTCAGTAACTGAAATTTATTTATTTATTTTAGAGTGAAGATTCAGAGGCTAAATCAACAAAGGTTCAGACCAGCTGTGGCTGTACTCCGGTATAAATAAATATTTTACTTTTTACTCATTTTCAAAATAATTAAATTAACTGATTGTACTTTCAAAAGAATTATAACAAACAGTGTATTGTTATTAATTTTTTTTTTTTTTTTTAAAGGCTTGTCACGATCAGCTAGAATTAATATCTCAGCATTTGAACAGTGCTTGTTCTCAGCTAGAGGAGTTTATCAAATCCAAAAGGCGAGATGATAAAAAACAATTGAATAATTTCCTCGACATGCTAAAGGAAATACAACGCATATCAGAAAATAAAGATATTATTGGTGAAACAAAAATATCTGAAAATGTATTTTCACTGGTTTGTATATTTACTTCTAATTTTTATAAAGTTTTATCTGTTGTTTTCTCTAATATATGTTGTTATTAATCAATTATTTCCGTTATTTTAGGAAGAAACTCCAAAAGGAGGTCGAAAGACAGCAACAAAAAGAAAGTCAAATGATATGGAAACCCCATTGAAAGCTACTCCTCGCAAAAAGGCAGCAGAAGAAAAATCTGGAAAACCTACTGAAAAGAAAACTATTGATTTTAAGGGTAATAATATTATGAAGTTTATATTTTATCGCTTATGTTCACTACAAGCATAACAGATAGTTGTTATGAAAATCGTACTCGAACAAATTTCTTCCACTATTTGGGAATTTGTTCTTTAGCAATTTATCAGATGATCATAGAGAAATATCTCACAATCATAAAATGCAGGAAATTTTTTTTTTGGATAGTTTCCTTTAAAAAACAAATTAAGAAAACATGAGTTTTTGAGATATAGGTGAAAAACAAAAAACAATAAAACTTTTAACTAAAAAAAAACAACTTTAGCAGACTTCTTCACATTAAAAATGAATGGTTCATGAACTAGAATATTTCAATATTCTAGATGTTGTCCATCAATGTGTTTTTTTTTTAAGTAATTGCTAATGCTACGTAGTATAGATTTTCTAATATTGAACAAATTATTTCTAGTTCACATCTAATTTTACCATTTGGCTACTTATCGATCTCCATGTGCACTGTCCTTAGGTTTTTTAAAATAATTTTCTATTCCACTCAATCCCAAAGATAAATCATGTGATGAATTCGATAGCTGATTACATTTTTTGTCAGCTATTTATTTTCCTATCATGATAAAGGTTATAAATAATTCATTTACCCGCTGTTAAGAAGAAATTGTGAGAAATCAATATAGCAGCATTATATTATTTTACTAATTAATTCTTGATTTATTTACCTTTTGATGTGAAACATCTAATGGCGCGTTTGGCGAGTGAGAGCTACTGTTGGATGTTGTGATGCCGTGATGCGAAAACTTCGAGCAGCCCCTTGTCTGTGATTCTCGTTAAATTTATTATTTAATTGAACATTAAATATGCTCAAATTTAAGTTATTTAATCAACGAATTTCTTTCCTACATTAAGTTATTTAAAATTACGCTTTAAAATTATAATATTTAACATTAATAAAATTATTATCCTTATAAAATTACGCTTTAAGTGCTTAAATGTGCTTCTCAAATTACATTAGATGATGGGAGACAAATACTCATGGTTGTTGTATATATTTCACCTAACCAAAAAATCAAAGATATCATCTCATTTTAACACCATAGTTTACTTCCGTACAGTGTAAGTGGTTCAAGAATTTTAAACAAAAATTTAGATGAATTGCTTATGATTTTAGCTGGAGACTTTAATGTAAATTTCGCAAAAGATGAGTCAGCACCATTGATTACGTTTCGTCAACAAGATTTTCAGTTGTATATTAATAATAATCCAAGGGAATCTACAACAAGATATGGCACAACAATAGATGCAGTATTTACAAGACACCTCCATAACGTTAAAAGTAACACTTTTGTTGCTTATTTTAGCTACCATCGGCCTATTGTAACTTTGATACCATCAGAAACATCATTGAGTGTTAATATTACAGTAATATTTGATGATACTGAATTGTAATATTTTATTTGGATTATAATGGTCTTTTATGTATATTTTTTAATGAAAATAATATTATTTTTATCACATAAATCTAAACAAATTTCCGTATTCCCTTCCATTACATCCTTTTCTTACACTTAAATCATTAATTCTTTCCCAATAACATCCAACTTCTATGTTTCACATCTACCAGGTGTCCAACGACGGCTTATATTTTTTTGTATTAATGTTTAACTGATTGTGATGTTTCATTCTCCACAGATTTGAAAGGATTGGCGGTTTTTGCGAAATGGCCTAATAGCGGGTGGTATTATCCTGGTATAGTGGAAGAATTAACGGCTTCTGATTGGAAAGAAGTTACAAACGTCACTGTTAAGTTTTATGACGGCTTGGTTAGGGATATGAAAAATATTAACATCTTACCTGCGTATCTAATACCAGCTGGCTCCATGTTATGTGATCTCGAAGACGAAACTGAAATGGTTGTCTTGTCGTGTGATGGGTAAGAATGATTTAGTTATTCTATTAGAAATATTTGAGCTTTCTATAAATATTAGCTTTGTTCAGATTGATTATTATTCAGATCAACACTCACTATATTTTATAACAGCTGAAAGATAGACATTCTAAGGTAGGCATAAATATTACGTTTTACCTGATACAAAGAAAAAATGAAATTAATAACAAAAAAATGAATATATATATAATACTAGTTTTATACCTAGCAACTACGTCAATTCTCAAAATATAAAGCAACAACCTATTTTTTTGATTAATTGTTTAACAATATATCTAAAAAAGCCCTGTTCTTGGTATTAACAATGACAATGAAATGCACATATTTTGTTTCTTTCTGTGTTATGGCTGATTTTCAATAAATTATTTTTTTGAACATTCGTGTATTTTATGAATATAACCGGAGAGTTAGAAAAAAATAAAGTAAACCAATTAAGTTATTGGCGATTAATAATTATGATGCAATCTTAATAAAGCGGAGTGGCTCAGTGGTAGAGCACTGAGTTGCCATGCCGAAAATCCTGGTTCAAATCCCGCTGCTGGCAAGAGTTTTATTTACTTACAGGGACCTGCCCCAGATTTGCACGCGTAGTAAGACATTATGCCCACATGTTTTGTCTGTCTAATGTATTTTATTATGTAGATATTATAAATATAAAAACAAAACAAAATATTTCTATACATACAAATTTATTTTCTTGTGCATTAAGTTTTTGCGATGACCCATAAGATACTAATTTAAATTATTAGTAATAATAATTAAATTGAAAATGTTTTTTTTTAATTCTCCTGAAAAGTAGTGTTTTTCACATTCGATACCTTGCGATGGAATCGACGATATATATACACCTTTATTAATTAATATAAATTGTTAAGAAGATAGCAGAGAAAATTGAAGTGTTTATACAAAATTTCATAAAAATTGGTTATATTAAAAAATCTCACTCCTTCCTATCCATTAATGATTACCCCTCAAAAAATCATCATTAGCTCTATAAGAAACTTGCATACAACGTTAACTAGGAACTAAAACATTCACTTTAGTATATCTTCTGTTGAATGTGAATTTCTAATTGATTTTTTTTCTATTGTATTAGATCGAACCAAAACAGTGTAGACTTTAAGTTGTCAACCAAAGAAAATCCTGATGCAGCTCTGGAACTTAACTTCAACAAACTAGCAATAAAAGCTAACCACATGAAGAACATTAAAGTGCAGCTGGAACCAACTACTGATGCGACGCCGAAGAACATGCACGTAGTTTCACTAGGTAATGAGTTCTCGTTAACCAGTTTAATCTTTTTAGGGTCATAACTAGAGACTGAATTATTGGACATTTTGTTTGTCCAAACGCTATAGCTCCGAACTCGAGTAGCTATGCAGAACATGATCTATTGATGAATACTGTAAGATAGCACATTTAGTTTTTTTCAGGTTAAATCCTGGTATTTAGGTACCGTAATTAATTGATTTAATTTATATATATATATATATTTATTATTATTCCTTAACGGTATTAATTCACTTCCACAAAAAGATCTCTATGTAAAAAGAAGTTATACTTTGTAATATTGAATTCACACTCAGTCTATAGTCCTTCACCCATCAGTAATACCTCTTAACTTGTAATAGTTAGTGCTTATTTTAAATTTGTTAGTTCAAACATAATTTCAGTTTTTTATTTATATGATTTTAAATTTGTAAACACTAAACCCTCTATTGACTGTAACTCTCTTTTACATATAGATATTTTCTTTACTTCAATTGTTGAATTCTAGTTTCCCCCTCACCAAAAAAAAAAATTGTGTGTATTACTATTAGGATGGACAGACTTTAAAAATCTGAATTTTTTTTTTTTTCTTTTGCCTGTTATAATGATGTAAAAATGTTATGTTTAATATTTATCTTTAATTCATGTTTTTGAGATCTCAAAACTCGAACAAAAACCATATATCAAGGAACACTGGGTGTTATTAAGTTCTTTTTTTGAGCCTCATGATTAGAACAGAAGGAGATAGAAATATGCTGATAGAGAGGTACTGAGATAAAAAATTGGAGGTGGGGGTAACTTGAGTTGTATGTTGAATTCTAACGGAATTCATTCAGGAGGTTATCTGTGAGAATTCCATAATTCTAAAGTATCAAAAGAGATATAAGGTGTGAGGTCTTATTATGGTTAGAATTAATTTATTGTTTCTCGTTTGATTTTTTTATTATTGCTAACATTTACTGATTTTTTTTATTATTGCTAACATTTACTGATTATTGCTTATTTTTCTATGGAGGAATTTTCTATAAGAAGCAGCGTGCGCTCCCTCGCAATTCGAGCGTTTTGTTTGAGTCCGCTTAGTCGCGGACATTCAGAAATGTTATGTGAGCCGCTTCATCTTACACATTTTACGGTGTGGTTGCAGTAGTTTTTTGTGTGCCCAAATTGCTGACATTTATAGCACTGGGGCGGTAGTATATCCTTTCTTGGGATGTATATCACAACCGTGAATATACATCTATATGAGTTCAGTTGACAGTTTTAGTGTTGTAAGAAGTCACCACACCCACTATTTGCCCTGAAGATGGCCTACAACATAAGCCGAAAGGTTGGCACAATTAATAAAAAATATATATTTAAAATTTTTCACATTAATTTAAAATAATTTTCAAATTAAAAGAAAATAATACACGATAATAAGTATCAGTAGAGAGCAATTAATTGATAAGAACACGTTTAAAATGCATTAGAAACGGAAAGGGGTAAACTCCAGTCGTGTGTCTAGCTGACACATACACTTTAAAAAAAAAATTTAAATATGACAAAAGTTGTATTTGAATGAGTAAAGAATAGAGTTTAGTACTGTTTGCGAAATATAAGAAAAACTTGGGCTTCATTAATCCATCCACTGGTGCACTCATTGTAATTTTTATTGATAGGAAAATAAGGGTATTTGATTTTTACTAATTTGTAGATAATTTAGTGAGTGGAAGGAGATCATCAAGAGGGAAAACAAAAAAGGATGAGGAATCTGAAGAGAAAACTGAAGAGAAGCCCAAAGTGGAAAGGTAATAAATATACATTTTAATTTTATTTTGCTTTTACCGATCAAAACCTCAATACTTTTAAATTATTGGCTTCTCTTTTACATTAAATTATTTTTAAAAAACAAACTATTATCAACTTATAAGGGTCTTGGGTAGAATCTCATCTATTTTTAGGCCAACAGTTGTTCAAGGAGTTCATTTTGTGGCCATACTCAATCTCGTTTTTCTTCTGCAATTAAAAATATCCGCTTTAATGAGGTTGTCTGGAGGGTCTTCCATTTCCATCTTTTCAATTCAGTTATATTATCATGATACATAAAATCTCAGCTTTTAAGGGAATATTAAATTTTTATTTTAATGTCAAGCTGAATTAATTTTATCCTTTACTATTCTTATGAAATTGGTGGCATCTGTTCCGCAAGTTGTCTTTCAGGTTTATTTACAAAAAGTTTTAATTATTATTTGTTTCATTTTTAATATTTTCCAAAATTACAAGTTGTCATGAGCTTTAGTATGGAAAATAGAATGTAATTAAGGGAAATGAGAAGATTACGGCAATCATTTCATCAAGAAATATGTTTCACCTAGCATTTGATGCGTGGAGATGCAAAAAGGGGTAAATCCATATTTTATCATTTTTAATTTTTTTTTTATGTTTTCTCACAAATTTAACGTCCTCTATACGGTGGTACATGGTTCACCATTCAAAATATGCTAAATCCAGTCTAATTTTTCTTTAAAAAATTTGTCTCAAATAAATAATCACCTGAATTATGTATATTTTTTGTGTTTCCTGAAAAATTTTCAAATTCGGATTTACCCCCTTTTGCATCTCCACGCCTCATTTCGAAGTATAGATGATATATGTTTGTTGAAACATTCATTTCGTGATGAAATGATTACCTAAGTATACACATTTCCCATAATTACATTCTCTCTTTACATATTAAAGCTCTTGATAACTTGTATTTTTGGAAAATATTAAAAGGGAAATGAATAAAAAGTTAAAATTTGTTGTGAGTCAACTCGAAGCGACAACCTGTGGAATAAATACCCTATTGGCTATTACAGTCCAGAAATAAAAAAAATTTTTTTTCATTTCATTCACATTTCTTGAGTTATGAATTATATTTCAAATTATATTTTTCTCTCATTTTTTTCTAGGCGGTCTGCAACACCTAAGAAGGCAGCAACACCAAGGCGCACAAGAAATTGATAAAACTAAAAAAATATTAATATAAGAATTTTGTGTAGAATACTGAAATTTATTTTTATTATGTTGATATGATACTGTACCAGTAATCAGTTAAAAACGAATTTTTTGCATTTGTATTTTTAAAAACTTACAAATTTTAACTGTACAAATATGTTAATGAGAATTCTTGTTTACAAAGGTGGTATCCTCATTTTAGTGAACTTTTAAACTTATGTATTTTTTTTTTTTAATTTATATTAGATTGTATTTTTTTTTTTTAAGGACATCTGTCTTAAAGGGTGTTATTATGTTTGGGATTTGTTTTTAATTTTACTCTAAAAACTGAGGTCAGTTTTTAGTTTATTCGTCTCTGAGGTTTTTCTTTTTGTAATATTCTATAAATCACATGTTTTTATTAATTGATTATGTTGCAATTGTTTCATTGTGTTTTAATTTCTGACATTTTTCCCTCTAAAATAAATTTCTGGAACATTCCAATATCAAATTTAGAATAGATTGAAGTCGAAATTGTGAAGTATTTTTGTACCATAAACCAAACAAATTACAGATATGCTATTGTGTATTTAGTTTGAATATGCTGTTATGTTTATCCTGTTACAAACTTAATTTTTATTTAAAATTAACTTTTCAATTAGATATTGACCGATCTCAATTATATATATGTGTGTGTGTATAAAAATATATATATACACATACATGTATACATAGTTCAAACATATAGATGCATATATAATATCAATTAGTAAGTTTTCCTCTAGCATAATTAATTTGTATGGGAGCAGTGAAATAATAGACATTAGTTGTAGAAATGTGAATGTGGAAATGGAAATTTTTTATACATCTTTCATGTTTTTTGATGTCCATGAAGTTTTAAAATATGATATATTATTCCATTTCATCTTTTAACTGACACTTTTACATATGCAACTGTTGTTTTTTTTTCCAAACTAAAGCTGTTTTAGATGTTTATTCAATGTTGTTTGCTTTTAGAGATGTGAGTTACCTTCTTCTTTTAAGTTACCTCAGTGTGAAACATTTTATTATTGGAAAAAAAAAATACATGTTATATAATTTTTTTTAATTAATTATTTTTATAAGTTTGAAATATGTTTTATGCCTTAGTTATTTCAAATGTTCCAAACACATCGATATTTTTTCTAAAATCTATGACTTAGTACAAATTTCTTGTTTCACTTCACATTGTAAGATCAATATTGGAAATATTTGGGAAATGGAGCACACCTTGTACAAGTTCAAGCTTAAGTTTACCAAAAAGAAAAAAAAAAGGAAAAAAAAAAATTAAGAACTCCTTTTATATATCTGTAAATTTGTTTCATTAGAACCTCAACTTAATTGTAAATTATATTCAGAGAAATATATCGTTTTTAAGTACCCCAAAATACTTTTTATTCAACATTTTTTTTATTTCATGCTTATAATGAATTTTGTTTTAATTTTATATGTTTAAAAAAATGTATGTGTATAGAGCTTTTATGTGATTCATAAACACCCTGCCATTCTCTATATATATTTATTTTATAATGGCCAAAGTAGTGAAAACCAATGTATTAATAAAATACATCCATATATTGAGATATTAACTATAAAAAATATTGGAGAAAATATGATAAAATCGTTAAAATTATTACAGTATGAGCTTAGTTCTATTGTTATTATATTATCTATGTTTATATGTTAGAATAATAATAGTAATTCATTATGTTTAAAAATGTCTCTTCAAAAAATGTCGGTAGTGAGTTTAAATCAAATATAGAGATGTATAATTTTATGCGCACCCCGCGGTGTTATGACGAATGATGCCTGCAATTATGACGAATGATGCCTTTGTGATCATTTGGGTTGGCCACCACTGCTTTACACCACCCATTACATAGGAGGAAAAATGTATGTCACGCTTTTTTTTACCAAACAAGGAGCTCTACTCAATCCAAAGATTTTCTTTCCAGTTGCAGCTTTTCTAAGCTTCAGGATTTATTAATGTGGCCAAAAATAAAAAGTAAAATGATTTATAATTACAATTTGTTTGGACTGAAAAAAAAATGTTACTCCACTAAAAATTGATCTAGCAGCTCAATCTTAATCTCATTATCACATTTAGTCTGTTGTAACGCCCCTCAAGTCATCTTTAAGAACTCATGATGGAGTCGGCCCTACTCTTCCTTCCTCATAAAGCTGATTATTGCCTTCAGAATCTTCCTGGCATGTCCAAGATATTTAGAGCTTGATTAACTTATGCACTTCAGAGTCATTATACAACCTTGACAACTCATATTTCCTTCTCCAGATATCCCCTTTTGTACCAGACTGCAAGTACCTATTTTTGTTGAAGAACCCATGTGTACGAACTGGTCTTAAAAAGGTTGACCTTAGTTCTATTAGAGGAATAACTGCTCTTGAATTATTGGGTCAGACCAATGTAAATCCTAAAAGGTCACCTGTGGTCTAGTGGTTAGCGTAACCAACTACTTAGCCCAAGATCACGGGTTCGTAGCCCGACAGGTGACCCTAGGATTTTTTAAGGGAGTAAAAAATCCTTAGTTACGCTGTCCATCGGAAGGGACGTTAAACGGGGGTCCCGAGCCTGTACGATGTCAGGTACTCGTTAAAAATCCCTATCCTAATTAAACCTGGGTAGGCAAAATTTAGAGCTCTCACAGCAGCATCGTCCGATTAGCCATAGCAGCATAAAGTGACGTTAAATGAACACACAATGTAAATCCAGTTTGATGCATCTAATCTGCTAATATCTAGAGAGATCATCAATGTATTCACTTTTAAACCCAAAATATATAAAATATGGCTTCAAACAATTCGGAACCCTTTAATCTCCTATCAAATACTCTTTCTCATTGCCTCATTGATAACGAAGTTAAGTTATTTAGATTCTTTTATGATCTATTTGGCAGCAATGGTGGAGTCTCATTTCTGCTACCCAACCTTGAAGTTTATGGTGTTAATTGTAAATATATTATACTAATACAACAAGCAAATAGGATGAGTGTTACATATTGTCATGCATAAAGACAAGTAGAGAAACTACCCAGTGGTAGTACTCAAATAAAAGTTCTTAGAAGGTCATGAGGCCATCTTCTTTTCAGATGCCTTAGAGGATTATCAGAAATTGAAGAGGTTGCTAGGTTTGAAACTACTGGGTTTGAGTGGAAATAAAGTTTTCCATGTAAAGATTGATATCGGATTCGGCCCAAATCAGCAACAAATGGGACATTAAGGTCATTATGGATTACTTTGTTCCTTACAAAGTAAGGAGGATTGAGGATTTTGTATTGTATGGATTGAATACGAGAGGAATTCGATGGCTTAGTGGAGCCCCAAAGCTCTACTCCGTAAGTCCAGATGGGTCTAATGATTGTCATGTACATGAGTCTTTTGTAATTAATTGGGACCTTAGGGCATTTGTCTACTAAATGTTGAAGTAACCTGAAACGGCGAGCTGTTTTTTGTCGTTTCAGTCTAGTATGAGGATTCCAATTTAAGAGTTTGTCAAGGTGTAGTCCTAAGTACCGACCTGTTCTAAAGGAATCAGTGGGATGTTATCAAACGATACAGGAGGGCAGGAAGTCGTTGGTTTACGACGGAGGGGTGTTGATTGTTAGAACGCACATGTCAGAATTAATTTATGAAATTTCTTTCTGGAGATTTTTCTCTGAAAGGTGACCAACGTTCATTGTCGACCTCCTGAAGCTAACAAAATTGAATCGCTATTATATAACTACGAGAGATCGCAAAAACAGTGGAATGTTTCGCGAATAACTCTTAAAATCACACCAGACTTCTTGGACTCGCAAAAGCGGCTCTTTATTAGGGTTTCGCTCGAATCGGAAGATATTTACCTAACAGCACAATAATCATTACTTGTGATACGAATTTCAAGCGTAAAACAATAGACCCTTTTTTTGAAACGATTTATCACTGGCGTCGAACAATGGTTCGTATAAACCATGATGAACCAGCATAGACCATTTTGAAAGCTGAATTGATTCGGAATAAGATCGTGCTGTTGTTCTGGTGTGGTAACAGAAGTGTCGTGTATTCTGAGCTGTTTCCAAACAACTCACATGTTTACTGCCAACAACTTATGAATTGGGATGAAGTAACCAAAGAGGAAGGGCAATATTTGGCAAATCACAAAGGAATCCTTTAACATCGGGGCTTCAACTTCACCAACACGTACGAAACTATTGGAGATACGTTGGGAAGTGATATCATCCCCCACACGAACATAATAGAAGCTATTTATCTGAATAATGTTCATTTTTTATATAGAAATAGTTTTGTTTCACGCTAATTCAAAAATTTTATAGTTAAGTAAAAAACCCGAAATTACTTCCTTTGGAACACTACGTATATTTACTAACTAAAAATAAAAAGGTGAAAATTAGAGCCTTTTTTCCTAAAACATAACATTCTCCTCCCCTCCCATCAAGAAAATGGGAGGTCTTTATTTTCTATTATAATTTTGTGTTTCATAATATAACTCTCAGAACATACAATAGAATACATATAGCCTTTTTTTCTACTATGAAACATTTAATTTGCTGTGAGATAATGGATACTTATTCAAGAATCACGTTATCAAAATATTTTCCTTGATTTTTCTAATTCAGTTGGCTCTGCCTATCTCTCAGAACATCCCCCAAAATTATGTAAGTTAATGTTGCTGGTATTGTATTTAAGTTCATTGTTAATGGCTTATATGATTATGTTTATTTATATTTATATTCCTTCAGGAATCATTACTATTTATGAGGAATTTAGGACCTTGGCAGTACATAGGTAACTTTTTCTCCATAAAACATTTAGTGAATGCCTTTATATCTTCTTACATCATTTGAAACAGTCCACTTTTATGATTAAAGGCATGCTACTGCTTTATCTATAATTTGTTATTATGGGGAGGGTGATAAAAAGTAAAAGACCTGGAATAATTTGTATCCAAATTGGGGAGTTGTGAAGAGGTTAAAACCAGAAAGTTGGATGAGTCCAATGATTCCCCATCTGAGTTCTCTGCAAAAACCAAGATATGTCACCTATGGTTGGCATCTTTAGCAATAGTAGTCTGTTTTAAGATAATTTGAATAATGTGCACGTTGTTTTTCGAGTTAAGTTACAAGTTTTACATGTTCATTTGTTTCCTTTTTAATGTTCTCCAAATATACCAATAATCGTGATGTTTAGTGTGGAAAAAAGGATGTAAATATGCGAAATGTGTACATTTATGTAATAATTTCATTAAGAAATAAAAGTTTCAACTAACATATTAAAAAAAAAGATGATGTATGTTTATTGAATCATTGATTAATTGATGAAATGGTTATCTAAATCCTGATATTTCCCATAATTACATTATTTTTTCCATACTAAAGCTCACGATAATTTTATTTTTGCAAAATATTAAAAATTAATTGAATAAACAGTTAAAACTTGCTCAACTCGAAGTGACAACCTGTTGAATAATTATCTTTTTTATCATGCAGCAATAAAGGAAGATGACCAAATAAAAAAAATTTATTCACCAGATACAGTGTGAGAAAAAGTTAGATACAGGTGAAAATTTATATTTCCTTCAATCTTAACAGGAGTATTTATAGTTATGCTGGAACTTGAGGAATTATTGATAATAAAAAAAATATAATTTTGAAATACCTATATT
The DNA here is from genome assembly GCA_964056705.1 of Troilus luridus. NCBI lineage: Eukaryota > Metazoa > Arthropoda > Insecta > Hemiptera > Pentatomidae > Troilus > Troilus luridus. The sequence goes on along the minus strand of OZ057416.1, from coordinate 101,125,493 downwards.
GGTTTGTTCAACTTATAGAAGAAGATAAAAGAGTAACACTATTCAGATGTGCAATTGTGAGGATTGATACTTTTGTGTTAAATATGGAGACCAAGTAGGTTACAAATTAACTATAGCTTCAATGAATACACCTCTAAACTATAACTTTATTCTGTATGATAATATATGTAGGTACATATTTACAGTAAAATATACACGATGAAACATATGAAAATAAAAATATTAATTACAATAACTTAAGTTATTTGATTTGGCCTAATGCTACCATGGCAGGCTGAAGTTTCATCATAAAGCCAGAAGGTGGTAGCAGTAGTCACTACATATGTTTACATAATTTCATTAATGATATAATTTAAGGTTATAAAACAAGGTATTGACTAAAAAGAAACAACAGTCTTTTTCAATAAATAAATATACTATATACACTAAAAGTGTTAAAATAAGTTTGTATTATTTGGAAAGCATTTCCTTAATTTCTTGAAGGCTCTTTCCTGTCGTGTCCGGTACAATAAAAATTGCTAAAATAGAACACGCAGATACGAATGTTGCACATCTGTAATAAGATTGGCCAAATTAGTGGGTTTACTATAATAAAACCAGATCTTTATGCAATTAAATAAAACTTATAATATATTGCTAAAAGTCTGTGTACATAAAAGAGATTTCATACTAACTGCTCACCTCCCTTTTTTCGGGGTTTTCGAGAATTTTGAACTGAAACTTGTCTGTCAAAATGAAATGTCTTAGTTGTGGTGAATAATATTTCGTGTTTAAGTAACAACTCGTAGTTATTGAAATATTTTTATGAATTACAATGAAAATATCTTTAGTCTCTAGGTGAGCCCAGAATAATAGGCCCTATAACCTATTCTATAGCAGGAAGAGTATCCAGACTTTAGTCCTCAGTAATGAGTACCTGATGGTCCATGGGGAAACTTTCCAAAGAATCTGTCCTCCAAGGCTTCTCCCATTCGCCAACTGGGACACACTTTTATAGGCCATCTTTTCTCCTCCATATAATTTTTTTGGTCAATCAACATTATACAGAAATGTTTTAAAATGAAAATATATCATTCTATCAAATGCTCCTAAGTTATATGTGTTGGAGAAGAACAGGTTACAGAAGAGAACAGTGATTTCAATCACTAAACTAAAATGACAAACCAAGTTTCATTTATATTGAAAGTAAGAAACATCCTACATATAATGTGTTATGAAATATTCCAATTATTCAGTTATGTTTTGTATTAAAGAAAATTATGATGGATTAAATTGGTCAGGGGGTGCAGTCAAAGATAATACAAAATAAGCAGAACTTTACTCCAAAAAGACAAGTATTAGTTTGACAAGTCACCACACTCACTATTTGCCCTGATGATGCCCTACATTGTAGGCCAAAATATTGGCACAATTAAAAAATAAGTTCTGCTTATTTTGTTTTATCTTTGACTTGCACCCCCTGACCAATTCAATCCATCATTAGAATTATCCAGTCAACTATTTTCCACTCAAATAAAAAAAGTTTTGTTGTTTAAAATAAATAAATATATATATATCTTTTTTATTTAAACATTTTTTTAAATTTATTATTTATTTATTGATATATACAACTATATAACAGTAATATAACAAGTAAATTGGCTGAGTGATACATAATGACATGATATAATGACAAGTAGAGAAACTACCCACTGGTAGAACTCAAATCGCATGTTCAACAAAGAAGGTCACATGGCCATCTTCTTCTCGGACACCTCGGAGGATTATCGGGAATTGAAGGGGAAGCTAGGTTTGAAACTAGAGGGTTTAAGTGGGAATGAAGTTTGTTATGAAAGGTTATATACCGGGTTCGGGCCAAATCAGCAACAAATGGGACATTAAGGTCGTTATGGATGATTTTATTCTTAACAAAATAATTAGCGTTGAGGATTTTACGAAGGATTTTGGATTGTAGGGATTGGATACGAGAGGAATTCGATGGCTTAGTGGAGCCCCAAAGCTCTACTCCGTAAGTCCAAATAGGTCGTATGATAGTCATGTAGATGAGTCTTTTGTAGTTAATTGGGAGCTTAGAGCTTTTGTCTAGTAAGTGTTGAAGTAGCCTGAAACGCCAAGCGGTTTCTTATCTTTTCAGTCTTGTATGAGGATTCCAGGTTAATCGTTTGTCGAGATGCAACCCTAAGTATCGTATCTGTACTACAGGCACAAGTGGGATATTATTATAGGATACTGAAGGGCAGGAAGTCATTGGTTTACGACAAAGGGTAAAGGTAATTTGATGGGATTTTTGAGAATTTATTTTAATTCTCCAGTTCTGACACCATTCTTCAAGATCAGTGATATGGGATTGGAGGCTTTGGGATACAATAACTGGATGGGTGTTGACTGATAATACTCATGTATCGTCAGCATACGTGGTAAGGATAGTATTAGGATGAGTTGGGATGTCAGCTGTATAAACTGTATAAAGGATTGGGCCAAGGATACTACTACCTTAAGGTATGTAAACATAAAACAGATTTTTACCGATAAAAAACACAAAAATTATTATCTACTGTATGTGGTGATTTTTATTTAAATCAAAATAATTTAATTTCATACCCAAAAAATGAAGCACTGTAGCCATATTTATCAGAAATAATTGAAAACAATGCAATCATTACAAATCCTGCCAAAGAGCTGAGAAAACCACTTATTCCGGTACCAATGCCTTTCACAGATGTGGGTAGTATTTCTGCTATTAGGGGCCAAGTAAGAGGTCCCATTCCTTTAAGAAAATGTTTTGTGTTAAGAAGAAATGTAGTTCTTAATTATAATAATAAATTATAGGTTAAAGAAAATTAATCCTAATTATTTACATATAGAAAATTTCACTTGCTTACAACTAGATAATTGATATTCGTACAGTAAAAACAAACTGTGAAAAATTGACATAAATGTATTTTAGTTGATATTACAATTTCTAAAAATCAAGCCATATAATAAAGGAATATGCATCACCAGAACATCATAAATGAGCATTATTATGGAGGCAGTGAAAAAGAGCCTGACACTATTGGGCAGATTTTGACCCATGACTAGATTTTTTAAGTTGAATCACACTTGAGGAAGCTATCCTGAACATTATGAACCAACACCAGACAAATAGATATTGCTTGGAATAAGAAAATAATGTGTATTGATAATCATAAAATGATAATGAAATTATTTCATCATCATCAAACTCGTTTTCAAAACCTAATAGAACAGAAAGATAAATAATTTTTTTTGAAAATTTTCCATGGAAAAATATTCTAGCTAAAATAGATTTATTAGCTGTAATATATGCTATGAAGGCTGCAAGTGAAGCATTACTTATACTAGTGATAAAGAAAATCATAGTGTTGAGAGAGCAGCAAACAATCCGGGATATGCTTAAATTCAGACCTTTCAAGCAATGAAAAAGTTGAATCTTGTGTAAAATCATATGGACTAAATGACAAAGTGTTTGGAGTATATTCAAATTTTAAGAAGTGGGTTTTAGGCTCCAGACAGTTAAGAAGAGATTAGGTCATTATCACCCAACATCGAATGGTACACTGGTGCCTTATTGTCCTAAAGAAATAATTGTGAAATTTCAAAAGATGATGCATTGAGTGACTATCAAAATCACCTGTTTAAAGTACACAATATTACAACAAAAACTGGAATATATGACTTCAATAATCGGATCCAATTTTAGTCTCAGAAAAAAGGCAATTATAACCTGCTATAAATTTTTCTTTCTAAAATAAAAAAAATAAATTATCTATTTATATGTTTATTTAAACTATCTCTTAACATTAAATATTAATATTGACTTGTTGTTATAAAATATATAGATTTAGTGATTATACTTACCAAGACAGAAAAACATATCACTTATAAATAAAAGGGCCACTGAAATGAAACTGTATTCATTGAAAGCCACTCCATTGCTTATCAGCACAAAATATAAACCAAGCAAAGCCTAAAAACAGATATATATTTGTAACGTGCTGAGTAAAGCCAAAATTAAGTTATATTTATATATATATATTTAGGTAATGTGTATTAATTACAGCTTTTAGTTCAATGCTAAAAATGTTAGCAAATGTTATATTTAATTAACCATTTTAAATTAGAACACATCTAATGAAAGTTATCTGTGTTAAGAACTGTTCTCTAATCTTTGTGATCAAAAAGAAGTCTCTTATCATTTTAAGTCAAAAGTTTATTTTTAGTTTTACGTAGTATAGAGAATGATTAGCATTTATTATATATGATTAGCTTCTTCTCATTAATATGTTTAAAAAAGATTTTAGGTTTTAAGGATTTTGTACATTAATATGTAGGTATATGTTATCCTATACCAAATAAGATTTTCTAAGGTTATTTTTGTGACTAATTACATAATATTTTGTATATATTTTTGGTTAAAGGCAGTGTAGGTCCTTAACATTTAGTATTGATAATATTTTATTAAATGTTAACTATTGTTAGAAGGCTCGTGCTGCGTAAGCAGTTCATATGCCCAATTCGGGAATGGAGTTGGAAATGACTCAGGATTTTTGTCGCTTCGAGTCGACCTTAATCGAATATTTAAAAAGTTAGATTCAATTCAAGAGAGTTTTGGATAATTGTGACCACCAGGGAGCAGCACATCATGGACCCAGGAGTAAGAATGTTTACGTTAGCTGGAATAAGCCTTCGAATACCGTTTTCCTTTTGAGAGTCGAGAGTTGAGAACGTACTGCCGGTGCGCAGGGTCGGGATCTTCCGGCTGAAGATAGGGTGATCAGAGTTCAAGACTGGTATCGGGACATAGAGTATCAGGACCTGAGCAAGATGACAGAAGGAAGGTAGGAAATTTTCTCTAAACTGCAGTTAGACTAGTTTTGGGGTGAAGCCAGATGGTGGCTCAGTTGTTGAAAGAGCCAGTTAAATATTTTCTTTGTCATTTGTCTTGTTTCGGCCACAAAACATGGGAATCTTTTATTTAAAGAGAAGAGGGAACTTATTTTAAATAAGAGCTAGTATTTTATTAGCGGCTATGAGATAATGATTACTGATGGTGAATGTTTAAATTGTAATTAGCATTAGTGCATATAGAATTATGGAAAATGTTTATAATGAAAATTATTATTTTATTGAGTGGTTTTTGGTTCATAATGAGTATTGATGGAGAATCTGGTGTATGATTTTTGTTCGGATATTATTATTTGGATATAGAAATATGATTTATCATTCTGGTATTACTATTGATGGAGAATCTGGTGTATGGTTTTAGTTCGTATGTTATTATTTAGTACTATTATTGATGGTGAATCTTATGTTTAATTAGTGTTATTTTTATTTTGTTGACTGGGCATATCGGTTTAAATTCGTAATTATAATTTTATTAATGCCTTATTAATAATAGTTGAATGCAATTTTTATTTCAATATAATAGTGTTTTATTTTTGATAGATGAGTGTTTTGCGTTATTTCTTTACCCCGTTTGCCTATGTGTCCTCGAGTATACCCTATCCTCTCCCAGCACTTTTTAGGTGTCCATAGGGTCCAAGAGAAGAGGGCCGAAGGTAACAAATTAATTATTAGTATTACCTGTTTGTAGAAAATTATAGTTGCCTTCACAGAAAATAAGGTAAAAGAAGGTCTTTTACAATCATTGTGTTGGAATAACACATTAACAGTGGTCAATAATCGTAATTACAGCCATTTCTTATTGAATTAATTATATTTTTGTTTAGTTATTAAGATATTGAGGTCGATAGAATAGAAGTCTAGTGAACTCAAAAGAATGGATTCATTTTTTAAAAAGTGTTTCGAAAGTTTAGAACCATTAAATAGAATATTTATCCTTAATGATATGATTTTTAAATATTTTTTGTGTTTAGAAATTTAAGATTTAACAATAAATCACAGTTATGTTGTACGCTTTCATGATTTTTGTCTAGTTCCACTTAATTCTAATGGAAATCTACAACTTAGGTATTCAACATTAAAAACAAGGTTATTCTTATCTGAGTGTTTTCTTTGGTAATTATTCCTTAGGTTATCTGTTATATCCCCTCGAGTTGTGCGTGCTTGAGATGAGCCAGTACGAGTTGTGATCATGTGTACATGTAACCTATTATATAATTTATAATAAACAGATATTGTGCTTTTTAATATTATGGATACCTGACCCGGCGACACAACATCATCGCTTTGGATTGAGTCACAAGTTTTAATATTTTCCAAAAATACTAGTTATCATGAGCTTCTTTAGTATGGAAAATAGAAATGAATTATGGGAAATGTGTATAGTTCAAAATGTTATTGGATAATTTTATTTCTTGATGAAATGATTACTGAAATCTACTCATCACCCATAATTATATCCTCTTTTCCTTACCTAGCTCGCGATAAATTCACACACCACCAAATTCTTCAATTATTTCTGAGGCTAACAGCTCTACCATCTTAAATATTAAACAATATTAATGATTTAAAAAAAGAACTTACCAAGCCGATTCCACTACTCAATCCAGAAACCACCAAAGCAGCTTTCATTGTCAGACACCTGTTTACGATGACCACCGACAGAAGGCCGAACACACCCGAAAGGCTTATTACCATTGGAACTATAGTTGCTGAGAAATTTAGATTTGCGTGCTCAAATATCTCCTGGCAGTAAGCATTGATTGCGCTGAAACCTGCCGATTGCTGGAGCAAAACTATGAAAATTGAAATTCCTATTCCTCTCATTGTGGCTTTTGTGGTAAATGATTCCCAGATACTAGTGACTTTCCCATCATCATTGGTTATCGCTTTCTGAAACAAGGAAAGGTGTTTTTTATTTAAGGAGCTATCCTCAGGAACAATATATTCTTCATAATATAGCAAAATAATCTTCTTTAATTTTAAAAGTAGTACATACTGAAATCCATAAATGATTATAATCCCAGCACTGCCATTCACTTATAATCTTAGTAGAATTATTTCAAAAATTAGATTTAGTTAAGTACCAATAAGTGGTTGTAAATGGTTTTCCATTGTTAGGGGGCCGGTATATCCCATACCATCAGGGGCCATAAATGGTAGGTGATTATATATGGGATATTGAATATCTTATAAACCCAAATCATTTATATGTGTAAAAATTGAGATGAAATTAGCAATTATTTTATTTTACTGGACAAATTTATGAGAACTTAACTGAGTGTGAAATTTCTAAAAAAAGATTTCGTGAAATTATCTCACTTAAGTTGTTAGTAAAATTTGGAACCAAGTATAAAAACATCATTTTTATAAAAACTGCAAAAGATATACTTCCCATAATAAGTATAACAAAGATATACTTCCCACCTGCAGTAGTATAAATTCTTACTTTAGAAAATTATTTAACTTATTATTTTGATAAACTAATATTTGAGCCAAGTTATACTTAATACTGAGTTGTTACTTTTTAAAGATGTTCAAACTAAATCTTAAATATTAAATATTTTTATTTGAAAAGAAAAGATATGTCCAGGATCTGGAAGACCCAGGTTCTAGTCCCGGTCCTGGACATATCTTTTCTTTTCAAATAAAAATATTTAAAAATTAATAAAATCAACAACTAATATAATAAAATAAATTATAAATCTTAAATAATTGGTATTTCATTGAAGTAACAAAAAAAAAAAAACCACTAACAGCATTAAACTATTACATTATTATTGCATGACTAAAGGCGAGGCCTTAAGTGAATTGATTCCACCATTTTCATTCTGTGTTGAGCTTTTGGGATGCGCTGTTTTAGGTATGCATCACTGTTTTCAATTCTTATTTAATGTAATGATTAGTCATTTTATAATATAATATATCTAAAACACTTTTTCCCCTCGGAACCTTAATCGGTATGGAAAATAATTGCCATTTAACACCTGATCTTATCATCAAAATAAGTGAGTCGTATACAAGACTTTAAAAAAAAATGTATTTATTGAAATTTACAGCTGTAAACATCAAGTAAATATAATGAAAGATAAATCATGTCCCGAGATTAAGGCAAGTAGAGAAACTACCCAGTGGTAGTACTCAAATAAAAAGTTCAACTTAGAAGGTCACGAGGCCATCTTCTTTTCAGCCTCGGAGGATTACCAGGAATTGAAGATGTTGCTTGAAGATTTGAAACTATTGGGTTTGAGTGGAAATGAAGTTTGTCATGAAAAGATTGATATCGGATTCTGGCCATATCAGCAACAAATGGGACAGTAATTATTGATTACATTGTCCGTTACAAAGTAAGGAGCATTGAGGATTTTACGAAGGATTTTGGAATGTAAGGATTGAAAACTAGAGGAATTTGATGGCTTAGTGGAGCCCTAAAGATCTATTCTGTAAGTCCAGATGGGTCTAATGATTTTCATGTACATGAGTCTTTTGTAATTAATTGAGAACTTGAAGCGTTTGTCTAGTTATGTTATTCAAACTGAACTGATGGATTCCATTTATTGAAATAGTCTCCTATCAATTAAATTTTTTTTAAAATGGATATATATCAGGTAGTGCTGAGCTACCTTTTAAGATCAATCCTTATTCATTTCTTATTCAAAATCGTTAGTCCTTTTCAGTTACAATAAATGTTACATTGCAGATAAATTATATTAATATTTTTCTAAGCTACTTAAGGCTTCTGACTTAATGAACATTTAGAAATACCTCAATCTCAGCCAATTCCTCCTCCAGAGCTTCTTCAGTGCCGTAGCGCCTAAGTCTTTGAAGAGCATCTTTAGCATCTGCTCTTCTCCCCTTCCTCATGTAGAAATAAGGTGACTCGGGCACAAAGAAGAATGCTATAGCGAATATTAATGCTATTCCAAGTCCATATACTGAAAGGATGTAGTACCCAACATACGGACCAATTCCATATACAATGAGACAACCGATTGTTACGAAGAAAAAACTCAATGAACCCATTCCCCCTCGTACATTTGTCTGTAAGATTAAAAAAAAAAAAAGTAACATTTTATTTAGTTTAGATAAGATTAGCTATAATTCTTTTATTAACACGATGAATGTTGCTCTTTGATAAATGGGAACTCATTCATACATAGCAGGAAAATCAACCTTGTTAGAAATATATCATTGAGAATAAAATTTTTCCCTTTTTTTTTTATCATAAACGGAAGGTGACAACCATAATAACTTTAAATAATACCTAATTTAAACAGTAATAATTCTAATGAATGTGAATTTTACAGTTTAATAAAAAAACTAAAAAAAAAACCTGTACGACTACAACCCATGAATGGTCTGGGGTTCAGTACATGGTAGAGACTGTACTGTTTCATGGACAACGGTTCTGCAAGGAGGTGACTTGTCCTAGGTCACGCTCAACCGCCAGATTTCCCCCCCCCCCTTATTTTGGGTACCCTATTTTTATAATGTTTTATAGAGGCTGGGTGAGCCCCAGGAGAGTCCTACATCCGATTTGATCCATCTCCCACTGCAAACAGACTAAATAAAAGACTTGCCCTGCAGCGGGATTTGAACCAGGATTTCCGGCATGGCAACTCAGTGCTCTACCACTGAGCCACTCCCATTGTGTAAACCAGTTACAGTTTAATACAAAGCAGTAGATTTTGCAAGATTGCACCAGTGTGGGTTCGCAAACTGATTATTATCTTATGAAAACTTAAAACTTATTTTTATGGTGCAGTGATTAAATCACTGGAATCCTAATAAAAGTAAAAATAGTTTTAAATAAATTAAAACTGCTTCATTTGTCCTTGGCTTATTAATTGTTGAAATTTCCTGTTCCAATTATTAAATTAAATTTATCCTGATGGAACCAGGAAAATAATATATTTCTATATATTATCTTTCCTATATTTTAATTTAATAATATTCATTGCATATTAAAAATTGTTTTCGCATCAAAGGAAGAATATAAAAACTGTATTAAAAAAGAAAATATTTTCCCCTGCTCTACAGGTAACACACATTCTGAGGTTATTCTGATTAAGAGCTTCCTAGGGAGTTTAATTTCGGGGAAACCGTAAATTTCACTGGAAATTCAATTTTTATCTTAACCAAAAAATGTTTATTTTGAGTATTTATTGGTTGACCCATAAATGATATGGAGGAGAAAATGCTCCGGGTGGAGGTCATTACAAATTATTAAATAGTAAGAAATTATTAATTAGAGACAAACGCTTCTGTCAGGGTGGGCTACACTGATAATTGTAGCAACTATAATTTCACTGTAACCTTTATTAATAAAGATAATTAGTGTGAGTTGTTTCTAACCTAACAAAAATTATTGGCGCAGTAACCTACGCTCCCAGACGGAATTTCCAATCAGGTTGATTAAACAAGGTATACAAAAATCAAAATGAAATAGTTGGCCATTCTGAGTGAGATAAACATAGCCTAGATTGAAGTTAACGTAAATCAGATACTTACTATTGCTAATTCTGAAACAAAAACTGGCAATCCTGAGCAGCTTCCTCCGACTCCTATTCCGCCTATAACCCTCGCAAGGTATATGACGTATACGTTCTGTGATGAAAGAAGGAGTACCCAAGAAGCGACGAATGTTGACCAGAGAATGTACACCGTTCCTTTCCGACCGATCAGATCGATGAATAATGTCACGACGAAGGGTCCTGGAGCTGCTCCGAGCGAGAACAGTGATCCAACCAGTGTCTTCTCATCCGAAGTCAAGTTAAGTTGAGGGATAATCGGGGATGACCATGCTATCACTGATGCAGTTGATAAATGGAGCAAACTAGCTGTAAATATCAAAGAAATATTGATTTGATTCAATTGATGTCTTTCTGGGATTATCAAATAGTATATTAGCCAAAACTGGCAACCCCTCCCAGTGATTTTAGTAGAAATAGCTTTTTGGCGATGATCATTCGCTTATCTTTCTAGTCCCATCTGAAATACCTACTTGACTAAAATAAATCCTTCTTACAATGTTAACTAATTTATAGATATTTATGTTGTTAATTGTAGCGTTTATTGAATGTAACAAATAATAATTATCAAATGTTACAAGGAGCTGATAGCTCAGTGGATAGAGTGTTGAGTTGTTATGTTGAAGGTCCTTGTTTCAAACCCCACTGTAGCTGGTAAATTGTTCAGTCTGTTAACAACTATGGATGGACCCCTCCTTGCTCATCCAGGCTCTACAAAGTGGGTACCGAAAATATGTGGGATCTGGCTGTCGAGCCTGATCTCGGACAAATTACCTCTCTCTCTACGAACGTTATCCAAGAACATTGCAGTCTCAATCATGTACTGATCACAAGACCCTTTATGGGTTGTAGTGTTTTTTTTTCTTCATTGAGAAACGCTAAAGTAATAGCTCTTCATGTATCCTTTGATTCAGATTCCAGTTCGAATACCCTTCAGGCTGAATGCATATCCTCTGCAACTCTGCTGTCGAAAATTTTGCTGATTCGGGCAACCAAATCCAAGGACCACCCATCGAGCTGCTAACCCGCGACCTCGGGCACTGAAGATTGTTATGCTAACTACTACAATCATCTTTTTATAGAATAAATCCAATCTGTTTCTGTATAAAAAGTCTTTAATTATACTTTTTCGAAATCGAACAAATGTTTCTGAGAGATTTTATAATTGGATGTAGAAGTACATTTACGTATTAAATTCTGGTTTGAAATATATAAATAATAATCAAAAATATCTGGAAGGAAGACAAATCCAAGGCGGTTTTGAGCTACAAACAATTAAAATAAACAGAAATGTTTTCAAACACCGAAATTGATAACAGGAAAAGGCGAATGAAATTCTTTGGTCATCTCAGCCGACTACCAGAAAATCGATTGACAAAAAGAATAATAGACTATGTAACTTAAAGGGTGTAAAGAATTCCACACCCTGTCTAGATGAAATTCGAAAGGACCTCAAAAATGCAAACCTAAGACAAGCCGACATTTTAGAAAGAGACCTTCATACGCAAAGTAGACAAATGGGAAGTTGTATCGGAGCAACCAAAACTAAAACAGTACAGACCAAAGTGGTCGGAAGATCGTAAACAAGCCTTTTCAGAAATAATGAAGGCCTGTTGGAACAACAAGAAGAACCGAAACAAAAATTAATAGGGTTACTTCCTTAACGTCTTCCATTTCTGGGGAGAATTTCCCAATAATAATAATAATAAAAAGTATATATTTTTTCCTAGGCATCTCACATTTAGTTGCAAAATATCTTGTCACTTTAATTTAAAATAATTTTATCTCCAGCTTGTACAAAAAACATGTGTTTTTGGCTCAATTAATTGGGCTAAAGTACTTCTTTTCTCCCTGTGCATTAGAAATTAAGTGAAAAAGTTAACTTTATTCCCTAGGGAATAAAGTAAAAAGATGACAACCTCATTCGTCTAAATAATGTAGGTTTTTTACTGAAAAAGTTCAGGGTTAGGTTGGTACACCTGTCACGCCGGCCATCAAAATCAGCTGTTGTTTCAAAACACCAAAACTGATTAGCAGAAGTTCATTTGTGTTCAAATGAAACCTCAAAACCTTTTTAGCACTAATGCAGAATTCACTGCAACAACATCAAATGTTCATAACAACAATAAAGAGAATTCCCAATGTAAATATCCAATTGCTTAAAATTTAGCAATTCGAAATTGTTATAATTGCACATTTAATTTCAGTTTTTGAATTTATTATAAAAGATAACATAATATAAAACATTATAGCGTATAGTTTGCCATTTTACACCCGATCTGGAGATAAAATCTTGTATGCCCCTCGGGACTAAATTGATCATTATTCCCAGCAATACTTTACTCCCTCGGCTTGGCCTCGTGATTAAAGATAATTATTCCCTCACCTACGCTCGGGAATAAACTTACAGCTGAGGGAATAATGGTCTTCTTTAGTCCCTTGTTGCATAAATAACTATATTATTATACTAGTACACGCATGCTAATAATCTCGCTTTATATATTTACCCTACTCTGTAATACATTGGAACTGAAGAAAAAATTAAGGAAATATATATTTGCTCATACAATATAATATTATCAAGAAAATAACTTTTAAACACGCACTTTCTATATTACTTAAAGAATAATTAGTCTCGATGGGAAATACCACTTCAGTATAAATAAAGACTAAAAATCAAGGGAAGTTTTTGCTATTAACAATTTTATTTTTTAAATATATACGATCGGTAGAAATACATTATTTACATGAAAGGACTTAAAATTTTGAAGTAATACATCCAAGATCCTAAAATCGGTAATCAAGCTTGAAAAATATTTAGTTAAGGTCTGCAGTTTTTATTGAAGAAAAATTGGTTTTATTAGAAAACCATTTAAACAAATCATATCTCGAAAACTGATTGAGATAAGAATATTTGATTGGTGAAACTGAATATTCGATAGGCTATAATCCCTTTAATCACTGACATTTCCTCTTCAATCACCCTGAATATTAATTAATAAATTAGGTTTTTAAATTTATTGTGAAAATATCAAATGCTTTAATTATATTTACATAAAAACATGGTACAACAAAATAAAAAATAACTAAATTCATTAACTTTGTATAAAATAACATTATATGTGGCGTTCAGGGTAAAAAGCGGAAAACTCCAAATTCCAACAAATTATTTTTCACTAATTTCGTTCAACTTCATTTACAGAACCGGATCAAAACCATGCAAAATAATATGGTAAAGTTTCGTGTTATAGAAAAAACTTGACTAAACTAATGTAAAAGGAATAGTATGGGAAGCAAGTTGAGAGACCAGAGGATTCAAGTGTGTATGGAGCTTGTCGTGGAAGGATATGTATCTAGTTTGGGCCAAATCAGTAACATATGGGATTTTAAGATCATAATGGATGAGTTTGTTTGTGACATAATAAGGAGCATTGAGGATTTTACGAAGGATTTTGGATTGTAAGGATTGGATACGAGATGAATTGGATGGTTTAGTAGAGCCCCAAAGCTCAACTCCGTATGTCCAAATAGGTCTGATAACTGTCATGTAAATGAGTCTTTTGTAATTAATTGGTAGCTTAGAGCGTTTTTCCAGTAAGTGTTGAAGTAGGCGAAAACGTCGAGCAGTTTCTTGACTTTTCAGTCTGTTATGAGGATTCAAAGTGAGACGTTTGTCCAGATGTAGTCCTAGGTAACGTATCTGTTCGACAGTGGAATATTATTAAAGGATACAGTAGGGCAGGAATTCGTAGGTTTACGACGAAGGGTGATGGTAATTTAATGGGATTTGTTAGGATTTATTTTAATTCTCTAATTTTGACACCATTCTTGAAGGTTTGAGATATGGGATTGAAGAGATTGGGATGCAACAAATGGATCCTTATTTACTGATAACACACATGTGTCATCAGCGTAGTTAGTGAGGGCAGTGCTTGGAGGGTTGGGATGTCAGCTGTATATATCGTTTATAGTGTTACGGTCAGAGCAGGAAGTAGGACCGGCTGACAGGATTAGGCAAACAATGGGATTAAGCGGAAGGGATTAAAGAAGTTGCCGAGGCCAATCTCGTTCAACCTGGATCGGCCTGGATGGTTCTCGATCTTGTTCCGAGTAATGCCCCACCACAACCTACCTTGCCTATATAAAAAGGACAGCGTTTTCGGCCGCAGCAGTGAGTAATAAGACGAGTTAGTAATAAGCCAGTGAGTAGCAGTCGTTAACTAGTGGCAGTGTGTGTGAGTTAGTTAGTATTAGTATCAGTCTGTATTAAGTGCTTAGTGAGCAACAGTGACAATTAGTGGCCGTGTAATAAGTGTAATAAACTGTGTGGCAGTTTGTCATATTTGGAGAGTCTTACGGTCGGTGGACTTTAGTTAGCGAACTGTAAGTGTTAATTTGTAATTGTAAACTATAGTGTAATATTATTGTATTTGTGCAAATTTATATATAAATAGTTTAGTTATTTAGTATTACCAAAATCTTATATTGTTTGTATATTATTTTAGAAATTAGATAACATTTAGTAGAATATTGTTATTGTAAATTGATATTAGTTTAATAATTTAACTGTTTTAAATAATCTCATTGTATTCTTTTTAATTTGTTAATAAATATTAGATTCTTGAATTAAGTAATAGTTTAGTCCATTTTACACCCAGTAGCCCGTAACAAATTGGTGTCAGAAGTGGGATCTTGTGTAATTGTTATTTTGTCTAGCATTTTGTAATAATTGGGCTACTGTTTGAAATATGGCTTCTCAAAGTCTTAAATTGATGGATTTAAAACGGGAATTAGAAGAACGTGATCTGGATTCTTCCGGAAATAAAAGTGTACTGCAACATCGCTTGCGTCAATTTTTTGTAGAGTTAGGGGAAAATCCAGAGGACGTTCTGTTTGAAACTGATTTAAGCAAGTTGTCTGCAACTTTTAAAAATGAATTAGGCAATGTAGAAAATAAGCTAGGTAATGAATTAAGCAGTGTTAAAAGTGAATTAGGCAATGTAGAAAATAAGCTAGGTAATGAATTAAGCAGTGTTAAAAATGAACTAGGTAATGAATTAAGCAGTGTTAAAAATGAACTAGGCAATGTAGAAAATAGGCTAGAGTCTAAATTAGGCACATTAGAAACTAAGTTAATGGAAAATGTAGATAATAAAGTAGCTGATGTAGAATCTAGGTTAGGAGAAAAATTGAATTCAATTGAAAGCAAACTTAGGCAAAGAGTGGAAGCTATAGAGGGACTTATGAGCAACCCACCGACGAACAACACCGACCGTTTCCCCGAGGCCAGTCTTCATAAAACCATTCTGCCCACCAATAATGGGACGCCACCAGCTCACAACACCATTCCAGTATTCGACGGAAAGACGCCGTGGGAGGACTACATGACTCTCTTCGAGACAGCGGCTTCGATCCACGGGTGGTCACAGGAGACCCAAGCTTCAGCGTTGTGTCTGGCCCTGCGTGGAGACGCCTTGGGAGTACTGCAGGGGATACCCATGTCGGAGCGGTCCAACTACGGGGAGCTGATCAGAAGACTGGAGATGCGTTTCGGCCACCGCCACATGGACCAGCTGTATCGCTCACAGCTGAGAAGCAGGGTCCAGAAGACAAACGAGACTTTACAGGAATTTGAAGCGGATATTGCCCGGCTGGTGAGGAACGCCTACCCATCGGTCACCGACGAAGTCTACGAAAGCTTGGCTGTCGACAAATTCCTGGATGGACTTCGGGACCCAGAGACACAACAAGCAGTGAAGCTCGCCCGGCCGAAAACTTTGGGAGACGCATTATCCCAGGCCATGGAGTTCGAGGCTGTTAGACAGTCCGTACGGGGCCATGCGCGAGTTAGAGCAGCAGAAGCGGAGCCTAATGTGGTCCCTAGCATCGAAGACATAGTAACTAAAGTTTTGGAGGCTCTCAGGACCCGTAAGAAGGAGATACGCTGTTGGAGCTGCGGCCCACTGGGACACCCTAGAAGCAAGTGTCCATCGAAGAAGCAAGAAAAGCCACAGGAAAACTAAGTAGGGTTGATGGGAAGGGGCAACTGTCAACCCGTAACGTCAAAGGCCCCAGGAAGGCCATCAGAGTTGCGTCAATAGGAAGCAGAACGAACAGTTTCTACGTTGATGGGATGGTGAACGGGCAGCTGCGAAGTCTGCTAATAGATACCGGCGCAACCATGACAATCTTGAACTCGAAAACACTTCCAGCTGAGAAGATCTTACCAACAACTTGGGCATTACGGACTGCCACGGGACAGCCAGCCAAGGTCTACGGGGAGACAGTTGCCACCTTCATCATCGGGGGTCAACATCTGAAGCACCGCGCTCTCGTGGCAGAAATCGATGAAGATGTCATATTGGGCATGGACTTCATGATCGCATACGGGATCAAGCTGGACATGTCGAAAGGTGTGTTGACGATGGGAGACGAGGAAGTCATCCTTCGGCAGGGAAAGGATCTGTATGCACGAGTGCTCTTACTAGAAGACACCACTTTACCTGCACAGAGCCAAATCGTGACGCATGGGACGGTCGAAGGACATCTACCAGAGGGTCAATGTGTACTACTGGAACCCGGAACGCACGAAGAACAAGAGATCGGACGCGGCGTACTGGTTGCTAGGTCTCTCATCAAGGCCGGACGGACCACTCCAATCCGGCTAATGAACCTGAACAGCTTCCCGGTAACGCTGAAGAAAGGAACACCGGTCGGGGAGTGTACAACCGCTACCTCAGTGGTTCGTCAGCTGCAACGTCGTCCCACCGAGCTCCGAGGACTGCCAGAAGAACTAAAAGGATTTGTTAACGAGTCATGCCGCGACCTTTCACCTGAACAGAGCGAGGAAGTGAAGAACTTGATTATCCGATGGCATGACGTCTTCGAGATCGGACCAGGACCACGGGGCAGAACGGATATCGTCCAGCACAGGATTGACACCGGGGATGCGAAGCCCATCCGACAGGTCCCGCGGAGGCTGCCGTTAGCCAAACGGGAGGACGCCGAGAAGATTATAAAGGAGATGGCGGCTGATGGTGTCATTGAGCCTTCGAGTAGCCCCTGGATGTCTCCTGTCGTATTGGTGAAGAAAAAAGACGGCACAACGAGGTTCTGCGTAGACTACCGTCTTCTGAACAACGTCACCAAGAAGGACAGTTATCCGCTTCCCAGGATTGACGATACGCTGGACACCCTGGAGGGGTGTAAACTCTTCTCTACCTTGGATCTCCGCAGTGGATATTGGCAGGTTGGATTGGCACCTGAAGATAAAGAGAAAACGGCGTTTTCAATTGGCACTGGGCTCTGGCAGTTTACAGTAATGCCGTTCGGGCTTTGCAATGCTCCTGCCACATTCGAGAGGCTGATGGAAAATGTGTTAAGAGGTCTCTCTTGGGAGGTATGCCTGGTGTACCTAGATGACATCATTGTGCTGGGAAAGTCCTTCGCTCACCATCTGAAGAATCTGGAGAAGGTCTTCGAACGACTGCGTGCAGCGAACCTTAAGTTGAACCCGAAGAAGTGTAATCTCTTCCGAAGGCAAGTCAACTACCTGGGGCATATTGTGTCAGACAACGGAGTTGCTGTCGACCCAGAGAAGGTAGCAGCGATCACCGACTGGCCGGTACCTCGAGATAAGCACCAGGTGAGAAGTTTTCTCGGGCTCTGCACCTATTACCGGAGGTACGTGAAAGGATTTGCTAACATCGCAAAACCGCTTACCAGGCTTACCGAGGAGAAAAGGACTTTCCATTGGGATCACGAGTGTCAAGCATCCTTCGAGGAGCTGAAGAGCAAATTGAGTAGTGCTCCTATTCTGAGCTATCCACGTCCTGAGGGCAAGTTCATTCTAGACACAGATGCCAGCAACATCGCTATTGGAAGCGTCCTCTCTCAGATCCAAGATGGAGAAGAAAGGGTCATTGGATATTTCAGCAAAGCACTCTCAGCTCCGGAACGCAACTACTGTGTCACAAGGAAAGAGCTTCTGGCAGTAGTAAAGTCAATAGAGCATTTTCATAAATACCTATACGGACGAAGGTTCCTCCTGAGAACGGACCATGCGGCTCTAATGTGGCTGCTGCGATTCAAGTCACCAGAGGGACAAGTGGCGAGGTGGATCGAGCGCCTTCAAGAGTATGACTTTGAATCCGCTCATCGTTCTGGAACGAGCCACAGGAATGCGGATGCACTGTCAAGAAGACCTTGTGAAGAAGGCTGCAAGCATTGTTCTCGACAAGAAGAGAAGCAGGCAGCGGTATTGAGGACTACAGTTGGCAAGATGCAGAGGTGTCAAAGGAACAGGACGAGGACCCGGACTTAAAACAAATAAAGGAATGGAAAATATCGGGGCGAGGAAGACCGGCCTGGCAGGATGTTGCTCCAATGTCGAAGAATGTAAAAACGTACTGGGCCCAATGGAACTCCATTTTAGTGGACAACGGGCTGCTGAAACGGGCATTGGAGAACGCGGAAGGAGATCAGCGTAGGCTACAGCTCATCGTTCCAAGGAATAAAGTGCCTGAAGTGCTTAGGGAACTACATGACGGTGTAACTGGCGGCCATCTTGGAGTTCACCGTACATTGGAAAAAGTTCGTGAACGCTTTTACTGGGCAAACCTTAAGGACGATGTGTTGGACTGGTGCAGGCGTTGTGCGACTTGTGCGGCTTCTAACGGACCAACAAGAAGAAAGAGGGCCCCTATGAAGAAGTACAACGTGGGAGCACCGTTCGAGAGGATAGCGATCGACATCGCTGGCCCTTTCCCTGTCACGGACGAAGGTAACCGATATATTCTCGTGGCCATGGACTATTTTTCTAAGTGGGTGGAAGCTTATGCCCTTCCGAATCAAGAGGCAGTCACGGTTGCAGACGTACTTGTGAAGCAGCTCGTCAGCCGGTTTGGAGTACCCATGGAACTTCACGCTGACCAGGGAAGAAACTTTGAGTCTGCAGTCTTCTCCGGAATGTGCGAAGCACTGGGGATACGGAAGACCAGGACGACACCTCTTCACCCTCAATCGGATGGCATGGTGGAGCGCATGAACAGGACAATGGGTCGATATTTGTCTAAAGTGGTCTCCGAGCATCAGCGAGACTGGGACTAGTATCTTCACTTGTTCCTGTTAGCCTACCGCAGTTCAGTCCATGAAGCAACGGGGCAGACCCCCGCAAATGTGGTGTTCGGCCGAGAACTTCGTCTGCCTTGTGATCTGAAATTAAAACATCAGGTTTCAATGGTGTTTGGGTTTGGAGGTTTTTCATGGAAGAAGTTTGGGATGTAACTGTGGGTTCACTCTGAGGTGGAAGCTTCACCCGTAGAGGAAGACAATGAGAAGAGATGTCTTGGCGTGGAGGTAGTAGAGGAGGATGAGATTTTGGAACTATTGGCAGGGATTGGGAGGTTTGAGGCGCCTGTTGTCGGATTTGTTGATGTAGAGGCTGTTGCTTTCGGCTGTCTGAAAATATTCTTTGTCCCTGTTGAGGAAGTTTAATATCTGTTGAGGTCAACGGCTGCTGTTGCATACTATAAAGTTGATTCTCGGTTACTTTTTCTATTTCTTCATTACGATTTTCTTCTTGACTTTTGGATGCTGCATGGTGGGATCTTAGCCTTTGAAGGTTTTTATGTGCTCCAGCACATTTGACTCATCTGGCCGGGTAGTGACAATACGCTTTTGTATGTCCTAGTGCTTGGCATCTTGTGCATTGCACAATTGTAGGTCTTTGCCTTGGCTGCTCAAAACGAACGACTGAATAGACCAGCCTAGGTATATTTAATATTTCAGAATTGATTCTGGCTGGTTCCAGATCTACAAAAAATAAAGGTAGCGGGAACTTTCCGACGGGATTTAGGACGACCGATATGTTTCTGACGTTGTGGCCGATCTCTTCCAAGTCCCTTTTGATGGCGTCAGTACGTGTGGTACTGTGAAGACCTCTCAGAACAACTCTGTCGGCCTTATCTTCTTTTAGTTGGTAGCAGTGAAAATGATATTTTTTCTCGGTGAGGTGATTAACCAATTTTTTGTAATTTTCTTTTGTGGCTGTTTTAATTTTTATGTCTTTCACTCGAGAATAACATTTAAAATTGGTTGGGCCGATCAGGTTAGCTATTTCTTGACCGAATGACATCATGTTTAGGACCTTTGAGACAAATATAGGAGGACAAATATTAACTATTGCTGTTTTGATGGTTGCAGATGTTTTACTGCGGGTATTAGGTGCTGAGGTTGGCTTTGACGCCGATTTGTTTTTATGTGTTATTTGGAGAGGTACCAGCGGACCCGGGGGCAGCATTTCGCTGCCGGTTTTCAAGCTGTCGACGCTTGAGATACTGTGAATCAGTTTCACTGATTTCGGACATTGTTACATCGTCCTCCGATTCAGTACCTGATGACCGTTCTGAATCCATTTTAAACAAATTAAACTTATTAAAAATAAAATATTAAAACTAAAATTAATAGCAAAATTATTTATAACAAAAAAGAAACATTTCTAAATCAATACTTTAAACTAAACTGTTTTCACTAATATGTATGTACAATTATATTTAAAACAACAACAAAAAAATCAATTAAAAAGGTCTCTAAAAAAAGATAATAATAATAATAATAAATTTTCTGGTATACAGGCTACGTAAACTTTTAAGTTCCACCAAGCCCTAGACCTTGAGAAGGGGATCAAGATAACTCCCCACTCTTCTGGCAGGTGAACTATTGTACTGAGTGCGTTTAGCAATGTTAATAGTTAAATTGCTCACTCACCTCACTCACTTAATTGTCATAGTGTACTGCTATCAATAATACCACTGTCTACGAAATTTCACGGTAAAACACTAACTAAAATCTGATGAATAATGTCAGTAAACACAGAGCTTTGTTAAACGTGAACTGTATCGGGGGCCATGTTGTAACTCCTGTAGATAATATTAAAATGAATTGTGGTCGAAGGTTTTCGAGGATTGAAAGAATTTGTGAAAGAGATTGAAATGCAGTGGAGATAGGAGATAACCTATTTCTAGATATAATAGGATTCCTTACTACTGCTTTTGAAATCAAATCAATCAGTTATTGATTTCCAGTCACCTGTAATAGATATCGATACGATGCAATTAGTATGATAAGAATCCGAAATATATAATAGGTGAAGAAAATGACATTTTATCCATGATAATGGTGCAGGAAAAAAAAACCTGTCCCTCTACAACCCATGAACGTACTTTGATTCAGTTTTACATACATTACATTAGATACTACAGTTCATAGTAGAGACCGTACAGTTTCTAGGACAACGGTTTCAGGGAGGTGATTTGTCCAAGATCACTCTCAACCACCAGGCTTCCCCAATCATGTGTACCGACTTTATAGTATTAAATAATTTATCTGCCACTACTAGATTTGAACCCGGGACCCTCAGGACTGCAGATCAGCACTCTACAAACTTAACTATCCTGCTCCCAAGCGGAAGAGGAGTTTTAACATTATAGTTTTATGGATGTTATTGGCAAGATAATTAAGCCATTTTATCCACTAACTATACTCCATAGGTGGCTTTGACTACACAGTTTGTAGTAAACATTGTAGCTCAGTTTATTACTGGTCTCGAGACAGTTTTGTGTAAAAAGAATGATTAATTTTTTTTTACAGCCGTGGATCGCTCTTGCAGGACCTGGAGGACCTTCTGGGGCTCGCCCAGCCCCTGTATATTGGGTTCTCTTCACGGGGGGGGGGAATCTGACGATTGAGAGTGATATAGGAACA
Organism: Troilus luridus; assembly: GCA_964056705.1. Lineage (NCBI taxonomy): Eukaryota > Metazoa > Arthropoda > Insecta > Hemiptera > Pentatomidae > Troilus > Troilus luridus. The sequence goes on along the minus strand of OZ057416.1, from coordinate 101,103,276 downwards.
CTATCGTCTTTACCAAGTTGTGAAATGGATTATAGAGAATATTAGTCTCATCTGTTCATTATTCCCAGAAAAATTATAATAATAACAATACTCATGTAAAAAAAAGAACAACTACTTAATGAAGATTCTTGATTTTCTTAGAAAACAACTTTTAACTTAACGTTTTTCGTTAATAATTCCTAAAACGAAAATTAGAAAACGAGGCATAGCATTAAATATATACACGCACTAACTATATACACAGATGGTATAAATACATCACTATTTTCGAATGTAAATATATCTAATATCCAAATATACACGGTGTACATTAAATAGGAAGTTTTGATCTTGTCTACAATATTTAAAAATACTAAAATGTTTTTTTTGTCACAACTATGGAAAAACCGGATTCTTAGTTTTTAGGCATAATCTTTGTTTAATACCTGAAGTCCCAGTGAATAAGTGGCTAAGTCGATTTTTCCCGTAATTGTACAAAGGAAGCGAGATCTCGTAGTCTTTGGCTAGAAATGAAGTTTTAATAAAAGCAATAAATCTATTTCAACCAACATGACTTAGCTTTTCAATACGAGAATAACACTGTTCCTCTTTCCTAAGTATTAATAATTTTGAGAAAATATATTTAACCACTTATTCATCCGGGATGCAGATATATTATTAAATATTAACGTAATGAAAAAAATATCTATAAAATGTAGTCAATAAAAATGAGAAAAAAGTCAAAAAAGGACTTAAAATATTAATTATACTGCAATTGGAGAAAAACCTCAAAAGCCTTAAGACTCTGGAGAAAGTCGATGTTTTAGGCACCATCAGGACATTACACCAAAAGAAAAATCACATTTCACACCAGCTGTCCACACAGACTCATCTAATAGAGACAGTGACCTCGCTCCAGGACTTCAACAAAACCTCTTTTATGTAATTTTTTTTATGAATGTTGCTTGAATTGGTGAAACATTTACTTTTTAGTTTTTTTACCTATATTTTAGAGACTTAAGGGTTTGTTTTTTAGGGTTTTTTTCCAATTAATACAATATAATAAAGAAAAACCAATACTCACTTGCTATGACTGATAAGTAAGCCACGAAGTAGGAAGGTCCATCGTTAATCAGACCCTCCGTGGAAGCGTTCGTCCTCATGTTCTTAGTTTGAGACATGGCTTAATACTGACTGAAGGATTCAATCTCTAAATGGTAATGTACTATAAAAACAAAACTCTTATCTTCAATAACTATCACCTGCTGAATGACAATCGGACACTTCAATCACTTCTACAGATATACGCACTCCGGCAGCAGCTGTGATCGCTTAATGCCAAAAATCGCAATGTCAAACGCTTCCAATAGATGGTTTTATCACTCTGATCTGGCAGAAAAAATGGGGTCCTCCAGTGACCCCACCTGGTATTACGTGCAAATTTTTTCACCCGGTATTAGGAAGGTTAAAAGAATCCTTAGTTTGTTATTTCATCATCAGCAGTAATAATCTTAAATAATAAAAAATTAATGGAGTGATAATTTTAATAATATTTAATTGTAAAGTTTGCAGTTAATTGGAAGTACAGTGGCGGCAAAAATTATTTGCACACCCAGTTTTTATAAAACTATCAGTCATAATGGTAATAATAATCCACTGAACTTCACGTTAATAAAAAGTATATTTAAAACTAAAACAATTTTATGTGTACAATAATTAACTGTTTAGATAAATGTGGAAAAATAAAAAAAATAATGAAATCCTCTGGCAAAAAGTATTTGCACACTTTGTCTACTATCACTAATATCCTTTGTTTAATATTTATTAATTCTTACACCAGTATTATCTACTCTATCTAATGTTTTCCCACAATCCTAAAGCATTAGGAATTAAATTCTTTAGTCACTGGTTAACTATCATGCCGAAAGCAAGTGAATTGAGTTTCGGAACTCAAAAAATTGTTTTGTTGCTGGGTCAACAAAAATCATATCGTCAGATTGCAGATTTATTAAGTATACATTTTTCCACGGCCAGGTACGTCATAAAGAGATAAGAGGAACGCGAGACAACTGAAAACAGAGAGCGAAAAGGCCGTCCGAAAAAGTTGTATTCCAGGACGAGGAGAAAGATAAAAATGAAGCTATGAAGCATCCCTCAAGTTCTCGAGACCTGGCTAATATGGTCCATACAACTACTGGTTTTCAGATTAGTGGCGGGACTGTCAGATACTCCATGAATTCTGAAGACCTGCATGGTAGAGCACCTCGAAAGAAACCTTATATAAATGAAATCAGCCGTAAAATGCGTCCTGCTTTTGCCAGAGAATATTTACATAGGCCGCTTAGCTTTTGGGAGGATGCCATATTCTCTGATGAAAGCAAGTTCAACTTGCTTTCATACTTTGGCTTCGATGGGCGGAAGAGTATTTTGAGGCGGCGAAAGGAAGAATTTAAAAAGCAAAATGTTTCTGTTACAGTAAAACATGGTGGTGGACATGTTATGGTATGGGAGACATGCGCCATAGCCTGCATGCAAGTACCGAAAAAATGAATATCAGTGATTGATATGTATTCCAGCAGGACAACGATCCAAAACACACTCCCAACAAAACCAAGAAATGGATAATATTTAATGTGCGAAGACTGCTGCACACCCCTCCTCAATCACCTGACATAAATATGTCACATCTTTCATCAGAATGTGAGAAAGCATCACATCACTGGAAGACACCATTTGAAAAAAGCACTGGTACAAGAATGGGAAACAATCAGTCATGACTTGGTTAAAAACTTGATCCACTCCATGCCCAGACGTCTACAGGTAATTATTGATGTCAATGAACTTTTTACGAAATATTAAATTTATATTTATTCTCAAAATAAAAAAATAATCGGAAGTGTGCAAATACTTTTTGCCAGAGGATTTCATTATTTTTTTTATTTTTCCCCATTAATCTAAAAAGTTAATTATTGTACACATATAGATTTGTTTTAGTTTTAGATATACTTTTTATTAACGTGAGGTTCAGTGGAGTATTATATCCCTTATGACCGATAGTTTTGTAAAAACCGGGTGTGCAAATACTTTTTGCCGCCACTGTAGTTAGTTACCATGAATTCCGCTAGGTAGCGTTAACGTGAGGACGTAAATTGATAAATTTATCACATCCAAATTTTCAAGCATTAATAATTAAATGTTGTGAATCTAATTTCACTTGTTTTATTACATCATAATAACCATGTCAAATAATAGCTTAGCATTAAAATTAATATGGTAAGGAGTTTCCAGGGATAAATTCATTTATGTGTTTGTATAGAAGTAGCTATGTTTGAGGCAAGTATTTTGTTTTTATACTTATTATCTATCTAAAATATTCCTTTAATTCTAGTTAGGAATAAGAAATATTAATGCATTTCATTTAGTTAAATGAATTTTAAATCAAATCAGCTGTTAAAATAGACCAAGATAATGAAAAAAATCAAAAGGATCCAGTACTTTTGAAAAACTTGACTTGTAATGCTCAAATTAAAAAGAAATCTGTTGTATTTCTAACAATAGATTGAATATTCTGCTTTAAATTCGTGTTACACAAATAATGATAAATATAATATTTGCAATCATCATTATTACTATGATTTCTTCCTCTATTATATTTAAAAACATGTTAAATATGAAGATTTCCATAAATACTAGATATTCCGTATGTTAGATAGTGGTTGTGATTTATTTGATGGAATAGTCTATCAGGATTTAGACTACTGATTTCTATTAATAATAAAATACTTTGTTTGGAAAAATGAAAATCATGTTTGTTGATTTCTTATTATTTATTCCTTCATCACTTGTTATTATATTGTTTAACTTTTAGGAATATTTAAAGGCACTAGCTGAGGAAAGTAAAGACAAAGTAATTACGACAACCATTTTACTTTTAATCATTAGGGAACATTATCATTCAAGAAAAGTTGTAAAAAGATTTTGATCTTTTGCATTTAAGGTTAGTATAACATATTAAAACAGTTTATGATTTTATCTTACTACTTACCAAACAGGTTTATAAAGGCTCACACTTTTATGAGTTTCAAACAATGTCTAGAAAGAGATTGTTAAACGGTACACCTTTACAAACATTTAGATGGAATGTTACAATTTTATTTATTAATCTTTTACAACATTGTAGTATTGAAATGCACAATGAATAGGAGTTTAGATAACCTGATGTTCTAATGATTAAGAAAGACACTGAAACATAAATATAAAGAAGTGAGAAGCAAAAGAGTACAAGTGACGAATTAATAGTTTAATGAAAACGCGTTTTAAAATTAAAGATTTTTTGATAAAATTTACGGTATAACACTTAACTATTGAGCAATATAGGTTTTGAAGATCTTTTACCTTTTCAACTCCTATGTCCTTGGCAATAGTTGTGAAATCAATTATGGAAATCATATTCACAACAATTGGTATTTTTGAAGATTTCATTCCATATTAAAAATAGTAAACTGTTGTAAAAACAAAAAAGTAAATACATGCAGGAAACTTTATATAGCCAACTAGTTACATCCTATAAAAAAATAAATAGCTTTATGATGTTATAATTACATCCTTAAATATCATGAGCTAAATCAATTACTACAACTATAAAAAAACCTGTACCACTAAAACCCATGGATGGTCTGGGGTTCAGTATATGGTAGAGACTGTACTGTTTCTTGGACAACAGTGGTGTAGTGAAGTGATTTGTGCTAGGTCACGCTCACCAGCCAGATTTTCCCCCTTATTTTGGGTACCCACTTATAGAGACTGGGTGAGCCCGAGGAGGGCCCTAGATCCCATAGGATACATCTCCGGGGGCTAACAGATTAAATAAAAGTCGGTCAGTGAGTGGGATTTGACCTGATAGGATCTATTATCAGGAGCTAATTCAATTACTAAAGGATATAAAAATAAATAATTAGAAAAAATAAGTTAAAATTTTTGAAATATTCTTAAATTAATATTTTGGTGTTTATATTAATATAGAAAACAGCAACCAAGATGAGTTAAGGTGATGAGCCTAGTTAGCCTTAATGCAAAAAATAATTTTTTTTATACGACCGCAAAAGTCTAAAAGAACTCCTCTCATCAAATGATTTTAAGAAACTCTTCTATCTGTAATTTACAGGTCAGATAGTAAATGAATTTCTTTTTTTGTCAAAGAATTCACAACCACATTCCTCATCAGATAATGACTGGGAATTTTCTCATTGATTGTTTCCTCCAATTTCATAATTTGTTGGCAGTAAACATTAGTTGTTTGGAAACTGCTCAAAGTATGGAACTCTTGTGTACTCTCACCAAATTGATAGCATGATATTTTTCTGATGCTATTCAGCTTTCAACATGTTTTGTACTGGTTCATCATTGCTCGAACCATGATCTGTTTTGATTAACGTTATTTTAGACGAACCAATATTCATCACCAGTGATAATTAACTTTTTTTTTTTTAATCAATTGCATTATGTTGGAAATGTTTAATTATTGATTCACTGCATTAGATGAAATGAAATGGTAAACTAAATCCAGACATTTCCTATAATCACATTCTTTTTTCAATACTAAAGCTCACGATAATTTTATTTTTGCAAAATATTAAAAATTAATTGAATAAACAATTGAAACTTGTTGAAACTCAAATCGAAGTGACAACCTGTTGAATAATTACCCTATTTATCATAGAACATTAAAGGTTTTAGGTTTAGGTTTTTTTTTTGTTTAGGCGCTGAACTAGGAGGTTTTTTACGCCTTTACATTAAAGGAAGATGATCAAATAAAAAAATAAAAGATTGCATTCATCTGGTACAGTGTGAGAAAAAGTTAGATACAGTTGAAAATTTATATTTCATTCAATCTTAACAGGAGCATTTATAGTTATGCTGGAACTTGAGGAATTATTGGAAATTAAAAATATAAATATAATTGAAAATGTTATTTTGAAAGACATAAAATGGCTTCTTCAACTTCAGGAAGATAATATAGTAACACTATTTTGATGTGCAATTGTGAGGATTGATACCATTGTGCTAATATGGAGACCAGGTAGGTTAAAAACTAACTATAGCTTCAATGAATACACCTTTAAGATATAACTTTATTCCATAACATAATATATGTACATATTTACAGTAAAATATACACGATGAAACATATGAAAATTAAAATATTAATTACAATAATTTAAGTTATTTGGTTTGGCCTAATGCTACCATGCCAGGCTGAAGTTTCATCATAAAACCAGAAGATGGTAGCAGTAGCCACTACATATATTTACATAATTTCATTAATGATATAATTTAAGGTTATAAAACAAGGTATTGACTACAAAGAAACAACAGTCTTTTTCATTAAATAAATATACTATATACAGTAAAAGTGTCAAACTAAGTTTTTATTATTTGGAAATCATTTCCTGAATTTCTTGAAGGCTCTTTCCTGTTGTATCCGGTACAATGAAAATTGTTAAAATAGAACACGCAGATATGAATATTGCACATCTGTAATAAAATTGGCCAAATTAGTGGGTTTACTATAATAAAACCAGGTCTTTTTGCAATTAAATGAAACTTAAAAGAAATCTTAATATATAGCTAAAAGTCTGTGTACATACAAGATATTTCATACCAACTACTCACCTCTCTTTTTTCGGGGTTTTTGAGAATTTTGAAATGAAACTTGTCTGTCAAAATGAGATGACTTAGTTGGGGTGAATAATATTTTGTGTTTTAGTAACAACTCGTAGTTATTGAAACAATTTTATGAATTACAATGAAAATATCATTAGTCTATATAATGTGCTGTGAAATATTCCAATTATTCAGTCATGTTTTGTATTAAAGAAAATTATGATGGATTGAATTGGTCAGGGGGTGCAGTCAAAGAAAACACAAAATAAGTTCTGCTTATTTTGTTTTATCTTTGACTTGCACCGCCTGACCAATTCAATCCATCATTAGAGTTATCCAGCCAACTATTTTCCCCTCAAATAAAAAAAGTTTTGTTGTTTAAAATAAATAAATAACTATATATATATATATATATATTTTTACTGATAAAAAAGACAATAATTATTATCTACTGTATGTGGTGATTTTTATTTAAATCAAAATAATTTAATTTCATACCCAAAAAGTGAAGCACTGTAGCCATATTTATCAGAAATAATTGAAAACAATGCAATAATTGCGAATCCTGCCAAAGAGCTGAGAAAACCACTTATTCCAGTACCAATGCCTTTTACAGATGTGGGTAGTATTTCTGCTACTAGGGGCCAAGTAAGAGGTCCCACTCCTATAAGAAAATGTTTTGTGTTAAGAAGAAATGTAGTTCTTAATTATAATTATAAATTATAGATTTATGAAAGTTAATTCTAATTATTTACATGTAGAAAATTTCACTTGCTTACAACTAGATAATTGATATTCGTACAGTAAAAACAAACTGTGAAAAATTGACATAAATGTATTTTAGTTGATATTACAATTTCTAAAAATCAACACCATATAATAAATAAATATTCATCACCAGAACATCATAAATGAGCATTGTTATGGAGGCAGTGAAAAGAAGCCTAAAACTGTATCGGGTAGATTTTGACCCATGATTAGATTTTTTAAGTTGACTCACACTTGAGGAAGCTATCCTGAACATTATGAACCAATGCCAGACAAATAGATATTGCTTGGAATAAGAAAATAATGCATATTGATAATCATAAAATGATAATGAAATTATTTCATCATCATCAAGCTTGTTTTCAAAACCTAATGGAACAGAATGATAAATAATTTTTTTTTCGAAAATTTTCCATGGAAAAATATTGCAGCTAAAATAGATGTATTTGCTGTAATATATGCTATACAAATGTTAAAGAAATTCATTGTGTTGAGAGAGCAGCAATGGCAGCACACAATCCAGGAAATGCTTAAATTCAGACCTTTCAAGCAGTGAAAAAGTTGAATCTTGTGAAAAATCATATGGACTAAATGACAAAGTGTTTGGACAAAGTATTGGTACTGGCGAATACATCACCCTTCATTAAATAAAATTTAAAGAAGTGGGTTTTAGGCTCCAGACAGTTAAGAAGAGATGAGGTCATTATCACCCAACATCGAATGGTACACTGCTGCCTTATTGTCCTCTTATAATAAAAACATTCCCTCCGAATTGTCAACATTGTCAAATAATATTAAAAATTAAAAACATTTATAATAAATGTCATACGTAAAGTAGAAAAATAATTGGGAAATTTCAAAAGATGAAGCACTGAGTGACTATCAAAATTACCTATTCATATAATATTACAACAAAAATAGGAATATACGACTTCAATAATTGCATCCAATTTTAGTCGCAGAAAAAAGACAATTATAACCTGCTATAAATTTTTGTTTCTAAAATAAAAATAATGAAATTATCTATAAAAATGTTTTTTTAATTATATCTTAACATTAAATATTAATATTGACTTGTTACTATAAAATATACAGATTTAGTGATTACACTTACCAAGAGTGAAAACCATATAAGTTGTAAATAAAATGGCCACTGAAATGAAACTGTATTCATTGAAAGCCACTCCATTGTTTATCAGAACAAAATATAAACCAAGCAAAGCCTAAAAACAGATTAAAATAAATTATTAGTATTAATCTGTTTGTAGAAAATTATAGTTGCCCTCACACTAAATAACTACTTGGAAAGAAGGTCTTTTACCATCATTCTGCTGGAATATCACACTAGCAATACAATACAATACATTAATAACACATTAAGAGTGGTAAGTAATCGTAATTCAAGAAGGCTGTCATTGCTATTGCAGAAAAAGTGCTTGGAAAGAAAAAGATCAACACTGCATTCAAAAGAATGAAGTGGGGAGAAGAAGTGAAGGCCAAGGTCAGGGAAAAGAAACAAGCATGGAAGAAATACCTACTGACTAATAACCCATGTGACCTGACCATATGTAAAGAAAAAACGAGAGAGGCAAAACGGGCCATGAAATTGGCTAAGGAGAAAAGCTGGTCTGAATTTGGAGAAGAATAGCAAACAAGCTATGTTTAGGACATAAGGAAGTTTTGGTGCACCGCAAAGGGATTAGGTGGAAAATATCGAAAACAGATCCGAAGCATCAAGAACGGTATAGGACAGCTGATTACTGAGGAGGCTATCTTAAAAGGATGGACCGAGTTTTTCAGTAAGAAGTTTGGAAGTGGAAGGATCCAAGAATATAGAGAAACTTTGATAGGACAACCTGTTAATGAGGATGATCTTTTCGAGGACTGGGAATTTGAACTTGCCATGACAAACGCTAAAAACAACAAGGCAGCTGGCGACGTTGGAATTACGACTGAAATGTTGAAATATGGTGGATACCAAGTACAAAGGTAGTTACTCCAAATTTTCAACAAGGTATTCCAAAATAAGGATATTCCAACTGACTGGGAAGGGAAAATAACATTATCGTTCCAATATATGCTAAACCCAAGACAACATTTTCACTGTTTGATGCCTTTTCGAGAAGTTTATAGGAAAAGATAACAAAAATAGATTTATAGAAAAAGATAAAAAGATTCATCTCGCTTTCCTAGATCTGTGTGGGGCATTCGATAATATGCCCTGGGTTGAACTCAAGCAAGCACTAGAAGACAAAAGAGTTCCTATTAATCTAACTCAGGCGATCCTTAGCCTATACCGAAAAGTATAAGGGATAGTCAGGCTTAATGGCAAAAAATCTGACAGATTTGAAATGGAAACAGGAGTAAAGCAAGGGGACAATCTAAGCCCATTACAATTTGTGATATACATGGATAGGATAATATGGGAAGCTAAACTAAGGGCCCTCAAGTTAAAGGAGGAAATTGGAGAATGCAATTTTCAAAATCTAGTATTTGCTGATGACATCCTCATTATTGCAGAAAACAGAGAAGCATGGGAGGTAGCTCTGACTCGTAAAGGAATGACAGTGAACCCAAACAAATCAAAATATATGGTTGTCTCTAAAAGTGGTTCTAGGGAACCCGAGACAGTGACTTGCGGAGGCTTGGATTTGGAGCAGGTGGATGTATACAAGTACCTGGGAGTAAAAATTAGTAATGATGGCAGTTTGGACTCTGAAATAAACCAGCGCATAAGAAAAGCTAGTAATGTATATTACCAGTTACGAAATGTCATAATCGGAAAAAGGGAAGTGGAGATGAAGATAAAGATACAGTAGATAAACAAGTCTTCATCCCTACATTGACCTATGGTGCTTAAAGCTGGCCTAGTATCAAGAAATTTGAGAGCCGTATACAAGCCACCGAGATGAAGTTCCCAATAAGATGGAAAGCTCTCAATAAGACGATATTTGACCGAATGAGGAGTCAAAGGATAAGAGAGGAGACAGAGCAGGAACTTCTCATAGACAACATCCCTGCATCATAGACAGAAGGGAAATGATGTCCTTCGGTCATGTACAAAGAATCCCAAAAAGTGTATGGGAAGCGAAAACAGAGGGAAAACGACCTCGAGGACAGCCATGAAATAAATGGTATGACCTGTTGGGGGAACTGGCTAGTAAGAGGGGACTCTCTCTAGGGGAAGTCAAGAAACTTTCCACAGATAGAGAAGTATTTAGGAAATGGACACAGGCTGCCCCGACACCGTAAGGTATAAGGGAAGGATAAAGTAGAAGAAGTAACTCAACACGAAGTGAACATACACCTTTTCGTTTGTTTACTTCACATACCACCAAATTCTTCGATTATTTCTGAAGTTAACAACAGCTCTACAATCTTAAATACTTAAATAATATTGATGATTTAAAAAAAGTACTTACCATGCCGATTCCAGTACCCAATCCAGAAACCACCAAAGCAGCTTTCATTGTCAGCCACCTGTTGATGATGACCACCGACAGAAGGCCGAACACACCCGAAAGGGTTGTTATCATTGGAACTACAGTTGCTGAGAAATTTAGATTTGCGTGCTCAAATATCTCCTGGGAGTAAGCATTGATTGCGTTGACACCTGAGGATTGCTGGAACAAAACTAAGAAAATTGAAATTCCTATTCCTCTCATTGCGGCTTTTGTAGTAAATGCTTCCCAGATACTAGTGACTTTTCCATCATCATTTTGTACTGCTTTCTGAAACAAGAAAAGTTGTTTTTTTATTTAAGAAACTATCCTAAGGAACAAAACGGAAGCATCATATAACAAAATAATCTTCTTTGCTTTTAAAAGTGGTGTACCCTGAAATTCATGAATGATTATAATCCCAGCACTGCCATTCACTTATAATCTTAGTAAATTTATTTCAAAAAGTAGATTTAGTGAAGTACAAATAACAATAAGTGGTAAGTGGTTTTCCATAGCTAGGGGCTAGGGGGCCAGTGCATCCCGTACCACCACGGGCCCTAAATGGTGGGTGAGATATATGGATATTGAAGATCTTATGAATCCAAATCATTTGTATGTGTAAATAAAAATTGAGATGAAATAAGTAATTATTTCATTTTACTGAAAAAATTTAGGACAACTCAACTGATAGTGAATTTTCTAAAAAAAGATTTCGCGAAATAATTTCATGGGGCCAAACCCTGGTTTTTATCTCCCCATAGTTGTTAGTGAAATTTGGAGCCAAGTATAAAAAGGACTTAAAAAACATAATTTTTATAAAAACTGCAAAAGATATACTTCCCACCTGCAGTTGTATAAATTCTTACTTTAAGAAAATATTTAACTTATTATTTTGATGAACTAATAGTAGAGCCAATTCATACTTAATCCTGATTATTGGTATTTCATTGAAATAACAAAAATAACCCTTACAGCATAATATAAACTATTGCTTTATTATTGCCTCAATTGACAAGTGAGGCCTCAATTGAATCGATTCCACCATTTTTATTCTGTATTGAGCTGTTAGGGTGCGCTGTTTTAGGTATACATCACTGTTTTCAGTTCTTATTTAATGTTATGATCAGTCGTTATATAATATAATATATCTAAACACTTTTTCGCCCTCGGAATCTCGATCAGTTTGGAAAATAATTGCTATTTAACAACACCTGATCTTATCATAATAAGTGATACGTATAGAAGACTAAAATGACATTAAAGCATTCATAGAATCCCACTACTTTTATTTTTTTTTAAATAATTTATTTAATGAAATTTACAACCGTATTAAAATTATACAACAAATAAAAAGAAAGATTAGTACTTATTAGAATGAAAAACAAGTAGAGAAACTTTCTAGTGGCAGTACTCAAATAACAAGTTCAACTTAAAAGGTCACGAGGCCATCTTCTTTTTAGACACCTAGGAGGATTATCAGGAATTGAAAATGTTGCTAGGTTTGAAACTAGTGGGTTTGATTTAAAATAAAATTTGTCATAACAAGATTGATATCGGATTCGGGCCAAATCAGCAACAAATGGGACATTAAGTATGGGATATGGATTACTTTGCTCGTTACAAAGTAAGGAGCATTGAGGATTTTAGGAAGGATTTTGAAATGTAAGGATTCAATACGAGAGGAATTTGATGGTTTAGTGGAGCCCCAAAGCTCTATTCTGTAAGTCCAGATGGGTCTAATGATTTTCATGTACATGAGTCTTTTGTAATTAATTGAGAGCTTAGAGCGTTTGTCTAGTAAATTTTGTAGTAGACTGAAAGGGCAACAAAAAAGATATTTAAATTATGAATTTTCCATGAAAATAAACTAATTGGTGCTTGACTGTAATCTGACTGTAAGCTGTTATCGCTAAGGGCTGTTTTATCATACTTTGTTGAATTTAGATAAGATGAAAGCATATGTTATTCAAACTGAACTGATGGATGATTTGCCAATTCCATTTATTGAAATAGTCTCCTATCAATTAAATTAAATTTTTTTTATATATATATCAGGTAGTGCTGAGCTACCTTGTAAGTTCAACTCCTTATTCAAAATCGTTAGTTCTTTTCAGTTACAATAAATGTTACATTCATCATCATCATCATTCGTGGCGCTACAACTCCTGCAGAGTCAAGGCCTCCTGCAGCTTGGTTCGCCAGTCTTCTCTATTGGTTGCAGCTGCTCTCCAATTGCGAATTCCCAAGATGGACCTGGCATCCGCCGCCACTCCATCGATCCATCGGAGCCGAGGTCTTCCCACTCTTCTTGTCCCATAAATCCTTTCGTCTAGGACCATTTTAGGAATCTCATCCTGGGTCATTCTAATTATATGACCTGCCCATCGAAGCCGGCCTACTTTTATTATCCTTAAAATATCTGGGCTCTTGTAGAGTCTTGCTAGCTCAGCGTTCGTCCTTATCCTCCATATCCCATTGGTGCAAACTGGGCCATAAATTCTCCTCAAAATTTTCCTCTCGAACCTTAGGAGAAGGGCTTCCTGAGAACTGGGTAATGTCCAGCATTCGGAGGCAAAAGCGAGAACTGGTCTTATTAGGGTCTTATACAAATGCACCTTCGTGTTTTGGGAAATAGCCCTGCTTCTAAAATGCTTCAGTAACCCGAAATAGCATTTATTTGAGGACATAATTCTCCGATGGATTTCTGCTTTTATGTCATTATCCGCGTTCACCTGCGATCCAAGGTACACAAATTCCTCCACCCTTTCAAATTTAAACCCTCCAGCCATAAAATGCGATGGTTCATGCACATTCACTTGTGGGCCTGCATGCATATATTTGGTTTTTGATTCATTGACCTCTAAACCTAATCTAGCTGATGCTATCTGGAGACTGTTAAAAGCATTTTCTAAGTCAGTAGGGGTTCTTGCCACAATGTCTATGTCATCGGCGAAGGCCAAAATCATAGAAGATCCATTGAATATAGTTCCCCCAATTTGTATTCCAGATTTCCGCACTGCACTTTCAAGAGCCAAATTGAAGAGAAGGCATGCAAGGCAATCACCCTGTCTCAGCCCTTTGTGAGTTTCGAAGCTTTCAGTCAGGTCACCTTGAACACGCACTGTGCATTGTACCTTCTTCATCGTAGCCCTAATCAGTCGCATCAGCTTCGGTGGTATTCCCATTTCCAGCAGCTCCTTGTACAGCTCGTTCCTCTTTACACTATCATAGGCCATTCGGAAGTCAATGAACAGGTGGTGTGTGTGGATATTATACTCCCTGCACCTCTCCAGAATGCTTCTAATGCAGAATATCTGATCCATGGTAGACTTTCCTCTCATGAAGCCCGTCTGGTACTTTCCTGTATTCTGCTCGGCAAAAGGAAGCAATTTTTTATAAAGTATTCGAGAGAACACCTTATATGCACATGGTAAGAGGGATATACCACGATAATTATGGCAATCAAGCACATCCCCCTTCTTGTAAATCGGGCATATAACTGCTTTGCGCCACTCACAAGGGATTTCCTCCATCCTCCAGATATCCATTATTATATTATAGAGGACTTTGACTAATTCTTCTCCTCCATACTTAAAAAGTTCAGGGGAGAGTCCATCTGGTCCTGGTGCTTTATTATTTTTGAGCTCTTCCACAGCTTCATAAACATCATCCACATCAGGAGGCTCCAATTCCCCTGGGGGCATCTCTATTTCCTCTCTTTCTATTCCACCCACGTCATTAAGTAGGACATCGAAGTAAAGCCGCCACTGTTCCAGAACCTGTTTCCTATTTGTGGTGAGATTACCCTCGTTGTCTCTGCAGGCATTTATTCTAGGTTTGAATGTCTGTCGGCTGTTGTTCATTTCTTGGAAAAACTTTCTCATTTCATTATTAGTCCGAAGTTCTTCCATCTGCTGGAGGCGTTCCCGGTGCCAAGCCCTCTTTTTCCTCTGGTGGGTCTGTTTCTCTTCCCTTCTTCGAGATCTGTATTCCTCCACTGATCTTCTTGTATGCCTTCGCTGTAACATTGTTTTATAGGCAAGGTTCTTCCGGCTGGTCACTTCTTGGCATTCTTCGTCAAACCAGGGTACTTTCTTAGTTGGTCTTTGGAATCCAAGCACACCAACTGCCAATTCTTCCATGGCTTCTTTACATTTTTGCCATTCTTGATCCATGCTATCAGCCTGACCCAAATCTTTAATTTTGACATTCATGCTGTCAGTAAAGAGTTGCCTAACCTCGAGATCTTTCAGTTTTTCCGTGTTAATCTTCGCCGATTGTACTCTATTTTGATTTCTGATGTTGGAAATTCTAGCCCTAAACCTGGCGATCATGAGGTAGTGATCAGAATCGATGTTGGCTCCTCTGAAAACTCTTACATCCATCAAACTACTGATATGACGGCTGCTTATTAACACATGGTCGATTTGATTACGTGTGAATCCGTCATTGGAGTGCCAAGTCGCTAGATGAATGTTTTTGTGAGGGAACATAGTACTGCCGACCACAAGTCCGTTCGAAGCAGCAAAATTTATCATCCTCATCCCATTATCATTTGTATGGCCATGAATGCTATTTAGACCAATTGTTGGCAAGTATTCTGTCTCCTTTCCTACCTGCGCATTATAATCCCCCAGGATAATCTTAACATCAGCTCTCGGGCAGGAATCAAGGCGTTGCTCCAGACTACTATAAAAGGCATCTTTTTCATCATCTCCTGATGGTTCAGTCGGGGCATGGACACTAATCATACTATAATTATGGAATTTTCCTTTTATTCGGAGATAACAGATTCTTGGACTAATTGGTTCAAAGCCAATAACTAACTGACTTATCCTCTTGCTCAAAATAAATCCAGTTCCGAAGGTGTGCCTCTTGTCATCGCAGCTGTAGAAGATGGTATGACTTTTCTTGTTGAAAGCTCCTTGACCAGTCCATCTTATTTCTTGGATTGCAGCTAGGTCAACATGATAGCGGTCCAGTTGTGTTAGGAGCTGATGTAGAGCTCCCGGTCTATGAAGGGATAAAACATTCCATTGTCCTATAATAAGTTCCATTAGGCGTGCGTTGAGTCGTTTCCGATTAATCCGTCCGGCTTTTCTCGTTGCAGGTTTCGTAATAGTAGGGTTTTAAGGGGAGGGGGTTATTAGCCCAGGCTCTGCCCCCGAGTCAGGTGGGGGGGCTGCCCCCTTAGAGCTTCCTGACCTGCTCCCCCGTCTGGGGCAGCTACCTAGGGGAGGTAGCCCTAGGGTGTATACTGTAAGTGACCTTGGTCTGTACGGTGTGGGGGTGTGTGTAGTGTGCTGTATTAGTGTACTGTATGAGCGTCAGTGTAGATGTCCCCCAACCTGGAGGGCCAGTGGCTGACTGCGGTACGATGACCGGGCGATGGGGCCGCCACCACCCTACGCCATAATAAATGTTACATTGCATATAAATTATATTAATATTTTTCTAAGCTACTTAAGGCTTTTGACTTAATAAACATTTAGAATTACCTCAATCTCAGCCAATTCCTCCTCCAGAGCTTCTTCAGTGCCGTAGCGCCTAAGTCTTTGAAGAGCATCTTTAGCATCTGCTCTTCTCCCCTTCCTCATGTAGAAATAAGGTGACTCGGGGACAAAGAAGAATGCTATAGCGAATATTAATGCTATTCCAAGTCCATATACTGAAAGGATGTAGTACCCAACATACGGACCAATTCCAAATACAATGAGACAACCGATTGTTATGAAGAAAAAACTCAATGAGCCCATTCGCCCTCGTACATCTGTCTGTAAGATAAAAAAAAAAATAATAACATTTTATTTCGTTTAGATAAGATTAGCTATAATGTGACTCTTTAATAAAGGGGAACTCATTCATACATACCAGGGAAATCAACTTGTGAGAAATAGATCATTGAGAATAACATAATTCGTTATTTTTTTGTTTTTTTATTATCTTGAGCGGAAGGTGACAACCATAATAGCTTTAAATTTAAACAGTAATAATTCTAATGAATGTGAATTTTACAGTTTAATGCAAAGCAGCAAGATTGCACTCATGTGGGTTCGTCAACTGATTATTCCGCAATATTCTGGAGTTTTACAAATTTTATTATGTTTTTTATCTTATGAAAACTCAAAACTTATTTGTATGCTGCAGTGATTAAAAGATTTTATACAGTTTAGATAAGATTAGCTATAATTCTTTTATTAACACAATGAATGTTCCTTTCTGATAAATGGGAATTCATACATAGCAGGGAAATCAACCTTGTGGGAAATAGATCATTGAGAATAAAATAATTCGTTCTTTTTATTATCTTGAACGGAAGGTGACAACCATAATAACTTTAAATAAAACCAAATTTAAACAGTAATAATTCTAATGAATGTGAATTTTACAGTTTAATACAAAGGGGTAAGTTACCACAAATTCTGCAAGATTGCACTAGTGTGGGTTCGCAAACTGATTATTCCGCAATATTCTTGAGTCTTTTATTATGTTTTCTATCTTATGAAAACTCAAAACTTATTTTTATGGTGCAATGATTAAATCACTGGAATCCTAGTAAAAGAAAAAATAGTTTTAAATAAATTAAAACTGCTTCATTTTTCATTGGCTTATTAATTGTTGAAATGTCATGTTCCAATTTATTAAATTTAATTTATCCAGAAGGAACAAGGAAAAACAATTACATAATTATATATATTATCTTTCCTATATTTTAATTTAATAATATTCATTACAAATTAAAAATTGTTTTCGCACCAAAGGAAGAATATAAAACAGTATTAAAAAAGAAAATATTTTTTCCTGCTCTACAGGTATCACACATTCTGAGGTTATTCTGATTAATAGCTTCCTAGGGAGTTTAATTTCGGTGAAACCGTAAATTTCAATAGAAATTCAATTTTTATCTTAAGCAAAAAATGTTTATTTTCAGTAATTATTGGTTGACCCATAAATTATATGGAGGAGAAAATGTTCCGGGTGGAGGTCAATACAAATGATTAAATAGTAAGAAATTATAAATTAGAAACAAACGTTTCTGTGAGGGTTGGCTACACTGATAATTGTAGCAACTATAACTTCAATGTAACCTTTATTAATAAAGATAATTAGTGTGAGTTGTTTATAACCTAACAAAAATTATTGGCGCAGTAACCTACGCTCCCAGACGGCATTTCCAATTAGGTTGATTAAACAAGGTATAAAAAAATCAAAATGAAACAGTTTGCCATTCTGAGTGAGATAAACATAGCATAGATTGAAGTAAACTTAAATCAGCTACTTACTATTGCTAATTCTGAAACAACAACTGGCAATCCTGAGCAGCATCCTCCGACTCCTATTCCGCCTATAATCCTCGCAAGGTATATGACGTATACGTTCTGTGATGAAAGAAGGAGTACCCAAGAAGTGACGAATGTTGACCAGAGAATGTACACCGTTCCTTTCCGACCGATCAGATCGATGAATAATGTCACGATGAAGGGTCCTGGAGCTGCTCCGAGCGAGAACAGTGATCCAACCAGTGTCTTCTCATCCGAAGTCAGGTTAAGTTGAGGGATAATCGGGGATGACCATGCCATCACTGATGCAGTTGATAAATGGAGCAAACTAGCTGTAAATATCAAAGAAAAATTGATTTGATTAAGTATATTTCTTCCTATGATTATCAGTAAGAATAGATTGCTGGAAATGGCAACACTGGGTTGGCACATCCTTCAAGGCATTTACTTGTGTATTAGCCGGTTTCATTGAAACCGACCTCCTTATCGCATCTTATTTAATTTATTTGTCCCCTTTGTTTAGTTATGGATTGTTTATTTAAATTTCTATATTTCTTATTAAATTTAATTATATATTTTTGTCCTACTCCTTTTGTTATTGCCTATTTAAAATTATCATAATAACACTTTTGGAATAGCCGTATTTAAAAGAAGAAGCTGTGAAATAATTCCAAAGAAGAATTATTGGGAAAAGGTCATCAAATGGATTTTGACAAGGATAGGAATAACGTTCGATGTCCTTTCTATAATTTGACCATCTCATCTCAGACAGTCATTGTTAAATAAATTAACTAATAATAGTTACATCCTATTAACTTCTTTAAAAAATCCTAGGGCCACCTGTGGAGCTGCTAACCCGCGAACACGGCCATTGAAGATTGTAATGCCTGACTACTACAATAATCTTTTTAGAAAAAAAAAATCCAATTTTCATGTGTCAAAAGTCTATAATTACCACATTTTTAAAAAGATCAAAATTGATCCAACGTTTCCTGATAGATTTTACGGTATGGTGTAAAAGTACAATGACGAATTAAATTACGGTTCAAAATATATAAATAATAATAAAAAGTATATATTTTTTTCCAGCCATATTTTTAATTGAAAAATATCTCGTCACTTTAATCTATACATATAAAATGCTTTGTCCTGAATGACTGACTGAGGTATCAACGCACAGCCTAAACCGCTAATCGTAGAGACCTGAAACTTTGAGGGTGGGTTCTTTACAAGTACTTTGTGTACCTTACCCCCAAGGGTTTCCCCCTTAATATAATAGAGGTTCAAATATTGTATGGAATCCGTCAGTTTTGAAGTTAGACATCTGAAATTTCGGGTGTACGAGTAACTTATAGTTAAAACAAGTTAAATAATTTATTAAAAATGATCTGTCACGAAACTTTATGTGGCTGACCAAATTCCACACGAGCGAAGCCGTGGGCAAAAGCTAGTTTAAAATAATTTATTATTATACTCGTACATTGGAACTATTAAAAAAATTAAGGAAACATGTTTTATTTTACATCCAATATAATATCATGAAAATTAATTTTAAACACGCACTTTCTATATTAAACCATTCGAGGCGACTATTTTTTTCGACCACGGTCCCCAGGAACGAATTTTTTTTCTCTTTATATTATCCATTTTTAATTAAAAAAACATGCTTACTATGGAAATAACCCAATTTGTAAGTGAATTCACATAACTAAGATCATTGCACACCTGGTGTCCAGCTCGCTCCTCGGAAAAATTTTATTGGAGCAATCCGAACACCATGTGTGCAATGTAAGGTAAAATGAAAATACATCATAAACAATGTATAAACATTTATTTCATAAATAATTAGATAATATAAAACCGTTATTGTACTTTCAATAATAAAGAACAGAATATAATGCAAAGAAAATTTTAAAAAGTATTAAAAAAAAATTGAATAATGAAAAAAAGAACAGCCAAACCAATGCCAAATTTTGTTTTCCTATACTTAAGTGATTTCATTAGTTCAAGAAAACTCTTATTTCGACGACTAGTTTACTCAGAATAATTGATAAATGCAATTTACTGTTATGGCACACACGGTGTGCAATCGGCCTCGAATGGGTATAAGAATAATTAGTCTCGATGGTAAATACCGCTCCAGTATAAATAAAGACTAAAAACCAAGGAGAGTTTCCGCTGTTAACATTTTTCTTTTTTAGATATATACGATCGGTAGAAATACATTATGTACATGAAAGGACTTAAAATTTTGAAGAAATACATCTAAGATCCTAAAAACGGTAACCAAGCTTGAAAAATATTTAGTTAAGGTAAGGAACTCCGCAGTTTTTATTGAAAAAAAATAGTTTTATTGGAAAACCATTTAAACAAATCATGTATCGAAATCTGATTGAGATAAGAATATTTGATTGGTGAAACTGAATATCCGATTGGCTATAATCCCTTTAATCATTGAAATTTCCTCTTCAATCACCCTGAATATTAATTAATAAATAAGGTTTTTAAATTTATTTTGAAAAAGATTAAATGCTTTAATTATATTTTTATAAAATCATGGTACAACAAAATAAAAAATAACTAAATTAATTAACTTTGTATAAAATAACATTATATGTGGCGTTCTGGGTAAAAAAAAGAAAACTCCAAATTCCAAAAAAATGATTTTTTCGCTAGTTTTGTTCAACTTCGTTTTCAGAACCGGATCAAAACCATGCGAAATAATATGGTAATGTTTCGTGTTATAGAAAAAACTTGACTAAACTAATGTAAAAGTAAATTTTTGAAATTTTGGAGTACTCCGCTTTGAACCTGAACGTCTCAGATGAATAGGATTTATGCAATTCCTCAGGAACATCCTAAATTCTCCAATGGATTTGTCCTTTTTCGGTCCGAATATTCTACGAGATACCTTATTTTCGAATCCCTTAAAATCTTCTTCATCTATCAAAGTTAGCTGCCCCAGTTCACCCTCAAATAAAACAAGTGTAAGTGTAATAATTAATAGTAAGTCTATCTATCTAAAGTCTCGATAATAGTAATATCGAGACTGAAAAATAACAAGCGTTTTCTGCTTTAATTGCGTTTTTTTTGTTATCATGGAAGTACATTTCCCTCTCATATCTATATCACCAGTATCTGATTACCCTTGATGTGCACATAAATAAAATAAATTTGAAAAAACTTTATGGAGTAATATTTACTGAAAAATATATTACCTTTAATTAAATTTTGGTACGTAAAAAAAAGTAGATTTTTAATTTATCTCTGAAAAGATACTTATAAAACGTCTTTTAACAAGTATTTTTGAAGAAGAAGAATTAAAATTAAAAGCTGTAAATAATATTAAAATGAATTGTGGTCGAAGCTAATAGGTTTTCGAGGATATTCTTGCGTAACGTTAGACAGCCTCGTTATTTTATAATAACAATATTTTATGTTGTTGTTTTTTAAATCAGAATTACCTCTTTCCACTTCAGAGCTGATTTTTTTAAATTGACATTAGTCGAATGTTATGTTGTATTAGTTGTTCTATTATAATATACAACGTTAGTTGAGGAAGTTTTTTGTTTAACTTATATTGTTTAACATAATTTAAAGAAAAGATAAAACAAATTATAGATAAAAAATACATTAAACACATTAGATACAGCATAACTATCCTGCTCTCAAGCGGAATAGGAGTTTTAACATCATAGTTTTATGGATGTTATTGACAAGATAATTAAGAGTAATACAACGTTTATTTACACCTATTTTATCGATTAACAAGCTATAGTGAATTTAAAGTAATATAACAAATTTCATTCGAAGTAATGAAAAGTATAAAAGATTTAGCAGAGTTATAAACACTCTGACTATTTAGTTTAAGGTGAATAAGTAATATAATATATTACACGTATAATATATTATACCTGAATATACGTTTTTCGTTAGTAGTTAGTAGACTCGTTTACTAACTACTATTTATATAGTATTAAATTTTTCAAAAACACGCACTAACTATATACACAGATTGTATAAATAGATCACTATTATCGAATGTAAATATATCTAATATACAAATTTACACGGTGTACATTAAATAGGAAGCTTTGATCTTGTCTACAATATTTAAAAATACTAAAATATTTTTTGTCATAGTTATGGAAAAAGTGGTAGCTTGTGCAATACGAGAATAACACCATTCCGCTTCCCAATGTATAAATAATTTTGTAAAAATCTATTAAACCACTTATTCACCCGGAATGCAGATATATTATTAAATATTAACGTAATGAATACATTATTAATAAAATGTAGTCAATAAAAATGACCAAAAAGTAAAAAAAAGGACTTAGAATATTAATTATACTGCAATTGGAGAACAAAAGCCCTAAGTCTCTAAACGCTGGAGAAAGTCAATGTTTTAGCCACCATCAGGACATTACACCAAAAAAAAAAATCACATTTCAAACCAGCTGTCCAAACAGAGTCATCTAATAGAGACTGTGACCTGGCTCCAGGACGTTCAACAAAACCTCTATGCAAAATTTTTTATGAATGTTGCTTGAATTGGTGAAACATTTACTTTTTAGTTTTTTTACCTATATTTTAGAGACTTAAGGTTTTGTTTTTTAGGGGTTTTTTCCCAATTAATACCATATAATAAAGAAAAACCAATACTTACTTGCTATGACTGATAAGTAAGCCACGAAGTAAGAAGGTCCATCGTTGATCAGACCCTCCGTGGAAGCGTTCGTCCTCATGTTCTTAGTTTGAGACATGGCTTAATACTGACTGAAGAATTCAATCTCTAAATGGTAATGTACAATAAAAACAAAACTCTTATCTTCAATAACTATCGCCTGCTGTATGACAATCGGGCACTTCAATTACTTCTACAGATATACGCACTCCGGCAGCAGGTGTGATCGCTTAATGTCCAAAAAACGCTATGTCCAACGATTCCAATAGATGGTTTTATCGCTCTGATTTTATCTTCGGAAAGGCTGTTATATTGAGGGACGCCATTTTCCGTTTATATCTCGATTATTTGTTATCAATTAGTCAATCATCGTCCCAATGTTTTTAATATCAAGTATTATGATAAAGTTAATGACGCTTTTGGAGATCTACTGCACCACTTGTGCAATTGTGGGTTACGCCAAGTTACCTTTAACATATATTTTGTATTCAACTATTATAAATTTGAACTCGCGAACTATATAAAAAAAAAATATTGGTTCAATAATTATTTCAACATAAGCTCTGCTGTGGTAATGATGCGAACACTGTAGCTGTTTGGCCTTCCTCATTGTGGGAGTCTATTATAGTGGTGGGGAGATTGTCTTGATGTTGCAGTTGAGTATTTGAGCGAATTCTTGTATAAATAGCGAAAACGCACTCACCAATCCTTTCAAAATCTTTAAGTTACCTAGTAATTTTATTTATTTATGATAGCCAAATTTTTATTATACTTCACTTCTTCCAATGCACGCAGGTTCAATAATTACGATTACATCCACTGACTATGTTGTGGTTTTCCAGGACATTAATAGCCACCCAGAGTTTTGGAGGGAGTGAATTGGCTCGGTGGAGAGTGCCGAGTTTCCGTGCCTAAGATCTCTGGTTCGAATATGCCTGTGGCAGATTTTATTTAATCTGTATAATAGGTGTGGATGGATCCATTAGGGTCTGGGGCTGACCCAGCCTCTATAATGTGGATACCAAATAAAGGGGGAACCAGGCAGTTGAGTATGATTTAAGACAAATCACCTCTATCCGTATACTCGTTGTTCAAGAAACAGTAAAGTCTCTACCACTTACTGAAACCAAGACTCTTCGTCAGTTGTATTGGTACAGGTTTACTCAGGGGTTTGGCCCAGTCTAGGTCTGCTTCGGGGAAAGATATGTTGGTCTTCATACGCCTGCTGACTCCATGAATATGGCACAGCCGTAATCCATGGATCTAGACTGATTTTTCCTTGCCGTTGAACCCGACTGTGTATGATGGGTAGGACACTGATGAATCGAACCCACAGGTTATGGAGCTATGGGCAGCCTTCCGCTGCACCATGGAAAGTATGGTTCCCAGCAACGTGAGAACTTCCTTCAGGCCATATCACGCAAATAATATATATCTGTAAGAAGACCACATCATACGGCCAAAAATATCGAAAAAAAGGATATAAAGATGTATATTGTACATATAGCTGAATACTTCAGATGTGACTGTATGGATTATACCAATGCCACCCCTATTGGGGAAAAAGGAAAAAAAAAATAGCTGCAGACATCTCTAAATTAAACATTTAAAAAAATTAATACGTACATGTATTAATAGATATCGTATGCGAATTCATCAGGAGATTGAACTGACTAGTTTACAACTGATTATTTATTGCCGCCGTTTCGACGCACATTGCAGTAGATGAAAACTCATTACTACAAAGGACTATTATGTCAGGGCTACTTGTGCTCTAGTGGCTAGCATAACAACCAACCAACCCAAAATCGCTTTTCGCACTTTTTATGAATCTGATAGATTTTGTTGCTCTAAATGCTTTTGTCTTTGGATTGACCTACATCTGGAATGGGAAATGGTTTAACAACAACGCTTTTTCTTACTTGAACTCGGAAAAAAATTTGCTGCATCTATTATTCAGAAAAGGTTATGTGAAAAGAACGCAAGTTATTACTTTTGCTCAAGAAAAAACGACACTAAAGTAAACCTTGTTTGTAATGTTTGCATTAATATAATTGTAAAGAGCACAGAACCACTACATATTCATGCATTCATTGTGAGTAGGTAATTTAGGTTCTCTTGAAACATGTTTGTTGTTCACTAACTAATATGAGATATTTTCAAAATAAATAAAATTATACGTTTTGATAGTCCCATGCTATCAGAATCATAAGCTATGACTCTTAGATGGATGATATCATCGTAGCTGATGGTAGAAAAAAATTGGGTCCTCCCGTGACCCCACCTGGTAATACGTGTAACTTGTTTCACCTGGTATTAGGAGGGTTAAAAGAATCCTTAGTTTGTTATTTCGTCTCAGCAGTAATAATCTTAAATAATAAAAAATCGATGAAGTAATAATTTTAATAATATTTAATTGTAAAGTTTGAAGTTAATTCGAAGTGGTCAGTTACCATGAATTCCGCTAGGTGGCGTTAATGTGAGGACGTAAATTGATAAATTTATCACATCCAAATTTGCTAACATTAATAATTAAATGTTGTGAATCTAATTTCACTTGTTTTATTACATCACAATAACCATATCAAATAATAGCTTAGCATTAAAATTACTAAGGTAAAGAGTTTTCATGGATAAATTCATTTATGTGTTTGAGGCGAGTGGTTTGTTTTTATACTTATTATCTAGCTAAAATATTCCGCCAATGCGCAACCAGTTCACTTTATAACAGTTACCTTAGATAACCTTCTTAAATATTTTTATTGAGGTTAAAATTTGCATAACATAACATGCATTATAATAATAATGGAAATAAATAAATAGAACTAATAATAATATAGGTACTTGTGTGTTAACGCCACCGCAGTTATTTTTCCCTACTTGTTCGCATGCGCGAGCGGTTACATTTTGTAACCGCTATATTTCTAACACCTGATTTCTTTTATGTTCGTTCTTGTTTGCTGAGTTTTGTTTGTTGCTGATTTATTTTTTGTTTGCTGATTTGTCCTGGACTCAATGTTGTTATTATTTTATTTATTTATTTTATTGTTATTAGATTTGTTGTTATTATTTCGCTAATTTTTGTGCTACGAAAATGAATCTTTGGGATTTGACAAAAACAGAAGAAGAAGCAATTGTATTTTTCCAGGAGCGAAATATTTTACCAATTTTTCACCGAAATCCGATTAACCACTTTCTTTTTTAATAAATTATATGGATTTTTCATTATTTTCATATTTCATTATTTTGATTTTTCATTTTTTCATTATTTTGATTGTTCGTAATATATTCCATTATTTATTTGAATTATTTTGATTTCTAATTGTTGATGATTATTTAAAAAATTTAAAATTCTAACCCCAATAAATGGATTTAAAAACATGCAAGATAAATGTTTTAGAAATACAGTAGAATCCCGATAATTCGTATGGTCAAGGGACTGAAGATTTGGTACGAATTATCGGGAATACCAATTATCGGGAGTACAAAATTAAAAAACGTATTAATGCAATTTTTTTAATCTATCGAACCATCCATCACTTGCACGAAAGTCTTCAATTCCCATTTTTCTGCGAAAACTCGGGCTTTTTCCCTTCAAATATTACCTCCAACTGGTACATTTTAATTCCTTGCTTATACGAACCACTTTTTTAAGTTCTCTACAAGTCTGGGAAGTGATTTTGTCCTTGTTCTTCAAAATTGATGTGATCGTGGAACCAGGGACGATGAAATGCGTGGATACGTCAATTAGCTTAGAGCCAATGGTCACGGCGTTTATGATTTGTTATTTATCTTAAATAGAGAGGCTAACGTATTTTGGTGGCATGATTACGTATCACAACGGTAACAAAAATGAGACTGAATTGTAAATAAAAGTGTGATTGTAAGAAAAGATTAATAAAATTCCTAGAACTCCCCTCATTTTCTTTGAGTGAAAACAGTACGAATTACTTATGAGATTTCTAAGAAAACTTGTCTCTCTCACTCGCTCTCCGGTAATAAACAATAGGATCTACTGTGCCTTTAAACAATACAAACATACTTGTGTATAAAAACAATACAAATTAAGTGATTACCTAGAAAGCATTTATTCTCATTCTGCATATCTGCTTCACTGTTTTCTCCCTCTCTTTCGAAAACAGTACTTAGTAGCGAGATTTTAAAGCTGAAAATACGAATTATATGACGTTATAAGTGACCTCGAGCATAAAAATAATACGAATTACCGAGGGGTCTGAAAAGCATTGATTTTATACCATTTATCGGGATTTTCTCTGGGGACCGGCAAATTTGTACGAATTAGCCGGAAATACGAATAATCGGGATACGAAATATCGGGATTCCACTGTATAACGTTTACAAACTGTAACCGCTCGCGTATGCGAACAAACAGGGAAAAATAACTGCGGTGGGGTTAACACACAAGTACCAGAAGGTTTCTACCTGCCTTTTTTTTTTTTTTTTTTTTTAATTTCAAAAATTTCTAGAAAAAAATAATTATTTGTCGCAAATCAAGTTATTTCTTTCGTAATCGAGGCAATAATGAAGGGAGAGTAGGAACAAATTTTAATCTCTATTATACTTATTAGATAAAGGTCGCCTATCTATATATATAAAAATGAATGTGTGTGTGTTTGTCCGTTATGCACTACTACACCAATCTTCCGATCGTCATGAAACTTTGGGAAGTTGTTCAGTACACTTTAGGGAAGGTTTCTACCTGCCTTTTTTTTTCTTTTTTTTTTTGAAAAATGTTTCAAAAATTTCTAGAAAAAAATAATTATTTGTTGCAAATCAAGTTATTTCTTTCGTAATCGAGTCAATAATAAAGGGAGAGTAGGAACAAATATCGTACGAAAGAAATAAATATATGTGAAGAGAAATTAGAATAAAAATAGTAATGACAGTGAAGTGTAAAGGAAGGCACGATTGAGACATGTTAAGAAATTAAGTTTGAACACCAATAGGCGTGTTCAATTGCAAAATGATGCATCAGCCAACATTTTCGAAAGGCAATTGCTGGATATTGGGAATGGAAAGATGGCAATCGACATATCAACACACACTGTATCACACTGCCAACGAACTTTTGTAAAATGACGAATTAATTGGAGGGGTTTTCCCAAATATCACCCAGAATTACAAAAACCATCAGTGACTCAGTTCACATGCTATATTAGCAGCTACGAATAACGATGTCAATGTCATCAATTTTAGCATTCAGAATCGAATACCAGGTGAAGCAACAATAAGTATAAGTCCATCGATACTGTGATTAATCAAGACGAAATTGTCCAGTACCCAACCGAATTCTTGAATTCCCTTGATTTGTCAGGTATGCCACCGCACGTTTTAACACTAAAAATTGGCGTGCCTATCATTCTACTCAAACATCAATCCACCACGATTTTGCAATGGTACGAGACTTGCAATTAAAAAGATGATGAAGAATGTCATCGAAGCTACAATTTTAAATGGGAAATTTAAGGGTGAAGATGTACTGTTACCACGTATTCCTATGATTCCAACAGATATGTCATTTGAATTCAAGCGCTTACAATTTCCGGTTCGACTCGCTTTTGGAATGACCATCAACAAAGCGCCAAGGGCAGTCACTACAAATGTATGGTCTAGATTTGGAGCATCCATGTTTCGCACATGGACAACTGTATGTGGCAAGCCTTCGCGTCGGAAAACCTTCAGATTTATTCGTTTACACACCAGTAGGAAAAACAAAAAATATTGTGTATCCAAAAGCACTTGAGTAAATAAAGAAAATTGATTTTTATGTATAAAAATGATTGTGAATAAGAAAAATTATATATTACAAGTGAATTTCCTATCGCAGCAACGCGCGATACAACAAGAGCAGAAACTGTACATTATGCTACAAATGTTTTAAAAACTCTTAAATATAAATGCTACCACTGAATACTGTTTTATTTAAACTACCTTTTTATTATTCTGGCATAAATTGGGAAGAAATTTCTGTTAAGTAACATTCTTCCACATTATAGCCTTCTATGTTCATTTTAACTTACATACACCGGAAGTTCTATTCGATAAGATCACTTTTTTTTCAAGAAAATAAATGAAAGAAAAAGTGGAGGCGAGAACAAATCGGAAATATAAATTATTTTGAATTCAATTATAAATGTTATTTTCGATTCAAAGAATTGTGTTCTGAAAAATCTAAGCTTCACTTATTTTTTCTAAATCAAGCAATCAAAGATAACCTAAGAGCGATTATGTTGGCAAATATTAACAACCAATTTATTAAGCAATATATGTTCTGAATACACTATCCAAAGGGTATAGCCAGATAATAAGATAAAAATGCCCCAGGCGATATTTGGAACAAAAAAATTGGATCTTATTTGACATAAAAAATAATGAAGATTCCTAAAGAAGCGAGGAATGGTTGACTGGATGATCGATGTAAGGAAGAAAATAGTTGGGGGTGCAGTCAAATAAAACACTAAATAAGTGGATAAATATATAGGTAATTACAATTTTAATACTCATATCTTCTCCTCACCCTTTCCCTCTCCATATTGCACACCATATTTTCTCATATTAGTTTTTGGCATCCATCATATGTTATTATTATCTAAGATTTCATTAGCATTTAACATCACTATTTCTTCATATTTTACTCTATTTCCATGCTCATATTGTTACTTATATTTCTATACATTCCTTGTATATTTATGTCATATATTTATACCACTTCATACTATAGATATGGATTTTTAAAAACTGTTATACTCTATATTCATATCTTGACTTTCTACTGTTATTTTTCCTTTATTTACTCTTTAATTTCATTTTGGTTATATCTTCTTTCATTTTACTCATGTAAACTCCCTAGGAGTCTATTATCTTACCTTTTATAGTTTATATATATTCTACTACCTTTTCCATAAGTTTTCTTCCCACCTCTGATGTTTATACCTTTTCTCTCTTTTTTAAATATCTTTCTGTTTACTTCCGTCTTTTATCTTTGTTAAAAAATTTTTTTTTTTTTTTGGCATCACCACCGTTCTGTACATTTTCTCTGTAATTTTTTGTATTCATATATATCCCTCACTTTTGTTCTAAAATTCTACCTCCCTACATATATAGTTTTTCTCATTTATCATATACTTAGTCCTCATGTATTTTTATTGTATTCATTGTATGTTGTCTGTTTTTCTTTCTTAGCCCTGAAGATGACCCACAAAGTGGGTCGAAACGTCGGCACTTAATTAAATAAGTATCCACTTATTTAGTGTTTTATTTGACTGCACCCCCAACTATTTTCTTCCTTACGAAGATTCCTAAACTTTTTAACTTCAAATATTAAAATTCACTCTAAAAAAATAAAACTTAAAAAACCGTTTTTTCTTCATAACTTTGTCAATTATTAACGTAGATTCCTTTTTTCTTTTTTTTAAATTAAAAGGTTTTTTTCACTTTACAACTGAATATTTTTAAAAACATTTTAGGCGCCAATTTCAAATGAACGGGAAACGTTTAAAATTTTAAAAATACAATAAAAAAAAATCCTTTTCCTCGACAAAAAAAATATAAGTTGAGGGAATGATAGAACAATTACTATGAATTATTTCAGATTTTTTAATTTAGTGCAACGCTGTTAAAAAATTCCTATCGCAGCAACGCGCGACGGGTCAGCTAGTTTAAAATAAAAACCACCCCTAACCACCAAACAAAAAACAGATCAGCAACAAACAAATATTAGGATACAACAACAACTCAAGAACAGAGGAAGAAACAGTGAAGAATGAATCTGTTAACAATGTAGCTGTTACTGTTAGAAATGTAACTGTTTTAAATGTAACGGCTTGAGCAAGCGTATAACATTGGCCTTTTCTGGTGGTGCATCTAATAGACAAATACATACCAATATTCCTTTTATTCTAATTAGGAATAAGAAATAATAATGGAGTTCATTTAGTCAAAAGGATCCAGTACTGTTGAAAAACTTGACGTGTAATGCGCATATTATTTCTTTTCAAATGAATATATTTAAAAATTAGTAACAACTAAAATAAAATAAATTATAATAATTATAATGACGTAAGTCAACTAGATCCAAATTAAAATAATGTTCAAAGAACATTCTTCCTCTCGTATACTTCGCAAAATGCAAGAACGCGGGGACTTAGGATCAGAAAAAAGAAAAGATATGACCATGGCCGAGAAGCGTACTTCATTAGGGCCCAGGATAGCTCAAATGTTAGAGTCCCAGACTAGTGATCTGGAAGACCCGGGTTCGAGTCCCGGTCCTGGACATATCTTTTCTTTTCAAATGAATATATTTAAAAATTAGTAACAACTAAAATAAAATAAATTATAATAATTATAATGACGTAAGTCAACTAGATCCAAATTAAAATAATGTTCAAAGAACATTCTTCCTCTCGTATACTTCGCAAAATGCAAGAACGCGGGGACTTAGGATCAGAAAAAAGAAAAGATATGACCATGGCCGAGAAGCGTACTTCATTAGGGCCCAGGATAGCTCAAATGGTAGAGTCCCAGACTAGTGATCTGGAAGACCCGGGTTCGAGTCCCGGTCCTGGACATATCTTTAAAAAGAAACCTGTTGTACTTCTAACAATAGATTGAATATTCTGCTTTAAATTCGTGTTACACAAATAATGATAAATATAATATTTGCAATCATCATTATTACTATGATTTCTTCCTCTATTATATTTAAAAACATGTTAAATATGAAGATTTCCATAAATACTAGATATTCCGTATGTTAGATAGTGGTTGTGATTTATTTGATGGAATAATCTATGAGGATTTAGACTACTGATTTCTATTAATAATAAATTACTTTGTTTGAAAAAATGAAAATTCTGTTTGTTGATTTCTTAGTATTTATTCCTTCATCACTTGTTATTATATTGTTTAACTTTTAGGAATTTTTAAAGAGAATAGCTGATGAAAATAAGCACAAAGTAATTACGACAACCACTTTATTTTTAACCATTGGAGAACATTATCTATCATTCAAGAAAAGTTGTAAACAGATTTTGATCTTTTGCATTTAAGGTTAGTATAACATATTAAAACAGTTTATTATTTTATCTCACAGGTATATAAAGGCTGATACTTTTATGAGTTTCATACTATGTCTAGAAAGAGATTGTTAAACAGTACACCTTTACAAACATTTAGATGGAATGTTACAATTTTATTTATTAATCATTTACAGCATTGTAGTATTGAAATGCACAATGAATAGGAGTACAGATAAACTGATGTTCTAATGATTAAGAAAGATTAAAAATGTTTTGATAAAATTTACCATATGGCACTCAGCTGTTGAGCAATATTGGTTATGAAGATCTCTTACCTTCTTAACTCCTATGTCATTGGCAATAGTTGTGCAATCAATTATAGAAGCTATATTCACTGAAATATTGATATTTTTGAAAATTTCAATCCAAATTAAAAATAATAGTCAGCTGTTGTAAAAACAAAAAAGTAAATAGTTTTATGATGTTATATTTAAATCCTTAAATATCAGGAGCTAAATCAATTACTAAAACTATAAAAAAAAAACTGTACCACTAAAACCCATGGACGGTCTGGGGTTCAGTACATGGTAGAGATTGTACTGTTTCTTGGACAACAGTGGTGCTGTGAAGTGATTTGTGCTAGGACACGCTCACCAGCCAGATTCCCCCCCCTTATTTTGAGTACCCACTAATAGAGGCTGGGTGAGCCCAAGGAGGGTCCTAAATCCCATAGGATCCATCTCCGGGCGCTAACAGATTAAATAAAAGTCGTTCAGTGAGTGGGATTTGACCTGATAGGATCTATTATCAATTACTAAACGATATAAACATTAAAAAAAATAGAAAAAATAAGTTGAAAATTTTTGAAATATTCTTAAATTAATATTTTGGTGTTTATTTTAATATAGAAAACAGCAACCAAGATGAGCTAAGGTAATGAGCCTAGTTAGCCTTAATGCAAAAAATAATTTCTTTTATAAGACCTCAAAAGTCTAAAAGAACTCCTCTCATCAAATGATTTTAAGAAACTCTTCTATCTGTAATTTACAAGTCAGAAAGTAAATGAATTTATTTTTTGTCAAAGAATTCACAACCACATTCCTCATCAGGTAATGACTGGAAATTTTCTCTTTGATTGTTTCCTCCAATTTCATAATTTGATGGCAGTAAACATTAGTTGTTTGGAAACTTCTCAAAGTATGGAACTCTTGTGTACTCTCACCAAATTGATAGCATGATATTTTTCTGATGCTATTCAGCTTTCAACATGTTTTGTACTGGTTCATCATTGCTTGGACCATGATCTGTTTTGATTAACCCTATTTTAGACGAACCAATATTCATTACCAGTGATAATTAACATTTTTTTTTTTAAATCAATTGCATTATTTTGGAAATGTTTAATTATCGATTCACTGTGTTAGATGAATTTCTTTCAATTTTCGGGAAGCCCAAATATCAAGCTTCTTGACAAGTACGTGTGATACATTTAACATTCAACAATGTAATTTAACACCTATATGTATATATAATTGCATTATTTTGTAAACAACTATCCTTCATAAATCAGTTTTGAAGATGGTGAAGAAAAACTCAATAAAACATGCTGCTAGAATTCAAAAGTAACTCTTCCAAGTGCAATACACACTGTAATATATCTTGAATTATATTAAAAACAGCATCTTAATTAATTATTCTTGCTTTATTTTTAATGCTTAGTAACTGGAATGAACTATGGTCCATCACGAATCAGTTTTTTTAAATAATTCTGAAGTTAGATAAATCAGTTATGATTATAAATTATAGAATTTGATATATTTAGAAGCACGTGAATCATTTTTTTTTTAAATAAAAACTTTTCATTTTAAGAGAAACCACTTCTTATTTGATCTACACAATGACAGTTTAAAACCCATTATATTTATATCATTTAAATAGATAGCAACCTCTCTTGAAAAGTAAAAGATAAAAAAATGAGAGGGTCTTGATAGCAATTGACAGACAAAACTGGATGATATAAAATCTCGATGGCATTGAACAGAACAACTTGCCTAACATTGTGTATAAACTAGATTGATTATTTCACTTATCATTAATAAGTGTTTTCAATAGGGATTTATTGCTTAATCACAACGTATAATTTTTATTCTCAAAAGATATAATTTATTAAAGATATATTTTCTCAAATCTCAGATATTAAAATTTTATTATTTTAACATGTTACGCATTTGCTTGAATCTAAATCAAGTGGATTCTAAATTATCCTATTAATATTTCTTATTTTTGTTTTCTAGTTCAAATCTACTTTTGACTTTC
The DNA here is from genome assembly GCA_964056705.1 of Troilus luridus. Classification (NCBI taxonomy): domain Eukaryota; kingdom Metazoa; phylum Arthropoda; class Insecta; order Hemiptera; family Pentatomidae; genus Troilus; species Troilus luridus. The sequence goes on along the minus strand of OZ057416.1, from coordinate 101,069,102 downwards.
AAAATTAAAATTTCAAAAAATTAATGAGATTTATGAGAAAGTCAATACTCATTGAGTCCATTCAGCCCTAAAAATTGGGTATCTCCTCACAAAATAATATAGGAATAAAAAATGTAGATGGAACACAATCACATAAAATGCCAAGAATTCAACTAGACTTACCATTTGGCAGCCTTTATTTCTCCATGTATCCTTTCCTTCTTAAGTTCTTTAAAATTATCTATATTGCACAGAGTCAAAAAGATTAATCATTTCATGAATTTCATGGCTTTTTAAAATTATTTCCAACTAATTATTTATTTTTTTTGACATCTTTTACCATTAAGGTTGGAATTGACTCATTTTTCTGTGTTGAAGCAGAAATGATTCTCATGTGATGGATAAGAATAATTTGGTTATTATATTCAACATTTTTGAGTATCCTAATGATCATTACTGGGTTTGTGATTTATTAGTATTTGAATAAATACTCCGAATATTTTATTACACCAGAAGATAGACATTTTAATTTGGGCATAAATACAATATCATCAAGAATATTAAATACGAAGTTCAATCAAAATCAGCCAATATTTTGAAGTTCTGACCATCCCTTAAGCTGTATTCAAAATATCAGAAATAAAAGAGATAATAGTCTACAATTGGTGTAAAAAATTGTCAAGTAATAGCCCTACATTTTTAAAATTAAAATTCACCTGATGGCAAATAAATAAATAGCACTAAAAAAGTAATTTTTGTGTAAATAATAATACATTATACATACATAAAAATTAGACATAAAATGTTTAAATAATAATATAGTCAAGAAAAAAGAAAAATACTAAAACACTTACATGAATAGTCGCGTGGAGGACAACTGTCATCCAGGAAAAAATAAACAGCACCACTCTTCTCCGAAGGTAAATACCTAGTATCTGTTTGGTCTAGGCTTCCCTCTAACTCCTCCCGCGAAGACTCCTGTCACTTGTCACTTCCGAAACATTTACACAGGAGCAGATCATAACGGTGTGGATGACTATTGTCATCTGCGCGACCACTCAAGGGTTAAGTAATTTTCAGAAAAAAGGTCTCACAAATTACGAAAAAGGGCATATTGTAATTAGAAATATATGTTTGTAACCATGAGCCTAATCCCATAAAAGTAAAGTTATTTTACCTGATGTATAGGATTAAAATAACTTTATTTATTAAACCAACTTCCAATCAACCTCATACACCTTTGGAAAAGAGAAGGATATGTATTTTAATTATTAAGTATAGTACTACTACCACTCAGTTGTAGTGATCTTCGGGTGGCATCTCACATTACCTGTACCACTGAAACACGTGAAGAATCTGGGGTTCAGTTTGATACTACACTGTTTCTTGGCCAACAGATGTACAGGGAGGTGATTTGTCCTAGATCACGCTCAATCGCCGAATTTTTCATCTTTATGGGTACCAACTTTATAGAGGCTGGATGAGCCCCAGGAGGGTCCTAGATCCCATAGGATCCTTCTCCAGCCGCTAACAGATTAAATAAAAGTCTCCCAGCGAGCAGGATTCGAACCCAGGACCTTCGCCTTAGCAAATCAGCGCTTTACCACTGAGCTACTCCGCCTCTTGGTATCCCATATTATTATTTAATAATGAATCAGATCAATAGGTCTTTACTTTCACAGAAATCATTGTTTGGGCAAGTGAGGATTGGATAGCAGTGTATTTTATGCTGTGTTAGTGTTATAAATAACAGCTGCGATTCGAGTTTTATGCCGAGTTATGTAAGGTAATAAATTAATCAAATCATTGATTGTACTTACTCGCTATTACTGCAAGGTAAGCGATGAAGTAGGAAGGTTTGTCTTTGATTAGATCCCCCGTGGAAGCTTTGGTCCTCACGTTTATAGTTCGAGGCATGGCTTATTACTGACGTTCTGTCAATGCTAACGCACGATAAAACAAAACCCTTTTTTGCAATCATATTTCTCCCTCCTATTTTCACATCTCTGTTATCTTTAATAGCGACTGCGCACAGCTCCCTTAAACAAATTTCCAATTTTATGAATGTTCCTTTTGACATTTTAAGTAAAACTTTTCCGTGTTCTTCATGGCAAAATTTAACCGACAGGAGAATGTTTTTTAGTGTAAGTGCCGGACAGATCATTTTACACCTTGAGTATTAAAATTGTGGAGTATGTGAGAGTAGGGTCTACAAATTATACTGATTGCTGGAAGACGGATGAGTTAAAGAAACTTGGCTATGATCACTATACGGTTAGCCACTCCCACAATTTTATAAAGCCTGAAAACGGTGTTCATACTCAAAGTATAGAGAGAACGTGGGGCAGTGTAAAGTTGAGGAACAAAAGAGAAAGAGGAAGGAAGAGAGAATATTTGAAATCGTATTTCATCCAGTTCTTGTTCCGAGAAAGGAATAAAAAAAAAGAACATATTTAATGAAATATTAAATATTATATCATTCGACTGACTTGTAGAAATGTAAATTACTATTGCATATTCGGTTAATTATCACCATGTTCCTGTTTATTAAAAATTATTATTGCCTTTTTTTTAATTTATCATCATCATACTGTATTATTATGCTATTAATTCTATATTTCATTATGTTAATGATTCTATATTTAATTTTTTATTAATTGTATATGTTGTTATTAATTATTTTTTATTGATTGTTTATTTTGTTGTTGTAATTCATGTTGTATCATTTTATTTTGATTACTATTAAATTGTGTTTTTATTAAATATTTCTTATAATTATTATTAATAAAACGATCCTTTTATTGTTATTACTATTATATTATTGTGTTATTATTAGTTATTTTATATTAATTTATATTTCATTCAATCTTAACAGGAGCATTTATAGTTATGCTGGAACTTGAGGAATTATTGGAAATTAAAAATATAAATATAATTGAAAATGTTATTTTGAAAGACATAAAATGGCTTCTTCAACTTCAGGAAGATAATATAGTAACACTATTTTGATGTGCAATTGTGAGGATTGATACCATTGTGCTAATATGGAGACCAGGTAGGTTAAAAACTAACTATAGCTTCAATGAATACACCTTTAAGATATAACTTTATTCCATAACATAATATATGTACATATTTACAGTAAAATATACACGATGAAACATATGAAAATTAAAATATTAATTACAATAATTTAAGTTATTTGGTTTGGCCTAATGCTACCATGCCAGGCTGAAGTTTCATCATAAAACCAGAAGATGGTAGCAGTAGCCACTACATATATTTACATAATTTCATTAATGATATAATTTAAGGTTATAAAACAAGGTATTGACTACAAAGAAACAACAGTCTTTTTCATTAAATAAATATACTATATACAGTAAAAGTGTCAAACTAAGTTTGTATTATTTGGAAAGCATTTCCTGAATTTCTTGAAGGCTCTTTCCTGTTGTATCGGGTACAATGAAAATTGTTAAAATAGAACACGCAGATACGAATATTGCACATCTGTAATAAAATTGGCCAAATTAGTGGGTTTACTATAATAAAACCAGGTCTTTGTGCAATGAAATGAAACTTATAATATATAGCTAAAAGTCTGTGTACATAAAAGAGATTTCATACTAATCACTTCCCTTTTTTCTGGGTTTTTGAGAATTTTGAACTGAAACTTGTCTGTCAAAATGAAATGACTTAGTTTTGGTGAATAATGTTTCATTTCGTGTTTATGTTACAACTCGTAATTATTGAAACATTTTTATAAATTACAATGAATATTTCACAGGACATTATCTGTAGGATGTTCCATACTTTCATTATAAATGAAACTTGGTTTGCCATCTTAGTCATCATCATTATCATTGTAATCTTTCCCTCTCTACCACTGCGCAGTGTGGGGATGTCCTCTATAGAGCTTGACCCAGGTGTCCCTCTCTCCTCCTGCTCCAGTCCAGCCCTCGCTTCCTGAACACTTCCCGCACGCCTTCTTCCCAGGTGATCCGTAGTCTTCCTCTTAGTCTTCTTCCGTCTACTCTCGTCTCATATATTATCCTGGCCGTTCTCTCCATGCTCATACTCAGGAGGTGCCTAAACCATCTTAGATTATTTTCTTCAAGAGTGGTTTCTACAGTTTGTACCTCTAGGTTCGATCTTATTGTGGTGTTGCGGCTCCTATCTCTCCTGGTCCTTTCTTCAACCTTTCTTATGTATCTCATTTCCATTGTCTGTATCTGCCTTTTGTGTTTTTAGGTAAAGGTCCATGATTCGGAGGAGTAAGATAGGATGGGCAGGAACGTAGGCGGATATCTTCGTCACCTCCATCCCCGCAGTATGGGTCTCATCTGGACTAACCTCTCTCCCCTCTAGCAGGTCCTTGAAATACTCCCTCCATCTCTCCACATCTTAATTATAGTGATTGAAATCACTGTTCTCTTCTGTAACCTGTTCTTCTCCAACACATATAACTAAGTCTGGACACTCTTCCTGGTATAGAATAGGTCATAGGCCTATTTTTCTGGGCTTCTAGGTGAGCAATGACCTATTCTATACCAGGAAGAGTGTCCAGACTTAGTTATATGTGTTGGAGAAGAACAGGTTACAGAAGAAAACAGTGATTTCAATCACTATAATTAAGATGTGGAGAGATGGAGGGAGTATTTCAAGGACCTGCTGGAGGGGAGAGAGGTTAGTCCAGATGAGACCTATACTGCGGGGATGGAGGTGACGAAGATATCTGTCTACAAGTCTACGTTCCTGCCCATCCTATCTTACTCCTCTGAATCATGGACCTTTACCTCAAAACACAAAAGGCAGATACAGACAATGGAAATGAGATACCTAAGAAAGGTTGAAGAAAGGACCAGGAGAGATAGGATCCGCAACACCACAATAAGATCGAACCTAGAGGTACAAACTGTAGAAACCACTCTTGAAGAAAATAATCTAAGATGGTTTAGGCACCTCCTGAGGATGAGGATGGAGAGAACGGCCAAGATAACATATGAGACGAGAGTAGGCAGAAGAAGACTAAGAGGAAGACTACGGATCACCTGGGAAGAAGGCGTGCGGGAAGTGTTCAGGAAGCGAGGGCTGGACTGGAGCAGGAGGAGAGAGGGACACCTGGGTCAAGCTCTATAGAGGACATCCCCACACTGCGCAGTGGTAGAGAGGGAAAGATTACAATGATAATGATGATAACTAAGATGACAAACCAAGTTTCATTTATAATGAAAGTATGGAACATCCTACATATAATGCCCTGTGAAATATTCCAATTATTAAGTTATGTTTTATATTTAAAAAAGTTATGATGGATTGAATTGGTCAAAGTTAACACAAAATAAGCAAATAGTGGGCCTGGTGACTTGTCAAACTAACACTTGTCCAAAGAGACCCACTTTTTGCCCTGAAGATGGCCTATATCGTTCGCCGAGATGTTGGGACAATTAAAAAATATGTTCTGCTTATTTTGTGTTATCCTTGACTGCACCCCCTGGCCAATTCAATCCATCATTAGTATTATCCAGTTAACTATTTGCCTATCAAATAAAAAAAGTAATTTTGTTTAAAGTAAACAAATATATATATATATATATATATATATAGTTATCTTTTTTCTGTAAAAGTTAGTATAAAATAGAATTTTACTTATAAAAAAGCCAATAATTATTATCTACTGTACACATTGATTTTAATTTAAATCAAAATAATTTAATTTCATACCCAAAAAATGAAGCACTGTAGCTATATTTCTCAGAAATAATTGAAAACAATGCAATGATTACAAATCCTGCTAAAGAGCTGATAAAACCACTTATTCCTGTACCAATGCCTTTCACAGATGTGGGGAGTATTTCTGCTGCTAGAGGCCAAGTAAGAGGTCCCACTCCTATAAGAAAATGTTTTGTGTTAAGAAGAAATGTAGTTCTTAATTATAATAATAAATTATAGGTTTAAGAAAATTAATTCTAATTATTTACATGTAGAAAATTTCACTTGGTTAAAATTAGATAATTGATATTCGTACAATAAAAAAATACTGTGAAAAATTGACATAAATGTATTTTATTGTAGTTGATATTACAAGTTCAATCAAAATCATCTCTATATAATAAAGAAATATTCAGCACCAGAACATCATTAATGAGGATTGTTATAGATAGAGGCAGTGAAAAGGAGCCTAACAGTATCGGGCAGATTCTGAGCCATGGCTAGACTTTTTTAAGTAGACTCACACTTGAGGAAGCGATCCTGAACATTATGAACCAACGCCACACAAATAGAAATTGCTTGGAATAAGAAAATAATGCATATTGATAATCATAAAATGATAATGAAATTGCTTCATCGTCATTAAGCTCGTTTTCAAAACCTAATAGAACAAAAACATAAATAATTTTTTTCGAAAATATTCCATGAAAAAATATTGTAGCTAAAATAGATGTATTTGCTGTAAAATATGGTATGAAGGCTGAAAGTGAAGCATTACTTATACTGGTGTTAAAGAAAATCATAGTGTTGAGAGAGCAACAATGGCAGCATACACTCCAGGAAATGGTTAAATTCAAACCTTTCGAGCAATGTCTTGTGAAAAATCATATGGACTAAATGACGAAGTGTTTGGACAAAATATTGGTACTGGCGAATACATGATTCATTAAATCAAATATAAAGATGTGGGTTTTAGGCTCCAGACAGTTAAGAAGAGATTAGGTCATTATCACCCAACATCGAATGGTACACTGGTGCCTTATTGTCCTCTTATAATAAAAACATTCCCTCCAAATTGCCAACATTGTCAAATACAGTAGAACCTCGATTATCCGTCAGGGTATGGGACCAAGATGGTGACGGATTTGGGAAATAGACGGATATGGGAGTGAGACATATGTTATACATATATACACACAAATCGAATTATATATTTCAAACATTCGATATTATATATATATATATATATATGTACTCGTAACTTATTTACTTACTAATAAGGTATTCATATGTAGTAAAAATATTTTTTTTAAATAATATTAATTATATAAATCGATAGCTAAAAGCACAATCATTTTATGACCATTTTTTCCCACTTGAGAAATTAATATAATTTTAAAGGTAGAGTTTAGCTATTTCCTTGTGCACAAACGTTGTAAGGCCCCTTGTTAATAATCATAAAAGATTATATAGAAGGAACATACTACGTTATCATACCCCATATCCAGTTCATTGATGTTTACCCATTCGATAATATCATCTTGAGTAAGATTCCCTGTTTCTGGAATAGTAGAACAAAGATTGTTAGGGCCAGACTGTTCCACTGTGCTAGCAAGCTGTTCAGCCTCCGTGTGGTTTTCTTCCGCTGGCAAAACCTTATTCCAGCATCCTTGGAGAGTACCAGGTGTAACGTTCTGCCAGGCTTCTGCCACGTTATAAATGGCACCCTTAATATTGTAACTTTTCAAAAAACCTGGAAGATCATAGTCATTCTGCAAAACCAGGTTTTCAAGATTTTTTTTTGTAGCGACGTTTTAGTGCTTCAATTACCCGTTGATCCATAGGCTGCAGTAGTGACGTGTTAGCGGGTAGAAATATCACCGTCAGAATTTTGAAGGGTTTCGATATGATGAGCGGGTGCATTATCTAGTAGTAACAAAGCTTTAATTTTAAGCCCTTTTTCATCTAATAATGATTTTACTGCTGGTATAAAAACATCATCAAACCACGTTTTAAAGATATCTCTGCTCATCCATGCATTTTTTCTACCATAATATTTTACAGGGAGTGCATTAGTATTTACATTTTTAAAAGCTCTAGGCTTGAGTGACTTACCTACAACTAGTAGAGGCTGTCAATGTTCGCCAGTTGCATTTGCACAAACCATAATTGTTAACCTTTCTTTTTGGATTTTATATCTGGGAGGAGCAGTCTCTGATGATGAAGCGAGAGATTTCCGAGGAAGGGCTTTCCAATTTAGCCCAGTTTCATCACAATTATAAATTTGATTGTAATTTAATTCACGTTTTCGTATCTCATGTACTAATTTTTCTTTAAATTCTATTGCTGAAACACTATTTGCACTCAGTTTTTCGCCTTGTATTGAAAGTTGTCGAATGCCATGCCGAGATATGAATCTGTCCAACCACCTTTCACTAGCATTGAATGTTGGGTTGCTGCGTAAAATTTGATTAAAATGAAGGGCCTTTTCTTTAATTATTGGACCTGTTAGTGGTAGTCTCTGACTTTGTCTCTGAACAAACCGCTGAAACAATGCTTCATCTAACTTACTGTTTGTGGCAACTTTCATAGTCTTCTTTTTAGTCGCATCTCCATCACACACTTCCATTTCTACAACAAAATAATCTATTTTATCCCCTTCACGTTTTATATCATTAACTGTCGTCCGAAGAATTTCATAGATTTTTGCTTAGATTGAAGCACTTTCACCTTTTTGTTAATGTTTTACAATTTCAAACTTAGTAGCGAGATCTAAACTCTTCCTTTGTCTCTTTTCCGACATTATTATATGTACTTTTAAGAAAACGACAAGTACCCGTAAGACAAGAATGAAGACTGAAGGTAGTTCAACTGGGGAAGCTACATTAGATAGAGATGAGGAGATAATTAATTTCTGAGAAATGTGCGGGAGGAAGCTTAGGTTTTGAGTAAACAACAGATGTCATGACGCAACGATTGATTCTTAGCTGGCGCCTATGACAGTAGCAACCAAACAATATAACTTTTTTTTCTCAAAACTGAGGTGACGGCTAACAGAGAGTGACGGATAATAGAGGTTTTACTGTAATATTAACAATTAAAAATATTTATAATAAATGTCATACATTAAGTAGAGAAATAATTGGGAAATTTCCGAAGGTGAAGCTCTGAGTGACTATAAAAATCCCCTGTTCAAAGTAAACAATATTACAACAAAAACAGGAATATATGACTTCAATAATCGCATCCAATTTTAGTCCCAGAAAAAAGTCAATTATAACCTGCTATAAATTTTTCTTTCTAAAATAAATAAATTAAAAAATTAAATTATTTATCTATATGTTAATTTTAATTATCTCTTAACATTAAAGATTAATATTGACTTGTTATTATAAAATATATAGATTTAGTGATTATACTTACCAAGAGAGAAAACCATATAAGTTGTAAATAAAAGGGCCACTGAAATGAAACTGTATTCATAAAGATCCACTCCATTGTTTATCAGAACAAAATATAAACCAACCAAAGCCTAAAAACAGATTAAAATTAATTATTAGTATTAACCTGTTTGAAGAACATTGTAGTTGCCTTCACACTAAATAACTGCTTTGAAAGAAGCTCTTTTACAATCATTGTGCTGGAATAACATATTACCAGTGGTCAGCAATCGCAATAACAGCCATTTCTTATTTTTTTCTATCATCATTGAATTAATTATATTTTTGTTTAGTTATTAAGATATTGAGGTAAAAGATGGAATGATAAATAAAACTGAACGATGTGAGAACTCAAAAGAATGGATTCAATTCTTAAAAAGTGTTTCGAAACTTTAAAAGGATTAAATAGAATATTTATCCTAAATGATATGATTTTTAAATAGTTTTTGTGTTTAGAAATTCAAGATGTAACAATAAATTCGGAGTTATTTTCTACGCTTTCATGGTTTTTTATCTTGTTCCACTTAATCCTAATGGAAATCTACAACTTAGGTCTTCAACATTAAAAACAAGGTTATTCTTATCTGTGTGTTTACTTTGGTAATTATTCCTTAGGTCATCGCTTTGAGTTGAGTCACAACAAATTTTAATACTTTAATATTTTCCACAAAAAATAGATATCATGAGCTTCTTCAGTATGGAATATAGAAAGTATAGGAAATGTGTATACTTCAAAATGTTATTTGAAACTTTCATTTTTTGATGAAATGATTACAGAAATCTACTCATTACCCAAAATTATATCCTCTTTTCCTTACCATGCTTGTGATAACTTGTATTTTTGGAAAATATTAAAACTGAAACTAATAAACTGTTAAACTTGTTGAAGCTCAACTCGAAGCAAACTTATACCTTTTCGTTTGTTTACTTCACACACCTCCAAATTCTTCGATTATTTCTGAGTTTACCAACAGCTCTACCATCTTAAATATTTAACCAATATTAATGGTATAAAAAAAGTACTTACCAAGCCGATTCCGCTACTCAATCCAGAAACCACCAAAGCAGCTTTCATTGTCAGGCACCTGTTGATGATGACCACCGACAGAAGGCCGAACACACCCGAAAGGGTTGTAATCATTGGGACTACAGTTGCTGAGAAATTTAGATTTGCGTGCTCAAATATATCCTGGCAGTAAACATTGATTGCGTTAACGCCTGCTGATTGCTGGAACAAAACTAAGAAAATTGAAATTCCTATTCCTCTCATTGCGGCTTTTGTGGTAAATGATTCCCAGATACCAGTGACTTTTCCATCATCATTTTTTACTGCTTTCTGAAACAAGAAAAGTTGTTTTTTTATTGAAGAAACTATCCTCAGGAACAAAATGGAAGTATCATATAGCGAAACAATCTTCTTTAATTTTAAAACTGATATATATATATGGATATGGAAGATCTTATTAACCCAAATCATTTGTATGTGTAAAAATTGCGATGAAATAAGTAATTATTTTATTTTACTGAACAAATTAATGAGAACTTAACTGATTGTGAAATTTCTAAAAAAAGATTTCGTGAAATTATTTCATGGGTCCAAACCCTTGTTTTTATCTCACTTAAGTTGTTAGTGAAATTTGGAACCAAGTATAAAAACATAATTTTTATAAAAACTCCAAAAGTTATACTTCCCATAATAAGTATAACAAAGATATACTTCCCACCTGCAGTAGTATAAATTCTTACTTTAGAAAAATATTTTACTTATTATTTTAATAAACTAATATTAGAGCCAAGTTGTACTTTTGAAAAGAAGTACAAACTAAATCTTAAATAATTGGTATTTCATTGAAGTAACAAAAAAAAACACTAACAGCATTAAATAAACTATTACATTATTACATGTCTAAAGGCGAGGCCTCAATTGAATTGATTCCACCATTTTCATTTTATATTGATCTGTTGAGATGCGCTGTTTTAGGTATGCATCGCTGTTTTCAGCTCTTATTTAGTATTATCAGTCCTTAAATAATATAATATATCTAAACACTTTTTCACCCTCGGAACCTTGATCATTGTGGAAAATAATTTCCATTTAACAACACCTGATCTTATCATAATAAGTGAGTCATTTACAAGACTCTTTCTAAAAAAAAATGTATTTATTGAAATTTACAACTGTATACTGAATACATCAAGTAAATATGAATGAATGAATGAATGAATGAATGAATGAATGAATAGCCTTTATTGCATGACATACCAAATAGTTAGCAAGAATATTTACAATAGTTTTAATATTTACAATATATTTATACAAAATGTACAGAAAAGTCTATTTTCCTTTATTCTCTGTTCATGCAGGCCTTCCCTGTGAGGGGAGTAGTGGTCTTTTTTACACATCCCAGGAGACCATTACTGGGAAGCGGGGTTCGTGTCTTTCCATTTTTCTTTCCATTGTTCTCTATCTCTTGCTAATTTCCTCCAGAGTGGTCCAGCCCTTTCCCTCAGGTCATCACTCCATCGTTTCAGTTGTCTCCCTTTCTTCCTTTTTTTATCATAGGGTGTCCAGTTTGTGCATCTTAAGGACCATCTGTCATCACCACATCGCTCCAAATGTCCTGCCCATTTCCATTTTAGTTCTTTTGCATGGACTGTGGCTTCTTTAAGATTTATTTTTCTTCTAATGTCCGTTATTCTTATACGGTCTCTTTTCCTTATATTTAAGATGCTCCTAGAAATTGAATTTTGCCAAACTTGAATCTTCTTCTCCATTCCTTTTGTCAATGACCATGACATCAAGTAAATATAACGAACGATAAATCATGTCCCGAGATAAAGGCAAGTAGAGAAAATACCCAGTGGTAGTACTCAAATAAAAAGTTCAACTTAGAAGGTCACTAGGCCATCTTCTTTTCAACCTCGGAGGATTATCAGGAATTGAAGATGTTTGAAGGTTTGAAACTTTTGGGTTTGAGTGGAAATGAAGTTATTCATGAAAAGATTGATATTGGATTCTGGCCAGATCAGCAACAAATGGGACAGTAAGGTCATTATAGATTACTTTGTTCGTAACAAAGTAAGGAGCATTGGGCATATTACGAAGGATTTTGGATTGTAAGGATTGAATACGAGAGGAATTTGATGGCTTAGTGGAGCCCTAAAGCTCTATTCTGTAAGTCCAGATGGGTCTAATGATTTTCATGTACATGAGTCTTTTGTAATTAATTGAGAGCTTAGAGCGTTTGTCTAGTATATTTTGTAGTAGACTGAAAGGGCGGCAAAAAAAATATTTAAATTATGAATTTTCCATGAAAATAAACTAATTGGTAGGTGACTGTAATCTGACTGTATGCTGTTATCGCTAAGGGCTGTTTTATCATACTTTGTTGAATTTAGATAAGATGAAAGCATATGTTATTCAAACTGAACTGATGGATGATTTGGCAATTCTATTTATTGAAATAGTCTCCTATCAATTAAATTTAAAAAAAATGTATATATATGAGGTAGTGCTGAGCTACCTTTTAAGATCAATCCTTATTCATTTCTTATTCAAAGTCGTTAGTCCTTTTCAGTTACAATAAATGTTACATTGCAGATAAATTATATTAATATTTTTCTAAGCTACTTAAGACTTTTGACTTAATAAACATTTAGAATTACCTCAATCTCAGCCAATTCCTCCTCCAGAGCTTCTTCAGTGCCGTAGCGCCTAAGTCTTTGAAGAGCATCTTTAGCATCTGCTCTTCTCCCCTTCCTCATGTAGAAATAAGGTGATTCGGGGACAAAAAAGAATGCTATAGTGAATATTAATGCTATTCCAAGTCCATATACTGAAAGGATGTAGTACCCAACATACGGACCAATTCCAAATACAATGAGACAACCGATTGTTATGAAGAAAAAACTCAATGAGCCCATTCGCCCTCGTACATCTGTCTGTAAGATAAAAAATAAATAATAACATTTTATTTCGTTTAGATAAGATTAGCTATAATGTGACTCTTTGATAAATGGGAACTCATTCATACATACCAGGGAAATCAACTTGTGAGAAATAGATCATTGAGAATAACATAATTCGTTGTTGTTTTTTTGTGGTTTTTTATTATCTTGAGCGGAAGGTGACAAACATAATAACTTTAAATAATACTAAATTTAAACAGTAATAATTCTAATGAATGTGAATTTTACAGTTTAATACAAAGCAGCAAGATTGCACTCATGTGGGTTCGTCAACTGATTATTCCGCAATATTCTGGAGTTTTACAAATTTTATTATGTTTTCTGTCTTATGAAAACTCAAAACTTATTTGTACGGTGCAGTGATTAAATCACTGGAATCCTAATACAAGTAAAAATAGTTTTAAATAAATTAAAACTGCTTCATTTGTCGTTGGCTTATTAATTGTTGAAATTTCATGTTCCAATTTATTAAATTTTATTTATCAAGGAACAAGGAAAAACAATCACATAATTTTATATATCATCTTTCCTATATTTTATTTTAATAATATTCATTACAAATTAAAAATTGTTTTCGCACCAAAGGAAGAATATAAAAACAGTATTAAAAAAGAAAATATTTTTTCCTGCTCTACAGGTATCACACAATAAAAATTCAATTTTCATCTTAAGCAAAAAATGTTTATTTTGAGTAATTATTGGTTGACCCATAAATTATATGGAGGAGAAAATGCTCCGGGTCGAGGGCAATACAAATTATTAAATAGTAAGAAATTATAAATTAGAAACAAACGCTTCTGTGAGGGTTGGCTACACTGATAATTGTAGCAACTATAACTTCAATGTAACCTTTATTAATAAAGATAATTTGTGTGAGTTGTTTATAACCTAACAAAAAATATTGGCGCAGTGACCTACGCTTCCAGACGGAATTTCCAATCAGGTTGATTAAACAAGGTATACAAAAATCAAAATAAAACAGTTTGCCATTCTGAGTGAGATAAACATAGCCTAGATTGAAGAAAACTTAAATCAGATATTTACTATTGCTAATTCTGAAACAACAACAGGCAATCCTGAGCAGCTTCCTCCGACTCCTATTCCGCCTATAACCCTCGCAAGGTATATGACGTATACGTTCTGTGATGAAAGAAGGAGTACCCAAGAAGCGACGAATGTTGACCAGAGAATGTACAATGTTCCTTTCCGACCGATCAGATCGATGAATAATGTTACGACGAATGGTCCTGGAGCTGCTCCGAGCGAGAACAATGATCCAACCAGTGTCTTCTCATCCGAAGTCAAGTTAAGTTGAGGCATAATCGGGGATGACCATGCTATCACTGATGAAGTTGATAAATGGAGCAAACTAGCTGTAAATATCAAAGAAACATTGATTTAATTAAGTATATTTCTTCCTATGATTATCAGTAAGAATAGATTGCTGGAAATGGCAACACTGAGTTGGCACATCCTTCAAGGCATTTACTTGTGTATTAGCCGGTTTCCTTGAAACCGACCTTCTTATCTCCTTTAATTCTTATCATTCGTCTCATTTAAATTATTTGTGTCCGCGTTATTAAATTGTATTTGCCTCGTTTAATTTGGTTATTGTTTATTTAAATTTCTATATTGTTTATTAAATTTAATTATGGGTTTTTGTCTTACTCCTTTTGTTATTGCCTATTTAAAATGATCAGAATAACACTTTTTAAATAGGCGTCTTTAAAAGAAGAAGTTGTGAAATACTTCCAGAAGTTCGTAATAATTCCAAAGACGAATTATGAGGAAAAGGTCATTACATGGATTTGGCAAAGATAGAAATGGGAATGTTTTTGTCGAAAGTGTAGAGAAAACGTTTATTTAAGAGGAGGAATGTGGGTAGAGGGCTCTGTAATTATTATTTTATTGTTACATTTTTAATGTTTCAATTTCCATTAACATGGTTAAGTTAATCGTTATCAGTATCAGAATTGTCAAAGTTCAGGTTATAAACAATGGAGGATAACAGTCCGTGCAGACCGGCTAATACACAAGTACCTCTTTTAGCATTAGCTATAACTGGCAGCAATGGGTTGGTTAATCCGCTCAGGTTTGTAGCGGTAGCTAAAGTGTAATGCTGTTTTACAGTTTTAACAAATTAACAGGATTAATACCACGATAAATAAAAGATATTTTATTTTTAAATAAAATATTTAAAAAAAATTATAACATCTAAAAATAAAATAAAAGAAAAAAATAACTTTAATTTATTTTTTTATTAATTGTTATCATTTTTAAATATAAAAATATATATATTTTTTTAATTTATTTATATTACAAGCTCTTTACGAACTTATTAGCAAATTTTTTCAAATAATAATAATAACACACTTAAAACATACATACATAATATAGTTTTATTTTTCAAGGAGCTTCAAATACAACATAAAACGCAACTTTATATTAGTTCATGGGGCTTCCTTCTCTTTAGCCTTAGTAGTAAAAATAGACGGGGTGAGCAAGAGGCCCGACCTTGAGGTCATTGACCTCCCTTGCAGGGTGAGGGGGGTGTAGGTTATGGTGAGGGGGGTTGACCTTGACTGTGGTTCAGCTCTGAAGATTAAGATGTGGCAACACCGCAGTTGAAACTAGGTCATGGTTTGTTATGAATGGGAGTGTGACGTCATTTTGAGATAGGGCTGTAATCTTAGCTCTGACCTTGGGTTTTGTTGGAGGAGCTTCCCCTCCATCAGTTAGTTTAGTATGGGTCGGCTAAGGAGCAGGGGCCTGAGGTACGAAGAGGGAAGGCTGTCGACATTTGTCGGCTGGTGGGTTGTATTACTTTAAAGTGTCTGATAGGACAAGATATCCATTTTGCGGAGTAATCTTGCATGAATGGAAGGAGTATGACGACCCTTTTGCCGACCACAAAAAATGGTCTAAAAACTGTTCGTTTGTCGAGTATTGTGAACAATTGAAGGAGCTGCAAATCATAGTGTCGGACGAGAATGATAATGAAGAGACGGTATGTTGTTAAAAGGCTCAACTATTTTCTACATCGATTCAAAGATTTGAAATTATGCATTTCATTGTATGAACTAAAAAGAAGGGAAATAAATCATGTGATTAAAAAACTAGAACAGCTGCAGCTTTCTCCCCTGCACTCCGTTCGACCAAACAGTCTTGAGGTTGATCATACGCGAGATGGATCGTCGAATGGACCTTGTGACCGAGTACCCACTCACCAACAGTAAATGTTTTCGGATCGGTTTGTGGCGACTATCGCCATCACCGACAAGAAGAAAACTGTCGTTTATATGAATGTTGAGGAATGTCATTACTGCAGAAACGAAAAAAAGCCTTTCGAAAAGACCGATCAAGATGCCAAAACGTGAGTTGTGAACTTACAACGCACCAGGGTGATGCAGATAGAACAGGTAACGCAATTGTTTGCAATGTTTAATCAGAAGACCCTCCCGCCATCGCCTGCATCTGCATGTTTCAACAGGAACGAGACGGCCAAGCTTTGCGCAGATATAGAAAAAATCAACGATTCACTGGCATTGATAACAAAGATAGTTGAACTTTATAAGAAGAATGAAGCAAGTATAGTTACTGAACCAATTGATTTTAGTATAAATACAAATAAGTAAAACTTCCTTGAACGGACACTTCTAACAGACGGACATTTCTCCAAAGCGGACGATTATATTTTCCCCCTTATCATTTTTAAGTTTTATTTATATTTTTACTTCTGATATCCGGACATTCTCATAAGTGGACGCGGACAGAGATTATATCAATAGTTTGACGTAAAAACCTCTAATACGCGGACAGTAGGGCCAAATTTCCGCGAGCGGAACCCCGCCAGTTGTATTCAGTTTTCCGAATTCGACGAGTTCGAGGAATTGTTTATGCTCGCTTCGCTATGAATGTTTTTTAACTCAGTCCACTCTCCTCCTTGAAACTGGGAACATGTCTTCCAAAAGAAAAGTGATAACTATTAAAGAAAAATTAGAGTTTATACACGCGAGTGAACGTGAAAATTGAGTGTCCGTGATCTTGGAAAGAAGTTCAAACTTGGGAAAACGTGTGCTTTCCATTACCGGACAAAACTATGGCGCTGAAAGGAGAAATTTGTAAAGGAGGAAAAATCTCGAAGGCAAAAGTATATATTCCTCATTTTATACAATTCTATCTAAAAAACATAACGTTCAAACCACACTGATAAATAAAAAGTCATTATGCTCATTAGATAACAAAAAGTGTACATTTCACGATGGAATAACTACACTCCCTTATGGTCACTATAGCCTCAATGAATAAAAAAACAACGAATCTGGCATTGTATTGTAAATGTAAAAGAATCAATAACTTTGTATCAATTGATTGTCTACTAGTTAAATTAATATATAGGTTAGAAAATTAGACCTGTGATTAGAGTACTAGATTTATTTAAAGAATGTCTACTTGTAGTATTATTATTGTTTACTTAAATTAATATGTAGGTTAGAAAATTAGAGTACAAGATTTATTTAATAACAATAAACAAAATCAGTTTAAGAATATGATATATATATAAAATAAATGTCTAGTATAACTGTGTTTTTTTCTTTCACATATCCTTTTTGTCAAGCCAGCTCCTTAAAAATTTCCTAGATTTTACTACAGTTCAGGAGAGGGTAAGTATAACACTGAAGTACGAGCATATAGTGAAGCATACGTTATTCATGCTCATACAGATACAGCAAACATCATATTTCAATGACGTAGTACTTATGAATGAGCTAGTATCCGTCATCCAAGCCCATCTCAAAAGCCTCACTCTCCCATTCATAAAGACCCTGAACTATCTCAAGGTCAGCTGGATTCCATATGTACCCAAGGCGGTTTTAAGCTACAAACAATTAAAACAACAGAAAAGTTTTCAAACACCGAAATTGATATCAGGAAAAGGTGAATGAAATACTTTGGTCATCTCAGCCGACTACCAGAAAATCAATTGACGAATGAATAATAGATTATGTAACTTCACTTAAGAATTCCACACCCTGGCAAGATGAAATTTGAATGGACCTCAAAAATGCAAATGTAAGACAAGCCGACATTTTAGAATGAGACCTGCAGACACAAAGTAGACAAATGGGAAGTTGTATCACAGCAACCAAAACAAAAACAATACAGACCAAAGTGGTCGGAAAAGCGTAAATAAGCCTTTTCAGAAAGAATGAGAGCCTATTGGAAGTACAAGAAGAACCCAAAGAAAAATAGATCGAGCTACTTGCTTAACGTCTTCCATTTCTGGGGAGAATTCCCCAATAATAATAATAAAAAGCATATATTTTTTCCTAGGCATCTCGCATTTAGTTGCAAAATATCTTGTCACTTTAATTTAAAATAATTTATTAGTATACTAGTACACACATGCTAATAATCTCGCTTTATATATTTACCCTACTCTGTAATACATTGGAGCTAAAAAAAAAAATGAAGGAAATATATATTTGTTCATACAATATAATATTATCAAGAAAATAAATTTTAAACATGCACTTTCTATATTACTTAAAGAATAATTAGTCTCGGTGGGAAATACGCTTCAGTATAAATAAAGACTAAAAATCAAGGGAAGTTTTCGCTATTAACAATTTTATTTTTTAGATATACAGGGTGTTTCGGAATTTCACGGCACTATTTTAGGTATGTGTTCTCTGACATAAAATAAACAAAAAAGTTCATATTAACATATATCTCAAACTCATTTATTAAACAGATATCAAAGGTTAAAGATTTATTATTCATTATTACTATTTATGTATTATTATTACAACATTTAGAGTAACTGTTCAAAGTAGCCTCCGTTTTGTTGAATGCAACATTCAGCAAGACGAATCCATGCTTCTCTGGCTCTTCGTATAGCATCAGGATGGTGCTTGATAGTTACTGCGCCTTCCACGATCCAATTTCTTAGCTCTTCTTGCGTGCCAACTGCCGCAGAATAAATCATAAACTTCATCCAGTCTCACACAAAATAATCTAATTTATCTTAATAATAATCCTTCAATGGGCTCAAACGTTTTACGATTTGGTATTCTTTGGTTAGGAAATTTTTCACGATATCTTCGAACAGCAGCAGCACCGTTTCTATGTACCTCGCCATAAGTTAAAAGCATGTCTGTTTGTTCTGCAAAAGTGAATAAATTTGTGGTGTCTCCCATGATAATCATAAATTAAACTGTCTCACAGTATTCACTCACGCTAAAACATACAGAACTAGACAAACAGATGAGCAAGTACTGTCATTGCTTATGGTTAATTTGTTTATCAGATGATTAAACTCTCTAAACTGTGTACAGTCAGTATTAATGTAGTAAATAAATAATAAATCTTTAAACTTTTATATCTGTTTAATAAATGAGTTTAAGATATATTTTTAATATGAACTTTTTTGATTATTTTGTGTTAGAGAATATATACTTAAAATAGTGCCGTGCAATTCCGAAACACCATGTATACGATCGGTAGAAATACATTATTTACATGAAAGAACTTAAAATTTTGAAGAAATACATCTAAGATCCTAAAATCGGCAATCAAGCTTGAAAAATACTTAGTTAAGCTAATGAAACCTGCAGTTTTTAATGAAGAAAAATTAGTTTTATTGGAAAACCATTTAAACAAATCATATCTCGAAAACTGACTGAGATACGAATATTTGGTAGGGGAAACTGAATATTCGATAGGCTATAATCCCTTTAATCATTGACATTTCCTCTTCAATCACCCCGAATATTAATTAATAAATAAGGTTTTTAAATTTATTTTGAAAAAGATTAAATGCTTTAATTATATTTTTATAAAAACATTGTACAACAAAATAAAAAATAACTAAATTAATTAACTTTATATAAAATAACATTATATGTGGCGTTCAGGTTAAAAAGCAGAAAACTCCAAATTCCAAAAAATGATTTTTTCGCTAGCTTTGTTCAACTTCGTATTCAGAACCGGATCAAAACCATGCGAAATAATATGGTAATGTTTCGTGTTATAGAAAAAACTTGACTAATGTAAAAGTTAATTTTTGATATTTTGGAGTACCTACTCCTCTTTGAACCTGAACGTCACAAATGTACAGGATTTATGCAATTCCCTGGAATATCCTAAATTCTCCAATAGACTGGTCCTTTTTCGGTCCGAATTTGTACAAGATACCTTATTTTCGAATCCCTTAAAATCTTGTTTATCTATCTAAGTTAGCTGCCCCAGTTCACCCTCATATAAAACAAGTGTAAGTGTAATAGCTGATAACAAGTCTATCTATCTAAAGTCTCGATACTAGTAATATCGAGACTGTAAAATAACAGGCATTTTCTGCTCTATTTGCGTTTTTTTTGTTATCATGGAAGTACATTTATTCCCTCTCATATCTATATCACCAGTATCTGATTACCATTGATGTGTACATAAATAAAATAAATTTGAAAAAACTTTGTGGAGTAATATTTACTGAAAAATATATTACCTTTAATGAAATTTAGCTATGAAAAAAAAAGTAAATTTTTTATTCATCTCTGAAAAGATACTTATAAAACGTCTTTTAACACGTATTTTTGAAGAATAATAATTAAGATAAAAACCTGTAAATAATATTAAAATGAATTGTGGTTGAAGCTAATAGGTTTTCGAGGATATTTCGTAACGTTGGACAACCTCGTTATTTTGTTATTGTTTTTTAAATCAGAATTACCTCTTTCCACTTCAGAGCTGATTTTTTAAATTGACATTAGTTGTTGACATGATGTATTAGTTTTACTATTATATTATACAACATTAGTTGAGGAAGTTTTTTTTTTTTTAACTTGCTAATAACATAATTTCAAGAAAAGATAAAACAAATTATAGATAAAAAATACATTAAACACATTATATCTCGTCCATTAGTTTGAAGATCATGTCTAGTTGATTTTAAAAAAAAATTGTGAAAGAGATTGAAATGCAGTGGAGATAAGAGATAAGATATTTCTAGATATAATAGGATTCCTGACTACTGCTTTTGATATCAAATCAATCAGTTATAGATTTCCAGTTACCTGTAATAGATATCGATACGATGCAATTAGTATGATAAGAGTCCGAAATATATAATAGGTGAAGAAAATGACATTGGACTGCATGATAATGGTGCAGGAAAAAAAAACTGTCCCTCTACAACCCATGAACGGACTTTGATTCAGTTTTACATACATTACATTAGATACTACATAGTAGAGACCGTACAGTTTCTAGGCCAACGGTTTTGCATGGATGTGATTTGTCCAAGATCACGTTCAACCGCCAGGTTTTAACCCAAATAAAGGATACCTACTTTATAGAGGCTGTGCAAGACTCAGGAAGATCTTCAGTCCACTTGTGGCTGTTAAAAGATTAAATAATTTATCTGCCTCAACTAGATTTGAATCCGGGATCCTCAGGACAGCAGATCAGCACTCTACAAACTTAACTATCCTGCTCCCAAGCGGAAGAGGAGTTTTAACATTATAGTTTTATGGATGTTATTGGCAAGACAATTAAGAGTAATACAACGTTTATTTACACCCATTTTATCGATTAACAAGCTATAGCGAAATTAAAATAATATAACAAATTTCATTGAAGTAATGAAATGTATAAAAGTTTTAGTAGTAAGTAGTAATAGAGTAATAAACACTCTGATTATTTAGTTTAAGGTGAATAAATACTAACTATACTCCATAGGCTGCTTTGACTACACAGTTTGTAGTAAACGCTGTAGCTCAGTTTATTACTGGTCTCGAGACCGTCTTGTGTAAAAAGAATGATTAGTTTTTTTGACAGCCGTGGATCGATTTTGCAGGACCTGGAGGACCATTTGGGGCTCACCCAGCCCCTGTAAAGTGGGTTCTCTTCACTGGAGAAAATCTGACTATTGAGGGTGATATAGGAACAATACCATCTTTACCAAGTAATTGATAAGTATTCAACAATAACTTGGATTATAGAGAATACTAGTCTCACCTGCACATTATCTCCAGAAGAATTAAGAATGGTCATAAAATAACAATACATATGGGAAAAAAGGACAACTTCTTAATGAATATTTTTTAATTTCTTAACAAAAAAACTTTGAACTTAAAGTTATTTATAAATAATTCCTAAAAAAAATTTGAAAACGAAAAATATTATTTTATTGTTGGAAAATGCCCACTAACTATACACACAGAAGGTATAAATAGATCACTCTTTTCGAATGCAAATATGCATGGTGTACATTACATAGGGGGGGTGTACATTAAGTCCTGTCTACAATATTTAAAAATACTAAAATGTTTTTGTCGTCACAACTATGTAAAAACCGAATTCTTAGTGTTTTAGGCATAATCTTTGTCTAATACCTCCCAGTGAATAAGTGGCTAACTCCAATTTTTCCCCCTAATTGTACAAAGGAAGCGAGATCTCGTAGTCTTTGGCTTGAAATAAAGTTTTAATAAAAGCAATAAATCTATTTCAACCAACATGACTTAGCTTGTGCAATACCAGAATAACACTACTCCGCTTCCCAAAGTATAAATAATTTTGAAAAAATCTATTTAACCACTTATTCACCCGGGATGTGTAATTAAATATTAACGTAATAAAAAAAATATTTATAAAATGTAGTCAATAAAAATGAGCAAAACGCCAAAAAAAGGACTTAAAATATTAATTATACTGTAATTGGAGAAAATCCCCACAAGCCTTAAGTCTCTAAACACTGGCGAAAGTCAATGTTTTAGGCACCATCAGGACATTACACCAAAAGAAAAATCACATTTCAAACCAGCTGTCCAAACAGAGTGATCTAATAGAGACAATGACATGGCTCCAGGAGTTCAACAAAACCTCTTTTATGTAAATTTTTTTTTATGAATGTTGCTTGAATTGGCGAAACGTTTACTTTTTAGTTTTTTACCTGTATTTTAGAGACTTAAGGCTTTGTTTTTTGGTATTTTTCCAATTAATACAATGTAATGTATGAAAACCCTATACTTACTTGCTATGACTGATAAGTACGTCACGAAGTAGGAAGGTCCATCGTTGATCAGACCCTCCGTGGAAGCGTTCGTCCTCATGTTCTTAGTTTGAGACATGGCTTAATACTGACTGAAGAATTCAATCTCTAAATGGTAATGTACAATAAAAACAATACTCTTATCTTCAATAACTATCGCCTGCTGTATGACAATCGGGCACTTCAATTACTTCTACAGATATACGCACTCCGGCAGCAGGTGTGATAGCTTAATGCCAAAAATCGCAATGTCAAGCGCTTCCAATAGATGGTTTTATCACTCTGATTTTATCTTCGGAAAGGCTGTGATATTGAGGGACGCCATTTTCCGTTTATATCTCGATTATTTGTTATCAATTAGTCATTCATCGTCCCAATGTTTTGAATATCAAGTATAATGATAAAGTTATCGATGTTTTTGACGATCTACTGCACCACTTGTGCAATTGCGTTAAGCTAAGTTACCTTTAACATATATTTTGAATTCAACTATTATAAATTTGAACTCGCGAACTATAAAAAAAATATTGGCTCAATAATTATTTCAACATAAGAGCTGCATGGTAATGACGCGTTCACTATAGCTGTTTGGACTTCCTTATTATGGGAATCTATTACAGTGGTGGGGAGATTGTGTTGAAGCTGCAGTTGAGTATTTGAACATAATTCGTGTGTAAATAAGGAAAACGCACTCACCAATCCTTTCAAAATCTTTAAGTTACCTAGTAATTTTATTTATTTATGATAGCCAAATTTTTATTGTACTTGACTTCTTCCAACGCACGCAGTTCAATAATACATCCACGAACTATGTTGTGGTTTTCCAGGACATTAATAGCCACTTATTAAGTTTTGGAGGGAGTGAATTGGCTGAGTGGTAGAGCGCCGAGTTGCCGTGCCGAAGTTCTCTGGTTCGAATCTGGCTGTGGCAGATTTTATTTAATCTGTTTAATAGGCGTGGATGGATCCATTAGGGTCTGGGGCCCTCCTGGGGCTGACCCAGACTCTATAAAGTTGGTACCAAATAAAGGAGGGGGACCAGGCGGTTGAGTATGATTTAAGACAAATCACCTCTATCCGTATACTCGTTGTCCAAGAAACAGTAAAGTCTCTACCACTTACTGAAACCAAGACTCTTCGTCAGTTGTATAGGTACAGGTTTACTTAGGTGTTTGGTCCGGTCTAGGTATGCTTCGGGGAAAGACATGTTGGTCTTCATACGCCTGCTGACCCCATGAATATGGAACAGCCGTAATCCATGGACCCAGGCTGATTTTTCTTTGTCGTTGAACCCGAATGTGTATGATGGGTAGGACACTGATGAATCGAACCCACAGGTTATGGACCTATGGGCAGCCTGGGGGATTGAACTGACTAGATTATGAAGAACTGATTATTTATTGCCGCCGTTTCGACGCACATTGCAGGTCTCCATATTTACTCAACAATAGATCAAATTTCTGATTTCTGAGTTTTCAGTAGATGAGAACTCTTTACTATAAGGACTATTATGTTGGGGTCACTTGTCGTCTAGTGGTTAGCATAAAAACCTACTATGCCCAAAATCGCTTTTCGCACTTTTTATGAATCTGATAGATTTTTTGCAGTAAATGCATTTGTCTTTGGATTGATCTACATCTGGAATGGAAAAAGGCTTAGCAACAACGCTCTTTTTTACTTGAACTTAAAAAAAAATTTGCTGCACCCATGATTCAGAAAAGGTTACCTGAAAAGAGGGCAAGGTATTACTTTTGCTCAAGAAAAAATGACACTAAAGTAAACCTTGTTTGTAATGTTTGCATTAATGTAATTGTAAAGAGTACAGAACCACAACATATTCTTGCATTCATTGTAAGTAGGTAATTTAGGTTCTCTTGAAACATGTTTGTTGTTCACTAACTAATATGAGTTATTTTAAAAATAAATAAAATTATACGTTTTGATAGTCCCATGCTATCAGAATTATAAGCAATGACTCTTAGATGGATGATATCATCGTAGCTGATGGCAGAAAAAAATGGGGTTCTGCAGTGACCCCACCTGGTGTTGCATGTAACTTTTTTCACCTGGTATTATGAGGGTTAATAGAATCCTTAGTTCGTTATTTCGTCATCAGCAGTAATAATCTTAAATAATAAAAAAAATATTGAAGTTATAATTTTAATAATATTTAATTGTAAGAAAGTATTCTGTATCTCTATCTTATGTATTTTTACAGCCTATTCTGTTTTTGTCTGTTTTCTCATAGCCCTGAAGATGACCTACACAGTAGGTCGAAACGTCGACGCATATATAATATAATAAGTTTCAACTTATTTGCTGTTTTTTTGAATGCACCCCCAACTATTTACATCCAATATTTAATTGTAAAGTTTGAAGTTAATTCGAAGTAGTTAGTTGCCATGAATTCCGCTAGGTAGCGTTAACGTGAGGTCGTAAATTGATAAATTTATCACATCCAAATTTGCTAGCATTAATAACTAAATGTTGTGAATCTAATTTCACTTGTTTTATTACATCACAATAACCATATCAAACAATAGCTCAGCATTAAAATTACTTGGTAAAGAGTTTTCAGGGATAAATTCATTTATGTGTTTGTATAGAAGTAGCTATGTTTGAGGCAAGTGGTTTGTTTTTATACTTATTATTTAGCTAAAATATTCCTTTTATTCTAATTAGGAATAAGAAATATTAATGCAGTTCATTTAGTTAAATGAATTTTAAATCAAATCAGCTGTTAAAATAGACCAAGGTAATGAAAAAATCTAAAGCATCTAGTACTTTTGAGAAACTTGATGTTTAATGCTTAAATTAAAAAGAAACCTGTTGTACTTCTAACAATAGATTGAACATTCTGCTTTAAATTCGTGCAACACAAACAATGATAAATATAATATTTGCTATGTTTGCAATCGTTATTATTACTATGATCTCTTCCTCTATTATATTTAAAAACATGTTAAATATGAAGATTTCCATAAATACTAGATATTTCGTATGCTATATAGTCGTTGTGATTTATTTGATGGAATAATCTATCAGGATTTAGACTACTGATTTGTATTAATATAAAAATACTTCGTTTGAAAAAATGAAAATCATGTTTGTTGATTTCTTATTTATTCCTTCATCACTTGCTATTATATTGTTTTTTTACTTTTAGGAATTTTTAGAGGCACTAGCTGAGGAAAATAAGTACAAAGTAATTACAACAACCACTTTATTTTTAATCATTAGGGAACATTATCATACAAGAAAAGTTGTAAAAAGATTTTGATCTTTTGCATTTAAGGTTAGTATAACATATTAAAACAGTTTATGATTTTATCTTACTACATACCAAACAGGTATATAAAGGCTTACACTTTTATGAGTTTCAAAATATGTCTAGAAAGAGATTGTTAAACGGTATATCTTTACTAATATTTAGATGGAATGTTACAATTTTATTTATTAATCATTTACAGCATTGTAGTATTGAAATGCACAATGAATAGGAGTAAAGATGAACTGATGTTCTAATGATTAAGAAAGACACTGAAACATAAAAATTGGTTTGATATAAAGAAGTGAGGAGCCAAAGAGTACAAGTGACGAATTAATAGTTTAATGAAAACACGTTTTAAAATTAAAAACTGCTGCCGGTGGGTAGTGCCTCTACATGTCCTGTCATTTATTTATTTATTTTGTATAGCCCTTGTACAAGATGTATATATTACAGTTGTACAGTCCAATAAAATAATATTTAAAAAATATTAAAAACTTTTTGATAAAATTTACCGTTAAACACTTAACTGTTGAGCAATATTGGTTTTGAAGATTTTTTACCTTTCCAACTCCTATGTCATTGGCAATAGTTGTGAAATCAATTAAGGAATTCATATTCACTAACAATAGTGATATTTTTGAATATTTCATTCCAATTTAAAAACAATAGTGAACTGTAGTAAAAACAAAATAATTAAATAGTTTTATGATGTTATAATTAAATCCTTAAATATCAGGAGCTAAATCAATTACTAAAACTATAAAAAAACCTGTACCACTAAAACCCATGGACGGTCTGGGGTTCAGTACATGGTAGATACTGTACTGTTTCTTGGACAAAGGTGGTGTAGTGAAGTGTTTTTTACCAGGTCACGTTCACCAACCAGATTTCCCCTCTTATTCTGTGCAGCCACTTTTTAGAAGCTGGAGGATCCTAGATTTTCGGGTGCTACAAGATTAAATAAAAGTCTGCCAGAAAGTGGGATTTGAACCCTGGACCTTCACCATGGGAACTCAGCTCTTTACCACAGAGCCACTCCGTTACAATTAAATCCAGCTGAAAACACAACCTTTAGTACTCCCATAAAATTGATACCATGATATTTTCCTGATGCTATTCAGCTTTCAACATGTTTTGTACTGGTTCATCATTGCTCGGACCATGATCTGTTTTGATTAACGTTATTTTAGACGAACCAATATTCATCACCAGTGATAATTAACTTTTTTTTTTAAAATCAATTATTGCATTATGTTGGAAATGTTTAATTATTGATTCACTGTGTTAGATGAATTTCTTTCAATTTTTGGGAAGCCCAAATATCAAGCTTCCTATACGTCCTATACATGTGTGATACATTTAACATTCAACAATGTAATTTAACACCCATATATATAATTACATTATTTTGTAAACAATCGTCCTTCATAAATCAGTTTTGAAGATGGTGAAGAAAAACTTATGAAAACATGCTGCTAGAATTCAAAAGTAACTGTTCCAAACGCAATACACGCTGTATTATATCTCAAATTATTATTAATTATACTTGCTTTATTTTTAATGCTTTGTAACTGGAATGAAGTATGGTAAGTTATATAAATCAGTTATCTTTATAAATTATAGCATTTGATATATTTAGAAGCACGTGAATTATTTTTTTTTTTTAATAACTTTTCATTTTAAGAGAAACCACTTCTTATTTGATCTGCACTATGACAGTTTAAAACCCATTATATTTATATAATTTTAATAGATAGCAACCTCTCTTGAATAGTAAAGGATAAAAAAAAATGAGAGGGTCTTGATAACAATTGCCAGACAAAACTGGCTGATATAAAATCTCGATGGCATTGAACAGAACAACTTGCCTAACATTGTGAATAAACTAGATTGATTATTTTACTTATCAGTAATATGTGTTTTCAATAGTGATTTATTGCTTAATCACAACTTATAATTTTTATTCTCAAAAGATATAATTTATTAAAGATGTTATATATTTTCTCAAATCTCAGATATTAAAATTTCATTATTTTGAGATGTTACGTATATGCTTGAATATAAATAAAGTGGAATTTAATTATCCTATCAATATTCCTTATTTTCTGTTTTCTAGTTCAAATCTACTTTCGACTTTCAAAATTAAAATTTCAAAAAATTAATGAGATTTATGAGAAAGTTAATGCTCATTGAGTCCAATCAACCCTAAAAATTGGGTATCTCTTCACAAAATAATATAGGAATAAAAAATGTAGATGGAACACAATCACATAAAATGCCAAGAATTGAACTAGACTTACCATTTGGCAGCCTATATTTCTCCATGTGTCCTTTCCTTCTTAAGTTCTTTAAAATTATCTTTATTGTACAGAGTCAAAAAGATTAATCGTTTCATGAATTTCTCGGCTTTTTAAAATTCTTTCCAGCTAATTATTTATTTTTTTGACATCTTTTATCATTAAGGTTGGAATTGACTCATTTTTCTGTGTTGAAGCAGAAATGGTTGTGTTCTCATGTGATGGATAAGAATAATTTGGTTATTATATTCAACATTTTTGAGTTTCCTAATGATCATTATTGGGTTTGTGATTTATTAGTATTTGGATAAATGCTCCAAATATTTTATTACACCAGAAGGTAGACATTTTAATTTGGGCATAAATACAATATCACCAAGAATATTAAATACGAAATTCAATCAAAATCAGCCAATATTCTGTATTTTGAAAAGTTCTGACCATCCCTTAAGCTGTATTCAAAATAACAGAAATAAAAGAGATAATAGTCTACAATTGGTGTAAAAAGTCGTCAAGTAATAGCCCTACATTTTTTCGTATTAAAATTCACCTGCTTTTTCTGATTTATTCTGTGTTGATAGTTACTCATTGTCTATAAGAATAAAAGTCAAGATAATGAAAGGGGGTAGTCAAAATCAAACACTCATGGTTTGTATATAGATACTTTTCACTGTGTGTTTTTAAAGGCTTTTGTTTAATTTTATAATTTTCTTTAGCTTTTACCTTCCACTTTATATACAAAGAATTCTCTTTATTGATCCTGGCTCTAAGACTACCACTAAAGAGTATTCACCATAAAACATTAAAGGGAGGTGGCAGTATTAAGAAACATTCCCACCATGAAAAAAGTTTAAACCATTTTTCATCAAATCTGTAAATGGGAGTACTTAGGAAACTGTTGGAACTGCAGGAAATATCAGAAATGAAAAAGTGTGTACAAATGAAAATATTATTTCAAAAGAGATGTCCTGATCTATGAAGCTGGTCGACTCTTTTGAGTCTGAGAATCAATATTCAGGTGTACAACTCTGGGGGTTGATATCATCATGATAAATATTTATATTTATAGCTCTATACAACGACTTTATTTTAAATCATAACAGAATAGAATAGAATAGAAAACAAACTTTATTCTGGGGCCAAGTCCCTTTAGAATAACAATAAAGAACAAATAAAATAAACATAGTATTCATCTTACCAGAAGGCTACATAATGATACAAATCATGAAGTAATCATGAGTGACAAAACATAATAAAAATAGAAATAGGAAAAAAAATAAATAAATAAAAAGTACGAGACTTTACAGGATTTTAACTAATTGTCGAAAATAAAATTTAGGTTAGATATTAACAAAATAATAATAAATAACATTAATATAACAGTTAATAACGGAATTGCTAAATAAAATAAATGAATTGCATAGCATGCGATAAAGTATTTACAAAGTCTGTATCTTCTTTGTTGTTGGAAAAATAAACAAAACACGTAGGTGACGAGATCGAGTATTAGATACTAATTTATTCAAGCGGAAGATTGACCTGCCTGGAGAGCGTCTTATTGGGATGCCAAGAGATGATGGAAAAGCAGGGATTTAAATGAAGCCAGTGAATACACTAACATACAAATATGAAAATAAAACTATTAACTGCAATAATTGAAGTAAATAGCAGTTGGGTTCAGCTGAATGGAATCATGTTGATGTTTCATCATAAAGCCAGAAGACGGAATTCATTATTTTTTATAAATATTCTAATTCTAATCCATAAACAATGAAAAAGTATTTGATGATTACATGGAAGAAAGGAGGAGAGCCACGCTTGATACATTTTGAGAAAATTAAGTTAAAGCTCCTTATTTTTTTCAGTCTATGTCTTTTATTGAAATAGTTTCCAAAAACTGACCATTCAAATTTTTTGGTTTTGTTTATATATATTTTTTTTAACTCATTGTACTAAATAATATTAAAATATTGACGTGTATTTTGGAAAAAATGTGATTCTCCCTTTGGTTTCATGTATTTTTTTTAGTTGCTCTTGAATTGCCAGATTTATCAACCCATGAAACCAAGAGTCATAATGATAATTTTTTAAAAAGTAAATTATAATATTCTAAGAAACATGGTATCAGCTAAAATGAAACAGTCTTGTTCATTAAATAAATATAATAAATTTAATGGAATAAAACAAAACAACTTTATAATGTCCCTTAAGAATGACACAGTTGTGTTAAAAAAAAAAATCAAAAACAACTAGCCAAAAACATACGAAAACGAGGTTAATAGAATCTGAGATCCTGAATCTGATCACTGATGCCTATCTTCCTTTTAACAGCATACTCTGATAGTAGTGAACCAAACATATTTAATATTTCCAGTATTTTTTTTTTTGGCATCCAAGCCAGTAGAGGCATCAATTCGTAATGGCATATTAGATATAATCAGTCATTTTTCTGGCTGCTAATAACTCAAGTCGATAATACCTTCTCAACTTTTTTTTTCTGAGTCAGATCCTCCCTTACTGATTGCTGGAACTGGATTCCGTGGATCTCTAGTGATCCATTTAATGGACTTTGCTTCATTTTATTAAGCTTGACTTCTAATTCCCCCACCCTACCTTTGAGGTTCTTTTTTTTCACCCGATTTCATATTTTTATATTCTCCTTATCTTTACTATTTAAAGGCTTACTGCCTCCAAATTTTCTGACAGTGAGGATTCTGTGGTTTTATTTTATTCAATTTTTTCATCACTTGGAGTATTTTTTTTTATTTGATCATATCTTATACATATCCAGGATTTTTTATATGACTGGATACCGATCTCTCTCATCAAAATTACAACACCTGCCGTGCAATAAATTAATGCGACAATTCTAACAAAACTTGAATAAATATTTACGAAATACATGATATTGAATGATCATGGTTTAAGAGATATTCACTAGTAGATATCTTTGGTCAGTTTAATATGCTGATATATATTTAAAATAATTTAATTATTTGGAAAGCAGTTCCTCAATTTCTCGAAGGCTCTTTCCTGCTGTATCTGGTACAATAAAAATTGCTGTAATAGTAAACGCTATTATGAGAGCTGAACATCTGTAATAAAATTGGTCAAATTAGTGGGTATACTACAGTAAAACTAGTTCAGTATGCAGTTTAAAAACCATATAACTGTTAGCTATATACAAGATATTTCATACTAGCTCCTAACCTCATTTTTTTAAGAATTTTGAAATGAAAGGTTGTAGTTATGGTAACGTTTCTTATTTTGTTTAAGTAATAACTTGTAGTTCTTGAAACTTTCTTATGAATTAGGATGAGGGTATTACCAGTCTCTAGATGAGCCCAGGAAAAGCGGTCCCATATCTATTTCATAGCAGGAAGGGTGGCCGAGCTTTACCCCTCTGCAGTGCATACCTTTTGGATGCAGGGACCCTGTCTAAGGTTTCTCCAAGAGGGTTAGGATAACCTTGGAATATAATATAATTTATAATATTATATTACACCATATAATTTATATGGCCAACCAATAAAATAATTAATCAAGATACAATACAATTTAAAAAAAAATTAAAATGAAAGTGTTTCGGTGAAAATAGATCATTCCATTTAACTCTCCTAAGTTATGTAGGTTAGAGACGAAACAACAAAATAAACAAAAGAGACTTCATTGTTAAAAGGAATTTCCTTCACTTTAACTAACGCTTCTTACCAAGTTTCATTTTTAAATCCTCATAAAATGGAGATGTGCAGTTAGTATGAAACATCCTATTTGCTGTTCCAATAAAAAATATTCCAATTACGCAGCTATATGTTATATACATATGTAAAATAAATAAAAATATATAAAAACATACCCAAAGAATGAAGTACTGTAGCCATAATTTTCAGAAATAATTGAAAACGATGCAATGATTACAAATCCTGCTAAAGAGCTGAGAAAACCACTGATTCCGGTACCAATGCCTTTTACTGATGTGGGGAGTATTTCTGCTATTAGGGGCCAAATAAGTGGTGCGACTCCTATAAATAAATGTATTTTTTATGAAGAAATGTTAGGTAGGGAACACCCCATTTTGTAGGAAAAAATCATTAATGAAGAGAAGGACAGGTAGGATTTCGGGGAGGCATAGATTTAACAATTTAACTAGAATCCCAACCGTCAATGGAGTTGGAGTGGGATTTCATTAGGGAAGAAATATAAGGTTGGTGAGTGAAATGTCGAAGAAATGTAAGTTATTTAAGTTGAATGATGGTATTAATGGAAAGTTGGTATTATGCTATAGTCAAATTATTGTAGCTACAAGACACACATTTACTGTAGCACTGCAATAAAGACAACTATAACTATTCTATTTAGTGAAGTATTACTTCAAATAAATAGAACCTCGAATAACTGTATCCATTTTTAATTACAGAATAAAGGCAATAATTACCAACAAGCAGCATTTTGTTAAAAAATACTCGTATATAAATACAGGAAAGAAAGTTATCTGTATATCCGATGCCTTAGTTCACAAATGTGTTAAATGCAAATTTTTCAAAAATGGGTTTTGTTATATAAATAATATTGTAAAGTTGTGATCAGGAAGCCTTAGAACAAATATTGATATAAAATTAATAGAGAAGCTGTTAAAAATATATTGTGTGCAAAAACTTGAACTGTATTTCTTGTGTTGAATTATTATCAAATTTGACTCCTGTAAAATCTTGTTTTCCTTGTTTTCGGCACTTAACACATATGTGAACTAAGGCATCGATATTTTAATTATAATTAATCATTAATTGTAAAATAAGTTGTATATGTGGAAATCATACATACCGAGGGTATAAACCAAGTTACTAATTAATAAGAAGATCATTGAAATTACACTGAAATCGTATAGATCCACTCCATTGTTTATTAGGACAAAATATACACCAACCAAAGCCTGAAAACAGACTAAAATCAATTTTTAGTATTAATCTGGTAATACAAAATTTTAGTTGGCTTCACAAGAAGTAACTACTTGGAAAGAAAGTGCTCTTAGGCTCTGGGTTACCAGATAGGAAGGAGAGTCTCCTCCAAATAGAATTTTCTCACTTCAGATTATTTTTTAAGAATAAATCTTTTTTAGGGGCTACTTGCATGAGGCAATCAGCCTTATGGAATTTAATATTCACTGATACAAATACACTAACCATTATTATACTAATGGGAGTGGAGTGGCTCAATGGTAGAGCACTTAGTTGCCATGCCAAAAATCCTGGTTCAGTTCCCGCTGCTGTCAAGACTTTTATTTAGTCTGTTAGCAGCCGGAGATGGACCCTAAGCCCTATGAACCCTATGGGATCTAGGACCCTCTTGCCGCTCACCCAGCCTCTAAGTGAGTACCCAATATAAGGGGTAAATTTGTCGGTTGAGCATGATCCAGAACAAATCACCTCCCTCCACAACCAGTGTGCAGTACCATGAAACAGTACAATCTACCATGTACTGAACCCCAGACCTGTTCATGGGTTGTAGTGGTACAGGTTTTTTAAAATTATTATTATACTAATACCGGCATGTATATGATAATCGTATCCAATGAAAATTAATCTCATTACCCATGATTGTACCGTTACAATCCATGAAGGGTCTTGGGTTTTGTACGTGGTACAGAACTGTTGAACTGTTTCTAGGAGACTGGTTGTGCTGGGAGGAAATTTGTCCGAGATCAACAGCTAGGTTTTTCTTCAATTATGAGAACCCACTTTACAGAGGCCAGGCAAGCACCAAGAGGGTTTCCATATCCTACAGGGTCCATCCTCGGTTGTTAACAGATTGAATAAATTATCTTCCACAACTGGATTTGAAACTGGGATCTTGAGATCAAAAACCGTTGTTCAACACTTCTGGTTTGAAAGGTTGTTTATTGTAGTGTAGCACAACAATCTGAGGTGTGCACATCTCTACCGGTCTTTTATCAATTACCCTGTGGATTTTGTGTTTTTTTATTTTACTTATGTTTCTAGCAGCTCACTAAATGTATAACCATCCATTCTCAAATAGTTTATGTAATCTGCTTCCGAAGTTAGTTTAAGCTTTGCTACTAAGCTATCATGGCTTAATTGATTATCTTTTTTAACCATTCCTTTATCCAGATTCTCTGTCTGTTTTTTTACCCAGTTTTTATTTTCTGTTAAATAACCAATGACAATTTCTGCACAAGCATCTTCTTTGCCCGACAACTTCTCCTGACAATATCACTAAAAATACTGAAAGGAGACGAAACTTCACTAAAGTGTTGTCCAACCACTGCAAGGTGTTGTGGTACAACCGTTGAACGGTGTATTGGCTACTGGTTCTGTGATGCAACATTTTGTTCAAGCCAAGCTGTTTTACTTGAAGACTTGAAGTGCATGGGATCCTTAATGAAGTAGGTAACAAGATATGTGTCCATGCATAAAACAGGATAAAATATTTTCTATATTGTATTAAACAATTAAGTAAATATGGTAACAATGGGTTGTGCGATTTCCTACTATATGTATAATTTTATAGTTGTACACTTCCATGGTTATTGTTTGACTTTTACCTTATTCCTAATGAAGATCTACAGGTCTGGTCATTACACATTAAATATAAGTCAACACTTATTTACTGCACACCCCTCCAAATTCTTCTATTATTTCTATGATTAACAACACCTCCGTTATTGTATTTCTATCTCTATCTCTGATGGCTCTATGGTTCTTCTTCTATTTTGTTTTTTTTCAGTAACTATTGTGCCGAGGTACTTGATGTTTGAAACTTTGCATTATTGTACTTAATGTTACTAATATTAATGATAAAATAAATTACTTACTAATCCGATCCCGGTACCAAATCCAGACATCAACAAAGCGCGTTTCATTGTCAGAAACCTGTTGATGATGACCACCGACAGAAGCCCGAATAGACCCGACAAGGTAATTACCACTGGAACGACAGTCGCTGAGAAATTGAGATTTGCGTGCTCAAATATCTCCTGGCAGTAAGCATTGATTGCGTTGAAACCTACGGACTGCTGCATCAATGCTAAGAAAATCGCTATTCCGATTCCTCTCAATGCTGCTCTCGATGTTATTGATTCCCGTAAACTAGTGACACTTCCATCTTCTTGAGTTACTGCTTTCTGAAATAACAAAATGTATTTTTTATTTAAGAAACTATTCTCAGTAACAAAGTGGAAGCATCACTTAACAATTTAATCATTTAACGTTCTTACTAATTTTTATAAAAGTGGCATGCTGAAATTGAAAATGATTATAGGGCCATTTAAAAACAAAAACGTCTTTTTACACCTGTTAGTCATGCCTGTTACTCTGTTCTTTTTTAATTAAAAAAATAATGTCATTCTTCCCTCAATTTCTTTTTAAGATTAGGAGTAAGGGATTCACACAAGCACATATAACAGCTAATCACCAAACGAAAACTTGATTAGCCTCAAGGATAATTGAATTTTTATGGTGACAATGTGACAAAGAATAAGAAAACGACCCTGATTTTAGAAGACAGTCTTAGGATACAACTACAGGCTTCAGTCCACTTTAAAATAATAATGAAGGTGGAAGATTACACTCCTCTGGTGAGATTTAGCACTTTTTCCACCATTTCACTGAATCAGTGTTTTCTTAGAACAATAACTAGTGTAATGTAATTTATTGGACAAATACTTTTCTTAAGAAATACATCGTTAACCTTGAAGAAGGATGGCCCCTTTCAAATACTACATACCTCTATACATTCCAAAAGAAAAATGGTAACTGGGAAAATTTAAAGGAATAGTGTTCAGTTCTAAACCCCTATTTCAAAAATTGGAAGTATCCTCAGGACAGTAACTAATGGGACTAAATTATGACATCACTTGAAGAACTTTCCTCAGTTATCAGCTGCGAGAAATTTGAACACATTACACGGCTCAGATACGTAGCTTATTCAGCAATTTTAGTATTTGTAAAATAGGCACTATTAAATAAGAAATAAAGGTGACTAGGTGAGGGACAGTGAAAGTGACTTGTTTTTTTTAAATGACCATATTATTCCAAGGCGCCATTCTCAGATTATGATTTTATTAGAATGGCTTCTAAATTGGACTTAGCTAAGTGCCAAAAGTGATTTTCTGTGGTGTGGGAGCCAGTACATTCTTAGGCTAGCTGTTCCATCCTCCCTCATAAGATTGGATGTTATAATAATTAAAGATAAATTAATGTTTTCATTAGAGGTAGAAATGAATATACCACATTCAAGATCCTTTTCGATATAAACTCATACCATTAGAAGGCATAAATGCTGGGCTTATAATACTGAAAATCTGATAAATCAAAATAATACCGACTTTAAAAATTGAGAAGAAATAATTATTTATATCATTTTACTGATCAAATTTATGATAATTCAAACTGACTGTGAAATTTCTAGATATCACCCAGAAATTATTTCATGGACCCAAACCCAATTCATTATCTACAAGACAGTTGTTTGTGGGATTTGGAACCATGTATAAAATATAAATTAAAAACATTATTATTTTTATCTGTATAACTTTGAGAAGTATGGTATTTTTGTGCTGGACTTTAAAGAAAATGCATTCATAGAACACTTCGAAACTTTGATTAAAATTGAATTGCCTATTGACAATAAACTAATTGGTACTCGACTATAATCTTTTTCAAAAGCTTATCTCGTTTAGAGCGTTTTATCATAATTTGTTGAATTTAGATAAGGTTTAACCACATGTAATTTAAAATATCAACCTACTCTCATAGGGTAAACAGATGCATTGTTTATTTAGCACTTCCATTTATTACAATTGCCTAATAACAATTAAATAATAAAACCATTTTACCATGTGCATACAAATATATATATATATATATATATATATATATATATATATATATATATATATATATATATATATATATATATATATATTCAGGTCTGTTTAACAATTAGTGCTGGTCTCTAATTACTTTAAAACCATTTTTCATTTCTAAACAGAATTCCATTTCAGACACTCCAAAAAATGTTACATTGAGTATGATAAATAAATGCTTTAACAAATATTTTTCAAAGCTACCTAAGGCTTTTGCCTTTATGAGTGATTACAATTACTTCAATCTCAGCCAATTCTTCATCCAAAGCTTCTTCAGTGGTGTAGCGCCTAAGTCTCTGAAGAGCATCTTTAGCGTCTGCTCTTCTCCCTTTCCTCATGTAGAAATAAGGTGACTCAGGGACAAAGAAAAATGCTATAGCGAATATAAAACCAATTCCAAGTCCATATACTGAAAGCATATAGTATCCAACATATGGACCTATTCCATATACAATGAGTGAACCTGTTGTTATGAAGAAATAACCTACTGAGCCCATTCGCCCTCGTATATCCTTCTGTAATAAAATAAAATAAAATATTAAAAAAATTGAAATTATCGTATTAACAATTTATTCAGTTCAGTTAAGATTTACTATACTTTTTATATTAATACATTAAATGATATATTCACTGAAAGGGAAATTTTTAATGTAAGCGAGATGTACTGAATAGGACCTCTTGGGTTTCGTATTTCTCTTTAGGGAGTGGGAGTCAACATCTATGATCTCATGAAGAAATAATAATTACAGTAACAGTTATGTACAACACTAAGGGAAAAAAAGGATTATGTGAATTTATTTTATCATTGAGCGGAAATTTGATGATGGACATGTATATAGAAAAAATGAAAAACAATTGACTTAGAAACTATAAATTAAAAAATGGTTTGGGTAGACGTAAAAATAAATTTTAAATAGTACCCTAATTTTAGGTTTACATCAGGGCAAAATAAACAATACTAAAAAAAAAATATAAAAGAAATAATGATATCACCAGGAACCTAACGATGCTTATCATTTTCGAAGTGTGTGAAATAGTCAAAAGGGTGCAGTTAATATATTTTATAAAAAAAAAATAAGTAACTTATTTTATTTGTGCTAACATTTCAGCCTAAGTTTTAGGCCATCATCAGGGCAGAGGGATGAAGTATCCAACTGTAACTGAATTATTTAAAGGTCTTCTAAATTTAAATTTAAAGGCTGTCTAAAATATTTCCAGTCAACCATATCAACACCAATATTTATCATATTAAGTGAAATGGACTGATCTTCGATTGAAGTATACTGAATTCAGAACTTACTATTGCCAATTCTGCAATAACAACTGGTAATCCTGAGCAGCATCCTCCGACTCCTATTCCGCCTATTATCCTCGCAATGTATATGATGGTGATATCACTTGATATTAGAAGAAGTATCCACGATGTGACAAAGGTTAAACAGAGAATGTACACTGTTCCTTTCCGACCAATCAGATCCAGGAATAATGTAAAAACGAATGGTCCTGGAGCTGCTCCGAGCGAGAACAGTGATCCAACCAGTGCCTTCTCATCCGGAGTCAAGTCTAGTTGAGGTATAATAGGGGATGACCATGCCAATACTGCTCCATTTGATAAATGTAGCAAACTAGCTGAAAATATTAAAGAAATATTGATTTGATTCAATTGATGTCTTCCTGCGATTATCAATTAGTATATTAGCCAAAACTGGGAACCCCTCACAGTGATTTTTGTAGGGATAGCTAATGTGGCAACACTGATATGCCAAACCAGTGTAGAGGTTTTTTAGTGCTAGATCATGGCAAAACTGAGTTGGCAGACCTCCCAGAGTTTTTGTATCATATCATTGAAATAGCAAAACCTCCTCAGTGGTTTTGTAGTGATAGCTAAAGTGACAACACTAAGTTGGCAAACCTGCCTAGAGGTTTTGTAGTGATCGCTAACGGAACACTGACTTGAGAAACCTCCCAGTGGTTTGTAAAGGTAGCTAAAACTGGCAACACTGATATAGTAAACCCCACAGTGATTTTGTAGTGATAGCTAATAACATTACTGACTTGGCGAACCTCCTAGAGGTTTGTAACGGCAGCAAAGACTGGCAACGCTGATATAGGAACCCTTCCCCACCCCAGTGGTTTTGTAATGATAGCTAAAGTGGCAACACTAAGTTGAGAAACCTGTCTAGAGGTTTTTTAGTGGTCGCTAACAACAACCCTGACTTGGCAAACCTGCCCGGTGGTTCGTAACAATAGCTTTTTTTTTATTATTTATTTATTGATATTTACAACTATATTACAGTAATATAACAAGTAAATTGGCTGAGTGATACATAATGACATGATATAATGACAAGTAGAGAAACTACCCACTGGAAGTACTCAAATCGCATGTTCAACTAAGAAGGTCACGTGACCATCTTCTTCTCAGACGCCTCGGAGGATTATCGGGAATTAAAGAGGAACCTAGGTTTGAAACTAGAGGGTTTGAGTGTAAATGAAGTTTGTTATGAAAGGATAGATATCGGGTTCGGGCCAAATCAGCAACAAATGGGACATTAAGGTCGTTATGGATGACTTTATTCTTAACAAAATAAGGAGGGTTGAGGATTTTACGAAGGATTTTGGATTGTAGGGATTGGATACGAGAGGAATTCGATAGCTTAGTGGACCCCCAAAGCTCTACTCCGTAAGTCCAAATAGGTCGTATGATGGTCGTGTAGATGAGTCTTTTGTAATTAATTGGGAGCTTAGAGCGTTTGTCTAGTAAGTGTTAAAGTAGCCTGAAACGTCGAGCGGTTTCTTGTCTTTTCAGTCTCGTATGAGGATTTCAGGTTAATCGTTTGTCGAGATGCAACCCTAAGTATCGGATCTGTTCTACAGCCACAAGCGGGATATTATTATAGGATATTGAAGGGCAGGAAGTCATTGGTTAACGACGTAAGGTAAAAGTTATTTGATGGGATTTATGAGAATTTATTTTAATTCTCCAGTTCTGACACCATTTTTCAAGATTAGTGATATGGGATTCGAGGCTTTGGGATACAATAACTGGATTGGTATTGACTGATAATACACATGTATCATCAGCATAAGTGGTAAGGATAGTATTAGGATGAGTTGGGATGTCAGTTGTATAAACTGTATAAAGGATTGGGCCAAGGATACTACCTTGAGGAACACCAGCAGATTGGGAAAAGAGGGATGAATAGACATTATTATGGTTTACTTGGAAAGTTCTGTTTGTGAGATAGGATTGAAGGACGAGAAAGTAGGTAGGCGGTAGAAATTTACGGAGTTTATAGAGCAATCCCGGATACCAGACTCGGTTGATAGCCTGTTCCGCGTCAAGAAAGACGCCCGAACAATATGATCCACGTTCTAATGCAGAGGAGACTACATCCACCACACGATGACATTGCTGAATAGTGGAGTGGGATGCTCGGAATTCAAACTGGTGAGTAACAATAGTTAAAACTGACAACAGTGATATAGCAAACCTAGAGGGTTTGTAACGGTAGCTAAAACTGGGAAAATTATTTAGCAAACCCCCCAATGGCTCTTTAGTGATAGCTATAATGGCAACACTGAGTTGAAAAATGTACCTAGAGGTTTTGTAGTGATTGGTAAAGACAAAGATGGGCAGAGGCTTTCTTCTGGAGTATGGTGTTTTGATATGTTTGTAAGGATTTCAACGATGCATGTGTGAGATAATAGATGAGTGGTGCTCCGTGTTATAGTATGAGTCTTAGTATAGGCTTGTATATTAGGTTTCTGAATCTCAGTGACAGGCAGCCCTAGTGAAT
Source organism: Troilus luridus (assembly GCA_964056705.1). Classification (NCBI taxonomy): domain Eukaryota; kingdom Metazoa; phylum Arthropoda; class Insecta; order Hemiptera; family Pentatomidae; genus Troilus; species Troilus luridus. The sequence continues at coordinate 101,027,702 of OZ057416.1, read as the reverse complement.
GGAGTTGCTGCCCAAGTTGATTACTTGTAGCTCCCGCGATGTGGTGTTATATGTGACACTCTTTAGAATGCTATGCATATTTAAATACACCTGTGAAGGGTTGCCGAGCAGGTATATTTGGTTATACACATGTATCTGTAACTGAAAAAAATGAGATGGGACCGTAGTAAGCAAGTCGGGGGTGAGTCAAGATGGCAGAAACCTCTTGAAGTAAATTTCTGAAGTAAGCTCTCACAAATTACGAAAAAGGGCATATTGTAAGTAGAAATATATGTTTGTAACCATGATCGCCATCCAATAAAAGTAAAGTTATTTTATCTGATGTATAGGACCTTTATTTATTACACCAACTTCCAATCATCCTCATTCACCTTTGGAAAAGAGAAGGATATGTATTTTAATTATTAAGTATAGTACTACTACCACTCAGTTGTAGTGATCTCCGGGTGACATCTCACATTACCTGTACCACTGAATCACGTGAAGAATCTGGGGTTCAGTACATGTTTGATACTACACTGTTTCTTGGCCAACAGGTGTACAGGGAGGTGATTTGTCCTAGATCACGCTCAATCGCCGAATTTTTCATCTTTATGGGTGCCAACTTTATAGAGGCTGGATGAGCCCCAGGAGTGTCCTAGATCCCATAGGATCCTTCTCCGGCCGCTAACAGATAAAATAAAAGTCTCCCAGCGAGCGGGATTCGAACCCAGGACCTTTGGCCTAGCAAATCATCGCTTTACCACTGAGCTACTCCGCCTCTTGGTATCCCATATTATTATTTAGTAATGAATCAGATCAATAGGTCTTTACTTTCACAGAGATCAATGTTTGGGCAAGTGAGGATTGGATAGCAGTGTATTTTATGCTGTGTTAGCGTTATAAATAACAGCTGCGATTCGAGTTTTATGCCGAGTTATGTAAGGTAATAAATTAATCAAATCATTGATTGTACTTACTCGCTATTACTGCAAGGTAAGCGATGAAGTAGGAAGGTTTGTCTTTGATTAGATCCCCCGTGGAAGCTTTGGTCCTCACGTTTATAGTTCGAGGCATGGCTTATTACTGACGGATTAAATCGATCTTTCAATGCTAACCCACGATAAAACAAAAACCTTATCTTAAATAATTATTGTATGAATATTTAACAATAACAAACGGCCACTGTAGTTAATTCTATCCTTAGGCGCTCTCCGTCTGAAGTGGTCGTATATAGCAAAAAATGCCTGGATGTTATAGCCACTTTGTCACTAATTAATTCTTTTGTTTTAAATTGCTAATCAAGGCAGAATATTTTATGATGGGATTAAGGAAGTTGATAGAGGAAGATCGTCATGTGCGATAACGAGTGCCTTTATATCTAAGTCCAGGTGAATAAGTGTTAAACTCGGTTTTGCCTCCTTTTCAGGGCAGCGTTTTTAATGTTTGAACATTTCCCTTAAATCAGGGTTTTGTTTGATGGTTGAAATTTTTTGTAAATTACTAGAATGTTGGGGAAAGACCAAATATATGCTTGCTAGCACTTCAAGGCAACCAACACCCTCTGTCACGTTTGGCACCTACACGTTTGAAAGTGTCGACAGTTTTGTCTACCTTGGCTCTTTGGTCAAATCGGATTACTCAACTGGAGCAGAAGTTCAAAGAAGAATTTTGACCGCTAATAAATGTTATTTTGGGATGGCAAAAATTTTAAGAAACCATCTGATATCAAGAAGAGCCAAGGTGATACTTTACAAGACGTGCATAAGGCCTGTTTTAACTTACGGATCGGAAACCTGGCCTCTGTCCAGGGCAGATGCCAACAGTTTACTGCTCTTCGAAAGAAAAATATTAAGAAGGATATATGGAGCACTTAGAGTTGGCGATCAATCTAGACTCAGGCAGAATGCAGAGATATATCGGATGTATCAGGAGCTAGACGTGGTTCAGTTTATAAGAATAGCTAGGCTTAGATGGGCTGGACATGTGGCCAGAATGGAGGACAACGCTACTCATAAGAGACTGCTATTTGGGTATGTTGACGGAAACGCGGACGGCCACGATTAAGATGGGCAGACGAGGTCGAGAAAGATGCAGGTAGCATTATTGGATCCAGTGCTTGGAGGACCTTGGCACAGGACAGAGAAGAGTGGAGATGCGGCCAAGACCCGTACTGGGTTGTAGAGCCAGTGTTGATTGATTGACTAGAATGTTGTCCATATTTCACTATTACAACACCAATTTGATTAGTTGTATCTGGAATGAGATATTAGAGTTAACCATCTATAGACCGACCATGTGGAACCTACTTGACCAATTATTCACTTATTACTAACAATTTTTATAGAATTTTTGTTATCATTTCTTAGATTTTTGAGAGTCACTTAAAACTGAAAAATGTTTCTTTCTCAAAAAGTTTTCTTTGATCACTTACGCTACAGAAATCTCAAAGGAGAGATTGATTTCTGAAAATGTAATATTACGTTTATGAAAATTTAAGACCCATCAACACATTATGATAATGCAAAAAAAAAAAATCATTATAATTTAAAGTAATATGAAAATCATTTTATGTTAGAAGTATATGAAATCAAAGTAGCGAAAAATTGATTTTATCTCCAGGTGGTACAAAAACATGTGTTTTTGTCTCAATTCATTAGGAATAAAGTAGGTCTTTTCTCCATGTGCATTAGAAATTGAGACAAAAAGTTCACTTTATTCCCTAGGGAATAAAGTAAAAATTTGGCAACCTAATTCGTCTAAATAATATAGGTTTTGTACTGAAAAAGTTCAGGGTTAGGTTGGTACACCTGTCACACCGGCCATTAAAATCAGCTGTTGTTTCAACACCAAAACTGATATACAGAAGTTCATTTGTTTTCAGATTGTGTAAGTTATGGATACATCACATATTGTACAAGAAGCAAATAATGTTATTTCAAATTTATTGCCAGCTGAATCAAAATTGTTAATCAAAACAACAATTCAAAATTGTAATAATTGCACATTTAATTTCAGTTTTCTAATTTATTGTAAAACATAACATGATATAAAATATTATAGCGTATAGTTTGCCTTTTTACATCCCATCTGGAGGTAAAATTTTGTATACCCCTCGGGACTAAATTGATCATTATTCCCAGCAATACTTTACTCCCTCGGATTGGCCTCGTGAGTAAAGATAATTATTCGCTCGGGAATAAACTCGACTGTTCCCTCGCATTCTGATGCTTATACTTCAGAAGGGGAGTAAAATGGATATCAGATACTCAGGTGTTCCTTTAGTGTGCCAGGTACTCATTAAAGATACCTATCTTAATTATACTTGAATAGGTATAATTTAAGACTCCTGCCGTGGCTTCGTCCTAATAAACACAGTAGCATAAACAAACAAACATAACTTTCAGGATTATATAACATTAGTTACAGGATTATGAATTTGTATTCATATTTTGTTTTGCTTATTTCATCAAGTGATTTGAGTTAACGTAGAGTGTTTTTACCCCTGAATACTCCATTGTATTATAAACGCTTTTTTTGTTATTAAGCTTCAACTTATTTTTCAATTAAATTTTTATGAGAGAATTCTGAATTTCTGGGTTATTATAAGAAAGAGGTTGCGAAACCATTCCCCCGGTCTGTCTATGCAACCTCCAATAAACTTGGCGTTCGTTTATGATTACAGAAAAATCCACAAATTCGACGTTGATGGTTCTTTGGTCTATTCCGGCGGCTGTGCACCAGTGTCTTGACAATGCTCATACACACGCGGGCCCTGGCTTGTGCACATTGTAGAACTTAACATTTTGTATAATTTTAAATGATTTAATACATATTATATCTCTTTCATATTTATTATATATCTTGTATCACTAATCACTACATACTATGAAATCTTCTTTATACTGATTGCCAACGAGTGAGAAGATAAATGATCACTTTGTAGCCTCTTTAGTCAAAAGTCAAGATAATTAAGCCTTATAAGTTTAATACCTTTATTAACGACTTTTTTATTTATTTTATATCGTTTAATTTGCATTTAATTAATATGCTTATTATGCATATTATTTAATTATCTCTCGATAAAATGAACATACAATTCGAAATTTGTTTATTTCGTTAACACTCGGGTTTTTGAACTCTAGCTCACGAGAAGAAATTCATTAACTGCTCTCACTTCAAACCATGACTTGCTAGTAGGGATGGGTAAGGTTGTATCAATCTGATACATTGTATCTGATACTAAAAAGTAGTTGATACAACTATCAGATACAGTCGAAATGTCCTGATACTTTTGTGTCAATTGATACAAGTATCAGATACGGTCAGATTGATACAATCAGATTGATATGACCTTACCCATGCCTATCCCCTGATTTGATTAGCGAAAGACCAATTTTGCCGCATCTCCCCTTAGTATTAATAAATAAATAAGAAAAATAATAGTGAACAAGTTTTCACTTATTATCATTATAATCTGTAATTAGTCACTTATCACATATCTAGAAACGAAAATAAACTATGAAATTAGTTAACAGTAAAGGGTGGTTGAAATAACATTTTCCGAGATCGCCTTCTTATATATGATTTTTCACTAGCAGTTTTCGCAAAAAAAATTCTCGACCTATGTCCGGGCAAATATGGGTTCATTAATGGATATATCTATGCCATAAAGTAAAGGCAATTGACATAAATGATTGATATCGGGTGCAAAAAAAAACAATGGCTATTGCGTTTGAAAAAGTATAGCGTGCGATGGCGGACAGACAAATTTTGTATTACAAACCAAATTCTGCGTGTCTTGGAACGTGAATAGCAAAAGTTTGAGGTAGGGTTAAAATATATTTTTTATTGTTCAATTCCGTAGCTTTCAAATAATAATTAACCAATAAAAAACATGATTTTAATCAGTTGTTCCCTTTTGCAGGTTACTATTTCGGCGAATAACTCTTTTTCCTTTAAAAATGATAACAAAAACTGATGCCCAAAGAAAGGCTTCTGTGTAGCGTATTAGAAGAGTAAGAGTCGGGATATCTGTATTCAACTACAAAAGTATCAGAATCACTTGTATTTAGATACAGGAAAATCCAGTATCTACCCATGACTAGTAAAAGTATCAATTGATACAAAAGTATCAAATACAGAAAAGTATCACTAACACTTGTATCAGATACGGGAAAATCCAGTATCTACCCATTCCTACTTGCTAGTGACAGTAGCTACAGTTTCTAAGCTAACTGTTGAGTAGAGCAAGATTTTTCCAGGATCAAGTGTACTTTATAGAGATTGGGTGAACCACATCAAGGTCTCAGATTCACGGCTGTTAAATGAATAATTTATCTTCTAGAGTCTGTTTCGAACTCGATATATGTAGGCATTTGATGAAAATGGAATTTTTTTTACAAGTTATAATGATTTAAACAAGGAAAGAACATTTTTACAACTTATAATAATTATTAGGAACAAAAGATTTTTTTTAAAAGTTATAATGATTTCTACACACAAAAGAACATGTTTACAACTTATAATAATTATTAGGAACAAAAGATTTTTTTTAAAGATATAATGATTTATACACACAAAAGAACATTTTTACAACTTATAATAATTATTAGGAACAAAAGATTTTTTTAAAAAGTTATAATGATTTATACACACAAAAGAACATTTTTACAACTTATAATAATTATTAGGAACAAAAGATTTTTTTTAAAGATATAATGATTTATACACACAAAAGAACATTTTTACAACTTATAATAATTATTAGGAACAAAAGAATTTTTTTTTTACAAGTAATAATGATTTATACAACAAAATATTTTTACCCTCACCCTTCGAAATTGTTTGCAACGATATGGAATTTCAAATATTGGAACGTAAAGCGACGACGATCTGAGCGTAGTATGGAATTGTAACGACTAAAAGATCGTTCAATATCTACAGATGTTATGGGTGCCTTGTTGAAAGAAGTTATCTCGTTTGAGGTAAAGGCTAGATGATGTTCAGAGGCGACTTCTGTTCCGCTAAAAATATCAGAAATCTGGCAGATGGTCTCCCCTTTGTTCTTGCTCAGTACTTCTGGCAGTATTGATCTTATCAGATCTCAGGCCTTACTCCCAGGTATTCCTTGAACCTTTTCGATGACCTTTTTAACGTTAGCCATGTTTTCTGTCAGTGGAACATTTTGGGACTCAAATTGGGTAATGGCTTGTGCAAGAAATACACAATTGTTAGAAATGAAGGCTAGGTCGTTCTTTATATTAGGTTTCTCGAATAAAAACTGGGCTTTATTGGCTGTATTTATCGCTACTGCTTTGTCTTCGAGATGTGAAAGGACTTTCTTGATTTTATCGTAGTTCTCGCAGTAAGACTGAGCTGCTTCCAGCCAAGTACCCCATCTTGTCAATATTGGTTCTAGTGGAAGGCAAAAGTCTGGATAGAGATCTTTTAGCACTTGAATGCGACTTGGTGCTTTTATGAAGAACACTTTTATAACCGAGGAGATTAAGGAATCTACGTCACTGAACAAAGATCGGACAGTTTCTGCTACTCGATGCAAGGCATGAGCAATACACGTCACATGAATTATCTTAGGATAAAATACCTGAATAGATTACCCAGCCTTGACCATGCTGGGGGCAGCATCAGAGAGAAACAAAAGAACTTTTTCGTTCAAAACTCCACTGGGCCATAGGATATGCATCGAGGCATCGAAGAATCGTGAAATGGTGGAATTAATCCAAATCACTGTCAAGTTTTCCAATAACTGCGTTGGCAATATACCTGCCCTCAACGTCAGTGGTTAAATCAACTGACACCCAAATCGGTCCATCTTTGATACGTTATCAAATCTTCGTTCTTGTGTATCTTTATATATATCTTCCTGGTAGTTTTTCCGCAGAGTGCTCTCGTCAGGCATTTTTCCCAATGTAGGTCTCTAAGAATCCTTTGAAATGAGGATTAGTAAGTTTGTGGAAAGGGATATCTGCTTTGACCAAAGCTCGACACAGATCTGTACACCGAGTAGACTTACTTGATGATAGAGATATAAGGAAGGCTTAATAGGACGTCCTCTCTTTCTCCCTGTTTTTATTCTCCATCTGCGATCCGGTGGCAGCATGTTGGGTGACTTGGGGACATTGATAGCAAGAAACGCGCTTGTCACAAGCTGTGCAGTACAAAATTTCTCCATCACTTCGAAAAAGTTCTGCTGGAAACTCGCGAAGATATTTAGCAACCAGCTGTCTGATTGAAGCCGATGTTCGTGGCTTTTTCACTCAAAAAAGAATACACTAAGTGACAAATGAAATGAATGACTGGACACTTTAACGAACAAGCTGAAAGAAAAGACAACGATGCTTCACTAACAAGTAGCAGTCACTGTTTAGAAGCATTCTCTGTAAATTACAATAACCATTGTACCCACTGTGATTCACAGCCCTACAGTCTGTGGTTTACAGTTCCTGTCAACCACCACCAAATTATGAAAATATGCCCGAAATAAAAAATATGTGGAAATATGTACTTATTTTTATTAAATATGTTGAAATATGCTTTTATTTTGATCAAATAGGTATAAATATGCAATAACATCCAAATATGTGGAAATATGTGAAATAAAAGTAGGCTCAAACGGCTTAAAAAGTGTCAGTATGAACACTTATAGTCGAAAAACGTCTATAAATTGACTAGAAAAAAATATGTAAATACTTACGAATCTTATTCCTAGCGATACCTAACTACTTTGATTATAATGAAAGTCAATCTCATGCTTGCATTAGTGCAGAGAGTTGAATTCGTAACAAGGCTCGATCCAAATTTATGATCATAATAATGAAATGTATTCTATGAATATAATTTTACTGGTTTTATTGCACCTTAATATAAATACCAAATAATATCTGAGTATAAAGATAACCTATTTGTACATCATTTATGCAATTTAGGCAATTATACTCAGGTAAAGTTTCTTATTGACAAATTAATTTATTTGTTTATACTTTTGTATAGAAGCTTCTTTTTTTACACAGTTTGTTTGTATAGTTATTATCTGGTTAAAATATTTCTTTTCTACCATTTTGGAACAGAAATAATAATGCAGGGCTTAAATTATTTAATTGAATAAAACAAGCAGCAACAATCAGAATAAACACAAGATAAGGTAATTATTTTCCAGATTGTCACTTCTAATTGAGTCACAAGTCTTAACTTTTCATTCATTTCCCCTTTAATATTTTCCAAAAATACCCCTCAATGCCCAAGTTAAAGAAACTTATTTAAAAATTTTGCTACGAATGATTTCAATCCCAGCACCTATTTCATGAAAATAGACAGTTTGCCTTTCTATGGACGTAGTAAAGTGATGGGACCAAAAAGACTTGGAAAGAAATTCTCTCACTACAGGAACACACAAGTTCCTTGGGAAAAGTGTGGGATCAGAATAGTACACATACACAACAGAGAAATGTTTCGAAGAAAGTTGGGGATCTGTCCAATGACAAGAAAAGAAGAGGCAAAATATTTTCCATGGAAGAACGAGCACTGTCTAGGCAAAGTATGAAACAGTTCTGGTGTAGGAAGAGAGAGATAAAGAACTGTAATTGAGAAAAACAATGAAAATTGTGTAATCATAACCCATGGATGGTTGAAAGGGAGGGAAAAAACAAACAAAAAAACAGTTTTATAAACACTTCTGATTATTTATTATTTGTTCAAAATAATGAAAGGATAAAACCCATTACATTTATATAACTTGAATAGATAGCAACCGATCGAGAATAATAAAAGATAAATAACAATAGCCAGACAATACTGACTGTTATAAAATCTCAATGCCATTGAAGAGAACATTTTTTCTATTGTTGTGTATAAACCAAATTAATTATTTTATTTATAATAAATAATTTTAATAAGAATTTATTGCTCAATCACTTGTTATATTTTTTTATGAAAATATATATCATTTATTGATGATATCAAAAAAAAAATTTTAAATATTATATATTTCTTCAAATTTCAGATATGAAAATTTCATTATTTTAACATATTATGAATATACTCCAATCTAAATCAAGTGGATTCTAAATTATTCTGTTAATTTTCAAACTTTTTATATAGTTACTTTTTTTATTATTATTAATTTATCTATAATAATAATAGTAAAAATAATAAAATTACTTTTAAAGGTAAATTCATTTATATTTAACATTTTTTTATTATATGCTTGTATTGGTTAATACTCTTCTTCTTTTTTTTTAAAGATAAACGTTTTCTGGGTCTACTAGCGGATCGAAAAGTACATTTTCTTCTCCAGGTACAAGATTTCTTTTGGGCCATTCCTACTTTATATAATGATTTTTGCGATCTCTGCTATCCCTCTCACACAGAAAACAACAAAATTTTGTATAACCTGCTTGAAGACCTAACAAAAGTTCTAACACTTTGACGCATGTGAGCCTTATTTAGAGCAAATAAATAGAATATATTAATCAAGACAGGTTCATGAAATATCACTTTTCTTTTTTTACAAAATTTAAAATTACAAAAAATCTGAGCCCCATGGACAACGTTGATAGTCATATTCAGAATTACCATAACAAAATACATACGAGACAGCCACATTTACCCATTTAACAAAAATACTGTTGGCGAGTGTAATCGTTTAGTAATCATAAGTATAATAATCATTATTTATGAAATAAAATATATTGAGATTATATAACCAATATTATTTATTAATTTGTATTTTAAAGTTTGCATGAATTTACATTTAGAAAAAATGTTATTTTCTTAAAAATAAAATATATTAAACCTCTTCATGTATAAACTGTGAAATGACTTTGCGTAACTTTTTGAATCATAACTAATGAAACACTTCACTACTGCAAATATTATTGTGATTACTGTTTTCTGAATAAACAATAACTTTGCTTTCTTGCTTTTATCTGTCCATTATTCTTTTATTACTTTTACGAGCACAATATTATCTAAAGGATAGATAAAGTTATCCTTTTAATATTTATTTTATTAATAAAATATTACAAAATCACTTATCGGATTTCTTTTTTTATTAATTAATATTATTATTAGTTAATTTTTTTTAAAATTAAATATTTTTCTTCTTTTTATAAGTGTATGGTTTTTATATACTCATAAATAAAAATATAATAATTAATTATTAACGTCGGCACGAAACGTCGGCACGTAATTAAAATAAGTAACCACTTATTTAATTAATATAAACAAACATTTCTTATCATGTTTATGAAAGAACTTATCTTAATACTCTGTGTTCTTTCTGAAAGTAGAAAAATATTGTCGGATCAAAGGAGATTGTCATAAATACATGCATATATGTTTGTGTATGTATTTCAATTTAGTTAATACAATTTTATATATAGAATTTGTTAATAAATTCATCAAAAATCAAATATTTAACTAATTGAAATTATGGTTTATGAATCACTTTATATTTCTTCTACCAAGCCAAAATACAGATTTAAGTCCTTACTTCGCTAGCATGTCTTGGATCTCTTGGAATGACATTCCAGTTGTATCAGGTACGTAAAAAATTGTTATGATTGAGGACACTAACATAAGAGCTGCAAATCTGAAAAAAAAAAAAAAATATTGATAAGACTTTAATTATAGTTGAATCCCAATCTACAAATTTCCTAAGTTTGTCTCTAATTATTTATATTAATTAAATGTTCTATTGCTGCTGCTAGGGGTAGAAGAAAAAAAATTATAAATTATAAAATTAATAAAAACTGTGCACTAATTGGAATGTGCTAAATCATATAATATATAAAAAGATGACTGTGGTGTCGAAATTCATGTAAAATGTTTATAACAAATCAAAAATAATAATTATGAACTTCTAAACCATTTACTTCTAAACCATAATAATTTTCTTTCTCCCAATTCTCACTTGTTCACTCTCGATCCAATTCTCCCAATCAAAATTAGCAAGAATCAAAGTTTTGAATTCTTTTCATTTGTTTCTTATAATGTGTACTATTAAATGCTTCACCTTGAATAATTTAATAGTACACATTATAATAATAATTATTAGTCATAAAAATCCATTATTTTTTACCTCTCTTTACAACATTATTATCTCCCATACCATTATGTATCATTCATTATATTTACTTGTTGTTTTGTTATAATACAGTTATAAATTTTAATAAATAAATTTAAAAAAAGTTTTATCAAATTGAGTACTTAGTTTGAAAGTTTAGAGTTTATTTATACGAATTTTCTCATAACTAAGATTAGTAGAAATAATTTATTTTGTGGAAAAACCATTATATTCAGAATAAAAAAAAGCTCTAAATAACAAACAATAGGTATCCAATGAAACTAGGAATAACTGCTTCATTTTATTGAATGTCTAATAGGAAGTCTTTTCAAACCAGTTGAATTTTTGAAAAAATAAAAATCAATTGACAAAATATGTGGAAATGAGTTAATTGAAGATTTTGAATTGTATTAGTATTTAATATTTACTTGCATAGGAAATCGAAGTTAATAAAAGTTTGGAAATATTATAAAACTTTTATATTTCATGTTCACGTAGGCTTCCACGGTCCTTGATATTCTTCTTCCGGGATGGACCGTGTCATGTCGGGGTTATTAACCAAGCTATCGCTCATCGTGCTGTGAGCTTCTTCAGGGTTAGTCAGTTAATGAAAAGTGGATGGTTGGTGTCGGTGTATTTATACCTGGGGGGCTTCAATAAGGAAGATGGCTATAAACTTAGCAAAAAGTGGTATCCTGCCATCCAACGCAAGACCTACACATTACCTCACTATCCACATACAGATGAACCCCTTCCACCACCGAACACACACGAACACAACATGACCGGTACATGCCAGCCAATGGGAAGGCCGACTTCGATCGAGACCACATCCCCCAGGTATAAATACACCGACGCCAACCACCCACTCTTCATTAACTGACTAACCCTGAAGAAGCTCACAGCACGATGAGCGAAAGCTTGGTTAATAGCACCGACATGACACGGTCCATTCGGGAAGAAGAATATAAGAAGAATTTATATTTCATGTTAATGAATTTAAATACTTAATACATTCATTATAATTTTTTTAATTAATTCATATTTAAAAATAAAGCTATATTTGAACAAATAAGACAATAAATTTCCAAACTTTCCAAAACCATTTCTTAATGGTAATCTATCAGTTGCTGAGTGAGTTCTTGTTAACTTAATTTCGGAAATTTAAAAGTTGAACATTCACAATTTCCAGCCTAAATCATCTACAAAATATTTGTTTTCTACATTCATATGAATAAATTACTTTAAAATCTTACCCAAAAAATGAGGTCGAGTGACCAAATTGATCAGAAACAATAGCGAAGCATCCAATGCAACCAAAACCTAATAAGGAGCTTATGAAGCCGGAAACGCCTGTGCCAGTGGCTTTTATTGCTTGAGGAAAAAGTTCAGTTACAATATGCCAAATAAGAGGTCCAACTCCTGCAATAAATATGTTATATATTTTATAATAACATTAAAATGTTATACATTCAAGATTATATATTATATTATATTATATTGCCAAAAAATGGACACTGCATATCGATTCATCATAAATATTTATAACAAAAATGTATGCCCAACAAGGACTTAAAACTAAGATATTACAATAGTCATAAAACCAGAATGCCTCTTTGGATCCTTCAAAAACATTCAGAAAATATAGTCTTAATATTAATAAAGATTTAAAACTATTTCATTGTGTTAATTTATTCCAAATAACTGAGCAGCCTCACTTCAGTGTAAAACTATTTCTATAATAATATAAATGAAATTATAAATTATTTCTTGCAAAACAAAAAATCATAAGAAAACTTTTAGGCCCCAAATTGGTAGCAAACATGGAATCAAACAATACTCTGATATTCACAGCATTATCAGGATAGGTATATTAAGATATTATGGACATACAAAAGGATGATCTCGTGCAGACTTACCAAACAAATATGAGAATATCTTGAATGATAATAGTTGACCTTGATAATATATGTGGAAGAAAATGGTCCAGATAGAGGTCAATAAATAACCAATATTTACACAAATATGAGAGGAAAAAAAAAGGAGTCAATCAAAAACAGATACAATGAAATGGATTGACAAAATAAAAAAAGATCTGACGAGAATGTCTGAAATTACATCAGTGGATATCCAAAACCAGGTAATCTGCAGATTCAAAATGGATAAGTGGCAAGTTGGCCAAGAGTAGAAACCAAAGAAGACCGGGACAACACGGTTTCAAGGGAGAAAAAAGTCCTTAGTAAAATAATGAAAGAAGTATAGGCACAAAGATAGGCAAATGAAGACCTCTAAGTACTTTGCATAGTCTTAAAGGGCGCATTCCCAAATAATATTAATAATTTGACCTTTACATATGCCTTAGGATATTTTTAAAATTAATCAATTTTATAACAAAATTGACAATTAGCAAAACAAGGTTAACTTCAAATAACTTACAAATATTCAAAATATATTACTATAATCTATTTCAAAGCAAGAAAAAGAACCGTAAATATTAAAAAAAAAATTGTATAATAGATGTATTGCAAAGGCTACTACTTAAAGCGACTTACCGATGCCTATAAATAGGTTATCAAGTACAAGGGCTACTACTGATAAGTAACTGTAATCATATAAATCAACTCCATTGTTGACGAGGTAAAAATAAAGGCCAAGGAGTCCCTGAAAATGAATAAACATAGTGTGGAATGAAATTTGTGCATTATTTCCAAAAGAATCTAGAAGTTTGAAAATTTTATAACAACATTTTATCATTAATTTTCTTTAAATGAATACTATAGAGGTTTGTTTGTTGTTGCTTAGAGGCGTAAAACCCTAGGGTCATCAACGCCTGTAGATTTTTGATTTTTATAATTATTTATCTTTAAAAAAAAATATATATATATATATATATATATATATATATATATATATATATATATATTCAGATTACACACATACTAACAAATAATATATCTACACTAAGGAAATAAAACAATCGGAAAAAACAACAAATGCATCTATAGCAGGGACAATGGATGATCAAATATTGGTTGTTAATTTACAGTTTGTAATGAATTTAACCACTTTGTCGATTTCAGATTTGCTGTCACTAAGTGCTTCTCTAACATCCGGTGGTATTTTAACCTGATTTAGTATTTTTTTATAGGAGTAGCATTCCTCAAATATATGTCTGATACTAAGATTTTTATTACACCTAAGGAATATCAGAGGTGCATCCCTTGTAATGAGATGTGCGTGGGTAAGCCGGGTGTGTCCTATTCTAAGGCGAGCAATATCCACCTGCGATTAGATGTAGCCCAAGGCCCAATCAAGTCAAAACGTTGCCACAAAATAAGATTATTCGTTCTCATTTCTGTTAAAATGATTGAACGCACCTCTGGTCCATTTTAAAAATTAATTAAATAGAAGAAAAATACTGCCTTTCTAAATCTGTGATAGAATCTAGGCGAGCAGTTTAGATAGATCATAAATTGAATAACTTTGACTATTGCAGCGTGGTATATGGAGGCCTTTCTAAAATGTTAGAAGACAGACTAAAGAGAATAATGAATTGCTCTCTAATATTTGTGCTTGGTACTTCGAGGGGATCGTGCGTGTCCCACCTTTATGGTGAGTTAAAGTGGCTGTTCACTCCCTTTCGAAGACAATATTTCCTTTGTTCATTCTTATACCAATCCATTTAATCTCAACACCCTTCATATATCTACAGTCTCCTCCACTTCAAATCCTCAGATCAACACCATAAAACAAGATCCCATCTTTCCCATCTCTATATACGTTCACACAGAACTAAAGCATTCGAACGTTCCTTTCTCGCCCGCTCCACCACAGTGTGGAACTCAATCCCTCCTAATATCCGCCATAGTCCCTCTCTATCGTCATTTAAATCCTTGCTTTTCCTACACTTCCTAGCTTCCCAAAAAGATGCTCTCTAAGCAGATCAGTCATTTGCTTAGAATGTAATGTATAGAATAATTCATTGTGTTATTTAGTTGTTTTAATTTTGTTTTTTAAGAAGCTGTACATCATGTAAAGAAATTATTGGATGCTAGCTAATGCATTTAACAAAAGCTATGGATTTATCTAGTCTCTTTAATTGCTTAATTCCTTGTCAAGATCTGTACTGTTTATTTACTTATTATTACTTTTGTTTAAATAATTTTTTTAAATTGTTTTCTGTCACTTTTTACACGCTTTATGATTTGTAACATTTAGCTTTCTGGGCAGATAAATATTATGTTTCTTTTTCTCTTCATGTTTGTTATTCTAAAGGGACTTAGAATAAAGTTATTTTTCTTTTCTATTGAAGAAACCAAAGACTAGTTTTTTTCCATTTCGTTGGTACTTTTAATTAATAGAATATCCCAGAATCTTGACATTTGAATTAAGTGCTTATTTCAGATATATAAATATAATAAAGATAATTTCATTTTAAAAGGCCACCCTGAAGAATAAAAACACCTTTAGTTAAGATTGTGATCATCCGTGGCTTCTTATTGGTTATAATTCAGTAATAGAGAACACTTTGACTAATTTCCAAAGTAAAATGCTCTCCTTCTTTCCAAAAGATTTAATATTTGTTTTATACTCACTGAATTTTTGTAAGGAACTGGGTAGCTTGGTTTGGATTTTTGAAATTATTGATTCAATTTTCAGCTTTATACGGTTGGTAGTATTGACTAATCATAAATTTTTGCAGAGATGATGTGCTTTAAAATTGGAAAAGAAAGTTAGATTATCTGTCTGGCTCATCACCTCATAATTATATAAATTTTTAGATTATCATCTAAAAAGTACTGGGAATCATCTGGTTTCGTCCATATTCAAATATATATCATCGAATATCATGAGAAGCAATTTAACCCAGAATATGATTTATTAATTGATTAATTGATCCGGGATTGATTTTAAAAGGTATTATGTGGCTAGGCTTTCTGCTACTGTATCCAATGCCCTTGGAGGAATAAACAGTCGGTAAATAATGTAGAGATTAACTTTCTAATATTTTAAATTTTTTTTTTATATCAAAGGAAATCCTTTTTTCTATAAACATTTCTGGAATATAATCCAGTCATGAATATTTTGGATCCCTGGACACTGTAATTTTCGAGGAAATGAGAGGGCCAACATATGCAAAGAAAGGAGCAGGAATTGCTCCAATAGGAACAGAACCATGGTTCGGGGTTCCCCTCTCTCTGGCTAGGGATACAGCCAACAAAGTAGCCAAGAGGAAGATTAAAACACGTTGGGATAGGGCCAAGGCACACCAAACTTTTTATAAAGGATCCCAATGACAAACTTTCTGAGAAAATCAAGAAAGAGCCCCCTCGCATGTCGAGAACCGACCTCAAAAGTAAGCTATTGCTGGGCATTGTAAACTCAGGAAGCATATGCACCGCCTGGGCCTCGAAAAAGAACCCCGGTGCAGATGGTGTACGGAAGACGACGAAACCCACTGGCGTGTTCTCTTTGAATGCAAAGCACAAAGTCGAAAGAGAACATTTGCCTTGGTCCTAGAGGACACAAGGAACTTCAAGAACTGAGATTTAGAGATTACCTACAATGGCCCTCTTAAGGCCGAGGTGCATGGTAAAAGAAGAGTCATATTACTAACAATAATAAAATGAATTCATCCAGTGAATTTTTATCTTCACCAAAAAATGGTGGTTTTTGTTCAGGGTGGGAATTTATGTTAAATGTTGGCAACATTACCTTTTTAAAACACCCAGACCCCCCCCCCCTTTAAAATACCCTTCTTGGACTATTATGGCACTGATTTAGTTTCTTTCTTTCTTTTAGCCTCCTTTTTGAGAACTATTACAAATAGAATCTAAAAATGATTGATATTTTTAAAAATAACCATTTACTCACTGTGAATAATGCACAGCCAAATCCTGATATTAATAATGCTGTTTTCAACTTTATGTATTCGTTTACTAAAATAACTGACATAAAACCGAATAAATTGGTAGTTAAATATATTATTGGCACGATAGCTGCAGAGAAGTTCAACTTCGCATGTTCAAATATTGGTTGACAATACGCATTGATAGGATTTGCACATGCAAATTGCTGCATAACCACTAAAAAAATGCTGATACCAGTGGCCTTTAAGACAATTGGTGACTTCACTGCTGCCTGCAAACTCATTGCAGTCTTTTTATCCTGAATTATTGTATTCTGAAATCGAAAAAAGATATATTAATTTTTTTTTTACATGAATTGAAAAGAAAAATACATTTTTTTTTGTAAAATACAATTTCCTATGGTTAAAATAAAACATTGATTTAAGGTTATTTAGTCTGGCTATGCTTACAAAAAAAAAAAAAAAATGAAGGAAGAATTATGGAGAGAATGGAAGAAGAGTTAAAATGGGAAGCCCCCACTTTACCCTGTCTGATATAAATAAATTTTCTAAACCTCCGAAAGTTTTCCTCAATTATCTGCTGAAGAAACTTCTCCTTGGTATGAAAATAATTCTTGTGGATCTCATCATCATTGGCGTAGGGTGTTGGCGGGCCCATCGCCCAGTCATCTGACTGTAAATTAGCCATTGGTCATTTAGGTTGGGGGAAACCCTGTACCGGGGGGGTATAGCCCGGTCTCCCTTTTTCCTGAGGGGACAGTAAAATTCAGGAGACCAGTTGTCCCAAGGATACGGGGTCTCTATCACTGGGCTAATAACCCGCATGGTAGAAAATCTATTCAAAGTACACAAAATAGCCTCAAGGCTCTAGCCTAGACGCTAGAAATGGCATAAGAGGAAGTAAAAGAAGAAGATATCATCACAGCCATTACCCTTTGAATGGATTGCAGGTGCTACCACCACATGCTACTACCACTCATGGAAAATTGGGGTAATATCCTGATCAAGTCTTAATACCTTTGCTAGAAAACATCCAGGCACTGTGAGAAATTGTGGAACCTTGTGGTCCAGGATGACACATTTTCCTTTAGGAATTGAATGATGGATACATGTTTTTCTAGGACACCTGCAGTTAGCCGCAGTCCTACATGGTGTCCATTTTGAATATCTCATTCCATTTATTGGTATTTTCAACAACCTCATCCATACATTCTTCGAAAGTCTCATTAAGCATTTCCTGTTGCATTCATAAAAAGACAGCATCCCTTCATGTGAACCTGATTTAATTCTCTGGTGACTCAAAGCAGAGTCATCATCTTGAGTCATTGTACCTGAAGGGTAAAGCAGACATTATGATACATTAGAATACTCTACAGCTTTATAAATAGTGACTATAACAGTACCTGAAGCCTCAGAATGCATACCCACAAGGCTCAGGCCATTTAATGCTTGGAGAACACTATCTTTCGAGTATTCCAATAGAGGCCAGTACCTAAAACTTCACTTGGACATATCCTCTGGTCTTCTATGTCTATGACAATGGAGCATTCTATGTACCCGATCAGTCTTGTCTCTATTGGGGATAGCTTGTGTTTTGGCAGCAATCATTTTCATCTTGCCACACACCATCTTACCGATAGATTGGAAACTCATTCAGATTCTGTTACTTCAGCCATGCTGTTAGAGGCTCTGCAAGTCCACAGTAAGAAGGACCTGGATTACAGCTTGTAATACTTATCCTTTTATTTTGCATGGGCAGGTATCTGGTGGCAAGGTGAGACCTGATCTTTTCTGATCATAAAAATATTTGAAAAAGAAATACTGAAAAATAAAAAGTAATTGCCGTGCATTAGTAGGTATCTTCGAAAGAGTGGAGGTGACTGGCCCCTTATGACTCAGTCGACTGCTGCCTGTCTGAAAAATCGCTTACTCTACTTAATTATACCTATTTATTTTTAACTTGATAACATTCTAGAGCAGGGATCATTTGTGGCAAAGTGGTTAGCATAAGAATCTACTATCTCCAAGATCACGGATTCTCAGCCTAGCAGGTAGCCTTAGGATTTTTAAAGCGGGTAAAAAATCATTAGTTGTGCTGTCTTTTGGAGGGGTCATAAATGACGATTCTAAGCCTATGCGGTGTTGGGTACTCAAAACGATCCCTATCCTAATTATACCTGGATAGGCAAAATTTAGGACTCTCACTGTTGCATTGTCCGATTAGCCATTGCTTTACAAAAATACATTGAATGAATAAACAAATAACTACATTCTAGAGATATTTTTTTTGTAGACCATTGCATTTTTAACTTGCATTAGATGGAAAAATATTAATTACCTCAATATCTTCTAACTCTTTCTCTAGTTTCTCTTTAGTGGCATATCCTCTCACCATCTGAAGGGAATCCGAAGCTTCTTTCCGTTTTCCTTTTGTAATAAAATAATAAGGAGATTCCGGAAGAAAGTATATTATTATCAAACACATTACAGCTAGAAATAACCCATAGACTGATACTGCATAGTAATCAACAAAAGGTCCAATGCAGTCTATCAACAGTGTTCCCATTGCTATAAACATGTAACTTAGTGATCCCAAGCGACCTCGTATATCAGTCTGAAAAAAGAGAATTATTCTTATTACTTTGAACATTATTTTTTCTATTTTTTATTTTCAATTAAGTTTAGTTTAGAAACTTACTGTAGCCATTTCGGAAACGTAAATGGGGACCCCTGCACAAGCTCCTCCGACTCCTATCCCTCCGACAAGCCTTGCAGTATAAATAAGGTAAATGTTTTTTGATAATAGGAGCATTATCCAAGAAATGACAAAGAATGACCACAGGACGTATATCATTCCTTTTCTGCCTATCGTGTCCAAGCAAAAGGTTATAATGAAAGGTCCTGGTGCTGCTCCTAGGGAGTAAAGAGAACCAACCAGCGATGCTTCGATTGACGACGTGAGGTTCAGTTGTGGTATCATTGGGGAAGACCATCCCATCACTGCTCCAGTTGAAAATTGAATTGTGCTAACTGTAAAGAAATCAACATCCATGGTATTAATGCAAATATTATTACAGGATAACTTTTCATTCTTAACTTTTAAGTCTCAAGGTAGTATCCTTGGCCCAATCCTTTATACAGTTTATACAGCTGACATCCCAACTCATCCTAATACTATCCTTACCACGTATGCTGATGATGCATGTGTATTATCTGTCGACAACAATCCAATTATTGCATCCCAAAGCCTCCAATCCCATATCACTGATCTTGAAGAATGGTGTCAAAACTGGAGAATTAAAATAAACTCTCAAAAATCGCATCAAATCACTTTTACCTTACGTCGTAAACCAATGACTTCCTGCCCTTCAGTATCCTTTAATAATATCCCACTGGTGCCTGTAGAACAGATCCGATACTTAGGGTTGCATCTTGACAAACGATTAACCTGGAATCCTCATACTAGACTGAAAAGACAAGAAACCGCTCGACGTTTCAGGCTACTTCAACACTTACTAGACAAACGCTCTAAGCTCCCAATTTATTACAAAAGACTCATCTACATGACCATCATACGACCTATTTGGACCTACGGAGTAGAGCTTTGGGGCTCCAGTAAGCCATCGAATTCCTCTCGTATCCAATCCCTACAATCCAAAATCCTTCGTAAAATCCTTAATGCTCCTTATTTTGTTAAGAATAAAATCATCCATAACGACCTTAATGTCCCATTTGTTGCTGATTTGGCCCGAACCCGCTATCTATCCTTTCATAACAAACTTCATTTCCACTCAAACCCTCTGGTTTTAAACCTAGCTTCCTCTTCAATTCCCGATAATCCTCCGAGGCGTCTGAAAAGAAGATGGCCCCGTGACTTCTTAGTTGAACTTATGATTTGAGTACTGCCAGTGGGTAGTTTCTCTACTTGTCATTTTCACATGTCATTATGTATCGCTTAGCACATTTACTAGATGTATTTTTATTATACAGTTGTAAATATCAATAAATAAATTAAAAAAAACAAAAAAACTTTTAAGTAGGGAAGTTTTCATAGAGAAAAGTTGCATGTTGAAGCCCACTAATGATAGCTAGGCAGTTTAGGTATGTCCGGAGCTAGATTAGATTATAGAAGGAATGGATTAAATTAGACTGCAATCAGCCACCAGTCCTCCTGGTTGGGGTAACAATCACTCTGACGCCCATAGAGTACACTATTCAATAGCAAACTACACCCAAACCCCACTCGCAGATGAAGGTCAACTTCAGTACACACCCTTCAATTTTTCCCAACGCATCAACCCGTCACTGCCGAAACCCGTATGCCAGCAATGGCAGGTAGGGTGGAAAAAAAAAAAAAAAAAAAAAAAAAAAAAAAAAAAAAAAAAGTACACACCCTAGGTACTAGGTAGGGTGGGGGAGCAAGTCTGAAGACCCGAATTTAATACATTTATTTTTTAAAATATTCAAAAGTACTTAAAAGAGATCTAGTCTTTCAAGGATCATTGTTTGGTTTTAATGTAATATTATCTTGACCATGGAGGATAGATGATCCCCTAGTGTTTTTATAGGAAAATTTTAAAATGAATGTGACTTTGAGGTACCTATACGTAAATAATTACTAGTTATTTTGGACACTTTATTGCATTTATTAAATTATGTATTTTAGTATAGTTATTATTATTTTTCCACAGAATTTTTAGACTTAAAACAGTTATAAAGTTATATAAATGATTTGTACTGATGCAGAAAACTAAATGTAAAAGATTGAAAATGACAGAGTGTTGTCGAAACGTCTCAAATGATCAATAAGGATTAAGAATTTATAATGACTGGAAAATGGTTTTCTCTTTCCCAATATAAATTCTTGTTTATAGTTTATAATAAAAAAAAAATACAAATGTTTAATAGAACCAAAATGTATGTCAAACTATTATGGAGATATATTATGGTAAATACAAAAAGATTCATTCAATAATTGTTTAACTATTATTTTACTATAATAATAAGAATAAAAATAACAACTATAATATATACTTATTTATTATATATTTAGATATAATAAATAACTATTATTTAGCATAGTTCACTAAAAACCTGTTATTCCCCCTCTTTTAGGGCACTAATATGCGAACAATAATGTATTGAAATGTAGCCAGAAGATAATTAAGCTATTATTTACTGAATCTCAAGAGCTGTTCGGTTGAAATGTTGGTTCCTAATAAATATTTGTTTACCATTTAAGAATTTATTTTGACCTCCACAAGGGCCATTTTTTTCTCCATAACATCATTCATGTGGTATTTAAGTTATTCCTAACTTTTTTTTTTTTTTTCCCTCCCCCATCTTTATTGTCCACCACTCAGATACCCGATACTTATGTATTTTTACTTTAATATTTACCCATTTTAATTTTTAATTTTTATCTTTATTAGCTTATTCTTTAATTTTAAGAAAAGCCATTCTATTCCTTACCTATATATATAATGCTGTACTCCGCTCCACATATTTTCCTGACCTCTGAAAATTATCCATTGTAAAAATGATACCCAAACCTAAAAAAAAACCAGAATACCCCTCCTCTTACCTTCCTATCTCTCTTCTACCTTGCATGGGTAAAATCCTAGAAAAACTCATCCTCAAACGATTGTACCCCATCCTTGATGCAAATCACATAATACCAGATCACCAGTTTGGATTCTGAGCATCCCACTCCACTATTCAGCAATGTCATCGTGTGGTGGATGTAGTCTCATGTGCATTAGAACGTGGACTATATTGTTCGGGCGCCTTTCTTGACGTGGAACAGGCTTTCGACCGAGTCTGGCATCCGGGATTCCTATATAAACTCCATAAATTTCTAACGCCTACCTACTTTCTCGTCCTTCAGTCCTATCTCACAAACAGAACTTTCCAAGTAAACCATAATAATGTCTATTCATCCCTCTTTTCCCAATCTGCAGGTGTTCCACAAGGTAATATCCTTGGCCCAATCCTTTATACAGTTTATACAGCTGACAACCCAACTCATCCTAATACTATCCTTACCACGTATGCTGATGATACATGTTTATTATCAGTCAACACCAATCCAGTTATTGTATCCCAAAGCCTCCAATCTCGTATCACTGATCTTGAAGAATGGTGTCAAAATTGGAGAATTAAAATAAATTCTCAAAAATCCCATCAAATCACTTTTACCTTACGTCGTAAACCAATGACTTCCTGCCCTTCAGTATCCTTTAATAATATCCCACTTGTGCCTGTAGAACATATCCGATACTTTGGGTTGCATCTCGACAAACGATTAACGTTGAATCCTCATACGAGACTGAAAAGACAAGAAACCGCTCGACGTTTCAGGCTACTTCAACACTTACTAGACAAACGCTCTAAGCTCCCAATTAACTACAAAAGACTCATATAAATGACCATTATACGACCTATTTAGACTTACGGATTAGAGCTTTGGGGCTCCACTAAGCCATCGAATTCCTCTCGTATCCAATCCCTACAATCCAAAATCCTTCGTAAAATCATCAATGCTCCTTATTTTGTTAAGAATAAAGTCATGGATAATGACCTTAATGTCCCATTTGTTGCTGATTTGGCCCAAACCCGCTATCTATCCTTTCATAACAAACTTCATTTCCACTCAAACCCTCTAGTTTCAAACCTAGCTTCCTCTTCAATTCCCGATAATCCTCCGAGGCGTCTGAAAAGAAGATGGCCTAGTGACCTTCTTAGTTGAACATGCGATTTGAGTACTACCAGTGGGTAGTTTCTCTACTTGTCATTATTGTATATTATTGTAATATAGTTGTAAATATCAATAAATAAATAATAATACAATTTTTTTAACACTTTCTGTTTTATTCTTATTTTATTCTTTAGTATGTATTTTACTACCTTCCTCTCACTTGGGTATTAATACTATACACTCATACATTTTAACCTTTATATTTACCATGCTTAGCAATTTTTTACTATTTTTTAATTTTCAATTGTCTGTATTTTTCATATTTAGCCCTGAAGACGACCTGCAAAGTAGGTCGAAACGTTGGCTACTAAATAAACAATTCTCCACATCTAAGAGAAATTTATTGACCTCTACCCAGACCATTTTCTTCCACATATATTCCTAATATTGTTTTAAAACTTTAATCATCAACAAGATTTTTAAAAATTATTTTGTGCATTATTCTGTGGTGCAATGGGCCTGATCCAGAGATGTAAGACCAGAATCCAAGGAATAATGGTGTATCAAAGGGAAAAGCTTCCCAAAAGCTTTGAAACCGCTTTCTTAAAATTTTTAGGCAATTTTTAAATTTTTCGAATACAATTTGTGAATTTACAAGAAGTTTTTTCTTATTGCTCAAACTTACCCCCAGTCACAATTAGGTAAACCCTGAACAGCGAAGGCTTATCTTCGCAAGCTGACATTGTGCTGATGCTGGATTCGGAATTATTCATCTTTCTTTCTTCCATCATAATGATAACCTCTCTTACTGATTCATCATGTTAGTTCCTACAAGGAAAAAAATGTATTCTTAATAATGAAAAAATAATGTTATTTATCTATTAAACTTAACTAATAACTTTAAATGGACCTACACGAAGAGCTTAAAAGACTAAGATGATCGGAGCATGTGGAGAAGATGGACCCATCGAGAACTCCAAGAAAGATGATGTATGGGATACCGAATGATGGTTCAAGATTTAGAAGGAGGCCCCTTTATTAAGATTAAGAGTCTCAGGTGGCTCGACGATGTGAATGGTGACCTGAAGGTGATCTGTATAAACCGCTGGAGGCGCCTTGCGGCGGACAGAGGCGAATGGCGGAAGAAATTAGCAGAGGCCAAGGTTCTACAAGGACTGTAGAGCCCAGTAATAAAAAAATAATTTTAAATATCTATTTGTTTAAATAGCAATATTAAATATAATAATATTAATGATATATTAAATATCAATGATTTTGATATCATATCAATAATATTGATATCATTGTTTAATTACATGATCATTGATCGATTGATCATATTTATATAAATATCAATGATATATTAAATATAGTAATATTATTATTTATACTGATCATATTAACTATTTCTTAATGAAAATAGTTTACGAGCTGGGTAGCTTAGTGTGTAGAGTGCTGATATGTCTTGCTGAAGGTCCCGGGTTCAAATCCAGCTGTGCCAGATAAATTTATTTAACCTATTAACAGTCACTGATGGACTCTGTTGGATTTACAGACCCTCCTGGGCCTCATCCAGCCTCTATAAAGTGTACCCTTGATTGGGGGAGAATCTGGCGATTGATAGTGATTAGGAACAATACTGTCTTTACCACATATTGAAATGGATTATAGAGAATATTAGTCTTATCTGTTCATTATCCCTAGAAAAATTATAATATCAATACTCATGGAAAAGAAATAGCAACTACTCAGGGGGAAAAACCTGATGGTTGATCATGATCTTTGACAAATCACCTTTCTGCATAACCGTTGTCCTTGAAACAGTACAGTGTTTACTGTCTATTGAACCCAGGACCCTTCATGGGTTGTAGTGGTACAGGTTATGCTAGGAGATGATAATAGTCTATCAAGACCTTCAAGTAAAGTAATATTTACTTTAATGATATAATTATCCAAAAGAAAGGTTACTTTGGAGCTAGCCGTTTTTGAGTTTTGACATCCGAATGTTTGAAGATGCTAACCTCTCAATCTTTGCTTTCTAACGGTTACCTTGAAGTTCTCAATTTTAACATTCTATAGTCGCCTTTAAAGGCCACTTTGACATTTACCAGACAAAGAAGAGTACAATTAAAAGGAAATTTTTAGAGGCTTTGTTCATAAATGGCAAACTGAAGAATACAATAAATGATACAAAAGAGGCAGGCGAAATTAGTAAAATGTATTCTTCCATTACTTTAAATTTTTTTTTTTTTTAATTATTTTATTGAATTGTACAACTGTAATATATACATCTAGTACAAGGGCTGTATGAATAAATACATGAAAGGACGTGTAGAGGCACTACCCATTGGCAGCACTCTAATTACATTTCTATTATAGAAGGTCTCGAGGCCATCTTCTCTTCAGACGCCTAGGAGGATTGTCCGGGATGGAATTGGAACCAAGGATGGAAACTAGTGGGTTTGGATGGGCCTGGAGTTTATTATGTAATGATAGGTATCTGGAATGGGCTAAATCGGTAACATATGGAACGTTCAGGTCATTATGGATGGTTTTATTTGTGACAAAATAAGGAGCGTTTAGGATTTTGCGAAGGATTTTGGATTGCAAAGATTGAATACGAGAGGAATTTGATGGTTTGGTGGAGCCCCATAGTTCAATTCCGTAAGTCCATATAGGTCTTATAACAGTAACATAAATAAGTATTTTGTAATTGATCTGAAGCTTTGAGCGTTTGTCTAGTATGTGTTGAAGCAGTCGGAAGCGTCTAGCTGTTTCTTGTCTTTTCAGTCTTGTGTGAGGGTTCCAAGTAAGACGTTTATCTAAGTTGAGTCCTAGGTAGCGGATCTGTTCAACAGGGATAAGTGGAGTACTATTAAAGGATACAGTAGGACAGGAAGTCATGGGTTTTCGGCGAAGGGTAAAGGTAATTTGATGGGACTTTTTGGAATTGATTTTAATTCTCCAATTCCGACACCATTCTTTGTGGCTTGATGAGTGTGATTGAAGGGATTGGGATGCAATATATGGGTCGTTATTAACTGATAACACACATGTGTCATCAGCATAGGTGGAGATGAAGGTGTTAGGATGGGTTGGGATGTCAGCTGTATATACTGTGTAGAGGATAGGACCGAGGATGCTACCTTGAGGAACACCAGCAGACTGGGAATAGAGAGGAGAGTAGGAACCATTATGATTTACTTTAAATGTTCTGCCAGTTAGAAAGGAGCGAATGATCAAAAAGTATGTAGGAGGAAGGAATTGTCGGATTTTGTAAAGTAGACCTGGGTGCCAGACTCGATCAAAAGCCTGTTCTACATCGAGAAAGGCTCCCGTGCAGTACAATCTACGCTCCAATGCAGAGGAGACAACATCCACCACACGATGGCATTGCTGGATAGTGGAGTGGGATGTTCGGAAACCAAACTGGTGGTCTGGGATTATGTGGTTACTATCTAGGATGGGATAGAGACGTTTTAGTATGAGCTTTTCGAGGATCTTGCCCATTATGGGTAAGAGGGAGATAGGACGATAGGAGGATGGAAGTTCTGTAGGCTTTTTGGATTTTGGGATCATTTTTACTATAGATAGTTTCCATGTATCGGGAAAATAGGTAGAACGGATTACAGAATTATATATGTATGTGAGGAATAGGATAGCTTTTCGAGGAAGGGATTTTAGGATGTGAGCTGTAATTAGGTCATGTCCAGGAGCTTTAGGGGAAGGCAAACTATGAATAACATTGGATATTTCTGACGGATGAAAAGCCTTAGGTGGGAGACTCATTTTGAGTGGGATATCCAGTTCTGCTTCAAAACACTCAATGTGAATAGGGTTGAGGATATCAGGGTGTGGATTAAAGATTTTGATGAGGTGTTGGGCGTATATGTGAGATTTTTCTTCGTCAGATCTGGACCAAGTTTGATTTTCAGTAAGGAGAGGATGATTAAAATCTTTGAATTTAAGGATCTTTTTGGTGGTCGTCCATAGTGATTTGTTAGTAGTCGTAAGATTTTCAGTCAAACTAAGCAAATTTTGGATTTTGTAGTTTCTAATCTCCGTTTTCAGTTTGTTAGTCAGTTGGGTGTAATACGTTTTATCTGATGGGTAACGAGTCCTGTGCCACTTCGATCTTGCTCTGCGTTTTTCGCTTAGCAAGCTGCTAAGGTGCTGTGGCAGGTTAGTCTGTTGTGTGATATTATTTCTGTTCTTTAAATTAAATTAAAAAAAAAAAAAAAAAAAAAAAAAAGCAATAGAACAGAAGATGCCTTCATGCTCTATAAACAAATCAGATAGAGTAAAATAACCTGACCCTATTACCTACTAATAGGCCTTTAATGTCAGATACTCGTTTAAATCCCCATCCTAATTAAACCTGGATAGGCAAAATTTAGAGCTCTTAATGTAGCCTCGTCCGATTAGCCATGGCAGCAAAAAGTGATGTTAAATGGACAAATTACGAGGTCAACTTCTCTACGACAAACCAAAGACTTGGAATCGGTGACAAATCAGTCTTGATCCATTGACTAAGACAGATGTAAAGGAAGTATATATATATATTATATATATATATATATATAATGCTCCTTCAATAGAACAATGACCTAACTCAAAAATTGGCGATTTTTAATTAAGCCTTCAGTAGCAATTGCATTTGTTGAAGCTTTTTAGTCCAGGGACGACAGATCTGATATTCCATTTCCAAAATGTTTTTTTATCATTATTAATAAAGTCAAATGACATAAGTTAAAATCAAGAAAGTTTCAAGCTTTTAAAAATCTTCTAATGGTTAATAACAGAATTTCAATACCATCATTACAATAGAAATGGTTTGCTTTGCTAAAACCTAAATTTGGTATTTGTCTAATATAGGGGCCCCACGATAATAGAGGGTCGGGGTATAGCAATCTTGCAATCTTGTATCATTTGTTATTGTTTGTATGCGAGTATGTTTACCGGGATTTTTGGATTGCTTGTTCTTAAATATGATGCAAATGCGGCGTCTTCCTAAAACTGAGATCGAAGCAGTTGACTTTTTACAAGAAAAAGGGATATTGCCTCGAAAGAAGCGTTGTCAGCAGGGCCACAATATGAAATTGTTTAGAAATAAAATGATTTGGAGGTGTCAATTTAGAAGTTGCAGAAGTAGGTGTGGTTTGAGAAGTGGAACTTGTTTTGATTCAACAAGACTGCCATTATTGTCATTCGCTTTATTTATTTCTGGTGCCAAGAAATGGCGGGGAAAGGACCTAAGTAATGAAATGTTATATCCGTCAATTTGGCTGTAGATTACTACTAACTTACTTTTGCATTATTCTGTTAAATATCATTATGTTCCAGTTTTTAAAAAATTATTATGTTATTAATTGTATAATTTGTTATTGTACTTTATGTTGTATCGTTCGTTCCTATTATTTTCATTACTATTATATTGTGTTATTATTAAATTCTTATTATTATATTAAAATGGTCCTTTTATTGTTATTACTATTATATTATTGCTTTATTATTAGTTATTTGAAGGATATAAAATCATTTTCACATGTTATACGTTTGTGATATATGTAGTTGCGTCAATACTCCTAAACAGCGGCGCTAGCGTCCGGATCTAAGGTTCAGCAAGCTTATCAGTGGGGCCCCTCTAATGTACAAGTACCCCAAATTTTTATGTTTTTAACTTACATGGAGCTTTCAAATACCTCCATTAAAAAATTAAGTTTTTT
Organism: Troilus luridus; assembly: GCA_964056705.1. NCBI lineage: Eukaryota > Metazoa > Arthropoda > Insecta > Hemiptera > Pentatomidae > Troilus > Troilus luridus. The sequence continues at coordinate 100,998,345 of OZ057416.1, read as the reverse complement.
GAATTATGACATTGTTCTTTTGAAGCAGCGATATATAATTTTACATTTTCATGAAAACGGCTGAGGGAGGAACAAACTAATCTAGTTGATCATAATAAATGTCAAGAGTTTTTCTCGGTCTAGATTTCCACCTCCGGTCAGTGGCCTCCAGAAGGTTGTCATGTTCATTTACCTGGGTGGATCTCTAGAGGCCAGCGGCTAAGTACCAAGAAAGGCCTTTTGGTCGCAATAAATTGAAGAGAGCTGCATTTTTGATATGTTGTAAGGGCATCTCTGAGTAGTGTAAATCCGAGTTTTCAACCGAAAAAACGAACGGGAAATCTATTGGTAGCCGAAAAACCTTTGGAGACTAGGTGGCTCCTCTCTACATAGTAGTACCTACTAGTACTACCATTATTTTTTGTATGGGCAATCTACAAGTAAATATTTATACTTCACAATAAACAAGCATAAATATTTAACAAGTATAAAAAACAACCTTCGGCCGATGTTCCTCACGAAAGTCGACCAAGACTTAAAATTTGAACTTTTTGATGGATTCTGAGTTAATTTTTTGCGATCTTCAAACACTGACCTCTGGTCTATCTAGCTTCTGTCCACATATACCACAGTGTTTCATGTTTCATCGACCCTACTATATATATATATATATATATATATATTATATAAAATTGTCTTGTCACAGTTTTTGTAACAAAACCCCTCCGAAACGACTCGACCGATTCTTATGAACTTTTGTGTGTATATTCAGTAAGTCTGAGAATCGGACGTTAACTATTTTTTATACCCCTAAGTGATATGGGTCTGCCATTATTATTGCATTATGCGTCGATCGTAGCAGCGACGTTTGATGATGCTGCATTTTTAATATGTTGTAAGTGGTAATCCAATTTTATACCGTAGGGTAGTGTAAATCCAAGTTTGCAACCGAAAAAACGGACAGGAATACTTTTGGTGGCCGAAAAACTTCGAAATTTTCGGAGTTATTTCAGTTTTTGGCCTGTATATCCTAATCGGTGCGTTTTTGGGAAAACCCATAAATAACTATTTTTAAAGAAGTTTAAATGTGATTTTTTGAAACTTTTCATACCCTTAAGTGATATGTGTCGGCTATTGTTATTGATTATGCGTAATTTGAATCCACCAATTACGGAATGGTACACGTTTGGTCATCAAAAATATCACCGGGAATGTTATTGAAGCAGCAATGTTGACTGGCATGTTTAAAGGATTAATCTTTCAGAACATCAGAACCCATAATACCTTTCAAAAGACTTCAATTTGATATACGCTTGGCTTTTGCTATGACCATCAACAAGTCTCAAGGCCAGACAATGTCCATTTGTGGTTTTTACCTAGAACATCCATATTTCTCCCTTGGATAATTATATGTTGCTTACTCACGTGTTAGTAAACCATCTAATCTATTTTTAATAGCAAAGGACAGATTAACAAAAAATATTGTGCATCGATTAGCACTAAATTAAATCGAAATAAATAATTATAATTAAAAAAAATATTACTAGCCATAATTAAAAATCAGCCATGATATACCTCATTCATTAAACTAATGTTTATATTTTATCAGTTAAGAATTTTGTATATTATTTATTTATTATATACTATACTTAGATATAAGATGAATAAAATGTTAAATCAAGAATCTATTTAAATCATTTTTTCCATTCATTCATTGTTTCTTTTCATTTTAATGTAATATTTTTTAAAACTATTAAAACAGCCACACCAATCCAACAATAGGAAATGAACATAAAGTAACCTTATTTAATGGTTTTTGAATATGAAGTATTCATTATATTTTATATGCGGAATAATTTATATTGTCGATTGTTATATCATGAGGTGAATCAGAAATCTTTTCAACGTAATATATATTCATATACATATTTCTGAATTTTCGGTTCTTCTACATATCATTTATATACATATCATTTACAGCTTATATAAACTCTATGTACAAAAAAAAACCTATACCACTAAGGCTCAACCACCAGGTTTTTCCTCTATTAAGGGTACCCTCTTTGTAGGAGCTGGGTGACCCTTTGGAAGGTTTGAAGATCCTCCATGGTCCATTCGTGGCTGTTAACAGATTATATAAATTTATCTGCCAAAGCTGGATTTGAACCTTTAGCATAGGAACTCAACACACTATACACTAACACTACCACGCTCTCATAAACTCTATACATTTTGCCCTATATTTCAATTCAATATAAAAGCTTTCTTATTTTTCTGATTTAAAAAATATATTAATATTTTTTATTGATGAAGAAGATGAAAAATATCTTTTTTTGTTGAAACTTGAAGATGGAGACTATGTAGCGAAACGTTGTAAAATATTGTTTTGGAAAGAGTTATATTTTATTATGATAATTTCAGAAATAAATTTCTGAGGATTGCCTTTTTTTAACATCGGTTCTGGAGAGTTCTGATCAAATCCACCGCGAAGCTACAGCCATTTGCTTCCATGTTCTAGCTCGTCCAGTAACAATGTGTTGACCAAAATAAAAGGTAAAGTTGTAAATTAATTTCAAGACCCCCTTCACCCAAATAAACGCACACCTAGGCCGATGTAATTTTTATTTTTTTAATTTATTATTAAATTTAATCAGGGAGTGGGGTAACTCAAGAGTGTAGGGCGCTGAGTTTCTGTGTCTTAGGTCCTGGGTTCAAACCGGCTGTTGCACATAAAGCATTTACTCTGTTAAAAGCCTGCGGGATCTGAAGACCCTCCTGGGGCTCACCGAGTTTCTATTAAGTATCCTTAATCGGGGTATAACTTTGCTGTTAAGCATGATCTTGGACAATACATCTTCTTGGACAACCATTGTTCTAGAACCAGTGATAATTCTACAAGATATACCGCAAGACCCTTCATGGGTTTTAGTAGTACCGTATTTTTTTTTAGAATTAATTTACTCGTTATTTTTTAAGGCCCCTGAATATTTAATAAATGCAGTAAATTATTATTATTATATAAATAGAGAAAATAAATACATTACTTATTATATATCACTACTTGTAACGGTGATCACGAAAACGAGTATTCTAACTGGCGACTGTCCCGGAGAGAACTGATCAACTGGCATTGTTTGTTTCATGAAATTCAAGGTAATTAAATCTCTGTGTGAGCTTTTCACAGGAAAATTAAACATTTTAATTGTTTGGGAAAAATGAGATTCAAGCAAAAATAATATGATTTATTCATACTTCTTATCTATACATATTATAAAACAAAGTCTTCGCCCGCGTATGTTCGCGGTAAACTCAATAACTACAGCACGGATTTTCATGCGGATTTCACCAACAGACAGAGTGATTCACAAGGAAGGTTTAGGTTTATATAATTTGTCGGTTTTGTGTAAATGGGCTGGAATATCGATGATTCACCAAAGGCACTGCTTGCCTAATCCCGTGCAATTATGTAACGTGCAAGATAAATTCGTATATAAAGAAATATTTGGTTTTGTTTTTATTTTTATGATTTTTATAAAGTACATTTGCTAAGATGGGAAGAAAGAAAATCAAGAATCTCATATAAACCTCACTAATGATATTCACGTGGTCCTTAGTGGCCGGTACGTGATATAAAAAATACAGTACACAGACAAATTATGTATTCATAATATGCCTTATGCAAAGGGTATGTCGCTAGTAATCTATATAATATAAACTTATTTGTAAAATATTTATTTAACATAACAAAATTAAAATTAACAGTGAATATTTTTGAACACAATAACTAAAAAAATGGAGTGCAGCAGTGCTATGGACACGGCCGTGTTTTGTCCACGAATACGTTTACGTTACTGATAATATTTTTTGTATAAAATATTATTATTTATGTATTGTATAAAAGGAAACGACAGTTTTTTTCGGGATACACGTTGTTTTTGTTTCTTTGGGTTCAATGAGCGCAGAAACCTTAGACGCATCACAAATCTGTCCGAATGGATTGTTGACAAACGTCGTAGTGGAACTTGAACTAGCTACTGCCGAATATGTAATCGACGATCCTACACAATTGATGCTTACACAGTCCAAATAGAAGCGATTTCATCATACACATGCGTAAGTGTACACTGAAGATGTACTGGCACAGTCGTTGATCCTCTCGGTGTTACGGTGTTTAATGTTACCACTACATCGCTATTGAGAAGCCCTTTCTAACCGTGTACGATTTCTGTATTTGGATTTGGTGGCTTTTCGACCCGGATATGCCGACATTATATATTTTTGATAATTTTTTTTAATTTTACACCTTTTTACAATCATTGTCACCATTTTACACATATGTCATATATTCAATCGATTTATTTCGACAACAGATAACGATTGAAACTTAAACGAACGTCGTAGCTTCTCTGAGTCAAAAGTTATAGTAAATGTAAATCTCGTTATTCAGGAAATAAATGTGTGTGTCAGTTCTGACGCAAGACTGGAGTTTACTCCTTAAGAACTAGTATTGTGTAGATTATGTAAAAAGAGGGTAAATGAAAGCATCTTAAAAAATAACCAAAGCGTGTATGAATATTTATTCATAATATATACATCATTCCAATGAAATATATATCATCAACTATTTCACATATAAATTTATAAAAATTATTTGTTCAACCACGAACATTTAATATGTTTGTGGTAACTAAAATACAATACGTGTACGTCAGAAGTTACATGGGCTATGAATCGTGAAAACATTGCATATCTAGTCGTCCCGAGTAATCTGGCAGAAATCAAGTCTTAATATAGCCGTAAATTAAGTTCATTTTTCAAGAATTGTACTAAGTTTAAACATTCATCTTTACTTAGTGAAAATTAAATTTACTTTTCACTATTAAAATTTTAATTATAGTTATTGATTTTTAAATATTTTTATTTGAAAAGCAAATATATGTCCAGGACCGGGATTCGAACCCGGGTCGTCCAGATTGCTGGTCTGGAACTCTGTCAATTGAGCTATCCTGGCCCTATCAGGCTCGCTCCCCGGTCATGGTCAAATCCTTTCTTTTCCTTGACCCCATGTCCTCGCGTTCTCGCAATTTGCGATGTATACGAGGGGAAGAATGTTCTTTGAACATTTATTTAATTTGAATCTTGTTGACTTACGTCATTATACATATCCTTTCAGCTAAATTCGATTTTACTAAAATTTTCATACCGCGGGCTAAATATGAAAATAGTTTCTTAAAATAATTTATTTTATTATATTAGTTATTGATTTTTAAATATTTTTATTTGAAAAGAAAAGATATGTCCAGGACCGGGACTCGAACCTTGGAACAATATCCAAATTAAATAAATATTCAAAGAACATCTCTTCCCGATTAGTCCGGGAATTTAACTTTAAATTTCTATCTATTATGTAAAACAAATAATACAATATTATAAAGAAAGTAACGTAACTCGCCACTTTCAGCTAAATTCGATTTTACTAAAATTTTCATACCGCGGGCTAAATATGAAAATAGTTTCTTAAAGAGTAAACTCAAAATAGCCTCAAAATAGCCCAAAAATACCTCAAAATAGCGGCGCTTTTCCCTCCACCGCGCGCTATGCATTACAGTCCTCACTTATCGTAATGATTTTTTTGATCCTTTAGCTATCTAATTTAATTTTGGATGAAGATAATAGACTTGTAGCTGTAACACCAAACTCTATCCCCGGATTTTGTTATCATTCGTTTTTGTTTTTTTTTAATTGTATTTCTCTATTGAAGCAATTTTAAAGACGTCTTCACGTCAAAAAATACGAAACTGGATAAAGGAAATAAATGAAGTAGCGGTTAAAGGAAGGAAATGGTTGTTAGGTATTTTCTCGTCTCGTCATTACCTAATTCGTGCTTTTTATTCCATAACATTAAAATTAGAATTGACTAAAATCCCGTTCCGATTGATGTGAAACATGACCGCTATCTTTGAAGGTTGAACAACGTCTCAGGACAATCGAAAATAAGGTATTGCGTAGAATATTCGATCCGAAAAAGGATGTTTCTATTTTAGAATTTAAGAAGCTACACAACGCGAAGTTGCAGATCATGCACCCGAATAATATTGAGTTTTCTGGAAAATTGTATGCTTTCTTTAAAATACCTAATCCATAAAATTATTAATTACCAGACTTCGTTGATCTTTCTGGCCATTTGGGCCCAGTTTCGGCAAAGTGCGAACTCGTAAAACAAAATTACGCTTTGGCATCTTAGTGAAGAATGAATTATTTTCAAGTAGAAAAATATTGGAGAGGTAAACAAATATTATCGTTTGAAAGAGGATTAATAAGTGTTCACAGTTATAAAAGTCAAAAATCCAATAAACATAAACAGTAATATTTCGAGGGGTATTTTAAAGAAAACTTAAAATCCTGCTTTTTTTTCTTAAATATTTTAATATTTTTTCTTAACACAATTAAATATAATTTAAGTGATTACGTCGGGAAGGTTGAGACGAGTTTATAAAGTTCTAAATGAATTTATAAAAAGTTAACAACGTTGTGCCGAGTTGTTAGTGAGTGACTTGTGTCTAGTGGTTAGGATAACAACCTACCAAGATCGCGGGTTCGTAGTCCGGCAGGGTTTTTAAAGGGAGTAAAAAATCCTTGGTTATGCTGTCCTTCGGAAGGGACGTTAAATTGGTGTCCCGATCCTGTGCGATATCAGGCACTCTTTAAAAATCCCTATCCTAAGTAAACCTGGATAGGAAAATTTTAGAGCTCCCACTGTAGCATCGTCCGATTAGCCATAGAAGAATAAAGTGACGTCAAATGAACAAATAACAATACAGACCATACTTGGCCTTGGTCTGAATCAAGTGGTTCTTCCACCATTTCCTGTCTAGCGCACTAGCTTCTAATCTGTGGCTCCAGCATTCCTTTAATCTGGGCCTACTACAATATGCCCTAGGACTCAAGGAGTCGTCGTGGTATCTCACTTCAATTCTTCCTTACATTCTCCCCCTTCTCTACATACTCTGTCCATCGCAATCGGTAAATTTTTATAAATATTACGTAAGATAAATTTTTCATACGGTGAGTACACCTCATAATCATGCCGATTACTCCGCTATTCAAATTTCAAACGTGGGAAAATAATTCTCTTTTATTATCTTATCAAATTCCATTATCCAAGGAATATTCATATTCTATTAATACTAACAATATGAGATTGTTAATAACGAAAAACAACAACTTATGTTAATTATTGTGCTTTAACTCATTAACAATCTCAAGTACTTCATTGCTATATTTTTGTTTCAACAAAGGGGCAGTAATATCAAAACAATAAAAATTACACTTAAAAAATACTATAATTATTAAGATATTAAAACTTTTCCTAAAAAACTTTTAAATTACTAGAGTTAAAGGATTAGTTCCTTTTTTTTTTTTATTTGATTTTTAACTTCGCTTCGACTGCTCTTCTTATATTTCTTGGATTAACTTTGTGAGTTTCAGGTACATCAGAGTCCTCTGTAGTTCATTATCATTTTTGAAAGGCTGGTACGTGCCAATGTCCAAATTTGTTCTTACTGTTTGATGCTTCTTGGATTCAAATAGGTGCTTTACGGTAATTTTTACATTATCACAGCTTTGGCAGGTTGGTTGGTACTGCCCTAAAAGTAGGTGGATATGTGTCAGCTGAGTATGACCAATTCTTATCAATACATAGTTTTTTCAGAGACCCCTGTTGTATATTAATAATTATGTTAAGTAAATAATATACACTCGAGTTATTGAAGAATAACCGGAAAAGTTCTTGTGATTTTGGTGTTTTCAACATGGCAGAAAACGAACAATAATTAAAAAGTAAAAACCTTGATTTTACGAGAAAACAATACACACGATTCATTATATCTAAGGCAATACGCCATAGAAGTTTTATTTTCTGAGTTGTTTCTGTTCTCAAGTATCGATTTTTAATAAAGGTGTACGATTGTGTTTTATGTCATTTTCACTCGTGCTCATTGGCAACGGAATGAAGCTTTATTTTTTTCTCATATAAAATGAATGAAGATATTTTGTTTAAGTTAACCTCACTGTTTTAATGACAAACCATCTCAAAATATTCATTTTATGAATGTTTGGTAGAGTTTATCATGGTATAGGGAATTTTTCGAGACTTCAGAAACATCGAGATCTTTGTTTTTTGTACGAGAGTGAGCCTTTTGTTGTAGCTTCAAAGATCCAAAGATGGTGTTGACAAAACTGTTGCAGGGACGTCGAGTGGTAGGCAGGCCAAGAATAAAATGGAGTGATTTCGTAGCTAATGATGCTAAGAAAGAAGGAATAAACAGCTGGGTAATAAGGACCAGCAAGAGAAGTCCATGCCGATTGGTGTTGGAGGAGGCCAGGACTCGTTTGGGGGTTGTACCGTCAACATAATAATAATTATTATTCTTACCAAGTAGTAATAATTATAAGACCAAGTTATCGCGACCAGATCATATAGAAGGCATGTCTAAACTACGCATCAACGCCTGATAAATGTCGGCTATGCTCGGCTACATTGGAGTCAATCCAACACATCACTGGTGGATGTGGAGTGTTGGCTGGCACTGAATATCTCCAGAGGCATAACAATGTGGCCAAAATTTTGCATCAAGCCCTGGCGGTGAGATATAACCTTCTCGATGATAAGGCACCATATTATAAGTACCATCCAAATAGACTTCTACAAAAAGTCCCCTATATTGGGTTGCTTTATTGGGATGAATCTTTTATAACAGACCGTACTGTGCGTCATAATAGACCAGATATCCTCCTTATAAAGTCGAGTGAGAGGAAAGGTAGTATACTGATATTGCGATCCCTAATGACAATAATGTAAATTCAACTGTTGGAGAGAAACTTCGATAGTATCATGAAATAACGGATTAGCTAAAAGAACTATACCGTATGAAAAGCGTGGTGGTAACAGCTATTATTATTTCCACGAATGGATTGGTTCCTAAATCCACAGTGGAGGGCATTGAGAACCTGGGACTTCCGCTTGAGGTTTTAAAGGAGGCTCAACAGGAGGCAGTTCTCATAGACACGGCCAGGATCGTCAGAAAATTTCTGAACGTTTAACGAAGAAAAATATTAAAGTAAAAAACAATAACTGCAAATGGGTGGACTTGTCCCCCATCTCTGTTTTGAACCCCTAACTGCGAGAAAAAATATACAGACATAATATATTTGACAAGAGGTCAATCGGTGAAGCACAGAGGTTGAAGGTCTTTAAGCACTAGTTAACATTCTACAAGCAACTTTGGTGATAATTATCGTATGAAATCAACAAAATGAATGAACGGAAGCCTAGTGTTATAATGATGAAAGGAAAATTTATATTACTTTTACAATAATTGAATATTAATAATGTTTATTTACATATATACCTTGGCTTAAGAATATTTATTAATATTAGTATAAAAAATTAGCTTTTTCTTTCCTTGGACGTTAATAAAGGTTATTATAACACTTCCGACTTAAGTTGTATAATTTCACCTTGGGTCTAAGAATGTTTGTTTAGTAATATTTATTCATTAGATTAAATTTTGATTATTTATCAGATTCAGACCAGAAAAAAAAAAAAAATAAATAAAAATGCTTTATCTCAATGTACAAGTCCAGAATATTAATTATGTATTATATTCATTATATATATTAATACAATATTATACTTTTTTTTCTTGTGGGAAACGGAGTGGTTCAGCAGTAGAGCACTGAGTTGGTATTGCAAAAATCCTGGGTTATAATCCAGCTCGCTTCCAGAATTTTATTTAATCTCTTGGCGACCGGAGATGGATCCTTATAACTTCTAAGACCTTCTGGGTTTCACCCAGCCTCTATAAAGTGGGTACCAAAAATAAGGGGGTATTATCTGGTGGCTGAGCGTGATTCTGGACAAATCATCTTTCTGAACTACTGTTGTTCAAGAAACAATACTGTATCTATCATACACTGTTGTTGTTTTTTAGAATAACTTAAAACATTTAGCTTATTTTTATGTTTTGAAGAGAAAAGATTTGCCCTGGCCGGGATTCTAACCCGGGTCGTCTGCTTCTCCGCAGTGCTCTAACCATCTGAGCTACCAGGTGTCGCATCCAGGTCAGACAAATCCGTTCTCTTCACTGATCCTTTATCCCTAAGTTCTCGCAATTTTTGCGATGTATACACGACGTTGAAACCGCATGAAAATCGGTGCTGTACTTATTGCGTTTACCGCGAACAGACAGACAGATCCAGCCGAGGACTTTGTTTAGTAATATGTATAGATTTATGAGAAGCGAGGGATCGTTGACTGGATGATGTAAGGAAGAAAATAGTTGGGGGTGCAGTCAATCAAAACACTAAATAAGTGGATACTTATTTTAATTAAGTGCCGACGTTTCGACCCACTTTGTGGGTCATCTTCAGGGCTAAGAAAGAAAACAGACAACATACAATGAATACAATAAAAATACATTGAGGACTAAGTATATGCTAAATGAGAAAAAATATATATGTAGAGAGGTAGAAATTTAGAACAAAAGTGAGGGATATATATGAATACAAAAAATTGTTTTTTTAAATACAAAGATAAAAGACGGAAGTAAACAGAAAGATATTTAAAAAAGAAAGAAAAAGTATAAACATCAGAGGTGAGAAGTAAAATTATGGAAAAGGTAGTGGAATATATATAAACTATAAAAGGTAAGATAATAGACTCCTAGGGAGTTTACATAAGTAAAATGAAATAAGATATAACCAAAATGAAATTAAAGAGTAAATAAAGGAAGAATAACAGTAGAAAGTCAAGATATGAATATAGAGTATAACAGTTTTTTTAAAAAACCATACCTATAGTATGAAGTGGTATAAATATATGATGTAAATATACAAGGAACGTATAGAAATATAAGTATTTTATTTTACTTATTTTACGTATTTTACTCTATTTCCATGCTAATTGCCATATTGTTACTTATATTTCTATACGTTCCTTGTATATTTACATCATATATTTATACCACTTCATACTATAGGTATGGTTTTTTAAAAAAACTGTTATACTCTATATTCATATCTTGACTTTCTACTGTTATTCTTCCTTTATTTACTCTTTAATTTCATTTTGGTTATATCTTATTTCATTTTACTTATGTAAACTCCCTAGGAGTCTATTATCTTACCTTTTATAGTTTATATATATTCCACTACCTTTTCCATAATTTTACTTCTCACCTCTGATGTTTATACTTTTTCTTTCTTTTTTAAATATCTTTCTGTTTACTTCCGTCTTTTATCTTTGTATTAAAAAAAAAAAATTTTTGTATTCATATATATCCCTCACTTTTGTTCTAAATTTCTACCTCTCTACATATATATTTTTTCTCATTTAGCATATACTTAGTCCTCAATGTATTTTTATTGTATTCATTGTATGCTGTCTGTTTTCTTTCTTAGCCCTGAAGATGACCCACAAAGTGGGTCGAAACGTCGGCACTTAATTAAAATAAGTATCCACTTATTTAGTGTTTTAATTGACTGCACCCCCAACTATTTTCTTCCTTACATCATCCAGTCAACGATCCCTCGCTTAAATATCTTTCTGTTTACTTCCGTCTTTTATCTTTGTATTTAAAAAAAAAAAAAAAAATTTTTGGCATCACCACCGTTCTGTACATTTTCTCTGTAATTTTTTGTATTCATATATATCCCTCACTTTTGTTCTAAATTTCTACCTCTCTACATATATATTTTTTCTCATTTAGCATATACTTAGTCCTCAATGTATTTTTATTGTATTCATTGTATGTTGTCTGTTTTCTTTCTTAGCCCTGAAGATGACCCACAAAGTGGGTCGAAACGTCGGCACTTAATTAAAATAAGTATCCACTTATTTAGTGTTTTGATTGACTGCACCCCCAACTATTTTCTTCCTTGTATAGATTTATATTTTATAATTATAATTATATACTGTTCTGTGGTATTTAAGTTAAAAATAATCAGCTGTTAACTATGTATAAAATTATTACCTTCAATGCATATCATTGAACAAGTTACTATCTAAAACGTTATTCATTTTAATGATTAACTCCGTACATTCCTACCTCCTACATACTTTCTCATTATCCAATCCTATCTCTCCTACAGGTCATTCACAATAAATCATAATAATGTCTACTCACCCCTCTTTCCTCAATATACCGGCGTTCCTCGAGGCAGTATCTTTGGCCCAATTCTCTACACAGTTTATACAGCTGACATCCCAACTTATCCTAATACTATCCTTACCACGTATGCGGATGACACAGTCTATTATCTGTCAACACTGATCCAGTTATAGAATCCCGTACTCTTTAATCCCACATCACTGACCTTGAAAATTGGTGTCAAAACTGGAGGATTAAAATAAATTCCCACAAATCTCATCAAATCACCTTTACCCTCCGTCGTAAACAAGCGATTTCCTGCCCCCCTGTATCGTTTAATAACATCCCTCTAAGTCCTGTAGAACAGATCCGTTAATTAGGACTACACGTTGACAAACGCCTAACTTCGAATCATCATACTAGACTGAAACGACAAGAAACAGCTTGCCGTTTCAGGCTGCTTCAACATTTACTAGATAAACGCTCTTAGCTCCCAATTAATTACAAGAGACTCATATACATGACAATCATTAGACCCATCTGGACTTACGGAATTGAGCTTTGGGGCTCCACTAAGCCATCGAATTCCTCTCGTATTCAAACCTTACAATCCAATATCCTTCGGAAAATCCTCAATGTTCCTTACTTTGTTACGAACAAAGTAATCCATAATGATCTCAACATCCCGTTTATTGCTGATTTGGCCCGAATCCGATATCAATCTTTTCATGACAAACTTCATTTCCACTCAAACCCACTAGTTTCAAACCTCACAACCTCTTCAGTTCCTGATAATCCTCCGAGGCGTCTGAAAATAAGATGGCCTCGTGACCTTCTAAGCTGAACTTTTTACTTGAGTACTAGCACTGGGTAGTTTCTCTACTTGTCTTTTCATGTCAATGTATTCACTCATTATATTTACTTGATGTATTTTGTATATAGTTGTAAATTTCAATAAATATCTTTTAAAAAAAATTAATGATTACTTAATAATATTGATAATGATAACTTAATACATAAGAAATATTTAACTAATTTATGTCAGATTTAAAGTTATATAACCTATTTACTTATTTTTTTTTTTTACTAATTCGATAATTATTTATAATAAATCCGGAGTTTTGTTTTGTTATTATTATATTCAATTGCAATGATCTCAATATCTTTAAAATCAAAAATATTCACTTTTAAGGCTTTTAATGTATAAATAAAATGTTTACAGTCAATTTGATAAATTATATTATAATATATATATCAATAAAATAGAGCCAAAACTCAAAACGAAACATTAAAATTTTATTAGAATGCAAATGGAAAAAACCACAAGCAGAGCCTTATGTTTCAAATCTGGTGCAAAATACAAACACTTATCAGTCGACGTTTCGCCTATTCAGGCATTATCAAGACACAATAAAAAGTAAGTTCAATCACATCTCAAAACAGAAGTGCAATACATCCCAACGAATAATCGCTCAAAAAGGCTCATAATCCGGGACCGCACCTCCACCCCAAGACGTTCAACCGAAAACTCAAAACCCAGTTTTGTGTCTCTGCTTGTGGTTTTTTTCCATTTGCATTCTAATATAATATATATATATTTTTTTAATTTAATTTATTGATATTTACAACTATAATATGATTATAACTAGTAAATCTGCTGATATGTACATTATGACATTAAAAACACATGTGGAGTAACTACCCATCGGCAGCACTCCATTAAAGTTCTATAGTAGATGGTCTCGAGGCCATCTTCTTTTCAGACGCCTCGGAGGGTTATCAGGAATAGTATGGGAAGCAAGAGACTCGAGGATTTGAGTGTGTATGGAGCTTGTCGTGGAAGGATAGGTATCTAGTTTGGGCCAAATCAGTAACATATGGGATATTAAGATCATATTATAATATATAGATAAAATTGTCCTTTTTTCCGATTCATCTTAACTCTGCGAAGTCATGTTTATTAAAAGTATTATTTTCTGGGTCTGTTAGATTTTTTATTTTTATTTATCGATAGTAAGATAGTATTCTATATAATTGTATTGATGGCATGCCCACAATCAATACATGAGCTATGAGGGAACATTACTTCATTCGGCAACTGCTACTAAAAGAAATAGATTAGTTGAGGAATAGCAAATGACATTCCTGTTGTTGTCTTCATCTTCTTCTTCTTCTTTTAAGTAGTTGTTTTAGAAAGAGAAAACATATATGAAGAAAGACATTGCTATGGCCAAGATTGATACATTCTTGGTTCATTAACACTCAATTTTCTATTATCTGGTAAAGTATCTTGGAGCTTTATTGTTTTTAAATGATGATTAATAAATTTGCTGGGTATATTATCTTTATTTGTTTTGTTTTTTTCACTTTATGAATTATACATTAATATTTTATTATACATTTTACATTATGCATTTATTTATAAATTACATTGTTTCAGACAATTAGGTTATTCATGAATTATCTCCCCCTTTGTGCTTTATTCCTTTGTTTTTCTTTACAACATTTTAATTAATTTTTTAGAATACCATTTTTCCAATAGTATCGTTTAATTGATATTTAGTTTACTAGTCAGTCTAAATAATTAAGTAATTATTATTACGATTACAATGTTTCAATTAAATCTTTTTGAATACTAATGTCCAAAACTCTAATGCAGTTGTTATTTCTAATTTAAGTTAGCAACTGTATTAAAGTCCTTAATGTTCTTAATATAATTATTTTTACAAGGGAGTCCTTTCAGTATAAATGCATTCAGTATAAAATGCATAGGTAATTGATATGCTGAATAATTAATGCTAATTTTTTATTAAATTTTAATGTAGTCCTATCCAATACACTGTCATTAACTCTTGCGGCCAAATTCACACTTATTTCTTCTCTCAAATGAATACCTTTATTTTAATAAATAGTAATTAAATGGATTCTGTGATAAGCTAAATAGCCAACCATTCTGTATTCTACTAATATTCATTAGTTGAACATTATTATTTTGCAATTTGTCTATACCGTAAATAATAACAAAATACGCATTCTGAACTGGATTTTCAAAACAAATAATTATAAATAAAATAAATTTAGAAGTAAAATGTTGGAGTAGAAGAAAACACCAAAAAGCAAAGAAAATTTTGTTACATTAAAAATTAAGTTGATAGTGGACAAAGGAAATTACAATTCTCCCCGCTGATGTGCTTAACCACCTTAGAAGGAAATTGAGGAAAAAATGTCAATTGAAAGCTGTCTAAATAAATGGATGAAACTGGGTAGATCAATAATCCAAAATAAAGATGTTATTAAAAAAGACATCATAAATAACGTAATTGACTAATTGTTTAGGTTATGAAATAGTTAATTAATTATGTAATTAAAAGACTAACTTTAATAAAATTTTATTTATTTAGGTAAGATACATTTTATTTTTATACATAAACATTGAATAGTGATAAATTCTTACAAACTAGTATTATAGTAAATTCTTTTATGCTTGTCCTGGTCAGTTAGGCTGAAAAGTAAAAATACATAATAATGTATTAAAACAAATAAATAAAAAATACATTCCATATGCTTGGCACTCGCACCAGGGCCTGCTTTACCTTATGTGCAGGGTGTCGGGGAACACTGGCCCCAGGTCTCAAGGGGCGAAACCTACTAGAAGACGCCTAGATCACGATTGCACACGGGCGCGCATGGGCTAGAGCCGACGATGACGTTGGTTATCGCATACGTCACGTTCCTACTCCCGATCAAGTCAGTCAGTTACGAGAGCTAGAGTAGTGTGGTCAGGGGGAAGTAGTCACACCGTATTGTTCAGGGCAGTCGCTACTTTCTTCCTGAGCCTCTTCTCGGCTCACTTTCAGCGCAATGCTACATTTATTCGTACCTCTACACCATGTACCATAAGAGGGCACACAAGGGCGAGAAGAGGACACACTTCATTATGTAACTATAACGTTTATCAATCAATTTACGACTAGATATTTTTTCATACTTAATTCTTCAAATGTTTGTCTCACATGGTATCTATCAATTACATTTGGTTTAATATCAAATTTAACATTAATGATTTCAGCACAATGATAATATTTTACACAATACTTTCATTAGTACAGAGAGAGAGAGAGAGAAATGCTTTATTTTGTCAGCTGTGCTGTCCAACTACATTGGATTGCCACAACACACAGCATACTCATCAATCCATAATGGACATACTGTACATTACAATTTTAAATTTATGAATGTTCGTTATCTCCATAATTCAATTAGCATTTTGTTTCATGTTATTTCTATCAATTAAAATTGAAAAATTATCAAACTAAATGCCTATATTCACAATGTAAATTAAAATCATGATCATATAAATCAATCGATTAATAATTACATTCAGTCACTTATATTTATAATTATATAAGCATTTTTATCATACCATCTCTAATTATTACTTTGTTAAATTATAAAATTTATTGTCAATAATTCAATGCAAATGAATATCTTAACCTCACAACTCATGTGATTTACAACTTAATTATTTCATGCTTTCATGTTTATAATTCTTTATATATTTTGTATCAAATTGTACCTACCAATCACCTTAATATATTAAAGGTCAAATATATTTTTGTAATAATATTATATCATTAAAATCATTCACTATATTTTTATTTCTTATCAACTAAAATTGTTGATGGCTTATAGGTTCTAATTAAAAATATCATTTCAATCCTTAAAGGCATCTTTAAAGTTCGTATTATACGATGTTAAAATTATTCTATGTAGACCCCATTAATGCGGTTTAATCCAGTTGTATATTTGCTTCACCTTATTTGCATTTAGTGATGTATTTTTCTAATGAAGAATAATTCTTAAGTTCTTTAAAATATTCAGATATTATCTAATAATATTTTAGTTGGTATTCTTGATATCCATTGCTAATTTTGTCTTAATGTATTTTTATTTACTTATATATTTTCATCATCCTTTTAGAATCTATTGCTGACCTTCTATTGTTCTTGTTAAGAATAATTTTTTTTTGTTGTGCCATTAAAATATTCTAAATATTCATTGATAATATTATTTCATGTAAAACCGAGTAAAGTAGTTTTATTCATTTACATATTATTTCCACCGTGCTAGAATTAACTGGTGACTCCCTAATTTCTAATTAAGAATAGGGTTTAGTCCTTACAAATATTCAGAATATTTTATATAATAATAGTTTAATTGGCATTATTTCATGTCCAATGACAATGTTATAAACAGACAATTAATTTTATTTTCTATTAGTAATTGACATCACCTGACTGAATGCAATGGTGACTTATAAATTTCTTGTTAAGAATAGTTTTATATCTTTAAATTATTCGAAATATTTTTATTATTGTGTCACTTAAGGATGCTTTCAGGGTCTTTATATTTCTTTTATACTGCCATTTCAAAATAGCCATTTAATGTAATTTTTTTTCCATTTATATAGCTACATCAACTTATGAAAATATATTGACAATTAATAAATCTCTTCTTGAGAATAATTTTAGTACTTAAGAATATCCAATATATATTTTTTAAAGTAATATTTGGGTTGCTATTTTTTCAGGTTATTAATATTCATTGATATTGTTACATTATTATTATTATACATTATATGAATATATTGATGACTTAAACTTTTCCTGCTAAGAATAGTTTTTTAGTTCTTAAAAGTCTTCACAATATTCTCTATAATAGTATTTCAGGTTCTTGATACTCATTGATAATGTTGATCTTGAAGAACCAATTCATGTTCATGGTTCACAAATTTCTTGTTAAGTACAACTTTTACTCTCTGAAAATATTCAAAATATTTTATTTTACAGGCTTCCTGGTTCTTGATATTCCTTGTTATTTTCATTTCATGTAGAAACTGTTAATTCCGTTGAAACTATATATGTTCATTCATTTAGATATATTTTCACCACCACATAGAACATATATATGCCTTCTATTTTTTCTAGTTAAGAATAATTTTAGTCCAAAAAAATAGTCATGCTATTTTTTGTAATAATTTAGTTTACATTATTTCAGGTTCTTGATATTCCTTGTTAATTTCATTTCATGTAAAACCTATAAATGTAATCTTCATTCATTTATATTTGTATCACCATTTATATATCATGTATTAGAGCATATCCATGTCTTCTGCTTTTCTTCCTAAGTGCAGTTGATGTTAGTCCATAGAAATATTGTCTTTGAAATTCTCTCAGGATTTTTATCTACATTGGTTGTGTAACCTCATGTTAAGTCAGTTAATGTGACTTTTTATATTTGCATAACCTTTAAGAATTTATTATTTGTACTTTTTTCAGAGATCAATGTTCTTCTTTATTCACACATACCCTGACCTGCTGCCTCTGGCCAACTCATTTTTCCTCGACGGGACGTGCTCAACCTTCAATCTGCGAAAGGCAGACGGCCACTACACCCATCTTTACCGCTCCTTCTCGACTAACTAATGAATTCGAGCTTCCGGTGTCCGTAAGCTATCCTTTGAGCTTACTGCATTAATATTATAGTTTTGAGATCTCATTAACTGAAGTTATGTATTCCCCTATATTGTGAGAGTAGATAGGTTGACTTAATTTCAAATTTGAATTAAATGAGTTATCATGTCATTAAGTTCCATTGATTTTTTAATATTTTCCTATGGTTTTATTATACATATATGCAGGAATGAGAACAACTATAAAGTTAAGTATTTGGGGTTATACTCTTATTTTTTACTAATTTTAGTGCTATTTTTATGTTTAATTAATGCTATATTTGATTGGAAATGTCCCTAAACAGGAAGACAAGACGAACCAATGGAGGTAAACAATCAGGGTTGGAGATTCCCTCGGAGCCAGAGAAGGATCGAAGAACGGGATTCCAGCGCTGAGTCTTCAGAGGACGAAAGCATACCCTCTGAGCGCAGCACTAAGACACGAGGTAAGCGTGGGGGGGGGGATCCGTCAAGGCGGGCCCGTCAGGGAGGGAGGTTTCGACGATTTCGACCAGGTTTCCCGAGGCGAGAATGAAGGATATAGAGGTGCGATTCTAAGTAGTCACCGGAAGTGCGAATTCATTAATTAGTCAGGAAGGAGCGGCAAAGATGGGTCCCTGGGGAAATCGGAGAGAATTTCATTCGCAATAACGACTGTATGCAGTAGCAGTGAAACTTTGGGTTAGGCGGATATTGATCATGTCGAGCTAGCAATGAGGAAAGTACGAATCAAGATCCATATTATTGGAAAACTGATCCCAGGTTACGACCTCATTATTGGGTTTGATATTATGAGGGAAGCAGGATTACGGATGAGTACTTTTTATCTAGCAGTTGCCCTGAAGAACTAGTACCGTGCTCTCCACAGCGAACAGTGACCACTTGTTAAGCTAGCGCCTTAGACTGCCGGCCTCCACACGTCTCCTGTGGACAATAGACGGCAGTTAAAAGGGCAGCGCTGCGCTGACAAGTGCGCGTTTCACTTCGTGCGCACCGATACTCGTGTTAGTGCCGTCTTTTCGTGACGGTCCGGTCGACGATGGGAACTTCCGTGGTTCCTGACGAAGAAGGCTCATTCAGCGGAAGAACCTACATGAAGACATCTCCTACTATTGAAAACTTACTCTACAGCGAACTTCTCAGCCTTGCTTAGCTTGCGCCTTATGCTGACGAGGTCCACACTTGTCTAGTGGAATCAACCTCAACAGCCAAACAGGCAGCCTTGCGCTGGCAAGAGCCCCACACTCCACGTTCCCCCGTTACGATCCGTCCGTTTCGGTGTATCGAGTTCCTGTACGAATTTCCCACCCATGGCTACTACTTTATAAAGAGTATTCATCCGTAATCCTGCTTCCCTCATAATATCAGAGCCGATAAGGAGGTCGTACACTGCATCAGCTTTTCAATAATATGGATCTTGATTCGTACTTTCCTGCCTGCTAAATCGTCGAGATCAATATCCGCCTCACCCAAAGTTTTACAGCTACAGCTTACTGTTGTTACATCGCGATATCGCGCGTTGACATTTTCCCCGATTTCCCCAGATACCTATCTTTACCGCTCCTTCAAGAGCGGGCAGACTGATGTTGCTGTATACGGCTGTGCAGCAATCGGAGGGTATTACTAGTCAATAATTAGGTAGAAAACACGACGCACCAGGTTGCCCGAGGGGAGAATGAGAGATATTGAGGTGCAATTCTTAGTAGTCACCGGAAATGCGAATTCAATAATTAGTCGGGAAGGAGCGGCAAAGATGGGTCTCTGGGGAATTCGGAGAGAATTACATTGCGCAATAACGACTGTATGCAGTAGCAGTGAAACTTTGGGTGAGGCGGATATTGATCATGTCGAGCTAGCAATGAGGAAAGTACGAATCAAGATCCATATTATTGAAAAACTGATGCCAGTGTACGACCTCATTATTGGGTGTGATATTATGAGGGAAGCAGGATTACGGATGAGTACTTTTTATCTAGCAGTTGCCCTGAAAAACTAGTACCGTGCTCTCCACAGCGAACAGTGACCACTTGTTAAGCTAGTGCCTTAGACTGCCGGTCTCCACACGTCTCCTGTGGACAATAGACGGCAGTTAAAAGGGAAGCGTTGCGCTGACAAGTGCGTGTTTCACTCCGTGCGCTCCGATACTCGTGTTAGTGCCGTCTTTTCGTGGAAGTCCGGTCGACGATGGCAACTTTCATGGTTCCTGACGAAGAAGGCTCATTCAGCGGAAGAACCTACATGAAGACATTTCCTACTATTGAAGACTTACTCAACCGCAAACTTCTCAGCCTTGCTTAGCTTGCGCCTTATGCTGACGAGGTCCACACTTGTCTAGTGGAATCAACCTCAACAGCCAAACAGGCAGCCTTGCGCTGGCAAGAGCCTCACACTCCACGTTCCCCCGTTACGATCCGTCAGTTTCGGTGTATCGAGTTCCTGTACGACTTTCCCACCCATGGCTACTTCTTTATAAAAAGTACTCATCCGTAATCATGCTTCCCTCATAATATCAGAGCCGATAAGGAGGTCGTACCCTGCATCAGCTTTTCAATAATATGGATCTTGATTCGTACTTTCCTGCCTGCTAAATCGTCGAGATCAATATCCGCCTCACCCAAACTTTTACAGCTACAGCTTACGGTTGTTACATCGCGATATCGCGCATTGACATTTTCCCCGATTTCCCAAGATACCTATCTTTACCGCTCCTTCAAGCGCAGGCAGACTGAGGTTGCTGTATACGGCCGTGCAGCAATCGGAGGGTATTACTAGTCAATAATTAGGTAGAAAAATCGATGGACCAGGTTGCCCGAGGGGAAAATGAGAGATATTGAGGTGCAATTCTTAGTAGTCACCGGAAGTGCGAATTCATTAATTAGTCGGGAAGGAGCGGCAAAGATGGGTCTCGGGGGAAATAGGAGAGAATTTCATTACGCAATAACGACTGTATGCAGTAGCAGTGAAACTTTGGGTGAGGCGGATATTGATCATGTCGAGCTAGCAATGAGGAAAGTACGAATCAAGATCCATATTATTGGAAAACTGATCCCAGGGTACGACCTCATTATTGGGTTTGATATTATGAAGGAAGCAGGATTACGGATGAGTACTTTTTATCTAGCAGTTGCCCTGAAGAACTAGTACCGTGCTCTCCACAGCGAACAGTGACCACTTGTTAAGCCAGCGCCTTAGACTGCCGGTCTCCACACGTCTCCTGTGGACAATAGACGGCAGTTAAAAGGGCAGCGTTGCGCTGACAAGTGCGCGTTTCACTCCGTGCGCACCGATACTCGTGTTAGTGCCGTCTTTTCGTGACGGTCCGGTCGACGATGGCAACTTCCGTGGTTCCTGACGAAGAAGGCTCATTCAGCGGAAGAACCTACATGAAGACATTTCCTACTATTGAAGACTTACTCAACCGCGAACTTCTCAGCCTTGCTTAGCTTGCGCCTTATGCTGACGAGGTCCACACTTGTCTAGTGGAATCAACCTCAACAGCCAAACGGGCAGCCTTGCGCTGGCAAGAGCCCCACACTCCACGTTCCCCCGTTACGTTCCTTCGTTTCGGTGTATCGAGTTCCTGTCCCATCCATGGCTACTTCTTTATAAAGAGTATTCATCCGTAATCCTGCTTCCCTCGTAATATCAGAGCCGATAAGGAGGTCGTACACTGCATCAGCTTTTCAATAATATGGATATTGATTCGTACTTTCCTGCCTGCTAAATCGTCGAGATCAATATCCACCTCACCCAAAGTTTTACAGCTACAGCTTACTGTTGTTACATCACGATATCGCGCATTGACATTTTCCCTGATTTCCCCAGATACCTATCTTTACCGCTCCTTCAAGAGCGAGACTGAGGTTGCTGTATACGGCTGTGCAGCAATCGGAGGGTATTACTAGTCAATAATTAGGTAGAAAAAACGACGGACCAGGTTGCCCGAGGGGAGAATGAGAGATATTGAGGTGCAATTCTTAGTAGTCACCGGAAGTGCGAATTCATTAATTAGTCGGGAAGGAGCGGCAAGGATGGGTCTCTGGGGAAATAGGAGAGAATTTCATTGCGCAATAACGACTGTATGCAGTAGCAGTGAAACTTTGGGTGAGGCGGATATTGATCATGTCGAGCTAGCAATGAGGAAAGTACGAATCAAGATCCATATTATTGGAAAACTGATCCCAGGTTACGACCTCATTATTGGGTTTGATATTATGAGGGAAGCAGGATTACGGATGAGTACTTTTTATCTAGCAGTTGCCCTGAAGAACTAGTACCGTGCTCTCCACAGCGAACAGTGACCACTTGTTAAGCTAGCGCCTTAGACTGCCGGTCTCCACACGTCTCCTGTGGACAATAGACGACAGTTAAAAGGGCAGCGTTTCGCTGACAAGTGCGCGTTTCACTCCGTGCGCACCGATACTCGTGTTAGTGCCGTCTTTTCGTGACGGTCCGGTCGACGATGGCAACTTCCGTGGTTCCTGACGAAGAAGGCTCATTCAGCGGAAGAACCTACATGAAGACCTTTCCTACTATTGAAGACTTACTCTACCGCGAACTTCTCAGCCTTGCTTAGCTTGCGCCTTATGCTGACGAGGTCCACACTTGTCTAGTGGAATCAACCTCAACAGCCAAACAGGCAGCCTTGCGCTGGCAAGAGCCCCACACTCCACGTTCCCCCGTTACGATCCGTCCGTTTCGGTGTATCGAGTTCCTGTACGAATTTCCCACCCATGGCTACTACTTTATAAAGAGTATTCATCCGTAATCCTGCTTCCCTCATAATATCAGAGCCGATAAGGAGGTCGTACACTGCATCAGCTTTTCAATAATATGGATCTTGATTCGTACTTTCCTGCCTGCTAAATCGTCGAGATCAATATCCGCCTCACCCAAAGTTTTACAGCTACAGCTTACTGTTGTTACATCGCGATATCGCGCATTGACATTTTCCCCGATTTCCCCAGATACCTATCTTTACCGCTCCTTCAAGAGCGGGCAGACTGATGTTGCTGTATACGGCTGTGCAGCAATCGGAGGGTATTACTAGTCAATAATTAGGTAGAAAACACGACGCACCAGGTTGCCCGAGGGGAGAATGAGAGATATTGAGGTGCAATTCTTAGTAGTCACCGGAAATGCGAATTCAATAATTAGTCGGGAAGGAGCGGCAAAGATGGGTCTCTGGGGAATTCGGAGAGAATTACATTGCGCAATAACGACTGTATGCAGTAGCAGTGAAACTTTGGGTGAGGCGGATATTGATCATGTCGAGCTAGCAATGAGGAAAGTACGAATCAAGATCCATATTATTGAAAAACTGATGCCAGTGTACGACCTCATTATTGGGTGTGATATTATGAGGGAAGCAGGATTACGGATGAGTACTTTTTATCTAGCAGTTGCCCTGAAGAACTAGTACCGTGCTCTCCACAGCGAACAGTGACCACTTGTTAAGCTAGTGCCTTAGACTGCCGGTCTCCACACGTCTCCTGTGGACAATAGACGGCAGTTAAAAGGGAAGCGTTGCGCTGACAAGTGCGTGTTTCACTCCGTGCGCTCCGATACTCGTGTTAGTGCCGTCTTTTCGTGGAAGTCCGGTCGACGATGGCAACTTTCATGGTTCCTGACGAAGAAGGCTCATTCAGCGGAAGAACCTACATGAAGACATTTCCTACTATTGAAGACTTACTCAACCGCAAACTTCTCAGCCTTGCTTAGCTTGCGCCTTATGCTGACGAGGTCCACACTTGTCTAGTGGAATCAACCTCAACAGCCAAACAGGCAGCCTTGCGCTGGCAAGAGCCTCACACTCCACGTTCCCCCGTTACGATCCGTCAGTTTCGGTGTATCGAGTTCCTGTACGACTTTCCCACCCATGGCTACTTCTTTATAAAAAGTACTCATCCGTAATCATGCTTCCCTCATAATATCAGAGCCGATAAGGAGGTCGTACCCTGCATCAGCTTTTCAATAATATGGATCTTGATTCGTACTTTCCTGCCTGCTAAATCGTCGAGATCAATATCCGCCTCACCCAAACTTTTACAGCTACAGCTTACGGTTGTTACATCGCGATATCGCGCATTGACATTTTCCCCGATTTCCCAAGATACCTATCTTTACCGCTCCTTCAAGCGCAGGCAGACTGAGGTTGCTGTATACGGCCGTGCAGCAATCGGAGGGTATTACTAGTCAATAATTAGGTAGAAAAATCGATGGACCAGGTTGCCCGAGGGGAAAATGAGAGATATTGAGGTGCAATTCTTAGTAGTCACCGGAAGTGCGAATTCATTAATTAGTCGGGAAGGAGCGGCAAAGATGGGTCTCGGGGGAAATAGGAGAGAATTTCATTACGCAATAACGACTGTATGCAGTAGCAGTGAAACTTTGGGTGAGGCGGATATTGATCATGTCGAGCTAGCAATGAGGAAAGTACGAATCAAGATCCATATTATTGGAAAACTGATCCCAGGGTACGACCTCATTATTGGGTTTGATATTATGAAGGAAGCAGGATTACGGATGAGTACTTTTTATCTAGCAGTTGCCCTGAAGAACTAGTACCGTGCTCTCCACAGCGAACAGTGACCACTTGTTAAGCCAGCGCCTTAGACTGCCGGTCTCCACACGTCTCCTGTGGACAATAGACGGCAGTTAAAAGGGCAGCGTTGCGCTGACAAGTGCGCGTTTCACTCCGTGCGCACCGATACTCGTGTTAGTGCCGTCTTTTCGTGACGGTCCGGTCGACGATGGCAACTTCCGTGGTTCCTGACGAAGAAGGCTCATTCAGCGGAAGAACCTACATGAAGACATTTCCTACTATTGAAGACTTACTCAACCGCGAACTTCTCAGCCTTGCTTAGCTTGCGCCTTATGCTGACGAGGTCCACACTTGTCTAGTGGAATCAACCTCAACAGCCAAACGGGCAGCCTTGCGCTGGCAAGAGCCCCACACTCCACGTTCCCCCGTTACGTTCCTTCGTTTCGGTGTATCGAGTTCCTGTCCCATCCATGGCTACTTCTTTATAAAGAGTATTCATCCGTAATCCTGCTTCCCTCGTAATATCAGAGCCGATAAGGAGGTCGTACACTGCATCAGCTTTTCAATAATATGGATATTGATTCGTACTTTCCTGCCTGCTAAATCGTCGAGATCAATATCCACCTCACCCAAAGTTTTACAGCTACAGCTTACTGTTGTTACATCACGATATCGCGCATTGACATTTTCCCTGATTTCCCCAGATACCTATCTTTACCGCTCCTTCAAGAGCGAGACTGAGGTTGCTGTATACGGCTGTGCAGCAATCGGAGGGTATTACTAGTCAATAATTAGGTAGAAAAAACGACGGACCAGGTTGCCCGAGGGGAGAATGAGAGATATTGAGGTGCAATTCTTAGTAGTCACCGGAAGTGCGAATTCATTAATTAGTCGGGAAGGAGCGGCAAGGATGGGTCTCTGGGGAAATAGGAGAGAATTTCATTGCGCAATAACGACTGTATGCAGTAGCAGTGAAACTTTGGGTGAGGCGGATATTGATCATGTCGAGCTAGCAATGAGGAAAGTACGAATCAAGATCCATATTATTGGAAAACTGATCCCAGGTTACGACCTCATTATTGGGTTTGATATTATGAGGGAAGCAGGATTACGGATGAGTACTTTTTATCTAGCAGTTGCCCTGAAGAACTAGTACCGTGCTCTCCACAGCGAACAGTGACCACTTGTTAAGCTAGCGCCTTAGACTGCCGGTCTCCACACGTCTCCTGTGGACAATAGACGACAGTTAAAAGGGCAGCGTTTCGCTGACAAGTGCGCGTTTCACTCCGTGCGCACCGATACTCGTGTTAGTGCCGTCTTTTCGTGACGGTCCGGTCGACGATGGCAACTTCCGTGGTTCCTGACGAAGAAGGCTCATTCAGCGGAAGAACCTACATGAAGACCTTTCCTACTATTGAAGACTTACTCTACCGCGAACTTCTCAGCCTTGCTTAGCTTGCGCCTTATGCTGACGAGGTCCACACTTGTCTAGTGGAATCAACCTCAACAGCCAAACAGGCAGCCTTGCGCTGGCAAGAGCCCCACACTCCACGTTCCCCCGTTACGATCCGTCCGTTTCGGTGTATCGAGTTCCTGTACGAATTTCCCACCCATGGCTACTACTTTATAAAGAGTATTCATCCGTAATCCTGCTTCCCTCATAATATCAGAGCCGATAAGGAGGTCGTACACTGCATCAGCTTTTCAATAATATGGATCTTGATTCGTACTTTCCTGCCTGCTAAATCGTCGAGATCAATATCCGCCTCACCCAAAGTTTTACAGCTACAGCTTACTGTTGTTACATCGCGATATCGCGCATTGACATTTTCCCCGATTTCCCCAGATACCTATCTTTACCGCTCCTTCAAGAGCGGGCAGACTGATGTTGCTGTATACGGCTGTGCAGCAATCGGAGGGTATTACTAGTCAATAATTAGGTAGAAAACACGACGCACCAGGTTGCCCGAGGGGAGAATGAGAGATATTGAGGTGCAATTCTTAGTAGTCACCGGAAATGCGAATTCAATAATTAGTCGGGAAGGAGCGGCAAAGATGGGTCTCTGGGGAATTCGGAGAGAATTACATTGCGCAATAACGACTGTATGCAGTAGCAGTGAAACTTTGGGTGAGGCGGATATTGATCATGTCGAGCTAGCAATGAGGAAAGTACGAATCAAGATCCATATTATTGAAAAACTGATGCCAGTGTACGACCTCATTATTGGGTGTGATATTATGAGGGAAGCAGGATTACGGATGAGTACTTTTTATCTAGCAGTTGCCCTGAAGAACTAGTACCGTGCTCTCCACAGCGAACAGTGACCACTTGTTAAGCTAGTGCCTTAGACTGCCGGTCTCCACACGTCTCCTGTGGACAATAGACGGCAGTTAAAAGGGAAGCGTTGCGCTGACAAGTGCGTGTTTCACTCCGTGCGCTCCGATACTCGTGTTAGTGCCGTCTTTTCGTGGAAGTCCGGTCGACGATGGCAACTTTCATGGTTCCTGACGAAGAAGGCTCATTCAGCGGAAGAACCTACATGAAGACATTTCCTACTATTGAAGACTTACTCAACCGCAAACTTCTCAGCCTTGCTTAGCTTGCGCCTTATGCTGACGAGGTCCACACTTGTCTAGTGGAATCAACCTCAACAGCCAAACAGGCAGCCTTGCGCTGGCAAGAGCCTCACACTCCACGTTCCCCCGTTACGATCCGTCAGTTTCGGTGTATCGAGTTCCTGTACGACTTTCCCACCCATGGCTACTTCTTTATAAAAAGTACTCATCCGTAATCATGCTTCCCTCATAATATCAGAGCCGATAAGGAGGTCGTACCCTGCATCAGCTTTTCAATAATATGGATCTTGATTCGTACTTTCCTGCCTGCTAAATCGTCGAGATCAATATCCGCCTCACCCAAAGTTTTACAGCTACAGCTTACGGTTGTTACATCGCGATATCGCGCATTGACATTTTCCCCGATTTCCCAAGATACCTATCTTTACCGCTCCTTCAAGCGCAGGCAGACTGAGGTTGCTGTATACGGCCGTGCAGCAATCGGAGTGTATTACTAGTCAATAATTAGGTAGAAAAATCGATGGACCAGGTTGCCCGAGGGGAAAATGAGAGATATTGAGGTGCAATTCTTAGTAGTCACCGGAAGTGCGAATTCATTAATTAGTCGGGAAGGAGCGGCAAAGATGGGTCTCTGGGGAAATAGGAGAGAATTTCATTACGCAATAACGACTGTATGCAGTAGCAGTGAAACTTTGGGTGAGGCGGATATTGATCATGTCGAGCTAGCAATGAGGAAAGTACGAATCAAGATCCATATTATTGGAAAACTGATCCCAGGGTACGACCTCATTATTGGGTTTGATATTATGAAGGAAGCAGGATTACGGATGAGTACTTTTTATCTAGCAGTTGCCCTGAAGAACTAGTACCGTGCTCTCCACAGCGAACAGTGACCACTTGTTAAGCCAGCGCCTTAGACTGCCGGTCTCCACACGTCTCCTGTGGACAATAGACGGCAGTTAAAAGGGCAGCGTTGCGCTGACAAGTGCGCGTTTCACTCCGTGCGCACCGATACTCGTGTTAGTGCCGTCTTTTCGTGACGGTCCGGTCGACGATGGCAACTTCCGTGGTTCCTGACGAAGAAGGCTCATTCAGCGGAAGAACCTACATGAAGACATTTCCTACTATTGAAGACTTACTCAACCGCGAACTTCTCAGCCTTGCTTAGCTTGCGCCTTATGCTGACGAGGTCCACACTTGTCTAGTGGAATCAACCTCAACAGCCAAACGGGCAGCCTTGCGCTGGCAAGAGCCCCACACTCCACGTTCCCCCGTTACGATCCGTCAGTTTCGGTGTATCGAGTTCCTGTACGACTTTCCCACCCATGGCTACTTCTTTATAAAAAGTACTCATCCGTAATCATGCTTCCCTCATAATATCAGAGCCGATAAGGAGGTCGTACCCTGCATCAGCTTTTCAATAATATGGATATTGATTCGTACTTTCCTGCCTGCTAAATCGTCGAGATCAATATCCACCTCACCCAAAGTTTTACAGCTACAGCTTACTGTTGTTACATCGCGATATCGCGCATTGACATTTTCCCGATTTCCCCAGATACCTATCTTTACCGCTCCTTCAAGAGCGGGCAGACTGATGTTGCTGTATACGGCTGTGCAGCAATCGGAGGGTATTACTAGTCAATAATTAGGTAGAAAACACGACGCACCAGGTTGCCCGAGGGGAGAATGAGAGATATTGAGGTGCAATTCTTAGTAGTCACCGGAAATGCGAATTCAATAATTAGTCGGGAAGGAGCGGCAAAGATGGGTCTCTGGGGAAATAGGAGAGAATTTCATTGCGCAATAACGACTGTATGCAGTAGCAGTGAAACTTTGGGTGAGGCGGATATTGATCATGTCGAGCTAGCAATGAGGAAAGTACGAATCAAGATCCATATTATTGGAAAACTGATCCCAGGTTACGACCTCATTATTGGGTTTGATATTATGAGGGAAGCAGCATTACGGATGAGTACTTTTTATCTAGCAGTTGCCCTGAAGAACTAGTACCGTGCTCTCCACAGCGAACAGTGACCACTTGTTAAGCTAGCGCCTTAGACTGCCGGTCTCCACACGTCTCCTGTGGACAATAGACGACAGTTAAAAGGGCAGCGTTTCGCTGACAAGTGCGCGTTTCACTCCGTGCGCACCGATACTCGTGTTAGTGCCGTCTTTTCGTGACGGTCCGGTCGACGATGGCAACTTCCGTGGTTCCTGACGAAGAAGGCTCATTCAGCGGAAGAACCTACATGAAGACCTTTCCTACTATTGAAGACTTACTCTACCGCGAACTTCTCAGCCTTGCTTAGCTTGCGCCTTATGCTGACGAGGTCCACACTTGTCTAGTGGAATCAACCTCAACAGCCAAACGGGCAGCCTTGCGCTGGCAAGAGCCCCACACTCCACGTTCCCCCGTTACGTTCCTTCGTTTCGGTGTATCGAGTTCCTGTCCCATCCATGGCTACTTGTTTATAAAGAGTATTCATCCGTAATCCTGCTTCCCTCGTAATATCAGAGCCGATAAGGAGGTCGTACACTGCATCAGCTTTTCAATAATATGGATATTGATTCGTACTTTCCTGCCTGCTAAATCGTCGAGATCAATATCCACCTCACCCAAAGTTTTACAGCTACAGCTTACTGTTGTTACATCACGATATCGCGCATTGACATTTTCCCTGCTTTCCCCAGATACCTATCTTTACCGCTCCTTCAAGAGCGAGACTGAGGTTGCTGTATACGGCTGTGCAGCAATCGGAGGGTATTACTAGTCAATAATTAGGTAGAAAAAACGACGGAGCAGGTTGCCCGAGGGGAAAATGAGAGATATTGAGGTGCAATTCTTAGTAGTCACCGGAAGTGCGAATTCATTAATTAGTCGGGAAGGAGCGGCAAAGATGGGTCTCTGGGGAATTCGGAGGGAATTACATTGCGCAATAACGACTGTATGCAGTAGCAGTGAAACTTTGGGTGAGGCGGATATTGATCATGTCGAGCTAGCAATGAGGAAAGTACGAATCAAGATCCATATTATTGAAAAACTGATGCCAGTGTACGACCTCATTATTGGGTGTGATATTATGAGGGAAGCAGGATTACGGATGAGTATTTTTTATCTAGCAGTTGCCCTGAAGAACTAGTACCGTGCTCTCCACAGCGAACAGTGACCACTTGTTAAGCTAGCGCCTTAGACTGCCGGTCTCCACACGTCTCCTGTGGACAATAGACGGCAGTTAAAAGGGCAGCGTTGCGTTGACAAGTGCGCGTTTTACTCCGTGCGCACCGATACTCGTGTTTGTGCCGTCTTTTCGTGACGGTCCGGTCGATGATGGCAACTTCCGTGGTTCCTGACGAAGAAGGCTCATTCAGCGGAAGAACCTACATGAAGACATCTCCAACTATTGAAGACTTACTCTACAGCGAACTTCTCAGCCTTGCTTAGCTTGCGCCTTATGCTGACGAGGTCCACACTTGTCTATTGGAATCAACCTCAACAGCCAAACGGGCAGCCTTGCGCTGGCAAGAGCCCCACACTCCACGTACCCCCGTTACGATCCGTCCGTTTCGGTGTATCGAGTTCCTGTACGACTTTCCCACCCATGGCTACTTCTTTATAAAAAGTACTCATCCGTAATCCTGCTTCCCTCATAATATCTGAGCCGATAAGGAGGTCGTACCCTGCATCAGCTTTTCAATAATATGGATCTTGATTCGTACTTTCCTGCCTGCTAAATCGTCGAGATCAATATCCGCCTCACCCAAAGTTTTACAGCTACAGCTTACTGTTGTTACATCACGATATCGCGCATTGACATTTTCCCTGATTTCCCCAGATACCTATCTTTACCGCTCCTTCAAGAGCGAGACTGAGGTTGCTGTATACGGCTGTGCAGCAATCGGAGGGTATTACTAGTCAATAATTAGGTAGAAAAAACGACGGACCAGGTTGCCCGAGGGGAGAATGAGAGATATTGAGGTGCAATTCTTAGTAGTCACCGGAAGTGCGAATTCATTAATTAGTCGGGAAGGAGCGGCAAGGATGGGTCTCTGGGGAAATAGGAGAGAATTTCATTGCGCAATAACGACTGTATGCAGTAGCAGTGAAACTTTGGGTTAGGCGGATATTGATCATGTCGAGCTAGCAATGAGGAAAGTACGAATCAAGATCCATATTATTGAAAAACTGATGCCAGTGTACGACCTCATTATTGGGTGTGATATTATGAGGGAAGCAGGATTACGGATGAGTACTTTTTATCTAGCAGTTGCCCTGAAGAACTAGTACCGTGCTCTCCACAGCGAACAGTGACCACTTGTTAAGCTAGTGCCTTAGACTGCCGGTCTCCACACGTCTCCTGTGGACAATAGACGGCAGTTAAAAGGGAAGCGTTGCGCTGACAAGTGCGTGTTTCACTCCGTGCGCTCCGATACTCGTGTTAGTGCCGTCTTTTCGTGGAAGTCCGGTCGACGATGGCAACTTTCATGGTTCCTGACGAAGAAGGCTCATTCAGCGGAAGAACCTACATGAAGACATTTCCTACTATTGAAGACTTACTCAACCGCAAACTTCTCAGCCTTGCTTAGCTTGCGCCTTATGCTGACGAGGTCCACACTTGTCTAGTGGAATCAACCTCAACAGCCAAACAGGCAGCCTTGCGCTGGCAAGAGCCTCACACTCCACGTTCCCCCGTTACGATCCGTCAGTTTCGGTGTATCGAGTTCCTGTACGACTTTCCCACCCATGGCTACTTCTTTATAAAAAGTACTCATCCGTAATCATGCTTCCCTCATAATATCAGAGCCGATAAGGAGGTCGTACCCTGCATCAGCTTTTCAATAATATGGATCTTGATTCGTACTTTCCTGCCTGCTAAATCGTCGAGATCAATATCCGCCTCACCCAAAGTTTTACAGCTACAGCTTACGGTTGTTACATCGCGATATCGCGCATTGACATTTTCCCCGATTTCCCAAGATACCTATCTTTACCGCTCCTTCAAGCGCAGGCAGACTGAGGTTGCTGTATACGGCCGTGCAGCAATCGGAGGGTATTACTAGTCAATAATTAGGTAGAAAAATCGATGGACCAGGTTGCCCGAGGGGAAAATGAGAGATATTGAGGTGCAATTCTTAGTAGTCACCGGAAGTGCGAATTCATTAATTAGTCGGGAAGGAGCGGCAAAGATGGGTCTCTGGGGAAATAGGAGAGAATTTCATTACGCAATAACGACTGTATGCAGTAGCAGTGAAACTTTGGGTGAGGCGGATATTGATCATGTCGAGCTAGCAATGAGGAAAGTACGAATCAAGATCCATATTATTGGAAAACTGATCCCAGGGTACGACCTCATTCTTGGGTTTGATATTATGAAGGAAGCAGGATTACGGATGAGTACTTTTTATCTAGCAGTTGCCCTGAAGAACTAGTACCGTGCTCTCCACAGCGAACAGTGACCACTTGTTAAGCCAGCGCCTTAGACTGCCGGTCTCCACACGTCTCCTGTGGACAATAGACGGCAGTTAAAAGGGCAGCGTTGCGCTGACAAGTGCGCGTTTCACTCCGTGCGCACCGATACTCGTGTTAGTGCCGTCTTTTCGTGACGGTCCGGTCGACGATGGCAACTTCCGTGGTTCCTGACGAAGAAGGCTCATTCAGCGGAAGAACCTACATGAAGACATTTCCTACTATTGAAGACTTACTCAACCGCGAACTTCTCAGCCTTGCTTAGCTTGCGCCTTATGCTGACGAGGTCCACACTTGTCTAGTGGAATCAACCTCAACAGCCAAACGGGCAGCCTTGCGCTGGCAAGAGCCCCACACTCCACGTTCCCCCGTTACGTTCCTTCGTTTCGGTGTATCGAGTTCCTGTCCCATCCATGGCTACTTGTTTATAAAGAGTATTCATCCGTAATCCTGCTTCCCTCGTAATATCAGAGCCGATAAGGAGGTCGTACACTGCATCAGCTTTTCAATAATATGGATATTGATTCGTACTTTCCTGCCTGCTAAATCGTCGAGATCAATATCCACCTCACCCAAAGTTTTACAGCTACAGCTTACTGTTGTTACATCACGATATCGCGCATTGACATTTTCCCTGCTTTCCCCAGATACCTATCTTTACCGCTCCTTCAAGAGCGAGACTGAGGTTGCTGTATACGGCTGTGCAGCAATCGGAGGGTATTACTAGTCAATAATTAGGTAGAAAAAACGACGGAGCAGGTTGCCCGAGGGGAAAATGAGAGATATTGAGGTGCAATTCTTAGTAGTCACCGGAAGTGCGAATTCATTAATTAGTCGGGAAGGAGCGGCAAAGATGGGTCTCTGGGGAATTCGGAGGGAATTACATTGCGCAATAACGACTGTATGCAGTAGCAGTGAAACTTTGGGTGAGGCGGATATTGATCATGTCGAGCTAGCAATGAGGAAAGTACGAATCAAGATCCATATTATTGAAAAACTGATGCCAGTGTACGACCTCATTATTGGGTGTGATATTATGAGGGAAGCAGGATTACGGATGAGTATTTTTTATCTAGCAGTTGCCCTGAAGAACTAGTACCGTGCTCTCCACAGCGAACAGTGACCACTTGTTAAGCTAGCGCCTTAGACTGCCGGTCTCCACACGTCTCCTGTGGACAATAGACGGCAGTTAAAAGGGCAGCGTTGCGTTGACAAGTGCGCGTTTTACTCCGTGCGCACCGATACTCGTGTTTGTGCCGTCTTTTCGTGACGGTCCGGTCGATGATGGCAACTTCCGTGGTTCCTGACGAAGAAGGCTCATTCAGCGGAAGAACCTACATGAAGACATCTCCAACTATTGAAGACTTACTCTACAGCGAACTTCTCAGCCTTGCTTAGCTTGCGCCTTATGCTGACGAGGTCCACACTTGTCTATTGGAATCAACCTCAACAGCCAAACGGGCAGCCTTGCGCTGGCAAGAGCCCCACACTCCACGTACCCCCGTTACGATCCGTCCGTTTCGGTGTATCGAGTTCCTGTACGACTTTCCCACCCATGGCTACTTCTTTATAAAAAGTACTCATCCGTAATCCTGCTTCCCTCATAATATCTGAGCCGATAAGGAGGTCGTACCCTGCATCAGCTTTTCAATAATATGGATCTTGATTCGTACTTTCCTGCCTGCTAAATCGTCGAGATCAATATCCGCCTCACCCAAAGTTTTACAGCTACAGCTTACTGTTGTTACATCACGATATCGCGCATTGACATTTTCCCTGATTTCCCCAGATACCTATCTTTACCGCTCCTTCAAGAGCGAGACTGAGGTTGCTGTATACGGCTGTGCAGCAATCGGAGGGTATTACTAGTCAATAATTAGGTAGAAAAAACGACGGACCAGGTTGCCCGAGGGGAGAATGAGAGATATTGAGGTGCAATTCTTAGTAGTCACCGGAAGTGCGAATTCATTAATTAGTCGGGAAGGAGCGGCAAGGATGGGTCTCTGGGGAAATAGGAGAGAATTTCATTGCGCAATAACGACTGTATGCAGTAGCAGTGAAACTTTGGGTGAGGCGGATATTGATCATGTCGAGCTAGCAATGAGGAAAGTACGAATCAAGATCCATATTATTGGAAAACTGATCCCAGGTTACGACCTCATTATTGGGTTTGATATTATGAGGGAAGCAGGATTACGGATGAGTACTTTTTATCTAGCAGTTGCCCTGAAGAACTAGTACCGTGCTCTCCACAGCGAACAGTGACCACTTGTTAAGCTAGCGCCTTAGACTGCCGGTCTCCACACGTCTCCTGTGGACAATAGACGACAGTTAAAAGGGCAGCGTTGCGCTGACAAGTGCGCGTTTCACTCCGTGCGCACCGATACTCGTGTTAGTGCCGTCTTTTCGTGACGGTCCGGTCGACGATGGCAACTTCCGTGGTTCCTGACGAAGAAGGCTCATTCAGCGGAAGAACCTACATGAAGACCTTTCCTACTATTGAAGACTTACTCTACCGCGAACTTCTCAGCCTTGCTTAGCTTGCGCCTTATGCTGACGAGGTCCACACTTGTCTAGTGGAATCAACCTCAACAGCCAAACGGGCAGCCTTGCGCTGGCAAGAGCCCCACACTCCACGTTCCCCCGTTACGTTCCTTCGTTTCGGTGTATCGAGTTCCTGTCCCATCCATGGCTACTTGTTTATAAAGAGTATTCATCCGTAATCCTGCTTCCCTCGTAATATCAGAGCCGATAAGGAGGTCGTACCCTGCATCAGCTTTTCAATAATATGGATCTTGATTCGTACTTTCCGGCCTGCTAAATCGTCGAGATCAATATCCGCCTCACCCAAAGTTTTACAGCTACAGCTTACTGTTGTTACATCACGATATCGCGCATTGACATTTTCCCTGATTTCCCCAGATACCTATCTTTACCGCTCCTTCAAGAGCGAGACTGAGGTTGCTGTATACGGCTGTGCAGCAATCGGAGGGTATTACTAGTCAATAATTAGGTAGAAAAAACGACGGACCAGGTTGCCCGAGGGGAGAATGAGAGATATTGAGGTGCAATTCTTAGTAGTCACCGGAAGTGCGAATTCATTAATTAGTCGGGAAGGAGCGGCAAAGATGGGTCTCTGGGGAATTCGGAGAGAATTACATTGCGCAATAACGACTGTATGCAGTAGCAGTGAAACTTTGGGTTAGGCGGATATTGATCATGTCGAGCTAGCAATGAGGAAAGTACGAATCAAGATCCATATTATTGAAAAACTGATGCCAGTGTACGACCTCATTATTGGGTGTGATATTATGAGGGAAGCAGGATTACGGATGAGTACTTTTTATCTAGCAGTTGCCCTGAAGAACTAGTACCGTGCTCTCCACAGCGAACAGTGACCACTTGTTAAGCTAGTGCCTTAGACTGCCGGTCTCCACACGTCTCCTGTGGACAATAGACGGCAGTTAAAAGGGAAGCGTTGCGCTGACAAGTGCGTGTTTCACTCCGTGCGCTCCGATACTCGTGTTAGTGCCGTCTTTTCGTGGAAGTCCGGTCGACGATGGCAACTTTCATGGTTCCTGACGAAGAAGGCTCATTCAGCGGAAGAACCTACATGAAGACATTTCCTACTATTGAAGACTTACTCAACCGCAAACTTCTCAGCCTTGCTTAGCTTGCGCCTTATGCTGACGAGGTCCACACTTGTCTAGTGGAATCAACCTCAACAGCCAAACAGGCAGCCTTGCGCTGGCAAGAGCCTCACACTCCACGTTCCCCCGTTACGATCCGTCAGTTTCGGTGTATCGAGTTCCTGTACGACTTTCCCACCCATGGCTACTTCTTTATAAAAAGTACTCATCCGTAATCATGCTTCCCTCATAATATCAGAGCCGATAAGGAGGTCGTACCCTGCATCAGCTTTTCAATAATATGGATCTTGATTCGTACTTTCCTGCCTGCTAAATCGTCGAGATCAATATCCGCCTCACCCAAAGTTTTACAGCTACAGCTTACGGTTGTTACATCGCGATATCGCGCATTGACATTTTCCCCGATTTCCCAAGATACCTATCTTTACCGCTCCTTCAAGCGCAGGCAGACTGAGGTTGCTGTATACGGCCGTGCAGCAATCGGAGGGTATTACTAGTCAATAATTAGGTAGAAAAATCGATGGACCAGGTTGCCCGAGGGGAAAATGAGAGATATTGAGGTGCAATTCTTAGTAGTCACCGGAAGTGCGAATTCATTAATTAGTCGGGAAGGAGCGGCAAAGATGGGTCTCTGGGGAAATAGGAGAGAATTTCATTACGCAATAACGACTGTATGCAGTAGCAGTGAAACTTTGGGTGAGGCGGATATTGATCATGTCGAGCTAGCAATGAGGAAAGTACGAATCAAGATCCATATTATTGGAAAACTGATCCCAGGGTACGACCTCATTCTTGGGTTTGATATTATGAAGGAAGCAGGATTACGGATGAGTACTTTTTATCTAGCAGTTGCCCTGAAGAACTAGTACCGTGCTCTCCACAGCGAACAGTGACCACTTGTTAAGCCAGCGCCTTAGACTGCCGGTCTCCACACGTCTCCTGTGGACAATAGACGGCAGTTAAAAGGGCAGCGTTGCGCTGACAAGTGCGCGTTTCACTCCGTGCGCACCGATACTCGTGTTAGTGCCGTCTTTTCGTGACGGTCCGGTCGACGATGGCAACTTCCGTGGTTCCTGACGAAGAAGGCTCATTCAGCGGAAGAACCTACATGAAGACATTTCCTACTATTGAAGACTTACTCAACCGCGAACTTCTCAGCCTTGCTTAGCTTGCGCCTTATGCTGACGAGGTCCACACTTGTCTAGTGGAATCAACCTCAACAGCCAAACGGGCAGCCTTGCGCTGGCAAGAGCCCCACACTCCACGTTCCCCCGTTACGTTCCTTCGTTTCGGTGTATCGAGTTCCTGTCCCATCCATGGCTACTTCTTTATAAAGAGTATTCATCCGTAATCCTGCTTCCCTCGTAATATCAGAGCCGATAAGGAGGTCGTACACTGCATCAGCTTTTCAATAATATGGATATTGATTCGTACTTTCCTGCCTGCTAAATCGTCGAGATCAATATCCACCTCACCCAAAGTTTTACAGCTACAGCTTACTGTTGTTACATCACGATATCGCGCATTGACATTTTCCCTGCTTTCCCCAGATACCTATCTTTACCGCTCCTTCAAGAGCGAGACTGAGGTTGCTGTATACGGCTGTGCAGCAATCGGAGGGTATTACTAGTCAATAATTAGGTAGAAAAAACGACGGACCAGGTTGCCCGAGGGGAAAATGAGAGATATTGAGGTGCAATTCTTAGTAGTCACCGGAAGTGCGAATTCATTAATTAGTCGGGAAGGAGCGGCAAAGATGGGTCTCTGGGGAATTCGGAGGGAATTACATTGCGCAATAACGACTGTATGAAGTAGCAGTGAAACTTTGGGTGAGGCGGATATTGATCATGTCGAGCTAGCAATGAGGAAAGTACGAATCAAGATCCATATTATTGAAAAACTGATGCCAGTGTACGACCTCATTATTGGGTGTGATATTATGAGGGAAGCAGGATTACGGATGAGTACTTTTTATCTAGCAGTTGCCCTGAAGAACTAGTACCGTGCTCTCCACAGCGAACAGTGACCACTTGTTAAGCTAGCGCCTTAGACTGCCGGTCTCCACACGTCTCCTGTGGACAATAGACGGCAGTTAAAAGGGCAGCGTTGCGCTGACAAGTGCGCGTTTCACTCCGTGCGCACCGATACTCGTGTTTGTGCCGTCTTTTCGTGACGGTCCGGTCGATGATGGCAACTTCCGTGGTTCCTGACGAAGAAGGCTCATTCAGCGGAAGAACCTACATGAAGACATCTCCAACTATTGAAGACTTACTCTACAGCGAACTTCTCAGCCTTGCTTAGCTTGCGCCTTATGCTGACGAGGTCCACACTTGTCTAGTGGAATCAACCTCAACAGCCAAACGGGCAGCCTTGCGCTGGCAAGAGCCCCACACTCCACGTACCCCCGTTACGATCCGTCCGTTTCGGTGTATCGAGTTCCTGTACGACTTTCCCACCCATGGCTACTTCTTTATAAAAAGTACTCATCCGTAATCCTGCTTCCCTCATAATATCTGAGCCGATAAGGAGGTCGTACCCTGCATCAGCTTTTCAATAATATGGATCTTGATTCGTACTTTCCGGCCTGCTAAATCGTCGAGATCAATATCCGCCTCACCCAAAGTTTTACAGCTACAGCTTACTGTTGTTACATCACGATATCGGGCATTGACATTTTCCCTGATTTCCCCAGATACCTATCTTTACCGCTCCTTCAAGAGCGAGACTGAGGTTGCTGTATACGGCTGTGCAGCAATCGGAGGGTATTACTAGTCAATAATTAGGTAGAAAAAACGACGGACCAGGTTGCCCGAGGGGAGAATGAGAGATATTGAGGTGCAATTCTTAGTAGTCACCGGAAGT
This sequence comes from Troilus luridus, assembly GCA_964056705.1. NCBI lineage: Eukaryota > Metazoa > Arthropoda > Insecta > Hemiptera > Pentatomidae > Troilus > Troilus luridus. Next base: position 100,958,606 of record OZ057416.1, on the reverse strand, counting down.
GCGAATTCATTAATTAGTCGGGAAGGAGCGGCAAGGATTGGTCTCTGGGGAAATAGGAGAGAATTTCATTGCGCAATAACGACTGTATGCAGTAGCAGTGAAACTTTGGGTGAGGCGGATATTGATCATGTCGAGCTAGCAATGAGGAAAGTACGAATCAAGATCCATATTATTGGAAAACTGATCCCAGGTTACGACCTCATTATTGGGTTTGATATTATGAGGGAAGCAGGATTACGGATGAGTACTTTTTATCTAGCAGTTGCCCTGAAGAACTAGTACCGTGCTCTCCACAGCGAACAGTGACCACTTGTTAAGCTAGCGCCTTAGACTGCCGGTCTCCACACGTCTCCTGTGGACAATAGACGACAGTTAAAAGGGCAGCGTTGCGCTGACAAGTGCGCGTTTCACTCCGTGCGCACCGATACTCGTGTTTGTGCCGTCTTTTCGTGACGGTCCGGTCGACGATGGCAACTTCCGTGGTTCCTGACGAAGAAGGCTCATTCAGCGGAAGAACCTACATGAAGACATCTCCAACTATTGAAGACTTACTCTACAGCGAACTTCTCAGCCTTGCTTAGCTTGCGCCTTATGCTGACGAGGTCCACACTTGTCTAGTGGAATCAACCTCAACAGCCAAACGGGCAGCCTTGCGCTGGCAAGAGCCCCACACTCCACGTACCCCCGTTACGATCTGTCCGTTTCGGTGTATCGAGTTCCTGTACGACTTTCCCACCCATGGCTACTTCTTTATAAAAAGTACTCATCCGTAATCCTGCTTCCCTCATAATATCAGAGCCGATAAGGATGTCGTACCCTGCATCAGCTTTTCAATAATATGGATCTTGATTTGTACTTTCCTGCCTGCTAAATCGTCGAGAACAATATCCGCCTCACCCAAAGTTTTACAGCTACAGCTTACTGTTGTTACATCGCGATATCGCGCATTTACATTTTCCCCGATTTCCCAAGATACCTATCTTTACCGCTCCTTCAAGCGCGGGCAGACTGAGGTTGCTGTATACGCCGTGCAGCAATCGGAGGGTATTACTAGTCAATAATTAGGTAGAAAAAACGACGGACCAGGTTGCCCGAGGGGAGAATGAGAGATATTGAGGTGCAATTCTTAGTAGTCACCGGAAGTGCGAATTCATTAATTAGTCGGGAAGGAGCGGCAAGGATTGGTCTCTGGGGAAATAGGAGAGAATTTCATTGCGCAATAACGACTGTATGCAGTAGCAGTGAAACTTTGGGTGAGGCGGATATTGATCATGTCGAGCTAGCAATGAGGAAAGTACGAATCAAGATCCATATTATTGGAAAACTGATCCCAGGTTACGACCTCATTATTGGGTTTGATATTATGAGGGAAGCAGGATTACGGATGAGTACTTTTTATCTAGCAGTTGCCCTGAAGAACTAGTACCGTGCTCTCCACAGCGAACAGTGACCACTTGTTAAGCTAGCGCCTTAGACTGCCGGTCTCCACACGTCTCCTGTGGACAATAGACGACAGTTAAAAGGGCAGCGTTGCGCTGACAAGTGCGCGTTTCACTCCGTGCGCACCGATACTCGTGTTTGTGCCGTCTTTTCGTGACGGTCCGGTCGACGATGGCAACTTCCGTGGTTCCTGACGAAGAAGGCTCATTCAGCGGAAGAACCTACATGAAGACATCTCCAACTATTGAAGACTTACTCTACAGCGAACTTCTCAGCCTTGCTTAGCTTGCGCCTTATGCTGACGAGGTCCACACTTGTCTAGTGGAATCAACCTCAACAGCCAAACGGGCAGCCTTGCGCTGGCAAGAGCCCCACACTCCACGTACCCCCGTTACGATCTGTCCGTTTCGGTGTATCGAGTTCCTGTACGACTTTCCCACCCATGGCTACTTCTTTATAAAAAGTACTCATCCGTAATCCTGCTTCCCTCATAATATCAGAGCCGATAAGGATGTCGTACCCTGCATCAGCTTTTCAATAATATGGATCTTGATTTGTACTTTCCTGCCTGCTAAATCGTCGAGAACAATATCCGCCTCACCCAAAGTTTTACAGCTACAGCTTACTGTTGTTACATCGCGATATCGCGCATTTACATTTTCCCCGATTTCCCAAGATACCTATCTTTACCGCTCCTTCAAGCGCGGGCAGACTGAGGTTGCTGTATACGCCGTGCAGCAATCGGAGGGTATTACTAGTCAATAATTAGGTAGAAAAAAACAATGAACTAGATTATTATTAAATGATTTTGATTAAACAAATAATTTAAAACATCCAACGGTGTAGAAGAAATATCAATGATTATCGGTAATTTCAAACCAAATAACTAGGAAACAGATAAGTTTAAATGACTTAATTTTTGCTGACAAAGAATTTGCCAAATTTCTATACTCCGCTTTTGTTTCTCTCTGTGTTCTTCTTTGTTTCTATCGGAATTTATGGTAAACAAGGCATCATATACGTTTCATAGATTAAATCGTAGGGGTTTTATTGCTTCAACCCTGCTCTGCCATCGAGTACTTAAGAGTGGTTTTAGAGTTGAAGTTGGCATTTCTTTGACAAGAGTTTGCCAACTCGCTGTTGACGCAAAAATTGTTCAGACCTTATACATACTCAGTACGTTCATAACCTGATATGATCGATGGTAGTTATTTGAAAGCACTCATATATCCACAACTACAATATCCTTTTGACTATTGTGTACGGAACCCTAAAAACCAAAAGGTTAGTTACTCGTTTAAAAACCACATACAAACAGAAACACAACCCACAGCCACTTGAGCTACTTCATCAGTTGTACATACAAATAAGTAATTAACAAAATAAGACCTAACCTAAATAAATACCTAGGTAATACTAGTACATAAATAGCACTTTGACTTACCGTTATGTTAACCTGCTCTGCACTATAAACAGTTTTGAGATGAAAGCGTTGATTATACATCACTCACTGTTTGATGAGGTCTTATCTGACCTCTGACCTCTGTGGACTCAGGAAGTATTTCATGTAAGGGTGATTTCACGTTTTGAAACAATACGTACTTTGTAAAAATGCCAACAAAGAGGGAGCCCCGACATTTTTGGCGGGGAGCTTTCGGTTTCACCGAGGGGAGCTTCGGCCTCGCGGCGGCTCTTGAGACCCCTGCACACACGGTAAAGCTACTATGAGTAATTGATTCCATCTCACTCTAATACTAGTAGGTAAAAAAATACAATCCTACTATTTGTTTACACATTTAGGATCAAAAAGGTAACAATCATAGGTACTTTTTTATCTATGTTAGATAGGTGTGTTACCAACAGTTAACTAACGCCGACATGGTGGAAAGTTATAAAATTAATCAATTGCAATAAAAATATAGCGGTCATTAATCGAAATAAAATATAGCCTATTTTTTAAGTAAGTACCAAGTGTCATGGCCGCAACTAGTGTTAACTCGTTAAATCGCTCTGTGCTTGTTACATTATTACAACAATAGCTCTCATAATAATATCTCCAAACTGTGTCAGAAGAAACCATAAGTACTTTAAGACATTTATTCAGTATCAGTGAGGTGAGGGACTGTATTAAACAGTAAAATTCAGTAAATAAATTGGTGACCGGCTGCTGAAGCTAGCAACGTGGCCAATAATCCCTACAGGTGACTTAATATATTTACCTCCTCTAGTTCACGGTCAAGGCTTGGCAACCAGCCTCTCGATGGAATCCCGCATTCGTCAACTTTTTTTTTTTGTCCTTTTTTCTTTTCTATTCTTTTTAAACACATATATATATATATATATATATATATATATATATATATATATATATTTTATTATTATTATTTAAATATGAAAAGTTTTTTTAAAATTTATTTCTTATGTTTTAGTGACTCTGTTAGATTTAATTATTTATTTAAAATTATTTTAACCGAATAATTACTCAATGTTCAACATGCAAGTTGACAATTCGGGTAGTGAAGTTTCGGAGCCAGAGACTCCATTTTCGGAAATAAGGGAGACAGATTCGCAATACTTAAAACGAAGGACACTCCGAAAACGTCAGAGAAAGGCTACCCCTGGCTCAGCGGGCAACTCACCCAACACGAAAACAAATAAATCGGCTGTGTCAAAAAAGCGAGTGACAAAATCCAACAAAACACCGGAGCCTCCCATAACCCGCAGCAAAACTACTGTAGTCGATTCAAAAAATCACAAACTAGTAGCAACCCTGGGCCTACAGAAAGCCACGAGAACCGAGGGTTCATTGACCCTAACCCTCCTCATATTTTTGTCACAAATGTTACAAATTTTTATAACTTCGCTCAAGAAATAGCTGAACTTATAGAGCAAACTAATTTTAAATGCTTTTCTAGAGTAAAAGACATTAAAATAAATACATCCAACAAAGAATCTTATAAAAAACTAATTGATCATCTTACAGTGAAGAACTATGATTTTCACTGTTACCAACTAAAACAGGATAAATCGTACAGAGTGGTTTTAAGTGGACTACACTCTTCAACGCCCACAACAGCCATCAAAAGTGACCTCGAAGAAATAGGTCACAAAGTAAGAAATATTTCGCCAGTGTTTCATCCCACCGAAAAGTACCCCCTTCCATTATTTTTTGTCGAACTTGAACCAGCCCCTAATAACCCAGAGATATTTCAAGTTTTAAGACTGGTATATTCAATAGTAAAATTTGAAGAACCTAGGCGTAAAAATACTATAGTCCAGTGTACTAACTGTCAAGCCTTAGGTCATACCAAGACGTATTGCCATCACCAAGCTATGTGCGTCAAATGCGCTGGACAACACTCATCTGACACTTGTCAGAAATCGAGAAACGAGCCTGCAAAATGTGCTCTTTGTAGTGAGGATCACCCAGCGAACTATAGAGGCTGTTAAGTCCATAAGAACTTTCAACGTCTTAGAATCAGGAATCATCAACTAAAAAGTCAAGAGAAAAGCACAATGCAGGCTCCTGAAGTTGACAACACTGCCACCATACCTGAATTGCCTAGACCAACCGTATCACAACCCTATACCACCGTAAACCCTACAGATAGACTTCCAGACAACAAAACCTTGGGAACCTCAAGCATTCAGCAGGAGCCTCGAACTCAGACGCCTCAAACCTCCCAAAACAAATCTCAGCATTCCTTTACCAAACCCCGGACCTCCCAACCCAAGCCTCAGGAACCCATATTCAAGCCCAAGGCAGCCAATCCCAATCCTCAACCTTCGCGTCAACAAATTCATCCCTACGATACACCCTTACGGGTCAAATTACCACCTCAACAACCAAATCCTCTCCCTTCCAAACACAACATCCAAACGAAAGCTGTAGTTCATCAAAAATTAAATAAAAATCCAGCACCTCGGGTACAACCCCCAGCCAACTCTCCTTTACCCGTTAATTATCCCTATCAAACTCAAGTCTCATATCCATTCCAAATCCAAAACCCGATCGACATAAATTCTATCCTGTCATCTTTCCTGAAAGACCTTCAAGAGACAATCAATCCTCTCATCAACCTACTCACGAGAATCCTTACCGAAGTTCCATTTAATTACCCTCGACGAGCGTGAAGCCCCTAGCTATCGTCCTGTGGAATGCTAATGGACTGCATGCTCACCGTGGCGAACTTGATATATTTCTACACGACAACCAAATAGACATTGCTTTACTTACTGAAACACACTTCACTCACCGCACACATTTCTACATATGAGACTACATCACTCACAGATCAGACCACCCAGACAACACTTCACATGCCGGATCTTGTATTCTCGTTCATAAAAACTTATCCCATTCCCTTATTCCTTCCATTCCTACTGATGGTATCCAATCAACCTCAGTAACCATAACAGCTCGTCCTTTCCATATTACATTTTCAGCTGTATACTGTCCTCCCGGAATTTCCGTTTCTTATAACCTTCTTGAATCCTTATTCCAATCTCTCGGTTCGCGCTTCATTGCTGGAGGAGACTACAACGCTAAACACCAACGATGGGGTTATCGAACATACAACTCCCGAGGAAATATCCTGTCTACTGTAACATCCACAAAGAGTTATTCCATCCTGGCACCAAACAACCCCACCTATTGGCCTACATCCATCAAAAAACGTCCCGACATCCTTGACATATTTATCACATCCCAGATTTCCTCCAACCAAACCGATATCAAATCCTTGGACGACCTTTCATCAGATCATAGCCCAGTTCTCCTTTTATTACATTCAAGTTTCGTTCCCAAGCCTCCCCTTCCCAGATTGATTACAGGACGTGTAAACTGGGACAACTTTTGTTATGATTTGGAGAACCAACGGGACTTAAAAATTTCACTTAAGACGAAACAAGACATTGATACAGCCATAGAAAAACTTACAACATCAATAAAAACCACTTTAAACGATAATACCTCAAATCATAAAATTAACAATTCTCAGTGTCGGAATTGGAAAATTAAAATCAATTCCAAAAAGTCCCATCAAATTACCTTTACCCTTCGCCGAAAACCCATGACTTCCTGTCCTACTGTATTCTTTAATAGTACTCCACTTATCCCTGTTGAACAGATCCGCTACCTAAGACTCAACTTAGACAAACGTCTTACTTAGAACCCTTACAGAAGACTGAAAAGACAAGAAACAGCTAGACGCTTTCGACTACTTCAACACATACTAGACAAACGCTCAAAGCTTCAGATCAATTACAAAAGACTTATTTATGTTACTGTTATAAGACCTATATGGACTTACGGAATTGAACTATGGGGCTCCACCAAACCATCAAATTCCTCTCGTATTCAATCCTTGCAATCCACAATCCTTCGCAAAATCCTAAACGCTCCTTATTTTGTCACAAATCCCTAATGACCTGAACGTTCCATATGTTACCGATTTAGCCAATTCCAGATACCTATCATTCCATAATAAACTCCAGGCCCATCCAAACCCACAAGTTTCCATCCTTGGTTCCAATTCCATCCCGGACAATCCTCCTAGGCGTCTGAAGAGAAGGTGGCCTCGAGACCTTCTATAATAGAAATGTAATTAGAGTGCTGCCAATGGGTAGTGCCTCTACACGTCCTTTCATGTATTTATTTATTCATACAGCCCTTGTACTAGATGTATATATTACAGTTGTACAATTCAATAAAATAATTTAAAAACAAAAAAAAAAAAACAATTCTCAGAAGACTGACCTCCCACAGCATATTCGTACCTTATTGAGAGAGAAACGCAGAGCAAAAACGAAGTGGCATAGAACTCGGTACCCAGCAGATAAATCTATCTATACTAAATTGACTAATCAACTAAAAGCAGAAATTAGAAAATTCAAAATTAATAAGTTAACGAACCTAACTGAAAATCTAACGTCTTCTGACAAATCATTAAGGATGACCACCAAAAAGATCCTTCACTTCAAAGACTTTAACCATCCACTCCTTACTGAATCCAATGACTGGACAAGATCTGATGAAGAGAAAGTACAGTTGTTCGGTCAATTCCTTTCTAAAACTTTCCAGCCTCATCCTGATATCATGAATCCATCTCATCATGAATATATACAAAGAGAGTTATATATTCCCCTTCAAATGACCCTTCCTCCCAAAGCATTCCATCCTTCAGAAATATCGAACATCATTCACAGACTACCTTCTCGCAAAGCTCCTGGACACGACCTCATCACGAATCACATCCTAAAACATCTTCCTAGAAAAGCCATTCTATTCCTCACCTACATATATAATGGTATACTGCGCACTACATATTTTCCTTACCTCTGGAAATTATCCGTCGTGAAAATGATACCTAAACCGGAATTCCCTTCCTCTTACCGCCCTATCTCCCTTTTACCATCAATGGGTAAAATCCTGGATAAGCTCATCCTGAAACGATTGTACCCCATCCTAAATGCAAATCACATTATCCCAGATCACCAGTTTGGATTCAGAACATCCCACTCCACTATTCCGTAATGCCATCATGTGGTGGATGTTGTTTTCTCAGCTTTGGAACGTGGATTGTATTGTCCAGCGGTCTTCCTTGATGTCGAACAGGCTTTCGACCGAGTCTGGCACCCCGGTTGCTTTACAATCCATTACTCCGTAAATTCCTACCTCCTACCAACTTTCTCATTATCCAATCCTACCTCTCCTACAGATCATTTACAGTAAATCATAATAATGTCTACTCACCCCTCTTTCCTCAATCTGTCGGCGTTCCTCAAGGCAGTATCCTCGGCCCAATTCTCTACACAGTTTATACAGCTGACATCCCAACTCATCCTAATACTATCCTTACCACGTATGCGGATGACACATGTCTATTATCTGTCAACACTGATCCAGTTATAGCATCCCGTACTCTTCAATCCCACATCACTGACCTTGAAAATTGGTGTCAAAATTGGAGGATTAAAATAAATTCTCACAAACCTCATCAAATCACATTTACCCTCCGTCGTAAACCAGCGACTTCCTGCCCCCCTGTGTTGTTTAATAACATCCCTCTAAGTCCTGTAGAACAGATCCGGTACTTAGGACTACACCTTGACAAACGCTTAACTTGGAATCCTCATACTAGACTGAAACGACAAGAAACAGCTCGCCGTTTCAGGCTACTTCAGGATTTACTAGATAAACGTTCTCAGCTCCCAATTAACTACAAGAGACTCATTTACATGACAATCATTAGACCCATCTGGACTTACGGTATAGAGCTTTGGGGGTCCACTAAGCCATTGAATTCCTCTCGTATTCAATCCTTACAATCCAAAGTCCTTCGGAAAATCCTTAATGCTCCTTACTTTGTTACGAACAAAGTAATTCATAATGACCTTAACGTCCCGTTTATTGCTGATTTGGCCCGAATCCGATATCAATCTTTTCATGACAAACTTCATTTCCACTCAAACCCACTAGTTTCAAACCTCGCAACCTCTTCAATTCCTGATAATCCCCCGAGGCGTCTGAAAAGAAGATGGCCTCGTGAGCTTCTAAGCTGAACTTTTTATTTGAGTACTACCACTGGGTAGTTTCTCTACTTGTCTTCTCATGTCAATGTATTCACTCATTATATTTACTAGATGTATTTTGTATACAGTTGTAAATTTCAATAAATAAATTAAAAAATATATATATATATATTTTAAGTTGGACAAAGTAACATATCTGGGCGAAATTTCATTAAAATCGATCCAGTAGTTCCGGAGATTAGAATGGACATACATCATGACCTGAGATTTTTATATATTACTAGTGACCTACCCCAGCTTTGCTTGAGTAATAAGGAATATTATGCCTACATAATTTGTCTGTGTAATGTATATTTTTTTCTTATAATGAACCGGCCACTAAGGACCACGTGAATATCATTGGTTTGGCTTCTTTGGGAGCCTTGATTTTCTTTCTTTCCATCTCAGAAATTATAAAAATAAAAACAAAACCAAATATTTCGTAATATACGAATTTATTATCTTCCACGTTAGATAATTGCACGAGATTAGGCAAGCAGCGTCTTCGGTGAAACCCATCGATATTCCAACCCATTTACACAAAACCTCGACAAATTATATACCTAAATCTTCCTGGTGAATCACTCTATCTATTGGTGAAACTCGCATGAAAATCCGTGCAGTGGTTATTGAGTTTACCGCGAACAAACGCGGCCGAGGACTTTGTTTTATAATATGTATAGAAGATATAACTTAAAAATGTCGTGAGAGATATCGAATTTTTAAAAAATGGGTGTTTAAATAAACTACACTGTAGGCTTCAGAAACCAGATTGCTTTATTATGTATCTTAATCCTTTTTATATACGTTTCAAAGTTGTTTACAATGGATGTTTGGGATAAGTTGACATACTGGTCATAACTCTCCCTCTACGAACAATCCTCGCTTACTCTCAATTCCAAAAGTCCATTCAATGTATAAAATAATAATCTTATAAACTTACTCAATAATAAAAATAACAAAATTACTTATAAACACAAAAAGATAGAAAAACAACTTCCATTCAACTACGATTATACAATGAGATCTTAAAACAAACGTAACAATACATTAACAAAAAGACAGGAAAACACAATTTTTTTAAATCTTCTATTATTGAAATCATAATCTTAAATACAATAGTTTGTTCATGACTGATCTTCAATTTCCTTAGTCAGTTTCCTCCACCTCCATCCTGTACTCCTCATCTTGGACGCACAAGTCAATCATTTGTTGTGGACACTCCACGAATGACCCATCTCCCGGCAATCCATCTTTCCTACCAGTCTCTTTTGCTAGTTGCACTTTTAATATAGACTGTAGGAAATCAATTCTCGCTTCAACTTCAGCCGTGCTCATTGTCTCTCTTAATTTCTCCGTTATTCTGTTAAACCGGCCTAAAACCACCGCCGCATACTGCTCACTCGTTTGCTTGGGGGATTTGAACTCCCTGAACATCTGGAGCATGTCTTCTTCCGGCGTACATCTACCTCTGCCAAAGGCCTTCTTCAATCTTTCCTTAATTTGAAGCCATGGTGTTTCCTCGTCCGCCTGGATCTGGTTAAGAATGTTCCTCTTTACTCTACGGGCTAAGGCCGCCCGCAATGACCCTACATCAGTGTGGCTAATGAGGCGTTGCTCCAATTTTGTTTCGATGTTGGCCATGATGCGGTCCCCTCCTTTTAAAAAGCGGTCTAGTTCACCTACGTCTCCTGCGAATTCATCTAAATCAGATATATCCCATTTGAGATAATGTGCGGAAGCTACCTGTATTTTCATCCATTCCACTCCGTTGAGGTGAGCTCCCGTCAACGTATCTCCCGGTAATGGGGCTATTCCCACCTCAATCGCAACTTCCACCGAGGGCGGGTCGACATTCATTTCCTGAAATGTAGGATTAAACATAGTCGATCTCAAAATCCCTTCTCTATTAGTTTCCATTTTATCTTTTTCTTTGTAATAATCACGATAGAGAGAGAGAACGGAAATAAAATTTTTAAAAACGAACTTGCACGCAATATTTGAACGAAAAAATCTTTCAACCTGCTTATTCTCGAATACTGGCCGTTCCGTAAATCCCAGGTTTCGGCACCACTTCAATGTCATGAGATATTGAATAATAAGAATCTTTTTTGTTCTTATAAACGACACTGTACACTTCAAACCATGTAGACTGATTTATTCCGTATCTTATCCTTCTTATATATAATTAACGATCCCTCGCTTCTCTCTTCTTATATATACATTTGAACGAAAATAGAAAGAGAAGCTTCATAACGTTTCTTCGATGGACGAGCTTATGTACATTCGGTGGTGTCTTTAGCAGAACGTTCTACAGGGGACGTCCTGATGGTTTTTGTTCTGTGGACGCTAGTATGTATGTTCTTTCATTTCTGTAACGGTCTAAACAAACTCTCTGTATTTTACTAATGTAAAAATCAGAAATAAATAAATAAGAAGGATTTTTATATAAACGACACTGTACACTTTAGACCGTGTAGGCTGATTGATGCCGTATCTTATCCTCCTTATATATACATTTGAACGAACATAGAATGAGAAGCTTCGTAACGTTTCTTCGATGGACGAGCTTATGTACATTCGCAGAACGTTCTACAGGGGACGTTCTGGTTGTGTTTGATCTGTGCAACCTGATGTGTATGTACGTTTATTTTTGTAACTGTCTATACAAACTCTATGTATTTTACCTATGTAAAAATCAGAAATATGTAAATAAGAACGATTTTTATATAGACGACACTGTAAACTTTAGAACATATAGGCTGATTTATGCCGTATGGACGAGCAACAAATATAGAAAGAGAAGCTTCTTAACGTTTCTTCGATGGACGAGCTTATGTACATTCGTTGGTGTCTTTAGCAGAACGTTCTACAGGGGACGTCCTGGTTGTGTTTGATCTGTGGAACCTGATGTGTATGTACGTTTATTTTTGTAACTGTCTATACAAACTCTATGTATTTTACCTATATACAAATCAGAAATATGTAAATAATAACGACTTTTATATAAACGACACTGTACACTTTAGACCATATAGGCTGATCTATGCCGTATCTTATCCTCCTTATATATCCATATGAATGAACATAGAAGGAGAAGCTTCGTAACGTTTCTTCGATGGACGAGCTTATGTACATTCGCAGAACGTTCTACAGGGGACGTTTTGGTTGTGTTTGATCTGTACAACCTGATGTGTATGTACGTTTATTTTTGTAACTGTATAAATAAACTCTCTGTATTTACTAGTATTTAGTATTTAAACACTCCTCATATATACTCTAGTTTTCTCTAGGGATGTGCGGAACGAACATAAGAAGAGAATTATTAAATCTTATGTTATGATTAAAAATTAACTAATTCTGGTTAAATTCGTACCTGCTCAACGTCTGTCTTCGATAGAAGAGCTCAATGTATATTTCTTCTGAGGAGCTTAAATGTGGGGAAAGCCGATCTCTCACTTTGTTTGTAATTCTTTTTCTATTGGTTTCAGATATATCTGAACAGACAATAACTCGGAGTTTGACTTCTAAGGTAGGATATCCGGAATATCTGCTCAAAACAGTAGTCCGAGAGATAATGATTATTTATAATACCACACTCTTGTACTCCTGTAAGGACCACTCTATATTAATATGTAGTCCTCAGCGATGTCTTGATAATGCCTCCCTTCTTTGTCTCAGTCAGTACCACTGCATGAATATTATAAATTTTGACCTGTACTTGGTCATTGTCAATTTATTTTTACTAGCGTTTTGAATATTCCAATTAATTAGTGTATATTTACGAAGCATTTTATTCGTTGTTTTTTTGGAGTTTACTCCTAAAGAAACGATATAAATCCCGTGGTATGAAAACAATATGGGGTGTAAAATCTTATGAAACAGTCACTCTCAGACGTTTTACCGGCCAATGTCTCTTGCGCACCCTTCACTTTGGAATCATGTATTCAAAATAATGTTGCTGTTAATGAAATTAATAATGATCAGGATGATAATAATAGTGAAGAAAATCAATCGACCCGATAATATATTTATGTAATATGAGTAATAAATTTTAAATTATAAATAAAATTATAATTTCTCTTCAGTAATACAGAAAGTGTCTCCATTTACTCTCTTTCCGTGTCCTACTAATATTATAAACGCGACAGTTTGTATGTTTGTTAATCTCTCACTCAACAACTACTGAACGGATTTGGATGAAACTTTACAGTGATAAAGGTTATACATCAGAATAACGCATAGGCTATCATTTATAATGATTTTGTGTAATTTGGTAACGATAAATTATTAAAAAGTACTTGGTTATAACACATTCTCAATATTTCCTCCAACGGATGGTCGGTAGGTAATCGCGGTTATTTAATTTAATTGTTAAATATTGATAGCATATATTGTCTCCCCCCTGAGTAGCTTCCTTACGTGTTTAATACTCACAAAATCTACATATTTTCGTTGAACGGAACAAATCTAGTAACATAGTTTATTTACTAATGTTCTCTCCTTTTTTTTTTTTAAACCCCCTTCATCGGGCTCAGCCCTCGGACGCCTTTAAATGCCGAAAGGTAACAGAAGGCTTTTGTTTATATAGAAGCATTGGCAAAATATATTTGTAAATTGTATATATATATTGAAAATAAAATCTTAGAGGATGTGAAAAAAAAGAAGTTTATTTACAGGATATAAATGCGAAAATTTGTGAGGTTGGATGTATGTGTGCTACTCGTTCACACAAAAACGACTGAACGGATTTGGATGAAGCTTTTCAGTAATATAGGTTTTACATCAGAATAACACATAGTCTACAAAAAAAAAAAGTTGTATTTAATATTTTACGATAATGTCATGATTTTTATTAAATTTGTGTATACAATTTGTTATAAATTATATATTTTAACGATATTAGAAGTAACTAGATTGGTTTTTATTGAAAAGGTCGATTCGAGAAGCCTCGCATACCACACAGCAGTAGTCACAGTGGGGGAAGATAAGAGATGATATGAGAACCGCATGGGTAGGTTGTGTAGATATCAATAGGAAAGCTTACTATCTCCATTTTATCTTCTAATTGAACACGTACAATGAGCTATTTATAAAGCTATTTAGACGAGTACAGTATTAATCCTTATTAACTTATATACTTTAGTTACCTTAAGCATTTCATGCGCATTATTAGAGTATTTTATACCATATAATTTTTTTATTTATTTAAATTTATTGATTGATATTTATAACTGTATTATAATAATACATCAAGTAAATAGGATAAGCGATACATAATGACATGTGAAAATGACAAGTAGAGTAACAACCCACTGGTAGTACTCAAATAAACAGTTCAGTTTAGAAGGTCACGAGGCCATCTTCTTTTCAGACGCCTCGGAGGATTATCAGGAATTGAAGAGGTTGCGAGGTTTGAAACTAGTGGGTTTGAGTGGAAATGAAGTTTGTCATGAAAAGATTGATATCGGATTCGGGCCAAATCAGCAACAAATTGGACATTAAGGTCATTATGGATGACTTTATTCTTAACAAAATAAGGAGCATTAAGGATTTTACGAAGGATTTTGGATTGTAGGGATTGAATACGAGAGGAATTCGATGGCTTAGTGGAGCCCCAAAGCTCTACTCCGTAAGTCCAAATAGGTCGTATGATGGTCATGTACATGAGTCTTTTGTAGTTAATTGGGAGCTTAGAGCGTTTGTCTAGTAAGTGTTGAAGTAGCCTGAAACGTCGAGCGGTTTCTTGTCTTTTCAGTCACGTATGAGGATTCCAGCTTAATCGTTTGTCAAGATGCAACCCTAAGTATCGGATCTGTTCTACAGGCATAAGTGGGATATTGATAAGGATACTGAAGGGCAGGAAGTCATTGGCCATTTAAATGAGTACCTTATGGGTTATCGCAAAAACTTAAAGCGCATGGAAATAAATTCGTATATAAAGAAATATTTCATTTTATTTTTATGTTTATAATATCTACATAATAAAATACAGTAGACAGACAAAACATGTGGGCATAATATGTGTTAATACCCTTGCAAAGCCGGGGCGGATCGCTAGTCTTACAAAAACAGCTGCTGTACTGCATACCCGTACTCTTCTTTTTACAAGTATACACATACCTGATTACAAAATGAAAGGTGCGCAAGAGACATTGGCCGGTAAAACGTCACTCTCAGCGTTACCGTTTCATACGATTTTACTCCCCATATTTTTTTTATAACACGGGTATTATATCGTTTCTTAAGGAGTAAACTCAAAAAAAACGAATAAAATGCTTCGTAAATGTGGACTGATTAACTGGAATATTCAAAGCGCTAGTAACAAAAATTGACAATGTCTCAGTACATGTAAATATACATAATATGCATGCAGTGGTTCTGACT
Source organism: Troilus luridus (assembly GCA_964056705.1). Taxonomy (NCBI): domain Eukaryota; kingdom Metazoa; phylum Arthropoda; class Insecta; order Hemiptera; family Pentatomidae; genus Troilus; species Troilus luridus. The sequence goes on along the minus strand of OZ057416.1, from coordinate 100,943,207 downwards.
GAGACAAAGAAGGAAGACATTGGTCAAGACATCACGGAGAACTACATATTAATATAGAGTAGTGCTTGGAGTAGCACAAGAGAGTGGTATTATGAATACTCATTATCTCTCGGACTACTGTATTGGGTATTCTGTCACTCCTAGATATTCCGGATGTTCCACCCGTAGCAGTCCAACTCCGTGTTATTGTCTGTGTCAGATATAACTGAAAGCAATAGAAAATGAATTACAAACCTATGAAGCGAGAGATTGGGTTTTCACACATTTAAGCTTCCTCAGAACAGATATGAATTAAACTCTTCTATCGAAGAGAGGCGTTGAGAAGCTACCAATTTAACCAGATTTAGTTCAAGATTTAATATTTCTCTTCTTATGTTCGTTCCGCACATCCCTAGAGAAAACTGGAAGTATAAATGAGGTGAGTTAAGATTCTAAATAAAGCAGGTTTCCGAAGTGTACAGTGTGGTTTATTTAAAAATCGTTCTTTTTTATATATTTCTGCTTTTTACATTAGTAAAATACAAATAGTTTGTTTAGACCATTACAAAAATTAAAGAACATACACATCAGGTTCCACAGATCAAACACAACCAGGACGTCCCCTGTAGAACAGTCTGATAAAGACACCACCGAATGTACATAAGCTCGTCCATCGAAGAAACGTTACGAAGCTTCTCTTTCAATGTTTGTTCATATGGATATATAAGGAGGATAAGATAAGGCATAAATCAGCCTACATGGTTTGAAGTGTACAGTGTCGATTATATAAAAATCGTTCTTATTTATATATTTCTGCTTTTTACATTAGTAAAATACAAATAGTTTGTTTAGATCATTACAAAAATTAAAGAACATACATACTAGCGTCCAGAGAACAAACACCACCAGATATGAATTGAACGTTATTCTCTTCTAATTTCCGAACAGGACATCACTAACGAATGCTAGAAATGTATATAAGGAGTGTTAATATACTGGTTAAAGCAGGTTTCCGAAGTGTACAATGTGGTTAGTTTAAAAATCCTTCTTATTTATATATTTCTGATTTTTACATTAGTAAAATACAGAGAGTTTATTTATACAGTTAGAAAAATAAAAGAACATACACATCAGGTTCCACAGATCAAACACAACCAGGACGTCCCCTGTAGAACGTTCTGCTAAAGACACCAACGAATGTACATAAGCTCGTCCATCGAAGAAACGTTAACAAGCTTCTCTTTCTATATTTGTTCATATGGATATATAAGGAGGATAAGATACGGCATAAATCAGCCTATATGTTCTAAAGTTCACAGTGTCGTTTATATAAAAATCGTTCTTATTTACATATTTCTGATTTTTACATAGGTAAAATACATAGAGTTTGTATAGACAGTTACAAAAATAAACGTACATACACATCAGGTTGCACAGATCAAACACAACCAGAACGTCCCCTGTAGAACGTTCTGCGAATGTACATAAGCTCGTCCATCGAAGAAACGTTACGAAGCTTCTCATTCTATGTTCGTTCAAATGTATATATAAGGAGGATAAGATACGGCATCAATCAGCCTACACGGTCTAAAGTGTACAGTGTCGTTTATATAAAAATCCTTCTTATTTATTTATTTCTGATTTTTACATTAGTAAAATACAGAGAGTTTGTTTAGACCGTTACAGAAATTAAAGAACATACATACTAGCGTCCACAGAACAAATACCATCAGGACGTCCCCTGTAGAACGTTCTGCTAAAGACACCACCGAATGTACATAAGCTTGTCCATCGAAGAAACGTTACGAAGCTTCTCTTCATATGTTCGTTCATATGGATATATAAGGAGGATAAGATACGGAATGAATCAGTCTACATGATTTGAAGTGTACAGTGTCGTTTATTAGCTCAAAAAAGCTTCTTATTATTCAATATTTCTCATAACATTTAAGTGGTGCCGAAACCTGGGATTTACGGAACGGCCAGTATTCCAGAATAAGCAGGTTGAAAGATTTTTTCCTTCAAATATTGCGTGCAAGTTCGTTTTTAAAATTTTTATTTCCGTTCTCTCTCTCTATCGTGATTATTACAAAGAAAAAGATAAAATGGAAACTTATGGAGAAGGGATTTTGAGATCGGCTATGTTTAATCCTACACTTCAGGAAATGAATGTCGACCCGCCCTCGGTGGAAGTTCCTATTGAGGTGGGAATAGCCCCATTACCGGGAGATACGTTGACGGGAGCTCACCGCAACGGAGTGGAATGGATGAAAATACAGGTAGCTTCCGCACATTATCTCAAATGGGATATATCTGATTTGGATGAATTCGCAGGAGACGTAGGTGAACTAGACCACTTTTTAAAAGGAGGGGACCGCATCATGGCCAACATCGAAACAAAATTGGAGCAGGGCCTCATTAGCCACACTGATGTAGGGCCATTGCGGGCGGCCTTAGCCTGCAGAGTAAAGAGGGACATTCTTAACCAGATCCAGGCGGACGAGGAAACGCCATGGCTGACAATTAAGGAAAGATTGAAGAAGGCCTTTGGCAGAGGTAAATGTACGCCGGAAGAAGACATGCTCCAGATGTTCAGGGAGTTCAAATCCCCCGAGCAAACGAGTGAGCAGTATGCGGCGGTGGTTTTAGGCCGGTTTAACAGAATAACGGAGAAATTAAGAGAGACAATGAGCACGGCTGAAGTAGAAGCGAAAATTGATTTCCTACAGTCTATATTAAAAGTGCAACTAGCAAAAGAGACTGGTAGGAAAGATGGATTGCCGGGAGATGGGTCATTCGTGGAGTATCCACAACAAATGATTGACTTGTGCGTCCAAGATGAGGAGTACAGGATGGAGGTGGAGGAAACTGACTAAGGAAATTGAAGATCAGTCATGAACAAACTATTGTATTTTACAGTGATTTCATTAATAGAATATTAAAAAAAATATTTTCCTTTCTTTTTAACACTACGTTTGTTTTAAGATCTCATTGCATATCAAGTGTTTTCATGATAGTCCAGGATCCATGGTCCATTTTTGCACTTGATTAGTATCAAGCTGAATCTTCGTGAATAGCATCGTTTCAATGAGACGACCAACAATGTCCTGTGTGAAAATACTCGATTGTGGAAGCTTAAAGAGGTAGGAAGTATAAAATATGTGGATGTATCGATAATGATTACTAACCAGCTGATTTTTTTTTTTTTACTTCTTCTTATTTGAATTCGTTATCGATACATAATGGAAGCAGGGGGCTCTTTGATCAAACCATACATTTTGTAGGACAAATATTTTTTCAAATAATTTAGATAATTATCTTGAGATTCAACAAAAAACAACCCATATAGTATTACATTTTTCAGAATCATCAAATCGACATATTTTATCCTTGCTACCTCTTTTAGCTACCACAATCGAGACAATTTTTGCTCAGGAAATGGTTGGGCGTCTCATCGAAATGAAGCTATTCACGAAGATTCATCTTGATACTAATCAAGTGTAAAAATGGACCATGGATTCTGGACTATGATGGTAGTTGACTGGAAGTTATTTTTCTATTTATTTGTATTTATAAGAAATAATTTTATTTTTATTATTGCATAAGTTTACAAGATTTTTATTGTATTTATTGAATGGACTTTTGAAATTATGAGTTTATGAGGACTGTTCGTAAACTGTCCTCCAGGGAGAGTTATGACCAGGGCACAACATTGTCAACTTATCCCAAACATTCATTGTAAACAACTTTGAAACGTATATAAGAAGGATCAACAGATACAGAATAAAGCCGTCTAGTTTCTGAAGCCTACAGTGTAGTTTATTTAAACACCCAATCTTTTAAATTCATTTTTTAATGTCTCTCACGACATTTTTAAGTTATTGTATATCTATATTTCCGGATGACTGGGCCCTAATGGCAGATTCGGAAAAAGAGGCGATTAGGCAGATAAATTCCCTGAAGAAAGTAGCTGAAAAAACTGGACTCAAAATCTCCGTTCAAAAGACCAAATTTATGACCACAGACCCCCACTTTAGTGTGAAAGAAGTAAAAACGGAATTCGCTAAAATCCAGGTGGTTAATAAAAGCCTTAAATATTTGAGCGAAATTATCAGCAGAAGTTTATCAGAAAAAGAAAGCATTGAGTACAGGATTTAAAATTTGGATAATTTATGCTACTTAAAGAGTAGCATGTATAATAAACAATGCCTCTCCATAAAGGCCACAATCAGAAACTGCAATACAGTGGTAAAACCAGCGATATTGTAGGGACCAAGAGTATGTGCTTTCCCTCTCTAGAAAAACTTTTGAAATAGAGAGAAAAGGGTTCTTAGGAGTATCCAGGAGTGTAATAACACCAGAAGGATAAAGGCTAAAATCCGACAAAGAAATTTACTGTGAAATCCCTGACTTGGAAACAGAATTAAGGGTAAGATTTCGCGGGTTTTATTGACACACTTAAAGGATGAACGAGGGAAGGTTAAACAAAACATTTTCAGTGAAAATATGGGGTACATATTCAACCAAGGATACACAGAACAAATAAAACAAGACACAGAGACTTGGGATTACACAAGATACATATAAAAACAGAACAGAATACCAGAAATTCCAGAAAGAAGCGGTACTTTTGAGAGATAGAAAAAATTTCCGTCCAAGGCCCTAGACTGCAGAAAGGAAGAAAAATTTCATTGAAACCATGAGGCAAAGATGGGCCAAGTAGAAAGAACTGAAAAAACTGCATCTGTAGTCCTCATGGCTATCTCGCGTCAAATAAATAATGTATGTAAAGATGTAGTCTTTTTATGAAGCGAGGGGAATAATCCAAGAACCGCAGAACAAAAAGGTCATCCTGTGGGAAAAATAAGCCTACTCGAATCGTACTCCCGACATGTGGCGATGAAAATAAGGCACCGAATGTATCGTTTATTAACATTATGCGATAATCAAGGACTTCTTTTGTCGTATATACAGATTTTGAATCTAGTTTGGAAAAGATTATATACCGGAAAGAGAGCTGGTGATTGGAAACGCTCGGAGACCATCTTCTACCAGAAACTCATTCCGATTCTATGAAACTTTGAAATATATCAAAACCTCGAGACAGACCAAAGAGATTAGAGATATTGTTGCCTTGGTCGAAAACACGATCCACAGGTATAGTAAGTACATTCAAGTGCCTGGGAGGAGAAGTGACGGAAAGTTTAAACGATTTGGAAGTTGAAATTAAGGGCAGAATGGTAGCAGGAACCAAATGTTTCTATGCCCTGCAAAAAACTCTCCGATACAAAAGTCTTTTTAGGAAGGAAAAGCTTTTATTATACAAAACGATAGTTTGGCCAATAGTAATGTAGGAAAGTAAAACGTAGGTTCTGACCAAGGAAAACAGAAGATGTCTTCTAGTTTGGGAGTGAAGAGTCCTGAGAAAAATTGATGGCATCAATCAAGGAATGGTTCGGAAGGAGTCTCAGGTGAACTCATGAAGCGCGACCATAGTTACCGACCCCAGATACCTCCCTAGATGGAAGCCAACCTCCGATCGAGCCGAGAAGAGGGTGATGGAAACTACCAAAGTGGAGAACATCGCGGAAAGAGAGAGGTCCTCGGTTCAATCAGCTTTTATACTCGATTAGAAGAGCAGACTGCGCAAACTCGAGAGATATAAATAACACTATCGACTGTTATCTGATACGTCGAGCTTAGTCATCGCGGAGCTCTGTGATTCCCTGAAACTTTGCTCCCTTACATAACAGAACCTTTTTCATTCTATTGGTACTTGGACGAAAAAATGTATATCAAGTATGATATGTATTTTAATTGAAAAACAGTTAATATCATGTATAATATTCGTACTAAAATAAATTAATGGCACATATATTTGATCAGATATTAATAAGCTGTGCAATATAATAATGCCATTTTTATTTTCAAGTTTTTCAAAATATTAAGCAGATACAAATATTGGAACATGTTACTATGGTCAGCTGCTCAAGAATTATCACTATATAAAATGGACTTGTTTCATTTTTTCCCACTCATCTTCTGATTATTATTTAACTTAACATTTGATTGTGGCAAGTTTGTTTTTTTGTAATGTACTCTTAGGGCTTCTTTCAAAAGTATAGAAATATTATTTCATCATATTATTATTTAAACAATAGTATTTCACATTATTTTATCGAAACTATGTGCTTAGTCTGTTTGTGCAATGAGAGTCAACTTTACTTTACTCAACAAGTGCTTGCTAAAAGAAATACATTTGTTTACAAAGAGTATATGGAATTGTTGTTGTTCTTCTTCTTAAAAATAGATGTTTAGAAAGAGAAAACATCTATGATAGACACTGCTATGTCCATCTTTGATACATTCTATGCATAATCTACATTCTACTTATCCTACATTCATCAATGCTCAATTTTGTTTTAACTGCTAAAATATCTTTTTGCTTCATTATTTTTAAATGATGTAAGTAAATTTGCTTGGTATATTATCTTTATTTGTTTTGTTTTTTTTACTTTATGAATTATACATTATTATTTTATTATGCATTTTACATTTTGCATTTATTTATAAATTACATTGTTTCAGACCATTAGGTTATTCATGAATTACCTTCGTGCTTTATTTGTTTGTTTTTCTTTACTCCAAAACGTTTTAATTAATTTTTTAGAATATCATTTTTCCAATAATATCTTTTACTACGTTTCTTTAACTTTTTAATATTTAGTTTACTAGTCAGTTTGAATAATTACTGAAATAATTAAGTAATTTTTCTTTTAGTCCATTCGATTACAATGTTTCAATTAAATATTTTTGAATACTAATGTCCAAAAAGCTAATGCAGTTGTTATTTTTATTTTAATCTGTAAACTTTAAGTTAGCAACTGTATTAAATTCTTAATGTAATTATTTTTACAAGGAAGTCCTTCATTCAGTAAAAAATAATAGATAATTAATGGCAATTTTTTATTAAATTTTAAAGTAGTCCTATTCAATACTCTGTCATTAACTCTTGTGGCCAAATTCACACTTATTTCTTCTTTCATATGAATACCTTTATTATAGTAAGTAGTTAGTAAATAGGTATTAAGATAAGTTGAATAGCCAACCATTTTGTTATTCTACTAATATTAATGATAATCGCCTTTAGTTGAACATTATTAGTTTGCGAGAGAGGAAAATAGTTGACTGGAAGATCTAATGAAGGATACAATTAGTCTGGGGGTGCAGTCAATAATAATACCAAATAAGAAATACATTGAAGGCCATCTTCAAGGCTAAGAAAGAAAATCAGAAAATAACAATAAAAAAAACATTGGAGTACCAAGAAAGAATAGAATAACATACAGATTTATAGAAAAGTAAATAAAATTAGCGATGGATGGATTATTAAGGAAATATATGAATGACAAAATGACAGAATATGTGTACAGAAAGGTGATAAGGCAAAGAAATATAAAGAGTAAGAAAAATGAGAAGGTAAAAAGTAAGATACAGTTTGAAAAATAAAGAAAAAGGTACAAATGTAAAAATGGCGAGACTTAAAAGAATGTAAAACCTAGTTAAATTACATGTAATGATATAAAATGTATGATAATTTACTATTAAAATGTATATAAATAAATATGTATGAAAATTAATACAAAATATTTTTTTTTTTTTAAATTAATTTATTTAAATTTACAATTGTATACAAAATACAACAAGTAAATAAAATGACTGAATACATTGACATGAAGACAAGTTGAGAAACTACCCAGTGGTAGTACTCAAATAAAAAGTTCAGCTTAGAAGGTCACGAGGCCATCTTCTTTTCAGACGCCTCGGAGGATTATCAGGAATTGAAGAGGTTGCGAGGTTTGAAACTAGTGGGTTTGAGTGGAAATGAAGTTTGTCATGAAAAGATTGATATCGCATTCGGGCCAAATCAGCAATAAACAGGACGTTAAGGTCATGGATTACATTATGGATTACTTTGTTCGTAACAAAGTAAGGAGCATTAAGGATTTTCCAAAGGATTTTGGATTGTAAGGATTGAATACAAGAGGAATTCGATGGCTTAGTGGACCCCCAAAGCTCTATTCCGTAAGTCCAGATGGGTCTAATGATTGTCATGTATATGAGTCTCTTGTAGTTAATTGGGAGCTTAGAGCGTTTATCTAGTAAATGTTGAAGTAGCCTGAAATGGCGAGCTGTTTCTTTTCGTTTCAGTCTATTGTGAGGATTCCTAATACAAAATATGATTTTAAAGTAAAAATACAGAAGAAATTTGTAGAAAGTAATGTATGGGAAACGTCGTTAAATAACTGGTAGTGATATCAAATGTTTGGTAATATACGTATGGGAAGATTATATAAATATGAATTTATATTAATACAAAATATGACTTTAATCTATAAATAAATATAGAAGAAATATATAAAAAGTAAAGATAAAAAATTCTAAAATATTTTGTTTTGAAAAAAAAATATTTAAAAATAATCACCAACAAACTAACAATTAATAAACAATTTTACAAATTATATTTCAGTATAATTCATTTAATTGTACAGCAGTAAGAACTTACATTTTAGAAGAGGCCCCCCTCCCTGTATTATTATAGAAATACAATTTCAGTTTATTACTTATTTCGCACCGACCCTAAATAGCCTATTAGCACTTTATTATTGTTTTGAGATATTAAATATTTTGAGTTAAATAAACTGAATAAATTTTTTTTTAACTTTTAGTTTGCTTTACATTACAAAAAAAAAATTTAGTTTACTAGAAAAAATGTCTTAATCTTATTTCACAGCATTCTCTGTATTGAAATAACAGTCTTAAAATTGGAATATGACGTAGCTTTTTTATTTGTAATTTTTAAACTGATGCATTCCATTTTTCCATTTAAATAAATAAAAAAACAGTGCAATGCATTGTAACAGATTAAAGAAGTACGAAACAGTGGCATTGTGATTTGCCAATTTTTAAAAGTAAGTTATACATTAACTGATCGAGCAGGACAAAAGAATTAAAAAAAGTAGTTCCTTGATCCGTTGCTAGGCAACACTGGTACAATATTACATCACTAAAGTCTTTTTTACATAGAGCCGAGAAAATTTTACTTTGTTAATTTATTGATATTATTTTTAATAATATTTATCAAATTCTTGGGATCATGGTACTATACATACATAGTAGAAAAACTATTTTAAAAATCTGGCCTACAATGAAGCAGAAAAGAAAACTGACTGTTGTAATTGGTTACATCCAGCTCGCTATTCACTCATAAACTCACAAACCAATACTCTAATCACTAACAGTACTCACATATATACAGACGGAAGCAAAGATGAGGACAATGTGGTTTGGAAAAAATAAATCTGGCTTGGTTATCGAAAAACTGTATAAATTGAGCTCCTGGTGCTCAAACAACCAAGCCAAGAAATGTGCTGTTTTAAAGGCTGTAAAATTTCTATATGAACAACCATCACAGACTTACACATTCATTATCATACACACTGACAACAAGTGACAAATGAATATCATTCATTACATTAAAAACCCTAACATACACGACCCTTTAACAGAAGACATTAGATTAGCTTTGATATAATTGACAGTGATAGGAAAGAGGCTAATGATTGAATCGGTAAAAACAAATGCATTAATGAGGGCAACGAAAGAGCAGACCGTTTAGCCAAAGAGGATACCAACAGCAAGCTCTTGCCCTCTTACAGTAAGTTCCCAATATCTTACCTCAAGAAACAGCTAATTTAGAGACAATAAAAAAATGGAACACTACATGGACTTCATCGACAAAATCACCCAGCCTACACAGATACATTTCTCGCATAACACTCGAAAATTACAAACAATTACACAGTTCAGACTTCAAATTGATACAATTTTTAACAGAACATGGAAATAAAAAACAGTATTTGAAACGGTTTAACATTATAAGAACAGACACGTGTGATGAAGATGGACAGACCCACACTTTCAGAAACATACTGTATGACTGTTCACGATACGACAGACAATGAATTAAATTAATAAAAAACATAATATTCAAATGAGGGACTTGACCTGAGACGGAACACTTAATTTTCTCTAAATTTAAAACAGCTTTCTATCAATTATAAAAGACATTGATTTTGATCAACTCTAAGACATAAGAAGGGCAAATCACTAGTTACATAGTTTTTCGTTTTATTAATTGTAACTTTTTGGGTATAAATTTCTATTAATTACTGTCGCTAACCATATTGTTATATATTTATAACTTATTCATTGATGTTTTTTGTTATATAAATTATATTATAAAACCTTCTTGCTGTGCTTAAAATACTAATATTATTTCATTTTTGTTTATTGTTATATTTGCCAAATTTAATTTAATTTTTTTATTTTATAATTTATGATTAGAAATTTAATTTTTATTTTTATTCTCACATGTAAATTATCAATTCAGTCAAACTGTAAATTTTTAATTTCTTATTTTGTTAACTTAAACTAAAATGTAATTCTATAAACTGATCTGTAATTACTAAAATCACATGTAATATTCTTATTTAAGCATGGAGCATATCCTAATATTAATAAATGGTCTCTCCATTGGGGGAAAAATGGTATTAAATACTTAATGTCATAACTTGTATTATTTAACAAAATAAAGATTCTGAGTTGGATTTTCAATACACATAATTTTAAGTGATTTCCTACCAAGTTTTCATTATGAATTAAAATAGTTGTTTATTCACAACTATAGAACAACTTATAGAACCCAAATATCATCTTTTTTATTTTAAAAAAATTAGTAGATTGCATAAATTTTGGATTTTCTCTCACAAGTCTAGATAAAACTTCTAGGTTTCTTCTCTGTACTATTAGTTTTGTGTGATGATGTTTCTTTACTTTTCACAGCAGCAACAACTTTAGGAGATTCAGGATTTTGTAGCAGGCTCCATTACACTGTTCTGCAAAAAAAAACTTTTCTCCCCTCCCTTGAACAATTTTGCCTGTTTCTCATGTTTTCACGTGTGCTGAGTCCGAATCCGAACTCAGAAAAATTCTATCACCCTCTGATTTTGAGAGAAAAGAGGTGAAACTTGGAAAAAATGAAAAATTGTATTTGAAAATTATTGTCTTTATTAGAAAAGATTTTTTTTCTTTTTCAACAATAACATATAATTAATTGAATCCTGCATGCTATCAGGTATAATACTAGATATGACACAACTCAAAAAATATACACACATCGTCAATGAGTAGTTTTTTTTCTTTTGTACTCTTCCTCCTCTGTCTCCCGCTGCAGTGTCCAGGAGTAATCCGCCAGCATCTTCTCATTCCATTTGTCAGAATATCTTTTTTCCATTCTGGATATGTCTTGGTGGAATCGTTCTCCATGTTTGTCCAAAACTGCACCCAAATTTGGGGCGAAAAAGTCTAGGTGACTATGCAGGAAATGTATTTTTAAGGACATTTGCATCCCAATGTTTTATATGAAGTAAGCAGTTCTTGGACTATTTTTCGGTAGTCTCTAGATTTTTTGTTTCCCAAAAACTTAGCACATACCTCTCGAAAAGCAATCCAAGCCTTTTTCTCAGTAGTATTTAACTTTGCTTCAAAAGTGAGATCCTTGAAAAACTGAAAAAACACTTTTAGCCATATTTCTTTAACCACTTGTAATATTCCCATCAAATTTTTTTCGTTCAAATATACTTCATTGCGCTCAAAATCATCGGGCTTTTGAATTTTTTTCACTATGTTTTAATGCCGAAAAAAAATTCGTCAAATCCACAAAAAACTCACCTTTTTGGATAAAAAACTAGAATTTCTCAGGAAACTGTGCGTGATAGACAAAATCTGACTTCAAATTCGTGTTCACCACATCTGATAACAGTAAGAAAGCATGTTTTGGTTTGAAGGAGGATTTTCGTGCAGAACAGTGTTACCAGCTGTCATTCTGCTGTTGACTCCATTGCCCTACTTGCTAGATTTGTTTTATAAAATATTATTGAAACAGGTTTATCTTAAATCATAACACATCAGAGGTCATTCCAGAGGCTTATTTGAATGACAATTTAATTATCCGGATTCTAGGAGTGATAAGGAATATTATGTGTAGTCACTCCAGATATTTTTGAATTATAATTATTTGGAAGCAGTAAAAAATCTTATAAAAAATTGTAACATGCTTTATTTTAAACCATTTAGATCATCTGGTCTATATGTAAGCATAATACAAGGAAAAATGTGAAAGCAATCCTGAGTATGAGTTCACTATACCTGAGTATTCTAATGGATCATGTAGGCTGAACCCTTATCTGGTATCATTCCTGGGACTTAACCTGAAAAGTATAGAAAATAAAGGGAAAATGGCATTTTAAGTCAGAAAAGTTAAGAAGTAGAGACACTACTTGAAGAGTTTTCCAAATATAATCATTTTCATCTGGCTAACAGGAATTTTGTGAGTAGTAGGAATTATGTTTCAACAAATATGTAAGTATGATAAGCACATATTTTAAGAATAACTAAAATAACATTTTTTTTCTTATTAACTATATTATCATATTTTAATTACGATTAAAAAATTCTTCTCATTCAACATTTAGTACCTTTGGAAAAGAAAGGAGTAACCACTTTTCATTGATATATTAATATGTTATTATGAATTGCTTACAAAGATGACATCTCATGTTCTTATTAAAATTTGTTGGATTAATAAATATTTATTTTACCCGAGATGATTTAATGGTTCAGCTGAGGAAGCATTTTGGCATCCCTTGTGGGATTTTGAACTGATTGAGGTGAGTATGTACAATTAATTTTTTTTTTATTATTATGAATGAATATTATATCTTAATTTTTTGTATTAATTTAAACATATATCATAACTCATTTAATTACAAGTCTTGAATAGTATGATCTACATAAAGTAAATTCTCTTATTAATTTATCACATCACCTTTAGTGGTCTACTTTGAAATTTGTAATGTTCAAAAAAATCGGATATTGTTGGTTGTAGACTTTTTTTTTTGTATTGGTGCTATCTGGATCCAATATATTTATATTGGATATATAAATTAATCCAACTTGAATTATAATACAAGATGTAGTTTGGAGAAAAATTAACAATATTTAACATAGAATTCGATGAAATGGATGGAGCTAATGAATGAAAATAATGGAATTTTTCTGGAAACTAAAAAGAAGGATGAATGCACTCAAAATGAAAAAACAAACAATCATGTGTTACAACGAAATTGGTAGAATTAATGTCCAATTTTTATAGATGGATAAAGATTTGATTCTGCTGACAAAATAGAATTCTGAATGAGTAAAATATAAATGAAATAGTTAGATAAAATGGATTGATAAAATAAAATTTAAAAAACAGTAGAAAGTTATGAAATAGAAACTAACCTGAAATGAATAATATTGGAATAAAACCTATGCAGTTTTTATTGTTTGCACAATGTATGACTAGGTGGGAGTTAATTAAATCAAAGGATAATGTAAGTTGATGAATTTATAGCTTTAAAAAAGTTTTATTGTTGAAATCAATTATGGAATCATTCATTATCTAGAAGTCATTAGTAAAACCACCAACTTAACCTTCTTATTATATCACAGTAACAAAAATTACAACTAAAATTGTGGAAAGAGAAATAGAAAAAAAACCACATGAATAATAAAAGAAAAATTATTATTTTAAAAATAAAGTTAATAGTGATAAATAAAGGAAACTACAATATTTTCCCGGTTGATGTGGGTAACTACCTCAGGAGGAAAGTGAGAAAAAAATGGCAATTGCTATCTAAATAAATGGATGGGATTTGGTAGATCGATAATGCAAAATAAAGATGATATTAAAAAAATACACTCCATGGATAATGTAATTGACTAATTTTGCGGATTATGAAATAGTTAATTAGTTATGTAATTAAAAGACTAGTGTTACCTGCTGCTCCCCTCTTAGACTTCGTGGATAACTAAAAAGGCCTGGGTGAGGACATGGTATATTCGAGGACACATAAGGAAACTTGGTAAAATAACGAACCCAAAACATCATTGCATGAAAATTAATCTCTACTATATTAAAATAAAAATTACACTCAACTACTATTAATAAGAATAATCCTAAAGGCATTAATAATTACAATTTTTAACCGAAATTCAACAAAATAATAACTAATAAAACTAACAACTATAATTTAACATAAAGTTCACCATCAACACGATAATTACTAATAACAATAATAACACTAATTTAAAATAAGCTTCACTATTAACAAAATTAGGACTAATAATAACAATGACGATAATTTTAAATAAGATTCACTATCACATCTACTTCGTGATGGAAACGTGTCAAAAAAAAAGAGAATATTTAACTGGTTCTATCAACAACTGAGCTACCATCTGGCTACATCCCAAATAAAGTCAGAATACAGAAAAATATAGACTCCTTCCTTGAAAATTGAAGATAAAAGCTCATCTTCCTTCCGGCAGTACCAGTTCTCAACTCTCACTCTATGTTGGAAAACAAACAGGTATCTAACGGCTCATTCGAGCTAGCGTAAACATTTTTACCTCCATGTCCGGGAGGTGCTGCTTCTTGTGGACTAAATTGACAAGACATTCTTGAAATAAAATGTAATTAATTCAATTGACCTAATTAATTTCTCGAAAAGTCCTGATGGATATCCTGTTCTTATTACGACAACTGGGCCTAGAAAATGTTTAGTCAGCACGTCTCGACCACAGATGAGCCTTAACGATTAACATTTAATTGATCTACAATATACTTTATTCAGTTTGTTACAGCATTTTTAATAAAATTTTGTTTTTTTAGGGAAGATACATTTTATTTGTATACATAAACATTGAATAGTGATGCATTCTTACATATCAGTATTGTAGTAAATTATTTTATGTGTATGCTGGTCAGTTAGGCTGAAAAGTAAGAATACATAATAATATACTGAAACAAATAAATAAAAAATACATTTAATATGGTACTATAGTTAATATATACTATAATTCTATATGTATTATTTCATTCAGATGCTATCAACAGTAATCTGTACAATTTGGATTTAACAATAAAAAAGTTTTGATAAAAATATATTATTAATATATAAATATATTTAGCTTTATATGTTAATATAAAGGTACATGTTTTAGATTTTGATTATTAATTTTCAGTAATCACTAATCTGTTTATGCTTCATATTATAGTTGGGATTTTCATTTAAATGTTCTTTGTTCTATTGTTTAATATTTATTCCGTTCATTTTAGCATTTGTATGTAATTTAAAACACCTCTAAATGCCTTTTACCATAATAAGCATTAGTGATATTTTAATGATCTAATAATATCTGTTTTAGTTTGTGATACAGGATTATTTGTTTATTCATTAACGCCACTTTATGCTGCTATGGCTAGTCAGACGATGCTGCAGTGGGAGTCTTAAATTTTGCCCATCCAGGTATAATTAGGAAAGGGATCTTCAGTGAGGAACTGTTACCTTACAGGCTCAGGACCCCAATTTTACATGCCTTCCAAAGGACGGCACAACTTATGATTTTTTATTCCCTTTCAAAACATCCTTGAGCCACCTGCCGGGTTACAAACCTGCGATCTTGGGCTTAGTAGTTTGTTATGCTAACCTCTAGACCATAGGTGACTACAGTGCAGTAGTACCATACCCTCCCCTGTTGAAATTAAAGCCTCCATTGCCTCCTTGCCCTAAAGTGTATGTGTTATAGGAAAAACAAACATCATTTATTTTTACTATTACAAGATACAACATTATAACTTCCAATTTAAGATAGATAATTACTAAAATAGAGCCAAAACTCAAAAGGAAACATTAAATTTTATTAGAATGCAAATGGAAAAAACCACAAGCAGAGCCTTATGTTTTTTTTCCATTTGCATTCTAATAGATAATTACTGTTAAGAGAAAAAAGAAAGAATGACCGAAACTAAGAATTTTTTTAAATTTTCAACTTGTCTCACCTCTTATCTTCAAAGTCTTCACACTCCCCAGGTTGGAAACCACTGCCATTGTGCCACAGGTCAAAATATTGCTTTCAAATATTTAAGGGTCTATAACAAAAAAAATGGAATTTGTTTATATGAAAATATTTTTGTTTATTTTATGAATGCTACTTCCGAATCTATTTTTAGTATTAGGTTGAAAATGGGTATATTAAAATGATATGATTTTAGATACAAATTGTTTATGTTAAGGTTCGCTGGTAGAGAAACTTCCCGAAGGACTTTTTTCACTTGTAATCAACAGACATCATTTTGTGAGGGAATATTATTATGTATTATCAATAAAAATTAGCAAACACTGAAAAAGAAACATAAATAACATAATATAAATTTGAATGCAATAGGAAAAATCTATTTAATTGCTAATTACTAACTAGTTAGTTATTTGTGGAATGTCTTGGAGCAAGATTGCTGTCTCTATTTGATGAGCCTGTTTGGGTTGTTGATGTGAGATGTGCTCCACTGTGTCTGCTTTTTTCTTTTTGTTTATATTTTTCTTTTTGAATATATCCTAATGATACTTGAATTAGCAAAACATTGACTAGCTATTATCTTAATTTTTAGTATCTTGGAGTTACAATAAACAGGTTTGGTAAGGTACAAAGTGATATAGAAAACAAAATTACCAATTGTAAAAAGATGGTAGGTATCCAAAACAGGATATTGTGGAACAAACAGGTCTCTATAGAAATGAAAAAGAAAATGTCCCACTCCTTTTTGGTCGGCACAATGCTGTCAGAATCAGAATAATAGACAATGACCAAAAATTAGCAATAAAATAATAAAGAAGCCCTAGAAATGGATTTCTAGGGAAGAAATTGTATCTTATAGACCATCCAGGTTGCTGAAGGTCGCATATTAGATTATTAGAAATAGGGTAGGAGCTAACCTCAACATGCTCAATGACATAAGTGAAAGAAGATTTCCATGGTATGGCATTGTCATGATAATGGATGAGAAACGATGGCCCTTCGAGCACTTAAATACTGCCCTGAAAAGAGAAGAAGGCGTAGGAGACCTCGGCAGCAGTGGATTGAGGAGGTGAGAGAAGCTATGACAGCTAGAGGTCTGAAAGAGGAAGACTGCATGGACTGGAGGTATTGGAGGGAAGGTTGTCTAAGGGATCGGGACGTGATAAGTATTGCAAAATGCCGATGAAAAAAAAACAAAAAAAACTGCCTGGTTAGTTTTTCTAGTGTTTTAGATACTTGTGTCTTTTTTGGGGTAAGATTTTCTTATTGCATTCTAAGTTATATATTTTATTTTTAAAAATATGTGAAACTGAATTTAATGTTAAGCAAAGGTTTTTGTGAAGAGTTGTGGTGTAAGAGACACTATTTAAAATATAGTATATGCATTAATTTATCTTTGCAAACAAGTATCTTTGTTGAAAATATCAACATTTTACCTCTTGACTTAATCCTTGGAATTGGGTGTTGCCGTTAAGAGTGTTTAGAATCTTTTTGCCAAATTTTAATTGATCTTAAAAAGTGTGATAGGAAAATTATACAGCTAATTAGTCTAAAAATAATTGTATTACTTATCCCATATTGTATAATGTAAGAAATAAAATTTTATTTTAATCAATATACAGCAATTATTTAAGTTTGAATTTTTGTACAAACTGTATAATCTTAGTGTAAGTTGTATATATATTTTTTTATTTAGTGTTCATCATACTGGAACAGGTTCAGATTTAATCTTTGCTATTACTGAGCTTGTCGTGTACATCACGAGCGGCAGTGAATGGGAGACAATTTTTTTGTTTATACTTCAATAAACTTACAATAATACTATTACTATATATCGGTCCTAAAATCTCGTATTATTAATATCCAATAAAATATATATGTTAATAATTACTTTTAGTATTAATATTATAATTTATTGTGTATTCTACCAGTCTACTTTATTCTATTCCACTTTCCTAAACTTATCAGATCTGGCCCAACTTCTAACATATTATGACTGATGATGATGGAGTAACAACCAGCATCTTTTTTTAACCTATCCTTTGAGCTTGCTGCATTAATATAATAGTTTTGAGATCTCAATTAATGAAGGAATGCCCTTACTTTGTGAGGGTTGATAGGTTGACTTAACTTCAAATTTACCATTTTTATGAGCAAATTGCTTATCGATAGAGTTGAGTTATCATTAAATATTTGAAATTATATTTTTACTTTGTATAAAAATTCGTAGCTATTTTTATGTTATGTTAATTTAGAACGTGATAATGATATGATTGGAGCAACTGAAAAATTAAAGCAATTCTTAAGTTTTCTTATAATTTTATATATTATACTATTTTGCTAGACAATTATAATAGCAGATTAGTTTGAGTTATTATTATATTTTTTGTTCATTATATTCTATAATATATTTTTTTAACTTATGATTTGTGTTTTTTTTATTTGAAGATATTATTATTAAACTTGATGTAATTTAAAATAATTAATAATTGTACAATGATGATGGAATGTTATATAGAGAACACAGGTTAATTATTAAAAAATAAAATCAAAATTCCTGTTTGATTTTTTAATTTTTAATTATTTTAGTACAATAAATAAATTTATTTTACAATTACACAGTAAAATTACAGAGTCATCTGCTTACAGACCAAGTCTGAAAAATATTGTTGGAAGCTTGGAACGAACAGAGTACCTTCCAACACTTTGTTAGTTACAGGGATAACCATCGGAGTAACATAATTCAACAAAGTTGCTGTGAAGTCGGTCACATATGGGAATGTGCTTGGTTCCAGAGTTATCTTGTAGTTTCCGTACTTCAAGAACTTGGCGGAGTAAAGGGTGGCGTCGCAGGACTTGTCGGCCTGGACGACAACGATACCGGACACCTCCATCTCGTTCTCCCTCGTCTCGAAGGTGAAGTTTCCTTCTCTCTGAAAGATGATGAAGTTTGCGGAAAAGTTGTACTTGAAGTTGAGCTGATTGAGACCGAGCTTGACGTCGAATTTGTAAGTGCTGGATCCGTCCCTGTTCTTGATCTCCTGGACGACGGGTTCTCCGTAGACAGCCAAGGTAGAGAAGTCTCCTACACGGCCGTTCCTCATCTTGATTGGGTCGACTGGAAGGATTCCGATGTTGGGAAGCTCGAGGTGTGTTTCCAAGTGGTCGACCAGGTATTGGTCGAAGTTGGCGACGACCTGCTTCACCTTTTCGGTGGCATCTTCGGAGCGTGCGCCGAAGACGGCCGAGAAGAGGATAATGGAAGCTACCCAGGTGGAGAACATGTTTGAAAGTGAGTTGGTCTCGGTTCAGTCAGCTTTTATATCTATTAGGAGAGCTGATAGCCCAAACTCGAGTACTATAGATAACATTGTGGAATATTAATTGAAATACGCACCTTTTAGCCAGCGCTGTGCTGTCTGATCTCATGAAACTTTGCTCCCTTACATAACAAAATCAATGCCAATAGTGACGGATGAAAAAATTATAAATCTTTTTTTAGAGATTTATATATACTACAATAAATTACTCGTTGTATATTATAAAATATTGTATTTTTACAGAAAATAATTAATAACAAGATTATATCCGCAGCCCCGATGAATAAATGGTTAAGCTGAACTTTGTCCATTGAGAGTTAATTAATTTTCGTAGCTTTTGGTCTAAAATGGTGTTTAATGTAAGCAATATTCCATGTCGATTTATTTTCGAAAGTGAATAAGGGTCTAAGTAAGGTATTGGCTTGAAAAGGAGTTATTGCATATATTCAACTCCATTTAAAGCCAAAAACTACGAAAATTATGCGATTCCGGTTATCTGAAAGCAGTCAACTCTCCCTGGACAAATTCCAGACCACTTATTCACCGGGGCTGTTTATATACAGTTTATAGTGTCGATTTTTTAACACATTTGTCTCTGATATCGGATGTTTCAGTTTTTTATTGCTTCTCCACCTTTTAAGTTTTGATTTGATAGCTGGAGATGCAATTGAGGTTGAATCTCGTATGTTTGCTTGTTTTTTTAACGTTACTTAATGCTTATATGCCTATTTGGACAATGCTACAGCGGGAGTCTTAAATTTTGCCCACCCTTGTATAATTAGAATAGGGATCTTTAACGAGCACATGATGGCGGTACAGGCTAGGACCCTCCATGTTACGTCTCCTCCGAATGACGCCATATCCTTGGATTTTTAAAACAATGTTTGACATAGAAGGTTGTTATGCAAACCACTACACCAAAGGTGATCCCGGTTGTACATCTGCCCAGGTTTATGGTTTTCTATTCCGTTTATGTTGAGTATTTCAGATCTTGTTTTGCAGAGGATTCAGCTTTTTAGGACAAATATTTTATAGGACAAATAATTTAGATAATTATCTTGATATTTAACAAAAAAAACCCAGTTAGTAATAAATTTTTGAGAATCATCAAATCGACATATTTTATCCTTGCTACCTCTGTTAGCTACCACAATCGAGAATTTTCGCAAAGGAAATTGTTGGGCGTCTCATCGAAACGAAGCTATTCACGAAGATTCAGCATGATACTAATCAAGTGCAAAAATGGACCATGGATTCTGGACTATAACTAACTTAAAAGGATAAACCTATAACTGACTGTAGAGGAAACTGAAATACCTATTTATTCCAGTATTGATTTGCAAGACGATAAACTATACCTTGATATGAATAATAGCTGAAAAAAATTATACTTGTGGATCACTCACACCACTAAGAGTTATCTATTGAAGCCAAAATTATCCACTACATTCCAATGGAAGAACAATTCTACCTTACTTCAAGCTGAACAAATAACGAGGTCATCAAAAATGATTACTAACCAGCTGATTATTTTTTACTTCATCTTTTTTGACTTCGTTATCGATACATATTGGAAGGAGGGGACTCTTTGATCAAACCATACATTTTGTAGGACACATATTTTTTCAAATAATTTAGATAATTATCTTGATATTTAACAAAAAAAAACCTTAGTAATAAATTTTTGAGAATCATCATATCGACATATTTTATCCTTGCTACCTCTTTTAGCTACCACCATCGAGAATTTTCCCACAGGAAATTGTTGGGCGTCTCATCGAAACGAAGCTATTCACGAAGATTCAGCTTGATACTAATCAAGTGGAAAAATGGACCATGAATCATGGACTCTTATGTTATTATAGGTTTTAAATAACATAATCCTTTTTTAAAAAAATATTTTAAATATTGTTGCCAAATTAGCCATTCACCGAGTGATTGATAGTCGTAAGAACTTATAATATGGGGTAAGGAGCCGTTGCTTAGTAGGAACTGGGTTAGGAATAGTTCTTCTGAAATAACCGCATTTTGTTTTTTAATTAAAAAACTGTAGTCCTGTTGTTTCTTACAGCTGTCTATTGTGATTTAGTGATGCCTAATTTGTTTTAGAGAGGAAGTTCTCTATTAACAGCATCACTATTACACGGTATGTCTATTCAATACTTGATGAAGGTTTGATATTAACTAAGGTTTTGTAACAATCTCTGAAAACCACCATGCCGACAACTTCGATGATATGGACACGTGGGGGAAGACAGAGCACCAAGAAAGTCTAAAGAAGCGAGACAAACTGGCAGGAAACCACGAGGTAGTACTGGAAGAACATACATGGAGCACATCCAAGGACTAGAACAGAAAAGAGGGAAGACCTTAAGTTCTGTTGAAGGAAATGGAGAGAGACCGAGATGTGTGGACAAAGTGGCTGGAGGCTTCTCCACACTGAAAGACAAAAAAATGGAGGGAGAGAAAGAAGAAGGTTTTGTAACCATTTTGTGACTGTGAGGGTTAGTGATTCAAGTTGATGGGATTTATTCTTCATAATTATATATTGGGGTAGCAAAGAAACACAGTTGCTCTATACTGCTTAGAGCGCCTGAGTTGCTGTGCTGAAAGTTCTTGGTTCAAATCCGGCTGTGGCAGATAAATTATTTAATCTCTTAAAAGCCATAAGTGGATCCTGTGAGATCTGTAGTTACACTCCTGGTTGAGACAATTTCTATTAAATGGGTATCTTTAATTGGGGAAAGTTGAGCGTAATCTAGGACAAATCACCACCCTGCATAACTGTTGTCCGAGAAATAGTTCAGTCTTTACAACGTACTAAGCCCAAGACCTTACATGGGTTGTAGTGGTACAGGATAGGTTGAGTGTGATTCGGCGAAATCACTTCCCTGCAAATTCATTCCCATTCCCTTCATGGAGTGTTATCGTATTTCCAATTTATGATACACTAAACGAGATTTAATATAAAATCATAGCGTACCAATGGATTAGTATGAATTAAAAATACATCAAACATGCTTAATATGAAAAGGGAAAAAGAGATCTTAAATAAATGTTAAGCTAATGGAAAAATTCCAACAAAAAGCCCTAAAGTCTCCATATTGGGCTTTTTGTTGGAATTTGTCCACTAGCTTATCAAACATGCTTGTTAATCTATATAATTTAATAATGAAGAAAAAACCCTTATTCCAGTCAACAATTTTTGTTAAAAAATTAACAAAAGATTAAAAAACGTTTCGACATTCATTTGTCATTTTCAATTTTAGTAGTTCTTCCCAACATCCTTCAAATTTACAAGTCCAATCATTACTTGAGGTCGAACAAATTAAAAAGTCAAATATATATAAACTCCTCAAAAAAACATTTTGATGTAATACATATTGTATATTTGACCATGGAAGAAAGTTGAGTTCCTGGACAAATGAATGTCGAAACGTTTTTAATCTTTTGTTAAATTTTTAACAAACATTGTTGACTGGAATAAAGTTGTTTTCTTCATTATTAAATTATATAGATCAAGAAGTTAGTCCAGTATATAAGAAATATCTTATAAAGAAATCATGCTTGTTAATTGTAGATTTAAATCTAAGTTTAAGCCAATTGACGAACAGGAGAATTAAAGCAGTTTTTAATTCTGAAGAGCCGATATTCTCTGTATTATATATCTTCTTTTTTCTTGTCGACATTAGTAAAAAAAAAGTGATCACAATCTCAAATAAGTGGCCCAAAAGATACACCAGAATACAATTGGAGTACTACAATAAGCACAAATTAAGTTTCAAAATACTGGAAATAAATAATTGGTAAACATACCACCATATCAGGCATCATCAGGACCATTACCATAAAAATACACATAACTAAAGATCAATTACAGCACATCTTACATCAACTTCTGGACTGAGAAATCGGAAATAGGAATACAACTCCAAATAGGTAAATGGAATACTCTACTACAAAATTCATTGTTGAGGTGAACATTTTTTGGTGTATGTCCTGATGTTGCCTGAATTATCGAAACGTTGACTGACTACTCATTTTCAAGTATGTCACGGACTTCATCTTTGTTTATTGGAATTTTCAGATTGCATGCTAATAAATATTAAGTTTGGTTAAAAGTCTAGCTGTTTTCTTTTTCTTTTTATTAACATTTTTATGTATGTTTAAACCTTTATTTTGAATTTTTTTAAAATATTTTTGAGACCATCTGTCTTCTTATAATTTTTTGAAAATAATTACAAATGAATTATAACTTTTTTTTTAAAATATGTTTATTGAAATTTACAACTGTATACAGAATACATCCAGTAAATATAATGAAAGATAAATCATGTCCCGACATAAAGACAAGTAGAGATACTACCCGGTGCTAGTACTCAAATAAAAAGTTCAACTTAAAAGGCCATCTTCTTTTCAGACCCCTCGGAGGATTATCAGGAATTGAAGAGGTTCCGAGGTTTGAAACTAGTGGATTTGAGTGGAAATGAATTTGTCATGAAAAGATTGATATCGGATTCGCCCAAAATCAGCAACATACCGGACATTAAGGTCATTATGGATTACTTTGTTAGCAACAAAGTAAGGAGAATTGAGGATTTTACGAAGGGGTTTGGATTGTAAGGATTGAATACGAGAGGAATTCGATGGCTTAGTGGAGCCCCACAGCTCAATTCCTTATGTCCAGATGGGTCTAATGATTGTCGTTTATATGAGTCTTTTGTAGTTAATCGGGAGCTTAGAGCGTTTGTCTAGTAAATGTTGAAGTAGCCTGAAACGGCGAGCTGTTTCTCGTCGTTTCAGTCTAGTATCAGGATTCCAAGGTAAGCGTTTGTCGAGGTGTATTGCTAAGTAGCGGACCTGTTTTGCAGGAATCAGTGGGATGTAATTTAACGATACAGGAGGACAGGAAGTCGTTGGTTTATGGCGGAGGAATTATACCTAAATATATTTATGATGAAATGTTATTTAGTGAACAAGGGTGAATTAAAGAAGAAAAAAAATTCTTGTGTCTCATATTTTATTTAGCATAAATAAATAAAGTCAAATTTTAATTTTGAAATTACACATACTTGCAGACCAAGCCTGAAAAGTAGTTCTGGAAGACCGGAACGAAAAGTGTATTTTCCAACACTTTGTTGGTCATGGGGATAACCATGGGGCTAACATAATTCAACAAGGTTGAAGTGAATTCGGTCACCTGTGGGAATGTGTTTGGTTCCAGAGTTATCTTGTAATTTCCGTATTTCAGGAACTTGGCAGTTTCCAGGGTGGCTTCGCAGGAGTTGTCTGCATGGACGACGACGAGACCAGACACTTCCATCTCGTTATCCAATGTCTCGAAGGTGAAGTTTCCGTTCATCTTGTAGATGAGGAAGTTGGCGGAAAAGTCATACTTGAAGTTGAGCGTATTGAGACCTAGCTTGACATCGTATTTGTATGTGGTGGATCCGTCTTTGTTCTTGTTCTCCTGGACGCTAGGTTCTTCGAAGACGGCCAAGGTAGAGAAGTCTCCTACACGGCCGTTCCTCATCTTGATAGGGTCGACTGGAAGGATTCCAATGTTGGGAAGTTCGAGATGTGTCTCCAAGTGGTCGACCAGGTAGTTGTCGAAGTTGGCGACGATCTGGTATACCTTATCGGCGGCACCTTCGGAGCGTGCACCGAAGACTGCCGAAAAGAGTACGATGGAAGCTACCCAGGTGGAGAACATGTTTGGAAGTGAATTGGATTCAGTTCAGCCATATTTTATACCCGATTAGAAGAGCTGCTACTCGAGTGGTCGAGATAACATAATTGAAATTAGCGAAGCTTATTCAGCGCGGTATTGTCTGATTTTTGATACTTTGTTCCCTTACGTAACAGAACCATTTACAGACGTACCTTAATAACGAGCATTTTATTCTAAACGATATATAATATTTTCTATGAAAAGAAGTTACTAACAGTATATATTTATACAATCAATTAATTAATTTTATTATGATCCATGATTTTTAATTCCACTATTTTTTTTTTTTTTTTACGAAACTATTTGAGTATTCGGCTCCGAAAGATATGAAACTATTTTATAGCATTTTATTCATACAGTTCTATTAATTAAAAATTATTTTAAATATCATAGTAATTTAGTAATGTTATTTTGGTAGGAAGTATACTAAGATTGATTTATCTTTGTTCAGATTCATCCAGAATAAGGATACTCAGTTTTTTTATAATTTGTTTTAAATAGTTTCGTTTTGAATTAACATGCACTTGTTTCCTTTAAACATTAAATAAATAAACGATTTTTGGGTATACACAATAATTATCCCTTATTTTGGGTACCCACTCTATAGAGAATGGGTGAGCCCATGAGGGTCAAAGATCCCATGTGATCCATCTTCCGCTGCAAGCAGGCTAAATAAAGTCTTGCCAGCAGCGGAATTAGAACTAGGATTTTCGGCATGGCAACACATAGCCACTCCGATACCCATCTTAGGTAACTGATATACTTCTATAAATCTTTGGGTAAGGGGTAGGCATTGCCATCTTCTCTCTCCAATCTAGCGACTTTAGTTAGCCTCCTCTGCTTCATCGCAAGTCATGTCTTACACTGTCCTAGCGATTTGCGATCCTCCATTTTCCCTGTAGGTCTCTTTTATTTTATGTACTCTTATAGTGAAGGTATGTATATTCATTCCTAATGACGATGGTTCGGACATAACAAAACTTGAAATCTTTACAGACTTTCATTGTCTTCCTCCCATAGACTTATCAGATTAGTTTCAACTAATGGTACATTTTTTTTTCTCTTAATTAAAGTGCAACTTTGTATTTCTTGATGCTTTGGCTTTTGATAGTGTCTGGCAAGAAGGACTTCTCTTTTAACTCAAACTGATACTATCCTTCACTCAGTATCACATCTGCTATGTATAATAAAATAAAAATTATTTATTAATAATTTTTCTTTCGCTCTACAGCCCATTAATGAGCCTTGGCCTCCTCGATTCGTTTCCTCCAGTGCTCTCTGGCCAGTGGAGGGGCCTTCCAGTTCCGGACATTTAGTAGGCTCCTGGAGTCTTCACTGACCCCATCCAGCCATCGCAGGTTGGTTCGATTAGGCTCTTCTTGTGCCCTGGAACTTTTCATCAATTATTCTTCTGGGCCCTTCAACACTTGCCATTCTATCTAAATGACCAGCCCAGCGCAACCTTCCAAACTTTGATTTTGTTATCTTCCAAACTTTATTGCTTTGACTACGTCCAGGGCCATCTCTAATATGACCATATATTCGACGCAAAATTTCTCTTTTGCAAACGTTTGGAGTGATTTTTCACCGGCTTTCTTTATGACCCATGCTTCTAAACCATATAGAAGTATAGGTCGAATGAGCGTTTCGTAGCGTTTTTGTTTTTCGTTTTCGTATCTCAGGACAAAAATTGGCTTTATATCTATCCGTTAATTTATTAATACTGCTTTTCAATAAATTTATTTTGTTTTCTCAATATTTTTTTGTGTTCTGTTTTTCAAGAGGCCATTCATCTCGGTAAATATATATATTTTATTGAAGATAATTATTAAAATTTATTATTTATTTCAATATTCATTCTCTTTGTTTTAAATTGGGTTATTTTCTAGTAGTGGTTTGTGTTTTTTTTCTGCAATTACCACTGGTCCTCCAAGTTGGGGAAAACCCAGTACCGGGGGGGGGGGGGGTATAGCCCGGTCACCCTTCCTCTTGAGGGGAAATTAATATCCAGGAGACCAGTTGTCCCGAGGATACGAGGCTTCCATCGCTGGGCTAATAACCAGTATGGAAATATGTATAATTCAAGGTAAACAAGAAGTCTCGTTAAAATGGAGGGTCCTCAACGCTAGAAATGGCATTAGGGGAAGTAAAAGAAGAAGAATAAAGTTTATGTGTTTACCAATTCAGTAATCAGTCAACTTAATTCATTAATAGAATTGTCAATAATGTAAATGTGCATGGTGAATGAGAATTAAGTACACAGTACAATCATCAAAACAAATACAATTTATAGATACTATTGTGGGCACAATTGGTGCATACATTGATACTATTAATGATTAAGATTGTCAATCTCGCCGTAAAACATAATTTTAAATTAAATTAAAACGTATCAATATTGAAAAAGGGATATATGTGGGGTTCTTCGTCAGGTAGGACATCTTCCACATCTGGGCATCTTCTGATTAATGCGAGCCCTAGCATCCGTCCTCTTCCGAGTCCATTGATGCAGTACCCTTTCTGCAGGTATATCGCTCTCTCCTACGTTCTATTGCTTTCTGCCTACGTGACTCTTTGGTACATGGTTTTTGTAACCGTCCTTTCCCTTATTGTCTTTCTATGACAATTGTTATTTTAAGTAATCGCTTATAAAACCCATGGTATGTACGATACATCCTTTAATCATTCTTTCTCCAGTAGATTTTTAATCGGTCCAACATAGTTCAGATGTTACATCAATTAGACTACTTACTGATAGTACGTCCCAAGGATCGATTCTTGCATCATAACTATTCATAACATACCCATTAGAAATTACATTTTATCAGCCATGAACGATGTTGATTATAAAACACTTAGATTCTAAATCATGCTTCTGCGATTACAAAATCACTTACAGACAATACACGACTGATACAAATGTTGGTAAGCACAATAAGAATCTGAAAAAATCACATTTCATTACATTCAACATGGTACAAGCTTTCAAATCTTGAAAATTAGCATAAAACAATACCTCGACTAATGTATAAACCTATGTTATTAGGGTCCATATTTTGTTGTTAATCTAAATAAAAAAATAAATAAACGCTATCTAACACTCTCTGCTTGGGCGACGCTCAAGGTTAGATCGATTGACAAAAACTTCATGTTTTTAATTTTCTATACAATGCCAGTTTAGCTTGAATTGGTTTAAGTTTATTGTCAACTTTAAATTATAATATAATTGTTAACCTTTGGTTCGTATTTTATTTATATTTAATATCCTTTTAATGTTTTAAATAAAAGGATAATAAATTGGTGTTATGATGATAAATTTTTATTTAGTGAACAAGGATTGGTTAAAAAACACATACAATTCTTGTTTCATATTTTATTTTAATCATATCAGTACAAACAAATTCAGTCAGGTTTTAAATTAAGTTATTAAGATTACATAGCCATGACCTTACAGACAATGTTTGAAAAGTATTGTTGGAAGCTAGGAACGAAAAGGGTACCTTCCAATACTTTGTTGGTCATTGGGATTACCAATGGAGTAACATAATTCAACAAGGTTGAAGTGAATTCGGTTACAGATGGAAAGGTGGTTGGTTCCAGAGTTATCTTGTAGTTACCGTACTTCAAGAACTTGGCGGAGTACAGGTTGGCGTCGCAGGACTTGTCGGCCTGGACGACAACGATACCTGTCACCTGCATCTCGTTCTCCCTCGTCTCGAAGGTGAAGTTTCCTTCTCTCTTGTAGACGAAGAAGTTTGCGGAGAAGTTGTACTTGAAGTTCAGCTGATCAAGGCCGAGTTTGACGTCGAATATGTAAGTGCTGGATCCGTCCTTGTTCTTGATGACCTGGACGCTGGGCTCTTCGAAGACCTTCAAGGTAGAGAAGTCTCCGACACGACCGTTCCTCATCTTGATTGGGTCGACTGGAAGGAGTCCGATGTTAGGGAGCTCGAGGTGTGTCTGTAAGTGGTCGACTAGGTATTCGTCGAAGTTGGCGACGACCTGCTTCACCTTTTCGGCGGCTTCTTCGGAGCGTGCGCCGAAGACGGCCGAAAAGAGGATGATGGAAGCTACCCAGGTGGAGAACATGGTGGAAAGTGAGTTTGTCTCGGTTCAGTCGGCTTTTATACTCTATTAGAAGAGCTGATACTCGAGTGCTCAAGATAACATTGTGGAATATTAATTGATATATATGTGCACCTCAGTCAATATGATTATTAATTAGTTTTATGAGACATTACGCAACAGTATGTGTTTACTTGGAAAAAAAAGAATTAAATTACAATTTGAGATGTTAGTTATTAGCATAACTGGCTTTTCCCGAATGGCCTGTTACTGTGGAGAATCCCTCAAATTTGACATTTGGCATATTCTATTTTTTTTTAGTATTGATTTATTGATATTTACAACTATATTACAGTAATATAACAAGTAAATTGGCCGAGTGATACATAATGACATGATATGATGACAAGTAGAGAAACTACCCACTGGTAGTATTCAAATCGCATGTTCAACTAAGAAGGTCACGTGGCCATCTTCTTCTCAGACGCCTCGGAGGATTATTGGGAATTGAAGAGGAAGCTAGGTTTGAAACTAGAGGGTTTAAGTGGAAATGAAGTTTGTTATGAAAGGATAGATACCGGGTTCGGGCCAAATCAGCAACAAATGGGATAAATAAAGTCGTTATGGATGACTTTATTCTTAACAAAATAAGGAGCGTTGAGGATTTTACGAAGGATTTTGGATTGTAGGGATTGGGTACGAGAAGAATTCGATGGCTTAGTGGAGCCCCAAAGCTCTACTCCGTAAGTCCAAATAGGTCGTATGATGGTCATGTAGATAAGTCTTTTGTAATTAATTGGGAGCTTAGAGCGTTTGTCTAGTAAGTGTTAAAGTAGCCTGAAACGTCGAGCGGTTTTTTGTCTTTTCAGTCTTGTATGAGGATTCCAGGTTAATCGTTTGTCGAGATGCAACCCTAAGTATCGGATCTGATCTATAGGCACAAGTGGAATATTATTAAAGGATACTGAAGGGCAGGAAGTCATTGGTTTACGACGTAAGGTAAAAGTGATTTGATGCGATTTTTGAGAATTTATTTTAATTCTCCAGTTCTGGCACCATTCTTCAAGATCAGTGATATGGGATTGGAGGCTTTGGGATACAATAACTGGATTGGTATTGACTGATAATACACATGTATCATCAGCATGTGTGGTAAGGATAGTATTAGGATGAGTTGGGATGTCTGCTGTATAAACTGTATAATGGATTGGGCCAAGGATACTATCTTGAGGGCATATTCTGTTAAAATAAATAAAAATTATCACTTCAGTTAGAAGTAAACCCATTGAGTCTTAGACGAAAACAGATTTGAGATTTATTTTAAGCAATTAATTCATCTCCTCTTTCACAGCTGGCGTTCTAAGGGACACCAACATGACGTGGCTGAACCGGCTTGGTCTCAATGAGAGTGTCTTCACATATCTTGTCGTTAATTCGTGCTTATTAAATGAATAATTGGAAATTCCCTTATTTTTATCTAGAATGGTCAACAGAAGGTTCCTTCAAATAGTGAATAAACATTTACAGAGAAATATCAATTACTCCTGTCTACATCTAAACTTATTACACCTATCCTTCAAAAATTTCAGAGCTTGACACAGTTTTACCTGCGAGCAATGCGTATTATTACGGGATGAATCTAGTTCTTGATAGGATGTGAGGAGATACATAACGACAAAAAGCCTGAATACGTAACATCTTTATCTGTCTGTGTGATGTAGTAATTCAACAGGTGATTAAATTAAATGCTATTACAGTTCCCTGTTATCAGTATTAGCCGATGTGAAGGTGGACCGAAGATCTATGCCTTGCTATTTGTCGGCACGGGGGGTCGCCATGAATAAATAAAGGGGGGCCCGCCCACTGATTAGGTCTAACTGATGCCTATTGGCCAGCGGCCACGAAACGTCGTGACCAATCAATAATTATCTTTAGCGGTTGACCGGTAACGAACCTCTGGCTAATGCGGTGCCGATATTTCATCCTGTAGTTCGCCCTTTCGTCCAGCCAATGGATACCTCGACATTAA
The DNA here is from genome assembly GCA_964056705.1 of Troilus luridus. Lineage (NCBI taxonomy): Eukaryota > Metazoa > Arthropoda > Insecta > Hemiptera > Pentatomidae > Troilus > Troilus luridus. The sequence goes on along the minus strand of OZ057416.1, from coordinate 100,912,060 downwards.
TTTTGATAAGTTAACATTGGTATCTTCATGAAAGGAAATAGGGCTGGGAGAAAATTCTGATAAGTACATGGTTAGTAGCAGAAAAGAGTTGTTGGTGACATCGTTGTAGGAGGGAATAAATTGAACATGTGGAGAAGTTTAAGTACTTAGGGTCTCTGGTAGCTAGGAAAAAAGAAATTCAACAGGAAGTAAAGGTGCGATTAAAGGCAGGGAGTAATTGTTATTATTGGGTCTCGACACTAGTAAGGCGTCTTTTGTTCCGACATAAAAATTTAGAATTTATAAAATCACCACCCTTCCAATTATTCTTTATAATGTGAAACTTGAGCGCTAACGCTAAAAGATGAATTTTTAAAGAAAACATAAATTCCTGCACCATTTTACGGACAACCCAATATAATTGAATACTTCGGGAAGGTTAATATGAGTTTGTAAGTTGTTGGTCTTGGTAACTCAGGAATATAAGACGCACTAACATCAAAAGAAAAATCACGTCAAAGAAAATAACGTACAGCATATCTTACATCAACAGTCACATTAGAAAGATAAAACGTGCTATATGACCTCCCACAAACAACTCATTACGCCATTACGTACATAGTATTTGGGTTCAGTACATGATAGAGATTGAATGGTACAAAAGAATCTATTTCTAGTTATTGATGGATCCCTGGCAACTTCTTTTTGATTTCTTCCAAATCAATTCATTATAGAATCACTGTTGCCTTATTAGATCTCGGTATGACGCAACGACGTGACATCTTATTAACTATATAATTATGGAAGAGGGGAAAAAAATGTCTACCACTTCAACACATGGACAGTCTCAGCTTCAGTACTTGGTGAGAGACCGTACAGGACAATGGTCGTGAAGGGGGGTCGTTTGTCCGAGATCACGCTCATCAGCCAGGTTTTTGTCCTCCCAATTAAGGATTTCACGTTATAGAGTCTGGGTAAGCCCCAGAAGGGTCTGCCGTCCATGACAGTTAAAATATTAAATAATCTATTTGCAACAGCTAGATTTGACGCTAGTACCTACAGAATAACAACACAACACTCTATTCGTTGAGCTAACTCACTCCCTGTGATTATTTAAGACTATAAAATAATAAAAATATTTACACACTGTCCAATTACTCAAATTTATATTTAAAAATTCTTCCTATGTAATACAAAACATGTATATTTTCTTCCTTTTTTATTCGTATTAGAAATGTTGAGTTTATAAAACCTCTGTATGGGTACTAATAATAATTAATATTACTGAAATAATTAATTAATGTCTTTAAAGTATATTTTCCAAAATAAGCGTTCATTTAAGATTATTGGACTATACTTTGGAGTATAGAAAGTGCAGCACTCCAGAATATGGCCCTAAAATCTTTGATATCCGGAGTGAAAGCGACTAAGTTGACAGTTGCTTGACGCCAACTTCGCAAACTGTCACAACTTCACTATTTAATAATTAACCAACTCTGCTCCTCAACCAGAAGCCAAAGAAACATCCCTTTCTGTCACCGCCTAACCTCTCCCTCCGTCTTAGGACGTCTTCTATAGCCTTCTTTTTTGGGATATATGGGGTTGGTATGGAAGTGATTTCTGTTGTTGTTTATTCATTTTACGTCACTTTATGGTGCTATGGCTAATCGGATGATGCTACAGCGGGAGCTCTAAATTTTGTCTATCCAGGTTTAATTAGGATAGGGATTTTCAACGAGTACCTGAAATCGTACAGGCCAGGAACCCCCGTATAATGTCCCTTCCGAAAGACGCCATAACCAAGGATTTTTTTTTTACTCCCTTAAAAAATCCACGGGCACCTGTCCGGCTACGAACCCAGGATCTTGGGCTCAGTAGGTTGTTATACTAACCATTAGACCACAAGTCGCCCAAGCGATTTCGGTTGCTTCAGTAGATAACCTTATGAGATTAGTTTAGTCAATAATAATCAAGATTTTTTATTGATATAGATTCTGTATACTTTGTTTAAACTTTAAGCTTACGGAGCGACCTGTGATCCTAATTAAATCCATAATAATAGAGCTCCCTCTGTAGCAATAAATGTTCTGGTTAACCTTCTTATGTTGATAACGGCTAAATAATGAAAGACATAATCGAATCGAATTGAACAGAACTAATTTGAAAATCTTAGTTATAATCAATAGAAGGTATGAAATGAGGAATTTGCTTTTTATTATGCTCATTTGCCATAAATTTCTTTAATGTCTCAAATATTATAAAGAAATATGGTCCTGATTCAAAAGAAATAACTTCAAAAACGCACTTGTATTTTGTTATCGAAGATGGAGATAATGGTTGTGTTCGTTTAGTGGTGAGCAAACAATAATCTTTCTACAGTAATTAAATAATAACGAAAAGGTTTTCAGATTCCAATATTAAATATTAACGTGTGCTTCTAAAGATAACTGCAACCAGACATGGCAACATTTTTAGTGGAGGCATTTGCCAATGCAGAAATCAACGCATATGGAATAATACTAAAAGAAGATCCTATAGTTAAATGTCAACCAATAGGACTAGGTTCAAATCCAGGAAGAAGGTAACTTGACCGTTGATCCTTCTCACGAACATAACACTAAGCAATTTATCTACAATGGAATACGTTGGTACAGATTGCAGCAGAACCAATCCCTGTACTGATAAAACGTCACCTTACGCCTCAAAACTTTTTCTTCCAATTGCAGGGCATCGTGACACACGCCGACAAGTAACACAATATAGAAGGTTTGGTGGAAATCTTGGAGGATAAATCTTGCCATTCAAATTTGGCATTCACCAAAACAAATCGAGCCCAAAACATGTCCTGAAAAAATGAAATAATTGAAGGTATCCTACCTTCCATTTAACATGTAGATCTTTGGCAGACATCTAAACATCTGGGTACACAGACAGTTTGGAGAGAATCACCCAAAATCACCATAGTTTCCATGGTGCAGCGGCAGGGAGACCATAGTTCCATAATCAGTTCTTTTAGTGGCGATTCTCCAATGCCCTTTATATTGACATATATTCGAGCTCAAGAACTGTGAAAAATCATACTAGATCCAAGGATTATGGCTGGTTGGGATCTGCAGGCGCACCAGGACCTGTTTCTCTGAAGCAGACCGTCCTTCGACCATACCTCCGGGCGGTTATTTGACATCTTGGAAAATCACAACACTATTCCAGATAGAATATATATATATATATATATATATATATATATATCACTATACTTAAGATATTTCTTAGGAACCCACTAACGGTGTATATTTCTACAGTAGACTAACGTGAACTAAATAGGATTCACAAAATATCTGAATAGTATTGTTTTTGTTTCTATTTGTTATCTATGAAACAATTTTATAATGCCACATTATATTTTATAAACATATCCCATTGTATTTCTATGGATATGTTATTATAATTGTATGACACTCATCTTTTTGCGTCTTAAAACACGATAACAAGCAACCTCCAGCATAAGGCTAAACCATCATGTCGTAATATGATATGAAATCAATATTCTTTATGTACTCGAAAACCTGATGTGATAAAGAAAACGTATTGCACAATTCAACTTAACACACATAAAAAAGCTATTACAAACTCTCATTCATTCGCACAGCAGTGTTTTTAATTATAAATATATCCTAAAAAGGGGGAAAAATTATTTAAAAAATATATATATCTACAACAATATAGTCATATCATTGAATAGAGTACCTATAAACAAAATATTTGTTTGTTGAATGTCCTTGGATTAAAAAAAAAAATTATGTTTGGTATTTTTTCAAATATATTAGTTTTTATATTATTATAAATTTTACTGTCAATAATATTACATTGTCTCTCAGTAAATAAATAAATAAAAAATTGGTGAGTGATAGAAAAAATAAAAAAAGAACGTCAAGGTAAGTACTCCATCTTGATACAAAGTCTTTAAAGATGATAGAACCTATTTTTGATAGGAAATTTAAATGCAAGAGCTTGGTTGTGGTTAGGTTCGGGGAATCGATCAGGAATGACAACGTTGATAAAAAATCTTTAAAAAAACTGTACCACTAAACCCATGAAGAGTATAGAGTTCAATACGTGGTAGAAACTGTATTGTTTCTATGACAACGGTTGTGCCGGGAAGAGGTTTGTGCAAGATCACGATTAACCACCCTATTTTGTGTACCATATTTATCAAGGCTGGGTGAATTCCAAGAGGGTCTAAGGGTCCAAACACCGGCTGTTAAATAGTACATAAATTAATTCGTCACAGCTGAAATTGATCCCGGGACCTTCGGCATGGCAAAAAATCTACCACAGTTCATAGACTGATTGAAATTTGCTCCCAATATAACCTGTGGAAAACTCATTCTTCCAGCATAAAGATAGATACTAATTCACATGGCATCAAGGAGATAGACATCTGGTAGTAAGAGTATTTCGTGAGGGTGCATCATCATAAAACTATTTAAAAAAATCACCTTCAAGCTTTTAATGTGATTTTGTTAGCTTGGTCATCTACTTAGAAGATAGAATAATACCGAATGACCCAGTACTGGTGTCCTGAAGGAGAAAGAAGAAAAATCCAACCAAGATTCTGAAGGATTATACTAGTTCAGGAAGACAAGGCTGGACACAGCCCAATAAAGAAGCTGCTCTTCAGAGGAAGGCCTGAAAAAATATATTATTCTAAACAAATAAATAAATAATCCACTCCAAAATAATATAAAATACTAAAATAGGAAACTTTTTTTTTTAAATTTTAAATTCCATTTCAAATTGCTTTCCCTCTCTCTTTCCTATGAATTGAAAAAAGATATATGACTCTCTTAACACGATTTTATTACAATATGTTAAGGTAAAACATACACACATATGTATAATTAATTAAACATAACTATCTGATGGTCTGTCAATTGCCACAAACCTGATGCAGACGTGCTACTCCACCCGTTTCTTGTTCAAAAGTTATTCAATGCACAGTCCTAGTTGTTAACAGAATTATTGACACTTTCATCTATAGCATTTACTCTGTTGATAGATTAGAAAGACAAACAAAACGAATAATGAAAACCTGTTACCCAACACAACAGATTATATCGAAACTTCTATCGATTTCTAGAACGACTTTTGCCCTCAGATTATTTCTAATTTATTGGTGATTGGTAAGGTGAATGAGGAATGTGATGAATGAAAGTTTATTTATTCATTTTTTTTAGAACAATTTCAGAAAAAATAGAATATAGTTATTGAAAAAAAAAGTTGTGTGCTTTTATGAAACCACAATGCAAGTGAAACATATTTTCGGTTTGTAGGCATTTAACTAAAAAAAATTGGAAAATTATTCGATTTAGGGTATTAAAATTGGGTTCTTAATCTTAACTTAATTATTGAAAAATGGGAATGATAATGGGAAATCAATAGTAGACAAAATATTCAATTATAAAATTTAATTTCAATTTGCGTATTAGAGCACGGAATACATAATTAATACAACAATTTATAGTGATGATAAACGCATATTAAAAAGTAAGAGCAATATTTATTTTAATCATTGAATCGTTGTCAACTTCAATTATTCTATAAATTATAATTAAACTTCATCTTCGCCTCTAGTCTCACAGTTTATAAATGTAATTAACGTTTTACGGTAACTAAATTAAGTAAATGCTTGTATCTCGACTCGTACTCATATCACTGCCGATCGTGCCTTGATTAGAACTGGACCCCGATTTTATCCGCTTGCATTTCTGACGATATCTGTGGGATCTTTCCGCATTTAGTAGCTTTCGATGCAGAATTTTTTCTGTAACAATATTTTCGGATATAGGTTCTCCACTTTGAACGATAAACGTATAAAATCCAACACTCGACTCTGGACTCCTACTAGTACTCGGCATGACATCTGTCGGGAGTCTACTAATTTCTTCCGGCGGCTCAGAGTGTAGTTCAGCTTCTGAAAATGACTGAAGGTCTAAATAAAATTAAATATATTGAATGAGCCGGATAAAAATTAAAATACTTCATCAAATATTCATATGAAATAAGTATTGCGAGAAAGTAATGTAATGTGACATGCGATAGATGAAGGAAAAATATTGGGGTGCTAGAAAAAAAGTTTAACGTATTAACCTTTAACGGTCGTTTCTTTTCGCACGGTTCTTAGGTTTTCCTTCGTTGGCCGGTTTATTTAACTCACAACCTGTATCGTTATCCATCATGATAAACTAAATAAAAATATTTACATTAATACACAGATCAAACCACACAATAACAACAATTGCACGAATAAGACAAAATATAAACACGGTCAGCTGACTGGGCGCCGCCATATTGGCCTCGCATGCTCTGCCATGCGCCTTTCACGTTTCTCCTACTCCAGCTACGACATGCAATAGAGAAACTATAAATTTCGGGGCGATAGAAAAAAAGTCTCACTTTAAAAACCTAAACAGGTTGCCATATAGTTCGTATACCTACTTATAATACCTTAGGGAATTAGATTAGATCCAGCTAAGATTGATTGGCTGGAATATCGGACAAATCTCCTTACTGTACAAATGTTCTCTTTATAGTATCTACCACATCTGAACCCAAGACTCTTATTCATGGGTCGTAATTGTACAGTTTCTATTATTAGTATATGATCCCTTTAACTCTTTTATAATTAGGTGGGCTGTAAAAGACAGAAATTTTACAATTGGTATTTCCGGTTTGTCAATTATATTTAATACTAGAACTACGAAGATTTACCATATAGCTATTTCTACCAACGAGTCAAAATGGCGGGCTTGTTTGTTTAATTACACAAAATAGTAGAATTCAAGAAATATTTCATAAGATAGTTTAATTTTAAATAAAATAAAATATATTTCATTCAAATATTGTATTACATAACATTAAGAGTAGTTTCAACATAGCATAAAGAGTAGTGCGGCAAGCAAGAATACTAAATTGAGATTTTATATATTACATATACACAAATTTACGCATAGTAAATTGAAAACGTAGAATTTTTGAATTCCGGAAATTTTCCGGAATTATTGACGTACAAAAATTCCGGGAATACATAACATGTATTCATTATATTTTAATGATCGGTCAAAATGACCGGCTCTTCAGGTATAATTCAGGTATGTATAAGAACGAAATAATTTATAATATTATAGTATACACAAATTTAATAAAAATCATGACATTATCGTAAAATATTAAATAAGACTTTATTATTTATTTATTTATTGATATTTACAACTGTATAAAAAAAAAATACATCTAGTAAATGGGCTAAGCGATACAAAATGACATGTGAAAATGACAAGTAGAGAAACTACCCACTGGTAGTACTCAAATCACAAGTTCAACTAAGAAGTCACGGGGCCATCTTCTTTTCAGACGCCTCGGAGGATTATCGGGAATTGAAGTGGAAGCTAGGTTTAAAACCAGAGGGTTTGAGTGGAAATGAAGTTTGTTATGAAAGGATAGATAGCGGTTTCGGGCCAAATCAGCAACAAATGGGACATTAAGGTCGTTATGGATGATTTTATTCTTAACAAAATAAGGAGCATTAAGGATTTTACGAAGGATTTTGGATTGTAGGGATTGGATACGAGAGGAATTCGATGGCTTAGTGGAGCCCCAAAGCTCTACTCCGTAGGTCCAAATAGGTCGTATGATGGTCATGTAGATGAGTCTTTTGTAATTAATTGGGAGCTTAGAGCGTTTGTCTAGTAAGTGTTGAAGTAACCTGAAACGTCGAGCGGTTTCTTGTCTTTTCAGTCTCGTGTGCGGATTCCAGGTTAATCGTTTGTCAAGATGCAACCCTAAGTATCGGATCTGTTCTACAGGCACCAGTGGGATATTATTAAAGGATACTGAAGGGCAGGAAGTCATTGGTTTACGACGTAAGGTAAAAGTGATTTGATGCGATTTTTGAGAGTTTATTTTAATTCTCCAGTTTTGACACCATTCTTCAAGATCAGTGATATGGGATTGGAGGGTTTGGGATGCAATAATTGGGTTGGTGTTGACAGATAATACACATGTATCATCAGCATACGTGGTAAGGATAGTATTATGATGAGTTGGGATGTCAGCTGTATAAACTGTATAAAGGATTGGGCCAAGGATGCTACCTTGAGGAAAAATAAGACTTAAATAGGAAATGTTATAAATAAATAATGCAACCGGTCATTTTGACCTGTTCGTAGTTCTAGTTTTAAAATTTAATCTATTATTTGCATTTAAATAAAACTCTTAAATTAAAAATAATTCATTGTAGAGTATATATTTTTTTTTTTTTCGAAATCTTCGGTGGAGTATACCTAGATGGAGACTTGCGACGGAGAACAAACAATGAAGTTTACACAATGTTCAACGAAGCAGATGTTGTTTACTCCTTAAAAATTAGAAGACTGCCATGGGATGGTCTTGTGGGTAGAATGGAGGACGAGGTCATTCCAAAAAAGGCTTTTTGTACGCCAAGAGAAGAAGGGGGAAACCGAAGCTGAGGTAGTCGGATAGTGTAGAGAGAGACACGAGGGATATCCTGGGAGTCAGATGCTGGATGACAGCTGCGAAAAATAGAGGCGGCTAGAAGAAGCTGGTAGAGAAGGCCAGGACTCGTCACCGAGTTTTAACGCCATAGAATAATACTAATAACATGTTTTTGTGGTGAAATTGTATAAAGTCCTTCAGGTGATAGAAAAAGGGACGTTAAACGAAGTTGCTATGTATTTTCAGATCCCAAGGTTCCTTTTCCAATATACCTTGATTGGAAAAATACTACCATAGTAGCATCCTTCGATTAGTCATAGATGCATTAAGTGACATTGAACGAAACGACCTAGTGAAGATGTACTTGAAGATAGTCAAGATGTGAAAATCAGTTAAAATTTAAAAATCAAAATTTTTGCGATTTTAAAGCGTAACAAGAAGTAAAAATATGCGTTTGTACGAGAAGCTACGGCTCTTGTCATAACTAACTTAATAAATGAATATCAATTAACAAAACTGGCTTTTGTTCCGTGGCTTTGATATTTTGTTTTCTTGTTCTTTTCCAAATGAAAATTACTCTGAAATAATACAATTTTATTTTATAATTTACTTTGTTTCTGCTATTGTTTTATCTTCATACTCATATTACTTCCCTCACTCAGTTTCCTGAAGAGGATTCCCAACTTATAAAGATTCGATGAATTCCGTCCTCCAGTTTGTTTTTAAATATCAAACATGGTTTTTCTTTTCTATTCTTGCTCCAGGATTCAACGCCTTTCTCTAGATGTTCTGTACTTCTACTTTTCTTTTCTTTATTATAAAGTCTAACGAAATAATATATCTTATTTTATTTTTTTATTAATTGTTATAATTTTTTAAATATTTTTTTTTAAGAAAAAAGATATGTCCAGGGTCAGGATTCGAACCCGGGTCTCCCACGTTTCCGTCGTGGTGCTCTACCACCTTAGGTATCCTGGTTCTTACCTCGGTCAGACAAATAAAATAAGTTATAATAATATACAATTACGTAAGTCAACAAGATCCTAACTAATGTTCAATGAACATTCTTCCACTTGTATACATCCCAAATTGCGTGAACACGGGAATATGGGATCAGTGAAGAGATTTGTTTGACCGAGGTACTAACCAGGATAGCTCAGATGGTAGAGCACCACGACGGAAACGTGGGAATCCCAGGTTCGGATCCCAGCGCTGGAGATATCTTTTCTCTTCAAAATAAAAATATTTATAAATCATATATCGTATATCTTTATTTCTCTTTTGCAATGAGTATAGTTTAATTAACACTTTAAAGTGTGTATTTTTAAAGATATATTAGATTAGAATATATATATATTGAAAAGGAATAAAATAAATATTTATTTTGGTATATGCAGAAAACAATCAACATCCTTTAAATTTAGGATTAAAATTATAGCAGTTTAGTCCAATCGGTTCGTTTACTAACTATAATTTGTATGCATACCTTGAAAAAAAATAGGACTTACCTTGTCTGTTTTATTTCACTCGTGGAAAACTTCCATAAAACTTAAAGAATAAATAAAGTCATTGACCGTCGATTCGATTAATTATCGACTGGTTGTTACATAACGCAGCCCTAAGAGTGGCTGAAGTATCATAGACTCTTGTCCTAGATTCGACTACGTATAAAAGCTCCCTTCGTTCAGAAAATATTAAACAGAACTAGCCATGTACTCAGCTTGGACAGTCTGTGTCATCTTCTCTGCCGCTGTCTTCAGCGCAAGAGCTTTTTCCTTCGATGACGACGAAGAGATCCTCATCGAGAAGACGAAGGACCTCATCGCCAACATCAACAGCTTCATCGAAGACTATCACCTGGAGCACATCCCACTCCCCAACATCGGCCTTCTTCCCCTTGACCCTCTGAAACTGAGGAATGGACAGCTCGGCAAGTTCTGCACCCTCGAGCTACAGGATGTCGCCTTCATCAACCAGACCAAGATGATCGACGGGTCAGTCCTGTATTCCTTCGACATCACGCTCGGCCTGAAGGAGTTCCGGTTCGAATACGACTTTATCCTATACGCTCCTCTTCTCTTCAACCAGAATGGACACTTCAGTCTTTCGCCCATGCGTAATTCCTTCCAGGTCTCCGGTAAAGTCATCTTCAAGGACAACACATGTGACGCCAGCCTCGGGGGTGTCAGCGTTGCGGAGTACGGGCACTTCAAGATCCAACTCGAGCCCAACAACTTGCCACATGCGACGCAGATTACCGAAGACATCATGAACTTCGTTTCTCCTCTGGTCTTGCCAATTACGAACAAAGTCGTTCAAATCGCAGCTTACTTACCACCCGTGAATAGAGTGTTGTCAAATCTTGTTTGTAAAGTCTTAGAATTGTAATTTTTGATAATGTATAACCTAATAAAGTATTTCATTAATATGTAAATCAAAAATTGTATTCATAATATCCCTTTTAGTTCCTAAAGTTGTTAGAAAAAACCTAAAATGTGTACCACTACAACCCGTGAACGGGTCTGGGGTTCAATGCATGGTCGAGGCTGTACTGTTCCATGGACAACGCTTCTGCAAAGAGGTGTCCCTGGATCAAGCTCAACCGCCAGATTTCCCCCCCTTATTTTGGGTACTCTATTTTAATAATATTTTATAGAGGCTGGTTGAGCCCCAGGAGGGTTCAGATCCTATTTGATCCATCTCCGGCTGCAGACAGACTGAATAAAAGTCTTGCCTGCAGGGGGATTTGAACCAGGATTTTCGGCATGCCAACTCAGTGTTCTGCCAATGAGCTACTCCACTCCCTAAGTTAATCGCATAATAGTAATTATGTAGTTAATTGCATAATCATAATCTCTCCTATTGTTTCTACATAGAGAACATTATTACATAGAGAACAGATAGTAGTAAATGGGCGTAATTAAGGATAAAATGCAGGTAAAAAGTTTGTAGCATAGGCTGGTAGGCGGGTAGCCGGCCCACGTATAGACGTAAAGTTTTTCACTCGCAGGAGTTAAAGGGTCAAAAAAGACAGTTCTGCAGATGTCAATCAGAACTGAATTCTGTGCAAGTTTTTTCTAAAGCGAAGCCAAGGTCTTCTGTAATTTGATTTTCAGACCATTTGATGAAATTATTAATGGAGGCAATTGCACATATTCCAAATCATAAAGGAAATTAAAATCTAAGGTAAGTTCCTGGCTAGTACCTCTAATTTTTACCGATCTAATGTTCAGTGGGAGCGGGTTGGCTCAGTAGTCGAGCGCTGAGTTGCTCTGCTGAAGGTCCCAGATGGCAGATCAATTATTTTATATGTTAACAGATTACAGATTCACCCTAAAAGATCTAGAGACCCTCCTTAAGCTCACCCAGTATCTATTATGTGGTTATCATTAATAGGGGCGAATGAGCTTTATCTCGGAAGAATCTCATCTCTCTACAACCATTCTCCTAGAAACAGTACAGATTCAACCATATACTTAACGCAAGACCTTTATTGCGATGCAGCGGTAGGTACAAATAGTATCTGGAATGCATTACTTTGGGCAATTTTCAAAGCAGTTCAAGTTTTCTCAAGGGATATGATTTGACCCAGATCACGTTCAACCTCTAGATTTTCCCCATTATTTTGGATTCCCCCTTTATAGAGGCTAGGTGTGCCCCGGGTGGGGCCTAGATCCCGTAACATTTATCTCCGGCCGTTAACAGACTAAATAAAAGTCTTGCCAGCAGCGGGATTTGAACCTAGAATTTCTTCATGGCAACTCAGTGCTCTACCAAAGATTCACTCTGGTCCCTTATTGTAATTTTTTTAGAATGTAAAAATATTTTTTGAAAACTTTATTACCAATTAATTAAAAAAAAAAAAAAGGACGGAAGCGAAGAAAATAAAATGATTAGTGATATAACAACAAAAATACTGGGTCACCACCTATGGTCTAGTGGTCAGCATAACCACCTACTATGCCCAAGTTCGCAGGTTCGCAGACTGAAGAGATTAAAAAATCCTTGCTTGTGCCGTCTTTCGGAAGATACGTAAAAAGAAAGTACCTAGCCTGTGCGATGTCAGCAACTCGTAAAAATCCCTATCCTAATTAAATCTGAATAGGCAAACTTGGAGTCTCCCACAGCAGCATCATCCAATTAACAATAACAGCATAAAATGACGTTAAATTAATAAACAAACAAACAACAAAAATAAAGAAAAATTGCAAATTTAATCTATGTTTTTAATTTAACAGACATATTTACAGCTTATTGTGAAAAAAACATTGTTAAAGTTTTAAATTAACAAGTAATGATTAAAAAACCAATATACTTTAATGTAAATAATAAGTAACTCTGTCATTGTAAATATAAATAAATGACATTTCAATAAACATGCAAACCCCAAGTGGTTCTTTTATCGAAGGTATGTAAATACTGTGTGTGCTTAGACAATATTTTATTTTATTTATCTTTAATTCAATATAATAAATAAATATTTGTATTTATTAATTAAACTTTAATTGTATTATTCTGTATTTAAACCCTGCACTTTCTATGTAGCAAGTTGTCCGTTTCCGACGCCTGCGGCTTTTCCTATTAAATCCTTCCTGCTTATTATTGATTCCATAAAGTGGGTGGCCAAGATTGAGGGAAAACTTGGGGGTTCAGCGCGATCTCGGAAATTACTTCCCTGCAAAACCGTTGTTCTTGAAACCGATTTGTTTCTTTCGTTCATTTGGCAATCGATGATATTTTTTAAGTCATTTTTTGTCTGTCTTGGGACCATGGGACAATTAGTTATATGGAATCTTTTTTATCTCTGGACCCTGTTCAGCTAACGTGCTAGTTTGCAATTTTGTGTATTTCTATTACTTTGAAACGAGAACAAGCATGGGAGAACCTTGGAACTTTGATTAGGAAATTTCGAAAGCTCCGTAATGACGTGATGAGTGCAAAAAAAAAAATCCAAGTTTACACGATTATTATCTTGTCGAACTGTTTTTTTTTTCATGTTCTAATAAGCTTACACGAATAGAAGAAATCAAGACACGAGAAATCTCCGGCGCCGCTCAAGTACCTCGATTTAACGGTACGGCGGAAGAATGCCGATTTCTTAATGCTACCGGTTATTTCTCCAGAAATGTTCCCGACCAAGAAGGCAACGCTATCAGTCATAGGAAGTCTTTATGGGAAGAATGTATGGAACTCTTTTAGTATCAACCCAAAAAGGGAAGAAAACTCTTTGAACATCTGTTCGTCGTTGAGGCCCGACGATTCAACATGAATTAGAATTACCGTACGTCGGAATTCCAATCATTGCTCCTTGTCTTATCCACAAGCCAACTCTATTTTAAAATTCGATGAAAAATAATAATCATAATGACTATGTGCAGAATATTGGGCTCATCCTTAGTCCTGTACTAACACTATAAATCTGAAAAAGTTGATAATAATAAGACTCAGCGATCCCGAAGGCTAAATACCACAAATCGCTGCTTATAAACTTCTGTCCGCGGACGAATACCCAAACCCTAAATCCGCCTCATCATTCTTAACGCCATCCTCCCATCTACGTCTTGGTCTACCTCTCAGACGCCTCCCAGTCGGCATAGCACAGATTAACTTACATATTAGGAATTCTTTCGTTATTAAGGCTAGCAACTTTACAAGGCCACCTTGATCTTCGTGATCACTTGAATAATATTCACTGGATGCATGCTTCATAATTTCGAGTCATCTAATCTCCCATATTCCCCAGTGGTCTGATCCTTTTTTGGACCGAATCTATATTACACAACACCACAGAAAAACTTGAACTGCTTTGAAAATTGCCCAAAGTAATGCATTCCAGATATTTTTTGTACGTACTGCTGAATCGCAGTAAAGGTCTTGCGTTAAGTACATGGTTGAAGCTGTACTGTTTCTTGGAGAACGGTTGTAGAGAGATGAGACTCTTCCGAGATAAAGTTCAACCTTCAGGTTTTTCGCCCTAATTAATGATAATCACTTTATAGAGACTGGGTGAGCTTCAGGAGGGTCTCTAGATCTCATAAGATATAAAATAATATATCTGCCATTGATGGATTCGAACCCGTGACCTTAAGCAGACCAACTCAGCGTTCGACTACTGAGCCAACCCGCTCCCACTGAACATTAGATCCGTAAATATTAGAGGTTCTAGCCAGGAACTTACAGGAATTTCCTTTATGATTTGGAAAATGTGCCATTGACTCCATTAATAATTTCATCAAATGGTCTGATAATCAAAAGCACAAGAAAAATTACAAAGGACCTTGGCTTCACTTCAGAAAAAACTTGCACAGAATTCAGTTCTGATTGACATCTGCAGAACTGTCTTTTTTGACCCTTTAACTCCTGCGAGTGAAAAACTTTACGTCTATACGTGGGCCGGCTACCCGCCTACCAGCCTATGCTACAAACTTTTTACCTGCATTTTATCCTTAATTACGCCCATTTACTACTATCTGTTCTCTATGTAATAATGTTCTCTATGTAGAAACAATAGGAGAGATTATGATTATGCAATTAACTACATAATTACTATTATGCGATTAACTTAGGGAGTGGAGTAGCTCATTGGCAGAACACTGAGTTGGCATGCCGAAAATCCTGGTTCAAATCCCCCTGCAGGCAAGACTTTTATTCAGTCTGTCTGCAGCCGGAGATGGATCAAATAGGATCTGAACCCTCCTGGGGCTCAACCAGCCTCTATAAAATATTATTAAAATAGAGTACCCAAAATAAGGGGGGGAAATCTGGCGGTTGAGCTTGATCCAGGGACACCTCTTTGCAGAAGCGTTGTCCATGGAACAGTACAGCCTCGACCATGCATTGAACCCCAGACCTTTACCTGCCGCGGGTGACGAGCTTTACGTCTATCACAGCCTACCGTCCTATGCTACAAACTTTTAACCTGCATTTTGCCCTCTATTACGCCAATTTGCTTCTATCTGTTAATAATTAATAATGTTCTCTATTATAACGATTCTTTACGTAACTTTCGAAGATAACATTGTAAAAACAATAGGAGAGATTTTGATTATGGAATTAACTACATAATTACTATTATGCGATTAGCTTAGGGAATGGAGTGGCTTTTATTTAGTCTGTTTGCAGCCGGAGATGGATCAAATAGGATCTAGGACCCTCCTGGGGTTCAACCAGCCTCTATAAAATATTAATAAAATAGAATATTCAAAATAAGGGGGGGGGATCTGGCGGTTGAGCGTGGGGGCATCTAGGGACAGAACACCTCCTTGCAGAACTATTGTCCATGAAACAGTACAGTCACTACCATGTACTGAACCCCAGAGCCGTTCACGGGTTGCAGTGGTACAGTTTTAATTAACTAATAGCAAAGATAATTGACGAATAGATCCTTAAGTGCCTCTTCAGAGGAACCTCTTTCCAAATTATCGAATAATTTTGGGTCACATTTCCTTTTTAGTTGACTCACTCATTACCACAAGTGGTTTTCAGTACATTTCCTATATTACACAATTGCTTTCTAATCTCTGAATTAATTCGATAGCTTATTATTGACACGGTAATTAGATGATGTAGTGGATTGACATTTATGATGTCAGGTCCACGTGATTTTTTGTTCCTTCCATCTTTTTCTAATATCTATCTATTATTAACCTGCCATGCAAACTCGTTTATTTTAATGATTCGATAAGCTATAAGAACTAGGTAGCCCCCCCCCACTAGGTACCCACTGATAGTACTCGAATGGAAAATTCAACTTAAAAAGTCACGGAGTCATCTTCCTTCCTGACGCCTCGGAGGAATTGAAGAAGTTAGGTTTAAAACTAGTGGGTTTGAGTGGGAATAAAGTTTGTCACGAAGGAGCTGGTATCGGTTTCGGGCCAATCAGCAACAAATGACACATTGCGGTCGTTATGGATGACATTATTCGTAAGAAATTAATCAGTATTCGAAGGATTAATAGGAATTTTCAAAGGATTATGTATTGTATGGATTGGATACGAGAGAGATTTCCTGGCTTAGTGGAGTATAGTGGTTGGCAAAGTAGTTCCTTTTACTGAATCGTTCCTTTTGAGTGCATTCTAATGAACTAGTTCAAATGACTACATAGTTCATTTTTCAAAAGAACTAGAAATTTACTAAACTAAGAGAGGAATTGAACTACGGAAAAATGGGGAGGAACTGAGAGGTCAAATAAACTAGAAAGGTTCTAGAAAAAATAAAAACAGTTCTATCTTATTTCTACATTTATTTTATGTTATTTACATTTTTTAATATTTATGATATATTTACATTGAATACCTTTATTTTGTATATCTTATTCTACACTTATTTAACATTACTTACACTTTTTATCTTCCATTACATTGAATAAAAAGAATTTTTGATAATTTATTTGATTCATCTTTTTTCAGTCATAACCTGCCCAGCTATGGAAAAGCTGTTGTGTATCTGAGGAATACGTAAATTCAAGTAGTTTTTTATATCTTATTTTTAATTATTCAATGTAAAATTTATAATTCATTGGTAATTATGGTAATGGTAAAAACAAGCAAATAAATTGAACTTTCAGATCATACTATTAAGACTATAGCTACTCGTACACAACACGATTAAACCCGAAAATGAAGAACGACGTAACGAAGAACTAGTTGACTTAATTTTTAAATATTTTTATTTGAAAAGAAAAGATATTTCCAGGACCGGGACTCGAACCCGGGTCGCCCAGCCAATTGAGCTATCCTGGTTCGCCTTTCGGTCATAGACATATCGACGGTCCCCTGCCCGAGAGTGATAGATGGTAATTGGTGTGAACAATAGTTCACTAACAATAGTTCTAAAAAGAACTATAGTTCACCAAACCAAAGAGTGCTCTTTATAGTTCATTTTCCGAATCTAGTTCAATGAACTATTTCGTTCACGTAGTTCTCATCTCTAGTGGAGTACCAAAGCTGTACTCCGTAAGTCCTAATAGGTCCTTTAATAGTCAGAGAATATCTTTTGTAATTAATTGGGTGCTTAAAAACTTTGTCTAGTTAGTGTTTAAGTTGCCTGAAACGTCGGTTTTATTATTACTAAAATACAATACATTATACAGAACGTGGTGTGTAGAGAGAAACGATGGTAGGGCCCTGTTCGTGCCTGGAGCACATTATTCCTCGCTTCGATATCAAACTAAAGCCTCCCTCACCTTTTGTTAATTGTAGAGCTCTTTACAGAACGCGAAAGGGCAATAACAGATATCGTCCCAGTATTGATCTCCACCTTTCAAAGGCACAACTTCTTTCTCCTCATATCTATAATAATAATCTCTAGACAATAATATTTAGTTCATTTCGTATATTACAGTCATTTAATCGTAATATTAAGTCAGGATTCTATAATATAATGACAGCAATTTTTTTCTTTTTATCATGTATCAAGTATATCCATGAAGCTATAGCTCAATTGCCTCTCCTTAAACAATTCCAATCGAGTTATCAGAACCATAATACTTTCTGTTGCACTCAAAATGTATTTTATATGATGATTAATTTTAAGATATTAGTAGAGTTGTAATTTTAATAAATAATTATTAGAATGGAACCGGAAACATACATAAATGATAGTGGAGGAAGGTGAGCTCATGTATTGTGCTGAGTTGCTGTGCTCAATGTTTCTGGTTCATGGCCGACTATGACAGATAAACTTATATTATTAATTATATTATTAACCTATTATTAATTATATTATTAACCTTATATTATTAACCTAGCTGCCCCGGTAGACGTTGTTCTGCCCTATTTCCCTAAAACAAAGGGCTTCCAAATTTTCTCCAACCATTACAATTGCAACTTCATCGATTGTTGGTGCATTGAAACACCTCACATGTTCTCCTAGAGATGTTTTACCAGCTCTGATTACAACTTTATGATTACCAGATGGCATAAGATCCAGTGCAGTTTTACACTATGTATTAAATTGATTGTGTTAAAGAAGCAAAATTTGTAACACATTTGGCGATTTTTATTTATATAGATAGATACTTATACAGCTGGGAACCGAGTGGTTAGTATGGGAAAATAAAAGTTGTTTTTATCATTTATCATTTTTACTATTTTTCTCTCCACAAGAACCTTCTTTGGGTCTTAACAAAAACAAGGAAAAAAAAAAAATTTGCCGAATTGGTCGTGCCGTTCTCGACATTTGGCTATTCATTTTTATTTATGTAGATATACAGCTGGGAAAAGAGTCGACTGTATGGGAAAAGATCTGTTAACAGCCACAGATAGACGTTGTGAGATCTATAGACCCTCTTGTGGCCCATTCAGACGCTAAAAAGAGGATACCCTTAATTGAGGGAAAAAATCTTTATTTTATAAGTCGATAAAAATATGTTGGTACATAGATTTATTGTAGTAACACTAATATTACTTTGCTCTAATTTCGACTTTGTTGTAGTCTCTAAATATTTTTAGTATAATAGTACGAGATAATAATTAGCAAATATTCAAGGGAATAAAATTTTATATGATATACGTTTCAAACTTATTTTGTGGCCATGGCTGAGTCGTTACCTCTTGGTATCTTCTCCGGGTTATAATAATTGAACGTTTGGATAGCCGACGCTCTACTATATTAAATTTTTTTTTTTTTAAATATTATTTTATTGAATTGTACAACTGTAATATATACATCTAGTACAAGGGCTGTATGAATAAATAAATACATGAAAGGACGTTTAGAGGCACTACCCATTGGCAGCACTCTAATTACATTTCTATTATAGAAGGTCCCGAGGCCATCTTCTCTTCAGACGCCTAGGAGAATTGTCCGGGATGGAATTGGATCCAAGGATGGAAACTAGTGGGTTTGGATGGGCCTGGAGTTTATTATGGAATAATAGGTATCTGGAATGGGCTAAATCGGTAACATATGGAACGTTCAGGTCATTATGAAACCATCCATAATGACCTGAACGTTCCATAGTTCAATTCCGTAAGTCCATATAGGTCTTATTACAGTAACATAAATAAGTCTTTTGTAATTGATCTGAAGCTTTGAGCGTTTGTCTAGTATGTGTTGAAGTAGTCGGAAGCGTCTAGCTGTTTCTTGTTTTTTCAGTCTTGTGTGAGGGTTCCAAGTAAGACGTTTGTCTAAGTTGAGTCCTAGGTAGCGGACCTGTTCAAATATTAAATTTAAAATATATTTATCTCCAGCTGGTACAAAAACATGTGTTTTTGGCTCAATTAATTAGCATTAAAGTACTTCTTTTCTCCCTGTGCATTAGAAATTGAGTCAAAAAGTTAACTTTATTCCCTAGGGAATAAAGTAAAACGATGACGACCTAATTCGTCTAAATAATGTAGGTTTTGTACTGAAACAGTTCAGGGTTAGGTTGGTACACCTGTCACACCGGCCATTAAAATCAGCTAAACCAGAAGTTCAAAAGGTAAATTATATAAACAGCAGTTTATTTGTGTTCAGGTTCTGTAAGTTATGGATCCACCACATATTGTACAAGAAGCATAAAATGTTATTTCAAACTCATTGCCAGCTAAATCAAGTCAGATTTATAATAAAACGTACGATGACTTCGAAAAATGGCTGAAAATTTAGCAATTCAAAATTGTAATAATTGCACATTTAATTTCAGTTTTTGTAAAACATAAAATAATATGAAATATTATATCGATAGAGTGCCTTTTTACATCCCATCTGGAGATAAAATCTTGTATGCCCCTCGGGACTAAATTGATCATTATTCCCAGCAATACTTTACTCCCTCGGCTTGGCCTCGTGAGTAAAGATAATTATTCCCTCGCATTCGCTCGGGTACAAACTTACAGCTGAGGGAATAATGATCTTCTTTAGTCCCTTGGTCCATAAGTAACTATTGAGAATTGGCGTTTACATAATTAACGCTCAAGTTTATATGAGTTATGGATAATAGACATCTACTATGCAATGTACATCCTCACGATATACCTGTTAGCAATAAGACTTTCACAACTATTCTTTCTATATACCAAGATACTATCTATAATTACTTTGAACCGTAAAAAGGTCTACTCATAAAACCTTCAAACTTTCCAGTAAAAAATATTATGACACATGTTAAATGCACCTTCAAGATGCTCCAGTAATGTAACTAAAAAAAACTTGTATAGCGACCTACACTTACTAACGCACATGTCAATACGAATATGACTATGGTCATATACCTGTACAACTACAACACGTGAGCGGGTCCTGGGGTTCAGAACATGGTAGAGACTGTACTGATTCATAGACAACAGTTATGCAGGGAGGTGATTTGTCCTAGATCACGCTCAACCAGCAGATTTCCATCCCTCCTTATTTTGGGTACACACTTTAGGCTGGATGAGCGAAAGAGAGTCCTAGATCTCATATAAGTCTAGATTTAAACACAGACCTTTGGCATGGCAACTCAATGCTCTACCACTGAGCCACTCCGCTCCCTTGGTATTAGTTAATTGCATAATAATAATCTCTCCTATTATTGCTACAATATTATCTTTGAATTGAAAGTAAAGATAAAAGGCATAATACTGAACATTATTT
Source organism: Troilus luridus (assembly GCA_964056705.1). Lineage (NCBI taxonomy): Eukaryota > Metazoa > Arthropoda > Insecta > Hemiptera > Pentatomidae > Troilus > Troilus luridus. The sequence goes on along the minus strand of OZ057416.1, from coordinate 100,891,009 downwards.
ATAACGAACAAACACTCAAAGGATAAAGCGAAAATCTTCCAAAACACTGACAGGAATATGATTCTGATTCTTTTTTTTCAATAACATTTTTAAGATATTCTATATAAAATATTGAATTATGTTAATTAACGACATAAAAAAATAATAAAAATATATCTCGACTATTATTTAAATACTGGGGAGCGGAGTAGTTTAGTGAGAAAGAGTAATACTTATTGTTAATTATGTCTGGGGATCGGGTTTAGAAGTTACATTATTTTTTTCCAGGATTGGATTGACCCTATTGGATCTGCCGGCCTTTTTAGGGAATACAGGCTTTTAATTGGGAGAAAAACCAGGCGGCTAAACATTATAGGGTCCATCTATGGCTGCTAACGGACTAAATAAAAGTCTAGCCTGCAGTGAGATTTTAACCAGGATATTCGGCAGGGGAACTCAAATCATATACTACAATATTTTGCTATGGTATGGTATGGACACGAACTATAATTAAAAAGGTGTTGGATGAGAGATCTCCTTCCTTAATTGGAAATTTATAACAGGTGCTACTTTGTACTTCGTACTACTATGTCATACCAAGATGATGGCAATATAATATTTCAAAAAAGAAAAAAACCCTTTTCTCATATTCAAAACAATATATTTTAAATAGGAGATTAGCCATAATTTATCAATTAATATAGTTAAGAAAACCCACTTTTTCCTAATATTGTTGTTTTAAAAGGTTTCGTATGGCCATAATTCGGATTTTCGCACCATTATCAAAATATAGAACTAAAATAGCAACAGAGATAATTTTTTACCCGACATATTGAAAAAAAATATCTCCTTTATATGCTGATTTTTTTTGAATTTTTGTATAGCCAAATTATTATTTAATTAGAGTATATACTTGACATTGAAATGTTAAAACACATTATGTGAAATCTTTAAGAGCACTTAGGAATTGAATGAAAAGTCAATTTGTTTAAAAAAAATTGATTGCTCATGTTCGATAAGGTATAATTAGTCGCAAATCATGTAATTATTTAACCAGAAGGTAATTATCGAAATTCACGCAATAACGCAACCCATATCTATCGTCTGTCTTTCTTTTGTTTTTTAATTTTCTTGTTATTATTTATAGATTTAACAGCCAAGGGAAAAATAATTATAAATAGTACTTATTAATTAAACTAAACAAATAGACATGCATTCGTCTTTCTTTTTGACCATACTTCTTTTATTCTTTTTCTGTGGTCTTCCTTTCTCTCTTGAGACCATGTCCCAGATTTCTTTGATTTCTTCTCATGGTCAACTTGTCACGTATGAATTATTGCCTGGTTTTGATCATCTTATGGTGTAATTCCGGGCCATTTCAGGTCTTTTTTGATACTGCCAATCCGGTACATTATGTTTGTTTTGGATAGACTTATTTTTTTATAATATTGAACTGTTTGTTTGGCAAGTCTGCCTAACATAGTAGTAAAGTAGATGTGTGGTATTATTAACTGTTTAACTGTAGGGCTTGAAAAGTTAGTTAACCAGGAAAACGTGGTAAATATTTTTAATTATGTTCATCAGTATTATTTCATTAATTTTTTTTAAATATTCGTTAAATTTAGTTTCCTAAGCTGGAGGGCATAATCTCTGAATGCCAAAGCACATTATAAAATATTTCTATTCGTCAGTTGTGCTACTGGTGAGCGTTATCATAAATGTGGAAACATTTGAGTATTAAAATGAAGAAATTTCAATTAAATCTGATGCCTTGTGGCATTCTGATAAGCAATATAATATTTTTAAAAAAAGTATATCTGAGTTTATTATATCAAACCCAATCATCTTGACTGCTATTAGCCACTGGTTCCTCCAGGTTGGGGGAAACTCAGTACCGGGGGGGGGGGGGGGTATAGCCCGGCCACCCTTTGTCCTAAGGGAACATGGATATTCAGGAGCCCAGTTATCCCGAAAGGTCCTCCATCTCTGAGATAATAACCGGCATAGTAGAAAAACTATGCAACGCAAACAAAATAGCATACAGGCTCCTCGACGCTAGAAATGACATAAGAGGAAGTATAAGAAGAAGAAGAAACAAAACTTTTCAAGGTCCTAAAGAAATATGATTGTGTTGGTTATCATACTCTATGTATGTTCTATACCAACGAGTTATCATTTCAGCATGTTGTGAGTGCTCTATCTGTTAAGTTGTAATTATTGACTTGTCACTTGACACTCAGTCGCCAGGGAGGAACAGAGGAGGTTCATAATCATTCAGATCTTTCAATTGTTTACCTTTATTACTTTATTAAATTCTCTTTTATTCTTTACAATTTATGGATCTTTCCTTTATATTGATGAATATATCTTATAAATAGACTACATTTTCAAATATTTTAAATAATTTAATCTTTGAAGGGTCTGGGGCTCAGTGCGTGGCTATACTGTTTCTTGGACAACGGTTGTGCAGGGTGGTGATTTATCCTCCTTATTTTGGGTACGCACTTTATAGACGCTGGATAAACGAGTCCTAGATCTCATGTAAGTCTTGCCAGTAGCGGAATTTAAACCCAGAACCTTCAATTTAAACAGGCACGGCAACTCAGTGCTCTATCACTGAGCCACTTCCTCGCTTATATGATCATTTTAATGAGTTTTCGAGTTGTTCGAAGATACGAGTGTTAATTTACTTTTATTCGATTTTTTCGAACTTCAATCAAAGAGTCATTGACGTAAATAGATGATTACTTAACCACTCGGTCGGAAGGCAAAGGTAGCTTTCTAAGATCTCTCTTCATATTTTATTTCTCCTAATCTGCCCGAATTCATGACCGCACTTTGAGGTTCTAGAGTGTTCTCTTCAAAACTCCCAAACTTTTTATCAGATTCACGTGATATGTTTAGATAATCGATATAAGTGAGCTATAATCAGTTATTGCATCAATACAAGTGAACAAGTAACTTCCTTTTCTATATAAAAGAAAGATATGATTGATAATCCTCTGAAAAGATGATGGTCTCGTGACCTTATAAGTTGAGTTTCTTAATCCCAGTACTACCGTTGGGTTTCTCTACTTGCCTTTATTAATTTTTCATTATATTTACTTGATGAATTCAATTGTACAGTTGTAAATTTCAGTAAAATTAAAAAATAAATTGAATAAATCAACTTGGATTCCTTCATTTTCACTGACGCAAATCTTGCAGCTTGAGCAACATGTCCTGTGTCATAAGTTGAGACAGGGCCGGATGCACGTTAGAGGGTTTGTTGTTTGCCTGATATCACTTAAGAAAAAATATATGTGAAATATTACATGGTAGAGACTATAATGTTTTAAGACAGAGGTTGTATGGGGAAGTCATTTATCCAAGATCACACCCAACACGCAATCACGCATCCTCACTCCCTTTTTTTTAAACTATATCAACTTTTATTTCTTTAACATAATTCTGTTTTCTATGTTGTATCAAATATGTAGAATAATAATATTTAAATATATATTTGTCATAATTTTTCAATTGGCATAGCACTAACCAAATATTTGGTCCGATTGTTTAAAAATATATACCTTTTACGGAAGTTTAACTATACTTTATTACTAAGGTAGTTTGCTTTAAGCCAAATATTGTTCTCCATTAAGACCTTGATCGTATAATTAATTTATTTATCTAAGCATCAGCAAAGTTTTGGAAGTGCTTATTAATAATCGACACTAGTAGGATATAAACTTTTATTCCCATTTCAACAGCTTAAAAAAAAAAAGGATAACTTTTTTAAAAATTGTCTTTATGTATTTTTTTTCGCTGATTTAAAAAATGACATTGGTTTTTTTTTTCTATCATGTATGGCTTGCCTACAAAATAAAGTTGAAGTTTTGGGAAAAAGTAAAAAAAAAAAATGGAAAATTTTGGATTTGTTTTTATTATTTTAACATGAAGTAAAAGCAAAAAAACAACAACGATACCTAGCTAAAATGAGCATAAAAGTGATGTACATGTGTTGTAAAGTTATAAAAAATCCTTTGTAAAAACGTTTTCTTTTTCCATCAAAGCTTCTTTTGGTACTTTTTTCGGCTGTTTTCTTATGAATTTTCCCTTTTTAACATCCAACAGTAGTCTGCCATCATGTTGACATTCCATCGACCTTGGTATCTGCCCTCCATTTCTTTTATATCTTGATGGAAACGTTCGCCTTGTTCCTCACTTACAGTCACAAGATTTTCTGGAAAATACTCTAGATGTAAGTGAAGGAAATGAACTTTGACACTCACGTTGCAGCCCAACATTTTGTAGTTTTGTAACAATTCAGCAACCAACGTTTTGAATTTTTTTTTATTTGGTCTTTTTTGTTTCCAAGAGAGTTTTGATGAATTCCAGGCATTTTTTCTTCCATTTCCATTTTAGTGACAAACCTTTCATCTCTTAAAAATTTTCTGATGTCAGGCCCAACAAAGACTCCCTCTTTCAGCTTAGCATCGGATATACCAGGGAACTGTTTACAAAGATACTTGAAATACTCTCCTTCTTTGGGGAATGCTTTCAATTTGATATGAAGTGGTGGAAGTAAGATCTTTTTAGGATTCACTAAACTTTGTCTTTCAACATTTTCAACTCCAGGAATAAGAGCCTTTCTGATTGGCCACATCTGCTTGACATACTGTTGTTTCCTGTCACAGCTATCCCATTAACAGAGGAAACATTGAAACTCTGTTGACCTATTGACATGTAAATAACTTTCAAATCCCCACAAATGATCGATCCATGGTCAGAGTAGCCGGGCTTATTAAGAACAAACTCAAGATTTTCGTAGCATTCTTTCAAATGGACTGAGTGTCCAACTGCCACAGAAGCATATCGGTTACCATTGTGAAGAAGTACAACTTTCAAACTCTTTTTTGATGAATCGAAAAGCCTTCATTCCCCTGGTTCATACGTGATTATGGATATTTGCATGATCCCGGGTACATTGTTGTAGAAAACTAGGTCACTCTCTTGTGTAAAAAATGGGACAAATTCCTTTTCTCTAAATCGTTGCAATGAAAATGAAACACCGGAGGCTAACATATGAAATTTTCTGGTGAAATTCGTGACTTATCTAGGGGTGATGGAATTTTTTCCGTAATCAGTACAAAAAATACTGTTGAACCCACTAGTTGAATATGCTACAATTTTTTCATTGCAGACCTGTGTCATCTGACACTAATGATTATCTAGAAAGATAATTTTGCAGTAGACACAACAATTTAAATAAAACAAGCAGCAATGAATTTTAACGTTCAGCATGTCAGTCTTCACCTATTTTTAAATTTATTTTTAATTGGCACAGTATGGTATAAAACATATTATTAATAGTAAAAAAAACCTGGATCACTGCAGCACTGGGGCTTGGGTTTAATATATCGTAGTCTAGTCTGTTTTGAAGACAATGGTTGTGTAGGGAAGTTATTTATTCGAGATCACACTCAAGCCAGTGTTTTTCCCTAAGCATCATGTTTGACAAGACATTTGAATACAAATGTCTCGATTTCATGAAGTTGATGTTCATTTCATATGAAACGAATCAATATTTAAGAAAAAAAAAAAACGTACAGGGTCTGGGGTTGATTACATAGGGTTGATGATTTGTCCTAGTTGATGATTTGATCAAGCTCAACCGCCATTATCCCCTCTTATTTTGGATACCCACTTTACAGAGGCTGGGAGAGCCCCATGAGGGTCCTAGATCCCATAAGATTCATCTCTTGCTGCTAACAGACTAAATACAATAAAAGTCTCTCAGAGAGCGGGATTTGAACCCAAACCCTTCGGGATGGCAACTCTGCTCCCTATAATATTTTTTAGGGACTTCTGACTAGTAGACTAGTATACTATATTATACTTCAATTACAAATTATTTTAAGAATCAATTGATCACAGACATTGATAAGTCATTGTATTCATTTGTTGTTATAAACCATGGAGTATTTTTATGAACACTGTATATTCAAAAGGAAGGTTTTATATGAGAGAAGAAAATAAAACCTATAAAACGAATTATTAATTAATTGGAGTTATTATTAATTTATCAATACTTATGACTCGAAGGATACTTCGAAAGAAATAAATGGTTGATGTATTCGATCTCTTCTTAAAAGGAATTAGTAAAAGCTATGCCCTGAGAAATTATTTTTCAAGAAAAAGTTGAAGATTATAAAGAAGCGGGACATTAATTAATCCTAGCGCGGATATGATTGAGGTCCTTAATGCGCCATTGTTGCCTGTTATTTCATTGTCCTTTTTTTTTTTTTTGATTAATCTGAGATGTTTTTTGAAAAATCGCCTGGGGCCGAAGGAAGAAAACATTTGTACAAGTCGGTGCCGCTATTTAGTCCTCGGCCCGGCCAGTAATAACCCGTCCGGTCTAATGACCATCAAGGATCAGTCAGTTTTTTTTTTTAATATTTCCCTTTTACTGTCGGAATTTTTTATTGGATTCGGTTATGATTTTTTTTTATAAACTTTTTTTGTACTGTAGTCAGTTACAACTATAATTATGGGCTTGAAATCATATTTTGTTGTCACAACTGGGTCTGTGATTTTACGCGCTTAGGTTTAACTAAGAAAAAAGTCTGTACCAATAAAGCCTATAAAATTGGGCCAATTATTCTCCCAAACCATAAAAAAACATCCCTACCTTGGATTTTATAAATATGACACTATTTATGGTGACTAAGCAGAAAACTTCTATGCATCGCAAACACCATCCGTCACTGATATTCCTGATTGAAAGTTTGAGATTAAAGAACACATTAAGGCTAATTTTAGACTTTAAATACTCCAACGACAAATTATTCCACACACGAAATGAGACCATTTACAAAGCAACAAAAAAATCTTCGATACAATGAGGAAAAAAAGAGTTAATTTCCACAGACGTATCCTGCGCATGAACGCAACTAAGGTAACAAAATAAATTTATTTTATTTTAGTTGTTATTAATTTTTAAATTTATTCATTTGAAAAGAAAAGATATGTCCAGGACCGGGACTCGAACCCGGGTCTTCCAGATCACCAGTCTGGGACTCTATGGTAGAGTCCCAGACTGGTGATCTGGAAGACCCGGGTTCGAGTCCCGGTCCTGGACATATCTTTTCTTTTCAAATGAATAAATAACAAAATAAATATTTGAATTCCTTAGAAATAAGGAAATTACACCGAACTGGTTTAACCCTTTATAGGTCTTTTTTTTTTTCTTTTCTTTTTTATAAAAATGATAACTTTTTCTAAATATTTTTATGTTGAAGAGAATAAGAAGAAGATAACTTTTTCCATTTTTTTTTATCACGTAGGGGCCACTAAGGACCACGCGCATATCATTGGTTAGGCTTCTTTGGAATTCTTGATTTTCTTTCTTCCCATCTTAGTTTCATGATTTTCGACTGCATCTCTTTTGTTTCTTCGGACCAATTTGTAACCCTCCTTTTTTCTCATCCAATATTGGTGAGAATTTTCAGTGTTTTCCTGTATGTATCTCTATCTAGACGGTCGGCATCTGAAATTTTAAGGTTCTTTAATTCTTCTCTTATTTGCTTCGTGTATCCTCCCACGCTTTTGTAGCTAAAAATTTTGTTAAAGATCTTTTTGTTCAATCTTTCCTCCTTCATACTTTTCATGTGCCCATAGAACATCAGCGTTCTGATTATTTACTCGGTTTCCAGGTCTTTTATTTCTATGTTGATCTTTTTGTTAGATCTTCGCCTGTAACCTTCCTGTGTTTTCATTGTGTGGTAAGCATGTGGTCTCCCTCCAATATAAAATCACAGGCTTTATCACAACGTTGTAACGCATGAAATACTTAAGGTAACTAAAGAATACAAGTTGATAAGGATTAATACTGTACTCCCCTAAATAGCTTACCAAATGCCGCATTGTACGTTATCAATTTTTCAGAAGATAAAATAGGTAGAGAAAGCTATCCTTAAAAGATAGATATATTCTATTCCGGATAGCTACAATACCTCGACAAATTATATACCTAAACATTCCTGGTGAATCACTCTATCTATTGGTGAAACCACATGAAAATCCGTGCAGTAGTATTGAGTTTACTGCGAACAAACGCGGTCGAGGACTTTGTTTTATGATAGGTACAGGTTGTTTGTTTATTGAATGTGACTTTATGCTGCTATGGCTAATCAGACGATGCTACAGTGGGAGCTCTAAATTTTGCCTACCCAGGTTTAATTAGAATAGGGATTTTTAACGAGTACCTGACATCGTACAGGCCCGGGACCCCCGTTTAACGTCCCTTCCCAAGGACGGCGTAAATAAGAATTTTTTACTCCCTTAAAAAAATCCTAGGGTCACCTGCCGGGCTACGAACCCGCGACCTTGGGCTTATTATTTTGTTACGCTAACCACTAGACCACAGGTAACCTTAATAGGTATATATTTGTACAAAAAAACAGTACCACTGCAATCCATGAGGATATCGGATCCAGTACATGTTAGAGACTATATTGTTTCTAGGCTAAGTACAGATTTGTACTTACAATATAATGATCAACCGCCAGGTTTTACCCTTAATTAAAGGTACTCACTTTATAGGGGTTGAGTGCACCTTACCAGAGTCTGTAAATCCCACATTGTCTGTCTATAGCTGTCATCAGATTAAACAATGTATCATCTCTATTTGACCCATAACCATCACCATAATTACTACACACTAAGCTTCCTAATTCCCTTTTCCCTTTTTCCTCATTCATTTTCTGTGTTCAGTAATTATTATTTAGTACAATTATAGATCATATTTCTTTGTCACTAATAATTTCTCAGCTTTTGGGTTAACCAAAAAAAAATTCTGCCGTCAAAACCCATGAAGAAACCGATATATATGCCATGCGGGTACAATACATGGTATTGGCCGCAGTGTATCCTAGGGAACGATTGTGCAAGCTGGTAATTTGGTTATGAACACAAACAACCGCCAGATTTAAAAAAAAAAATCTGATATTTCGTTCACACAATAAAAACTTTTATCCAGTCATGTATATTTTTTTCATAAAACGTCTCGATATCAATGTCATTTTCAATTATCCATATAAACAATTTTTGTATCCTTTCTTCTTTGTTAATAGCTTTAAAAAGTATATATATATATATATATATATATATATATATATATATATATATATATATAAAAAAGTATATAAATATAATAAAAAGCATCTCCCTGTCATAGCCAACTACAGCACCCCCACTTATAACAAAACCTTCGCTGTTTCGTATACCTTATAGACGTGATTACAAGGACCTCCAGTGCCATTTCGTCTTCTCACATTCATTTTTTTTTATGTCTTCACCTTAGGTCTTCCACAAACCCTAATATGGATATTTTACTACCCAGATTGATTTTTTTTATGAGGTTTCTTATTTGTACCTTTTGTTTTCTCCGTAACTGATAAAATTGGATATATCCATTGAAAGCTTAAAATCGACAAATTTCGCGATTACAAGTACTTCCTTTTCTTTTCGTACAGGAAATTAAAGATAGCTATGTCATACCGAGTCTGAATCTTATCTTACTAACATGTGAAGATCATCTGATACATTTCATGACACCCCTGAGCCCTTTGACCAATGACTAATTGTCTACAGACTTTTACAAAGATAACACAGTCTGCATAGAGCACCAATTAAACAATTAATTAAAACGCTTGATACTTCTCTTTGCCGTTGATACAATAATTAATAGTACTTAATGAAGTGAGATTGGGGACGTTTGATTATCAGCATCATATTTATACTTAGAGTAATTATTAAACTTTGGTCATATTTAAAGATTACCCTGGCCTAAATTTAAAAATGGCAACTCTTACCGGTTGAAAATTACGTAAGACAAGTCTGACATAATTAAAAATATATAGAAGAAATTATATGTTGAAAGAGCCAGGAAATAATTGTTACGATATGAAATGGATGATTTTTCAAAGTAAGCATAATAAGCAAGTCGTATAACAGACTAACAGAAAACGAAAATATTTTTCAGTCAGCTGTATGTAGTGCTTAGCATAACATCCTTATATTAGTCTAAAGTAACGTTAAATGAACAAACATTATTTATGCGCCCAGAGACTAAAGAAGATCATTATTCCCTCAGCTGTGAGTTTGAACCCGAGCGAATGCGAAGGTACTATTCGAGTTTTCTCCCGAGCGAATGCGAGGGAATAATTATTTTTACTCACGAGGCCAAGCCGAGGGAGTAAAGTATTGCTGGGAACAATGATCAATTTAGACCCGAGGGGCATACAAGATTTTATCTCCAGATGGGATGTAAAAAAGCAAACTATACGCTATAATATTTTATATTATGTTATGTTTTACAATAAATTCAAAAACTGAAATTAAATGTGCAATTATTACAATTATGAGTTGTTGTTTTGATTTACAATTTTGATTTAGCTGGTAATAAATTTGAAATAACATTATTTGCTTCTTGTACAATACGTGGTGGATCCATAACTTACACAACCTGAACCCAAATGAACTTCTGTTCATCAGTTTTGGTGTTTCGAAACAACAGCTGATTTTAATGGCCGGTGTTACAGGTGTACCAACCTAACCCTGAACTTTTTCAGTACAAAACCTACATTATTTAGACGAATTAGGTTGTCATCTTTTAACGTTTTGACTCAATTTCTAATGCACAGGGAGAAAAGACATACTTTAGTCCTAATTAATTGAGCCAAAAAACTCATGTTTTTGTACCAGCTGGAGATAAATAACTATTTCGTTTGGGTCGTCATAAGTAATATAAAATTTAAGATGAAATATACAAAACAAAACCAAATAGAGCACATTCCAAGCACAATATCCAAAAAACTATCATCCAAAGAAAACATCGCAATGCCATTGGAACTCTAACGCAGTTACCTAATGACCTTTAATAAATGAAAAAATAAAATAAATTTAATTAAAAGTAGAAATATAATACATATTTATATAAACAAAAAAACTGTACCACTACAGCCCGTGAACGTTCTGGGGTTCAGTGCATGGTATAGACTGTACTGTTTTATGGAGAACGGTTGTGCAGAGAGGTGATTTGTCCTAGATCACGCTCAACCGCCAGATTTTTCCCACTTATTTTGGGTACCCACTTCAAGAGGCTGGGTGAGCCCTAGGAGGATCCTAGATCCCCTATGCTCCATCTCCGGCTGCTAACAGACTAAATAAAAGTCTTGCCGGGATTTAAACCAGGATTTTCGGTATGGTAACGCAGTGCTCTACCACTGAGCCACTCCGCTACCGTTTATTTTAAAGGGCAAATAATTATTCCCCCTACTAATTTATAAAGGTAATAATAATAAGGCCTAGCGAACCCGAAGACTGGATACCGAAACCACAAATTACAAACTTCCATCCACGTAACTCAATCCGCACGATCACTCTTAACGCAGTTCTTCCACCTACGCCTCGGTTCATCCCTCACAGGCGTTTACAAGTCGGCACAATGGTTAATACAAATAAAACAAAATCTATCTATCTAGCGGTCCATGCTGGACCTTGGCCTCCTCAGTGATCCTCCTCCACTCAGACCTGTCTTCGGCATCTGCCGACACCCAACGTCCTCCCCGTAGGATGTCCCTCCATCTTTTTTGGTAGCCTACTTCTTCCCATTCTTTGTACGTGCCCCAGCCATCTTATCCTTGCACTCTTAATCGAGGCAACAATATCTGGTGTACCATACAGATTTCTAAGTTCCTCGTTTGTCTTCATCTGCCTGCGATCTCCTTTTTTTGTAGGGCCAAAGATCTATCTGAGGATTTTTCTTTTCCTATAAAACTAAGTACATTTGATAAATGCGGAAGCATATTCTGGCTTCATGTATAATTGAATAAGATGAAGTATATTATTAGTAGCAGAAGCGGGAGTGATTTCGGTGATATAAAAGTAGGAAGGACTAAGTTCGAACAAACCGAGAAGTTCAAGTAATTACGGTCCATTTTAACTAAAACAAATGAAATCAAAGAGGAAATATAGGCTCGGCTAAAGTCAGGAAAATTATTTTTCTGTCCCAACATTACTTGGCTCGATGCTCTTTTTGCTTTTCTAAGGATTATTGTCCTAGTCTATAGTCCTAGATGTCTTTATTCTATCCTGTATACTAAGCTTATACAGTATATAATATAATAATATAAATACGCAACTTAGGTGCAGATATTGGTCGGTAAATAAATTGCAGACAGAAGGTGAAGCGCGCGGAGACATCTAAATAGGGAAGGGGAGGTCGGGGCAATCCATCACTGCCAGCCTGCCCCGCACCAGCCTGTATAAATGTTTCAAAGCGTCTTTAAGACCCTCTCCACGGGAGCTGTTCGAAACAAGGCCTCCCAGATCGTTATCCATCCCCGCGGCTCTGCTTTTTCAGCGGGGATCAGCTGAGCCAAATCTCCACGCAATTATAAATAATAATTAAAAACATATCATAATATAGTTATGAGAAGTGAGGGGATGGTTGACTGGAAGATAGACGTAAGGAAGAAAATAGTTGGGGGTGCAGTCAAATAAAAACACTAAATAAGTGGTTACTTATTTAATTATGTGCCGATCTTTCGACCCACTTTGTGGGTCATCTTCAGGGCTAAGAAATAAAAACAGACAAAATAACAAAACTATAAAAATACATTGCAGACTAAGTATATGATGAATTAGAAAACATATATATGTAGAGAGGTAGAAATTTAGAACAAAAGTGAGGGATATATTGAATAAAAAAAATTACAGAGAAAATGTACAAAAAGGTAGTGATGCAAAAAAAATTTTTTTTACAAAGATAAAAGAAGGAAGTAAACAGAAAGTTATTTAAAAAAAGAAAAAGTATAAACATCAGAGGTGAGAAGTAAAATTATGGAAAAGGTAGTAGAATATATATAAAACTATAAAATGTAAGATAATTGACTCCTGGGGAGTTTACATAATTGAAATGAAAGAAGGTATAACGAAAATGATATTAAAGAGTAAATAAAGGAAAAATAACAGTAGAAAGTCAAGATATAAATATAGAGTATAACAGTTTTTAAAATGCATACATATAGAATGGAGTCGTATAAATATATGACGTAAATATACAAGGAACGTATAGAAATATAAGTAATAATATGGTATGAGCATGGAAATAGAATAAAATATGATGAAATAGTGGTGTTTAAATGCTAATGAATATTCATACGAAATGTCCCTTTCAAAGGAAAGGTTATTATTAAAACTACTTCATGAAATCAAATATTTTAACTCAAAATATCTACTCTTACCCCACGTCCTAAGTGGGTGATTAAAAGCGAACGCGAAGCGGTCACCGCGGTGGCTCTGTACTACGTGCGCGCGAAGCGTCCCGCCCCTCTGCTTTTCAGTAGACACTGTGCATTCGTCATGCACTGAAGGAAACAAATATTATTGGAAAATTCATTACTTAAATATCAAATACTCAAGAAGTCTGTACGGCAGAGAAGTAGAACTAATATTGTATACTTAAAAAAACATATTTATGGAGAATATCATAATTTGTTCGAGGAATTACGGACCAAACCCTTGCTATTCAAGGAATATTGTCGAATATTGCCAACAACGTATGCCTATTGACTAAATTAATAATAAATGTGTTGTACTAACTTGTATTCCCAGTTATTTTAGCCAAATCTTCCCATTCGGTACGATAATAACCGGTTGTGATAATTTGTATTCTTTTTATCCCATAATATAGGACGTTCTTGGATAGCACTTATTAATATTTCTGTTTTAGACATTTATAATAATATAAATAAAATTTATAATATTATAATAATATAAAAATGTACACAATATTGATAATAATATATATACAGTAGAATCCCGATAATTCGTATGGTCAAGGGACTGATGATTTGGTACGAATTATCGGGAATACCAATTATCGGGAGTACAAAATAAAAAAAACGTATTAATGCAATTTTTTGAATCTATCGAACCATCCATCACTTGCACGAAAGTCTTCAATTCCCATTTTTCTGTGAAAACTCGGGCCTTTTCCCTTCAAATATTACCTCCAACTGGTATATTTGAATTCCTTGCTTGTACGAACCACTTTTTTAAGTTCTCTACAAGTCTGAGAAGTGATTTTGTCCTTGTTCTTCAAAATTGGTGGAACAAGGGACGATGAAATGCTTGGATACGTCAATTAGCTTACAGCCAATGGTCACGGCGTTTATGATTTGTTGTTTCTCTTCAATAGAGAGGCTAACGTATTTTGGAGGCATGATTACGTGTCACAACGGTAACAAAAACGAGACTGAATTGTAAATAAAAGTGTGATTGTAAGAAAAGCTTAATAAAATTCCTAGAACTCCCCTCATTTCCTTTGAGTGAAAACAGTACGAATTACTTATGAGATTTCTTAGAAAACTTGTCTCTCTCACTCGCTCTCCCGTAAAAAACGATAGGATCTACTGTGCCTCTAAACAATACAAACATACTTGTGTATAAAAACAATGCAAATTGAGTGATTTCCTAGAAAGCATTTATTCTCATTCTGCTCCCTGGCATATCTGCTTCACTGTTCTCTCCCTCCCTTTTGAAAACAGTACTAAGTAACGAGATTTTAAAGCTGGAAATACGAATTATATTACGTTGTAAGTGACCTCGAGCATAAAAATAATACGAATTACCGAGGGGTCTGAAATGCATTGATTTTATACCATTTATCGGGATTTTCTCTGGGGACTGGCAAATTTGTACGAATTAGCCGGAAATACGAATAATCGGGATACGAAATATCGGGATTCCACTGTAAAACAAGACGGCACCGCATCCAGTTCGCGCGAAAATATCAAGCCAATTGATCGCGTTCACTTCGCGCTTCGCCGCGACTACGTGAATTCGGTCACGTAGGACACTCCTGTATGATTTGTCTGTTTTGTTTTTTTCGCGCGGTGCCACTTCGCTTCGTGTTTGCGTCATGATAGCTCACGTCGGACGACTTATTTTCTAGACATTTTTCCAGCGTTTTATCAAGTTTTAAATCCCAAAAGTGAAAAATTCAGGATTTAGTGATATAATAAATTCTGATAATGCGTTTTTGACTTGAGCATCAATTGAAAAAAAAAATATCTTTTGGGAAGTTGTCCAATTTTCTGAAGTGATGAAAATATATTGGATATAAGTATGGGAAAGAAGTTGGATGTGGGAGACTGTCTTTCGTGAAACTTGAGGTCTGGAGTTTTCGTCTCGAGTGTACGTCTCTTCTGATTAATCAATGCAGGTTCTTTTTTTTTATAAATTGTTGTTGCATTATGTCGATATACAATACGATGTGGATGTGATGGTTTCACTTCTCGGTAGGAAGAATAATAATTGATGGATTAATGATTTATTTATGAATTAATATATTTCGGCTGTTGACAACTTCTCATACCAACGGCGAATGGTCCGTTCGTCACAACACCCTTCCCCGAACGCGGTGGTAATGTTTATTGAAACTTGGGCGTTCGAGTGTCCTAATTTAAACTAAAAAATCACGTGTTTTCATGCTCATATTTGATGGAATACTAAACAATGTTCGTCCAATAGTAGCGGTAGCGAATGTTATCAAAAATGAAAGGATTAATAACAGCTTATTCGAATCTGTAAACATGCACATCTTAAACAAAAGAGCCAATTAATTACTCTTTGAATTTTAGAAATAATAAGAAGTGACATTTCATAAGAAATGACCCAATGAAAACCTCACAGTTTTATGGTAATTTGGTTGATGTTTATTTGTTTACATGGCTCTGAACTTTGAATATCCTTTCGGCACAGATCCTAATATTCCCATTCGGCTTGACAACTGGGACTATAGGAGTTACCCAATCTAAATGACAATTTTTTTAAATAATACCGAGGCCTTACAGTCTTTCCAGTTCTTTTTATACTTTTTCCTTAATTGGATACGGTCTTTCCTGGGTTTCAAGTATATAGTGTGCTTCACAAAGCAAATGGAACTTTGCTTTAATTTTGGGAATTTTTCCTGTCATTTTTGAATACATCTTAAAATTTATTGTATAGCCCATTTAGCTGTTGAATTTTAGTTCCACCTACGGCTTTGATTTCAGACCAAACAAGTTTAATCTCTCTTATTCAATCAGTACCTGTAATACCATCAACTCTTTGGTCAACTACAAAAAGCATACCAAGAAATGAATTGTTCTTATAAACACGTTTTATAGATTTCTCCCGAATACGTACGTAGCTCAATAAGCGTTTTATGCAATTTTTCCCTACAGTATATCTCTTATAGTCATTTAGAGATATTATATTTAAACCATATCCTGTATCCTGGATCCGAAATAAATGAACAGATGGAGAAAGAAAACGAAGAAAAGAAAAGGCCTCCCGCATCGTTATCCCTCCCAGCGGCCCTGTTTTCTCAACCGAAATTCACTGAGGCAATAATAAATAACAATAAAGTGACATATGATTGAATAAAGCTATTTCATTCATGATAATACACCTTCAATATTCATGAAAGGGTCAATGCTTCCAGAAACAATTGTTCTATCTTAAATAACCACTCATCACTCGGTTTGGGCCCCAATTATATATACCTCATCACATGACCAAAAACAAATATGAGGGAAATGCAGGCGGACGATGTAACTATTGTTTGCAGTTTTCTGGATTCTGTAAAAGATACAAGTAACTTGGACCCACAATAAATGAATAAACTGAGGAAGAAGAAGAAGTAAAGAAAAGAAGTTAAAGATTTTTGTTTTGAAGAGAAAAGATTGATTGAAAAGAATATAGGATCGGTGAAGATAACCGATTTGGCTGACTTGGATTCGATCCCTGGTAGCTCAGTGGTTTAGAGCACTGCAACGAATGCAGACGACCCGGGTTCGAATCCCGGCCAGGGCGAATCTTTTCTCTTCAAAACAAAAATATTTAAAAACAATCACCATCAAAATAACATTTAATAAAAATAAATTATAAATAATATAATGACGTAGTCAACAAGATCCAAATTAAAGTACTGTTATAAAACAGAATAACAGAATAAACATTCTCCCCGTTTATACATTGCAAAAATTGCAAGAACACGGGGATATAGGATCGGTGAAGAGAACGGATTTGTCTGATCTGGTAGCTCAGTACTGCAACGGAGATACAGACGACCCGGGTTCGAATCCCAGTCAGGGCAAATCTTTTCTCTTAAAAACAAATATATTTAAAGATAATCACCATAAAAATAATAATTAGTAAAAATGAAGTTTAAGATTCATTGTAATACCAAAAATTCAGAATTTCAATGTAAAATACACAAATGAAATGGAGCGACCTGTGGCCTAGCGTAACAAACTACTCAGACCAAGGTAGCGGGTTCGTAGCCCGGCAGTTGGCCCTAGGATTTTTTTAAGGGAGTAAAAAATCCTTATTTACGCCGTCCTTCGGAAGGGACGTTAAACGGGGGCCCCGAGCCTATATGATGTCAGGTACTCGTTTAAAATCCCAATCTTCGAATAGGCAAAATTTAGAGATCCCACTGTAGCATCGTCCGGTTAGCCATAGCAGCTTAAAGTGGCGTTAAATGAACAAACAACACAAATGAAACCTATTGTAACTTTAGTAAGCAGAGTCTAGATGTTCTATAAATACATTAGTAACCTATTGGTTCTGTTTAAGAGGATTCAAAGAAACCGTTTGGTCCTTCAGCAGGCATGATGGATTTTTTTAGACAAGTCGTTTTTAAATTCTGTTGAATGATTTCTGAACGTAGAAACCGCTTAATGAATGTTTGTTTTTGAATCATGTCAGCGTTTATTTGTTCGAATTAGAGAACATACGGATGGTATGTGTTTGTGTGCATTAAGGAAATTTTGGTAAAGTCACACAATTATTTAAATTTATAATAAGAGAATATATAGTTGTTTCAAAACCAAACCGATGTATTTGAAAAATTGTGTAACTGCGGACATTGAGTACCAAATATCGTTGAAGAATAAGGTAGCCCATTTCTAAATGGAATTTTTCATTCTAATTCTTTGTGGAATGGCAGAGATTTCCTTAAAAGAGAATAAATTTAAAAAAAATGTTTCTAAGGAAGTTGAAATACTGTCGTATAAAGTTTCACCAATTCATCTACCGTTTTAATTAATTGATTTTATAATTTTAATTAATTAATTCAGTCAATAGTCAGACGAAATCGTTTTCAAGTGCAGTGCATAGATGATAAAACGTTTCCTGATAAGCACTAATATAAGTAGGTTATCAGAACAGCAGGTCCTCAGTCACCAACATGCATGCTGCCGTGGTTCTCTCCTTCTTTCTCGCTTCCGCTTGGGCGGGAGATTTCACTCCCATCCTAGCCGACGATCCAGCCATCCAGGTCGTCAAGAATCTGATCACGAGGGCCAACTACTACCTGGAAGACCACTTGTTGACAGAGGTGAAATTGCCCAACATCGGAGCTCCATGGCCTGCGGATGTCGTCTCCCTGACCGACGGCAAGCTCGGGGAGTTCAACTCACTTGAACTCCAAGGAGATCCGGAAATCCAACAGAGGAAAAACTCTGACGGCTCCACTACTTACCTCTTCGACGTCAAGATGGACTTGCAGCAGTTGGCCATAAACTATCATTACAAAGTGAAACTTATCGGCTTCATTGTCAGAGACGGAACTGTCGACCTTGTTCCTTCTCAGAATACTCTTGGTGCTAAGGGAATCGTTGTCGTCAGAAAGGATGGAAAATGCGACGCAGGATTTTACGGTGTCTCTGTTGATAAGTTGGACAATATCAAGGTCGTCATCCAGCCCCAAGACATTCCCGGACTCGGCCTCATCTCAGAGACCATCCTCAACTTCGTCACACCTAGGATCATCCCAGTCACCAACGTTGCTCTCAACGGTGCTGTCTTGAGTCAAACATTCCAGTCAAGTTTCTCCAAGTTCGTTTGCAAAGAGATTAGCCCTCCTACCGAAGTACCCCCAACAGCCGAACCAACTGAACAACCTACCGAAGAATCGTCGCCAAACACCACTGAAGAACCAACTGAAGCACCTACAGAAGGGCCAGCACCGAACACCGATGAAGTACCTACCGATGTACCAACCGATGTACCAGCCGATGTACCAAGCACACCAAATGTCCCTGTTGAATCTGAAGAAGATCAGAAAGCCTGAATATCGACATAGTTTCCATATTTTAATATAAACCTTCAAAGCCAAAGATTGTAAAAATAAATCACTAAGTTTAACTGCCGCAGCAATAAAATACTTTTAATGAAATAAATAATTTTTTTAATTTGTATTAGTTTTGTCATTTCTTTTAACACATCCACATCCAATATGTCTTGTTTGAATGAAAACGTTTATGATAAGAAAATGAATAGCTTGTAACATGTAATGTAGCCTTGCGTTTTTAAAATTGAATTATATTTTATTTGAAAATACACGACTTCTAATAGTTTTAAACTAAATGATAATATTCGTAAAGTATTATACTGAACTTAGATAATGGTCATTATAATATTACTGAGCTATTGCAATCAATCCGAAAAAAAAATTAAAAACATTTTCCTCAATTAAAAATTTATTACATTTCAAATATTTATTTTTGAAGTATAGAGTGCCCTTAGAGATGCCACAGCTTTGAGACAGGATTTAAGTAGTAATTTTAACTTTCGATATTGTGGTGAATGGCTTCTCAGGTAGTAAAAACTAAATTATCTTGGATCAATTTCCCCCAAAAAAATCTCAATATACGGAATAATGCATAAAATTCTCGTCAATGCATCCATACTCGTCTGTACGTCTATACGGTGTGGTCGGTTTGTTTGATGATTGGAATAACATAGAATGATTGGGCCTCACCCACTTCTAAGAAGTAGGTACCCAAAATAGGGGGGAAATCTGGGGGTTGAAATTGATCTAGGACCAATCACCTCCCTGTAGAACCTTTGTACAAGAAATAGTCCAGTCTCTACCACGGACTGATCCCGGACTTCACCCTTCGTAGGTCTTACAGTGTTACTGTTTTTTTTTTTTAATAGACTAAAAGACATGTACTTGATATCAAGCTCAGTTTCTATATAGCTCTGGACTCTCTTGGTTAGAAGGTTTGGCACAGTTCGTTAAAATCTAAAGTTGGGCATAGAGCTAATAACACTGTCTTATTAAAAAGCACATGTTCATAAACTTAAACGAGTCTCGAAGAACTGCCTTAACATAGTAACGACTCCTGCTTTGTACATTTTGGACCTTATAGAATCCGGACCCGCCCACATGGTTTATACGAGGGAGGGCTTAAAAGTTTCTGCCGAACATCTTCAAAGTTCAACAAATGGTGCTAGACGACCGCCGAATTAAAATGAGAGAGATAACAGAGGTTATGAACATGTCAAAAGAACGTGTTTGTTACATATTAAATCAAGAATTAGATATGAGAAATCTGTCCGCACTGAAAAACCATAACATGAGCATACTACGCATCATTACTTGACAAGCTGAAGGCAGAACATGCGGAAAACCGGCAACATTTGCAGAAAAAGAAAATTCTGTTTCACCAAGACAACGCACCTTCACACATCTCAGCGGTTCCGATGGCGAAAATCCACTAATTACGGTTTGAACTGCTTGACCATCCGCCTTACTCATCAGATCTAGCCCCAAACGACTTCTTTTTGTTCCCTCATCTAAAAGTTGGAGGTCAGGGATTTTCGTCAAATGAAGAGGCAATCACCCTCGTGAACAATTATTTTGAAGAGATAAACGCCGAGTACTTTTTGGACGGGTTACAGAGATGGAAGCATCGCTAGGATAAGTGTATAGAGTTACAAGGATACTACATTGAAGAAAAAAAAAAATATCTTGTATTTTTGTTATGTTGGAAACATTTCAGACCATCCTCGTAAAAAGGTATTAATTTTTGTCAGCAACATTTGAGGTGGGTTGGACTGAAAGATGGATAGATCCACATCTTTCTAATAATTGGCAATGGTTAGCTAGTTCCTAAGTAAAGAAAAAAATATTAATTAATAAAACTAAGGTAGACTTTTTAAAAAAAATTATTTTATTGAATTGTACAACTGTAATATATACATCTAGTACAAGGGCTGTATGAATAAATAAATACATGAAAGGACATGTAGAGGCACTACCCATTGGCAGCACTCTAATTACATTTCTGTTATAGAAGGTCCCGAAGCCATCTTTTCAAGAAAGAAATTAATAAATTAAGAAAACTGTCTAGTGAAAGTATATCGGTGCCTAGAGCCTGAAAAAGCATTGGTAATAAAGTGGTATGTATCAATCGAGCAGCAGTCAAGTTTCTAATGTTATAATGTTATAAAACGATTAGAACTAGCATCCTAAAAACATGAGATTACTCCTATACGTGACCTAAAATCTAAAAATTCTCTCATAAATTACTTATCATAATGAAATGATAAATGAGAGGCTGTTAGATCTCTTAGAATTGGACAATTCGTTCAATCCGTTGGCTCCGTTGTTGAATCAGTTGATTCTGTAGGTACAAAACATATTGGATGTGGACGTGTTAAAAGAAATAACATAACTAATATAAATTAAAAAATTATTTATTTCATTAAAACTGTTTTATTGCTACGGCAGATGAACTTTGTGATTCATTTTTACAAACTTTGGCTTTGAAGGTTGATTTTTTTGAAAATATGGAAACTTTGAATTTGAATCAGGCTTTTGTTCATAAATGAATATATTTTGGTATATAAACTTAGTATATGCTTGGTACATCGGTTGGTACTTCATTGGTGTTCGGTGCTGGCCCTTCTGTAGGTTCTTCAGTAGGTTGTTGAGTTGGTTCTGCTGTTGGTGGAACGTCGGTAGAATGGTTGAACTCTTTGCAAACGAAGTGAGAGAAACTGCTTTGGAAACTAGGACTCAAAGCCGCTCCATTGAGAGCTAAGTTGGTGACTGGGATGAGCTTCGGCGTAACGAAGTTGAGGATGGTCTCTGAAATGGTGGTAAGTCCTGGAATATTGTCGGGCTGGATGACGACCTTGATGCCGTCTAACTTATCGATGGACATACCGTAGAAACCTGCTTCACATTGTCCATCCTTCCTTACGACCACGATTCCTTTAGCCCCAAGAGTGTTCTCTTCAGGAACAAGTTGGACAGTTCCATTTCCCAAGACTAATCCAAGGACCTTCACTTTGAACTGATACTTTATGGCCAACTGCTGCATGGCCATCTTGACCTCGAAGAGGTAAGTAGTGGAACCATCAGGTTTAGTCCTCTTCTGGATGTCTGGAGTCCCTTGGAGTACTAACGTGTCGAACTCCCCGATTTGGCCGTCGGTTAGGGTAACGGCATCAGTAGGCAGCATACCTCCGATGTTTGGCAGGCTCAACTCCGTCAGCAAGTGGTCTTCCAGGTAGTAGTTGGATCTTGTGATTACATTCTTGACTACTTGGACAGAAGAATCGTCATCAGCGACTGGAGCGAAATGTTCCGCCGAAGCAGAAGCGATGAAGAAGGCCAGAAATGCAACAGCAAGCATCTTTGAGACTGGCCGAACGCTTTTTTGATATCGCATTTATAATAGTCCTTATCATGTTTAAGAAAATGTAGAACCTTATTATCTAAGCACAACACTTGAATATAATATCGTTATTTTCAAGAGGTCAATCAAAGTTCGCTTAAATGAAAAGGACAGCTTTGGTAATAATTATTTTTCAAGTTTAATGAAGAATCCTCGACCAATCTACGATTTTTTTATAATGTATAAAGATAAATACTACTCATTAGTATTTATCGGTTAGCACATTAAGAAGGGCACTCATGACTTGAAGACTGCTGTTTTAGTTAACAAACAGCAAGATAAGTTAAATAAAAACAGAAGAAATTCAAGTTTAAATATATCTTTTTATTTACCAAACCAATTATCGAGCTTCATAATCTGTACATATTATAATACGAACTTCTCTGCCGCGTCTGTCTGTCTGTTCGTGGTAAACTCTTTAATTACTGCACGGATTTTCAAGCTGTTTTCACCGATAAATAGAGTGATTCACGAGAAAGGTCTTGGTATATTATTTGTCAAGGATTGTTGGAAGTTTAGGAAAAAGTATAGTCTCCAGGGAGGTTTCATTCAAGACTCTGCCTAATCCCTTTGATATATAAAGAAACAATGCATAGTGGAATATTCCTCTTTTATAAAACAAAAAAGTCAGTGATAGCAGATATCTATCTTTTAAGGAAAGCTTACTATACCCATTTTATCTTCTAAAAAATTGATAACGTACAATGCGAGATTAGGAAGGCTATTTAGATGAGTACAGTATTAATCCTAATCAACTTATATACTTTAGTTACTTTAAGAATTTCATGTGCATTATTAGAATATTTTATAGCATTTAATTCAAATGAGTATCTTGTGGGTAATCGCAAAACCTTGACGCCCATGAAAATAAAATTGTATATAAAGAAATATTTTGTTTTGTTTTCATGTTTTTAATATCTACATAATAAAATACATTAGACATGTAGGCGTACTATGTCTCACTACCCGTGCAAACCCGAGGCTAGTTAAAAATATTTAGTTGTGTTATTTAAACAGTTTTAATATTGAAACTAATAAAGCGCTAGGGCCTGATATAAGATTTAAGTGGTTATCAACTTTTCAATGTAACTTTTTTACAATAACGAATTTTATACAATTAAGGCATTAAACAATCTGAAACAACACTGCATAAAACGAACGAAAATTATTTTTCATTATATGTTGTTTAGTTTTAAGGGCTGTTAAGACACTTTTTTATTAGTTTTTATTAATGTGTAGGCGAGATGTGAGGGCGTTATTTCTTCCATTGAATAATTCTCGTTAACTGAAGCTCCAAAGTTTTTTTTTATGAATTTAATATTCATTTAAAGGAATTATGAGTTTCTTTTGTTGGTAACTGCTTTAGGATTATTCAGTGAGTCATGGCAAACAGTTATCGACTAATCTATTGACATAAGACCTGAGTGGGAGACTTTTATATTACTTCAAACTGTAAATAAAGTACAGCCCACTGTGAATACAGTCCACTATGTACTTTATATATGTACATATAATACATACATACACATGCAATTGAAAACTGATAAAATCAAATTAGCAAAAAATAACTGAAAACAGAGAATTTAAAAACAATAAGTTACAAGATAAGGCAAAAAAAAAAAATTAAATCCCTTTTAATTCAAATTAAATCTCTTTTAATTCAAACTATCTAAATTGAGTTTTATATAATGTTAGTAATTATATAATGTTTTAATTTTAGTCAACTTTTCATGAAATTAAACATACTTAAATTAAATATACTATACCACAGGAAAAAATAACAACTGTAATTGAGTTATAACAATTTTATTCAGGTTTCAACAATGCATTTAATATAATAAAATAAATTACAGTCACAAAATCATATTTCGTGAGTTATTCTACAAATTCAAATCCTATAGTTATTAATTGATTTGCGACAGAACCAATGGTTATTTAAATATGTTCTATCGCTTTTAAAATATAAAAAAATTAAAACTAATACTTTTGGATAAAATCTAACAATTTCTTTGGGTTAAGTTCAAAGCAAACAAAATCAGAAAACCATGCTTGGAAGGCTGGATCCAAAGTCTCGGCTTCGAAAGCAACATCTGTCACTTCAATCAGCTTAGGAACGCTCAATTTACGAATGGCTTCATTCAGTTTAGCCAATCTGGGAAGTTTTTCTGGGACGATCTCAATCGTTAAATTTCTGAACTTTTCGACCGTTACGCTGTACAACCTCGCACCACATACATTGCCACCAAGAACTACGATACCTGCCGCCTCCATGGAGTTCTCTTCAGGTGTTAGCCACACTTCTCCTTTTCCAACAATGGGACCAGCGCTCTGGAAGTCGTAGTGGAAGGTCAGATCTTTCATCGTGAAGTTGACGTAGAATAGATAAGTCATCGAGCCATCTTGGTTCTTCGTCTTCTTGATTACAGGATCCTCGAGTACTTCCATCGTGTCCAGACCCTCCAGGGTCCCATTCCTCATCTTAATCGGGTCGGTCGAGAGGACCCCCATGTTCGGGACCCTGAGTACGGTAACGTCATGGTCCTTGAGGAAGTTGTCAGCACTCTCCACGATGGCCTTGACCTTTTGGATATCGTCAGAGGTCACCCCGGCACTGAAAAAGGCAACTGAAGCTAATAGTAAAACGAACATGGCGTGGTTAGGATGACTCTGAGGCTTTTCCGTTGTTGAGTGAACCACTTGACAATATCTATCAGTTATCATATCTATATTTATTAAGGATTTCTCTGAATAATTTTAACGAAATAAACACTTAGTGAAGCTTGATGCAACATTTTTAAAAATTATAAAGAATTTTCATTTATAAAGACATTATTTATCTCTGGATAAATAAAAGTTATTAATTATAGATTAGCTGGCGGTATCAAATACTAGTATTTCTGTCATGACCTAACCCGTTGATTTTATACCACAATAAAATATTAATATACTAATCCAGGATAGTTTTCAGTTTTTATTATTAAACATATGAAACTTTTCAATCAGGTGATACTTATATTTAAAAAAAATAATGTGAGCAATTGAACTCCATTCATTGTTTCCTACAAATAAGTGGAACAAAAAAACAGATGAAGAAAATATATCATAATTTCAGTTGATTTGTCACAAAGGATGCTAATGAAAGCATATATATATTTTTTTTATGTTTGCAGCTGCAGTTATAATTGCGTATTCAATAAAAGAAAATAGGAACTGCAAAAACAGGAAAAATTGCGAAAATTGAAGAAAAAATGCTGATGAGTGAAATTGCGAAAATAATTTGAATTTTGCTAACCGTAGAAATTGAAAAATTAGAAATATTTCAAAAATAGAAATTCAAATACATTTTCAAGGCTATATACCAACCTACTCTTCTCTATGGAATTGAAAGCTGGGTCCCACTGGAAAAGAACTGTAGCCGAGAACAGCCATAGAAATTAGATACCTGAGGAGAGTGGCTGGGCGAACCAGAAGAGATCTAGTTTGGCCACCTTTGCCAAATGGAGGACGTCCCCGGGGCAGACCTAGGCTAACATGGAGCTATGCGAAGCTGGAACAGCAAAGAGGACCCGGACTGAATGCCATGAAGGCGCTGGGCAGGACCCGGGATGTTCAGCTGGCATGGACTGAGGCACCTCCACGCTGAAAGAAACAAGGAAGGAAGAAGCAGAAATAGAAAAACTTGCAAAAATGATCAGAAACAGCGAAAATAAATGAAATTGAAAAAACTAGGCAGAAACAGCGAAAATGAGTGAAATTTCTTAAATTTGTGGAAATGAAAAAAATATTTCGAAAATAGTAACAAAAATAGAAGAAATTTAAATAAATGAAATTTTGTTAAATGTAGAAATAGCGAAAATAAATGAAATCTAATGTTTATTAATAGAATTGGGAAAATTGCAGATGTATGAAAAATTATGGAAATTGATAATTTTTGAAAATATTCATTAATGATTCCACAAATTTTGAGTTTTGTATTACGAAGAAAATAAAATAAGTAATACAACTATCATAACTTGATACATCTCCTTTTACTGAATAAGGAACATGGAAGCCTTGTTTTCAGTAATCTATTGCTCACAATCAAGTCAATGTTCAAATTAAATTTTATTGCTTAGTAATAAAAATAAATACATCTTTAGGCACTCGAAAATCAGAAACCTAACTATTTGATTATTAAACTAAGGCTACACCTACATTGGATCCGGTGTGATACGATGAGACGTCGCTAGCAAACCAAATGACTGAAATATATCGAGAGTTATAACAGTGCTTCTTTAAATTTATAAAATTAAGATTATTTATTAATTATTTTTAATACATTTATATTCTACTATAATGTATAAGTAAAATACACTCCAGCATCGTATGTGATAGAATCACGTCGCACCGAATCGGATCCAATGTAGGTGTAGCCTTAAAGTGAAATAATGTTTGTTTAATTTTTTTTTTTGTAATAATACCCCAACCGTGGTTTTGATAGAAATAAAATTGATTTTTACAAAAATATATTGATTAAAATTACCCTAAAAAAAAACTAATTATGTCCCAATTCTGGAACAATATGTAGGGAATGTATGAAAGAAGTAACCCGACAATAAAAAAGCCTAGGTATATTTAATTGCCTCTTATTAAAACAAAGCCCATCTTACAAAGATCAACTACAGTTCCGTTACCAGTAACGGAAATATACTCTTATAGTGCCAGATATGAATGACGTATACAAAACGTCTTTAGACCTCAAAATCTCTGACGAAACTCACTGCTGGTTCAACCCAATGCTCCCCGAAATGAGTTGCTAATTTTTAATTAAGGTATAATGGATACCACTTCAATGTGTCAATTTTATTTTCAAGTACTGTACTTAAGTGTTAAAGTTCAATCTTTTCTGTTTCTTGATAAGGACTAATATAAATACTTAATCGAAATAGCGAATGGTCAGTTCGGCCATGTTTGGTGCTGCGGCTCTGTCTTTCTTCCTTGCCTCCGCTTTGGCGGGAGATTTCTCTTCTATCGCTGGAGACGATCCTTCCATCCAAGTCGTCAAGAATGTAATCACGAGGGCCAACGAGTACCTGGAAGATCACTTGCTCACAGAAGTGAAATTGCCTGACATTGGCGGTTTACTGCCTACTGATGTAGTTACCCTATCGGACGGTAGGATCGGGCAGTTCAACACTATAGTACTCCAAGGAGATCCAGGAATTCAGAAGAGGGGGAATTCAGATGGCTCCACGACTTATCTATTCGACATCAAGCTGGCCCTGCAGGAGCTGGGAATACAGTATCAGTTCAAAGTGAAGGTTATTGGCATTGTTGTAGGAAATGGAACCGTCACCATTATTCCTGAAGAGAATGCCATAGGTGCCAAAGGAATCGTAGTTGTAAGGGAAGATGGACAATGTGACGCAACATTCTACGGTGTTGCAATCGACAAGTTGGATGGTATTAAGGTCGTCATCCAACCTAATGATATTCCAGGACTCAACACCTTTTACGAAAACATTCTCAACTTCGTAACACCGCAGCTAATTCCAGTCACGAACTTGGCTCTCAACGGAGCAGTCTTGAGCCCATATTCCCAAAGGGTTTTCTCTCAGTTCGTTTGCAATGAGTTCAATCGTCCTACTGCCGTACCCTCAACAAGAGAACCAACAGATCCAACTACTTTGCCAACTGTAGAACCATCCCCAAGCACAACTGAAAAACACACTGATGCAACAACAGAGCGAACCTATCCCACAACAGAAAGAAGCTATCCTACAACAGAACGTAGATACCCATCAACAGAACGAAGCTATTCAACAACAGAACGAGGCTATCCATCTACAGAACGAAGCTATTCAACAACAGAACGATCATATCCATCAACAGAACGAAGCTATTCAACAACAGAACGGGGCTATCCATCAACAGAACGATCATATCCATCAACAAAAGGTAGCTACCCATCAACAGAACGAAGCTATTCAACAACAGAACGAGGCTATCCATCTACAGAACGAAGCTATTCAACAACAGAACGATCATATCCATCAACAGAACGAAGCTATTCAACAACAGAACGGGGCTATCCATCAACAGAACGAAGCTATTCAACAACAGAACGGGGCTATCCATCAACAGAACGAAGCTATTCAACAACAGAACGATCATATCCATCAACAGAACGTAGCTATCCATCAACAGAACGAAGCTATTCATCAACAGAACAAACCTATACAACAACAGAACGATACTAAGCAATTGCCGAGCCCGCTGAAGAACCATCGGAAGATTTTCTGTTTAACACAACTAAAACAGCTACGGATGAAACCTCATTATATACTCCTGAAGTGATCATTGATGAAACTGAGGAATATCAGAACCAGAACGCCTAAATAACAACATAATTCCTTTATTTTCAATTAAAGCAATCTTAAAATCCAAAATTTGTAAAGATATTTTATAGCCGCTGCAGCGATATTATATATATATTATAGATATTTATATAAAATATAAATAAATTATATTTTTATTTGGATTACTGTTGTTATTTTCTACACATCCACATCCCAGTATGTTTGAAATTCATAACATGTAATTTAATCTTGAAGTTTATAGTATTAATAGTATTTTCTGTGTAAATATGCGAATTTTAATATTTATTGGCCAAATATATACAATTATCTAGAGAAATATATATTATATCATTATCGTTCTAATTGAATAAAATTATAAACGACGTAATATTATGGTTTTAATGTTATATGAATAACATTCCGGTATGGTTTGAGCAGATATAGAAGTCTTAACTGAAACCTACTTCCTAGGCTTTACTTAATAATTGTTGTGTGTTTATAATACAACCTTCTCTTAAGATGTATCAAAGCGATATTCCAAAAATTTTGTTGACAGCAGATTATATGCATTCTTAAAGATAGAAATGATCTATATTTGTATTTGTTAAATCTGTTCACAGAAGGCATAGATGTTTTTGAAATTTATAGATAAATGGTATTTATTCATATTTTATAAATAAAACTTACTTTTTTGCTCCTTTTTCTAAACCATCAACCTTTGTTCTTTTATTTTCTGTAATAATATTTTTTATTATAGTCAATTCCCTGTGAGGGGTTTCTTGATTTCGTATTCCGGTAGAAACCGATTAGGATTTTTTCAACTTTACCGTACAGTAGAGAAGTATAATATTTCCTCATGGTAACACCTAGATTCACCCACTTGTCAATTGTACACTCTTGGATTATCGTTTTCCGTTTCTTAGAGTTCATGGCATTCTTCGGATGGATATTTTCCGGTGGGAAAGCAAGGAGTGGAAAGAAAACAAATCCACCACCTAACCAAAAAAAAAAAATAATAACAATAAAATAAAGAAAAGCTGACCGAAAATCAAGTTTTTTTTTAATGTACAGGTTGTTCACTGTGACTTCGTTCGTCTAGAGTAAATAGTCGCCCCCACCCCCTGACTTTTTCTTTTTTCCAAAATGTAAATTGGTGATGAGGAGACAACATTGGGAGCATGCAGAAAGAAAAAAACTAGAAACGACGAGGAAACTTAAGTGCGTACTTTTAAGAAGACGAAATCGATGGAGATGAAATTTTTTTGAAAACCTTAGTTCGCGTATTTATTGGACATGCCTCGTATGTGATATTTAGGGGTTTTTTTTTAATATTTTAGATTTTTTTTATTCACTGCTAAAAGCCTTCCTCACTTTTATCTATGAAATTATGTACAATACGAGAAGGGGCATATAATAGAAGCAACATTCTTTTTTCAAAACAAGTTCAAATTGCCTAGGCAAATTATACTGTTTTTTATTGTCTTAATTATTTTTATCACTACATATTCATAAATCTTTAGATAGACTTTATCGTGCCTTTAGTCTTTTAACAAGTTTTACCGATACTGGTATAATTAATAAATAATAATAAAATAAAAAAATTAAACGTTTTGCATTTTTGTTTAGATGATTTTAGGAGTAAAGTTAGTAAATTTAGAAGGTGTTGAGTTAGAAACGTTTTGGGTTAAGGGAGGTTAAGGAAAAATTATGGTGATGGGGAAAAATACAGACCAGGCCACAGGCCCTGGAATGGCTAATCTATGGTCTTATGGCTGGTACATTCGTAATGACTGATGTATCTTATAGGGACTGTAAGAATGAAAAATTTTCAAACCCTCCGTTCTTAGTTCCAATGAAACTGTTAGGATCCATCCAATATCAAGGATTGTGAGTTAGGCCAGATTGTGATTTACAGGGTATTCGTCCATGTTGATGATTATTTCCTCGGCCTTTTCAACAAAAGGATGTAATCCTTGACCTTCTAAACCAAAGGATCTCTTTTAACCGAAGCATCTATGTAGCGAACCAGTCTTTGACGAAGAGGATGAACATTTCAGAAGAGTTCAATGTTTTGGGCGATGAGCTACTTATATTGGGTTTTTTTTTTATAGTTCTTAATTGTGTTTGTTTGTTGTTGCTTAGAGGCGTAAAACCCTAGGGTCATCAACGCCTGTAGATTTTTTATTTTTATAATTATTTATCTTTAAAAAAAATAAATAAAATAAAAACAAAAAAAATGAAAACAAAAATAAAATAAAAAAAATATATAAAAAAAAAATAATGAAAACAAAAAAATAAAAAAATAAATAAATAAAATAGTCATATACACATACATACTAATAAATAATCCAACTATAATAAGGAAAAAATAAAGCAATCGAAAAAACAACAAATGCATCTATAGCAGGGACAATGGAGGATCAAATATTGGTTATTAATTTACAGTTTGTAATGAATTTCACCACTTTGTCGATTTCAGTTTTGTTGTCTCTAAGTGCTTCTCTAACATCGGGGGTTATTTTGAGCTGATTTAGTATTTTTTTTATAGGAGTAGCATTCCTCAAACATATGTCTGATGGAAAGAATTTTATTACACCTAAGGCATGTCGGTGGTGGATCCCTTGTAATGAGATGTGCGTGGGTAAGCCGGGTGTGTCCTATTCTAAGGCGAGCTATAGCCACCTCTTCATGGCGTTTACTACGATTAGATGTATCCCAAGGCTTTACTTCCCTTTTTATATATTTCAGTTTACTGGCTGGACTTTCATCCCACATTGCTTGCCATCTTTTGTCTATACATTCTTTATGGGGGCGAGCAAGTTCTTGGGCGGTTAGAATAGCTGTGCCTCTACCTGGGAGGTTTAGAGCTGCTCGAGCAGCTTTGTCAGCCATCTCGTTCCCGACAATACCCACATGTCCCGGGGCCCAGATGAAGAATAGTTTTTTGTTTATGTGATTTAGCATTATTAAATATTTGTGAATGCGTTGGAGTATGGGGTTGAGCGAGTACATATTTTTCAATCCCTGGAGGGGGCTCATTGAATCGGAAATTATTACTATATTGTCTGTTTGTATATTTGTCATGGAGAAATGTAGATCGGATGCTATGGCATTTAGTTCGGCGGTATAGACGTTGCAGAGGTGGTGTAGCTTTTTTTATGGGTTGAATTGGGCGTAATAAAGGCAGATCCAGTTGAGTTATCAGACTTTGAGCCATCTGTATATATTGCAGTGTGGTGTGGTAAAGATTGTATCAATTCACAGAGCATTTTCCGATATTGCGCGGACGGGGTGTCTTGTTTACGGAACTTGGACAGCTGTAGAAATACTTTGGGTGGTATGTAAGTCCAGGGTGGTGTATATGTATCCATTACATTATGGAGTGATATGTCTTTAAGGAAGGCGATTGCAAATGAGATTCTTTCTGCGAGAGGGAGGGTCGAGTTCGGTTTATTATGGAAGGCAGAAGTAAACTTAGGTTTAAATATATATTTATGAGTGGGATGATCAGTTTGCAAATATAGTTTGAAAACATAATTGATAGCCAGTTTCTGTCTTCTAAATAAAAGGGGAGGAAAACCGGCTTCGTTGCACAGGCTAAGGATGGGACTTGTTCGAAAAGCACCTGTCGATATCCTAATTCCAGTGTGGTGAATGGAGTCAAGCTTGGCTAGGATTCGTGGGCGGGCTGAAGCGTAAATAAAGGACCCATGATCAAGCTTTGAACAAACTAGTGCCCGGTAGAGTTTCAGTAATGTAGCCCTGTCTGAACCCCAAGTAGTACCGCTGAGAATACGTAGTATGTTTAATTTTTTCAAGGCTGATATTGTGATTGCAGTTACATGATGTCCCCAGGTTAATTTTCTGTCAAATGTAAGTCCTAAAAATTTGTGGTGGTCATTGAACGGTAGTAATTCATTTGCTAAATACAATACGGGGGAGGTGGGGTATTTCTTTTTCGGCTGAATAAGAGGCATTTGGTTTTTTCTGGTGAGAATCGAAGACCTATAGATTGGGACCAGTTGCCTAGTCTATCGAGAGATTCTTGAAGTTTGTGCTGTATATGTGAAATGTCGTGAGATCGGTAAACAATGGCTAAATCGTCCGCAAATAATAATTATTTTACCCCTCTTGGGAGGTTCAAGCCTAGGTCATTAATAGCCAGTGAGAAGAGCGTTGCCCAACATTTGCCCTGTTATACCGATTTAAATTAGTTTTTGCAGGATAGCTGAGTGATCAATATTATCAAACGCTTTTACCATATCGAAGAACACCGCTTAATTGTGTAATATTTATATATCTGTGTCATAAAAACTCTAGATAACAAGTACGCTAAAAAAAAACCTTTTAAGCTTTACTAACTTTTTTTCTTGAATGATATATTTTTTTTCTAATTTTTAATTAAATCAATATCTTCTTAACTCATCCTTAAAAGATAAAATAGATCTTTCTTAAAGATTATGTCATTATAATTTTGGAAATTCCATTAATTATCTGATCCAATAAAATACTATATATGTCTTATATTTTTCATCATGATACGGAAGATCATTAGAACAAAATATTTATCTTCATAAGACGAATATCAATGTTGATAGGATAATTTTTAGAATTTTTTTAATTTGAACAATCTCGAAACCGTCATTTTAGAACTATTGGTTGGTTAGAAGAAGATGTAGCGAGATATTTCAGTGTGTAGAGTGGTGAGGGTTCTGGGTCAAATCCGGCTGTGACGGGATTATTTAATCTGTTAACAGTTTGGACGGATCCTATAGCTTGTCTGCTTATTTTACGTCACTTAATGCTTCTAAGGCTAATCAGACGGTGCTACAGTGGGACAATGGTAAAATTCTTCTATCCGCGATTAATTATGTTTGGGATTTTAACCTGACATCGTTCAGGTTCATGAACCCCCCTTAACGTCCCTTCCGAAGGACGGCATACCTTAGGATATTTTACTTCATTTATAGGGTTTTCTTTAAGGCGTTTAACTACAAGATTTTTCACGACTTCTTTTATTAAAGGGCCACCTAACGGCTCACGAACCCTCGATCTTGGGCTTAGTAGGTTGTGATGGCTTAGTAGCCACTAGACCACAGGTTGCCCCAGGACCCTACGGGGTCTGCTCAAGCTCCTGTGGACACTCACTAAGACTCTATAAACAGGATATCCTTAATTGGCGAGGAACGTAAACGGTTCTCATAGAAGCATTACCACCTCCGTCATATTAGGTCCATCTTTAGGTGCCCAAACCACTTCTTGACGGTTTATTCCAGGATGTTATTTTGAGATTACAATATCGCTCGAACTATTTATTTCTGTATTCACATCACTTTATTCGTCTAAGACTTATCAGACGATGCTACAGCGGGGGTCCTAAATTTTTCATATTCGGATTTAACGATGATAGGGATCTATAACAAGAAAAAATCCTATAGCCACATCGGGCTGCAATGACGCGATCTTGGATATATTAGGTTGCTATGCTATCTACTGAATCACAGGGGATCCCATATGAAGGTTAATAAAATAAAATGTTCAATTTCAAGACCGAAGCCATCAAGTAAAGAAAATTAAAAATAATATCAAGGCCGAAAAATAACAACACTAACAGTGACAATTTAGCCTTACTTGATTATACGGGATCCTAAAAGGTTCATTTTCATTTTCATTGAACGAATAAATAATTCATCTCTTGGATTTGTTAAAATAGTAAACTGTTATAAGAAAAAAATACGTCGTACAAATATCCTCATTATAAATTATAGATATATTGAAGGCAGTTTAAAAAGTGTTTGCTTTCATTATCAGTATAAAGTGTGAATATCAGATTGGTTTATTTTAAAAAAATCTCACAATTGCTTAAATCTAATTATTTTTATCTCGAAACAATTGAGTAAAAGTTAATTAAAATTTAATTGTTTTATCTTTTATTCACGCTATTCCATCATGTGCGCACTGAGATACTTGAAGATACTCATATTTAATATAAAATGGCTGATGAGCAAGCACTCTATCTGCTTTAGTCATGGCTTCGGCGTGGTCCTTAAGTGTGATCCTCTTCGCTGTTTTCTTCTGCGCGAAAGCCCTCCCTCTCGAAGACGATCCTCTTGTCGAGAAGGTAAAGACCATCGTTACTCATATCGATGAATATCTCGCAACGCACGGTTTGAACGCCCTCATTCTTCCCGACATCGGTGTTTTCTCTATCGATCCTGTCAAGCTCAGAAATGGCAGATTCGGTGAATTTTCCACGATCTACGTCCAAGATGCAACTTCGGTCAAGAAGACGCAACTGGATGCTGGAGTCCTCTACAACTTCGACATAAATCTCGGTATGGACGATCTTCGGGTCCGCTACGACTTCGATATCAATGCAATCGTGATAAAAGAGGAAGGTAACTTCAGCCTTTCCGTGTTGAAAAACTCGGCACTGCTGACTGGATCAGTAACCGTTCTGAATAACAAGGTCTGCGAAGCCAAACTGACGAATGTGAAGTTTGTTCAACTTGAAGATTACAGGATCGAAGTACCTGGAGATAGGCCAGCTCTGATTGTTGTTTCTGAAGTTTTACTTAATCAAATCGGACCTAAGCTAGTACCATTGCTCAACACAGCTCTACGCGCAGCGCTGCTAGTTCCTGGTGCCCAAAATGTTTTCTCAGCTATTGCATGCTCTGAGCTCTCAATGTCATAACAAATTTTACTGAATCGACCTTCGCTCATTGATACAGTGTTTTTCCAATCTTAAGGAAAGTCCGAGATCTTTTTCGTATATATAATGATATTATTCAATTTATTTTCATAATATCTAGCCTAAAAAGTAATAAAACTATAATAAGTTATATAATGCTCTTTTATCTTATAATTTTTCATCAGAATATAAACACTCTTTGCTATCTTTATTTGTGGTGATGTGTTGACGAGTGGAACGTTGTTTTTGTTGTGAATAAATGATTTTATAGCGGGAATGTAAAAATATAAAACTATGATAAAGTTTGTATAAATCGTAATTTTAACGCTATTAATATTAAAAATTACAACAACCTGATGAATGAGGATGTAAATTTATTGTTTTTTTCGCACAAAAAAATAAAAAATAAGAATTAGTAGAAAATTTCACTCCTTTAGCATATTATATATAAAATATAATGCTGATTTTTATAAACTACTGTTTCTCAGCCTATCGCTTTATTTCACATTAGCTAAAATAGAGGTTACTGAATTTAAAATAGTTACCGATTTTAAAATAAACCAAAGTGGGTCAGTGCAAATGCTAGGCATACATATCTTGAGCTATTGGCATACATCAAGGATAATCATATTTTTTCGGAGTTGAATCTGAGATTCCCAGGAGGACCTCAAATTCAAAAGTCAAGATTTGATAACCAACCCTCAACTCGAGTGAACTCTAATAAAATACAATAGACCATCACTCATAGAAGATGGTTAGATTGATAGTCATAGCAATAACGCTAAATGAACAAGGTAAAAAGTAAATATAAAATAATTGAGCATAAAATAAATCAGTTTGGTAAAAAATATAATGATGTTGAAAATGGATGAGAGAAAAATTCGATAGGGTTTCAGGGTGAAGGAAGAGCAAAGAAGTTTGGACGATGTCGCACAGAGGTTCATAGGAAACGTGCCAGTGAACGCATGAATGAATATTTGTGACTGAGTAAAGTCCAGCTGAGGAATAGAAACAAATAGTTTTTGTGGGACCCTAAGTTGTAAATACAAAATAAAAAACAAATAAATAGAAATGAATGAATGTTAATTTATTAATAAAATGAAATATGTCAACTACAAAAATACATCTAGAGAGAGCTAATGATAATAATAATAAATACAGTTTTATCTCTAAAAAGCGCCTTAAAATTGCATTTCACAAACCCGTAACTCTTTGATGTATTGTTGAACGATTTTTCAAATTATTTTCCTTTTTACACTTTATTTCAAAGTTTTTTTTATTTATCCAATTTGTTATTGAATATTTTCAATTTCTATTTTTTCCCAAACGAATCGGCCAGCAAGTACCACGCGAATATCACTCAAATCTTCTTCACACTCTCCGCCTTCCGTCTACTCCAATACTCTCTCATCTTCCTGGACTGTTCCTCTCTTCCTTAGTCCATTTTCTCCCTCGTCCCTCCTTCCTTCCTGCAAGAACCCCAACTTCTTTTAGTTTTCCCCGAAAAGCTCTCTATCCAAGCAGTCCATCTTTGATTTTTATCCTTTCCAGCTCCTCTTTTATTTCCTTCACATATCCACCTATACTCTTATATCCAAAAACTTTGTCGATACTTTTTTTGTTGTTCAATTTTATATTTTTGTCATTACCTGTTTCAGTATTTAATATAATTTTTATTTATTTAATATTATTAAATTTTATTTTTATTAATTATATTTTTATATCTTTTGCACCGATGAAGGCTTTCAAAGTGGATTTTGAATAAATAGCTTTTAGTATTTACGAATTTTCTTCGATCATCGTGCCGTTATCTCCATATAAATTTTACCACTGCTAATACTAAATCTACGTATGATTGCTTTACTTAAGGTTCAGAAAAGCCAATCCTCCATTGTTTATTCTAATTTTACAATATTGTTCTACATGTCATTTTATCGACACTTTGTTTATTTATTTATTAAACATCACTTTATGCTGTTGTGGCTGATTGGTCAATGGTAAAGTATGAGTCATAGGTTTAACACAGCAGAATTACACTATTTAAAAAACAATGGAATAACAAAAAATGTTTTATTCCCATACTTAGATTGGGTCGCATACTTAAATAACCATATATTTGCCAAATGTATTGGCCATTTGGCTTCGATTCGGTTTTCTAAACCATTACTGCAAGTGGATAACGGGAATATGGACGACGAAGTAACTTCATCTCTATTCTATTTCTTCTCAATTTTCTATTCTATTAGGCGAAATAGTGAACATCTGAAAAACAAATAGACCCTGCGGACTGAAGGCTTAACTGTCGAGGAATAGGTTAAAGAAATTGTATAACCCATTTATAAAGAAAATGGACATTCGACTAGTTGCCTTTGTTGGAAGTCCATACAAAATCTGTAATACATTACAATATTTGTAGATGAAACTGCCATTGGAATTCTTCTTCTTTACATTGCACTCAAGGTCTTCTCTGCGGCTTTATATATTTAGCTTATGTTGTATATTGAAGGAACTCAGACTATCAGTAAGGATTTTATCCGAACAGATCCACGATGAGCAAAGATTCATTCTTAGGCTACACCTACATTGGATCCGGTGTGATACGATGAGACGTCGCTTGCAAACCAAATGACTGAAATATATCGAGATTTATAACATTTGGTTCATCAAATTTATAAAATTAATATTATTTATTAATTATTTTTAATACATTTATATTTTACTATAATGTATAGTAAAATATGTATAATGTATTCACCCCAGCATCGTATGTGATAGATCACGTCGCACCGAATCGGATCCAATGTAGGTGTAGCCTTAGGCAGATAAGCAAAAATATGAAGGAATGTGCTCAGCCAACCTGGAGGTTGTTTATGGATTATAATCTCGTGCAGAGAATAAGCGTTATCTAAACTCAGTAGGAGGTGGTTGTCTCTAGGTGGCTAAGTCAAGGAAAGCGACATTGAACTAGCGGAAGGAATTTAAGACAAGCCTATAATGTTCCTGAAAAGTAAATATATTCCATACTTAAGATCCGGACTACATTAACCAGAATGAGATATGGAATGATGTGTTGCTAAGTGATTCAGTTACGAAGCCCAACAGCCCCCCCCCCCCGACAGCCCTAAAGAAGAGCTGCAATGTGGGTCGAAACTTTGTCTCTCCAATAAACAGTTCTCCCTACTTAAGAGCAATTTTTTACCTCCACCCAGACCGCTTTCTTCTTCCTAATTCTACAAAAGATTTGGTTTCTTTAATATATATATATATATATATATATATATATATATATATATATATATATATATATATATATATTCAATGTAAAGTTATCAATCTGAAAATATACTTTTGTAAATATGTCTTGGATGATAATAGTTGACCTTGATGAAATATGTGGAAGACAATGGTCCGGATAGAGGTCAATAAATTTCTCTTAGATATGGAGAAATGCTTATTTAGTAGCCAACGTTTCGACCTTGTAGGTCTTCTTCAGGGCTAAATATGCATAATACAGACAATTAAAAATTAAAAAATTGATAAGCACGGTAAAATATAAATAATAAAAGCATGGTTAATACAGTAAATTGAAAATTAAAAAAAAAAAAATTAATTGAAAATTGCTGAGTGTGGTAAATACAATATAAAGGTTAAAATGAATGGGTGTAGAGTATTAATAACCAAGTGAAAGGAGGGTAATAAAATACAAAATTGAGAGTAAAACAAGAATAAAACCGAACGTGTTAAAAATTAAAGAATAAGGTAATAAAGATAAATACTAAAACAAAATGGGTAAATATTTAACAGTAAATAATGAAAAATAAAAGCTATAATAAGCAATAAAATAAATTTAAAAATAAAAAATAATAGAAAAATTGCAGTAAGAAATAGATATAAAAATTCAGAGGTAAAGAAAATGAATAATACAGTAAGTAATGAAAAATCAAAAATGCAGTATGTAATAAGTAAAGTAATTAATAAATCGAGTAATAAAAATACGGCATAGTATAATAAAAATTAAAATGTTAATAAGAAACAATGATGATAAGTAATAGAAGTGAGAAATACATTTTATTACCAATGGGGATTATAATGTATACAAAAAGTTTATGAAATATTATAAAGGATAGATTGTAGTACAATATGTAATAAGTGTTAAGACATGGTGAGAAAGGAGAACATAGTTGATATTAAAATAAACTTGTAAAATTGTATAAAAAGTGCAATAAGTAAGTTACATTAGACTAGTATAATTGTAAAAAGACAATGATTTGTGGTTAAGTAAAGATATAATATAAAAATAATGAATTAAGATGAAACCAGATGAATGTCGTTAAAAAGATAATTAAATGTGGGAAATAAATAAACGCCTTACAGAAATAGCAAACATGGAAATTGTAAAAAATGGTATATGTGTTTTTGTAATGTAAAGTATAATGATAGGGAACGTTAGCAAAAATAAAAAATTGAAAGTGTAGGAGTATTTTATCAAATAATTAAATAACATCGTTAAATAGAAGAATAGATCGTGTAACGAATGAATACATTAATACGTAAATGTGAAGAAGACCTACAAAGGTCGAAATGTTGGCTACTAAATAAACATTTCTCCATATCTAAGAGAAATTTATTGACCTCTACCCGCACCATTTTCTTCCACATTTTGTAAATATGATTTGAAATATTTTAATAACAGTCTGTAGACAAGTACGTCATATTGTCAGAATATTGTTTTCTTTAGTCTCTGATAGTGATACTAAACTGTAGTCGGGCAGCCTACCCCTTGCATCAACCCACCCCAACCTATGCCTACTAAATAGATATTTTACTGTATTACATATTTTATATAGCTGTACTATTGTCTCACTTTTTATATTCTGTTATTACCTATAATAAATATTGATCTGTAGTCACTACGTATAGTGAAATTGCATCGATGGACTTCGGAACTTTTTTCAAAAACTGATATCGCAGAAGCCGATTGACGTTGTTATGATTTATTGGGTACGAGCTCAAGTCGGAATGTCGTTTTAATCCGAAGATTAGGAAAGTATGGAGCTCATAAGTATTGCTCTCGAAACGATCTGATTGTTTTGATGTAAATATTTGTCAAGATTTTTATCAATTCAAGAGGATAATTGATGTGCAGTAGATTATTGGACTATCGCTTTATATTCTCGAATAGTAGCATCACACTTTTAGTCACTATGAAGTCTACCTTGGCAGCAATCCTCTTGTTATTCGTAGTCGGCACAGTTCGTGCCGACGAACCCCCCATCGTCGATGTCATCCGGGAAGTGATATACGAGGTTGATCAGGATCTGATCAAGAACCATCAGGACTATCTTGAACTTCCCAATCTCGGCATCTTACCCTGGGATCCGATCAAGCTCAGGAATGGAAAATTGGGTGTCTTCTCGACCATGGAACTCGTAGGAGACCAGGATGTGGTTCAGAACGACAGAACAGACGGTGCGATGGAGCTCGTCCTCAACCTGAACGCTGCTCTTGGTACTATATCCCTCCAATACGACTTCCGCGTGAGTGTTCTCGGACTCTACGTGAGGACTGGTGTCGTCGAGGTGAAGACTTCAAACGATACAGCCCATGCTAATGTGACTGTCGTTATCGATAAAGATGGTAAGTGTTCCGCATCTCTCAACTCTGCGTATGTTTCTGAGCTAGACGGTTTCGAAATTCTCGTACAACCGGACGCCATTCCCAATTTGACTTTGATCAATCAGGCATTGCTTAATTTCATCACTCCTCAGAGCCTCCCGCTAGTCAACGTGGCTATTGAGAAGATCATCGGCACAGACTTGTTGCAGCAGAAATTTTCTGAATTATTGTGTAGCAAACTTCCATTTTGATTTCTGTAAAATATCCTAAATAAATATCAAAATTATCAAAATAATGTCTATATGTATGTATACACCAAATATCTCTGATATCAATAAACATTGATATTAACAGTTATTGAGTAGTAATTATAATACAATCCTATCAGTTTATGTAAAGAATTTTTTAAAGTGAACACTCCTTTAGCCGCGTTTAGCGACTTTTGGCAGGGGATAAATTTGTTGCTGAGCATCAGCAACATGCTCAAGACTGGTGACATTTAGCGGCCTGTGTATGAGTTACACAGTTTGTTTTAATCGCAGGCTGGAATACCATTGATATAAGAATAATTGTATTTATTTAAAAAGTCGTTTAATAGTTTTTCAATTCATACTATTAATAAATTAAAACATCAACAACTGGTTGAACTTTTCGCTTACCTAAAATAGTTAAATGTATTGTTTTATGAATTGATTCAAAGTACAAATGATTTTACAATTGTTGAACTTGATAAGATGATAATTATGTTATAAATGAAAATAAAATCTATGTAAATACAAATACAAGGTATAAACAATATAAATATACACTGATTATTGTTATTTAATTACAGATATTTTGTATTGAGCTTGTACAGCCCATCATATGTTTTGATTAATAAATAAGCTACTTGAAAATTTATATAATTATTGTTCGGAGTGTCAATATATGTGAACACCAGACTAATGTTATTATTTTTAATACAATTTCATTATTATTATATTAACTAATGTTAATAATTTAAATTTAAAAATTACACAAATTAAATAATTCAGACTATAATTGATTTAGAAATTTAAGAAAGAGCACAATTATTCCAAGTCATGAGTTTTCACTTCAGTCGGCAGACCTCATCAATTCCTATTTTTTTAATTAGTAGTTTTTACTT
The DNA here is from genome assembly GCA_964056705.1 of Troilus luridus. Lineage (NCBI taxonomy): Eukaryota > Metazoa > Arthropoda > Insecta > Hemiptera > Pentatomidae > Troilus > Troilus luridus. Next base: position 100,848,664 of record OZ057416.1, on the reverse strand, counting down.
AAAACAATTTTACAGGTTTTAAACAATATTACTAAATAGCCAAAGTGTAATATTTAAGCAACATATATTTATTTATTTCGTTTGCTTTCTTCGATAGGAAGATATATCAGGAGTTAATAGTGATGGATAATATTTTTGTACAGTTACAAAAATATCTCTTAGGAAAGCCTGTATTAATTTTGTATTATTAATCTATATATATCAATAAAATAGGGAGGATAGTGGTAGATATCTTTAAATAAGTATTCAAGTAAACGTTCTAGTAATTTAGTACAAGTATTAATTTAGAGTAAACACATTTTTGAAATGCCTCTGTTCTATATCACTAGTTTAAGTGGCTATACATAATTATCTGTTGTGGTATATATTTGAAAATATCCGTGATTATGTCATTGTCAATTGGCTTCCACATTGACGATAACACGGTCTTATCGTAAGTGGTTTTTCATTTCCCATGTTATCAGGGAAGTGTCTTTGTTTGAATTTATGCGCAACTCAATTTTAAAACAAATTAATCCGATATTGTTGCTATTGTATAAATAAAACAAAATCTATGTGTATCTACTACTATACATTAATATTAATAATTAACAAGATACTTTTATAACCATAATTAATAATAATATTAATATTCATTTATATTTTAATTCATTGTTTGAAAATTAGCTCCCTGAACCAACGGTTTTTCATGATACAGTACAGTCTCTACCATGTACTGAACCCAAGACTCATTAACGGGTTGTTGTCGGATTGAAAATCAAACAAATATATCATTATAATATCTACTCCTCATATATGGCATGTACACATATAAATCGTGATATCTATCGGGCACGACAAAATGGAAAACCACATCCTAATAACCTCCTCGAAAAAATCACTATCAAACGGTTACAGAGGTTTGGACAACTACTGAGGATAAATACCAAAAATTATCCAAATAAATCTTGGATTAACCAAGTTCTGGAAGTCATGTTACTTATCACTGAAGAAGATACATTTCGTACCTCTACAAATGGTATTTATGTTGTAATAGATCTGTACTTGTGATGTACCTCGCTCTATCACACTACAGTCTCGAATGTACAAATAACATTATAGCGGAGAGCCTATTCCATCCTACAGACAAGAAAGCTTGTGGAAGACGATTGGACACTATTCTTAAATCTTACAGATCTCTCTCAATTATCATTAAGTATTCTCAATATTAAATAATTGTGTCTAAGATTAAAGGATTTTATTATACTCGTTGTAAATTTGATTTGATGATATTCGTGTTGAGCTTGCTCCACATGTAGGTCAGCAGCCAAAATAGAAATTTTGCAGTGACCTGTACTCCGAGGTATGTGTACTCCATGACCCTCTAAAACATGTAGGTTCTGATTGGCACCATTCGTTCTAAAGAGTCTGTGCCAACTAAGGCCACGCCAGACCAAATATTTTCTCTTCAAAATAAAATATTTTAAAATTAAAACAATTATACGTAATAAAAAATTATTAATAATGTAATGACGTAAATCAACAATATCCTAATTAAAGTAATGTTCAATGAACGTTCTTCCTAGTGTATACATCGCGAAATTGCGAGAACACGGGGAAATGGGATCGGTGAAGAGAACGGATTTGTCCTGACTGAGAGGCAACCCCTGGTAGCTCAAATTGTAAGAGCGCCGCCACTGAGAGGCGGACGATCCGGGTTCGAATCCCGGCCAAGGCAAATCATTTCTCTTCTGTATACAAATTTAAAAATTAAAACAATTAATAAAAAATTATATAAAATATTTTATATTTTATTTGTTAACGGTGAGATCCATATCTTTTGATGCAGAATTAGCTATATCTAAAACCAACCAGGATCCCATATGTTCCTTAGTTCAATAAAGAGTGCGAAGAAATCATGATTTTTTTATTACTATATTAAGAAATTTCGCTCTGGTGTGGGTACAAGCAAGTTTACAAACATTATAAGCTTCTTTAGTACTTCCTTTCTTACACGCTCAAATCATGATCTTGATTATGTTACTGCTTAAACAAGATTCACTCAAAATAATCTAATTAGTAATTAGTTGTGTGAAAGCAGAATTATTTTTGGTGATGATTCGAAAATTATAATTGCGAACCGTCATTACGAAATAATTGAACTGATTGAAATCCAAATACAATAAGGGTACTGTGTACTGGTTCTTAGGGATATTCATGATGTATGACTAGACATACATATTCCCCTTCTATTAACATGCATACATTTAGCCATCTATTTTCATAAAACATACTATATGCAATACAGTCCCCATCGCATACATAAAACCATTGCAGATTTCTAAACAACAGCTGATCCTGGAAAAAGGTGCGCGTTGTGTGTATGGTATACATGCTCTTAAGGGTAGGAGGTTGCAGGATCCTGATTGATATTATATTTTACAAGGACTGGAAAAGGTTTGTTAATCATTAATTCAAGCCAGGCATCGGCTATTTCAACAGCTGAAGAAGAATTTGTAAAAAATAATATCAAAAACAATATCAAATTAAAAATGAAACTGAAAACTCAGTAACCATTTTATTGAACTTAAAATTCAATTTTTATTGAAATTAAATATAATATTTAGTTTTATTGAACTTAACATTCAAATGTATGGAGATTTACTTCATTATTATTATTTGCAAATGAGCTTTTTTTTTTTTATTTCACCATTCCATTTCATTTTTCCTTTTTTAGGATTGAATCCTTTTTTTATTTCACCATTCCATTTCATTTTTCCTTTTTTAGGATTGAATCCTTTTTTTTTTTTATTTCACCATTCCATTTCATTTTTCCTTTTTTAGGATTGAATCCTTTTTTTTTTATTTCACCATTCCATTTCATTTTTCCTTTTTTAGGATTGAATCCTTTTTTTTTTTTTTTTATTTCACCATTCCATTTCATTTTTTCTTTTTTAGGATTGAATCCTTTTTTTTTTTTTTTTTATTTCACCATTCCATTTCATTTTTCCTTTTTTAGGATTGAATCCTTTTTTTTTTTTTTTTATTTCACCATTCCATTTCCTTTTTCCTTTTTTATGATTGAATCCTTTTTTTTTTTTGTTTTTATTTCACCATTCCATTTCATTTTTCCTTTTTTAGGATTGAATCCTTTTTTTTTTTTTTTTTAATATTCTGTTTTTTTTAGTCCGCCCTAATGTTTATTTCTGAACCTGCACTGTTCGTATAACAATGTTGGGTCCAAAATCATTCTTAAGATCTTTCTTTCATTTTTCTGATTGTTTTCTAAATTTCTCTTCCTGTTAAAAATGAGTTCTTGTTTAATGACTGTCAAAACGTTTTAGTTTTGAATGCTTGGGCATTTTTTTTTGTTATAAATGTTAATTTTAATTATAAAATTAATAACATGTTTGAAAACTATTTTTTTAATAAAAGGTTTTCGAGTTGGTTGTAGAGAACTATTTAAAGAATCTTATACATCATTTTCATTTTGTCACTTATCTAACTTTCAACTTGTCACTTATGAATTTTAATCTCCAGATTACCTTATGCTAGATATCCTCTTGTGTAATTCCTGCTAGTTACAGATATTTTTTTAATTAGACAATCTATTTCATTTTGCCTGTTATGGATTGAATCCTTTTTTCACGAATTAGAATATTTGTTAAGTAGTCTGCCTGAGTTCATCCTTTCAATGTGTCCATTTAATCGTAATCTACGTCCCCTTCTATGGCTGTGTATATCAGAGTAATTTGTTTCTGAGCCGGCCATTTATGAAAGTGGTTTGTTATGATTTTTTGTTTGTTTTTTTTATTTCTGTCTCTGTTCAAAATTAGTGTAGAGACATTCTGATTTATAATTACTTTATTGTTATTCTATGTTATTCTAATTATTACATAATATATTACTCCCCACGTTACTTTACCGTTAATGTTTTATGGGTGTGGGAACGTATCGAAACAGAGAGTTGACTGAAGAGAATTATTTAAAAATCATTATATAAATCTATTGTTCATCTTGTTTATCATAAACCTAAAAAACTCTCAATGAAAGTATTGATATTATATTTACTGTTATTCGTTTTTTGTTTTTTTTTAATCTCTATTTTTAATTTGTTCAAAAGCGTACATTGATATCAGCAATTCATTACTTGAATTAAAAAGAATATCATTTTATAGATAGTGTTTTCCTGACAAACTGGTATCAGATCCTTCAATATTTTAATTTCAAGAATCTAATTAATTGAAGATGTTACGTCAGGTAGATATTGGTTGTTTGTGCCTTCAAGAATTCTAGTATAAAGCTGCCGATAGTGGACCACCGAATCAGTTTCAGTCATGACTTCAGTTAGGACAGTGTGTGGTATCCTCTTCGTTGCCGTCTTCGGCACCAACGCCCTCATCCTCCAAGATGATCCTCTGGTAGACAAGGTGAAGAATATAGTTGCCAATCTTGACGACTACGTGTCCAGCAATGGTGTCGAAGAACTCGACCTCCCTAATGTCGGATCATCTCCTCCCGTTCAGCTTAAGAACGGTTGGTTCGGAGTCTTCTCCACCATCTACGTCCAAGACGCTACCGGGATCAACGAGACGAAACAGGATGACGGGTCGATCCTCTACAATTTCGACATCAAGGTCGGCCTCTCCGATCTCGTCGTTCACTACGACTTCGACTTCTCCCTGATCTTCAAGGAGAGTGGTAACTTTAGTCTTGCCATCCAGAAGAACTCCGTGGAGGTCTCTGGTTACGCTGTCGTCCAGAGTGATAGTACTTGCCAAGCTACACTCAGCAATGTCAAGATACTCACCCTTGGAGACTACAAGCTGACCATGTCCCCTGACAACATCCCTGGAATCCACATAATTTCTCAGGCTATATTAAATTTGATATCTCCCCTATTACTTCCTTCTTTGAACAAGTCAGTTCAGACGGCTCTTGCTGGCGCTGGAGTCCAAGAAGTGTTTTCTACAGTTGCCTGTCCTGAGTTAGTCTAATATCATTATTATTTTATTATTTAATTTTTGTACATATCGATAAATAAATTTGTGATACATCTATTTTTTTATTTTTTTATGAATTGATATTTAGAATTTAAAACCATTACTAAGGTATGCCATATACATTAGCAACTAAGTACATAGAAATTATGAAGAATAGAAAAAAATCAAATCACTGTTCTCAAGCCACAAAATCAGTCATTGCCTGGGGTTATTATTATTTTTTAAACTTTGTAAATTTTTAAATTAAGGTTTGGGGTTCAAATTCCGCTGTGGCAGATAATTTTTTTTAATTTGTTTAAAGTAACGGATGGACCTTGTAGGATCTACATACCGTCCTGGGGCTTCTATAATGTAGGTATCCAAATTAAGGGAAAATCTCGCGTTTCAGCGTGATCTCAGAAGAAGGATCGTTGCCTAGATACAGCGTACTTCAGGCAGATACCGATTGTCACCATTCGCTCCAACGAATTTATGCCTACTCGTGTATGAATATATATTTTAGTTTTTCCAATGAAGAGACCATATCAAGCTGCAGAATTAACTACATCTAAAACCATGGGACTTCCCAGAACCCTTTCTGTTCCTTAGTTCAATAATGAGTACAAAGAGGTCATGATTTCTTGATTGCTATAATATCAAATGATTCCTATATTAATGAATTTCGTTCTGGTTTGGGCACAAACAAGTTTATAAAATGCTCTTAGCAATTCCTTTCCTACACTCTCGACTCTTAATCTTGGTTCTGATATTACATAATCAATTTTCACTCAAAATAATCAAAGTGTAGTAATTAGTTGTGTGAAAGCAGTATTATTTTTGGTAATGACCACACAATTGCAGTTACAAACCACCAATCTGAAAAAATTTCTATTATTTTTAATAGTATAAATTTATTTATTTCTATGTCCCGGAAAGAAGTATGGGTTTGTACACTGCTTCAAGCAGGAGGGAATATTTTTCGAAGTTCATCGCTCCAGGCTGAGAGGACACGACTTAATAATGACAGAAATGTGTTAGTTACTCATTCAACCTGAAAGGCATCGGATATTTGAACAGCTGAAAAAGAATTTTCAGTATTTTATTATTCCCCCTGTATACATCGCAAAAATTGCGAGAACACGGGGATATAGGATCGGTGAAGAGAACGGATTTTTCTGACTAGGATACGACCCCTGGTAGCTCAGTGGTTTAGATCAATGGACCGGAGATGCAGACGACCCGATTCGAATCCCGGCCAGGGCAAATCTTTTTTCTTAAAAAAAGAAAGATTTGAAAAAGAATTTTGCTGAAAAATTTAAAAGTAAAAGTGATAAATCAATAACCATTCATATAAATTTTAATAATAGATAAATATTAATGAGATTTAACTAAATACACTTTATTATTATTAGAGAATGAGACCTTTATGAATGGCCATGTTTATCTTTCTTTGTGCCCATACTTCTTTCATTCTTTTGCTGTGGGCTTCATTTCTTACTTTAGAGCATTTTGTTCTAGTTTTCTTTGATATATCCTTTTGGTCAACTTCCTCTTATGAATTTTCTATCTGCACACTTCCGGGTTTCGGATATCAATTGGCGTAATTCTTCCCAGTTTCAGATCTTTTTTTATTTCACCAATCGATTTCATTGTGCCTTTTTTGGATTTACTCTTTTTTTTTCTTCTTTTTTTCCAGAAGTTCGAGTATTTTTTGAGTAAGTATTCCTCAGTTCGTCCTTTGAATGTGTCCATATAATCTGCGTTAACTAATATCACTGTGTATATCGCAGTATTATTTGGTTTTGTACCAGTACTGTACATCTAAAATTAAAAAAAATTAAGGTCCAAAATTTTCATTATGATCTTTCGTTCTTTTTTTTTTTATTTCTGTCCCTGTTAAAAATTGGTATATCTGGTCCATAGAGCCATTCTGATTTATTACATATATATTGTATATTACTTTATTATTAATATATCGTTATGATTATTAAATTGTATATTATTATATCATATATTACTGCCAACTTTGCTTTAACAGAGAGTTGATTGCAGATAATTATTTAAAGTGGATTAGATAGATCTATTGTTCATCTTGTTTATCATAATCCTAACAAGCTCTCAATGAAAGTATTTATACTATATTTACTGGTTCCCAAAATTCTCAGAAAAATTGTTAATGCACCATGGTATATTTCGAATCACACCATACACAACGACATGAACATTCCCACAATAAAATCATATATTCTTAACAAATACATGACATTCCACTCATCGACACAATATCACCCAAACCCACTCGTTCTTCCGCTTTCCTACTCCCTGTTACCTAGACTTGATAGGAAAACATTAAAAAGACATTGACCAAGAGACCTACTCACCTATTGATATTTTTACTCCATCATCATATAGAAGATCATGTAGCAAAGCAAAGTGAAAAAACACTAGGATCAAATTTGCTGAATGCACAATTGCGCAGGAGCAAATGAAAATTGAATAATAAATAAATAATATTTACTGGTTTTTATTTAGCTTTATTATCCGTATTTTTAATTTGGTCAAAAAACGTACTGTTATGTATCGTACCGGGCGGCATTATGAAAATAAACATGTTTTTGTACAATGAGCAGAGAGGACTAGAAGCTGACCACGTCCCCTGACAACATCCCTGGAATTCAAATAGTTTCTCATGACATTTTAGATTTGATATATCCCCTTTTACTAAGTTCTTTGAACAAGTCAGTTGAGACGGGGCTTTCGGGAGCTGGAGTCCAAGAAATATTTTCTACAATCGCCTGCTCTGAGTTAGTTTAATATCAGTATTATTTAAGTTTTGTTTATACTCGTATCAGTAAATATATTTGAGATACAGCTATTTTTTTCTTTTTATTGTGAACTAGCTGTCCCGTCCTTTGTGTTCTGCCCTAATTTCCTAAAACAAAGGGGTTCCATATTTTCTCCAACCATTACAATGGCAAGTTCATCGATTGTTGGTGTATTGAACATCTCGCATGTTCTCATATAGGAAATTCATCTGCTCTGATTACAACTTTATGATTACCAGATCGCATAAGATACAGTTCAGCTTTACACAATGTATTCAATTGATTGTTCAATAAAACAATGTATTCAACTAAATTTGTAACTGTCCTGCAATAGACCTCCTGATTAAACTGGTATTTTTTATTAAGGGGTCAAGAAAAATGGGATTTTGTTTACTTTCCCTCGTCATTTTTCTTCATAAGAACCTTATGGATATGGAATAAAAATATGAAAAAAAAATTAGCCGAATTGGTCTAGCCGTTCTCGAGTTTTGCGCTTAGCGACATTTGGCGATTCAATTTTATTTACCATGGCTAAGGAATTACATATACTTTAGAGACAATATACATAGAAATAATGAAGAATATAAAAACATCAATTTACAATTCTCAAGTCACAAAATCAGTCTCTTCTCTGATGTTATTAATCTTTATTTTTAAACTTTGTGTTTTATCACCCAATCTGTCTCAACGTTATCAACTGGGAAAGGGATGATTAATAAAAAAAAATTAAAATAAAAATAAATTTTATTTTAACTGGACTGCGCCGGAGTGCGATGTTGTGACAATCCAAGGTGATACATGGCACGCTTGTTGCACCAAATACATAATTAAAATTATACAACTGTAATTTCTAACACTTTGTTTTTTGTATATTGTTGAACTTCCGTTAAAATAAAAAAAAAAAACACTTCATAAATGAAAGAAAGAAAATTTTATACTAAAGAAAAATTAAAACTATAAATTAAAACTATAAACATTTTATTCATTTGAAAAGAAACTATAAACATTTTAGACTGATCTAATTTTATTTTATTTTATTTTATGCGCATAAAACCGTAATACAATTCGTACGAACCCAGGCAGATGTAGCTTCCGTATGAAATCAGTCTTCAAGCTTCCGTATCTGAATTGCAAAATTCATTATTGCTCGTCTGAGCGATGAAAAAGGTGCTCGGCTGAGCGATGAAAAAGTGCTCGTCTGAGCGATGAAAAAGTGCTCGTCTGAGCGATGAAAAAGTGCTCGTCTGAGCGATGAAAAGGTACTGAGCCGGCCGGCTGTTAGCACTGAACTGGTCATAGCCCCAGAGTTGTAACAGGACGGTTCACATGTTGTTGACGATAAACATGGACTCTAATCCTCCATTCTTCCTTCCTATTACTGTTGTTATTACCTTATTATTATTATTATTATTAAATTAAAAGACCTTTCACTAAATACATATAAATGTAACCTTATATAAAACAAACATAAATGTAAACATTAAGCAAAATTTTAATGTGACCTAATTAAAAAAAATAATGCGATTCGGTCCCGAACATCCCGCCCACCAAAATTTCCATGAGATTTTATGAAAATTTGAACCTTCATGGCTATCCATCAGCTTCAGAGTTAAGAAGCGGAATTAAGTTGACAACGGGACGCTGGAATTCCCGATTAATTGTTTTAATGGTGACTACTCTGACTACGTCATCAGCACCTTTGTGTAAGGCTCTTATACGTGCCGTTGGCCAGGAAAGGGGCGAAGCTGTTTTATCATGAATTAAAACCAAGTCACCAATTTGCGGTGAATACGTAGCTTGTTTTGTCCATTTGATTCTTTGCTGCAATGTGTTCAAATAATCATGACGCCATTTCGTCCAAAAATGTTGCGTACGTTGCTGAATCAGCTGCCATCTGCTGAGACGATTTTCAGCCGCATTCGTCCAGTCATGAGTGGGACGAGACGTTAAACAGTCGCCTATTAAAAAATGACCTGGAGTTAGGTATTGGAAATCTTCTGGCTCAGATGATAACGGATATAGTGGGCGCGAGTTCAATATGGCTTCAATCTGGACTGCAATTGTGTAAAATTCCTCGAAGGTGTATGGAGTAGAAGATAAAATTCTTGTTAGATGGTGTTTTACTGATTTAACCCCTGCCTCCCATATGCATCCAAAGTGGGGAGCTGCAGGGGGGTTAAAGTGCCATGTTATTTCTTTCTCTACCAAGTGATTTACTATGGTATGTTGATTAGCAGGTACTCCAAACCATTTTGAAATTTCCTTCATCTCCCGAGCTGCTCCTACGAAGTTGGTTCCACAATCGGAATAGATGTTAATAGGTTTGCCTCGTCTGGCTATAAACCGATCCAGTGAAGCTAAGAATGCATCAGTGGTAAGACTTGAAACTATCTCCAGATGTAAGGCTTTGGTTGCTAAGCATATAAATAAGCATATGTATCCTTTGGTGGTAGGGGAATTCCTTCTTGACGAAAATTTCAACTGGAAGGGACCGGCATAATCCACTCCAACATTTAGAAAAGCTCTTCCACTGGTGAACCGAGCAGGCGGCAAATCTCCCATCAAGGGGGGCGAGGGTTTCGCCTTTAATTTAAAACACTTGAGGCATTTGAATATACGGAACTTTATTAAACGTCTGGAGGAAAGAATCCAGTATTTTTGACGTAAAGCGGATTGGATCATCTGTAAACCCCCATGAAGTGTAATACGGTGGTAATGATCAACCAAAATGTTAGATAAGTGACATTTTTGGGGTAGTAAAACAGGATGTTTGCTGTCGTAGTGTAGATCAGAATGACGAAGTCGGCCACCCACCCTCAATAGTCCATGGCCATCGAGGAAAGGTGAGAGTCGTGCTAATTCCTTCTCATGGCATAGCAGAGCTGGCTCAGCGAAACGTTTGGGAAAATATTGTTGCTGGGTCCATTTAATAATGGTGACCTCGGCAAAGTGAATTTCGGGAACTGTAAAGGGTCCTATCGTTTTGATGTTGGATGTTTTTATGTTATTAATAAATCGAAAGAGATAAGCGACTACTCTTAATAATTTACTGAATGAAGAAAACCTCTCTAACCAGATACACCAACAATAAGTGCTTGCTTGAAAGTTTGATGTCAGAAGGATGTTCTTTTCAAGTTTAATTTCAGGGAGTACAACATTTGTATCAATATTGGCTGGTTTAGGCCACTCGGTTGTCGGTTGAAGTAGCCATTTAGGACCCGCCCACCATAGTGGGTATTTCAAAAAATTAGAAGGGGTCATGCCTCTGGAGGCACCATCAGCAGGATTATCAGATGAATCCACATGAAACCAATATGTCCGCTCGGTTTTCTCTAATATTTGTAGAATTCTATTTGCGACATAGATGTTAAGCTTATGGGTTAAAGTATTCAACCACCCTAACACTATAGTCGAATCCGTGAACATGTAAATGTCGTCAACATTCAAGCGCCTTAAAAATTCTTTTATGGAGTCATACAGTAGCGCTAAAAGGTGAGCTCCACACAGATCGAGTCGAGGAATCGTAATGGTTTTAATGGGAGTGAGTTTTGTTTTGGCTTTAAGCAAAGAAACATGAACGTCTCCATTTGTATGTTCGACCCTAAGAAAAAGCATAGCAGCATAACCTCGTTGTGAAGCATCACAAAAGCCTATTAATTGGGTGTTGATAGCTGTTTTTAGTTTGAGACTTCTTGGTATTTGAATGCTTGATATTGATCTTAATTCTTTAATAAAAGTTGACCACTTGTTGTTAATGTCTGTAGGTATAGGGTCATCCCACTTCAAACGATGTTTCTAAAGTTCCTGCATGATCACCTTGGCATAAAACACTACGGGGGAGAGATAACCTAAGGGGTCGTAAATTCTGGCTATTGTGGATAGTATGGAGCGCTTAGTGGTAACTGTTGGTAAATCATGGATATGATAAGAGAACATGTCGTTGGATGGGTCCCAGTGCATCCCCAAAATTTTAATTGAAAAGTCATCTTTGGGGTTCAACTTCACGGCCTGTTCACGATACTCTTCTGGGATCACGTTTAGAAGTGCTTGAGAGTTACTGGCCCACTTTCTGAGCTGAAATCCACCCTTTTCCAATATATCGATTAACTGTTTCTGAAGAATTAATGCTCCTTCTAGTGAATCCGATCCAGTGACGATATCATCAACATACATATCCTGCGACAAAGCTTGCACGGCTTCAGGAAAACACTTGCCTTCATCCATTGTTAACTGTTTGATGACACGTATGGCCAAGAATGGCGAAGCTGATATGCCATAGGTAACAGTCGTGAGCTCGAACTGTTTTAGCTCTTCGTGGGAAGCTGACCTCCAGAAAATATGTTGATAACAGCGATCATCTTTATGTAGTTCAATCTGCCGGTACATCTTGCAAATGTCAGCAGTGAAGGCAATCTCGTGGGTGCGAAAGTTTATTATTATATCTGCTATGTCCAACTGCAGTTTTGGCCCTGCGTAAAGAAAATCATTCAATGAACCAATTTTACAACGCATTGATGCATCGAAAACCACTCGAAGCCTAGCGGATGAGCTATCCCTTTTGACAACACCATGGTGTGGTATTATATACTTGGCTTGATCAGTGGTTGGCCTCATGTGTCCCAATTGTCGATATTCTTCCATAAAGAGTGAATATGAATTTTTTAAATCTGGATTTTTTGAAAATTTAGATTCCAAGGAGAAAAAACGTTTTAAAGCCTGTTGGTTGCCATCACGCAAATCAGGTGGTGTACCTTTAAAAGGTAACCGAACCCCATATCGTCCAGACGGTAATCTATAATGAGTTTGGTCAAAATGAGTTTCGCACGCGACATCCTCAGGATTCGATGGAATATTTGGAGAAGCGGGTTCTTCCAGTTCCCAAAATTTTTCGATTAAGTTGCCAATTGTTGATGTGGATAAAATATGCAACGAAGCTGTGTAGCTAGGTTCAACATTGTGAATTCGTCCTAAAACCACCCATCCGAATACGGTGTTCATTAACGTGGCTTCCTCACCTTCGATTCGTCGTACTCCATTCCGAAGAATTTTCCAAAACAAATCAGCTCCCAATAAAATGTCAATTTCTCGAGGCTCAAAGAAATTAGGATCCGCTAAAGCATATGATGCGATTTTCTGTTGGACCCTACGGGGTACTTGACTCGTTGGCAATTTACCAGTAATATTCGGCACAACAGTTGCTTGCGTGGATAATAAAGGACCGTGTCTGTTTCTTGGCTTTAATATGCAACGAGCTGTTCCTATTCCCTCCGTTAGATGTTGCCCCACTCCTGAAAGATTTCTTTTAACTTTCTCAATAGGGAGATGAAAAGCATTCGCACATGATTGGGTGATCAATGTACACTGTGACCCGGAATCTAGGAGGATGCGAATTGGTTTAAACATCGACTTATTATCCTGTAAATGCACGATAGCCGTACTTAGCAATATGTCATTGTTGTCTTGGCAAGCATGTGTCATTACTGAAGAACATGTTTCAGGTGGATTTTGATTGGCCACAGGTGTTACGGCATCATTTGCTTGGCTATTAAATTGGTTATTTCGGCTCGGGAAATGCAGCAGTGAATTGTGAGATTTTTGACAATATGCACAACATGTTTTGTTTTTACACTCTTGAGTTGAATGAGTCAAGGTGAGATGATAGCGACAACCTGGGTAATTCTTTATTGATTCAAACCGTTCTTTGGCCGTCATTGCCTTGAAACGAGGGCAGCTCGTTAAATAATGGTTTTGTTTGCATAAAAAACAAGTACGTAATGGTTTATTCTGTTGAGAATTTGGTTGCGTTGAAACGATAAATGAATGTCCTTTGGGCTTGCGGTTGGTATTTTCTTGAATTTTATTATCTTCGGATAGACATGAAGATAATTCCAGAACTTTACATTGCTGAGTCACAAACTTTGTAAGCTGGTCAAAGGTAGGGAACTCGACGTCAATATGTTTTTGTTCGAAAGCTCTTTTAGTTGATGCATCCAAACACCGCATGGCTAAGCTGAATAGAATAAATCCAGTTTCATCCGCCAGGTGTAGCTGCTGAAATTGTGTTATATTGTCCACCATGCAATCCAAGAAATGCCTTAAGGACGATAACGTCGGTGATCCAGTTATTGGCTTGAATGCTAATAACCGTTGAACATAAAGAGAGGCTAAAATGCGTTTATTATTGTATCGAGTAATAAGCCTTTCCCAAGCCAAGTCATAATTCAGCTCCTGAATTGGGAGATTTTTAATAAGATTTAGAGCATCATCTCTTAGAGTCGAATTCAGGTAATGAAATTTTTCAATTTTATCTAAACCGTCATCCTTGTGAACTAGAACTTCATAGGTATCGCGGTAGTGAGGCCAATCAATGGGATTTCCATTGAAAATTGGGAGATTAATTTTGGGCAAACGCCCTCGTGGATTTCTGGAGTCATTTAATGAGGCAGTTGCATTTACCGATTGGTCTGCCGAACCACTTCGTGTTGTTTTGGCATCTTCCTCGGTTAGACGTTTGTACAACATTTTACATTCATAATAGTAACGGTCGGAATTTTCCTTTCTTGCTTTCTCGTTTTCATCGGGATATTCTTTTTCACGACCTCCTTGAAAATACTTTTGTGTAATTTCTTCTTGGGTTTGATCCATTTGTAGCCTAAGGGAAGTTAAATCATCATACATGGCGTAAAAAAGTGGTTTGTGTGAAGCATCGGTGGCAACCCGTCTTCCTTGGTCTGTCACTCCCTTGATTCTGGCTTGAAGCGTTGATAACTTCGACTTTAAATACTTCAAATGTTTTTCAATATCTTTCTCAGTAGCCATGTTGAAGAAGAAAAGAGAAGGAAAAAGATTTAAAAAAAATTATTATTGGAAGGTTCAATTCGAAAAAATTCTCACGTTAATAAGAAGGTAAAATTATGATCAGAGAATACTGTGAATGAACAGAATGTTCGAGCCCACGCGAACTAGAATTTTGTTGTTGAAAATATTACAATCATTACCTAATAAAAAAGAAAAATATTAAATAAATAACTTATAATATAACCTTTTTGTCACACCACCGCAATCCGACCTCGGAGGACCAAATGTTTTATCACCCAATCTGTCTCAACGTTATCAACTGGGAAAGGGATGATTAATAAAAAAAAATTAAAATAAAAATAAATTTTATTTTAACTGGACTGCGCCGGAGTGCGATGTTGTGACAATCCAAGGTGATACATGGCACGCTTGTTGCACCAAATACATAATTAAAATTATACAACTGTAATTTCTAACACTTTGTTTTTTGTATATTGTTGAACTTCCGTTAAAATAAAAAAAAAAACACTTCATAAATGAAAGAAAGAAAATTTTATACTAAAGAAAAATTAAAACTATAAATTAAAACTATAAACATTTTATTCATTTGAAAAGAAACTATAAACATTTTAGACTGATCTAATTTTATTTTATTTTATTTTATGCGCATAAAACCGTAATACAATTCGTACGAACCCAGGCAGATGTAGCTTCCGTATGAAATCAGTCTTCAAGCTTCCGTATCTGAATTGCAAAATTCATTATTGCTCGTCTGAGCGATGAAAAAGGTGCTCGGCTGAGCGATGAAGAAGGTGCTCGTCTGAGCGATGAAAAAGTGCTCGTCTGAGCGATGAAAAAGTGCTCGTCTGAGCGATGAAAAGGTACTGAGCCGGCCGGCTGTTAGCACTGAACTGGTCATAGCCTCAGAGTTGTAACAGGACGGTTCACATGTTGTTGACGATAAACATGGACTCTAATCCTCCATTCTTCCTTCCTATTACTGTTGTTATTACCTTATTATTATTATTATTATTAAATTAAAAGACCTTTCACTAAATACATATAAATGTAACCTTATATAAAACAAACATAAATGTAAACATTAAGCAAAATTTTAATGTGACCTAATTAAAAAAAATAATGCGATTCGGTCCCGAACACTTTGAAAATTTTTAAATAAAGGTTTAGTGTTCGGATTACGCTGTGGCAGATAAATTATTTAATCTCTCAAGCAGCCACTGATGGATTTGTGGGATTTACAGACCCTACTGCGGCTCACGCAGCTCCTATAAAGTGGGTATTCTGGAGTGGAGGGGAAACTTGGCGGTTGAGCAAAGTATTTCTTAGACAAAGTACCTCCCTGGATAACCGTTGTCCTAGAAATAGTACAGTCTCTATCATGTACTGAACCAATACCCCTCTTGAACTTTATTAGATTGAGAACGCATGGTAAAATGTTCTCATTCATCTAGATCTGTCTAACTTTTATTTATTATTTATTTAATTTGACCAAGTTACACTTCCATATGCGTTCTTCACTCCAAGACCTGATTTTCCTGTTTGCCTTCAGGTACTCTAGTCTAATTTTCTTTGTTATTCTATTTTAAAGGCTCAGTCCCTTATCAACTGTGGATACGTTATGTTAGGTTTAGTCCTATGGCTAATAAATATTAAATTATACTTAATATTTTTTTACCTAATACTTCTTAAATACATAACTATCTTCAATAGAAATAATATATTTTCAGGAGTAATCTTCTGTTTTTTAGTAATGATGAACATGAATACAAAAAGATATTATGTATGAATAAGAATGATAATTCATATTATTAACTTTGTTTGTACGGAGTTCGATTGATCTATTTCAGTTATCTCCACAAGAGGTTTTGGTAGATAGCTTGCAATATCATCATGTGGTTATTGTAAGATAGTTACCGGGACGGGTTTCAGTTGCCAATATGTCCGTGTTTCTTGCATTTCCTGCGATCCTCCTCGCTTCCTCTCTGGTCATCTCTCTTCCTCTGGAGGATGATCCTCTGGTCGACCTCATCAAAAAACTAATCTACGAGGCGGATCAGTACCTAGCCGAAGAGCACATGGATCACCTCAACCTCCCCGACATCGGATCCCATCATTGGTTGGACCCCATAAAATTAAGAAACGGTCTGCTTGGTAACTTCTCAACC
Source organism: Troilus luridus (assembly GCA_964056705.1). Classification (NCBI taxonomy): domain Eukaryota; kingdom Metazoa; phylum Arthropoda; class Insecta; order Hemiptera; family Pentatomidae; genus Troilus; species Troilus luridus. The sequence goes on along the minus strand of OZ057416.1, from coordinate 100,831,894 downwards.
ATTCAACTTAGGGGAACACCCAACGCCACGAATCAGGACAATCCAGACGGCTCCATGACCTTCCACGTTGATCTTCCTCTAGGTCTGGACCATCTTGGACTATTCTACGTCTTCAGAATAGATATCTTGGATATAGACTCCTGGGCAGGGAATTTCTCCGTATGGACCGGAAGCAACTCGGCGGACGTGAATCTTACCTTCCGTACGGGTGGGGCAGCAAAATGCTTTGCTGAAATTAACAGTTTTGTAATAAAAGAGTTCGGGAAACTGCAAATAAATATTCTTCCCTTGGATCTACCCGAGATAGCTTCCATTGGAGAACACTTGCTGGATTTCATCGCCGTTCCTTTGTTACCTATTACAAATTTAATAGTGAAGGAAGTCATAGCAACTGATTTCTTCAAGCATAAGTTTTCCAAAATAGTTTGTTCGAAGGTTCCTTCATATTTTATGTATTATGCTAATGGAAAACATTAATTATTAAGTACCAATAACCTACCTTCATTAAATTTGATTACATTTGACTATCGAGGTGTACTTTCAAGTTATATTCAGCATTGTTATTAATTATCTTTTATTTTTACTTATTAATCGCTGTGTGCTTATATTTTTAAAATTATATTTTTTTTAAACCCAAAATGGACTTTTTTTGTTGCTGAACTCACGATCCTACAGGTTTATTTGTTTCTGTATACTATCTAAAGCTTAATATTTTAACTGTTTAGGCAAAACTTAATTATAATATAATGTTACAACCTTGAATAATAAAGGATCTATTGAATGTCTTATAAGCTGGACTTTGATGTATGTATAAGCATAATATTGTGTAATGTTTATCTTTCAAAATGTTGTTATCGATTCCTATGTAGTTTATGTAGAGTTTACATAAATGAGGTAGAAAAATTAAAATATGTTTTTCATTAATAATGGCCTTTATATCCACCTACTTAATATTTGGTAATTATTTAACATTTCATTCGTTCCCCTTTTAATATTTTTATAGAAGATATCAAGAGTTTTAGTGTGGAAAATTGAATGTAATTATGGGTAATCAGTAAATTTCGGTAATCATTTATTCGAGAAATAAACATTTGAACAAACATTTCTTATATTTACATAGATATTTCCTATAATTACATTTTCTTGTCCATACTAATGCTCATGATAACTGTATTTTTGAAAGATACTATAAAGGAACCGAATGAAAATTTAAAACTTGTGACTCTACTCGAAACGACTACATTTAAATAATTACCCAATGTTTATTTAAAGAAATAAATTTGTATTAATACAATATGAAACGAGAAATTTTATTTTAACTTAAATGGCAAACCATTAAACGTGCATGTTGGTTTGATACAGCTGATAACGTGTGATCTTTAACTACTTTCTCCTTTCAAAAAAAAAAAAATCATATATTGATATTAAAACTTTCAACCCAAAAAACGAAATAGGTAAACGGGACAATTTATGAAATATTCACTTCTTTAGGTTAATAATGTTATGGCAACCATTAACTGGGGGATAAATCTGGCAGTTGAGGGTAATATCGCATGAATTAAATCCCTTTACAAGCGTTGTGGTAGAAACAGTATAGTCTCTATAATGTGCTGAATCATAGTTTGTAGTGGTACAATTTTTTTGTAAATATGATCTTCTATTTGTTTTAAACAGTTTGCTACAACATCTCCTGCTACACCAAATATTTCTTTTGCCACAATTTAAAATCACATTTTTTTACATAAAATTCCAGAAATAAATCCCATTAGCATTCGAGGTTTAGTTTTAAAATGAAGTGAGAGTTATTTAATTACTCAAAATTAAATATTAAGATAAGTAAATAGATGACTAAACAAATAGTTACCATACGACTTGTTAAAAATATTTTTATTTTTGAATTTTTTAGATTGCTTGTTATCAATTGAACTATTAAACTCTCCTGAGTTACGCCCAGATAATGTATAATTACTATCATTAGTAATTAATAAAATTGTAATACTAGTTTGATATCAATTATAAACTAATTGTCATAAATTATTTGTTTTTCTGTATGTTCGAATATTATTTGACCTTCTGTATGAGGTAGAAAATGGTCCGGGTATAGGGTGGAACTGTATATTTGGAAGCCGACGTTTCGACCCTATTTGAATTTTGCTTGGTATACAATATATATAGTCTATTACAATATCCCCGAATAAGACCTGCAATCTAGGTCGAATTGTCGGCTTATAAATAAACAGTTCGTCCTATATAAGGAAATTTTTCCTGCTAAAAATTATTAGAAGCTAAATTGCTCCAAAATATCCAGACACGCCAAACTCCTTTTATATTACTTTGTTAACTGATTTTATATTAAAATTCATTATTATTTAGAATATGGGAAGGGAAGAATATTTTGAAACTTCTATTTAAACTTTTATTTTCAAAAATATTTTTTTATTTGACTTTAAAAATTTACCGGTGTTTCTTATATTATTTTACTTCTCTTTACAACTTTGTAAAGGGTTTATTTTATGCATCATTCGGAAACTTACCCTTATATATATTAAAATATTAACAACCTTTATTTGTCTTCTATATATAAATAAATAAGATAATAAATACATTTTCTGTAAAACGAGATGACAAGTAATATTTCTATAGAATGATCAGAATTGGAATATTATCGCTAATGACATTTAACATTTCATCTTTATCTAGCTTTGTTTGTTTCATTGATTGTAATAGAATAAATATATAAGGTGAAATGAAACCTTGTCATTCTTATATTAAAATCAACTGTGGTTTAAATATTTATACATAGGAATACAAACATGTATTTTAAAATCGTTCATTTATATTATTTGGCTATTAAATAATTAAAAAATAAAATAAAATAAAGATAAATTTTAAGAACAATTGAGCTGTTATTTATAAAAGTGGTGTAAGTCCATTGTTTCATATTTGGGATAGCTCTTTATTTTTGCGTATGTATTACTTTAAAATGTGTTGTTTTCACTTAGCACTTTACAGCAAAGAATGATTTTGAAAACCTATACACATACTAAATTTAATAGGAAATAATAATCATTAAATTCATTTAAAATAATAAAAGATTTTAAAAAAATCCGAATGGAGTTATACCACTTTCAAAAGTAACAGCTCAATTATTGATATACAATTTAGAACGGCCTCCTTAATAAGAATACTTAAGCGTATTTTAAATACAATTTTTTAGACAGTCTATTTTGGAGATAATTCTGCTAATCCGATGAATAAGTGGTTAAGTCGAATTTTCTTCAAAAAGAGTTAACTGTAAGGATGTCAGGCATTGGCTAGAAATGGATTTATTTTCCTTTATTATAACTCCATCTCTAGACAATACCCAACTCAACCACTTATTCACCGGGGCTGTTGAATTAATACTCAGAATTGTTACTTTTTAAAGATGGATTGAATTGGTCAAGATGTGTAGTCAAAGATAACACAAAATAAGCTAAACTTATTTTAATGCGCCAACGTTTCGGCCTTAGATGTAGGCAATCTTCAGGGGAGTAGTGGGTGCCGAGTCTGAGATGACGAGTCAAATTATCAGTTGAACTCATCTTAGGCCGAAACGTTGGCACATTAAAATAAGTTTTGCTTATTTTGTGCCATCTTTCACTGCACATCTTGACCAATTCCATCCATTATTAGAATGATCCAGTCAACTATTCTCCACTTAAATATTACTTTTTAACATTACTACAGACAATTTTTGAAAATATTTGTTGAAATTCCGGCTTTTCTACAAGATTCTCAAGACCGACGTTTATCCTAGGCAGATAATGTGGAGACATGACATCTAGCAGATATTTCTTGACTTGCTTCAGCAGCGATATCTGCCTCGGCTTCATGTTCACTTCAAAATCCTTCATCTCTATGAACTTGCATTCCTCCAAGACTGCCTTGCACGTTCCATCGGGCTTCAAGAGTACGTTCCCTCTGACTTCGTAAGAGTTCGTATGAGAGGCGAGTTGTATCTTTCCACCTAGAGGGAACATTAGGTTCTCTATCTCTAGAGAGAAGTCGTAATGTATCTGGACGGGATTGAGGCCAAGTATGACTTGGAAGGAGTACAAAGTAGCTCCGTCTATGACCGTCATATTTATGTAAGGTATCTCTTTGACTTCGGCTGACGAGAAGTTTCCTACCTTGGTGTTGAAGACTCTGAGTTCGTGAATCGTACCAATATCTTTGAATTCTGGCAGTCCAAGTTCTGAGAGTCCGTTTTGCGCCATGTAGTTGTTGGTTTCGCTGACTGCATTCTTCACTTGCGCGTATAGCTTATTATCGCTTAACACACCAACGAGAACGGAACACAAAACACATAGAACCGAATGGCGCAACATTTTCGACAGTTGCTCGAACTAGACTGAAGAAGCCTATCTCTTCCTTTCTTGTCATGTTGACCCGATGATTCACGTTGCACAATTATTATGAGATAAACTCTCGGTTCAAGGCTCAGCTAGATTTCTATTCCTCGAATAAACAAACCAAATATTGCGCCAGAATGTTAAATAATATGAGTATTTCCCAAACCCATTTATATTCTTCCACTTTATAAATTAGCATTAGAACAATGAAATGATACGAAAGACTTTATGAATATTTAAAGGGAAAAAAATGTTTTAAAAAATGTAGGATTTTCAATCAATAATTCTCCAGCTTAGAATCACAAAACGTGTAAAATATGTCTAATATTTAAAAAACCTGTACCACTACCGTTGTTAGGTTAGGTGATTAGTCCGAGATCACGTTCAACCGCCAAGTATTTCCCCAGTTAAAGGTACCGACTTTATAAAGCCTAAGTGAGCTCTAGGTAGGTCTCAGCGTCTCCTAGGATCCAATACCAGCCACTAACAGATTAAAGAAAAGGATAACGAATTTATACGAAAAAAGGGAGAGGAATTTGAACCCATGGCAACTCAGGACTCAACCACTGAGCCACTCCGCCCCTTGTAAACGTACGGATGACTTTGTGTAAATTCAATGAAGAAAAAAGGTTTTTAGCAATGAAGGATTTTCGATTAGTAATTCTTCCGTTTGAAATATTTCTAATATTTCAGTAATGTGTAAAAAAAAACACCAAAAAAATCCGTGAACGGGTCTTGGGTTGAGTACATGGTAGAGACTATACTGTTTCATGGACAACGGTTCTTGTCCTCTGTCACGCTCGACCACCAGATTTTCCCCCTCATTTTGGGTTCCCTATTTTTATAATATTTTATAGAGAATGGGTGGGCCCCAGGAGGGTTCTAGATCCTATATGATCCATCTCCCGTTAACAGATTAAATAAATTACCTGCCACAGCCGGGTTTGAACTCGTGCCTTTCGGCATAGCAACCCAACCATCTACCACTTTTCTCTCCCGCAGTACCTACTATTTAAAAAATAAAATATTGATTTACTAATTTAAAAAAGTTAATATTTTTAAATCTAAAATTTCATTTTACTATTTATATAGACATTGAAATAGGTCCACATTCGTCAAAATAGAGCGTCCGTTGAAAATCGAAGGATTTTTTGTTAGCGAGGAGTTAGTTGACTGGAAGATCTGAGTAAGGAAGGAAATAGTTGGGGGTGCAGTCAAATTAAACACTAAATAACTGGGTACTTATTTTATTTTGTGCCGACGTTTCGACCCACTTTGTGGGCCATCTTCAGGGCTAATGGAAGCTGAGGCTAGACTAGAAAAGTTAAAGTTAACTAGTCTATAGTTAAATGGTATTATACTAGTCTATAATTGGTACCCACTGATTTAGTGTTTAATTAGATTGCACCCCCAACTATTTCCTTCCTTACTTAGAAAGATTTTTTGATTTCAATATTTCTACAGAGGCCCAAATGCAGTTCCAACCTAGTGAAAATGGATCTAGATTCATGAATACGGAATAATCAGTACTGTTGAAATGTTAAAATAGAAAATTTTCGCGATTTAAATATTTCTAAAATCGTCGAAATGATCAATACTAGGCAAAATGGGTCGAGATTTTTCAAGATAAATGTCCAAGCTGAAAATAAAAAATGTTTCATGATTTCAATGTTTGCCAATAGGCCATAAATTGAAATGAAGCTTATGTCAGGAATTTCTTTTTTTTTCTTTTAAGCATTGTCACTAAGTGCATTAATTTCTTCGCCGTTGAACAGAGAAAAGGGAGTCCAAAAGAATAAATTTCAATATGCTTTTTAATTAATAAACGTACAGCTAAATATTATCATATGTTTCTCTTGGCAGAATTTTAGACTTATTTATTTAATTTTAGAAATTTTCTTTTCTATGCCTCAATCGTAGTGATCGGATAAAGGAACGAAATAGCGAAGGATGGGTGTGCCGGATATCAAAAGCGTTACGGTAAATGGTGCTATGAACCTGCGAGCCGCCATTGAGGCTGAAGAAAGGGCCAGGAGACTGTGGAACGACAAGTGGGGTTGGATTACCAACGAGTACGAGTGAGTCTGTTTTTATTATTATTTTTTTATTTAAATGGTATAAATTAATACATATGTATGGTTTTTCCAATTTTCAATTAATAATAAGAAAAGGCTTAGCGAACTGCACTGTTATAAGACCGGAGGTCCTACATACTGCAGAATAACTACCTATAAGTAAGAAAGGCCTAAGTTATGACTAAGAAAGTTAGATAGATTGGATATCAAAGGAAGGCATAACAGTGAGCTGTGCACTTATGTTCCCAAAATATCGGATGTTATGAGAAAAAGCAGAATAGCATTTTATGGCCACCTGTTAAGAACGAAGCCATTAGACAGACGAACCGGACTTTTAGGTATTTTAAAGAAAAGACGACCCAACCTGCCTGGATTTACAGGAGATGGAGATTACCTATTATGATGTTCTGGAAAGCATCCGTCTCAGGATGAAACTGGATACTCATGTGGGTTTTCAAGAAAACCAAAACTGAAGACGGGAAAGAAGTGTATGGAAGAAAGAAGAGCCGGTGCTACTGGCGACGAATGAGGAGGGAATATCCAGAAGAAATACAAAAACGACTGTTGGAATGAAGCGGTCCTTAGTCGGCTAGTGCGAAGAAAAAAGGCCTAGCAAACACGAAGGCTCGATAGCGATATCATCAATTTTTGGTTTCGCCAAATTACCCTTCACAAATTCCGCGTTATGTAATCGCCTAAATTCTCCAGTCTCATTCCTTTTAGGACCGAATATTCTACGCAGCACCTTATTTTATAATACCTTAAGACGCTGTTCATGTTTTAGCTTTAGCGTCCACGTTTCACATCTGCAAAGAAGGGTTGAAAGTTTTTATTTTCCTATTATTAAAAAAAAACCGAAATAAAAGTGTTATTACACTGTTCTGCACGAAAATCCTCCTTCAAACCAAAACATGATTTCTTACTGTTATCAGATGTGGTGAACACGAATTTGAAGTCAGATTTTGTCTATCACGCACAGTTTCCTGAGAAATTCTAGTTTTTTATCCAAAAAGCTGAGTTTTTTGTGGATCTGACGAATTTTTTTTCGGCATCAAAACATAGTGAAAAAAATTCAAAAGCCCGATGATTTTGAGCGCAATGAAGTATATTTGAACGAAAAAAATTTGATGGGAATATTACAAGTGGTTAAAGAAATATGGCTAAAAGTGTTTTTTCAGTTTTTCAAGGACCTCACTTTTGAAGCAAAGTTAAATACTACTGAGAAAAAGGCTTGGATTGCTTTTCGAGAGGTATGTGCTAAGTTTTTGGAAAACAAAAAATCTAGAGACTACCGAAAAATAGTCCAAGAACTGCTTACTTCATATAAAACATTGGGATGCAATATGTCCTTAAAAATACATTTCCTGCATAGTCACCTAGACTTTTTCGCCCCAAATTTGGGTGCAGTTTTGGACAAACATGGAGAACGATTCCACCAAGACATATCCAGAATGGAAAAAAGATATTCTGACAAATGGAATGAGAAGATGCTGGCGGATTACTCCTGGACACTGCAGCGGGAGACAGAGGAGGAAGAGTACAAAAGAAAAAAAACTACTCATTGACGATGTGTGTATATTTTTTGAGTTGTGTCATATCTAGTATTATACCTGATAGCATGCAGGATTCAGTTAATTATATTTTATTGTTGAAAAAGAAAAAAAATCTGTTATAATGAAGACAATAATTTTCAAATACAATTTTTCATTTTTTCCAAGTTTCACCTATTTTCTCTCAAAATCAGAGGGTGATAGAATTTTTCTGAGTTCGGATTCGGACTCAGAACACCTGAAAATATGAGAAACAGGCAAAATTGTTCAAGGGAGGGGAGACAAGTTTTTTTTTGCAGAACAGTGTTATTATTGATCCCGTCATCCACTGACTTCGGTTGTCGTCCAATTTGGGGTCAGTATCTTATTTGTTGCTTCCATTTTTTTCTTGATTGCTTTAATGTTCATAACTGCCCGTAGGAGTGATGACCCTCCCCTGTGTACTTCCAGTATCTCAAGTGGCGGACCGGAGGTTTGTTCCAGTTACAGTGAGCTTTGGGGGAAATATAGATACTTTTTTGTCTTCTGAATGCGAACAGACATAATCCATGGATCTATAACGATTTGACGTTGTCCTTGGTGAATCAATCCCAATGGGACTGGTTATTGAATTATAGCCTGCCTCTGCTCAGTGGACCATGCAACAAGAATTGATTTGAATGAAAAACATTTTACCCTTATTGGATTAAAAAAATGTATTTCAACATTTCTCCACATTTTGTAGTCTTTATATGTGTATGTGTGACCCTCAATGTGTGAAAAATTTACGTTTGTTGCAAACCAGTTTTTTTGCAGTTCTATGGAATGCAGCAATGAGGCCAACTGTGCTAACTGTTAAGAGTGTGTACGAAGGTTGTGTTTAGGAGCTATCCAGGATTGGTTTATTTCTTATTTGATTGTTTTAAAGAAGAATCATATTTCTACTACTATCACCTGTTGTCATAGATTCGATATAGCTGTCAAAAAAATAGGATTCTCCTTTTTCTCATCACATTTAATATGTTTTTAGTATCTTGATATATTTCAACATTACTTCATAATTCTCACCTCTTCCCCTTTGTTTTGTGGTACCAATGTTTTCCTCGAAATTGGTCATTCTTTATTTATTTTTATTTAGTTGCTTTTACTTTATCGGATTTATATTTAATGTGCAAACTCAATTTTATAGAGAAAACTGTTTTAGATACAAAAAAAAATTGTAGTTATTTATTTTATTCTCTTTATTTTTAGTTTTTATATTTATATATACTATTTTTATTTTTTATAATTTTTTGTTAATTGTTTTAATTTTTAAATATTTTCATTTTGAAGAAAAAAGATTTTCCCCGGCCGGGATTCGAACCCGGGTCCTCTGTCTTTCCGTGACAGGACTCTACCAATTGAGCTACGGGAGTCGCTTCCTAGTCTGGACAAATCTAGGAATCGGACTAGAAAGCGACTCCGGTAGCTCATTTGGTAGAATGCAGTCACGGAGAGACGGACGACCCGGGTTCGACTCCCGGCCGGGGCAAATATTTTATTTACTTTGTTTACTTTCTTCGATAGGAAGATAAACGAGGAGTTGGCGCAATTAAAGAAAGCAAGGAAGTGCTCTGAAAAATCCATTGAAGACGTTGACAAACGAACTATGATTCCTTTTCCTGAAACAGAAGGGCATGAGGCAAGACAATTCTAATAAAAAATACTTTTTTTTTTTTTTTTTATTTAATTCAATGATATTTACAACTATAATGGTATTATATCAAGTAAATGTGCAAAAATGTAGAATGTGACATGAAAACACTTGTGGAGAAACTACCCATCGATAGCACTCCAATAAAGTTCTATAGTAGATGATCTCGAGGCCATCTTCTTTTCAGGCGCCTCGGAGGGTTATCAGGAATAGTATGGGAAGCAAGTTGAGAGACTAGCGGATTCAAGTGCGTATGGAGCTTGTTATGGAAGGATAGGTATCTAGTTTGGGCCAAATCAGTAACATATGGGATATTAAGATCATGATGGATGAGTTTGTTTGTGACATAATAAGGAGCATTGAGGATTTTACGAAGGATTTTGGATTGCAAGGATTGGATACGAGATGAATTGGATGGTCAATAAGTAATACTAATTATTAATATTTAAATACATTTTAAATTTATTGGAATAAATATATATTAATTATAAGCTTTAGGGAATCTGAAGGTAGGATGCCGATACAACCATCACCTGATACAAACCACTCCAGATATAATATTATTCAAAACCCAAACCGTTAGAACACTCTTAACGTAATCCTCTCATCAACGCCTCGGATTACACCTCAGACGTTTACAAATCAGATCAGTGTTTCTTAAAGGTGTATGAACTCGTTTGTTACCCTAAAACCCTTAAGCATTACAAGCTATAAGATATAGCTAAGATATAACTCTCACCTTTCAGCGGCTTTGTCTTTTTTGAGGCTCAATATTGGAATCAAATCTTATTCTCTGAGACTATAACATGTCCGTTTTTCAAAGCAGCTACGTAAAATTAATATTTCGCTAGTATATAATTTTTTTTTTTTTTTTTATTTTTTTTTTATTATTTAATTCAATGATATTTACAACTATAATGGTATTATATCAAGTAAATGTGCAAAAATGTAGAATATGACATGAAAACACTTGTGGAGAAACTACCCATCGATAGCACTCCAGTATATAATTTAAAATTGCTTATCATAAATAAATCAAAGTATTAATTTATTTTATTTATTGTTGTAGGAGAGAATAAGTTCGAAAAAGTGGATAAGTTTAAGTACTTACGGTCAAGGTTATCTGGAAAAAACGAAATTCAATAAAGACGCGATTAAAGGGCTGAAAATGCTTCTTATTGTTTGGTGTTGACATTGCTAAGCTCGCGTCTTTTGTCCGGAAATCTAAAAATCCAAGTTTATAAAGCCAGCATCATTCCAATTCTTCTTTATGGGTGTGAAATATTAGCCGTTGATTCTAAAAGCAGAACAACGTTTTAAGTTTTCTAAATTAGGGTATTGCTTAGATTATTCGGTCCGATACTGGATGAGACCACTGGAGAGTTTCGGAGATTACACAACGCGGAATTGCGAGGCATACACTTGATTAATATTTTTTAAGTGATAGCCTCACGAAGGCTAAGATGATATTGTATAGTTGCTGGACTTAGTAATGAGCGTATTACTAAATAGTGAATAAACGCTGAGCCGGCTGGGAAGCGTTTGAGGAGTTGACTGTAGCTGGGTTGCTTTGAGTTAGGAGTGATCTGGCGGATTTGGGTTTGGTTCGTGATCCGTCCCTTCGGGTTCGCTTAGCCTTGTTATCGTTACTGTTTTTTTTTTTTGTTTTTTTTTGTTGGCTAAAGACTTCCTTTGAAGTCCTATACAGCCCGTATTCATATACTTGACACTACCCTAGTTAATTTAACTTTTAAAAATCAATATCGCATTATTTATGTTATTACCATTATTTGGAAAGTGGATTTAATTTAAATTTGAGCAAGGCTAAGAGGATGCTGATAAGCAGAACTCAGCAACCTACCTGACAGTTGATAATAAATAGGCAGGCATATTCAACATGTAGATTAATTTGTACACCTTGAAGCAGCTATTAATTCAAAACGGAGCCAGACAGTTGAATACTTTCCAGATTGATAAAAAAAAATGACATTCTTCTATACAAGAATGTATTCACATACAGCAGCACATAAAGATAAGACTGGCCAAATGCTACATAATAGACTAAAGAGAATAATGAACTGCTCTCTAAGATTTGTGCTTGGTCTCCCACCTCTATGATGAGTTAAAGTGGCTCTTCCCTCCCTTCCGAAGACAATAGATCCTCTGTTCATTCTTGTACCAATCCATTCACTCGCAACACCCTTCATATATCTACAGTCTCCTCCAAATCAAATCCTCAGTTCAACACCATAAAACAAGATCCCGCCTTTCTGATCTCAATATACGTTCACACAGAACTAAAGCATTCGAACGTTCCTTCCTCGCCCGCTCCACCACAGTGTGAAACTCAATCCCTCCTTTCATCTGCCATTCTTAGAATAACTCATTGTGTTATTTAGTTCTTTTAATTTTGCTTTTTGAAAAGCTGTACATTTATGTAAAGAAATTATTGCATGCTAGCTCATGCATCTAACAAAAGATATGGATTTATCTGTTCTCTTTAATTGCTTAATATCCTGTCAAGATCTGTACTGTTTATTTACTTACTATTATTTTTGTTTATATATTTCTTTTTAAATTCTTTTCTGCCATTTTTACATGCTTTATGATGTGTAACATTTAGCCTTCTGGCCAAAAAATTTTATGTTTTTTTTCCTGTTCATATCTGTTATTCTAAAGGGGCTTAGTCCCAGAATAAAGTTACTTTTCTATTCTATTATATTCTATTCTATTCTAATGCCTGTTTTGCTGAAAGGTGGAGAGGCTTTGATACAGATAACTTACTAATCTGTAAGAAGACATTCGAGGGTCAACAACCTGAGCCAGTGGTCATGCTGAAATCAGTACAATTATTTAGAAATATGGCAAACAAAATGAAAATAGCTGAGATGATGGCTTAAATTAGATAGAGCCTTTCCGTTGAGTTTAAGTGGGCCTTCCCTTCTATTCGTAGACTCTATTTCCTAAGTTCTTACTTAAATCAAACCATCAACTCTCACCATCCATCTTATGTCTATGGTCTCCTACAATTTAAATCCTCTATCCAATTCCAGGGCACATGATCTCGCCCTTCCGATCTTTATATCCGTTCCCATAGAACCAAAACTTTCGAGCGTTCCTTTCTTGTCCGTTCTATCTCCCTTTGGAACTCACTCCCACTCGATATCAGTCATGCGTCCCCTTTAACCTCATTTAAATCCAAACTTTTCCTACATCTTCTAAATTCCCAAACAGATGCTCTATAATCAATAAATAATTTATAGATATATTCAACTTAATCGAATGACGAATTAATATAAATATTTCTGACTCATAATGATATCATTTTTTGTATGATTAGATGATATTATTTATTCACTTATTTTTCTATAATCGTATTTCTTTGTATTGTAAATTTGTCTGTTTTTTTTAAAAGTTTTTTGTTGTATTACATTTTCTAATTCTCTACCAAAACATACGTATTAGTTATTTACTTTCAGGATATTATGTAAATATTGTTTTATTCTAATAATGTAGGCCTTTGGCCAGATTTATATTTATTTAATTTTTTGCATTTCTGTTATTCTAATTGGACCTGGTCCCACAATAAAATTATTTTTCTATTCTATTCAATTCTATTAAGCAGTTAACTAATATCAAAATATAAATTTGTAACGGACAGGGCACATCGAAAAGAAACAGGCTAAGTCTTAGTAACAGGAAATCAAAGCCTGGACCTAGAGTTCACTACCGACCCTCTCCATGCAATAAATAATATTGTTGTCATTGATATCATAGAACTTGAGAATTATTTGGTATATTTTTTATTTTTATGGAAACCTATAGTTTCCTTTTATCAATAGTATTTGGGAGCGGAGTGAGTGAACTGTAGGTCCCGGGTTTGGAAGAGAAATTATTTCTTCTGTTAACATCCGTGAATCGACATGTTAAGATATGCTGAACCTTCTGGGGCTCACCTAGACCCTATAAAATAGTGTGGCTAACTTTTTTTTGCCCTCAACAGTATGGTTTTCTGGCTTCAAAACCTGAGTTCCAAATCGAGGCATATTCATCTCCTGGCCTGACTCTAATACCAAAGAAACTTTCTCCAGCTATGTTATACAAGTTACTCGACGAGAAAATGGCAGAGAAGAATGAGCAGTAAGTTTATTATTAGCTCTTATATTTTATTTTAATTAATAAACATATTACATATTATAAACATAGAATAAACTGAAATCCTATAATTCCATGGTATATTCGTTTTAATATAAGATTAATGAATGGTGTTTAAACAATCCTTGCGTTGTGCACAAGTAATGAATTCCTTAATGATTTAAATAATGTTTGTTTAGTTAAATTAATTATTTTACGTCTGAAAAATATTTTGTCAGTTGCTTAAAATCGACCGTGATAAGTAACCGATGCTTTTTCTTCTTCTTTTTTATTTATTTTCCTATTGACCACTTTGGATAAAGCAACAACATTATTTCTTTCCTTTCCCCTGATGAGTGTTATCTGTCTCCAATATCCCTCCAGGATTCGAGTGCCTGTTCGGGTGCCAGTTAACAAACGGGGGACGACTAGAAAGAAATGTATAGGTTTATTGAATTATTATACATTATAAGACGGATATACAAGAGATAAAAGAGAGATTCTTATGAACTAATTAGATAACTTGGCTATTGACTATCACAACTTATTGACTATGGACTACATCTAACGTAGACACTGCTCTCTTTCATGCTACAAGCTATCTATTAAATTTCTGCTCTCTACTCTCCAACCTCCTATCTTCTCTCTCTCCCAATCTTAGAGCTAGTATCTATATATGTAAAAGAATAAGGCAGCTCAAGGAAGTTACATTGCTGAAAACACGGAAGATATTTCATAACTTAGCTGCTAGAAGCCCTCAAGTATAGACAATAACCCAGTCTGTTTCGGAAAACCCACGCAGATTAATTATGAGAAATAACTCCACATGTTTAAGAAATTTAACATGTAACCTAATTATAAATCCTAAATCGATGAGTCCTGCTTCTCCAAAAGGAAATATAATGTGGGTAGGATATACCCGCAGCAATCGGAGCCGTATATAGAGAAACTAGGGAGTGTTTCAAATATTCTGTCCCAAGTAGAACAGCTGAAATGCTGACTTCTTGCATTAAAGCTGCAATACGACCTAGGACAACAATATATTCTGATTTCTGTAAGGCTTATAAGGGGATAAAGCAAATTGAAGGCATGAGGCATAAACATTAAGTTGTCAACCATTCAAAGATTTTCGTTGACTTAAACTCAGGTGCTCATACAGAGGGTGGTATCACTTTAGGCTTCAGTCAAACGAAGATACAAAGTGGAACAGGTAGAAATATGTTGGATTCATATTTATGCGAATTCATATGGAGGAGAAGGTACGAGAAAGAATGTTTGTTTACTAAGATTTTAGAAAGCATTGCTTATTTTTATCTACCAATTTTTGTTTTGAGGTTATTTATAAATATACACATGGTTTGTTATGACTATTTTATTTAATAGCATAAATAACAAATATCTAAAAAACAATATACGTTTTCCGAAACAGACCCGAATAACCTTAGGTCATCAACTCAATCCAACTATCGAGTAACCTTGTGTGTCACTGGACATGTTTCCTCCGATCCTCTCCCCGAACTTCTATGGTATTTCTTCATCCTGAAACTTTTCCAGATTTTTCACCCTTAAATTCACTTCTTTCTAAGTTGTGAGATTTTGCAATGTTAAATTTTGTAAATCCTTCCTTACTTCTTTAATGTTCGTTAAGGTGCTGTTGTTTTTTTATTTTTTCCGAATATTTGTTTGGTCAATCTATGCTAGTTCATTCTTTATAGACCTCTGAGGAATGTCAGTATCCTCAATCATAGATTCTTTCCATTTTATGGTTGATTTTTCTGTTTCTTTGTAGTTTTCCTCCGTCTTCTGTTAACACATGAACTACACCAATGATTTTTCTTTAATTTTTTCTTTCCATTAGGAATGGGTAAGTACTGGATTTTCCTGTATATGATATAAGTGATACTGATACTTTTACTTGATACTTTTGTAGTTGAATACAGATATCCAGACTCTTACTCTTCTAATACGCTACTCTGAAGCCTTTCTTGGAGCATCAATTTTTGTTATCATTTTTAAAGGAAAGAGAGTTATTCGCCGAACCTGCACAAGGCATCAAATGATTAAAATCACGTTTTTTATTGGTTAATTATTTTTGAAATCTATGAAATTGAACAATAAATAATAGATTTTAACCCTATCTCAAACTTTTGCTATTCACGTTCCAAGACACGTAGAATTTGGGTTGTAATACAAAATTTGTCTGTCCGCCGCCACAAGTAATATTCTTTAATTCGCTGTAGCTGTTGTTTTTTTTTACGCCTGATTTCAATCATTTATGTCAATTGCCTTTACTTTATGGTATAGATATATCCATTAATGGACCCATATTTGCCCGGACATAAGTCGAGGTTTTTTTTGCAATAGTTGCTCGTGAAAAATCATACATTAGGAGGCGATCTCGGAAAATGCCATTTCAACCACCCTTTACTGTTAACTAGTTTCATTGTTTATTTTCGTTTATACATATTTGATAAGTGACTATTAACAGATTATATTGATAATAAGTGAAAACTTGTTCACTATTATTTTTACTTATTTATTTATTAATACTAAGGGGAGATGGGGCGAAATTGATTTTTCACCGGTAATCAAATCAGGGGAGCTTAAATCAGTGGTTGATTATTGCATATTATTTATTTATTTATTATTAAAAGGACCGTGATTAGTAGTAGATATTAATTATTTTTAAATCCGTGAGACGATGTAATTTTATTGCCAAAATATGGGGATGGGTAAGGTTTTATCAATCTGATTGTATCAATCTGACCGTATCTGATACTTGTATCAATTGATACGAAAGTACCAGGTACATTTGGACTGTATCTGATACTTGTATCAACTACTTTTTAGTATCAGATACAAAGTATCAGATTGATACAACCTTACCCATCCCTATTAGGCTGATATAAACAATGGATGCAGGTTATAAGGTAGGTATATAAATAAATCATATGTAATATTAATCCTTTGACTTTGACATATTGTAATTAATAAAAGTAATAAATAGTAACAAATTCAAATTACTCCTTTTTTACAGCAAGATGTTTTGAAGACAGTACCGTACACGAAACTAAGAAAAAGCAAGGGGCTAGATTATTAATAAAATTGTTTGCGGAAAATTTTGTTTTTAAGTATTTTATTTACGAATAACCTTACCTTTAAAGAATTATGCCTAGTGAAAACAGTATTTTTTTCTCGAATATATATTATGATGTGAAAAATTCTTTCTTGTCAAACTTTATCTAGGTTGCTAAGGCAACGCTATAACACTTTTGGGCACCAAGGTCTAAATCCATTGAATCGACAGGACAAAGCATTGAAACGTTGTTAGCTGTTACCGATACTCGTGTTGATAACATACCTACTTATTTTTGAAACCCCCTAATTATAACTTAATGCCTAGTTATAATCTAATTGATGTTAAGTAATTGAAAAATCAGATCAGGCAGTTGGTTCTGGCTAGGAGCCATAAACTCTATGGTTTCAAATTTTATTGCAAAAATATAATAATTATACTCGGACGTTATATTGTGTTAAAAAGAGCTTCTATTAAAAATTATATTTATGAAAATTTTTTGGCGGTTCTAACAACCAATCAAATTTCACCCAATCATGTCAACATTTCACTGATATTTGCATTCAGTGCAATTATCAATCATTATGACAACACGTGTTGAGTTTGACAACATCATTCCAAATAAATTTCAAAATGGCACGTTTTGGCAATGGGAATGTTCAAAGTATAAATGCGCCAATCAAAGAAAAAAATCCTAGAAATACAACCTACAGTCACAAATATATTTGGGGAATATTTATGGAATTTTGCTGCGAACGAGAATATGAATGAACAGCAACGAATCTAATTTTAATAATTGTACTTTCACCAACTATACTTTTAATAAATAAAAAATATTACGTTGAATTGAGTTATAAATATTTTTGCCCAAAAATTTTCCGCCGAATATCCCTCGAACATTGACAAATGCCTCATAATTTTATGACAAATTTCTCATACCGACTAATAACAACGCCGCAATAGACAGCCATAATCAATTTTTTTTTATATTAAATTATATTTAGTTATAATTTATACCAAAAAAAAAAAAAAAAAGTACTACCTATACCACTAGAAGACATATGAAGACCAAAGGAACGAAGTGGACAGAAGAGAGAAAACTTGCTCATAGCCAGAAAATGAAGGAGTATTGGAAAAAAGAAGAAGTCTACAATTTTACCAAAGAGTAGATATGAGCCCCGTGGTCCTCGGAAGGCCCAAACGACAAAGAAAGGAACTAGCAGACATATGAAGAAGACACATGAAATCCTGGGTTCACTACTCGGTAGAGACTGTACTGTTTCTAGACAACGGTTGTGCAGTGAGGTTATTAACAAAGATATCGATATTATTCAATTAGACTTTAATTTACTAGCATTGACAACATTCAAAATTGTCTTAGTGAGTCTGCTCTCATCCACCCGACATTGGTGTCCGTAGAATTGTAGCCGCCTTTTTTAAATTTATATGTGATGTTTTCTGTATTTTCATAGAGTTCTTCAGTAGGTCTTTTGGTCCAGATTCCATCCCGGAGAACAGCTCCATAAATGTTTCTAAGAATTTTCCGTTCTTGTTTCTCGATGTCATGAATTTTTGTCATCCCTTTAATTACTGTAGTTTCTGCTGCACACAGGGCTTCAGGTAAAACAACTGTGTTGTAATGCCGTAATTTGGCATTACGAGATACTGCTTTTTTATCGTAGTGATTCCAGGTCAACTTGTATGCCTTCTGAAATTTGATCTTTCTTTCTGTGTTGGAAATCATGTTCAGTCCTGAGGGTTGGATGGTTTCTCCTAAGTACTTGAAGTGAAAGGCCTGTGATATTTTCCCATAGCGCGTTTGTAGTGTTGATTTTTCTGTTGATTTAGTATCCATATACTGTGTTTTTTCATAGGAAATTTCAAGTCCAGTTTTACGGGAGATTTCATGCAGGTTTTATATATATATATATGTGTGTGTGTGTGTGTGTGTGTGTTGGAATGTCATGTTTGAAATAATCCACTTCATCCTATTGAGGTATTTCGTTATCATGATGGATTGCTTGTTCCAAGGTGCAATGTCCTCGTTATCAAAAACATTAATTTTAATATTTTTTCAAGAGATTCATTATTAAATATAATACCGATTTCTTTGAACGAAGCCACTTTATGTCGAAAGAAAGTGAAAATTATAATGGAAAATTTATTAGAGTTGAATATATTTATATATACGAGGGCGGGTCAATAAGTCCGTGACTTTTTGAATGAAACACAGGTTTTTATATGAAAAGTTATTTTATTTTTCAATATAGTTTCCTTTGAGTTCTATACACTTAGTCCAACGTTTCTCTAATTTTGTTATCCCTTCCGAAAAATATGATTTGTCGAGGTCATCAAAATATTCATTTGTTCGTGAGATGACTTCGTCGTTGGAGTAAAATTTCTTTCCGCCGAGCTATTTCTTCAAGTTTGGGAACAAGAAATAGTCACTCGGGGCTAAATCTGTAGAATAGGGCGGATGAGGGAGCAATTCGTAAATTTTTACCATGGAAACTGCACATGTGTGCACCCTTGCATTGTCCTGGTGGAAAAGAACTTTTTTCTTGGCCAAATGCGGTCCTTTTTTTTTCAATTCCTTATTGAATTGACCCAATAAGTTAGTATAATATTCGCCATTGATTGTTTCCCCTTTTGAAGGTAGTCAATGTGGATTATACCGCGTGCATCCGAAAAACGGTCAATAGTGAGGAAACGCTGCCTGCACCCATCTTGCGGATAGGTTTCTCATACCCAAGTGATCATTCAAAATTGAAACAACAGCCTTGTGAGATGCCCATGGCTTCCACAATCTCTCTCACTTTCAATCTCCGATCGGCTAAAACCATATCGTGAATTTTTTCAATCGTTTCGGGTGTAGAGACCTCAACTGGGCATCCAGAACGTTCGGCATCTTCCGTGCTTGTACGGCCACATCGAAATTCAGTAAACCACTTCTATACCATGGAAATGGATGGTGCAGAGTCTCCATAATATTTATCAAGCTTAGCCTTGGTTTGAGTGATGGGTTTTTCCCCTAAAAAATAATGTTTAATGAGCACACGAAATTTACTTTTTGTCGTCATCTTCTCACAACGCGCGGTAGTCTGCTATCAACGGCTGCCAAACACAAATTAAATGACGCAGCTTGTTCAAATTTAGACAGGAGTCAACTGACAGTTGCCTGTTGACAGGAGCAGTGTTGCCATTTCAATTAAGAGGCGGGAAATTTAAAAAGTCACGGACTCATTGAACCGCCCTCTTACATTAGAATTATTCAAATGATTCAGTCCTTCTGTTTTTTTTGGACAATTCTGTATTTACAAAAATCTGATTCGGAATGAGGCATATTTTATAATTATTTTCTTTTGAATCAATCTTATATCGTTTCTGAGGTCAGAGTACCTTTTCTCAGCAATAACAGTGTCTTGGAAAGTGATTCGTTCGATAGATCTTGATGGGAAGAACCATATAGTTTGACCATGGATCAACGTATTTCACACCTGAAGATCAGACAACGATTGAACATGTGATAAAGCTAAAACTCAAAAGTTTCTCAAAGAAATGATAATAAAATATACGAAATAATGATTAAAACTTACCTAGTTAAATTATTAATTTTTTTAGAAGCGCCCAAGAAAGTAAATAAAGTTGTATTAGGACATCCATTCGTATATTGAGTTACGCCAGAGAATCCTGGACTATTACCTCCAAGCATCGAAGCCAACTCCAAGCAAAGGAGATAAAGTTCAAAAACAGGAGTAGCAGCATTGAGGTAAAACCAGTCGAAAATATTATAGAGGAAGACAGATGAAGAAGAAATAATAGAGACGTAATATAAAGTTTAAAAAAAAAACCTGTACTACTACAACCCTTGAACGGGTCTGGGGTTCAGTACATAGTAGAGACTGTACTGTTTCACTGACAACGGTTAATATAAAGTTAAAGTAATGAATAAATACGATAAATTGCCTTTTCGTCCTATAAGATGTAATCTATGAATATTTTTTGAAGATCGGAATATGAACGGTATGAAGTTTAAAGGTCTGAACGTAATATGTAGTAAAAATGTTTCTTTGGAGAACTGATATTATGAAATATTATACTAACATACAAACATATTGTTGGTAACATATTGTTGTTATTGTTGTTATATATAAGATCACATTAATACTGATAAGAGATAGCACCTCCAATAACAGTATGCCAGTCGTAAATACTTCAACTTACAATGCATTAAAAGTTACGTAATATTTGTACAGGTGCTCATAGTATATAAAAAAACGCACTATGTATTATGAATAAACAAGAACACACACCCATATATTATTATTATTATTAGCGTTTGGACCCTATGGGATCACGCAAAGCATACTTGACTTTGATACTTTTTCTAACGTTTCTTCTATCTTAACATGCTTTCCTTTTTCTCCGTTGATCCTCTTCCTTTCTTCCGTCCATTTTATCCCGTTCTCCTTGGGCTTCCCATTCTCTGACACTACTTCCCATTTGTTAACCCTTTGTCCGCCTCTCTCTCTATTTTCCAGATCTTACTTGGACTATCTCTGGACTTTTCGTCTAGACTCCCTGTAAGTATGTGAGGACTCGCTTGCCGATCCTGGTCACAAAAATACTCAAAGTACAAAGAAGAGATCGTGCTAAAGGCCAACTATTGTGTCGCATTGACTCGAGATTGGCTAGGGTCTGTAGGTTTGCAGCTAGCAGTTGCTAAGACTAAGGTCCTTCTTGTCAGTAGCAGGAAAAGAAGAGATAGTATCACCTTGAGAGTTGGTAGGGGGTGAGAATCGATGGCCGGCTCCGGTTCAAGGACCATATTCAGCGGGTTAGTGATAAAGCAGCTCAGGTGACCACCGCACTGTCACGTTTAATGCCCAACGCAGGCGAACCCATGGAACAACCGCAGGCTGCTGATATCCAGTGTGGTCCCATCCATCCTGCTCTACGCAGCTGCGACATGGAAGGATGCGCTGGACACTGCGGCTTATTGAAGACCGATGGTGTCGGGGTATATCGACAGTGTGCCCTAAGAGTGATCAGCGTGTTTCGTACAGTATCATACGAAGCTGCCTGCGTGGTCGCCAGCTACATTATATGTATATATTTATATATATCCTCTACAGCCTTTCCTGCTTCTCCCAATGAAATGAACTCGTATTTGTTGTCCATCTCAATTAGCACATCAAAATCTTCCTTCTCCGTCTTATCACTAACGCCATCTATCAACCCCGACAATTTTTATTTCTTAGACTTTTCACCTACCGACATTATTTCCTCCGTTCTTAAATCCCGCTCCAGTTCTACTGGCTTTGATGAGATACCCGCCAAACTACTCAAACTATGCCTCATCGATATCCTACCTGTCCTACTTTTCATATATAATTTTTCACTACAAAACGCAGTATTCCCGACTTCTTAGAAAAAAATTCCTAGTCCATCCTATAAATAAAACCTCAACGCCACTATCTCCCAAAGACTACCGGCCAATCTCCATACATTCCAACCTTTCCAAACCTCTCGAAAGAATAGTCCAGTTTCAAATTTAAAATTTTCTCGGACCAAGTGTCATGGCCGCAAGTGAAGTGTAACTTTAATTTCGTTCTGTGCTTGAGACAATATTTTCATATTATCAGTTCAAATAATGTCATCAAACTTTACAAAAACTAAGTTTACACACATTACTTTGTTTTATTAACAACATAAGTGAGGTGAGTGATAAAAATAAAAACTGTAGACATAAAATAATTTAGTGACTGCCTGGTAAAGGCAGCAACGTGGCCTTAATCCCATAGTAATAGACAGGACTAATACTACAATAGATAGCAATATCAAGGTCAAGGCTTGGCTCTCTACCTTCTCCGGTCTTCAATCGAACCCCGGTTACGTAAACTTTTTTTTTTTTTTTTTATTTATTATTATTATTTTTTTCTTCTTTTCTTCATTAAAATTTAATTAAATAAATATGTACATTATAATTAAGATAATTGAAGTTAACAAAGTTTATAATTGATAATTTTTTTTTTTTCATTTAATAAATTAATAATACAATGATGAGTGTGGACAATACGGGAAGTGATTTGTCGGAGGAAGAGACTCCGTTCTCCGAAATCAGTGAGACTGATTCTCAATATTTAAAAAGACGATCGCTTCAGAAACGACAAAGAAAATCTGCCCCTGGCTCAGCGGGCAACTCGCCTAACAAAAAAAAAAAACAAAGCGGCTATGTTAAAACCAGCAGCCACTCAGAATAATACATCTGAACCACCAAAAACCCGCAGTAAATCTACTGCAGTCAAACAACCTGTAGCATCAACCAGCAGCAACTCTGGTCCCAAAGTTAAACCTCCTAAGGACAATCAAGAAAGTCAAAAATACGATGACCCGGTACCTCCTCCTATATTTATCACCAAGATAACAGATTTTTATAATTTCGGAAGAGAAGAAGCGGAATTGATCGGGCAGCCAAATTTTACATGCTACTCCCGAGTAAATGACATCAAAATCAACACCAATAATAAAGAATCCTACAAAAAATTAATAAATCATTTAAATAGCAACAACTATGATTTTCACTGCTACCAGCTCAAAGAAGACAAATCATATAGGGTAGTTTTAAGAGGGCTTCACTCGACCACGCCTAAGGACGCTATCAAAAGAGATCTTGAAGAGATAGGTCACACCATCAGAAACATCTCTTCAGTGTTGCACCCAACTGAAAAATATCCCCTTCCGTTGTTTTTTGTCGATCTAGAACCGGCTAAAAATAACGTTGAAATATTTCAAGTTACTAGACTTGTCTACTCAACAGTAAAATTCGAGGAGCCCAGACAGAAAAACACTCTAGTGCAGTGTGCTAGATGCCAAAACTTAGGTCACACCAAGACCTATTGTCATCATCAAGCCAGATGCGTGAAGTGTGCTGGCTCACATCTAACGGAAGCATGCCAGAAATCCAGAAACGAGCCTGCGAAATGTGTTCTTTGCGGCCGGGACCACCCGGCGAACTACAAAGGTTGCTTGGTCTATAAAAGTTCATTACGACAGAGAACACACAAAATACAAGAGAGAAGACTAGAAAATAACATTCCTCAGCCACCAGAAGTTAGCAATTCCACTATCTTCCCGGAATTGCCAAAAGCACCGAACAATTTACAACAACCTATCACCACAGTTCTACCTCCGGAAAAGGAAAGCAGAACAATGAACCAGCACCAGCCTCAACGTCAGGCGCCTCAAACCTCCCAACATAAACCCCAGACTTCCTATAACAAGCCCAAAAACTCCCAACCTAAACCCCGAGATGCTCGACCCAATCCTAAAGTCCAAACTCCACGTCAGCAAATATCTCTCCACCCTCAAAACTTAAGAGTCAAACTTCCACCACAACATCCGAATCCTGTCCCTACCCTAGTTCAACACACGTTGAAAACAGAACCAGTACCTCAGGCTCAACCGGCAACCAACCCCCCTATTTATGTAAATTATCCACCCCAACCTCCAGATCTGTATCCTATCCAAATGCAAAACCCCAACGACATTAATTCAATCCTAACATCATTCCTGAAAGATCTTCAAGAAACCATAAAACCGCTGATCATCCTATTGACAAGAATCCTAACCGAATTCCCACTTAATCGTCCACAATGAGCATAAAACCCCTAGCTGTCCTATTGTGGAATGCTAATGGACTAAATAATCACCGTGACGAACTTGCCATATTTCTACATGATAAACAAATTGATATTGCTTTACTGACTGAAACACATTTCACACACCGCTCACTATTCTACATACGTGACTACATCACTTACAGATCAGACCACCCAGATAACACTTCACATGCCGGATCTTGTATTCTCATTCATAAAAATATATCCCATTCCCTGATTCCTTCCATTCCAACTGATGCTATCCAATCAACCTCTGTAAACATAACGACTAGTCAATTCCATTTCACACTTTCAGCTGTATACTGTGCTCCCGGTAGTTCCATTTCCCGTAACCTTTTAGATTCCTTATTCCTATCATTTGGACCGCGCTTCATTGCTGGAGGAGACTACAATTCTAAACACCAACGATGGGGTTGTCGAACATCCAACTCCCGTGGAAATATTCTATCTTCCCTCACATCCTCAAAGAGCTACTCTATCCTTGCCCCAAAAAATCCTACTTATTGGCCTACATCCCTCAAAAAACGTCCCGACATCCTTGACATATTTGTTACATCCCAAATTTCACCCGCACATGCCAACATTGAATCCTTGGACGACCTGTCATCAGATCATAGTCCAGTCAGTCCTCCTTTTCTTACACTCAAGTTTCGCTCCCAAGCCTTCCCCTCCCACACTGATTACAGGACGTGTCAACTGGGATGATTTTTGTTATGACTTGGAGGACAAACTGGACTTAAAAATTTCACTGAAGACAAAACAAGACATTGATACAGCCATAGAAAAACTTACAACCTCAATCAGAAGCAGTTTACATGATAACATCACAAATCGTACAATTATTAACTATCAACAGACTGATTTGCCACAGCATATTCGAATCTTATTAAGAGAAAAACGCAGAGCAAGATCGAAGTGGCATAGAACTCGATACCCAGCAGATAAAACTATCTATACAAAATTAACTAACAAACTAAAAGCAGAAATCAAGAAATTCAAAATTCAAAATTTAATTACCTGGACTGAAAATCTTACAACCACCGACAAAACATTATGGATGACCACTAAAAAACTCCTAAAGTTCAAAGAATTTAATCATCCACTCCTTACTGAATCAAATAACTGGACAAGATCTGACGGAGAAAAATCACAGTTATTCGGTCAATACCTTTCCAAAATCTTTCATCCACATCCTGATATCATTAACCCAACTCACATTAAACATATAAAAGAAGCGTTAGATGTTCCCCTCCAAATGCCCCTTCCACCCAAAGCATTCCATCCTACAGAAATATCCAACATTATACACAGATTACCTTCCCGCAAAGCTCCTGGGCACGACCTCATCACAATTCATATCTTAAAACACCTTCCTAGAAAAGCCATTTTATTCCTTACCTATATATATAATGCTGTACTCCGCTCCACATATTTTTCTGACCTCTGGAAACTATCCATTGTAAAAATGATACCCAAGCCTAAAAAAAAACCAGAATACCCTTCCTCTTATCGTCCTATCGCTCTTCTACCTTGCATGGGAAAAATCCTAGAAAAACTCATCCTCAAACGATTGTACCCCATCCTTGATGCAAATCACATAATTCCAGATCACCAGTTTGGATTCCGAGCATCCCACTCCACTATTCAGCAATGTCATCGTGTGGTGGATGTAGTCTCCTCTGCATTAGAACGTGGATCATATTGTTCGGGCGTCTTTCTTGACGTCGAACAGGCTTTCGACCGAGTCTGGCATCCGGGATTGCTCTATAAACTCCGTAAATTTCTACCGCCTACCTACTTTCTCGTCCTTCAATCCTATCTCACAAACAGAACTTTTCAAGTAAACCACAATAATGTCTATTCATCCCTCTTTTCCCAATCTGCTGGTGTTCCTCAAGGTAGTATCCTTGGCCCAATCCTTTATACAGTTTATACAGCTGACATCCCAACTCATCCTAATACTATCCTTACCACATATGCTGATGATACATGTGTATTATCAGTCAATACCAATCCAGTTATTGTATCCCAAAGCCTCCAATCCCATATCACTGATCTTGAAGAATGGTGCCAGAACTGGAGAATTAAAATAAATTCTCAAAAATCCCATCAAATCACTTTTACCTTACGTCGTAAACCAATGACTTCCTGCCCTTCGGTATCCTTTAATAATATCCCACTTGTGCCTGTAGAACAGATCCGATACTTAGGGTTGCATCTCGACAAACGATTAACCTGGAATCCTCATACAAGACTGAAAAGACAAGAAACCGCTCGACGTTTCAGGCTTCTTCAACACTTACTAGACAAACGCTCTAAGCTCCCAATCAATTACAAAAGACTCATCTACATGACCATCATACGACCTATTTGGACTTACGGAGTAGAGCTTTGGGGCTCCACTAAGCCATCGAATTCTTCTCGTATCCAATCCCTACAATCCAAAATCCTTCGTAAAATCCTCAACGCTCCTTATTTTGTTAAGATTATAGTCATCCATAACGACCTTAATGTCCCATTTGTTGCTGATCTGGCCCGATCCCGGTATCTATCCTTTCATAACAAACTTCATTTCCACTCAAACCCTCTAGTTTCAAACCTAGCTTCCTCTTCAATTTCCGATAATCCTCCGAGGCGTCTGAAAAGAAGATGGCCACGTGACCTTCTTAGTTGAACATGCGATTTGAGTACTACCAGTGGGTAGTTTCTCTACTTGTCATTATATCATGTCATTTTGTATCACTCAGCCAATTTACTTGTTATATTACTGTAATATAGTTGTAAATAGCAATAAATAAATAAAAAAAAAAAAAAAAATTTTTCTCGAACAGTCCAAACTCCTTGATCCGCTTCAACCAGGCATTCATCCTGGTTTTTCCACTCAATCTGCACTTACCAAAATCACTACTGACATACAAAAAGCCATGGACAACAAACAAACCCATGTCCCCCAAATATCTCGATGATCAATTAGCATCTCCTTACACATTCAACCCGGAAGCTTCTCGTATCATCCCTCATCTTCCCCCACTTTGACTACTGTAGTGTGGCATGCGGGGGCCTTTCGAAAATGCTGGAGGGGCGCTTAAAAAGAATAATGAATTGCGCTTTAAGATTTGTTCCTTGTACTCCGAGGCGATCCCGGATGTCACACCACTATGATGGGTTAAAGTGGCTCTTTCCTCCCATTCGTAAACAATATTTCCTTAGTGTTTTTCTATACCGATCCATTAACTCGCAACACCCTTCATATATCTATAGTCTCCTCCAAATCAAATCCTCTGTCCAGCACCACAAAACAAGATTAAGGCATTCGAGCGTTCCTTCCTCGCCCGTTCCACCACTGTGTGGAATTCAATCCCTCCTTTCATCTGCCATTCTTCTTCACTGGCTTCGTTTAAATCACTGCTTTTCCTGCCATCCCAAAAAGACGGTTTCCAGGCAGGTGAATCTTCCGCTTGAATAAATTAGTATTGGATAATCGACTCGTTACCTACGTGTTTTGTTTATTTTTCCAACAACAAAGAAGATACAGACTTTGTAAATATCTTATCGCATGCTTGCCATTCACTTATTTTAGTTAGCAATTTCGTTGTTATTCGTTATTCGTTGTAACTGTATTAATGTTAGTTTGTTAATATCAATCCCTTTATTTATTGTCGGATATCTTTAGTTAAAATCCTGTCAAGTTTCGTACTTTTTATTTATTCATATTTTTTTTTCTATTTCTGATTTTATAATGTTTTGTCAATCTTGATTACTTCATGATTTGTATTATTATGTATCCTTCTGGCCAGATGAATATTATGTTTATTTTATTTGTTCATTATTGTTATTCTAAATTGGTATTTGATTATTGGATAAGGAGTTGGTGCCAGAATAAAGTTTGTTTTCTATTCTATTCTATTCAACTATATATATAAATACATATACATACATATATATATATATATATATATATATATATATATATATATATATATATATATATATATATATATATATATATATATATACAGTCTCTACCATGGACTACTGTTATGCTGGTATGTGGATAGTCAGATATTGCGGTCAACCACTAGGTTTTTTCTCAATCAAGGGTACCTAGATATCACCAATACCATGGCGATGGTCCATATTTTATATTCCACAGGGAAAAATATTTATATTGTTAGAAAATTCCACTCAAATCCTATAATCTCTCATGAACGAGTAAGAACTAAATAATTGACAATGTGTTGAGAATTCAAACGTTATCAGCAAATAGTCTAAAGATAACACTTATCAGTTAACTAAAAGATTATCAGTTTGACCAAATATAAATATGTTTCGTCAGAGACGGTTGCTTTCCGATAATATAGTCTGAATAGTGAATAATGGTCACAAGGTGTTAAAGTTGGTAATCTAGTCAGTTGTCAGTGGTACAACGCTGAGTTTCTTGGCTGAGGATATCGGGTTGAAATCCGGTTTTGGCAAATAAACCCTTAAAAGCCTGGCGGTTGATAGGGGCAATTCTGCCTCCTGGATAACCGTCGTTCTCTAAACAGTATCCATGTACCGATCCTTTAGGAGTTTTAGTTGTACAGTTGTTTTTCTTTTTGAATATGTTCCATTTTTATGAATGATTAATTGATACGCCCTTTCAATTAAATTTTGAGATTGATCAGGCGAAGCAAGGTTTCATTTAGAACCCAACCTTCTCTGACCTAGCGTCACAATTTTATCGACTGATCGAAGTGCCTGGAAGATGCCGTAACACCATTATGTAAATGACTGAGAGAGAGCGAGGAGTGATGAAGAGGGAGAAGGGAGTGAAGAGGGAGGAGGGAGAGAGGGAGTAAAGGGATTTTTCTTTATATACATATAAAGGGCCGCGCTGAGGGTTGCGGTAAGGATTTACTCGGCATCAACAAACCTTCGGCCTATCTTCGAAATATATCTCTTCCATATTGACAGCTCCCTGTTCTACTTCGCTAATTCCTTCTCAAATTGTTTAATTCTTAATAATAGTTTATCTATTGAATTGAAAATTGATTTTGCACTCGCGTTTGGTAAAGGGTAAAGTTATGAGTTCGTGTCAGGAACATGCTCGAGACTGGCGCCCTGTGCACGTAGATCCTTCATTTTATCTTTTTGTTAAGTCAGTTTGGATAATTAGCGTTCGGGTAATTGACTCTACTGTGCCAATTTTTTTTTAAATGGACATTAGTTCTACAACTAATTAAACAGACTATCATTAACCGGTAGTCTGAAAATATCTTTATTCGCGTTTAGCGATTTTTGCTAGAGTTAAACTTGTGAGTTCGCGTGAGCAACATGCTTAAGACTGGCGAAACCTAGTGGACTGTAGATGAGGTATACGATTTTTTTAAACCAACTTTCGTTTAAAGGTAAGCATTTCATTGATATAAGAATAGTTATCTATCTATATAAATATCGAAAAATTCGTTTAATAGTCGTTGGTAATAATAATTTAATTATAACTGATTGAACATTCTGTTTACCCAAAAAGATTTTATTTGTAATGCTTAAATGTCTAGTTTTATTAAATCATAAAAAGTAAAAATGATCTCAAGTTGAACTTAATGACGATGGTAATAAAGTTAAATATTATCTATGTAAATACAAATACGATATATTAATAGTATAACTAAATACTAATTATTATTTAAATTAAATATTTGATATTTTGTATTCAGCTTCTGCAGTCCATTATATGTTTTGATTACAGGGTAAACTTCTGGGCTCGCGTCAGCAACATGCTCGAGACTGGAGAAGCCTAGAGGCCTTTGTATGAGCTATACGAATTGTTCCATTCGACTTTTGTTTAAAGGCTAGAATTCCATTCATGAGAATAGTAATATTTAACTAAAAGGTCATTCAATAGTTCTGCAATTCATAATCACAATAACTTAAAAATCAAAATCAAGTTGAACGTTTGCCCTAAAAGATTCTATTTAAGTTGTGATTTTAGATGGTCATTATTTGAATTGTTTAATTTTAGAATCACTGTACAGGACAATAGTGAGAACTTAATATGGTTATATATTTATGTAGAAATTAAAAAAAAAATGTATTTATTGATATTTATAGCTGTATACAGAATACATCAAGAAAATATAATGAAAGATAAATCATGTGTAGAGACACTACCCAGTGGTAGTACTCAAATAAAAAGTTCAACTTAAAAGGACACGAGGCCATCTTCTTTTCAGACGCCTCGGAGGATTATCAGGAATTGCTAAGGTTCCGAGGTTGGAAACTAGTGGGTTTGAGTGGAAGTGAAGTTTGTCATGAAAAGATTGATATCGGATTAGGACCAAATCAGCAACAAACGGGACATTAAGGTCATTATGGATTACTTTGTTCATAACAAAGTAAAGAGCATTGAGGATTTTAAGAAGGATTTTGGATTCTAAGGATTGAATACGAGAGGAATTCGAAGGGTAAGTGGAGCCCCAAAGCTCAATGTAGAAATATTATTAACAAAAACAAGTTTTAAACTTATATTGAGTTTATTTCTCAATGAAGTAGGGTCTGAGGTTCAGTACATGGTAGATACAATAGGCCCAGGGAGATCCTAGATCCCATAGGATACATCTCCAGCCTCTAGCAGATTAAATGAAATTCTGCCAGAGAGCGGGATTTGAACTCAGGACCTGCAGCATGGCAGGCCAGTGCTCCACCGCTGACCCACTCCGCTCCCTGAAGAATTTAACTATGAAATAATAAGTCAATGCTACCTCAATGCGTTCTTATTATTCTTGATAAATTATGGTAATTGAAAAAATATATAAATGAAATCAATAAATTTTGTATACAAAAAATAAATAGAAAAACATAAAAATTTAAGAATTCGGTATTAGATGAACTACCACAGCCAGGTTGGTATACTTACATGTATGTATATAATTATGATTATAGCGGCATGTTGTTATTAACAAGATAATATTGAGAGAGTAATCAACAATCCACGTTTATTGACAAACATATGTTATGGGGCTAGAATAAAAAAAAAAAAAATCAAAATCATATAATCGAAACACCTGATTTATTAGTAAATGTTTAAAATGCTTGGTTACTAAATTATTCTTTACATTATTAATTTAATATAAATGAAAATTATTTTTTTTAATATTAAATATTATTTCAATTGAATATTAATATTTATGTTTCTTGACAGTAAAGATTTAAACAGTATACAGATTTACACACATATGTGTACACATACAGATTTATACACATATGTGTATATCACTCATCAAACAGGTGTTAGCCACAGAAATTCCTATCCTTAGTTTTAGGATAGCACATATTCTCAGCTGTCTGATGAAGTAGTTATCAGTAAATTGAGTTCGCTGTTGAATTGTTGAACAAATAATTTAAATAGTTCTATAAATAGTATTATCACTTGTCAAATAGAAGTTTAAAAATCAGTTCTCCAGATAACATACTATGGATATGCGCTTTAAGTAAGTATCAACAATATTAAATTTAATTAGGAAATCTATAGAAAACATCATAACTAAAAGTCTCCTAATTTCTAAAATAAAATTATTCTCTAAAATTACCTAACGATATTTCGCCTATTCAGGCACTACATAATGTCAAAGAAAAAAGAAAAAGAAAGAACAATGACAAAGAAATAATAACATATGCTCCTATCTCAACATGCATTCAAAAAGGAGTTGCATTGGTGCGGGCCTTGGTGGCGTCTTGCTGCATTTTATGTTCCGGATATGCTTTTTAAGTTATATTTTATTCTCTTTCTGTCCAGACGATGCTTGAGTGGGCAAATATCGACTAATATTTTTGTTTCCAGTTTTTATTTTTGAAACTTAAAGCTTTTTGTTTGGAATTTTTCCATACATGTATTCATTTGTCTTTGAAGTCTCTTTTGAGATTTTGTTGTTTTATGTAAACTAAAATCAAGACAATTGTTTTTTATGCATCAAGAGATCGAAACCTGCTTTGGCGGATAAATCATTTATTCTGTGAATAGCCATGGATCGATCCTGTGGGTTCTTAAACCCTTTCGTGGCACACCCAGCCACAAGTAGATGCTCTTACTTTGGGTGCTCTTAAGGTATCAGCCAATAAACCTTTTCAGCTAGATATAAAGGTTGGAAGAAGTCATGGAGTTTCATAGGAATGAGGGTGGGGTTAGATAATCTGTCTATAGTGGTATTTTGACGAGGAGATGTATGTATAATTCAGAAATCCGTGAAATGATGTTAAAGAGTATAAATTTGTAAAATCGGGTGTCAGAGTCAAGATCACAAAAGATTCCAAAGCTTAAAAGTATGCTATTGATCCACTAATTTAGTTTTTCTTCGAGATCCCCAGAAACGTATACCAACATTTTGCAGTAAGAGTACAAGAGAGTGAATATGAAGGAAGTTTGTTTGTTCGTTCAACGTCACTTTATGCTGCTCTGGCTAATCGGACGATGCTACGTTGGGAGCTCTATATTTTGCCTATCCAGGTTTAATTAGGACAGGGATTTTTAACGAGTACCTGACATCGAACAGGCTCAGGACCCCCATCTAACGTCCTTTCCGAAGGACGGCGTAACTAAGGATTTTTCACTCCCTTTATAAAAAATCCTAAGGTCACCTGCCGGGCTACGAACCCGCAATCTTGAGCTTAGTAGTTTGTTACGCTAACCACTAGACCACTGGTGGCCCGAAAATTTGCAACTCTTCAGGATTTTGCGTGTCATCCTTGGGCAAGGGCCATGCTAATCTTCTCTAATTTTAGTATATGCTCCCCCGGAGCGAGTACTAGGCGCTCCCAGGATATAAATAAAGTTAGTATATGTAAGTAGGGGTTTACTAGTTTCAAAAGGATATAACTAACATTAAGAAAGTTAAGATGGAGATTCCAATGATCGGTTTTTTCAAGAAGATAGTCTGGTCAGTAATGACACCCAGGCTTTTGATAGAATTTGATCGGCTTATTACTTAGAAAAATTGTTGTAATATGATGAATTGGTTTGAATCTATAAAAATGGGAATAGCAAATGATATATTGCGAAACCAGTTCATCCCCAATCAGAGCCCGTGAGTCAATCAATGGGGTCTTTTCTAGAAGGCCCCCACCAGTTACTTTTATTATCAGTTACTTTTATTGATAACTGTTATAACCTAATATAAATAACAGAACATATGTTTGTATTAATGTATAATTTAAAACAAATGACCAAGACAATTATGGATATACATTTTCTGTATGGAGGACAAAAATCCACAATATTCTTCAGGATCTGCTCAAATAAATACCTGTTTTCGTACCTCCATCTCAAAATATATTCACACAGGTTGGAATCTATCATCGTCCGGTGGGTACCGCATTCTCTCATGTTCCCTCTCTTGAGAGATGTCCATAGAGATTCGATTCTTGCATACATTGAAATTCATTATTGTCTACGGCATTTCCATCTTGAATAACGATTTTCACTAATACTGAGGTTCATTTCATGTCCCTTGGAACAGAGTCTTTTTTTATGTATAATACCCTTGAGGATATTTTATGCTTGATTCTTGATTTTTAACTATTTTCGCCAATTCTAAGAAATTCATTGTAATGACTGAGTAAATCATATGTACTGTAAAGGCCGCTACACACGGTCAGTTCGATGTGTCAGTTTGGTGTGTTCACATCGGACTGACCGTGTGTAACCTAAATTGATGTGAGCTCCATCGAAAAAGTGAACTGATGGGCTGATGAAAATTCAAGTCCGACGTGAGCCTGTGTACCGTCGCGTCACTTCAGTTCGTCACATTAGTTATCTGAGCTTGCGTACAGGTGCCGTTTGGATAGACATCCCCCTTTCATTCGCGTTTCCAGACCTCGTCTGTATTCCTTCGTTTTGTGCGTTTGTTATTACTGAGTGATAATTTGATTAGTCGGAGAAAAGATTTGCTTTTAGAATTTATAGAACTGTAGAGGGGAGGAATGTATGTGGGAACAACACAAGCCACTGCACTATATAGAAATAACTATTCATCCGAAAATATGATGTAAACACAAAATTGTGTTTAATATGTTAAATAGATAACACAAAACACAATAAGAGGGACTGGAGCTTCCAAGGGGTAGCACATTGAACTGACACACCGAAGTGGGCGTGTGGATGCCAATGTGGCGTTCAGTTAGAAATGAACACACCAAACTGACCGTGTGTAGTGGCCTTGAGTAAACTACATGATTTTATCTTTCTTTACATTTTTTTTTCTATTAGTTTATAACATTTATCAATAAAAGTAACTGATACTAAAAGTAACTGGTGGGGGTCTTCTAGAAAAGACCCGACTAATAGGGCATGACCTGGACCTGATAAAGTTCTGGGTTCAGTACAAGGTAGAGACTGTACTGCTTCAGTTATGCAGTGATGCAGGGTTGTGACTAGAGTACCCATCTTATATAGGCTGAATGGTCTCCGAAGGATATGCAGATCCCACAGATTCCATATATGGCTGTTAACAGATTAAATAATTTTTCTGCCAATAATGGATTTGAACCTGGGGTCTTAAACATAACAACTCACAACTCTGAAGTACCCCGTCTCCTAATGAGATACGATTATATATATTTTATTCTTTAGGTCAACAATAAACAATTTGTGGTAGTAATAATTAACAAAAGACTTGGTAAACCGGAAGGTTATAAGACGATTTCGGTTATCAAACGTCCAAGAATTACCGACCTTATGCATAAAAACAAATATTTAAATTTTATTCCTTTATTTATTATTCGAAGCTAGTGCTGGAAGTTTAAACTAATCGCATCTAAACATATAATAAAACAAAGTCCTCAGCCGCGTTTGTTCGCCGTAAACTCAATAACTACTTTACTGATTTTCATGCGGTTTTCACCAATAGATAGAGTGATTCACCAGAAAGGTTTAGGTATATGATTTGTCGAGGTTTCGGTTGGAATATAATAATAATTGTTGGATGTGTAGGAAAAAGTATAATCTCCAGGGAGGTTTCATCGAAGACGCTAATCCCTTTGAAATATAATGAAACAACGCATGGCGGTATATTCCTCTTTTATAGATCTACAATAAAGTCAGTGATATCAGATATCTATCTATCTTTTAAGGAAAGCTTACTATACATATTTTATCTTTTAAATAATTGATAACGAACAATGGGGTATTTGGAAAGCTATTTAGATGCGTACGTAAAGTATTAACCCTTACCAACTTATATGGTTTAGTTAACCTTAAACATTTCATAAGCATTATTAGAATATTTTATATTACGTCATTTAAATGAGTATCTTATAGGTTATTGCAAAAAATTAATGCGCATGATAATAAATTCGTATATAAAGAAATATTTTGTTTTATTTTTATGTTTATAATACCTACATAATAAAATATATCAGACATACAAAACGTTGGCATAATATGTGTTAATACCCGTATAGTAAGCATATGCGAAGTATTAAAAGCGAATAATTTAATTTTCTTATTGTTGAAGATTCATTCTTATCCGAACACAAACTAATCATATGTTCATCAATTTATTTAGAAGTATTTTTTAGGGCTAAGAATTACTTCTTTCAAGTTAACTTACACTGTTAACGTGTGTGTCGTTCTGTTTAAGAAATTATTTGGACAGGATGAACCTTAGCCCCGTGAACCTGGACAAAGCGTTCAGGGAGTGCTTCATGGCCGAAAAGAGAGCTGCGATGTTGTGGCAAAGTAAATGGGGTTGGTTGCTCGTTGAGTACAGGCAAGAACCTCTGCTTCTTTTTTTTTTATTATTCATTTCTAATGAGTAACTTGAAAAAACAAGTTTACTTAGTATATGATTGGGAACGAGATATATTAGTGTGTAGAGTTGAGTTACTGAGTCTTAAGTCCCGAGAAAGATATCGATTCTTTGGGATCTACAGATCCTTTTGGGGCTCAATCAGGCTCTATTAACTCGGTAGCCTCAAGAATGGTAATTGAGCTTGATCATGGCCAAATTACCTCCCTGTACCACCATATATATAACCATCTCAGTTAAGATGAGACTAAGAGCTGTATATCCATTAATACCAAATTCTTATAAACAAACATTGTAAATACTATATATAGAGAATTATAAGAGGAATAAAGTCAGTGTTTAACCAGCCTTCAAGTGTGTTATTTGTCCCTTAACTTTCTTTTTTTTATGCTTTGGAGTGGTGAAGCCTTTAAGTGGTGCCGAAACCCGGGAACGTTTTTGCAGTTTAGTGAGGTTTGTTTTCTACGATTTTTTTTTCTCTTTCTCTAGATTTATTTTCATTTAGTTCTTTTGGTTTGAAGATAATTTTACTAAAATGAATGAGCAAAGAGAAATCCTTAGGCCAGCAACGTTAACGTTGGAGCCTCCGCAGACTGAACAAGGGAATCCCGAGTTTCCGCCATTGCCGTCAACAACTCTAGCAATGGCGAGGGCAGACCTAGCTGCGCCGGATGCAAACAGAATAGCGCAGGAGACCAATGAATTGGAAAAAATGAAGTTAAAAATGAAGATAATGAACGCACAAGATCTGAGAAGGGAGATATCGGACCTTGAGAAATTCAACGGAGACATAGGCGAATTAAATCACTTTCTCAAGGGTGGCGACGGCATCATGAGCAGTATTCAGGCCCAGTTCGCATCGGACTTTTTGGAGGAAGCGGATGCCAAAAGGCTACGAGTAGCTTTAGCACGGAGGGTCAGAAGGAGTGTTTTAAATCTGATCCAAGCGGATGAGGATACCTCGTGGCAGGTAATCAAAGATAGATTAATAAAGGCTTACGGAGGGGGGCGATGGGCCCCAGAAGAGGACATGCTGCAGATGTTTCGGGAGATGAAACGAGCAAACCAGTCTAATGGACAGTATGCTGCAGGACTTCTCGCTAAGCTTAATAAGATAAATGAGAAGTTGAGAGAAGTCATGGACACCGGTGCTGTCGAAGCGTGGATGCTATTTATGACCACGGTCCTGAAGGTGCAACTGGCTAGGGACACTGGAAAGAAGGACGGTCTACCCAGAGATAGAACATTTATGGAGTGTGCGCAAGAGATGGTAGACGCGAGTGCTCGAGACGAAGAAGAGAAGGAAGTGATAGAACCAGGGTGGAATAGGGTGTCGTACCGGAGGAACGAAACAGGTAGAAGCAGATTCAGACAGGAGCCGGGAAGAAGAAGAGAGGGAGAGTTTGCGAGAAGAGAGAAGCCACCAAGAGAAAGAAGGCAAGTGGTTGAGAGGAAGAATGGGAGAAGAGAGGAAAGGAGATGCCACGAATGCGGCAAAACAGGGCACTTGGTAGCTCAGTGTCCACGTACGCGGTGCTTCGAATGCCAAGGTGAGGGACATATGGCCAGACAATGCCCATATATACGGCGCAGAGAGCACGACAGAGGCGAGCCGATGGAGATCAATGCTCACAGACTGGGACGGAGGAGCAGGATAATCTCGGAATCTGCGAGATCCTCGGAGACCTCAGGGTCGGAGACGGAAGACAGCGAACCTAGTGGCAGAGGAACTCCCGGAGGAAGGAGCAAACAACGGAGCACAGGGAGGCGTGCCGAGCAGGTAAGAAGGGAATGAGGATGGTGTAAGCGGAGGGGCAACCTTTTTTTTGTGAATAGTGCGGTAAAGAAGGGTGACAGGTTGCCTGTTATTGAGTTTTACAGGGGGTGGAGGTGTTTAGTGGACACAGGGAGTTCTTGTACACTAGTGGGTAAGGACAAGTTAAAGTTGTTGTTTAAGGGTAAGAGTCAGCCAGACATTAGGCCATGTCAATGTAAAGTGGTCACTTTGAGTGGGCCCTGTACGATAGAAGGGGAAATCGATTTAGCCCTAGATAGGTGGGGAAAGAAGGGAGAGGTGTTGACGCTGCATGTTGTGGAAATCATGCCGCGGGAGTATGGGGGGATTTTGGGATGTGATGCGTTTAGCAAATTAGGGTTGAGAGCTCGTAGTACAGGGGGTCAGTGGGTAGTCCGGATCGGGAACAAGAAATATAAAACGGTGCAGGATGTGAAAGGGGGTGTTAGGTGCGTTGGAGTAATTGCCAAGGGTGCAGACTGGAGACAGGCCGTAAGGGAGGAATTCGGAGATATATTTTTTCGCGAGGGAGACCCACTGAGCGCGACGGGGGAGACGCTTCATGAGATCCATATGAAGTCGGAGAAGGTCACTTATGTAAAGGAGCGGAGGTACCCACAAGCGTTACGAGGACATATCCGCGAGGAGATTGAGGAGTTAAAGCGGCAGGGGATCATCGTGGATAGCAAGTCGCCGTTTAATAACCCACTATGGGCCGTTAAGAAGAAACCGGTTGCTGGGGAATCTAGGGAGCGCTATAGGGTAGTAGTCGATTTTCGGCAGCTTAACGAAAATACGCGCGACGAGAAATACCCCATTCCCAGGTTAGAGGATATTTTAGACCGGCTAGGGGGAGCCTCAATCTTTAGTACGCTCGATCTAAAATCAGGGTATCAC
This sequence comes from Troilus luridus, assembly GCA_964056705.1. Taxonomy (NCBI): domain Eukaryota; kingdom Metazoa; phylum Arthropoda; class Insecta; order Hemiptera; family Pentatomidae; genus Troilus; species Troilus luridus. Next base: position 100,792,836 of record OZ057416.1, on the reverse strand, counting down.
CAGATCCGGATGCACCCCAGGGACCAGGCCAAAACCGCGTTTACATTCGAAAGGGGGCATTATGAATTCACCCGTATGCCGTTTGGACTGAAAAATGCGCCCATCACATTTCAAAGACTGATGGACGAATTCTTGCGGGGACTGGACGAGAACATGTGCCAGGTGTACATGGATGATCTACTGGTGTTTAGTAGGACAGAGGAGGGTCATCGGGAAGATTTGCGACGGGTGTTTACGCGAATCCGGCAGTTCGGGTTGAAGCTATCGCCAGAAAAATCGACTCTGGGACAAACGGAGATTAATTTTCTGGGACATGTGTTTTCGGGGGAGGGGGTACGACCAGATGGGAGAAAAGTTGAAGCAATAGGGAAGATGGCGATGCCGAGCGATGTGAAGGGGATCAGGAGATTATTAGGGACCCTCAACTACTACCGACGTTTTGTACCGGAGATGGCGGAGAACTTGGTTCCTTTGAACGAACTGCTGCGAAAGGGGCGCACAGTTAAGATGACGCCAGAAATTGAAGCAAAGATCAGAAGGTGCATGTTACAGTTGCAAACTGAACCAATCCTGGCATTTCCAGACTTCGGGAAACCATTTGCGATCACCACAGACGCCAGCGAGTATGCACTGGGGGCGGTTTTATCCCAGGAAAGTGAAAAGGGGGAACGACCCGTAGCATACGCGAGTAGGAGACTCACAGATGCGGAATCTCGTTACAGCGCACTCGAGCGGGAATTGTTAGGAATTATATGGCCGGTGCAACACTTTCGACCATACGTATTTGGTAGAAAATTTAAGGTACATACAGACCACCGTCCGTTGCTCTGGGTGGGTAATCTGAAGGAATCGTCAGCGCGAGTTACAAGATGGAAGGAGATCCTCAGCCAGTACAACATGGAAGTGGTGTATAAGCCGGGGAAAGACAACGTGGTAGCGGACTGGCTCTCTCGTGCATTACAGGTCAATATGTTGGAGACGGAGGGTGCAGAAGCGTCGGAGGAGTTACAAAGGTTTGTACGGGAATGGACACCAGACGGAGAAGGAGGACGTGTGGATGACCTCCGAGGCATTGAGGAATCCTCAGAGGACGAGTCAGGAAACGAGAGACCGGTTGAGATGGAGGAAATTGATGACATTGTCAACAACAAGTCCCGGCAGGTCATCTGGAAAACAAGGACTACGGGGCTCGTGAAAATGGAGTTTTCCAAGTATGACAAACATTCCGTCATCACTATCTGGTCACAACCTGGAGTTCGGGAAGAGCAAATGTGTCGTGTGCTGAAGGATGCCTCTAAGGCGGGAGCGACCCATTACCTGTATGTTGGCAATGCGACGGTGTGGGATAAGATACGCAACTTATGGCGCCTCGAGAAAATAGGGATCGATAGGATGTTCATCCGATGCCGGTCGATGGTGGAGACCATTCGGGATCAGGACCAACAAAAGGAGGTAACCACGGCTTATCACCAAGGCAAGACGAACCACAGGGGTATCAATGAGACGTTGGCAGCTTTAAAGAGAAAGTATTACTGGGTAGGGATGCGGAAGACGGTAGAAGGGATAATAAGGGATTGTCACATCTGCCATACGGCCAAATATGACCGCCACCCTCCCGTAGGATTACAAACTGAGACGCGGACACCCACGGTACCCCTGACAGAGCTTCAAATAGACACCTTTACGTGGAGAGGTTTTAAATGGGTAACAATATTAGATACGTTTAGCAAAGCGGCCATGGCCCACCCAGTAAAAGAAAAGTCGGCGGCGGCGGTGAATGACGCTCTACAGATGTGGTACCAGTGTTATGGGGTGCCAAACACGATCTCCTCGGATGGGGGCAGAGAGTTTGATAACGCGCTCTTGCGACAGGAGATGAAAAGGTTGGGAATCGAGTGGCATTGGAACACGCCCGGACATCCGAAAAGTAGGGGAGGGGTTGAACGTCTCCATAATACGTTAGGGGAACATCTCCGAGTATTTCATGCGGATAAAGGGTTAGAAGCGAACGAGGCGATGCCCCGAGCAATAGCGGCATATAACCATTCTATCCATATGGGCACCGGGTTTTCCCCTTTCGAAGCTCTTTTCGGGTTACGCGCACGAAGGAGAAACGAGGAGGAGACGGTGGTGGACGAGGGCATGGCCGAGCAATTAAATGCAAACAGAGTAGAGCTCGAGAGAAATTGGGGCAAAGCACACGGACGAATGGCCGCAGAGAAGAGTAGGAGAGTGGCGCGTGAGAACGAGGGAGTAAGAGATGTCATGGGTACGATTAAAATAGGCACTATTGTTTATAGAAAGATCTTGTCGAATTGTGCGAAGGAGGTCCTCAGGTATGAGGGTCCATTCAAAGTGATTACGATTAGGGAGCATAATCTTGTCACTATTCAGAGCCTCGTTGAGCCCAGGAAACGGAGAACCGTTCATATTGAACAACTTAAGGTTCCGGCAGGGGAGGGCAGAATCATGTTTTGTTTGTTTGTTTTTGCTTAGAGGCGTAAAACCCTAGGGTCATCAACGCCTGTAGATTTTTTATTTTTTATAACTATTTATTTAAAAAAAAAAAAAAAAAAAAAAAAAAAAATAATAAAAAAAAAAATAAAAAAAAAAAAATAAAAAAATAAAAAATAAAAAAAAAATAAAAAATAAAAAAAAAATAAAAAAAGGACAATGGAGGATCAAATATTGGTTATTAATTTGCAGCCTGTGATAAATTTCACCACTTTGTCGATTTCAGCTTTGTTGTCTCCAAGTGCCTCTCTAACATCGGGGGGTATTTTGAGCTGATTAAGTATTTTCTTATAGGAGTAGCATTCCTCAAACATATGTCTGATGGAAAGATCTTTATTACACCTAAGGCATATCGGTGGTGGGTCCCTTGTAATGAGATGTACGTGGGTAAGCCGGGTGTGTCCTATTCGAAGGCGAGCTATAGCCACCTCTTCATGGCGTTTACTACGATTAGATGTAGTCCAGGGCTTTGCTTCCTTTTTTATATATTTCAGTTTACTGGCTGGACTTTCATCCCACATTGCTTGCCATCTTTTGTCTATGCATTCTTTAAGGGGGCGAGCAAGTTCTTGGGGGGTTAGAATGGCTGTGCCTCTACCTGGGAGGTTTAGAGCTGCTCGAGCAGCTTTGTCAGCCATCTCGTTCCCGACAATACCCACATGTCCCGGGGCCCAGATGAAAAATAGTGTTTTGTTTATGTGATTTAGCATTACTAAATATCTGTGAATGCGTTGGACTATGGGGTTGTGTGAGTACATGTTGTTCAATCCCTGGAGGGCGCTCATTGAATCAGAAATTATTACTATATTCTCTGTTTGTATATTTGTAATGGAGAAATGTAGAGCGGATGCTATGGCATTTAGTTCGGCGGTATAGACGTTACAGAGGTGGTGTAGCTTTTTTTTATGGGTTGAATTGGGCGTAATAAAGGCAGATCCAGTTGAGTTATCAGACTTTGAGCCATCTGTATATATTGCAGTGTGGTGTGGTAAGGATTGTATCAATTCACAGAACATTTTCCGATATTGCGCGGACGGGGTGTCTTGTTTACGGAACTTGGACAGCTGTAGAAATACTTTGGGTGGTATGTAAGTCCAGGGTGGTGTATATGTATCTATTATATTATGGAGTGATATGTCTTTAAGGAAGGAGATGGCAAATGAGATTCTTTCTGCGAGAGGGAGGGTCGAGTTCGGTTTATTATGGAAGGCAGAAGTAAACTTAGGTTTAAATATATATTTATGAGTGGGATGGTCAGTTTGCGAATATAGTTTGGAAACATAATTGATAGCCAGTTTCTGTCTCCTAAATAAAAGGGGAGGAAAACCGGCTTCGGCGCACAGGCTAAGGATGGGACTTGTTCGAAAAGCACCTATCGATATCCTAATTCCAGTGTGGTGAATGGAGTCAAGCTTGGCTAGGATTCGTGGGCGGGCTGAAGCGAAAATAAAGGACCCATAATCAAGCTTTGAACAAACTAGGGCCTGGTAGAGTTTCAGTAATGTAGCCCTGTCTGAACCCCAAGTAGTACCGCTGAGAATACGAAGAATGTTTAATTTTTTCAAGGCTGATGTTTTAATTGCAGTTATATGATGACCCCAGGTTAATTTTCTGTCAAATGTAAGTCCTAAAAATTTGTGGTGGTCATTGAACGGTAGTAATTCATTTGCTAAATACAATACGGGGGGAGGCGGGGTATTTCTTTTTCGGCTGAATAAGAGGCATTTGGTTTTTTCTGGTGAGAATCGAAGACCTATAGATTGGGACCAGTTGCCTAGTCTATCGAGAGATTCTTGAAGTTTGTGCTGTATATGTGAAATGTCGCGAGATCTGTAAACAATGGCTAAATCGTCCGCAAATAATAATGATTTTACCCCTCTTGGGAGGTTCAAGCCTAGGTCATTAATAGCCAGTGAGAAGAGCGTTGGGCTTATTACACCACCCTGAGGGACACCGCTGTTCTGGTTGTGATTCTCAGAAAGTTCGCAGCCCACCCTAACACTGAAGTGACGATTATTTAGGAACTGAAAAATGTAGGTGAACATTTGCCCTGTTATACCGATTGAAATTAGTTTTTGCAGGATAGCTGAGTGATCAATATTATCAAACGCTTTTACCATATCGAAGAACACCGCTCCCATCTGTTGACCATTGACAAAGGCATATTGTGCTTCAGCTTCTAATGTAACTAAGTGATCAATCGTGGATCGACCTTTACGGAACCCAGATTGAAAGGGTTGTATTAATTTGTTCTTTTCCATCATCCACATCAGTCTTTTGTTGACCATCCGTTCCATGGTTTTGCTTAGACAGCTGGTAAGGAAGATCGGGCGGTAGCTGGTAGGTATTCGTTTGTCTTTTCCATTCTTTAGTATAGGGACCACAATAGAGTTGCGCCAGCTATTCGGAAATCCTCCGCTGAACCAAATGTGGTTATAATAATCTAAAAGCCATTGCAGAGTATTACTGGGTAAGTTTTTTATCATTTCATAATGGACCTTGTCAAGGCCGGGTGTTGATCCTTTAACTGTGTTTAGAACATCTTTTAGTTCCCAAATTGTAAATTTTTGGTTATACGGTAATGTATGGTCATCTGGGTTATTAAAAGTTCCTATGTCTTCGGGGAAGGAATTTGTTGTAGAGGCATTGCTATTGTTATTATATATTTCGGAGAAGTGATCGGCAAAGGTATTAGCTACGGATAAAGGGTTATCAGTCAATCGTCCATTTACTATTAAAGTTAAGCGGGGAAACGAGGAGTTGTTGGTTATTTTTCGGACCTTGTTCCAGACGATTGTGGAGGGTGTTGAGGAGTTTATAGAACTGACGAAATTTTTCCATGATTCATTTTTATGATGATTAAAAGTTTTTCTACATATAGCTCTATGTTTTTTATATTCAATAAAGTTTTGAGTGGTCATTGATTTTAGGAATTTTTTATAAGCACTACGGCGATTCTTGATGGCTGTTCTGCATTCATTATTGAACCATGGAACTGGAGGTCTATTTGGCATGCCTTTGGTCATTGGTATGGATGCCTGAGCTGCCTGTTTGATTACATTCGTAATAGCCTCACATCCTTCTTCAACATTTAATTCATGTGGTGGAACCGGAGGTGGAGAGGCTAAGGATACAAAAAGGGGCCAATCAGCTTTATCTAACAGCCATCTGGGATTTACGCGACACGTGGAGTTTATGTTATTGAATTTAATTAGGATTGGGAAGTGGTCACTGCTGTAGAGATCAGGTAAAATATTCCAGTCTATCGAGGGATAGAGAGTTGAACTGCAGAGTGAGAGGTCAAGAGCCGAAAGCGAACCAAAACTTGAACTGAGGAATGTTGGTTCCCCTGTATTGAGTAGGAAGAGGTTGGATAAGTCAATGAAATTTTCTAATATTTTTCCTCTTAAATTGGTATCGGAAGAACCCCATAAGGGATTGTGACCATTGAAGTCCCCAGTATATAATACTGGGCCAGGGAGTTGGTTGTGAATATCTAAAAGAGACTGGGTGTCAATTGTACTATCTTGAGGTGGTAGATAAATATTGCATATTGAAAAAGTAAAATCTATGTGAATTGTTGCGGCTATGACTTGAAGGTGTGAATTGATTATAATGGGTTCCGAGTAAACTGATTTGTGAACAGCTAATAGTAAGCCGTGATGACTATGATTGGGGTCGGGGCTATCTTTTCTGTATATATTATAATTCTTTAATGTAATATTATTGTGAGGTTGAGTATGAGTCTCTTGTAGGGCAACACAAAACGGGTTAATATCATTTATTAATAATTTTAAGTCATTAAAATGTATTTTTAATCCATTAATGTTCCATTGGAGCAGAGCCATTTTACTAAGTGTGGATATGTGAGATATGTTTAGTGTGAATAAACGAAAAGTCACCCATGATATGTACGTAAAACAAAGATTTATAGATCCATAAAATATATATTATGATAATATATTCGTAATACGAAAACAGCGGTATATTATAGATGTGTGAGATATACTTAGTGTGAATAAACGAAAAGTCACTCATAGTATGTTCGTAAAACAAAGATTTATTAATGTATAGAGTATATTTTATATGGCAGAGGGTATATTCATAGGACGAAAATAGTGGTAAGTGAATAATGTTGTTTAATAAGGCTGGCGTCAATGATTTGTAAATGTTTATAGTCATAAGTGAAGGCAATGACAAAGAGGTATTAAGATATCCGCAAGGAGAAATCTTGTTATTGTCATTGACTTCACCGATGTGATATCTGTTATTATTATTGACTTCAGTGACGTGATATATGTTTTTAACTGAAAGAAAGTTAGTTATTTTATAGAGATTTAGAAGTGAGCTAGGGCACGGACTGTAGATATTAACTTTGTATTTAGATTTTATATAAAGATTATTGTATATGTATTTGAGGATTATCGTACAAATCATATTTTTTTGGATTTCCGATTGCCCTGTTTTTTATTGTTTACTAGAGTAAACTCTCCTTCCGGGACGATTTCTGAGTTGTGGTCAGAACTTAACAACGCTTGGGTTCCATTAGAAGGTCCTGCGTTATCACAGGGAAGGAGGGGGGTTACAGGATCGGCTCGTTGCGAGGAGCGCGACCGTGACCTCATAGGTTTCTGGGTGAGGGGGACAGGAAGGGGAAGGGTGGGGGGCGCGAGGAAGGGAAGGGTGGGGGGAAGGGTGGGGGAAGGAAGGGTGGGGGGAGGAAGGGTGGGGGGAGGAGGGGTGTTTGTAAGACTTAAGGTCGTCGAATTTAACTGATTTTCGTTAGAATTTTTGAGTTTATTTTGTTTATTATTTATGCTTTCTCCAAAGTTGTACACTGTGTTTGTCTGGGTACTAATATCTTTAGTTTCTATTTTTTTTGTGTTTTGTTTAATTATTTCGGAAAATGATTTATTAAATATTGTTGGATTTTGCTCCTTATATATTTTCTTAGCCTCATTAAGGGGGATTTTATTAGTAACCTGAATGGTTTTAATTTCTTTATTGACTTTAAAAATTGGGCAAGAACGATCAAGAGCATTGTGTGGGCCCCCACAGTTCGCACATTTTGCCGCTAAATTGCATCTACTGTTGTTTTCGTGTTTGGCATCTCCGCATTGTATACATTTGGCTTGCTGTTTACAAAGATGGGTTGGATGGGCAAATCCTAGACAGTTGAAACAGCGCATGGGATTAGGTATGTATTGTTGTACTTTAACCGTGTAATATCCTATTTTTATTGATTCTGGAATTTTCGGGGTTAAGAATGTTATTATATAAGTGTTCGTGAGGATTTCGCTGTTATTACGGTTGATTTTAATACGAACAATATCTTTTATCACATCCGATAACTCTTCTTTAATTTCTTCAATTTCCAAAAATTGAAGATCATAGCATCGGATAACCCCCTTACTATAGTTCAGACTACTATGAATGGAAACTTTAACGGGAAACTGGCCGGCAAAATTTTCGCATTTCAATAATTTTTCTGATTGTTTTCCGCCACTAGTTTCAATCAGAAGTGATCCATTTCTCAATTTTTTTACATTTTTAAGTTCACCCGCATAACCGTTTAGAAATTTACTAATTAGAAAGGGTGACACTTTAGTAAAATCTTGTTCATCGATTCTCTCAATAAGTAAAAATGTTGGACTTACCGGTTGATTTTCCATAGTGTCCGGCAACGATTTCATGCGACCCCGAGGCCGTTTTCTTTTTGCCTTGGGGCTATTAAGGTCTATGGGGTCCCCCATAGATATATCGAAAGAGAAATTAAGCTTACACTTATATTAAGGAAAAAAATAAATAAAAAAAATAAAAAAAAAAATATATAAAATAAAATAAAAATAATATAGAGAGAAAATTATAGTCTTAGCTGGTTAGAAGTTAGCAGCGCTAGGGACACGTCTTCTCTCCTCGAGGTGTAACGACTCACTGCGGCAGAATCATGAAATTGTATTTATTTTAGTTTGTTATTGGATATTTTTTTTTTTTTTTTTTCCTCTTTTTCTATGTAGTTTTAGGAATTTAGTGATATATAGAAGTATATAATTTTTTTTTTTTTTTTTTTTTTTTTTTTTTTTTTTTTTTTTATGTTTTGTATGTTTTGTTTTTGGTAGACTTTCCTTGTCATTGTAAATAAAGTTTAGGTATAAGCCTTATATTGTATATATCCAGCGATGCTATAGAGTAAGATAGTATTAAGTTGGTTTTGTAAGTTGTAGAATTTGTTTATTTGTGCCGATTGAGTTTAGCTTATACTATGTTGTTGTACCAGTATTCTTTTTTTTTTGTTTTTTAGAGTTTACGAAGATGTTCGTAAACTGGCAGGGGGGAGTTAAGATGAGACTAAGAGCTGTATATCCATTAATACCAAATTCTTATAAACAAACATTGTAAATACTATATATAGAGAATTATAAGAGGAATAAAGTCAGTGTTTAACCAGCCTTCAAGTGTGTTATTTGTCCCTTAACTTTCTTTTTTTTATGCTTTGGAGTGGTGAAGCCTTTAAGTTATACACATACATACAAACATACATATATATACACATACATATATAGATGTGTGTCGTTCTATTTAAAAAAATTTATTTATTGTTCTTTTTGATTATTTAAATATTTTATTTTTAATTTTGAAGAGAAAAGATTGTCTTGGTCGGGATTCGAACCCGGGTCGCCCGCGTCTCTAGCGCGGTGGTCTAACCATTGAGCTACCAATATATATATATATATATATATATATATATATATATATATATATATATATATATATATATATATATATATATATATATATATATATATATGTAAAGAAAACACATGTTTTTCTTAAGTTTATATTTGCCGCCGCTGAGCATCTAACTACAGACGCCAGATGTCAGGTCGGACAGCTGTGATAGCGAAGAAATTAAAGTAACGGTTAACCACATTGAAGGAGATAATCATTTGTTTAAAGATCGAAGTTTTTATTTTAGTTTAATTTTCAAAAAGAACCTGGAATACCGATATAAGGACTTTTAATGTCGTTTCTGTTGTATTTTCAGAACCGCATTTCAGTCTCTATTTCCACCAAGGGTGAAACCTCATTATATATATATATATATATATATATATATATATATATATATATATATATATATATATATATATACTACTAAGATTTAAGATAGCATTGCTGATTTTTATCCACAAATTTAATTGGAATAGTTTTTTTTGTATGTTATTTATAATTATACACCTGTTACGAGTATATTATTAATCTGCAAAAATAAATAATCTTCATGCGTTTTCAGAAACACACCCAAAACCTGTACCAGTATAACCGGTGAAGAGTTTGGGCTTTACTGCATGGTAGGGATTGCTCTGTGTCTTAGACAATGGTTGTGCAGGGAAGTACTTTTGTTGGTACCCACTTTATTGAAGCTGGGCAAGCCCCAGGAGGATCCTAGTTCCCATACCATCCATCTCTGTCGCTAACAGATTAAATAAAGGTCTGCCAGTGAGCGGAATTTGAACCCCGGATCTTCGGCATGGCAACTCAGTGCTCTACCACTGAGCCGTTCAACTCCCCATATCTATATGAAAGTATAAAAAAATCTGGAGGTTTTTCCTCGACAACCCATCTAGCGCACTAAACATTCCAGTTTCAGCAGTAAGTAATAATAGATTATAACGGTTCAGCATTTTTTTGCTCCTCACTTTGTTTCCTACCAAGTACATTGACATTTATTGCTAGGCATAATTGTATATTATATATATATATGTATATATATATATATTATATATATGTATAATTGTATATATTGGCATAGGTCCTGATCGATTGTTTCCAGCAACTAGGTTCTTCTCCTACATGAGTTCCCGTAAAGTTCCCCGGGACCATTTAGTTCATTACTGATCTATGTAATCATAGACACTTTTTTTTTTTTTTTTTTTTTAAATGATTTTATTGAATTGTACAACTGTAATATTATACATCTAGTACAAAGGCTGTATGAATAAACAAATGCATGAAAGGACGTGTAGAGGCACTACCCATTGGCAGCACTCTAATTACATTTCTATTATAGAAGGTCTCGAGGCCATCTTCTCTTCAGACGCCTAGGAGGATTGTCCGGGATGGAATTGGAACCAAGGATGGAAACTAGTGGGTTTGGATGGGCCTGGAGTTTATTATGGAATGATAGGTATCTGGAATGGGCTAAATCGGTAACATATGGAACGTTCAGGTCATTATGGATGGTTTTATTTGTGACAAAATAAGGAGCGTTTAGGATTTTGCGAAGGATTTTGGATTGCAAGGATTGAATACGAGAGGAATTTGATGGTTTGGTGGAGCCCCATAGTTCAATTCCGTAAGTCCATATAGGTCTTATAACAGTAACATAAATAAGTCTTTTGTAATTGATTTGAAGCTTTGAGCGTTTGTCTAGTATGTGTTGAAGTAGTCGGAAGCGTCGAGCTGTTTCTTGTCTTTTCAGTCTTGTGTGAGGGTTCCAAGTTAGACGTTTGTCTAAGTTGAGTCCTAGGTAGCGGATCTGTTCAACAGGGATAAGTGGAGTACTATTAAAGGATACAGTAGGACAGGAAGTCAAGGGTTTTCGGCGAAGGGTAAAGGTAATTTGATGGGACTTTTTGGAATTGATTTTAATTCTCCAATTCCGACACCATTCTTCGAGGCTTGATAAATGTGATTGAAGGGATTGGGATGCAATATATGGGTCGTTATTAACTGATAACACGCATGTGTCATCAGCATAGGTGGAGATGAAGGTGTTAGGATGGGTTGGGATGTCAGCTGTATATACCGTGTAGAGGATAGGACCGAGGATGCTACCTTGAGGAACACCAGCAGACTGGGAATAGAGAGGAGAGTAGGAACCATTATGATTTACTTTAAATGTTCTGCCAGCTAGAAAGGAGCGAATGATCAAAAAGTATGTAGGAGGAAGGAATTGTCGGATTTTGTAAAGGAGACCTGGGTGCCATACTCGATCAAAAGCCTGTTCTACATCGAGAAAGGCTCCCGTGCAATACAATCTACGCTCCAATGCTGAGGAGACAACATCCAGCACACGATGGCATTGCTGGATAGTGGAGTGGGATGTTCGGAAACCAAACTGGTGGTCTGGGATTATGTGGTTACTATCTAGGATGGGATACAGACGTTTTAGTAGGAGCTTTTCGAGGATCTTGCCCATTATGGGTAAGAGGGAGATAGGACGATAGGAGGATGGAAGTTCTGGAGGCTTTTTGGATTTTGGGATCATTTTTACTATAGATAGTTTCCATGTATCGGGAAAATAGGTAGAACGGATTACAGAATTATATATGTATGTGAGGAATAGGATAGCTTTTCGAGGAAGGGATTTTAGGATGTGAGCTGTAATTAGGTCATGTCCAGGAGCTTTACGGGAAGGCAAACTATGAATAACATTGGATATTTCTGACGGATGAAAAGCCTTAGGTGGGAGACTCATTTGGAGTGGGATATCCAGTTCTGCTTCAATACACTCAATGTGAATAGGGTTGAGGATATCAGGGTGTGGATTAAAGGTTTTGAAGAGGTGTTGGGCGTATATGTGAGATTTTTCTTCGTCAGATCTGGACCATGTTTGATTTTCAGTAAGGAGAGGATGATTAAAATCTTTGAATTTAAGGATCTTTTTGGTGGTCATCCAAAGTGATTTGTTAGTAGTCGTAAGATTTTCAGTCACACAAAGCAAATTTTGGATTTCATAGACACTTAAATCAGCAAATATGACTTATTAAATCGTATCTACTTATTACAGTTAATACCTGTTTTAGGGATCAGCCTTTTTTTGTCTCCTCCCCGGAATACTTGTTATATATATTATATTTTCATTATATTTAAAAACCAATCCCTTTCTTCTTTCCGAAATTCGAAATGCTTGGTTTCAGCATATGATGTAAGCGTTTTAATTAACAAACCAGTCTAACAGTTATATATAATATAAAATTAAGCTAACAATATTCAAATTAACCTGTTTTTCAAAAATAAAATCTTCAATTAATTAATTAATTGTGATTTGAAGGAAAATATATGACGAGGTTAAAGCACTGAAGCAAAATAAAGCAGAATATGACAATATTTTTGTAGAAAAAGATAATAGGACAATGATGCCTTTTCCTGAAACGACAGGTCATGAGGTAGTATTATTAAAATATATATTATTTTATTTTGAAGAGAAAAGATTAAGACATAATCTTTTCTTTTCAAAATAAAAAATATTTAAACAATCAAAAAGACCAATGAATAAAAATATATATATATATATATATATATATATATATATATATATATATATATATATATATATATATATATATATATCACTTCCCAATAGAGCTGGTCACTCCGGGAAGTTAGACCTTACTCCCATAAGAGAAGGCATATAAAGAGCAAATATGTATATATTTTTATGTATATGTATATGTATATGTCTATTCCAATATCAACTAACTCATATCGCCTACATGAAGGTGTTAGTCTAATCATTTCACTCTTTTTGAATTGATTTTATATGCCTGTTAACAAAAGGCCTAACCTTATTAAAAATCTCAGCAGCACATTTTTTATTTATTTAGTCTACAAAATTATTGTTACAGAACTATTGGGTTTAATACATATTGATATGAACTAATTAGATTAATTTATCGATATTAACTAATTAATTAATTTTGTATCGTAGTATGGCCATCTTGCCTCAAAACCAGAGTTCGTGTTGGAGAAGTTCAGCTCACCTGGATTGACACCTTTGAAGAAGACGCTACCTCAAAGCGAAATCTTCAAAGCCTTAGATGAAAGGATAACTAAAAGATTCGATGAAAGGTATTTATTTAATTTTATATTTACAAGTTACAAAATATATTATCATTAAAAATATGTTTTAACATTACCTATTTTTTTACAGTGGCGGGGGTTATTTGACTTGTAAGTATGATTTTATAAATACTATAATAGAAGCATTTTATTCATAGTTTATAATACTTTTTTACTTGACAAATTTACTTGCGATAAATTGTTTTTATTTATATTTGAACCATTTAACTATAATGTTACTACAGCAGATCTGACATCTGTAAAAATAAACCGTTAATGATAATAATTAAAACTTTAATGGGTTCTCCCTAAGAAGAACACTGACATTCAGGCAGAGTACTCCGGGGGGATGTACATATCTATTAGAATATTTGTCTAACAAAGAGGCTGAATTAAAAGAATCGTGAAGTATTCATACACTGTAAAGTAGAATCCCGATAATTCGTATGGTCAAGGGACTGATGATTTGGTACGAATTATCGGGAATACCAATTATCGGGAGTACAAAATAAAAAAAACGTATTAATGCAATTTTTTAATCTATCGAAACATCCATCGCTTGCACGAAAGTCTTCAATTCCCATTTTTCTGTGAAAACTCGGGCTTTATCCCTTCAAATATTAACTCCAACTGGTACATTTGAATTCCTTGCTTGTACGAACCACTTTTTTAAGTTCTCTCCAAGTCTGGGAAGTGATTTTGTCCTTGTTCTTCAGGATTGATGTGATCGTGGAACCAGGGACGATGAAATGCTTGGATACGTCAATTAGCTTACAGCCACTGGTCACGGCCTTTTATGATTTGTTGTTTTTCTTCAATAGAGAGACTAACGTATTTTGGAGGTATGATGACGTGTCACAACGGTAACAAAAACGAGACTGAATTGTAAATAAAAGTGGGATTGTAAGAAAAGCTTAATAAAATTCCTTGAACTTCCCCTCTCTACTCCCCTAATTTCCTTTGAGTGAAAACAGTACGAATTACTTATGAGATTTCTTAGAAAACTTGTCTCTCTCACTCACACCCCCGTAAAAAACGATAGGATCTACTATGCCTCTAAACAATACAAACATACTTGTGTATAAAAACAATACAAATTGAGTGATTTCCTAGAAAGCATTTATTCTCATTCTGCTCCCTGGCATATCTGCTTCACTGTTCTCTCCCCCCCCCCTTTCGAAAACGTAACTAAGTAACGAGATTTTAAAGCTGGAAATACGAATTATATGACGTTGTAAGTGACCTCGAGCATAAAAATAATACGAATTATCGAGGGGTCTGAAATGCATTGATTTTATACCATTTATCGGGATTTTCTCTGGGGACCGACAAATTTGTACGAATTAGCCGAAAATACGAATAATCGGGATACGAAATATCGGGATTCCACACTTAAAAATAAAAATACACCAAAAACTAAAATGATAAGAAAAGTAAAAGCAAATAAAATTTATAAAAAATAATATTGTTACAAGTGAAGAAAACTTAACAGAAAATCATCCATTACTTTTTCTGGGTTAGCTATCAATTATAACTGATTAAAGAGTATCAGTGTGGGAATTCCGGAGATGTAGGGAAAGCATAAGTTTGAATGTGGATAAGGAAGAAGCATGGTGGATATTAGGTGGGAGTGAGTTCCAAAATGTGTTGGAACGGGGGAAGAAGGAACGGTCCAAGTGTTTTGGTTATGAGGGAACGAGTATAAGGATCGGAAAGGCGAAATATCGTGCCCTAAAACTGTATAGAGGATTTGAATTGTTAGAAACTATAGATGCATAAGGATGTTGTGAGTTATGTATATAGATATATATTACCTTATAACTCTGTATTTATATGGATGTATTTCTTCATATCAAACAAGTCTACTAAATATAAACGATATTAATATGTTATTTAGCCTTCTAAACCCATTTTTTAAACTTAAATTTACAGATTACAAGAAATAAATTAAACCTAAACAAGAACCATATCCTTTCATGTGGGGGATGATGGCATTTTTTAAAATTCGCTTCTTCGTGAGTGGCCGAAATGTACAGGATTTCTCACCAATCAGCAGCGAAAGCGAATATATTTAGACATGCTTAGCAATTTGACGAATATAGCAATGATACGTTGATGTGTAGACAAGAATTGATGGAGAATTTTTATGATCACTTTTAATCGGAGCTAAGCTCTCATTATCATTGAAGTAACCGAACTGAAAAGAATACTTCTATTTTTGTTTTAATAAATGTGTTATTTAAAGGATTTTTGTTTATTTTATAATAGTAGTGTATTCATTATTAAATTGGTCCAATGCTTTATTGAAATGTTATGTAATGTTTAAAATCTATTTATATCTACTGATTTGTTTTTAGTGTGTCCCTAGGAATCGAAGGACTTGAAAATTCATGTCCCTCGGTGAAGAAATCATAGCGTCGTCTCACGGGCTTAAGCCTGTATCCGAGAGACTGTGAGTGCCAATAGGAGAAGTTGGAGGCCGGGTATAGGAATTCAGGGTATAACAGTGTAAACAATGGAAAGAAATATTGTCATCGCTTCCAGGGAGCAGAGTGGCTCAGTGGTAGAGCGCTGAGTTTCCGTCCCGAAAGTCCTGGGTTGGAATACCGGTGTTTAATAGACTCTTATTTAATCTGATTGCAGCCGGAGATGGATCATACGGGATATAGGACCCTCCTAGGGCCTAGCTTATGTTAAGTGGGTACAAAAATCTAGGACATATTAAGTCCCTACACATCAATTGTCTAATAAGAAGTACAGTCTCTACCACGTACTATACCCCAGGGTCTTCATGCATTGTAGTGGTACAGTATTTTTTCCGCAGGAGCAACACGTTCCACAGTGCCTGCTAGGTCCTCACTAAAGTTCTAGGTGATTTGGCTAGGCCTTTATCCACACTAACGGTATGGAAACATCTTATGGTCCTTTAAAAAGAACTGCAGCAACAGCCCACCAGCTGGTTAGAAGAATATGGCTCAGTCATCATATAGAAATGCTAGGCAAAGAATTACCACAAAACTAGCAATGTACCAGTTCACTTCATTTTCAGTAAATATTTTTCATTATTAACGAATGTTAAGAATATTCAACTGAGATAAACTGGATGGCAAATATCTGCAGCTTCGGTAAAACAGTGGTTAAGTGTAGTTTTGTAGCAAGTGAGTTGTTTGTATTGAGAGAAGTGGGATCGTGTTATTCTCGTAGTATTTGGGTTGAAGTTGATTTATTACAGAGGCAATAACTCCATTTAAAGCTACGATCTGTCACCCACATAGGTTCTACAAAAAGTCCGCTTCTCTGGCTACAATTAACTCATTTCGGACAAATTTCGAAAAACCACTTATTTACCGGGTCGCAGATATAAACATTTGTCTACAACACAAATGTTACCTACAGACATCCGTGCCCCCTGCTACGGACCCCCCTAAGCACCCCCGAGTACTAAGGGCACCCAGCCCCGGCGCCGATCAATCAGAGGGACAGGCACGATCAGGGGATGAGTCCAATTTGTTTGATTAATGATAAGAGAGCTCCCCTTGGGAAGGATATTGGCCGGGCAACATATGGAGCGGCGGTTGGTCCTAGTTTTTTTCTATCTTCTTCTCCAATAATGGCCTTTAACGGTAGTGCAGAATTATGATATCATACCGTTATGAAACCTCTTAGGGTCTGATATGGATGCCACATATTTATTGCTACGATTATTCATAAAAATATCATGACTCCTATGTAAGCCTGTTAAATATGATTTATGTATTTTTTACATCGCTCTTCTTAAGAACAATGTCATAACACAAGAAATCTATTTTTCATATAATTCAATAATGAAGAGAAAAACCTTTTTCCAGTCAAACAATTTTTGTTAAAAAATTAACAAAGGATTAAGACGTTTCGACAATTTATTTGTCATTTTCAATTTTTGTTCTTCACAACATCCTTTAAAAATTCACAAGTCAATTCATCACTTGAGGTCAAACAATTCTAAAATTAATTTTATATAGAATCCTGGAAGTCAACCTTCTTCCATGGTCAAATGTACAAATATGCATTTAATGGTTTAATTTTGTACATTTGACCATGGAAGAAGGTTGACTTCCAGGATTCTATATAAAATTAATTTTAGAATTGTTTGACCTCAAGTGATGAATTGACTTGTGAATTTTTAAAGGATGTTGTGAAGGACAAAAATTGAAAATGACAAATAAATTGTCGAAAAGTCTTAATCCTTTGTTAATTTTTTAGCAAAAATTGTTTGACTGGAAAAAGGTTTTTCTCTTCATTATTGAATTATATGAATCAAGAAGTTTAGTCCAGTATATAAGAACGATCTTATAAAGAAAATGAAATCTATTTCTTTAAATAGGGGTAATTGAAAGTTCCATGCGAGTTGACAATAATCAATAAACATTTGAATATCGATAAGGCAAAGGTATTGACACTTTTTTTTAAACATTAGACAATTTTTAAAAATTTGAAACTTTTTTGATTTTAACTTATTCGCATGAAACTTCAAGTTCAAACATGATAAAACTAAAGATTTTCCCCCATATTATTTTGGGTACCCACTTTATGGAGACTGGGTTAGCCCCAGGTAGGTCCTAGTCCCATAGGATCCGTTCCAGACTGCTAATAGATTAAATAAAAAGTCATGTAGCGGAGTTTGAACACGGGACCTTCTCCACAGCAACTCAGCGCTCTATCACCGAGCCAATCCGCTCCCTTTTTAAATTTTAGAGAAAACACTCTTCAAAATTATTTTCTGAGAAAGGGAATGGCGACCCTTCGTTTTATTTTCTGCAAAGCCAATATTTTATTTTCTGCAGATAATCGACGCCCTACTGAATCCGTTGAAGTAAGCACAAGTGTCAGAGAAACCCTCTTCAAGATTGATAGATACTTCCATTATCTAAATTATCTAATTAATTTCATTATTTTTTCTTTTTGTAGGGAATTCCATTTATTTTTTACTTTTTACAAAATCAAAAAGGTTTACTATTCGAGCTATACGAAAAAAATAATAATATTTTTGTTCACGGTATTCTGAATTAATGTTTCATCAATTTATTGTAAAGGTGAAGTTTAAAATTATGGTTCAATAATTTAGTTTGTTTATGTAATAAGGCATACTTGTTTATATACGGTGTACGAAAATAGTAATAAAACAAATATATAAGAGAAAACATATATCTATAGTATTTGCGCCATGCGTCTTCTTTAACCTCATTTAAATACAAATTTTTCCTACATCTTCTAAATTCCCAATCAGATGCTTTATAATCAATATATAATTTATAGATATATTCAAATTGATCGATTGATGAACTACTGTAAATATTCCTCATTCATCGTACGTAATGCCATTGTTTTTTTGTTTTTTTTATTATCAGATGCTATTATTTATTTACTTATTTTTCCAAAAGCTTATTCCTTTTTATTATAAATATGTCTGTTCTTTTATTTTAATTTTGTATCACATTTTCTTATTCTCTACATACAAAACATACCTGTTTAGTTATTTACTTTCAGGATATTATGTAATTATTGTTTTATTTTGATGTAGGCCTTTGGCCAGATATATAGTCATTTATTTTGTTCTTCTCTGTTATTCTAAAGGGACCTGGTCCCAGAATAAAATTATTTTTCTATTCTATTCTATTACAAAGCCTAGGAGGGAATACTTATTATTTTGAAATGTTAAGTATCTTGCATTAAATAAAATGTTTTTTTATTTATAGATAAGGAAGGAGAGTGGCTCAGTGGTAGAGCACTGAGTTGCCATGCCGGAAATCCTGGTTCAAATCCCGCTACGGGCAAGACTTTTAATTAGTCAGTTTGCAGCCGGAGATGGATCATACAGGATCTAGGAACCTCCTCAGGCTCCCCCATCCTCTATAAAATATTATAAAAATAGGGTACTCAGAATAAGGGGGGGAAATATGGCGGTTGAGCGTGACCTAGGACAAGTCACCTCCTTGCAGAACCGTTGTCCACGAAACAGTACAGTCTCTACCATGTACTGAACCCCAGACCCGTTCCGGGTTGTAGTGGTATAGGTTTTAGATAAAAAAATATTTTATAGCTTCTAAGAAAATTGGCTTAATCTTATTTCACTGCATTTCCTTTATTGAAATAACATTGTCCTAAAATCGAAATATTGAAATTAGATGTAGCTTGTTATGGGATAAAAGTTTAGGGGATAAGGAAACTTAAGTAAGACACTTTGATAAGGAAACTCAGGTAAGACACTTTTTGATAAGGAAACTCAAGTAAGACACTTTTTGATAAGGAAACTCAAGTAAGACACTTAGATTTCTAATATTTTAATGCCATGAATCTTATTACAAGGTGTAGTTTAATTCTAAAGGTACACTAAAGTAATCTGTACACTCTTAGCGGTGACATTAATGTACAAAATATTCAATATGTTATATAATCATTATATAACATTAACTTAAATAAATGAAAAAAATATGCCAAGCTTTTTGTTTAGAAACAACTATTTACAATGGAAACAATATAATTTCAACAAAACGCTGAAGAAATTAACAATTATAATTAGTAATAATAACATTTATATACCTTAAATTTTTCTATTTAATCTTTTTTTTTATCTAAGTACAATATTAATTATCGTTAAATCTTTTAAAGCATAAAATTCATATGAAACGGTTATTCACATTTAAAACATTTACAATTACACAGTATTTTACAATAACAATTTTTTTTTTTGCTTTTTTACATTGAAATGTTACAAGATCCACAGCTTTATACGATTTTACATTCCATATCTTAGTATAAGTTTAAATGAATAAAGGTATTCCAATATTCGTTCGCAGTATCACATAGTCTTTTACGTACATTTTTTTTCTTTCTTGTTTAGATTTCGTAAAATCTTTTCTTATTTCAAAAACATTTCTAGGTTCCTTAAGATCATATTATTGCACCCGGTCCCATTTTTTGTTTCTTTTGTTATTTTACAGTCATACAACAATAAATAATCTCTTAATAATAAAAAATTGCACATGCAATCTTTAACAATAATCTACAAAAATTCATTTTTTTGCAATTTTCATAATTAAGACATACATGAAGAAATGGAAAAGAATTTCCATTTCATAATTTATTTATTTTACGTTTTCAACGAAGTGGAATATTTTGGAATTCTATTTTTAGTTGCATTTCTCACTAGTTAGAGCTAATTTCTCACAAGTTGCATTTCAACAACAATTTAAATAGATTTTGTTTAATTTATTTTATCGATTTTTTGTAGGACTTGCGTTATAAAATAGGTTTAGCGTAGTTGACTAATAATTTTATTTAGAACATAACCAACTGACGTCATCTAAATAAAAAACATTTTAACTCGATGCTTGGTTTTGTGAAGAAATTGCTGCTAAAGAAGTGTAATCAAATTTAGAAGAAATTGTGAATTTATAGCAGCAAAATTATTATTTATAAGTCTTATACACATTTTTTTCCGAATCACATTAAAGTCAAATAAATATAAGGAACGGTTTAATAAAATAAGTCACTTCAGTTGACTAACGTATCTCAGCTGAGCTGGTAGTACTCAGGCGCGAAGTCGTTAGCTAAGTTGGTCAGGAAGTTGAAGTCCGAGGAGCTGTTGCTGTTTTCGGATTGCTGGTGCTGCTGCTGTTCGCCGTAGAAATGGTGGAAGGACGTATAGTGGTCTGAGGAATCGGTCCTCACGCTGTTCGGGGGCGTCATCAGGCTCGTTCCCGAAGGAGGATTCACTGGAAACGTATCGGGCGAGGAGATGTAGTGGTTAGGTACGGCAGAGGCTTCGCCCCCTTGGTGCCCCATCTGGTTCTCGTAGTACCCTGCTGCCTGCCCTGCCTTGGTGTACTCTTGGTAGTTTTCTTGATAGTAGTCTTGAGGTTGCTGCTGCTGCTGCTGTTGTTGTTGTTGTTGCTGCTGCTCATAGTGGTAGCTGTAGTTCTGGTACTCCTCGTAGCTGTACTGCCGCTGGTAGTTGTACTCTTGCCCATAGCCGTTGTACATATTCTGGTACTGGTACTGGTTGAAGCCCCGCTGTCGAGCCGCGTGTATCCCGTTCGGTCGTGGACTCTGCTGCCTGTAGTCCGGATACCTCTGAGCGAACTCCCTCGGATAGTTCTGCCTGTACTGCTGTCTGTAATCGTGGCGCTGAGGCGAGGGGAAAGAGTTGGGGGCGGTACACCTAACGATCTGCACAAGCGAGGGGTTTACGACGGGTGAATTGGGCAGTATGGTGGTGACGGACGCGGTGGCAGTGGCCACAGCAGTTGCCGCCGTAGGCGACCCCCTGGGTCTGGAGTATGGCCCCGGGATCTCAAGGGGACTGGCCTGGGGCCCGAGCGGGGTGCCCGGGGTCGAAGCCGGGGTGAGGGCCTTGATGGCTACGTCCGGGGAGATGAGCCTCGACTCCTTGTTCATCTTCTTGCCCGGAGAGCTGCAGAGACTGAGGCCTTCCGTCTTGACGACGACCTCCCCCGACCTCTTGCCAATCAGTCCAGGCGAGGTGAGCACTCTGCTCTCGTTCGACCTCGAGTCCTCCTCCAGCTTCTCGAAGGAGCTCGCGGTGCTGGTGACGCTCGAGGCGCCGCTACTGGCGTTGCTGTTGTTATTGAAGCTCGTATTGTTGTTGTTGTTGTTCCTGGAAGCGAGGTGGTCTCCCAACATGCCCGGTGGGAGTTCGCAGCTCTGGCAGCTCTTCTTGCTGTTCTCGTCATGGAGCAGAAGACCCTTCTCAGATTTCGGCTTCCCCGTTCCTTCCTTCTCATCGCCGTCTTCACCTTGCTTGCTCAGAGTTTGGCGTTTATGTTTCATTCTTCTGTTCTGGAACCATACTTTCACCTGCAAACAAAATACAAAATGGTTATTGCCGAGTTTCCTTAAAATTACATAAATGTCTTTAAATTAATTTTAAATCTAGCTTAAAGTATTATTTTCAGTAGTAAGTGTATGTACAAAGTGCATGTTATGAATTTGGCAATCTTTCTTAAGAAACGACTATTTTTAGGCATTGTAGTTTAGTTTAATGAAATATACATACTTAATTATCTATATTTAAATTTAAAAAAAAGACTGATAGTATCTAAAAAATATTAGTTGACCTTTGTTGGAGATCTAAAAGAGCTTAAATATTTCTTAAACCTATTTCTAAAGTTTTGACCCATATTGCTGGTTTTGTTCTCCTTTGACCTCATTATAAGCCATGAAGACGACCTGCAATGTGGGTCCAAACGTCGGGTTTCAACTATAAACTAAATAGTTATAAGAGAAATAAATAAGAACTTTAAAATAACTTCCTACTTAAAAGTACCCCTTACTACAACTGGTCCTAAGATACTTCCCATTTAATTTTTAATTATTCATTATTGGTCCAAAAATGTTTTTGGAGGGAGCAGAATGCGTTTCATAGATTTGGTAGTCGTCCATTAGTTGTTAATAAATATAGTTTTTGTTTATTACGCATGCGTATTTTGATTCATTGTTAAAGTTGAAGTTAACTTACGAGGGTGATCTGAAAAGTTTTCGACCGCAACGTGAAGATGGTAGCACTCGTAAATAAAAGCAAGTGAATTTTGTTGTTCATCTGTTGGCAGTTACTCACTAAAGTTTCAGCCATTTTGGACCCGCAGTTTTTATGTAACAGCCGTTTCAGTGAGTTGATGTGAGTGTTTATGTGAAAATGAACAAAATCGAGTATCAAGCTGTCATTAAATATTTGTTTTTGAAAGGCAATACGCCTACGCAAATCAAAGATGAGTTGGGTTCTGTGTACGGGGACTCTGCACCATCATTTACCACACTGAAATATTGGGCAACTGAATTTAAACGTGGCGGTAAAATCTTGTGGGTGACGATGAACGTTCGGGACGTCCAAAACTGCAAATACCGACGAAAACAATGCCAAAGTTCGCCAAATGGTGCTAGACGATCGCCGAATTAAAGTGAGAGAAACAGCAGAGGTTATGAACATGTCAAAGGAACGTGTTTGTTACATATTAAATCAACATTTAGATATGAGAAAGTTGTCCGCACGTTGGGTGCCGCGTTTGCTCACGTTAGACCAAAAATGTGTTCGAATTAACATTTTCAACGCTCTGTTGGCGCAGATTAGGCCGAATAAATCCGAGTTTTGCGCCGTTTAATTGCTGTAGATGAAACTTGGATACACCATTATACGCCTGAAACAACAATATAGTCCAAACAGTAGAATCCAAAGGAGGAACTGGCTCCAAAAAAAATTGCGGTTGCCATGGCGAAAATCCACGAATTACGGCTTGATCTGCTTGACCATCCGCCTTTTCACTAGGTGTTTTTGTTCTCTCATCTAAAACTTCGGGAGGACATAGATTTTCGTCAAACGAAGAGGCAATCACTTCGTGAAACATTATTTTGTAGAGAAAAACGCCGAGTACTTTTTGGACGGGTTAGAGAGATGGGAGCATCGCTGGGAGAAGTGTGTAGAGTTACAAGGAGACTATGTCGAAAAATAAAAAACAATTCAGAAAAAATGTCGTTTATTTTTGTTAGGTCGGAACCTTTTCAGACCACACTCATAGATATAGGAATCGTCTGTAAGGTAATGACGTGTTCTTATATACCAGTTTTAAAATGTTAAGAGTTAGATGGTGGGAGAAGGTAGAGAAGATGGTATGACTCGATTATAGTATAATTAAGAGTATAATTAAGACTAGATTATTAAGAGTGTATTAGTCAGTATGTTAGTTGATAAGGTATGGTACCAGTCCATAGTTAATAGTCAATCTAGTTATTTCTTATCCGAAAATCTATGCTGTATCGTTCCATATCACAATAAATATAATTATTTCTTACAAGTGAGACTACTGTTTTATAATTTACCAACAATAGAATCATATGATGTAGAATATGCATTAAATGGCGGTTACCATAGCGACGTTCCAGTGGTCGCACTCGTGGTATTCCTTCAGCCATGCTAATCGCATGCAGGCGCCATGAGAATACGTGTTAATTTCCCAGGGACTTGATAAATATAAAATAGCATGCTAATAGCACTGCATGGAAGTGGATACAGAAGCGTGAACAAGTTGCACATATTTGAAATGTAAATCCGGGCCTTGGAGATGCTATCACAATCTCAAGGTCCCTAATTAGAGAAGTGGTTCGTGGCTGATGACCAGCTATCCTCCGTATCATCTCTGAGATAGTGCTAGTTGGCTCTTTCCAATGTATTTGTATTTATATCATTATATTTGAGGATATTGCAGTATTGCTGTAGTTTGGATTTATAAATAAATAAATATGATGTAAGTAATATGAAAGAAAGAAAGAAAAGAAAAGAAAGAAAGAAAATAAATTTTATTCTGGGACATTTAGTCCCCTAAGAATAATTACAATGTACAATAAAGAGACATTTGTCTGGCATTTAAAGACAGTCAGGAATTAATTATGTAACATGGTTATTAATCCTAAAATTAATACAACTGGTGAACATTTAAAATACGTATATATGAGTGTGCTAAAATATATGATATACAAGAATCTGTATAAAAAAGAAGAATAAATGAAAAAATAGTTGAATGAAGCTCAAAGCTCTGAGTTGCGAAAATCTTAATCTTACATATATTCGGGAGATTGATTGCTGAGGAGATGAAAAAATAAATGGTGTTTAAATGAGGTTAAGGATGAGGATTTGCGTATGGAAATAGGTAGGGAATTCCAAAACAAGGTAGCACGCATGACAAAGGATTTTTTAAAGGAGGCAGTTCTGTGAGAAGGGATGAATAGGTTTGTGGGCTGGGATCTCGTATTAAACGAATGGACCGAGGAACAAGGAGTAAACAAATCAAGAAGGTAAGAAGGTGCCAATGAATATTATTGACTTTATTAAAAAACAAAATCTATGACACTACAACAGATGTAGTGTTGGGTCTTTAGTAACTGGTAGAGACCTTACTGTTTCTAATATAACTGTGATCATGCTCAACTGCGAAGATTTTTCCGAGTTAAGAGTACTCAATTTATAGAGACTGGGTGAGTCCCAGGTATGTCAAGTTTAGATAATTTAAAATAAATTTAAGATGGTTCCATTACATGCTTGGGACGAAACTCTCATTGTTAACAGCAGTAAAAATGGGTGAGTATAACATATTAAAGAATTTCATATTCAGCTAACATGAATTTTTTTTAAGATATGTAAAAAAGCTATTGTAAAGTTACACGATAGAATTACTGCATACTATAAAAATTTTTGTGGAGCGTCTTGGAGCAAAGTTGCAGTCTCTATTTGATGAGTCTGTTTGTACTTTTAGTGTGAGTGCTGCACTTTGTCTTTTTGTTATGATTTCCTTGTGAAGTTTCCTTGAAAGTGATTTACAAAGAAAGCCGGGATAGGCGAAACGTCGATTTTTTTTTATTTGTGGATTTTCCCTATTACAACCTTATATTTTATGCCTCTTTTGGAATTTTTGCTCACTTTCATTGATTAAAAAGTTTATTAAGTAAAGCTGTAAAATATATAGGTTGGATTGGATTGAATGGGTCACAAAATTCAGGTATTTGGGTGAGTCTGTGGAGGAGAATGGATTCCAAAAAGCAGCTATCGGAGATAGAGTTCTAAAAAAGAGCTTGTATTAACATAAAATATCTATAATCAGAAGTGCATTTACTGGAATGCCAAAATAAGAAATTACACCACTGTCGTAAAAAGGAAAGCCTCTCAATGACCTGTAGTCTCAAACAATCGAAGAATCATGGGTGCAAACAGAAATCCACCAGAAAGTGGAAAAAAATCAAGGATATTATGCTAGGGAGTAGGTTGGACATTCCTCCGACGTCAATACAGAATGAACAATTATATATTGACTTAATAAATATTCGACTATTTCTAGAATCAAAAGACCATTAAAACGTGGACTAGAGAAGTTATGAAAGACTTAGAAATGTTAAACGTTGCAGTGTTTCACATGTTGTAAGAAGTCAATTTTAAGAACAAAGCAAACAATTTAAAAGGATTTTTTGATAGAGGAAGGCCAAATAAAGTTGGATGAAGTTTGAAGATCAAAGGAAACGTGCCTGTGAACGCATGAAGGGATATTGGAGACAGAGAAAACTCCAGCATAAGAATGGAAATAAATAAAAATGTTGCGTGATCCGAATTGGCCAATACGACTAAAAAAAAACCTATAAGATAACGTTGAAATAGAACTTTTAAAAATTATTAGAAATTAACTAATTGAGGTAAGTGAAAGTAATAAAGAAGATTTTTATTAGTTCATGATATCCTAATATAAATTTGAAACCAACAATTTCTATATATTATAACGTTTTAATAAAATCTACACTTCAAAATAGTTATCAGTTCAGGTGTATGGAGGTACTTGAATGGTATAATATCACCATTTGTTTTTCATAAGGAACAGATAATTGACATAATAATTGATAAAACAGATAAACAAAAATATTTACGTGAAGTGAAATGATTATTAAATTGAGTAAGATCCTATTCATAAAACTGATAAGAATAATAGCGATTATTTTTATTTATATCAGAAGCATATAATTTCTCCTCCAAAAATTATAAATAAATAATTGATTTTTAATATAATTGGTTTTATATACAGATTAAGTAATGTTTCAGTAAAACCTATTGCCATTTCAGAGAATGATCGACTAACTTAATGATAAACTAAATTAACAAATATAATTACCGACTTCTTTGATAAATAATTAAGAAAATGGTGCCAAAAACCCTGGATAAGAATAATAGATAATCAATAGTAGCGATTTACTCTGTTAAAACTTGACATTTGACTCCCCAAGCCCTGACAGAAGAAGCCTGCAATGTGGGTCGAAACGTTGGCTTCCCAATAAAAGTCTTCCTAAGGATGGTCCCTGAGGGATCTACAGACCTCCTTAGGGCTCTCCCATACTCCATAATATAGAGTTACAAACAACCTTCCTTCTATAAACAGTAAAGTCTCTACCATATACTGAATGGTAGACCGAAGACCGTAGTTTTAAAGGTTTTTGGTTTTATATAAATTCATTTTGTGTAGAATTTTAAATAATAGATATAATTACCGAGATGTTTAATAATGTTTTTATTTATATAATTATTAAAATCAAAAACAGTGTAAAAGAGAGAGGAATGTAGATAGGCGTTGAAATATTACAGAACTGACGTGTGGCCGTCCTGCCTCGCGCTAGTCCACTCAGCTAATCTCATTAACCAGATTAGAAGCTCCCCTTGTAATTCGAGGAGGAGGAGATAATATGCCTACAAAGGTTTTTAATAAAATATTCAATGTGTGCCTCAGGTTAATTAACTAAGTCCTTTCTCAAAAATTAAAAATACTCTCCTAATGAAGATTGTCTGGAGGGAGGTGTGCACACATTTCTGTTATTAAACCTTCTAAATCAAGCTTCGTGACTCCTTAACTTGTGCAGGTTCATTTTGTTTATGTCCGAGGAGATAATAACTCAATTTCTTCTTCTTCTTTCTTCTTTACTCTTTCTGTAACACTGCCTACAAACCATGAAGTGATTGGGTTCAGTACATGGTAGAGACTGTAATGTTTCTAAGGGATGTGACACTGAACCGCCAGCCCCTCCCCCCCCCAACTAAGAGGGTGGATGAGCCCTAGGTCCATTACAAAGGGCATTATAAATATTAAGACCGATTTTAGAGGTTCACTCGAGGTGTTGTAGATAATCTGCCAACTTTCTATACCCTAGGTCTTGGGGCAGGTGACCATAAGATTTAAAAAAAAAAAAATTATTTATTGAAATTTACATCTGTATAATATAATACATCCTGATATGTATTATAGCATGATATTCTCTGTGCTATTACTTAGCTCTACCATCCTATGGTAGTACTCGGATAACCAATTCAACTTAAAAGTCACGAGGCCATCTTCTATTCAGACATTATTATTGTTTAAAATTTTTATGTTTTAAAATAAATAAAAAAATTTAATTTTTTAAAAATAAATAAATCAGGATAATTATTTTAATTTTTATTTGAATATGTATTATCATTATAAGATCTTTAATAAAATTATATGAAAAAAATAAAAGAAGATATAGAATATATGGCTAGGTTACTATGGTAAGGTTATCATTATTCTTTATTAAATTGTTATTGAAATTGAATCATTTGTTTATTAATCTTTTTTCAGTTTAAAAAGAATAAATGAATAAAATTTACCTATTTCACCGGCCTCTTTTTTGTCATTAACTATATTATCCAAGTTTTAATTTATATACAGACCCTCTAAGAATTTTCGTTTAATTATGTTTTTTCCTTGTGTAAAATTGTAGGTCTTTAAAAATTAAAGGTATGTAATTTCTTTTTACTATGTGTTGATAGTGCAGCGTTAGCTTTGGCTGTTGGTTTTAAATTATTTTTATGTCCTGTATAATCGATTTACTAATATTTGTTATGATTAGCTATCCTTTGATAACTATTATTGACATCAGTTTTTCTGTTACAGGTAATACGATTTTAGAGTTTATATTGACCTCCACCCGTATTCCATAAAACTTTTATGATCAACCAGTATTTATAATAATAATAAGAAGGGTCGATGATGAGAGCAGCAATCTCTGCTTATTGACTTCTGGTGACCTCGTGGTCCTAAACCCTAATCTGATAGACCTTTCTTGACGAAATCCTCCCACCGACGCCTTGATTGTTTAGCAGTTGGTTTGGAGCTTATTAACCTTTTTTGGAATTCATTCATAACTAAGCTCAACACCTTGACAATCCCATCTTAACCTTTGTGACGCTGCGACTTCTATTAATTCTATATACCATATGATTTGAAATTTTGCCTTTTGTAATCTCCTAATTTCCTGAGGACTTGTCCTCCGGACCGAACATTTTATTTAATAGCTACTAGGCTAGCGAGCAGATACTTGAAAGTCGCAATAAATTGAAGAGAACTGCATTTTTGATATGTTGTAAGGGCATATCTGATTGGTGAAAATTCAAGATTGCTGCCGAAAAAACGGATGGGAAAACCTTTGGTGACCGAAAAACCTCGAAATTTTCGGAGTTATTTTATTGTTTGGTCAATATCGCTTAATCGATGCGTTTTTGATAAAAAAACATTAGTAATTAATTTTAAAGTAGATTAAATTTTCAATGAATTGAGTCCAACCGCAGCTCTGTTGCTTAAATAGATTCTGAGTTACGTCTCTTTGAAAATTGGTCATTTTTTTCAAAAAAATCCAAATTAAAGTTGTGGCCGACTTTCGTGAGGAACACATAAGTTTTGTTCCTCACGAAAGTCGAATTTGGATTTTTTGGAAAAAATCATTATTTCATGATGATTCACCGAAATCAAATCATTATCCATAATTACATACCCATTTTTATCTTTACCATCTTGAAGCTCATAAGAACTTGTATATATGGAAAATTTTAAAAATGAAACCAATAAACAGTTAAAACTTGTTATTCAACTCGGAGCGACAACCTGCGGAACAGATACCCTTAATTGTAATTAGTAATTTAGGTTTAATTGTGTGCATAACTGACCGCACCCCTAACCATTTCTTCATTATAGGTATTATTTACAGTATCATATTCCTTTAATAATAATTAGGCTAATCTATTTAAATAAACATAACAAATCCAGTACATGACAGGAAGAACATAGGATTACACAGAGAACACTGATTGGAGGACAAGCAGGTATTGTGACGGGGAAGATAAAAGCGGACTGCAGAGGATAGGGCGAGGGTGGCCACGCCTACCGCCCACCGATGTCCCCACCCACCGGCTCTCCAGGTATCTGCTCTGCCGGGCAGGATGGACAACCCGCTCATAACATCCATGTTCCAGCTCTGGAAGTACGGGGAGTACGATACATAAGGATACAGTTGGAAGAGAGTGATTGATAAGTGTTTGAAGAAGAATCGCTAAAAATATTATTTACATGATACTATTGATAATAAAAGTCTTGAGCTAAACCATTATTATCCAATCATATTATCCATAACCATAAATATATAGACCCGACTCAGTAATTTGTCAGGGTTGAGGTCGAAATATATTCTTAATGCCTATAATATTATATTTAATAGAAAGATTATGGCGATTAATACACAATCAATGGACTAAGTCCAAGATCGCGGGTACATAGCTCGGCAGGTGGCTCTATGTTTTTTTTATAAGGAGTAAAATATTCTTATGCCGTCCTTCGGAAGATACGTTATATGGGGCCCGAGCCAGTGGGATGTCAGGTACTCGTTAAATACCTGAATCTTAATTCAACCTGGATAGAAAAAATTAAGGCTCCCACGTAGTATCATCTGACTACAGCAATATATAGTGACGTTAATTGAACTAATAACTGACACAATCAATGGATCGCTAATTAGAACAAATCGTGGGGTTACAAGTGAAGTACTCAATGTCAAAAACATGATTTTGAAAAAATGCTGATGAAAAATGTAGAATAGTAAATGTGATAAAGAAACATTGAAATAAATAAAAATATGACCTAGTGAGTTTCGATAACTACAAGTACTCTAGCTTTTTCACCAGCGTTTTCTTTAAATCATGTTTTTAACTTAGTGTATTTCACGTGTTGACTGAGTGTGATTTTTGAGATGTTGCACATCTGTATGAAAAAGTTACAACACAATATCATTGTTATGCGCCTAAAAATTAATAAGCAGAAAAGTTATTTCTTATCACATTTTGTATTTTGCTAAAAAGTCCAAACAGGATCAAGTTTATAAATCCTGAATAATTTGTAAATTTTATGAATATATATATATATATATATATATGTATGTATGTATATATATATACATATATAATTTATTAATAGTAATAATAAGGATTTAATACTGTCTTCGCTACATTGATAAAGCCTGTGTATACAAACAATTTTTAGCTTCCCGATTGTTTCAGCGAAATTTCCTGATGACACAGTCCTTAAATACAAATCTATTCTATAAGCCTTGTTTTATTAAAAGATACTAGGTTTGTAAACGTTCCGTTATGATAATAATTCAAGTGGTAATAGAGGACCATTGGAATATTTTTTTTTAAATAATAAGGTCTTTCTTATCAATTACTGCCACTATGATTTGTAACTCTAATCGTTTCTATTAATTAATCAACTATCTCATTCTGATGAGGATTTAAGTTATATTTTAAAATCCATATAACATGATTAAAACGTAAATAAATATCATAGAAAAAAAAACAAAAAATATTTAAAGACTACTGTAAAGCCAGTGGAAAGAATCAAGGCTGCCTTGAGCCGGTGATATCAAGCGTTAGAGTCATTAAGTCATTAAGCCGGTGATATCAAGCGTTAGAGTCATTAAGGCGAAGCGAAACTAGCTCAAGCCTCGTCCACTTCTCTCCTCCCCTCTAAGATCCTTCCCAAACATTTTTACTTCCAAGTATCGATTTAAATGAGACATTTCTGTCGATCTAAATCGATATAAATACACCTAAATATTTTATCATATCAAGCTTGAATATTAATTTTTCATGTTGCATCGATTATTATATAGTTATAGTTTATATTATTATATATATATTATAGATCTATTAGTAAATGATTATTTAAGTCGAATTTTGTCCAGAGTTAATTTTGTATTGAGGGAAGCGAAATCGTGCCACTTCGTAGTGTTTTGTACTGGTAATGGAATTTTACCATTAGCAATTGGCACAAATCCGATATTAAGTTTTACATGACAAACTACATTCCCATTCAAACACACTAGTTTCAAACCTAGCAACCTCTTCAATTCCTGATAATCCTCTGAGGCGTCTGAAGAGAAGATGGCCACGTGATCTAAGTTGAACGTGGTATTTGAGTATTACCACTGGGTAGTTTCTCTACTTGTCTTTTCATGTCAATGTATACACTAATCATATTTACTTGATTTATTCTGTTATACAGTTGTAAATTTCATTAAATAACTTACAAATATTAGCAATGACTTCTTTTTGACCCAATCTCTGACCTAGGTCCCTATTTATTACAAGAATAACATGATTCCGCTTCTCTAAATATAAGAAACTAATTTATTAGAAAGTTTGACTTAACCACTTATTCATCGGGCTCGTAGATATACTTTTAGTTTGAGAAAGAAAACTAACAGCGTTGGTAAATTTGTAGCTTTTTTTTTTAAATTAACTAGTGATGAATAAACGGACGATAATGGTATAATTGTTAATGCGGCTGAAGAAATTACACAATTTTAATTTATTTAATTACAGCGTATTTATTTTATTTGAATAACATTCCAATACGAAATTTAGAATGAAATATATTGCGAATTAAATGGTTCAAATGTAAGTTATTGCATTGACGTGTGAAAATATTATCAATTAATAATAACAAAGATAAAAATTCCGTTAAAAAAACATTTATCCGTATAAACCAAAATATGAAAGTCTTTCAATAAAATGGTGATTAATGTATAATCAAAATTTATGTAGATAGGTGAAATTCTGTAATGCCGAGATCTT
The DNA here is from genome assembly GCA_964056705.1 of Troilus luridus. Classification (NCBI taxonomy): domain Eukaryota; kingdom Metazoa; phylum Arthropoda; class Insecta; order Hemiptera; family Pentatomidae; genus Troilus; species Troilus luridus. The sequence continues at coordinate 100,759,979 of OZ057416.1, read as the reverse complement.
CTGCTATATCAAATAAAAAAGTTTATGACATAATAACAATGAGAAAAGTGTAATAATAATTGAAAAAACATGGTGTTATAATGTTATTTACGATTTATTATCTTAAAGAGACTAAAATGTGACGAAACATTTCGGTTTCTGAAAAGTAATATATTAGCAGTTGTATTAAATGCGCCGCGTTCAAATATTGCGATACTAACCAGCAACACGCTAAAGCGTTTCCGGCTGTTGTAAGGCATTTAAATTTAAATAATTTATATTTATTGTTTATATAAGTATTTATTAATTTAAGTAAGTACGTACAAATGTATCAGTATATGTAATAGGTGAAGATATGTATTTTATAAGATCTAAGTATGTTTATAATTATTATTTAGTTGTGAGGCGAATAATAATCACTGGCAGTTTTTTGCCCTTAAAATTATAATTATAACAACAACGACAAAAGAATTACTATTATTAATAATAAATATTTTAAAAAATATAGTACTTATTAATAATTTTATACATCTGTTGTATATTACTCGTATAATGTTCTTCTCTGTTTTATAAATTCCATCCCGAAAGTTTTATTCATCCCTTTTATCCAAAACTTACCAGCTGGGCATAACTGAACTTGTAAAACTAATAAATTTATTCCGCCATTAATGGCTGTTGAAGGTTTTTAAAAACCGCTAGCGATCGTATTATAATATTGTTTAGGCTACATATTACTTCATAGAAAAATTTTTTTATTCAAAAACTCTATAAACTTTTCTAGGTGTTAGTTACTGTTCAAGGTACGGGTTCGATCCCCGCCTGCTGAACACATATTTTTAGCACAGCCTGCAACGAAGGGCGGGGGGTACTTTCCACGTGCCCTTAATGACCGAGTCAAAGGTTCATTCCAATCTTTCTTCCCCAGTGTTTCCAGCGGGCTTCCTTCTTTTTTATAAATTATAAAAATCCAGGTTTTACATAAATATTTTTCATTTTCGTTTTGGCCAACTACGGACCACATGCACTTCAATTCCTTCTCATTTTAATATTTATTTATTTTTTAACTGAATAAGTTAATAATATTGAGCAATAAAGAGAGTGTTCTCTTTTCTTCCACCAAAGAGAAAAAACTAGCACTAAAGACTGGTGTTGAATATAAGTAACTTTAATTCAGAAATTATTAATTTTAAACTATTTTATGAGAGATTTGATACATCAGCCAAAAAAGGGGAGCGGATTGGCTCAGTGGTAGAGCACTGAGTTGGCATTGCGGAAATCCTGGTTCAAATCCCGCTATATAAGAGGGGAAAATCTGGCGGTTGGACTTGACCTAGGACAAGTCACCTCCTTGCAGAACCGTTGTCTATGAACCAGTACAGTCCTTATCATGTACTGAACTCCCGACCCGTTCACGTGTTGTAGTGGTACATTTTTTTTCAGAAAAATACCAGACAAATATTTTTTGTTTTATTTGTATTGAAATAGTAAGGGAATTTTATTTTTATTTTTTATTTTTTTAAATTTAATTTATTGATATTTACAACTATAATATGATATAACTAGTAAATCTGCTGATATGTACATTATGACATGAAAAACACAAGTGGAGTAACTACCCATCGGCAGCACTCCAATAAAGTTCTATAGTAGATGGTCTCGAGGCCATCTTCTTTTCAGACGCCTCCGAGGGTTATCAGGAATAGTATGGGAAGCAAGTTGAGAGACTAGAGGATTCGAGTGTGAATGGAGCTTGTCGTGGAAGGATAGGTATCTAGTTTGGGCCAAATCAGTAACATATGGGATATTAAGATCATGATGGATGAGTTTGTTTGTGACATAATAGGGAGCATTGAGGATTTTACGAAGGATTTTGGATTGTAAGGATTGGATACGAGATGAATTGGATGGTTTAGTAGAGCCCCAAAGATTTTATTTTTAAAATTTTATTATCCGCTGACATCAAGTAAATGCTTACTGATTTTTTTTCTTCTGAAAACCGTAAAAATTCCATCACTTAAACATATATTTAATCTTAAATTATGGTAAAACAAGTATTTAAAAAAAATTAATTTTGAGGTTCTTTCCGTAGTCTCTTGAAGCAAATTTGTATATGTTTGGTAGGTCTGTTAGTGTGAGATGTGCTGCACTTTGTCTTCTTTGATGTTATTTTATTATTGTTAGTGTCCTCATAATGGCTGAATTGGCGAAACTTTAGTATTTACATTAGTAACTTAAGACTTAGTTTTTTTAGGATTGTTCTACTTTAATGCATCCCATTTATAATTTGTATCTCTTTTTATGTTTTCGCTCACTTATTGATGTATTTTTTAAATTATAATATTAATGATAAATCTGGGTCAATCACTAGTGACTTAGTAATACGACCCCTAAGCTTCAGAATGGTTATTTTTAACTTATTTTGTATGAATAACTATATCAATACCTAAACCTGTTCATACCCGTGAACAGTTATGGGGTTCAGTACATGTTAGAGGCTGTACTGTTTCACGGACAACGTTCTGCAAGGAGGTGACTTGTCCTAGGTCACACTCAACCGCCAGATTTTCCCCCTTATTTTGGGTACCCTATTTTTATAACATTTTATAGAGGCTGGTTGACCCACATGAAGGTCTTAGATCCTATATAATACATCTCTCGCTGCAAACAGAATAAATAAAAGTCCTGCCTGCACCGGGGTTTGAACCAGGATTTCCCGCATGGTAACTCAGTGCACTAGCACTGAGCCACTCCGCTCCCTTCAATGTTTATTGATCAAATATTACAGTCATATCTTTGGATGTTATTTATATATTATTTTACTTTTAAATGATTTAGTTTGTGAATGACTGAAGGCCCGAGCTTCGACACCGGATGTGATAGATTACTTTGGGATGCGGCATTACAAATATTGCTGTAAAAAAATAATTTTCACACCCTCTCGGGGCTCACCCAGTCTTTATAACGTGGATACTCTTAATGGAGGGAACAGGCGGTTGTACGTGATCTCAACCAAATTATATGGATTTAATATTTAATTTATTTCTCGTTCCCGCTTTTTTTTTCTATCACTACGTTTGTAAGTTAGAGGCAAACTCGATAGAGAATAATTGTCCTTTTATTTATTTATGGATATGGTATTAAAACTATTATTCTATTTATTTATATTTTTCGGTTCCTCAAGGTAGTATCCTTGGCCCAATCCTTTATACAGTTTATACAGCTGACATCCCAACTCATCCTAATAATATTCCTTACCACGTATGCTGATGATACATGTGTATTATCAGTCAACACCAATCCAATTATTGCATCCCAAAGCCTCCAATCCCATATCACTGATCTTGAAGAATGGTGTCAAAACTGGAGAATTAAAATAACTCTCAAAAATCGCATCAAATCACTTTTACCTTACGTCGTAAACCAATGACTTCCTGCCCTTCAGTATCCTTTAATAATATCCCATTGGTGCCTGTAGAACAGATCCGATACTTAAGGTTGCATCTCGACAAACGATTAACCTGGAATCCTCATTCTAGACTGAAAAGACAAGAAACCGCTCGACGTTTCAGGCTACTTCAACACTTACTAGACAAACGCTCTAACCTCCCAATTAATTACAAAAGACTCATCTACATGACCATCATACGATCTATTTGGACTTACGGAGTAGAGCTTTGGAGCTCCACTAAGCCATCGAATTCCTCTCGTATCCAATCCCTACAATCCAAAATCCTTCGTAAAATCCTCAACGCTAATTATTTTGTTAAGAATAAAATCATCCATAACGACCTTAATGTCCCATTTGTTGCTGATTTGGCCCGAACCCGCTATCTATCCTTTCATAACAAACTTCATTTCCACTCAAACCCTCTAGTTTTAAACCTAGCTTCCTCTTCAATTCCCGATATTCCTCCGAGGCGTCTGAAAAGAAGATGGCCCCGTGACTTCTTAGTTGAACTTGTGATTTAAGTACTACCAGTGGGTAGTTTCTCTACTTGTCATTTTCACATGTCATTATGTATCGCTTAGCCCATTTACTAGATGTATTTTTTTTTTATACAGTTGTAAATATCAATAAATGAATTTAAAAAAAATATATATTTTCCGGTTTTCCTTGTGTAGAGTTAGGGTTACCGTTGTGTCAATTCCTCAATTCAATGACCTATGGAAGGTCAAGGGAAATATCTTTCCTGTCTTCACTTTGGAGAAGCCACGTTGACATTTCTACCTCCAATTCTTCGCAGCATGTCCTTCCTGGGCGGAATCCTTTTCCTTCTTTTTTTCAGGACCCTAATCCCTTACTCTTTCCAGCCGTCGAACCGGAGTCATACGTCGCATGTGCCCGTACCATATCAGTTCTCATTATTCTTTCAACGACGGTTTCCCCTTGTTCCATTTCATTCCAAATTATCCTACTTATACCCTATTTGGCCTGGTATTTTTTAAAGATATTTAACTTCTTCAATAATCCATTTCTATGGCTCTGATTTTGGAGAAAAATTCCTCAGACTTTGTCCATGTTTTGGTAGCATACGTGAGAATACAGTCTTATAACTAAATTTATTTTTATTTTTTTCATTCAATAGAACTATTCGGTTTGGTAATTTTATACTTATAATTTTTTTTATTGTGAGAATAAGATTATTAATTATTATAACAATGACTTAATAGTTGTGTTCCTGGAGGGACAAGAAAACTTAGGAGTTATTTAAGTGATGTGTCAGGGAATGAGTCGCTAGATGCTCCCTTCCTAAATGTTCCTCCCTCAAGGTGTTGCTGACAGCAAGTTGGGTACTTAAGCAGTAACATTAACTTGATGAAGTGTCCTCTACGGAGTACCAAGGACTTGGAAAATAATTGGATATATTAATAATGTAATATTCTTCCCCTATTTATATCGATGAACAAGTGCCAATGGCTTTTGTCTAGCATTTTTTATTTTATTGATTTAAATCATATATATTAACAACATTAACCTGTAAAAAGGATTTATATTGTAAGGTTTCTAATAAATTTCATCAAACTTAATGTAATTAACGGCCTTGATAGGCCTTTCCTTGATCAAATTTTGAACGAATTACACATTCTTATTTACTTTTTCCCAAAAAATGATCCTTACATGGGTCTTATGTCTAGTACATGGTAGAGACTGTGGTGCATTTAGGATCTGTCGATTCCGCTGAGTCAATCCGTGGATTTTAACAGTTTGGTTTAGAGGCTAAGGTTCTTTAACCAGGAGTGACGCCTGCGACCTGGACCTCTCTTTCATCCAATCTTGCTCTGCACGATGAACCGCAGCAGGCGGGTGCTTTCCAACAATTCGAGTGTCTTACATATTCGTTGTAGCATGATTTCATTCCCATGAAACTCTTAGCATGCCACGATACAGCACATCTCGAAAGCTTGATGTGGTTTACTTGAAGCATCCGTAGGAATCCATGCCTCTGATCTGTTTGATCACCCCAGAACACGTGACAGCTGGGCTATCTGTTTCGAATATAAGTCTGTACATAGCGTAATTGAATTTATTGATTTTCAATATAATTTTAAACAATGAGGACGTAATTGGGTCATGTAAATGTGTAATTATTATTACATAGTAATTTTTCGTACTTTATTATAATCATAGGTCTTTATTGTTGTAATTATTACTGTAAAACTAGACAAAGTTTTGAATTTTTAACGTAAACGGGATATAATAGTTATTTTTAAACTATTAAATTGTATTTATTGATAATGTTGCATGTCTAATTCGGTTTCATAAAGTAAAATTATTCAGTCTAATGTTTATTGACAAATTCTTTAACCCACTAATGAAGGTACAGAACCACATTCTTAGTGACGAGGGTTTTATTAAAAGCCCTTATACAATACTTATATACTCACCTCTCTTTCAGCTTTCATTAAATCATAAATATGTTTTTATTTTTAAATATTTTTCCTTATATTATTATATATTTTTTACTTTATTGTCGCTATTACCTGTCGCTCGGTGAGGTCTAGAGAGGCGGCAATCTCTATCCTCCTCGGCCTGCAGAGGTACTTGTTGAAGTGGAACTCCTTCTCCAGCTCCAGGAGCTGGGTGTTGGTGTAAGCGGTGCGCAGCCGCCGCGGCAGCCCGTTCTCTGTGGACATGAGCAGGAGTTAGAGGATTGAAGCTCCGCCCCTGGGCCAGTGTATGTCTGGCCCTATGGGCATACTTAGGATACTAGCATATATATATATATATATATAGGATATTCTTTATATTACATTAAATAATATATGTTTATATATACATATAACTGCTTACGAGTATTTAGAGAGAGTAATATAGATAAAAACATTACCTTTAATTAATAAGCAGTTTAAATTGATGATATGGTTTTTATTTTGCATTTCCCTTCATTTTTCAAAAACCAAGGTTTTAGGGTATTCCTGAGATAATATTATTTCACATTTAAATGTAAAATAGTTGATTGGTTAGTCCTAAGAGATAACACAAAATAAAAAATTCTTGCCTAATTTGCGTAATCATTGGCTAAAAGCCCTGAATATTTCATACTACTCTTATAATATTCGTATTTCATTGTTACTTGTAGGAACTATTTTTGAATTTGCTTGCTAGGGACTACTATAAGTTGTCAAATGTTAGGAATCGAACAATGAAGTTGCTTGTCTATATAATATAACTTTATTTATTATTTATTTCTATTATTTCACTCATCAAGAGTCACAAAAATAATATATATTAAAGCTTTAATAATTATAAACTACTAATAACTAAATTTGTTAACTAACCACTAAGCCCAAGATCGCGGGTTCGAAGCCCGGCAGGTGGCCCTAGGATTTTTTTTAGGGAGTAAAAAATCCTTAGTTACGCCGCCCTTCGGAAGGGACGTTAAACGGGGGTCCCGAGCCTGTACGATGTACAGGTACTTGTTAAAAATCCTTATCCTAATTAAACCTGGATAGGCAAAATTTAGAGTTCCCACTGTAGCATCGTCCGATTAGCCATAGCAGCATAAAGTGACGTTAAATAAACAACTAACTAACCAACTAACTAAAATTGTTTAATAAACTACTAACATTTATTTATTATACTTTTCATTTATTTAAAATAATGAATTTGAAAATTAATGTAAAAATCACAATTTTACTGATATATGAAGAAAAGTAATTAAAATTATTGTAAATTTTTGAAAGAAAAAAAAACATTTGTAGTAAAAATTGTTGGGCCGTACATATACATCTATGTGTGTGGCCGGCCTAAAAAGTTTTTACTGGGTACAATAAAATTTTATAGTTCCTTGTAAGAACTTGCTAGGAACTACTGCCATTCGCCCAACGTTCAATTTTTTATTTTTATTTATTTCAATATTCCACTAAGAATTACAAAAATAATATATATTAAAACTGTATAGACCTTCATCATGATCATCATCATCAGTCCATCCTCTCATGCATTGTTTAGAACTTTTTATTGGTAAGCGAACGTTTCGAACCACATTGCTGGTATTCTTCAGAGCTCTGCAACTCATATATACAATGTCTGCTAATATTATTCAACAAATAAAACTGTAATAAACTACTATCATTTATTTGCTGATTTTGGCCACGCCACATTAAACCAACAAAATATTCAATTGGTTTATTGAAGTTAATAATTTTCCTTTATTTTTAATTCTAATTAAATTTGAAAATGAAATGCCGCCAGACAGAGAACGTCTTTGTATTCCCCTGTGTTTTAATTTAAGTTTTTATATGCATTTAGTTGTTTGTTTTTTTTGTATGTTCATTACATTGTTTTTTTATGCCTAGAAGTATTGTTTTAACTATGTAAACAATTTTTTTTTAAGTGTAAAAACAATAAAAACCCACTTTTAAAAAATAATAGTAACTATTTATATTTATTATTGTAGGATACCAATTTCAAGATATATATATATATATTTGCTTGCTATTCAATATAATTGAGAAGATTGTGCAGTATTATATATATATATATATATATATATATATATATATATATATATATATATATATATATATATATATATATATATATATATATATATATATATAAGTTACTAAGAATGCATAGTTACAATTATCGTTAATTTTATTATTATTAATTTATTTTCTCTGTTAGAAGATTTTTATTCATTTTTTCTTTCATTGTATATCATGATTCTGCACAGATACATTTAAATTTGTACAATTGTTATTAATTTGAGACTGATCTATTTGGTACAGCATGCAATTTTGTGAATTGTAGCAAATTATACAAGAAATAAACAAATTTAAAAAAAGGTTTATTTCAGACCTCCGCACTCTAGTCTATTTTATTATTTTTTTAAAAACCATTATTATTTATTCAGTTCATTATATTGTGATTTTAGTACTGAAATGTAAGAAAAATATATATTTCAACTGTATAAGACCGGGAATGTTTTGAAATAATTTTGAAATCATGCTGTTACAAAAAACCCGGAGAAGATTGATAATAATTTCGTCCTTGCGCAGTCATTCTCTCAATTTCACAATCTACAACATCCTCTCTCTCGTTATGCTCGCATTCCATTTATATTTGTTTATATCATTTTATTCTTATGATTTCACAAAAAAACAAAAGAAAAAAAAACAACAAAAAAAATCAACGATAACACTTTAATAATTCCTAAAACTGGTAAGGGAGCGGAGTGACTCAGTTGTAGAGCACTGAGTTGCCAAGCCGGTTCAAATCTTGGTTCAAATCCCGCTCCGGTCAAGACATTTATTTAGTATGTTTGCAGTCGGAGATGGATTATATGGGATCTAGGACCCTCCTGGGGCTCGCCCAGCCTCTATAAAATATTACAAAAAAGGGTGAAAAATCTGGCGGTTGAGCGTGACCTAAGACAAGTCACCTCCTTGAACCCCAGACCCGTTCACGGGTTGTAGTGGTACAGGTTTTTTTTTCCTGTAAAACTGCTGCTTGAATATATTTAATTAATGTCAATATTAGTTATATCGTCATTCCGATAGCATTGATTAATTGCTTGATTTTCAGCTTCGATTTCCAGAAATTATTCACAGCCAGTTGATATATTGGGAAAAATTATGAAATCACCTTACACAACCAAGATTTCTTTCGTATTAATTCCAGTAGTAGAAACTTCAAAGAATGATTTTGATAAATGCTCCAATCAAGTTATCTTTCCTAATCATTCTAAATGTTCACCTGACAAGCAATCACACAATCTTGAAAATTATAAAGATTACCACGAAATCGGAACTCATACGTAGCCATCAAAATGTTACGTAACAAACCATAAAGAGGTGTTCGTTGTATAATCACAATCTGCAAGTAAGTTTGTGTATTTTATGGGAACGGGCCCGAACAGTGAGTAGAATACTGCACTATTGTTGTCCTAAAAATAGTACAGACTTTACCATGTACCATGGACTATGTTTATCGATTTTTTTTTTTTTGGAGTTATATATATATGCATATATATATATATATATATATATATATATATATATATATATATATATATATATATATATATATATATTTTAATTTACGGAAAACGGATGAAGCACTACTCGTGGTTTACGTTTTCTAACCAGTATCAATTTTAAGTTTAGTTGTTTTTTCATTTCCAGATTTATTATCTTCTATAGATCATATGATTTACTAATTAGAAGGATAATTATTTAAAGTAGACTATGTTCATTTTAATGTTTATGTTTAACAATCTACATTAATTTAAACACTGCCTGAGCACATTCACAGTATTATCTACTGTTACTGATTATCCTTCACAACTATATAGAAAAGAATCGTAGATGGATTTAAGAGTCGAAGCTTGAAATCCAACCTGGAATAGTCGAGTTAGGATCTAGTACACACAAACTATATGGCACTAAACTTCGGGTTCAACGAACAGAAAAATGCATACATTTGTAATAAATACATCACATATCCAAAGAAATTTGTGTAATTTGATATACTAAGAAGTTTAAACTTCGTTCTAGCAAATCCAAGACGTATTGATTGATATAAATATGATTATGCAAAACTTGACTCGGAACATGAAAAACAAAATCATTGGGGCTAAAGAGAGTAAGTTCAATGCACTTTTTAAGAAGGTTTCTTAATAATGAAACTAAAAGTATCATTTGAGATCTTACTTCATTCTAACTTGAGTTCTAGTATGAAAATTTATATGATTGAAAAATAAAGGTTTATTGCTTCTGTTTCTTTTGCATGAAGAATTGAAGAACGCTTCGAGACTTTAAAGTTTTCGAAGATTATTCCAGGAGGTTTTAAAATATTGAAACATTTTATTTTCTTTGAAGGCGGGGTACCTCTATGTGTTGGACCAACAGTTCCAGTATACCTCCAGTACAGTTCCTGAATTCGAAAACAAATGTTTATCAAATTATTTAGTCTATTAACAGCCAGAGATAGACCCTCTTACGCTTAGAAAGTGTACTGGATCTAGCTTAGGGTGGTCTGTCAGTACTTGTGTCAGGGAAATCGTGTCGTTGTTATAATGTTTTTGGGTTAAATGGAGTTTTTTGCTATATTATAACTATTTCAAAAATAAAAACAACGATAAAGGTGACCTGGCGTCGTGAGATTTCGCTAACTTTAATAATCTCTTTGCACAAAATTCGACTTGACCACTTATTCACCGAATGCAAAACTTGGAAGGCCGCATAAAAAATTATACGTTCACAATATTAGATTTTTCGGAGTGTAAAGTTGGAACATAATGAGATATTGGAATTGGGTTTATTTGTATGCTAACATGTAAGTTTAAATAATATAATCATTATATTATAATATGATAATATAGTTATTTTTAGTTATATGGATTAGTTATTTGTTATTTAATATGGATGTAAAAATAAATTATTCTTTAGTACTTTGGCCCTTTTTTCTTCTCACACTTTGGACAATATAAAATGAATATATTTAGGCTACAAATGGAAAAATTCCCCAAAACATAGCCTAATGTCTACAAAATACTGAACCGAAAACAACCAGTCGACGTTGTTATAAAATCACATCAAAGAATACAAATAGAAGTACATATCGTACTGACAGTCCACAGAGAGACAGCAACCCTGCTTAAAGACATCAACCCTGCACAAAGACGCTACCCAAACAGCACACAAGCATCCTATTCATAATTTATGCATCTTCTTGAGGAAGAAAATGGTCCAGATGGAGGTAAAAAAAAAGAAATCTTAAGTAGGGAAAACAGTTTAATGGAAAGCCAACTTTTCGACCCCCACTGCAGTCCTTCTTCAGGGCTTGTGATGGAGTTAAATGTCTAGGTTTCAACTCGAGTTAACAATTCTCCTTCCTTAAGATAATTTTTTTTTTAACTCCACCGTTACCATTTTCTTCCTTCATGGTCAATTATTCAATATGCCTCTTTTTGTTTGGCAAGACTTTCTTCAACTTGTACTGAATCCAAGACTCTTCATGGGTTGGAGTTATTGAGATTCATTTGTTGTTTTTTTATTTGTAATTGTTTTTCTTTTATTATTAATTTACTTATTATAAGTCCTGAAACAGCTACTACTATCCTTCTACTATCGCCAGGACATAGAGCATGAGTTGACCCTGTCAGGAGAAGGATCAATATTGAAAGAGGTGCACAAAGAGGCCATCTATCATCCTCGCTGGATTGACTCCTTGACAGCGGGGCCTTCCCATCTGCTCCCGGCGCCCCTCCTCTGCCAAACCCTAGTTCAATTTGTTTCATTTCGTTCGCCACGAATCCGAAGATTTTGTCCCTTAACAGAATTTTATAATTAAAATAAAATTAGTCCCCAAGAGCCTTAAATAAGCCCACCCCTGAGTCCCCAAATTGAATTTGTGTAACTGTAATCCTTATAAAAATAGCAGGGAAGGGGATCAAAGTAAACGTGCCAGTGAACGAATGAAGGAATATTGAAGACAGAGAAAACTCCAGCAGATGAAAGGAAAATTAAGTTGTAACGTGATCCGTGTAAGTGGTCAATACGAAAAACCAAAACAACAACTGTAAATTGTTCTCTATGGATGTGAAACGTAGCTGTAAAGAATGATCTTAAGGTATCCAAAAATAAAGTATTACGTAGAATGTTCAGTCAGAAAAAGGATCTCCAGCGGTCTAAGTAAGGAGATTACACATCACGGAACTACGAAGCATGCATCCGGTTGATAAAATTAAAGCGATACTATGGCGGATATTGAGATGAGCTTCAAAAAAAGTTTGGCTTACCAACGAACTCTCGTTTGTTTTTTTTATTTAAAAACAATAGTAATAAAATTATCATCCGAGTGGTAGACAGAGGGTTTAAGGGTGATTTCAACGATTTGAGTTACAGGTACATCCAGTGGATAGAAGTTTGCAAATCAGGAAATGAGAGTATCGCCATCTATGGGTTCGCCTTAGGCTACACCTACATTGGATCCGGTGTGATACCATGAGACGTCGCTAGCAAACCAAATGACTGAAATATATCGAGAGTTATAACATTTGGTTCTTTAAATTTATAAAATTAAGATTATTTATTAATTATTTTTAACACAATTATATTTTACAATAATGTATAGTAAAATAAATATAATGTATACACTCCAGCATCGTATGTGATAGAATCACGTCGCACCGAATCGGATCCAATGTAGGTGTAGCCTTAGGGTTCGCTAGTCCTCAATTAATATTAAAAACTGCTGTCCCGGTAGACGTTGTTCTGCCCCATTTACACAAAGGCTTCCAAATTTTCTCCAACCATTACAATGGCAACTTCATCGGTTGTTGGTGCATTGAAAGATCTCACATGTTCTCCTACAGGAGTTTTATCAGTTCTGATTACAATTTTATGATTACCAGGTGACATAAGATCCAGTGCAGTTTTAAACATTGTAATCAATTGATTGTGTTGATGAAACAAAGTTTGTAAATATTCTACAATAGACCTCCTCACTGAACTGTTATTTGCACAGCGCTGATCAATTAGTTTTGTTGTATTGCCCGTTCATATTGTTTGCAGGAATTTATAGTAGCCATCTGTCACTAGCAACAAATAATTTGCTTTATGATATATTTGGCCTTTTATCTGGAAATTAAGTCTGGTTACCTTAAAAGTTAGCATGAAATATATTTGTGGCCCCAAAATAAGTCATTTAGAAGCAGTTGTTATATTTTTGTATAAATGGAAATGTTTGGTATCCGTTCCAGTTTCTGAAACCAATGAGTACAATGCTCTGTTGGTGGAACCAATATTTATATAGATAATGACACGCGAACCCTAATAAAGTTTTACTAACAACTAACGCACCTTTGTTGTGTTTCAGAACTGGGAACAGAGTGATTTGTTTGGGAAAAGAATAGTGTTGTTTTTACTATTCCCCTCGTCATTTTTTCTTACCATAAGAACCTTATTTTTGCCTCAACAAAAATATTTTAAAGCAAATAGCCGAATTGGTCGAGCCTTTCTGTTCCGTTTGAACCATTTTTTGCTTAGCCACACATTTGGCGATTCATTTTTATTTATATAGATGATTCAGGTTGTATGTGAAAACGTACTAGAAGCACATTGGACTAAAATCATTTTAAAGATTGTGGTAGGTCATTTATCCGAAATCACTGTTTTCCCAAATGTAGGATACCGACTTTAGGGAAGGTTTTTGAGGCTCATCAGGGTATTAAGATCCCATAAGATACATCTATGGCTTTTGAAACATAAAATAATTTGTCTGCTGCTGCCAGATTTGAACCCGGGACTTACAGGTCAACAACTCAGCGGCTCGAGACATGAAGCTATCCTGCTCCCACGTATATACTTATCTAAGGGTTTTCTCCGTCCAAATTTTATTAATCCGTCTATCTTCTAACGTAAGTGTCCAAATCGCTCTAATAGCTCGATGATGATTTATTTTTTTAGGTATACATAATATAACTCTATCTCTTAAATAAAAAACCTATTGAAAATATAGTTAAATATATAAGAAAACATTTCTTCAAGCCAATCACAAGACAGGATATGGTCATGTTAAGTGTTACTTTAATACGTCGAAAATTTTAATTCGATTATAAACCTCAACCTGAGTTCACCTGTGATGCAGTAAAGTACAACCTACTATGGACAAGATGATGGGTTCGCATCAACATAAATTGGTGATCCCGAACCTGTGCAGTGTAAGGTGCTTGTCCAGGATTCTATTAAGACTGTAGCTACTTCCGCTTAGACATAGCGGCATAAATGGGCGTTGAAAGAATAAAAAAAATATTATAAAAAAAATTGAGAAGGGCTATCATTTAATTCTTATTTCAGGAATCTAATTATTAAACTTTTATGTTGCATACATATTCTTTAAGCAAATAAACAATACAAAAAAAAACTCTCTCAGCATTCTTTTGTTGTTGGACCCTTCGAGAGATCTGTCAGTAGGGTATTGAATATGAAAATATTTTAATATTGTCGGCTGCATAGATCTGCATAGCCCGGTCTTCAAGGAGGGGAAAAGAAAGAATGAAAAATGAGCCAGTGTCGTATGTTCGGGCCTTGAAGAGAAAAGCCTCGGACTCGGGGGGTAGGGAAATCCCGGAGACTCCATTTGTCAAAAAGGAGTCTCCCCCCTTCCAGAAGGAGGAGGGGGAAATCTGAAGGGAAGTCAAATCATTTTTAACCTCTGGCTCCAGAAGAGGCTGGATATTGAAAACAATGTTCCTCCCGGGGAAGAGGAAGATCATGCGAACCCGATGTGGATTGATGCCGTGTGTATTAGAAGAGCTCCTCCTTTATATTAAATTCACCTGCGACAGTTGGCCTCGAGCGAGGGAAGGTTATATGACAGATGGAATCATATTTTGACGGCCCTCTCTTCTCCTTTCTATATGTCTCCTCGAGTAGAGAGCGCAGTGTTCCCATCTCTCTCCCGGTGAAAACTTATCCAATAAGTCCCGACGCCCCTAATTACGTAGGGCGGCTGGTTGAGATGTTTATTTAATGCGACAAACTTACCTTCGCCACGTCTTATTCGCCTGATGAGTCCTCCCCACAGCTGACTTCCCCAACTCGGTGCCTTATATATTTAACGAAGAAGCGAGTATCAGATACCTTATCTTTGTTTGGCTTCTTAAACCAATAAATTTTACAAAGATATACAAAAACGAAAAAAAATAAATCGTTAGGATGACACAATGGTAAGACTAAATTATATTAATGATTTGTTTGTTTATTTAACGTCACTTTACGGCTAATCGGACGATGCTTCCTGATATCACACAAGTCAGGACAGCCACTTTACTCAATGTAATATCCAAGGATTTTTTACTCCTAGATTCCAATAGTGCAAATGGTTGTATCTAGAGAAAGCGAAGGTACTTTAGTAGTGATGATTTTTTAGAAATATCTCATAAATATACTTATTACCCCGTCCATAACAAACTACCAAATCATTCACTCACTATGAGGAAAGCGAACATCTCCAATTTCGACATCACCGCTACTTGGTTTAAGAAATCGGAAATCGATTTGCTCCTTTCGATAAAGCGGAAGAATGGCCAGGATGATGGGGACAATTCAGATAAAAATAGAAATCGTTCATTGATGATGATGATTACTGAAGTCATCGGCTTAGAAGTGGTTACCTGAACACCCACAGGAGCTCACCAGCAGTTAGGAGATGCTGGTTCTCGAGAGCAGTTAAGTTTCATGGAGTGTTAAACAGTGTTAGTTCCCTCAGGCTTCCCCAGGGGCCAGATAAATCTCCCCGATGAGAAAGCTAATGGGCCAAGGGAGAGTTGGCCATATTTTTTATGTCTGCAGTATCTTAATTTAAAGTCTCAGAGGTCCTTCTGAGGGAGATATAAGGATCGAAAAGATACAAGAATCATTATTTTTGGAATGGATTGTAGAAAAGTAAATAGGTGACAAGATTACATCAGTATTTTTGTAAACATCATCTGTGAGTTTACGACTGAAACATTAAAAGTTAGGGTTAGCAAACAAAAGGGCATTACAAAAAAAAAATCGATTAGTTATCTGTTAACAATATGAAAAATATATATATTTTAAAAATTAGAACGTAAAAAACTCCCAAATAAAAGTATATTTTTTTAAATCTCTATTTGTTTAAATCAACCCCTTGAAATATCTGTAATTTCAATAAAAATGAGTAAAAACCCAAAAAGAAATTATAAAAATCCTTTAGTCTCTAAAATACTGGAAAACAACAGATCAGTTAATGTTTCGTAAGTTCAGGCATCATCAGGACATTAAAAAAAAATACATCAAAGCAGATCAAACGCATACATTATCAGTCCTAATAGACTCATCAATTACAAGACAGCAATGAAACATATTAATAGGTGGTTAAGGTTGTTTTACTTCCAATTTTAGTGACTACTTAAGGGACTCATGATCAAAAGCTGATAACGCCAAAATTTCAAAAATATTTTTTCACTTTTTTCGTTAGTTTAGTCATTTAGTTTAGTCTGCGCCTATCTTGGAATCGTCATACTAGACTGAAATGACAAGAAACAGCTCACCGGTTCAGGCTACTTCAGCATTTAATAGACGAACGCATTAAGCTCCCAATTAATTACAAAAGATTCATATACATGACAATCATTAGATCCATCTGGACTTTGGGCCTCCACTAAGCCATCGAATTCCTCTCGCATCGAATCCTTACAATCCAAAATCCTTCGTAAAATCCTCAATGATCCTTACTCTGTTACGAACAAAGTAATCCATAATGACCTTAATTCCCCGTTTGTTGCTGATTTGGCCCGAATCCGATATCAATCTATTCATGACAAACTTCATTTCCACTCAAGCCCACTAGTTTCAAACCTCGCAACCTCTTCAATTCCTGATAATCCTCCCAGGCGTCTGAAAAGATAATGGCCTTATAGTGAGAGACCTTCTAAGTTGAACTTTTTTTTTTAGTACTACCACTGGGTAGTTTCTCTACTTGCCTTTATCTCGGGACATGATTTATCTTCCATTATATTTATTAGATGTATTCAGTATACAGTTGTAAATTTCAATAAATATATTAAAAAGAAAACTTTAGTATCTATTATGAAGTTATAAGTATTTGATCCTGAACGTCTCACATATTATAACAAATAAATGACTACAGATATTGAGATGGACTTGTAAAGTTCTTAAGGCCTAGGCTTAATGAAAGAATTCCCAAGAAGGGTGATAAGTTCTGATCAGTGAATATCTGATAAGGCCCAAGACGTTATTCCCGCAAATGGGAATGGTCACTTTATAGAAGCAAGGTGAGCTCAGATAGAGTCACCACCACGGCTGTTAACAGATTAAATAATTTATCTGTCACAGCTGGAATTTAAATTCAGAACTTTAAGCTTAGAAAATAAGCTCTCAACCCCGCTCGCTTTCTTAGATTTTTTTTCTTTTTATCCAATCCGTTTTGAAGAGAATAAAGGTATCATTGCCTTTGGTCTTTACTAGGACTACCATATGATCTATAACTGTTAAGAGATGAGCGAGAAAATTCCAAACAAAACGCCGTAAATCTCTGAAGCAACAACAAAGAAAAATAACTGCCGATATTTGACCAATCGGAACAGCAACCCAACACGAAAATGGCTTACTTGATTATTATTCATCATATTGTTTTAAAGATTTATAGGATCTTTTCATTTCTTAATATAATTAAGTATTCTTAATTTTAGCATTAAGTACACCGAATAGAAAAATACGGAATGAAATGTTATACATATTTATGTAGAAAAGAAAAGCTACAAAGAAGCAAACATGCTTTTCTAAATAAATGTGTTTCACATTTCTATTCGTTGTACTTAATGCTAAAATTCCACAATGGATCTTATGACAGAGCATTCTGAGAAATGTGCTGCATAGAACCACTTTAACTTTTATTTCTTTCGTCCTAGTTTTCTCGACGAATGAAATCCATCTTGAGATGGACCCGGTTGAAATAAGAGT
This sequence comes from Troilus luridus, assembly GCA_964056705.1. Classification (NCBI taxonomy): domain Eukaryota; kingdom Metazoa; phylum Arthropoda; class Insecta; order Hemiptera; family Pentatomidae; genus Troilus; species Troilus luridus. The sequence goes on along the minus strand of OZ057416.1, from coordinate 100,742,042 downwards.
TTTGATACTGAATTATTTTAAGTAGTTGATATTCAGGGACTGTGTTTTCATCAGAGTATGGAACAAGTTCATTACTCAGCCGCCCTGGAGACAAAGGCCCGGAGTGCCCTCTCTCTTATTATCCAGCTCCAGCTCCAGTGATAAATGGACTCCGCCCATCGCCCCCTCCGGATTGACTCCTCCAGAAATCGTTAGGCGGCGAAAGAACGGGGTATCTTAGGGCGTTCCTGGAAGCGGGTGGAAAGGAGTCGGGTAAGAGAGAGAGAAATATTGAGGTGTAAAACCTTCGATTAAGTCCATAGCTAGCTAGAATTGAGCATATATTACTTCCCAAAAACATATTATACTTGACCATTTTTTATTCCTTGTAAATTATTGACCAATGATTCGATTAATCAAGCTATGATAAAACAAGCTAAGATGATAATTTATTCCCTTCATGTCCTGTTCTATGATTTTTTATCTATAAACTATTCTCCATTAATGACTTATCTTATTTTTTATTTTAACTTTTTTTCTTTGCAATTATTTTTCATCATTACCGTGTACAATGGTGCAAAAGCTAGGATTATACTGAGGAATGGACTAACGGGCCGCTTCCTCTCAATGAAGTTCTATAACAAGGACATTTCCTATCGCCACTTTGATTCGACCTGTATGCTGAAGAAATGTTTAGCATATGGAAAAAGAAGCAATTGAATCAGTCATTTGAGAAACACCTGTTCATTTTTGGCCAAAAATGAGTTAGATATATTAAATTGTTGGTAAAGGCTAGACAAATTCAATACGCATATTTGGAAAATGTGTATATTTTATTTTTTATACTGATTTTTATTAATAATTGTGTTTTACCTTTTATTTCATACATGATAACATATCGCTTATTCAGTCATTTGAGAAACAACACATTTCCAACGACGTTTATAATTTTTTTTTTAATCAAAATAAAAAAATAAAATTACAGTTTAGTAGAATTAGCTTACCAAACCTCTCTAGAAGCATATAAAAAAATTCAAAAAAATATATGATGTTAAATTATGGACCAGCTGAGTTTTTTTTTGTTTTTCCGAAAGTTTACTTTTTTTGGATATGAGGTGTTTCTCAAATGACCGATTCAATTGTATTAGTTGAAGATTTTTAATTCAGGAACGACGTAACTGATATTCCATTGCTAAAATTTTTTTTAATAAAATTAAATTTTGAGCTGTATAACATTTGAACTTGTTTTGGGGAATAATGCTATAGGTTAAAATAAAAAAAGTTTCCAAGTTTTAAAAATTTTGTAATGCCTAATTTAAAGAGTTTTAATTACAACAGGAATGCTTTGCTTTATCTTATAATATTATATTATATTATAAACCATAATTATATTTTTGTAACTCCCATGGAACTTTCAAATACCTCTTATGTGTTTCGCTATGATATATATCAGTATATATATTTGTGATAAATATCATAAACTATATTTGCCCAGAATTCCCTCGTTTGGTCGCCGGTGTTGCTCTCATTTTTATTCCGTCTATTTCTTTCCCGTCTTCAGCCTAGGGTCTTCCTGAAAACTGAGGTGAGCATTCAGTCCAAGTATCATCCCAAGTGATGAAGTTCTTTTCTTTGAAATAAGTAAAAATGCTATTCTTTAGCCTAATATAGGTTTCATTTTTAACAAGTGACCGTAAAATGCTATTCTTCTTTTTCTCATAACATCTGATATTTTTGAAACATGAGTGTACCCTCGCCTGTATTCACGTATTTTATTCGGCCAAGAGCTTTCCTTAAGACTATTCTTACTTTGATCTCCAATTTTCTACCAGGACTTTTTTTATATTTTTTAATTTTTTTTATATTATTACAAATAATATTGTCAATTATTTCTATTTTAGATTTAATGTCAAATCAGGTTTGAAGAATTTCCCAGTGTTATGAAGTACAGTTACTATCGTATCTGGAAAAAAAAATCGATTTAATAAATTATGACTGCACAATACGGAGGGATGAATCGAACTATTCAGGATTAGCATGGATATGGAAATACGTAGATAGCTGAGGAAAATATGGAGACCTGCTCAAGTATTCCACACATTTTTAATTAGATGCGCCCTCCCCTCAGGGTGGGGCGCGGTGGGGTGGATTTGATTGACAGCTCGCCGCCCCGAGGCCTCATGGTTCCCCGCCACCATTTTTTAAACACCCCCTTGGGCCTGAACAACCGTTGCTCCGTTAAATCTGACAGCGACCCTATGGCCGATCGTTAGTTTACGGCGGATTTATAGCGGGATAGATGGCGTTGACAGCCGGTTGTGTATGTGTATGTGGTAACGTTGTACAGAGTTATTGTACAAGTACTATATTGATTTCATTCAGATTTTTTTTTAACTTGTTCTTCTATTTAACAAAGAATTACCATTATCATTATTAGAATCTTTCTACAGAAAAAAAGTATATTCAAAGTAAAACTATTTATTAAGGAAAGTACACTTGTTTTGAGTAATGACATATTAGTTTGCTATAAAGTACTGGAAAATATTAAACCATTCAAAGTTTAGGCCTATTCAAGATTCAAAAGAGCATACTCCAAAAATATCATATCACTGAAGATCATAGCAGAACGTCTGTCTTTGACAATTTATACATGCTTATAAGTCAGTGATAGCAACCTTACTCCAAGACGTGCAATCAAGTTTTCGATCGATTTAAGATGAAATAGACTTGAACAAGGTTAGATATTATATGACGTAAGATGGACTCACATTTTATTACTCACTGCTTCTCGAATGATATTCTTCATTCGAACGATATTTACCATAGTAAAATCGATTATCTGGAATCGAAGAAAGACCCGACCCCTGAGGACATTTAGATGCCGGGATCGAATTCCGTTTCCTGATCCAGAGCATCGCGCCCCGGAGGAAGAGATACTGTTGCAGGGAGAGAGAACGATAAGAGAGGCGCATCAATGTGCCATTAAGACGTCAGTATTGACGGGGTAGGGATTGGCAGCCCTGCCCGAGCAAGGAATTAGCATATTTTAATAATAAGTTGGGGGGGGCGCCCGGCTCAACACTACCCCCTCGTCTTTATTGATTTATTACACTGTGTCCATGCCGGCTTATTTATGCCCTGACAGGCTCCTGTCTGGGAATAAACTCTCCTCCATTACTGGCTGGAGGCACGTCCAAGGCATCAGGGTACGTGCTTCCATCTGTCTCTTCTAGGGCTAGCCGAGGTCTTTCGTGATCATCATCATCATGTCCGCTTCATTTCCATTCTCACAAGATTATATTCCGCTAGTTGGGACCGTCTCTCAATTTCCTAGTATTTCTTAAGTGGACGCGGAATACGATTGTATAGTCAAAATGAAGAAAACAGAAACATAATTATCAGTTAAACAATACAAGAATATAATCATGGAATAACATATTTATGACTTTAGACATAAGTGAAGCATTAAGGATTTTGATTACTTAAAAGTAGTCGGGTCATTTTCCATATGTTTCGGTAACTAACGTGTAACAAAAGTAACGAATCAACGAATGAGTTATTGCATATTTCAAATATATTAAATTTTTAAACCTTGATAGGCTATAGGGTGCTATATGTGGCTCCGTCTGAAACGTAAGAAGTACCTAAGTAAATATGATAAGGGGGACTACGCAGGTAGCTTAAAATTTCACTTAGGTTTATTTCATATACTCTCAAGATAAGGGCAGCAGTTGTTGGGGAGAAGCGGTCAACTTAAGATGCAAGGAACTGGATGAAGCCATGGTCAAGATATAGCCAGTCACGTATTATTTGTAAGTAGATTTATATTTATCTTGTAACCATGATCAGCACCAATAAATATAATGTTATTCACTAATTATTATTAATACATTAGTGGAAAAATTCCAACTAAAAACCTTAAGTCTCTAAACTAAAACAGGAAATTAAAAATACCTGTCCATAATCAAACGGACATTAATTCTATTAATGATATAGAATTAAGATATATATATATATATATACACTCAACAGCAAAAAAAACCGGACACTTAGATTTGTTCCTATAATTTCGTTAAATACATATGTATATTAATCTTTTTAATTCATGGTAAGAATGAAATAAACCCCGGAGTGCATCGTGAATGGTAGACTTCGCTACCCCAAGCACCGGCCTTCTCTGGCCAAGGCATCAGCTCGGGCTGTGTCAACATTTGAAAGAATCATTATTCTGGACCAAAAAAAAAAACATGTCTATTAATCACAGAAAAGGCTTGGTAAATACATTAAAGATGTTTAAATATGCTAAAAACTACTTACAGTTTAGAATAGGTCAGACAGGTAAATCAACTTCAAGACAAATAAATCAAATCTGAGTTTTATCTAATTGTTTACTAATCCTGAAGGGATTAGTTCAATGGACTTAGACCCTACATTCTCTGTAATAACTAGAATACCCACAAAAACAAACACATTGCTGAAAATTAGCTTTTAATAAAAATAATATGAAGTGTCCGGTTTTTTTTGCTGTTGAGTGTATATATACAAAGTATAAAGATCTCAGGGTGGCATCCCATTTTATTATTTAAATATAATTCAGATCAAAGGATTTGATTTTTCCTTGAGATCATAGCTTGGGCAGTGAAGCCAATATAGCAAGGGATTATTATAATTAATGGGCTAAATTCTTCTAAGCACACTATTATCGAGGATAAAGTTTGAGATTGATAGAGAGAAGTGCTAAATAGACCAAGAGAAGAAATCAACAAAGACTGGATAAACTTGGTCTCAAGAGAGGTTCCTTTCTTCACGATAAACAAATAAAGTAATTCTGGACATAAAGAAAAACGAATGCTCGCATATTCCTAAATTTAATGGATCCATTCACAAATAATAATAAAATATTGAAAAATAATGGAGGATTTTATGTTTTCTTTTAAAAAAACCTTCAAATCGTTACCTGTTATATTTGTTGTATTTTTGACTTCTATAAATTTAAACATTTATTAATACACTTTCAAACAAAATCGTTTGATTACCTCAGTAACATTTTGCTACTCGGAAATAATTCAGTCTTTACTAAGACGTCAAAGCATGGTTTTCGTTTTACGAGTTTAATTAGCCTGATCGTCTCCTAAACGCCCGCAAACATCAACAAAGTGTGGGGTAAAGGCAATATAATATAGAATATGTGAGTGCACTGTTCAACGGAGGATCCACAAATTGCGATGGGGAGCCTTAAATACCTTAAAGACCATGGTTGATGAAAAATGAAGTTGGAAGAAAAATGAGTAAAAAATAGCAGAATTAACTGTTCCAGATTACCAGGGTAACTCGAAGTCAGCAAATTAACCGTCGATCCATTTCAAGGCGATTGGTGAGGTGAAAAAGGTGCATTATTTTCCGGACAACCCCATACAAATGATCCTTAGTGCTCTGATAAAAAAATGTATCTATAAGATATTAAAAGTTAATAAGAGGACTTGTAAAATGTATAAGGCCAAGTTAGAGGATGATGTATACGTCGTATCTAGGAATCTGTATTAGATTAATCAAATAGTTAAATTATTGCCCATAATTAATAATAATAATTCAAGTTCAAGAATAATACATTAAAAAAATCAAAAAGAGAAAACAACATTTGACTATGTCCTTGGTAATTATATGATCCGAAAACTGAGGAGAGGATATAAATCCTCAGATAGCCCGGGGGAGAGATAACCCTCCGGGCCTACACATATAAATGTTCCTAATTAAAAGTCCCATATTAATAGACTCGAGAGGGACTCATGGAGGGGATAGTGGAAGGAGGGAAAAGAAGTGGAGGGCCTGAGGAAGTCCGGGCCATTTGGAGCGAGCAGATAAAGGCGGTTGGATGCAAAAAGGACCTTCCAGGTCGAGAAGGACTTCTTTCAATTAAACATCCTTTAGGCCGATAAACAAATGGCCCTTTTTGCCCTTATCGGCCCGGCCCTAATGCCTCCCCCTATGAAGAAGGGTTTCCGTTAATTATTCGCTGACCAAACCACCACCCCCAGCCTCTGCTTTCCTCTTTTTATTAGGTCGGGGGGGGGGGGGGCTCGCCGTCGTTTAAATGTTCGTAATTACCCTGATATAATCAAATTTATTACCTACAGATGTATGTGATAATAAACATCTTTTTATTAATGGCTTTTTCTCTGCTGTTCTACCCTTTTTTGCAAAATGCGTCGTACGGTTCTTTATTTGTTTTTTTCTCTCCCTTTTAAGATATGAAGACATTCTATTTATACGTATACTTAACAATGCTTACATATATAATAATGATGAGATGATTTACAAATCATAAATTTAAAAAACAAATACGTGATATAGTTAAAATTGTAACCTAATATGCATCTCATAATAAAAATCCCTTTAAAATTTATTTTTAATAATTGTTATTTTTATGATAATTATTTTTTAATTATTTTTTTTTAAGAGAAAAGATTCGAACCAGGGTCGTCTGCTACTCCGTAGCAGTGCTCTGAGCCACTGAGCTACCAGGGGTCGTATCCAAATCAGACAAACTGGGAGTTTTAAATATTTTCTCTTCAAAACAAAAATATTTAAAAATCCTTTTGTTAATGGACTTTTCTCTGCTACGTATCCCCGATACAAATGCTAAGTACGAATGGAAAAACACTTTTTTAAGGACATAATAGATTGAAGGTTATTTTAAAATCAGTGCGTATCGTCAAACGTATTAACCTGGGTCACCTTCGGTGTGATGGTTTGAAGAACAACTTCCTTTGCCCAAAGATCGCGAGTTCACAGTCCGGTCCTAGGATTGAGGTGATCTTAGGATTTGATAAATAGAGTAAAAAATCCTTGGTCAACCCGTGGGCACATACAATGGCGTTCAACAGTCTATGGAGTGTCAGTTACTCCTTGAAGATCCCTTTACTAGTTCTTAATAATATATAATTGGATAGGCAAAATTTTACCCTCATACTGTAGCATTACCCGATCAGCCATAGGAGTGTAATGTGACGTTAAATGAACAAACGAACAATCGTATTTTACTAAGCAATCTAAAATGTTTTGTTTATTTCAACACAATTCTCCTATAAATTATTCGCTAATGGGTCCTATACGTATGTTTATTTTAGACAAAAGCTTGTTTGAAGTTACTTAAGTGTTGGTTGTTTTCACGTACAGCTTAGTATCCTGATAAACCAAATGGCATTATGCAAATGTATATTATGTCACATTCTAGATCTCACTTATGTTTTTTTACAGCGATGAATCTAATATGAACGATTTATTTCAGTTAAAGATTATTAAGTTACTTAAACCAACATCGGCTGATTAACATATGAAAAATACGATTTCGAACGGTTCTTGATTTACCAAAATAAGAATATAGCTTTATTTTTCGATTCATCTTAAAATATGCGGGATTCGTTAAGAACTGGCCATTTGTAGTAATATATAATTATACAGTATATTAAAGTTTATAATGCAATTTATTGTATTTTCAACATTTGAGGGCTGTTTGGAGTAATGTTTTTCCAATTAGCCTTGTTTTCGGATAGTTAAGTGTCATGTTTTTTTTTATGGATTGATCTTTAAATTTGCTGGGTTGTGAAAGCAACTGAACCCGACTTAACGAATTTGGCTCATTCCAATAGGCTTGCCACGGCATGGTACTATTCGCATCGACTTAATAATTGGTAGTAATTCATGGATAGCAGAGAAATCCTTTAATCTTAAACGGTTCAAATACCATAATTTTTAAAGAAATGATGATTTTAAACTATCCTTGGTTTTCTATGATAAAAAGCATTCTTCACCAATAGAGCTTGACTTAAACTCTTCTGGGTTTGAAACTTGCGTCATTCCAGTCGGTTCTCCAAACCTCAAAGCTTTACGTCCGACCCTGGATCCAATAAAAGTCGACTACTCCCTTTGGAAGGGTCAGACCAAAGTGACCTAAGGGTTGATTAAAAAGGACGGAGGACCTTCAGGAAGCGAAGAGCCATTAGGATCAAGAGGAAAAAGGAATTTAGAATGAAGTCGGAGAGCGGGGAGACAAAGAGCTGGAAGGTCGGTGTAAGCAAGAAAGGCATTAGGAACTAGAGGACACAATTAGTTTGGATTTATGCCCCTCTAGAGCGGACAATGCACTAATTGTCCGAGCGGACATTGTCCCCCCAGGCCCTTATGCTTTGCTTGGCCACTACTTCATTCCTTCCCTCACCTCTTCCTCTCCGCATTGTTAATTCCCTTTTCTCATTTCTATTCGCCTCCTCGCCGTCTCTAATTTATGCCCGTGTGCGGCCACCCTCTTCCTCCTGCGGCCTCTGGAATCGCCGATAGTGGACATTCCCTGCATAGTCTTGGGTGATTTATTTTCTCGCCTACGTTTTGTTTATGTACAGTGTACCTTTCCGAGGACTAGACTAGAACTTATTTAAAATGATAAATAGAGATAAACATTACTCATTATAATAGGGCAAGAGGTACGTCTTAATTAAATAAACAATTTAGTCCATTCTATTTTGTTTTGGTAAATAAAACAAGCCCATCTTAATCCATTACAATCTTAATCTGAATAGCTTCACGGGGATTAAGATGGACTTGTAAAGAGGCTGGGCTTTGTAACGAACGAATTCCTAAAAAGTCAATAAGGCGGAAGTGAGAAGATTGCGTTACGAGTGATCTGGCGGATTTGGTTGAGTTGCTGTATCTGGTCCTGGGTTTAAATACCGCCCGCTGGCAGATTCTTATTCAATCTGTAAGCGGGCGCAGACTGATCCTATGGGATTTACGACCCTCCTGGAACACTTCCAGCCTCTATGAATTGGGTACCCGAAATTGAGGGAAAAGTCTCGGGCGTTTAAGCGTGATCTAGGATTAATCGCCCCCGTGTACAAACGGTCGTATAAGGATCAGTACAGTCTCTACCACATACTGAACTCAAGACCCTGCATGGGTAAGCGGTACAAGAAGATAGATCAATGATTTATAGATTTGTATGCATTTTTACTCAACATGCTTATTCAAAGGAAATGGCAACGAAGAGTTTTGGGTGCACGGTAGGGAATGCACTGTTTTTAATACAAAGTTTGTGCAAGGTGGTGATTTGGCCGAGGTATCGCACAACCGCCACGTTTTTCTCCCAATTAACGGTACAGTGGGGCGTCGATAATATAAACCAATTCAGTCGGGTGTGTTACGGATAATTCGAAGTTTGGATCATTGAAATTCACACGAAGAAAGGATAATTCCAGCCAATCATTATATATAGATATAGAGGGTTTATCAGGTGAGAAAAAAGTTATTATAATTGCTAGATTTAATTTCTTTAATGCTTTATGTGGAAGAATCATTAAAATTTCAAAGGATAGTAAAGTATCTTTAGAATGAAAATAGTTGACCTTGATGAAATATGTGGAAGAAAATGGTCCGGGTAGAAGTCAAAAAATTTCTCCGAATATCAAGAAATATTTATTCAGTAGCCAACGTTTCGACCTACTTTGTAAGTCTTCTTCAGGGCTGTCGGACAGGGCCTGAGCCCAAACGAATCTTTCGGAACCTACACTTACATTAATCAAACGGAAATGAATTTTATGTCGAAACGTTGGCTACTGAATAAATATTTCTTGATATTCGGAGAAATTTATTGACCTCTACCCGGACCATTTTCTTCCACAGATTGTAGAGTATCGTTGTTTTTAAATTCCTCTTTATTGTATGTTTACCTGTCTGTCAATTTAACGTCACTTCATGCTACTATCGCTAATTGGACGATGCTACAGCGGGAGTTTTTTGCCTATTCAAGTATATTTAGAATAGGGATCTTTAACGAGTATCTGACAGCACACAGGCTAGTGACTGCCGATTTTGCGTTCTCTCCGAAGGACGGCCTACAAAGCATTTATAAATCCCTTTAAGAAATCCGTAGGGCACCTACGATGTTTTGAACCCGCGACCTTGACCATAGTAGATTGTTATGCTAGCATCTGCCTCTCAATTGTGACTTTAGTTGTTAAATAATTTTTAACGATATATGAAAAACATTTTTTTAATTATTGTATTTATGCTCGATATCGGAGATATGTAGAGCAATTATAGGTTGTTATTCTAACCTGAAAAGAGGAAGAATCCATACCATTTTCATTTAGGAAGATATTGCCGAGAGCATCGGAATGCCGCTATTAAACGCTTTGGTCTAGGATCTCTTGTTGGCCAACGGAGAAAAGAAGCTTTTAATAATCTCCGAGAGCGCGGAGAAGACATTCCATCAGGAGGAAGAGGGTCCGACCCCGTCCTCGTCAGTCGTGAATATGCAGATCCCCTTGGGCGGGGAGTAATGAAGAAAATGTTCCTCCGGCTGGAGGAGTAAAGTAGGAAGAAGAAGAAAAAAGTGGTGTTTATACGCTTCAACGTTCTCCTTCCTGACAGCCGGCGTGTATATTTTGCAGATTGGTCTTGAGGGGGGGAGGAGTATTTAAGGGGACTGTGGGAGGGGGCCTTAAACGGAAATTCGGAGGCACCACAATCTCGGAGGCTGCAACTTCCGCCGGAAGAGGCCGGTTTTACATCTTCTCCCTCACTCTCTCTCTCTCTCACTCTCTCTCTCTCTCTCTCGGCTCTAATATCAGAATTACTTTAATTTTAGATTTAGAGGGCACAGGGCCCCTCTTCCTCTTCTGTAACTGGAAGAGATGAAAGAATGAACCATTCGTTCTTTTTTTTTCATTTTTACAAACTGTAATTTGAACTTCACATTAACTGATAAATTTAACTGCAGTGACAGTAAACCTTTTTTATTTATTTATTGGAATTCACAACTGTATTATAATAGTAGAACTAGTAAATAAAATGAATGGTACATATTTATTATGAATAAAGACATGTAGAGGAACTACCCAGTGGTTGTACTCAAGAGAAAGTTCAACTTAAAAAGCCACGAGGCCATCATCTCGCCATGTAGGTTTATCAGGAAATGAAAAATTAGCTAGGTTTGAAACTAGTGTGTTTGAGAGGGAATGATGTTTTTCATAAGACTAGTATATCAGATTCGGGTCAAATCAGCAAAAAATGGGATATTGAGTTCGTTATGGATGACTTTATTCGTAATAAAGTAAGGAGCATTGAGGATTTTACTTAAATCAATTTAGGTCAGTAAACCTTTAAAAGCAAAACAAAATAGTGGTTTAAATTTGTCCCGAGTAATAAGGGGCTAATTGTCTCAGAGTTATCCAGAAAAAAATATATTTTGTTTATTCCTCACAAGATGACATTATGCTGCCAAGGCTCATAATTTTACTTATGATTAAGACACTATTCATCCTTCAAAATTAATGTCCATGTTTTACTCCCATATACAATAGAATAATTAAAAGTATTATATATTTTTATTTTAAAGATAAGAGATTTGTCCTGGCCGGGATTCGAACCCGGGTCATCTGCATTTCTAGTGCATTCCACTGAGCTAACAGTGGACGTATCTAAGTCAAACAAATCCATTCTCTTCACCGATCCTATATCCTCGTTTTCTCGCATTTTTTGCGATTTATACACGGGGAAGAATGTTCATTGAACATTAGTTTAATTGGGATCTTTTTGACTTACGTCAATTTTATATTTATAATTTATTTATATTAATTGTTATTTCGATGGTGATTATTTTTAAATATTTTTGTTTTGAAGAGAATAGATTTGTCCTGGCCGAGAACACGGGGATATAGGATCGGTGAAGAGAATGAATTTGTCTGACTTGGATGCGACCCCTGGTAGATCAGTTGTTAGAGCACTGCACTGATTTTGAAAAGTATGCATCATATTGAGAAGGTACATACAATGTAAAATATATATAACGTATTAAAATTTTTTTTACTAACTTTTATAAAAAAAACATTTATAAAATGCGATAAGCTACAATGTTCTGTATACGTTTTATGATATCATATTTGTTATCATTTCATTCTGTAAATAAGTAATTATAAGGTATATAGTATACAGTGAAATGTACCAATACATAAACGGTCCTTAAAAAATATATTGTTAATCATAAAAGCTATGGTTTTTAGTAATAAAGGAGCCTTGGGATTAATAATAAAAGAATATATTTTCATCATTTTAATTAGTAATGACGTTTTAAAAAAAGTGTAAACATCTAATTATATCAATTAAAAAACAAAGAATCGTCGTATAAAATGCCGTGCGTTAAATTCATGTAAAAGAGTCATGATGAATTATACAGTAACAGGTTTATTTAGAGGCCACAACAAACGAAAGGCTTATGGTTAAATAAACGACTGAGTGAGCGATAAAATGGAGAGAGAGAGACAAAGGACGAACTGGAATGAGAGAATTACTGAGCAGGATTGGTTAAACAACTGTTTAATTAGCGACCATAATCGGAGTACTCTTGTGAATACTGATGCTCTTTTTACTGAACCCCAGCGGCTGCTTTAGGGCCTGTTAAACTGCTCTCCCCCTTTCCAGCGGGTTATTGCTATATCACGGCACGTCCTCAGAGGCCAGGTATAAAAGATATTGCGTAAACCAGTTATCTTTTACCGCCCCTCAACAGGTGTTAGCCCGATAAACGACCGCCTAATTCAGGTCATCATTGTGGCCGAGTATTTATTCAGGTACTCTAATCTAAAAGGTTGGGATTATTACGAAATTTAGTACTTAAATAGTCTACATTTCTTGTATATTGTTTGTTTTCTTGGTATTTTAACTACTAAAACAACACATATTAAGAGATAGATCCATAATTTAATTTCACTTAAACATTTATAGAAAGACATGTCAAAATTATTTTTACAAAAAAAACACATTTAAACTACAAGCCACTCAATTAATGGTATGAATTTTATTGTTTAAAGAAACTCTTTTGTCCATAATAGCGAAATAATAAAATACTATCAAAACGGAATAATTGCTGATATTTTTAATTAGGTTAGAGAAATATAATATTTAAAATATTTTTTATTCTAAGGGATAAAGTATTTTTAAGCTAAGGGTTAATGTCAAAGAGCAATGTATCTATGGTCTAGTGGTTAGCATAACGAACTACTAAGGCCAAGATCACGGGTTCGTAGCCCGGCAGGTAAACCTAGGATTTTTTAAAAGGAGTTAAAAATCCTTACCTATGCCGTCCTTCGGAAGGGACGTTAAATGTGGGTCCCGACCCTGTATGGTGTCAGGTACGCGTTAAAGATCATCATCACCCTATCCTAATTAAACCTGGATGGTAAAATTTAGAGCTTCCAATGTAACATCGTCCGATTATAGCTGCATAAATTGATAAACCGATTATAGTCAGTTATAGCTGCATAAATTTACGTTAAATAACAAACAAAGGGCAATGTAAGTCAGCGTGTGATTCTGTGCTGAGTTTCTGTGCTTCTGGGTTCCGCGTTCAAATTCAGCCATGATATATTTATATATATATTACTTAATCTGTTATCCCTCCGGTATCTACAAAGCCTCAGGGTGCCAACTCAGATCCTATAAAATGAGTACCCTTATTTAGGGAAATAACTTGGTGGTTGAGCATCTCGGATATATCACCTTCCTGCACAACCGTTTTCCTTTTTAAAATTTTCGAATGCTGAAAATCATTCATTAATATTACACTTATACTCTCATTTATGAAATTTATAATTTAGTTTCCAATTAATGCGGACTTTCATACTGGCGCTGGCAGAACTCTCACTGGAGATGATGCTAACGATAGTAACGGCCAGTATAATGAGAACTGTGCTTTCACCTCAAGAAGGCCGGTATCTTTGATCTGGAAGGCCAATCACCTCTGCCACCGCGGGAACCGCGCTCCTCTCAGAAGGTTTTGCTCCGGAGTCGTCGTGTGAAGGAACTTAGGCGGCAGGTAGATTGATAGAACTAGAGGAGGTGTAGAATGATTATATTGCGTCTGAGATTTGATAGATTGTATCACAATTTTTGATCATTCTTCATTTATAGATATTTCTCTACGACCTATACCACTACAACCTATAAAGGTTCTTGGGTACAGTACGTGTTCCAAGACAAAGCTTGTGCAGGAAGATGATTTGTCCTAGATCACACTCAACCGCCACATGTTTCCCAGTTAAGGGTATCCACTATTTAGAGGATGGGTGAGCCACGGGAGGGTTCTAGACACCACAGGAAGTGCCAATAAATTAATTAATTGTTACAATTATCTGAATAGAGCCGGGGAAAATTAGTATGTCTACATTTTGCGTGTAGTTAATTAGGTAGGTAAATCATATCTTCTTGATTTACTAAAAGTGAGAAAGTACTCAAAAATAGACATAAATTATATAGGATGAAATAGACAATAATCCCCAAAACAAAACGTCAAGTTTACAAAATATTCGTATGACGCAAATATTGGAGAGGTTTATGGAACGTCCTGGAGCAAGGTTGGTGCCACTACTTGATGAGTCTGTTTGGACAGTGTGAGATGTACTGAAATTGGTCTTTGTGTTCCAGTATTTTGATGACTTGAGGCTTTGTTTTAGGTTTTTTCCCCTATTACATCCTATTATTGTTGTTTACTTTAAAGACAAAAACCGATTATTGTAAAAAATTTTCTCCTAGGTAGTCAGAATTTGTTTTATTACATTAGATGCTTATATTATTCTTTAATGATTCAATATTTTATACTCTATTTATTTTTAATTATTGGCAACAGATAACTGTTGCTGTTAATTTGAAACTGGGAAAGTCCCGCTGCACATCAGTCCTTAGCATATTATCCAAATGTAACCAATACCCTTAAATATTTTTGTTTTGAAGAGGAAAGATTAGCCCTGGCCGGGATTCGAAGCCAGGTCGCCTGCTTCTTCGTGGCAGTGCTCTACTGCTAAGCTAACTGCCACTAAGCTACCAGGGGTCGTATCCAAGTCAGACAAATCCGTTCTCTTCACCGGTCCTATATCCCCGTGTTCTCGCAATTTTTGCGATGTATCACGGGGAAGAATGTTCATTGAACATAACTTTAATTAGGATCTTGTTGGCGTACGTCATTATATTATTTATAATTTATTTTTATTAATTGTTATTTTGATTCTGATTATTTTTAAATATTTTTATTTTGAAGAGAAAAGATTTTCCCTGGCCGGGATTTTAACCCGTGTCGTCTGGGTCTCCGTTGCCGTCTGCGTTGTCGAAAGAGGCTACCGAAAGTACATATATTATAAAGATGATTTTAATTATTATTATTAATGTTTTATTTGATTATTATATACTGTGTTTAAATTGATTGGAATATCCTGATATATTTAATACATTTTACTGTTAAAAAACTTCCCGAATCACATCTCTATATCTTTCTTACTGTTTTTCTCACATTTTTGGAAAACTGTTTGCGATCAGGAATTTTAATATTTCGATTGGATAAATCTTTAAATTTTTAAAGATCAGCTTATTATCCAGCAAGCGTTAATTTATTGGTTATTCACACAACTTCACTTTATGCTGCTATGGCTTATCATAACTAGTGCTGTATTCTGTCTATCCAGGTATACTTAGGATAGGAATATCTATAGCAGAGGCTCGGGACTGTCATATTATTGCATTAATATTGGTAGATTGCTTATTATTGATTATATCCATCAAGTTTGTTCACTCTTGATATCAACAGAATATGTACGTTTATCAGGTAATTTTAGCAACAGAAAAAAATATATAAAACTTATAAAAACAATGAATATTTATAACCTGCTTGCTTGTATCCTGGAGCACAGAAGAACAAATCTACCGATAAGAATATAGGAACAATCCCCCTTCCCCACAGGATTACTAATTTCATGATAATTTGAGCTCCTCCTCCGAGAACCAAGTATTAAACTGTCCTCAGAGATAGAGGAAAAGTTTAATGGGAGGGAATTCCTCTTTGTTTTTTTTTCTTTTTACTTTTTTTTTCCTTGGTTTCTTTCTCCTTAGTTGCCCCCCCCCCCTTAGTTTCCATTCCCTCACCCGATGAAGCAGAATCTGGACGGAATATATTCGGCCTAAGCCGGGACATCAAGGAGGTCCTAATCCTCCCATTCTGTCGATTGTGGCCTCCCCCTTCCTATCCCTCTCTCCCTTTCTCACCCTCTCTCTCTCTTTAGACTCTTAGACGGATATCCTTATCTATCTGATTAGCTAATTCCTCAAGATCGATGGTGGTCCGCTGTCGAACCGACTTCTTGGAAATTGTTTAAGGATCATTTATCGATCTGTCTATTGGTGAAGAAGGAATTCGCATTTTGCTAACTGATAATCTCAAGAATTTAGACTGATTTAAAAATTAAAAATAATCGTATTTCTGAAATATTTATTTAAAAGTTATTTCAATTAAATAATTAGGATAACGTTCATCATGAGCAAAATGCGTCCACTCATATCAACCTGTGACAATAGAGCCTGAGAAGGATGGTAGAGACTGTCACTCTCAAACTGATATTTACTGATTCAATTAAGAGAGAAACTAGGCCTCATGATTGACGACAAACATTGAAGAAACTAATCGATTTGGGTTACAAAGTACTCCCACACCCACCCTTTGGGCCAGACTTACATCTGTTGAGAATTTTTTTTTTTAAATTATTTTATTGAATTGTACAACTGTAATATATACATCTAGTACAAGGGCTGTATGAATAAATAAATACATGGAAGGACGTGTAGAGGCACTACCCATTGGCAGCACTCTAATTATATTTCTATTATAGGAGGTCTCGAGGCCATCTTCTCTTCAGACGCCTAGGAGGATTGTCCGGGATGGAATTGGAACCAAGGATGGAAACTAGTGGGTTTGGATGGGCCTGGAGTTTATTATGGAATGATAGGTATCTGGAATGGGCTAAATCGGTAACATATGAAACGTTCAGGTCATTATGGATGGTTTTATTTGTGACAAAATAAGGAGCGTTTAGGATTTTGCGAAGGATTTTGGATTGCAAGGATTGAATACGAGAGGAATTTGATGGTTTGGTGGAGCCCCATAGTTCAATTCCGTAAGTCCATATAGGTCTTATCACAGTAACATAAATAAGTCTTTTGTAATTGATATGAAGCTTTGAGCGTTTGTCTAGTATGTGTTGAAGTAGTCGGAAGCGTCTAGCTGTTTCTTGTCTTTTCAGTCTTGTGTGAGGGTGTTGAGA
This sequence comes from Troilus luridus, assembly GCA_964056705.1. Classification (NCBI taxonomy): domain Eukaryota; kingdom Metazoa; phylum Arthropoda; class Insecta; order Hemiptera; family Pentatomidae; genus Troilus; species Troilus luridus. Next base: position 100,724,928 of record OZ057416.1, on the reverse strand, counting down.
AATTTGGACAACTTTTTTACAGGCAACATATTAAAAAATGATTCCCAAGTCAAAAACGCATTTTCAGTTCAAATCATCATAAAATACTGAATTTTTCACTTCTTTTACTCGAAAATTTAACACATTAGGAAAAATGTATAGAAAATGAGAGTAATTATTTTGAAATAAAATTATTTTGATCTCATAAGGTTATAATGGGAAAGTACAATACATTCCTTTTATATCGTTCATTCATCACCTCTTTTTCCCGACATTTTTTTTTTATATTACATATGACGCGAACAAGAGTGGTGTTTAGTAATTTCTGATTGCAATGGGCACTCAAAAGATACTGATGCTTTAGGTATTGCACCTTAAGCGATAGCCTCCAGCCTACAGATTCCAGGGGTTAGAAACCGGACGCCTGGAGGGATATTTAATAAATGTCTCCTCGGAGACCGATCTTAACCTTTTTTTCCTTCGGAGGGGGGCGCTCTAAAAGGACAGGAAAAAACTGTTCTCGATAATCGCGCCCCCTCCCCCTTCTTTCCCAACCTTCTTTTTAATAATCCATGGCCGCTTTGACATTTTTAGCTGCGAGCTTTTAAAACAGCCTTTTCTAATTATACAATGTCCTCTATAGTTCAATGGAGACTATAAATCTAAATTTAGGGGGGCGTCTAGACCCGCGGAGTTTAACCTTAAACCTTGCTTCAGATATTGATTTAGCATTGTATGGAGACTATCAATTTATGGCTCTTATTCAACTCCAGCCAAGAAGTAAGCAATCCTTAGAACGGTTCTTATTTAGGCAAAGCTATGGTATGAAATCACAAGTGATTTATATATATACATAACTTTTACTTTCAATTCTTGAGATTCAATCTATGCGTTAAACTATATTTTGATGACGTTTCGAGATTGTATTCATTGTTCTCATAATGATGCCCAAACGGTGAAAATATAAGTTTTATTTAATTTTACTAAATAATACACTATTCTAAATGTATAATAGACACTTGTTAAACAATATAGCCTCGAAACGTTACGAAAAGAGGATTTAATGACTAGACTGTTTCAAGAACTAAAAGCAAAACTTACTTATTAATAGTCAAGAAAAGTGTATACCAATATATATTCATATAAAATTCTTTTGTTCTCAGAATGCTTTGCACTTTCTATAGAAATCGTGCAAGGGATCTTCATTACGGGGAGATGTTCTGCTAACGGTCCGGAGTCCAAACCTGGGAGTGACAAATAAATTATTATCTGAAAACAGCCACGAATTGACTTTTGGGATCAACAGACCCTCCTGGGGCCCACCCAACCTCTATTTAGCAGGTGACAGCACATAAATTGCTGAAAAAATCTATGGACTCACTGATGTCCTAGAATTTTATGGTAAGGTAAAAACTTGTTGGTTCGCGACATGAACGTGACGTATTGTGCGAGACTGGCGACGTTTAGCGGCATATGTATGAGTTATACAATTTGTTTTAATATACTCCAGTTTAAGTGTTAGAACTCGATTGATATAAGAATAATATTTTTTAACTAAAAGGTGGTTAAATAGTTGGACAATTCATACTATTAATAATAACATTAATAAAGGCACCATATTATAAGTACCAACCCAATAGACTACTACAAAAAGGTCCCCTTAAGCTATATTGGGATGAGTCCATTATAACTGACCACACTGTGCATCATAATAGGCCAGATATCCTCCTTATAAAGTCGAGTGAGAGGAAAGCAAGTATAATTGATATTGCGATCCCTAAAGACAATAATGTGAACTTAACTATTGGAGAGAAACTTCGGAAGTATCAAGAACTTGCGGCTGAGTTAAAAGAGCTATACGATATGGAAAGCGTGGTAGTAACACCTATTGTAATCTCCACGAATGGATTGGTTCCTAAATTCACGGTGGAGGGTATTGAGAAACTGGGAATTCCGGTCGAGGTTTTAAAGGAGTCTCGACAGGCAGTTCTCCTAGACACAGCCAGGATCGTTAGAAAATTTCTGAATGTTTAGAGATGAAAAATATAAAAACCAAAATAATAACTGCAGATGGTTGGACTTGTCCCCCATCTCTGTTTTGAACCCGCAAATGCGAGAAGAAAATATAGGAGATTAATAAAAACATTAAAGAACAATAATTTAAATTTTCGGTTTCCCCATATCATCAGTTGTCGATATTTTTTATTAAGCTCGTGCAACTCATCGAATGTTTTCATTAATAGTCTACTTGAAAATGTATATAATTATTGCTGGAAGTTCGAATATATGTAAAAACCAGTCTATTTATTTTATTGACAATTTATGAAATTTGGTAAACAACGATTCAAACTATAATTGGTTTATAAATTAAAAAAAGAAAACAGCTGTTCCAAAGTTCTGAAAATTCATTTCTGTCCTCACGACTGCCTATTTTTCTGTTCTTCGCCATAATCTTATTTTGAACTTACTGAAAACTATTATCTACTTTTAAGTTTTGGATCCTATTACAGCGTGTTTTTTCAAATAATTTCGACTAGCTGTCTGTAATAGCGAGACAAGTTTGAGTTATTGGTTTACAGCCAAAAGGATCTTCCTTAGTGACTGCTCTCCTTACATACTATAAACTAACCACACCATCTCCCTATTCTCAAATCACTCTCTCCGTCTCATCTCTAATCTTAGAGCCAGTATATTTAATATCTCTTATTGTATTACATGTAAAATAAGAGGAAAGCTGAAATTTACTTTTAATGGAAGTTTGCTTAGGTGGGAATTAGGAAAAATTGATGAAACTTCGTTGTTAGAAATAAATTTTATAAACAATTTAAATTCATGTCGTTTCCATGTAACTCTAGGATGAAAGAATCTCGGTAGCTTATATCGTTCACTTAGTAATTAGTCAAGTTTCTACTAATGTATCCGAGATCCGACATTCTGATTGTATTTCCTCATAGGATGATCTCAGCTTATCAAAAAACCCTCATCCTTCTGCCACGCCGTAGAGGACCGCCGCCTGTCATTGAAGACGCAGGACTATGCAAACGCCGCAGAGTTGAATGAGACTGATTGGCGGCTTCCAAAGCGACCGCTTCCTTTGTCGGCGCGGCGACACCCGGAGGTTGATCCCATTAGCTGAAGACTGGTAGCCGGGGACAAAGGTTTCGGCCGAGTCATCCCAGTCATCTCCGTGCTCATCACTCCGCTCCTGTCAGCACGGCGTCCGGGAGTTGTCCCCTTCCTAATCCCGATTTACAGGAAATCACTTTCCAATCTGATGTACTTGGAATGCCCATACATAAATTTCAAAATAATTTTATTTAGGAGCTGTTTCCAAAGATATTCGGTGCAAGGTAACGTACGTTAGAGGATTTCAAGGGCTATATTGATTTCACACATATAGATTATGTAGAAACTTTAGCTCAATCACTTTGGTATAGAAGTACAGCCATCTCTGATCTACCTATGCCTGCTACTAGAACATATTGGCTTATTACAAAGAGTATAAAACCTTAAGCAAATAGCCATCACAGCAAGACAACAACCAAAACTTATATTTTGTTTGTTGAAAAATTGAAAAATTATATTTTCTAACAACGAAGTTTCATCAATTTTTCCGAGTTGTCACCTATGTAAACTTCCATTAAAAATTATATTATGTTGGTCTAGCCTCAGCTTCCACTAGCTCTGAAGATGACCCACAAAGTGGGTCGAAACGTCGGCACATAATAAATAAGTACCCACTTATTTAGTGTTTTATTTGACTGCACCCCCAACTATTTCCTACCTTACAAAAATTATATAATTCATGTGTATCGAAGCTTTTCACAAATGTATTACCACCCACAGCTAAACAGATTATGTAATAATACTATCAGTAATAAATTTATTATTTGTGTTGTCACCAAAAAAAGTGAATACAGTTTACAACATATGTTTTCTTTCATTGCTGTTTCACTCAGAATTTATTCCATATCTAGATATAGATATAAAATGGTCTTTATTATTAAATTATTTACAGTGGTTTCTTTTTTAATTTTATTTACAACATTAGCAACCACAGCATGGTACTTTATACCGTCTGCCGGGAGTTTGATTGAACTACTAAATAATACCAAAACTAAAAAATAAATCAAATTTCTTTTTGACATTAATAATTAAATTCTGAAATTAAAAATTTTCTATAACGACCTGCATTACTTACAAAATTATATAAACCTATTAAATTCTCTCCATTCAGAATATCTATCAATTTTTGTTTTGATATCAGCTCATGTTTTAAGAATTTTTTTCTATACAATTTTAAGACGGGACACACTGCCACATATTTTGCGAATCAATTTCAAATGGTTTGTAATTTAGATTCAGAAGTTCCACTCTGCATTTCATAACTACGCTCATTTTTTTTTGTTACTTTTAAATGTCTAAGGTAATCTATTGTTTTATTTAATGAGCTATAGAGGCCGAGGTGTGTGCCCTCTGCTGCTTTTGCATGGCAAATTTGGATAAAATAATCTTTGTACAGTTCTAACATTTTGGACATTTCTCCCTCCCAAGTACCCACGGAGTTTAAAGTTAAATCTAATCTATATTTTTTTTTTTTTTTGCAATTCCCCCCCCCCCTCTTTAAACCATGACATGTTTTGTTTTATTATTTCTCTTGCTATAACTGTACTATAGCCTATTTTCTTTATAATCTAATATTTTTTAAATATAATTGAATTGCATTTTTAGTGTGTACATGTGTACTAATTTTCTATTCATTTCTAGGTACACAAAGTAATTTGGGGTATTAACCGGTAATTTAAAATCTTTTTTAATGAAATACCTTTCAACTTTTTCTATTTCCTCAAAATATTTGTGGCCCCAAACTTGACATCCATAGGTTATGACATTTTTAATTGTTGACTCAAATACTTTAAATTTTGACTCTAATGGCACTTGTGGATTATTGAACAGTTCTCTCCACATCATATTAATCCCTACTTTTGCCTTACTTACTTTTTCTTTAATGTCATATTTCATTTTTAAGTTATTGCACATCACCACCCCTCTAGATATTTGTATGATTTCACACATTCAATTTGCTCATTATTTAGGAACCATTTCTCTTTTTTTGTGCACATTTTGCCTCTATTATTCTTCTTAAATACTAAAACTTATTACATATCTATTCATATCGTTAAATACGATCCACAATTCCGGAACGTACGGTATAACATGAAAAGGGATGGCTTATTTCCAATTTGAACATACGCCATAGGTTAACAATCAACCTGTAAGTTAACTTGTCATTTTAGCTCATCCACTCACTCTAACTAAATGAATATTATTCTCTACGATGCATTCTATTTCCCGTGGATTGAACTTGAGAATGCTAAGGAAGTAGAGAGGCGAAGAGCATCAATCTGCTGAGGAAGCGAGGGTGACTTTGCAGAAAGGTCTCTCCTCGCCAGGCCCGCATCTCGCTAATTACCACTCTCTCGCTCTTCGTGCGTCCTCCGAACTATCGCTGGTTGTTGCGATCTGCACGCGATATATATCAGATTAATAGCGAATAAGTACTGGATGCAGCAGAATATTACTTATCTCAGTAAAGATTACATGTAGTCAGAAATATATTTAAGTATTTCAAATAAAATTTGTAATATTAACAAACACGTGTTATACTATCGTGCATTTTGTAATTTTTCCCTACAAGAAAATAAAACCGAATTGGTTTATGGAAAGGGTTTACTAGCTATCACGGTGAATATACACATGGATAACACTGAAACAGAGACAAGCAAGAATGACAAGAAAGAGAGGTTTAAAAAAAAAAAAAGACGATCCAACTATCTGATCGTCGTACATAAGAATGAAAAACTAGATCATGAAGAATGAATTAATGTGTCTTAACTGAACAAAAGAATATAGGGAAAAAAAAAGAACATTGAAATATGATTAATCTCACGTAATATAATTTAAGCGAAATGAAAAAAAATCTTAGCGAACCCTAAGAAACGTATCCGATGCCGCTACTATTCATGGATTTCAACCAAAACCAAATCCTGTAACCTTTTTACAACTTACATCTCTATCTACCCCTTCGACGTTATGACGAATTATTACAGTCTCTATCATTTAATGAACCCACGATCATATGGGTTGTAGTTGGCACAGATTTAGGTTTTTACTAAATCCAGTCCAGGAATTGCACTCGGTAAATATAAATGAAGTGATTCCACGCTAAGATAAATATGGGGTTGTCAAGTTGTTTTTAAAAAAATAAGCGCTATGCCAGCTGGAAATCGTTGCAGGTCAAAACCGAGACGTTTTAGGGAGGATTGTGTAGTGTAGATTTTATGGATTTCGGACGAACGTTAAAAAACATGAAAAAGGGTTTACCTGCGGCGTTGTGGTTAATATAAAACCTGCTAATATAAAGATCGCGGGTTCACAGCCCAGCGGGTCATAGGTTAGTTATAATGGAATAAAAATTCCTTCGGAGGTATGTTATATGTGAATCCCGAGCTTTTAGGACGTCGCACTCGTTAAAGATCCTGTCCCAATTATACCTGTATAAGCAACATTTCCGGGCTCCCACTGTAGGAGCGTCCGATTATCCATGGCAGTATAAAGTGACGTTAAATGAATAAACAAACAAATGTTGGAATAACCATGGATAGACCAAAGATTGTTGGCTCCTGCACAGCCATTGGGATATTCACTCTTCCAGCGGGCGATGAGGGTTTTTCCAGACGACTGGAGCTGGAGATCCAACGGTCAGCGGTCATCAATCTTGATCCTCGGCCGAATGATTGTCGGCGGCTTATTGATTGTGAGCACTGTCTCGACGTCGTTCCAACACAGAGATACACTTATCTTAGCCCTTTGTGCGTTATGATCACTCAAACATTTCAATAACAACCAAGTTTGTTGAATTTGTTTTAAAATAATTTTTCATTAGTGAGCGTTAATAATTTCGGAATAATTAATCGTGAGCACTTTCAGCGGATCGTGTCATTCCTGTAGTTTGGGGCTTTGAAATGGAGTTATATAGCCTTTTTCAGTGAATTTCATAATTTTTTCAACCAATTTCATAATTTTTTCAACCAAATTCATAACTTTTCAACCAATTTCATAATTTTTTCAACCAAATTGATAACTTTTTCAACCAATTTCATAATTTTAACAAACATATTCACAATTTTTTCAACCAATTTCATAATTTGTAAGATGTGGCGTGATTGTCAGTAAATCATATAACATATATTTGGAAAGAGATTTGGATGTATTAAATTATTACATATTCTAACGGTATACTTATAAGGAGGTACTTATTAGGATTACCTCTTCCGGTTTCTGTATTCCTCTGCCAGAAGACAACATAGCTCTTGCTTTTGAATTTACTTTTGAGAAAGCATATTCTGGCGGCTTAACCATTGGGAATATGGTGGCAGGTATTTTATTAAATACGAAGATCGCGCCATAACTTCTCTAACCTGCTCAGTTTTGTGGATAGCTGCATTGTCCATCACAAAATACTATTGATGAAGGGAAGCTGATTAAGTTTTTTAAAATTGGGTGTCAAACTTTCGATACGATGAGTACCACCTCTTTTTTTGGTGTTATAAGATTTCCTGACAACCACACCGCGACATCTTTCAAATTATGAAATCGGTTGAAAAAAATATGAAATTGATTGGTAAAATTATGAAATTGGTTGAAAAAATTATGAAATTCACTGAAAAAAGCTATAATATAAGCACCTCCTTTGAAGCCAATTCCTGAGTTAAATACTCATTAATTCATAAAGGATATATTTACTTACAAACAAGCATAAATAATTTACTATGTCCAATTTTTCTGTCCCCATTTTTGAAACTAAATTAGTTAGGTCATCTAGACAACAAAGTGGGAAAAACAGCAATATCAAAAGCTTTGGTACTACCCTTTTGATATTGCTTTTTTTCCCACTTTGTTATCTTGATGATCTAAAACAGATATATGAATAAAAATTTAAATTATAAAATATTTCTTGAAATAAAAATCATAAGAATGATTTAAAATCTATAAAGAATAGGAGATGAGGAGTTAATACCATTATCATTACTAGTATTATCTTCTTTTTTTTTTAATTTAATTTATTGATATTTACAACTATAATATGATTATAACTAGTACATATGCTGATATGTACATTATGACATGAAAAACACATGTGGAGTAACTACCCATCGGCAGCACTCCAATAAAGTTCTATAGTAGATGGTCTCGAGGCCATCTTCTTTTCAGACGCCTCGGAGGGTTATCAGGAATAGTATGGGAAGCAAGTTGAGAGACTAGCGGATTCAAGTGTGTATGGAGCTTGTCGTGGAAGGATAGGTATCTAGTTTGTGACATAATAAGGAGCATTGAGGATTTTACGATTTTGGAGGATTTTGGATTGTAAGGATTGGATACGAGATGAATTGGCTGGTTTACTAGAGCATACAAAGCATTATAATTTGATCTGTTCATATATTCATTATATACTTTTCTGTCTAGATAACTGTGTTTCGTCATGTCCCTGAATGTTACAACATAGGCAAAAACATTGGCACACAATATACAAGTTTGGCCTATAGTGTACAATTCTTTGACCTCGTACCCTTATAACGTTTTAATTTTGTGGGATTTCATTAAATATATAATTAAAATTAATAAATAAAAATATCCATGAAATGTTTTACCCACTACTCCTTCACAAGACACGACCCCTCACATTGTCCAACGGTTGTTGATATTCCGAAGCGATAGCTTCTAGTCTTTTTGCTCGTTGGCCACCCGGACGTGCGGTTTATGACCGGAATATAAGAAGCTGTAGGAGGGAGGATATTGATGCCCTGATCCTGGGAATATCGCCACTCATGGCTCGCCCTCATCATCCTTTTTCTTGCCGATATCAGCCGGTCCTTGAGGCGACCCTCTGTACACAGGATACTTAGGACCAGAGCCCTTTGCCAGGATTCGAGCAAGAAAAACGATATGTCCTCGGCTTCTTATAGGCAAACTAAGTTCTGGGTTACCGGTAACTTTACTGAACTTTCAAGGACTTAAATGTATTCAATAATAACAATAACGATATTCAATGTAATATTTAATATGGAAAGATTAAAAGAGTGAATATAAATGTTGGTCTGATTTGATAGGCATTTTCTGAAGTAATTCAGCCACTTAGAGTTAATATCGATGCCGTACTTCACAAATGTGTTAAGTGCAAATTTTTCGAAAATGGTTTTTGTTATATAAATAATATTGTAAAGTTGTGATCAGGAAAACATAGATCATATGTTGATATAAAATTAATAGAGAAGCTGTAAAGGTAACAAAAATATATTGTGTGCTTAAACTTGAACTGTATTTCTTGTGTTAAATTACTATCAAAGTTGACTCCTGTAAAATCTTGTTTTCGGAACTGAACCCATTGAACTAAGGCATCGATATAGACTATACATAAACTTTACCTTAACAAAGATTTACATAAGATTTACTGAAGTATCATAGACATACATTAAGTCTATTTAATGCTCACAGTAACAGTCGTAATACTGCATCCTAAATTTAAAATTATTAAAATGACTAGTATTAATGTCTATATTTATACTGTCAGATTTATCAGGCGTTTTCTTGGTTGATTTAGCCACGGGTAAGAACATAAAATTTTATTTCTGCCCAAAATATATATGTATATATATATATATATATATATATATAAACATCAATAGACATCTGTATTTATATAAAAATAAAAAAGTTAGTTTAACGAAATTTCAATTTATCAAAACTAATGAATAATTGTGATATATTTACCATATACCATCGATACAATGCGTTCCTAGGGCGACTACGTATGCCATTTAGCTGAATATATATAAAAAGATTCATCAATATATTTAAGTCTTAAAGTTTTTTTTTGTTTTTTCAATTCACCGTTCAAAATTAAAGAAACTCGTACTAGACAAACACTGTAAGCAACCAATTAATTTCAAAAGACTCATATACATGACTATTATAAGACCTATTCGGACTAACGGGGTTGAGGTTTGGGACTCCACTAAGCCATCGAATTCTTCTCGTATCCAATCCTTAGAATCCAAAACCCTTCCTAAATACTCAATGCTCCTTACTTTGTTACGAATAAAATCCATAATGACCATTTGTTGCTAATTTGGCCCTCACCCAATATCAATCGTTTCATGATAAACTTAATTTCAACTCAAACCAACTTGTTTCAAACTTAGGTACTTCTTCAATACCTAATAATTCTCCGAGGCCTCTGTAAAGAAAAGAAGAAAGCCTCGTGGCTTTCGAAGTTAAATTTGTTATTTGAGTATCCATTTGCCTGTATCCATGCCATTAGGTATCATTCGTGTCATTGTATTGTATTTACTAGTTGTATTGTTATAATACAGTAGTAAATTTCCATAAATAAATTCATGAAAATTATATATTTTGCGTGGCCGATTATAAATCGATTTATACCTGAGAAGGGAATGCACTTTATAAAATTGTACTAACGTACTTATGATTACAAAAAAAAAAAAGTTTATAATAAAAAATGCCGTAGCCCTAGAGGCTAAAGAACGAAATGATACGAAGGAATAAAGAATCCAATTTTTCCAACTGTCAGATATTTTTTTTTCTCTTGGTCCTTTATTGCTCGTATCCTTTTATTGGAAGGATACAACAAAAAAAGAAAGGTCCTGAGGAGATTAGGGCCCGAACAGAAGCTCCAAGGACTACGGCGGCTAATAGGCCTATTAAAATAATTATAGTTAATGGCAGCAATTAATTACAATTAGATTCTCGTTACCGATCAGATCCTCCGCGCTTTGATATCTTCTTATCTATAAGCTTCTGTTTTTACCACTACTCTTTGATTGATTACCTGAAACAGAAATTTTTTTTTTTTTAATGTGAAGTAAAAACAGATGACTGTATTATTACAGGACATTAAAATGTAGAAGTAATTCTGTATTCTCGATAATTTTCGATCGGGCATAAATCGATTTTTAAAAATCCTCGAAATACAGAATTATTAAGTCATTTAATCTAAAGGTCATAACTGAATCACCCGAACTAAGTATTTTATTGAACAATAAATTATCACTACTATTATTTTTCAAAAATATGGTAAAACTGGTATATCCTGGACTTCGTTGGCTGCAGGATGTGGAGGAGGACCTTCCGACTTTGGGTGTCGGCAGATGCAGAAGGGCAGCCGAAGACAGGTCTTAGCAATAATTTTATTTGAAACAGACGTCTATTTGAACCACGTAGATTGATGGCGTTAAAGTAGCCGGTTATTTAATTAGTTAAAAAAAACTTTACCACTACAACGAATGGTCTTGGAGACAGTAAAGCATAGAGACTGAACTGTTTCTTGCACAAGGGTTGTGCAGGTAGATTATTTTTCTGAGGTCATCCTCAACCGCCTGGTTCTCACCTATTAAGGGTACCCACTTTAGGCTTAGTTAGCCCCAGGAAGGTCTAGAGAGCCCATAGGTTCTTTACGTGGCTGACATAAAAACCATCTCTATTCTCTCTTCGTGGGTCGTAAGGACTGTATTATATAAACATTTTATCATTATTTGTCAACTTTTTTTTCTCTCAGTTTCTTCTGGAACCAAATCTACATCCCGGAATTCAATACTCAAGTGAGTGTAAAAACTTTGATTGGAACACTTTCTGTCTATTTCTGCAGGTGCCTAGCAGAAGTCCCTTTTGTGTCAATTTCAATTTTTTCAAATCGAGGCCGAGATCTGAGCTCTATACCCTCTCTTGTACAGTATGAGGACAATCAACGAATTATTATTATTATTAAAGTTCATGAAGATATTCGAATTAAGTTATCGCCGTTGCATCATCCACCTGATCATATCGCCGACCATTTAGTAAGATGCAGAAAGGAGAAGACACTAGCTAGGTAGATATATAAGAAGTTGATGGTAGCGGGGAGGTGGATTGGCCTGTGTCCAGGTGGAACGCCATTGGCCCCGAGCCAGCCTGCCTTATCGCCTCCTTCATATTTTCCAAGTCCCAAAAAACAGAGGGCTCTGCTATCTCTGTTTACTATTTCCTCTAATTCCCTAACCCTCCTTATTAATGGCGAGGCTCCCGGAGTATTTTTTTCCCAACCTAGCTCCCTCCTCGTTCCCCACCTCGTTTCTTATGAGCTTACTCGTGCTTTATGAGAGTTGCGCCGGATTAAAAACTTTCTCTAACTGTTTATTCCTGATGAACGGCCAGGAACCGCCGGTTATATTTCATTAGAACAACGGAGGCATAAAAAGGCAACCTACTTATTTTCCCCTGGGATTGGGATTGTGTTCAGGGTACTGCAGGGCAAAAGGGGCGGATAATCTTTAGTGAATAAAATAAAAATTAAATTTTTATTTGAATAGAAAAGATATGTCCAGGACCAGGAGTCGAACCCGGGTCGCCCAGGTCACTAGCCTGGAGCTCTGCCAATTGAGCTATCCTGGTTCGCCTGGTAAGCTCCCGCAATTATAAACTCAAGAGATCGTAAAAGATATTTTTGATTTAAACTTTTTCTGACAGGTGAGTCCAGCAGATCTGTCATTTGTGCCAAATCCAATTTTTCCAAATCGAAGCCGAAGTCTTCTTTACCCTCTCTTTTACAGTATGAGGCCAATCAACAAATATTTTCTCTTCAAAATACAAATATTCACCATCAAAATAATAATAAGTAAAAATAAATATTATCATTAAATATTGAAAAGGGAAACAGTACATGGTAGAGACTGTACTGTTTCATGGACAACGGTTCTGATGTATAATTAGGCGAACCATGATAGCTCAATTGGGAGTGTTCCAGGCTAGTGACCTGGGAGACCAGGGTTTGAGTTTTAAATAAAAATATTTAAAAATAAATACAATCAATAACAAATAAAATAAATTATAAAAATAAAAACATAGTTTGTTTTTTGCTTTAAAGTATAGAAATACGGCGCAGTAATTCTGTATGAAGAGTTCAAATAACTTCTTTAACACCAACACAATGCCAATTTTTGATTCTATAATAAATTTAGAGGTTTACAGAGTTTTGGCTTTAGAGGTTCACTAAACCATAAATTTGACAGATGTATTGTCGATACAAATGAAAAGTATCGAAAGTGAAAAACACCACTTTTCACGAGAGTGAAAAACTGTTTAAAAATTTATTAAAAACCATTGCGTATCGTCAAACTTATTTTACTGATGTTATTATTACGTTGTCGAACTATCATGATGATGATGATGATGACTTCATGATCTATTAATATCAATTATCAATCCTAATGCAAACTCTACTGATCGAAAACGCAAAATGTGTCGTTTTTTTTCACGTTCGCTACTTTTCGCTTGAAGGCAGCAGAATCGTGAATAAGTAACTATGATAGGACGATTAATTAACGTATTTATGCATTTATTTTTTAATAATCCATCAATTATCCAAGGCATGATAAAAAATTGGTACATCCGGTTAAAACGGGAATAAAAAAAAACATAATTCGATTGGTTCCAGAACAATGTCCACGCCCCCTCCAGCTGGCTACCAACCGTGAGAAATGGAAGGAAGTATGGGGAGAAAAAAATAAATAAGAAAATGAATGAAAAAAAGTAATAATGCCTACCTGTAATCGGTAGGTGGGGCCGTAGCTGATTGGTCGAGCGACCGACCAATCCGTTGGCTCCGCCGAGATAAAGGAAAACGAGAAGTTGCCGTGTTCGTGGCCATTAGTTCTCCTTTCGTCCGCTAAAGACAGCCATCGATTGTCTCTCTCTCTCTCTCTCTCTCTCACTCTCTCTCTCTCTCTCTCTCTCTCGCTCGCTCTTTCCGTTTGATATCAACAATATACATCGCTTTAAATAATTCTGTCTCGTACCGGAACGGTTGAGGTTTCCCTTTCGGATTCCGGGAATCGTAGTGAAAAATATAATTTATCACGCCAATGACGAATCACAATTTTTTCTAGTTCACCCAGCTCATTTTTATATCTATTATTAAAAACCGGATGGCGGTAGCAAAGTGCATAGGGTGACGAATTACTAATCTCCTTTAACTTTCATGTTCACTACTTGCTGTGAACTTGAACCCTTAGAGAACACCTACATACCAATTTTAAACAGTATTAGTAATTTTTAGGACATTTCTAGACATTAGGACAAAGCTACATTTGTCTCGTTACGTATTCTATCATCTATTTTCTGTCATAGTGTAATCACTATCAAATGAGAATCGTTTTAAGTATTTATTTTAACCCTAAAAGCAGTTGTCAAAGTCAAAAATCAAAAATCCGAAAACCGAAATAAAAAAAAACAAGGGTTTGACATTCACCAATGATATTCAATGTTTACTCATAAGTAAAGAACGAAATAAGAGAATTAAAAATCAACGTAAAAGTGATATACAAAATCATTAACGCAATAATTATCATCCATTATTAATTAAATGATACAATATTATGCATAGAATCATATTAATTATATGGTATATTAATAAAATTTTGAAAAAACATACTAATTGTTAATAATTTTTTTTCCTGTACCACTACGAATCGTGGATGAGTCTGGGGGTTCAGTACATAGTTGAGACTAAACTGTTTCATGGACAACGGTTCTGCAAGGAGATGACTTTTCCTAGGTCACGCTCAACCGCCAGGTTTTCCCCCTTATTATGGGTACCCTATTTTTATAATATTTTATAGAGGCTGGGTGAGCCCCAGGAGGGTCCTAGATCCTGCAAGATCCATCTCCGGCAAACAGACTAAATAAAAGTAACTGCCCGAAGCGGTATTTGAACCAGGATTTCCGGCATCGCAACTCAGTGCTCAAACACTGAGCACTCCGCTCCCCCAAGTGTTAATAATAATAAATTAAAAATGTTTTGGTCTTATTTTCAGTCACGTAATAGATTTTAAATTTCAATACTTCTGCCCGGTTTCTAAATGATAAGCATTTTCTAAGTCAAATAGACATAAAAACTGTCACTTCTATGTTATATGTTTTATGTAACGTTTTATTCCGTTGAAAACATAAATGTAAATGTGTAAGTATACACATGACTGTATGGAGGTATAACATCTACTTAGACAACGAAAGAGATTGAACAACACGGACTTATTTTAAATACCAAGAAGGTCGAGTTTACCATCATATTAAAGAAATCTAAATCCAATGTAAATGTTGTTCTAGGATTTCAACGATTGAGAGAATAGAGAAATATAAATACGAGGATACTGTGGATTAACCAAAAGAATGACTGCTTAGAAGAAATTAGAATAAGTATAGAAAAGGCAAGGAGCACAGTACATCGAGATCTCACGTTTGCATTAATAATTTATTTATTTATTACGAAGATGCCATGTCTTCTGTTTTACGGGGTTGAATATTACATTCTAAAGAAAAAATGATGCAAAGAATACAAGCGTTTAAGACGTGGATACACGGAACAGTCCACACAATTAGTTGGCTGACATTTAAAAAGGAGACAGTTACGCAGAGAATAAATAAGAAAAATGAATTAGCGATTATTATAAAGAGACACAAACTACAATACCTGGGACAAAAATTATGTGGAGATAAATGTAGTTTATTGTAGCTGATAATGCAAAGAAAAATTCAGGCGGAAAAAGCGTATACTACTGGCTGTGTACAAAACCCCTTTTCAATTCGGCCAAAAGGCGAACAGCTTTGATGATTCGATCGGATCGAAGAAGGCAATTGAAGAATATATTTTTAATAATTACTAAATTAGTTAATTAATTAATATCGTACACCTTGACAAACACTTAACTTCTCATACTAGACTGAAACGACAAGAAACAGCTCGCCGTTTCAGGCTACTTCAACATTTACTGGATAAACGCCCTAAGCTCTCAATTAATTACAAAAGACTCATATACATGATAATCATTAGACCCATCTGGACTTACGGAATAGAGCTTTGGGTCTCCACTAAGCCATCGAATTCCTCTCGCATCCAATCTTTAAAATCCAAAATCCTTCGGAAAATCCTCAAGGCTCCTTACTTTGTTATGAAAAAAATAATCCATAATGACATTAACGTCCCGTTTATTGCTGATTTGGCCCAAATCCGATATCAATCTTTTCATGACAAACTTCATTTCCACCCAAACCCACTAGTTTCGAACCTCGCAACCTTCTTCGATTCCTGATAATCCTCCGAGGCGTCTGAAAAGAAGATGGCCTCGAGACCTTAAGCTGAGCTTTTTATTTGAGTACTACCACTGGGTAGTTTCTCAACTTGTCTTCATGTCAATGTATTCATTCATAATATTTACTTGATGTATTCTGTATACAGTTGTAAATTTAAATAAATATATTTAAAAAATTAATATCGTTGAAGAATAAAAGGCACATATTGTTCATTTCTTAAACATTTATCGGCCATATCCCTTACAGGCTATACCTTCTTAAGTCGCCATCTTCTTTCAAGAAGCTTTTGTTTTTACTACTAATTAACAATTTTATATCGTTGTTAAGTTCAGTAACTTAGCGTAAAGAACCGTTTTGTAAGCGAGAGGATCCATTTTGCAGAGCGGTGTGTGGAAAGAGGACGAAGATAGAAATCAGTGGTTGACACAAGAGACACTCGCCGCTTGTTTCCTGTCAACCGCGATACAAATCAGCCAACACATCATCCCACGTTATAATGGAAGTAACCTCATGTATTTATATGTTATACCATACGTGAAAATATTTATCCCTGTATTTATTCCTGACAATAGTCATAAGCTACATTAGTTGACTGATGTATTATTAAAGGTTCTAATTAAATACATAATGTATTAACATGGGTAAATAATGTTGCCAAGTAAAGAATAAATACAACTCATATAACTTTTTTTTAGAGGACCACGTCTTTGAGTCGGTAACACGGTTTTGTTTGGCAACCGATTTGGCTGGTGACAATTATTATGTAGTTAGTTTGGTATGTCATTTTATAAGGAATATAATCGCGACAGAGCAACGTCTAGAAATTGGTGAAATTTGTTATCAGAATCATAGTTCTGTTGGAGAAACTGTTTTTTTTGCGAAAGAACAACTTTATGACATCGTTCAATAATATGGATAACATTAACATTTCATGCCATTTATTATTTTCTATATTTATAATTGACGACAAATTAATATTTTCTACGTTACTGATTTATACTAGATTATTCAACTACATAAAGTGGCTACCCTCTATTGGGGAAAACATGGCGGTTTAGTTTGTCTAGGATAATTCACCTCCCTGCACAACCGTTGTACAAGAAACATAACAGTATTCAACACGTAATAAACTCAAGACCTTTCAAGGGTTGTAATACTACGTTTTTTTGTGTTTTTTTTTAACTAATGCTTTAAATATAACTGCACAAAAGAAGACAGTTTATAGCAGTAGCCAATAAGGTCTAAATTTTTCCAATTTTCATGATAAAATAATTTTAAAATCATTATTGCAAACTATCACAATCTTTGTAATTCATTTTAAAAACTATGTTATCATTAGACAAACAAATATAATTATTCAATACAACCAAACTATTAACAAGAATTTTTGTTTTGAAGAGAAAAGATGTGTCATGGCCGGGATTCGAACCCGGGTGGTCTGCATCTCCGGTGTAATGCTCTAAACCACTGAGCTACCAGTTAAATTATAAATATTGTTCTAAATTGGCATATCGAAGTGCCACTGATACCGACTGCTGTAAACCGATTCACAAAATATATGACGATCCTTGAAATTAAATCGATAAAAATGGATGCCTAAATTTAAAAAATAAAAAAGGCTACATCTTATTCCAATTTTTCGATTTTAGTACTGTTACTTCACTATAAAAAACGTCGTGAAACAAGACTAAAATAATATAATTTTTTTCGTAAACTACAATTTTTTTATCTGTAAAACAAATCATTTTATTTTTAAATATTTTTGTTTTGAAGAGAAAAGATTTGTCCTGGCTGGGATTCGAACCCGGGTCGTCTGCATTTTCATTGCAGTGCTCTAAACCACTGAGCTATTAGGGGTCGCATCCAAGTCAGACAAATCCGTTCTCTTCACCGATCCTATATCCCCGTGTTCTGCAACGGAAATGCAGACGACCCCGGTTCCAATCCTGGTCAGGACAAATCTTTTTCTTCAAAGCAAAAATATTTAAAAGTAATCAATCACCTTCAAATAACAATTAATAAAAATAAATTATAAATAATATAATGAGGTAAGTCAACAAAATTCTAATTAAAGTAATGTTCAATGAACATTCTTCCTCGTGTATAAATCGCAAATATTGGGAGGAGACGGGGATATAGAATCGGTGAAGAGAACGGATTTGTCTGACTTGGATACGACCCCTGGTAGCTCAGTGGTTTAGAGCACTGCAACGGAAATGCAGACGACCCGGGTTCGAATCCCGGCCAGGACAAATCTTTTCTCTTCAAAACAAAAGTATTTAAAAATAATTACCATCAAAATAACAATTAATAAACATAAATTATTAACTAGAATATTTGCTACCATTATTCTTACGTTATAAAAAAGATAAATAAAATTAAAAAAAGAAAATTAATCATTGGTTAAGATATAATTAAAATCTTTTTAGGCATTACATTAAAAATCATAATACTGTTAAAAAGAATTAATAGATTTTCTAGTAAAGATATTAGTCCTATTTATATTTGTTTTAGAAACAAAGTATGTAATGAAAATCGGTAATATTTAATAAATATAATTAATTATAACTTAAACAATAGATGACATTTGCCAACTTCTCAGTAGGTAATATACTAACGGTTATAGGTTTGACTGATTCTCCGTTTTGGATTTATTTTCGATATGTGTGACAATGTTTTTGATTTCTGACTGTAAAGCCTTATATAATTTTAAAATGAGGAAAAATTAGCGCAAAACGTTGGTAAGACCAGTAAAATAAAAATAAAAAGTATGTTCAATGGTTGTATTTTAACAAGATTGGATATCTCTTCATATAATTAAATATTTAATTAATATCTTCCGGACAGAAAAGAAAATTATACCCATTATTATATTGCTTATTGGGAGTTAAATATATTAGCAAAAAGTTATTACTTCTTCGGTAACTGACACCGATATAATTAAACACCTTAACGGTTGTCTGTCAAACACGTTTTGGAAAAATATATTTTCAAACAGTTATGTTGCAAATCATGTCATTAAATAATAACTTCCATTTCACCTCCAGGTTATAATATATATTCTCTCAGTCATTAACCTCTTGGAAGGTGTAGGCTGGTTAAAGCCACATAAATCATTCCTTAAATAATTAATTCATCATATAGATATATATGACATTGTGTGGTCGTTTAACGATACAACATTAGCCGATTGACCCGTCATATCCTGGATGGGCGAGTTGTTCGTGACACCGTCCGGACATCAATAATCCCGCGTCCCGTCTGGAAGAGGCGACAAATCGTCCCGTGCCGGAGGTCTCACAGATGGCCGCGGGTCCAAGAAAAAAACTGAATGGAGGAAGGTAAAAAATGGCGGTTGAGTCGGCCATGCTAGATAATAGAGCTAGCACCTGTAATTATATTAATAGCAGTGGGCGGTACCTCGGTTCTCCCACCAGCCTTCTCTTGCTCTCCTGGGTATCCGGGATGTTGTGATGATGTGGGGTGTACCTGAGTTTTTGAGTTCTGTGTATACAATCAGTTTTGGATTTAGTGAATTTTTCGTATTAGTTGTTCTCCCAACTTATCCACATTTTCGTAAATTTAGACAAGTAATGCTGGGTATGTTTCCTTAATTTAAGGCTCAGAACAGGATTGAAACATGAGAAATAAAATTAGTTGACTAAAGTTGCGAAAAAGTAAATTTTTGGAATTATACGATTTTGCTTCTGAACGCATCTTACAAAGTAGGCGCTAGTTGATAGCCTGACAATAAAACAACTGACAGTGTGTTTTTTTTTATGTCTTCTTTAGAGTCTTCTGAAGACCGGAAGATAATTTCAATGTTTCAATATTTAATCCTTGCCACTTATTCTTCCAGTACCTCTTGATCTTCAGGTCAAGTATTTTCTGACTGCCTGCAGACAATTTTGAGACTGTATTCTATTCCATTCCTCTTCTTGAATTTTCTAAGGAATTCATTTTATATACTCTACTAAAATAAAATATAAATGAAAGTACCTTTAAATCAATGGGAATCAAGGTTATGTGCCGTTTGGTTTATGTGTATTTTTATCTCCAGCTGGTACAAAAACATGTGTTTTTGACTCAATTAATTAGGATTAAAGAACGTCTTTTCTTCCTGTGCATTAGAAATTGAGTAAGAAAGATAACTATATTTCCTGGGGAATAAAGTAAAAATATGACTACCTAATTCGTCTTAATAATGTAGGTTTTGTACTGAAAAAGTTCAGGGTTAGGTTGGTACACCTGTCACACCGGCCATTAAAATCAGCTGTTGTTTCAAAACACCATAACTGATAAACAGAAGTTCATTTGTGTTCAGGTTGTGTAAGTTATGGATCCACCACATATTGTACTAGAAGCAAATAATGTTATCTCAAATTTATTGCCAGCTAAATCAATTCAGATTTATAATAAAACGTACGATGACTTCAAAAAATGGTGTAATAAAGAAAATGTGAAAAGCATAAGTGTAAATGTATTACTTGCATACTTCAATGAATTATCTAAGGTAAGATTTTATCTCCACTATATTATTTTACTAAATACCTATAAAAACATTTAATTTCAGTTTTTGAATTTATTGTAAAACATAACATAATATAAAATATTATAGCGTATCATGAGAACCGAGGAGATGGTTGTCTGGAAGCTCTGAGTAAGGTAGGAAATAGTTGGGGGTGCAGTTAAATGAAACACTAAATAAGTGGGTACTTATTTATTATGTGCCGACGTTTCGATCCACTTTGTGGGTCATCTTCAGGGCTAAGAAAGAAAAACAGACAAGACAACAAAACTATAGCGTATCGTTTGCCTTTTTACATCCCATCTGGAAATAAAATCTTGTAGAGCCCCTCGGGACTAAATTGATCATTATTCCCAGCAATACTTTACTGCCTCGGCTTGACCTCGTCAGTAAAGATAATTAAAATAATTATTCAATCGCATTCGCTCGGGAATAAACTCGATTGTTCCCTCGCATTCTTCTTTAGTATTTAGTCCCTAGGTGCATAAATAACTATTATTTATCTATTTTAAAGCCACTTTTTGCTGCTGTGGGTAATCGGACGATGCTACATTGGAAGTCATAAATTTTCCTATCCAGGTGCAGTGGAGCGTCGATGATCCGAACGTCTGTTATCCGAACATTCAATTAAAGGAACGGATTTTTTTTCAAATGTAATTTGAATTTGATCAGATCATCCAGTTTCTTATTTGTTAATGATTGTTAAAATTATTGTTATTTTAAATAAAATTTGACGAAAACTAAAATGATTTTTTCCATGAACGTAAATAAGGGGGCCCTATTCATTTCTCGGAAACAGCCAAAAAATGAACGAACAAAAACGAATACTGAAATAAAAAATCTGGTAACTTATAAAACAATATGGCGGGGATATATTTTTTTTTTTGAGATTGGAATTTTCTAGCTAATTATGAATTTATTAAGTATGCGCAGTTTTGTATACTATGCTATGTATATTTATTTATTTTTTACGTAAGTATTCTGTGACACTGATGATTTCCTCTGTCTTGTTTGGTGCTAGTAAATGTTCATTGTTGGTGGGTATTCTATAATAATATGCTGGAGAATTTCTTTTTGCACACATCTATCACATTCTGAAGAATGTTTGATCAATATGCGCTGCAGATAAACATTGCATATACCATGATTAGCTCTAAGTCTAAAATATGGCGGCGATATTGGCATTCACTTTAACATATAATCCGGGTTCCATCGAATTTCCCTTGTATCCATCTCTGACTGCAGGACTGTTCGGGATTGGATCGAATTCTTTAGCAACTGTTAAATTAAGTATCCTGTTAAATGAAATTTCACCATCATCATCGCCACTTACAAAGTCCAACGATCTCAGTTTGGATCTACCGACTTTCCTTTTTCGGACTGGTTCGATTCCAAATACTTTTCTGGGTATTGCATTCTCATCCATCCGTATGATATGCCCACCCATCTTAGCCTTGCCAGCCTAATGTATTTTTTTACCTAACAATATTGCTAGATTGTCCATGTTTCTGGGGCATACGTCAGGAGAGGACGTAATAGTGATTTATTTATGGCTACTTTTGTGGATCTCGACAGTGAACTATTTTCTGTGTATTTCAGCAGTCTATAATAATTCCTATCATCTCTGATGTGCGTCAGTTTTAATTCCTAATTCAAAATTATTATCAGCTGTTACGAACGATTCTAGGTTCTTGAAACTATATACTTATGAAAAATTGATTACATTTTCAGTAAGCATAAACTGTTGTTTCTTAGCCGATATACAAGATTCCTTTATGCATATGTTTTAATAAAAATTAGCATATACACTGTTTTAATTACAAAGTTGATTCCTGAATATTAATTTACTCAGCCGCTTTTGTGTTCAGTATCACGCGACAATTCCTTTCTTTTTAATATTCCCATGTATATGTTTTTCAGAAGATGATATCAGTAGATCTTAGGATTATCAAGAATGGTTTTTTAAATATTCATGCCTGGAATAAAT
Organism: Troilus luridus; assembly: GCA_964056705.1. NCBI lineage: Eukaryota > Metazoa > Arthropoda > Insecta > Hemiptera > Pentatomidae > Troilus > Troilus luridus. The sequence goes on along the minus strand of OZ057416.1, from coordinate 100,702,231 downwards.
TTTTTGTTAAAGTGCGTTTACACCGAAGATTGTTAATTATGTTTTAGTATATTGTTAAAAAGAGAGCGCGTTAGCTGAGTTTGCAGAGCGCTGAGTTCCTGTACTAAGGGGCTCAAATCTGCAACTACATGGATGTACCCTGTGTGACTCTTTTGGGACTCATCTAGGGACTCGTGGAAACCCTTAATTCAGAGAAAAGTTTGTTGGTTGAGCGTGATCTTTGACAAATCACCTCCCTGAACAACCGTTGTTCAATAAAGTACAGCCACTAACGTTTAATGAACCCAAGAAAATTCAAATCCCTATTATTTTGTCCCTACTTTCTTGTGTGATGCAGAACAAAACTTATTTTAATAGTAATATCAGTTTAGCGGCATCAGAATATTATATTACTGACATCTGTGTATTTTTAAGATAACAACTTCTTGAATATTTAAAGAGGAAGAAAATTGTCGAGAAAGTTCTTTTATTTAGTGAGGACTTTTATTGTTAAGTCAACTTGGACACTTTAAGGCGACCTGTGGTCTAGTGGGTAGCATAACAAACTACTAAATCCAAGATCGCGGGTTCATAGCCCGGAAGGTGGCCATAGGATTTATTAAAGGTAGTAAAAAGCCTTGGTTATGCCGTCCTTCGGAAAGGACGTTAAACGGGGGTCCCGAGCCTGTACGATGTCAGGTACTCGTTAAAAATCCCTATCTCAATTAAAGCTGGATTGGGAAAATTTAGACCTCCCAATGTAGCATCGTCCGCTCAGCCGTAACAGGATAAACAAACAAAAACAACTTGGACACTTGAGTCTATCGATCCTTACTAGCCCTGAAGAAGACCTGCAATGTGGGTCGAAACGTTGGCATTCCAATAAACAGTCCTCCCTATAAAAGAAAATGACCTCCACCCGGACCGTTTTCTTCCTCATATATACAAAGTCAACTAATACAATTCAACTTGAATATTTAAATATAGAAATTTAGTTATATTCAAAGCTAGGCCTATTTGTATTCTCATAATGGAGCATAATTCATTTAAGTTTAATTTTTAAAGTAAAAATACTTTGAATGAAAATAACTCAATATTTATTACTTGAACCTCCTGACTTGTTCTATTCCGACACAGTTCTAGCCATATGCATCCATAAATCTTGTTTATACCGCCCTTCCTAAAGAATGTAAAAATGGAGATCCCAAGCTTGCTCGATGTTATGTAATCGGTAATGATCCCTCCTATTCTAATTTATTTGGTTATGCAAAATTTTAGGGGAGAGGAGTGGCTCAGTGGTAGAGCACTGAGTTGTAATGCCGAAGGTTCTGGTTTCAAATCCCGCTCCTGGAAAGACTTTTATTTAATCTGTTCCCAGCCGGAGATGGATTCTATGGGATTGAGAACCCTGGTGGTGACCAACCCTCAATAAGGTAGCTACCCAAAATAAGAGGGAAATTCTAGCGGGTGAGCGTGATCTAGGAAAAATTTCCTCCCTACACACCTGTTATCCAAGAAAAAGTACAGTCTCTAAAATTTTTGAGCCCCAGACCCTTCACGGGTTGTAGTGGTACAAATTTTTTTAATGCAAAATTTAGGACTCCCGCTATAGAAGTTAAATAAATAAATCGAACAATGAAAATTTATTGAGTATACCTATTGAATAATAAATAAAGAAAAAGAAGGACTTATTTTCTTTACATTAAATGAAGGACTTAATTTACTTATTTAACAGAAAAAGATTTTTTCCAAAAAAAAAAAAAAAACAATATTTCAAAACATGTAACTTCTCAACTTGTGGGCCGAAGTTAGTTGAGAAGAAAGTTAAAAACCGTTAGTCATCGTTCACCAGGCCTCAAGTTGGAATAACTTTATGAAATTTCAAAGTCTTTACAGAGCTGTTTCTTAAGAAGCATTGAGAATACTCCGATTTACTTTAAATAAAACCTTGTCACAATCCATCATATTTACAGTTGTATCTTTGTAACAAAAAAAAGGTTGAATTTAATTACATTTATCGACCCGATTAGTTAACTAAAAGGGGCAATTTTTTTGGGGTGTGAATATCAATCCGCTATTATATAAATAAGTTTTAAGTGATATTTAATCGGCGTTGCCTAGCAACGATCGAGGAACTACGTTTTGTTTAGTCTTTTATCGTGCTCGATTATAAATATGTATTTTTTTTTTTTAATTTGGCAAATCGCAAGCCACTGATCCCGACTGCATTAGGCCGTATCACAAAATATAGCACTGTCTTTGAATTTAAATCGACAAAAATGAAATGAATCTATTTACAAAAATAAATCAAGCATCATTTTATTCTAAGTTTTCGATTTTAGAACTGTTATTTCAATATATGAAATGAAGTGAAACAAGACTTTCCCGTGTATACATCGCAAAAATTGCGTTATAGGATATAGGATCGGCGAACAGAACGGATTTGTCAGGCTTGGATACGACCCCTGGTAGCTCAGTGGCTTAGATCACTGCTAAGGAGAACCAGACGACCCGGGTTCGAATCCCGGCCGGACCAAATATTTTCTCTTCAAAACAAAAATATTTAAAAAGACAAAGATTTGTTTCTCGTAAACTACAATTTTTACATCTGTAAAACAAACCTAAAATAAAAAAAAATCATTTTATCGTTTCATTCAGTGTAAATTTTCAATATCTAAAAACAATATTAAATGGGTACCCATGATTTAGTAGGCTTATTAAAGGAATTATGAAATAAGTACTGAACTGAACTTCAGTTTCTAGAATAATATGGGAATATCTCTACAAAAATGTTAAATATAGTACAATTAATTGAACAGTTATTTAAAATGTACAATGAGTGTTTACCCGTCATTTATGTTTCGCATGGTTGTACATTTATTCTCCGAAGGAATAGCATCTCTTAACCTTGCAGCAGATTCTTGTGCTTTGTAGGTCCAAGATTCCCAGGGATACGCCATTTTCGAGCCAATTTTTTAATGAATTTAAGTGTTACTGTAGGTTCTGAGAAGCTATGTTCGGATTAGTAATGGTCCAAAGTATGACAGTATAGTCCGCATATGTAGGAAAAAGTATTTCTAGTATCTGTGGGATGTCGTAGATGTATATAGTGTATAGAACTAGACCTAGAATACTGTGGTACTCCTGCTAGTATAGAGATGAAAGTATTGTTGTTGATTTTCTTGTTTCTCTTGTATTAAAAAAGCTTTTTTAACAGCATATTCTAACCTGATGTCAATATCCATAAGTTCAAATTACGGTAGAAAAACATTTTACAACCATGAACACTGAACTGGACTTTGCTGATCAGCAAATGTAAATATCTGAAGTAGACATAATTGATGTCACGGAATGGTCAAGGCGAGATCGGAAGTTAATTGCTGGCCGTAAATATATTTAAGTTTCAGTTTTTATAAGGGAGTGTGGCACCTCAGATTGTGGCCCATTGAGCTGCTGCGATGAAGACCCCAAGTTCGAATAGGGTTGTGGTAAAGATATATTTTATTAATAGGGATATACGGACGCTGTCTAAACAACCTACTGGAGCTAACCCAGCCTCTTCAAAGTCAAAATCCTTAGTTGGATGAAATCCTCTCTGCACAATGCTTACAATACAGTCTCTATCATGCACCCATATTTCGCTATTTGGCTGAGGCGAATAATTAAAAATTTTTAGCCCAGGATTATATATTTTAAAAAATCTCTTAATTAAAAAAAATAAAATATTTAAAATTTGAATAACGTTATGGACTAAAAGTTGTACCTTGCACTAATCCATGCAATACTGTTGGTTAAGCATACCCTCCAAGAGGTATAATATCGCGTAAGACAGGACAGCCCTCCCCCCGAAGAGCGGGGTATGATCCTGGCTTACACCTGGAGCAGCATTATCCATCCCACTCGACCGCTGTTATTATTATGTCGTTAGGGGTTCCGCCCTGATCCTCATCTCCATACACAATCCGTCGCCACAAATTGTTTCCACCCAGGCTGCCCTGTTTCATATCGGCCCGGGTTTTAATACATCTGAATATATTATAGTCCAATCGATCCAGCCCCAATTGCAATATAAAAAAATATATGAAAAAAAGTGGAGTGTGGATTGTAATTTTTTTTTTGAGAAGGGAGAGCAAATATAAATTATAGGCATAAAATTATTTCTACTTTATCTAAACATGTTATTTCTAGAAAAGCAAAGTAATCCATAAGTATTCATTTTCTGATTGTTTAGTACACAATTTTTCAATACCCGTTCCTGTTAACAAATTTTTAAATGGTTAAAGCTTAAGTGAATTAATTTTTAATCGTTAATACGCTCAAGACAAAACTCTTTTTGAGTCCTGGTAACTTTGTCATAAGCATCCTATCAAAATAACATCAATAAAAACTAAATGTATAAATAAACTTGAATGATGATCCTTTTTGGATAGTATTAGAAAATTATTGTGAGGATAGAGGCTTCGGATTCGCTAAGCCTTATTATTATTATAAAATTATTTTTAAAAATGAACAAATATGATGATGCTGTTTCGCATGAAATATTTAGGGGTTATTACGAAAATGGAGAAATATAGTCGTTAATCCTAGTAGCGTAAGAAAATCCTATATAGGATTAGGATATCAATAAAGCCAGTCTATTCTCATCTTTAGAATATATCATCTCCATCCTATTATATAATATATATATATATATATATATATATATATGTATGTGTGTATTATTTTGTTTTATTAGAATTTCCAAGTACGAACGTAATTTTTATAAATATATAACTCAAAATAAAGGATAAGAAAGTCACGGAAATAATTCTAGGACCATGGAAAACTGCTGATGGAACATGGTTTCTTCCAGGAAAATGAAGACCTCTATAAGAACATTATGAATATCATTGTTTATCAAATATCATTGTTACAATGCGGAAATGACGGCTGGAATTTTACGGACATCTGATGGGAATGGATAATATTGTTTGACAAAGAAACTTGAGACCAAAGGCTAGAACAATCTTGGTGAAAGATATCTAAAGATATGCAGTTGAAGCTGGAATTTCCGGAAATTTAAACCAAAACACAACGGTAGGTTATATCTGAGGAACAAAAAAATATTAGAAATGAAATAATGAAGAGGTCATGGGAAGAAAGAAAGAATAAAAATAGATCAGAAACTCTTATCTCATTAAAATGAAATATTACACGAATAGAGAGAATAGAGATTTTTTGAATAAAAGAGGGAAATTTAAAATGAGATAATCACCATTGTTTGCATTTATGTATGATTAATACACATTGTAGAGACAGCAGTTAGAATGATGCCCAAAAGTGAGCAGTGCACTACCTATTTTAACCAGGAGATAGTTAGTCTATTCGTGTGCAGAGCAATCATGAATGTGAGATAAAAAACCTACTTGAATTCACTTTTTTAAATACCCTTATTTTGTTTTAAGTATCTGTAAGTTTTCCAAATAGTTTTGAGTTCAGAATCCCGCGATGTGAGAGAGATGCGAAAAAATCAAGAATATCGGGTTAGTAAATAAAGAATTTACAAATATAAAGGGAGAGGAGTGGCTCAGTGGTAGAGTACTGAGTTACCATGCCGGAAATCCTGGTTCAATTCCCGCTGCAGGCCATGATTTTTATTTAGTCTGTTTGCAGCGGGAGACGGATCATATAGGATCTAGGGCCCTCCTGGGGCCCACCCAGCCTCTATAAAAATAGGTCGCCCAAAATAAGGGGGAAAAATCTGGCGGTCGAGCGTGACCTAGGACAAGTCACCTTCTTGCAGAACCGTTGTCCATGAAACAGTACAGTCTCTAATATGTACTGAACCCCAGACCCTTCATGGGTTGTAGTGGTACAGGTTTAAAAAAAAAATAAAGAATTTGGAATAATGATTGAATAAATAATTTTGTGAATAGGAAGAACGGTTTCTCCGTTACGGTCCAAAACTTGCTTTACAACTTTAAGATAAAATATTCTGAGCATTTTTCACTCTTCTAAAAACATTTTTATGTAATATAGAGATATGTTATAACTATAAATGTGTGTGATTTTATCTACTGATATCTACAAAAAGAATTCTCTACACAAGACATCTGTAAAGCAGTAACGACCCTCCGCTATGATAAACCGGCGATGACAGAAGATATCTCCGAACTCCTCCTCCGCGGCGGATGACAAACCTCCTCCTCTTCGTAGACCCGAAGGAGATGAAGCCACGAACCCCAGATGCGGCTGGGGGTTATGCCGAATTATAAAGTCAGATCTAGCGAGCAGAGCTTTATGCTCATCTATTTATCACCGCCTCTAAGTGAATCTTATCACGGTCTTGACGCTCTCTTGTCATTTTTTACCCGTCTTCGCCCCCCCCCCTCTCCCCTAGATTTCCCTCCCTGGGGTGGCTTCCTCATTTTTTAGCGGGGAAAATGAGGCGGAAGGGCCGCTGTCCGCGGGGTAATGAAGGGGAAACTGGGGGGGGGGAAGGGATATCTTAATTATATTTTCTCCCGCCGTCCTATTGTTGTCCGGTTTATCCTCGATCAGTCACCTGTTCCTAGGTTCGCGATTGTCCCAAGCGAAAATATTGGGCCTTATCCAAAACTTCTGTAAATATCAAGAAATAATGAAAATAACCAGAGATTGCATTGAGAGTGATACAAATACTTATATATATAACTTATTGATTGCATCTTTAACGTTTTTGTTACTCTGTAAATTCCTACCTTTTAAATGCTTACTCATTATCTTCCTCATTACTCTATCTCAAAAATATGTCATTCAAAGTAAATCATAGTAATGTATCTTTATACTTCATTTCTCAATCTGCCAGTGTTCCTCAAGGCAGTATCCTCGGCCAAATACTCTTCACAGTTTATATAGCTGACATCCTAACACGCTGTTATACTATCCTCACTACTTACGTTGATGATAGATGTTCATTACCAGTCAACAATCATTTACTTTGAAAAATGGACTCAATTAGTATATTAAAATAACTTCCTACAGACCCCTTCAAATAACAATTATTCTTTAATAGGATGTAAATAGTTGGGGGTGCAGTCAAGAAAACACAGCAAATAAGTGAAACTTATTGTATTTTATATGTGCCGACGTTTCGACCTACTGTGTAGGTCATCTTCAGGGCCAATAGGAGTGGCTGCTCGGTGCAGAAGGTCACTGACCAGTTACTGAAGGTGACCTACATAGTAGATCGAAACGTCGGCACATATATAATACAATAAGTTTCACTTATTTGCTTTGTTTTCTTGACTGCACCCCCAACTATTTACATCCCATTATAGTATCTACCAGTCAACGAATTTCTTTCCTACAACAATTATTCTTCATCTAACCAAAAACTTCCATCCAGCCCAATACAGATATTTAATAATATCTCACTAATTCCTTTAGAACAAAACCGATACTAAGCACTACATCTTGACAAATATTTAGCAGGGAATCCTCACAGTAGACAGAAACGATAAACAAATCTGTAATCTCCAAATAAATAACTAAAAACTCGTATGCGTAACTATTATAAGGCCGAATTCCTCTCGTATCCAATCCTTACATTCAAAAATCATTCGTCAAATACTCAATCCTACTTTGTGACGCATAGACATTCTTAATGACTTTAATGTCTGCTTTGTTACTGATTGGGCCCGAACCAAATTGCAAACTTTATTCTCACTCAAACCAACTAGTTTCAAACCTAGCTACTTCTTCAATTCCTGATAATCCTCCGAGGCGTATGAAAAGAAGATGGTCTCGTTACCAAGTTGAATTTGTTATTTGAGTACTATCAATGGAGATTTCTCTACTTGCCTTTATCGCATGTTGTTGCGTATCATTCATTATATTTACTAATTTTACTTTTAAAAGCAGTAATAAATATCAATAAATAAATTTTCAAATAATTATACTCAGTATTTGCCGAAATAATATAATTATATCAAGAGTGGGGCTCTATCTATAAAACATTTAAAAACTTTCTAACTTTGTTAGTTGTCCCTCGTAATAATAGAACTTTTCGTTACTCTAGGATATAATCAGCATGTTCCAATCCTTAGCAGGAATTCGGTTTACATCGGGACCAATATGTTACTGGAAATAATAAAGTGATCACTTAGACTTCTGGGAGTTGTTTCTCACAGAGCTGTTGGCACTTTCTTAACTTCTTTTTAACCGCTTTAAATATGTTATCGTCAGTGGGAACTACTATTTGACCATTATAATACGATCACGATGTAAAGCTCTTTGCTCTCAGAACAATGTTTTGTACAAACATTTATTCTTTATAAACTCAGTTCAGCCTTACCTGACCCGTAGAGAAAATAAGGCTTCTAAGCTAAGTTAGAGGTTCCCCCCCCAAAAAAATAGCTGTTTCCGCCAATAAAACAACCCACAGAATTAATACTGAAGACAATTGCCTTCTATGCTCAAATAACTCACGTGACGATTTAAACCACATTCTTTTCGACTGTCCATTTTATACAGAACCTAGAAATAAATATATTAGTTTGTACGATCACGATAATTATAAAATACTGAACCCTAAACACAACAATGATATTATTAATATCTGTAACTTCCTATATAAAGCTCTGAGTATTAGAATTGCACTGACCCATTGATAGATATATGTTTGTTTACCCACAATATAATACTTTTGAATTATATAAGTTCTCCTTTACTTACATACAAGGTTTGTTACAAGAATTTTCCATATTTTGATGTAGTGTCGACTCATATTTTTTATTTTACCTTCATTACAATGTTTAGTATTGTAATTATCCACTTTATTATTCTGTTATTTTTGTAAAACTTCTAACCAAACTCTCTCTGTATTTTACTGATGTAAAAATCAGGAAAAAAAAAAAAAAAAAATTGATTTTGACAATTATAGCCGTATTTTCCATTTTTCGTAAAACCTTTTAACTGGTTTATTCTAAGGCACTGTGAATATAGGGTAATCTCAAACATTATTCTTGGTTTATCTGAGGGAAATAACTACAGAGTATAGCTATAGCTATTGTTTACCTAGTTTTCTATGAAAGTATGTTCATCTGCTGAGTTAAAGAAGACAACTGTGTAATTTATTCAGGCAGTTTTGTATAAGTTCCAATTTCACTTCTCGCTCTTCTAAGGAAAGAAGGATATTTACAGAACCTCAGAATAAGGGCACGTTTCTTATTCCTTTTATTCGTATCTATTTAAATCTAAAAAAGTAAGTCGACAACTATAAAAATCAATTGCATCGTACAGCCCCAGGAAGACTTTCCACAAATCAGACTGCGAAGCCCAGCACTAAGATATCCCAAAAGTACGAGATTTTAATGCCCGAATTTAAATACTAAGGACACTCCAGTAAAAAAAAGGAGCACTCCTGGAACCAGAGCCTAAATCCGAGCCACAAACGGTGAAAGGTGCACCTCCATCGAATTACCCCAGAAGCCCAGGATTAAGGACTCAAGCTGGCCTTAATTTGCGACGGGATTTCCTCTCTCTCACTCTCCTTCGGGATTCAGCTTTTCCTTCAACTGGAATAACTCCTTCTGGATTCCTTTCTCCAGGAGGATCGATTGGCAAAAACGTCTGCGATATTGACTTATTAATAATTCTTAAAATTTTATAATTCGGTTATTAAAATCGTTGTCCAGGCAGAGATATATGTTTTCAAATTAGATATTGAGTATATGAATGTCAAATAAATAGGAATTAGAGAAAGCCATCCCAACATTTCGTTCAAAAAGTATGAGCTTTGTGGAAATCTTAACCCATATATTGTAATGAACAAGAGAGGTCGATCAGATGGTTCGTTATCGTCAGTGATCAAACTTGTCTATAATTACCATACTATAATTAACATAGTACGTTTAAAGTGTAATAGTTACCTGTGGTTAGCATATCAACCCACTATAACCAAGATCGCTAGTTCGCTGCCCGGCTGGTGGTGCTAGGAGTTTTTACTAATGGTAATAAGTCATAGCTAACTCGAAGCCCACCAATATCTGCTTACAAACTTCCGTCTACGGCCACAAGCTAAACCCAAATCCGCTTGATCATTCTTAACGTAATCCTCCGACCTACGTCTCGGTCTTCCCCACCGACGCCTCCCAGTCGGTATAGTGCTTATTACCTTTTTAGGATTTCGTTCGTCACTAAGCCCAGCATCCTAATAATCCTATCTTAGTCTTCGTGACGCTATCACTTCAATATTATTAACCGGGCGTATGCTTCGCAATTCCCCATTGTATAGGAATTTTTGAAAGGAGTATTTATTTAAACACCCTTCCTTGCCTAGCTGCAATACGGGTTCTGACAATATTAATTATATATATATATATTTTTTTAAATTATTTTATTGAATTGTACAACTGTAATATATACATCTAGTGAAAAGACTGTATGAATAAATAAATACATGAAAGGACGTGTAGAGGCATTATCCATTGGCAGCACTCAAATTACATTTCTATTATAGCAGGTCCCGAGGCCATCTTCTCTTCAGACGCCTAGGAGGATTGTCCGGGATGGTATTGGATGCAAGGATGGAAACTAGTGGGTTTGGATGGGCCTGGAGTTTATTATGGAATGATAGGTATCTGGACTGGGCTAAATGGGTAACATATGGAACGTTCAGGTCATTATGGATGGTTTTATTTGTGACAAAATAAGGAGCGTTTAGGATTTTGCGAGGGATTTTGGATTGCAAGGATTGAATACGAGAGGAATTTGATGGTTTGGAGGAGGCCCATAGTTCAATTCCGTAAGTCCATATAGGTCTTATAACAGTAACATAAATAAGTCTTTTGTAATTGATCTGAAGCTTTGAGCGTTTGTCTAGTATGTGTTGAAGTAGTCGGAAGCGTCTAGCTGTTTCTTGTCTTTTCAGTCTTGTGTGAGGGTTCCAAGTAAGACGTTTGTCTAAGTTGAGTCCTAGGTAGCGGATCTGTTCAACAGGGATAAGTGGAGTACTATTAAAGGATACAGTAGGACAGGAAGTCATCATATCTTTTTTTATTTTAAATAAATAATTTAAAAAGGATTAAAAATCCTTGGTTATGCCGTTTTTGGTGGAGAAAAAAAGGCGGTCCCTTTGCGTTGTCAGAGAATTGCTAAAGATCCCTGTCCTGATTTTGCCTAAATAAGCAGAATTTAGGGCCCCTTCAAATTAACCATCGCCAAAGTGACTTTAAATGAATAAACGTACAAATAACTCTTTCTGCGTTTAATTCTTTACTAGATTCATAGAAAATATTTCATATGTACTCTCAACAGACGTCAAGAGTCATCTGAGTAACGATTTTAAATGTTCGAAAATTCTATTAAAGGACCTTGGGCCAAAAAGGATCTGTGGCCCAGTTGCTTCCTGAGATCGGTATCAGTAGTTTACAAATCTGCTGACAGATCCAAGGTCCACTACTTCCGGTCCACACATATGCCGGATCGTGTTGTCATTATACTTCCGCCATATTATACCCTTCTAAAAGGGAAATTTTTTTATCATATCTAAACTCCTGTAATCTCACATTAGTCCGATCTCGGAAACGCTTAAATAGAGAATTTACCCGTTTCTCTTTACAATCTTTTTTCGTAATATTCTTCTTTTTTTTCAATCTTTTTTAATGAAAATTAGTGCTGTATTATAATACAAGTAAATAGAATTAATGATACATAAATATATGACATAAATGCAAGTAGAGAAACTAACCAAATGCAGAACTGAAATAACTAATTCAACATATATGGTCACGAGGTCATCTTTTCAGACGCCTCGGAGGATTATCGGGAATTAAAGATGTTTGGAACTAGTGGGCTTGAGGGGTACAGAGTTTATCATTGAGAATTTTATGAAGGACATTGGATACAAGAGAAAATTTAGTGGGATATTAGTGAAGTTGCACATTTTAGTCTAGTGCATAAACCCAATTGTCTCATATAATTGTTATGCATATGAGTCGTTTGTAATAAGTTGGGAGTATTAAGCGTTTGTCTAGGAAGTGTTCAAGTAGCCTGAAACGGCAAGCAGTTTCTTGTCGTTTCGGTCTAGAGGATTCCATATTAAACGCTTGTCAAGTTGTAATCCGAAGTACCGGACCTGTTCTACTAGACGCAGTGGGATGTTATTAAAGAGTACTGAATGGCATGAAGTCATTGGCTTGCGATCTAGTGTAAATGAGATTTGATGGGATTTGTTGGAATTTATTTTAATCCGCCAGTTTTGACACCATTTTTCAAGGTCAGTGATATGGGATTGAAGAATATGGGATGCTATGACTGGATCAGTGTTGACTGATAATAGATATGTGTCATCCACATACTTGGTAAGGACAGCATAAGATAGGATAAGTTGGGGTGTCAACTGTATAAACTGTGTAGAGGAAATGAAATTATGAAAAGGTCGTGGGAAGAAAGATAGAAGAAAAATAGATCAGAAAGTCTTATATCATTGAAATTTACCATACCAGTGATACGGGATTGAAGAATTTTGGATGTGATAAACGGATTAGTGTTGACTGATAATTGTCATGTATTGAAGTAGCCTGAAACGGCGAGCAGTTTCTTGTCAATATGTAGTCCTAAGTAACAGATCGGTTCTACTGGAAGCCATTGGTGTAAGAGGAATGGTAAAAGTGATTTGACAGTATTTGTAGGAATTTAGTTTAATCCTCCAGTTTTCACACTAGTATTTAACGTCAATGACAAGGGATAGAATGTGTTTAGTAAGTTGGTATTTTAATTTCGGAATGCGATCCTCCTAATCCTCGGAAGCTCTTTGACTCCTGGAGAACAGAAGCTCGATGACTGTTACTATTTGCTGTCCGATTCATGAAAGAGCGAAGAATACTGTTTGATTCAGACGGTGTGATGTTTACCCGTGTCGAACAGGTAGCGACCTGCATCATCACAGCGAACGAACAGCGGTGATGATTGATGGTTCGTCGCCGACAAAGCTTGTCCATTACAGGACCTGTCTCAATGGGACTGCTTCTTCTTTTATTTGTAGCCTGAGCTAGGAGTAGCCCGCCCGGGTTCTATTCATCTCCCGCTTCTTGATTAATAACAGTTCACACGTTCGGCAGCGTCAGCCGCGGCGTTTTATGAAAACCCTGGCCGAAGTCGGAGGGAATACCGTGTTTTAGTGACTTGAGGGTTCGGGAGATGGACATGCTTCTAGGCGTAGACAGCGGTCAGTTTAGTTCACTAATTGTAGGTTAAAATAAGATTCCGAGAAATTCCCTTAGCAAAGATAGCTTCGAAGGAAAGGAGTTATTTACCATTCCAACAAATACAAGACATTCTACCAATCAAAGATCATTTATTTGTTGGTATATTATAAACAAAAACATGCCTATTAATTAATTTATTTTATTTTATAATTTAATTTTCATTTGCACCTGCGCAATTGCCCATTCAGCAAATTTGATCCTAGTGTTTTTCACCTTGATTTTCTACTTGAACTTCTATATGATGATGGAGTAAAAGTATAAATATCAATAGGTGAGTAGATCTCTTGGCCAATTTCTTTTTAATCTTTTCCTATCCAGTCCAGGTAACAGGGAGTAGGAAAGCGGAAGAACGAGTGGGTTTGGGTGATATTGTGTCGATGAGTATATTTGTTATGAATATATGATTTTATATTGGGAATATTATACTTATGTTATGGGAATTATACTTATGTAAGAGGAAAATATACTTATGTTTTATTATATTACAAAATTTGAACTGAGGTTAAAATCATCGAAGTATGTAAGATATTAAAAATTACATAAAAAAGAGTTTTTTAACCTAAATAAGTTACAGAATGATAGTAGCATTGTGTTCCGTACGAATGTGTAGCTAAAGTGTTGTTATACGTATATATACAATTATGTTTTGTTTTTTTAATAATTTTTATATTCATTCTTCTTCCTAAAATATGTAATATAGTATAGATTATAATCAATCTATATCAATAATGAATCAAAATCTATTCATCCCTTGTATAGTGTTTTATTAAGGATAGATTTTTTTTTTTTAATGGAACAGTATGAATAAACCACTTTGAGCTTGTTCTTTAGCCAATTCTTCACTATTTTTTTTACACGAACCGGCCAGGAAGGACCGCGCAAATATCACTCAAATTTTCTTGACACTCTCCGCCTTCTACTCCAATACTTTCTCATCTTCCTGTACAGGAAGACGCTCTTCCTTAGTCCATTTTCTCCCTTCCTGCAAGAACCCCAACTTCTTCTAGTTTTTTCCGGAAAGCTCTCTATCTAAGCAGTCCTTATCCTTGATTTTTAGCCTATCCAGCTTTTCATTTGTTTCACGTATCCACCTATACTCTTATACCTTAAGACTTTACCAAAGATTGTTTTGTTCAGCCTCTTATTGTTCATTCTGACCATGTGGTCGTAGAACCTCAGTCTCCTGGTCCTGATGACTGTTGCAAGATCTTACAAATTTTTGTATTAAATTTATGAAAATACAAATAAACTATTTTTTAAAATTAAAAAAAAAATCAGAAGAGGGATAACTCAGTGTGTAGAAGACTCCGGGTGAAAATCCAAAAAAAAAGTCAGACGGATGAATCCTGTGGGACCTGCAAACCCTCCTCGTGCTAATCCTGCTTCTATAAAGTTGTTACCCTTCATTGAATAAGTATCACAACAGATTTATTGGAAATACTGAAATTAATTTTTTTCCCAACCTATTAGATTTTTTCTCAACTGAATACAAATAAAGTGACTTATTTTCTGTCATTGATGAAAAATCATGTAGTTAGTCTCCTGCACGTGTATAAATAAAATTATTCAAAATGTCAGACAGGTTGGTAACCTTTAATCTTTATAATCGACGATTTATCCGCGTCTGTTTTAGGGCTATATTTACGATAGGAGTGACTAGTTGCTACATTACTACGAATTAGAAGAGTTCGCTCCCTCGCAGGCGACAAGACGAATGGTTTATTGATCAACAGCGTCAGTAAGCCCTGCCTGTATAGATATGGATTCAACCTTACTATGAGGGAAAAATGTAAAAATATTCACCTTGTGATTCAATTAAATTTCTTCTTATTCCGCAAGTGTATTTTTTTCTTTGTATGTGTATTATTTTCAGTTGCATATTAGCATAAAATTCTTCTGAATTAATTCAGTAATTTATGAGGTTAAAATATCATACTATATGTTTTCTAAATCATTTAATCAGCCATTCAACTGGATCTTAAGGTAATAGCAAGATATGTTATTCCTCTCTGCAAAGAGTGTTGCAGTTTAAATCGCTCTCTAAAAGAATGAAATTACAAATATACAAAACCACGATCAGACCAGTAGTCGTCAAGTAAGGGTGCGAGACGTGGCACCTGAACTAAATCGGATTTTATGGTAAACTTGCCAAGAAAAATATAAAGAATATGGAGCGGAGTGGCCGAAATTAGGGTATGGAGAAAAAGAAGGAATGAGGAACTGTATGGAGAGCCTTGCGTTGATTATGAAAGCCAGATGGATACGATGGATCGGTCATGTAGAAAGAATGCCAGGCCACAGGGTACCGAAGAGAAACTAGACGGCAAACGAAGCAGAGGACGCCCTCGAATCGATGTCGAGGATTTAAAGCTGCTGGATATACAAGGTTGGAAGAGAATAGCTCAACATCTTAGAGATTGGTTGGCTGTGGTGGCGGAGGCCTAGGTTATTTGCAGGACCGTAGAGCCAGAATAAAAAAATTAAAAAAAACTGTACCACTACAACCCATGAAGGGTCTGGGGTTCAGTACATGGTAGAGACTGTACTGTTTCATGGACAACGGTTCTGCAAGGAGGTGACTTGTCCTAGGTCACGCTCGACCGCCAGATTTTTCCCTCTTATTTTGGGTACCCTATTTTTATAATATTTTATAGAGGCTGGGTGGGCCCCAGGAGGGTCCTAGATCCTATATGATCCATCTCCCGCTGCAAATAGACTAATTAAAAATCATGGCCTGCAGCGGGAATTGAACCAGGATTTCCGGCATGGTAACTCAGTACTCTACCACTGAGCCACTCCTCTCCCTAGAGCCAGTATAATTCATAAATAAAAAAAAATTTAAGATCCAATAAAATTATTATTTTGTATTAAAATGAACACTTGTTATGAAAAAAATAGGTACATTTAATAACAGATATTCTATGGACCAAAATGTAGATATGTGATCTATAATAAGCTCAAAAATATTTTTGCCTTTATACCTCTGTCAACAGATAAATTCACTCAAATACGAGTCGATGATCTTTTGTTTCAGCCTCTACCTTATTTCTTCTTTTGGCTCCAGCCCCCAGTGACTCAATTGACTGCGTGTGCGCTCCAGTTGACAGATCCACAAAATGTTCTGAGTGGTTGACTGTATAATGTTTGTACTCATATCCCTCTATTTTTCTATTGATTGATTAATAGGCCTTCCATGCTAATAGTGTGTTTTCATTCCTTTTCGGCACTGCCATAAATGAAGCATTCTTTTTTTCCCCGGCATATCCCACCGAAAACCCACTGTTGTGGATATACTCTTGTATAACTTCATTTTTTGTATATAGGGATTAAACGAAAAAGACCCATTGGTTCTAAACTTCTATTAAATATGACTTAGACATTCATTAATGCTTGGACTAAAAAATAAAAAAACAACTTATTTTGTTAAGAAGAGTTAAGTATTATTTTGGTCTTTAGAATAACTGTTATTAAATGTAGTTATTTTTTTCATAACATGTGTTTTATTTCTAACCACAAATTAGAAATGCGGGGGTTAAACGAAAAAGACCCAAATTATATTATTCAAACAAGTTCATTGATAAGGATAAGGGTAATTAGGAATTAAATATGATCTGAAACATTAAAATAAAAAATCTGTTGCACTACGACACGTGAAGAATGTTAGGTACATTATATTGTAGAGATGATCACACTCAACCGCCAGGTTTTTCCACAACTACAGCTTTATAGAAGTTGGCTGAGCCCCAGGAAGGTTTCCAGATCCGACATTTTATGGCTGTTAGCAGATTAAATTGATGTGCCACGGCTGGATTTGAACCTGGGACCTCCAGCCCTGCAACTCAGCGCTCTACCCACTCAATCACCTCCCGGAACCATTATTTATATATTTATTATTTATTATTATTATGTATTAAACCATACATTAGTGGCTCAAATCATTGTACTACCGTCAGCTACGCTCAAGGTATTGAGTCTGTAGGTACTCTTTCACCATATATACGATGCAAAATAAAATCAAATCATGCTGTTAAATGCAAATGAAGTTGGGTAGAAATAATGAAATGTATATAAATAAATTAAGAATTATGTATTGAATAAATAGTATTTGACCGTATACATGAAAGAGAAAATGGTGCGGAGAAAGATCAACAATTAATTCCTTAAATAGAGAAACTATTCATTAGACGTTTCGACCCAAGCTGCAGGTCTTGTTTAGGTCCTATGGTCAGAAATATTGAGTGACATGGGGAAAAGAAATTAGTAGCTAAGTTAGTTATTAAAAAATTATAAAACAATAATTAAACGTGTTTAATCCCCAAATCAAAATGAAGTAAATTTTAGCAAATTAAGTAAGCAATCAATACAAGAAAAGCATAAGTTAGGTACAATAACCCATTCATACTTAATACACAATACTTAAAACAGCCCCAGTAACCACGGACCTAGATTTTTCTTCCCCTACATTTAGATACCACCAGGAGATCCCAGTGCATTCCACGCAGCCCCATCACTAATATTGAAAGTCATTGCGAATTTAGTGAGGGTTCTAGAACCTCATGTGAAAATTAAAGAAATAATTAATTCATCATATTAATGTTAAATATGAACCTAATGAATATGTTAAAAATCAAACAATTAAGAATACTTGTGTAGCGATTGAACAACACCAGGAAAACAATCTCTTCAGCTAAGAATGTATTTTATGGGAGGTGAGTGAAAACCACTCACTATTCAATACTCATTATTCATTATCAAATGAGTTGTTTGACAATGTAAACTCTTTGTTGCTTTTTAGTTAACGGAGCTGTTTCACAATAGCTACAATGATTCCTTTGTTGTTACTAAGCCTCACTGATGTTACTCACTTTCTAAAATCTAGATTAAGTAGAAAGATATATTTTAGCCGGACAGATATTTATCAAGCAACAAGGAAGAACAAGATAAACAGCCGTGTGCCACAGGTACCTAGGTATAAAATGGCGAAACGACGGAGTCACGTAACCAAAAGAAATATCCAAGACGATTTTTTGCGCTTTCACTACAGCTGCTTCAGGTGGCGAAACCTTCGGACGAGTTTTTTATATCTAGTTTCGTAAATGGAGTTGTAATGCTCTTATAAAGATAACTCGACTGACAGTATTTTGCGCATAAAATAGTATTCTTTAAATTATAAATCACTCATTTCGGAAAATATTTTTTAATCGTTTAGGATACTTAATAACCCCTTAATCTGTGCTGTTAAACATATCTACCATAATAGCATATGTCAAATAAAAGTTGGAAACAAGCTATCCCGTAAATTCCCAAGTTCTAAAGGAATCCATCAAGGAAGCTCTATGTCACCTACTCAATTCAAAATATTCATTCAAGGTGCTACAAATGAATGGTCAAGGAAATGTAGAAGGATGGGGCTGCATATGCAGAATGACTTTTACCTCCACCGGCTATTATTTGCAGATGTCCAAGTCATCATATTCCAGTATAAAGCAGACGCAGATTATATGTGTACGAAACTAATAGAAGAATATAATAGGTGGGGAATGAAAATGAACTTTGAAAAGAAAGAATATTTGGATACGGAGGAGGGCGGACGATTGGAGGAAAACGGCCTACAGATCAAAAATGCACCCAACTTTAAATACTTAGGATCTATCCTTCAAAGTTGTACCGTCTGAAGTGGATATAGCCCGAAGAACCAGAGAAGGAAGGAAAGACGTTGCCATGGTAAACTCTGTACTGTGGAGTAAAACCATCCTAAAAACTACAAAAAAAAAAATTTTGATTTTCCATGCTATTATAACGGCTATAATGTTATATGGGCGTGAAACGTGGAAATTGGGAAAGGGAAGCCAAGAGAAACTTCTAGTTGCGGAAATGGATTTCTGGATAAGGGCAGCCGGAATTTCTAGACGTGAAAGGATTCCCAATTCAGTAGTGTGAGAGATAATGGGTGCTCAGAATACCATACTCGAAAAAATCACAATAAAGCGACTAGAGTGGTTTGGACACCTCATTAGGATGGATAATAATAGAATACCCAAAATGACAATGAACTGGTACCATGAAGGAAGAAGAGGACGACCGCGAACTTCTGAACCAAGTCCAGGAAGACATGGCAGGATATTGGCTTAATGAAGAGGACACATTTGACAGGAAAACCTGGAAAAAAATGGTACTCTAAAATTTGGTTGGAGAAAATCTCAACTTTGGGAGAACTCTCAATAAATACAAAATAATTGCCAAGTGAAAATTTCGATGAGTCGCATATATATCATAATATTTATTTTACAATATACAACCCATGAAAACTATTTTGTTCTGAGCAAGGTAGAGACTGAACAGTTTACCATCATGTGAGGGATGATTCGTGATCCGCTCAACTGCCAGGGTTACCCCCTAATTGAGGGATCTGCAATCTCACGTCCATGTTTGGCTGTTAATTTATCTGATACAACTGAATTTGAACCTAGGATCATCATCAAGAATCCCGGCGTTCAACACACTGAACTTCATAAATTAAGATCATTACTACCAGATGATAGAATTGGTGTAATGAATTTTTAATGATAAAAATATTATCTGCGAAAGCCGGATTTGAATCCGGAACCCTAGACATAGCTCTGAAATGAAATCAGGACTCTGCTCTCTGAGCTTCCTTGAAGAAATGACGAATCATCGATGACCGTTTGGTTTGATGTGAATTATTGACATTTGGATGGCAGTGAATTATATTGTAAAAAAAAAGGTTTTGAATTTTTTCATTAAAATTTTGTATTCTAAATTTAGACTATGATCTTACCAAGAGTAAGATAAACAATCTATGTAATATATATTTTTTGTGTTTAATTGCGCTTTATACGTATAAGAAAGGACAACTACGAACATTCGTTTAACAATTATCTGATTCTATAACCCATTTATAAAAAACGTATAGCTATACATAGCTGCGTCTACTCAAAGTTTATGAATAACGTATTATTGCCTTTCCAATCATAATGTGTTAACATGCACATGTTTTAGGGCAATGAGATGATGCAGTTGCATAGTGCAAAATGAGTGACTGATTTCCACGTTCTGGGTTCGAAACTGTCCATGGCAGATACGTTATTTATACTGTAATAAGCCATAAATCTACCAACATTGTTTTAAATCGAAAAAACGAGATCTAGAGCACAATTGAATCCTTGTCCAAACATTGGGTTAGAAAAAGTTCAGTGAACCCAATGCCCTTCATGGGTTGTAGGGGTACAGGTTTTTTAAGCTTACACATTACTGCACATAAATGAAAACCTTAGACAACAAATCGACAGGCAGGATATTGGATATTTTTTTTCTTGTAACCATAACCTAGGAATCGATATGTTACTGTTTATTAATTTCCAACACATATTATTAAACTATCACAACTAAATGGCCATCCTAAGGAGAGGAGCACTGGCAGACATCCCACCCCAACTATTATTCAACAGATGCCGGGATGGGTTCCCAGAGATCCGAGCCCATTGATTGATCGCGGAGCAGAAGAGAGTAATTATACAGGAGATGAGGCATTAATAAAGAGCGGTCGAGGCTGGCGATTTGTCAGGACTCGGAGGTGGGGCAGCGGGGCCATGTGGGCCGGGGGGATAGGAGGGGTCAGCTGTCGGTCGGTGCATGTAGTCATTACAAGCGATTGTCGGCTAATAGCTGTGGGCATTGTCCCGCAATGTTATTGTCTACTTCTACAAAATCCAAAAAATCTTCTATTTTTTAAATATTTTAGAAAAGTCTAGGAAGCGGCGAAGCTCAGAGTATAGAGCTATTCCGAATGTTCCAGGTTGATAGCCGGCAGTCAATTTATTATTAAATAACTGCTAATTGGCCATAAGGGATCCACAGACCTTTCTACCTAGCATCTAAAAACTGGGTAGTCTCATTCGGGGGAAAAATCGGGAGATTGAATGTGATCACAAAAAAATCGCTTCCTTGCATAACAGTTTTCGAACAACCTGTTCAATCCCTACCATATACTTAACCCATGCCCCTCCATGGATTGTAGTGGTACAGGTTTTTATTTAGAAATTATTACACCGATTGCCATTTATTTATATTTCAATCTTTTTACATATGTAATAAATGTTTATTTGTTTCTTTTTTTTTGAGGTACTAAACCTTAAGGTTTCAACACTTGTTTGATGTATAAAGTTTTATTTTACATTATAGAAGAATGTGGGACATACAGGAACGTGGCCTATATGAATATCTGAAGGACTATAAAATTCTTGTTTATGAAATCCTTCATGAAGTCAGGTAATCGTTAAAGGTTTTTATTTTAGTCCAAATTTTGGACTTCCATTCTAGCATTTTCTGATTGGGTATACTAATAGTCTCTTGGCATTATTATCGAATTTATATAACACACCGAACCTCCTGTGGTAAGAAAAAGAATTAACTTTTACAAAGCAATTATCCTGAACGCCTTATTTATCGCAGTTACGAATTTTAAAAAATTTCAGAGTTTTAACCTCACAAAGCTGTATAGATTCCCAGCAAAAACAACGTGATATTGACGTCAATATTTTTTTTTTCTTTTACCAAGAATTATTTGTCTCCTTGAAGGATGCTCCTTGGATTCCCACACTTCAGTGTTCTGCTATCGAACTAAGGTTATTGCTCCTAGGATATAATAAACAACAAAACTAAAAAACAGAACAGTAATAATAGTTCACCATCATCAATCAATGTGATTGGTCGGAGCGATAAACTGAAGGGCCAATAGAGACATCGCTGGCTAATTGAAACACAAGTCGGCACCGAACAAAGGATCCGATTGGCACTAATGTAATTATTGACGAAGTATCCCGAGGACCTACGGGAGCCCGGCTGATGTGACGATTGATAAATGAATTGTCCCGGAAGGATCTCGCCTGTCTTTAATTAAGTCCAGGACTCGGAGGAGGTGGAATTAAAATAATCCAGAAGAAAAAAGGAAAAAGGATAAAGGAAGGAGAAGAATTTTTTCCATTCCATAGCTCCCTTATCTTCTTGCTTTCCTCCGAAGGCCTGAAAAATTATTTTCCATCTCGGTTAGGACCTTATCTTCCATTTCCTCTCAATTGACAACAAGCACCCACTCTTCAGATTCGCCCCCGATCCTCCGTTGGAAAAAACAGGGAATATTTTCTATTTTAACGGTATCCTTCGAGTCCTATTTCATTTTCCAGTATCCTGGAGAAATCGATTCAGTTGTATTTTTTTGAGAAAATCATTCAACGTAACATTTTTTACGTACAAAACAAAAAAACTAATAAAATGCAATACTAGTTTAAGTATTATAATAGGATGTTGATAGTTGGGGGTGCAGTCAAGAAAACACGCAAAAAATAGGTGAAACTATTTTATTTTAAGTGCCGACGTTTCGACCTACTATGTAGGTCATCTTCAGGGCTATGAGAAAACAGACAAAAAACAGAATAGACTGTAAAAATACATAAAATAGAGGTACAGAAAAATTAACAAAAAGTAGAGATATAAAAAAATGATGTATAATGAAAGGATATATGAAGGTATATGAATATATATATACATAATATATATATATAATAATGTATATAGGTGTATGAATAAAGATGATTACATGGTAGATGGATAGAAAGGTGATAATGCAAAAAAATACAAAGAGAGCAATGAAGTTAAACAGAAAAAAATAAAATGAAAAAGATATGAATATAATGAGTATGGACAATTTAGTATAATAAAGATAGAAATGTATTGCAAAGGAAACAATAGTATGAAAATGGACTCATGGGGAGTATCATAAGTGCAATGAGAGAACATGAATTAAAAATATGATACCTAATAATACATCGAGAAGAATATATTATAGAACGTAAAGAAAAGGAATCTAAAGTATGACAGGCCGAGAAGTGAGATATAAATAAAATTTTAAAAAATATAAGTATCAGAAGTTATGTAAAGGTATAAATGTATTATAAGGGTATACACTATACATAGTATAACAGATATTGTATCCAGGAATACAGAGATTATATAGAGGTATACATTAGGTATGAAGCTATATAAATAAAGATGAAAGAATACAAGGAACAATACATGAGAGATATAAGATATCAGTAAGTGAATAGAGATATATTATAAAAAATAATGATGTTCTGTGAACATGAACTCTTTAATTAAAACTATGATGGATGCTAAAAGTGATGATGGGAGAAATAGGTGTGAAGGAAGGAGATGGAGAAGGATGAAGAGAAGATATAAATAATAAGAGACAGTACGAACCCGATACGAATGGCTGCTGGGACAATGAGTAACTGACGCGGAAAAAACCGTTAAACGACGGAAGCGCTGGCCGCGATCTCTGTCGGTCAAAGGTCAAAGTAGCAAAAAAAAAAAAAAAATTCCAAAAAAAAATAAAAATAAAAATAAAAATATAAAAAGTAGGGAAAGGGCAATATGGGGAAATATGGGGACGCGTAAAAAATGTGAAAAATAAATAAAAAATAAAGTTAAAGAAAAAAAAGGGGAGTAAAGAAATAAAATACTAGAAAAGAAAAAATTTGACAGAAACGGGCCGTAAAAGGAGAGAAATAAAATATGATTTGAAAATTAAGGAGTTTTTAGAAAATTAAAAATTTGGGAATAAATTGAGGATAGGTGATGTGATTATAAAAATTATTTGAAAATTAAGGAGTTTTTAGTAAATTAAAAATTTGGGAATAAATTGAGGATAGGTGATGTGAATCGGACTTAAGGTTGACGGCGGAAGAATCTAAATTGATGTGGATGGTTTCCGAGAGAATGCGTTTTTCATAGTTGGGAAAGGAAGATAGGATAGACGTGTTATCGAAGTTGAAAATGTGGTTTAAAGATAGGGCATGGTCAGAGAGTTTGGAAGCGGTTGGGTTATTGGATGAAATGGAATATTTATGTTGGGAAATACGATCTTTAAGTAAGTTTTTAGTTTCGCCGATATAGGAAGAGTTGCAATTTGGAGTGGAGCAAGGGATACGGTAGACAACTTGTGAGCGTTGTATAACAGGAATGGGATCTTTAACACGGGTATAGATTTTGGAAAGTTTGTTATGGGATTTGAATGCTAAACGTAAGTTGGGGATAGAGGAACGTAGGGATTTTTGAATATTATTTGAGAGGGAGGGTATATATGGCAAGGATCTGTATACTGGGTTAGAGGGAGGGTGTGGAGACAAGGTGGGGTTGGGGGGTTTTTTATAATAAGTATTAAAAATTATATCCGAAGGTTGTCACAACAAGTTATAACTTTTGGTTTAAAAGTGGTGCATTGAATGATTTTCTTTCGAGCCCTCTTTAATTTCTCACTCTGGAGCAATCTATTTGAAGATACTATTCGAAGAAAATCATTCAAGCCACGATTTTTTTAAATTAAAACTTGAAAAATTGTAAAAGCCATCAGTTAAAGCATAAAAAAGAGGGTATCAGTTCCGCAGGTTGTGGCTTCGAGGTCAAGTCTCACTTTTTAACTTTTCATTCCTTTCCTTCTTAATATTATATGTCTACAAGTAAGAATATTAGTAAATACAACAATAATAGCTCGTTATATTTCAACTTTCCACTCCGAAAAATTTCTCTTGAGTGCTGGGTATGTAAATATATGAATACTAGGTACACTTATGAGACCATTTCCATTGGCCACCCATTAAATAAATGCAATACAAGTAAATAAATAGATACCATTTAAGAAATGCTGCTCGTCTTTACAAAGCGGTCCAAATTAACAAAAAAAAAAAAAAATGTATCTTACAATGCTACTATAGGGCTACGAGAAACAATTATGATACAATGAACATTTAAAAAACCCTGAATATTTATAAGTATTATATTTAAATGGTTGGAAAAACGTGTCTACAGTCTTACGTCATTATAATGAGCTAATATCAGTATTGCTTTTTATTTTTATTAACCTTGTATATACCTGTATTTTAAATAACTCTTTGTCCATATTTTTTTTTCTTCTTTGAAATACCAAATGAGACTAAATAAATAAATGTTGCTTATGTATTAATCTTTTCTTAAAACTGAAACGCCAACTAACTACTATGTTCTGCTGTTACAATTTACGATGTACAGTCCCAGTAAAGAAGTGGTTATGTCGAACTATATCCAGAGATAATTAATTGTATTTAAGGAAGCAGAATCGAGCCAGTCTTGTAGCTTTTGGATTGAAATGGAATTATATTATAAGCGAAAACTCCATTTTATCCACGCAAGATTCCGCTTCTTCAAGTAGAAAAAACTGATTAAGGACAAAATTTGACTTAACCACTGCTTCGAATGTAATTACTAACAGTCTGAAAAATGATAACGTTTGAATTATTGAAAACAGATTAGTTACCAACAATAATTCCACAAGAAAAAAGGTGTTACGAGTACAAACCAAACTGTGAGTTTTACTTCCATCAATAAAGCCATAAGGAGAAATTGGCCGAACTTCTTCGGACAATCCATACAGAATGGATCCTAAATTATTATCTTGCAAGATTTTCAAGATTCTCAATAAGGACAACGCTACTGGAATCGTCTGGAGCTAGTAGGTGGAGAAGGACCTCACAAAATGTAACTTGATATATTAAACATGCTAAAATATCAAGTTGAAAAATCAACAGTTTGGTAGATTAACTAAAATTTTTGTTACACCTATTACAGCGGCTACCACATACAAATTACAAATTAGACAGGCTAACTTGAGAAAGAATTAAATAAGAAAATTAAGCAATACTTGGCAAATCAAAAAAAACTGTACCACTACGACCCGTGAACGAGTCTGGGGGTTCAGTACATGGTTGAGACTGTACTGTTTCATGGACAACGGTTCTGCAAGGAGATGACTTGTCCTAGGTCCCGCTCAACCCCCAAATCCCTCCCTTATATTGGGTAACCTATTTTTACAATATTTTACAGACGCTGGGTGAGCCCCAGGAGGGCCCTAGCTCCAATACGATCCATCTCCGGCTGCTAACAGACTAAATAAAAGTACTGCCTGCAGCGGGATTTGAACCAGGATTTTCGCCATGCCAACTCAGTGCTCTACAACTCAGCCATTCCGCTATCTACTATACTAGGCAAATAGGAAAGCTTAAGGAGCCGCCAAAAATACCACCAAGAGAGTCAAAGCAGCTAAAATGAATAATTGAATAATTATCCTGGAACATTTTATACAGCTTATAAGTTTGAAACTTATAAATTAGCATTGCTAATGAACTTTTCTATATCAAATTATAAACATTAGTAAATTCTCGTGTGCCTATCTAAAATGCGATAGTTAACATAAATATTCAGCGAACAATTTAAATATAATAGAGAGATACCAGGTTGATAAATGTTTCAGTTCTACACAGGCTATGATAAAACATGACTTTTTCAAACATGTTTTTACAATAATTCGTGTCGATTCAATCTGCATTTCGTTTATTTATTTATCGCAAATCCCATAACGAACGACTCATTTGCTCGATATCCATAAATGTACATTGAAATCTTTTAAGCCCTCGCAGCGCGACGAATTAGCTGAATACAATATGGCGGACTCGGGAGGGGGGCGAAGACAAATTAAAACCAATTTGTCATGAGGGTATTATTATTTAAAACAATAATCCTCTCCATATGCATAGCATCCTCATCCTCTCATACATATGGATAACACTCGTACGGGGGATTTCGCTATTATCCGAAAGGGCTTTTCCTTCTATGGTCCTAGCTGGAAATTTTTCTCGACGAGAATTATTAATTAGGTGATGTTGCAGTTTTATTCTGTAATTTGTCTGAAGGTCATCTTAGAAGAATAATCGTACGTCATTTGGAAAACATCTGACATCTCAATTTTAGTAATTATGTATTCACTCCGATGACATGACAACGTTCCGATCGCTTCGAAACAAACAGTGTAGGAAAAAATATTCATTACAAGCCTATAACCAGGTAGTAATAGCAAAAAATCCTTAAGGGGCTTAATATTTAGGATGTGTGCTTAAGAGCACAACACATCTTATTGTTTACTTGGTGGTACTTCCTAATAATGCTCCGAGACGTCTGAAAAGAAGATGGCCTTCTAAGTTTTATTCGTGTACTACCACCGGGTAGTTTTTCTACTTGTCTTTATGCATAGCCACTATGTATGATTCCTTCCATTTACTTGTTGTAATATTATATTACAGTTGTAAATTTCAAGAATAAATTAATAAAAACAAACAAACTTAACGGTGACTAATATATGAGGAATTGTTAACTAAAAATATCCAGCTCTGAAACGGTGCTTCTTAAGTTTTTTTCAGCTATGTTTTTCAGATATTCGTAATCTAAGAAAGAAGTTTAACGATCTTCCTTGTCTCCACAGCTGAAGCAGACCTCACGCTACATAACTGTAATACCGTTTGATCACCCAGGAAATGTTGATGACTTCATTAACGTTTCTGACTTTTTTTATCCGAACTCTAACTCTTACAAAAAGATAAATTAAAAAACGAGCCAATAATAAATAGTGAAATATAAAATAGAGATAAACAGCCGACGAAGGATCTTGGATTCATTACATGGTAGAGGCTTTACCGTTTCTGAGCTGAGAGGTGATTTTTCCGAAAAATTGTTTTAATGAATTTTCATTCTGTAACAAATATTTAATCTGACTTATGAACAATTATTATAATTCTTATTATCTTTATTTTGGATTTTTCGGCTTATGCCAAAGAAGAATGTAGTTAATTTTATAATTGATTTGGAATATTTTTCAGCACTTCTTGAAGTTACCAGCTTATTTCGAACCCCTTCATATATTTATTTTATAATAAATTGTTTTAATAAATAATAAATAATACACATATACATATATATTTGCACTTTAATCTTATATTCTTGTTGTTTTTTTACACGCAGCGTATATAACTTACTTTTTATATTTTCGTTAGGATAAGAATTTTTAAAATATTATTAATTCATTATTCATTTTAGATAAATTTTTCCTGCCACGAAAATCACCCTGTACTTCATAATAATAGAGATAAATTATCCTTAACTGCTGTTGGAATTACTCAAGGTCTAGTTGTAAGTCCCAATCCTCATGCTGTATAATATATAAATGTACAAAACCTAGATATATTATATGTCCCTTGTTGTATGTTATAGTATATGTTTTATATGTATGTTACATATTTCCCTCTCCAACAATCCACACGACTCAGTTCAATCAACATATGCAAGGCAGCCTTGAAGGTTGAAATTACCAACCTTGATGATTCTAAAGAACATTAACATATTTTTAACTCGGTGATAAAACGTTTTGATTTCATTGACCTCAATTAGATTTTTTTCTGGAATACAACGATGAAGTAAAAGCTGTCTTACCGTATAAGTTCAGGAGACGTCGTTCAATCAAATGCGAAATCACATTTCGAATTTAAGAACTGGTATTAGTGTTAATTTCGGGTTCGCTTAACCTTGATAAACTGTTTAATGAATTTTAAAGAAATGTAAATATTAAATAACTTTTATATATAATAATTTCTTATCAAGTTAAATTCAGGAAGCACAGTAGTTTAAGCTATATGCTGATATGCGTCTGAGACAATAGCGAGGATGAACTTTTCGGAATTGGAAAACAAAGAAAGAAGATTCCTGAAAAAGATACTTGGGCTAAAAAAAAAACAACCGACCAAAAGATTTGAAAGTATCACCAAAATTAAGGAAAAGAGTTTATCTTTCTATGAATATATTAATAGAATGGGGCAAGAAAGGCTTAAAAATATATTACTCCCATTCCACGAAAACTCAAATTCAAGTCGCATAATGAAGATCCATTAAACTGCAAAGTGAAGAATCAGGATAAAATATAAATAAGTTATAGACATGTTTCGAAGAAATGTGGCGGAGATGAGGGATCTCTCCGATGAGAAAAGGAAAATTTAAAGGGAGAACTATAATTGAGAAAATCATTGAAACAAAGTCAATAAATATTCTCTTCTATATCCATATCATCATATACTTGGTCTTGTTTACGAATTATTTTCGAGCCCTACATTGCTATCAAGGTTGCTGTATTTAGTATAATAATAATAACAATAATAAATTCTCTATTTATTCTGGGACAAATACCTTTAGAATAACAATACACGTTTTTATACAGGGTATTATTATGTCTTAGAGTGTAATGTGGTTACATTTAATTAATTAATACAATTAAATTAGCAAATGAGAAAGAAAAAATCAGACAAAAAAACATTGCGAATTACTTCCAGTGATACCAATTAAAAAATAATAAAAAACGGGGTACAAGAAATAAAAAATAACAGAACGGTCACCTGTGGTCTAGTGGTTAGCGTAACAAACTACTAAGCCCAAGATCGCGGGTTCGTACCCCGGCAGGTGGATCTAGGATTTTTTTAAGGGAGAAAAAAGTCCTTAGTTACGCCGTCCTTCGGAGGGACGTTAAACGGGGGTCCCGAGCCTGTACGATGTCAGGTACTCGTTAAAATCCCTATCCTAATTAAACCAAAATTTAGAGCTTCCACTGTAGCATCGTCCGATTAGCCACAGCAGCATAAAGTGACGTTAAATGAACGAACACACTAAAAAATAACAGAGATAAGATTACAATAATTATATACAGAGAAACAATAGGTAATTACATATGTATGCAAATTACAGTTCAAGTAGAAACAAAGAAAGCAGAAAATGAAACGAAAATATGAACAATGTCAACTAATATAACTTGTTTTAAAAAATATCTGACTGGGTGAGTGAAGCGTCAATAATACAAATATATATAAATAATGATTTAAATATAATTCTACATAAATAAAAAAAACATCATTCATTTATCAGTTGGAAAATTTTAATCTGAAAACTGAGTATGTTATTTCCGATTTTTCGGGGGTTGTAAGGATATAAGGTGATTGAATATACGGGATTTGAAGGTTGAAAGATTATTGGAACGACCAATGGAAGAAGGTATAGAGTTCCAAAGGGATGAGGATCGGATAAGGAAAGCTCTATCAAAAGCAGTTGTTCGGTGGGATGCTGTATATAGGTCTGAGAGCCGAGAACGGGTGTTACAGGGGTGGACCGAGGTTTTGAATTTAAGGAGATCGGAGATGTATGATGGTCGGCGGGATTGGATAACTTGGTAAAGAAAGTAAGCTAGGAAGTACTTGCGTATTAAACGTATTAGTTTCCGCGGCTTAGCAAATAGAACACATCAACTTACTAAAACACAAATTCAACTATCAGAAATTTACCAACTAGATTTGAATGATTTAATGTTTATAACCGATTATATTAATAATTAACGATTCTATCTTCTTTGAACGTTACGGTCTTTCACATTCCTATCAGCTTTTGTAGTCTATTCATTACCTACGACCTGTTCGCGAAGGATTTCCTATCTTTCAGAGTTGGAACCTGTGCGTGAATGGCGGCTCATTCACTTTGGAACAAAGATGGCTGCCAATACAGAGTTGAATAAGAGACATGAAGAGAAGGAACAGGAGAACTGAAGGAACAGGAGAACAGAAGAGAAGAGAGCCAACAGGTTGTGTCGATGCGGAGGGGATTTATCGGCGGTAATCAAGAAGGCTTTGCCGAGCGACTGCTCTGTTAATTTGATTAGGACTCGTTACTCTAATGAGCGGTGAACTCTAGCGAGAAACCTCCTCCTTTCAGAATCGTCTTTCTTTTTTGCAGCTCTTCCGCACAGGATAGCTTCGTGCTGTTTTCGCTTGTTTTTTTCCTTCTTCGACTTGTTCTTTTTTCTTTTGCAGGCAGTCATCCTTGGAAAGGTCTTCATACTTAATAGCAGGCGATCGATTTTATAATATTCTTTCTTGTAAAACCTGTTTGTATAAGAATAACTTTTTGGGGATAAATCAACTATGACGTAAAATAGACCAGTTATCCTCCTTATAAAGAGAGAGAGAGAGAGGAATGCAATTGTTATTAATATTACAATTCATACCGACAATAATCTCAATTCTACTGTTGAAGAGAATATTATAAGGAATTAAAACTGCTCTACAGTATGGAACACCAATAATAATATCCACAAATGGACTGATCTGTAAATCCACAGTGGAGGGGATTGAAATATTACCGTTTAATGTCTTAAGGGTGGCTCAACAAGCATCTTGGACACAGCTAGAATTGTCAGAAAATGATTGAAGATGCTAATAACCTCAGATGGTTGTACTTATCCCCATCCCAGTTTTGAACCCGCAACTGGGTAAAAAAATTGATGATGATAATAATAATAAAATAACAATTTGCTCACATCCAGAGGAATATGATTTTTCTTTTTTTTTAAATGTATTTAATGAAATTTACAACTGTTTACAAAATACAAGTAAATAAAATGACTGAATACATTGACATGAAGACAAGTTGAGAAACTACCCAGTGGTAGTACTCAAATAAAAAGTTCAGCTTAGAAGGTCACGAGGCCATCTTCTTTTCAGACGCCTCGGAGGATTATCAGGAATTGGAGAGGTTGCGAGGTTTGAAACTAGTGGGTTTGAGTGGAAATGAAGTTTGTCATGAAAAGATTGATATCGGATTCGGGCCAAATCAGCAACAAAGGGGACGTTAAGGTCATTATGGATTACTTTGTTCGTAACAAAGTAAGGAGCATTAAGGATTTTCCGAAGGATTTTGGATTGTAAGGATTGAATACGAGAGGAATTCGATGGCTTAGTGGAGCCCCCAAGCTCTATTCCGTAAGTCCAGACGGCTCTTATGATTGTCATGTATATGAGTCTCTTGTAGTTAATTGGGAGCTTAGACCGTTTATCTAGTAAATGTTGAAGTAGCCTAAAACAGAGAGCTGTTTCTTGTCGTTTCAGTCTAGTGTGAGGATTCCAAGTCAAGCGTTTGTCAAGGTGTAGTCCTAAGTACCGGATCTGATGATTTGTCTAGCTATTAGGAAAATATAAGGAGCATCCCAAAAATTGAATAAGAATGCCGGTTGAGCGAGATATACAGAAAGTATAGAAGACTGAAACAGTATCCGAATCTGCACCACAAAACCCCATGAATGATCTTGGGCTCTGTAATAGTAAGATACTGCACTGTTTAGTGGTTTTGAAGAACGGAGATCAGACATTACGTTTACCCCCAATTAAGAGTACCTGGGTGAGCCCCAGGAGGATCTGCACATCATTCATCTGTGGCTGTTAAAAGGTTGAATATCTTATCTGTCTCAGCTTTCTACAACCAATACTGACATGATTACGTCCAAAATGAATACTGACATCATTACAAAAGTAGATACTCGTGACTTAATTAAAGAGAATCATAACTGGAAAACAGCTGGGTTCAATGCTAACAGATTAAAAATTGGGTATATGTTTAGATGATTTACGGCTTCCATCCCCTCCACTTTTGTGATGTAAATTCGACGTCACTTCCTTATCACTGAACTAGAGTCTAGGGACATACGAACAAGTATCAAGCTCGGGCGAGATCG
This sequence comes from Troilus luridus, assembly GCA_964056705.1. Classification (NCBI taxonomy): domain Eukaryota; kingdom Metazoa; phylum Arthropoda; class Insecta; order Hemiptera; family Pentatomidae; genus Troilus; species Troilus luridus. Next base: position 100,669,543 of record OZ057416.1, on the reverse strand, counting down.
GCTCCTTCGGATTCCCGAACTCCTATCCCCCAACTAGAAGGAAGTGTCTTTGCGTTCCCTATCTTTTAAAATTTAATATTTTAACCTTAGTAGGAAAGAAAATAATTAATAATTCGTGGATTTGAATATGTGTTTTGCTGCACAAATTCTTTAAAAAAATACATAAAAACTTCCTAGTGATTACTCACCAGAAATTCTAGAACATATTTTAATAACACATACCCTATTGTGTAATATTTTAATATGTTTCCTTTCAGTTCAGTATCCAAGGCTCGACACTACATTAACATATTTTATGTCAGTTACTCACTTCACAGGTGCCGGCAACAACGCCCTTGTTCACCCAGGGGTGAAATAGCCCATAAATTCAACAACTCCTTGGGACTAAGTACAAATACAGCCATCAGTACACTATTATGATGTTTATTGGCTTCCATGATCGCAACAATTCGATTCGTAAACTATCTGTTGTCATGTAGATTTTTTTTATTGTTTTATTATTTATTTATTGATATTTACAACTATATTACAGTAATATAACAAGTAAATTGGCTGAGTGGTCATGTAGATTTAGATGAGCTTGAGAGAAGTATACACAAAAACCGCAATGGTGATTTAATCGTGGAAAATGGACCATAAATGAAAGAAGGACCACACTGACAAACAATAAAGACGATTGCTGAAAGGTAGATCCGCAAGGGACGCTTGTCGAGACAACAATGAAGTAAGCTTGATACTTGTTCGTATGCCCCTAGAATCTAGTAGAGAAATGAGCGGTGTGCAGATGGCGCTGGCTGTCACCTACGTCAGAAAAGTGGAGGGGATCGAGGTCGTAATTCATCTAAACATATACCAAAAATTGTACAAGTGCCCCCAAGGCATTATCTGCTTACTGCTATTGGACTTTCAATGGTCATCAAGCAGTTATCCCTACAGATTTCTAGTAGTTACGAAGCTTCTAAAATTCTTCTTCTAAATATTTTCTTCTTAGGCTACACCTACATTGGATCCGATTCGGTGCGACGTGATTCTATCACATACGATGCTGGGGTGTATACATTATACATATTTTACTATACATTTTAGTAAAATATTATATTGTATTAAAAATAATTAATAAATAATCTCAATTTTATAAATTTGAAGAACCAAATGTTATAACTCTCGATATTTCAGTCATTTGGTTTGCTAGCGACGTCTCATCGTATCACACCGGATCCAATGTAGGTGTAGCCTTATATACACCGTGTTAAGGATCCTGTTCTAATAGTACCAGCTGACTGAGCCTGCTCCAATCCACGCCTCCTCTCTCGAAAGCCTTCCTCACTTCAACTTGTCATGTGTTTCTTAGCCTTCCTCTTGTTCTTCTTCCTCTAAGACTACTCTGCCTATCCTTTCATCCTACATTCTGTTCACATGCCACAACCAGCGTAACCTGTTTTCATCCATTATATTTTCATCTGGTTTTCTCCGATATTGATTCGTATTATGGTGAATTTGATCCTACCCCTCTTTGATTTTCATTCTATTCGCCTCAGGAACCCTCTCTCCATTGCTTGGAATTTGCTTTAATGCTTGGAGGTAATAGTATAGGATTCACTGGAGAATTTCAGTATAGGAAGGAATATGCTTTGAAAGACATCTTCCTTTACTTTCTTTATTATATGCTTCTAAACTTCAAGAAGGATTTTAAAGAAATCCTTCAAGATTAATTCAGGAAATGAATTCAGAGGCTCTTGAAAACAAATTTAAGTTCAGGAAATTTGATAAAAGTCCTGAATACTTCGGCTGGTTTTTTTAGCGGTTACCTGCTTCTTAAGCAGAACTAAGTGGTCTGATCTTGAAAGGATTAATCATTTCGGTAGAACGAACTTATAAACATTTTAGGAGTTTATTCGTTACTAAGCAACAATCATTGCCATGTTACCACACCAGTTAAACAAACTTGCGCATGCTCTGTAAATCCTCGTTGTGTAGCCTCCTGTGTTCTATTTTTTCGAACTGAATATTCTACGCAATACCTCATTTTCGAATATTTTAAGATGTTGTTCATCCTTCACAACCTAAGGGGTCACGTTTTACACCAATGTAGGACAGTTGATAGGATTATAGTATTATATATTTAAAACTCTATTCGATGAATATTTAATTTCCCACTAATGCACGATTTTTTAGGCTTCGAGAGAACAGTATATTATTCTGTTAGGTAACGTTTATTATTCATTTGAATATTTATTACGGAATTCCGTGAAATGTTTATTATATTATAGACCTTGGATTGACTTTACGGAATCTGAAGGCCCATTGGTGCTCACCTCGCCTCTCTAAATGGGTATCGTTTAATCGGGAGAAAATCCTGTCAGTTGAGCCCGATAATCATAATCTGAGGCTTTGAAACAGTGCAGTCATTATTAAGTACTAACCCCAAGATCCTCCACGGGTCGTAGAGATACAGATTTGCCACTACACAAGAAAATATACATACTAACTTTTTAATTCAGTTAATTAAAAAAAAAATGTACCAAAACAATCCATAAAGGGTCTTGGATTATGACTGTTTCTTGGAGTATGATTGGAGTATGACAGAGACTTGACTGTTTCTAGGATAACGGTTGTTCATGGAAGTGATTTGGATGAAATCACGCTTTAAAAAGGCTTGTTAGAGCCCCAGAAGAGTCTGTAGATATCACAGGCTCCACCCATGGCTGTTAACAGATGAAAAAATGTATCAACCTCACCTGGATTTGAACGAGCGACCTACACCATATCAACTTAGCGCTCTACACACTGAGATTAATGAAGTTATAGTGAAAATGAATTTATTGTAAATTAATAAAGTCAAAGCTGCTGCGGTTTTTGTTATATATTTCGTTACAATTTATTTTATGTCAATCCTATCACAAAAATAATAATAATTTTATGTTGAATGGGCGTACTTAAGCCTTACTTGCCATTGTAATAGTCATTAGTTTTGCAATTCAACAAAGTAGTGGAATCAGCCGTTGTTTTTTTATATATATATACATATTTTTTTTATAAGGTAAGGAGGTCAAAACTGAATAAAATCTAGTTTACACACACACACACACACACACACACACACACACACACACACACACACACACACATACACACACACACACACACACACACACATATATATATATATATATATATATATATATATATATATGTATATATATGTGTGTGTGTGTGTATATATATATATATATAGTTTCATTTAATTCTAAGTTTTTTCACTTATATCAAACTTCAGCTGAAACCAACCCAGGACTATATTATTCATGACTTGAGGAAAATTTAATATCACGTCATGGTGCGAATAACAAATGAATATCAGCCGTGGAATAAACGATATACTGAAGGAGGCCTAACGATTTTTGAATATTTCGTTTAACCGAGCCCCTCCCCCCTCAGAACTGAAATCAAAGATTAAACCATGAATCGGAGGCCTCTCTTTAGCTAATTCCATATCCCGGAGCTAACGACATTATAACCGAAAGGAGGCGTATTTTGCGGTAATCGGCGACCTCCAACATCGCCCCAAATATTTACTGAAGAGATTAGCCGAGCCTGTTGAGAATCGAACCCGGCATTAGAGAGGATCAATTATTAACCTGCCAGGAATCAAACAAGGATAAGATTAATATTTCAATATATTTTCGGAATCGAATTGTATTCTGCCTATTCGTTGGTAGGCATTCGGGCTATAATTTCTGATTTTATTTTTTCATAGGTGTTTATTTATGTACTATATTGTTCAAACAAGAGGAAAAAAACAGTTATTCCAAATTTAATAAGATCCCATCAAGATGTTTATTTTATTATTTTCCTAATATCAAAAATATTGGTCATTTTTATTACAATAACAACCATGATGTTTTCATAAGAAAAGAAAGAAATTTTTTTTTTAAATTCTTGAATAATACAAGACGGGACCAAAAGCAAGATGCAGATAAAAATCCAAAACCGCTTAGGTCGATTCTTAGGCGTTCAAACAAATAATTATCTTTGTTCCGTTAAATATCTATTAAAAAATAGAATAATAATATTAGGTTTGGGATTCAGTATATGGTAGAGACTGTACTGTTTCATGGACAACAGTTCTGCAAGGAGGTGACTTGTCCTAGATCACGCTCAACCACCAGATTCCCCCCCCCCTCCTTATTTTAGGTACCCTATTTTAATAACATTTTATAGAGGCTGGGTGAGCCCCAGGAGGGTCCAAGATCCCCATATGATCCTTCTGCTCCTAAGAGACTAAATAAAAGTCTTGCCCGCAGCGGGATTTATACTTGGATTTCCGGCATGGCAACTCCGTGCTCTAAAACTAAGCCACTCCGCTACCTTAATAGAAACGATTATTAATTCTGATAGCATTGTAAGTATCAATAATAATTCAGGTTTATGTGTGCAAACTAATATTAAATAGAAACATATTTTTATAAATAGAAAAAATACAATAGCCGTGAACTGCTTTATTATATTCAAATAATCGAGTTCATAAGGTTTCGCCAGGAGGTGTTTTGTACGAGATCACACACAATCACCAGGTTTTCCCCCAATTATGAGTACCTGCTTCATAGAGTCCCAGAAGGGTCTGTACATCCCACAGGGTATATCCATGGCTTTTAGCAGATTAAATAATTTAACCATACCCTGGATCTTCAACACAGCACCTCATTACACACTAAGGCTAATTTCAACATGATTTTTTTTAATTTATAAAAAACCTGTAACCACTACGACCCGTGAACGAGTCTGGGGTTCAGTACATGGTAGAGACTGTACTGTTTCATGGACAGCGGTTCTGCAAGGAGGTGACTTGTCCTAGGCCACGCTCAACCGCCAGATTTCCCCCCCTAATTTTCGGTACCCTATATCCTAGGTCCTAGATCCTATATGATCCATCTCAGGCTGCAAAAAGACTAAATAAAAGATAAATAAATGAATGAAATAAAATAATAATATAAATGAAAGCCAGATGGATACGATGGATCGGTCATGTAGAAAGAATGCCAGACCACAGGGTACCGAAGAGAAACTAGACGGCAAACGAAGCAGAGGACGCCCTCGAATCGATGTCGAGGACTTAAAGCTGCTGGATATACAAGGTTGGAGAATAGCGCAACATCTTAGAGATTGGTTGGCTGTGGTGGCGGAGGCCTAGGTTATTTGCAGGACCGTAGAGCCAGAATAAAAAAAAAAAAAAACCTGTACCACTACAACCCATGAAGGGTTTGGGGTTCAGTACATGGTAGAGACTGTACTGTTTCATGGACAACGGTTCTGCAAGGAGGTGACTTGTCCTAGGTCACGCTCGACCGCCAGATTTTTCCCCCTTATTTTGGGTACCCTATTTTTATAATATTTTATAGAGGCTGGGTGAGCCTAAGGAGGGTCCTAGATCTCGTATGATCCATCTCCAACCGCAAACAGACTAAATAAAAGTAACTACCTGCAGCGGGATTTGAACCAGGATTTACGGGATGGCTGCGTGCTCTATTTAATTTACAAACAGTGAACAAATATTTTTTAAAAAATAGAGCATTCAAACTGTTACCGTCAGCTATTTGGCTTTTTGTAACGAATCAAGTTGTGTGGGATAACCAGGAACGAAGGGAATAATTATTATAATTTTTTCCATTATAAAGGCTGGGTGAGCATCAGGTTTTGCAGAGCCCAGAAGCCCCGCGGGGTAATATTATTTATTTGTCACGACCGGATTACAACCCGAACTTGACAGAATCTCATCGCACTACAATGTGATTCATCCGCTCCAGTTAGAATTTAACTCAAGAAAAGATCGATTCTTAAAATAACTTAAAAGAAAACTATAAAATTCTACAAGAAGAAAATTAATAAGTTAATTTATTTGAAAAGAAAAGACATGTCCAGGGCCGGGATTCGAACCTGGGTCTCCCATGTTTCCGTCATGGTGCTCTACCACCTGACCTACCCTGGTTCCTACCTCGGTCAGACACATCCTTTCTCTTCTCTGATCCCATATCCCCGTGTTCTCGCAATTTGCGATGTATAGAAGGGGAAGAATGCTCATTGAACATTACTTTAATTAGGATCTTTCAATGTACATTCTTCCCCTTGTATATAACGCAAATTGCGAGAACACATCGATATGGGATCGGTGAAGAGAAAGGATGTCTAACAGAAGTACGAATCTGGATAGCTCAGGTGGTAGAGCACCATAACGGAAACAAGGGAGACCCGGGTTCGAATCTTGGCCCTGGACATATCTTTTCTTTTAAAATAAAAATTATAACAATTAATAATAAAATAAATGTTAAGCTAGTGGAAAAATTACAACAAAAAGCCCTTAAGTCTCCAAACTAAAACAGAAATTGAAAATATCTGTCCAATATTTCGCCCATTCAGGCATCCTCAGGGTAGAAAAAAAATAACAGCAAAGAAAAAAAAAAAGGAAGGTTACAAGACCCCAGCTGGATAAGGTTAGATAAAACCAGCTGATAAATGCTCCAGACATTTGAAACTTCGATATACACTCAGCTGTTTTTATCTAACCTTATCCAGATGGGGTCTTGTAACCTTCTTTATGATTCAGTAGTTGCATTTGAGCCTTGGAGGTGGTGGGATGTTTCTTGGGTGCATTATTCATGTTTTTCTTTGCTGTTATTCTCTTTCTACCCTGAGGATGCCTGAATGGGCGAAATATTGGACAGATATTTTCAATTTCTGTTTTAGTTTGGAGAATTAAGGAGTTTTTGTTGTAATATTTCCATTAACTTAACATTTATTTGAAGGTCTCTTTTTCCCTTTTCAAAACAACAGTACTAATACACTGACTCAGTTGTAGTTAGTAGAGACATGCATGGTAGAGACTGTTTTAAGCCCAAGAGTTCTGTAGGGAAGCTATTTCTCCAATATCCTCGTATAAGCATACCTTCTTTGTAGATGATGGTTGATCCCTAGGAGGGTCTGCACGACGCAGAGGGTCGTAAGATGTTAACAGGTTAAATTATTTATCTGTTTCAGCAACTAAGCGCTCTACAAACTGAGTTACCCCCTATTCACTATTAACCCATAGAAAAAACATAACACGTCGTCAATACCCTTAGATAAAGGACAACATCCTGAAGGTAATGAAGCCCTCGATAGGATAAGTTAGTACTCACTATCTCATGAGGAAGGAGCTAACTGAATCTAACCGCAGGAGAGAGGAGAGGGAGGGAGGCCATATATCTGCCCTAGCCGCCCCCAGCCTCAACCGCCCCAGCCCGCAGCCACCCCTGGGGGCCATTCGCCGCCTATTATCCTCCGCAACACCCTCTTCTTCTCAATCTCCTTAGTCACTTCTTACTCAGTTCAGGCCGTCCTAATAGGCACTAAACCCCCTCTTTTCCACTCCTCATCCGGGTCTTTTTCGAGATTTCACTTCGTAACTGGTTCATAACTGCAGATGATTTTATTAAGATTGTTTTAATTCAGTTAGGTCTCTTTAACAGATTGAATATATCAAGACTTGAAGATGAAAGTGTTCCATAGAATCATTTTTACTAGCCCAAGTCGTGAGAGTGTCCACAAATCATGATGCAAGATTTTTAAAAGTACTTTTAGACATGAGCCGTCATATCTTGTTTGATTGTTTCGTTTAACGTAACTTTATGCTGATATGGTTAATCGGACGATGTTTCAATAGGAGTCCTAAATTTTGTCTATAATTACGTATAATTACGATAGTAATCTTCAACGAGACATGCTCGGGACCTCCATTTAACGTCCTCGCCTAAGAAAGGCTTAATCAAGGATTTTTAACTCTAAGGCCTCCCTGGCTGCGAACCCGCATTCTTTGACAAAGTAGGTTGTTATTCTAACCACTACACCAGAATATGCACTACATTTGAGTGCGTCAAATCTTAATTGCAATCTAGTATTGCATTCTCTAAACTTCATTGTGATTTTTAAAATCATAAAGGCAGATGTTGACTACCAACAACACAAATATTGACATTCCACATGCCTGTCTCAATTGATCTTCTTCAATATTAGACTTTTCTTTTTTACAAAAGAATGAAAAAACCGTTATCCAGTCCAAAATTCTTCATTTATTAAGTCTTAAGAGGTTTCGACTACAGAGTGGTAACAATTTAGAAAAGGTATGTGGACAATAGGGAATAAGTTACCCTACATTTAAAACAAATAAAATTTAAAAAAAAAAAATTGACTTTTAACTTGTGTATTTAAGTACAGTATGGTTTCTGATGCATAAAAATAGAAATTATGTGATTGAAAATGACTCTGAAGTCGAAACTTCTTAAGATCTAATAAATGAAGAATTTTGGACTGGATAACGGTTTTTCCTTCTTTGTAAAAAGAAAATTCTAATATTGAAGAATATCAATTGAGATAGGCATTTGGAATGTCAATATTTGTGTTGTTGGCAGTCAACATCTGCCTTTAAGTTTTTTAAAATCGCAATGAAGTTTAGAGAAAGGATTACTAGATTGCAATTTTGGATTTTGGACTGGATAATGGTTTTTTCCTTCTTTTATGAAAACTTAAAGTAATTTAGTCCAGTGACATACATCAAACTTTTCTTTTTGTAATCTGATTTGTTTTGTGTTCAAATAAAGTATCTTCTTCTTCTATTATGAATTATTCAAGAATATATGGAGTATTAGATTCTAACTTCGTTTTTAAGAGTTGTCATTTTAGTCTGTAGCGAGTGGGGTATCCATGTGCCGGAGCGGAGAATTGCTAAACTAAAGATCCCGAGTTCGAAATCCGGCTGTGACAGATTAATTTTAACAAGTAAACAACTATCGATTGACTCTGTGGGATCTTTTGACGCTCCTTGGACTCATCTAGCCTCTATACGCTTAATTACCGTTCGCTAAGGAAAATAAAGGTAATCGCGCCAGGATTATGGCAGGAAATTATTATTATTCGGTCTCAACATTACTAAGCTCGCCTTTTTTTGTTCCAAAACCTATAAATCACATTTTATAAAACTATCATCCTTTAAAATCTCCTTAATGGATGTGAAACGTTCCCACCTAGAGATAGAGAATTTAGGATGTTACACAACGCAGAAGTGCGGCGTATACAGCCGGCTAATGTTATTTAAATTATATCATCACGAAAATTAAGGAGCTTGTAAAGTTGCTGGGCTTGGCAACGAACGAATTTCTAAAAATTTGATAAGCGTTGTGACGACTGCTAAACATCTGAGGAGAAGACTCAGGCGTAGGTGGGAGATTTGCGTAAAGCAGAAATTTGTGGTATCGGGCATCAAATTTTAAGTTCGCCTTATCATTATGATTGTTAATGACATATAGTTGTAGTATTTTAATACAAAATATAATTTAGAGATTATTAATTATGAATAAATATAATATACTAGCGACCCACCCCAGCTTTGCTCGGGTAATAAGGCATATTATGCCTACATAATTTGTTTCTGTAATGTTTTTTTATCACGTACCGGCCACTAATATCATGGGTTAGGCTTCTTTGGGAGTCTTGATTTTCTTTCTTCCCATCTCAGCTAATGTACTTTATTATGTAGAAATTATAAAAATAAAAACAAAACCAAATATTTCTTTGCATACGAATTTATTATCTTGCAGGTTAGATAATTGCACGGGATTAGGCAAGCAGCGACTTCGGTGAAACCCGTCGATATTCCAACCCATTTACACAAAACATCGAAAAATTATATACCTAAACCTTCCTGGTGAATCACTCTGTCCATTGGTGAAAACCTTGCAGTAGTTATTGAGTTTACCGCGAGCAAACGAGGCCGAGGACTTTGTTTTATAATATGTATAGAAACTGTAATTGTAGGTATTATATGACACTTTAAAATAATCACATATTTAAGACTCTGGAAGGACACAGCAGTGATAGTTGCGACCATACAATCATCATCCTCCCCCAGATCGGGTCATGGTAGGATCTCCCCTCCATCTGTCTTGACCCCCCTGATGAATGGGACCCAGAGGAGTTCATATCTACGGGTCAATGGGTCCTCATCATTGACCGCTTCCATTCATAAAGAAGAAGACATATCGCCTGTCAATACTACCTCATCACCATAATGTAAGTGTACTGCTGCCCGCCTGGGGCGCTAGTGCTCCAGTTGATGAGAATGGGAAATTGCTTCTACCTAAACTGGTCTATATTGAAATAGGAAACGTGCTGCATTTGTTTTTTAATAATGACTGCGCTTTTGCCAAACTAAAAGGTATGCATGGAGTTATTTTGGCAGACATCATCTATCTCCAGCTTTCGTCCCTCAAATTAAGTTTCCCCACTTGATAGAGACTGGTAGAGCCCCAAAAGGGTTTCCAGATCCCTCAGGATCCATCTCTGGCTGTTAAGAGATTTAATCATTTATCTGAACAACCGGATTTGAACCTGGGAGCACTCTATATACCAAGCTGAACGTCTTCATTAAGTTCTACTAATTTTTAATTCTCACAAATAACAAAAGCTGCCGTTCAGCTCATCATTAAAATTGAGATATTAAAAAAAATCACTGTTTAATCCAGTAATTCACTAAATAAATTGGCCATATAACAGTTATATGTTATAATCGAAGAGTATCTGAGGCGATCAAAAGCGGATAAATCCAAAAATTTCAAAAATTAATTTTTTCATATTTTTCACAGTTCAGTCAAGTTAGTAGAGAAGCAATTTTTTCTAATATGAATTTCGCCGCCTTATTTCTCATTATATTATTATTTATATTGATGATAATTATTTGATTCGAACCCGGGTCATCTGCATCTACGGTACTCTAAATCACTAAGCTACCAGGCATCGTAACCAAGTCAGACAAATCCATTCTCTTCACCGATCCTAGATCCCCGTGTTCTCGCAATTTTTGCGATGTATACACGAGGAAGGATGTTCATTGAGCATTATTTTAATTAGGATCTTGTTGACTTACGTCAATATATTATTTATAATTTATTTTTATTAGTTCATTTATTAATCTATTTATTCTTTGACATCACATTTTGTATCAATTTTCTTTCATTTAACTTATGTAACACTCTTGGAGTCTATTATCATACATTTTATATTTTATCGGTAATACTCTAGGTTTTCCATACTTTTATATCTTAGCTTTTTATATTTATACTTTTTCATTTTGTATCTTTTTGTTCTTCTTCTCATTTTTTTTCTCTTTATATTTTGTTTGCATTATTACCCATCTGTACATTTATCCTGTAGAATTTTTTATTCATATATCCTTAATAACATATCCTTCACTATTTTGTTCTATTTTAATATTACTCTGTATGTTATTCATATTCTTGGTACCGTAATGTTTTTATAGTTTTTTTTGTTTGGTCTGTTTTTTCTCTCATAACCCCGAAGATGACCTACAACGTAGGTCGAAACGTCGGCACGATTAATAAATGAGTACTCACTTATTTTGGTGTTTATTTTGATTGCATCCCCCAACTATTTCCTTCCTCTATTTTTATTAATAGTTATTTTGGTGGTAATTATTTTTAAATATTTTTGTTTTGAAGAGAAAAGATTTGTCCTGGCCGGGATTCCAACCCTGGTCGTCTGCATCTCCGGTCCAATGCTCTAAGCCACTGAGCTATCAGGGGTCGTATCCAAGTCAGACAAATCCGTTCTCTTCACCGATCCTATCTCCCCGTGTTCTTGCAATTATTGCGATGTTTACACGGGGAGGAATGTTCATTGATACATTTTTGTAGATTTGGTAATTTTTTAAATATTTTGGAGTTATCCACTTATATCCTTAACACCTCAACTAACCTCACTTCAAAAACTCTAACCTTAGAAGCATTTCAATCTCTAATCAGTTGGGGTATAGTGGTTAGCATAACCATATTATAACGTTAAACTAAACAAACAAACAATATTTTCCCTGTTGGTGGACCGTTTATCATAAATCAATTTCTTTCTCCCCACCCGTTTCCATACAAGACTATCTTCCAAAGAACAGGATAAGAGATGGCGGAGGTCCGCTATGGAGCCCATTCCTTGACAAAATATGCAATAACTAGTGAAAAATAACCGCAATATTCATACTTACATGAGTAGGGTTCTATTTCATGTCTATCGGGGGAGAGGAATCTGAGGAACGCCCTCGGCGGCAGGAGACACGATATGGGCGAGGATATGGAAACGAGTGAGCTATAAGTCAGGGAAGGCACAATGGCCAATTTGGAGAGAGGCTATAGAGCGACAGAGCTGGCCAATAAAGTCACTTTATAGCCGCCATAAACACACCCTCACCTTTCTTACTTATTTTCACTTTAGCTCGTCAATGAAACCTGCCCCCGAAAACAGCTGATTCATCGATATTCGAGTCCCGTCGTTCAAGGACAGAGTCGATAAATTATATCGACTATAAATCGAACATGTTAGCGAGGGGTGGAGGGGGGACATTCAGGCCCTTGGCGGCAGCTGCCTCTACAACCTGGTGTAGCTCGCACGCTCTAAAGCCTCGGCAGGTCTCCTGTACCGTCTCAACACTTATTTATATTTTTTTAAAATATCAATTATCATTTGAAATCATTTAATTAATAGTTATTCCATTAGTAGACCGTTCACTTACAAATGCCCGTCCTGCTCAGTACCTAAATATCCTGTCTTTTACAAGTTCATATTCATTCCCGACCTATTATATTCTAAATATATAGGATCTGTCCTTCAAAAAGATGGAACATCTTAAAGGGAAGTTGCCCGAAGAACCAGGAAGGAAAGAAGATATTGGCATGTCAGCAATTCCGTACAGTGGAGTAATAGTATCTTAAAAAGGATGATTGATACAATATTAAATGGCTGTGAAAAAATAGGTGAAGGGAAGCAAAGAGAGATTACTAGTCGCGGAGATGTACTACTGGAAAAGGGCAGCCTATATAAATATATATATACACATATATATATATATATATATATAGGCTATATATATATATGTGATACCTACTGAGGAAGGAGAGTAATAGAATACCCAAAATAACCATGCACTCGAAGCCGACCAAGAATTTCATGGATGAAGCAAGTCTAGGAAGAATATGGCCTGAATGAAGAAGATGCACTTGATAGGAAGATCTGGTAAAACGTGTTGTACTAATATTTGGTTGGAGAAAACCTTTAACTTTGGGTAAACTCTCAATAATTAAAAAAAAATATTATTATTATTTACATTAAAGACTACACTAAATTACATTAAAGGTTCTGTTGGACTCCTCCAGAATTGTCAGAAAATTCTTAAATCAGTAAATTCTATTACGCTGAATTTTGTATTCCTGCATATGGATTTAGTTCCCGAGTAATCTGATAGAAAAAAAAATTGGGAAATAATAATTATTGTTATTTAAAAAATAAACAGAAAAGATTATGCGCGGAGGAAAAAAAAGATAACTACTATTTTTTACAAGCTACAGCCGTGCCATATTAATTTATAAAATATTTATTTGTTCTATTTTATTACATACTAGCGACCCGCCCCAGCCTTGAACGGGTAGTAAGACATATTATGTCATGTTTTGTATTTCTAATGTATTTTATTATGTAGATATTATAACAATAAAAACAAAACAAAATATTTCTTTATATACGAATTTATTTTCCTGCGCGTTAACTTTTTGCGATAACCCATAAGATACTCATTTACATTATATGGTATAAAATATTCTATTAATGCGCATGAAATTCTTATGGTAAGTAAAGTATATAAGTTGATAAGGATTAATACTGTACTCGTCAAAATAGCATTCCAAATAGGACATTGTACGTTATCAATTTCTTAGAAGATAAAATATGTATATCAAGCTGTCTTTAAGAGATAGATATCTGCTATCTGCGACTTTTTTGTAGATCTATAAAAGAGGAATATTCCACCATGCATTGTTTCGTTAAATGACTAAGGCTACACCTACATTGGATCCGGTGTGATACGATGAGACGTCGCTAGCAAACCAAATGACTGAAATATATCGAGAGTTATAACATTTGGTTCTTTAAATTTATAAAATTAAGTTTATTTATAAATTATTTTTAATACATTTATATTTTACTATAATGTATAGTAAAATATGTATAATGTATACACCCCAGCATCGTATGTGATAGAATCACGTCAAACCGAATCGGATCCAATGTAGGTGTAGCCTTAGGCATTAGGCACCCTCTTCGATGAAACCTCCGAGGCGGTTATACTTTTCCAACAGTTATCGTTATATTCCAACCAATTTCCAGAAAGTCTTGACAAATTATATACCTAAACATTCCTCATGAATCAATCTATCTATAGGTGAAAACCGCATGAGAATACGTGCAGTAGTTTTTGAGTTTATCGCGAACAGACGCGGCGGAGGACGTGGTTTTATAATACGAGTATGTATACATTTAAAAAAAATTAAATTAGATAATTATTATAAATATTACAAAAATGTATAATGGACGAGAAAACATGGATATGTTTAATATCGGATTTTCTGGGAAGAAGTTATCAATTTATATTAGGAACAGCACAGATACAAATAAATTTCAAAAAATCGATTCGGTAAAAAGATTATTGTATTGAGTTTAATTATATTTATAGTTGTTTTATTTTATGTTTTCCAATTATTCAGGCTTTTTTATCTTAGGGCGTGAAGTTTTTCTGACGATGGATTCTCAACTTCCTGAGAATTCCTTCGTTTCTATTTCAGAACTAACTATTCGTTGACCTTTCTATTGTAGAAAATTTTATATGGTCTATGTAAATGTGTGGGAGTATGATAGCTTGTTAGATAGAGTGGTAAGTTGCTATGCTGGTTCTGGTTGAAGGTTACGGGTTCAAATCCGACTATGGGAGATAAATTAAATCTGTTAACAGCCAAGGATGGGCTCTGTTGGATCTACAAGACCTCTTTGGGCTGACCCAACCTCAATACAGCTACACAAAACTGGGAGAAAACCTGGCGAGTCTCTACCACGTTTTGAACTCAAGTCCCCTCATGAGTCTTAGTGGTAGTTTTGGGTTACCTCTATTGTAAGTATAAAATTATATTTTTTTAAAATCATATACAAATCAACTAGGAAGGATCTCAGGAAGAACATAAAACATAAATCTGGTGGGCTGTTATGTTGGCGGTGGGGAGACTGAAGGAGCAAGGAGCGAGGAGATGAAGTGAGTCCTCCGAGTGAGATGTTGGCGGCGATAAAAAGCTGTTTTACACCCCCCCCCCCCCTCTTGCCCCCGCTCCGGTGAGTTATAAGACGCGGGGGTTAGAGACAAGCCCAGTTTAGTGCATTTATTTATAGCCCGATATATAACTAACCACACCACCCCTCCTTATAGCCCTAATTACCGGTTTTCATCTTGTCCTTGTACTTTCCACGTTATCGGCCTACAAATCTTCCTTCTTAAAGCTTTTTTATGGTTTGCATTGGCTGATTTATATGTATCAATTTGTGTGTATATATCTAAATATGTATTATATGTAATCATCCATATTTAAATTATTTTTTAAGAATGAACTAATAAGTTTAGGTAAAGAGACAAAGTAAAAGTGTAATAATATTCGAATATTATCAAATGAATTCGAAACAAAACTTAAGTATCTCAAACAGCTGTAATTTGTGTTGTGAAACGAGTTTGAAATATTTGGTCTTCATTGTTAAGTTTTTTCTTCTCTTAATAATGTGTGAATTAGACGCATGTTTATTTATGTTTAAGAGGCCTATGAAAAGAGAGATAACTCGTGGCGGAGCACTGAGATGCCATGCGCGATCTCGGACAATCTGTCTCCCCACATAACCGTTGTCTTAGAAAATGTACAGTCTCGACCGTGTACTGACCCTAAGACCCTTCATCAGTAGTGGTAGTAAAATAATTTTTTTTAAAAGTCCTACGAGTATTTTGAATTATCCAATATTATTTTAAAAATAAATAATAATTACAATTTTCTACATTCTAACTGTTTATACTGAAGAAAATAAAAAATAAAATTCGAGTCCAGAATTTAACAAGTTTTAGTTTAATTATTTTTTATGATAGCTCAAGTAGTCAGTTATTCTATGAACTTATCTGTTGCCCCGGTAAGTAAGTGTTTAAATCGAATTTTTTCCAAAATATTTTTCTAGTACTTAGGAAAGCGGAGTTGTGTCATTCTCGTGGTGCATAAATATTAAAGTCATGCATTGGCTTGAAATCGAGTTATCACTTAATTAAATCACGAGTTATAACTTTTAAGTTAAAAACTATGAGAATATCACGATCCCGCTTCACCAAGTACTTGAAACTCATTTTGGACAAAATTCTACTTAACCACTTACTCACTGAGGCTACAGTTATATTGGAACTCATTCGAAACCCAGTATTTTCTGGAAAATAACACCCACATGACAAGTTAGAGGCACAAGCGACTATAAATTTTCTCACATTGGTTCTTTACTGACATTTTTATCACTTGTTGATATTTTTATAAAATTTATAGCTCCTGCTTTCTGACCCAGAAGCCCCTGTAAATCAACCATGAAGCAATAAAACTCCTTTGCGCAATCTCGACCAGAAAAAAGGTAGGACATTAGCGAAACCAGCCAGTTATTGGAAGATCAAAGGTACCGACCCTAGAAGTACCTCATTGACTTGAGGTAGCTATTTCTCACTGACTGGACTAATAAGGGCGCGGCTTCGGGTGATCTATGACCCTCGTCTTTTTGGCTACCTGTGTTTGTATAGTCTCGATCTAGTAGTCGCCTCCATCGGGTTCTTTTGGAGGGTTGTAAAAAAAAAAAAAAAAAGTGGGAGAGGAAAAAATCAGGGCTAGTTTTAATTACCTCGGGTTAAAGCAATGTAGAAGTGGCAACAATAACTTTTTTGCAATGTAATTAAGAGTTTATAATTGGTAACTTCAAAGTTTATACCTCTTTAGCCATGATATAACTGACTAATATATTAACAGCAATAAAACATAACGAGATGGACCGAAGAAGGGTATATCTTACAGAAAACATCTAAAATTGAAGAATATTTTAACAGATAAGATAGACATGAGGAAAAGATGCCTTAGGTTCTAAGGCCACATAGCATCCCTAGTTAATGGAGTGGAATGGATCAAAAATCTTATGAAAGACTTGGAATTAGCCAAAATTACTAATGAAGACATGAACACAAGAAACAATTTTAAAGTGTTTTTTTTGTTTTTTTTATATATATTTATTGATATTTACAACTGTATTAAAAAAAAAATACATCCAGTAAATAGGCTATGTGATACAAAATGACATGAGTAATGGCAAGTTGAGAAACTACTCACTGGTAGTACTCAAATCACTAGTTCAACTAAGAAGGTCACGTGGCCATCTTCTTTTCAGACGCCTCGGAGGATTATCGGGAATCGAAGAGGAAGCTAGGTTTGAAACTAGAGTGTTTGAGTGGGAATGAAGTTTGTTATGAAAGGAAAGATACCGGGTTCGGGCCAAATCAGCAACAAATGGGACATTAAGGTCGTTATGGATGACGGTATTATTAACAAAATAAGGAGCGTTGAGGATTTTACGAAGGATTTTGGATTGTAGGGATTGGATGGCTTAGTGGAGCCCCAAAGCTCTACTCCGTTAGTCCAAATAGGTCGTATGATGGTCAAGTAGATGAGTCTTTTGTAGTTAATTGGGAGGTTAGAACGTTTGTCTAGTAAGTGTTGAAGTAGCCTGAAACGTCGAGCGGTTTCTTGTCTTTTATGAGGATTCCAGGTTAATCGTTTGACGAGGTGCAACCCTAAGTATCGGATCTGTTCTACAGGCACCAGTGGGATATTATTAAAGGATACTGAAGGGCAGGAAGTCATTGGTTTACGACGTAAGGTAAAAGTGATTTGATGGGATTTTTGAGAATTTATTTTAATTCTCCAGTTTTGACACCATTCTTCAAGATCAGTGATATGGGATTGGAGGCTTTGGGATGCAATAACTGGATTGGTGTTGACTGATAATACACATGTATCATCAGCATACGTGGTAAGGATAGTGTTAGGATGAGTTGGGATGTCAGCTGTATAAACTGTATAAAGGATTGGGCCAAGGATACTACCTTGAGGAATTTTTAAGTTAAAGTTGAAAAATAGGAGGTTAAGCCAGAGACAAAAGCGTCGAGAACTGAAACAAAACGGAGCGAAGAAAGAAAAGATGGAAACCTGGTGGAAATAAGAAAAACAAGAAGCTTCAAACGTGAACCATCTTTACTTAGCTTCTTCCTCTTAGGGAGCTTTACGACTAATTCTAATAACATAACTGTCCGATTATAGGCCGGTAGGTAGAAATGGACGGAGGAAAGAAAAGAACTACACCGGCAACGTATGAAGGAGCAATGGGCAAAGATCAAGGCTAAGATAGGAACCAATAAAATAAGTTATTAGTTGTTTAATGTCTTTCCAGCAGAACTTATAGATAAATATTTTTGAAATAAACCTAGTCCAGCTTTTTATATCGTAGCTTCTCTGGTACTTGGCTGGAGTTTCCTCAACATCTTGGAGAGATGAATGCCCTCTTCTTCCTCTTGTTCCCTGCTAACTGTAATCTCAGACAAAAGGCTGACAACTAACGGAAGATAAGGTCGACCGCAAGGTACTGTTAGAGTCCCGAAGACAGCCGCCTTAGGAGCGCTCTTTGATTGCATTAATTGCTACGAAGCCTTCTTGTGTAATTGACGGTCCGCAGCAACAATCTGCGCCAGCATCTGGTGCGGCCGCAACAATAACTGTGTAGGCTTTGTCTTGCAGTGGGTAGTCCGTGAGAACTGTCGGTGCGGTCCGGCTAGCGGCTTGTGGTGTTGGAACACAAGACTTAGTGCCTGCAGCGTATCAAGCATAGTGACGTCAGAACAGCTGGTATCAAGTAAATGTCACTAATACAACGTAAATGCTTATCCAACTGAAAATATTTTTTATGAATACCATTTATAACCTTCTTGCAACTAAAAGAGAAGATTGGTAGGTTGGTTTAAAGTTGAGGAGTGAATTGGCCATCAACGTCTAATTTTAATTAGATATAACTATATGTATGTTATTCATAAATTTTATAATACCAAGAAGAAAAAAAATAGTAAGGGAATTAAATAAACTTATCAGAAATTCTTAAGGGAATTCTAGATAAAAATATTAATAAATAATTAAATAAAAATAAATTAAAAATATGTATATATATAAAACAATAATAAGTGAAAAAAAAATATAAATAAATAAGTGAAGATTAATTAACTTTACTCAGGATAGAAGACTGACAATATGAACTCTATATACGAAATTCATGAATTAAAACATCATTTAAGACCGTAGAGTTTAAGAATGCCAAAATGGACAAAAACATAAAAAAATAGGAGCGTCATAATATAAAATAAACATTTCAAAAGGAGCGTCTTTTATTTAATTGAATTATTTTATTTTATTGAATTATCTACAATATACTAAACCTATTAAGTGTCTTGGGTTCAGAGCATGTTAGAGACTGTACTGTTACTAGGACAACGGTAGAACAGGGAGGTGATTTTTTTAGATCGAGATCAGAATCGACCGCGCAGGTTTTTTCTCCTTATTAACGGTACCTATTTAATAGACTGGGTGAGCCCCAGGAGGGTTCTTCAGATCCTACGGGATCCATTTATGGCAGTTAACAGATTAAATAAATTATCTGACACAGCCGGATTTGAACCCGGATCCTTTGGCACGGCAACTTACCACTGAGCTGCCCCTCTCCCTATATGTTATTTGGATTAATTAAAATAAGGAGTAAATTGATTATTAGAAATTAGGACAAATATTTGTTTATAGAACAAATTTTATTTGACGAATTAAGTATTTATTCTTAGTTTAATATAATATCGCATATTATATTGACTTAGCAAATAATATAAGTTTTAAAACTGAACCTAAAGGGAGTCTTTTAGATAAAACAACACGTTATTAACAATAACACGCATTCATTACTGTTCATTGAACAATGTCTGGAATAATCACATGAAATATAAATTACATAATTAAGAATGTACAGACTATTAAGTACAGGTAAAGGCTTTGGTTCGTTGTAAATTAGAAAATGGCCAAAGATGTAATTTATTGAACAAACTAATTACGAGAACCTAACACTTGTGAAAGCGCTAAAATATGTACTTAAATATTTGAAAAGGTATGTTATTAAATCATCAGCAATATTTTTTTTTTTTTTTTTGAAAGGTGAACAGAGCTGCAAGAACTAAGTTAATAAGATTAATTTTTTGCGCTGAAAACATGGATGAAATCTGTAATGAATAAGCGAAAAAAATCTGCAGTCTAAGCGAAAAATATAATTATAGATTATAAGAAAAATGTCCCCCATTTCAAAAATTATACATCTATTAATTTAATTGTACCACAGTAGGTAGTTATCATGTAAATAGGAAACGTGCAATAATAATATATATAATAACCTCGACATTATTATAGAATAGAGAGGAAAATGGTTGACTGAAAGATTCTAATGAAGGATAGAATTGGTCAGGGGGTGCAGTCAATATTAACACAAAAGCAAGGTTAACTTATTTTTTAATAGTGCCGACGTTTCGGCCTACGGTGCAGGCCAACTTCAGGGCTAAGAAAGAAAAAAGAAAAGAAATATGAAAAACATTGCAGTACCAAGAAAGAATAGAATAACATATAGTGCGTAGAAAAGTAAAGAAATATAGCGATGGATAGATTATTAAGGATATATATGAATAACAGAATATGTGTACAGAAAGGTGATGTAAAGAAATACAAAGAGTAAGAAAGATGAGAAGGTAAAAAGTAAGATACAATAGAAAAATAAACAAAAAGGTACATGTAAAAATAGTGAGACTTAAAAATATGAAAAACCTAGTTAAATTAAAGTTAATGACATAAAATGTATGATAATTTACGTATTAGAAAGTTATATAAATATGAATGTGTTTTTCTTTCTTAGCCCTGAAGATGACCTGCACCGTAGGTCGAAACGTTGGCACTATTAAAAAATAAGTTATTCTTATTTTTGTGTTATCATTGACTGCACCCCATATCCAATTCTATCCTTTATTATAGAAACAGATGTTCAGTTGAGTAATTATTTCGTACCCCGCTAGTGAGTCGATAAAAATATTCTTACCCACTGAGTATTGTTTTAATAAATTGGATATTTTATATTGAATAAAATAATGAGATGTTTTTTAAATTTATTTTATTTTTGTTTTGTAAAAAAATAATAGTTTTGTATGAAAAACTTTTACGTTAGCTGAGAGCAAACGAAAAATCACAAAATAATGTAGAATTCCGCCAAATTTCTTACAATTATAAGGGAATCGAAACAGACCCTTCTTCGATGTGATTTGTTATCCCATCTAACGGTACCGGTAAAGAACGGTTTGGAACTTCAACTAGAAACCAATCGTCCGTTTCGCGGTAAACGCCACCGAATATCCACTGTTGTGGAAGAATCCGGCATTGTTCTTTCGTTTTGTAAATAAGCTCTAGTCTATCTCACCTATATTTTTAGAACCAACGATTTTTTTTGCTTAAGTTCCGCTAATACTTCTAATCAACAGTCGTTTTTTACACCATTTGACTGATGGAAATAAATCTCCATAAATAAAGAAATAAATCTCCAGCCGCAAATAAATCTCAAACATGTTAGAAAACTAAATCTGGACGAGTGCTCTTCTTTGTGCGGCATGTTGAAAGATTGCACCGCTAACGTACTCCGTAAAAAAAATACAATTTCATTTCACGATTCTGATCGCATGTTGCAATCTTTGCTAATATATCTTGCTCTTGAAAAAAAACAGACTGCGTCTTTTTCAGTTCTAGCACATACCAAATTTTCATATTTTTTTACAAAAATTAAGACTGAAGAAAAAAAGGAAAACCTGCTTTGTTTTTAATTAATTCAGAGAATAGAACACATGGCCCCAAACATTTGCGCTCGGCAAACTGAAAAGTACCGAAAAATGTCTCAATATTTTCTCACTGGATTTACTGTATTGAAATAACTTGAAAATTGAATTATTGGTATTTTTTTTTACTTAGTATTGATTTTAGATATTAATTGTTTTGCATTAAATAAAAAAATGAATTTTTTTTTCTGTTTCTATTAAGGACAAAAAATTTATTTATAGTATCTGCTTACTTACTTAGAAGAAAGGGAGGCTAAAAAACCAAATAGACCACATAAAAGTGCACGAAAGGCATGCATCTAGCATCGAAAATGTACGTGACTATTGAGTTGCAGACTGTGACTCAGATCACTACCTAGTAAAAGCTTCCTTCAAACATAAAATATCACTGCGATCTCGAGCAGCTTTTGAAAAACTGGGGCAAGACAATGTAAATAAACCGAGAGAGGAAGAATATGGTAAAAGGTTCTCACAGAAGGTGACTGAAAAACTGGTAGTTGTTTCTGACCAAATGAACAGCAATGATATAAATGTCAGGTGGAATGCTATTAAATCAGCTTGGGAGAAGCAGCAGAAGAGATACTGGGAAGGAATGGTTAAGAGAGTAAATGTGGTTAGTTTAATATTGAATTGTTTTGAGATATTCTGCGTTAAATAAAACAAAGGAATGTTTTGAGGTTTGATTCATCAATAAAAAAAAAAATAGTTTATAAGAAAAATTTCTTAATCTTATTTCACTGGATTCACTGTATTGAAATAACTTAGGCTTAAAATTAAATTATTGGAATAAGATATAGCTTGTTTTGTTTTTTACTTAATTGTTACTTATAACTATTACTTAATTGTTATGTTTTTTAGATATTCTGCATTAAATAGAATAATAGAACGTGTGTTTTTTTTTGTTTTTTTTCAAGGAACGGCCGGAACGGAGGCCCGCAAATATCATTATTTTCACACCTCTTCTCTCCTTCCTTCTTTCTTCCATATTTTCCTCATTCTCTCCGAATGGTTTTTCCATCTTTTCTCGTTCCAAGCTATTCCTTTTCTCGCACCTCTCTTTCTTATAGTCTTTTCCCATAGTCATCCCTTTCGAAACAGTCTTGGTATGTTATTTTCAGTCTCTTCAGTCTCTCAGTTTCTTACTTCTTCGTATATTTCCTTATTATATCTCAACTTATAGCCTTCCCGTGTCTTCTTTGGGCCGTAAATTCTTCTTTCTATCCCTAACATTTTCCTTAGGCTGGGGAGGGAAGGGGTCTCCATTCCGTACAGTATCACCGTTTTGACGACCGTATTGTAGTGTCTTTCCTTCGCATTTGTTGATAGACAAATAAACTTCCTTTAATAAAATTAAATAAAATTTTAAAAATAAACTTCCTTTTATTATAAAAATTGCTTGTCGCGACGCTTAGTCTTATGTTTCTTTTACTGATAAAAAATATATATTGTTAATAACGTCTGATAATGTCTGAATCTTATTTTACTGTTTCAGATGGCAATTTATAATTTTTTCATGAAAGATTTAAAAATGTTATTAGCCATATTAACCCCGACATAAAACCTCTATCATCCTCACAGCTATTAATATTCAGACAATGAAAAGAAAAGAAGATAAAATAATTAAACTTTTTAATACTTTTCAACCATAATATTACTTTAATATTGGGGTTATTGTCAATTCACAAATGTCCATAAACTAGTAATGATTAGCTCTAAACAATTGCTAAAGGAATTTCTGTGTAAAACGAGCATTAAAGTTGATAAAACATTGTTTTTACTACGAAATATTTCTTTATAACGTTTGATGATGGGTCGTGGAGGAAAGTTAGTGAGCAATTTCACACTTTTATGTTTATTAATCATGAATTCTTTAAAATGAGCCGATTCTTTTGTTAATTACAATCCGTCTTATATCTTAACGTTTATTATATCCCAGTAATTATCCATAAACAATCCTATTTCGCTATCATTAACAGTTTCGCGTTATAATAAATAATTTTATTTGATTTTTGTGATGTAATAATTTACCTGTGTTGCATAGGAACGGATCGAGGAACTGCCTTTTGTTTCTAATGTTTTATAGTGCTCGATCGGTTAAATTATAATTTTTTTTTAAAAAATGGCTAACCACAAATCCACTATTCTTGACTTCTTAAAGACGTTACATAAAATATAGCACTGTATTTTAATTTAAATGTAAAAAATGGAATGCATCGATTTAATAAAATAAATAACTAAAACAAGATACCACGAATTACTAAAAATTATTTAATTAATTATTAAAAAAATAATTAAACGAGCTACTATAATATTATTAAAGAATAATAAATAAAACAAGCTACATCTTCCAATATTTCGATTTTAGCACTGTAATTTCGAATCAGAGAACAAAGTAAAACAATATGTAAACATTATTCTTATAAACTAAAAACTGTGTTTTAATATTTATATGTATATTTAACAATAGGAAGGTTCCTATGTAACCTATTTATTAATATGTATCTGTTCGCAGGTTGTCGCTTCGAGTTGAGTTACAACAATTTTTAAGTGTTCATTTGTTTCGTTTTTAATATTTTTCTAAAACATAAGGTATCATGAAATGAATATGAATGTGCTTAGTATTGAGCACATTGTAAGCTTTAGTGTGGATAAGAAAATGCAATTATGTACAATGAGTAAATTTCGGTAACCATTTCATCAAGAAATAAATGTTTAAATTAACATTTCGATGATTAGATGATATAAGTTTGTCGAAACGTTAATTTTTATATGAAATGGTTACCGAAGTATACAGATTTCACACAATTGCAATATTTTTTCCATACTAAAGCTGTATTTATAAGATGATTACCTGTATTTTTTGGAAAATATTAAAAGGCTGAGGAAATATAAGTTAAAAGTTGTTGTGACTCAACTCGAAGTTACAAACCTGCGGAATGATTATTGTAATATAACCTACACCGACTAGTGAAGTAAGAAAATAAATAACTCAAATTAATACTAAAATACAATCAGAAATAAGCACCTGAATAAGCTGAATTTGTGGCTATTATTTACACAGTTACAATACATTGATGCAACAATTCGAACAAATGACTATAAAACATATGTTACAAGTTTTCTCACTTCGCTAGTAGGTATAGTTTTTTTTACCACTCCTACATAACCTTCCTATTTAAATAATATTTTAAATGTATGAAGCGAACTTTAAAATAATAAAAATATGTTATTTTATTTAATTTATTTAATAGTCAAAATCTTAAAACAATAATATGTAAATACTCATATTTTAATTAGCTCACTAGCTGGCTACAAAATAATTCAAAAACTGAACTTCAATTTTTAGAATAATATCAGTGGTACATCCAATAAACCTTTTAAGTACCAACGGAAATACAATTAAATGAAAAGTTGTTTAATTTTTAAAATGGTTGTTAGTAAAAACTTAAAATATATGTGGTGAAGAAAGGAGTGAGACTTATAGTGGCCACAAGAATATAAGAGCCAAAGGCACTTTATAAAATCAATTGGTTCTATTGACAAATTAAACAAAATATTTATTTTTAAAACGTTAAGCTGTTGACCATTTCATATATCGTACCGTTAAAATAAACGACCATACCTGAAAAAAATACTTAACGGCTACGAATATCAGATATAACCTGAAATAGGCAATCATTTTTGTACTTTTTATTACATTTCTTGATATCTGACATTCATCTTGCAGATTGTTGTCAACAATGGAAACTAAGGGACAATAGGGACTGTTACAAACAAGAAGTTCCCAAGAATTACTCCGTGACCGAGAATGGTAAGTATTTATGGCGTTTCCCAAGACTAGTGGGTTGGGTTGCTAAGTCTTGGTTCAACAAAACCAAATAACAAATAAATTAATTTTCATTTTTTTATTATTATTTTATTTATTCATTTTTAAAATTTTCTATATTTTTAATTCAGTTATTTTTTCTTAAGTCTCCTGCCTTGGTCATTATTCTGTTGTTGGGCCATAAAATATCCGTTGTTCTGTTTTTTATCCATAAATAAAACACCAATCCCTGTTTAAAATCGTTTATGTTTGTAAAATATAAAGTATTTATTTTTCCTTAAATAATTAAAAACGTTAACAAGGGTAATAGGTTTACAGATAATTGGAACAGAAAATTACCATGCTAACAGTTGTAGTAATTATTTCACATTACATGTTACTATCCTAAAATTTTACTTAATAACGAATATACTAACGGCGGACTAACTCCCGTTTTACAAATTATACAATTGTTTATTTAATTTAGTGTAGTATGAAACGTTGGAGGAAGATCTAGTTTTTCTTAATTTTTGAATAGATGGATTTCATTTGAATCCAAAAACAGTGCTATATTTTGTGTAACGGCGTGAAGAAGTCAGGAACAGTAGCTAAGTAATTTGATAATTAAAAAAAATAATTATAATTTGACTGACCGACCACTAAAAAGTAGTATCTCGATCCGTTGCTAGGGAACCCTGATAAAATATTACATCACTAAAAACGTGTTTATATAACAGAGAGAAATATTTAACTACACTCCATATGATAAGGTTATGTTCACACAAATTGTATAGTATTTCTACTAAATCTTCGGGTTACTTCTTGTAACAGATGTTTAAAAACTGCCTTATGAAGCAATTAAATCTAAAATAATTATTATAGTATATAAAACACTAAAATGTTTTGAGTAGAATAACAATCTTCAAAATGTTATTACTTTTATAATAAATATATTATAAATTGCCCGGTTGTTGACTGTTGTAATTTTTTTTAGAAGTATAACAAGAATTAAAATAAGAAATAATAACGAAGTTTAACGACAAACACTAGTTTTTTTAATGTGTGTAAAAAACTTACCCTAAACGCCTTTCATTTGAATGCTACTGATATGGTCACTATGGTAACAGCTGGGATATTAAAACAGGGAAGGTTACTCCGATTATATTTCTTATTGAATAGATTAAACAGAATACTGTGTGGAATATTCACTTTAATGTCGTTTTATGATGTTGGTAGATTCAAATACTAAATTTAGTGTATTGAGATAAAAACTAAACTGAGTTTCTCTGTAAAACAAGAAAATTTATTGTTTTTATAACAATTTTTTTTAACTGGTTTTAAAAACTCATTTTATTATACATTCATACCTGTAAAATAAGAAACGACATTAAAATGAACTCAATATTTACAAAACTCTTTAAACTGTTTAATAAAAAATTTAACTCAGCGTAACCTTGCCGATTTTCTTAGCCCGGCTACCATAGTTACCGTATCATTAACATTCAAATGAAAGACATTTGGTGAATGTCTTTTACATATATGTAGTTGAATACACGTAAAATATGGGGCAGTTCTTGTTTTTGACAGGAACAGTGGCAATGTTATTTTCCTTTTTTTTTAAATATTTACCTGTTCGAGCACAAGTTTTTAAATTCAATTGAGTTATTCGTTTTTTGTTTTAAATACTTTGGTACTTATGACACTTTTGCGCTACCTCTGTGAACTTCACGAACTTTCTGATATTTTCTTCCATGAGGAAGTTAAGTTGTAAGTTAAAACTTTTCCGGATCGATCGCTCTTGCTCAACTATTCCAGAAGCTGAGCAAGCTTCATTAGCATTTTATGGACGAACTTGCAAAGTTCATCTTCGCAACAGCTGTTAACGCTGCCTTATCTATATTGAGTAATGTCCCTCTTGTAGGCAACCCCCGATATGTTGCTTGATAATATAAGTCACAGATAGGGCTCTGTGTATATGAATAGTATTTATATATAATATTTTTAAATATTCAGAAGAAATTATAACACCATATGTAAAAAAAAAAAAAATACAATAATATTTACTTTTCTCTATAACCACTTCTAGGAGGATAACTGCAACAGTTACTCCAATAGTTATCTCATTGAACCTGAAATAGCATTCGGTATTCAAATAATATGTAAACAAATAATAAACTTATTAAGGAGCCTGTGAACTGGGATTAAGATGAAGAAACCAACAGGCAAGAAAGGTAACAAGAATGCTTCATTCAATAAAATGGCACAATAATCTTTCCAGAAATAATAAAAAGAAAAACTTTTATTTAGTTATTGAGAATATTCTTACAAATGCTTCAGAAACATTAATAACGCTTGCGAAATTTTCTCCAGTATTATTGCCGAAGAAATGGATGATTAAAGACGATTATAGGACTTGGTCTGATAAAATCAGCAATGAAAGGAAAGAAATGGAACTAGGGAAAACCGTTCCAAAATAATAATGAGAAAGAATGTCGGATAGTTTGTATCACTGCTGTTCGGATGACATTAGTTACACTTACATTACCAACGTTTCAGGGCGACTCACTATTCATTTAGGTTCCGTTTTTCAAACATCACCTACAGCTAATACTTCTGTTCTCTACATATCTACTGCCAAATTTCACGCTTTGTAATTTTGTCAGTTAATTAAACCGTATTCTATCCGCAAAATACTTGATAGGAGTGTGGAATGGAATTCTTGTCATCACTGAATACAGATAAGTATAATAGGCATATAAGATAATGATTAAAACGGATAATGAGTACGGAGAGTATCCAACAATTACGGTATAAAGAGAACTAAAACCTTGAAACTCTTCTAGTCGCAACATCCGCAAAGAGGAAACGGCCCTTACCCCTCTCAGGCTGGGGATCAGGGATCAGATTGACTCACTACCATCCAATTAGTATAAAAATACCACTAGGATGTACTTTCTAAAGCAGTACTCAAACAATAATAGATCTCCTTTTCAGCAGTGTCCGTTCTGCAGTAGTGTATTGAACGAAATAGGGCTACCGTCTAACGTTTATGGTTGGGGCAAACAAAACTATTTCCTTTCATAGAAGAGTAAATTAACTGAAGGTATTATAAAACGCTATTTGATATAATTTTATTGATTCTATTTTGGTTACCTTTTAAATGTATTGTATCAGTTATTAAAATGTAGCAGTATTACAACATTGATCCAGTGCTAATGGTTTTAATATTCTGCGGCTAAAACCGTCACAACAAAACAATGTTGATGAAGTAACGTTAGGGCAGCAAATAAAGCAGTATTTTTTATATAATTGAAGTGTTTATTACACCAATCAATAATTATTTAACCACTGCATGTTAGTATGGGGATCAGAATGTGTAAAAATACAAAACAGACCTTTCGGATCACCCTTACTTGCCTTCTAGTTCAGGGTCTGTCGGGCACGATAATCAGTCTTATGAACTAAATAAAAACATATA
Organism: Troilus luridus; assembly: GCA_964056705.1. Lineage (NCBI taxonomy): Eukaryota > Metazoa > Arthropoda > Insecta > Hemiptera > Pentatomidae > Troilus > Troilus luridus. The sequence continues at coordinate 100,640,344 of OZ057416.1, read as the reverse complement.
AAGGTACTGACCTTGTTGATTGCTCTTCCTTGCCGTCTTCTTCTCCTTCATCCACGGGTACTCCTGCACGGACTGCTGGGGGTCAATCTGCTGAGGGTACGTCCCTGGACTGGGCTCTCCGCCGGTAATGTGGTGCGGGAGGATGAACTCCGCCATGGACGGCTGGCTGGATATGAAGCCGGACTCGGGTATCATGTCCATACCCGACGCGGCGTTGACCGCGGACATCCAGAACCCCCCGCCGTCCCCCGCCCTCCGGTACTCCTCCTCTTCTTCCTCCTCCTCTCCGGCCTCCACCTCCTCGATCTGCTGCTTTCCACGCATGTCGCACATGGGCTCCTTCACATGGACAGTGGTGGAGCACTCGGGCCTTTGCGCTTCAGTCTATATCCGGCCTTTCATCTGCAACAAGAAAAAAAAAACATGACTTCTCCCAAAACAAGTTCAATAAGAACATAACAATGAAAACTTGTACCACAATTATCCGTGAAAGGTGTTTACGTTCTATACATGTTTGAGATTGATTGAATCCATCCATCAAATGTTTATTTTGGTTTTAATCATGTCAAATTCTTTGTCAACGTTTAGTTAGACATGTCGCTAGTTTCCTCAGCTCTTTATCTGAGACTGAAAATTCTATCCTTCGGTCTTCTATTCCTATCAGATTAAGCCTGATGAATCTAGCAGCATGTCTAGTGAAACGTGGGCAAAACATTTGGCGATACAGAACAAACCAGAAGAGATATTTGATAAATGGATTCACAATATTGGCGATAACACTTTGAGAGGGCATATTTGAGAGTAGTGAAATCTTCCATAACCGCCAGTTTTTCTCTGATTATGAGTATACACTTCATATAGGTTAGGTGGGGCCAATGATTGTTTGGAGAACCCATGTTAGCAGAATAAATCATTTATCTGAATCGGCCGATCTCGAGCTCATAACCTATTGGGGAAATTGTATTGTGTTCTGTATACAAATAAATGGTGGAGGAAATCTCTTGATTTATCAAAAATGTATTACTAACTGGGGTTTTTTTTGTTAAATCTCAAGATAACTATCTAAATTATTTGTATGGTTTGATCAAAGAGCCCCACCTTCCAACGTGTATCGATAACGAGGTCATCAAAAATGATTACTAACCAGCTGATTTTTTTTACTTCTTCTTTTTTGACTTCGTTATCGATACATATTGGAAGGCGGGGTCTCTTTGATCAAACCATACATTTTGTAGGACAAATATTTTTTCAAATAATTTAGATAATTATCTTGAGATTTAACAAAAAAAACCCAGTTAGTAATACATTTTTGAGAATCGTCATGTCGACATATTTTATCCTTGCTACCTCTTTTAGCTACCACAATTTTCGCACATGAAATTGTTAGGCGACTCATCGAAACGAAGCTATTCACGAAGTTTCAGCTTGATACTAATCAAGTGAAAAAATGGACCATGGATCCTCGACTAATATAATGTTTTCACTACCCGTTATAGTGGTATAAACATTTTACAACACATTATTAAAAACCTCAAATCTTTGCAACAAACATATTTTTTTTATCCAGTGTTTCCTAATTTCAAAAGTAATTTGAAAAGTAAAAATCAATAACCTAAGTTTTTCCACGATTTATATTCATAATTTATTATATATATTGGTTAGAATTAAAAATAATAATTGATATTCATTTCAAAAACAGAGCCTTAGAAAATATAGCAGGGTGTGGGCTGTTCCAAGAAAATAAAATAAAAACATCACGTTTTACAATTTGTCCAGCAACACTTTCTTTTTTTATTATATGTATGATTTATTGGAAATAATAACTTGAAGGAGACTAACATATTGTTAACCCGTAGCTATTCCCTGTAAGTAAGTATTTAGTATTCTCCAGGCAAGCTTGGTGATTGAGTTTTTAAAATACTGAATGGTTTCCCAAGATAATTACCTGTAGAAAACCATTATAACTGAAACCTGTTGGGTGTAGTACTATTTTGAGTCGGCTAAATGGCACCGTTTATACTGGTAATTTAACTGTCTGTCAGAAAATAGTAATTTTTCATGGAAAATATAATTTTTTTTCTTTAAACATAACTATTAACACACATATATATTTAATAAATAAATTAATATTGAATAAAAAAAATTAAATAAGCAGTCATAGGCAGCAGACTGCCGAAAGAAGTAAAAACTCAAGACTTTGGAATAAATGTTTTCTTTTCTAAGTCAACTATAGTCTGAATTATTTAAATTTCAAATTTGTTAATTTAAATTATTAACACTAGTCTGGTTTTCACATATATAGACACTCCAAACTAACTAAAATAATAATTGTATGCATTTTCAAGTAATTTATTTATTTAACGAAACTTATGATGGGCTGCACTAGCACTGAACGCTGGGTGTCGCCAGTCTCTAGCATGCTGCTGACACAAACCCACAAGTCTACACTCTACCAAAAGTCGCTAAACGCTGCTAAAGAAGTTTACACTTCAAATAATAATTACCTGGGTGAGGTATTTAATTAAATAAGCGAGGTTGCTCAGAGTATAGAGTGTTGAGTTTCTATGTTCAAGGTTTCGGGATTAAGTTCGGTTGTGGATTAAAAGACCCTCCTAGGGCTCTGTAAAGTGGCTATCCTAAATTGGGGGAAGAAATCTCGGAGACATCACCTCCCTGAACAACCGTTATCTTTGTAATAGTGGGATCTACCATGTACTCTACCCAAAACCCTTCATAGGTTCTAGTATAGATAGGTTTGGTTAAAATAAGTACACTGTTCTACGGTTATGGTTGGGACTCGGAAAAATGCTTTCATATAAAACTATAAAATTTGCAACTGGGCTTTGCAAAGTTTAAAACAAATTAAAGTATATACTCGTAGCCATTATAGTGTAGTGGTACATAATAAAATAATAATAACTTTTCCTTTAATTTACCTTACACATTATATAATGCATTCAGGATATTAAAAAAGTAACTTCTTTTAATTTAATTCGTTTCGTAAAGAGGATTTCGCGCTTAGGAAGTAATTTTAAAATAATTGTAGTCATAGACAACGAATAATAGTTATAACGTCAGTTAGCGAATTAATTAACTGTTTTTTTACACTGTTGTGTACAGGAACTTTGAAACTACGAATATTAAAATGCATTATAACTGAAGCTCAGCAGTTTTATATTGTTTATGATCTCCAAAAGTTATTCGGATTCTTTAAAGGTTAGATTTTTTTAAATCCACTGGAACTACATGAAAATAGAATGGGACCAATTTGTTTTGGTCTATGTCATTTTTTAAAGCTGGATTTATTTTTACAGCACTTAGGGGTCGACGAAATATAAATATATATAGTAAATAAAAGTTTTTAGAGATGCAATGTATTACCGGCCTATGCAATAGAACTCCATGTAACCATAGCCAAGGCTTAAAAATGTTGAAGCTCAGCGCATATATTTGTCTCTGTTATATAAAAAAGTGGTTGATAATGTTAAATTTTAAAATTATAATAATATTAAAAGGATAATAAAGGATTAATATTATTTACTACTCCGATTGATGTGTTATATAATAAAAAAGATAATAATTAAAAAGGAAAATTATGTATTAAAAAAGTTTTAATCTTTGTTATATGGATAATAAAGAATCATAGTTTATCATAAAATTATTTGGAATTTTTTACAAGTATAGATTATACTAGACGGTACATGTTAACAAATAAAATTATGTCATATCAAGAGTATTTCATACATGTTTATGTTCATTACGTATGTAATTGTAGTTGTAATGTACACATACTTGTTTTATCGATTTATTGCTGAAATGATCATTAATTAAAGTTTGTGGATTCTTAACAAATCTGACTAACATAAAATGTCTTAATTTACTGTTTAATGAAGTTATTTATTATTAAATTGCACTGTTTTGACGTTTATGGTCTCTAGATTCATTGGAATAACAAAATATGCTATGTGTTTTAGATAAATTTAAAATTTACAACCGTGTTTAGGAGGTCTGAAAAAACATTAATAAACATTTGTATATGATTTGTTGAGTAGTGGTAATCACACAAGTGATATAAAAAAAATAAATTAAAAATAGCTGTCTATGTTTTCTACCATTGTGCCTATCAATCAAACCATTAAGTTCTCAAAAATAAACAAATTTCATCATATTAGTATATAATTGTAGAAGTAAGTAATTTTTTTCTACTAGTATTATTATTAATTTATAAACTTTAAGCCAGTAACATTTTTGACTAGGTGTTTTGTGACATTCAAAAGAAAGAAATATACATAGCTTTTATGGTATAGTGGCTATAATAATAGGGTTATAAATGGAATAAACTAAAATTCTGAATCTTTTTTTGTCAGTATCATGATTAACATATTATATTATTATAAGTTTATTTTGGCATATTGTATATGTATTTGTTGTATATTTATAAATTTTTTGCAACGCTTCCTTATATTTCTTGAATAAATAATTCTTTATTTTTTTTTAAATGTGAGATACCTACTAAACATTGGACTACAATCCCTGTGTAACCAAAAATATTCGGTTATTAATTCAAATAAACCGAAAAACAATTTAACATAAGTACCATATTATCAAGTGCAGATTACAAACCGCTAAAGTTATTGGTCTTATGATCAACATAACTCTTTCCGTACAGCAAGGGATACTGGCTCAAACCTTTTGGAAACGCTGCCCTACAACGTTTTGTAGTAATAACACCTTCGAAAATTCATTTTAATTCTCTATTTAAAAAAAAAAAACTTTTTATTAGGTAATATTTTACCGACATTGCCTAGAAACGGATCGAGGAACTACCTTTTGTCATGTAAACATTGTTTTGGGATTTAAATCGAAACAATGGTATACATCTATTTAAAAAATAAAACAAGCTATATCTAATTAGTATATTTCGACTTAAGGACTGCTATTTCAATACAGTAAAATAAAATTAAGACATTCTTCTTATAAATGACAAATATTTGTTTAATTTACAAAACAAACCTTAAATAAAATAAAATCATAATTTTATTCATTGCAAAATACTCAATATCTCAAAACAATACGAAGAGATTCCTCCTATTTTAATAAGCTCACTATAGGGTTACTCAATACTAAGCTGATCTTCAATTTCTAGAATAATATCAGAATAATAATAACATTCAAGAATAATTATAATATCAGGGTAGCTCTATTAAAACATTAAGTATTTACTGTAGTACGATTAAGTGAACAACTGTTTAATTTGTAAAATGGGGGTTGGTCCGCCGTTAGTATCATAGTATGTTTTATTTTTGAGTGACCAAACATATTCAAGTAGGATGTCTATGATTAGAGTAAGTTTAGGAACTTAATGATATGCTTTAGAATGATAAAAAATATTTAGAATAGAATAGAAAACAAACTTTATTCTGGGACCAAGTCCCTTTAGAATAACAATCATGAACAAAAAAAAATAAACATAATATACATCTATCCAGAAGTCTACATAATAATACGAATCATGAAGAAATTAATTAAAAGTGACTGGATTTTAACTGCTTGTCAAAAATAAATATATTAATACCAACAAAATAATTATAATCAAAATAAGTAAAATTGTTAATAACAAAACATTGTCTATATAATAAACTAGAGGAAAATCAACAAAACAGGTAGGCAAAGAAATCGATTATTCAATACTAATTTATTTAAGTGGAAGCTTGACCTCCCTGGAGAGCATATTTTTGGGATGTCAAGAGATGTTGGAAAAGCAAGAATTTAAATGAAGCCATTGAAGAAGCATGGCGGATGAAAGGAGGAAATGAGTTCCAGACAGTGGTATTTATACAATCTTTTGTTATAAAAATTTTAATTTTTAATCTCCTACAACCTCTTTTCTGTGAAAACACATTCAGCTTAAATGTACAAATCTTTATTACCAGATGACTGATACCCATATGTTATTTTTGTAATTGGTAGTATATCTACAGCTCCGTTGAATAAGTGATTAAGTCGAATTTTCTCCAAAATTAGTTTCTTGTACTTAAGTAAGGGGAATCGAGTTATTTTCGTAATGAATAAGAGGTTAAGTAAGTAAGTAAGTAATTGACTTGAAAAGGAGTTATTGTTTACATTACAATATTCCATTTCCAGCCAAAAAATACGGGAATGATACGATTCCGGTTAACTGAAAACAGTTAACTCTCTCTGGATAAATTCCGACTTAACCACTTATTCAACGGGGGCTTTAGATATAAAAATAGAGAGTATAAAAGGACTTTTAATATATCTCTATTATTATCAATAAGTACAAGCAAGCAATTCTAGAAGCAAAGCATTATTAAGTTTAATATTTCATAGAATCAAATGATAAATATATACAAAAGCTTAAATAGAATCATAACAATTGATTAACAGTCATCATCCTACATTTGAATATTTTAGACTGTTACTTCAAGAAAATAACAAATGACAATCAGTCAAATAAGTGCTAGTAGTTCATCTCTTAATCCAAGCAACATGTTTACAAATAACAGAGCTACAATAGAGTGTTGAAGTGTTAACAATTATTTTTTCTAATTTTTTTATATTAGTATATTATTTCAGCAGCTTAAGTGCTTGGATCGAATTTTGTCCAGAATGAATTAATTGCACGAGGTAAGCGGGATCGTATTATACTCGTAGTTTTTTGCTTGAAATAGATTTTTAATGTAAGTATAAGAATAAGTGGTTCAAAATTAGCCGAAAATGAATTTCTTGTACTTAAAGAAGCGGGATTATTTTATTCTTGTAGTGCGAATTATCAAAGTCAGGCATTGGCTCGAATATAAGTTATTGCTTATATTACAAATCCACTTCAAGCCAAAAAGTACGAGTAAGACACGATTCCGCTTCCTTTAATATCTTAAATCTCACTGGACAAAACATAAATATTGTTTCTATCTACTCGAATAAACTTAGGCGTATTATCTGCATACATAGAACATGTTTAAAAACTATTAAGCTATGTTGAGGTAATGAAGTTATGTTAACACTGGTAAATCAGTGGTTAAGTCGAATTTTCAACAAAATGAGTTTCTTGTACCGGGAAGGAAGCAGAATTATTTTCGTAGTGGGTAAGAGCTTATTGCTTACATTCAAACTCCATTTCAAGTCAAATACAATTATCTCTCACTGGACAGAATTCGACCTATCCATTTATCACCGGGGCTGTAGATATTTGAATATGCACATTTTTTAAAGAAAAAAATGTTTTTGTTAATTTTTTTAAAAACCTTCTCTGTAATAGAATATAATACGCTTACATCAGTAATGTGCTCGATCTGTATGTCATAATTGAATGTTATTCTTTATCCGTATTTTTTTTAGTACACATTTATTAAATGACGTACCTGTTGCATCGGTTATCCGAAAACGTGCGACACGAACGCGTCTTGTTCGGAGACTGGGGTAAGTCTGGGGCGACCTACCCCCCACCACTGCTCACGAAAACAGATACATTCAGCGGAAGGGAACAGAAAGGAAAAAAAAAAGGAAAAAAGAAAAAAGAGAAAGAATAGAAAAAATAACTCAGAGAGAGAGAGAGAGAGAGAGAGAGAAGAGTGATGGGGGGCCCGCGCGAACGGACCAATCCGAAGCCGCGCTACTACCGCCCCCCCCCCCTCACCACCTCTTTTATTTTCTACTCTCTCTCTCTCTCTTCTCTCTCTCCTTTTCTATCCTATTTCTCTCTCTCTTCCACTTTTCGAAAAGTACATAAACTGTCCCAGAGGGCCTCATATCTGTGTCCGGCTTAAAGTTGGAACCTCCTTTTCTAACGAGTTCCCACCGTCGAATCTTCCCATTTTCTTCTTGTTCGTTTTGTCCTCGACGGTTAGTTTTACTCTAAAGCTCCAGAGTTCCAGAGGATTTATCATCCTGGCCTTCCCGAGGCATTTAGCGGAAGTTATTTTTAAAAAAATATTATATAAGTAAAAGAGTAACGTTTAAAGAAAGAAGAAAACAAATTAAATATAAAAACAAAATCGGTTCTTTCACCTTAGTTTTTCGCGTTTTACTATGATTATTCGTTCATTAATTTTCGCGTTTTACCATGACTATTCATTCATTAATTTTCGCGCTCATACTTTTTATCAAAAACGCATCAATTAAGAGATAAGGGCCAACAACTGAATTAACTCCGAAAATTTCGAGGTTTTTCGGCCACCAAAAGTTTCCCATCCGTGTTTTCGGTTGCAAACTTTAATTTCGACTACTCAAACATACCCTTACAACCTATCAAAACTGTTGCTATCTTCAATTAATTGCGACCTTCAAACACCAGGCCGGTAGCATAATATACTTGTATGTCTATCTTACGAGTATATACTTATTAACAAGCCATGACGGTAGGCAATTTTTATGATATAAAAATACAATAAATAACTAAAAATATTGCTCTGTCTGCTTGAATAGCCAGCGCGTGCTCTTCACCAACATCTGCCAGGAATAAGTCGGAGCGAAGTGAAATGTTGTGGAAGTAAGGCTAAGATGGCTATAATAGCGGCTGAGCTGACTGTGTACACGAGGCCAACAGCTGATTACAGCTCTCAGTAAACGCTCTCAGGCACTAAAGTGGAAAAATAAGAAATAACATCTCCTAAATTGTCGGAAGTTTAAGTTCCATAATATTATAATGTAACTGGCGTAGCGTTATTGGAACATTAATATTATATTAGGGAAATATTTTCACTATTACGAACAATATATTACAAATAATTAAAACGCATGGCAATCATACAGAAAACCTTAGGTTTAATACATGGTAGAGACTGTAATGCTTCTAGAACAACAGTAGTAGTGTATGGGATCTGTCTAAGACCATGCTCAACCGCCAGGTTCCCCCCCTCCCAGTAAAGGGTCTGTAGATCCCACACGGTCCATCTGTTGCTGCTAATAGATTATTATAACTATATGAAGAATTGGCTTGCCTGGCTCGAAAACTATAATGAATTTTTTAATTTTTTTTTTTAAGAGAAAAGATTTGCACTGGCAGGGATTCGAAACCGGGTCGTCTGTGTCTCCGTTGCAGTGCTCTAAACCACTGTGTTACCAGGGGTCGTATCCAAGTCAGACAAATCCGTTCTCTTCACCGATCAGACGACCCGGGTTCGAATCCCGGCCAGGGCAAATCTTGTCTCTTCAAAACAGAAATAATTAAAATAAAATTATAATGAATTTTATTGTAATTAATGCATACATACATAATAAAACAAATATAAATATATGACAATTAACTAAAAAAGCGATTAGCTTGCCCGACTCGAAGACATACTTCCAACTTATATTGGAGTGGAAATGCCTGACTGGATGTATCTCTAGAAATGTTGATAATACAGTCAATAAATTTTACACGACTTATTTTACTTATGTCAACGTTTCGGCCTAATTTTTAGGCATTGGTCGGAGCTGAGAAGAAAACTAAACAGAATTACAATTACAATAGTACAAGTACCAAAGAAAATATTACGGTTTTACAGACAGAAATGATAGCAGTGAAAAGCAAAGGAAAAATTGTTAAAATAGAAAATATTTGATGAGAAATTAAATAGTAGCAGGACTGAAATGAAGCCTATGAAGAAAATAAGACATTGTAAAATTAAATAAAAAAAAATATTACAATTATAATGAATGATAAGCTATTAGTGAAAGTATAAAACCTGTACCACTAAATCCGTGAACGGGCCTGGGGTTCAGTACATGGTTGAGACTGTACTGTTTCATGGACAATGGTTCTGCGAGGACTTACCCTCTATAAGAGGATTATATACTCTATAACAGGATATCCAGTATAAATGATTTTAAAATTAATATTACTATAACGTTTAATACACAAGTGCGCACGCATTAGTTATAATGACTATATAATAGTTAACTATATAATTGTTATAAAAATAAGCTGGTACTACACCAAAACATATTTTCTATTGAATTTTTAAAGAATAACAAATATTTCATTAAAAATATATAACAATAATTTTCCTCTCAATAAAAAGTTTGTGTGTGTATAGTCAACGCGCTTCCATTGTTTTTACGGAGTTACCATGACGACACATATACAAGATGTCGTAGGGCTCACGTTATTCCACAAAACACCAGTCATCTCATTTTGTAACGCAAACTCAATACTATAACAGATTTAAAACCTCCACGTTTTTCACTAATTGTATTCAGTAACAGTTTACGGAACAAAGTGGGAGTTCTTAACTTCTTTATGAAATTCTCTGCCTTTCATTTAAATCCATTATCTCTGAGACCCGGAAAATATAACAGTGTACTGTAGGCATTAATACACAGTGAGGATGTTATAAATAGTTAAAGATATAGTTAAAGTTTTAATAAAAGATGAAATAATTTTAATAATTAAAATATGGTAATCGGGGAGTATGAAGCAAATAACGAAGAAGATACTCGTATGTATTCAACAATTATTGATGGCAGTTTAATAAATAGAATTTTTTACGAACATTTTTATCATAAAAGCTATTGTTTCTTCCGAAACATATTATCCTGGGGCTGGAATTAAGAGGAACTACCTTGCTTAGTCTGTTGTCATGTTCGATTAGTTAAACTATAAACATTTATAAAAATTTTGCAAATCACAACTCCACTATTTATCAAATAATAACTGGATATCTCTACTAAAACCAAGTAGGTACTCTGTCGTATAATTAAATGAACAGGTGTAAAGTTTCTAAAATTAGTATGGCCGCCCTTTAATATATATAAAAATATTTATGATAAAGACCACATTAACACCCTCAAATATCACTTAATATTTAAATCGATGAGATGACTGATTCGTTCAATAATTAGTTTTATAAATGATTACTTTTAGAGTTAATGAAGCTATTACGAATAATGAATAGTGAGTAAGACATTATTACCTTTTTTCAGGCAATTATAGCCCTTGATCTTATATCTATATTTTATTGTTAATCCTTTCCAAAATTACAATAACATTTTTAAAATATTATATAATTTCATATAGTTATGTTTCAGCACTCGTGTAATAATCAATAATCAAATATAATTAATACCCTCAGAAAGCGAGTCGTTAAGAAAATTACATTTATACTTTTACCATTACAATTACTTTCGATATATTTTTTTCTACAGTAAGATTCGTAATGTTTAAACCTATTGTATGTTGAATAGTATTTAAATTCTTTATTTCATATGTATAAATAGTTGGTATGAACTGAGTAAATTTATGAATTCAGTTATCCTAAATCCATTTTTAAATATAAAACATTAAAAATAGATTCTTTTAAATTTTATAAAATTATATTTTGAATAACTCAAACATTTAGACAGTTCTTTATTTTCGGAACTCACTTATGTATTTATAAATAATTATTTTGAAATTTTTATTCATTTAATATTAACTGACAATAAACTAGATGAGAAAATTTAAGTTTTTTTAGTATTTCATAATTATTCTAATTAGTACTACTTGTCTGTAAATTGAGTTTATACTTTTATGAATTGGAGTCCTACCGATGGGTAGTTTCTCCACAAGTGTTTTTCATGTCATATTGTACATATCAGCAGATTTACTTGTTGTAATAATATTATAGTTGTAAATATCAATAAATTAAATTTAAAAAAAAAAATGTTTTTATGATAAATAGTAAAAGTCTACTGAAACAAAGGAAGATTAATTCAATAACTTCAAAAACATTTTTTAAGTCAATACATAACTCACTATTATGTGTGTATTCCGATATCAATCTTTTCATGAAAAACTTTATTTCCACTCAAACCCTCTAGTTTCAAACCTTGCAACCTCTTAAATTCCTGATAACCCTGAAACCTGAAAAGACCTTCTAAGCTGAACTTTTTATTTGAGTACTACCATAGGGTAGTTTCTCTACTTGTCTTCTCATGTCAATGTATTCACTCATTATATTTACTTGATGTATTTTGTATACAGTTGTAAATTTCAATAAATATATTTTTTTTTTAAATGTGGATATAAATAATAGTAGATTAAAGTCATAATAATGAATAATAAGAGTTATTCTCATCTTCTAAAATAAATGATTATTTTTGCACTAATTTTTTAAAAAATATTCATTTGTTTTTAGTTTCACATTCTATTAGATATAGAAAGTATTCTAATCGGGTAAAAGTTTAAATGTGCTGTTATAATAAAACCTGCCTCTACCATTTGAGCTATCTATAGATAGCTATATATTTACATAAATATGTACCAAGCTCAAATATTATACGATTTATTCTAAATTAAAAAAAAATCGTATTAGTATCTTCTTTAATAACCTAACACACAGAGTACAAGACAGCGTTCTGAAGATAAAGCATCTATTCATACTATGTTTCTTACTGCATCTGTGTTTTTTCAAGTCAATAATAGTTAATAAACATGTAAAACAAATAAATGAAATAAAATAATATGTACCAAAATCATTCAAAAAGAGCCAATATAAATAAAATGAATGTGGTTGTAGAACTTTATGTGGTTGTTTTGTCAATGGTTTTGTTTATTTAAAAATATTTATTATGGTTCATTTTTTTTTATTCTTTAGGTAACGGGATTGTCATTTGAAAAAATAGCACTTTATAATGTAATTATATGGTACTAATATTACCGAAGATACAACTTAAACAAGAGTTACCCCTGTCCGCCTAACACATCTTACATTTTACAACGGCGTTTTAAAAATAATTTCAAATAGTACCTATTTTGTATTAGGCATACCAGTAAATACAAATCATGAGTAACTAAATTTTTAAAACAAGAAAAAGATAATAAAGAAGAATTTATAAAAAATCTATAAAATCTTTGAAAATTATAACAGGGGTATAAATAATTTCAAGCGGTTTGCGCTCATCTCATTCCTTAATCATATTTGTAAAGATTTAACCGGATTCAGAGGTGTGTGAGAGTGAACTCACTATTTTAATAAAAGGCTATTTTAATATGTGAAAATTTAAAAATATAAATAATTTCTTAACCAACGATTAAGACATAAACAAAGGTTATGTTTGGGAATTTTTAAATAAAGGTTATTATGTTATTAAAAATAAATACAAGTAAGTTCGATCTGCTCACACTAAAGGGTTTTCTTGCCCATGTTAATAAATATTCAACATGAGATGTGTGTGAGAGAACTGACCGTTTTAATAATCGACATTAACCATTCTAATATGTGAGAATTATGTATTAAAAAAACGGAATAATATAAGTGAATTTTTAACCAATCGGTGAAAACATAGAAGGTTATGTATAACTGAAATGTAACCTACACCCACAACTTAAGTGAGAAAACTTGTAACATATGTTTTACAATATTTTGTCAGAATTTCCACATCCTTATATTGTAAGAGTCAATAGAAAAATCATAAATTCAGTTTCACACTAAAATTTTGTTTGCTTTAATACCTTTTTAGATATTGGGAGGTTTAAACTGAGATTCTAACTTATTTACCTAATTAAAAATGGAAATACATAAACTTAACTTGAGATTCTTCTTTACAATATAACAAGCAATAAAATGATGTAACAATGGCTATTATAAATCTGTTAAAGTTTTTCTTATTAAACTAATGTAGGTTACATTATTACACATAATTTTTACACTCTCATACACGACTTTCTTATTAAAAAGTATGTTTGAATAAGATCAGTATCCGAGCTGATCAGAGCTTCGAGCAGAATATTTGAAGCGGTTAAGAAAGATTTTTTAAACCATATAAAAAATAACCAAAGGCGACAAAAATGGCTTTATTCAAGTCAACAGTCCTCCCTATCCTCATGTGCCCTTTAGAATCATGGATGCTGACAAAGAAGCACCACTCCAGAATGCAATCAGCAGAAATGAGATTTCTCAGGAAGATTGAAGGCAAAACAAGAAGAGACCGAGTCCAGAACACCACTATCAGCTCGAAACTAAATTTGAAATGTAGAGAAAAAGTATAATATAATAGAATAAAACTGAGTGAGATGGCTTAGAAACCTACTGATGGCTGCTAACAGAATTGCTAGCAAGAACTACCGAACCAAAGTGGTGAGAAAACGAGGAAGAGGACGACCTAGGAAGAAGTGGGAAGAAGACGTAAAGGACGACTACGATAAGAGGTGACTGCAGTGGACAGAAGACCAGAGTTGGTGGAAGTTCAACGGCAGAGCTAGGGAGGGCTGTACAGTCATTCCTTTGCCATGTTTGTAAAAATTCAACTAGATCTAGAGCTGTGTATGAGTGTGTTTAGGAAGAGAAAGAGATAGATAGATAGAGAGAGAAGTGACTTTCTTCTAAACGAAATTCAATATTGTAATTAGTAAAAAATCATAAACAAATAAAATAACTAATTTCTTAACAAATAAATAGACATTTGGGAATTTATGAAGCATTTACACATTTATAAGTAATTTTAAATTGAAGATTTTGTCTCATTACTTTGTTAAGTTAGTAGACTAACACACGTTAGAAGATTCTGAGACGTGTCCTAGAAAGAGGACCAACTAAAACTTATTTCTTGACTTCTAGACGATTGGGAATCCTTTGAGTATTTAACCACTGTTTTAAGTAATTTTTATCACTTTACCCTGAAGAATTTAGCTCATGCCTTAGCCATGTTAGTTAAGACCCTGAGATACTCGTGAGAGAGAACTAAGTTGACGAACTATTGAAAAATGTGGAAGAAAGGAGTTGAGAAGCGCAGGTGGGATATCAATCACTGGCTGTCGCTGTGCTATAGCCAGCTCATTGATTACCAGCTCTGCCCCATCCCATGTTTATTTTTGTTTATATGTCCCTATCTGTGTACCCTTCTCCATCTGTTTACAGTACACATCTTCATTACTATAATGCACTATACAAAAAACAAAAAAACAATAAAAAGCATCGAGCTTGATATACGTTGTTGCTAAGTTTCACTGGTTACATTACGCACTGACAGATTTTTGTTATAGACCAGACAACGGAAGTTCAAATGTTTAAAATAAAATTACTACCTTCAGAAATGACTAAGCCATTTCTAAATTTTACTATGTCGAAGTATGTGAGTTGTACGGTTCGATCTACAGACCCGGTAAATAAAGTGGTAAAGTGTATACTTTGCCAAAATTGGATTTTTGTACTTAAGGAAGCGGGATCGTATTGTTTTCTTAGTAATTGAAGGGCTAAGTCAGGCATTGGCTTGAAATGGAGTTATTGCTTATAATACAACTCTATTTTAAGCCAAAAACTATTAAAATAACAGGATTCAGCTTCCCTGAATACAGTTCACTCTCAGGACAAATTTACAATTAACTTAGTCACCTGGGTTAGAGATACCAATACATATCATAAAACAAAGTCCTCATCCGTGTTTGTTCGCGGTAAACTCAATAACTACTGCACGGATTTACACGCGGTTTTCACCAATAGATAGAGTGATTCACCAGGAAGGTTTTAGAATATAATTTGTCGATGTTTTGTGTAAACGAGTTGGAATATAATGATAATTGTTGGAATTGTTTGAAAAAGTATAGTCTCCTGGGAGGTTTCATCAAAGGCGCTGTGCCTAATCTCTTTATCATATAACGAAACAATGCATGGTGGAATATTCCTCTTTTATTGATCTACAAAAAAGTAAGTGATACTGTACCCATTTTATCTTCTAAAAAAATTGATCACGTACAATGCGCCATTTGGAAAGCTATTTAGAGGAGTACAGTATTAATCCTTATCAACTTATATACTTTAGTTACCTTAAGCATTTCATGCGCATTATTAGAATATTTTATACCATATAATTTAAATGAGTATCTTATGGGACTATCCCAAAAACTTAACGCGCAAGAAAACAAATTCGAGTATAAAGAAATATTTTGTCTTGTTTTTATGTTTATAGTATCTGCATAATAAAATACATAAGACAGGCAAAACATGACATAATACGTCCTACTACACGTGCAAAGCCGGGGCGAGTTGCTAGTATTAATAATATTTAATTGTTATGTTTTAAATTAACCGAATGGTAAAACCAGTATGTATATACTTGCGAGAATTCTCACCTTAGATATGAATCCTATTCTCTAATCCATTGTTACTTCTATTGTGACGGATTGCTCTCTATACAACAGTTATACGATATAGTTAATTATCCAAATATAACATTAAAACTCTCTAACAACGTACTATGAATCGAACATCAAATCTGGCTTGCAAAAACTATGAATTGTAAGTTCATCGAGTCGAAAATAGGTTTAAATTTACTTTATCTAGCTGGGAGCGGTCGAAGGTACCGTAAAGGGAAAAAATACGATTAGAAATAAATTGTTTCAAAAGCATCTAATTTTCAAGTCTCTGAAAGAGCTGCAACCAAATGTAAATAAATACAGCCAGCGTTTACATCGAGGGATGTATAGTGTTCAAATTGAATCCAGGTAAGGATAACATTACAGGTAGAACAAATTCATACGTCAATGGGGAGCTTTGTGGGTAAATCGGTGAGTTGTTATGCTAAAGCCCCGGGTTCGAATCCGGGAGATGAATTATTTAATATGTCAATATCCACATAAGACACTGTGGGAACAAAAGACACTTCCGGGGCTCATCCAGCTTTAATTTGGTGAAAAAAAATGTCTGAGTCGGCCAAATACCTATATTTAATACCGGCAGAAAAATAATAAATCAGATATTGGAATAAATTTCTAGACAAAATTATTCTGTTAATAGTAGGATATGAAGAATCGGGATCACCTAACTTCAATAAAGTTTGCGAAAACCAGGCGTTATAATTTTTTTTAAACCTCAAAAACTGTTATAAATATCAAATGTACTAGTTTCAAAAGTGGAGGATCGAATCACTGTAATATGTAAGGAGATAATGAGACAGGGAAGGTTCACAGTTGATGTAAGGACTGCTTAAAAATTCATCGAAGCCTGGGGAGGTTCTGTGGTCAGCTAATAAAGGAATAACAACCGTCCCAGCCAGTAATCTAAGTCCTTCTTCTCTTATCGAATTAACTCAACTTGGAGAGTTTAGTTCTCGGTCTTAATGAAAGGGTTGGGTCTTGAGCCGGCTGAGTTGGCACTTAAATATTTCAATGGCTTTTCATTTTACCCTCACCATAATAATGGGATAACGGAAATATTATATCATATGTGAAGGATAGCTGCGGCAGAATATATTATACTAATAATAAAATCATTATGGATGTATAGCTAAGTTTCCAACCTACAGGATTCAGTAATCATCCGCATAGTAAATAATTAACCAGAGATTGTATTTAGTAAACATTTATTTATTTACATTAAGTAAAATTCCCAGTTTAGGTTGTTTTCCTTTCCTTCAAGTTTAAATTTTATAGTATAATAAGGTGTTCAGGATCAAAAGCAGATTTCTCTAAATCTAATTCAAAGGTTTTTCGCGTAATACTTTTTAATTTTTGAACAATATTATATATATGTTGAAGAAAATGGTCCGTGTGGGGGTCAGAAAAAAATATTTTTAGTAAAGAACTTTTTATTTTAAAGCCAACGTTTCTACTCACTTTGCAGGTCTTCTTCAGGGCAAAATATACAAGGTACATATAAATTAAAAATAATACATAGTAAAGAATAAAAATATATATAGTCATCTAGGAATACGGTTGGTAAAAAAAATAAAACAATAAAAATGGGGAATAGTTATAGAGAATTGTCGAATAAGTATAACGAATAACGTGTCTTAAAGGCATTATTTAAGTATATACCTAATAGAAACTAATACAACAGTAAGGATTAAATTATGCAATAACAAAGGGATACTATAGGTATTCATTTTTAAAAATCAAAAGATTAAGAAATGAATAATTTAAAAAATAAGGAATTATTCTTAACCTATTTATACAAAATGGAAATATTAAAAAAAAAGGGTTTGTCGCACAGTTTATTCATAACATTAAAATAAGAAGAGTAATATATTTTAAAGAACTTTTAGAATAAGAAAAAAAATATATAACAGGAATGGTCTCTGTTAAACATATTTTGTAGTCGGACTGAATGCTATAGACGGTTATAAATCTTTATTTATTAGAAATTAATGCAGTTTTTGTAAACTCATAATTAATAAATATCCTCAAAAACATATTTTAAAACAATAACCCATCTTTAAAATATATGAACTCTAGTGAAGAAGATACCAACGGTCTTTAAGAAATGATGGTAATTCAGTAAAAAATACCGGAACATACTTGAAAATAAAAAATATTGACATTTATACTTAAGAATGTTTATGTATTTTTAATTAAAATATATATTTTTTTAAACTCAATTTTATATTTACTTTTGAAAAGTATTTTCCAGAAAAATTAATATTTCAGCTTCAGATATTAATAATATTCAGATAATATTTCAGACTAAAGAGGATTCAGAATTAGTATGAAAAGAAAATCATAATGTGACAATAATCCTCTAAGTGAATATTATAATTTCAAAAACTGGTGACGTAGGATATGATAAAATATTTCATTACAATAATACTGAAATTTCTTTAATAATATTCAGATAATATTTCAGACTAAAGAGGATTCAGAATTAGTATGAAAAGAAAATCATAAAGTGACAATAATCCTCTAAGTGAATATTATAATTTCAAAAACTGGTGACGTAGGATATGATAAAATATTTCATTACAATAATACTGAAATTTCTAAAAAAACTTTTCTTTATGTAGTTTTATTTTTAAATAAATTTTTCCAAGAAAAAAAAATTCATTTCTAATAAATTGACTAAAGAGGATTCAGAATTAGTATGAAAAGAAAATCATAAAGTGACAATAATTCTGTAAGTGAATATTATAATTTCAAAAACTGGTGACGTAGGATATGATAAAACATTTCATTACTATATTACTGAAATTTCTAAAAACAATTTACTTTAAGTATTTTTATTTTTAAATAAATTTTTCCAAGAAACCAATTTTCATTTCTAAAAAATTGACTAATGAGGATTCAGAATTAGTATGAAAAAGAAATCTTAAAGTGATAATAATTCTTTATAATAATATTATAGTTTCAAAAACTGGTGACACAGGATATGATAACATATTTCATTAGAATATTACTGAAATAAAAAAAAAATAAACCCATTTGTACGGTAAACGTTTAACACTGTACTTCGAATATATAAATAGACTTTCATAGTTTAGTAAAATTAGCGTCTTTAAAAAAAAAAAAAGCCATGTAATTAATTAATAGGAATAGTTTAATATCCTCATAGTTTTTAGATTGACAGCTCCAAGAAATTCCGAAATTATTTTATATCCTTGATTGATCCTGTCATTAATGTTCAGGCCACCGTAAATCTCAGTGTCACTAAGATTCTTATTAATTATTTCTTTCTCCCTCCTATAAAGTTATTAAAACAAATTGAAAGCAGCTTAAATAAATCAATAGCCAACTTTAAGGGTTATTAATGATCCTAAGTACAAAGAAGACTTGGCCCTTTTTTTCCGGAGAAGTGAATTTCTCAAGACACATTTAATTCTTGCAATAGTACCGCGAATAAACGCGTTATGTTACGTGTAGTGAAAAGTAACATTAGAAAGAATATTGAGGCATAATTAAATATAATTTAGATAAAAATATGAATGATCTAATTAATTATAAACAGATCGAAATTCAGATTTGTAATTTCGTACAAGTAAATGTATATAAACGGGTTACGTTCAATTTGACGTAATGTAACAGCTGATAGAAAATTATGAAATAATGTATATATATGTACATATTTTTTAAAATTAATTTTTATATATAAACATACATGGATTTATTTTCATTAGACATAAATTTCGAACAAAGTTTTTTGAGTGAAATAATTATTTTTTTCATTTAAATTATTTAATTATGTATAAGGAACTATTTTTATAATTATTACATGAATTTTTATTAAATAATTGTATCATTATTAAATTCAACTAGGCATAAACCGGAAAATGCCTGAACAAGAGGAGATGTGGACAGGAGCGAGAACATTCGTTGAAATCTCCCGCGCGCGGAACTTGACCGTTCTATATATCTATATAATTATTTAATAGTACATATATTATTGTATATTAAATTAATTGAAATACAGAAATATTATTTTATTACTTATATAAACTTATTTATAAATTAGTTCTAATAAATTATATGATATTAAGTTTTTGTAATTTGAAGAATTTAGTTGATAGAAAAATAGCTTTTGATTTAATAATAGTATAAAAAACAAGTATTAATAAAATAATCACTAGAGTTTATAAACAATCTTTTAACATTATTCAATTAGATAAATAACCATTCAAATGTATATACAGTAATTTATTAATTTGAAAAATATCACAATTTTTACTTCAAAATATGATTATTTTAGATTTCAAGAATAGTATTTCGATAGAGTATGGTTGAAAACTTTTTTTGCTTTTTTGAAATCGTTTCCATTGTTAGTGGATATATAATTCTAGGGACCAACGTGCTGTTTGCCCGTTTTTTATATATTTTTTCAGTATTGTTATGAAAAAGTTAAACTCATTTCAGTTATTTTATCAAATTATTTTTATATATCTGTTATATCCGCAGACCCTACTGTATCAAACCAACATCTACATAGTTCGGGAATTTAATTGAGAGAAAAGCCTATTCTTTAACAGTGATTTCGGCCGAATCCATGCATACCGGTTACCTCAAAAACAGGATAGTTTGTATCATTTACTTGAGCCCAAGAGATGGGTTACAGTGTTACTATCTTTTCTTATATTTTCAGATTTTATAAAACATGCTGTAAGAACAGAATTTTATTCGTAGGGAGCCGTAAAAATAAAATAAGCATTTTCAAATGTATATAGAGGATACAATTATTTTAATATTTAATTCTTCCGTATTTTTTAAAAATTATAAATCATACTATTATTTTGGTTGAAATAAACAAAATTCTGGGGTAATAGCTATTTTTTTAAATTTATATAAATCATTATAGTTGAAGAACTTTTCGGAATGAAAAGCGGAACGGAATGATAAATAATAATTTTCAGATGCTTATAACAGATTGTTTTAATTTTTAAATTCTACATTTTTTTACTCTGAATTCTAATAATTTTTTTTTAATTTATTAATTTTTTCAGCTTAATTAATTACTAGAGAAAAAGAATTTTTTGTCAAGGGAAACGGAATGATGAAGTAATAATTTTCAGATATTTATAAAGGATAAAATAATTTTAATATTCAATGTCTTCATTATTTTTATTTTTATTCTAAATTAAAAATAATGTGGTCAAAATTAAACAAATACAATTCCTGGGCTATAGTTTTTTTTTTTTTACTTTTACTTACTTTTACTAGTACTTTAGCAAAATAATTTTTCGCATAGAAAAATAGAAGTGTAAAATAATTAATTTGAGATGTTTATACAGGGAAACAAATTTAAATATTTTTATTCTAAATTAAATTATTCTTAGAAGTTGTAATAAATCAAATAATGTTCTTTGGTTATAGTTTTTTTATTTTATGTTTTATAAACTACTGTAAATAAAATAATTTTTCGTATAGAAAACAGGAAAAGAAAATAACTATTTTCAGATGTTTATAGAGGAAAAAATTATTTTGGAATTCAATGTCTTCATTATTTTTTTTATTTTGAATTCTATTATTTTTTTAGGGTTGTAATGTAAAAAAAATAATATATTATGTGTTACATATTCCGAAAAAAAATATTAAAATTCGTTAGAAAAAATTTCAGTACTAAATATTAAAATCAGTATCACTATATTGATAAGATAAAAATACTCACCTCTGCCAAAAACCAAGTCCAAAAGAGCCTGAGGATTGAGAGCCGGAGGTTGCACCGAAGAACAATAAATAAACAGAACCACGAAACCGATATATTTATGTAATAATATGATATATAATATATAATAAATATATAAACAAACTGAGATGAAGGTAGTGAGAGGTATATAGTGAGAGAGCTCACGTGGAGTGCGGAGGGTGGGAGCACTGTGGTGCTGAGAGCGGCGGAGCCAGCGCCCCTGGCGGCGTTCGCTGGAAGCCGGAGGGTGGGTTTTTTGCCCCTCCCCCTACCGCGCGCCGTCCACCAATGACGTTTTATTGTTCCATATCAATGTCGGTTTCCAATCCTTCCTCTACCGCCTTGTTCCAGTTTGTTAGTGTTGTTTGTTTGTACATTTAACGCCATTTAGATACAATGGCTATTCAGGTGATACTACAGTGGAACTTTTAAGTTTTGCCTATGGTATAACTAAGAAAGATATCTTTAACGTGTACCTGAAACTGCACAAGCTCTGGATCCCCATTTTATTTCCCTTCCGATGGACGGCATAAATAAGGATTTTTATTTCCTTTAAAACTCCTAAGTCCTAACTGGGCTCGATTATGGGGACGTAAGCTCACCACTAGACCATACTTGCCCCTCTTGGTATAGAGTTTGAATAATACCAGCAAAAAAAGGAGGGGATCCCAATGTTCTAAGATTATTAAAAAATGACATACAGAAACCGACTATACTATATATTTGGACTATTAAAAGAAATATTAAGATCTGTAAATGGAATAATTAATAACTATATCAATAAATAAGCGCTGTTACTGGGCACTTTTCTTTCCGTCTGAAGTGACATTTTCAGATCATCTTCAAGATTTTTTAAGCATCCAATAAGAGGTACTTCCAGTCACTCAGAAGTAAAATTCTCTGTAACTACAGGCAGACCAACCCGTTTAAGATTTATAAAATGACAAATCTAACAACTATTCATTTAATCGTACAATAGTACTTACTTATATAGATTGTAGAGGCATCCTGATGTTATTCCAGAAACTGAAGTACATTTTAGTGATTATTTTTAACCCACTTACGACGTGCTGTATCTGAAATATTAGTCCTAAAATTGAAATTTCGGAATAAGATGTATGGTGTTTTAATTCTTATATCAATGTATCCTCAAGGTAGTATCCTTGGCCCAATCCTTTATACAGTTTATACAGCTGACATCCCAACTCATCCTAATACTATCCTTGCCACGTATGCTGATGATACATGTGTATTATCAGCCAACACCAATCCAGTTATTGTACCCCAAAGCCACCAATCCCATATCACTGATCTTGAAGAATGGTGTCATAACTGGAGAATTAAAATAAATTCTCAAAAATCCCATCAAATCACTTTTACCTTACGCCGTAAACTAATAAATTACTGCCCTTCAGTATCCTTTAATAATATCCCACTTTTGCCTGCAGAACAGATCCGATACTTAGGGTTGGATCTCGACAAACGGTTAACCTGGAATCCTCATCCTAGACTGAAAAGACAAGAAACCGCTCGACGTTTCAGGCTACTTCAACACTTACTAGACTAACGCTCTAAGCTCCCAATTAATTACAAAAGACTCATCTACATGACCATCATACGACCTATTTGGACTTACGGAGTAGAGCTTTGGGGCTCCACTAAGCCATCGAATTCCTCTCGTATCCAATCCCTACAATCCAAAATCCTTCGTAAAATCCTCAATGCTCCTTTTGTTAAGAATAAAGTCATCCATAATGAACATAATGTCCCTTTTGTTGCTGATTTGGCCCGAACCCGGTATCCATCCTTTCATAACAAACTTCATTCCCACTCAAACCCTCTAGTTTCAAACCTAGCTTCCTCTTCGATTGTCGATAATCCTCCGAGGCGTCTGAAAAGAAGATGACCACGTGACCTTCTTAGTTGAACTAGTGATTTGAGTACTACCAGTGGGTAGTTTCTCTACTTGCCATTAACTCATGTCACTATGTATCACATAGCCTATTTACTTGATGTATTATTGAAATACAGTTGTAAATATCAATAAATAAATTTTAAAAAATAAATTAATGTATTATATTTTTTTCCATTTCGAAAATACTGCTATTTTTTGTGTGACTAAAATAAAAGCAATATAGTTCCGGCATCCCTCACTATGCAACGCATAAAACAGTATATCACTAAAAGCTTTTATTATGGAAAAGAGAAAATAACTATTATTGTTTATATATTTATTGTATTTTAATTTTATTTTTAACTGTCTCAGTTTATGCTGAATTGTGAAATCCCCCCCTAAATAAAGGGTACATACTTTCTAGAGGCTGGGTACAAATACACCATGGTCCATCTGCCGTAGCCGGATTTGAACCTTCAGGATATCAACTCAGTTATACTGAGCTGCCCCGCTGTAGAAGGAAGGTCTAATTCATTAAAAGAACAAAATCACTTTTTTCTTAGATCATTCAGTCACTTAGAATAAAAAGTTATTTCAATCATTCTTGGTTAGATTATCTTAAGCGGAATCGATTCGAATCTATCTCTAAGGATTCAACATTTGTCCTAGACCAATTCCCAAATAAAAAGGTTGATATCTTGCAGGATGAACTTCTTACCCTAATTGAAATACATAAGGAAATTAAATCAAACTAACTATTTCTCTTCCAAGGGAAACTTTGATATGTATTTCTGTATTTTTAGTCACTAATATTTAATAAAATATTGCACAAGAATTCAGTTCTCTTGTGTATTAATATTTTTTTTTTCTGTTTTTATTTCGAGTCTACTTCATTGGATCACGCAAAACTTTTATTTATTTCCTTTCCTCTGCTGGAGTTGTATCTGTTTCTTATATTCCGTTGTGCATTTACTGGCAATTCTTTTCTGAGATCTTTCTTCATCCTGCAAGAACTTACCGAATATTTCGCTTTGAACTCTTTATTTTCTAGCATGTGAGACTCTGTGAAGTTTAACTAATTGAAATATTTTCTAACTTCTTTAGCTCTCGTAGTAGCTTTTATCATCAAGAAATAGTTGAATATTTGTTTCATCTTTTTTTTATTTTTATTTTTTTATTATTATTTGTTTCTTTACAACTTTTTAGCTAATTTATTTTTTTATCTATTTTATTTTTATAATTATTTTTTCTTTACAAATTCTTAGCTAATTTATTTTTTTAATTTATCATGTCACATCATGATTTGCGGAATCCGAATAATTCAATCCAGTTCTATTTAGTTTGGTTAATAACAATGAATGAAACAACAAACATCTTATTTCTAATATTATTGTTTTCTTTAATAACATCTTAGCTAAATTAAAATGTATTAAATTTATCTTGTCCAACGAAGATTTGCGGAATCAGAATAATTCACTTCTGTTCTACTGAGTTTACTATAAAACAATTACTCTAACACTTGTTGAAAATATTAGATGTAAAGTGTATTATTGTATTTTTATTGTTTTAACATGAGACGATATATTAAGTAGGTTTCTTTGAAATCATTGTTTATATTGTTACCGACGGGAATACTTTTCTCTTCATTGTTGCCTAAAAAATGCACTGAACTCCTTTGTTGGTTTTTATTTAGTTTAAATAAATAGAATAATATTGTAATAATATAAATAGCACAATACCATGTTTGAAAAGTAAGTTTAAACAAACTGAAACCTACCCATCATTAACGAATTAAACATTTATACATTTTTAAATTATATATAAAAATACATGTATAATACACACATATAAAATATAT
Source organism: Troilus luridus (assembly GCA_964056705.1). Lineage (NCBI taxonomy): Eukaryota > Metazoa > Arthropoda > Insecta > Hemiptera > Pentatomidae > Troilus > Troilus luridus. Next base: position 100,614,789 of record OZ057416.1, on the reverse strand, counting down.
CGATGCATAAACCTTTATACGTGATTATGTATTTGCTTCATTAGAATTAATACGTGGCACTGTAACTAGGTTTATGGATTCCGATTTAGAAGTAGACCTCAAATGAAATTTGGAAAAAGCGAAGCAGTCGAGAAGTTTTGCTATTAGGGTCTATAGTACATTATTCTATCAATTGGACCGACTTACTATTGTATTGAGATATTCAGCTCTTTCTATTAAATAAAAATAGTGATTTTTTAATTTTTTAGGGGCGTTTCAAATTTGTTCCTTTGATGGTGATTATTTTTAAGTGTTTTTATTTTTAAGAGAAAAGAATTTTCCTGGCCAAGATTCGAACCCGACTTTTCTGCATCTCTAGTGCAGTGCTCTGACCACCGAGCTACCAGCTGTCGCTTCCAAGTCAAATCCGTTCTCTTCACCGATCCTAATCCCCGTGTTCTCGCAATTTTTGCGATGTATATACGGGAAAGAATGTTCATTGAACATTACTTTCATTGGGATCTTGTTGACTTACGTCAATTTTATATTTATAATTTATTTTTATTTATTGTTCTTTTGATGGTAAATATTTTTATTTTGAAGAGATTTGTCCTGGCCGGGATTCGAACCCGGATACAGGATATATATATCCTATATATACCCGGAAAATTTCTCTAGACAAGTCAAAGTTTAGTTGTTCAGAGCCTTTACACGTTAAATATTATTAATGAATTTTATTAAAACTTTATATTTTACGATCAAGCCACTACGGACTAGGTCCTTTTCAGCTGTTCTTTTCTTGTTTTCATACCTCCTTCATTCTTTTCCCATGTTTTTGCCTTCTTGCCTGCGTTCAAGTTGCGGTTGTTTTTCTTTTTGGTCTTTCTCGAAAACTGTTAGCATTCTGAAGTTCATTCCTTAGTGAAGAAGGTCCATCAATACCAAAGGAAAGACCTCGAGCTCACCTATGCCCTGTCCAGTTTCCTCGTGATGGACTTTTTCAGCTTTTTAAAATTCGTGATTACCCTTTTTTGCCATTCTGCTAGTCGTGTCCACAGACCTGAATTCTGCGTATTAATAAAGAGTTAATAATATGTTTGTGTTCTTATTAATTTTATACTTTCAATTATAATCTTTCAAGGAGTGTGTAACACAATATAACAATTGTGTAAATATATTTAAATTAACAAATTTTCATGCAATAAGTTTATTATCTGTTATTGTTATAATATATCCATACCAAATCATAGGTTATTATTGCCCCTCTCCTGTGGCAAGACGTACATGAGATGATCTGCGACTCGGACCGTTTACGGCGACCCCCGACGGTCCTACAAGTGGATTCAGGGCCGAGAGGGTGTGAACGCCGCCCCGGGGGACCCGCAAATTTATGGCCATGTAATGACCCCGGCCCCCTTGTATATACACGCTTTATATATACACACCTATACACGCACACCTATACCCAAGGACTAATTTGTTTTACAAACACCTTCCTCCCCTCCTTTCTTCCGAGCTCCTTATAGACTCCTACCTGTCTATTAAATGTTTAATTACCTGTGCGTCTTCTGATTTATATCTGGGGTCGTACTCTATTCCCACGGTGAGATCTCTTGTCGGCAGGACAGTAAATCCTGGAAGTACAGTCTCTTCCCTACGATTCTAAACTACCGTTTAATAACACGAATATTAATGTCTTCATTAATGCGAATCAACACCTCATTTCCGTTTGTTTTTTTTATTTATCTTTCATGACTATTAAATAACGAATTAAAGTATCAATAATTGATTTCATTTGAAGAAATTTATTTCAAGACGCCGGTAATGATAGAACTAACCTAAAACCTGTACCACTGCTTCCCATAGTTCAGTATTAGGTAGAAACTGCACTATTTCAAAGGCAATGGTAATGCCGGGAGTTGTCTTGTCCGAGGTAAGGATTAACCCCCAGGTTTCTCCCAATTAAAGGTACCTATTTAAGAGAGGCTGGATGAGCCCCATGAAGGGCCTGCATCCCACAGAGTCCATGTATAGCCCATAATAGGTTAAATAATTTATCTGTCACCGCCAGATCAATAACTCAGTAACTTGGCGCTCTACAGCCGAGCTACACTACTCCCTTGAACTGCCATAACTATGATAAATTAATTTAACTCTGAAATATAAACCTTTTGCTTTTTATTTAACTTAACGGGGTTTTTTTCTGTTAACTGCTTTGGATTGATCCTAAAGGATCTTTAGAATATTCCCAGGGCTCATTCAGCATAACGTGGAAAGCATTAATTGAGCGAAAACCTGGAGTTGAGCATGCGCAGTAGTTGGTATAAAACACTACTATATCTACAATGTACTGAACCCATGTTATTAGATAGATTGGGATTTCCTTAAAGAAAAATTACGAACGAACGATAATTGATTATGTAGTATAAGTAATAAAGAAAATGACATATGAAAATCATATTTTTGTGGCGGAGTACGAAAATAATTCTCTACAAAATGCTCATTCGGCCTGTCCTAATAAACGGTTCAGAAGCCTGAGCCATAAAAAAAGACATTGAAAAATTGTTTGAAACATTTGAAATGAAGATTCTACAGCGATCATATGGAGCTATTAGAGAGGAGGAGCATGGTGAAAGTATACCAAAGCGGAGCTAGCAAGTCTATTCCTGTGGTCAAAGTAATAAAGATTAGTAGGTTGCGGAGTTTGGGCCATGAGGCCAGAATAACAAGTGTTGAAGAACCTAGAAGAGTAATTAAAGAACAGGTATAGCGTACAAGAAGACTCCAGGAGCCTATTTAACGTTCTGAAATGGAAGGCCCCTGCAGTGGACATGGAGGACTGGCGGGCGTGTATCGAGGGAGCTGAGGCTCATCCATGGGCTGCAGAGCCATGAAAGAAGAAGATAAGTAACGTATGAAATGGTTGGGGTTGTGGTAGAAAAAATTGTGCAAAGCCAAACATATTTATACGCTAACGTTTCGGCCTAACTTTTAGGACATAATTCTGAAGAATGTAGAGTCTGAGGGCTACTATTGGTAAAATCTATTTGTGTTGTTGCAACTTACTATAGAAATATGCGTTACTTTACATTATAAATGGCTTGATGAAACATTAGGAAAGCAATTAATTTAACATTTTCTAATTATATTATTATAATGAACTGCTACAGTTTTCATAATCATCATCAACAACAATACAAGCACCTACATGCGCACGTACCCGCTTCACAGCGCGAACCGACTCTCACTATCGTAGGCTATCTTAATGTAAAAGACCATTAGATAACAATTTGTGTGTGGGGCCATTTTCCCCCTGACTCCCCCCCGACTCATTATGTTCACTTGATGAAGGCAACCCCCGAACGCCCCTATCTGCTCCGGCTGATACCTCTCAGTCAGGGCCCAGTCATTGTGTCTTCTCCTTCGTCTTGTCTTCAGGGCGTCTCCTCATTGGTCAATTCTGGGGGACTGAAGTCGGAGTCAGAGGGCGAAAGGGTGAGTTTAAAAACGTAACCTATCCAATGCTTCAGAACCGCTTCAACATAAAAATAACATGACTTAGCTTTTTAGATATACCTTCAACATATACTTTCAACAATATATAAAAAAGTTTCCGAATCGGGGCGATCTAGGTAGCATAAACACCTACTAAGCCCAAGATCGCGGGTTCAAAACCCGGCAGGTGGCTCTAGCATTTTTCAAAAGGGAGTAAAATTCTCAGTTATGCCGTCCTTCGTAATGTACGTAACTAGAGAATTCCGAGCCTGTACTGTGTCATAGAGTAAAGAATATGGTTAAACTATAAATTATAAATACAAGTTTTTCCTAGAGAGCCTGTTGAGGTAAATACAAACAAATACATATTTCATAATTAACCTAGTCCGGCTTTGTCTATACCTTAAATTTCAATATATTATTTTAAATCTAGTGATTTAAAATAATTAGCGATACTTGTAAATAACAATAAGAATAGGAAAAAGGGTCGTAGCCCGGCAGGTGGTCCTAGAGCTTTTTAAATGTAAAAAAATCTTTGGTTATGCCGTCCTTCGGAAAGGACGTAAAAAAGGGTACCGAGCCTGTACGATGTCAGAAACTCATTAAAAATCTTTATTCTAATTAAACCTGGATTTGAAAAATTTATATCTCCCACTGTAGCATCGTCCAATGAGCCATAAAAGCATAAAGTGACGTTAAATAAACATACAAAGTTTTCGAAGAGTAATAAATTTTTAAAATATCAGTTTTTAAATATCTGTGCCATGAAGGTAAAGGACACCATCCCCACATAATAGGTCATATTTTAGGTAAATATTCAAAAATAAATACTACATCAGTACTTCCATTTACTTATTTGGCCAATAACTTTCTTATTTTCTATAAGCTCTATCTATAAGCAACGAAGAAAAAAATTGTAATAGATTAAATTTACGGAAAATGGGCTATCTTGAATAAATACTTCTTTTATTATTTATTTATTGATATTTACAACTGTATTACAATAATACATCAAGTAAATAGGCTAAGCGTGTGAAAATGACAAGTAGAGAAACTACCCACTGGTAGTACTCAAATCACAAGTGCAATTAAGAAGGTCACGGGGCCATCTTCTTTTCAGACGTCTCGGAAGATTATCGTGAATTGAAGAGGAAGCTGGTTTTGAAACTAGAGGGTTTGAGTGGAAATGAAGTTTGTTATGAAATGATAGATACCGGGTTCGGGCCAAATCAGCAACAAATGGGACATTATGTTCATTATGGATGACTTTATTCTTAACAAAATAAGGAGCATTGAGGATTTTACGAAGGATTTTGGATTGTAGGGATTGGAAACGAGAGGAATTCGATGGATTAGTGGACCCCCAAAGCTCTACTCCGTAAGTCCAAATAGGTCGTATGATGGTCATGTAGATGAGTCTTTTGTAATTAATTGGGAGCTTAGAGCGTTTGTCTAGTAAGTGTTGAAGTAGCCTGAAACGTCGAGCGGTTTCTTGTCTTTTCAGTCTAGTATGAAGATTCCAGGTTAATCGTTTGTTAAGATCCAACCCTAAGTATCGGATCTGTTCTACAGGAACAAGTGGGATATTATTAAAGGATACTGAAGGGCAGGAATTCATTAGTTTACGACGTAAGGTAAAAGTGATTTGATGAGATTTTTGAGAATTTATTTTTATTCTCCAGTTTTAACACCATTCTTCAAGATCAGTGATTGGAGGCTTCGGGATACAATAACTGAATTTGTGTTGACTGATAATGCACATGTATCATCAGCATACGTGGTAAGGGTAGTATTAGGATGAGTTGGGATGTCAGCTGTATAAACTGTATACAGGATTAAGCCAAGGATTCTACCTTGAGGAATGAATAAAAAGAAATATTAAAAAAATGTGACATGGTGTCTTTTACCTCCGGGATACAATATTCCTAACAATTATATAACAATTTGGGGCCACCCTCTCCATAGTTATTGAAGAAAAATTTTTCATTATCTTCATTTTTTTTACCTACGAAAATATCTGCATCTTAAAATTCTATACTGTATTCCTGACCAATGTCCAGAGTTTTTCGAGTTAGTTAAATTTCGGATTTTGTTTTGTCAATGATTATTTTCAGCTAGTAAGACTTTTTGCTGATATTGTTTCCCCACGTCTTCGAATTGATTCCAACCTCAACATTACAGGCACGTTATTGGCACGGGGGAAACTGTTTCTGATATATATGTTCCCTATTCACAAATTTCTCTTTTAAAAATAAAAATGTTTAACTTTTTTAATTGTTATTTTGATGGTGAATATTTTTTTTTTAAAAGAAAAGACGTGTCCTGGGCCTATACTTCAAGATTGTCGGAAGTTTAAGTTACTTAATATTATAATGTAACTGGCATAGTGTTATTGGAACATTAATATTATATTAGGGAAATATTTTCACTATTACGAACAATATATTACAAATAATTAAAACGCATGACAGTCATATTGTTATGCTTACTATAAAAAAACCAAAAAAAAAACCTTGGGTTTAGTACATGGTAGAGACTGTGATGTTTCTAGAACAATAGTAGTGTATGGGATTTGTTGAAGAGCATGCTCAACCGCCAGGTTCCCCCCCCCCCAATAAAGGGTTCCCATTTCACAGAGAAGGGTCTGTAGATCCCACACGGTCCATCCGTTACTGCTAATAGATTATTATAACTATATAAAGAACTGCCTTGCCTGACTCGAAAACTATAATGAATTTTTAAATATTTTTATTTTCAAGAGAAAAGATTTGTCCTGGCCGGAATTCGAACCCCGGTCGTCTGCTTCTCCGTATCAGCGCTCTAAGCCACTGACCTACCAGGAGTCGTATCCAAGTCGGACAAATAGGATCGGTGAAGGGAACGGATTTGTCTGACTTGGATACCACCCATGGTAGCTCAGTGGCTTAGAGCACTGATACGGAGAAGCAGACGACCGGGGTTCGAATTCCGGCCAGGACAAATCTTTTCTCTTCAAAACAAACATATTTTTAAAAAAATCTAATTTATTTAATCCAAAATACTCGACTTCTTAAAATTATACTAAATGGGTTCTCATATTTTAATAGGCTCACTTAGGGACTTAGGGAAATCTCCCTGATTACTTTAAGAAACTACTGTGTATCACAATTAAATAAACAGTTGTACAATTTGTTAGATGGAGGCTGGCCCGTCATTAGGTGGACAGGGGGTACCCTTGGTAAAACAAAAAAAAAGTTATGGTTGCTCACCACACTTCTTTTCCTCTAATTGTGTCAGGAATTAATTTTTTTTTTTACTTTTTTTGAAATAGGTACTTGTATGTTACGATATCACCACTTTAGAATGTAATATAATTGATTTAATTTGAATAAAACCCTAAAATATCTAATATCTAAAAATATTTGGGCTAAAAATTCGGAATCACCAAACCAGCTGTCTTTTCTCATGTTCACACTTTTCTTGTAGCTTCGTTTTGAAAACCTCCAATATATTTTTGTACCATAATATATCATAAGGGCTTAAGTCAAAATTTTGAATTTTTCAGGAGAGCAACAACAAATTTGAAAACATTATGTAAAATCTAATTATTATTTGTAATTTTATTTTCATAAAATAATATAGTAGTAATTCTATTTGAAGCATACATTTATTTCTTCTCTGATCATTCCTGACTCTGTATTGTGGACTTATTTTGACTTGAGCCCTTATAACCGCCCATCAAAGATATAGCCATATCATGACCTCAAAGGCATACTTTTGTGTTAGGTAGTCCATTACATTGGAGGGATGATGTGGCAGTCTTTTCGTCTTGTATCTCACGAAATATAATAAAAATATCCTTTTTAAAGTGTACGATTTCATACAAATAAAACTCACTGTGTAAAAACCATAATAAACCAATTTACATATCTTTACTTCACATTGTGTTTTATAATCATGAAATTCAATAAATTCTAAATATAAAGTACCATAAAATCTATATTTACACGGAACATCTATTATAAACTATTTAGTATAATTATTGCAGTACTTTAACTGCATTAGTAATTAGTACTTTGACTTCTAACATTTGTTAATGACTCTAACCCATATACTACATATAAGCGTGCCGAGAAAGATAATAAAATAAAGAATATTGCCATTCTAATTATAAAATCTCGTAAAACTGTCTATTATATTTTTAAACATCTAACAATAAAACAAACGGTTTTATTTTTAGATATGATGAATATTGCGGCATTTTTCTTTGACATATCTGAAATGATGTATTAAAAAACATCGGTTTTCAAGATAATATTTTCTTCCTTATGTGACCGAACGATAATGACAACGTTCTGCGATCGATTGTGAAACTACGAATAAAATATTCCTATATTTTTTACTGTTTTTTATTAAATTAAATATGTCAGAAGTCAAATTTTATACTTAAGTAAATGAAATGGATTGCAGTAGATGTGCCGAAGATAAACATTTTCAAGGGGAAAAAATTGCATAGAAAATTTGAAGTAAAACTAAAATAAAAAAAAATAACCATTAACAATTACTAACAATTTTTTTTTGTGGAATAACCAAAAGTCCACTGGTTTTTTATAAATTTTCTTATTTTCTTGCACTTTTACTTGCATTTTTTCATATGGTTTTTTGTCTTCTGTTCTTGTGTTGATTGTTACTATTATTTATTTTATTTTGTTTTCCTGTTGTGTTTTTTGGGCTTTGGTGAGTGCATATTGATGTTTCAAATTCTGGTGTATTTATCAGCTGTTTTTATCTAACCTTAGCCAGCTGGAAATCTAGTAACCTTCCCTATGATTCAGTAGTTGCATTTGAGCCTTGGAGGTGGTGGGATGTGTCTTTTTGGGTGCATTATTCATGTTTTGCTTTGCTGTTATTCTTTATCTGCCCTGAGGATGCCTGAATAGGCGAAATATTGGACATGTATTTTCAATTTCCTGTTTTAGTTTAGAGACTTAAGGTTTTTAGTTGAAATTTTTCTACTAATGTATTAATAATTACAAATAACGTAAATAATAATATAAACACACAACACCATAAATGTTTTTGTTATTTATTTGTACGTCTAAACCAATAACGTCTTCATCGATTCGGTTTTCCATACTCGTCCGCTAAACAATAAATTTATATTTTTCTTGAATGATAATAGTTGACCTTGATAATATATGCGGAAGACAATTTATATTTCGAAAAATTATTTTGCTAACAGGTATTATAGATTGAAGTAATGTGTAAATAGTTTCTTTTTTATTAAGTGATGATTCCAAACTGTTTCCAATGATTTCAGACCTCATGAATGAATCTGTGTTGCAGTTAAAAATTTATAAATATTAACTAATTACGGGGAAGAAAACGGTCCGGGTGGAGATCAAAGAATTAATTATTTAAGTAGGTTTATACTATTTATTTGAAAGCTAACGTTTCGACCAACATTGCGGGGCTTTTTCAGGGCTTGTTATGTATAAGTGATTATTTTTTTACCACCACCCGCTCCGTTAAATAAGTGGTTAAGTCGAATTTTCTCCAAAATGAAATTCACGTACTAAGGGAAATGGAATCGTATTTTTTTGAAGTGAATGAGTTATCACATATATTACAACTCCATTGCAAGCCAAAAACCACGAATTGCACTTAATACACTGAACTCTCACTGAACAAAGTTCGACATAACCACTTATTCACCGGGGTTTCTGAATTATATGGTCGACTGATATTATTGAAAATTAACTATTTACAAATATTTTTTACTTCTATGTATATTTCATGTGTTAAATATTTCTATTTTATGTTATACCACATGAGAGTCGAAATAGTTGGAGAAAAAAATTAAATTAGGAATATAGTTGTTAGTTAGTCTGCAAGGCTTTAAAAGGACTCGATGGAATCCTCCGTTGACAGTATGGCCGGATCCTTCCAGATACTCTTCTCCGCCGTTGGGGACTCGGAAGAGGCGACAAAATGGCCACAAATTGGCGGAGGGAAGAACTGGTTCTCGATGTAACGGTTGATCGGGTCCGTTTTCTCACGTCCGGCCAAGATGGATCACCGGCAGCACAAAGCGCCCTCCGCGACCGAGCTCTTGTTTTACCTCGACTTCCCATCCGTCAGGGTCTTCTGTCATCGGCTGACATCCTCCGGGACACCTTTATCTCAGCGGCCGTTCCGGGGGACCTCGTCCGATCGCGACAAAGAGATGAAAGGGATCTTTTATGGCTGTTGCTGAACAGGAGTTCGACATGGACGGTGGAATAGGAGGCACGAGAAATATATAAAAAAGACATCTAGCATAAGGTCCTAATATAACAAATAAAAAACCAAGGGTAAAAAACTATAGAAGTACAAGAATGGCCTCAGGAAGACCCGAAAATTAGATCGAGTCTAGCATACAACGAATAATCACCGATATTAAGGGTATATTTTTGTTCATTCAAACCAACAAAGTTTATTTAACGCACACATTTGGTGAAGTCAATAGTTAATAGTGAGTGCGGAGTAGCCAGGCCAAAATCCGGGTATGACAGATAAATTATTCAATTCAATTATTCAAATATCAGTCACAAATGGACCCTGTTGAATCTGCAGACTCTTCTAGGGATCACTCAGTCTGTATTAAGTGGGCACCCTTAATTTGGGGGAAAACCTGGTTGCTGGTTGGTGGGTTCATCAATCCTAGAACAATGACTCACTCTATTGGTTTCTAAAGATCTTGCAAGTCTCCATTCTTCCTATTTCCTCACGATCTCCAGTGAGGCTCCTCCAATTTTTTGTCCCGATCTTTCTCAAATCTTCTCCATGTCATCTATCCACCGGGACCGGAGTCTACCGCTTTTCCATTTTACTCCTATCACACCATTCAGCATCACTTTAGACAGACTGTAAGGCTCATGGAACAATATTATGTATAACTGATATAAATATATTCCCCAATACATTTAGCATTTTATTCAAGGGGTCCATTTTCTCCGAAATGGAAACTTTTTTATTTAAATCTCTCACAGTTTCACATACTTTTTTTTTGTAAAAAATAGTTCAACTATTTATACTAATCTTCAATTGCACATCACTGAACTTAAAGAATGGTGTCAAACTGGAGGATTAAAACAATGTCCAAGAAATCCCATAAAATCGCCTTTACACTTCGTCATAAACCAATAACTTCCTGTGTCCCTTAGAATATATCCGATAATTAGGACTTATTTAGATACGTTTAAGTTGGAATCCTCTTTCTAGACTGAAACGAATGACCTTTATCGAACGAAAGAATGATTAAACGATTGCATATAAAACGTTTCAGGCTACTTTAACACTTTCTAAACGCTCTAAGCTCCCAATTAATTACAAAAGACTCATATACATGACTATTAGAAGACCTATTTGGACTCATGAATTATACCTTTGGGGCTCCATTAAGGCATTGGATTCCTCTCGATTCCTTACAATCCAAAATCCTCAATGCTGCTGACCTAAACCCTCAAGTTTCGAACCTTGCTTCTTAAGACATTCCATCTCAAAAAAGTTATGTTAGAAGTACTATAGACCAGGGTCGATAATTTTTTAAACAAAAGAAATAATTGTAGGATGAAACCCATTGGAAAAGGAAGAGAATATAACAAAAATGGAAGGAAAAATAATTTACGTGCGATATGAGGTCGGGAAGTGGAAGGGGGGGGGGTTTAAGGGTAAAAAACGGTTTGTCTTGATTTCCGGGAAACTACAAGTCCTATAGAAAAAAGTTAAATGGCAAAGTTGTGGGTAATAAAAAGATCTACAACTTTTGTATTTACACTTTTTTCACACAACCTCAAAATTTATCTGAAAAATTCGATTGAAAATTAGGGTGCTTTTTCGATATTAAGTCAAAATAAGGTGAACAAATACAAATTTTAAATTAAAAAAATACAGTGTGTTTGAGACATAAAAAGTAAGTTCTCACCAAATTTCGTGAACATTTTTTTTTTTGTAAAGGGATGCACCTCCGATATGCCCTAGTTGTAATAAAAATCTTTGTATCAGACATATATTTGAGGAATGCTACTCCTATAAAAAAATACTAAATCAGCTCACAAAGTTGTGAAATTCATTACAAATTGTAAATTAATAACCAATATTTGATCATCCATTGTCTCTGCTGTAGATGCATTTGCTGTTTTTTCCGATTGTTTTATTTCCTTATTATAGATATATTATTTGTTAGTATGTGTGTGTATATGAATATTTTTTTTTCTTTTAAAAGATAAATAAATATAAAAATCAAAAATCTACAGCCGTTGATGACCCCAGGGTTTAACGCTTGTTTCTATTGTTTCTATGACCCTAGGGTTTGTGTTTTATTGTTGTTTCTAAGCAACAACAAACAAACAGTCAGCTCTTTTATTGCTGATTAGCGGCACTATTTTAAATGAGATTTTTTTCTCTTAATTTTAATGAAACCACATTTTGTGATGGGGCACTACTATTCACAGTCTTTTTTTTTATTATTTAGACTACACAGGCAATAAATCTTAATGTTTATTGCCCCTCTTAGACGGGAACAAACCCAAAGAAGGCAGGAGCTGCATAGAGCTTCGACGGCCCCTCCTGAGATAGGGTGACTTACTACCCTTAGCATACGTGGTAGTTAAAAAAGAAATATCACAAATCTTCCATTCCGTTAGTTAGAATTCCTTCCCCTCCCGAGTTCACATATATCCTCTCCCACGTCACGCACAAAAGGCACTAAAGAGAACCATTCCCTCCAAAACTTGAGGTGATTTAATTTTTTTATGTTTTATGGGAAAATATTGGATTCATTAAAAAAATTAATACATGTCCTATGGAGGGTTGTATGTTGTTTGAAAGTACATAGGAGATGTCGAAGTTTCTTTGTAAAAACTTTTATTTGGATATAAACTCAACAGCAAAAAAAAACCGGACACTTCACATTTTTCGTATTAAAAGCTAATTTTCAGCAATGTGTTTGTTTTGTGGGTATTCTAGTTATTACAGAGAATTTAGGGTCTAAGTCCATTGAACTAATCCCTTCAGGATTAGTAAACAATTAGATAAAACTCAGATTTGATTTATTTGTCTTGAAGTTGATTTACCTGTCGGACCTATTCTAAACTGAAAGTAGTTTTTCGCACATTTAAACATCTTTAATTAATTTACCAAGCCTTTTCTGTGATTAATATACATATTTATTTTTTTATTTTGGTCCAGAATAATGGTTCTTTCAAATGTTGACACAGCCCGAGCTGATGCCTTGGCCAGAGAAGGCCGGAGCTTTGGGTAGCGAAGTCTACCATTCACGATGCACTCCGGCGTTTATTCCATTCTTACCATAAATTAAGAAGATTATTGTACATATGTATTTAACAAAATTATAAGAACAAATCTAAGTGTCCGGTTTTTTTTGCTGTTGAGTGTATGTATCTACTTTTTTTTATAGTTTTTGATGAAACAATGCAAAAGATTCTAAAATAATTTATTGTTAAGGTTTATTATTTAAAGGGGATAGCTTTTGTATGCTGAAAGTTCCAAGTTAAGTTTACAATTAAAGATGTACCCTTTGAGATTTCTAGCTCCTCCTATGGCTCAGCTAGACCCCAATAAGGTACACTAAATTGGAAAAAAAATCTAGTGGCAAGATCTCGGACCAACCACCTCCCTACACAAACTTAATCTTAGAAACAGTACCATCTGCTCTACCATCTCTGTCTTTACGATGACCTAGAACCTAAAACCCTTCATCCGTTGTAGAGGTACAGATACTTTTAAATACTAATACAGTATTATCTGATGATGTATGATGGCTGAAACAGGACCTTATGTTTTAGTTTCCAACACATTATCTGAACAGTTTCTGTTTTGCTACATGTCTTCCTGAACCAGAATGCATTATAATTAATTTTTTTTAGATGTTTCATATATTTCTCCAATATTATATGGAATATAGTTTTTTTATTCTTTAACAAACAGATTAAGTAATAGATATATTATTTATTTATTTATTTATTATTTAATTTTCATTTGCACCTGCGCAAATGCGCATTCAGCAAATTTGATCCTAATGTTTTTTCACTTTGCTCTTCTATGATCATATAACTTCGATGATGGGGTAAAAATCAATAGGTGAGTAAGTCTCTTGGCCAATATCTTTTTAACCTTTTTCTATCAAGTCCAGGTAACAGGGAGTAGGAAAGCGGAAGAACGAGTGGGTTTGGGTGATATTGTGTCGATGAGTGGAATATCATGTATTTGTTATGAATATATTAATTTATAGTGGGAATCTTCATGTCTTTTTGTATGGTGTGATTCGAAATATACCATGGTGCATTAACAATTTTTCTGAGAATTTTGAACTGTGTTGTTTGTATCTTGTGTATGTGAACTTTTTTTGCTGAACCCCGAAGTTCTGCTCCATATGTCCAAATAGGTTTTAGTATACTATTATAGATAAGTCGTTTGTTCCGTAAGTCAAGTGAAGATCTGTAGTCCAGTAGATGTGATAGTTGTTTGTACCGTCATATAAATATTTTTTTTTTTTTTAATTTATTTATTGATATTTACAACTGTATAATAAAAAAAATACATCCAGTAAATAGGCTATGTGATACAAAATGACATGAGTAATGGCAAGTTGAGAAACTACCCACTGGTAGTACTCAAATCACTAGTTCAACTAAGAAGGTCACGTGGCCATCTTCTTTTCAGACGCCTCGGGGGATTATCGGGAATCGAAGAGGAAGCTAGGTTTGAAACTAGAGGGTTTGAGTGGGAATGAAGTTTGTTATGAAAGGAAAGATACCGGGTTCGGGCCAAATCAGCAACAAATGGGACATTAAGGTCGTTATGGATGGCGGTATTTTTAACAAAATAAGGAGCGTTGAGGATTTTACGAAGGATTTTGGACTGTAGGGATTGGATACGAGAGGAATTCGATGGCTTAGTGGAGCCCCAAAGCTCTACTCCGTAAGTCCAAATAGGTCTTATGATGGTCATGTAGATGAGTCTTTTGTAGTTAATCGGGAGGTTAGAGCGTTTGTCTAGTAAGTGTTAAAGTAGCCTGAAACGTCGAGCAGTTTCTTGTCTTTTCAGTCTAGTATGAGGATTCCAGGTTAATCGTTTGTCGAGGTGCAACCCTAAGTATCGGATCATATAAATATAAATCAAATAAAAAATTTTCTCGTCTATATTATAATTTAAAAATCATTTCTGAAGTCTACTAATTTAAAAGACCAAGAAAAATCAGGTAGTCCAAGTCGATCGAAATTAGTTAGTCTTTATCGAAAACTTTGAAGACCTAATCGTTTTATTATTAAGCAATTAACACAATCAATGACGTTCAATCTAAATCTTGTAGTAACGACATATGCAAATATCATTGAAATGTTTCTTGCCAGCAATTTTATAAAAAAAATTAAGCATTATCTTTTTCAATGACCATCACATTGATTTTTCAGTGCAATGTTAATAGCAGTATTATGTTATCTTGGTTACTACCGGGAAACAAAACCCGAACGTCTAAACCCCATGTACGGTCATGGGTACATCATGGGTACAGTACATGGTGGAACCTATACTGCTTCTAGGAAAATGGTTGTGCACGTAGGTGTATTTTCTCGAAATCTCCATTCACCACCAGAGTTTTCCCCTGGATCCACTTGATACTGGATGGGCGATTCCCAGGAGTATGTCTGGATATCAGGAGTCTGCAGATCTCGGGTGAGTAACCAATATAGGTAAACATATCCTTCGAAATGGATTCAGAGGTTCTACTGGTACAGATGATTACTTCAGTAGAATAGGGTTTATAATGGAAGCTTAACACTGCAAAGTATTGTAATTGTAAGGAAATGAAGAGCGGATAAAATGCAATTTAATAACTTATTGTAACTAGAGTAGGGTTTAGTTGCATTATCCCAAAGTTCTGAACTTAATTTCTTTTTGTATATGTTCTATTGATGTCTCAATTGTTGAAACGCTGGCTTGTTGATTTCCAGTATTTTAGAGACTTAAGGCTTTGTTTTGTGGAATTTTCCTATAGTATGGAATTTATTAATACACATCCATTTATACTAACTAAATTATTCCAGAATATTGTTCTGGAAGTGTTTCATTTTTCACTCTTTGTTATCATTAAAAATGATAAAGAAGCTGGATGATGAATAATCAGGATACTTTGAGAATGACCTTGTGTTGGCTGAATCGATTTTTCTCGGACCCTACTATGAAGATAAAAATCGATTTTTGCTGCCTATCGACTTTTAGAGAAGACAGGCTGTACAGGATACCCCTAATTTACCTGCTCCTATCGAAACAGCACCTCCTGCTCTGTCGCATTTTGTCTTTAATATCGGAGCGTCATCTTGCCCCTCCCCCCCGATCTATATATCGGCAAAAATTTATTAAAACTTTTTCTTAGGGCCCCTCACCCTCGAAGGGGGGCCTTTTTAGAATAATGTATGCGAGGGTCGGGACCAGGAGGAATTTTAACTATCTCTCGGCTCACTGTTTATCCCCGGCTTATTATTATTTTTTATTTAATAATACAGTATATTTAGTGATTAGAAACATACATTTTAATTAACGAAATTCACATTTTATTGATTTAAAACTGAATTTTTAAGGCCCTACCTTGTCTTAGAGAGTTATAATTTCTCAATATTGTCAGTATTACATCGCCTTAAATGAATGACATGGTGATTTAGAATAGAATAGAATAGAAAAGTAACTTTATTCTGGGACTAAGTCCCTTCAGAATAACAGATATGAACAGGAAAAAAAGCATAATAATTATCTAGCCAGAAGGCTAAATGTTACAAATCATAAAGCGTGTAAAAAATGACAGAAAACAATTTAAAAAGAAATATATAAACAAATATAATAGTAAGTAAATAAACACTAAAGATCTTGACAAGACATTAAGCAATTAAAGAGAATAGATAAATCCATAGCTTTTGTTAAATGCATGAGCTAGCATGCGATAATTTATTTACATGATGTACAGCTTCTCAAAAAGCAAAATTAAAAGAACTAAATAACACAATGAGTTATTCTATACATTACATTCTAAGCAAATGACTAACCTGCTTAAAGACCATCCTTTTGGGAAACTAGGAGGTGTTGAAAAAGCAAGGATTTGAATAATGAAAGAGAGGGAGTATGACGGATATTAGGAGGGATTGAGTTCCACATTGTGGTGGAGCGGGCGAGAAAGGAACGTTCGAATGCTTTAGTTCTGTGTGAAAGTATATAGAGATCGGAATGGCGGGATCTTGTTTGATGGTGTTGAACTGAGGATTTTAATTGGAGGAAACTGTAGATATATGAGGGGTGTTGAGAGTAAATGGATTGGTATAAGAATGAACAGAGGAAATATTGTCTTGAATAGGGAAGAGCAACTTTAACTCATCATAAAGGTGGGAGACGCGCGATCGCTTCGGAATTCCAAGCACAAATCTTAGACAGCTGTTCATTATTCTCTTTACCCTGTCTTCAAGCATTTTAGAGAGGCCTCCATATACCACGCAACAATAGTCAAAGTGGGGGAAGATGAAAGAAGATACGAGAAGCTTACGGGAAGATTGTGTAAGGAAATGACGAGAACGATGGAACAACTTCAGGGAACTAATTGACCACCGGGATATCTGGGCGATGTGGGATTTCCAAGAAAGGTTTTAGTCGATGGTGATGCCTAGGTTTTTCACAGAGGAGGTGAACGTGATAGGATGATCGTTTAGGATTAATGTTGGGAGGGTGTGGATGGATATAAGTAGGGAATTGGAACCTAAAACAATGGCCTGAGTTTTCATTGCGTTCAATTCCAGTTTGTTCAACTTTGTTCAGGCACAGATCCTATCTAGGTCTTCCTGAATACTAGCGAACGCAATAAATACCTCGGAAGGAGGAAAGGACAGATATATTTGGAAGTCGTCAGCATATAGATGGTGGGAACAGCGGTGAACAGATTTAGGACGATCATTGATATAGCAGTTGAGCTGAAGAGGAGTTACTTGAGCCCTGTGTCACGCCAATATTTATGTGTGAATAGTGAAAACAAAAGTTTATTAGATCTTTCGAACCTAAAATAGAACATGAAAAATAGTTTTACATACAGCACTTATCCCAATAACGTCAATTTTTTAGATATGTTTTTGTGTCATTAAGGCGTATATCTAAACTGCGCAAAAATAAATATGGATGCCACTAATTCTGTGGTATTTACTTTGTCTAGCATTTTAACATATTTTTTTCATTTTCTTTATAAGATTTTACTTATATACTGGACTCAATCGTCTTGATTTATATAATAGGATAGAGAAGAAAAAATCATATTCCAGTCAATACTTTATTTTTTACCATACCAATATTTTTATTTATTTTACCATATTACAATACAATATTGTATTCATGACCGTGGAAGAAAGACAATTTCCAAGATTTTATAGTTTGTTGACTTTAAAAGAATGTTTTGACCTTAAGTAATGATTTGGTATTATGATTTTAATGATGTTGTATGAGGAATGAATATTACTGAAATTGAGAATGACAATGAAATGTCGAAACGTTTTTTAATTATTTGTAAGGTTTAAAAAACAAATATAGACTGGATTTTTTTTTATTATAAAAAGCATTAATATTTATTATACTACATTAAATATAGTAAATTGTAAAAATGTCTATAATAATATAGATGGTAGGTAAAGTATGTACTACAAAATTAGCAAGATCCCTATTTATTTTTGTATATCAATATATAATATATAATTAATAAAGTTATAATTATATCAATAAAATTATTATTTCGTCACATTGTCTACGTTAAAAATTGTCGTTTAATAAGGACAGTATGCTCTTTTGTTATATTTGTGCCACCCTCTATTTATAATCATCATCATAGTCGTTCCTCTCTACCGCTTTCCAGTGTGAGGTTTTTATTTATAATACCAATGTTATGTTGATAGATCCAGTGTGATTTAGCGTTATATGAATAATGGTTATAAATGGTTAACTTAAGGTTAATAAACATAAAAAATGGAGGATATAATAAATTTAATGAAAAATCCTTTACTCATTGCACGCTATCAGCTAAAGACCATTCAAAGACGCACGTATGTGATATTTCTATTACAACGAGTTCCAATGCCGAAGTTCCCAGGTTCAAATCCAGCTGTGAAAAATAAATTATTTAATCTCTTAATATCCTTGGATAAATTCGAAGGTAACTCGGCACCCTCTTGGAGTTCACTCAGGCTCTATAAATTGGGTGCAAAATCAACGTTTGTGCAGAGAGGTGATTTGTATGAGATCTCGTTTCACCGCAAGATTTTTCCTCCAATAAGGCTCATAGAGGATGAGCTCTATACGTGCACATTAACAGATTAAATAATTTATCATTCACAGTTGGATTTAAACCCGGAACCTTAAATCTGTTGTCTAATCGAACAATAAAAATGCGACAATTGAGAAATAGAATGTATTTATAATGGAAGATTTTTGTTCAATGAATACTTTTTATTGTACTAATATTTAACTTCTTTTAGTACAGCATTATATAATGAGTGAGTTACTATCCCAGTGAGGCTGATACTTATTCACAAGTTCATACATTCATTGAGTAACTAAATCTTTACGGTCAATGCCAATGATTCGAAGACAGTAATAATATCATACAAATGATATTTTCTTCAATGAATTTACTCGAAATTATTTTCTTTTCGAGAAGGAAAAATGGTACGGGTGGAGGTCAAGAAAATTATCTTATATAAGGAGAACTGTCTATTGGTAGGCCAACGTTTCGACCCACTTTGCAAGTCTTCTTCAGGGGTTAGTATGATCGGCGGAGGTTGGCACTAACAACAATATGTTTTCTTTTTGGTAGTAGGAATTGATGAATAGAGATGTTATTTTTATGGTTAAGAGTTGGTTTTTCACCGCAACGAGAGAACATACACCGATCTTATGGATCCTTTATATTTCAATACAAATGTTATGCTACATAATTTATATAAAAACTCCCTGGCCTACTTATAAAATAATATTCCAGTCTGTAAATTCAACAAATGTTCAATTACAACAATTTCAATTTAAAAAAAATTAAATCCGCCGAGGCAAAATCGAACATGATTAGATCAACCACTACAGTCTTGGTTTGTTGTTTACTGGAATTTGAGAGACGTGAGGCTTTGTTTGGAAATTGATATTCTAAGTACCCATAAAGAGCAGTGAGGTCAGTAACATGCTCCCTTACGTCGCTCCATATCCTGTGATGTTCTACGACCAGTGAATATTCCCTTCCTGGACGAATGGGGGAGATCGGACGAGGGGACTCGCTGCCAATCCGAGGAAGAAGATCCATTACCAAAGACTGTCGAGGATTTTTTGCTCCTCCAGTCCGAGACAGTTTCTTCAGATCCTCTTTCTTCCCTTCTCCCCTCAGGGAAGATCACTCAACGCAATGCACTCTCCCTGGATCAGTTGTTGACGGAACTGCGCATGGGACAGTCACTTTTTATTTCGGTGTTGATCAATTGATATACGAATAACAGGCAATAAATCATAAATAATTTTTAAGACGTAGCTGCGGCATCTCAAAGCTCCAACACAAACATAATAGTGTTATAAGAGAAACTATAGGCCAGGAGAAAAATATATTATACAAAATTGAGCGACCATAGATGGCCAAAGAAACTCTTTCTACATACACCAAATTATTGAAGAAAGAGAGGAAGACATGGATGGAGGATGTAAGGGAAGGACGGGCAGCAAGAGGACTCCGAGAGGAAGAAGAAGAATGGGAAGATAGGAAGGATTGGGGTATCAGGATACATAATTCGTAAAAAAACCGAAGAAAAACAAAACAACGACCAATTAATTAAATATTATTACTCTTATATGAATCGTAATGAAAATTAATGAATTATATTAAATGGACTAAAGTTGAATAAAACAATTCACACACAGGCTGAAATACATCACAAGCATGTTGCGCATGTCGGCGACGTGAACCCATAAGTGGTCATTTCCCCTACAAAAAATCGCTCAACGGAAAAGAAGTTTTCACTTCAAAAGATCAGACTAAAAAGATAAACGCGAGACACCCGGGTTCGAATCCCGGCCAGCACAAATCTTTTATCTTCATAATAAAAATATTTAAAAAGATAAAGGTTAACAAGATAGAAGTTCGATAATATAAAAACATAATAACATAGGTATAACTGATGTATGAGGCGGTATAATAAAAACAAAGACATTTAATCGTTTACTTTTCCACACCTTTCGCTAGTTAAGTCAAGCAATTTTATTTAACATGACACTTAGCCGCCTTATTTATTATATTATGTTATTGATTATCTTCTGATTCTGAACTTGAATTTTAAGGAGCTGAATAGGATTTTTTGACTTAACTAGCGAAAAATGAGAAAAATCAATTTTTGAAATTTCGAGTTATCCGCTTTTGACAATGAAAGGCTCATTCATGCTCATCGATTCAATTATCGTTAGTTTCATTTTCTTAAGCTATTTTAATAACCTGTACAAGTAGCTGTTGGTTGGTCCGAATCATCCCCTTCAAATCCCGCTGCGGGCAAGACTTTTTTTTGTCTGTTTGCAGCCGGATATGGATCATATAGGACCCTCCTTGGGCTCACCCAGCCTGAATAAAATATTATAAAAATAGGGTACCCAAAATGAGGGGGAAAAATCTGGCGGTTGAGCGAAGCCTAGGACATCTGCTTGCAGAACCGATGTCCATGAAATAGTACAGTCTCTACCATGTACTGAACTCCAAACCCGTTCATGGGTAGTAGTGGTACAGGTTTTTTTTTTTCATAATATCTGTTTTATATCGTTTTTTTAAATTATGAAAATTTTCCAGACCCAATTAAAAAATTTGAAATGAGTCCGTTGAAATGAAGATATCAGCGCCCTTCAAGACAGACCGAGGTTATGACAAACCGCGGAGTGATAAGGGCTGCAACACTAATTGCGCAGGAGAGACGACGGATTGGGCGAGGAGTGGGCGATATAAGGGACCTCCTTCTAATTAAACATTTCTATCTCCTTCCTCCCGACCTCCTTGTCTTCATAAATTCCCACCCTCCGCTGCTCGTCCTCTTCCTGATTAATAAGGTGGATTTCAGAGATCTTGTCCTCTTATAATTTAGAAGCTTTATAAAAATTTTCTGCCTAATAAACTGGTTAAGAAAATTTAAAAATATCAACTAAATTACGTAAAAATTGAACGGTACAAGATAAACAGTTAACAGATCGTTTACCGTAGGCCCAATCAAAAATTCTTACTAGTTAGTGAGAGAGAAAACCAAAAAATAAATATATATTTTTTTTAATATTTAGTACTCACTGCGATGTTGTGCAGCCAGGAGTAGACTTGAAAAGCTAAGCTATACTCTTCCAGACATACTCCCAGCCGTTTGAAATCATATTCACACCATCCATTCATCTTCTTCTTCCTCTTCTTCTTGTCCAATAATCTTTTCTTGTTAAGATCATCTTTTTAGGCAGTAGGTCAGCCAGCATCCTAGAGCGTGCCCCAACCAATCAATACGAGCTAGCGCGACCACTAAGACAGCACGTACTCCAAGAGTGGCCGGCCTTATGGGACAATAGCCCTCCAAATAAATTGAAGCAAATTAAAACTGATGTCAAACCATGGACTAGCTCCTGTCGCACAGTGGAACGAGCGTTAGGGAGGCCTGGACATTCATTAATATCTCCGCTTCTGGTTCTCCTAGAATAAGGCTATTGCTACGGTTTTAAAGCTTTTTGAATAGAATATTTAATTTTATGATAAACAGGATAAAACATTTTAGGGGAAACGTGTAAAAATTCTAGATTTGATATTTCGATGTTAGATAATTTATTATCTAACATTGTACCTATATACTACTAGAATGGGTACAATACAGTATTCTATGGAAAGACAGATACATAGGTATTAAATAAAGTTATACAAAGGAAAAAGTAACAAACCAAATAATTTAATTATTAAACAAAATGAATATAATAATTGATAATTACTTATGTTAGTTAATTATGCTATGTCAATTATGCTAGGTATAATTGATGTATCAAAATTATAATAAATGTAGGTGCCTATATAAAATTATTTTATTTAAATAACGAAATAAAAATTTAAAAAATAAATAAATACAAATTTAAAAACTTGACGATTTGTTGTAGGGACTATTGCACCTATGTGCACCATTACACATATGTCGTCCAAATACCACACACAAACTAAGTTTCATTGTTAATACTATTATGTTAGATAAGGATTCGGATAAATGAATGTAAACAAATATTGGCAAACAAAAGAAAACTTGCGAAAAGTAGACGCCAATATCAACAGAAATTATTTTAAATTATTTCTCAAGGCCCGGAAAAGAAAAAAAAGAAAGAAAAAAATCATTTTCTCGGAAAATAGCACCTAGTAGCAGAATCCGACTAATGGAAAAAAAACTTCAAACATTCTAGTTATTTACTGGGAAGGTAGTTTTTTGGGCGATTTTGAGCGATTTTCGCAATTGATTATTTTAGTTTTTCCCCCAATTTTCACCGAAAATTCCCAGACGTTTGAAATAATCCCAAGTTTTATTTGCCTAAAATATCTTATTATGGATGAGTTTTTTTCCAGTAGGTGCTTGATTAATTTAATGCATTACCTCAAACAGTGGATTGCTTTAAAAATTTGAGTTTTTAGAAAAATTTATATTTCAATTCAGAATTTTTCATATAAGATTTAATTTCACAATTAATTTATCTATGGATTTTGTTGAGAAGAAGTATAAAGTATAATTTAAGATCAAAATGAAGGACAAATTTAGTTATTTGAGAATTGGTCCAATGTCCAACAAATGCGTTGATTCGTTCCACTGTGTGTCGTAGCCCCCGAAGAGAAGAAGTGGTCCTTACACGACTTACTGCCACTCAACGTTTTTCTTTCGTTCAATTCCAGCTTAGTGCACGAAATCGACTGTTTTTTCTTTTAAAATGGCAATTTTTAATGTAATATGTTTCTTAAGACAAACTAGGTGCGCTGAGCTCTTTTCATGACGTTCTAAGGTTATAGACAAATGCTGCCAATCGTTATAACCTATCTTACCATTAAAAGGAGTGACATCGGCATCAAGAAGTTTACAATAAAAACAATAAATCAAATCAGTTGATTTCGAATAAATCAGCCAGGTTCTTGAAACTGTTTGATTATTTAACACTGTTTTAGTAAAATAAGAATTCGAAAAAGATCTTTTATATCTATTTGAAGGATAGGAATTCTCTTTTACCTGTACTGGACCGCGCTCTATTAAAAATATCCTTTGTTTATCGGATAACACTTGTGGCCATAACTCGATATCATTGATTACATCTTCTCGAAGTGTATTCGGCGCAAAGAGGTTGGTCGACTACCGACGACGACGACGGCAGCGGCGATGGAGGTGGCAGAGCAGACACGAGTTCTTCTAAAGGGTTGTCTTGCGTCTCTAGAAGTTCTCTCGAAGACAAATCTTGTTCAAAAATTATTATACTACAGAGGTGTTGATGACCAATCGGTTTTACGGCTCAAATTTGGAACAACCACCAACCAACCGGTTGGGCGTACGGTGAATGGTAGCTCAGTGGTTGAGATCTGAGTTGCCGTGCCAAAATTCTCTTACCCAGCCTCTATAAAGTAGGTACCCTTAATTGGGGGGAAATCTACCGCTTGGACGTGAACTCGGACAAATCCCCTCCCTGCTCAACCGTTGTCAGAGAAACCATACGGTAACTACCACTTGATTCCAATGATCTGGTTGTTGCGGTATAGGTTTTTATTAAGCACAGATAATAAGTCATTATTATTTAAACCCTCTTTACGACCTGTATTTAACTTATGCATGCCCAATATTTAGTTATATGTCTAAAACTTATTAAAAATATTCCAAAACAAATGCCTTAGAATTGCTGGAAATTATGAACATTACACTAAAGTTAAAATTTTGCATACAAATTTAAATATGCCTTATATTAATGTATTTATCAAAAAAAACTATGTAAACAATTTTTTTTAAGTGTAAAAACATTAAAAACCCACCTATAAAAAATATTGGGACCTATACAAAAAAATAGTACAAAGCGGTATGTATATAAAAGAACAACAAATTTATTATTGTAGGATACCAATGTCTTTTATTTCATTGTTATAGTTTATATATATGTATATAAGTTACTAAGAATTGAATAGTTACAATTTTTATTATGATTTTATTTTATGTCTATTTTATTATTATTATTTTTTTTTTCTCTGTTGGCAGTTTTTTTATACATCTTTTCTTCCATTTTAAATTATGATTCCGCACAGATACATTTAAATTTGTACAATCGTTTTTAATTTGAGGCTGGTCTATTTGGTACATCTTTTTTTTTTGTATTTATTTATTTCTAATATAATTTGTTACAGTTCACAAAAGTAATATGCTGTACCAAACAGACCCGTCTAAAACTCGAAAACTTAATAGACAAATTTAAATGTATCTATAAAGAATCACATTTACAATGAAAGAAAAAAAATTATACAAAAAAACTTTCAGCAGTGAGAAAAAAAAATTACAATCAAAATAAACGAAAATTGTATTTATATATTTTTAGTAACTTATATACATCCACATGAACAATAACAATAATATAAGATAATTTGGTATCCTACAATAATACCGCTTTGTACTATTTTTTGTGCAGTTCCCTATAATTTTTATAAGTGGGTTTTTATTGTGTTTACAATTTTTTGCATAATTTATTGATAAATTCAATTTGGTGCATCATGTAGTTTTGTGAATTGTAGCAAATTATACAAGAAATAAATAAAATTAAATTAAAAAAAAAGCTGTATAGGTTTTTCTAAATATGTTTGTTATTAGTTATTAAATACTAATACGTGAAATGAATTAATTTTCTTTTTACAAATATTCTACTAGTAAAAAGTATATTGTGATATAGCAAATAACTACAATATTTCATTTTCACAAAATATTGATTCTTTTTCTAAACTACACCTCCTCATCACCATCACTCAATCATGTAAGCCTTATAAGTCATTAATTTCCAAAAGAATAATGAACTATTATGATCTTAAATATTTGCTGTAAATTCATATATTTTTATGTATGCACTTTCTCATTTAAAAGAAAGAACTAGGGAAGCGTCTAAGAAAATATAATTAAACCCTTCAAAGGAAGCAGTAGATGTAACGAGGGCAGATGCTCCAGAGAATTAAGCGGTTGACACAGTTTGGTCTTTTCCTTAATGCGGATATTAAGAGGCGAGGCTCGGTCCTTACCGTCCGTGTCGGCGGCGAACCTCAGGCCCTTAAAGCCCTCGTAAAACCTCCCCCATCGCCGCAAGACAAACAAGTGACACTTCATTCCGCCCTTTACGATCTCCTTCGGTCTCTGCAATAAACTCCTTCTTTACGTCGATGTAAAGCGCTTACAATGTTGTAAAGATACTCTCTCCTGTCTTCGCTTATGCCTCTTTCATCGGATTAAGTGCCGTGAAATTGGCGCCTCAAATATTTTCTACAGAGTCGGGAATGAAACGAGTGGCGAGGGGTTTGTTATAGATATTGTGAATATTTTATGTTTCCATGTGTACTGAAGGTTCTTATATGATGGAATATAACCTCTATCTTTGCTATTGAATATTTTAAAAAACAATGTACTACTACTACTACCGGCGAAGCTTATGAACACAATCCCTAAGAACCCTGAAGGTTGATAATTTCAGCTATTCAGTTATTCTACCTTATATCCATCGACCTTTTCGATGTTCTAGGACTCTAATTCCTAAAAGGGAATACTGTATTAACGATGAGAGGAATGGATGGGGACTGATTATTACCTCTTGAGCAATTACAACAATGGGATAATTCATCTCTATTATTCTTAAGATATATTTGGTTAGGGTTCATTACATGGTAGAGACCGTATTGTTATGAAGAAAATGTATACACAAGGAAATCATGCTGAATCACTTTCAGCGAGTTTTTTTTTCTAAATTAGAGTTTTATACTCCAGATCATACCGCGAAGATTGACAGTTATTAATAGATTATATGATGATATTCACTTATGAATTTTAAAAGTTGCTGTAATAAAGCCTTCTGACAAAAAGATACAAGAAGAAAAGCTTACCTGTCTCTAATTAGTCTAGTAGTGTGCAATGGTGCAGAATCCTGGACGCTAATTGTCTGTGACAGTCAGAGTGTCACAGACACTTTGCTCAAAGCGTATTTTTGCCCCAGTGTTCTATCATGGAAACTGGTGAATCAGGAAGAATAGTGAGCTTGATAACATCTTAGAACATTAGGATGTAGTTAGGTATTTATACTCAAGACGATTAAGTTGGCTTGGGCATATTGAAAAGTTGCCAGAGGGTCATATGACTAGGAGGAGTCATGAAGTATGATTTTCTCCTGAAAAAAGGAAGAGGACGTCCCAGAAGAAGCTGAATGAAGGATGTAGAACAGGATCTCAACACACTCGGAGTGACCGCATGGAGGACGAAGGCGATGGATTGGGAAGGCTGGAGGCGGATTGAGAGAGGATTCAATTTCGGGACCTTGGAATAAAATTAAAAAAAACAAAGACGGATATTTCACTCAGAGAATTAACCTTGATAATAAGAATGATAAATCACAATTAAGTAATGATCGATATATTAGAATGCAAATGGAAAAAACCACAAGCAGAGCCTTATGTTTCAAATCTGGTGTAAAATACAAACAATTATCAGTCGACGTTTCTCCTATTCAGGCATTATAGAGACACAATAAAAAGTAAGTTCAATCACATCTCAAAACAGAAGTGCAATACATCCCAACGAATAATCGCTCAAAAAGGATCATAATCTGAGACCGCGTTTAAAAAAGTGCGTTTTTTCAGTTTTGGGTTGAACGTCTTGGGATGGAGGTGCGGTCTCAGATTATGAGCCTTTTTGAGCGATTATTCGTTGGGATGTATTGCACTTCTGTTTTGAGATGTGATTGAACTTACTTTTTATTGTGTCTCTATAATGCCTGAATAGGAGAAACGTCGACTGATAATTGTTTGTATTTTACACCAGATTTGAAACATAAGGCTCTGCTTGTGTTTTTTTCCATTTGCATTCTAATAAAATTTAATGTTTCGTTTTGAGTTTTGGCTCTATTTTATTAATGATCGATATATTTTAAATTATGTTTAAAGATATATCTACCTGGAGTAAAAGGTAGGTTATATAGTGCCTAGGTTTTTATACTGAAATTTGATTAAAGGAAGGGTGTGGAGAATTGATCGAGGATAAGATATTCAGGGGTCTTTCCTCGACGGCATAAGCTGACAAAATTCTGTCATCGCGAGATGTCCATGAGAAATATTACTTTCGGAAAATGATTGCCTGCTGGGATCTGGTGAGTACACCCATTGTTATCAACAGGTTCCAAGGTCTTAGTTTTGCTACGTAAAATAAAAAATCAGTTATAGGTAGCACATGACTGCCTTTTATTGCTACCAATTACTAAGAAACATCTTATCAAACGTTTGTACACATAAAAAAAAAAACCTGTCCCACTATAACCGATGAAGGGTCAGTACACGGTGCATGATAACGGTTGAGAAGGGAGTTACTTTGTCCAAGATCACAGTCAATCACCAGGTTTTATTTATCATTTATGAATAACGTACTGAACCCCAGACCCTTCACGAGTTGTACTGGTACAAGTTAAAAGCTACATATGATCAACCATTGATGTTTAAGTTCTTCATTCACGCTAACACACTCCAGCGAGGGAACCTACTTGATAACACTAGAAGAAGTGCTATCAGCGAAACGACCGCACATACACACTAGTTCTTGAGTGCTTGCCGTCAAGTACCTCCGGAGTTGAGTACACTTACCCCGAAGCACCCTGGGACTTGTTGAAGTTGGACAAACTAAGTTGCGGAGCGATCCGAAGGGACTCCTCCAAATGACCTCCCTTGGAAGAGTTGCGAGTTGCCTTCCCTTCCCTTCTGTCGGTATTAATCATGGAGGGAGTTTGTTCCACTAGTTAAAGCATAATTATCCGAGTAGTACACAAACTGGGGGCAGCGCTAGTGTAATCAGGATTTGAGTAGATCCATTAGAGGGCGATATAGTAAACTTGAGTTATTTGTAATAGAATTAATCAACGTCTTAGCGGTTGAGATAAATTCCCTTGCGCCCCCAAACCGGGATCCGCATAGTTCCCCTTTATCTGCCCTTCCAGAATTAGGACCGATCCGTCTCTTCTCTCTTCTTCGATAAGGGATGTTTATTATCCCCTCAATAACAATTAATAATTATTTATTACTAATCATGTCAACAGCCCCGGTGAATAAGTAGTTACGTAGAATTTACCCAAATGAGCTTCCTGTACACAGGGAAGCTGAATCTTGATAACGATTGAAGAGAAGAGACTTAAGAAAAAAAATGCTACTAAGAAATTGTAAAAAAAAAATCAAATAAATAATAATAACAGAATGACAATTAATTTAATTTAATGTTTTTTTTGGTCGAACAAACTTAGCAAGCCACCAGTCTTGGGAAACGTCATATATACTTATCAGTGTTGGTCACGGAGTCATTCTTGGGAACTTTGTAACAGTGCCTATTGCCTTTAAGTTTCCATTGTTGACAACAATCAGGCTGCAGATATATAAGTGCATTTTATTTATAAAAGTAGCCTTACCCTTCCTGCACAATTGTTGTCCAAGAAACATTATTGTCTGTAATCTAATATTTACAGAGGCTTTTTAGGGTCTAATATTCTTAGTTGGTCTTAGATCTGCTTATATTATTAATTTACGTAGTTCATTTGTAACGAAAAAGAAATGTTTAATAAAATAAACTAGGACACACTTAACTGGTTTTGTAAATGAGTTCCATGAAAAAAATAAATACAAGAATCTCTTCCTACTGACCTCCCATTATTGTTTAGAAAATCAGAGGCTAACGGATGTGGTAACTGAGGCTTCTAGCCAAGGATAGCCAATGACGTCAAACAGAAAGGATTTCCCCGGGTTTCTAGTCAAATATTTTGAATATAAAGGATATTATATCCTCACATGAGAGGACAATGTTCTATGTTTAAAACTGTTTATGAACAAGTTTTCAGGATTTTCACTAAAGTTACATTAAGGCACTCAAAAATTACATTTGTACACGAATTTCCCGTGTAGCCCTTTCGTTTAATAGTATGTGAGAGAATTATTGCTTTAGTGCTGACATTTTATTGCCAGCAGAGGTAAAGGACACCATACTACACTTTTGTAATTTTTGTGTTTAGAGCCAGTTTTGATTTACTTTGAACTATTAAAATTTGTCTCAGCCAGCTTCTAGAAAAATAGAGGGGGGGGATCCGGCGGTTCAGCGTGAACTTATTACCTTCCTGCAAAATCCGTTATCCCTAAAAATTATAATAGCCAAGACCTTTTATGGGTTGTACTGGTAAAGGCTTCCTTTTGTTTTATAAATATACTTATCGATTTCCAGCGTTCCAAGAACGGACCGTTAAATCTTTAAAGTTTAAATCGGCCCTTCGCCCCTTTGGAAGTGATTTATCCAAAGAGTTGGGGCCGGAGGACTATTTAATAACAATATCCTGCTGACTTATGGATCGGGCACATGTAAGGAACGACCTCAGAAGGGTTGGGCAAAAATGGCCGCCCCAGCTGCGGCGAATGGCCGAGGACATTGTTAACGCTAATTATGATTTTTGCCCCCTGACCCTGCGGTCACCGCCGGCTCCGGGCAGGTCCGGTCAGGTCAGGTTCAGCTCCAGCTCCAGGGGTATATTTCCTAATTAGATCTGGATTAACCTCTTCCTATTGGAAAGGGTGTGGTTGGGAGCGGCTGCTGCAAGTTATGGGGTCTTTAGTTGCATGTCTCTAACTATCTTCAAGATCGATATAATGGAATTGGAAACACTCAAAAAAAAAAATTCTATGACGAAAACGTGGACTAAAGAACAAAAGAGAAAGAATTGGAAAAATTGAGCCTCTCATAGAAGGAATTAAATTTAGAAGAAGGGTTTCAGGATGAATACTGGCTACAGAAGGTTGGACGAAGCAGGACAGAAGATCAAAGGGAACATTCCAGTGAACACAGACTGGCTGAATAATGGAGACAGAGAAAACTCCAGTAGAAGAATAGAAATAATCCAAAATTTAGCCCAAATAACGTACATATCGTTTCGAAGGCCGTTATCGATTTTGATAGCTGAACAAAGGATGATCGATAACCTAAAGTATATTGTTTATGAAATGGATTTGTACCCCAAAAACCAATTTGTGACGACAATGCTTCCTATCGTTGATGTTATCAGCTCTAAAAGGTTATGATAATATATAGAGGAAGAGAGGTAGAGGTATATGTTAGTGTGGCTAAACTATATTGTTTAAAGGTTATAGTTAAAAGGGTACGTTAGTTGATAAGTTATAATGTTAGTCCATTAATAGTTAATCTAATTAGTTCGTATCAGAAAGCCTGTTTGTGTATCAATATTACATCGCTCCAAAGTTAATTCTTTCTAACAAGTTAATTTCACAGTTAAGCAACAACACGAAGCTTTCCGTAGGGAGTAGCTAACTCGTTTTGTGAAGCAGATACGGGTACTATTAATTGAGAACAAAACCTGGCGTTTGAGAGTGATTTCGGACAAATAAACATATGTCTTAGAAACATTACTATATACTGAAATCTTATGGAGGGTTTTTTTTACGGTCCTCTGATATGTGTATTTATTTTATTATTTACAATCATTTGTAGCAGAAGTCCATCTTTACCAGATTCAGACATTCCTCTATAAATATTAAGGAAGATAAGCCATGGAAGATGTTGGAGGCAATATGTCGCCTGTAGGGAGTGATAAATGTCGAGAGTCCAATATGAAGGGGCCGATTTGTCCTGTCTCCACTGGCTCTAGATGTCGCTTTCCCTCCCATCTCCCCCTCTTATTCTTTTAACCTATAAAATCCCTCATGAGGGGGAAAAGAGGGAAAAAGGGAAAATATAATATTTATCTGACTTTACTCAACTAATTACCTAATAATATGTTCGTTAGATAATTGTAATGTAAATGACTAATCATAAATTTGAGTATTTTAGAAAAAAGAAGAGCACGAGGACCAAAGAAGTAAAGAAATATTTGGAAAAGCTTAAGATAATATAGTCTCACGTGCTAGGAGGAAGTGAATTTCAAAGCATCATTTCGATAAAGAATAACTTAGGCTGAACAAGAAACTAAAAGACTTGACTGGACTATCAAATAGATGATTTTTGAAATTTGGAGTGTCCACTCTTGATCTTGAAGACATCATATGACCTCAATTCATACCGTCCCGAAAACAACTAGTGATCCCTATCACTAGTATAGAACCCCTGGTAGCTCAGTGGTGTTGAGCACTGCACTCGAGATGCAGGCGACCCGGGTTCGAATCCCGGCCAGGACAAATCTTTTCTCTTCAAAATAAAAATATTTAAATATAATCACTATCAAAAGAACAACAATTAAAAATAAATTATAATTATAAAGTTGACGTAATTCAACAAGGTCCCAATTAAAGTAATGTGCAATGAACATTCTTCCCCGTGTATACCTCGCGAAAATTGCGAGAACTTGGTGATAGAGGATCGGTGAAGAGAACGGCCTTCGTCGAGCTGATACGACTCCTGGTAGCTCAGTGGTTTATAGCACTGCATTAGAGAGGCAGGCGACCCTGGTTCGAATCCCGGCCAGGATAAATCAGGACAAACAAAATATGAATATATCAGGGATATAGAAACACATACAGAAAAAGTAATTAAAGATCGTAAGAAAAATTTTAGGGACAAAATCGGTAGACTAATATTACCGTCTCAGAAGCAAACAATATTGTTGATATTTATAACGATAGTGGGAAACGCAGATTGAGATTGTATATTCTCGTAAACAGAATGAATTCATGCAGTCTTACCAAATAAAAACCAAATTTTTGAGAAAAAAAGGAATCAACTCAAAACAGACACAAGGAAACGGATTTGCGAAATCAAAGAACATCTAAAATTGGCAGGTATTACAACAGAGGATGTCCAAAATCAGCTTACGTGCAGAATCAAAATTTATAAGTCGCACGATGCCCAAGAATACAAATCAAAGATGACATGAACAGCATTTTTAAAAGAAGTTGGGGCACGAAAAAGACAAATGCCTGCCTCTAATTGCTTTGTGTTTGGTGCGGGCTAATTAGCAAATAATAATAAAAATGTATGGTAAAGATAGTATATAATTGCTAGCGGTTTGAAAAAAAAAAGATCGAATATATTTTCCCAAATAAATTTCATTTAGCCTACTAAAAATTAGACAATTTAGCAGTAATCAGAAAGGTGTATTAAAAACAAGTAGCAAAGAAAAAAAATTAAAAATAATTATTTACGTTTACGCATTATCAGTTTTTCAATTCAGAAGCTTTAGCTGACATATGTGAATACAAATTGATAATCTCCACTAATTTTCCACTCGCTCATTCCTCTAGGGAAACTTCCTGTTGTACATTAATAATTCTGCCCTCCATAATCCAGATTTAGGAGGGACGATTACGGGCGAATTAACAGATCGGCCGCAGACAGACATGCAGAAATAAATTGATGGCGGTGGAGACAAGAAGCCTCAACAAGTGGCTTTGCCTCGATTAATCAGAGCTAACCCTTGCTGCGGCTATTCGGTTTCACTTTTTGCTCAGCAAATATCTGTCGTCGCTGTTGGTTTGTTGAGTGTAGTGTTCCCTCCGCCCGTTCATTACCTGCTCCCTTAATGGACTCTCTGTGTGTCTCGCTCATTCCATTTAGCTCATTACTCAATCCGGCTCGCTCCCCTTTTCTCGCACTCCCCCAACTGCGGTTCCAATGACGTCTTCACATCCTATCATATGATTATCAACTCTTACTGTAACGGTTCAAATGCGGCTATTGCAGATATATTATTTTTAATTTCTTAACAGATACGAATAAACTCTGTGGGAGAAGTTCTACAGAACTTCCTGGGGGGCCCTCAGCTAGTTTGATGTCCGTATCCTTAATTGGAGACCTTCCTGTACCACGATTATCCCAGAAACTGCACAGTCTCTGCAATGTACTTTATGGGTTGGAGTAGTAAACAAATAAAATATATTGTTACGGGCTACTGGGTGTAAAATGGACTAAACTATTACTTAATTCAAGAATCTAATATTTATTAACAAATTAGAAAGAATACAATGAGATTATTTAAAACAGTTAAATTATTAAACTAATATCAATATACAATAATAATATTCTACTAAATGTTATCTAATTTCTAAGATAATATACAAATAATATAAGATATTGTTTATACTAAGTAACTAAACTATTTATATAAATTTGTACAAATAGAATAATATTACACTATAGTTTACAATTACAAATTAACACTTACAGTTCGCTAACTAAAGTCCACCGACCGTAAGACTCTTCAAATATGACAAACTGCCACACAGTTTATTACACGGCCACTAATTGTCACTGTTGCTCACTAAGCACTTATTACAGACTAACTAACTCACACACACTGCCACTAGTTAACGACTGCTACTCACTCGTCTTATTACTGACTCTTATTACAGACTACTTATTACTACTCGCGGCCCGAACAGCTGTCCTTTTTATATAGGCAAGGCCGGTCGTGGTGGGGCATTACTCGGAACACGGACGAGGACCACCTAGACCGATCTAGAAGGTTCTACGCCATTCTATAATCCCTTCCGCTTAATCCCATTGTTTGCCTAATCCGCTCTAGGCAGATCAGAAGCCGGTCCTACTTTCCGCTCTGACCGTAACACTGCCCCCTCCTTAAAAGTGCTCTGCCCCAGAGCATAGTCCGGAGAAATCGGGTGGTCATGAGCTTCCCTCGATGGAGACGCATTTCCTTTCCAGGGGTTGAACGTGCACACCAATATGGCGACTCCAGAGTTGGCGAATATCTGTTCAAGCATGTTCCTGACAACCTTCCACTCCAGGCCGTCATATCCACAGCCCAACTTAGGGATCGCGAGCTTGGTGACACGCAGTCTCAGAAGCTTACTCCGCAGGTCGTCGAGGCTTCGCCGCAGTGCGTCATATGTGGGCTTCTGATCAGTAGCACACTTGGTAACTAAGTAGAACAGGTGTCGTCCTTCGTGCGTATGGTGGAGTGCTTTCCCGACGCGTGGTCCTTGGCGTTCCAGTTCCTCAGTTCCAGCAAACTTCTTCCTGAAGACGGTTGCAATCCCTCGGGAAGTCCTCAGATCTTCGGCTACACAATGGGCCAGAGAATAGTCCGCGGGTAACGAGAAGATATCTCTGTATACTGCCTGAGTTACTCCACGGGAACCTTGTACCTTAGGTTGTGCAACTGATACCTTACTGGCCTCCACGTTGTTGAGGTACCTAACTTGCTGGTCTTCTGTCGGGCCATGGTCTCCTTTGTAAGGGGCCAGTCTGTTAAAATGGACTACCCTAGGTTTTCCTTTTGGCTGCTTTCTGATCCTATAGATGACGTCGTTTATCCTATTGATGATCTCAAACGGGCCATCCCAGGAGTTCTGAAGTTTAGGTGAGTAGCCTCGCCTTCTTCGAGGATCGTGTAGCCAGACCAAATCTCCAGGTTGGAATCCACCTTTCTCTGCCCTGATGTCGTAACGCTCCTTCATTCTGTCACTGGCTCCCTGGATGTTTACACGAACCTTCTCGTGGATATTATCCATCCGCTTCCGTAGATTTGTGACGTATTCCTCTCCGTTAACTTCCTCATTAGGCTTGAACCCGAATTTTAGATCACAAGGCAAACGAAGTTCTCGGCCGAACACCACATTTGCGGGGGTCTGGCCCGTTGCTTCATGGACTGAACTGCGGTAGGCTAACAGGAACAAGTGAAGATACTGGTCCCAGTCTCGCTGATGCTCGGAGACCACTTTAGACAAATATCGACCCATTGTCCTGTTCATGCGCTCCACCATGCCATCCGATTGAGGGTGAAGAGGTGTTGTCCTGGTCTTCCGTATCCCCAGTGCTTCGCACATTCCGGAGAAGACTGCAGACTCAAAGTTTCTTCCCTGGTCAGCGTGGAGTTCCATGGGTACTCCAAACCGGCTGACGAGCTGCTTCACAAGTACGTCTGCAACGGTGACTGCCTCTTGATTCGGAAGGGCATACGCTTCCACCCACTTAGAAAAGTAGTCCATGGCCACGAGAATATATCGGTTGCCTTCGTCCGTCACAGGGAAAGGGCCAGCGATGTCGATTGCTATCCTCTCGAACGGTGCTCCCACGTTGTACTTCTTCATAGGGGCCCTCTTTCTTCTTGTTGGCCCGTTAGAAGCCGCACAAGCCGCACAACGCCTGCACCAGTCCAACACATCGTCCTTAAGGTTTGCCCAGTAAAAGCGTTCACGAACTTTTTCCAATGTCCGGTGAACTCCAAGATGGCCGCCAGTTACACCGTCATGTAGTTCCCTAAGCACTTCGGGCACTTTATTCCTTGGAACGATGAGCTGTAGCCTGCGCTGATCTCCTTCCGCGTTCTCCAATGCCCGTTTCAGCAGCCCGTTGTCCACTAAAATGGAGTCCCATTGGGCCCAGTACGTTTTTACATTTTTCGACATTGGAGCAACATCCTGCCAGGTCGGTCTTCCTCGCCCCGATATTTTCCATTCCTTTATTTGTTTTAAGTCCGGGTCCTCGTCCTGTTCCTTTGACACCTCTGCATCTTGCCAACTGTCGATGACAACTGTAGTCCTCAATACCGCTGCCTGCTTCTCCTCTTGTCGAGAACAATGCTTGCAGCCTTCTTCACAAGGTCTTCTTGACAGTGCATCCGCATTCCTGTGGCTCGTTCCAGAACGATGAGCAGATTCAAAGTCATACTCTTGAAGGCGCTCAATCCACCTCGCCACTTGCCCCTCAGGTGACTTGAATCGCAGCAGCCACATTAGAGCCGCGTGGTCCGTTCTCAGCAGGAACCTTCTTCCGTATAGATATTTATGGAAGTGCTCTATGGATTTTACTACTGCCAGGAGCTCTTTCCTTGTGACACAGTAGTTGCGTTCCGGAGCTGAGAGTGCTTTGCTGAAATATCCAATCACCCTTTCTTCTCCGTCTTGGAGCTGAGAGAGGACACTTCCAATGGCGATGTTGCTGGCATCTGTGTCAAGTATGAACTTGCCCTCGGGACGTGGATAGCTCAGAATAGGAGCACTACTCAATTTGCTCTTCAGCTCCTCGAAGGATGCCTGGCACTCGTGATCCCAATGGAAAGACCTTTTCTCTTCGGTTAGCCTGGTAAGAGGTTTTGCGATGTTAGCGAATCCTTTCACGTACCTCCGGTAATAGGTGCAGAGCCCGAGAAAACTTCTCACCTGGTGCTTATCTCGAGGTACCGGCCAGTCGGTGATCGCTTCTACCTTCTCTGGGTCAACAGCAACTCCGTTGTCTGACACAATATGCCCCAGGTAGTTGACTTGCCTTCGGAAGAGATTACACTTCTTCGGGTTCAACTTAAGGTTCGCTGCACGCAGTCGTTCGAAGACCTTCTCCAGATTCTTCAGATGGTGAGCGAAGGACTTTCCCAGCACAATGATGTCATCTAGGTACACCAGGCATACCTCCCAAGAGAGACCTCTTAACACATTTTCCATCAGCCTCTCGAATGTGGCAGGAGCATTGCAAAGCCCGAACGGCATTACTGTAAACTGCCAGAGCCCAGTGCCAATTGAAAACGCCGTTTTCTCTTTATCTTCAGGTGCCAATCCAACCTGCCAATATCCACTGCGGAGATCCAAGGTAGAGAAGAGTTTACACCCCTCCAGGGTGTCCAGCGTATCGTCAATCCTGGGAAGCGGATAACTGTCCTTCTTGGTGACGTTGTTCAGAAGACGGTAGTCTACGCAGAACCTCGTTGTGCCGTCTTTCTTCTTCACCAATACGACAGGAGACATCCAGGGGCTACTCGAAGGCTCAATGACACCATCAGCCGCCATCTCCTTTATGATCTTCTCGGCGTCCTCCCGTTTGGCTAACGGCAGCCTCCGCGGGACCTGTCGGATGGGCTTCGCATCCCCGGTGTCAATCCTGTGCTGGACGATATCCGTTCTGCCCCGTGGTCCTGGTCCGATCTCGAAGACGTCATGCCATCGGATAATCATGTTCTTCACTTCCTCGCTCTGTTCAGGTGAAAGGTCGCGGCATGACTCGTTAACAAATCCTTTTAGTTCTTCTGGCAGTCCTCGAAGCTCGGTGGGACGACGTTGCAGCTGACGAACCACTGAGGTAGCGGTTGTACACTCCCCGACCGGTGTTCCTTTCTTCAGCGTTACCGGGAAGCTGTTCAGGTTCATTAGCCGGATTGGAGTGGTCCGTCCGGCCTTGATGAGAGACCTAGCAACCAGTACGCCGCGTCCGATCTCTTGTTCTTCGTGCGTTCCGGGTTCCAGTAGTACACATTGACCCTCTGGTAGATGTCCTTCGACCGTCCCATGTGTCACGATTTGGCTCTGTGCAGGTAAAGTGGTGTCTTCTAGTAAGAGCACTCGTGCATACAGATCCTTTCCCTGCCGAAGGATGACTTCCTCGTCTCCCATCGTCAACACACCTTTCGACATGTCCAGCTTGATCCCGTATGCGATCATGAAGTCCATGCCTAATATGACATCTTCATCGATTTCTGCCACGAGAGCACCGTGCCTCAGATGTTGACCCCCGATGATGAAGGTGGCAACTGTCTCCCCGTAGACCTTGGCTGGCTGTCCCGTGGCAGTCCGTAATGCCCAAGTGGTTGGTAAGACCCTCTCAACGGGAACTATCTTCGAGTTCAAAATTGTCATGGTTGCGCCAGTATCCACTAGAAGACTTCGCAGCTGCCCGTTCACCATCCCGTCAACGTAGAAACTGTTCGTTCTGCTTCCTATTGACGCAATCCTGATGGTCTTCCTGGGGCCTTTGCCGTTACGGGTTGACAGTTGCCCCCTCCCATCAACCCTACTTAGTTTTCCTGTGGCTTTTCTTGCTTCTTAGATGGACACTTGCTTCTAGGGTGTCCAATTTGGCCGCAGCTCCAACAGCGTATCTCCTTCTTACGGGTCCTGAGAGCCTCTAAAACTTTCGTCACTAGGTCCTCAAAGCTGGGGACTACATTTGGCTCCGCTTCTGCTGCTCGTACGTGCGCATGGCCCCGTACAGACTGTCTAACAGCCTCGAATTCCATGGCCTGGGATAATGCGTCTCCTAAAGTTTTCGGCCGGGCGAGCTTCACTGCTTGTTGTGTCTCTGGGTCCCGAAGTCCATCGAGGAATTTGTCGACAGCCAAGCTTTCGTAGACATCGTCGGTGACCGATGGGTAGGCGTTCCTCACTAGCCGGGCAATATCCGCTTCAAATTCCTGTAAAGTCTCGTTGGTCTTCTGGATCCTGCTTCTCAGCTGTGAGCGATACAGCTGGTCCATGTGGCGGTGGCCGAAACGCATCTCCAGTCTTCTCATCAGCTCCCCGTAGTTGGACCGCTCCGACATGGGCATCCCCTGCAGCACTCCTAAGGCGTCTCCACGCAAGGCCAGGCACAATGCTGAAGCTTGGGTCTCCTGCGACCACCCGTGGATCGAAGCCGCGGTCTCGAAGAGAGTCATGTAGTCTTCCCAGGGCGTCTTCCCGTCGAATACTGGAATGGTATTGTGAGTTGGCGGCGCCCCAGCATAGGCGGGTAGAATGCTATTACGATGGCTGCCCTCGGAGGAACGGTCGGTGTCGTTCGTCGGTGGGTTGCTCTTACGTCCCTCGAGAGCTTCCATTCTTAGCCTAATTTCGTTCACTTTTTCTCCTAGCCTAGATTCTACATCTGCTACTTTATTATTTACATCGGCTAACTTATTATCTACATTTTCCATTAACTTAGTCTCTAATGTGCCTAACTTAGACTCTAATGTATCCAATAAATCACTTTTTACAGTACCCAGCTCATTACCTAGCTCATTTTTAACAGTACATAATTCCTTACCTAGCTTACTTTCTACATTGCTTAACTCATTTTGTAAATTACCTAGCTTATTATTTACATTGCCTAATTCATTTTTAAAAGTTGCAGACAACTTGCTTAAATCAGTTTCAAACAGAACGTCATCTGGATTTTCCCCTAACTCTACAAAAAATTGACGCAAGCGATGTTGCAGTACACTTTTATTTCCGGAAGAATCCAGATCACGTTCTTCTAATTCCCGTTTTAAATCCGCAACTTTTAAATCCATTAATTTAAGACTTTGAGAAGCCATTTTTAATACAGTAGCCCAATTATTACAAAATGCAAGACAAAATAACAATTACACAAGATCCCACTTCTGACACCAATTTGTTACGGGCTACTGGGTGTAAAATGGACTAAACTATTACTTAATTCAAGAATCTAATATTTATTAACAAATTAGAAAGAATACAATGAGATTATTTAAAACAGTTAAATTATTAAACTAATATCAATATACAATAATAATATTCTACTAAATGTTATCTAATTTCTAAGATAATATACAAATAATATAAGATATTGTTTATACTAAGTAACTAAACTATTTATATAAATTTGTACAAATAGAATAATATTACACTATAGTTTACAATTACAAATTAACACTTACAGTTCGCTAACTAAAGTCCACCGACCGTAAGACTCTTCAAATATGACAAACTGCCACACAGTTTATTACACGGCCACTAATTGTCACTGTTGCTCACTAAGCACTTATTACAGACTAACTAACTCACACACACTGCCACTAGTTAACGACTGCTACTCACTCGTCTTATTACTGACTCTTATTACAGACTACTTATTACTACTCGCGGCCCGAACAGCTGTCCTTTTTATATAGGCAAGGCCGGTCGTGGTGGGGCATTACTCGGAACACGGACGAGGACCACCTAGACCGATCTAGAAGGTTCTACGCCATTCTATAATCCCTTCCGCTTAATCCCATTGTTTGCCTAATCCGCTCTAGGCAGATCAGAAGCCGGTCCTACTTTCCGCTCTGACCGTAACAATATGTCTCGGAGAGGGGTTACTCAGAGGTAGAGCGCTGAGTAGCAATACTGAAGATTCCGGGTTCAAATCCGGCTGTTGTGGATAATTTATTTAATATGATAACAGACACGGATGGACTTTGTGGGATGTGCAGCCCTTCAGTCTCTATAATGTGGGTATCCTTTAATGAACCTACATACACAAGATATATTGGATGGTGATTTGTTTAAGATCACGCTCACCCGTTAGGTTTTTTTTCCCAGGCTGGGTGAGCCCCAGAAGAGTTTTCATATCGAAGATGTTCAATAAATAAATAAAGTATCTGTCCCAGCCGGATTCGAACCGAGGACCTTCGCCTAGGCAACTCAGAGCACCACCACTGAGCCACTTCGTTCCCTAGATGAAATAAATGAATAATAATGAAACTTTTTAGTGGATCGACCATGAAAATTTTTGTTCGCCCTACTCATTCGTGGTTTCGGACTTCAAGGTAACCATAATCCAAATATCGATTAAAAACATATTCCGTACGGTGTCCCTGGCATTTCACCTCAGAGACTATTTAATTGTTTTTCTTGTTGTTTTGCACCAAAGATTATAAAGGTCCTTGAAAATCAGCATTATGATCCTTCTTTCATTGTGATCCAAGTGGAAGCCGACAAATGTATTTTTTGTGTTCTTTTTTTTTATATACATAGTTTATTTATTTCTTGTATAATTTGCTACAATTCACAAAATTACATGCTGCACCAAATAGACCAGTCTCGAGTTTAAAACAATTGTACAAATTTCAATGTATCTGTGCAGAATTATAATTTACAATGAAGGAAAAATTGTATAAAAAAAACTTCCAACAGAGAAAAAAAATTAATAACAATAATATATAAACAATAACAATGAAAGAAATGAAATTGGTACCCTACAATAATAAATTGTTTGTTCTTTTTTCTCCATACCGCTTTGTACTATTTTTTGTATTGGTCCCAATATTTTTTATAAGTGGGTTTTTATTGTTTTTACACTTTAAAAAAAATTGATTACATAGTTTGTGGACAAATAAATAAATGCATAATTTCCAGCAATTCTAAGGCATTTATTTTGGAACATTTGTAATTTTTTGTAATTAGTTTTAGGCATATAACTAAATATTGGGCATGCATATGTTGACAAATGTTTTACTATCTATATATCGGGAATTTACAAAGGTAAAAGTAAAATTTATTGAAATTGGTATAGAAAGGAAAAAAAAATTATATAAATAATGAACCTTCATAATCGCCTATCCCATAGTCTTATGATATCAGAATAAATAATAAAACGACAGCCGATATCGAACTCGAGACTTAAAGCTCAGTATCTGAGCACCCTACGTACTCATTTTCAAAATATTAAGGTTCATTAAGAAAATTTAATACAAATATTTGGTGCTTAAAGGGGGTGGCTCTGTGGTAGATCTCTGAGTTGCCATGCCGGAAATACTGGTTCAAATCCCCCTGCAGGCAGTTACTTTTATTTAGTCTGTTTGCAGCGGGTGGTGTATCATATGGGATCTAGGACCCTCCTGGGGCTCACCCAGCCTCTATAAAATATTATAAAAATAGGGTACCCAGATAAGAGGGGAAAAAATCTGGCGGTTGAGCGTGACCTAGGACAAGTCAACTCCTTGCAGAACTGTTATCCATGAAACAGTACAGTCTCTACCATGTACTGAACCCCAGACCCGTTCACGGGTTGTAGTGGTACAGGTTTTTTTTGGGGAGTTTTTTTTGGTGCTTAAAGATACCCACAGCCGATGAATAAAATAGTGATCTTTCATGATATTAATGAACTAATGTAGTGAATGCAGTATATAGTTTTTTGTTCATTTGTTGAGTTTATTATACAAAATGGAATATAAATATTTGGACAAAATCCTGAGCAAACTAATATTTCAAAATACATTGATGATCAGAATGATTTAACCTGATCTTTTTTATCTCTACCTACATACTTCTACAATATTTTAAAATATATATAATATTGTATTAAGTACGTGTTCAATCGTCTCGTTAAATGCAAACTGTAATATTGTCTCTGGCTTATCACAAATCAAGCATTGATTTTCATTATAGTGAAAAATAGTTATAATGACATGGAAAAAAAGACAAATGTAGCATCACAAATAAAGA
The DNA here is from genome assembly GCA_964056705.1 of Troilus luridus. Lineage (NCBI taxonomy): Eukaryota > Metazoa > Arthropoda > Insecta > Hemiptera > Pentatomidae > Troilus > Troilus luridus. Next base: position 100,572,068 of record OZ057416.1, on the reverse strand, counting down.
ATTTATGATTATTATTGTTAAAAATATAATTATTAATGTATATGATTTTATTTAAAATGTAAAATTATGGATATTTAATGTGGTTTGGTAAGAAAACAATACAATTGTCTGTAATCATAAAATAAAGGAATAAAACAAAGGACGACGATAAGAAATTATGCTGCTATCGAATTTTGATCTGCTGAATAGTAATTATGTTGCACAAGTTCAGAGGTTCAACAATTATTTCATACACTCCAATTATTTTATTTACTGTTATTTACTAATATAAAGTTGTGTTTTTTGTTCAGAGCTAGCGACGTTTGAAGCTCCTTAATAAAATAAAACTGTATTTATTATTTATTGTTATTATTATTATTATTGTTAGAAAAAAATTGCTATTAAGATCGTAAAGAGCTTGATTGTAATATAAATAAATAATAAAAAAACTGTTATTACCTGGATGTAATTAATCTATGAAATAGATAAATTAAAACATAAGAATTAGATCCCGAGTGAGGTAGTATTCTAGAATGAGGTAGGAAAAATATAAGATTATAAAAGTCTCTACAATTCTGGAAAATCTGACCGATCACCCCACCGAAAATCCTGGTATCATCTGAACATACACTGAACGGCAATTCAGATCAACAGTCCAAACCAGGCTCATTAAATAGAGACATCGGCCTTGATCCAACACGTTCCACAAGGAACTCATTTGAGTTTTTGCCCTTTTTCGTTGGTTTCAAAATAAATGTTAATACATTAGTGGAAAAATTCCAACTAAAAACCTTAAGTCTCTAAACTAAAACAGGAAATTGAAAATACCTGTCCAATATATCGCCTATTCAGGAATCCTCAGGGCAGAAACAGAATAACAGCAAAGCAAAATATGAATAATGCACCCAAAAAACACATCCCAACAACTCCAAGGCCAGGAATATTGGACAGGTATTTTCAATTTCCGGTTTTAGTTTAGAGACTTAAGGTTTTTAGTTGGAATTTTTCCACTAATGTATTAACATTTATTTAATGTCTCTGTTGACCTTTCCCTTTTTCAATATATATTTTTTGGAATAGCCATAAGTCCACAGATTTTTGGATAATTTTCTCTTTTTTTCTTGCACTTTTACTTTCATTTTTTCATATGGTTTTTGTCTTCTGTTCTTGTGTTTTTTGTTACTATTATTTATTTTATTTTGTTTTCCTGTTGTGTGTTTTGGGGTTTGGTGAGTGTATATTGATGTTTCAAATTCTGGAGTATTTATCTGCTGTTTTTATCTAACCTTAGCCATCTGGGAATCTAGTAACCTTCCCTATGATTGAGTCGTTGCATATGAGCCTTGGAGGTGGTGGGATGTTTTTTTTTTGGGTGCATTATTCGTGTTTTGCTTTGCTGTTATTCTCTTTCTGCCCTGAGGATGCCTGAATAGGCGAAATATTGACCAGGTGTTTCAATTTCCTGTTTTTGTTTAGAGACTTAAGGGTTTTAGTTGGAATTTTTCCACTCATGTATTAACATTTATTTAATGTCTCTGTTGACCTTTCCCTTTTTCAATTTCAAAATAAATATTTAAAAAAATTTCTTTCGACATCTCTTATGGGAAATAAACTATATTATTCTATTCTGGCATCGGGGTCGAACCATACACAAGGACTATAATTACTCATACAGACTCATTAAGAACACTGGCGCACTATGGTGGGACACACAGACCGATCCTAGTTAAATAGTCAACAGTCACTTGACTGGTTCCGGATGACAAGACAGGAGGGAGGAATCTTTCATGAAGCAGGCTAACAATTAGTGGATTAGGAACGACTTAAGGATTCCATCGAGCTCCTCATGAAATAGTCAGGCACCTAATGAAGTAATTGCAGGCTCTGCTCGTGGCGGCGAGTCCTAGTAGCAACATCTATTGTTGTAGTCCCCACCGCTCCTCCCATGCGCTTCCAGCTACTGTCAGCCGGGAAGTTATAATTAAATGATATTGTACGACAGAAGGCTTCGCATTAATGGTTCAGGACTATACAGCATTCTAGGAATACTGGTAGAATATGAAGTGTCCGAGTCGCGTAAGGTGCAATTAACAATAGTGATAATCAATAATAATTTGGACAAAATCAAATAATGGAACATGTTAGTACAGGAATTATATCTTGCAAGAGAAAAAAGAGACTTTCTTTGGGCATCTATAAAGAACGTTTTTCAAATTTTATTGGTATAAGAAGTAACGACAAGCTGATAAACGACAAGGAATAAAACAAGATTTAGACAGAAATGGCGTAAAAAAATAAATAACAGAAGCATTTCGGAAAAAGGTTTTCCATTATATCTAACGATCCCAAGCCAGAACAATGAAAACCAAAAGGTTGGTCTGAGAATAGAAAGAGGAAGCATAACTGAACGTATGAAAGTACAAGAAGAAAAGAATTCATAATTAAATTGGATCGTGGCCGTCAGATATCAGTGATAATAATTACAATTTCTAAAATTGTTAAATAACTCATATCTGAAAAAATTATGTGAATATTAAATATGATAATATTTATTATTACACTTGACAGATCTTCATCAGTGCTCAAGATACAAAGATAATTGGAATTAAAATAGATAGATATACAACAATATCTGGAGATATATATGTGTAATTATGTAATTATATATCGTATATATTATTGTAGTTTATAAGGAGTTATCACAGTTTAAACATACCAATGTATGAAAATTTATAAAACAAAACAAAAAATCAGTGACAAATAACAAAAATGAATACAAAAATATAATTAGCAGAAAAATAATAATACCTGAATAAACTGAATTAATGATATTTTAGAATATCGGAAAGCAATTAAGTGACAATTGAAACTAATAAAATAAAAGACTAAATATAAATAATTTGGTTCAGAAAGCCTGTACTTGATTATAAATTACACAATAGGTTATCTTGTTACTCCTACATACCCCATGCATCCATAAACTATTTTACATATGTATATATTACATACAGTGAAGAAAAGCTGTTTCATTGCAATGCCAGAAGAGTTTTGGGCATAGTAAATTGAAGAAACTGTACTGTTGCAAAGGCAATGGTTCGGTAAAGAAGTGATTTGTCCGGGACCACATCCAACCTCCAAGTTTTTCGCAGGGTACCAAGTTCAAATCACAAGGCCATCCGCGGCTGTTGACAGACTATTAGTTTTTATTTACGTATTAATTTTATCTTGCTTGCGGCAACACGTCTTTTGACAATATTAATCTAAGACACAAGATTTTTATAAGATAATCTTTTTTATAACCTACTTTTAGCCTTCCCTTTCAGAGTCAATTTCTTAATTTTATCGTCTTCCAGGAACTTCGCTCGACATTGAAGTAGGTTTTCCCCACTGTTGTTTTTCCACACGTATACAAGATCTTTGTAGTACGATTATCTAGCTGAAGAAAACTATTCTCTGAGGTAGCGATGCAAAGTTCGGTTCCCCTCAGAAACTTTAAACTAGTTAATGATGAAATATAAAGTAGATTCCTTGAAGCCACAGAGAGGACACATATCCTTCTCATAGTTACAAAGTTTCGCTCAAAAACCTCCATGCCCTGTGAGTAGCTGTTGACAGAATTAATAATTCACATTCCACAACCGGATTCGAACCAAGGCCTTACAGCAGTATCTAATAATTATACATAAAATTATTACGAAATTATCTCTAATCCACTTTTATTATTTATCATTTATTCAGAAGTAAACTTTTTCCGTAGTATCTCTGGACTTTCTCCATTTTTTTTTCCATCCTAGTGATGTCCCTAGTGAGTTTTCGACCGAAACATCGGCTATCAGAATAATAAATACTACACCGACTGGACCTTTGCTATCTAATCCATTAAAACAAAAGTGAGAGGAGCCTTAGCATTCCCAGAGGAAGATAGCTAATGGGACCCGGACTAAATATGAACAGAATCCAAACTACAATTATTGTAATCTACAATTCAACGGAAGCCGGCTGCAGCGAGAACTAGTGTAATTATATGACTATCTCTGCAATCATCTCACTAATTGTATTCACTGCTCTCTTGGCTAGCCTTCTTGAACCATTCATCATACGACGTAATAATGCTACCTCCATTCATAAAAAATAGAATACATAACTGAATATACTACCACCATTCAAAAGAAATATATCATATAAATGAATATGGTATCACCATTCACTAGCTAGCAATACCAGTTGAGCCTTATATACATATATATAGTTCCTTCTCATAGTTACAAAGTTTGGCTCGAAAACCTCCATTCCCTGTGAATAGCTGTTTACAGAATTAATAATTCATATTCCACAACCGGATTTGAACCAAGGACCTTCAGCATTACGACTCAGAACTCAAGACACAGAACTCCGCTCCCAAGGAGTACAAAATAGACCTATTTTAACTAAAATTATATAATTATACATAAAATTATTACGAAACTATATATATAGGGAAAACCAAATAATCTAAACATTTTTTTTAATATGATATATTTTTGTTAATTGTTATTTTGATGGTTATACTTTTTTTCAATATTTTTCGGTATTCGTCGGTAATAGTTCGGTCGTCTGCATCTCCGGTCGCGTGCTCTAAACCACCAGCTTCCAGGGGTCGTATCCAAGTCAGACAAATCCGTTCTCTTCACCGATCCTATATCCCCGTGTTTATACTCGAGGAAGAATGTTCATTGAACATTATTTTAATTAGGATCTTGTTGACATATTTAATTTAACTTATAATTCGTTTTATATTTTAACATGTTTACATATTATTTAGTAGTTTATTCCAGTTATTATAGTCTTATTTAATATATGTATTTTGTTTAATCAGTCCAGAAAAATTATGAGAATTGTTTTCTTTGACCTCTTCCTGGGTTATTTCTTCCATAAATATTCTATCACCATCCATAAAACATATGCCGTATAAGTAAATACACTATTTACATTCACAAAAAAATATTCAGTATAACTAAATACATATATGAAAATGGCCTGAGAGGGGGGGGTCGAAAATTGATTCATTATATAAGTACAACCGAAGTTTCAAACCACGTTGCAGGTCTTCTTTGGGGTTGACATGGGGAAAAAAACTATAAAATTATTCTTTATATATTTTAAATAATGTGTCTTTTTGTAGCTTGTTTATTCTAATTTTATTTTTATAAATTATTCTGTTGTTTCTTCCAATCGTTTTAGTTTTATAACAATGTTTCTTGTTTATTCAGCACCAAAAAAGTTCGGTTTATAATAAATAGTTTCGCTGCACACACACACCCATATATATGTATATATGTACATAATTATAATAGGGAACTAAATATGCTATCACAGTTCAACAAAACATTGTCTTCTCTTAATCTCTTGATCTACAAAGCTAGACCAGTGGGTAAGGGACTTCTGCCCTTAAATTTGTTTTACGCTCTCAGATTTTTTTTAGTTTATTTAAAACATATTCGTTTATTTCAAAACCCATAATATGATATTGTTATACAAAAGAAAGATGATATTTCCGTGCTCATCGCCATGATAGACAGCCCCAGAACCACCTGGAAGACCAAGAAGTAATTAGCCTCGCATGTGGAACGCAGATTTTCCAAGTGCCATCCCCTGTCAACTGACATCCCATATGGCATCTTCCCTTTTCCTTCTGTCATATTGCAAGGTAGGGGGGAGCTTACATGGAAGTATATATATATATACCGTTTCTAATCCCACGGCTTCGCACTGTGATTTGGCCGAGATCACTTTCAACCTCAGGTCTTTTTCCCATTCAAGCTACATCGGGTTTGAAGAGATTGTATGTAGAAGTATGGATACATCTTGAATAGGGTGATGGATCAATTAGAATGAACCCTCATAGGTTTTTCCAGAGATTTTACCTGGAAAAGAGAAAGAAAGGGGAAATGGCACATCAAGTCGAGAGAGAGAGAGAGAGAAGAGATAGAAGATACATGAGTCATTTCGATCCGGCAAATAGACACTCTGTTTAAGACAATATTCAAGCATGAGCAGACCATTTTAGAAATATTTTCATTTATATACAATTTTTATTATTTATGCTTAAAATAGTAAAATAATTTATCTCTCCCAGGTGGTCTCCAATTAGGACTTTTAGGTCAATAACTAAATTCCCTAATACTGAGGTACCATGGTCTATATGAAGACATGTAGTATGAACTACCATTATAATATTGATAACCATTAGAAATTTGTTTGTCATAATAATAATACGAGTTTTTATCATACCTTATCTACTTGAGTATTAATTAATTGTTCAGTTTCTTCCTTAAAATGAGGTGCTTTAGATCATCCTTCTTGGTTGTAACTTTACAATAATATTTTGTCTTCTGAGTGGATTGTATTTATATAATCGATAAATATAAATAAAATATTGCGGCGGATTTCTGGACCCATATTTGACCATGGAGCATGGAGGATCCGTAATAACGAAGAACTCCGACAATTTTTTGGAGAATCAGACTTAGTGTCTTTCGTAAATAGGGCTCGGTTGAGAAGGCTGGGCCATGTGGTGAGGATGCCCGGAACAAGAATGCCCAGAAGACTGTTGTTGTTTGGGAAGCTTGGTGGTAGAATATCCAAAGGAAGGCCCCGTACTAGATGACTAGATGATGTGGAGGCTGATTTTCACCAGCTTGGAATCAGACATTGGAGAAGACTAGCTATGAACCGGAGTGGTGGATGTAGCCAGGTCCTTGTAGGACCCTAGTGCCAGGGAGTAAGTGAGTTGAATGCAGTTCATTACCGATATTAAAATGTTTTGTATCATATCAGTGTAAAAATTGCAGAGCATATACACGGTCAATATAATTGAAGTGAGAATTAATACAGTTGTTGGGCTTGGTAACTAGCAAAGTCTGAAAAAGATAATTAGAGATGAGCTGACTGGTAAAAGCGTTGACATAGCCGTAGATGGGGGAATTATGTATCGGGTAACATTGCGGGTTAGGGCTTAAGTGGCAATCCGTGGATGTAAGATTGAAAGTACAGTTGGTGGTATGGCATCGAACCATCGCGAATTCTTTTTTTATTTATTGTTGTCAAAATAATAATAGTTATTATTGTTTTCGATGTTTGAGCTCTATGGTGTTTATTTTTATGATATCTGTTACTAATTTTAGTTCCAGCTTGATTTTGATTGACACTTTGAATCAGGGCTAGTACTTGAACTTTATTATATCGCTGCTACTTACCACTTCCTTACTCCAATAGGTCTTCCAGTTCTCCGGAGATAGCTCTAGGATGGCGAACCCCCAGGGCTTCCTCCAGCCATTACCCCAGGACGTAGGGCACCTCTGGGGATTGGGGCTCGCTCCAGGTGATCTGTCTCAGTGATTGTGCACTCGTGGGGGGTCCGTAAATAGTCTCCTCTGGGTCCGAGATCTTCGGCCAAACACTTGAGCTTCAGTTGATTAACAGTTGTAGCAACTTCTTTTAAGGAGTAATAGCTCTTACAAACCTTCCATGATATCTAAGATTATATAGTAAGGTGTGGCATTTATTGCGAACAAATCTCACAATAATAATAAATATTTATTTACTCTGGGACAAGTCCCTTTGAAAATAATATTGCTTGAGATGAAATATGAACTTTAGTGATTTGGAATCAAATATAATTAACAGAACAATTAAAAAATTAAAATTAGGATGGATTTTTGATAATAATAAAAAATTTATACTATGAGGATATATTTGTTCAATATATGATAGGGACAGTACTGTTTCTGAACCAACTGTTGTGGAGCTGATGATATAGTTTTATATCAGGTCGTTTCATACGAAAAGTTGGTTTTCAAAGGAAAGGTTATTTATATCTTATAAGGCTATTCATATATGTATTTTCACTTCAAAACAAAAATATTTAACAATAACCACCATCAAATAACAAATAATAAAAATAAATTATAAATAATATAATTACTTAAGTCAATAAGATCCTAATTAAAATAATGTTCAATGAACATTCTTCCCGGTGTATACATCGTAAAAATTTCAATATTAATAATTTGACCATGGAGGATAGATAATCCCAAAGAAAATACATTTAAAAAAAATGTAGAAATAAATATGCATTTGTGACATTTTTAGACTTATAACTTTTTAAAGTTATGTATATTTGTTGTATCGATGCAGAAAACTTATTTTAAAAGATCGATAATAGCATATAGTTGTCGAAATGTTTAGGGATTATATAAATTAAGAAGTTAAGATGACTGGAGAATCTTTTTTTCCCAATATATAAAAATCTAATTCTACTTTGAATTTAAGAAATAATAAAAATGGATTTCACATGAAATGACCCATTAGCTATATATTAAAGTGAAATATAATTGACAGGATAATTCTAATTACGGATTGAATTGGTCAAGGGGTGCAGTCAAAGTTGACAGTTGACAGTTGATAGTTGGACGCATCACTTTAGTCTTGGCACCCCGCTACTATGTTGCAGTTGCCCTGAAGATGACGTACATCTTAGGCCGAAAGGTTGGCACATTAAAATAAGTCTTAGTTATTTAGTTATCTTTGACTGCACCCCTTCACCGCGTTCAGTCCATCATTACCTATATAGTTTTTATCTCGCAAAATTGAATAGGATTCTTATTATAGAAAATATATCCTGTACTATATCTCAATAGCCAATTATTTTTCGTCTTTGCTATTCCGTTCCACAGTGAGATATTCTTTACATACTTGAACTTATTTCCATTCGAAGGAGGAAAACATTAAGTACCATGTAACAGTGATATAGATAGCGGTATCTATAGGTGCCGATTGGAACCAGGCGAGATATCTGGCCCCTACAGATGGTATAGATATCACCATTCCCTCTCCTTCCCAGCGGTATAAACATATTGATATGTTCTCCCCGAATATCATTGTCGTATATCTTCTTACCAATGGCGATGGTGGGGGTGAAGTTATCGAAAAGGTTTCTGTACATCTGTAATTTTTTTTTCTGTTTACTTGGGAAGTACAGCGGTTTAACTATAATAACCATATTAATTATATTATTGCTCATTTTACTATACTACAGTAGGTGCCTAATGTTTCGGATAATGCGAAATATATTGTCATTCGCCGGAACGTCGGTGATTTTGGTAATATTAATATGAGAACGAGTAAGTTTGAAAATGTCTAGAAGTTTAGGTTATATGGTAAATTAGGTTCTAATGTATATAAGAAAAATGTCTTAATATTATTTAACTGGATTCTCTAAATTGGAATAAGATGGAGTTTATTTTTATTTTTTATATCGATGCCCACCATTTTTCCATATGAATTAAGAAGCTGTGATATATTTTGTGTAACGGCTTGAAGAAGTCAGGAACAGTAATTTTGTGATTTGCCAGCTTTCTTAAATATTTATAATGTTGCCGATCGAGTCCGATAAAAGACAAAATGTCATTCATCGACCCGTTGCTAAGCAACGCCTATAAAATATTACATCAGTAAAAGTTTTTTATAAAGATTTTCAAATATTTCTTTAATGAAATTTACTTAATAAACTTTACTTTGAACTATATTCTGGAGTTGATAATAATTGATTAATATGAATGCTATTCAATAAAATTTTTCATTATTACATATAAGTAAACCGATAAGTTGTAGAAAATAAAAAAGTATTGATTTAAAAATTATGCTATTAACAACAGCATTGAAATAGATCGAATTGAAAGTGTAATTTTGTGCTATAAAATTTGTAATTGTGTTAAAACGTGATCAGATATTGAAAAATTTAAATTTAAAATACATTCAATGTGTACAACATTTCTACATTTTATTGTTTTTACTGGAATAATTGTAAATATTAATATTTTAGCTTCATAAAGAGTAACACCCTGAAGCATATTTCTATATTGATTTAAAATTTATAGCTATATATAAAGGTGAATTTATAGCTATAAAAAAGTGAATAAAAATGAAGGTGGTTTATTCAAGATCACACTCAACATGAAGGTGGAAGATCGAGTTGGGCTTGGAAATCTCTTGGGTATTGGGTATATACTGTAAACAGGTTTGAATTTGTTTCATTTAAGTATATCTCTAATACTTCTGGTCTTTAAGTGTGGCAGAATGTACTATATTGCTACCCAATAGTAATTTAATTAATATACCTAAGCATGTAAATGTTTTAAAAGTCTGTTCTAAATTCATTTGTGTCAGATAAGGCCACTTTGTTCTCTATTATCTTAATAACATTTGGGATTCCCTTACCTGCTAAATGCTTTAATAAGACTTACTCCTTTCCTCCCTTTGGACGGAGGGAGCGATATTTTTAATAAAGGGGCGAAAAAATAATAGCGGCCATTCCATTCAACAACCAATTTGTGAAGGGGGCTGAGGCGGTTGAACTGTGGCGGCGGTGAGTTGTTTAAAAAATTCACCGCCCCCTTAACCCTTGTGCAATTCCTCTGAGGAGGGGGCGCCTGAAATATCTTCGCTAACCTGAAGAGGAAAAACTCCGGCTAAATGTTGCCAATTAAGGACCTCACTCAGGTTTTTTTTTTTTGTGGGAAGGAAGAATTAAAACCCCCAGGAAAACTTTTGTACTCCCAGACAAACGAGAAAAACTGCGTCTCTCGGCCTCGGAGCTGAACCGTGTTTTATTTTATAATTCAATAGAAATCCTGCAACCCCTTTAAAGCATATTTACGGTTCGGGCGGACTTACAAAAGCCCGGAGGAAGCGGGGATGAAAGTTTATTGTTTCAAAAATGGGCAGTTAATAAGGCGGAGGTAGGAGCCCTAAAAGAGTCCATTTAACACTTAACTGGCCTCTGTATTAGCCTCATCTTCTCTCGGATTAAAAACCGAAAAGGGAAAAAAAATTCACAACACGCTAATTACTTTTGAAAAAATCACGTTAGCTTTTCTCATCAATTTTTACTTTTTTTTATGTGTGCCTTTTATGTATATAATCTAAAAAATGGTACCAGATAATCCGAAAATTATATATTCTACTACATATTCATTCATCATTACGTGAGCACATGTACCAGTAAATATTACATATCGCACCTTCAAAAGAACGATGTCATAACTTGAAAAACCTAATTTTTCTATGTGAGTTATAAAAAAGTTTTAGATATGCATAGTGAAAGTAATATACGTCGTGAAAATGAAATATACTGTGCATTTTGACCTATTTCATATTTTTCTTAAATTCGAAAGAAAGTTCTGAATCGAGTCCTAGTATACAGATTATAGACCATGGTTTTATAGACCATGGTTTTATAGACCTTGGTTTTATAGACCAGGGTTTCATTGCTAGACCTAATTCAAGTTTGTTGGTCCCTCCAGCCTATTTCGCTCTTTCTACAAATAAATTTCATAACTCAAAATTATTATATATATTGCTATTAAAATTTTTTTATCAAATTTACTTTTAATACAAGTTAAAATTATCTATTATATAAAAGTTTTTAGTGAGCACTTCTAGCTAGGCGGAACATAAAGCAGATACCACACTTCTTATTTCCATAATTTTTCAGAATTATTTTTTCCCCAACCGGGATATCCTAATTTTACCCATTTCTTTTCATTCTATAAACAGGATTCTGACCTTAAAAATAATGAAACATAAATTAAAGGTGGATATTTCTTAATGGAATCGCTCACCGTGTTCATCACTCGTAGCCCCAAGATTTTCAGGAAAGAAATCCAAATGCGTGTCAAGAAAATGTATTTTTAGAGACATATTAAACCCTAAAGCCTTAGAATTTTGAAGAAGATCAGAAACTAGCTCTCTGTAGTTTTCTGCTTTTTTATTTCCAAGAAATTCTTTCACAGCATTTTTAATAGAAACCCAAGCTGATTTTTTGGCTCCATTCAAACATTCCTCAAAGTCTTGATGCTTCATAAGCTCCCTTATTTGTGGACCAACAAATAAACCTACTTTTATTTTTGCATCACTGATCCGAGGAAATGTGGATTTATGATATAGAAATCCAGGGCCACTTTAATCAAGTGCCTTAACAAAATTTTTCATCAAAAAAAGATAAACGGATCAGAAAAAACGATAAGTGGAAAATAAACGTATTCTTGGTTTACTCTTGGTTCGAAAAGTACATTTATTTCTCCAAGTACAAGGTTTCTTTTGGACCGTTCCTTCTTTATATAATGACATTAGCGATATCTGATGTCCCACTCACACAGAAAACAACAAAATTTTGTATAACCTGATTGAAGACCTCACAAAAGTCTCCACACACATTCCAAGAATGCTTCTGGTATTGTATCTCGGACAGTAAAATATTCATATTGGCATATGTCTCTTCACACAAGACACGTTCATAGCTATGAAATATCACTTTTTTTTACAAAATTTTAAATTACAAAAAATCTGAGCCCCATGGACAACTTTGATGGTCATATTTGGAATCACCATAGCAAAATACATATGAGACAGCCACATTTACCCATTTAACAAAAATACTGTTTACCAGTGTTACCATATCGATGAGATTCCTGTCGAAACTTGTCATCCCTGGACTGATGAACTCGTCAGTTTGTCACCAAATTTCGTAAAGATCAGACGCATATTAGTAACGATAAAAAATGAATATCGATAACGCATATAAACGTGGTGTGTTTTTTTATATGTATTTTTTTTCATTATAAAAGCTGGAAAAAAATAATGAACTTTTACCGCATCCTGCATATCCCCGGATATTGCCCCAAGTGATTTTCAGTTATTTCGTGCCTTACCAATTGTTTGCCAAGGCAAAAAGTTCAATTCCGAACAGGATATACAAAATGATCTCAGTTATGTTGGCTTTAAAACCTGAATCTTTTTACACCAATGGAATAAAAATATCTACCAGAAAGATGGCGAGATATTTTAGATGGTGGAGGAAAGTATATCATAGCTTAAAATGTTAAATTGTGTTTTATTTAAACTGTTTAAAAATTTCTTCAAAATACGCACGAACTTTTGGACTGACCTGATCAAACTAATCCAAGCCAGTTTTAAATCGAATAGTCGAGGTTCCGCTGTACTCAATGATTGAGAACGCTGAGTATAAACAGGTAGTGCACTGCGCATTCTACAATGAAATACGCTTTATACATAAATATAAATAATTTAAATTAAAATGTCTTTCCACTATATACAATTTTTTTTAGTGTTGACATCATCATGTAATATTTTATTTTTCACATAAAAGGAAACAATAAAAATGAGCCGTGAAAATGGAGGAGTATAGCCCATAAATAACGCATATAAATTGTAAAATGGGAGTTGGACAGAAGGTTCCCCCTCAGTAAATGCAAAAATTAAAAAAATGACTATTAATCGTTCTCTAATGATCAGAAAAACTCGTTTCCTTATTTTTTTCATCGACAAAACATCCTATGATTTCCATACATAAGCCCTAATCCTGGAAGTTTCGGATGAAGACTTGGAGATAGAGAGTCCTGTTATTAGACGGGACTTGGCGCCTAGAGGCAGTTGCATCCGTCATTAAAGTCGCATTATCCACGACTTCCTCCAGCTGGAACAGATACAGGTAGCCGATAATATCACATGTCTCTCGGCCAATCATCTGTCATTATAGGAGCCGGCCTCCTATTGGTCGTCGTGATGAGGTTTTGATTGGCTGGGAAATTCCACGGAAAGCAATTGCTCGCCTGGTAATGGTAGGGTTGCTGGGCACCATTTTGATTTTCCATAGCGATACCATGCTTTCGTGCCTCTGTAGCTACCAGAGTTCGCTGTAATAGTCCTGTCAGAACTGGTTTGAGAACTGAGCTTTGACTTAATAGTCTTAGAGCATGAATTTACTTAACCCATTGTTCATTGAACATTTTTTAAAATTTATTTATTGAAATTTTCAACTATATAATAATAATAATACATCAATTATATTCAAATGAAGATATAATATAATGGGATGAGATAAAGACAAGTGAGAAACTACATAATGGTAGTACTCGAATAACAAATTCGACTTAGAAGGTCACCAAGCCATCGGAGCATTATCAGGAATTGGATAGGTTGGTAGGTTTAAAACTAGTGGATTCGAGTGGGAATGAAGTTTGTCATGAAAGGATTTATACCAGATTGGAGTATAATAAGTAAAAAATGGGACATTACGCTCATTATGTATGACTTTCTTCCTAGCAAAGTAAGGAACCTTAAGGTTTTACAAAGGATCTTGGACTGTAAGGGTTAGATAAGAGAGGAATTCGATGGCTTAATTGACTCCCAATGTTCTACCCCGTAATTCCAAATGGCTCTGAAATTTATGAAAATGAGGTGTTTGTAATTATTTAAGGGCTTAGAGTGTTTGTCTAGTAAATGTTTGAGTAGTCTGAAACGGCAAGTACTTTCTTGTAGTTTCAGTATAGTATGGATATTATAAGTTAAACCTTTTTCAAGATCTAGTCTCAAGTTAAACGATACAAGATCACAGGAAAACATTGGTTTACGATGGAGGGCGTTTTAAGTGTTATAGAGGTAAAGAATTCGTGACCAGTCAAAAGTTAAAAAAGGTACCCATAATTGTTATGGGTTATCACTCTGGTTAAGATGCTGTTACTATCTAAATAAAGCCTCAGACAACCTAAGTGATTGATTGTTTGTTGACGGAGCATCTTTAATTAGCTGTGGTCCAAATCTGGCCTATATGTTTAAAATTTATTTCGTATCAGATCCGTTTCAAAGGGCTTTAAGACAACAAAATTGTCATTATACACTTAATTACTTTAAATACTAAATTAACAACAATATTGATTACTAGCGCTTTTCATATAACCTACGATTCGCTGGTATCATTGGTTTATCTTGTCTTGTAGGGTACATGTAAGTCTGTATTGTTTCTAGGACAACGTTTGTGCAGGGAGACGACGTCCGAGGCCTTGACTCGCCACGAGTTGTAGCGCCAGAAAGAAGAAGGAGATGTCTTCTGAATCACGGTTAACTTAAAATTAACTACTGAGCTATTCACTGGATTAAGATGCTCAAATTATTCATGAGCCAATTTGTTGGCTACAAAAAACGTTATATTTCTATGGAAAAATATAAAAAAATCATATGACTTCCCAGAATAAACGTATACTTGGACAGAGAGGAGGCAGATATAATATCGGAGCCAGGACGTCAGAGACAGACAGACAGGACCTCGCAGACACTGCTAGGAATGCGACAAAGAGGAGATTGACAGGACCGAGCACATCCATCACTCGCACCGTCCCCTCCAACTAATTGCTTTGCTCTACCGCACTCTTAGCGAAACTCTTTATACATATTTCTCTCACTATATCTTTATAAATACATAACCGTGTCACTACAACCCTTTATGGGTCTTGAATTCAGTACGTGGTAGAGACTGTATGGCTTCTTGGACAACGGTTGTGCGGAGAGGAAATTTGTTCTAAATCACGCTCACTAGCCAGATTCTCTCCCTATTTCGGGTTACAACTTTGTAGTGGTTGAGTGAGCCCTAAGAGGGTCCTAGATCCCTAAGAATTCATCTCCGGCTGCTAAAAGATTAAATAAGCGCCTGTCAGTAGCGGGATTAGAACCCAGGTCCTTCGGGTTACCACTAAGCCACTCCGCTCCCTAACGACTTTATCCTTATAAACGGAATATCGGTCGTAATGACAACAAGTTTTTACATGAAGGAGTATATTTCCAGCCCGGTGAATAAGTGGTTAAGTCAATTTTTCTCCAAAATGAGTTCTTTCTACTTAAAGAATTATTTTTAGGAAAGCGTATTAGAAATATTTTTGTAGTGAATATGGGGATAAGTCAGAAATCGATTTGAAAATGAATTATTGTTTATACTACAACTCCATTTGAAGCCAGAAGCTATGACTAATTCCGCTTCTTTTAGTACAATTAATCCTCCTTGGAAAAAATTCGACTTAACGGCTTATTCGCCCTGGGATGTACATATGTGCAACTTGTGAGTTGTTTTCCACTGGCATTATAATTCATTAATGAAATTCAAGGGGTTTCCGTAGAAACCGGTGATACTCATTCTATTGTTTTATCTTGTTTTGCTGTTATAGACATTACGCACTTATGTTACGGTTTCTTCATCATTCAATAATGATAATAATCTCTCTCTGTACTCCAGGACTAACCCCTTTAGGTTAATAATTCAGAAACTGTTTACTATAACATACTGAAAAAATGAAATAAGAAAATTAGTTAACGAACGATAAATAGTTAACGATAATAATAAAGAAGGAAAACATAATAAATATATACATGTACACGAACTTATGAATTAAAAAATCACTAAATCATTTCTTTTAACCATTTATTTACAAGTTTTTAAAATAAAACGGAACAAATATTTTTTATTTTTAACACACTTTCATTAGCTTCGCCTGTAGGCAACGTAATATTTTAACTCTATTTTCGGCCACATCGAATCGAATTGAAACTTAGCATATTTCTCAAAGACCGCTGGCAATGCAATGATTTTATAGTTATATCTCCTTACCCAGACAGAATCTTCAAGATTAGCGATTTTCCAAAGACACGGTAGTGTTTTGTGCCAAGTACTTAGGCGTCTACTTCAGAATACATTGCTTAATATTTGAGATAATTATATGACTACCGGTAAACACAGAAAATTCCAGTCCTCTTTGTTGTTTTCTTCCACCAAGCCAGTAGAAATAACTGGATGATCAGATAATTGACGTTCTGATAATCGACGCTCTACTGTATTTAAATTCAAAATGGCGGGTTTACCCCTTATGCAATTGTTTTAAATATGTCAACAGATTTCATTTTATAATATACGTCTTACGTATTTTTGAATGTAAAATCTCAAATGTTAAATTATGCCCTTCTTAGTCAATTATAAACAAAAAATTTAACATATTGGAAGAACTGCCAGAATTTGAAAAAATAACAGTCTTTCCTGAGCAGAAGGTGATCAAACCATTAGATACCCCTTAGGGAGTCTTAATTGTTTATGTTTGAGGACACCTCTGGGACCTGGTGAGGAATGGTTCGTTGCGGAAATCGAATGATGAATGATGAACGAAGGGATGGACTCCTTTGTAAATAATTTAAGTGTATATTTTGCCTAAATATTTAGCCAGGTTGCTTTCGAAGGGGAGGAGCAGCAAAAAAGATATCGACGAATAGGTAATAAGAGGCAGAAAAGTAATTAGGACTTTAAATTCTGTTATGTGGAGTAAGGACGTTATGATAGCAACAAAAAAGAGACTACAATTAATTTCTTATAAGTAACGCCCTGTACGCCTCAGAAACCTGGTCCTTTTCAACTGAATCGGCAAGAAAGCTGCTTTCATTGGAGATGATTTTTTGGAGGGGTAGTTGTAGGATATCAAGACTACAACACGTTCCGAATTACAGAACTAGGGAAGCGGTAACAGACCACTTAACATCCTGTACTCAGTTGAGACGAAAAAACTGAGTTGGTTTGGTCATGTTATGAGGGTGGCGGACGACCGATGGCCTAAAAGGTTACTGAAACATGTACCATTGAAAAGGAGGAAGAGAGGTTGGCCAGAAAAGAGGTGGATGGAAGGGATCCCGGAGGCAATAGCGACAAGAGGACTTAGAGAGGAAGATTGTTATGATAAAAAGAAATGGCGGCAGGGCTTGTATGAACTAGGCTACGACATTTTTTCCAGGCGAGGTTTTTTCTTCAAGTTCGCAGATTAGGCTGAGTGAACCCTAGAAGGGTCTCCAGACATTCACTCCCTTTGAGTTGATTCACTGCTGTTAACGTTCTTTAAGAGTACCTTAATGATAGTACTTTTAAAGTTTTAGAACTATGATATCGAAAATTAATAGAAAATCTGTGAGAAAGACCGTGGCATTTCCATTATATCCAGAACTTAATTTAATCTAAAGGAAAAACAATCCGTTGTTATTTTGGTATTATCTTCAGCAACAGTAGAGTATGGAAGTTAGTATAACTTCAGCAGGATTAGTTTTTAAAATAATGAATAGAAGTTTTAAAAATCAATTTATACTTTCATAAAAGCACTCAAAATTTTTAAATGATGCCGTTGTTTGTTTTTTTATGAGTTTCTTTTATTTAAGCTATTTTATCGGCGTCGCTTAGCAACGGATCCAGGAACTACCTTGTGTTTAGTCTATTGTCATGCTCGCTCAATTAAATAATAAATATTATTATTAATTGTCAATTTAAATAATTAACTTTCGTTCTTCAACAAGAAAAAATATTTCATAACTATTTCCTGGTGTCGGAAGTACTTCAGAAGCAACATTAAGTTTTGATCTTATTTATTTATTTAACCTCACTTTATGCTGCTATTGCAAATCGGATCACCAGGCGGGCGATGAACCCGCGATTTCGGAACCATGGAAACCATGGATCATGGAAGGTTGCCATGCTAACCACTACAGAGTTTCGATTTTTAAATAGTATTATTTCATGTTTTGTGAATGGGTAGGATTATAGTTCAATTTATTATAAATAATAATTTCCTCTACAAACAGTCATTTGTTATTTGTTATTTGTTATTTACACTCTGTCAAACCTTCTGCTGGAGACGAAGGCATTCCTACTAATTCCATCTTGTCAAGCCGTCTCCCACGTTCATCTCCTCTAATATCCAGGATGATCCTCACTAATACACTTGTCACGGAGGCCGTGGACTTGGAGAAAGTTGGTGTGGGGAAGATGGCGTTATGGAAATAACTCAAGATGATATTTTAGCAGGAAGTGGGAGTCGGTCGAGGAGGAAATGAATTTGCAGGGGTTGTCTGTTACTACTAGTTGTCTTCCAGATTCTCTGTCTCATTTCTCTTGTTCATTATTAATTATATTATACTTTTTATCTTAATTTCCTTTTTTTAAATTAAAAAATATATTATATTTTGCATTTTTAGTATGAAGGGAGCGGGATGGCTCAGTGGTAGAGTACCGAGCTCCTGTGCCGAAGGTCACCATTCATTTTACAGTTAAATGTAAATTTAATTTGATGATAATTTATGATCGAGAACAGCTGACCAGTTGTCATGGGTAAAAATAAGATTAGTTAAAAAAAGTCTAGGAGTTCAATTGAAATTCAGCTATTTGGATTTTTTTTATTAACTCAATTTTTTGAGATGACTTTTGCAACAAAATGTGTTGTACCTAACAATTATTAAATGTCGTTCATGTTTAATAAAGGAATTGTTACTACAAGGTAGCTTCCTGAATCTTCCTAGATCGATAAAACCCATCGTGTAATTTTATACAGAAGTTGGTAATCCTCAAATTACCTGCCTTACCTGTGGAGGACTTGCTACTCACCTCCAATTTAAACTGCTGTAGAAGTTGAAGCAGCGATACCACTAATGACAGAAGCGCTACTTTTTAATCTCGAATCTCATGAGAAAGTTTGAAATTTCTCCAGATAAGGGAATCGGACTCAAAGTTGTCTTAATGTGAGAAATTTCTTTAACTTGAGAAGGAGCCAGAAAAATGAACTAAAATGGATCTTCGAGGCAAAAATGTGATAATTTTTATTTATTTATTAGATGATGAATGACGAATATTGTTTTTAAATTATCCATATTTATGGCATATCACTGATAACGTAATACTACAAAATATAAAAATAAAATGACAGTAACTAAAATAAAACAATAATAAAAATGGATTTAAGATCAGTCAAAATAGATGTATTTGTTGAAATCTATAAATCGAATTTTTTTCGTTTACTAAACTTCTTTCTTTGAAATTTAAAATTTCTTTGATACTTCTCTTAAATAGCTTTGAAAAAAGTGACAAGTCCACAGTCGGGGTGTTTTTTTTCTCTCCAGTAAAATCGCCCAAAGTGTACATAGGCGGTAATGTTTTGACAACGACGATATTATATTTTAATATTTCCTTTTTAAGATTACAATAATTGTCAATAAGATTTGTATTTCGTCCTACATAAAATTAGTACAACAATTCTCCTATTTCATTCGATTCATCATTTCTCTGAATTTCATACGATCGATTGTAGGAATAAAATTACTAAAAAATATATGAAATTTTATAATATCCTCACTATATATTTATTAAGTTAGTATAGATTCCTTTCTCAGCTCTAAGAGAACGAATTTTGATTTATGAGATATTAATTTCGGTTTTTAAGTTCATACTTGAGATTAAAATAAATCATTGAAAAGAATTATGGCCATAGTTACAACAAGTTGTGTTTTACATACATTTATAAATTTATATATAAGACAAGACAGTTACGTACTTATTTAACAAAGAAGTAATTATAAGTCTTGAATACTCGTTATCAATTTATTTGAGGGATAATATAACAATTCAAATATTTATATTGATTAATTTACTGAAGAAATGAAATATTTTTTAATGTAGTATTTAAAAATATATTAACAGCAACGGTTAGACTCCGTTGAATATATTAAACAATTTGGGGATTACCATCCTACACAACCGTTGCTGAGAAAGAGCACAGTCTCTAGTATGTACTGAATCCAAGACCTTTCACATTTTTTTAAAAAGTTTTTTTCATCCAGGGCATTTTACAGTCGTGTGTTTACACAGTCCTATTGAGGATATCTATCGCCTATAACAAGAACTCCAGCCATCGACAGCCCTAGATACCACCCAATGTCCTGCAGCATACCCAGGACATTTAGAGAAGAGGAAGACGCTAATGTCCTTCTTCCTCCGGATTAAAAACAATCGGAGGACCACCCCCTGGGGTGGTTTTTTGCCCGCAAGCTCTCCCCCTTCCAATACTTTGTGTTATGAGCCCACATTCCGCTAGATTAAGCACCTCTTGTTCTTAGCTGAGACATCGATGGCAGCCGAACTTCTGCTGCTTTAAAATAGTGGTCACGCTGCTTTTATTACGGTTGCAAAATTAATCCTGACAATACCAATGATTGAAAAAGTTATGCAATTTAAGTCGTCCTTTGATACTTTTCTGTACAGGTTTATATTCAAAATCTTAATTAAATAGAGAAAAACACTGATTATATCGTATTAAAATATCAAACTATCAAAAGGACAAGCTTTGAATGAATAGCATAGAAAATATTACAGATACTTTTTGATGAAAATATACTTTTATCCTGAGTATATAAGGTACAGACAACACAATTTAAAATTCTAAGAAAAATTGTTAATGCAAGGTTTATTTCGAATCACACCATACACAACGACACGAATATTCCCTCTGTAAAACCATTTATTCACAACAAATAAACAACACTCCATCAGCACGAAATCCACTTGTTCTTTCTCTTTTTTACTCCTTGTTACCCGGACATGCTAGGAGATGATTAAAAAGACCTGCTTAGGAAATATTGATCATTTCATAATAAAAACAAACTTTTTGTTATTTAATAAAGATCTTATCTCCTAACATGGAGTTAGGAATAGAGTTTCTGAGTTTCTATAGGGCATAGTTACTGGGCTTTTGATACCGGGTACGAAACTGGCAGAGTAAATAAATTATTTACTATTTTTCATAGCCTCAATATCCTTGCGGGATGTGCAGACTCTCCTAGGGCTCCCTCATCCTACATAAAGAGGATATGTTTATTCAGGGAAAACCTGGCGGTTGAACATTAAGTTGGCCAAATTACTTCCCTTGGTTGTACAGATCCGGCTATGGAAGATAAATATGTAATCTGTTCACAGCCTAAGATCCTGTGGGATCTATAAAACCTCCTACTATCTATAATTTGTCTTCTGTACTACTCCTATAATAAAACATAACCCTTCATAAAGTGGGTACCTTTTATTAGTGGAAAAAGCTAGTAGTCAAGCGTGGTCTCTGCACAGTTTAAGGCCCTTCCTTTATTACACCCTAGCTGTTATTCCAATATAATATAATAATAGATTTACGTATACATGTACAGGAAAATAGCATAATGTTTGCTTAGAATCTGTACAGTCACTGAACCAGAGACCATATGTGGTCGTAAAGTTTTTTTTTCTTAACAAATAATTCCTAACGAATAGTCTCACCAAGCCGAGAAAGACATAGACAAATACGAGAATACTCCAAGATCACACGAAGCTCCACTTAAAGGAGAATTGTCTTAAAAACGGAAAATTGCGGAGAGAGAATGCCCTCAGGTTGGCCATTAACCGAAAGGTACGGCCAGGACCTACCTGGGCTCTCGGGTGGACAACTGACAAATGAGTCGAGATGCTCTAATCACAAAGCTCCGGATGGGGAATCGAACCCGCACCAGACGGGATACAAAAAAAGGAAATCGAAAAAATGAGGAAACAAGAACGGTGAAGGTTTGGGAAAAGGAAGATTAATACAGGCTAAATAGGGGACTCTCGGGTAAGGAGAATATAATAACACTCCGAGAATAATAACAGAGTCAGGATTCTTCCTGCTTTTTGTCCTCTCTCAGGCTCAGTGAGTTTAATAATTAAAAAAATGTTATGTTTTATTATTCATAAGGATTTTTTATTATTTATTTGGAATATCCATGGATATTCAACACTAAGATAGTAAATTTGTGTCCTATTATCTCAATAAACCGTCAACTAAAACTTGAAATCGTCAATCTAAATTAAAATTTTTCATTTCTTAATCTTTTGGTTTTTTAATAGCACCCCTTTTTTATTATACAATCCAATCCCTTCTCTTGTATGTTTTCTATAATTTATCTTAAATAATTCCTTTATGTCACGTTATTCTTTATACAACCTTCTTATTTCCATTTTAATTATTATTCCATACCAACATTTATTTGATCAATTTGAATTATTGTATTATAATTATAATTAATTAATTACTCTACATCTTTTCCCAATACAATTCATTCGACTAATTTATGATAATACCTTTATTACTTCTTGGATAATTCACTATAATTATTTACTCTGTTTTAATATTTACCTGTAGGGTACCCCATTTTTATTACAATTTTTTATCACCCATATCCTTTGATGCCTACGTTGTTTTTTTTCTGTACTATGTACTAATTTAATTTGTATTTATTTTGTATATTTAGCCCGGAAGAAGACATGCAATGTGACAAACTTAACTGGACCATTTTCTTCCTCTGGTATATTTTTAGTACTCGAAACAATTTTATATATTGTATATATATATATATATATATATATATATATATATATATATATATATATATTGTATTCATGTTAGAGAGGAAATTTGTTGACTGTAAGTACTAATGGAGGATGGAAATGATTGGGGTGCAGTAAAAAATTTACACATTAAATAAGTGGATACTTATTTTTTATTTGTGCCGACGTTTCACGTTAGTGTTACTCATTTTATTTTTGCCGATGTTAGTGTTACATTCTGCACTAAGCAGTCACTCCTATTGGCTCTGAAGATTAACTACACAGTAGGTCGAAACGTCGGTACAAATAAAAAATAAGAATCCACTTATTTAATGTGTAAATTTTTGACTGCACCTCCCCACTATTTCCATCCTCCACTATATATATTGTAGTAATCCATAACTATAAAGCCATCGTTTAGACCATTAATCTAGTAAGAAACTTTAAGCTGTGCACACGCCTGTACCACTACAACCCGTGAACGGGTCTGGGGTTCGGTACACGGTGGAGCCTGTACTGTTTCATGGACAACGGTTCCTCAAGGAGGTGACTTGTCCTAGGTCACGCTCAACCGCCAGATCCCCCCCCCCCTTATTTAGGGTACCCTATTTTGATAATATTTTATAGAGGCTGGGTGGGCCCCAGGAGAGTCCTAGATCCTATACGGTCCATCTCCGTCTGCAAACAGACTAAATAAAAGTCTTGCCCGCAGCGGGATTTGAACCAGGATTTCCGACATGGCAACTCAGTGCTCTACCACTGAGCCACTCCGCTCCTTTACTTTATATTATTTAGGATCACTATTATAACTTAACAGCTATATACGATTAAGTCATACATTGACCACATAAGATATTTTATTTTACCTTTTCTTTTGATACTGGAGTAGTTTATAAGTAACGAATATATACCCTTAATCTTCGAAACAAGTAATGGCTCAGTCAATTCATGTGAAGAGGTCCCATGAGAGTCTCTGGACCATTTTTAAACATTTTGGCTTTATAAATGGGATTACCCTATAATTAAGAGGTTCTAAACCGTTTTTAAAACATATTTAACTCGCAATGATACTGAATTGCAGCCAATTTTATTTTAAACTCCTTGGTTGTTAATCTTTGGTCTAAAAAATGGATTTTATATTTTCAATACCATATTTTGAAGTCATTTTGATTAGTTATTTTTTAATTTAGATATTTGATGTTATAAACAATATTGTAAAGGTGCCTCTTCTAAAAACAATATGTCAATCACAACGTTCTATTTTAACCCAATGCAGAGATCTTCAAATCAACGATTATGAATTTAATTTTAATAACTATCGTACTTATACAAATAAAAATGGCTGTCATTCAGTATCGGTGCAAGGTAAATTATTTTATAATTTTTTTCTTCTATACTGGACTCATTTCCTTTATAATTTATATTGGGAAAGAGAAAAAATTACTGATTTCCAGTCGGTTAAATTTTCTTTGATATTTATTTTTCTCTTGAGGCGTTTCGACAATATGTCATTTTCAATCGTATCACATTTTTTGTTTTCTGGATCGGTAAGAATCATTCTCATAACTTTGTTATAGTTACAAGTCTAAAATATCTGTGGAAAAATAATAACATCTACAATAAATTATGTAATTCGACAATTATTAACATTTTTTAAAAATAAAGTGTCCAAAATAACTAGTAACAAATTAAGTATAGATACCTCCAAATTAAATTCTTTTTAATTTTTATTTAAATAAAATCTCTAGGGGATCATTTACCCTCCATAGTCAAGAAAATACATTAAAAAACCAAACTTTGATCCTTGGAAGAATATATCTCTTTTAAGTAATTTAGAATATGTTTAATATTAATTAATGTTTAAGATCAAACAGCAGGAATCACCTACATGCACAACCGTTGTCCAAGAAACGGTAAAGTCTCTACCATGTAATGGACCCCAGACCCTTCAAGGGTTGTTGTGGAACTAGTTTTTTCCTCTTAATTTCTTAATTACATACAAAAAACTCTTTGAATTATTTTCGAATCAGCATAGAACTTCAAGGTTTTAATGTCAACGTATATTAGCATTGAGGTTTAGAGGTGTCGGATCAGGAGGAGCACAAAGTGCTCCTTTGTAGGTCAGAGGCGAGAGCTAAAATATAAGGCAGGACTCTTTATATTCCGCAACGGCGGAGGGAGGAGCTATTATAAACGGATCAGGAGGAGTTGCGGCGTTATGTATTCAGCGGGCCGCTCTCAGGCACCTAATGGAAACACCGCCCCTACAAACTGAATTCATAAAACGCTATCAGAATAACAAAAAAAAAAGAAAAAATAACGGCCGATCCGCGGCCAAGAAATAAAAAAATCGCGACTCATTTCGTCGGGTTTTTTTTGTTAGTCGGTGTATGCGAAGCACGGGGATGTTCGGGAGGGAGGACTCATGATCCCGATTTAAAAATACCGTAGTATCCTTTATGTCGTTCCAGGACCCTCTCCGTGACTCGAATCTGATCCCAGGGAAGGGTCACTATCGTTATGGGCCGACGCTTTGAATACCGTATTCCCCAGCACTTGTCAGGATTTCGGAACTACTTGTTGTAACTCTCCTAGGGATCCTTGATATGGCTAACATATTGGAGTCATGGCCTAGGGTGTGAACTCTCCGGGTCTAGGGAGGAGTATATTGAACGTGACAACGATGAAAAGTGATTCCTCAGATAAAATATGGTCATATTATGAAATTATTACGTGGAGTTTCCATTTCTAACATATGTCAGTCTTTTTCGTTTTTTTTTGACAGTTCTTTGTAGTTCAGATGCTACTGACTAATGCCTAAGGTTGTACCCTGTTTTCAATAATTTTAAATGTAATCAAGAAAAATAAAAGAACACTCCCTACAGTTCACTTTTATAATTTTTTAATTTTAAAATATATTATAATACTACAAGCAAATAGAACGAATCTTACACGAGATAAAGACACGTAAACAAACTAGCCACTGGATGTACTCAAATTCAACTTAGATGTTCATGGTCATCTTTACATGCGCCTCAGAGGAGTATCTGTTATTGGAGCAAGGATTGGAACTCACCGGTTTGAGTGAATAAAACTTTGTCACGAAAGAATTTATCATTGAATTCGGGCTAAATCGACACCAAAGTGGACTTTGAGGTCATTATACGTAACAAAGTAAAGAGCATTATTGATTTTACAAAGGAATTCGGATTGTTAGAATTGGATACGATAAGAATTCGATGGCTTTGTAGAGATCCAGAGCACAATTACCTAAGTCCAAACAGGTCTTGTCATCATTGTCATGTATATGAATATCTTGGGATTAATTGGGAGCTTAGAGCGTTTATTTAGTAAGTATTGAAGTTGCTTTAAATGCCGACCATTTTAAACAATTGGACTACTTAATAAACTCAATATAAAAAGGGAAGTAAAGCCCTGGGCTACATCTAATCGTAGTAAACGCCATGAAGAGGTGGCTATAGTTCGCCTTAGAATAGGACACACCCGGCTTACTCATTACAAGGGGTGCACCACCGATATGCCTTAGGTGTAATAAAAATTTTTGCATCAGACATATTTTTGAGGAATGCTACTCCTATAAAAAAATACTAAATCGGCTCAAAATACCAGCCGATGTTAGAGAAGCACTTAGAAACAGCAAATCTGAAATCGACAAAGTGGTGAATTTCATTACAAACTGTTAATTAATAACTAATATTTGATCCTCCATTGTCCTTGCTATAGATGCATTTGTTGTTTTTTTCCGATTGCTTTATTTCCTTATTATAGATGTATTATTTATTAGTATGTGTGTGTATATGAATATTTTTTTTATTTTTTTTAAAGATAAATGATTATAAAAATCAAAAATCTACAGGCGTTGATGACACTAGGGTTTTACGCCTCTAAGCAACAACAAAACAAACAAACAAGCATAAAACCATATATTTTAACAATTTATAATGACTAATGTCAAAACGTTGAAGAATTAATAAATAATGAAGTATGACTGGATATTGTTTTTTCTTACTTAATTATATTTAAAGGATTGAAATCCAGTGAAATATATTGAATTGAAATGTTTAAAAAAATTAAATAAAAATATAACTGTATATATAAAGGTTTACAAGTAATGAACAAAAATCACTTTTACAATATAATGGGAAACTGTGTAGATAAAAAATGAATGAATGCGGAATTTCAATGTGGGAACGGTATTGGATTGATATTTGAAAATAATTGCAGAGATAAGAATTGGACAGAATAGAATCAACTTCAGCCATATTAATATTCCAACCTTATTAATCCATTAAAGTTTAAAAAAAACTTTTATATTTTAAAATAAAAAAATATGTTATTGGCATATCGCCATTTCGATAAAACTGAAAACTATCATTTATATATTTATAAATGTTTATATCCTTTACTAAAAAATATTGATACATTATACATATATGTCAATCGGTAATTTTTTTGTTTAAAATCATTTCTATTTTTAGAGTTTATGTATTTTTCAAATAAAAAGTATGTAGCAATTCACCAAAACCAGGAGCTAGGACTGATACCCGCCTTGGCCAATCAGATGACAGATCTAAAGCTGAACCAATCCCACCAGCTCGTCTTATCTAAGACAGTTTGTGATTGGCTACGTTTTAATCTTTAACTTTTCTCTAATCTCAGTTCTGTGACTTTTTGGGCCGACTAAATTCAAAAATTATTTAATACTTTTATTTGTCATATATGTATTGAAATATTAAAAAGCACTACTTTTTTTGTTATAAATTTCTCGAAAGAAAATTAAATATTAATCATGTTAAAAGAATATAAGTAAGTAAAATAAAACGAAAAAAAAAATCGTCACTTGTTTAAAAAATAATATTTCAAAAAACATACGTAACAAAACCTGCAGTTTTGTAGAAAATCATTTTCAATAAATCTAAAATAAGAATATATTGATAAGTGTAAAAATGCAATTTATCACAAAAAAAAAGCCTGGTGTGCACTTTAAAATAAGGTTTCTTTGCGGTGTGAGAATTAAAGACATATTTTTTTATATAATCAAATACATTAGATATATAATATATAGGTCTATTAAATAGCATACCTTTATTCTATGATGTAGAATATCTTTATTTATTTTATAATTGTGACGAATTATCTTAAAACTCGTTTCGGAATATAGAGTTCAAGTGATCTTCAACAACTGAGAACATCAAGATACACTTTCAATTATACACATTCATTTGTACATTCTTAAGCTATCAATATTGAAATTAATATGTTTTATAACTATTATCTTCCTTATAATATTATAAAACAAAGTCCTCGGCTGCGTCTGTCTGTCTGTTCGCGGTAAACTCAAAAACTACGGCACGGATTTTCTTACGAATTTCAACAATAGATAGTGTGATTCACGAGAAAGGTTTTAGTATATCATTCGTCAAGGTTTTCTGTAAATCATTGGAATATGACTATCATTGTTGGAAGTGTAAGAAAAACTACAGTCTCCAAGGAGGTTCCGTCGATGACGCTGCCTAATCCCTTTGTCATACAACGAAACAATGCATGGTGAAATATTCTTTTTTATGGATCTACATAAAAGTCGGAGATAGCATATATCTATCTTTTATGGATAGCTTACTATACCTATTTTATCTTCTAAAAAATTGATAACGTACACTGCGGTATTTAGAAAGCTGTTGTAATGTAACTTTTGTTACCTTAAGTATTTCATGCGCGTTATTAGAATATTTTATACCATATAATTTAAATGAGTATCTTATGGGTTATTGCAAAAACGTATATAAAGACTTTTTTTTTATGTCTGTAATATCTACATAATAAAATCTATTAGAGACACATAGTCGCTCGTAATCTATAAATTGTAAATTTTCACGTGTTGACAGGGTAACTTTGGGACAGCCCCAATGTTATCCTATGGTAGGATAATAATGCCTAAAAATCATTACAAGAACTTTTAATACAAGATCATACAAAACTTACACAGAAGAAAATTTACTAGAAGCCTTACTATCAATAAGAAATAAGACACTATCGATCCGAAATACCACCTCCAAGTACGGAATACTAAAAAATACATCTCACAACAATACAATACCCTTGTAGATTCTTATGTAAATAATCATATTTTCCGAATTCTAATAAATCTTAATACGAATATTTAATTAATCATAGAACAAATAAATAAAATGAACCAAATGTTACCTAGGCCCATCAAAGAGGAAAGGTACAAGAAAATGAAGCTCTGCATTTCCCAGAGTACGTGATATGTAATTTCGACGGCGCTACAAGAAACGGAGACAAAAAGAGGGAATGGAGAGGAAAGGAGAATCTGGGAAATATAAAAACATTTTATGCTCGTGAAGTTTTTCGGGTCATTAATCTCCTCTTGGCCTTTGAGGCTCTTGGATAATCTGGGCTAAGAGAGTATTTCATTTCGGGTCCTCTGGGAGACGCTTAGTTTAGCGGGTCGGTTTAACTTGCTGCAGCTAAACTTGGGATTGTCCCAAGTAAAGATAAAAGTTAATTATATACATGTAACAGAAATTAAGAGATTAGATTATTCTAGGTTGCAGATTAGATTGCATTCAGTATTATATTGTCCTATATTATAACATACATCCAATATCATATTATGCCTATTATTGATATCATTTGTTCAAGTAGTTAATAGAAAAAATTGGAATGCTTAGTAATATCGGTTAAACTTGGTTTAACTAAACTTAAAGCAGTTCTAAACTAAGGATAACTAAATAAATCTGATAGTAATAAAGTGTGATTAGATTTGCAGGCAATTCATTCAATATCATATTATCAAATATATTCCAGGATCCATGGTCCATTTTTGCACTTGTACTATCAAGCTGAATCTTCATAAATAGCTTCGTTTCGATAAGACGCCCAACAATTTCTTGTGCGAAAATTCTCGATTATGGTAGCTAACATAGGTAGCAAGGATAAAATATGTCGATTTGATGATTCTCAAAAATTTATTACTAACTGGTTTTTTTTTTTTGTTAAATCTCAAGATAATTAACTAAATTATTTGAAAAATATTTGTCCTACAAAATGTATGGTATGATCAAAGAGTCCCCTCCTTCCAATAAAAATATAAAAAACAAAAAATCAGCTGGTTAGTAATCATTTTTGATGACCTCGTTATCAAGTTGGAAGGAGGGGACTCTTTGATCAAACCATACATTTTGTAGGACAAATATTTTTTCAAATAATTTAGATAATTATCTTGAGATTTAACAAAAAAAAACCCAGTTAGTAATACATTTTTGAGAATCATCAAATCGACATATTTTATCCTTGCTACCTCTGTTAGCTACTACAATCGAGAATTTTCGCACAGGAAATTGTTGGGCGTCTTATCGAAACGAAGCTATTCACGAAGATTCAGCTTGATAGTAATCAAGTGCAAAAATGGACCATGGATACTGGACTAATACTGTCATATATCCAATATGATATCATATATCCATATTATGTCTATTAATATCGCATGTAAAGGTCGGATAAGAAAAAAAAAGGCTTCTTAGTAATTTCAATTAAACTTAGTTGAATTAGAAATAATTCCAAATACAGATAAATTTACTTACATATCGTTCTCCATTATTATTGTTATTAACCTATATTCCATAGTTTTATTTCTAGTTTTATTTATACTGCTAATTTGTTTTTCAAATTATTTCTGTTTTATAACTTGTTTATTCCAATAGTTTCATTGTTATACATTTTTTATTGTTTATTCCAATTATTTAAGTATTAAATATTTTCGTTATCTGGTTTATTCAGCCCTTAAGCAGACCTGCAACGTGGATTCAAAACCCCGGACCCTTTTCTTCATTTCTACGGTTAAAATTACTTAATTAACTGTAATGGTGAATTAATCGCCTGCTAATGTTTTATCTACATATATATATATATATATACAGGGTGACCCATTTCAAGTGGATCAAACGTTTTTAACTTTTAAACGAAAAAAAATTGAGAAAAACGATTCAGGTAAAAGCTGTAGGCCTAGATTGAAGAAATAAAAAAACACTGTTTGTTTTTTCACTTTAAATGGTCAATACCGACCTATAAAAAATGTAGTTTCTTCTTGAACCCCATTTATTTTTATTTTTCTGAAATGTACGATACAAAATATGGAAAAAATGTGTATAACATGTTTTTCTATCTTTCATAGGTTAACTAGAAAACGCATTCAAAGTTCACTACTTTAGTATACCTCCTTTACGAGGAAACGTAATGTAGCATTAAGTTATTTTATTTAAGAGTTTTTAGTCGTCATAACTTACTAATCAAGGTATTTTGAATCTTTCAGGAAATGTCTGGACATTTAAAAGCTTTAGTTTTCATTTTTTTTAATCTCTGCAAAAACCTCGAAATCGATTTTTATTAAAGTTAAGGTTTTTAAATGTCCAGACCTTGATATATATATATATATATATATATATATATATATATATATTTAAAGATGCAGAGTAAGAGAAACGAGTGATAGAAAAAAAAGTAGACCTGATGAATCAAGGGCCGCCAGAGGGTCGTGCCCTGGCCATTTTTCATCGCTAACCCCGCTCGCTCCTAAATGCTTATGACATTGGCACACACACTATTAATATCTGACCCCAACCGAATATCATCGTGCTGTATAGCTTTGTTTTACATTACTTAACTTGATAGGATACATACATATATCAAATATGGGGGGGGGATACAATACATTTTAATAATCTATTCATATCAGAATTTTATTTTATTTCAATAAATAAATAAGTAAAAAACCTGTACCTCTACAACCCTTGAAGGGTCTGGGGTACAGTACATGGTAGAGACTGTACTGTTTCATGGACACCGGTTCTGCAAGGAGGTGACTTGTACTAGGTCAGGCTCAACCACCAGGTTTCCCCCCCTTATTTTGGGAACCCTATTTTTATAATATTTTATAGAGGCTGGGTGGGCCCCAGGAGGGTCCTATATCCTACATGATCCATCTCCCGCTGCAAACAGACTAAATAAAAGTCATGGCCTGCAGCGGGATTTGAACCAGGATTTCCTGCATGGCAACTCAGTGCTCTACCACTGAGCCACTCCACTACGCAATAAATAAGTACATAGATAAAAATAGAGCAATTCTAAAAAATTGTAAGAAAATCATAATTGATCTTGAGATACTATATTATACAGTATATTATAATATCTAGATGTATATTTTAATATCTAGATTATAATATATTGTATCGGAACAGTTGTTTAGTTGTATTGAAGTTTTAAAGCACAAAACATCTAAGCTATTAGCGTGGTACAGCTAGAAATCTTGACTCCATCCGAGCTAGCCGACCACGAAGGCAGAACGTACTCCAAGAGTGACAGGCATTGTGGGACAATAGTCCCCTAAATAAAGTGAAACTTATAAAAACTGCTGTTTAACCATGGAGCAGTTAACATCGTAGCATCCGAAGAGAGGAAGTAGTCTTTACACGTTTTAGGATAGGACATAAAAAGCTTGCCCACGCTCACCTCATCACCAGAGAAAGTTCGCCAACTTGTGAGAAGTGCAACGAGAGCTTAACAATATCTTTGAGGATTGTGCCTTTTCTAATAGAACGATATATTAAATATGTCTACCTCCCAATGTATTGTTGCTTTTGTGAATTGAGGAATAAGGCCATCACTTTCCTTTCGAAAGGACGAATAATTAAAAATATCACATTAATATAGTTATTTCCTCCTTTTTATTTATACATATATTTATTTTATACATAAATATATATCATTAGTTTATCGAATTCTAATCTTTAAGCTAAATTTAATTAAAACAAATTTTATATTTCACACATAGGCCTATATGCGTCGCTGGTCTCGTACAACACGTTATGAGCATGTCGCGCTTGGCGGTGACGCGAACGCCTAACGTTTTCACCTACCATGCATTGCTTCATGGGGATATAGAAGTTTTCATTTCAAAAAGTGATACTGAATTGGTGGATAAGACTTATTTCTGTTCTTGAAGATTGGAACAGAAACATACTAACATTGAACAAATATCACCTACTTAAAGACTCTGTAAAAAAACCTTACAAAGATGGAAGAAAACCTTTTATACGAATCGATTGGGTTCGGACGAAGCCGGCGGAAATGATACTGGCACACATTTTATCTCTCCTTCATTGGCCATTAAACTCCCTTTCATCGCTTGGAGGCTATTAATGATCCCGAATTGACAAAGGTATTTAAAATAAGGCCAAGAGCTGCTGAGGAAAAGTTTTTATCTCTGGGATTGGAGCTCCCCCAACCCCCTTCTTTTACCTCCCTCGGAGGCAATCTCGTAGGCCACGCTTCGCTGAGGAGGAACCCTCTCTTTCTTTCCATTCCTTATTGGATCTGGCCGGGATTCATTTAGTGTTGGCCTTCTTCTTTCCTCGGGGAATTAATAAAAGTCTAATTGTCGTTAGGTCATTAATAAAACTCTTCTGAAGGAGATGATGGTATTCCAGGATGATGGATCGCGCTTAATAACTTAGTCGTCGCAACAAATGTATTTGTAATCCTTACAATTCTCGCCAATTTCGCGAAAAATTTTCATCTTGCGGTCTCATTGTAAATTTTCTAAGCGATTAGATTAAAATATTGTATTATGTTTTCGAATGTTCCTTTCTCCCCCGCTCCACCAAAGCGTGCAACTCAATCACTCCTATCATCCGTCATGCTCCATCACTATCCTCATTTAAATCCTGGCTTGCCAAAAAGATGCTCTCTAAGCAGGTTAGTCATTTGCTTAAAATGAAATGTATTGAATAATTTTTGTTTGTTTAGTCGTTCTAGTTTTGTTTTTTAAAGAAATGAACATTCATTGCATGCCAGCTCATGCATTTAAGGCTTTACCTCTACGACCCGTTGACCACTTCCCGCAGTTAGCGGAATCAGTATTCCCTATTTTATCTATAGGGAAGAAAACGGTCCGGGTAGAGCTCAAATAAAAACTGGTACCATTACAATCCGTGAAGGCTCTGGGGTTCAGTAAATGGTAGAGACTGTACTGTTTCTTGGACAACACTGCAGTGAGGTGATTTGTACTAAATCACACTTAACCGCTAGATTTTTCCTCTTTATATGGGTAGCCACTTTATGGCTGGGTGAACCCAAGGAGGGTCCTAAATCCCATTGGATCGATTTCCGGCTGCTAACAGATTAAATAAAAGTCTTGCCAGTAGCAGGATTTGAACCAGTCTTTTCGGCACGGCAGCTCAGCACTTTCTGAGTTGAAAGCAATTATCCTTTCCTACCCACAAGTAATCGGCTAGCCTCAATAGAGATCCTTTTGAGGGGAAAGCCTAGTTTTGGAGCGTGATCATGGCCTCTCTGCACAGCCGTTGGCTTGGTAACACTACAGTTCCAACCATATAACGAACCCAATACTCTTAATTTGTAATAGTATGTTTTTTTATTTATTTGGCAAAGCACACGCCTTGAATACCTGATCGTTAATTAACAGCAATGACCTTTGGTCAGAGGATAAGGAATTCAAGACTTACCTAGTTTCAGTTTTAAAATGATACAAGAAACCTCCAATTTGTCAATCCAAACTCATCAATACTAAAGCTAATATTATAAACTGCTATCATAATATTATACCTTATACAAAAATTAATAAGGAGTAGATCAGAATGTGGTGAAAACTTTCAAAAATGAACACTCTTAAAAATTTGATATTACTGTTAATGTGCAGTTCTCGTTTCAGATTAATGAGATAGTGAAACAATAAATTGAATTATCTAAACATTTTCGGCTTGGAAATTTTCTACTAATGTGTTTAATCTCACTTACATATCCACAATTACTCAGGTTTCCAAACATTATTGTTTAACTTGACCAAACAAGAGTATCGACTGTTTTTTTTTAGCACTTTGTTAAAAGTGATATGTTTTTCTGTCCCCTTATCCAGTAATTTTATATTCTAATACAATATAAGAGCTTATACCCATTTTGTCATTTTAAGGCTATAAGCAAAATAAAAACAGGCCGTAGATAAAAAAAAATTGAAAGAATACTTCTGTTTTAGAATAATATTGAACTCAAAATGCTACCTGAAGTAAAACAGGCTTGACTAGTTGATCATATTAAAATACATATATATAATAATACATATTATAATATATTTAATATATCCATTGTGCATTCTATGTTATTTATGTCTACCATGATATAGCTCAAATAGCTGAAGTGCTTACTGTCCATTTAATACTACACTGGGATGCAAGGATTTTTTGTAATTTTTTGTTGCCCGGCGGTTTATAGTCGATGCAAATCTTGGGCATTGCAAAGTGGTCCAGATGTGCACTACGTGCTAAGAATATACAGCCAAGGGAGGTCGCCCATCTTCAGGTTACTATGTACAATGGTTTCCATAGTACACCTCCTTAATGAGTCACATAGAAGCCGATTCGGCCCAGAACTGTGGATTTTGGCAGTTTTGGACCAGCAGGAGCAGGAAAACCTTTATTTCTTTGCTTTAAGCAGATTTCCAGGCGGATAATGGCATCCTGGAAAACCACAACGCTTTTGCCGTTAGAATTATAAGGCATAGAATATCCTGTCTATTCACAGTTTTTGTGGATCGCCTCCAGTATGTTGACGTCGTTGCGTGCTGGTTGAGATAAATGATTACTTGCATAAATTAACCGGTGGAAGTCACCTGCCCAAGGCTGTTTATTGATTTTTAAATTTAACGATCATTTGTTAAAATATAAATTTACTTTGGAAATATCTTTTAGGCAAAAAATAAGAGCCATAAAAATTAATTTATATTTATTTTTTATTATACGTGGGGGGGGGGGTATCCCCCGAACCCATCGATTAAGTTTTATAATAGTTCAAAACACTGGAATTCCCATTGTTGTATAAAAGTTATATGGTATGCTTTTCTGTTTATTGATAATATCTACAGCTCCGTTGAATAAGTAGTTAAACCGAATTATTTCAAAAATGAGTTTCTTGTATTTATGGAAGCGAAATCATGTTGTTTTCGAAGTAAATAAAGAACTATACTTCGATTCTATTTCTAGCCTAAACTACGTGAATGTAACGAATCCGCTTCACTCAATACAATTAACTCTCTGGAAATATTCGACTTAACCACTTATCCATAGGAGCTGTAGATATAATATACTGCTATATTGGCTTCACTGCCCAAGCAATGATCTCAACGAAAAGTCAGATTCTTTGATCTGAATAATATTTAAATAATAAAATGTATAAGTATATAGGTGTGAAAAACACTACTTATATATGAATAAATATATATTTTTTCTTATGAATAGAAAGACTAGTATGTTTTTTTAATCAAAAAACTTTATTTAGGGAGAGGAGTGGCTCAGTGGTAGAATACTGAGTTACCATGCCGGAAAACCTGGTTCAATTCCCGCTGCAGGCCATAATTTTTATTTAGTCTGTTTGCAGCGGGAGATGGATCATATACGATCTAGGACCCTCCTTTGGCTTACCCAGCCTCTATAAAATATTATAAAAATAGGGTACCGAAAATAAGGGGGAAAAATCTGGCGGTCGAGCGTGACCGTTGTCCATGAAACAGTACAGTCTCTACCATGTACTGAACCCCAGACCCTTCATGGGTTGTAGTGGTACAGGTTTTTTTATTTTATTTATGTGAATACTATTTATTGCTGGCAAGAAAAAAATTTGTGGCTCTTTAAAAATTTCGAAATTTTGTAAATTGTAATTTTTAACTCTTGCGACTTAAAAGGTTGCCGACCCCTGGTCTAGGCTTATACTCCAGTCCACTTTTTAAGTATATCCTTCGTAATCCAGAGTTCTCTCATGTACCTTTTTTGCTTCCAGAAATAAATTTAGCTTAGTTTTTTTTTATTTCTTAGGATTTTATAAAAGATATATTATTTTTGTTAGCATTCATTTGCAGGATTTGTCCACAGAAATTAGCGTTCCTTTCCTTTAGGTTGAATGATTAGGAGCAGGGTATTAAATAAAGATCCTTTTTCATTTCATTAACATAATATTTATAAATATTTTTATTTTTAAGAGAAAAGATTTGTTCGGATCCGTGATTCCAACCCGGGTCTCCCACCCATACGTCGTGGTACTCAGCCACTTGAGCTATCCTGGCATGTAGCTTGGTCAGACAAATCCCTTCTCTTCGCCGATCTCAGATACTTATTTTTCTCTTCAAAATAAAAATCTTTATAAATTATAACAATTATAAAATAAAATAAATTATAAATAATATAATTACGTAAGACAACAAGATCCTAATTAATGTAATGTTCAATGAACATTCTTCCCCTTGTATGCATCGCTAATTGCGAGAACATGGGGATATGAGATCGGTGAAGAGAAGGGATTTGTCTGACCGAGGTACATGCCAGGATAGCTCAAGTGGCAGAATACCACGACGGATGCGTGGAAAACTCGGGTTCGAATCCCGGTCCTGCACAAATCTTGTATCTTCAAAATAAAAATAATTTAAAAATTATAATAACTATAAAAAAATAAAATAAAACATAATATTTATTTTCTGCTGACCATAGTTAACTTTTATATCTACTTACAAAAAAAGAAAACGATATGTGACAGTCTACGTGTAGAATTGCCCGGTTATTCCCAATGACTGCCGTTCTGTCTCTGAAGAGTTAAGTGAATGATGCTAAGGGCAATATAAGCTACCTGCTCAATTATGTCCCTTACTCTCTTTATTTAGGTACTCCTAATGTTTCAGATATTCCAATGCATTTAGATTGTACCTTCCCTAAAGTGTTCTTTTCAAATTTGAGACTTTTTTTTTCTTCATAGCTGGGTAATTATAGCTAGAGAGCGGTGCAGTATAAACAGAACTGCCTGCTTGAGTGAAGGAAAACACAGGTGACTGCTGGGACTGACACTAGACCGTCGCATCGGGCCAACTCCGCGTCCGACGTGACTGATGTCTTTTTAATAACCCGGGGAAACGCCTCTTTGTCAGCGAGCGTGTTCCCGATGTCGCTTCACTTTCGGACATTTTGGCTGCTTTGTCTGTCACCGGAAACATTTTTTAGTGGATTAATTGTCAACCACCATCCGTGTCGTGGGAGAATTGATCGAGTTCGGGTTCTGTGGGGAGGGCTAGAATGCAAATGCGTCGGTGCGTGTTACGTGTTGCAGGCAGTGCATCCATCACAAGATATGCATGTCGAGATGGTGGTACACCACGAATTCTATGTATATAAACATATCCTAGACAAACTATATTTTTTATAGGTTTTTGAACGATTTTCCTGTCCTGTTTCAATTAATATATTTTCAAAGTATGCTTCATATACGAATGTTGAATTTTTCCCGCATATTAGAGGAATCAGCATTACATAAACTATCTTTATATATAAAACGACTTTATTACAACAATGAGTCATATGTCGTAGCCTAATTCATACAAGCCCTTCCGCCATTTCTTTTTATTATAGGAATCTTCCTCTCTAACTCATGTTGCCGCTATTGCCTTCTATCCACCTCTTCTTTGGCCGACCTCTCTTCCTCCTTTCGGATGGTCAGCATTCATTCGATGGATTTGTCCACAGAAATTAGCGTTCCTTTCCTTCCTTATGTCGGAGATTCTTACATTTGCTTTTATCATTATTATTCATAATCGAATATTTGTGAAAATCACAATAGAAGAAATCAACAGTTCTATTCCTTCAATTTTATTCTAAATTATTGTAGGAATTTGGGCGAAGATGCCCTCGTGACCTCCTGAGTTGAACTGGTTATTTGAGTACTATCGCTGGGTAGTTTCTCTAATTGTCTTGATTCTTCCTAATACAGACAAGTAGAGGTTCCTACTATTTATTTGCTCGTTGTATTGTTATTATACAGTTATAAATTTCAATGAATAAATTATAAATAAAAATGAAAAGGAATTCACACATTTGGATGGTAATTATTGCAATATACTAAGAGTTATTTGTGGTTCAGTACTTGTAAATGGAAATTGGAAACGGAGGAAGAATCTACAAGAAGTTTGATGTCCCTGATGTCGTTAAATTTATAAAAGCAGCCCGACTCAGATGTGCAGGCCATGTTGCCAGAATGGGAGATGAATGATTCCAAAGAACATGGACACCGATGCAAACAAGTTTGGAGTGAGAGACTAGATGGTAGCAGCAAAAAAAAACGGACGCTTGGCGGTTCCTGTTGGCGGAGGCCATGTCTCGCTAGCGGGTTGTAGTGCCAAATATATATAAAAAAAAAAGATTGCAATATAATTAAATATTTTAGCCTATTAATTCCAGATGAATATAATTAATGTATACAAAACCCATGATATGTTTATATCGACAGTATAGCTTTGATAATATTAGTGGGCTACATTTCCTCAAGGAGGAACCGGGAGAGTTGATGGACGGGAACAGGTGTCAGAGTGCGCTGGGCCCGGCCGCTGATAAGGCTTGAGTTCCCGCGCGCGCGGCAACTCCTTATCAGCCCGCGCTAAGTAGACTCCTACCATACATTACTGTGTGTCGCCGGTTGTATAATTTAACGAGGAATACATGGGAGGAGATAAGATAGCAGGGGCGTGTCCTGATGAGGAGGAGTGGGGGTAAATGAGTAATGATGAGGCGGAATCAGCTGATCGGGACCTTATCGCGCTACCTTTATGCCAGCTATCGCGATTCCTTCATTATCCTCCGTCTTCGGGGCTATCTCCCGCACTCTTCGTCAGCCAATAACCGGGCCCTCTTAAAGGGTTTAGCCGACTTTAAAGGGCCGCTTCTCTAAACTATTAGCCATTTTATCTATATGTTCTCACATAAGGGTTGGACTTTTAACACCAGTTATTTATTTTTATCTACACTTCAAGGAGTATCAAAACTTTATAGTGGATTATCAAAATAAGGCTTATTTAATGAAATACATGGGATCAAATATATTTTTAAGTATCGGTTTAAGGGAACGGAATGGCTCAGTGGTAGAGCACTAAGTAGCCATGCCAAAAATTCTATTCAAATCCCGCTGCAGGCAAGACTTTTATATAGTCTGTTAGCAGCCGGAGATGGATCATATAACCTATAAAATGTTATAAAAATAGGGTACCCAGAAAAAGGGGAAAAACCCCTACTGTTGAGTGTGATCTAGGACAAACCACCTCCCTGCAGAACCGTTGTCCATGCAACAGAACAGTCTCTACCATATACAGGTATATTTTAATATTCTTAATCATGTTATGCTTGTATAAATAATACTAATAATAAGTTCTGTGTTATTGTTGTTGTTAGTTCAATTAACGCCACTTTTTGCTGCTAAGGCTAATCGGACGATGCTACAATGGGAGCCCTAAGTTTTGCCTATCCATGCTTAATTAGGATAGGGGTTTTGTACATCGTACAGGCTCGGGGTCCCCGTTTAACGTCCCTTCCGAAGGACGGCGTAACTAAGATTTTTTTACTCCCTTTAAAAAGTCCTAGGATCACTTGCCGTGCTACGAACCCGCGATCTTGGTCTTAGTAGTTTTTTACTCTAAC
This sequence comes from Troilus luridus, assembly GCA_964056705.1. NCBI lineage: Eukaryota > Metazoa > Arthropoda > Insecta > Hemiptera > Pentatomidae > Troilus > Troilus luridus. Next base: position 100,531,466 of record OZ057416.1, on the reverse strand, counting down.
CACTAGACCAATTTTATGCGAAATAATTATCATATAAATCTTGAATAATAATTGTTGACCTTATATATCTACAGACCCGGTGAATAAGTGGTTAACTCGGATGTTCTCCAAAATGAGTTTCTAGTAGTCAAGTCAGCGGAATCCAGCTATTTTTGTAGAGAATAAGGGGTTAATAAAGCCTTGGCTTAAAAAGGAGTTATTGTTTTGATTACAACTCCATTTCAAGCCATAAACCACGATAATGATACGATTCTGGTTATCTGAAAGCAGTTAAATCTCTCTGGACAAAATCCGTCTTAACAACTTATTCACCGGGGCTGAAGATATAAGAGGATGAAAATGGTCCGAGTGGAGGTTAAAAAATACTCTTAAATAGGGAGAACTGTTTATTGGAAAGCCAACGTTTCGACTCACATTACAGGTCTTCTCCAGGGCTTGTGATGAATGCAAGCTTTAACTTTATTCTCTTTTAATTATCATATTAGTACAGTTTAGGTATTCATTGTTTATGGAGGACACAGTTTTTCGTACTTACTGACTTTATGCCAATGTTGTTTATTTTACGACTTTACGATAGTTTTTAGATTAGAGGAAAATTTTTGATGTCAGATTAGACTTCCTTATTAGTTTGATAACCAACTAAGGCCGGTTGTAGGCAATATTAAACTTCCACAGTTGACCAGAGTAGCCATAACGTGGTCATCACCAGTGGACGGAACTCCCTCCACATCGAAACTATAACAATTATCCGGACGCAATCTGAGACGGGATTCGCTCCCAGGTAATGTCATGAAATTAGCGACACTCGGCGGCACCATCAGTATGGTCATCTCGGCCCTAATTAGTTCTGAGTCCTGGGCATTGGGGGAACTGCCCTGCAGTCGGGGTGAAGAGGAGGAGTTGATGGAGGACAGGAAAGTCGAGGAATAACTTCAATTAGAATTTTATTTAATGAATAATACAAAAGATTACAATCAAATGGATAATATATAAATTACATTTTGATTCGGTGAATCGGAACAGGGGGCTGCATAGCTCATCGTGTTGAGTGCTAACTTGCAGTACTAAAGATTCCGTGTTAAAATCCGGCTGTTGCAGATAAATAATTTATTCTTTTCCATAGCTACAGATGGATTCTGTGGTACTTACAGCCCCTCCCCTGGGGTGTAACAAGTAGGGAAAGATGGGAATTGAGGTGGTTGAGAGTATTCTTGGCCAAATCTCCTCCCTCACAACCGCTATTCTAGAAAAAGTACAGTTTCTACCAACGTAGAAAGTTTCTACTAACTTACAGAGCCCAAGACTCCTCAATGGTTGTAGCGGTTCAGTTATTTTTTTTATAATGTATGAATATTTATTCTGCTCCCACCCAATCTGTGATACACTCATACTATTTTAGGTATGCGTTCTCTTACACATAATAATAAAAAAAGTTCATATTAACATATATCTCAAACTCATTTATTAAAAAAATATCAAAGGTTAAATATTTATTATTTATTTACTACATTAAGACTGACTGTACAAAGTTTAGCGTGTTTAATACTATTACAGGTTTTAATCACCTGATAAACAAATGAACGATAAGCAATTACAGTAGTTGCTCATCTGTTTGTATTGTGAGTGTATACTGTGAGACAGTTCAATTTATGATTATCATGCGAGACACCACAAATTTATTCACTTTTGCAGAACGAACCGACATGCTTTAAACTTATGGCATAGTGTCACTGATTATTTAAATGCAATCTATGGAAACCGATGGGTTGGTCGAAACGGACCTGTTTAATGGCCACCACGATCTCCAGATTTAACGCCCTTGGATTATTTTGAGTAGGGCTAGACGAAGTCTAAAAGAAGTGCTAAGAAATCGGATGTTGGAATGCCCAGTAACTATCAAGCACCATCCTGATGCTATACTAAGAGCCAGAGAAGCATGGGTTCTCATAATCCCTGTAACAACAAAAACCATTCTATGCAACTCTTTTGAATATATTCTTCTTTTTCATTTCGTATTACACCTTAATTGGAAAAACGTAGAATCGTTAATATTTATTAGTGTTTAAGTTTAGTTATCCTTGACTTCTTGTCCTACTGTATCCTTTAATAGTACTCCGCTTATCCCTGTTGAACAGATTATTTAGACAAACGTCTTACTTGGAACCCTCACACAAGACTGAAAAGACAAGAAACAGCTAGACGATTCCGACTACTTCAACACATACTAGACAAACGCTCAAAGCTTCAGATCAATTACAAAAGACTTATTTATGTGACTGTTATAAGACCTATATGGGCTTACGGCATTGAACTATGGGGCTCCACCAAACCATCAAATTCCTCTCGTATTCAATCCTTGCAATCCAAAATCCTTCGCAAAATCCTAAACGCTCCTTATTTTGTCACAAATAAAACCATCCATAATGACCTTAACGTTCCATATGTTACCGATTTAGCCCATTCCAGATACCTATCATTCCATAATAAACTCCTTGCATCCAATACCATCCCGGACAATCCTCTTAGGCGTCTGAAGAGAAGATGGCCTCGGGCCCTTCTATAATAGAAATGTAATTAGAGTGCTGCCAATGGGTAGTGCCTCTACACGTTCTTTCATGTATTTATTTATTCATACAGCATTTGTACTAGATGTATATATTACAGTTGTACAATTCAATAAAATAATTTAAAAAAAAAAAAGCTTAGTTATTTCACTCTTCTAGTGTTTGAAATTTGTAATACTTTGAAATGTTTGAACCTGACCATCACAACTCATGAATGCTCATGGGTTCAATACATGGTTAAGTATGTCAAATAAAAGTATGTACATGGTAAAACCAAAGGTCGTCCGAGCTGGTTATTTGACCGAGATCACACTCCACCGCCGTATTCCACTTGATTATTGGTTAATTTAAAGGGCCTGATGAAGTCCAGGAGGGTCAGTAGATCCCTCATAGTCCATTCAGGGCTTTTAATAGAACTAATAACGCATACACATGGGTCCTAAAGATCAGTAATCCAGAACCTACGTAGAGCTTCTGAAAGCTTCCCGCTCTCTTTTATTTTTTTTTTTTACAATCATAAATTCACTGTACTTCATAAATTCCGTCATACTCCCTCTCTATCATTATTCAAATCCTTGCTGTATCAACATCTCTTAGCTTCCATGCAGGTTAGCCATTTGCTTAGAATACAATGTATATAATAACTCATTGTGTTATCTAGTTCTTTTAATTCTGCTCTTTGAAAAGCTGTACATCATGTAAAGAAATTATTGCATGCTAGCTCATGCATCTAACAAAAGCTATGGATTTATCTATTCTCTTTAATTGGTTAATATCTTGTCTAGATCTGTACTATTTATTTACTTACTATTATTTTTGTTTATATATTTCTTTTTAAATTGGTTTCTGTCATTTTTTACACGCTTTATGATTTGTAACATTTAGCCTTCTGGCCAGATAAATATTATGTTTTTTATTCCTGTTCATATCTGTTATTCTAAAGGGACTTTGTCCCAGAATAAAGTTACATTTCTATTCTATTCTACTTAGAGGAACATTGTGCAGGATAACACATTTTATATGTTTAATATTATTATATCAGTTCATAATTAAAATAAATAAAGAGGAGCCTCTTAGATCGCTACTATTGTATAAATATATTTCATGTACCTACGTACATGAAAAATATGATTTTCAGCAAACCTCGGACTACGTTCTCGTGATTTACATTTCTTTTTTTTAAACGGACGTTTTGACGAGAAACCATTATTCAAAATTCCAATATTAATTATCCGTAGAGAGGCCTGGGTTGGAGACCTGTTGTGGATGACGAGCGCTGAAGGCTCGGCGATGTTGAGGCCAGGCTCGATCCCCGCGCATGACAAATTGTGCCTCCGCTTCCTCGCTAAATCGTATTCCAGGCTAACCCACCCCTAACCCCTCACCACTACCCTCCACAGCTCTCTGATTCCTGGTGAAAAATGTTCCGGCGATGACTGGCCTAGTCCTGAGATAACAAGATTCCCCGAAGTTGCTTAGCAATCGGCTCAGGACGAGTTATTGGATCACATCCTAAGTGCTGGCTATCAGGGAGGCCGAGTTATGATCGCTTGATGTGGAAATCTTTTGTAAATATTTACAATTGATAAAAACATAATACTCAAACGAGGGACTTGGCTTGAGACAGAATGCTTAATTTTCTCTAAATTTATAACATACCTACTACCATTTCTAAGAGACCTTTATTTTGATCAACTCTAAGACATAAGAAGGGCAATTTAATAGTTACATAGATTTTCATTTTATTCATTGTAACTTATTGTGTATAAATTTGTATTAATTACTGTCGCTAATCATAATATACTATATTTATAAGTTATCCATTGATGTTTTCGTTAAATATAATATAAATTATATTATAAAACCTTCTTGCTGCGCTTAAAATACTAATTTTGTTTCAATTTAGTTAATTTTTATATTTGTTAATTTTTTTTTTATTTTATAATTTAATTTAAATTTTATTTTAACATTTAAATTGTCAATTTAGTCAAACTGTAAGTTTTTAATCTCTTATATTGTTAACTTATAATAAAATGTATTCTAATGTAATTCTATAAACTGATCTGTAATTATTAAAATCACATGTAATGACATGTCATATGCTTATTTAAGCATGGATCATGTCCTAATATTAATAAACGGTCACTCCATGGGGTTACCCTGGGGGTGAAAGAGAAAAATATATATATCTCTGTCTTTATATATGTTTTTTATTTACTTAATACAAACTATAAATCATTGATTTATAGTTAGATTTAGACTTTAGAACTTGATTACTTCAGTGTCCATTGCTATTTTTGAAAAAATATCGATCTGCACATGGCTTCCTTATACACCTTAACACCTATCCTTCTAAACCTCTTTTCACGTCATATAAAGAAGTTTAGAAGGATAGGTGTTAAGGTGTATAAGGAAGCCAAATGCTGATCGATATTTTATCAAAAATAGCAATGGACACTGAATTAATCAAGTTCTAAAGTCTAAATCTAACTATAAATCAATGATTTATAGTTTGTATTAAGTAAATAAAAAACATATATCCCTAATAAATAAAATTTTTGAATTAATATACTGGTTAAGCGATTACTAGAAATAAGAAATAATTTTGATAGGTATGGTACAAATTACAAATAATCAAATAATAAATATGCACTAAAGCTTACAGTCATCTTGTAAAAAATGTTTAGATGTTGACTTCAGTACTCTCCTCTGATCTACTAAGAACCACATCGTTGATGTTCCTAGTTCAACATCTCAATATTAATCAATACTTTGATGTTAAAATGAAGTGTTGAAATTAAAATTAGAGATATTCTTACTGAAAAACTGTTTCAAATGCCACTTTACGAGTACCGGAAAGTTGTAGAATTATTAACGAATAATCGAAGAGAAGTTTCATTCCAAAAGAAGATAACATCTGATGACAATACACGATATAAGAACACATGTAATGAATAAATATTTATGGTGAATAAGTGGTTAAGTCGAATTTTGTCCAAAATTAGTTTCTTGTAATTGGTGTCGTGGGGATCGTGCCATTTTTGTAATGAATTGGGGCTAAGTCAGGCATTGGCATTAAAAGGAGATATTGCTTATATTACATTTCCATTGTAAGTCAAAAACCATGAGAATGACACAATTCCGGTTCACTCAATACAACTAACACTCTCTGGACAGAATTCGACTTAACTACTTATTCAGTGCGGAAGTTGAATAAGTCGCGTTCCAAAATGAGATCTTAAATCAAATTAAAATCTGCATGAAGGTGATAAAGTATTTAAAAATTATCTAAATAATCGTTTAGTACTAAATGTATAAAGTTTAAAAAATATATTTTCCAAAGAATAAGCTAACAAAAATGGATTCAGAGAAGATGTCAACTGGCTCTTTAATTATTTTCAAATAACCTTTAATCAATTGTGATGTATATTTTTCAATAACTGGAGGAATCTATTACAACAAAGTAAACTCTAGTCCAGATCACACATGATTAAATTTTCAAATCAACATCTTTATAAAATAGAATAATATAAACTTTAACTTCTGTATCCAACGATTGCTCTTCCAGGTTTAATCCGGTCATTGCTTTTAATACATAGTGGGCTATCCATCAGAATTGTTTCGTCTCGATAAGCACGGCTTCATCAGAGATATCTTCGTCGCGGAGAATGGGCCGGTTCAAACTGAGCGAAAACCGCCAAGATATCCGAGTGAGGAGTCTTTATTTGAATAAAGAGAAAGAGGGAGAGAAAGAAGTGAATAAAGAATAAACGGGCGTTCTGGATTATTAAATTCATCCCTACCTCTGCTAAGGACCTGCAATTTATCGTAGGGTGAGCTGGTGAAAATGCACCGTTCTACACTGATAGCGGAGCCTTAAGAAACGTTAAGATGGAAGAAAGGTTTCGTAAGGTTTACAATATTTTCAATCATTAACTCACAAATAACTAAAACACTAATTAAACTGTGATGAATGAAAGTAAACGTAGTACGTTTCAGGATAAATAGGAAAGTTTTGAGTGTAAAAAATCAAAAAAAGAAAAAACTGTAGTATTGTGTAGTTAATTACTGATCGTTAGGTCTCGAATTCGAATAAGGTTGGGGATGATAAATTATTTATTCTATTAACAGCACTGAAGTACTTCTTGATGTACTTCCTAAGTTAACCTAGTATTTTCTAAATTAGGCAAAAGGTGGTTGAGTGTGATCTTGGCCAAACCACCTCCTTTCATTGGGGTTGGTTTAGATATAGTACAGTCCTTACCATTTATTACACCCAAAATCCAAGGGTTGTGATGGTAGGTAAATGCTATACTAGTAGTTGAGCCCGTTGATATTAATCAAAGTTCGTACACAGTGATAACAAAGACATACCCACCTCAATGTACACTGTGTAAGGCGACTGCTAATGTGCGTCATAAGTACAGTAGAGCGATGGGAAGTTGTAGCGTGGCCCGGCAGATGCTTAAGGAGTCGGCCGATAACGAACAATGTGTAAATAATACCTTAGAATTTATTAAAAACATCCATATATTTCAGTCAATTTGACATACACGAATGTGTATGTGTGCATATATATGTATATATCGGTTTCTACTTATCTTGACTGTTATGGAAATATGATGTTTAGGTTCTTGAGTTTCAGTCAGTTTCTTTCAACTTCTTAAGGCGACGTTTCGAGACTAGGTTAGTCTCATATTCATGCCCGGACAGTGAAAAAATGAGCTTTTAGTAAAAACATTAAATAGCAGACTAAAGTACACCCTATCCATTACAACTTACACGTGTCATCTATAGTTATTTTAGTCTGCTATTTAATGTTTTTACTAAAAGCTCATTCTTTCACTGTCAGGGCATGAATATGAAACTAGCCTAGTCTCGAAACGTCGCCTTAAGAAGTTGAAAGAAACTGACTGAAATTCAAGAACCTAAACATCATATATATATACACATATCTCCAATATATGTATGTGTTTATGTAATACTTAACTTTGGAACAATATTTCAATTATTCATTAATTACAAAAGCATTCATATAGGTATATTCTCGTAGTATGTGTATAAGAAAAATGCCTATTAATATGTACAACGTTAATATAAAAAATATAAATTTTATATTATATTATATTTTAAAGTTTATATAAGTATGTATAACGTTTTATTTTAATATGACTAACTTTACATAAGTATTTATCTTTCTATTATATGTTTGATATGTTAATTAGTTTCTATTATATGTTTACTATAGTATAATAAATTAATATTTTAATATGTAACAATATTTTTACTTAGCACTAATGTAACAAGAATGTATATATGTAATTATGTTTGGTAATATAAATATGTATATTCTATAGAGGTGAGGACAATAATTACTATTTGTAGTTGTTTTCTCTTAAAATAAAACAACAACAACAAAGTTCGTACACCGCACTGAGTGTATGTATGGTCCAGTTAAAGTTCTTCTCATGCGTTGCAATTTATTTAATTTGTTTTATTTTAATATGCATGCAATTATTTAATTATAGGAAATATAAGAAATCCTAAAATATAGTATTAAGAACCCTCATTGGGTTTCCGAGAGACACTAGTAGAGAAAGAACTCATTAGGTACTTTTGGTTGAGAGAGAAGAGACATCACCAGATAGGTCTTCGACATTTAGTCATTTAAAACCAGTCATTCTTCGAGTAGATATAAAATTCATACATGACAATCATTAGACCCATCTGGACTTACAGAATAGAGCTTTGGGGCTCTGCTAAACCATCGCATTCCTCTCGTATTCAATCCTTACAATCCAAAATCATCCGTAAAATCCATTTGTTGCTGATTTGGCTCGAATACTATATCAATCTTTTCATGCAAACTTTATTTCCACTCAAAGCCACTAGTTTCAAACCTAGCAACCTCTTCAATTGCTGATAATCCTCCGAGGCGTCTGAACAGAAGATGGCCTCGTGACCTAAGTTGAACTTATTATTTGAGTACTACCTCTGGGTAGTTTCTCAACTTGTCTTTATTGCGAATATGTACCAATCATTATATTTCCTTGTTGTATTACTTTAATACGGTTGTAAATTTCAATAAATAAATTATTTAAAAAATACAGGCAGTTATGTAAATAGAGTAGAGCCTATTAAACTGTTATATTAATTATAAATTATTTTATTAATTTAAATTCATAAAAAACCTTCAAACAACTTAATCAAACATCAGAGAACTAAAGAATGAACTTTCCATTGGTGAATTTATATTACAATGAACTGATATAATAAAAGTTAATGCCTTTTACCTCAGTTGTGATAATCTGTCAGTTACATCCCATGTGTCTCTCATAAAGAAGAATTTAATGATTTCCCTAAGATTATCAAATGGTTCATCTAACAACTTCATAGAGATTTGAATAAATTTGTTCAGTATCCTTCAATCAAAACAACCAGCGAAAACAGGAAAAATGGAAAGGAACAGAGATTGTTTATTGTTTGTCGACTCCTATCGTCTTGTAGCCTCGTGGTGTATTCATAAAAGATGTATAAAAGATAATAAATGTATAAACAACAACTCTTATATCATTTATAATAAAAAATACGTATTTTTATTCTTTGTTGATTTTCGACTTGATTTTTGACAATGTACAGAAAAATCCTTAACTTCTCAATTTACAAATCAATCGTTATTAACCTTTGCTGAGTGCACTATAAATTTACATTATAACTTACAAGAGAAATGAATAAACCCTGGTACAGTAACCAATCCGAAAAATAAATAACTAAATACTTCTTCTTTTTTGACTTCCTCTTTGCCATTGCTAGCGTCGAGGAATTACTAAATACAAAAGACTAATTTACAAAATATTCCATATTTTACAAGTATTTGCCCAATTTCATAGCTAACAATCAATGTGCCCAACCAAAACAACAGAACAAAAGGACTTTCCCCAAGCCTCTCGAACGGCTGTTAAATCGATGTGTATGTCCAAAGAGGTATAACCTCTTATCTTAGACTAATACACTAAAGATAAATTATTAATCAGCTGTTTTCGCCTTCTCTATTGTCCTTCCTCCATCTCCTCAGCATAACCACTCTAACTCTTCAGGTTATATGTCTCCTGAAATATTTGTTCATTGCGAGATCTATTTTATCTAACTGCGCCCATAGAAACGTGGTCGTTTTTTCCCTCGTTATTGTTTCTAAGTCCAAGTTTGGTCTTTATTCGATCTCAATATGTATCTTCCTTGTGATGTACTTAGGCTATAAATTATTTTAAATTTTCGCCTTTCTTCATATAATATTATATTTGTAGTATCATATTATATATATTAGGTATATATTATATTTTTGAATTGAATATTCTTTCTTTTTCTAGGTAATAGGAGCGACTACAAACAAACCTCTTGGTTTTCTTACCAAGGAAGAGGATTTATAAGAGGCTGTAACCACTGTGTCAAAGCGCCCCCTCCCCCCCCCCCCCCGGGTCTGAATAATAAAAATAATAATAAATGGGCAAAACGGAATCAATTTCTCTTGATTAAGCAATGTAAACAGGCACTGAGGAGGGAATGGAGATTTGTGAGGATAATACAGAATTGATTTATATAATGGCTATTAAAATAGATATCTCGGAGGGGTTAGTGCTGGGGTTCGGGGGTCCTTTATTGTGCCAGCCTAAGGATTTATCGGCAGATAATTTTTAACCTCCTTCCCCCTCTCTTATCCTTTCCCCCTCTCCCCTTTTCCCCATCTGATCCTCCGAGGTACTGAAGAACAAAGCTATTGGAACCTTGCCCGCCGGGGTCTTGGGTCGAGGTACCTTTACCGTTTAGCGACAGAAGGGGTTTCAATATTCAATAATTTCACCAATACATAACAAAACTTAGAATATATAGGATATATAAACAAACAAATATATTTAAACAAGTAAAAATGTATACTTGATGTTAGCCAGTAAAAATCGAGAATATGACAAGTTTATTATCTATACAATCTGTACAATGGGTCTGGGGTTCAGTACATGTTAGAGACTGTACTGCTTCTTGGACAACAGATTTTCCCCCTTATTTTGGGTACCCACTTTATAAATGCTGGGTGAGCTCCAAGAGGGTACTTAATCACATAGGATCCAACTCCGGCTATTAACAGATTAAATAAAAGTGTTCCACGCAGTGGTATTCGAACCCAGGACCTTCGGCATGACAACTTAGAGCTCTACCACTGAGCCACTCCGCTCCCTAGCGTGTCAATATGGTCACCTGTGTTATAGTGGTTAGCAGAGTAACCTAGTATGTCCAAGATAGCAACTTCGCAACCTGGCTAGTGGCCCTAGGGGTTTTTAAAAAGAATAAATTCTCCTTATTATGTCCTTCGAAAGGGGCGTAAAATGGAACTCCTGGGCCTATGTGGAGTCAGATACTCATTATAGATCCCTAGAGACACTGAATCATAGATTTAATTTTTAAGAAATGTAGCAGTAATTATTGAAAAAAATAGTTTTTATAGCTTTAATTTGGCGTTCTCGTAGCATTTATAGCTAAATAGGATAACGTCAAGGAATGGGAGTCGGCAAGAGGGAAAAAAATTAAATTAGCAAAATCACTTGAAACATGTTGATTGTATTATTGACAATCTATCACATTTTGTTTTTTGCATCAGCAACCAATCATTTACACAACTTTATCACAGTTACAAGTCCAAAATATCTCCAAGTCAAAATCATTTTAAAATTTATTTAAATAAAAACTCTAGGGGATCGTTTATCCTCCATGGTCAAGAACTTATATTAAAACCAAACTTTTGTTTGATCAATGTAATGTTAAAATCGAGAAAATGTAATTTTCTCTTTAATTCGCGGAAATATCGTTAATGCTATGAATCAGTGTCTCTATAGATCTCTATATTAATTACGCCTAAACTTTCAAAATTTATGACTCGCCGGATTAGCCGTAGCAGCATAAAGTGGCATTAAATGAATAAACGACAGCCTCACACTTGGCTATGTTTATAATTCTGTAATGTGTAATGTAATGTGTGGCAAACATTTTAATTCTATCGATACATTTAATAGAATCGATTATTTCATTTCTTATCAGCCCATATAAAAAATATCTTCTTCTCACTCATCTATCTATCATGCCTCTCCATCTTTTACTATTTCCTCTTATTTTCCACTATAAGGCCCTTAATGTATTTCCTGTATATTTCTCTATTATATTCAGAGAAACATACCCTGGTGTTATTTTTTTGGAAAAACAAGTATTGTTATTTCACCTTCCGCCTGACGGGGGCTTCCTCTGGTGTTCTATCGGGACCCCAAGTTTTAGGTCATTTTCAGAATGAGAGATCAATGGAAGACGATCTTCGAAGCCGAAGGCCTTTAGCTTCAAGGACCAATGACAAAGAGACTTCGAAAAAGTCATACGTTTAAGACCAACTATCAAAAACGATGTGAGTCCTTGCCACACCACGATTTTTACTAATGAGTTTTTTACCAGAAAAATCATTCCTGCGGCTCCTCATCATCCTTATCCACCCGACTTGAGTTGATGTGACTTTTTAAGATTGAAAATAACCTCAATCGGAATCTTGTCATCTCGTAGTTTTTAGCTTGAAATGGAGTAATAATATATGCAATAAATCCATTTCAAGGCAATGTCAGAATTAGCCACTTTTCTACTTCGAAAATAACATGATTCTACTTCCCTAAGTACAAGAAAAAGATATATAGTGGAATCCCGATTATTCGTATTTCCGGCTAATTCGTACAAATTTGCCGGTCCCCAGAGAAAATCCCGATAAATGGTATAAAATCAATGCAATTCAGACCCCTCGGTAATTCGTATTATTTTTATGCTCGAGGTCACTTATAACGTCATATAATTCGTATTTCCAGCTTTAAAATGTCGTTACTTAGTACTGTTTTCGAAAGGGATGGAGAGAACAGTGAAACAGATATGCCAGGGAGCAGAATGAGAATAAATCCTTTCTAGGAAATCACTCAATTTGTATTGGTTTTACACACAAGTATGTTTGTATTGTTTAGAGGCACAGTAGATCCTATTGTTTTTTACGGGAGAGCGAGTGAGAGAGACAAGTTTTCTTAGAAATCTCATAAGTAATTCGTAGTGTTTTCACTCAAAGAAAATGAGGGGAGTTCTAGGAATTTTATTAAGCTTTTCTTACTATCACACTTTTATTTACAATTCAGTCTCGTTTTTGTTACCGTTGTCACACGTTATCATGCCTCCAAAATACGTTAGCCTCTCTACTGAAGAGAAACAACAAATCATAAACGCCATGACCAGTGGCTGTAAGCTAATTGACGTATCCAAGCATTTCATCGTCCCTGGTTCCACGATCACTTCAATTGTGAAGAACAAGGACAAAATCACTTCCCAGACTTATAGAGAACTTAAAAAAGTGGTTCGTACAAGCAAGGAATTCAAACCAGTTGGAGGTAATATTTGAAGGGAAAAAGCCCGAGTTTTCACAGAAAAATGGGAATTGAAGAATTTCGTGCAAGTGATGGAAGGTTCGATAGACTCAAAAAATTGTATTAATACATTTATTTTTATTTTTATTTAGTACTCCCGATAATTCGTACCAAATCTTCAGTCCCTTGACCATACGAATTATCGGGATTCTACTGTATTAATACAGAGCAAAGAGGATCATGTGGGGCATTGATAATCATAACAATGAGAAATAAACCATTTACCCGGACCATTTTCTTCCACATTTAAATTAATCCTTTCGGTAATGTTGAAAAGCTCAGTGCTCTCTAGTGTACACTTGTATGGACTTTACCATTGATCCTGAAATACAATTTTTACAATGAAAGAGAGATCTTACAGAGAGAGAGAGAGAGAGAGAGAGGGGGGGGGGTGAGAGAGGGATCAGCATTGTATTACTCTCAGCGGACCCAGATCCTCGCAAATATCCTAAAACTTTTTGTATTTTTTTGTATATTTATTTTTTCATTATTTTTTATTAAATCCTTTCCGAGGAACTGTGTATAAATCTGCGGCTAGAAACAGAGGAAAGATGTTGCGCGCTCCGGGAAATTAACATAATCAGAATAATTCCTGGCAGCTGCCTTCGTCCCGGTCCTGGTTTTTCTTCTGCGCTCCCTTCCCTCATCTCCCCCCCTCCACCCCCAGGATGGTGGAAAACCAACCCTAGCCATTAATACGCACAGGAGGAGAATTTATATTCTGTCCGCGTCTTTACCTTCTGGTCTGATTTCCAGTAAACTTCTTGAACTACATAGAGTAGTGTTCTTTTTGGGCACATTTTTCAGATAAACCTCTTTCTTCTGGTACGCTTTACCCTATCAAGGTTATTCACTTTAAAGTGGAAGGTCTTAAAATGCCTGAAAATATATTTATTGCTTTTATCAGACTAAATAATTTATCTGTCAAAACAGTACCAGAAGCTGTGAGTGAATTTGAACCAGAGACTTAAATAAGCGATCTTCCTAGCTGATCTCTAATCCGGGCCTAGAGTAACTCAACGTCCTAGGAACTCAGTAAAAAAAGTGAAAAACGTACAGTATTATTATCCCCATTTTTCAGTTCAATTTTTTTATTTTACAACTTAGTGCCAATAGCCTGCATGAAACGTTTTAAGTTTACATAAAACCTTAACTGTTGGAATATTATTGGAAAAGTTTCACACAAGATGCCACAAGGTTCAAAAATTATAGAAAACAAAAATATCTGCAGATATTTTGTTAAATCTGGCATCTTTAAGACAAAAGAAGAAGAATAAAATTTAATATTAATAAATCATCCATAACGACCTTAATGTCCCATTTGTTGCTGATTTGGCCCGAACCCGCTATCTATCCTTTCATAACAAACTTCATTTCCACTCAAACCCTCTAGTTTCAAACCTAGCTTGCTCTTTAATTCCCGATAATCCTCCGAGGCGTCTGAAAAGAAGATGGCCCCGTGACTTCTTAGTTGAACTTGTGATTTGAGTACTAAAAGTGGGTAGTTTCTCTACTTGTCATTTTCACATGTCATTATGTATCGCTTAGCCCATTTACTTGTTGTATTTTTTTTTATACAGTTGTAAATATCAATAAATACATTTTTTTTAAAAATATATAAAAAAAAAATTAATAAAAATACGAAGAAAATTAAATACTCAGTAAAACAAGCGGTCAACCAGAGACAACATCCCACCACAACCAAAGGACAATGCATAAATAGTAATAATTAATAGAAAATAAACTAAAAATCAGCAAAATTAAAAAGGTTAACAAATTCAATGAAGTATCAAAAATTACCAATTAAAAAAAATAAAGTGATATATCGAGGAGGAATGTCAATTTCAAGAAACCCAGTTTACATACAAATTTCACAACACATGTAACCAGAGAAAAGCCAAATAGACATTAAAATTATGAGGTCAATTAAAATAATTATTTAATTACTTTCAAAACTAAGTAAATAGGTTTTGTACTCACAGAGAAACCTGTTCCAGGTAACTATGGTGACAAGTTCCTGAGTTCTATCAGAGATGGCGCTTCCAGTAATTTTTAGATCTTCGAGCTAAAAAATCATTAAAAGGGCTTCGATTGACCCACTACCTGAAATTGAAAGTAGTAATTTCAATACATTTTTTTTTCAATTTGACTTTTTTATTTTTTTTTATTTATTTCATTATAATCACTAGTGGGGTACCCCCAATTAGCTTAATGGCATACCGACACCCATTTTACAAATACAAAACTGTTCATTTAAGTTACTTCGATTCGAATCCACCTTTGGAAGATAATGTATTTAATCTGTTTACAGTCATATATGAACCTTATTGAATCAGAAGACCATTCCCCCAACCTCACTCAACAGCTCTGAATCGGCCGAAATATTTCCGAGTATTTTTGTACCCTGTTGTTTTAAAGACTTCTGGCTTTTAGTTCGGAATTTTTCCAACCGTATCTTACTAGATATTTCATTTGTCTTCTGAAGTTTTGCTTTTCTATTCTAGTAAGAAAAAAAATAGCTATACATTTAGTTTCTGTTTACATGTAGGAATGGGGGAGAATGTTGGAAAGTAGTGAAGTTTTTAATAAACCGTACGTTTCGACCCACATTCCAGTTCTTCTGCAGGTCTTGTTTATTTGTATTCACCTCCGTACACGTAATCTACATAACAAACCCTTAAGAAGACCTGCAATGTGGGTCGAAATGTCGGTTTCTAATTATTTGTTTAACACTATTAAAACAATTATTTCTTTAAACTCTACCCGGACCGTTTTCTTTCCTATATAGTTAAGAATATTTAAATATTTTTATTTTGAAGAGAAAAGATTTGTACTGGCCGGGATTCCACATCTCTAGTACGGCACTCTCCCAACCTGGTCGTAACCAGGCCAAACAAACCATTTCTCTTCACCGATCCTTTGTCTGGCCTGATTACAACCCCTGGTAGACCCCGGTTCGAATCCCGGCCAGGACAAATCTTTATCTTCAAAATAAAAATATTTAAATAATCACCATCAAATAAAAATAAATAAAATATAATTTATAGATATGTATAGCTTGCGAATTGGTTCCTGCGTCAAAAACTACGAGAATGGCCTCAAATGCCTGAAGAAGGCCAACAATGTGGTTTGAAACGTCGGGTTGAATGGTTTATTACTATTTATAGGACAGTGAAAAGGAATTTCTTGTTCTTAGTGAAGTGCAATCGTGTTATTTTCAAAGTGAACAAAGTGCTAAGTCAGGCATTGGCTTAAAAAGGTGATTGCCTACATTACAACCCTATTCCTAGCCAGAAATACGACATTGAATAATTATTTGCTAACTTCCTCTGGACAAAATTCAACATTACTGTTTGAGCAACCTCGAAATAGTTATTGGGCCTTTCGATGAGAGCTCCGAAATGGATAAGGAAAATAAATTTCTGATTCAATTATACCAGATCGCATGTCATTTTTGATTGTAACCTTTTATTAAACTAATAACATAAATCAATTTTCATAAATTAAATAACTAATATTTTTGAGAATGAAAAACAATTAATTAAATTAAAGAACAATTTAAACGCTTTTATAATGAGAAATGAAGTTACTAATATTAACTAAATTATCAACAACTAATTAATAACAAAAAGAAAATAAATATTATTTAATCTTACGATAGTAAATTTAACTCTATTAAATTACAAATAAAATCTATTACAAAATAATGAATGTTTATGCGGTTTTCTGATTGCAATGATATAATAATGAAAACTCTTATCTGTCTGTCGAAGTAGTTTCCAGTAGATAGTAGATTCACGGCAGGGCGAGCTGGAGGTTGAGACGACAGAGGATTTTCGTCGGCAGGGCGAGTGAAGACGTTGAGATGATCGACTGGGTCAATTCGAATTGGTCGAATCGATGACGAGGTTTAAACTAATTACACCTGCAGGTGGGCAGCAAATTAGTATCTTCGTCAAATTCACACAAAACAACTTTGGGCTCCTATAGAGCATACGATGTGTACGGCTAAGGGCTCGTGGCAACACTGTCTTAAAATTCACAAAAACAACTTTGGGCTCCTAAAGAGCATACGATGTGCACGGCTAAGGGCTCGCGTCAACACTGTCTTGCTCGGTCTAGCCGGAGCGAACAAAAGCCGCTCAACTCTCTTTTGTTTTCTCTCTTCACTTTTATAACATATGTTTTCAAACTTATTACAAATATTACACTTATATCTAAACAAAATAAAATTACCTTTTAAATTAAATTATTCTTAACAATTACGAAATAATCGTTTAAATTATTATATTAAATAAAAATGGAAAAAATAAGAAAAAATAATGTTCTTTCTTTTAAGAAAAAATGATTTAATTTTTTTATGATTAAAACTATTAATACTTTATAAGGTTACTACTTCATCTGGCCTTAACAATTACCGTTTATTAACCAGGGATGTAGATATTATGCAGAGGTAGCGAATTGGTTTTAATGGCGTCAAAAACTATGAGAATGGCAGGATTCGGAATCTATCATGAAAACAATCTACTCTCTCAGAACGAGAAATTCGACTTAACCACTTATACACCGGCACTTTAGATTTATAAGGTCAACTAATATTTTTCAAGATGTATTTGTTTTACGCTCATCGCTCGCATCTTGAAAATATTCCTGTTATAGCTTGAGAAGTGAAACTGGAAGGGAAAAAAACTTGATAAATCCTGAGAAGTACTTCTTTCATGCTTAAGTATCTTTTATGGAAGAGAGGAAGAGAGAGGGTGGTAGGGAGGGGATAAGCAAGGAACCAGGGAGCATTATGTTGGCGCTTAACAAATTCTTATAGCTGGATTAACATACTCTTAGCCTCTCCACTAAGTGAGTGTCTAACTTATGCCTCCCAAGCTCTGACATTTGCATAGTTAATTCTTTTTAATCTCATGAATATTGATTTAATTACCAGAGAGATGAGAGGGAGAGAGAGAGAGAGAGAGAGAGAGAGAGAGAGAGAGAGAGAGAGAGAGAGAGAAGACTTCCGGAATTAAAACCGGCCCTGATATAATTTAAACAGAGCTGGTTGGCTAATTGTGCCCGCGGGTTGGTTTATTGGGACATTACCCAGGCCGCAGCACCGTCTCCTTATAGCTAATTGTCTCCTTGGCGGGGATCGCAATCAGCAATTGGGTCAGCTCATCTTGCTCTTGTTGGCGCAATAGCGCATGTAGTCAATGCAAGGGTTAGGGTGGCGCTGTTCTTAAGCCTTCATTTAAATTTTAACGCGAGGTTTAGAACTGCATTGATAGAAGATATATAGATCATAAAAAGTGATTTGATAAGCACCTCTATAAAACGGCGTTCAAATGACATATTTCTATCACCCAATTGATTAAAAAAATTTTTTAATCTGTGTAGAACGGTTTTTGGTAGGGGCTCGTGACGTGTTGCGCGAGACTGGCGATGCGTGTAAGCCTATGTGAGTTATACATTTATTAATCAACTTAGATCAAGTTTAAAATGTCATTGATGTACCAATAATATTATTTATCTGAAAGGTCGTTTAATAGTTTTGGATTTTATACTGTCTTAAAACATCAATTAACAGTTTACTCTCTAAAAGATTTTATTTGTCATATACGCCTTTATAAGAATTAGACGATATAACGAGGATATTAAGAAGGGACTTCAATATCAACTTTACAAATGATAAAAATCGATCACTAATTGAATTTCTTACTGAAGTATTAGGTTTGATTCCTCTGCCTGTACAAGTTTTTTGCGAATTCTTCGGCACAACCACATCTCAAACATATGTAGTATTTTTAGATCTCTCTTTATTAAAATAATGCATGATAAATTCAATTGAGGCATTTTCTTTTAAATTTAATTTTTTTAGATATATTAAATAAATAAATAAAAGGCTTAACGAACCCGAAAGCTCGATGCCGATACGACCAATATATGTTTACTAATCTCGGTCCACGGAGCACCACCCAAACCCAAACCCTAACGCAATCCTCCCACCTACGCCTCGGTCTATCCCTCAGACACTTCCCAGTCGGTACAGCGCCTATTAACATCTTGGAAATTCGTTTGTTACTAAGCCCAGCAACTTTACATGCCCATCTTAATCTTCGCGAGGCTATCACCCAGTGGTCTCATCCTTTTTTTGGACCGAATATTCTACGTTTCACCTTATTTTCGAATACCTGAAGACGTTGTTCATCCTTCAGCGATAGTGGCTAAGTTTCACATCAATAAAGAAGAAATGGAACGATAATTGTTTTATAAATTCTGATTTTTAAATTTCTGGACAAAAGACACGAGCTTAGTAATTTCGAGAACGAATAGTAACAAGAATTTCCCGCCTTTATTTCTTCTTGAATTTCGTTTTTTCCAGTTACCATTGACCCTAAGTACCTAAACCTCTCCACATGTTCGATATTATTTCCTCCTATACTTAGTCTTATCCGAATTTATTTTTCATTACCGCGTAGAGGAGCGTCCCACGGGTGGGGGATGTGAGGATGGTCGGTGGAAATTCTCTGGAAGTTCCTCCCGGCTAAGTCCGATGGAATCGCTGAACAACAATTTGGGCGGCCCCCAGGCTTGCTGGAGGGATGTGACGTAGGTTAGAACGCTCTTGTTTTATATATTAAACAACTGAAAAAAAATTATTTCATTTCTTTAATTAATGCAAAATATTCAACAACTGATAACAATACAAAGCGGATACTCTTATTTCAATAGGGTCACCTGTGGAGTACAAAATAAGTAATTTCTAGAGTAATATTGGGATACTTCTACTATATTGTTATGTACCTACTGTAGAAATATTAAATGAGCAATTGGTCCTCCGTTAGGTGGCCAGGGGATAGTCCACTAATGGTTTCTTAATACTTGAGAATGAACGTAGCTTCAACAGGAAGGACGTTCAAATAAATGACAATTATAAACAAATTGTGCTTCTATTGTTTCATAGATACGGATATTTAAAAAAGTTAAAATTAAATTTGTTAACCTGCCAATGGGTAGTGCCTCTACAGGTCCTTTCATGTATTTATTTATTCATACAACCCTTGTATATATTACAGTTGTATAATTCAATAAAATAATTATTTTTAAAAAAATGTGTTAACATTTACACTTTATATTATTGATAATAATAAAAATTGATTGAAGTAATAGATTAAAAACTCTTATTTCTTCCTCATATTGAAAGATTTTCTTATTTTTAGTAATTAAACCAATAAATACGCCACAAACTTGCCTTGTAAGCTCTGAATAATTTATCACTAAATACCCCGGGCCTGTAGCGCTGTAGGGGAAGAAGAGGTTATAGATGAAGAGGGGAGGTTATGGATGAAGAATCAGGAGTTGGCAAGCGTGCCACTGACAAGAGCCATTGAATATAGTAACACAATCAATCAAATAGTTGGTAGACCTGCTTTGCATGTAGCCGAAGGAAGGAGCCGTAACATATCGGCGTAAGTTGGCGGCCCTGGCAGAGTCACGTAGCCCACCTGGAGCGGGTTCTCAACCCACCACCCTCTTTATATTCGGCAACCCTTGCAAGAGGTGTCTGATGGCGCCCGCACCGGAATAAAAATGGAAATGGACAGAGCAGGTGTTGCAGCCGCATTTGTGTTCCTAATTGTTTTTATATAGCCTTGCTTTACCTCTGCTTCCTTTTATTGTTGTTACGGCTCTTCCCCCTTACGGTTATTGTTCCATACGCTTCCAAGTTCCTGCATTATATTATGTATGGTACAACCAAGGGTATGTTATATGATAATTATATAACAAGTGAAAACAATAAATGATAAATAATGTCATGAGATAAAGCCAAATAGAGAAACTACCCACTGATAGTACACGAATAAATAATTCCAATAATTTTTTTTTTAGACGCCTTGGAGAATTATCGGGAATTGAGCTGAAAGCTTGGTTTGAAACTAGTTGGTTTGAGGGGAAATCAAGTTTGTCATGAAAGGACAGACAGCGTGTTGTATTATAACAATACATACGAGTTTGGAGTTTTTGTGAGTAAAATTATGTTTCTATTCAAAAATTTCTTGTTTTTCAATCTGTTATATCATATGATGTATACTTTAATTGACACACACTGAAAAAATTAAATTATTTGCACTAGGAAGAAAAAAACGATAAAATTCCTGGTGCGCCGGTTTTTTTTGCTGTTTAGTTTATAATGGCATGGATAAAGGCAGGTACAAAAACTACCCAATGGTCGTACTCAAATAACAAATTTAACTTATTAGGACACGAAGGCCATATTCTTTTCAGACACCACGGAGGATTATCAGAAATCGAAGAGATTTGATTGGGAGTAGAGATTGTAATGAAAATACTGGTATCGGGTTCAAACCTGCAACAAATAGAACATTGAGGTCATTAAGGCTGACTTTTTTCGTAACAAAGTATGGAGCATTAAGGATTTTACGAAAGATTTTGGATTGTAACGATTGAATACGAGAGGAATTCGATAGCTTAGTGGAGCCCCAAAGCTCTACTCCGTAAGTCCAAATATGTCATTATATATATAATGTATAAGAGTCTTTTGTGAACAATTGAGAGCTCAGAGTGTTAAGGTAGCCTGGAAACGGCCACCAATTTCTTGTTGTTCCAGTCTAGTATAACATTACATAGTCGTAATTACAAATTCTATTGTATGTTGTATTTACAATTTGGGCAACAATACACAGATCATTTGTACTTTCAATAATTTCATGAATCATTTAACCATGACAAAATCTTTTAAGGGAAACTAAAAGTTTAATTATCGATGTTTTAAGTTGTTATTAGTATCTATTGCACAACTATTAAACGACCTATTTAGTAAAATATTATTACTATATCAACGGAATTCAAATTTAAACTATAGTTGATTAAAAGAAATTGGGAAAACTCATGCACAGATCACTAGGTACCGGCAGTCTCGAGCATGTAGCTGACACTAACCTACAAGTTAACCCTCTACCAAAATTCACTGAAAGCAAACTGAAGAATTTTCACTATAAAAAATTTTTGGAAATTATTATGATAATCATTAGTCGAAATACTCCCTAATTTTTAATTAATGGAGATGAAAATTTCTGATGACATTAGTTAAATTAATTTTATAGACTGGAGGAGATATAATAAGCCATTAAACAATACAGATCTCTGTATGAAGGACCGAAACATACGGAGAAAAAAATGGGCTATCTACTAAGTAAGTAATCCTGTTGTGTGTATAAAGGCAGAAGGGAGCGAATGGTGGGGATGCCATCCATCTTGTGTTCCCCTCGCGAGTGTGGATAATGGTTCTCCTGTTAGCTCTTAGGGTCAACTCTTTGTGTCTTTTCTCTTCGTCCGTCTGACTGTCTGTAACCTCCTCGTCTTCCTTCCTGATATACTGACCTATATTCTCGCGTATTTTGGCACGTTTTTTGAGTCCATCCGGGTATAATGCAAAATTTATACCCAAAAAAATAGGACTATAAGTTAGGAATATATATATTTTTTTTATTGGCCTTCTAAGGACTACTTCATTTCAACTATCTTCATTGGCCGAGTACTCCTTCACGTCGCCGGTGCCCTTCCTTCTTCTGTCCATCTCTTTCTCGTCCTCAGCTTGGGCTTCTCTTGAAAACCCACATGGGTATCTAGTTTTATCCTGAGACGGTTGCATTCCAAAACATCCTCGCGGGTAATCCCCATCTCCTGTAAATCTCTTTCTACCTCTTCGAACCAGGCAAGTTAGGAATATTTTATTTTTATTATTCATAAAACTAATAAAACTGAAAGATATCTTTAGGCCATGTTGTACGACGATAGTTACTGTGTCTAGTTTGACCAGATAGAAATTATGAGCTACAGTCAGGTTAACTGCGAAGTGTAGACACTTTTGATCCTCGTCTTCATAAGTCAAAACGAAGGTAGTTACAGTTTAATACCCGGCCAATGATTATTGATATAATATTTATATAATATTTTTATATAATATTATTATTATATATAATATTTAAGAGGGTGAGCCCTGGAGAATCTGTTAATACCACAGAGTCCATCGGTGGCTGTTAACAGATTAAATAATTTCAGATTAAATCTCTTGTATTATAATGCCGGATCTGTGTTTTCGGAAATTTCATTCCATCAGTAATGAAATAACCACGATCAGTCAAACTTTCAATATTTTAGTACAGTAAAAGCATTACTGTTCCTTGTATATTTTAACATTTCACGTAATACGTATATTAAAATCCTTCTTTGCCAAATATGTGGTCTAGCTATTGTGCCACCTGCCATATTTTTATCACGTTTCTTAGACAGTTTCTAATCTCTCTAAAAATTATGAAAAAAAATTCTTTGATTTTGGTAGCGGAATTATTTTTATCAGTTACTAGATGGTAGCCCTACCAACCTCCAAAATGCGGACCAATACCCATTTAACAAATCATTCATTTAATTTTACAACAGTTGGTCAATAACAATTTTGTACTCATTCTATACCTACCTAGTGAGCCTATTCTCAAATGAGTACCCATTTAGTATTCTTTTGAGATATTGAGTTTATTTGGTATTAAATAAAATAATGAATTGTTTTTTGGGTTTTATTTTGGGTTTGTTTTAAAGATAATAACAATAATAATGTTTGGTACATAAGTCTATAATTCTTATTTCTTTGCATTTTTTGTATTGTACTAACAGTCCTAAAAACTAAATATTGGAATAAGATGAAGCTTTTTTTTAAATCTATGCATTCCGTTTTTGTAACGGCTTAAAAATATCAGGAACAGCGTTTTCTTCACCAAATTTAAAAAATATTATTAAATATTAACTGATCGAGCATGACAAATGACTAAAGAAAAAAAGTAGTTCCGTTGATTCTTTAAAAATGTATTCAAGCGCCCTGAAATCCTATAGGCCTTAACTACGAGTAGGTATAAACCCCAATTTATAACAGCTGAAAAACGTTTTTTTTCGTATGTCTGTCTTAAAATAAATAAATATAATTAGGAAATAAAGAAAGTAAGTATTAACATTTATTATTTAATAACACAAAATAAACTATAACAACTATCATTTACAATAATCACACAATTTTTTTTACAGAAAGTTTATTCCATCTTATTACACATGCGCATAAAAGCATCTAATATTAACCATAAATCACATTTTTATACTAATCAAACTAACACTAGACACATATTGTATATAATAATTAATATTTATATATTATCATAATTAGGACGGATTGGTCATGTACTAAACCTACACTATTAAAAATACAACTAAATTACAACTCGTTTGTGAGCCTTATGGTCTGATTAAAATTGTATTAAAAGAATTTCAATACTTTTATTTATTTTAAAATTCTTAGGATTTTTTTGGATAGACATGCAATATTTTATTTTATTCACCTGTAGCTGATATCTGAATTATTACTGATTATAAGTATTGAAGTGTTTGTTATTTAAAAGAAATGTACATGTACATTTTACTAAAATACAAAAATGTATTATAGGGAGATAATTAACTTCATAAATGACTTTTTTATCGAGGGTCTATCAGCTTAAAACTTAATCATTTTTGATATGTTCGTGTTATATATTTAGGTACATATACTTATTCATTATTTGTTATAAATAGTCGCTCTTACCATCTCTTCTAAAATATGATTTATTTTGTAGTTTTATATTGGAACTTTAAGAATTGAGTGAATTCTTATATGGAACACACATTTCAATATAAAATTAAATACAGAGTTAAACATCATATGGCACTTATAGTAGGCCAGAAGTTTGGCTTACAGTTACTGTTGGTAAGTCTATACATCAGAATTATTCTGTTTTATTTAAGTGGGAAATATTGGACTGGACAATTCTAAGGCTACACCTACATTGGATCCGGTGTGATACGATGAGACGTCGCTTGCAAACCAAATGACTGAAATATATCAAGAGTTATAACATTTGGTTCTTTAAATTTATAAAATTAAGATTATTTATTAATTATTTTTAATACATTTATATTTTACTATAATGTATAGTAAAATATGTATATCGAATACTCCCCAGCATCGTATGTGATAGAATCACGTCGCACCGAATAGGATCCAATGTAGGTGTAGCCTAAGAGTGGTATGGAATGGTCAGGGGTGCAGTCAATGATTACACAAAATAAGATGACTTATTTTATTGTGTCTACGTTTCGGCCCAAGATGTAGATCATCTTCAGGTCAAAGAGGTGCCGAGTCGAGTTGAATAGTCAAACTATTAGTTCAACACCTCTTCACAAGGGTTGCCCCGAAGATGGCCTACATCTTGGGCCGAAACGTAGAAAAAATAAAATAAGTCATTCTTATTTTGTATAATCATTAATTCCACCCCCTCAGCATTTCATAATATTCTGTTTTTATACAATTCAAATTATTTTTATCGAATATCATTTTCTGTATTATTCTGTCATTTCTGTTGGTCCAATTAAGAAAGAATATATATGATGAGGCACTTTAATTAAAAATAATGACAACAATTCACAACAAACAAAACTGTGCA
Source organism: Troilus luridus (assembly GCA_964056705.1). NCBI lineage: Eukaryota > Metazoa > Arthropoda > Insecta > Hemiptera > Pentatomidae > Troilus > Troilus luridus. The sequence goes on along the minus strand of OZ057416.1, from coordinate 100,505,882 downwards.
ATACGAATATTTTCATTTATTTAATCATTATTTAAGAAGACCTGCATGTTGATCGAAATGTCGGATTCTAGAAAAAAGTTTATCTGCATTTAAGGAATTAATTCTTTGAATTACACCCGAACAATTTTCTTTCCCATATTTCTACAGCCCCAATGAATAAGTGATTAAGTGGAAATTGGGCAACAAATGTATCTAAAAAAAAAACTCTAAATAAAAACATTTTGAACTTTTGCTTTGTAATTTATAAAAAATCTCGAAGTGGTCTATTTATTAATATTTTTCAGGTTAAGTGTGTCATGATATAAAGAAGAAAAGTATTAATATCTGCAGCCACAGTAAGTGGAATTTTACCCAGCGAGAGTCAACTCAACTGTATTGGAGGAAGCGAAATCGTGTTATTCTCGTCGTTTTTGGCTTGAAATGGAGTTATAATATTAACAATAACTCCTTTTCAAGCCAATGTCTTACTTAGCTCCTTGTTCGCTACGATTATAACCCGATTCCCCTTCAAGTACAACAAACTTATTTATAAAAAAAAATTGGGTTATCTAATTATTCACCGAGGCTGTAGGCTAATATTAACCCAGAAGAACTTCTTTGCTTACTTAGAGATTACCTATGGTTTATATACAATTAATTTATAATAATAATATACTTCAATAAGAATAATTGAAACTTCAATTGCCAAGAAATATTGAGAGGTAGGCGTTGTATAACTCTGCGCTGGACCTATGGTTGGGCGATAGTCGATAGTTACTATTGATATATCGATAGTTCAGATCTTTTTTACCATATTTTTTTCAAGTTTTGAAATACTCGGAATTATGCCGATCTGTCTCTGTCCCAGCGTCTAGTTCTTTTGAAATTGAACTCGGAATTCCTAGAGCTCAAGGTTTCTCTTCTATATAATTTTAATGCCGCACCATACGTGTCATTATTTAATTCTGCAAAATTACTAATTACATTATGTTGTGTAGTACACGTAGTCTCACATTTGTTCAAAGAAACAAAATTCGCGGTATTGAGCATTGACAATTCTAAATTTTTATAACCTTATCTTTTTCTACAATTCTTAAATGTTCAACTAGTAATGCAGTTTTTCTTTCTGGAAATGTGTGGCTCCAGGAGCACACTTGACTCTTGAAATTAACTATTTCGTTGTTTTTTTTTATGAAGATTTGATTTTTTTCATTGTAATTGTAAACATGTAAATTGTAAATACTTTTTTAAAATTCAAATAAATTGGGTTATTTTTTTCTCATCTTTAGGATATAATCTTATAATTTATAATCCTCCAACTTTCAAATAGTAGGAACGTAATTGAATATAATTAAATTAGTTGAAATTCTTTATTGAATATGTTTGGAAAAAAGAGAAGCAGCTATCGCAAAACTATCGATAGTATTCGATAGTTTTCGGACGATAGTATCGGCCTATCGATAGTGCTAACTATCGACTATCCCTCAACCCTAGCTGGACCCTGGCTTTCCGAATTTGATCACACACATTTAAATATTTAATTATTCTTTCTAATTCCATGCTAGAGAGCTCAGAGCTGTGTGAAGTGCTCCTGTGCCTGGGAGTCCTGTAATGGCCAGTAGTAGGCTTGCTGCTCCTGATCCTTGCACAGCTCCGAGGGCCACTGCTCCTGCGGACAGCTGTACTCCTGGTAGCCCCAGAGCTGGTATTGCGGGGGAGGAGGGGTGGGGATGGGGGGCGGCGAGGGGTGGAACCCCAGGGAGGGGCTAGCCTCGCACTGATGTTGTTCCACTGTAGAGCTGATCTCGGAGTGAGCTGCAACAGTAGTAAATAATAATAATTAGATAGAAGATTATATATTTATTATAATAATAAATCTTAGCGAACCCAAAGGCTCGATGCCGATACCACCAATCTCAGCTTACATACTTCCAAAACCGCCAGGTCACTCTTAACGCAATCCTCCCACCTACGCCTCGGTATACCCATCAGATTTTTACCAGTCGGTACAGCTCTTATAACGCTTAAAGCGTGTTAGGAATTCATTCTTAACAACAAAAAAAAAACTATTAAAAGAGAGGGATCTATTATTTTTACTAATTTAAAAAATTGATCTTTTTGTTTTAATTTGTGGTGAAATAAAGCACAATTTTTTTTTTTTTAACTTTGTAGTTAAACCCCCTGTATAAATTTGTTTTAATATTAAGGCTTAGCGGACCCACCAATATCTGGTATCTCATAACGTAATCCTCCCAGCTACGCCTCAATCGTTTACCAGGCCCTTTATAAACCTTATTATCGTTTTAGGAATTCGTTACTTATCAATCCCAATACCTTTACGAATCCATTTTAATCTTAGTGAAGCTCTCATTTCAATAACATTAACCGGGTCCATGCTTCACTATTCCGCGTAGTATAACTCCTAAATTCCCCTGTGGTCTCATCCTTTTTTTTGACAGAATATTTAAAACACCTTATTTTCGAATACCTTTAGACGTTGTTCATCCTTCAGAGTTAGCGGCCATGTTTCACATCTGTAAAGGAGGGTTGGAAGATTGAAGGATATAAAAATTCTCATTTTAAATTTCGGGACAAAAGACGCGAGCTTAGTAATGTCGATTACGGCCTTATTTCCTCTTGAATTTCGTTTTTCCTTGTTACCATAGACCCTAGGTACTTAAACTTCTCAACACGTCCAAAGTTATTCTTACCTTCAACGATATCAACATTTATGGTACAACGATATCTCCCACATTTCTGCAACTAACCCATTACTGCATTATTAATCTTAATAACTCTAATTCTGAATTCAATAATGGCAAACAAAAATTCAAAAAGAGGCATAAATTATTAGTAAGTTTCGATGGGAAAAATCCTCAAGTATACAAACAAAAAATCTAGTCAACGTTTCGTCTATTTCTCCATTCTCAACACTTCACCAGAAAGTCACATCAAAGAAGAAAAAGATATTTTATTACTAATTTAACGGTCTACCAGCAGGTCTCTGATCACTGTTTATTTTGATCTTCGTAACAGTGTTTTAAACAGCAGGAAAGTGATTTAAAAAAAAAAATTAAGGTATTTATTGAAATTTACAACTGTATACAGAATACATCAAGGAAATATAATGAAAGATAAATCATGTCCCGAGACAAAAGCAAGTAGAGAAACTACCAAGTGGTAGTACTCAAGCAAAAAGTTCAATTTAGAAGATCACGAGGTCATCTTCTTTTCAGACGCCTAAGAGGATTATCAGGAATCGAAGAGGTTGCAAGGTATAAACTAGTGGGTTTGAGTGGAAATTAAGTTTTTCATGAAAAGATTGATATCGGATTTGGGCCAAATCAGCAACAAACGGTACATTAAGGTCATAATGGATTACTTTGTTCATAACAAACTAAGGAGCATTGAGGGTTTTATGAAGGATTTTGGATTGTAAGGATTAGATACGAGAGGAATTTGATGGCTTATTATTGCCCCATAGTTCTATTCCGTAAGTCCAGATGGGTCTAATAATTGTCATGTATATGGGTCTTTTGTAATTAATTGGGAGCTTAGAGCGTTTTCTAGTAAATGTTGAAGAAGCCCGAAACGGCGAATTTTTTTAATTAAAAATCTTTTAATACTTTAGTGGAAAAATTCCAACGAAAAATCTTAAGTCTCTAAACTAAAACAGGAAATTAAAAATACCTGTCCAATAGTTCGCCTATTCAGGCTTCCTCAGGGCAGAAAGGGAATAACAGCAAGGCAAAACATGAATAATGAACCCAAAAAACACATCCCACCACCTCCAAGGCTCTTTGCTGTTATTCCCTTTCTGCCCTGAGGATGCCTGAATAGGCGAAATATTGGACAGGTATTTTCAATTTCCTGTTTTAGTTTAGAGACTTAAGATTTTTCGTTGGAATTTTTCCACTAAAGTATTAAAAGATTTTTAATTAAAAAAATTCGCCGTTTCGGGCTTCTTCAACATTTACTAGAAAACGCTCTAAGCTCCCAATTAATTACAAAAGACCCATATACATGACAATTATTTTTAGTGTTTTTATGGTTTTTAGTTGGAATTTTTCCCCCAATGTATTTACATTTGTTTAATGTCTCTGTTGACCCTTAACTTTTTCAATAAAAATCTTTTATTTATTTATAAGTTCTAGAAACATAAAAGGATATATAACTGTATTTCATTTGTTTGTTTTTTTTACGTCGACTGGTGAGGCCATTAGCAACGACTGCTCTTCTTAAATTTATTGAATTAACTTCGCGTGTTTTTAGTACATCAGAGTCCTCTGTAGTTTAAACGGTTGGCATGCGTCAATATCCAAATGTATTCTTTCTGTTTGATGGTTCTTGCATTCAAATAAATGCTTCACCGTAATTTGTACATTGTCACAGCTTTGGCAGGTTGGGACTGCCCTAAAAGTAATTGGAGGTGTGTCAGCGATGTATGGCCGTTCTTAGCCTGCTTTTTACGGCGCATTATTTTGGCGTTAGGTCGTTTGAGAGAACGTTTTTATCTTTATTAATTTATTTTTATTTAACTTTATTTTTATTCTTCATGTTTATAATTTTTAAATATTCTTTAAAATACTATTACTTGAATATATAAACATTTTATTATAGTTGTCAATGAAAACGTTTTTATACCGCTTTTATCCACTTTGTTCTGTAACAGTTTTTATTATTCACAGATTTGAATGTATAATAAATACCTATAATTTATGTTTTTCTTGTTATACAATCTGTATCGGGTCTTTATGCTTCTACTTTCCCCTCTTGGCGAAGTCAAACAAACCCGAAAGGTGCACAATAGAACATAACCAACATCTGATCTTATTTATATTGACAGTCGCCTTTCTACCAGTAGCTTCCCAACTAGTAAATATATCTTAGTCTCCTCTACAAGCACGATGACAATACAGCTTTGGATAATAGAGGTTACACCTGGTGAGAGAACCGCACACCTGGTGCTGGGGTTTATAGGATGTGTCATCGGGTTCTTGTATCAGGTAAACCTTGGTACACGTGTATTTAAATTTGGTGTGCACGTTCATTATGGCGACTAATCAGTACCTCCTATTGGAGTGTCTGCTGATACTAAAGTCGAATAATAAAAATAAAATTATCAGTTTAAAGAATGATTATGATTATATCCACTATCACAAAGATAGCCACTAACACAAATAACCCTCCATAATGCAATACATAGAATTTTGAGTAACTCTTTTTTACCTGTTTAAGTACCCAACATTTTTAGGGGCTCAAATGCCAATATTTTTTTATTTTTTTGTTTTTTTTATGTAATGAAGTTTACAAACAACAAAGCAATAAAGCTATCTTTTTGCTTTAAACTACAACAATCTATGCTTGAATGGGAAAAGAAGTTAAGATAAATAGGCCACTAAATTAAAATTAATTAAAGTAACACATCTGGGAAGGGAACCTCAGGCAATCAATATATGTTATGTCCTGTCACTTCAACAAACTGACGACTAAATATATCTTGTGGTCATAGTAAGAAGAAATAGGAAAATTTATGTTGAGAATAACAACAGGATTAGGATTAGGAAAGCTAAGAACATTAACAACCAAATCCCCAACTCCAACGTGGAGAGCTGGAAGGGACGTTAAATTAAGGGTATGTAAAGAATTGTACCAACCACCATTGCTCTACGGTAGTGAGCAATGTGAGCACACGTCCAGGATAGGACGATCACGAGAGAAAGAGTTGGAAGAGATGAGGGAACTCGCGAGAAACCTGGATGTCTGGCAATGGTGACTCGGAGAACCTCCACGCTGAGAGGCATATGCAGAATGGTAATGAAGAAGAAGATATGCCAATGGTAAAAATTATTAAATAAATAATTAAAATAATATTGTAATGATAAGAGATTAACAATGATTCGAAAACCAATATTCCCTTTTCTCACAATATATTGAACCTTGCAGCATATGATCATATGAGAAATGTGGTCATAATTTTGAATTTTGCCTTAATATTTTGGATTGGATACTTACATTCTCCGACGAGAAGACCTTTGGCCTTCTGGTCCTTCTTGTACTTCATCCTCCGGTTCTGGAACCAGATCTTGATCTGCCTCTCGGTTAGCCGAAGGAGGGAAGCCATCTCTATCCTGCGAGGCCTGCAGAGGTATCTGTTGAAGTGGAACTCCTTCTCCAACTCGACCAGCTGGGTGCTAGTGTAAGCTGTTCTCGCGCGTTTGTTACTCTTCGTCTGCGGTTCGCTTCCTTGGGACATAACATGTGTGGATTTATACTCTTCAATATGTACAGAGTAAATATATTTGAAATATTTTCGAATATCGTATTTACTAGCTTAACTTAAAAATAACTAGTAAATCTTAACTACAACTATAACTATCAAATTAACTTTTATATATATGAGTGTGTATGTGTGTTTATACACTTACCAGTCAAAAAACATAATATTTTAAGATTTAAAGAGCGAATTATTAGACAATAGCAATAGGACAATCTTAGTACGAGCAAGCTTGCCCTCCTTGTCAAGGTGTTAATAACCAAAAAATACCATGATTATTTTTGAATCTAATAATTCCGTATTATGACCGTCAAATATATTTGATCCAGAGGACTTAAAATTTATGAAAATAAACAAACTTTTTTTTGTTTACTAATATATATTCAAGAAGAATCAAAGGCATGCTGTACAAAACAATCTTCAGGCCTGTTTTAACTTATGGATCGGAAACATAAACTCTTCGAAAGAAAAATATTAAGAAAGATGTTTGGAGATGTAAGAGTTGGCGGTCAATTTAGACTCAGACAGAATTCAGAGCTGGATCTGATGTATAAGGAGCTTGGCGTGGTGAAACACATAAGATTAGCTAGACTGAGATGGGCTGGACATGTGGCCAGAATGGAGGACGACGCTACCCTGAAAAGAAAGGTGTTTGGGTTCGTGGACGGAAAAAGAAAACGTGGGCGTCCACGACTTAAATGTGCAGATGAAGTCGAGAATGATATATATTCTAAGGGAATAAGGTAACTTCTGTCTCGATAATCTCTGAATTAGCGAGATACCAACTGATATATTTTGTATCAGTTATTTTTTAAACTTAAGGCTTCTAGGGTTAACTAGAAAAGTTCTATAACTTTTTCAGTAATGTTCAAAATGTGAATTTTTAAAAGTTAAGTTAAAACATATCAAGTAAGCTATTTACATAAAGTTAAAAAATAAAGTTTTTGACATATATAAATATATGTATGTATACATATGTATATGTGTAGCTTAGTACATAGGTCGTTCTGTTAGTCCATACCCAAGTTTAAGATCAACTGTGGAGAAAACTTATTTATGCTACTTTCAGCCGTGAATAGATATTATTTTTAGGATTCAACCAGCCTCTAAAGGATTATAGTGATTTAATATAGACGAGTGTAATATAGTTTATTTGTAGTGAATCTAAGATTGTACAGTCGAATTGTTTTTCCATGGTGTGAATCGAAGTAAGCCATGAGCATCAACTTTTCTTAGAAATTCGGATCAACCTGGGTCCTGGGGCGTCGGAAGATCCTGGGCTCAAATCCAGCTGTGGCAGATAAATTATTCAATCTGTTTACAAGCATGAATGGAACCTTCGGGATCTGCAGATGCTCCTGGAGTTCACTCATCATCTATAATGCGGATACCCCAGGGAAAAATCAACCCCTTCACAACCGCTGGTACAGAAGCAGTACAGTCCCTACCATGTACTGAACTCTTAATGAGTAGTAATAGTAGTCCTAGTAAAAGTGCTTATGATTCCAATGTCAGAGAATGTACATTAACATAATAAAAAACATATGAAACTTTTCGTTCCGTCTGAAGACGAACTAAAAATATTTTCTTCAGTACGAAATATTAATAAAAGATACGAGGACAGGGAGGACAAAAGGCAGACGGCTCGAAAGTTGTTTATCGAAGACGTGTTTGTCTAATCTTGTTGTCCTAGCGACCTTATCAACAGGTAGTGGGGCTGTCAGAGCTACTATAGATAACTATAGCGCGTCATCTTGAGGAATTCAGGATAAAAACAGGAGTCGATGCCTCTTCGTCCGTCCACAACAGTACTCGGACGAGTCCATTATGCCACTTAGTTACAATCAGTCTTCCTCATAACACTTTATCTCGTATTCTATAAATAGATTCGCGTATCTGTCTCAAATAAAGTATTTAAATAAATGTTTTAGAAAAATCTAATAAAAATAATAATAATAAAGGGTGCCGATACCACAGTTTGCTGAATCCAAACTAAACCTGAATTTATTTTTAAATATATTTATTGAAATTTACAGCTGTATATATGAATACATCAAGTAAATATAATGAAAAATAAATAATGAACCGAGATGAAGGCAAGTAGAGAAACTACACATACTCGCATCAGAAATTCAACTTAGAAGGTCACGAGGCCATCTTCTTTTCAGATGCCTCGGAGGATTATGAGGAATTGAAGAGGTTGCCAGTTTTGAAACTATTAGGACATTAAGGTCATTGTGGATTACTTTGTTCGTAACAGAGTAAGGAGCATTGAGGATTTTAACAAGGATTTTTGATTGTAAGGATTGAATACGAGAGGAATTCGATGACTTAGTGGAGCCCCAAAGCTCTACTCCGTAAGTCCAGATGGGTCAATGATTGTCATGTATACGATTCTTTTGTAATTAAATGGGAGTTTTTAGGGTTTGTCTAGTAAATGTTGAAGCACCCTGAAACGGTGAGCTGTTTCTTGTCGTTCAGTCCAGGATGAGGATTCCAATTTAAGCGTTTGTCATGGTAGTCCTTAGAACCGGATCTGTTCTACAGGAATCATCATCAATGGTATGTTATTAAACGATACAGGAGGACAGGAAGTCATTGTAGACGGGAGGTAAAGGTGATTTGACGGGATTTGTGAGAATTTATTCAATTATTAAAATTGATAATCTGGGAATTCATTTTAATAAGATAATTATTTAACTACGGTAGAAAAATGATAAACTGCTAACAAGCTGTCGAGGTCATCACAAATAATTTGATAAGCAACAAATAATGGATGTAATTACTATTGTAGTAAAATGGTATTGAAGTAAATCTAAGTCAATATATTTACTTTAAATTATATATAAGAATATATAAATGGTTAGCCAAAGTATTCAATTAATATATTATAATTTTTTATTCATTGCTTAAATTTTTAAATATTTTCATTTTGAAGAGGAAAGATTTGCCCCCGGCCGGGATTCGAACCCGGGACGTCCGCCTCACCGTGGCAACGCTCTAATAATTTATTTAAGTAATAGATTATATAATAGATTGTTTAGATTATAGATTATTATAGATTTATTTAATTAATATTGTGTCCCGGTAGCTCAAGTGTTCAGAGCGTTGCCATGGTGAGGCGCACGACCCGGGTTCGAACCCAGGCCAGGGGTAAATATTTTCTTTTCAAAATAAAAATATTTACCGGTAGCTCAAATGGTTAGAGCGTTGCCACAGTGAGGCGGCCGACCCGGGTTCGAATCCCGGCCGGGGGCAAATCTTTTCCCTTCAAAATAAAAATATTCAATTAATAACTGTAATGTCCTGTTTCTTTTACCAGCCCTGAAGATGGCCTGCATCTTAGGCCGAAACGTTGGCACAATAAAATAACCTTTGCTTGTTTAGTGTTTTCTTTGACTGCACCCCTGACTATTTCAATCAATTATTAGAATATCCAGTCAACTATTATCCTCTTAAGTTTTAACAATTATAATCAATCATTTGCTCTGCATAACAGATTTCGTGAATACTACACAGCCAAAAAAGATGGTATTTCTTTTTTTCCCAACGAAAAGTCCTTAAAGACCACGGGAATATCACAACTAATGCTTCCTCTTCATCAGCTTCCTCTTTTCCCATATGTCCCTCGTGAGCTCTGCGTGCCTAAGTTTTCTCTCCTCAGACCACGCAAGACCCTTTTTGGGGCGCTTTTTTCCCACAAGAACCTTTATTCCTTTGAGCGTCCTTCTGTATTCATCTTGGTCAAAACAATCTCGGTCTGTTACCCTCACTTGGTCCATGTCATCCCTAAGTTGTTTAAAATATCCCGTTGCATTTTTGTGACAGTGGATTCGGTGAAAAATTTTATCGTCCAGTCTTTCAGGATTCATCCTCATCATGTGTCCATAGAACCTTAGCCTTCCCACCCTAACGTCAGTTTCTAAGTAAGTTGTTTCCCTATAAATTTCTTCATTCGACCTCAACCTTTATCCTTCAGGTGTTCTCCTAGGTCCGTAGATTCTTCTGAGAATTCTTCTTTCTATTTTCAGAAGCCTCTCTAGGCTGGGAAGACAAGAGGTTTCTGTTCATAAAGTATAACCGGCTTGATGACTGTGTTATAATGTAGTATCCTAGCTTTAATAGATAGGTCCTTCTTGTTGTAAAAATTACTGGTGGCGAAGCTTAATCTCTCCAATTTGGCGACTTTCTCCTTAAAACCCTCTCCATCCGACCCATTGACGAGATACATTTGAGGTAGTCAGCCCCAGAGGGTTTCGTTTTGGTTCCGCTATACCCAGCCTTTATCTTTATAGGTTAATCCAGCCGTACCGCGAGGAGCCACGCATTACTAAGAGCTTATTGGTGTAAAAGAAAAAGGCGCTCTTAAGGATGCCGAAACATTAAAGATGGTATTTATTATTTATTTAAATAATATTGAGTCTATATAATAGTTATAGAGCGAATGATATTAAATTAAATAAGTAGAATAACTAATTAAAATTAAATATTTAATATAAATATAAAAAACTAAAAATAAATATGTGGTGTTGATAATGTGTTTATAAACTGTTTCCGGATTTACATGTAAAGTTTAAGAACATTAGAAGTATCAAGGTTTTAAGAATTTCGACTGCAAAATATAGTAGGAACCAAATTGGATTGTGCATTGGAAGATTACGGAGCAATGCTTTCATAAAATTACAAATTGGACCATAAAGCAAGATTTTACGGGACTATATTTCTAGTAACTTATTTAATCTATTAGCGGCCGGAGATGGATCATATGGAATCTAGGACCCTCCTGGGGCTTACCCAGCCTCTATAAAGTGGGTACCCAAAATAGGGGGGGAATCTGGCGGTTGATCGTGATCTAGGACATATCACCTTCCTGCACAATCTTTGTCAAAGAAACACGAAAAAGTCTCTACCACTTACTTAAGAACTTAATTTAGACTATAAAATGTGATTCTAATGTTTATCCTATAATGTATTACGAAAAAATATGAGAATTCGCGAGGATAAAATACAGAAAATGTAAAAAGTACAGGATTTATTTGTTGGATTGCGAAAAAAAAAATGTGTGCATGTGAATAATACTATCAGATCTTATTGGGCTTTAATATATTGATTGATTATTCGGTAAAGAAAATTTTCATTCTTTATTAAGGACTTTAAAACAAATCACATATGACCTTTGTGCTTTGTTCCTGGAAAATAACAGACCAGAACGGTAATCCAATGTTCCGCCCGTCATTCTTCTCGAGGGTTCGATGATTTACAAAGTGGTCAAGAAAACCAAACGAGTCATTGACAAGGGACAAATTTTATGGAGCTTAGTGTCAGTCGGTTCCCAGAGGAATTTCGGGAAACCGCTAACAGGCACTTGACTTGGACAATACTTCAGGTAGCCCCTCGTCTTCTAGTGCTTGTTTGGTTTGTAAACCATACTCTTGTGGGTTCGCCATTTTTTTTAGTGCTCTTTCTGGAAGAATCACATTAGTTATTAGAGATTAGGTGAGCTACGCAAGTACTATTACCTACGATCAGAGTTGACTGGAAAAGATAGATGGCACATGTCAAATTATTTACCCATAATTAGAATTATCAAATTAAAAATTGTATAAAAAAATCCACATTGATTCCTCGTATTCGTTTGGAAAATTGGCTCACAAACGCGATTCTAAATCAATTTAAAATCTACATATACTGCTCTAAGTATTTAATATTTAATATTACTACAGTGGAACGATCATTGTTCGGTATGCAATTTTTTAAGAGTTTAAACTTGGATATTCGACAGCCCGACCTGCAAGAAACATTTCCACCGCCATTTGGGAAAAGTGTTCTTTACGAACAGATTCGGTGTTGGATAGAGAAATTTTCAGCTGGTGACACAGATTAATTCATAAATAAATAATTGAACCATCATATCCACATCGTACTGCAAAGATATCGACATAATACACCAACACTTTATTAAGAAACAACCTGCATTGGATAGTTGGAAGTAGAGGTGGGCAAAGTAGTTCCTTTTACTGAATCGTTCCTTTCTAGATACTTCATTCTAATGAACTAGTTCAAATGAACTACATAGTTCATTTTTCAAAAGAACTAGAAATGTACTGAACTAAGAGAGGAATTTAACTATGGAAAAAGGGGGAGAAACTGAGAGGTCAAATGAACTAAAAAGGTTCTAGAAAAAATAAAAAACACTTCTATGGTATTTCTACATTTATTTTATATTATTTACATTTACCTCCGCTGTCTTTTTCCTAAATAATATTCCTTCTTCTTCCATATTATTCTTTATATTTAATTCACTTATTTTTCATACCCTGATAATTGGTTTTCCCTTTTTTCTTATAAACGATAAGAAACTCGTTGCAGATAATTGTCTTGGTTTAAAACATAAAGTGGAGCCTATCTGGCACACTTTTTCCTTCAATTACAAATATTTGAGAAAACTTATAAAATCTCTACTGGTGAGTGGTGTGAACTAAAAAGAACTATAGTTCACCAAAACAGAGAGCGCTCTTTATAGTTCATTTTCCGGATCTAGTTCAATGAACTAGTTCGTTCACGTACTTCTCATCTCTAATTGGAAGGGACATGTACTCGACAAGGTTAGACCTCATGTTTCACGACAGTCAGTGAATAAACTAACTGAGCTGGGTTACGAAGTCCTCCCACATCAGACTTATCATCAAAAGATTACCATTAGTATAGACATTTGTCTATAACTTTCTTAGTAGTAAAATTTTTGAAAATGATTCTCAAGTCAAAAAGGCTTTATTTCACCACAAATCCCTGAATCGTTTAGTTCTGGGATTGAATATTTGGGGACTATGTATAGAAAATGAGGATACATATTTCGAATAAGATAGTTTTAATAAATATCTTTTCCTTTGGAAAGGCTGGTGGGGAGGCAAGATGCTCAGAGGTAGAGCTCTGAGTTGCCAAGCCGTAAGCCCTGGGTTCAAATCCCGCACGCTGGCAGACTTTTATTTAATCTTTTAACGGCCGGAGATGGATCATTTGGGAACTAGGACCTTTCTCAAAGGTCAAGGGGCTAAAACAGGCTTTATAAAACGGGTAACAAAAATAGGGGGAAATCTAGCGGTTAAGCGTGATCTAGGACAATACACCTCCCTGCACAACCGTTGTCCAAGCAACAGTACTGTTCCTACCATGCACTGAACCCTAGGCCCTTCGTGGGTTGTAGTGCTACAGGTTTATAGCATTAATATAGCATTATATATATATATATATATATATATATATATATATATATATATATATATATATATATATATATATATATATATATATATATATATATTGTGTATAAAGAGGTATTTATTTATTTTAAAATAAGATATAATCGGGAACGGAAAGAGATTCCCCCGAAGGAGATTGATGGGGGATCTAAGCCGGAGATAAATAATGCGGTAGCAGATCTTCGGGGGACTTGAACCCGCATCCCTCGGGTCACCTCGCTTCACTTATCTCTGATTTATTTAAGAAAACTTGCCGTCATCTGTCGCTCCTCTCCGAGCGTTTCCTCCAGATAGTGAAATATCTTGAAATGCTATACCTTGGGGATGTTCCCCGGGTCTGAAATATGGTCTCGCCATATCAGAGAGGGCGGCGAATTTATGGGATGAGGTGCGAGGTGCGAGATTATATACAATCTAAAATAGAGCTTTACAAAAAAGTAGACAGATTCAAATTCCATGTTCTTATATCAACATCTGCAGAAATAAATAAAAGTAAAAAATATGATTATGGTTTTAAACATAGCAGGTTCAATTATTGTATGAAAATCTTATACTTTAATTAACAAATTCATTAGAAAATGCAAAAAATAATGACTGATATATGAATACGATATATGATATCATAATTAGTTTTTATATACTAATAAATAAATTGACCCACATGAAAAAACTAGGCAGGCAAGAAAAAAATGCAGCAAGACTGGAAGGAAAAATATAAACACACTTATAAATATTACTTTTTTTTGCGTGATTTTTTTTAATTTTAGTCAATAAACATGTTCATCCATTCCTTCAAGTTGCTGCTTAATAAACAAAAAGTTAAGTTCAATTAAAAAATTTTGCATATTCATTTAGTGCTATCGCTAATCCGACAATGGTTCAGTGGGAGTCCTCAATTTTTCCTATCCTGGTAAAATTTGGATCCTTATCCTTTTATTAGGGTCAGACACTGTACAGACTCGGAACCACCATTTTACATACCCTCCAAAGTACGCTATAAGCAAGGATTTTTTACCCCCTTGATGAAATATTAAGGCCACCACGATCTTGAGTATGTTAGTTTGCTACGTTAACCACTACAACGAAAATTAAGATATTTTAAGGCATTCAACAAAGGTTGATCAAATCCGGTTTTGGCAAATATTTAGAATTATTTAATGTGTTAACAGCCAAGGATCTGCAAATCCTGTGGGATATGCAAGCTCTCCTGGGCTCACCCGGGCTTTATAAAGTGAGTATCCTGAATCTCGGACAAATCTCATCCATTTACAATCTTTGTACATTCTCTAACTTTTCAAACCGTTCAAGGTTTTTATTGGTACAGGTACAGTATATCATGATAATAGATATACCAGCATACTACTTGTGTAGCAAAATTATGACAAGTTTTGATATTCGTTATTCGGAATCGTGCTCCTTGTCATCCCATATTCTTTTTTTTTATTTATATTTACCACGAGCTGCTGGAGAGTGATAGGAGACGTCCCGCAGGAGTTGGAAGGGGTAGCGGATCTTGGTCACTGAATACGTATAAGGGTGAATACCAATAGATAGGATTTATGTAGAGGAAGATCTACGAGCCGAAGATTCTTCCTCCTTTATAGCGAATCCTCCGCCGTACCCACATACCGGGAGGGGGGGGATCCTGCGAAACCGCCAGACTTACGGAACTTTATGAATAAAACAAAAGTGCCCTGATATAGTCTCGCTGGGAAGGAAAAAAGAAAAAAAAATGGTTGAGGAAAATGGGGCCGGTGAAGAATGGTAAAAGATTGATTCGCCGTTTCCCTCCGGTATAGAGATATGTAATTTATTCAAAGGCGGAGGAACTTAGTCCGGAACCTTTCGCTGCCTGCTTCGGTCCTCCTTCACTATTCCGGCTGAATATACTTAGCGGCCAAATAAATAGGGCTTTATTCCATCCTGGGGGTAGCTTTTGTCTTTTAAACGAACCAGAACTCCAGGTTAGTGTCTATCAAAGGACACATCCTCATATCTGGCAAGATATATTCAAAGAGATCGATTTAGAGTAAAGTAGAGAGAAGAATCGGCTGACAAACATATACGTATACAACTATGTAAAAGTGCAGAGTCAGGTTTAGAAATACGAAAGAAATGCATCCCCAGGAAATATCTTTGAATATTTGGAATCATAGATGCCCATAAATACTATCCAAAGAACCGGTAGGTCTTGCGAATTGAGGATTAATGGGGTTCAATTACTAGTTGTAGTAGTAATTAGTAAAACAACCCACTATGACCAAGATCACGAATTTGCAGCTCACCGTTAAGGTTATTTAATTGGATTAAAAATTCCTTGATTATCCATCCTTCAGTGGGAACGTAAAACAGACATCAAGACAATGAGCCATGTCACTTGTCAATGAAATCGGTGCCAATGAATTAGGATCCAAGTAGCTTTCCCTCCCACCAAATCTGGCCACCAGTGACTCTTTCCTGTTTGTAGATCTCAAAAAAATGTTCACTGGAAAGAAATTCAGCACTAATAAAGAAGTAATCGCTAATAGTGAGGCCTACATTGAGGCTACAGAGAAATAGTGCTATAAAAGTGGTATCGAAAAACTGCATGATCGCTATTATCGTGTCACACTGGAAGGTAATTATGCCGAATAATGAAATTTAATTTTACGAAAAAAATGTGTTTTACTATGTTAGCCTACAAAGTTTTCAGCCCACCTGATAAATCTTGTGTGTAAAAAACTATTTGTTCGAAACATCGAAACAGGTAAGGATACATTTATTTTGACCTTCACCCTAACTTATTTCTCCTCTCCAATAATTATTAAAGATTAAGTTTAGTATTTTTTTAAAATCCTTTATTATGGCGTCCTCCAGTTGGAACGTAAAATAGCAGCCTGTGCACTGGTTAAAAATCCCTATCCTAAATCTATTATACCTGGATAGGAAAAATTTAGGTATCCACTGAAGGATCGTCCAATTATCCATGACAGCGTAATGTGATGATGAAAAACAACAACCTCGTCTGTAGATCCGAGCTCTAATTCGGCTGATTCACTTATCCAGCCTTTATAACAGGCGTAAGGATTTTAATTTCAGACCTCCGTGAACAACCGTTATTTTCGGAAACAGTACAGTCTCTACAATGTATTAAAGTAAGAACTATCATGGATTGCACTGGTATAGGTTTTATTTAGCTTTCGTTATAACAAAAGCCTCTGGCTGGATACCAGCTGACTACGAAGACAATAGAAACTTGACTTTTTGTTTGTCACCGATAGTAAATATTTATACGAAGGGAATTAATGAAAACTTTACTATGCCTAGCTAGCTGGCCGGCAGCAACACTAGCAAATAGTAATTACTAGAGGATGCATATTTAATTAGAACTAGACTGAGTGAAGTCCAGCGTGACTAGTTCGTTCTATGAGCTGTGCGGTCTCTATTCTATGCTTAACTGAACACCTGTCCAGGTGAATCCTATCCGCGTCCACTTCCTCTTCGGAGGTTACATTAATGTTCATGTGATATTAATTAATGTTCATAACTAATGTTTTTGCTCGATTAAATATTTCATTAAAACCAACTTCCACGAAATTCTACTATTCTAGGATGGAAGGATATATTAGTCAGGATTATTATTTACAAAAAAAAAAAATTGATCGAGATAAATTTTGTATTAAATCTAAGCGTGGCCTTTCTTGCTACAGTAGCTGTCTTAAATTATGATTATCCAGGTATAATTGGGATCTTTAACGAGTACCTACCTGACACAGCACGGGCCCATATGTCGCTGTTTCAGGCTACTTCAACATTTACTAGACAAACGCTCTTGGGTCCTAATTAATTACAAAAGACTCATTGCTATTATATGACCCGTTTGGAATCATGGAGTAGATTTTTGGGTCTCCATCGAATACCTCTCCTATCCGATCCTTACAATCCAAAATAATTCGTAAAATCCTCAATCCTTTATTACGAATAAAGTCATCAATAATTACCTATTTGTTGGAACTTTCCTCCGAACCCGATATCAGTCCTTTCATGACAAACTTTATTCCCACCCAAACCCAATAGTTTCAAACCTTGTTGCGTCTTTAAATCCCGGTAATCCTCCTTGGTGTGTGAAAAGAAGACGACCTTATAGGTTGAATTAGTTATTTGAGTACAATCACTAGATAGTTTCTTCACTTGCCATTAAGTATCATTAATTATATTTACTAGTTAATGATGCAGTTTTAAATTTCATAAACTAAATTAAAGAGTAAAAGAAAGAGAGAGAGAGAGAGAGAGAGAGAGAGAGAGAGAGAGAGAGAGAGAGATTATTTTTTATTTTCACACCTATTAAATCCATAAATGCTGCTAATTACAGGTGAACCGCCCATCTAACTATGGTGACATAATCGATTTGGAACCGAAACATCGATCTTGACATCTAAAGCGATTATTCGACATGGATTAGAAGGATTATATCCAATGCCTCACTGTTTACGAACACTGTTTGCTGATGGAGGATAGGAAGGTCAGTATTAAACGGTGCGGTTATGTGGGGAGGGATCCAATACATCACTACTTGTTGCGGCCAGGCCACCGTAATGTCTTCGGTTGGGTTATCTCTTTCCCACAGATTAATATGAATTGTTCGTCACTTGAGGAAACAACATAATATCCTTTACATTGTCAGTTAATTATAATAATATAATTTTGTATTTTTATAATAATGAATATTAAATAATAAGTTGGATACTGTGCTGTGCTTAATATTTATTCATTTGCTTTTATCCAATTTTCACCGCATAAATTATTGTATGTTATTGTCATGATATTGTAAATGATATTAGTTTTTTTTTTTAATACGTCGCCGTAGGTGTTTTTATTGTGAAATTAACAAAATAACAATTTCTGTTCTTACCTCTTTAAATATAATAATTAAACCTGGCAAATAACCACAAATCAACCTACTTTTTAATTTAATATTAATATAATGTAATATTTATTATGTAATAAGTACTTGTCAACTTTTTTCCAAAATTAGTTTCTGGTACTTAGGGAAGCGGAAAAGTGTTATTTTCATAGAGAATAAGGGACTAACTCAGGCATTGGCTTGAAAAGCAGTTATTCCAAATTTAGCAACACAATTTCAAGACAAAAACTTGGAGAATGGCAAGATTCCGCATCCCTCAAACAGTTAAATATCTTCGGACAAAATTCAACTTAACCACTTATTCACTGGGGCTGGAAATATATATATCCTTTGATTGTTCCTTTCCTCTCATAGAGTTTTCTCTGCTTCCAATATTCCTTCATGTGTTCACTCCTAAGTTTCATTTGATCCTTCGTCCAACTTCGTCCAGCCTACTACGGTTTTCTTCATCCTGTAACCCTTCAAAATTCTCACTTAGCTCCCCAATTGACTTCCTTCTAACATTCGAGACTATATGATATCCAACTTTTTAAATTGTTCCTAACGTCTTTAGTCTCCTTTGTAATAGTCTTCTTCCAGAAATTTGCTTGTTCATTTTGTATAGATGTCCGAGGAATGTCCGAATATTATTATCATAATTTAAAAATGAGAATTTAACATAAATAATTAATACGCTGCTAAGTGATAAAGTTAAAATTGTCTTTTCACGACATATAATAAATCAAAACGGTTCTGAATCAGGATCTGCAGTTGTGTATTTTTTTATTGTTTATCACCATCATTCATTTATGGGTGTTTATTATTTATTGGGTGGTTATTTACCTAGTGTTCTTTACTGGAAATACTTTCTCTATATTTGCCCTTACATAACTTTACAGAAAGTACCATACTCGGAGGATTAGTAAGGATCTGTTCCAGGAATTCCGGTTATTTCCTCTGACGACCCTTCCTTCTTGCAGTGCCCTTCTCGGACATTCCAGGGGTCGATCACGTCTGGAGGGTTCTTGGGAGTTTGCTGGCTGAATAACAACCACCCTTAAGGAGTACTGATTTCTTCTCACACATCTTATATTTATTTGCTGAGGTTGATTTCTAACTGATATTAATTAATAAGGGGTTTAAGGAGCTTAAGCTCTTTTCAAAATAATTTTTTTTTTAATTTCCTGATTAAATTTAGAAAATGGATATTTCTACATAGTATATTAATGTATAACTAATTCAGATCCTTGTTACTATTCGACATTGCTAAGCTCCCGTCTTTTGTTTCGAAATCTAAAAATCATAAACTATAAAACTATCATCCTTCTTTACGGTTTTGAGACGTGGCCGCTAACTCTTAAGGTATTCGAAAATAAGTATGAAAATATTTGGGTCAAGAAAGGATGAAACCAGTGGAGAATTTAAGAGATTACACAACGCAGAATTGCGGAGCATGCACCCTGTTATGATTATTGAAGTAACATCGTCGATACGATAAAAATAATTTTATTTAGTTTCAGCACAAAATAAAACAGAGAGGACAATTTTTTTGGCACGATGAAAATAATAACTCGTTCCATTTGTTAACTTTATTTTTTGCCTTTAGGTCATTAGACATCTCGTTTAGTTTAGATGATTCCTGAATTAAATATTAATTATCTTCTTAAAAATGGAGAATCAACTATTTTATGGTTGATTTTTATTATTGTTGTATTTATACAAAAAAAAAGTAATAATTTTGAAGAATTATCTGCAAGAACAGTGAATATTTATGATCAGAGTTGAAAGTCCTAGAGAAGCTTGTTCTGGACTAAACTCTCTTTAGCCTTGGGTTATTCTGGAACGGTAACGTCATTTCCAGACATATATTTGCAAAAAACAATGACAACTCTGTTTAATCTATTAGGCAAAATATTTGTGACTTTAAACGAAATTAGAATTATAGTTTACTATTTGTTATAAATAAAATATTAAAGTAAAACAATAATATTATACTCATAATAATAATTATATTTTCCTTAGCAATAAATCTCTCCTAATACTTCATAATTAAAGTAAACAATACACACTTTTATCGAAAAACTTTGGTTAGGGGCGCAGTCAGTGAGAAAACATTGAGTTCAGAACTTCTATATATTGCACTAACGTTTTAGCCTAATGTTTGTTTAATCCATCTTAAACAATAAACAGTCTTTCATCAAAGGTAACAGTGTTGACAGAAGCAAAAACAGTGGCAAAAATTATAACAAGAAGTAACAAAGATAAGTGTTATAAAAAAAAACATTATTAAGGAAATGTTATCTAATAATTCCTTCTCCGAATGAAAACCTTTTTCCAGTGATTTATGATATACAACTTTATTATATGAAACGTTTCGACAACTACATGTCATTTTCAATCCATCTAAGAACTTTTTGTATCATTTCATCTTTATCAACTTGAAAAGAGTTACAAGTCACATTTCTCTGTAAATTATTAAACACAATAACAACAATATATCAAATACAAATTGATGAAAACTGTCCATAAATAGAAGTAAGTATAGATACCTTTTTATTATTTATTGTCATTTTCTAAAAATTGTTACTTGGAGGTCCATTATCCTCCATTGTCCTTTCGTTAATATTTTAAACTTTGTCTCATTTTATACTATATTTTATTTATATCTGCATACTAAAACTTTCCATTTAAATCTACCATAATCAAATTAAAAATTAAAAAATCAAAACATAAAATTTATTAAATTAACAACATTATTTTATTTTAAATATATTTTTCTCAGCTATATACATTCTGAAAATGGATATCTAGGTAACTGTTGGGAGGTTATAGTGTTAGGTTATCTCTCTATGTTTTTAAAGTAGAACATCCTATTTATTATTTTCTATTTACTTCAAAATAACAGATGAATATAATTTAAAGGAAATGTTATGCTAAAAATGTTAAAAAATGCTATTTTTTTAAAATATAAATAATTAAAATAATGCTAAATCAGATAATTAAAGATCATAAAATAAAAGAGGATATCATAAAGACGTCAAATTATTACTTTTAATAACAGATACCATAAACCTTATCTATTAAAAAAAAAGAAAATGAAAAGTACGTAACGCTAAAAATTAATAAATTTGTTTGTATAATGAAAACTTTGTTGTTTTCATGCCCTGAAGATGGCTCAATTCTTAGGCCGAACATTTGACAAACGATTAATAAGTTTTTTTGTCAAGATTCCAACATCATAACATTACTTCCTCAAACAGAAGTTCAAATTAAGTTGCCAAAACAACTTACTAATTTCCTACCAAATCGTAATGTTAACGAAGACGAAGGTAATTTAATGGAAATAATTATGTAGAAGTCGTTAATTGATAAATTACTACTATTATTAAATTATCGTTGCTTATTTAATTAATGATCTTGGCAAGATGATATACTAGCTAATGACGACTTTATTAAGATTTTCTTATCAGTCTTATCATTTGAAAAATAAATATGAAATCAGCTGTTGTTTCGCTCGTAGAAAAATGAATATACTTCTAAGTTTCGTATGAATGTAAATCATTTTTAATATTCTTTAATTAATTGTCCATTAATTTTTTTACCAACCTTATCTTATCACTGAAAAAATCAATTCGTAGGTACCCTTACAAACACATAAGGTTGGTTTTACTTGTATTGCTAATTATAATGTATAAATAAGTGTTAATTTATTATCAGACAAATGTGTTATCATGATTCAGTTTAATAATGACTACTTATTGTGATTCAATAAACAGTTATTTCAAAGCTTGGGCAAGATTCTTTTTTATTGAAAATCATTATAAAAAGTAAATAAAGTTCATTTAAAAAATAATAAAAACGATTTACATTCATGTGAAAACTATATATTCATTTCTCTAATAGAAAAACAACAGCTAATTTCTCATTTATTTGACTTATTTAAATAAAAAAGAAACATAAATAAAAGTTCAATCAGTTCTTCGGCTCATAGAAAAATGAACAAATACAGCTCCTTCAAAAGAGAAATCGATAACTCAAAATAAATAATTTTTCAATGGAGCAATTTAAAAGTTCCATGTGAGTTTAAAAAAAATAAAAATTTAGGTATTGTTAAAGCAAAGTATTCCTATTGTGATGATTGTATAGAAATTCCTTTATTAACAATTAGAACATTTTTTTATTTTAACTAATCTCATTATCCCCATTAAACTTCAAGTTTAAATATAATTTGACTTTATTAAAACAAAAAAAAATGTTGGAAATATAACATCAGACCTTTCTCCCCTGAGTTAAAAAGCTTCAACCAATAAAATTGTTACTGGAGGCTTAACTCAAAAATGCCAATTTTTTAGTTATATTCTTCTTTTGAAGATGAGATATAGTAACTTTTAAATTACCACTTATTTTCATAATAAACTAATTCCGTTAATTTTATTCCCTATTCTAATTTTAAGATATTTGGTAAATACATCCATAGACCTTACTTTGGCCCAGAAATGCCTCAATAAAGAACACATTCACTTAGAGATCGCTCACCTTGCCTCTCCTGCTGCTCACATCCTGCACCCTTGACCTGACAGACGACTTCCTGCAAAGCTTCCTGTTCTTGGGCCCACTGGTAGGGCCAGAGGCCGTCCTCCCTGCAGTAGGGCATGGTCATCGTGTACTGAGGCCCTCTTACCCTTCCTCTACTGCAGGCCTCCCTCCCTACTGATAACTGTTGACAGTACCCCACCCGTCTCTGTCGCCATGAAATATCTCTTCCCATTTCCTAGCCTATTGTCATCTCGTGTTGACACTGTAGGATACCGTGTCATCCATGAGGGGGAGGAGTTTTTTCAGAGAGGATGATCTATACTTTTTTTAATATCAAGAAGTTCTTGGATAAAACGACAAATAAAGAATGAGGTATTTAATTCATACTTAAAAATTGGTAAATAAACATCTGTATTAACATAATGAGCGATTTAAATAAATAAAATAAAAAAATATCGATAATAAAATCATTCTTTTTAATATATTGCACCCTCATTGCTCTCTGTCTTTCTCTCACAGCTGTGCCTCTACAAAAAATAATTGAACAATTTTCAAAGTCTTGAATTTCTCAATTACCAGTAAACAACTAACCACTCGATGATGAATGAAATAAAAAAAGGAAAAATATTAATATTTGGCCATTCATTTTTAAAGATTTTTTTAATTGCTTTGCGGATTGGGGATTGGCATAAATTACTGTTTAACTTAAATCGAATAAAATAATTCGATCATACCATACCTTGAAGTGTTTTTTCTGCATTTTGTTTTTTGCATTTTTAGTTTTTTTGATTGTCACAAAAGTTTGATCCTAGAAATATAAAATATCATAATTTATATTGACATGTTTAACCTAAATCCAGTAAAAAAAAAGTAATTTCATATCCTGAATAAAAAATAAACAAACTGTTTTATAGCGTTAGTGCGCAATTCTCAATTAGGTAGGTACTCCTTTTTATGGATTTTTAAAATTCAAAATAATTTAAGATTTAAAAAATAAATCGTAATGAGATTCGCTCGAAGAAACATACCAAGTCCCTCAAATGTTATTTTATAAATAAATCAACGAGAGGGGAGTAATAAAAATAATAATGAAAATCCAGACCAAATACATAAAATATATAAAAAGTTATTTCAGGTGATTATTTATGAACCCTTACAATTTTATTATATTATGAAGTATTTAAATAATATATATGCGAGTAAAATTTAACTATTTTTGCCGATTTTAACTATTACACTGCAGCTTAAACACTTATATAAATATAGAAAACGATTGTAGTAGTTTATCCCGACATGCCAAAGCGAGGTTTAAACCGTAAATAAGGAAGAAACGACATGAGAAGACCTGGAACTGAAGACAGACTAAGGAAATGAAGAGACTGCTACGCCTTGAGAGCGGAGAAGATAATTGAAGCGACAAAGGAAGAAAGCGGAAGAATAAATCCGTTGGAGGAGAGAAAGAGGAAATGAGACGACTAGCCGCCAGATAGAGACACCGTCGAGATAGAGGCGCCCCCCCCGCAACTTATTTATTAAATTATCTGTTACTAAACAGTCAGCGCTCCGAGTTATCTCAACAGCTTCCTACTTCACCTCCTTTCAACAGCTCCTTATCGCTTCTGCACCTCCTGGCAGCTGAGTATTTCATGTGAGGCCCCTTCTATACTTCCGGGGCATCAGGAGTACAAGAAATATAGCAGAAATTAGATATAAAAAACCTCCCGGTTTCTTTCCAGTACAAAAAATGTTTGAACGGTAAATATATGTTGTATAACTGAGAGAGAAATAGTGACGCCGTGTCTGTATGAATTCAGAAAAAGTTTTGACAAGATATAATAGGATTGTTATTTTTCGGTCTCGAAAATCTTTTTTAATGATTCATAAATGTATTTAGAGCTACTCGTGTTAGCTCTATGTAACATTTATATGTACCTATTTCTACCAACCGGCCAAAATGACCGGTTTGTTTGTTTAATTAAATATTGTAATTACATAACATAAAGAATAGTATCAACATAGCATAAAGAGTAGTGTGTGTGGCAAAAAATACTAAATTGAAATTTTATATATTACATATACACAAATTTATGCATAATAAATTGAAAACGTAGAATTTTCGAATGCCGGGAATTTTCCTGAATAATATATGTATACAAATTCCTGGAATACACAACATGTATTCATGATATTTTTATGGACGGTCAAAATGACCGGTTCGTATATTTATGTATAGCACATAGATATCTCTGAAAATTAGAAGCGTAAGGACGAAATAACTTATAATATTATTGTATACACAAATATAATAAAAATCATGGCATTATAGTAAAATATTAAATAAGACTTAAAGAGGAAATTTTATAAATAAATGATGCATCCGATCATTTTGAACTGTTCGTAGTTCTAGTGTTAAATGCTTCACGGAGTAAAACCTTTATCACTACAGCCCCTGAAAGGCATTGGTTTCAGGACTGTCCTCTTTCTAAGGCAATGATTGTGCAGGAGGGCGATTTGGTCGAGACCATGCTCAACCGCCATGTTTAATTGATAACTATGAGTAACGACTTAACTGAGGCTGGGTGAGAGCCCGAGGAGAGTCTTTCAAAAATTGAGATTTGAGAGATCCCACTTAGTCGATTCCAGTCTGTTAAAAATCAGTTAACAAACTGAACAACTATTTTATCTACAACACCTGAACAGGTAGAAAGATAATCGCTAAGATGCTTGATTCCAGAATTTAAGCAGTTATAGAAAGAAGAGATACGAATTCGGAACCTAGAGATTAGTGAACTATAAACGTATGGATCTACCTCGTTACTATATAAATTTTTTTGATCTATCCTTACTTCCTGAAAGAATGAAATGCAAAAACCCAAAATGTCTTTTTGGATTCCTTCAGCGGACCCTAGAGATATACAATTCCCCAAGTTAAATTTAACATAAGTTAGTCATGTCTATACATTATTTTTTCAATGGTCTAGATTTTCAGCAAACCAAATCGAAGGGAAAAAGAAAAACAAATGTTTAAGTGACTGGTTTTATGTTGTAGGATTTATTACCTAGTTGTGTTAAAAACGTTATTTATATTTTTTTTAACATAAAAAATAATTTAAAAATCTCTGAGTACAAGTAATAATTGCTTGATTCCGGACTTTTAGCAGTTCTAGAAATTTACTAATTTGCACCATAGTAATATTGGTAATTGATTTTCCTATTTATCATTAATATTATTGTCTTGCCTGATGAGCCATTTAAAGAAATTTAAATATTATTAATTATGTGATTAAAAATAACTATTGCAATAACAAAGAATTCTACTTTAACCTACTTCCTACGATAGGCATCAATGAACGGTTTAAAGGGTTTAGCCCTTAGTGGCAGGTCTAAGTGCTATTTTAGGAATATGGAAAGGTAAAAGCACTTGATGACAGTCTTAGAGCTTATCCTTCTGAAGAAAATGAAAGGACTCTTTTAAAACAAGGAAGGTTTTTGTGTGACACCAGAACAGATTTGAGTCAACTGTTGCGTGTAACAAAGGAGTAACGACTTTTTCTGGTTTCTTATTTTTTATTTTTTACCCAAAAAATCACATGCCATACTCTATTATGTATTATGGAATTCAAAATAAGAGCCATTGAAAATGAAGAATACTATATTTCCAGTATTGACTCACTTTGAATCATACAGGGCAAAAATGAATGGGAAGATGGCTAATTTTTAGAGATGAGAAGTACGTGAACTAGTTTATTGAACTAGATCCGGAAAATGAACTATAAAGAGCGCTCTCTGTTATGGTGAACAATAGTTCTTTTTACTTCACACCACTCACAAGTAGAGATTTTATAAGTTTTCTTAAATATTTGTAATTGAAGGAAAAAGTGTGCCAGATAGGCCCCATTGTGTGTTTTAAACCAAGACAATTATCTACAACGAGTTTCTTATCGTTTATAAGAAAAAAGGGAAAACCAATTATCATGGTACGAAAATGAATAATTTCTAGTTCTTTTGAAAAATGAACTACGTAGTTCATTTGAAATAGTTCATTAAAATGAGCTATCTCAAAAGTAACGATTCAGTAAAAGGAACTACGTCTACTAATTTAGTAGTATATACTTAACCTAGCATTTATATTACTAAATATTTAATAACTACATTAATAGCTAATGTACGATAATTCCTAATAAAAATTACTTCTTTTTTAATAAAAAATAACTTTAAACTGCTAGGAAAAGTAAATACAACAAAATTAGTGACCCTATTCATTTTTGCGCAGTTTATTTAAAGGGGAAAATAAATCAAGTAGGCCTCCTTGAGTTAGGTATGCTTCATGAAGTTGGAAATTTAAAAGCAAAATTCTATTTTGCTAAAACGTTTTTAGCAATGAAATATTTTTTTGATAAACTATTTTTTTTTTAAAGCCAGAAATGCTTAAATGTGGCGGTGACCTGTTGCACCGTGAAATTTATGAACTAATCCTGGAAATATGGATTAAGGAAGAAATGCCCAAGGAATGGTACAAGGCCATTATTGTCCCGATACACAAGAAGGAAGATAAATTAGAATGCCAAAATTATAGAGGGATTACACTGCTTTCTTCAATCTACAAAGTGTTATCAATGCTACTATTGGGAAGATTAATGATAACAGCAGAAGCAGTTTTGGGCGACTATCTATGTGGGTTCCGCCCTTGAAGATCTACTGTTGACCACATAGTTACCATCAGGAATATGGTTGAGAAATATAACGAATGGAACGTAGGACTACACCACCTCTTCATTGACTACAAACAGGCCTATGATAGCATAGAAAGAAATGAGCTTTACGAAAACTTGATGTTTCTTGGGTGCCCTAAAAAGCTTATCAGATTGATAAGGATAACACTGCAGAATAGTAGCGGTTCAGGGAGAAATGTCCAGATACTTCCCTATTAAAAAAGGAGTTAAACATGGAAACCCTATATCTCCAGTGTTGTTTAATTTGGTGCTGCAGAAAATAGTTATGACAACGAAAGCAACATGACCCAACACCTCCCATATGCTGATGATGTGGTTATCACAGCAAGAAATAAAAACGTACTCATGGAAGCATTATGGGAATGTGAAGGGGCAGCTAGGAAGGCAGGGCTCATTATAGATAATGATAAAACAAAATACATGTTCTCATCCAGGAAACTGTCATCCAGTGGATATCTCCAAGGAAGAGGGTGCAGTTTTGAAAATGTTAAGACATTTAAATATCTTGGCACCATTATTACAGAAGACAACAGACTGGAACATGAAATGAAGGCGAGGATTAAAAACGGTAACAGATGCTATTGGCCCCTCAGAAACATGTTCCAAAATAGACCTGTAGCCCGTAGTCTCAAAATAAGGGTATATAAGACGATTCTTCTTCCTCTCGTTGCCTATGGTGGGGAGGCGTGGTCTCTAACCAAACAGCATCAGAGATTATTGAATGCATGGGTGAGAAAGATTCTTAGAAGAGTGTATGTGACAATATAAAGTGGATAACATTATGTTTTAATAGACAGTACAAAACTACTAAGCAGAACTTCGATTTCTAGGATAATATCAGGATTTCTCTCCTACAATTTTGTGTTTGTTTATTTCGTTTAACGTCACTTAATGCTGGTAATGCTAATCGGACAATGCTACGAGTTCTAAGCTTTGCCTATCCATAAAAAGTAACTACTGACGGTTTTACAATTATATGAATAGCTGTATAATTATGGAATTTGGGTTTGGTCAGCCGTTAGGTAGGCAGAGTGCAGTCCAACCCTAGTAACCCTATGTTAATATGCCTAGTTAAGAAGCTATGTTGTATATTGTTATGGATGTGTTTAGTGCAATGTTAATACCTCAGGTATTTCATTTTTACATTGTATTCTTTTTTTTCTGAATTCCATACTGGGAATAAGTGAAATGAATTCTTAAAGTTATAATACTTATTGTTCTGAATGGAAGATTATAGATTTTTTTCTAGGCCCGATTTAATTTTCAATTGGAGTGCTGAATGGAGGAAACGGTGAGGAAGACCACGGAAAAAATTGATGGAAGGTATTGAGGATAGTATGCACGGCCTGTCTGAGGGAGCATATACAAGATAGAAAAAAATGGAAAAACGAATTATAGGAAATTTTTGGTTGAAGGGCACCTCAGATACATTCAAATAGAGATAAATTATAATAAAATACAGAAATAAATGGAAAATTTAAAATTATTATTAATAAATGAATAATAAATAAAGAAAATATGTAATTTATATATGAAAATAAACTGATTTACTTACACCCCTAATACATATTCCCTTAGAGTACAATTGTTCTTGTATTCTTTTTTAAATTAAATAAAAAAAATCTTATATCTATCAGCTGTGTATCGACCCTGACGAGAACCTTCTCAGAAAAGTAAGTAAATGACATTTCGTGGTTCGTTGTGAAATCTAGTTGTTGAGCACATCACTTCCTTGAACAACCGTTTATAACGTAATAAGTAAGCTGTTATCATGTTCTGAAACACCTTAATGGGTTCTATTCGTGCAGGTTTTTGTTTATTAATAAGTCTTCTTTCGTGACGTACATATTTTAAGACCTCTATAGAATTGCTAAGCACTTTAACAATCCGACAAAGAAAATGTATTGAAGGGATTTATACCATTACATTGATTTTTAAAATATATGGAGAAACGTCTATACAGAACTAAATTAAGTAAATTATGGTTTTGAGGTATAAGGCCTGGAATTATTAGTTAATAACAATAGCACTGATTTTTATTTATGTCTATTTTTATTTAATTAATATTTGTTAGATTGATGATTATCTTTATTTACAGATACAGGACGATTACTTCCTATAAATTAATAGTGTTAAATAATATCCTGTTTTTGTAATGGAAAATAAAAAATAAGTCTTTTAGCAGTATGTATGTAAAATATATATATCGTAGGAAACTTTAAAAATAATTCTTTAAAAAATAAATTTTAAAAAGTCATAATTGAACTTTGTACATTTTTTAAAATTAATTATTATGGTTGAACTAAGCTATATTAATAGTTTAAAATAAATTATGTATATTGTACGAACAATATGTAAGCAAAATATGCAGCAGAAGTTTATGTAGTCGGAAAAAATTGTATATACATATAAAAAATATTATGTACTAAATATTAATTAGGGATAAGTGAAATAAATTAAATATTTCATTACTCGGTTGCTAAAAAAAATAAACTTGTATACTTACGAATCGGCATTAAATATTTTTCTATATGTAATGGAATAATAAATATCATATTTTCGAAAATTATTCATCTTTAATGATTGAATACATATATTAAAAGAATTATTATTACATAAAGTATATACTTACATTGCATTATTAGCATATGGTATGTAGTATAAATGTAATATTATACTATATATCGATATTATATATTTTACGAATTTTTCTAGCAAAATCTAATTTAAGAATTTTTAATTTAACAGACATTGGAGTTATTAAAGTATATTAAAACAAATTCATTTATAATTTTCAATAGTAAAAATTCGTTCATTACCTTTTCTTATAGTAGAATACTTTATTTTATCCCTACATATTGTTTCACTTTAGTTTAAATAGTTAAATTATAAATTGCAACGATGTGCGCAGTTTCGGAGTGGATCAGGGTACGAAGTACAGGTTCAATGTTCACGGAGTAGAGTGGAATAGAATAATTATTAATTTTAGATATTCTTTTAGTGCATTTTTTTACGTTATAAAAACGAATTTTATGTAGTAAAATCTAAGTGAATTAAAGAATGGTAAATTTGACAGACATCGGAGTTATTAAAGTATATTAAAACTACATCATTTATAATTTTCAATATTAAAACTTCGTCCATTACCTTCTCTTATTGTAGAATACTTTATTTTATCTGTATATATTGTTTAACTTTAGTTTCAATAGTTAAATTATAAATTGCAGGGATGTGAACAGTTTCGGAGCAGGCAGCTGACTAAGAGGCTACGAAGTGGCAGGTTCAATGTTCACGGAGTAGAGGGAGATAGGAGAATTTTGGCTCTGCAATAGTCTTTTCAGTCAGGGCGAACTCTTTTATACATATAGATTATATAAATAAATCAAATATTGTTTTAAGGGTTATGTATATATTGTAATCCTACTTATACTTACACAATTACCTTTGAAGACCTATTATTTTTTTTTTAATTTTAAGTTGGGTGAATAAAATTGTATTAATATTTTAAATATCAATTAAACTAATTAAATATTAAATTTTGTTGTGATCAGACTCGAAGCAACAACCTGAGGAACTAGTACCGAAATATTTATACAATTAATTAAATATTAATATTATTATTCTTAAGAATAATCCTTATCTATAATATTTATATTTAAAAATAATCACCATCAAAAGAACAATGAATAAAAATAAATTATAATATTTATAATTCTTTCAAAATATAATATTTATACTTATGTATATATTATAAATAAGAAAATAAAATGTCTTATTAACTTAGAAGAGATTAAAAATAAAGAAAACAATCAAGCACGTCTTTTTATAATGGTGGACTAATATAAGTATATGTATATATCAGTATATGGTACAAAGTATATACCTAATTTTATGTTATATATTATACAAATAAATGATATCTAATAGAGTTATAAATAAATAAATAACAATAGTACATAAAAAGACAGAGTTAATTAAGAAGAGACAGTGACAGCTATTGACAGGGGAGGGGTGACTGACAGGGGCCATATATCATTCAAGATGGCTGGCGCCCCCCCCACCCCCGCTCTTTTTACAACCCCCACCCCACCGGCACCCTCTCCCACCCATCCCCTCTCCTCAGCACTAGGGGCGGAGGGGGGATATGGATCCGCCAACATCTTGTAACTCTTGTCAATCTGGTTCGTCTTATTTATAGCCGATAGGTCTCTGTCAGGGCTACTGGTCTAGGGAGGTGTCTTGTCTCTAGTCGAGGGATGTCGCGTCCCTAGTTTCATGACAGGGACCTATATCATAAGTCTATACTTATGTAAACAATACCTAATTCGAGGCATACAACGATCAAAAAAATAAAAAAAAGGTTAATTAATTCTACTTTTTTAAAAAGTTATAGGAATAGTATTATTATAGTATTAAAAATATATGGAAATATGTAATATGCAGACTTTAACTGAATTAAGTTATTTTAAACAATAATCATAACTAATTAAAATAATAACTATAACTAAATTAACTTAATTATGGTTTCGTGGTACAACGTCATGAATTCTTTGTGATGACTGTAGCTCTAATTTCTCTTAAAGTCTTTGATTTTTTTTTTAATTGATGATTAACATTATTTTTAAAAACGGAAATATTGGTTAATAAGTTACATATTATTATATAATAATACAGAGAAATCAAATAAATGTTAATACATTAGTGGAAAAATTCCAACTAAAAAACTTAAGTCTCTAAACTAAAACAGGAAATTAAAAATACCTTTAATTTCCTGTTTTAGTTTAGAGAGTTAAGTTTTTTAGTAGGAATTGTTCCACTAATGTATTAATATAAAATGCAGTTTATGTATAGGTTGTTATAACAAACTTCAGAAACTATGTTTTACAAAAAAAAAAAGCTATAAAGATCTTTACATATAATAACTGTTTATTTAATGATCTCTTAGTATTCTTTTGAGATAAGGGTATTGAGTATTTTGAATTAAATTGAAAAAATTATAGTTTTTTTAAATTTTATTTTATTTTATACATTTGAATGAAAAATGTCTTAATCTTATTTTAGTGCATTCACATTAATGAAATAATAGTCCTTAAATTTAAAAAATTGGAATAAAATTTAACTTGTTTTATTTTTTTTAATCGATCCATTCAGTTTAAATTAAAAAACAGAGCTATATTTTGTTTAACGGTTTAAAAAACAAAACAGGAACTTTGGCTTTATTGTTCGCTATTATTTAAAAATATTTATAATTTAACTGTTCAAACACGGTTAAAGTCTAAAAGAATTAGGTCCTCAACAATTAGTATGACAATACTAAAAATGTTTTAACAGAATATAAAGAAAGTTGTTGGCATAACTGACTTTGCGAAGCATTCCAAATTCACAGGAACGTATTTCATTTATTTTTCCCATCAAATATTTTAAACAGACCAAATAAAAAGTATTAATTTTTAAATATTTTTATTTGAAAAGAAAAGATATGTCCAGGACCGGGACTCGAACCCGGGTCGCCCAGGTCACTAGCCTGGAGCTCTGCCAATTGAGCTATCCTGGTTAGCCTCTCGGTCATAGACATATCAGCTCCAGGCTGGTGACCTGGGCGATCCGGGTTCGAGTCCCGGTCCTGGACATATCTTTTCTTTTCAAATAAAAATAAAAATTAATACAATCAATAACAAATAGAATAAAATAAATTATAAAAAGTATTAATCTTTTTGATTAGGTTTTATTGTTAATCTCACAATACATAGTGTAAACTATTTATAATATGTAGCGTAAAAATAAGCAATAAGACAAATGAATGTACTCCCTTGTTATCTGCAACAATGGGATAGAAGTAATTGAAAAAAAGCTGGGCTTAGTGAAAGGTCTTCAAGTGAGAAGATTGTGTAGGCAAAAAATAACTGCCATTAGCCTTTTACAATATAAGTATCTTTTTTATTGTTATTAAAATGAAATCATTTAATAAAATAACTTATAAATAAATAACAATTTTATTTATGTATTGAACATCAAGAATAAAAATTTTACTCTAGTTTTTTTTTAATTTGATTTTCTTTAACATCGCTCCGGGACCATTAACGACGACTGCTCTCCAATGCTCTATATATTATAATTATTAATCATGCATTAGACTTAATATGAATCATTCTGTAGGGTTACATTCTGTATGACCTGATCTCCCCACAGTCCATTTAGAAACAAACTCGAGAACAAACAAACTGTTTGAGCAGTCACCCATCCATCACAATTATTCTGCTTATATCGTCAGGTGAATAAATATACTGTTTCACGCGATGTCGGGATCTGTAATTGACATATAAGACCTAATCGATATTAATAAAAAAAAAACTGCACCACTACTAACCATAAAGAGTTCAGTAAGAGAGAGTAACTGTGCTATTCCTACCATTATTTTATGTCAATAATCAGTTATGATTATAATAAATATATTTTTTTATTAATTTTGGATTAAGAATCAGAATATAATAATACAGTTAAAAATGTAAAATGAAAATATTGAGAGGATTGAGTGCATAGTGAAAATAAACATGTTATCCACCTCATTAACCACTAATAGAATAAGATGCTTTTGAAAATAGACAACAAAAAAAACAGGTTGACAGTCTGGCACTAAACTGTGTTCTAAAAAAGAGGGAATAGGTTTTTTTTCAAGTTTATTTTTGAGCACATTACAAACGTAACAACCTGGGTATATCTTCTTATTATATTTATTTATTTATAATATTATGTCTACTCGTATCTATGTTTTTATTGTTAGTTAAATTAATTAATTACTGGAAAATTATTTACTATAATCAATAGTTATATATTACCCAATAAATAAATAATTATTTAATAACCCAGAATAAGGGATTTTATTATTTTAAAACTATAACTATCGAGATTGAATTAAAAACTCTGTTAATAAACGAATAATATTAGAAAATGATAATGCTATGATAAAAAAGCAATATACAAACATTAATTATTTAGTAATAATCATATAAAAATTAAATCTTGTTTCTTTGTTTCAATTGATGTCACTTTATGCTGCTATGGCTAATCGGACGTTGCTACAGTTGGAGTCCTATATTTAGCAAATCCAGGTATAGGTATAGGGGATCTTTAACGAGTACCTAACATCGAGCAGGATTAAGACCTGAACGTCCCCAACGAAGGGCGCCAAAACTAAACGATTTTTACTCCCTTTAAAAAATCCTTAACCTGAAAAAAACAGTTTTGAATAACTATTTAGAGATAATAAAGATCAAAAACTGGACCGGCTAGAATTAAAAATAAAATTATTCTTACACTTTTTGACATCCGTATGATTTTTTTGTTCGATATTAAAATAATAAAAATCTATTATTTTTAACATGCTATATTATAGATTTATTGAGGTTTTCTAATAAATAGTGACTTTTTTACCCAGGCCAAAATGATCTGGGAAAAATACTCAATATAAAAATTTAAGAAACTTACTTACAAGTATCATTTTAATTGTATTTAAGGAATAACTTATTATCCCACCAGTGAATTATTGGTCAAGTCGAATTTTAGCCAAAATGAGTTTAATCGTGTAATAGAACAATAAAGGATATAAACAAGAAATTAACAATGATATTGTTGATTGTTATAAAACAGCCCAATAAAAAGAAATAATGAATCCAAGTTAAACGTTCTCTTGATTCGATTAGTAAACTTAGTGAAGTCCATGGGTCGTTGAAGCATCGAACGGTTTCAAGATAAATAAGCGGAAAAGTGGATAATGAATCACAATTAAAGAAGAATCAGGATGAAGCTGGAAAACAAGAACTCTTCGAAACATTTGTCTTCTCGGGGGTGAAGAAGGAGAAGAGGCTTAGGGGGGGGGGATAAATCTCCGGAAGGGGCTGTTGAAAACAGCGGGGAGGCCCGGTTCCGGTCAATCACCGGGGGACATCTGCATATCCTCTTGGTGTCTTCTCGATCTAGTCTAAGGGAAGGAAGTCCTGTAATGGCGAGTGGTCTGAAAGATGTCGGAGGGTGGGAGTAGCGAACTTGGATTGTATAGGGGATGAAAAACCTTATGTTCGGAAAGAAAATGGTATAGGGAAAGTCAAAAAATGTAATTACCTAGACTAATAAATTATTTATTAGAAACTGTTGCAAGTCTTGTTCATGGTTATAAACGCAGTTCGTGAGTACGGGATGAACCAAACTAATTAAATAATTATTGATTATGAAAAAAAAATTAAAATAAAAAACCTATGATCAAGCTCCGAATAAATAATGCATTTATATCTCTGTGTAACAATTGCAATTTGATAAGGACCTGAAGGAATTTGTAGAAATGATAGCAACGCTTAATAATAATTCGTTAGACACAGCTACTGATGGCGAGAAACTAAAAATCATAAGAATACTAAGTTATATTTTATGCTTATTATAAAGAATTATTCTTGTCACCCCTAAAATAATTTGAAAACACATCTTACAGCTTAGCAGTATGTAAAAATATAAAACTTATCTTAACAATCTTGGAAATTTTATTTTTCCTGATCGATTTGTTTTTTATTTCATCAGTATATATTGTTTTGTAACTGTATTCAAACATGTATTCATATTGTAAATATATTCATTTTGTATTCTGACATTTTTGCATTATTTTGAAAAAAAAATCTCTGTTTTAGTAAATAAGGATACATAGATAAAAGAATACGAAATGGTTAATTGAAGTGTACATACCTATACAAAAAATAAAAATGTATTGATTAATATAGATTTAAGAGCGTTGATGTGACATTTTTAGTCAATTAATAAAACTTCAGAAAGAACTATAATACTATTTAATCAATAAAATCAGAAAATTTTATTAATAATTTAATAGTATCAAATAATAGTTTCAATTATTTCGGGTATGAATCTTTGAATTTCTTGAATTCAATACCTGTACAACTACTATTTAGGACCCATAAGGGTCCTAGGTTCAGAACATGGTAGGGACTTAACCGTTTCAAGGACAACAATTGTGCAGAGATGTGAATTGTCAGTGATCACGCCCAACCGCCAGGTTTCGCCCCAATTAAAAGTAACCAACTTTATAGAAAAGTTACGGGAAGTACCCGTAAGATCCTATATGAGGGGAAAAATGGTCCGGTATGGTCCAGAAAATTCTCTTGTATAGGGAGAACTTTGTATTGGTAAGCCAACGTTTCGACCCCACATTAGCAGGTCTTCTTCAGAGCTAATTGATGGGCATTTTTTTCTTATATATATGCCTGCTTAATTTATTAGGACTAGGATATAGTTCTACCTACATAAGAGAATTTTCTTGACCTCTACCCGGACCATTTTCTTCCTCATGTATACATAAGGTCAAATAATATTCAACAGTAATATAGTGTCCATCCCTGGCTGTTAACAGGTTAGATAATTTAACCTGTCAAGAGATGTTTTCCTGGATTATAAGAAGTTTTGAATTTCCCTTATTTATTTTATTCATAAAAAAAAGGATTATTTTATATATTACAGTGAGACAGAAGTCGTTTCTAAAAAAACAGACTCAAACCCCTTGCAAAATCTAAATGAGTGGTTATCAAATGGTTTTACTGAAACACTTACAAACACAACCTCCTCGAACCCCCCCCCCCCCTAGTAGACCTTACCAACTTTATAGCCCATATGGGACCACTTGATTAAACTGGCCCCGATTATGCCGAGGAACAGGGATTCGTGCCCTGCCCACAGCCTCCCGGATCTCGGCTAAGTCGATGACAAACTTCATTCATCTTGTTCGATCAAGTGGGCTGTAGGGTCGGTCATCCTCTGTCCACCAGGAAGATTATGAAGTCTGTTGGTAATTGAATAGTGGAGGTTACTTACTAGGCTAGGTGTTTATAAATTGTTTACAGTAAATAATATAATAGGTAACATGTTTTTAATCGTGATGACCAAAAACTCGATAACTAATTAGATTTATGTAAAGTTTTTACTTAAAAAAAAAAAAACTTGTACCACTAAAACCCATGAAAGGTCTGGGGTTCAATACATATTAGAGACTGTACAGTTTCATGGACAACGGTTCTGCAAGGAGGTGACTTGTCCTAGGTCACGCTCAACCGCCAGGTTTTTCCCCCTTATTTAGGGGACCTTATTTTTATAATATTTTATAGAGGCTGGGTGGGCCCCAGGAGGGTCCTGGATCCTATATCATCCATCTCTCGCTGCAAACAGACTTAATAAAAATCATGGCATCCAGCGGGATTTGAACCAGGATTTCCGTAATGGCAACTCAGTGCTCTACCACTGAGCCACTCCGCTCCCTTTTACTTCACATGTCTGTTTAATTTATTTCGATCCGGTTATAATCATACAGAAGGGTTATAGTATTTTGTATTTATTTATTGACATATAATTTGTTTTTAAATTTTCATTTAGACATTTTTTTCAATCAATGACTAGACATCAAATAACGTATACTTTCAAACGTCATACAATAAACCAGAGGTGGGCAAAGTAGTTCCTTTTACTGAATCCTTCCTTTCCAATGAACTAGTTCAAATGAACTACATGGTACATTTTTCAAAAGAACTAGAAACGTACTACACTAAGAGAGGAATTGAACTAGGAAAAAGGGGGAGAAACTTCTTCTTCTTCTTCTTCTTTCTCTATCTCCTTTGTGCTGCTAAGCGTGGAGTAGTCTCGGACCACCTTCGGTATGTGTCCCTATCCTGGGCCTTCCTTCTCATCTCCACCAGGGTAGACCCCCGCTCTCGCCCGCGTCTACCCATATAACTATTATATGTGATTCTCAGGCGTCCAACCGGTCGTTGCCCTCTAAGCCTGGGCTCCATCAGCCACCTTGCTCTACGCTCGTCCCTTATCCTGCAAACGTGGCCGTACCGCTTGAGCTGGCGTTCCTCTATGACATCCCTCACATGTCTAACTCCCAGGGTATCTCTAATTGTTCTGTTCTTCACGCAGTCTCGTCTCGTCTTTCCCGCAGCTCTTATGAGATACCTCATTTCTGCTGACGTCACTCGTGAGGCATTCTTGTCCAGAAGTACCCAGCTCTCGGCTCCATATAACAATACCGGGAGGAAAACAGATCTAAAGATGCGAAGCTTCGCTTCCTTGCTCACCTCCTGCTTGCCCACCAGAGTTCTGGAAATCTGGAAGAAAACCTGGGTTGCTTTACGCACTCGATGCATAACCTCCTGGTCTTCCCATCCCGACTGAAGATCGTTCCCAGATATTCATAAATACCTTCTCCAGTTGGAGTCCTTCACTCACAATCCTGAGCTCCACCTGGGAGAAACTGAGAGGTCAAGTGAACTAGAAAGGTTCAACTAGTTCACTTAATTCAGTAGTTCGACTTTCGATCGTAGGTCAGACCCCGACGGTCCCGTTTCCGAGTGTGCTAGCAGGCGAGTGGTGTGAACTAAACAGAACTATTGTTCACCAAAACAGAGAGCGTTTTTGTAGTTCACTTTCCGGATCTAGTTCAATGAACTAGTTCGTTCACGTACTTCTCATCTCTACAATAAACAAAAACATTGTGGTAAAACAGAAATAATTACAATAATAATAAGGCCTGCTGAATCCGAAGGATCGATGCCGATAACACTAATCGCTTCCATGGATTACCACCCAAAACCAAAACTGTCAGATTACTCTTAACGAAATCCTCCCACCTACACCTCGGTCTACCCTAAGTTTGTTCACTAGTAGCCTCATGCGGTTATTAGTTTATATTTTAAAACGTATTTGGGATTTGCCAAAAACAGAAGAAGCAATTGCATTTTTTCAGGAGCGAAATATTTTACCAAAAAAACAAACGAAAATGTAGCAATTCGCATGAAATGAAGCTTTATTAACTTAGATTAGCTTTATTAAACTACACTAAACTACTACTACTACTATTAAACTACACTAAATTAGCTTTATTAAACTACAATTCATAATTCTTGATGATTATTTAAAAAAATTAAATTCTAACCCAAATAAATAGATTTAAAAACGCTATTGAAGATAGCAACATACTAAAAGATAACTGTTACAAAATATAACTGCTCGCGCATGCGAACACGTAGGCAAAAATATGCGTTAACACACAAGTACCATGGTTTTATGTATTTTAAAATTTTTTGCTTAAGCCGTCCTTCGGAAAGGACGCACAATGGCAGTCCTGAGGTTTTACGCTGTTAGATACTAATTAAGATCCCTGCTCTAATTGCGCTTGGGTAACCAGAATTTAGGATCCCCACAGTAGTATCATCTGATTGGCCATCGCAGGGTAAAGTAGCGTTGAATGAATAAACAAGAAAACCTTTATTTCTAGTTATAAATTATAAATCCTAACTATTTTAGCTTCTCAAAAATTTCAAACTTATTCCCTCAAATTTCTATACCATCAAAACTGTACTAGCAGCCGTATACTCTATTCCATTCTATCTAGATCCACTAACTTTTTCGATATATCCTGTTCAATAAATATATTATATCAGATTGCGATTGAATAATAATCCTTTTTAAAATAGATATACAGCCGATTAAGTACACCATTTTGTATATATTTCAAACTTCGACCGTCTCCAATACATAATTACTGAGATTAACATATTTCGGTCATGCAGATTCTACTACTGGAGTAGTGTTTAAATTTGTTTTCATTATTTTTCTTGGGATGTAGAAAACATTTCGACCAGCATGGTCATTTTCATGGGATGAGAAGCACCCAACATACTTTTAAATAATGACAATGATATTATTCTCCATAAAGGTATCTACTTTTTTGGTATTGTGAGGACAATGATGATATACAAATTATAACTTTTCAGAATATAATTTTATAGTACCTTGTATAAATTTGTAACTGCTTAAAGTGCTATATTTGTTGTTTGTATGTAATTGCTTATAATATTGAATTTTTCCTATTTATGTATATTGCAGAATAAGTTTATACCTTGTTGAATAATGGGATCAGTATATATTGAAAATGATCATGCAGGCCGAAACGTTTAATAAATTGATTGACAATGTTTTTTGGACTTAAGGTTTTCTACATCCCTAGACAAATAACTAATTAGAGTCCAGTACCTAGCCTTGAACCTACATTTTTTTTTTCTACAACTCCTATACAAGTAAATCCATTTCTACGACCGACCGAATGAAACGCAGGCGACAGGGTGGAAGAGGCAAGTTGGAAATCCTCTGAGTGAATTCCTGTGTCAAATTAACGCGAGGACTCCAAGTTGGCAGGTTGGGTTCGACCTTACAGGGGTTGAGGTTTTTGCCACTCCAAGTCCTCCAAGGCTCAGCTTCTCCGCTAAGTTCTTGGCAACTCCTGTTTCTTTGTTAATACTCTCTGCAGGTTGGAAACGTAAGGCATGGATCCGATGGAAATGTCGAATAATTTATTTGATTATATATTTTTTTCATGGTGTATATATTCGTAAAATTCGTTCTAGTTTAACAATCGTACTACTAGATAAAAGAAACACTGGTCTGCTACAACCCAGAAAGGGACTAGGGTTCAGCACGCAGTAGAGACTGTACTGCTTATTGGACAACGGTTGTGCCGGGAAGTGATTTGTCCTAGATCACGCTCAACCGCCTGATTTTTCTCCCTATAAGGGCGAGCCTCAGGAGGGTCCCAGATCCCTAAGGATCCATCCCCGGCCGCTAAAAGATTAAGTAAAATGTGCCGGGGCTTTGAACCGGGGATCTTAAGCATGGCAAGCGCTATCACGTGCTACTTGATTAATGAAAATAAAAAATATTTTCTTTTCATTGAAAATTTTTTGAAATTAATTTCTTATATATTCCTATGTTTCACTTATGGCTCAAAATTTAATTTCAAACAATTCATTATAAGAGTTAATCATTGCAGCCGACGTTTCGGCCCAAACTCTTTAGCCATTATCAATGCTAAAATATATCAGTATATTACATCAGAAATATTTATTGTATAAAAAAAAAATGAAGTATCACGTATGAAGTATCACACACATACACAGACATACGTGTATTTATAAATCTATTTATCTCAAATTGAGTCTTGTTTTAATTATTTTAACATCCTTGTATATTTACATCATATTTTATATTTATACCACTTCATTCTATTTGTATACATTTTAAAACTTCCCTTACTTATATTTTCTACTTTCTATATTCATTTTACTTTTCTACCTGTTATACTCTAGATTTCTATCTTTACTTTCCACTTTTCTTTTTCCGGTATTTCCTCTTTGACATCATTTTTGTTACATTTTCTTTCATTTTACTTATTTAAACTCTCTAGGAGTCTATTATCATACATTTTATATTTTATCTATCTAGCTTTTCCATAATTTTACATCTCACCTCTGATGTTTATACTTTTTCTTTTTGTAAACTTTCTGTTTACTTCCTTCTTTTAACTTTGTAATTTTTACATCACCACATTTTTGTACATTTATTCTGTAATATTTTTATTCATATATATCCCTCATCTTTTTATTCTATTTTTCTATTACTCTACATATAATTTTATATTATCATATTCTTGGTACTGTAATGTATTTTTATAGTTTTGTTGTTTTGTCTGTTTTCCTTCTTAGCCCTGAAGATGGCCCACAAAGTGTGTCAAAACGTTGGTACAAAATAAAATAAGTACTCACTTATTTAGTGTTTAATTTGACTGCACCCCCAACTATTTCCTTCCTTACTCTGATCTTCCAGTCAACTATCTCCTCGCATATATTTTAACAATAATGTATCTTTCACATAAAAAAGCAATGAAGAATTCAAATTAATCAATTAATCTATGTCGTTTTTCCTTAAAGGCATAAAATCCTTAGGCCATAAAAATTAATTGTTCACTATGGAGACTTTCATAGGGTTGGATTAATATATATTTATCAACGCCTATGGCTATCAACGGCTATTTAACTTATGTATGACTAACTTATGATGTATGACTTATTGTACGGCTACATAACTTATATTAATATATCATACAATTCTAGTTTATATTTAACACTCTCAATGATATGGAATAAAACCTGCACCACAACAACCCATGAAGCCTCTTGGGCTCAGATCATAGTTTCGGGTAGAAGACATAGTTTCGACGGAAAATGTTTTGCAGGGAGAGAGAAGGATTATTTTTTTAATACAATAATAATCTCTAATATTAATTAATAAAAACATTAAGGTAACTTTTTTAAGGTTTGTATCTTTTTAACAAGCCCAAGGTGAGAACTAGGATCTGGGTGCACTCTAGCGGCCTACCTGACAAGCAGAAGCTTCACCTTTCTGTCGTGTGAGGCTGCTTACATCGCTAAATAGATTTTATATTAATAAATGTATTGTTTTACATCTCTGATATAAAGATTATATTTTTAGATAATTGGGTTACCCTATATTTTATAACATTTATAAAAAATATTTAAAATGTATTACCAACCAAATTATATTATTAACCCACATTTAACAAAGTACTTTCTGCATAGACCTATTATTAATAATAATAAAAAATAAATGAATATTAACGAATCATTATTTTTTATTTTTTAAATAATGTTAATTGAATTGATGTAATAATACTAACATTGCTAAAAAAATATTGATAAAACTAACATATTATTTAAAAACATGTTATTAATACTAAGGTCCTAATAAAAAATTTAGTGTTTTTTTCTAAATGAAAATATAAAAATATGAAACATAAAAAATAATCAAGTCCATTTAATCATTAAAACAAAACCAAGATTATAATAAAGTAATGAGGTTTAAAATAGTATA
This sequence comes from Troilus luridus, assembly GCA_964056705.1. Taxonomy (NCBI): domain Eukaryota; kingdom Metazoa; phylum Arthropoda; class Insecta; order Hemiptera; family Pentatomidae; genus Troilus; species Troilus luridus. The sequence continues at coordinate 100,462,442 of OZ057416.1, read as the reverse complement.
ATTTCATATAATTTTAGTACAGGTTTACCATTCAAATTTCACCAGTTGAAGCAGATTAGAATTAGGATTAAAGTATAAGAAATAAGGAAATTCAGTAAGTAAAATCCGCAAATTGAAAAAGAAATTGTAGACAGTATGTATAAACTTCAGCGTCTAGCAGAATAATTTAAAATTAGTGAATATCGAAAAAAAAATGTTTAAACATTAGTAGAACAAGGAGAGGAGGGGGAGTAAAATAGTATAAATTTGGAGATACTAAGGAAGTGTTGTAATTTTTACTATATCCTCCTTATTGTGGATATATTTAATATATAGCTGTCAAATTTACTATATATTTTTAATATAGTATGCTAATAAAAAAAAATAGGAGCGGAGGGGCTCAGTGGTTGAGCACTGAATTGCCATGCCAGAAATCCTGGTTCAAATCCCGCTGCAGGCAGTTACTTTTATTTAGTCTGTTTGCAGCCGGAGATGGATCATATAGGATCTAGAACCCTCCTGGGGTTCACCCAGCCTCTATAAAATATTATAAAAATAGGGTACCCATAATAAGGGGGAACAAACCTGGTGGTTGAACGTGACCTAGGACAAGTCACTTCCTTGCAGAACCGTTGTCCATGAAACAGTACAGTCTCAACCATGTACAGAACCCCCAGAATCGTTCACGTGTCGTAGTGGTACAGGTTTTTTTTTTTTTTGTTAATGAAAAAGAAGCATTTTTAGAACTCAGAAGAGAAAAAATCAATGGAATAGAAAATACAAAAAATGAAAATAAAGGAAATAACTTTTCAGTTGACCAAAAATATTTGCAATAAAAACTATTATCGTGGAATTCTAAATTCTGGCATTACAGAGTAGTCATAAAATACTTTATGCAGCAGAAACATTGGCATAATGAGTATTTTAATTTTGAAGAGAAAAGATTTGTCCTGGCCGGGATTCGAACCCGGGTCTTCCGCAAGCGAATACTGGGGATATAGGATCGGTGAAGAGAATGGATCTGCCTGGCCTTGTTACGAGCCTGGTAGCTGAGTTGGTAGATTACCGCGCTAAAGCTGCGGAAGACCCGTGTTCGAATCCCGTCCAGGATAAATCTTTTATCTTCAAAATAAATATATTTAAATAATCACAATTTAATTTTTTTTTTAATTATAAATAAAAATAATGAGGTTCATTTGGTTTCAAATCAAAGTCTTTATTGAACCACTACTACTAAATTGAACCACTTGCAGAAATTATAAAACATAAAAAAAAAAACGAAGAAAAAGTTTCTACAGAATGTCTAAACATAGAATGACAAGATAAGTATTTCTTTATTTTAAAATAGGAATAATTAAAGAAGGAATAATATTTTTTTATTTTTGATTGGGGGAAAAAAAAGTCACAGTTGAGCGTAATATTGGTAAAATCACTTATCTCCATAACCTTTGGGATAGCAGCAGTACAATTACTACTAATTGAACCTAACCCCTCTACTGGGTTGTAATAGTCGATACTTTTAAAATTAAAATACCAAATTAACCCATATTTCACTCATATGTATTTAGTTTTGAAGTTTCCGCGTCCTCCAAGTACGGATATTTTACCTTTTCAGTAACCTACACAAGTGTTGAATTGAATATTACTGAAAGCGAATCGCCTGAGCGAATCCCGAACTCTGAAAAATTAATACCGATTCTAACCTTATTGAAAGTTTTTGGGGATTCTGAAATATCCATTCGAACGATAAAAACTTGAATCTGTGCGTCATATGACCGAGTCATGCCCTAATGATAGATCTGTTTTTGATCAATTTTTTTTCTTATCACTCTTTTATAACTGCCGCTCACTGAGGGAAAAAAAACAAACGAAAAACGTTGGTATAAGAAAACAAAATGAGGAAAAATGCGGTGATTGGGCAAAGATTGCGGCGGAGACAGCCGACGGATGAGGATTTAAAAAGAGCTCGATGCAGCTGTCCCGTGATGGATGACTTCTCTCTGGTTCTCAGCTTGCATCCTCTGCGTTGGGGATATGTAGGGTGTACATGCTCGTATTGCAAATTATTATTGATATTTGTGATAGAATTTATATATAAATATTATAACGAAAAAGAGGTTCAGGGAACCAATAACTTAAAAATTATGGTTAGTAGTAATTCGTTAAGTACAAGAGAAGTGATAGTCCCAGTGAATAAGTGGTTAAGTCGAATTTTGTCCAGAGAGAGTTAACTGTATTGAGGGAAACATAATTTGGTAATTTACGTAGTTTTCAGCTTGAAATGGAGTTGTAATATAATCTATAACTCCTTTTTCAAGCCAATTCATAACTTAGCCTCTTATTCACAACGAAAATAACACGATTCCACTTCCTTGAATACAAGAAACACATTCTGGAGAATATTACACTTAACCACTTATTATCACCGGAGTTATAGATATAGTGCTATACACTTACCTATAGGCTTAAATATACACAAGTTAAATACGACTTTAAATAGGATGAAGGAAGCATAGAAGTAAACCGGCATAACCAGTCTATGTACGACTTACCGTATAATGTATAATATCATACTCCCTCACATGGCCGACTACTTCCTCCCGTACCCCATTGATCGAGGTGCAGCCTCACCAGATCCGGAGAGCTGCAGAGGAAGAACTAGCCGTGGAAGCACACCGTTAGGACCAGGTGGACTCCTCGCCTATTGTGGCCAAGGTAATAAATTTCCTCTTGACACTCGCACCCCAGCCCTGGCCCAGTGTGTGACTGGGGTGTCTCTAGCAGGATCAGTAATAGGTCGTCGCTGTGCCGAGTAGGGTCTGCCATGCTACTAACCTGTAGGTATGTAACATATCAATATATCATATAATAATAATCTATCCTAAAGCAGTACATACTGTTCGCTTCGATTTGTCTTCGACGCCCCAAGGAGGTCTCATGTGTCTCGCCGGTACGCTGAGGTAAAGTGGCTTTTCCCTTCTATCCGTAGACTTTACTTCCTTGGTTCTTTCTTATATCAAACTATCAACTCACAACATCCGTCTTATAACTATAGTCTCCTACAATTCAAATCCTCTATCCAATCCCAGGGCAAAAGATCTCGCCCTTCTGATCTTTATATCCGGTCCCACAGAACCAAAACTTTTGAGCGTTCCTTTCTAGCCCGTTCTATCTCTCTTTGGAACTCTCTTCCTCTCGATATCCGCCATGCGTCTTCTTTAACCTCATTTAAATACAAACTTTTTCTACATCTTCTAAATTCCCAATCAGATGCTTTATAATCAATAAATAATTTATAGATATATTCAGATTGATCGATTGATGAACTACTGTAAATATTCCTCATTCATAATAATGCCAATGTTTTTTTGTTTTTTTTATTATCAGATGCTATTATTTATTCACTTATTTCTTTTTAATCGTAAATATGTCTGTTCTTTTATTTTAATTTTGTATCACATTTTCTTATTCTCTACATACAAAACATACCTCTTTAGTTATTTACTTTCAGGATATTATGTAATTATTGTTTTATTTTGATGTAGGCCTTTGGCCAGATATATAGTCATTTATTTTGTTCTTCTCTGTTATTCTAAAGGGACCTGGTCCCAGAATAAAATTATTTTTCTATTCTATTCTATAAACATTATAAATAATTATCTAATGAATTGCATAGGAGATAACGATTAATCCATTAGATAATAACGCAATAGAAATCGTAATGACAATGAAAACGTTTTTTCTTAGCCAATATTTCTGTAAAATTTTAATATAATAATATATAATGTTTTTATATAGTATTATAATAAAAGGTTCAGTGAACATTACGTTTTTTTTTGTTATTCTCCAAAAACCGATGAATCGGATCTAACTTGTGCGCAAAGTTTTGAATAGAGGGTGAAACTAAGTTTGGTCCAAAGAAGAAAATTAAACTAACTGCACCTCTGGGTTACATCGAAACAATTTTTTCATATAATTTACAAACGAAATCTTGGCTAAATCACCTCTCTGCACAACCGTTGACTAAGACATAATATAGTTTCAACTAGTCACTGAACTCAAGACCCTTCGTGGGTTTCCAGCCAAACCTATATACCAGGATAGACAACCAATCCCCCAAAAAAGGACCCGCGGATAACCGATTAACCTAATTGATAACACTGGACAGCAAAATTTAACTTTTTGTCAGTTAAATAAATTACAATGGCTGTTTCTTTTATAATTTGGTGCTCTGATTGCAAATTTTAAAAGCATTTTAGTATCAGGGGCAAGGATTTTGTGTAATATCAAAATAAAAAAAATAATATAGTGTTAAAACAAGCAATTGTATTTAATCAGCTTTCATACCGTAATTTAAATCAAAATGTAGCCTTTGATGATTTCCTGCTGTATTTTGCGGCTGGTACATCTTTTTCCAAAAACCAACAATAGTCTACCAACATATTAGGATTTCACTTTCCCTGGTATAGTTTCTCCAGAGTGGATATTTCTTGGTGGAATCGCTCACCGTGTTCATTACTCACAGCCCCAAGATTTTCAGGAAAGAAATCCAAATGCGAGTCATGAAAATGTATTTTTAGAGACCTGTAGATCATAAGCTAGCTCTCTGTAGTTTTCTGCTTTTTTATTTCCAAGAAATTCTTTCTCAACATTTTTAAAAAAATCCAAGCTGATTTTTCGGCTCCATTCAAACATTCCTCAAAGTCTTGATGCTTCATAAGATAATCGTTTTCTGGGTTTAGGTACTAGTGGTTCGAAAAGTACATTTTTTTTCTCCAGGTACAAGATTTCTTTTGTAACATTCCTTCTTTATACAATGATTTGCGATCTCTGCTGTCCCACTCACAAAGAAAACGACAAATTTGTGTGTATCCTGATTGAAGACCTAACAAAAGTCCACTTTGATCTCTCCACACACATTCCAAGAATGCTTCTGGTATTGTACCCCGGACAGTAAAATCTTCATATTGTTATATGTCTCTTCAAACAAGACACGTTCATAGCTATGAAATATCACTTCATAAAATACTGTTGACCAGTGTAATTTCAAGTGGCTCACTTTACTTCCGAAGAAAAACTGTTGCATATAAAAATAAATTATTGAAGAGAGCTTTAATAAATAATGAACTTTATTATATAAACTAAGATTGTCATTATTTTCATTATATAATATTTCATATCATTTACATAAAAACTGTTTGAAAATAAAAATATATGTGAGTAGGTTTGGAGAAAAATAATATTCTACAAGACTATTAACTATGTATTCGTGACAGGCAGTTACAAGGTTACACTTCGTTTAAGTGTCTTTCCGGCTGTGGTAGATAAATTATTTAAACTGTTAACACCCTTCTAAGGCTAATCCAGAATCAGTAAAGTGGGTACTCTAAATTGAGGGGCAAACTTCGAGGTTGAACGTAGTCTCGGACAAATGAACTCTCTGGGCAATCGTTGTTCTATAAGCAGTACAGCGTTTTTTAAAATAAATAATTCATTGTTTTATCTGTTTACTGGATTATTATGTAATACATGATATAAATTACGGAATTCCATATTAAATGAAAATTAGCTTCCAATAATTCGACATACCACAGAGTAATCAACAACAACTATAAACAAAAGGGCGATAAAACGAATCGGCCTAACATGTGAGACAAAAGGCCCGACACAGCTAATGTAGCTCGAAGTTTTTTTCCCATCGGGCATTAGATGCGGTCCCAGTGGGTTATTACATCAGGACTTCTAGGCAGATGGTCTATAATAATCGGGAGTAGCCGTTGGTCATTTGGATGTAATATCATTAAGCTAATATCACTACTGTAATAAATAAAAAATAATAGTAAATAAATTAATTTAACATTAAGGAAAATTATTAATGAGTAATAATATGCGGCGTATATCAGCTGTCTAAAAGTCCCCGGTTCAAATTAGCCAGGTTACTTAAGCAAAGTATAAAATAGTGGGTTTGAGTGGGAATGAAGTTTGTTATGAAAGAATAGATACAGGGTTCGGGCCAAATCAGCAACAACTGGGACATTAAGGTCATTATGGATGACTTTATTCTTAACAAAATAAGGAGCATTGAGAATTTTACGAAGGATTTTGGATTGTAGGGATTGGATACGAGAAGAATTCGATGGCTTAGTGGAGCCCCAAAGCTCTACTCCGTAAGTTCAAATAGGCCGTATGACGGTCATATAGATGAGTCTTTTTTAATTAATTGGGAGCTTAGAGCGTTTGTCAAGTAGGTGTTGAAGTAGCCTTGTATGAGGATTCCAGGTTTATCGTTTGTCGAGATGCAACCCTAAGTATCGGATCTGTTCTACAGGCACCAGTGGGATATTATTAAAGGATACTGAAGGGCAGGAAGTCATTGGTTTACGACGGAAGGTAAAAGTGATTTGAGGCGATTTTTGAATCTATTTTAATTCTCCAGGTTTGTGTTAATAACAAAAACATAGATACTGTACAGTCTCACTTGCTGTAGGTAATTAAGTCATATTTATTTTATGTTAGTGGTAAACAAATTTATTAAATTAATGTTATACAAATAATACCCTAAGATAAAGCATATTATTGTAAGTTTTGTGAACAGCAGACCAAGCAAGTCATTTCAAAATCTCATTAATAATTTTAAATTATTATTATTAATTACGGTTTTAAAAGTTTAAATAATTTTAATTCTCAATACAGAACCCCGCGATTTGTTTCTGTAATTATGATATGGATATTTTATTTATTGTTTTAAATCCATATATTTTTTTTCCAATGTGAAAATACTGTTAAAAAAACAAATAAAAATAAATATTATAAGTATGTATACAATTGAATTATAAAAGAATATACGTCTTAACCAATGATGTATATATACATATATATATATACATATATATATATATATATATATATTTTAAAAGCGTTTATCGACAACCTAAAGCGATACAGTTATACACATAAGCTTCTCGATACAGTATATATAAACGCCCTTTTCTAAAGCGTGGATAACAAAGGACTTAAGTACAGCCGTGGGGAACCCCCTCCAATAAGACCCCAGGGAGGGGACACGATCAGAGAATATGACCGTCATCCATCTCGCCATCAGGATGCGTACAGAAGTCCTCCGTCAGCTGTGACTCATTTCGGTTCCTCCGCATGGTTTCTTCGTCATAAGGTCGTCATCACAGTCACCACACTGGAGTCATGGAGAACGTGTTCAACTGTGAGTGTTACATTATTTACCTTAATTGTTATATTGTTTGAATTTATTAACTGAATCTCAAGAATGTTTGACACTTGAGAAATACTTGAGCCTTGAAGACAATGACGGAAGTGGAATAAGTCCTGCCTATGATGACGATGTTCTCGTAGCTTTGGTGGAAGATAATCCCAGAACAACTGTTCCAGAACTTGTATCAAACGTTACAGAGATAAACAAACATTTTTGTTTGAAAAAGGATAAAAAAGAATTTACATTTATAAAAATCAAAATTCCAACAAACATAAACAGTTTACTATCTGGAGGAGTAATTTAAAGAAAACATAAAATCCATTTCTGGACCCCTTAAGACATACAATATTTTATTAATAAATAACTATAATTCGCAATGCCGTTATGAACTGTATATATTTATCTAATATCTTATTTATATTAATACAAATATGTTAAATACAAAAATAATTCAATTTTAAAAAACTATATAATTTTTTTTATAGCAGACTAGTAAATAAATTACCACTAAAAACAAAACAAAACTTAACTGTTTTTAACTTACCAAGTTTTAATTTCGTACAAATGGGCCTGTAGTTTCCTTTGGGTTCCCATCAAATTAAGACTATCCGAAACTTAGGATAAAAATGCTAAAAAGAAGACTGGATCAGCTGAAGGTTCTGTTTTAAAGAGGACAATACTGTATTGAGAGCTCTCTTAAAAATGTATTTTATTAATGTTATAAGTATGTATTGTAATTTTTTATAAATATAAAAAAAATCTTCTTTTAAATATCAACGACAGCAATAAGATAAACAGTGCATTGGTTTATCTGTAACTGTATTAATATACCATTAAAGACAATAACAACTTCTGTATGGAAAAATAATGCATGTGCTTTTGATACGCCCGAAAGTACCTAATAAATAATACAATTAAATAAATCAACATGGGATTTTTGTTTTAAATGGAATTTTATGTGCATTAGGACAGAAAGTACCTAAACGTAACTCACTTACTTTAAATCTAAGGTAAATTAATTTCTATATTGCAAAATATATTCTTGTCAATCATTAAATTAGTTAATTATTTTTAAATACGATGTAACACTGGACTATATATCTTAGATATTTATAAAATGGGAAAAAAAAACAATTTATATTCTTCTTATATTAAGACGTTTCGACAAAATTTATGTCATTTCCAATCTTTTTACATACTTTTTCTCAATCCCTTAACAATCAAATATAACTTGAAAAAGCTATAAGTCATACATCTGTAAAAATTAACAATTGTAATGAGGATATTATAACAATTTTAAAACTTAAAGTTTAAAAAATGTCCCAACAATCAGTAAAGTAAGTATAGATACCTTATAAAAAGCATTTTCAATGTCATAAATATTGGTACAGTTTATAGGTATATGTAAGTTATGTAAATGGGGATTAGCTATCCTCCATGGTCATTGTTAATATTAAATTGTTTCAAACTTTGATCAGTGAAGTACAGGATCAGTTGTGTATAATTCTGTATTTTATATATCACTGTTATCTTCAAACTTTATGTATTAAAATATAAAAAAAAAAAATATAAACAGACTGGATGAATTGTTTTTTTTTACGCATTTTATAAATTAGTTAATTATTAGCACTAGCTCTCCTAATAATTCAGGAAATTGTAAGAAGTTTTGAAATAATTTTGCCTTTGAAAAGGATTGACCTATTGGAAAATATTTGTTTCTTCCTGCATGTTGTTTTTTCAATTATCATTTGATTTGATTTTTATTTACTTTAATGTCAGTTATGTCATTTCTTCAATATTTATAATTATATTTTAATCAATTTAAACATAGTATTTATTTTTCTTCTACGAAAGCTTACTTTTTTTCAATACTATTTAATGTCAAGATTAATGTAAAGACATTAAATAATAACTCTTTATTAATATTAATGTTTATTAAATTAAATTAAATGACATTTAATTCGAAAACAATGTTTCGTTAATGCGCCATTTATTTTTTCTAATTTCATATTTAGTCTTTCTTCTATTTAAGTAACCATGATGAATAATTACTATAATAATACTACTAAATCATTACTATTCAGAAAGATTGTAATATTTTACGATCAGAACAATTTATTTTTCATAATGTTGCCTGTATATTAGCTTCATTGTAGTCGCACAGGACGTAAGATATTTTTAAGCATTTAATGTGTGACTGACTTTCTATGAACCGAACGTTTCCATCCACATTGCGAGTCTACCTCACTCTAATAGTTGTGATCATCAAGCCCTGAAAAAGACCTATATTATGGGTCGAAACGTTAATCAATTGTTACTTTATATTTAAGATTTTACTTTGACCTAAATCCGGACCATTTTCTCTAATGCTTGTGTTATGTGCGTTATATTCTAATAGACTCACTAACTATAACTCTAACTTAGAACTAAACTGAATTAAATAAACAGTTTGTAAAATGGAATTGGTCCAACATTAGGCGGTTAAGAGGTTAACTTCTTGTTATTTTCTCTGGGTATTTTTCGGTCTCCAATATTCTTTCATGCGTTCACTGGCACGTTCCTATTGATGCTCTGTCCAGCCTCCTTCAACCTTCTCTGATATAACTTCTTCCTAAACCCTTCCAGATTTTTCACTTTGTTTCTAAAAATAACTTCCTTCTGACATGTGAGATTCTGCAATGTTCGATTTTTATAATCATTCTTTAGTCCACGTTGTCGTGGTCTTCTTTTTCTAGAAATAGTCAAATATTCGCTTTGTCAAACTATGCCCGTTCATGCCGTACAGAACTTCTAGTTATTGATGTTTTAAGAATTATTTGACATACAATAGTTCTAGATGCTGACTCCGGACAGATAGGATATATCGGTGTAGCTGCGGAGCGTCGTATGGAGAGGACCAGCGGAAGGCACAAAGCCTTTGTCAGCAGCTATTGTTGACTATTGTTGAGCCACAATGGCCGGGCCAGCTCATTATAGCAACTCTCGGCCACGCTACACACGTAGTCATCTGTAATTAATGGCAGTTCCAGGGCTACTATCTTCCGAATCTTCCGGTGCCATGTCCAGGCAGGGTATCTGTGGATATCATCTAGATCTAGATGGTAGTCTAGTAAGAAAGGAATAAGTATGAGTAATAGTAAACTAAGGGAAAAGTAAAACCTGTAGCACTACAATCCGTGAAGGGTCTGGGGTTCTGAACATGGTAGAGACTGTACTCTTTCTGTAGTCGCTTTTGTGCTAGTTCACTCTCAACTGCCAGATTTTTTCCAACCTATTTTGGGTACCCACTTTGAGAGGTTGGGTGAGCCCCGGGAAGGTCACGAGGCCATCATCTTTTCAGACGCATAGAAGGATTATCTGTAATTAAAGAGGCTGCTAGGTTTGAAACTAGAGGGTTTGAGTGGGAATAAATTTTGTCATTAAAAGATTGATATCGGATTCGGCCCAAATCAGTAACTAATGGGACATTAAGGTCATTATGGATGACTTTGTTCGTAACAATGTAAGAAGTCCTGAGGATTTTGGATTGTAAGGATTGAATACGAGAGGAATTCAATGGATTAGTGGAGCCCCAAAGCTCTACTCCGTAAGTCCAGGTGGGTCTAATGATTATCATGTATATAAGCCTTTGTAATTAATTGAGAGCTCAGAGCGTTTGTCTAGTAAATGTAGAAGTACCCTGAAACTGCGAGATGTGTCTTGTCGTTCAGTCTAGTTGGAGGATTCCAATTTAAGCGTTTGTCAAGGTAGTCCTAAGTACCGGATCTGTTCTACAGGAATCAATGGGATGTTATTAAACGCAATAGAAGGACAGGAAGTCATTAGAGACGGAGGGTAAAAGTGATTAGACAGGATTTGTTGGAATTTATTCCGTTCCAAATAGGTGTTATAAAAGTCATGTATATGAATCTTCTGTAATTAATTGGGAGCTTAGAGCGTTTGCCTATTAAATGTTGAAATAGCCTGAAACGGCGAGCTCGAAATCACATTTTAGTCCCATTCATTAGTAAATCAGGTGAATATGGCAACCAGTTCAAGATTCCACCAAAACTGAAACGGCTAATTAATCCATATCCCAATATTAAGAACAAAATAATCAATTTTCTAAGCATTTGTATTAATAAAATTATATAAATTTTAAAAAAATGGGAATACTTAAACTAAATGTTGTGTTTAAATTAAGTTAAGCGTAGATACAGTACAAGGTATATACTACAATGTATATATAATATATACAAATGTATATACTCATATTAATTATAAGATAAGGAATCACAACGAGGAAATCCTATCCCCGCACAGTTAGTAGTGACATTGACCGACTGATAGGACAGCTCCTTGTGATTGATGGCCTGACTGACTCAACCGTGTCTACAACAAGCAGGTCGATCTAGGCTATTCAACTGTTTAATCTATAAACATTTATATTATTCACAGTTGTTTATTGTTAATTATTATGACAGAAGCTATAAATTATATTAAATTTAACATTTTAACATTAATTATGAGGACAACGAATTGGATTTAGTCATATAGTTATCTTTCAAAGGAATTATTTTATTTTTATAATATTGGCAGTTTAATTTTGATGTTTTACTGTATGTTTCTAGCAAGAAACATTGTTGTTTTTTGTGTTTTTTTAAATACAACTCTAATGTATTAATAAGAGGGTTTTTGCCTTTTTTTCAATTCTTGAAATATTAGGCTCTCTTCTGAATTTTACACTTGGAGTTCCTATCGAGTAAATAAATAATAAACCCGGCTCTAAATTGGATCTTATGACTTTATATATATATATATATATATATATATATATATATATATATTATATACTTTTAGAATGTTTTTATGGTGTTAGATCATTCGTTGTACAGTATATTTTAAAAGAGCAAAAACAGGCCAATGGAATATCATGCCGTCCAGGATGTCTGCTTTTAAATTACTTTACGTTGGTTTTGTTTTAAGAATAATTATTATTACTCGAATTAATTACTTATCTAAATGTGGAAACAGACCGTAAACTTTAAGTGCATAGCATACCTACGCAAACTATCAATAGATATGTCTTAATTGATAAAAGTAAAATTACATTATTGCTATTGGCTAGGTCTGTTTTAATTTATTTAAAGTGGATATGCGAAGAAAAAACATATTATTATTTTAACATTAGATCCCGGAAATACATACAGAGGTACAGCGCTTAGTAATGAAATTAAATTTTATGAAATTTTAAATTCAGCAGATATTAATTGTTCTTTATATTTTATGTTAACTGAATTGAAAGTTATTAAAAACTAGTCAATTATATGATAAATGACATTTTTGGGAAAATATGAATATTATAAATTATATGAAATAAGGATATTTATACAAACAGTTGATAGTTTTTGATAAATCATTAACATAAACGCATTATTATAAAATTAAAATAACTAACATTAAATAATTAGAAAGATAAAAATATATTATTAAATTAAATGAATAAACACAAAGGTATCTACTCCACAAGTCGTCACTTCAAGTTGAGTTAAAACAACTTTCAGCTGTTTATTCATTTAATTTTTTTAGTATTTTCATAAAAGACAAGTCGTCGTAAGCTTTAAACTATACGTAATGAGTAGATTTCGGTAATCATTATATCAATAAATAAAAGTTTCTTCTAACATTTCAAAGTATAGATGATATAAGTTTGTTCATACGTTCATTTCTAGATGAAATAATTACAGAAGTATGCATATTTCCCATATTTACATTCTCTTTTCCATACTAAAGTTCATAATTTGTATTTTTGGAAGATATAAAAAGGGAACGAATGAAAAGTTATTCTTGGGTCTAAACTCGAAGAGACAACCTGCGGAACAGATACCGAAGTTTTAATTATATATACTATTTTAACCAGACAAACTTAATGCAAAAATAATTAATATTTGCATAAAATTTTTTTAAAATACTAGATCTTTTTATAGCCACTACAACATTTCTGTAAAAATGTATATTTAAAAATAAATTAAAACATTATTTGTAATATGTATTTTCTTATATCTTAATTTAAATTTTATTCTAGTATGAATGGTTCGGTAATCATCAATATAAACCAATACGATTTGATATATTATCAACTGATTCAACATAACAATATACAATGTATACAATACAAACAATCAGAAGCGGCCATTATTCACACATCTGCCTTAACAATAATAATGGATGAGTTACGATTGACATTGCTAGGCGACCGACCCGGTAAGTGCTGCCATCTGTCGGCGGAGGCGGGAACTAGCTGCTGGGGTGGGCGTGGCCGGAACAAGATGGCCGCCTCCCACCTCTCGCCCTTCCTGGCCCTTCTCTACCGGGCTCTCTTCGTGCTATGACGTAGAAGGGAAGTATCAGCTATTTTTAGAGTTTGTTTTTGTTTATTTTTCTTGTTTGTTTTTGAGAGAATGCTTTGTTTATGTATGTTTATTATCGATAACAGTTCATATTAAAAATATATTTGTAATCAAATTATCACTATAGTAGACATTTAAATAGGTTTATTAAGATGTGTTTGGCAACCGCGCCTTTTCTATACTTTGTTCTATAAATAATTTTAGAAGGTCTACTATATTTTTAAAAAAGGAAAAAAAGTATGGATATATTAAGTTTGCATAGTTAAAAGAAGATATAAAATAAAATTATGATAAAAATATCAGATATTATTTTTCTTGAATTAAGTATATATTTTGATTTAATATTTAAATTAAACTTTATTATGTAAATTGATTTATATATGTTAACCCACATACAAATTGTAATTTCTCTAGATAAATATATAGCTATGTTTAGCTATTTTATAATTCTACAAATCAGAATGTTTCTGTAACAGTTTTTAGGATTAGTTGTTTTTTTTAGATTTGAATATTTCTTTTATATAAATTTTAAAATATCCATAAACACCACGTAACAAAAGTTCTAAAATACTAAACTGGCAAATAAAAATAATAATAGTCAACAAAATAAATTACTTAAATAGTTAGTTCTGTTCATAATAAAAAAAACAAACATATTACGATAAAAAAAAAAATTGTTTAAACATGCCAAGCTAAGTAAACATGTGATAGATAAACTTGAAACTCATATTTTCTCTTATAAGAATGCAGTGAATACAAACTTATTTATAAAATAAAGGACTTAGATTGTTTAAAAACAAACGTTTTTATTGATTAATCTCTAAAATGAAATTTAAAGAAAGTTTTGTTCTATTTCACTCAATGATTAAGTGAAGTAATACGGATATATCCTACCTTAATAATTAATTAATAATGTTAATAAAAAAATAATTTTTAATTAATTAGTTAACAATCGGAGTTGAATTTGTTTTAAGAAATGATTTTGAAATCATCGTTGAAAGGAACCTAGATAACATGTTTTATTCGTAACGAACCCAATGTTTTAACACCAATTATGTTAAATTTTTTGATAGAATAAATTAATTGTAAACATTAATTAAATAGGATAGATATTAGATCTGGTTTCAACATCACAGCGAGAAGGCCATCTAAATCGGGTACCGCCATTTTGATGTTTGGCGTTGTACGATAGCTATACGCAATTTCAATGTACCTTCATTCCAGCTACTAAGGTATTTATCTGTACGATTTATAATAAGTCGTCATCATAATTTTATAGTCTCATGGCTTAAGCAACACTTAAATTAAACCGGTTTTGGGTTCAGTACATGGTTGTGACTGTACTATTTTTAAGACACTGCTTGCGAAATGAGATCACTCTAAACCTCCAGGGTTTTCTGCATTTAAGGTAGAGTGAGCCTAAGGAAAGTCTGTAGATCTCGCAGGGTCTATAAAAGGCTGTTAAAATATTAAATAATTTATCAGTCACAGACGGATTTGAACCCGAGGTGCTTAGCAATCAACCACTCAGCTACCTATAATTTTAGAAATAGATAATTCAGCAATTAAGTAAAACTAGTCTAATAAGCTTTTTCTAGTATTTTAGAGGCGTAAGGTGTAGTTTTTGATTTTGTGTTCTAATTAAGGTTTTTGTTTTTTGAGTTTTCATTGTGTCCTATTCTGTTCAAAATTATTTATGGGTTTTTTTCGGGTATTTTTTTTGTTGAATTAAATTCTGATTCTTACCTTTGGTTTGATAAATATTGATTAAATTGTATTAATTAAATTCTTATTAAAGATTCTAAGGAATCGTAAATTGACTTAATACAGCAAAGTGTGTTTGATTATGAATACCTAAAATCGAGAACTGTCTAACTAGGGAGGTAGCTCCTTTCGCCTGACGGCGGACCAACACCTACTTTGCAGAAAATACAACTTTTCATCTACTTAACGTTTTACTATAGCCCGATACTAGAAATTGAAGTTCTATCTAGTACTTATTCTGTATCCCTCTAGTGAGCTCTTTAAAAAATGAGCACCTATTTAGTATAGTTTAGAGTTATTGAGTATTTGTTATGTATTTGTACCACATCGTTTTTTGTACCCATTGGGATTACTCCTGAAAATACAAGGACGAAAAAACCACTCCTGGCAATATTTCACATTTGGTTGAAACTATTTGTTTAAAAAAATATTGATCGGGACAACCCTTTGTTAATAAAGAAATAATTTAAATTAAAAAAAAATCTAATACTATACAGACACATAATATTGTAAACTATTTAAGAAATCGTGTAATGATTAAAATATAAATAAAAATTTAATTAAATTAAGCTGATATAATAAAGCGAACTATTATCTTCTCGAAATAATAATAAACTATTTATTATAGAATTTATATGAATGATTTACATCACAAATTATAATAATTATTTTAATGATCGACAGTTTATCAAGCTTTACAAGAGTAATCGAATGTATACTTAACATAAGCTAACTTAACTGAAAATTTCACCTATTTCTAGTTGTATGCAGTTCTATCTCGATTTCGATTAATTCACCCTGGATTCTGTATATATTTACTTAAACAGTACAGGAACATGCTATTTCCCCGAAGAGGATATTGGTAGAACAGATACAATGGCAGATAAAACACAAGAACACAATGTAAACCGAACATGTCCGAGACTAACCGACACTACACCGCAGTGCTCCGATCAACACGCCCGCACCCCCATTTAGCGGCTTCATCATTTTTCAACACAATGTTAGGTTATTTCAGCCCTACACATAAAAAATATTAAGTAAAAATCAATAAATGGCAGTAGAACAAGTAATAATTTCCAAAACCTAATTTTAATTTATGATTTAACTATCATTACAAAAATAATTATGGGAATATTTAAGAAAATCTCTTAACATATACAAACGAATTTAACGTTGCTTCTATAGTAATTATAATTTAATGGACAATAAATAATAGTAAAATGGGGTTTGGTAGTATCCCTTAGTATTAAAGAAGATTAATAATCAGCATTCGATGATATAAATAAAAGGTTTAATTTTTAATTTTAATCCTTAGTTTTTAATTTTTTTTTTTAAAGTAATGTTTTGTGTAATGAATACTCGAATTCATCACTGTAAATCTATACTTAAAAATAATAAAGCTGTGCTTTGTTATTAATTATAAGTGTCAATAGTGGGCAATTCAGGACTCGTTTGTTCGTCTCTTTAAAGTTAGAAATGAGTAGCCCCAAAAAGTATTATTGAATCAAATTAAAATCTATTTGCACTTGTGGACCTTCGAGTATTTTTATATAGTAGAATATATAGTTCGAAATTCTTCATTCATTGTGTATCAAAAATAAAATTTGTTAATTATTACATTATTGCTATAGATAAATATTTCCTTTTATTTTTTAATACGATCTCTCAATTTTATAAAAAGTTATAGTTTTTTTTTTTTTCTTGGCCCTTTTGGAGTTTCACTTTTACTAATGCTTCTCTACACTCACGTGTGGCCAAACGTTCTACTAAAATTCAGTCAAACGACCGCTGAATCTCAGAAATCAGAAATCTTTTCAATCCAAATATTCTTACAATAAAGATGGCTAGAGGCCTTATGTTTCCCTATCTGCAGCCTTCTGTCTCCATCGCCACACTCCTGTTCTTCGCAGGTCGTCCTCCACACCATCCAGCCATCTAACGTGGCTTCCCTCGTTTTCTCACCCCACCTGTATGGCCACACGTCAGTTGCTTGGGTAGTCTAAACTGGTTCATCCTTTTTACATGACCAAGCCAAGCCATCTCTTTCCTGAGAAGGCAATAATGTCGGGCTCTGCAAACAACTCCTTTAGCTCGACATTTTTCCTCATTTTTATGCGTTCGCAATTAAGGACCGGTCCATACATTTTTCTTAGAACCTTCATCTCCCAAAATCTAAGAGCTTCATCCAGCGACTTGGTAAGGACCCAGGTTTTGCTGTAGTAAATGGCTGTAGGCTGGATAATAGTTTTATAAACGATTTCTTTTGCCCTTCTTGAAAGGTTCTTACATTTTATGTAGGGCACACATGCATCTATTGGCGCCCAATAGCCTAGATTTCTCCTAAATGCTTGAAGGAAGCGCATCCTGTACCTAGTCTCCAAATTGGACTGATCCTCTCTGGAAAACTCCATCTCTTGGGTCTTCTATACTTTGTTTTTTCTTTTACATATAATGATAAAATTAGGAATAATGTTTAGCGAACCCGAAGGCTCGATGTTGAGACCAGCAATCTCTACTTACAAACTTCTGTCCACGGATCACTACCCAAACCCTAATCCAGGTCACTCTTACTTCAATCTTCCCATCTACGTCTCGGTCTAACTCTCAGACGCTTCCCAGTTGGCACATTAATTTTTTAGGAATTCGTTCGTTTCTAAGCCCAGAAACTTTACAACTAACTTCGTGACGAGAAATAATAACAACCGGGTGTAAACTTCGTATAATCTCCTAAATTCTCCATTTGTCTCATCCTTTTTTGGACCGAATATTCTACGCAACACCTTATTTTCAAGTACCGTAAGACGATGTTCTTCCTTCAGCGTTAGCGGTTGCGTTTTATATCTGTAAAGAAGAGTTGGAAAAATGATGGTTTAATTATTTTACATATAAGATGGAGTAATAAAAATGGGTCGTAAAAAATTGTGTGTAATAGATGAACATACATTATATGACTTAATTGCGACAAAAATTATAATATAAAAAAACTAACGTATAAGAGTCCATCAAACTGCTAATATACTAAAATTCAAGTTACCACAATCCGGTTTTGATGCCTCGCCTATAAAATGCCTTAGAAGGAGTAATTAGTTTTTATTACAAAACAAGACAAAAGATGTGTAATTAAAATTTTAATTGGGTGTAGTAATTAATGACCGCGGTTATAGGTTAATAAGGAAAAATGCCACGCACTCTAACCCGAGACACGAAGCCTAGATTAAAAAGAAAATTAAAAACCCTGAAAACGGTTACACAATAGGACCTTGATGAAATTCCTGGGGTCTTCCCGCAAATTATGGGGGTCCTTAAATCCTGAGACATTTTTTATACATTCACAATTTAGTGGGGAAATACATCTCCAGTTTATTGTAGTCGGGTTAAATAAAGCATTCTCGTCCAAGCCCTTTAAAATGAATCGTTAATCATCTCTGAGACGACTTTTATGTCATATTGTACTGTTTAATATTAAAATACATAAAATGTCTTACAAAGGAATAATATTATCCTGTATTATTATTATCATGTCTTTAGGAATATTTGAATTTTAATTAATGATATGCTTTTGATCGGGTCTGCTGTACAAACTCCGTAAATTCTTAACTTCTACTTACTTCCTTTTTATCAGTTCCTACCTCAGTAATAGAACCTTTGAAGTAAACCATAATTTTTCCTACTTTTCCCTCTTTACCCAGTCTGCCGGTGTTCCTCAAGGTAGCCTGAGTCCCATCCTATAAACGATATATACAGCTGACATTCCAACCCATCCAAGCACTGTCCTTACAACGTACGCTGATGAAACATGCGTGTTATCAGTAAATAAGGATCCATTTGTTGCATCCCAATCTGTTCAATACCATATCTCAAACCTTGAAGAATGGTGTCAAAATTGGAGAATTAAAATAAACCCTAACAAATCCCATCAAATTACCTTCACCCTTCGTCTTAAACCTGCGAATTCCTGCCCTACTGTATCCACTGAAATAATATTCCACTGAACCCTGTCGAACAGATACGTTACCTAGGACTCCATCTGGATAAACGTCTCACTTGGAATCCTCATACAAGACTGAAAAGACAAGAAACTGCTCGTTTTCGCCTACTTCAATATTTACTGGACAAACGCTCTAAGCTCCCAATTAGTTACAAAAGACTCATTTACATGACAGTTATCAGACCTATTTGGAATACGGAGTTGAGCTTTGGGGCTCTACTAAACCATCCAATTCATCTTGTATCCAATCCTTACAATCCAAAATTCTTCGTAAAATCCTCAATGCTCCTTATTGTGTCACAAACAAACTCATCCATCATGATCTTAATATCCCATATGTTACTGATTTTGCCCAAACTAGATACCTATATTTATGAAATATATTTCATATCATATTGTACATATTAGCACATTTGCTTGTTGTAATAGCATTATAGTTGTAAATATCAATAAATTAAATTAAAAAAATAAATAAAATCAAATAATTAATGATATAATTTTCTAAAAAAAAATCTGTACCACTACAGTCCATTAATGGTCTTGGGTTCAGTACATGATAGAGACTTTACTGTTTTAAGGATAATGGTTGTGGGAGCCACAGAAGGGGCCTCAGGCCCAAAAGGGTCCAACCACTATTTTTGCAATTTTCTAGTTGAGCTGAAAAAAGTAATTAAAGTATAATATTCACTACTGGATACAAAAAGAAAAATATCAAATAAATTATAAAATACAGTTAGGAATCTATTTCGTAAGCCAAGTGAAGATTTTTGTCCAGGGAATGCGATAATTGTTTGTAGCGTCTTGTAAATTCTTGTCTACTTATTTTGGTAAAATAATATTGATTGTTGAAACAATTAATTTAAGATATTTGTAGTAATCAAGATATAGATGAAGAATTTATTTAAAAAAAATTATATTCAACGTTTTTATTATGTATGAAGCTGGAGCTGATATTCTTTTATTTATCTAAACTTACAACTATTTACCAAATATAAATTAATAGCAAACAAAAATGACAGTCGATTGGATTGATATAACCCCTTTAAACAAATAAAAGAAACTGGTTTTAGGCTTTGAAAAAAAAATCAGTCTACATTGTACTGTTTTTCATATCTATTGAAAGTTTTCTTATGCGTTGATTCTCACTCCAACCGATAAATAAATCTTTATCATATAATGAACGTAAACATTTTTAATTATAATGAATGTAAACATTGAGTTGAAAAACAAAAATGACTAATCTAAACTAAGTTCAAAATACTGGTGGAAATTAATGAAATCATATCAACTCATCTTCCATGTTAGGAATGTTCCAACTATTTTGCATTCAAAGACATCATGAAGATAAGGTCTCAACTTCTTTCAAAATGGCTACTCCATTGCATGATAAGACACCTCAGACTGCACTTAGTGCCAGAACCGACTTCTGATGATGGCTCTTTTCAACTCAGTTCCCAGCGATCTAGAACTACGTAGGAGGATCCATAGTAGTCATTGTTGTAGCAGGGTCGATTAGGAACTTACAAACATTTTATCCAAAAAATGATTAAAAAAAAAATTATCGTATTAAAAAAGTAAATTCTATGTTAATGGTTTCACCAAAGATTTTTGAATCTTTGAACAGCGGGGAATCGTCCAATCTGCGTACCCTCCAGAGGCTCACCTAGCTTCTAAAAAGTAGGGTGCAAGATGAAAAAATATCTGCAGAAAAAAAAAGTGTTATACCTGCCAAATCATCTTCTTGCATTACCGTTGACTGAAACAGTACTGTACCAAAAACGGACCCAACACCCTTCATCGGTCGCAGTGGTACAGATTTTTAGCATCTTTAACAGTGATTGTTCCAAATCAAATGTCTTTTTCTTTTTAATTTAATTTATTGATATTTACAACTATAATAATATTACAACAAGTAAATCTAGTAATATGAACAATATGACATGAAAAACACCTGTGGAGAAACTACCCATCGGTAGCACTCCGATAAAGTTCTATAGAAGATGGTCTCGAGACCATCTGCTTTTCAGACGCCTCGGAGGGTTATCAGGAATAGTATGAGAAGCAAGTTGAGAGACTAGCGGATTCAAGTGTGTATGGAGCTTGTCATGGAAGGATAGGTATCTAGTTTGGGCCAAATCAGTAACATATGGGAGATTAAGATCATGATGGATGGGTTTGTTTGTGACATAATAAGGAGCATTGAGGATTTTACGAAGGATTTTGGATTGTAAGGATTGGATACGAGATAAATTGGATGGTTTAGTAGAGCCCCAAAGCTCAACTCCGTATGTCCAAATAGGTCTGATAACCACCATGTAAATGAGTCTTTTGTACTTAATTGGGAGCTTAGAGCGTTTGTCCAATAAATGTCGAAGTAGGCGAAAACGTCGAGCAGTTTCTTGTCTTTTCAGTCTTGTATGAGGATTCCAAGTGAAACGTTTGTCCAGACGGAGTCCTAGGTAACGTATCTGTTCGGCAGAGTTCAGTGGAATATTATTAAAGGATACAGTAGGGCAGGAATTCCTAGCTTTACGATGAAGGGTGAAGGTAATTTGAAGGGATTTGTAAGGATTTAGTTTAATCGTCCAATTTTTACACCACTCTTGAAGGTTTGAGATATGGTATTGAAGAGTTTGGTATGCAAAAAATAGATCCTTATTTACTAATAACACACATGTGTCATCAGTGTACGTAGTGAGGAGAGTGGTTGGATGGGTTGGGATGTCAGCTGTATATATCGTGTATAGGATGGGACCCAAGATACTACCTTGAGGAACACCGGCAGATTGGGTAAAGATGGAAGAGTAGGAAAAATTATGGTTTACTTCAAAGGTTCTATTATTGAGGTAGGAACTGATAATAAGGAAGTAAGCAGAAGTTATGAATTTACGGAATGCCTTTTCTAAACTTAAGATTACATACAAAAAAGAAATCGACTTCACTATCACTAACAGCAGTTTTTATATTTAATGAGTTAATCTAAAAAAATAATCTATACATGTAAAATAAATAAAATGTAGAAGTATATTGTGTAGAAGATAAAACTAAATGCAATTCTTGAAAAAAAAAGTATGTTGATTTTATATATGAGTATATTTAGTAGGCTGTTTCCTAGTACCCATATAATAAACTGAGATCGGTATCGAAGTACCAAAGCTTGCAACATATAATATAATGTATCATAATATTGGTACATATAATAGCCATAAAGGGAGCAGAAACCAAGACGTGGTGGGAATACCGATTTAACTGCTCAATAAAAACAGTCATAACACTTTTACAGCACCTAATATCGTCTATCTCATCATATAATAACAAATGTTACTTAAGTATTTTATCACTGTATCTGTTCCGTTATGATATTGTATGTATAGTACAGAATATTAAATAATACAAAATCATTTTATCTAATTTCACTTACATATCGTCGATGTCAAAACAATACTGCCTGTGTACACTTAGGTCGATTTTACGGGAGAGAAAAAATACCACGCTAAATGTAAACTTGGCAATTTTTTTCAGAACTATTGAAGAGAAGTATCAATAAATCATATTCTTCCATGTTGCTGACCTTAATACATGCCTTCCTTAGTATGTAATTCAACCTGTAGAATGGGTTACCGTTACTAACTCATTTTCATAAAAAGTTGTAGATAGGCGGTATTGTTTTGACAGCGACGATATGATCGTTCTCAATATTAGACATATCTGTGGGTGGTGATTTTAGCTCGTCGCACCAAAGAAACTTAAATAAATAATACAGCACATCTCATGCCAAGAGAGTCTAAAATAGACATTCTGGAAAAAATAATGAAATAAAGGGATATCAATATATCTTTTTAACATAAAAATATAATATTTGATTTTCGAAACACATTATTTATTTTTTAAAATATTATAAGAATGGTGCCTTTCATTAACAAAATATGGGTCTGTTTCGGAAAACGCGTGCAGATTATTTTTTAGATATCTGTTATTTATGCTATTAAATAAAATACTCATAACGACACATGCATACATGTTTATAAAGAACCTCAAAACAAAACAATTTCAATTAAATTTGTGGATAAAAATCAGCAATGCTTTCTACAACCTTAATAAATAAACATTCTTTTTCGTAGCTTCTCCTCCATATGAATTCACATAAATATGAATCCAACATACTTCTACTCGTTCCACTTTGTATCTTCGTTTGACTGAAGCCCAAAGTGATTCCACCTGTGTGGAAGTCAACTCTGGGTATGAGCACCTGAGTTTAAGTCAACGAATTTTTTTGAATAGTCAACAACGTAATGTTTATACCTCACGCCTTCAATTTGCTTTATTCCCTTATAGACCTTCCAGCAACAAGAATATATTGTTGTCCAAGGGAAATAAGTAATCTGCATTCGTTTTCCGAAACAGACCCCAAAATATTATATTAATTGAGAATAATAATAAATAATAATAATAAGGTTTAGCGAACCCATAAACTCGATACCGACAACACAAAACTCGGCTTACAACCTTGCGTCCATGGATCACTACCCAAATCCGCAATCTTCCCACCTACGCCTTGATCTACCAACCAAACGCTTCCCAGTTGGCATACCGCTTATTTACTTGTTTGGAATTGATTTGTTACTAACCTCAGCAACTTTACAAGCCCGTTTTAATCTTCGTGACACTATTACTTCAATAATATTAACCAGGAATGCTTCGCAGTTCCGCGTTGTGTAATCTCCTATATTCCCCAGTGCTCTCATCCTTGAACCGAATATTCTATGCAACACGTTATTATCGAATGCCTTAAGACGTTTAATTATTTATCCTTCATGTTAGCGACCACGTTTCACATCCGTAAAAAAAAGTTAGAATGGTGATTAATTCTTATTTTTAGATTTCGGGATAATATACGCGAGCTTAGTAATGTCTTGACCGAAAAGTATAAGGTACATATAATAAATAAATCAGAATTAATATGAAAATAATATGATACAAATTGTTCTCTTCATTATTCAGGTTGATTATTCACTTGTATTCGTATTTGGGCTTTTCGAAATAATTAAGAGTGAAAATTACACTAATTAATAAAATATGGAAATAACTTGATAAAAATTGAAACCTTGAGCTTCTCAAACAATAATCAAAATAACATTTACTAATTTCCTTTATCATTTGTGGATCTTTCTTGAGACTGATGTAAAATTTTTTCTCAGTTTTGGTTTTTGTCTCTCCTGAATTAAAATAATGAAGTGCCTTTGTTTATGATATCTTACAAGAATATTGTCTAGAATATTTATATTAAAACATACATATTCATTATTCACTTATTTCATTTGTTACTACTAATTCTTTTTGTTATGTCCGACCATCGCCTTATGAATATTTTCAGTGTTTCGGCTGAAAAAAAGTAGATAGAGATGAAAATTTAATTTAAAAGAAAAAATTCTCTCTCTTCTTACATATACATGAGCTTTTTTAATTTTAGTGATGAGATAAAAAAAAGTGTTAAAAAATTTCAAGACTCTTAGAATGAAATTTCTCTCAGTAAAGGGAGAGGAAATTTAATACTTTTATCTACTTTTATATATTTTTATAATAGTATCATTAAAACAAAATGACAATGTTTCTTAATTGTAAAACTTTGTATATGCAAGTTTAAAAATGTTTACTCATAAAAAAGCTATTAATGAAAAAGGATAAGCTTTTGCAGATGTAATTAACAATTTAACTTTATTATTAAACATAAACGTAAGTGGCAGTTTTAAAGTATAATTCTTTAAAATTATTTAAAGGAGTGGAGCCGTTTACTGTGTAGAGTACGGAGTTGTTGACCCGAAGATTCGGTGTTCAATTCCGAATTGAAGATAAATTATATAATTTGTTAGAAGCCATGGATGGACCCGGTGGGATTATGGGATGATCTCGAACAACTCAGCTACCTGCACAACCGTTTTACTGGAAACATACAAGACCCTTCCATTTGTCGAAATTTCCAAAAACCAAAATTTAACGGTTTATTTCTGATATCCATCCGAACCATTATCTCTTCAAATATATTTGTTTGACTGTGGAGATTCATGTCTTGATGAGGTCCAATGGAGTTAGGTCCTTAGGAAGATATTATTGTTACTTACTATATAGTTCTATATTTAATTTGCTTATTTAATACAATATTTTATCCATCTTATCCTCCATTTTTTTGGGGGGGGGTGTGAGTTTGTGCGACTAAGAAAAGCAAAAGTAATATAAAATATATTGATTTTATGTGGATATAATTATACAAATATAATGTAATAAGGGCAAATATTTTATTTATTTCCTGTACGTTTTGAACTTTTGGTTAAAAATAAATTAGATAATAAGGGTGTATTTATTGCACAGGGGTGTTTAAAATATTTTATTAATAGAAATATATTAAAAAATATATTTAATAAAATATATATAAAATAATGTGAAACAGGGACAAACAGGAAGGGTGGAGACACGCCCAGTTAACAGCCACACCCTTGTGACCCGGCGCTCCGAACACAAACTGAACGTGTTTGATTCCCTACTGGTGTACTTACACGTGTACCTATTACAATTTATCGAACATCAAATTGTTTATGTTATTGATATATCTAAAGATCCATAATTTATTTTTTTATAATTACGATTAAATAATTAAATAATCTGGCGTTGTCACAGAGTATACGATTTTTTTTTCTTCTAAACAATCTACAGAAACCTTTTAAAAAAATAAGTAGCTAAAAAATTATTGAGTATAAAAGAAGAAAACCCAATATATTTTCGTATTATTTTATTCTCCATTCTTAATTAATATATCCGATCTATGTAACGTATTTATATATGCTTATTTATTATTAGTATACGCTGTAGCTCTGAAAGAGATATTCTCCAGCCGATACATCAGCTTTATTAAAAAATGTATATTTTTTTCTCGATACCGCTAGAGAATTAAAACTATTAAAATTATGTATAATTTATTTATTTTAAGTTATAATTTTTAAATATTTTTATTTTGAAGAGAAAAGATTTGCCCTGGCCGGGATTCGAGCCCGCGAAGTCCGTGACAGCACTCTACCATTTGAGCTACCAGGGCTCGCCTCACAGTCAGAACAAATCCGTTCTCTTCACCGATCCCATATCCCCTGTTCTCGCAATTTTACGATGTATACACGAGGAAGAATGTTATTGAATTTAGAATCTTGTTGACCTACGCCATATTATTATTAATTCTAATAATTTTTCAATACTTTTATTTTGAAGAAAAAAGATTTGCCCTGGCCGGGATCTTTTTTCTTCAAAATAAAAATAATTAAAAATTACAACAGCTAAAAAAAATGTTTAAATAAGTTATAAATAATATAATGATGTAAGCCAACAAGATCCTAATTAAAGTAATGTTCAAAAACATTCTTCCTCGTGGATACATCGCAAAATTGCGAGAACACGGGGATATAGGATCGGTGAAGAGAACGGGTTTGCCTGACTGGGAGGCGAACCCTGGTAGCTCAAATCGTTAGAGCACTGCCACGGGGAGGCGGACGATCCGGGTTCATATCCTGGCCAGGGCAAATCTTTTCTCTTAAAAATAAAAATATTTAAATATTAAAATTATAGTTAAAGATTGTTACCAATTTGGCGGTTAGAGATAGACCATTTTCTTTTTCATTAGAGACACACGAACTAAAGAAACCGTTAAAAGAAAAAAAGAAAAAACACACAAAAAAAACACAATAGGTTGTTCAAAAATAATAATTATAAAAGAGGAGAAAAAAAAACATATATTTGTATTATTTTTTACTTCTGTCTAATTTAATATAAAATATATGCTTATTTATTGCAAATGTTGCTCTGAAATAAATATACTTAAGTCCAAACGTTAGCTTTATACAAAAATATATATATTTATTTATTTATGTCGAAAATAAAACTGGATCCTCCATTACAGTCAGTGCTTTAATTGCTCTTTAATTTTAAAATTCCAGATCAATTTTCTCAAAACAAAAATTAATTAAATTTTTAACGCTTTAACTCAATTGGAAGTGGTTGTTGAAGCATGTGTATATGTATATGGGGTCTGGTTGGCTTAGCGTGAGCTTAAATGCCTAAAGGTTGTGTCTCGAATTCCTGTTCTGGGATTCCAAGTATTTCCCCAACCCTTCAGCCTTCCAGAGACAGCTAGCAACGATCGAGTGTAGGAATGCTACTACGAATACTTCTAAAAATAATTGTGTTCTGTTTTTTCAAAATATTAATTCTTGGATCTAGACCACATTGTCACTGCCCTTAAACACGATAATATATTGGGTTTAAATTAAAATAGAGGAATCAAAAAGGATCCCTTTTCTGTTTGTGAACTCGTGAAACCACATTGCGCGACCAACGATATTCTTGGTCTATAACAACAACCGGAGAAAAAAATGACGACCGTTAGAGAGGGAAGCATGGTTTGATAGATACTTCCTGGACTCATTCTTGTTTGTTTGTTCATTTAACGTCACTTTATGCTGATATGGCTAATCGGACAATGCTACAGTAGGAGCTCTAAATTTTGCCTATCCAGGTTTAATTAGGATAGGGATTTTTAACGAGTACCTGACATTGTACAGGCTAGGGACTCCGTTTAACGCCCCTTCCGAAGGACGGCGTAACTAAGGATTTTTTACTCCTTTAAAAAAATCCTAGGGTCACCTGCCGGGCTACGAACCCGCTATCTTGGGCTTAGTAGTTTGTTACGCTAACCACTAGCCCACAGGTGACCTTAGGATTCATTCTTCACTAGGTCCAAACATTGAGGGTCAATTATTATTATGTTTTTTTTTGTTCATTGTCACTCACACACTCAATACAATCTTACAAGTCTTGCCCCAATTCTTTCTCCAAATCATCTATCCACCGACGCCCCTTTTTCTTGTTCCTCTCGGTGCACCATTTAACATAATTTTAGGCAGCATTAAGATTAACCTGGTATATAAATCTACTTTTCTCCCGATATTAACATTACTCCTCGGAATCTTGGGCGTTGACCACCAAACATAAAAGTAGGATCCAGGCTTCAGAAATGAGATTTTTAAGGAAGATAGAGGGGAAAACAAGACGAGACTGAATTCGCAACTCGATCATTAGATCAAGCCTCGGAGTGGACCCTGCGGAAAAAGTCATTGAAGAAAACAGTCTAAGATGGTTTGGACATGTTTTAAGAATGGAAAATAACCGGCTGGCCAAGATGACATACGAGGCTAAGGTTGAAGGAAGAAGGTCCAGAGGAAGACCCCGACGTACCTGGGAAGATGGTATTATGGAAAGCTTCGCAAATAGAAGTCTGCAATGGAATAGAAGGAGAGAAATGGTAGAAGATCGTACGGTGTGGTCCGGGCTATACAGAAAGAAACCTCACACTGCAGAGCGGTAGAGAGGAACGACTATGATGATGATGATGATTAAGATAACCCATCTTAGCCTGCTCTTCTTAATAGCGCAGAGGATATCAGGCTTACCATAAAATTCCATTGATTAGGTATTGTTACTGATTCTTCATCTCTTCTTTGAAAGGTCCATTCGTTCATTATATTTACGTTTAAACTTCGTCACGAAGATTGCTTATTATTTTAAATTATATTATCTGTATATAAAGTAAAAAACAACCTAGGACATCTGCTGGGGTGTGTACCCATGATCTAAGCAATAATAGGTTGTTATGCAAAACACTAAACCACAGGCAACCCCTTAATCTCATTGATAAAATTCTTCAGTTTCGCCATATTAAGCATAATTATTTATTTATTTTCTCTTAATATTTATTTTGATGGTTTCATTTATATTTTACATATTTATGAACTCAATACCCTTCATTCGTCAATTCTTTAATTTTTTTCAAAGGTCTCTAGTTAATATATCTGAATTTGAAATTAACAAATCGTAAACATGCGTTATTTATGGATTGCAGTTAATTTATTTACTATTTTTTCTAAACATTTATAAAACACTAAAAATGTTGTTTATATTTATATATATATTTAGCTTTGATCTACGAATATCTGTTAGTAAAGGACTCGAACATATTTTCCGAAAATGTTATAATGTTTTCCACTCGCAAAACCTTCATCCTAGAATATATTTGAAATAAAAACGACAGGTCTGAGTGAAAACACATAAATCTAACTACAAGTCCCATTTCGTCAGCCGACCGTAAAATACGTCAGATATAATAAAATGGAGAGCGAAAAACAACTATAAATTCCAAACCAAATATCATTAATGCTCCACTTGCAGTTCTTCTCGAAGTATTTTCTTTTTTATTCTTAAAAACTTTCTACTTTCATTAAAAAAATTCATCTCATTCCTGTTTTTTTGTTTTATTACTAATAGTTTCATTTAAGAAGGGTGCTTAAAAAGTTTATTTTACAGAGGACATATTTATGCTCTTAAAATTCGTTCTTCTTTCCGCACTAAAGGAGTATCCCTCCCAGACTATTGTTACGGGCTACTGGGTGTAAAATGGACTAAACTATTACTTAATTCAAGAATCTAATATTTATTAACAAATTAAAAAGAATACAATGGGATTATTTAAAACAGTTAAATTATTAAACTAATATCAATTTACAATAACAATATTCTACTAAATGTTATCTAATTTCTAAAATAATAAACAAACAATATAATATTTTGGTAATACTAAATAACTAAACTATTTATAAATTTGCACAAATACAATAATATTACACTATAGTTTACAATTACAAATTAACACTTACAGTTCGCTAACTAAAGTCCACCGACCGTAAGACTCTCCAAATATGACAAACTGCCACACAGTTTATTACACTTAATACACGGCCACTAATTGTCACTGTTGCTCACTAAGCACTTAATACAGACTGATACTAACACTAACTAACTCACACACACTGCCACTAGTTAACAACTGCTACTCACTGGCTTACTACTGACTCGTCTTATTACTACTGCCGCGGCCGAAAACGCTGTCCTTTTTATATAGGCAAGGTAGGTCGTGGTGGGGCATTACTCGGAACACGGACGAGGACCACCTAGACCGATCTAGAAGGTTCTACGCCATTCTATAATCCCTTCCGCTTAATCCCATTGTTTGCCTAATCCGCTCTAGGCAGATCAGAAGCCGGTCCTGCTTTCCGCTCTGACCGTAACACTGCCCCCTCCTTAAAAGTGCTCTGCCCCAGAGCATAGTCCGGAGAAATCGGGCGGTCATGAGCTTCCCTCGATGGAGACGCATTTCCTTTCCAGGGGTTGAACGTGCACACCAATATGGCGACTCCAGAGTTGGCGAATATCTGTTCAAGCATGTTTCTGACAACCTTCCACTCCAGGCCGTCATATCCACAGCCCAACTTAGGGATCGCGAGCTTGGTGACACGCAGTCTCAGAAGCTTACTCCGCAGGTCGTCGAGGCTTCGCCGCAGTGCGTCATATGTGGGCTTCTGATCAGTAGCACACTTGGTAACTAAGTAGAACAGGTGTCGTCCTTCGTGCGTATGGTGGAGTGCTTTCCCGACGCGTGGTCCTTGGCGTTCCAGTTCCTCAGTTCCAGCAAACTTCTTCCTGAAGACGGTTGCAATCCCTCGGGAAGTCCTCAGATCTTCGGCTACACAATGGGCCAGAGAATAGTCCGCGGGTAACGAGAAGATATCTCTGTATACTGCCTGAGTTACTCCACGGGAACCTTGTACCTTAGGTTGTGCAACTGATACCTTACTGGCCTCCACGTTGTTGAGGTACCTGACTTGCTGGTCTTTTGTCGGGCCATGGTCTCCTTTGTATGGGGCCAGTCTATTAAAATGGACTACCCTGGGTTTTCCTTTTGGCTGCTTTCTGATCCTATAGATGACGTCGTTTATCCTATTGATGATCTCAAACGGGCCATCCCAGGAGTTCTGGAGTTTAGGTGAGTAGCCTCGCCTTCTTCGAGGATCATGTAGCCAGACCAAATCTCCAGGTTGGAATCCACCTTTCTCTGCCCTGATGTCGTAACGCTCCTTCATTCTGTCACTGGCTCCCTGGATGTTTGCACGAACCTTTTCGTGGATATTATCCATCCGCTTCCGTAGATTCGTGACGTATTCCTCTCCGTTAACTTCCTCGTCTGGCTTGAACCCGAATTTCAGATCACAAGGCAAACGAAGTTCTCGGCCGAAGACCACATTTGCGGGGGTCTGCCCCGTTGCTTCATGGACTGAACTCCGGTAGGCTAACAAGAACAAGTGAAGATACTGGTCCCAGTCTCGCTGATGCTCGGAGACCACTTTAGACAAATATCGACCCATTGTCCTGTTCATGCGCTCCACCATGCCATCCGATTGAGGGTGAAGAGGTGTCGTCCTGGTTTTCCGTATTCCCAGTGCTTCGCACATCCCGGAGAAGACTGCAGACTCAAAGTTTCTTCCCTGGTCAGCGTGAAGTTCCATGGGTACTCCAAACCGGCTGACGAGCTGCTTCACAAGTACGTCTGCAACCGTGACTGCCTCTTGATTCGGAAGGGCATAAGCTTCCACCCACTTAGAAAAATAGTCCATGGCCACGAGAATATATCGGTTACCTTCGTCCGTCACAGGGAAAGGGCCAGCGATGTCGATCGCTATCCTCTCGAACGGTGCTCCCACGTTGTACTTCTTCATAGGGGCCCTCTTTCTTCTTGTTGGTCCGTTAGAAGCCGCACAAGTCGCACAACGCCTGCACCAGTCCAACACATCGTCCTTAAGGTTTGCCCAGTAAAAGCGTTCACGAACTTTTTCCAATGTCCGGTGAACTCCAAGATGGCCGCCAGTTACACCGTCATGTAGTTCCCTAAGCACTTCGGGCACTTTATTCCTTGGAACGATGAGCTGTAGCCTACGCTGATCTCCTTCCGCGTTCTCCAATGCCCGTTTCAGCAGCCCGTTGTCCGCTACAATGGAGTTCCATTGGGCCCAGTAAGTTTTTACATTCTTCGACATTGGAGCCACATCCTGCCAGGTCGGTCTTCCTCGCCCCGATATCTTCCATTCCTTTATTTGTTTCAAGTCCGGGTCCTCGTCTTGCGCCTTTGACACCTCTGCGTCCTGCCAACTGTCGATAACAACCGTTGTCCTCAATACTGTTGCCTGCTTCTCTTCTTGTCGGGAACAATGCCTGCATTCTTCATCTTCACATGGTCTTCTTGACAGCGCATCCGCATTCCTGTGGCTCGTTCCAGAACGATGAGCAGATTCAAAATCGTACTCTTGAAGGCGCTCGATCCACCTCGCCACTTGTCCCTCCGGTGACTTGAATCGCAGCAGCCACATTAGAGCCGCGTGGTCCGTTCTCAGCAGGAACCTTCTTCCGTATAGATATTTATGGAAGTGCTCTATGGATTTTACTACTGCCAGAAGCTCTTTCCTTGTGACACAGTAGTTGCGCTCCGGAGCTGAGAGTGCCTTGCTGAAATATCCAATCACCCTTTCTTCTCCGTCTTGGAGCTGAGATAGGACACTTCCAATGGCGATGTTGCTGGCATCTGTGTCGAGTATGAACTTGCCCTCGGGACGTGGATAGCTTAGAATAGGAGCACTACTCAATTTTCTCTTCAGCTCCTCAAAGGATGCCTGACACTCGTGATCCCAATGGAAAGTCCTTTTCTCCTCGGTAAGCCTAGTAAGAGG
The DNA here is from genome assembly GCA_964056705.1 of Troilus luridus. Taxonomy (NCBI): domain Eukaryota; kingdom Metazoa; phylum Arthropoda; class Insecta; order Hemiptera; family Pentatomidae; genus Troilus; species Troilus luridus. Next base: position 100,429,442 of record OZ057416.1, on the reverse strand, counting down.
TTTTGCGATGTTAGCAAATCCTTTCACGTACCTCCGGTAATAGGTGCAGAGCCCGAGAAAACTTCTCACCTGGTGCTTATCTCGAGGTACTGGCCAGTTGGTGATCGCTGCTATCTTCTCTGGGTCAACAGCAACTCCGTTGTCTGACACAATATGCCCCAGGTAGTTGACTTGCCTTCGGAAGAGATTACACTTCTTCGGGTTCAACTTAAGGTTCGCTGCACGCAGTCGTTCGAAGACCTTCTCCAGGTTCTTCAGATGGTGATCGAAGGACTTTCCCAGCACAATGATGTCATCTAGGTACACCAGGCATACCTCCCAAGAGAGACCTCTTAACACATTTTCCATCAGCCTCTCGAATGTGGCAGGAGCATTGCAAAGCCCGAACGGCATTACTGTAAACTGCCAGAGCCCAGTGCCAATTGAAAACGCCGTTTTCTCTTTATCTTCAGGTGCCAATCCAACCTGCCAATATCCACTGCGGAGATCCAAGGTAGAGAAGAGTTTACACCCCTCCAGGGTGTCCAGCGTATCGTCAATCCTGGGAAGCGGATAGCTGTCCTTCTTGGTGACATTGTTCAGAAGACGGTAGTCTACACAGAACCTCGTTGTGCCGTCTTTCTTCTTCACCAATACGACGGGAGACATCCAGGGGCTACTCGAAGGCTCAATGACACCATCAGCCGCCATCTCCTTTATGATCTTCTCGGCGTCCTCCCGTTTGGCTAACGGCAGCCTCCGCGGGACCTGTCGGATGGGCTTCGCATCCCCGGTGTCAATCCTGTGCTGGACGATATCCGTTCTGCCCCGTGGTCCTGGTCCGATCTCGAAGACGTCATGCCATCGGATAATCATATTCTTCACTTCCTCGCTCTGTTCGGGCGAAAGGTCGCGACATGATTCGTCCAAAAATCCTTTAAGTTCCTCTGGGAGTCCTCGAAGCTCGGTGGGATGACGTTGCAGCTGACGAACCACTGAGGTAGCGGTGGTACACTCCCCGACTGGTGTTCCTTTCTTCAGCGTTACCGGGAAGCTGTTCAGGTTCATTAGCCGAATTGGAGTGGTAGGTCCGATCTTGATGAGAGACCTAGCAACCAGTACGCCGCGCCCGATCTCTTGTTCTTCGTGCCTTCCGGGTTCAACTAGTACACATTGACCCTCCGGTAGATGTCCTTCGACTGTCCCATGTGTTACGATTTGGCTCCGTGCAGGTAAAGTGGTGTCTTCTAGTAAGAGCACTCGTGCGTAGAGATCCTTTCCCTGCCGAAGGATGACTTCTTCGTCTCCCATCGTCAGCACACCTCTCGACATGTCCAGCTTGATCCCGTATGCCATCATGAAGTCCATGCCCAATATGACATCTTCATCGATCTCTGCCACGAGAGCGCGGTGCTTCAGATGCTGACCCCCGATGATGAAGGTGGCAATTGTCTCCCCGTAGACCTTGGCTGCCTGTCCCGTGGCAGTCCGTAATGCCCAAGTTGTTGGTAAGATCTTCTCAGCTGGAAGTGTCTTCGAGTTCAAGATTGTCATGGTTGCGCCGGTATCTATTAGCAGGCTTTGCAGCTGTCCGTTCACCATCCCATCAACGTAGAAACTGTTCGTTCTGCTTCCTATTGACGCAACCCTGGTGGTCTTCCTGGGGCCTTTGACGTTACGGGTTGACAGTTGCCCCTTCCCATCAACCCTATTTAGTTTTCCTGTGGCTTTTCTTGCTTCTTAGATGGACACTTGCTTCTAGGGTGTCCAAGTTGGCCGCAGCTCCAACAGCGTATCTCCTTCTTACGGGTCCTGAGAGCCTCCAAAACTTTCGTCACTATGTCCTCGACGCTGAGGTACGCATTTGGCTCCGCTTCTGCTGCTCGTACTCGCGCATGGCCCCGTACAGACTGCCTAACAGCCTCAAACTCCATGGCCTGGGATAATGCGTCTCCCAAAGTTTTCGGCCTGGCGAGCTTCACTGCTTGTTGTGTCTCTGGGTCCCGAAGTCCATCGAGGAATTTGTCGACAGCCAAGCTTTCGTAGACATCGTCGGTGACCGATGGGTAGGCGTTCCTCACTAGCCGGGCAATATCCGCTTCAAATTCCTGTAAAGTCTCGTTGGTCTTCTGGATCCTGCTTCTCAGCTGTGAGCGATACAGCTGGTCCATGTGGCGGTGGCCGAAACGCATCTCCAGTCTTCTCATCAGCTCCCCGTAGTTGGACCGCTCCGACATGGGCATCCCCTGCAGCACTCCTAAGGCGTCTCCGCGCAGAGCCAGGCACAAAGCTGAAGCTTGGGTCTCCTGTGACCACCCGTGGATCGAAGCAGCTGTCTCGAAGAGAGTCATGTAGTCCTCCCACGGCGTCTTTCCGTCGAATACTGGAATGGTATTGTGAGTTGGTGGCGCCCCAGCATAGGCAGGCAGAATGGTGTCACGATGGCTGCCCTCGGAGGAATGGTCGGTATCGTTCGTCGGTGGGTTGCTCTTACGTCCCTCGAGAGCTTCCATTCTTAGCCTAATTTCGTTCACTTTTTCTCCTAGCCTAGATTCTATATCAGCTACTTTATTATTTACATCGGCTAACTTATTATCTACATTAGCTAACTTATTATCTACATTAGCTAGCTTATTATCTACATTTTCCATTAACTTAGTCTCTAATGTGCCTAACTTAGACTCTAATGTATCCATTAAATCATTTTTTACAGTACCTAGCTCATTTTTAACATTGCCTAATTCCTTACCTAGCTTATTTTCTACATTGCCTAACTCATTTTTAACACTGCTTAATTCATTACCTAGCTTATTTTCTACATTGCCTAATTCATTTTTAAAAGTTGCAGACAACTTGCTCAAATCAGTTTCAAACAGAACGTCATCTGGATTTTCCCCTAACTCTACAAAAAATTGACGCAAGCGATGTTGCAGTACACTTTTATTTCCGGAAGAATCCAGATCACGTTCTTCTAATTCCCGTTTTAAATCCGCAACTTTTAAATCCATTAATTTAAGACTCTGAGAAGCCATTTTTCATACAGTAGCCCAATAATTACAAAATAATAACAATTACACAAAATATCCCACTTCTGACACCAATTTGTTACGGGCTACTGGGTGTAAAATGGACTAAACTATTACTTAATTCAAGAATCTAATATTTATTAACAAATTAAAAAGAATACAATGGGATTATTTAAAACAGTTAAATTATTAAACTAATATCAATTTACAATAACAATATTCTACTAAATGTTATCTAATTTCTAAAATAATAAACAAACAATATAATATTTTGGTAATACTAAATAACTAAACTATTTATAAATTTGCACAAATACAATAATATTACACTATAGTTTACAATTACAAATTAACACTTACAGTTCGCTAACTAAAGTCCACCGACCGTAAGACTCTCCAAATATGACAAACTGCCACACAGTTTATTACACTTAATACACGGCCACTAATTGTCACTGTTGCTCACTAAGCACTTAATACAGACTGATACTAACACTAACTAACTCACACACACTGCCACTAGTTAACAACTGCTACTCACTGGCTTACTACTGACTCGTCTTATTACTACTGCCGCGGCCGAAAACGCTGTCCTTTTTATATAGGCAAGGTAGGTCGTGGTGGGGCATTACTCGGAACACGGACGAGGACCACCTAGACCGATCTAGAAGGTTCTACGCCATTCTATAATCCCTTCCGCTTAATCCCATTGTTTGCCTAATCCGCTCTAGGCAGATCAGAAGCCGGTCCTGCTTTCCGCTCTGACCGTAACACTATAATTCAACAAAAATTCAAAAGTAAACTTAAGGAAAATTTTAGGTGAAAAGAGTACACGAATATCGCATTTTCACTGAGAAATTTATTATTGCTTATTAGCCATTAGATACTACAGAAGAAAATTTTCCGAAAATTTATCTAGATTTTCACTTTACCCGCATATACATTTATTTTTATCATTAGTGTTGTTTAAATTGATGATTTTTTTATATTTAACGAGTTTTTTTACCTATTCCCAGATTATAGTTTCAATTCTTCATTTAGCAAATGCTCCATAAAAAGCAAACATACCACCGCAAGTAATCCATGCGGTATAGTTCTATTTTTTATATCAAGTTGTGCAATTAGGTGACTCGGCCGAGATATACTAAATCAACAGGTTTATCCCAAATCAAAAACACCCACTTAAAGGCTAATAGAGGCTTGGTGAACCCTAGTGGGGTACATTGAGACACCTCCGGTATCAAACCGGGTACTAGAAAAACTCACTCCTGCATCATAGTTATTGAAGATATCATTAATTAAGATTAATGTCGACGATGTGGTTGCCTAACGACGGACTAACCCCACATTTTACAAATTATACAACTGCTCATTCAATTGTAATGTAATTGGTACCTGAAAATTTAGATATTATTCTAGAAATTGAAGTTTAATTTAGTACTTATTTTTTGCTTCTTTAGTGAGCCTATTAATGTTAATATTAGTTTCCACTTAGTATTGTTTTGAGATACTGTGTACTTTGCCTTAAATAAAATAATTATTTAGAATGCAAAAGGGGAAAACCACACTTATGTTTCAAATCTGGTGTAAAAAACAAACAATTACCAGTTGAAGTTTCGCCCATTCAGGCATTATCAAGACACAAAATAGAGTAAGATCAATCACATCTCAAAGCAGAAGTGCAATACATCCAATGATGAGCCTATTTGAGCGATTATTCGTTGGGATGTATTGCACTTCTGCTTTGAGATGTGATTGATCTTACTCTTTTTTGTGTCTTGATAATGCCTGAATGGGCGAAACGTCGACTGGTAATTGTATGTTTTTTACACCAAATTTGAAACATAAGGCTCTGCTTGTGGTTTTTTTCCATTTGCATTCTAATAAAATTTAATGTTTCGTTTTGAGTTTTGGCTCTATTTTATTAAAATAATTATTTTTAAATTTCATTTTAGATAATTCTAATAAATTAAAAAAAATATATTTTAATTCATTCCCTGTATTGAAATGTCAGTCCTAAAATCGGAATATTGGAATCAGAAGTAGCTTCTTTAATTGTTTAAATCCATGCATTATATTTAATTTCAAAAAGTGGCCTTATGATTTCCTAATTTTTAAAAATATTTGTAATTTCACTAAGAAGAAAATAGCCTAGAGCATATAGTGACGCTAAATAAAACATACAAACAAACATTGAATGACTGGGAAGTAGCTGTTATAAAACTAATACAAGTCAAAGATTTTGGCTATTTACATATATTTAATTTAAAAAAACTAGACAAGCTATTTCTGACGTGCAATAGCGTTTAAGAACTTATTTATAAAAAAATAATTATTAAGCTTTCCTTTTGTTTCGTGTTACGTCACTCTATATTGCAGTGGCTAATCGGACGAAGCTACAGCGGGAGTCCTAATTTTTTCCTATCCAAGTTTAGTCAGGGTAGGAATCTTTAATGAGTACCTAATATCTCACAGGCTCGGGAACTCCATTTTACGTCCCATCTGAAGGACGGTATAACTAAGAAACATCCATACACACACTAACAAGTCCTGATGATACTAAATCCTACACAGCCTAAGCTGCTAATCGAAACCTCCCCCAGCGATAAAAGGTCCTCATCCTGAGCCCAGTGGAGGCGGCCATCTTTGCCTCCTCCCTGCCAGGTCCTGATGGTGTCCCATTCCAAGGATTAACAATCCTTCCAGGACCTTACACAGGATTTCGTCCTGTAATTGGTCTCGTGGCACCGAGATTATGACTTCAGCTCCGCTTTCTTACTTACCGCCTCTAACTCGAGAGGTTTTATAATCATGTTTTATTCATGAAGCACAGTGCACTGTGAGTATTTATATTCGAGTTTAGGATCCTTCGAGTTTTCCATTAGCATGATTAAAAAAACAAACATTGCCGCAAAAAATAGGATTTAAAAAAAAAAAAACTGTACTGCTACAACTTTAAATGGTCCTGCAAAATGGGGGCTGGTCCCATTCAAAGGGCGTCTTCTCTAATAATAAAAACATATTTAATAAATTGAGTTGCTCTTTAGACTCTCCATTATACATTTATATTACATATATTTATGATTTTGTTCTAGAAATTAGGCCGAAACGTTAGCATCAATAAAATAAGTTGTATACATTTCTGTTATATCGTATTGACTGAACATTTTCAACATTTCTCAGGATGAATCCAGTCAACCATTTCATTATCAAAAACTTTTGAAATTTGAAGCTGGGTATGGCAGATGAATAATTTATTTATCGACACTGAGAGATCTAGGTACCATTGACAGGTTTTACCAACCTCAGTAAAGTCGATGGCCCTAATCAGAGAAAAGAAGTATTTGAGTATGATCTCTGCCAAATTATGCAAAACCGTTGGTTTAGAAACGCTACATCCTCAACTATGTATTGTACCCAGGTTTCTTCATAGGTTATAAGAATAATTATTATTTAGAATTATTGGTTCTGTCAAATTCTGTTTGTTAGATAAAGTTAGTGTAAAAAAGTCGAGAGGAAGAATTACTTTAAATAAACCACTAATTATTTTAATATTTTTAGTAGCTGCACAAGGTATTTATATAATTTTTATTTTTGGTTCTTGAGATTCAGTCTATTGTTTTAATTTCTTTCTGGCGACGATTCGAGACATTGGGAAAGCCAAAAGGAAGTTGAATTAATAGAATGAATCTCAGGACTGTAAAGTAAAAATTATTTATAAGGAGTAAAAGAAAAAGTAGATACCGATAAAGTATATATATAGTATAATAATAATAATATATATATATATATATATATATATATATATATATATATATATATTATTATTATTATTATACTCATAGTTATTATATTAAAAAAATCTTAATTTTTATAGTTTCAATCATTTAATTTATCTCATACCTCAATACTTAACATTATTGATCGAAGTCAGGTCAGTATAAATATTTAACAACTCCCTGAAATTGGGTGAAGATAATTTCAACAAATTCGATAATAAAATTTTATGGTTATTTATTTAGGGATTTATTTTTATTATCGAGCTGGATAGAAAAGTATCAAATGTTGGGCGTAAAGTAGGTCTGATAGAAAACTCTGATAAGGTTCAGGTTCAATTCCTGCAAGACCAGTAAATTTTCATTGCTATTTATCCAGCGTAGGATCAATATCGGAACTGGGGGACCACTCAGCGGCTAAATCAGCCTCTACGATTTACCGTACCATCACTCGCTCCTGTAGCCGATCTGAACCAGGAAAATCCTATAGGCTGGAATTCTGTGATGGCAGGAATTTAGATTTTTTCTTTAATATTATTATTTAAAAAATATTTATAGACAAATTTTAGCGATCGAAGAATACAGAAAATATACAACACTTTAAAATATTAAAAACATAAATAAAGGAAAATACAAAAAATAAATATAGGACTAATTAACTGATATTTTGGAGTTTTACTTATTTTATGAAATAAATTAAACTAAAGTATATCAATAATAATAAACATGATACTGGTTAATATCTACGATGGCAAAACACTATTTCAAAGAACAAAAGCATGAGTCCTCAGTAAAGCGATCTATCTATTAAGCCACTAGAACCTCAGAACTAGAACTCTTATAAAAAAATAAATTATAATACGTAATCTATAACAATAACAGTCTATAACAATTTATTTCTAGAAAAATTAAAAATCAAGTTTAAATTCTTATCATGATCATGACAACCAAAAGGTTTGCAATGACTTGTACTAAAGGAAGGAAAAAAAAATCGTTACTTAAATGATTACTGATTTTAAGAATGTTCGTGATTAATATAATAATTAATAATGTACCTTTATTACTTTATAATAATTATCTCTTTAACAAAAGCTCTTTTTAAATTTCGAAGTTTCCAAATACATTACTTACTGTTTTGCGAATCAAAAATTATTTAGATTTCCAGGAAAATTGATATTATACTAGTGATTTAACTACTACTAATTAACAGCAGTTTACTGGATACAGTAATTTAAATCTCAATAAATATATCATGGAGAGCGGTGTGGCGGAGTGGTAGATTTTGTTTATCTGTTATCGTCAGGACATGGATCCTATGGAATTCAAGTCCACACTGCTCAAATTTGGATCCCAAAACAAAGAAAACATCCAGCAGAAGACATCTGTGACAAATCACATCCCTTAAGTAATATATTTATTATAGGAAGACTCAAAAAAAAAACATTGATAATGCTGACAGATAATCGTAACAATAATTTATATATACAGTAGCTATTGGGTTTAGAATGTGACTGTATGTATTTAGGCTATGTCGTTCTACCCATCGATCAAATTAGCCAATCGACGATTCATCAGTTATTTCATCGCTGAATAAAGAGACATGACATGGGTTTGCCAACTTGAATAGAAATTTTTCTTGCATTGAAGTAACATTTCGCCTAGCATTTGTTCTGCATATTTATATTTCGCCATACATAGAATATTCTATGAGACTTAAATAATTAAATTTTCCTTCATGCCTGTTTTTTTTTATTACTAATATTATTACATTACAATATATTGCACAACAGGAAAACATAAAACTTTTCCGAGATAAATAAATATTTATCCGTATAATTATACGAGAGAGGCGGCGAGGGTTGGGGGCGGCAGAGAGTATTGATCTTGTGGGAGTGGCTCTTCCCTGATACAGCCCTTCATTATGCAAACTCCCGGAGCTGGGCTCTGGGCTACACCCTACAGGATGCTACTCTTCCAGGGGGAGTATTCGATTCGTCGTTCAGGAAATGGCAGAGGTTTAGGAGTATGGAATATGTAACGAAGTGTAAATGTAGTGTTGAAAAAAACCCTGAAAAAATATACATAAGTGTAATAAGAAATCTAACACTACGTTTAAAAAATAAGAGTCGATAAATTACCTATTAATTGATTTGAAAGTTACCTATAACTACTCATGACTTAATTCATTTGTTCAAGGATGCTCTACGTCACCTACCGTATTCAAAATATTTATTCAAGGTACTACAAGTGAGTGGTCGAGGAAGTGTAGAACTTCACTATCTATTATTTGCTAATAAAGTCATCATAGCACAGAACAAAGAAGACGCATAATATATGTGTACAAAACCAATAAATTTATATAATTGGTGGGGAATCAAGGCAGAATATTTGAATGCTGAGGAGGACGGACCATTTAACGGTCTACATATCAAAACTGTAACCAATTTCAAATATTTCGGATCTGTCTTTCAAAAAGATAGAACCTCTGAAGGTAATGTACCCGAAGAAAAGCTATTGGCTTGCTCATAGCAATAACTTATGTTCCAGAGAAGTACTGTGGAGCAATACCAACATAAAATCCACAAAATGAATTATTTTCCATGCTATTAGAATGGCAATAATGTTATAAAGCTGTGAAACATGGGAAATGGGAAAGGGGAGAAAAGGAACTTCTAGTTGCGTGATAGCATACCCAATTCAGTGGTCCCACAGCTAACGGGTTCTCGAAAAAATTACCATAAAGCACTCTAATCGATTTAACATAATATCCCCAAAAAATGTTAGGACACTTATGTGAAAATACTGATTTGTTTCGTTCACACCAGATGAACTCGATCTAAGGGTCCCTAATAAACAACCGAAAAACAATTATAAAAATACAACAAAATATTGTGGCTATAGATATAGGTCTTGAGTACGAAAGCGACTCTGATAAGTTTGTTGTGACAATCGACCCTCGCTTGGAGGGATTCACCCAACATACGTAAAGTAGTTACCCTGAATAGGTGAAAAACCTGTTATCTTTATAAGATAATCTCACTCCTTCATACGTAGTAAGGTCCATGAGTTTCCGGCCTGTCCTGCTTCCCGTCCTTCAAACGTACCGGGACCTGCACCCCTATGCAGGTCCATACCTGCTCACTCCACACCCATCGTCCGCACTTCCTCAGTCCTGCCAGTCAGTGTCCAGCCTCGAAGGAATCTCCTCATTTTTACACTGTTCAAACTCGAGTACCGAGCGGTTATTAAATTATTTTATAAAGAGGACCTTACTCCTGCGCAAATTAAAGAGCGCTTGGTTTGTGTATACCAGCAGTCCTCCCCCTTGTATTACACAGTGTAAGAATGGGCAAAATTATTTAAGTTAGGGAGAGAACGTCTAGAAGATGACCCGCGTCTCGGTCGCCCATTGGATGGTGAAAAACTTCTGAACCAATCCAACATATGGAATCTGAACTGCTGTCTGACCGGCGACTGAAAACCAAGGAAATAGCAGCGAGTGTTTTGAGGATCATCAAAGAACATTTGTATATGAACAGGGTTAGTGCAAGATGGGTTCCAAAAAGTCTTTCAGCTGTTCAAAAACAGGACCGAGTTCACTGATGCAATGAATTTTGGCGATTTAAAAACGACGAAGAGCTCCAAGCTGCAGTGGATGAACAATTTTTTATCAAAGAAGAAAATTATTTTTTTCATGGTATAGAAATGTCGCCAAATCGTAGTATTAAGTCGTTGAACTTAGAGGAGAATATATTGAAATACAGTAACACCAGTTTTTTCTTTCACCTTTCCTTCTATCACAGGCCGGAAACTTTTGGACCTTTCTACGTACATATATTTAAAAAAAAGTTAAATCTCTCCTTTCGTTGTGTTACAGAGGAAAAAGAGCGAGAAGTGTAAAGGAAATTCAAATTGGATAAAAACGATTAAAAAATAAAAAATGGTTTCCAATGGTTTTTAGGACGTGAACATGAAAAACATTTCATACACGGTTATATGTCTACATTTTCTTTTAAATGGAGTCTCATATGTCCATCAAGGGGGGGGCATTCTCCTGCTCTAAAGTGTAATACAACATTACAAAATATGAAAATGTGACTGTCTGGATGGACAGAAAATGCGAATAACATATTTTTTAAAATAGAACCACATAGAGATAAAAACGTGTTTTGTAGCTGCAGCTCTCCTAGTTATCGCCCTTTCTACTTGGAAGCTTTCTCGAATGTGCATTTAATCAGAAGCATACTCGAGAAACTACTCCATGACTTGTGGTAAAATACCCACATGTGTGTCACACGTATTTATACAGTATATATATACGTATACTGATATCACGTTTTTGGTTAATCTCAACAGTAGATTGGCGCTGCGTATTACATTACATTCGCTAACGTTCTTCAGCAAATGCAATTCCTCTGCTGACCTCCTTGCAGAATGTGCGGAGCATTCTTCCATGCAACCAAATCTCGAAAGTATCCAGCCGATTGATCGCAATAGCCCAGCTCTCAGTTTAATTTAGGAATATAGACCCTTTGTAACATTTGATGATTCTTTAGGTTGCAGAAGAATCATTTCATTTTCAGAAAAGTAGTTGCTTTGTCTCTGAATATTTTTTCTATCTATCTGTTTGGAAAAATGGACTGAATACCGAAACTTTTGTGTTAGTCACATTAATTCTTAGATTAATTTCCTGTCGCGGTTCGATAAACTCATTGAATTATATTGTGACAAAAACGATCTTAGGTGAAATCTTGTCAACTAAGGAAAACATTCCCAGCATGGACAGAATTCTTAGCAGAGACAGAAAACAGAAGTATCAATGATGAAACGCTATTTTTGACTTTTGCCCCCAACAAAAACACAACTAATATTTTTTATATCCAAAAACCGTATAGGTAGTAGAGCTGCCTTAGAACTTTTTTAGAAGTTGAGTAAATATTCAATTTACCACAATTATTTGCAAATGAAAGCATTACGAAAGTATTTGGAGGTGTGTATTTGCCTTCTTGAGCCCAAAGAAATTATATATACATTCTCGGTCATTGCTGTCCCATCCTGCTCTAAACTGTCCTGTACTTCTATGTGGTTCACTTCCTAACTATCATGAACAACTTCTCTGCCAAGGTCTACCATCTACAGACCGTTTGTATACGCACCTCTATACATATATATATATATATATATATATATATTATTGTTATGGTTCTTGAGTTTCAGTCCTTCTTTAAACTTTTAAGTGTCCTAAAGAAGTTTAAAGAAGGACTAAAACTCAAAAACCATAACATATATTTCCATAATAGTCAAGATAAGTAGAAACCAATATATATCTATATATATGTGCATATATATGTATATATACATATGTGGGTTAATAAGAAGTGCGTATACAAACGGTCTATAGATGATAGACCTTGGCAGAGAAGTTGTTCATGATAGGTAGGAGGTGAACCACACAGAAGTCCAGGACAGTTTAGAGCAGGATGGGACCGCAATGACCGAGATTGTTACGAGTCCAACAAAGTGACATCGTGGGTCAATAATGTCGAATAAATCTCGACCTTATTACTAAGTCTGCAATAGGAAATGAACTTGTTTGTCAACCCTTCCTCTCCACCAAAGTTGATGTTAGTCAGGATTTTAAACATTAAATACGTATAAAGGAGCAGGCATGTGAAAATTTTGAGACACTCTATGATATAGAAGCTGGGGAAACCCGAAGTTGGTAGAATAAAGAATTCTAAATTTACTATTAGAAAACAATGCAGATTAAAATCAACGTACAATATTATTATGTGTACTTTCAATGAAAATGCTAAGTAGAATAATAACATATTCCTGCCCATTCAATTATGCTAATAATTTTATTTAATAAAATTAAGTTATACTTTTAGATAAAAAAGTTGAATAATGGAGGATCGAATAATTTTCTAAATTGGTGAGCGCACCTGTGCATCGTATTCGCCATTCCGATTATCTCACGCCCCCTAAAAATCTAAATATATAATATCATTTTATAATACTTTTTAAATGTATTCCTTCATATAATATAGTAATCGGCAACGTTACATTTTTGGAGTAGTTATCCAATTGTAAATACGGGCCTGTTTCGGATAACGCATGATTATTGTTTTTTAGATATCTGTTATTTATGCTATTAAATAAAATACTCATAACAAAACATGTGTATATTTATAAATAACCTCAAAACAAAAATTGGTAGATAAAAATAAGCAATGCTTTCTAAAATCTTAGTGAACGAACATTCTTCCTCGCACCTTCTCCTCCATATGAATTCGCATAAATATGAATCCAAAATATTTATTCCACATTCTTTTTTGTTTCTTCTTTTGACTGAAACCCAAAGTGATTCCAGCCTCTGGGTATGAGGACCTGTGTTTAAGTCAACGAAATTTTTTGAGTGGTTAACAACGCAATGTTTATACCTCATGCCTTCAATTTGCTTTATTCCCTTAAAGGCCTTCCAGCAATCAGAATATATTGTTGTCCCAGGTCGTATTGCAGCTTTAATGCAAGAAATCAGCAATTCAGCTGTTCAACATGGGACCGAATATAGGAAACACTCCCTAGTTTCCCATCATAAGCCTCTGAAAACCCATCGCTGTGGGTATATCCTCCCCACATTATATTTCCTTTTGGAGAAGCAGGACTCATTGATTTAAACACTAAGACCTTATCCTCCAATCAATATAGGCTTGGTTAATATATCATTTGCACATACTTCTCATTACATGTTAACTTTCTCAAACATATGGAGTTATTTCATATAAGTAATCATAATTACCGAATAAGTAATCTGCATGCGCTTTCCGAAACAGAGCCGTAAATATTTTGATTATTACACTCCTGAATTGTGGGTCTCCTGTGTGCAATCAGAATTTATCACACATGTTGGACTGCTAATGCTCACTACGCTATATAAACCATTGTCTCATGAAGGTGATGCTAAACTTATCAATCTCTTCCAGCTAGAAAAATCTTCCGACACAAGATGAACTTGGCGGATCTAACGACATGGCAACTTAGAAGCATGAAGCAGCGGAAGGTATCAACCCTACAAGAACCTACCTTGAGAAGTACTTTGCCTACATTTAATCGGAACTTAAAACCACATGGATCCCCCCAGAATACTGGGTCTGGTAGCAGCAACTCAAGAGTGTGGTCCCGTACAGAGTTTATCAAACATAAGTACATTCCATCCCAGTTGTAAGGATACCAGAGAAAACATACATTTCATTTCTGACTATGAAATACTGTGGGTCGAATTGCTGAGGTTCAGAACTTCAAGTCCTGAAGGTGAGAGAAGCCTCTTTACCAACACTCAAGGACAATTCTGTACAGCTGCAAGACAAAGGTTGAACAGGCTTACTTTTTCTATACAATGCTGGAATACTGAATATACAGATATAAATTGAAATAAGAGGACATGCAATATAATCTCTATGTTGCCTTCTCAATCCCTTTAATATCATTTTTGGATAATTACAATAATTATCGCCTTTAGCGCTGAAATTAATGAGACATTATGTCCATTTACATGAGTACTGTGTTTTTATGTTTTAACAAAATTCATAATAGGGTGAATCTGTTTCTGTTCGCTTCTACCATATAAATATTAGATAACCTAGCTTCCTTTCCAACTCTATATTTGCATATTCAAATATATATGTGTCTATATAAAGAGATAACAGATCCTGGGATAGGAAGTTAAGTTATTTAAAGAAAACACCTGAGCTCAGGTAGAGAAGAGAGGGGGGCTAAAACATTGATGGAGATACCTTTACAAGTCAGTACAAGACTAATCCTTTAACGACGCTCGTAAAGGAGCAGTAAGGTTTCATGGCTATTGTCTTTTTAGAACCGGTCCTTCGCACCTCCGCAATCCTTTGGACCGAATTAAACGCCTTTACGTGCAGCTCTTGTCTTTCATGTCCCAGGGAGAGAAAAAAAGGAATGATTGCCAGCGTTAGCACATAGGGTCATTTGGCTGACGGTAGTATTACCTCAATTAATCCACCGTTTCCATGGCTATACCTAGATAGATGCAAAAGGATTTTCCTTGTATAATAAATGGTTCGATATTTACATAATGTCTTTGATATCAAATCATTAATCACCTATCAATCTATTAATCAATAATGGCCCTATGGCCCTTGCAAGACCTTTGCCACCTCGACCTTGCTCTTCTTCATCTCTGGACACCAAACGACCGTATCGTCTTCAACATCCTGCAACCAAAGAAGTATCTATCTACCTATGTTTCTTCATACATCAAGAAATTCCGGATCATTATTTTAGGGAGACTACTGCACTAAATTCTGTGTAAATGTCAGAGCTATCTTAATCAGGACTTTTTATGGTAGGAACAATATCCGGTGTTTCAGAGAGTTTATTATTTCCTGTATTGCCAATAATTCCTTAACAATACATTAATAAAATATATTTTACAATACCAATATTGACGATATTCTATGCTTTCGTAATTTAAACCTGACAGTAATAAGTAACCTAGTAGTAAGTGATTAATTGCTAATTCAGTAAACGTTAAAATTAATATTGCCTATTTCTATTAATGGCGAAAGGTAAGTCTGTTAAATTATCGAAACATTTTTATCAGAAAAACACATTTAGATTTTTTGTAAGGAAAAAAAAAGTTTATTTTTTAAGATTTAAATTTTTTTTCAATCCTGGATAATAATAGTGACTTTTTTTTAATTTGTTGAAGTAGCATTTAAATTCAAAATGATAAGGAAGGAATAATCAGTAATATTTAGGAATATATCAGTAGAATAAAAAAAACAAAAAACAATATGAATGTTAAGAACAAAAGGAATACGAGTATAAAAAACAAGATTAGTGGATTTTCTGAAAAAATAAATAAATTAGAAGAATTAAAAAGTTTTGAAGAAAACTTCTTAAAGATAATTTAATAGAAAGCCAGATAAAACTTTTTTACGTAGTCCTTTAGTTTATTGCTCTCAAAATACTCTGTATATTGAATTATAAAAAAAACCTATACTAACCATTAACCCTTAAAAGGCTTGGCTCCAATACATGGAAAAGGCTGTAATATTTCTGGGTCAACGGTTGAGCAGGGAGATGATTTGATACAGATTTATCTGCCACAGCTGGATTTGAACTCGGGGCCTTTATCAGAGCATCTCAGCACTCTGAACAGTGAGCTGTACCGCTCTATTTACTTTATGTAATAAAAAATAATTAAACTAAAATAAATACATAAATATAAATATTTGAGTCTAGTCTCAACCATCCTGTCCATCACTAGCCCTGAAGAAGACCTGCAATGTGGTTGGAAACGTTGGCTTACCAATAAAAGTTTTCCTTATATAAGAGAATTTTTTTACCTCCTCCAGGACCATTTTCTTCCTCATAAAATAAATATAAGTAGGCACACATAACTGTTGATAGATTATAACTTATTTATATGGCATAAACCCTATAAAATCAAATTGAAAGTGTTTACTAATGAAGTTTGTCAATATTAATATTTTTGTATTACCTATTTTATTAAATATTATCATTCGCTTTAATCAGTTGTAAGTATTATTTTATTATTGATAGTTTGAAATCGAAACTGATGATAGTTATGTGTACAATATTTGAAGAAATCGGCCTGTCTCATTTTATTACAGATTTACTTAATGACAAAGCTAAAGAAAAATGGTAATTTTTTGTGATTTTGGTCAAAGTGTGCGTTGATATGTTAGTTCCTATTTTAATCACCAGTAGTGCGTCAGTTTAGTTCGCAGTTCTACCGCCAGGGATCGCAGCCTGCTCCACTGGGCCCAATCCATCTCTTCGACAAGTAGCTGTCGAATCCTGAGTAGGGACAACATTTTTAATTTTCATTTATTAATCAATTAAAATTAATGGTATATTTTTCCCAGGTTGTCGCTTCGAGTTGAGTTACTGTTTAACTAATAATTAGTTTCATTTTTTATATTTTCCAAGATAGCGTGAGCTTTAGTGTGACAAAAGAGAATGTAACCAGGGGTGATGATTAGACTTCGGTAATTATTTCATCAAGAAATAAAAGTTTCAATTAACATTTCGAAGTATAGATGAGATATGTTTGTTGAAACGTTCATTTCTAGATGAAATGAATACTGAAGTCTATTTTTCATACTACAGCTAATTATAACTTGTATTTTTGGAAAATATTAAAAGCGAAACGAATGCAAAGTTAAAACATGTTGTGACTCAACTGGAATCGACAACCTGCGGAATAATTACCAAATTAATTCACATCTGTTATTGGTAACCAATGGATGTGATTACAATAAACAAATAAGTACGTTAAGCAGACATGAGGAAAAACTTTATTCACTTGAAATTATTCAGTCTTGTTTTAAATAATTGATTAGATCTCTCATATTCAACCTTCTACAAATAGAGAAACAATAAACTCTATTCAATTATGTTACCAATAACATCGAGATCCATAAGCATAATTGAAGATTATATTAACAATTTAAGTTTTTCGAGGTTACTCCAGACATAATTAACCAAAAGTCTGGGCTTATTAATGTCAATGCCAAAACATTAATAACCTTGTTTGCTTGTTTGTTGTTGCTTAGGGGCGTAAAACCCTAGGGTCATCAACGGCTGTAGATTTTTGATTTTTATAATTATTTATCTTAAAAAAAAAGAATAAATAAATAAAATAAAAAATTCATATACACACACATACTAATAAATAATACATCTATAATAAGGAAATAAAACAATCGGAAAAAACAACAAATAGCAGGGACAATGGTGGATCAAATATTGGTTATTAATTTACAGTTTGTAATGAATATCACCACTTTGTCGATTTCAGATTTGTTGCCTGTAAGTGCTTCTCTAACATCGGTATTTTGAGCTAATTTAGTATTTTTTTTAGTATTTAGTAAAAAAAATACTAAATCAGCTCAAAATACCACCCGATGTGAGAGAAGTACTTAGAGACATACTTAGCATTAATAAGTATCTTAATCTACACACAAAAAAAAAACATCTTTCTTCATTCGATTCTTCAAATGAAATTTTTAATAATAAAAACGCTTTAAAACGTCACTCTTTGCTATGCCAAACGTGATAAAAAAAATTTCCAGTTCGCCCTTATTTTAAAGCAATTCAAATAGAAACCTTAAAGTATTGCGAATATGAAAAAATGTACTTATCCCAACATCAAAATACAATAGCTTATATATCTCTTAATGATTGAAGCGTTGATATGGAAAATGCAGTAAGTCATAGAAAAGTAATTTAGCAGCAGAAGTAAAAAACTGTCTTGACAACTAAAAATGAACGTTTCAAGTGGAAACCATTAACTACCACCGTTTATAGAAAATAAATCATACTACTCTTTCACACTACTACTACTACATCATACTAGTCTTTCTAGACTGTTTTTATGATCAATTACAATCGTTCCTATGAAAAAAAATGAAAAATGATTTTTTTTTTTTTACTTACTGCCTTTTCTATTTCCTCGATTAATATAACTGTATTGATTAAAACCGATTAATACTTACATCACTTTTTGATAAATAATTTATTGAAAGCATTTGCTACTGAATTCTTAAAGGTAACTAGTCATTTTTTTTAAATCTAAACATAATACAACTTTACAAATTATAAAAGTTTGTAGTGATCTGATAAGTTATCAGCTTCGCCTGCCAACGGTTCTAGGAACTACAATTTATTTTTAGTGGTGCTCGATTAGTAAAATTACAAATATTTTTAAAGATTGTCGATTCACAAAGCCACTCTTCCTGTTTTCTTTTAGCCGTTTCACAACAGGACTGTTTTTAAAAATTTAAAATTGAATTCATTGATTTAAGAAATAAACTAGCTACACCGTATTCCAATATTTACATTTCAGGACTGCTATAAAAATAAAAAGAACGCAGTGAAATTATGGCATTTCTTTATCCGTAAAACAAACCTAAAATTATTTTAAAAAATCATTATTTTCTTAAATCCAAAATCTCAAACTAAGTAGGTCCTCATATTTTAATAGGCTACTTGGTGTATGTACTTATATACAATTAAAATTGGGAGATAGGAGAGCTTTGAACTAATGCATAAATTCTTTTTGTTTAAGGACAAAAATATTATGACTGAAAATACACTGTTCAAAGATGGCAGCAACTAGAACTTCAGTTAACTGAGGTAGGCTTATTGAAAATTTCTATTAAATTTTATAACATATTATTGGATGAATATTCATTATAATTAAATCTAATAAATCTTTCGTAATCTATATATATATATATAGATGAATGTTATTATAGATTTATCCTCAAGAATCATTTAATATTTTAGTGCTTTGGACATTTTAACATATAGGCATATTTACATGAAAAACATAAAAACAATCATTTATAGAAGTACTTGTAGACAAGTTTAAAAAAAAAAATATATATAGGGAAGATAAAGCAATTTATTACTTTTATATATTAATATGGGCATTAAGTTGTATAGAATAATATTTTATAGAGGCTAGGTAGGTCCTAGATCCTATATGATCCATTTCCCGCTGCAAACAGACTAAATAAAAATCATGGCCTGCAGCGGGATTTGAACCAGGATTTCCAGCATGGCAACTCAGTGCTCTACCACTGAGACACTCCGCTCCCTACTCCCTTTAGGGGAAATAAATAATTATCAAGATTTCATTAAAATATATATTAAAAAATATAAAGTATACATGATCTTATTTGGCATTATACATATACAAAATAAAAATAAAGAATAAAATAATAAAAATAGAATAAAATAAAATGATAATAAATGAATGAGTGGAAAATAGTTGATTGGATAATTCTTTTTTTGTCCTTTTTTGTTTTATTAAGTATTTGTTTATTGCCCTGAAGATGACTTACACCGTAGGCCGAAACGATGGCATGATTAAAAAATAAGTTCTGGTTACTTTTGTGTAATCATTGACTGCGCCACCTGACCAATTCAATCCCCCATGGCAATAAATGAAGTTGATGAATTGTACTGTCTGTGGTAAGTTGGTTTAGCTTTAACTTGTTTTTAATTTTTGACCAATTTCACATCTATAAGAAATCAAGGCCAAATAAAACTTTTCATATGACTGTATCTTAGGAATTTTAGATTGTTAAATGAAACAGAAAATGAGTTTATTGACGACTGTTATAACTTTTTTTTCCATATTCTATTTATCATTCTATCTTGTCCCTGATCGATGTGACTCTTTGTACTGCTGGTGTGAGATATCCCACACTTGATCTTCATCGATGTATATTTATTTGGTGTACATCCTGCCTGCTACTGTCTGAGTGAAGAAGTAGTGACAGATTAGTTATTTTCCAGTATTTTAGTGACATAAAGCTTTCTTTTTTTTAATTTTTCGCCTGCATTGAAATAGTTGACAATCATACCAAAGTGAAGATGTCATATTTTAATAAAATTATTATATGTGTTAATACATAAAACTAATTTATTTTAGTTAATTATATATTACTAATACTAAAATAATTATCCAGAATGGATAATCTGAAACATTGACTCACTCTGCGTCATTGATCGCTGCTATTACGAGTAATCAATTATGCAACAGATCATACATGATATCAATCCAATCTATCAGCTATTATCTGTACTGTATGATCCAGCTGTGTTACAGACACCACAGGTGAAGATAGTTGGGTACACTCGTAGTGAAGCATATTGTTGAGAAGGCACATTGCTTTGAAGTTTAGCGATAAAATAAATATCTATCTATAGTTTAGTGTTGCAGCTAAATATCTGCCATCTTCATAAAAAATTCAATTAGACTACTGGATAGCTTGAGGATTAAAGAATTCATTACGATAAGTGAAGACTGTGAAGCATCGCGCGCAGTGTAGGGGTAAGCGCTGCCATTTTGACTTCTTTTTGCTGTGTATCGAGATTTCCATACAGTATAACTTTTGACTCGGAGAAGCTACGGCGTTCGTTCAGGTTTCATTCATCAGCTGTCGCCAAAATCTATCGATTGTATATAAAAAATTAGTGTAAAATTGTGAATATAATAAGGTGTTAGAATAAAAAAAAAAATTATCAAAAGTATATAATGGCGTCTCAATGCCGAATCCAAATACAGAGATCGTATACGGTTAGAAAGGGCTTCTCAAGAACGATCGAATAGTAACAATAAAACACCATATGACCGATACAAACAGGCCTATAATTAATAAAGATGTATTGTAGCACAGTAATTATTTTTGAACTTGATTTTTTCCTGAATACATTAATAATAATAGTGTATATAAAAGAATATTACCCGTTACGTAAACGTTTTCACGTACATCAAACGGGCGTCCGTGTCCATGGCAGCCACACCCATTTAAAAAAAAATTATTTATTGAAATTCAAAACTATATTATAAAATTATGTACGTTATCTCGGACTATACTTGGACAAAAGACTTACATGGAACATACATACAAAATTAAAGAGACAAGAATTGACTAGACGGTACAAACAACTATCACATCTGCTGGACTACAGATCTTCACTTGACTTACGGAACAAACGACTTATCTATAATAGCATACTGAAACCTATTTGGAAATATGGAGCAGAACTTTGGGGTTCAGCAAAAAAAGTCAACATACACAAGATTCAAACAACACAGTCCAAAATTCTCAGAAAAATTGTTAATGCACCATGGTATATTTCGAATCACACCATACACAACGACATGAACATTCCCACTATAAAATCATATACTCATAACTAATACATGACATTCCACTCATCGACACAATATCACCCAAACCCACTCGTTCTTCCGCTTTCCTACTCCCTGTTACCTGGACTGGATAGGAAAAGATTAAAAAGAAATTGGCCAAGAGACCTACTTACGTATTGATATTTATATTTTTACTCCATCATCATAAAGAAGTTCAAGTAGAAAATCAAGGTGAAAAACACTAGTATCAAATTGGCTGAATGTGCAATTGCGCAGGTGCAAATGAAAGTTAAATTATAAATAAATAAATAAATAAATATTATAATACAAAAAGTATATAGAATGAATGATGCACAATGCCATGACATAAAGGTGAGTAGAGAAACTACCCACTGGTAGTACTCAAATATCCAATCCAGCTTATAAGGTCACGAGACCACCTTCTTTTCATACGCCTCGAAGAATTGTCTGGAATTGAACAGGTATGAAACTGGTGGGTGAGTGGGAATAAAGTTTGTTACGAAAGGACTGATATCGGGTTCGTACCAAATAAGCAACAAAGGGGACATAAAGGTCATTATGGATGACTTTATTCGTAGCAAAGGAATAGGATTTTACGAAGGATTTTCAATTCTAAGGGTACGAGAGGAATTCCATGGCTTAGTAGAGCCCCACTCCATAAGTACAAATAGATATTGTAATAGACATGTATATGAGTCTTTTGTAATTAATTGGGAGCTTGGAACGTCGGTCTAAGAAGTATTGAAGTAGCATAAAAGGTCGATTATGACAGATTTAAATTTCGATTTTTAATATATGGTCCAGCTTCATAAAAATGCAGACTACGTATCTCCGAAATGAGTATCTCATTGAGGGAAGTAACGGTTACCGTAGGAGTTTGTAGGTGATTGTATCATCGTGATACTGAAAAAACAAAAGTTAGGAATAGAAACAAAACAAGAACTTGATGAATACTTTCCTAAAACGGTTTCTCTTGGTATTGATTCCGCAAGGGCCCCCGCTTGCGATGATATGTCATGGTTTGTTGAATTGGGCTTGCCCCTAGCTCACCACTCGTCGACTCCTAGCTTCCTTTAGTCATCGCAAAAGAATATCCTAGGAGACCTCTTTCCAAACTATAATAACCAATCTTTTCTTGATAAGTTGATAAGTTAAAAAATATGCATATTACATATGTTTAAGCTGACTATGTGTACCACAACAAGTCCATATCCATTAATGCTAAACTTAGACACTACTCAACATTAATCCATACAGAGGCACTGTATGCAGCAGAATATTGATCCTGAACAAGAAAATCTTGATGCGTTGATGCGGGAAATCACGGGGAGAAAGATGTTGAGAAAAATTTTGGAAAAAAATCAGAAATGGAAACCATTATAGACGACGCCACAGCTTCAATTCAGTGCTATGGACAACTACATAGAATGGACCAGAGCAGAATTACAAAAAGGGTATTCAAGTATTTTGAAAAGCTGAAGATGTCCAGTATGCGGATCAAGGAAACTGAAATTTGAAGAGCTCGATGTCTCTCTGTATCTAAGGACGTTCTTCACATAGGAAGGAACTTGAGAATGCTCCGGGTTTTAAAGACCAAAGAAAAAAACGGGTGCAATTTTGACGAAGGAGGAAAGGGGAGATTATGAAAGAAAATAAAACAACAGTTGAAACAGACGTAGTCCTTAGTCGCTCGATTGTAAAAAAAAAAAAAAAAAGACACCGGTATTGCGAAGAGATTCGTGTTTATTGGACAGCAGATAGACCTTTTCAAATCTTTTTGGAATAAGAAGACAACAATATATCGTTTTTGCGAGAAACAAGATCGATTATAACTGTTAACAGATTTAAACATTTATCTGCTACAGCCGGTTTGAACCCCGGACCTTCAGCATAGTAACTGTACAAAAATACCTACTCCACAAACCTAAAATAAAACAGTAATACAACAAACAAGAGATATAATAAGTTTTATAAGAAGTTAAGGTTTTGCAGATGATACTGAAGTACCTACTTATAATAATAAAAAAGTCTTTATTTATTCTGGGAGAAGACTTATTCGAAAAACAATAAAGGTATTAATATATAAGCTATTATGCCTAAGACTATATTGGGAACTATACAAAAAACAAAACAAAGCGGTATGTACATAAAAGAACAAAACATTTATTATTGTAGGATACCAATTTCTTTTATATCATTGTTATTATTTATATATATGTATATAAGTTACTAAGAATGTATAGTTACAATTTTTGTTTATTTTATTATTACTAATTTTTTTATCTCTGTTAGAAGTTTTTCTATACATTTTTTCTTTCATTGTAATTTATGGTTCTGCACAGATACATTTAAATGTGTACAATTGTTTTTAATTTGAGACTGGTCTATTTGGTACAGCATGTAATTTTGTGAATTGCAGCTAATTATACAAGAAATAATTTTTTTTTTAAATGTCTTAGAGTATAATGTACTTACATTTAAATAATTAAAACAAATAAATTAACAAATGAGAAACAATTAAAATAATTAATGAAAAACAATAGGTAGAAATATAGGTACATTTTTGAAACGTTTTGGAGGAATATAACTGTCTCTGGTTGATGTTGCAGAACTGTTGGTTTGAGATGTGATGCATTTCATCACCATTAATGTAAATATTTTATCTATGTTCTGAAAAAATAAAATTATCAGTTATTGGCTTTTAGTTTCTGCTAAGATTTGCTACGCAGACATCATTATTTTTTATCTGAACTGACAATAATCCGACTTTTAATAATAATTATAAAACATCAAGTCTGGTTTTACGATTTAATGTCAATCTTGAAACCAATCTACACAAAACAACACCACGGGAAGAACTTTCCACTTAAAATGTTTTTGTTTGAAGTTATATGTGTTTGTACTTGAGAGGGGAAAAGGGAGAATTGGTTTTGTTTTCTAATCTCAAGAGTAATCTAAACTTTTTAATTTATGCAAACTCAGGGCACACATACACACACACGTGTACAGTTTAGATAATGAATATTAGAAACGATAAAAATACAATTATGAAATTTTTTCAAGAGTTCCGCATACATAGTGTTTAAATTACCAGGAGCAAACGTTGTTTAGGGCTGTTTTTATTTCATAAAATTTAGGATCATAACATCGAATGGAATATTTTATTTCATTGAATTATATTTATAATGTATTCGATGTGTTGAGTCAGGGAGATACCTGTATTTGGCATTTTGTCTGTCATTTTATATTAATTATCGTGGCAAAAGTGATCAATATGATACAACTTGATGACATAATAAAAGATCAAGCAAAAATCAGAGATAAGAATGGAACTTCATAGAAGTTATTTGAAGATGACAAGAATGATGCTGAAGATGACTTGGAGCTTCAAGATGCTGAATAATACGAAGCAAATTTATGTGTGAGTAGGACTAGGTCTGAACTTAAGTCTGAAAAAAATCCAAGTTTGAAGGGATTTCTGTCAATGAGAAGGCGGAGCCCGGTCTTATATGTTCGTATAAAACGATTTGGGTTTGAGAAGTTGGCTAACAAAATTCTTAATCTTCAAGAGATATGGCTTCCATGGCTTTAGTAGGCAGAACAGAGGTTAATAAGAGCAAAGATTGGACAGACTGAAGTGTCGGACAAGACAGGACTAAGGAGTAGAATTGATAGTCAGGGATCCCCCAAGGAAAAACTTACGCTGGGAGAAAGAGGGGAAAAGATATTGCTGGGAAGTTGCCACTGTAATCCCTACAATCAAAAAATATGACAACAGAGAGTGTCGGAATCATCGGGGCATTTCTCTTTTAAGCATTCATAGTAAAATGTACTCCAAGATCTTGGAAAGAAGGCTAAGGCAAAAAGTGGATCCACAGCTCCAGGAGGAGCAATATAGGTTTAGAGAAAACAGGAGCACACAAGATTTGATCTTCAACATGAGACAGATCACTGAAAAAGAAATAGAAAAATGCAAGGAGTTACCGTGTGATTCGTAGACCACGTCACAAACAAAAAAAAGGAGGTTTTAACAAAGAGAGGCATTAACAAAGGACTAATGCTGGCAATGATGAGTTTCTATATGAACAACCAAAATGTAGTGAGGACATCCAATTGTTACTCCAAAGAGTTCATAACCAAACGTGGTATAAGACAGGGTAAAGAAAAAAAAGAATATGATAAAATAAAATAAAGAATGAAATTAAATAGACAAAAAGGCATAAAAAAAAAACCTAGGCTTTCAGCAGGAAATCGATTGAGAAGGAGTCAGAAACTGAAAGATCTTTAGCAAGGGAGAACACCTTGAGGAAGAAAACTTGAACGGTTGCTGGGTGATTGAAGTCCAGAAATAGATCAAAAATAATAAATAATTATTATTTATTAATAATTTATAATTATAATAACCGTAGATGACCTGAAAATTATAAATGTTTATTAGAGGAAAAAAAACTCTGCATTTCTCAGTAATTCCAGGACTCACCCAGCCTCTATAATGTCGTAACTGTTAATCAGAAACCTAGCAGCGGAGCAGGACCTCAGTCCGGATTAGAATCTAATTGTAGCCAATAGGTTATTTAAATTGTTAAATACCCTAGGTGACTCAGTGGGATCTTCATAACCTATGTAAAGAGAGTCTGATCTCGGACGAGTCACCTCCCTGTACAACTGTTGGCTTAGAATCAGTATAGACCTTTCCAATAACTGAGCCTAATCATCATCAGATGAAGTGGTACATTTTTTTAAACACCATCGTTCTCACGAACTCTCTTCAACTTCTCAATGGCAAGGTAAATGTTGTATTTTATGCAACAAGGAGCGGGTTAGCTCGTTGGTCCCGGGTTCAAATCTGTGGCAAATAACCTCCCAGGGATCACCCAGCCTCTATGAAGTTGGTACTTTAGTTGAGGAATAAACCTGGAGGTTGAGCCTGATCTGTCCCTGCACAACCGTTCTCTTAGAAGCAATACAGATCTTTCATGGGTTGTTGTGATACATTTTTTTTTTTAATGCAATAAAAGAAACTCAAACAACAAAATTGCTTATACAAGACAACTATTTATAAATAAATATACATATATATAAATAAGGCCTGCCTAGTCACGGGGCTTTTAATCACGAAATGTGTGACAGGGACGATCCAGGGAGGCGTTCGATAATAACAACTCGGTTGCTAGCCCAGTGTTTTCCTTCCGAAGGATTTCCATCACAATTGGCTCCGCTAAGCCAAATTAATTTCGATGGATTAGCCGCTCACGTTACGGGCCCAATATGCCGGACTTTGTGTTTATATTTACAGGCCGCTGATCATCAGAGTCCAGGCGAAAAAAATGATTATATATTCATCAAATCTTCTCAACCCGAAACAAGGTAATGTTTAACCTCATCTGTACCACTACAACCATTGAAGGGTATTAGGCACAGTACGCGGTACAGTACTATTTGTAGAACGTTTGCGCAGGGAGGTGATTTGTCCAAGATCACGCTATGCAGCCAGGATTCT
The DNA here is from genome assembly GCA_964056705.1 of Troilus luridus. Lineage (NCBI taxonomy): Eukaryota > Metazoa > Arthropoda > Insecta > Hemiptera > Pentatomidae > Troilus > Troilus luridus. Next base: position 100,402,409 of record OZ057416.1, on the reverse strand, counting down.
CCCAATTGAAAGTAGCCACATTATAGAAGCTGGGTGAGCTCCAGGAGGGTCGACATATCCGTCAGATTAATAATTTATCTGCCACAGCCGGATTTGAACACGGAACTTCAGCATAACAACTAAGCACTCTACCCATTGAGCAACCCCGCTTCCATGTCTTGACTATAATTTAAAATATTTCAGCTTTAATTACAATGTTTAAAGAACAGTTTAGATGTTAGAACATGTTTAGAGCAATAATTAACTCTATATGAATACGAATTTTTCAGTTGAATACTAAACATTCAGTTCCAACGGATTTTCCAGTATCGAGAACTGATAATGTGTCAGTATTCTGGAGTAGTCTAACGAACTTAAATTTCATGGTTGCCCAAATTAAATGGTTCACCCAACACATCAGGTATTATAGGTTAATATGAATCTCTAAATCTGTAAAAAAAAAACAAAAAAACATGTACCACTACGACCCGTGAACGAGTCTGGGGGTTCAGTTGGTTGAGACTGTACTGTTTCATGGACAACGGTTCTGCAAGGAGGTGACTTGTCCTAGGCCAGGCTCAACCGCCAGGTCTTTCCCCCTTGTTATGGGTACCCTATTTTTATAATATTTGATAGAGGCTGGGTGAGCCCTGGAGGGTCCTGGATCCTATATGATCCATCTCCGGCTGCAAACAGATTAAATAAAAGTAACTGCCCGCAGCGGGATTTGAACCAGGATTTTCAGCATGGCGACTCAGTGCTCAACCACTGAGCCAATCCGCTCCTTCATAAATCTGTAACAGAAGAAAATATAAAAACATTCTTCGGCATTAAGTTGTAATATAGTGAGATAGTAATTCTGGAAGCACTAAATGAAATAGTCCAAGATGTTTTCGTCAATAGCGTCTCGAAAGGAGGTCAGCCGCAACATCACTGGCGCCATCTCCGGGCCCACGTCTCTCCGGGCTATGGGAGAAATAGTGCCAACTCCTTGAGAGAGAAGGAGGGAGTGAGAGGGAGAGACAGAGAGAGGGGGGCGAAAGAAGGATAGCCTAATGTGCTTTATTTCGCGGCAATCTGAAAGGCCTTCTGGTGTTCTTTCTAAGAGCTTTCGGAGTAAGGCAAGATTTCGGTCAACTCGGCTCGGAGTATGAAAACAAAAATAACTTGAAAAACGATTGTTTCTGGGACAACCGTTTGCAAGTAGGTGATTTGGATCAAGTTAAAAAATTAAGGTATTTCTCTAAATAAAGGGTACTCTAGTATGTGTAGGGACTAAGTGAGTCCAAAAAAGGTCCAAAAGGGGCATTTTATCTTCAATGGTGTTGACATTTTAACTATGTCCGTTTACTGTTTAATTATTTCGGATTGGGTGAGCCCCAGGAGAGCATGTAGAACGCACAGGGCCCAGCAGCTGTAGATTTAATAATTTATCTAACACAGTCGAATTAAAAACCGAAAAATAAGAACTCAGCACTCAACACACTTATCCCCATAAATTTATATTATTATAAAATTGGCAAATGCAAAATTATTATACGCCTGATGGGAGAGAAAAAGGTACTTGTGTGTTAACGCCACCGCAGTTGAGCGGTTACATTTTGTAACCGTTATATTTCTAAAACATTTATCTTGCATGTTTTTAAATCTATTTATTGGGGTTAGAATTTTAATTTTTTTAAATAATCATCAACAATTACAAATCAAAATAATTTATTTACAAATGGAATATATCATGAACAATTAAAATAATGGATAATATAGAAATAAATAATGGAATATATCACGAACAATCAAAATAATGAAAAAAATGAAAAATCAAAATAATGAAAAATCAAAATAACGAAATATGAAAATAATGAAGAATCTAAACTTCTGTAACTCAGCACTCAAAATATTTAATTTTGTATTATTTAGTGTTTGGTGTACCGTGTACTGAACTCAATAACGTTCATTGGTTGTAGTGATAGAGGTTTTTTATTCCAGGTATCCTTCTAATAATATAAACCGTCTACTATGTTAGAATAAGTCGGTAAACGTTATAGCAGTAATAATTAATTATAAATGCGAATTCCCTAACCACAACCAATGTTGTTTTTTTCTTCTTATTTCTTTTTTTCTTCTCTAACACAAAGCATGGAGGGGTCGCATTGAGCCATTAATGTGCCAGTAGCGTAGCAGAGGATTATGTGACAAAGCAAACCAAGAGTTGAGATAGCAAGGGGAGGTGTCTACAGCGAGGGTTGAAATCCGATCGCTCTGTGTGAGTGTGTGTGTGTGTGTGTGGGGGGGGGGCAGTAGACAATAGTAATACCGTTCTGTTCTGTCAGTATGTTAGTGATGGTCGTTATACTATGAAACATATATTTAAACATGTTGCATTGGAAATCCATGAAACATACACAATAAAAAAGGTAATATTTTTAATAATATACAATAAAAATAATAATAAAAAGGCTCTTTGCTGATACCACGGGTCTGTTTCGGAAAACGCATGCAGATTACTTACGTGAAATAGCTCCATATGTTGAAATTTGACACGTAACCTAATTATAAATCCTAATACGACCTGGAACAACAATTTATTCTGATTGCTGGAAGGCCTATAAGGGAATAGAGCAAATTGTTTAAATCGATGAGTCCTGCTTCTCCAAAAGGAAATATAATGTGGGGAGGATATACCCGCAGTTTTGGTTGTTCGGAGCCGTATCCAGGGAAACTAGGGTCTGTATCCAATATTCTGTCCCATGTGGAACAGCTGAAATGCTGACTTCTTGCCTTAAAGCTGCAATACGAACTTGGACAACAATATATTCTGATCGCTGGAAGGCCTATAAGGGAATAAAGCAAATTGAATGCATGAGGTATAAACATTACGTTGTTAACAATTCAAAAAATTTCGTTGGCTTAAATACAGGTGCTCATACACTGAGGGTGGAATCAATTTGGATTTCAGTCAAACAAACAAACAAAAAAGAATGTGGAACGAGTAGAAATATGCTGGATTCATAATTATGGGAATTCATATTGAGGAGGAGGTACGAGAAAGAATCTTTGTTTATTAAGATTTTAGAAAGCATTGCTTATTTTTATCCACCAATTTAATTGGCATTGTTTTGTTTTAAGGTTATTTATAAATAACAGATTTCTAAAAAATAATATGATTGCGTTTTCCGAAACAGACCCGATACCACCAATCCCTATTTGCAAACTTCTATCCACAGATGAATGGTTAAACCCAAATCCTTGGGGTTCACTCAGTCTCTATAAACTAGGGAACCTTAATAGGAGGAATAGCCTGGCAGTTGAGCGTGATCTTGGCCAAGACTTCTTGCACAAACGTAGGATTTAAAAAGTACAGACCGTATCATGTACTAAATACAATTTTAGTATTTACTCGTCCTCAAGGTAGTATCTTTAGCCCAATTCTTTATACAGTTTATACAGCTGACATCCCGACTCATCCTAACACTATCCTTACCACGTATGTCAACACCAATCCAGTTATTGTATCCCAAAGCCTCCAATCACATATCACTGATCTTGAAGAATGGTGCCAGAACTGGAGAATTAAAATAAATTCTCAAAAATCCCATCAAATAACTTTTACCTTACGTCGTAAACCAATGACTTCCTGCCCTTCAGTAAATAATATCCCACTGGTGCCTGTAGAACAGATCCGACACTTAGGGTTGCATCTCGACAGACGATTGACCTGGAATCCTCATACAAGTCTGAAAAGACAAGTAACCGCTCGACGTTTCAGGCTACTTCAACACTTACTAGACAAACGTTATAAGCTCCCAATTAACTACAAAAGGCTCATCTACATGACCATCATACGACCTATTTGGACTTACGGAGTAGAGCTTTGGGGCTCCACTAAGCCATCGAATTCCTCTCGTATCCAATCGCTACAATCCAAAATCCTTCGTAAAATCCTCAATGCTCCGTATTTTGTTAAGAATAAAGTCATCAATTATGACCTGATTGTCCCATTTTTAGCTGATTTGGCCCGAACCCGGTATCTATACTTTCATAACAAACTTCATTCCCACTCAAACCCTCTAGTTTCAAACCTAGCTTCCTCTTCAATTCCCGATAATCCTCCGAGGCGTCTGATAAGAAGATGGCCACGTGACCTTCTTAGTTGAACTTGTGATTTGAGTACTGCCAGTGGGTGGTTTCTCTACTTGTCATTATGTCATGTCATCATGTATCACTTAGCATATTTACTTGTTGTATTATTTTAATACAGTTGTATGTATCAATAAATAAATTTAAAAAAAAAGTATTTACTCATTTAATGGATTGTAGTGGTACAGGTTTTATAGCAATGTAGTTGTCTTTTTCTTCGTTATATATTTCTATCTTAATTCATAAACAATATCTATGTTATTGTAAAAAACATTAAATTACATAAAATATACAGATTCTATGTGGATTACGATTACGAACGTTAAGACGTAATATAAATAACCATAAAATCAATTTTTATTTAGGTTAATATTAATTTTTTATTTTATTGAAATTGATTTTTTGCACCAAACTCAGACATCCTTAGCCTAAAATCATTTTTGCTACCCTCGGCCTTATTTACTCCTTATATTAACTTTTTTACTTAACGATATTAACATTACTATTTGCTTTAGCTATAACTAAATTATGAAATCATTGTTATAATTAATTAATAGGGAGCGGTTACTCCAGCAGGTAAAGCCCTGAGAGCTATTCCGAAAGTAACGTGTATGAACCCGGCTGTAGAAGATAAATTACGAGTATTTAATCTGTTAATATCCACGGATGGGCCCTACGGGGTCTTCGGACTCTCCTGGAGTCCGTACCCATGAAGTAGGTAGTTATGGGAAAACCTGGCGGTTCTGCGCGATCTAAGACAAATCTGAACGATTATGGTCATAGAAACATTATAGCCTCTAGCACGTACTTAACTTAAGAACCTTCGTGGGTGATAGTCGTACAGTTTTTTTTTGTTTTTGGTTTTTTTGTTGTTTTTTTTAGTCATCAATCGAATCTTGACAGCACATTCATGATGATGATTTTAGAAATCGAAAATAAACGTCGACATCTACATGATTACTAATTTTCAACCTTAATAATTGTTCATAAATATTTAAATTATATGCTTATATATTATTTTCCAGTGCATATCGTATCCAAAATATTTCCATAACTAAAGGAATAAATTTCCCTCCTGGGACAGCCTATCCCACTTGATTGTACCCCATCCCCTTATTTTTGCCTCCTATCTCGAGGAGGAAATATTAGAGTCGAGGTAAGGGAGGAAAACAAAAAGGATATCTCCTTCGGGATAAACCAGGATAATTTATTCTGATTAAACTTTCCCAGGGTGCTATACCAAAATATTTATTATTTATTCTTATTATCATATATTAACTAGTTCAAAATATGCAAACAATCGATCAAAGGAACTGCATTCCTATTATTGTAAAATCTTTTCAATTTTAGAAACTTATATCTTACTTTTTCAAAATGATTATAATTCAATAAAATATTACTATCTTAAGTTATTAACATTAGACATTTAATATTTTAAAATATGAAGAAGAAAAAAGTCCTAGTGGAGGGCTACAAATATTTCCTTAAATAGATATTAGCTACTCATCAGAAACCGACGTTTCGGGCCACACTGTAGGTCTTCTTCAGGGCTGAATAGACAAGATACAAAAATATTTAAAATTGATATAATTGGAATAAAAAAAAAATATATATATATATATATATAAATAAAACTATTGGAATAAACAATATAAAAAGATGAAACAAGATCGTTTGTATATTGTATGTACAAGAAGAAAACCTTTATTCGGTTATATAATTAATTATATAATCCCTTACTGAGACTATTAAAACATGAGTACCCATTTATTTTTGGAATGTAGAGTATTTTATATTTAATAGAATAATGAAATGTTTTTTTTTTAATTTATGTTTGTTTTATGGATTAAAAATAGTCATTTATGCACCTAGGGACTAGAGAAGATAATTATTCCCTCAGCTGTAAGTTTGTACCCGAGCGAATCCGAGGGTACAATTCGAGTTTGTTCCCGAGTGAACGCGAGAGAACAATCGAGTTTATTCCCGAGCGAAATTGCTGGGAATAATGATCAATTTAGTCCCGAAGGCATAAAAGATTTTATCTCCAGATGGGGTGTAAGGCAAAATATACGCTATAATATTTTATATTATGTTATGTTAATGGTAATAAATTAAATTTTACTGGCAATAAATTTAAATAACATTATTTACTTCTTGTGCAATCCATAACTTACACAACCTGAACACAAATGAACTTCTGTTTATCAGTTTTGGTGTTTTGAAACAACAGCTGATTTTAATGGCCGGTGTGACAGGTGTACCAACCTAACCCCATTATTAACAAGAATTAGGTTGTCATCTTTTTACTTTATTCCCTAGGGAATAAAGTTAACTTTTTGATTCAATTTCTAATCGCAGGGAGAAAAGACGTACTTTAGTCCTAATTAATTGAGCCAAAACACATGTTTTTGTACCGGCTAGAGATAAAATAATTTATAGGTTATAAGAAAAATGTCTTGACCTTTATTTCACTGTATTCTCTGTATTGAAATAGCAGTCTTACAACCACAATATTGGAATAAGATGTAGTTTGTTTTAATTTTTAAATCGATCCATTCCATTTTTTCCATTTAAATATTTAAAAAGAGCCATATTCTTTGTAACGGCTAAGTGATTTACAATTTTCTGAAATTATTTATCATTTAATTGATCAAGAACGGCAAAAAACTAAAAAAGAAATAGTTGCTCGATCCGTTCCTAGGCAACGCAGATAACACATTACACCATTTAAAACTTTTTTGAATAATATAGAGATATGTAATTATGTCTAACTAGCTGTGCCCACGACTTCGTCCGCGTGGAATAGTGACTTTGGGTAGCATTTAAAATTTTTTGGCTAATTACTTTGCAAATAAAATACATACATACATTAAAATGAGTGTTTTACTGCAAATAGGATATTTAAGTGCATTTTTACAAACAACGTTTTTTGTTTTGCCAAAACGTAGAGATATTACCAGAACCTATTTTATGTAGTAAAATCTAAGTGGATTAAAGAATGGTTAATTTAACAGACATCAGAGCTATTAAAGTATTTTAAAAGTACCTCATTTCTATTTTGCAATAGCGAAAATCCTGCTATCATCTTACATTATAGTGGAATAATTGATTTGTCCATACTTTAACTTTTAGGGTTATATTAACGTTGTAAGAAAGTATTTTAAATAGTAAAATCTAAGTAAATTAATGAATTGTTAATTTAACAAGCATAAAATTTATAAAATTATTCTGAGAGAAACTCATTTCTAATATGAAGTAATACAAATTCTTCTTTATTACCTTATATTATAGTTGAAAACTTTATTTTGTCTATATATATTGTTAAACTTTAGTTTTAATAATTAAATTTAAAATTGCAGCAATGTGCGCAGTTTTTGAGCCGGGACCTGACTGAGAGGCTAGGGTACGAAGTGCAGGTTCAATGTTAACGCAGTAGAGGGGAATAGGTGAATAATTAAATTTAGATATTATTTATTGCATTATGAACGTTGTAAAAACGCATTTTATGAAATAAAATCTAAGTAAATTAAAGAATGTTTATGAAAACTACGTATTACGAAAATACACATGCAAACCAACTACATAATTAACGAAAGCAATTTTATTTTACGAACGATTCTAAACAAAAATCTAGTTATATAAAGAAGAAAATAGTTGGAGATGCAGTCAAATGAAAACACTAAATAAGTGGTAGCTTATTTAATTATGTGCCGACGTTTCTATTGCTATACGTTTATGTGCCGACGTCTACTATTGCTACAGCTTCCTATAGCCCTGAAGATGACCCACAAAGTGGGTCGAAACGTCGGCACATAATTAAATAAGCTACCACTTATTTAGTGTTTTCATTTGACTGCACCCCCAACTATTTTCTTCCTTATGTCTACTTTCCAGTCAACCATCCCCTCGCTTCTCAAAAATCTAGTTACTTTATTTAAATTAGCTTAAGAAAACGAAAAATTGTACTGAGATTGTTCGTTATTACAAAATAAACAAAAGGAGTTACCATTAGTAGGTACCTACCTAACATCCAAATGTACAACAAATAATAATGACGTAATATCATCCAACTAAATTCGAAAGTAATCTCCTTTTGATGAATGAAATAAACAAAAAACAAGCCAACTAAAGAAAAAATATTTAATTATCTAACCCAAAAACTGTTTTTTATTTAACGAAGAACATTAAATAAGCAAAACATAAAATCGTGTTAACAAATCGTATTGTAATCAAATTGCAGTAAATAATAACGAATTTGCAGGTGAAAAAATTTTATTATTCGCATGCGTTTCACACATTGGTCTGCCCTCACATGTCTGCTCGTTCGGGTAGGCACACTTATGCATATTTCCTCACCTACGCACATAAACCTTTCATATTCCCATACAAACATTCAACCCCTATTTATATTTTACCCCCTAAAGGGTAAAATTTTTACAAACTTTGAATGCCATATTTATTTATATCTAATCAAAAGCCTAAAAATTAAGTTTCAAGCTTCTAGCTTAAAAATGACGAAAATTACATACAAATTTTCATCCCCTATTTCAACCCCTTATAACCATTTATTCGCATTAAAAAGTAGGCTATTTCCTTTCTCATTCTCTAGACTATCCCTGTACTAAATTTCATTTAAATCAGATCAGTAGTTTAGGCGTAAAAACGTAACAGACAGACAGAGTTACTTTCGCATTTATAATATTAGTATAGATAACATGATAAGATTTCCCGCATTTTACGCTTTTAGGGATCGATTTTCTAAAAATAAAAAAAAACACGTATTTCTTTTATTTTCACGTAGAAGCTAAATCTATAATTTCGTGGTGCTCGCTTTAAAAATTACGTTGTTTTTTTTGTTTTTGTTTAAGTTTTTCACCCTTTTCACCCTCTTAGGGGACAAATTATCAAAAATCCTTTCTTAGTGAGCGTTGGCCTTATAAAATGTACCTACTATCCGAATTTCAAGTCTGTAGCTTATGCTGTTTTACAATATTTGCACACCCAGTTTTTATATAACTATCGTCCATAAGGGAAATAATAATCCACTGAACTTCACATTAATAAAGGATATTTAAAACTAAAACAATTCTATATCTCTACAATAATTAACTTTTTAGATTAATGTGGAAAAAAAAAAAAAATCCTCCGGCAAAAAGTATTTGCACACTTTGTCTACTATCACTAATATCCTTTGTTTACTTTTTATTAATTCTTACCCAGTATTATCTATTCTATCTATTATCTGCTGAAGCATTAAGAACTAAATTCTTTAGTCACTGGTTAACTATCATGCCGAAAATAAGTGAATTGAGTTTGGGAACTCTATAAAAAATTGTTTTGTTGGGGGGGGGGGGGTCAACAAAAATCATATCGTGAGATTGCAGATTTATTAAGTATAAATTTGTTTACGGTCAGATAAGTCATAAAGAGGTAAGAAGAACGTGGGAAAACTAAAAACAGTGAGCGAAAAGGGCGTCCGAAAAAGTTGAATTCCAGGATGAAGAGAAAGATAAAATATGAAGCTATGAAGCATCCCATACCCAGGGATAGTTATATAGTTATATAATATATATATATATATATATATATATATATATATATATATATATATATATATATATTACAGTATAGTTATAAATATACTTTTTATTAATGTGAAGTTCGGTGGATTATTATTTCCCTTATGACCGATAGTTTTATAAAAACTGGGTGTGCAAATACTTTTTGCCGCCACTGTACCTCTGCGATGGTCTTTTCAGTCAGGACGAACTCTTTTATATATATATATATATATATATATATATATATATATATATATATATATATATTATATATATATAGTCTATGTCTAATAAAATTATCTGTTATCACCAAAAATTAATTTTTGAGATATTATTGAAATTAATATTTCCCGCAATTTATTCTCCTAATAAGTCATCTTATAGCGTTAATAATTACCTTTATAAAAATGATTTTACTTACTTCTTTTCTAATCGCCTAAATTAGTAGGCAGTTAGTAGACTTAAATACCGTAAGTAACAAGCTAACCGTTTGACGATCAGAGATGGTTGACCGATCTTATCGATTCGCTAGGCAGTTAGGAAAGTATTAGCTAGACAATTTGAAATTTTATCATAATTTTTTTTATATATTCATAAAAATAAAATTTAAAAGAATATAAAAATTATATTTTGAGTATGTATACTTCATAATATTCGATTAAAAATATATGAATATTCCGCTAAAGACACTACAAATGACATATTATAGACAACTATTTTCGTAAACTAAACCTAAAAGACAAATAAATGAATAGAAAAAAAAACTTTTATATTATTTTCAGCATTAGTGTAATAAATATTAAATAATCTGGATTTTCAATTTCACAATTTTTTAATAATTGAAAACAAATTGAAATCATTTTGGAACTTAATAATATATACATTAATATTTACTCAATATATATATATATATATATACAAAGAAACATATTATATAAGAGATATAAAGAAAAATATCCTGTATCTTATTTAATTAATATATATTTTAATCTATGAAATAATCATTAATAAAAAAGTAATATGAAAATGGAAAGTATATTCAAACCCATATAACAACAAAATGATTAAATTAATTATAAAATATATATTCTGAAATTATATTTTAAATATAACAAGAAACCTTCCAATTTTTTTCTTGTTTATATAATATTATTAGTTAAATAATACTTCAATCTTATTATCGGCTATTTCTACATAAATAAACAAATCTAAAAATAAGCATTAGAGCACAATTTCTGTACTTTGGGGGTTGATTATAAGAAAAAAACTGTTACTTATGAATAATTACAATATATGATACAATGAACTGTATATAAAAATTTAAGATCTTGTGTTACCCGTGGGTGTTTAAAGGTTTTATTTCTTTATTATAAGTGAAGAATATTTATGTACTATAAAGGCTAAGAATAGAAAGTCCATAGGAAGGAAGGAAAAAATAATTAGCATTTGAAATGTAAATATAAGGTTTGTAACAGTCAGTTTTCATCACAGAGTTGGTTTAGGGGTGTAGTGGTGCGCACAATTACCCCGTATTATATATTCAGGACATATTTTTACTTTATCAATGTGATTACTTATTTTTTTTAATTAAAGGGTTGACTGTACTTTGGTATTAATATTAAGGTTTTTTACATTAGTGATATATTTAAGTTATAATTTAACAGGTTTTCACCATAAAAAAAATATTTGATGCACACTCTAAAATAATTCACTCAACACTCTAAATTATATATACATACTTCAAATTAAGAGGAGCGGAGTAGCTCAGTGGTAGAGCACTGAGTTGCCGTGCTGGAAATCCTGGTTCAAATCCCACTGCAGGCAAAACTTTTATTTAGTCTGTTTGCAGCCGGAGATGGATCATGTAGGATATAGGACCCTCCTGGGGCTCTCCCAGCCTCTATAAAATATTTTAAAAAATAGGGTACCCAAAATAAGGGGAGGAATCTGTCGGTTGAGCGTGAGCTAGGAAAAGTCACCTCCTTGCAGAACCGTTGTCCATGAAACAGTATAGTCTCTACCATGTACTGAACCCCAGACTCGTTCACGGGTTGTAGTGGTACAGGTTTTTTTTTTTTAAATTAAGACCTGACTTATAATATATTTTATTTTAAAAATAAATATATATATATATAAGAACAAATAAATAGTACAAATAAGATAGGAAAACGGAAAGCATATTCATATCTGGGAAAATATATTCCTACATATATGATAAGATAACAAGAATTAATTCATACATAGAAATGAAAATGGGGAAACCGACTGCACCTGTATAGGATTATTTACCTGTATTTATTAACAACCTTATAAAATATATTTTATAATAAATAAATAAAAGGTTATAAGTTAATTATAAATAAGAAAGAGCGAGGGGGGACAATGAAATAACCAATTAAGGACCCTTAAATAAGCAGTGACTTCAGCAGTGGCCACTTGACCTAGGACTTGACAGCAATTCTCGCTCGGCCAAAGTGCCAAGGCAATTCAACCATTTTGTCAACCCAGAGATCCCAAGTAAGTATGTATATAATAAATATATATATACATATATAACAGATAATCTTTTATACATAAATTAATCAGAAAAATCTATTTTTTGAACTTTAATTCTGTTAAAATATTTCAAAGACTAAATAAGCGGGCCACCATAATTCTAATAAAAAAATTCAAAAATGGCCATTAATTAATTATTCAAATAACTTGAAAAATTTCAGGCCATTTGGCAAATATCCAAACCCTGAGAAGAGAAACACTGATAAGAGAAATATGTATCAGAGAGCTGGAAATAAATGATTCTGAAATCATTTCTGGACGCGATTAAACTAGATTAAAACATCGATTGATGAGTTAAAATGTTTATAATATATTATATTTTATTTTAATAAAATGTAAACTATTTTACTAAAAATATATTAAAAAATTGTATTAATATTTTAGATTGGCGCCATCAAATATTAAACTTTAAAATGTGAAATAAATTATTAGAAAAACGTGTTCAATTTTTAGTTTTGTCAATATTTTCTTGTTTCATTGAAGATGTATTTGTTGTTCGTTCAATGTTAAGTCCATATATTTTTTTTTTAATGTTTAATCAATATAATTAACGCTTTCACTAGCTTCTGGTAATATTTTTTTTATTAATAACAAACGAATATATATAAAATTTTTACAAATATTAACTTTTCCTTAATCCAATGTAACACTCTCATTTTTCTTCTTTCATAGAAATATCGATATTAAATGCTTATAAATATAACTAATAAATATCAGTTAATTAAAAAAAAAAAAATTAATGATGTAATACCTACACAAACAATTGAATTTATAAAATTATAAGTAACAATAATTGAATCGATCTATGAAATAAAACAAAATATATTATTAACTAAATTCTACTGTTAATATATTTTTCAAGATTTTTATTCAGTAATATTTTATTAGGTTGCAATATCAAATTTTAAACATTTTTTTGATAAATTCTTATATTGTAGGGAAAAATTTATAATAAGTTTCAAGACGAAAAAAAAATCAAAAATCAAATAATTAGAATAAACAAGATAAAATAAAATAAAAGAATTGCCTACAACTTAATTACAATAATAATATATAGATTAATATTTTGTATATAATTTTTATAAATTATATTTAATGTTTTTTATTTATAATTTTTCGTAGTACAATAATCTTTTACCTTAATATTTTTTAAATTATTTTTTTTATCACTGCTTATTAAAATACATATGTAATTATTTTATTGTTTTGAGTCTTGCTCATTCAGGCCTGATGAAGAGCTGCAATGTGGAGCAAAACGTTTTTTTTTTTCAATAAATAGTTTCTAAATATTGATTATGTATCCAGAAGGGACTCCATGTGGTCCATATTTTTTCTTTATAATTTATACAGTCAACCTATAATTATTAAAAATTAGTTTAGTTATTAATATTTCTACCAGTATTAAGAAATAAATATTATTAATTTAATTTGTTTATGAATAAATATAATATATTTATCAGAAAGCTCTATAGTATCACTTTTTTTGTAAGGAACATTTGAATATATTATAGTATGAAATTTTTATGAGTTTTTTTTCATTGATTAATATATTTTATTTTATTTAATTAATAATATACTTCATCAGTAATAATAATATTTATATAAGGCTAATAATAGTTGGAAACTCTGCGGAGAGTTTGTACAATTAGTGAGGGAATAATTTGGCGGCCCCAGTCCCAAGAGGAAGGGGCCTTGGAGAGGGTGAGAATGAACACTTGCCCATCTCCCGAATTATAACTCCAAGAAAACATTACTACGGCATGGTTTATTGTCATTTATAAAGTTTGTAAACTTATATAAAATTATAATTTAATTCGCTTTTTTGATTATAAAATTTCAATAAAATATTTAATTCTGATTTAAAACAGTCTCAAAACTAAAAAGAATTGAAAAAAATATGAACTCCAATATGGTGTCCTTAAATGGACATTTTATAAAATCATAAAATTTATTTAGAAAAAATAATTGAAGATTTCAATGAATGATGAAATATGATCAATACATGTCAGATGTGAATGAAGACAAAAACTTTAAAGAAATAACTATAAAAACTTTTTATGAACTGAAATAACCTTTATTGTATTAGTCAGCATAACAACCTTTAAGGTCCGTGGGTATGAAGCTCTTGTAGGTGGCCTTTGGAAGGGACGTAATATGGCGGTCCAGAGCCAGTGCGGTGTTAGGTACTCCTTAAATGTGCCAATTCTAATTATCCTTGGGTATGCAAAATTTAGGACTCCTACTACATATCATAATCCATTTAACAATAGTAGCGTAAAGTGAAGTTCAATAAATACACTACAATAAACATGTATATAGTAATAAATCGTTGGCTGTTATATAATTATAATTAAATATAATTATATAATTAAGAAGGATAAAATGATCCGGATGGCTTGGTAAATAAAAAAATACTAATAGTAAAAAGTAACTAAATATAGCAATAATTTTTTCTAATATTTGATTTTTTTTTTAACTGCTACCAAAAAATTGTACCAATTATATAAGTAGTAGTTGATGTTTGTTCATTTAACGTCTCTTTCTGCTGCTCTGATTACAGTGGAGCTCTAAATTATGCCTATCCAGGTTTAATCAGGATAGGGATTTTTAACGGGTACCTGACATCGTACAGGATCGGGACCCCTGTTTAACTAACGTCCTTTCCGAAGGACGGCGTAACCTTTTACTCCCTTTAATAAATCCTAGGGCCACCTGCCGGGCTACGAACCCGCGATCTTGGGCTTAGTAGTTTGTTACGCTAACCATTAGACCACAGGTCGCCCCCATATAAGTAGTAAATAAGTGTAATTAAAGTATATAATATATTTTTTTAAATAGTTCAACGTCAAAATAATATTAACAATTAATTATGTTAAATTTGCTATTTAATACTTAATTATATTAATTAATGCAGTCAATAACAGAACGTAAGAAACATAGTTCTTTCTACATTTATCGTATCATATATAAAAAAATAAAAAAATGAGAAAACTCTAGAAGGATTTATTTTATTATTTATAAGTGAAAATTCATAGTTCATCAACATTGTATAGACATATTATAAAAACCAAAGTCCTCGGCCGCGTCTGTCTGTCTGTTCGTGGTAAACTCAATAACTACTGCACGGATTTTCATGCGTTTTTCACCAATAGATAGAGTGATTCACCAGGAAGGTTTAGATATATAATTTGTGGAAGTTTTGTGTAAATGTGTTGGAATATAACGATAATCGTCAGAAATATAGGAAAAAGTATAGCCTCCAAGGACGTTTCATTGATGATGCCCAATCCTTTTTCATACAACGAAACAATGCATGGCGGTATATTCCTGTTTTAATGATCTACAAAAAAGTCAGTGATAGCATATATCTATCTTTTAAGGGAAGCTTACTATACCTATTTTATCTTCTAAAAAAATTGATAACGTACAATCCGGTATTTGGAAACCTATGTAGACGAGTTCATTATTAATCCTTATCAACTTATATACTTTTGTTACCTTAAGCATTTCATGCGCATTATTAGAATATTTTATACTATATAATTTAAATGACTATCTTATGGGTTATCGCAAAAACTTAACGCGCACGAAAATAAGTTCGTATATAAAGAAATATTTTGTTTTGTTTTTATGTTTATAATAGCTACATAATAAAATACATTAGACAGACTAAACATGTAGGCATAATGTGTCTTACTAGCCTCGCAATTGTCGGGGCGGGTCGCTAGTTAACTGTAGGTATTTATTTAAATTCTCGTACAAAAAGATGTAGTTGTTATCAGTGTCCGGTTATTAGGGAAGGTAACACTATCTTACTTTTTAGATATTTTAGTTTTTTTTAAACTATGTTATCATTTTTCTAAATTGTCAGTAAGTATTTTTTTTTATCAGATATAATAGTTATAAAAATGTAGTACAAAAGCAAAATAATATAAATAATTAATTTTCTTAATGTTGCTCATTAATCTTTAGGCTTCTTAATTAATAAATTTAAAACGTTAAAACTTAATGCTACTTTATTTATCATCTATATAGTATTTTATCGTTATATATTATTATTAATTTATATTATATATCTTTATAAATAGGAAAATATTAATTAGATTAGAAAACTCTAAAAGAATAATTGTCAATCATCGGTGTAAAATCATAGTTGATAATTAAAAAAAAAAAATTTCTCGCACATACGGATGTAGTAGATATCAGTTTCAGGTTATAACGACAGGTAACAGTAGCTGTCCTGATAGACGACCTAAAAATTCTTGACTAATGAAAGTAAAAATTGGACCACATTCTTCAGATTTTATTTTTTATAAAAAAATTTCTATTTTGTTCTCCTTTTTGGGAGGGGTGTGGGGATTAATCATGGGTATATGTACAGTTTTGTCGTTTATGTATTTTCAAAAATGGTAGTGTTTACATTATGAATGAGCGGACTAAACTGATTGAGAGGGTACCATTGATACGCGTGACTCAGAGGAGCAGTTGGTGGGGTGTGGCGCGGCGCATGCTTCCCAACCCCAGCCCGCAATCGGCAGTCAACCCTTAGCTCTTCGTGGCGGAGGGTGCGAGGCTCCTGTCTTCTGGCATGTCAGAGGTAACTAGTAGCACTTACATATGTCATTCCGGTTCTGAGTATCTGTATATGTGTCGTATATGAGTTCATAGTCAATAGAAATCGTTCTGGGTATTTAGACAAAAAAAAAAAAGAGAGAACAGCTTCGGTACTGCATTATAGCCGATAACACTGCCTTAGAATGTGATAAAAATAAAATTTAAATTCGAGATAGGGCTGAAATAATTCAAAATTCTATTCGAAAAGCCACTTATACCGCGCAATTTCACTTCCGTTTACAAGAACGCGATTCGCGCGCCCTTCCGCGTCATTTCACATTCGCACTCGATTTTTTTCGATAAATATGGTAACAGTAATGATTATGATAAAATATATAAATTCACATAGACTACTAGAATCGATATATATGTATTTATTTATATATATATATTTATATAAACTGAATTAAAGAAGGGGATGAATTGATTGGTAGAAGGGGGAGATGCTGCTAAGTCACGTAGCGGAGAGACTACGTGAGCCAAATCCCTAACTCCATCTTCGTCGATAATACTGGTTATGACAGCGGTGGTGATATCTGGCGACGACTGGGGGAACCAGAGCGACTGCGGAGCTATCTAGCAGCGGCGGAGGGAACTACTTCGACTTAACATACTCACCCTTTGTCGGATCACCCTCTCCCCTTGTTCTTAGAGATCTCCCCTTCCAGCCTCGTTCACGACGTACGCTGTTAAAATAATTTCTAGTTGAGAAGAGTTTCTCGTTTATATATCTCTGGTGATGGAAGAAAAACTTGATTATCTAGAATAATTACAAACGGGAAATATAACATGTACCCAGGTAAAATAAATGTTTTAAACAGTAAGAAAATATATTTAGAAATCGACGTTTCGGCCCTCGATACAGCTCTTCATCAGGGCTTAATAAATTAATAACATTCAGGTATGAATATTGTTTCTATATAAAAAAACGATATCTTTATCTTAATAATAATTATTAAGATAAAGATATATTTTTATTATTATTATTACTATTAATAGAATATAGTTGAAAAGGTCCAAAAAAAAAAAAAAAAAAAAATCGTAAGCCTCTAAAATACTTGATAATAATTTAACATTCAAGCCTGATTTAGCGAAACGTTGACTGATTATTTATTTTAAAGTATTTTAGAGGTTTAAGGCTTTTATTTTTTTATATGCAGTCTATTAATTATTTTAATTCCCTTTTTGAGTTTATTGCTCATTTTAAGTGAATAAAAATTAATTAAAATAAACATACAGGAAAAAGGTTTTTAAAAAGTCAAATTTATGAATAATTTATTTTTTATACATTAAAACACAATAGATTTAATCCTAACACCGACAATAAGAATAATGATAATAAAAAATTTACAAAAAATACAGATTTAAAATTAACTAGCACCGGAAACTGTTCATGCCATGGTAATCTGGATTCAGGATGTAAATCGCAAAAATTATATACCATTAAATTTCAAAGACATATTACTTAAATATTACTAGTTACTAAGAATCATACGTTACTAATTTTGCTTTTGGAAATATATAAAATTTAAAAAATCAAATACCATATTTAAATTCAAAGGGAAAAGTGTCACGTATTGTAAAAAAAAAATATTTGTTTCTTAAAGCTGTAATATTGTTATAAAAATGTTCAATAATAGTTTATATATAATTTAAAATATATTTATGTTTTGTATTAAATGTGTGCTATTTTAGAAGGATATTTTTTTTTAAATTCAATTCCATGATTTTGAGGATACTTCTGACAAAAATATTTTTTTTTTTTTAATATATATTTATTATTTAATCTTAATGTTTGAAATATTTTTCCAGGATTAGTAGACGGCTTAATCCCCAGAGCTAAGAGATCTCCTGATCTCGAGATCTCCAGTATGGATGCAGCACCACCACGGGCGTGGTCGATCGTCAGTTGGGAACACTGCCGCCGCGGCTTAAGAGGATTTAGGTAACACCTTCAATATTAGTTCATCTTTTGTATTATCTTCAACAACTATATACAATTCATTGTATATTCTTGTAATTATAATTGATAATACTTAGTTTAAATCATGATTTATTTAAAAAAAAAAAGGAAGTTTGACGTATTTGTTAGATTAAAAAAAAATCTTAATAATTGTCTTCAATAATTGAAACTATTCAAATATTTAAATTAAAACCAATTTATTTAGATATTAAATATTGATTAAATAATACATTCGGGACCAGAATCTACTAGAGGTAGAAGAACTGATGGATCAGAATTTTTCTCAACTTCTAGACCGGAAATCACATCCATTAAATTATGTTTTAAAAACAGTTTAGATGTGTTTCGTAATTAATATTATCAATTAAGTTTGTTCCAATCATAAAAATTAAATATGAGAATCGGCTAATCAAAGTTTGAATATTTTTCTTCCATTGGATCTGGCAGCATTACTCGACATTGAGTATCCATTGCCTTATAATTGCAGGAAACAACTTAAATTATTTTAATTTTAATTAATAAAAATCAAATGTTTGTATTTTAAGCTCATTAATCATTAATTAGTTTCTTATAAGAACTTTTCCTAGCCTTTATTGGATTTCTCTTTCTATGTAGACGACTTCAGATGCTATTGGAAGTTTCTTTTTTAACTTTAGTTCGTAAATTTCTAATCTTTGAAGTACCCTTCAATTTATTTGTATTATTAGTACTTATTTAATATGAGTATTCACTAATTTATGTTTCTTGTATAATTTTTCCAAATAAATGTATGTACATAAGACAAAAATTTTGATTTCAAAATTAACAGGGTGTCCAAACTACTGACCAACATCTTCTAGAGGTAGAACTAAAGTAGTAAAATATAATTATTTGAAAAAAAAAAACTTTGAAAATAACAGCAATTTTTAATGATTATTATGTCAGTTCTATAATACAAGATTTTTAAGTCTTTGGAAGAACAAAAACAAAATTATTTTTATTTATTGTTCTTTTGATGGTGATTATTATTAAATATTTTAATTTTGAAGAGACAAATTTTTCCTGGCCGGGATTCGGACCCGGGTCGTCTGAATCTCTATTGCAGTGCTCTGACCACTGAGCTACCAGGGGTCGTATTGAAGTCAGACAAATCCATTCTCTTCACCGATCCTATATCCCCGTGTTTTCGCAAGTTTTGCGATTTATACACTGGAAAGAATGTTCATTGAATATTACTTTAATTGGGATCTTGTTGACTTTCGTCAATTTTATATTTTTATTTATTGTTCTTGTCCAGGTGATTAGATTATTTTCAAATATTTTTATTTTGAAGAGAAAAGAATTGTCCTGGTCGGGATTCGATCCCGGGTCTTCTGCATCTCTAGTGCAGTGCTGTAACCACTGAGCTACCAGTGGTCGTAAATAAATCAGACAAATAGCGAAAAAAATGCGAGAACACGGGGATAAAATCGGTGAAGAAAATGGATTTGTCTGACTTGGATACGTCCCCTCGTAGCTCAGTTGGTTAGAGCACTGCACTAGAGGTGCAGATGACCCGGGTTCGAACCCCGGTCAGGACAAATCTTTTCTCTTCAAAATAAAAATTAAAAAAAAAAATTAATTCAAATCTTTCTTCCGAATTAATTCAATTTTTTACTATTCCGCCTCATATATCAAATAAAATATTAAACAGCGATTACTAAACACTTTTTATCTAGAAGAGAGAGGTATATATATGTCTATAAAGAAAAAATAGAATCAATACAAAACAAATAAAATAATGTTTTTTATAATAATACCAATCGTTGCTCGAATTGTATGACTGTAATTTTCATGTATTCAGTAATCTATAGAATTTTTTTTTTTTCAATGTAGCGTAAGCTAGAAAAAAAATTCAAATGTTTAGCCCATCATTACAATTCGTACTTCAACTTAGTACCTCTTTTCCACAATCATTTGATGTATAATTTTTGTTCGTAAATTTAACTCAATATTTACATCCCGTTTTTATTGTTCTGCCTTAAATATAAAATAAAATATTACAAGGTGATCACTAAATGGTTTTTTATGTTACAGAGATATGTCAAGACACAATTACAATAAATTAAAAAAATCAATAAATAGGAAATATATTTTTAAGTATACCTTCAACCCCAGTAACGATTATCTTCTTTAACTTGCTCGGCCTGAAATTCGTCGAATTAGAAGTACTTGATAATGTGATTCCGACTTCGCAGGACTAAGTTCCTCCGGGGTTCATAAAATGCCATTAAGTTCGCCCAAACTTATCCAAGTCTCATTTTATCTCATAAATTAAATTATTTTTGTATCCTTTAACTTGAGGGTCGTTTGCCGCCACAGCTAAATAAATAATGATTTAAAAGAAACTCAATAACTTAAAGAGACACAGCATTTTTTTTTTGCAATATTTTTTAAACAAATAAACATTATTGGGTTAGAAAGGTAAGTTCACAGGTGCATGGGCACTAAATTTTGTCATCCATCTTTAAATAACAATATTCACACAAGAGTAATGAACAATTGTAGTTTTTTTCAAAATGAAGTATGAAAAATATTTTTTTTAAATTAATTATATTTAGTCACTTTAGCGCTACATCTAAAAGTCATCTAAAAGTATTACTCTTAAGACTGCATAATTAATTAGGTCACCTAGTTAATTGTTCTTTCTAGTAAAGAAGCATATTTTATTTCACTTTAACATAAAATGTCAATACTTATATAAAAAAAAAAAAAAAATGCAATCATTATTTTTCTTTTCAAAATAGTTGCCATTTTACAGAAATTAATGAAATAGTGAAAATAAGCAATCGTGAAAACAAAATAAGAAATTAAAAAAATAAATGAAATATTTACATATGAATTTTTTTTCTAAATTTGGTAAAATTAACATTAAATGATAGAAACAGAATTTGAATTGAATGAAATACATTTCTGATTTATGTTCGGCTGTGACCTTTAAGCCCAAAATAGACGTTAATTCGTGCTAGCCGTCCCAGTACAAATCGTTTTTTGTACAAAAAGTTTAATTATTTACATATAGTAATATTTTATTTATTTATATTTAGCTTTGTTAAAAAAAATTAATGATTTATAAGAATAATGTGGTGTCCGGTGAATCCTCATATATTTTAAATATCCTCGGTGGTATAGATCCATTTTCCAGCTTTCAGGGATGATGGATTTTGATGGAGTAGTTATCAAAAGGCAGAGAATTTCACACATAAGAGACAAACTTTTTTTTTAGATTTTCAAAACCTTACTAGGATTAAAAAATGACAAAAAAAAATAGGAGCTTTCGAATTGTAATAAGCAGTTGAAGTGTTTGGCCACAATTAAATTTATTTATATGATTCCAAAAATCTAAATAAACTAAAATGCTCTTCTGCCGTCTAAAAAGTTTTTTCAAGACGATTTGGCCGAATTTCTTTTAATGATATTTATTACAAAATTCAAAGGTCGCCCCAAGATTATCCTCAGATTGACTTGAAAAAAAGAATTAATGATAAAAACCATTTTTATTTTTTTAATAATAAATTATAGCGTATTAATTTCACCGTTTTTATTTTAATTATTAAGATTTTTGTCTCCAATTTAATTATACTATTATAAAAACATCGTTATTATATGTGAAGTAAATTTATATATTTGAATCTATAAATTATATAGAGATTATATAAAAGTCTTGCCAGCAACGGGATTTGAACCCAGGATATTTGGCACGGCGACTCAGTGCTCTACCACTGAACCACTCCGCTCCTATAACCTTACAACTCGTTAAACTCAAAACAAGTGAGAATAAATAATTTGAAAAATAACAAATCAATGTAATACGGGATAAGTCACCGTATTTCAAAATAAATATATTCTAAGAACATTTTTTTTTCTCTAAGGGTTTCCTCAGATTGAGGTTTCGTAAACCAAAAATTTCCTTTAATTCATGTTTCCACTTTTTTCTGTCTTGTATATCTTCCTACTTCAGACCATGGCGGTGCATACTACCCTCAATGCCTTCTAACCATCTTTTCCGAGGTCTTCCTCGCCGTTTCCTCCCTTCGGCACTCCAATTGAGAATTAAGTTGGGCAAATTCCTTCCTCCATTCTTCTAAGAAGAATGGATATGGCATCTTTATTTATTTCTTTTTTGTAACTTCATGCTACTTTGGCTGATCGGACGATGCTAATAGTCCTAAATTTTGCCTATCCAGGTTTAATTAGGGTAGGTATCTATGACGAATAACTGACATACGTGTAAGATAGGAATCTGCATTTTACGTCCCTTTCGAAGAACGGCATAATCAAGGATTTTACTCCCATTTTCTGTTTCATTCCATATTTACATGAATATTGTTCGTTTTTTACATTTCCATTTACATCCTTATATTTTTTTAATTTGTGACTTACTTATTAAATATAAATTTTTTATTTATTGATATTTACAACTGTATTACAATAATACATCAAGTAAATAAGCTAAGCGATACATAATGACATGTGAAAATGACAAGTAGAGAAACTACCCACTGGTTGTACTAAAATCACAAGTTCAACTAAGAAGGTCACAGGGCCATCTTCTTTTCAGGCGCCTCGGAGGATTATAGGTAATTGAAGAGGAAGCTAGGTTTGAAACTATAGGGTTTGAGTGGAAATGAGGTTTGTTATGAAAGGATAGATAGCGGGTTCGGGCCAAATCAGCAGCAAAGGGACATTAAGGTCATTATGGATGACTTTTTTCTTAACAAAATAAGGAGCATTGAGGATTTTACGATTTTGGATTGTAGGGATTGGATATGAGAGGAATTCGATGGCTTAGTGGAGCCCCAAAAATATAAATCTAGTCAAGTCTTGCTATGAAGAACATTGTTTATAATACTTTATAAATATACAAGGTATACCTTTGACAATATTTCGGTTATTATTTTGCTATAATTAATAGTTTCTGTGCCGATCTTTTTAATGTTGACATAATCAGTGTAACAGAGAGTACGCAATAGAAAGGACAAAAAGATTTAGGTATTTGTGTTAATGAGTGTAATATTGTGTATTAGCTGTGAATACCAATTCAAAGAATATTAATCTTCCAAAAAAAGCAAAAACAATAGAGAACAGGAGAAGTTCTACCTTTAGCATCTAAAGAATTCGCAATTATTTACTGCATATCATATATTGCAAATTATTTAATACATTGGGAATATAGAATGGACAAATTCAATAAAATATATTGAATGGGCTACGATCAATTGATTTGCTTGAAGAGATTGGCAATATAAACTGTCAAGTTTCTCGATAACAAACAGACTAACAACAATATTAACACGAATTATTGCTGAATAAAATGAATTTGCAATATTAGTTATGGCATACGAAATGCGTTCATGTTCAGAGTTTTGTGAAAAGGCTATATAACCACACTCATCTTTTTCTTCCACTGCTGGTGCCCCCGCTGAAGCCTGGGGGCGCATTTAGCCAGGCTGCCCAATCTTCCATTTTTTATATATTAAGATTAGCTAGACCAATCTATTCTCTTCACTGATCTTCACTAACTCTCTTCAAAATAAAAAAAATAAATTTAAATAATCAAAAAGAAACATAAATTAAAAAAAAATATATGTATAGATATATATATATAGAATAGAATAGAAAATAAAACAAACTTTATTCTGGGACCAAGTCCCTTTAGAATAACAATAAAGAACAAGTAAAATAAACATAATATTCATCTAGCCAGGAGGCTACATAATGATACAAATCAAGAAGTAATCATGAGTGACAAAACATAATAGAAATAGAAAAATTAAATAAATAAATAATTAAAAAGTACGAGACTTTACAGGATTTCGACTAATTGTCGAAAAAAAATAAATATATATATATATATATATATATATATATATATATAAAGGTTAGATATTAACAAAATAATAATAAATAACATTAATATAATAGTTAATAACGGAATTGCTAAATAAAGCATATGAATGGCATAGCATGCGATAAAGTATTTACAAAGTCTGTATCTTCTTTGTTGTTGGAAAAATAAACAAAACACGTAATATATATATATACATACATTTATATAACCAGAGAACAAATCTTTATTGAAGTGTAATAAAACACCTTCCGAAGCTTCTACTGCCTTTATTTAAAATTTTGATGTTTCTGATGACCTGACTGTTTTCAAAAACATTTATCTATAACATGCCACGGTCCATTTTTAGGGCAAAAATTCTTATTAATATTCGCCTTACAAGTTTTAACGTTTTTTAATTCGTTATTATTTATACTACAAACTGTATTATTATACCAATAATAATTACATAAAATATTTTAATTAGCCTGGATCTTAATAACCAGGAGATGAAGTCTGTTCGTTGAACCTGAAAAGGTTCAGGTTAAAGCAATAAAAGGTTAACAGTCATATCCAATCGATTGGTCGAATTTACCCGAAAATTACTACAAAGTTAAAAAATTCTGTCACCTAATGTTATTTTTATTATTAATAACTCCTGAAAAGATCTTGATCATACCAACAATTTTTTTTTTTAAATCACAACATCTTCAGGCGCAACATTTATACTACTCCCCTTGACAAACTAGCGATGAATACACTGAAAATACTATAACCAAACATTTCCCAACAATTTTTGGTTCAGTAACCAAATCCGTACATATAGATTTTTCAACATAACCACTCTATTATTCCGTCAGATAAGAACTTTTTTACTGAACTAATCCGGTAGCAATATTTTTTAACATATATATTAAATCTAACAAGAAACTGCTCGACGTTTTCGCCTACTTCAACACTTACTGGACAAACGCTCTAAGCTCCCAATTAATTACAAAAGACTCATTTACATGACGATTATCAGACCTATTTGGACATACGGAGTTGAGCTTTGGGGCTCTACTAAACCATCCAATTCATCTCGTATCCAATCCTTACAATCCAAAATCCTTCGTAAAATCCTCAATGCTCCTTATTATGTCACAAACAAACTCATCCATCATGATCTTAATATCCCATATGTTACTGATTTGGCCCAAACTAGATACCTATCCTTCCATGACAAGCTCCATACACACTTGAATCTGCTAGTCTCTCAACTTGCTTCCCATACTATTCCTGATAACCCTCCGAGGCGTCTGAAAAGAAGATGGCCTCGAGACCATCTACTATAGAACTTTATTGGAGTGCTACCGATGGGTAGTTTCTCCACAAGTGTTTTTCATGTCATAATGTACATATCAGCAGATTTACTTGTTATAATAATATTATAGTTGTAAATATCAATAAATTAAATTAAAAAAAAAATAACTTAAAATGAGGTTGAATTTTCAGTTATCCTAATAAAAACGCCAATTCGGGAAAGGAAAATTATTAATTAAAATAATTATTGTCAGACATAATAATAAAAACCATATTAATAATAATTTATGCAAGAATATAATAAATTTCTTGCCTAATATTTGTGGATATCCGGTCTCCCCTTCTAACAAGCTTACCCAAATCCATTTAATCGATAGTGCTATTTTTAAAATAGTCCGAGTAGGAAATGAATTATGTATATGAATATCATAAAAAACAACTGAACTCATTCGTATATACATACCTATAATTGGATTGATAAAATATTTTAGAATGCTGATAATAATATCATTTTGTAGCAATTATCAATAATAACATCAAAGGGATGGGAATTACTTAGCTTCAGTATTTTAATAGTTATCTTTCGTCATTTATTATTTTTAATTTTTTATAAATATTATTGGGACAGTGATATTAGTAAGTCTGTAAGGATACATTATACTAATCGATTGGTTACGGTTTCGATACACTTGTGATCGATAATTAATTTAGCCGTGAAAGGAGTGGGTTAGCTCAATCTGTAGGCATATAAATTATTTAATCTGTTAACAGTTCCAGATGGACCCTTGAGATCTACAGACCCTCCTGGGACTCACCCAGCCTCAATAAAATGGATACTCATAATTGGGGTAAAACCTGGCGATTTCAGATTTCAGGGATTTTTCGCCTGCATGCACAACCGTTGTCTTAGAAACCGTACAGTATATAATACGTTTGGACCCAAGACCTTCATAGATTGTAGTGGTACAGGCAAAAATTAATACTGTTACCTAAGGGACCTTCCATACTCCCCAATCGGACGTGTGTTGGGAACTGTTCTATACTTCTATGAAAAACCGTCCCAAGGATATGCATTCTAAAATGTATGTCTAACTACATTACTAAATATATAAGAGTTATTAGTAGGTGTCTGTGAACCTGTAAATCGACCCTGTGAGATTTAGAGACAATCGTACGGCACACCTAGCTTGTATAACGTACACTTAATTATGGAGAAAAAACCTGACAGTTGAGCCTCTTATATAAAAAATTTCCCTGAACAACCGTTTACCAAGGAACGGTACAGTCTCCATTACATACTGAACCCAAGATCCTTCAAGAGTTGAAGTGGTATACATTTTTTTCCTTTTTTTATTGCTATATGCATTTTTATATTACCTCGGGTTCCTTCTATACTTCCCAATCGGGTGTGGGATAGTTTTTCTGAAATAATAGTTGAAAGAATATGCAGTCTAAAACGTTCCATGGGTTGCAATGGTATACGGGTTAATACACCTGATTCGAACCTTTCAGATCTGGAGTACCTCGTATGACTCCTATATAATGTGGGTATACTTAAATAGGGGGAAAACTTGGCGGTTGAGCGTGATCTTGGCCAAATCACCTCCAAACAAAACCGTTGATAGAGAAACAGTACAGTCCTTACCGATAAAAATAAATGAAAGGAAGACCCTATATGGGTTGTTGTAGTATAGGTTTTTATTATTATTATTATAGAATATAATAAATTTAACAAATGGCTCGAAAGATAACTGTAATGTACTATTATAATAAATAAAAATGATTAAAACCCGGGCCAGATTGATTCATTAACGAAATAAATAATATGTCAATTAAACGCTGACAACAAGTAAAATGTTAAGTCCCCAGGAACATTATGTCTCCCTTGGCAAACTTAATGGAAAGAAAGTCCCAGCGATGTCATTTCATCACTTATATTACGTAGTTAATTAATTTCTATGATGACACCTTCTGGAATGCCGTGTGTATCTCTGTGTGACATAGAAAGTGACAGCGATAGCAACATAAATAATCTGTCATATCACAGGTGCTACCCAACTATAACATTGGATTAAAAATATTCTAATAATATATAAAATACTCTATTGAAATAGTCAATAATATTTTAAATACTAATTTAATGAAAAAAAAACTGTCAGTAGATGGTAGAGACAGTATTATCTGTGAAATTCCCTGCCTTTCGATAACTCTTCCATCAAAATCCATCATCCCTGAAAGCTGGAAAATGGATCTATATCTCCGAAGATATTTAAATATGTGAGGATACACCGGATAAGACGTTATTCTTATAAACCATTAATTTTTTTATTTATTTATAAAACTAACCTATAATAAAAAAAAACACTTCATTATTTCATTTAATGCAAAATACTCAATATCTCAAAGTAATACTAAATTCACCCATACTTTAATGGGCCCTGTAGGGGGGGGCACAAAATAAATACTAAACTGGACTTCAATTCTCTAAATAATATGGGGTAGGGGTACCTTTACTAAAACGTTAAACATCTAAAAAAAATCTGTACCACTACTACCCGTGAACGGGTCAGGGGTTCAGTACTTAGTAGAGACTGTACTGTTTCATGGACAACGGATTTGGATGGAGGTGATTTGTCCTAGGTCACCCTCAACCGCCAGATTTCCCCCCCTTATTTTGGGTACCCACTTTTAGAGGCTGGGTGGCCCCAGGTGGGTCCTAGACCTCATATGATCCATCTCCGGCTGCTAACAGACAAAGTTTTGCCTGCAGCGGGATTTGAACCAGGATTTCCGGCATGCAACTCAGAGCTCAACCACTGAGCCACTCCGCTCCCTAATACTAATTTAATAATACATTTAAATTTGTTTAAATATAGTATTGATGCTTTTGGCCGTCTGGATGGTACTATAGCGATGCTATTAAGACAATTAAAGCCTTATCTTTGTCAAAACAGCCGTTAAAAAGTTTCATCTAATCATAGTTAAAGCTAAATCATTTTGGTTTATCAGTAAACTTATAAATGCCAAACTAACAATTATTTTTTATTGTAGAAAAAAACAAAACTAAAGCTTTGGAATTTTTTTTTCAAGGAGTTTCCACTAATAGTGGGTTTCCTTAACCTATTGATGCAATGGCTTCCTTCCATAATGTCCTATCCAAGGTCCATTCTTCCCGTAGACCATGATCCATCATGAATTCCTCCACTTCGTTTTCCAAGGTCCTCCTTTCCTTCTCAATCCCCCAACTTTCCATTGGTGAACCACTTTGGGTAGTCTTCCTTCAGGCATTCTTATAAAATCCCCAAACCATTTCAGGTGTTTTTTCACTATATCTTGCAGAATGGTTTTTTCAGCCTCCATCTTTTCTCTGATGGTCGCATTCCTTATTTTGTCCATTCTGGATATTTCCGCCGCTCAGTAGTCCATTTCTGTCGTTAGGAGTTGGGCAAGTTTCTGATCCGTAAGTTTCTGATACTTAGTAATATATTTTTTTGTTTTGGGGCATTTATTTTTACAGAAAAAATATTAGACAGGTTTTTAAAAATTAGTGGTATCAATTTTTTTTTATATCACTAAACTTTAAACTGGCCGTATTTACTTATTTGTTTGAAAAGGGAGAATTTCTGTTTCTATTTGTGTTTTCTGCGTGTTATAAATTTTAGGTTTTGTGTGAAACAGTTTTTTAAATAAATTTAAGCAAACATATTGATTTGTTATATAATAGAATTTAGATAAAAATGAGCAGTTTATTGCACAAAGCGATCACTTCCATACTACAACAAAAATTTGATTAATGCAACAAAATTACATTATTTCTTTAAACTAGGGAGATCGCTAAAAATGTGTAGAGACCTGTGTTGCTATGCTGAAGGTGCCGCGATAAAACCCAGCTGTTGCAGAGAATATTAATATGTTAGCAGCCACGAATGGAGCCTATAGGATCAAAAGATCCACCTTGGGGTTCCCTAGTATCTATATAGTGGGTGCTCTTAATCGGGGAAAAAATCTGGCTGTTGAGAGTGATCTCGGACAAACCACTTCCCTCCACAACCGAGGTCAAGGAAATTGTACAGTCTCTACCATGTACTGAACCTACGACCCTTCATGGGCTGTAGTGGAACAGGTTTTTAAATGACGATAAAAAGAAAATCTGACTTTTTTCTTTCTTTAATACTCCTAAAATAGTCTTTAGGTTTTTCTAAATTTAATTTCCTTTGATAATTTTTTTTTTCTTATTTTACTTCCAAAACAAAAGATTAATTTTAAGAACTTTATATTCAACAGTAATCAATTGTTGTTTATTAAATAATGCAAACAGTTGTGGATGTTATTTATAACAATTTTTTTCTCGACACATAAAGCCGGTTCACGGGAGCTAAAAATAAATGTGTGTGGGTAATTGGTATTGATGCGGGATTGTCAATACGTGACAACACCTGAGAATCAAGAAATAACTTGATCATTGCTTAGCAAAACACAATAGTAATACAATTTTTTTTTATTTAAAAAAAAATAAAGGAGTTACTTGTTTCAGTACAAATTTGTTCGATACCCGACTTTACAACTACAATACGTGAAAGGTTCTGGTTCAGTGAACGGTTAAGACTGTACAGTTTCTAAAAAAACGGTTGAGCACGGAGATGATTTGTTCGAAATCTCGCTCGAACTAAAATAATTATTTCCATAATTAAGTTAAAAGGTTTTCAATAATTAAAAATTAATCAGGAAAAATTTGAAAACAGTTTGAAAACAATATCCATTTCTGACAATTTAGCATAATTTCTTATTTATTATGGAATAATAATTATTTTTGTCATTTTTCTGTTTCAGAAATTAATTCAGGTAGATTAGAAATCCAATGGAGAAGAAACAATAGTCTTTATCAGCTGTCAATCGAAACAAAAGTAAGCCGAACAACAGCGGTCAGAGATTTTTTTCTTTTAATATTTCTAATAATTTCAAAAATGATTACAATAATCATAATTTGTTGCAGATTAATACAAAGACCATTGATTCAAGATATAAGTTGTTTAAAGATATAAAAATTAAACACAAAACTATTAATTCAAAAATTTAACAATGTTTTTTTTATTTATTGTTAATTTTTCATGCAATAATAACGCTACATTTTATGTTATAGAATTATCATTTAATTTTTGGCAAATTCCAAATAATTCTGATGGATCTTTTTTGTGAATTAATTTTTTTTTTCTGTAAGGTTTTCTCATAGAATCATCAGAAATCATTTGGTATTATTATTTGATAATAATAAATGCAAGAACGTTTGATAATGTTTCGATTTTATAAAATGGAAAAGAAATGTTTTGTGATTGCAAAAATCAAATAGATAAAACAGATTGAATTAATTCAAAGCAACCAAAGAAGCAGATTACATTATGAAATAACTCTGAAATATTTATAATAACGAACTACGTGAAAGGAGACTTCATGAACCGTCTCGAGGCGGAAAAAAAGGCAAATAATGGCTGTCTATAGGTCTCACTTTATTCCGATCTTGACATACTCCTCAGAGTCATGGACTCTAACAATAAAGTACAAATCAAGACTCCAGGCTGCCGAAATGAGCTGTCTTAGGAAGACCAGAAAAGACTGAGTGCGTAATAAAACAATAAGGACACATCTCGAGACAGTTCAAGTCACTGAACTCATAGAGCCGAACTGGCTAAGATGATTTGGAAATCTGTTACGTATGTAGCCAAGCCTCAAAGCAAAATGTGCATACAATGCAAGAATAGAGGGCAAGAGAGAGGGAGGAAGACCAAGACTAAAGCGGGAAAACGGGGTGAAGGAGGCTTTCAGGAAAAGAGGAATGAATTGGAATGGAAGAAATTTGCTGGTACAGGACAGGGACAGCTGGTTCAAACTCTAGAAAGGGTATCCTCACACTCTTTTGATGGAAGGAAAGATTACGATGATGATATTTATAAGAATCAGGTATGGTGCCAATTCTGAATCACTATTCCATCAGATGTACCCTTATACAGGTATATAATGCAAAGAGGGATTGAACGCAATGGAAACTCAGGCCATTGTAATACGTTCCATCCACATCTTCCCAACTTTAATCCTAAACGATCACCCCATCACTTTCAGCTCATCAATCAAAAACATGGGCATTACTATTGTCCAAAACCTTTTTTAACCCCACATTGCCCAAATATCCCGACGGTCAATAAGTTCCCTGAATTTATTCCATCGTTCTCAGCATCTCCTTACGCAACCTACCCGTAAGCTCATGTCATCTCTCATCTTCCTCCACTTTGATCACTGAAGTGTTGTGTGTTAAGTGCGCATGAGGACAGATTAAAGCGAACAATGAGTTGCTCTTCCCTCCCTTCCGAAGACAATATTTCCTCCGTGCATTACACAAATCAATTAACTCTCAACACCCTTCATATATCTACAGTCTCCTCCAATTCAAATCCTCAACCCAGCACCATGAAGCATGATCTTGCCTTTCCGGTCTTCAGACTCGTTCCCCCAGAAACAAGGAGCATTCGAGCGTTACTTTCTCACCCATTCAACCACACTGTGGAACTCAATCCCTCCTATCATCCGTCATGTTTCTTCACTATATCCATTTAAAGCCTTGCTTTTCGAACATCTCTTGGCTCCCCAGACAGATGCTCTCTAAGCAGGTTAGTCATTTGCTAAAATGAATCAGTATTGAATAATTGATTTTGTTGTTAAGTCATTTTTTCTTATTTATTATTTTCAGTTGCTTTATATCTTGACATGATTACTTGTTTGAGACTATATAAATACTTTATGATTTGTATAATGCAACCTTCTGACCAGAGATATATGTTATGTTTCTTATCTATTCGTGTTAGTTTTTCAAAAGGGACTCAGAATAAAATTACTTTTTTATCCTATTTTATTCTATAAGATACTTGTTTGTAATTATATAGTTACAATTGTAATTATACTTGTTTGTAACCTACTAATACATTATTACCTTGAAACATAGTTCTAAACATAGTAAATATGTTTTTGTTTTTTAGGTTACTCAGAACGTGATTAAGGATCGGTTAACAGAAACAATGGAATGATGAAGATGCCTGGAAAAGGGAACAAGACACACAGAAAACAGACAAACAGCACATTCGTGATCTACCCTGTAGATCCGGGCTTTTGTAGATATTGTAACATATCAGAAGCTCGTCTCTACAGGTATCTTACGGATGGAAGACATACGCAACAACCCAGTTTTCTGTGTGTTCGTCCCATCACTAAGGAAGAATTGTTAAAAATAAATATTTATTTATATTATTTAATATTATATATTAACGTGTATTATATTTATATTCGTATTAATTTTGGAGTATTTAAAATTATTGTTTTGTAATATGATAGGATTGCCGATAGAGTTGTTAATAATGTTAACTAAAAATAAAATAACAACACAACATCCGCTTACATATGATTTTTTTATTAAATAATAAATTTTAAAAAATGACTAATAATTTATTTTTGAAGAATAATGGTTGAGGCGTTGGCATGGAAAATGTAGTAGTAATTAATCATACCAATATTATAGAAAGAGAATTAAGTCAAAACTGGGAATGGTTTAATTTCTATGAACAGTGGTTACTTTTTTCAACAGAAACTTTACGTTATTTTTAATTGCCAAAACAGGATTTTTTACCTTTCTGCAAAATTAACTCATATAAAAAAAATACCTATATCAACGTCATAATTGCCAACGCCTTAATTGGATGACTAATATGAGTTTAAATCAAACTTCATTTAAATTTAAAAAATTGCTCAGCACTGGAACATGACCATTTTAAGTTGTTCTTGGTATATTCAAGCTTTGTTTTCGTCTAATTTATTTATAAAAAAACTTAATTGTAATGGACTCTATATCAACTCCCCTCCCAAAAAAATAATATTGAAATCATTCTATTGGCAATCCTTCAAAAAACTCTGTATTGAATAAAGCAACAAAGATGTACAAATATCTCTTTATTTTTCCTCGTTACTTATCCTTGTATAATTCAATAAATATAAAATAGTTTAAATAAAATAAATAAATACAAAATAGCATCAAATCTTCTCAGAATTATGATTTTGGAACTATGGTGGATTTTATTTATTTACTATTTTTAGGGATAGCTCTTGTTAACTTTTTAAGAATTCGTACATAACAACTTAGACCTTAACCCATCTTAATATTCGTGGCACTATCACTTCAATTATTTTATCCGGGTGTGTGATCTGCAATTCCACGTTGTGTAATCAAAATTCTTCAGGAATCTCATCCTTTTTTCGAATTATTCTACGCTATATCGTATTTTTGAATACCTTCATATGTTGTTCATCCTTCAGCGTTAATGCTCAAGCTTCATATCCGTAAAGAACAGTTGTAAGGATAATATAATTGTTAATAAATTCTGATTTTTAGATTCCGGGACAAAAGATCCGAGTTTGGTAATGTCGAGACCGAATAACGAGAGTTTCCTGCCGCCATTTCCTCTAGAATTTCGTTTTGCTATTCATCATAAATCTTTAGTGCTATCACCAAAATTACAACCGTTTCTGCTACCGGTTACTTTACTATATATTAGTTTACTTCGAGCCTTACTTCAAAAAATAGTAGTATCCCAATGAAATTTAAACTCATAAAATTATGTCAAAAGGGTGAATTGGTCATCTTATACTCTCTAATTGGAGATCCAGTTTTTTCTACAGTTAGAGAAATCTCTTGATTTAGTTTATCCCATAATTTTTTGCTAGTACAAGTACAACAACTTAGATCTTATTTGCAAAAGATTCTGTTAACAACTGTCACCAGTTCTCAATAGTTTTAATAATTGCAACTTCACGGTCCTATATTCACCCGAAGTGCAGGTAAAGAGGCATTTAAATAACCATGATATAAGACAGCTTAGCACAGGTAACAGAAAATTCAGGCAATATCATTATGTTGTCAAACTAGACTTGGGATATACCTCGAAGCGCCAACTGATTTCGACACTTATTCGAGACGGTGGCGACTGACCAAGAGTGTTAAGCGTCACCTAAAAAACCTCGAGACTGGTATAGTACAGAATCGAATCCGGCCAAAAAAATAAATTTAGAGATTATTAATTTAATTAAAATAAGGCAGTAATCAGTAAAAATAAGTCTGTTCACTATGATATAAAAAGGAATGAACCTTGCAACCCATAAATAAATAAGGTATTTATAATTGATATTATAATAAACTTAAAATTTTATTTTATTTAATTTAAAAAAATATATATTTTATTAAATTGTACAACTGTAATACATATATACATCTAGTACAAGGGCTATATGACTAACTAGATACATGAAAGGGCGTGTAGAGGCACTACCCACTGGCAGCACTCTAATAACATTTCTATAATATAAGGTCCCGAGGCCATCTTCTCTTCAGATGCCTAGGATGATTGTTCGGGATGGAATTGGGTGCAATGATGGAAACTTGTGGGTTTGGATGGGGCTGGAGTTTATTATGGAATGATAGGTATCTGGAATGGGCTAAATCAGTAACATATGGAACGTTAAGGTCTTTATGGATGATTTTATTTGTGACAAAATAAGGAGCGTTTAGGATTTTGGATTGCAAAGATTGAATACGAGAGGAATTTGATGGTTTGGTAGAGCCCCATAGTTCAATTTCGTAAGTTCTTATAACAGTCACATAAATAAGTTTTTTGTAATTGATCTGAAGCTTTGAGCGATTGTCTAGTATGTGCTGAAGTAGTCGGAAGCGTCTAGCTATTCCTTGTCTTTTCAGTCTTGTTTGAGGGCAACTTAAAAAAAAAATGAAAGTAATAAAAGAAGCTTAAGGCACAACTTTTTTTTGTGATCATTTATGATGTTATGATTTTTCACAAATATTGGCAGGGAGTGACAGGGATAAATCTCCCCCATCTCTGTTAATAAATAATTTCCATAATTATTTTCCATTTCTCATCACAACTTCTCCACTCGCCATGTTCGCACATTTGGCAAAAGATCATGCAGAAAATGCTTTCCTCCCATGAGCTTACATTATGACACCAAAGATATCCCTTAGTTCTCAGAACCATGTATAACAGTAGGTCTCATGACTTTCTCAAACACCACAATCTTTATTTTGTGAGATGGGACACTGCAGTTCATAATAAAAAATAACCAAATCCTTAGAGCTTTTCGTCACTTTCATTATAAAGATCAGATCAGATATTTCCTATTTTGATATATTCATTGCTTCTTTTAGTCGCTAGTTTGAATCCTTGATAGTCCCGACCAACTCAGTTTCTTTTTTTTCCACCATCAATTTGTCTTCGTAAATTATATTCTGTATCATGCTCTAACAAATAATTTAAGATAACAGGTGATGTTGTTTTTCAAAGCACTGATATTGCGCTAAAACATACCCTGAAATTTTGGGGCACAATCAAAGAAGTATTTGTGTTTTTTTCCCAATGACTGAAAGCCTCAATGAAATAATTACTCCAACAGTCAACTATACTATCACCTTTAAAAATAAGTTTAATTTCAAAACACTTACTATGGAAATAGCATGATGAAGACATTATCACTAAAATATACATTTCAAAAAAAAATATTTAAAATACAAAATGGATAATGAAAAATAATAAATAGTTAATGCCTTTTGGAAGCAAATAAATAAGGTCATTGGCTAGAAGTTAAAAGAAATGATATGATAAATAGGACCATAAAAAAAAGGTGTAGAACTAAATGATAATGATTATGATTAAACACCATAATAATAATATTATATATATATAATTTGTTTTCTATTACTTTCATTTTGTATTTTAAAACATAACATTAAAGAATAGCTAAATGCATGGTTCTTGAAAATGAATTTAATTAAATGACAATATAATAATATATGGGAATGGGTTAGCTCAGTATGAAGAGGACTTAGTTGCAATGCTGAAGGTTCTGGGTTCAAATCCAGCTGTGGCAGATAAATTATTTAATGTTTTGACCGCCACGGATTAATCCTGTGGCATCTGCAGACACTCCTTGGGCTCATCCAGACTCTAAAACATGGGTACTCTTAATTTGGGAAAACCTGAGGATTAAGCATGGTCTAGGACTGATTGC
This sequence comes from Troilus luridus, assembly GCA_964056705.1. Taxonomy (NCBI): domain Eukaryota; kingdom Metazoa; phylum Arthropoda; class Insecta; order Hemiptera; family Pentatomidae; genus Troilus; species Troilus luridus. Next base: position 100,365,340 of record OZ057416.1, on the reverse strand, counting down.
CTCCCTACACAACCATTTTCTCAGAAACAATAAAGTCTCTACCATGCACTGAATCCAAAATCCTTCATGAATTATAGTAGGAGGCTTTTTTTTTTAATTAAAATTTATAATACTTTAAAATAATAAAACAAAGACGATCATAGCGAAAGAATATTTGATATCTTTATTGTTGGTTGATATAAGAGATAATTTTAATTTTTTATTTATATTTATATAGATTAGAACTATTACAAACATATTGATAGATTAATAACTATAGATGTAAGTAATTCTGTTTTTTGAGTGATAATAATAAAAAGCTAATTTACAATAAAGCCTTAAGATGAGATTTGTGGCTCCCAAACATTGTAAGGTAGCAAAGAATAAATAATTTAACGAAGGAAGCCTTAATTGCTTTAAAAATAAATTACTTTATGCCTCATAAGAAAATTGAAAAAAACATATAAATAGATAAACATCACTTAAGCCCCACGGGAAGGACAGGCTTTTAGTTAAAACAAATAAAAGAAGGAAGTTGCAGATAAAATGGAGAGTAAAATCAATATTAAAGAAAGAGTTGGGCTAAGTCACATTGGTATTCAGGAAAGGGATCCCACCCTCAGTTGCCCCGCACCCACGGTCGCTCTTAAGAATTTGAATCAGTTGCTCGTTTCATCCCACTGTTTTATAAAGAAAAAAATTCTTTATCTGCATTACAAAGAAAACTTTCCTATATTTTTAAAATATTCTATTATCATACTACACTGTATTTATTCTGGAACTATTTTCCTTAAGAATAAAAAAGTTGCAAAAGAAAAAAGTATATATATTCGCAAATAATACAAACAATAAATAAAAAAAAGGGGGGGGGGAATAATTCTTGTAAGAAATATAATAAAGCTACTAATAAAAAGAATATACAGAAAATAATTATATTAAACAAAAACTTAAGTCTTCATAATAAATATTTACATATTTTTCTAAGTGAAATAAAATAAATTAACCTGTAATGCAAAAAAATTAAATTTTATAACATGTAAACTTCATGAGAAATGAAATAATAATAATAGCAATAATACTGACAGAACAGTTGAAACAAATTTAGTCCATTATGGGTCAGTCAATAAAAAATAGAATAAGGGAAAAATTGAAAACCCTTTACATAAACATAATTAAGGGTATGTAAAACCTAAACACAGATATTAATAAATAAATATGTATCAACTATTTACAACCATACAATAATAACATTAAAATTTAAATTGTTAAAATTCATACAGTATATATAACAACTGACGCATTAATAATCAAATAAAAAATGCATATTCAGGCTAGAAAAAGTAAGTTATACGGCATTACAATATTTAAAAAATTCATAAATTTGTTTTTGTTTAATAGTAATTACAAATTTTATTTTATAATGAACCAATGTTAAATAACATTTTGATAACACAATAATGCAGCTCCCTTTCAGGCTGAAACCCTTGTCTCAGCAACAACCAAATTTAAAAGTTCTTTTTTTTCTTTATCAACAAACGAAAAAAAAAAGCTATAAAAGCAGTAACTTTCAAACTAAGATAACAAAATGAAAATGTATGAAGATAACTAAAAGCAATTTACTTTAAGATGATGAAATTTTATGGACTTTGTAAAAGTAAATACAAATTTAATATTTACGAATTAAAATAGATATTGTGTAGATAGGGTATGAATAAGATTTATAAATGAATAACCTACAGATTATATCATATTTTAAGCAGATAGTATATTTTGTAAATTTATATTTATTCTCTCATTTTGAAAGAATATAAAAGTGTGAGAAATGGGCCATAATGCAAACCAAAATGAAGTAAAATTCATTAGTGTATAGAGAAGAAAAATGAATTTACAATAACTATTATAATTGTGAAAAACATTAAGTTTCATAATTTAACTAACATTCATTTCTTTTAAATATATAAGACGCTTTTATAAGCAGAATTTCATTTATCAGAATTTCTTTTAGGGAAAAAATGATGAAGTATTATAGTTCAGGATCCATGTTCCATTTTTGCACTTGATTACTATCAAGCTGAATCTTCGTGAATAGCTTTGTTTCGATGAAACACCCAACAATTTCCTGTGCGAAAATTCTCGATTGTGGTAGCTTACAGAGGTAGCAAGGATAAAATATGTCGATTTGATGATTCTTAAAAAATTATTACTAACTGGGTTTTTTTGTTAAATCTCAAGATAATTATCTAAATTATTTGAAAAAATATTTGTCCTACAAAAAATATGGTTTGATCAAAGAGTCCCCTCCTTTCAATATAAATGAAAAAAAAAAAATCAGCTGGTTAGTAATAATTTTTGATGACCTCGTTACCGATACATGGTGGAAGTAGGGGACTCATTGACCAAACCAAACATTTTGTAGGACAAATATGTTTTCAAATAATTTAGATAATTATCTTGAGATTTAACATAAAAAAACCGAATTAGTAATAAATTTTTGAGAATCATCAAATCGACATATTTTATCCTTGCTACCTCTGTAAGCTACCACAATCGAGAATTTTCATACAGGAAATTTTTGGGCGTCTCATCGAAACGATGCTGTTCATGAAGATTCAGCTTGATAGTAATCAAGTGCAAAAATGGACCATGGATCCTGGACTATTATATTATATGATTAAATAAAATATTTTAACTAGATATAAAATGTTTTTATGCACTATATATCGATTACAATCAAGAAAAATCACAGAAAATATCTCAAACCTGGAAGCAGAGAAAACAAATTGACGATTGAAATTTTATGGACATGTTATTAGATTTGCCACAAGATTCTTCAATAGTATGCTCGGTTTCTTATAAAACCAAGAGATGTTATAAACAGAAATTTTTGGAAACTTCTACCTTGTTACCTAGTAGTGGATACTTACTTAAGTTGGAGAAGCATTGAAGAAACCAGGAGGAAAATGGACTGAGGAGAGAAAAAAAAAAGGTTTTAGAGCTATTCCGAATTTTTGCAGGGTCAAGTACATGCTCAAGATCCCTATTCAAATAATACCTTGATAGAAAAAATTTAGGAATAAAACTGTAGCATCGTCTGATAAGTCATAAATAGCATAAGGTGACATTAAATAAATAACAACACTGTATTATAAATTTATTAGAAACTATAACCAATAATGCATTTATAATGTTTAACTTAGTTAAACATAAAAATGAGAAATCTATATCAAAATTTTCAGTATGACTTGCAGTTGCATTATTATAAAAATAATTTTTTTCTTCAATTTATTATCATTTTTGAGATCAAGCCCTTCCTTATAGATAAACTTAACATTAATATAAAGTTTAACCAATAGTTGTACCACTTTTTGGAAAACTGGCCAGAAAAACATCAAAGTTCCAAAGGCACAGTAGCAGCAGCAGGTGACCTACGCCAAGAAAAATCCAAAATTATCCAGCACCCAAGAATTAAATAATTCCTGCATTAGTTAGAGCACAACTAATGTTTTAAAAAAACACATCAGCATTAAAAATCATCAGTGATTCTGCAATATAAAGAGGGGGGGGGGAGAAATACAGAAATTTCATCATATTTTTTTTCATTCACCAATACTTTTACCTCAAAGTAATAATGTTGAGTGTAATACACTTGTCCAATTGTTTCAGCAATTGTTCAAAAGTATTTTCAATTTCACTTATAGGGAGGAGGTTATGTTCAAACCCTTTCAGTGATTATTGTTTTATCTCCACCTCCATAGTTTCAAAACTTCTTCCTTTCATGCCCCTTTTGATCCTAGAGAACAGGAAAAAGTTACAAGGGGCTAGGTCAGGTAAATAGGGGAATGGACAATCCATGAAGTGTAAGTCAAAAGACATTCAAGACATCTCAGAGAAGTTAAAAATGGTTCTTAAATGGTCTTCACGAACAAGGGCATCAACAACAATTTTTTCAACATCGTCGTCAGTTCTGGAAGTTGAGAGGAACTTCAATTGACATCTTTACATTCTTAATAACTCAAAAACACACATAATCAGTTAAAAGCATCATCATCATAAGCTGTAATTTTCAAACCTTAAGTGTCACAAGAGCTTTAGCAGCACTGTTTCCTAGTAAAAAAAAACAAAATTCCATAGCTCTTGGGAGTCAACTATCTCACGTTTACGCCAAAACAGAAATGATAGGTATACTAAAAAATATCTGACTGACTAACATATACACTTACAGTGATCAAAGTTTCCACACTCACGCAGGAAGAGTTCTCATACAAAAAACTGGGCCCACTTAGCCTCATTCTTTTTGGGACCTCCTCCCCTATATAGACCAATTAACCAAAAAGGAATAAACTAATACAACTAAAAAGGAAGTGTTCTATTATTAGATTAAACATGTTAAATTGTTTTGTTTTTTTAAATAACAGTTTTTTAAAGATTAGTTTTTATTTTGTACATTTCACTTCTACAATCTTCTTTCTAATAGTAACAAATAATATTTACAATAAACATGAAATTTAAATAAAATATATATATTTATGAATTATTTAAACACAACTCATTAAATATATTTAAATGTAACATCATTTCTATTAGGCACTGTTTGCAATTCTAATTTAATCGGACACTGTAACCAATAACTAAGAAGCTCTTCTGTGTATCCGATCAGAAAATATAACTTTCTCGGAGGCAGCGCTTGGTGAATAATACCTGCTATTCTAATGAGATTATATTGCCTTTTAATTATTATCTCAGAAAGGAAAAGTTTATGCCAAGTACCTGTCATAAATTTCCTAATGAAAGCATCCTCCTGCAGAGTTTCAGCTGGTCTCAGACCGTCCAACAAATTTGCTGTGATAAAATAATAAATATATCATTAATAAATTTTTATTATTACAGTTTCTACACTGTTTTAAAGAAGATGTAGTAGCTGGAATAGTTTTTGATACATCGCCCATATAGATATCAATACCTCAATTTATAAAATAATTAAATAAATAAAAATTAATATAATTTTTTGCTTTGGGCAAGGAAGGCTTCAATCTGAAATCTCCCCCCCCCCTTGAATCTCCTGTTATATAACACCAAAACAATAATAATAAGGCTTAGTGAACCTGTACATCACCCTTAATGGAATCCTCCCACCTATACCTCAGTCTACCCCTCAGACATTTACCAGTTGGCACAACACTTACGATTTAGGAATTCGTTCTTTACCAAGCCGAACAATTTGACAAGCCCGTCCTAATCTTCCCGATGCTATTACTTCAATAATTGTATTACAGTTAATTTTTTTTTTTTATTTAAATTTATTTATTGAAATTTACAACTGTATACAAAATACATCTAGTAAATATAATGAGTGAATACATTGACATGAGAAGACAAGTAGAGAAACTACCCAGCGGTAGTACTCAAATTAATAAGATCAGTTTAGAAGGTCACGAGGCCATCTTCTTTTCAGACGCCTCGAAGGATTATCAGGAATTGATGAGGTTGCGAGGTTTGAAACTAGTGGGTTTGAGTGGAAATGAAGTTTGTCATGGAAAGATTGATATCGGATTCGGGCCAAATCAGCAATAAACGGGACGTTAAGGTCATTATGGATTACTTTGTCCGTAACAAAGTAAGGAGCATTAAGGATTTTCCGAAGGATTTTGGATTGTAATGATTGAATACGAGAGGAATTCGATGCCTTAGTGGAGCCCCAAAGCTCTATTCCGTAAGTCCAGATGGGTCTAATGATTGTCATGTAAATGAGTCTCTTGTAGTTAATTGGGAGCTTAGAACGTTTATCTAGTAAATGCTGAAGTAGCCTGAAACGGCGAGCTGTTTCTTGTCGTTTCAGTCTAGTATGAAGATTCCAAGTTAAGCGTTTGTCAAGGTGTACAGTTAATTTAAATTTAGATATATAAAATCATGGATACCATTCCAGAATGATCCCAATTTATGAAATCATGGCACCATACCTGTGCTACCTATCAAATTTAGTGGTTATTAATTAATTAGAATTCAACTAATCATTTCAAATTCATAATTAAATATAAATACATCATTAATTTATTAACATTATTATAGCTACTGATTTCTGTTAGTTACTATAGCAAAGAAATAAACAAAACCCTATGAATTTGTTTTAAGATAAAGTCGAGGCCTTATTGCAATTTTAACTATAGCTGCTTTAATTAGATCAGAGCAATCCACTTCCATTAAATAGATTTACCCATTCCATTTAGATTTAGAAGTCTTTTTCAGTGGAAGTCGAGCACAAACTTTAATTTCAACAATTACAGATTACAACTCACACAGGAATTTAGAAATTAAAAGCAACTATTATTTTTAAATAGTATTGAATTAAACCAATAATCATTGTAATAAACAGAAACTGTACAGTTAAATTCAAAATAGTTACAATGGATTCAGCTAAATAGTAATAGTCCTGTGCAATGTACTAAATACAAAAATTTATTCTATGAAGATCAACTGTTCCAGAACAGATTATTATGTATTGAATACAGATTATTTTATATATCTGTATATGAAAAATTTATTACATACATAATGAGTATATGAAAAAATAGTATGATTTATTTCTTCAAAATTTTTTTGTTATTTTAAATAGTTTTTCCTATGGCCAACTAAAGTAGAGTGGAGATTATGCAAACTACCCCAGTTGGTGTGATTCAGATAATCAAAATTTTCTTGAAAAAGGAAAATGTCATACAATAACCACATAAAAATCTTTATTTTAGTTTAGTTAAAACAATATATGTCAATAAAAATATGTATGAACATAGCAATTATATTTATATTACATTTATCAAAGTTGTAGCACGATGAAAGTTATATTACAATATTAGTTGACTTCAATCATTACTTCCTCTTCATTGCAGCTAAGTATCTAATAATTTTAATGATAGTAGTAAGTACTAAATAATAGTTCCAGGAAATCAAATTTTAGGGAAAATATTCTCTATACTTATTTTCTAGTGATGGTGAAGTCGACCCCACCAGTATCTTTTTCATGAAGCAAGTTTGGATAATAATTGAGCATTCAAATAATTGACGGTCTGATCACTGTTTTTGATTAATCTTTATTAAACCTACAATATTGAGTGAAAATCACGTAACTTAAAAAAAAGGTAAGGTAATTATTCAGCAGGTTGTTGCTTCAAGTTAAGTCACAACTCTTAACTTTTTTTTATTCCCTTTTAATAATTTCCAAGAATACAAGCTATCATGAGCTTTCGTATGGAAAATTGAAAGTGATTATGGGAAATGTGTATACTTCGGTAACCATTTCATTTATAAATTAAGGGTTCAACAAACATTTATCATCTATACTTCAAAGTGTCACTTGAAAATTTTATTTCATGATGAAATGATTATCAAGAACTATTCATTACTCATAATTAGATTCTCACAGATTGCCATACCAAAGCTCACGATAACTTGTATTTTTGTAAAATGTTAAAAATAAAACAAATAAACAGCTAAAACTTGTTGTAACTCAAGTTGAAGTAACAACCTATGGAATAATTACCAAAAGTAGTTATACTTCCTACGCTTTATTTTATAACCAGCAGTCTCTGAACATTTATTCAATCACAGTTCAAGCTATAAATACAAATAATAGAAACCTTAATTAATATCAAAATATAATTAATAAGTACTTACATGTGTTCAAAGAATTCCATGATTTATAATGAGCAATTCTGTGGGGTGCATAAGCCATCTCATAAGTTAAAGGTTTGTCGCCTTTGGGAGACTTTTTGTAACGACCAGCTTGTTTTTTAAGATTGATATCAGTAAGGTGCAAACATCTCACATGAATAGGTAAATCTAGGGGAGTATCTTTTGAAATCTAGAAACAATTTTCATATATAAATAACACAATTGAATTTTATTTTTAGAAAATTGCAATAATCTAAACATTGTAACCTACCTTCTTTAAAAGAAGAGAAACCCTTGGTAAAGACATTTAATTAATACCAATTTAAATTAGACAAAATTAATGAGTCCTCAAACCCTACAACATGCTATTTATCAGAATAACATAACCTTCCATCGAAACCGGTGTAGCCTCCCTGAAAGTAAGAAGGTTATTGTTGACAATGGTTTCTCACTGTGTTGGTGCTTTCAATACTTAAAGTTAGTTTTGTTACAATATTATTCATATTTTTATTTGACATATCCTTAAAATTATCATCAAGGATATTTCATAATGGAAATGTAAGTATGCTCTTATTACAACTGAAGTTTTGTTTATTTCTACTAAACTCATATAAAATGTTTTCATAAAGTGTCAGCAATTTTACATGCAATACATAATACAAATTTTAACTGTGTATATTAATTTTAAAACAGGTTTTCACAAAAATATACAATTGAACAATTGTCTTCTCAACCTCTCATACATGTAAGTGAGGGCTTATGTTCCGAATGGTGTAGCTTCGAGTTGAGTTAACAAGTTTTAACTGTTTATTCGTTTCATCTTAAATATTTCCCGTAAATAGAAATTATTGTGAGAATTAGTATTAAAAAGAGAATGTAAATATGGGAAATCTGCAGATTTCGGGGATTATTTCATCGAGAAATAAACATTTAAACTAAAATTTCGAAGTATAGATGCTATATGTTTGTTGAAACGTTCATTTCTAGGTGAAATGATTACCGAAGTATACATATTTCCCATAATTACATTCTCTTTTCCGTACTAAAACTCATGATAAATTGTATTTTTGGTAAATTTTAAAAGGAAAACGAATGGAAAAAAAAAAAAACTTTGTGACTCAACTCAAACCGACAGCTTGCGGAATAGTTACCGTGAAAAATTTCATAGTTAGTGTAAACATTTTAAAGATTAATGTCTTAAAATAATGTTCCATTTGTATTTTCTATTTGGACTCTAATAGTTAAACCGTATCCTTGTCTGAAGTGTTCAATATATACCTGTCGCTTTTTAAATTTTTATAAAATGTTAAATTGATGCTTATAAAAGTTACATTAAGTTTAATTGTATGGCAATAACCTCATCACTGTGTTATTGAATTACTAAATTATTTATAAGCATTAGAAACTGAAATATTTTAACATGGTCACATTTAATAGGTACATTGTGTTATTATTATTTATATTTAACAATTATTGTAACGTATTCTTATATTATTAAATTTATTTATTGTTTCTTTTTTTCAGTAAATCAGAAAAGGTTGCTTCATTATGTAACCGAGAGGTATGTTAAAATGTTTAATATAAATATTGCTTAATTAAACTTCCATTTTGAGTATGAGATCATACTTGGCGAGGTTGAAGTAGCGGGAGCAGCTGGAGTTCTTATGGCTAGAAGTATTTAATAATATTAAAATTTAATAGTAATGAAAATAAAAGGAACTAACGAATAATACAGTAGTAAATTTAAAAAAAGAACTTAGTCATAGGGAACGTAATAATACAGTAATGATTTTAAAAAAAAGGCAAGTCATTTAAAAAAAAAACAGGAACAGAGTGATAATAAACAGAATAATGCAAAAGTAATTTAGTAATAATCTACAGGCCAATTGATGGATATAATATTTAATATTTCATTAAATAGGTCCTTTTGTTTATTCCTTTCTCGGAACATGAACTCAATAATACGAATTGAGAACTAACAATAAAAAAAAAAAACCGGTAAACATTCTCGTACACAAAACAATAAATGATAAAAGATTGGAAGATTGCTATATCCCACAGTGTTAACAGTAGTGGTGCCCCTCTATTAGAAAAGTACCGAAACTATGAACTGCTCAGTTATTTCTCTGTTATGTTATATTTAACATAGGACAAAGAAATTGCTGCTAAAACAGCAAAAGAGGCGCTCTCACACCCTAATAGGACCCATCAGAATTTTCAGTCCTATTAAAAGAAAATGACCAAAAGTAATGGTGGGAGAGGAGTCATTCAAAAAAATTTAAAGCTTATCAATAAAATAGAGCCAAAATGAAACATTAACATTTATTAGAATGCAAATGGAAAAAACCACAAGCAAAGCCTTATGTTTCAAATCTGGAGTAAAAAAAAACAATTGCCAGTCGACGTTTCACCTATTCAGGCGTTATCAAGACACAAGCAAGAGTAAGATCAATCACATCTCAAAGAAGTAGTGCAATACATCCCAACGAATAATCGCCCAAATAGGCTCATAACCTGAGACCGCACCTCCACCCCAAGACGTTCAACCAAAACGGAGACTATGAATATATCTAGTAAGGATAAAAATCAATGTGCATTAAATTGATCAGCATTACTAGGTTTCAAAACTTTAGCATTTCTTACAACCATTTAATCCACTTCATTCCAAAAATTGTAATATGTGACAATTTGCGGCTTAATGAAATAATATAATAAGTGATTTATAATAATTAATTTATCTGTTATCGATTCCGTAAAAGATCAACAGATAGGTCACCTCTTTATGCTTTATTATGAATTTGGCTGCATGGATACTTTAGAGTTAAGATGGGGTAATACCAAACATCAAGTGAAACATGTAATTTTCTTAATCGTTTATTAAAATTTATTTATTTTACTTTAATCTTATATTAAACTTGTTTTATAGGAAATGAGAGCTTTCAAATTTCTCATAATAAATTATATCAGACATGTTTCATTAAACTTTATTGTTTTCAGGTATTGACATTGCTTGAAGAATTGAAAGCCTCGACTAAACAGAATGCCAAATCAGGAAATCAGTTAGCCACTGTAGTATATGAGGTAAAATTTTTTTTTTTTTTTAATATAAATATATACCTTTATTTCTTTTATTAAATGATATTGATTAAAAAGTATTGAGCCTTGTTGAAATATTTATTTAACTTCGAATTAATTTTTCTTTAGTTTTTTTGTTTTGTGTAAATATAGACAATAAATAAAAAATGAATAAATAAAAAATTAACTTTATTCTGGGACTAAGTTCCCTTAGAATAACATCGCTTTCAAAACAATACCGCCTATCTACACTTTAGGCGATTTTACAGGAGAAAAAAAAAACCGCGCCATACATTATATTATCTTATGTATATCGGTTATCTTTCAATTGCTAATTACAGCACTGTCTAGCGTTCAACCTTGAAAACTTTTTTAATATTGTGTAATTCAAACTGTATAATCTGCTACCTTTACTAACTAATTTTCACCAAATGTTGTAGATAGGCTGTATTGTTTTGACAACGGCGATAACAAACATGAACAGAAAAAGAAACATAATATATATCAGGCCAGAAGGCTACATGATACAAATCATAAAGTTATAAAAAGTGACAGAAAACAATTTTAAAAAATAAATAATAATAAGTAAATAAACAGTACGAATCCTGACAAGATATTAAGCAACTATTCTTTGATTTTAGGTATAATTATGATTTACAAATTAATTATGATCAGATATCGTTTGTATTTTATTTATTTGTGTAATCCAGTACACAATTAACTCGTGATAATTCAAGTAAGAAGGTAACCAACTTCTATTTTACGAATAATACAATTGTTCATATAATCGTTGTACATTTAAGTACTCAATGTATTAATCTTATTTCACTACATTCTCTATATTATAATAACAGTTCTAAAGTCAAATTATTGGACTAAGATGTTAGTTGTTTTATGTTTTAAATCGATGCATTCTATTTAAAATCATAAACAGTAATATATTTTGTGTAAAGGCTGAAAGATGTCAGGAACAGTGGTTTTGTGATTCACTAGTTTGTAAAAACATTTATAATTTAGCTCATTTAGAATGATAAAATATTACATTACTCAAAATTGTTTTATATACCTGATAAAGAAAAATAAGAATTGTCCTGAAAATTATAATTGAAAACACATCAAAAACTGCTATTAATAGACCACTGATTAACCTCATCAGAAGAATATAAAGCAACAACCAATGTCAAGTTAAATTAGGTAAGAATTAGTTATTAGTTAATTGTACTAATTGAATTTTTTTTTCTATTGTTTTTAAGGCTTCTCAGTATCTGCAAAATTTAAATGCAGGACAATCGGAAAAAGATGTGCGTGATCTGTTGTCAGCTCTTCTTGAATTCAAAGTACAACTTACCTACAATGAGAAATTGATGATCGTCAATACTCTTCCAAGGACATCATTAGAACTTTCATTGGTAACAGGAATCTTTATTAATGTATTTATTTAATTATTAAAAACCATTGCTAGTTATACCTAAACTTAAATAAATGGGCATTGATAATAATTTAATTATCATTATTAATTTGTTATTATTTTGTCCAAGGCTATAAGCATCACCTATTGAGATCATTTTTATTAACTTTTAAGATATGAGTTTTGTAGATTCTGTGATTCTCTAGAGATTTGTTGGATTAATATGCTGATACTGATTCTTGCCCTTTATTTGGTCTAGTACAAAAACAAAGAACACCAGCCTTGAAATTCTGTTTTACTTGAACTCTGTATCGGGTATTCCTCCTGGAGCTTAACCAACCTCTATAAAATGGGTAGCCTTAATTAACTGAGAAATTAGACAGTAAAGGGTAATCTCAGCTTAATAACTTTCCTGTACAATTTTTGGCTTAGAAATAGAATGAAACCCACAAAGTACTGAGTCCAAGAGCCTTAAGCTATTTTACTGGATAAATCAAAAACAATTTTTATATGAAAATCATTTTGTCTGGGACAAAATCTTAAAAATCTGCATGTGAAACTTCTAGCTGCAGGAATAATAGGATCAAACTCCATTAATTATCAGACAGTGTGAAATGCCCTAAAGATCAATTTCTATAATTGATAAGGTGGCAACGCTGCTTAAGATTCAGATTGTTTAAATGTGAAATGTATTAAAGTATCTCCGAATTCTATTTTTATTTAATTATATCTTTACATCTCTTTTCCAGTGGTTAACAATTACGATTCACAGTTTGTTAATGTGAAGTTTATCATATGTCCAAACTTCTCTAAAGACCCATTTCTATAATTAACTAGGTGACAATACCACATAAGATACAGACTTTTTATGTGAAATGTGCTCTATGATGACATTCTATTTTTCTTTATTTCTTTTTTTTTTTATTTCATTATGTCTGTTTTAGTTGATTAACAATTACGATGATAGGCTGACAGAAGAAGAAATCCAAGAACTTTTAGAAATTGTAGCTAAAAATTCTCCAGAACCAACCTAGGAGAAATTTCAAATTGTAATTATATGTGAATTTATTGTAAATAAAATATTTATTTTTAATTTTCAGTTTTTTTTTCACCAAATATTGTTATTTAAACAACTAACTCTCCTGAAGAGATTGTTTATTTCATTTTGGTCTTTAGCCTGCTGATAAGAAAATCTTTACTCTTTATTTTAGAATCCAAGTAAGAAAATTCTGTCAATGGCAAAGATGATATTAAAAAATTAAATTGTGTAGGTAGAGGCCCAATCCTTTTTTTATTCTAATTTAAAAAGTGATATGAAATACAAGTTTGTTTGTAATGTTTAATTTAAGTTGTTTATGGTACGGAGTCCCTCATTTGATGCATTGTTTTTATTTTAAGAGAATGTTTTAAAGCCTTAGTTCCCAAGGTGGTCCAGTTGGACCCTCGGGGGTCCACAGGAGACTCGACGGGGGTCTGCGTTAGAGTAACGAAAAAATGAGGGTTCACAATTCGTAAGTGGGGGTCCACAAAAATTTATCTGCTTTCGATAGTGAAGAACTAAAATGTTGGCTTGACTTCACCTATCAATGTAGGCAGATAATCTTTTAAGTAGCTCAGCGACTGTTACTTGTAAAAACTTGCATATTCCATATGTCGAGACTTCCAAAGAGCCACCGTCGCCGTCCGCAACGCTTGTTCAGACATGCAAAGGGAGGAAATACGACCTGTGGTGTGTGTGCTTGCAATCTTGCCTGAACTTGTTTGATTCTTCACTAATATAAATACGAATGCCAAGGATAAGCATTGCTCATTTGTTTCCGGAATTTCGAAAAGTAAAGTGAATCGATGTTAGTGTTTTCCAGTGTCGGAAAAAGTAAGTATTATACCTGCCTATTTTGACATCCACTCACAGCACAATCAATTAATTAATTAACCAATCAATTTTCACTTCTTTTTTTTTCAAAAATTATTAATTTGTGGTTTGAACTCATCCGCAACACAAATTTCCATAGTTAGATCTAATCTTCACATTTTTTGTCGAGTTTTGGGAATATGGTAGGAATGTAGCTACCGGGGGTCCACCGTAACCAGCTAAATTTTTAAAGTAGTCTATGAGATAAAAGTCTGGGAACCTCTGCTTTAAAGGATCACATTTCCATAGTTTCATGGTTGCAAAAAATTCCTTGAGACATTATTTTGTTAGTTTCAATAGCGAAATGTGTTCACAAACAAAAAAATGTCTAAAGCCTTACAACACTCCTAGGAAATAATGGAACTTGGAGTCGATGAAAGTCAGCTAAGAGGCTTTATCAGCAATTAAGTAAAGCATTTTCTATTAAATGTCATATTGTTCAATTGTCAATGTTGTTTGGCCTTAATGCGTTGGAATACCTCATTCTCTTTATGGGATAGCTCAGAGTTATTCCAAATACAGGTTCTGGGATGTTGGAAATTAACCCAGAATCAAGTCTGACCACTTTATTAATCATATGTTTTGATCAATTTTTAAACTACTAGAAAATGTATAAGATTATTGTTCGGAATGTCAGTAGATATTAGGGATGGGTAAGGTTGTATCAATCTGATACTAAAGAGTAGTTGATACAAGTATCAGATACAGTCGAAATGTACCTGATACTTTTGTATCAATTGATACAAGTATCAGATACGGTCAGATTGATACAACCTTACCCATCCCTATCCCCTGATTTGATTACAGCCAAAAGACCAATTACGCCGCATCTCCCCGTAGTATTAATAAATAAATAAGTAAAAATAATATAACTACAGGTTTTCACTTATTATCAATATAATCTGTAATTAGTCACTTATCACATATGTAGAAACGAAAATAAACTATGAAATTAGTTAACAGTAAAGGGTGGTTGAAATAACATTTTCCGAGATCGCCTCCTAATATATAACTTTTCAAGAGCAACTTGTGCAAAAAAAACCTCGACCGTCCGGGCAAATATGGGTTCATTAATGGATATATCTATACCATAAAGTAAAGGCAATTGACATAAATGATTAAAATCAGATACAGAAAAGTATCAATATCACTTGTATTCAGATACAGGAAAATCCAGTATTTACCCATGACTAGTAAAAGTATCAATTGATACAAAAGTATCAGTATCACTTGTATCAGATATTGGAAAATCCAGTATCCACCCACCCCTAGTAGATATGAAAACAAGACTTATGGCAATAATTTAAATTTACGAATTTGAAATTTATATTTACAGCTTCTTTTCGACCCAGCTTTTACTACTTCATTGGTTATTCACATATTCTCAAGAAAATCAAATTTACTTCATATATCCACTTGTTAACATCACTGGTACCAAATTGATACTTGCGCCTTTCCATGTAGATAACCATTGTTTTTTCCCTCTTTTTTTTTTCTTAAAAAGAAATCACTTTTTGTTGAAATGAATGTTCTGTGTTACACATAAAATTTATATTGATCATTAAAGTACAAACTATTGTGAGTTTCTAACAGATACACGCGTCCTGAAGTGTCATTTTTAGGAGCTCACCTATTGCTATGTTAATGAAGATATTGGCCTTGTGTGGGTTGTTTAAAGCATTCCATGCAATCATCGTGTTCATTGCTGTTCTAAAGATATCAGAGAACACTCTGATTCCTATTTTCAATTAGGATAATAATATTGTCTGCGTATCTTTGTGCATAACAATCTGCTGATTACATGTAGTCACCATTATGCATCACAGTAATGAAGATAGTAGAACTGTTTAGTAAGTTCCCGACTCAAGGCATAACCCTTAGTACTGAGAATCTTCGTTCCGATTTAAGAGTAATTCGTTCCAGCTGGAGATAATAGGGCCTGCGTTATTCCTGTTGAAAGCAACTTCACCATATACAAAGATTCCTATCATTCTTTAGGATTTTTAAAAATTATTTAAACCAAATTGTCACAGACCTAGCCTGCTTATTTTAAGACTGGCTTATATTGGACTAGTTGCCAGTAAATCTCTGATATGCATGTCTTAAGGCATCTTTCAGTATTGTCATTAAAAAATATGACAGGCATGTTTCAACTCTTTCGGATTTTTAAAAGATCATTTAAATCTCAACAATGCAGACAGAAATTATGTATGTACAAAGGTTCAAGGTTTTAACTAAATTTTAAAACGTACAGAAAGTTTTAGAAATACAATTAACAGTACTGGCTTTGCAGACAAGATACAAAGAGAGCCGATATTGCTAATTCTAGAAAACAAGCTTGAAGATATTTTCTTTAAAATTTGATTTGCTGGAACTATGATTTAATATTATGGGGAGCATTGTGGCTCTGTGATAGAGCGCTGAGTTGTCGTGCCGAGCGTCATATGTTTAAATCCTTCTTGCTGGCAGACTTTTATTTAGTCTGTTATTGGCAGGGGATGGATCCTATAGGATCTAGGACCTTCCTGGTGCTCACCCACCCTGTATAAATGTGTGTATAAGGGGGGGAAATCTGGTGGTTGAGCGTGACCTAGGACAAATCACCTTCCTGTCCAAGAAACAATACAGTCTCTACCACATACTGAACCCAAAACCCTCTATGGTTAGTAGTGATATAGCTTTTTTTTTTTAAAGTGTTCTTGGCATGAAGAAAAAGTCAAGATTAAAGCAAATTAGCATTACAACTTTTTGATTAACCTTACTATGTTCCAATATATTTTTACTAACTGAATTTGTTTTTATACAAACGCAGTGATTGCTTCGCATTTGCCTTTTTTAAAGCGAATTTCGATCGTCTTAACTATTGATTATCCAAACCACACCTGATGACAGTTGAGGTTATCGATGTTCTGCTGTACATTAAAAAAAAATAATAATAATGTAAATGTACAATATAAGAATTAAATGTAGCATCAATAACAAGATGTAATATATTTATTTTATAAAATGTAAAATTAATATATTTATTACAAAATAGTGGAATATATTCAAGAAAATTTTATAAATCTAGTCCAGTAAATTGATAGATTTACTTTAAATACTGGAAATCTGAGAAGAAGACAATATTCTAGGAAACCTATACATTATCTTGGTAACCCAAAAACTGCACAGAAATACTCCCATTACAGAACCTTAAAAACAACTGGTACTCCCAGAACCTTGCTAGGAAATGAAATATTTCTGCATGTACTATACTTCGCTTCAAGACAAATATTCCATGCTAAATATTAGGTCATTCGATCCGAAGATGTGATTTGAATTTTATCTGAAGATCAAGTAATTGGGCAATATTAAAATTATTTTGTCCAAATAAGAATTTTTTTATCATACATAACCGTATGAATCTAATTAATTGAATTAAAACGAGTCGGTTTTAAAGTACAACATAAAATAAACGAAAACAAAAATGAAAAATTAAATCAGTAATTTATTCTGGATTAAATTTTCATCGCAGCAATCCTTATAAAGTGTGCTTATGGTGTTTTGGGGTAGTGGGATTTGTTGTTTGTTGTTGGATTTTTCTTATTACTTCCAGGTTGTACCTGATTTTTTTTCTACAGTTGGGACAATGGATTATTCCTGAATAATTCTTGCAATGATTTAAAGTTGTAGTATCTGTAAATGGAGTTTCAGTCTCTGTCCCACAGAATTTTTCAGAATATTCTTTGCTACGTCTAGTAGTCGTCTTAACTGTAAATTCAGGGCATTCAACGTCCAAGTTTATTTCGTTCAGTTTATCCATGACTGATTTGATAGTTGTAGTTGTATGATTCAATGGGGTAATATTTGTCATTTCTCCCGTTGTTTTATTATCGTTCTTCTTATGTTTCGTTGTTTTTTCTGGTTCCGGTGTATCAATTTTTTCCTTTCTGAATTTCCATTTAATCACTGGAAAGCTTGGAAAATTTCTTTTGGCCATAATGATTCTTTTTCCATCATCACTGATTGGGATTTTCAATAGAGGTTCTAAATAAAATAAATTTAGTCTTGTTGTTTGTTCTTTATAAGAAGGAGTCGACGACTTGAGAGCAGGTTCGATATCATCGATTCTCAGAAAGGGATATGTAACTTTCTCTGCTACATCAATGTATGATACATAGTTTTTCTTTACATTATTGTTATACTCTTCAATCCATATTTTAAAAGGGGTTGGTTTTATTTCATGATTTTTAAATTCTTTTACATTTCTAGTAGCAGTTTGATCTAAACTTAAATAATTCTTTTTCGCTAACTGTTGTGAAAGTAAGGCATACTCTTGATTGTTGTAATTATCATTACTTACTGATCCCTCGTATTTAGGCTTGTAACTTCGACTAATGTCTTCACCAGAACTAATATCGTTATTATTGTTTTCTTGTTCATTTTTAATAATATTTTTTAATAAGCATACTTGGGGCTCGTTGACTTTGTGAAATTGATCGATCTCATCAGACTTCTCCCAATTTTTTTTTCTTCTGGAAAAACTTTGAGTTTCATAGTTTATAATGTTTATGTAATCTTGTTTATTGAATGGTTCAAATTCACTTAAATCGCTATCTTCCTTGATTATAAATTTGTTATTATACTTGCTTTCCAGGAGATTTCTAGAAATATTGTGAAAAAAGTAAAAAATAAGAGACAATACAAATAATTAAAAAAAATATATAAAGCATTATTGAGAAAGAAAATGGGGTGCTTATCCGTTAGTCGGGCGCAAGTGAAAAATCATTCTGTGAAATTTCTTACAATCATAAGGGAAATGTTCGTTTGGGGCCATGTGCTCTGATCTCTGAATTAATTTAAAACAAAGGACATTTTCCTTTTTTTTCAGTCTTAAATTTTGAATAATATAAATATAGTCTCAAATATATGAAAATTTGGGATTTAGCTAGAACTGAAACAGATGCAGTCCCTTTTTTTCAAGAGAAAAGTATATTGGCAAAGAATTGGAACATACGATCAGAATCATGAAATGAAACTGTCTTTGTGTGCCGTTCAAAGAAGAGCATTTGCAATGATTCAAATTGTTCTAATTGTCCATATTGAGTTATTTAACATCTTTGACACTTTTTTACGGCTGGCATTCAAATGGTGTAAAAATCAACTGGGTATGAATCATAATACAGTTGTTGATTGGAACAGCTACTTAAGAAAAGTTTGTGTAGAAGTATCAGCGGAATGTAAGCAAAAAAAAAATCGGTGGTCCTAAAAAAATAGTTGAGATAGATGAGAGCTTACATTTTATGATTCTGATCCCATGTTGCATTCTTTCCCAAAAAATCTTTCTCTTGAAAATTAGATACTTCATCTTTTTCAGTTCTAGCTAAATCCCAAATATTCATCCTTTTATTTACAAAAATTAAGACTGAAGAAAAAAATAAAACGTGGTTGGATTTGAATAAATTCAGAGAATAGACCGCATGGCTCCAAACATTTGAGTCTGCCTAACGGAAAAGTACCGAAAATTGTCTTGGTAGAGGTCAAGAAAATTCTCTTATATAGGGAGAACATATAGCATATACCGTTATTGACTTATAAATGAACTGATATAGGGTTGTGAAGGAAAAATGCTGAATAAAAAGTTTCATACTTTTGGAAGAAAATCAGCATAAATATTTTAATAATAATAATAAAATCTTTATTTATTCTGGGACAAGTCCCTTTAGAATTATAATTCAAAAAATAAACACTTACTATAATCTCTTAGAGTAAAATACAATCAGTATTTATTTAATTAACTAATTTTTTTAATTTTTGGTTATTTTATGGATACGAGGTGAATATGTATATGGGTTTTGAAGATAGCAAGATTATTATAACGAGGAATAGAAGAATGTAATGAGTTCTATAGGGACATGCTGTCTAAAGCATCCGATTTAGTGTCCCTTATCCATTTTCGATAGTGAAATGATTAGGACTCATGAACAAAACCTTTGAAAAAATTATGTTTTTATCATTATTAATCTTTATTCTTATGCTCATAATGTGTCTCATAATATTATCTAAATATATTTGAAAGTCAAATTATATTAAGAGTGCCAGTGTTTCTGTTATATTCTTGAATTATTGAGAATTGGCTTAAATGTGTAGTTAAGATTAATATATTTGACCAATTAAAAAAATTCTTTGAGTTAAGTTGAGGAGCGCTGAGTTGCTGTGCTGAAGGTCCCGGGCTCAAATCCAGCCGAGGGAGATAGATTAAATAATCTGTTAACAGCCACAGATGGACTATGTGGAATATGAGAACCCTTATAAGGATCATCCAGCCTTTTTAAAGAGGGTAGCCTTAATTGTGAGAAAAAGCCTGGGAGCTTGATCTCACACATATCACCTCCCTGCACAGCTGTTGTCTAAGAAACAGTAAAGTTTCTGCACTGCAGCATTATCATCATCACTATATTCCATCCTCTCTACCGCTTATACAGTGTGAGGTTTTCTTCTGTACAGCTCTGTCCATACCATACGATCCTCTACCATTTGTCTTCTTCTATTCTTTTGCAGACTTCTCTTTCTGAAGCTTTCCTTAACAATATCTCCCTGGGTGTGTCGGGGTCTTCCTCTGCACCTTCTTCCATCAACCTTGGCCTTGTATGTTATCTTGACCAGCCAATTGTTTTCTATTCTTAAAACGTGTCCCAACCATTTTGAATGAAAATAGTTGACCTTGATGAAATATGTGGAAGAAAATAGTCCGGCTAGAGGTCAACAAATTTCTCTGAATATCAAGAAATATTTATTCAGTAGCCAACGTTTCGACCTACTTTGTAGCTCTTCTTTAGGACTAAATATGCAAAATACAGACAATTGAAAATTAAAAAATTGTTAAGCAAAGAAAAAAAAGAAAGAAATAGAAGCATAATAAAAGCGTGGTAAATGTAGAAAATGAACATTAAAAAATATAATTTTTTTTTTCTAAGCATGGTAAATACATTATAAAGGTTAAAAAGAATGAGTGTATAGTATTAATATCCAAGTGACAGGAAGGTAGTGAAATACATAATAGAGATTAAAATAATAATAAAACAGAACAGGACATGTTGAATTTAAAGAGTAATAAGGTATAAAGAATAAGTTAATAAAGATAAAAACTAAAATAAAATGGGTAAATATTACAGTTGAAATACAAGTATTGAAATAACAAGTACTGATTGGTGGACAATAATACTCATTCTGGACATACACTCATTCTTTTTAACCTTTATAATGTATTTACCATGCTTAGAAATTTAAAAAAATATTTTTTGATGTTCATTTTCTACCTTTACCATGCTTTAGTATGCTTCTATTTCTTTTTTTTTTTCTTTGCTTATCAATTTTTTAATTTTCAATTGTCTGTATTTTGCATATTCAGTCCTGAAGAAGATCTACAAAGTAGGTCGAAACATTGGCTACTGAATAAATATTTCTTGATATTCAGAGAAATTTATTGACCTCTACCAGGACCATTTTCTTCCACACGTGTCCAAACCATTTTAGAATATTTTCGTCAATGACTTATTCTGCAGGCTTCACTCCAAGGCTTGATCTAATGATTGAGTTGCGAATTCGGTCTCTATCTTCCTAAGGAATCTCATTTTCCTACTGTTATGTTTGGTGGTTAATGCCTAAGTTTTCGAAGAGTATTGTGGGGAGAAAAGTAGATTTATATAACCTGAACTTTGTGTCCTTGGATACTTCTCTTTTATTCAGGACACTTTTATTTAGTTCACGGACCAATTTACCAGCTGAGTTAACCATCTCCCGGATTACATTGCCCATGACTCCATTCTCATCAAGGTGTGCCCCAGACATTTAAAGCTAGGGGGGAAAAGCTGGAAGCAAGATCTCAGACAAATCACCTCCCTGCACATCTGTTGTCTTAGAAACAGTAAAGTCTATTTTTGTCCAAAACATTTCTCCAGGATATTTACCTTTTCACTTAGAAAAAATATGAAAATACTTTATCTGGTGTTTTTAACTTTTAAATATTCGAATAACAAGACATTCTTCCACTTAATATAGCCACCTATTACTTTAAAGAATACTTCAAATTGATTTATTGGTGGATATTTCATATTACTAGATTATTAGGTTACTTACTAGGTTTCTTTTTGTTAAAATACTTTATTATTACCTATAAATATTGTTTCAAATTTTTTCAATAAATTAAAATTGAATTATTAATATTTAAAAGTATTATACTAACAAAATTGTTCTTCTTAATGAAATTATCACTCACAGGATATTTAGCAAGAATATCAGTGTTAACATTATCCATGTGCCTATTAACCTTTTCTGTTGAAGTTACTTGAAATAATCTTTTATATTTTATCTTAATATCACATTTAAGTTTATAATTTTTTTGTTTCAATAAATATAAATTGTATTTTACAAGTTTTTTTTGATGGCACATTGTTATTGTCTTTTAGAAAATAGGTTTAAGATAGATATTATGTTCACTTGCATGTTTTTAACAGATGGTACAACTGCTTGATAGAATTAACACATGTGTATGAGATAAGTATAATTATAATTCTTATTTATGGAAGGTTAATTATTATTGAATTATTGATAATTGAAGGTAATTTAATTTGCAATTGACCAACTACCACTTTACAAATCATACAACTGTTCATACAATTGTACTTTTGTAAGTACTTAACATTTTAGTAGAAGCTCTTTAAATATTATATATATATATATATATATATATATATATATATATATATATATATATTCTAGAAATTAAAGTTCAGTTTAGTTCTTATTTTGTACAGTTAACCTATTGAAGTTTGGGTACCCACTTAGTATTGTTTGTAAATATTAAATATTTTTCATTAAATAAAATCATGATTTTATTTTTATTTTGGGGGTTGTTAAAATTTTGTATTAACACTTAGAATCTCCAATATTCCTTCATGCATTCACTAGCATGTTTTCTTTGACCCTCTGTCCAGCATAGTCCAATCTTCTCTAGTCTTTCTTCATCCTGAAACCCTTCTAGATTTTTCACTCTGTTCCCAAATTCACATCCCTCTAACATGGGAGACTCTATGTTGTTCAACTTTTCTGCCTTTCCTTACTTCGTTATTCCACGTTGTATTAGTGCTCTTCTTCCAGAAATAGTTGAATATTTGCTTGGTCAATCTATGGTTGTTCATTCTGTACAGATGTATGAGGAATGTCAGCTTACTCTTAGGCATAGAATAGAGTTTCTGATAGATTTCTCTGTTATATCCCAGTTTCCATCCGTCTTAAGTCTGAACTCTACTCACGATTTTTCTTGGATTCTTCATTCCAGGTAATTCTTTTTTGATATTATGATTCATCCAGAGGCATTCTCTGGTAAGGAGTTATTCTTTTCTTACAGCAGTGTTATAATGTCTTATTTGGCATTTTAGAAGATGCACTTCTTCTTGTTGATATACAAGAAGTGGATATTGTTAATCCAGATGCCCTTTTCATTTTTAGAAATCAGCAACAGTGGCTTTGTAATTTGCCAATTTTTAGAAATATTTATAATTTAAATGATTGAGCAAGATTTAATATGACATGTTCTTCGATCCATTGTTAGGCAATGCAAATATGAGAAAATATTTCAGCAACCAGTTCATCTGGTATTAGTTTTCCTAAGTATATTCCTACAGATAGTGGTACCACGTTTACTGATGCATCTGGTCATTCTGTTTATATACATGTGGACCTGTTGAAAACGTTTCGAAGTATAAAATTTATCCTTAGATATTTTTATTTTTAAGAGAAAAGATTTGTCATGGCCAGAATTCGAATCCGGGTCTTCTGCATGTATCTTCAAAATAAAAATATTTAAAAATAATCACCATCAAAAGAACAATAAATAAAAATAATTATTATAAATATAAAATTGACGTAAGTTAACTAGATCCTGATTAAAGTAATGTTCAATGAACATTCTTCCCCGTGTATACATCGCAAAAATTGCGAGAACTCTGGGATTTAGGATCGGCGAAGAGAATGGATTTGTATGACTTGGATACAACCCCCTGGTAACTCAGTGCTTAGAGCACTTTACTAGATATGCAGACGACCCGGGTTCGAATCCCGGCCAGGGCAAATCTTTTCTCTTCAAAATAAGAATATTTGAAAATAATCACCATCAAAAGAACAATAAATAAAAATATATTATAAAATTTATCGAATGATGCATGTGCATGCGTGTGACATCTTTTAACACTGACATGGTAGGTGTAAAATTACAGGGAATATAATACGGGATATAGTCCCATAAGAACAGTAGAATTAACAAAGAAAAAAGCTAAGATGATAAAAATACAATGATATGAAGCTTCAATCTGCGGGAAGGATTTTAAGCGTGAGTGGCACTGGATAAGGATTAAACCAAAGGATTTGGGGAATTAGATAAGTCCTTGTAGAGTATAGAAAATTTGGTTGTTACAAGGTCATAGATGAAAGGGATGTGAAGGTCATGGTGTAGGGTTTTTTATTGGAAAAGTAGTAGGCAGCATTAACTACGGTTCTTAGCGCTTTAGCTTGAAAGGATTGATGAGTTTGAAGTTAGAATATCGCGGTCCCCAACAGTTCATGAGGTTAGATGAGGTTGTTGTTGGATCAGGATGGACGTGTTATCTACTTAGGTTAATACGAATCTGTTGAAAATATTCTCTTTCGAACTAGATTATCTATCGACTATAGACTAACACTATAAATTATAAACTATCGCTCTGACTACTCTATTCTCTACCTTCTAGATCTACTCTTGTCTTCCCTCTCTAGAAGAAAATGATGCTAAGGAAGTTTACAATGCTGATTATAAGAAAGCTATACCGTAACTTCCTGGGTTGCAAACCGATATTATAAACATAATTTCTTGGATCATGGACCCATGCCAATATAGAACGTCTATACTGCATCTAATACAAACCGAAAGCTAATTAGGTCTTATGGGTATGTGGAAGATAAAGGAGAATATGTTAGGTAATCATTGAAGTTTACTTTATAACGATTTTAAACGCTACAAACAACTACTACATCTTCTGGACAACAGATCTTTACTTTATTTACAAAGAAAAGACTATTCTGCAACATTATACTAAGACTTATTTTGAAATATGGAGCAGAACTTTAGGATCCAGCTAATCACATCCATATACACAGGATACAAACAACACACTCCGAAATTCTAAGAAAAATTTTCATGCTAGTTTATTACGAATCACTCCAAACACAACGAAATGAACATTTCTATTGTAAAATAATTTATTCACTGCAAATACACAACAATCCATCCATCAACACGAAATCACCAAAATCCACTCGTTCTTTCTTTCTCCTATTCCTTGATATCCGGATTGTGAATCTGAGATTACAAGCTAGGTGAAGATTATAAAGACAATGGCCTAGAGACGTGCTTAGAAACTATTGATCATTTCAAAAACTTCAAATTCCTGCAAATCGAGGAGAAAAAACAAATACTGAGATAAAATATTTTGGATGTGAAACTGCGCCAGACCAAACTTTAAATAGAATCATTATTACGGCTCAACGGTCCTACAAGAACCCGGGTCTCCACCAATACAGCCAAGCAATCTTTGCGATCTTGCGCTATTTTCGTCCAATCTGGTACACCCACGCGCTTTAAGTCATCCTCGACATCATCCAGCCACAGGGCCGGCTTTACCTTATGTGCAGGGTGTGCAGGGGTCTCAAGGGACGCCGCGAGTCGTCTCAGGGTTTCAAATAATGTCATTTCATGTTGATCCCATAGCAAAATTAGTTTAGTTTCATGGACACATTCACCTCCTTAGGAGATTTGGCGTTGTTATCAACTGCAACCACACTTCCCAGTAACATGAATTGGGTTACAGCTCTAAAACTGTGCTCTCTGAAACTCGCTTTTCCATTCACCACCTTTCGTATAATAATAAGAATAATAAAAAATAATAATTTAATATGTTCTATTTAAAATTAGTATTTCAGAATATCCTCAACTGAAACCTGATTCATTTTAAAATTTTTTGAATTATTTCTCTTTCATTGTTAAATGTTTTCCATCCCTTGTATGACAGACTGCGGGGAAAGGACATTTGCAGATAAGAGTAAGTTATTTTTCATCTTCATCTGATGACGGTTGCCCCTATCTGCTGGGAAGAATCCCCGCGGCCGGTTTATCAAGGGCCGGTGTCACTGCTGCCAACCTAACTTCCCGGGGCGGCAGCTGGTGACGCGGGGCCTGCTCGTGATTAATGACAGTTTCCTGGACACAACAGTTGGCAGCCTTGGGATAATACGTCCCCGCGTCTATCGCGCCACTTCGTATTGATCTTCGTCTTCGTTCTCTTCAACCCAATCTTTCTTGTAGGTTTTGTCCTTAAAAAGATTTTTTCTTCTTGAGAACCAGATAAAACTAAGGATCACGGAAAAATAAAGGATTATTATATAGGGAGAAAACTGTACCATAACAGCCGATAAAGGTTAATGCGCTCAGAACATTGCAAATATGCTGTTCTAGGCCAACGGTTGTGCAGGGAGGAGAGTTGGCCGAGATCACACTCAACTGCCAGATTTTCTCCTCAAATATGGGTATCTGAATTAAAACGTTTTATTAGTGGATGGTTTCCCGAATAGATCTAGTTTTTGACGCATTAAATCTTCTGTCTTTTCGGATCACGAACTCAAGCTGTTGAAGGTTTTCCCGGTGGAACATACTCAGAAGTTATTCTGAAATCAGATCACTCGAATTGTACAGTTTTTTTTATCAAAGGGATTGTTAACCACCCGGATTATTTTATTCCATGTGATTAAAGTTAGTAATATAGATAATGGTTGTGATTAAAGGGTCTACAATATTTGTATTTAAAATTATTTTTAAGCTTGGAATGATGTTTTTTTAAATATTCTAAAATGAAAGAACAGTTAATTTTGATCGCATTTTTAACATCTCCAATATCCTGCCTGAACCTGTAACCACTACGACGCGCGAACGAATCTGAGGTTCAGTACATGATAGAGACTGTACTGTTTCATGGACAACTGTTCTGCTAGGAGGTGACTTGTTTTTCCTCCTTTTTATGGGCACCTTATATTTATAATATTTTATAGAGGCTGGGTGAGCCCCAGGAGGGTTCTAAATCCCATATGACCCATATCCCGCCGCAAACAGACTAAATAAAAGTAACTGCGTGCAGCGGGATTTGAACCAGGATTTCCGGGATGGCTAATCAGTGCCTCTACCATTGAGTCCCTCCACTCCCATCTCCAATATCTAAAAGGTTAATATTTGACGTAAACCTATACCACTACTACAAATGAAGGGTCCTCAAGTCCTGTTCGTTATTGGGATGGCAAAATATCCGGGCAAACTGTTTTGCAGGGAGGTGACTCGGCCGAGATAAACACTCAGCCATCAGGTTTTCCCCCATGGGTACCCTCTGTATAGAGGCTGGGTGAGCCTCAAGAGAGTCTATATACCCGATATTTAGAGCTGTTAACAGATAAAATAATGTGTTTACCAGGGAACGTCAGCTCAAGAATTAGTGCTCTTTCCACTGAGTTTCCCTGCTTTCATATTTCATATTGAACTGCTTCACGCTTGCTTTGTGATTTGCCCATTTAAAAAAAATATATATATTTATTAAAATTTACAAATGTATAATTGTAATGCTGCAAGTAAATATAATGAAGGATATAATGGCATGAGACAAAGGGAAGTAGAGAAGCTACCCAACGGTAGTTTAATTAATAGGCAACGGCGATAAGATATGATATTACTAAGCACTTTTTTATATAACAGAGATATACTAAAACAATCTGATGTTACATGTTGAAGTATTTTCCCCTAACCACCAGGTTTTCTCCTCAAATAAGGATGCTCGGACAATAAGGTTTTTTTATCGATAGGCTTCCTTTTCGATCTTATGAATATAATTCTTGACGCTGTAAACCTACTGTCTTTTTATATTAAGATACTTATGGCGAAGTTGTAGAAGCTTTTCTCTTTGAACTATCGCTATTATATTGTTCTTGAGCATAGCAGGTTGTTATGCTAACCATTACGTAGTAAAATTATCTGTTTTACAACCTATGTTTTAAAAAAACATATATATTTGCTTTATAAACTTCAACTTATAGTTCAGGATCAACGGTCCATTTTTGAACTTGATTAGTATCAAGTTGAATCTTCGTGAATAGCTTCATTTCGATGAGACGCCCAACAATTTCCTGTGCGAAAATTCTCGATCGTGGTAGCTAACAGAGGTAGCAAGGATAAAATATGTCGACTTGATGATTCTCAAAAATGTATTGCTAACTGGGTTTTTTTTTTGTTAAATCTCAAGATAATTATCTAAATTATTTGAAAAAATAATTTATCTGAAAAATCTCAAGATAATTATGTAAATTATTTGAAAAATATTTGTCCTACAAAATGTATGGTTTGATCAAAGAGTCCCCTCCTTCCAATATAAATGAAAAAAAATATCAGCAGGTTGGTAATCATTTTTGATGACCTTGTTATCGATACATGTTGGAAGGAGGGGACTCTTTGATCAAACCATACATTTTGTAGGACAAATATTTTTCAAATAATTTAGATAATAATCTTGAGATTTAACAAAAAAAAAACCCAGTTAGTAATACATTTTTGAGAATCATCAAATAGACACATTTTATCCTTGCTACCTCTGTTAGCTACCACAATCGAGAATTTTCGCACAGTAAATTGCCGGATGTCTTATCGAAACGAAGCTATTCACGAAGATTCAGCTTGATAGTAATCAAGTGCAAAAATGGACCATGGATCCTAGACTATTATGTTAAAAATAACATGTCCAACCTAAACTTTAAATAATGACTTATTCTAATACGTATACTGTAGTCATCATTCTTGGTCAAAACCTTTGGTTGCCTAAAGCACCAAATAATGGACTCATAAAAATAATTACCAATCAAAAGATAATAAGTGCTGACGTACTGACAGCTCTCCCCTAATTGTTTCAACTGGCACCAGATGTCGTTGATAACGCTTCAACGACACTACATAATTGGCATCGCTCTCATCGAAGGCTTCTAATCTAGAAATTTTCTAATTCTTTTAGCAATTACATTTTTTAGTTAATTTTAAAATGTATTAATATTTAATAATGTTGGATTTTATTTTAAAAAATGCATAACTTATATCGTTCGGCCTTAATACTTTCACTATGATAATTTGATAATGTTCTTTTGTGTCAAATTAGAACGTGTAGGATTGGGCGCGTGGTTGTCATTTTGCATAAAATTCAGAAATAAGTAGGAAATGTCAATCATGTTTGGATTTAAAAATGAATACCATGAATTTATCTGTGTCGATAATATTATTTTATTTATTATGTAACATAGTAAATTCGTATAAGCCTGGTAACCAAGACGGAAGTGATTGTTAAAAAAAACGTGAAGCTTAAACGTCTTGAAGACGATAACATTGTAGCCAGTGTATTACATTTAAGTGCAGCTTGTTGGATCATTAAGAAAATTAATAATTTTGAACTTATCTTTCAAATCAAAAAAGACATGTTAACACCATCCTCGGCCACCATGAAATGAATTTTACAATTTTGCCTTCAGAGATGATCCTTTGCTTAATATCTGGTGGAATAATCTTCAGCTCCTCCATGTCTTTTTCCACTTCGGCAATCCATGTATTTTTGAATTTTAGATTTTTTAGAAATTTTAAAAGCCTTCCAGTTAATCGTCTGAGGTCCATTCTACATAAATGTCGATGGAATAAAATTGTTCTTTCCCGGATTCTGTAATTTTATTCATAGTTTATTCAGAGTTATATTTCTTTATGCATTTGCGGATTCAAAACTGAGATAGGGGACAAGTCCGAACATCTGCAGTTTTTAGCGATTCTATTTCCTAGAGAACTGCTAGTTGAGCCTCCCTTAAGACATCTAGTTCCAGAATGAGTACCCTCCATTGTGGATTTAGGGACCAATTATTCGTGAAAATTATAATTATGTGTTACCACCACGTTTTCCCAAATGGAGTTCTTAGTAGTAGTATTCAAATGCGTTTTCTCAAAGTTATTAAATTTTAGTAAGGAAGGAAATAGTTAGGGGTGCAGTCAAATTAAACACTAAATAACTGGGTACTTATTTTATTTTGTGCCTACATTTCGACCCACTTTGTAGGTCATCTTCAGGGCCAATGGAAGCTGAGGCTAGACTGGTACAGTACCAGGCCCTGAAGATGACCCACAACGTAGGTCGAAACGTAGGCACACAATAAAATAAGTACCCACTTATTTAGTGTATAATTTGACTGCACCCCCAATTATTTCCTTCCTTACTCAGATCTTCCAGTCGACTTTCTCCTCGCTATTATTAAATTTTACTTCATAGTTTCTGAGGTTCTTCATAAATAAAAATTAAATAAATCCAACAAAGTGTTTTAGATTGTATTAGATGTCTAAGGGCTAATATATGTTAAGTTGTTGGTTGTTATATGGTTTTATTTGATTACTATTTATTTCTATTGCTTGGGTATAAAAGGGCCAATGTCAATTTTTTCAAATTTAGTGTTATTTATACCAAACTTTTCCAATTTAGTAAATCTTTAATTTTAAAAAGGCCAATGCCTAATAACAAACTAAAATAGGTTGTATTTCGATTATAATGTGAGCCAATGTCATTGCTAGTGTTTTCTCGTTCATTTCTATAAAGGCCTATGTTGACATTGGCTCTTTTGGCATGTTTGACTTTGACCCTTTTAGAACCAAGCCATAGATTTTATTAATGTATTATAAGTTTCATATTTTTTCTCAACTAAACTGATAACAGTCTCACTTCAAAAAATACCTCTTTTCTCGAAGAAAACGATCTATGACTTCGACCTGACATAACTGATTTAAGAAAATATTTTCCTGATCCGTGTGGTCTGTTGAAATAATTGAACTATCTCCTTGTTTCGAGATATCTAATGCGATGTCTCTATCACTCTTCTATTTAATGGCTTATATAGATGTCTATTACTTAAGGTAGTTCGTGCGGTTTCGTGATGCGTTAACTGATTAATCGGTTTTGAAATATCTCACAGAATTTTTCCGTTTAGAACAATAATCGATCATTGTATTTGTAGGTAATAAATGCAGATGAATCTTTATTCATTAATTGAAAAGGTTTCTTTAATTTATAGAAAATTAACAAATATATATACCTTCTTTATCATATAGGTTATTATAGCATTTTGAGATCAAGTCAGTTTTTTTTAAAGGTTTTAGTGCATGAATTTGAGAACAGTTAAGTCTCGAAACTTTGCCAAATATAGTTGTACATATATTGATGGGATCACCTTTGGTGTGATGGTCAGCATAACAACCTACTATGGCTAAGATTGCAGGTTCACGCCAGACAGGTGGCCTTAGGATTTTTTTAATGGAGTAAAAATATAGATTTGCATAGGGGACGAAAATGGTGGTCCCGAGCCTGTATGGTGTCATATATTCATTAAAAATCCTTTTCCTGATTATAACTGAATATGTGAAATTTAGGGATTCCACTATAGCATCGTCCGTCTTGCCATTGCAGCATGAAGTGGTGTTTAATAAAACAAGCAAAAGACATTTATTGATTATAAAATCTTAGATTTAAAACATTCGAGAAAAATAGCTACCAAGATAGTATACACACATATAGTATATATATTAGGGTGGGCCGAAAAAACATTTTTTTTAATTCGAAGTTGTAATAGCGCGAAAAAGTTGCGAATTATATAGACAAAAAAAAATTTTTTTTTTAAATAATCAAAATCGGTTGGAATCTTCCGGTCGCACATAGGCCCTAAAATTTCACAAAATATGAAAAAAGCTTCATTTTTTAAAATTTTTGAATTAGATGTTTTCGTAATGTAATAGTTTGTAAAGTCTTTAAATACAGCCTAAAAACATTGTTTTAATTTGGTTTAGATCAGTTGAAATCTTCTGGTCGCGCATAAGCCCCAAAATTTTCCAAAATGTGGAAAGTTTCATTTTTCCAAATAATTTCTTCATACCAAATAATTAGCATTTAAATGTAATATCCGTAGTATTTTTTCATACGAACTGAACACATGAACTGACAAAATAGAGAACAGTACTAATGGACAGGTTCAATGAACATGGACTATTTATTCAGAACTCTGTTTTTCTTTTTTATAAATGTAAGTTTATCGTAAAAAACTATACTGTAACTTAAATATTTAAGCTTTTTAAATATAGAGCAAGTCGAAAAGTACTATGTCCGTTGTTACTGTTATCACCGATCATGTCATAGGCCTATCTTTTTTTCTGGTACTGTTTTTTTATAGCATTGGGGCCGGAAGTTGTTCATTTATTCACATCATAATAAAACACAATGTTGTTATCTTTAAAAATAAAAATACTGTAACTATTACGTTTAAAAAAAAAAATATTAAAGATATAAAAAATAACTCGTCAAAATGTGAAATTTGCAATATTTTGTCAAATTTTGGGGCTTATGCGTGACCGGAAGATATTAACTGATCTAAAACAAATTTAAACACAATGTTCGAATTTTATGCTGTATTTAAGGGCGTTACAAACTATTACATTATGAAAACATCTAGTTCAATAATTACAAAAAATGAAGTTTTTTTAGATAGTTTAATACATATCTATATATATATGTATATGTATACATACCTATATTCACCGTAAGAGTAGTAATGTATATCAAATGTCCAGAGAGCCTATCTGTGGTGAAGAAGTGCCTAACTTGAGGTAGGGGAGTGTTGATGGTCTTTCAAGAGCAGAGTACTTAGCTACGAGTATATGTCCTCTCCAGTTCCCTACTAATCTTCTCAGTCGGTTTTTCTCTTTAACTCGAATCTCCTCGATAGAAATAGATATAAAAATTACAACAATATCAGATATTTTGTCTATTATACACTACTCCAAAGGCTATATCGAATCTGAAATCGCCGAGCTTGCAGTTGGGTAATATTATTGAAGTGATAGTGTAACAATGATTAAGATGGGATTGTACGGTTGTGGGGGTGAGTACCCAATGGATATACTAAAAAGTTAAGAGCTGTGCCAACTGGTAAACTTCTGAGGGGTAGACCGAGGCGTTGGTGGGAGGATTTCTTCAAGAGTGATCTGGTGGATTTGGTAGTGGCCCATGGACGAATGTTATTATTATTATATATAAAATACGAATGGATGCTGAGGAAGTTTACAATGCTGAAAAGATAAAAGCAATCTCATTGTTTTATCTATTATTAATTAAGTTTAGTATGTATGCAAATATCCATAAGTCGTAAGTTCGTTAAGTGCTCCATTGGATGGTTGTTAAGGAGACAGGTGGACGATGTGCGTGTTTTGTTGTGTTTTTATTTAACGTCAGATTATGCTATTATGGATAATCGGGCGATGCTACAGCGGGAGTTCTCAATTTTGCCTATACAGTCGGCATAACCAAGGATTTTTCATTCCATTTAAAAAATCATAGGACCACCTGCCGGGCTACGAACCCGCGATCTTGGGCGTAGTAGGTTTTTATGCTAACCACTGGACCACAGTCGGCCGAGTTCATGCTTAGCTTGTTGGATAATTTATTTATTCTCAATGATAATGATTCCTGTTTTGATCACGAACTTATTGATTGATTTCATTCTGGTTGTGTAGTGTTGTAGCTAGATATATGTTGATGCCATCCTCAAGGTGTCACACTTACATTTTACCTTTACCTGTGCCCGAGAGACATAGCAACGTCGTCCGAGAGCGCGACGCAGTGCCGCAAGAGTAGACGATTAATCACTCGTGAGAGCTGGGCTGCCAGGCATTGCCCGCTATTATACGGAAATTAATAATCATTACAGGTTTATGGTCGGCAGCGAACCTCTTTGTCCGCGCTAATAGTCACCGCTCTCTATGTGTGGTCCCTATTCAGCCCCGTGCCCTTTAGGCCGCGGCGCGGTGTCTCTGCTCCTGTAGGAGGACTTATCTTAGAAGGGAAGAAGCAGGGAATATGACGGAGTAACAGGAAATAACTCAAGCATTCTAACGTTTGTCTTAAGAAATACATTAAGAAAAAGTACAACCACAATCCATAGGATGGTCATCAGATACCAAACAGTGGATGTCCAGCCATTGCCAATCATAATAATATTGCTTATAATAATAAATCTTAGCGAACTCGATACAACAAATCACCGTTAACAAGACTCTTACAGTTCACGGTCTAACCCCAAATCCGTAAGTCACATTATACGCAACCTTCCTCGATCTACCCTTTAATCAGTCGTTTACGATCTGAGGAGCTAGAGAGTTGTTACCCGGAACCAAAAATTAAATTGTTTATATTTTGTTAATTCCGTCTTGGCCACTCAAGATCAGTTTAAAACCTCATTTCTCCCCTTTCCTCTGCTGGAGTTTTCTCTGTCTACAATATTCCTTCATGCGTTTACTGGTAAATTCCTTTTGATCTTCTGTCCAACTTGGTCTAAACTTCTATGGTCTTAGTTCATCCTGAAATCCAGATTTTTCATTTCTCTCCCAAATTTACTTCCCTCTTACATGAGAAGGTCAATCAATACAATGCCACCAGCTTCCTCTTCCACATAATATCCCAAATTCTTTCCACTTGGAATTTCATTGAAAGCTGAGAGGAAATTCTAGCTTTAAAGTTTCATTTCATTAGCACCTGTCATTGGTTAGAGATTGTTTTTTGTTTGTTGATAATTTAAATTTCAAACGTACGTCCTTCTACGGAAGCCATTAACGATAATGGTCACTGTTAGCAGACATAATCGATAACATCTCCTCGTACAGAAGATAAGTAGTATTGATTCCATCATTAGTATAATTAAATTCATCAGTTTAAATATATTTATGAGGTAATAAATATTCGCTTGCAACAGACGAGTTATCCAATATGGCTACCTAAGGAAATACCAAGATATATCTACCCCAAGACTCCCAGTTTACTCCAGTTCGGGGATCTCTTCGGCGGTTCCTTCCTGGAAGCTAATAGCCTCGTCGCTGTGTGGTCTCTTTTCTCTGAATGTCTTTTATCCTGAGTCGTTCTATTGAGATGTCTCCGCATAGAACAGAATAAGGCGTGAGCTAAGCCTGTATATCTACCCCAAGACTCCCAGTTTACTCCAGTTCGGGGATCTCTTCGGCGGTTCCTTCCTGGAAGCTAATAGCCTCGTCGCTGTGTGGTCTCTTTTCTCTGAATGTCTTTTATCCTGAGTCGTTCTATTGAGATGTCTCCGCATAGAACAGAATAAGGCGTGAGCTAAGCCTGATTCCCACGAACTGAGGATTATCTGTCATAATTTTGGATGGAAAGGAAGGGTCGTTTAAATAAAAAATAAAAAACAACGAATTAAAAATGGTGTTTTGCTTTTAGAAATCAGATAAATCATTCAGGATTCTTTTAACTTTATGCAATCAAGTTTACACAACTAATAAAATAAAGCTTTGTTATTGATTTGGAATCGAAATCAACATAAATGTTATATGTTATTAAAAGCTATCGCAGTTCCTCTTTCGCCATCTGGACGTCCCTCCGTAATCAGCTTTAGGGCCTTTTTTTTTTTTTTATCTAGTCTGTTTACGTGTCCCAGCTATCTTAATCTTGGTTTTTTAGTACAAGAAACTATATTAGGCTCTCCATATAGGTCCTTGTTTGACTATAATCATATATAAATAGTTAAAACACATTGATAAAAACTTATAATAAACGTATATAAATAGTATTGTCTGACTATAAACATTAAAAAAATATTGATTGGATTAACGGAATAAAATTTCTAGTTATTGAAAGCAGACATGTTAGTTGATATTATTGGTTTAACTTTTGATGCTGTATTTTATAACTTATTTCGATTTATTTAAGTAATATATATGCATAGATAGATAGATAGATAATTAATAGCATAATTAATTATATATCGTTATAATTTGTCTCTATAATCAGTGCAATTAAAATATTTTTTATTTATACTAGAAAATTGATTTTTATTTATACTAGAAAACATTCTATAAAAGTGAGATTTGAGAATTATTATGGTCTTATGGTATTGTATATAAGCGTTTTGTAGTTTTAATTGATGTAATGCATAAAAATCAAACGAAGAAACCATTGTATTGATACGAATATGGACACATGATAAGAATTTGATGCATTTATACTTAAAATATATTTATAACCAGTAATAAGGTACTTGAGACCATCGATATCCAAAGACTTTAGAATCCTTCAATGATCCTTTAGACCACTCTCAAGACATGAAGATCATTAGACCTGATGAAGACTGCTGATGTTAGATATCCTCACTCCACTGAACAGGAATCGACCATTTCTGCTTCTCTGATTAAATGGAAGCCGCTAATATATATATGTTCACTCGGGAACAAACCTATTGCTGAGGGAATAATGATATTCTTTAGCCCTTTGGTACATAAATATTTATTCTTTATGTTAGAAAGTATTGATTGGCAATTTTGACCTTTATTTAACCTTGAGATAGCAATACATAACCTCTCCCTACCCCTGCTTTCACTACGGCGGTTACCCCCGATGCGCTCCGTGGCGTACCCTCTCCGTGCCATTGTCGTATCCAACCAGAAGCCAACGTCGGGAGTACATCGGCTGAATGGCTTCCCCCTCGGCCGATGAATAGCCTCCTCAGGGTATGCGAGCTTTCTCCTGCCTTTATATCTGACA
Organism: Troilus luridus; assembly: GCA_964056705.1. Classification (NCBI taxonomy): domain Eukaryota; kingdom Metazoa; phylum Arthropoda; class Insecta; order Hemiptera; family Pentatomidae; genus Troilus; species Troilus luridus. Next base: position 100,328,577 of record OZ057416.1, on the reverse strand, counting down.
CTCTCCCCAGCGCGGGTTTCTTATTTTCTATGCCGGCCGGGTTGACGTGTTTGTGCTCGCCACTAGATTAATGATCCGTCGACCTGGGCCTCCCCCTCTTCCCCCCCTCTCGGCAACAAAACAACCTAAAAACCTAATCGAAAAATCCCCCTCCTCCCCCCATCCTTCCCCCTCCCTCCCTATTCAGGAGGCCGTGATAAAAACCGCCTTAGCCAATCGGAATTATTAATATATTTTAGCAAATTGACCTGCCAGATAGCACAATGAGTGCTGTACCTGCCCTAGCCTGTTCGACTACTCGGCGATAGGAGCACTATCTATCTTATACGCGGCGGTTCCTTTGTACTATAAAGCTCTTAAGAAATCGAAGAAGTGATTTTCCTAATGGAGTTTAATAAAACTAATACTATTTCTAATCAACTAACCAATTTAATAATATTAACAAGGCACAGCGAATCACTAGCATACCTTACAACTCTCTTTATGACAACCTTCCAATAGTTGGTAGAAACTAATGTAATCATGATTTAATTAAATATAATTAATAACTGAGGTTCATAACTCTTCTTAATTGAAATATGATATTGTTTCCTTGTAGCAGGTGAGGAAATATGGCTGGAAGTAAATTAGGATAAGGCTAAGTATATGGATAGTAGCAGAAAATGGGAAGATGTTGGTGGTAGCTCTATGGTAACTAGAAGAAACGATTTTAAGAGTAAATAAAGGAAGGAAATGTTTGATATTATAATGAAACCACTGGAGAATTAAGGAGATTACACAACGCGGAATAGCGTTGTAAGTATGCACCCAGGGAATATTATTGAAGTGATAGCTTCTCGAATATTAAGATGGGTTTGTAAAGTAACGAACGGATTCTTAAAAGAAATTTTCCATTAGAAACAACTACATCAACCAATATCCGTTATGGCCACTCGTATCGCAATTCTCCAACCAACCTCTTGGAGTTTCATCATTCGGCTTTGCGCTTATTAAGTTTTTAGTAGTTCCTTCGCTACAAAGCCCAACAAATTTACATGTCCTTATCAAACATTGCCATGTTATCACTTCAAATATATTATCTGGGTGCATGTTTTGCAATTCCGCGTTGTTTAGACTCCTAAATTCTCCTGCTAATCAATTTAATATGTAATAAAAAATTGTACAAAAACTTAAAAAGAAATATAAATTAGTAATTAGAACGCAATTGCAAAATGCCTTGTCTTTAAAATGCTGAATAATAACCAGTCAACATTTCTCCACTTTAGGCATCTGATTTATATAAATTAAAAAAATAAATTACACAAAAGAATTCTTATTTATGCAGTAAAATATATATATATAGTAACTATTAGCAGTAACTAGAATGATAAAAGGGTGATATCTAAAAAACTAATTCATATTAAAAGTTTTAAAAACCACAAAACATAAAGAATACTGTTAACAAAAAGCCATTTTGTTGTCATATTTGAAGTTACGAATAGGACATGAAGATCAATTTTTTATAATTATTGTATTCCATGTTTTTTTATTTATTTAAACTTTAATTATTAGTATTACGTGTTAATCTGTGACTTTAATTAGTTATAAGTAAAATTAAATAAATAAAGATAAAACATTAAATAAATAAAAATAGGTTTTTATTACATCGGTAGTACATATTTTATGATGAATGGTTTCAATAAAATATATAATTTGGTTACAAAGCTATCACTCATCGTCAGGATTATACAAATACATTTTCCATATTTACTGGTTTATATCACATATATCACTGTCGTGTTATTTATAACGTAAAAGAGATTATATTTATTAATACATTTATTTTCAATAATATTACATTTAATTTAATTTTATGTGATTTAATTCTCTTTATTTTTATTTAAATACTTTTTGATAACATATTTTTTTAGAATTCGCGGTCATTAACATTTTTTATAAGCTAAAAAATGTGAAATCAAAAATTGTTAGCAAACACCATGCTAAAGTGAAAATCGGACGGACCGTAACGGAGACACCGCACTTCTTATTTTATTTATTTATTTACTTTTTTGGTTAATCTATAACAGTCGCAGTGGTTTATATTCAATAAAGCCAATTATAAATTGTTTATTTTTATAAAAGCAGTATTGGCCAGAAGGTTTATTCCTTTGTTGCTGCTGTTAATATTGATTATATTAAATATATCTTTTATAGATTTATATTTAGAGCTGCCATATATTTATGAATGATACAAAGTTTCTATAAGACCGGTCGTCTCCTCTTCAACTCCTCTGAAAATAGTAATCATTTATTATTTAATTTTTCTTGAGGATCACATTTTCTCTCTATTATATAAAAATGTTTTAGTGATCACCGTGTAATATTTTATTTTACATATACGGTGTAAAAATGAAATGGATTATAAAAAATTAAGTTTGACATAAGATAATGTAATAATATAGATCATTCAATTGCTAAAAAGACACATTCATTTGAAGTGCAATATCAAATGCCGGGATGAAGACTTGAAATACAATATGAACTATAGAATGCTTTGAAATTACAAGTATACAATTTAATTTTTAATCATTGCATATTGAGTTTAATCATTCAAAGATTAAACTGTTGTATTTAGCAATCGAAGAATTAAAATGTATCATCTTAAAACTGGAAATGAGGTAATAATTATAAATAATTAATACTTCCTGTTTGATAAATCTACTATTGATAGACGTTTGATCATGATTTTTAAGGTTATTTATTTATTTTTTACTATGTTATATAAACTTAAAACCTTAAATGAAGTACAATTCCTAAATTAAAATATATTCCAAGAAGTCATATTGCTTTCTTTTAAATATGACCGTAAGAATTGAAGTTAGAAATTGAAATGCTTGGATGATTTTCGGCTAACAATTTGTTGAATGTACAGATGTGTATTTTCTAATATAGAGGTTGGTGCGCCTGGTAAGTGTAGTACATCATAAATATTTATATATGTATATATATTTGAACTTGAAATAATGTCAAATTATATTGCACACATAAGATAACTTATAAGATACTCCATTAAGTTGATACAATAGATTAACTAATTATTACTTACATTATTGATTAATTAGTATCATAATCAGTTTTAATGGATATAATAAGACGAAGGGGGAGGCATATAATTATGCATAATTAGTTTATGTTTCGCTCAGTGACAGATATTGATGTACAATTAATCACCATTAATGCTCTATCTCAGATCATTAGAGTGCCTTTTAATTTACTTTGCAGGTCTTATCTTGGTTGTATATCTAATATCTGTCTGTATATCTTCTGATCTACCTTCTGTTTTCTATATTTGTTTAAATATTTTGTATATTTATTTATTATTTGTTTAAAAACAAGAGATGTTGTAGCTAGGTTATATGGGTGTTTCTAGCGATACCGGCGAAGCTTAGGGGCCCATGTATGGGTTATACAAATTGTTTTAATCAACTTCAGATTATAGTTTAAAATTCTATTGATATAAGAATATTAATACTTATATAAGAATTCGTTTAATAATTGTGAAATTGATTTTAATAATACCTTAAAACAACAATTTCGTTTACATTAAAATATTTTATTTGTCATAGTTAAATATTTTGTTTTATGAAATGATCTAAATGTTGTTGAACTTAACATCATATGTTTTAATTAAAAAGTATACTAATTGAAACTAGTTTATATAATTATTGTTCGGAAAAAGGCTAATTATAAATTTTGATGTTTAAATAATTCAAACTATAATTGATTTCAGAAACACGGGAGATTAGAGGGATTTTGTTTTAGGACGGAATAAGTTTGAACACGTTGCGAAGTTTAAGTAATTAATTTTAAGATGAAATGAAGGCCCAATTAAAGGATGGAAATAGTCGTTATCATTCGGTCTCGACATTACTAATTAATTATTATTTGTCCCGAAACCTAAAAAACAAAATATATAAAAATATCATCTTTCCAACTCTTCTTTATGGATGTGAAATATGGCCGCTAAGCTGAAGGATGAACGAAGTCTTAATGAATTCGAAAATAAAGGTTGAATTTTCTTTTACTAGCCTGATTGTCACATATCAGTTCTTCTGTAACACCTATTTTGTTGGCATCTTCCTTCGCGGCTTCTATTCATCGTTCTGTATTCTTCAGTTGGTTCATATAATTAAAAATCTTCTTCGTAATCCGCGTTTCTTCCATTCTTTTTAAATGTCCATACAGTTTTAGCTTTCTCTTCCTCATTGTATCTGTACGTTGTTTCTATGTTTTTATACAGATCTTCATTTCTCCTTTTAATCCATATTTTAATTGTTTTTCTCAGGCCCTAGAATTTGTCTTAGTATTTTTCTCGCTCGTTTTTCTAGTTCTCTTAGTTCGCCTTACTTCTTCAGTGTTAAGGACTCTGATCTATATGTTGATTGTGTCCTAATTACTGAATTTATAGTGTCTAATCTTTGCTTCGATGGATATCGATATCCTATTGTAGTAGTTTTGCGTTAATTTGTACGCAAATTCTAACTTATTTACTCTTATTTGAATTTCTATATATATATATATATATATATATACATATATATATATATATATATAGAAATTTTATTTGTCTTTGGGGGCTTCCCCATACAACAAAGAGCCCAGCTTGGCTATAAATTACAATATTATGAAAATGAAATAAAATAAAATTAATATCACATTCTGATTTTCAAAACATAAATAACAGATTAAAGAATAAACAATTACTGGTGCTGTGATAGAAACAATAAAAATAAATAAACAAAATATCAGTTTAAAGATAAACTAAAAACAAACACTTAATAGAAAGTGGACTATGATAAACAGTTTAGCACTTTTTGAACTCCCATCATGTAATAATTCACTTTATGTACATTTTATTATGTACACTTTATTTAACATATCTACACTGTCGATATTGAGTATAGCTTGGATACTTTGGTTATCAGAAGATTCTAAGATGTAGTGTTGAAGACATTGTTGTCTATATTCATTGTGTGCTAGGCAGTGAAGGAGAATGTTATGTAGACTATTGTAGATAAATTAATTGCATGATTTGCAGGTTTCTTGTGACTTGAACAAAACAGTTGTGTTTTTCCCATAGATTCTGATATGTTCTGGATTAGCAACTCTTAATCGGCTGACACATTTCAATTTCTTTATATGAACTTTGAATGTGAGGTACGTTTCGGGTTCGGGAGCATTGTAACTGCATAGAATTCTGTATAAAGGGTAGTTAGTTGAATTTAGAGTTCTTTGAATCTCGGCTGAGAAATATTGGCTATGTGCTTTTTCCAGTGTGTCGTCTTTGTATCGAAGAAGTCCGTTTGTATGGTGAACAGAAAGCTCTTCTGCAATGGCATTTAGCTCGGCTATTGCTCTAAATTGGGACACCCCATTGAAGTCTATGTCAGGCTTATCCTTGTCTAATGATTTAAGTCTATTAAAAAAAAGTTTTGGGAGTAGCTCTTCTGGCATAAACTCGAGCATGGACCATAGATTTGCCATATTTTTTATCACTTTCATGCTTAATCGTTCTCTTCCTGTTTCGAGACGGACTATATAATTTGGGGTATTCCAGGACCTACCAAATAGGCGCTTTAAAAATTTAAGTTGGACCGTTTCGATTACCTCAAGATAATTGGGGCTCCATACTTCAGAAGCATAAAGCAATGTTGATGAAACCATTGAGTCAAATAAAGCTTTTTTTGTTTCCCAAGAGTCACTTTTCCCTTTTTTGAGTATGTCTGTGACTCTTGCAGATGCCACAGATGACTTCTGAGTAAAGTCTTCACATGCTTGTTTAAATTTTCCGGATGATGTGAAGGGAACTCCCAAATAAGTAAAACTTTTTGTATACTCCAATTTCTTATTATGCCAGTATAACGGTTTGAGCTGTTTAAGCCTTTCTTCTTCAGTATTAGACACTCTATCTCACTCTCTCTCTCTCTCTCTCTCTCTATATATATATATATATATATATACAAAAAGGGATATTCAGTCCTGTATTGTTTACACAAAAGTACCTATTATACATGCACCCCCATTAGACCCTGGCAGGTACCACCCCGATCACTGCACCACACACTGGACAACCCTTTCCCAAGACGTCGGCCAACTGTAGGCCGCAGGTGCCTCGTTTCTAGGTCACGTCAGTTCCGGAGTCTGAACGGAATTCGCACAAAAGGATTTCAAATTGTCTTTTGCATTCCATCGCTGGTTCTTCGAAAGGGTTCTAGAAAGTGTTTGGAAAACAATAGCTCTCTAACGGAGTCCTATGTCTCCCTTGTCCTAAAACTGTTAACTGGGTAACTGTGCCATCCTGGGCCTATTTGCATAGTCTCGTATGGTTAGCATGTTCAAGAGAACATTTTATTATGTGCATAAGAACGAAATTTCATTTTGAGTAGTTCAGGAGTTCTACCTTAGATCTCGATCTGTCATTAATGAAGAATAAATTTTTTTTAATATATGGCGTGGCCTACATATGACTTTGTTGAAATATTATATACACATATTGTGAGTAGAATCAGATACTCTTTTATACCTTTCTTTTTTAAAAATACAAAAAAATTTTTGGGCTGAGTAGATACCTTGCTGGATGTAACAAAAACTATTCTAAACTCGAAATAAAATTCTCTTATACCAAAATCTAAAGATGCTTATTTGTTCAAAACAACTTTCTTTTGTGTACAAGTTGTATATTTCTCGTAACAACATCACTACTTTGAACTTATAATTGTACCAAGGTAGTTCAAAGTGTAAAGAAATTTGGGAAGATGGCCAAAAGAAAGATACTTAGGTTTAACATACAGAGCGTGGATTTCAAGTTATTCAGAAAAAAAAAATCAACCTTAAAGTTGTGTTTAGGTAATTACAAAAAATTCCTCATGTGTAAACATATTTTTTTTTAACACGCTTTTTCTTCTCCTAGAAGTATCGGTATCTTAGCACCCTTCTCATTATCCATTCAATAAGATACAAAACTAAAAACCATAATATAATTTTCAATATATTCAAAATAAAAATATAATGATGATAAATAAAGTTAATTTTATCGTAAAAAAACTGTGGGGTGCTTGATGTTAATTTTTTAAAATATTTTATTGACTGATATTGATAAAAATGGACTAATTATAAAAATATCATAAACAGTTTCCAAGATTTTTTTATGTTAATCGGTCTTGTAGACATTAAGACATTATTTTGGTTTTACTTTAATTATTTTTTCCAAAACTATTATTCAATAAATTTAGGATTACGTGGTGTTTACTTACATTAAATAATTCTTATAATTTTTTGTTATTAATCCGTTAACCGAGCGGGACGTATAAACACGTCAAACGTAAACAATATCGTGTACGGGTTCGACATATGAATACGTCCTTGAAATATATGCGCCCTGGATCGGGTGGTACATATAGTTTCGGTACAACAGAGGTATTAAGTCATCGATACATGTTTATACGTGAATTTAATACCCGGATAAAATCAGTATCATTACGTTCTCGAAATTACGTTCTCCGGGCGTGACGTACTGACACGTCATAGTGAAAGAGCTCGTGCCCGTTATATGCGGCGTAATTAAAAAGGGAATTCCCCGTTTAACAGGATAAGAAATACATCCTGGTATAAGGTCAAGGCTATTGAACGTAGACTTTTTTTAAATATTTAATATTCTTTATTTTTTCCAGAACTTTTATTCATTTAAATTGTGGATTGAATGCCATTTAATAACATCAAGTTATGCTCATAATTTTTTTAATAAATTTTAAACTAAAAAGGCGTGTTAATTGTTGCTTATATTTTATCGAATAATTTTGGTAAAAGTAGTCATCTCAATTAGCTTTAATTTCTTTTAAAAAATATCTTAAATGCACCTCTCACTTTTTACGATAAAATGAATATTTTTGTACATGAATCACTCTAGACTAATTTTTAACTTATTGAAAATTGTATTTGTTAATTAATAAATTTTTTCTAGTATAAGAGAAATCTTTTAGGCCATGTTTATCGGTTTTGTAGGGACCTAGACTTAATTTTTTTTAATTTAGTTATTTTTTCTAAAAATTTTATTTATTAAGTTTGAGGGCTATTGTTGTTTAATAACTTCAAACCATCATATTTTTTCTTTTTTAATTAAGAAATACTTTGTGGTATATGAGAAACATTTTAGGTTATGTTTACGGGTCTTCCAGGCAAATAAATGGGTCATCCAAATAAAATTTAGTCTCAATTAATTTTATTTTTTTAATTCAATTATTTTTACTAAAAATTGTCATATATTAAATTTGAGGATTGATCTGTGTTTTTAATTACACCTTATCACCCTAATAATCTATTTTTTAATTAATAAACATGTTTTGGTTAAAGGAAAATGTTTTAGGTCAATTTTATTTTTTTAATTCAATTATTTTAACTAAAAATTGTCATATATTAAATTTTAGGATTGATTGGTGTTTTTAATTACACCTAATCACCCTAATAATTTAATTTTTTTAAATTAATAAAAATGTTTTTGTATAAGCAAAATCTTTTATTTCGTGTTTATTGATCTTCCAGGCATGGAGACGGGTTTTTTATATTTAATTGATTTTACGAATTTTGAAATTTGAGGATTGATTAGTGTGTCTAATTAGATCAAAAATTCCTAATAATTTAATTTTTTTTTTAAATTAATAAATAATTTTCTTGTACAAGGAAAACCTTTTAGGTCATGTTTACCGTCCTTCATGGAGAATTTATTTTTTTATGATTTAATTATTTTTCCAAAATTGATATTCATTAAATTGTTATTCCATGTTGTTATTCCTCAAGTCTTATTAAATCAAATCACCCTAATAAATTGTGTGTTTCGATTATGAACTACGTTCTGTTATAAGGGGAAATCTTTTATCGGTCTTCCATGCATGTGTACTTCATTTTTTTTTCATAACTTTTTTTTTTATTATTATTTACAAAACCAAAAATATACTCCCTAAGGACATTTAAAAACTCCGAAGAAAATACTAAAATAAGGAAGAGGTTGGACTGTTCATTAAGAGAGGTATTCATTAAATAGAGGAAGCCGGGACGTGGGGAGGAAAGATATGAAATATGATGCCGAGCTGATTTATGGAACCCGCTCGAAAGGGGGAGGGGGGGGGGAGTTTCCCGGAGGAAATCTCCTTCCCTGTGTGTGTGCGTATATGTGTATGTGTTTGCATATGTGTGCGTGAGTTAGCGCTAAAGGTTGGGTTTACCATAACTCAGCCATGTATTAGCCTGCCTCGTCATCTCATCTGAGTCTCTTCTCTTATTTATAGGTTAGCCTTGTAGGTTGGTATCCTCATGGGATATCCTCATCGTATTGAATCCATAGCCAAGGATATTGCTAGCTATGGAAATTGGTTTTTTAATTTTAATCTAAAGCAATTTAAACAAAATTTATTATTGTTTTATGAACAATAGCAAGTAACAAAAAAATTGTTTAAATTTAACAAAGAATTTCTAGACCTTTTTTTACCGGGCTGGCTCAATATGTACTGTGTTGAGTACCTATGCTAAATTTACGATGTTCAAATCCCGTGGTAGATAAATTTTGTTATACACAATGGTGGACTGCAGACTCTCTTGGAGCTCGCTCGGTCTCTATTATGTCGGTGCCGTTAATTGGGGAATTTCATGAGAGTCATGTAAAATTAAATGAGAATAAAATCAAGTATTCAATAATATTTCAAATTATTTTAATTTAAATGTAAATCACCTAGAATGCAAATGAAATCTGTGATAACAACTTTCAATGATTTTAACTAAAGATGTCTCCCACTCTTTCACTACTATTCTTTGCTGTTAACAAAATAAGCTGATTTATACGAATGTCTTTTCTAAAATATACTTTTCTAAAAGGTAACAAGTAATTTGTTCAAGTGATTCATTACACAAACGTAAATTGAAATAATTTTCTAAACCTTCACTATTTTGTAGCTGTCCGTAATTCCAGATTTAATTGGCCCTTCAAAACAATTCTATGTTTTAGTAATTATTATTTTTTCTTGCTTCGAGAAATTTTAAATATAAGGTGTAACAGAATCATTTAAACATAATAATACAGAACAATAAATAATTTAAATAAATACAATTCAGGATACTTATTTAGGTTTTTTATCTACTTTCAGGACTTTACATGTGGTAGGTTATAACATTAACTATCAACTATTACACTTAATTACACTATTAGTTATTATTAAAAACTACACCTAGTAACCTTCATTGTAATACTGAAAAATTGTATTACTTATTGTAATAGTAAAAATTGTATACACGTTAAACTACGTTTTAGCGATGTTTCGCGACAATATTGCCCTAACAGTGACAAAACAGACTTTCAATGAATTATTTTATATAAAAAACTAGTCTAAATATATAATTGAAATTACAAATACATAAATTACGATGTTAATACATAAATTTAAATAACAAATTGTTAACGAAATGATTATTGCAATATCACTCAATCTAAATACCTGTTCAATAATGTATTCTGTAATTATTGTTCAAGACTAATGACGTTCATTCTTAAGGCAAGCTAATGAGAACAATATAGTCTCCAAACTTCGCCAAAAGATAGTTTAACCAGTATAACACTGAAACTTATTCGACTGAAATAGTTGATAAACTATGAATTGTGGCATTGTTATGTACATGGAATCTACGGAATGAACATAATTACGGATGGAATATAATTAAGGCCATTATATATAGTTTCGTTACAATTTTATTCATTAATTTGATTTAGTTTTACAATAGCCCAACATAAAATCAAACACTGACTCGAGGGACTCGAGAGCCCATCCCAAAAGTCCAAAGATATTACAACAAATTGCATTTTGAACGGCCTCATGGGATAACACGATTATAGTTCCCTCTGGCGAACCTTTAACGAGTGATAAATGATTCCGTGTTGGAGGAAAAAATGGACTCATAAAGGAAGCCGAAATTGGCCATTGTGAGAGGCGGGGCCATGCTGGAACCCGATGCCATCCGTTCTGGCCGAAAAAGGACAAAAAACTGGCTCCGCGATCGCCTCTTAGGTAACGGCAGCCATCTTGGGTGCACGTGGTCCTCTCTAGGGGAGGAAGTAAAAAATAAATTGTTTTCTTTAAAATAAATAATAATAACCAACGACGTAAAAGAAATGTTGGGTATATGTTCCGCAGGTTGTCGCTTCCAGTTGAGTCAGAAAAAGTTTTAACCGTTTAGTCATTTCATTTTTAATATTTCCCAAAAATACAAATATCGTGAGCTTTAGTATGGAAAAGAGAATGTTATTATGGGTAATGAATGTTATTATGGATAATTTAGCTAATTATTTCTTCAAGAAATAAAAGTTTAAACTAACATTTAGAACTGTAGATGATAAATGTTTGCAGTAACATTTCTAAATTAAATGATTTCCAAAGTATAAACATTTCCCATAATTACATTATTTCTCCTATACTTGAAGCTCATAACTTATATTTTTGGAAAATATTAAAAATGAAACGAATGAATTATTAAAACTTGTTGTGGCTAAACTCAAAGCGACAACCTGCGGAATAATTACCGGATAAAGTCTTTTTATAACATACTTTTAATAAAATAGGGTTAAATAATGTTAATCGAAACCTTTTGCAATAATACAGAACCATGTACTTCCTGAATATTATTTTTCAACTAGAGCAAACTATAGATACAACGACCTCATTGATTGGTTAACATCAAGAATACAATGACAGAGGCAGGTGGCTGATAAGAGTAGTGGTGATAGGGCTCGCCCAATGAGAGCGGCGAATCAATGTTGTCAACCCTTCGTCGCCATGGCAACCCCCCCTCCCTGTCGTCGGGTTAGCTGTCTCTTTTTATATCGATATTGTCTTGTTTATACATAAAGGGAAGAAAAATCGATTCCATTGCATCCTGGGTCCTCGTGATTGATTATTGGCCTGTCATAGCCGAATAACTATAGATTGCATTCGGTAAGGGCTTTATATGTAAGTAACTATTGAAGCACGAGTATAAACAAAAGTTTCGATAATTTAATACCAAACAGTGATATGTTTATAATTTAATATAGGAAAGCAAAATCTTGAAAGAGACATATAACAGGTGTTCGGTTAAGAGTGGAAAAAATTCCGAACAAGAAGCCTTAACTCTCAATAATAATTCGTAACAACTTACAGCGTACCCACTTTTTAATTTGAAGTCGAATTTTAACCCCATGACCTTCACCACCGCAATTAAAAGCTCTAAGCACTGAGTTACCCCCTTTCTCAAAAATAAAAAATAAAAAAACTACTAGCCAATTTTTTTTAAATAATTTAAATTGTATCTCATACCCCAAAATGCTTGAGATTTATTTGACTCATTTCAGTTTTATCGTGAAATTCAAAATCCCAAGTTTTTTTCATATGTTTTCAGGTATCTTTCCATGTACATGTGCCTTGAGACGTGATTTTATCATGATCATGATATATCATGACGCTTATAGAACTATGTTTCTCAACATTTAGCTGTCTAGTTTGTACTACTTAGATTATAAAAAAAGTTATATAATATTTATTTCATTGTATAATTGGTTAATGACGGCCAATGGCCCAATAGTATACGGTAGAAATATTTTACGACTCAGCGAACTAAAACTTCTCAGCAAGATAGAGACAATACAATTCTAGTTGTAATCAAGGGAATGTACTAACGATTCCTGATCACAGAGGCATTACTTAGTCCTGAGGAGCTCTAAATAAAGTAGCAGGAGCCATGTTGTTAGAGGAGCTCCCCCGAACTGAGTCAGCCAATTACACTGGCTACGAATTACTTTGCCTGCGGTTTGTCCCGCGCCGCCCCCGAAGAGAAAATTCAATCAGCCTCCCCTGTGTTGTGCCGCCCCCAGCTGAGAATATATTATTAATCACCATTAGTCACCGCTCCGTTCTCTATATATCCTTAGTACACTAACTACAGCTGTAATCTCTTCCCAGGGATATCAAAAATCTTGCTGAACGCAATGATTCTAAAAATTAAAAGAAAAAAAAATGATCCAATGATATTACTCGTATAACAAATTCAACTTAGAAGGTCATTATCAGTCATAGAGGCCTCGGAGGATTATCGAGTATTGAACAGGTTCCTTTAGAAACCTAGAGTATTTGAGTGGGAAAGTTTTCCATGAAAGACAAGTATCGAGTTAGTAGCAAATCAAAGAACAAATGTGACATTAAGAATATTTATGAATGACATTATTCGTTATAAACTAAGGATTGTACATTGAAGATTTTACGAAGTAATTTGGATTGTAAGGATTGGATACGAGAGGAATTCGGTGACTTATTGAAACCCCAAAGCTCTACTCCGTCCAAATTAAACTTCAGATCCAAAAAAGGAGAGCTTTGAGGATTAAATGGAGGATTTTTGGTTATTAAGGTTGGATACGATAGGAATTCGATGACTTAGTGGAGTCATGTATATGAGTATTTAGTAATTAATAAAAGTAATAATCGAATTTTACAGTTTTTCAATGATGAAATACAATCGAAAAATTTCAGAAACAAAGCCTTAAGTTTCTTAAATAAAATAGTTGGGTTAGGTATTGTTATTTTAGTTTTCATCAAGATTTATAAGATAGTATAAATATCGATCAGAGAAATCTCTCCATTATAAGCCCTGTAATGGATGCCTGCCAGAAATCAGCGAATATTAATCCGAAAATAACAAAAATTGATCTGAAATGTATTCGCCATGGATCACCTGTGGTCTATTGGTTAGCATAAGAACCTACTATAGCCAAGATCGCGGCTTTGCAGCACGACAAGTGGTCCTAGGTTTTTTTGAAGTGAGTAAAAAATCCTTGATTATGTTATACTTCGGAAGAAACGTAAAATGGGGTCCATTTTACATTTACAGTCCATATAGACTGTACGATGACAGGTACTCGTTAAAGATCCATGTCCTAACCATAACAGGATAGGCAAAATATAGAACTCCCACTGTAGCATCGTTCGATTAGCCATGGCAGCATAACGGGACGTTAAGTCAATAAACCAACAGCAATTTATTCACCTAGTCTTGATTATTTCTTTTTTGTAGAATATCAAAAGTTTACATTTATAAAATGTTTTTAAATATTAGATGTTTAATTCAAAGGACGTATTTCCTTCGATAGTAAATGAAGATCGCTGTGCCTTCAAATCGTTACTATAGTAGTTCTTTTTGGCAGTTTCATAACAATATATTATTTTGTCATTACAAACCTAATGTTAATTACATTTCTCATTTATAAATTTCATTAAGTTTTATAAAATTGATATGTTGTAACGTCACATATTCTGTATTCCTATTATGTGGCTAATTTCTTTTGTTAAAGCCCCTTGTTCTATTACGACAGGGTTACATTGATGATGGGATGACGAACAAATAAGATTTTCCGTCGGAAGGGAACACCATATTTCATATTAATCACCATTAAGAAGGCACGTGACTAATTATCCGCCATTATATGATGTACTGGCAAAGAGGGCTAAGTTATGGAGCTCCCTTATCGGCCAAGAACAGCTTCTTACCATCTGAAGAAGTTGAAGGCCGCTTCTGTTTGTCCTTCCTCCCTCTTAGATAATGCCTCCAGAGTCATTTATTATGGCTTTTTATGGATGTTAATATCCTGTTAGTCTCGGCTATTCTTGGAACTTTATTGGATCAAAGTGCGATGATCTGTTCTTAGCTATTTACGTAAATATCAAATTTTGAATGAAGTTTTCATACATTTGATGAAAATAAATAAAACTGTATCACTGTGGCTGTAGTGAGTGGAGGAAAATTTAATAAAGGGATTTTGAGAAATAACAATATAATAGGTTTCAGATTAATAATAAGGCCAACTTACCAAAAACTATTACGAATCAACATCAGATATCTTGGTCAAGTACGTTGTGAAGGCTGTTCTGTTACTAAGACAATGGTCATGCTAGAAGATGATTCGTGTTGATTAGAGAGGAGAAGTACGTGAACGAACTAGTTCATTGAACTAGATCCGGAAAATGAACTATAAAGAGCGCTCTCTGTTTTGGTGAACTATAGTTCTTTTTAGTTCACACCACTCACCAGTAGAGATTTTATAAGTTTTCTTAAATATTTGTAATTGAAGGAAAAGTGTGCCATATAGGCTTCACTTTGTGTTTTAAACCAAGACAATTATCTGCAACGAGTTTCTTATCGGTTATAAGAAATAATGAAAAACCAATTGTCAGGGTAGGAAAATTAACAAGAAAGTTTTTAAAATGAGTGAATTAAATATAAAGAATAATATGGAAGAACAAGGAATATTATTTAGAAAAAGACAGCGGACGTAAATGTAAATAATATAAAATAAATATAGAAATAAGATAGAAGTGTTTGTTTTTTTTCTAGAACCTTTGTAGTTCATTTGACCTCTCAGTTTCTCCCCACTTTTCCATAGTCAAATCACTCTCTTTGTTCAGTACATTTCTAGTTCATTTGAAAAATGAACTACCTCAAAAGGAACGATTCAGTAAATGGTACTTTGCCCACCTCTAGTGATGATCACACTCAATCTGCAGGTTTCCATTCAATTAAGCGTATCCATTTATTAGAAGCTAGTTTAGCCCCAGGAGATAATGCAGATCCCAAATCCATCCATGACTGTAAACATATTAAATAATTTATCTACCACTGCTGGATTTGAACTGGGGACCATCAACGAAGCAAATCAGCGCTTCTTTGTGTCAGTAATAAAAGTTCCCAGTACATTTCATAGTTCGAAATAATTAATCATGATAATACGATTATCTCCTTGTAGTAACAAATATTTTTTTATTTTAGAGATTATTACTTTTTTTAGTGCAAAATTAATGTTACTTAGTATAATAAGTAAGTTTGTATGATGGTTTCACGAAATATATTTTAGGGTGGAAAATTAATTATTCCAAAAATAATAATAACAATGAAGCAATTATATAAGCTTCATAAAGCAAAAGTTTTGCCTTTTGTCATATCCACGAATAGGCTGATTCCGGAAATGATGTCGAACAGCATAAAATAATTTGGTCTTAATTATAATATTCTGGATCAAATGCAGAGAGCAGTATTACACGGAACTGCGGGTATTGTTAGAAAAGTTATGAATATTAATAATTCATTTTCCTTGCCTCACCCTTGACTTATGTCCGGGTAGAAACCGAGAAAATGAACGCATAATAATAAAAGTGTTATGGTTGAAAGTACCAAAATGACTATGATGACTACAATAATTACGTCATTTTTTTTTCGTAATAAAATCGTATATTGTAAACTATTGTTGATTTTTTTTAATGGATTACTACCAACAACAGTTGTTCATCCTTTAAGCCCTGCATGCGAAGAGCCATACAGTAAATTGTTTGGCGAAGCGGTGGTTGAAGAATTATGGATGAAGGGGAAAGAGCCCCCAAGATCTGCCCCCTGAGATGTATTAAACTGTAATCCTCTTGGTCCATTGTCAACAGGGCTCCACCCTCCCCAGGTCCTCCTCTCTCCGGGGGTTAACTCAGCCCCTTCTCTTCCTACTTATTTGCTCTCTCTTTAGCCTCGGTCGTCATTCCCTCTTTATCTATCCTCTTAACGTGTTCATTTTCATCGATACAATATTATATATATATATATATATATATATATATATATATATATATATATATATATATATATATATATATATATATATATGTACTTTATTGAAAAAGGGAAAGGTCAACAATTATTATAGAACAATTATTGAAAAACCTGTATTAGTTTAGAGACTTAAGGTTTTTAGTTGGAATTTTTCCACTAATGTATTAACATTTATTTAATGTCTCTGTAGACCTTTCGATTTTTCAATATATATTTTGTGGAATAAACACAAGTCCACTGGTTTTTGGATAATTTTCTCTTTTTTTCTTGCACTTTTACCCTAATTTTCTCATATGGTTTTTTGTCTTCTGTTCTTGTGTTGTTTGTTACTATTATTTATTTTATTTTGTTTTCCTGTTGTGTTTTTTGGGGTTTGGTGAGTATATATTGATGTTTTAAATTCTTGAGTATTTATCAGCTGTTTTTATCTAACCTTAGCCAGCTGGGAATCTGGTAGCCTTCCCTATGATTCAGTAGTTGCATTTGAGCATTAGAGGTGGTGGGATGTGTGTTTTTTGGGCGCATTATTCATGTTTTGCTTTGCTGTTATTCTCTGCCCTGAGGATGCCTGAATAGGCGAAATATTGGACAGGTTTTTCAATTTCCTGTTTTAGTTTAGAGACTTGAGGTTTTTAGTTGGAATTTTTCCACTAATGTATTCACATTTATGTACTTTAATACTTATTTAATATATAAATCTACAGCCCCGGTGAATAAGTAGTTAAGTCGAATTTTATTCAAAAAAGTTTCTTGTTCAAGTTTGAGCCAAATCATTTTACAGGTGCATTATATTATTTATACTTTATTTCATGGTCTTTTTCCTGAATGTTAATTCAATGGAAGGTCAGTTTGTCCATTTTTTATTTTGTTTGTGGTCTGATCGCTGTTTTAATGCTAGATCTCCAAATTTCTGAAGTGTGAAGGTTCTAATACACGTAAAGTTACATTAAATATTTCTATAAAATCGCTTCAAAATAAATAAAATCTATCTTGAATTGAATATAAAATAGTTAAAATTATTTATTTTAACATTTTAGGAATATAAAATGAATAATATTATAATTCCGCCAATTAACATTTAAAATAACAGAGTGCTGATTGTCAAATTCGATCTTGGTGGCTGTCACTTTCCCTCACTAGTGAAAACTGGGACTTTCCACACCAGTTTTAGTTGAGTAATGGATAGCATTTCAATTACTAAAAACATTTAATAAACATAGAAAGTTTAAGTTACAAATGGCAGTATGTAAATGTATGTGACTATTTGACTGTAAATGTGTCGATTTTTCTTCTTTGGTTACACAATTGATTAAAGTCGATTTCTCTTATAGATTCTACTGAGCCTGTTTTAGATAAAGAGGATATATATATATATATATATATATATATATATATATATATATAAATGAGAAATTATAGTTTGTTTTAATTTTTTTAAATTGTGTAGCAAGCAAAATTCTTAATCATCAATAGCAGGTGCAGGATTATTGTTGTTATTATTGTTAATTCTATGATCTATAATTATGTTAATCAAATGATAATTGGAGACTTTTATTAACATTTTTATTAAGTATAAACATAAAAATGACTATTATTAATATTGTTTCATTGGTTCTGTTATATAAAAAAAGGAAGCTATAGACGATGATGGGTCGCCGAGAGCAGCGGGACCACACCCCCAACCCCTGAACAGATTGCTTGGACCCCGCTGCCATTAGCGGTCGGAGGGAGCGGCGATACAAAAACAAAGCAGAACAAGAAAAATAGGCCCACCCTTGAGAAACATGGCGACTGGCAATTAATACTGACCCAGCGGGGAGCTCCCGCGGTCTGTTTGAATCTCCTCGTCTTCTCTCTCTCCTCTCTCAGCCCTAATATATTTTATATATCCATCCATACATTCCATGTTATTTTTTATATTATGTAACTGTTAATGTACCATATTTTTATACCGATATATGTTTTTACTTTTTTAGATGATTCAGAGAAGGACTAGGCAAACTGTTGAAAACTATACAAAAAAGAGAGAAGCCACCAAAAAAACTGTGCAGAAGCAAGAAGAGGAAGAAAGAAGAAGAAGACCTAAAATCGATGATAGATGATTTTGAGGGTAAAAACAGTAGAAGCTTCTACCAAAGGTTGAAAAGGCTAAGAAAAGGATTTCAACCCCGGATAGGTTTCTGCAAGGATAGGGATGGCACTCTATTGGGAGATAGAGAAGATATAGCCGAAAGATGGAAAGAATATTTCAATGATTTGCTTAACCCCGGCAAAGAACATTCTCAAGAAACGACAACAATAAACTTATCGGAGCCAATAGTAGATGATATGCCTCTAGAACCACCAGACCCAGAAGAAGTGGAAGAAGTTGTCGTAAAATTAAAAAATAATAAGGCACCAGGATTTGATGATATTCCCGCAGAAATGCTTAAATACGGCGGTGACCTGTTGCACCGTGAAATTTATGAACTAATCCTGGAAATATGGATTAAGGAAGAAATGCCCAAGGAATGGTACAAGGCCATTATTGTGCCGATACACAAGAAGGGAGATAAATTAGAATGCCAAAATTATAGAGGGATAACACTGCTTTGTTCAATCTACAAAGTGTTATCAATACTACTCTTGGGAAGATTAATGATAACAGCAGAAGCAGTTTTGGGCGACTATCAATGTGGGTTCCGCCCTGGAAGATCTACTGTTGACCACATATTTACCATCAGGAATATGCTTGAGAAATGTAACGAATGGAACGTAGAACTTCACCACCTCTTCATTGATTACAAACAGGCCTAAGATAGCATAGAAAGAAATGAGCTCTACGAAAACTTGATGTTTCTTGGGTGCCCTAAAAAACTTATCAGATTGATAAGAATGACACTGCAGAATAGTAGTGGTGTGGTTAAGGTCCAGGGAGAAATGTCCAGAGACTTCCCTATTAAAAAAGGAGTTAAACAAGGAGACCCTATATCTCCAGTGTTGTTTAATTTGGTGCTGCATAAAATAATAATAACAACGAAAGCAAGAAGAGAGGGTTGTATTTATAAGAGCGTGACCCAACACCTCGCATATGCTGATGATGTGGTTATCACAGGAAGAAATGAAAATGTGCTCTTGGAAGCATTATGGGAATGGGAAGAGGCAGCTAGGAAGGCAGGGCTCATTATAAATATGGATAAAACAAAATACATGCTTTCATCCAGGAAACGGCCGTCCAGTGGATATCTCCAAGGAAGAGGGTGCAGATTTGAAAATGTTAAGACATTCAAATATCTTGGCACCATTATTACAGAAGACAACAGACTGGAACATGAAATAAAGGCAAGGATTGAAAACGGTAACAGATGCTATTGGTCCCTCAGAAACGTGTTCCAAAATAGAGCTGTACCTCGTAGTCTCAAAATAAGGGTATATAAGACGATACTTCGTCCTGTCGTTGCCTATGGTGGGGAGGCGTGGACTCTAACCAAACAGCATGAGAGATTATTGAATGCATGGGAGAGAAAGATTCTTAGAAGAGTGTATGGCCCAACCAAGGAAGGAAATTGTTTCCGCATTAAAAGGAATCAAGAACTTAAGGACCTATATGGAGAACCTGACATAGTTTCTGGTATTAAAAAAGCAAGATTGAGATGGTTGGGGCACGTTCACAGAATGGACAAAAAAAGGCTCCCAAAGCTGATTCTGGAGGGACGTCCAGACGGAGAAAGAGGAAGAGGAAGGCCTAGAATGCGATGGCTGGACGATGTGGAAGCAGACCTTAAGTGCCTGGGGGTAAGAACATGGAGAAGAGCAGCGAGAGATCGGTCAAGGTGGAGGAAAATTGTTGAGGAGGCCAAGGTCCTTCATGGACCATAGCGCCATGTAATGATGATGATGATATGTTTTTACTTCCCTTAGTTGCCGGGCGTTAGGTAATGTCTCGGGATTAACTCGGGATCCAATCCAGTGAAATTCGCAGACCCTCCCGAGCCTCACTCAGCCTTTGTAAGTTGGTTATCCTTAATGGGGAGAAAACAGTTTTTTTAGAAGAAATACAATCTCTACAATGTAAAGAGCCCAATACTTCATATGTTGTACATCCGTAATCTTTTGGGATCTTATATCTAACGCCCACCTAAATAAATTATACATCTAAACATTTTATTTTGTTAATCCTTAAAAACTAAATTTTCCTGCAGTGAAGAAACATAATAGTTTCTATTAAATAATGGGTCGTAAAACAAATTACACCAAAAATAATAATAATAATTAAGTCCTTAGGAGTAATTTTTTAATATTGTTACGAAAGATAACAACAAGCTTCTAAAGTCCATATTTGAAAGCACATTGCTCTATAGAGCAGAAGCCTGGACGATGAGCGCTTCTCCAGGAAAAAGGTACTTGTACTGAGATGGACTATCGGAGGAGAGCTGCCAGGGTATCCAGACCAGAAAGAAGAACTAATGCCGACTCTACAAAACATCCTCCAATATATAGAGGACAAAATATTGGAATGATATGGTCATCTCAGAAGATTGAAATTAAATTAGGCAAGATTAAGATTAATTTAATTTTCAATTGGAGTGTTGAAGGGAGGAAACATCGAGGAAGACCACGAAATAGATGGATGGAAGGTGTTGAGGAAAGTATGTACACTCATGGTCTGAAGGAAGAAGATATACAAGATAGAACAAAATGGAAAAATGAATTAAACGAAATTTTTGGTTGAAGGAAATCTCAATCTGAGGAAACCCTTAGGAAAACAATAAACGAAAATCGAGTGTTTTCATGGTCATATTTGAAGGCATACTAAAAATTTTTCGTTCAACTTTAGTGTTAGTAATTATTATCAAAACAGATAGGATTAATAACAGCTTATTACAATCTGTAAACATAAACATCTTAATCAACAGAAATCTACTAATTCCACTTTTACCAGAAAAAACGACGCAATATTAAAATAGTTTACAACGAGTTCAATATAAACATGGTAGGCAAAGTGAATATCACGAAATTACCAATCTCCTAATACTTTTATAGCAGTTCCTTAGTAATATATAGTAGGCATTTACCTGCCCTACATAACATTTATTTACTCACACTGATAGCAATATATACCACATATGAGGCCTAAGTAAATACGACAAGAGCGTGAAGTACAAGGAGGTAACTGATGAACTGCTGCGAGGTACGAATCATTAAACTTCATCTCTTAGCGCTATCCTGAAATATTGCCTCTCTTCTGAGTGCCTCCGAAAAATGATCCACCGTCTCCTTACATAACCTACTTGGAAAGCCTTGGTGAAATAATATAGTTTGGAGATTTCTGTAACCTAACGCTATTTAAAACTATGATGAACAAACACTATGATGAAAAACATATACGGAGTCAGGTACCCGTTAAATAACCCTATCTTAATTACTCCTGGATAGAACTCCCACTGTAGCATCGCCCGAATTGCCATAACAACATGAAAGTAACGTTAAAGGAATAAACAAACTTACTTGTCAAGCTGTTTTAGAATGGTTAGTAGTTTAACGAGAGATTCTCATAAACATTTTATGAACCTTAATCAGCAACTACAGTTAAAGAAGGTAAAAAAAGCACTACATGCAAGGATCTACTATTCCAAAGCCAAACGTTGTGCAAGGAATTGGTTTGGTCAAGATCAGGTCACAAAGTAAAAAAATATATGCGAAATATACAAGGCAACAAATTAATAATGCCTAAAAACACAGCCGCACTAAATTATTGTTTTGTTAGATTTATAGGGTATGCTATGTTTATAATTATTATTTTTTTCTTCGTTTGTTGAACATGCGATCTTCATAGATTATTTATTTTAAAAAAATGTATTTAATGAAATTTACAACTGTATTAAAATAACACAACAACTAAATATAATGATTGGTAAATATCATGGAAGACAAGTAGAGAAACTACCCAGTGGCAGTACTCAAATAATTTCAACTTAGAAGGTCACAAGGCCATCTTCTCTTCAGACGCCTTGGAGGAATTGAAGAGGTTGTTAGGTTCCAAACCTAAGAGGGTTTGAATGGAAATAAAGTTTGTCATGAAAAGATTGATATCGGATTCGGGCCAAATCAGCAACAATTAGGACATTAAGGTCGTTATGAATTACTTTGTTCGTTACAAAGTAAGGAGCATTGAGGATTTTACGGAGGATTTTGGATTGTAAGGATTGAATACGAGAGGAATTCGATGGTTTAGAGGAGCCCCAAAGCTCCGTAAGTCCAGATTGCCATGTATATGAGTCTTTTGTAATTAATTGAGAGCATAGAGCGTTTGTCTAGTAAATGTTGAAGTAACCTGCCATCTTCATAGATTATTTTTTTAATAAAAATTTTCCATACCAAGATTTAAACATGGATATTATGAAGTATCTGAAAAATATATTTTACGAAAAATGATATATAAATAGATTTATTTTTCAGCATATTCGTCGGAGTCAGTCTGTTAGAGATGAATTTTAAGCTACGGCCATAGAATTGATGTCGACCTCTACACTGCCGCTAAGAAAATAAAAAAGAAAAAGGAGAGAATAACTACTTTTTTCCACCAATGGTCGAAATGCCAGTGGTTAGGTCGAATGGCACCCTGGATGGCCTAACCATTGCCGCTCCCTTCTAAAATTCCAGGATTTGCTTTTAGGGACATTCGATATATCGATATCGATACCAAAAAAGTATCGATGCCGCAATTTATTTAACTTATTAAATAAAGTGCTTCAATCAAATATTCGATATTACTAATGAATATAAGCGTACTCCATTTCTTAATAGAAAAATACCAGTAGATAGAATCCAAAGCATCTCTTCCGTGGACATAAAAGTGATGTACATGTGCTGTAAAGTGATTATAAGTCTTTGTAAAAACGATTTATTTTTCCATCAAAGCTTCTTTTGGTACTTTTTCGGCTGTGTTCTTGTGAATTTTCCCTTTTTAACATCCAATAGTAGTCTGCCATCATGTTGACATTCCATCGACCATGGTATCTGCGCTCCATTTCTTTTATATCTTGAAGGAAACGTTCTTATCTTGTTCCTCACTTACAGCCCCAAGATTTTCTGAAAAGTAGTCCAGATGTGAGAGATGAACTTTGACACTCATGTTGCAGCCCAACAGTTTGTAGTTTAGGTCTTTTTTGTTTCCAAGAAAGCATGTTACAACAAGTTTAAATGAATTCCAGGCATTTTTTTCTTTAATTTCCATTTTAGTGACAACGCTGGTCCAACAAATACTCCCTCTCTCAGCTTAGCATCGCATGTCTCGGCTATCCCATTCACAGAGGAAACGTGGAAACTTTGTGCAACCACTTTGTTGACCTAGTAACATGGAAACCCCACAAATGGTCCTTTTTTGGTCAGAGTGGCCAAACTTATTATGAACAAACTCAAGATTTTCGTAGTATTCTTTCAAATGGACTGAGTGTCCAACAGGCACAGAAGCATATCGGTTATCATTGCGAAGAAGTATAGCTTTCAAACTATTTTTGATAAATCAAATAAGAAATTTTCAGGTAAAATTTGTGGCTTATCTAGGGGTGATGGAATTTTTCTACAATTTTTCCTGTAATCAGCACAAAAAATACTGTTTAACCCACTAGTTAAATATGCTACAATTTTTTTATCGCAGAGCTTTGTAATAGCTTAGCGAACCCGAAGACTCGATGCCGAAACTACCTATCGGGTTCGAATGTGCCTACGGCAGACATAGATTATTTATCGGGTCGATTATTATGAACTGCTCGTTTTTAAAGGAAATATAATTAAGTAAAACAAACGGCTTTGAAATGCATTACTCCGAACGCAGCGGTAATTTTCATCCAGCATGCCGGATGCTCAGGATCCAAATTTGAAGGCATACCAAGCAATGTTCGTTTGATTGTAATGATAGTAAATATTAACAAAAAAGGAGGATTAATAACAGCTCATTACAATCTGTAAACATAAACATAGTCAACAACAAAAATATACTTATTCCACTTTGAATTTTAGAAATAATAAAAACATATAAGATACATTCATATGAAACGGCCCAATAATATATTAACTATCACATATCGACTCTGTGGAATTTACAGATCTTCTTAGGACTCACCCAGCCTTTACTAAGTGGATACTCTTAGGGGCATAAACCTGGTGATTAATCGTGATCTAGTCTAAGTCACCTACCTCATTGCACAAGCGCTGGACGAGAAACAGTACAGTCTCTGTCATGTACAAATATGGGTGGTATAGAGATTTTTAGTTAATGTTCAATAATCCCATATATTTACAACTAGCGAACCACCTTTGCAACTTTGCTCGGGTAATAAGGCATATGCCTACATTATTTGTCTGTGTAAGGTATTTTTTTTTCAAGGCTTCTTTGGGAGTCTTGATTTTCTTTCTTCCCATCTCAGCTAATGTACTTTATTATATAGAAATTATAAAAATAAAAACAAAACCAATTATTTCTTAATATACGAATTTATTATCTTGCACGTTAGATAATTGCACGGAATTAGGCAAGCAGCGTCTTCGGTGAAACCCATCGATATTCCAACCCATTTACACAAAACCTCGATAAATTATATACCTAAACTTAAAATACTTTCTTGTACTGAGTCCCATATCCTTCTTGAGTTGTAGTAGTAAAGTATTTATGGTTTATTTAAAAATAAATAAACTACAAGAAGATACAAAAATCGGATAGGAAAGGTATTTAATTAATTGGTAGAGGTGAGGATAGCGTGGGGAATGACAGATGAGGCGGACGGCACGCGATCTAATTGATGGCCGGTGGAGCCACCTGGGAGAGGACTCGGCAATTACCATTTGATTAACACCGCCCGCTCCTATTGATTGCCTCTGTCCGCGGCTCCGGATTAATGGCACTCGTCTCTCTAGGGTTCTGGATGCAATGGGGTTCTTCTGTTATCAGCTGATCCCATGTATCCAGCGGGGGTGTGATGGGGCAGTGCTACGGTTGGAACGTTCCAACTGTATTTTATTGATGAATATCATGACTGGATAGAAGTGATCGGTAAAAATACTAAATACTGGCTGAGTGATCCATCGACACTTGAAAATAAAAGTCAGAAGCCAAAACGAAGGTCCCGCATACAGAGGTTAGGGAATATTAAACCTTAAGGTCCCCAAGAGTAACAGAAGACCAATGTAACTAACTTTCTGGCTAAACTAATATATACATTTATATTTAGTTCGATATATATTTAGATGTATTTTAAATATTAAATAAACGGAGGGGTAGAAAAAAATACTTGAAATATGTATTTGCGATAACTTTTATCTTTTAATATTTTATTATAATGCAATTGAAAATGTAAAAAAAAAGGTTCAGTTCTTTGAGAACATACATCAATAAAAAAGATCGACTGCAGCACACCTTTCAATCAAGAGCCCAAACAAACTCATCAGGGATAGAAACCCACATTAGGACGTTCAATAATGTGGGTTGAATCAAAAATTGGGTTGATCAATGATAGAGACTGTACTCTTTCTAGGACGAAGGTCGCGGAAGGAGGTGATTTGTCTGAGACCACCCTCAACCGCCATGTTTTTCATCCAATTAAGGGTACCTACATTATAGAGGTTAGGTGAGCCCCAGGAAGGTCTGCAAATGCCACATAAATTATTTATGCTGTTAACAGAATAAATAATTTACCAGGCGCATCTGATTTCGAACCCAAGTGCACTCACAACACCACTCAAAACTTATTCAAAAAGAGTTATAATGATCCTTAAGAAATATTGTTAAGATTATAAAATTTATACTTTAAAAATTATATATTATTTATCAATTTTGGTTAAGTAATTATTTTTTGGCTACTGTTATATTTCTGAATCACTTTATGTTGTATAATATCTATAAGACTGCAAGACGTAACGTACCTATTTTTAATACAATATATAGTTGAAACGTAATGATTCATAATATATAGTTTTAATAATGACTTATATAGGTGTGATAGGTCTGCAAATAATTTTTTTTAAAGATTATATATTGAACAATTTATCCAACATTTTTGTGAAAAATTATTTAAAAATTCAAAATAAAATTGAGAAAATACAAGACTGAGCAGGTTACCTTAGCGATGATAGCGCCCCTCCACAGAGATACACATAAAGCCAGGACCTGATAGGAGGTGAGTGGGTGCGGAGTACCCGTGGGATGCGGCGGGGTGGGATACGGGATATCCCACGGGACTGCTCCCCCTTAGCCCTTAGCAACCCTTTCCCATTACAGTTAGTACCTACACCGCACCATAAATCTCTCTTTACCTTGTCCTCCTTCCGAGACCTTCTCTTTCTCTACACTATCTTTAAGTAATCTACTCAATAACTGTAGATAAACAGTGTTATATATAAACTTTATTAGATATATATAGTGTATTTTACTCAACTTCGTGTAGCATAAACAAATTTTTAAGATTAAAAAATTAATCTTCAAGATAAAAATCCTAGCTGATAAATTTATAATTAACATTAAGTCAATAGAAATAAGCCAAAAGTCACTGAAGACTGTTGCAAAAAAAAACTGTTAGTTGTTTAAGGACCGTTTTGGAGCAAGGTTGATGTCTCTATTTGATGTGTCTGTTAGGACTGTTAATGTGAGATGTGGACTGTGTCTTCTTTGATGTGACTTTTCTTTGATCTGATGATGCCTGAATTGGTGAAACGTTAACCAGATTTAGGCCTCGGGTCCTTGAATGTGGCTAGAAATACATATTACAGCAATATAATAGCACATATATTCTGAGAAAAATAAAAGTAAACTTTTGTCAACATTGCATTACTAATAATCTTAATATAAAAGAAAAAAATGGCTTTTGAGAGTGTTGTAATCATAGTATTAAAATTAGTATTAAATATATTAAAGTATATTATAGCATAGTATTAAAGTAATAATAGTACTGAAAAATGAGTTTGTAATCTGTAAAATTGAACCAGCATGCGAAACATAAACGGAGGAACTTGCCTTATTTCCTTAAATGTTATAAATTCATTGAAATGATAAGAACATGTACAGTAAATCTCACGTCATTTTTGTCTTCTATGATGTATTCTTCTTTTGGAGATTGTCCTGAAGATGCAGGAATTGTTAACATGTAGGCAATTTAGTTTTTCCAGTATTTTAGATATTTCAGCTTTGCATTTTGGGATTTTTCCTATTGCATTATAATTATTATTAAATTTTT
This sequence comes from Troilus luridus, assembly GCA_964056705.1. Lineage (NCBI taxonomy): Eukaryota > Metazoa > Arthropoda > Insecta > Hemiptera > Pentatomidae > Troilus > Troilus luridus. The sequence goes on along the minus strand of OZ057416.1, from coordinate 100,300,678 downwards.
ATAGGTTTAATGTATTCCTAAGCTAAACCCAATCATTATTAATGCTAGTAGAAATTAAGTTAAATCCCCAAAACAGAAAACTTTTAGTAATGCAAGTATTCTGTTATAAATATATGAGATAAGTGAGTCAGAAATTTTAGGTGTTTAGGTAAAGAGCAACATCTCTTAGAAATTTCTTAATTTAAAAATATACAATAAATGTATACTGGATTTATACTAAAACATTTCAGGAATGAAATATACTAGAGAAATATAAAACAATTTTATAATTAAGTGATTTTAATAATTTCCTCAAAATTCTTGTTGTAGATGTCCCTTCCCTAAACAAATATAGATCCCTTAACTAAACAACTGTGGTTTCATTATTAAATATGGAGTAGAGGATTGTGACTCCACTAATTCATGGAATTTCTCTTGTATCCAATCCAAAATCCTCTTTCAGTTATCACTTATGTTGTTACGAAGAAAGTAATCAATGAAAATATACTTGTTTAATATAAATCAAATTAAAATACATATACGAAAAAATACTATAAAAAAGTTTGTATCAAATATCTGGTAATATTACTTTATGGATGCTAAAACAATCTTTGTATCGTTATGCTGGATTATTGAACTTATCTGTTTCTACGTTTAAATATTTGTTATTTAAATAATAATTTCGATGTTTCAGGCTACTTCAACATTTACTAGACAAACGCTCTGAGTCCTCAATTAATTACAAAAGACTCATATACATGACAATCATTAGACCCCTCTGGACTTACGGAGTAGAGCTTTGGGGTTCTACTAAGCCATCGAATTCCTCTCGTATTCAATCCTTACAATCCAAAATCCTTCGTAAAATCCTCTATGCTCCTTACGTTGTTACGAACAAAGTAATCCATAATGACCTTAAGAACCCATTTGTTACGTATTTGGGCAGTACCAGATACCAATTTTTTCATGACAAACTTTATTCCCACTCAAACCCACTAGTTTCAAACCTAGCTCCCACTAGCTTCAATTCTTCGTGATTTTAAAAATTTAATTTATTTTACTATAGTGGTTAGTTTTTCTACTTGCCTTAACTAACTTGCTATTAGGTACCATTCATTCTATTAACTCTTTTATGATATAGTAGTAATTTTCAATTATTAAATTAAAAACTGAAATATTTTATAGCTGCAGATTGAATGAAACCGAATATTGAGATTAGGAGATTGGGAATCAGAGAGTTGTAGAATATGTAACACAGAAGAACGGGAAGTCATTAGGAATATGACTTGTCCCTAGTGTGAGTGATCATGTGACGTGAGTGATCATACAAATGATACCTCTTAGGTGTTAGGTTCTCATTAACTAATGAGTTTGTTTATCACGAATCAAAATATGCTGATCAAAGAGGAATATTTGAGAGAAAGCTTAAACAAACAAACAATGAATATCTTTAATAATATTAGTTGACCTTATAGATATATATATGTATATATGGAAGAAAATATCACATTTCAACAAACGTTTAGCTTAGAATCCTCAACTAATTTCAAACTAGAGTGAAAAGACAAAAAATTGCTCTCCGTTTCAGACTAGTTCAACACTTACAAGACAAACGATCTAAGCTCACAATTAATTGACTAATATTAGGCCTATTTGGATATGCGGAGTTTTAGGGCTCCACTAAGCCATCGAATTCCTATCTTATCAAATCCTTACAGTCCAAAATCCTCAATGATCCTTACTTTGTTACGAATAAAGTCAACCATAATGATCTCAATGTCCGATTTGTTAGTGATTTGGCCCGAATCCGTTACGAGTCTTTTCATGAAAAACTTCATACCCACTCAAACCCAATAGTTTCAAACCTGGCAACCTCTTCAATTCCTGATAATCCTCCGTGGCGGCTAAAAAGAAGATGGCCTTGTGACCATCTAAGTTGAACTTGTTATTTGAGTACTATCACTGCCTGTGATAACAGTGGTTTCTCTGCCTGTCTTTATTCATGCCACTGTGTATCATTCTTTCCATTTACTTGTTTTATTATTATATTACAGTTGAAAATTACAAGAATAAATAAATAGTGATAATGGTTTATTGTAAAGCCAACTTTTGGACCCAACCTAACCCAATCAATTCGAACCCAAACCCTAAAACGCATCACAAGCCCTGAAGAAAATCTGCAATGTAGGTCGAAACGTTGGCTTTCCAATAAATAGTTCTCGCTATTTTAGATATTTTGTTTACCATTTTCTTCCTCAAACATTGAACATGTTTTTTACTCATCCAAAAGTAATTTTTTTCAAATAATCTAGGGTGTCCTAATCAGTGTAATTCACAATCACGCGTATTCCTTGCCTTGTTTTCATTGTCCAAATAATTCTGAAACATCGATTTGACCAAAAAGCACCGTGAGACCAAATTGTTAACTTACGGACAAGATACCGTTAGTGGGACTGAGTATTCACAGAAAACTATTAGGAAGTTAGTGGGAGTGATGACAGAGATCTTACCTGTCTGTGGGAACGCCATCTTACACCTGTCATAAGCTCTTTATGGTGATATGTCATTGTTACCTGTCTCTTATTGGCGTGACTTCTTTCTTCTGTCAGGAAGAAGAAAGGGAACGAATCAGTTGAGGGAAACTAAAGGTGAAAACAATACCTGAAAATGTGTGTCATAACTGTTTGTTCCTACATTTTGGTTTTTAGTTTAACTTACGAATTCGCCCTAATCACGTAGAGTTGACTTGTAAATAAGACATTCTATTAATTATCAAAGGAAATGATATTACATGGTTATACAAAGAACAACTTCTTGATACGAACTAACTTGACTACCTACAAGTGTACTTACATCATAAACTATAAACTAACGTGGTAGCATAACTTAACAATCCCACTGTCTTCTCTTATATTCCACTGATTCCTAAATCTGTCTGCGGGGTACAAAATCACAACTTAGATTAACTTCGATTTCTAGAAAAATATGCCAACAATAACAAGCCCTGACGAAAACCTGCAATGTGGGTCGAAACGTCCCTTTCATATTTTTAGTTCATCTCTATTTTAGGAATTATTTTTCGATCTCCACACAGACCCTTTTCTTCCCCATTGAATAATATAAGTATCTACTGTAGCACAATTAAATGAGCAGTAGTATAATTTGTAAAATGTGGGTTGGTCCGCCGTTAGGCGGGCAGTAGCTACTCCCTATTTATTTAAAAAAAAGTTGCCTACCTTAAGGTATTGTGTATAATAAGGTGCAACCATCTTGAGAATTCATGACGTCACCCAATATATGAAAATCGCAAAGGATGCACCAAGTTAACTTCATTAAAAAGACCGGGTATGTGAAGACCATCAGTACTTGTTTAACACACTAGGAGTTAGTACTTCTGCACTTCTATTTCACTTTTTGGTTTTCCATGATCTCAATTAGCCATCATACAGTTCGGTTCAGGGCATTCCTGCTTCAGGGGAAGAAATTCAGGTCATCGTGCGCCATCTTACACCAAGCAGCCATTATCCTTGGGTCTAGTCCAATTTTTAAATGTTCTCATCCCAAATGTACATCGGTGAACCGGCTAGGACTGAGATGTGGGCATACCAGCTTCTGCACCGTGGAAATCATGGTTTGTAGAGTTAACAAACGTGGACTAGTTCTTGACATCGAACTTTTGGTAGCTGAAGCAACGTATGGCTGTATGAAGCCTTCCAAGCATTACATGTCCGAAAAATTAGCCTATTGAAGAAAAATATGGGTTTTTTTTTTGTCAACCTCCCTAATCCAGAGGTACAGGTGTTGAACGCTTATGGGAGCTTTTAAGCTCCGCCCTATACCCACACTCTGCCTCCCATCGGCCCTGTAAGCTCCTGGCCTATATGTGATTATAAATGACACGTGCGAAGCCAGTGGTGGAAGGGATCAGTAACAATGGCGCAGTCAATTAACATTCCTCTCCTATCTTCGGCTACTGGCTATCTTCTATCTTCTCTCAACCCTATTGTCGCCAATTCCAAACATATAAATAATAACATTAACACGTCCTCAAGTATTATTGAAGTATTATATGAGGCGTTTGGTTTCAAAACTGGTTACATACATTTTCAGGACTTATCAAAAAAGATTCAATTTGAAAAAATAATCAATATAACAAATTGGTTTTTTTTAATTATTTTGCTAAAAATTCACTTCAAACAATCATCCTGACAATTTTTTATGATCTTATATTTTTTTAAATCTTATTAAATTAAATATAACAGAAGACAACAGACTGGAACATGAAATAAAGGCGAGGATTGAAAACGGTAACAGATGCTATTGGTCCCTCAGAAACGTGTTCCGAAATAGAGCGATACCCCGTAGCCTCAAAATAAAAGTTTATAGGACGATACTTCGTCCTATCGTCATGTATGGTGGGGAGGCGTGGTTCTATCCAAACAGCATGAGAAATTATTAAGTACATGGAGAAAGATGAAGATTTTCGTTAATAGTTCATTTACTGAAATTTAAACTATATAATAAAAATTCAAATACATAATTCTTATCAACTTTGAAGTGCAAAAGTAACTTTTTTACTTTCCTACTGGTAAAGGAAATAAGAAGAAGTTAATAGAGAAAGACTCTTAGAAGAGTGTATGGCCCAACTAAGGAAGGAAATTGTTTCCGCATGAAAAGGAACCAAGAACTTAAGGACCTATATGGAGAACCAGCTATAGTTTCTTGTATTAAAAAATCAAGATTGAGATGGTTGGGGCCATTGAGGTGGTTCACAGAATTGACAAAAAATACTCCCAAAGCTGCTTCAAGAGGAAGGTCCAAATGTAGAAAGAGGAAGAGGAAGGCCTAGAATGCGATGGCTGGACGATGTGGAAGGAGACTTTAAGCTCCGGGGGTAAGAACATGGAGAAGAGCAGTAGAAGATCGTTCAAAGTGGAGGAAAATTGTCTAAGAGGTCAAGGCCCTCCATGGATCTTAGCGCCATGTGATGATGATGATGACGATGATAAATAGTCTTGATTTTTCACACATCAAAAATTTTAATTTGATGTAATGGATGTAACCACTTTTGATAGAAAACGGTAGCTTTTGTTATTTAAACAGAATTAACTTTTCTATTGTGTCAGACTTGGGAGCCTACTCAATGAGCAGAGGACCGAGCAACTGAGCTATTGGTCTCTCGTTTCTAACCAGCTGTTTTAGAGTTAAAAGCTGTGGATAACAAGAGAAGTTTATTCAGCGGGATCTAGAGATACTCCCGGGCGCACACATCCTCTGCAAAATGTAATTGGGGAAAACCTTGCGATTGATCAAGATCCAGGACAAACTTTCGGAACAGCTGTTAACTTAGAAAAAGTATATTCTCTACCAAGTACTGAACCCATGATCTTTTCGTCTATATAGTGGTACAAGTATTTTTTTGTTTAATATTTATAAAAATTACACTCTAACAACACAGAGCAGAACTGCTTTAGGCAGAACTTTCGAGGGTAGATCCGGACCTTATTAAACGGGTACCTATAGAGAGATTCTACAAAAATGGAAAATTAAAATAAATCAAGATAAAACCCAAGCTATATTATTTACAAAGAGACGACCGAATAACATTCCCCAACTGAATGTAAACAGAACGCCTGCACCCTCGGCAACGCAGATAAAATATTTAAAAAGGATAACTTTTACTTTCCGCACTGATTATGTGTGCGATAAAGCTAACAGGTCTCTGTGCACTATATATCCATACTTTAACAAGAATTCTAAATTAAGCACAGATAATAAGTTATTATTATATAAACCCTGCTTACGACCTATACTAACATATCCATGCCCAATATTTAGTTACATGTCTAAAAATAATTACAAAAAATTACAAATATTCCAAAACAAATGCCTTACCATTGCTGGAAATTATGCATATTACACTAAAGTTAAAATTATGCATAAAGAATTAAGTATACCTTATATTAATGTATTTATCAACAAACTATGTAAACAATTTTTTAAGTGTAAAAACAATAAAAACCCACTTATAAAAATATTATAAAAAATAGTACAAAGCGATATTTACATAAAAGAACAAAATATTTGTTGTTGTAGGATACCAATTTTTTTATTTCATTGTTATTGTCATGTAACTTTGTGAATTGTAGCAAAATATATAAGAAAAAAAATGGGTACCTGTTCCAACAATGGGTTGTGGGAAAGACCTGAATGTTGGGCGTGGTTACCTTCTCACCTTACCACTTATTTTCGTTAATAGTTTATTTACTGAAATTTACAACTGTTAAATAAAAACTCAAATACATAATCGTTATCAACTCTGAAATGATAATTTGAAGTGCCAAAGTAACTTTTATACATTCCGACTAGTAAAGGAAATAAAATCAATGGAATTGGAGTAAAATTGCAACAGATTTTGGTATAATAAACTAGTTTTTATTTACTTATATATATTTCTATATACACGATGCCTTAATTCCGATTGCTCAATTTTCTGAAAAACAGAAAATTGGTCTAATTTTGTGTGATTATCTGTGCCACGATTATTTCTTGAACATATCAATCGATTTTATGTTGTTTGGTTACTCCCGGTTTTATTTTGTCAGATTTCTGTTCCTGAAGCACCGGTTGAATAAGTGGTTAAGTCGATTTTTCTCAATGAGCTTCTTGTCCTTAGGGAAGAGGAATCGCAATATTTTCGTAAAGAATTGTCTTGAAATGGGGTTATTGCGCTTATATATATATATTTTTTTTTATTATTTATTTATTGATATTTACAACTATATTACAATAATATAACAAGTAAATTGGCTGAGTGATACATAATGACATGATATAATGACAAGTAGAGAAACTACCCACTGGTAGTACTCAAATCGCATGTTCAACTAAGAAGGTCACGTGGCCAACTTCTTCTCAGACGCCTCGGAGGATTATCGGGAATTAAGGGGAAGCTAATTTTGAAACTAGAGGGTTTGAGTGGAAATGAAGTTTGTTATGAAAGGATAGATACCGGGTTCGGGCCAAATCAGCAACAAATGGGACATTAAGGTCGTTATGGATGACTATATTCTTAACAAAATAAGGAGCGTTGAGGATTTTACGAAGCATTTTGGATTGTACGGATTGGATACGAGAGGAATTTGATGGCTTAGTGGAGCCCCAAAGCTCTACTCCGTAAGTCCAAATAGGTCGTATGATGGTCATGTAGATGAGTCTTTTGTAATTCACTGGGAGCTTAGAGCGTTTGTCTAGTAAGTGTTGAAGTAGCCTGAAACGTCGAGCGGTTTCGTGTCTTTTCAGTCATGTATGAGGATTCCAGGTTAATCGTTTGTCGAGATGCAACCCTAAGTATCGGATCTGTTCTACAGGCACAAGTGGGATATTATTAAAGGATACTGAAGGGCAGGAAGTCATTGGTTTATGACGTAAGGTAAAAGTGATTTGATGGGATTTTTGAGAATTTATTTTAATTCTCCAGTTCTGGCACCATTCTTCAAGATCAGTGATATGGGATTGGAGGCTTTGGGATACAATAACTGGATTGGTATTGACTGTTAATACACATGTATCATCAGCATATGTGGTAAGGATAGTATTAGGATGAGTTGGGATGTCAGCTGTATAAACTGTATAAAGGATTGGGCCAAGGATACTACCTTGAGGAACACCAGCAGATTGGGAAAAGAGGGATGAATAGACATTATTATGGTTTACTTGAAAAGTTCTGTTTGTGAGATAGGATTGAAGGATGAGAAAGTAGGTAGGCAGTAGAAATTTACGGAGTTTATAGAGCAATCCCGGATACCAGACTCGGTCGAAGGCCTGTTCCACGTCAAGAAAGACGCCCGAACAATATGATCCACGTTCTAATGCAGAGGAGACTACATCCACCACACGATGACATTGCTGAATAGTGGAGTGGGATGCTCGGAATCCAAACTGGTGATGCCCTTTTATTACATCTTCATTTCAAGCGCAAAAAAACGAAAATGATACAAATACGCTTCCCAAAGTACAAGAAACTCATCCTGGGATAAATTTGACTTAACCGGTTATTCACCGGGGCTGCAGCCATGGATCAGGATTGACTAATTGGATCCTCTACACTGAGCACGGTAGAGGAAGAATTTCTATTATTTTATAATTTTGTTAGAACTTATCCTAGTATCTTTAAGGATATTCTTATATCCAAGGTAGAAGACACGAAGCCCGTTGTATATAATAGAAACAAACTGACATGACTCAGCTATTGAGTAGGTTGAGGAGGAAGACGAGCTTGTCTTTTTTCTTCAACTTTCTTTTATTTTGTGTTTGATCGATACGAGCGGCGTCCTAGCCTCGGCTCTATTCTGTCTAGCGCCTTTGTCGCTAAGTGTCTTGTTCGTTCTCAATTCCCATGGTTATTAGTTTTAAAATGTAGTGTGTAATCATTTGTTAACAATAAAAGTATATATAGTCAATAAATTACATTACTTTAGTGTAATAAAGTAGTTTTTTTTTTAATTAGACAATGATTCTTATCTAATGCACTAGACTGCAATACAATGTAATTACTATCTTTGAAAAAAACCAGCTTCCAGACAATTAATTTATTCTTTCAAACAATGACGTTTCGACACTGTATTAACACATTATCCATTACTATACATTTTTATGAAGTATCTATGCTTTTGCTAACTGTTTGGGACAAGGTTTTTTGTTTTTAGATTTGTTGACTGATTTGTGATTGTCGTTTTTTTGCAGATTTTTGACTTGTAACTTTGTTATAGTTGTATTAGGATGTTGATGTTTTTTAAAATTTTGAAAATGACATTTAAGTGTCGAAACGTCATTGTTTGAAAGAATAAATGAATTGACTGGAAGCTGGGGTTTTTCAAAGATAATATTACACAGTGCCTAAATTAGTACTTCTAGTCCACAATAATCCATAACTGAGAACATGGAAAAGTAAGTTTGGAAGAAAAGAAAACAAATTCTTTTGACAACTATAAATGAAAGTCTCAATTTGAAATTAGTAATTATCACCGTTCATAGAAACATCCACTCCCAGTTTTGATTTACTGTTCTTTCTATCTGTCAAAACTTCAAATAATGAATGAAAATACCTGTGCCACTGCAACCCATAAAGGATGTTGAATTCAATACATGTTAGAGACCGTGCTGTTTCTAAGCCATCTACTGTGTGAGAAGGTGTTTGTTCATGCTACGTCCCTTTATGCTGCTATGGCTAATCGGACGAAGCTACATTGGGACCTCTAAATGTTGCCTATCCAGGTTTAATTAGGATAGGGATTTTTAACGAGTAGCTGACATCGCACAGGCTCGGGACCCCCGTTTAACGTCCCTTCCGAAGGACGGCATAAACAAGGATTTTCTACTCCCTTTAAAAAATCCTAGGGCCACCTGCCGGGCTACGAACCCGCGATCTTGGGCTTAGTAGTTTGTTACGCTAACCACCGGACCACAGGTCACCCCATTGTGAGAAGGTGATCATTCTCAACCTCCAGGTTTTTACCGCAATTAATAGAGGCTTGGTTAGTCTTAGCAGGATCTTTCAACTCCCCATTTTAACATAGTAAATAAATTATCTGTCTTGACTAATTAAGGTTATGAACACGGGTCAAATAGATCAGTACCAGTATAAACTGAGCTACCATTAAAGGAACAACCTTACATAAATGGATGAATAACATTTTTTTTTTTTAGAGAGAGAGGGAGAGAGAGAGTAATTATGAAACAGTTTTTCATTTTGGGAACGGAGTATCTAACAGTAGAGGCCTGATTTGCTAAAGCTGTAAAATTTATTTTCTTATATTTGTAATTATTATTCACATTCATAGCCATTCGAAAGATAAGTTAAGATCATGATTATTATAATAATATTAATAATAAATTAAAAATAATAATAGAGGGGCAGACAAAGTTCGAATCCCGGCCAGGACAAATCTTTTCTCTTCAAAATAAAAATATTTAAAAATAATCACCATTAACAGAACAATAAATAAAAATAAATTATATACATAAAATTGTTTATAGTATAATTGTTGATAAAAGTCAACAAGATCCCAACTAAAGTAATGTTCAATGAACATTCTTCCTCAACATGAACATCGAAAAAATGGCGAGAAGACGGGAATATAGAATCGGTGAAGAGAATGGATTTGTACGACTTGGATACGACCCCTGGTAGCTCAGTGGTTAGAGTACTGCACTAGAGATGTGGACGACCCGGGTTCGAATCCCGGCCAGGACAAATCTTTTCTCTTCAAAATAAAAATAATCACCATTAAAAAAAATAATGTTTTATTAAAATGAAAGGCTGGTTCTAAATGATATTGTTGTGCATAAACGATATTAAGGGAGCGCCGCCACTAGACTGGGCAAAAAGCCCGGCTTGGACGTGGGGTGCTCATTCTGGGGGGGGGGGGGATTCTACTCTTCGGCGTCCTTTCTTTTTGTCCATTAGCGGAGTAAATGAATTCCCGCCAAATGGGAAACCTTGGGAAACTCTCTCAGCCCCCGTTTTTGTTACTCAGAGGAAAAAGGAAAAGAAAAAGAAAAAAAAAGAAAACTGGAGTAAATTCAAAAGAAGGGAATGAGCCCCCGGCGCCCCATCCTTTAGTGATTTTACACAACTCTTTTCATCCCCGAGGAAAAGCAAGTCTTAATTCATATATTGATCCGTCCCATGTTTTGTGTATGTACTAGTTCGTACATTGATTTATAGTTAATATATCTTTATCGATTTTGTCTTATATTTCAACACAAGTAGCTCTGCTTTGAAGGTTGCGGGTTCAATTCCGATTGTGGCAGATAAATAATTTAAATAGACACTTTATAATCTACCGACAGCCTCTTTTACGTTGGCATCCTTAATTAAGGGGAAAACTGGTTGAGCTCAATCTTGGCTAAATAACATTCCTCCACAACGTTTACCCTGAAACAATTAAGTCTGTACGATGTACTGAACCGAAGACTCTTTAAGGGTTGTAGTGACACATTTTTCTTTTTTTAAATATAAATTGATCCTCATACTAGACTGAAAAGACAAGAAACCGCTCGACGTTTCAGGCTACTTCAACACTTACAAGACAAACGCTCTAACCTCCCAATTAACTACAAAAGACTCATCTACATGACCATCATAAGACCTATTTGAACTTACGGAGTAGAGCTTTGGGGCTCCACTAAGCCTTCGAATTCCTGTCGTATCCAATCCCTACAGTCCAAAATCCTTCGTAAAATCCTCAACGCTCCTTATTTTGTTAAAAATGCCGTCATCCATAACGACCTTAATGTCCCATTTGTTGCTGATTTGGCCCGAACCCGGTATCTTTCCTTTCATAACAAACTTCATTCCCACTCAAACCCTCTAGTTTCAAACCTAGCTTCCTCTTCGATTCCCGATAATACCCCGAGGCGTCTGAAAAGAAGATGGCCACGTGACCTTCTTAGTTGAACTAGTGATTTGAGTACTACCAGTGGGTAGTTTCTCAACTTGCCATTACTCATGTCATTTTGTATCACATAGCCTATTTACTGGATGTAATTTTTTTTATACAGTTGTAAATATCAATAAATAAATTTTTAAAAAAATATATATATAAATTGATGATACATTTACCATTAAATCTTAGGATGCGTGATACTGTTAAACAATTAACATGAAGTAAAAGCAAAAAAAAAAACAACGTTACCTAGCTAAAATTACCATAAAAGTGACGTATATTTAAATCAAAGCTTCTTTAGGTACTTTTTCGGTTATGTTATTGTGAATTTTCCCTTTTTAACATCCAAAAGTAGTCTGCCATCATGTTGACATTCCATCGACCTTGGTATCTGCGGTCCATTTCTTTTATATCTTGATGGAAACGTTCTTATCTTGTTTCTTGCTTACAGCCCTAAGATTTTCTGGAAAGTAGCCCAGATTTAAGTGAAGGAAATAAACTTTGAAACTCATGTTGCAGCCCAACATGTTGTAGTTTTGTAACAGTTCAGCAACCAGTTTTGTAGTTTGGGTCATTTTCGTTTCCAAGAAAGCGTGTTACAACAAGCTTAAATGAATTCCAGGCATTTTTTTCTTCCATTTCCATTTTAGTGATAAAGCTTTCATCTTTTAAAAGTTTTCTGATGTCAGGCCCAACAAAGACTCCCTCTTTCAGCTTAGCATCGGATATAACAGGAAAATGTTCACAAAGATACTTGAAACACTCTCCTTCTTTGGGTAATGCTTTCACAAACTGTTTCATTAGCCCCAATTTGATGTGGAGTGATGGAAGTAAGATCTTTTTTGGATCAACTAAACTTTGTCTTTCAACATTATTGACTCCAGGAATAAGAGCCTTCCTGATTGTACACGTCTGCTTGGCATGGTGTTGTTTCCTGTCATGGATATCCCATTCACAGACTAGGACTGGGGTCCAGACAGTAGGATTGGGGAGGGAGCGGACCCCTGGAAATAATAAATTTTCAGGTAAAATTTGTGACTTATCTAGGTGTGGTGGAATTTTTTCACAATTTTTCCGTAATCATCACAAAAAAATACAGTTAAACCCACTAGTTAAATATGCTACAAATTTTTCATTGCAGACCTGTGTTATTGACTCCAGATTTTGGTTATGGTTAGTAGAACAACTTACTATGCCCAAGACAGAGGGTTCGTACCAAGTGGCCTTATGGTTTGTAGAAGAGAGTACGAAATCTTTAGTTATACCGTCCTTTGGATGGGACGTAAATTGGATGTCACGAGCCCGTGCGATGCCAGGTACTCGTTAACCCTTTAGCTGCGCAGAGATATGCTTAGATTACAATAGAAAAAAAACTTTGAGAAAAATATTAGGACCGAAATTTAATAATAGCCAACAGCATTTGGTTTCATGTTAATTTAAAATAAATTTATTTGAAAATACAATATCCGTGTGGCACACATACTATAAGTGCGATCTTCTTTTGTTTACCTCCCCATAATAATTCTCATGATAACTTACGGATGGGGGAAGGTACTGCAAGCCTGTTTTTAATGTTATTGATTTCAAAAATATCAAATATCGACAGATATTTTTTGAGGCGATGACGTCTAAGCCGAATTTGTGACCCAGCAATTACAAGAATCCTTGGAAGAGCTACAACACGTACGTCCCTGACGCAATGTTGTCCCTCACGTACGTTTCGGAGACACGCTAATTGCGCTAGTGATTGATCGCCAACGAAGAGGTCCTTAGATGATGTCGAGTTGTCTCATAAATAATTTATAGAGAGTCAGGTCTTTTCCTTGGGCGAATCCTAATTATGGGGTTAATAGTTTAAACGGGGGATGACACGGCTCTTCTGCGCAATTTACAATCATCCTTTTCCTTTTTGACAGTCGTACACGAGTCGACGGCGGAATAAACCTCGACAAGGAAGATGTCCCAAATGATGTTACATAATGATACGATAAGCATAATGGTTCGAGGTATTGGCCAATAGTAGAAACTGCCTAGATTTGAATATAACTATAAAAATACAATGTTTATAGTTAACAACAACAAGTTCAACAACAACAAGCATTCAATTTAACTAGGAAGCGGGCTAACATAGAGAGCGCTGAGTTGTCGAGCCGAAGGTTCTGGGTTCAAATCAGGCTAAGGCTGATAAATTATGTAATCTGTTAACAGCCCTGGTAAGCCCCTATGGAATCTGAGGGCCATCCTGGGGCTCACCAACACTCTATAAAGTTGGCATTCTTAAATGGGGGATTGTTTGATGGATGATGGTAATCACAGTCAAATTACCACCCTGCACATTCGTTATCCTTGAAACAGTACAGTCTCAGTCATGTACTGAGGCCGAGAACCTTCATGGGTTTCAGTAGTAAGGTTTTTTTACATTTCGCAGTTAACTTGGCAGTAATGTTTGAATCTGTTATTACCATGGTAGGAAAACGTGACTCCACAGTAACTAACATCGTGTAACGTGGTTTTTATATATTAAAAGCCTTAATTTCATACATAGAGAAACGCGTGTTTTTGTTAAAACAATTATATATATGTATTTGTTTTACGGTTCTTTTTTGATTATTTAAATATTAAAAAATTTTTTTTAATTTTTTTAATTTTTTGAAGAGAAAAGATTATGTCTTGGCTGGGATTCGAACCCGGGTCGCCCGCGTCTCTAGTGCGGTACTCTAACCACATTTATATATATAAATATATATAGAATATTTTATAAAATTATTTTAAATAAATATTATATATAATTATTTTAGATTAGTGCATATATATGTACATATATATATATAATCATAGATACATTTTAATTTCTAATGAAGTATGTAACTGTGGGAGTTCTCTTTCATTTTTCTCTGTATTTAAAAAATAAATATTCTGTATATTGGTGAATAATTATTCATCCATTGATAAACTGTATATTCATAACCGTCATTCAGTATTAGAACTAAGGTACAGAGGAGTAGTGGTGTAGTGATGTTGTGGTTAGCTATGCCTAAGGTTGCGGGTTCGCAGCCCCACAGGTGACCTCAGGATTTTTCAAAGGAAGGGAAAATCCTTGGGTGTCCCTTCCCTAGTAGGGGACGTACAACGACAGTCCCGAGCCTGAACGATAACAGGCTCTACTTAAAGATTCCTACCCTGATTATACCTGGATAGGAAAAAATTAAGACATCCACTGTAGCATCGTCCGATTAGCCATAGTAGTTTACGATGAAGTTAAATAAACAAATAAATAGGATTCTATTGAACATAATTTCTGCATTGACAGGTATTTGTACATTTTATTCCCAAATTGTGCATAAATTAGATTAAATTAAAAGTCTTAAAGTAAAAAAAAGATACGCAATTGTATTTATTCAGGTAAAAATATCTTATACAACAATCTATGACACATAGGAAAGAGACATGAACTCAATCCCACCACAACTATTCATTTACCATTAATTTTATGCAACGTGTTAACATTTCAAAGTGTTACCTTACAATGGTTTCGCAAACAAGTCTTGAATATCTAATTCGTTATTATGTTTATCAGTTTTAACTTAACTTGAACGCTAAAGAAAACCAACTCCGAATGGTCGATGTTAATCCTCAGCTCCTACACAAGCAGAGATTATGCGCTTTATTCATGCGTAGGCACGTAGGGACAATTGTATAATAGGCTAGGGCGTAGGTATGTGCTAGGGTTCTTATACATCTCATACCAATGCCAGTTATACAATCAAGTATAAAAATCTCATGATTTATCTCGATACATTTTTCTTAAGGCTTGCCAAAATATTAAGTTAATCTTATTTAAATCTGGCGACCCACCCCGGATTTGCACGGGTAGTAAGACATATTAGCCCACATATTTTGGCTGTCTAATGTATTTTATTATGTAGATATTACAAATATAAAAATAAAACAAAATATTTCTTTATATACGAATTTATTTTCTTGCGCGTTAAGTTTTTGCGATAACCCATAAGATACTCATTTAAATTGTATGTATTCTAATAGTGCGCATGAAATGCTTAAGGCAACTAAAGTATATAAGTTGTTTAGGATTAATGCTGTACTCACCTAATTAGCTTTTCAAATACCACATAGTACGTGATCAATTTTTTAGAAGATAAGCTTTCCTTAAATGTTATCACTGATTTTTTTGTAGATCTATTCTTCTTCTTCCCATGGCTCTACAGCCCTTGCAGGGCCCTGGCCTCCGCAACAACGCCTCTCCAGTCCTCCCTGTCAGCAGCTCGACCTCTCCACTGTCTGATCCCCATCCTCTGCAGATCGCTCTCTACATCATTCAGCCATCGCAGCCTGGGCCTTTTTGTAGATCTATAAATGAGGAATATTCCACCATGCATTGTTTTGTTATACGACAAAGGGATTAGGCAGCGTCTTCGATGAAACTTCCCAGGAGGCTATACTTTTTCCAAAATTTCCGACTTTTATCATTATATTCCAACCCATTTACACAAAATATCGACAAATTATATATCTAAACCTTCCTGGTGCATCACTCTATCCACAGGTGGAAACCGCATGAAAATCCGTGCAGTAGTTATTGAGTTTACCGATGAAATACGCGGCTGAGGACTGGATCATTCATTTTTAAAATGAGATTATCGATTATAATCATTCAATCTTCTTCTACATTTATCAGATTTTGTCATTTTATAAGGTTTTTGAGAATAAATATAAAACTATATTTTGAAGCCGCTTTTCAATTGTTAACATCAAACAACACATGACCACGCCCTGGCAGTAAAAAAACAATTTTTTTTCAAATCTTATTTGAAGTTTATCAACTATTTGAATTTGAATTGTTAAATGTTTATTATTTCTTAGTAATACAATTTTTTATTTTACTTATTTTTTTATGTTTAGAATGACATAAATCATGTTAATTTCATTTCAATTTTTTCTCTCTTTATAATATTCAATAAATTATTGTACTGTATTGTATAGTATTCAAACCATGTTCAATGTTGTTTCAAACTAAATGTTATTTATCGTTAGCTTTCAGTTTAATGTTTTTTTCTTATGCCGGGGTCATTGGTCGTTCGACCATCCGATATTTTGCTGCCCAATATAGCAGTGATTTTTTCAAATGCTCATTGGCAAATGTCTTATTTCTTACGTCTGTCAGAGCAGGACATGTGTCTAGGTGGTCTCTATCCATCCTCCCTTGGTTGCATAGTACACATGTAGGATCCTGAGTCAAACTTATAATGTGGAGATGACTCTGTAGATAATCGTGGCCAGTTGTCAGGCGGAAGCAGGCGACTGCATCTGTTCTTGGGAGGTCAGCTGGGATCGGGTTTTGTTTCTTTTCCCTTCCACCTAGTCTATGTGTGCTTTTATAATTTCCTCCTTAACTAGGGATCTCATCATTCGCCGTAATGAGTTGTAGGATTTTAGATGGACTGGCTGTGGCAATTCTGCTTCTCGCTTGGCAAGAATATCAGCTTCTTCATTTCCTGAAATTCCGCAATGGCTTGTATCCACTGTAGGACCACATTAGCGCCCCGAAGTATCACGTCGTAGAGGAGCGATTTGCATTCCAGAACAGCACTTGGTAGGGAGTCCTTCATGCTAGTAACAGCAAGGATAGCTGCTTTAGAGTCAATGAAGAGAACAACATTTCGATATTCTTAAAGCGATGAGGATAGCTGCTATTTCACCGTCGAAGTTTGTACCTTCCTTCCCTACTGCATCCCTGAATTGGAAATCCCTTGAGTGAACCCCTGCTCCAGCATTTTTAACAGCTGATTCAGCTGATCCATCGGTATAGATGTGAAGCCAATCCCGTGGCGGGTACTTTTGAGCTATCGTTTCTAGTGCTGTTGTTTTTAGCTCATAGCCAGGTGTTGTTTTCTTATCAACCTTGTGGAGGAGTCGCAGCTCTTCCTTGCTTGCGTTATGGTGGATTGGAAATTGTGGCTGTATAAATGGTTCCCTCTCTTCGCAGTCAAGCCCTCTTTCCTCAAGGAAAGCCTTGGCTTTCAGCATAAAAGCCTATTCCTGTTCTTAGTTTAATGTACTAATCCGCTTTCGATAGAATTTCGTCGCTCTGATTCCGTTTCCATTTTCAAATCCCGCCTATTCACTTCATATCCTGCCAATCCGCATATAACAGGTGGTAAATGTACTGGTTTTCCATTAAAATTTATAATTCGAATGATAGACAGAACTATATTACTGATGCATGTCGAAAAGGATGACTGGATATTAGAAGAGTGTAAAATGGTGAGGAGGTCAAAATATTTCTGTTTTATATAAACTGTTATATCTTCTTTGGTACCGCCATGTTTACATATTTTTTCTGTTTTTGTGTTATTCTCAGCCCCGAAAATTAGGCCTTAAAATTAGGGCTAAATTAATTCTTTAAACGTAATTGATTCAGCATTGTGCATTTCTTTTACACTCTCCCACTATATTTCTGATGCTTTTAGTTCCTTTTCTTATATATTTATTTTATTCATTTATTATTTAATTTTCATTTGCACCTGCGCAATTGCGCATCCAGCAAATTTGATCCAAGGTTTATTCTCTTTGCTTTTCTACTGGAACATCCAGTTTTGGAATGGAAATGTCAATAGTTGAGTAGGTCTCTTGGCCAATGTCTTTTTAATCTTTTTCTATCAAGTCCAGGTAACAGGGAGTGGGAAAGCGGAAGAACGAGTGGATTTTGGATTTGGATGATTTTATGCCGATGAGTGGAATGTATTTGTTATGAATATATGATTGTATAGTGGGAATGTTCATGTCGTTGTTTATAATGTGATTCGAAATATATCACGGTGCATTTAAATTTTTTTCTAAGAATTTTGGACTGTGTTGTTTTTATCTTGTGTATGTTGACTTGTTTTGCTGGACCCAAAGTTCTGCTCCATATGCCCTCATAGGTTTTAGTATACTCTTATTGATAAGTCGTTTTTTTCGTAAGTCAAGTGAAGAACTGTAGTCCAGAAGATGGGATAGTTGTATATTTAAATCAATAATTTAAATTTAGTTGTATATTTAAATAAATAATTTTAAAATAGTTGTATATTTAAATAAAAACCTCTTATATATTTAAATAAACAATAATAATATGTTGTTTTGATCAACCGATAAAATGTAATTTTTTCCTTTATTATAATTATTTTCATTTATCATTTATATAATTTTTCTCTTCAATTATTTTAACCTGAATAACTTGACCTCATGTTTCGAGTTTTTTAAAATAATTAATGAGTTTTAACCCTTAATAAAAAATAAATATTATTATTATCTTATAGTTAATCACATTTAATATAATATTTATGAAAGATAGATTTCAGTCTCATCATCGACGTAATTTTTTCTCTGTTCAAATTCTTTCTTCCTTTCATCAACGGAGTATGTACAAGACAAATAAACAAACCCGACGACATTTGCCGCCGGAGAGCCAGACGTAGACATGAAGATTACCATTATTGATGATTTATGCCGCTAGATAGCGGATAAGAGGACCACCAGAGGAGGAGAGCTATAGTCCCATTAATTATTTAGCCAAGTGACATAATGAGTGACTATCGGCATGCCATCGACATGTCTCCTGACACTTCGCCGCTCGGGGGTGGCTGGATATAGTTATGTATGCGACGATGATAGATAATACACATCATATCGAGATATAGTAGATAATATTCATCAAATCAGGAGATGATAGATAATAAAGTTAGATGGGTTAATCTTAACAGCATGCATCGCTCCTTCAAAAGAACGATATAATTTGGAAATTTTCGATTTTGGTTTTACTGTCAGTAGCAATTGTTTGGTTGAAGCTTTTACAATTCAGAAACGACAAATGTGATATTCCTTTTAGAACATTTTTTAATAAAATTATATTTTGAGTTGTATCATATTTGAACTTGAAGTTTTATGGGAATAATCACGTAAGTTAAAATAAAAAAAATTTAAGCTTTTAAAAACTTTCTAATGGTTAATAAACGAATTTAAATACCATCATTAAATAGGAATGCTTTGTTTTACCAATACCCTATTTTTATTTTTTTGAAACGTACAAATGGAAATAGGTATATCAAAAGAATATATGAATTTATTAAATCGGTATGTTCTGAATAATATTTTGAATTCAAATATAATTTTACTCTATAAAATAATAAAATAAAATTATAATAATTTTTGTTTTTATTTTGAAGGGAAAAGATTTGCCCTGGCCGGGATCTTTTCTCTTCAAAATAAAAATATTTAAAAATTAAAACAATAACAAAAAATTAAAAAAATTGTTAATTAATGTTTCTTGATGATGGAAAAAAATCAATTTTTTTTACAGCTTAAACGTTTGTTTAATAATGTGTAAGCGTTATGTATAGCATATTTATGTCAGAATATTAAATGAAAATTAATTATGGATTAAAGCTCTGAGGTGAATTCTAATTCTTCAAATGATTTGTTTAAAATCTTAAAAGACATAGATAGCTTCATTATGAAATAATAATATTTTTTCAATACACATATATACAATTCTTTAATATAAAAATTTGAAGTTACAAACATCTAATCAGTTCTTCATATAAATGTTAAAGATATTGAACAATGAACCATACAATTTTGAAAATATGATTCCATTTGAACTTCGGCTTATTTATTTCTAGATCTTTTTGTGGCATATGAAGAAACTTTTTTTTTTTTCAGGATCAAAATGACAAGCTTCTTTGATTTCTTGGAGAAAGCATGGCTTGATTGGTCGATGGTATCTTGAAGGTCTTGACGGATTGGCAGATAGATAAGGGACTTGATTGGTGAAGTTTTGCAATGTAACTGAACCTTTTGTGGTCATGTGAGAAAAGTATTCGAACCAACCTACCATGCCTTGTAATGTATTAGGATGCTTTACTACAATATTTGTATTGTACGACTCTAATATCATTGTTATTTTATTTACAATTTTTTAATGCATGTTTATAGCTATATAAAAGATAATTGGCTTACGTATTGGTTTATAGTATTGTACCTAAAAATATGTGAATGATCCGACATAATGATTGTTTAATTTTGTTCGATCAGACCTAAATATTGCCTAGTAATATTTTAAAACAAGTTATAAATTTTAAAGTTTTTTATTTATTATTTAAAGTGTTTTAGTGTTACTCCATCCTTATTAGTCATATATTATAGCCGGATGGTCAGATTGAATCGAATTGAATGAGCTGATAGAGATGTTCCAGTTATTTTGAATAAAATTGAAACACTTAAAGGTTCTTGGATTCAGTACATGATAGAGACTGTAGTGTTTTTAAGACAACGGTTATGCAGAGAAATGACTTGTCCGAAATCATACTCATCCGCAAGGTTTTCCCCCTTTTTGACGGACCGCAAGGTAACCCCATTTAAAGAGGAAAAAAGTATATAGTAACACACAATTTTTGGCACAATTAATGCGGTTACTTGTTAATAATATATAACATATACAATAAACAATATAGCAAACATAGTGAATAAATGGAGAAAACGAAGTTTTCACATTATTTTTGAAATTTTGGTGCTATCAAAATAAAATCTTGAACGCCTCAACTAGGAAGGAACACCAAAAAAAAAAGATGGTCAAAATAAATTTGGGAAAATCGCAACAGGCAAGAGCCTAATCCCTGTTACTCCCTAAGAAGAAGTAAGCTTTTATTTTTTTATTTTTTTTTACTATCAATATTCAGGAAATAAACATTTTCTGAAGTGGCTATAGTCAGCGAAGCAGTGGCTTAAGATCGCCTAAAGAGGACAAGTAATGTCAACTAAAGTAATTAATTGTATACTATGGGATTCAATACTCGTACATCGATGCCTTAGTTCACAAATGTGTTAAGAGCAAATTTTTCAAAAAAGGGTTTTGTTATATAAATAATATTGTAAAGTTGCGATCTATAAAGTCATAGATCAGATGTTGATATAAAATTAATAGAGAAGCTTAAAATGTTACAAAAATATATTGTGTGCTTAAACTTGAACTGTATTTCTTGAGTTAAATTATTATCAAAGTTGACTCATGTAAAATCTTGTTTTAGGCACTTGACACATCTGTGAACAAAGGCATCGATATTCATCGATAAAAAAAATTGGTTTATCAATTTCATTAAAAAATAAATAAAAACGACGGATAATTTTAATTATACGGACTAATCAAGACTTGTGGTCCACTTTAAGATCCCTTTATATGTCATCCATTGATGAACATTTCTGGATCGTGAGGACCCATCCATCAGGATATGAAGCATCCATTTGGTGGCCATCGGTCAATCGGTTTTGGAGAGACTGATGATTGCAGATTCCAACACTCCATCTCGTGCCATCTTGAAGAACGATTTGTCAAAGAGAATATTGTCGCTGGATTGGAGGATTGCGGCGGGTGAAAGCTTGGGAACGTTGTGGAGTTTCAGAAACGGACTTCTTTCTGCTGAGTCACTTACAGAATACATTAGCCATCTTGCAACTTTCTAATACATAAAATTTATTTTCATGAAATACATTATCATAAATTATACATTATTTATCGATATATTTGCTTGCAGTATAAGGCATTGGCTGGTATTATAAAATAGTAAAAGTTTAGTATTATGGAATATACATATACATTCTTGAATAATAGTTTATAAATAAAAAAAAACGGTATCTGTTTCGCAAGTTGGCGCTTCGAGTTGAGCTAAAAAAGTTTTAAGTTTTTCCGTTTCATTTTTAATATTAAAAAAAAAAAAGTTATCGTGAGCTTTAGTATGGGAAAGCGAATGTAATTATGGGCAATGGATAGACTTTGGTAATAATTTAGCAAAAAATAAAAGTTTCAACTAACATTTCGAAGTATTGATGATATATTTTTGTTTAAAAGTACATTTCTACAAGGAATGATTACCCAAGTTTACACATTTCCCGTAATTACATTCTATTTTCCATACCAAACCTTATGATAACTTGTATTTTTGGAAAAACATTAAACGGGGTGAGCCCCCGGAGGGTCTTTAGAGCCCACATGATCCGTCCGTGGTTATTAACAGATTTAATAATTATCTACTACAGCGGGATTTGAATCTTGAATCTTCAGCTTAGCAACTGAGCACTCAACACACTCAGCTACTGTAAATATATCAATTATACCCCGCTTCAAAAGGTTATGTAAACAATAATATAAACATTAAGGAGATCCTACACGTTATGTTATCTGTTATATATTATTATGTTTGTTTTAAATATGTAAAGTTTAATATTTAAAATGTTTTGGTTTATTTTTCGATGAATACGCACATATACACACCTACACACTATGTTTCAATGTAAGAGTGGTGTAACAATATTTAATAAAAAAGATGGCAGTTTTTTAATATGGGAATGTGTGATTCGAGTTTAGCCTAGTATCAAACAGACCAGGGCAACCTCCTTTGCTGTGGTATTTTTTATCAATATTAACATAAAAGCAATTAATTGTCATATCATGATTATAAATATTTGTACAATAGCAGTTTTAAGGAATAAATCCTATGATGATTATTAATTTCTGACTTTAAGGAATGTGGAGTACGATAAAAAAAATAAAATATTATAATTACAATTTTAATAGTGTACAATAGTAAACTTTTCAATCTACATCTTACAACTGAAATATTACAATTTGTTTGCAAAATATGGCACTATTTATATCTATTGTGAAATTTACAATTTAATATAGCACGACGTTGAAGTCGTCACATAATTTTGGTTCGCATAAAATTAATTGAAAACCCAACATCCTAATATAGAAATAAATATAATATTCTTTTCAGTTTTCAATTTTTTAAATTTTATATTTCATTTGATTTTTTTTATTATACAATTTTAAATTATCATTTAAATATATTTGAACAAATGAGAGAAATAAACAACATGACTAATAACTAATAGATAATTTCACACACACATATATTTACATATTTCAGATTTCGTATAAAAATAGTTGTTCGTACTTAACTACAATTGTGTTTAACGAAAAAGTGTTGTTAAGCTGAGGACAAACTATAATATGCTGAGAATTCTATTTACATGCAACTTGTTTTGTAATTTTACATAAAATATTCATATTAATTGTACTTTTAATTCACGAAATCAATAGATATATACAATTAATTATAACTTGTGCTAAGTTTGAAGTTTGTAAAACTAATCAACGCAGTGAACATAATTAGTCAGATTTGTTATATAAATAAAAAACCGCATTCTTTAAATGCATTTTCACACATTGATCATTACTGCCAATTAATTAAAATTATACAAAATAAAAAAATAAATATGGCGGCAAAAATATGGAGGTCAAAAACAATAATGAACTAGTGAAATCATTTATTAGACACAGACGTTTCCATAACACATTGCATGTTTTCTTCAGGATATATATATGGAAATAACAAAATATATATATGGAATAACAAAAAATATCAGTACCACTCCAACCCATGAAGGGTCTTGGGTTCAATACATGGTAGAGATTGTTCTGTTTTTAGGAAAACGATTGTGCAGGGGGTGTTTTGATCGACATCACGCCAGGTTTCCCTCCAATAATGGGTACCCACTTTACAGAGCCTGGATGAACCTCAGTAGGGTCTGTAGATTCCTCAGGGTCGATCCGTGGCTCTTAACAGATTAAATAATTCATCTACCAAGACCGGATTTGAAGCCGGAACATTCAGCTTAGCTACTCAGTGTTCTACACACTGAACTTTCTCTCCCCCCTAAATAAGCAATTTATCTCTTCGTTTCTTTTTCTTTTTGGATCTTGTTTATTTCAATTCTTTCTTTTTTATATATTATTTTGTTGTTTATTCCAGTTAGTTAATAATTATATATTTTCGAACCTCGCACACTCTGTCCTTACGAAGACCTGCAATGAAGGCCGAAACGTCTGTTTTCAATGTTTATATAACTAATAATTGTCCAACAAAAATTTTGTTACAGCTATCAACATCAAATTTCGACATTATAAGTATAGAATTATTTCCAGGAGAAGATGAAATTAGAAAAAAAATATATTGATTTTTTGTGACCTAAAACTAAACACAACAATAAAATTCACTTTAAGTTGCATTGTACAGGAAAAATGTATCTTAATCTAACATTTTCTGTAGAGTTTTTTAAATGCTAGAAATAAAATAAAATCATACATTAACAGGTAATATACAAATAATAAATATACAAAACAATGAGTCCCATCCAAACAATCATAAAAACAGGCAATTATCATATATACATATCAAATCATCTTCTGAAACTCAAGCTGAGATCTTATTTTTTTCTTCATAATTCATGAAATTAATATTTTCCAGTATCAAAAGATGTTATTCCAATCTCTTCTTTAAGTACAATCGTATCTTTTTTTGCACTTATGTTGTCGTGAATACAAATAATGTCTATTGGAATCTGAACAATTATAATTAAAATAATTTTTTGACAGAGTATTGATCGGATCAGAGCAATAAATTTAGATTATTAGAAAGATTTATTTTTTATAAATCTAAAAGAAAAGATTTTTGTTTTTAAAAAAACATAAAAAAATGATTTAAAAATTTTTTCAGTATCAACAAGAGACCAGATTTTAATTACTTATTTCACTATATCTTTCAATTAGTTTCAAATTTTTATTAAATAGATGAAAATAGTTTGGACATTTAAATTTCTTATTTATTCTTAAATTTGTTTATAGTGTTTTGTAGGAATACAAAAACGCTTATAGTAACCATTATTACCAATTCAAATACATATATAAATAAAGAAAGATTTGAGTACTAGCACTGGGCAGTTTCTCTACTTGACTTTATCTCGGGGCATTATGTATCATTAATCATATTTATTATTTATATTCATTATAATACAGTTGTAAATTTCAATCAATACATTTTTTTTTTTAAATCAAGAAACAATTTATTTCTAAGCATCCATATTTAAGTCAAGTTTTCAATGGTTACAAAATGTTTGAATGTCTCAATTAGGTATAGAAAAAATTAGTATAAAATTAATAAGGTATGATTTCGATTTTCATGTTAGTTCATGTTGGATATTTTTAAAGGGCTTTTCAATATGAAGAAAATAAACCTTAAGTGGTATTTGTATCTTTCGTATAAGAGGCTCTTTAAGGGTATTAATTTTTAGTGTATCTGCGTACAATAAGAAAAATGTTATTCAGAGCATACCTAATGTACTATGATAGGTCTGCAACTCGCTTAGTATGGTATGCTCCTGTTTTATAAGTTCAAATTAAGTTGGATTATTTTATTTTAGATTTTTTTAATGTAAAAAATTGGTGGTATTTGTACGAATATATTTCTATACCCATTTGTAACAAAACAAGGAGTTTAGGCGAATCGGCAAATCGTAATTATTAGAAAAGAGATTATTCTCAATTAGTTTCATTTTCAGTTCATTCGCATCATATTCACTGGCGAAAATAAAGATTCATTATGAAAAGCACCCTTCCAATGGTGATTAAGGATAGGATATGGTCCAGTTCTGTAGGGATAACGTCATTATCCCAAGAAGAACAACGACTTCAGAACCGAGTTCCGAAGATTCCTCTATTGCACATATCCTCAGCCTATCGTTAGGAACGTGGATTGCTCTGATCCGCTAAAGACCACCCGGAACATGGGGGCTATTTACAGAGGGGTCCAAGGGGAGGGTCTAGACCCCGTTATAAGGCGGTGAGCCCGTAGTCGGAGGTCTTGACGGGAAGCGGAGGTTGGTGGATGGGTCCGCAGGCCGCATGCATGGAAGGCTGCAGAGGAGTCAACTGCTGGCTCAGCACGGCTAGGTTAGGAGGAGGATACTCCTGTAGATCGTGGAGGTGAGGAATGTCTTCGAGTCCGTCTGTTGGTCGTCGCTGCTGCCTCGAAGCGTCCGGGACCCTCGACCTCGCGGGTTTCTTGCTCGAGGTGGCGCCTCCTTGGCCGTTCTTCCGCCTGACGTTCTTCGTGTTCGGGAGGTTGTTGTCCTTCTTCCACTTCATCCTTCTGTTCTGAAACCATATTTTGATCTGCCTCTCCGAGAGGCAGAGGGTGTGGGCGATCTCTATCCTCCGCCGCCTCGTCAGGTATTTGTTGTAGTGGAATTCTTTCTCCAGCTCTAGGATTTGGTGTCTCGTGTAAGCTGTCCTTTGTCGTTTCGGTTCCATTCCGGGTTGATAACTGCCATTCACTGAAACAGAAGAAATGAACTAATCAGATTATAATAATTTATAACGCAGGTACATAAGTATATTTATGACAAAAAAATTCAACATTCTAGATGGTAATTATTTATTAAATAATTAAATTCGATACTTTGGTTTCTATAAATAATTATTAGAAACGTTGGCTTACTTTGATGTCTGTCCGGACTATTTTTTCATCCATAATAAATAATTTATATTTCTTAACCTAATGCAATATAGGTATCATACTGAAAGAAATTATTAATAATTTAAATGGATACAGATTTCTAAACTGCCAATTAATTAGAACAGACTCATATACATGACTGTTATAAGACCTATTCGGACTTACGGAGTAGTTGGTAGCTTCACGAAGCCATCGAATTACTCCTATCGAATTACTCTCCTATCCATTACTAATTATAATATGGCCTTCGTTAAACCCTAAATGCTCATTACTTTACTACGAACAAAGTCGTCCAAAATGACCATTTGTACCGAACTCGATATCAGTCCTTTCATGAAAAACTTTATTCCCACTCAAACTTGCTAGTTTCAAACCTATCTAGCTACCTCTTCAATTCCGACAATCCTCCGATGCGTCTGAAAATACAGCCTTCTGACATTCTAACTTAAACTAATTATTTGAGTACTCCCAGTGGGGATTTTATCTACAAGCTTTGCTTACTTTCCATCATATATCATTCATAGTGGTTATTTGTTGTATTACTTAATACGTTTATAAAATTTAATAAATACATTTTTTTAAATAATAATAAAAACCTTGTGGAGTATGTCTTGTTTGTCCAGCGGTGGCTAATTCCCATTCTTCCAACTATGTATTTTTTCAAATTAATCGAACTCCCATTATAGTATAATTGCTATATTGTATTTTGTTCTTTGTTTCCCAAAACGAGTTGAAACCAATTGGCGCCCTTCCGTACTATTTAGCAACTTTTTTTTTAAACAGATTTATTTCGGTTTGAAACCTAATACATTTTTTTACTGTTATTTTTATATGGCTTACTTAAGTTTTTAAGCCATTTTTTTTTTTTCTTATGGCATGCTTATTGGTTATTATCTCCCCAATAATTTGGTCTATACTTATAATCTTAAGGCTTTGTGACACACTCCCAACACAACCGTGCATATTATAATATACTCGTACATACAATAGATATCAGAATCATTTTTTTTTATATAACCCCTTTTTTTATAAGTATAAATTCACTTCTGGTACTTCCTTTCTCATAAAACTATATCAAAGTCTGTTTTTTTTTTAGTTTTATCAAAAGATTGTTTGATTAATTACTAATCTAAGATTTTATTCAGAATTTATTTTGACCGTAACTCTACTATATAATTCTCACTTAAAAGTATTTTATGTTTACTTATTTATTTATTTATTTTATTTATGTTTACTGATTGAATTTTACAGATAATAATAATTATCTTGGGTTATTTGCATTCCAATTAAACCGGCATCCGAGACATAGAAGAAGGATACCACATGCCTGGGCTGATGAGACCCCGGATTACATGTCAGTCCCTGATGTCAGCGGCTGTCCAGGGTTCATCGGCTGCGTTCATTGGACCAATCTATATACCGCCTACACGCATATTTATTTGTTGATTAGCTTAGAAATAAAAAAAAAATATTGAAATTTTCAACTGTATTATAGCAATACATCGAGTAAATATAATGAAATATATGTCATAGAATGATATGAAGGCAAGTAGAGAAACTACCCTATGGTAGTACTCGTATATCAAATTCAACTCAGAAGGTCACGAGGCCAACTTTTTGTAGTATGGGTGTTAACCGTATATGTATGCAAAATTTTGTTATTAACATACAATGGTGTTTTCGTGATAAGTCTAAGTAATTTCGATTGAAATGTTTGTAGCAGTTTTCTATGAATCTGTTTAGTGGTGCCGGGAATTTGTTGTGCACAGTTCCTAACTGGTTTTAGTAAGTAAGTGCAAGTGTTAAATTCCTATCTTGTTTCTAATTTGGATTTTTTCTGATTAGTGAATACATTAAATTGAGTTTAAGATTTCGAAACTGACGTTTTTTCACTTAACCTGAGAATATATATTTATGTTTTATATTTTGAAGAATATATATTTATTTTTTTTAACACATAGATTATTAATACTTTACATTATGCATAATGCATTAAGTTAACCTTATATCAATGTATTTATCTTCAAATTATGTAAACAATTTTATTTTAAGTGTAAAAACCCACTTGTAAATAGTACAAAGCGGTATGTACATAAAAGAACAAAACATTTATTATTGTATTATACCAATTTCTTTTATTTCATTATTATTGTTTTTATATATGTATATAAGTTACTAAGAATTTATAGTTACAATTTTTGTTAATTTTATTATTATTAATTTTTTTTTCTCTGTTGAAAGTTTTTTTACACATTTTTTCTTTTATTGTAAATTATGATTCTGCACGAATAAATTTAAATGTGTACAATTGTTTTTACTTTGAGACTGGCAATTTGGTACAGCATGCAATTTTGTGAATTGTAGCACATTATGCAAGAAATAAATAAATATAAAATAAATACTTTGTAGAGCGAATTTATATTTTAAGATACCATAGATACTATATAATAAATATAGTATAATAATAGATACTATATATAGTAGATGGTGTACTGTGAGATAGGCTCCCTATTAATGGCTGAATAGGGGAAGCGGTAGTGGGGGAACGGCGCCTCCATCGCTCATCTCTACCAGCTTAGTGTACTGTCTGCTTCTAGCATATTACATAATAGGCGTGTAATATTATTTAATTATATAATTTAGATTTAAAATAACAAAATTATAATTGAAGGTCATAATTCCGCAGTTTGTCGCTTCGAGTTAAATCAGAAGAAGTTTTAACTTTTCATTCGATTCCCTTTTAATATTTTCCATAAATACAAGTTACCATGAGGTTTAGCATGGAAAAGAGAATATTATTATGGGAAATTTGCATATTCGATAATCATTTCATCTTGAATATTTCAACAAACATATATCATCTATACTTCAAAATATTAGTTGAAACAATCCCTAACTATTTTTTTATTTGCCTAGGTAAATGTTGGGCTCTAGAGAACTGCATAAAAATTCAGAAATATTAATATTATGCCACTTACTTTAATACTTCAATTTAGATCATTATACTACGGAATACTATTGATTTCGTTGTAATTCTGGTTTGCGTTTTTATCTATTTATTCTGATTGTGGTGGTAATGTGATTTCTAATTAGCATATATTAAAATAGATCTTTCATATAAATAATTGAATATAATTAAAAAGGCACACCAAAAGTTCCAGAAGAATAGCATAAATGTTAGGACATGAGTAAAAAAAATCCAAAAAGAAGTCGCAAAATTACAGAAAACTAAAATACTTGTCGATATGTCTCACATTGTGGTATATATCATCAGATAAGAACAATAATAAAAGCATTCAAAGGGGAAAAAAGCCCATCCCAAGCTCACATTTCAAAAACATCAACCATCACCAGTGAAGGTTAAGTAAAGGAACGCCTTTCCATTCTTGCGAAATACTGTCACTAAGTTTGATGGGTGTACAACCCCTCAAGGTATTCGAAAATAACGTATGGCATAGAATATTCCATCCAAAGGAAGATAGGTACATTTCAAGATATAGCAGGTTACATAAGGTGGAATTGCTAAGTATGAACCCATGTAGTATAATTTAAGTTATAGCATCGAAAAGATTAAGATCACTCGTGGACTTGTTGGGCTTAGTATCGAGCGGATTCCCTAAAAAAATAGTTAGCACTGAGCCTAATGGTAAAACGATACAAACAAGTAGGCCGAAACGTAGTTAGTCTACCTAGTAGTCTTTTTAGTATCATTATTATTCTCTTTTTCTCGATTTCTACCACTCAATACACTTACCCGGTGAGGCTATAATCTACCTACGATTACAAACAAGAAAAATCACAGAAAATAACTCAAACCTCGCAGCAGATATAAGAAAAGTATAGAAAACTACGTCCCTAATATTCGAGCACTTTCCTTAATGTTGTACCGCCAAAGCCAACTTGATATCTCAGCTGTTATAATTTACGAGACAGGACAGTGGACTATTATAATTTGAGTAAATAATATTGAGTGTAGAGTAAACTGTAATTAAGTCCTGAAAGATATAGCATTTCCAAGTCTATTTGAACCTTTTCCAAGTCAACTGTAACCTTTTACAAATCAAATGCTACCCTTTCCAAGTCACAAGGAACCATTTCCAATTCAAATGTAAACCTTTCCATATGAGTAGAAACCCTTTCCAAAGCAAATGTAACGCTTTACAACTCAATTGTCACCCTTTTTACTTCAATTGTAATCTTTTCCATTTCAATTATCACCCTTTAAAATGTTTTGAAAATTTAACGTACTGTGGAATGGGCGAAGTTAAGGCCTTATAACTAAACGGGATAAGTCATGGTAGTATTTTTAATTTTGTTTAACTATTATTAATTTAAAATATTTTTAAATGTGATAATGTTCAGTTCAGAATACATTTTTCCATTTTGTTTTATTATTTACTTCTTGAGAAAAAAAATCAACTTTTTGTTTTAAATTTTTTCCTTATTTTTTTGTCAAAAAGAATATTATTATGTTTATTATTTTATTACCAAAACTATGAAGATACTGTTGTTAAGTTCAAATTACATGTTTTTACTTTTTTAAATTATTTCCCTCATTTTTGTCCTAACAAGAGTTGTGAAGAAAAAGGTTGTGAAGATTTCATCCTGGCGATTTCTGAGGCCATTAATTCGCCCATTCCTCAGTACGTTAAATTTCCAAAACATTTTTAAGGGTGACAATTGAAATGGAAACGGTTACAATTGAAATGAAAGGGTGACAATTTAGTTGTAAAGCGTTACATTTCCTTTGTAAAGGGTTTCAACTCATTTGGAAAGGGTTGCTTGTGACTTGGAAAGGGTAACATTTGATTTGTAAAAAGTTACAGTTGACTTGGAAAAGGTTCAAATAGACTTGGAAATGCTATATAAAGAAACCTTAAGTAATGACATTTAGTGCCTTTTCTTTTGTGTTTTTTTTTTCAGAGATACGCAGATGAGTCATTATTTCCATATCCAAGGGCATATAACTTTATATAAGTACTACATACTACATAGTATAAGGACTCCAATGTCCCTCGCTATGATTTCCTTAAATTCTCTAGACCCGGTGTGCTACGAACTCCCGACAACAAGAAAGACGAGGGTGCGGAGGAAATTGGCTAGGGAGGGTGTAGTGTAGCCAGGGAGGGAATTCTAATCTATTTGTGGAGGAGGTGCCTTCAATAGCTGGCTGGGGATTCCTCGGCATTCAGTAGGGCCGACCTGGGTTATAGCCCCTTGTGTACACTTGTAGCGTGTAATATATTAGCTTTTCAGTTTACACATTATTATATTATTATACAATATTATTTTTCCTTAAAAGTAAAATTCCAATACAGGTGAAATATAAATCCTTTATAATCCATAAGATAATTTAAAACATGTCGCATTACTCTCAATGTAATATCATCGGATCAGTCATAGCAGCATAATGTGACGTTAATTAAAAAACAAACATTATTGTTAATTTACTAGACAAACTAACATACTTTTTAACAAACATTACGACTCATAATGAAGTTATGAAAAAACATTATAATACGGGTATAAATTAATGAAAATAAAATAATATTGATAAGCAGTATACAACAATATTAAACAAAATAAATTCATTTATTTATTATTCTTTTATGTTACCTGCGCAGTATGGCATCCAGCGAATTTAATCACAATTTTTTTTTCCTCCTCGATTTGCAGGAATATGAAATTTTTAAACAGGCCAATGTTTTGTGAGGAGATTTCTAAACGATTATCTTTTTAATCTGCTCATTTGATGGAAAGGCAACAAAGAGGATGAAAGAGATAGAATGAGAGAATTTTGATGATTTGATGACAAGTGAAATTTTGCGTATGTGGTATGAATACATGTTTTTACAGTGGGAATGTTGATTCTAAATGAACCAAGATACATTAACAATTTTTCTCAAAATTTAGGATTGCATTATTGGTATCTTTTCTGTATGGAGATGCTTTACCGAAACACAAAGTTCTGCTCTATATGACACATCGGCCTTTGTTTCGTATGTCAAGAGAAGATCTGTAGACCAGAATATATAATTTAAAGGATACAAAAGAATGTAAAAATGAAATATTTGGATATAAATTTTTAACTATAATAAGAAACTATAAAAATTTAAGAAATATTAACAAAAAATACTCGGTTTTGAAGAGCTTTTTACTACCTAAACATTCGTAACAAGAAAAAAATTATTTTTAATAACCAATCATCGGCCAAAATAGAGACGTTATCACTGTGAGATGTTGCTAACCGATTGCGGATTGGTTAATGTTAGAGATGCCAGGTTGAACTGCCCGCTCCATTTGTTATTATAACCAATTAGTGTCAGGGTGCTATCTGCGCATCTCGGTCTACACCTTGCTGGCGCATGCAGGTCTGTCTTATGTCTGGTTCTGGAATGCTTTAATTAATATTTTCGTTTTAAATAGATAGTAATGTATAAATATTTCTGTGGTAGAGCGCTGAGTTGATTTGCAGAAGGCCCCGAGCTCAAATCCGGCTGTGATAAATAAATTATTTAATCTGTTGACAGCCACGGATAGAACCTTCTGGTTAGATCTGGAAACCTTCCTGGAGCTCAATAAGTCACTTCATAACCTGGAGATTGGAGAGGAAAACTTGGTGGTTGAGCGTGATCTAGTACAAATCGCCCTCTTCACTAACGTTGTCCTAGACATAGAGACTTTTTATTCATTTATATGCTTTATATTTAAACTCTTCATGAGTTTTATTAATACAAAAAAAATCTGTTCTACGCTTCTATAATTAGACAAAGAAAATTAGACATGGGTGCAAGAGCGAGAGTAAAAATAGGAAATAGGGTATCCCCGTCGTTCCCCATCACTAAAGGCTTGAAACAAGGTTGCTACCTATCACCAACGCCTTGAACAAGAACTCAAGAGCTAGAAGGAAAAATGCATGTATTGCAAGATTGGGGATGACTATTTATTCACCTTGCAATTTGCAGATTACCAGGTAGTTATAGCATCAGAAGATTGGGACTTGCAATATATGCTTAAGAAGCTCCTCTAGTACTCTAAATGTGGTCTGGTCATAAATCAGGGAAAAACGGAGTACATGTCCTTTAATTCTCCGTGCACGTCATTTATCGATTGAAGATTGAATCCTATCTCGCAGCAAGGACTTCAAGTACTTTGGTGCCTATATATATGATACACTCGACAAGGATATAGAAATGAAGATATCCCCAGGAAGGAAAATCATTATGATCCTCAACTCAGTACTTTACAATAAAATGATCACGTTAGAAATGAAAAAGAAAATATGTCATTCTTTTCTTCTGGGAACAACCCTATATGGGGCCGAAACATGGAAAGTAAAAATACAAGATCCCCGTAAACTGCATCCTCTTGAGATCGACTTTTTAAGACATAGCTGCGGCACCGTTAAGCTCCAACACATATCCAATAGTGTTATAAGAGAAACTATAGAGCAAGAGAAAAATATATTATACGAAATAGAGACCAGGAGGCTTCAATGTTTTGGCCACCTGATGAGAATGAGCGGCAATAGATGACCAAGGAAACTCTCCCTATATAAACCAAATTATAGAATAAAGAGAGGAAGACATGGATGGAGGATATAAGAGAAGGAATAGAAGCAAGAGGGATGCGAGAGGAAGAAGAAGAAGAATGGGCCGATAGGGAGGATTGGCGGGAAAAGATTTTTGGTATCGGGATATATTAATTGTAAAAACCCCGAATAAATAAAAATTAGGCAATGCGTATAGTCTCGATTCTGAAATACAAATTTTATTTTTATCAATAATACTAATAATCAATAATACCAATCCGTTATTATATTTATCAATAATTTTATTCAAATATTACTTATTTATTAAGAGCTTCTCCAAGGTTAGGGTTTTATACAACTAAATTTTATGAAATTTCTTTTCATGCCTACCTTTCAAGAGCTGGTTCATCATTTCTTTCTGAACTTGGTTAATACATAATTTTCTCGGTTGGCCTCTTCATCTTATACCTTCAAAGGACTAGGGCAGAGTCATCTTTAGATTACGGCTGTCTTCTAACTTGTTTTTTAGAGCCTTTTCTAGGAAGATATTCTGATTAACTCTCAAAATCCTTTTAATACCTAATTCTATCATATATAATACAGCTGCCCTTCTCAAGGTTTTCATCTTAGCAAATATTGGTTTAAGTTAACTTCCGTTTCCTGATTGCCATGTTTTACAGCCTTATAACATCATAAGCATTATAGCAATAAAGATATTGTTTTCTTAGGATGTTATTATTCCAAAATACAGAGATCAGATAGGATTCAAATATTATATTTTTATAATATTATATTTAATCCTGTCTCTCAACCCAACTCCAGCAGCTTTCTCCCTCAGAGGACTACAAATTAATTCATCTCAGGATGAAATCAGGATCCGCTTCGCTTTTCATCCTCCCTAACGTGAAGGAGTAAATGTCGTAACGGTCCAGGATCAGAATTAATCCATGATCGGATAGTCCTGGCTATCCTTGGAGGCGCGTATCTCAGCATCTAGGACTATGACAGGCAAAGCGGCTTGTCGTCGGGCTGATTGTGTGTACAAACTCGTGACGGGCTGAGAGAGAGAGAGAGAGAGAGAGAGAGAGAGAGAGAGA
Source organism: Troilus luridus (assembly GCA_964056705.1). NCBI lineage: Eukaryota > Metazoa > Arthropoda > Insecta > Hemiptera > Pentatomidae > Troilus > Troilus luridus. Next base: position 100,265,214 of record OZ057416.1, on the reverse strand, counting down.
GAGAGAGAGAGAGAGAGAGAGAGAGAGAGAGAGAGAGAGAGAGAGAGAGAGAGAGAGAGAGAGAGAGAGAGAGAGAGAGAGAGAGAGAGAGAGAGAGAGAGAGAGAGAGAGAGAGAGAGAGATTGGCATCTGCGTCGTGATAGCACTCCAGAGGAGACAATGGGCTCGTGTGTTCCGACCGGGAGGACTTCCTGGAGCAGTCGTCAACCAGGTTCGTACCCGGGTACTTCTTGTACCATGTCTTCGCGCTGGCAGCGGATGGCAGCGACAAGGACCATATCATCCTGCGTGGCAGGGAACATCCTTAGAATATAGCAGCTGTCTTCTCACTGACATGAGAGCCAATGAATATTCAAACTCATTCATTTGTATATATTTTCCAACCAAAAATGTAGAAATAGCAGATGGATTCAAAAGATTTTTTTTTATTATTATTCTTTTTTTTGGTTTCACCCAATTTGTGGATACTCCGAACTAATCTGTAGAGTTTGTTACGCGACTGACTGTCCACTCGGTATCTCTTTTTCCTCACTGATCTTTCCCTTTCTTCATACAGCAAAAAAAAGAACTATGATGAATCATTTACAGGAATAAAAAAATCATAAATTAGTAATAAAAACAATATATAACTTTTATCATAAAATCTTGATCTGAGCTCTTCGAGACCGGCTAAGACAGCAACAGAGTAAGTTCTCTTCTAGGTAAAGGCACAACCAGCCTCAATAAAGTGTGTATCCTTAATTGGTAAAAAAACGTTGAGCGTGATCCAGGTCAATTCGGGAGTGAATTATATTCTACTGCTTCTGCTAAAATTGTAACTCTTCTAGATATTGTTAAGCGCATACTCAAATCAAGAAGTAGCGCGTATTGCAACTGATTCCCGTAAAAAAAAATTAATTGAATCTTGAGAATTAATGCTTAATATTTAAAGAAGATTAGAAATTAAAGAGGAAAACGTAGATTTGAACATAAACATGTTATATTAATTTAAAGCCAAAAGTTACACAGGTCTGCGATGAAAAGATTGTAGCATATTTAACTAGTGGGTTTAACAGATTTTTTGTGCTGATTACGGGAAAAATAGTGAAACAATTCCATCACCCCTAGATAAGTTACAAATTCCATCTGAAAATTTCTTATTTTTAGGGGTCTGCTCCTGTCTGCTAGACGTCATGACCTTGATTGCAGTCAGTGACTCAAGTAACTTGAAATTCTTGAGTTTGGTTTTAATAAGCTCGGCTACTCTGACCATAAATGGACTATTTGTCGGGATTTGAAAGTTATTTCCATGTTACTAGGTCAACAAAGTTGCCATTTCCTCTGTGAATGGGATAGCCATGACAGGAACACTATGTCAAGTAGACTTATTCCTGGAGTTAAAAATGTTGAAAGACAAAGTTTAGTGGATCCTAAAAAGATCCTCCTTCCTCTACTTCTTATCAAATTGGGGCTTTGTGAAAGCATTGCCCAAAGAAGAAGAGTGTTTCAAGTATCTTTATGAACCGTTTCCTGGCACATCCGTTGCTAAACTGAAAGACGGAGTCTTTGTTGGGCCTGACATCGGAAAACTTTTAAAAGATGAAAGCTTACATTACTCAGCATAATTGGCATTCTTGAAAGCATTCAAAGAGAGAGGGAATATTATTGAGATGGAATAAATTAGGAATAGCCATGAATAAGAGAAGGCAGTTCAGTACCTCATTGCGTAGAGCCCTGAGTTGTTATGATAAAGGTTCCTGGTTCAATACCAGGTGTAGGTAGTAGATAAATTACTTAATCTGTTAACTACCTCCGATCTACTGACCCTTCTAAGGATCACCAAGCCCTTATTATGTGGGTACCCTTAATGGGGGAAAACCTGGCGTTCGAGCATGATCAAGGACAAATAACCTCCTTGCACAACTGTCGTCCTAGAATTAATACAGGCTCTACCATGTACTGAACACAAGTCCGTTTATAGGTTGCAATTTTACAGATTTTATTCATAATAGAACTTGAACGTTGATCATTTTCGGGCCCGAACAACTGGTCAAATATTGATTCGTATTATTTATTTTATTAATTAATTGTAATTAATACTAATAAATATAAATAATAAAATACAAACTCTTCATTATAGTAGAGAGGGGGTCGTCAACGCATTCTCTGTCAATCGTTTGGAGCGCAGCCAACTTGGCAGAAACTACACAAACAAGAAACCTTTTTGAAATTATTCAGTTATTCAAATAAAAATAAAAATATTATTTACTTTGAATTTTATTATTATTCAAGTTTGAAATGTTATAAGTAATGTGTTTTTTAATAACTTTCTATAATAGTTTAAATTTTATGAAGTTAATGTCAGAGAATGCGTTGATAAGAATCGCGAAATATTTTATATTTTATTTTCTATTTTCGTTAAATCTGAAAAAGTAAAAATTAATTTTTAAATTATAGCACATGAGTTAAATATCCTAAACTAACTAATTGAACTAAGCACTTTTTTTCATTTTTAAATTCTACCCAATTCTATATATATTTTACAACACTGTCAGAGATTAATATATAAACTTATTAATTTTTTTTTTACTTTCAAATTATATTGCAAATTATATATTTAGATATATTGTAGTTTAATCAAAGAGAAGTCAATATACATAAAAAAATTTCTGCTATCTTCACATCATGTCCCATAATAATTTTCCGAATATGTAAAACATTTTATAAAACACTATTAATTTAAACCATTGGCTTAAAACCTTATCCAGAATTAAACCAGGAACCTCCAATATACCAACTTACTATTACAGCCAATATTAGACAAATCACTACCCTGCACAACCGTTATCCCAGTACAGTCTTTACCAAGTACTGAACCCGAAACCCTTCATGGGTTATAGTGGTATAGGTTATTTATAATTTCTCCTACGCATTTCGACGACGAAGAATTCTTTTAATTTAATTAATTTAAAATATGAAAGCTAAGGCAAATCAATTTGTATATGGTGTATAGAACATTTTTGAGTAACTAAAGTGAATAAAGAGGGAGAATAGATTAGAAGACCATGATCAGAAATCTATAAATGTATATAAAATACCAATGACACTTTCAAAAAGAGAAGAGCTAATTTTTTTGATAACATAAACAAAATGGACCAGTAAAGAATTTTTGAAATGAATTTTCAACATCACTAGCAACCGTAAAAACAAGTCCGAATGGATACAGGGAACTGAAGAGGTAGCTAAAAATAAAAAGAGATAAATGATAACGAGAGTTAAGGAAAAACATAATAAAAAAAAATCTGTTTCCAAAGATATCAGGAAAAAAATGGACTGACGAAATGAGAAACTAAACTAGCCAAAAATGTGAAGATATCATTTTTTGAAATTTGGACTTATCCGCTTTTGATCGTGCACGCCTGAATTATAACTATATTTTTATATGTTTAATTATTCCTTAAATTCTTAGATTCAAATAACTTTGAAATCATACGCGAAAGTTTTCCTAACGAGGCTATTGATCTTCGTGGAAGTATAGAAATCGGATTTCAGAGAACTCGGCGAGAATCGAACATAGGCGCCAGATAAGATGGCGCTAAGATTCCGCATCGCTTCTGATAAGACACAAAAGGTTATGATAACAGCTAACCCCTTCGAAGAAAATAAATGGCCGAGAGTGATATCAAAATACATAGGAAAAAAAAATGCAATTCGTAAAGAAAAAAATATTTTTTTCCCTCAAATATAGGTCCCAGACTGGAGCCGAAATTATCTTATTTGACTAATTATTTGATATGTTCTGATTGCTGATTTAAAAATAAAGATGAAATAATTAATGTCAAAATATGATAGCAACCAGCGTAGCCTTCTGTTGAATGAAGTCAGCTCTAGAAGTGGAGAAAAATACAAAACTTATGAAGCTGATGAAGTTTTAAAATAGAAGTTTCGTATCGTGCAGAAATACCAGAAAGGTGAGTTATATGGAAATTATTAGGACCGAAAAAAGCCCAGTAAAAATCAGGGAATTACTAAGTATGACTGAATATAACGCTGAATGAAACGCTTTGGCGTTTTCGAATCATAAATTCCTGTTGAATATTGTATTTTTGCAATCAACATTATTAAAGGCCTAAGCAGTAAAAACGAAATTGTGTTACTTTAGCAACAATATTACCATGCCAACTGTAATGACAATAATGTTTTTACAACCCTAGCCAATAGAGTTATTGCAATAGAAAAATAAATATTATTCCTATTCAGTTACTTCATTATAGATCATAACCTGGCTAAGTCATGTTTTAGAGAAATTTAGTCCGTTATAAATATAAACCTTATGAATTTCAATAACTATTTAACAATCCTAGGCACGCATCTTAATACTTAACGGTATATTTAACAACAAGTTGATATTTAAAAAAAGTCTGCGCCACTTCCCCGAAAAGGTCTGAAGTTTACACAGAAATCATTAAACATTAAAATACATTTCATTATCATCTAATATAAACTTCTACTCGCACTCTAATATAAACTTTTTAAAACGCACTGAAATCGTAACTAGCAAGGGTCTATCGAAGCTTAAATTATGTTAACGTATAATTTTTGGAATAAGATCTTCTTTCCTAATCATAGGCAATTATGTTCAGAACCAAAAGCCCTTCAGGATATTTTTCTATCTTACTTCATAAGCCATCTTAAACAGAGCAGGATCTTATCCTATTCCGCTACAATACATCGAGAAAAGAAAGTTGGTGAGATGCCAAGGAGGCGTTGTTCGAGTCTGGAGATGTCAGAAGACCTGGCGGTCGAGACGGAGATCAGTACAAAAAGAGGATTGGGGATCGTGCACCACAGCCATCTCATGTCTCCATTTACATAACTTCTAACTCTTCAATGGCGATATTTTCCTCTCAATATTACGTTTTGTTTAATTTATTTAATATTGCAAATGCATTACAAACTCAGCTAGCTAATCCATAATTATAAAACATGAAAATAACTTGTGAACTTATAAAAAAATGTAATTATTAGCTTGTTACATAATACGCAAATATCTACAGCAAATCGAAGTTTTGGGCCATTTTGCAGGCCTTCATCAGTGCTAAACACAAGTACGATATCACTTATTAGTAACGTTTTGCTCCCATACTTGTAACTATTATGCCCTGATGATAACCTACATTTTTGTTCGAAATGTCGGTTCCTAATAAACAGTGGCTTAATATTTAACATTCAATTTTCTCCTCCATGATAGTTGTACTTATTTATAATTATTCATGATGGTAAACGAGTTAAGATTTTTTTAACGTATTCATTGATAATCGTAATTGCATTACAATGTCAATAAGCTAATACGTTCAGTTTTAAAAACATGATTGAAAAAAAATTTAACTTATGTACAATCCTTCGTAAAATCCTCAACGCTCCTTATTTTGTTAAGAATATAGTCATCCATAACGACCTTAATGTCCCATTTGTTGCTGATTAGGCCCCAACTCGGTATCTATCCTTTCATAACAAACTTCATTTCCACTCAAACCCTCTAGTTTCAAACCTATTTTCCTCTTCAATTCCCGATAATCCTCCGAGGCGTCTGAGAAGAAGATGGCCTCGTGACCTTCTTAGTTGAACATGCGATTTGAGTACTACCAGCGGGTAGTTTCTCTACTTGTCATTATATCATGTCATTATGTATCACTCAGCCAAGTTGCTTGTTATATTACTGTAATACAGTTGTAAATATCAATAAATAAATAATAATAATAACGTATGTACAAATAGATCAGTTGCTGCTTTTCAAATTTAACTAATACACTTAGCAATAAAACATAGCAATGACAGGGAAATATTGAAACTGGTCTGGAGGGAGGGTTCTGTCAATAAATTTTACTCGTTTGTAAAGAAAAAATCTATAAACGTCAACAAAAATGTTCCAAACAAAGCAAGACTATTTTAACTTATGTCACTAAGAAAGCCGTAATACATATTTAGTTTGCTCCAATCTTGACTTCCTCTTAATGGCGGCAAAGTTCTTTTAACTATAGTAGTAGTATTAAGTAATAAAAGATATACTTCAAACATATTTTATAGTTATGGGAATATCGATCCATGTTTGTATCATGTCGTCATTTCGCGATATCAGTTCGAATAATCGACGTTCTACCGTATATATACATATCATATTATAATTATATAAGTATATATATAATAAATATGTAATATGGAATATTAGAAAGGGCGGGGATCGGAATCCGGAACAGAACCGAGCATTGTGAGATGTATGAGAATTTGTGCAACGTTAGTTGAGCAATTGAAAGAGGCGGAGACAATGAGTAGCTACCGTTAATTGAGAACGAACAGGATCAATTAATTAACAAAGGGAAGAGATAAGAGATAAGCTACCGGCTGCTGCAGATATCGGAGAAAGCGCAATATTCCTTATCTGTCTTTGTAGCAATGTTCAATGTGCAATTAGTAACTGTTAACTATGCGGGTACTTCTGTGGCATGTCATTATTACCGGCTGTAATTCAATTATTTTATGTTTACGAGTTTTCTTCGAAAAAGTCGGATAAAGTTATCAATTATAAATAATAAAGGTATTTCTGAAAGTCCTCAAATTAATTTTTTAAATTTAGTCAATTAAAATTCAATACTATAGCCCATGAAAGTTCTTGGGTTCGGTAAATGGTAGAGACTCTAGTTTTTTTAAGACTACGGTTCTAAATAGAGGTTATTTATCCTAAATCACGATCAACCACCAGCTATTTCTCCCAATCAAGGGTACCCACTTCATAGAGGCAGAGTGGGGAGGATCTGAAGATCGCACAGGTCCCATCCATGGCTCTTAACACAAAAAAAAAAATTGCCACAAGACGGATTTTAACCCAGAACCTTCAGCACGGCAGGCCAGCACTCTACACAATGAGCTAACCCATATTAATTTATAATGTATAATAAATGTATCGGCATCTCCTTATACAAACTACCCATAAGCTTCTCGTATCATCCCTCATCTTCCCCCACTTTGACTATTGTAGTGTGGTATACGGGGGCCTTTCGAAAATGCTTGAGGGCCGTTTAAAGCGAATAATGAACTGCTCTCTAAGATTTGTCCTTGGTTCTCCCAGGCGATCCCACGTGTCATATAAAGTTTTTTTTTTTTATAATTTATTCAATGCAATTTACAACTGTATTATATTGATAGAATGAATGTATACAATGGCATGAAATGGCAAGTAGAGAAACTACCCAGTGGAAGTACTCGAATAGGAAGTTCAACTTCGTAGATCACGAGGCCATCTTCTTTCAGACGCCTCGGAGGATTATCAGGAATTGAAGAGGTTGCTAGGTTTGAAACTAGTGGGTTTGAGTGGGAATGAAGTTTGTCATGAAAATATTAGTATCGGATACGGGCCAGATCAGCAACAAATGGGACATTAAGGTCATTATGGATTACTTTGTTCGTAACAAAATAAGAAGCATTGAGGATTCTACGAAGGATTTTGGATTGTAAGGATAGAATACGAGAGGGATTCGATGGTTTAGAGGAGCTCCAAAGCTTTATTCCGTAAGTCCAGATGGGTCTTATGATTGTCGTGTATATGAGTCTTTTGTAATTAATTGAGAGCTTAGAGCGTTTATCTAGTAAATGTTGAAGTAGCTTGAAACAGCGTGCTGTATCTTGTCGTTTCAGTATAGGATGAGGATTCCAAGTTAATCTTTTGTCAAGGTGTAGTCCTAAGTACCGGATCTGTTCTACAGGATTCAGTGGGATGTTATTAGACTATACGGGAGGACAGGAAGTCATTGGTTTATGGCGCAGGGTAAAATTTGATGATTTGAGGGCATTTATGGGAATTTATTTTAATCCTCCAGTTTTTACACCATTCAGAAAGTTAAAGTGGCTCGATTTCGTTGCCTATGCGTTTTTATTTATTTTCCCCAAAGAAGATATAGACTATGTAAAGACTTTATCGCATGCTATCCCATTCATTTATTTTATTTAGTAAATGTTGATATTAATAGATTTATTCTCGACAATTGGTTATAATCCTGTCAAGTTTCGTACTTTTTAGTTATTTCATTTCTATTTTTATTTGTCTCATGTTTTTGTCACTTTTAAGTACTCCATGATTTGTATTATCATGTAGCCTTCTGGCCAGATATATATTATGTTTATTTTTCTTTTCATGTTTGTTATTCTAATGGAATTGTTCCCAGAATAAAGTTTGTTTTATATTCTATTCTAAAATTTATTTCTCAAATAATTAAAAAAAATAATAGAGATAATAATACCAATATTAGAATAATTTCGTACTGAACAGGACTAGCTAACTTAATGACTAAAAACAATAAGTACAAAAAAATTAATATTTTTTTATCTCCCTATGAAATAAAAAAGTATTTTGTAGTGTAATATTTTATCGGTGTTGCGTTGCAACGGGTTGATTAACAACTTTTTGTTTAATCTTCTGTCGTGCTCGATTAATTAAATTATATATATTTTAAAAAATTAGCCACTGTTTCTGACTTCATTTTTTACGCCATTAAATATACGAATATAATTTTGTTTAGTAGTAAAAATAATAAAAGTCTTGGCCAACCCGAAGCCACTAATCGCTGCTAACTTCCGTCTACTGAAAACCACAAAAACCCGTAAGATCACTCTTAAACTTTCAGTTCTCTTAAAAATAATATATATGTATTTTTTAATTCGATGGTTAACCTCTAAATTATCTTTGTTATTAATTAATTAAACTTCCAAGATTTTCGTATTTTGAATACAACAATAGAGTACTGGAAACAGAAGAGAATCCTAGCATTGAGAGCTGATTGACGCAATAGTACAGAGGACAGTCCCCTCCCCCCCCTCCTTAGAATTACCTAATAGATTGCATTGCTATTGCCAGATTTGATGTCAAGGTAATTGGGCTTTTGACTTTTGTTAAGCATAGTAACATGTCTTAGTTCTATTTCAGTACCATTATATCGAACTATCAAGTCCCGGACTTATGCTAAGAATTGAGTTCAGGAATCATTAGGAATTAATGTGAAATGTATTCATTAATCATTAATCAAAGAAATTAGAAGAATGAGGGTCTACTTGGAATTTAGTAATATTTAGAGGTTCATATCAATATAAAAAGAGATTGGAAAGCAAGCATGAATAATGGATATACTAAGCTGCTCATGTATCTATGATTTTTTTTTTGTCCTATGTCAAATTATTTCAAAGTAATTTATTGCAATACTTTATCAATTGATAAAAAAATATTCCTAATATTGGTAAAAATCTTAACAACGGGAAGTAAACCCGGTGTATCGAGTATGTACGATGTCAGGTACTCGTTAAAAATTACTAACCTTATTATAACTAGGCCAGCGAAATTTAGAGCTCCCGCTGTAGAATCGTCAGACTAGCAAATGCAGCCTAAAGTGACGTTAAATTATACAAAAATTCTTATACCGCCAATTCACAAAAAAATATATGAGAATCTAAAAGACATTATACTTTAATAGGAATTAAAAATAAAAAAAATTTTTTGGTCATCACTCAATACTTGTTTTGTAGTTATTGAAAATTATTTTCTAAACATTTTTATTTTGAAGAGAAAAGATTTGTCCTGGCCGGGATTCGAACCCCCACCTCTAGCGCGGCACTCTTCCAACTGAGCTACCAGGATCGTAACCAGGCCAGACTAATCCTTTCTCATCACCGATCCTATATCCCCAGTTCTCCCGTTTTTTGAGATATATATACGGGGGACGAATGTTCATTGAACATTACTTTTTTTTTTTAATATGGATCTCGTTGTCGTACGTCAAATTTTTCAAAATTATTTTCTAATTTTTAGTTATTTCACATTAAAGCGTGTTTTTTAGATTTCTAAACTACTACGTATCTAAGAACTTTTTAAACGTTATTTATTCAGTAAAGAATTAAATTATACGTAAATTCAACACTATGTTAAGGCTAACACTTGTACATAACCAATGAATATGATGTACATAACACACAGATGTTTAAAAGATAAATAACACAGATGATTGAAGATTGCTCAACTAACCTTTCATATACTCGTATTTCCTCTGCTCCTAGATCTCAAAATTTAGAATTAGTCCAACAAAAGTTTGAAGATCTTTGTGCTCTCACTTTTCTCGTCTATTAATTCGATTTACGCATTCATTGACTTGATTATATGTTGAATTAAAATGTCTTCTCGTTTTAATTCAATTAAAATTGTTTATTTGTAAATAAAAATTCTCTTCCGAAAATACTTTATCGTAGAGTAAACCTTCATTTTTTTTTTGTATTTATTAGAATATCAGATTCTACCATGCATTGCCATCATATACTTCCTTCGAGATGATGTGAGATGTGCGTTTGAAGGGCACATGCAGAAGAGCCGAGAGTCCCCTGACGACGGAGGATTTGGGTCGGAGGCGGATGATGTAACAGATAAATTAGCCCGACCATCATCAATCATCGCGGGAGAAGATGGGCCGTTAGGTTCCGGGAATCGGAATGCAGTCTCTGTATCGATAGGTATCGATTCTATGTCTCCTCTTAACATCGATTCTGTTACTACCTCTTCGATTATATTACAGAGCTGAGAGTAGATCCTTGTCGTTACCTGGAAAGCTGCGAAGGAGAACTTAAAGGCCGAAGATTTCCATATTTCGACTCCTTAAAAAGGTCAACCTATTCTGTCCCACCCACACAACGCTCATGAGTGAAAAATAGTTTTAAATAATATTCTCAAAAATAAGATAAGATTAAATAAATTACTCAAACTTATTTTATTTTTTACATCAATGCATTCTATTTAAGTTCAAAGACCAACTTTTCTGTTTAGGTTTGTTTAATAGATACAAAAATATAATTTATCACAAACATGTCTTAATCTCAGTTCACTCCATTCTAAGTACTGAAATAACAGTAATAAAATCGAAATATTTGATTAAAATGCACATTTTTTAATCGTTGCATTCCACTTTTTCCATTTAAACTAAAAACAGTATTACACAATACTTTGTCTACCGGCTTTACGATGTTAGATACAGTGGCATGGTGGTTCGCTAATTTGTAAAATTATTTATAATTACCGATCATCGAATACGACAAAAGACTAAACAGAAATTAGTAGCTCGAGCCGTTTCTAGGGAACACCGATAAAATATTACATCATTTTTTCTCTCTTTATATATACACCTTTCATCTTCAACAAATTAACAATCAGAAGATAGTCTATGAGTAGAATAACACCAAAAGGACACGAGAGTCGTGAAGAAGAACAGTGCCTATCGATACATATATTACATGGCACAAAACTTTTTTATATATAGAAGAGTTATAATAATTTTGTTAGTTGCTATATTCAAATGACCTGCTTCTAAAAGAATATTTACTAAACCGGTTCATAGAATATATAGTTTTTTAAGTATAGAACTATAATTATTTTTTTAATTAAAAATATCCAGTATTAGGATAACATAAGATAAAGCAAATATTTATTTGTTTAAAAAAATGTACATTTTTTAAATGTTTATAGCTACTTAAATGCTGTAATAAGGAACCTGTTAGTGTAAGCAAATTCATTTTAATATAACATATGCAATAATGAATAGAAAATTAATAGAAATCATAAAATATATCAGACTATAATATAGCTCAATTCTCTTAATTTATACAAATTATTAAAGAATTCGTTTCGAACATTATTGAAATAATGTGACTATAAAAATATCACAAAAAACGGTTCAAAAAAGTTTTTTTCGAATAAAAAATAAAACAATTAAAGGTATAAGTAGGAAACGTTTTTGAAAAATAGATACGTCCTAGTAAGACTCTGAGATACATCAAAGAGTCTATTGACAGATAATTATGTATGCCACGAATAGGTCTTATAACCTTGTCGAGATAGCCCGAGTCGATTTGTAGATATCTATCTCTCTGCAAACGAGGTGCAAGCAGGACTTTATCTCACCCACGCTCGTCAAGTGAGTGTTTGTCAAGGTGTCTGTGGGGTAGATAACATTATCTGGGTATTTTGATAACAATAATATATTATTCATTGAAAATAATACCTTTTTTAAAAATTTCATTATTGAAATTTACGACTTTATAATAATAATACGTCAAGTAAATATAATCAAAGGTATATAATAGGATGGAATAAAAAACTACCGAATAGTACTCGAATAACTATTTCAACTTAAAAGGTAACGAGGCCATATTGATTTCAGACGCCTTAAAGGATTACCGGTAATTGAAGAGGTTTGAAATTATGGGTTTCAGTAGGAATCAATTTGTCAAAGGAGGATTGATATCGGGTTCAGGCCTAATCACCAATAAATGCAATCCTTTGGAACTCACTCCCACTCGATATCCGTCATGCGTCTTCTTTAACCTCATTTCAATCCAAACTTTTCCTACACCTTCTAAATTCCCAGTCAGATGCTTTTTAATCAGTAAATAATTTATAGATATATTCAACTTGATCGATTGATGAACTACTGTAAATATTCCTCACTCATAATGATATCATTTTTTTTTTAATTATTAGTTGCTATTATTTATTCACTTATTTTTCCATAAGCCTATTTCTTTTTATAATTTGTAAATTTGTCTGTTTTTTTAAATTTTAACTTTGTATCACATTTTCTGATACCTGTTTAGTTATTTCCTTTCAAGATATTATGTAAATATTGTTTTATTCTGATGTAGGCCTTTGGCCAGTTATATATTTATTTAATTCTGTTCATCTCTGTTATTCTAAAGACCCGGTCCCAGAATAAAATTATTTTTCTATTCTATTCTAAATAGGACATTGAGGTTATTATGGATGGCTTAGTTCGTAACAAAGTAAGGAGCATTGAGGATATTGGATTATGAGTATTTCAATGGCTTTATGGAGCCCTCCATCCTATACCTTGTAAGGTAGTGTACCAAATATTCATGTATAAGTTGTGGCACAGCCGTGTCTTCTTCCCTCTCGTCTTTAACATCTATCCTGAAGAAATATTTAAAATATCATTGGATGAGGTGAATGACAGAATCAAGATTAATGGGGGAACTTATCAATAAAATAGGATATGCTGATGACACCATCTTGATTACTAGCGGTATCGAGGAACAGCAACGTCTTGTTGAAAAAGTACAAAGCATTAGCGAAGAATATGGACAGCATCTGAATATAGCCAAAATTAAATGGATGCTAATTAAGTAAGCTACATAAGTAAAAATCATCATCCAGCATGCCAACTTACGCCAAAGCTTCAAATAATTGAACACTAAGAATCCTGGATGTACCTGGGAACGAATTCTAAATGGGATAGGGTAGGCCATCGAAATAAGGCCAAGGATCACACCGGTCACATAATTAACCCAGAAGTTGAGGAATCGCAACGTCTTGTTGAAAGATTACAAAATGTTAGGGAAGAATATGGATTGCATCTGAATATAGCCAAAACAAAATCGATGTTAATAAGCATGCGAAAAGACAAATATGGTCTACTGCAACTGATAATACAGGGGAAAAAAAAAAACCTGTACCACTACAACCCATGAAGGGTCTGGGGTTCAGTACATGGTAGAGACTGTACTGTTTCATGGACAACGGTTGATAATACAGGGAAAGATAGATATAATGAGGGGACCAGGAGGAAGGACGCACTCCTGACTGGATAATTGGTAGGCTCAGTCAGAATGGTTTGGACTAATTAGAGGGTTTGGACCGAATAAAATTTAAGATCGCCATGTTAATATTCAACGTCCGAAACCGGATAAGGCACAGGAAAAATAATAAGAATATTATTGAATGATTAAATGAGTCTTTTGTAATAAATTTGGACCTTAGAGCGTTTGTCTAGTAAGTGTAAAAGTAGTCTGAACGGTCCAAAAAAAGCTAAAATGTATTTATTTATAATTTGGGTTATCTCAGATAAAATACAATTGGGAGCAACAGACATTCAATGATGACGATCCCCAAACCGACATACTGAGTACAAGAGATAAACAATCCAGACGGCGACTCCCAAACCGACTCAGGCCAGATACAAGAAGATAGGACATCCTAATTAGTTCTCAATAAAAGGCATATATGGAAAATAGACATTGTGGCTGACAATAGCATTGTCTGTTTGCATTGTGGTTTCCTAGAAGCCGGTCCCTCAGATCCCAGCGGGAGGTTGATTAAGCCGAAGACAATGGACCTAGCGGACCGGCTATTGAAGTCGTCCTCAGGCCGTGAAAACAGTCTTTAGTCTCAAGATAACAGTCCATTGTCTTAGCCGTGTTCTCCATGTATCCTAGTTCCTCCGGCGCTGTATCCGTTCTTATAGGTCGTCTGGAGTGTCAAATAAGCAACGCCAAAGTGATTGGTTTACTAAGTCCTTTCAGAGTGAATCTGGTAGATCAGATAAGATAAATAGTATGGCAAAGTTTCATGGCGAAGGAACTAATAAACATTCTTACAAGAACTGTAAATGAACTGGTAGAAACTATACTATTTCTTGGATTGCTGTTATGCATGGAAATGATTTGTTCGAGATGACGCTCAATCCCCAAGATATCCATTTTATTTTGGGTTGAGTCACAGCCGAATAAGAATCTGGAACCTTCATCGGCACAACTCAATGTTCTACACATTGAGCAACTCCGCTCCCAAAACTCAAACATAATGTAACTCCAAACTAAAAATTTGTACTACTGTAAGCTATGAATGTATTTGAGTTAAGTGCTTGTTAGTAACTGTTATGTCTAGAAATCCGAGTTATGCGAGGTTTTCCTCCCAATTTGTTGTGGCAGAATTACCTCCTAGAGGATCTGGAGATTTTACAGAGTCCATCTGTAAGACCCTCATCTGCCCAACAACTAAGCGACTTAAATCCTCAGTTACCCCGTCTCCAAAAAACTAAAATCTTATAATATTATATTATGAGGGATTATACTTATATTATGAGGACTACTGGGTTTCCCAGCTCTTCATGGGATATGGAGGCTTTCGGGCCATACTGACATCACTTCGAAAAGGCCATTGATCTTTTAATAAGTAAGGTTGCAGAATCTGCTGAGCACATCTTCTTAAACTGCACCGCTTTTGAGTCACAAAGATGTAAGTTGCTTAGGGGATCCGGACTCTACGTCCTATCCGACAACGAATTCCCTCAGCTAATGATCCAAAACTTCAAAGAGTTTATGTACGAGTGAAAAGTGGAGGTGGGCACAAGATAGTAAAAACTGAAAATGGCCGAGAGTGAGCAGATTACAGGCAATACCAATGTGTCTGATAAGTGACATTATCAAAACTTTATTGCCATGAGGCAAGAAAGAGTGTTTAGATAAACAAATAATATTACATTATAGTTCTCAACCTTGGGTGATGAATTTTAAAACGATATTTTTATCCAAAAAATAGTGTTGCAATTAAAAAAATATATAAACTCGAAAATTTAGAAAACGACCTGAGCAAAAGTCGCCTCGGCTTGGTTGCACTTAGAGAAGCCCTTTCCGCCACTACCTAGCTCGTTCAACTTTCATTTGTCCTCATTGTGACTATGATTATACATAATAATTATGTAACAATATTATAATAAATTATAAGTTTAAAAATTAATTGCGCGCCCGTGAGGGGGCTATACTTCTTGATACAAAGATTCGACCTGGATAATCGATTAAATTTTTTTTAAACACTAGTTATTTACTTTTATCACATTAAATGAATGTAATGTTGTTTATTATTATAAAAATTAGTAGCTTGGTAGATAATAAATATGCTTCTATTATTTTTGTATAATCTTTCACTGCCCCCCCCTGTACTTTCTAACCAGTGGTTCATGGGCGTAAGTACAAGTAAGGGAGGGGGGGGCGCTCGCGACCAGTTGAAAACGAAAAATTCTCTCTTAATTTTAGTTATTTCTAATACTTCTTTACATTAAATTGAAACTTATAGTGTTGTATCTTTATTCCCCCCTTGGCGTTGGAGGAATTTTATTTGAACAGGGGGTGGGGGGTGTGGATGGTTTT
Source organism: Troilus luridus (assembly GCA_964056705.1). NCBI lineage: Eukaryota > Metazoa > Arthropoda > Insecta > Hemiptera > Pentatomidae > Troilus > Troilus luridus. Next base: position 100,249,209 of record OZ057416.1, on the reverse strand, counting down.
CATTTGAACAAGGGGGCGTAGTACAAAAAAGGTTGGGAACCGCTGCTGTAAACAATTCCCACATCAATATTTAAACTCTGTTAGTTTATTGTTATAGAGAACAAAAAAAAAAATCAAGAAACAAATTGAGATTATTCTTTCAATGTTATGCATTGCACATCCGAGACAAGTATAATGAAAACTAAATGATATTAGTATTGATGAATGATTACGTCGATTCAAAAACTGCTTTTGATTGATACTAACACATCAACCTAACATCACTACTTACTAATTACACTGATACGTGTAGCACATATCTCAGGACCACTCACGTAGAAGTAGTTTGTCTTCTATCTCACAAAGCTATTAGTAAGCGGTTATTTATTTGATAGCCGAAGGAACGAGTAATAAAAACATATCGGTCGTATGTAACCGCTCTGACAGGCCCATTGTCGGCGGAGCTACATTAGTATCGATCAGTCGAAACATGAAAATAAAAACACGGGTAACTATCGATCTATTGTTCGATTGTAGGGCTCACTGATAGGTCGATTAGGCAGTGGTGGGGGGAATTAACATACACGCCCCTGGCGGCCATGACTTCATTTACATATGACTGCCTTGTCCTGGGCCTGTCTCAGCTCGAGTCTTCGCTCTATTGTAGTCATGTCTACGATAATATTAGAATAGCTATAATTAGCCTTTAAGTTATAACTACGATATATTGTTTAAAGTAAACAAAACATTAAAAAAATTATATAATCGATCTTACTACCTGACATTTGGTTTATTAATAAACAATTAAAATGTGTATATTGCTGTACATTTCGGGAATGGTTAGGACTGATGAATTTAGAAAGAAATTTTAAATGTCCAATATCGAAAACTATAGTTATTATTAAGTTTCTAAGCTTAACACTTAGAACTTCATAACAATAACTTCGTGAATGGAAATCGAGAATATATTTAATTATCTTCTGATGGACAACGATTTGGGTTGAGATTAAGGTCGTTGCATTTACATCTTCGGTGAAGTCGTAATCACATTTGACGATATGTACAATTACTTTGTTTCCCGATCCGGTTATCATTCAATTGATAATAATATTTTAATTCGTAAGTTGATGTTTTTTATTAACCTGAAAAGATCATAAGATTGATTACTTCAGCGGTTGGTCATTCCAATTCTAGTTAGCCCACGTAAGTAACATGTAGCACTAAGTAACCTAATCTTAAACGGATATTTGGTTCCATCCATAATGGAGACAGTGCTGTTACTAAGCCAATCTCATGATATCACGCCAATCAGTCACTAGGTTTTTCGCCCATTAAAACCTTATGACGATGCCTTTTTTGGGTGGCTCTCTGTGTTGGGCGATAGTCGATAGTTGGCACTATCGTTAGGCCGATACTATCCTCTGAAACCTATCGAATACTATCGATAGTTTTTCGATAGCTGCTTCTTTTTTCCCCCCAAACCTATTAAATAAAGAATTTCAACTAATTTAATTAAATTCAATTACCTACCTACTATTTGAAAGTTGCAGGGTTATAAATTATAAGATTATATCATAAAGATGTGAAAAAAACTAATTTATTTATATTAAAAACATTATTTACAATTTACATGTTTACAATAACAATGATCAAATCTTCAGAAAAGAAATATAACGAAATAGTTAATATTAAGAGTCAAGTGTGCTCCTTGAGGCACATATTTCCTGAAAGAAAAACTGCATTTCTAGTTGAACATTTAAGAATTGTAGAAAAAGATCCCTAATTAAAGAAGAAGTTAAGGTTTAAAAACCTAGAAGAGCCAATGCAATAACATAATGTAATTAGTAATTTCGGAGAATTAAATAATGGCACGTGAGGTGCGGCATCAAAGTTATATAGAAGAAAACCCTTGAGCTCTAGGATCTCCGAGTTCAATTTCTAAAGAACTCGACAATGAACAGAGACAGATCAGTATAATTCCGAAAGTTTAAAAACTTGAGGGTAAAAATATCATAACTATCGATAGATTGACACTATCGATAATGACCATCGATAGTAACTATTGACTATCACTTGTCGGCGTATAAAAGCCATGTGCTGGCATTGGATTAATAAAAAACATTTAAATAGTTAAATAATTTAACTGCCACAGCAGAATTTGTATCCGAGACCTTCAACATTCCATTTCAACGCTCCTAACACCGCACCCTTGAAAGTTTGACAAAAAACTGTAATATATATAATTTTAGGAATAATCGTGTTAGAAAAAAAATTAGTCTTATGTCTGCACATTTCAATGAAATTGAAGGTAAATTGTAAGAATTACACTTACATAGAAATCAGTGTATATAGAAATTACATCCCTAAAACCTTATTCATTTGCACACATCAATTTTAAAATCAGGGCGGTTAATTAAACAAAACGACTGAATATTATTTTCGGAAAAAATCGAGTAATTTATTATAAGGAGGTTGTCAGGAGCAGATGGAAGAGTTGGTTGGCAGCTGCCAAGGAAGACTTTAAGGACAATGAGGGTCCTGGATAATGAGGAAAGTTGGGATGACAAGGGGGGGATCCGAGTCCTTGTCTGGAGGCTAAGGACTCAGTCTTCCAGCTGGAGCCTCTCTGGAATCCTCCTTACTACCTTCCAGTAATATGCACTAAGTACTTACTGTTGGTACTGGTAGTGGAAAATAATAAAATTAAAATGAATAGATATCATCCATCAAAAATACCTAAATAGATAATTAGTCGGGTAAGATGACTGGTAAAGTCAAGTAAAAGTACCCAAGGGGTAGGTTTGAGCGGTAATCAAGCAAAATTGTTGGTATCGGCATCGAGCCTTAGGTTTCGCTAAACCTTTTATATGTCATTGCATCTGTCAATATTTCAATTCGAATTATCTATTAGGTAATAGTACTATCTGATACAATAGAGTGTATTCCAACTTCTGCTTATCTCACTAAAGTGCTAATATAATAATTTCAGACAAAAATATATCACAACGTAACAATCTCTCAGTTAAATAATTACTATACTATACTTAAAGAATAATAAATAATTCTCTTAATGAAAGAAGTAGGATTCATACCCATTATTTTTTAAAGGGAGTAAAATATCCTTGTTTCCTTCAGAGGGAACGAAAAATGGGGATAGGTAGCCTTAGCAGTGTCAAGTACTCGTACAAAATTCCCTATCCCAATTATACTTGGATTTAGGACTTCCTCTGTTATTATCCATTACAGCAGAAAGTAGCGTAAACAAACAAAACAAATAGTAAACAAACCGAAAGAAAGATTATTTTATCTAAATAAATTCCTAATAACGAGGAGAATAGGGAGTAAACTGTGAACTAAAGAGAATATTTGTAACATCTTATCTGTAGAGTGCCAAGTTCCAAACCGCTACTCTGAGGGATCTGAAAACTATTCTAGTTGAGCCGCTTGCATAACCGTTGGCTTGGAATTCGGTCATTACTAAGTTAGAACATACAAGAGTCTAGAACAAAGTTAGAACTTTACTAGACATATCAACCTTCGCAATTTTATCATTTCAATTATATTAATTATACTTAATTATCCATAGTCTCCACAATTCCGAATTATTCAGAAGACTTGCAATATCTAATTTTCGAATAGTTAAATACAAATCTAATTTATGTCTACAAATCTATCTTTGCTATATCTTTGATTAAATTTTTATTTATTTAACGTCACTTTATGCTGCTATGGCTAATCGGACGATGCTACAGTGGGAGTCCTAATTTGTGGCTATCCAAGTTTAATTAGGATAGAGATCTTTAACACCGCACTGGTCTCAATACTTTGATTACAATATGTATGGTCCTGTTCTTTATATATTCAAATTATTTTATTAAATACTAGCTCTTGCCCACGGCTTCGCTCGTGTTAAAGTTTCTAGGCAGATCATTTTAAATAAATAATTTATATTTTTTTAAACTATATGTTACTCGTACATCCGAAATTTCAGATGTCTAACTTCAAAACTGACGGATTCCGTACAATATTTGAACCCCTATTATATTAAGGGTGAATCCCTTGGGGTGGAATTGCCCAAATTCCTTTCTTAGTGCTCATTTAAGCTATACAAAGAAGCTATCTGCGAATTTCAAGATGCTAAGTTCAGTGGTTTCTGCTCTGTTTTATATAAACTTCGCCTGTGGGGTTTTGATAAAAAGTAGCTAAAAAGTCCCTAGGCTTGAGATTATCCATATCAAATTTCATCAGCACGGCCGTGAAACATACATTGACACTGATTAACAAACGGGACGGACAGAAGTTTACTGTTGTTCCTGTGAGATTTGTTGTTTTTTTGTTGTTTTTTGAATTCCTAAATAAGGATTAGTATGTAATGTTATTGAATTTATTGAAAAGGATTACTGAGTATAACGGTTTCAGTTGTCCTACGGCAGCAGCGATAAGTGATTTTGCGAGTAAGAAACACGTGAGCACGCATACCAACTATGGCCCCCTTTTTCACCCCCTTAGGGGTAGAATTTCGGAAAATTCTTTCTTAACGGATGCTTACGTCATACAAAGAACAAACCCTCCAAGTTTCAGGTCTCTACGATCAGCGGTATAGGATGTGCGTTGATTCCTCAGCATTTTGCAAGCATAGATTATAAAAATAAAAACAAAACCAAATATGTCTTTAAATACGAATTAATTATCTTGTACGTTAGATAAGTGCACGAGATTAGGCAAGTCTTTGGTGAAACCCATCGATATTCCAACCCATTTACACAAAACCTCGACAAATTATGTACTTAATCCTATCCAGGTGAATCACACTATCTATTGGTGAAAAGCGCATGAAAATCCGTGCAGTAGTTATTGAGTTTACCGCGAACAAATGCGGCCGAGGACTTTGTTTTATAATATGCATAAAAGTTTAAGTGATTAAATATTGTAGCATAACATAAAACAATTAAAATACATTAATAACTATGTCAGTCACGACTAAAAACCCATAAAAGTAACATCCGATAAGTAACACTCCGTAATACAACGCAATAAAGAAAGAAATGCTCATAATGCTGGAAGAACAAACCAGAAATAGCATTCGAAAATAAAATATTGAGGTATAATCGCGGCTAATGTTGAAGGAGGGAGATAGATCATTAGAGTGTGAATATTATTAATGACTGACGACATACTAATATAGACAGATTGCCCTCTGATGCTCCCGCTTCCTAAGGTTCACTGTCAATGTCGTTCATCTTACAATGTGTAGTTTTTTACCTTTATTTATTTTTATTTTTATTTTTTATATAACAAAAAATCATTTTTTATTACATCATAAAAATCCTTAGTCCTTTTTCTTAAGGTTTACTAAATATGTAATTATTTTGTATAGATATATACGTTCTTATATCTTCAGCCCCGTTGAATAGGTTGTTAAGTTAAATTATGTCCAGAGACAGTTCTGCATTGAGAGAAGCGGAATCGTGTCATTCGTTTTTGTTTTTTTTGGCTTGCAAAGTAGTTGGAATATAAGTAACGTCTCCCTTTCGAATCAATGTCTGACTTTCCACTTTAATCACTTGAAAAATAACACGATTCAGCATCCCTAATTACTAGAAACATATTTTGGAAAAAATTCGACTTAACCACATATTCACTGGGGCTGTAGATATATCCCTTCAGTTTAACAATGAAGACAATCTTTGTTTACGAGTAATATTTTAAAATAATTTCACACTTACTAACAAGCTTTTGCGAACAGTCAACAAGCTTTTGTTACGGAGTTGCCATGACAATGGCACGTGCCCAAGATGTTGGAGGGCCAGTTTTCATGTAAAATTCTACAATACGCGTTCCTCCATGAATCGACTCATTTACTAACATTAAAATTGTTTACCTTCCCTTTTTTTGTCATCATATGTTATGTGTTATTTATCTAAGTCCTAGTATTCGAGAATCTAAATCAGAAATTATTCGTATTTCCACGACATTACCTGTCTATTGATACATGTTTCATCAAAATCCTATCCATCATTCCTGGGAACACAAAAATATATCTATACTGTACCCTATTGCAGTATTATTTTTAATAATATATATTTAGAATAATTTCTAAAATCTGCACAACAACCTTAGATAGCTCCAAAATATTAGACGGTATTAGTAGAGTAGAAGAAGTAAAGAAATTCAAATATCAAGGAGAAATGATCCAAGAAATTTGGTTTAGAAAAATCTGCAATAGCAAATAGGCTACAGATGAGTGATGAGTGAGCATTTGTTATTACTGCTTTTATAACAAAAGGTGTTCATCTAAAAATTGTATAATGAGGCATTTCACTAATTACATTTACATTAGTCTACATTTAGATTACACTACAAACTTGAGCTAGTAGAAAGAAAATTATGAGAAAAATCTTCTGAAAATAACAGAAGTATGGAAAGTAAGATCTAATGATGGAATAGCACAATATCAGTAATAAAATGAGATTGTTTTATTTTGGAAATAATTTCTGAATGGATGATTTTAGGATAACGAAAATAATATTCATGTACCTTTAGGAGGAAAGGTCAACAGGTAGCTAGATTTAGGAAGTAACTAAAGATTTAGTAAGAAATCATATAAGGGAAGACGAGATTGTGGGGAAAGAGGTTTTAGAAACAACATCTGGATTGCCGGAAATAGTAAAAAAGAAACCTACTACGAAGTGGTCCGAGAAAAGAAAAAAAACGCGTAGTGAAATGATGTCAAAATATTGGAAGGAACAGAAGAAGAAACATTAAGATGGAAAAAAATAAAATAACTTCGCATAGAAAAATATGGAAAAAAAGTTTTAAATGACTAATTAGATAACATCAAGAAAAAACTTTAATTCTTTTAAATACCAGTAAAAAACTAACAAATCAACCTTACCCAAATTGAGATACCATCAGGGCAGAAATAAAATGAATGCTAAGTCCAGGTACAGAATATCTCACATCAACAATCTAATGAATAGGCAAATAAAGAGTTAAAAAAACATTCCAAGGTAATCTTGAAGGCAAAGAGGTATAATTCCAGTTTCAGGCCTTTTATTTGTAATTTCCCTGAATCATTATATTTAATTATTTATTAAAAGAAAATCATATTGATAACTTTTAAATATTCCTTAATTGCTCATGATCCTCAAAATACGACATTGACTACAACAGGATAATGATGTGCAAAAAGCGGATAGAACGGCAAGTGGCAGGAGAAGAAAGGTCAGTTGAGGGTCTTCGATGGTCCCATGGGAACGCAAGAGATGATGAAGCAGGATCATGGCGTCGGGACCCCATGGGGGTCACACAAGGGAAAGTGTTGCCACCTCTTGTATATCACATATGTGTGTTATTTGTGTGTGTAAAAGACGTACACCAAACGTCTTTTAATCGTTACTGATATTGTTACTATGGCAACAGCTGGGATTTAAAAACCGGGAAGGTTACACTCAGCTACATTTCTGTTGAACATTACTTTTACAGGTAAGACTATATCTATAGTCCAGTTGAACAAGTGGTTAAGTCTAATTTTCTCCAAAATGAGTATATTGTACTTAAGTAAGCGGAATCAAGTTATTTTCGTAGTGAATAAGGGGCTAAGTAAGTCATTGGCTTGAAAAGGAGTTATTGCATGGGTGTTTTTTTAAGCTAGATAGAACTTTAAATTGTAAAAAGTAACACAAAAAATTAAATTGTAATCAAAAATTTTTTTTTATTTGTTTCAGTATACTCTGACATTTCGTATACTTCTTTCGCCGATTGGGCTCTAGAGCAGTTGGCAACTGACCCGTTGTTTTATCGCAAAATTGTGTTCAGCGATGAGGCGCATTTTTGGTTGATTTCGAGAAATGGACCTGTCAATTGGCCTCCAAGGTCGTGCTGTGGGGCTACGTGAAGTCACTGGTTTATGCTGATAAACCAGCAACAATTGACGCCTTGGAAGCCAGCATTGTTCGTGTTATTCGTGACATACGGCCAGCAGTGCTCGAAAAAGTGGCCCAAAATTGGACGTCCAGAATGCGCTTCGTCAAGAACAGCCGCGGTGCCCATATGCCCGAAATCATTTTCAAATGTTAATGTCACGTATTGATCTTTCGAATAAAAAAAAATTTTTGATTACAATTTAATTTTTTGTGTTACTTTTTACAATTTAAAGTTCTATCTAGCTTAAAAAAACACCCTATATTACAACTCCATTTAAAGCGAAAAAATACGAGAATGGTACGATTCCGGTTATCTAACAGCGGTTAACTCTTTCTGGTTAAAATCCGACTTAACCACTTATTCGCCGCAGTAGATATAATAATATGAGTAATTAAAACATGTTAAACAAAAGTATTGTTATAATAAAAAAAAATTACCCTTATTTACCGAGAGAAACTCAGTTTAGTTTAATTTCGATCAATCGATCAACATTATATATATTGTTATTAAAGAATGAAAACAAGAACCAAAACATAATATATATATATATATATATATATATATATATATATATATATATATATATATTTATATGTATACATCATATAAATACATATTTATTTTAATAGGGAGAACAAGTTTATCAATTTAATCGAATATAATAAAATATATGTACTCATCTTGAACAGTTGAAATAAGTCCCAGATATTACTTAAAAATTCAAACTTTTTTTCCCTTACAAATGTTTATAATGATTGATATGGAAAATATATTTCTGTTATTGAGAATAAAAAGGAATTATACCCTCATCCAACCTGACTCTGAATTATTTATGGTACTGAGTATTAATAAATAGTGATAAAACATAAAAGAAGAAATGAAACCTTATTTTTTACAGACTTATCAAAAGTATTCAAACTTTGCTCCAAGCAATCTTAAACTATTGAAAATAAGCACTAACTTTTAAATTTATTTTATTTTATTTTTTAATCTTAACAGCGTTGTTATGGATCTGACGTTAACAAATATCTAAATATTTGTAGACGAGTCTAAAGATGTAATGGGTTAACAAGTACTTTTTTTCAACCAACATATTTACAATATGCTACTAATGATGTTAAAATAAAAGATATTAATAATGATTTTTCGAATTAAAGAACCGAAATATCCTTCGGAGCGAATTAAGACACTGGAGAAGACTTGTCTGTCCCAGTAACTGGAAAGGGGTCGGATTCCATCCGCTCCCTGGAGACTTGATTAATTGCCCAGAAACTTTCTTCGAGGAAGGCGATGCCATTGTGTCACGGCTTCAGTTCTCTCTTATAAAGTTAACATCTCCTTTGCCAGCTCCTTGGCCTATATCTCTCGTATCTTCTGTTTATGAATTTAAAAATGTTCAAAACTATATAAGAAATTCGTTCCAGGACGAAGATATGTCAATGAGTGTAAAATGATACAATACTTTTGTAATGTTAACGATCATAAAATGATAATGCTCTAGAAGTGCATGCAAGGATTGCTGCGGGTAATAGATGTTATTATTTCCTGCATATTGTCCTCAGGTCGAAGTGCATAACCAGGAAAGTAAAAATAACTCTATACAAGACATGTTATCAAGCCAACGGTGATCAACGGGAGTGAGACATGGAGCAGATGGGTTCTTAAGATATTTGGCCCAATAAAGGAGAATGGGACAATGGGGGATAAGGAAAAATTTAGAGCTCTAAAACATCTATCAGGATCCCGCCATTGTCAATATAATTCAGCAGGGAAGGCTGAGATGGCTTGACCATACGGAAAGGATGAAGCCTAGCGCTCTCCCCAGGATAATGTTCTATGCTAGACCAGGAGGAAAGCGAAATCGGAGGTTCGTTGACGTAGAGTAAGATGAGAAAAACATGGAAGAGAGAAGGCGACGGAACTAGAGATGTGGAGGAGGCTCGTCAGGGAGGGTGTAGCCTCTGCAAGGGCTGTTGAACCGAGCAGTTAAATTAAAATAAGATCATATACGTTCAGTTTCAGCTTTATTGACTGATTATATGGACTCAAACTTATAGGATCTAAAATTTAGATCCAGACAGTTAGTTATATTTTATTTATTTCCCTGTACCACTACGACTAATGAAGGGTCTTGGGTTCAGTACGTGTTACAGACTATTTCTACGACTACAGTTATTAAAGGAGATCATTCGTCCGAGATCACACTCAACCGCCAGGTTTTCCCACTTAAAATCTTAATTAATATAATAATTCTGTAATTTATGTACTAGAGCCAGATTTGGATCAGGGATGTATAAACGCCAGGTTTTTAATGTGGTCTACGTAACTTAATTCGTGTACGTGATACCACTTACTTGGTTTTTGTACGAACACTGGTTAAATACGTTTGACGATACTTACTGATTTTGAATGAGCCTTAACAATATGGGTTTCTTAAAAGACCCATGTATATAAAAAAATCTGTACCACTAAAACCCATGAATGGTCTTGGGTAAATGGTAGACTTCGGTATTACTGTTTCTGGGACAACAGTTTCCAGGAATCACGCTCAACTGCCATATTTTTTTTTATAATTAAGGGTACCCACTTTATTTAGGGTCCAGGAGGGCCTGTAAATCCCACGTTAGTTTGTTTACCCGTTGTCATCAACAAATTAAATAATTTATCAGTCTCAGAAGCCGGAAATTACAATGCAGCAACTCAGCACTGTGAGTGAATAAGTCCGTTTATTAAAATGTGATAAACAAAAAGCATTAACATTTATTTATAAAAATACACTTATACTTATTATACTGATAAATATACTCCGGCAAAAATTTCGTTCCCTCTGATAACTTTCCAGAAGATAAACCAGCATGGAAGACGCAGACACTAGAGTAACCTTGAGCGAACAAAAGAGTCTTGTTGACGTTTCGGGCCTCGTAGTCTTCTTATTGCAGCTCATTACCGACTATCACGTTCGTCTGTTTAAATCTTTTCTGATGGTTGGAGTCAACATTTCAGCGATGTTATTCAATTTATATATGTACGTCAAAGGTTCAATACGCGTAGTTACTTCTGAAGCTCGGAAAATAAATATTATAAATTTATTATTACTTATTACAGTATTAAAATAATCGTGAGTTTTATTTTAAGAAAAAATAATTTAATTATGGGAAATGTTTATATTTCGGCTATCATTTCATCAAGAAATGAAGATCCCAACAGCCATTTCGAACCTTATAAGATAACGCAACCGTAAACAGTATGCGTAAGTCGGTTCTTTAATCTATATAAAGCATTAATATATTATACATTCAGTAATAAAATTATTTTTATTTTCGAGAATATTATAAAGGAAACTAATAAAAAGTAATAACTTGTTGTGAATTAACTTGGAGTGACAACCTGCGGAACTTAATATTTATCATTAAAATAGGTATTTTAATGATAAATATTTGAAGATATAATTATTTAGTGACTGAGAGAGGGTCTCTAACCCCCAGAGATAAGACGGATGCACTATTAGCCGCCATGATTGTAGGCAAGGCTACAGGGCCTGGTCCCCTCAGCTCCCATCAGGTCTAGCCTCCATCCAACATGGAAGCGAACTAAAAACTACACCAGTCATACAATTGTGTTTCGAATAATGAAACTATTTTGAAAGTAAATGGGTATTACGTTTTAAAACACCACTGCGAACTTCAATCTCATATTAAGTTAAATTGTCATCAAAAACAACAAAGTATTTGATAAAGGTAAATCGATTAGGCTACTTGTATGTTATGGCATCACCACTTTATAATTTAATTCATGATTCAATTTGATTGAATTTCATGTAAATTTAACGACCTATTCGTAGAAATTTACGAGAGTCTATTTTCCAAAACAAACTATAATGTAGGACGAATCCTTCCAGAGCAATGGGCATTCTGAGGGATCTACAAATGAAGATTTCCTAGAATTGGTGGAGGATAGATCAGAAGCTACACTATTATCAGTAATAGAATGAAGGATCCATCCTGGAAGAATTGTAATGTCCGACAGCAGGAAGGAATTCATGAATTTATACAAGCTGAGTTTTGTACATAAAACTGTGAACCACAGTTACAATTTTGTTTACCCATGAACGTAGGCAAATACGCAGAAGATAGAACGATTATGGGGATCTGCCAAGTGGAGTAACAAACGAAGACAAGGAACAAACCGAACTTTTTTCTCCTATCTTGCTGAGTTAATGTGGCGTGCACAACTCAAGGGTAAAAACCTTTCGCCCGAATTTTATTAGTTGTTAGAGATTTTTGGATTAATGTAAACAATTAAAATTATTTTAATAAAAACACGTGTTTAATATTTATTTCAAATTAAACTCTAAAGTGTTGATATCATAACATAAAAGTACCTCGATTATTATAAGAGACTGGAAAATAACAAAATTAATAATTATTTTTTTAAACAGTAAAAAACATCATAATAATGTTTAGGTGTGAAATAATTATTAATGAAAAATAGTATCTCTAATAAAAATCCTGAAATAAATAAAAACTACCACCATTGGAGGGAAATCAATTATTGCTCTGAAATAAGAAAGAAAAAAATCTTAAATTGAAACATAACATATATTGTCAAAAGATAAAACTAACAAAAAGGTGAATCAATAAGTATATGAGTGTGGGCATTAATAAATGTAATAAGTCACTTTTTCAGTTTATTTAATAAATTTAATGTTAAGGAGTGAATTAATTAATTAATAATATATATATCTAGTAACTATTGTGAAGTAATTAAATAAGCAGTTGTAAGCAGGGGGGTACTTAATATACTTCATTTAATTGATTGATTTAACATACCTTATCAATCGTCATGGACTACAATCAAACCGATATAAACTGAGTTGAGACAGATAAACTATTTATTCTGTAAATAGCCGGGAATCGACTGTGAAATTTGGAGACTCTTATGGGACTAAGCCACCGCATATAAATAGATATTCTTAATTGGGGAGAAAACCTGGCGGTTGAGGATGATCTTGTGTCGTCACCAGTGGTGTAGTGGTTTATATAACAACCCCGATGCCCAAGATCAGGTGGTCTAAGGTTTTCTAAAGGGAGTAAAAAGTCCTTAGCTATGCCATCCTCCGGAAGATACGTGATGTGGCCGTTCCCAGATTGTGGGGTGTCAAGTGCTCGTTAAAGATTTCTATCATGATACCTATATAGGCGCAGTTTAGGACTTCCACCGTAGCATCGTTCGATAAATCGATAGTAGCATAAGTGACGTTAAATACAAAAAAAATCAGAATTCCTGAACTGTTAATATAAATGAAACTCATATTCATGTAACAACAGCCATTACCTTGCAATGTTGTATTTTTGAGAGAGATGTACTTAGTGTGTACTTAGTGAGATGTACAGCGCTAAGTTGTTGTCGGTCCCGGGCTCGAATCCGGAGATGGATGACGAATTATTTAAATGGTTAAAAACCATAGATTCATCCTCCATGATTCCATAGAAACTCTCTTTAATTGAGGGAACTAGCACTTGAGTGTATTCTTGGCCAAATTACTAGCTGCACCACCGTTGGCTTCGAAAAAAGATACTGTCTCTACCATGTACTAAATCTCCGATACTTCATTGGTTGCAGTTAAAGCGTTTATCAACTTTATAACAACATACTTAATGGTTAAAGAACAGTATAGGTAAAAGCGAAACGTATATAGAAGACTAAATCAATTGCGAGTCCCCTGAAGTTATCAAAACCATCAATTTTTTTAAATGATCTTTCTTTTTTTTCACCAGATTTACATTTGTTTTTTTAATAATTTTTACAGCTTATTTCACAAAATGTTGATACTGGAATATACTTGGAGTATAATTCTGCAACCTCGGTGAATAAGTGGTCGAATTTTGTCCGGAGAGAATTTATTGTATTGAGAGAAGCGGAATTGTAACATTCTCGTAGTTTTTGGATTGAAATGAAATATTAATATAAGCAATAACTCTATTTCAACTCAAGGCCAGTTCTTCAAGACTGTCGTTTTGGAGAATATTCGACTTTTTTACTGGGACTGAAGATATGGATTTTATATCAGGGCAATAGTATTCAGTGCTTTAAAATATTTTTTTTATAACTTTAAGCTTAGTAATTCATAAATAGACTTATAATATGATAGCTTTGAAGTATTCAATGCGTTTCTAAGAGGAGATTGACCACACAGGTACTGTTGGGACAAGAGAGACTGATGTAGGCTATTAGACGAACAGCCTAGGCCGGACTTGGATAAATTGCCTCCAATAAGTATCTTTACCTATCAGCTACCTCTTCTACCTGATATGGTCCCCATCACCTGCTGCGCCATTGTATCGCCTACATTTTTCAGGGAGGAGGTTCCTCAACCATAAAATGTGTTGCTTTTTTTAAAATGATAAAAGAGTTGTAAGCAACGTAATATTTTATCGGTGTTGCCTAGCAATGGATCGAGGAACGACTTTATGTTTAGTCTTTTGTTGTACTCAAACAGATTATAATTTTTTTTGTTTTGCATCTCCGGTGCAGTGCTCTAAATCACTGAGCTACCAGGGGTCATATCCAATTCGGACAAATCCGTTCTCTTCCCCGAGCCTATTCGAATCCCGGCGAGGACAAATCTTTTCTTTTCAAATAACAATTAATAACATAAAATAACAATTAATAAAAATAAATTTTAAATTATAAATATTTTAAAAATCACACAACCACTATTTCTGACTTCTTTATGCCGTTACACAAAACATTGCTTGAGTTTTTGAATTCAAATTGAAAAAATGGATTGCATCGATTTAAAAAATAAAATAGAGAATGTATTGAAATACGATTTAGACGTTTATCATATAAACTATTTTTTTTAATCTATAAAACAAACTTTTTAAAAAACAAAAACATTCCATTCGTTGCCACAGGATCGAGGGATTACTTTTTGTTATAATTTTTCTTTTGTCGTGCTCGATCAGTTGAATTATAAATATTTTTAAATACTGACAAACCACTAAGCCACTCTTTCTGAAATCTATAAGCCGTTACACAAAATTAGATTTTTTAATTAGATGAAATAAATGGAAAAAAATAACTACAACTTATTCTAATATTTCGATTTTAGGGCTACAAAACAGAGACATATTTCTCTTTTTAAGTTAAAAAAAAGTAATTTATAGAAAAAACCCCTACCACTACAACCCATGTAGGGTCTTGTGTTCAGTAAACGGTAGACTGTACTGTTTCGTCTACAACGGTTGTGCAGGGAGGTGATATGTCCTATATCACGCTAAACCACCAGCTTATCTAACTAAGGGTACCCGCTTTATAGAGGCTGGTTGAGCCCCAGATAGGGTCCTAGATTCCAACCGATCCATCCTCTCCCGTTAATAAAATCTGTCTTAGCCGGATTTTAACTCTTACTACCAATATAATAAATAAATAAAGGCTTAACGAACCCGAAGGCTCGATGCCGATACCACCAATTTATCTTTACAAACCTCCGTCCACGGAGCACCACCCTTAACCCGAACCCGCTAGATCATTCCTAACGCAATCCTCCCACCAACGCCTCGGTCTACGGGACTCGGTCCTTCAGACGTTTCCCAGTCGGTACAGCGCCTATTAACATCTTGGGAATTCGTTTGTTACTAAGCCCAGCAACTTTACATGCCCATCCCAATCTTCGCGACGCTTTCACCTGAATAATATTTACCGGATGCATGCTACGCTATTCCGCGTTATGTAATATCCTATATTCCCCAGTGGTCTCCTCCTTTTTTGGACCGAATATTCTGCGTAACACCTTATTTTCGAATACCTCAAGACGCCGTTCATCCTTCAGCGTTAGTGGCCAAATTTCACATACATAGAGAAGAGATGGAACGATAATTGCTTTGTAAATTATGATTTTTAGATTTCTGGACTAAAGACGCGAGTTTAGTAATTTCGAGACCGAATAGTAACATGCATTTCCCGCCTTTAGTCGCGCCTTTATTTCCTCTTGAATTTCGTTTTTTCCAGTTACCATTGACCCTAAATACTTAAACATCTCCACATGTTCGAACTTATTTCCTCCTACAACAATATCACCAAAAGTTCGCCCTTTCCTTCTACTGACCATATACTTAGTCTTATCCGAATTTATTTCCAGCCCTATTTTCTTAGCAGCATTAATTAATGTTTGTGTATTTAGCTTAATAGTTTCTTCGCCCTCAGCCAACAGTACCAACTCGTCCGCAAACCCAAGCACGGATATTTTACTTTCTTACTACCAATAAGAGTATTAAGATAGTAAAATATATTTTAATAGAGTAAAAACCTAAAAAATAAAAAATAAATCATTATTTTATTTAATGCAAAATACAGAATATCTGCAAATCATACTAATTAGGTACCAATATTTTAATAGGTTCACCAGGTGGTTTCAATATAGGTACTAAAATGAACTAAAATTTCTATATAAATAATATCGAAGTACATACCTCAACTATAACGTTAAGTATTTAGAGCAGTGTATTTAATGAAAAGTTGAATAATTAGTGAAACAGGGCGTGGCTAAGGAATACCCTTTAGTATTCTTTTAATAAAGTCTTAATAAAGAAAAAATTAATAGCATGAATATACTTATATATCGATCAAAAACAAACGCGATACCTACAGGGCGGTAAATGGGGAAACATAAAAATAATATATTTGAGTAATTCCTTGGGTTCCTTCTCTAAAAAATCAATTGTGGAGATCCAAATAATCATTTATTAGAGCTTAGCATAATATACATATATTCAAGTTTACATAAACAGGAATTGGTTAATAATTTTCAATGTTTTAAAAATAAAGTTTAAAAGTTAGAAAAAAAACAACTTATTTTTACATTTTTAATATCACAACAGTTTTTAATAATATTAAGCTCAAATAAATTAATTTATCGATTTATCGAAAATTAGTTTATTTTTAAAATTATTGTATCAACTAAATTCTGGAATTTCAAAAAATGTAAAAATTCAATTGGTAAAATCTTGTCTTTATTTATGTATGAAAATAACCGATTCTTTAAAAAATAAAAGAATACAAAGAAGGAGTTTTTTTAAAATTAATCTCAACTTTTTCACTCTAGCTAAAATCTAATGGTTATATTTAGAATGCTGTGAAGAAATCTATTAAGAAAATCTAACAAACAATTAAGAAAACCATAATACAAATTTTTATGTTTATATATGTGACCTGGAGGTCAACATGCCCACAAAGTATGTAACATTTTAGGTAAATTGTCATAAATGAATGCTATTATCAATACTTACAATTACTAATCAATTACAATAATAATGTAAACTGTTTTCTTTATGTTGTTTCTATAGTAACGAAGAAACAAAATTTAGTACAATAAAGTTATGGAAATATATATAAATTTTTAAATTAAGTGTTAAATAATTTATCCGGATAAAAGAACTTAGAGAGAACTAAGAAAGCTTTACTGGGAAACTCCCACGGACATGCCACGCCTAGCTTTGTTTTCAACTCCATTCAAGTCAACATTCATCATTTTGTTTTATTCATAATTTCTGTTATAATATTATAATGTAAAATATATACGAGAAAAATTAATTAATTTAATACGAAATGAAGCGATTCTAAAAGATTGTCATTTATGTTATGAGAAGAAAAGAAAGTCAAAATGATAACAAGTGTCAGAAAGTCGTTTAAGATAAAGTTGCCGTAATATTAAAAAAAGTGCATTGCTTATACCATGAACAGCCTAAACTTAAACTTTTTTAAATTATAATTAAAATCTATTTGGGGAGCGGAGTGGCTCAGAGGTAGAGCACTGAGTTTGTATGCCGGAAATCCTGGTTCAAATCCCACTGCAGACAAGACTTTTATTTAGTCTGTTTGCAGTGGGAGATATATCATATGGGGTCTAGGACCCCATATGATATATCTCCCTATATCTCTTCTGGGGCTCACCCAGCTGTTATAAAAACAGGGTACCCAAAATAAGGGGTAAAAATCTGGCGGTTTAGCGTGATCCGGGACAAGTATCCTCCATGCAGAACCGTAGTCCATGAAACAGTGCATTATCTACCGTGTACTGAACCATAGACCCGTTTACGGGTTGTAGTGGTACAGGTTTTATAATCTTTTTAGATTTTGTAATTGTAACGGTTACATGAAAATGTTACTGTACTGTTTGATAGCAGCGTAATTGTAGAATATTTAGAATTTTTTTTTTAATTTAATATATTATTCTTTAAGATCAGATAAACTCTGTGATCAACTATCATTTCAATATACTTCTTAAAACAGCTTCCGAACGACTCTCGTAGTATTTTTTTAAATTATTTATTTTTTAAATAATTATTCATAATATAGATTTTTAAAAATAAAATCTAAGTATTCCATGATAATTTTACAAAGATCTGGAATGTTTGGTGTACACATAGAAACGTGATTGTTTAACATTAATAGTATATTATATTTATCAAATATACTTGTCTTTAAGATAGTCTCCGAACGACTCTCGTCTAGTTTTTTTTTATAAAATTATCAATTTTTTAAATAATTATACATCATTTAGTAATATATTTATTTTTATAATCACTATTATTATTTTAACAATAATTTATTAATTTATAATTGTAATAATAGTAAAGTCTTTCATAATGTTATCTTATACAGTGTTGTAGTATCTTAAGTGTCCTCATGGAAACGTAACTGCTGTATATTTTATTAGCTAAATATATTTGTCTTCCAAATCAGATGTGCTCTTTAAACAACTACCATTTAAATATATTTACAACTGTTTTACATCTTAAAATATCTTTTCGTAACGACTCTCTTAGCCGAAGACACAACCCACACTATTTGAGGACCTACATCCCTTAAAAAATAAGAAAAAAAATTAGGGACAGGACAAAAAAGAAGAGACGCCTAGCAACCTAATCCGGACATAATAGAAGAGATAATACAGAAAAATCGCCCGAGGACTGATCGCTCCACTCCCGTCCTGAGGAGAAGGACTAAGACAAATGGACACTAATATATTAGTCCGAGGGAGGTAGCTCAAGTCTTAGGGTGGTCCTGCTTTTAAGTGTAATCTTATGGCTGCAGTCTACCTCAGGTGTCAAGAGTAGGGTGTATATACATACATAAACATATATATACATATACATATATATATATATATATATATGTATGTGTGTGTGTGTGTATATATATACTCACACACTATATATTACTATATTGAGCGTAATATTAACTCACGTCTGCGCATATTAGTTCATTTTTCCTCTGATACCTGGATTTTAATATTTTTTTTTGGAAATGAATTATTAGCTATTAACATAATCAATGTTATTAAAAATATATAAATATTTCATAAGTTTGAAGGTCTTTAAGTGTTCGAAAATAAGGTACGATGTAGAATATTCTACACACTATCTTAACAAGGACGAATCTACTGAATACAGGAATTACAAACGACCGAATTCCTAAGATGATAATAAATAGTACATAACTTTGAATGAAGAACGCCTTAGGGTATTCATGAATAAGATATTATGCGTAGAATATTCACTCAAAAATTTAGGAGGGCTAACATACTTTATTATTAATTTTTATTCATTTATAAAAATATACAAAAAGAGCATTAAGGTACCGCCGTAACGATTGTCCCTCTCCCATTCTACAAATTAAACAATTGTTCTTATTAATTGTTATTTTTATGGTAATTGTTTTTAAATATTTTTGTTTTGAAGAGAAGAGATTTGTCCTGGCCGAGATTCGAACTCGGGTCTGCTGCGGTGAAGAGAATGGATTTGTCTTACTTGGATATGACCCCTGGTAGCTCAGTGGCTTAGAGCACTGCTACGGGGAACCAGAAGACCCGGGTTCGAATCCCGGCAAGGTAAAATCTTTTCTCTTCGAAACAATAAACAACTGTTCATTTAAATCGAACTACAGTAAGAGGTCCTCTATTATTATAATAGAATACAAATTAGCTTAGTAGTTATTTTGTACCCTTCCAGCGAGTATATTAAAATTTGACCACTTAGTATTAAGTATTTTGTATTAATATAATGTATTGTTTTTTAATGTTATTGTTGGTCTGTTTTATAGAATTGGTTTGGACAGTTCTAACAACCATTCAAATTTTGTCATTTGACACAATTTCACCCAATCATGTCAACATTACACTGATAATTGCATTCACTATGACAGCAAGTGTTGAGTTTGACAACTTCATTCCAAATAAATTTCAAAATGTCACGTTTTAGCAATGCGAATGTTCAAAGTATAAATGCGCTAATCAAAGAAAACATTCATACATATTATGCTTGGTAATGTATCTTCTATAGAGAACAGCAACGAATCTACTGTTAAGTTAAATTTTAATAATTGTACTTTCACAAACAGTACTTTTAATAATTAAATAAATGTTTCCTTGTATTGAGTTATACATTTTTTTGTCCAAAAATTTATCGCCGAATATCCCTCGGACATTGACAAATGCCTCATAATTTTATGACAAATTCCTCAAGCTCGTTGCTTGGTAACAGCCCGAAGCCGAAGTAGCTTTCGATTGTCATAAAATTATCTCGTCTATTATCAATGTCCTATGGATATTGTTACTGATAATAGAAATGATTTATTGTTTAAAAGAAAAATGTCTTAATCTTGTTTTACTGTATTCTCTATATTTAAATAACGCATAAATGCATAAATGAATATTTATGTTGTACCCCCTCTAGTGAGGCTGTTGAAATTTTAGTACCTCCTTTGTCAAGATTAAGCAGACTAAACAAGTTTTGGTGATATTTTGCATTAAATCAAATAATAAACTATAGTGGTAACCTGTGGTCTAGTGGTTACCATAACAACCTACAAAGCCCATGATCGCGGGTTCGTAGCCCGGCAGGTGGCCCTAGGATTTTTAAAGGGAACAAAATATCATTGGTTATATCGTTCTTCGGAAAGGACGTTAACCGGGGATACCGAGGCTAATTTTAGCAACGTCCGATTAGCCATAGCAGCATAAATTGACGTTAAACGAGCGAACGAATTTTTTTCAGCGACCAACTTGTTAAGATCATCATCTGATGATGAGGATTATTCTAATACCCCAGTAATATTAGCATATTCTTCTTCCGTATCATCAGCGATGGGATTGTCTTAATACAGTGCCATCTATCAACTATTGTGAGGTACCCCTGCACTTACAATAAGGGTATGAGCAATCCAGAGATTTAAATTTCTTGGCAAATTTTCGGGGGGAAAATTGTAGCCACATCCTTATCTTTCGGCAAATATTCCAGGAAACCATTGTATATCTGATGCGATCTGCTAAATTGACTCTGTTTTTCACAGTCCATTATTGTCACCAACACCTCGACCTTCTTCAGATCCAACCTGATATCCTCAAAAAGAGACAAGAATTACCGAATTGTTACATGACACCGTGACATCCCCTCCAGGGGACACAGGACCATCACAAAGCCCACTCCTGTAGGGTCCTCGAAGTAAATAAATGTGGCTTGTTAGCGAAGGTTCGATAAATACAGAGACTTATGGACGTCATCCGGAAGCCTTGTAAGGCCTGACAGTACAATGTATCAGTCCATTGTGGTCCGGGCTATTAGGCCTATATTCAACTCCCAACAATACTCTCTCGTTTGTAATGGACCCGCCCCTAAGTCGTCGAACCTCTATAAGAAGAGGGACAATTTTAATATGGTACGGAAATAGGTAAACACTTTAGAATAGGTTTAAAATAAAATCTAGGAAAAGAGCAGGATTCAAAAGAATGTTGTCCAGACAAAATAACAAAACAGTGTTGGATAAGATGGATGGAAGAGCCTCAGAAATGTCTGCAGATCGCACTGGGCCAATCTAAGGCTTTAAACCAATACAATAAATCATCTTCCTCAGTCGGATTCGAACCCAGGATCTACAGCTCAGAAACTCAGAGTTCTACACACTGAGCATGTCCCTCACCCTCTAATACATCTAATATAATAATTTACGTTCACTGGGTATATAATTATTGTTCAGTTGATATAAATTTCACCTATTCTGTGGTTCTATGTTGACTTTTTTTGACGTTACTTTGTGCTATTATCGGCTAATTGACTTATGCTACAGTTTGAGTACAAATTTTGCCTATATAATTATAATTAATCCAAGGCTTACGTGTAATTCGTAATGATTAAAACGTCTTCAAATTCCGATATATTTGTTTGTTAATTGCCGGTATATCAATTTTGATATAGTTGGAATAATAATTTAACGTAATTTATGTTGCTATGGCTAAGCGGAGCATGCTATAAAAGATTCCAAGCCTACCTCCCGGGCTGGAAAAAATAACGTTATAAGGGAAACTACACTAATCGGGAAAACAAATAAAAAAACAACTCAAGTTATCATTAAAATTATTAAAATCTATTTGGGGAGCTGAGTGGCTCAGTGGTAGAGCGCACTGATTTGCCATGCCGTAAATCCTGGTTCAAATCCCGCTCCAGGTAAGACTTTTATTAAGTCTGTTTGCAGCCGGAGATGGATGATAGGGGGTTAGCCTCTATAAAATATTATAAAAATAGGGTACCCAAAATAAGGGGGGGGGAATCTGGCGGTTGAGAGTGATCTTATGCATGTCTAGGACCCTGGGTCTCACCCAGTCTCTATAAAACGTTATAAAAATAGCATACACAAAAGGCCTCTCTACCATGTGCTGAACTCCAGATCCGTTCACAGGTTGTAGTGGTACAGTTGGAGTAAATTCATTACCACGTTTCATGCCGGTAAGGAAAAGATAGAAGGATTACGGTTTTATGAATAATAATTTTTAAATTTCGGGACAGAAATATCGACCTAAGAAATGCCAAGAACAAAAAAAAAAAAAACCCCAATCAATCCTGCCCGCATTCTTTAAATCTGGTATTGGTTTTTCTAGTTATCATATATTAAAATTATGCTATTCTTATTAATATTCTAGTCTAGAGATATTAGTGAATACAATTTACTCAAATAAAAGCTCATAAACAAAATAAAGTTAAGTTTAGTTAATTGAGTATATGAAAACCTATAAACTGTAAACCATTATCAATTCTTACTAATTTATCATTAATTTTATAGTACATATAAATAAATAATTTTAAAAAGTAGTAATACAAGATGAGATGGATATAAGAAAATGGAAGTGACGGAAATAATAGAACCCACCCTTATAGATAACCTAAAACCACAAATGAATATAAAAGTGTAAGCAAAATATTTAACAATTTTTTTAAAACGTTATAGTCCAGGATCAATGGTCCATTTTTTCACTTGATTATATATTATTATTATTATATTATATATTAGTATCAAGCTGAATCTTTGTGAATAGCTTCGTTTCGATGAAACGCCCAACAATTCCCTGTGCGAAAATTCTCGATTGTTGTCGCTAAAAGAGGTAGCAAGGATAAAATATGTCGATTTGATGATTCTCAAAAATTTAGTACTAACTGGGTTTTTTTTTTGTTAAATCTCAAGATAATTATCTAAATTATTTGAAAAAATATTTGCCCTACCAAACGTATGGTTTGATCAAAGAGTCCCCTCCTTCCTATATAAATGGAAAAAAAATCAGCTGGTTAGTAATAATTCTTGATGACCGATCGATACATGTTGGAAGAGGGGACTCTTTGATCAAACCATACATTTTGTAGGACAAATATATTTTCAAATAATTTAGATCCTAATTATCTTGAGATTTAACAAAAAAAAATACCCAGTTAGTAATAAATTTTTGAAAATCATCAAATCGACATATTTTATCCTTGCTACCTCTGTTAGCTATCACAATCGAGAATATTCGCACAGGAAATTGTTGAGCGTCTCATCGAAACGAAGTTATTTAAAAAGATTCAGCTTGATAGTAATCAAGTGCAAAAATGGACCATGGGTCCTGGACTATTATATTCTTGGTTGATTTATAAATGAATTTATTTTAAACAAATATATAACTGGATATATTGGTTATCAACTAAATGCAATAAATGAAAACGTAGTAGCGTTTAGAGCCCTGTGTTGCTGAGCTGAAGATATCGCGCTCGAAATCGACTGTTAGTTAATTAGTTAACAGCCATAAATCGATCTGTTAACATTTCTGGGGCTCACCCAGTCTCTATAAAGAGCGGACAAATAACATTCCTACACAACCATTCGCATAGTAACAGAATATTCCTAACCAAATACTGAACCCAAGAACATTTTGACATGTTTTTTTTAATGAATATAATAATACTGTAAAACCTGGATAAGTGGAATCTCTTGGTGACAGGATTTCAATTCCACTTAAACAAGGTTTCACTTATCCAGGTCTTTAAGGTTGCATATACCACTAAAAGAGGTTCTCAAACAACTTGTAATTTTTATTAATGTAAAAATTTATTACTTGTGTATGTAGTACACAATTATAAAACCAAAAATACATAAAATATTGAAACATTATTATTCATTATAATTATTACATAATTTTGTAATATGAAAATAAAACTATGCGGATTAGACATATGTGTACAAATGTATTAATGCACGTAATCACGTATTTATTTCTACACTTGACTTTGGCACTTAAATATGTTTTTTCAAAGATTCATCATCAGCTCCTTTGTTGTGGAGTAACAATGTACTTATTGTTTACACTTTAGGTACCAATCAAAACAAAACAAACTCATCTATCCCTTCACGTTTTCTTAGTAGTAATGTAAATTCCACTTATAGAGGTAAATACAAAAATTGTCCCATTTACACAGGTAATTTCCACAAAAATTGATTCCACTTATAGAGGTGAAAACATTCCATTTAAAGAGTTTATTTAAGGAAAACATTATGGGACAAGTTTTGTACCGCTTATAGAGATATTCCACTTATCCAGGTTCGATTGTAACAATAAATTCGCCTAGGATAGACCCGAAGGCTCGACAACTTTAAATAATTTTATATAATTATTATATTCAAATTCGATATGATTCAATGTGCTCCGTCTTTCAAAATCTTCTCATCTTCTTGACACGTCTTGAAGGCCCGGTAGCAGAGTTCCGCTTTATTTAAGATCTCTTGCGTCATTCGAAAGCTGGCTGTCAGTCTGTCTCTTCTAAAGGAATAACTAGATTTGTTTTTTGTCTGTCAGAACGTTGAGACTGGCAGTTGCTGGGGCTAAAAAATTGCATCAACGAAATACTGACTATTGTATGCAAATAGCCAATGCTTTACTGAACTGAATAATACCGATAGTTGACAGATCTAACTGATAAACATATTCCTGGGCAGACAATAAGCCTTTGACCACCAGGCTATAGAACTATAAGGAGGTACGAAATATATTCAATACATATCCACTGCATATATTCTGTTTGCAAGCCATCGCTAATACAAGCATGTGATTGGTCAATACTCACAGGTTTTTCGCCACTTTATAAAGGCTGGGTGACACTTGACAGGAGGGTTTTCAGATCCACTTGATCCACGGCTGTTAATTAAATAAATAAATATATCTGCCTCAGCCGGTTTCGAACATGCGACCAATATATCTCCAGTATCCAAAGTACTGAGACACAAAGCTTCCTCGTCTTGTGATATTACTGTAAAGTAGTTTTAAAAAAAGACTTTGTTTTGTAAACAGATTGATAAATATTTTTAAATATATAAAAAAAAAACCGTAATGAAGGGTTAATTAAACCAATGAAAGGTTCAGTGCAGGGAAGAGACTTTACTGTTTCTACGACAGCGGTTGTTCAGGAAGATGATTTGTTTAACCCTAATTTAAATTTAGGGTACCCACTTTATAGAAGCCGGGTGAGCCCCAGGATTGTCTGCAGATCGCTCAGGGTACATCCGTGGCTATTAACAGATTATACAATTTATTTGCCACAGCCGGATTTGAACCAGGAATCTCTGGCATAGCACTGAGCTCCCCATGGTGACGATCGGAATCTTCCCCATGATGAACTGACGTTCGGAAAGGTAGGAACAATATAATGATATAAGAAGAGTAAAAATCGAGGATCGAACTAATAATATATATATCTATATTCGATTCTCTTAAAATTTTCCAAAAATCCACCCCATTCAAATATAAACAACTGACAATCAGCAGATTGGCTTTAAGTATAATAGAATAAATTCCACGAGAGGCATGAAGAAGAACAGTACTCAGCGGTACCTCTTCCATGGCTTAACTTGATATTATTATAATAGAAGATCCCTCATCCACGTTCTTTTGAGTCTCCTCCTATGTTCTCGGACATGAGAGTTATGGTGATTTGTTTAATCAGGTTATAGTTCGTATGTTTTCGTCAGCCGTTGGTCATTTTTAAGTAAGTATGCAGAATTTCGATAATGACATACCATGGTTTATTGATGATAAGTTTAGGTATTTTTTATTAAAATGTTTGCAGTCGTTTTCTGTGAGTCTGTTCAGCGTTGCCGTAAATGTGTAATGCATATGTCCAAACGATGATGAGGTAAGGAAATAGAGCTGGTAGTAACATCGGATAAGACTAAGTATATGGTTAGTATCAGAAAAGGGAGATATTTCGATGATATTGTTGTAGGAAGGGAATAAGTCAGAACATGTGGAGAAGTTTGAGTTCTAAGGGTCTATGGTAACTAGATAGAACGAAATTCATGAGGAAATAAAGGCGCGATTAAAGGCTGGAAATGCTTGTTATTATTCGGTCTCAACATTACTAAGCTCGCGTCTTCTGTCCCGAAAACAAAAATCAGAATTTATAAAACCTTAATCTTTCCAACTCTTCTTTACAAATGTGAAACTTGACCTCTAACGCTGAAGGATGACAAACGTCTTCAGGTATTCGAAGATAAGGTGTTACGTTGAATATTCGGTCAGAAGGATGAGAAATACAGGCGATTACATAACGCGGAATAGCGAAGCATGCATCCGGTCAATATTATTCATGTGATTATTCAAGCGTCACGAAGATTAATATGAGGATGTAAAGTGGCTGGGCTTAGTAACGAACGAATTCCTAAGATGTTAATAAGCGCTGTGCCAATTGAAAAGCGTCAAGGGGTAGACCGAGGCGTAGGTAGGAGGATTGCGAAAGAGTGATCTGACGGATTTGGATAGTGGTCCGTTGACCGAAGTTGGTAAGCAGAGATTGGTGGTATCGGCATCGAGCCAAGGGTTATTATTATATTTCCAAACTAGTTTTATTAAGTAAACGTACGTCATAGATCCGTTTGTTTCCAGTTCTCCACCTGTACTAAATCCACCTAAGAGATTACAGAAAAGCGACACCCTTAACGACGCGAGTAAACAACACGAAGGACGGCATTGTGCTCAGGATGGCCGCGTGCTCAGGATCAATCCACGCCTGTTAAAAAAGAAAAGTCGGATAACTAGCGCGACCAATGGACATCTCTTATCCGCCGCGTTACTCGCCTTAACAAGCCGCTTCCTCAGTGCGCGTGTCTTATTGTCCTGTCCGGGATTAGTGGAGTATTTCAACAGTACGCATCATATCCTATCCTGGACGTTATCGAAGGATTTTTGTCAGATATGGGATAATCATAACATATGAACTAATATTGGATTTAAAACACTATATTTGCAGACCCGGAGAATAGATAAGTGGTTAAATCAAATTTTTTTAATAAATAGTTAACTGTGTTGAGAGTAGCAGAATGGTGTCGTACATGTAGTTTTTGGCTTGAAATAGAGTTGACATATAAGCAATTTTCAACCTTTCTGACCAACGTCTGACATAATCCCTTATACGCTACGAAAATAACACGATTCCGCTACCCTAAGTAAATAAATCATTTTGAAGAGAATCTGACTTAACCCCTTATCCACCGGGGGTGGTGATATATCAGCAACTCTTATCGAAATATGCTATGATTATTTTAAATTCAAGTTTATTATCATTATAGTCATTATTTTAATGTCAAGTTTTTATTATCCAAATTGAATTAAAAAAACATTTTTTTTAATTTATTTATCGAAACTTACAACTGTATTATAATAACACAGCATGTAAATAGAATGAATGTTACGCAACGACATTAAATAAAGGCGGGTAGAGAACTAGTAGTACACAGCATTAAAGTTAAAAATTACTATATTTTTTTAAAAGATCTTTAAAAGTAGAAAAAAGATCGCTAAAACCCATAGGTAAGTACTAAACCCATAGGTAAAGACTGTAAGGTATGACAAAGGTTGTCTAACCGCCAGGTTTTCTTTGAAATTTAGAGTACCCATTGTATGGAGACTGGGTAAGTCCCAAAATGATCTACAGATCTCACAGAGTCCACTAGTGGAAGATAACAAATTGAATATTTTTCCTGCCACATCCAAAGCCTTCTGTATTGTAACTCAGGGCTATACATACTCAGCTCCCAAAATATTTTCATGATACAACGTTTAAATACAACAAAAATAAGAGTGTGTACAAGGCGGTTCTTAAGCTCTTTGGATTCTATATCCCATTCATCACAACGGATCTTATTAAAATATTGAATGAATTATCAGAGACAAGGATCTGCTCCTTAAAATCCTTCTAAAACTAACACCCGTGCTGCGTGGAGTCCTACACCTCCAAGGAGTGGACAAAAAGTTTGGTGATCGATCAGCCTAAGCTGCTTTTGTTTTTGTAAGATCAACTCCATCTACTCTATCTCAAATCCTTGGGGATTTTAATATCATTGAGAATAAAGAACAAGACATTTTTAAACAAGACAAAAAATACTAAATAAAATATTCTTAAACTTTTAGAGGGAGAGGGGAAGGTCAG
The DNA here is from genome assembly GCA_964056705.1 of Troilus luridus. Taxonomy (NCBI): domain Eukaryota; kingdom Metazoa; phylum Arthropoda; class Insecta; order Hemiptera; family Pentatomidae; genus Troilus; species Troilus luridus. The sequence goes on along the minus strand of OZ057416.1, from coordinate 100,220,521 downwards.
GGTAGAGTGCTAAATTGCTAAGCTTAAGATTTCGGGTTCAAATCCATCTTTGATACATAAATTCTATAATCTGTCAACCACCATATATGGTACTTATAGGATCTACAGACCCGCCTTAGGCTTGCCCAGCTAATTTATTTATTTCTCGATTATAAATTGTATTTAATATATGGTATTATCATCAGGAAACCTCTACATATCATTATATAACCTATCAATTTTTATTACATATTATATTTTAATCAACAGTGATCAGTCATAACTTAACGAAAAATGGACCACTGGATTTTTTTTTTTTTTTAATATGCACATTAATAATATTTACCTGTAGTTGATAAAAAGCAGAAACATTTGTATATCATTTTTTAATCATATCGAATACTTCCCCATTGCATGTAATTATTAACATATTACTTCATTGTTATAAATAGCAATAAGTTAGATAAATAATTATATCAACTGCATGTTTATTTATTTTTTTTAATTTAAACTTTATAATTAACTTTAGTTACTGACAATAAAATGGATAGGCGATTGGCAGATGTTAGAAATAACTATTTACTTTATTGAAAATAATGAAATATTAACTATGATGTTCGTTATAAAAATTTTGTTCAATAAGCATAACATTAGATATGAACAAATAAATAATTTTAAATGTTATGCTTAGCTAATTATAAAAAAAAATAGATGTTCTTAGAACAACTTGTATACATTTCTAAATATATAAAGTGTAAGAAATATAAATAGAAGATATCATCATTATATAATAATATTTAGATTTCATCCTGAAGAGGAACTGACTGCCCGAAACGTTAGAATATAAAATTAATATATTAAAGGTGATATTATAAGGAATTTAACTGTTTTAAATTTATGAATATCACCCATTAAAATAATTTGAAATATATAACTAACATTCTGAGAAATTAGTTTTTTCCAATTACCTGAAATTACTTTGATTCTCAATTAGAATCCTTAAATCTGAGCTAGGTAAATGAATAAAACTAAACAATTTTACAGATTATATTTAAATCTATGACTACATCAATCATAGAGTTAAATATAAAATAAAATTAAATGAAACAAAATATTTATTTATTTTATGTTTAGTAAATATTTAAAATATACTAAAATGGTTTTAAAAGAATAGTAACAGATGCCCGATTCGGAACACGGTTGGAAACAGCGTTAGCATCCATTACTAGCATTATTAACTTTAAAAAATAATAAATAGTTGAATAATTAATTTAAAAAATAGGTGCACCTACTTATTTTTTTTTATTAACATAATTAATGAACGATATAAATCGTTAACTATCTAAGCATCAATACATATTTCAATGCACTGAGGTCTTATATAAACATATAGTTTATTTAAATCCTACTGCCCTAGATACCAAATATAATTATTTCACATTAATAAAGTCAATTTCATAAATAGTTTATAAAAATCAGTGTTTTTCTCAATTATTTATTGTATATTTAAAATAATTGTAACAAATCCGCTATCTTAATTACTTTTATTAACTGACTTTGAATTTTAACTGTTTTGATCTAGGTTTGTAATGAAAGTAAATTCACAATGTAAGTAAACGAATCGTAACTATAACAATATTTGAAGCAATTAAATAGACTTTAATGCCGCCTTTGATTATTTTTAAATTTGTGAATCCTGAATAAATTTTGTACAACTTTAAATTTTCATAATTTAGAGAATATATAAATTAAAAAAATATTACAAAGCAATGTTCATAAAATATAAAATGTGTAGTAAGATAGTTTAGTATTAAGTTTTGCATATATATAAAACGTAGCGGGCGGATAAAATTTCTAGAAATAAAAGTGAAAACAGTTATAAAAACACTTGTTAACTCTTCAGTCATTACTTAAACATTTGAAATAATTTACCATCAATGAATTTAATTGGACTTCAGTAAGAATAATGACAAAGAGACAATAATAAGGCATGCATACATTTTATTAACAATTGTGATTATTATGGAATTTCATATCATAAATAGAAGTTATTTATTTTTTAAATTTTAGATGTATTAAGTAAAATTCACTTCATATTGCCTTCTCAAGTGTATGTTTACCCTTGTATGGATTTTATTCAAAATACTTCTGATTAAACAAAACCAAATTATTTCAAAAAGAGTATAACATGTCAGAATATATTAACTAATGAGTAAATTTATGTAGATATTTAACCGTTTCTTCATACATTAAAAAAATACCCAAATTAAAGTTCACTAATGTACATAATATTCATAGAATATTGAACCCGACATGGTTATTTACCTAACTAATAGACTCACTACTATAAGTTAACAGATTTATGATTTCTAAATTACAATATTCAGAAATATATCTTTATTGAAGATAATTGAAGCAGAAATTAGTAATCAGCTGGTGTTAAAAGAATTTATAGCTGATGCCAGAAGAAGTGTCACATTAACGAGTATCAAATTACCAGGACTTAACTCATTTATGAATGAATGGAACAATTTTTTATCAATCAGTAAGGTTTAGTGTATTTTTGATGGTATAAATGGTTTAGCGAATGGTAAATTATATCCAATCGTCATGATCAAATCATCATTCATTTCTTCTTGGTTTATAATTACCTAACAACCGACGGGAATTATTTTTAAGTTAACTTTTTAATTATTATTCTTTTAAAATTACTTCCTGATATGTTTTAATTATTTAAAAAATTATTATTTATTATTTAATGCATTCATTATTTTAAATTATATTATATATTTTTGGTATACCTAATTATTATTTAAAAAATTGTGTTTTAAAACATCCACACCTCAACATCAGTCGAAAGTATGAACAAGGGTAGTTACAGTTGAAACATTTAAAATTATAGAATAGTTAACATAATGATCATTATACAGTAGATAAGTTATGACTAATATAGTTTTCCGATACTTTTTCCATGTAATCTAATGTATTTTAACAATTACATATTTCGAATATAATATAAAATATAAATATAACGTTTCTTTTTATATATTTACTAATAGTGATTTTGATAAATGATAGTTACTATTATTCTCTAAATAATAAGGTCTAGAGTGGATAACAGATTGGAATAAAATCTAAATTTATAAGTATTTTAAAATTTATAAGTATGCACTAAATTTATAATTAAAAATGTATCCAAATAATTTTTTTCAAAGAAACAAAACATTAATTCATTAAACAATATTACATATAAAATAACTTATTCTATTGTTTCAAAGTAATATACCTACTGGATATATTTATTATTTAAAAACTATATTTTTATATAAAATAATCCAGTTATAAAAGAGATACTATCCAAAACAGGCTTGAACCGTCTGATCGCAGCCGAACTATGATCTTAAAAGCCTGATTTTTAAAATTTAAATATTTAAAAAGTGCCTACACCAACAGTCATGAATATTTGTATTAATCGTAAACTGAAACAGTCTATTAAATAATTAATTCAATTTATGATTTGCCTAAAATGATTTCAGTGTGTCTTCATTAAATAAATATCAATCAATTTGAAGATTAATGTACAACTGTGTATTCTTTTAACGCAGTATTGACATAAGGACTATTTATTGTATAATAAAAAAATATAATAATAAGCATTAATATATAATTTAAATCCGTAAGTAATTTCAAAGAATAAAAATTGACGGTGCATTAATATAGGATAAATTTGTAAAAACAACCAATCATATGAAAAAATTATACATATAAAAAAATTTGCAATCGATTGAAATAGATCAAAATAATTTATTTTTACCTTATATAAAATATGTTAAGTAATTTCTAAAGACAAATTTATAGAAAAACAGTTTTTTTTTATCTTGCAATAAGCATTAAGTTTTATTTAGAATGCATTATGTATTGATTAAGAGTATATTATTACGCTTTAATTAAAATTAATTTATGGACAGTTAATTTTATTAGTAATTGATTATTACATAGATCTCAATACTACGATGGTATTCATTTAGTATCATTAATCGGCCTTTTTTTAATATTAAAGGTTACATAACATCACTTCTAATTCACATCCATTTCGTATCAATTCCACTCTATAAATTACTAATTATTTTTTAATTGATTCATTCTTCAATTTAAAACAATAAAGAAAATAAAATAAATTTCATAATTAAAAAATCTACCTAACTAAAACAGTTAGTTTTAATTTAATACTATGATTAATTCATTTTTAAATAAGTTATTTGAAGATTTTGTATTCATGTTTAGAATGTAAAATTGCTTATAATATCTAATTAGATTTTTAATTATTTACTGTTTGGATTATTTTCATAAACAATTGATAGATATAACATTAATGAGTTAATTTACATCTAAAGTTTTACCTTTATTTACTGATAAAAATTATTTCTTAATCAAATGTATGTTGATGTGTTTGTTTTTATATTGTACGTCCTAATTAAAGATATTACTGTTATCTACCTATTAAACGATAACAATATATTATAGACTTATCAGCTAGACAATTGTAGTAACAATTATCATAATCAATTATTTTAACAAGTCAAATGTTTTAACGCTCTACATTAATGTTTACATGTGGTTGTTTTCTAGTCATAATCTATAAATATATAATAATAACAAAAAACATTTATTGAGAAAAACTATACAGATTCCATTTGGCACATACTGTATTTGCGATCTTTCGAAAACCTCTACTAAGGATTCACATGGATGATAAATATATAAATTATAAAATGTTATATTTATGACTCAGAACATATAAAGAAATTACGGACGTGTGGTCATTTACACAGGGACTCAATACTGTAGAAATAATGTCTTCAAGATAATAGCAATAACAATTATATATAGTAAAAAACAAAAAGACCCGTGGAATCGAACCTACACAATAATGGTTACTGACTATTACCTGCGCCTGCCACGTGTATCTTCCGCATCCAGGGGTAAATGATCCTCTCACTCGACTCCGATCCTTCGTCCACGGTCAGCGGCGAGCTGTTGTCGTCCATCATGAGCAGTTCGTCCTCTTCGACGGTATCCTGGTCGGATTCCTCCTGCCCGTTGGCCGACCCGGACTTGGGAGAGTCCTCTTGAGGCGGGCACGGCGGAGGCGGTCCGCCCTCCGGAGGTATCCCCATGTCGGGCGGCGGGTAGTAGTTGTAACCATAGTTGTGGACAGGATACTGAGGGCCGTGGTAGTACTGGTTGTGGTTGAAGAAGTCGGAGGATATGTAATTGGACTGGGAGTACTCCTCGGTCGGGGGGAACTTGGGGTCGACGAGGACGCCCTGGTGGTACGCGGGTGCCGAGTTCATCAGGAACGAGCTCATGGCGGCAGGAGTGCGGGCATGACTGAGCCAGGCTCGGCCGCCCCCACCCCGACCAGCCGCCTACCCCTACTCCTCTCCTTTCGACCAATCAGGTGGCCGGCCGCCATCTTGCTCCCCCCACCACTTACTGGATTAAGGTGATGATATCCTAGCTTGGATTGTTTTCCCTCCCCCTCCGAGCCAATTGAAATTCCCAAAGCCACCCCTTTGCCTATTTGCACCGATACCTCTCTCGCTCTCTCTCGCTCACTCTCTCTCTCTCTCTCTCTCTCTCTCTCTCTCTCTCTCTCTCTCTCTCTCTCTCTCGCTCTCTCTCCTTAAGCTAGATAAATTGCTATCTACGCCCTTCTTATTTACATTATTGACCGTTTTTAATTTCATCCTACGCTTGTATTTTATTAGCTTTGTTATGTTATTTTTTTTGTAATGCGTGTGTAATCCCCGTGTAAACATGAATCTATTTCATACTGCAGCTGTGCTAAGAATGATATTATTTATAGCCTAACTAATAAAGTTAGATACATTATTAATACATGATACAGTCAGTGCTTAAGCAACGGCGATTATATCATGGAATTATAGTTACTATAATTTAATATGAAAAATATAAACCAATTGTTTTCAACTATACATAAAAATCAAAAGTTGAAATGGATGTATCTAACCAATTCATATAATTGAAAATTTAATGATTGTTCACATAAATATATAAACTAATTATGAAGAAATTGATTTTTTAACTGTTTTGAATTTATATATCTTAATTAAAATCATATTTGATTTGAAACTATAAATATGTTTTTCCGTATCTTAACCAACCTATTAAATTACTTTTCTTATGTTTCCGTATTATATTTGTACTTGTATTTAATTTGATTCATTATAGTTTAAATTAATAATTTGTTTGTAGTACCTAATGATAACATAAACTAAACTAATGTATATTTTTATTGGGGGAATTCTTTTCATGACATCGAAACTTGCACGATAGAAATTAAGCTTTCTGAAGATGGTATTAAAGATTTTTTTTTTTAATTGAAATTTTTCAGAAATTATCTATTTAATTATGATTATAATAAAAGACTTGGAAAGAAAACGGTAGTAAGCCATAAATAGGTAAGTTTATGGATGCAGCAAAAACCTGTTTTGACAACTAAAAATGAATGTCAGAATGCGGAAGTAGTGCCTCCCAGTTTTGAACTAGTTTCCTTCTATCCAACTGGCACAATTAATTATGATATTTCCTATGAAAAAAACATAGAAAGTGTTTTGTTTTTTTTTACTTACAACCCTTTCCATGACAACGCCTAATTTTTTTAATTTTTTTTTTTTTATTCCAACAAAACTTACAAATGTTAACAATAAAATTCCTCTCCTTAGTGAAATAGAATTTATAATATTTTCCTTTTAAAAAATATAAAATATTGTGATTTATTTAATAAAATGGATGGATGGATTTATTTATTATTAATGGAATAATTGATACTAAGTTTGCCTGCAAGACTTTAAAATTGTCCCATGTTCGTGATAAAGGTAAAAAGGATTATATGAACGGAAAGGTTTGATTTATATTAAAAACTTATTTTCGGTGCCGGGTGTCACCGTTTTTTAATTTAGTAAATAACTAATTAAATTCTTAATGATTAGTAATAATTCTTAATTAATAACATTCTTCGAGTGTCCGGAAATTCAACGAAATAAATTTCACTCAAAATCCACAAAAAGTAGACAAGAGACTCCCTTGGCGCGAGCGCTTAGACAAATGTGAATGCATTTGAATTCTAAGAGGAGCGGTTGCTATCTGCGAGATTTCTCTCGGACTAAAGTGATTTGGAGAACTATATATCACCTGGAGGGAAATGATGTGGGCAGCCCTCTGGCAGCCGTCTCTCCGATAAGTCGTGCTTATCTGGAAACCCGGGTATCGCGTCGTGTGGGGTGTATTTACTGAGGCGGATACTTATCTATGTAGATGTATGTAAATATTAACATATAAATAATAATTATAGTTCCCTCAATAATATATTATAGAAGTCGAAAAATAGTTAAAATATTGGATGCTAATTACTTCTGTCGATAATTTTCGAGTCCGTACCAAATCGGCACTTTGCCTTCTTTTTTTAAATCTTACAATTCAACTTTAGAATTTATTTCTATCAATTTAATTCTTTTCACTTTTATGAAAGGGACTAATAACAAGATACGGTTAAAGAGATTTTTAGGATATATAAATGGGCCCTTATCAATAAAAAAATGTCTAAGGTCGCTGATAAAAACGAGAAAAAACCGATCGACTCTCTGGAATATTGAGACCTTCTCTCACCCAGCTAATACATAGAATGTTAACTGTAATCAGATGATTTAACAATACACGTGATTAAAAGAATAAAAATAAAGTAATCATATTAATATTTGATTGTTCTAATTTATTATATACCCTAACATGGTGTTTTAAAAAAATGTTCACTGACATTGCCAAGTTCTCATTTTCATAATCATAAAATTTCATATTTAAAAGTGTTGATCATGTTTCCTAAAGTGTAAATTAAACTGGAGAACATTCCTACTACAGATTAAAAATAAATCACCATCAAGGATCAATTAAATCCTTGTTTTGGGAGAAACATCTGGCGGTTGTGGGTTACCTAGACCAAATCTCATACAAAACCATTGGAAAAACAAACCAGTACCTTCATTAATCCAGTGGTAGAGATTTTTTGGGGGGTTGGGAGAGAATAAATCCGAAAGACAAAAACCGCATAGGCACAATTAAATAAAAATTGTAATCTTAAAATAACAATTATAAAACAGTTCTATTCCTGTTTGTTATATTACACCTGATAAGATGCGGACTGTTATCGGAGCGGACTTCAGACTGATTAGGGGCCAGCCTCTAGACCACAGAGCCAAGACCATATTTCACCGTAATTAAAAAGTGGAGCGGTGATAGTGTATTAGCGGCCAGTGGTGATTGATAGCTTTCGCTTGGCCCCGGTCCCTCCATACCCTCATACCTCTCCATACTCTGCCTGTATCTTCTTCTCTCGTAATGTGTCTTTTCTACGTCCAATCTTCTCTGCGGAAGTATGATTTGGTACTCCGATTCTTATTAGTGCATTCATTTTTTATTAATATTGGTTATTTTTACAATAAGCATTAACCTTAAAATTAAGAGATGGACATTATTTGTAGTAGCTCTCTAGAGTACCAAATATATCAAAGAAAATTCTATCCAAAATATCCGGAGCAATTTATTAAAATTAAAATTTTAAAAAAATAAATGAAGACTTTATACCCGAAATAATGATTTGTGAAGTACTTTATTGAGAATATGGTTCTACTGTGACCATTTCCTTCTCATGCTGTCCATAGTGTAATCGGAAATGAATTTTGACGTAGATACCAATGTTTATTTCAGATGTTCTGCAGAAATATTAATATAAAGCCAAATTTCTTCATACATTACTATATATTGTATTTCTTCTTTATAACCCTCTATATTAGACACTATCACATAATGGGGGTAGCTGATTGCACAAGGCAATGAGGCAATGAGCTACTGAACTCGAGGTATTAACTTTTTAACTCTATTATGCTAACGTGATAAAATAAATTCCTTTCTAGCAAATGATATATTCTAAAAGTTATTTATATAATTTTACTACAAATACTTTCTGGTTAATTTACTCGTTTAACTATTTGTTTTATTTGCCTTAGGAAATATCTTATAATATGTTCTCCTTTATAAATATAATCACAATAAAGAAATAAATTATTGGAAATGTAATAACATATATGTTAAAAGGATCAGACTATAACATGAGTTTGAGAGTAAAAGTCATTTTTTTTTTGGTCAGTTGATATATGTTATATTTTATTATTTTTAGTGAACTGCCTACATTTTAAAAATAAGGAAATCTCTTAATGTTTACGCATAATGTTAATATGTTTCTATTGACGAATTTTTTTTTTATAGTAAATTTTATTAAAAACAAAAAAATATAACTTTAAGGCATTACGCAAAAAATTCCTTTTACTATATTGCCCAAATATCACTCATTTATATCCTAAAATAATTTTTACCAGTTGAAAATTACTTTCCATATCACAGATTATTTTCATAAATCGTACGCTTCCTAATAAATAAAGCAAGGAAGCAATAAAGCTACTAGTATTTAGAGCGAAAATTTATCATCCATTAATAAATAAAATAAAATATTAATATTTGTTGATGTTTTTTCTGAAACTACTTTTATAAAAAAAAATTTACATTTAACACGAATTGATTCAACAATTTTTCTTAAAATATGACATTAAATGCAAAACAATTCAGAAAAAACACTATTAATTACTAAGAAAAAATATATATACTTTGGAAGACCAGATAGATAAATAAATATTAAATAATAAAAATAAAGAGAGATCTAATACTCAATAAAATAATGTTTAACTCATCATATTCATATTCATATAATATAATAGCCTCATTATTCATAGGGCTAATCTGAGTGTCTAAATGAAATAATTAATTATCGTTTAATTATATTCAATTAAAACAATAGCTAGTGATAAATAAAAATATGAGAAGGACATTGAAACTGGCACATTGTCCTTAGTTAGCCTGTAGAGGGAAAAAAGTTAAAAAAAAAAAAAATTTAAGAGAAGAGATTATATATCATCACTCTTTGATTCCTTAATTAATAATTTATATAATTAATTGAAAGTGTAATAACGATTACAACAGAAGATAAGATTACGCTGGGACACGAGACTATTTTCTTTTCACGCGGAGCAATTAGCAAAAGCATTACCTGGCCAGATAATTATGAGATTGTTATTAATCGCAACACCTGTTAACTACCGTGTAACTGATTAATGACAACTCTAGCCTTTTGTTTTATTTTATTATTTGTTTTTCTCAACGACTGGGATTTAAATTTTAAAAAAGACCTCACTGTTCTTAGTTACAACCACTGTAAGGACAATCGAGAGAAGATACATCATCCTTTAATGGTGTGTCAATAATATGACATAACTGATGTTTAGCTTTCGTCATTTGTTTTGTTTGTTTTTGTTCCTAGGTAATTATCATCATTAGTTCGCCAATTTTTTATGTTGTGTTTTTTATATTAGCCAACGAACACGCGGATCCGGGTAACGTTAAATTTCTGGAAAAAGTAATGTGAATGGTTTATATTTCCAAAAAGACTCACTAAAAAAATCTGATAATTTTTCTTTAAAATGTTTTAATATATTATATTCCAAAAGTGTGAGCGGAGAAGTGATAACTCAGTGTGAGTTATCATTGAGCCCAGGAGTTGAGTCCTGAGTTGCAGTTTCCAGTTTGAAATCCATTATTTAATCTGTTAAAAACCACGGATGTACCCTGAGTGATCTGCGAATTCTCCTGGGGCACATTCAATTAAAAAAAAAGACACATGTTCGTGTTAAGCGCCAAAAAGACTTACAAAAAAAATCTGCATATTTTCCAATCAAAAGTATTTTTAATAAATTATGTTCCAAAAGGATAAATTGGGTGGTTCAGTTGGTAGAGCGTTGAGTTGCTGTCCAGAGTTCCCGGGTTCAAAACAAGCTGGGACAAAAAAATTATTTAATCTGTTAACAAACAGATGCTATTGGTCCCTTAGAAACGTGTTCCAAAATAGAGCTGTACCCCGTAGTCTCAAAATAAGGGTATATAAGACGATACTTCGTCTTGTCGTTGCCTATGGTGGGGAGGCGTGGACTCAAACCAAACAGCATGAGAGATTATTGAATGCATGGGAGAGAAAGATTCTTAGAAGAGTGTATGGCCCAACCAAGGAAGGAAATTGTTTCCGCATTAAAAGGGACCAAGAACTTAAAGACCTATATGGAGAACCTGACATAGTTTCTTGTATTAAAAAAGCAAGATTGAGATGGTTGGGGGCACGTTCACAGAATAGACAAAAAAAGGCTCCCAAAGCTGATTCTGGAGGGACGTCCAGACGGAGAAAGAGGAAGGCCTAGAATGCAATGGCTGGACGATGTGGAAGCAGACCTTAAGCTCCTGGGGGTAAGAACATGGAGAAGAGCAGCGAGAGATCGGTCAAGGTGGAGGAGAATTGTTGAGGAGGCCAAGGTCCTTCATGGACCATAGCGCCATGTGATGATGATGAATCTGTTAACAATCACATAAGCCCTAAAGAAGTCTTCAGATACAGGGGTTCCTAGCCTCAATAAAGTGGGTAAAATTGATGGAAAACCTGGAGGTTGAACGTTATCTCGGAACAACCATCTCCTTGCACAACCGTTGTCTTTGAAACAGTAGAATCTTTAAGATGTTCTGAACTCAAGGACATTGGGGTGTAGTGTATTGGAATAGGTTTTTTTTTTTTTTTGTGTGTGTTCTAAAACTACTCATATACTGAAATTTAAAAGCTAAATGTGCTAGCTTATTTAAAGCTCCACTTATTTCATGTTAAATATATATATATTATATCCGTTCCAACATGGGTTGCCTCAACCTGCCAGAGCAGAGCTCCACACCTCTCGATCCACCCAATCATCTTCCTGGAGACCCCTACCGGCCATCTCTTCCCGGGCTCCCTCCATCCACCTGCTTCTGAGCCGTCCGCGTCATCTCCTCCCTGGTGGAACCCAATCCAGCACTCGGTTCGGCCAACATTCAAATGCCATTCTCTTCACATGGCCGTACCATCTTAGGCGGCGTGTCCCGATTCTTTCATTTCTTAATATATTCATATCCATCCTCTGTCGAATCTCTTCGTTTCTTAGTCTATCCAGCCTGGTGACACGGAGACACCTCCTCCAGGAATCCATTTCAACCGCCTGCACCTTTGAGTACAGAAGGGAGTTCATAGTCCAGGATTCCGAAGAATAAGTCAGGATAAATTCGACAATGGTTGTGAAAATACGACGTTTATTTTCCTTAGACATCTCTGTGTTCCATAGGACAGGATGCAGCATTCTAGTAGCTTTTCTGGCTTGCTCCACCTTTTTCCTGACGTCATTTTCAGACGACCCGGTAGTTTCCAAATAAGATCCCAGGTACTTAAATATATTTACTTTCTTACAGGCCTCTCTGTCCACCAGAAGCGCATTTGTATCAGGATCTCCAACGGCCATATACTCGGTCTTCTCGAAGTTAATTTTTAAGCCCACCGTTTCATAGCAGATGTTAGGGTATACACCATCATTTCAAGGTAGACCTTCCGCCTCGCAAACACGACCAGGTCGTCAGCGAATAATAAGGATAGTAGCTGTTTGCCATCAATGAACGGCCCAACATCTCCACATTGCTTATACGAAGGTTTCACTGCTTCGTGAAGGTATATCTTGAAGAGAGTGGGTGACATGCTACACCCTTGTTTAAATCCCTTGCTTAAAATATATAAAAATAATTAAATAAAATGGTGAGCCCAATCGCAATTATACCTATTGTTAATTAAAATCAAAAGTAGCATAACTCACGGTAATTCGAAAAATATTCGACACAGATACAAAATCATGCAAGTGTATCTAATTTACAATATTATTTGTACTCCAGCGTTTAATAAAATAATACAGATGAATGTGAATATGTACTATTGAATTTAAAACTAGAGTTAGTCATATTGTATAGGTGATAAAAGACACCCCGAAAAATATTTTTGGATGATTTGATTCTGTTATTCGAAGAACGTCGAGAAACATCGAAAAATAGTAAAAAAGTAAATAGTTTTATCTTTTACATTCCATTTAAATTCAAAAAACAGTGCTCTATTTTCTACAACGGCTTGAATAAGTCAGGATCAGTGGATTTGTTATTTGCAAATTTTTAAAAATATTTATAATTTAAGTGATCGATCACGACAAAAGGACTAAGAAAAAAATAGTTTTGCTTTGCCCCGATAATTTATTCATCATTAAAAATATTTCAATATTCTCTACATATTTTAGATATATGAATAGTCACCAATCAATATATAAAGATAACTTTATCAATCCTAAATTGATCGGTGAGATCTCTATTTAAGAGGAGAGAAGCTAGAAGACTTAATTATCGACTGATGGAGAGTTTTCTTATCCAATTTTCCTCACCAACGGCTCCAATTATCGAGCCCAAATCAACGGAGCCTTCTTCACTGCTCTCCGGGATTGCCTACTCTCCGCTTAGCAGGCAATATTTTCTCTTCATCCGTTTTTAGCTTTCCTTAATAAGATGTTATATCTTCCAATTCTTCAGATTATCTTTCGATTAGAGTAATACTTTAATAAATTTTATAACTAATAAAAATAATATTCCGATAAAATATGTTTGATATTATTATTAGGTGTTTGTTTATCTCCATTTAATTAATAAAAGTTGGTAACTATTATAAATATAAAAATAAAATTATTTATTTATTTAATTTAATGATATTTACAACTATAATGCTATTATAACAAGTAAATGTGCTAATATGTACAATATGACATGAAAAACACTTGTGGAGAAACTACCCATCGGTAGCACTCCAATAAAGTTCTATATTAGATGATCTCGATGATCTTCTTTTCAGACGCCTCGGAGGGTTATCAAGAATAGTATGGGAAGCAAGTTGAGAGACTAGCGGATTCAAGTGTGTATGCAGCTTGTCATGGAAGGATAGGTATCTAGTTTGGGAAAATTCAGTAACATATGGGATATTAAGATCATGATGGATGAGTTTGTTTGTGACATAATAAGGAGCATTGAGGATTTTACGAAGGATTTTGGATTGTAAGGATTGAAAACGAGATGAATTGGATGGTTTAGTAGAGCCCCAAAGCTCAACTCCGTATGTCCAAATAGGTCTGATAACTGCCATGTAAATGAGTCTTTCGTAATTAATTGGGAGCTTAGAGCGTTTGCCCAGTAAATGTTAAAGTAGGCGAAAATGTCGAGCAGTTTCTTGTCTTTTCAGTCTTCAAGTGAGTGTGTTTTTCAGGATTCCAAGTGAAACGTTTATCCAGATGGAATCCTAGGTAACGTATCTGTTCGACAGGGTTCAGTGGGATATTATTGAATGCAGGAATTCGTAGGTTTACGACGAAGGGTGAAGGTAATTTGATGGGATTTATTTTAATCCTCCAATTTTAACATCATTCTTGAAGGTTTGAGATATGGGATTGAAGAGATTGGGATGCAACAAATGGATTCTTATTTACTGATAACACACATGTGTCATCAGCGTACGTAGTGAGGACAGTGGTAGGATGGGTTGGGATGTCAGCTGTATATATCGTGTATAGGATGTATCCTTGAGGAACACCGGCAGACTGGGTGAAGAGGGAAGAGTAGGAAAAATTATGGTTTACTTTAAAGGTTCTATTACTGAGGTAGGAACTGACAATAAGGAAGTAAGTAGAAGGTAAGAATTTACGGAGTTTGTACAGCAGTCCTGGATGCAAGACTCGATCAAAAGCAAAACAAAATTAAAGTTAATATCTTAACTTCATTTAAAAAACAAAAATTTCCACACGAACTTTATCAACAATCTTCCCCGGATATGTAAATCAAAAATAAATAAAATTTCTATTTTAATCTACTAGTACTGATGTACACATTTTAATGTCTGTACCTCAAACAAAAAACAAAAACAAAACAAAGATAAGGTGCCCCCTATGAATGTAAACACCGGACATTAGGTGTCCCTATAAAATAATAATTAAGGAATGTAACTACAACCGGATAAGTACCAATGTAACCCAGGTGAGGTGATAGGGCGAATCACGCAAAGTTGCCAGGTTTAAGAAATATGAATTTTATATGGACATATATTTGTACGAATGTGTTTAAGAGTCTGCATATACGAGGAATTTATCAATCAATTAGAAGTAGGGCCTGGGTTCACTACATGGTACACAGTATATACTGTTACCAAGCCAACGGTTATACAGGTAGGTGATTTGTGTAAGACCTAAGAATGATTTGTGATTCTAGATGATTTGTGTGATAGGTTATTTGTGAATGATTTCTATCAATTAAGATCAGCTACTTTGTAAAGGCTAGTTGAGCCCCAAGATGATTTCCTGAACCCACAGAGTCGAACTATGGCTTTTAACAGATTGCAAATTCACCTGCCATAGCCGGGTCCGTTATAAGCCATTGCATTATAAATTTCCGAAGTTTTTTTACTTTCACTTTAATTGACGTTCGCAATAAATATTATAAATCATTGTGACAATTTTACTTTCCAAACAAGAAAAATTAAATGAATGAAGAAATCAAAAAGAAAAAACTGATAGATGTTAAACTGAAGCAGAATATGTGATGAGGCGCGGGAGGAAGATCAATACGCGGTGACACTTCCTCTGTCTTGGATTTTCGCCCTTGCTTGGGAATCTCGCGCTTCCATTCACAGTTTACTCTTGTTATATTATACGTATATAGTAATGTATACAAATCAGAGAACAGTTTACAGTAATTGAACACAAAAGAAGGTATCTGTTCCGCAGGTTGTCGCTTTGAGTTGAGTCACAAGTTTTAATTTAATTTCACAAGTTATTATGAGCTTTAGTAGATGTGGAAAAGAGAATGTAATTATGGGAAATGTGTAATCATTTCGTCAGGAAATATGAGCTTCAACTAACATTTCGAAGTATGATGATATATATTTGTTGAAACGTTCATTTCTAGATTATATGATTCCCGAACAACACACGTTTCTCATAATTACATTCTCTTCTCCATACTTAATCTCGTGATAACATGTATTCTTGGCGGATATTAAAAGAGAAAGGAATGAAAAGTTAAAACTTGTAGTGACTCAACTCGAAGCGACAACCTGCGGAATAATAACCGTAACACTTAATACTTACTTGTCAGAAAAACAAAATCCTGAAATAATGGACAAATATTGCAATGAGGGAGCTTTTCTTTCTTGACGAAATATATGAAAACCTTTAAGCATTTAATTTTTTTTTTAATATTCAGTCCTCAAGGTAGTAGTCCTTGGCCCAATCCTTTATACAGTTTATACAGCTGACATCCCGACTCATCCTAATAATATCCTTACCACGTATGCTGATGATAAATGTGTATTATCAGTCAACACCAATACAGTCATTGCATCCCATAGCCTCCAATCCCATATCACTGATCTCGAAGAATTGTGTCAAAACTGGAGAATTAAAATAAATTCTCAAAAATCAAATCAAATCACCTTTACCTTACGTCGTAAACCAATGACTTCCTGCCCTTCAGTATCCTTTAATAATATCCCACTTGTGCCTATAGAACAGATCCGATACTTAGGGTTGTATCTCGACAAACGGTTAACCTGGACATGAATACAAGACTGAAAAGACATGAAACAGCTCGGCGTTTCAGGCTACTTCAACACTTACTAGACAAACGCTCTAAGCTCCCAATTAATTACTAAAGACTCATATACATGACCATCATACGACCTATTTGGACTTACGGAGTAGAGCTTTGGGGCTCCTCTAAGCCATCGAATTCCTCTCGTATCCAATCCCTACAATTCAAAATCCTTCGTAAAATCCTCAACACTCCTTATTTTGTTAAGAATAAAGTCATCCGTAATGACCTTAAGGTCCCATTTGTTGCTGATTTGGCCCGAACCCGCTATCTATCCTTTCATAACAAATTTCATTCCCACTCAAACCCTCTAGTTTCAAACCTAGCTTCCTCTTCGATTCCCGATAATCCTCCGAGGCGTCTGAAAAGAAGATGGCCACGTGACCTTCTTAGTTGAACTTGCGATTTGAGTACTACCAGTGGGTAGTTTCTCCACTTGTCATTATATCACGTCATTATGTATCACTTAGCCCATTTACTTGCTATATTATTGTAATATAGTTGTAAATATCAATAAATAAATTAATAAAAAAATTCGGAATTTGTAAAAATAATTACAAATAATAAAAAAAATGAGGTAAAATACGAATTAAACTGTAAAAACTTGTGACTCAACCCCAAGCGTCAACCTGCGGAATAACTACCCAAAACAATTTAATGGGGAATAGGAGGTGTGGTGTCTCCATTCCGATCCGTAGCGCTATACAAAAGCAAAATAAAATATTGCATCACTTAAATCCCCGAATACTCGGAACAACTAGTGAGCCCCATAACTAGATCCAGATGTCTGTACACCAAATGAAACCGTATTTATCTCAGCCCTCTATTGAAAAAGTACACATTTGTACATTTGTAAATAATAATTTTTAAGTACGTTTCAGGAAATATGAGTAACCTAAAGGCCTGGGGAAAAAAGATCATAAAAACATTTTTATATAATAAAGAGATGATTTCAGAATCGCTAATCCATAATTCACCTATACATCTTCCTGTGATAAATGCCTTTATGAATATGATTTAAAAGCGTGGCCCACAAGTGATGGATCCTGATATAATGTAGTGCGAAAACCGTTGGACAAACGATTGTTCCGATGATCGATCCGCAAGCGCGACTCCCAGAAGCTATTCTGTCGAGAAAATAAAAATATTTTGACTCATTTTGACGGATCGCAGACCCTGGAGGATAACTCCAGTGTGCCGGATTCAGAGGATCTGCGGTCGATTGTGAAATGACAGCCCCGACCTCTACTGAAAGGAACAGGTCCTGAAGTTGGCATGTTAGAAGGATGCAAGGATAGAATAGATATGCTGAGTAATACAATATTATACTCCTGTATATAGGGATACGGATATCCCCTTCTTTCTTCTTTTTTATTTTTTTTATTTTAGGGTCTCGATAGACACTATACACTTTCTAAGAAAATGGTTGTGCAGGGAGATGATTTGTCCAATATTAAGTCAAGGTGCCAGGTTTTCTCCAATTAAGGGTATCCACCTTATAGATGCTGAAGCTCCAAGAGGGTCTACAGAACTCGAAGTTACCATTCCAGGAAGAGAAATGTTAATAATCTAATAAGGAGGAACCAGGAACCTCCAGAATTGGCAAGGGCTGGGAATAATTAAACATCAACAATATTTTTTAATGTTAAGTTTTAAAAGGTACGGAAATTTCGCAAACTATAAAAGAACTGTAAACAAACTATTTCGATAATAGATAATGGATGGAACAAACCATAATGGATAATTTATATTGGATAAATTGTTCAAATATTTTAATCACTCAATTTGAACATCTAAAGTTAGTGTTTATCCACTATCCACTATTTCCCACTGTACGACATTTCAACAAGTCCCATTCGTGTTTTAGGAAACATGTCAGTCAGTACATATTAATTTATTCTAAATTTGATTAAGCACAGTTTCCAGCTATTCTGGTAAATTAAAATATCAACCCATGTGAAAGTCTGTTGATAATGAATTTAGCAAATCTATCACTGAAACTTATCTATTTTTATCAACACCCAGGATTGAATATCGGATGCACAACCAATATACCAAATTTCTACATTGAACAGACCTATATTAAATTGAATCTGTTCAATCAAACAACAACAAAAAACTGGTAGTTACTGATAGTATTCTCACATATACAGCAGAAAAGTGGGGAAAATCTGCGAAACTATTTCTCCAAAGTTAGAAATAGATTATTGGAGAAGATATTTTAAAAAGAATAGTATGGAAGATTGAATCAGGGAATAAAATAATAGAAAAAGAAATGGAACTGGGAGAAACCGTCGGTGAAATAATGATGATAAAGAAACTGAGATTGAACGACGGGAAAGTACAGCCTATGGATCCTGTTCGAAAAAGTAAGGGATTAGTCTCCAGAAAAAAAAAAGAAAAATAGGCGATCCAACGAGGACATGGTATAAGTAATTGGAGGAAGAAATCTCAGCGAGGGGTCTCCGAAGTGAAGACTGGAAGGATAGGGAACTATGGAAGGACAACCCTACGCTGGGAAAAATAAGATAAATATTGCTATAAAATTAATAAAACACGTGAGATGTTTTATTAATTGGGACCGGAAAATTTTCCTCGGATTCCCTCAATCTCGATAAAATTATTACCTTTAATTGGTGGAAAAATCTAGCTGTTGATGTTTCGGCCAAATCACCTACGTGCAAAACAGTTGGCTTAAAAACTCTATAGAACTGAAACCAATCCTCTGCATTGGTCGAAGTGATACTAGTAAATTAAATAGCCATAGGAAAGTATATCAGAGTTGCCTAGAGCAATATTTCCCTGTCGTGTAGCCCAGAGATAAACAACCCTCGAATGAGAATAGCCTAATCGATGTCCAAACAGACAGTTTGATGCATCGAGAGCCGAGGTGTGAGGTACGGAGCGGCATTTGATTGGCCGAACGTAATGACCAATGAAAGGGCCCGACGCAGAGCCTGAATAGTGAACAAATTACGCTGTCACACCGGCGCTGATTGGCCGGAGCCCGCTTCGTGGGAGAGCTCCTTCTCTTTCACACGCCTACGTCTCCTCTCTAATCTATCATACATTTATCATATAACCATCTCTGCATGGAGTGGTCGGATCAGTCTTGCCAAATCTCACAGTGCTATGTATTTATACATAGACATACATACATAGAGCAGGACAGATTATCGGAACTTATGCGGATGTGTTTGTAAGTTCTCACTGCCGAAAGAAGGAAAATGCCTAACAGTCACCACGTCTGTATAAAAAATTCTTTATTCTATTGTTTAATACACAAGTTAAACGATAGAACAAAAAGTTAAACAAATAAAAGCTTTATCAAGCTTGTGACACAAAAAAAGTTTTAATATTAGTTCGCTTCAATCTCAACTTCTTCACGGCAGCTAAGTCTCCAAATAAGTATTAATTTTTGTAAGTAAAAAGTAAGTAATCCTTGAAAGTAATAGTTTCAGGAAATCAAATTCTAAAAAAAATACTCTTCAAACTTATTTTATAGGTATGGAAATGTCGACAACTCCTATATTATTACAGCAAATCCAGGTGAGATAATAGGCGAATGGATAATGGATAAATATATGAATATTTATTTATTTTTCCTTTTTTACAAGAGGAAATGATAGTTATGGTAAAAAAAATTAAGATTTCTCTAAAAACCTATAGATCCAACTATATACACCTTATCCATGAACTAAAAACTAGGTAGGTGACTATCCATAACTTATAACTACTGAAGTCGAAACTTTTAAAGTTCAAATGTTTTTGTTTATTTATATACGTCACTGTTATGGCTAACCTGACGATGCTACAGTGGGAGTCCGAAATTTGGCCTATGCAGATATAATTAAGATAGGGATCTTTAACGAGTACCTGACATCGTACAGGCTCGGAACCGCCATTT
The DNA here is from genome assembly GCA_964056705.1 of Troilus luridus. NCBI lineage: Eukaryota > Metazoa > Arthropoda > Insecta > Hemiptera > Pentatomidae > Troilus > Troilus luridus. The sequence continues at coordinate 100,199,940 of OZ057416.1, read as the reverse complement.
TATTTAGATTCTGTAAGTGACAAGCTGAAGACAAACCTGTAATGGGTTGTTTTGAATATTTTTTTTAGACCATCTCACGTTTAGATAATTTAAGTTGTTTTTATTCCTTTTCCAGAATATTTTCATTATTATTCTTTATTGCTCCTATCTTTATCGTGTCGTTTTCAACCCTGACCCAATTTTTTTCTTTTTCAGGAGACCTTTCACAGTCCTTTATTACAAATTTTTCAATTCCTAAACTGCCAAGATTATTATACATTTATATGAACCATTTAGATTTGGTTTTTCGTTTATCAACACAGACGAATATTTTTTTAGACAGTCTATTACCATATGATTAAAAAATCTTAGCTTTCTCTCCTTTTAAGCATTTTGTAATTAATCTCATCATGAAGGGTAACATGATAAAATTCATTAAAAATAATAATTATTAATTTATACACTATATTAAAAAAAATGAATAAACTACATGGAGTGGACATGTTTTTTGCCTATTTAGGTAGATGTTATCTGCAGGTAACCTTTTGTTTTTATACTAGTGAGCGTGTGTGACAGGTGCCCTTATCAGTGGGAGAGTCATTATCAATAACCAGTGCCATCTCCCGCGAGGAACCATCAAGCGAGAGATAGATTGGCCATCTGCATACAATGGGACTCTCTCTATTAGCATAAGAGTCTCTCATCCTTCCTATCTCATCCTAATAGCCTGTTTATTTGATGGCTTACATGGCTACCGGCTGTCATCCTTCAACCCTGGCCATAGCTTAGAGTCATTTGTACCGCTGTGTCTCATCGAAGCTAGTCGCTTGCTGGGTTGGTAAATACATCGCATAAATAATAGATAACTTATATATATCCAGGATGCAGTTTTCGATCAGTCAGATAAATCCTCGATCAATAGTCACCACAAGAAGCATGGCTAAGTGAATAGAAGATATAAAGAAATGATACGATAATTATCCCATAATCGTTTAATAACAAGCAAATGGATCTCATCAGCGATATTTGTATATTAAACATAGTTTAATATTACAAAACATTTTTATAAAACTGTACCACCACAACTCATAAACTGTGTTGAATACAGGATACGATAGGGTATACTGTTTCCGGGACAACGGTTAAGCAGGGAGGTGATGCGCTCTACCACCATGTTTTCCCCCAATTAACAGTACCCAATTAAATCAAGGTCAAATACACGACAGCAATATCACATCAAGACTTTTAAACGATTAATTGTTTGGCAAAAGTTTTCAATCAAATGAGTATTTGATTTGATTGGATGTAGCTGCCTCTGCTATATGCGATTGTTTGGAGTTTTGATGTGAGACGATGATATCTGAACAGGCAAAACAGTTACGGTTTACTAATTTTCCGGTATTTAAGAGACTGAAGGCTTTGTAGTTTATATTTTTTCCAATTGCATTCTAGTGATTATTTCATGCACCTTGTTGAGTTTTATCTCATTTTTCCCGATAGATTCACTTTACATGGTTATTTTTTATATATACTCAATACATCTTCACTCATTATTTAAAAAAAAACTTATAAAAAGATACTTTCCAGCACTTATCTGCATGGTTTTATCTATAAAGATGTGAGGTAAGTCATGTTATAATCATTATAGAGAATATTATTACATAAGTATTGTAATATTGAACATAAAAACTTAAAATAAGTACAGTTACTTAAAAGTACAGTTTTTGTAGAGCAAGGCAGAAAACCGACAAACGTACAAATTTCTTTGCCCAGAACCGGCAGTGGTTTTTCGAACACCCTTTTCCTGGAGAAGGAAAGAAAAGACAGCGGTGAGAGAGAAAAGCATTTATCATATATAACAGGAGAGAGAGAGAGAGAGAGAGAAAGAGTGAGGGGGGGGGGGGAGAGACAGAGAGAGAGAGAAAGAGAGAGAGTGGTCAAGGCTATTCAATAGCCGATAATAGTGGAGTCATTAGTCAGGCCACACTTGGCCGCTCCTGGTAATAAATGAACTGTCCTCTGTCCGGGAAAAGCTTTTGTTGGAACGCTTTTCCATCGGACCTGTTGGGAAAAAGGTTGTAAATTTTCCAGCCAAAACTGGAATAGTCTCTGACCTACTTTCGACTCCATGCATATTTCCTATGCAGAACTTCGGACAATGCGAACGGAGGCGGAAGGATCGAACCTTTGGGTACCAGCTCGGTGGGAGGCTAATGGTCTTCGGTACTCCACATTATATTTTTCAAACCCTTTACATGTCTACAAGGGTATGCTCCAAATTTCAAAAGGTCATGTTAACAATGTACATGGGACATCGCTTTACACAAAAGAATTTCTAATAAAAGAAATACATTCATTAATTATCGAAGTAGAATGAAAGTCAGTCTTAAATAGTACTTTATTAAGCAGAAGTACAAATTACATAGCAAGTCTATGTGACCTACAGGCAACTAACTCTTACAATAGACAAAATCTCTTAATTCTACAGCGAACATATTGATGGATTCCTGGACAAGGAAGTAACCTTGTCTGGAGCTATGAACTCCTTCAAATGCAATGTCATAACTACAATATTTACAAAATATAGTATTTCCTAGGTCAGGAACACTTCATATAACCCTTATCACATAACTATTAACAAAACATAGCATCGTATCTTAATAAATAGTCGATCCAAAGATAACAGAAAAAAAATCTACAGCCCCAGTGAATAAGTGGTCAAGTCGAATTTTCTCCGAAATGAGTTTCTGCTACTTATGGAAGCCGAATCGTATTATTTTAGCAATGAATACGAAATCGTATTTACCGGGGCTACAGATATAATACTTGAATTTTGAAATTAAATTAATTTTTTTAGAAACATTCGTAGAAAATTACTTCGCAGTTTTACAAGCATTTTGCTGTATAAGTGTTGCTTGTTCCATAATAAGGCATGGAATGAATTATTTTTTTCATATATTTTTCATAATACAAAATATATATGTGCTGATAACAATACTATTATGAAACTGTAATATTTAATTGAGATGTAATAAAAATAAGGAAAGATTCAAACACCACTCCAACTTATGAAGAATATATAGTTTAGCATTGGTGTTAAAATATAATCGAGTTGAATAAAATCATTATTCTGGGACCAATAATTAATTGTGTATTGAAAGAATACCAATGGTGTATATATTTATGGTTGGGCCTACTTTAATTTTAATTAGGGTTACTTAATTGCAGCCATAATTATATTATTTAATCATATAACAGCTCCCTCTCGTTATGCTTTGTGACTATATACAAACACTCCTAGATTCCTGTTCTGAGGCCTAATAGTATTTTATTAATGCTTTAGGTACAACTTCCTCTATGCTATAATTATTTCAATTGTTCTGATGAATGGGATTTTAAAATTGAATTCAAAGCAATTAGCAAGAATTTCATTAGATGGCACTAGTGCCGCGCTATGGGTAGACAAAGAGGCAGTGATTTTTATTTTTAAGTTTTAAACAAAATACTTGTTCTGATTTTTTATTTTATTTATAAAAGTTAATTATAGTACAACTTTTCATTAAAAAAGTTTATTGTATTACTGATGGGGTGCGAGTTTAGGGAAGAAATACTGATAAGAGAAGAACTTTGGACTCTTGAGAACTTTTAGCCAGCTGATAAGAAAAGAGCGAAATTTGCTCTGTTGTTGGCCTCATTCTCCTCTCCATACCCAATAAAAAATATCTAACAGGCAAATCATTAAATCAATTACAGATATCGCCGCCACTACGTTTATTCCTCTCAATTATATAAAAACAATTTTAGTAAAAAATAATTTTATCGTCAGTACTACTTTTAGGGTTTAGTACTAAACCCATGAAGGATCTTGGATCTAGTACTTGGTAGAGACTGTACTTGTTCTAGAACAACAGTTGTGCAAATTTGTGATTGCAATTTGTGTATTGTGATTGTGGACAAATTACCTCCATAATTGTCCGAAATCACGCTCAACTGCAAGGTTTTTCTCAGTGAAAACTTATAACTTTGTATAGGAGAGTTTATAGATCCCATATGGTCCATTCGTGGCAGTTAACAAATTAAATAATTTAACTGCAGTTGTGGCATTCTAATCAATGCAATCGAATACAATCAAGAATAGTGATGCTTGTAACTAGGGGGTTTGAGTGGGAATAAAGTTTGTCATGAAAATACTATTATCGGGTTCGGTCTATAACAGAAACAAATGGTACATTGAGGTCAATATGGATGACTTTATTCGCAAAAAAGTAAGGAGCATAGAGGATTTTACGGAGGATTTTGGATTGTGAAGATCGGATACGAGAGAAATTAGATGGCTTAGTGGAGCACCGAAGCTATACTCCGTAAGTCCAAATAGGTCTTATAATAGTCATGGAGATGAGTCTTTTGTAATTAATTGAGAGCTAAGTATCCTGAAACTATGAGCAGTTTCTTGTCGTTTCAATCAAATAAATAATTAATTTAACAGTTTTAAATAATCTGTATACTGTAAATAGACTTGGCCCAACATTCCTAAATAAGGCTATGCAACACATTATTTTCATTTCTCTCTCTGTATTTTATTCATATTCTTTTAGTTTTCATTCGCACCATCAAATCTTGGTTGAGATTTGTTTTTCTCTTTGCTGTGCATGAACATCAAGTTCGACCAACATTTATATGACCAACAGTTCTTAAGCAGGTCTCTAATTACGGTTGTAATTAAGTAACATTAATTAAAATTAAAGTATGCCCAACCATAAATATATACGCCAATGGTATTCTTTCAATACCCAATTAATTATTGGTCCCAGAATAATGATTTTATTCAACTCTATTATATTTTAACACCAATACTAAACTAGATAATCTCCATAAGTTGGAGTGGTGTTTGAATCTTTCCTTTTTTTTATTACATCTCAATTTAATATTACAGGTTCATTATAGTAATAAATACCTAAATAATACCTAAAATAAATGCCTTATAATGGACTAAGCAACGCTTAAATAAGCAAAATGCTTGTAAAACTGCGAAGTAATTTTCTACGAAAGCTTGGAAAAAAATTAATTTAATTTCAAAATTCAAGTATTATATCTGTAGCCCCAGTGAATACGATTTCGTATATATAATACGATTCGGCTTCCATAAGTAGCAGAAACTCATTTCGGAGAAAATTTGACTTGACCACATATTCACTGGGGCTGTAGATTTTTTTTTCTGTTATCTTTGGATCGTCTATTTTCTAAGATACGAAGCGATGTTTTGTTAATAGTTATATGATAAGGGTTATATGAAGTGTCCCTGACCTAGGAAATACTATATTTTGTAAATATTGTAGTTATGACATTCCATATGAAGGAGTTCATAGCCCAAGACAAGGTTACTTCCTTGTCCAGGAATCCATTAATATGTTCGCTGTAGAATTAAGAGATTTTGTCTACTGTAAGAGTTAGTTGCCTGTAGGTCACTTAGACTTGTTATGTAATTTGTATTTCTGCTTAATAAAGTACTATTTAAGACTGACTTTATTCTACTTCGATAATTAATGAATGCATTTCTTTTATTAGAAATCGTTTTGTGTAAAGCGATGTACATTGTTAACATGGCCTTTTGAAATTTGGACCATACCCTTGTAGACAAGTCTCTAGGCCTTTTTAATCTTTTCCTATCATGCCTCGGCTACATGGAGTTAGAAACAAGTGGATTATTTGTTGACTACTGGAATGTTGTGAATATATTTCACAGTGGGAATGTTTATGTCGCTGTATATGGTGTGATTAGAAATAAACCAAAGATCATTAACAATTTTTCTTAGAATTTTGGATGGTGTTGTTTGTATCTTGTGTGTGTGGACTTGTTTTGCCGAACCCCAAAGTTCTGCTCGATATGTATAAATAGGTCTTAGTATACTGTTATAGATTAGTCGCTAGTTTCGTGAGTCAAGTGAAGATCTGTAGTCCAGAAGATGGGATAGTTACTTGTCAGTTCTTATTTCCTACTTCTTTTTTTTTTAATTTTATATGTATATGTTCCATGTAAGTATAGTCCGAGATAACGTACATACCTTTTAGAATGTACTTCGTCGTTGTCAATATCGACTTCTGGGCACGAAGCTTTCCGTAGGGAGAGGCAAACATGGCTCGGTTATGACGCGTTTACTATGATTTTTAGAACCACTTTTGAAGAGCTATAGAGGCTGTGTTTGGATCCTTGTGGGGGGGGGGGGGTAATTGCTGTATCGTCAGCGAAGGCAATAAAAAAAAAAATTGTATGCATGGATATTTAATATAAATACATAAATACAATGACTACAATACAAGGAGATAACCGACGAGACCCAACAGGTTGTATCGAGGAACCGGTCCCTGGAACAGGATGATCCGGGTATCCATCTTCAGTGACCACCCTTCGAGGGCATCCATGACTGTACCAACGGTCGCTAAGCCGTACAGTCCCTCCATAAATAACATACTCCTCCGATATGGCGGCTGTCAGGACGAGGTAACCACTTCCCAGACTTCTGGAGGAGGGTGTTTTATCCCCTGCGATATGGATGTCCATTCAGATTCCGAAGCTATCAAGTGCCTTCCTATTGTAGTGGAATTCTCGATTCATTCTCCCCCGTAGGGTTTCCGTTCTGCTTGACCCTTCAAGTGGTTCTGAAAAGCCTACCTCTATGCTTGATTTTATAGTTTAATTGTAATTCTTTTTTTTAAACCTAAATAATAAGGTTTTAAACATTTTATTTAATTTATTTATATGTTTCCTTTCGTGCAGCTCAATACAAAGAGTGTTTGGTTAATTACCTCTGGTTCCCGCGTTCTAGACACTACGAACAGTATACAGTACTAGCTTTTGTCCGCGATTTCGTCCGCGAGGATTTTGGATAAAAACTTAAGTTGAGTTTAAACGGAGAGTGAATTAACTAACTACCTACTTCAACTTCAATTAAAGTTGTACAGTATATTATAAACAATGACTTAAACCATCTGTGAATTCAGTCAGCCTACCAATTCTTATCCCTTTGTTGATTGATTTTTATAAAATGTCCTATTAAATATTAAATGACATGATTACAGAACTTTCAATGTGTTTTCGTTTGAAATCCACTGTGTAATATCCAATACTGCAATCTCTTGAATTGAAATGTATATACTCGGATGGTATTAGAGGTATCGAATATTCGAATGCCCCTAGGAGCATGTCATTGATTCTAGATGCACTCTTATTTTTGGCGTCAACATAGCTCGCTCACACAATCAATCTACATGTTTTTCCTTAGTATTTATATTATCGGGATATATTAAGTTAGTTAGTTCAGACAAATATTTAAATACTATGGCTAAGGGTGCACCGACATTGGATGCGATCCGATGCTATCCTATTCTATCATATGCAATGCTGTGCTGAAAAAACAAAAGACTGAAATACGTAGGAAGTGCCTACACTGGATCAGATACGAACAGATCAGATTCCAGGAAGAACGACTGCCTCCTTTGGGTTATACTTGAAACCTCCCCATAATATCATACAGCAATAAATTTTTACTTTATATCAACTACTGTATTTTTGTCGGTATTTGCTTGATTATGGATCTTTAATTGATCTCCTACTGCCTGCTAACTTTTTTCAAAGGATTTAATTTGAAAATAAAATACAAAGTAGTATAATTATTTTTATAATATTTACTGTTAGCATTTAAACAAAAGTTTACAGAGGAGATACTGGACAACAATAGGTTGACCTACTTCTGGAACCCTTTTACCATTTCCCCACAAGGAAGCCTTACGTGCCAGCTGATTTATGCTTCAGTCCGACCACAACATTACTACCCTAAGGTTCTTCCTGGTGCACTGAGTGAGTACGTACTGTTAAATATTATCCTAGCTCTATAAATATTATATCTATATGATATATACATATTAGCAGGTTATTTTTTTTTTTTTATCTTCTGAAAGTGATAGCCTCCCGTAAGTAAATCAATCCATTATTAACTTACAGGCTTGAAATTATGGTTGAAATAAGAAATTATACAGCAGCTCTGTAATAAAGACTGAATATGAACATGAGGTATTCAGAATCTAAAGCGGATAATTCCAAATTTTAATAAACTCGGATTTCTTGCTAGTTACGACAAACAATTCGGTCAAGCGCCACAGTTTGCCGCCTTATTTTTGTTCGGTTCTTAACCTATCATTGCTTAACTAAACTAGAAAGTGAAAACGTAAATATTTGAAATTTAGAGTTAATTAGTTATTAGCTAAAGGTAAATAGATTTTGTATTAGTTTGCTGACTGGACTTGAATCAGATAAAATTTATATTTCGTACATAACAAAAGGAATTTTTAAAAATAATTTAATTTGTAATATTCCTTTGACAAAAATAAGATTTAACGTTAGGTTGAAAATGAATTTTATAACCCTATAGTACAATATGACACAAACGTATTAATTACAACAAATTTTAATTTAATTACGAACTATTTTCTTTTAAGTGGTTTTATTTTTTCAAATTATATTTACGCGATGATAGTTAAAATAAGCTTGAATACTATTTTTTTAAACGGTTTGATGATATCACACTAAAAGGTTTATGTTTTGTGTTAAAAAAAGCTATTACAAAAATCATTTACAACATTACAACAAAAAAAAAGAAATAACAATACGAAAAAATGAATTTTATAAACCTAAAATAAAATATGAGGCAAAAGTGTTTATACAACAAATAAATAAAATCATTTAAAAAAATTAAACATTTTCTTTGATTGGCTTTATGTTTTAAAATTTATATTCACACAATGATAGTTAAAATAAGCTTGAATAATTTTCCGAATTTATGAAAACGATTAATTTTATGTTAGATTGCTGAACTTATATGCTTTAAGTTAAAAGAAAACAAATTTTTTAAACAATTTAATTAAGAAAATTAGTATCGTAAAGAGAAAAATGTTTTATATGAACCTATAATAAAAGATGAGACAAGACTTTTTGTACAAAAAATAAATAACAACACTCTTAAAAACTAAACTTTTTTATTTTAAAGTCATTTAATTTTTTAGAGCTCCATTAAAGTCATGATAATCAAAATAAGTTTATAATATGCTATAATCTTCAACAGTTAATTATTTTATTTTAGTTTCCTAAATATATTTTGAAAACTAAAATTTAAGTTTTTTTTAACAAAAAATATTTGTATAACAATTTAATTTGCAAAACTAGGAATAGAGAAAGAAGAATAAAAGTATTATTATTTATTTTATTAAAAACAATTAAAAGATATTTCAAAATATAATTTGCTAGGCTCCTTACAAATAAATAGTGCAATGTAAATTTTTTCTTCTATATTTACAAAAAAAACAGTATGTTTTAAAACATTAATTTTATTACACAGGTGGCTTTTTTCATTTATATTGATGTAGTTTTCAAAACATTATGTACTTGAGATATTATTTTAACATGGAAAAGAATTTTAAATAAGATTAATTAATATTATTTATTCTGTATTTTTGATGTTTTAATAAACATGGTTGTACGAAAAAATGAGAATAAAAAAGGCCGAGTTAAGAGGACACGAGTGGTACACTAGACTTAACGACCTAGCGGTAATCAATTACCCTCCATAAGAGTTTATCCGCGGTATAAGATTCCCGCCAAAAAGGTTTTTCCCGGCTAAAAACCGGCGGGAAAACCATTAATCAGGGTTCCTATTATGAGGTCACACATTAACCTCTAATCGCTGCTTCACTATCTTTCTTTTTTTATCCCCGACTTCTTCAGAGCCGAGCGATAAGGTCCTTTCAACTCCTCTAAATATAGTCTACAGGACCAACTATACGATTACTGATTACAATATTTGTAAAATTTAAATTTAGTCTTAAATATATATAGTTTTTTTTCTTCTTCAGTACTCTAGATTCAGTCAGTACTTGTTAAACAATCTCGACGTTATGAGATCATAATGTGCTCATAATCATGTCCTAACAGTAAAAACCAGGCTTATAGTGAATTATATTACATCACATAATAACCAAAATATAAAACTGACAATTTTACGACTAGAAGACAATGTTAGAGTGAATATGAGGACAATAAAGTAAGGAAACGTCACGAAAAGATAGTAGAACAAGTACTGGATAAATCTCAAGAACCTAAGGGAAAAAAATGTTTTATTGTCAGTTAAGAAACGTAGAACAATATATGTACATATACATATACACACTAGTCCGGGACACTAAAAAATTGTCAATTTTCCAATTTTTGTTTGATCATAACAACACTATTTTTATCATCAATTAATCGTAACAAGATGATTATTTTTTTCTGTTTACCTCATTACCGGAGGTCTTTCTGGGTTGTTTTTTTTTTGTATTTTATTAGTAAACGCAACTAAAAATTTATAGTAATGAAAATTGATAGTAATACCCTAATATTGTTACTTCCAAGCATTTACTGACAAAAGGGTTCAAGAAATGGATAAAATTATCCTGGTGATAAGCTTTAATGCGCAAATTTAATAAAAAATTCAATGATAATTCTTTCGAAGGTGTAGCTTTCGGTTATACCGGTTTCCGACTAAGCTATACAAAGAATTACAAAAAAATAAGGAGATATTTTTGTTATCGCTTATAATATCAATAAATAATAAATAAATAAATACTATCAAGTTATCTAATATATACTAATAAATACTAATACTAATAATATAAATTCTCTATATTATATAAAAAATATTACGAAATGAAAAATTTGTGATTTAACTGCAAATAATATAAAGATGTTTTATTATTTCTTAATAATACAGTTTTATGTGGAATAAAATGGTCCAGGTCAACAAATGTTCTCTTAAGTAGAGTTCTCCCTACTTATTTATTATAGAGCCAACCCACAACTGTTTCGACCCACATTTCAGGTCTTCTTCAAGGCTAATTTTCTGTATTTTGCACATTTAGCCATGAAGAAGACCTGCATTGTGGGTCAAAACTTTTAAATAAACAGTTTTCCCTACTTAGGAGAAAATTTTTTGACCTCCACCCGGACCATTTTTCTCCACCCATATATATATATATATACATATAAAAGGTGAACTACGATTGTACGGTATTAAATTACAAACATTCAGTTCTATGACGAACTAGTTTGCTCTGTTATTTTTAATTGTTTGGAGATATTGAGTATTTTGCATTAAATAAAGTAATAATGTCTTAAGGTATTTGAAAAAAAGGACCGCGTGGAATATTCGGGTCAAAAGGGATGAGACCACTGGAGAATTCAGGAGATTGTACAACGCGGAATTGCAGAACATTCACCCGGTTGAAGTGATAGCGCCAGGAAGGTTGATAATAGTACAATAAAGAAACTATTTCCATTAAGACTTTGCTGCAAAATATTTACTTAATTACATTCTTATAGCTTCTTAATTCTTATATTCTTATTGATTGAAACGAAGCCGTTTCAATCAAGCATATCGATATATGTTTTCTCTTAAGAATGCTGTATTACGAATTTATTCATATGAAATTAACATTTATGGACATATATACTCATGTTTAGAGGGCGGTAGCTTGCTGATATTGGCGAAGGAGATACCTGCGGTAATGAACCTGGAAATGGAAGGCGCTACCTGGAGGATCGGGTTTCCACCATCAGCGGCTGCTCTCCAACATCATTTTTCACTTCCACGTCTCCTTTGTCTATTCGCCGGTACCGAGTAGTCTTTGCCGTCCTCCGCCATTCGATGGAGAAATGGATATAGTGATTTGTTTTAGAGTGGGTAAATAGGGCTAACGACTGCACCAATACAACTCATAAAAGGTATTGGTTTCAGTACACTGTATGAACTGTATTGTTTCCGAGCCAATTGTTGTGCAATGAAGTGATTTTATCAAAATTAAGCTCAACCGCTAATTTATTCCATGATTAAGAACGCCCAATTTATAGACGATAGGCGAGTCTCAGCAGGTAAAACAGATCTCAAGGGAACGATTTATGGCTATTAAAACAATAAATAATTTACATACCGCAGACGAAAGAATCACATTCTAACATAATATTACACATAATGTTTATTAAACACAATCTACATCATATTATTAAGAGTACTAAGTCTAAATCTGCATATTCAATTACAGACTTTAGCCAAAGAATTTTAAATAGAGGGTTAAGCCATTGGAAAGCCCCTTGTGACATTAATGTAAAACTTGTACTAATTTATTTGGCTTTTTTATTATCTAATTGATAACCAAATATGATTATGATAAACGCTATTTGCAATTTATAAGGGAGTGGAGCGGATCAGAGGTAGAGCACTGAGTTCCCATGCCGGAAATCCTGGTTCAAATCCCGCTGCAGGCAGTTACTTTTATTTAGTCTGTTTACAGCGGAGAATGGATCCTATGGGATCTAGGACCCTCCTGGGGCTCACCCAGCCTCTATAAAATATTATAAAAATGGGGAATCCCAAATAAGGGGGGAAAGGGGGAAGCCCAGTTGTGCTAATTCGCAATGAATAAGAATGTTTGTTCATATTTTTTTCTAAACTACGGAAACGAAGAATGTTGCGGCAAATTTTACTTCATTCACCCTCGAAGAGTGTAGAATATGTCAACGTGAAGCATGGAATATCCTATTTCGGAAAAGGTTACCTGTAGCAATGCCACGTCATGACAGCTTGAAATTCTTCAAGCGTCGACCTGAACCTAGCCGACAAACAATTTCCTGAGGAGATCTCTGTGAGAGAGGAGCGACGACATACAGCCCCAGGCCCCACGGGACATCGGCCCCATCCACTGTCCCTTGGGACTTACTCTTTCTTCTTCTCTTTACCTCATCGAATAAATCTTCCTTTAGTTCTTTCTCGGACTTCATCGCTTCCTTTTCAGCTAAATTGTATAAAGCTTGCTTCAACTGTGTGCTATGGTTGTGAAATTTTAATAAAAACAGAATCTGATTACGGAAATATGTATGAGGAACACATTGAAGTAATGATTCTTTTGACGATTATAATGTAATGGTATTGTACGGGCGTGATTAGACTGAATAGCAAAAAAAAGGATAAATAAAGATAAACAATTATGATATATTAGTTGAATAGAGTCGGGGTTTTAAATAAATTGGCCAGATACTGAAACATGTGGTTTATTAATTTTAAATATAATTACAAGGTTAAACATTGATTACAATTAAAGAAAAATAAAGAAATTATCACTTATAATGTTAAAGAGAAAAAAAGGAAACATGAACAAACTAGAATAATATAACTTAGAACAAATTAACAAGAAAGAGACAAACAAACAAAAGATCACTTATATCTATACAAAAGGAATGGTTAATATTTACAGAAGAGGCTGAGAAACTATTAATTATGAATTTTCTACTCGGAATGATTTTTCTTATAAACAAACACCTTCACTGGGGAACAGGGCCACATGGCGATAGAATGTTGACTCTTTATCTCGAACGGTGATGTTATATTGTATTGTCTTTTGATGAGTTAATGAAAGAGAACTTACAGTTGGAGATGGAGACTTACTACCCTTGTTCTGGCAATATCTGGTTTCTCGGCGATCTGTGGTATTATAAGGGGCATGGATCTCGTGTCTGCTGATAGGCATCTCTTGGTCAAGCTTGCAGTCTGGATGCGAAGAGTCAAGAGCCCAAGTCGGCCAACAGATGGTGTTTCAACCTTCTTTCCTAATCTAGATGGCTATGGCCGATCATGGCAGCGGTGACTAGGTGATAAAATTTGAATATACAAAATTTTAAATGTTACGCTACTGAACAGGTATGACGTGGATTGTATGCAATATTTATTATAAGCAATATAATATAATAATGTATTGTATTTTTCGACTGCGGCAGATAAATTTGTTATTCTTTAGCCAATGAATATATTTTTTACATTAATTTTTTAATCTTTTATTAGGGTACGTTTGATGTTATTGACTTATAGTTTAAAAAAGGTGAAACAACTTTCCAAGTGGAGAGTGATTACCCCATTAAAATAAAAAACACAGAAAAAAAACCTTGGTTATTGGGCGTGGTATACGTTAGAGACAGCAATGATTCTAAAACCAACGGTTATGCAGAGAGGTGATCACAGTCAAGTTGTTGTATCATGTTTGAGCTTGAAGTTTTATACCGTATATATACCAAAAATTTTTCAAGCTTTTGAAAATTGTCTAATGGTAAAAAAAAAATTTCAATACCATCATTACAACAGAAATGCTTTGCTATACCAATACCCAAATTATTATTTTTTTTTATCACATGGAATTTTCAAGTACCTATATTGAAACCTTAGGTGCTTTGAGTAATGAAATTGTTCTTTTGAAGAGGAGAAATGCATAAAAATGAAACTATAAATATTATTATTGACATTTTTTTTTTTATAGTTACCTTTGAAAAAAATAAAAAAAATTAAAACAAACAAATCTTTCTTATAACAGACAGACAGAATAACACTCACTCATTCTAATCGCATTACTTTAAAAAAGTATTTTAGAAAACTTGTTTGATTAAAAATTGTCAAATTGCCTTCGCAATTCCTCTGCTTAAAAATCAAAAATCTAAACAGATACATTAATAGGATAGGATTTTTCTGACATACAAGATAGTAGGTTAAAATTTATATATAATATTATTTAAGTATATATATTTCTTGTTTGTTTAAACAATATCATTCCTTTGGCATGTTTTTGCCTTGATGCTCCAAAATTTGGGTATTTTTACTGATTGACTAATAAATTGCATACATTTATTGATTAATTTTAATTCTTGTTTTAATTTAATTAAGGCGATTCTTTTTTAATAATTAGAAATATTGGTAAACACACAATCAGTTTGAAAAGGTATCCAACTTTTCGTTAAAAATGTTTCAAGCTTTTGAAAATTGTTTAATGGTAAATAAAAGAATTTCAATACCATCATTTCAACGGAAATGCTTTGGTTTACCAATGCCCAAATTATTATATTTTTTTTATCTCACGTGCTTTGAGTAATGAAATTGTTCTTTTGAAGAGGAGAAATGCATAATAATTTGAACTATAAATATTATTGCTGACAATTTTTTTTTTTTTTTTTTTTTATAGTTACCTTTGAAAAAAAGAAAGAAAACTTTAAACAGACAAATCTTTCTTCTAACAGACAGACAGAATAACACTCACTCATTCTAATCGCATTACAGAATGGCCGTTGAAAAGATATGATGGATGAGTGGCTAAAGAGGAGCAGATGAGGTTATTATCACTCCTCGAGACCTCACGCAGACCTCGAGAAACAGGCGATTGGAGGCTATAGAGGATACTGCGACCTCTTCATGTACCAGTACAGCAGAGTACAGAGAGGTATCGGTTATAAAACAAAACTGGGAAGGGAAGGCCAGATGGAACTGAAAGGTGAAGAAGATTAATGACAAGTTCATTCCCCATCCATGACCTTTATTTTTTTCCTGCTACGCCCCAGCTGCACCGACGCCAAACTAATTTCGTCCCGGCACTGTTGGAAAGGGACCAAGGGAGGATATGGGAGTTATCAGCGTGGCTTTTCACTTCATTCAACTGTTCGTCAGTTCAGCTATTGCATAAATTTATAGCATAAATATATTATTGTCCCTCGAACGGACAACTGATTAAAACAGACAAATCTATAGATAATTTGGTTGCTTCAAAATCGCCATTATCATCCTTAAATAAAAATAATATTGCAACGGAAACTTTAATGAGATTATTTAATACGGATCAGATAATAAATAAAAAATATTAGTTAATTCCTTCACTGAATGAAAACCTATTTCCAGTTATTTGTGCAATACAACTTTATTATATGGAAACGTTTCGACTATATGTCATTTTCCATCCATTTAAGAACTTAATCTTTATCATCTTAAAGAGTTACAAGTCAACATTTATCTTTTTATTAATAATTGTCCTTTACTAAAGTTGTATTGCACAAATGACTGGAAATAGGTTTTCATTCAGTGAAGAGATCATTAGATAAATTCAATCCAGTTTACATCTTTTCAAAAAAAATATTAGTTAAAAAAAGTATTTTAGAATAAATTAAAAATTGTCAAATTGCCTTCGCAATTCCTCTGCCTTAACATAAATTTATACAGATGCACTAATCGGATTATTTCTGACATACAAGATAATAAGTTAAAAATATATATGATATTATTTAAGTATATATATTTCTTGTTTGTTTCTTTGGCATGTTTTTGCCTTGATGCTCCAAAATTTGGGCATTTTTATTGATTGACTAATAAATTGCATTCGTGTTAATGATTATTTTTAATTTTAATTTAATTATGGTGATGCTTTTTTAATAATCAGAAAAATTGGTAAACACCCGATCAGTTTGAAAAGAAATCCAATTAAGGCAACTACAGTGTGGTGCGGCTTGAAGCCAGGTTGCTGTCTCGATTTGATAATTCTGTAGTATATGTATACGAATCTTCTTAATGCACGTTGTCTTGTTTAATTTGGTTGTGTTGGTATATGTATATATATATATATATACATATATATATATTAGCTTAATATTACTCGGGTAAGAAAAGAAATACCTTTGTGAGCTTTACCACAATCATCTATAGAGATGATCTTGCTTAGTTAAAGAAATAAATAAATCGAAAGCTCTTACTCTATCAAAACCTTGGAGGGATTGAGATGTCGAATAAAGAAACTTGCAATCTGATCGGTTGGTTGCATTTTTTGGTTGAGGGAGGCCGCATCGATCGCTTCGCCCTCCCTTCTACTCCTCATCTGGGCCCTGAATTTAAATCAAGCTAGACTCCTATCTCTTCCCTCCGAGCTCATTTATAATGTCAAAAAGTTGGCGGGGAGAATAAACTCCATTTCTGTTATCAGCTGGGCCAGTTCTTTAAACACTGGCTCTTCCAGCCTTTCATGAATATTTTTCAGAACGAAATTACCTAACGTCAACATCCGTTGTTAATTTACACTTTTCTTATGGGCTCTCTCCTTTCTTTTTTTTTCTTAAGCCTTTGTCTTGCAAGAAATTTTCGAAATATTATACCTTATAAGCGGACAACGTAAAAGTGATATGGTGTTATTAAAAAACAGCTACCAGTTCCGCAGATTGTCGCTTCGAGGTAATTAACACGTTTTTAGTTTTTCATTCGTTTTATTTTTTTTAAATAAAAATAATCGTGAGATTTAGTACAAAAAAAAAGAATGTAATAATGGGAAATGTGTCTATTTCGGTAATCATTTAAGATGATAATGATGATACTGAAATTCACACTATCTTTCTATATGGTGCTACAAACCGGGGGATGGTCTTAGCCTTTCTAGGAGCTTCCGCCATCCATTGCTGCTGCTCTCCAGTTCGGTGTGCCTAGCAGTAGCCTGGAGTCAGTCGCCACACTATCCATCCACCTCAGCCTGGGTCTGCCTCTCCTTCTGGTACGGTCAATCCTATCCTCAAAGCTTCCCGTCGAGTCACGAGGTGGAAGGAATTTCTCAGTCAATATAACTTTGAAATTAAATATAAACCCGGCAAAGAGAATGTTGTGGCAGACTGGTTGTGGATGTGCTATAATGATCAATGCGGTAGAGGAACAGGGGGAAGGCTCGTCCAAGGATATCCGCCAGTTCGTGCAAGAGTGGACGCCGGTGGAAGGTGTAGCCCGAAGTGCAGGATCCGATGAACAAAGTGACGAACCGCAAGAAGAAGAGAGCTCTGAGGAAGACAGGTCGGTGGAGATGGGGCAGCAAGAGGAAGTTATAAATAACAAAAAACATCAGATAATTTGGAAAACCAGGACCTCGGGCTCGCTGAAAATGGACTTTTCCAAGTACGGTAAGAGTGACATTATCACCATCTGGTCGCAACCCGGGGTTAGTGAAGAATACATTTGCCGGGCTCTGAAAGATGCATCCAGGCCAGGGAAGACATTCCATTTGTACGCCGGGAATGCTACAAGTATGGGACAAGATACAGCGGCTATGGCGGGCAGAGAAGTTGGGGATGGACCGAACTTTTGTTCGATGCACTTTCATGGTGGAAACGATCCAGGATATTGACAAGCAAAAAGAGATCACTCAAGCATATCACCAAGGCAAGTCAAATCATAGGGGTATCGCGGAAACGACGCAGGCGTTACAACGTCGATACTTTTGGTGGAACATGAAGAAGACCGTTCAAGAGGTCGTTAGAGCGTGTGACGTCTGTTTGACCACCAAGTATGATAGGCATCCCCCTAAAGGTATGCAAGAGGAGACGCCCACAGCCGAAGCACCTTTGATCTGATCTACAAGTCGACACATTCTCATGGCGAGGTTATAAATAGATAACCATAAGGGATCTCTTCAGTAAGATTGCTGCGGCTCATTGGCTCCCCGACCGAATTGCCTATGACGGTGGCAGGGAGTTTGATAACGCGCATGTAAGGGCGGAAACTAAAGAGTTGGACATAGAATGGCGAATTAAAACCCCAGGACATCCAAAGAGCAGAGGCGCCATAGAGCGTCTTCATAGTACACTCAGTGACCACCTGCGCTTTTATCAGGTGTCGAAAGGTTTAAAGCCGGATACGGCCATGGATAAAGCGATCGCCGCATATAAAGGGTCCATTCACTCGGTTACCGGATTCTCCCCCTTTGAAATCCTATTCGGGATGTAGGGATATTAGAGGTACAACTGTAGAGGGGGGATTCAGGGACCAGATAGTGAAGAACCGGGTGTCGTTTGGGAAATTGTGGGACAAGGTGGAGGATAGATTAAAAAAGGAGAAAACGGCCCGGATCACAAAAGGAAATTTAAAAGTAAAAGATATCATGGGAAGAGTTAGAATCGGAACAATTGTTTACAGACAACGCAGTTCGAACCGAGGAAAGGAGTTGCAACGGTCTGAGGGTCCATTCAGAGTGGTTGCGATCAGAGAACATAACGTGGTGACAATTGAAAACATTAAAGATCCGAGGAAGCGGACGAATGTGCATATTGAACAGCTCAAACTGCCTCTAGATCAACAATTACCAACTTAGTGGTGTTTTTTCTTTAATATGTTCCTTTTCTTTTGCAGTGAAGTGTATTGTGTACTAGTAGTGTAACGTAGGAAGTGTTGTTTATTTTTCTCTCTTCATCTTATTATGTATTGATTTTTTTTTTGCCAAACCTAAGTGAGCATTATGTCAAATCTTTCAGTTGTTTTTGTAGACTCATATCGTTTTTCGGATCTTTAACCTATCCCCCGTCATAGAGTTTCCGAAATAATCGTAAACTGGCAGATCCGGGGAACACTAATACCGGCTTTAATCCTACACTGCGAGAATGTAAACAAAAAGAATGTAGATAGTGGGGATCAGAGCTCAATAATAAAAGGCAGTCTTTATTCAGATCTTGTGCATTTCACTCCTTGTCCTTTTGTTCTCTATGTGGGTTTTATCCGCGAAACACCAAGTTATATATATACAGAATTCTACATATGCTACCGTATAGCAGTGTGACCCTCAACAAAAGACAAAACATACTAAGTTATAAATTCACAGCTATAAAAATAAAATATATTTTAGAAATAAAAAATATATGTATAGCTTAAAATCTCAATAAGCTTTACTCAAACTGTGAAATAGCTGTCACTGCACAAAAGTATTATTTCGTAATATTTTTACATTGCAAACTATTTTACGATTATAATTGTTTTAATTACAATACTATTAATTTTTGTTTTCAAAAAAGATTTTGGAAAGAGTGGAAAACATTTAGCCATCCACTTGATTAGATAGATTGTGCCAGAGCTGGCCAATAAATCATTGGGCCAACTCCATTCCAACTCCGCCATCCGCTTCCCTGTCCCCTGTCTCCTATCGTCCAAAGAGGACTTCACTCTTTCGTCCTTAGAAGTAAATTAAAAATACTGTCATCCGCCCCCAAAATGGAGGCTTAAGGACTATCATAGTATTTTGGAGTACATCAAATTTATTTAACGGTAAAAATGTATGATGATAATTAAAGAAAAAAAAGAGGATAAAATAAGACAAAGTAGAAAAAAAAAGAAAAATAATTTAGATTTTCTTTTTTAATGAAATGTAGGATGATTATAAAACAAAGAATGGGTTGTGATTCAGAACATAAAAAAAAAAGAATAGAAATACTTTCTAAAAAATGGCTTTAAATGGGAAAAAACTGTAATAGGCTCCCAAAGCAGTTATGGCTTTAAGGCGAAAGCAAGTAAAGTTGACCAGTTTTGAGTTGAATAGGTCATTTTCAATCATGATGTTGCACTCTTATGCTATATATTTCTTTCTTATATTATGTAATGTGATTCTTATAATTTGTATTCAATCTATTATAATATCCTTTAAATATTTATTTTCTATGAAATTCTTAAACAAAAATTTAATAAAAGTTAATATTGATTTGAATTTCAAATGTTGATATTGATATCCATCCGGACCATTTTCTTATCCATGAAATGACTTTAGATTTTATGTTTGCATGGAATGTAAGGGGGTTTTATAATAAATTATGAGTTGTGGTTCGGACCTTAAAATTACAAATAAAGTTATTTAAATTCAAAAAGGGGGCAAAACCTATTTCAGGCTCAAAGAAAAGAAAAAAAATTGTTGCTGCTTTTGAAGGCAAGAAGACGCTGGGGAAAAAAATATATATAAAAACTGTGTAAAGACTCAAAATTCCATAAATGTATTTTTAGAGAGCATTCGGATAGAAATTATTATGAAATATATTAATAACAGAAATAGTAAAATTAATATTCAAAAAATTATTTATATTAAAATAAGATAGAATTAAAGAAAATACTAGATACAGTAAAATTTAGAATAAAAAAATAAAAAAGGCAAAGAGCATCATACTTTGAGTCATGATGTTTACTGTATTTATTACTGCCATTAATTACCTTTTATTTAGCTATAAATTACCCTATCGTTCTATTTTTATCGTTTTATTTATATATGTTTTTTTTTAAAGTTATTTAATGAAATTTACAACTGTATAACAGAATACATCAAGTAAATATAATGAATGTTTACATTGGCATGAAAAGACAAGTAGAGAAACTGCCCAGTGGTAGTACTCAAATAAAAAGTTCAACTTAGAAGATCACAAGGCACTGATCACTTTTCAGACGCCTTGGAGGATTATCAAGAATTGAAGAGGTTGCTAGGTTTGAAACAAATGGGTTTGAGTGGAAAAAAAGTTTGTCATAAAAAGATTAATATCGGGTTCGGGCCAAATCAGCAGCAAATGGGACATTAAGGTAATTATGGATTACTTTGTTCGTTACAAAGTAAGGAGCATTGAGGATTCTACGAAGGATTTTGGATTATAAGGATTGAATACGAGAGGAATTCGATGGTTTAGTGGAGCCCCAAAGCTCTATTACATGTTTTTAAATATCATTTTTATAATTAGTGTTAGTAACGTATAGGTATCCAATTTTTGTTTTGTTTTGTTTATTCAGCCATGATAAAGAGTTCCAATGTGGGAAAAACATTCTAATGAATTGTATCTTAATGTTTCGGAATTTATTTTTACAAAAAAAAATACTTTAGATTTTATGTTTGCATGGAATGTAAGGGGGTTTTATAATAAATTATGAGTTGTGGTTCGGACCTTAAAATTACAAATAAAGTTATTTAAATTCAAAAAGGGGGCAAAACCTATTTCAGGCTCAAAGAAAAGAAAAAAAATTGTTGCTGCTTTTGAAGGCAAGAAGACGCTGGGGAAAAAAATATATATAAAAACTGTGTAAAGACTCAAAATTCCATAAATGTATTTTTAGAGAGCATTCGGATAGAAATTATTATGAAATATATTAATAACAGAAATAGTAAAATTAATATTCAAAAAATTATTTATATTAAAATAAGATAGAATTAAAGAAAATACTAGATACAGTAAAATTTAGAATAAAAAAATAAAAAAGGCAAAGAGCATCATACTTTGAGTCATGATGTTTACTGTATTTATTACTGCCATTAATTACCTTTTATTTAGCTATAAATTACCCTATCGTTCTATTTTTATCGTTTTATTTATATATGTTTTTTTTTAAAGTTATTTAATGAAATTTACAACTGTATAACAGAATACATCAAGTAAATATAATGAATGTTTACATTGGCATGAAAAGACAAGTAGAGAAACTGCCCAGTGGTAGTACTCAAATAAAAAGTTCAACTTAGAAGATCACAAGGCACTGATCACTTTTCAGACGCCTTGGAGGATTATCAAGAATTGAAGAGGTTGCTAGGTTTGAAACAAATGGGTTTGAGTGGAAAAAAAGTTTGTCATAAAAAGATTAATATCGGGTTCGGGCCAAATCAGCAGCAAATGGGACATTAAGGTAATTATGGATTACTTTGTTCGTTACAAAGTAAGGAGCATTGAGGATTCTACGAAGGATTTTGGATTATAAGGATTGAATACGAGAGGAATTCGATGGTTTAGTGGAGCCCCAAAGCTCTATTACATGTTTTTAAATATCATTTTTATAATTAGTGTTAGTAACGTATAGGTATCCAATTTTTGTTTTGTTTTGTTTATTCAGCCATGATAAAGAGTTCCAATGTGGGAAAAACATTCTAATGAATTGTATCTTAATGTTTCGGAATTTATTTTTACAAAAAAAAATACTTTAGATTTTATGTTTGCATGGAATGTAAGGGGGTTTTATAATAAATTATGAGTTGTGGTTCGGACCTTAAAATTACAAATAAAGTTATTTAAATTCAAAAAGGGGGCAAAACCTATTTCAGGCTCAAAGAAAAGAAAAAAAATTGTTGCTGCTTTTGAAGGCAAGAAGACGCTGGGGAAAAAAATATATATAAAAACTGTGTAAAGACTCAAAATTCCATAAATGTATTTTTAGAGAGCATTCGGATAGAAATTATTATGAAATATATTAATAACAGAAATAGTAAAATTAATATTCAAAAAATTATTTATATTAAAATAAGATAGAATTAAAGAAAATACTAGATACAGTAAAATTTAGAATAAAAAAATAAAAAAGGCAAAGAGCATCATACTTTGAGTCATGATGTTTACTGTATTTATTACTGCCATTAATTACCTTTTATTTAGCTATAAATTACCCTATCGTTCTATTTTTATCGTTTTATTTATATATGTTTTTTTTTAAAGTTATTTAATGAAATTTACAACTGTATAACAGAATACATCAAGTAAATATAATGAATGTTTACATTGGCATGAAAAGACAAGTAGAGAAACTGCCCAGTGGTAGTACTCAAATAAAAAGTTCAACTTAGAAGATCACAAGGCACTGATCACTTTTCAGACGCCTTGGAGGATTATCAAGAATTGAAGAGGTTGCTAGGTTTGAAACAAATGGGTTTGAGTGGAAAAAAAGTTTGTCATAAAAAGATTAATATCGGGTTCGGGCCAAATCAGCAGCAAATGGGACATTAAGGTAATTATGGATTACTTTGTTCGTTACAAAGTAAGGAGCATTGAGGATTCTACGAAGGATTTTGGATTATAAGGATTGAATACGAGAGGAATTCGATGGTTTAGTGGAGCCCCAAAGCTCTATTACATGTTTTTAAATATCATTTTTATAATTAGTGTTAGTAACGTATAGGTATCCAATTTTTGTTTTGTTTTGTTTATTCAGCCATGATAAAGAGTTCCAATGTGGGAAAAACATTCTAATGAATTGTATCTTAATGTTTCGGAATTTATTTTTACAAAAAAAAATACTTTAGATTTTATGTTTGCATGGAATGTAAGGGGGTTTTATAATAAATTATGAGTTGTGGTTCGGACCTTAAAATTACAAATAAAGTTATTTAAATTCAAAAAGGGGGCAAAACCTATTTCAGGCTCAAAGAAAAGAAAAAAAATTGTTGCTGCTTTTGAAGGCAAGAAGACGCTGGGGAAAAAAATATATATAAAAACTGTGTAAAGACTCAAAATTCCATAAATGTATTTTTAGAGAGCATTCGGATAGAAATTATTATGAAATATATTAATAACAGAAATAGTAAAATTAATATTCAAAAAATTATTTATATTAAAATAAGATAGAATTAAAGAAAATACTAGATACAGTAAAATTTAGAATAAAAAAATAAAAAAGGCAAAGAGCATCATACTTTGAGTCATGATGTTTACTGTATTTATTACTGCCATTAATTACCTTTTATTTAGCTATAAATTACCCTATCGTTCTATTTTTATCGTTTTATTTATATATGTTTTTTTTTAAAGTTATTTAATGAAATTTACAACTGTATAACAGAATACATCAAGTAAATATAATGAATGTTTACATTGGCATGAAAAGACAAGTAGAGAAACTGCCCAGTGGTAGTACTCAAATAAAAAGTTCAACTTAGAAGATCACAAGGCACTGATCACTTTTCAGACGCCTTGGAGGATTATCAAGAATTGAAGAGGTTGCTAGGTTTGAAACAAATGGGTTTGAGTGGAAAAAAAGTTTGTCATAAAAAGATTAATATCGGGTTCGGGCCAAATCAGCAGCAAATGGGACATTAAGGTAATTATGGATTACTTTGTTCGTTACAAAGTAAGGAGCATTGAGGATTCTACGAAGGATTTTGGATTATAAGGATTGAATACGAGAGGAATTCGATGGTTTAGTGGAGCCCCAAAGCTCTATTACATGTTTTTAAATATCATTTTTATAATTAGTGTTAGTAACGTATAGGTATCCAATTTTTGTTTTGTTTTGTTTATTCAGCCATGATAAAGAGTTCCAATGTGGGAAAAACATTCTAATGAATTGTATCTTAATGTTTCGGAATTTATTTTTACAAAAAAAAATACTTTAGATTTTATTTTTGCTATTACTTATGTCGGAGGTTTAATCATGACTTGTGGTTAAAAATTTAAAATTATAAAAACAAATAATAACAATAATAATTAAAACAGCGTAGTTCATAGTGGCTTATTCGAAAAAGTAAATAAAATAATTAAAAAATATATATTTAGCTTTAAAATGGGGGCAAAACCTATTTCAGGCTCAAAGCAAAGGAAAAAAATTGTTGCTGGTTTGAAGGCAGGAAGACGCTGGGGGGAAAACTAAAAAAAAAAAACACTAAAAAAATGTAACGACTCAAAGTTCCAGAAATGTATTTATAGAGAGCTTTGAGATGGAAAGTATTTTTGAGCCCGGGAGAGAGAAGAGGAGCCAATTAAAAAGTTCTAGTCTCGTTATTTTTGATGGATTATTTTAGTTGGTGGAAAGCGAGCCAACTGGATGGCGGTGGACCTTCTGGTCTCTCCTATGTGAAAAATTGTCGAATAATTAGTAAGTTAAGAGAGATATCATAGATCATGTCTCTCTCTATCTCTAATTGCTTACAACTAAACGGCAACTTATTGCTCCCATCGGTGTAATGACATGAGGAATGGTGAGGAGTAACACATCTTTTAGAGTGACATATCTATTGTACAAATTAAAATTTTAGTTCTGCTAAAATGTAGTTGAAACATTGTAAATGAATATATTCTTTAAGTATTTTTTGAAAGGTGAAGTATCCTCCCATATTCTATCCAATGAGGCAGCGTACGCTGTATAATAGTGAGCACAAAATGAGGACAATGTTATATATTAACATGAATAATATCGACAGCCCCGGTGAATAAGTAAGTGGTTAAGTCGAATTTTGTATAGAGGGAGTTAGCTGTATTGAGGGAAGCGGAATCGTATCATTCTCCTAGTTTTTGGCTTGAGTTGTAACTCAATTTCAAACCAACACCTGAATTAGTTCCTCATTCACTACGGAAATAACTCGATTCAACTATAAGCACAAGAAACTACTTTTGGAGAAACTTCGACTTAACCACAGATTCACCGGGACTGAAGGTATATTAACAAATTATTTCGTAATAATTTACAATCCTAAACCCTTTGGAAAATCCTAAATGTCCCTTACTTTGTTACTTATAAAATATCCATAATGACCTAGATGTTTAATTAGTTGCAGATGCGTCCCAAACCCGATATCAATCCTTTCATGCCAAACTTTATGTCCAGTCAATCCCACTAGTTTCAAACCTAAAGCTTCCTCTTCAATTCCCGATAATCTTGAAATAATCTGAAAATAAGGTGGTATCGTGACCTCCTGTGTTGAGTTTGTTAATTGAGTACTACCCACTGTTAGTGGTTAAATATTAGTCCCAACCCCAAAAAAAGAATCATAAAAATGAAAAATCTCAACATTAAAGAAAAATATGTACAATGAACATAGAGCAATATATTTATAATAAAATAATAAATGATTATTCTTAATTATTTTTGTCTATTTAATTTGTGGGTCTAAAGATTTTATAATTACGTAAAATTGGCGCTGGGGTAAAAGACATAAGTAAAACTTATTCATACATTATGTGCCTCAGCATTTAATATTTTAATGTTTTTAAATATATTATATAATGTTTAAATATTTTTTATAAGATATTTAAAAATTTTTGAGGGGTTGTAACATCTAAAAATTAAGTGGGAGAAATAATATTTTAATGATTTATTGGCATGACCGTTTTTAATATTACTCGAATATGGTGAATCATTTATTCTTCAATTTTAAAATTATACTTTGCATGGAAAGATTTTCAAAAAATTCTAGCAGTAGCCAAATTGAATTAATTATTATTTTTTGCCACCTCAAGTATTCAATTTAGGAGTAAATTACTAAATAGTAACTGCAATCAATTCCCTCTAATATCAGCTCATTTAATGGCATATCAACATATCAAGGTTATTTTGATTCATTTACTTCGTATAATTTTTTGCATGGAAACATTTTCAAACATTTCTAGCAATAAGATAAATGAAGTTAAGCTATTAATAATTTGTTCCTGCTTCCTAAATACTTCAATATAGATCTGAATCTATCTTTCTAATTACTGATATTCTTATTAAAAATTACCCCCGATTACTTTTTTAATTAAAAATAAAATCATTATCAGCTTATTTAAAAAAAAAAAATCAAATCTGCAGGATATTTCGAATAATTAATTTCGTATATTTTTTGAATGGAAAAATAACAAGTGCGGGTAAAATAATTAGAAAATAGACAATTCTTGAACTTCCTAAATCTTTTAATATAGAGATAAATATGTCATTCTTAGTACCAGTATCAATAAAATTGCAGCAGATTTATTTTTTTATTAAAAATAATTTTATTAGAAGCACCTGTATACTTAATATTTGCAAATTTTGAAGAAATTTTAAATATTAATGATATATGTATTTTTTCTGTATACATTTATTTATTTCTACCATTCCCCAAAATGCTTAATTTTATCTATGTCAATTAGATATTATTGAGTACATTTTTATATTATTAAAAAAAAAGCAAATTAATTTTAAAAATAACACCCAGCAAAGCCCGAAAATGACGGGTCGGAAGCGTGAGAGAGAGAAGGGATCTGACAGGAGTGTGCAAGTGTGTAAAAACCGAGAGGACAGCTCCAATCTGACCGAGGCATGCAAGTTGAGTGCTAATGAGGCCCGTGTAGTTGGCACCACTGATTGCGGTCCCGGGGTGGGGGTTCATTTTTCAATATGGCCGCTTGGGGGTGGGGGTGTTTTTTCCCGGAGGAAGGTCGCTGATTGGCCAGACCCTACCCCGCCCATCCCCTCTCTCCCTCCCTGCGAAGGGTGAAGGCCATCATTTTTTTTTCAGTTTCTCTTTTTTTTTTTTTTTTCCTCTTGGCCCCTTCATCCCCTAAGGGCAACTTTAAAAAAGTCGGCTCTATCCCAGCCACTCTCTTTCCAGATTTCACGTTCCTCACCCACAAGTTTTTTGCTGAAGGCGAGGCTGAGGTCGGCCATCCTGCTCTTCGGGACCTAATGCTCTGTTGAAATTCACCAGGGATCCCTACTTCATTTATCTGAATCCGAGCTGACAACCATTTAAAATAAAAAAAAGGAAATGGAAAAGAGTCTTAACTTGTAACCGTGGCTAAATAGCTGTTTAACATATTAATAGCCGCCAGGTAAAAGTCCTTTTGTCGGATCCGAGAAGAAATAAATTCAAATTTATTCCCATTCCCTACCGTGAGGATGATAAATGATCATGTACTAGCCGGCTCTGAGTAAATATATTGTAATTCTTTATATAAAAATATTAAAAATAGATTTTCGAATATTTAAATAACTATGAAGTGCAATAGAACTTCACTTTAATGGTGAAATATTTTATATAACTCTAGTTAAAAAACAGTAGACGACTTGTAAGAACGAATTATATTTGTGTCAGGTGCGCAGGTTGTTCATTCGTTTCCTATTTAATATTCTCCAAAAATATATCTTGAGCTTTAGTATGGAAAAGAAAATGCAACTATGGGAAACGTGTGAATTTCGGTAATCATTTTATCAAGGATAAACGTTTCAAAAAATATATATCATTTTTATAATTAATTTTTATTAATTTGCTACCTAAGTATTACAAATATGTATGATAAACATATATGAAAATGAGAAAAACCATATAAAAGATTCTGAGTATCTTTTTATTTTTGGTCTTCGGATGATATCCGGTCGCGATTGTTTGACGTTTTGAAGGTGTATGTATAGTTTTGGTATCAAAATCTCTGATTTTTCAATTTTGTAACAAACAACCTTGTAATACTAAGGTAGCGAATTGTTAATTTGATGGTGATTATTTTTAAATATTTTTGTTTTGAAGAGAAAAGACTTGTCCAGACCGGGATTTGAACCCGGGTCGTCTGCATCTCTGGTGCAGTGCTCTAAACCACAGAGCTACCAGGGGTCGTATTCAAGTCAGCCAAATCCGTTCTATTTAAAACAACAGTATTTAAAAATAATCACTATCAAAATAACAATTAATAAAAATAAATTATAAATAATATATTGACGTAAGTCAACAAGATCCTGATTAAAGTAATGTTCAATGAAGATTCTTCCCCGTATATACATCGCAAAAATTGCGAGAACACGGGGATATAGGATCGGTGAAGAGAATAGAATTGTCTGGCTTGGATGCGTGCTTTGGTAGCTCAGAGGTTAGACCACCACACTAGAGACGCGGGCGCCCCGGGTTCGAATCTTGGCCATGCAAATCTTCTCTCTTCCAAATAAAAATATCATCTATACTTTGAAATTCTAGTTGAAACGTTTATTTTACGATGAAATGATTATCGAAGTATACACACTTCCTATAATTACATTATCTTTTTCATAATAAACCTCAGGAGAATTTGCATTTTTTGGAGATTTTTAAAATGGAAACGAATAAACAGTTAGAACTTGTTACTCAACTCGAAGCGACAGTCAGCGGAACTGGTACCATTATATTTATTGTGACATTAAACGAAATAACGTAAATATATGAAGTGATTTTTAGATATGAACTAACTAGGTAGAGTTATTAGCTAGGTATAAAGTAATATAATAACTCATTGATTGTATTCTTAACATATTGTAATCTAGCCAATTATCTTCTCTACATCTCTATTCTCTCCTACATCTATTTCTTAGAACTGGTATATATGCATATGAAAGAAGATGGGAGGTTAAGGAAGTTTACATTGCTAACAACACGGAAGCATTGTTGATACATCCTAGATACAAATACAATTTATAAGCAATTTACTTTATGTCATCGACCGTTTGGTAACTCTCTGATATCTCCTAGATTTCAGCGACTGTTTGTGTCTATTGATATAACCTTATTACAAACTCTATGTTGTTATTTATTACTATTAAATCTGGTATAAACAGCTTTTCAATTATCATGAAAATTGTAATTCTATTTTACAAGAATTATTTTTTTATTGTTATTATATTACTTATGATTTTGTTTGTTGATCGTAATCTGTATGTTTATGATGATGGCTAGAAACTGTTTTTTTGTTTTTTAATAATAATATACATTTTTTCAGCGATATTGTCCCACAGTAAAGATGTTTTTCTATTCTACTCTAAAATTATGGAATAATAATTAAATAAATAATACATTTAATACACCTCTCATAGATAGATCATAAGCAGAAAAGGTGGAAAAGGCGATGATGGGGTGTGACCTAAAAACTAAGAAAATCGATGACGTCCCTGACGAGGGTCACTGGCCCCTGTTAATTATATTAAGGACTATATTACGTCATCATGATGACTATAATCCTTATTTCAATGACGTCACTCCTAGATGACATATGATTGGAATAGACGTACGAAGAAGATTTCACTTTAATCCAACGATATATTGAATATTTTATTCCAAATAAGAATTTTACATTTCTAAATAAGGAATTAGAGATTTTTCGATGTATGGATTATTGGTAAACAGAATCCCTACTGTGAATTATTAACTGCAGCGGCGCCATTTTGAATCCATTTTAGAATGGTAACATAAATACTCATAACCTGAGGCAAGGTCTTTCAGAATAAGCCGTGTGGTTCAAAAGTATGGAAATAAACCTATAACACAACTATCCATGATGGATATTGGGTTCAGTAAGATAAGAATTAAGCACTGTTTCTAACCTAGATACGAATTGCCCGCAAGTCTTAATGTAACTCCATGAGGACCGACCGATATGATCCGTGATATAGATCGATCTATTTTTTATAACAGAATAGAATTATTTCTTATTATTGAATTATCCCTTAATAATGTGACCTACAGAACAGTACCTAAGTTGACTATATCTAAATACATTTAAAACCTGAATATGACTTAAAAAAGGCATTATATAAGGAAAAACTCATACATAAAAAATAATTAAAAATCAAAAAAACAAAGCCTTAGATCTCTACTGTAAATACTGTAAAAGAAGTTAATTTTTTGCCAATCCTGGCATCATCAGAGCATATAAAAAAATGAAATTCATATTAGTGACAGGAGTTTAAGAGCACCTCCAGCAGTTGTTCAACACGTATTTTTAGATTAATTTCAATATTTACCACGTGACTACAGATTGTTATTGATGTAATGTTCTAAACTCTCATCTAAATCAAACTCTAAACAATTCTAAACTCTCATCTTCCCAACTCTTCTTGACGGATGTGAAACGTGGCCGCTAACTCTGAAGGATGGGCAACGTCTTAAGGTTTCGAAAATAAGATGTTGCGTTGAATATTCAGATCAAAAAAAGATGAGACCACGGGAGAAATACACATGCGGAATTACGGAGGATGTTCTACCCTGTAATATTATTGAAGTAATGGCATAGCGAAGATTAAGATGGGCTTGAGACGCACGTGGAAGGATTGCGTTAAGAGTGATCTGGCGGATTTGGGTTTGGATAGTGGTCCGTGGATGGAAGTTTGTAACCAAAGATTGGTGGTGTCGGCATGGAGCCATCGGGTTCGCTAAGCCTTATCATTATTATATTAATATTACATATATATATATATATATATATATATATATATATATATATATATATATATATATATACACGATATCTGCATAGGAGACTATTAGTAGATGGGTAGTGGATAAGAGGGCGCTAGAGGCTGTGTCGATAGGAAGCGAGATAGGGAGCTCTAATCATTAATCACTCGAGGCAGGCGAATTCTTCCCGAGTTTTAGCCAACCCCTCCAGGGTTATTTGTTCTCTGGGATTTGGAAGTTTCTCCAAAGTGTCAACCTGATCCTGGGACTTAGTCTGGGAATAAGTCCTCTACGCTACTTAAGTTACGCCTCTTCGAACCGAATGGGGTAGCTTTTTTTAGGAGAGCTTCTTTGTTAATTTTTTATTTTATTTTTTTGTGATACAAACTCACTTTGTTCGTCCGACTATAGGATAGGCCACCTGGATCCGCTCCAAGCCTTAGCAAGCAAACCTATGTATTACTACTTTCTTATTAACTAACATTGATGGCGATACCGTATCATCAATGCTTTCTTGATCGTGATTTATTAACTCGATTAACTTAATTTATTTTCATTTAATTATTCTATATGATGGTATAAATCTACAGTTCTGGTCAATCGTTTGAAATATAGACTTATTTGATGATAATAATTCTCAAGTTTCATCATCTTTCGTTTTATAAATCACCAAATAATATGATACTATCGAGTTTGTGAAGTTCCGATATAAATATGTCGATGTATTCCGTAAGTTCATCTTATAATTATATTATATATTATATGCAGGATAGATTTGTTTGATGGAGAAGAATGTGTTCGGGTGGAGGTCAAAGAATAATTCCTTAAATAGGGATAAGTTAATAAATAAAATACAACTTTTCGACCCACATTGCAGGTCTTCTTCAGGGCTTGTGATGTAAGTCACAAGTATGAGGGTTATATCTTCAGCCCCGGTGAATGAGAGGTTAAGTCGAATTTTCTCGAAAAAGGATTTCTTTTACTTAAGGAGGCGGAATCGTGTTATTTTCGTTGTGAATAAGTGGCTAATAAATCTGGACTTGGCTTGAAATCGAGTTATTGCTTATATTACAACTCCATTTCAAGCCAAAAACTACGGGAATGACTTTCCTCAATACAGTTAACTCTCTTTGGGCGAATTCCACTTTATCACTTATTCACCGGGGTTTTAGAAATACCATAATATAATGCAAATAATATTATATGGTTTTCAAAATTTATTATCTTATTAAGTTAAGCTACTAAGATCGCGTCTTTTGCCCTGAAACTAAAAATTTGAGATACATCTGTTTTAATATGAATGTGAAACGTGACTAATACTTAGAAGAATGAGACTATAACTTTGAAGAATGAGCAACGCCTTAAGGTATTCGAAGATAAGGTATTGCATGCTATTGGTATTGGTTCTATAAAGGATGAATCCCATGGGGAATACAGAAGGTTACACAACGTGGAATTACAGATAAATTACCTGGTTGGTATAATTTAAGTGATATGGCGAAGATTAACTGATGTGGCGAACTAAACTGAAGATGTTGGTAACGTACAAATTCCTAAAAAGATAATTGTTGAGCTGACTAGCAAACACAGGAGCGGTAGACCGAGGCGTAGGTGAGAGGTAAACAGCAGTTAGTGGTATCGGGATTGAGCCTTCGGGTTAGCTAAACCTTTTATTTATAATTTACCCACTATGGACTTCATTTGTTTCAATTGTTCTTTCCTTCTTTTCTTTTATATCTCATTTATTTGTTCCCTTGATTTTTTCTTTCTTTCTTCAGTTCGAATTGCGAATGTTTTTCATTTTTATCTTCCTTGAAAGCCTTGAGCATTCTGAAGGTTTTTTTAGAAGTGATGGACGTCCTTCATTGCCATCCGGAAAGACCCTGAGCTCATCAATACCTTTTTGAATCTTCTTAATCCATGTGTCGGCCATTTTCAGTTTTTTGAGAAAGGTAAATACTCTTTTAGTAATTCTGTTTGGGTTCGTCCTTTGTAGATGTCCATAGAACTGAATTCTTCCTGTGTTGAGTTCATAGTTATGGCGGCGTCGTTAATCGTCCCAATTTTTTGTAGTATTTTTCTTTCAGTGATTTCTAGATAAGGCATCAACATCAAGAATTTTCTCGAGACGGGATTTATATTTGGCTTGCTCTTCTTACATTTTTGTTTTTAATCGACAAAAAACGAAAAGTATAATCATACAACAAGAACATTTTCTCGGAAGGATACTGGAAGAAGGGAAGGAATTGATTCCCGACGATAGGTAAAGGAGTTTTGACGGGATTTGTGAGAATTTATTCTTATCTCTTTCAAAAACTCAATTAACAGGACTTTCAATAGATGGGTAAAACCAGAATGGTATAAATTTGTGTGAAAAAAATTAATTCTATGACGTTAACTCATGCGGATAATGTACGATAATATATTTGAAAGTGTGACTGAGAATTTAACCTCTTCGGCAGGTAATAATGTTTGATGGTGTTACATGAACTAAATCGTGTCAGGCGTAAAACCTCTCTCCTGACCGAAGATTTCTTTTCTTTATTCCTGTTCAATACAAGATGTAACTGATAGAAAAGAATCAAATATTTAAAAAAAATTACGGTCTACTATGTACAATAACATAAACCATTACTCATCATGGGTACGGGAAATTCTTTTATTTACATCATTATCCAGGCTTTTTTATTCAGATATATTTATTATTTATCTCCTTTCCTCTTCAATGAGGAGAGGAACCCCGCAGAGCGGACAGAGCGAAGTGGAGTGCCACTTAGGGGATGGTGGCATGCCATTAACAGCTGATGAGCACCCACTCCTCCGGATAGCCTTTGTCTCAGGCCCTTAATCTCTGCTCCCAACAAAGAAACAAAATTATACAACAGCCTGGTTTTTATGATTTTTTTTCTTCTTTTTTTTTGGTGTAATTAGTCCTTTAGAATCTGTTTGAGAAACCACTTACCTCTAAGTACTTGAAATTAAAAATGCTAGGATAAAAACATCCGTGATAATTGTTACTCTAAGAATAATACAAAAAAAAAGTGGAGTAGAAGGAACCATAAAATTCATTATATTAGGTACCTATTTAATTATTTACTTATCCGCGCACGGTCACATGTGGTCTAGTGGTTAGGGTAACAAACAACTAAGCCCAACATCGCGGGTTCGCAGCCCGGCAGATGGCCCAAGGATTTTTTTAAGGGAGTAAAAAATCCTTAGTTACGTCGTCCTTCGGAAGGGACGTTAAACGGGGTTCCCGAGCCTGTACGATATCAGGTACTTGTTAAAAATCCCTATCCTAATTAAACCTGGATAGGCAAAATTTAGAGCTCCCGATCATCGTCCGATTAGCCATAGCAGCAGAAGGTGATGTTAAATGAAAAACTACTACTTATCAGCGTTTTCATTTCCCCATCAACTGGACAGTAAACAACCATTTCATCCAGCAATTACTTTTAATTAAAGCGTGCAATTTTGTTTAAACATCGTATTAATGTAAAAAATATACTTTCGAATAAGTCAGTATGAACCGTTCACGATCAACATAGCCGTACCCAAAAATTTCAAAAATTTATTTTTTCACATTTTTTGCTAGTTAAGTTATACAGATTCGTCTAACACCACGAAATTTTTATGAATTATTTCTCATAATTTTAGAGAGGAAAATGTGAAAAAATCAATTTTCGGCATTCAGATTGATCCCGCTGTTGATTTTGAACCCTTCATATATAATTAATATCTGTCATTATATGGTATTTATTTATTTTTACTTTCTTTTAGGTATTTTTTAAATGTTTACGTTTAATTATTATAAAAGTATTTATGTATCTCCTATTTTGATCATTGACTAATTGGTTCAGTAAAGCGAAACAGCTTCTAGAAGGAGAGTGATTACTCCATTAAAATAAATAATCAGAAACGAAAAAGGTAGGTATTGGATTTAGAAAATAATAATGCACGGTTGTGCATGGAGGAGTTTGGCCTAGACTACATTCAACCGCCTGGTTTTGTCCTCAATTAAAATAAAATTTAAATCTAATATATTAGAGTGCTGGCAGTGGGTAGTGCCTCTACATGTCCTTTCATGTGTCTAGTTAGTCATAAAACCCTTGTACTAGATGTATATATTACAGTTGTACAATTCAATAAAATAATTTTAAAAAAAAAATTTAATATAATGAGCATTTTTATATATCGCTCATTTAAAGGAACAATGGTATAACTCAAAAATCATAATTTTTCAATAGAGGAATATTAAAGTTCCATGACTTGCAAAATTAAGCCTGATGAGTTAAAAAAATAAAATTTGGGGCATTGGTTAAATTTTAATTTATGTCATTTTTGCTACAAAACTTCAAATTCGAACATCGTGACTTTGTCAAAAACTGTAACAACTCAAAATATGACATAATCAAAAGAAAAAAAAATGTTGGAAATGGAATCAGGAATCAGATTTGTGGTTCTTGAAATAAAAACTTTCAACTAATAGAGTTGGTTTTTCATAAAACAGTCACTATTTGAAACAATATATTATTAACATTCCAGTGTTCTCCTGCCCATCAACTAGCCAACTAGACAATAAAAGTTCTCCCTATATAAGAGAATTTTCTTGACCTCTAAAAATTTAGGCACGTAATCAATGGCGATGACCGAAGAAAATTGGAATTTAAATAAAAAACAATAGATTGAGACTGCCTGTGGCAGAAGTATTTTCATTGCTACTAGAATGCTGTTGGAAAAATCCTCCAAATCTTGGCGTTAAGATAAAATTTAAATCTAATATAAGGAGTTGCTGTCTCAAATAATAAAAAAAAGTTCTATGCCAGTTAAAAAAATAAAAATGTTGATATTGGTAAAGAAAATCCTATTGTAATGGTGGTATTGAAATTCTTTTATTAACTATTAGAAATTTTTTTAAAGGTTAAAACGTTGTTGGTTTTAATTCATGTCATTATTCACTTAAAACTTCAAGTTCAACCATGATACAACAAAAATGTGACTTTATTTTAAAAAAAATCATTTTGGAAATGGAATATCAGATATGTCGTCTCTGAATTAAAAAGCTTTAATCACTACAATTGCTACTAAAGGCTCAACTCAAAAATGCCAAATTTCTAGTTATATCATTGTTCTTTTGAAGGAGATACTTTGGTATCTACTTTTTTTTACTTTTGATAAATACAAGTTTTACATTCCGTTCTTGAGAATCAGTCTAGTTTAAGTTTAAAACTTTTTTTATTTTAACTCATGTCATTATTCCCATAAAACTTCAAGTACAAACATGAAACAACTGAAAATATGACTTCGTGCCTGAATTATCTGAACAGCTTCAGCCAATAAAAGCCTCTGAAGGCTTGACTCAAAAATGCCAATTTTTGAGTTATGTCGTTGTTGTTTTGAAAGATCGATATGTTTCTGAACTAAACCATAACCACATCGATGGAATCGTAAATCTGTAATGGTGTTTCTAATCTCATCTATGGAAAAAATCAGGCCATCTCTACATTCGCTGAATAAATCACTGATGAACCATCTGTTCAAAAAAAGATATAACATAACAACGTCCATGATATTATGTATTTAAAACCAACTAATGATATATGGATAATTAAATTATGTATCCCAAAATATACATTTATTAAAAAAAAAATCATAAATGTCGTTCCTGAATTAAAAAATTGAATAAATACAAATGCCACTGAAGGCTTAACTGAAATATGCCAATTTTTTAGTTACGTCTTATATACGGTTTTATGTCTCACAGGTGTCCCTTTATGAATTTTAAATCAATTATCAATCCCAAAGCAAATCTATCGAAAATAAAAATGTATTTTTTTCACATTCGATAATTTGCATTTGTATTGACGATATCATTTCTTTCATTTCTTAGATCTTCTGTCAGCCCATATTATCTTCATCGCACTCATCTCTCTTCTGTCCCTCTTTCTCCTTCTTTTCCACTACAAGTTCCTTAATGTATTTTCTTTATGTACTTTTCTTAACTGTTGATAAATAAGTTTTATTGTACGCTCTTTAGAAGCAGAAGCATTAATTCGTCAAACTTCCTTTTGTCGAAGTTTCGAGACTGTATTTTCCACATAATCACAGCCCTATCAGTGAAAAAGTGGGCTTTTAATGAATTATATGTAACATATCGTACTTATATATTGCTTTGATAAGTATTGGGATGCATAATCCTGACTTGTGAATGTATCAGGTTCGATTCTCGACATCTGTTATAGAAAATCTGATTGGCAACTTTGACAACTACCTCACCCTTTCCAGCTAACTCCGCAGAACCGAACTGGCCTATTTTAATTATACACCACCTCCGAAGGGCCCGAAACCAGCTGTAGATGGTGAGCAGATTGGAGCTGATTTATGGGCAATGGCGGCCTCCTGAAAAGAGCCAATGGAACGTGGACTTTGTTCGGAGGACGGAAGTAAACAGGAGCTGGGCTGTCAATGGCCGACCATTAATAACTCCCCTGCCAGCCAGAAATTCTCTCTTCCTTACATCTGGTCCTTTCTGGGCCACTCCTCCTAATGGACCCTACGGCCTTTGCTCTGAAGCTAATGAGAATATGGAAACTACAAGGACCAGCTTCTGTCCGAGAGGAAATGTCCGAAGGGCACGAGATCGATAAATATATGAAAAGATTCCAGTTGGTAAGCGGTGGACGGCTTATAAGAAGGATATAGATTTATTTAGATATTGAACAGATATAATATGGATATACAAGATACATTTTTATGAACTAACTAGTAGACTTATTGACTATCATGATGATAAGTATTGACTATTTACAATGCCACTTGTTGATTATGCACTAAATCTAACGTAGAGACTGCTCTCTTACATACCATATATTATCTACTAAACCTCTCCTCACTACTCTCCTACTTCCTGCTTCCTCTACTATCCTGATCTTACAGCTAGTATTTATACATCTAAAAGAAGAGGGGAGGACAAGGAAGTTCACATTGCTCACTATTGATGAAACTTCCTTGTTACAAATCCAATGGTTACAAACAATTTACTCAAGTTCGTTACCAACTTTGCAAAAGTGCAACATTTAAATGCAAGTGAAAGACTCACATTCCACACAAAATCTAACATGGGAAAAATACATCCTTCAGTATAGCGCAAAATCATGAGAAAGATTTTAGGTCAAAAATCAACTGAAAATGAACAGATATAAAACCTGAGAAGCGAAGAGATAGTTGACTGTAAGATCTGAGTAAGGAAGGAAATAGTTGGGGGTGCAGTCAAATTAAGCACTAAATAAGTCGGTACTTATTTTATTTTATTTTATTTTTATTTTTAAATTATTTTATTGAATTGTACAACTGTAATATATACGTCTAGTACAAGGGCTAGATGAATAAATAAATACATGAAAGGACATGTAGAGGCACTACCCATCGGCAGCACTCTAATACCCACTTATTTAGTTTTTAATTTGACTGCACCCCCAACTATTTCCTTCCTTACGAAGATGTATACCGTTTACCTTCAAGAAAAACCAAAGAAAATATCTCAAACCTGCCAGAAACTATAAGAAAATGAAGTTTTGTGGACATATTAATAGGTTTCTCCATGCTAGATCCACCAACAATAGAATGGATACAAACAAAAATACGAGACAACCAGACCAATACCAGACTAGGAATAGACAAGTAAAATAAATTTAGAAAAAACGAGAATAAAACCAGGCGATGTTACTAGCAAAAATTGTTGGAAACAAGGTGAAATAGTGGACAGTGATGTCAGAGAAGAAATTGGTGGCTTAGAAGAAAACAAGAATGAAATTGACAGAGGAGAGAAAAATAATGCATGAAGAAAAGATGAAGGAAGTATAAAAAATAATAACGACGTCGGAATACTTTACGTGATCATTATCAATAAATTAAAAAATACATAATAGTATTTAATATATATAATAACTGTTTAATATATATAATTTTCTCTGATTCCTGGAATATGGCTATAGAACAAATTAATCAGTTACAGTCATCATCATCATAATCTATTATCCTCGCCTACCGCCTAAGGCTACACCTACATTGGATCCGGTGTGATACGATGAGACGTCGCTAGCAAACCAAATGACTGAAATGTATCGAGAGTTATAGCATTTGGTTCTTTAAATTTATAAAATTAAGATTATTTATTAATTATTTTTAATACATCTATATTTTACTATTATGTATGGTAAAATATGTATAATGTATAGACGCCAGCATAGTATGTGATAGAATCACGTCGCACCGAATCGGATCCAATGTAGGTGTAGCCTAAGCAGTGTGAGGAGACCCCTTATAGAGCTTGATCCAGTTTGGCTCTGTTCTGTACCAGCACACTTCTTCTTTCTTCTTGTTCGATTATTTCCCCGCTGATTCTGATCACTCTCATAGCTCTGCTTGGCTTCCTTCCTATCCTCATTACTTTTGTTTTTGCCGGGTTGATGCTCATGTTGATAAACTTCAGTTACAAAAATCAGTTACAGTCAGAAGCAAGAAAAGTAGGTGTCTAGATCTTTTTGAGAAAACATTGTTTATTAAGTCTTCAACAGAGGAGCTAAGAGTGAACCAGGGAAAAATCAAGAGGGCAGGTAAGTTTAAGTATCTTGGTGAATGGAGAAAATCAAATGTTAGTGAGAAGGAAGCCTTTTATTCGCGCTTGAATAAAATGTAAATTGCGTACCAACTCATCAAGGATATCTACAACAAAAGATCAATGTACAACAAAACTCAGGCATTAATGCGCTGTTGTACAACCAGAGAGGTCTTATATAATGAAGAATGTTTAACTATGAATGAGAAACACCTGGTAGAAAAATTGTAGATCAAAGAAAGATCTTAAGGAAAATTCTTGGCCCAATTAAAGACCAAGGTGAATACAGACATACATAGCATGTTCCAAAAATATCAGATGTTATGAGAAAAAGGAGAATAGCATTTTATGGACACTTGTTAAAAATTAAACCTATTAGACTGACGAACCGGATTTTTACGTATTTAAAAGAAACAAACCTGTCTGGTACGAAGAGGTAGAAAAAGATTTACAGGAGATGAGAATCGAGCTGAATACGGTAAAGAACTGGACGGAAGAAAGAAGAGAGCGGCACCGGCGACGAATGAGGGAGTACTGGGCAAATATCGAGAAGAAAAAGTACAGTTAAAATGAAGTGGTCCTCAGTGGGCAAATATGAAAAAAATATGTATAAGCATATGCGAAGGATCTAATGTTCTAATGGTAGCGTACCCAAACTCTAATGATCAAAGATGAAAAGGAACATAAAAAAAC
This sequence comes from Troilus luridus, assembly GCA_964056705.1. NCBI lineage: Eukaryota > Metazoa > Arthropoda > Insecta > Hemiptera > Pentatomidae > Troilus > Troilus luridus. Next base: position 100,159,316 of record OZ057416.1, on the reverse strand, counting down.
AAAGAGATCAAAACATTACAGTTGTAAAACCTGAATGACGCTGTAGTTTAGAAACGCTGATTTTGAACAGGAAGAGGGATAAATAGAAAAATAAAATTAATGATCATCAGAACATTTTTGGGTCGAAAATTGGTAGACGAACAATACCGGAAGCAAACAAGATATCGAACAGTACTCTTATATTCACAGCAGATTAAGGTTATATGGACAGATCTAAAGGATGAATTCAGACAGACTTACCAAAAGAAATAGTCGAATTTCATTTTTTTTTTAAATCGATCTAAAAAAGAGTCAATCAAATGGATTGGCGAAATAAAAAAAAAATCTCAAACTGTCAGGAATTACAAAAAAGGATATCTAAAACCAAAGAAGACTGGAACGACATCGTTACAAGAAAGAAAGGAAGACCACAGTAAACGGATCCTGGATTCAGTAGTTGACTCAACTTTCGTACAGGAAGGTGATTTGTTCAATATCACGCTCAACCGGCAGGTTTTCTCCCAATTACGGATATAGAGACCCAGAAGGACCTACAGATCCCATCCGTGGCTGTTCACCGGAACAATGTTAGATACAATTAAATACGAATATCCTAATGGTTTTAATGAATAATGGTTAAGAAGTTTTTAAAAACTAGATAATATGTAAAAGAGCACTATAAAACTTTTATTTTTGTGCATACTTTTAACTTATAGTTCGGCTAATTGAAGACCTGGAAATATTCCTCGATTTGAGAGGTTTCACTATTGTGCTTTTGTCCACCATTCATCAAACGAAGTTTTCTGTTTTGATAACCGAAATCAGTAAGGGCATAGTAGAGTACCAACATTAATCAGCTACTCCTGTATCGACAAGCGGTCGCAGAAGTGTTCGCACACAGTGCTGCCAACCTGGTTCATTATGATAATACCGAGATAGGGGTTGGTGGGGGTTGGCAACCCTGGCACCATTAATCTCCCTTACATCTCAATGAAATGTGTCACAGAGCTGTCCCAGGCATCTTCCTCTCTCACACTCTCTTCCTGGGGTAAGATGACAATGGTACTCTGCAGGGCTCTCGTCTTCGTAGGCCTGGGGGATCTTCTCTTCATATCGATCTAGCGATGGGGGAGAGCATCAAGAACTGAACTGCGAGGAGGATCATATAAGGGTTGATAAACTGCGTCTACTACATTTCTTTTTCAAGTAGGTTCAATAGAGTTTAAAATATTTTAAATATTCAGCTTCTTACACGGTAAAACGAAAAAAAATTAAATTTATCTTTTTACTTATGGCATATTAGATAATTCATATTGTTTCTTATCTCTCATTCGATACTCCCCATTAAGTATTCCCTCCGTTTTCTGTTAGATCTACGTAAAGGGTTCCCCATTTATGTTACATATGTTTTATCACTGATACCCTTATATTACTATATATTTTGTTACTCTTTTCATGATATATTATTATTCTTTTCATGATATAAGTTAAGTAAGGGTCAGATAATTCTGACCGGTATAAAATTCTGAGGAGGATTTATGGACCCAAAGTAACACAAGAGGATTATATGAGCAAATCCAAAGAAGAAATATACAGAAATTTGGAAGATCTTGACACAGTCATCAGGACCAGGAGACTGAAGTTCTACGGCCACAGGATCAGAATGAACAATAAGAAAAAAAAACCTGTACAGTTTCATGGACAACAGTTCTGCAAGGAGGTAATTTGTCCTAGGTCACGCTCAGCCGCCAGATTTCCCCCCTTAATTAGGGTAAAATATTTTTATAATATTTTATAGGGGCTGGGTGGGCCCCAGGAGGGTCCTAGATCTGATATGATCCATCTCCTGCTGCAAACAGAATAAATACAATTCATGGCCTGCACCGGGATTTGAAGCAGGATTTCTGGCATGGGAACTCAGTGCTCTACCACTGAGCCACTCCGCTCCCCCTATAACAATAAGAGGCTGAAAAATTCGATAAAGTCTTAAGCTATAAGAGTATAGGTGGAGTATAGTATGTGAAACAAATAAAAGAGGAGCTGGATAGGCTAAAAATCAAGGATAAGGACTGCTTGGATAGAGAGCTTTTCGGAAAAAACTAAAAGAAGTTAGGGTTCTTGCAGGAAGGAAGGAGAGACGAGGGAGAAAACGGACTAAGGAAGAGCGAGAGGAACAGTCCAAGAAGATGAGAGAGTATTGGAGTAGAAAGAAGGCGGAGAGTGTGAAGAAGATTATTAAGTGATATTCGATTGGTCCTTGCTGGCTGATTCGTGTAAAAAAAAAATATATATTCTTTTCAATATATTGTTATTATTTACCGTATATTATTTTAATTTTTATGTATCTTGTATATTTAGCCCTGAAGAAGACCTGCAATATGGGTCGAAACGTCGGCTTTAAAAATAAACAGTTCCTCTCACAAAAGAGAATATTTTCTGACCTCCACCCGGACATTTTCTTCCTCTAAATTAATTTTAATCTTCTATTCAACCTAACATAAAAATTCATTGAATATTTTTTTTTAATGTACGAGCAGTTAAGTCGGCCTAAGTATCCGATCTGCTCTACAGGAATCAGTGGGATATTATTTAAGGATACTAGAAGGACAGGAATTCATTGGTTCACGATGAAAGGTGATTTGACGGGCTTGTGGGAATTTATCATTCAAAATCATAATATTATGCTTACTTTTATAATTTATTATTTATATAAATTATAAAAGTTGTTCTCCATCCCTTATCTTTTAACACCTATTTGGAAATGGAATTATTTATTACGTTCGTTTCTTTTCCCGAATGTTTAATTTGAGGTACATGTTTTAATTTTGAAGAAGTATATGTATAAATATATATTTGTGTAGAATTCCTAGTAAAGGCGGTAAATATTGTTCGCACTATCCCGGCGGGACTAGGACCTGAACAGCTGATGCTGAAAGGACCAGGCGCCAGCTGCGGAAGAATATTGCCAACTCATCCTGCGACCATTACGACCTCCTATATTGCTATATTGCACATCCCGGACGCAGCCCCCGAGGGGATTCTGTTTATAAAAATGATTTTCATGGACGATTTGTAATCGCTTTTACAACTCAACTGTCCGTGAAATAGTCGGACGTCATTATCTACTACGTCCCGCTTCCTATTGGCTGCGATGAAGCAGAAGGAAGTATTATGTATGGATTGCTATACATTACTGTTTATGTCCGTAAACATTTTTTATATGCTTTGAATTTCCGGAAAACGCATGCAGATTACTTATTCGGTAATTATGATTACTTATATGAAATAACTCCATATGTTCGAGTAATACATATAATGAGAAGTATGTACAAATGATAAATTAAAAAAGTCTATAATGATTGGAGGAGAAGGTCTTAATGTTGAAATCGATGAGTCCACATTATATACTTCAAAAGGAAATACATATAATGTGGGGAGGATATACCCGCAGCGACGGGAGTTCGTAGGGGTATGCAGGGAAACTAGGGAGTGTTTCCTATGCTGACTTCTTGCATTAAAGCTGCAATACGACCTGGGACAACAATATATTCTGATTGCTGGAAGTCTTATAAGGGGATAAAGTAAATTGAAGGCATGAGGTATAAACATTAAGTTGTTATCCATTCAAAAATTTTCGTTGACTTAAACACTGATGCTCATACCCAGAGCTTAAATCGATTTTAAGCTTATATCGACTATATTTGCCATACTTTATTCCAAAGAACTGCCAGATGAGTGATTTTGATTAAAATCATTAATGATAAAAATAATAAGGGTCGAAGAGTGGCGAGGTTATCACGTGAGGTAATTAAACTATTATTTAACCCATGATGTCGGACAAATCACCTCCCGCCCAACCGTTATCATAGAATCAGTACAGGCTCTAGCATGTACTAAACCCAAAACCCTTCAATAGTTGTAGTGCTACAAGTTTTTTATGTTCATTTATTACCTTTGAAATTTACCACCTGCTTATTGTGACGGACGCATAGTTATCGAGTTATAAATATCTAAATAAGGGTGAACATGTTTCCATAGGAAAATGCGTATCAGTTCCGCTGGTTGTCGCTTCGAGTTGAGTTACAACAAGCTTTAAATATTTATTCGTTTAATTGTTGATATTTTCCTAAAATACAAGTTATCGTGTGCTTTAGTATGGAAAAGAGGATGTAATCATTCCATCTAGAAATAAAAGTTTCAACTAACATTTCGAAATATGGATGAATAGGTTTGTTGAAACTTTCTACATCACACTAAATTCTCTATTCCAGACTAAAGCTCATGGTAACTTGTATTTTTGGGAAATATTAAAAAGGAATCGAATAAACAGCAAAAACTTGTAACTCGAATCGACATCCAGCGGAATATGTAGACTATTATAGGCTAATTAAGAGAGATAATTTTTATATTTATAATATTATGAAGATATTCCAATAACGGAATTCAATGCATTATTAAAGAGGCGTTATCTTACAGATTTTATTAGTAATATTCTTTTGCATTTTTCTAAAATTATTATAATATACCGATGGATTTGCATTGATTTATTTATTTCAATTCTAAAGAAGGATAAAAGTGGAACTTGGATGTCATTACGGGAACAACTTTAGCCAGGATTGTCACCCCAACTGCCCGCTCTCACCGGGTTGCCATCAGCCCTGAAGAGAATGTTCCCCTTGCTGTCCGTTACGGGAAGTCCTCCGTTGCTGAAGATCCGCACTGGGCGGCCTTCCATGGACATCAAAGACAGCTGCTGAGTCAGAACTCCTCCGTGCTGGCACTCTGGGCTATCGATGCTCACGCCACACGAGTCGAAGAGTCCAGACTTCCCGGCACGAGATGGGCGCCCGAACTCGTCGAAGCTCAGCAGGGGTGTCCCGTCCAAACAGTTAATCGGGAGTCCTTCGAGGGACATCAAAGGGTTCCCGTCTTTGTTGTACAGGATCATCGGAGTACCTTTCATCGTGATTATCGGTGTCGTAGGGTCGCAAGCCAAGGGTATCTTCCTCGAATCGAAGACAGTTCTTCCACGGAAGTCAACTATCTTGTTCAATCCTTGTTTCATGTCCAGCAAACAATTGCCATGTTTCGAAACCAACGGTTTGCCACATTCATCCGTCAAAGGTCTGCCGTCCAAATCATAGAGCCTCAATGGCCTGTTTGGCGATTCTAAAAGTGAATTGCACTTGTGTTCTGGTGGAGCTGATGTACCGAGAAAGTTCGAATCTGTAATGTCGTAACCGTTCAGATCGCAGACTAAATTTCCAAACTTGTCGTATTTAGGATGACCGAATTCGTCGCGTTTAATCAGTGGAATGCCATGAATATCCAATAGTTCTTTACCTCTAGGGTCGGTCAGAGGCAAGCCATCTTTGTCGAACAATCTGTAAGGAACGCCTATTTGACTCTTCCAAATACTCCCTGGATTCGCTATTGGTATTCCTCTCTCGTCGTAGATGGGGCGACCAATACAATCTGCTCTTGGCCTGTGATCTTTGTCGAACTGGATCATAGGAATCCCTCTAGAGGTACGTAACATTTCGCCTGTTACATCGACCAGAGGGTGATCGTCACATCCGAATAATTGCATTTTACCACTAAATAAAATCAATTTTTCATATTCGGGTACTACAGATATGTCCGACAACGGTGTGAAAACTGGATGCCCCTTGCAATCGTATATAGTCTTCCCATCGAAGGTAGAGACTGGAAACCCAGCTCTGTCGAATTTGAGCAGCTCCGCCCCGCTTCTAAGTTTGAGGATGTATCCACTTGGCCCAACCAACGGTCGGTCATAGCAATCGTACACCGCGATCTTGCTAGTGACGGCTCTTCCCGCTACCTTAACTGCCGTGTGTCCGTCCAGATCGTAGGCAGGCTGCCCGTTCTTCTCTGTAATGACACCGGAAGCTGAGCTCGTTATGAGGTTTATCCCATTATTGTCTGCCAGGACTCCTCCTCGAGAGTCAGTAAGTGGGTCTCCGGAAATATCGTACATACATAACGGGCTTCCATCAAGGTTGAGTAGGACTTTGCAGTTATGATCGACGCGAGGTTTGCCTGATAAAAATTTATCAATTAGATTCGTCGGATAACCCTGATGATCGTACAGCGGTCCTCCCTTGGCATCGCTCACTATCTGCCCCAAGAAATTCAACTTCAACAAATATTCGTCGTTTATTGATTTCAGAACATTTCCAGCTCTGTCGGTCAACGGTTTGCCAGATTTGGTGTAGAGCCTTATTGACTCTCCTGCTGGGCTCAACAACGGCTTATTAAAAGACCTTACGATCGGCAGGCCTAGAATGTCATACACATCGCGGCCTTTCACATCTCTAATGGGTACACCATTAGTATCGAAAACAGCCATGAATTCTTGATACCTATTGAGAAGAGGAACACCACTGCTATTCGTCAGAGGCATTCCGGTGGCTTCAAAGAATTGGACACCATATCCTTTGTGATTTGCCAAGAACTCATTGTGATTCGAGGGTTTACAAGGGCGGAACATTTTGCTTCCCAAGGGGTTGCCCATATCGTCAAACACAGTATCGCCATTCCAGTCAGACACTGGCTCTCCTTTTTCGTTGAACTTGAGTAGAATCGAACCAGAGGCATGGACCAACGGTACGCCTTCGTGGTCAGTCAGAGGATAGCCCCGTTTGTCATATAGTCTTACCGGAGTGCCTTTACTATTACGCAAATGAGTCACTTCATCTCGATCGTAAACGCTTTTATGAATTATGGTAACTGGAATGCCATTGCTATCCAACCAAACTTTCTTTTTCTTGACTTGCTGTTTTCCATCCAAGTCAAAAAGAGGGAATCCGTTCATATCCGTCAACGGATGGCCATTGGCATCAAATGCTATTCCGTGTTCGCTGTTTTTGCATATTATAGCTTTGTTCATTTTGTAATATCTAGGAGTTTTAGTCAAGTCGAATCCCGCTTCCCATTGCATGTTACCCTCCGCATCCTTTATGTGGTATCCTTTCACTGTTTTAGTCGGGAACCTATTATCATCGGCAAAAAATAAGGGGTTACCCAATATATTAGTAAAAGGAAAACCCCCTTCATCCGTTAGAGGTCGTCCCAGTTCATCATATACCCTCAAAGGAATCTTCTCGTTGGACAGAAACGGCTTCTCATGTGAAAATATCGCTCTTCCACATTTGTCTATGACGTCTTTTCCGTCTGCATCCATAACAGGATGTCCTTTTGGATTAAAAATAACCAAGAGCTTGCCAAGAATGTCCACCAATGGTACTCCTGACGCATCCGTGAGCGGTAGACCGTCGCGAGCAAAGACCTGATAGTCGCACTTGAAGTTGTTCTTCTGTATGGTAAGCGGAGTTCCTGTTGGACAGAAGTTCTTGTCATCTTGCGTTCGACCATGGGAGTCTGTGAGCGGGTAACCCTTCCAATCTTGATAACTCGAATGCCCTTGCGAAACAGAGATCAAGGGGTTTCCTGCAATGTTGAGAAGAGGAATCCCCTTGCTGTCTGTTGCCGGTCGACCGTCAGAAAAGAACAGCCTCAGAGGATTCCCTAATTCGCCAGTCAATGCTACATCTTGGTCTCCAGACGCCAATGTTCTCATCTCTCTTGTAACCAGCAAAACGTAGTGTACGTGACACTTTACTAACTCAAATGAAATTTAGAAACATTTTTTTTTAAATAATTTTTATTGTTTATACTAAGTCTATTCAGCTGGATACTAATGAGTGTTTTAATATTTACAAGGCCCCATAAAACCGAAATCATTCGTACTTATTTATTGTAGTTTAAGTGTTTTAATTAAACGTCATACTTAACCAGTATAATTAAGTGTAATAAATCAATTAACTAATCAAAACTGAAAAGCACGAATGTTTTTTTTTAACTAACCTTTATAAAAACATGTTTAATTTAATGAAGCCAAATTGTTAATCATATTTTATTTTTAAATCGATAGTGTTAACATTTAAATTTGAGGACGATTATTATGTCATTCGAGCTGTCAAGTAAACCTCAGACAATGTTTCAAAATAATTTATGTTTTAAGATCTAAAATAATTAACCATTATGTAAAAAAAAACCTGTACCACTACAACCCATGAAGGGTCTTGGGTTAAGCACCTAGTACAGACAGTACTGTTTCCAGGACAACGGCTGAAAAGGAAGGTGCTTTTACATATAGTGTAAATAAGATCCCATTTTTTTATAACCTTCTCTACTTACAAATCCATTGCCAGCAAATACTAATTTTTTTAAATGTTGTTATAATAGGGTGTATAAAAAAAAATGACCGTTTTATCAAATTCCAGAGTTTGAGTGTATCTAAATATTTTAATACTATTTATTATTTACCAACAATTAATAATCACTTTAGAGCATTCTCTAAGCTGGTTTACTAACACTGAACTTCTTTTTAAAAAAACCTCAGTTTAGCTGTTTATTTCAAAGAAGAAACATGACAGTGTCCTACGAAATTCTCGTAATATTAAGACATTACTGGGGAAAAAAATTCACAGCCACTGAAGCAACTCGTGAAATTATTAAATATGAAGGGGAAGGAGTCCTTGACCAGCGCACTGCGCGGCGTTGGTTTGAAAAATTTAGCGCTGGAAAGGAAGAAGGGCTCCGGGCGACCATTAATGGATATTGATGAGGTTCTGAAGGAAGCTGTTGAGTAAAATCCGTCCACAAGCACTCGCGAACTTGCCAGGGAGTGTGGTGTGTCGAAAGATACTGTTAGTCGCCATTATTTACAGACTTTTGAACTCTCGAATTTGATAAAACGGTCATTTTTTTATTTTTTTATACACCAAATTATTAATTAATATTTGTATAAATATATTAAAACAAATAGATTCAAGTACAAAATACAAAGAAATAATTTACAAAATGTATTTTTTTAAATAATGCTGATACTTCGTAGTAGTACTGGCGGGTGTCCAAAAAAATATATTTTGGTTTCACTCGCAAATAGACGAAAACAGAAACATGTGTGTTATTGTTTATTTATTACTGCATTTCAACTCATTAAAATATTTACCAATTTTAAAATTACATTAAGTTTTAGTATTTGTTAGGAAAATATTATCTGCTATCGAATCAGGCAGATTGTGAGTTGCTATGCAAAAGGTTCCGGGTTCAAATCTTGCTGTGTCAGATAAATTGTTTGATCTATTAACAGCCAAAGAAGGCCCATGTGGGATCTACAGATATACAGATCCTCCTGACTCCTCCTGAAGGCTCTACAAAGTCTCCGTATATGTGTTTGAATCAACTGTAAATCCAAATTAGCACAGTCTACAAACAATTACGATTGAATATCAGTTCCAAAATACTCGATGTATGGCCGAAAATAATATTGGACAAGAGAAAAGAGGCCGCCAAGGAAAAGCTGGCTGCAAGGAGTTGAAGAGGTGATGGCAGCAAGAGACTTGGCGGAGGGAGACTGGGAAGACCGAGAGTATTGGCGACAATATGTTCTGGGTTTCGGCATATGACCAAAGGCTGTAAAAGCCCGACAAAAAAAAATTCTCGATGTATGTTTCAGATACTTGGATCATATTTCAACACCTTTTTTTTTTTCCATGTACTGAAGCAAAGACTTCAAGAAGAATAGGTTGTCGCAGAACACCTTAGATCTTAATTAAAACTATTATTAAACTATAACTAAGAAACTAAATCATTTATATAATTAATTTTATTTTTTATTAATTTTTAAATATTTTTATTTAAAAATAAAAGATATTTCCAGGGCCGGGACTCGAATTATAAATTATTTATAATTTACTCTTCTTTGTTATAGAATATTTTGGTGGGTCTTGAAGTTCACACTGAAGTTTTTAAAACCAGACTTTACTCTTATCGGTATCAAATCGAGATATTTCGAATTACCAAAAGGAAATTTAAAAGGAATATCTGGTATTGAGCATCTCCTTCTTGTCATATTTGTATGAAGGGGGATAACTGTAAATAAACATTTAAATAGGATGTTGTAATTCCATTATTAATAATTTATGAGGTTATAAGACAGAAATTTGTGAATAGAAATAAAGAAAAATAGAGATAAGACCACAAAACATAAAAAAGTGATATTATGCAAAGATTGCCTAGTTAAAAGTATAGCAGAATGTCCTGTTTACTAATCAATTTATTGGGAATATTTCTTTTCTTTCTTTTTTTTTTCAAATATTATTGAAAAGAATAGAGAAAGAGAATTGTGAGCAAAGTATTTTTCAATGAAGTGTGGACCTGTGGTACTAGTACTATAAGATAATTTTGAATAGGAAAACAAGAAATCTCATTCCCAGGCGTCAATGTGTTAAATAACATAATGAAATTTTTATTTTACGTTTGATTAATAGATGTATAGTTAATAAGAAAAATGTCTTGTTCTTGTTTCACTGCATTCTCTGTATTGTAATAAAAGTTCCAAAATCTAAGTATTATAATTATTGTACAATGATGTTGACTGTTTTGTTTTTGAAATCAATATATTCCATTTTTTCCATTTACGTTCTGAAATGGTGTTATATTTATTGTAACAGCTTTAAGAAGTCAGACTTTGTGATTTGCTTTTACAAATTTGATTTACATTACAATTTTATTTTATAAAAATAGTTTTAATGTAATTAATTGAGCACAACAAAAGTAAAAAAAAAAAGTAGCTCCTCAAACTATTTCTTGACAGCCCCAATAAAATATTACATCGCTAAAATTTTGTTATTCAATAGAGAGGCATAAAACATTTTATTCTAACAATTATTAATACTCTAAAAAAAGAGAAAAACCAACATTTCAATAATTCAATCTTTAAAAGCTTTTTCATTTTTATATTGTATATTTTAAAAGTTACTCATTGAAATTTTAATTAAAATATAAGGCATACTAGGCTTCAAAAGACATTAATCAATTGTTTTTAAGTTTTTTTATTGAATATTCTATATATTTTCCTTAATATCTGAGGTTTTAAGGAGAAGCACTTAAAGGTTTTAAGGAGAAGCACTTAAAGGTTTTAAGGAGAAGCACTTAAAGGTTTTAAGGTGATGGGCTGCCTCCTCAGAGCACTCTCACTTACTCCCCGATCCGGACCAGCTACCAAAGGAAGGCGATCCTAGGGTGTGTACTGTAAGTGAGCTTATGTTAGTATAAGTAAATTGTGTACTGTTCTGAGTGCATTGGTGCTGTTTACTGAACTCGGGAACCGGGGGTGCGTTAATCCCCACTAGCCTTGCACTGAGCTAGCCCCTGCAGTAACAAGTCGGATCGTAACAAATAAACGGTCATAATCTGTGGACCTTGACCTCACAGAAGTCAGATTACAAGCCATTGAAATGAGGTACTCGCGAAAAGTAGAAAGGAAAACTAGGAGGGATAGGATACGGAACACAACTATGGGCTAATCTCGATATTAAGCCAGACTATCCTGAAAGGACACAAACTAAGGTGGTTCGGACACCTTAGGATGGAAACAGTGAGAATGGTCAGGAAGGCTTACGATGCCTGTACAGAGGGGAAAAGGTCCAAAGGAAGACCTCGCATTTTCTAGGAGGACAGCGTAAGGGATGCTTTCAAGAGGAGAAGAATGGACTGGATAGCTTAACATGACAGAAGTTTTTTTTGTTTGTTAATAGTTAAAATTGATAAGGTTTATTATGAGGGAGCGGAGTGGCTCAGTGGTTGAGTACTGAGCTGCCATGCCGGAAATCCTGGTTCAAATCCCGCTGCAGGCCATGATTTTTATTTAGTCTGTTTGCAGCGGGAGATGGATCATATAGGATCTAGGACCCTCCTGGGGCACACCCAGCCTCTATAAAATATTATAAAAATAGGGTACCCAAAATAAGGGGGAAAAATATGGCAGTTGAGCGTGACATAGGACAAGTCACCTCCTTGCAGAACCTCTGTCCATAAAACAGTACAGTCTCTACCATGTACTGAATCCCAGACCCATTCACGGTTTGTAGTGGTACAGGTTTTTTGTTTAGGTTAGGTAGTATCTTATCACAAAACACCTCATGAGAAAAGTGGAGGGTTAGCAAGTTGTTCGAAGGAATGGAATGCTGAATATTAATTATTAAGTTGTCTTGGATCAGTTATTTAAAACAAAGTATTTTGTAAATGTAGCCTTAAAACCAGTGTAAGATAGTAATGTAAAGATTTCAGGTAATATAGCAACAAATTTTATGCTTTTCTAGTTTGAAGAAAAGTTCTTGATATGTACTTAAAGGACAGAATCTTTAATTTTCTACAGAAAATATTAAAAATATGAAATGTAAATCAATTAATCCACTATGAATTAAATAACTATGTGAATTTTCCAACCATCATATATAGTTCTATATATCAGATATACTTTTATTAATTTTTCATTTAGCACTAAGTAACAAAAACAGTGCAAGTTGTTTTTATAAATCGTTTTGCAGATGTAAATAAATAAAAAAAGAGATCATGGATACACCATGGAATATTAAATTTTGGTAATTTGCATTATAAGTAGCCTCATGTTATTATTTAAATGTAAAAATTTAATGTATTTTTTAATATTAACAACTGGCTAAATTGTTAAGACCAAACAGGAGTATGATTGAAAATGCACAGAAAAGGTGTAGATATTTTATACATAAAATATTTATTGTAAATGTGTTATATATTACAATCTTGACGATGCAGTACTCTGGAATTTAGGCATTTAAAACATACTTGGTTGTTACAATAGCCCCTGAGAAAGAACACAACCACCAGTTCTGTATATATATCTGTACCCCAGAAGTAAAGGGCACCATGTCACATTTTTGTAATTTTAGTATTTGTTGAGGAGAGCCAATTTTCCATAACTTTGAACTATTAAATTTGTTTCTTCATTATTAATAGAAGCAGCATAAAGAAAATTGTTACTGGTTTTAATAATTTATTGGAAGTATTGATATTAGTATTTATTTATGACTATAAAAATATTACCTATTTTGTAGACATGGTGACCTTTACCTCTAGGGCATATAGTTGATCCTGTAAGAATTTATTTATTCCTACTACTTATGTCAATGATTATTTGGAATAATTGAGTTGGTTTTATGGGATCATATACATTTTGAAACACAGGTACAATGTCGTGAACCACGATCTTTTAAGACATTATTGAAAAAAAAGGTCTAAGCTAAAAGGTAGCCTCAAAAAAAAATTTTAGCAAGAGAAGGAGAGTCAGTTATCCTTGAAAATACTCCCGCACTTTGGTTTCAGTATTTGATTTCAGTAACAATGAGAAATGAGCCTTACATACGAACGTAGATCAGGTTGCTCATGTGACGTTCAGGTTGATGGTATCATTTTAAAGACCTCGTCATTTTAAAGATCTGGGTCTCATCAACCCATCATGACTCGACAGAAGCTCAAGCCCAACAACGAGTTGATAATTGCAAAATTTTGCTTCAAAATCCATAGATGACAGGTTCTAAAAAAAAATGATCATTTGTTTGTTTGTTGTTGCTTAGATGCGTAAAACCCTAGGGTCACCAACGCCTGTAGATTTTTGATTTTTATAATTATTTATCTTTAAAAAAAAAAAATAAAAAATATTCATATACACACACATACTAACAAATAATACATCTATAATAAGAAAATAAAACAATCGTAAAAAGCAACAAATGGATCTATAGCAGGGACAATGGATGATCAAATATTGGTTATTAATTTACAGTTTGTAATGAATTTCACCACTTTGTCAATTTCAGATTTCAGAAAAAAAAAAAAAATGGTCACAAAACCGGATATTTAAAAAAATCCTAACAAACATAAGCAGTGGGTATGGATAGGTGAAGCTGCACAACCAAAGGTTCGCCAATATCGATAGTTTGATAAAATCAAACCTTTACATAGACAGAGTTTATGCAGTTTTGAATACTAAGTACCTTGCTTTTTTTCACAGTGATTCCAATACAAATTGTTATCATTTGACCAAGAAAACTTGTCAGAACTTATTCCTGTTTACAGCCTAGATATCAGACCATCAAATTATGATCTGTTTATATCAGTGGCTCATTTTTTAAAAAGATCAGATCAATGATAATTAATCTATGCCAGTTTAATGAGTCAGTCAATGTTATAAATTTGCATACCTTGGAATACTTTCTGACACCTGCATACCTTCTTGGTCTTCTCATATCCTTAATACTTCTTGTCTTGATAAATAAACTTCAATGTGCTCATCACCTTAGAAACAAAAAACAAATTATAAAGAGGTTTTAAATTTTAATGTTTTATATTTTTAATATTTTGACAAAATTGTTGTATTTGTCCAGGACATATAATTTAATACACCATAATTTTTCATCATATTACATCACTTAGGCATTATTTGTGGAAAACCAAAAATAGTCATAAAATTTAACCATTTTTGTAAGCAATTCGATCCTACTGGTAGATTTATTTTTATAATGTAAATAATAGTAAAATAAAAAGTTTTCTTCAGATAATGATCATTGCACCGATTCTCAGGCTAAAAACAGATGAGTTCAAAAAATTGTTTCTACTTTTTTTCACTTTTTCCCACGTTCTATTTTTTAACTTAGTGAATGAGAAATAAGATACAAACAGTTGAGTCTTGTTCAAAACTGGCTTAATACAATATAGGAGTTAAGCTATAAAGCAGATAGTCTGGTCAGTTAAACTTATTCGGTTGTTCTAGATTACAAATACGATAACCTCAATAACAAACAATAAAGAACATGGCTGGAATTATATTGGAGAATATGAAACAATAAAATAATAAGCATCTACAGAAATATGTAATATCTTATTCTGGTAGATAACTCTTCTGTCCTTTGCCCACCAAACTTCGGCACCATATCCTTCAGCTTCATCGGAGTTTATAAATCATATCATCAGATGTATTATCGGAGTTTATAAATTTCAAGTCCCTTGTACAATTCTTCATTAATTAATGAAAGTTAATGATGTCTCTAGCTGACTTTGAAGTCTATGGAAATATGGTGGATTTTAACGATTAATTCCTCTATCAAGAATTGTTCTGAGGCAGAATACATGATCTGTTGTAGGGTCCCTAACTAAATCTGCATGGGTATGGATCAAACTTCTAATCTGTAAAGAGTAGAAGACACTAGAACAAGATGTTAGACAGAATATTCTGTACACAAGAGGGAAGAGGAATACCTCTATAATTTTGGCATTGGAATTTATCTTTTTTTTTCTTGGAATTTATCTATTTATCTACATGTTCCAATCCATTGACCTCTAGTAAGCCTCTTCCTAAATGGATGTTTAAGATAAAATCCTGAAATCTATCCCCACCTCCATAATTGATAGTTACAACACAGGCTACAATTTATAAACAATGTTTATTAACAACCTTTGATTTATATTTTGTAAAATCAAGAAGGTACAGTTTATTATTTACAATCCTTACTTTGTTTTAAAGCATTTCCTTTTTTAATTTGAAATAAGATCCAAAATTTTGGGTTTATGTTGACAGAGTAGATTTGTACAAAACAAAGAAATGTAGGTTAATACTGTTATTTAATAGAATTTAAAAATAATAAAGCAAATTAAACCATATCTAATACGAAAACAGGAAAATTGTATTAAAAAACAACAAATAATAACAAAAATTTTATATTAATCATGAATAGATGTAAAGGACTGCCCTCTAAATATGAATAAGGTTTACAAAAAATAAATAAAATAAATGGTTGGCAAATGCAGACAATTATTTTACAGTTAAATAATTACTAAATACAAGTTTAAATAATTACATGTTTATTTATTAATTGAATCTGAAATATAATATAAGAAGATATAAAATGGAAATTAAGTGTTTCCAAGTATTTTTTCAACAATCCTTCCGGCAAAAGCCAAACTAAAACATTAATTATTCAAATTAACGTCAATCTATGGCATTCAAATAATATGACATAATTATGCAATATAATTTTTAGCACTTTATGGGAATCTGTAGCCATCTATCCACTTCAAGCACTCCGCATCCAAAAGGAACATGGAATGACTTGTTGAATGTGTTCTAGACTTTTTGGTTCTTGTAATATCAATACATAATATAAATATAAAATGCTACAAAAATATAACTTCCTATTTACATTAATGGCTTGTAACAGTATTTAATAAGCCATTGGGTCAATTTTGGTTTAACAGATGCAAACATGATAGTTCATATTTCTTTAAGTAATAATTAGTGAAATATGTTTGAATGTTAATATTATTTACAGATAAAGCTGAATTTTAAAAAATCTAGATTTATTAATTCTTTGAAAAATTTAGAATAATTTTTATTTTAATTCCTAGATAAATTTTTATTTGTAATTATTCCACAGGTCGTCGCTTCGAGTTGAGTCACATCACGTTTTTAAATTTTTATTTGTTTCCCTTTTAATATTTTTCAAAAATACTAGGTATCGTGAGCTTTAATATGGAATAGAGAATGTCATTATGGGTAATGAATAGATATCAGTAATCTTTTGACAAAGAAACAAAAGTTTCAACTAACATTCCGAAGAATAGATGATATTTGCTTGTTAAAACGTTCATTTCTAGATGAAATTATTAACAAAGTATACACATTTCTCATAATTCCATTCTCTATTCCATACTAAACCTAATGATAAATTGTATTTTTGGAAAGTATTAAAAATGAAATGAATAAATAGTTAAAACTTGTTGTAATTCAACTCAAAGCGACAACATGCAGATACCTTTTAATTTAATTTTTACAAGCAAAATGATCCCAAAAATAGAGTGATTAATAGTGGCTTAAAGGGCTAGAAACTATTTTAGTTAATTAAACCTTAATATTTGAGTGCCATATATTGGCGTTAATTTGAATATTTCATTTTTTTAAGCAATGTTGAAAAGAGTTGAAGTGTGAAGTTTACACAAATAAATGCAACTTATTTTATTTTGTGCCTTAGTTTATAGAATTTCATTATTTTTAGGATTTTTATGTTTTATTATTTTCATAGACTTCATTTCACTCTGGGTTTTTTTAAATAATCATCAATTATTTTATAATTTAATCCTCTGTTCTTTGTATATCATTTCTACCCATACGACTACTACTATCTCTTTGGTACTACACTGTTGATGTTGTTTTGTTATTGTTGTATTCTTCTGTTTTGTTTTATTCCCAGCCCTGATGATTATATAAAAATTAGGCTTTATACTTATTAGTGTAAAATTGATTTACCGCACCTCTCACAATTTTCAACACTGCTCAAGATTAATCCAATCAACTATTTCCTTATCAACTATGAAAAGATAGTTTGGAAATTTTACACTGTATTCTTACTTTTCTACTTAAACATCCATTGAATGTCTTTCTATTTTATACTTCAAAATTAATTAATAATTAAACTTGTTTTTATATTATTGAAACTATGTATATGTATATACACACACTAAAACTAAAACTTATACAATAGATGATTTAGTGAGAACATTTGTGAAGTCAACTAAAACTCATACATTTTTTATTCATTGTTCTTTTGGTGGTGATTATTTTTAAATATTTTTATTTTGAAGAGAAAAGGATTTTAATTCCGGCCAGGAGAAATCTTTTCTCTTAAAAGATAAAAATATTTAAAACTCATACAGTTACTTCAACAATATAACCAATGGCTTATGATATTAATAAGTTTTAAAGAGAAAAAAAACTATTATTTCATGGTAGAAGTATTTCTCTTTAAATTTGTAACTATAAAGTCATTAGTAAGTACTTCTTTTATTTGTTGAGAAGAACATTAATCCATTGTTAAAATGATTTTGATAATTTTAAATGGCCCATTATTCCTCTTTATTAATAAATTTATCTGTTTCAACCTCTTTAAATACATTAAAGAAGTATTTCCATAAACTTGAAAGGTAAAATAACTTAAATAGAGATACATACCTTTTGCTGACAGATTAGGCCAAGCTAGCCAGTAGTGCCACTCACTAGGGCTAGCAGGTAAAAGAATTATCTAGGGACTTTTGAAACATGTCAAAATAATCTGTCATGTTTATGACAACTTGACATATTGCTTGACAAATAGTGAATTATGGTCCTTTTTAAATTAAAGAATAAAATGGTAATACAATATTAGTGAATTTCATTTTTTTTTTAAATTGATTGCATCATAATTATTACGATTTTTTTCAATTGTTTATATTAACTTTTATTTTTAAAATAATAAAATATAAGATAAAAACTATGAATAATAAGCTTTAGGGTGCAATAACAGAAACATTATATTATTTTTATAAATATTGACTACAATTTTAAATAGTTGGTAACATTGAAGTAATCAGATGATATAGATGGTGACTTTATCATCTGATTGTAAACAAACTCAGTTTATAGTTGGATTTGAATTTTGTTATAATCATGGTTGTGAAGTTTATTTTTAATTGATTAACCTTCTATTACAATCTTTATTTCAGCATCATGAAATTCAGTGGTTACTGGCTAGACATATGTTTAGATAAAATAGCTGAATTCATACATTTTAACAAAAATGGTGCATGATGTTTTAACATATTTATAAAACTTGTATAAATAATCTCTAATGGGCATTTCTTTTAAAACTACAGTTGACAATATTTTGTTTTTTTAAGCAACTAAAAGCTTCTTACAGAATTATAAAGCATGTGTGATTATTAGTGACCTTGTGTTTAAAGATAAGCATGTGTGATTATTAGTGACCTTGTGTTTAAAGATTGGGTACAGTTGAAACATTATTTTAGTAAATCAAATTTGACTTAAGAATGTTATTTTTACTTCTTGGAGAAAGCTATAATAAAATATAGAGTTCTGAAATCCTTTCAATATTGGAGTAAGACCATAGATTGATAGCTCTGAAATATTTTTAAAAAATAGCCATTTTAAGTAAATCTTTAATTTTATAAATATTTTCGTTAAGTACTGGTATATACAGTTTAAATTTTCTATTTACTCATTATTCCTTACTGTTCAAATATCTATTGCAGGACAATATATTTTAATGCATATATATTTTCAGCAACGATGCTATATTTTTCTATTTCTGTTTTAGTTGGTATAGCTGTAATTATTTAAATATATATATATAATACATAACTATTGGTTTTATATCAGAACTGAATATTCTTATTATCATTGTCTCAATGACAGATATTAGATTACATGTATTTGTTTCATTTTTGCTACTCTTTAATTACTTTGAATTAAAATTAACTCAATTTATTTTCTGGACATAAGTAAAAATGAATGGATGAAATCTAATTTTCTCTATTTAAAAAGCTGAAGTCGTCATCATCATCATTCTCTTTTCCTCACCTACTCCTGTGCAATGTTAGGATCGTTCTTATAGAGCCTGGACCAAGTATCTCTTTCCTGAACCAGTTCTCTTCTTCGGTTCCAGTCCATTCCTCTCCTCCTGAAAGCATCCCTTACGCTGTCTTCCCACGATATGCAAGGCCTTCCTCTGGGCCTTTTTCCTTCCGTCCAGGTCTCGTAAGTCCCTCTCATCATTCTTCAAGGTTTCTTCCCTATTAGCTTGCATTTAGTCTTCCCCGGGTTAATTTTCATGTTTATGGTCCATAACTCCTCTTGGAGTACATTTATGTTGTGTTGGAGGTCTCGGTCACTGACATTTAGAAAGACGATGTCGTCAGCAAAGGCCAACAAGGAAAATTTGAGGTGGTGAAGATTTCTGTGTTTCAGCTGGAATTATTTCATCATCAGCTTTGCCCTTCTTAGTCTAAGTCCAAGACCAGAGCAATGGGCTTAGGCTGCAGCCTTGGGGGATACCCAATATTGTCTCAAATTCTTTTGAATTGTGGTTTCTGGTTCTAACCGTAAAAAGCTGAAGTTTTTACAGATTTTAACTTCAGAGGTTGTAAATAAATTTTACAAATCATAATCATTTTTCACTTGATTTAATTTTATAAAAGAATCAACTCTATTACTATTCAAAAAGACTGAAGCTTTTTTTTCAAATCGTTGATCCATTAGCGTAGCCATAGTAATTTGTTAAAATTGTTTCAGGGGAAGGAAGGCGAAAGCTCCTCAAGCGTATCCCACTGCCTGAAACATTTCTACTGAAATCAATTGATGTATAAAGTTAATATGGTCAAGATTATTTGATTTTACTTTAAAAACCTAAACCAAGATATTTGGGCATTATTGTGAAGAAAACCATCAATAATTTATTTAAAATGGGAGCATCAATGTCAGACTTGATAGGAAGTCCTCTTCCTACTAATTGCTTTAGATTATATTTGAGTAATTTGAACACAATGTTAGATTGGTTTTCATTTTTTTTTTTTTTTCTGTTATCATGTATTAATTTATATTAAGGTTTCCCTCATTATCTTCTGTTGCATTATGAGGGCACACTTGTAGAGCTTACACCAAACGTCTCTAAGTCTCGTAATGGCCTCATTATGAGGATATTAATTAATGGTTTTAATATGTTTATTGACAAAAAATGAGGAATTGATTATGGTAGCTTAACATGACAGAAGTTTTTTTTGTTTGTTAATAGTTAAATTTAATTGTACATTCGTTTGTTTGTTTATTTATTGGTACATTTGATGTCAGACAAAAAAAATAAAATGATGAAGAATTGAGAGGTTGAGGACCATAAGCGGATAGTTCCAAAATTTCAAAAATTGGCTTTTTTACATTTTAACCTAATTTATTAAACAAATTTTGTCTGACACAACATGCTGCTTTATTTCTCATGGTTGTTGTCCAGTTGTGAACCTGAAGTTTCGGGAGCATAAAGCATTTTTATACTAACCTAGCGAAAATGTAAATAAGCCAATCCTGAATGCCTCAATATCTATCTATATTTTATTTTGTTTTATTTTATAATTTTATTTCTATGTGTAGGCTAAAATAATAAGTATAGCTTTAATTTATATTAATTAAGAAACATTAATAAATTAGGCTGCATCACAAAATGAAATTTAATATCAAAGCAAAAAAGATAACATTTAAAAAAATGTTAAATCACAAAGCAGGCAAAAAGGCTAAATAAAATCAATAAACGTGGTATGGGTTCATACCATATTTATTTTGCATATGAATTATACCATTTTTAATATGGATTTATACCATGTTTATGCTCTTAATGATAATAAACATAGTATGGTTACATCACCTATAAAACTATTTACAACTCAACTTAAGCTATGAATTTATTTGGGTTTTAAAGTAAATATTTATTAGTTCAAAAATCATATCACATTATTATTTTATTTTTTTACATTTAAATGGATTATATTGTATACAATTTGAATGTTAAACCACAACATACATAATGATAATTCATTTATTACATCTAATTGTTATATTATTTCACGTCCTCTTTGTTGCATCATTCTGCCGCAGTCAATGTATATGCCCCACACAAACCTCTCTAGAACCGAATTTGTCGCCCTCTATCAAACAAATTCGGATCTACAGGGTAGATGTAGAGCATTAACCAATCTAACGCCCTATTTATCTTCTGCTCCTTCATCTTGAAAGTCCGTAGCAATCTTCAATCTGGAAATAGTTTAAAAATGATTGTTAAATTTTTTTTTTTTAATTCTTAATGTTATATATATATATATATATATATATATATATATATATATATATATATATATATATATATATAAAATTTATTATTTATTAATAATTAAAAGAGATTAGTTAACAAAGGCCTTTTACATATAATCATCTTTACATCCATCCACCTTTGTTAATAATGTGAACTTTTATTTATAATGACTACTTATTCATATTGGTATATAATTTAAAAAAAGGGTCAGTTGTGATGTAGTAGTTAGCATAATAACTTTCTATGCCCAAGGCCACAGGTTTGCAGCCAAGCAGGTGTTCTTAGAACTTTTTAAAGTGAGTAAAAAATCCTTGGCTATGCCATCCTTCAGGGAGGACATAAAATGCAGATCACAATTCATTTCCACAAAGATATTCATTAAACACAATTCCTTTAACAAAATACATGGGCATGCTAACTAAAAATATAATAAAGGAGAATTCTTCATGATTTTAACAATATTGAAAAGGAAGTAGACAGAGGTATCTCGACAATTTTTCAACGATCAATTAAAAAAAGACAGACATTTCCCTGATTATCATAATTATATTGTAATTAACTGGACCCTTTATTACAAAAAGTGATAACAAATTTTGTGTTTTATTAAAATTTTAAGTTTCTATGTGAAGATTGCCTCATGACCTTTTAAGTTGAACTTGTTATTTGAGTACTACCACTGGGTAGTTTCTCTACTTGTCTTTATCAAGCTAATATGTACCATTCCCGCCATTTTCTTGTTGTATTGTTATAATACAGTTGTGAATTTCAATGAATAAATTATTATTTAAAAAAGTGATTTTTTTGTCTGATTAAGATGTAAAAAAAATATTCATTTTGAAAAAGTATTTCAACAAGACCAACCATTTATCACTATTTAATTTTATAACCAATATTGTGATGAGTATTAGATCATTTTAAATCTAAAAGTGTCAATTTTAACGAACAAAACTTAAAAAAAAAATTTTTTAATTATTTTATTGAAATGAACAACTGTAATATATACATCTAGTACAAATGCTGTATGAATAAATAAATACATGTAGAGGCACTACCCATTGGCAGCACTCTAATTACATTTATATTATAGAAGGTCCCGTGGCCATCTTCTCTTCAGAAGCCTAGGAGAACAACTTAAAATTTAATGAATAATTCTAATTGAGAAACTCTAATTAAAAAAAAAAAAAGTAAATTGTACTAACAAACAAAATTAACTAGGACAATACTGACTTCAGAATGTGCCAATGTTGACAACAGCTTTGAAATTATAATTAACTGTTGATTGACTTAATGAATATTTAAGGTCCTTCTTATTTTCAGCTAATCATGTGCCAACCATATTTTTAAAATTGTACTCAAAAGACTAATTGATCATGCTATATTTTATATAATCCTATCAGAAAAGTTTTTACATTTCATAAATTGATGTAACACACTAATGTTGTACAGTATACTATTATATAGCAAAGATCAATTACTTCTTTTCAGTTCATTAAAAGTGCTTCCATTCAAGTGTAACATTCAACTATCAAATTTAATTTAAATATTTTTTACTTACTCCTTAGATAGCTTTAATGATACATAATAAATGGTTAGTTCATTATAAATATAATCATGAGTCATAAATGTTAAAATGAAAATTTCAAATTTATATTCCGTTTCAGTTCAAAACTAGAAACTAGTAAATGGATTTGAATAAATTATTCAACAAAATAACTTCCAAACCTCAAAATACTTTTAGTTTGTCCTTTACGATTTCAGAATCTTCTTCTTGCACTCATCCACCATTCCAGGTACCTGTAAATTTAATAAAATCATTAGTGAAACAGGACTTTTAAATATTTGTATGATATGTTATTTGAACTCATAGAGGATAAAGAAAAAAAACTTGTACCACTACAACCACTGAAAGGTCTGGGGTTCAGTACCGCCAGATTTTTCCCCCTTATTTTGGGTACCCACTTTAAAGAGACTAGGTGTGTTCCAGGAGGGTCCTAGATCCTATATGATCCATCTCTCGCTGATAATAGACTAAATAAAAGTCTTGCCTTCAGCGGCATTAGAAGCAGGGTTTTCGGCATGCCAACTCGGTGCTCTACCACTGAGCCACTCCGATCCCCCTTTTACATGATAATACATACTAAAACTAGTAGTAATGAACTATATAAATTAATGCAAAATTGTAGTTTTTTTATTCAGTTTATTAAACTAAAGTACTTTAATATTTATATAATAATTTGTTTCACCTAATCTCTTATTTTTTTAATTGTAAGTCATTATTATGATGACCAAAACGTTTTGGGGTAAAATATACAATAAAATTTTATCCAGAGTCTTTCTTACAAGTATATAAGTCAAAGAAAATATATTTTTTTTAACTGATGTAGATATGGTTGACCATAGATGTAATGAATACGTAAGTATAAACTGAATGGAGTAAAACACTTCATTTATCGAGCCTGGCTCTCCTAATCTATACATATTATAAAACAAAGTCCTCAGCCGCGTTTGTTTGCGGTAAACTCAATAACTACTGCACGGATTTTCGTACGGTTTTCACCAATAGATAGAGAGATTCACCAGGAAGGTTTAGGGTAAATGGGTTGGAATATAACGATATTTGTCGGAAATGGAAAAAGTATAGCTGCCTGGGAGGTTTCTTCGCAGACGCTGCCTAATATCTCTGATCTATTTATACACATTATAAAACAAAGTCCTTGGCCGCGTCAGTCTGTCTGTTCGCGGTAATCTTTTTTGTTTATAATAGATACATTAGGCAGACAAACAAAAGGCATAATATGTGATCCTACCCGTGGAAAGCAGGGGCGTGTCGCTAGAAATATATACGAGTATATTAATATTTATTGTATCCATTATCTTATTAATAATAAATAAATTTGAATTGCTTCAGGCCAATTATTTATTGCATCGTGAGACACAAAAAATAACAAATTATACTTAAAATTAATAATAGGATGTAATTAGTTGGGGGTGCAGTCAAGAAAACACGCAAAAATAGGTGAAACTATTGTATTTTATGTGCCGACGTTTCGACCTACTGTGTAGGTCATCTTCAGGGCTATGAGAAAACAGACAAAAACAGAATAGACTGTAAAAATACATAAAATAGAGATACAGAAAAAATAACAAAATGTAGAGATATAAAAAAATTGAGCGAGAAAAAAAAAAGTGAAGGATATATAATGAAAGGATATATGAATAAAGATGATTACATAGTAGATGTATAGAAAGGTGATAATGCAAAACAAAATACAAAGAGAGAAATGAAGTTAAACAGAAAAAAATAAAATGAAAAAGATATAAATATAATGAGTATGGACAACTTAGTATAATAAATATAGAAATGTATTGCAGAGAAAACAATAGTATGAAAATAGACTCATGGGGAGTACCATAAGTGAAATGAAAGAACATGAATTAAAAATATGATACCTAAGAATAAATAGAGAAGAATATTGTAGAAAGTAAAGAATAGGAATCTAATGTATGACAGGCCGAGAAGTGAAATATAAATATAAATTTAAAATATAAGTATCAGATGTTATATAAAGGTATACATGCTATATAAAGGTATACACTATACATTATATAACAGATGTTATATAAAGGTATACAGATGTTATATAAAGGTATACAATAGGAATGATGTTATATTATATAAATAAAGATGAAAGTATACAAGGAACTATACTTAAAATTGTGTTTTATTTACCTTAGATCAATTTCTACATATTCTGGAAATCTGTCAACCATTTCCACATTTATAAAAAAAAAATTTATTGTTTGCCTAACTTTTCATAATTACTAGAAAATCACTGGAAACAATTTTACTTTATATTTCGGCCATCAAAATCTATGAAATTAGCTTACAATCCCTATTTCAAAACTATTAAAATTAAGTAAAATAAATAGATTAGAGCAATAAATAAATATTGAAGTATTTATTTTATGTAACTTTGATCAAATAACAATAACAATAAAAACCTTAGCGAACCCGAAAGCTCGATGCAGATACAACTAACAGCTGTTCACAAACTTCCATCAACGGATTAGCGCCCAAACATAAATACACAAGTTCACCCTTCAAGTAATCCTCCCATCTGCGCCTCGGGTGCTTTAGTTTGTTACTAAGCCCAACAACTTTACAAGCCCGTCCTTTTTCAAACAGCATATTGTGCGTAACATCTTATTTTCGAAACCCTTGTGGTATTATTCATTCTTTAACGCTAACGTTCCACATTCGGATAAAACAGTTAAGAGGTTACTATAGATTTATTCATTATAATGTTTAAACTACTGGCGCTAATTAAGTAATGTCGATACCACAAAATAATGTTCCATCTTTAACTGCGGCTACATTTCCTCTTGAATTTTTTTTTTAAGTTGTCACAAATCCTATATTCGTAAACCTGGAAAAAATGTTTATGATTCAAATTTTGGAGACTTTTGATTTAGGTGCGCCAGGCATTTCCACTGGTTAAAAACTGTTTAACCAGTGGAAGTTATTTAATAATCCTCTGTTTATACAGACCTATGATTAATCCTAAAAATGAATCTGCTTGAGCTATAGTCTTATTAGTGATGTGTCGGATATCTTTTTCCGTATCCGTATCCGAGGGAAAAGAAAGATCCGTATCCGTAACTTTTTTGTCTGATCTTTTACCTTATTAATTTTCAATAAATAGATGAAATTTTATATAGGGTTATTTTATAGTCACTGCAAAACTCTTAGGTATGTGTTAGTAACCCTGTAAACAGCAACTTTTGTTCTGGCAAACGTCGAAATGAAAAAAATTCAGTCCTCCATTCAAATAACCGATCAGCTGATCTTAATTTGTATGGAAAAACGAATTTTTTAATTCGTTTTTGATGTTTGTCCGGAATAAAAGTTGCTGTTGATAGTGTTACTAATGCGTACCTAAGTGGTTTTCAGTAAATTTAAAATAACCCTTATTAAAGGTTATTAGGTAGCAGTGAAAAACTATTGACATTTAACATTTGACTCAGGCAATCCTTTCAAGGTTTAAAGGAAAACTTCTTTGTTGACAATTTTATAATTCACTACCAAACACAAACGTTATCTAGGCCGCCCAGTGCAAGTCGAAAACTCGAAACATGTACCTAACCTTCTGTCCTGTCTGTCACGCAAAGCGACACTATCAAGGTCACGCGCACCGACATCGATTGAGTAAAAAAGTTAAGATCCATATCCGTATTCGTACCCGCGTATCTTGACACCGAATATTCGTATCCGCGGATATACTTTGTTAAAGATCCGGCACATCACTAATTCTTATACTGAAAACCAAAAAAATGGCAGAGATTTTTTAATAAGTAAACGAATATTGACAGAAAATGTGCATTCAAGTTCTGGTGGATATTTGATGTAATTTGAGAAGTTGCAGAGTGATAAATTGATCAAAATATACAAAATTAATTTATCAATAACATTGCATATATTCTTGGGCAAACGAATATTTAAACACTAAGTGTGCTCATAAACTCGTAGACAACTGAAGCTATTTGAATATAGCCCTCCAGAGTAAGCCTTATTGCGTTTATATTCATACCCAGATATATGAATTCATTCTTTTATAATAAATATATTGCTTTAATAACCAATACATAAGCCTCATATTATCCTGTACTATTTAATAGCGATCTCTATAGTGATTGAAAAGTAACTAGTAAGTTAATTTAACTTTAGTAAATAAATAAAAACAGTTACTTTTAATCACTAAAAGTAACTAGCGTACCTATACCAAAAAAAGATGTAATAGAAAGAAAATATTCATAAATATTTGTGTATGGGATAGAGAGGAAGATCCAAACCTGTTTAAATTATTATGGTTTAATTTTATCCCTCCAGTCTATAAATAGTATAATAAACAATGCAAATGAAATTAATATAACGATAATATTATAACAGGTTCCCTGCTTTCACTATGCAGAATGGAAATGAAGTAGATATATTGTATATTGAACAAGAGAGGACTGAAAGCAACCCCTGCCATTACTGCGGGACCCCTGGCGTTGAGATGGCTCCCGAGGGAGGCTGGGGTGGGCCCTTACCTACCCCGTTTATTCTACATCCCCTCTCCTTGGCTATGGTCGGCCATTGCTGGCAGCTGTACTGGGGGAGGATCGGGGTTGTGAATCATATCCGTTAAGTAGGAAAATAAAATCATAAGTACAATCTAAGGAAATGATATATATAAATATATGGAAGAAACACGATTTGAAAAGTGACAAGAACCGGCTACTGATAGAAACCGCAAATTATGAAGAAGATATACAAAAGCCTCGGCCAATGAGATTGTGGATACATGATCAGAGACGAGCGGTTGAAGATAAAATGAAGAAGTCAGGAGAAGAAAGAAAGAAAAAGAAACACCATAAGTCTTAACTTAAGCAAGACATTTGGCGATTCATTTTTATTATACAGAAAAATTAGCCGAATTGGTCGAGCCGTTCTCAAGTTTAGCGGTTAGCTACCGAAGTTGGAATCTATTAGACCTACAGAGCTGAGGTTGGGCTCAAATTTTAGACAATTCAATCTACTTTAAAAATGGTTATTTATGTTGCTTTTATTAAACGCACGGAGATACAGGCCAAAAACTAATATAATTCCGAAAATTTCAAGGTTTTTCGCCCACCGAAGGTTTCCCTCGTCATTTTTACGGTTTTTCTCTCTTTCTTTGCGCCTTAGCAAAAATATGAATTGGTCGAGCCGTTCTCGAGTTTAGCGATTAGCAAGACATTTGGCGATTTATTTTTATTATATATATAAGCATTGGAGAACCAGAAGGCATTACGCTTTATCCCGATACCACGAACAACTCTTGAATGACTTCAGTCCACGAATTATCACCCAAACCGAAATTAACCATTTATGTAATCCTACCTACGCACCCATCTACCCTTCACTCGCTAACCAGTCGCCACAGCGCTTATTTTTTTTTTTTTTTTAATTGCTTTATAGAGAAATAATACAATCTGCCACTATCTTGGGCAATGAGTATTAGAGCTAAAAGAGATCATTCATTCCATATGTACATAACAATAAAAATAAAATAAAATAATAATAATAATCGGCCACATTCATATCTATATACAATATTTACATACTGCCCCTGGGAACTCCGAATCAAACCCCTACACCCAGAAGTGGGTGCCGAGGCACAATGCCAGGAGATCCCAGCGCCTCTCAGTCAGCCGCGTCACCAGTCTAGCCAGTGGAGACTGAGTGAGGACGCTAGAGCCACACACTCTCAGGCATGAGTGGAGAAGCTGGCCATTGCCAGCACTCCAGATGTATTTTCATAAGAGATCTCTCGGCCACTGCCGCCTCAACCTACGAGGAGGGTTATAAGGATGGTTGGTACTAGATAGGGATTGTGCCAGGGGGTTAGGAAGAAGAGCAAGTTTCTGGTGGAAGGTTGAGAATTTGGATGGGATGAGATCAAGGACATAAGGGATCTTGAGGTCGTGATGTAAGGTCTTGTTTGTAACATAAAAGGGAGCATTGACTATTGTTCTAAGGACTTTGGATTGAAAGGATTGGATACGTTTGATGTTCGAAAATTTAGTAGTTCCCCATAGTTCAATTCCGTAGGTCCACATCGGTTTGAGAATAGTCTTGTAAATTAATAGTTTGTTTTCAACGGAAAGTTGTGATGTTCTGTTCAGTAGTCTATATAACTGTCCGTATCTTCTGTTGAGCTCTTGTCTTTTAAGTCGAGTATGTGGGTTCCAGGTAAGTCTTTTGTCTAGTAGGAAACCCAGGTACCGGACTGTGTCGGAACTGGGAAGTGGTATAGAGTTAAAATGAACTTGTGGACAGGATCTGCGACGGAGGGTGAAGGTGACGTGCTTACTTTTGAATTGGTTGACTTTGATACGCCAATTGGCGCACCAATGTTCGATTAAGGAGAGGTGTCGTTGTAGATGGGCAGATGCCAGTACTGGGTCTGAATGGGTTGATAGTATGGCAGTATCATCGGCAAAGGATGCAAGGAAGGTAACAGGATCTAAAGGTATATCGGCTGTAAACAAGATATAGAGGATAGGACCTAGGACACTTCCTTGAGGTACGCCGGCCTCGATTGGATGACAAGTGGAGAACTCTGGACCACAGCGGACTCTGAAGGAACGGTTAGAGAGATAGGATCTAAGGATTAGATATAAGGATTGGGGTAATTGGGTTTTTAGTTTGAAAAGCAAGCCATCGTGCCATACCCGGTCGAATGCCTGAGCAATGTCCAGAAAGGCACCACAGCGCTTATTAGCTTTTTAGAAATTCTTTTGTTACCAAGCCCATCTTAATATTCAGGACGCTATCACTTCAATTATATTATGATTGTTTTATAAATTCTGATCTTTAATATATATTTCGGTACATAATACTTAATGACAGCAACCAATTACAAGATATAAACACAAATATTTATATATATATATATATATATATATATATATATATATATATATATATATATATATACATATATACTAGCGACCCACCCCGGCTTTCCACGGGTAGTAAGACATATTATGCCCACATGTTTTGTCTGCCTAATGTATTTTATTATGTAGATATTATAAACATAAAAACAAAACAAAATAGTTCTTAATATACGAATTTATTTTCATGCGCGTTAAGTTTTTGCGATATCCCATAACATACTCATTTAAATTATATGGTATAAAATATTCAACAAATGCTCATGGAGTGCTTAAGGTAACTAAAGTATATAAGTTGATAAGGATTAATACTGTACTCATCTAAATAGCCTTCCAATTGCCGCATTGAGATTATTTTTTTAGAAGATTAAATAGGTATAGTAAGCTTTCCTCAAATGATAGATATATGCTATCACTGACTTTTTTGTAGATCTATAAAAGAGGAATATTCGACCATGCATTGTTTCCTTATATGACTAAGGCATTAGGCAGCCTCTTCGATGAAACCTCCGAGGCGGCTATAATTTTTACAACAATTCCGACAATTATCGTCATATTCCAACCCATTTACACAAAACCTCGACAAATTATATACCTAAAACTTCCTGGTGAATCACTCTATCTATTGGTGAAAAACGCATGCTAATCCGTGCAGTAGTTATTGAGTTTACCGCGAACAAATGCGGCTGAGGACTTTGTTTTATCATATATATATATATATATATATACATTTCGAAAAGTCTCGCAAAAATAATCCCAAAGGAGTTGCACAAGTGTGCAAAACGGAAATCGAATTCTACCTGGCATAAATTATTCAAACAAAATGCCCTCATTATGCTCTAATTTAATTTCAAATACGTCATCTGAATGCAAATACAGCCGATAAAAGTGTGAATAACAAAAACAAAATTCAAAAAACTTCAAGGCGAACTAACTATAGACTCTTTATCTGAATGCAGCACGCAAGCAACATAGCTATTGTAGTTAGGAATAAGCGGGTTTTAAATCAGCACATTGTTGGTTATTTCTTTAGTTATGCTTACTAAATAGATTCATTTTGAAAAAAATATATAATAAATATAAAAATAATTTTAATGGAAATATTTTGAATTATAATTTCTCTTTTTTGCATTTAAACAATACTTTTTATTTGATTAATGTTTTTTTAAATATTCTTAAAAGTCATTTAGGTTTATTAAGATATTTTTTCTTATGTTTCCTGTCCAATCTCGTTTACAACACGTTAACTGTTTATAGATTTATTGTTATTAAATTCCTATATTTCTTTATATTCTACAGTAACATAAGGTCGAATAATTCTCAACTGTAAATGTAATATATTAATCAATAAGAGATGCATCCCAATCCGAAATAATATAATTTCTGAACTATTCAAATTTTAATACAAATTTTTTAATAGTACCAACGTTTCGGCCTGGGGTGTAGGCCTTCTTCATGGCTAAGAATGAAAACAGAAAATATCTATAAAAATATTGCAGTACTAAGAATGAAATTCTATTAACTCTGTATACATATAGAGTTTATAGAAAAGTAAAGAAATACAGATCGTGGGATAGATTATTAAGGATATATGTGAATAATAGAATATGTAAAGAAATACAAAGAGAAAGAAAAATGAGAAGGTAAAAAGTAAGATACATTATGAAAAAAATTAAGAAAAAGGTGCATATGTAAAACTGGTGTGACTTTAAAGTATGGAAAACCTCGTTAAATTACAGGTGATGATATGAATTTATAAATTATAAATGATATTTATAAATAAAATAATGATAAAAATTTTACCTTCTTATTTTTCTTTCTTCTTGTATTTCTTTACATCATCACCTTTCTGTACACATAATCTGTTATTCACAAATACCCTTAATAATCTATCCGACGATATATTTCTTTACTTTTCTATAAACTCCAATCTTTCTTGGTACTGCAATGTTTTTATAGATATTTTCTGTTTTCATTCTTAGCCATGAAGATGGCCTACACCCTAGGCCGAAACGTTGGCCCTATTAAAAAATAAGGTATTCTTATTTTTGTGTTATCTTTGACTGCACCCCCTGACCAATTCTATCCTTCATTAAAAATATTTTTTCTTATTTTGTTAGAAAATCTTTTTTTAGACTCATTTTACAACCATCAAAGGACAAAATGAAATATTTACGTCTTGATTCATGGGCAGAAAATACGGGAATCAAAAATATTAACAAGAGTGTATCACTACAACTTATGAAGAGTCTTGGGCTTAAGTAAATAATAGAGACTGTACTGCTTCTAGGACAACCGTTGTGTAGAGAGATAGTTTGTCTGAGATCACGCTCCAATTCCAGTTTTTCCTCAATTATGGGTACCCACTTTATAAAAATTAGATGAGCCCTAGGAGGGTCTGTAAATCCTCAAGGGTCCATCCATGGCTGTTAACAGATCAAATAATTTGCTAACTCTACTCAGTGAGCTAAACCGCTCCCAAGAGCATAAATAGAAAAAATTATATATTTTATTTTATTTTTATATAATTATTATTTTGAAGAGAAAAGATTTGTCCAGGGCCGCGATTCGAACCCGGGTCTCACACGCATCCGTCGTTGTACTCTGCCACTTGAGCTATCCTGGCAAGTAGCTCGGTCAGAGAAATCCTTTCTCTTCACCAATCCCATATCCCCGTTTTCTAGCAATTTGCGATGTATAAAAGGGGACAAATGTTCATTGAACATTACTTTAATTAGGATCTTGTTGACTTACGTCATTATATTATTTATAATTTATTGTATTCTATTTTTATATAATTATTATGATTTTTAAATATTTATATTTTCTCTTTAAAATAAAAATAAAAGATCTTGAGCTAATTTCTTTAACTTAAATTAATGAATAGTAAGGAGATATAATGCTGGATGTTTTACTCCTTCGACGGAAGAACCTACTCACTAAAATTAATCATAAACTTAGAAAATCATATTAATAAAGTTTTAAAACTTAATAAAAGGATCACAACCGCTCCAATATAGATACCGGAAAATAAAACATAATTCGACTATATTGCTCGACGATTAGAACTTATTCCTTTCAGGATGATACTTCGATAAAAAGTTTACTGTACCTTTGAAATAATATCTAGGCACATTAAAACGAAGGGAAAACTGAATTTCAGAACGAAATGGAGCCGTACATTTCAGTTATGAAAGGCGGAAGTAGAGATAGCTTACGAACAGAGTTAATTATTTGTTATCTTCATTATTATTATTTGTTATCTCGGTTTTACAAGGGAGGGTTGTGCCCGGCTTTTTGTGAAGTGAGTCGAAATAACTCGAGAGAGTTATGGCAACATTAATGGAAGAAGGGTGAGGTGTAAAAGTTTCGAGTTTTAATGAGTTTTCTTGATAATGCGAGGGATTCCCAGGTAGCATGAAATTATTATACATATCCCTACGTTTCAGAGGTGAAAAATAAACAGAGTATAATTATTCCTATGATGAAATAGTACTATAACATGTTTCTCTCTATTTTATCTGTTAGCGTCTGGATATGGATCGTAGGGGCTCAATCATCCTCTTTAAAGTGGGTACCCAAAATAGGGGGATAATTCTGGCCGTTGAACGTGATCTAGGACAAAACACCTCTCTGCCTAGCCGTTGTCCAAGAAACAGTAGAATCTCTACCTTGTACATAGTTTTTCATGTATTTATTGTAACTTTCTGTGTATATTTTTTATTAATGACTGTCATTAAACATAATATTCTATGTCAATAACTTATTCATTAATGTTTTTCGTTGTAGAATTTATTGTATAAAAACCTTCTTGATGTGCTTAAAATATTAATTTTATTTCATATTGTATTTATTTTTATATTTCTAAAATGTTACAATTTTTTTTCTTAATTTAATTTTATATTTTATGATTACAAATTTATTTATAATTTGACTCTAACATGTAAATTATCAATTCAGTCAAACTGTAAATTTTTATTTTCTTATATAGCTTACTTATACTAAAATGTATTCCAATGTAATTCTATAAACTGATCTGTAATTATTAAAATCACATGTAACATGCTTATTTAAGCATGGAGCATGTCCTAATATTAATGTTTATACATATCCATACACATGGTTGCGTTAGTTGAAGTTGAACAAACAGGAACGCGGGGATGAAGTGATTTAAGAACTCGTGAAACGTCACATGGTGTCCCATAAATCACCAACTGGACCTAACAACCGCTTTAGTCACGGTTTCACAAAAACGTTTCGCATTGTTCTTCTCTGGCAAAAACCTTGCGGACAACTCAGAAAATGTGCTTGTTCAGCTGGCGAGCAACATTTTCGGAGAAGCAGATTCTATTTTTTCTAAGCTTCAGTTCACAAATTCACAACTATGAATGCAATTATATTTAAAAAAAAAAATCAATACTATACCAAATATAGATTGTATCAGTTCCGTAGGTTGTCGCTCTATGTTTAAAAAAAAATGAATTCATTGAAATTTACAACTGTAATTTTGAATAAATCAAGTAAATATAATGAAAGATAAATAATGTCCCGAAATAAAGGCAAGCAGAGAAACTACCCAATGGTAATATTCCAATAAGAAATTCAACTTAGAAACTAGTGGGTTTGAGTGGGAATAAAGCTTGTCATGAAAATATTGATATCGGATTCTGGCCAAATCAGTAACAAATGGGACATTAAGGTCATTATGGATTACTCTGCTCTTAACAAAGTAAGGAGCATTGAGGATTTTACGAAGGATTTTGGATAGTAAGGATTGAATACGAGAGGTATTCGATGGCTTAGTGGAGTCCCAAAGCTCTACTCCGTCCAGTTAGGTCTAATGATTGTCATGTATATGAGTCTTTTGTAATTAATTGAGAGGTTAGAGCGTTTGTCTAGTAAATATTGAAGTAGTCTGAAACGGTGTCGCTCTCTGTTAAGTCACAATTAACATTTTAAGGTTTAGATAATGATGTATGTTTGTTGAAGCGTTAATTTGTTACGACATTATTATTAAATATAAACATTTCCCAATATTACACCCCAAAAACCCACGATTTTTATTTTCGATAAAATTAAACAGCAAACGAATGAGAAGTCAACGTTGTGATTTAACTCGAAGCGACAACCCACGGAACTGATACCCCAGGTGTTTCAAGTATAAGATTTCATATTTCCCATGAATTATTGATATATGCGTTTTAGTTTCTTTAACATGTAGAGCAAAAAAATCACATTTCCAATATGATACGTTTATCGTGGAAGCGATCCTCGGGCGAAGAACTCTTGTACGATTGCCATCTTCAGCACGTCCGAGGAGCACTGATGGACTGAGAATGCTAAAATGGGCCTCGCGTCGGAGAGTCTTTGCAGTTTTAATATTACTTTTTTGAAATATTTCCTATCTGTGCTTCTTATTGATTTTGTATTTATTAAGTGATAGATTCAATCTGTCCTATCCAAGTTGTGTAGGCTTCAGAGAAGGACATGGCAATACTTTTGTTACATTAAAAAAATTATGAATTGTATTTATTTATTCAAATCTGGTCTTGTTTGCGATTAATGCATCGATTTTTCAGATAAATTCTATTTACTTGATGGCGTTAACGTAATTAAAAAAAATTAATACTAGAATTTAAGAATGGGTAAATAATTTATAAATGAAACAAAACCAAATGAATAAATGATTTTTCCTTACAGTCAAAATGATACAACTCACTTTTTTAACTTATTTTTTGTTAGGGCACGCCTTGCTGTTTCTGAACTTAATGATTTAGCTAAGCTTTAAACAGTTCCGTTGCGCTTTTGGGGCCAAGGTAGTGTGGATTTTGTTTTATCTCTCAGACTATCAAAATTTCATTCTTATCTCTTAAAATTTGTCTAGCACATTACATTTTTTGTTGACAATGCGGTTTTCCTTTTTGAATCTCTCCTCTGGACAGTTTGCCCATCCAGGTATAATTAGGATAAGGATCATTAACGAATACCTGAAACCGCACAGGCTCAAAACCGCCATTAAGCATACCCTCCGAAGGACGGCATAGCCAAGGATTTTTACTCGCTTTAGAGAATCCTAAAGACACCTGCAAGGCTGCCAACCCGGGATCTTGGGCATAATAAGTTGTTCGCAGTTGATACCTGGATTTTTACTGTGGGAATGTTTAAGTCGTTGTTCATAGTGTAATTCAAAATAGACCAGGGAGTATTGAAAATGTTTCCTGGAATTTTGGACTGTGCCGATTACTGGACTCTGTGCTGTATCTTATATATATGAACGTGTTTTACTGAACCACAAATTTCTGATCCATATGTCTAAATAGGTCTTAGTACAGTAGCGTAGATTAGCCGTTTGTTTGTAAGTCAAGTGAAGATCTGTAGACCAGATAGTGTGATGGTTCTTGCACGTTCTGGTCAGTTCTTGCACTTTTGCATGTGTTTTGTCCAAGTATAGTCGAGATAACGTGGCTCAATTAACCCAGTATTTGTTTATTATCTTTCAACAATCCAACTAGCCATTTTCCAGCTGCAAACTTGGGATCTTGGTTATAGTAGGCTGTTATGCTAACCACTAAACCAAAAATGACTCAAATCGAGCCTCGATCTTATCCGGTAAATAAACAAATGCACATTTCTTGTAAGAACGGCTGATAGAGTTATATAAACAGTTGATATAATAAGATAGTTCTATAATAAAGGTATATACAGGTGAGCCCTCTATTATATAAACGTTCTCTAAAATATAATTGCGTGACTAAACATTGCAAAGGTTACGTGATTGCGTGCCTTAGTTTCCTTTAGTACTCAGCACTGACTAATGGTAGTTGGAACGCCAACACTTCGCTGCCTTATATATCTTGTTATAAGTTGCTTTAAAATTTATTATTATAAATAATTTACTGAGTTATTTATTTAACTGTCGTTTATTTAAAGGTGAATTAAAAAGTCGAGGGGTGGGTGAGCTGTGGTATTGTGCCTAGCCTATCTCTTATGCCTAAGAGATTAAAAAATCCTTAGTAAGGCCGTCCTTCGGAGCCTGTACGATGTCAGGGACTCATTAAAAATCCCTATCCCAATTAAATTTGGATAACTAAAATTTAGAAATCTCACTGTAACATCGTTCGATTAGCCACAGCATAAAGTGAGGTTAAATAAACAAACAGACCCGAGGTATTTTTGGTTTGGTTTGAATTTGGGTTGTACAATATACAAGGACCTAAGAAGTGATTGTTACAGCATAGTTTTCATCTAGAAAAAAAATTCATCTCCTTATATTCAGTAAGAAGGTGAGTACAACCGTTTTAGAGGTCACCTGTGGTGTAGTGGTTGGGATAACAATCTTCTATACCCAAGACCTCGATTATTCAGCCAGGCAGATGGCCGTAGGAGGGAACGTAAAATCGCATTACTAGTTTTTTCTAACCTGGATATGCCAAATAGCCATAATAGCATAAGGTGATGTTAAATTATTAAAAACGTAAACAAACAACTTAAATATTAATTTTGTATATTTGGTTTTTAAAACATGGATATTGTTGGGAAGTTATATACATCAGTCAAGTCAATGAATAAAGAATCATCAGTGATTTCATCGGTAAATGACCGTGTTCACGAAGTCGCGGATTGGTTTATGGCAGGGTTTAAAAAAATATGCAACGGACAGCAATTAGTAGTCTTTTCTCAGTGTTGCCAACCTAATCCGGCGGATGATCTAAATTCGTACTCAGTTGTTATCCAATACAGCGTTTCTTATTAGTCTTAATCGTCACGTAGCAACGCGCTCAATGGAATCCCAACTTCATTCATGTTTATTTCAATAGACGTAGTCAACACCTCTTTAAATAGCTTGTGTAAGTGAACGAGAAGAAGCAATCGATGCATTCCGTTCATTTATTTATTTTTACAACTTTAAAAAGTTTTTTATGTACTTAATGGTTAGTAAAAACAAGTAATAAAAAATTAACAGTTCTTACAACCTTATAAAACAGGTACGTAATGACCACTATGATACAAACAAACATAATAAAGAATTTCATACCTTTAGTCGAACCCGGGAGACAATCAGGGAATGTGAAAAGTCGAAAAACGGGGGTATCGATAAGAAAACTCTTCCAAGCAGTTGGACACAGGAGGCAGAAGACTACTTTGAACGCATACAGTGTTTTCGATTAGACATAGTAGAATAAAGTGACGTTAAACGAAACAAACACACAGTGTGAGGTACTCGTTAAAGATCCCAATCGTGATTATACCAAAATAGCCCATATTTGAGTCACTGTAGCATCGTCCAACTAGTCATAGCAGCATAAAGTGGCGTTATATGAATAAAGATAGGGCAAGAAGCGTGGCAACGTTAAAATCCAGATACGGCAATCAGGATTTAGGGCTAAGATATTTAAGCGTCCGAAATGCATAACCTGTACCGGTTTATCTGTAGCCCTGAAGGTGGTTCGAAACGTCGATTTCTAGTAAACTATGGTTTCATAATTTAAGGATATTATTTTTTTTATTTTCACAAGAACCATTTTCTTCCCCATACTTCCACTGTCAACTTATAATTATTTAAGATAAAATATTTATGGAAGCGAATTCATTCATCGAACTAGAGAAGATCAATATGGAAATAAACCCTGACAAAACAAAGGTTATGAGAATTGGCAGGATGCCTCACCGAAAAATGAGAGTCATAAGAATTAAGGACAAGCCCATCGAACAGGTGAGAACCTTTAAATATCTGGGAGCACACCTTGATGAGAACGGAGTCATGGACAATGAAATCCGGGAAAGGCTCAACTCGGCTGGTAGATTGCTCCATGCACTGAATAAAAGGTTCCTGAATAAAAGAGAAGTATCCAAGGACACAAAGTTGGGGGTATATAAATCTACTTTTCTCCCCATATTAACATACTCCTCGGAATCTTGGGCGTTGACCACCAAACATAAAAGTAGGATCCAGGCTTCAGAAATGAGATTCCTAAGGAAGATAGAGGGAAAAACAAGACTAGACCGAATTCTCAACTCGATCATTAGATCAAGCCTCGGAGTGGACCCTGCGGAAAAAGCCATTGAAGAAAACAGTCTAAGATGGTTTGGACATGTTTTAAGAATGGAAAATAACAGGCTGGCCAAGATGACATACGAGGCTAAGGCTGAAGGAAGAAGGTCCAGAGGAAGACCCCGACGTACCTGGGAAGATGTCATTAAGGAAAGCTTCGCAAACAGAAGTCTGGAATCGAATAGAAGGAGAGAAATGGTAGAAGATCGTACGGTGTGGTCCGGCCTATACAGAAAGAAACCTCACACTGCAGAGCGGTAGAGAGGAACGACTATGATGATGAATTCATTAAAAAAACACCTGTTTTACATTTTTTTACTAAGTACAATAAACTAATTTGGAGAAAATTCTACTAAACCATTTATCCACCAGGGCTTTAGATACATCATTATATATTTTAAAACTACTTATAAATCTATAATAAAGAATCCTGTACCACTACAACCCATGATAGATCTTGGATTCATTACATGGTAGAGATTGTCAGACCCCTTGGAGGATCATCGATTGAAAACGTTTTTATTTTTATTGTTATTTATGCTTTTATTGATATTTTATTGGTAGTTATTTTAAATTAAGAAATATTCCGTTCTGTTTTGGATAATGGTGATTATTAATCATTGCTCAATGGTTTGTATTAAATTAAAAAATCTATTCCAAAAGTCTTCCGTGGTTAAAATTGCCTGTGCAATCGGATTTTCGTCGGCGTCGAAAGGTGAAAACGCGAAGGTGCATAAAGCAAGCGAATCAGATCTGTCTGCACGCGACCTGGTTGCGTGGAGTGGAGATATCTCTTCACTTGCCTCTATCTTGATGAGCATTCCGTCTGTTCTACGCAAGTTACTATTTTTTTATTCCCAGAGATGGTCCTTAGGTCGTGTGTGGGATATCTGTGTAGCTTCTAGTGTTACGTCTCTGTCTCACTTGATATATCCTTCTTTATAATGGGATAGCTTTATAGTGGGTTTCTTTATATATCTTATAGTTTTATAGTGGGACTTCTTTATAGTGAGTAAATCGCTGAGTTGCAATATAGAATGTTCTGGGTTCAAAACCGGCTGTGGCATAAAGATTATTTAATCTGTTCATTAATGTTCACAATAAGATGAGACGACCCTCCTGGGCACATCCAGGCTCTGTAAACTCACTTAGCTCCAATAAAGTGAAGGGAAGCCTATCGTTTAGCCGAACCACCTCTTTGCACAAAGGTTAACTTTTAAAAAGTACAAACT
This sequence comes from Troilus luridus, assembly GCA_964056705.1. NCBI lineage: Eukaryota > Metazoa > Arthropoda > Insecta > Hemiptera > Pentatomidae > Troilus > Troilus luridus. The sequence goes on along the minus strand of OZ057416.1, from coordinate 100,118,982 downwards.
CTACCGTGTGCCGATCCCAATTCCCTTCATGGGTTGTAGTGAAACAGGATTCTTTAATATAGATTTAAAATATATCCAGGGCACTGGTGGGTAAGTGGTTAAGACGAATTTCCTCTAAATTAGTTAAGATTTACTTAGGAAAGCTTAGTAATATTGTTACTTTCGTAGTGAACAAGTGGCCGTCAGACATTGGCTTGAAAAGGAGTTATTGCTAATATTACAACTCCATTTCAAGCCGAAATCTGTGAGAATGACTCGATTCTGCGCCCATAATACATTTAACTCTCTCTGGAAAAAAAATAGAATTGTCCACTTATTCACTGGGACTGTAGATATAACCTATATCAAGTAGACAAAGACAAACATAACATTAAAAATAAAATAAAATATAAACAAATTATTAATTAAATGCTTGTTTTAGGTTGAATAACATATATTTTATTCCACTTCTTATTTTAGCAGAATTTAAACATTAATAAGTAATAAAAAACATAAGATTTTATTGATTTGCGTTCAGTAGGCCAGCGCCAAATATAAATATTTATCTTGCTCATTGACGATACAACTTCTAACAATATTATTAAATTGTACTGGTACTCAACACATTACAAAAAGGCATAATAATAGAGTCATGGCTTATATTACAACTCCATTTTAAGCCGAAAACTACTTGAAAGACACGATTCGGCTTCCCTCAATACAGTCAACTCATGGCCAAATTCGGCTTAACCACTTATTCACCTGGACTGCAGATATATCATATATTTTATATACTAGGTAAGATAGATACATACGGTCACCTGAACAGCCTAATAAACCCCTTGAAGTCTCTCCACCGTAGAGCCCCGGAGAAGACCCGAGGAAGGGTGAAGGTGAGAAGGTGTAAACAAACAGCGGGCTTGGCGGGGGCGGGAAACTAGCTGGATCGATCTGGTGACGTCACCAGGGGCGGGACTTCCCCCACCACCTGTGCCTACTTGATACGCCTTGCCGCTTTGTTTTTGCTTCGGAGCGACGTAACGGCGTACAAATGTTTTTTTATACTAAAAAAAAGTTTCATGGCTGTTGGGACATAAAACAAGGAGATTGGGAAAGGCAAGCAAAGAGAGACTACTAGTCGCGGAGATGGACTTCTGGAGAAGGACCATAATCACCTTGGGGTGTTTGGGCGTGTACTAAGAATGGAAGATAGAAGATTACCAAAAATGACCCTGTACTGTTATCCTGAAGGAGGAACAAGAGGACAACCAAGAATTTCATGGTCCAGGAAGAGATGGAAGAATACGGTCTCAATGAAGAAAATGTTCTTGACAGGAAGATTTGGAAAAAAATATTGCCCTAAAATTTGGTAGGGGAAAACCTCTACTTTGGGGAAACAATCTCTCTCTCAAAAAACGTTATAGTCTGACAAGAGACTTACAGTAAACAAGCGAAATGATAAGAAAATATAATTTAAAGAGATTGCTGATAAGAGCTGTGCATAAATGAATAGGAATATTGCTAATTTTGCAGTGTTTACTTTGACTAGAATTTTATCCCTTTTTATCCCTTAGGTTAAGTTTTCAAAAGAAGATCGAAAATACAACATGTACCAAATGGCATTTGTATAATTTCTGATAAAATATTTTTATTTTTAATATTATTTGATATTATAAACTGCGTTAATGATTCTTAGAAATTATTATGGTTTTTCTTCCTAGCGGAAAATTTTATTAAGAGATTTTGAAAATGCTGTCCAATCCAACTGGAATGCTGTCATGTTTACTTCAGTCAATGTACAGCTGGCGCCAAACGTTCAATGCCCCACTACATGCTCTGTTCAGTTTGATGGTGTTATCGTCTAGGCGCTCGCAGCACAACATTCTTCTAAGCTGCTCGTGGCGGGCTGTTGCTGCCAGACTTAGCACTTGTTCTCAAAGTGGCATAAAATGTAAGGCCAAGTTCCCACAAATCATTACGAATTGTGCCGACATGAGCCTAGCCAAGAACACCTTGAACTTCGTTCAGGATCTGGCAGGTTCTTCATACAGCGATGATAATATTTCTATCTTTTCTTTGCGTTGTATGTGCACTGAGATCCATTACCCGGCTTCCTATAGGGATACCCAGCCTCTCGGGATCGAACTAAAGTCATGGAGACGACACTCTGAGAAACACCAACCGCCTATGCGAAATCGCAGTTGTTCATTCTCACAATAATATTGGCAACTTCGGACCCAAGATGACGTCTTTCCATAGTTAATGAAACTACAAACTACAGTTAACTGTATTAAAATGGAGAAAAAAAACGAGATCATTTTTTTTTTTTAAATTATGCATTGCTGTTATTCAAAATTCCTTAATTAAACTATTCCGTTGAAAAAACATCATATTTTATAGTTAATTTTAATCCAGTTTATAATAAATAAGTAATATATAAATATATAATTAAAAGTTTGATTAGAAATTTTCAATCAATGCCTTACAACTATATAACTACGTCATCTCACTTAAATTTCATTTTATTTATGTTCACTTGCGCTAAAAATATTTGCAGAGTATTAAAAATCCCAACGATAGCTTCAATGAATAGGCCATAAGATTCCTTAGTTAAGTAGCCATTAAAATTATCATCAGTGTTACCTATGTAATAACGTTGATTTTAGTTTCCTAGATACAAACTAATAATTTAAAAATATGGTATATAAATAAATATAAAATATAGGATCTTGAATAATTATCAGTTAATCAGGCAAATATGGTGAAGATAAAATAAATAATTCTTTCAATAGTGATAAATTACTTATTAGAAAATAACTTTTCATGTTTATTAGGTTTATAATAGTTCACTATTTAAGAAATTATTCATAATATAATATAAACCTTTTTAGTTTAATATTCAGATAAAAATAAAATAAATAATAATTATGGATTAAAATTACCTGTAAAAGAACTTGAAAGAATAATTGGAACACTTCCCAGTAGAGAGTGAGCCTTGACACCTGGCGAGTGAGCTGAGCAGCTGTCTTGTGTAATAAACATCAGCTGCGTCTAAAACAGGAATGATATCATCTTGAATAATTAGCAATTAATTAACTGTTAAATCCTATTCGAAACTAAATAATAATAATTACCGAGTTACAAGCGTTGAAAATCAGACATTCGTCGTTCAACCATGTATATAATTATAATAAATTAATTAATTATAATAAATTATAAATATACAATAATCAAATCGGATGTAGAGAGGTAAAAATGTTTAGGGGTAAGGTTTCTGAGTCAACGGTTGTACAAGGAAGTCGACCAGGTTTTTAACCCAAATAATAAGCCATTACACAAAATCTAGCACTGTTTTACCCATTCGAGGCGACGAATTTTTTCGGTCCCCTGGAGCGAAATTTGTTTTTTTTCTTTATGTTGTTCATTTAAAAAAACAATGTTTACTACGGGAGTCACCCAATTCGTAAGTTAATTCACATAAATAAGATCATTGCACACCGGATGTGCAGCTCGCTCCTCGGAAAATTTTTAATGTGAAGAGAGGATTGAACACCATTTGTAAAATTAAGGTAAAATGAAAATAAATCATTAAACAATTTATAAACATTTAGAAAATAAAAAAAATCGCTATTTTGCTTTCAATAATAAAGAACAGAATATAATGCGAAGACAATTTTTAAAAATAGTAAAAAGTTAAAAAAAAAATTGAATCATGAAAAATTCAACCAATGCCAAATTTTGTTTTCCTCTGCTTTACAGATTTCATTAGTTCAAGGAAAATTAATTTATTTTATTTCGACGACTAGTTTACTCAGAATAACTAATAATTGCACGTTACTGTTATTACACGTCTTATAGCCTTGGAACAGTGTGCAATCGGTCTCGAATGGGGTAAATGGAGAAAATGGATTGCATCGATTTAAAAAAAAAAAAAAAAAGCTACATCTTATTACAATATTTCAATTTTAGTATTGTTATTTAGATAGAGAGAATGCAGTGAAAAAAACTATCAAGAATTTTTTTTTATAAAAAATAAATTATTTTTTTATCAATAAAACAAACCACAAATACATAATAAAAACATTTGATTAATCAAATTAGGCAAAATATTCAATATCACTAGGCATTACGAAGCAGGTACCCTTACTTAAGAAGCTCACTAGGGGGTACAAAATAAGTACTACACTGAACTTCAACTTTTAGAATAATAACAGGATACCTCAACTAAAGTAGATACTGTAAAAATTAAACTGAGTACAACGTGTTTAATTTTTACAACGTTTATTTCCAATACAGTGCCTAAGTACTGTAGAGCAATTAACCGAACAGTTGTACAATTACAACTCTAGTAATTATTCTATTAAAAAAACTATTATATTAGAATAAAATATATAGAATACTCTTAATGACACCTTATATAAATATTGTTAAAATGAAATTCAAAAAAATCAAAATTTTATATAACTAATTCAATATTATCAGAATAATGATCACATTGTAGTATTTTTAGAACCATATTATTATCATAAACTATCAATCAATATATATTATGTTAATTTTATTTGTAATTATGTAAATATTGTATGATTAAAAAAATTTAGCCCTTTGGCAAGATATATTTCTATTAAATTTTGTTCAATTCTGTTGTTCTTAAGGAACCTGGTTCCAGAATAAAATTATTTTTCTATTCCATTCTATTGTATATAACATTATGTATGATAAACATACAACATGCATAAACATAATAATACATAAACACATGAATTAAGGTGAATGAGAATACCCATGATTCATGATTAGCCCTGACAATAGTAGTTGAACTAGGGCAGATGTGCGCATGTTCTTGCATGAGTTATGACCGATTAATCAGGTCATAAACATGTATCGCTGGCGTCCATTTGCACCAGTTATTATTTATACAACAGCTGATATTTACCAAAGCCGGGGTAAAAATTGAGAAATTTTTACATCTGAAATGTTCAAAAAGCTCAAATTCATTTAAATGTTCCATTCTCAAGAAATATTTAATAGCAAACTTATGCTTATTTAGATGGAAAATAGAAAGAAAAAAGTCTTAAGAAATAAATAAATATATTACAAACCAACGTTTCTAACCTCATTGCAGGACTTCATCAGGGCTAAATAGTGTGAGAGTGGCTCACAAAGTGTCACTCCCATGCATTTCACTATTATACTAAGGTTAGTTTATTTTATTATTTTTTTTAGACAATTAATATTCCAACGAATGAATTAATTAAATGATGCATTTTAGTCTCTTCCACACTTTTAATTATAGGCCCTAATGGGCCGAAAAGTAGGTTTCCGATAAAAAGTTTCTTAATTCATGAGAATTCATTTGCCCTCAAACTAGGAAAATTTGCTTGCCCATAGAAATAATAAACCAAAATTTTTGTTTTCTCGATCTTCATTATTTTTAATTTTTCATCTTTCTATGCATCCATTATTATATTATTGTATGCAATAGATCTTTTTACAATAACCTTGATTCCGAGGCACACTATCTGCTGCATAATTATCAAGTGCAGTAGCATTGATAATGAGAACGCAGGGTTACTGGCCTAATGGCTTAAGGCTAAGTATCCCACTTGCTCTGATTGTGCATCTTTCCCACCATTACAAGAAATTGAGTAAAACTTATTCGTGCTTCACGATGTTTTTTAACAAGCTTCATGAATAATATCCAGATGGAAAGTGTTATATTATCATATAAATAACGATAATAAAATAAACCTGTACCGTTATAAGCTACGGAGGATCTTGGGTTCAATACATGTTAGAGACCGTTGAGTTTCTAAAACAACAATGGTGTAGGGAGTTGACTTGTCCGAGATTACGCTCAACCCCCAAGTTTTTTTACCAATTCAGGGTACCCACTTTTTAGAGTTTGTGCGAGGTCCTGGAGTGTCCTACTGGGTCTATATTTAGTTGTTTACAGATTTAATAATTTATCTATTATTATTAATTATATTTATCTTGTATTACTAATATTATATCTACAGCTTGATATGAACCCGAGATGTTTAGCATAGCAACTCAGTGCTTTACCACTGAGCTTCCACATTCCCAAATTATAATCAATCAAGTAGAATTAAGGAAAATACTCACTTTTCAAACTTCTTTATTATTACCTAAAGACATTTCGGTCTTAATAGTCCTTTTATTTGAGTACTACCACTGGCTAGTTTCTCTACTTGTGTTTTTCATTCCAATATGTACAATTCATCCTATTTACTTATTATATTAGTATAATACAGTAGGAAATTTCATTGAATCATAAAATAAAAAAATAGTCCTTTCTAAAGTTTAAAAAAATATAAGTAACCATAGGCCTATCGACTATTTTCATTAGAGCAAGCCAACAAGCTAGGTTTCTTTATAACTGCTTCTTGAAATTGTTTAAATTAACTCGACTGTTCGCCAAATAATCTATTTTTTTGATATTCTTTTTAAGATGAGCATTTATTTTTTTAATTCACGTTTCGAAACCTCGTTTATGCTCCAGTAGCCACGCCAAAGTAACTTATAACTATCGTCAATAATTAAGTTAATAAAAATAAATTAAAGTCGTGATAAACGTGTATTAAAAAATTCTTATTTTTTAAAAATAAGTTATTAAAATTTTAAAAAAATATTTATACAATTGCATTTATTTGATAATGTTTATTGCTATTTTCTCTTTGGTACATTATTTTTGGACAATATTTTTTAGTTGTTTTTAGACTTATGTATATTAAGACCGAAGGTCCCTTAATAAACAGTAGAATTTTGAAAAATGTACAAATATAATTTAATAAATGTACTGTCTCTATCATGTATTGAATCCAAGACCCTTCATAGGTTATAGTGGTACAGAGTTTTTTTTTTGGAGCTCACTTTAAATCTCTTACACAGCTCCAAATCATCCAAATGCTCTTACACGCGACAAATAATCCTCCAGCACTAATTGTTAAATGCAATTTTAGTAGGATGATAACTCGGTGAGAGTAGCAATTAGCACTGTGCACTAACTCAGGGGTTGTTAGCGAAGAAGCGGCCATTACAGCGCGGTTATGTCCTATCTAGCCAGCACACTCCCCACACGGCCAATTACCTACTGATTACAGCTTCCTGCTCCACCGCCATCTAAATATATACAGGATAACGCTCATGTCCGGTAGTCTGGCTCTCTGTCTAGTCTGGAGCTGTACTTCACAACCATTTGATGTAAATAGGGATAACAGCTCAGTGGGTCGCAGTGCTCAAGGTTCGAATCCGGCTGTGGTAGACAACTTATGGATAGAGAAGGATTTAGGGGCTCACTCAGCCTTTGTAAACTGGGTACCCATAACTAAGCGAGATCTCAGACAACCGTTGTCTTAGAAACATTACAGTGACTACTGAATCTAAGGACACTTCCTTAGTTGTAGTGGTAATGTTTTGTTTTTTTTAATGGTAAACGACTTAGAGGCTCGTTGCCGATACCTCCAATAACTCTTTACAAACTTCACAGGTTTAAAACCCAAATCCGTAAGATATTCGGATTCCTACAACCCACGCCTCGGATTTTTACAAGTCGGTTCGCAATGACATCACTCCAATTATATGAATTAGTAGACTACTCTGCTATTTCGCAGAGTAGTGTAATCTCCTAGATTCCCTAGTTGTCTCAAACTTTTTCGGATTGAATATTCTTCGCCATTCTCTATTCTCAAATACCAGATCTTGTTCATCCATCAACGTTAACTCTTACGTTTTGTACTCATTTAGAACAGTTGAAGGAAAACAGTCTTATAAATCCTAATTTGTAAATTTCGGATAAAATAATGTTATCAGTAGTTTCGAGTCCAAACTACAGTCCTCTTGACAGCATTGACTTTTAAAATAAGTTTATTTATAATAAACACTATAATAAATAATAAAACTCATATGGAAACTGAAGGCTCTTGATGCCAATTCCATCAACAGTCGACCAAAGGCGCAGTTAGGTCTCGAAATTCCTTATATATTTTCCGAAATATTAAAAAAAAAAAAATTTATAGAAAGATTTTGCTCTAAGGATGTATAAGGGCATAAGGTATTCTAAAATAGAGTATTACCTAGAATGTCAGCTCTCACAAAAAGGATGAGTGCATAGGAGAATTTAGGAGAAGAAACGACGCGGAACTAGCATTGCAAGGTAAAGCCGTAATAAAATAACGAAATCCGTAAGATCATCCTTAACTTGATCCTCCCATCTACTCCTCGGTATATCCCAAGCACGTTTATTAGTCGGCTCAAGGCTTATTAATTCTATTTAGTAATTCGTTCTTTACTAAACCCGACAACTTTACAAGCCCTTAACCTTCGCGATAATACTGAATAGTAAAACTATAATTAAAATTATGTTTAAACTGTGAATTATATCGCTACTGGTGTTAGTTTTTACGATTAGCACTTAGCAGATCTAGTAATGTAGCAAGGTTTATGATCATGAGGAGTTAGTAATTCGAGTCGTGAACTTTACGATCTGTATATTTCCTCCTTCGCAAGAGCAGTATAGAAGTTGTAACAAGAGGAAGAAGAGCAGAGGGAAGGCCTGAAAGTAAGTGGATGTTTGAGGGAGAGAAATATTGGATGACGTAAGAACCGGAGGGGAGGGTGAGCAGGTAACGGTTGGCGGCACTGGCTATAATGGCCCCGGGAAATTTATGGCAGGGGGACTATTAGGAGGGCCCCTCACGTCGGGATCAGGGTTGCCAATAGAACCCGCTGTGTATACAATTCCCTTTCTTGTGAGGGATTTTAACAATCATTGTCGGAGTTAGTTTTAACCAGTAGTGAAACCGAACTTGACGCAAAAAAAAAAAGAAAGAAGCTTTTTAGAAAGATTTTTATATGTAAAAATGAACTTCCAATTCAATCCCATAAGAACAGAAAAAAGGCAAAATCGCCTACAATCGGATCAAAACATCTAAAATCCCGTTTTTAAATTGTCGATATGATCCTGAAGATACTTGAGATGTTTTTCATGGTAATAACTATTGAATATAGAGCGAAAATTACCAAAAAAATTAAGTATATCCAGTGGGAAATTATTATTGGAAGATATCACAAAGCCGCAAGTATCTCAAATACCAACAAATAAATAGCACATCAACGTATGGCAACTGAGACGATAAGAATAAAGACAAGATCGCATAAACCTAGACCAAAAGCTACTCAACAAGATCTCTTCCACTAGACATTACATCTTTCCAAGATATCAAAATACCTTCTTAAATGGCTTATGTCTTATTTTTACCCTGTTGATATGGTCCTGAAGATACCTGAGATTTATAGATGGTTGTCTGTGATCACACTCAAACGCCAATTCCCCCCCCCAATAGAGGCTGGGTGAGCCCCAGGTGGTTCTGCAGAATATGCCAAATATTCCACAAATGACTATTAACAAATTAAATAATCTATCTGCCACAGCCGGATCTGTATGAATGATGTTTATACTATCTTTGTACGTATTTTTTTATTAAACAAATATATATATCACATACATACATAAAGGATTGAAGTTGGAATATTTCTACTAGAGATTAGATGAATGGAAATGGTGTTTCCTTTTCACCATCAAGCTATAATAGTATTTGTTTACTACTTTCATTCTTTTAAATAATACATAACATATTTGTACTATTGTAGAAAGTTTTACAAATGAACCCACATAATCCACTCTCCTAGACATGAATATATTGATTATACATAAAGAAATAATAACTAATACATTTTTATCCTAACGGAACAATATTAAATAATATATTATTATTAATTCAAAAACAAAAACAACGCCAACATCTTTCGCGGTAAGTTTAATTTCCACAGGCTACTTCCGGGGTCAATGAGATTTAAATAATTAATTTAATAAATAATTAAAATCTTGCCAATGGCGGAGCGATTAAACGAATATACTCCATTCACTGAATTCGTGAATGAATATTCTTATAGGGAAAAGGAAGTTTAGGGAAGATCATTCATAAAATAAAACTATGACTTGTACTTAGACGTAAAACAGCTGAATGAAGAAAGATTAAGTAGAAAATAAGTAAAAAATAACGCCATGTTCAATATTGTATTGCAAACATATATGAAATATCACTACAACCTATGAAGGTTCAGTACATGACAGATACTGTATTATTTCTAGGATAACGGTGGTGCAGGGCACTAATGTGCTCGATAACACTTTAAATTTCCTCTAAATTAGGGGGCCCACTTTATAAAATCTGGGCCCAAGGAGGGTCCTAATCAGTTAACTGATTAGATAATTTATCTGCCACCTCCGAATTTGAAGCCAGAATCTCCGTCTTAGCGACTCAGCACTTTACACAACTCCCCCGAGGTATCAAATAAAAAAAAAGGAAAATAAAATAACCCTTCGAAGTAGAAGATATTGGAATGAAAACAAACGTTCAGTTGGTGCTATATTTGTGAAAGAGCGACGTCTGAAACGTCTGCAACAAATGTTTATTTCACTATTTTTTATATCCTTAAATTTTTATATTTATAGATCATATCAATTTCAAAACGGCAGAAGAATTTGAGTACTCTGTGTTATCAGGTTTTACTTTGGAGTGTATATTATACATTTAATGCTGAAACGTAATAAATGATGCATGAAGTAGTTATAGAATGAAGTAATAAAATAAGTAATTAATATAAACTTGATTGGTTGTAATTTAATCATCATTCACTAGACCTACAGATAGTTTTCTCCACCACTGGTAAATTATGGGTACCCACATAAAATATACTAGAATAATAACTAATAATGTAAAATTTTCTTTTTTTTTAATTTATTTTTACTTTTAATAAGCAGTTATCAGACCTATTTGGACATACGGAGTTGAGCTTTGGGGCTCTACTAAACCATCCAATTCATCTCGTATCCAATCCTTACAATCCAAAATCCTTCGTAAAATCCTCAATGCTCCTTATTATGTCACAAACAAACCCATCCATCATGATCTTAATATCCCATATGTTACTGATTTGGCCCAAACTAAATACCTATCCTTCCATGACAATCTCCATACACACTTGAATCCGCTAGTCTCTCAACTTGCTTCCCATACTATTCCTGATAACCCTCCGAGGCGTCTGAAAAGAAGATGGCCTCGAGATAATCTACTATAGTTCTTTATTAGAGTGCTACCGATGGGTAGTTTCTCCACAAGTGTTTTTCATGTCATATTGTACATATTAGCACATTTACTTGTTATAATAGCATTATAGTTGTAAATATCAATAAATTAAATTTTTTAAAACAAAACTTTTAATAAGTACATATCTAAATACTTGAATATCAATTTAATTAATTAGGTAAAAGCTTTTTTTTTTTTCATATTTTACGTATTGTCTATATAAAGAGCAAACCAGAATGGAACAATTTTGCAAGAGCATACAAGATGAAAGAATAATATTAAAAAAATAATGATTATCTGCATTATAAATAGAAATTATCTGTTAAATACAAATATTATCTCACTGGGGATGTTTTTTACCGACATGCTAAGAATAAACAAGAACTTGAATGACAAGTGAAGGCGTACTGATAAGAGTTATCTGCTTCCTACGCTACAATCTACTTGTATATCTCAAGTCTGTCCCTTGTTTCTTTCATCACTCCTTATCTAATGTCGTATAGTACAATAACAATTAAGTTATACATACACAAATATATATATATATATATATATATATATATATATATTAATATATATGTACACACACAAAGTATGAACTTGATGTACTGAGTATAAGATGTTGGTTAGAGGGGAACATACAATTCAGCATTACAAATTAGTTAACTAATTATTAAATAATTTTAAATGATATATTTAGAAGAAAATATCACAATGATATATACTTTTACGAATCGAGATGAAAAAAATATTATTTACTTAATCTAAGATTTAATAAATTTATTAGGGTCCCAATTTCTGTACAGAAAAAAACCTCTGACATAATGATATTCTATGAAAACTCAGTACGGAAAATAAAGTAAATAATAAATAATTCTTCATTCAAATAATTATTTTATTTTAATCTGTCACGGATTATAGAAGTATAGTTTATTTTTTGTTTATTTGTTAAGAAATAAAAAAAAATTAAAAAAATGTGATATTTAGTATACTAAAAAGTTAGTCTTGAAATAATGAATTCAAAATTCTTTATTCCAGGAAATATAAAAAGGACTTTTTTAAAAAGAAATAGTAACATGAATCAAATAATAACGTTAACAAATTTTAAAAAGTTAATGAATTTTACGGCACATAATAATAAAAATTTACTAGAATTTTTTATTTAAACAGTTAACTTCTTAGCTATTTATTATTTATGAAAAATTTATTTTAATCATAAAAATAACTTTTCGAAATTTATATGCTTTTAAACTTAAATTCGAAAATAAAATCGAGTTGATTGAATTTTCAATATATCGAAGGATATTGTACAACTTTATAAAAAAATGTTAACTATGCACGATACATATAAAAAATATTAATCACCATAATATAATCTTGTCTCGGTTAACACTGTTTAATATTTATCTTTATAGATCGCTCTTTTTTTATCATCTGTTACTTATGATTAGAGGGTTGAAGAGTTTTATGGCGGATATTTTTTAATTCTAAGAACACCAAGAGGGGTCTCTACGTTGGACGTTGGGTGAATATACTCTAGGCTCCAAGTTCGTGACCGGTTGTGGCAGATTAATTATTAATTATTTTTACAGTGAATCGACTCTAGGGCTGAACTCTGGCGGTTGAACGTGATCGCGGTCAAATCACCTCCTTGCACAACCGTTAACATAGAAATCTATAATCTATAACATAAAAACAGTTCTAATATGTACTACTACGCTTTATTAGGTCGTATTTATCCAGGTATCTACGCCAATCATAAGGATTGCTATTATTATATATATATATTTATTTATTGTCATTTTCTAACTTAATAATCGCTAAACAATTTTAATATTATAATTTAAAACAATAAATTATAATAACGCTTAAAGCAAGCTAGGTCATGAATGCAGCCTTGACTATAGACAATATAGCCGCGCCACAAGAGCTCAGATAATAAGTAAATTCGTATGCACAGCTCGGATTCCAAAGGTGACGTGTAGTCTAGACGTCTTATATATATATAAGATATATATATATATATATATATATATATATATATATATATATATATATATATATATATATATATATATCTTATAAACAGATTGCTTCTTGTTTAATAGGATATCTTAAATATATTAGCGAATAGAGTTGCAAATAAGTTTGGGAAATTTGCAACCTAACGGCGGACCAATCCCCATTTTACAAGTTATACAACTGATCATTTAAGTACGACTCAGTTATTTAAGTTCATTCAGTTAAGTACCACAGTAGATACTTAATGATTTAGTAGAAGTACTCTGATATTATTCTTGAAATTCGCGTTAAGTAAACTACTTATTTTGTACACCCCTCGTGGGCCTACTAAACCATCTGTACCCATTTAGTATTGCTTTGAGGTATTGAGTATTTAGTATTAAATAATATTATTTATTAAATATTAAATAATAATATTTATTTGACAAGTGAAGAAAGTGCCACTTTATTACACCCGAGTGAATTTTACCACACGAGTCGAAGGCGGGTCGAAGGGGACTTTCCTCACCAGTTTTAGTTGATTAATAGATAGCATTACTCAATGGTTGCAGGAAAAATAATTTTTTTTTCAGGTTTGTTTTAAAGATAAAAAAAAATTTAATAGTTAAAAAAAAATATATTAATCTTTTCTCGCTGTATTTCCTTTTTTGAAATGATATTTCTTTCACTTAAAACCTTGTATATGATATAGAGATTTAAAAATAACGAAATAGAGAACATCCCAAGAAGACACCAACTACCACTTACATCAAATTACTGTACGGCAACGTAATTACTGACCAACAGAAAAGTTACAATAGTAATTTTAATTTATTATTGCATTATTTTGAACACAGTTGTCGCTGCCGAATGTACTGTTTCCGATGCAACGGTTGTGCAAGGTGATTTTACCAAAATCACGGTTAATCACCAGGTTTCCTTCTCGCTCAATGGATATACAAACTTCCAAGGGGTCATAACTATAATTTAATTTAGTGCTGCTTTAGGTAAACTTAATCACGTATAAACATTCCCAAAACAGCGGAAATTGAAAGCAACACTAATTCTAAAAAGTTTTAAATTAAAGTAATAATAATTATTAATAAAAATATTATTTGTAAACTAAATACAAAGCAGTTACCACAAATTCCGCCGGATATTATTACGGAGTCGTGAACTCATAACGCGGCAGAACTCTGGAGTTCTTTCTTCCTTTTTTTTTTGTTTAGTTTTTATGAGCTTTGTAGACAAATAAATTAACTTTTAAATGAGAATCTAGACAGTTCCAGAAGATGAATAGTTATGGAGATATTAAAAGCTTAGCAAACGAGAACCGATTTCCAAAGAAACATTTACAAAAAATGTAGATAAAATACTAATCGCTATATTCTTGCTGGCACTAGTCCCATTTAGATGATTATATTTTTATGGAGGAAGGACGCTGATATGCACAGAATAATTATAGCAGCTATCTAAGGAATTATTTTCAATTTTCCAAATAAGATTTTCACCAAAAGGAAATCACGAATAAAACAGCGTACATGACATAAAGAAGGTGACTTTGTATACTGAGTGGGAAATGGTATTGGCTTTAAGCCAGATCCAAACAAATCAACTCAGTCGTCGCAAACCAAAGAGAGTTTAACAGGCGAATTCAGATCTCTAAAAAATATATATAAATAAATAATTCAAACTTTTAGGATTTAGCTGTGGTGTAGGGGTTATCATAACAACCTTATATGCCCAAGATCGCGGGTTCGTAGCTCGGCCTACGGAGGGGGCGTAAAATTGCAGTCCCGATCCTGTGAAATGATAAGTACTCTTTAATGATTCTTTTCCTTTTTATTTCATGGATAGCCAAAATTTAGAACTACCACTGTATCATTGTCAGATGAGTCCAAGTACCTTTAAAAATATACAAACAATAATCCAACCTAAATACCACCAAGCCTATATCCCCGTACATAACCTACAGTTGGATAAGTTGTTAGGTCGAATTTTGTACAAGATGAGTTATAATTGTACTGAGGGTAGCACAATCGTGTCATTATCTCAGCCTTTGGATTGATATAGAGTTGTAATATCACACTAGAATTTAAAACTGACAAAACTCAAAAATCTGTGTTTTTTCGGTGGCGAGTTATGACCATGAAAGAAATGGGTAAATATCTCATTATGACTCATCAAAACTGTATCTCGGTGTCTAACTCAAAACTTAATCTCCTAATCCTATTTTCCAAAAATTTACCTTGTTGACTTATGTCACTTTGGAAATACAAGTGCGATAACTCCAGTTCAACCTAGGTTATATACACGATCCCGCTCCCGTCAGAACAACCAACTCAATTTGGATCAAAGTCGACTTAACCTCACATTCACCAGGGCTGCAGATGCACAGATGCACAGATGTATATAAATATATACCAAAATATTAATGTCTTTGTTAGCCTATTAGTTAAAATGTTTAATTGGAAATTGTATTAGTGCGTAGGCCTTATTTTCCCCCAAAACCGTGTTTTTCTAGGGGAATGCGCTGAATAGAATTTTTTGGCCGATGTCACACATCGTATTTCGTATTGTGCCAGGGAGAAAAGAAAAGGCGAAAGTATTCGAGACCCGCGACAACGCCCCCCCCCCCCTTCACCGCCCTTGCAGGACATAAAATGGAAGGAATTCCTTGTTGGGCGAGGGGGTGTGAGGTCCAGTTGGCACGAGAATGGACTGTACAACTGGTCCTCGCACTGTCTCTTGGTCCTTAGCCACAAATATCGTCTCTTTGCAGGATGAGTGTCCTAGCTGGGCGGTGTCGTCCAAGGGATCACTTTTAGCCATGTATTATACCCTCTTTATAATCGCTAACCTAAAGTATAATCCTACTAATATTATAAATGCGAAAGTTTGTGAGAATGTTTGTTACTCTTTCACGCAAAAACTAATGAACGGACTTGGATGAAACTTTACAGTAAGGCTATACATCAGAATAACACATAGGCTACAATTTATAATGATTTTATGTAATTTGGTCTTAATATAACGACAAACATTAAGGTAGTCGGATAAAATTCTGCCCTCTGAGTATCTCACGTGTTTCTTACTCACAAAATCTACATATTTTCGCTGAACGAAACATATCAAGAATATAGAAGCATTTGCAGGCATATATATTGTAAATTGTACATATATTTTAAATAAAATCTTAGAGGATGTGAAAAAAAAAAAAAAAGTTTACAGGAGTATATTGCAGTAGGTAAGTAGGACTGCCAAAACTAAAAACACCTACATATGTACATTAGTCTAATCCTTTCAGTTTTAATTTCTCGCTCCTGCCGTACGACAAAGAAAACTGTTATACTATGTAATCCTTTTCAATGAATCCAATAACATTACATACTAATCCTTTACTGATACGAACAACAGTAAACGAAAGTAACTTCTGTCCGTCCCGTTTGTTAATCAGTATCAATGTATGTTTCACGGCTGTGCTGATCCGTCAGTGATGAAATTTGATATGGATAATCTCAAGCCTGGGGAAGGATATAAGCTACTTTTTATCAACACACCACCCAGGCGAAGTGTTGACAAAGGCAAAACTGTAACCTGATTGACTAACACACAGCAGGAACCACTGAACTTAGCATCTTGGAATTTGCAAATAGGTCTTTTTATAGCTCAAATGAGCACTAAGAAAGGAATTAGGATAATTCCACGCCCTATGGTTCCCCCCTTAATATAATATAATATAATAGTTTTGATAAAAAGAGAAAATTAAAAAAAGAAATATGGAACTCTTGAAGGTAAAAATGTAGGTTCTTACGTAAAACAATTTAAAAATACAGGTGTGAAATTTGAGAGGGAAGAAATATTTGTATTGCCTATTAGCGCAGTATATGTCAGAGGTTTGTTAACAATAACTCAAACAAAAATGTTGAAATCTGCTTTATCACCTTTGACAACGGTAGAGTTTATGGTACAGAAATATTTTATGGAATACATAATTGAAACTTGGCCATTATTAATTTTTAGATTTGAGCCAACATTATGAAAAACCAATGAATACATCTCTATTACAGTTTGGAATAATGTCATACATTATCGGCGCTGCATAGCAACAGATAAAGGAACTTTTATTTCTTTAGTCTTATTTCGTGCTTGATCAGTTAAATTATAAAAAAATTTAAAAATTTGCAAATCACGCAGCCACTGTTTCTGACTCGTTTAAGCCTTTATATAAAATATGGCACTGGGCACTTTACCGTTAGCTGGGCGCAAGCGAAAGATCACCAAATAATGTAGAATTTCACTAAATATCTTACTATCATAAGGGTTCGTTTGGGGCCATATGTTCTACTTTCTGAATTCATTCAAAACAAAGCACGTTTTTTTTTTTTTCTTCAGTCTTAATTTTCGTTAATATATATATATATATATATATATATATATATATGAAAATTTGGGATTTAGCTAGAACTGAAAAATATTTTTTCAGGAGAAAGGTATATTGGCAAAGAATGCAACATGCGACCAGGATCATGAAATGAAAATCTTTTTGTGACGGAGTACATTGGCGGTGCGATCTTTCAACATGCCGCACGAAGAAGAGCACTCGTAATGGTACGTGGTTCGAATCGTCCAGATTGAGTTTTCTAATATATTTGATATTTTTTTACGGCTGGAGCGAAGAGATGACATCAGTCAAATGGTGTAAAAAAACAACTGGATATGAATCATAATACAGCTGTAGATTGAAACAACTACTGAAGAGAAGTTTATGCAGAAGTAATAGCGGAACGTAAGCAAAAAAAAATCGGTGGTCCTGAAAAAATAGTTGAGATAGATGAGAGGTAACATTTCATGATTCTGATCCCTTGTAGCATTCTTTGCCAATATACCTTTCTCTTGGATCTTTTTCAGTAAATCCCAAATTGTCATCCTTCTCATCAAAAATTAAGACTGAAAAAAAAAAAAAACATGGTTTGTTTTGAATCAAATCAGAGAATAGAACACAAGGCCCCGAACATTTGCGCCGGCTAAGGGAAATGTACCTGGCACTGTTTTAAAATTTAAATGGAATGAATGAATTGCAACAATTTAAAAAATAAAACATGCAACACTTTATATCAATATTTCGGTTTTACGACTGTTATTTCAATACAGAGAAATAAGGTTAAGCCATTTTTATTATATACATACTACTTTTTTTAATCTATATTACAGACCTATAATAAAAAACATTTCATTATTTTATTTAATGTAAAAATTCTCAATATCTCAAAAAAAAAAAGTGGATACTCATATTTTAAAAGGCTCACTAGGGCAAGACAAAATACGTACTAATCTTAACAACAATTTCTAGGTGAATAGCAAGGCACCTCTACTAAAACGTTAGGTAACTACTGGAGTACACTTAAAAAGACAGGTGTATATTTGGTGAAATAGGGGTTGGTCTGCCGTTCGGTAAGCGGAAAATTTAAAAAAAAATTAACAGGATGCTTTGAAAATAATTTTCATTTTTTAAGGTTGTGCAGGGAAGACTAGTTCGAGATCACGCCCAGCCGCCAAGTTGTTCCCCTAATTAAGTACCCCTTTTACAGAGGCTGGGTGAACCCTAGAAGGATCTGCAAATTTCATAAGCTTCATTCATGGATATTAACAGATTAAATAATTTTCTGTTATAATTTGATTTGATTGGAGATAGCAACTCAGCGCTCTACCACTAAGCTACCCCGCTCAATATATATATATATATATATATAGAGAGAGAGAGAGAGAGAGGATGTAACCAAGGTAAAAAATCAGTTGTTATTTATTTAATATTAAAAAAGAAACCTGTACCATTACAACCCATGAAGGGTCTGGGGTTCAGTACATGGTAGAGAACTGTTTCATGGACAACAGCTGTGCAGGGAGGTGATTTGTCCTAGATCACGCTCAACCACCAGGTTTTTCCCCCTTTTTGGGGTACCCATTTAAGAGGCTGGGTGATCTCCAGGAGGGTCTTAAATCCTACATGATCCATCTCCGGCTGCTAAGAGACTAAATAAAAGTCTTGGCTTGCAGAGGGATTTGAACCAGGATTTTCGGCATGGTAACTAAGTGCTCTACCACTGAGCCACTCCGCTCCTATTTAATATTAGAAACTTTAAATTATAAATTTTCAGTTTTCTTTAACGTTCGTCGCTCCTTTTAGGTTACGATTCTCATTCACTGAATAATTATCATAAAACAGCTGTTCCTTAATGGTTGATGGTTTATGAATATGCAGATCCCTGGCAACAATGGAGCCATATAATTAAATATTAAAGTAGTGCTCTCAACCTTCGGGAACAATAGGCTTTCCAATACGCCTAACATTTCTTTCCTATTTGATCTATGGCAAATCCCGGCAAGGGAGGATATGCTAATGGCGTCATGATATATAGCTTAGTGGAAATGTATCATAGATATTGTATATGTATCTTACCTGATATATATGATATATGTTGCGTATTGAATAAGAATAAGAATATGCTATCGTAAATGCTATCTTAACTCTATCATACGATTCTACCTCAACTTAATTACTGCTTAACTACTGCTTTTTAATTGCTTATTTTAATAATGCTAATAATAATATATTTATTTATTCGGGACGGTTCCCATAGGATAATAATATAAAACATGAAATATGAAAATTCTTTTCTCTTCAAAACAAAAATATTTAAAAACAATAACAATTAATGAAAATAATAAATTATAAATAATATATTGACTTATATCATAAAAATCTGTGGTATATCATAAAATATTAATGATTGACAGTATTTGACCGAATTTGATATATGTATTTCATACATAATTTTTCAAGTTCTTAGGATTGATTCAATTATTCACTGCTATGTAATAATCAGTCAATGGTCCAATTAAAAAAAGAAAAACTATTTAGTCCACCTCAACGAAATTAAACAGTCGAGAAAAATAAAACCAATATATAATCATATACTTGTGTATATGCATATATATATATATATATATATATATATATATATATATATATATCATGAAAAATGAAACAAGACTTAGTACTCCATCATTAGAAAAACCGACGATTTTTCCTTCATATCATATCCTTCTTGCTCACACCTAATATTACTTTTTCGGCATAGGTACAAAACAAAGTGAGAAGCAAATATAAAAAGTTTAACAAATGGATTTTTGTAATTCCCCAATTCTCTCTTATCCATCTCTCAATTTATCTCAAATAATCTGTTTTTCTTTCGTATTTACTTCCATTTACTCCAGTAAAAGTGCACCAGTTTAGACGGTTCGTCAGACTACTGGAAGCTACTCACAAGGACCGGGCATGGCAGAGATGGGCCTACCTTATATACATATATCGGGAGCAACGTTGTTGTTTTTAAGGGAAAAAACGCCCGAAAGGTTGATCAATGACTTTCTTGGATATTGGGTTCTCAGGATAGTTAGGTCCTCGTGCGCCTGCTGACACTAAGCAGTCATCTTCCATGGATCGAGACCGATTGATAGCTGTCCTTGAACCAGAGTGTACGTCAGTGGAAATGTCACTGGTGCCCAAAAGGACAGGTTATGGAGCTATGGGTAGCCTGGAAACATATTCCTAGCAATATGAGGCGTGGTAGCCTCCTCCAACTGTCAGGGAGTGTGTAAAGAGTTTCTTTTTTTTTTGTCGCTAAATTCGCCCGTCAGGTGTTTCTACCTATCTGACCTCACTCTACTGTGGACTGTCGTTGAGTACGGTTGAATATCAGTGGTTTGGCCAAGTAATAGCCAAATTTTAATATTTTTTTTCTTATCGTACCTTTGCGGCTCAGCGGTAAGCATCCTATTCAAATTTGTAAATAAAATTGTATATAATCTTTGTTTTTATTAATTATTTATCTATGATTTTTAGTTGGTGTTACGGTGGTGTTATGTTATATATGGTTATGTCGTTGGTGTTACCGTTTGATGTAAAGAATATGAATACAACATTTTTTTTTGGACTTCTTTTTATTTAATCAATTTGGACCTTGGACCGAAAACTCCACAATCTGGTCACAAATATTATACTCCAGCAAGCAACCTGTCTGTAAGATGTCAATATCGCTAGTCCAAAGATCGTCAAAGTATCTACATACTTTGAGATATACTTCGATTATCCATCCGTTTTTCACCTTATTCTAAACAATTCTCAGTAACTTCTAACGTAGAATGATGCATAGCATTGCGTTAGCTACTTCTTTAGCATAAAGAAAATTGGATCTGATTTTTCTCTTTGACGATTTATTTTCACAACAAATTCAAAATAATTCTGCTTCCCTTCTCCCTCGAAGGAACCCTTTCCCTACCCAAAGGAAAGATGGATCGCGGCATTGCGGAAGAGAAGTATGGAAGGTATTAACATACGAAGAGAGGGTGACGCTACAATAGCCCCTTCCCCTCGACTCCATCTTCTTTCGGTGTGGCCGTAATGTAGAAGGGAGGCTAACAAAGCGGGAATTATGGTAGCTTGCTGAATTTACAATGTACCGCTGAGTATATATCAATATTCCCGTCTTGATAATTCGATTTACTTAAATTGAATTTCTGAAAGCATTTCACTAAAATTTCTAAGCGCTGCATCATTCGGAACTTATTTATTATATATCATTATATTTTCACAGCATTTATAAATTAGAATCATTCATCTGAGGTTAAGCAAAATTTAAATGCACTAGATTATTTTTATTTCAAATATCGAGTTCCTATTTCAAAATAGGAATATGTTTTTGGTTAGCATATCATACTTATTTATGTTATAAACATATACTTTATAAAGCTATCTATACGGGAGATTATTTAAAAATTACAGTATAAGATAGATCGGTAAATATATTTAAGTTCAATATGACACCAAATTATCACATATAAATTTTTATAAAAATATCTTATATAATTAATTATATTACATATAGTCTTTTAAATAATTATGATTATTATAATAAAATATAAATTTTATATATATAAATAAAAGTAGGTAAATTATTATTAAAAACCATTCTAGAAAAATATTTGACACGAGGAAGATTCCACAATAGTTTAGCTAAGTTCTGGTTAATTAGCATTAATTAATGTAAAGTGGACTAAACTAGGCAGAACTAACCCAAGGACTCTGGCATAACTAGTTTACCATAAAGCTGAAAATGAAAGTAAATAAAACTATATATCCCTTGCATATGTTTATGTATATGTGTGTATATATATATATATATACACACATATACATAAATATATATATATATTTTATATAAACTCTTAGCTGCCACGGATGGAACGTACAGAACCTCATTGGGCTCACATAGCCTATGTAAAGTGGAAGAAAAATTGGGCGGTTGGGCGTGATCGGACAAATCACATCCCTGCATGACCGTTGTCTTTGAAAAATATAGTATCTATCGGGTACTGAACCCAAAACCCATAAGTGGGACTTTTTTAAAAATAGATTGTACCTACTGTATACGATAAACCGATTCAACAGATTAATGTTTTTACTTCCCCTCATTAAATTGTTTTTATCGATTTATTAATATGATTTATTTATTCGGGTTTTTATACAATTAATTTATCCCGACACCCAAAATATTTCCCACCAATCCTCTCTATCGGCCCATTCTTCTTCTTCTCGCATCCCTCTTGCTCCCATTCCTTCTCTTACGACCATGTCTTTCTTCCTCGGTGTTCCTCTCTTCTATGATTTGGTTTATCCAGGAAGAGTTTCTTTGGGCATCTATTGCCGCTCATTTTTCAAAACAACCAATACAATTTTCAAAAATATCCAAAACACAACTGTTCTAGGAATTCATGTGAAATCATTAATCCAAAATTTGATTATTTACATATTTTTAACAATTAAACATTGTAGGAAGTAGAAAAGAATGTCACAAAAATTTTAAATATAACTGTTCAAATTGATCTCAATTCAAAACGATTTTTTTCAAACATATTTTATTACTGAGACAGAGA
Organism: Troilus luridus; assembly: GCA_964056705.1. Lineage (NCBI taxonomy): Eukaryota > Metazoa > Arthropoda > Insecta > Hemiptera > Pentatomidae > Troilus > Troilus luridus. The sequence continues at coordinate 100,095,835 of OZ057416.1, read as the reverse complement.
AGATATGTTATTACTGAGAAAACAACTGTTCAATACACAAATAAGTATTTATTTTATTTTTTGTAACTAAAATAGATAAATCCCCAAAATATGTGCCACTTAAAAAGTCAATGAATAATCAAGGTCATTAAATGTCACCAATTAAAATAACTAATTATGCATTCCGAAGGCGCTGAGCCGTGGAATAGTCCATTAAAGTTAATGGAAATATCTGATGGAATGTAATAATTTAATATTGCTATAATAAAATAATACTATTAATTGAGGTTAAAACTATAATTAGTATACATAAAAAAATAATCGTACGAGTATAATTTAATAAATTATATGACTATTATTTGTGTTGTGTATATATATATATATATGTATGTATATATACATACTACCGGCTCTGATAATGACAATGGAGCCTTGTCTCCTCACAACCTGACCTAATGAGCACAAAACAACTTTTGCGTTGCTCTACACCTTTGTTGATGTAGTTCGAAACGTAGATGAGAAGATAAGTAAAAAATAAAAATGAAATGTAAGTTTTATTCACCATTATCAGTATAATTTATAATCAATGTAAATAGATCAGAGATGTCTAAGGTTATGTTATAATTTAAAAATTAATAACTAATATGTTTTTCAGTTTATTTTCTTAATACATTGGCTTTATAATATATGCTTTAATTAAAAATAAATTATATAATTCGGATCTAGTATACATGCAATCCCCTACTAATACATACTTCAGTATATTAAATATATTTTAATAGCGTTTCTGATATAAACATATAAACATCAGTTATAGCATATTAATAAAATAAATTGCTTTTTTGTTTGTGCATATATTAAATAAAAAATCCTAACCCTTCTAACCAAATTCACATATATTACTATCATTGGAAATGTACAAAAAAAAAATGGTTTATAAGAATCGTAAGCTTCCTTTTTATTGACTTTCATTTTATTTATTTACTAAATTTTAAAGAACAATATATAATTAATTAATTATAAAAAGTAAAGTTTCGTAAATAAATATTAAAATATAATCTTATTTATTCTTAATCAAATCAACTATTAAAAAGATATAGTTTCTTCAGAACCTCCTTTATTTTATGAAATTACAATTACATTGTAGTTTAGTATAGTAAAAACTATAGCTTCTATATAAAGAAAAGCCTTAAAAAAAAAAAACGATATATATTCTGTAACTTTAATAAAATTATAGCGGGCTTATATAAGCTCATTGGGTCGGTATTTTTTACGTTTATTTTGTTTTATCAATTGATTAAATTTTAAAGAATATTTATAAAACAACAGTTGTCGTTATAATATATAATCATTTATATTATTAAATATAATAAATATATTTAATAAAAATGAAATTCACACATCAGTTTCGCAGGTTGCCGCTTCGAGTTAAGTCACAACAAGTTTTATCTTTTCATTCGATTCCTTTTTACTATTCTCGAAAATAAAAATAATTGTGTTTTAGTATCGAAAAAAAATTTTAATTACATAAAATGTGTATATTTCGGTAATCATTTCGTCAAGAAATGAACATTTAAACAAACATATATCATCGTCAATACTTCGAAATGAAAGTTGGAGCGTTTATTGCGTAATTAAATCATTACTGAATTGTACACATTTTCCATAATTACACTCTTTATTTCATACTATTTATATTTTTATCCACACCTGTCAAATACAAATCATTAACAATCAGCAGATTTGATGACAGTAAAATAACACAGAATGACATAATAGGCTTAAAGAAGAACAGCAGCCAGCGGTAGCTCTTCCTTGGCTTGATTTAATTTCCTATGATAACAGATCTCTCATCCACATTCTTTTTAGTTTCCTCCTAGTGTTCTCAGACATGAGAGTCGTGGCCGTTTGTTCTATCAACGGGTTTGGGTATCCGTGTAGTTTTTCTTGAAAGCGGTAGTAGTATGTTCTTATTTATGTGTTCATCAGCCGATGGTATTTTTATGTCCATATGCTATGTTTTGTTATTGATATACCATGGTATGGTGCTTTGGTGATATCGAGAATATTAAATAGGAAACGAATGAAAAGTTAAAACTTGTGAATTAACTCGAATGGACAATCTGCGGAACAGATATCTTTATAAGGAATAAGAATACAACTGAATAAAATATTCAGTTTCCATAAATCTTCAACTCATATATTTGATTTATGAAGTTTAATAACAGCGAGAATCGTGGGGGGATTTGCATTCAATTTTCCCGCCAGAAGTCAGGAGTCCCGGGCTTAGTGTTTTCCCGCGCGAATCGATAAGGCGGGCGTTAGAAGGGCGGTGCTGGGGGCGGGCGCAGTCCTTCCCGCGCAATTCTTGGCGGTCGATCGCCACAAAATGGCGGCCCCGCCTAACAGCGTCATAAACCAAGCTTGGCGAGGGCAGAAATATAGGAAACTTCATGCCTGAGTGAACCCGGACCCATTATAGGATCAGGCAAAATAAATTACAACCTTAGAAAAACCCTACTATTATTATTATAGAGGAAACATAAGGTAAATGTGTCATAAATTGTAAATAAATTTTAAACTTTATTATATCTACAGCCCCGGTGAATAAGTGGTTAAGTTGAATTTTTTCAAAATTAGTTTTTTGCACTTAAAGAAGCGGTATGTAGGTAATAAGTTCCTATGCCAGGATTGGTTTAAAAATGAATTATTGCTTATATTACAACTCCATATCATGCAAACTACTAGGAGAATTATAGGATTCCGTTTTCCTTAATAAATTTAACTTTTCTGGACTAAATCTACTTGACACATATTCACTGGGGCTGCAGATATATATGGAATATATGGAATTAACATTTTTTCATAAATTTGGTATTTTTGTCGGATTCTAGATAACTTTAAGAAACAATATAAAACACCATTTTGTCTTTTGTAGTATATACAAATATTACTGAACTTAAAGACGTTATATACCAACACTAAAATGGAAATTTTTAGATTTTCTTTTAAAATAAACATATAACAAATAAAAATTAGTGTATTCAAAACATATCCTTTTTAATAAGCAAAGCATATATTAACAAAACCAACTCACCGAATACAGATGAGCAACTGAATGTTATTCGAAACCCGCTGGGAGAAGATTGCTGAGTGGTCTTGCTTTAAACAAAAACTAGACAGGAATAAAACAATTTGCCCGGGGTCTGTTGAGGGCGAGATTCGGACCTGCGCCTGAGCAGCGCTCCTGGCGGACATAATCGAAATTAACATTGAATAATAAGATTTTTATTTTTTTTTATGTTTCATAAAATATTATTAATAGGTTTGATAAATATTGTGTTAGTCAACATGTAACTAATTTTCACATGTAACTAATTTTCACATGTAACTTTCAAATGCCTCTATAGCAAAATTAGGTATTTGAGTTATGAAGTTGTTCTTTTGAAGGCATGATATGATGTTTATAAATGTGGAAGAAACTATTTAATCATTCAAAATTAAATCTAATCAAAAGCTATAAAGTACAAATAATTTATGTTTAAAGAAGTTTTAAAGTAATTTCCTTCATTTAAACTATTTAAGCTCATTGCGAGGTATTTCAGATATAATAATAAGACCTTAGAATCATTTGAACCATCTGAAGGCCTTCCTGTGGCACATTCAGCCTTTATAATGTGCCCGTTAATCGTAGGAAAACTTGGCGGTCGAGCTTGATCTTAGCTAAATTACATCACTACTCAACAATTGACTTAGAAACCGTATCATCTGAAGAGCCCTGGACTAACCATGGTTTTCTTTTAACTATTTTAATTATTTATTCTTTTAAATTTTGCAATACAAATTATGAATTTCGAGATCAGGGAATAAAATTTAATTTAAAAAAAAAAATCTGATAATTAGTAATATATTTATTTTATTTTCTAAGTAAGTAATCTCCTCCAACGGTACTGGTTTTTCTATTAACACATATGTACTTTCTTTTTTTAAAATTATTTCTGATCAATAATTTAATATTATATTTATATATTTTATTTTTTAGTATTAGCTACTCTTTTGTATTTTTATTTTACTTAATTAATGTTTTATATTACGCTGTATCAATATGATTATATTTTATTAAAGTTGTATAAAAAATAATGCATACCTACGTTTTTTGAAAAAGTATAAGTGTAAGTATTATTTATTGTAATTACCTTATTATAATAAATCATTTTAAATAAGAATATAAAATTCAATATATATATATAATTTTGAAAAAAAATAGACAAGGGTCGGTTTATCATAATTAATGTATTGCAGATGGTTTGAAAAATAATAACTGAATTTCCATCATTAGTAGATAAAGCGCTTTCTCTTTTCAACGCCTATATTTACTAAAAGTTTTCTTTATAAATGAACAAGATATATATATATATATATATATATATATATATATATATATATATATATATAATATATAAAATAATTTGATAAAAGAAACAATTATCATATACCCAAGGGCAGATCCAGGATTTTTTTTCTGGTGCGGGCCCAACGGGAAAAAATATCAACAATAACTTAGAAATAAACTTGTAGTATTTATAGAAAGGTTTCAAAGGTTTATTAAAATATCTAAACAATAGTTTCACTCATGTTCTTTCTGTTATTTTATATATTTATTTTAACAACTATGATCATGTGATTTGCCTATAAGTGTGTACTGTAATGGATTCTCCGCAGTACACAAAAAACCGTCTAGGGGGGCACGTGCCCCCGTGCCCCGCCTAAATCCGCTCTTGTTCAACAACTTATCTTTAATAAATATAACAATATTTCAATATTCAATAAATAGTTTTTAAAAATATTTATTTAGAAAGTCACCTAGCTAGAATTACAAAGATGGAAGAAAGACATGAAGATTTACGATGAGGAAAGAAAAACGTTTAGAATGCAAGTGCTCTTGACCTGTGGACATCCTCCGGTAAACCATAAACGGGAAGATACCATAAAACGGGAGTTTCTCCCTTTAAGGTCATTTTTTTTTTCTTATTTTTTGCCGGATTTCTAACATTCCTTGAATGGTTGTATGATTTAGAAGGAAAAAATTTACAAGTAAATAAAATATACAACCCTTTAAAAGGTATTTTAACAAAAGTAAATTAATTCATTTTTGAAGTCCTCGTTGCTTTTAGTTCCTAGAATTTGCATGTTTTTTGTTACGTGACAATATATCTTTCATTATTTAAAATTTTACTAAACAGTAAGTATTGAGAGGGATTGTCATACTTCAATCATCAAAATTATGAATTCACTATATTTCAAAAAATAAAATTTTGGAGCCTGATATTTTATTTTTTATAAACCCTGAAATTTACCAACGCGTCAGGGAGTTGTTTTAATTTTTTTTACTGCATTAAAAGGATCCAAACTTCAAAAAATAGCAATGAATCTTGTTTACAAAAGAGCATAAATAAGTGCCTCTATTATTTATTTATTTTTGGGGGGAGGGGGGGGGTAAATCAGTAAACCATTAAAATTGTTATGATTATTTTCTAATTAATTAATTGAGAGAGTTATTTATTTCATAGGTTATTTCATAGGTATACATCATATTGTATACATTATGTAATAAATTATATAAAAGTAATGTACATTAATTATTTTACATAATAAAATTATATAAAAGGAAATAGTTATCATAGAAGAGATATTTTATATAAATAAGCAATTTATAGGACGATAGATAATTATATTTTAAATATCTCTTCTGTGATAACTATTTCTTTTTATGTAACTTATTATAAAGCTTTTTTATAATGATTATATAAATGCTTAAAAAATATTTTTTTTATATTATATATAAAGAAATTATTAATAATAATAATTATTATAGCTTATATAAAGCTTGTTTTAAAAAGTGTAGACAAAAGTTAAATATTGGAATTTTAAATTACCTCTGAAGTAGAAAAAATAAGATATGGATCATCTTTTTTCCCCGCTGTAATAAAACATTTTATCACAATGCCTTTGCAAAAATTCTATTTTCGATCTCGTTCATATTTATATTACTATATTTAAACATGAAATTCAATTATAGAACTTCCACTTAAGAATGATATTATAAAAGCAAGCCTCTTCATAAAAACATAAAATATTGTATGCATACACAAAACTTATATATATATATATATATATATATATATATATATATATATATATATATATATATATAATATTTGATGATATCAAAGTACATCTCAGTATAATTATGGCACTGAATTTATTTTTCATTAATTTTATTTCATTACCTAATATGTATTTGCTACCAAAGGATTTTATACCAATAGTCAATTCATATACACATAAAAAGTTTTATTTTTGGCTACAACACTTGGCAATATCAGACGCTTAAATAATCACAAGTATACTTCAGAATAATTAGAATAAAAATAACAATATTTTTGTAGAATAAAAATATGTATATGTATATATATATTTGGAAATGCATTGCTTCATCATAATAAAATTAAAAAAATATTATACAAGATAATATTGTTATTCTAAAAAAATATTTTAAAAATTCCATTTACATATAAAAAAAAATTACAAACACACACACTCTCTCTCTCGCTCTCTCTCTCTCTCTCTCTCTCTCTATATATATATATATATATATATATATATATATATATATATATATATATATATATATATATATAGTGAAATTTAACTAGTAATATTTGACAACATCACACCCATAAATAATATTAATAATATCCGAGTATAATGAAGCATTATGGAGTTGTTGCAATACTTTTTATCATACAAATATTATATTATATGCAATGTGGTTTAATTTTATTTTTTAGTAAAGGGGCCATTCACACACAAAAAAAAATCAAGTGAATTTCGGTTACAAAATTTGACATTATTAACTCTTAAAAAATAATAAGTATACTCCAAAGTATAATTGTAGAACGGAATTTTAAGTATAATGATAAATGACAACTATAAAAAATATAGTATTATATATACATTACATTTATATCGTATCTATGATATTTTAGTGAAGAATTATCGAAAATATTATCACAAAACTATTTCATTATATATTTTTTTTAAATATCATTTTAAAAATATTTAAGTAATATATACGTATATGATGGGTATATTTACCTGATTAAAGACAGTTATGTATATATAAATAGACATATATATATACTGAGCTGAGGAGCAGAGAGGAGGAAGGCCGAGCGGCTACTAGCCTGAAGGGAGGGGACCCGGTGGTGGGGGAAGCGGCATTAACATAAATTACCAAGAGACAGTTAGTATTGTGCCCCCCCCCTCACCCCCCCCCCCCCACGGCCCGGCGTAGCTTTAACCATTTCCACAGCGAGCTCTCTCATAACTGTTATATTACACACAACGGATTAAATTTTCGCTTTTTGTGGTCGTCTGGGTATTTCCGACCCTTCCGAAGAGAAAAAAAAACAGAGCAGTAAAATATATATGGCATCCTATGGTCCCCTTTTTCCAGAAGCAAAAGAAATATCCAGGTAGTCGATTTTAACGTTCTCTTCGGAATCTATATGTAGGTGATAAAAAAATTTAAGGCTGACTGGTCACTGATATACGGAAGGGGAAGCTGATGTTCCTCGGACATCTATACAGATTGAACAAACAAATATTGAGTAAGCAAATATTAGACAGCTCAGAATGAAGCAAAGACAGAGAAGTCTTGACGAAGCTGGACAGAGGATCAAAAGAAACGTACTAGTAAAAGCATGAAAAAATATTGGAGACAGAGAAAATCGCATCAGAAAAAAATGCTTAAAATACTGTGCCACTGAAACCAATAACGAGTATTGGGTCTACTAACCGATAGAGGCTCTACTGTTTTTAGGAAAATAGTTGTACAGGGAGGTATTTGTCCGAAATCACGTTCAACCGCAAGGTTTTTCCCCCAAATTCAGGTTACCCACTTTATAGAGCTAATCCCAAGGATGGTCTGTCGTTTCCTAAGTCGTACCATCTTTGGCCGTTAACAAATTAAATAATTGATATTGCAAAGCCGCATTCGAATATAAATTCGACTATTTGGACAAACAGCTCAAATAACTTTGGAACAAGAAATAAATAATAACATGGATTCAAGGCATTAACTGGAAAGAAGAAACATCAGAGAATAATATGCAATAGGGAAAGATATTTTGGGGGAGAAAATATTGGGAATGGAAGGGTTCCGGACCAGAAAGGAAATAGGTTCAAAATGATTTTAAGAGAAGATGTGTAGTACGAAAATGAAATAATGAAGGCCGCGTAATTGAATTATTTAAAATTATTATTATTAACAGATGTATAATAACATTAAAAGGTTCGGCGAAAACGATGGATCGATTCGGCTACCACCCATCTCACTTTACAAATTAATTATTAAAAATTTATAAATTTACAAAATCCATATAACCCTTAAAGGGTGATATTACGTCTATCTCTTTGAAAAATAATAGAAACATTCAATTAATTGTGTAGTGTGTATGGCTCAATCCTTTCAAGAATACTCTACTAGCTTAATAAACAAAAAAGCTTAATCAACTATGAATCAAAATTTATAACAAAACTTTTGACACCTAATGGACTGAGATAACTATTAAGTAACCATGTAAACGAAGGACCTTACATGGTTTTATTGGCGAGAGTAACCTGTTTATTACAAATTGGAAGGTTATATTGTATAATGTTAGGGTTATCTTTATTTATTTGTGATGAAAAAGGAGCTAGCCAATAACTGGGCGATAAAATTGTTTTAAGTACCGAGGATTTAAGGAAGGGCTTTATAGCTGCCATTATTTATTTTATGACTGTTTACAATTCTTTGAGAGATTTACTCTGTAGCTTGTTTACCTTCAAAGAAATCAAGTTTTTCCTGTACCGAGGAACACTAGATATAAATATATAATAATAAAAAATTTAGTGGCACTTAAATGCTCTGAATTTTAAAAGATTATAGATCTTTGACTAAATGTTTATGATATTAATGGACTTTATTTAGTATTAACACCTTGTCGATTACCAATGTTAATAAAATGTTTTAAAATTTTATTGGGACTTTCGATTTATTTGTTCTTGGTACGCAGTTAAAGGAGTATTGCAATCGCGAAGATTTTTTATTTTCAAAATTATATTAGTTTTTGATCATCCTATCATGATTATATTTGGAGATTTGGTCGCAAGGTCAGTAGAAATATACTGATTTGTCTGGATTTTATGCTTCCTATAAACTATCCCTCCAAATGGGAAAACCTTTACGTTTGTTGAACTTTTGACTACTATTATTGTAAACACTTATTAATCTATCTAACAAAAATGTTTGTTTACCCCTTTAATGTTTTGCTACTTGGATATACTACAATCAGATGGACAATTTAATAATTTTCGCATAATTTTGTTTTACGAGTTCAAACTTACCCGGAACGGTCAGAAATATCAACGGAGTCTGGAGCGAAGGCAGTATCTGAGTATACAACAAAGGTTCCAGAGATTTTGACAGCGAGGCTTGAGCTTTGAAGACAAAGAAGGCCGTGGAAGAAAATCCCAGAACAACTGTTCGAAAACTGACAGGGGAACTCGAAGTTAGCAAATCAACTGTCGAGGACCATCTCGTGAAGATTGGGAAGGTGAAAAAGCTTGAAAGTTGGCAGAAATTCCGGCAATCTCTGGAACCACCGTCGAATAAAATTATGCGAAAATCACTTTTTGAGATCTTAAAAAAGACAGAATTATTTCCAAGTAGCGAAATCTTACATAGGTAAAAAAACAATTTTGTTTGAAAGATGATTAATAATTTTTTACATTAATAAATTAATAAAAGTCAAAAGTTCAACAAACATAAACAGTTTATCATTTGGAGGAGTAATTAAAAGAAATTTAAAAAACCCATAAAATCCTTCATTATTTTCCAGACAACCCAATAGATCTCCTGGCCTATGGAACTCCATCTGATGACACAGAACTGCCATAATCCGCGGATCTTAACCGACCCTGGTTAACTTAGTGAGCTATGCACTGCGTTACTTATATCAAGGTCCCGTATTTGAGACTTGCAACGGAAATTATTTATTCTGTCATCAGCTGATCGATCCTGAGACTTTCCTGGAGCTCAAACATTCACAATGTGGGTACTCTTAATTAGGGATAAAATTTAAGGATTTAGCTTGCTTTTGGTCGAATCCCTGCATAACTGTTGGTCTAGAGATAGTGTGGTTCTGACCACATTCTGAATCCATAGGTTAATGTTGAATGCAGATAATACTAAGATTTATAAGAAATAATCTTGGAACTAAACTTGAAAAATAACAATGATTCAGTATAATTAAAATTGTCGACAAAATAAAAATACACTAGAGACAATAAATCATGGCAACGAAACAGCATACAATTAGAGAACGCGAGAACAAACTCCCCCGGATTAAGTGGGATGAGAGAGTCACTAAAAGATTTTTTTTATTTTGGACAGGGTTCCAAGTCCTCGGCGTTTAGATTTCCATTCTCTCCTCGCGAATTTGTCATTGTCAGCGCTTCGAATTTTTTTCTTATTTTTCCTTTTAGTTTATTTAACTTTTTAGTAAGAAGTAATCCGAAATTAAAATTTATCATGGCGTTAGTGTCCAACCAAGGATATCTCCTAAATCCATCATATTTAAATTTATCATATATTTCTCCATTATTAACAAAAACTAATATAATATTCAAGATATATTTAATATTTTTTGTTAGCACTTTAACCCAAATACGGTAAATCACAATACACCTGAGTGATTTTAACGCTAAGCGGGTTAAATTATACCCCTAAGGGGGTGAAAAAGGGGGGCAAAGTTTGTATGCTTGCTCACGTGTTCCTTACTTGCAAAATCCACATATTTTCGCTGAACAAAACAAATCAAGTAAAATAGTTCACTTCTCGCTCCTTCCGTACGACAAGTGAAGCCGTTATACTAAGTAAGTAATCCTTTTCAATAAATTCAATAACATTACATACTAATCCTTTACTGACACGAACAACAGTAAACTTCTGTCCGTCCCGTTTGTTAATCAGTCTCAATGTATGTCTCACGGCTGTGATGAAATTTGATATGGATAATCTCAAGCCTGGGGAAGGACAAAGGCTACTTTTTATCAATACACTACACAGGCGAAGTTTATATAAAACTGTAACCTGGTTGACTAACACACCCAGCGGTCAACGCACAGCAGAAACCACTGACCTTAGCATCTTGAAATTTGCAGATAGGTTCTTTGTATAGCTTAAAAGAGCACTAAGAAAGGAATTTGGACAATTCCACCCCCAAGGGTTTCCCCCTTAATATAATAGGAGTACAAAGATTGTATGGAATCCGTCATTTTTGAGTTCAGACATCTGAAATTTCGGATGTACGAGTAACTTATAGTTAAAAAAAAATTAAATTATTTATTTAAAATGATCTGTCACGAAACTTTATGTGGCAGACCAAATTCCACGCGAGGGAAGCCGTGGGCAAAAGCTAGTCTATAATAAAAAAACATTTCATTATTTTAACGTATATAATGCAAAATACACAATAACTCAAATAATATCAAGTGATTATTCATAAATAAATACATATATAAAAAGTCTTATCTAACCCGAAGGGTCGACCGTTACCACCAATCTCTACTCACAAACCTCTGTCCACGAACTATAACCCAAACCCTCAGATCACTCTTAACGCAATCTTCCCACCTACGTCTCGATCTACTCCTCAGACGCTTCCCAGTCAGCACAGCGTTTGTTAACTTTTTAGGAACTCGTTCGTTACCCTTACAACTTTACAAGACTATCTTAATCTTCGTGACGCTATCCCTTGAATAATATTAACCGGCTGCATGCTTCGCAATTTCGCGTTGTGTAATCTACTAAATTCTCCAGTGGTTTCATCCTTTATAAGAACTATTTATAAGTAGAAAATAAGTATTAATCTTAACTTCAATTTCTAGAATAATATCGGGGAAAGTCTAATAAAACATTTAGTACTAACTCCAGTACGATTAAATGTTTAACATGTTTTAATTGTTTAATTTGTAGAAGGGATGTCAGTCTATAATTTAATATTTGATAATATATACTGATATATATTTGATAATATATACTGATATATTTGATAATATTTACTGAAATATACTCATTATTTCTATAAAATAGTCAATAAAAAATAACTATTAAAATATAATAAAAAATATATATATAAAATAAAAATTAGTCATTTTTTTGGCCGCCAGATATCGCTGCCAGCACCTTCATAACGTATTTTTTTGTCAGTTAGACCGCTTCTAGTCTAGCCTCAGCTTCCACTAGGTCAGTACATTTTTAATATTCATATCTTCTCCTCCCGCTTTTCCTTCTCCATTCTACACACTTTTTTCTCCTATTAGCTTTTTTGGCATCAATCATATGTTATTATTTAAGATTTCATTATCATTTAACATCATTATTTCATCATTTTATATTCTATCTCCATTCTCTAACCATATTTAAAATACGGTTACTATACATTTTAAAACTTCCCTTACTTATATTTTCTACTTTCCATGTTCAGTTTACTTTTTTACTTGTTATACTCTAGATTTATATATTTACTTTCTACTTTTCTTTTTACTTTATTTACTCTTTGATATCATTTTTGTTATATTTTCTTTCATTTTACTTATGTAAACTCCCAAGGAGTCCATTATCATACATTTTATATTGTATCTATAGTCTACTAGCTTTTCCATAATTTTACACCTCTGATGTTTATACTTTTTATTTTTATAAACTTTCTGTTTACTTCCTTCTTTTACCCCAGAAAATCTATGGTTTCATAACGAGTTTTAATAATAAAATCAATAAATCATATTTTTTAAATAAATAACATTTAACTCAAATGTTTATTTAACAAGCAGGTGTGAAAAAATTGGACTAAAGCTCCGGGGCGATTTCATTGCCATACTTTAGAATCCCCTTGAGAAGTTAATGACGTCCGTATCGGGTCATAATCTCTATTCAGGATGGTGGGGTGTTGAAATTTATTGGTAGGGTGACCATTTGGTCCGTGAGAGATGAACACAGATAGGAATTCTTATTATACAATACAATATAGATTTTACATTTTTTCAATAATTTACAGTATTAACAATATAACTACAACCCCAGTGAATAAGTGGTTAAGTCGAATTTTCACCAAAATAAGTTTCTGTACTCGGGCAAGCGGAATGGTGTTATTTTCATAGTTAATAAGGGGCAAAGTAAGATATTTGCTTGAAAAGAAGTTGTAGTTTATAATTCAACATTTCAAGCCAAAAACTACGAGAACCACACGATTCTGCTACCCTCAATAGAATTAATTATCTCTGGACAAAATTCGACTTGACCACTGATTCACCGGGGCTTTGCATATTTTTTGTATGAGTAAGGAGAGTTTAATTAAACATTTAATTTTAGGATCAGAGAGGAATTAGATGTGACTTCATTAAAAACACCCATAGAAGGCAGAAAATTAAAATGGGATGAAGTGAGGGAGCCCAAGAAGGATCCTGGAAGACAGGTAGAAGCTCACGTTCTCATCCAGAATCAGAATATAATACCCAAACATAACAAATTCTATGATTCCATCCTAAAAGATATCCAGCAACCTCAAGCGTTATCCCAGAATCCACGACTCTCAGTCCATTTAAGAAACGAAATCAAAGCATTTCAATCAAGAATTATTGTAATATTCTTCTGCTCAAATTTTACATAATGAATAACATTTTCACAATTTTCTTTGAATCAATGCCACCGTACAGTCAGATTCGCGATTAACATGAGACGAATAGCGGAAAACTTGATCAGGTATTCTACCTTCCGAAGTGGCATCCGCATCATACCCAGGCAGGTGCTAAGGTCTAAGTGCCGCCATGTTTATTCATCGATAAAAGTCGTGAAGATTGGATCATAATGTGTGGGTGTTATGTAACATCTGCTTCTTGCAGTATACTTTAACTTAGTTTAGAGATAACAGGTTGCAAATAGTAGAGTAAGAATTTCGTCATGTATGGTTTGGATAATCCATAGTTCGGATAATCGATATTCTATTAAATAGAGGAGAATGCAAATAAACACAAGAAACAAACAATCACCACGTTTGTATATATAAAAAATATATGTATTTCATTGTGTAGTACGTAAGTTAAAAAAAATGATAATTTGTTTACTCATTCAACGTCACTTTATGCTGCTATGGCTAATCGGACGATGATAGAGACCTAAATTTTACCTATCCAGGTATCTTTAACGATTACCTGAGACTTCGGTATCATCTTACCATATTATACCGAACAACCTCATAATCAAGGATTTTATATACCCTTTGGAAAATCCTAAGGCCAGCTGTCGGGCTCAGAACCCGTGATCCTGAGTTAGGAGAATGCTTTGCTAACCATTACACTACATGTACCCCAATTCTTAATCGTTAAGAGATGCTACAGTGGTAGCCCTAAATTTTAGCTAACCATGTATAATTAGGATAGAGATCTTTAACGAGTACCTGACATCGCAAAGGCTCGGGACCCCATTTTATGCCTCTTCAGAAGGACGGCATAGCTAAGGATATTTTACTCCCATTAAAAAACCCTGCAAGGCCACCTGCAAGGCTGCGAACTCGCAAACTTGGATATAGTAGGTTGTTATGCAAACCACTAGACCACAGGTGACACATGTACCTAGCAAGGTTTATAGTGTAGGCACAAAGAAAGTTGTTACATTAGTTCACTCCAATTCTGACTTCTCCATGACATTTAAGTCTGAAGTATAAAGTAGTATTTCATTGAAACACCTTTATTTTTCCAATGACTACCGCCACCATTCATAGAAACTTCCCAATCCATTCATAGAAAGTCCCAGGGCCAATGACGTCATTCTTCGGGTCAAAGGCATTTCGTATTATTTTTATATTATTTATTAGTAATGATATTATTTCTAGGTATTTCGTTCGAAACGAATATAGAGAGCTGAGTTTCTGTGCTGAAGAGTTCATATTCGAATCTGGCTGTGAAAGATACATTATTTAATGAGTTAACAGAATCTGTAGACACCCAAAAGGTTCACTCAGCCTATATATATACCCATTGGGTACCCTTAATTGGGCGAAGAACCAAGCGATTGAGCGTGATCTCAGACAAATCACCATCCTGCACAACCGATTTCCGGATGTGATTTGTCCGAGATAACCTTCATCTACCAGTTTCCCTTAAATTAAGGGTATCCACTTTACAGGGACCGCGCGAACTTCAGGAGGATTCGCGGATCCCACAGGGTTCATCTATGGCTGATAACGGATTAAATAATTTACCTTTTATGACCGGATTTGACCTAAGGATCTTCCACACAGCAAAACCCTTCTCCCAAATTTAATATAAAAGAATAAAACAAAATAGGAAGGTTATATTAGATCTAAAGAATATGAATTCGTGTTCGCCGATACTTCTTCGACGAAATGATTCATCAAAAGAACATACGGAGGGAAGACACTCCTACATGCAATCAAATCAGACAGAAATAAAAAAAGGATCATAAAAGCCGGGATCGAATCGAAATAAAAGAGGTGTAAAGTGGTAAATGGCTTGTTGAGCGACGGGGTGACAAGAGGGAGAAGTCCGATATCCTTTTGATGAAGTTGTTCATCATCTCTTCCTCTCCTTTCTTCTTCCTTCATCAATCCTTCCTTGAGGGTCACTCCGACATCTTTATGGGGATTCAATTCCTCAGGTCTTCATCTGCAGAAGGACTCATTTGTTTGATTTGCTGAACTTCACTTTATGTGAATATTCATTCGACTGTTTGTGACCATTAGAAAATATTTATATTTTTTATAAAAATATAATAATATTGTATTATTATTATTATATTCATAATATCCCAGACGCCTAGTGCAGATTGCCATTCATTCTCCTTTCTCCTGGTCCTCTTTTCCGTCAATATTCCCGGAATAATATTTTGTAGCTGAGGTTATTTAATTTCTCATTATGTGCTCTAGATATTCTACCTTCCTTGCGTTTTATTGTCGCTACGTTTTCAAGCTCGTATTGGATTGTATGGAATACTTCTGTATCTTGTTGTCCAGTACTGCTATAAGGAGAATAAAAATACAATAACCTGTAAACTTATTGAATAACCACTAACCGATTATCTTGGATAACTATTGCTTTTCTCCCCGACAGAAAATTATTGTTTATTTATTATTATTTTATGTTATTTTCGAACCTGATTCCATACAATTTGATCTCAATGATTATATTTTCCTCGAATTTAAAGAATGTAAAATTCTTGATAGTTAATTAATTGTTTTTAAGCTGTTATCTAGGGCATTGTCTTTCTAATCCTCTCATAGAAAGTGCAGGTAACAGAGAGCATAAAAGATAAAAAAGCGGAGGTTTTTGGTGAAATGTTATGTTTTTGCTGTGGGTATATGATTTTTCAAAGGGAATATTCATGTCGTTGTTCCTAGTGTGAATCGAAACATTTTGTTTGTTTAGATTCACACAATACACAACTTATATTAGAATTTAGGATTGTATTGTTTCTATTTTGTGCTTATGTACATATTTTGCTGAACCCCAAAGTTCCAAATAATATCACACCCAGCAAAATTGGTCTTAATGATTATTTTCTCCTTGATTTGCAAGGATGTGAAATTTTTTATCATAGATGAATGGTTTCTGGTCTCATTAGAATCCAGATAACAGAGTAGGAAAGAGAAAAAATAATAGGATTTGATGATGTTAATAAGTGAAAAGTTGTGTACAGTGTGATTCGAAATAAACCAAGGAGCATTAATGATTTTTCTTGAAATTTTTGGATTCTGTTGTTTGTATCTTGTGTTTTGCTAGAACCCCAAAGTTATTCTACAAATATTATACAATTAGTTAAGTGTTGTAGTACCGCACAGTACTAGTGTTGTATTTCAATGTAAATACATTATGCTTCTGTGTCATTTTCAAAAAAGTTTCATGATACAAAATGTCCTTGTCAAAATAACAGTTCTGTTGGAACGACGAGGCTATCCCTTTAACCGCAAAGGGGGCAGCGAAGACCAGAGGCCTGTTAGCTTACAAATGGCCTGAGGACCAATTAATATCGCCAAACTGCCCGCCTCCTTCCTAACGGCCCAGAAGTTTTCTTATTAACGTACTAAATAGCCCAACTTTTTCCCCAAGACATTTTCGCGCCGTGGAGAGTTTGGAAGTGGGCGCTCTAATTCACATCTGCCGTTCTCAGCTCACCGTCCCGCTTCTTTTCCAACTTTTCTTCCTTCTCACAAACTCCGACACTTATTCTGTTTCTTTTGTATAATTGAAAAATAAAATTCCCCTTTTATAAATTAATTTTTTTTATTTTTTGTATGACAAGAAGAATATTCATTTCGAACAAAAATATATGTTGAGTCTTAAGTCTTGGTAAAGAAGAGATTTCCATCTTTCAATATAATAATTAAGTACTCGAAATTTATAACAAAAGATTCATTAATAGGAAGTTATTATTATTCTTCCAGCTTCCATTGGCGTTAATGCCAGTGACGCGGCTGGAAAAGGGGGCAGGGGCCTCCCGGACTCCTGCTTTGCCCTCACTCCTGGGGAAGATGCTTAGTTCGGAGATCCCAGGCAAATTGTAAATAGTGTATTTATTGTATGAATGTGAGCAATTATTTTATTTTTATTATCATTTTCGCATTTATTTTGTTTTTATTATTATTAGTGTATATATTGTTCCGCATGTATATATTTTTATTACATTTATTTATTTAATTTTATATTTATTGTTTTGCTTTGATGGAATGATTGTATAGCTACTTAGCACTATTACTTATTGCCCACAAGTGGCAGATTGTAATATTTTAATAAAAAAATAAAAATTATTCTTCTTCTATTGGCTACAACCGGCGATTCCTGCCCTCCTTCAACCCTAATCGCCATGCTATTCTATCGCTGGTCGTTGTTATCCAGATCATTATTACAGATTTCTTTGCACCATTCGCTACTCAATCCGCCCGTCTTATTCTTGGCCTACCGACTGCTCGACGTACCTGTAACTGTATCCTACCGACATGAACTGCCAGCTAAAGGTGATTTGATTTTATCACTACCCCGGTATTGCGGATAGGTAATAAATTTCATTATTTGTTCGCTATCAACATTAACGGGACAAAAGAGCCTTCGGAATATTTTTATCTTTCGACATTATGGTAGCTAAGAAGGTAGTGGAGTGCCTCACTGGTAGAGGGCTGAGTTGCCATGCCGAAGGTCCTGGGTTCGAATACCACTGCCTGCAAAACTTTTATTTAGTCTGTTAGGAGATGGATCTTATGGGATTTATGTCCCTCCAGGGGCTCATCCAGCTTCTATAAAATAGGTTGCCAAAAGAAGGGGGGGAATCTAGAGTTGAGGGTGATCTAGGACAAATCACCTCCCTGTACAAACGTTGTCGAGGAAACAGGTCTCTATGATGTACTGAAACCTCGGACCCTTCACGGATTGTAGTGGTACAGGTTAACAGGCTAACTTTTAGGTAAAAATAGTTGATGCTAAATATACAAAAATATTAGCGGTATCAGGTTGGTTGTTTTTTTTTGAGGATTTTTATTTTCAACAGAGCGCAATGGCAGATATATTATCGGCATGAAGTCTCCTGAATTGCTGAGTCTTCAATTTACTTATATTCTTGCCTGAGGGGAGGTAATAAAGGAAATTGCATTATCATTGCCTGATGTAACTTGTAGAGAGAGGGAGAGGGGGAATTGGAGGAAGGTAATTTAAATATAATTCCGTCTTTTTTTATAAACTAAACGATTTGCTATTCAAATTCCATTACAAATACAAATAAAGAGACGTGAAGGAAAACAGAAGGTAAAGGATTGGATAAATAGAGGAAGTGAAGTCGCCATTACGCGAGAGAAAAGAGTTCTAATCCTCTCAGAAGGGGCTTTTTAAGTGCTCAGGTTAGAGTCAAAGCCTAGATTATGTCGTCCTCTCCTCGAATTGTAAATGTAATCAATAATCCTAATTCTGGGGGGCGGTGGGAGGGGTCGCCATGGCGACGGCCCCTCTCAACGCTCTGACGTCACTGGTGGCGGCACTAGGTAAAATCTATCAACAGGATTTTAGCGAAGGATACCGGGACAAATGATATCCTTCCAGCAGAGGATTCTCTCTTTCACACCTTACCTTTATAGGATGGCTCTTACAAGACGGTGCCATTTTTCAAAGGAAAAAACATCTTCCCATCAGATCAGGAGCGTCGAACTCTCTGAAATGGTCGTTTTATCCATCTTTTTGCCATAATAAAAATAAAAAAATCATCGGCATCTGTTCCGTAGGTTGTCGCTTCGTGTTGAGTCACTACGAGTTTTAATTTTTTATTCGTTTCATTTTTAATATTTTTCAAAATACAGCTTTAGTATGGAAAAGAGAATATAATTATAGGAAATTGTGTATGCTTCAGTAATCATTTTATCAAGAAATAAAACGTACATTTCTAGATGGAATGATCACCGAAGTATACACAATTTCCCATAATTTCATTCTCTTTTGGATACTAAATCTCATGATTATTTTGTATTTTTGGAAAATATTAAAAGGGAAACTAATGAAAACTTAAAACTTGTAACTCAACTCGAAGCGACAACCAGCGGAATAATTACCGAATCATCAAATTTGAAGCAATAAAAGAGATTAAGAGTATACGATTTACAATAACCATCAACACTACCATATCCTTCATGATTTGTATTTTAAAATTTAATTGTTTAGATTTTATGGGGCTAATTCCGCAGGTTGACAGCTTATTTTCAAGCCGACTTTTTTCTAA
Source organism: Troilus luridus (assembly GCA_964056705.1). NCBI lineage: Eukaryota > Metazoa > Arthropoda > Insecta > Hemiptera > Pentatomidae > Troilus > Troilus luridus. Next base: position 100,075,980 of record OZ057416.1, on the reverse strand, counting down.
CCGAATTTCGAATTTTGATTATGTGAAGTAATAAAAAAACACATTGGATCTGCGAGGATACACCTAGATTCATATTTTAGTTAATTTTTAAATTTTAAATTATTTTGCCCAACAATTTAAACAAAAGCTTGTGACATAAAGGTACGTAACAGCTTTCCGCTCACAATCAGCCAATTAAAGTTCCGATTTAATCTATTGTAACGTTTATATCATTTTCTCCATCAATATTCTGCTGAGCGTTCACGAAATAAATTTCACTTCTCAATCTACAACTATTAACTAAAGATTAAGGCAAAGAACTTCTTAATGTCTTCTAACGGATGAAAAAAAAGTTTTCAAATAAAGTGAGTTTAAAGGTAATTAATGGGCTAATCGTGGGTTCTATGGGCTAGTGCAAAACTTAGTAGAGGACTCAAAAAGCCGTGATTAAGGTATCAATATTAGATGTCTGCATCTCCCAAATTGGAATCTATAAATTCACCCCCCCCCCCAACTCCTCCTAAAAGGATTAATTCCGCCAAACTTATTTTATGGCCAAAGTTATTTTTAATTATAGACGAGGGGTAATATCCAAGACTTGGGGAGGAATTTAGCCCGAAGTCCATTATCTGGCTATCTCGATTGAGTTTCAACAAGAGCCGGAAACCTTTTTTATAATAATCACTCATTGTAAACGCCGTTTCTGTATTTATTATACGAAATTATTTAATTTGGAATCCTCATACTAGACTGAAACGACAAGGAACGTTCCCCTTTTGTGGGAACTCCAACTCATCCCCATACTCTTCAGTACCATATTTTTTTGGGCCTTAAGAATAGTGTCAAATCTGGAGGATTAAAAATCCCGTCAAATCACCACTGCCCTCCCTCGTAAACCGATGACTTCCTGGCTTCCAGCATATTTTAATAACATCCTACTGATTGCTGTAGAGCAGGTCCGTAACTTAGGACTACACCTTGACAAACGTGTAACTTGGAATCTTCATACTAGACTGAAACGACAAGGAACTGCTCGGCATTTTTGGCAACTACATCGCCATTCTCTTTAATCTCATATCACTAACATTTAAGAATGGTGTCAAAACTGGAGGATTAAAATTAAGTCCCACAATCCCGTAAAACCACCTTTACCCTTCGTAGCAAACCAATGACTTCCTGTCCTCCTGTATCGTTTGGAGTATAGCTTAGAGTAGGATCTCACTGATTCCTGTAGAAAAGAGTCGGAGCTTGGGACTAAATCTCGACTATCGCTTTACTTCGATTCCTCAAACTAGATTGAAACGTCATTCAAACTGTTCGCCGTTTCAGGCTACTTCAACGTGATTTCTAGACAAACGCTCTAAGCTCGCTAGTAATTACAAAAGACTCATATACATGACTGTTATAAGACCTATTTGGACTTAGGAAGAGCTTTCGGGCTCCACATCGGATTCCTCTCTTATTCAATCTTCATCATCATAGTCGTTCCTCTCTACCGCTCTGCAGTGTGAGGTTTCTTTCTGTATAGCCCGGACCACATGGTCTTCTACCATTTCTCTCCTTCTATTCCATTGCACACTTCTATTTGCGAAGCTTTCCTTAATACCATCTTCCCAGGTACGTCGGGGTCTTCCTCTGGACCTTCTTCCTTCAACCTTAGGTATGTCATCTTGGCCAGCCGGTTATTTTCCATTCTTAAAACATGTCCAAACCATCTAAGACTGTTTTCTTCAATGACTTTTTCCGCAGGGTTCACTCCGAGGCTTGATCTAATGATCGATTTGCGAATTCGGTCTCGTCTTGTTTTCCCCTCTATCTTCATTAGGAATCTCATTTCTGAAGCCTGGAACCTACTATTATGTTTGGTGGTCAACGCCCAAGATTCCGAGGAGTATGTTAATATGGGGAGAAAAGTAGATTTATATACCCTCAACTTTGTGTCCTTGGATACTTCTCTTTTATTCAATTATTCAATCCAAAAATAGAGAAAAAAAAGAAATTTTAAAGTAGTTAGTGTTTGAACATCATAATGTTAATGAAAATATATTAAGTCAGTTAGAGTCATTTGCATAATGAGAACGTGTTGAATATCCAGGGATTTTAATGAAGAGATTGAAGTGAAATTAAATAATACAGAACTTGGTAATTGAAAATATGAGTTTAGTTTGTTTTGTTTTTTCTAATTTAGATTATTGATGGCTAAAACGTAGACCTAAACGATTAATTAAAGGAAAATAAATCGGATCGGTAAAGAAATAAGGAAGAACTAATCGAAAAGACATTATAAGAGAAAGAAGGAGAAGAACAAAGGAAGGCCCTTAATGGACCAACCAGAAAGGAGCCATCATTCCTTCAGAGCCATTTCACCCCTAAGTAAGCAATCTCCTCATTGTCTTCCCAGTTCCAGGATTATATTCGGGCATTGAATCTGTGAAGGGAGAGGGCCAACTCAGTGGTGGGGCGCTGAGTCGCTATGCAGAAGATACCGGGTTCTAATACGGGTGACAGATAAAGTATTTAAACTATCAACAGCCATATATTGTAGACCCTGTGAGATCTACAAGACCCGAAGGAGGGAGCTCACCAGTTTTCTATAAAGTGGGTACCGTTAATTAGGAAAAACCTGATCGATGGATTAGGAACAGTACAGTCATGTAATGAACCCAAGACCCTTTATGGATTACAAGGGTGGTCTGAAAAGTTTCTGCCGAACATAGCCAAAGTTCACCAAATGGTGCTAGACGACCGCCGAATTAAATTGAGAGAGACAGCAGAGGTTATGAACATGTCAAAAAACGTGTTTGTTACATATTAAATCAAGATTTAGATATGAGAAAGCTGTCCGCACGTTGGGTGCCGCGTTTGCTCGAATGGACGTTTCCAACGCTCTGTTGGCGCAGTTTAGGAGCAATAAATCCGAGTTTTGGCGCTGATTAATTACTGTAGATGAAACTTGGATACACCATTATACGCCCGAAACAAAAATACAGTCCAAACAGTGTACTGCAAAGGGGGGACCGGCACCAAAAAAAAGCAAAAACTGTTTTCTCGTCTGGGAAAGTAATGGCGAATGTTATTTGGGATAGTCATGGAGTTATTTTAATCGATTATCTTCTAAAAGAAAGTACCATTACAGGAGGACACTACGCATCATTACTTGACAAGCTGAAGGCAGAACTTGCAGAAAAAGAAAGTCCTGTTTCACCAAGACAACGCACCTCAGCGGTTGCGTTGGCGAAAATCCACGAATTACGGTTTGAACTGCTTGTCCATCCGCCTTACTCACCAGATCTAGCCCCAAGCGACTTCTTTTTGTTCCCTCAACTAAAAATTGCGCTCGGAGGACAGAGATTTTCGTCAAATGAAGAGGCAATCACCTACGTGAACAATTATTTTGCAGAGAAAAACCCCGAGTACTTTTTAGATGGGTCACAGAGATGGGAGAATCGCTGGGAGAAGTGTGTAGAGTTACAAGGAGACTATGTTGAAAAATAATTTAAAATATTCAGAAAAAATGTCTTGTATTTTTGTTAGGTCGGAAACTTTTCAAACCACCCTCGTAGAAGTTGGGTGAGTCCCAGGAGGATCTGTAGAACCCACAGTGTCCACACCTGACTGTTGGAAGATTTAACAATTTATCCGCCACAGCCGGATTTGAAGTAGGGACCTTCAGTATAGCAATTCAGCGCTCCATACACTGAGCTACTCCGCTCCCTTCTCTTTTAATTGTAATTATACTAATATAGCAAGTCATAATTAATACTTTTCTGGTGCAGAATTACTGATTTCTAACTCCTCAGTTCGATACTAGCTGAGGCTCATAAATTATTTATTCTATAATAGTTAATGGATTGTCCCAGTACGATTTGGCCACCCTTCTGGAGTTGACCAATCCTCTTAAGAGAGTATTATTAATTAGAAGAAAAAGCTACAGGTAATGCATGATTCGGCCAAATCACCTCTCTACATAGCCATTGGCTTAGAAACATTGCATACCTTACCGATTACTGAACCTTTATGGGATGACACAGTTTATAGTTTATCTATTTATTTTATTTTATATTTATTATTCTTATGATGGTGATCATTTTTAAATATTTTTAATATTTTATAATATTTATGGTATTTTGTCCGGCGGTGTTACGAGCCAGGTATCTCAGTTGGTTAGAGCTCTGCGCTAGAAAATGCAGAAGACCCGGGTTCGAATCCCGGCCTGGACAAATCTTTTCTCTTGAAAATAAAAATATTTAATAATTATCACCATCATAAGAATAATAAATATAGAATAAATTATAATATAAAATTGACGTAAGTCAACGAGATCCTAATTATAGTAATGTTCAATGAATATTCTTCCCCGTGTATACATCGAAAAAATTGCGAGAACACGGGGATATAGGATCGGTGAAGAGAATGGATATGTCTGGCCGTGTTACGAGCCAGGTAGCTCAGTTAGTTAGAGCTCTGCGCTAGAGAATGCAGAAGACCCGGGTTCGAATCCCGGCCTGGACAAATCTTTTCTCCTCACAATAAAAATATTTTATTATATATTTATTTCTATAATTTTTTTAAACAGTTGGTGATACAAAGTCGTTTTTGTTACTCCAATAAGCATTCTACATAAACGTGACTAATATTTCAACGATTTAATACATTCAACACCCTTCTACCTCCACGATCATCCAGGTGAGGGAAGCAGTTCTCTATAACGACGTCCCAAGAGAGTCATTTCTCTCCTAACCGCCACACCTCAACCTACCTGGAGAAATTAATGCATAAAAGATCCCTCAGAGGGTTTTTCATTTCCAGAAAGTAGCGATCCCCGACCTCGAGGATGGCCGAAGAACAGTAACTCAAAGCCCTCCGCCTCGGCTCCTGGAACACTTCCAGATCTAATCCAGGCCTTGCGAAGTTATATTTTATGTCGTCAGAGCTGAGCAGTTTTCTTTTATTGTGTTTCCTCTGGCGGAGTGCTTTGGTAAAACTAATAGAAAAACACTCCATGGCGGGGTTAAAATGAAACAATATTTTTAAAAGTATTATGCAGCAAGCACTAGAATAAATTTATATTTATTTATAACTAAATATTTTCTGCATAAATAAAGGAGTACAATAACAAAATTAGGAGAATATAAAAACTTTATGATTAAATAAAAGCTCTCTATTTTATATACAAAAATAATTTCAACGTTACACTACCCCGATCTGTTTAGAGAGACCCTGATATGTGTGGTCCCGTGTTAAAACCCGGTGTTACACGATAAATTATTAATTCTGTCATAAGTTAATTGATCCTAGGGATCTGCAGACCCTCCACAGACTCAAGTAGACACTTTAAAGTTTCAGCCATAACAGCCTCTACCTCCATTTTTTTATCTTTAAAAATAAAATAAAAAATCCGGGTTCAAATCCTGTTGTGACCGATAAATTATTTAATCCGGTAAAATTCGTGGTTGGAACGTATGGGATCTGACGACCCTCCTTGGCACCACCCAGCCCATTTAAAATGGCTACCATAATGGGGGGGGGGGGAGAAACCTGGCAGTTGAGCTTGATCTCGGACTAATCATCTCCCTGCATGTCCTAGAAGCATTACAGTCTCCGCCATAACTGAAACCAAGATCCTTTATAGGTTGTTGCGGTGCAGGTTGTTGGTCATTTTATCCAGCTATGGCTAATCGGACGATGCTACAGTGGGAGCCCAAAGTTTTGCCTACCCAGGTTTAATTAGGATAGGGATTTTTAACGAGTACCTGACACCGTAAGGCTCGGGACTGTCTTACGCCCCTTCCGAAGGACGACATAACCAAGGATTTTATACTCCTTTTTTAAAACTCCTAGGGCAACCTGCCGGGCTATGAACCTGCGATACTAGGTTGTTATGCTAACCACTACACCATAGCTTGCTCCTAGTATTACATAACTGAACTCTTTAAAAAATTAGCGTTATTTGTTGAATCGTGAAGAGAAAATTTTGAATGGAAATAGATCATGAAGTAATGCATGATATATCCGATCTCTGGCCCGCTCGCTGATAAATTGAAACAGGGTAGAGTGAAACAAAAAAACAAAACGCTCCTGGCAGCGGGAAGAGAGGGCAATCCATACGAGCCGGCAGTTTATAGCGGGCAAAAAGGGAAACGTGGTCTCTGTATGTAGAAGCCAGTGGAGGCTGTCTGACAAATGGCCGCGCAGCTTTAATCTCCAACAGATAGGTGGCGCTAGTTCTATAGGTCATTAATATCCTCCTCACTTAACTTCAACTATGTCCGTTCTGAAGAGAAGAAAATACGATTTCAAAACCAAAACATATGGTGTCAATAGTACTATTAAAATGGTGTTCTGAGCAATAATACTAAAAGCCTCGATGCTGATACCACCAATTGCACTTTACAAAAATCGAGGATTACCACCAAAACCCAAATCCGGAAATGACCTTAAACGTGATCCTCCCGCTTGCGTCTTAGTCTACCCCTAGGACGTTGATCATTCGGATCACTGATTATTAATTCATTTGTAACTAAAACACGCAGCCTTACAAGCCCACTCCAACCTTCGGATTTACTAGAGCTAACATTAAAAATCTGAAATAAAGTCCAAAGAATGCCGAGTCTAAAACACAATAACCAAAATGAAGTCTAAGGATAGTAGGATTGAGCACAAAACAACAATAATAACTCTAAGAGAATGTGAAGAAATCACAGTAAGAGCAAACTAGTTCAGGGGGGGACAAAGGGGGAGTGAAGCGAGCTAGGTATTGGGGGAAAGGGCGTGCCTTCCCTATTGCGCTGCTGGCCCGGAGGCGACTTCTACGCAGGTTGTCTTCTAAATTTTCAGTCTTTAATGGATTTTAAAATACATAATTGAACTATTGAAATCATAGTGTTTTTTTTTTTAGTTTCTATGTTTCCGATAATTAAATTACAGTAGAATCAATATATCTATATTTCAACCTATTCCATTAATATAAATCAGGATTTATAAAACCATCATCCTTCCAACTCTTTTTTACTGAAAAACTGAAACTTAGGCTACACCTACATTGGATCCGATTCGGTGCGACGTGATTCTATCACATACGATGCTGGGGTGTATACATTATACATTATAGTAAAATATAAATGTATTAAAAATAATTAATAAATAATCTTAATTTTATAAATTTAAAGAACCAAATGTTATAACTCTCGATATATTTCAGTCATTTGGTTTGCTAGCAACGTCTCATCGTATCACACCGGATCCAATGTAGGTTTAGCCTTAGCCGCTGACGCTAAAGGATGAACAACATCTTCAGGTATTCGAAAATAAGGTACTACGTAGAATATTCGGTCCAAAAAAGGATGAGACCACTGGGGAATATAGGAGATTACATATTGCTGAATTGAAAACCAAGCATCCAGTAAATATTATTCAAGTGATAGCGTCGCGAAGATTATGATGGAATTGTAAAGTTGCTGGGCTTGGTAAGGATCGAATTCCTAAGATATTAATAGACGCTTTACCGAATGGGAAGCGTCTGAGGGGTAAACCAAGAAGTAGGTGGGAGGATTGCGTTAAGAGTGATCTGGTGGATTTGGGTTCAGGAGGTTTGTAAACGGAGACTGGTGGTATCGGCATCGAGCCTTCGGGTTCGCTAAGCCTTTTTTATTTATTTATAGAATTAATTTATCCGAACGTTCAATTATCCGAACTGGCTTCGAGGAAAAGAATCGAGGATGGATCGACATTGCTAATCCTTGAAAATAAATTTGAAGAGCATTTTCCGAATAAGTATCTAGAACAATTCCTACATAGTTTATACTATACTTGAAAGAATTTGAGACTGAGCTGCCTTAAAAACGAAGTATAGATTGGAACAAATTAATATTTATTTTAACATTTCTTGTGTTACAATCTAAATAAATGTTGCTACGTACATGTAAATTTTTATTTATGTTTATTTATTTAACTATGTAAAAAATATTTTATTTTTTTTACGTAAAGGAGGCGATTGTTTGGCATTTCTTTATTTTTCAGCTGAAATTTTTTGATTATCAGGAAAAACACCGGACCCCATTAGCTGAAATAATTGACCCTCTGCTGTATGGGTAATTTCCAATTTAAAATATTAATATTGGAGTCCTACCGATGGGTAGTTCCTCCACAAGTGTTGTTTATGTCATATTGTACATATTAGCAGATTTACTTGTTATAATAATATGATAGTTGTAAATATCAATAAATTAAATTTTAAAAAAAAATATTAATATTTGAAATAACTTCAAGAGCCGATCACAAAAATATTTCGTAATGTTTTTTATTAATAAATTTTGCATAAATGTATCAGCTAAATTAATTTAAAAAATAACAGGTCTAAGAAAAGGGAACAAGAGGAACTAGTGAAGGGATATTTTATTATAAAACCCGTTGACTGACGATGTCTTCAATATCACTGACTTGTTTCAAGAAAGTTTCTATAGCAAAGTATAATGCTTCCCTTAAAAGTTTGCACCGCCATTTTCTACCAACTTCGATGAAATAACTTTCCTTTTTAGGAAGAGAAGAAAAAAATGAGTGTAATAAAGTTTAAACTTCCGGGGTCGGCAAGTTATGGATTCCTACAACAGCTAAATTACAATTAAGGAAAAACTTTTCAACATCGCATTAAAAATAAATAAAACTATTTTAAATTTTGTAATGTTGTTAATTATTTTCTAAACAGCCGGACAAAAGTACAATAATACTTAGGACTCTATCTCTAAAATCATATCACAATAATACATATGTTAACTATTATTCACTTACAAATTAAAAATTAAAAACACCTGTACCACTAGAACCCATGAAGTGTCTTGAATTCAGTACATTGTAGAGACTGTACCGTTCCAAAGCAACGGTTTTGCAGGGGTGATTTGTCCATAATCAAACTCAACCGCCAGGTTTTTACCTTAATTAAGGGTACGCACTTAAAAGAGGCTAAGTGACCCCAAGGAAGATCAGCAGGTCCCACCATGTCCAATTATGGCTGTTTAAAGATTAAATAACTTATCTACCACAGCTCGGTTTGAAACTAAAGCCCTCAGCACAGCAACTCAGTCCTCTACAAACTGTTATATATCATCTACAACTAACCCACTCCCCAATAGTTAAATATCATTGCAACAATAGTTTGATCTAAAATGATACCTTAATTAAGAAGATCAAGTTTTTTTTGGAAACTATCCAGCAAATTATGAAGAGGGAAAGTCACCCGTAATGCATTTCCAGAAAAATAATTTGAAATTAAAGTTCCCACATTATTTTTAGGTTATTTCTTCGAATGCTTCTAACACACCGACAATCCATTTCCCATCTCTATTCCCATCATCTTATAGCACATAATCATGCACATGGCTCCATTTCGAAAAGAAAAATTGGGTTACAATTTTAAAGTACCACCGTTTTATCAATACAGGCACCACAATACATATTGCTATTTAGTGGTATTCGAGGTAACTTCCTACTTTGAATTGAATTCTAATTTAAAAATCATTATACTTTAATCCATTAAAATTGTAATTCCTTTAATTTTATATAATTAAAAATTATAATTGCTTTTGATTTCCACTCGTTACTATTGCTCAAGAGATAAACTAAACCCAAAGAATCCTTTTCAGTTAAATTTAGAGAAACGGTAATTTTAATTATTGTTGATTTAATTATGTCACAGCTCCCCTCAAACGATGTATAAACCTCTGAGGAGTCCTATTCAGTGTAGGTTCGGCCGATTGGTAATTTTAAATATAACTGTTTTAGGTACTACTTATGGACCGTATGGGATCTGACGACCCTCCTTGGCATCACCCAGCCTATTTAAAAATGGCTACCCATAATGCGGGGGGGGGAGGAACCTGGCAGTTGAGCTTGATCTCGGACAAATCATCTCCCTGCATGTCCTAGAAACAGTCTCTGCCCTTAATAGGTTGTTGTGGTGCAGGTTGTTTGTCATTTTATCCAGCTATGGCTAATTGGAGGATGCTACAGTGGGAGCCCAAAATTTTGCCTATCCAGTTTTAATTAGGATAGGGATTTTTAACGAGGACCTGAGACCGTACAGGCTCGGGACTGTCATATGCCCCTTCCGAAGGCTGCTTTAGGTACTACTTTCAGACAAATAGAAATTGGCAGCAATAATAATTTGAAAGATTATGTTTGAGTGGAAAATGGTTCATTGAATAATTTTAATAATGGATTGAATTGGTAAGGGGGTGCAGTCTAAGATAACACAAAATAAGTATAATAATATTAGGGCAAAATTAAAAAATAATTTCTGCTTATTTTGTTTTATCTTTGAATGCATCCCCTGACCAATTCAATCCTTCAAAGATTATGGATTTTAAAGTTCAATTATAAGGAGTTAGCTACCAAGAATTCTGCTAGAAACCAGTAGTAAAATGCCTAATTGATAAGGCAGCAGAAATCTGGAGTTGTATCAAAATAAGATGTGATTCTTAAATAGTAATTATTCGTTCTTTTTCTCGATTTCTACCGGAGAATGCACAAACTTGGAAATAAGACAAGGGTGAGGCTGGAAAAAATTAGTTAGTAATATTCATAACTTGTCTAACGATACCCCCAGTGCCGAGTAATACTGCTTTCTGCATTTGATCAAGAATATTCTAATTAAGGTCTACTTCTTTAATGCTGTTCACTGTAATTTCCATCAGTCCATTCATGGATATGACCAAGGGCAAAAATTTTGCTTTATGAAGCTTATATATAGCTTATTTAATTGCTTTGATTCCTCTGCCAGGTTCTGATATTTCCTCATTTTTTCAGTGACTGCCTTGGGGAGGTTATCATCTGCCAGTACTCCTATTTTAAATATATTCACACGTTTTTCCTCTTTTTTAGAATTAGCAAAATATCAGGCTTTTTGTGAGGAATTGTGTGATTATTTAGGATGGCCTGGTCCCAATAAAGCTTGCCGTGCCTTTTATCAATTATTAGTTGATAATAGTAATTATTATTTAATAATTAATGTAGTGATAATGTAATAATAATTTATTGGACACAGCCAGGATCGTTAAAAATTTTTTGAATATTTAATAACAATTCCTGGTGATTGGATTTGTTCCCCGTCTCAGTTTCGAACCCTCAAATACGTGGAATAAACAAATAATAATAAGGAAGTCTTTGTTTATTCTGAGACAAACACTTTTAGAGTAATAGTAATAAAAATAAAATATAAACTAAAATGTCTTAGAGCAGAATATAATTATAATGTAATTAATAAATGAAAATGAAACTAAATTACAAGTTAGCTCCCAATGACAAATTACCTTTACTTTTCAATCACACGAGATTAATCCTTGTGAAAAATATTCTTTAGATCAAATATAATCCTCCTTTTTTATTGTATTCTTTTATGTTAAATTTTGGAGAAGGGCTACTCAGTGGTAGAGAGCTGAATTGCTGTGTTGAAAGTCCTGGGTTCAGCTGTAGCAAATAAATTATTTAATGTGTTAATGTTAATATTTTAACAGCCTTAGATGTAGCCTGTGGGATCTAAAGCTCATCCAATATCTATAAAGTACCCATAATTTGGGAAAAACCTGGCGGTTAAATGTGATCTCTGAAAAATGATCTCTCTAAACAACCATTGCCATAGAAACAGTACAGCCTCAACCATGTCATGAATCCAAGACCTTTCGTGAGTTGTAGTAGTAAAGGTTCTTTTTCAATCCTACAAAACAAATTATTTGCTGAATATAAATATTCCAAAAATTAGTATTCAGTAAAAGAAGATATTCATGCTGAAAAGTAATTGAAATAGTATGCATTGCATGTGTATAATTTAATATCACTTACATGATTGAAGTTTTGTTTTCAGGATAGAAATCGAAGACAGTCTTTGAAATATATTAACTCTACCATTAAGATAAAGTGATCCCCAATCATATTATTTTCAAATATCACTATACACCTTATAATAAGGTGATTGAGAGTGATTGTAGTTAGTATAAGGTGACACGTCTTCTTATACTAACTACATTTGTTCAAACAGTTTTGTGAATTAAATGTGAAAAAAATTAAAGTTCATTGCTATTCATCCAATGCTTCTGTATTTTAAACATACTACAGAATTAATTCCACTAAACCAAAAATATCATATTTTTTTTTACAATAAATATTTATCAATTTTGAATGTCAACAAAAAAATACATGTCCAAATCATAATGATGAAAACAGAATAATAAATATTATAAGGTCTTAGTAGCAATATGACCACAAACTATAATAGAAGTATTTACACCCGAATGGTCCGAATGAAAACTTACCTCATCCTGGAATTGAACGAACTTTATGAAAGAAGAATCTATGTTGGAAAAATAGGACAAAGAAAGGGCAATACCTGTGTAAGAAGGATAATGCAATATGGTAAAAATGTCTTCATGCATCAGAAAAAGTGTAGGTTTTTAATTTTGATATCTAGACCAGCTAAGAAAAAGAGAAATCATAACACAATGGGAAACGGGTTAAATTAGATTTGTTAAATTATTGACCTAAAAAGTTTTAACGATGATCATACGAAAAGTAGGAATTGATAAATTGACACCTTTTTGATAAATTGATACATCTTTGGTCAAGATATTACATTAAGGAAAGCTCAAATTTTTAATTTTTATGACACTATGAAGGCAGTGAATTCAATTTAAAAAACCTAAATTATAACAAAAATTTAAAATTCTTAAGGTATATATTTTTTAAAATGAAAATAATAAGAAACAAACATGTTCTAATATTAATTTGACATTTTGAGCCGTCTTATACCTTTGTTATCAATAGGCTACTTTGAAAAAAAGAGTCATGATATGGGTTTTAAAGAAATTAATGATTTTTTACGGTATATTGATATATCAGTTCCTCACACTGCTATATCAATACCGCAATACTGGCGGTAGACGAGGATGGGTGATGATGATATTATATCAGTTTATTTAATAAAAAAATAAGTAACACCCGCTAAATCATTTCTGGTGGAAGTAATAGTTGAAGGATTATAATTTCGTGTTTAATACCATAGCTTAGAAGCTAAGTTAAAGACGGAAACATTATGATGAATCTTCTTCATCAAAATTTTACTTTTAGCTAACATGGAAGAAGGGGCTCCTAGTAATAATTCGCTAACCTTCTATCCAAGCGAATTTCCCGGTCGTGAATTCAATAAAAAAACCAGATAAATTTATTTCCCACACTATATAAATTAAGGCCCTTAAAAGAATTCATCAAATTAATACAAATGAAAGGAAATACAAAATGAGTAAATAATAGGTATATAATGTAAAAATAAAAGAGAGAACAATTACAAAAATATGAATACGTGCACGTCTAAGCCTAAGGAAATATAAAAAAAAAGTTATTTAAAAAGTAAATAAAAATTATGAAAAAGAGAATGCAATAAGCACATACAATTAATTAGTTTTACAAAAACAAACTTGAAATTAACTATTTAATAAAAAAAAGAATGAGTTTTAAAACAAAAAATATTGATAGTCAGTGAATAAATAAAAATAACTGAGTTCTTGAAAAGTTTGAGGTGAGTTCTTGAAGATGATGAGATGATAATTCGATATGATGAGGAGTAGAAATAACTGAATGTCTCTTACCAGTAAGTCCAAGGTGAGGTGAAAATAAACAAACAGTTTTACTTGTGAGATTTGAGAAGATGAAGAAGATGGAGAGATGGCGACAAATCAAAGTGTAGAGTAGCAAGTAGAGTAACAACAACCTTCTCAAACGAAAACTGTCTTGAGACTGATCTTGTTATGTTTTTTCGAACATCACACTACTTAGTATTGTAACATATGTTTTAATTACAATGTGAAAATTAAATTACTATCTGAATTCTTTTATTTTCCTTTTATTTAATTTTACTATTGTAAAAATTATATATGGTTTTTAATGTAATAAAGTATCCGTTTGGAAGAAAAAAAAAACTAAAAATAAATAAAAAATAGCTATTGATATCCAACAGCTAACTTGGTTAATTGATATTGAAAACCAATGCACTAAAATCATGTTGGAACTTGTTTCAGACGGTAAAAAAACACAACACACACTACAGCCCACGGTCTCAAGTACAGTAAATGGTAGGGACTTTACTGTTTCTATGACAGTTGTACAGGGATGTAATTTGTCCGAGATCACTCCCAACCACCAGGTTTTTCACCAATTAATATCCTATAAAGCCCGGGTGATTCTATTACCTGAGCTAACCTACTTATCTCCTTAACATATTGCAAACAGTATAAAAAAAAAAGTAGATTTATAAAATTAATATTAAAGAACAAAAAGCTAAGTAGGTAAAATAATTTAATTTTACTTCATTTGAATACAACATGTTCAACTTTACAAATGTTAAATTAATTACTAGACACAATAATTTGTGCCAAAAACCTGATCTCATTTTGGTTGTTAATTTGCTTTCATGATTTTTAAAAAAATTAATTTTATAAGAATATCTTTTGTATGCACGCTTTGTTTATATTTTTATCTAAATTCTCTTTGTCGACTAATCATTTAGCTGTTTTCTGACTGTTATACTTAATCATTTATTCATTCAAATCAACAAGTCTAGTCAGTTAATTAAAAACATGTAATAATAATTGACAAAACATTTGTCATTAAATAGAAATTGGATCATAATCTCATTCATAATCATTTTTTGTTGCATATTTGGCCATAATTTGGCTATTGAGCATATTTAGGCCTAAAATGCATATATAAAGTGCATATTTTCAATCATTTTATTGATTTCTCATGTATTTTTTTGTAATTAGGTGATCATTTTTATGTTAATTAATATTTATCACATTATAAGTTATAGGTTTAACTATGAATCAAACAGTAATATTACTTTGCATAACAAATAAAGAAAAAAATATTTGCATATTGCCTAATATTGAAGGTTCATATTAAGTCCTCAATCCGTTTTTATTTGGGATGGAAGGTAATAAGAAGTTTTTCTCGGAACTTTGCCTTAGAGGGGGGGAAGCAACAGTTGCAGTTACTTGATTTGGTAGTTCACGGACACAGTCATGCCGAAAACTAAGTCTTCTTTTTCTTCAAAACTTATTGATTGGGTGTCATTTTTTAACGGGACAAATTGAAAGATTTTTACTACTGACGGTACAGTAGTTGTGTGTTGTGCTTGTGACGAAAAATTCCAGCTCCATCAACAAGTAAAAAGAGGTAAATTCACTACAGGCATTAAAACAAATAATTTCACATAACCCTGCTTGTCATATTAGTAGTATTTTATATTTCAAATGAAAATAGGTCTGTATATTAATTAACTCTATTTCCTATAGAGTCATATTTTTCGGCGTGTCAGAGAAAAAGTAAACATCAGGCCTTGCTTGGACCCAGTGAGGAAGAAACCTTCAATCAAGATCTCGGCCACGCATTAGTTGCATCAGGGATTCCTTTATGGAACCTCACCAAACCACCATTTCCTGACTTTTTATCTAAATATACGAACAAGGTGATAGCTAGTGAAAGTAGTATTAGGAAAAAATATGTTAAACAATGTTATTTACAAACAATTGCAGACGTTAAAGCCAAAATAGGGGGAAATTACATTTACATAATTACACCATTTACGTAATGAGACCACAGATCTTAGGGGACTTTATGTGGCCAATATGTTGGTAGGGATTTTGGGTGATGTAAGCGAGAAACCCTTTTTAATTTCCTGCAAACAGTTAGATAAAACTAACCATGAAACAATTAGCCGTTTTGTAAACGACAGTTTAAAAATCGGCTCAAATGATAGACAGATTTCATATAGGATGCTTTTATTAGTTACAGACGCTGCTACATAAATGGTTAAGGCAGGCAAATTTCTAAAAGTATTTTTCCCAAATATGGCTCACGTGACATGCATGGCTCATGCATGCAACCGCATAGCAGAAAAAATACGAGAAATTTAGCCAAACGTTAATAAACCCGTAAACAATAGCAAGAAAATGTTTCTTAAAGCCACTTCAAGAATTAACAAATATAAAGAAAAAATGGCCGGAAAGCCTTTACCACCAGTCCCTGTTATAATGAGGTGGGGCACGTGGCTCGATGTGGCAGTATTTTATGCTGAAAATTTCGTTCAGTTTAAAGAAGTAGTGGAAGAAATACAATTAATTGATGACCCTCAAAACGTGTAAAAACTTAATCTAATTCTCAATAAGCCCACAACTCTGAACGAATTGGCTTTCATTGAAGCTAATTTAAGGTTTTTGGTTGATCTAATAAAAAGATTTGAAGAACAAAGCATGTCTCTTGATGATGGCCTTAAATTAGTTCAAATACTCAGAACAAAAGTTAATGCCATACCAGGTGAAGTTGGCTTTACCTTGCAAAATAAATTGAAAGACGTATTAACAAAAAACTCTGGCTTAGAAATTCTAGTTAACATTAACAAAATATTAAACGGTGACAAATCACTAATTAATGATCACATAAATGACCTACTAGTTTTGTCAAAATTTAAGAATGCCCCATTAACATCGGTAGATGTAGAGATGTAGATCATTTTCCGTTTGCAAATGTTTGTTGATCAATAAAAGATTATGTTTTTCTGAAAGTAATTTCGAGATGCACATGATAGTCAATTACAATACCTGTGGTCAAAATTCTAAAGGTGTTGGTGCTTCTCATGATAGAACTGAGAAACATTGAAAAAGTTCTCCTGTATTTAAAATAATTAGTTATTATAAATTTTAAAAACTGGAAATATGAAAAATTTAAATTGTAAATATTGTCATTAATTTTAATAAAAATATTTTGTTTTTTGTGTATTTATGGACCAATATTTTATCATTATTACCTATTTTTCACACTTCGTTAGCATATTATACTGCATGATATCATATTATTTACTGCATATTGAAGAACTACAAAAATAGAAAATGACAAATAAATTGTCGAAACGTTTTTTAATCTTTTGTTAATTTTTTAACAACAATTGTTGACTGGAATAAGGTTTTTCTTCATTATTAAATTATATAGATCAAGAAGAGTAGTCCAGTATATAAGAAATATCTTATAAAGAAAATTAATTACTGCATATTTTGGTACTTTTTATGGAATATCAAATGGCATATTTTGATGGTTTTTGTTGCATATAAATCCCTATTCATAACGTATACTCCATAGCATAAGTCAACTAGAGTCAGCTTAACGTAAATAATGTAAAGTTGCTCATTCGGAAGGAAAGAGGAACAACATGTTTGTATAAAACGCGATTGAAAATAAGCAAACAAAAAAATATGATAAAAAAAAAAAAGAAAATTTAAAAACAAATTAAATTAAATTAGATCTGCTAATCAACAAAAAAAAATTAAACTGGTATACGATGCTACCCGGTAAGTCAGTTTGGCAATAAAGAAAGGAAATAAAACTGGCTTACCGAATCTTGCCAGACTCTTGACTGATGTCTTGTAGGTTTGAGCTCACCGCTAATCAGAATAAGCTGGATAACCAGAGGAGAAAACATGCAGTGAGGAAAAGCGGTGACCAACAGGTTTAGGAGGGGGTAAATAGTAGACTGACCCCGGGTAGGAGGTTCTAATCCTGTTAAACTGTAAACAAGCGCGCACCCGGAATTATATTATAGTATAATTAGAACTCATAAAAAAATACAAAACTAAACAATGTTAGAAATGTTTAGTTGGTCTCCTGTCCATACCAAAACCCTCTAATACTCTCTGTTCTGCACTTCTAACATAGCCTGTGCCTAATGCTTGTTAAAATAAAAATATTTTTTTAGTTTGCCCCAATCATTCTATAAGTCAGTATGTAGGATGGAAATAGTTCGGGGTGCAGTCAAAGTAAACAACTAATAAGTGAGACTTTACATTGACTGCACCATCCTCCATCCTACATTAGATCTTCCAGTCAACAATTTTCTCTCTATTTAAAGTCAGTATGTTCAATAAAATGTATTGATTGTTTTTAAAAGAAAATAACAAAAAAAATTCATATATACTCATTCATACTCTACAAGAACTGAAGAAATATTAAGATTACTTTCAATTTTTGCTATGGATATCCTTTTTATAATAAATATATAAATTTGATACACTTTTTTCAGTCTACAATTTACTGGGTTAGAGACCTTAAGGTCTTGAGTTGAAGATACGTTGTGTTAGATAAATTAATTATTCTGATAACAGCCGTGAATAGAGGCTGTGGGATGTGGAGAGCCTCCCGGTAGTCTCCCAGTCTTTATAAAATGGCTACCACTAATTGGGGAAACCTAGCAGTAGAGCGCGATCCACTCATTCCTTTTCCTTTTTAATATTATCCAAAAATACAACTTATTATAAGCTTTAGTATGGAAAATAGAATGCCATTCTCTTTGGTAATCATCTCATCTAGAAATGAGCGTTTCAAGAATCATTTATCATCTATTTAAGTGGAAAATAGTTGGATAATTCTAGTAATGGATTGAATTGGTAAGGGGATGCACTCAAAGCCAACAAAATATAAGCAAAACTTATTTTAATGTGTGGCAGCCCTGAAGACGGCATACGTCTTAGACCGAAACATTGCCACATTAAAATAAGATTTGCTTATTTTGTGTTATCTTTGACTGCACGCCCTGACCAATCCGATCCATTATATCATCTATACTTTGAAATGTTAGTTGAAACTTTTATATCTTGATGAAATGATTACTGAAATCTTCTCATTGCCCTTAATTAAATTCCTTTTTCCATACTAAAGCTTATGACAACTTGTATTTTTGGAAAATATTAAAAATTTACTAAATAAACAGTTAAAATTTGTAACTCAACTCGAAGAGACAACCTGCAGAACAGATACCCAATCCTGAACCTAAATAATTGAATCAAATAATACTATGTAGAGTTCAGAAATCAAAATTAATCAATCCAATATGAACTTTTGTTACAAATACTTATTATAATGTTATATACAATTCCAAAAACTCCATTTAAATGCCATTAGGATAAATAGTATGTAAAATACTTCTTTTTTTTTTTTTTTTTGGAAAATGCCTTTTTCTTCTTAAAATTTGTGTTCCCCAACACCACAAAATTTTTTGTAAATTAAAATCAGCTATAAAATAATTCCCTGAATGTCTTAAAATAATACAAATAAAATACAATAAGTAGCAGTACAAGACAACATAATAATAAGAAGAACCAACAAAGTACAGAGCCATTTTCATAAAGGGGTTTTCAAAATAAAATATAATATTTTCCAATAAAATAAAGAATCTACTTAATTATACTGTGTATAATTTTTTAAATAACAAAATGAAAAATATAGGCAAAATCAATCATAACATTATTCCAAGATTCATGTGAGCAGCTACAGAAGCACTACCTATTAACTTCTACAGGAAGCTTGTAGTTCTTAGAAAATGCACAAGGGGCGCTACGAATCCCGATCAATCAATGAACGCCTGATCAAGGTTAGCGAATTCAAATTTTCTACGCAGGTCAACAGTATTACAAGGCAATTAACGGAAACACTACCAACTTGTTTGCAAACAGAACCTACCCATGCAGCACCATGTGACTGCACCGTATTGAACCATCATTCTTTTTATTTATCAAATGTAATTACAAACGCAATAAGGAAGACATTGAAAGCATCTATAACAAGCTTGGACTACGATTATACATGTGATAAAGTTTACTACATTAAAACATAAAGTATGTTTGTACAGCAAATGACACTTAATTACAGTTATTTGTACAAATAGAAAACGCTAAAATATAATTCCAAACATTCCTCATTCAAAGCCACAAAGCCAAATTAAAGCAAACTACTTTTGTTGTTTTGTTTTCCTAATATTTTAATTATATCATTCTGTTTTTATTTATGTTTTTTCTAGGTTACTTTACAAAGCTGTTTCTTCGATACGTTTAGCAAGATACTTGGCAAGCACCATGGTATGCACCAATCAAAACGCCTTTAGCTATCAGATAGTGCACTATTGCGTATCATCAACTCACCTTAGAAATGTGCTTAGCCACCAAGTGGACTGAAGACGATGGGCCCAACAGAGAAACTTATCGAGCGAGCTTCGCTTCTGGTCTCCAGCGCATTCTCTCAGCTATTCTTCGAACCTGGAAAGATTTCCGAGAATTCTTGCAGCTTTCCAAGAAATCCACACACGTTTCCTTTGAATTCGGATATTTCCTAATTTCTGCAAAATTAAAAAAAAAAATTGACTAAATTTTATCAATTTTGTATGTCTTCAAATCGATTTTTTTAACAAGAAACTGCTTATTTTCGTTAATAATTATTTATTATGAAATAAAAATTCCAAACACTGAAAATAAATATCACAAAACATACTTTCTCTTCAGTTTCCTAAATAATTTCTTTGAGTTTGAAATATCGGCAGGAGTTAAAAGCTATATAAATTTAATTACTCAAAATTGTTCTATAAACAGATTTTCTGTAAATATGTTGTGTTTAAAGGGGAAGAAATTGTAAATACATATGTAACAAACTATGAATTTTCTATTCCGGAATTTACCAACATTTGACTCCTCGACAACCAATGATTTAATTTATGTTGGATTCACGAAGAAATTTGATTCTTCGCGCGAATAATATACGAGTATTTGTACGAAAAATATACCCGTAATTGTAATGCAATGATAGTGGCGACTGAAAATGGTGTTATAATTTTTTAGGATTCGATGAAGAACGAATCAACAAAAGAGTTATCAACGATGTGTAAATGTCTGATAGGTAGACCAAAACGCATATAGGATTTTTTTTCAATGTTGAGTTATAAAAAAATTGAGGCCGATTGATTTGATCGACCAAATATTTGTCTAACTAAATACATGCTTTTCTTTAATATTTATATCCCTACAGTACATTATGGATTTGCGAATCTCGAAGATATCCACCAAATATTTTGATAACATTACCTTTATAAAAAAAATAATCTAACAAAATAGTCAATGCCGTTTGATTATTCATTTCACGCCAATTTATTCTACTACGGCTAATCGGACGATGCTACATTGGGTTTCCTAAATTTTACCTATCCAGGAATAAGCAGGATATGGATCTTTAACGAGTACCTGACATGGTACAGGACCGGGCACCATTTTACTGTATCAGTGCCGTTTTACAGTCGTTTCAAGCGAATATTCTATCGGCAGCACCGGTGAATTAGTAGTTGAGTAGAATTTTGCCCAGTATGAATTGATTTTATTGAGGGAAGCGGAATCTTGTCATTCTAATTCTCTATAACTTGAAATGGAGTTGAAATATAAGCAATAATTCCATTTCAAGCCACGACCTGGCTTATTCACTACGAAAATAACAAAATTCCTCTTCCCACACCACTCATTTTCGACAAAATTCGACTTAAGCATTTATTCACCGAAAATTGGTATTTAGAAAATAAAAACACATACTTATGGATTTTTGTGCAGTTATTCATCAGAAGGATAAATCTTCCGCTCCATCTCGAATGTATAAAAAATATGATTTTCACAACCACATATAAATATTTTGTGATAGAGAGAAAATCGTTGACTGGAAGATCTAATGTAGGATGGAAATAGTTGGGGGTCCAGTCAATGTAAACAACTAATAAGTGAGACTTATTTATTGATAGTGCCGACGTTTCGACCTACTTTGTAGCTCATCTTCAGGGCTATGAGAGAACCCATACAAAAAATAAACTATAAAAAAAGCATTACAGTACCAAAAAATGTAAAGAGAAAGACAAAGAGAAGGTAAACAGAAAGATATGAAATGAAAAGTGAAATATATAAATATAAAAAATGAAATATAAATGTATGGAAAACTTAGTATAATACAGATAAAATATAAAATGCATGATAATAGACTCCTGGAGAGTTACATAAGTAAAAATGAAAGAAAATTGATACAATATATCATGCCAGGGAATAAATACAGAAGAAATACGTTGAAAATAATGAACGAAAAACAGAAGAAATATGTAGAAAGTGATGAAAGGAATCTCGTGAATGACACTAGAGATAATGACTGAATGACAGGTAGAGTTAGTAAAAATAAAAAAAAATTTATTTTATTTAATTTAATGATATTTACAACTATAATGGTATTATAACAAGTAAATGTGCAAAAATGTAGAATATGACATGAAAACACTAAAAAAAAAAAAAAAAAAAAAAAAAATAAATAAATATAAAATTGAAAATATAAGTATGGGATTTAATATAAATGTATATAATTAGAATGAAATTATATTAAGACAAAATATAATGAAAATATAGAAATAAAGATATAAAAATTTGAGAGATATATAATATTAGAAAAGAAATAATTTGATAAAAAGATATAAAATATGAGATATAAAAGATTGAGAAAGGAGATAAATTATAAAACAAGAAGATTGGAAATTTGAACTGTATGATTACACATAAGATGGATGAAAGAACACATATGGTGGAAGAAACGTGTAGAAATAAAGATATAAAATGTTTAGTAAGAGAACGGAGAAAAATATAAAAATTATGATGATTTGATAATAATGAACTCATAAATTACAACATATGATGGATGCCGAAAAGAAGATGGGAGAAAAGGTGTGAAGAATAGAGATGGAGGGAGATCAAGAGAAGATATAAATAGTAAAATGAGTACGAACCAAATCTCACTTATTAGTTGTTTACATTGACTCCACCCACTATTTCCATCCTAATAAATATTTTGTATTGTGTTTTAAGCAATCTCTTTGCAACAAAATAATAAGAAACGAAAATTAAATTTGTTGAACAAAAAATAACAAAGCAATAAAACTCATTTCACAATCACAGATACTTATATAGATATAGAATCACAGCTAATAACTTAGTCAAATCCTGACTAAAAAAATAAAAAATAATTCTGTGAATGTAAGTGAAAGTAGCATATTCTTAGTCCCTATGGCAACCTTTCAATATGTCCAAGCCAACTTAACTTTCTTGACTTTACAAACCTCACTAAGAGGTCAACTAGCTTCCTATTCTATCTGATCAGGCACAGTCGTTTTCTATTCGCACACAAGAGTAAATTAACAAGAGCCGTAGAAAATATGAAAAGTTGTAGTATTGCTAGTAAAAGAAATTCTCTTCAGTCATAAGGTGAGAGAGAACATGCATAGAGGGAACATAGGGTCAGTTTTACCTCAACAGATAAGAAATTGCGACATCCAGTAGTCCATTTTATTTATTATCATGACAAGACAGTGAAGAAGTATTTGCTATGAAGGTTTTCACCTATCACTAGTCAAAGATATAAATGGTATTTACTCTGACTATAATCAATAAAGCCATGTTAGATGTTCTTGATTCAACCTTAGAATTTGTACCTTGAAAAGCCTAATTTCACACTATAACAAATGATCATCTCAGACGCCTTCCACAGATGTTTAAGGTCATTCAAGGTTGAGACCAACCTGTTTCCTAAGTAGTCCAAAAGAGAAATCAGATTAAATCCTCTTCCAAACATTATACTGAGGTTCATGACTATCTCACTTAGAAGTATTAATGTACTGTTAACGTCGAGACTTTTAGAGTGTTCCATATTTGCCTTTTTTCAGAAAGATTCAGAAGGTTGGTATTAACTTCCAAATTTCTGTATCTTGCTCAAGTACACCTTCTGATTTTATTCCAGCTTTGGTGTTAGTCCCCACTACAGCTCCCAGATCATTGATGTTAGTCATCATGTGAAACCATTCCTTTTCAACCATTCCCAACAAATCAAAAAATATCAGGAAAGGATCAATGACTATTGATATTTATTGATAGTGATATATATATACTAGGGGAACTCTTGGCTCATAGGTACACTAGCTTTATACCTATAAGCTATAAGCTATAAGCTATAGTTCTGTCCCAGAACTAGATATACACGAAGACATAAAACATTCTTTAATTTTAATAGTATGCAAATTACCTATTACTAAATTTGATAGTTTCTAACCTATTTAAAAATATATTTTTTGAAGATTGGTTGTTTCAATATTATAATTTGTAAAGCCAAAAATATAAATGTTCATATCATAATTAAGTAGAACTTTTTGAATGTTATTATCCTTAAGATACCAGAAAAAAATTTCTAATAAAAAAAATATCTAAAAATCTTTTTGTAATATATTTCTAGGACATTAATTTTTAAAATGAAGGTAAGGAGATGCATAAAGCATATTGGCAAACATGCTTTACTTACAATGAAGATCAATAAAATTAATTAAATATTAAAATGTATTTTATTCTTTTTGAAGCTCAATTGTTAAATGAAAACATTATGCATAATCTAGTATTTTGACCAGACATGCAGGGATATAATTTCATATGATTACCCGAAAAGTTTTGTTTGAATTCCATGAACTTGGGGAAGTATAATCGAATTGATTGTTTTCTATTCACTCAATGATGCTAATTGGGCCTCAAAGTTCAAATTACCACTAGCAGTTGTTAATATGTGAACAACTAAACTAACCCGGGGTAAATTGTTTGTTTAACTAACTTTTTTGATAATTTAAAGCTGGTTATTTAACCTATGAGTGAATTGGAAATCGAGCATTAGACCAATTTGTCTTGGTAAGCTAACATCGCAATACATTAGAATTGTAATCATATAGATGTGTGAATGTCTTTGTATGTGTGTCAAATAAATTTATTTTAATTTAAATTTCAAATAAGAGTAAATAGAAAAATAGAAAAAATATTATTTTAAATGCAGCTTAGTTTTTACTTTAAAAATTAATTTAATTTATTGGGGAACATAACATAAGTGTTCATTTTTAAAAAATACATTGATAGATATGAAACCACAGAAAAATAAAGTGTAATAATTGGTGGTTTCTATTCAAACTAATATAATTAAAACAGAATAAATTTAAAAAAATTTCTAATAAAGTTTAAATTTTAAGTTCTATTATTTATAACACATATATAACTATTTATTTTACCCAATTATTATGAAATTTATCAGTAATTTTATACCTCTTCCTAGTTTGTATGCAATCTAATAATTGTTCTATACTTTATTCTAATTAATAATTATTAATTATTTAACATTTATAATTATAAAATTATTAACTGCCTTTAAGAAATTTACATATTATGATATGTGCTTGACATAATACAATACAGAATATTAAATTTTGTATCTCATAGAAATATTGAACTATTGATGCATTCAAGTCTAAATACAATTTCAAAAATGTATATAATTTTGATAGATCCTGTTTTCTCTCTATAAACTGAATACATGTTTTTTTAAATTTATTTAGAAGAAATTTTATTTCACTGTATGTCAAGAATCAAATATAATATCTGAAAGAAATATATTGTTAGCTTGATGTATTAACACAAATTATCAGTTAAATGAAATAAAAACCCTATTTATTCAAGGATATTAATTTAACTAATTTATCTCTCAAAAATAAAATATATAGCTTCAAAATAACCATTGCCATTTTTTAAGAAATATTAATTTCAAAATAATTTTTCTTTATAATTTATTTGTATTAATTGTTATTTTTATAACAATTTAAAATTTTAATAAAAAAAAATTTATAACAAAACAAAAATAATTTTTCTTTAGTTTGGTCTATTTAACCTAAAATAATAAAAATTCTCAACTAATGAAGAGAATATATATTTTAATTTATAACTCAAAAAACAGAATAGATTAAAATAGCAATTTGTTCATTGATTTATCATATTACAATAAAAATAAATAAATAAATTTAAAAACATGATTCTAGAGGTGACCTGTAGTGCAGTGGATAGTATAACCACCAACTATACCTAATATCATAGGTGTGCAGACTAGCAGGTATCCCTAGGATTTTTAAAAGGGAGTAAAAAATTATGATTATGCCATCGTTGGAAAGGACATAAATAGGGGTCCTGAGCCCGTACAATGTCAGTTACTCGTAAAAGGTCCCTACACTACTCCTATCCGGAGAGGCAAAATTTAGGACCATCATCAAATTGGCCCTTGCAGCATAAAGTGATTTAGATGAATACAAAAATAAAATTCATTCCTCAGTAATTGATATTTATTCAATTTTTTTTCAATTCCTTTTTATAGAATTTAAATGAAATGAAGCTACCGTGGAACAGACAAAACATAGCAGATGTTTGGACATGGCCTCATATATTTTGGTTGAATATTTTCGGCTGGTGGGGAGAAGAGGCTGAGACGGAGTTCGGAAGAAAATGGCTAACCCGATTCAGATCTCTCTCGATTGTATACTTTGTATTCTTAATAAGTTCCATGATGATTCAGGTGTATATCAAGTTGGCTGAGGGAGACATAATGCAGAATTTATTTACCATATTCGCAACTGGGCCTGGCATGGTTGGGAGTTTCAAATTTGTTGATCTAGTTGTACATCGAAGGCTTCTGAAATCTGTTATGGATAGACTTTCCGGTAAGAAAAATATAATTTAAGATTCGAATACCTCATTTGGACTTACTGAGTAGAGCATTGGGGGTCCATTAAGCCAAAAAGCTCCTCTTAAATCTATTCCTTACAATCCGAAACCCTTTGTAAGATCCCCAATGCTCCTTACTTTATCATAAATAAAGGCATCCATAATCATCTTAATATTCCATTTGTTGATGATTTGGCCCTAACACGATATCAATCCTTTTATTAGAAACTTATTTCCCCTCAAACTTAGCTACCTCTTCAATTCCTGAAAACGCTGTGAGGCTTATGAAAAGAAGGTGGCCCTGTGACTATCTAAGCTGAATTTGTTATTTCGATTGCTACCAGTGGGTAGTTTCTATATTTGTAATTTTATTTCATGTCATTGTGTATCATTCATTCTATTTACTTGTTGTATTACTATAATACAGTTGTAAATTTCAATAAATAATTTTTTTTTAAAGGTTCAAGTCGGCCAAAAAAAAACTTACAGACATTACATATTTACAGTTCAATTATTTAAAAAACTTCTAATAAAAATACTTTTCTTAATACAAACACTAATGCTTACTTATTAAGATAGCAATAAGTGTTTAACAAAACACTATTTCTGCAGACATAAACAATAGACCTTCAATATAAATTATAATTAATATCAGTTTATTTCTCATTTCAGGATTAATATTGGAAGTTAATGATCCTATTACAAACATTATGGCAAGGAAATCTTTCAAACAGACTTGGATAATATTTTTGTTATCATTGTTAGTATTTGATTCGGTAGTATTGCACTGGGCACTACGACCCATTATTGCTGCCATATTACACAATGAGAAGACTAGAATTGTAGAGTCTTGGCCGGTTTTTCTCGATACGTGGACACAGTTTTTTCTGTCATACCTTTTTCAAGTACCCGGAGTAATAATACTGGGGCATTCTTTCTATATTTATGACAACTTATATTTTTGTACTTCAGATGTGATTCTATGCCATTTAAAAATATTAAAATACAAACTGAATATACTCGTATTAGATGAGAGTGAAAAATCATCCAATGAACTTGTTTCTTGTGTCAAGTACCATTCAGCCATTCTGAGGTATAATATTTTGTTTATAATTTATTTACACTGAGATAAACATAAAAGTGGCCACCTTCGAGGAATTTTCATAACTGGAACAAAATTTCAAATCTCTCTGACACAATTTAATCTATCAGAATCACTTGAAAACTAAGATCTGTTTGGGTATAAAAGCATGAAAATTTCTTAAATCATACAATACAGGATTTATTATTGTTAGCTATGCTAGATCTTAAATTAGCCTATATATACAAGAGTAGATATTCCCACCACTTAAACTTGTAAGCAGCTCATTTACAAGTACATAATTGAAAGAATTTTGCACTGTAGAGCAGAGATGTGGGCAATATTCTTTGCCAGAAGAAGATTGCCTAATTTTTCTTAAAGCAGAGTGCTGCTTTAGGAAGAAAGTTATTTGCCACTAGGATGGACTATTCGGGAGAGCTGCCAGAGCGTCCTAAATAGAAAGGACTCATGTTGGAATTAGAGAACAGAAGCAAACCCAACAAAACCTCCAACCAAATATTGAGAAAAAGATATTGGAATGGTATAATGCTCTCAGAAGAATGATGTAAAAAATATTGGAAGGAAACGACAAAGAAGACCATGGAAAAGTTTGATAATAGGAGTTGAGGAAAGGATGCACAATTATGGTCTCAGAGAGGAAGATACACAAGACCGAAGAAAATATACAAAGGAAAGTATCAAATAAATTTCGGTTGATTAAGATGGTTAGTTGAATAATAATGGTTTGTTTAGTTTAAAGAAAAATAATATTATAAAATAATTATAAAATTATCAAATTTCGTCAGTTGATTTAGCTGTCGCCTACACAAAAATCTTACTTATAAATTTAGATGTTTCACGGTCTTATCCCAAACATCATAATACAAATTTCTGCAATAAATTTTATGTAATTCATTTTTGAATTAAATTATAAATCAGGAAAAAATAGAATAAGGCGGCCACTTTTATTAAATATGAGTATATCAGTGACAATAAAAATTCTCTATAATTTCCTTCCGTTCTTTTTTAAGTGCCTGTAACGACTTCAGGGATGCTACATCGAAAGTTATTATCTGGCAATCTATTAACACTGTTATTATGCTTTGTACGGGAATCTTCATTTTGACATACCTGGTTTGAATAGAATTAAATTATATAAATAAATATATATTTCTTCTTGAATTATCGATTGAATAGATTTTGATTCCAGGGAAAAGATATAAATTCAAATGCACTAATGAATTTAGGAGAAGTTTCTTTCACATTATTTACCTGTCTTTATTATTACTGTTGGTTTAGCAATGAAATAACATTGCAGGTGAGTTCTTTTCTATCAAACATAAAATTAATTATGTTAAAAGGTATTACTTTAATAAAATTTATAAGGATTTTTTTAAGAATACTTATATTAATGTTGTGTCATCATATTAATAAGCATTTTTTTTAATATTATAAATCTTAGGGTAAAAATTTGCTATTAAGTTCAGAATAATAAAGATAGCAAAAGATTCGACTGAATGATGTAATTCAAGATAGCTATATTACAAGTTGTGCAAAAACTTAAATCAATCTAAATTAATCTACAGCAACTGTTAAAGTTCTGGTATAATACAGAATTGTACAGATTTTTTCATAATAATAATATAAAAAAACTTAATTGACATGAAACTTATGAGTACCAAGTTTCATCAAATTCGATTCCGCCATTTGAAAAGAAAGCTGTATCTCTCATCCACAAGAAATGGTTTATTAACTTTAAAAGTGTATCTAAATATAGTATGGCATCGATTATCAGAATGTCAATAATCTAAACACTCAATTATCTGAATTAACTTTGCGGCAAGAGATAAGGAGGGATCGACATTGCGATTTTCCACAAGAAAATATTTTTCAAGAGTATTATCCATAAAATTAGATTTTATAGAAAATACACATAAGTCTACTCCAGTCTCATTGTTTCTCAAAAATTACACTTGTATCAGTTTGATGAGACAGACAGTAAGAATTTTGTAACTAAAAAGTGTTACATGGCTGATTACGTGATATGGGTATTAACCCAATGAAATAAATTTTTTTTTTATACAAATATATTTAGTATTTTTTTTTTAAATGCATTTCGATTATCCAAATTTTTGATTATCTGAATCATACCCGACAACATTAGTTTGGATAATTGACGCTCTGTAATGATATTTATAAAAAACTTGTTTTCAGGCATTAAGCAAATTAAAAATTATTGAAGAAGAAAATGTATGAAGCTTAAATTCGCTAAACGGTGTTGAGGAAACAATTGGTACAAAAAAATTAATTTTTATAAATAAAAAATTTCAAGCAACAAAGGCAATTCAGCTGGTGATTTGAAATGGACCTATTCATTTGCTTTACATATTAGGGGTAGTTTCCCCAACCAGTTATTATTAAATAACTTCATAGAAAGTAAATAATATTTCATTCAGACATATCTAACTAATTTTATCTTTATTTATTACATGTTTAAGTGTACCCAAGTGTCAAATGCAGTCTATATGACTAACTGGCTAGGTTCGAAACCTTCGGATAAAAAGACAATGTTAATCACGATGGTGAGAGCAAAGCATCCAGTCATGTTCGGAGGGATAATGCAGATAAATCTCACCACCTTTATCAATGTAAATTTTCATTATTTTATATATAATTAGCTTTTAAATGTTTTAATATGAATATCCTTGTTTCTAGGTTTTAAAAACCACATTTTCATTTTACAATTTTCTAAGAGCTGTTCAAGTAAGTTCTGCCAAAAATGATTGAAAAGTCCATAAATAGTTTATGTTATTCACATGAAGTTGAACATTCTGTAGAAGATCATCACTGTCTAATGACCAAAATAAATGTATTAAAAATATCTCCTATAAGGGAAATATATTTGCTATTATTGTTATAAATAAATTTGTAGAAATATACTTATTAGCAAATAAAATCATCTTTGAAAAACATTATATTTAATTTTTAAAAAACCCTAGTGTTATCACCTATCTTATTGTTTGTTCCTAAACTAATTTATGTTTGTTCCTAAACTTATCCCTAAACTAATTTATAATTCAATTTTTTATCAACTAAACTCACAATAATACCTTCTTTCACTCCCTCCTTCTGTGCCTTTCAGCATAGAGGAGACACTATAATACCTATAAAATTTCATTTTAAAAAATCAACGAAATATTGTTGATACTTGAGTATTTTTTCTCATAATTTTATTATTATTTTTATATTTGTATTTTACAAAAAATTATCCTCGGAGGGAAGATCCTGAATCGTAGAGTATATCTTGGTCTATTTTAATTAATCAATTCTCACTTTGACATTAAAAACGAACAGATTATGCAACAACAGATTTTGAAAGATGTTCTACAAACAGTTCTACTACATTTCATTTGGTGATACCTGTATACAATTATACACCTAAAGTCAACCCTTTCTTCCCTAGTAAAAAATAATAATTTTCAAAAATATTTGGTTGAATCTCAAGATAAAAAACACTAAATCGGTATTCCTTTCTAATGTTTGATCTCTAAACGTTATCAAATCTTCGAAATTTGACTACATTCATAACATCACTGAAAAGGTAATGAAACGAATCATTTATGATTCCCCAAGATTGTAACCTGATAATTTATTCTAAGTGATTCAGTGGGATTTTTCAGAATATTACTTGATTTTCATTATTTACTTTGTTTTGGTAGCTATATTGGTCCGACAAAGCAATATTTTTAAAGTAACTTTTATTTTATTTATAGAAAATGTAAAGTAGATTCCATTAATGATGGCAAAAGGTTGACAAGTATTTGGTTGAAGTATAAAAATTGGACTAGTATTGGAGAAAAAAAAGAATTTGACATTGACAACACTTATTTATAATCAATCATCCCACCTAATATTACAAAACCCTATATACTTTAAGTGAAGTTAATATATTATGTAAATATTCAAGTAAATAATTAAACTATATAAGGAATGAAAATACAGTAATAAGTAAATATTCAGATTCAGTTTTATAAGTATAATATCCCTTTCCAAGATACTTGTTGGAGATGTAGAATATTTAAAAAAAACTTCAATATCCAAATGATTTTTTTTTTTTGCGAGCTTATAAAGAATCACAGTTTTTTAGATACAGATGTTGTTTTAAACAATTATTTAATAGTAAATTGAAAAGAATGTAAATACCCTTTAAAACTGATAGTCAAAGGTTTGTTGCTCTCAATCTATAAGCCATTTGAGCTCCATGGATACATCAAGAACCTTTATCTTTTCATAAAATGGAATCCAAAAGCTGTAATACATATTAAATATTAGAATAATGCATAGTTATAGTACTTTCTAATAATAAAATAATTTATTACACATAATAATAATAATAAAAGGAATTTTCTTTAATTATCTGATAACTCCATTCTTTTTTTCATTCTAAAACTCATGATAGGTTTTATTTCCGAGAATATAAAAATAAAACAAAAGTTAAAACATATTGTGAAATGATAACCTGCAGAACTGATACCAATAAATATTATCCAAAATGATAATATTAAAGTTTAGTCAGGAATGGCTTTTATAAAATAATCAAAAGTCAACAAATCCATTAATAGCCGAAGTACAATTGATCTTGCATATATTTTTCATTTGGTGATAATAAATTATATAACTAATTAAAGATAGAAAGATCGAGTGGAGTTACAACAAGTATTAACAGTTTATTCATTTCATTTTTAATATTTTCCAAAAATGCAAGTTAACGTGAGCCTTCGAGTGGAAAAGTGAATGTAATTATGGGTAATGAGTAGATTTCGGTAATCATTTCATCAAGGAATATAAGCTTCAACTAACATTTCAAAGTATAGATATATATGTTTGTTGAAATGTTCATTTCTAGATGAAATGATTACCGAAGTGTACACATTTCCCATAATTATATTCTCTTTTCCATACTAAAGATTATGATAACTTGTACTTTTGGAAAATAATAAAAAGTTATACATGTAGGAAAGAAATTCGTTGACTGGTAGGTACTAATATAGGATGGAAATAGTTGGGGGTGCAGTCAAAAATTACACAAAAAATAAGTAGAAACCTAATATATTTTATGTGTGCCGACGTTTCGACCAACTGTGTAGGTCATCTTCAGGGCTATGAGAAAAAACAGGCAAAAACAGAAATGACTGTAAAAATACATAACATAGAGATATAGAAAACATAACATAATATAGAGATATAGAAAAAATGAGCGAAAAAAGTGAAGGATATATTATGAAAGGATATATAAATAAAAAAGTTATAACTTATTGGGACTCAACTCGAAGCGACAACCTGTGGAACAGATAACAAGAAAAAATAATTAAAATGGTGACAGAAGACTTACAACAGTTAACTGAAAAAATATCGGAAATTTTTGAAAACTAAAATAAGGCTATAATATATCTTAACTAAAAGTCTCAATTTTCAAGAGTAACAAGATATTTCATGAAATATTCTGATATTTGTATTACTTTCTGAGCTTTATTACTAGGCAAACATATTAGCATTTCTACTCCACAGAAAGAATTAATTACCAAATTAGTTAATAAAAAGAAATATATATATACCTACGTAATATCAAATCGAAAAAGTAATGTTGAAGGCTATTGCTTGAGCCAAACAGATAAGTTATTGCTTGAGCCAAATAAAGTTGGAGGGAACTTTTTTAAGCAGAATAGTCGCGAAGGTAGAGATAGATAGCAGCACAAGCTATCTTGATGAAACCTCAGTGTAACCTCATCACTTCTAAACACATGGGTTTGTTTACCTTCGTAATTCCGTGTAATGTTTAAGTTTAACAAAGAAGTCTCTGTTTAATATCACTGTTTTCTTTCGAATTAAAATAAATTTCAGAGTCTTCAAAATGAATTCTGAACGGAAAGTGTGTTCTTATTGTGATTCTGTTTCCAAATACAAATGCCCTGCATGTTTTATTCCATAGTAAGATATTTCTAATGCATTTGTTAATACTTATTGATTTTCGTGAATTAATTTTAATTTCTTTTAGTTGTTCTGTCAAATGTTGTCAACAACACAAACTAGAAAATTGTGTCAAACCGCCTCCTCCTCCAGAAGAAAATACAAAAATTATCGAAAAAAGGAACATTACTTTTCCAACAGAAGACACCTTACCATTGGAAAAACTTCAAAAACTCAGTAAGCTCTTTATCTTATTTCTTAATTTTTGTGTTATCATTTTAGTGAAGAACAAGATGGTCTTGGTATCAAAATCTCTTTTTCTACAGCACCTGGACTATCATTATCATTTGGATAGCAAACCAATAAATTAAAAACTTAATTTAATTTAGGTCGTTTGAGTAGTTTTCTAGTCAGTGTAGTTGTGCAGAAAGTGTCATGTATCTGACTACATTGCCCTTTATTAAATATCTCAGTAATTTTTTCATGACAATAGTTTAGCGAGCTTTTAATCATCATGCTTATTTTAAACTGCTAAAAACAATTGGTATATCAATCAAATCTTTCATTTTAAACCCTAAACTTGTTATTTATTCCTACTTTGTGTTCAGGAGACAATGAAAGTGTCAAAAAATGCCTCGAGAATCCTCATTTGAGACATATTATGGCAACGATAGATAATTCTAATAATCCTACGGATCTGATCGCTCAAGCTATGATGGAACCTATATTTGTTGAATTTGCTACTGAATGTTTGAAAGTTGTTCAACCTCCAGAGAAGCCAGAAGTTTATTCATCTGATGAAGATTAATTTACTTTGTATATAATTATGTATATATTTGTAAATTTATGTTGTACAGACGATTGACTCATTTTTCAATGATGTAAAATTGTAAATATAGATCTTATTGCTCATTAAAATATTTCTTTTTGTGTCTATTAAGCAAAACAAGTGTTATTTAGTTATATATATGTAGAAACCAGATTTTTCCCCCTTATTTTGGGTTCCCTATTTTATTAATATTTTATAGAGGCTGGGTGGGCTCCAGGAGGGTCCTAGATCCTATATGATCCATCTCCCGACTAAATAAAAATCAGGGCCTGCAGCGGGAATTGAACCAGGATTTCCGGCATGGTAACTCAGTACTCTACCACTGAGCCACTCCTCTCTATGTAGAAACAAAATGGTTATTAATTTACTCTAAAAAATTAATATTTTTTAAGACAAATTGAGAACATTGACCAGTGGTAGTCTGAAACCGAAATAGCTTTTAACTTTTCTGACTGTTACTATAATTGTGCAGTGTAATAAAATGTGAAAAATATTTTAATAACAGTTATCATAACTATATAATAATTGAAACGTTCAGTATCAAAAGTGGATAACTCCAAAGTTTCAAAAATTGACTTTAACACATTTTTTGCTAGTTTAGTCAAGCAATTTTGTCTAACACGATAATTTGTCGCCTTATTTCTCATGTATTTTTTTGTCTGGTTCTTAACCTGATGTTTTGAGATCATGAAGCATTTCTTGACTAAATGAGCAAAAATGTGGAAAAGTCAATTTTTTAAATTTAGAGTTATCTGCTTTTGACCCTGAATATCTCAATTATTAATTAATTATTTTTTGTTTAATGTTAGATAAGAAAACGATTACAAGATCCATTTAAAACTTTAAATATTTCAACAAGACAAGATTTTCAGAAATATAAGGATTTCAAAATTCTTTTAGAATTCAAACTTAATTAATTTAAAATATAGCTTAAAGTAACATACAAGTTTAATGTCTGATTAAACATTCCGGTTTGTTATAGCAATGAAGCAATCAAATCTCCTATGTCATTTTGTATAATTAGTTCATTTTATCTCCAGTTTCAATTTCTATAGTAAAAAAAAATGTTTATATTTCAGAATCTATTGCATTCCTTGGTGCATTGATTTAATTAAAAAAACCTTCATTGTCAATGTCATATCTTCCTCTACATCATTTCCAGATTTTTAAATATTTTTCAGTAAGGTAGGAAATAGTTGGGGGTGCAGTCAAATAAAACACTAAATAAGTACCCACTTATTTATGAGAAGCGAGGGGATGGTTGACTGGAAGATAGACGTAAGGAAGAAAATAGTTCAAATAAAAAGACTAAATAAGTGGTTAATTAAATAGGTAACCACTTATTTAGTCTTTTTATTTGACTGCACCCCCAACTATTTTCTTCCTTACCCACTTATTTAGTTTTTTATTTGACTGCACCCCCAACTATTTCCTACCTTACTCAGATCTTCCAGTCAACCATATCCTCGCTTCTCATTATTATTTTTCAGTTAAGTAATCTTAATGAAGGAAGGAGGGAGGAACAAGAAGTATAAGTATTACTTATTATTAATAACTTAAAAAATGATTACACTATCAAAAAGTATATTCATATTAATAAAAAAGAAATTAACCTTTTGTTTTCATTAAAAATTGTATTTACAATAAATAAACAAAACACATTGATACTTGTATAAGTATAAAACATTATTAAATTAATCCAATTATTCTTATATTATAAAATAATACTTAATGAAAATAATACTTTGTTTAATATTCATGTACTTCATTTTAATGTTAAAAAACAAATAATTAAAATATAAATTACTTTGTAAAGTATATTATTATAAATAAAAAATGTTAAAAAGTAATAAAACACTGAAGAACTGATTGTAAAACTTCATTTTAACATAAATTGTTTGTCATTAGAAAATTTAAAAAAACTTTTATTTTATTAGTTTATAAAACAATGAAACGATAATCATTTTATTTCTTATATTGTTACTAGAAGAAGTCAACAATATCAAAGTCATTAAGTTTCTTGATTAATACACCAAAGCTGAGGCTTAGTACTGCCACTGGATCTGTGAGATCAATACATTTATTTTCAATAAACGTAATGAAAATATTTAGAATATCTATTCTATAAACATTTTATTAGTGAAGTTTTACGTTTTAAAACTAATTTTGTTAGTTTTGGTTCACTAAATTGGGAGGAGAGATAATCCACCCAAGGGGCTTTGGGGGTACCACAAATAATCTTCCTCATAGAACTGGGAGTTCCAATTCTCCACATTGGTGTATTAGCAAAAATAAAATATTGATTCTGGGCGAGTTTTTTTGCGGTATCCATTTCATCCTGTAGGTTCAGCCAGTTGGGTATCCTTTGTAGTGTCGATAAGCGTGATATGCATCAACTGCATGAGTCATTCCTAAAGCAAATCCTATAGTCTAAAAAAAATATGAAAAGTCAAATTATTGGAATAATATGTAACATTGTATATAATATACTTAAAATAATTTATGAGTTGTTCAGAATCAAAATAGGATAGCTCAAAAATTGTTTTTTTCACATTTTTTGCCAGTTTAATCAAGCAATTTTATGCCCCCAAAACTTCAGGTTCAGAACCACACTAAAACCATGAAAAATAAGGCTTTGATTAAACTAGCAAAAAATGTGTAAATGTCAATTTTTGAAATTTGAAAGTTTTTCGCTTTTTATCCCAAAGCCCTCTTAAATTTAAAACCATTTAATAACTTCTCTCGAATTAAAAATTGATATTGGATAAATGTTTCATCTTTAAGAAGGTAACAGACCTGACGTGCTAGTTCTTGATTTTTATCAGATATTTTAGTGTTTTGTTGGTTTTTAAAGGCGTAAAACCCTTACGTCATTAACGCCTGTGGTTTTTCCATAAGATCTTGATTAATATTGCGGATAGTAGTCGATGTGTTTTCAATAACTGAAACACCAACGAGACAGCAGCTTCATTGTCACCAAGTGCCTTCGCTAAATCTGAGACTAGTCCTAATTTATTTATTGTTGACCGGTAATATATTCATTCCTCAAAAATGTGTCTAACACATTTGTGTTACAATGTTGGCATAAAGGAGGTTGCAGTTTTGTTATAATTCTATATCTATATTCAATGCAGATGAGTGTGGCCCGAGTGTGCCCAGTCTCAAGCGAGCCATTTTAGTATTTTTTTAAAGTAGAGTAAAATATAAATCATGAAGTCTCGCTGATTTAAAATACATTGAAATATCTTTTATAACAGAGAATGTTAAGTTGTGTATTGCAAAATATATTGAATCCTTTACCTTCTGGTTGAGTCTTATCATACTTTAACCGAGTCATTTAGATTTTTTATTTTTTTTTTAAATATCGGCAATTTGCTAGCTTGTTTCGAATGATAATCACAAGAGCAATTCTTAACATAATCTATTCTGATATTACAATCATCAAGCTTTATTGCACAACTTTATTCATTAAAAATATATAATAGATATTGTAATACAAATTTATTTGCTTTATTAAACTTTATTGAAGGACAAAAGTTAGTTTTTTATAAGTTATAATACATTATATGGGGTATCTTATTGAGATAACAGGAAATTTTAATTTTATCCATAATGCTGATTTTTAACACTTATATAAGAGTTGGAATTAATAGATAATTTTTAAAAGTTGAATTTAAATTTGTTAAAAAATCTCTATAATTATATATATTAACTTTTTATAAGAAATTTGTGTATTACAAATTAAAACAAACTGTTGTGAGAGTGATTTTTATTTACTAAAGATGAATTTGAGTATGGTTGTAGATAGCTTATGCAGAAAAAATGTTTATCAAACACAATATTTCACGATATTCTTACTCACAATAATGCAGGATCTTACAAAATTAAAAGTTGTCAGATTCATCAAAATATTTTAACTTAAAAACAAGTATTTGCGAAATTATGAAACAGTCACTTGTACCTCTTGGCTTCTCATATAAGATTGTGATAATCACAAAAACTTCATGATATAAAGTGAAAATAAAGATAAATAATTTTAAATCTTAAATTTATTAGATTGTAATCGCAAAATACAAAAATATTACATATGTGTGTAAAAAAGATTACAATGGTTCTTAGACTGCTTAGCATGGAAAATACTATTATTTAATCACTAAATTGTAGCAAATAATAATAACTCATTGATTTCAATGTAGTAAACAAAAATAATCTTAAAAAAAACAAACTCTTTTTTAATACATATATAATTGAGTACTTATGTATAATTTTATATAAAAATTGAGATTCAAACTGGTTGAACACATATGATGAAATGAATATTTTTTAACAACTATCAGCACCATTTATTATGACTAGGTATGATACAAAATAAACAATAGTCATTATAAAGAATAAGAATAATAAGTACATTCCTCCTCTCACTCAAAAAAAATTTTTTTTAATCAAATCGATAGACTACTTTCTATAAAAGTATACCATATAGAAACACATAGAAGGATTTTAAAAAAATAAAACCTAGTCTTAAAGAAAACATAAACTTAACAATATGACTATTAAAAACAAAATTGGAGGACATGGGAGCCATTAAGAATGTAAGTAATACCATTGCTACTTATAGGGTTGGCAAGAAAGTGATTTCGTTTGGCACTAATATCGATATTTGTTATGTTCATGAAGTTAACAAACAATAGACAAAAGGCCATCAAACAGAACTTATAACATTAAACTCATAAAAATTGAGTTTTATTTCACATGAAAAAATTCTTGCCAACCCTACAGTAATACAGAAATACTAGCAAAGGGTAATAAAACACAACTCAAATACACTATATTATTCATAGTTTGAATAGAAAAGAGTCGATTATCTAAAATAAATATAAAAGGTATTTTCCAAAAAAAAAAAGTTCAAATAATGTAATTTTAGGAACATGATCTCCATCAACAGAATGTATTTTCCATCCATAGCATGCATCTAAACATAAAGTAAAGCGAATACTTGACAGTTCATAGAGGAAAAGATGGCTCCAACTTCATGTTATTAACAGATTTTGTGATTAATTCCAAGGATTCGTCTTCTGTTTCTTCGAAGGTCTTTTTCCACAACTGCTCATCAGCAATGAGCAATTTTTCAATTGGAAAACAATGAACGGCCATATCATTAAACACATCCGAATACTTGAAATTATTTGGTATTTCGATCTCCACCATGGAAGGCCCTATATAAAACAGATAGGGCAGATTCTTCTTAAGTTCTCTATCTGGACTACCAATTATTATCTCAGAAAACCTATTCGCAACTATGACACAATTCTGCAGTCCTAAACCCCAATTGGCACTGATAACATTATTAAAGAGCTTATTTGGGCAATGTGGTAAGAAAAACAAAGTTGTTTTATCGACCTTACGTTTTCCTTTTTCGTTATAAGATATCAAACTACATTTTTCTGTCGTAAGTATCTCTTCTTCAAGCTCTTTGAACAGAGGATCATACACCACCACTTCACACTCATAACATTCCTGCAAAGCTAATAATAGTGCAAGTTGATATAATGCAATCTTGCATTCGGAAAAATTACCAAGGCCATAACACACTATATCCTCAATATGGTTCTTGCTTAAATGGGATAAAGATTGTTCGATAGAAGACTTTGTTGAGGAAAATATTTCTGTAGTGACGATCTCGTGCTTGGCATCCATAATCTTCTGTGTCAATCTATCGCGATATGAGGAAGACAATACATCGTACATGATGAAATATTCTTCATGGTTCGATTTCTTCTTATGCTTCTTCTTTTTATACGAAACTAACGTAAAAGACATTAAGATTAAAATAGTCACTAACACTTCGATAACCTTCTCCTCTCATTTGTTTATGTTTTCCCAAACAAAAATAGACCAAAGAGATAGAAGACGTCAGGGCACGTCGATCATCTACGATTTGTTCAAAGATTGAATGAGGAGAAGAAAATCCTTTAACTTTCGGCGAATAAATTTTGTTTTATACATTTATAGGGTTTAAACCTTTTCTAGTGGGATGAGAATCTTTGTATGTTGAAGTAATGTCCATTACGTTAAAAAGGAATGAACCTACTTTTTTTATTTTAGAGAAATTCCATTCATTGTTCATGTAGTTAATAATATTATGCTAGCAAGAATGTATAATAAAATATACATCTCAAATAATAATATTAAAATAAACTGGGTTTTTACGTAGTACATTATGCGAATAAATTGAAAACTCCCTGAGCGAAGTCGGGCACCACAGCTAGTTATTTATAATCAATACTAGTTATCTCATTAATATATAACTTCCTTACTGAAATAAATTATCATTAACTAATCTAGTGATTTGTTCATACTTACATAAGCAGCAATCATTGCAGGGTAAGATATAAACCCCATAGTCACCAAATAGACGGGATAGAGATACAAATTTACGGCTATTGATAAGAAAGTAGAGGCACTGAGATAAGAAAAAGCAGCACTCAAATTGAAGACTATTTCCTGTAAATAGTTCTGAAGTAGTTATTGCATGTAATTAATAATTATTTTGGTACAATTCCAAGATGGCACCGCTTAATAAGTTCACGGCAGTCTACTAATGCCATCTAGAGTGATTCTTAGTTACTAACTGCTTTCAATTCAACTATATAATTCGTAATCATCGAAATTAAAATTATTACTCCTATGATTTCATATTATTTTAAATAACCGTTTCTATCCATTTCTCAAATGTTGTCAACTGTTTAGTGACGTTGTAAAGCAGCGATAGTTAGAAGTACAATAAGGCTCCGATCTAAACTTATGTTATATGTATCTCTTGAGTAACTGAACGATGTCATAGCTATAATAACTTTTGATAATAAAAATAAATAAACTAGCATTATTTTAATAGTATTTAATTATAATTTTTACAACTGATTTGAAAGTACTTACCACGAAACATGCTGGTGGTAAGTAGTTGTAAGTCCTATTGGTAATAGTATTTGTGCGACGCCGTGAACTAACAAAGTGGTTTCATCATGGAATTAGACCATTATTTTAAAGAACATATTCTTACAAATATCGACGTCTTTATCAGATGATAGCTATTTTCTGATATAACATAACAGATTAGCAACAGAGTCACTCCAGAAGTAGCTGCAGCGTTTGCAGATAGAAGGGAATAAAATGACATACCAATCAGTTGTGCTTGAGCAGGCCCAAAATTCATGAGCATCGTCTGACACAACCCTCCAAGAATCTAGAAAACAGGAATAATTATATTAAATAATATAAAATAAAACTAGCGATAACTTTAATAATCCCAATGAATGCGAAGTTTAAAGCTGATACCACTACGTTAATTACCACGAAGTCCATAAGAAAGCAGTTGCGGGTCGGCGTGAGCTGAAATGTCGCCATATTCGGTATCCCTTTTTTTTTGGTTAAATTTTTTTGTTTGGTTTCACAAATAAATTTCAAATGTTTGGTTTAAAAAATAAGTTTTCTATATATGTGTTATTTGTTTGACCGGAAACAAAGTGAATCAGAGTTACCTGTGGTCTTGTTATTATTATTATTAATTCGGCGCAATAACACGGAATTATTCCAAGCCTCCTCAATCAGTATCCCCTAGTAGTCCCTGTAAGTGCTGGTGCAGTCCAGTTGCGGAATCCCATGTTCCTTGCGCCTTCAGCACCACAGTCAATTCAAGGCAGTCGCGGTCGGCCGACTCTCCTCCTTCCATAGATGACCTCTGTCAGTAAACGTTTAGATATTTCTTCCTCGCTCATCCTGGCCATATGTCAACCCCATCTTAGTCAGGATCATTTGATGACATTAACCACATTAGGCTCACCTAAGAGATAGTATATTCCTTCATTTTTTCCTTGTCTCCACCTTCCATCAACCAAGACAGGCCCAAATATTTTTTGGAGGATCTAGCCTTCGAATACAATAAAATTTTGGTTTGCACCTTTCGTCATTGTCCATTTTCCGCTCCATACGTAAGTACTGGGCGAATCAGTGTCTTAAATAGGATGATTTTAGTTTTTCTTGTTATCACCCTACTTGCTAGATTTCTCAGTTCGAAATAGCAGCGCTTTGGGGACAATATTCTTCTCTTGGTTTCCACTCCGATCATGTTGGTTCATGAGACATGGGATCCAAGATTAGTGTCTGAGATCCACTCAAAGACGTAAATTAGCATAATCTGTGGTCTAGTGGTGAGCATAACAATCTACTGTACCCAAGATCACGGGTTCGCAGCCGGCAGTTGGCCTTAAGATTTTTTAAGAGGAGTAAAAAATCCTTGGTTATCCCGTCCTTCGGAAGGGGCGAAAATAGGTGATCCCTATCCTGTATGGTTTCATTGACTCTTTAAAGATCCCTATCCAAATTATACCAGGACAAAATTTAAGATTCCCACTGTAGCATCATCCAATTAGACATTGAAGGATTATGTAAAGTTAAAGCAAACAAAGAAACATTCTTTAAAAATTAAAACCTTGTACAATATAATAATTATCTTTTATTAAAAAGAAAAATCCATAAATTGAAATTATAGGGCATTATAATACACTGCTAAATATTTATTTAGAAATAAAACTGATAGAAAAGAAATTTTGTTGCAGACTCAACTGGACAGAGGGGAAATAAATTTGATAAGATTGAACAAATTGTTTTCAATCTGTCAAGCAAGAGACTCCAGCAGTTAGTACAACAATATCAAACATCGGCTTATAAAAACTAATTTGACTTAAATGATAATAATGATTTCCCTAAAAGAATTAATAAAAATAATTGAGCAATTGGACATCCAAAAAATAAATCTTAACTTTGGGACAATACCATTAAGAAATTAAGAATAACAAAATTGTATTATATGTAAAAAAAAATGTTCCTAGCCAGTAAACAAATTAAAATAAACAAATAAAATTATAAATAATGTAAGAAAAAAAAAGTAAATAAATCTTTTGAATTATTATTATGGAATAACAAATAAGAAATTTTAAAAAACTGAATGAATTTACCTTATCAAAAAGTTATTTATTAAAATAAATATTTTTTTTATTTAACAATTTTTTACAACTTAATTGTTTTTGTATGTAAAAGGTCTCGTCACTAAAGTAAATATACCCACCTTATATATTAATAAAAAAAAAAAATGGTTTTTGAGAATATTAATTTAATGACTAATTTAAATGTGCTATTTCAATATTTCTATGAATCAAGAATACTTATTCCATTAAATTATTATATAATACACAAATTTAAGGTTAAAGTAAATTTTAAACTTAAATAAGCTGTAAAATAAATAAGTAATAAAATAAATTACATTTTATACATAAATATTGAATGTTCTCTTACCATTTCTATGATCTTGAACATTCCATGTGATGAGTGCAAGAAACCAAGATGTAAACACTTGCAACAACCACAGCCAATACCCGAAGAACTTGGAGCCTTGGTTCTCCTCACGGGCACATTCATAACGGTTTATAAAATTTATAACTTTATAAACAATAAACAACGTTTAAATAAAATATTAAAAAAAAAATTATTATGTCAGATCGATCATGTGCTGAGGGACATTGACTGTAGGCCCACAAGCTGTCTGAGCTATTCTTGAGTTTATGTCCCCTACCCTCTTCCTAACATGAATCAAAATAGACTGAGTCTGGAAGGATTATCGTGAATCCAGCTTTTCATTTTTTTAAAAGGGTGAAATAAATTATTAGTAAAAAATACAATGGTATAAAATAAACAATAGACTGAAATAAATGTAAATTATAGAATGTATCAACAAATTAACATAAGAAAGCTTTACACACATCCTATAATAATTTCTAATGCACCAAATGTATAGCCTTTATTTTATTTTCAAAGCCTGTTTTTAAATTTATTAATTTTTCTTACCAATAAATAAATATTATCTAATAGCATTAATTATATGTATTAATTAAATTGTATTATTTAAAAGTATATCATATAAGGGCTTTTCTTGTATCAATTAAACAATTTCTTGTAAAAATATTAATGGAATAAATAGTTTATAAATACATTTTTTTCCCATAGATATTTTAACTGGATATTTTTTATTTGGTTCAGGAATATCCCTTATATATTTTTAGTGGCCAAGATCTACAAGGCGTGTAAAGCCAACTGAAAAAATAAATATATATATAGGTATATAAATATGTTTAAATAATATAATATAAGATTTAATATTTTACACAATATTCATATTTATAAACAATGGATTAAATGATTAAAACTTAAAAACTAGATAAAAAGTTAGAGATAGTCAACTGACTGACATGGTAATTCCGAATACATAATATTTTTAGGGAATTAGTTGTAATCAATGAAAACATCATGTTTATTTTGCCGTTAATTGATTCTGTTTTGTTCTCCAGCCAATCATTATTTGAAATATAAAGAAGTACTGTACTTAGAAATCCAGGTAATAATTGGTCCAAAAAAATT
This sequence comes from Troilus luridus, assembly GCA_964056705.1. Taxonomy (NCBI): domain Eukaryota; kingdom Metazoa; phylum Arthropoda; class Insecta; order Hemiptera; family Pentatomidae; genus Troilus; species Troilus luridus. Next base: position 100,031,213 of record OZ057416.1, on the reverse strand, counting down.
AATTTTTCCAATGAAAATAATTATATGAATAGAATAGTTAATATAGTTTATGGTACAGAAAAAAATCTGTAATGCTGAAGTAACTGCTATTAAATACACTAAGAATAACTCTAGACCTTCAATTTATAGTTTTAATAAATTCCTATGAATGCTTTACGGATGTTAACAACACAGAATGTCATGAAAATTGCTACATCATTGTTTTAATTTTATTTACAGAAAAATAAATTATTTCCCTTGGTATTAAATATTAAAATAATAAAATAATATTACAACAAAGTAATGAATTACTGTTACTGAGAGGCTTACACTAATACAACATTTAAAACAACAGATTTATTTTATCAGTGTTAATTTTTTTCAGTTTTAAAAACAATTTCCCTAAATAAAAATAATTAAATGGCAGAAGTAAATTTATTATTCTTATTCAGAAAAATAAAGCAGTATAGTTTTTTTCTAAAGGAACATCAATTTTTATTTATTGATTATTTTAACTTTTTGTTTAAGTCTAAGTTTAAGTTATGTCATCTATCTATCTAAGTTATGTTATTTTGTTATCTAAGTTATCTATTTAAGTTATGTCATCTATCTATCTAGCTATCTAAGTTTAAGTTATGTCATCATGTAACAATTAATGTTAACTATTATGCATACTAGATGAGAATTCAAAGAATACAAGTTACAATTTAATAATTAAGTTCAAAAACTTTTTAAAATTAAACCACAATGATACAACATAAAACAAAGCTTAAAATTAAAAAAATAAATAATAAAAACAGATATATCAAATATGTAAAAGAATTTTAGGGATAAATGACATTCAATAATTATTGTAAAAACTTTTTACTTAAGAAAATAGCAAATATATTCACACATAGCAGAATATTTAAAGTATTAAGTATATACAAATAGTTTAACAACATAAAAATGAATAGTATAAATAATAAAAATAGGGATTTTAACATAACATTTGCAACATATCGTATATTAATAACACTAAAAAGCTAGCCTGGAGAAATGAATTGAGAATAATAACTTTTTTTTTATTGTATTATAAAAATAGGTATTTGATAGGTATACAATACACATTGCACCGAATAGTGAGCAGGGTTGAGAAATCATTAATTTATCCATTAACATTAAACATTATTAATGATTTATAACAACTTCAGAGCTAATGCACATTTCATAAGTCTAAAGTAATGGGAACATTTAAATAGTTTTTGATTGACTTTCCGTTACTTACGCAAGAAAGGGTAATATGTAATATGTAACAGAGACTTCCATAATGTTAAGTAGACAATTAATACTAGAATCTTAAATTAAAATAACACTAAGATTTTATTTATATGTAATAAATAATTTTAAATGTTATAAAAACTGAATCAAACAGAAATATGAAGCTTTAAGTTGTGCAATAGCATAAAGCAACACTTATATAATCATATATGCAATTTATGGATATTTGTGTTTATCTAACATCCAACAAAATCAGAGTTCCGCAGAGCACAGTCAACTACGTATTTATTTAATTGCTCATATTTTTCTTAAGTAATTATAATTTTTTAGTTGAAGTAATTTGATATTAAATGTCATATATGATAAACAAAACCAAATGCATTTTTGGACCCTCAGGGATTATGGGTTGTTCATATTTTTTTTCCCAAATGGTATTTTTGTGAGTTACAAAAAGCATTAAAATTTTTAAATTTTACTTAATCATTAGTTAAAACTTAAAATATTTTACAATATACAAATTCCTCGTGACCCTTAATTCCTAAAACTAACTTAAACAGAAAAGTTTACAAACATTATATATAAGAACAAAATTTTTTTATAATTTATTTTACAAAAGGTAGTAGAAAATATGTAATCGGACGAAAATTGATTATTTTCTATTTGTGTGAAATAGTAATTCTGAATATACTAAAAAAATAATTATCTTTAATTTATCAAAGTGATGTTTATAAAATATTTAGATCTAGTCTTTACAAATACAGTATATTTTCCAGAAAGTTGAAATTGGAAAGTAGATTTGATGTTTTTAAATCCAAGTATTACTTGCAGTCTTCTTTTGTTGTAAGCACTTTTGTTTAAAGCTTAATATATTGTGCTTATAGAGAGATATTCAGACATAATTTTAATTAGGCAGGTACTATGTATAAAATCAACTCTGGTTTTAGAGTTATAAATATTCCAGTTTCCTAGGATTAGTTTTTTTAACGATGATGATGATTCCAAATTTTTTTTAAAACTTTTAAAAAGTTTATTTAATCCAGGTATAATTGTATTGTTGTAAACATTCATTTATTTAAATCCTTTATACATAATAAAATGTTTTTAAGTACATCAAACTTATAGAACACAAAATACCCAATAAGATGTCCTATCACTTAACCTTTTTATGACGTGTAAATTACTAGAGACAAAACAAATAAATAAAATATTAACATGTTTCTCTTTTTTGCTTGTGTAGATTAAATTTATGCGCAAAATATTTGATTTTGTGGGACCAATTTTCATCTAAGGTAAAAACTTAAAATTATCGGTCAGACCTTCAGTTTTAAAATCTGCAAGAGCTTTCATAACCTATACAATTTTCAGAGAATAAAAATGATAGCAAAGAAAGCGCTGGCAGATTTATTTTTTGAAAATAATTATATAAATTATAAATTCAGTAGGGATTTTCAACGGAATCGCCTCTCTATAGAGTAGTTACTAAGAATATTTCAAGACATACACTGCACATTTTTAAACTACAGTTTCAGAAACTTAAAGCTATCGCAAAATTTACCAGCAGATAAATAGCTTCACAGAAAGAGAGAACACTGTGGTAAGCACAATTCTTATAACAATTTTTTTTTTTAAAGACAATTTTACAATCCTCTGTAAGACCTGAAGGCTAAAACTGTACTTATGAAATAGAGGATGGATAGGATCAGTCCCAGGATCTAAAAATGAAAAAAAAATTATAATTAATATTTTAAATAATAATGCTCACTTACTTATGCCACAATTTCATAATTAACTTTTTCACATTTTTCGCTAGTTTAGTCAAGCCATTTCATACTCTTCTTCTTCGTGAACTTCAAGTTCGGAACCAGATTAAATCCATGAGAAATAAGACTGAAAAGTGTCGAGTTAGAAAAAATTGTTTGACTAAACAAGCGAAAGATGTGAAAAAATCAACTTTTGAAATTTCGGAGCTATCCACTTATTATCATGAAGGCCTGATATATTTTACTTCTATATATTTAAAAAGCTTACTGAATACAAATATTATTATTAAAACATTAGGATAATATCATTTGATAAGAAAATTTAAAACATTATGATAAAATTGAAAAATAAGCTTTAAAATGTCCGGGTTGAGGTCAAAGAAATAATTTCTTAAATAGTGATAAACTGTTTATTAGAAACTGACATTTCGACCCACATTGCAGGTCTTCTTCAGGGCTAAATAGAAAAGATACAACAATATTTTAAAATGAAATAATTGGAATAGAGAAAATTGCAATATAAATAAAATAAAAATTAAACTATTGGAGTAAACCAAATATGAAAGTAGAAATAATTAAAATTATAAAATTATTTCTTCTATAACTAAGAAAGAAAAACCAATATCCAATCATTGAAGTATAAATTAAGAAGAATAATTCTTTAATTATCTTTAATCTTGTTAATTTATACATTTATGATTTAAGGCATAATGATTTTAAACAATATTAAAAATTATATTAACTCTCTTCTTATCTCATAGTTCAAAGTCTCATATCATTCCTTAAACTTGTATTTGTCCATGGGGGATATGAAAATTTTAAATTAATAATATGTATATCAATGCATTTTAGAGGTATCTATGCTTTATTTCACTAATTGTCAGGACAAAATTTTTTAAATTTATATTATTTTAATTAATTTAATTTTGATTGTTGTTTTTACAGATAAATTGACTTATAACTTAATATAGTTATATACATGATAGGTTGATGCATAAAGCCTTTATTTTAACAATTGATAATGACTAAATGTCGAAACGTTGAAGAAATAATAAATAATGAAGTATGACTGGATATTGTTTTTTCTTACTTAATTATATTTAAAGGGTTGAAGTCCAGTGAAATATATTGAATTGAAATTATTTCTTCTTTGGTATATGGTTTAATCCAATAGTTTCATTTTTATATATTATTTTATTTTATTTTTATAATCTTCTCTATTCCCATTATTTCATTTTTAAATAGAGCTATATTTTGTCAAGACAACCCTAAAGAAGTCCTACAATCTGGGTCGAACATCAATATCTACTAAAAAGTTTATCACTATTTAAGGAATTATTTCTTTCATTTCCTTTCCCAATTATAATATTCAATAAGGCCTGAATAATAAGATTTTTGAATAATCGAACTACCGGATTGCATTTTAAAAAAAAAGTATAGTTTATATAAGACCTAGAAACATATATAAAATATATTAAATTAAGGAACATAATACATTATAAGTAAGCTTTGTACTTACAACTGAACTGAAAAATGGTTTGTAATTGTAGGAACGTTGGCCCCGATCATTCAGTTCCACCAAGAACGTAATAGATGCAGACAATATCAGCATGAATGCGACTAAGTGGTACACTATTTCCTACAATAAGAATAATAATGCATTTATAAATTAATAAATGTTTTGGAAGTCACAATGTGATTACTTGTGTTCCAGTCAAATAATTTTTATTATAAACAGTATATCATTGTACTTACAAACATAGTTTTCGCAATGATAGTTGCAGTCGACAACGAAAGTAAACATGATAATAATAGACAGAAACTAGCTACAAACACTGTTGTCACAGCAGCGAGGAAGAATTGTTCAGGAAGGCCATATCTGCTATAGTAGTCATTAATATAGATACTGACGAGGGTAAGTGCTACACCACCAATTACCTATTGAAATATGAATTATTAGTTATCATATTAATGCTAAGATAATAATGAATTGAATTGGTCAGGGGGTGCAGTCAATGATTACACAAAATAAACAAAACTTATTTTAATATGTCAATGTTTCAGCCTAAGATGTAGGCCGCCACCTTCAGGGCAGTAGTAGTTGCTGAGTCTGAGGTGTCAAAATATCAACTGTCAACTGACTAATGCTAAGATAATTTAATATTGTAATATGAAGCCATTATATTTTTAAATTTTATTTATAAATGAGTACAGAGCAGAGCTATCAGAATGCACTGGTCAGCAATGCCTAATTCATATAAATCTTTATTCTGGTTATAATAAACTTTAATACAACTAGAATATATCAATTAATTTAACAACCTACGATATTGAAACATGGGCATAAATTAAATGAATTTGTTTTGTTTTTTGAAATATAAAAATTATTTTATTGGATACCATAAAATACCATGAAATTTCCATACCAGGCTTATAATTATTAGAGAACTAGGAACACGTCCAAACCTATTAAATGAAAATAGGGTGCAATAAAAGTTGACTGTTCCAGGTTTAGTAAACACTTGTTATGCCACTCCAAGTGTTGATATAAAAAGTAACTTTTAATTAATTTCAAGGACCTTGCAATTAGAGAGGCAGGTGTGATGCTACACCTGTCAAACCCAATAATTTTAAAACCCAAAAAGTCAGAAACAGGTGTTATTATTACCATCACTGTTCCGTTTTTTTTTCATGTGATTGCGGGTTGTGTTGTCTGAGATGGGAGACCAGAAGTCCAGCCACATTATTTATTTATTTTTTTAATGGTTAAAAATATTCTAGCAGTACATGACATTCAACAGGTAATTTTAATCTATTCATGCTTGCCACTGTTGATTTCGGTATCAGCCCATTGGTGTATTTTATGATTGAACCAATGGTGGTGCTTTCCAAATGATATTGCTCCTTAAATTCTATAGTCAGATCCTGGTATTTCCTCAGTTTTTCTCCCACAGTGGAGCTTATATTATTATCTTTTGGGATTCCGACATCATTAAGTTCTCCTTTCTTTGATCTTAAATCTATAAAGAGGATATCTGGTCAGTTATGACTCACAATAGGGTCCGTTATAATTGAATCATCGCAATAGAGGTTGAAGTGACTTTTTTGGAGGATTTTATTTCGGTATTATTTATAATATGGGGCCTTATTATCTAATAAATTGTTTTATTATTATTATTAATACTTTCCTCATAAATGCTTTCAAGAGTCAGTAATCGAATTGTCAATACCAAATCCCTCTTACCACTTCCCACAAAAAATCTTTTTTTATATCATATACAATAAAAATGTCTACTTCATGTATATAATATTAAGAATTATTGAATAAACAATGGGGAAAAAATATTTTTGTTGAGTCATCTATTTAAAACAGGATAATATTTTATATGATCTCTTCAAAAAGGATCGATCCTACAATTAAAAATTTTAATATTGTCAGATAATGAGATCCAATAGTTGATAAATTTTAGTGTTTGCCATTAGTAAATGTTAGATTGGATCACGAAATCAAGTTTTAAAGGATCCTTAACTAAGTATGAATTCAGTAATCTTCCTGTTGGTACCGATCTCTAATGTCGGGCTTAAACGTCTATAGTTTCGGAACTACCCATTAATAGGACATCAAAAGGACAGCCAAAGGCACGTAAAATGTGCACAGCTACACCAGGTGACGTCACCCACGTGCAGGATGTTAGGCAACATGTGTCCTTGTCCTAGTGACCCAGCTGACTCCGAGGCGAGACCATATTAGGCCGAATAGACTGGTCGGCGTTGCTGTGATAAATTATCGTCGATGGGATGATAACAGAATCGGCGGGAGGCTATCGTATTATACGAAGGTTAAAAAAAAATGTTTACATGACAAGTTCTGTGCTTATTAGGTAATAAGGCTTAGCGAACCGGAAGGCATGACGCCGATACCACTAAACTCTTCCTACAAACTTCTCTGCACTAACCACTACACAAATCCAAAACCGCCAGATCAATCTTAATGCAATCTCCCAATCTACGCTTCGGTCTATCCCTAAGCCTACACCTACATTGGATCCGATTCGGTGCGAAGTGATTCTATCACATACGATGCTGGGGTGTATACATTATACATATTTTACTATACATAATAGTAAAATATAAATGTATTAAAAATAATTAATAAATAATCTTAATTTTATAAATTTAAAGAACCAAATATTATAACTCTCGATATATTTCAGTCATTTGGTTTGCAAGCGGCGTCTCCTCGTATCACACCGGACCCAATGTAGGTGTAGCCTAAGGCGTTTACTTGTCGACACAGCACATAGTTTCATGCTTGCAAGTCAAAATAAAATATGGCGGTAAAATTGAGAAGGGAGATTCTAAAATTAAGAAATAGAGAAATAATTACTAAGGAATAATCAGAAAAATAAAGACTACGATGTCAAACCACATTAGTACTCTAGCAATAGCCCACCTTTTTCAGCTGTTTCAGTTTTACAGTAGGAAATTAAACGAAATAGTGTTACCACAAGCATTTTTTCGATAGAATATTTAATTCTGAACAATCCAACTCATTGTTTTTGAAAAAAAAATCTTCAAGACTCTGACGCAATCGGTTTCCGGTGCGGTTAACAACAATTATATCGGAATGAGTTTGCGACGGAATATCCTACAAATGAATGTTTAAAAAAAACTGATCAGAAAAACACAATGCCATCAACTAGAATACTGTTAAATTATGAATTATATGATAGGAGTATTTGATGAGGACGAGGTGGCTGTGATTGATGTATCTGTTGATGTGAGGTATCCTTTGTTTGATCTTCAGTGATGAAATAAAGCATATCTGATTGAATTTTTTAATATATTTCCTGATGATGCCTAAAATGGCGAAACGTTGACTGGTTTTTTGTTGAAGGGTTGTGGTATACTTGTCTAAACTAACTATGTTATACTGGTATTATACTTATTCATAAGAATATAATTATTTATATACATAATATATGTATTATCAACCCAGAATACATGTATCATCCACCATCGCAGATACTCACCACTTCAAGGAGCTTGAGGAGCCCCGGAAAAGTCTTCATGTAGCCAGTGTTGATGATGATGGCGGAGGTAGTTGAGGTTGTGGTAGTCCTCGTTACTGTGACCGTGTGAGACATGACGTTGGTTTGTTTCCCTAAAAAATAAATAAATAAAATAATAAATTAAAAAAAAAAGGTCAAACCATCCCTTACACAGCTAAAATAACAGTTCAAAGTAAATAGCATTATACAAAATAACAAAAGTGCGATATGCCCGACTATAAAACAACTATGATTATTTTATAAATTTTTATTTCAACCCTTATTGGCATTGAAATAACTCCAACCTTAGTAAAAACGCCTATAAAATAAAACGAAAAAATATTTCAATCAAAATCATAACAAATGCCGACGTACGTAGGAATATTTTACATTCCCACAGCCTACAATATATTAACATACAAACAATTATGCTACTGATAATAAAACTTAAAAAAAAAACAACTAAAAAGAGGTTAACCTAAAAATACTGCCATTCGTTTCCAGCAGACTCAACATTTTCAGTTTCTGTGGGAACAACAAATGATCCCGATACATTCCAGAACCTAATATTTTTCGAGGTGTGAAACATTGATTGAAGATTATTCAAGGCTTAAGAGGATTACAGGAAAATCACAGCTACTATTTCGTGTAAATGCTCCTGAAGGTCCTTTACAAATACATTAGCGACTCTTCTATTGGATCCGTAACATCGATAGGGTCAATGTTATTTGGTATTTCTGATCCTACAGCCTAGTTAATTTCTGATCCAAGTTTATTTTTCTTTAGTTTTATAACTTGTATACAATAATAAAAGGCTTAACAAACCCAAACGCTGGATGTTAATATCACTAATCGCTTTTTACAAAGTTCCGTCTATGGATTACCACCTAAAAGTAAATCCATAATCCACACATGACGCAATCCTCCCACCTACGCCGCGGGTGATTACTAATCAGTGCTTGATATGTTTTTAGGAATTCTTCGTACGACGCCTAACCATTTAACAAGGCCAACGCAACGTCCGCGATGTTACTGCATAATCCTAGAATAATGATTTTTTATTTGTTCTTTAATATATTAAATATGATTGTATAAAAAATTGAAAATGTAGCTCAGATATTCTTGCAGTTTTAGTTAAAAGTTCTGTAATTGTGTTAGAAATTTTCAGATGCAATGCAGCGAAATCCATAATTTTATTTATTCATTTATTTATTTATTAATTAATTTTCATTTGCACCTGCGCAATTGCGCATTCAGCAAATTTGATCCGAATGTTTTTCTCTTTGCTTTTCTACATGATCTTCTATATGATAATGGAGTAAAAATATCAATAGGTGAGTAGGTCTCTTGGCCAATGTCTTTTTAATCTTTTCCTATCAAGTCCCGGCAACAAGGAGTAGGAAAGCGGATGAACGAGTGGGTTTGGGTGATATTGTGTCGATGATTGGAATGTCATGTATTTGTTATGAATATATGATTTTATAGTGGGAATGTTCATGTCGTTGTGTATGGTGTGATTCGAAATATACCATGGTGCATTAACAATTTTTCTAAGAATTTTAGACTGTGTTGTTTGTATCTTGTGTTGTATGTGGACTGTTTTTTGCTGTTTCTGTAGTAGAGTTTTCAATTGAAATATTATTTGGTTTTATACGATTACTTCAACATCATTTTTTTTTTATAAGACCCATGAAGAATATTTGGTTCAGTAGATTAGGATGTAGAGTTTCTAAGCCAACGGTTGATCAGAGGAATGATATGACTGAGATCACTTTCAACTGCTATGTTTTCCCCTTTCAAGAGTAACCACATTACACAGACTGTGAGCCCCAGGAGGATCAGTCGTGTCGATTCACGGTTGATAACATAACATAAACTAAATTGAAAAATAATCAACCGGTCTCAAATTCTGAACCTTGAGATAAGTTACCCAACAACCTACAAACTGAGCTACGTCCACTCTTCGTTCGTTCATTTAATGTCACTTTACGCTGCTATGGCTAGTCGGATGATGCTCCGTCCGCCTCTCCTTGGCAGCGCTCTTACCATTTGAGCTACCAGAGGTCGCCTCCCATTCAGGACAATCAGTTCTCTTCACCGATCCCATATTCCCGTGTTATCGCAAGAATCCCGATCCCATATTCCCGTGTTCTCGCAAGAATCCCGATCCCATATCCCCGTCTTTGCGAGAACACGGGGATATGGGATGGGTGAAGAGATCGGATTTTTCCTGACTGGGAGGCGACCCCTGCTAGCTCAAATGGTAAGAGCGCTGCCGCGTAGAGGCGGACGATCCTGGTTCGAATTAAAAATTAAAACAATTAATAAAAAATAGATTAATCTCTCGCAAAAATAGGATCAGGATGTACAAAACCCTAATCAGACCGGTTGTTAGTTACGGCGGTGAATGTTGGGTAATGAACGAGATAACCTGTGACAGGCTTGACAGATTCGAGAGGAGGGTGCTGCAAGGAATGTTTGGTGGATTTTTCGAGAACGGAGTGTGGCGAAGTAGAAAGAACAAAGAAATATACGAAATCGACAATGACGAATTTGTCAAGCTTTATACGAATAAGCATGGCATGGGCATTTCAACCGAATGAACGAAGACAGACAGGTGAGGAAGGTATATAAAAGAAAGATCTTCGCCACTAGAACAAAGGGCCGATCAAGAGCTCGATGGTGTAGGACAGAGCCCTGTGGCAACACATGTTGAAGCAGGCCAAGGACCACTTCGGTCTGTAGCGCCAGGAGAAGAAAAAAATAATAAAATTGTCGTTTGACGGAGAGATATATATTAGCAGACCCGAGAGACGTGGTCCCGTTCAAAGATTTGGGAGGATTAAGTTATTTTAAAAAACACCGTCTACCGGATCGAATTCTGAATCAAACCATTTTCAAACCAACTTAAAATTTCATCAAAATCGATCCAAACTTTAAGGAAGAGTTCAGTGTCATACATGAGCAAAATAATTATATGTAAATAAAGATATATATAAAACAACATTATATTTTGAGAGATCTACTAGCAATTCCTGCCTACTAACCGGGAGCGTCCTAAGAATGAGTCCAAGGTGACGCCGGTGTGGAAAGGTCTAGAAGCCCAGCTGGAGGGCGAGTGGGCTAGCGCTGTAGGTTGTGAGCGATTAGCTCGGTCAAGGGCAGGTTCGATAGCTAACAAGGTAAGGATGTAATAGGCAAAGGTTATAATAAGAAGGTAATAGGTAGAGGACCTCCAAAAATAATTTGAAAATTAAAATGATAGCAGCCAATTATCAGTACACGATTCAATAAAAAATCGCAATCAATTGTTGCAAAATGAGCTCTACAATTAAAGATTTTCAGGTATTCTTCCGTTTGTATAAAGGTGAGAGAAGAAATGACATGAAAATAATGTGAATTAAACGAAAACCAAATTCTGCTGCTGTAATCCCCATTCGGGTCCTTAAATGGTATGCCAGTTGGAAGTGTTAACCAGTTATGGTATTTGTGGACTACTATCAAGGATCAGTTGGATCCAGGCATTTAAACTAAATGCAGGATAGCAATGACTAATGCCTCCAATGTGAAATTGAATACATTTATTTGTGCTTCAAAATGGAGTCATATGCATCGATATGTTTTTTACATCTTAAGTGTTACAACATGGTAAGAATAAAGATGGAAGCATGTAGGGTCCGTTTGTTAAAAGCGTTTAAATTATACCCTGAAAGAAATTTTGTTTTCTTATTTAACGTCACTTTATGCTGCTATGGCTAATCAGACAATGCTACATTGGGAGCTCTAAATTTTGCCTATCCAGGATAGGGATCTTTAAGGAGTACCTGACATCGTTCAGGCTCGGGACCCCCGTTTAACGTCTCTTCCGAAGGACGGTATAACCAAGGATTTTTTACTCTATTTAGAAAATCCTGAAGCCACCTGCCGGGCTACGAACCCGCGATCTTGGGCGAAGTAAGTAGATATCCCTAAAAGAATGTAGGAACTTTAATTTAAAATTTGTTTTTCTGAAAATGCATTATGGTGGATATTCTCCCTTCATAAGTTGCTCTGTAGATTCCGAAGCACTTGTTGTTTTTCTGCCTGTATTGATAAATAAGTGGGAATGTTTGTGGTCTCGACCGGTTATTATGCAGGCATAAATTTCGGTAAAGTGCACATCATCTGTACTTATTGATGGAAACAATCTGGCCGTATCTTTACTTGCCTATTAAATCTTCGATTCCCTCGAATGTCTGTGTTAATGTAAAGATGGATATAAACTCATTACAACTTTATTTTGTATAATCATTTAACGTCACTTCATGCTAATCGTAGGATGCTACAGTGTGAGTCCTAAATATTCGAGGCCTAATTAGGAGAGAGGTCTATAAAGTGTACCTGACACCGCAAAGGTTGGCGCCCTATTTTAAGTTCCTTCCGGCACATCAAAGGATTTTTTACTCCCTTTAAAAAATCCTAGAACCACCTGCCGGGCTACGAACCCGCGATCATGGGCCTAGTAGGTTTCAATGCTAGCCACTACACCACAGGTTGCCCACAGATTTCATTGTAATGACCACTTCAGCTTAGAATTAAGGAAATGAACGGTTAAATATTTAATATGGTGCTTGTTATTGCATCGAGAGAGCATAAAGTTGTAAACGATGAACCACATTTAAGTATTTGAAAAGTGGATACATGGAAGAATGCTTAGAATACCTTGGCCACAACGCAGAACTATCCAAAAATTGGCAAGGAAAATCAACAAAGATAGGAAATTGCAAAGGAAAATTAAATAAATAAATAATAAGTCTTGAGATATAATTTATGGCAAAGTCGCTATCGAGTCTCGCAGCTTATTATCAGCGGAAAAATATAAGATCGAAGAGGCATAAAGTTGGCATACGCATAGGAAGAAAACAAGTTTCCAGGTTTAAAACCGTTCGAGATTATACGGGAATACGAAATAGAATTTTTCGATTTAATAAACATTTTTCAAAAACTACATGGACGTCCAAAAAAGAAAATTATAAATAATTTTTTTAAAACTCATGGAAGCAAGTTAAGCTCACAGTGACATCGTACATATGCGGGTTCGTTTAACACGGTGATAAATTGTGTACAGACCTTGAGCAAACGAAGACGTAGTTTGATTTAAATAAATAAATAAAATATATATATATATATATAAAAGCACTAGTTGCTATAACATAAAATATATTAAATGATAATGTTTTTTTTATTAATTTGCTTATTTAGTTAAAATGCTAATATTCATGCATAAGTATTTGAATTGACAACAAATAAATAACGAAAATGAAAATTTGTTTAAATACTCCAATGCAAAAAACCTGAATTCATAAGCAATGAGTCGCAGATAAGCATAAGTATGCTAATAGAAAACCAAGGACAAACTTGACACTGTTGAGGTGAGTAAAATTGTTATAACTAATAAAATATATAATAACTAATACATTTCTCTCGGTTATATAAAAATATTTAACATCAAAAGAACAATAAATAAAAATGTTATTAGAGATGTAATATGTTTATCAGCGTCGTCTAGCAACCGATCAAGGGACTACGTTTTGTTTAGTCTTTTGTCATGAACGATCAGTTAAATTAGAAATATTAAAAATAAAAAAAATGGCAAATCAACAAGAAACTTCTTTATGCCGTTACACAAAATGTAGCACAGTTTTTTAATTCAAATGGAAAAAATGGAACCCATCGATTTAAAAAATAAAAAAAGCTATATCTCATTCTAATAATTCGATTTTAGGGTTGTTATTTTAACAAAGGGAACGGAGTGGCTAAGTGGTAGAGCACTGAGTTGCCATGCAGGAAATCCTGGTTCAAATCCCACCGCGGGCAAGACTTTAATTTAGTCTGTTTGCAGCCGGAGATGGTTCATATAGGATCTAGGACCCTCCTGGGGCTCACACAGCTTCTATAAAATATTATAAAAATTGGGTACCCAAAATAAGGGGAGGAGGGAATCTGGTGGTTAAGCGTGGCCTAGGACAAGGACTAGTACCTCCTTGCAGAACCGTTGTCCATGAAACAGTGCAATCTCTAACATGTACATTTTCACGGATTGTAGTGGTACAGTTTTTTTATTCATATTTAGATGGCATTCCTTTACATCTATACATGATAAAAATAAATTTTTTGTTATTATTCATTGTTTCAATACAATTTTTTTCCCTATTAACTATGATTTATTATTATTTTTTCAAATTCTATTGAATAACAGTATTATTCCTATTGCTTTAATGGTACAGGTTTTTTTAAATTTTAACAAAGAGAATGCAGTGAAATAAGATTAAGACATTTCTCTTATAAGCTGTAGATATATATTTTTTCTTTATCTTTAAAAAAAAAAAACCTGTACCACTACAACCCATGAAGGGTCTGGGGTTCAGTACATGGTAGAGACTGTACTGTTTCATGGACAGCGGTTCTGCAAGGAGGTGACTTGTCCTAGGTCACGCTCGACCGCCAGATTTTTCCCCCTTATTTTGGGTACCCTATTTTTATAATATTTTATAGAGGCTGGGTGGGCCCCAGGAGGGTCCTAGATCCTATATGATCCATCTCCCGCTGCAAACAGACTAAATAAAAATCATGGCCTGCAGCGGGAATTGAACCAGGATTTTCGGCATGGTAACTCAGTACTCTACCACTGAGCCACTCATCTCCCTTATCTTTAAAAGAGACCTAAAATGAAAAGAAAAAAAAATGTCATTACTTTTATTTAACGCTAAATACTCAATATCTCAAAACAATATTAAGCGGGTAATAATATTTTAATAGGATCACTAGAGGGGTACAAAATAAGTACTAAACTTCAATTTCTTTTTTTTTTTTTTAACGCAGAAAACGTTAACTACCTATTGTTATACAATTAAATTAACAGTTCTATAATTTGTAAAATGGCGGTTGGTCTGCCGTTAGGTAATTTAAAAATTAATAAATAATATTTTATTTACAATAATGAATTACAAATTAGGAAAATAATTTCAATCGTTTTAATACAATAAAAACATATTATATTTATTTAGATATAATTTAAATACTGTTCAAGGGGAATCTTTTATTTGTTTTGGCATTGTGAATTCCTTTTAATAAAGGCAATATTTATTTTTACTGTCGTTTGCTTGTTTTGTCACCTTCCGAATGTATTTATAGCAATTTTTTTCCGGTCGAATAACTCTATTTATATCAAATAACATTGAACTATTAATAACTAATAAAATAAATAATAAAATTGATTATGTAAATTTACTATATTTCAAAGTGATAAGAAAAACAAATAGTTATTATATTGTTTAAATCGAATATAAAAATAACTTTTTTTACAAGTATTCATTTTTATAAATTTAATATTGTATTTATTTTTGTAATAGATTGATTTAGATTCATGCTACGTCATCCTGGCCGGATAAACCTATTTACTTCAAATGTCAGTGAATTAAATAATAAAAAAATATTAAAAGAATGAATAAATATATGGTAATTGATAATTTTTGTAATTTTTTAAATTAAAATTATCTTTAATAAATATTCTTAATCAAAATTGTAACTAAATTCATTTACCTTTACAAACTTTTATATTTAATTTTATTTATTTATGTTTTTTTGTAAATAAGTGACATTACATATTTTACAAACTCGGGATGATCGTCATTTGTGATGAATATTTAATATACAATTTTACTGATTAAATTGAATGAATATTACTACAGAAATATATCATATAACCATTAGTCAATATAAATAATCAGTCTAAGGAAGAAAATAGTTGGGGGTGCAGTCAAATAAGACACTAAATAAGTGGTTACTTATTTTAATTACGTGCCAAATTACGTGACGTAAATAATCAGTCATATAACACCTTGAACGAGAACATATCCAAATCGTACCCTGTTTGCTGATCGTGCTCACGTTATTCTTGTCCCTGGATTCTTTAGGCATCTGATGATGGAAACGCAGAACACGGGAAGGAAACACAAACACAAACACAGAACACTAGAAACAAACACAAACAGTGATAACAAACAAGAAACAACAAACTGGATATAAACGAAGCTAACTCTCCAACCACGCCTCGACAACTGATTGCAGCTTGACCTTCCCACTCCTTCCTTGTCTTCCCTGAATCTTCTTCCCAAGATAACTATTAATCATTCCTGTAATTTTTGGTGGAAGAGGTGGTAATTTGGAACCACGATTTTTGACGTAACCGGAGAGGAAAAGTTCAAAAAAGTGATTACCAATGGAACTTACTAGCATTAATGACTGTATTGGAATATATTAGCCATAAAAACCCTCTCATTACCCACCACAAAATGATCTAACATTTTTCGGACAGATAAATCTATTTACATCAATCTAATTGAGTTAAATAATAAATAATCATTAAAGTAAATAATAAACTTGATTGGATGTATATTATCAATAAAAGATCTCTTCTCCTATCACAAAATGCAAATTCTATCCATTAATTTTTTCCGGCCAGATAAATCTATTTACATCAAATATTATTGAGTGAAATAATAAATAACTATAAAAACAAATAAAATTAATTCTATACATTTATAGTGTTTATTAGCTGTACGAGTGAACAAATATTTAGTAAAACATTTAAATTTTTCCATAAAAAATAAAAATAACTTCAATAAGTGTTCTGCAATTTATAATTTATTTTTGTACAAAATGCCATGTCATATATTTTAAAACACCTAATGAGCAATATTTATCAAAAAACAAATTGATATCGCCATAACCATTTGTGATGACTTATATTTATTTCAATTATATAGGGTTTTTATTGATAAGCCAACGCTTCGACCCACATTGGAGGTCTTCTTCAGGGCATGTGATGGGCTGGAGAGGGGGTGGGGGGGGGGGTTGACACTATTATATTTATTTGTATGGTAATTATTTTTAAATATTTTTGTTATGAATAGAAAAGATTTGCCCTGGCCGGGATTTGAACCCGGGTCGTCTGCGTCTCCGTTGCAGTGCTCTAAACCACAGAGCTACCAGGGGTCGTATCCAAGTCAGACAAATCCAACAAACAAAGTTTACAGCACTGCAACGGAGACGCAGACGACCCGGGTTCGAACCCCGACCAGGGTAAATCTTTTCTATTAAAAAAAAAAATATTTAAAAATATAATTATTTCAGTTTATTATTTTTTTTTGTTTACAAGACTGAAAAGGAAACTGCTCACAGTTTCAGATAACTTCAATTCTAACTAGACAAAGGCTCAAAGCTCCCAATTATTTACCCAAGACTCATATACATGGCTGTTATAGGACCCATTTGGACTTACTAGGGTTGAAAAGAAGACGGGCACGTGACCTTTTAATTATATGCATCTTATTTATATGTGATTTGAGTAGTTACCTAACTCTCTACTTACCTTTATATCTTGCCATAACGTGCAATTCACTATTTACTTATGGTATTATTATAATACAGTAGTAAATTTTTATAAATAAATTTTTAAAAAAATAATTTTATTTTCTCATAAGTCATATGCTTTAAAATTAATTAATTAACTGAAAATTAATGAATGTATGCTGTATTTAAATTATTAACAACAATGCTTATTTACTCAGATATTTAAAGCTATTATTCGTTTGTATGAAATGTCGTTGATTACTAATGAAATATATCATGTTTTTCTCAGAGATTCACATGAATCACATACTAAAACTATGATAATGGAAGTCTCACGTTTGTTGCAATTTCCTCATTGAAATTCTTGAGCACCTTATTAACTATTATTAATTCCATTGTTCGATCTAGAACTGAATGAACATTAATCTAGGATTTTTTTAGTTTAAATGTATTGATTTATAATATTGGCCTGCTAGCGATTGTTTGCATTACTCCTGCCAAATGTTCCTTCAATCTTCTTTGATGGCTATACTGGGTCAACAATAAAAATAACCTTTTCCTGCAAACATTGAGTAATGCTATCCATTACTCAACAAAACTAGTGAGGAAAGTCCCACTTTCCCCCACTATTGAGGGAAAACCTCTTTCCCTCACTAGTGGGGGAAAGTAACAGCCACCTAGATCGATTTTGACAATAAGCACTATGTTATTTTAAATGTTAAATGGCGGTATTATAATATTATTCATTTTATATTCCTAAAATGTTAAAATAAATAATTTTAGAACTTATTTTATATATAGTTCAAGATAGATTTTATTTATTTTGAAGCGATTTTATAAAAATATTGAATATAACCTTAACTATATTAGAACCTTCACACATCAAAAATATGGAGATATAGCATTAAAACCGTGATCAGACCAAAAACAAAATAAAAAATGGAAGTAGACAGTATGAATTCATAGAATTTACTCCTCCATTCATATAAGAACAGGCTGAACAGGCAATAAATCAACTTTTACCAAAAACATCTAAAGTCAGATATGAAGAGAAATATAAATATAAATGAAGATATAATAATATACGTTTATTTTATTTTTGTATGTGTTATCAGAATATTATTTTCTAAATAATAATAAATAAATGTTTCAATGAGTAAACCGTCCTAGAGTAATAATTTGCATGGTTAGTAATAGAAAATTGTAAGAGTGTAGTTTTAACAAATCTAAAGTTTCAACTTTAATTTCTTAATTTTTAAATGTTTGCAGGAAGAATGTAATATTTAACACGTGAGAAAAGTGCTTATAACACACTCGTTTAATTATCACTCGGGTGTAATAAAGTGGCACTTTCCTCACTTGTCAAATAAATAACTATTTTTCTATTATTTATCTTTTTCCTAATTTAAAAAAAAAAAATGGTCTGAGTTTTTTAGATTGTATATTGTAATTTTGATTATACCATCGTTGAATACTTCGAATTCATTTTCATGTGATCAATTAATTATGCAAGAGCTTCTAGAGAAGCGCATAATTTTTATGTGAAATGATGAAAAAAATTATTTTAAGTAAACTGAGCGATATATTTTTATATCGTTACATTTAATGCACTATCTGAGATATTATGTATTGTCTTGAAATTGTGATGAAATAAAAACAAAGATGGATTAAATAAATCATTAAAATATGGAAATCGATCATACGTATGCCAAGTGAGAATATTTCATAAGAGCGGATTGGTCTAAGTACCAACGTGTTTCAATGTTTTGGGGTACCTGTTTTTCAGGTGATCAATGTTTTTTTAAATTAATTATTTGTATGTGGATGACTTTAAGTGTAAATGGAATTCATACGTAGTAGAGAGAAAATGAGGAATTAAATATATAAGAAATAATATATACAAAACATGTCAAAACTGACTGTGAATATTGATTATTAAAATACCAGAATGGTTCACTAAATTGCTAAATAAACAGGAAATGTGAAATGTGAACATCTTACAATTTTAGAAAAAAAAAGATATTAAAAACTTGTAAGAAATCATTCTTCGTCTCGTTTACTAAATGTTTCATTAAATTAAGCATACACATTTTTTAAAATAAAACTATCATCCTTCCAACTCTTCTTTACGGATGTGAAACGCGGCCGCTAACGCTGAATGATGAACGAAGTCTTAACATTTTCGAAAATAAGGTGTTGCGTAAAATATTTGGTCCAAACAAGGACCGAACAACTGAAAAATATAGGATATTACAAAATGCGGATTGGCGAAGCAGTTGCTAAGTTGCTGGGCTTAGTTACGAACGTATTCCTAAAAAGTTAATATGCTGTATAATATGGGAAGCGTCTGAGGGGTAGACCGAGACGTAGGTGGGAGGATTGCGTTAAGACTGATAGGGCGGATTTAGGTTAGACACTGGTCTGTAGCCGGAAGTAGGGATTGATGGTATCGGCATCGAACCTTCGGGTTCACTAAGCCTTATTATTATTACTGTTATTATAAAAAACATAAATTAATACAAATTTTGTAGATGAGACACTATAATTAGTGATTTTTTAGTCGTCATTAGGAGAAATTTTAAACAGCAATTAAAATGTGCTCTTTCTTCCTCTCCCTTCTCAAATGTATGAATGAATGATTAAGTTTTTGACTTAAGAGGGCATGGGATAAGGAGAGGAAATTGCTGCATGTGCACAAACATACATACATGGAATATGCATACATACATATGTAATAATAAACAAAATATCAAAAAAATTATAAAAATAACTTTCTTTTATTCAGGTCGACAATGTTTATATTGTTATCGACCGCCTTAACTGGAGCACTGCCCTTAGGGTGTTGGTCGCCTGATAAATGTTTCCTTTAACCTACTTTCACAACAATCAAGCGAATTAATCATCATACATAGATAGAATTAATAATATGTTTGGAACGAAGCTTTATTCAAGGAGGATAACTTGAATAGAACTGTAATGGATGTTTTGTCACATTATCAAGAAAGGTTCACCAGACTGACATAATAGCTTATGTGATAACTCGTGGCTATGAGGCCATGAACCAGGAAATACAGTATTTTGTAAATATTGTTAGTGTTAGCTGCCTTTAGATCACTTAGGCTTGCCATGGAACTTGTAGCTATGTTCGAAAAAGTACTATTTTAAAAATAGGTTCTCTTCGACTTCGACAATTCAAGAATAACTGAATGTATTTCTAACATATATCCAATCAAACTTACGTAAAAGACATTTTCTTTAATAAATGTATTTATTAAAATTTATAACTATATACTAATAACAAAGCGAGTTGAATTTATGAACATGAAATAATAACCTATTTAAATCGAAACTAGACAAACGCTCTAAGCTCCCAATTAATTACAAAAGACTCATATACATGATAATCATTAGACCCATCTGGACTTGCGGAATAGAGCTTTGGGGCTCCACTAAGCCATCGAATCCCTCTCGTATCCAATCCTCACAATCCAAAATCCTTCTTAAAATCCTCAATGATCCTTACTTTGTTACGAATAAATTCATCCATAATGACCTTAATGTCTTATTAGTTGCTGATTTGGCCCGTAACCGATACCAGTCTAAGCTCATGATAAACTTTATTCCCACTCAAACCCACTATTTTCAAACCTCTTCAATTCCCGATAATCCTCCGAGGCGTCTGAAAAGAAGATAGCCAAGTGATCAACGTTTTTCTATTTGTCTTTCCTTTGTAGTTTCTCCATATCTCATACCATTATATTTACTATAGAATTAGTAGAATAGACTAGCGAATGTTTGATATAAGACAAAGTATTATATATCCCTGGAGGCGCTGAATACTCAATAGAAGAAGGCGTAAATCTATGCCAGCTAAAAATAAGGATTGTGCAAGGAGTCATCCCAGAATATCTCATGACCGAGATTTTGACCAGGCCAAAGAGAAAGGGATCCATTCGAAATTTTTTTACGAAGGGATTAAAAAAATAATTAAAAACTGACATAAAAAATTAATGAAAACAAAAATTCACCAACTAGTATTCGGAAACATTTTATACAAAAAATATTAACTTTAAAATATTGCCTTCAAATTAATCAAAATGCAATCTGGTAGTAACTAAATTATACAAATCTGAAACGTGAGCGAAATGAAAAAATAATTAAAGTTATTATTGCTTTGGTTATTTGAAAATAATCTTTATAATGGAATGCTGACATTGAACGAATTTGATACTACAATACAAGCATAGTTGAGGCCACTTCCTTCCCCCAATGTATAATTGTATTCATTTTTACAAATACTAAATCTATAATTTTATATATTAATAAGGCTTCGATATCAGTGGCGGAGCGCTGAGTTGACTGCCGAAGGTCCCGGGTTCAAATCCGGCTGTGGGAGATAATTTATTTAATCTGAAAAACAGCCGAGGATGGATCCTTTGGGATTAGGAGATCCTCCTTGGGCTCACCCAGCCCTTATAAAGTGGGTACCCTAAATAGACGTAAAAATTGGTGGTTGAGCGTGATCTCGGACAAATAACCTCCCTGCACAACCGTTATCTAGTATAGTCCCTACCACGAACTGAACCCAAGACTATTCATTCTTACAATTACAAGTTGTAGTAGTACAGGCTTTTTTTTCAATATGCATTAGTTCCTCAACACTTATGTCGTTAAGTCTGAATCTTTCTTAATCGGGAAAGAAAAATAATCCATAGTTTTTGCATAATGCAAACGACAGAATCAAAAACGTCTCAAATTCACGTTAAGATATCACAAAACATATAATTAACTAAGACCACACTGCTGTGCTTAATCGCTGTATTGTTTTATTATTTAGTAGTGTAAATTTCGAACAAAATCTTTGTTAATTTCTTAGTTGAATTCATAACTTTCATTTTAAATTTACTTTAGTAATCTATTTCTTTAGGGATGAAGTAGATTTAAAAAAATTAAATGAGTAATTGGCATAAACTAACAAACGAAGAAATTTCAAATATTTGACTTTTACAGTAGGTCTTAAACGAAGTTTAGAAATAATTAACAATTAACTTAAATGATTTCTACAGATGACATTTGCCTCTGATGTTATCCAAAAATCGCGTGACATTTTCTCTCAAAAGGTCTTGGCCTATAGCTTAGAATGTGCGATAACAGTGGTTTACTAACTTACGGGTCAATATATAATATATTAACTGTTACGCAAGTCAATTAATAAATAAATACATTTCAGATCTTCATCAGGGTTGAATTGAAAAACAAAACAAAAGAGAATATAAAAAATAAAATAAGTGAATAAACAAGGAGAAAACAAAAAATATTGGTAATTTCTGGATACACTTTATTCATTAAATTTATTAATGTACTTTTCTTTAATGGGGAAGAAGGTGATAAACTAAAAATTGATAAATAGTGATATATTCCGGGCCTCCTGTAGTACAGTGGTTAGTATAACAACCTACTATATCCAAGATATACGTAAAATGGGGGTACGTAAAATGGGGGCCCGACCCTGTTCGATGTGTGCGTTAAAAATCCCTATCCTAATTAAATTTGGATAGGCAAAAATTTAGGACCCCCATCGCAGTATTTTCCGATTAGCTGTAGAAGCACGAAATGACATTAAATGAATAGTTATCACTATTTATGAATAAATAGTTTATCACTATTTAAGGAAGTATTTCATTGAAGATTTTATTCCACATAACTATAATGTCAACTAATATTATTTAAAATATATTTTTTTACTCCTAGTTTATTCTAATTATTGTAGTTTTACATTATTTTTGGTATTTTGTTTATTTATCAGTGATGCAGACTTGCAACGTGGGTCAAAACGCTATTTTCTAATAAATAGTTTCTGGCAACTTAAGAATGGTTTGGTTTGACTTCCATCCGGACAATTAGCCAACTTTCTGGAGAGGCTAGGTGAGCCCAGGAAGATCTCCAGATTTCAATTAATTCCATTCTTACAAGAGAGTAAAAATTAACATATTTCACTCCTTAAAATGAGCTTATCTTAAGCTAAATAACTTGTGGATATTCACTTAAATTAACTTACAAAGGATCATAATACAAGTATTGGATATAATATACAACGTGGGCCTAAAATAGGAACTTGGGCTGTATAGAATGTAAACAGCCACAATGTTTGGTGCCGCTTTCTTCGGCAGCCTGCCAAAGACTTCTTTTTCTCTGAATTGAGAATGACCATATTTCTATATTTAGGGTTTTACAAACGTCCCATCAGCTTTAGAGCTTCGTATTAAAATACTTTGTCACACTACACTAGAAATCAAAACAGCTTTAACGTTAATATAAATTATAAAGAATAAATATATTTTATCTGTATTTCTATTAGGTTTTCCATACTTTTATATCTCACCTTTTTTTATTTATACTTTTTTCATTTTGTATCTTTCTGTTTACCTTCTCATTTTTCTTTCTCTTTGTATTTTATTTGCATTTTCACCCTTCCGAACATTTATTCTGTAATTTTCTTATTCATATATCCTTCACTATTTTGTTTTACTTTTATATTACTCTATATTATTATATTCTTGGTAATGTAATGTTTTTTATAGTTTATTTTGTTTTGTCTTTTTTTTTCTCTCATAGCCCTGAAGATGACCTACAAAGTAGGTCGAAACGTCGGCACAATCAATAAATAAGTCCTCACTTATTTGGTGTTTATATTTTGACTGCACCCTCCCCCCAACTATTTCCATCCTATATAAGGAATAAAGATATAGTATTATTAATACTTAGTTGTAATGTAATGTACACCAGAATAACCATGGACGATAGTTGAATAATAGAGTACGGTTGTAAACTCAAAAGGTTTCTCTCTTTAAATAATTATACCCAATCAAGAGTATTTATTATTTACTTTTTCAATAAATTCTTTATAAACTATTAATTATAACAATGAAACACATTACACCACCAACTATCAACACCCTTCCTATATCTAAACAATCTTAAATCCTCTGTCTATTAACAGAAACAAGATCCCATATCAATAAATAAAATAAAGATTACTGGGGTCTAGTAATGCACCCAAGAAACATCCCACTACCTCCAAGGCTCAAATGCATAAGGAAGGTTACTAGACCCCAGCTGGATAAGGTTAGATAAAAACAGCTGATAAATACTCCAGAAATTTGAACCTTCAATATCCACTCACCATACTTCAAAAAACACACCAGGAAGTATGGTGAGTGTATGTTGAAGTTTCAAATTTCTGGAGTATTTATCAGCTGTTTTTATCTAACCTTGTCCAGCTGGGGTCTAGTAACCTTCCTTATGCATTTGAGCTTTGGAGGTGGTGGGATGTTTCTTGGGTGCATTATTCATGTTTTTCTTTGCTGTCATTCTCTTTCTACCCTGAGGATGCCTGAATGGGCGAAATAATGGACAGATATTTTCATTTTCTGTTTTAGTTTGGAGACTTAAGGGCTTTTTCTTGGAATTTTTCCACTAGCTTAACATTTATTTAAGGCCTGTATATCCCTTTTAATATTAAAAGATGCCGTATCCCTAATAGTTATAGTTATAGCATAGCTACCATCTTAAGTTCGTTTTCCGAAATCCGCCAAGCTTCTTCCCTGACCTCGTTCAAATCCCTACTTTCCTAACACGTGTTCACTCTTCAAAAAGACTATCCCTTTAATAATGCATTGAGTTGCTGTAAAGAAGAAACAGGGTCCTAATACTGCTCTTGTCGAATAAATTATTTAATATAAATTAACAACCATGGATGGACCATAAAGAAATTGTAGGGCTCACTCAGCTTGCATAAAATGGGTACTCTTAATTTGGGGGAAAACCTGGCGAATGTGATCTCGGCCAAACCACCTCCTCGCACAAATGCTTTCTTCGAAACATTACAAACTCTACAATGTACTAACTTACTAACTTGTCTTAGTAGTACAATTTTTTTCACTCCCTTGTACGCAGTAAAGGAAGTATTATAATAGCGAAAATTAACGATTTTTAGGTTTCATATATGTATATGCATTTTGACAAGATTCGTTGTTGAGTCAGTATGTATGTACGTTCGTAAGTCTCTGGAAACTCAAAAACGGTTAGTGGTAGAAATTAAATTTAGTTTTTGATGGTAATTTAGAGTATTGCTAAACAGACTCATATAAAATGACAGCAAACTTTTCAGTCAAAAGTACTTAGACTTATTACCAAAGCACCATGGTAATTGAATCAAGCCAATGGAGAGCTACCGCTGGCTACTGTTCTTCTTCATGCCTTTCATGTCATTGTGTATTATTTTCCTGTCAGCCAAAATAATTGTCAATTATTTTTATTTGACAGGTGTGGATTAAAATATAAAGAGATTTTATTTTTTTTATGATGATATCTAGTTGTACACTTTCCTTTTTGTTTTCTATGAGATCAATGTAATTGGCACTTAACTCTATAAAATGGAGAACCTTAATTGGAGTAAACCTGGCGATTGAATGTGATCTCGGTCGGTCAAACCTAACCAAAGCTAGCTATCCTTTTGTTAGAAAACCTGCGCATAATTTCCCGAATTCCACCAGATCTATTCTTTCCCCTAATTCTACACATTCGCATTTATTCAAATTGTTTGCTTAGGAGCAGAAGACCTAATTTTAGCTATCGTTTACATTTTTCTTTTCCTTGAAGTTAATGATGTAGGATTCGAAAGTAATTTCGAGTAAGATAAAATATACGGTTAGAAACAAAACGGCAGTGATTACAGGAATACATCTCTACAAGTTTGAAATTTATTTTTAGATAAAAAATTATTTTAAGAGGAAATAAAGACCACTAATGATTAATGTTTTTCAATCTCGACATTGCATAGCACGCATCTTTAGCCCAGAAATTTAAAAATTACAATTTTTAACGTTTTTAAATAATAGACTGATTTTTTATTTATTTTATATTTCATGTCAAAACAAATATTATACCAATACCACCCCTATTGGGGAAAAAAGAAAAAACAAACACATATTCTTTTTAACTTTTCTATACTTAAATATTATTTAACTTAATTATCAATACCGTTATTATATACTTTGAATAATATAAACAAATAAAAAATTAAAATAAAGTATTAAATAAATATATCTTTTTTAATGCTCCTCTTTATTAGCTGATAATGCAATAAATGAAGAAATTTTGGCAAATAATTATGCTTCCTTTTACTTCTTTTAGACTCAAGCCTTTTCATTTGGAACTTTTCAACAAATATAACAATATAAAACAATAACAAATATTATAAGTCTCTTTTAAAGTTGTAACCAGCGTTGCTGTGGTTAGCAATGCAACCTATTATGCCCAAGATCGCTGGTTCACAGCTTGACCATTGACCTCAGGATTTTTTAAAGTTAAAATCCTTGGTTATGTCGTTTTTCAGGTAGGACATAAAAAGTAGTCCCGAACCAGTGCGGAGCCAGGTACTTGTTAATGATCCTTGTCCTAATTATAACTGGATAGGCAAAATTCAGGACTCATACTGTAGCATCGTCTGATTAGCCACAGCAAGATAAAGTGATGTTAAATAAAAAAATAAAGAATAATACTTTTTTGAAACTATATCAATTTATTTTTCTTACCCTTAAATGTTTTTAAACACTTATATTAATAAACTTAATGGTCAATCTTGATATACTTTAGCCCACAGTCGAAATAAAATAATTGTACCCATTTCCCACAGGCTAATTTCGCGAAGAAAAAAAGAGATCTCATTTTAAGATGATGTAATAACATTAAATTAACGAGGCCTGCTCCAATTTAATTTCAGTAAGAGGCCACTATGAGACATGGCGCGGGGATCGCTCAAAACTAGGCCGCTTATTTATTTCTAGAATTATGGAAGAGAGCAACTGCTCCGACCCCGTTCTACAGTTGGGGTCATCATGCTCCGATTCCCATCGCTGGATTCCAGCTGTCCAATTTCCGATAGAAACGACTGCTTCATCGAAAACCAACAAACAACCTGTACTTCTATTTAGTTTGTAGTCAGATAAACAATGAATTAGTGACAACAAAAACGATATAATAAGTATCATATGATCATTCTTACTATCTCAGACTACAGAATCAAGACTATAATCAAGAGGCGTTCAGAATCAAAAGCGAATAACTCAAGTTCAAAAAATAGTTTTTTCCAAACATTTCGCTTGTTTAGCCCCTTTTGTCTAAAATGGAACCGCTTCATTTCATGAGGTTTGTCGTTTATTAAATTTACCACACTTTATGCAAAGATGGTTAACGAGCTATGCTACAGTGGGAGCTCTAAATATTGCCTATCTAAGCTTAATTAGGATAGGGATTTCTAACGAGTACCTGGCATCGTACAGGCTCGGGGTCCCGAGATCATTTTTAACGTCCCTTCCGAAGGACGGCTTAACCAAGGATTTTTTACTCTCTTAAATAAATCCTAAGGCGGGCTACGAACCCGCGATCTTGGGCTTAGTAGTTTGTTATGCTGACCACTAGACCACAGGTGACACCATTCCATGAAGTTATAATTCGGTTCCGAACTTGAAGTTTCAAGAGCATAAAGCATTGCTTGACTAAACTAGCGAAAATTTAGAAAAAATAAATTTTTGAAATTTGGAGTTATCCGCTTTTGATCCTCAACGTCTCATATGAAGTCCTACTTTGTAGTACTTGTAAGATTCTTTTGAGCTTATAAGTACTCTTTTCTCTTCCTTCTACAGAATTAGTATGCCTTCGTTCATATATAATTTTATTTTCTATTATTACTATAGTTTACAGACAAGATCAAGAAGAGGCGATATTATATAGGCATCTTGAGAGAACGAATGAAAATCGCTATCAAAGAAGATTCATACATTCTTTCAAAATAGGATAAATTACAAGGTTAGGTGAGTGGTGTGAGAAGAAATGCATGTTCATGAGGAGACCAAACACAATACAGATAAATTTAAAGCAGTAGTCAAGGAATTTAAAGCAGAAGTAGACATAGACTTCGGTTGCAAGATATTGACGACTTTTGGTTGTTGGGTGTCGAAATACGAAGGTCAGCCGAAGATAGATCTGTGTAGAGGAGGATTGCTATAGAGACTATGGTTCTGCAAGGACTTGATCGGTGTCAGAGCAGAGCAATTTAAGAAATTTAAAGGTTTCCAGAAATAACAAAGTAAGAACAAAATGTCAGAGCTTGTTCAGAATAAATGAAGGAGTTCTGGAGGAAGATTGAAAAAAAAAGAAAAATTGATATCTTAGCGCGGGAATCAATTTGCTAGTAACTAATAAATAAATATTGCTATAAATATACATTACATAAATATTAAATAAACGTTATATAAATCTCTAGTCGGTTTTTATTATCTGTACCCCTATAACACATGAAGGGTCCTGGGTTCAATACATGATTGAGACTGTACTGTATCCGGAATATGGTTATGCAGGGAGGTGACTTCCTGAGATCACCTGCAACCGCTAGGTTTTTACCCTTACTAAGGGTAACAACTTTATAGATGTTCAGTGAGCCATAATTGCGCACGCAAACTCCATAAATCCATTCTTGCAAGGAAATAAAAAACAATATATTTTACTACAATTTTTATTAACCCGAATCCAGTTTCGTTTAAAAATCATGTTCGGTACATCTGGGTTGTTATACTTAGAGCAGTATTATATGGGTCATTTTATTTTAAATGAAAATACTTATATAAAAAGATTGGTAAGTGGAAATACAAGATGTAGAAATACTCTTCAAAGAACTTTTTTATTTTATTAATTTATTTATTGAAATTTACAACTGTATTATTACATAACGACAAGTAAATGGCAGGAATGATACATAAAGGTACAGATGAAGACAAATAGAGAAAATACCCAGTGGTAGTACACAAATAACAATTTCAACTTAGAAGGTCACGAGGTCGTCTTCTTTACAGACGCCTCGGTGGATTATCAGGAATTGAAGAGGTTACTAGGTTTGAAACTAGTGGGTTTGAGTGGGAATAAAGTTTTCCATGAAAAGACTGAAATCGGGTTCGGGCAAAATCAGCTACAAAAGAGACATTGAGGTCATTATGGATGACTTTATTCGTAACAAATTAGGGAGCGCTGAGGATTTTACGAAGGATTTTGGATTGCAGGGATTGGATACGAGAGGAATTCGATGGCTTAGTGGAGCCCCAAAGCTCTACTACGTAAGTCCAAATAGGTCGTATGATGGTCATGTAGATGAGTCTTTTGTAATTAATTGGGAGATTAGAGCGTTTGTCTAGTAAATGTTGAAGTGGCCTTAAACGGCCAGCTGTTTCTTGTCTTTTCAGTCTAGTGTTAGGATTCCACGTTAACCATTTGTCGAGATGTAATCCTAAGTATCGGCTTTGTTCTACAGGTGTCAGTGGGATATTTTTCAAGAACTTAAAACTTAAAAGAACTAAAAAAAATTATTTAACCATTGTTTGATAAGGGAAATTATGTACATAATTTTATTAAAATTTGTGATGTTGGGTTTCATGTCCCAGCATTTTCTGAATGGTTTTAAATGTGAATAATTAGCGATGTACGACATTGACACAAATAGTATTGACTAACAGCTGTTATCAGTGCAGTGATGAGTCACGTCTGATTATCTTGCCAGCTTTTTAAAGATTTAATTATATCCCAGAAACCTGTGAAACACTTTCACTGAGGTAATAAATCTTGATAATATTACGCAATTAAGGAATGTGACTTCATAATCATAAAGTTGAGGACAACCTCCAATAGTTTCATTATAATTTAAAAAATCTAAAATTAATATAATATGCAAAGTAATGCATTTTTCTTTTTATAATTGTATTGATGCGACGAATTTGTAGATTAGATTTAATTAAGTCTACACTACATGAAGTGTTTAAATGTATTTTATTATGTAGATATTATAAACATCTATACATATTATAAAACAAAGTGCTCGGCCGCGTTTGTTCGCGGTAAACTCAATAACTACTGCACGGATTTTCATGCGGTTTTCACCAATAGATAGAGTGATTCACCAGGAAGGTTTAGGTATATAATTTGTCGAGGTTTTGTGTAAGTGAGTTGGAATATCGATGGGTTTCACCGAAGACGCTGCTTAATCCCAATGATATTCGCGTGGTCCTTAGTGGCCGGTACGCGATAAAAAAAAAATACATTACATAGACAAATTATGTAGAGATAATAAGCCTTATTACCCGAGCAAAGCTGGGGTGGGTCGCTAGTAAAATATAAATAAAGTATTTCTTTATATACGAATTTATTTTCTCGCGCGTTAATTTTTGCGATAACTCCTAATATACTTATTTAAATTATATGGTGTAACATATTATAATAATGTGCAAGAAATGCTTAAGGAAACTAAAGAATTTAATTTGATAAGTATTAATACTGTATCCGTCTAAATAGCTTTCAAAATATCGCACTGTATGTAACCAATTTTCTAGAAGATATAATGGGTATAATAAGCTATCCTTAAAATATAGATATATGCTATCACGGACTTATAAAAGAGGAATATTTCGCCATGCATTGTTTAGTTACATCTCAAAGGGATTAGGCAGCGTCTTCTAATGACAGCTCCAAAGCGGCATGGCTTTTCCAACACTTCCAATAATTATCGTTTTATTCCAACTAATTTACCAAAACCTTGACAAACTATATACCTAAACCTTCCTCGTGAACAATTCTAAAAAATTTTCTCTTTAATATAAGATTTAAAAAAATTGAGTCAACGTGCATAATAAATAAAAAAATAAATGCAACGTGTGATGAGATATTACAAAAAAACAATTATTAGGAACCCAAAGTGTTAGATGTTAATCGAAGGAGTTTCAGTGATTATGACTACCGTAGCTATCATAAAGAATAAAGTAATATTAGTTTACAAGTATAATAAAAAGTGTCACATCATGAATATTTATTTTTAAACAAAAAACATGACGACCTTAAAACCTCTACATTTAAATGCAAAGTTACAATCTATCAATCTATCCATAACCATATAGATGTCATTATAATGATGAAAACATTATAAGTAAATATATAAGAATTTTGGTATAAAAGGAGATAAACAATTAATTTATGGCAAACTTTTCACGTTCAAAACTTAAAAAAAAATAACTTGATGGCCCAATAAATATATATTAGTAAACAGAAAGGCCAAGACGATTCGAAAAAAGAATAATCGATTATGCAGTCTCGATATGTGGGTCGATATCCTTAAAAGGATGTGGTGAGGTCAGCAGCGGAAAGATGACGGCAACACAACTTGTTTCTTCTGACGCGGCACTAAACTTAGGTATGAATCTTGAGTTCGGAGAAAATTCAGAGGTCAAGTATACTGTCGATATATTCTAAGCCAATGGCGATTAATCAGGGTTTAGTATGTGGTAGAGACTTGTTTGTACAACGGTTGTGCAAAGAGGTAATTTGTCCGAAATCAAGCTCAACCCTTGGTTTTTCCCTAATCAAACGTAGCAACGTTAACCCTTAACAGTATAGATGCTTTATGAGCCCGAGGAGGGTATTATGAAATAAAAAGAACAGTAGGTATAATTAAATAATGATTTTAATAAATGAACAAAAACAACAAGTTATAAGGTTATAATAAGTCAAGTGACTTAAAATAACCTAGTTTAATAAAAAAACTATCATTGCTTGAATGTTCTGGCCAGATGTTTTCAGAGGTTGTTATGGATACATGGAGTGAGGACTGTTATAGTTTAGGGAATTGACAGTGGGTCTGCATATCCCATAAATAAAGAGTAAAAATCAAAATATTAAGCCGATGGAAACTCCTCCCTTAAAAAAACATTGATTCAAATAGTAACATTAAAGGGTAATGTAATCTTAAAGTATAGTTTAAGAATTGTCCTATTTTTAAGCCACCGATTGTTCAGGATTTGCGCGAGATTACGCTCAACTACCAGGTTTCTCCCCCAAAAAAATGGTACTTTAGCCACACAAAGGCTAGGTGAACCCCGGAAGAAGAATCTGCAGATCCCACAGAATCGATTTATGGCTAATAATGAAGTAAATAATTTATTGGCCACAACCACATTTCACCTCAAAGGAAAGATTTAAACAAATAGTTTGAAAACTAATTTTTTTATAATTAATAAGCAGGTAATTCATCTAATTAACTTTGTTATTTCATCAAGACAGATCCTGAATTGGAAAATCTATTCCATTGGCCATCGGCTATCTGCTGAGGAGAGAGTGAAAATTCGACCTTGGCCACATTCACTCGGAATGTCATTCAACCAATTCAAAATCCAATCCTATATAAGGACATGCCTGTGTTCTTATCACCTGGCTGTACCTAACAGATTTCACAAACCCAATAGACTATACTTTAATTGTGTTTTTTTTATTTAAAAAACAAAACAATGAGAAGTTAATAAAATTAATTAGAGACACACATACTTAGTATCCTAACTGCATTTAATAAATACGGATGATTCAACTTTAAACACGTTTTTATATCGCAGTAGATACATAACGTTTTAGTGGAGGCACCCGATATTATCCTAGAAATTGATGTTCAGCTATGCATTAGTGTTTTTTTTAGAAATTTATTATTTTGTATATAAAAAATAAAAATTTAACTTATAAAAAAAAATATCTCAATGTTATTTCACTGCACTGCCTATATAGAAATAACAATCCTTCGCCTATATCCTGTCTATTCACTGTCTACATCCTAATAACAATTGAAACATTGTAATAAGATGTAGCTTATTATTTTTAAAATCGATACATTCCATGTACATTTGAATTCAATAGCAATACTACATTTTATGTAACTGCTTAAAGAAGTCGACAAACAGTGGCCCTCTAATTTGGCTAATTTTCAAAGATTTTTAAAATTTAACTGATGGAGGACGATAAATGACAACAAAAAATAGTTTCTCGGTCCGTCGCTAGGCAACGCCGATAAAATATTACATCACTTAAAATATGTTTATATAATAGAGAGATACTTTTCAATCACGTGGGTTGAATCCACACCTCACGAAGACGCTTTCTCCATTGAATGCATTTTTTTGTCCTTGAATTAGGCCTTATGTAAGAAATCGTACAATTATTTATTAATTTATTACTAAAATGGATAATATTATGTTAAACTAAAAGGCATCCAACAGTGCACTCACTATTAGTGCAAAGGATCGAGATAACAAAATGGAAAAAGAAAAGATAAAAATAAAGTTATGGCAGAATATTGAACAAATATCATATATGACATTGTAGAAACTGTTCATTACTTTCCTCAAAGCATGTTCTGTGAATGCCACTTAAAATTCTGAGTACTATAAAATCTATTTTTAGTAATATAATCTGAAGCCAGAACCCTTCTATCATAATGGTCGTCTGTCTTTCGTTCGAAATAAATTATGCTTATTAACTATAACATTAACTAAGATACTTTAATTACACTAAAATTGTATAATATGTGATTTCAATTTGAAAAATTTTCTTTCCAAAAAATCGTGAGAAAAATGGTTGCATAACACTTTATATTAAGCTAATTACAAAGTTAATGATGCATAATAAAACAAAGTTCTTGCAACATTAAAAATAACAAATTTATAAACTAAATTGAGTTTAGAGGAAACATTATATAAAATAAGGCCAAACCTAGCGGAATGAACTATAGTTTACGACCTATTCTCATAACTACCAAATATACACAAAAATTTTCATTAAAATCGGTAGAGTCGTTTTGGAGGAGTGCGACCACAAACACCGGGGCACGAAATTTTTATAAATTAGACTTCATAATTTATTATATATATATATATATATATATATATATATATATATATATATATATATATATATATATATATATATATATATTATAATTATTAAGAACGGGTAAGTTCAGGTCGTAGAGTGCAGAGTTGTTATTCTGTAGGGCCCGGGTTCAAATTGCGCTTTGGCAGATAAATTATTTAACCTGTTAACAGTCATGGATGGGTCCTGTGGGATCTACAGACCCCCCGTGGGCTCACCCAGCCTCTATTAAGAGGGTGCTTTAAATTGAGGGAATGCCAGGCGGTTGAGCGTGATTTCGGGCAAATGAGAACCGTCCAAGAAACAGCACAGTCTCTACCGTGTACTGAACCCAAGACTGTTTAGTTGTAGTGGTACATTTTTTTTTGTTTATAGGTCTATTTAAGAAAATATATCAGTTGAACAAATTAGTCAAAATATATTTTTTTTAATAATTGTGATATATACCACTAATTAGAATAGAATAGAAAAAAAAATTTATTCTGGGACCATGTCCCTTTAGAATAACAGAGATGAACAAAATTAAATAATTATATATCTGGCCAAAAGACTAGATCAGAATAAAACAATATTTACATAATATCTTGAAAGTGAATAACTAACAGGTATGTTTTGGTAGAGAATCCGAAAATGTAGTACAAAAATAAAATAAAAAACAGACAAATTTACAATAAAAAGAAATTGGCTTATGGAAAAATAAGTGATTAAATAATAGCATCAAATAAAAAAAAAAATGATATCATTATGAGTGAGGAATATTTACTGTAATTCATCAGTCAATCAAGTTGAATATATCTATAAATTATTTATTGATTATAGAGCATCTGTTTGGGAATTTAGAAGATGTAGGAAAAGTTTGGATTTAAATGAGGTTAAAGAAGACGCATGGCGGATATCGAGTGGGAGGTAGTTCCAAAGGGAGATAGGGCGGGCGAGAAAGGAACGCTCAAAAGTTTTGGTTCTATGGGAACGGATATTTATGGATAGATACTTATATGCTACTAATTTTACTAATTAATTAGTAGTAACATTATGATAATAATCTTAATTAATTTAATCAATATATTAATTTTAAAGAGAGTTAACCCGAATCCTTGGATCTTAGACAAAGGACCCATCCTTGGATATGTTTAGTGATAATGACCTAGATTTTATATCGTTAAGGTTGTTACAGAAGACGGCACATTAAACAAATAATTAACTTTGAGGGGTCAAATAAAATAATACTGTGTGCCCCAGGAGGGTCGATACTCGACTGTTAACATAATAAATAATTTGTCTGCCACAGCCGGTATCGAAATTGAGACCTAGAGTTCAGTAACCCTCAGTCCGAGGGTTCAATAACTCGCCATAGAAAAATAAACCATTCTTTAATTATGTTTTCTTTTATCCACTTTATAAAGAAGTGTTTAGTGATCACCGTGTAATACTTTAATTTACATGAAAGGTGGAATAATAAAAACGGGTCCTAAAAATGTGTTTAACCGAAGAAGTAAGATTTTTGGGTTCAGTAGAAAGTAGAAACTGTAATGTTTTTACGACAAAGTATGAGGTATGAGGTTGGAGGTGATTTATCCGTAATTAAGCTCAACCACCAAGTTTTTCTTCTAACTTATAGGGTACTCACTTATGGTGGCTGGGTGAGCACCAGCAGTATCCAGATTTACAGCGCCCATTCTCAGCTGTTAATAGAATAAATAATTCACCTGCCACAACCGGTATCGAACTTAGGGTCAATTGTTCAGGTTAATAGTACCCACATTAAAACCTAAACAAAGCAATTATTCATTCAACATTATTCACATTTGATGGTAGTAATCGTACCAGAGTCTTACTTCAACATAAAGAAACTCTGACGTCTTGCTGTATGACTCAAATTGGGGAAATGACAAGTGCTTCGAAAACTATTTGCATGATAAACAGGCAGAGCTGAGACATTCTTTTCGAAAGAATAATGATACAATCACCAAATATATTATATAGATGAGCCAAGTGAGATATATCGTAATATATAATAGTATATATTGCAAGAGGCATCCTAGTTAGTACAATATGTTAAATTCTATTAAGTAGCAAATAATATATATATTTAAATACAAATATATATAATCTATATAATAAAAAAAAATATATACTGTAACTCCACAATCCATGAAGGGTCTTGGACTCAGTACATGTTAGAGACAGTATTGTTTATACGACAACGGTTATACAGGGGAGGTGATAACGCTTAATCGCTAGAAATACCTAGCTTTACAAATCCCACAAGATCATGTATATTAAAACTGTTTAAAATATATGAGTTCATGTTGTTTATATTTAACCTAGTATTAGAGAAGTTTAATCATAGCAAATAAAGCTAAAACACAGATATTCTAACATAGCTAACTGCTTCAAGGTGTGTACAGATATATTTAAAAGTTGTTTACGTTGAGTAGTCATATGGAGGCTATTCAGGATCATTAACAGTTGGCATTACGGATCACATTCAATACAATTATGTACAAATACAATACATTTACAGGCATAGGTATTATATATGTATCAAGATAATATATATGACGAAGATATGAGAAGCTTGATGACTCACCGCTGGTCCAGAAAACTGCTGACAGTAGTAGCGTTGAACACCGACTGAGCGGCGACTCTTCGGGATCCCCCACTACCCAGCCACACCCTCTGTAGCTGTTATCAAATCTTTCTCCTGGCTTCCATCTGTTATCTAGCCTAGGTCACGTGGGCTTATCGATTCGATGGTTAATAACATAAAAACAAACATAACACGGTGTCTATAGGGGCTGATTACAGGGGCAAGAAAACAGGGCGGCAAATATTCAAGGATGGCAAATTTTCAACAAGTGGTATATGCTCCATACCGAAATAATCTGTGGTAAACAGAAGTTTTATTATACAAGGAGATGAGCCGTTGTCGCAAAGACAAACTTAAGGAAATAAAAAAGAAAACATTATGAAATAATTATTTAATACGATGTAAAAAGAAAACCTTAAAAAATCAAAGATTCTCTAAAATACGGGAAAAGCTAACCAATCAACGTTTCGCCAATTCAGGTATTCTTTGTGGAGCGCCTCGGGGAAAATTTCCTATCTCTGATGAGTCTGTTTGGACTGTTGGTGTGAGATGTGCTGCAATCTGTCTCCTTTGATGTGATTTTCCTTTCGTGTGTGTCCCGGTGATGCCTGAATTGATGAAAATGATTGGTTTTCCAGTATTTTTCTTCTTTTTTTTACGTATTTATTGAAATTTACAACTGTATACTAAATACATCAAGTAAATATAATGAAAGATAAATAATGTCCCGAGATAAAGACAAGTAGAGAAACTACCCAGTGGTAGTACTCAAATAAAAAGTTCAACTTAGAAGGTCACGAGGCTATTACAGACGCCTCGGAGGGTTATCAGCAATTGAAGAGGTTGCGAGGTTTGAAACTAGTGGGTGAGTGGAAATGAAGTTTGTCATGAATAGATTGATATCGGATTCGGGCCAAATCAGCAACAAACGGGACTCCATTAAGATTCTTATGGATTATTTTGTTCGTAGCAAAGTCAGGAGCATTGAGGATTTTTAGGATTGAATACGAGAGGAATTCGATGGCTTAGTGGGCCCCAAAGCTCAATTCCGTAAGTCCAGATGGGTCTAATGATAGTCATGTATATGAGTCTGTTGTAATTAATTGGGAGCTTAGAGCGTTTGTCTAGTAAATGTTGAAGTAGCCTGAAACGGCAAGCTGTTTCTTGTCCTTTCAGTCTAGTATGAGGATTCCAAGTTAAGCGTTTGTCAAGGTATAGTGCCGGACTTGTTCTACAGAAATCAGTGGGATGTTATTAAACGTTACAGGAGGGCAGGAAGTCGTTGGTTTGATGAGAAATTTTTGGGAATTTATTTTAATCCTCCAATTTTGACACCAATTTTCAAGTTCAATGACTCCAGTATTTCAGAGATTTAAGCCTCGTTTTGGGGATTTTTCCTGTTTCATCCTATTTATAATTACGGTATATTTTGAACTTTTGTTAATTTTATTAATTATTTAAAGGTGAAAGTGTTAATGCTCAGAACATAGGCAAATAGTGGAGGGTTACCGAACTCTCGGTTCTGAGATCGAGACCGGGTGAAGGAGATCATTTTTTTATCTTCTGTCGACCCTGTTGTATCTGAAAACTCTCCTAAGGTTCACCCAGTCTCTTTAAGTAGTTCTGATTGGGGACAATCCTGAAAATAATAATTGTGAATACAACTAAGGCACCCTTGTAATAACTCTCTCATTATCCTCAGTATATCAATCCTTCTTTCTGATATGTTGCAACTATAAGTAACGTAAGCATGTAGTTTATTACCATATGACTGATTGTAATAATTTATTCATTGTAAGTTGCAGGATAAAATATCAGAGTGAACAAAAGAACTGTTAATTGAGTTTCAATATGTTCATTAAGTACAAAGGTTAATCGATTGCTATAAACAATACATAAATTTATTATATTTTTTTATTGGAATTTTTATGATATGATTATTTTATCGGTGAAGAGAATGGATTTGTCTGGCCTGGTTACGAGCCCTGGTAGCTTAATTGGTAGAGTATCGCGCTAGAGATGAGGAGGACCCGGGTTCGAATCCCGGCCAGGACAAATCTTTTCTCTTCAAATAAAAATATTTAAATAAATTTATTATGTTTGATAATGCATACTATCAAATTTTAAATGTAAGTTAAAGCATAATAATAATTCCTTCTCAAAATAAAAACCTTTCTCCAGTCATTTATGATATATAATTTTATCATATAAAACGTTTCGACAATTGCATGTAATTTTCAATCGACCATACAGATAACTTTCTGCATCATTTCCTCTTTATCATCACCTTGAAAGACAACAAAAGGACCATGGAGGATAATTGACCTTCAAGTAAAACTTTTAAAAAAATGACAATAAATAATAAAAAGATATTTGTGACTTGTAACTCTTTCAAGTTGATGATAAAGAGGAAATGATGATGAAAGTTATTTGTACGGTCGATTGAAAATGACATGTAATTGTCGAAACCTTTTTTATTTGATAAAATTATATATCATAAATGACTGGAGAAAGGTTTTTATTGTGAGAAGGAATTATTAGATAAATTCAGTCCAGTTTACATCCTTTTAAAAAGGTAAAGTATACCTAAAACAAAAGATATACCATATTACCAACAATGTTTGTTAAACACGCTCGCGTGTATGAAGTATTTTAATATTTTTAACTAAAT
The DNA here is from genome assembly GCA_964056705.1 of Troilus luridus. NCBI lineage: Eukaryota > Metazoa > Arthropoda > Insecta > Hemiptera > Pentatomidae > Troilus > Troilus luridus. The sequence continues at coordinate 99,991,721 of OZ057416.1, read as the reverse complement.
ATTGAGTGGAGAACGAGAGGTGTGGAGGCCTGCTCTGACAGGTTGAGTCAACCCATGTTGGAACGCCTATAACAATAAATAACTAAATATTATAAACTTTAACATAGTTTATAATGTCTATGTTAAAGTAGCTCTAATTCATTAGCTTGCCCAACCAGTTTAACATGAACCATAGGGGCGACCTGTGGTATAGTAGTTAGCATAACCACCTACTAAACCCAAAATGGCGGGTTCGCAGCCCCGCAGGGGGCCTTAGGATTTTTTTGAAGATAGGTAAAAAATCCTTATTTATGGAGCCCTTTAGGAAGAGACGTATAATGGCATCCCCGGACCTGTTTGTTTGTTTCCTGGGGTTTGGAACATCTAGGCAATCAACGCCCGTTGGTTATTAGGGTTTAGGTAACCCACTTATCCGGGCCCGAGAAAGAACGAAGCGAGAGGTGCGCCTAGGCCCGAAGGGGCCGACCGAAGTCCAGAAGGCGGCCAAGTCCGACAAGTCAAGTGGTGGTTATATTATTATTTAGAACACGAGGATTGGTCAGAGGATGTGGATAAAAACCATGTTAACCACCTAACTACACTAAGTAAAATCCACTAATGTTTACAATCGACTATTCATGGAAAAGTCCAAACCCTCTCAGATCCTCGGAGCTGACATGCTCTGTGGGACAATTGGCGCCTCCATAGCCCCCAGCACCAGCCCTCTGGAGCCCAGGACACTCCGCAGCCCCGGACCTGAGCAGTACCAGCTACTTGTTAAAAGATCCCTATCCTAATTTAACCTGGATAGGCACATTGGACTCCCACAAATGCATAGTCCGATAGCAGCATAAAGTGACATCAATATATAAAATTCGAATGTAAACTTATGGGAATGAAAAAAAATAATATTAAAGATATATTTTCTATATGTATACGAAACTCAAGGCTTACAGACCTATAGGTTCTGAGTTTGAGATCGGGTGTGGAACATAAGTTATTAATTCTGTCTCTAACATAAGTTATTAACCCAATTAAAACTGGAAACCTTACTAAGGCTCACCCAGCCTCTTTAAAATAACTATTATTAATTGGGGATAAGCCTGAAGGTAGGGCGTCATCATGGCTAGATCAACTCCCTTCCTTCACAACCATTGGCTTAGTAACATTACAGACTCCAACATGTACTGTACTTAGGATCCTTAGTGAATTATTTATTTATATATTACTTCCGTTTTAATACTAAATACGTAGGGTGCTGAGCCACTGATCTCTAGTTCCTGGGAACGAGATTTTGTTAAAAGGAGTGATTCGATTCCTATTATATTCGAGATATCCTGATACGTGTAAACTGAATATATCACCCTGTGTGCAATAGCGGCTACACAATAGTCATAAATCCTAATTTAAAAAAAAAAGTGTTTTATATTACATTACCGTTATAATAATAAACACCGAATTACTTTAAAAATCGAACCTTCTCTGTATCGGGGACGAACAGACTCTCCTTGACACAGATTATTTTACATTGCTTCGTACACTTTGTTATGCACAAAGCAATGTTCCGATAGAAATCATTAATGAATAATGATTTGAATCATAATTAATGTCTTAATCATTAATATGTCTTAGTTATAACAATAAATACTATAATATAGACAATTTTTTGTCAGTTCTAACAACCAATGAAATTTTGCCATTTTGTGTCATATGAAACAATTTCACCCAATCGTGTCAACATTACACTGATAATTGCATTCAGTGCAATTATCAATTTATATATATTGACAAAACAGTTATATTGATAACACGTGTTGAGTATGACTTCATTCCAAATAAATATAACCTCACCACGACTGTTCTTAAAAACCTAATCGACACTGGAAAAATGAAACTGACAAATGGTACGATAATGTACCTGTTGGAAGAAATACAATTAATGGATGGACTAAATCTGCTGCTGAGGCAATTGGCTTGAATGTAAAGGACAAAAAGATAACAAATCACTAACTGTACTTTTAATAAATAAATCAATGTATCGTTGTGTTGGTTATAATTTTTTTTTCAAAATATTGTCCGCCGAACATCCCTCGGACATTGACAAATTCCTCATAATTTTATGACAAATTTCTCAAGCTCGTTGCTTGGTAACAGCCCGAAGCCGAAGGCTGAAGGTTGTTACCAAGGAACGGGCTTTCGATTGTCATAAAATTATCTCGTCTATTATCAATGTCCTAGGGATATTATTACTGAAAATAATTTTATTAAAACAGGATTTAATCGGAAGATTCCCAAATCATATTTATTGGCCGAGATCACGCTTAGACGCCAGGTTTTTCCCAAATCAAAGGAACCTAGTTTACAGAGGGTGGGTGAGCCCCAGGAGGGTCTGTAGGTTTCACAGGGTCCATCCATGACTGTTAGCAGATTAGATAATCTTCCACAAGCCACAGGATTTGAATCTGAATTATTCAGCATAGAGACTCAGCATTCTACAGTCAGTTACCCCGCTCCTGTTCCGATACAATCATAAAAGATAAAAACAATTGGCCCACTTGTACGAATGTTGATTAAAGCAAATATTCTAAAAATATCTATTTTAGAACCTGGAAGAATTAAGAAAGAAAAGCCTGATTACGCTGTTTAGTCCTAAAAACGGTCCATAAAAGTGAATGATTTCATTTATTTTAGTTATATGAGGCCCAAATTAAAAAAATAAATCTGCTTGAGCAACGATTCTTATAGCATAAATGTCCCTGAAAACATAGAAAGAGCATTCACCATATTAACATCTTGAGAAATGTCTTTTTCCACTGGGTTTCCCATAGTGTATAGTGCAGTATCAACATTTTAGGGGTTACAAACAGTTTCAGAATAAGGAATGATGCAAACCACTAGATCACCAAAAAAGCATATACAACTATACTGTAAGCGTAAATGTTTGTTTGTTTGTTCATTTAACGTCACTTTATGGTGCTATGGCTAATCGGACGATGCTACAGTGGGAGCTCTAAATTTTGCCTATCCAGGTTTTATTAGGATAGGGATTTTTAACGAGTATCTGACATCGTACAGGATCGGGACCCCCGTTTAACGTCCCTTCCGAAGGACGGCGTAACTAAGGATTTTTTACTCCCTTTAAAAAATCCTAGGGCTACCTGCCGGGCTACGAACCCGCGATCTTGGGTTTAGTAGTTTATTACGCTAACCACTAGACCACAGGTCGCCCCTGTAAGCGTAAATCATAATTATACGTGCATATATAAGTGGGTATATATAAATATATATATTTTTTTTCTCTTCTAATGTGGCTGTTCATTCATCTAGTTCGATATATTTTTAAAATAAGTGTAAATCATTTATAGGATGGGAGTGGCTCAGTGGTAGAGCACTGAGTTGCCATGCCGGAAATCCTGGTTCAAATCCCGCTGCAGGCCATGACTTTAATTTAGACTGTTTGCAGTGGGAGATGGATCATATAGGATCTAAGACCCTCCTGGGGCTCACCCAGCCTCTATAAAGTGGGTACTCAAAATAAGGGGGGGAATCTGGCGGTTGAGCATGACCTAGGACAAGTCACCTCCTTGCAGAACCGTTGTCCATGAAACAGTACAGTCTCTACCATGTACTGAACCCCAGACCCGTTCACGTGTTGTAGTGGTACAGGTTTTTTTTTCAGGTAAATCATTGATGGTATTATTTGTATTTCTCTTCATTACTTTTTTTGTTGTTTGCTTGGCATAAATTTGATACATATGTAACCGTGAATTGTTTCTCTCAATATATGTACTTATTTTTTTCTTATTTTTTTTCTTTCTCTTCTTCTATTCTGTATTTTTAAATACTGTTATTGGAAGTAATTCACATTTTTCTTAATTCTTTCTCAGTTATTAAATTATTTGTAATAATTATTTTTTGTAATGATTATTTTGTGTTATCTTTGACTGCACCCTCTGACCAATTCAATCCATCATTAGAATTATCCAGTCAACTATTTTCCACTCAAACAGTAATTATATTTTATTCTCAGACATAATGTCAGGAGTTGTCCCAGAATGTATAAAGACTTTATTATTATTATGCTGTCATTAAATAACAAAACCTAAAGATAAAGTGGCTTCTTGGAACTTGATCACTTCATGGCCAATAAACACAACCTCGCTTGATATAAATGTTGATTTGTATAGTCTATTGAGTAAAATAATTCATGAGCAATCAGTTTTATTAAATCCAACTTCAATCTTATTTACCAAAAACAATTTTGTCAATTGATATGATACATATAATAATCTTTTATAGACATGTTACAACTATTAGTCATGTACTTTATTAATCAGTATTTTGTCTCTCTTCTGAAATTAAGAAAAGTGGACTAATTGCCTCGCATGATTCTGTGATTAGAAATTCATATGTTATAACACTAGAAATCAGATCTCTATACTATTTAGTATCAATTTTACTTTAACAATAAATTGTCATGTTAAATATAAAATTTTATTGACATAGTAACAGGGGCTGGTATTTTTTAAGCAATAGGATAATAAATTACACTGCTATGCCTTCACAAAATACATTTTTAATACTGCAATCATTCCTTAGCCCTGCGCACTGGACCTGAGATAACTTTCTGTACTTTTGGACCATCTCTGACTTTTTTTAGGGCCTGTAATACTTCAAGCCTGAAGTCGAGCCTTTGCTGTTCATTTAGCCTGAATAAAAATTGATCAACATGAGAAAATATATAAAATAAGTAACTAAATCTGAAATTAATAATCCTAATTACAAAAACAATTGAGCCAATTATAATAATATGATACGATGGTATTATTGATGATCATATGCTTTAATACTTTTCTCAAAACTATATTAATTAAGGTGCTACATAATCTAAATTTGAACCTGCAGACTTGAATCAGAGTACTTAAATGGTATCTAAGTGCTGTCATACAGATCAAAGAAATGGACACGAGATGCAGTGTTTTCGGCATATGATCAGAGTTTCATGGGTACAACATGTCAGCATAAAAAGTATACTTCAAAAACCACAGAAGCCCCTTGAGACATTAGGTAGCAAAAGATAAATTTACATACTTTGGTCATGTGATGGAAAATTAATTTGTGTTGTCCAAAATAGAAAATGAATAACCCAAGTTTAAGAGCACTTCAAGGTGTGGCTATTTTAAAAACTGTATCATTCGATTACCTTCTGATTCTATTGATATAATTATTTATCACAAAAGATTTATTTTGTAAACATATGAATCACAAACGTGAGATGAACTATCTACTAGTTATAAAACTTCTTTTAAAAATTTATTTATTGAAATTTACAACTGTATAATAAAAATACGTAGTAAGGTCCATAAGTTTCTGGCCTGTCCAAGGGGAAGCACCCCTCCTTCAAACGTGCCGGGACCTGCACGCCTATGCAGGTCCATGCTTGCTCACTCATACTCATCGCCCGCACTTCCTCAGTCCTGTCAGTCAGTGTCCAGTCTTGAAGGAAACTACCCATTTTTACAATGTTCGAACTCGAGTACCGTTGTGTTATTAAATTCTTTTGTAAAGAGGGTCTTACTCCTGCGCAAATTAAAGAGCGCTTGGATTGTGTATACGGTCAGTCCTCCCCCTTATATTCCACAGTGAAAGAATGGGCAAAATTAATTAAGTTAGGGAGAGAACGTCTAGAAGATGACCTGCGTCCCGGTCGCCCATTGGAAGCTGTCACTTCTGAAACAATCCAACTTATGGAATCTGAATTGCTGTCTGACCGGCGACTGAAAACCAAGGAAATAGTAGCGAAGTTGAGGCTTTCAAAAACAAGTATTTTGAGGATCATCAAAGAACATTTGTATATGAATAAGGTTAGTGCAAGATGGGTTCCAAAAATTCTTTCAGCTGCTCAAAAATAGGAACAAGTTCACTGCTGCATTGAATTTTGGCGATTTAACAACGACGAAGAGCTCCAAGCAGCAGTGGAAGAAAATTTTTTAACAAAGAAGAACATTTTTTCACGGTATAGAAATGTTGCCAAAGCGTTGTATTAAGTGTGTTGAACTTAGAGGAGAATATATTGAAAAACAGTAAGATCAGTTTTTTCTTTCACCTTACCTTCCATCTCAGGCCGGAAACTTTTGGACCTTACTACCTACATCAAATAAAAGGAATGAAAAATATATAAATGCATGAGATAAGGACAAATAAAGAAAGTACCTCCTGGTAGTACTCAAAGAAAAATATTTAAAATTAATAGACTAATAATCATTTTTTTTAATGAATTATAAATATGCGAAACCAATTTTTAAAATTTAAATTTTTTTAAAACAAATATTCAAGTAGTTAATTCAATAAATATAAAAAACTTTCCATTTGGGTTTTGACTAATTACTTAATTTGAAAATAATACTGAGTAATACTTTTGGTAGTTTCTCTGCTTGTATTTATTCATACCAATATGTATCATTCCTACCATTTACTTCTATTCTTATAATACAGTTGTAAATTTCAATGAATAAATAAATAAAAGGATAAAAAAATTGAAAATGGTGACCTAATTCACTGCAGGAGTTGTAGCCAGGAATTGGTAGTCAAGATAAACAGAGTTACTTTTTAGACTTTTATAATGATCCAGTATCTTGTTTTATTTTTTATAAAATGAAAGTATGAAATATGAAAAATGAAAATGCTCCAGAGTTAAATATATTTTATAACTAAAAATACACATTAATAAACTGCCATAAGTTATAGAGTATTGAATATTTTAAAATTATTATAAATTTTAAAGTTAGTACAGTTATATGTTAGCCATCTACACAACACTTTATAATTGTTCTGCGACTATATTCAAATAATTGTAACTTTTCAAATAAATTTTCTCCAAAAATTAGCCATTTAATAATGACCGCTGGTGTATTATATTTAGGCAGTTGAGAGATTGCATAATTAAATGCAATGAACAGTATTTTAATGTTTTGTCTCTAAAATCAGGACAAACATGGCTTATTAATTTTGTTTGTTTTTTTATATTATTTTCAAATAATACCTTAAAGTGCACTATCCTTTTTAAGAAGTGCATGAATGATAGAACAAGAAGTTCCTTCTATGCTTCCTAGTAGTGAAGAGGTATCAGAGATGTTTTTTTACTCTCCAGTAAAATATATACCTATATATTTACAATGTACATATGGAAAATATGCATTATTTTACTTCTATTAGAAGACATATCTGTTACACCTTATTAAACTTACAGTTACTTAAAACATTGCTAAATTATATTTTTAATTCTGTTTACTATTATATCTAGCCATTTACTGAAGCTTGCATATACCTATCATGATTTTGGTTATCACCTCCTTGCTCATTCATTGGCCTAGATACAGTACAGTACCTACCATATGCTGAAAATAATATCCTTCATGGATTGAATTGATAGTTTTTTTTTCAGGTTTAATAAAGAGATGTACTTTTAACTTTTAAAACTAAACAAACCATTTAAATATTAAATTATATATTTTCAAACTAAAAAATTGTCTTTATTGCACAATTTTATGAATTTAATAACCAATCGTTAATTTATAAGATTCCATATTTGTAGAATAAATTTTAGGGAACTCATAAATATGCTGTAATAAGAAAATAAATGCTAGTGAATTATTTTAATCGGCTGACTTTGATTTTGTCATTGCAAGCAAAACTGTTAAGCATACACTTATACATAGATACACTTACACAATCTAAACTTATGTGTCACAATCCAATATGGTAATTATTCTGCTAGTAGTCGCTTTGAGTTAAGTCACAACAAGTTTTAACTTTTCATTCTTTTCCATTTTAATATTTTCCAAAAATAGAAGTTACTATGAGCTTTAGTATGGAAAATATAATGTAATTATGGGAAATGTGCATATTTCAGTCATAATTTCATCTAGAAATTAATGTTTCAACAAACATATATCATCTATATTACAAAATGTTAGTTGAAACTTTTATTTCTTGATGAAATGATTACCGAAACCAACTCATTATCCATAATTACATTCTCTTTTCCATACTAAAGCTCACAATAACTTGTATTTTTGGAAAAGATTAAAAAATGAAACGAAAAAACAATTGAAACTTGCTGTAACTCAACTCGAAGCTACAACCTTCGGAACAGGTACCAAAGGATATATATTTTGAATAAATTTGTATCCTTATTTTGTTTTTTCACAACCATGTTGCTATTTTTCGAAGGACAATTTTAATGTTTAATTTAAATAGTGTTCATAAAAAAATAGAATTATAATATTTTAAATATATTCAATGCAAAAATACAAATATTAGAAAACAAAATTGTTTCAACAATGAAAGCAGAGTATATACTGTTGTACTCACTAAATATTGAAGGAAGAAAACATCTTAAAGGTTTAATCTGATGTAATCCTATACTTGTAAAACTTCACAAACTTCCAAACCCGTTAAATGATAAAACTACAGGCGTAAGGACCGCTCTATGAAGGGTATTATGATTTAGTGGCGCCAAAAAATTATTAATATTAATATTAATAAAAAATATTATTATTAGTAATAGTCATATTTATTAATTAATATTTAATAACAATAATTTTAAAAAACGCAGTTCGATAATCATAAAGCTATTTTCCACCAAATTTTTTTTTAGGTCGTAAAAATAAGAAAGAGACAAATTGGGTAATTGATTTTAAAAGCCATTTGACTTACTCAATTTAATAATATATAATTATATGATTAGTTTTACTAAAATAATATTAGAATTTTGAGTTTTTATTTTTTATAAGTTGGTAGTACAATGTACTTTGGCTCGAAAGAGCAGTACGTTCTTAGAAATGGAATAGCCAATGCAATAGTCGTAATTATATTACATAGTTTCTTCTCTTTACAATCCTTAATCTGGTTTGTTTCCTAGAAATATTTGATCAAGTTTTGGTCTACGTTCTCGGTATAAAGTGGTATATAGTGTTAACAGTATTAACAAGTGTATTTAATTCAAAAAGTGTTTAGAGCTACAGTGTTTTAGTGATTATTAGTTTCAGTGTTTTTAGTGTTCTTGTGTACGAATCAAATAGTGCACGAAGAAGGTACTATTATTTATTTATTTTTTTCAAGTTTACTTATTTTTATTAACAACAATTTAATTTTAGGAAGCTGATCTTGAACGAGGGAATGGTGCTGCTGAGCTTTGAATAGGCAGGATTGGGCTGCTGAGGCAGAGCTCACAATAACTTGTATTTTTGGAAAAAATTATAAAATGAAACGAAAAAACAGTTAAAACTTGCTGTAACTCAACTCGAAGCTACAACCTTCGGAACAGGTACAAAAGGATATATATTTTGAATAAATTTGTATCGTTATTTTTTTTTTTTTACAACCATGTTGCTATTTTTCGAAGGAAAATTTTAATGTTTAATTTAAATAGTGTTCATAAAAAAACAGCATTATAATATTTTAAATATATTCAATGCAAAAATGCAAATATTAGAAAATAAAATTGAATACTCACTAAATATTGAATTGATCAAGCTACACATCTCAGTATGCTATTAAGTTGATTTATTTATTGAATTATGTGCATTTATTAGCTAATTTACAAACATCCAGAGCATCCGATGTTCTACAATTGATTATAACAATCCACTTTCTACTCCCCCCCCCCCACCAATAATTATATATAATAATATCAGCTGTAGTATAATAATTATATATAATAATATCAGCTGTTAATATAATTATATCAGCTGTAGAAGTACTAAATCAAATTTAATTAGTTATTTCATAAAGTTTCCAAGTCCATAAAGGTTATATTGTACGTGTGATCTTTACAAAAAAAATAGTTCAATTAATTTATTATTTATTTATTTTAATATGATTATTTCATTTTTTAACTTTTTTTTTTCACCTCTATTTTTCAACAAGTTTATTTTTAAAAGATCTTTTTAGTACTACTCCGAGTCCCGTAAGAATGTTAACATGACGTTCGTAAAAACACTTTTCCTACAGACCATAAAGGCTCTTTGGCCAAGTATATACTTCAGACAGTTTCTAAGCGAACGGTTGTACAGGGAAGTGATTTGGCCGAGATCACACTCGACCGCAAGTTTTTTTTTTTTTTGTTATCAATTAAGGGGTACCCATTTTATAGAGCCCTGGAGGGTCGGCAGATCTTACTGGCTCAATCCACGGCCGATTGCAGATTAGTAACTCGGCGCTCTACATACCTACCTATTCCACTTTCCGTACTAGCGTAAGTCTAGTTCAAAAACGAAAATCTATAGTTTACTTAAATAATATTCATATAGATATATCCCTGGGATATTAAGGGATTTTCTTCGTTATAATTAGATTACCGGAAGCTCCAGTATCGATTTTATAATTTTCTCACAAAAATGGTTCTAACAGTTTTGATCAAACTCCAATTATCACGTTTTATATCAATGATTTTTATTGTAAGTTGGAGCTTATACTAAATGAAACAGTCTGACATAAGAAATAAATGATGAATTTTCGAAATCTCTAGCTGTAAGTAGAAATATGGGTGTCTCCTAACTGAATCGAAATTCCATCCATATCATTCAACTTTTGATTTAATTAATTAGATGATGGACAGCGATTTTGATTCGGGTTATTGGCAGATCACAAAAGCAAACAATTTGATTTCATTGTTGAAAGAAAAATGTAACAATTTAGTTATAATGTTGGTTTTTAAAAACATTAAGGTTACAATGTGGTTATATCCATTTGTCCATTGATCCATATTGTAGATGGAATCAATGGGTCCTCAGTGATTTCATCAGTGAATAAAGAAACAGGTTGTTTCCAGAAAAAAAGGGTAATTATTCCGTCGGTTGTCACTTCGAGTTGATTCACAAAAAGTTTCAACATTTCATTCGTTTCCCTTACTTTATTTTTCAAAAATACAAGCTATCATGAGCTTGTAATCATTTGTGAGATTGTAATGAGTAGATTTGAGTAATCATTTCATCTAGAAATTACTGTTTCAACAAACATATACCATCAATATTACGAAATATTAGTTTAAACTTATATTTCTTGATGAAATGATTACCGAAATCAACTCATTATGCTTAATTACATTTTCTTTTACTTACTAAATCTCACAAGAACTTGTATTTTTGGAAAATATTAAAAATGAAATGAATAAACAGTTAAAACTTGTTGTAACTCAACTCGAGGGCCAACCTGCAGAACAGATACCCATAAAAGTTTAGAGAAGGCCTAATGGATTTAAGATGTCATCAATGAGCTCATCCCTTGGTTCAGGAACTAACCCTATATTGTTAACTGCAGAATCTTGGTTAGATTAGGTAAATGAAGAAACACAATTTTATTGGGTAATTCTTCCTCAGGTTGTAGCTTCAAGTTGTGTTTCTTCACTCATCAATCATTTCATTTTTAATATTTTACATACATACAAGTTATCATGAGGTTTAGTAGGAAAAGATAATGTAACTATGGGTAATCATTTCCCTAAGAAATAAACATTTCATCAAACACATATCATCTATACTTCGAAATGTTAGTCGAAACTTTTATTTCTTGATGAAATGATTACCAAAATCTACTTATAACCTATAATTATATTCTCTTTATCATACTAAAGCTTATGATAACCTATATTTTTGGAAAATATTAAAAATGAAATTATTAAACAGTTAAAACTCAACTCAAAGTGACAACCTGCTGAACAGATACCCATAAAAGTGTTTAAAGAGTGCTTACAGTAGAAGATTGGTCGGATTAGATGAGTGAAGAAACACAACTTCTTTTACCATTAGCTTTTGGCCTCTCTGCCCTGATGCCAGCCTAAAACTTTGGCAGAACTGTGCACTATTTTGTGAATGATACAACAAATGAAAATTTATGTTTTTTATTTGTGTTTATTTTATTAGCCACCCTCCACCTATGCTTTTTTTTCGATACCTTTAGTTCTTTGAAATAATTAACTCTCTCTCATTAATGGTCATATTAATAAATAAATACTTATAAACTATGAAAAATATGGTATCTGTTCCCCAGGTTGTCGCTTTGAGTTGAGTTATAACTGGTTTCAGTTTTGTTTTTAAAAATTTCCAAAAATTTTGTTGATCCTTTATTAAGAAATAAAAGTTTCAACCAACATTTCGAAGTATAGATGATATATGTTTGTAGAACCATTCGTACCTAAATTAAATTAGATGATTAGGTAAAATGAACATTTATGTAATAAATATCACATTTTATCGTTACCAATTTGTTTTTATGTTCAATCAAATAAATTAACAAAAACGCATTGATTACAGTTTTTTTTTTAGTTTACCCCACATTGTTGCACTTAAATCAATCCATGTTTATTATAGTCTTTAAAATATAAGCTGTCATTCCTTTGTTTCCTCCTCTTCTGTTCTCAAAACTTCTTCATTCTTTCAAACCTGGCTGCCCTTTCTTCATCCGTAATGTTGTATTGTTTCCATGCAACTGTTTTTAATTCAAATTTCGTATCCCTACTCTTCAAAATCTTCTCTTTTCTGCCCGCAATTTGTCGCGTTGCTAAATTTAACTCTTTTAAATCATCCTGGACCTCTATGAACCAGTGGTTCTTGGTTTTATTTTTCCAAAAGTAGTTGTAATAATTGTTTTACTAATATAGTCTCTCTTAATCTTGATATGTGACTTAAAAATGCAATAATTTTTTTACACATTGTATTTACTAATAATTCATTTTCCATAAAGACCACATCATTAGGCAGCAATCTCCATTGTCCGTTTTTTTGTATCTCTGATAAATCAAATATTTTTGTCCGTATTTGATCGTTTTTATTGATGATTGTCTTCGTGATTCTTCTATCTATTTTTGTAGTTTGTCTGTGATTGCTTGTGATGAACTTAACACTATTTTTACATCTTTTTATAATAAAGTATTTGTTATAAATATACTCTAAATATTTTTAATTTATCTTTAGAAAGTTGAATAATTACTCCAGAAGGGCAAGCTTTTCCACACTAAAGCTCATGATAGCTTTTTGGAAAATATTAAAAATGAAATGAATGAAAAGATAAAACTTGTTGTGACTCAACTGTAAATGACAACCTGTGGAACAGATACTTTATTTTAATAACTGCTCCCCACCTAAGTTTCTCGTGGGTACCTTTTGTCTCTATTAAATAATTAACTCTCTCTCATTATTGGCCATATAAAAAATAGACAACTATAAACTATGAAAAAAGTTTATAGTTTGCTGAATGAAGAAAAATGAAAAAAAAATTCCCTGATCCAAAGAAATTCATGAAATTGGTAATAATGATTTAGTTTTGTAGCTCTACAGATTTCAGAAGATATATTTAAAACATTAAACCGCAGAAGGTAATGATGGGAGTATGAAAAATCAAACTCAAGCGATAGTTATAGATATTAAGTTCCATTGTTATATTATTTAAAAAGCAAAACTAACCCTACAACCTACAAAGGGTCTCAGGTTCAGTACATGATAGAGACTGTACTGTCTATAGGGCAATGATTAAGCAGGGGGTGATTTGTTCGAGATCATGCTCAACCTTTATGTTATGTAATAAAAATAAATTTAAACTTTCAAAATTTATCTCAAATAAGAAGACAATAGATTTTTTTAAAAACAGTTAATGCTTTTATATACTGGCAATATATTATCTTTTTAATTTTGTAGTATTATCTCTAATTTTATTAAAGGAAATATCAAACAATTTCAGGCTAAAGTAGTAGTAATTCAGATTAACACATTGCCATATTTTACATTTAACATTCCTCAATTACAAGTTTAACAATTTTTAATTAATAAACTTATATTATTTTCCAATATTGAGGAATTCAAAGGCATACATTCATATTTACTCTGCTTTGAGCCAGTGTTTGAAGTATGAGTATATTGTAATTTAAAATATTATTTGTGTTTTATTTTATAGCTATATTTGTGACAAACCTCTTTAGAACAGGCAACAGTGACTTGAAGAATGCGGAGTCTTCTTCATTATCTTCCTCATCATTTAGATCATCTGAGGGTGACATAACTGGCAGCAATTCAATTCCTTTCTCTCCTTTCTTTTTTATCGATTTGGGCTTCTTTATAACTGAAGGATTGTCTTTAGGTTTCTCCATCTTAGTACCTGATTTATCTTTAGCTTTATTTGTTGATAGTTCTACTTGGCGATCTCTGAAAATCAATTTAGACTGTAAATACATCTTGTTTATTTAGATAGATGAATTTCTGCTATACCATGTGCTTCAAAGGATTCTGAATCCAAAAATGACATCCTACCATCATTTCTTTTTCTTTAAAAAATAAATCTATATATGAGACGTTCAGGATCAAAAGTGGATAACTCCAAATTTCAAATTTGACTTTTTTACTTTTCTCGGTAGTTTAATCAACTTCAGGATCGAAACTGCAGCAAAACCATGAGAAATATAGCCGCATTATAGTGTCGTGCTGGATAAAATTACTGGACTAAACTGTCCAGACCAAAGTCAATTATTGGAATTTTTCAAAGTTATCCGCTTTTGATCTTGAATGCCTCATGTAGAGACAAAATTAGTGACAAAATTTTTTTTTTTTTAATTCTTTAGATCGTGATTAAGATTTTCATATTCTTAGTTGTGGAAATAATTTAAGGCTGTGTGGTACGATGGTAGCAATGAAATATTCTTAAACTCGGTTATATAAAATATAAGCAGTAGTCACTTTCCTGATGAAACTATACTCCAGTAATTGAAGCCGTTGTAATTTTGTTGCATATTAGAACTGGAATGAGAGCAATGAGGGCACTGTCAATTTGCTGAAATCTTTTGAATTGGACATCACTTATCTTGTATTTTGTAGCGTTACCCCTTAATATCTTATCAAAAATCATGTTTCTCTTATTGTGCAGCTGTTATAAATTTTCTCTAGTATTTCATGCTAATTAAATGTAAAATGAAAAAAGAGGTTACTCATGGACTAAATAAAAAAAACTTTTATAATGTGAAAATCATCTCGTGTTCTAGTTTTAGCTTTTTCTTTTCATGTTTGTGCTAGATGTGGAAATGAATAATTTCCATTCTTATGTATTTCCAGCCTTATTTAAAATTGACATAGACATGTTAAAAAAAAAATGAATAAGTTTGCCCAGTGCTCCGAACTGTAGCAGATAGATGCTGATTCGATGATGGCATACATCAGTTTTCTTTTGTTTGATAGCTAAGCCATAAAATAATCTTACCACTATAAATTCCACTCTTCCTAGAATATTAAAAATTAAAAAAAAAAACTGTACTACTACAACCCATGAGAGTCTTGGGTTCAGTACATGGTAGAGACTGGATTGTTTCTTGGACAACAGTTGTGCAGAGACTTGATTTGTCTGAGGTCATGCTTAGCCTGTCCAAGGCCCACGATTAAGGGTGCCCACTTCAAAGAGGGTCTGATCCGACAGAGTCTATCCGTGACTGAAGAGATTAAGTAATTCATATCCTAGTCAGATTTAAACCAGGATCAGCATAGCAACTAAGTACTACCCAATCAGCTATCCCTATTCTAAAGAAATATCTGTCACTTTTTCTATTGTTATTAACTAAAAGTATTTTTACCATCTTAATTTTATTTACAGAATGTTACATTTGAATTTTATAGTTATTGTTTTATGGATCAGTAATAGTAAAATTGAATTAACTTCTAATAGTTATAGACATTTTTTTTTTAATTGAGCCACTTACCCTCCTGCTAGTAGGAGGAAGGACAATATTTCTTTGTATTTTTTCCCTTTCTTTCCTTCTAATAGACCATTTTTATAATCATGATAGAATTTGGTTTCAATATTTTTCCAGAGAAGTCTCATCTCCCTGACTGAAACAATGGCAGAGTATTAATAATACATCATGGCATTTTAGAAATTTCCTTGGACTCGAAACATTCAATATTTAGTAGTGCTTTTCGTATTTTAACTGGAGGAATTATTTCTAGTCTATTATAAGTGAATTAAGTTCCGAATTTCACGGACCGGTGCAAAAAATCATCTAGTTTGTTGAGGTGCACCAAATATGGTTGTTTTGTTTTTTTATTGATAGAAAAGTTATCTTATTTTATTAAGGCTACATCTCTTTATTATAACTGACATATGCAAGTTAAAACATCTCTGGAATACTTTATGCTGCTATGGTTAATCAAATGATTAATGCTACATTTGGAGCTCTAAATTTTCCTTAAAAATTAAATTAGGGATCTTTCACCAGTACCTGACATCGTACAGGCTCGGGTCCCCTTCGGGAAGGACAACATAACGAAGGATTTTTTTAGCACCTTTTTTAAAAAATCCTAGGGCCACCTGGCGAGCTATGAATATTGGGCACAGCAGGTTGTTATGCTAACCGCTATGCCTCAGGTCGCTCCCAAAGATAATGGGTCATATTAGGAAGGTCTGTGTATCCGCAGTGGCTAATATGGCTGTTAATAGATTAAATAATTTATCTGCCACAGGCGGATTTGAACCTGAAACCTTCAGCAGAGCTCTACAGACTGAGTTACTTCCCCCCTGAACTACTTCCAACAGGACTGGCATAGTTGGAAGGGTAACAGAAAGGTTTGAGTGATAATCGACAAATGGAAGTTCGGTACTTTTCCGTTGGTCGGGCGCAAATGTTCGGGGCCATGTGTTCTATTCTCTGAATTAGTTCAAACAAAGCACGTTTTCCTTTTTTTCTTCAGTCTTAATTTTCGTAAAAAATGATCAAAATTTTGCGATTTAGCTAGAGCTGAAAAAGATCCAGCCTCTTGTTTTCAAGAAAAAGGTATATTAGGTCTCGTCTATCTCAACTATTTTTTTCAGGACAACCGATTTTTTTTTGCTTACATTCCGGTAATACTTCAGCACAAACTTCTTTTAAGTAGCTGTGACAATCTAAAACTGTTTTATGATTCATATCCAGTTGGTTTTTACATTTGACTAATGTTATCTCTTCGCTCCAGTAGTAAAAGAATCTCAAAGATGTTAGAAAACTCAATCTGGACGATTAGAACCACGTACCATTGCGAATGCTCTTCGTCGTGCTGTATGATAAAAGATTGCACCCTCAACCTTCACAAAAAGATAGTTTCATTTAATTATTCAGATCGCATGTTGTATTCTTTGCCAATATACCTTACTCTTGAAAAAAGAGACTCAGTTAGGCTAAATCTCAAATTTATATATATATATTTTTTTTTTATAATGCAAATGGAAAAAACCACAAGCAGAGCCTTATGTTTCAAATCTGGTGTAAAATACAAACACTTATACAAACAGTCGACGTTTCGCCCATTCAGGCATTATCAAGACACAATAAAAAGTAAGTTCAATCGCATCTCAAAACAGAAGTGCAATACATCCCAACGAATAATCGCTCAAAAAGGCTCATAATCCGGGACCGCACCTCCCGACGAGTTTTGGGTTGAACGTCTTGGGGTGGAGGTGCGGTCCCGGATTATGAGCCTTTTGGAGCGATTATTCGTTGGGATGTATTGCACTTCTGTTTTGAGATATGATTGAACTTACTTTTTATTGTGTCTTGATAATGCCTGAATGGGCGAAACGTCGACTGTTTGTATAAGTGTTTGTATTGTACACCAGATTTGAAACATAAGGCTCTGCTTGTGGTTTTTTCCATTTGCGTTATAATAAAATTTAATGTTTCATTTTGAGTTTTGGCTCTAGTTTATTGATATATTTTTTTTTTTTAAACAAAAATTAAGACTGAAGAAAAAAAGGAAAACGTGCTTTGTTTTGAATGAATTCAGATAATAGAGGACATGGTCACAAACGAGTATTACCCTTATGATTGTAAGGAATTTGGCGGAATTCTACATTATTTGGTGATTTTTTTCACTTGCGCCCTGCTAACGGAAAAGTACCTTAAGTTTTAAAAGGAGATTGGTTGTATCGGCACCTTCAGATTCGCTACGCCTTATTGCTAATTGTATTTGATGTAAAATACACTTTTCAAATAAAATACTTGGTGGGAAAACATACAAAATACATCACCAAAGCTTCCGTAAAAATCTTCTACGTGTAAAAAGTGCACCTTAACATCTTTCTATAAAACAGAATAATAACCTGTTCCAGTATAACCTACGAAGATTCTGTGCTTGGTAGAGACTGTAGTGTTTCTATCTTTATGTTTATTGAGTTAACCAATGATCCTTTTATTGGACTTACTCCTGGCTTCCCTGGTGGCTGGATTGGTCGTGTTCCAGTTGGAAAACATCGATTCCCCAATTTCTTCCCATGCCTTCTGCCTGAACTCCTGCAACTTGGCTTGTCCTAAAGCTGGCGCCTTCCATAAGATTCCTTTCTTCTCCACCTCTTTAATAAACTTTTTCGTGTCGAAAGCCATTTCTCTCTTTTTATTGGTTCATATTCTTTTCAATTTAACCAATGCCTACTTTTTTTTTGTTACTTATGTGTTATGATAGTTTACTTTTGATTTTGAATTGTAGTTTCAAACAATTTTTTTTTTATCAACTATAATTTGTACTCATTACGGTATCTTTTTTTCATGTGTTTTATGTTTTATTTAAAGATAACACCTGAGTGATAGATTTTTACGTTTATGTAACGGAGAGTAACTTTTAAGTTTTTATCAGTCATTTCTGAAGAAGTTAACAATAAAAAGAGTAAAAACTAAATCCAACCAAAACATAATTATTATTTATTTTTTGATAACGGTGCTACAACCCGATTACATGTCTTGGCCTCCTCCAACCTCTTGCTCCTAACGTTCTTGTGCCGACCCTTTCGAGTTCCTTCTCCGAGGATATTTAGGTCTCCTTCTTTTTCCACGAATCGGGATTTTCAGGAATACTTTTGGCATTTCTCCATCCTGGGAATTTGCCCTGCATACTTTAACCATTTCAACTTCATTATTCTCAGAACGTCTTGTACACTTCTTGGTTCGAGCGTCGCTTCAACTAATCACCAATCTTAAATCCCCGAATCTTTTCACCAACTCTTAGATCATTTAACTAAGATGCAAAGTAAGTATCTAATTGCGAGTGTAATCTCTAAACGTAGATCTTTTTCCTATTCTTATAAAACATAAATGAGAAATTACTTGACCAGAAACAACAGTTTTTAAGAATTGTAAAAAAAAAAAAAATTATAAAACGAACAAAGGAAATGAGTCGTCAGGTGCTTATTCGTTTTGGGCCTCGTTATTATTGAATCTAATATTTGTTTATTATGAATACTGAATATAATATCTTTTGTTTTGTTTTTACAACTGTTTTGTTGAACTAGTGTGTGTAATTTTGTAACTTTCTAATCGCTTTTCCCTTTGTCTCGTGAACGGCTAAAATGCATTACTGCAATTATGATGACCCCCGTTTTTTAGGGGGAAAACTATAAACAAAAGTATTGTACAAAATGTTCTGAGCTTGCTTTTGTTTTTACTCTTATCTCTCGAATGGATTTTCACAATCAGTAGTATTGAAATACTAAATTTAAACCTACACAAATGAGCAAAAACTCAAAAATAGACAAATTATGTAATAGAATTCAATAGGAATAAACCCCAAAAGCTAAGTCTCTATAAGTCAGATAAGTCCAGGCATTATCAGGACGTCAAGCAAATTCGTAACTTTGTATAGCATTCAATTGGTGTATGCCTTGCTGATGCCAGAATTGGGGAATGGTTGACTGATAGAGACTTAAGGCTTTGTATTTGGGATTTTTCTATTGCATTTATAAATATAAAAATTTTTAAAAAAGTTTTTCCGTTATTTAAAATAAATACAATTGACCCATAATTCTAGTTCACCGTTTTCATTAATTTATGTATTCATTTAAAATGTTTAGGCATAAGTCTTAAATATTATTATAAATTTTTTATCAACATTTCATAAACAACTTTTTTTAATAAATGGCTTGATTAATCAAACATTTTTTTGCAAGTAACTAATTCATTGAAAGATCTATATTGTTTTCCTTATTCTTTTTCCTAATATTGTTGATCAGTGTTGAGGATCCTGTCTGTAAATCCTGATGCATGTAGCTTGATCCAGAACCAGCTGACTGTGCCTGCTTCAAATCATGCCTCTTCTCTCCAAAGCCTTCCTCACTTCATCTTGTAATTTATTTCTTATATAATAATCTATAACCCTCATAGAATGAATATAAAAACACAACACAGACTTGCTGGGTCAATATGTCAGAAAGAGGAACACAGCTAAGCAAGTAGTCACAGAGGCTAAGAAAAGATTTTGGGAGAATTACAAGCAAATCATAGGTAATTTCGAAGTACAGCTAATGAACTAAGAGGTAAGAAGGGGGAGGAAATTCAAAGGTTTCGGAATGATAATGGTAAGGAAGGAAATAGTTGAGGGTGCAGTCAAATTAAACACTAAATAAGTGGGTACCTTATTTTATTTTGTGCCGACGTTTCACTTTGTGGGTCATCTTCAGGGCTAAGAAAGAAAACAGACAAAACTATAAAAATACATTATATAGTAAATGATAATATAAAAAAATAAATGTAAAGTTATAGAAATTTAGAACAAAAAAGTGAGGGATATATATGAATAAAAATATCACAGAGTAAATGTACAGAAAGGTGGTGATGTAAAAATTACAAAGATTAAAGAAGGAAGTAAACAGAAAGTTTACAAAAAGAAAAAGTATAAGCATCAGAGATGAGATGTAAAATTATGGAAAAGGTAGTAGAATATAGATAAAATATAAAATGTATGATAATAGACTATATTTACTAAAAACGGAAAAAGTACAGTAGAAAGTAAAGATATTACAGGTAGAGCAGAGTATAACAGGTAGAAAAGTAAAATGAACACGGAAAGTAAAAAATATAAGTAAGGGAAGTTTTAAAATGTATACAAATAGAATGAACTGGTATAAATATAATATAATACAACTATTTCCTTCCTTACTCAGATCTTCCAGTCAACTATCTCCTCGCTTCTCGATAATAATGGTAATTTGGAAATAATAAAGATGAAATTCTTAAAATATAGCATAACCTCTATCAAGAAGCATTGTATCCCTAATCTGATGATCACCGAAGGCCTAGAATTTGAGATAGCCAGAGAATATTAATGATGCCATGGACGACTAAGAAAAATTATATATATTGGTCAAGGAGAAAAATTGATCAAGCTGCATACAGATATAATATTGTAGCTGATTTTTAAAAATAATTGTGAGAAAGAAATGGCCAAATATCTCCAGAACTTATTTCAAAAGATACCCTCCCGGGAATGGTATAAAAATGGTAATGGAATTTTATTCCTGTGCAGGCAAATATGTTGATAATATGGTCTTGATTACTCAAACTTAAGAAAGGTTTAAGGTAGCTGGAAGAGCTGACCTTCACTTGAATCATTTGTTGTAAATGTAAATGTTGTATAAATTAAATTAATATAATCAAATATTTTAAATAAAGATTTTTGGAAAAATATACTTTTTTTGGTCACAGGCCAAAAGCAACCAAAATGTGAGTATTAAAGGGATGTTTAGCTCAGAGATATTTTTTCATACTAAAATTCTTTTAGTAAATAATAAGAAAAATTATTATTAAGAAAATAATTACAAATATAGTTGAAAGAACTTTATTTATAAGCATTCTCTTCAATATCTCTTTATAATTTATTTTTATATGTTATAGAATTAAAGTGGGTAGGTCACTTGAAATAATCAAGTGGTTTACTCAGTGAACAGTTTGATGATGACCCTTACTATAGATGAAGATTTTTCTAATATATTAAGATATATTTTAATCACTTAATTAAAACAGTTTTGAAAGTAAAATATAATTGGTCAGGGGGTGTAGTCAAGGATTACAAAAAATAAGAAAAACTTATTTAATTGTGCCAACGTTTCGGCCTAAGATGTAGGCCATCTTCATGGCTGCTATCTTATTTCCTATATTCTTTAACTATACCCCCTGAATATTCAATCCATTATTAGAATCATCCAGTCAACTATTTTCTACTTAATCGTAAAATATAATTGATCACGTTACATAAAAATGCCAGTAATGACTAGGATTCTCTTTGGGAATAAATAACTGAATGTATTCTTCGCACAAACTTCTATCTGATGAATCACTTCATATTTATCATTTTGTTTACACTTCTTTTATCATTTAGACTCTTGATCCTATTTAAAACCCTTTCAAATTTTGTAGAAATAATTCATTGCAAATGTATTTCGCTCTGACTTAAAACCCAAAAAATTCTATGCCCCACATGGCCAATTCACATGCTATGTATTGGATATTCTCTATTCTTCCATATAATTTTGCTTCCCTGTTCCCCTCTATTGTGCCATTGTATTACTAATAATAAATAAATTACTAAAAGAAAATAGTAAATAAATAAAATGTTTTTTTCTTTCTTTTTTTTTTAAATAGATGATGGATAATAAATAAATCTATTTTAATTTTGACTGGATATCATTAGATGTTCTCTCCCAGACTGTAGTTACATGCATTATCACCTGCTCCTCCTTGGGAATCAGAAGGAAAGTCAATGAAGCCTTCTATGAGACTATGCGGTGGAGGACTGAACATTTGGAGTTGTTCATTTGAAGAACAAGTGTCTGCAAGAAATAATTAGGTAAATTAAAAATTATAAATCTGAATTAGGTAGAAGGTAAATATGATAGCTATAATCTTACAAAGATGAAGTTAGTTTTTTTTTCACTAATGCGTGAACAAAATTTATCCTTTAACATCGACGCAATTGTACAGTTATCTGTAATTATTATGTAAAGGGAGAAGAAGAAGTTAGTTCTATTGGACATGAAGATGGAGATACAAATAAATAGACCTCCTCAATCATTAACTGCCAGTAGTCCCTGTTGAGTGTTGCCTGGCATCCAGTTGTGAACTGCCAAGTTCCTCGTGTCTTCTGCCACACAATCAATCCACCGCATTCGCGGTCGGCCTACTCTCCTGCGTCCATGAATGACATCTGTCAGTAAACGTTTTGGAACTTCCCCATCACTCATCCTGGCCACATGTCCAGCCCATCTCAGCCGAGATCATTTAATGACATTGACCACATTAGACTCACTACAGAGATCATATATTTCTTCGTTTTTTATCAAATTTTTTGGAGGAATCCGGTATCCTGCGTTCGAATACTAGAAGACTTCGGTTTGCATCCTTCATCATTGCCCATCTTTCCGCTCTGTATGTAAGCACTGGGCGAATCAGGGTCTTATATAGGGTGATTTTAATTTTTCTTGTAATCACCCTACTTGCTAGATGTTGTCTCAGACCAAAATAGCAGCGGTTGGCTGACAATATTCGTTTCCTGGTTTCTACCCCGATGGTGTTGGTGCATGTGACTTGAGGTCCAAGATAGGTGAATTCTAAGACCCACTCAAATAGGTAAGTTCCAAATCTCACCTTATCTCCATCCAATATAGTTGGATACATAATAATAATATTAACGGTTAAAAAAATCCTGTTCCACTACAACCAATTTTGTTCAGTATATGTTATGAGTCTGTATTATTGTTTTGTTTTTAGTCTTGAATAATATTAGGTGACCTTATAACAGGGGGTTTCAGGGTTAAGTTAGCCAAACCGAAAATTTGAACTAAGGACCTCAAAATAAGAAAATAATTTCCTATGAAGGTATGTCTGCAAACAATTTTTTAGGAAATATTCATACTTAGAGGTTTTCATTGTTATGAATTATTCAGCCAAAGCAAATAAATATAACTTACTTTGGACGCTGAATCGTAATGAACCGGACTACGTCCGTATCATTATGTATGGCAGCCAATTCTGTTTTATTTATTTACTATGCCTAAATAATTCATAACAACGAAAATCTTTAGGTGTGCCTTTGCGGACATACCTACATAGCAAATTTTTTCCTTGTTTTGAGGTCCTTAGTTCCATTTTTCAGTTTGGCTACTTGAGCCTGAAACACCCTGTATAAAGTCAACTAATATTATTCAAGACAAAAGACAAAAAAACATAAATATCAACTCAAAAAAAACCGAACAAAAGATCCTTCATGGGTTTAGTGGAACAGAGGAAGAAAATAGTCCAGGTGAAGGGAAAAGAAAGAATTTCTTAAATAGAAATGAGCTATTAATTTGAAATCGACGTTTCGACCCATATTGCAGGTCTTCTTCAGGACTGGATAGGCAGGATACAAACAAATTAAAATGATATAGAAAAAATTGTAAACCGTTAAATAAAATATAAATATAAAGCTAGTGGAGTAAAATAGATGCAAAAATCTGTAAATCAATTTGTTTGTATCAGTCCACCCACCGACCATTTTCAACATTGCTCAAGATACATCTAGTTAGTATCTTGAGTATAACCATTTCCTAATCAATATAAAATCAATTAGTTTATTGTGTGAAATAATTAATGACAGCCTAAAGTTTTTTTAAAAATTCAAATCTGAGTTTTTTTATAATATGTTTTAATGGAAATCTATCACAGCTTCACCAAACAAAAGTTTTAAAAATTCTAGAATTTTATAGTTAAAAAATTGTATTTAAATATTTTTATTTTAAAGAGAAAAGATTTGTCCAGGCCGGGATTCGAACTCGGGTCTTCTGCCTCTCTAGCGCAGTGGTCTAACCACTGAGGTACCTGGCTAGTAATACGGCCAGACAAATACATTGTCTTCGCCAATACGAGCTAGTTAGCTCAGTTGGTTATAGCACTGTGCTAGAGATGCAGAACACCCGGCTTCGAATCCCGGCCTGGACAAATCTTATTTCTTCAAAATATAATATTTAAAAGTAATCACCATTATAAGAATAATAAATAAAAAATAAATATAAAAATTGTAATTGCTTCATAGACTAAAAGGTTAGTTTGGTGATCTAATTTAAGTTTTCAGACAACATTACATATTTCGGTAATCAATTTGATGGAACGCATGTACTGGAAAATTATTTACTTAAGGTTTGCCGTTATTAAAAATATGAATTTATTATCCTGAAGATGCTTTTATTACTTTTAATGTTTATATAGACATTTTATTAATTCTTTTGA
This sequence comes from Troilus luridus, assembly GCA_964056705.1. Taxonomy (NCBI): domain Eukaryota; kingdom Metazoa; phylum Arthropoda; class Insecta; order Hemiptera; family Pentatomidae; genus Troilus; species Troilus luridus. The sequence goes on along the minus strand of OZ057416.1, from coordinate 99,966,706 downwards.
TTAAGAATCATCTTAAAGTGACTTTTTTTTTTCTTAGACCGTGTCATTTCAATGTCTTTCTTAAAGTAACTTAATTTTGATATTTATATCTGTTTTGAATTTTAACGGTAGTGGGTAGAGCCCTCAGTTGTTATGCAGAAGGTTCCAGGTTTATATCTGGCTGTTGTAAATAAATTATCTAACCTATTAACTGCCATGTTAACAGGACCCTGTGGGAGCTACTACTCAGCCTCTATATTACGGATGCCCTTAATTGGGGGGGGGACTCGACGGTGAAAGTGGTCTTGACAAATCACCTACCTGTACAACTGTTGTCCTAGAAACAGCAGTCTCTACCTTGTTCTGAACATAAGATCCTTCATGGGTTGTAATGATACAGGTTTTTTGTTTTGTTTTTCTTGCAATACTTTTACAGTTGATCGACTAAGGCAGTAAATTAGTAATATATGACATAATTTATCTCTTAGTTATAAGGTAATTAAGATAATTGTCATATACTCCATATCTTATGAAAGTGAAATTTTATCCTGCTTGATTGAAAAGGATGGACTTCTAAAAAGATTCCACTTTTCTCAAACTGATTAAATTTTCATTTTTATTTGTTAACTATGTTATTTATCAGTTAGTATGTAACCAGTATGTTAGTTATTAATATATAAATATTAAAGTTCTTTTGAAAAATTCTATGCCTTTATTTGTGATTTTTTAATAGATGTTCACTAATTAAATAGATCACTACTAAAATCATCAATACCTACGAGTTTCTAATTGATTCAATGTATTTTATTAAAACTTTGCCGAATAAGTTATATTTATTTATAAAAATATGTTGCCCTTTTTTATGTACTAATTCCAGTTACTACTTACACAGTCCTCTCACGTGCCGAACCTTCGTTTTGAACTTTTCTTCTTCCATTGATCGAATTTCCGATGCCTTTTTCTTTGTCAGCTTTGTTAGAAGATATTTTCTTGATGGTACCCTGTTGAATATTTTTGTTAATGAATTAACACCTTAAGAATCAGTTCATCTTTAAGAGACTTGTTAAATTCAAATTAAACTAGAGTCATGTAATGCAACTAGTAATATTAACACGAGGCACTACGTCATATTTCATAGACAGTTTTATTTCATGATTCTAATCGTATGTTGTATTCTTTTTCAATATGATTTTCTCTTGAAAAGAAGAGACTGCATCTTTTTTCAGTTCTAGTTAAATCCCAAATTTTCATATATTTTTTTTACAAAAAGTAAGACTGAAGAAAAAAAAGGAAAGCTTGCTTTGTTTTGAATTAATTCAGAGATCAGAGCACATGGCCCCGAACGAACATTCCCCTTATGATTGTAAGAAAGTTGGCGGAATTGTACATTATTTGGTGATTTTTCGCTTTTGCCCGGCTTACGGAAAAGCATCAATTAGTGTTTTGAATTGAGGATTCAGGAATATGAAAGGCCCAATTTAAAATCACTACCCACTCGGTTGGGGGAAAAGCTTAAGGTTGAGCTTGTTCTTGGACATATCACCTCTCTGCACAACTATTGGCCCAGAAACAGTACAGTCTCTACCAAATACTGAACTCAAGACCCTTCAATGAATTTTAGTTATGCAGGGTTTGTTTTTTTTAATTGAAAAAGATATGTAATTAATTGAAACTAGGCTACTCATTTTTATTGTTGCTATACAGTTGTCCTGGCTCTTCCAGTTTAAATGGTTCGATATTAAGCGGCTCTACTTTTCAAATATTAGTTACTTAGTATTTAATATGGGATTACATTGATAATACAGTATTATACTTCTACCCTGAGTCCGAGAGATGGCAGATGGAATATTTCTGAAAGCTTACAGCACTGAATTAACCATGCCTGGAGAACCTTCTAGGACTCACCCGGTCTCTTCCAAGTGGATAAACTTAATTAGGGTGGGGAAATCTTGAAATTGATTTCAGGCAAATAATTCCCTTGCACAACCTTTGGGTCGGAAACAGTATGATCCCTTCCCTTCATGTGTTGCAGTTTTAATTTCTATTGTGTTTGTATCTCTATTCCCACCAACTTAAGCCCTAATTTATACATGTACATCTCATTCTCTTTTCTGCCATGTCTATAAACATAAGGATCTGTAACTATAATAATTACTGAAAAAAAACAACAGAATATCATAAAGTGTCATTCATACCCGAATGACATACATTCCAACTTCATCCTCGACATATTTTCCATTTCTAATGCTGTCCTCCAAGTCCAAAATGTGCTCGTAACTTCATCCACGGGCATCATTTTCGAAAACAGTAATTAAAAAATTCAAAGATTTCAGAAAAAATCGAGACGATTAAATTTAAACATTTCAACTTTTTTTTCAATTATATTTTAAAGTCGGAATTTTTATTAAGCATTTTCGCTTTATTGTGGCTTTAAATCAAAGTCATATGGAGTTTTGAAGATAATTGTTCTTATTATACACTATTATTGTTCTATTATACACATATTACTTTATTATTCATCCACGATCCTCATTATATATTAATAGTGATGTATATGATAATAGTGGTATCAATAGACACGAGCGTTGATTTAAATTTTTATTAAAACTAAAATTATTTTGTCGAAAAACTGGAAGGTTTCAAAATGTTTAAAGAGTCTGCAGATCGAAACAAGATGGGTGCTTCCAGATTCATTCATGTTCCTGATTTGGTTAATCGTTTTTAAGCTCTAAAGGGTCTTATACACGGTCAATATTACTGACAGTACTGGAATGACGAAAATACTGAGGAGTGAATGTTACTGTCAGTATTCAACTCAGTTCACAGTTAGCTCGCGATAATAACAGTCATATTTTTCTCATGCAGATTTATACATACGTTTTTAATAGGTAGAGCGTGTTTAGCAATTGTGACCGCCATGACATTGGAAAAAAAAGAGGAAAAGACGCTTGTGGGTAAAGGTTTGGCTATTGGACAGGGATTAGTTCATCCATTTAAACTTTATCAACGAGATTTCAGTAAAGGAACAATCAGATTATTATAATTATTTTCGGATGAATGAAAACTTATTCAATAATTTATTAAATATGGTTTCTCCTCATATTAAAAAATAAGATACAAATATGAGGGAAAGTATATGCCCAAAACAGCGGTTGGAAGTTACTCTACGCTGTTTCGCAAATGTCCGAAATTTTGAGGACTTAAAGTTTTTAACGCTTATTTATCCAGCAGTCATCAGCCGGATTGTGATAGAAACCTGTGAAGTTCTCATTTTGACATAGAAAAACTATACTAAGCCAACTAAAAAAACATGACATAAATCATTAAAAACTTCTGAAAAAGGTGGCTATGTTACATCGGAAATCGGTGATAAGCGTACTAAACATGTACAAAATACTGAGGAATTAAAGAAACAAGCCTACACGATCAGTAATACTGTCAGTATACCCTCCCATATACCTTGGGTTGGACTGAGGAATGATGGAGTGAACCATCACTACTCAATAACCCAATTCAGTACATCAGTATTGCCATTACATGATCAGTATTGTCAGTAATATTGACCGTGTATGGGCCCCTTTAAACCTACTGTTCACGAGATAGCGCACGAATCCGATAAGGACTTACGTACGGGTCATTGCTAAGGCAACTTCATAACCATGAAATGTTGATAAAATATAAAAATCTTTTCAGTAAGATGCATTTTCTTTTTCTGTTTATCTTGTTATATTAATTGAAGAATATCATCGTTATAAGCTATGTGTTTTCACCCGGTGTTTGCTCGATGAACGTTTTTGGCAATATTGTAATGTTTGTACGAACAAACATGTTTCCCAAATCAAATCAACAGTTCTTACATTTAGGAAGAATGATTTATTTCTAATGGAAGAGTTCAAGGCAATACTTGCATAATTTCAAAGTGTAGACTCTGGTGTGGCTGGGAGGATTGCATTGAGGGCGATCATACAGGTTTGGCTTTAAATGATATTTCGCCTATGAAAGTTTGCAGTGGTGATTGTTGTATCGGGATCGAACCTTTAGGTTAGCTAAGCCTCTTATTACTGCTATATTATAGCAATGTTTTCTAATACCTACTTAATGTTGTGATACCTAGAACGTAATTAGTCTCGAGTAGAGAACATTGTTAAATCGAACTAATTATAGCACATCCCCAAAGAAAATATTCTATCCTATTTGCTCTGCACACCAAGGAATTAAGGTTGTCTTACAGGTTTTGTTTCGTGTGGTAACCTATGGATAGATGTTTGCAAGTAGTGGGATTAGCGAATCTTTGGGTTCGCTAAGCGTTTTATTTTTATTATTAATGCAATTTCATTCCTACCTTGAAAAGTATTCCAATTTCAATTTCGATAGCCTTTCCATTTCTAAGGCAGTTCTCCATACCCAACTTGTGTTCTTAACTTCGTCCGTTCTATGTACCATTATCCAGAAAGTTTTCTTACAATTAATTTTGAATTGAATTCTGTTTGCGTAGATTTTTTCAAGATTTATTATATTTTTTACATTTCAGGGCAATGCTTTTAATTTAGTTCAAAAATTTAACCTAGGCTATGCTTTATGTCATATGATAAGAGTTCTGTCTTCTGACGTTAGTTATTAAATGAAAAAAAATTATATTAATGTTTCTTTTCTATTGATCTCAATATTTCATTAAATCATTTCAAAGATTCATCCGATTCAATATTCTTCCAAACAGTTCCTCTCCAGAATCTTCATGTTCAAACGTAAAAAGTTATTATTTTAAAAAAATTATTATTAAATTATTAGAAAAGATTAGTCCTGGCCGGGATTCAAATCCAGGTCTTCTGTATCTCCGGTGCAGTGCTCTTAAGCACTAAGCTACCAGGGGTCGTATCCAAGTCAGACAAATCCATTCTCTACACCGATCCTATATCCCCGCGTTCTCGCAATGTTTGCGATGAATACACGGTGAAGAATGTCTACTGAACATTACTTTAATTAGACTCTTGTTGACTTACGTCAATATATTATTTATAATTTGTTTTTATTTTTATTAATTGTTATTTTGATGGTAATTATTTTTTAAATATTTTGGTTTTGAAGAGAAAAGATTTGTCCTGGCCGGGATTCGAACCCAGGTCCTCTGCATCTCCGGTGCAGTGCTCTAAGCCACTGAGCTGAAGAGAACGGATTTGATTGACATGGATACGACCCCTGGTAGCTCAGTGGTTTAGAGCACTGCACCGGAGATGCAGACGACCCGGGTTCGAATCCCGGCCAGGACAAATCTTTTCTCTTCAAAACAAAAATATTTAAAAAATAACCACCATCAAAATAACAATTAATAAAAATAAAAGTAAAAAGATATTGATGGATGGACTGGTCAGGGGTGGAGTCAAAGATAACACAAAATAAGTGAAATATATTTTTTAATTGTGCCAACGTTTCGGCCTACGATGTAGGCCATCTTCAGGGTGAATGTGAGTGCATTTTCTGTGTTGATTCGTAAAACTCGCAACTGTCAACTGGCCTACACCGTAGGCCGAAACGTTGGCACAATTAAAAAATAAGGAAAATATGGAGATTAAATAATATGGAAAATAAATTTTCCACTCATACGTAAAGAGTTATTATTTAATTTCTCTCACATTGTACTCACACTGGATTGTACATTAAAAATACTTGTGCCACTACAGCCCACGTTGTATGTTCATTTAACGCCACTTTATGCTGCTATGGCAAAATCGGTCGATGCTACAGTGGGAGTCCTAAATTTGTCCTATTCAGTTATAATTTGGAAAGGGTTCTCTAACGAGTACCTGATACTGCAAGATCAGGACCCACATTTTATGTCGTCTCGGAAGAACGGCATAAGTATGGATAACTCTCTTTTAAGAAATCCTTAGGCTACCTAACAGGCTACGAATCTGCTAATTCTTGGGTATAGTAGGTTGTTTTGGTTACTACTACACCAAAGTCACCCTCGAGTTGCGGAGTTATGATGCATTTCCAAAGTGGCACGTAAGATCCAAAGCCCCATAGTTGGCCACCCCTGTTATAGAGGCTGGGTGATCCCACTGAGTCTATTAACGGATATAAACAGAATATATTAATTTATCTGCCTCAAATGTTCTCGAACTCCGGATCAGTATCGCAGCTACCCAAGTACTCAGCTGCCTATAGTCAATAGAATGACCCTTGAACATAAAATATAAGGATCTTAAGCTTTTTTTTAGATTTTATATTCTGTCTCTGTATCTGTTATCGAAAATAACTTATTCTAAATTGAAAATGACGTAACTGAGAACTGAATGAATAAGTCGCGGAACCTACTTTCTGTTAGTTGCTACCTTGTTACGTTGGAATGAACATGTTACGCTACAAGAACTTTGAGTGATTCCGAAAGTGCATAATGCCCCGATTATGCTCGGCTGTCAAGCCATTAGATTACTTGAGGAGGAAGTTACGAAACTACTGGAGTGTTATTTGTTTATTCAGTTAACGTCACTTTATGCTGCTATGGCAAGTCGAACGATGCTACAGTGGGAGCTCTAAATTTTGCCTATCCAGGTTTAATTATAATTGGGGTTTTTAATGATTACTTGACACCGTGCAAGCTCGTGACCCACTTTAACGTCCCTTCCGAAAGACGGCATAAGCAAGAACCCGCGATGTTGGGCATAGTAGGTTTTTATGCCCACTAATAGACCACATGTGACCCTGAAATTTTTTTTTCGTTATAGTAAGCACAGTTTTTCCCTTACGTTTTGGCCAACTAAGGATCACGCCCAATTTCAATTCCTTCTCGTTTGTTGCTTTCTTTTCCACCAATAATCTCTCATCTTTTCACCTTGTCTCTTTTTTCTTTCTTCTGGCAACTTTGTGCCTGCTCTCCTATCGCTTGTACCCTGGAATCCTAAGGTTAACACTATCTTTCTTTAGGCATCTCTCTGTACTGCTGGTTCTGGTTTTATACTGTGTATTTCTAAATCTTTTTTAATTTGTTGAGCTTCCCCAAAGTTAGGGTTTTCTATAACCAAAACTTATTACAGTATTTCTCTCTATGCCTCCCTGTCTAGCTCAGTTTCTTCATTCAGATCGTATTCTCCAGTGACTTCCTGTTAATCTTTGAAATTCCTGTTTTCCTTCTTCCTCTTTTCCCTCCAGAGTGTCAATATAGAGTCATCTTTGGTATTCTTCCAGCTTATTTAGCTGCCCAAAACACTCTAATCCTTGGAGGCAAATTTACCAGGGTGACATTTTGGGCATAAATTATCTTTCTGACTATTTTATTGGGTATCTTATCACGTCAAGATATTCCAGCTGTCCTTCTCCAGAAGAACTAATTTAGATTATTTAAAATTACTTGATACTGTACGTACAGATTTTATTATACTTAAGGATCACTTCTTGAAATATTGATTTATGGTTTCAATGGTCTATAGGTATATATAAGTAGGAGAGTGGTTCAGTGCCATGTTGTCCTAGGTTCGAATCCTGCTGCTGGCAAGACATTTATTTAATCTGTTTGCAAGTGGGTATCCATAATAAGGGGGGATCTGGCTGTTGAGCATGGTCTAGAACAAATTACCTCCTCGTAAAACCGTTGTCCAAGAAACAGTACAGTCTCTTCCATGTACTGAACCCCAGACCCACTCACGGATTGTAGTGATAGAGTTTTTTTTTTTACAAGTTTACAAGGAAGTCGTGTATTGTGCCCTTCAAATATTTTATATTTATGAGGCTCTAAAAATATAATTTTTAGTATATATGATTTCTAGTTAATGAACCAGTAATTAGGCAAATTTCTCTAATTTAAATTTGGATTCCTGGGATCACAATGAACATAAATTAACAATAAATAATTTTTTTTTATTCCTAATTATAATCGTCCGATTCGTTAGTGTGGTAATGAAGAAGGCCTAGTCAGTTATGGGAGTAGGGGTAATGAGAATTGATTGATGCGCGGTGATCCTCATTCCAGGCGCGATGGCTTCCAGCTTGCTCCCTCCAGTCAGGCTGTTATTTGAAAACATTGCTATACTTTGCCAAGTATTTTGTAGAAGGAAAAAAAGTGATTTAAAAAAAAAATGAATAAACAAATCAAATTAGTTTAAAGCCCTTAAAAATTGTCTAATGATTAATACAAGAATTTTAATACCATCATAGAAATGGTTTGCTTCACCAATGTCCTCATTTTTATTTTTTTTAACTCACATGGAACTTTCAAATACCTCTATTGACAAATTAGTTTTTTTTAGTTATGACTTTGAAAGAGAGATATATGTACATATATTTATTATAAGTGTATGATAAAAAAAAACGGTGATCAAGGAACTGCTTTTTGGTTAGTCTTTAGTCATCCTTGATCAGGATATGTTTTTAATATTAAAATAAAATATTTACCTTATAAATATTTTTAATCACAAAGCCAGTTTTCCTGACAGTTTTACAAAATTTAGCACTGTTTTTTATTCAATTGGAATGCATCGATTAAAAAAATAAAACATCGTATTCCAATACATATTTCGATTTTAGGACTTATTTCAATACTCCTTATGTCTTTAAAATACCTCTATCGAAAACTTAGGTTTTTCGAGTCATGACATTGTTCTTTGAAGTAGCGATGTGTCAATTTGAAATGTTACTTAATCATTCGACACAAATTTTTTTCAAATTATAAAGTGTTATTTAAGAAGTTTATATAGAAACTTACACCCTAATCAGAAATATAGTTATAGTTAACATGCCTATAACTATACCGTAATATATAGAGCCTTTAGTCAATTCAATATTATAAATGAAAAAAAGAGAAATATCTTGAGAAGAGGGATAGAACAGGTAGAGTGGACCGTTACCTGGTTTCCCAGGGGCATTACCTGCTAAAGGAAAAGGGCAATTTTATCTAAGAGAAAATACAGCAAAAAAGATCCATAACGCCGAAACCTCTACTGAAGTGCTTCCCACATATATTAAGAAGTGCATATTGTAAATAGATATATGTTTAAACTATTATGTAACCATCAGCATATGAAACATGAAATAAATGAAAACCTATATATTATATTGGTTGAAGTTTTATATTCAGGTACGACGCCATGATATTCCATTTCCATTAAGTCATATTTTGAGTTACATCAAGTTTGAACTTCAAGTTTAATGGGAATAGTGTCATAAATTAAAATCAAAATATTTTCAATCTCTTAAAACATTTCTAATGGTTAATTAAATAATTCGAATACCATTACAATAGGTTTGGTTGACTTTACCAATACCCAAATTTTAATTTTTTTAACTCACATGGAACTTTCAAATACCTCTATTGAAAAATTAGGTTTTTTTTTCTAGATATGGCATTGTTGTTTTGAAGTTCTTTGAATTTAGTATGTTTATTAAATTAAGTCTTTATCCTTTTCCCTTCCAAAGCTGTGAGTGTTGATTGATGAGGGGTTTTTAATTAATGAATATTTTTTATATATAAATAATAATAGGATGTTGATAGTTGGGGGTGCAGTCAAGAAAACACGCAAAAATAGGTGAAACTATTTTATTTTAAGTGCCGACGTTTCGACCTACTATGTAGGTCATCTTCAGGGCTATGAGAAAACAGACAAAAAACAGAATAGACTGTAAAAATACATAAAAGGTACAGAAAAATTAACAAAAAGTAGAGATATAAAAAAGAATGATATATAATGAAAGGATATATGAAGGTATATGAATATATATATAAATAATATATATATATAATAATGTATATAGGTATATGAATAAAGATGATTACATGGTAGATGGATAGAAAGATGATAATGTAAAACGAATGTAAACGAATGAAATGTAAAAGATGATTACATGGTAGATGGATAGAAAGATGATAATGTAAAACAGAATACAAAGAGAGCAATGAAGTTAAACAGAAAAAAATAAAATGAAAAAGATATGAATATAAAGAGTATGGACAATTTAGTATAATAAAGATAGAAATGATTGCAAAGAAAACAGTAGTATGAAAATAGACTCATGGGGAGTATCATAAGTGCAATGAGAGAACATGAATTAAAAATATGATACCTAATAATACATTGAGAAGAATATATTATAGAACGTAAAGAAAGGAATCTAATGTATGACAGGTCAAGAAGTGAAATATAAATAAAATTTTGAAAATATAAGAATCAGAAGTTATGTAAAGGTATAAATGTTATATAAAGGTATACACTATACATTATATAACAGAAGTTGTATCAAGGTATACAGATATTATATAGAGGTATACATTAGGTATGAAGTTATATAAATAAAGATGAAAGAATACAAGGAAAAATACATGAGAGATATAAGATATCAGTAAGTGAATAGAGATATATTATAAAAAATAATGATGTTCTGTGAACATGAACTCTTTAATTAAAACTATGATGGATGCAAAAAGTGATGATGGGAGAAATAGGTGTGAAGGAAGGAGATGGAGAAAGATGAAGAGAAGATATAAATAATATGAGACTAGTACGAACCCGATAGTAGCGGCTGCTTGGACAGCGAGGAACTGACGCGGATAAAACCGTTAAACGACGGAAGCGCTGGTCGCGATCTCTGTCGGTCAAAGGTCAAAGTAGCAAAAAAATTTTTTTTAAAAAATAAAAATAAAAAAATAAGAAAGTAGGGAAAGGGCAATTTGGGGAAATATGGGGACGCGTAAAAAATGTGAAAAATAAATAAAAAATTAAGTTAAAGAAAAAAAGGGGAGTAAAGAGATAAAATACTAGAAAAGAAAAAATAGACAAAAAACGGACCGTAAACGGAGAGAAATAAAATATGATTTGAAAATTAAGGAGTTTTTAGTAAATTAAAAATTTGGGAATAAATTGAGGATAGGTGATGTGAATCGGACTTAAGGTTGACGGTGGAGGAATCTAAATTGATGTGGATGGTTTCCGAGAGAATGCGTTTTTCATAGTTGGGAAAGGAAGATAGGATAGACGTATTATCGAAGTTGAAAATGTGGTTTAAAGATAGGGCAATCCCTCACCTCCAAAATCTACCCAAAAGGAGATAAAAACTGGGTCCACAATATTTCTTCCACCGATATCCCTAAACATGTCTATAACATTCTATCCTTAGGACCAAATTTCTCTGCACCCTCCTCTTCCTTCAATAAAATCATTCCTGATCTTTTGACCGACTTAGAATTTATTCACAATGACCCCCTACTCCAACGTTCACATGTTCCACAAGATCTTTCACGTGTCTCCATAGCTAACATCATCTCCAATTTCCTTCAACACACCCATTCTTCCCCTTCTAATTTCTCCCCACAGTTTTTTAAGGACCTTTCCCTCACACGCTCTTTCCTCAAATCCCATGACGACTTGATTGTCACTAAAGCAGATAAAGGTAATTCTACAGTAATCATGAATCTTTCCGAATATAACCTTAAAATGATTTCCCTTCTTTCTGATACTTCTACTTACAAACCTACACCCCGAGATCCTACCTCTTCTCTCCAAAAAAAATTCAACCTCCACCTAAAAAGCCTTGTCAATTCCAAATTAATTACATACCCTATTTATAGAAACCTTATTTCTTACAATTCCATAGCTCCCCGTTTTTATGGTCTTCCCAAAATCCACAAACCTAACAACCCCCTCCGGCCTATTACATCCAACATCAATTCACCATCTACAAAACTTAGCAAATTCTTACTTCCTTCCTTACAAGTCCTCAGCCGTAACAACCCATATGATATCCAAAACTCTTTTCATCTACGTGATCTATTAACATCCCTCACCATACCTGATCATTACGTTCTCACCTCCTTTGATGTAGAAAGCCTATTCACTAACATACCTTTAGATCAAGCTCTCCTCATTATAGATAACAACTGGCCACTCATAGAACCCCATACCTCTCTCAATCGCACCTCTTACCTCCAATCCTTAAACCTCTGTTGTGAATCAGGCTACCTTACCTTCCATGGCCAGTTCTTTAACCAAATTTCTGGACTTGCCATGGGAAATCCCCTCGCTCCTGACCTCTCCAATATTGTCTTAAACGATCTTCTGGATTCCATTCTACCCCAATTCCTAAACGATGTTATCTTCATTAAGAAATATGTTGACGATCTCCTCCTTATCCTAAATCCCACTATTATTCCTGAATTATTATCATCTTTTAACTCATACCATCCCCGCCTCCATTTCACAGTGGAACTTGAATCCAATAAATCATTACCATTCCTTGACCTCCGTATCATTAGAAATCCTGACCACACCTTATCCACAGATTGGTATACCAAACCCACCTATTCTGGCAGACTCCTCAATTATTACTCCCAACATCCGCACCACCAAAAAATAAACGTCGCCAAAAATATTATCCGCCGTGGCCTATCCCTCTCTGACCCTTGCTTCCATAAAACTAACATCCACCGCATCCAAAATATACTTTTAAAAAACAATTTTCCTCTCCATATTATTAATAAACTCATCCAAGACTATAAAAAACCCCCCAACCCCACCTTGTCTCCACACCCTCCCTCTAACCCAGTATACAGATCCTTGCCATATATACCCTCCCTCTCAAATAATATTCAAAAATCCCTACGTTCCTCTATCCCCAACTTACGTTTAGCATTCAAATCCCATAACAAACTTTCCAAAATCTATACCCGTGTTAAAGATCCCATTCCCGTTATACAACGCTCACAAGTTGTCTACCGTATCCCTTGCTCCACTCCCAATTGCAACTCTTCCTACATCGGCGAAACTAAAAACTTACTTAAAGATCGTATTTCCCAACATAAATATTCCATTTCATCCAATAACCCAACCGCTTCCAAACTCTCTGACCATGCCCTATCTTTAAACCACATTTTCAACTTCGATAATACGTCTATCCTATCTTCCTTTCCCAACTATGAAAAACGCATTCTCTCGGAAACCATCCACATCAATTTAGATTCCTCCACCGTCAACCTTAAGTCCGATTCACATCACCTATCCTCAATTTATTCCCAAATTTTTAATTTACTAAAAACTCCTTAATTTTCAAATCATATTTTATTTCTCTCCGTTTACGGTCCGTTTTTTGTCTATTTTTTCTTTTCTAGTATTTTATCTCTTTACTCCCCTTTTTTTCTTTAACTTAATTTTTTATTTATTTTTCACATTTTTTACGCGTCCCCATATTTCCCCAAATTGCCCTTTCCCTACTTTCTTATTTTTTTATTTTTATTTTTTAAAAAAAATTTTTTTGCTACTTTGACCTTTGACCGACAGAGATCGCGACCAGCGCTTCCGTCGTTTAACGGTTTTATCCGCGTCAGTTCCTCGCTGTCCAAGCAGCCGCTACTATCGGGTTCGTACTAGTCTCATATTATTTATATCTTCTCTTCATCTTTCTCCATCTCCTTCCTTCACACCTATTTCTCCCATCATCACTTTTTGCATCCATCATAGTTTTAATTAAAGAGTTCATGTTCACAGAACATCATTATTTTTTATAATATATCTCTATTCACTTACTGATATCTTATATCTCTCATGTATTTTTCCTTGTATTCTTTCATCTTTATTTATATAACTTCATACCTAATGTATACCTCTATATAATATCTGTATACCTTGATACAACTTCTGTTATATAATGTATAGTGTATACCTTTATATAACATTTATACCTTTACATAACTTCTGATTCTTATATTTTCAAAATTTTATTTATATTTCACTTCTTGACCTGTCATACATTAGATTCCTTTCTTTACGTTCTATAATATATTCTTCTCAATGTATTATTAGGTATCATATTTTTAATTCATGTTCTCTCATTGCACTTATGATACTCCCCATGAGTCTATTTTCATACTACTGTTTTCTTTGCAATCATTTCTATCTTTATTATACTAAATTGTCCATACTCTTTATATTCATATCTTTTTCATTTTATTTTTTTCTGTTTAACTTCATTGCTCTCTTTGTATTCTGTTTTACATTATCATCTTTCTATCCATCTACCATGTAATCATCTTTTACATTTCATTCGTTTACATTCGTTTTACATTATCATCTTTCTATCCATCTACCATGTAATCATCTTTATTCATATACCTATATACATTATTATATATATATATTATTTATATATATATTCATATACCTTCATATATCCTTTCATTATATATCATTCTTTTTTATATCTCTACTTTTTGTTAATTTTTCTGTACCTTTTATGTATTTTTACAGTCTATTCTGTTTTTTGTCTGTTTTCTCATAGCCCTGAAGATGACCTACATAGTAGGTCGAAACGTCGGCACTTAAAATAAAATAGTTTCACCTATTTTTGCGTGTTTTCTTGACTGCACCCCCAACTATCAACATCCTATTATAGAACCCACAGTCAACTATTTCTTTCTCACATGAATATCATGAACCACAAAAAACGGGGCCAAAAACAGAACTTTTCTTCTATATCTTCTCTTCACAATACCAGTATTCAAGACCATAATTCTCTACCTACTACTTCTCGACCTCTGCACATCGATCCTTCTTCTTCACTACATCACCCAGATTCTACCTACTCGCCTCGACATCACACCTCTAGTCTCGCGTCTTCCAGCCATCACCAGCCTTCGTCGCACCCTCCGCAACAACTCTCGTCTCCAAGATCACTTCCTACATCAGCTTCCTCACCACAGCGCCACTCTTCTGCTCTCTCTTCTCATTATATCTCTTCAAATCGTAATAACTTTCCAAACTATGATGGAAATGCCTCCCCTCCTCTTACCTTAACTACCCCCCCCCAAAATTTATCTTTCTCTTCTATAAAATCTTCATTTCCAAACCTAAAATCTCACATCAACCACCTGTGCTCCTTACAAAAACATTTGGCTCATCACCTGGAACAACGTATTTTCCTCCTAAAATGCCGATCCAACTCCGTTTTTCCAAATTTCATAACCAATGCCCTTAATCACTTCACCACATCAAAATCCCTAAATCCCAAGTTACATAATTTTTCATTTAAATTTAAAAAATCTTTACTTAATCTCAAAATACGGGAGAATATACAACAAATCCACTTTCTAAACCTACGTATTCCAGCCCTCACCCAATTTTTATCCAGTCACCTTACCCATGACCACATGAATAACCTTACCGCTCTTGTTACATCCATCTTCACCTCTACCAGGTCTCGTAAAAAAATCCACCTCATCTCCAAATTCAAATTCCTTTACCAAAAATCCCTCACCTCCAAAATCTACCCAAAAGGAGATAAAAACTGGGTCCACAATATTTCTTCCACCGATATCCCTAAACATGTCTATAACATTCTATCCTTAGGACCAAATTTCTCTGCACCCTCCTCTTCCTTCAATAAAATCATTCCTGATCTTTTGACCGACTTAGAATTTATTCACAATGACCCCCTACTCCAACGTTCACATGTTCCACAAGATCTTTCACGTGTCTCCATAGCTAACATCATCTCCAATTTCCTTCAACACACCCATTCTTCCCCTTCTAATTTCTCCCCACAGTTTTTTAAGGACCTTTCCCTCACACGCTCTTTCCTCAAATCCCATGACGACTTGATTGTCACTAAAGCAGATAAAGGTAATTCTACAGTAATCATGAATCTTTCCGAATATAACCTTAAAATGATTTCCCTTCTTTCTGATACTTCTACTTACAAACCTACACCCCGAGATCCTACCTCTTCTCTCCAAAAAAAATTCAACCTCCACCTAAAAAGCCTTGTCAATTCCAAATTAATTACATACCCTATTTATAGAAACCTTATTTCTTACAATTCCATAGCTCCCCGTTTTTATGGTCTTCCCAAAATCCACAAACCTAACAACCCCCTCCGGCCTATTACATCCAACATCAATTCACCATCTACAAAACTTAGCAAATTCTTACTTCCTTCCTTACAAGTCCTCAGCCGTAACAACCCATATGATATCCAAAACTCTTTTCATCTACGTGATCTATTAACATCCCTCACCATACCTGATCATTACGTTCTCACCTCCTTTGATGTAGAAAGCCTATTCACTAACATACCTTTAGATCAAGCTCTCCTCATTATAGATAACAACTGGCCACTCATAGAACCCCATACCTCTCTCAATCGCACCTCTTACCTCCAATCCTTAAACCTCTGTTGTGAATCAGGCTACCTTACCTTCCATGGCCAGTTCTTTAACCAAATTTCTGGACTTGCCATGGGAAATCCCCTCGCTCCTGACCTCTCCAATATTGTCTTAAACGATCTTCTGGATTCCATTCTACCCCAATTCCTAAACGATGTTATCTTCATTAAGAAATATGTTGACGATCTCCTCCTTATCCTAAATCCCACTATTATTCCTGAATTATTATCATCTTTTAACTCATACCATCCCCGCCTCCATTTCACAGTGGAACTTGAATCCAATAAATCATTACCATTCCTTGACCTCCGTATCATTAGAAATCCTGACCACACCTTATCCACAGATTGGTATACCAAACCCACCTATTCTGGCAGACTCCTCAATTATTACTCCCAACATCCGCACCACCAAAAAATAAACGTCGCCAAAAATATTATCCGCCGTGGCCTATCCCTCTCTGACCCTTGCTTCCATAAAACTAACATCCACCGCATCCAAAATATACTTTTAAAAAACAATTTTCCTCTCCATATTATTAATAAACTCATCCAAGACTATAAAAAACCCCCCAACCCCACCTTGTCTCCACACCCTCCCTCTAACCCAGTATACAGATCCTTGCCATATATACCCTCCCTCTCAAATAATATTCAAAAATCCCTACGTTCCTCTATCCCCAACTTACGTTTAGCATTCAAATCCCATAACAAACTTTCCAAAATCTATACCCGTGTTAAAGATCCCATTCCCGTTATACAACGCTCACAAGTTGTCTACCGTATCCCTTGCTCCACTCCCAATTGCAACTCTTCCTACATCGGCGAAACTAAAAACTTACTTAAAGATCGTATTTCCCAACATAAATATTCCATTTCATCCAATAACCCAACCGCTTCCAAACTCTCTGACCATGCCCTATCTTTAAACCACATTTTCAACTTCGATAATACGTCTATCCTATCTTCCTTTCCCAACTATGAAAAACGCATTCTCTCGGAAACCATCCACATCAATTTAGATTCCTCCACCGTCAACCTTAAGTCCGATTCACATCACCTATCCTCAATTTATTCCCAAATTTTTAATTTACTAAAAACTCCTTAATTTTCAAATCATATTTTATTTCTCTCCGTTTACGGTCCGTTTTTTGTCTATTTTTTCTTTTCTAGTATTTTATCTCTTTACTCCCCTTTTTTTCTTTAACTTAATTTTTTATTTATTTTTCACATTTTTTACGCGTCCCCATATTTCCCCAAATTGCCCTTTCCCTACTTTCTTATTTTTTTATTTTTATTTTTTAAAAAAAATTTTTTTGCTACTTTGACCTTTGACCGACAGAGATCGCGACCAGCGCTTCCGTCGTTTAACGGTTTTATCCGCGTCAGTTCCTCGCTGTCCAAGCAGCCGCTACTATCGGGTTCGTACTAGTCTCATATTATTTATATCTTCTCTTCATCTTTCTCCATCTCCTTCCTTCACACCTATTTCTCCCATCATCACTTTTTGCATCCATCATAGTTTTAATTAAAGAGTTCATGTTCACAGAACATCATTATTTTTTATAATATATCTCTATTCACTTACTGATATCTTATATCTCTCATGTATTTTTCCTTGTATTCTTTCATCTTTATTTATATAACTTCATACCTAATGTATACCTCTATATAATATCTGTATACCTTGATACAACTTCTGTTATATAATGTATAGTGTATACCTTTATATAACATTTATACCTTTACATAACTTCTGATTCTTATATTTTCAAAATTTTATTTATATTTCACTTCTTGACCTGTCATACATTAGATTCCTTTCTTTACGTTCTATAATATATTCTTCTCAATGTATTATTAGGTATCATATTTTTAATTCATGTTCTCTCATTGCACTTATGATACTCCCCATGAGTCTATTTTCATACTACTGTTTTCTTTGCAATCATTTCTATCTTTATTATACTAAATTGTCCATACTCTTTATATTCATATCTTTTTCATTTTATTTTTTTCTGTTTAACTTCATTGCTCTCTTTGTATTCTGTTTTACATTATCATCTTTCTATCCATCTACCATGTAATCATCTTTTACATTTCATTCGTTTACATTCGTTTTACATTATCATCTTTCTATCCATCTACCATGTAATCATCTTTATTCATATACCTATATACATTATTATATATATATATTATTTATATATATATTCATATACCTTCATATATCCTTTCATTATATATCATTCTTTTTTATATCTCTACTTTTTGTTAATTTTTCTGTACCTTTTATGTATTTTTACAGTCTATTCTGTTTTTTGTCTGTTTTCTCATAGCCCTGAAGATGACCTACATAGTAGGTCGAAACGTCGGCACTTAAAATAAAATAGTTTCACCTATTTTTGCGTGTTTTCTTGACTGCACCCCCAACTATCAACATCCTATTATAGAACCCACAGTCAACTATTTCTTTCTCACATGTATATAAATAATACTTCTATGCCCTCGGATAAGGAAATAAAGACTGAATTGTGTTTCTCCGAAAAAAAAAAAACTAAAGATTTATTTACAATACATATTTACAAGTATTAATTAAAAAAAACAAAAAACCTGTACCACTAAAACTCATGAAGGGTCTGGGGTTCAGTACATGGTAGAGACTGTACTGTTGCATGGACAACGGTTCTGCAAGGAGGTGACTTGTCCTAGGTCATGCTCAACTACAGATTTTCCCCCTTATTTCGGGTACCCTATTTTTTATAATATTTTATAGAGGCTGGGTGAGCCCCAGGAGGGTCCAGATCCTTTATGATCCATCATCCGCTGCAAACGGACTAAATAAAAGTCATGGCCTGCAGCGGGATTTGAACCAGGATTTTCGGCATGGTCTACCACTGAGCCACTCCGCTCTTACATTTACAATAAATTGAAAAAAAATCACAAAAAACAAAAGAAACAGCATTTAAAGGTTTTTTTCGTATTTCTTTTTATCTTTCAGGAGATTAGTTTAGTAGTAGTTTACTCAACACACAATATTATTTAAACAATTTATAACCGTACATTAAAAATATAGCCTCTCGTTTGTCTTGAATTATAACAGCTGTTATATCAAGCAAGCTCAGTCGCTATCACATAATACATTTTAATAGGCTGTTACATAATAGTTTAAACATATACCTATTTACAATATGCACTTCATAATATATGTGGAAAGCACTTCAGTAGAGGTTTCGGCGTTATGGATCTTTTTTGCTGTATTTTCTCTTGGATAAAATTGCCGTTTTCCTTTAGCAGGTAATGCCCCTGGGAAACCAGGTAACGGTCCACTCTACCTGTTCTATCCCTCTTCTCAAGATATTTCTCTTTTTTTCATTTATAATATTGAATTGACTAAAGAGTCTATATATTACAGTATAGTCATAGACATGTTACTGTAACTATAACTACATTATATCTCTATTTCTGATTAGGGCGATTATATGCCCGTGTAAGTTTCCTTATAAACTTCTTAAATAACACTTAATAATTTCAAGAAATTTTGTTTCGAATGATTAAGTAACATTTAAAATTGACACATCGCTACTTCAAAGAACAATGTCATAACTCGAAAAACATAAGTTTTCGATGACATTCCAACCCATCCTAACACCTTCATCTCCACGTATGCTGACGACACATGTGTGTTATCAGTTATTAACGACCCATATATTGCATCCCAATCACATTTATCGAATAATTAATAAACCTCGAAGAATGGTATCGGAATTGGAGAATTAAAATCAATTCCAACAAGTCCCATCAAATTACCTTTACGCCGAAAGCCCATGGCTTCCTGTCCTACTGTATCCTTTAATAGTACTCCACATATCCCTGTTGAACAGATTCACTTGCTAGGACTCAACTTAGACAAACGTCTAACTTGGAACCTTCGCACAAGACTGAAAACACAAGAAACAGCTTGACGCTTCCGACTACTTCAACCCATACTAGACAAACGCTCAAAGCTTCAGTAAAGTTCTCCATTAATCAACACTCACAGCTTTGGAACAGAAAAGGATAAAGACTTTATTTAATAAACATATCTCTCCTTCACAATAAGTCGTAATTCAAAAAAACTAATTTCTCAATAGAGGTATTTGAAAGTTCCATGTGAGTTAAAAAAAATAATAATTTGGACATTGGTAAAGCAAACCATTCCTATTGTAATGATGGTATTGAAATTATTTTATTAATTATTAAACAATTTTTAAAGGCTTTTTTGATTTTCACTTTTGTCATTATTCCCATTAAACTTGAAGTTCAAACATGATTCAAAATATGAAAAATTGTTTGAAATATTTGAATCATGTTGAATCATGTTATATCATGTTATGTCATGAAATATTTGAATCATATTGAATTATGTTATCAGATATGTTGTTTCTGAATTATAAAGCTTCAACCAATTCAATGCTACTGAAGGCTTAACTTAAAAATGCCGATTTTTTGAGTTATGTATTTCTTTTGAAGGAGTGATATGTAACTAACATGAACATTTCAGTGTAGTATTGGGCGTAAGGCTTTCAAAATTTCGATTTTCATTAAATATATGTCTTGATTCAGAGTATTATGCACTCCCTGGATACAAAATGTGTTGCTCTATATTTTTTTTTATAACAGATTTTTCTTCAATGCGCACAATTCGGAGCCACTTAATTTAATTTTAGGGATAATTAAATGTCCAAAAACTGTTTATTTTTCGTGTCGTAATATAAAAGATAGGTCCTTAATATGTTAATTAAAGAGTCCTTATATCCCAGTTCGCTGTCTATTGTATTTATGAGTTTGTCTGTCACATACTAAGCTGCATTTCTTATGATTTTGTATTTTATTGAATTTAAAAAAATAAAAGTTTTTGTATGATCTCTTGTGAAATATGTGATGTACAAAGTGTATGTATTTATTTTACGTTTCATTTTTGAAGATTTGAAAAACAAATTAATAAAGTAGCTCAACGGGTTTATTAGGTTTTTGTTATACATTTTAACAAATTAGCTGTACGTACATGTATTAATTTATTTTCGAATTGAATTTATATGTGTGTGTATAATTAATTAATTTCAAAATTCATAACACAGAAATCAAATATTGTCTAAATTATTAACGCGGAGTCCATCTGATATTGAATTATTATTTGCCCACGGGAATATTCAATTCCTACAATACTGTAGCCAGCTCCCCTTAGCGTTATTTGAATATGAAATTACATCCGACTAAAACCAATCATTTCGGTCGTTCTCGTCGTCTATTTTACAAATTAAATTTGCTTTTAAAATTAAAAAAAAAAGTTATATCGACGGCATTAAAATTCAAGAGTCCTTCATTAAATTTGAGTATAATTATTATTTTTTTAATGGAAAAAGGTTATTTCCAAGCAATTTCTTTTGAAACTTTATTTCCTAAAAAGGATTTTTTAGATCGCGTTTCGTTAATTTGATTTTTAAGTGGCTTCAATCTTGACCTGATTATACTGGATTATTACCAGTAAAGTGTCTGACTGATTAATTTATATAAGTATATTCAATTGGAAATTTCTTTAGAAGCAATTAAACAGAAATCTGTAGCACTAGAACCCATGTTCTTGGGTTCAGTACATGTTAAGTTTCTAGGACGGTTGTGCAGGGTTTACCCAATTTAGGATAGTATAGGGTACCCTCTGTATTGAGCCTGGATGACCCCAAGGAGTGTTTAGAATCCACAGGATTTTTTTCTGAAAATCTATTCAAAAACGATTCTACAAATATCCATTTCCAACACATTTTTTTCTTGTTTAATAAACTCATATTTTGTGTTGTATCATGTTTAAACCTGAATTGTTATGGGAGTAAATTCAAAAAAGTCAAATTAAAAAAAGTTTATAGCTTTTAAACATTTACTAATGTTATTCTAATAAAAACAACAGGAATGCTTTTCTTTACCTGCTGTAAAAGCTTATTGTTGTGACTGTTAATAGAAAAAATGATTTTTCTACTACAGCCGGACTTGAACCTGGAATTATGCTTAGAATTAATTAAATACATTTTTAAAAAACATGTTTTTTAGGTTGAGTATTTATTTAAATATTCCGTCTAATCTAAATGTAACAAATGTGTAGCGTCCTATTCTGAGTTTCTGCAGTAACAAAATTGAATGTTAGAATTTTACTTATATTTTATTTGATTGCGAGGCCTTGATTTTTCAATTTCAAAATTTCCCAATGACAGTAGTATAACAATATTGATATAGAAAATAAATTCATTTATATTAATATAAAGGGTGTGCAAGCTAGGTGTAAATAAACAGCGCTAAAATGAACAATAACCACTAATTCTGTTGTATTTACTTTCCCTAGCATTTTAATATTATTTTTATTATGAAAAGCATTAATATTTATTAGAAATTATACTATATTAAATATATAATAATATAAATGCTTAGTAAATTATATACTACAAAATTAGCAATATCCCTATTCACTTATTTGATCATGAAAGACCTTCTAACCAAAAAATGTCGAAGAAAGAATTCATGGAAACCGACTTTTGCTTGTTAACATTGACGTGATACGAATGCCATGTGTCATTTAATGACGCATATAAAACGTTTTAAAATAAACATCTGTCCCTCTCAACTCTTAAGGCATATACCCTCCAGTTATGGGCATGCTTTTTGCAGTCCTGAAGGCGAATACCCTTCATTTTGTATATCTGTTTGTTTGTTCAATTAACGTCACTTTATGCTTCTATGGCTAATCGGACGATGCTACAGTGGGAGCTCTAAATTTTGCCTACCCAGGTTTAATTAGGATATGGATTTTTAACGAGTACCTGACATCGTACAGGCTCGGGACCCCCGTTTAACGTCCCTTCCGAAGGACGGCGTAACTAAGGATTTTTTACTTCCTTAAAAAAATCCTAGTGTCACCTGCCGGGATACGAACCCCGATACGATCTTGGGCTTAGTAGTTTGTTACGATAACCACTAGACCACAGGTGACCTAATTTTTTTAAATCTTATTTTGATTGACCTTATTTTGTACATCTGTTAACCACTTAACCTGGAAGTTGGTGGGTATCCATTCTGGTTGACTATGGACTTCTATATTACCATCAACCATTCTTAGTTTATCCTATAACCTACTACTTCAAATTCAAACAGGATATGGAGTGTTCGAAGCCTTCTGATAAAAAATGCCACTCAACAATTTGTTGCTTATCGGATTAATACCTCAATTGCAGTATTAATAAGTATAGCAGTAGCAGTAGTTTTGTTTCAATTAACGTCACTGTATACTGCTATGGATAATTGGAAGATGCTAGAGTGGGAGCTCTAAATTTTGTCTATCCAGTTATTATTAGGATAGGAATCAGTAACGAGTTCTTTTTATCGCATAGGCTAGGGATCGCAATTTTACTTCCCAATTTATTTATAAATAAATAGATAATAGCGACACTTCTGATTTAATTTCAAATATATAATAAATATTAATATAATGATTTATTGGAATATACAAGAGCGTCCTGAACCAAACATAACTAAGCAAATGTGAACTGCTTAGCTTAAATGCAAAAAGTATTTAATACATGGCATATTTCTACACCCCCGATGAATATGCGGTTAAGTGGGATTTTATCCAGAGAGAGTTAACTGTTTTCAGATAACCGGAATCGCATCACTCTCGTAGTTTTTGGCTTTAAATGCAGTTGTAATATAAACAATAACTCGTGGGAAAAAATGGTTCTCTGAATATCAAGAAATATTTATTCAGTAGCCAACGTTTCGACCTACTTTGTAGGTCTTCTTCAGGGCTGTCGCACAGGGCCTGAGCCCAAACGAGTCTTTCGGAAGCTACACTTACACTCAGTGTAAGTGTAGCTTCCGAAAGACTCGCACAGGGCCTGAAGAAGAGCTACAAAGTAGGTCGAAACGTTGGCTACTGAATAAATATTTCTTGATATTCAGAGAAATTTATTGACCTTTACCCGGACCATTTTCTTCAACATATTTCATCAAGGTCAACTATTTTCATTCAAAAACAATAACTCCTTTTCAAGCAAATGCCTTACTATGAAAATAACTTGATTCCGCTTACATAAGTACAAGAAACTCATTTTGGAGAAACTTATACCTAACCACTTAGTCACCGGGGCTGTAGATATATATATGCAAGATATGCTATATATTTAACATATATTTAATTAAGATAGGATGTACTATATTTAATTTTTCACCTTTTTCGACAACTTTGATTAAACTTGCTTAATGTTTTCTTCTTTAAGTCCTTTAAATTTTCATAGAAATAGGAAAGACCTTGTCACGAAATATAATTATGTCCCCTTCGAAGGGCGCCGTAACTAAGGATATCTTACTCCCTTTAAAAAGTCCAAAGGCCACCTGCCGGGTTGCGAACCCCCGTGATCTTGTGCATAGTAGGTTGTCATGCTAATCACTACATCATAGATGACTCCTAGATTTTATACATTTTATCATCCCTAAATAAAATCATCCCTGTCTATCGCTATTTATATAATATAAATCATACTTTTTTTTGATCATTTTAATACATCCTGTTCATTGGTCCTTCAGTTCAGTAAGTATACCCAGGTAAATCTAAGAAGTAAGTTTATGAAGGAAGCACATTTTGCAATTTCCAAATATAAATAACTTTGTGATAGCCCCAAGTCGTATTTGTATAAAGATTTCCGAGGCTTCGTAGTTTAGCATAAGTAACTTTTAGAGGCCGCATGTTCTATTCCTTTATCCAGGCTTGGAACTGGCAGTGGTCCAGTAAAATGTCTAGATTGCTAGAGTTCCTTAAATATTGTTGCAAAATTCCTTAAATCTCAACTTTACAATTTTGTAAGTATAAGGAGATGAAAGATTAATGAATTAATCTTTCTTGAAATTTCGGAAAAAAATAGTAATAAGTAGAAAAAGTTAACTATTTCTGGAAGAAGAAGTCACTACAGCGTGGAATGAAGTTAGGAAAAATTTAGAAAACTTGAATATCTCTGGGTGTTTCCTTCCTAAAGACCAGAGAAGGTTTGGCACAAGGTCAGAGGAACACATTCCAGTGAACGCCTGAAGGAATATTGGAGTCAGAGAAAACTCTAGCAGAGGAAACAAAAGAAATAAAATTGTTGCGTGATCCGAAGTAGTCAATACGAAAGAAAAATAATTAAAAACAAGTACAAAAGTTCATTAAATTGTAAGAAATGAAAAATTAATCTTCAAATGGAATAAAAATATTAATGTTTAGATTATAATTAGCTTATATTGCGTAGACAATTATTTAAATTTACTGATTTATTTTTTGATTGTAGCAACAGGAGCTAAAAAAAATCTGATTACCAAATTGACTTTCTCTAGATCTCTCTCCTAGCACTTTTATAATTAAAATAAACCTTAGAAAGAAATGGAGTAATAATATTATGTATTTCTATATTTTATTTTATTTCATACATTCCTTCACAATGGTCAGCAGAAATCATCTTCGAAAATGTTCAGTTATGAGGAGCCGAGATTCTATTTTTATAAGTAAATTGAATTTCTCTGCCTAAGAAAGTCTATATCATTTTCATTCAGCTGAAATAATTATATTTATTAAAAACTATTTTCCTGTAAAATAAATAATCATAAATAAAACGATGTATTATCGTCCTACTGAATGTAATTTATTGTACTTACGTACGCGGTTGCCTGTGAAGTAGCCTTACTACCAACTTAATTTTCTGCATGTGATATTTTTTTTATTTCCGGTAAAGGGATGTTTTCTTGTAATTGTTGATTGTACAATTTACCTGGATGGATAAAAATAACAATAATAAATAGCACTTTTTTTTATTTAAAAAAAAAAACTCGTGGAAATAATTTACTTTAATATTTCCTGTTATAGATTCGTGGAAATAGCAGTGTTAGAATGCGTTTTATCGATACCTAAAAAGTTCAAATTGTAAATGGCCTGAGCAAACGATCATTTATCAATAAAATATTTATACAATTCTCTATGATTTTTTATTTCTATATATAAAAGTGTACGTCCTGACTGAAAAGACCATCGAAGAGCCAAAACGGCATCAGCTACAGACTTGAAATTTGGACAGTACGTACATTTTATAAGGCCGACGGGCACTAAGAAAGGATTTTTGAAAATTCGTCCCCTAAGAGGGAGAAAAGGGTGAAAAATGTTTGTAATAAAAAAATTTTTAAAATGTCATGGTGCTCACATTTTAGATTTCGCTTCTACATTAAAAATACGCGTTTTTTCATATTTGGAAAATCTTCCCCTTAAAGAGTAAAATACGGGAAACCGTAACATGTTAAGTTAGAGATGTGAAAATAAGTAAGAAAGCTTTATATTTAAACATAATAATAATTGTATTCAAGATTTTGCAAAATCAACTCCTAGATATTACAGTTTTGGAAATTACATGGTAGATTTCAATAGAGAAATTATCGATAGTTCTGTAATTATTTGGCATTTGGTATTTAATAGGGCCGTTGGGTCTGTTTCGGAAAACGCACGCATTTTATTTCGTAGATATCTGTTATTAATGCTATTAAATAAAATACTCATAACAAAACATGTATGTATTTAATACTTAACTCAGAACAAAACAATTGAAATTAAATTTGTGGATAAAAACCAGCAATGCTTTCTAAAATCTTAGTAAACAAACATTCTTTCTCGCACCTTCTCCTCCATATAAATCCAACATATTTCTACTCGTTCCAGATTCTTTTTTGTTTCTTCGTTTGACTGAAGCCCAAAGTGATTCCACCCTGTAGGTATGAGCACCTGTGTTTAAGTCGACGAATTTTTTTGAATTTTTAACAACGTAATATTTACACCTCCTGCCTTTAATTTGCTTTATTCCCTTATAGACCTTCCAGTAATCAGAATATATTGTTGTCCTAGGTCGTTTTACAACTTTAATGCAAGAAGTCAGCAATTCAGCTGTTCTACTTGGGACAGGACATAGGAAACACTCCCTAGTTCCGCTTCAAACGGCTCCGAACAGCCATTGGTGCGGGTATATCCTCCCCACATTATGACCTCTTTTAGAGATGCCGATTTAAACAATTTGCTTTATTCCTTAATAGACGCTCCAGCAACCAGAATAAATTTTTAGATTTATAATAAGGTTACAGGTTAAATTTCTCAAACATATGGAGTTATTTCACATAAGTAATCATAATTACCGAGTAAGTAATCTGCATGCGTTTTCCGAAACAGACCCGGACAGTTTATTAAAATCTATCAACAATGGGATAAGCAGGGCTGGTTGAATTCACAAATGCTTTAAATCATTGTTTCTAATATGGAGTTCATTTATAGAATTAAAAATTCACTCTCCGCTTGAACTCAACATAAATTTCAATTTAAAATAAACGCTGACGAAGTCGCGGGCAAAAGCTAGTTACTGTATAACATTTGGAGAGCGGAATAGTTGTAGTGCTAAAGGTTTCGGAATTCATTTATGGCAGATAAATTTATTAATCTGATGATAGCCACGGATGGATCCAGTGGTATCTATAGACCCTCCTAGGTGCTCACTCAGCCTGTACCATATCAGTCAGTACCATCAATTGGGGGGGGGGGGGGACTTAGCGTTTATGTGTGGAATCGGACAACTCACTGCTTTGTCTTGGAACAGTACAGTCTCAAGCATGGAGTCTTTTCTAGAAGCCACCCACCAGTTACTTTTAGTATCAGTTACTTTTATTGATAACTGTTAGTCTAGTCTAGTAGAAATAAAATAACATATGTTTGTATTTATGTATAATTTTTTTTTTTTTTTTAATATATATTTATTGAAATTTACAACTGTATAAAGAATACATCCAGTAAATATTATGATTGAATAAATTGACACGAAAAGACAACTAGAGAAACTACCCAGTGGTAGTACTCAAATAAAAAGTTTAGCTTAGAAGGTCACGAGGCCATCTTCTTTTCAGACACCTCGGAGGATTATCGGGAATTGAAGAGGTTGCGAGGTTTGAAACTAGTGGGTTTGGGTGGAAATGAAGTTTGTCATGAAAAGATTGATATCGGATTCGGGCCAAATCAGAAATAAACGGGACGTTTAGGTCATTGTGGATTACTTTGTTCGTAACAAAGTAAGGAGCGTTGAGGATTTTCCGAAGGATTTTGGATTGTAAAGATTGGATGCGGGAGGAATTCAATGGCTTAGTGGAGCCCCAAAGCTCTATTCCGTAAGTCCAGATGGGTCTAATGATTGTCGTGTATATGAGTCTCTTGTAATGGATTGGGAGCTTAGAGCGTTTATCCAGTAAATGTTGAAGTAGCCTGAAACGGCGAGCTGTTTCTTGTCGTTTTAGTCTAGTATGAGGATTCCAAGTTAAGCGTTTGTCAAGGTGTAGTCCTAAGTACCGGATCTGTTCTACAGGACTAAGAGGGATGTTATTAAACGATACAAGGGGGCAGGAAGTCGCTGGTTTACGACGGAGGGTAAAGGTGATTTGATGAGATTTGTGGGAATTTAATGTATAATTTAAAACACAACAAATAACCAAGACAATTATAGATATACATTTTCAATCTGGAGGACAAAAATCCACAATATTCTTCAGGATCTGCTCAAGTAAATCCCTGTTTTCGTACCTCCTCCAAATATATTCACACAAGTACGAATTTATCATCATCCGGTGGGTTCCGCATTCTCTCTTGTTCGCATTCTCTTGAGAGATGGCCATTGAGATTCGATTCTTTGAGTATGAGCTTCTGTTTGTATATCCACAAAAATTTTGGAATGATTGACAGTAAAATGTCTCAGGTTAATACCTTCAAAGTATTGAATATTATTTTATACTTTCCAACAATCGGAGTAAATAGTAGTTCCGGAACGTATTAAGTATTTAATGCGCTCTATCAAAGTTTCTGTAGCTCTATCAGGAACTGCCTAAAGAAAACATTCCCGATTGTTCCTACATAACGATTTTCTAACACTGAGGTTCGTTTCATGTCCCTTGGAACAGAGTCTTTTTTTCATGTATAATATCTTTATCTTGAGCATATTTTATGCTTTATTCTTGACTTTTGACTATTTTCGCCAATTCTAAAAAATTCATTTTAATGACTGAGTAAATCATATGTACAATAAGTAAACTACACGATTTTATCTTTCTTTACATTTTTATTTCTATTAGGTTATAACAGTTATCAATAAAAATAACTGATACTAAAAGTAATTAGTGGGGGTCTTCTAGAATAGACCCGACAACTCACCTCCCAGCACTGCTTTGTCTTGGAAACAGTACAGTCTCAACCATGTACTGAACCCAAGATCCTTTATGGGTTCTAGTCTTACAGGTTTTTTTTAACATAAATTTATCCTGACGACATTTGATCTTCCATTGCAAAAGATATACTATTGTCGTCATGAAACTGTTAGGTTCATTTTAATTAGCAGTGAGATTACAAATACACCTCTATTTTGGACCAAACTCCGCCCAAGTAGTTCTGTTAACTCTGTGAGACTCACCATCTTGCATCCAACTAATTACAAAATACTCATATGCATGATTCTTATAAGACATATTTGGACATAAGGAGGAGAACTTTAAGGTCCCACTAAGCCATCGGATTCCTCTCGTATTCGATCCACACAATCTAAATTCCTCAATTTTATTAAGATAAAATCATCCAATATGACTTTAATTTATCATTTTTAGCTGATTAGACCCGGACCCGATACAATAACAAACTTTATTCCCACTCAAACCCACTAGCCTCAAGCCTAGTTCCCTCCTTTATTTCCGGTAATAATCCTATAAAAAGAAGCATAAGATCAAGTGAAAAAAAAAATAAAACCATGCGATTTCTACCATATGCTGAACTCAATGTTCTTTATGGGTTCTAGTGGTTCATTTTTTTTTTAATCTGTTACTCAATTGAGTTTTAGGGAGTTTATTTAAATTTTCATGAATTTAATCTCATAAAAGCAAAAAAAAAAAATTATATCTGAGAGCTAGAGGTATAATTTGAAATTTCTATTAAAGGTGTTCACTTCACAATAGCGTGATTCTCTCCACGCAGAGCCAACTCCAACACGAACTTGGACAATCTAGCACGCCTAATTTCGGTTTTGACCTTCCTTCACTATTACCTTGCATATTAAATTATCTTTAATTATTTGTGTATACTTACTAACTAAGTGATTATTATTAATCATATGTTATAATATTATAATGTCTACTCACCATGCCAGACATCTAACTCAACGTTAGACATGCTTATACTGTCTCCGCTTCCACCAGTCGTCTTCAGATGGAGGTTGTTCACCAAGACCATCTTCCTGAGCACTGGGTCGTTACTTGACTTCAACTGCTTCATCTTTTCTTCAGTTATAGCGGATATTTCGTGTTGTGATATCATCTCTTTAAAAACTTATGAATTATTTTGAACAAACTACAATCGAACATATGTTTGAATAGTAATATTTTTTATAAGTTTTAATACGATCATTTGTTTCAATACATCGCTGCTTTTTGAAATATTTACAACTTTCTTACAATTTTACGAACAATGTACGAAAATTGAGTTTTTTCTTTCTTATTTTTATTAATTTGATTTTTAACCATCCGTCACCATTAGATAAATGTTCTAAGACGTAGTAAGACGAAAAATATTTTTGTTTATTTTTGCTCAAGAAACATTCTCTAAATCAATCCCTTTTCATTAATAAGTGTAAATTAGTTGAAGATACAGCAGTTATTATAATGAAATGATTCCATGGAAATAATACTTGATTTTTATTACCTTGTTTTTACGGATACAGGTAAATCACTAGCTTAATTTTTCAGACTTTGACGATTGAATAGTCTTTTTTTTATTACTCTTTATTATGATTCTGATTTTTCGTTAAGAAAAGATTAACAATTCAGTCGTTTTGGCCAAGAAACGTCCTCGAAACCAATCCCATACGATTATTTCTTGTCATAGGTCACGCTCAACCGCCAGATTCCCCCCCTTATTTTGGGTACCCTATTTTTAAAATATTTTATAGAGGCTGGGTGAACCCCAGGAGGGTCCTAGATCCTATATGATCCATCTCCGGCTGCATTCAGACTAAATAAAAGTCTTGCCTGCAGCGTTATTTGAACCAGGATTTCCGGCATGGCAACTCAGTTATTTACCACTGAGCCACTCCGCTCCCTTGATATTATAGATATAATATAATATAGCTATATTGATAATATAGCAGTTATTATATTGAAGTGATTTCATGGAAATTCATTTTGTTTATTGCATATAACCTCTTACATAATGTATTGGGGAAAATTTACTTTGCCCATTCAATAAACAATTTTTTATTATTTATGACTTTTAAGTTTCTACTAATGAATCACTTAGAGACAAAACCTTCAACTTGAGCATGACATGTCAAGTATATTTTATAACTGATACACGTTAAAGAAATTGCATATTACTCTAAACGAAAACATATGTATTGCAATAGATAACCTCAAAAATTAAACAATATATACACCTAAATCTGAGTACAAAATTCAGCGATGTGTTCCCATGTTTTTAGAAACAAGCACTCCTCATGCCCCATCCTTCAGTTAAGTTGGCACAGATAAGACGTTACGATATGACATGTCCCTCCCAGCTGTTCATTCTTTCTTGTTACGTCGTTTCACTGAAGCACACAGGTTTTTGGCACTTTATTAACGTAATGATATTTTGGTTCTGTTGAAACTTAAGAGAAGCATAATTTCTTATATGTTCATTTGAATGAAATATATCCATCACCTTCCATACCAATGCCATAATTAAAAAATATCTCAGTTAACAAATGATTTAATTAAAATATAATTAACTAATTATATTAGTTTAATCATAATAAATTATATCAGTTACTGGCACGTCTTTTCCACTGTTTTGTAATATAACGGTTGTGCAGGGAGGGACTGATGACACTCAACTTCCAGGTCACCCCCCCCCCTCCCGCCTAACGGTATCCAGTTTATACAGGCCGGGTAAGTCCAATGAGGGTCTGCTTATCCCATTTTTTATTACATACCACATGTTATAACAAAAATCATAGATTTTTTATCATAGACTATTTTTTTTAGAACTGGAAACATTTACTGAATCTGTTAATTATAAATTAAAATGTTTTAATGAGAAATTTGAATTAGTTCGACTTGACTAAAGTAATCTTAAATAGATTACATATAAAGTGATGATTTTCCGTTCAAAATTACTTTTTTCTTGAAACATTTAACTAGTAAAAATTTAGAAAGAAAATGATCCGAAGGTAAAAAAAATCTCTTAAGTAGAGAAAACTGTTTATTGGATGACCAACGTTTCGATCCACATTGAAGCTCTTCTTAATGTCTAAACATACGATAGATACAAATTAAAATTATCCGTGGTAAATATCTATATAATAAAAATGAATCGCCATTTCCTTCGAACTCGAGAACTGCTCGACCAATTCGGATAATTTTTTTTCTCATATTTTTGCTAAGGCGCAAAGAAGGTTCTTATGGAGAGAAAAGCTGTAAAAATGACGAGGGAAATAATGAAAACAACACTTTTCTTTTTCCATGCAAACCACTCTCTTCCGAGCTGTCGAACGTTTGACGTCAATCGATGAAGTTGCCATTCCAATGGTTTGTAGAAAATTTGGAAGCCCTTTGTTTTAGGGCAATAGGGCAGAACAAGGTCTGCCGGGATAGCTAGTTAAACATACATATAGGCATCCAGGTATTTGAGTGAAAAAAAAAAATTCCCTCTGTTATTATATTTATCTAAGTGTCCCCCATCTTTATTTTTATCACTCATATACCTTGATGCCTATATGTATTTTTAATATTTATCATGTATCATAAATTATCTTCTTTTATAAAACTTTAAATAATTATATCTTAAATGTAGCCTAGAAGAAGACCTGCAATGTTGGTCGAAACGTTGGGTTTCTAATAAACAGATAATTTTTCTTACCTCCACCCGGACAATTTTCTTCCATTTTATCTTATATATATGGTCTAATAATATTATTCAAGAATATTAAAAATATTGTTTCAAAGTCTCCTCTGTATTAAAAATATATATTGATTAATAATTTTATGTACAGTATTATTTTTATAATGTACACAAATAATACTGTACGCAATGTTAACAAGCTTTAGCCTGCAGCCTGCAGCCTGCCTCCACTCCTGGTATTTTTAAATGTTTTACCTTGACATTAATCACAGTTTATATTTAGCGCTTCCACTTCTTTTTTGCTTGCATTGAACAACTGTCGATTATTATTTCAAAGTTTAATTATTAAAAAAAGATATACTTTTTTTTCTGAAACTACGCTTTATTTCAAAGCATGATCTTGTTCGCATTCATTTGTTTTTTAGTTTATTTTATTTCCCGTTCCAACCTAAGCCTGATTACAACTGACCGTTTATACGGTGTAAGTCATTTGGAATTATTTAATAAGCTATTAAACATTTCCTAAGGAAGGCCGCTGCTATCCTACAACCTTCCCTTCCCACACTGTTGGTTCTCATATTCCCAATGTTTCCGCAATCATTTTACAAGGACGTTTTATTAATACGCGTACAACTTCCCGTTTAACGTATTGTTGTGAACCCATTTGGTGTGTTGTCAAGTTGGACATGAGAGGTCGAAGGGAATACTATTTTTGCACAATTTAAAGAGAAAAAAAAATCGATTCAGTACATGATAGAGACTATTTCTAAGGCTCCGGGTGTGCAAGGAGGTGATTCGGTCGAAATAGTGCTCAACTTCTAGATTTTCAACCGTTTAAGGGTACCTACTTTATTGTTGTGAACATATCTGGAGTGATTTCTGGTTACCCATGTGAGGTCAGAAGGGATATTATGTTGTTTTTTTATGAAAATAGTTGACCTTGATGAAATATGTGAAAGAAAATGGTCCGGGTAGAGGTCAATCAATTTCTCTGTATATCAAGAAATAGTTATTCAGTAGCCAACGTTTCGACCTACTTTGTAGGTCTTCTTCAGGGCTAAATATGGAAAATATAGACAATTGAAAATTAAAAAATTGTTGAGCAAAGAAAAAAAAAGAAAAAAATAAAGAAATAGAAGCATAATAAAAGCATGGTAAAATATTTAAAAAAAATTTCTAAGCATGGAAAATACATTATAAAGGTTAAACTGAATGAGTGTATAGTATTAATAACCAAGTGAGAGGAAGGTAGTGAAATACATAATAGAAATTAAAATAATAATAAAACTGAACAGGACATATTGAAATTAAAGAATAATAAGGTATAAAGAATAAGTAAACAAAGATAAGAACTAAAATAAAATGGGTAAATATTAAAGTTGAAATACAAGTATTGCTATACAAGTATTGAAATAACAAGTACTAATTGGTGGACAATAAAGATGGGGTGGGAGAGAACAAGAGATATATATTAATACAGAGTAAAGAGGATCATGTGGGGCATTAATAACTATAACAATGAGAAATAAACACTATAAGATAAAATTATGTATGATAAATAATAAATAAAGTATATGTAGGCAACAAGATAAGGTAAAAGTTAAAAGAAAATTAACAGAAATAAATAAATATAAAGATACAGAGGTATTGGAAATGAATAATATCGTAAGTAATAACATAGTTGATATGAAATAAACTTGTCAAATTGTTTAAAAAGGGCGATAAGCAAGTTACAGTTGAAGGGCTGATATAATATATAATTAGTGAGTTAAGATTTTCTTACAGATATTATGTTTGGTTTGATATTCAATTTATTAAAAATTGGGTTCAGTTCATGGTAGAGACTGTTCCTGGGGCTACGGTTGTGCAAGGGGTTAGTTTGCCCAAGATCACTCTCCCAGGCTTTTTTCCCAATTAAGGGTATTCACTTTATTGTTGTGAACCTTTCTGGAGTTTTATCAAGTTGGCCATGAAAGGTCGGAGGGACTTTATGTTTGTACTGAAATTAAATTTCGTTGAAAAACTTGGGTTCACTACATGATAGAGGCTGTTTCCGCGCCTACAGTTATGCAAGGAGGTGAATTATGCGAGATTACGCTCAACCTCCAACTTTTTCCTCCAATTAAGAGGCACTTTATATAGGCTGGTTGGGCCTCAGGAGGTTTCTAGATTTCGTAAGACCTCCCAAGGTCCATCTATGGCAGATCGAATAATCTTGCCACAGCAGGATTTGAACCTGAGACCTTCAGCGTAGTAACTCAGTGCTCTACACTCTTAGATATCCAGCTCCTCAGTATAATTTAAAGAAAAATATAATTCTGCAGCACCGTTAAAAAAGTGGTTAAGTCGTAATGTCTCCAGGAAAATGAATTAATTTTACTGAAGGAAGCGTAATCGTGTTATTAACTGGCCAATAATAGAGTTAT
The DNA here is from genome assembly GCA_964056705.1 of Troilus luridus. Taxonomy (NCBI): domain Eukaryota; kingdom Metazoa; phylum Arthropoda; class Insecta; order Hemiptera; family Pentatomidae; genus Troilus; species Troilus luridus. Next base: position 99,931,183 of record OZ057416.1, on the reverse strand, counting down.
TGCTTATATTATAATGGATTTATAACAGCACTCCAAGCAGTTAATTCTGGAGAAAATTCGACTTAACCACTTATTCACCGGGTCTGCAGAAATATACCAACTATTCTAAAAGCCAAAAGACTTATTTTGGGGCTTATCACTATTTTATTTATATAAAAATGTAGATTATTTTTCTTTACCTCTGTGTTATTAAATCATTCAAGAGCTACGTGCTCCTTTTCACTATATTAGCCCCTAGAACAATTCATATGAAATAGTTATTTATAATCTTTTGTTCTATAACATTGTTTATATAGGGTCACCTGTGGTCTAGTGGTCAGCGTAACAAACTACTTGGGCTTAGTTACGATCGGAGGTTCGTAGCCCGGCAGGTGGCCCTAGGATTTTTTTAAGGGAATATTTATTTATTTAAACACCCTTCCTTGCCTCATGGCAGCACGGGTTTTGACAATATTGATTATTAGACAATATTAATTGTCACACAATAATTGTATTGTCTATAATCTTCTCACTCTAATTTTCAATTTTTTCGCTATGTCTCCTACTGGTTCTTCTTCCGAGAGGTATTTCCCACTTCTACTTTCCACTAGTAAACCAATTCTTTGAAGAACGGGTAATTGTCTCTGGTCATTAGCCGAGGGAATTCATTCACGGAGAGGACTAAAGTCCGGTTCCCCTCAGCAATGATTTTTAAAGGGAGGAAAAAATCCTTAGTTACGCCGTCCTTCGAAGGGACGTTAAACGGGGGTCCCTAGCCTGTGTGATATCAGGTACATAATAGTTAATAATACCTATCCTAATTAAACCTGGATAGGCAAAACTTAGAGACATAGCAGCCTAAAGTGACATTAAATCAACAAACAAACGGTGTTTATATTTAAATAGGTACATACATTAAGTTACTTTTAAGGGTGGATTGTGATAAGTCAAAATGAGCGCTATCAAAATCAATGTGCCCCATCTCGTTTTGATCTGCAGATTAATTACCATAAAAATCTCATTTTTCGCCAGTTTTATCTAATCCCTAATTCTTACTTTTTTATTAGTGTCTTTTTTTTCATAAATAGTTTACTTTTTATTACACTTTGTACCTTTTGAGATGCCTAGTATGTCTATTCACTTTTTTTCTGTTGTAATCATCTATTTTTATTTAGCTTTGTTCCATCTGTCATGTAACCTTCTTTATAATTCTTTAGTGGAATCTGGGGCTTGGTCGTCTATGTGGACTCTATGATTGGGATGTGCTTTACTAGTATTTATTATTCTGTTTGCTGATGATGCCTGAATTTGCGAGATATCAACGGGCACTATATTTCCTTTAGTGTAAGAGATTTAAGGCTTTTTATTTAGTGTTTTTTCATTTATTGTTTACAAATTTTTCATATCTCTTATAAGCTTTTGCTTTTTTGTATTGATCGAAATAAATATATCTCACTTCCCGGTTATACTCCGTGTCTTTAGTTACTTCTTTCATCAAAATCCTTCATCGCTCAGAGCAAAAAAAAAAGATCTGAACGACTGTTTCAACATATAATAAAGATAATTTCATAACAATTAAGTAATATTTTGTCATCAAAGCTACAATATACGAATGGGTTTGAAAAATAAATTGTCGATTAAAAAAAATGTTGTAACGTATAAGAAGGTCTTTACTTCTCATGATTATAATAATAGAACTTCAGAAATTCAGAATAATGAGTCAAGCTTCCATATTAGGCATGTGAAATGGACGCTGTGCGCTACTGATAATCATAAATTTGATGATTTTAAGAGAAAAATAATTTTAACTTTAACCGGACTAATTGAGGAAAACTGGTGATACAGGAAAAATAGGAATTTACATGTTTTTTCCTCATTGAGATAAAAGATTTTTTTATTTTTGTAGGCTCAAAGGCGTAAAAAGCTTATATCATAAAATCAAAATCAATATTAACTCCTGTGCTCATTCATTCAGACTTTTAAAATTGTCAGATTAATATAAATTTAGACTTTGTGATATCATATATTATTGCAGGAAACTGCAAATCTATCTATACATATTATAAAACAAAGTCCTCGGCCGCGTTTGTTCGCGGTAAACTCAATAACTACTGCACGGACTTTCATGCGGTTTTCAACAATAGATAGAGTGATTCATCAGGAAGGTTTAGGTATATAATTTGTCGGTTTTGTGTAAATGGATTGGATTATCGATGAGTTTCACCGAAGACGCTTTCTAATCCCGTGCAATTATGTAGCGAGCAAGATAATAAATTCGTATACATATAAAGAAACATTAGGTTTTGTTTTTTATTTTATAATTCTATATAATAAAGTACATTAGCTGAGATGGGAAGAAAGAAAATCAAGACTCCCAAAGAAGCCTAACCAATGATATTTGCGTGGTCCTTAGTGGACGGTACGTGATAAAAAAAAAAATACATTGCACAGACATATTTTTAATATGCCTTATTACCCGAGCAAAGCGGGGGTGGATCGCTAGTAATAGTATAAACAAAACCATTAAAATTTAGTTGAGAAGTTTGAGTTTGTTATATTATTATGATATGGCCAATCGGACGATGGTACAGTTGGAGTTCTAAATTTTGCTTATTCAGATATAATTAAGATAGGGGATCTTAAAAGAGTACCTGTCACCGCCGAGTCTAAGGCTCCTACATTATACGTTCTCTCAGAAGGACGCCATAAGGAAAGATTTTTTATTGGCTTTAAAAAACCCTAAGGTCACTTGCCGGGTCGGGAACCCACGATCTAGGACATAGTAGGTTGTTATGTTAACCAACTCCATCACAGGTGATCCCTTAATTTGGGATATTATTTTAAAAAAAGGAAATATTTTTGAGTTCTTTATCGATGTATGATATTTCCTGTTATTCATGGTTCAAGAAATATAATTCCGAGTATGTAATCAAGGCTTCAACATCGAAATTAAAATATGGATTGCTCGTAATTCAGCTAGCTTTACCAGAGAGTTTCGAATATTAATATATATTATATATATTAATACATAGTGTATATTTTTAGAGCAAAGAGAACCTTTTTTTTTTTTTCTTTTTACTATGATTTGATCCACAGCCAACTGAAAAATGTAGATTAGATATTGGTTTATATATTTACAGCCCCGGTGAATAAGTGGTAAAGTAAACTTTTCTCCAAAATAAGTTTCTTCTACTTAGGCAGAGGGAATTGTCCTCCATTTCAAGCCAAAAACCACGAGAACGGCACGATGTCCCTTCTCTCAATACAATTAACTCCTCTATACAAAATTCGACTTAACCCCTTATTGACCGGGGCTGCAGATATATAAGTGTAGCATTGATTATCCGAAGTAATTTCGTGGGGTATGGTTCGACTAACCAAAAGTTTAGATTATCAAAATGCCAAACAATCACCGCGTTTATATAAAAAAAATCTAGTGTAGTATACAAGTTAAAAAAATAAACATTTATTAAAGCATGTACGTTTTTTAATTTAATAAGATATATCAAGGTAGTGAGACAAAGAAAGTCCTTCTTCATGGCAGCAAATTCTCTAATTCTTTAAAAAATAATTACTAAATAAATAATTGTTCCAGGAAATCAAATACCAGAGAGAATTCTCTTCAACTTTATTTTCTAGGAATGGCAATGTATCTTTTATATTCATTTAAAGTGTATTTATATTCATACATACATGAATACATAGTACATAATGATAAAAAAAATTTAAAGAGTCTAATTACACATAGATTTGTTTGTAAATATTACGTGAACTTCATCTTACTGATAATGTCCATTCTTAGTGCATTTTATCAATGCCCATTCTATTTATAACTATTTCTAAAATCGAAATAAGTGATTTTATTCTGTACCACTACAATACATGAAGGGTTTCGCGTTCAGTACATGGTAGGCTGTTTCTTGGATAATGGTTGTGCAGGTAAAGGAATTTTCCCGAGATCCACCATCAGGTTTTTTCTCCAATTTACGGTAGCCACATTATATAGGGCGAGTCTATAGTCCACACAGGTTCCATCCGTTGCTGTTAACAGATTAAATAACATTTCTGCCATAACCGAATTTGAAGCTGTAACATTAGCATAGAACGCAGCATTCTACAGAGTGAGCAGCCTCCCTCCCGAAATAAGTAATAGCCAGTGGCGGATTATCCGTAAGGCAAACTAGGCACGTGCCTAGGGGCGCGTAGTAACAAGGGGCGCGCGAGCTCAGAATTTTTAAATAAATAAAAAAAATAACATATCGCGCATTAGCGTAAGTACAAGGGCCCTGATCTACTAGTCTAGGATGTGACGATACAATGTCACCGTAATTACAAAAACAATCAGTTAAAATTAAGATGGCCATTTATGGCCGGTACAGGGGCGCCGATAAAGTTATTGCCTAGGGCGCTCTGGACCTTTAATCCGCCACTGGTAATAGCGTTTCAAAACAAAACTTTTCCACTTATTTTAAATCTGATTAACCACCCTCCTAAATAGGGAAAATTTTAATTTAAAACTATCGAAAATTCTGAAAATAATTACACGTTATTATATATTAATAGATTTATATAGGAAAGAAATTCGTTGACTGTAGGTACTATAATAGGATGTAATTAGTTGGGGGTGCAGTCAAGAAAACACAGCAAAATAAGTGAAAATATTGTATTTTATGTGCCGACGTTTCGACCTACTGTGTAGGTCATCTTCAGGGCCAATAGGAGTGGCTGCTAGGTGCAGAAGGTAACTCATATTTTATAGTAAAGTAAGATAGTAGATTTATAGTAAAGTAAAGTTGTTTTGTAGGTTCAACTATTCATTTTTTTTAAATGAGTGAATGTTTGCAATCTTTTTTTTAACAATAAAATTAAATCGATTAAAAAAAAAAACATCCTTAGGATGATATACTGTCCAATAATTACAGGTAATCAACAATATAGTCTTAGGAGCTGTATGAAGGAGATGTGTGAACATTTAGTATGAACAAGAGAAGCTGTATTGTTCATATTCATAGCATATATGGTAATAGACTCACTAGAAATATATTATTCTATTTTCATAAAAGATTTAGAAGGTTTAGGAATCTCGAAAGGTGTATAAGGACAGAAATAAATTTATAAAGATAATTTAAAATAGAGTTTCTAGAAAAAAACAATTCGATCTAGATAAAAAATATACAGAATAACGGAAGGAGGTGAAAAAAAGAGTTTATTAAAAGAAAAAAATAAATTTATTAAAAAACGTGATCCTTAGCGGTCCATTTATACCAAAAATAAATAAGTAAAAAACCTTGTGCCAATACAGTTCCTGTTTAGATCAGTTCCTTCACATAAACTTTTAAATTATAATCTACTAGACCTTCATTGTATGATGTAATTTGTGTTTGTGAAGTTGTAAGACTTGTTTACTTTCTTTGCTGGTATTTTGTGATAGTGATGTTTCTATTAATTACGAAATTGATTGATGTTTTAACTACGTAGTTTACTGTTAAATGTAAATCACATTCCTGAAACTATATGTAAACTTGCATATATATAACATCAGCTGTGATTGAAACATATGTTGAAATATGTTCAGAAATTTCATTGGACTATAAAAAAAACCTGTACCATTACATCCCGTGAACGGGTCTGGCGTATTGTAGATGGTAGAGATTTTACTGTTTCGTGGACAAAGGTTGTGCAGGGAAGTGATTTCTCCTAGATCATGCTCAACCTCTAGATTTTACCCATTTTATAGAGGGAGAACCCCAGGAGGATCCTAGATCCCATATGATCCATCTCCGGCTGCTAACAGGTTAAATAAAAGTCTTGCCATCAGCGGAATTTGAATCAGGATTTTCGGTATGGCAACACAGTGCTAAATTGTTGTGAATATCTTCCTTAATTTTTGTTATTTAGTTAGTTAGTTAGTTCGTTGTTTTGGTGTTTAATGGCGTAAAACCCTTAAAAGTCACCAAAGCGTTTTCTTTATAAAACGATTGTAACAGATGGTCTCTAATCAATAAAAATTAATAGCTATAATCAACACACTTGATTGATGAATTACTGTAAATATTTCTCACTCATAATAATATTATTTTTTATGATGTTCTTACCAATTTCTTTTTATTGTAAATTAGTACACTATTTTTTATTACTTTTTTTTTATTCTCTATCAGAAGATAGCCTTAGTTCATATTTAATTTCATGTTATTACGTAAATATTATATATTCTAATAATGTAGCCGTTTGGCCAGATATATTTTTATTAATTTCGAGAATACGGGGATAGGATCGGTGAAGAGAACGGATTTGTCTCACTTGGATACGACCCCTGGTAGCTCAGTGGTTTAGAGCACTGCACCGGAGATGTAAATATTGCAGTATTCCGTTTGGGCAGATATGTTTTTATTAATTTCTGTACACTTCTGTTATTCTTTAGGGACCTGGTTCCAGACTAAAATTATTTTTCTATTCTATTATTTAAGAAAAATCACAATAAAATAAAAGTCTTGCCTGCTACGGAATTTAAACCAGAATTTTCGGCGTGGCAACTCAGTGCTCTACCACTGATTCACTCTGAGCCCTAATTTCATTCCTAAGTATAACAAATTTATGGAATCGTTAAACAAACTCATGGAAAACTATTAAAAACTTTTTAATCAAATATACTTAGACTTATCACAAAACCAACATATTATTTTAATGACAAAACTTTACATACTTACTTAAAAGTACCAACGGTCGGCGAAAACATTTGAACATACCCTCATACGTCCATATACATGATATCCAAACCCATTAATTGACGACAACTCACTTGCCTGAGAACACTACTAAAAAGAACGTGGGTGAGGGATGTGTTATCATAAGAATATTAAATCGTGCCACGGGAGAGCTACCACTGGCTACTGTTCTTCTTCATGCCTCTTATGTCACTTTGTTGTAATTTTACTGACTGCCAATCTTCTGATTGTCTATTTGTTGTGGATAAATTTATAAAGACAACAACAATTATATATTTACACTTAACTAATACAATATTTACCATCATTGGATCACCTGTACAAAGTAACGACATGTGGATACGAAAATACCCATCAGTATTATTCTTCTGAGGCATTATTTAATTAATTACAAGAGATCTTTCATCCAAGACCTTTTCAGTCTATTCTAGACGTCGGGCTTGTTTTTATCTTTATGTTTTAATGGTCATTCTTACTATTATTGGGTTGCCATGACTATGTAATTTGTCATGGAATCCACTTTAGTGAGTCTGTATGCATTCGCTGACAGTAGGCATAAGTAAGTTGTATAGTTATGTTTTAAAGATACCAATGGACTTGTGAAATTAGTTTAAATATTTTGGATTGAAATGTTTGCAGTCCTGAAAATCTTAGATGCGTAAGCCTAAATTCGTTTGAAGTAAATATTTAAAGTAGCTATTTTCTGTATTGATTTCAATTGCGATCGCCGTCACTGTATAACAGTTGATTTTACATCAGTTTAATTTTTTTTAATGTCTCATTTAGGACTAAGGCTAAATAGATTGTCTGTTTAGAGTATTGACTCGTTGTCGATCATGTTTCACGTTTTACGTAAACGTGATGTGTTGTCATTTGTATTGGTTTAACCATGTTTTTCACAACTTGCACCAATGAAGTAATATTTGTAAGTGATGTAACATTTGTGAGGACTGCGTAAGATCTTCTCTTGTGCTGCAAATGCTCCTACCAGGACATTGGGTTTAGTCTGATATGTCTGGTGTATTACTATATCAAGTATTAGTAATAGTGCGAGGATAGATCCTTGAGGTACGTCAGAATTTCAGGGTCAAAAAACACGCTATTTAATTTATTTGTCTGTGCCAGCCAATGACTAAATGACTTCACTGACTAACACAATTTGGGAAATGGATGGATCGATGGAAACTTTATATTGGCCTCTTTACTCAAAAATAAAAACACTAATTACTCTTCGACTCCATAGGCTATTTGACATAACGGAATGTTTGATATAGCCTCATTAAGACTTTCACGTCGTTAGTTGTTTTGTAACGTTGCCACTAAGGTTACTAAATTATTGGCACTCCCTTAAATTGCCAGAATCAATATTTTTAATTCATTAATTACGTATTCTTCAGGTTTCGATCATGTCGTCAAGTTCTTTGCCAACTTTTCGCTGGCCATATGCTTGATTTCTCAGGGCTTTATCTGAGACTGGTTGTGATAAATGGACTATTGGTACGATTGCCTATCAACAATGACAAAAACATATTTGATATATGCATAATAATATTATTTTTTTAATAATTATTATTTATGATTTTTTTATTAATTGTTTTAATTTTTAAATTTTTTTTTTTGAAGATTTGCCCTGACCGGGATTCAAACCCGGGTCGTCCGCCTCTCCGTTGCAGCACTCTTACAATTTGAGCTACCAGGGGTCGCCTCTCGGTCAGGACAAATTCGTTCTCTTCACTGATCCCATATCCCCGTGTTCTCGCAATTTTGCGATGTATACACGAGGAAGAATGTTCATTGAACATTACTTTAATTAGGATCTTGTTGACGTAAGTTAATTAATATTAATTATAATATTAATTATAATTTTTTATTAACTGTTTTAATTTTTAAATATTTTTCGCCTGAGAGGTGAATTAATTTTTAATTTTTTTAACTCCTTTTATAACCTTCCGTCTTAACTAAAATGGCATCACCAGTCTCATTTTATATCGCTGCCCATCTGCAAAATAATTGAATTCATCGGAATAATTCCAGAAATTAAATAAAAGAGTTGGGCTTAGGAACTGGGCCATCCTAACTACTACTAATGTAGATATAATGACATTAAAACAAAGAGCTATCTTTATATCTAAAGCCCCGGAGAATAAGTGGTTAAGTCGGATTATGTCCAGAGAGAGTGAACTGCTTTCAGATAACCAGAATCGTATCATAATAACTCCTTATCAAACCAATGCCTTACTTAGCCACTTATTCACTAAGAAATAATTTTTAAGCTAGTGGAAAAATCCCATCTAAAAGCCCTTATGTCTCCAAACTAAAACAGAAATTGAAAATATCTGTCCAATATTTCGGCCATTCAGGCATCCTCAGGGTAGAAAGAGAATAACAGCAAAGAAAAACATGAATAATGCATCCAGGAAACATCCCACCACCTCCAAGGCTCAAATGCAACTACTGAATCATAAGGAAGGTTAATAGACCCCAGCTGGATAAATAAAATAAAATGAAATAAATAAAAGTAATAAACAATAGAAAAATTCCAACAAAAAGCCCTTAAGCCTCCAAAATGGTGGTTGGATGTTTCTTGAATGCATTATTCACGTTTTTCTTTGTTGTAATTCTCTTTCTACCCTGAGGATGCCTGAATGGGCAAAATATTGGACAGATATTTTCTGTTTTAGTTTGGAGACTTAAGGGCTTTTTGTTGGAATTTTTCCACTAGCTTAACATTTATTTAAGGCCTCTTTTTCCCTTTTCATATTAATATATTTTGTGGAATAGCCATAAGTCCACTGGTTTCTTGATAATGTTCTTCTTTTTTTCTTGCACTTTTTTTTTCATTTTTTCATATGCTCTTTTGTCTTATGTTTTTGTGTTGTTTATTACTATTATTTTATTTGTTTTTTGTTTTTTTAATTTCGTTAGTGTATTTTGATGTTTCAAGTTCTGGAGTATTTATCAGCTGTTTTTATGTAACCTTATCGAGCTGGGGTCTACTAACCTTCCTTATGATTCAGTAGTTCCATTTGAGCCTTGGAGGTGGTGGGGTGTTTCTTGGATGCATTATTCATGTTTTTCTTTGCTGTTATTCTCTTTCTACCCTGAGGATGCCTGAATAGGCGAAATATTGGACAGATATTTTCAATTTCTGTTTTAGTTTGGAGACTTAAGGGCTTTTTGTTGGAATTTTTCTCCTACCCTAATTACAAGAAAATCATTTTGGAGAAAATTATACTGAACCACTTATTCACGGGGCTGTAGATATATGTATGTAAGATATGTTATGTATTTAACATCCATTTAATTAAGATAGGATGTACTATAATAAATGTAGAGTATTTCTACACTCTCTTACATACCAATATTAATTATACATACCAATATATTATATATTGGTATATATAATTAATAAATATAATGTATTATATATTATATTATAATGCATAAATTATACATACCAATATATAAATTATCCATGCCAATATTAATTTTTTTAATTTTAAAATGTTTTACCCCCTTTTATTAACCTCCCGTCTTAACTAAATATATAAGTGTCGTCACTAGACTCTATTTATATTTCCGCCCATCAGCAGATTAATTAGAATCATCGTTAAATTCCAGCGATAGAATTAGTGTTGAGTTTAAAAACTCCCTTTTAATATTTTCCAAAAATACATGTTGCTTTAGTAAGGAAAAGAGAATGTAATTATGGGAAATGTTTATACTTCGGTAATCATTTCATCTTGAAATGAATGCCCAGAGAGAATTGACTGTATCGAGAGAAGCGAAATTGTATGATTCTTGTAGTTTTTGGCTTGAAATGGAGTTGTAATATAAGCAATAACTCCTTTTCAAGCCGATACATGGCTTAGCCCCTTTATACATCACTAAAACATGATTCCACTTAACTAAGTACAAGAGACTCATTTGAGAGAAAATCCGACGTATTCACCCATTCACCGGTGCCGCAGAATTATATTTTTCTTTAAAATAGAGAAGCAGGATACCCCCCAGAGTGTAGAGCACTGAGTTGCTGAGCTGAAGATCTCAGGTTCAAATCCTGCTCTGCCAGAGAAATTCTTTATCTGACATAAATGAACTCTGGGGGATGTCCAGATCTCTCTGGGGCTTACCTAGCCTCTTTAAGTCGGTGGTCTTAATTGGGGGAAAAAATTGGAGGTTGAGCGTGAACTCGGATAAATCGTCATCTAGCACAACCATTAGATTAGAAACAGTCTCTATCCTGTACTGAACTGAAGTATAAGTGTCTCATTTTGGAGAAAATCCGTCTTAAAAATTCATTGGGGCTGTAGATAGATTAAAAGAATGTTTGATGATTTTAAAATAATGTTTGATTTCTCAATTTCTTCCGATGACTTCTACTTAGGTACTCTGGATCTTGGCAGACTCTTGCTTCTAATTATCCTCCACCTTTACATGGTGACGAACAAGAAGATGATGGAGTACAAGCTACGGTATATATTTAATGAGCGGTAGGCCTGGATTAGAGGATTAGGGAGTGCGCGTGCGCAAGTGTATCGACCCGTGGCAGCATGTGTGGCTACGAGCCCGCTTTTCCGCACCACTTTTCCTCCACTTTGGGTGTCCTGCCAACAAGAAAATATATAAGGATAATATAGAGAAATACTATCCAAGAGGACTAAGGCTAATGATCCTTTATTCAGTTCTTAATTGGCTAATAAATTATAATTATAATTTTGATTAAAATAATGGCCAATAAGTATTGAAAAAATATAAATCATATATTTATTTTAATTTAGATGATTAATTTGGCCTCTGTTCCGCAGGTTGTGGCTTCGAGTTTAGTTATAACAAGATATAACTGTTAGTTCGTTTAATTTTTAATATTTTACAAAAATACGAGTTCTTGTGAACTTTAGTATGCAAAAGAGAATGCAATTATAGGTAATGAGTTGATTTCGGTAGTCATTTCAACAAGAAATAAAGGTTTCATCTATCATTTCGAAGTATAGATGATATATTTGTTGAAACGTTAATTTCTAATTGAAATGATTACCGAAGTATACACATTTCTCATGATTACATTTTTATTTATATTCTAAATCTCATGATAACTTGTATTTTTGGAAAAAATTAAATGGAAAACGAACAAAAAGTTAAAACTTTTTGTATCTTAAATCAAAGCCAAAGCTTCCGGAATAATTACCATTAATTTAAAATATGCATATATTATTTTCCGTTTAGACATCGTAAGGCTCACGTTTGAATAATTTCAAATTTTCCTTTTACTAAAATATTTTCGTTCTGACTATTTGTTTCTCCTTCCTTTCTTCTTTCCATTTCCTTTTCAGATTGTTTTTATATTTCTGGAAATATACGTATTAATAACAGCTGTTTTCATTCATTTGAATGTTTATTTGCGAGTTAATCTACGGTCTCTAGAATGTGCTTAACTGTAAATATATGTTGTTAAAAAAAATTATCTTTTATCTTGATAGAAATAACACTATCACAAAATACCAGTAAAGAATTAAAAAAAGTTTTACGTCATACACCGAGGATATAGAAATAATTTAAAATTTAATGAGAAACAACTGTCAAACAGGCAACTAAATTGGCACAGGTTTATTACTTGATTTTTTTTTTTTTTAAGTATCTTGTGAGCATCTCTTGGATGGCATTTTGTTTCTTCTGTCCCTTTCCTTTCAGGATTCGATTGTTTTTTTTCTTCCGGAGAACTATTGTATATCTATTGTACTTTTAAAAGTTTTCTCTGTTCTTTATTTACATCTTTTGTGATTCCTAAACTTTCAAGATCTTTATAAAGTTCTGTGTTCTGATTTATCTTTAATCAAAATAAACTAATGTTTTTTAATCTGATAGTCTATTTTTGATTTTTAATTTGTCTAAATAGCTGGATATTTCACTATATATCAATATCATATCATTTTAGTTGTCAGTCTATTACTATCCATTTTATAAATATGAGGAAAAAATCTTGACCAATCTTTAATTTATTGTTTCTTCTATTCTCTTTAAACGCTCATAAATTTCTTTAGTGTTCTTAATTTTGTATTGGTGATCACCTGGAATCAATTTGGATTTTCTAATCAAAATTATTCTTTACTAAAAAATATATTGCAAACGTTAAAAACTCTAAAAGCTAGAACTTCTGTTTCATAATGTCTGACTTTTAGCTTTTTATACAAGCATTTTTTTGTTGTGATTATATGTGATATAATTTTTAAAAAATCTTTAGATTAAAAGATATACTAACAACATTCTTATTAATTATTTCATTGTAAGAGTAACAAAATAGTTGCATTGATCAATAAAAAAAAAGTCGATATGTGTTTGTTGTACTGAAAATATTCACGTTAAGTTAAATTAATTTAGTACATTATCATTGAAATATAAGGCATTTTTATGTGATTTACAATAAGCGTATTAGTACTAAACAAGTTAAAAATAGCAAATTTATGAAAACTCAATTTAAAAAAAAATAAAAATATTTATTTAAGAAAGTATACAAATGCCATTTGGCACATTTTGTACTGCAGTCTTCTAAAATGTTTTGATTATTAAAAAAACTTCTTGAAGATGTATATTATTATTGTTCAGAGTGTCAGTATATTGTTCACAAATTTGAAATTTAAATGATTCAATATATACTTTTTTTTAAAATTATTTTATTGAATTGTACAACTGTAATATATACATCTAGTACAAGGGCTATATGACTAACTAGATACATGAATGGACATGTAGAGGCACTACCCACTGGCAGCACTCTACAATATATACTTAATTTAGAAATTCAAAAAAGATAACGGTTATTACAAACTATAAATGCTCAAATACTTTAATTATTTGAACGTATAAATAAATATTGTTGTATTACAGATATAAAAACAAATGAAATAAGGTATTTTATCTTTCTCTCTTTTTTTTTCTTTCTTTTATTTATATACAAATTTTTAATTTTTAATTATTATAGTAATTAAACTCCGAAAGGCGAGGTTACTAGCCTCCAGATCCCTAGCTCAGTTGCAGGGCTGCCACTTGCGGTCTTTGCTATCCCTCTTCTTACTTCAGATCCCAGTTGATCCTGGGGTTCCTACTTCCTCAGACAGTAATTTCCCATTCTGTTTCCTGGGAAGGGAAAAATCCCTCTTCCTTTTCCCTCTTTGGCACTGGCAACTACAAAGTATCTACTTTAGTAGGTGGAGTTAAAATTTGTATCATGGTACAAATATCTTCTATAAATAAAACTAACTCTCACATATATAAGAAAAGTGAACGATGTGTTCGTTGGATACTTGAAAAATCAATCCAAAAATAATAATAAAATCCGTTATTATTAACGTTAAGAAAATGTCTTCACATTAGATAAATTAGATTTTTTTTTACATCAATATCAGAACACCAAAATATATAAGATATGCACGTTATTAGCTACCCTATCGGCTGTAAAAAAATATTATTTGAGTCGTATAACTCTTAAATGGTCCTATCACTTAAACGTATAAATTAAAATTTATTCAACTAATTAATAATAATTAAGTAGATGATGATCAAGCGTATTATTATTTCATCTGAGGTTTACTCGCCTGAGTATCTGTTATGGTATAAGCTAAGTTTTAAGCTCATTATTTTTATTGTAATAATGATAATAACAAAATTATTTAAATAAACTCATTGATAAAGAATATAAATAGCTAAGAACAGCGGCTGTTGAGGAAACACTACAGTTAAATAAATGGCATTGATCTCTTGTTCAGTTTCCGGAACATTAATCATTTGAGCAAAGGAGGTCACTGCAAAATTCCGCTCATTCATTTTTCCATCCTCGTTTCATATATAAGTATATAATATAAAACATAAGATTATATACGAGCTTTATAAATTTGTACGTATATAGAAATACATAAGGTCTTATAGTGTGCTTCGTGTCAGCTATACGTTGTGTTTATTTAAAATTAAGAAGTATTTAATATCACCTAGTTTTATCCTCTTTAAAATAATTGACAGTGTTTTATTGCTGTTTGTTTTTTTTTAAATGGATTACACGTAAATTATTTTTATTGGAGGAAAACTGTATGGTTAGTAAGACAGAAAACATTTTAATTTGGTAAGTCGTTTCTGTCAAATTTCTAGGGAATCAAATATATTAATAGCTTTAATTTTACGTATTTGAAATAATTAGGCATCTCTTATTGTGTTATAATAAAAAGTCATTGAAACTTCTGAAGATTATTGTATTAAAACTAAGCACACGTAACACCAGATTACTAAGAACAATATGTTTAAAGATGAGAGGGTCAATTTCAGGGCAAAAGTTTCCAAAATTAACCTGTCTTTCTTGGGCTTTAAAGTTTAGAGCGCGTCTCCACAGAACCCACTAAAATCGAGTTACAAGTTTCAAAATTTGTGTTTGAATTAAGCCTTTTTTTCGCCTTATTTTCCAATCCTTGAAGTGGTCTTAAAGGTATTCGCACTTCAGTGGCTCTTATAACATGATTTATAGGGTTGATAAATCGTTAAGAAATGAATTGTTTTTTTAGAGATTTCTACATCATTCTACCAACCACAGAATTTTGATAATTTAAGTTGTGTATCACCAGAGTTTTGTGTTCTCCTAGACAACGATGGAACCGTACAACTGCTGGAGAGATGAAATACTTGCGCAGAATGTCAAAAACAAGCAGGGGTAAGATCAAGAAAAGAAACCATTTGGAAATAAATAAATATACTTGCACCTGGAAAGAGAACCTGGGGAATAGGCAGTTAGTATGGTATGAGCATGCATGCAGAATGGGCTCTGATCGATGTCCACCTGAATTTAGGAAGCTATATATCCGAGTTGGATCAAACGGGAGGAAAGACGATGCAGGAAACGACGACTCCTGAGAAAGACAGAGAGAGCTTGAGAACCAGTGTTGTAGGAACAACTCAACCTGTAAGGAACTGAGAGGAAGTTGAAGAAGAAGAAAAGTTGTGTGGCCTATTGGTAATCGTCTGAGGCGTAGATGGGAGGATTACATTAAATAAGATCACCCTTACAGGATTTAGATTTTCAGACCTTAACAGGTTTATACTATTTGTTATCACCTTTTGTTCTTGTCTTTAGCATTTTATATAGTTTATTTTCATTGCTGTTTATTTATTTTTTATTACAACATATAAAACAACTATTTAATCGATTCAGGATTCTATCTTATTAAAACGATAAGTATAGATCTATTCCACTAGCAATTAATATTCCATTTAATATAGAGAAGAGACGGATGGATGCCTTTGTCAACACAAGGCTTCAATGGACATATTCAATCACTGAGATTAAATTCCGTTTCATGTTTGATTTTAGTTGCCGACATCGAAGCCCACGATATTGTAAATGTAATTAGCCAAGCCAGAGTATCGTGCGGTACGCATTTCCCTTTAGTTAGCAATATTAATTTATTTATATAATTTATATGAATAAATTAATATTATCAACACAATTAATAGTTGTGCTGAAGGTCCAGGGTTCCTATCCGGCAGTGGCAGATAAATTATTTAACCTCTTAACAGCCACGGTTGGAGCCTGTGGGATCTACCGATCCTCCTGTGGTCCACCCAGCCTCTATTAAGTAGGTACCCTTAATTAGAGGGAAAAGTTTTCAGGAACAATCTGAAACTCATCAACATGATATTTAAAAAATTCTCTAAGATTTTAAAAGGAGCTAGGTTCTCTATTTTTGTTTCACACACTTTTATTGAAGTCATGGTACAAGTCCAGATCAGAATCAGTTTTTTAATAGCCAGTAATATAATGCAAAAAAACAAAAAAAAAATGATCTCCACTATACACCGTAAGCAACACAATAGATCAGGTCAGCTGGGGACAGGTTACGCATGGATTTGCCACTGTAATATTAATAAATAAAACTGCACAATAATGAACTAAATAATAAATATTAATTAATGAACGGGTAGGTAATAAATATTGAATAAAATAAAATAAATTAAGTTGTTGAGGCAGTGGCAAATCCCTTACACACCAACCTCTTTGGTCACCCTGCTGTTTATAACCTTCACTATCTTTCACTCAAAATATGTCATGGTATAAAGAGTGGGGGACATTGCAAACAAAATAAATTATGAATTAAATTTAACTTTAAACTCCGTGGGTACTTGGGAGGGAGAGATGTCCAAATAGTTACAACTCTACAATGATTTTTTTATTCAACTTCTTTTATCCGAGTCTTAACTTTTAAAAATACATTCATATTCAGTTTTTCCTAATTAAACTTCAAAACAATATAATCAAATTTGTATTTATAAATTAAAGTCTCTTTTTGACAGAAAGGAATTAACAAATAATTTCCAAGAACATTTTCATAATGTTTATAAAGGGTGTTTTTTTAAGCTAGATAGAACTTTAAATTGTAAAAAGTAACACAAAAAATTAAATTGTAATCAAAATTTTTTTTTTATTCGAAAGATCAATACGTGACATTAACATTTGAAAATGATTTCGGGCATATGGGCACCGCGGCTGTTCTTGACGAAGCGCATTCTGGACGTCCAATTTTGGGCCACTTTTTCGAGCACTGCTGGCCGTATGTCACGAATAACACGAACAATGCTTCCAAGGCGTCAATTGTTGCTGGTTTATCAGCATAAACCAGTGACTTCACGTAGCCCCACAGCACGACCTTGGAGGCCAATTGACAGGTCCATTTCTCGAAATCAACCAAAAATGCGCCTCATCGCTGAACACAATTTTGCGATAAAACAACGGGTCAGTTGCCAACTGCTCTAGAGCCCAATCGGCGAAAGAAGTATACGTAATGTCAGAGTATACTGAAACAAATAAAAAAAAAATTTTGATTACAATTTAATTTTTTGTGTTACTTTTTACAATTTAAAGTTCTATCTAGCTTAAAAAAACACCCTTTATATTTACATGACTGATGGAAATTTATTTGTGCAAAAGCATCAGAGGGCACACACAGCGGCCTCTATAGCTCTTAAGATAAAACAATAGATTACCTTAGCCATTTGAAAGTAGCAAACAAAATTAGGTTAGTTATGAAATGTAGAGGCGAACTTCTGAATCTAAATTTCAAACCATTTGATTCGCAAAATATACAAACTATTGAAAATAGTTTTCTCTTCCTGTCATCATGTCCCGTCTTAAAATCGTATAGAAAAAAATGCTTAAAACTTGAGGTGATATCAAACCAAAAACTAATAGATATTCGGAATGGGGAGAATTTAATAGGTTTATATAATTTTGTAAGAAATGCAGGTCGATACATATTTATTTGTTTTAAGGAAACATTAAGAATCAAACGCTTAACGTAATCCTCATACTAGACTGAAACAAGAAACAGCACGCTGTTTCAAGCTACTTCAACATTTACTAGACAAACGCTCTAAGCTCCCAATTAATTACAAAAGACTCAGTCGCTCAGTAGCAGCCGCAGTGTACAGAGTGTCGTTAACAATTTAAGTTTCTTTTACAGTGTTAATTATTTTAGACTATTATATTTCTTTCTTTATTTTTCACCTCAACAAGTGATTACTTTTTATTTTAATTGGACTACGAAATCCTATACAATGCCCCTAGGGGGGGCAGAAACCGATATGGATGCGGCCACACCAGGCACATCAGGAGTCAATAACCCTCCAAAAAGAAAAAGGGGAGATGTATTACAATATAATGTAGACATTTCTAACAGCTATGATATATTTTCCGATTTAGACGACGAAGAAGTTATCACCGACTTATCAGCCGCCAACATTAGACGGAAAAAGAATAATCAATTTCCTCCAATAATTGTGAGTGGATCATATAATAGCATGAAGGAAACAATTAATAAAATAAAAACAAAAATAAATGAGGTACATATGAAATGCTCTGGAAATAAAACAACCTTCTATGTTTATAACAGTGAAGATTTCTCCACTATCAAAAATGAATTAAAAGAAAAAAATCTCGGTTTTCATTCCTATACACCGAAAAATGAAGTAAAACCAAAAGTAATCTTAAAAGGAATGCCACCAGAATCCACTTCAGAAGAGATCACAGCCGACCTACGGAACCAAGGGTTGGAAATTTTTAAAATATATCAAATGGAAAAAAAATCCGAACATGGGCCCATAAAATTACCAGTAGCAGTAGTCATTCTGGAAAATAAAGATCAACTGAACAAAATAAATAAAATAAATTACTGCTGTAACATAGTAATAAAATGGGAAAAATACAGGTCAAATAAAGAAATAACTCAATGTTTTATTTGCCAAGAATTCAATCACGTAGCAAGAAATTGCTTCAAAAAACCTAAATGCTTAAAATGCTCGGAAGAGCACCTATCCAAAAACTGTCCAAATTCTTTAATCGACGGATTCACCCCGAAATGCTGTAATTGCTCTGAAGCACACTTTTCCAACTCACCACAATGCACCAAATACAGAAGAAATTTAGAACTACAGTTAAGTAAAAAGAAACCTACTCTAAAGGCAGCACCTCGAAAAAACTTCAAACCAACCGAGCAAGCATTTCCCTCCCTTCCAACACCGAAATCACAATGGCCTCAAATTACCTTCTCAAGAAATCAAAATCAGAACAATAGTGAACCTTCATTTTCAGACTGCTTCAAAGAAATAAAAAACATTTTTAGTTCGTTTAACATAGGTAAGATTATTACTAAATTTAAAAACACGTTATCTCAACTAAAAAATGCGGATGACGGTATGTCCAAAGTATTTATTCTAATAGAGGGATTAATCTCTTTAATAGATTAATGATCATGATAATTGATATAAATATACATAATACTTACAGGTATATACATTTCATAAACTCTAGTGATGTAGAATTACGTACGTACTTGGACTCCACTAATGCTATTCACATCAGGCACAGCAGCAACATTTCGTCAATAACGCATAATTCCGAACTTCACAATAAATACTTTCTCAGTACACCTTGTCTCGTTCCTCTTATCACGAAGGCTAAGGCCACACTAGTTTATTATATCTCACTCAAAACAAACTGCTTACAGTCTCCGCTCTTTATCAATACAAATATCAAACAAACTCTTATTTTAGTGTCTTCACTGCTTTTTTATCTCGATTTATTTATTTCTAATACCAATTGCAAACCAAGAATATATGACAGTTAATAAGGATAAAATTAAATTAATGATGTGGAACGCACAAACAATTCGTGGTAACGATGTGGAATTTAAATTATTCCTAGAGCAAAACAAACCACACTTTGTTTCAGTATGTGAAACCCGGCTGGCTCCGCAGGATAGATTTTCAGTTCCGGGATACGACATTTATCGTAAAGATCGTAACAGGGCGGGAGGGGGCGTCATGCTATTAGTTCGTTCCGACACTCAACACCACTTCATACAGGTGCCAAAATTAGAATTTACCGAAGCAGTAGCCATTAACACAATAATAAATAATAAACTAACGACAATCATATCGGTCTATATACCTCCAAATAAATTAAATATTAAAGACATAGCTAAATTATTTCGGTTAAATAAAAATATATTAATATACGGTGATCTGAATGCAAAAAGCTTACAGTGGAACTGCCACAGCACCAATAAAAATGGTAAACTATTATTAAACTACATAGTAAACAATCAAATAGAATTACACAGCCCTTACGAACCAACCCACATTCCCAAGCAACGCGGTTACAAACCAAGCATAATAGACCTTGCTCTTACCAAAAATATACATAACGTATCCCCACTCATCGCATTATCATGCCTAAACTCGGACCACAACCCCGTGATTTTCTGTTTAGG
This sequence comes from Troilus luridus, assembly GCA_964056705.1. Lineage (NCBI taxonomy): Eukaryota > Metazoa > Arthropoda > Insecta > Hemiptera > Pentatomidae > Troilus > Troilus luridus. Next base: position 99,910,677 of record OZ057416.1, on the reverse strand, counting down.
GTCATCTTTATCCACTAACCCGAAAACAAGTAAATTTGCATTCAAACAGGCTGACTGGCAAAAATTTCGAAAAATAATAGATTCTAAAATAAACTACAACCCAATAATTAATAACTCTCATGAGATTGACTGCAACCTTAATAATTTAAACATACTAATCAAACAAGCCATGGCAGAAACTATCCCTCAACATTCTTCACAGTCTTACCGTAATTATAATTTACCGTCTCCTCTACTAGCACTCATACAAATTAAAAATAGACTTAGGAGAAAATACCAACGTACCAAAAGCCCTCAAATTAAGACAGTTTTTTATAATTTTAACAACTTCGTTAGATCCCGTATCAATCAATGGAGAAATGATAACTGGGCAGCAACTTTAAAATTATGTAAACCTGGTGAAAATAAAATGTGGAAAATACATAAAATTCTGACCAAAAAAGCTACTAAAATTCCCCCACTGAAACAGAACAATAGTTATGTCTACACGGACAAAGACAAAGCCGATTTATTAGCCCGTAATTTCCAATACACGAACTCTACAACTTCGAATTTTGGCTCTAACCATCACAATCGAAAAATAAATAAATCTGTCCGAAACTATTTAAAAAAGTCATTCGAAATTAATTTCACCGCTATTTCACCCAAAGAAACAGGAAAGATTATAAAAAAATTAAAAACAAAGAAAGCCTCAGGAGACGATGGCATCCCTGTACAGGTTATAAAAAACCTGAGCAGGAAAACCATCTACCACATAACAAAAATATTCAATTCAATATTAAGGCTTAATTACTTTCCCGCCGCTTGGAAAATTTCCAAAACAATCGCCATCCCAAAACCTAATAAAAACCCAATTAATTTTACAAGTTACAGACCAATTAGCCTGCTAAATATTTTATCCAAAATCCTGGAACGCTTGCTTCTAAAACGAATTGTTAGGCATGTAAACCAGAACAAACTGATCAAAGATGAACAGTTCGGTTTTAGAGAACACCATTCCACTGTCGACCAACTAGCTCGTCTTACCGATTTCATTACACAAGGGTTCAACAATAAAAAACATACAGGCATGCTCATGTTAGATCTCGAAAAAGCTTTCGACACAGTTTGGCATTACGGTCTTATTTACAAATTAATATCGCACGAATTTCCTCCATACCTAATACATATCATATATTCCTTCCTTTCTAATAGACAATTCTATGTTAAAATAAACCATTCTAACTCCAAAGCACTTCCCCTACCCGCTGGACTTCCTCAAGGCTCATGCCTATCCCCAATCCTATTCAACCTGTTCATATCCGATCTCCCAAAACATAATAAAGTAACCACATCGCTTTACGCAGACGACGCCGCTTTGTACACAGCATCATACCGAATCGATACTATAGTAAACCGATTACAACAATCTTTCAAAAAAATCCATAAATTCTGTCAAAAGTGGAAACTAAAAATCAATCCAATAAAATCGGCCGCCATAATCTTCACAAAGCGCAGACCTAACATAGACCAGCACATCATCTTAAATTCCGAACACATCCCCTGGTCTAAATCCGTAACATACCTCGGTTTAATTGTAGATAAGTCCTTAACATTCACAGAGCACATCAACAGGAAAACCGAAAAAGCGAAAAAAATCATCTACAAAATGTTTCCCTATTTTAATAAAAAATCTAGGCTAAGCCCTAAAAACAAATTAATCCTTTACAAAACAGTAATCCGCCCATTGATAACCTATGCCTCTCCTGTCTGGAGTTCAACCTGCGCCACAAATTATCGAAAGTTTGAAAGGGTACAAAACCTATGCATGAGGATTATCAATAATTATCCCCGCTACACGAAAATATCGACTATGCTTAGAGATCTTGAACTCCCCACTATTAAACAATATGTTTCAGACCAAACAAAAACATACTTTGAAAAAACTCCAGCTTCCGAAAACCCATTAATCCGAGAAATCGGTAACTATGACAAACATACGCTACGACGCTACACGCACAAAAGAACAAAACATATACTTCTTTCTTAATAAAGCACCATTTGCAGATATTGTAATCAAGTTATCTGTATTTATTTTATAGTTCTTTTCAATTATTCATTTATTTTCTAAGTAATTATTATTATTATATATGTTTACTTTATTATTATCATTTTTATTTATTTATTATATTAGTATTATTATTATTATTATTTTTTTTTCTTTTTTGTCTTAAGCTGGTTTTTTCTACATTTTTCCTGCTATTGTGAAACTTATTTATAAAAGGCAACTGTAATTAATTAAAATCACTGTCTTTAAACATGTAAAGGTAGTCCGGAACATGTATTCACAAATACTGCTTGTATATGTAAAATTGCAAATAAAGTTGTTTTGTTGTTGTTGTTAAAAAAAAAAAAAAAAAACAAAAGACTCATCTACATAACCATCGTATAACTCATCTGGACTTACGGAGTAGAACTTAGGGGATCCACTAAGCCAACGAATTCCTCTTCTATTCAATCCTTTCAAACTTCAATCCAAAATCCTTTGTAAAATCCTCAATACTTTGTTACAAACAAAGTTATCCTTAATGACCTTAATGACCGATTTGTTGCTGATTTGGCCCGAACCCGTTACCAATCTTTTCATGACAAACTTCATTCCCTCTCGAACCCACTAGTTTCAAAATTAGCAACCTCTTTGATACCTGATAATAATTAAGTTGAATTTGTCATTTGAATACTACCAGTGATTATTTTCCCTATTTGTCATTATACATGCTATTATATAATTTCCTTTCAATTTATTTGATGCATTAATGTTGTACAGTGCAATAAAAAAAAAAATCAATAAATAAATTTATAAAAAATTAAAGATTATGTTGTAATCGAATTTGTATTTTTGACACATATAGCTGTATAATAGTTAAATTGAAAAACAATAACAGTTTCCCACCACACAGTATAATATATACATTTATATATATATTCATTATTCCGGAAAACAAGGGGATTAAAGTTATAAATTTCAGTTGTGGAGATCTCTGTACGTGACTGGTTCACTGACTTTTCAATTATATACCAAAATAAAGGACTCTAATCTTTTGATGTATAACCTTTTCAATAATGGCTATAAATTAATTACAACATTAATATTTATCCAGCATAATTTAGGAATGGATAAATCGACTATTTTCATAGCTCCAGACTGATGAATTATGTTTTCCGTATTACCATCTCCCTCATTCCAACAATCATTCTCTGCTTCACTCAAAGTAATTGCTCCGCGAAAACCCCTCAAGAACGATCCCCTGTGGACCCGGACGTCAGATCAGATATGATTCGGAGGGTAGAGGATTTATAAGGTGGTACATGGGATGGGGGAACATGGGGAGTAATGATCTCGGAAAGCTATCATTTCTCAACATATAACGTACCCCATCCACTGTTGAGAGCTAGGCAATGAGCATTGCAATGATTTACAATCTGATGTAATATATCGATCTATTTGGCTAGTTATTTTTATACTTAAAAAATATTTATTGATATTTACAACTGTGTAATAGTAATACGTCGAATAAATAGAATGAATGATACATAATGACATGAGATAAAGACAAGCTGATAAACAAACTCCTAGCAGAGGGTACTCAAAGCACTCGAATAACAAGTTCAACTTAGAAGATTACGAGACTATCTTCTATTCGGATACTTCGGAGAATCATCAGGAGTTGAAGGTTGTTTTGAGTCAGAATAAAAAACATTAAAAGGTTAGAGGACTTTATATTTTGTATATAATTGGAAAATCAGTGAACCAGCAACGTACACAAATCTCCACAACTGAAATTTACAACTTCAATCCCCTTGTTTTCCGCATTGATGAATATATATGTATATATATATATATATATATATATATATATATATATATATATATATATATATATGTATGTATATGTGTCATATGTAATATATGTATATATATGTGTCAATAAGTTCAACTTCGATTGAAACATGATCCTTAATTTTTTTAAAATTTATTTATTCAAAACTACAATAACACATCAAATAAATAGAATGAAAGATATATAATGGCATGGATAAGGACAAGTAGAAAAACTAGCCATCGGTAGTATTAAAATAACAAATGTAACTTAATCATTATCAGGAATTGTAGAAGATGCTTAGTTTGAAACTAGTGGGTTTGAGTGGGAATAAAGTTTGTCATGAAAGGATTGATATTGGGTTCGGGCCAAATCAGCAACAAATGGGACATTAAGGTCATTATGGATGAATTTGTTCGTAACAAAGTAAGGAGCATTGAGGATTTTAAGAAAGATTTTGTATTGTAAGGATTGAGTACGAGAGGGATTCGATGGCTTAGTGGAGCCACAAATTTCGGTTTAGCCAAGCCTTTTATCACTATTATTAATTGAATCATATCGGTGGTTTAAGGCCATACTTTGGTCTTAAAAATGATTTTTTAATCTATAAAAACATCTAAAGTACGGTAAATGCTTTGTTATACAATTCGAGCAACAAGTAGTACAATTAAATATACAGTTGTGTAATTTGTTCCCGGGTTCAAATCTGTCTGTGGGAGATAATTTATATATTCTGTTTTATATATATATATATATATATATATAACTTAAAGACTTCACCACTCCAAAGCATAAAAAAAAGAAGGTTAAGGGACAAATAACACACTTGAAGGCTGGTTAAACACTGACTTTATTCCTCTTATAATTCTCTATATATAGTATTTACAATGTTTGTTTATAAGAATTTGGTATTAGTGGATATACAGCTCTTAGTCCCATCTTAACTCCCCCCTGCCAGTTTACGAACATCTTCGTAAACTCTAAAAAACAAAAAACAAAAAAAAAGAATACTGGTACAACAACATAGTATAAGCTAAACTCAATCGTTACAAATAAACAAATTCTACAACTTACAAAACCAACTTAATACCATCTTACTCTATAGCCTCACTGGATATATACAATATAAGGCTTATACCTAAACTTTATTTACAATGACAAGGAAACTCTACCAAAAACAAAACATAAAAAAAAAAATTATATACTTCTATATATCGCTAAATTCCTAAAACTACATATAAACAGAGAAAAAAAAATATCCAATAATAAACTGAAATAAATACAATTTTATGATCGGCCCTACCCTGCCGGAACCTTAAGTTGTTCAATATGAACGGTTCTCCGTTTCCTGGGCTCAACCAGACTCTGAATAGTGACAAGATTGTGCTCCCTAATCGTAATCACTTTGAATGGACCCTCATACCTGAGGACCTCCTTCGCACGATTCGACAAGATCTTTCTATAAACAATAGTACCTATTTTAATCGTACCCATGACATCTCTTACTCCCTCGTTCTCACGCGCCACTCTCCTACTCTTCTCTGCGGCCATTCGTCCGTGTGCTTTGCCCCAATGTCTCTCGAGCTCTACTCTGTTTGCATTTAATTGCTCGGCCATGCCCTCGTCCACCACCGTCTCCTCCTCGTTTCTCCTTCGTGCGCGTAACCCGAAAAGAGCTTCGAAAGGGGAAAACCCGGTGCCCATATGTATGGAATGGTTATATGCCGCTATTGCTCGGGGCATCGCCTCGTTCGCTTCTAACCCTTTATCCGCATGAAATACTCGGAGGTGTTCCCCCAACGTATTATGGAGACGTTCAACCCCTCCCCTACTTTTCGGATGTCCGGGCGTGTTCCAATGCCACTCGATTCCCAACCTTTTCATCTCCTGTCGCAAGAGCGCGTTATCGAACTCTCTGCCCCCATCCGAGGAGATCGTGTTTGGCACCCCATAACACTGGTACCACGTCTGTAGAGCGTCATTCACCGCCGCCGCCGACTTTTCTTTTACTGGGTGGGCCATGGCCGCTTTGCTAAACGTATCTAATATTGTTACCCATTTAAAACCTCTCCACGTAAAGGTGTCTATTTGAAGCTCTGTCAGGGGTACCGTGGGTGTCCGCGTCTCAGTTTGTAACCCTACGGGAGGGTGGCGGTCATATTTGGCCGTATGGCAGATGTGACAATCCCTTATTATCTCTTCTACCGTCTTCCGCATCCCTACCCAGTAATACTTTCTCTTTAAAGCTGCCAACGTCTCATTGATACCCCTGTGGTTCGTCTTGCCTTGATGATAAGCCGTGGTTACCTCCTTTTGTTGGTCCTGATCCCGAATGGTCTCCACCATCGACCGGCATCGGATGAACATCCTATCGATCCCTATTTTCTCGAGGCGCCATAAGTTGCGTATCTTATCCCACACCGTCGCATTGCCAACATACAGGTAATGGGTCGCTCCCGCCTTAGAGGCATCCTTCAGCACACGACACATTTGCTCTTCCCGAACTCCAGGTTGTGACCAGATAGTGATGACGGAATGTTTGTCATACTTGGAAAACTCCATTTTCACAAGTCCCGTAGTCCTTGTTTTCCAGATGACCTGCCGGGACTTGTTGTTGACAATGTCATCAATTTCCTCCATCTCAACCAGTCTCTCATTTCCTGACTCGTCCTCTGAGGATTCCTCATTGCCTCGGAGGTCATCCACACGTCCTCCTTCTCCGTCTGGTGTCCATTCCCGTACAAACCTTTGTAACTCCTCCGACGCTTCTGCACCCTCCGTCTCCAACATATTGACCTGTAATGCACGAGAGAGCCAGTCCGCTACCACATTGTCTTTCCCCGGCTTATACACCACTTCCATGTTGTACTGGCTGAGGATCTCCTTCCATCTTGTAACTCGAGCTGAAGATTCCTTGAGATTACCCACCCAGAGCAACGGACGGTGGTCTGTATGTACCTTAAATTTTCTACCAAATACGTATGGTCGAAAGTGTTGCACCGCCCATATGATGCCTAACAATTCCCGCTCGAGTGCGCTGTAACGAGATTCCGCATCTGTGAGTCTCCTACTCGCGTATGCTACGGGTCGTTCCCCCTTTTCACTTTCCTGGGATAAAACCGCCCCCAGTGCATACTCGCTGGCGTCTGTGGTGATCGCAAATGGTTTCCCGAAGTCTGGGAATGCCAGGATTGGTTCAGTTTGCAACTGTAACATGCACCTTCTGATCTTTGCTTCAATTTCTGGCGTCATCTTAACTGTGCGCCCCTTTCGTGCAGTTCGTTCAAAGGAACCAAGTTCTCCGCCATCTCCGGTACAAAACGTCGGTAGTAGTTGAGTGTCCCTAATAATCTCCTGATCCCCTTCACATCGCTCGGCATCGCCATCTTCCCTATTGCTTCAACTTTTTTCCCATCTGGACGTACCCCCTCCCCCGAAACCACGTGTCCCAGAAAATTAATCTCCGCTTGTCCCAAAGTCGATTTCTCTGGCGATAGCTTCAACCCGAACTGCCGTATTCGCGTAAACACCCGTCGCAGGTCTTCCAGATGACCCTCCTCTGTCCTGTTAAACACCAGTAAATCATCCATGTAGACCTGGCACATGTTCTCGTCCAGTCCCCGCAAGAGTTCGTCCATCAGTCTTTGAAATGTGATGGGCGCATTTTTCAGTCCAAACGGCATACGGGTGAATTCATAATGTCCCCTTTCGAATGTAAACGCGGTTTTGGCCTGGTCCCTGGGGTGCATCCGGATCTGGTGATAGCCTGATTTTAGATCGAGCGTACTAAAGATTGAGGCTCTCCCTAGCCGGTCTAAAATATCCTCTAACCTGGGAATGGGGTATTTCTCGTCGCGCGTATTTTCGTTAAGCTGCCGAAAATCGACTACTACCCTATAGCGCTCCCTAGATTCCCCAGCAACCGGTTTCTTCTTAACGGCCCATAGTGGGCTATTAAACGGCGACTTGCTATCCACGATGATCCCCTGCCGCTTTAACTCCTCAATCTCCTCGCGGATATGTCCTCGTAACGCTTGTGGGTACCTCCGCTCCTTTACATAAGTGACCTTCTCCGACTTCAGATGGATCTCATGAAGCGTCTCCCCCGTCGCGCTCAGTGGGTCTCCCTCGCGAAAAAATATATCCCCGAATTCCTCCCTTACGGCCTGTCTCCAATCTGCACCCTTGTCAATTACTCCAACGCACCTAACACCCCCTTTCACCTCCTGCACCGTTTTATATTTCTTTTTCCCGATCCGGACTACCCACTGACCCCCTGTACTACGAGCTCTCAACCCTAATTTGCTAAACGCATCGCATCCCAAAATCCCCCCATACTCCCGCGGCATGATTTCCACAACATGCAGCGTCAACGCCTCTCCCTTCTTTCCCCACCTATCTAGGGCTAAATCGAGTTCCCCTTCTATCGTACAGGGCCCACTCAAAGTGACCACTTTACATTGACATGGCCTAATGTCTGGCTGACTCTTACCCTTAAACAATAACTTTAACTTGTCCTTACCCACTAGTGTACAAGAACTCCCTGTGTCCACTAAACACCTCCACCCCCTGTAAAACTCAATAACAGGCAACCTGTCACCCTTCTTTACCGCACTATTCACAAAAAAAAAGGTTGCCCCTCCGCTTACACCATCCTCATTCCCTTCTTACCTGCTCGGCACGCCTCCCTGTGCTCCGTTGTTTGCTCCTTCCTCCGGGAGTTCCTCTGCCACTGGGTTCGCTGCCTTCCGTCTCCGACCCTGAGGTCTCCGAGGATCTCGCAGATTCCGAGATTATCCTGCTCCTCCGTCCCAGTCTGTGGGCATTGATCTCCATCGGCTCACCTCTGTCGTGCTCTCTGCGCCGTATATATGGGCATTGTCTGGCCATATGTCCCTCACCTTGGCATTCGAAGCACCGCGTACGTGGACACTGAGCTACCAAGTGCCCTGTTTTGCCGCATTCGTGGCATCTCCTTTCCTCTCTTCTCCCATTCTTCCTCTCAACAATTTGCCTTCTTTCTCTTGGTGGCTTCTCTCTTCTCACAAACTCTCCCTCTCTTCTTCTTCCCGGCTCCTGTCTGAATCTGCTTCTGCCTGTTTCGTTCCTCCGGTACGACACCCTATTCCACCCTGGTTCTATCACTTCCTTCTCTTCCTCATCTCGAGCACTCGCGTCTACCATCTCTTGTGCACACTCCATAAATGTTCTATCTCTGGGTAGACCGTCCTTCTTTCCAGTGTCCCTAGCCAGTTGCACCTTCAGGACCGTGGTCATAAATAGCATCCACGCTTCGACAGCACCGGTGTCCATGACTTCTCTCAACTTCTCATTTATCTTATTAAGCTTAGTGAGAAGTCCTGCAGCATACTGTCCATTAGACTGGTTTGCTCGTTTCATCTCCCGAAACATCTGCAACATGTCCTCTTCTGGGGCCCATCGCCCCCCTCCGTAAGCCTTTTTTAATCTATCCTTGATTACCTGCCACGAGGTATCCTCATCCGCTTGGATCAGATTTAAAACGCTCCTTCTGACCCTCCGTGCTAAAGCTACTCGTAGCCTTTTGGCATCCGCTTCCTCCAAAAAGTCCGATGCGACCTGGGCCTGAATACTGCTCATGATGCCGTCGCCGCCCTTGAGAAAGTGATTTAATTCACCTATGTCTCCGTTGAATTTCTCAAGGTCCGATATCTCCCTTCTCAGATCTTGTGCGTTTGCCTTCCTTAACTTCATTTTTTCCAATTCGTTCGTCTCCTGCGCTATTCTGTTTGCCTCCTGCGCCGCTAGGTCTGCCCTCGCCATTGCTAGAGTTGTTGACGGCAATGGCGGAAACTCGGGATTCCCCTGTTCAGTCTGCGGAGGCTCCAACGTTAACGTTGCTGGCCTAAGGATTTCTCTTTGCTCATTCATTTTAGTAAAATTATCTTCAAAGCAAAAGAACTAAATGAAAATAAATCTAGAGAAAGAGAAAAAAAAATCGTAGAAAACAAACCTCACTAAACTGCAAAAACGTTCCCGGGTTTCGGCACCACTTAAAGGCTTCACCACTCCAAAGCATAAAAAAAAGAAGGTTAAGGGACAAATAACACACTTGAAGGCTGGTTAAACACTGACTTTATTCCTCTTATAATTCTCTATATATAGTATTTACAATGTTTGTTTATAAGAATTTGGTATTAGTGGATATACAGCTCTTAGTCCCATCTTAACTTATATATATATATATATATATATATATATATATATATGTGTGTGTGTGTGTGTGGACCCTGTGGGATCTAGAGACGCTTCTGGGGTTCGCTCAACATACGAAATTTCTTTTATACCCTATACCCTCCTTCCCAATGTACGATACCCTTCAGTGGGGAAAAGCCTGGCTGTTGAGCTTTATCTGGGGCAAACACAGATCTCAATCTCTTGTCCTGCATCTCTCTCTCTCTCTCTCTCTCTCTCTCTCTGTACAACCGTTGTGCTGTAAACAGTAAAGTCTCTACCACATACTGAATCCCTTCTTAGCTGTTGTGGTACATTTTTTTTTTAATAATTTGTAATATGGGGGTTGGTTAGTATACATTATTTTAACATACATATTTTATTTAGCAATGCAAATATAATATTAATATTCATATATTCAGAATATATTTTGTACTCACTACTGTGGGATACAAATAACCATCCCCTGATGAAGAGGTGATGTATGATTACCAATTGACGGAGGACAAGGAAGGATGTAGCCTAAGATGTCCTGGCCAGCAAGAGCCAAGATTAATGACAGAGCAGCCTTCCTTCTCACCATCAATCTCATGTCCTGCATCTCTCTCTCTCTCTCTCTCTGGCAACTCTTAGTTTCCTCTTGTATGAAAGCTTTTTCTGTGAATATGTTATTATTTATTTCAATCAACTCCTTTATCTGTTCTTAGTAACATTAATCAAGCTAAAAAAATCATTTTTGTATTCAAAATTTTGTACTCAGTACAGTGGTCTATTATTGAAGAAATCTCATATCTATTTCATTTGCCAATCTTTACGAGATTAGCCAACCTATGATGATCAAGCATAATGATTTATCATAATTTTTTTTTGTCTAGTTTATGTACCACAAAATCGAAACGACAAAGTTTATGAAGAATTATAAACTATAAATAACAGTTTGGTTTTATACGATACCACTACGCCTGTTGAGGAAACTGTTGTTTTCCTTTTTTCCATATCCCTTTCATCCTCCTCCTCTGTTTTCTTTCTCTCCTGAGTCCGATTGCGCCCGTTTTTCGCTTTGGCCTTTCATAAAAACCCGAAGCATTCTAATGTTCCAGCCTAAGTGAAGAACGTACTTCAATACTATCCGGAGAGATATCTAGCACCTCCATGTCCTTTTCATTTTCCTTACTCCACATGTTGGACATTACCAGCTTATGGAAATGCCCTTTTTCCCATTCTGCATGGATCCATTCTTTTTAGGTTCCCAAAGAACTGAATTCTCCGTCTTCTCATTGTATCTGTAATTTTGTGTATATAGTGTGGAGTTCTTCGTCGTGGCGTCGTCTGTAATGGTTTCCTTTTTTAATCTGTATCAACATATTTATCAACAAAATAATATTTAAAATATTTTTATTTTGAAGAGAAAAGATATGCCCCCGGCCGGGATTCGAACCCGGGTCCTCTGTCTTACCGTGGCAGGACTCTACCAACTAAGCTACCGGAGTTCATACCAGCCGGGGATCTTTTCTCTTCAAAATAAAAATACTTAAAATTAAAATAAGTAACTTATAAATTATAAATAGTACTGTGACGTATGCCAATCAGTTCCTAAAATTAAATTAAAGTTCAAAGAACATTCGTTCTCGTGTATTCATCGCAAAACTTGCGAGAACACGGGGACATGGGATCAGATAAGAGAAAAGATTTGTCCCCGGCTGGTATCAACTCCGGTAGCCTAGTTGGTAGAGTCCTGTCACGGTAAGACAGAGAGAGGGCCCGGGTTCGAATCCCGGCCGGGGGCATATCTTTTCTCTTCTAAATAAAAATGTTTAAAATTAAAACAACTAACTAATAAATTATAAAAAATAATATTTTAGTCAATCTATTTTTTATTTATAAATAAATTCAGGTTGTTTTTAACGAATTTCGTAAATGTGAAAACCCAGTTCATCATCATCATAATCATTTCAATCTACCACTCATGCAGCACACTCCGTGAGGACACTCCGTTCCTTCTCGCGGATTGGACTACTCCGTACGATCCTCCTCTATTTCTCTTATCTGTTCCATTCCAGATTTCTCTTTACAAACCATTCTTTAACTGCTTCTTCCCAGGTACGTCGGGGTCTTCCTAAGGAACTTCTTCCATCAACCTTAGCCTCGTACGTTATCTTGGTCCGACTGTTGTTTTCCAACCTTGTTCAATTAAATAAATAGTGGAAAAACGGAAAAATTAATTAATTAACTAACTGTTTAGTACTTGTACTTTATACATAGTGAAAAACGTTATTGTTAATATTTTTATATTTTATACGTTAATATTTTTATATATTAAATTTGCATGTAAGCTAAATCTACTCGTATAAAAGAGTTTGTCCTGACTGACAGACCATTGCAGAGCCAAAACAGCGTAAGCTACAGACTTGAAATCTGAACATTAGGTACATTTTATGAGGCCAACGCGCACAAAGAAAGGATTTTTGAAAATTCATCCTCTAAGAGGGTGAAAAGGATGAAAATCTTCTGTAATAAAAATACGTCATTTTTAAAGCGAGCACCATGAAATTTTAGATTTAGCTTCTACATTTAAAATAAAGAATCGCGTGTTTTTTTATTTTTTGAAAATCAAGCCCTAAAAGTGTAAAAAAATGGGAAATCGTAACATATTAAGTTAGAGATGTGAAAATAAGTAAGCAGGCGTTACTTTTAAACATAATAACAATTGTATTCAAGATTTTGTAAAATCAACCCCAGAAACGTGCCATAAGGGATGAACGTTTGTATGGGACTTACGTCAAATACTCCTAAATATTGTATCTTCTAATTTTGCAAAACGTTTGGCAAAATTATGATTCGTCATTTTAACTTTATATACCAGCTGACATCCTAACCCATCCAAGCACTGTCCTAACTACGTACGGTAATGACACATGTGTGTAATCAGTAAATAAGGATCCATTTGTTGCATCCCAATCTCTTCAATCCCATATCTCAAACCTTCAAGAATGGAGTCAAAAATGGAGAATTAAAATAAATCCTAACAAATCCCATCAAATTACCTCCACCCTTCGTCGTAAACCTACGAATTCCTGCCCGACTGTATCCTTTAATAATATTCCACAGAACCCTGTCGAACAGATACGTTACTCAGGACTCCATCTGAACAAACGTCTCACTTGGAATCCTCATACAAGACTGAAAAGACAAGAAACTGCTCGACGTTTTCTCCTACTTTAATATTTACTGGACAAACGCTCTAAGCTCCTTATTATGTCACAAACAAACTCATCCATCATGATCTTAATATCCCATATGTTACTGATTTGGCCCAAACTAGATACCTATCCTTCCATGACATGCTCCATACACAGTTGAATCCGCTAGTCTCTCAACTTGCTTCCCATACTATTCCTGATAACCCTCCGAGGGGTCTGAAAAGAAGATGACCTCGAGATCATCTACTATAGAACTTTATTGGAGTGCTACCGATGGGTATTTTCTCCACAAGTGTTTTTTATGTCTTATTGTACATATTAGCACATTTTCTTGTTATAATAGCATTATACTCATTATATCAATAAATTAAATTTAAAAAAAAAAACTTTATATACAGGATCGACTAATAATTCATATATCACAACTAGGTTTTGCTTGCGACTTCGTATGCCTTTTTTTCTTTATATTAGGCAACTTAGTGGAATCCAAACAAAAACGCATCGAAAGTACACATGACATTTAATATTTAATAGGACAGTTTATTAAAATCGATCAACAAAGGGATTCCACGGATGAATTTGGACACTATTGAAAGTGTTGGTAGGATGGCTGAATTCCCATTTACTTTATGTCATTGTAAATATTATGGACTATTAATTTAATTTTTTACAGTTTAAACTCAACTTAAGATTTTATCCTAAATCAAGGAGGAAGTCGCGGGCGAAAGCTTGTTTATTGTATATTTCTAGAAATATTCCCAGAGAGGAGTTGTGAAATGCATATTAATAAAATACGAATCAACATATTTTCTAGATTTATTTGAGATTCTCGCATTTCAGAAATCTCTTGAGTTGACATAGCTTATTCCTGACAGAGATATAAAATTCAGACAGCAACTTCTTGACAAATATATGTTTGTTTCTCAATCCGGTTTTTATTTTATAAATCCTTTAGCTCAAAATGCTCAACTCACTCACATAACTCACACTCGCCCTCTTTCCGATTTTCGTTCCACTTCGCAAAAGGTTGCTGCATTTGAAAAATCCCTTTATGGCAGTTGTAAATCCTTATGAAACTCTATTCCTTATTTGCTACGATTCCTCTTCTGCATTTCAATCATGACTCCTTGTTCAGCTTTTATCTCTGTAATTTTTTTTCGTCTTGGATCAGTGTAATACTTTTAATACTTGTAAAAATAAATGTTTTGTTCCTGCTTCCTTGTAAGTAGTAAAGAATTACTCCCTTGTGATGGTATCTATTTTGATCATATCTTGATCCATTTTATGAAGTTTTGACGGGATGTTTATATGTTCATTGGCATATTTCTACCTCTATACGTCTCTGGCATGTCTCGAAAATTATTAACCATAAAATGATTCGTGTTTGGTATGGTGTGACATCTAGGTATCAACCCTATACCTTCCTTTTTGGTAACCGTGCAGTAATATTTTATTTTATGATCTTATTACAACCAGAAATAAACTCTTCTTAAAAATTGAAATATTTCAAGTAATGTTCAATAAGGTGGGATAATAGAGCTTACGTCAATATATTATTTATTTTTATTAATTGTTATTTTGATAATTATTATTTTTTAAATATTTTTGTTTCGAAGTGAAAAGATTTGTCCTGGCCGGGATTTGAACCCGGGTCGTCTGCATCTCCGGTGTAGTGCTTTTTTGATTTTAACTTACGTCGTTATTCAAGTTTAAACATGAAACAAATCATAATATGTCTTTATTAAAGGCAGTAGTAGTTCCTGTTTGATTTAATATTTGTTTATAATTTTTATATTGAAGAGAAAAGATTTGTCCAGGCCGGGATTCGAACCCGGGTAGTCTGCATCTCCGGTGCAGTGCTCTAAACCACTGATATCAGGGGTCGTATCCTAGTCAGACAAATCCGTTCTCTTCACCGATCCTATATCCCCGTGTTCTCGCAATTTTTGCGATGCAGGCGACCTGGGTTCGAATCCCACCAAGGGTAAATCTTTTCTCTTCAAAATAAAAATATTTAATATTTGTTTAGTTGCTTTGACTCAGTATCTCTGTGGGAAGTTTTACTCTATATTATTTTTTCCTTCATTCTCCTTATTAGGTATGAGTTCCTTAGGCTCCAGGGCTGTGTTACAACAATTAGGTATCAGTTCCTTAGACTCCAGGGCTGTGTTACAACAATTTCTAACTGTTTATTCGTTTACTTTTTAATTTCCTTCAGAAATATATCATCTGTACTTTTTTCATTTTTAAAACTGATGAAATGATTACAGAAATAAACACATTTCTCCTAATTGCATTCTCTTGTTGATACTAAAGTTTATGATAACTTGTATTTTTGGAGAAAAAAAAACAAAAACGAATAAACACTTAAATGTTGTTACTCAACCCGAACCGACAAACTAAGGAACTGATACCTAATAGGGACAGAAATAAGAATCCATTTCCAACATTGTTTTTATTAAAGTCATATTATGATTTGTTTCATGTTTAAACTTGAATAACGACGTGAGTTAAAATCAAAAATGCACTGCTACGGAGGAGCAGACGACCCGGGTTCGAACCGTGGCAAAACTTTTCTCTTCCAAATAAAAATATTTAAAAATTATTTTTTTAATTTTTTATTATTATAACCTTCCGTCTTAACTAAATATATAAGTGCCGTCACTAGAGACAATCTATATTTCCGCACATCAGCAGATTAATTAGATTCGTTAGATTAATTAGAGTTACCTTAGAAACAGCACAATCTTTACCAAGAAGTGAACACAAGAACCTTACAGCGCAGTTATATATATCATCTATTCTTGGAAATGTAAGTTGAAACGTTTATTTCTTGATGAAATGAATATATTCTTGATGATAATATATACATATTATATATCATATTTATTATACATATTATATATCATACACCGAAATGTACATATTTCCCATAACCACACCCTTTTTTCAGAATGAACCTCACGACTATTTTTATTTTTGAGAAAATTAAAAATGAAACGATTGAAAATTTAAAACTTCACGTGATTATAAATGATAACGTGACTTTTTATCAAGACTCTCCCACGCCGAAAAAAAAATTCCTGCGTATTCTATTGCTCCAGTAGGAAGGCCATTATATATTATGGCATGTATATGTTTCAAATATGCTTATCCAATAAATAAATCTCCAGCTGGTACAAAAACATTTTTTTTGTTTTTGGCTCAATTAATTAGGAGTAAAGTACGTCTTTTCACCCTGTGCATTAAAAATTGAGTCAGGGAATAAAGTAAAACGATGACAACCTAATTCGTCTTAATAATGTAGGTTTTGTACTGAAAATGTTCAGGGTTAGGTTGGTACACCTGTCACACTGGCCATTAAAATCAGCTGTTGTTTCAAAACACCAAAACTGATTAACAGAAGTTCATTTGTGTTCAGGTTGTGTAAGTTATGGATCCACCACATATTGTACAAGAAGCAAATAATGTTATTTCAAATTTATTGCCAGCTAAATCAAGGCAGATCTATAATAAAATGTAAGATGACTTCAAAAAATGGCTGAAAATTTAACAATTCAAAGTTGTAATAATTGCACATTTAATTTCAGTTTTTGAATTTATTGTAAAACATAACATAATATAAACTATTATAGCGTATAATTTGCCTTATTTTTGCCCATCTTGAGATAAAATCTTGTATGCCCCTCGGGACTAAATTGATCATTATTCCCAGCAATACTTTACTCCCTCGGCTTGGCCTCGTGAGTAAAGATAATTATTCCTCGCATTCGCTCCGGTACAAACTTACCGCTGAGGGAGTAATGATCTTCTTTAGTCCCTAGGTGCATAAATAACTATTATTCAATAGAGACATTGTACTCTGGGTTATAAAATAAATAAAACAGTTTTATTTTAACTTTAGTTTAGAGAAATATATTTCTAGTAAAGTTTTCCCGTCGCGAATAATTATTAATACTAATTAATATTTTATTTTTATTTTTATACTAATTAATTATTTTAACTGAGCTCAGTTAAAATAATTAAATGTTTTTTCATTGAAGTGACTCCTTTTAAAAGCACTTCAAGATTCGAAAAACTTTTGGTTTAAAATAGTGAATATACTCTTGATACCTTCGTCGAGGCTTTTGTAAAGGCCTGTTTTTATTTCCTCCCTCTACGCTGTTTTATTTCGATAAAAACATATGCAATATATTGGAATTGTTCTCCAATACAATTCTGCCTTCCAATAACTTCATTTGTTTTTTTATTTATATTTCATCCCCCCCCCCACAAAATACACTTGCAGAATGACAATTAATATAATTAAGTTTTTTAATTTCTAAATTTATCAATTATTTTATTTTAAAGTAAATCAATATATTTTTTTGCCGTAACAATCAACTCGTGGACAAAATTATTAGGTAAAATTTAAGTTACTAATTATAATTTTGGCTTAATAAATAACTTACAAAATTTATCATACAAAAATAAAGCCATGTAACATATAAACATAGAAGTTAACACTTGACTCCTTTTTTTAAAAAAACCTATACCACAACCCAGGAAGGGCCTAGGTTTCAGCACATGGTATGTGGTTTCAGCACATGGTAGAGTCTGTACTGATTCTAAGACAATGAACGTGTAGGAAGGTGATTCGTCTTAGATCACGCTCAACCGCCAGATGTTTCTCTCTATTTTACCCAATTTATAGAGGCTGGTGGCCCCAAGAGGATCATAGATCCCACGCTCAACTTCTAGCCCCCCGCCACAATTAAGTGTACTCGGTTCATAGAGACTGGATGTGTCCCAGAAGAGTCTCCAGATCCGGAAAGATTCCAGTCGTGGATGTTAACAGATTAAATAATTTATATTTCACTGCTGGTTTTGAAGTCCGTACCTTTGGCACATCAACTCAGCGCTCTACCACAGAGATATCCCGTTACATAAAAATCATTGAAGTTTAAAAAGGGTAAATTTTTTCATAAATTTTCCAACATAATGGAACCTTCCAAAAAAATAAAGCAAAATAGTTGGGACCCACAATTTGTACAGTTCATAATTCGAAAATAATTCGTGATAAAGTTTTATTATTTTAATTATTTCAATTTAGGCCTTACTATCCTGAATTTTGTGCATTGGACTCTAAAAGGAAAAACTACAACCGAAAATCGGTTTTTGCTTTGTCCAAATAATTCCTAAAAGGTTCATTCAGTCGAAAAAGTTAAGGTATATTCATATAAATAACATTAAATCATGTCTTTTCCGCAATCAAAAACCAAATTTAAATATATTATATCTACTGCCCCGGGGAATAAGTGGTTAAGTCTAATTTTCTCCAAAATGAGTTTCTTGTACTTGAGTAAGCGGAATCGAGTTATTTTCGTAGTGAATAAGAGGCTAAGTAAGGCATTGAAAAGGAGTTATTGCTTACATTACAACTCCATTTAAAGCCAAAAACTATGAGAACGATACTATTCCGGCTATCTGAAAGCAGAAAACTCTCTCCGATCAAAATGTTATTCACCGGGGCTGTAGATATTACTAAAAATTCAATTATTTTTAAAATGTCAGACTGTGATGTTCAAGTTTTCTAAACCTTTCCTTACCTCTCTTGTCCACTATCTTCTCCTAGAAATAGTCGAACATTTGTTTGATCATTCTATGCTTCTTCATTCTGTATAGATGTCAGAGTAATGCCAGCCTCATCATCCGCATTCTACAGGAAATTCATTATACTTTCTGTTAGATTTCCATTTAACTTCGTAGTTTCCATCCAGTCTTCAGTCTGAATCGCGATCGTGACTTTTCTTAGATTCCCTCTTTCCAGGGCATACAGTTTTTGAGACTATAATTTATCGACAGGCATTCACTTGTAAAGAGACATTCCGTTTTTGCGACAGTAATAATGTCTTTTTATGACAAACGAGGAGATTCTCTTCTTGTTGAAGATATATTTACATTTTCTTTAAAATATTTATCTTTATTGCTCGTATAATATACTTCCAAGAGAGATGTCCATTTATAAGATCCAATTAAATAAGTTTATTTCCTCAATTTTATAAATACGATAATTGAGGAAAAAAAGTTTTAGAGACCTTACCGGAGTTTCCCGGTTTAAAAGTGTCAACTGAGAAATAACAAGCATTTGAAGCAAACGACTTGAGCCGAACGTAGGATGCCAGGAACGACTTATAGCAGACTTTTCTTTCTACCTTAATTGGTCCCTGCTTTGTGAAATAAAAAACTTTAATCCTGCATCCTTTTAATTCTTAAGTTTGTTACCTGGAACTCCTTTCTTAGACCTCGTGGAGCCCTGGAAAGGGATGGGTGGGGAACAAGGTACGGTCAAGGGCACTTGTGGGAAACTTGTGAAAGAAACGAACTACTAATATCATCAACGTTCCAAAAACATTACTACTATATTCATTAAAAATATACGCCCAATAACAGGCAATAATAATAAAGATAATCGAACTAATAGTAGGTAATAGTCGACGTAGTCAAGTCGTAAAAAATAAATTTGATTGCCATAATTGGAAAATAGGCTCTATCATTGAACGAAACTGCTTCCTTACTACACCGAGGTCTGACTATAAGTTTATTATTATATCAATCTATTAAGAAAATATTTAAATTACACGAAATTATTTATAACTTCGTATGTAAAATATGATTTATGGTTCATCATAAAAAAAAAAAACCCTGATATCGACAACAAAGGATTACCTTGCACCATTCTAAATTTAATTAATATTCGTGTGTTATCATGTATTTTTAAATTGTCTAAATAATTGCTAATTACTTATATCATTATACTACATAATTAAAAAAAGTCGATTAATGAAAGGCATTAGTCAGTTAATAAGGAAATATACAAAGAAGCAAATGAAGGATAAATTGGTGGGGGGGTGGAGTGACTTGAAGTGAAGTGGCAACGTTTCGGCCTACATTTTAGGCCATCTTCAGTCCAAATAGAAGGAGAAGCGGGTCTTTGAACTATCAATTATGTGAACATAGTTTATATAGTCTTTAAGTAAAAAAATAAAGAAGTGAATGATTTGGAAACGGACATAAGAATAAGAAGATTAAGGTTCTACGGACATATGGTGAGGATGCACCCAAAGAGATTAGATAGAGAAATATTCTTTAAAATAAGAGGATACAACAGTACTGGGTGGTACATCAAACAGATGGAGAAAGAAACTGAGAGAATGAAAATAACAGACCAAGACTGTATCGACAGGGATGACTATGGGAAACGATTAAAATAAATTAAGGCCCTCCTTCAAAAGAACAGCGACGTAACTCAAACATTGGTATTTTTGAGTTAGGTTTTCAGAACCATTGTATCTGTTAAAGCTTTTTAATTCAGTAACGATTACGAACAGTTAAAATTTAAGCTTTCAAACAGGCAAAATTTACAATAAAAAGAACCTCTCCTCCAATGCAAAGTTAAGGCATTACTACTTGTGACAAAGCCTGTGATTTTATATTGGATGGAGACCTCATGGTTACCCAACATGGAAAAGCTGCTAAGAAAAGAAAGGAGGATCTTAAGAAAAATCTATGGGTTCAGGAAAACACAGGAAGGTTACAGGCAAAGATCTAACGAAGAAATCTACAGAGAAATCAAAGACATGGAAACCAAGATAAGATTCAGAAGTCTGATGTTCTATGGGCACATGAAAAGGATGAAGGACATCGAGCAAAAAGATCTTCAACAAAATTTTTAGCTACAACAACGTTGGAGGATACACGATGTAAATAAGAGAAAAATTAAAGAACCTTAAAATGTCAGATGCCGATTGTGGAGACACATTCAGGAAAATACTAAAAAATCTCACCAATATTGGGAGAATAAAAAGGAGGGGTACAAAGTGGTCCGAAGACCAAGGAAAGAAATGCAGTCAAAAATCATGAAGCTGAGATGGGAAGAAAGAAAATCAAGACTCCCAAAGAAGCCTAGTCAATGATATTCGCGTGGTCCTTAGTGGCCGCTACATGATAAAAAAAAGTCATCTTCTTATCACGTTTTATGGAATAATGACATACGTTGAAATAAAAAAAGTTTCAAGCTTTTATAAGAAGTATAACTGGTAATAAAATAATTACAGTACCATAATTCCAATAGGCATTTTAATCTTTACAAATAAACAAATATTTATTTCTTTAACTTACAAACAATTTCAAATATCTCTATTCAAGAATTAAGTTATTTGATTAGGTTATGATATTTTTCTTTTTAAGTTGCGATACGACACACTCAAATAGTTGCCTGTGATATGTTCCCTATATTTATAACTTCTAAACATATTATCATATAAATACTCTTTCAAGTTTCCACGGCCACTATTTATACAAAAAACTTCATTTGTTTCTTCTGGTTTAGAACGTGTCGGTGAATTTTCTGCCAACGTTTCGCCAGACATGCTGCTGACTTCCTCAAGGCTTAATTGAGACTGTGTTTCTCCAATAGATAGAGTGATTCTCCAGGAAGGTTTAGGTATATAATATTGTCGAGGTTTTGTGTAAATCAGTTGGAATATAACGATAATTGTTGGAAAAAGTATAGGCCCCTGGGAGATTTCATCGAAGAGGCTGCCTAATGCCATTGTCATATAACGAAGCAATGCATGGTGGAATATGCCTCTTTTATAGATCTACAAAAAAGTCAGTGATAGCATATATCTATCTTTTAAGGAAAGCATACTACAATGTTAGGTACTTGAAGGTTGCAATAAATTGAAGAGAGCTGGTTTTTGATATGTTGTAAGGGCATGTCTGACTAGTGGAAATCCAAGTTTGCTACCGAAAAAATCGGATGGGAAAACTTTTGGTGACCGTAAAACCTCGACATTTTCGGAATTATTTCAGTTGTTGGCCTGTATCTCCTAATCCGGGGTGTTTTTGATAAAAGAACTATGGTATATATTTTTAACGTAAATTAAATTTTCTACAATTTGAATCCAACCGCAGTTCTATAGGTCTAATAGATTGTGAGTTAAGCTTCTTTGAAAATTGTTTTTTTTTTCCAAAAAAAACAAAATTTTAGTTTTGGTCGACTTTTTTGAGGAACACCGGCCGAAGGAGTGGTTCTACGATGAAAGTCAAGGTAGTAAATATAATTAGCTTTAATGTAAGCACAGAGTAAGGCCTGTAGCTGTAACAGATTCTGTGTTACGCGTCTTTGAAAATTGGTCATTTTTTCACACCTAATTTCCCCGATTTTACTTTTTTTTTATTAACAAGAGAAGTATAACAACTACAGGCCTCGTTATTAGCTTAAATTAAAGATAATTAAATTTCCTACAACTTCATTTTCTATGACTTTCATTGTAGGATCACTTTTGACCATTCCTTTTGATCTAGGAAAACTTAAATTTTGATTTTTTGGAAAAAATTACCAATTTTCAAAGGGTAACTCAGAATGTATTTAAGCTTCAGAGCTTCAATTTGACTCAAATTATAGCAAATTTAATTTACGTTAAAAATGGATACTTTAGTGTTTTATCAAAAACGTCCCAATTAGGAGATATAGGCCAAAAACTGAAATAATTAAAACATTTCGAGGTTTTTCGGTCACCAAAAGTTTTCCCATCCGATTTTTTTCGGTAGGAAACATGGATTTCCACTTGTTAGACATGCCCTTTCAACATATCAAAAATTCAGTTCTCTTCAATTTATTGCAACCTAAAGCCCTTTTTTGGTACCTGGCCGCTGGCCTAGATACCTATTGTATCTTCTAAAAAATTGATAACGTACAATGTGATATTTTGAAAGCTATTTAGATGAGTTCATTATTAATCCTTATCAACTTATATACTATAGTTACCTTAAGCATTTCATGCGCATTATTAGAATATTTTATACCATATAATTTAAATGAGTATCTTATGGGTTATTCCAGAAACTTAACGCGCATGAAAATAAATTCGTATATAAAGAAATATTTGGTTTTGTTTTTATGTTTATAATATCTATATAATAAAATACATTAGACAGACAAAACATGTGGGCATAATATGTCTTACTGCCAAATCTGGGGCGGGTCCCTAGTAAACTATAAATCCACCGGAACATTCTAGAACCTTATTATAAAGATAATTTAAAGCCCTGCAAAGTTAAACTAAAAAAAAAAAAAAAAGAATAAATAAAATGCTTATCGGAACGATGTTTGCGAAAGATACAGCAACTAATATTTGTATTGGGCTTAGGACCTAAAAAGATAACGGAATTTGTGAAAATATTTTTTTATTGTTAGATTCGTGCTATATCTTTTATCTTCAATACCACGGTTTAATTCCATAATTATGGTTAGATTAAACTAAAAAAAAAAAGGGTTCATATGAAACATGGCTCTATTACTATAATTAATGGCTCTCAAAATTGTACAGAAATTAATAAAAATATATCTTCCCAAACGGCTACATTATTGGAATACTGCAATATTTACATCCCCGGCCCAGTGCTCTAAACCACTGAGCTACCAGGGGTCGTATCCAAGTCAGACAAATCCGTTCTCTTCACCGATCCTATCCCCGTATTCTCGAAATTTTTGAGATGGAGACGACCTGGGTTTTTAAATTAATAAAATCAATAACTAATAAAATAAAATAAATTATAATAATATATTATGACGTAAGTCAACAAGATCCAAATTGAATAAATGTTCAAAGAACATTCTTCCCCTCGTATACATCGCAAATTGCGGTAACGCGGGGACATGGGATCAGTAAAAAGAAAGGATATGGCCATGACCGGGGAGCGGGCCTGATAGAGCCAGGATAGCTCAATTGGTAGAGTTCCAGACTAGCGATCTGGGTGACCCGGGTTCGAGTCCCGGCCAGGACAAATCTTTTCATTATCCTCATTTCTATCCTTATTAGGTATCAGTTCCTTAGGTTGTCGCTTCGGGTTGAGTTACAACAAATTTTAACTGTGTACTCGTTTCCATTTTAATATCCTTCAAAATGTTATTGTATTACATGATGAAATGATTACTAAAATATACACATTTCCTTTAATTGCATTCTCTTATTGATGCTGAAATATATGATAACTTGTATTTTTGGAGAATAAAAAAAAACAATAACCGAAAAAACACTTAAAAGTTGTTACTCAACCCGAACCGACCACCTGCGGAACTGATACCTTATTGTGTTTTACTATACTATCATAATAGATTTCATTTCACTCTTTCATAGATTTCAGTTATTTTGTTTATCAATGATTTTATAATCTAACCTTTTTTTCTTTATATTTTATTCTTATTGTTTTTCTCCATAAAATTACTCGTTTTTTTCTTAGTACTACACTGTTGACAATGTTATCCTGGTTTGTTTTTTCTCACCCTTAACAACAGCCAAAAAGTTTAGAAGAAGCGTTGGAACAAAATAATCAAGTTTTACTTATTCATGTAAGATCCATTTACCGTGTTCTCCTTACCATTTTCAACATTAACCCACAAAATATATTCCTCAGACAATGTCCACTAGTGTTTTCCTACGGAAAGTATATGATAATACATTTATTTCAATTTTCCTCTACATTAAAATGTATTTTATTTATATTATATTTTATTTTATGGAGCGGGGTGACTCAGTGGTAGAGGACTGAGTTGCCATGCCAGAAATCCTGGTTCAAATCCCACTGCAGGCAAGACTTTTATTTATTCTGTTTGCAGCCGGAGATGGATCATACAGGATCTAGTATCCTCCTGGGGCTCAGCCGGACTCTATAAAATATTATTAAAAAAGGATTCCCAAAATAAGGGGGAAAAATCTGGCGGTTGAACGTGACCTAGGACAAGTTACCTCCTTGCAGAACCGTTCTCCATGAAACAGTACAGTCTCTACCCTGTACTGAACCCCAGACCCGTTGACGGGTTGTAGTGGTACAGTTTAAATTTAATTATATTTTATTTTAACGACTAGACATGGATATATAAGTAGGTGGAATGTATCTAGTTGGGTTGGCTCCATTCACTGGTATTTCTGGTCTTGCTCCCTGCCAACGGCAATGTCACAATAATGTATCTTTGCACAGCCGCTGCAATAAAGTGACCCTTAAGCCACGCCCACAAACAGTTTCCTCGCTTCTCATTGGCTGTTGCTATGCAGCATTCAATATTAATGAACATTCACCTCGTCCTATGTCATTCTCGGAACGTTATTTCTGTTCGTCAATTGTACCAATCAGCAGAGATGTGACTTATTTGAGATACAAGTATCGGAAATACAGATATAAGATACAAAATACGTATTTTCATCTTTTATCTAAAATACTTTTTTAAATTCATTTTGTATCTTGTATTTAAATACCTTTTGTTTGGTAACTTAGTATTTTGTAAATACTGTTTGCTGAAATACTTTTAGTAATGGTTATTTATACATTTATTGACAAAATGTGAAAAGATTCTAAGGTTACATTAATTTTAAATGTCACCATAGATAAAAGTGAACACGCCGTTGAAATTTTAGTCTTGAACCTAATTGATAGATGGCGACTCTTTATTTTTACAAGAATGTCAGGGCTGTGAAGTCCCCTATGATAAAGTTGCAGAAATGATAGCTGATATAGATTCAGACCATGCCCTGAAACTATAAAAAAATTGTTAAAACGGTTACAGATAACGATTAAAATTTTTTTTTAAAGCTTTTGAAGTATTCGGGAAGTTTGATTCAGAGACAGTCGAAAATGAACATCTTTCACATGCGTATGGATAAGATCTTGAAGAAACATCACTCGATAAAGGTAATGAAGATGAAGATGATGATTCACAAAATGTTCTCTTGTCACATACGCGCGATCAACGCGATCTATTCTTAAATAATTCATGTCAAAAAATTAACAAAAATTCAATGTTTTTCTTACAAAAGTATTTTATCTTTAAAAAGTATTTAAAAGATACGTGTTTTGTATCTAATTTTCAGATATCATTCCAGAAAGTATTTTGTATCTGGTATCTGAAATACTTAATTTAAAAGTATCTTGCATTGTGTATCCCAGATACTTGTTATTGGGTATCTTCAACATCTCTGCCAGCCAGCCATTGCTACATTGAATTGCAAAACAAAATATCAATAATCGTTTGTAAATAAATAAAGGAAATTCCATTTGTATTCTGTTATATAAACAAAGAGTAGAAATCGATATTAATAAAAACAATAACTTGAGTTTTAAATATTTTTATTTTGAAGAGAAAAGGTTTCTCCAGGGCCGTGATTCGAATCCCGGTCCTCTGCATTCTCTAGCGCAGTGCTCTAACCAACTGAGCTAACATGACAAATCCATTCTCTTCACCGATCCTATATCCCCGTTTCTCGCAATTTTTGCGATGAATAAATATAAAATAAATTATAATATAAAATTGACGTAAGTCAACGAGATCCTAATTAAAAAATTAATGTTCAATGAACATTCTTCCCCGTGTATATATCGCAAAAATTGGGAGAACACGGGAATATAGGATCAGCGAAGAGAATGGATTTGGCGGGTCATGTTAGCTCAGTTGGTTGTACAAATCTTTTCTCTTCAAAATATAAATGTTTAAAAATTATCACCATCAAAAGAATAATAAATATAAAATAAATTATAATAACTTGAGTGGGCTCACTCTCCATTGCGTTCACCCCCTTATGCGATATTATTATACTTAAATCGTATACTTGTGTATTATAACTGACCCGCTATAGACTACGTTTGTGTCAAATGTTCTTTCCTTCATTTCTTCTCCTCCATTTCTCTTTCATTCGTTCTCTGTGTTTTGATTTCTTTCTTCTGTCCGAATTAATTGATAATAAGCTCAGCCAGCCTACGCCGGAGTATTTAAGGTAAAAAGCCGGACAAAATAGGAAATCGCAAAAGTAATGTAACGTTACCCAAACTGCATTTTTTTAAATTTGCGATAAACAGTTTATTAAAAGGTACCTGCCCCACCTGAGTCTACCTGTCTGTCCTGAGTGACAGTTTGAATCCAGCCGTTGTATTAACTACACATCTCTGTTCTCGGCAATCTCGTTTGACGGGAATACATCAAGAAGGTTTTTTAATAATCCGGAGTGCTCTTCTCGAATCACCGGCATCAATATAGAGACCTGATACAAATATTTCGAGCTATTCTTGAAGTTATATCAAGCGGACACGACATTGACACAGTCGAATTCGACAACTGCACAACTTTATGTTGAACTGTATGGTTGGTACCCCATGGCACCTACAGTTCACAAGATTCTGATGCATGTCGCATAAGTCATATCGGCTGTATTACCTATCGGACAGCTCTCAGAGGAAGCTGCTGAATCAAGAAATACACATTTTCGTAAATATCGTTTAGATTTTGCTAGAAAATTTTGCAGAACAGACTGCAACAGAGACATTTTAATGGATTACCATTAACATCTGATCCTTTTATCAGCTTTAATAGGATGCAGTTAAAAAAGAAAAGAACGCCCTTTTCGGAGGAAGCTATGAATGTTTTAGTGACAACAACACATAATTATGAATGCACTGACGACGAAGATGGTGAAGATAACTTCACTGACCAAGAAATTAGTGATTCCGATTGATTCGAAACCAAATAGCCAGTGTCGTATCAACATTAATTAATTTTGTAGATATCCAGACCTTTATATGTGATAATAATATATTTTATTGTTTATTTTTTAAAATATATACCTAATTTTGATAAATTATTGTATTTTATTACAAAAAAAAGGAATATAATACAATAAATAATTTTGTCCAGATTTTTACTGAGAATACTCATATGTGCGCCGTTCAGATCTGTCTTCAATGACTTAAGACTGAAAGTCGACCTCCACATCCTGTAGCCATATACTGTGGGATCGCCTCCTGATGGACTGCATAACCAAGGATTTTTTGTTCCCTTTGTAAAACCATAAAACGTTGCCGCTAACGCTGAAGGATGAACGTCATAAGTTATTGTAAATAATAGAATAAAATAAATAAAGTATTGTGTAGAATATTCGTTCCAAAAAGAGAAGAGACCACTGGAGAATTTAGGAGATTAGACAACGCGGAATTGCGAAGCATGCATCCGGTTAATGCTGTTCAAGTGATAGTGACACGAAGAATAAGATGAACTTTTAAAGTTGTTGGGCTCAGTAACGAACGAATTCTAAAAAAGTAAATAAGTGCAGTGCCAACTGGTAAACATCAGAGGGCTAGACCGAGACGTAGGTGGGAAGATTGCGTTAATAAAGTGATCTTGTGGGTTTAGGTTTAGTTAGTGGCCTAAGGATAAATGTTTGTTAGCAGAAATTGGTGGTATTGGCAACGAGCCTTCGGGTTCACTAAGTATTATTGTTAACTGAACCGGCGACCTTGGGCTTAGAAGAACTCTTATCTATTCCTGATGTTATATCATTGATAATAAATTCTTATATTTCTTGAGAATCAGGTAGGTTATAGCTCTGTTTCACCCTCAGTTTTTTCTAATTCCTAACTCGTGCATTCAATGCTTTGATTTGAGATTAGTACCTCATTGAAGTGTTCCTTCTAGATACTAGACACCAAATAGTCGATCTTCCCGGTATTAATAAAATTATATGAATATGTAAAAATCTTTTTTTTATATCTTTCTCATATTTCCATTGCAATTTACTTACTAATTTCGTTGTCAGAATCATCCAACATTGCCTACAGTTCTTCCTTACATTATTTCCCTACATATATACAGAATTTGTAACTACTTATTCCATATTTTCCCATTGTAGGTTTGTATTCTACACTGACATCTCCCTGTAGCATCCTCCCTACAAGCTTTTGTCTTGTGTTGTACAACTGTTTTATATTCTTGGTGAAACCATCATTCTTTTGTTTCTTTTTCTTCGTTCCTCTCCTTTCATCTCTTCCGCATCCTTACCTGCTTTATTTCCCTTCTCCTTTTATGGCCATCTTTCACTTATTTTGAGCCATTTATTCTCACAAATATCTTTCTTGTTTTGTTCAGAAACATTCTTCTCTATCTAGTGACTTTTTATTTTCTTTCAACTTTGTTGTATTTGTTATTTTTTCAATGGAGAATTTAGATCCTCTTTCTTTTATTTTTTCTACTCCTGTCTTTTTTTGTATGTATATGCATATGCTTGTATGAAATTTTACCGCTATTCTATCGTGGTAATGATTCAAATAAACTAATTAATCTATCAATTTAATTAACCTATAGACCCTCCTGGGAACCACCATGGCTTGATAAAGTGTAGGGCACTCTTAATTGGAGAGAAAAAAGAGAAAAATTGGGTTGAGCACAGTACAGTCTCTTCCATGTACTGAACCCTTCATGTAGGTACCTAGAATTTGATGGTATCGGTCTGAATCGATTATTTCTGTAGTTTCATTTGCGGAACGTTCTTCAAGAATTTAAAAAAAAGGAAGAAATATAAAAAACCTTTAATGTTTAAAAAAAAGTATACCTTATTTAATAGGAATGTTTATCAGAAAAATTTATTAAAAAAAAACAAAAAAAAAGTTATTTCGAAAAGTTCATTGTAAAACCGTCCTGTTGACTTGGGGGAAGGAGAAATTCGCCATCAACTGTATATATTTAAAGTAATTGGTGCCTCAAAGGATGATTATATACAAACTTTATTAAATATACAACAAATATATTACACAACCTCTGCCTGCTATATATGTATCCTTAATTCTGTTATAACCCTAATACAGAGGCGGAGTGAACAAAGGAGGCACAGAACTCCTTTTTGTATTCGCTCCTAGAGGGCGAAATATTAAAAATAATTATATTGTATTAAATCTTATTTAAGCCAGACGTCAAGGCTGGATGATGATATTATTTATTTCAAAATATATTGGATCGTTTCACACGAAGTTTATTTAGTACAACAACTTCATAAAATCAATGTATGTCTATTCAAAATGTTGACCCTCATTTGCATGACAATTTTAGGTTTTTTTTTATAGAATAATCTGAAAATGCGTATTAACTTGAAAATGGTTTAGAAATAATTACACTCAGGAAGTGTTCCATATGTGTGAAAATATGGAAATTTGTTGGAGATACGTCTGGTGTGTCAAAGTGGTGTGGGAGTACTTCGTATCGTGAAGGATGAGGTATAGTCTTGTCATGTAAAAGTATAGCTCCCTTCCGATTTATCCAACGCAGGTTGTTTTTAATAATTTTTAGTGGCACTTTGTCAGAAGAGCCACTTGAGAACAGCCTTCATGAAGAACGGATACGACCGAGAAACCATTAACCGAGTAGAAAACAAACGAAAGCACAAGAAACAAGACAGAAACCAAACAGACAATGAATCTGTAACTAAGACGACCATTCCCTACATTAAAAGTACTTAAGAGAAAATTGCCAGAATAATAAAGAACCACCACATCAAAACCACATTCTCCACAGACAAAACCATAGCCCACGTCCTTCAGAATCCCAAAGACAAGTTGGGGCTACGTACCGCAGGCATTTACAGTATACCCTGTCCCTGCGGCAAGGTCTACAAAGGACAAACAGGAAGGACCATCCAAAAAAGAATTAAAGAACATATATGTTGCGTCAAGAATTTCAAGAAGTCAAATGCGTTAGAAATCAAATTTTATGATTTGATTATGCATTTTGCATTTGCAACGGTGTTAATGTTTCTTGCAGCTTGGTTTTACAAGATTAAATTCATTAAAAAAAAATATATACGAAAATCGCAAGTTCCTATATATTTGATGAAATACTAAACAATGTCCGTTCGACTGTAGTGCTAGTTAATATTATAAAAAAAGAGAAGATTGATAACAGATCATTCCAATCTGCAAACATAATAATAATAAATATCAGTAAAGATTAGACTCCACTTTGAATTTTTGAAAACCGTTTCAGGCTAAATTCAATACTTATTCGACAGACGCTATAAGCTGCTAATTAATTACAAAAGACTCATATACATGTCTATTATAAGACCTATTTGGACTTGCGGAGTAGAGCTTTGAGGCTCCACTAACCCATCACATTCCTTTCGCATCTAATCCTTACAATCCAAAATCCTTAATGCTTCTTACTTTGTTACGAATAAACTCATCCATAATGACCTCGAAGTACCATTTGTTGCCGATTTTGACCCATTAGTTTCAAACCTATCTACTTTTTCAATTCCCGATAATCCTACGAGGCGTCTGAAAAGAAGATGGCCTCATGACCTTCTAAGTTGAATTTATTATTTAAGTACAACCACCGGGTACTTTCTCTACTTGCCATTATTTCACGTCATTATATATCTTTTATTATATTTACTTGATGTATTATTATCACACTCACTCACTATTGGGCGTTACAGTAATTGCAGGACCTGGGCGTCTGCCATAGTTTTTCTCCATTTCTCGCGGCCTCCAGAGAGGCTCCTCAAATTTCTTGCACCAATCCTTCTCAAATATTTCTCCTAATCATCCATCCACCGACGCCTTGGTCTGTTCCTTTTTCTTTCTTCCGGTGCAAGTTTAAACATAATTTTATGCAGCCTGTAGGTCTCCATTCTTTCCACGTCCCCTAACCATCCCAGCCTGCTCTTCTTCTTAGCATAGGATATCAGGCTCATTCCATCAATTCGGCATTGCTTCAATGCCTTCATTCAGCAAGAGATCTTCAGTTTTCCTTGGTCAGAATCCACGTTTGACTGCCGTACATTTCTACTGGCCGAACTATTGCTTTGTATAACAAAAGCTTTGCCTTCCTGGAAAGACTTTAGTGTCAGAGATCTTTTTGCAGGGCATTGGAACATCTGGTTCCTGCTACCGTTCTGCCCTTAAGTTCGACTTCCAAATCTTTGCTCTCTGTCACTACTCCTCCCAGATACTTGAATGTGCTACGCCTGTGGAGCATGCTTTCGTCCAAGCCAACAGCATTTCTTCTCTCTCTTGGCTGTCTCGAGGTTTTCATATATTCGGTCTTTACCATATTTAGTTTTAGTTCCAAGTCAGCAGCACTTGGCAATCTTCTACAGCCCCGCCCAATGCTGTTGTGGTTCTCCCTGTGATGACTATATCATCACCTTATGCCATGTGCTTTGTGAGGCGGTAGTTAATGGTAGATGTATTATGCAGGTGAAAATTTCAATAAATAAATTTTAAAAATTAGGAAAAAGAATTTTAGAAATAATAAAAACGAATATTTCGAATGAAACATCCCAAAAACTCATGTATAATATTTGACATTACACAAACATGTGCATTGTCATGCATACTATCGACATTACCCTTACTATCGATACTATCGAGATATTTTTATAAACCTATGGTGGAGAAGACCTTGTAGAATTAATGAGACCAAGATGTAAAGAAGCCTCGCCCCTTTGTAACCGTAATTGCCTCTTAACTAGGTTTTAATCTCGGGATTCGTAAGCATTAGTCCCTTAAGAGGGCGCTTCACTCGCTAACTTGAGTAATTTAGTCCGGGATTATATTTTCAATTGAATCTTGTACAACATTAAAGGGAGCAATTCACAATGAGCTCTTTTTGTTTCAAGATTAATTGTCCCAATTTTCGGCCTAGAAACTGTTTACAAAAAAATCGATTTCATTGTTTTAGCTTTTAATTCCGTTTGAAATGTAATCAATTTTTAATATTTGAAATATCAAATAAATCATATTTTTAACATTTAAATATTTTTATTTTGAAGTGAAAAGATTTAAAAATTAAAACACTTAATTAAAAAATTACATATTTTTAATCCTTTCATTAAACGTTTCTTCTGGTTTCGACAGTGTAGTCGAATTCTTTGCTTATGTTTCCATACTGGAAGCTTCCTCAGGCCTTAATTTGAGACTGAACTTTTGGTGCCGTGGGCGGAGCCTATTACTCCAATGATCTGATTGGCTGGGTCATGACCGTCTGGTCTCTGAATGGTTAGGCCTCGACTGGCTGACTTCTGATTGGCTTGTCCTTTCTTTCAGGTTTTTGGCAAGTGGTATGTTTGGGAGCCGCAATTTACCTTATTTATAAGCATCTTCTCTGTTGAAATTGTCTTTCCTATTTCGATTCCTTCTAATATTTTTCTTTCTGCCTTGTTTTTACACTTTTTAACCACTCTAGTTTTGTCAAACTCGATAGCATTGGTATTCACAAAGCGTTCTGCCAATGCTGATGACTTGCTATCCATCTTCTTTACACTTCTAATTACGTACGTATTAGTATTCCTGTACCTGTACCTGTACCTGTGCCCAATGTACTTCTTTCTGGCGTCTTTGGAGTATAAATCATCTAGACTTTGCACTACGCAGAACTTGACTTATTTTGTAATTCTTGAAAGTTTCGTATTTTGTAAGATTTTCGCTATTTTCTCCTTAGTGCACTAAATGTATGGATTCGCCGCTGTTTGTATTTCTTCCCTGCCTTCTTTTGCTTCGTGTCATTTTGTTTTTTGTTTTTTTTTTAATTCTCTTTTTATAGTTTATTCCTGGAAACCATTTTTCATCTTTGCTATCTTCGAATGTCTCTTTTTTTTTCAAATGCGTCGGTTCAGAAATACTCATTGGTTTTTTTATGAAAGTTCTATTACTCCATGTTTTGTGCAGGATGGTGATGTGAAGAGGCGTTCTTATTTAATATTTATTTCTGTATTATCATGGACTTCATTCTAAAACATGAATAGAATCAACGAAGGTTCAGCATATTCCAATGAGTAGATTCACGTCTGTAAACAGCATAAGTAATTTACCTGCCTCAGCTCAGTAACGCAAAGATCTACTCCATTGCTTTTTTTATTTATTATTTTTGCTAAATCATAGAAACCTCAAACTTTAGGCGAACAACCACCTCATGTCCCGAAATTTCTTGGATCCAGTCCAACAGATGACGCTGCCCTGGGCTAACGATCCGGCGGTGATACCCCGCTCCGACGGGACCCTCCGAGTCCCCGGAAGGCCTCCAAGAAGACCCGGACAGAGCTATCTAGTTGGCTCCCCGCCAGCGGCTAAGGTTACCCTGCATCTAGGACCTCCTATTTCCGCTACCGTGCTATTTATAGGGTCCCTTCCAACATCCTTATCTCGGAAGCCTTCGTATCTCATTACTATTATGACTTCAGTATTTCCTCTATAATATAAATTTCCTCCTGTAAAAAAAATATATGAGATATTCCTGAAACTCTGCTTAATAGTGTGCATGGTTACTAAGATTAGTAAACAATGTTGGGTCAATTAGGAAAAGAATTATACCAAATATATT
This sequence comes from Troilus luridus, assembly GCA_964056705.1. Classification (NCBI taxonomy): domain Eukaryota; kingdom Metazoa; phylum Arthropoda; class Insecta; order Hemiptera; family Pentatomidae; genus Troilus; species Troilus luridus. The sequence goes on along the minus strand of OZ057416.1, from coordinate 99,876,223 downwards.
TTCCCCTTTTTTCGGGCAGGTAATTAATGCATTATTTATTCTACCAAAAGCCATGAATCGACTCTGTGGGATCTGAAGACTGTCCTGCATAGTATCTATAATGTTGGTGCCCTTAATTGAAGGAAAAATTTGGTTGTTGAGTGTGATCTCGGGCAAATCACTTCGCTGCAAACCATTTGGTTTAGACAGTATAATAGAATAGAATAGAAAAATAATTTTATTCTGGGACCAGGTCCCTTTAGAATAACAGAGATGAACAAAATTAAATAAATATATATCTGGGACTACATCAGAATAAAAATTTTTTACATAATATCTTGAAAGTAAATAACTAACAGGTATGTTTTGGTAGAGAATCAGAAAATGTAATACAAAAATAAAATTAAAAAACAGGATTGCGAAACCGAGACCTTGGGCAGAAAAGTTTTGATATTAACTTGGTACTTTACCGCAAGTGACCCAAAAGGAATCTCGATTTCCCTTTATGGTTTGAAAGGTTGATATCACGTAGTAATAGCCCATACCGTTTACCTCAATAAAGGTTGGAAAATACAATATATCTAAATAAAATAGTAAACAGTTAAAAATTGGTGCAGTTAAGATTTGGTAATAATTATAAACATATACCATTAGGTGTGGGAGCGGGAAATCTCAGTGGCACAGCAGTGAGTTGCCATGCCCAAGGAACTGAAGGTAAAATCCAAGGGATGGACTCGGTGGGATCTGGAGACCTTTCTGCTGCCCGCTGAGCCCTGGGCGTTATACAGGATATATCATTTCTCTCCTCAACCGTTGTCCAAGAAACAATACATTCTTTACCATGTAGTGAACTCAAGTCATATGTTCATATGTTGTAGTTGTACCGATTTTTTTTCTAATATTAGATATTGTAGTTGTCTTGGTTAATGTTCAAAACTAAAAAGAGGCTGCAATTTTATATAGAATAATATCGAAAAATAATTTTATTCTGGAACCAGGTTCCTTAAGAATAACAGATGATGTGTACACAATTTAATAAAAATACATCTGGCCAAAGGACTAAATTACAAGAATAATACCATTTTTACTTAATAACATAAAATTCAATATAAACTAAAATGTATGCTCTGGTAGAGAATAAAAAAAATAAAGGTCAAATCATCTAACAATATAAAAATTAATATCATTAAGAGTAAAAAAAAAAACCTGTACCACTAGCACCCGTGAACGGGGTTGGGGATCAGTACATGGTAGAGACTGTACTGTTTCATGGAAAACGGTTCTGCAAGGAGGTGACTTGTCCTAGGTCACGCTCAACCGCCAGATTTCCCCCCTTATTTTGGGTACCCTATTTTTATAATATTTTATAGAGGGTGTGTGAGCCCCAGGAAGGTCCTAGATCCTATATGATCCATCTCCGACTGCAAACAGACTAAATAAAAGTCTTGCCCCCAGCGGGATTTGAACCAGGATTTTAGGCATAGCAACTCAGTGCTCTACCACTGAGCCACTCCGCTCCGAAGAATATTAATTATTACTGATTAGAGAGCATCTGTTTGAGAATTTAGGAGATGTGGGAAAGGCTTGTATTTGAAGGTGGATAAGAAATACGCATGACGGATATCAGGTGGGAGTGAGTTCCAAAGAGTGGTAGAAAGGAACGCTCAAATGTTTTGGTTCTGTAGGAACGGACATTAAGTCGGAAATGCGAGATCTTGTGCCCTGGGATTGGATAGAGGATTTGAATTGTAGGAGACTAATAAGATTGTTGTTAGTTGATAGTTTGCTATTAGAAAGAACCTAGGAAATGGATTAGAAATATAATAGAAAGAATAGAAAATATTATAGTATGATATGATAGTGAAATTTCCTCTGCTCACGGCTACAGAGGGAACCGACTGCAGAAGGTCCTTCGGCCTCAACTACTTTTGGACAATCGGCCGCCTCCGATGACTGCTCCCTTCCATTGTGCGGAGGGCAGTTATGCAAAGCAATCCCCTGCTTGACTTGTAAAGAGGCTCTCTCTCGCTACTTTCGTCCTCTTACACGTCTTGTCGTAATACATAATGTAATGCTCTGAGTCACTGCATCTCCGATGTATTGATCCTTCGGTTTTACTGTCAGATGGTAACCCATACTATCATGTCTAGTTAGATACAGTAAAAAACAAAACAAAGATTTTAATAAACAACTATGAATCGAACCAAAATATGATGTTAGTAACTATCATGTCTTGTTGTAGTTTTTCTTTTAGAAATTTCTAGAAAGTTTGTTGAAGGAAAAACTAGTTTCTAAAATATGAAACAGTTGAAGGAACCTTCAATGATAATAATGGATTGGATTGGTCAGGGAGTGCAGTCAATGTAACAAAAAAATAAGCAGAACTTATTTTAGTAGGACATTGTAGGACATCTTCAGGGCAAATAGCCTCGGCTGTGGTGACATGTCAAACTCTTTCAGTTGAATCCATGACCAATTCAATCCATCATTAGAATTATCCAGTCAAACATTCAACGATAATAGTAATAATGAAATGTTTAACGAATTCGAAGGTTCGGTGGAAAATCTGCTTCTTTCTGATAGTTTATACTTGCTATCATGTCCTGTTACTTTTCGGAAGTTAGTGAAAATAGTATATAGAACCTTTAAATAGAGTAATTAAAATAATAATGGTAACAAAAGACTAATACAACCCGAAAGCTCATTGTCTATCATGTGTAGTTACTTATAGGAGGATAGTAGAAATAGTTTTTAAAAATAAAACCGTTTAGAGGAGTTTTAACAATAATTTTTTTACACGAATATCACTTAATAATCTTCTTCACACTCTCCGCCCTCCTTCTACTCCAATATTCTCTCATCTTCCTGGACTGTTCCTCTCGCACTTCTTTAGTCCATTTTCTCCCTCGTCTCTCCTTCCTTCCTGCAAGAACCCCAAATTCTTTTAGTTTTTTTCCGAAAAGCTCTCTATCCAAGCAGTCCTTATCCTTGATTTTTAGCCTATCCAGTTCCTCTTTTATTTGTTTCACATATTCACCGATACTCTTATAGCTTAAGACTTTATAGAAAAGTTTTTTGTTCAGCCTCTTATTGTTCATTCTGAACATGTGGCCGTAAAACCTCAGTCTCCTGGTCCTGATTATTGTTTCAAGATCTTCCAAATTTCTGTTTATATCGTCGTTGGATTTTCGCCTATACCCCTCTTCTGTTACTTTGGGTCCATGAATCCTCAGAATTTTTCTCTCAATCTTCAGGACTTTCTCCAGACTCGGAAGGGTGACTGTTTCCATACCATACAGTATTGCTGGTCTTGCTACTGTACAGTAGTGCCTTATTTTTGCATTGGAGTTATGGGATGGAGGTACAATAATGTTAATAATATAAAGTTCATCGAACCCGGAAGCTCGGTGCCTACATCGGTTTTTACTGTCGGTACTTGCTATCATGTCTAGTTACTTTTAGGAAATAAGTGAAAATAGTCATAGAATAAAGTATCTTTAACGATCCAATATTGAACCTTTAACAACAACAGTAATAATTTTTTTAATAAAAGTCTTGTCGAACACGAAGGTTCGATGGTAATGATGGCTATAACAGGCCATTACTATCATTTCTGGTTACTTTCCATACATTATCCCGTTTTACTTTCTATACCCCAAAAAAAAGGGGAATAAAGTTATGATTGAAATGTAATACTGTTTATAACTTCCATTATTGGTTTATTATTTTAAAGATTTTTTATATCTTTAAGTCGTTCTGACTCACCCCCGAACTAAACTAATCTTTCATCGGTTAATCTCACATATATTATAAATATAATAATATTCTTGCTTACAAAAAATTAAGGAAAACATTTAAAACAAAAAGTTGACTGTTTTTATCAAGGAGTAAATAATAAAAAAAACTGGTAAACATCTGAGGGTTGACTGAGGCGTAAGTGGGAGGATTGTGTTAAAGATGCTCTAAGGGATGTGGGTTTGGTTGGCTATCCACGGACGGAAGTTTAAACAATCAATTGGTTCTATAAGCATCGAGATTTCGATTTGATCATCCATTTTTTTTAAAGACTAAGCTACTATGAACTTCATTTGTTTTAACTGTTCTTTCCTTCTTTTCTTTCCTTCCATATTTCTTTTGTCGTCCACTTTTCTTTTTTTCTTCTGTCCGAATCGCGCCTGTTTTTCTTTTATGTCTTTCTTGGAAGTGAACAAGAAAGACATAAATCCTTCATCGCCATCCGGAGACCTTCAGCTCTTCAATGTCTTTTTCAGTCTCCTCAATCGATGTGTTAGCAATTTTCATTTGTTAAAATATTATGTGTGAATAATGTTTTGGCCATTTCGTTTGGGGTAATCCTATGTAGGTTTCGTAGAACCTTATCGTTTTTTTATTGTGTCTGCGATTTTTTTCTTTGGGTATGCAGAATTCTTGGTTATGGCGCCGTCTATATTGGACTCCTTCTTTAATCAGCTCAAAAATTTTTCATTATTTTTTTCTCAGCAATATCTAGATCAAGAGTATCAATATTTTCTTGTTCAAGATTTAACATTCGATGTTAGTGAAATTTTCTGTTATTTAAATACTTCTTCAAAATAATAAGGGACTTAAAATTGAAAAATTAACAAGAGCTTTCTATATGAGGAAATTTGAAAAATTTCAAGGAAACGTGGAAGAGAGTGCCGTAATTTATTCGTTAAATCCGATAATATTTACACAGAGTGATTAAATATTTATAATTAGAAAATAAAAAATATTTATAAAAGGGAAATAAAAAATATTCTCCTTACTAAAATATTCCGTGTGCCTTTGTAAGTTAACTTAGTTTTTCTAAATTTAAATTAACTTGATATAAAAACTCGCATCTCGTCCAATTATAATCAACAATATTGTGTATTAGACTTTAAAAAAGTATAGTATTTTTAGAATATGAATGATAAACAATGATGAATGATATGAAATGATAAGTAAAGCTTGTTAAAATTTTCTTCAGTTGTCAACCGAAAACTTTTGTACAAAAGATATTCTGGAATTTTACTTTTCCTTAACTCACGGTATCTTTTGAAAGTTACTAACGAAGCGGATTTTTCTGCGTTTCGCAGAGGCTCTAAAGAAAACTTAAGAAAGTTATTTATAATAAGAAAATTTAAACATAAATATTTAATATAGGTTTATTTGCCAATTTATTTAAAATTTTAACGATACTTAGTATGATTTCTTGAAATATCTCAAAAATAGATGTTTTTATTTATTTATTATTAAATCAATACAGATAATTTGTAGTTTATAAGAAAAATGTCAATCTTACTTAACTGTTGAAATCGAAATATTAGTATACAATGTAGCTTGTTTTATGTTTTAAATTGATGCATTCAAATTTTTTTCCATTTATTTTTATTTTTGAAGAGAAAAGATTTGTCCTGGCCGGGATTCGAACCCGGATCGTCCGCATCTCCATCGCAGTGCTCTAACCATCTAACCATCTACCAGGGATTGTATCCAAGCCAGGCAAATCCATTCTCTTCACCGATTTTATATCCCCGTGTTCTCGCAATTTTTGAGATGTACAGATGGTTAGACCACTGCGCTGGAGACGCGGACGACTCGGGTTCGAATCCCGGCCAGGACAAATCTTTTTTCTTCAAAATAGAAATATTTAAAAATGACCACCATCAAAAGAACAATAAATAAAAATAATTTTTTCCCAAATTAAAAAACAGTGCTATTTTGGGTAAGGGCTTTTTCAATGTTTATTAATATTTATAATTCAACTAATCGAGGACGACAACAGACTAAATCAAAAGTAGTTCCTGGATCCGTTGCCAAGCAAAGCCGAAAAAATATTACATTAATAAATATTTGTTTGTATACAGATAGAAAAAAATTGACCTGATTTATATAATGGCGTACAAGTATGTATCTTCTCATTGAAAGAATTCGGCATGCAGTTGGCAATTTTTAAAATTTTGCTTAATCATACATATCCGAAAATGTTGAACTTCATGTATGTTTTTTTTGTACCCTCAATACTATTGTTATCAATTAATTACCCGATTATTTCTCTCAGAAGTTAGGCAAGTGTTTACTAAAATTTTAATCAGAGTGCTAAGTAGTTTTATTTTTAAAAGAGCACAAAAAAATATTTTGGCGCCTCTCATCTTAAAGAATATTTATAACATGCCAAATCAATATCTATGCCATTCAATCACGTGGAATTCATTTATAAATGGATAGCGATTGAGTTGCTACTTTGAATTTTACAGAAAATAAAGTCAAGGAACTCTAATTGTCTACAAATTTTATATTAAATATTTAAAAATTAAACGTTAACCATTTTTATAGCAAAATAGTTCATGTGAAATATTTCCCTATACAATGCATTTATTATAACTTTAACTTATAAAAATAAAATTTATGTATTATATGTTATTGTATTTTTTTTCCTTTAAACTACACTCTTGGCAAAAATGTTGGTGATATCTCTTTATCTCGCACGTAGCTCATTCTTAACTTAATAAGTATTCTTATTGGCTTTAATTTTTAAGTTTTCAAATTATTATGACAGCGATATTCCATATTTATCTATTTATGTCGTGATGTTGACGCCGAGAAGTGTGAAGAAGTAATTACGCTTTATTAATCAGTATTACTATTAATATAGTAATAAATAAGTAGTTACATAAATAAAAAAGCAATTAAACGTTACAATGATGTTTAGTGTTGAGTTTCAGTGGGTTGGTTAATTTAAACATTATTCTATCCTCTGTAAATTGCCGATCTCTGACTCAATTTTGTTAACCAAAATAAAATAACAACAACAAATGTTAATGAGGTTCAACTGAATAATTATATGACTAAGATATTAGCACTTCATTCTAAACAGCTTAGAAAACCAAGAAACTTGTAACATATTACTAGATTGATTCCATGCAATGAGCATATTGTATGCATACCAAGAATACAATAAAATTATATTTATTCACAAATCTGGTGAGCTATCATATCATATATATGAATGAATGTAGCGTGTTGCATATATATTATATGTTCGAAATAAATTTCAAAAAATATAATTCGCCGTTTTAGGCTACTTCAACACTTACTAGAAAATCTCTCTAAGTTCCCATAAGACTCATATAGATAACTATTATAAGACCCATTTGGAGTTACAGAGTAGAGCTTTGGGGCTCCACTAAGCCAACCAATTCCGACGTAAAATCCTCAATGTTCCTTACTTCGTTACGAAAAAAGCCATCCAAAATGACCTCAATGTCCTATTTGTATAATTATTCCCTCTCAAACTGACTAGCCTCAAACCCAATTCAATTCCTGGTTATCCTCCGAGGGGTCTGAAAAGAAGATGGCCTCGTGATCTCCAATGTTGAATTTGGTTTTTAGTACTACCAGGGGTGGTAGTTTCTCTACTTGCCTTTATCTCATGCTGTTATGTACTTTCATCCCATTTACTTGTATTATTATTATTATTACTGTTGGAAATTTCAATAAATAAATTAAATAGAAAAAAAAAACAGATAACTGACAAAGTGAAATGTAAGTAATATAGTTGATGGAGCGAGGTGAACGACCCTTGAAATATCTAGCCGTTGCCATGGCGACCTGACCCAGTTAGGCCTCGCAGCTCTCGGCTCTGTTCTCTTATATAACATTTAACAGCCTCACTAAAATATATAGCCTGCTAAATATATATTATCCTTGTTTTATCTGCTAATATTGTGGTTTCATTTAGATAAATATAGCATGGCAAGATAAATATAACAGAACTATAATATGATTCCACCTCTTATACAAAATATTCCAACTCCAATAAATGGTGTTTAATTCCACACAAAAATATCTGTACGTATTTATTTTGCATTTGCATTATTTTTTATATTTTTTCATTCAAGTATTCGTCTAAACATTTAATTATATACATATGGTATTTGGTCAACATATATATGTTGACAGGAAGTCCTGGAAAAAAATGTTATCCTAAAATTTGGTCGGAGAAAATCTCAACTTTGGGGCTCTAGATGGCAAAATTACTATCTAAATATAACCATAATTACGACTAAGCATAATTAATAAGTATAGTAAAAGTACGAACTATTCAATAAATTTGGACTTGGGCTTGAATGTATCATTTTAAAATAAAATTTCTTTCAAAAGGAAAAACCAGTTTCCTTCTTGTTAAAATCATGTTTATATTATTTGTCCAACTTCTAAAATGTTATTCAATTCTGCTGAAACAATCAACAGAAAAAAATATGATAATAACATTTTTTTTTTCAAATTCAATTCTTCATTTACCACGAAAAGTCAGAACACGTCACTATTACACTTAGACGTGAAACGTGCCCTCCCATTTACCTTATCATAACTCACCCATCCTATCCAATACCTTGGACTAACATTCGATAGGAAAAGGACATGGGGTCCTCACGTTAAGAAAAAATGCCAGTCACTAAATATTAAACTGAACCTAATGTACACTTTTTTCAGAATAAACTCCAAATTAGAAGCGAGACAAAAATTAAAAACGTACACTTACTAAAACCATTTTGGACTTATGCATAACAAATTTCTTCCATCGCTAAACGAGCCTACAGGAAACGACTACAAACTTTCCATTCTAAAATACTTGTCACAATGGCACCTTGGTACGTCAATGAAAAATCTTTGCATACTGACTTAAAAATACCAACGGCACTTGAATTTATTACAAATGCTTTCAAGAAAATCTACACGGAAACGCATACCTGTGAATACTAGGAGTCTGAAAAGAACGTGGATGACTGATCTGTTGTCATACGAGTATAAAATCAAGTACCGCTGGATACTGTTCTTCTTCATTCCTCTCATGTCATTCTGTGCTATTTTACTGTTTTACCTATCTGCTGAATGTCAATTATTTTGTCAATAGAGTTTGTGCTTTGTCGATTTCACAAAAGCTTTTGACCGTGTTAAGAAGACTGATATCTTGTAAGCCTTAAGAGAAAAAGGGATGGACCGAGGTCATATACTTGCGGTTGAAAGTTTATTAAAAAATGGAGGAGTGTAGTAAGATTCACTTCTCAAGAATTTGAGACTACCATTGGAATCCGATAGGTTGTATTCTGTTATTGTTCATGGATTCAGCTTTTCGGTTGGCCAAGACAAAAAGGAGAAAACTCCACCTCGTATTTGTAGTTTGACATAGTTGTTTTATCCGAGAACGACAGAAACCTTCAGCACAATCTTGGGAGGTTAAAAGAAGAATTGCTGACAATCAATATGTAATAAACCCTACCAAAACAAAAGTGATGAGGGTAGAGAAGAAGTCAAGAAGAATAATGAGAGCCATTAAAGTTGAAGGTAAAGTCTTGGAACAATTGAAGAACTTTAAATACCTGGGTGCGCACCTAAACGAAAACGGGTACATTTATTTGTAATTGACCGAGCGAAATACCTGTAATACATTTTGACAGTTTCTATTTATGTGGACAGGTTACAGGATACCTCCTAGTCTAATAAAACATATGTTTCTTTACTTTATGCCGTATTTAACTTTTCTCTACTTCCGCATTTTCTTGTTTTCCTTTTTAATTCTAACTGAAAATTTTAGTTTAGGTTTTAGTTTTCAATATTAGTCTCTACTTTTTTTCTACATGATTTATTTTCTTAAGTTGGTAAGATTGTTTTATAAAATATAATACTCGCAGGTTCACTTTTGTTTAAACTGGAAAACATAAGATCACAAGAAACATTCCTGATATTAATTTGAAAGTTGGTTTAATTATCAGAAGTTCTAAATTAGTGGGTCCCAACTTTTTTTTTGTACACCCCCCCTGTTTAAATAAAAACCTTCCACAGTCCCGTTTTAAGATAAAATTCCTACTACGCCTTCCGTACACAGTAAATTGTATGGGCATATGAATAAAAAGCAAAAAGTATTACATTGAACACAGATAATTTAGATTATCCGACCCAATAAGCTACATTATAAGTTTTAATTTTAGGTAAAGAAATACTGGCAAGAGAGAAACAAATACAGTTAATTAAGATTAACTCTTTGGTCTCACAGTTTGGGAACCACTGTTATAAATCAAAGCGATAAGAGAAGTATTATGAATTATAATTATTTTGAAATTATAACTTTTAGTCATAATCTGCACTGCTTTTAATTTATAAATGAATACCTACAGCCCCGGCGAGTGAGTGGTTAAGTCGAATTTTCTCCGTAGTATGTTTCTTGCACTTGGAATCGTAATATTTTCGTAATGAATAAGGGACTTAGTCAGACATTGATTTGAAAAGGTATTGTTATGAACTAATTTCCAAACAGGGTTACTTTTGTTTAAAGTCAAAATTGATGCTCATTTGAAAGATGATCTAATTATCAGGAGATGTTATAGCGATAAGGAAAGTAATAGGACTTATAATTATTTGAAAATGATAACTTTTTGTCAAAATCTGCAGTGCTTTAAATTATAAGTATATGTATTATATGTATATCTACAGACCCGGCGAACGAGTGGTTAGGGAATTTTCTCCTAATGTTACTTTCGTAGTGAATAATGTTTTAAATCGGGCATTGACCTGAATTGGAGTTTTTGCTTAAATAACAACTCCGTTCCTAGCCAAAAACGAAGAGAATGACACGATTCGGGTTAACCTCTTATTGATCTTTAAAGCACTATAATACTTACATCACTATACTATATTACAGCACTATACTGATCTTACATGCTACTTCTCTCGAGTTAAGATAGGACCCCAAGATGAGTTAGAGGTGTACGCCCTTGAGACCAGACTACAACCTCAAAAGGGTGTGCTACAGAAAAGGCTCTTAGGCCTTTTATCATTGTAATGAAGTTTTTGAGGTTGTGGGTTCTTGTGTACCTTTCTGGTCGCCATACTAAGCTCTCTTCAATATTTTCTCAATCATTAGTATTTTTTTATATATAGAACTAAATACTTTTAAAATTCTTTTTCTGTTATAAATACTTATTCATAATATATACCGACCAAGTATAAGTTATGGCATATCGATGTGGATTCCTTCAGAATTAATTTTGTCAATCCGTTAATGCTTTTTTCCTGGAGCTTTTTTTTTCTGTATACGATATGAAAAAAAAACTGATAATATATTCGGAATCAACATACTAAAATCAGATTGAATTGGCATTCAAAATTTTCTCGTCTCCTCTGCATTGGAGCGTAGATTGTACTGCACGGAAGCCTTTCTCGATGTAGAACAAGCTTTTGATCGAGTCTGGCACCCAGGTCTCCTTTACAAAATCCGACAATTCCTTCCTCCTACAGACTTTTAATCATTCGCTCCTTTCTAACAGGCAGAACATTTAAAGTAAATCATAATGGTTCCTACTCTTCCCTCTATTCCCAGTCTGCTGGTGTTCCTCAAGGTAGCATCCTCGGTCCTATCCTCTACACAGTATATACAGCTGACTTTCCAGCCCATCCTAAAACCTTCATCTCCACGTATGCTGATGACACATGTGTGTTATCAGTTAATAACGACCCATATATTGCATCCAAATCCCTTCAATCGCATTTATCAAGCCTCGAAGAATGGTGTCGGAATTGGAGAATTAAAATCAATTCCAACAAGTCCTATCAAATTACCTTTACCCTTCGTCGAAAACCCATGACTTCCTGTCCTACTGTATCCTTTAATAGTACTCCACTTATTCCAGTTGAACCCTCACACAAGACTGAAAAGACAAGAAACAGCTAGACGCTTCCGACTACTTCAACACATACTAGAGAAACATTCAAAGCATCAGATCAATTACAAAAGACTTATTTATGTCACTGTTATAAGACCTATATGAACTTACAGAATTGATCTACGGGGCTCCACCAAACCATCGAATTCCTCTCGCATTCAATCCTTCAATCCAAAATCCTTGGAAAAATCCTAAACGCTCCTTATTTTGTCACAAATAAAAGCACCCATAAAGACCTTAGCATTCCATATGTTACCGATTTAGCCCATTCCAGATACCTATCATTCCATAATAAACTCCAGGCCCATCCAAACCCACTAGTTTCCATCCTTGCATCCAATTCCATCCCGGACAATCCTCCAAGGCGTCTGAAGAGAAGATGGCCTCGGGACCTTCTATAATAGAAATGTTATTAGAGTGCTGCCAGTGGGTAGTGCCTCTACATGTCCTTTCATGTATCTAGTTAGTCATATAGCCCTTGTAATAGATGTATATATCACAGTTGTACAATTCAATAAAATAATTTTAAAAAAAAAAATGTCAATACTTATGAACACATGGAACAATCTATACTGTTCCAGGACTATGGTTATGCAGGGAGTTGATTTGTCTGAGATAATGCTTAACCGCCAGGTTTTTCCCCCAATTAAGGAAACCCATTGTATAAAGGGTGGGTGAGCTATCGTCTTCGAATTCCCTAAGGTCCACCGGTGGCTGTCAAAAGATTAAAGAATTCATCTGCCACAACCGGATTTAAACCCGGTACCGTCGGCATATCACCGCTCACGCACCGACCAACCCCTTCAATATTAGTACCACTTAAACCCATGTAGTATATTGTGTTGGTTTCAGTTCACTGTAGGTACAGTGCTGTTTCTAAGCCATTCTAACCATAAGGAAGGTGATTTGGCGAAGATCACACTCAACCGCCAGGTTTATCCCTCAATTAAAGGTAACCACTTTAGAGTGTCTGCATAAGCCCCTAAAGCGCCTCAATATCCTACAGAATTAATAATTAATAATTTAATTAATAATCATTGGGATTTAGAGATAAGTAACCCAGCATTAATGAACATGATCTCAGGTGATGAAACATTAGGAGAACATAGATGTCACGTATTTATAATAATTAAAGTATAAATGCAAGTAATAAATATAACCAATCTATCATATAATCAATCAACCATCTTTTAATGAAATAAAATTATCAACGGCATCATGTACGTTGTCACAACGGTGAACGGTTTCAGGTAGAAGTTAAAGACCCCTATCCTAATTATGATGTAAAACGTGGCTGCTCACGCTGAAAGATGAACAACGTCTTAAGGTGTTCGAAAATAAGGTGTTGCGAAGAATATTCGTTCCAAAATAATATTTAGGAGATTACCCCTAGCGAATTTAGGAGATTACCAAACGCGGAATGATGGAACATACACCATAGTGTGGGGCATATTAAGAATTAGATGGGCATGCAAAGATGCTAAGCTTAGTATAGAAAGAATTCTTAAAAATTTAATAAGCCCTCAGCTTACTGGTAAAACTTCGAGGGGTAAACGATGCGTAGGGTGGAGAATCGCGTTAAGGATGATCTTAGGAATTTGGATTTGTGTGGTAAACACTGGATATGAGTGTTTATACAACAATTGTTGGTATCGGCATCGACGGGAGTGGCTAATCTTTATTATCATTATATCCTAATTATAACTGGACATTCAAAATTTAAGACTCCCGCTGTTGCTTGGTCCGATTGGACATAGAGAGCATAAAGGTTGACGTCAAATGAATAACTGAACAAACAATTAGTCCTCAGCGTTTTATATTCCTTTTGATCTTGTCTGACTAAAACAAACATATCTTTTAAGAAAACAAAACAATCGCTACAGCGAAACTAAGTTGCACAAGATATGCAGATTCTTGTTGTTTACTGTTGATATAATTCATCACTTATAAATATTTGCTTGTTATTCATAGATTCCGTTTTGTATGGTGCAATCGATTTATTTCTTTTCTTCGAATCCGTTTAGAATACTAAATGTAGGAAATATTTCATCACAGACACACTCGGATCCTTGACCTGCAAGCGACGTTCTTTTTTCTTTTTCTTTTATTTGCTACAACACCTTTACTTTTTTCTACAGTTATCTTGCTAGTTTTTAACTTGTTTCAATGAAGTCAATTGTTCCAATTCAGTTTTCAGAGCCATTGGAGTAATGGTGGTGAATTAATGCGAGTGGTCTATTTTTACTTGTCTGTTTATTAAAAGAAATATTATTCCTTAGGATTTTTATTTTTTTGAGGGAGCGGTGACAGTCAGTATGTAGATTAGTGAGTTACTTTGGCTGTGGGTCCCGGGTTCAAATCCAGCTATTACTGATGAGTTATTTAATCTGCTAATAACCACGGATAGTACCTATAGCCCCTATGGGGCTCACTATCCTCTTAAGAAGGTACCCTAAATTGGTGGCAAATCTGGCGGTTGAGCATGGCATTGGACAAATCACCTCCCCGCTCAACTGTTGTCTTAAGAAAGTTCAGTCTCTAACTTGTACTGAACAGAAGGCCGTTCATAGGTTGAAGTGTTACTTTTTTTTTTTTTTTTCAACACCAGATACTTCATACAAAGCTCCCCATCAGTTTACTTATAGTCCAGGATCCATGGTCCATTTTTGCACTTGATTACTATCAAGCTGAATCTTCGTGAATAGCTTCGTTTCGATGAGACGCCCCACAATTTCCTGTGCGAATTCTCGATTGTGGTAGCTAAAAGAGGTAGCAAGGATAAAATATGTCGATATGATGATTCTCAAAAATTTATTACTAACTGGGTTGTTTTTTTTTGTTATATCTCAAGATATTATCTAAATTATTTGAAAAAATATTTGTCCTACAAAATGTATGGTTTGATCAAAGGGTCCCCTCCTGTCAATATGTATCGATAACGAAGTCAAAAAAGTAGAAGTAAATAAAAAACAGGTGGTTAGTAATTATTTCTGATGACCTCGCTATCGATACACGTCGGAAGGAGGGGACCCTTTGATCAAACCATATATATATATATATATATGTAAAATCCAAGTACTGGATATTTAGTTAGCATTGGTTGAGGTTATGGAACCTTCATATTTATAATAGATCACCTGGTGCTAATAGGTCACAATCAGAGTAACTTTATTAGTTGGATTTCAACCTGTAATTTAATTTATAATTAAATAATAAATAATTTACTATAAGCAAACCTCGTGAGAGACATAAAGTAATTATTAAAATTAAAGACATGAATGGGAAAATGTCAAAAACAAGCATTAAGTCTCAAAAATTCCAAAAAACAAAAGTAATTGTTCGCTTTAAAAATTATTTCTACTAAGTGTTTAGATGAAGACTTCTGTATTTATCTTATAGTGTTATATTTCTAGTATGTTTCACGATTAACCGCCAGAAATAAACATTTTTTATTAGTTGAGCCTCTTTCCATCTCCTTCCTTACTCACTAACTACTTAAAATATCCCGGAGCATATAGTCTTGAAGAAGACGAGGTAGTTTGGTCCGAAACGCCGCCTTTCATAAATAAACTGACTGCACTCGCTTACTCATTTACACACATTAAATATAAAACGCTTTAATTCTGTCTATCTATCTTTTATCTCTGACGGCGCTATTGCCCATGAAGGACCTTGCCCTCCTCAACAATTCTTCTCCACTCAGAGCGATCCTCAGCAGCTCTTCTCCATCTTCGCACACCCAGAAGCTGTAGGTTAGCCCCAACATCTTTGATCCATTTTAGTCTACCTCTTCTTTTGTCTTGGAGTCCCTCCATTATCTTCCTCGGTAGTAGTTCCTGATCCATTCGATGGACATCTCACACAATTTCATACATGAAACTAAATCAGGATCTTCCTAAAGGTCTGTTTATTTCCCGTTGGTTTTTATATACTATAATATTTTCGACTTTGGTTGATATATATATATATATATATATATATATATATATATATATATATATATATATATATATATATTAAGTCCTCGTCTCCCTAAAATAAGTCACTACTGCCCGGAGGAAGATCTTACATTTTCTTTGATCCCTCGGGATATATTTCGGTTTAAAAAAATTTTCTTGAAAGCCCAATAGCTTTATTAATTTAAACAATTTTATTTTGTATATTTGCTGATTAAAATATGTTGTATCTCGCCATACCAAAATAGGTTAAACAAGAAGAATAGGGCTGTGTTATGGCGTCCAGTCACGTCTGATCCGTCAGTAAGATGGATCAGGATGGCGGCCTCGGTGCGGGCTTACTCTCCATCGGGATCCGTCATAGCTTAGGGCATTAATGCAATAAATAATAATAATAATAATCCAACCCTAATTATAATATAATAATAAAATAAATTTATTATGTTTATGTTTGAAAACATATCTCGACTTCTTCGTAATGTAGCTTTATATTCCATTTATGCATGCATGATTTTCTTCTTTCTAATATTAACAGTTTCCTATCTTATTTACACTGATAATCATTATGTTATATAACCTGATTTAACTTCAGCATTGATGATGTACAAGTGTAATACTGAATTCAGATTATAGGTGTATTATATTGTTTATAATAATTAAATGTATTAATTACATAATACTTTGTAGAATAAATAGGTACTAATTAACATTGTTATAACAAACTGACAGAACATTGATTTCACTCATAATAACCCATTAAATAAACAGTATTTAGTATCAACTCTATATCCTAATATTTCAACATATACAACTTATATCAATACATAGTCTATCTTCATATGAATACTGAATTTATCTTCAGTATCCTCATATTAACATGTATGGACTCAATATTGACCTGCACCCTTTAAAAATATAATTACCTACAATAAATATAAAACATTTATTGTAAAGACCAAAAATAACTAACAACCGTACCAGAAAAAGGCTATTCTTTTGATAAATATTATTTCCTACAATTTTTCGAGCGTACTTAATGTATGGGTATAATTTGACCAAACGCCCTTATTTCGAAACTGACCTTATTTTAATCTATCCAATTTTTATTGGTATTTTTTCATTGGCGCATTGTAATATTTATTTCGGAATAATGTATGCCTAAACATCGGATTTCAAATAAAAATACTTACATTGATTGCTCCCTGACAATTTATTCTACATAAATATAAAAAAAAACTGTACCACTACAACCCGTGAACGGGCCTGGGGTTCAGTACATGGTAGAGATGTACTGTTTCATGGACAACGGTTCTGCAAGGAGGTGACTTATCCTAGGTCACTCAACCGCTAGATTTTCCCCCTTATTTTGGGTACCCTATTTTTATAATATTTTATAGAGGCTGATCCCGTATCATCCATCTCCCACTGCAATCAGACTAAATAAAAGTACTACCTGCATCGGCATTTGAACAAGGATTTCCGGCATGGCAACTCAGTGCTCTACCACTGAGCCACTCCGCTCCCTATCAATACCTGCGTATATTCTATTTTTCACGTAGTAAGTTTATTTTTTATCAACAAACCATGGCACTTTTTCTAATAATTCTTCTGAAAAATGTGTATGTTTCTGTTAAAAGGTTAAAATGTCATCATTAATTTAGGCTCTAGGAGATTCAATATAGAATTAACTATTGCAGTACTTGATCAATTTTATTTTCTTAAAAAATATGAGAAATTGCCTTAATTAGCTTTTTCTTTGTATCGCTTTTAAATCGCATTTATTAGAAATCCATCCAGCCTTCATCCATAAAATTAACATTATAGTTGTTTTGGTTATTTAAAAAATATTATAATCAAGTAATAATATTTAAATGAAAAATAAATTTATTTTATTTAATTTTTTTATTAATTGTTATAATTTTTAAATATTTTATTTTGAAGAGAATAGATTTGTCCAGGGTCGGGATTCGAACCCGGGTCTCGCACGTATCCGTCGTGGTGCTCTCCCAACTGAGCTAGCCTGGCTCCTAACGCGGCAAGACAAATCCATTCTCTTCACCGATCCTATATCCCCGTGTTCTCGCTATTTTTTGCTATAAATAAATAAATATGCGATGAATAAATATAAAATAAATTATAATAACTTGAGTTGTGGTGTTTTGTGATGTAAATAAGGGGAAGAATGTTGATTGAACATTACTTTAATTAAGATATTGTTGACTTACGTCTTTATATTATTTATAGTTTATTTTTTTATTAATTGTTATAATTTTCGGGTTCGACCAGGGTTCGAATCCTTGCCCTGTACAAATCTTTTTTCTTCAAAATAAAATTTAAAAATTAAGTTTGAAGTTTATTAAAATTACATTTAACGTCATTTTATACTTTTATGGCTAATCGGACGATTCTTCAGTGGTAGTCCTAAACCTTGCCTATACAGGACTAATGAGGATAAGGATTTTTATTAACGCGTTCCTGCCTGCGAAGAGGTTCGGTACAACCATTTTAGGTCTTCTCCGAAGGACGGCATAACTAAGGATTTTCTACTCTCTTTAAAAAGTGCTGCGCACGCTCGATTTTGGAAATAAAGTGTTTTTATGCCAATTACTACACCTGAGGTGAGTTTTGAAGTTTATTTGATTTTTTTCTTTAATAATATTAATTTCGAAACTACCTTTACCATTGTAAATCCCGGCATAAAAATAGCGCAAGAAATAAGAAAAGCTTGTGAAGGTTAGGCCAATAAAGCAAAGATATTTTCGCTGTCAAGTCTAACCTATTTTCTGTGTTAACTTTTGGACGTTGTCCAAATTAAAAATATCAAGGATTATTTTTTATGGTTACTGTCTGTTGATTCCTGACTCTCAGCCAATTAAATTTATTATTTAACATATTTAACGAGTGCTAATGGAGTAGCAATTATTAATACGTCAAGCTATCTTGACAGCGTTTTGAGATTTTATTAAATATTTATTCTTTACGTTGACTACTTGGCTTTTAAAATTCAATTTGGAAATTTTGGTGAGCTTTTAGTCCAGTAAAAAAACAAACAAAAAAACGGCACCACTACGGTACAAGAAGGGTCTTAGATTCTGTGCATGGTAGAGACTGCACTGTTTTTGGGACAACGGTTTACACCTACACGGTAATTTGTCCGAGATCACCTTTAGTCGCCAGGTTTTCCCCCCAATTAAGGGTACCCACTTAACAGAGTCAGAATAAGCCCCAGAAGGGTCTTCAGGCTCCATATCATCGATCAATGGCTGGTAACCAAATAAATAACTTATCTGCCACATTCAGATTTAAACCCGGGACTTTCGCCACAGCAACTAAGCGCTCTACCACTGAGCAATATTTTTTTACTTTTAGTCCAGTTGACCGACCACTTGATAAATAGAATGAGAATTTGTTTAAAATTTAATATATCTTAAAAAAAAAAGATCCACTAAAATTGCTATACAAAACTCGGAGGTAATACTATTTTTAAGCCAACGATTTTGCAGGGAGGTGATTGAAGGCCGAGATCAAACACTGCCGCAATTCCACAGATCCGTCAGAGTCCAGATATTGCTGTTAACAGATTAAATAATTTGTCCGCCACTGCCGGACTTGGCACAACAAATCATTGCTACATGTTGACGGAACCAGGATTTTTTTCTGGGGGGGTAAGAGCAAACAAAAGGAAAAATAAATCAACAAAACTTCGAAATAAACTTGTAGTATTATAGAAAGGTTTCAAAGGTTTATTAAAATATCAAAACAATAGTTTCACTCATTTTCTTTCTGTTATTTTAACAACTATGATCATGTGATTTGCCTATAAGTATGTACAATAATGGATTCTCCACAGTACACAACAAACTGTCTGGGGGGCACGTGCCTCCGTGCCCCCCCCTAAATCCGCCCTTGATGTTGAGTTATCTCTCTCTCAATTTAACATTATTATATATTGTATAATAGGTTTTAGAAAGGATATTGAAGTTTAAATGAATAGTCGAATGATTGATGTCTGAATAAGCTTTAGAAATATAGATTTGTTTTCTTTTTACGAGATTTACTTACTTTGAGTCTTTACAGAATAATATAGAAAGACAGAAAGTATTAATTTTGCGATTTATTTCAAAGGTAATGAACTGGAAAATGCCATAATCCATCATGTCGGAGCCCATTCATCAGGAATTATGATGTGAGAGTTGTAAGTAATAAATGTATTACTTTTCTGGCGGATCAAGTATGAGG
Organism: Troilus luridus; assembly: GCA_964056705.1. Taxonomy (NCBI): domain Eukaryota; kingdom Metazoa; phylum Arthropoda; class Insecta; order Hemiptera; family Pentatomidae; genus Troilus; species Troilus luridus. The sequence continues at coordinate 99,856,323 of OZ057416.1, read as the reverse complement.
GAAGGTGTCCTCAAACCACTGCAGGAGGAAACATTACTTTTTCTCCTTGTAAGTTGTATACAATATAATATAATATAATATTATGTGTAGGAAGAAAATGGTCCGGGTAGAGGTCAAGAAAATTCTCTTATACTTTTTATCGGTAAGCCAACGTTTCGACCCACATTGCAGAGGTCTTCTTCAGGGCTAATTGTCAGTATAATATTACAATCACAATAGGAGCTTTTATAAATTGGTTGTCAGAAAATAATGCAGGATTTTATGTTTTATTCAAAATACCCCTCCAAATAGTAAACTGTTTATGTTTGTTGGGCTTTTGAGTTTTACATTTTGATATTAGAACTGTAATGTTTTGTTACTTAGAAATAATACAGTCTTTACTAAGATGTTTTAGCATTCGCATAATTATGTTTTAAATTATCAAACTCGACCGGAACCGGGCCCAAACGGCCATAAATATCAACGAAGTTTGGGGCGAAGGCTGTATAAGTGAGTGCAGTGTTCAACAGAGGCTACAGAGATTTCAAGAGGACTAGAGCCTAGAAGACAAAGAAGGCTGTGGAAGAAGTTCTGCCAAGTTTCAGGCTTTTTCACCTCCCCAATCGCCTTGAGATGATCATCGACAGTTGATACCTGACTTTGAGTTTCTCCGCCAGTTCTGGGATTTTCTTCCACCAAAGCTCGTAAAACATCGTCAAAGGCAGAAATTAAAGCATAAAAGTGACGTTAACCGAAACAAACGACAATCCAAGGATCCATATTAGAAAACTCATCCGAACGCTTATCCTTAAAATCAATTCCAAAAAGTCCCATCAAATTACCTTTACCCTTCGCCAAAAACCCATGACTTCCTGTCCTACTGTATCCTTTAATAGTACTCCACTTATCCCTGTTGAACAGATCCGCTACCTAGGACTCAACTTAGACAAACGTCTTACTTGGAACCCTCACACAAGACTGAAAAGACAAGAATCAGCTAGACGCTTCCGACTACTTCAACACATTTTAGACAAACACTCAAAGCTTCAGATCAATTACAAAAGACTTATTTATGTTACTGTTATAAGACCTATATGGACTTACGGAATTGAATTATGGGGCTCCACCAAACCATCAAATTCCTCTCGTATTCAATCCTTGCAATCCAAAATCCTTCGCAAAATCCTAAATGCTCCTTATTTTGTCACAAACAAAACCATCCATAATGACCTGAACGTTCCATATGTTACCGATTTAGACCATTCCAGATACCTATCATTCCATAATAAACTCCAGGCCCATCCAAACCCACTAGTTTCCATCCTTGGATCCAATTACATCCCGGACAATCCTCCTAGGCGTCTGAAGAGAAGATGGCCTCGGGACCTTCTAAATAGAAATGTAGTTAGAGTGCTGCCAATGGGTAGTGCCTCTACACGTCCTTTCATGTACGTATTTATTCATACAGCATTTGTACTAGATGTATATATTACAGTTGTACAATTCAATAAAATAATTTAAAAAAAAAAAAAAAAAGCTTATCCATTTGCGAGAATGGATCTTCTCCAGTTATTTTGGCTTTTGTTGTGTCCAATATGTCCTCAAAATAGTGACTGTTTCTTATTCTCTTTAGCTCCACTTTTTAAAGTCTGTATTATTCCATCCGTCGCTATTAGCAATTCTCCGTGATTTTGTGAATTTCTTCAAATGTCTTTTGAATAGGTTTGAAGAGGATATTGGCGAATGAATAGATTCAATATATTTTAAATATTTTTATTTTAAGAGAAAAGATTTTTCGTGGCCGGGATTCGAACTCGGTTCTGCCGCATCTCTAGTGCGGCACTCTTCCAACTAGGCTACCAGGGCACGTAACCAAGCCAGACATATCCTCTTAAGAATAAAAATATTTAAATAATCACCTTCAAATAAAAATCAATAAAATATAATTTATGAATATATTTAATCATTGTATTGGAATAAGCTATTGGAATGATATATCTTGTAAATATATACTTTCAATCTATATAAGATTATATAAGAAGGCAGAAAGTATTATGTTTGCGATTCATTTCAAAGTTAATGAGCTGAAATATGCCGTAATCCATCATATAAGAGTCCATTCCTCAAGGATCATTGTGTAAGAGTCCTAAGTAATAAATCGATTACTTCTTTTTTCGCAGATACAAACGAAATAGGGATACCCCATCATTTCTTTTGCCTTTAAAACTGTACATTTTTTGTAATACGTGTCTATTGATTGAATAATTGGATCTGGGCTTTATAAGTGTGATATACTTTTTTCTTTAATGTACACTTACTCTTACAGATTGGTAGTTATTTATCATTTTTTTTTAAATTAACTTTGAATTGAGCTTAAAAAAATATGTATAATAATGTTTTTTTTCTTTCTGTAAAGTGCTATGGAATTATTTAATGATATGATCTACTATGGAATAAATGTTTCCTTAAATTGATATTGTTTAGGCCTAGCTATTGAATTGTATATTTTATATCTTACCAGCCACGGATGGACCCATCTGTCGGATCTACAGATTTTCAGTATATCGTGATCTCGGAAAATAACACCTCCCTACAAAACCGTTGTCCAAGAAACAGTTCTGCACCTAAACTCCTTCGTGATACGACTTTTTTTTAAACTATTGAATATGGCCTAATTATTGTATTATTCTTACTAAATTGAGACATTTTAAATTTAATTAATTTGAACGATTTTTTTTCAAAGAACAGTAAGTAACGTTTTCGAAACTTTCATGCGGCAAAAGTTCTTAAAGTAATTGCAACTTGATTTATGTTATACGGCTAAATTCTCTGCCTGTTAGTGCAATAAGCCCTAACTTACTTTAAATTGTCCTAAATGGCTGTAATAGGGCCTTCTTGTTCCGTTTAAAAGCATTACTACAAGTTAAGATAAATATATTTTTATCTACTAATTTTTTATACATTTTTCAAAACAATTTTTCATAACAATAATCTTACTCGTATCGATCTTTCCTCTAATAAGATTACTATTGTTTTTAAATCTATATAATTTAATAATGAAGAAAAACCCTTTTTCCAATCAACAATTGTTGTTAAAAAATTAACAAAAGATTAAAAAACGTAAAATTGAAAACGACATCTATTTGTCATTTTCAATTTTAGTAGTTCTTCACACAACCTCCTTTAAATTTACAAGTCCAATCATTACTTGAGGTCAAACAAATTAAAAAGTCAAATATATATAAACTCCTGGAACTCAACTTTCTTCCATGTTCAAATATATAATATATACCTACTACTAAAATGAAAATGACAAATAAATGTCGAAACGTTTTTTAATTTTTTGTCAATTTTTTAACAACAATTGTTGACTGGAAAAAGGTTTTTTCTTCATTATTAAATTATATAGATCAAGAAGATTAGTCCAGTATATAAGAAATATCTTATAAAGAAAAAACATTTTTTTAAAATGATATTTGAGTTTGAGGCATATTTAATAATTTTTTTAATTCAATGTATTCGAACAACGATTAAAACATTTTTTTTTCTGACCCTCCTTTATTTACAAAATTACATATGCATATATATATATATATATATATATATATATATATATATATATATATATATATATATATATATATATATATAAATACAAACACACACACACACACACACACACTGCCGCTTTATGAGCAACTTTATTCATAATTTACGGCTTAGGCTTTATTCATCGTTATTCCCAAGGATAGACGAATTTTCTCCAAAGAACTCCGAATCAAAATCAAACATGAGATAGATTAAATGCTCTAATTCTAAGCATTAACTTCGAATCCATTAGCGAGATCTTATCCAGTTATTTTTGGTTCTATTGTGCCCAATATGTCCTCAAAATACTGACTTTTTCTTACTCCAGCACCTCTATTTAAAGTCTGCTTTATTTCATCCTACGTGTTTTCAGTGAATTTCTTTAAACGCATTTATTGAACATTTTCCGAAAGGTTTTTAAAGGATATTGGAGAATGGATGGATTTAATCATTCGATTGGATAAACTGTCGGAATGAGCTATTGTAATAATATCTCTTGTAAATATATACTTCGAGTCTATATAGTTACGGAGTAGAGCTTTAGGCCTCCACTAAGCCATCGAATTCCTCTCGTATTCAATTCTTACAATCCAAAATCCGCAATGCTCGTTACTTTGTAACGAACAAAGTAATCCATAATGACCTTAATGTCCCATTGTTTGCTGATTTGGCCCGAATCCGATTTCAGTCTTTTCATGACAAACTATATTCCCACCCAAACCCACTAGTTTCAAACCTAGCAATCTCTTCAATTCCTGATGATTCTCCGAGGCGTCTGAAGAGATGGCCTCGTGACCTTCTAAGTTGAACTTATTATTTGAGTACTGCCACTGGGTAGTTTCTCTACCCTTCTTCGAAGCTGTGTACCAATCATTATATTTACTTGTTGAGTTATTTTAATACTGTTGTAAATTTCATCAAATAAATTATTAAAAAAAAAAAGCTATATAGGATTATATAAGAAGGCAGCCAGTATTAGGTTCGCAATTTATTTCAAAGTTGATGAGTCGGAATATGCCTTAATCCATCATAGCGGAGTCCATTTCTCAAGGATCATTGTGTAAGAGTTCTAAGTATTAAATCGATTACTTCTTTTTTCGTAGATAAAAACGAAATTGGCCCCCCCCCACCATTTATTTTTTTTTTAAAGCCATTTACTATTACATTATATAATGGGCGTTTATTGATTGGAAAATTTTATATAGACTTTAAAAATGTGGAATTTTTATTTATCTTTTATTCTCCAAATTACTCTTACTCTTACTTTGTATAAAAATATTTAAAAACATTTAACTTGAACTGGGCTTAACCAAAATATGTAAAATAATGTTTTTACAGTGACAAGATTATTTTAACTTTTTTTTTTAAGATCTCCACAGCATACTTTTTCTTAAATTTATGGCAAACATTTATTAAAATATGAAATACAAAATTACATTCTCGTTAAGTTTTTGAGTTGTTTTTTTTTTATAACCATATATTAGGCAGCCATTTTTTGGGTTTCATTTCTAAATCCAATGCTTAGGCATTGATGCAAATTTTTAAAAATGTTTTAAGCTTACTTTTAGTGTGACGAATGAGTACTTTATTACTCATTCTGACTACCCGTCGGTTCACTACATGATTGAGACTGAAATGTTTCTATGACTAAGGTTGTCCGACCTTAATCGGCTCAACCACCTTGTTTTTTCCGAACTAAGGGCACATACCGACTTTATAGTCTGGGTGAGCCTCGCATTAACAGGCTAAATATTTTTTCTGCCTCAGCCGGATTTGAACCTGGAATTTTCATAACTCAGTGCTCTACCACAGAAATACACCGCTACCATTTTACCAAAGATATTATAATGTACATTTGATCCGAACATCAGTTATCCGAATGTTCAATTAACGGAGCTGTTATTTGGTTTTGTTTTTCAAATGTAATTTTAATTAATTTGATCAGATCATCGAGTTACGTATTTGTATTGTTAAAATTCTTGTTTAAACAAAATTAAACAAAATTTGACGGGAAGAAAATGATATTTTCCATGAACGTCAATAAGGGGCCCTAATAATTTCTCGGAAACACCAAAACAATGAAATTTGTTTCTCTGAATCCCTTCCTATTTAATTGGTTGGTATTTATTTGTTAATGAAATTCGATTATCCAAATTTTTGATTATCCGAACCACCCCTGACAACATTAGTTCCGATAATCGACGTTCCACTGTACTTGAATTAATGTTAAAATTATTAATTCCATTTTGGTTTCCATCCAATGACTGCTTTATAACAGAAAGTGGAGCAAATGATACTAGTGAGGCTAAAGAAGGAAAATAACTGTGCCAAGTTTATTTTCGTTTTGGAAAACTGTAGCCAGAACGCCATGCTCACCGGGACAAATATAGAAGAAATAAAAAGGTTACGCATTCCATTCTCTTTTAATAAGTTTTGCCAGAACAGATTTTACTTACTACGCTATTTGATCAGCTTGTAAAAGTCTCGCAACTTTCGCTTAAGTGGCATTAAATGAAACAAACAAAGTATATAGATATTAAACAATACCATATACATCGAATGGTATCATATACATGGGGCAGTACTTTATAATCGATATAATAATAAAATTATATATATACATGTGACGACACGTGAAAAAGTACCCAAAAATCTGTGTACGTTTTTTAGACTTAACTTGGATAAAAGATTTACAAGACAAAATTAAAAAGACAAGAAGCCACCATCAACTGTCTACAGTTCTTCACTTGACTTACGAAACAAACGACTTATCTATAACAGTGTACTAAAACCTATTTCGACGTATGGAGCAGAACTTTGGGGTTCAGCAAACCAAGTGCACATCCACAAGATACAAACAACAAAGTCCGAAATTCTCAGAAAAATTGTTAATGCACCATGGTATATTTCGAATCACACCATATACAATGACATGAACATCCCAGTATTAAATCATATATTCATAACAAATACATAACATTCCACACATCCACACATATTCACCAAAATCAACTCGTTCTTCCGCTTTACTACTCCCTGTTACCCAGACTTGATAGGAAAATATTTAAAAGCCAATGGCCAAGAGACCTGCTCAACTATTGATATTTCCATTCTAAAACTTGATGTTCCTGTAGAAAAGTAAAGAGAATAACACTTGGATCAAATTTGCTGAATGTGCAATTGCACATGTGAATCACAGGTGCTTATGAAAATTATATGAAAAGAATTAATAAAAGTACAATGAAACCTAATTTAATAAATACTAATCAATTCATTTTCAAAAACATATATTTTATATCCTAAAGGCTAACACCATCAAAAGATATATTTGATTTTTATAATAATTTCGAAACTAATAGCCTCGATGTCCATCAAAACTTACATGAAGAGCCCATTTGTAATTTTTTCACAGAATAAAGCAATATTATCACATATTTGCTTAGCCGATGAATAAATCGATGAAAATAAACATACCATCGTAGCCAATAGATTGCATTTTTGATTTTAAAAAATCTGCAAAATAATTTAAGCTCGATTGCGCAGGTGCAAATGAAGAGTAAAGAATAAATAAATAAATCAAGGCAACAAAAGAATCATCTTCAATGTAGATACCAATTTGATGCAAATGTTCTTATGTAACAAGTCGGAATGTAAATGTGAGAAGGATAAAAACAAAACAAAAAACAACGAGATCTGTTATATAATACAGAATAAACTGTGAAAAAAGATTATAACATGCTTTACACTCACAATGTTCATTTTTTAAATTTTCCCATGTAATTAACAGATGCATTATCATAGATAAAAGTTTAAAAAATGCATGATCGTTACTGGAATGCTAATTACATTTTGTTGGTTTTTTTATTTAACAAAGTAACTTTGTAATCGTAAGCATTACAATTAAGATACAGTGAAGCTCTTGTATTAGTAGAATATTTATTATAAAGGACTATAAATTTTTTCAGAGGAAGTATTTAAGAATATAATAAAGCTACTTTAAATTATTATTATCTTTATTTAACATTTTGGAAATTATTTATAAGTTTTATCTTTATTATTTACCAAATTATATTGACTCAGGAGGAAGCGGTGTAGCTCTGCTCAGTCAAATCCGGCAGTGGGAGATCAATTATTTAATGTTTTAATATTCATGGACTCAGTGGGATCTGCAAACCTTCCTTGAGCCCACCCTCTATAAAGTGGGTACCCTTAATTGTGGGAAAAACCTGGGTGATCTTAAACAAATCACCTCTCTGCACAAACGTTGTTCTAGAATTAGTACAATCTCTACCGAGAAATGAACCCAAGCGTCTTGATGGGTTATAGCGGTGTTTTATTTAATTTTATTTATGTTTTTTATTTCATATATATACAGTTAAAAGGAGCGGAGTGGCTCAGTGCTAGAGTCCCATTGAGAGTAGAAATCCTTGCTCAAATCCCGCTTTGGGCAAGAATTTTATTTAGTCTGTTTCCAGCCGGAGGTGGGTCATATAGGATCTAGGACCCTCCTGGGGCTCACCCAGCCTCTATTAAATATTATAAAATAGGGTACCCAAAATAAGGGGGGAGCGTGAGAAAATCTGGCGGTTGAGCTTGATCTAGGAAAAGTCACCTCCTTGCAGAACCATTGTCCATGAAACAGTATAGTCTCTACCATGTACTGAATCCCAGGCATGGTGTGCAGTTGTAGTGGTACAGGTTTTTTTATGGGTTTTTTTATATATAGTTAGATGCATACAAATTTATTTGTTGAACAAGAATCACTTTTATTTGGATAATTATAATTTTTTATATTACTATGTTAGATAAATTAAAATTAGTTTAAATAATGCGTTTAATCTGATGAAGGTAATAATTTTAACTAAATGTAGTTAGTTTACACGAAGATGATTAAATTGTTGTGACTCAACTTAAAGCGACAACCTGCGGAACAATTACCCTAATAATTTTTAGTTGATCGTATAAATATCATGGAGGGGAAACTGGTCCGGGTTGAGGTCAGGAATAAATTCTTAAGTAGTGAGTAACTATTTATTAGCTACCTATTTAAGAATCTATTTTTGACCTCCGCTCGGACCAGTTTCTTCTCTAGAATATTAATATAAATTATATTTAATCTTATTGCAATTATAATTCTCTTAATTAAATACATTTGTGTGTGTATAAAACCTACTACTACATGAATATGCCTCGGATAACTATAGGAATGTGAAAATATCTTTATAGTTGGTACGTAGAATCAAATACATTTTGTAACAAGAATAACCTGTCACTGCTACTAATATTACCTTTTATATATCTATCGTTACTCGATGAAATAATATAAAATTGTTTGTTTGTTCATTTAACGACACTTTATGCTGAAGATGCTACAGTGGGAGCTCTAAATTTTGCCGTTCCAGGTTTAATTAGGATAGGGATTTTGAAAGAGTATCTGACATCGTACAGGCTCGGGACCCCCGTTTAACGTCCCTTCCGAAGGACGGCGTAACTAAGGATTTTTTACTCCATTTAAAAAATCCTAGGACCACCTGCCGGACTATGAACCCGCGATCTCGGGCTTAGTAGTTTGTTACGCTAACCACTACACCACAGGTCACTCCCATATAAAACTTTTCATTGTTTGTAGTCATGTAGATTTTGAATTTTCAACAAAGATTTTTTCCCTGGAATATAACAGAAAATAAAATTTCTGTTAAAGTTCAAATAAAAATTACATTAAACTAGAGTGTTTACCCCCTATCCGCCTAACGGTGGACCAACCATCGCTTTAAAATTTTTACATCTGTTAATTTTATTTTATTTCAGGAGGAACTTAACGTCTTAGTAGAGCTACTCTCGATATCATTCTAAAAACTGTGCTTCAATTTACTACTTTTTTGTATTAATCCAGTGAGATTACTGAAATTTGACCACACATTTAGTATTGTTTTGAGATATTGAGTATTTGGCATTAAATAAAATAATGAAGTGTTTCTATTTTTATTTTAGGTCTGTTTTACAGATAAAAAAGTTATAGTTTATAAGAAAAATATCTTTTTCTCTTATCACTCCATTCTCTCAAAGGAAATTTTAAAAATAAAAAAAGCTACATCTGACTTTTTTTATTTTTAAAATTTCCCTATTTCCATTAAAAAAAAAAAAAAATATTTTGTGTAAGGGCTTAAAGAAGACAGACATACAGGCTTTGTGATTTGCCAATTTTAAAAATATTTGTAATTTAACTGATCGGGCTCGACAAAAGACTAAATAAAAAGGTATTCCTCCCTCCGTTGATAGACAACTCCGATAAAATTTTACATCCCTTTTTTTTTATAATACTGTTCAGATATTTTTACTTTACATGTCACTTGAATGCTAAATATTAAAATATGTATCTATAATAAAAACAACAATATATAGTAGAGTGATGCATACAAATTATCATAAACTTAAAAAGAAATACTCTCATTCAGTTGATAAACTTTGCTGACTTATTTTAATTTCGCTTCTTTACGGAATAAAAATTAGTTCCTTTACTGAGTATTTCGCCTTGAATAAAATTATTTTTTCTATAATTAACAAAATAAATTATAAAAGAAAATGATGACCATGAAGGACAATTGACCTCTAAGTAAAACATTTTTAAACATTAATAATGACAATAATGAAAAAAAAGACTTTATGACTTGTTACTTTTTCAAGTTACAAACTAAGATGAAAGGATACAAGATTTGTATATTAATGATTGAAAATTACATTTAATGTCAAAACGTCTTATTAAAAGCATACTTGGCTGGATAAAGGTTTTTTATTGTGTTAATGAAATATTAGATGAATTTCAGCCCAGTTTACATCCTTTTTTTAAATAAATTATAGTTTACAAGAAAGACGTTTTAACCTTATTTCATTGTATTCACTTAATTCAAAAAACAGTCCTGAAATTGAAATATTGGAATAATACGTAACTTGCTTTATTTTTTAAATCAATGCATTCCGTTTTTTCAATTTAAAATAAAAAATCTGTGATACATCTTAAAGAAGTCGGTAATAGTGGCTTTGTGATTTGACAAATTTAAAAAATATTTATAATTTAACTGATCGACCACGACAAAATACTGTCACTAAAAACTTTGTGTATAATCGAGAGACATTTATCTATTAAATACACTTTTCTATTAAAGAACATTCAGATTTTTTTTTTTACTTTGAATGAAACTGATGGCTACATGTCACTTCAACCTTAATCCACAAAATTATTGTCTTCAATAATAACTGCAATATGCAACAGAGTGACGCATAAAGGACCAGCATAAACTTTAAAACAAATCATTCATTTGTAAAAGTTCACTGCCCTTTTTTTTCTTCTTTTTTTTTTCGCCTCCTATAACTAACACCAATAAAATATAACAGATTTATCTTTGTGCAGTTGAAATGTAATTTTATTTTTGTATTTCTATAATTTATGATACTTTTCTTAACACTTTAAGGATGAACGCGCATATTGCACCATACCAGAACAACGTAAATGTTTAAATTCCATCCTTTTGTACTCAGTTTATTGAGCTTAACAGCCTTTTAGAGTTGAATCGCTTAATTGCTTGTGAAGGTCACTCTGTACTAATTGTTCTCTTCCAAATGCCGGGAGATTCAACAAGAATAGGCAGGGAGTTATTATTTTTATTATTAAAAGCAATTTGTGTTCGAGGTATTTTAATATTTCTTCTTGAATGATAATAGTTGACCTTGATTATTTATCTGGAAGAAAATGGTCCGGGTGGAGTTCAATAAATTTCTGTTAGATAAGGAGAAATGTTTATTAAATAGCCAACGTTTTGACCCACTTTGCAGGTCTTCTTCAGGGCTGTCGAGTGGGGGGGGGGCGGGGTGCCCGGTGTCAAAAAATCACGTTACATCACGAATATACCCACCCTAGTACCCGGACCATTCTCTTCCAACTAAACTGTTTGTCTTTGTGGGGCTTTTAACTTTCATAAATTTAAACACTTCTTAATCCTCTTTCAAGAAAAAAGTATTTGTTTACCCCTGTAACAAACTAAAAATAATAATTATACAATCTTTACAGATGTCAAAGCATGATTTTCGCATAATTTGGTTTTACGAGTTCAAACTCGGCCGAAACTAGGGATGGGTAAGGTCGTATCAATCTGATACTTTGTAGCTGATACTGAACAGTAGTAGATACAAGTATCAGATACGGTCGAAATGTAGTTGATACAAGTATCAGATAAGGTCGAAATGTACCGAGTACAGGTACTCGGATACTTGACTCGCGGAGTGGGAGGTGCTACCTAGGTCACCCCACCTCTCTCTTGATACTTGTATCAACTGACTGGTCAGTAATACTGATACTGATAATTGTATCAACTGACTGGTCAGTATCAACTATCGGCGAAACACCAATTTCCCCGTATCTCCCCTCAGTATTAATAAATAAATAAGTAAAAATAATAGTGAACAATTTTTCACTTATTATCAATATAATCTGTAATTATTCATTTATAATATACGTTAAAACGAAAATAAACTATGAAATTAATTAACATTAAAGGGGGGTTGAAACAACGTTTTCCGAGATCGCCTTCTAATATATGATTTTTCACGAGCGATTTTCCCCCCAAAACTCTCGACCTATGTCCGGGCAAATATGGTTTCATTCATGGATATATCTATACCATAAAGTAAAGGCTATTGACACAAATGATTGAAATCGGGTGCAAAAAAAAATTGTTCGATGAAATTGATTAATTTTTTCTCCACTTTTTTACTTTCAACAGTAACAACTATTACATCATTTTAAAGAAGAAAATTAGTTTCACAAAATTAACAAACAGCACCGTTATATGACGAGTATTATAACAGCTATAGCATTTTAAAGAGTATATCGTGCGGCGGCGAACAGGCAAATTTTGGATTACAATCCAAATTCTACGTATCTTGGAACGTGAGTAGAAAAAGTTGGAGGTAGGGTTAAAATTTTTTTTTTTTCAATTCCATAGCTTTCAAAAAACAATTAACCAATAAAAAACATGATTTTAACCTTGTATAGGTTACTATTTCGGCAAATAACTCTTTTTCCTTTAAAAATGATAACAACAACTGGTGCTCTAAGAAAGGCTTCTGTTTCGCGTATTAGAAGAGTAAGAGTCGGGATAACTGTATTCAGCAACAAAAATATCAAGTAAAAGTATCGGATACAGAAAAGTACCAGTATCACTTGTATCAGATACAGGAAAAATCAGTATCTACCCATGACTAGCCGAAACGCGAGGTGTCACAAGTTCACATTTTACATCACAAATCTACCGACTGTCTTCCGACCGATCTTCTACAATTCAAATCCTCCATCCAATCCCTGGGCACAACATCTCGTCTTCCCTACCTTTATACTCTTTCCTACAGAACCAAAACATTTAAGCGTTCCTTTCTCGTCCGTTTCAATACACTTTGGAACTCACTCCCTCCAGATATCAGTCATGCTTCTTCCTTATCCACATTCAAATCCAAGCTTTTCCTACATCTCCTAAATTCCTAAACATATGTTCTCTAATCAGTTATAATTGATAGCTCGTATCCACCAGAAGTTGATGGACACAGGAATGACTTACTGTCAATTTTCTTCACTTATAACGAGATTATTTTTTATATAATTAGGTACTTTTATTTATATTTTTTCTCTCAGGTTAATTCTTGTTATTTTAGATTTTTATTCTTTATTTTTTTCTTCTACCGGAACATTCCTTTTAGTTTATAATTATTTTCATGATCTTTGTGATTATCGTATCATCCTTATTACGTAGCGTTTTGTACAGATATGTATTCATTAAATTTTGAACGCATGTGTTATTCTTAAGGAACCTTGCCGGGGAATAAAATTATTTTTCTATTCCATTCTGCATTGATGTTATATTTTTTAGTCCCCCATCAGAGCCCTGATATTTTTAAACATTGATATTTTTCTATTTCTAATTTAACAGTATAACTTCCCTAATCACTACAGATTTTTTTTTTTTAATTTTTTTTTTTTATATTTCTATATATCTATATAATATATATACACAATTGATATATCTAAAGTTATAGTATCTGGTTTAATAAATGTGTTTTAGCGAATTACTAACTATTTCACCTTAATGTTTTGACATTGATGTGAGCATTAGGAGCCAAAACTTTTAGTTGATTAATGAGACTTGGAAATTATATTAAAACAATCAATCATCTCAAAAGTTTTTATTTTTTTTTTATTCTTTTGAAAATTAGATTTATTCAAGCCTTATACCTTCACAAAAAGACGATGCTCTTTAAATGTCTGCCTCACATTATACGACCTATTCACAGTAATTCTTATAATTTCGGTTTCTATTAGTCACGCTACTCGTGGCATTGAAGAGAATTCATTTTTGAATAATGAAGGTAATATTCAATTCATGTCAGTTGAATAAAAGATCAAGGTTATGTGGAATATCTTCAGCTCCATTCTCCGAGTTCTATGATGCAGAAAAGAGAATATTTTTCATAAAATTAGTTTGGCAGACTTTAAAAAAATTAAAAGTTAACTTTAAAAAAATATGTTTAGGCATATTTTTAAATTTACCAAAGCAGCTACATTATTTTTCTACATCAACCTATTTTCGTTTATAAACTAAATTGGTAAATAAGCACATATATTATATGTATATATCTTCTTCTTCGAATGCCACCTTCATTTTGTACTTCAGAGCACTTAACTTTCCCACCTATACAATATTGCACCTCTAAAAACTTAGAACTCACTCAATAGAAAAATAAACCAAAATAACGACAGATAAACTAAAAAAATCGGCAGGAAATCAAGAGGGTAATCATCAATAAGAAACTTCAAACCTACGGACAATGGAGATTGCTGCCTAATGTAGTGCCCTATCGGGAAAATTAATCAAAATCAGATGCAAGGCAAAAAAAGAAGAATTCCCCTTTTAAGTCACATACATTACCAGAGACCATATTAGTAAAAAAAATGTTCAACTACTTTTGGGAAAATAAAACCAAGAACAACTGGTTGATTGAGGTCTAGGATGATTTAAAAGTTTAAAACGCGACAAATTGCAGACAGAAAAGAGAAGAGGATTCTGAAGAGTATGGATACGCGACATAAATTAAAAACAGTTGCACGGAAACAGTACACCATTAAGGATGAAGAAAGGTGCGAAAGAATGCAGAAGTTTTGGGAACAGAAGAGGAAGCATGTACCAAAGAATTGATATTTGTACACGGATTGCTTCAAGTGCTCCAATATGGGCGTTAACTAAAAAAAGAGTATATATATAAAATAGACTGAAATTTTGGTTTAAATACTTTTGTTGTACTTGAGATACACAACTTACATATATTGTTAATGAGAATAACGGTATATTAACGTATATAGTTGTATACAAATTTTGCGCCTTAATTACTAAACAGTATAATAATATATATTGAATAATATTAGTTGACCTTATATATATATATATATATATATATATATATATATATATATATATATATATATATATATATATAAGGAAGAAAATGGTCCGGCTGGAGCTCAAGAAAATCCTCTTATTTAGGGAGACCTTTTTATTGGTAAGCCAACGTTTCGACCCACATTGGAGGTCTTCTTCAGGGCTAAATATACAAGATACAAATAAATTAAAATAACATGGTACAGAATAACACTATATGTAGTATATTGATAGAATGATGTTATATGTAGTAAGTGTTAAAAATAAAAAACAGTTATGTAATTTTACTAGGCTATTTTAGGTTTGTTAGGTTGGTATTAAATTAGTTGCTAGGTTTGAATCTAGTGCGTTTGAGTGGAAATAGAGTTTGTCAAGAAAGGATTGATATCGGATTCGGGCCATATCAACAACAAATTGGACATTAAGGTCTTTACGGGGATTACTTTGTTCGTAACAAAGCTAGGAGCATTGAGGATTTTACGGAGGATTTCGGATTTTAAGGACCCAAAGATCTACTCCGTAAGTCCAGATGGGGCTAATGATTGTCATGTATATGAGTATTTTGTAATTAATTGGCTCAGAGTGTATTTATACAGGTTGAAGCAGCCTGAAACGGCGATTGCCGTTTCAGTCTAGTAAAAAGCTTGAATTTGAATCTTAAAATAGTCTTTTGATTTAAAACCCATTACTTAATTAGTCATCCGGCTTCGACCCCTTTCTTCAGAGAACCCTCACTTAATTGACTTACAAGGAAAACCAGTTGGAAATTCCTGCTTTCCGGATTCTATAAAAGAGTAGAGAAAATGTTTTGATAAAAGGTCGTTCTATTTTTATTTTATTTTTGTAGTGAATTTATCAGAATCAATAAAGTTTTAATTATTAATAATACAAATTGAAAATGCTCAAAAATACAAAAATTAATAACCAGTCACCAGCCGTTTTACAGATACAGGCAATATTAGAAAAAGCGGACATAAAACAGAACTGGGATCAAGCTATGACTAACCATGATATCCCTCCCCCCCCCCCCAATAGGCCAGTCATACTGGTAATAGACAAAAAAATAAAGAAAGCCATCATCATTGAAGTTGGGGTTCCTGCTGATGATAATGTTCCTAGAACGTTGAGTGAAAAAATTCTTAAGTAACAAGATCTTTGCGAGGAATTATGACATCTTTACCAATTGGTGGAAGTTAAAGTACTGCCGATTATCGTATCCTGCAATGGTTTGATTCCTGAGGAAACGATTAAATCTATGAACGTACTTGAAAAAAGATGGGGACTTAAAGAAGTGCAGAGAGATTAAAGCAGTGCTGGGAACTGCCTGCATCGTCAGAAAATTCTCTAATATTTCAAATTAATCATAAAATGAGCTACACCCGTGACCGAGGTTCGGGTTGGTGTATTTCTCCCGCATAAGCCGAGAAATCCAAAAAAAAAAAATATTAAAGATGTCTTTAATGAACTATAGAATGATTTTTACAAGTCATTCTTCTATCAAGGTTATTTCATTATTGTTACTTCTTCAAGTAATAAAGGATTTGTTATTCTACCGCAATATTTATTGCATTTTTTGGTTACGTTTAATTAATAGATGGAGCGGTATAGCTGTGTCTGAGTGAGTTGCTGTGCTAAGCATTCAGGGTTCAAATCCTGCTCTGGCAGATAAATTTTTAGATCGTTAGCAGCTATTTATGGACGCTGTGGGAACTGCATACCATTCCTGGGGTTCACTCAGCCTATATTTTTAAAAAATAATTAATTAGGAGCAACCAATCGTTTTATCAATTAGTCTCTAAATTAGGTAGTTAAAATAATCAATGTAAATCATAATCTGTCCATATCCGAAGGGTCCTCAATTAATAATTATCATAATCAAAAATGAACAATTATAATAATGTATCCATAAATTTAATAAAACTTCAAATATATTTATCCAATATTAGTTTTTATTTGTTTGTTCATTTAACTTTATCATCGTTCATTATCACCTTATGCTGCTATGGCTAATCGGACGGAGTTACAGTGGGAGCTCTAAATTTTGCCTATCCAGGTTAAATTAGGATAGGGATTTTTAACGAGTACCTGACATCGTACGGCCTCGGGGCCCCCGTTTAACGACCCTTCCGAAGGACGGCATAACCAAGGATTTTTTACTCCCTTAAATCCTAGGGCCACCTGCCCCAAGCTTTAGGGTTCTCCAAGCCTCTTGTTATGAATATTACTTCATATAACCTCATACATGATAGTAGAGGTATGTTTTATAATTTTTCTTCAAGAAAGGAAAGGGAGCGGAGTGGCTCAGTGGTTGAGCACTGAGTTGCCATGCCGGAAATCCTGGTTCAAATCCCGCTGCGGGCAGTTACTTTTATTTAGTCTTTTTGCAGCCGGAGATGGATCTTATAGGATCTAGGACCCTCCTGGGGCTCACCCAGCCTCTTTAATATATTATAAAAATAGGGTACCCATAATGAGGGGGAAAACCTGGCGGTTGAGCGTGACCTAGGACAAGTCACCTCCTTGCAGAACCGTTGTCCATGAAATAGTACAGTCTCAACACTGAACCCCCAGACTCGTTCACGGGTCGTAGTGGTACAGGTTTTTTTTTTTCAAAAAAGGAACTAAATGAAATATATGAACCTGCTTCTAAAGCAAGTGACATATTTCTGCTCATACTCCCTGACTCTCAGAGCGACCCCTCAGAGATGAACATAGATCATGAGGACCGTTGATAGGAACATCCTCGCCGGTATCGATCATCCTCGAACATCGTGAGGGGGCAGAAGACTTTCTTCCCCTTTCCTTTTTCCCCTCGATTGCCCTGATTTCCCACCGGGATGACGAAGAGCCGATAATGGCATTAGCTCTAAGAACACTCTCGAGTAGAGGACAATCGCTTAAGTGGTTTTATCCAGTCAGCTGGAGTCACGGGTCGCCGAGCATCTCCGCTCTATGGATCGTCTTCTTGGCAGGAATAATCTGCACTGAGTGCGAAGTACCGATCTGTGGAGCCATTGCATTAAAATTTAATATTAGGAATTTAGTTTTAGTTTTTAAATCGAACTACAAAATCTCCGCCAAAAAAAAGTCTTTCGTTTTTCTAGACCTAGCATGTTACTATTATGTTGGATATAGTATGCTGGCTTCCTCCAACACCTCTCCTGTCGCTGGTCGTTGTTATCCAAATGTTTGCTCCTTCTTTCTTGATATCATTCCATCTTATTCTTGACCTACCGACCGCTAGATGTCTCTGTAACTGTGGTGTCATCACCACCCCGAGAATCATTTATTTGCATTCTAGCGACATAGCCTCCCCACCGCAAAGGATTGTATTTTATCAATTACCTTCCCTGTAACAACCAAAACTCATTCATTCATTATATAGATAGAAGCGAGGGGATGGTTGACTGGAAGATAGACGTAAGGAAGAAAATAGTTGGGGGTGCAGTCAAATAAAAACACTAAATAAGTGGTTACTTATTTAATTATGTGCCGACGTTTCGACCCACTTTGTGGGTCATCTTCAGGGCTAAGAAAGAAAAACAGACAAAATAACAGAACTAAAAAAATACATTGCAGACTAAGTATATGATAAATGAGAAAAAATATATATGTAGAGAGGTAGAAATTTAGAACAAAAGTGAGGGATGTATATCAATAAAAAATTACAGAGAAAATGTACAGAACGGTGGTGATGCCAAAAAGATTTTTTTACAAAGATAAAAGAAGGAAGTAAACAGAAAGTTATTTAAAAAAAGAAAAAGTATAAACATCAGGGGTGAGAAGAAAAATTGTGGAAAAGGTAGTAGAATATATATAAAAACTATAAAATGTAAGATAATAGACTCCTGGGGAGTTTACATAAGTAAAATGAAAGAAGGTATAGCCAAAATGATGTTAACCCGTCAGTTCCCAAATGTGAACCACTAATGAACTTTAATTTTTTTTACTTATTTATGCTAGTTGATCTCTAAAGAGAATAAATAAACAAGTTTTACATTTTTCTATGCCTTAATTAAGCCGCTGGGATGGTGCCCCCTGTATGGTGCATTGGGCGTCCGGATAACAAAATCACTCAATTTCATAAACTAAATCAAATTATTCTGAATAATAGAATTGAATCAATTTACATTTTTTTAAAATTTATTGTTGTCAGATGTAGGGATAAAAGTTAACAAAAATCAATATAAATATAAATTTGTTTATTTCACTTACACATACCTAAAAGTAAAACATATGAAAAATAGCATGTCGTATAAAATTAAATCAAGGAACATTCCTACTAAAAATAAAATAAATTCTTATTTATTAGCAGCGTTCAGAGCTGTAAAATATTCTCTGACTTTCTAAAATTTATCATTTTTTGGGAGCTTATTGTTGTCGCAAAGATGCAAGTATTTATGGATTTCGAGGAATCTATTTCTTCTCACACTTTGGGCTACTGTTTTGTTATAGGTATCACTTTGAGTCTCCCAAAACATTCTAATATATTTAGGTGTCATGTAACCCGTAAGTAGCAAGATACTTACAAAAATTTTCATTTCTTCTACACTAACGTTCAGAGCATGATTGTGCCTCAGTGCATAAATGTTAAACATTTCGACTAGTAATCATATATATCTTGGGAAAACATTTTCTCAAAACATTCCACCGGTGTCAAATGTGGGCCAACATTAATTCTAGTGAATTCTTCAGCACCCCCCCCCTCCCTGATCGTAATGTGAATGAATCTTCATTTTCCTCCCACTTGGTTTGAACCTTTGCTCTTTTGGGATTTTGAGTCGTCTTTCTTGTTTGTTTTCTTTTAATTTTTGTTTTTTGCTTTGATGAAGTCAAGACTTCTTTTGTCCAATCTGAGTCATGTCTACCTGGTTTGTGAGACGAAATTTCTTCAGCATTGTCAGATATCCGTTGCTTTGTGTCAATAGGAGGCTCTTCGTCCTGAGGAGCAGCCAGTTCCACATCACTTCTGAGAATACTGCCTGGTAAGTGATTTAAATTTGTTTCCAACTCGTCCCCACTTTCTTCTTCCGTCTCATCCCATCCTCTGGGGGAAAGAGAATTACATCTAGATCATCAATTTTTGCTCCTGATTCCAACAAACCAATCACTTCATGCAAGGGGTACCCTGGAAGAGATAAATTTCTTTTTACATTCTAAGAGGTTATTCTAAATAAAGAAAAACATCATTTATTATAATAGCAATTTTCATGAAATAATGGTAAGCAATTTTTAATTACAAATGTACAATAAAAAAGAAGTATGAAATTATGAAGTATGAAGTAGTCATGATACACATTTAAATATAATAAAATAGTCAATATTTCTAAAAAATAGTCAATAAAAAATTACTATTAATATACAATTAAAAAATATAAATAAAAATTAGTCATATTTTTGGCCGTCAGATATCGCTGGCAACACCTTCATAACGTATTTTTTTGTCAGTTTGACCGCGTCTAGTCGTGCTCCAGCCTCTTGCTCCTATAGGTATGTACATTTTTAATACTCATATCTTCTCCTCACTCCTTTCCTTCTCCATTTTGCACACCTTTTTTCTCATATTAGCTTCTTGGCATCCATCATATGTTATTATTATTTAAGATTTCATTAGCATTTAACATCACTTTTTCATCATATTTTATTCTATTTCCATGCTCATACCATATTGTTACTTATATTTCTATACGTTCCTTGTATATTTATGTCATATATTTATACCACTTCATACTATACGTATGCATTTTAAAAACTGTTATACTCTATATTTATATCTTGACTTTCTACTGTTATTTTCCTTTACTCAGCACTGGTGCATTGTATTACAGTAGCATGAACATGGCGTCGCAACTCTAGCACGTCACTGTTCATCCTATCACCGTTCTTCGGTGATTTATTTAATTATCTATACTGATAATTAGGTTTTCATTCTTTAATCAAGAGGTTTACTATACCTCCGCTACCTCTAACCAGCGCTTAGAGTAGCGTTTACATGGCGTCGCAACTCTAGCATGTAACTTGGAGCCCTACATCGAAGAAACGAACTTGACATATACTTACATGAACATGACATAGACATAGCACTACTTACCGAAACCCATTTTTCCAACAACATAAAATTTTACTTACAGGGACATGTCGTATACCGTACTGACCATCCAAGCGGTGCTACCCGCGGAGGTTTTGCAGTAATTGTGAAACGTTCATTATATCACTATCGTTTACAAATTACATCCTTACCCGATATTTAATTAACAGCGATATCAATTGAAATTAATCACTGCAATATTTTTATTGCTAGTGCATATTGTCCCCCTAGGCAACGAGTTTCCCAGGAGATGTTTAGCAACATATTCTCCACATTAGGACCCAAATTTTTATGCGGGGGAGATTTCAACGCCAAACATCCCCGATTTGACAACAGGACGCAAAATTCAAGAGGAAATGCTCTTTTTCATACGTGTTTAGACCTTCGTTATGAAAGGTCTAAACACGTCGGAGTTAATTCACAATATTTTTCAGTTATTCTTTCTCACTTGTTAATTTAATTGTATTAATGAATTAAAGGTAATTAAATTATACTCTAAGGCATAATAGCTTGCTTATATTGATACCTGTAATGTTCTAAAC
Source organism: Troilus luridus (assembly GCA_964056705.1). Taxonomy (NCBI): domain Eukaryota; kingdom Metazoa; phylum Arthropoda; class Insecta; order Hemiptera; family Pentatomidae; genus Troilus; species Troilus luridus. The sequence continues at coordinate 99,834,646 of OZ057416.1, read as the reverse complement.
TGACTTGTCCAAGAATAAATAAAAACTTTATAATTAAAAAAAATATTGAAATATTAGAATAAAATGTAGCTTGTTTTATTTTTTGAATAGATACATTTTTTCAATTTGTACTCAAAAACAGTTATATGTTTTGTTAACAGCTAAACAGACTGGCTTTGTGATTTGCCAAATATAAGAATATTTATAATTTAACTGATCATGCATTACAAAAAATTAAACAAAAAGGAATTCCTCCCTCCGATCAAATTTTACATCGACATAAATATATTTATATATTAAATAAACATTTTTATTTTAATAAATTTCAGATATTCTTACTTTAGATGAATTTGACTTTACATGTCACTTGAATGCTAAATCTTAAAATATGTATTTATAATAAAAACTGCAATATATAGTAGAGTGACACATAAAAACTAACATAAACTTTAAAACAAAAACTTTCAATCAGTTGTAAAACTTTACTGACTTATTTTTTTTTCGCTTCCTTTAAAAAAAAACCTGTACCACTACAACCCGTGAACGGGTCTGGGGTTCAGTACATGGTAGAAACTGTACTGTTTCATGGACAACGGTTTTGCAAGGTGACTCATCCTAGGTCACGCTCAACCGCCAGATTCCCCCCCCCCTTATTTTTATTATATTTTATAGATGCTGGGTGAGCCCCAGGAGGGTCCTAGATCCTATATGATCCAGCTCCGGCTGCAAATAGACTAAATAAAAGTCTTGTTCACATCGGGATTTGGACCAGGATTTCTGGCATGGCAACTCAGTGCTCTACCTGTGATAAAATATTACACTACCAAAACCTTTTTTACATAATAATGAGATTTATGAGCCTTATAAGACTTATAATGGAATACATATAGTAAAATGTTTTACAACTTTTAATATCATTTCAATAAAACTTTTATTTTATTAATACACTTTTTATTTGGGTTTTATTACACTTTTATGTTTTTTCAATTGTAAATAACGGTTTAATTGTGGCCATGTTCTTTCTGAATATTCTGAGAACCAATGTTAATAAATCATAAGGGTTAAAGCTCAGTGTGTCCGAGTTAACAACGGAAGAATAAATATTTATAACTTACTAAATCGGCTCTTAGTGTTTTCATTGGGATTTTCCAAGAGTTTATGTTTTAAAGATGGGATACAGAAGTTATTTTTTGGTTTTTATAGGCTTGTTTATTTTCTGTTTATAAGATAATCAAATCTATCTGTATTATATATAAATTATTAGATAAAAATCTTTTTATAGTCTGAATAAACTAGTTTACGGGAATTGATTGTCCTGTTTCACACTCGTTTGAGCTATAATGATGTAACGAACGCTGTAACAGCTGCCATAAGTTCTTGGCGAAAGATGAGACTGATATGATGGGAGATTTATGATTTTATTTGACTTTTCAAATAACTAGAAATAAAAGATGATTTGATATTTATTAAATTTGTCATGTTCGTAATGTAATAGTTTAAGATAAAAAAATAATAATATAAGAAAATCATTAAAACTAAATTTTATAATCTCATGATATTTAATTTAATTCAGGTATATCTGTCTATATATTAAATATATAAAAAAAATTTTTGTGATATCATAATTATTATTATAAATTATAATATATCGGTGTTGCTTAGTAAGGAACTAACATTTGTTTAGACTTTTGACTTGCTCGATCATTTAAATTATATATATTTTTTATTTTTTTAAAGTTTTTTGGTTTTGAACTCCATATTGTTATTTTTTAGATTTTTTTTTTTATTGCGGGTTAGTTCAGGTTTGTAGAGTGCTGAAGATCCAGGGTTCAAATTGTACTGTGACACATAAATTATTTTATTTGTTGAATAATATTAGTTGAACTTGTATACATGTGGAAGAAAATGGTCAGGGTCAAGAAACTTACATAGGTTATTGGTTGGGCAACGTTTCGACCCACATTGCAGGTTTTCTTCAGGGCTAAATAAATATACAGGATACAAACAAATTCAAATAACACATGACACAGAATAAAACTATATGTAGTATATTGATAGAATAATGTCATATGTAGGAAGTATTAGCAATTTTTTATTTGTTACTTTGTTAGGTTTTAAACAGTACCTCTGTGTTATAATACATACTACATCTTAATGCTAAATGTCATTATATAATTCAATTCATGAAATGTCATTAAATAATTCATGAATTATATAATTCAATCCCTTCTGGTTTTTATTTCTTCTACTTACTACATATAACATTATACTATCATAAGTAAAAAATTTTCCTTATATTAGAGAATTTTTTGACCTCTACCCGGACCATTTTCTTCCTCATAAATTATAGATAATTTTATCTGTTATTAGCCTCAGATGGGCCATGTGGGATCTGTACATCTTCCTGTGGCTCATCCAGTTTCTATAAAATGGGTACCCTCATTTGGAGGGGCGCCAAATCACCTGTCTGTACACCCGTTGACTTAATAACAGGACTGTCTCTATGATGTATTGAACCTAAAAACCTCACAGGTTGCAGTTGTACATTTTGTTTTGTCTATAACAATTTGTGTCATGTCTTACAAACAAGGACACAAACGTGCATTCCATTTTTATGCATATTTTTTAAATAGAAGAGTCGTCAGGGTATCTTAAAACTAAAAAAAAAAGAAAGAAAGGAATATCGGTTTTGCTATACAACACCAAAAAAAAAAGTCGCCAGCTGTTGGCTACGATACAGAAACCGAAACTTGTGCACTAGCCAAGAGTTCGTATGGGAAAAAAAGAGAATTTCTCTTTGTCCTGGTGAGTGTAGTTGGGCTAATACAGTTAACGTTTTTGGCTCAGGAAGATACAACCACTGCGAAGAGTAAAAGCTGCCAAGAATTTAAATATCTTTTTTAATGAGAGAAGACACACGAAAAACATCCAGTGTTAAATATATTGTGAACAAAGCTCAATTATTTATCCAACAACTATATTTAGTCAGGAAAAATAGATACCAGTATATATATTCTATAAAAAGTAAGGCTTTATTCAAAATTTATTTAAAATTGAATATTTAGTAAACCTGCTATTATAATTAGCCTCTTGATAAATCCATTTTTTAAAATTTAATATTCAAATCTTTCAGTCGAAATTCCTTCCCTACAACACTTTTTGTCCCTTTAACGTAACCACAAAATCCGAACACAAAGAGCTGAACATACCACACGTGACTTACACAATCAAGAAAAACTACCAAAACATTCATGAGTCACTTGCTGGTACAAACATTACTGATAGGCACATTACCATGAATCCGACAAGAAGACTGAAGCGTCCCAAGGGCAGGGATCTACTAAAGAGATATGAAACATACTGTTACGGTCAGAGAGGGAAGATGGATCGGCTGGGAGGATAAGACAAACAATGGGATTAAGCGGAAGGGATTATAGAATGGCGTAGATCCTTGTGGGTCGGTCTAGACGGTTCTCGATCTTCTTCTGAGAAATCCCCACCCCGACCGGCCTTGCCTATATAAAAAGGACAGCTGTTCGGGCCGCGAGTCAGTAATAAGATGAGTGAGTAATAAGACGAGTCAGTAATAAGTCAGTAGTAATAAGCAGTCGTTAACTAGTGATAGTGCGTGAGTTACAGTGAGTTAGTATCAGTCTGTAATAAGTGCTTAGTGAGCAACAGTGACAATTAGTGGCCGTGTAATAAGTGTAATAAACTGTGGGTCAGTTTGTCATATTTGGAGAGTCTTACGGTCGGTGGACTTTAGTTAGCGAACTGTAAGTGTTAATTTGTAATTGTAAACTATAGTGTAATATTATTGTATTTGTACAAATTTATATAAATAGTTTAGTTACTTAGTATAAGCAATATCTGATATTATTTGTATATTACCTTAGAAATTAGATAACATTTAGTAGAATATTGTTATTGTTAATAAATATTAGATTCTTGAATTAAGTAATAGTTTAGTCCATTTTACACCCAGTAGCCCGTAACAAATTGGTGTCAGGTGTGGGGTATTTTGTGTAATTGTTATTATTTTGTAATTATTGGGCTACTGTATGAAAAATGGCTTCTCCAAGTCTTAAATTAATGGATTTAAAAGTTGCAGATTTAAAACGAGAATTAGAAGAACGTGATCTGGATTCTTCCGGAAATAAAAGTGTACTGCAACATCGCTTACGTCAATTTTTTGTAGAGTTAGGGGAAAATCCAGATGACGTTCTGTTTGAAACTGATTTAAGCAAGTTGTCTGCAACTTTTAAAAATGAATTAGGTGCTGTTAAAAATGAGCTAGGTAATGAGTTAAGCAATGTAGAAAATAAGCTAGGTAATGAGTTAAGCACTGTTAAAAATGAGCTAGGTAATGAGTTAAGCAATGTAGAAAATAAGCTAGGTAAGGAATTAGGTTCTGTTAAAAATGAGTTAAGCAATGTAGAAAATAAACTAGAGTCTAAATTAGGCACATTAGAGACTAAGTTAATGGAAAGTGTTGAGAATAAGTTAGCCGATGTAGATAATAAAGTAGCTGATGTAGAATCTCGGTTAGGAGAAAAATTGAATTCAATTGAAAGCAAACTTAGGCAAAGAGTAGAGGCTCTAGAGGGACGTATGAGCAACCCACCGACGAACGACACCGACCGTTCCACCGAGGTCAGTCTTCATAAAACCATTCTGCCCGCCAATAATGGGACGCCACCAGCCCACAACACCATTCCAGTATTCGACGGAAAGACGCCGTGGGAGGACTACATGACTCTCTTCGAGACAGCGGCTTCGATCCACGGGTGGTCACAGGAGACCCAAGCTTCAGCGTTGTGCCTGGCCTTGCGTGGAGACGCCTTGGGAGTTCTGCAGGGGATACCCATGTCGGAGCGGTCCAACTACGGGGAGCTGATCAGAAGACTGGAGATGCGTTTCGGCCACCGCCACATGGACCAGCTGTATCGCTCACAGCTGAGAAGCAGGGTCCAGAAGACCAACGAGACTTTGCAGGAATTTGAAGCGGATATTGCCCGGCTGGTAAGGAACGCCTACCCATCGGTCACCGACGATGTCTACGAAAGCTTGGCTGTCGACAAATTCCTGGATGGACTTCGGGACCCAGAGACACAGCAAGCAGTGAAGCTCGCCAGGCCGAAAACTTTGGGAGACGCATTATCCCAGGCCATGGAGTTCGAGGCTGTTAGGCAGTCTGTACGGGGCCATGCGCGAGTACGAGCAGCAGAAGCGGAGCCAAATGCGGTCCCCAGCGTCGAGGAAATTGTGACGAAAGTTTTGGAGGCTCTCAGGACCCGTAAGAAGGAGATACGCTGTTGGAGCTGCGGCCAACTTGGACACCCTAGAAGCAAGTGTCCATCGAAAAAAGCAGGAAAAGCCACAGGAAAACTAAATAGGGTTGATGGGAAGGGGCAACTGTCAACCCGTAACGTCAAAGGCCCCAGGAAGACCACCAGGGTTGCGTCAATAGGAAGCAGAACGAACAGTTTCTACGTTGATGGGATGGTGAACGGACAGCTGCGGAGTCTGCTAATAGATACCGGCGCAACCGTGACAATCTTGAACTCGAAGACACTTCCAGCTGAGAAGATCTTACCAACAACTTGGGCATTACGGACTGCCACGGGACAGCCAGCCAAGGTCTACGGGGAGACAGTTGCCACCTTCATCATCGGGGGTCAACATCTGAAGCACCGCGCTCTCGTAGCGGAGATCGATGAAGATGTCATATTGGGCATGGACTTCATGATAGCATACGGGATCAAGCTGGACATGTCGAGAGGTGTGCTGACGATGGGAGACGAGGAAGTCATCCTTCGGCAGGGAAAGGATCTCTACGCACGAGTGCTCTTACTAGAAGACACCACTTTACCTGCACAGAGCCAAATCGTGACGCATGGGACGGTCGAAGGACATCTACCAGAGGGTCAATGTGTACTACTGGAACCCGGAACGCACGAAGAACAGGAGATCGGACGCGGCGTACTGGTTGCTAGGTCTCTCATCAAGGTTGGACGTACCACTCCAATTAGGCTAATGAATCTGAACAGCTTCCCGGTAACGCTGAAGAAAGGAACACAAGTCGGGGAGTGTACAACCGCTACCTCAGTGGTTCGTCAGCTGCAACGTCGTCCCACCGAGCTCCGAGGACTGCCAGAGGAACTAAAAGGATTTTTGGACGAATCATGTCGCGACCTTTCGCCCGAACAGAGCGAGGAAGTGAAGAATATGATTATCCGATGGCATGACGTCTTCGAGATCGGACCAGGACCACGGGGCAGAACGGATATCGTCCAGCACAAGATTGACACTGGGGATGCGAAGCCCATCCGACAGGTTCCGCGGAGGCTGCCGTTAGCCAAACGGGAGGACGCCGAGGAGATTATAAAGGAGATGGCGGCTGACAGTGTCATTGAGCCTTCGAGTAGCCCCTGGATGTCTCCTGTTGTACTGGTGAAGAAGAAAGACTGCACAACGAGGTTCTGCGTAGACTACCGTCTTCTGAACAATGTCACCAAGAAGGACAGCTATCCGCTTCCCAGGATTGACGGTACGCTGGACACCCTAGAGGGGTGTAAACTCTTCTCTACTTTGGATCTCCGCAGTGGATATTGGCAGGTTGGATTGGCACCTGAGGATAAAGAGAAGACGGCGTTTTCAATTGGCACTGGGCTCTGGCAGTTTACAGTAATGCCGTTCGGGCTTTGCAACGCTCCTGCCACATTCGAGAGGCTGATGGAAAATGTATTAAGAGGTCTCTCTTGGGAGGTATGCCTGGTGTACCTAGATGACATCATTGTACTGGGAAAGTCCTTCGCTCACCATCTGAAGAATCTGGAGAAGGTCTTCGAAAGACTGCGTGCAGCGAACCTAAAGTTGAACCCGAAGAAGTGTAATCTCTTCCGAAGGCAAGTCAACTACCTGGGGCATATTGTGTCAGACAACGGAGTTGCTGTCGACCCAGAGAAGGTAGCAGCGATCACCGACTGGCCAGTACCTCGAGATAAGCACCAGGTGAGGAGTTTCCTCGGGCTCTGCACCTATTACCGGAGGTACGTGAAAGGATTCGCTAACATCGCAAAACCTCTTACCAGGCTAACCGAGGAGAAAAGGTCTTTCCATTGGGATCACGAGTGCCAGGCATCCTTCGAGGAGCTGAAGAGCAAATTGAGTAGTGCTCCTATTCTGAGCTATCCACGTCCCGAGGGCAAGTTCATACTTGACACAGATGCCAGCAACATCGCCATTGGAAGTGTCCTCTCTCAGCTCCAAGACGGAGAAGAAAGGGTGATTGGATATTTCAGCAAAGCACTCTCAGCTCCGGAACGAAACTACTGTGTCACAAGGAAAGAGCTTCTGGCAGTAGTAAAGTCCATAGAGCATTTTCATAAATACCTATACGGAAGAAGGTTCCTGCTGAGAACGGACCACGCGGCTCTAATGTGGCTGCTGCGATTCAAGTCACCTGAGGGGCAAGTGGCGAGGTGGATTGAGCGCCTTCAAGAGTATGACTTTGAATCTGCTCATCGTTCTGGAACGAGCCACAGGAATGCGGATGCACTGTCAAGAAGACCTTGTGAAGAAGGCTGCAAGCATTGTTCTCGACAAGAGGAGAAGCAGGCAGCGGTATTGAGGACTACAGTTGTCATCGACAGTTGGCAAGATGCAGAGGTGTCAAAGGAACAGGACGAGGACCCGGACTTAAAACAAATAAAGGAATGGAAAATATCGGGGCGAGGAAGACCGGCCTGGCAGGATGTTGCTCCAATGTCGAAGAATGTAAAAACGTACTGGGCCCAATGGAACTCCATTTTAGTGGACAACGGGCTGCTGAAACGGGCATTGGAGAACGCGGAAGGAGATCAGCGCAGGCTACAGCTCATCGTTCCAAGGAATAAAGTGCCCGAAGTGCTTAGGGAACTACATGACGGTGTAACTGGCGGCCATCTTGGAGTTCACCGTACATTGGAAAAAGTTCGTGAACGCTTTTACTGCGCAAACCTTAAGGACGATGTGTTGGACTGGTGCAGGCGTTGTGCGACTTGTGCGGCTTCTAACGGACCAACCAGAAGAAAGAAGGCCCCTATGAAGAAGTACAACGTGGGAGCACCGTTCGAGAGGATAGCGATTGACATCGCTGGCCCTTTCCCTGTGACAGACGAAGGCAACCGATATATTCTCGTGGCCATGGACTATTTTTCTAAGTGGGTGGAAGCGTATGCCCTTCCGAATCAAGAGGCAGTCACGGTTGCAGACGTACTTGTGAAGCAGCTCGTCAGCCGGTTTGGAGTACCCATGGAACTTCACGCTGACCAGGGAAGAAACTTTGAGTCTGCAGTCTTCTCCGGGATGTGCGAAGCACTGGGAATACGGAAAACCAGGACGACACCTCTTCACCCTCAATCGGATGGCATGGTGGAGCGCATGAACAGGACAATGGGTCGATATTTGTCTAAAGTGGTCTCCGAGCATCAGCGAGACTGGGACCAGTATCTTCACTTGTTCTTGTTAGCCTACCGGAGTTCAGTCCATGAAGCAACGGGGCAGACCCCCGCAAATGTGGTCTTCGGTGGAGAACTTCGTTTGCCTTGTGATCTGAAATTCGGGTTCAAGCCAGACGAGGAAGTTAACGGAGAGGAATACGTCACGAATCTACGGAAGCGGATGGATAATATCCACGAAAAGGTTCGTGCAAACATCCAGGGAGCCAGTGACAGAATGAAGGAGCGTTACGACATCAGGGCAGAGAAAGGTGGATTCCAACCTGGAGATTTGGTCTGGCTACATGATCCTCGAAGAAGGCGAGGCTACTCACCTAAACTTCAGAACTCCTGGGATGGCCCGTTTGAGATCATCAATAGGATAAACGACGTCATCTATAGGATCAGAAAGCAGCCAAAAGGAAAACCCAGGGTAGTCCATTTTAATAGACTGGCCCCATACAAAGGAGACCATGGCCCGACAAAAGACCAGCAAGTCAGGTACCTCAACAACGTGGAGGCCAGTAAGGTATCAGTGGCACAACCTAAGGTACAAGGTTCCCGTGGAGTAACTCAGGCAGTATACAGAGATATCTTCTCGTTACCCGCGGACTATTCTCTGGCCCATTGTGTAGCCGAAGATCTGAGGACTTCCCGAGGGATTGCAACGGTCTTCAGGAAGAAGTTTGCTGGAACTGAGGAACTGGAACGCCAAGGACCACGCGTCGGGAAAGCACTCCACCATACGCACGAAGGACGACACCTGTTCTACTTAGTTACCAAGTGTGCTACTGATCAGAAGCCCACATATGACGCACTGCGGCGAAGCCTCGACGACCTGCGGAGTAAGCTTCTGAGACTGCGTGTCACCAAGCTCGCGATCCCTAAGTTGGGCTGTGGATATGACGGCCTGGAGTGGAAGGTTGTCAGGAACATGCTTGAACAGATATTCGCCAACTCTGGAGTCGCCATATTGGTGTGCACATTCAACCCCTGGAAAGGAAATGCGTCTCCATCGAGGGAAGCTCATAACCGCCCGATTTCTCCGGACTATGCTCTGGGGCAGAGCACTTTTAAGGAGGGGGCAGTGTTACGGTCAGAGAGGGAAGATGGATCGGCTGGGAGGATAAGACAAACAATGGGATTAAGCGGAAGGGATTATAGAATGGCGTAGATCCTTGTGGGTCGGTCTAGACGGTTCTCGGTCTTCTTCTGAGAAATCCCCACCCCGACCGGCCTTGCCTATATAAAAAGGACAGCTGTTCGGGCCGCGAGTCAGTAATAAGATGAGTGAGTAATAAGACGAGTCAGTAATAAGTCAGTAGTAATAAGCAGTCGTTAACTAGTGATAGTGCGTGAGTTACAGTGAGTTAGTATCAGTCTGTAATAAGTGCTTAGTGAGCAACAGTGACAATTAGTGGCCGTGTAATAAGTGTAATAAACTGTGGGTCAGTTTGTCATATTTGGAGAGTCTTACGGTCGGTGGACTTTAGTTAGCGAACTGTAAGTGTTAATTTGTAATTGTAAACTATAGTGTAATATTATTGTATTTGTACAAATTTATATAAATAGTTTAGTTACTTAGTATAAGCAATATCTGATATTATTTGTATATTACCTTAGAAATTAGATAACATTTAGTAGAATATTGTTATTGTTAATAAATATTAGATTCTTGAATTAAGTAATAGTTTAGTCCATTTTACACCCAGTAGCCCGTAACAATACCAAGAGTGCCTTCTGTGGGAGGTTTCTCCATCCAAGCTTCCTTGTGAATTCCTATGGGCAGGTTTGCAAATGATGATCACAATTGGCATTTGTATAACTTCTCTCAATTTAAATAATATTATTGTTACACTGTTTAAGATAATATGGATCAATACTTACTAAACAAATGCTCCCAATGAATTATAGTAGACCTATTAACTCTTACAGAGTAGAGCTTTGGAACTCCGATCCTTACAATCCTCTATAGTATTTTTCACATATTATTTCTTAACATAATAATTTAAACGTTTAATTTCGTAATTGTTTACACTAATTTAATCTAAAAGGTAATTATATTTGTTTAGTGATAAGTCTAATATTTTAGTAAGTTTGAAAACATATGTTATCAAAGTAAAGAGAGAAAAACAAAAAAGAGTCGAGCGGCTTTTGTTCGCTCCGGCGAGACCGAGCAGTGTTGACACGAGCCTCTTGACGTGCACTTCGTATGCTCTATAGGAGCCCAAAGTTGCATTTTGAATTTGAAGAAGATACTAATTTGCTGCGCACCTGCAGGTGTAATTAGTTTAAACTTCGTCATCGATTCGACCAATTCGAATTGACCCAGCCTCTCAACCTCTATTGTTTCACCATCTTCGCTCGCCCTGCCGACGAAATTCTTCTGTCATCTCAACATCCAGCTCGACCTACCGAGAATCTACCGGGAATCTACTTCAACAGACAGATAAGAGTTTTCATAATTATATCATTTCAACTAGAAAACCACATAAACATTTATAATTTTGTAATAGATTTATTTGAACATTTTATTTATTTGTAATTTAATAGAGTTAAATTTACTATCGTAAGATTAAATAATAATTGTTTTATTTCTGTTATTAATTAGTTGTTGATAGTTTAGTTAATATTAGTAACTTCATTTTCTAATTATAAAAATGTTTAAATTGTTCTTTTAATTTAATTAATTGTTTTTTCCATTATCAAAAGTATTAGTTGTTTAATTGATTAAAGCGATTTATGTTACTAATTTAATAAAAGGTTACAATCAAAATGACATGCGATCTGGTATAATTGAATCAGAAATTTATTTTCCTTATCTATTTCGGAGCTCCCATCGAAAGGTCCATCTGTTATTTGAGTGCTAACACTTGGCACTTTTTCGTTACCTTTGCTTTCTTGCAAATATACCTTACAGTCTTAGTGAATAGGTGGTTAAGTTGAATTTTGCCATGGGAGACTTCATTGTATTGAGGGAACCGAAATCGTTTCATTCTTGTGATATAGTGTAATGTGTTTGAAATATAGTAAATAACTCCAGATATTGCTAGTAGAGTAGCTCACTTATCCACTTCAGCACTACGAAAATATCCCGAAGATTCCGCTGCCTCTCGTACAAGAAACTCATTTTGAAGAAAATTCGACTTAAACACTTATTCACGTGGGCTATAGATATGTCATTCATGATATTTACTTGTTGTATCATTTAATACAGTTGAAAATTCCCATTACAATTGAGAAAAAAAATTATTACGCGACATTCTGAGCAATGCTGTTTTTCTCATATTATTGAATAGGGAAATATTCAGATTATATTAACATACATTTAATTAGTATTTAATTCAACCATTAGCCTTGTGCTCGACAGGTTCTTTAATGTTTTGCGAATTCGATAGGATGAATGAACAACAGTTGATAATTGATGAAGGTTTCATTAAATCTTTCAGAAGTTTAATTTATTAACTGTGAGTGGGTGCACTTGAAGCTCTTTTACACCTACACTGTAATAAAACCCGTTTTGGGTTCAAGTTTCCTCACCATGTTTAAATTTGACTTTCCTGCTTTTTTTGTATTGAGCTCCTAATCTGGTAGAGTTTGTGCTGTTTCTGAGCCAAAAGTAGTGAAGGGAAATGAATTGGCCGAGATCACATTCAAGTAACGAGTTTTCTCCTAAGGGTACTCACTTTATAGAGGATGGGTGAGCCTTTAGGACTCCCTTTGCAGCATAAAATGGCGTTAAATGAATACACAAAAACAAAATAAGTATTAAAAATCTATAAAATTATGTTTTTCTCAAATTCAAACTAGCCCAGCAGGCAGGTACTTGAAGGTTGCAATAAATCGAAGAGAGCTGCCATTTTTGATATGTTGTAAGGGCGTGTCTGACTAGTGGAAGTCCAAGTTTGCTACCGAAAAAACGGATGGGAAAACTTTTGGTGACCGAAATACCTCGAAATTTTCGAAGTTATTTCAGTTTTTGGCCTATATCTCCTAATCGGTGCATTTTTAATAAAAAAACATCAATAACCGTGTTCAAAGTAGATTAAATTATCTATAATTTAAACTCAACCACAGCTGTTTAGCTCTAAAAGATTCTGAGTTACGTCCCATAGAAAATTGGTAATTTTTTCCGAAAAGTCCATATTTTAAGTTTTGGCGTACTTTCTTGAGAAACCTCGGCCGAAGGAGTTATTTTACGATAAAAGTCAAGGTAGTAAATTTAATTAGCTTTAATTTAAGCTCAGACTAAGACCTGTAGGTGTAACAGATTCTTAGTTACGCCGTTTTGAATATAGGTCTTTTTTCCAAAAAGTCAAAATTTTAAATTTTGGCCGACTTTCGTGAGGAACACCGGGCGAAGAAGTGATCCTACGATTAAAGGCAAGTGAAATGGAGCTGAAGTAAATTTCATTAGCTTTAATTAAAGCACATAATAAGGCCTGTAGTTGTTATACTTCTCTTGTTAATTAAAAAAAAGGAAAATCGGGGAAAGTAGGTGTGAAAAATGACCAATTTTCAAAGAGGCATAACTCAGAATCTGTTACACCTACAGGCCTTAGTCTATGCTTAAAGCTAATTATATTTGATACCTTGACTTTCATCGTAGAATCACTCCTTTGGACGGCGTTCCGCAAGAAAGTCAGCCAAAACTAAAAATTTGGACTTTTTGGGCAAAAATAAACACTTTTGAAAGTGGCGTAACTCAGAATCTATTAGACCTACAGAGCTGCGATTGGATTCAAATTGTAGAAAATTTAATCTACTTGAAAATGATTATGAATTTATAGGTTTCCTGAAAAATGCTCCGATTATGAGTTTCAGGCCAAAAACCGAAATAATTTCGAGGTATTTTGGCCACCAAAAGTTTTCCCATCTACTTTTTCGGTTGCAATGTTGGATTTACACTACTCAGGCATGCCCTTACATAATATCGAAAATTCAGCTCTCTTCAATTTATTGCAATCTAAAGCCCTTTGGTATCTGACCGCTGGCCTAAACTCATTTAACTAATTCAAGGTCTACTGGCGAGATCGATGTGCTCATTCAGATTATCTTAAAATATTAAGAATACATATTGATAACAAAAGGATTATCAATCCGGTTGTTTATTATCTGAATCATATGTTTGATATTTCGTTACCTCTCACTATTCCGGGAATGATGTTGATGTAAACATTAATTAGGAATTTAATTTCCAGCGATAATACACCATCCTGTCTTCACATTCTTAAACAATATATCAGTTAACAATAATTTATGATCGTTATTATATGTGTATAATTATTATAAATAATGTAATAATATAGCTATAATGATTATTTTATACATTATAATAACGTGTACCATTTCGATGTACTTAGCTAAAAGACTATGGATAAGATGTATGTAGATTTTTGTATTTCGAAGGATAGACATATAAATAAAAATACATACCAAATCCTGATTTAGCGAAATATCAATATTTTTTTTCTATCTATCGATCATTTATTTCGATATATTTAAACAAGTAACTAAAGTTGCGAATAACTTAAGTGTTGTAAAGTCACTGTCTACTAATCTGCTTAGTCTCTGGATTTTGAGACGCATTTATCTCTCTTAGAACTCACTCAGTCTCACTTCTTATCACAGCTTATTCATGAGAAGGGATCGGGGTAAATCAGTGTGTAGAACGTCGAGTTGCTTAGCCGAAATCCTGGGTTCGTCAAATCTAGCTGTGATAGACCACTTACTACATTAACAGCCACTGATGGGCCATTTGTGATTCGCGGACCCTACTGGGGCTCACCCAACCTCAATAAAGTGGGTATCCTTAATGAGTGAAGATTGATCTCACCTCCCTGTACAAACGATGATATATAAATAGTATGGTCATTATTATTGAATCCAGGAACCTTCATGGAATGCAGCAATGGATTTTTATTTTTTTATTTTAATTGATGATGATAAAGAAATTTATTGTATGAAATACTTTAAATAAAAAGATAAGAAGAAATAAAATATAGGAAGAGGGATAGCATTGAGTTACGTCTCTAATAACAAAAGAGGGCTTAGGCAGGTTAAACAAACGGAACTGGAAAAGAAAAAAAAATACTAAGAGAGAATTTGCGGGGAACTGAACAGATGGGTCTTCTCCCAGGGGCAGGGGCCCTCTTAATTACCTCCACTATCGATTAATATTTTAGCTACTCGAGGTAAATAGTATCGATTAATATTTTAGCTACTCAAGATAAATATCATCCTCTTTGGTGGCGAAGAATATACACATTAGGGCTGATAAAAGATGCAGTGCTGTCAAATAATAAGAATATTGTTTTATCATTATGTGGTTTATCTCCGTGGATGTGCATTTTAAAGTATATCTGAAGAGATTATAAGTATAAACATAGCTCCTCACAGCAATATTGATAAGTTTCAGTAAAATAGATATAACGACCCCCAACCGAGATTATTAATATTAACAAAGGAGTTCTGAACTCTATTACAAAAGTATTAATACAATTTTAACAAGCAAAACGGTTTGTTCGGTAGTCACCTGTGATGTTGTCAAGTCACTTAATGCTTCTATGGCTAATTTGAGGATGCTACTGTGGGAGTGATAAATTTTACCTATCTACTTATAATTAGGATAGGGATCTTAAGCGAGTGCCTGACAGCGTACAGGTTTGGGACCTCTAATCTACGGTCCTTCCAAAAGACTGCATAACCAAAGGGTTGTTACATATTTATTAAATAATTATTTAATTTATAAGTTAAATAAATAAATGAATACTTATTTGTTAGCATAACAACTGTCTATCCCCAAGGTAACAGGTTCTCAGTTCGGCTATTGGCCCAAGAAATTTTTAAATGGAGTAAAAACTCTCGGTTTTGCAGAATTTGGGAAGAGCCGTAGATTATAGGTCCTTAACCTGTACGGTGCTAGGCACTCGCTTAAGATCCTTGTCCTAATTATAAGTAGATAGGTAAAATTCATCACTCCCACTGTAGCATCCTCAAATTGGCCATAGAAGCATTAAGTGACTTTAAATAAACAAACAACAAATTTAAGCAATCAAAAGATTTTTTTCGGCAGTCACCTGTGGCGTTGTTAGCAAAACAACTGTCTATGCTAAAGGTAGTAGGTTCTCAGTTCGGCCGTTGGTACTAAGAATTTCTAAAGGGAGTAAAACAAACCTGGGTTATGCCGTTCTTTGGAAGGGACGTAATTAAGTGGTAACGAGTCCGAGAGACAATCGCTGAAGACCGCAACCCTAGTTAAACATGGATAGGTGAAATTTAGGACTCCCACAGTAGCATCCTCATATTAGCCATAGAAGCATTAAGTGACTTCAAATGAATAAACAATAAATGATCAATAAACCAAAGGACATGGAACGATAACCAAGCATTATTGACTGTATTATTGCTATGAGTTCGAGCATTATCATTATTAAAATAAGGCTTAGCTAACCCGAAGGCTCGATACCGTTATCACCAATCTGTGATTACAAACTTCCGTACATGTCCTACTGCCCAAACCTAAAATCCACTGGATTACACGTAATCCTCCCACCGACGCTTCGGTCTATTTACCTCTTCTTTTTCGATGGGGCTACAACTCATTATAAAGCAGTCTTCTCTAATTTGTCTGCGCTCCAACTTTTCCAGATTTTTTGGCACACCTTTGACATCACAATACACTGACCACAGCTGAGGTCTACCCACTTCTCTGCATCCATAAATCTTTTCATCAAGGAGCGTTTTGGGGATTTCGTTACCACTCATTCTTGCAAAATGCCCATCTCAGACGCGTAAATGTTATAAGATGCATAAGTTTTCGAGTTTTCTCTCAATCTTCTCACACCCTCCTTCTGAATCTTTACCAGTTGCCTGAGTACTTATCAACTATTTAGGAATTCGTTTGTTACTAGGCCCAACAACGATTCCAGGTTAACCGTAGTGTTCAATTAATTGAAATCTAGCTGTTCAATTATATTGAGCGGGTGCAGGCTCTGCATTTCTGTCTCGAAGTAGAATTCGAGTATTCTACGGATCCATCATTTTTTTTTTCGAACGAGCCAACAAAGGATCAGGCAAATGTCATGATTTTAGCTTCTTCTTGAATAATCCCACATTCTCTCTGAGTGTTGCCTTTTTCTCTTCGCGTCTATAATTTGTATTAGCATTTTGGAATCGAACTTATTATTATATGGAAGTGGATCTCGACGCAGCTGCTTTTCATAGCCCCCCCCCCCCCACGTCTTACTGATGCATAATCGATCTAGCGTATAAGGTATTATATTATACTATATATAGCTATATCGATTATTTTATACGGTTTAGGATCGATAGCTTACTCCGATTGAACTCGCAGCCAATATGCAATTTACATACATACGAGTATATTTATGATTCATAGCTCCGTCGTGGTTATTGGAACTCGATTTCTGCTAACTCACCTTTTATAGAATGTTTTTTTTATATATGTTTTCTAGTTGATAGCAATAATATTATCTTCGAAATATAAACTCTATAATAAAGTAATGAAATATAAAGCATGCACACATTACCTTCCTCCGCGAAAAAGAAAATTTAGAAGCTTAAAATACTTTAGAGAGTGCGTTTATCTCTACTTCTCTCTGCCCTGATTTGGTCTGATACTTGGGCCGCATTTTCCACACACAATAAAAATAAGTTTTCTTATTTATGGTTTTCTGCATTGAACTGCCAACCAAGTTTCTCCTACATATATTTCTATGGTAGGCTATATTGTGACTGTTTAAAAGCCTACATTCATTTCAGTTTAATAATGCAACAGTATAAATTATTATGAGGAAGAAAATGGTCCTGGTGGAGATAAAAAAAATTTCTCTTAATTATATACTGAAATTGAAGTGCCTACGTTTCGACCTACATTGCAAGCCTTATACAGGGCTGCCGAGGGAGTGGCGGGGGCCCGGTGTAGCTTCGTCACTGTATTACTGACTACCTAGGATGAGGATGCTACAGTGGAAGCCCTAAATTTTGTCTATCCAGGTATATTTAGAATTGGGATCTTTGGTGGGTGCCTGACACCTTACAGGATCGGGACATCTAATCTACATCCCTTCCAATGGGCTGCATAATCAAAGGGTTTTTACTCCCTTTAAAAATTTCTTGGCCCAACTGCCGAATTTAGAACCCGCGACATTGGGTATAGAAGCTGATATGTTAACCACTACAACACAGATGACTCCCGAACATATGTTTTTTATTAGATTATATTGATAATTAGTTTTTACTAAATTGTATTGATAATAGAACCAATAGACACCATTCTGATGAACTAGTTTCCCCATTTATGGACATACTTTTTCAGCCGTCGAACTTGTTTTTTATCCTTTTAAATTTTTTTATTTAAAAGAGAAAAGATTTGTCCAGGGCCGGGATTCGAATAATGCAGAGCACCACTACGGAGACGTGGGAGACCCGGATTCGAATTCCGGTCCTGTACAAATCTTTTCTCTTCAAAATAAAAATATTTAAAAATTATAACAATAAATAAAATAAATAAATTATAAATAATATAATGACGTAAGTCAACAAGATCCTAATTAAAGTAATGTTCAACGAACATTCTTCCCCTATATGCATCTCAAACTGCGAGAACACGGGGATATGGGATCGGTGGAGAGAATGGATTTGTCTGACCGTGTTACGAGCCAGACAAGCTAAGTTGGCAGAGCACCATGACGGAGACGAATCCCGGCCCTGGACAAATCTTTTCTCTTAAAAATAATAATATTTAAAAATTATAACAATTAATAAAACAATAAAATAAAATAAATTGTTTTTCTCCAGTTTTCAAAACACCATCTTGTTCGCCATCGCAACATATATCGTAAACCGCTGTTACCAAATTTTGATAAATAATCGAGTTACCTCGTTTTTCTCCTGTGGTCTTCACCTTATACGTCTATATTACTGGATTATTTATTGTTTCCAGTAATTAGTTTTAATTCTTTCAGTTTCTCCCACATAAATTTCTATGGTAAACTATATTTTGAATGTTTAGAAGCCTACATTCAGTTCAGTTAATTAATGCAACATTATAAATTATTATCTACTTTTCATGTAAACTTTATGTTATCTTCAGATATTTTTAATAACATTTAAATATTCAATTTTGCCAAACTATATTAAGACTACAAGGGAAAAACAAAGTAACTCGTTTTTTCTAAAATTTACCTCGGAATCGGCATCGTTATTTTTATTTAGTCCATGCGGATTGCTCGTCCTATCAATCTGACAATGAAGAGGATTTTTAACGAACTCGGAGCCCAACTCGGAGAAGTCAACTTAACGTTGTTTTCCCCGAGGCACTGTTGGGATGATTTAGTTTTTCCCGTTTAGAGAAATACTTTTCGGCCTTTTTGAGGTTTTTGAACTCGTTGTACTCTTGTTTTGGCCACACCATCGTGTTCGCCATCAAAAAATCAATTAGAAACCACTGTTAATAAAGTTTGAGAAACAAATCGAGTTACCTCGTTTTTCCCCTGTAATCTTCATATTTTACGCCTTTATAGCCACATTATTTATTATTTCCCGTACAGTGGTTCGGGTAGTCAAAAATTCGGAAAAATTGAAATTCTCTATAAAATAAAAATTAAAATTAAATTCCAATTTGTCTTTTAATGAAAGAACCACTCGTTTTCTCTTTGTTGATATGCTGCAATTTTAGAACAAAAAGTGATGTAGGCCTCACAAAGAATGATTTTAAACTGAAGATGAGCAGCCTATTACCAACGAAATGAATAGGAAGCGATTCAGAGAATCAAATGAAATTACCTAATTAGGTTTAAAGTTCTTAGTAAACAAATAGGTATTATACGAAGTCTAAGTTCATTTTTTTGCAGTTTCCGAGAAATGATCAAGGCCCCCCTTACTGGCGTTCATGGAAAAAATCATTTTATTTTTCGTAAAATTTTATTTAATATAACAATGATTTTAACAATAGGTACACATAAGTAACTGAATGATCTGATCAAGTTAATTAAAATTACATTTGAAAAAAAAAATTGAACGTTCGGATAACTGCCGTTCGGATAATCGACGCTCCACTGTAATTGGTTTTTATTCTTTCGTTAATAATCTAAATATTTCATATTTATTAATATTTTATAACTGCAATGTTCACTATTTCAAACATTGCATTTATAAAATATGAAAATTCATTATTTAAGACCTGCCTGACTATCTTAATGAAGATAATTAGTTGCGGGGATGAGGACGAGATCTGCCTCGATCTCAAACATCAGTTCTTCTCCCTCCCTAATTATTGGTACCCACTATTTAGTCGCTGGGTCATCCCCATGGGGTCTACAGGATCGATCCATGGCAGAACAGAATAAATAATGTATTTGCCACAGCTGGTCTTGAGTTCAAGATCTTCAAATCACTAGTTTAGCATCCTATACACTTTTTTCCTAAGCACTCTGCATCCTTTTATATATGTGTGTGTGTTTCCTATTCATTTTTTCCTGGATACTTCAATGGTTCCTTCTCTCTAACATTATTATCTAATTTTCTAAGTAGATACTTGTTTCTAAAAAAAAAGTCTATGACATCTCTTAGTTCTATTTACACTTTTTGTAAATTTATTTTAACCCTCCCAATTCATAGTGTGGTAGATTTGACTTTTTGTATGCAATAATTCTATTGGTTTGTCTTTTTGAATGAAATCTGGTAATATTTTCATAAAATTTTAATCGTCGTTTTCTTATGTCTGCTGCCAAGTTTCAGATATTTTCTGTGGTTCTCCTTGATTCCAATTGTTATCCTTCTTTAATAATAATAAAAATAATAATAATGTCTTTATTTATTCTGGGACAAGTTCCTTTAGTTATTTCAAGTAATTTAGTAAATGAGAAAGAATAAAAAAAAAAATTAAAAAAATAATGAACAAAAAAAAATGCGAATTACCTCAAATGACAATATTTTAAAAACAGATTAGAAGAAGAGAACAATAATTATATAACAGAAACAATTTTTGGTTACATATCGATCCCTTAGTTCAAAAATATGTTAAGTGCAAATTTTTCAAAAATGGGTTTTGTTATATAAATAATATTGTAAAGTTGTGATCAGGAAGTCATAGATCATATGTTGATATGCAATTAATAGAGAAGCTGTGAAGGTTACAAAAATATATTGTGTGCTTTAACTTCGACTGTATTTCTTGTGTTAAATTATTATCAAATTTGACTCCGGTAAATTCTTGTTTTCGGCACTTAACATACATGTGAACTAAGGCATCGCTAAAGATCAAATTTATGCCAAGAAAAACAAAACAAAAAATAATGAAGAAAAATCAAACAATACTATTAGGGATTTACATTGTATTTTTTTTCCTAATATCTAACTAGATGATATTAATATATATGTACATAGTTTCAATTCCACACACTCATATATATACAAACATAATCACACACACAAGTGTACATTGAAAAACATCATTCATTCATCGAATGAAGAAAATTTTAACTCAAAACTGATACCCTACTATTCCAAATTTTTGGGAATTGTAATGATATTAGGTGATAAAATATACGAGATTTGAAGTTTGGATGATTATTGGAACGACGAATGGAAGAAGGTATAGAATTCCAAAGAGAAGAGGATCGGATAAGGAAAGCTCTGTCAAAAGCTGCTGTTCGGTGGGATACTGTATATAGATCAGAGAGCCGAATTGAAGGAGATCGAAAATTGTACCCAAAATTTTTCCCTGAATTCGTTTCGATATTCTTTTCCATGCTACATTTTGTGTGGAGTGTAAATTTTTCACTTGTTAATCTAGTGATCCTAGTTTAAATACTGTGCTGTACTGCCTGATAATTGTATTAGAGGAAATGCAGTCTTATTTTAAACTTCACATGTCGATTTATAATAGAAATAATACTAAAAATATATAAAATTCCTAAATTAATTTGTAGTAACTCTCCGTGTTTGCTACTACCAGAGTAGCAATTCTTAGTATCTTTTTCATTTTATATTTTCTGTTTAACTTGATTTCTCTCTTTGTATTTTGTTTGCATTATCACCTTTCTATACATCTATTACGTAATCATCTTTATTCATATATCCATTCATAATATATCCTTCACTTTTTTTTCGCTCAATTTTTCTATATCTCTATGTTATGTTATGTTTTCTGTATCTCTATGTTATGTATTTTTACAGTCAATTCTGTTTTTGTCTGTTTTTTCTCATAGCCCTGAAGATGACCAACACAGTAGGTCGAAACGTCGGCACACATAAAATATAATAGGTTTCAACTTATTTGCTGTGTTATTTTTGACTGCACCCCCAACTATTTACATCCTATATTAGTACCTACCAGTCAACGAATTTCTTTCCTACATGAATAATATAGCCGTTTGGCCAGATGTATTTTTATTAATTTCTGTACACTTCTGTTATTATTATTTTTCTATTCGATTTTATTCTATATCAATGATCAGTAAGACACTCACGCAAAATCACCCAACTACACATTCAAACTGGACGATAGAAAAAAAAGTATATACAATTTGAGCTATAATTGAGACAGTTTGAATCATGATAAATTTTTATTATTTTATAATTTCTATCTTCTACTATATTGTCATCACGATTAAACTACTCAAAATTTTAAACAAGACGAAACAGTTGCTTGCAAATACTTTTTTCATTCAATATGGTTGGATGTAATCTACTCCCAGGAACGTGACACGAGTTCCGTTGAAGTCTCTTGAGTTCAAGACCTTATTGGAACCGTTGTAAATGAATATGAACATGGCTCTAGTATCGATATCGAATATAGATTTGGACGAAATACAATAAGAACCTCGCCATTGCGGGAAGGGTATGATTAAACTCGCCTCTGCCCTGAAAGAGAGGAGGGAGAGATCGCAGTAATTTGGAGACATACATATGCTGATTGGAGCCGCATTACCATTTAGCAATGCTGCGGGGGGGGGGGGGGAGCTCTTTCTGTTCTTGGAGAATGAACCAATCTATAAGCAATATATGAGCCTTAGGTCTTCTACGCGATATCGTGCTTTCGATTTGGAAGTCTGGAGAAGGATGGGAGTGTATATCTCTGAGAATATAGAGAAGAGTGAATTATATTTTTAAAACCAACTAATAAATTCATTTCTCTAAGTTTTTACCGCCCTCCAGAATAATACTGCTCCAATTTTTTTTTTTTTAAATATATCTGAACTCGTCAAAAGATTTAAAATAAAAAATAGTCCCAGGATACATAGCTAGGGTACACCGATTTTCTCCACATCACTTAAAACTTATACAGGGTGTTTCAGGGTTAAATGGCCAAACTGAAAATTTGAACTAAGGACCTCAAAACAAGAAAAAAGTTCCTTTGAAGGTATGTCCGCTTTGTTTAGGAGATATTCACATCTAAAGATTTCATTGTTACGAATTATTTAGCCATAGCAAATAAATAAAACTTATTTTATTTGTTCCAACTACTTTATTTATTAAATGTAAACCATTAACATTCATATTAAATGTTCAAAGTGATTTCCTTGAGCATTCAGACAGGCTCGGCATCTTTCTTCAACAGCAGCAGTGACCAAACTGAAAATATGAACAGGACCTTAAAAAAAGAAAAAAATATTTCGTACGAAGGTATGTTTGCAAACGCTTTGTTTAGGAGGTAAATTTAGATAGAATACTAATATGACCTTGTCTCCCTAACTGTACATAAACCATGATAAACTTTAGGATTAATACTGTTTGGAATAGAACATCAATAACAAATAATAATAAGAATAGAACTATCAATAACATTTTTCAGTTTGTTTAAGGCTTTCCCAGAGTACTCATTATGCCTTCCATTTATACTAATGCTGAATATGCCGATATGGTCTTTGTGTACGGTTTTTGCAATGGTAATGCCAATGCTGCCCGTCGTGAATATTCCATATGATTTCCAAATAGAAGATTACCTAGTAAGTCTCTTAGAGAAACTGGTACATTTGCTGTCGTACCACATGCTGATGGTATTTTAGCCCCTTTACGAAATGAAGAAAGGAGTGCGACCGTATTACAATATTTGATGATAATCCATCTGCCAGTGTTCGAAGAGCTGGACCAGAATTAAATGTTACGCCAACTACAGTATGGAGAACTCTCATTCCAGGTGGACGTCACCCATATCATTATCAACGGGTACAAAATTAACTACCGCAATATTTACGGCAAAGAGGAAATTTTTCAGATTGGTATTTAAATCAAGCTGATCACAATCCACACTTTTCAGGAGAAATTTTATGGACAGATGAAGCTACCTTCACAAGAAGAGGTATCTTCAATAAGAAAAATAATCATGTCTGGTTGCATGAAAATCCGCATGAAATTCGTCATCATCATTTTCAG
Source organism: Troilus luridus (assembly GCA_964056705.1). Taxonomy (NCBI): domain Eukaryota; kingdom Metazoa; phylum Arthropoda; class Insecta; order Hemiptera; family Pentatomidae; genus Troilus; species Troilus luridus. Next base: position 99,810,785 of record OZ057416.1, on the reverse strand, counting down.
CTCGAGTTTCAGTGCAATGTGCGGTTCGGGATAATAGACAATATTTTAATAGGCCCGCATTTCTTACCACCTCGACTCAATGCGGACACATTTTTGAAATTTCTTGATAATGATTACTACGATTTAGTTGAAGATATTCCACTGAACTGAGAAGGAACATGTGGTTTCAATTAGATGGTGTCCTGGACATTACGGAAGAGCTCCACGACAATGGCTAAATGCTAATTATCCCAATCAATGGATTGGCCGTGCAGGAGCAGTGGCTTGGCCTGCTCGCTCTCCATACCTGGCACCACTGGATTTTTTTTTGGGCGTGACATTAAACAAAAAGTCTATGCAAGGCCAGTGAATGACCTTAATTCTTTACGAAGAAGGATAATTGAGTCTTCTGAAACAATAACACATATCCAAGCCCGTTCTGCTACTGCTGCTGTTGAAGAAAGATTCCGAGCCTGTCTGAACGCTCAAGGAAATCACTTTGAACGTTTAATATGAATGTTAATGGTTTACATTTAATAAATAAAGTAGTTGGAACAAATAAAATAAGTTTTATTTATTTACTATGCCTCATTAATTCGTAACAATGAAATCTTTAGATGTGAATATCTCCTAAACAAAGCGGACATACCTTCATAGGAAATATTTTTCTTGTTTTGAGGTCCTTTGTTCAAATTTTCAGTTTGGCCATTTAACCCTGAAGCACCCTGTATATATATATATATATATATATATATATATATATATATGGGTTTCTACTTATCTTGACTGTTATGGAAATATTATGTGTGTATATTTCTTCTTATACTCTGTGTGTAAAGGCACCATCTACTGTGCCTGGGTTCGAGACTCATTTATTCTGTTATCTCTCTTATAGCTCACTTATTTTTATCACTTACTAGCTGCCCCGGCCGACGTTTTTCTGCCCTATCTCCCTGAAACAAAGGGCTTCCAAATTTCCTCCAACCATTACAATGGCAACTTCATCGATTGTTGGTAAATTGAAACATCTCACATGTTCTCCTACAGAAGTTTTCAGCTCTGATTACAACTTTATGATTACCAGATGGTATAAGATCCAGTGCAGTTTTACACAATGTATTCAATTGATTGTGTTGATGAAACAAACTTTGTAATTGTTCTTTAATAGACCTCCTAACTGAACCGTTATTTTTTATTAAGGGATCGAGAAAAGTTTTTTTATTATTATTTTTACGGTTTTTCTCTCCATAAGAACCTTCATTGGGCCTTAACAAAAATAAGGAAAAAAAGATTAGCCGAATTTGTCGAGCCGTTCTCGAGTTTTGCGCTTAGCTACACATTTGGCGATTCATTTTTATTTACATAGATTTAATCTGTTAACAGACCCTATAGAACCGGTATCCGGTTCCGTAAAGCGGGTACCCTTAATGGGGGGAATGTGATCTCATTTCCTTAAGCAATAGTTAATTTAGTAATAGTATTTATCTATTATTGAGCCCAAGAACCCACATGCTTTGTAGTGATACAGATTTTTTTTTTCAAATTTCATTCTCCACGAAATCACTTATCCGCTCCAGAATAATACAGCTGAGCAATCTTTTTTTGATTGGTTAAAAATAAAATGGGGGGGATATGCTGAAGGTTTCGGGTTCGATTCCAGCTGTAGCTAATAAATTATTTAATGTTTCCACAGCTTCTGATGGACCCTATCGGACCCTCTTGGGGCTCACTTAGCCTATATGAACTGGGTACTCTTAATTGTACGAAAAACCTTTATTATAGTCAGACTTGTAAGGTTCTGAGACCTCTCTCGTCTTTTGTATATACCTGTTATGAAATATGGTAGAAAGAAGGGAAGACAGAGTAGGGTAGTTAAGAGTAGTGATGTGTCGGATATCCGTATCCGTATTAGCGGATATCCGAGGGAGAAGAACGATCCGTATTCGTATCCGTGCTCGTGACTTTTTATGCGGATCTTTTACCTTATTAATTTTCAATACATAGATGAAATTTCACTCAATGGGTATTTTATATTCACTGCAAAACTCTTAGGTGATAGTGACCCTATAAACAGAAACTTTTGTTCTGGCCAACGTCGAAATAGAATGAAATCCAGTCCTCCATTCAAATGACCGATCAGCTGATCTTAGTTTGTATGGAGAAACGAAATTTTTTCTTTCGTTTTCGATTTTTGTCGAGAACAAAAGTTGTTTATAGTGTTACTAACACGTACCTAAGAGGTTTTCTGTAAATTTAAGATAACCCTGAATAAAGGTTATTAAGAAGCAGTGAAAAACTATTGGCATTTAACATTTGACTCAGGCAATCCTTTCAAGGTTTTTAAGAAAAACTTCCTTGTTGACAATTTTATAATTCACTATCAAACACAAACGTTATCTATGTCGCCGAGTGCAAGTCGAAAACTCGAAACATGTACCGTACTGTCTGTCGCGCAAATCGTCAAGTGGTTACAACTATCAAGGTCAAAGGCACCGACATCGATTGAGTAAAAAATTTAAGATCCGTATCCGTATTCGCGGATCTTGAGACCAAATATCCGTATTCGGATCCGTATTCTCGGTTATACTTGTTAAAGATCCAGCACATCACTATTTAAGAGCGTAGACAAGAGAGCAGAGCAGTCAATTTGTTACTTCATAATTTGTGTTAGTCCATGGTTAACTGTCATATCAGTTCGCACCAAATGCAAAAAGTCCTTTCGTATAATCATGCAATATCATTCTATTCGACAATAAATAGATTTTCTTCTAACAGGTCAAGTCTCCGTTAGTTAACTATGTTCATCATATATTTTTCCTACCTCATTCTCTCTAATACTCCTTCAATGATCCCCTAATCTATCCATTTAGGACAGATTATTAGTATCTATTAAGGAACCACTTCTCAAATACCTCAAATTTCTCTTGTACTGTTGTTGTTGCTCAATGTCTATGACGTACGCCATATCATAATATTGAGGATTCTGTTAAATATAGAGAACACATGACATCGCAGAAGTTTTCCTTTGATGTCTTGTTGGAGTCTCTGACTTTTGAAGAGTTTACATATTTCGTTGAACGCGTTTTTTGCTTTTTCTATTCTCCTTTCGATTCCTTTTTAATGGTTGCTCTGTTATTTTTCTAAGATTCCGAGTTAAACAAGTATGAATAGTTATCCACTTAAGATAGATAGTTAAGGGTGTAATGCTCTCCTTTATCCACTATAATGATATCCTCTAAATAAATAAATAATATTACAAGTACCATTTTTGTACGTTAATGCCATTCTTTAGTGGACTTTATGATACAATATTTTAACTTGATAGCCTCCCGAGGAGCCACATAAGAACAGAATGGCCCTTAAGAAAGTGACCTCGGAGCTGGCTCGCTCGATAAGGACCATTGTGTGGTCTGGACCCTCCTTGAGGCCTAGCTCCATTAGTGGTCGCCCTCAGAGCTATATGTAACCTGCCCAGCCTCTAAGTGCTACACTCTTTAGTACGTGTAAGGGTTTCGATATTTTATTTAACGGGCTCGTAGAGTAAAAATATTTTTGTCTAAATAGTATTTTTAGCAAGGGGTGAAAGAGAGAAAGAAAAGTGTGAAGGGAGAAGGGAGAAAAAAATTATTGATTGAATCTTTTTCTTGGGGCCTAAGACCCTTTCATGCAATCAGAAGTATAAATGTCTTCTGTTCAGAAATAACTTACAAAATTAAATGTATTACAAATATTTATATATAGGTATCATTGCTAGACATAGAAAAAGTTGGTGAGGTGAGCATAAACTCAAAAAAGAAACTTCTCCTTTGACTTCCTCTTATGCCATTGCTACCATCGCACAGTGGGGTATTAGCCCTTAAAACCTGGCCAAAACTAGAGAAACCGAAATTCAATAAGAACTATCAAAATTGGTATTCCCTGATTTATAACTATTTTAAGCCCTGACTTATCTTAAACGCCATTTGAACACGAGCTTTCGACGATGAGACGCTTCACTTAGTAGTTTTTTTCAATATAATTAGTTATATAGTTTTTATGGTTTGATTGACCAGTTATATTTTTCCTCAGTTATTGCGAGGTAAGTACTAATGTTTTCATGGTTTATTGGATATTAATATCAGCACTTAACTGCATATTTTACTGTTTTTTGTATAATCAAAAAGTAAAATATTTATTTAAGGTAAGGTTTTAATCAAGTTCCGGGTCTGTCCGGGATAACTTTTTGATACCATTTTATTCTACTTTTAACACTTAAATAATCCATACAGTAAAATCTTCCGCAAGTAGCTGCCAGCTCCGTATCAACGCACAGCCTAAACCGTTGATCGTAGAGACCTGAAACTTGGAGGGTGTGATCTTTGTATGACATAGGCATCCAATAACAAAGGATTTTCCGAAATTCAACCTCTAAGGGGGTGAAAAAGGGGGACAAAGTTTGTGGGATCTACGCACAGCCTAAACCACCTAATCTCTTTAGCTGAAAAACTCTGTAGAGGCTTAAAAATACCCTTCAATATACAAACAAGCATAAATAAACTTATTTTACCACTTAAATAACAGGTATCAAAAGATTAATATTTTTGCCCAGGTTTCCACTGTGCGTCGCAGCCATGCCTCTCGGCCCCTACTCAGCTGGCTCATTTCCTGGGCAAAATAATTACTATATTGCTCGGGTCACCTTAAGTGTTCTGGGTAGCTTAATAAAATTCAATGCCCAAGACTGCGAATTCGTAGCCCGGAATATGCCCTTTTTTCGGGAGTAATAAATCCTTAGTTAGGGTGCCCTTCGTAAGGGACGTAATGGGGATTCTGAGCATGTCGGTGTTAGTGGCTCGTTAAAGATCCATGTAGAAAATATTTAGTACTCCTACTATAGCATTGTCCGATTAGTTATAGCAGCACAAGGTGACATTAAATCAATAGACATTATGGGAATGCAATTGAAACTCTCCAAAAAACTAAGTCCCTTAAGTAAATATGTAATTAACTAGTTTCATTTCTCCGATTCCGCCATTATAAGGACAATCTTTATGTAGTTTTCCAATTGAATTTAAGTACAACACAAGTTTACTATACAAGTAAGAAAACCTATGGCACTGCAACTTTTGCTGGGTATTGAGTTCAGTTCACAGCACAGCTTTACTGTTCCATGCTAACGGTTATGTAAGGGTTGGTTCGGTCGAGATCACGCTTAACCGCCTGGTTCTTCCTATAATTAAGAATTATTGAGGCAGAATAAGCCCAATCAGGGTCGATTCTTCTTCTATGGTGCTACAACACATCAAGTTCTTTCAATGTTACCTGTTTTGTCACACAAAGGCCCATAAATCCTTCTCTGGATGTTTCTTTACAATGTTACTAGGGATGATTCTAGGACTTTCGTCATCGTCCAGTACTCTGACGAGGATCGAGAATAGGCAAGATAAGTTGAATTTTCTTTAAAATTAGTTTCGTTCACTTAAGGAAGGAGAATCGTGTTACATTCGTTGTGAATAATGGGCTAAGTCAAATATATTATTGGCTTCAAATAGAGTTATTGCGTATACTTCAACTCTCTTTCAAGCCGAAACTTATGAGAATCAGACGAATTCGCTTCCCACAAATCAGCTAACTCTTTATCGACAAAATTCGAATTAATCACTTATTCACCGGGGCTACAGATATATTCGTATCTTCACTGTCCTGGAGAGAGATTTGCTTCTGAAGAGCATTACTAGAGTTCATTCGTGTTCCAAGGATAAATAAATTCCTCTACACATCAAAGCTAAAATTCCATATTATTACTGCTCCTCCTAGATACTCTCCTCTGTTAGGATTATAGAATACACTTGTCAGGTTCGATTCTCGATTTTTAACTGTCACTTCCGGTCTCAAACCCATGGATTTTGAAACATGTAGACCAATAAGCCAACACCCTACGTAATGACGGAACTCCAAACCATGCATGCCCTAACTTATTGAAGGTAAAGCAGGACTCCTAAAATGATGCTGAAATTTCTCTCAACCGCATCACTCTGATTGTAAGTCAATGGAGAATGATTTAGTGTACTATAGCCGCAGATCAAAGCCCAATCTATAATAAGTTTATCATAATTGAACAATCTAAACTAATAACCAATCAACTCTCCTTTGATAATTATGGCCTCTTCTCCTGTGCCATTTGATCCATAGCACTCATCCTAAAGTAATTGTTTAGCTGGAATTTAATTTCAAATCTATTTATGTGGCACTTTCATACGATTCGAGGAACACTCTAAACTCCACATCGTTACTAATGATATATACATACAAAACAGAAGTAATTAAAATGGAATACATTACCAAAGTAACTGTATGGGGACTATTTTAAAATATCTTTAATTTGTTCAACAATGTTATATTTCTGTTAATTTTGTCTTTATCTGTCTGTTTTCGAATTACCTGAAATAGCAGTATATGCCTGTTAGATTGTTATATCTATAGCAATATTAATCAGATATTTTGTACTAAGTGCATTAAGATATTTTTATATGTACAAATAATAATAAGATATTGCAGTCCCTATTATTAAAATCCCCAAAACAAAGACTCAAGTCTCCAAAATATTGAAAGATAAACATCCAGTCGACGTTTCGCTTGTTCCGACATCCTCAAGACAAAACTTCACAAGGAAATCACATCAAAGAAGACAAATTGTAGTACATCCCACACCAACAGTCCAAACAGACACATCAAATAGAGACAGCAACCTTGCTCCAAGACGCTCAACAAACAACTAGTTGTCTTAGCTTAATTTTCACTAACTTTTTTTGAAATAATGATAATAGTTATAGAAGGCTTAACGAACACCAAGGCTCGATGCCTACATAGTTGCTAACCGCCCAAACCGAAAATCGTAAGATTATCCTTAAGGCAATCCTCCCACCAACGTCCCGCTCTACTCTTCGAACGTTTAGCGGTGGGCTCAGTGCTTTTTATCTTTCCACGAATTTCGTTTACTAAATGAAGTTCAACCTTCTTTCTGTGTTGTATAACATTCTAAATTATCCTTTTCGAATATCTTAAGTCGTTGTTCATCCTTCAGCGTCATCTACCACATTTCATAATCCACAAAGAACAGTTGAAAGGATGATAGTTTTATTAATTCTGATCTGCTCTTTTCTCCTATGTCCATCCTTATTGGGACCTGATATTAATTTAATAAAATATATTTTTTTAATTCTTAATTTAATTAGTATATACTTTCCAATAGTGATACTCACATCATAATATTCATGAGATATATTATATTTTAATTTATGTATAGAACTAATGTATATAATATTTTGTTAACTATTTATGTTGCTTTATGCAGCCTGAAAGGCACAATACAATAAATCTTAGTGTGCAGCTAACAGATTCCCAAGTAGGTCGTTGTATTGAACCCGACGTTAGTGAACTTGTGACGTCAGGGCGCGGCCGTCTTGAATTAGGTTTTGGGCTCACACCGAACCACTAGCATTCCTAACTACTACTTCAGCTTTTTATTAGTGCTTAGGCGTTATTGTGGACACATTTTATGATTATTTAAACAGTTTTTACTGCTTGTATACAGTTATTTTAAATTATAATTTTTTATATAAGGAAGAAAATATTTGACTGGACCCCCAACTATTTTCTTCCTTACGTCTATCTTCCAGTCAACCATCCCCTCGCTTCTTATAATTTTTTATAGTTTGATATAATATTACCTTATTGCGATATGATTTCACTTAGGCAATGGTACGGTTTCACTCAGGATTTGTGTCATACAATTTGTATTTAACCAAGTAACATGTTATAGCAACCATAAAATACTTTTTATTAGGTTTTTTTAATTCCATGTTTTATTTTAAGTCACGAGTACCTATTCTAGAAAGCATAATTATCGCGTTTGTACATCTATTTATTTTGAATCCTACTTGGGCCAGATGTGCATGTACATATGTGCATAAAGTAATGTTTTAGACCATATACATAATATTTATAATGTAGTTCCCTTCTCTGCTTATAAATATAGTTTACTAAAAATAATTCTCAAACATTTTATTTAAGCATATTGTAGTCCTGTCAAGATAAGTTTAATAAGTTTTTTCTCTTATAAGAACAATAATCATAACATGCTTATTCCTAATATAAGATTTTTTTATTTATTTAACGTCATTTTATGCCGCTATTGCTAATCGAAATAAACTACCTAAATTTAGCCTATCCAGAAATACTTAGGATATGGATGATTAACTAATACCTTACACCGAACAGGCTCCGGTCCACGATCTTCTGATTTATAATATATTATATTTTATTCTTTATTAATAATATATTATGCCTAAGAATTGCTGGAAACTAAGCATATTACACTAGAGTTAAAATTGTGCACAAAGAATCATATATACCGTATATTAATACATTTATCAATAAATTATGCAAAAAAGTCTTTAATAAGTGTAAACACAATAAAAACCCACTTACAAAAAATAGTACAAAGCGGTATGTACATAAAAGAACAAAGCATTTATTATTGTAGGATACCAAATTATCATATATTATTGTTATTTTTCATATAGATGTATACAAGTTACTAAGAATGTATAGATACAATTTTTGTTTATTTTCATTATAATTTTTTTTTCTTTCTCACTGCAGAAAGTTTTTTTGTATAATTTGTTTTCTTTCATTGTATATGTGATTATTTATAGATACATTTAAATTTGTCTATTAAGTTTTTGAGTTTGAGACTGGTCTGTTTGGTACAGCATATTACCTTTGTGAATTGTAACAAATTATATTTTTTTTAAATAAATAAATAATATATCATGAATATTAATATAATGATTTAACTGAAATTATACTTGGACGTTCTGAAAATTAATATATAATTAACTAAGGCGAATGTGAACTGCTTAGCTTAAATGCAAAACGTATTAAATTAAATAACATATATAACACTTATAAGTATTCGAGTTATGTTATTTATTGAAGACAGGATGTACTTTAATCTATTTTGTACTTTTCCATAAATCGACGAAAGCATACCTAGTGTTTTCTCCTTAAAGTTCTTTAAAATTTCGTAGATCTAGGAAATATCTTATTACAAAAAGGAAATAATATTTTTCCATAACTGAAAAACAATAAATTCTTGAAACATATTATAAGGTATTTTCTCAACTTTCAACTTCTCATTAACAAAACATTCACCTCCTGGCACGATCGTTGGGTTAAGAAAAAAAAATACTCCAAACTGTGATAAACACAAGACCTCGCAGGAGTTGTAGTGGCACAGGAAATTTTTAATTAATTCAGTAACAAAAACCTCTATTTGTGTTTTTCTGCACACCTTTTTCTCCTATTAGCTCTTTTGCATCCATCATAACTTATTATTTAAGAGTTCATTATCATGACCACATGAATAACCTTACCGCTCTTGTTACATCCATCTTCACCACTACCAGGTCTCGTAAAAAAATCCACCTCATCTCCAAATTCAAATTCCTTTACCAGAAATCCCTCACCTCCAAAATCTACCCAAAAGGAGATAAAAACTGGGTCCATAATATTTCTTCCACCGATATCCCTAAACATGTCTATAACATTCTATCCTTAGGACCAAATTTTTCTGCACCCTCCTATTCCTTCAATAAAATCATTCCTGATCTTTTGACCGACTTAGAATTTATTCACAATGACCCCCTACTCCAACGTTCACATGTTCCACAAGATCTTTCACGTGTCTCCATAGCTAACATCATCTCCAATTTCCTTCAACACACCCATTCTTCCCCTTCTAATTTCTCCCCACAGTTTTTTAAGGACCTTTCCCTCACACGCTCTTTCCTCAAATCCCATGACGACTTGATTGTCACTAAAGCAGATAAAGGTAATTCTACAGTAATCATGAATCTTTCCGAATATAACCTTAAAATGATTTCCCTTCTTTCTGATACTTCTACTTACAAACCTACACCCCGAGATCCTACCTCTTCTCTCCAAAAAAAATTCAACCTCCACCTAAAAAGCCTTGTCAATTCCAAATTAATTACATACCCTATTTATAGAAACCTTATTTCTTACAATTCCATAGCTCCCCGTTTTTATGGTCTTCCCAAAATCCACAAACCTAACAACCCCCTCCGGCCTATTACATCCAACATCAATTCACCATCTACAAAACTTAGCAAATTCTTACTTCCTTCCTTACAAGTCCTCAGCCGTAACAACCCATATGATATCCAAAACTCTTTTCATCTACGTGATCTATTAACATCCCTCACCATACCTGATCATTACGTTCTCACCTCCTTTGATGTAGAAAGCCTATTCACTAACATACCTTTAGATAAAGCTCTCCTCATTATAGATAACAACTGGCCACTCATAGAACCCCATACCTCTCTCAATCGCACCTCTTACCTCCAATCCTTAAACCTCTGTTGTGAATCAGGCTACCTTACCTTCCATGGCCAGTTCTTTAACCAAATTTCTGGACTTGCCATGGGAAATCCCCTCGCTCCTGACCTCTCCAATATTGTCTTAAACGATCTTCTGGATTCCATTCTACCCCAATTCCTTAACGATGTTATCTTCATTAAGAAATATGTGGACGATCTCCTCCTTATCCTAAATCCCATTATTATTCCTGAATTATTATCATCTTTTAACTCATACCATCCCCGCCTCCATTTCACAGTGGAACTTGAATCCAATAAATCATTACCATTCCTTGACCTCCGTATCATTAGAAATCCTGACCACACCTTATCCACAGATTGGTATACCAAACCCACCTATTCTGGCAGACTCCTCAATTATTACTCCCAACATCCGCACCACCAAAAAATAAACGTCGCCAAAAATATTATCCGCCGTGGCCTATCCCTCTCTGACCCTTGCTTCCATAAAACTAACATCCACCGCATCCAAAATATACTTTTAAAAAACAATTTTCCTCTCCATATTATTAATAAACTCATCCAAGACTATAAAAAAACCCCCAACCCCACCTTGTCTCCACACCCTCCCTCTAACCCAGTATACAGATCCTTGCCATATATACCCTCCCTCTCAAATAATATTCAAAAATCCCTACGTTCCTCTATCCCCAACTTACGTTTAGCATTCAAATCCCATAACAAACTTTCCAAAATCTATACCCGTGTTAAAGATCCCATTCCCGTTATACAACGCTCACAAGTTGTCTACCGTATCCCTTGCTCCACTCCCAATTGCAACTCTTCCTACATCGGCGAAACTAAAAACTTACTTAAAGATCGTATTTCCCAACATAAATATTCCATTTCATCCAATAACCCAACCGCTTCCAAACTCTCTGACCATGCCCTATCTTTAAACCACATTTTCAACTTCGATAATACGTCTATCCTATCTTCCTTTCCCAACTATGAAAAACGCAATCTCTCGGAAACCATCCACATCAATTTAGATTCCTCCACCGTCAACCTTAAGTCCGATTCACATCACCTATCCTCAATTTATTCCCAAATTTTTAATTTACTAAAAACTCCTTAATTTTCAAATCATATTTTATTTCTCTCCGTTTACGGTCCGTTTACTGTCTATTTTTTCTTTTCTAGTATTTTATTTCTTTACTCCCCCTTTTTTTCTTTAACTTTATTTTTTATTTATTTTTCACATTTTTTACGCGTCCCCATATTTCCCCATATTGCCCTTTCCCTACTTTTTTATTTTTTTTTATTTTTTTGTTATTTTTATTTTTTTGAATTTTTTCGCTACTTTGACCTTTGACCGACAGAGATCGCGGCCAGCGCTTCCGTCGTTTAACGGTTTTATCCGCGTCAGTTACTCTCTGTCCGAGCAGCCACTCCTATCGGGTTCGTACAGTCTCATATTATTTATATCTTCTCTTCATCTTTCTCCATCTCCTTCCTTCACACCTATTTCTCCCATCATCACTTTTAGCATCCATCATAGTTTTAATTAAATAGTTTTAATTAAAGAGTTCATGTTCACAGAACATCATTATTTTTTATAATATATCTCTATTCACTTACTGATATCTTATATCTCTCATGTATTGTTCCTTGTATTCTTTCATCTTTATTTATATAACTTCATACCTAATGTATACCTCTATATAATATCTGTATACCTGGATACAACATCTGTTATATAATGTATAGTGTATACCTTTATATAACATTTGTACCTTTACATAACTTCTGATACTTATATTTTTAAAATTTTATTTATATTTCACTTCTCGGCCTTTCATACATTAGATTCCTTTTCTTTACGTTCTATAATATATTCTTCTCGATGTATTATTAGGTATCATATTTTTAATTCATGTTCTCTCATTGCACTTATGATACTCTCCATGAGTCTATTTTCATACTATTGTTTTCTTTGCAATACATTTCTATCTTTATTATACTAAATTGTCCATACTCATTATATTCATATCTTTTTCATTTTATTTTTTTTCTGTTTAACTTCATTGCTCTCTTTGTATTTTGTTTTGCATTATCACCTTTCTATCCATCTACCATGTAATCATCTTTATTCATATACCTATATACATTATTATATATATATATATTATGTATATATATATTCATATACCTTCATATATCCTTTCATTATATATCATTCTTTTTTATATCTCTACATTTTGTTAATTTTTCTGTACCTCTATTTTATGTATTTTTACAGTCTATTCTGTTTTTTGCCTGTTTTCTCATAGCCCTGAAGATGACCTACATAGTAGGTCGAAACGTCGGCACTTAAAATAAAATAGTTTCACCTATTTTTGCGTGTTTTCTTGACTGCACCCCCAACTATCAACATCCTATTATTTAACATCACTACTTTATAATTTAATTTTCTATCACTATTCTCAAACCAGATTTTTACTTATATTTCTATACGTTCCTTGTTTTTTTACATCATATTTTATATTTATACTAGTTTATTCTATTTTAAAACTTCCCTTACTTATATTTTCTACTTTCTATGTTCATTTTACTTTTCTACCTGTTATACTCTAGATTTCTATCTTTACTTTCCACTTTTCTTTTTCTGGTATTTACTCTTTGACATCATTTTTCTTACATTTTCTTTCATTTTACTTATGTAAACTCTCTAGGAGTCTATTATTACACATTTTATATTTTATCTATATTCTGCTAGCTTTTCTATAATTTTACATCTCACCTCTGATGTTTATACTTTTTCTTGTTGTAAACTTTCTGTTTACTTCCTTCTTTTATCTTTGTAATTTTTACATCACCACCTTTCTGTACTCTGTAATATTTTTATTCATATATATATCCCTCACTTTTTTATTCTATTTTTCTATTACTCTACATATATTTTTATATTATCATATTCTTGGTACTGTAATGTATTTTTATAGTTTTTTGTTTTGTCTATTTTCTTTCTTAGCCCTGAAGATGGCCCACAAAGTGGGTCGAAACGTCGGCACAAAATAAAATAAGTACCCAGTTATTTAGTGCTTAATTTGACTGGACCCCCAACTATTTCCTTCCTTACTCAGATCTTCCAGTCAACTACCTCCTCGCATACATATGTGTTTTTTTCTTATTTTACTATTCGTAACTAAGTTTCGGGCTAATATTTCTCCGTTTTCAAGTTATTTAAAAAGCTCTATTAATACAAGGGATCCATTATCAAATTAGCCCTACGTTGTACATAATCCCGTGGATTGTAGTGGCATGATACGTTTTTAATTTTTTTTTATTACTTCTTTTTTCCTTTTAAAATAATATTATAACTTTTTTTTTCTCTTTTTCGTCTCCTGCCCTCTACCCTCCCCAGCCTGCCTGGGGCAGAGAGCACCCCTCTCCACGTGTCTCTCCCAATCCTCTTCACGCGAAGGAATCTTGTAAATGCTCTTTCTAAGTTAATAAAAACCATGTTAACTGCTAATGAAATAGTTTAAACCATTGATAGCGTTATTTCAACTTTAAGCTCTGCACCTTCTATTGACTTATCGACCTGGAGATATAATGAGGTTACTGGGCTGGCTAGCTATTTATGTACGACCAGTAAAAGGTCGGTGGTTTGAGCACCACTTAGTGTTTTAAATAATTTACACACCTATCATTTTAAAACAAATAAAGTTATATAACTTTATACAATCTAAGAAAGATCTTGGATTCAGTACATGCTAGAGGCTGCACTGGTTCTAAGAAAACAGTTGCGCAGGGAGGTAATCGGTTCCAGATCACACACAACCAACTGTGTGAAAAAACTACTCATTTAGGGTACCCATTTAATACAGGATGGTTGAGCTCCTGGAAAGTCCACAGATCTCACAGGGTCAACCCGTTTTTGTTGGAATCCGTAAATTAAATAATTTATCTGTCACAGCTGGATTTAAACACTCTACCTTCACCGTATCAAATTATCACTCTACAGAATGAACTCCCTCTAATGATGATTAATATAATTATCAGAAATGTTTTTATAATCTCTAAAATGTTAAATAATTATAGGCGCTGCATTTAAACTACTTATGAACTAATAAATAATCTACTAATAAGTTATATGACAACTCTCCTGTATCTTATTTGTAATGCTTACAATTACTAAGCTACATCTGTTGAATACATATATAAACTAAAACCAATTAGCACTCCAGTAACGAACATGTTTTTAACTATTATTTATGATATCGTATTTGTTAATTGTATGCAAAATTTAAATAAATGAACATTGTGAGTGTAATCTTTTTTCCCATGTTTATTCACCATTATATAACAGAGCTCGTTGTTTTTGATGTCCATGACTCCACGTGTCTTCTCACATTTCCATCCCGACTTGTTACATAAAAACATTTAAATCAAATCGGTATCTACATTGAAGATGATTCTTTTCTCGCCTATAGTACTCGTGTATAGTACTCATTTCACGGTGTTTGGGTACTTTTTCATGGGTATAGTGTTCCCTGTATTTAGTTTCGTTCCATATACATATAATTTTATTATTATATTCATAATATATCCACTGACCTATATATTTCATACCGTTTGATGTATATACTACGGTTTAATTTATATGATTTTTTTCACTCAACATCACTTTTTGCTGCTATGGTCGTCAATCGGACGATGACACTGATACTTTAAGTGGGAGGCTTAAATTTGGCCTATCTATGTATTATTATGTTTAGACAGGTATCATTAAAATATCGTGTCGCACAAACTGGAAGCACATTTTTACGTTCCCCTCCGAAGGACGATTTCAATACGGATTTTTTATTCTTTTAAAAATTCTAAAGCTACCTGCCGGTCAACGTATTAGCCATATTATGCACAGAAGGAATTTATTCTAACCGGTACACTACAGGTGACCATATTCCGTGTATATAGTACTGGCCCATTTATATAATATTGTTCCATTGTATGTAGTTCTTGTAAATAGAACTATTCCCTCAGGATCGCTCCCTCGTGTTTTTTCATGTGTATAGTTTTATAGTACTGTTTACCATATATGTAATATTGAGCCATGTCTACATTACTTTTCCATGTGCCTAATAGTATTCCAAAAATATAGCATGGTTCCAAGAATATAGTCGTGCCCCATGTATATATAGTACCATTTCATTATATAGTTCTATTTCGTTACATTTAAATATTATAGTGTTTGTACAGGTGTATAGTCTAGTTGGAATAGTATTATAGTTTAGTTAGTATTGTAGTATAGTTTAGTTACACAGTTTAGTTCATTACATTTTCTTAGTTCTGTCCCATTTATACAGTACGGTTTCAAATGTTCTGGATATATGGTAATATTCTATGTATTCTATTCTGTTCCACGTACATAACACTGTTCCTCGTACATAAAACTGTTCCACGTACATAACACTGTTCCACGTACATAAAACTGTTCCACGTACATAACACTGTTCCACGTACATAACACTGTTCCATGTTCATACTCCTGTCTCCTGTATGTGGCCGGCTCCCCACTGTTGTATTTGATGTTTAATACCAAAGTTTTATATATTTTGTATTGGAAACTACAGTATGGAAGAAGGTTTCGTTTCTCTAGTACGTAAGGATAATTTTCAAAAATTATTATTTCATATTTTAATTTAATTTGTTATTGATTTATCAATAAATATATAGTTAAAAGAATTATTCATCCTTAACTATCCATTTCAATATTTCATGCCCCAGTTTAATAATTGAATTTAAAATTATACTTGCTTCAATTTAAATTGTTTATTTGTTGAAAATGAAAATATTTTTTTTTTGGGGGGGGGGTTCTTAGATAATTAATAGACATTTTACACCTTACGTAGAATTATCGGTCAACGGCATTAAGCAAATAGTTTTGTAGCAGGGATGTTTCACCAGTGTTTCCATTTGGTTAGCAGTGTAAACTTCCTTGTCCTCTCCTCTTCTTTTACATGTATAAATACTAGTTCTAAGATTAGGATAGAAGAGAAGGTAGGAGGCGGGAGGTAGGAGAGTAAAGATGTAGTTAGATACAGTATGTAAGAAAGTGGTCTCTAAGTCAAATTCCATTTATAGAGTTCTATAATATTTAGATAGTATACTGTCTGGTATAGAACAGTTTAGTTAGTATAGTATTATAGTTTAGTTACACAGTAAACTGTTCCATTACATTTACTTAGTCCTGTCCCATGTACACAGTAACTTTCCATTTATATACTACGATTTCATGTTTATAGAAGTGTTCTGGCTATATGATAATATTCCATGCATACATGTGCCTACATATTGTTCCATAAATAGTTTTCTGTTCCTTGTATATAGCACTGTTCAACGCACCTATTCCTGTGCTGTGTGTGCAGTACTGTTCCATTATTCATGGCTTACAGTTAGTAAACAGATATACCCCGAGGAGCCCGCTTGGGTTTGCTTTTCGTTACTAAAGCAATTAGCGCCCTCTAGAGTTGGCTGTAGACTCAGCAGGTCTTCGGGCGTGCTGAGGGGTCCAAGGGCGAATGTGTTGTTGTAACTAAAGTAATTAACTAACTTAATTACTCGTTACGCCTAATATTAAATACATTTTATTGCGCACATATGGTCGATACAACTGCAGAATATGAAAAAACTGTTTCAAGGTTTATTAAAAATCAGTGTTTATCGTCAAACTTACTCTAACCATGTCATTTTATACGTCAAAGATGACTATATATATAAATTTGATGGAATAATTTAATTAAAATTTAATAATTTAAAAATCTTATCCATTAGTTTCATTATTTATAATTTATAATTATTTTTCTGTAATGTACATCGCAGAGTATAGAATATATCATCTTCGTTAGTCTGAATTGTATTATTTTAAATATTTCCAAAAAATCGGAACTGCTAACTATTGAACATTTCATAATCGATAGCCAGTTTTAAAACAAATCATTCCTTTTAAAAAAAATTTCCACAGCCAATACACAAGCATAATATATTCAATACATTGCCATGAAAGAAATTTAATTTTGTTATTGTTCGAGCCCAGATCAAATACCTAAGTGTGGTAAAGCCGACTCTCTGTATACCCTCTCAGTTCAAAAAAGAAAAAAAATCACATGTAACGAATCTTTTATTCGTTACTTTAATTTTAAGCGTGATCAAGATGGTTGCATATTCAACATTTTTACAGTATTATCCTCTCCCTTTACAGAGTGAATTCAGATTTGAATCTTGATTATTGAAAATCTGCTGCAGCATTCATCAATTCTAAAACAATTGTTATAGATCGGAAATGAAAAATGTATTTTTTTTCAAATTAGATACTTTGTTTTTTTATTGACGATATGTAATATCATGAAGGAATTTTTATCACAAAAAAAACAAGACATTGTTATTTGTTTGTTTTTTCTTACACCCTTGATAAAGAGCTGAAAAGTGGGTCGGTAGTTTTCTAAAGAATAGTTTCTCACTATTTAATATTTTATTTTTTGGTTCCATCCTGACCATTTTCTCTTTCATCATATTTATACCAACTTATAATTATTCAAGAAACAAGGAGGTATTTTGTACACATTAATCGCTCAAAAGATATCCTCAGCAAATATGAAACATGACACGGTATGTAACTTGGTAATTAGAACACGGTTCCAGGTTACAGTTTATTCTAAGAACAGTCTTGTTCGCGTTTAATAAGGACACGGGGTAAATTGAATAGACTCATTAAAATACAATGCGCGCGCATGAGTACCTGATCCAATTATGTCAATTGAGATATTAAAGATCCAATTAATCTTTGATTTAATAATTATAGTTTTATTTCGATTCGAATATAAACGTATTCGTTAAACCTTATAGCAAATTTCCATTTAATTAAGAGAAAAACGTTTAATAGGATTATATGGAATTTCACTGTAATGAGCGAGTAAAATTTTTATCCCGTTTTTCGTATCCGATAAAATAAACATAAATAAATCTCAAATTATATTGAAAATAATAAATAACTTATGAAAATAAACTAGTACTTCTGATAATTACTTTCTAGAAACCGTTAGCAATAGTAGCCAATATAATTATTAAGAAATCATACTCCTCAAGGTAGTATCCTTGGCCCAATCCTTTATACAGTTTATACAGCTGACGTCCCAACTCATCCTAATATTATCCTTATCACATATGCTGATGATACATGTGTATTATCAGTCAACACCAATCTAGTTATTGCATCCCAAAGCCTCCAATCCCATATCTTGAAGAATGGTGTCAAAACTGGAGAATGTAGAACAGATTTGATACTTAGGGTTGCATCTCGACAAACGATTAACCTGGAATCCTCATACTAGACTGAAAAGACGAGAAACCGCTCGACCTTTCAGGCTAATTCAACACTTACTAGACAAACGCTCTAACCTCCCAGATAACTACAAGAGTCTCATCTACATGACCATCATACGACCTATTTGGACTTACGGAGTAGAGCTTTGAGGCTCCACTAAGCCATCGAATTCCTCTCGTATCCAATCCCTACAATCCAAAATCCTTCGTAAAATCCTCAACTCTCCTTATTTTGTTAAGAATAAAGTCATCCATAATGACCTTAATGTCCCATTTGTTGCTGATTTGGCCCGAACCCGGTATCTATCCTTTCATAACAAACTTCATTCCCACTCAAACCCTCTAGTTTCAAACCTAGCTTCCTCTTCGATTCCCGATAATCCTCCGAGGCGTGAGAAAAGAAGATGGCCACGTGACCTTCTTAGTTGAACTAGTGATTTGTGTACTACCAGTGGGTAGTATCTCTACTAGCCATTACCTCATGTCATTATGTATCGCATAGCCTATTTACTAGATGTATTATTGTAATACAGTTGTAAATATCAATAAATAAATAAAAAAAAAAATCATACAAATGCTATTTGGTACATATTTTATTTTCAATCTTTTGAAAACCTCAATGATTGTACCACCCCTAAGGAATTCTCGTGGAAGCGTATATGGAGAAAAGTCCCATTTATGGCACTCCTAGCGTGGTTCATCTCACCGTAGTAGAACCCTGCTTTAAGACGTTTCAGCCTCCTTGTCGGATTCTGTTAATTACATTTTTCATATTAATGTCTGTCAGTAATGATCGTACCAGTAAGTTTGGATGTCCAGCAAGTGAGTCATGAAATTTTTCTTGATTGTGTCATTCATAAATGTGCGAACAATTAGTAACACGTGTAAATAATATAGTTCAATAACTAAACTGCCTATAAATTATAATAATCGTTATTATTTATAATAATTATTGTTACTATCGTTATTCTTGAGGCTGATACTCAATAACTGTGAGGAAACACAATACACCGCAGGAACTGCAACATCTTTTATTACAAAACCTGTAAAATAACCTGAAAAAATTCTCATTTTCACAGAACCAGGTGGTTGAAGGGTTCCGCTTTTATTGCCTCTCAGGACGGACCATTTTATTTTTATGGCTACCAATAAAGTTTATTGCACCATCAGGTTATTTTTAAACAGTGGCAGGCTCACTCCTGTTGTATTTGATCTTTTATACCAAAGTTTTATATATTTTGTATAGGAAAACACAGTATGGAAGAAGGTTTCGTTCCTCTTGTACGTAAGGATACTTTTCAAAAACTATTATTTCATATTTCAATTTAATTTGTTATTGATTTATGAATAAATATATAGTTTAAAGAATTATTTATCCTTAACTATCCGTCTCAATATTTCATGGCCCAGTTTAATAATTGAATTTAAAAGTATACTTGCTTCAATTTAAATTATTTATATGTTGAAAATGAGCTATATTTTTTTTTTGGGGGGATAATAATAGATATTTTACACCTTACGTAGAATTATCGGTCAACGGCATTAAGCAAATTGTTTAATAAAATAGTTTTGTAGCAGGGATGTTTCATCAGCGTTTCCATGTAGTTAGCAATGTGAACTGCCCTCTTCTTTTACATGTATAAATGCTAGCTCTAAGATCAGGATAGAAGAGGAGGTAGGAGGTAGAGAGTAGAGAGTAAAGATCCAGTAGTTAGATATAGTATATGTAAGAAAGTGTGTAAGTTAGATTAGTCAATTAATCTAGTTATAATGATTTTCAAGTTATAATGACAGTCCATAGACAATAAGTCACATAGTTAGTTCATAAGAATGTCTCTTTCCCCACACTTTTACCTTATGTTAAAGTTTAAAATTCATTATTAAAAAACAAAAATGTAAGGCTAGGAATAGCCGATCTGGAAATAAAGGATATTCAAAATGTCTCCTTTATATCTCTTGTAAATCCCAATAATATCTGTAAAATATCTCAATATGCCTATATATTTCTTACAAGTCTTAGTTAGTTTACTGAAGTCATAATAGTAATAAATGAGTTTCTGACGGAGTAGCAGATCGTAGCACTTTGCAACGCAGAGGATTGAAATACTCATCATTTCCATTAGCAACCATTTCCACAGTGATTCGTAATTGTTTGTTGGAAGTTGTTCTTACATGTTATGCACCCTTTGAGATGTCCTACCGCCAGCTCAGAAGAATGTGGCACAGCAAACGCCTATAAAATTACATCAATAAACTGCACTGAAGGGAGCATGAACTGGGGCATTCTATTCATCTCATGTTCTTTGTAGATTCTTAGGCGTCTGGCTATACGTATACAAATACTACAGGCATTTGTCTGTAAAAAGTGTATTGACAGAAACGCAACTCATCAGGAAACACGACAGCTGCTGGTGGCGAGCTGTTGTTACAGGTCTCACAAGAGCATAAGGTATAAGGCCAATTTCTAACAAACGATTGAAGTTGATTAAGGATCTGGCTGGCCCTGTGAAAAAGGTTCCTTCTGGCTGCGATGATAATATTCCTCTTTTTCCGTTGTAATGCGCTGCAATCCGGATAACCGCCGAGAACGAAAAGAAGCAATCATTTCTTCCCGTATATTCCATAGCCTAATATCCCTACGATTCCCAAAAGATCGGAAATAGTTGGATCAGTTTTGAGTTAAAATTCTCTGATTCGATGAATGAATGATGTTTTTTTTAAAGTACTCTAGAGTGTGTGATTATGTATGTATATATGTGAGCGTTTGGGATATAAACCACATACTTATGTATTAATATCATCTAGTTAATTTTTTTTTTTTAAAGAGAGAAATAAATGTAGATCACTGATGGTATTGTTTGAATTTTTCTTTATTATTATTTGTTTTTTGCTTGGCATAAATTTAATGTATATGTAGCTATAAATTGTTTCTCATATATAATTATTGTTAACTTATTTTAATTTTTTTTCTTTCTCTTCTTCTAATCTGTTTTTAAAATATTGTTATTGGAGGTAATTCGCTTTTTTTTTCATTATTTTTTTATTGTTTTTTCTCACCTACTAAATTATTTGTAATTATTAAGTAAATGTAATTATTTTACACTTAAGGCATAATAGCTTACAACACCTCTATTGTTATTCAAATGGGACTTGTCCCAGAATAAATAAAGACATTATTATTATCATCTATTTTTTCACGCATATTGCGAGATGTGGGACAAGTCCAACCATCTGCAGTTATTAATTTTTGTTTTAATTTTTCTACTTTAAACGTTCAGAAATTTTCTGACCATTATATAGCTGTGTCTAGGAGAACTGACTGTTGAGCCTCCTTGAAAACCTCAAGCGCAAGTCCCAGATTCTCAGTGCCCTCTGCCGTGGATTTAGGAACAATTACATTCGTAGAGAGCTCTTTTATTTCATCATCTAGTTCCTGATATTTGCGAAGCTTCTCTCCCACCGAAAAACTGAAATTATTGTCATTATTTTTCCTTCTTTCGACAGCGTTTTTTTTTCGTTATGATTATTTTTTCAGTTAAATTACTCTCAAAATAAGTTTTCCTTCTTGTATCAACCTGTTTGATACTAAACTTTTGGCTTAGTCCCTGCTTTTCTTCCAGCATTCATTAAGCTTGTTTTTGATTTTATAATTTCCGCATCTTCACTTAACCACTCAGGTTAAACTCTTCTTCACACCCCCTATACAATAATGCAACATAGGTAGCGAACAATGAGACCAAGGAATTAAAAAATATATGACCGAATCGGGATAACTGGTGATATGATACAGGATAAAACAACTTTCAGAAGTTGAGAAAAGGAACCGGCCTCTGGACAGAGGAGTGAAGGAAAGTACAGAGTGAAAAAATGAAGTATCGTTGTAGGCGGAAAGAGCAAAGAAGTTCGACGATGAATGCATGGAATTACCTCACGCAATCTCAGTTCGCGAACATCGAGGAGAAACAAAAGAAGATGTCCTAGAGTATTAAATAAGAAACTGGTGATAAGAAAGGATTAAATTAAATAAGAAATTTCAGTTGAGAACACACCAGACCCACTATTTGCCCTGAAGATGGCCTACACCGTTGGCCGAAACGTTAAGCCATTAAAAAATAAGATCTGTTTATTTTTGTGTTATCATTGACCGCACCCCCTGACCAATTCAATCCATCATCAGAATCATCCAGTCAACTATTTTCCACTCAAACATAAATAAGAAACCGTTCTATGAACTCAAGTCAAACCCAAACTTTTTCGAAAAATGGCTGCTGGTTCTAATTTCATTAGATGGTTTTGGTCATACTTAACTATTTAATTATTAATAATTATTAATTAATACTAGACTTACTAACTTTCATGCTCAAGGAAACGTTTTACAGCAACATAACACACTTTTTTAAAATAAATTTTCCTTAAATACTTCCCGAAGTATAACATTTAATGTATAGATTTAATATGAATTCATAGTTTTATTTTTATTTATGATTATAGTGTTAGATATTTTTGTGTTTTAAAAGCACCATTTATTTTACGGCCCAGGCGTAGGAGGTGATTAAACTAGAAGCCATAGAAGGGCCCGGCACGGGCTGGGAGAAAAAAAAAGAGAGAAAAAACTTAAAGGATTTGGGGTAACCAAGTGAGCCCTTGTGTCACGAAGAGAGGTGACCACCTAACCTTTCTCTAGAACAAATTTTAAAACATTACTAAATAATTTTTTTTTTAAGTTCAGTTACTGGACTAAACTTACTTTCCTCGTTCGTTTTTTTTTTTATCTTTCTTTTAAAGCCTTAAAAAAAACACAATAAAGTTCTTGCTGATAACCTTATTTTTTGATACTGTTACCTTGTACTGCAATGGTTGTACAAAAAAAAAAAAATATATAGAAACAGATCTCACTTGTCAAATAAATAACTATTTTTTGTTAGTTGCCATCTTCAACAAATTTATCTTCCGTTTTTCTCTGTTTCTATATTATTATTTTTTTTAAATGTATAAATATATATATATTTTAAATACGGATAAAAAACCGTCATTATGATTACTATTTCTCACTCTGTCCATAATGGGCTTGTTACATGTTGGTAGTTCTCCATCTATGCCTTTGCCTTTATCACGTGATGACCGATTGTCGTTTGTTACTCTTTTAGCGTCGGTTTGTTCCTTTGTTTATTTATTAAAAAGTGACTTTATGCAGTTATGACTATTCACAGAATGCAATGCAGGTAGTCCACAATGTTACCTATCCAGGTATAATTAAGATGGGGATCTTTAGCGAGTTCCTGACAATATTTTTGTCCAGTGGCCGCCATTTTATGCCCCATCCTAAGGATGTCATAACTCACATTTTATTTGTATTCCCTTTAAGTGGTAGTATACATTAGTTAATATTAAAAAAGGACTGTTGATAAACTGTTTTGTTTCTTGATATGTTTTGCTTTGTATTTATCATTTGAGGCGTGGAGATGGAAAAGGAGATAAATCCGAATTTGAAATTTTTTCAGGAAACACATAAAATATGAATAATTCAGGTGATTATTTATTTGAGACAATTATTTTTAGAAAAATTAGATTAGATTTAGTATATTTTAAATGGTGAACCATGTACCACCGTATAGAGGACGCTAAATTTTTGAGAAAACATTAAAAAATTAAAAATGATAAAATATGGATTTACCCATTGTTGCATCTCCACGCCTCATTTGTTTCTATGTATTTTCAAATCTGAAAATAATTAAGTTTTGTTTCTATACATCGATTAACTCTTCTACTTAATGCAAATAATATAGTCCAGGATCCATGGTCCATTTTTTCACTTGATTAATATCAAGCTGAATCTTCGTGAATAGCTTCACAGTTTCGATGAGACGCCCAACGATTTCCTGTGCGAAAATTCTCGATTGTGTTAGCTAAAAGAGGTAGCAAGGGTTTTTTTTTGTTAAATCTCAAGACAATTATCTTATCGGAAAATATATTTGTCCTACAAAATGTATGGTTTGATCAAAGAGTCCCCTCCTTCCAACATGTATCGATAACGAAGTAAAAAAAAACAGCGGGTTAGTAATCATTTTTGATGACCTCGTCATCGATACACGTTGGAAGGAGGGGACTATATGATCAAACCATACATTTTGTAGGACAAATATTTTTCAAAACAAAAAAAAACCCAGTTAGTAATGAATTTTTGAGAACCATCAAATCGACATATTTTATTCTTGCTACCTCTGTTAGCTACCACAATCGAGAATTTTCGCACAGGAAATTGTTGGGCGTCTCATCGAAACGAAGCTATTCACGAAGATTCAGCTTGATACTAATCAAGTGCAAAAATGGATCATGAATTCTGGACTATTATATTTAGGTAACTATAAGCTTTGATTTCTATATGCCCCAGGACTACTTTACACAACATTACAAATATTTTTTAATAAGGCATCTAAAAACCTAAATAGGCGATGACCTTATTAATGTACTTTTCTTCATTCCTAGTATCATGGATACATTGGCAGGTAGTCTCATTATATGCATCACTCTTTTGTAAAAGCCAGAGCCCTCGAAGATATGGGCCATTAAGAATATCTAATACTGTTATCTACTACTTTTTATTTTATCTTATTTTCATTATATAAACATTTTTCCATTTATTTTTATTTAATTATTCTTTTAATTTTGTTTTTATTATTCTGGTTTTATAAAAAATGTAACTAAAAACGATTATAAATAATATATATACTAAACTAAACTAATGCGTTGATGATAAATCGTTTTTACGCCTCAAATTTGGAACAACCGACCAACCAAAACCTAAAAATTGCACAATTTTTTATGTTTTATAGGTATATCCATTACTATACCACTTTTATTGTCATATTAAAAAAGTTTTAATAAAGCACAAAAGTTGTTTGTTTATTTTTTTATTCTCGGCCCCTAATTTTTCACCCCTGTCGGATCGGGTTACAAGAGAAGGTCGCACGGGTCGATGAGATACAGTTTCATGATATTAATGACGTTTAAACATGAAATCTGTTTTTTTGACAGTCACGGTCATTTTTAATCTCTTTATTGCCATAACCTTAGAACAAATTGCAATAAATAAATATAACATTCATATGAAATAATTATTTGTTAGCCCTATAAGTTTTATGTAGGAGAAAATGGTTCAGGCGGAAGTCAAAAATAAATTCTTATATAGTAACCAATTATTTATTAGTAACCTAGGTTTTCACCCATATATATCAAGGCTTGATAGTCACAAGAGAGAGTAACATTTCTATTATTTCAGGCGTTCAGGATCAAAATCGGATAACTCGAAAATATCTAAAATTGACTTCTTCACTTTCTTCCCTAGCGTAGTCAAGCAATTTTGTCTAACACGACACTTTGCCGCCTTATTTCTTCTGGTTTTAATAAATTTTTATATTCTGAACCAGAATTTTGGCGAGCATTAAGCATGTTTAAGTTATAATGTATAAGTTGCTTGACTAACTAGCAAATAATGTGAAACCATAAATTTTTTAAATTTAGAGTTGTGGTATGGAAATTGTTGACTGGATATCTCTTAAAAGAGTTTGAAATAGTCGGGTGGTCCAGTCGATAAATCATACATAAAATAATTGAACTTACTTTATTTGTGCCGACATTTCGGCCTAATTTGTAGGCATCATCAGGACTATGAATCAAAGAAAGCATGATTCCCAGCATTTGTCTAGTAAAAGACCTATGTAATTAGTCTCTTTTTGCATTAGTGATGAAGTACCGTTGACAGCGTACTGTTTCTAAGGCTACAATAGATCTAGGAGATGATTAGGACGAGGTCGTGTTCAACTGCGTGGTTTTCCCCAATTAAGGGTACACACTTTATAAAGGATGAGTAAGCCCTAATGGGACCAGCAGAGTCAACACGGTTGAGTCACGGCTGTTAGCGGGATAAATAATTTATCTGACACAGCCGGTATTGAACCCGAAATTCTGAGATTAGTATCCCAGCACCCTCTGCACTCGGCTTCCCCATTACTCCTTTAATAATTTGCTGGTAAACAGTTTTTATTTTATTTTTATCATTTGCCGTCCAATCTGTTCAATAACCCGGTTATGACTAAAAAATTAAATAAATCAAAATTACAGTATAATAATGTAAGTCTTACAATAGCTTCTATACATTTACTATTTGGCTCAAATAGTGTTCCTTAATCTTAGCTAATTGTAAATAATTAGCTAGTTACTTGTTACTTATTGCAGATCATTAAGTGTTTTAAAAATAATTGGTCCTCTGAGTATTTCTGAGTGCAACAAATAACTTCATTGTGCAGAGCGAAGATGAACGTTTTTTGTAAAAAAAAAAAAACCTTTACCACTACGACCCGGGAACGGGTCTGGGATTCAGTACATGGTAGAGACTGCACTGTTTCATGGACAACGGTTCTGCAAGGAGATGACTTGTTCTAGGTCACCCTCAACCGCCAGATTTCCCCCCCCTTATTTTGGGTACCCTATTTTTATAATATTTTATAGAGGATGCGTGAGCCCCAGGAGGGTCCTAGATCCCATATGATCCATCTCCCGCCGCAAACAGACTAAATAAAAGTCATGGCCTGCAGCGGGATTTGAACCAGAATTTCCCGCATGGCAACTCAGTGCTCTACCACTGAGCCACTCCACTCCTGAACGTTTTTGTAATGTAGAATAATATTATTTGACCTTGTATGTTTGAGAAAGAAAATGGACCGGGTGGAGGTAAAAAAAATTCTCTTATATAGAGGGCACCGTTTATTTGGAAGCCGACGTTTCAAACCGCATTGCAGGTCTTCTTCAGGGCTAATTATAGAAGATACATCTATACATCTAAATATATCATAGATCTAAATAGATGTATCTTGCGTATTTAGCCCTTAAGAAGAACTGCAATGAGGGTCGAAACGTCGGCTTTCAAATAATCAGTTCTTTATTATTTTTTTTACCCCACCCGAAACATTTTGTCCAGCCTAACATCCATACACAGCATAACGGAAGTAAGATTAGTCTGTGTGGACTATTAGTGTGAGATGTGCTGCACTTTGTCTTCTTTGATGTGATTTTTTTTGGTGTGTGTCCTGATGATGCGTGAATTGGCCTAAAGTTGATAGGTTTATTATTTCCTCAGTATTTTTGAGAATGAAGACTTTATTTTTATTTTTAGATAGGATTATTCCTATTGCATCCTATTTATAGTTTATATCTCTTTTTGTGTTTTGGTGCACTTTAATTTTGACATAAAATATCAATGAAAGTGAACCAAAACACAAAAAGAGATATAAACTATAAATAGGATGCAATAGGAATGATCCTGTCTAAAAATAAAAATAAAGTCTTCAGTCTCAAAAATACTGAGGAAATAATAAACCTATTATATGATATACATAAAATATCAATGAAACTATTCTTAAATAAATAAAAGTTCAAAATATGTAACTATTCTCTTCCTTTACAAAAATCTAACCAAGTGACACAATTCTATGTTAAAATAAACCATTCTAACTCCAAAGCACTTCCCCTACCCGCTGGACTTCCTCAAGGCTCATGCCTATCCCCAATCCTATTCAACCTGTTCATATCCGATCTCCCAAAACATAATAAAGTAACCACATCGCTTTACGCAGACGACGCCGCTTTGTACACAGCATCATACCGAATCGATACTATAGTAAACCGATTACAACAATCTTTCAAAAAAATCCATAAATTCTGTCAAAAGTGGAAACTAAAAATCAATCCAATAAAATCGGCCGCCATAATCTTCACAAAGCGCAGACCTAACATAGACCAGCACATCATCTTAAATTCCGAACACATCCCCTGGTCTAAATCCGTAACATACCTCGGTTTAATTGTAGATAAGTCCTTAACATTCACAGAGCACATCAACAGGAAAACCGAAAAAGCGAAAAAAATCATCTACAAAATGTTTCCCTATTTTAATAAAAAATCTAGGCTAAGCCCTAAAAACAAATTAATCCTTTACAAAACAGTAATCCGCCCATTGATAACCTATGCCTCTCCTGTCTGGAGTTCAACCTGCGCCACAAATTATCGAAAGTTTGAAAGGGTACAAAACCTATGCATGAGGATTATCAATAATTATCCCCGCTACACGAAAATATCGACTATGCTTAGAGATCTTGAACTCCCCACTATTAAACAATATGTTTCAGACCAAACAAAAACATACTTTGAAAAAACTCCAGCTTCCGAAAACCCATTAATCCGAGAAATCGGTAACTATGACAAACATTCGCTACGACGCTACACGCACAAAAGAACAAAACATATACTTCTTTCTTAATAAATCACCATTTGCAGATATTGTAATCAAGTTATCTGTATTTATTTTATAGTTCTTTTCAATTATTCATTTATTTTCTAAGTAATTATTATTATTATATATGTTTACTTTATTATTATCATTTTTATTTATTTATTATATTAGTATTATTATTATTATTATTTTTTTTCTTTTTTGTCTTAAGCTGGTTTTTTCTACATTTTTCCTGCTATTGTGAAACTTATTTATAAAAGGCAACTGTAATTAATTAAAATCACTGTCTTTAAACATGTAAAGGTAGTCCGGAACATGTATTCACAAATACTGCTTGTATATGTAAAATTGCAAATAAAGTTGTTTTGTTGTTGTTGTAAAAAAAAAAAAAAAAACCAAGTGACATTTACACTTAGACATTCAGACTGCCCCTCGCACTTTGCAATACAGCATTGTCCAGACAAACACAGGCAAGAGGATAGAAAATACTTGGGCCTTACAATGGACAGAAGTCCGACATGGAAATCTCACGTGACTTCACGTGATGTTAAGAAAAAGTTGAATCACCGGCTCCTACTCCTAAGCTGAAGGAAGTAAACGGCGAAAAATACCACGAAGAAGATGGATAAGAGGAATTGAGGAAATGTAGGTACGGCCATGGTCTGCAGGAGGAAAATACGCAAACAGAAGAAAATAGAAAAACGAACTAAAAGAAATTTTTGGTTGGAAGAAACCTCAATCTGAGAAAACCCTGAGGGAAAAAAACTGCATTATATTGTGAGATGGACAGAAGACTGACTTGGAAATCGCACGTAACTAATTTTAAGAAAAAGTTGAATCACCCTACAAGTTGAGTCACTCCTAAGACGACTAATTCACCACAAAAATAAACCATCACTAACAAACACAATTATAATATAGAACATGCTACTTAGACCAATATGGACCTATGCCTCGCAAGTCGTGCAAAAAATCTCACTTGACACAATCAAGAAAAACTACAAAAATTTTCATGACTCACTTTCTGGACGTCCAAACTTACTGGTACAATCATTACTGACAGACACTTTACCACAGAATCCTACAAGGAGTCTCTGGAGCAGGGATCTACTACATTGAGATGAACCACGCTAGGAGTGTCTTCAATGGTTTCCCCATACACGCTTCCACGAGAATCCCTTAGGGGTGGTACAATCATTGACGTTTTCAATAGTTCGAAAATACAATATTTGCCAAATGGCATTTATATAATTTTTTAAATAAATATTTATTATTATTATTCTCTTCCTTTCTTAATAATTACATTGGCCACTATTGCTAACGGTTTCTAGAAAGTACTTATTACAAGAACTAGTTTATTTTCAAAAGTTATTTATAATTTTCAATATCCGTACTTAGTTGTTCGCTACCGACTCGTTCATCCCAGTAATTAAGCTTAGGGCCCGCTATAAATTATTATTGCGACCGAAAGATCGATAACTAATAACTAGTTTCTATCTATCTGTCTCGGCACTGTCATCCTTCCAACCCCTCTTCGGACAGACTGCTTATTAAATATTGACGGCAGGTATTTGAATTGTCGTCAAATTGCTATGTGTACCCAGTTATTGGATGTAGAGTCAGATCAAAGATATTCATCGGAAGGCAAGTGAATTAATTGTAGGAAATTAATTTGCAATATTGCAGTTTATAGATAGGACTAGAATGAGGTCTCTTGAAAATAACTAATATCATTTGACATTTTTTTCTATTTGAAATGAGGCTTGTGAATGCGCTTTTATGAATAATTATCTGGAATAAAATGTAATGTATGTTTAAAATATATTGTATCGGTAAGTAAATAAAGTAGAACACCTTTATGAAATCAAAACATTTCTATTCAAAATATTTACCTTGATTTTCTTTAATTTTCAATCCCAGAACTGAAAAGATCAGGGTTTTGTGATGAAAAAAGTCTGATAATCCGTCTTGACTTGAGAATAATTTTTTTAATTTTACCCTTTAGAAACATGTTCAAATTTCTAAGCTGATGGAAATTTATTGGTTATAAGTCTGGCGATTAAGGTGGGTGTTGGAGGATTTCTTAACCAAGGTCTTATTTGATAGCAGAGTAAGCAATGTCTTCGTTCAATTGTAGTGCCATTAATTTCGCTTTTTATTCTAGAAATAAATAAAAAACATTTCGATATCAAACGAAACAATGTTACATATAATATTTAAATAATCATTAAAAACAGTTGCGTGAAACTTTATTCTGTTACTAATTTTGTAATTTAATATCTTTCTTCCTGTAAAGCATCATTGCTTTGGATATAATTTTTTTATTTAATTATGCAGTTTATCTGGTTAACTCCAATAGTATTATTTTTATATATTATTTTACATTTTTTTATTTAATTTTAATTTGTTTGTATCTTGTTTATCTAGCGCGCAACGTGGGTGATAATGTTACTTCCAATTAAAAATAAATAGTAAAAAAATAAAACCAAAATTAAAATGGTCTCTAAATTCCCTGTTGATGATCTTAGATGCAAATGCTGATTACTTTCAGTAATCGCTCTGGCGCAAGAAGCTTCAAAAATGTTATTTAACTCTAATTTAAATCATCACCTAACGGAGCAGGGTATCTCAGTTTGTAGAGCGATATGTTGCTTAGCTGAAGTTCCCGTTTCGATTCCAGGTGTGGTAGATAAATGATTCAATCTCATAAATCAAGCCTGTAGAACCTGTAGTGGGTACCCTTCATGGGTTGTACAGAAACAGTTTTTTTTATACTTCCTCATTAATGGGTATAGACCAGAGGTGGCCAACCTTCCTTGATCATGTTTCAGCCTCACCAGACCACTTACTAAATATGTATCTCTATTTTGTAATGGCTTAAGTAGTGAAAACCGATGAGTTAAAAAAAATCATTCTTTGTACATCCATATTTTCAAAAATAAACCGCAGAGATCACGAGTTAAACCATAAAAAAAATCATGATAATTACTATAATAAGCTTTCAGTATCATTTTTATAACTTTGCATGTAAGAATAATAGTAAAAACAATAATATTAACTCACTATGGTTAATTTGTCACTCCAATAAAGTCTTTACAGAGGGTCTACATTTAATATGGAGATGAATAATTTTATTGCGGACCGCCTAGCTTAGAAAGCAATCCTAATGTCTCGACTATTTCTATAATGGCCTAAAACTATATATTTTATAATGGCCAATGTAGTGAAAACAAATTAATTTAAAAAATACAATTTTTATTCATCCTTATATTCAAAAATTAGATGTAGAGATCATAAGATAGAGCATAATAAAATCATGGTAATTACTATAATGAGCGTTTATTATCACTTTTATTAAATTATCTATGTTTGCAAATAAGGAGCGAAGTGGGTCAGTGGTAAAGTGCTGAGTTGCGGTACCGAAGGTCCTGGGTACAAATCAGGCTCCTGGCAGACTTTTATTAATCAGGTGGAGATGGATCCTATGGGATCTGAGGTCAGGAGATCCTCCTTGAGCGTGATCTATCATCTCCCTTAACAACCATTATCCAAGAAACTTACAGTCTCTGCCATGTACTGAATCCAAGAACCTTCAGGGTAGCTCAGTTTATAGAACGATGAGTTGCTTAGCTGACGTTCCCGTTTCGATTCCGGGTGTGGTAGATAAATGATTTAATCTTCTCATAAATCAAGCCTGTAGAATCTACAAAGTGGGTACCCTTCATAGCTTGTAGTGGTACAGGTTTTTTTTATACTTGTAATTGTACCGCGTATTTATACAAAAATTAACCGTATGTATAAATGAAAATAAATAGTTCATCTCTTTCCAACAAATTCTTTCTTTGGCCTCCATCCGGAGTATTTTCTTCCTCATTTAAAGGAGCTTGAAACTGAAAATAGAGTTGTTTTTCGAAAGTGCGAGACACATTCCTGAGGACCACCTGTGGCCTCTGCTATTTTCGTATACTCTCCCTCCCTTCTTCCACAACAGGGTGACAGAAAATATGAACACTGACTCAGCCGAGCGGCACGACACTTGAGTCAGAGCTCTATTTGAAGAGCCATTCAGCGCCGGTTTCTGAAATAGTCTTTTGTCCAATGAGAGAACGCCTTTCAAAGGGACCAGTCCACCGCTAATCCTCCCTTCCGACATCTAAGGCTCTTCCCGGTATCGTGTACTGTTGGGAATGGATCTATTGTGTCTGTATGCTGCGTACAACGTAGTATGGTGTCCGGTTTGGTAGATCAGGTTTCTTATTGATTCGTTTGAAAATGTATTGAGTTTTGGCAGGTTACCGACTGTTCACTCCAGGAATGCCCCATTGGGAATGTTTTAAAGCTATACGTGCCGCATATAAAATTATTCATTTCCACACTGGATGTAGACCCAATGTCGAAAATTTATTGAAGCCAAATTAAATTAAATCAAATATTCTAATTTAATATAATTTTTTTAAGAACAATGACTTATAGTTATTGTTTACATGAAAACTTATTTTGTCCTGTACCACTACAATCCATGAAGGATCTTGGGTTCGGTACGTGGTAGACTGTAAGTTTCTTGGACAATGGTTGACAGGGAGGTGATTTCTTCTTGATCCCGCTTAACCAGATCCCCAATTCCCTATTTTTGGTAACCATTTTATTTGGGTGAGCTCAAAGAGAATCCCGTGATCCTAAATCCCGGCTGCAAACAGATTAAATTAAATCGAAGCCAGCAGCTGGATTCGTATCCTGGGCTTTCGGCACGACAACTCAGCGCTTTACCACTTATGGTCCTTACATCCAAACTTAAATAACTTAATAAAAATAATACTAAACGCTCGTTATAATAATTATTATGGTGTTTTATGATTTATTCGTGATATCTACAGTTAATTTTTGAATACATATAGAGGCACAAAAAATTCATATTTTTTATTTTTGTTTTGAGGAGAAAAGATTTGTCCTAGCCGGGCTTCTTCTGCGTCTCCGTTGCAATGCTCTAAACCACTGAACTACCAGGGGTCGTATCCAAGTCAGACAAATCCGTTCTCTTCACCGATCCTATATCCCCGTGTTCTCGCAATTTTTGCGATTTATACACGGGGAAGAATGTTCATTAAACATTACTTTAATTAGGATCTTGTTATATTATTTATAATTTATTTGTATTAATTGTTATTTTTATGGTAACTATTTCTAAAGATTTTTGTTTTGAAGATAAAAGATTTGCACTGGCCGGTATTCGAACCCGGGTCTTCGGCGTCTCCGTTGCAGTGCTCTAAACCACTGAGCTAACAGGGATCGTATTCAAGTATCCAAGTCTGACTGAAAAATATTTAAAAATAATCTATTTTTTTATCGTTTTTCACTACTTTGGCCATTACTAAATAAATATATTTTGTAAAATTATGATGAATCTGGCGAGCCTGAAAAATGATCAAGGAAGGTTGGCCACCTCTGGCTTATACCCACAAACAAGAAGTTTAAAAAACATATATCTTTACAATCCATGAAGGGTACCCACTTTTTGGAGGCTGGGTGAGCCTAATGAGATTCGACAGAAGGCAGATTCTACAGGCTTGATTTATGAGAAGATTGAATCATTTACCTACCACACCCGGAATCGAAACTTCAGCTAAGCAACACACCGCTCTACAAACTGAGCTTCCCTGCTCCTTTAAGTAATGACTTAAATTAGACTTAAGACATATTTTTGAAGCTTCTTGCGCCAGAGTGATTACTGAAAATAATCAGGATTTGCATGTAAGATCAGGGAATTATGCTCATTTCGTTGATGAAAAATGCGATTTCCATTTTGGTTTTGTTTTTTCAATGAGTGGGAATCGATAGAGGGTTTAATTTAAGTTTGCATTTAACGTTTTTTTACGAAAAAAACATTCAAAATTGATTGTTTCAAATTTGAAATATTAATATCAAATCAATCAAAAATCAATTGATAGAAAAATTTGTGGTAAGTAGTATTAAGATAGAAAATTAGACATATCAGCTAACCTTCTATCCGAGCGAATTTGCCGGTTGTTAATTCAGTAAAAAAACATGATAAATTTATTCCCCACACTATATAAATTAAGGCTATATAAGAATTCATCAAGTAAATACAAATGAAAAAAAAAATCAAAGTGAGTAAATAATATATATATATATATATATATATATATATATATATATATATATATATATATATATATATATATATATACTGTAAAAATAAAACAGAGAACAATTACAAAAATATGAATGTGCTCATCTAAACCTAAGGAAAAAGTTATTTAAAAGCTAAATAAAAATTATGAAAAAGAGAAATCAATAAGCACGTACAATTAATTATTTAAAAAAAACAACTTGAAATTAACTATTTAATAAAAAAAGAATGAATTTTTTTTTTTTTTTTTATTTAATTCAATGATATTTACAACTATAATGGTATTATATCAAGTAAATGTGCAAAAATGGAATGAATTTTAAAACAAAAATATTGATAGCCAGTGAATCAATAAAAATAACTGAGTTCTTGAAAAGTTAGAGGTGAGTTCTTGAAGATGATGAGATGATAATTCGCTATGATGAGGAGTAGAAATAACCAAATGTCTCTTACCGGTAAGTCCAAGGTGAGGTGAAAATAAACAAACAGTTTTACTGGTTAGATTTGAGAAGATGGAGAGATTGGCGCAAATCAAAGTGTATAGTAGCAAGTAGAGTAACAACCTTCTCACGACAATTGTCTTGAGACTGATCTTGTTTTGTTTTTTCCATCACACTACTTAGTATTGTAACATATGTTTTAATTACAATGTGTAAATTAAATTACTATCTGAATTATTTTATATTCCTTTTAGCTAATTTTACTATTGTAAGAATTATATAAAACAAAAATTATATCTGGTTTCTAATGTAATAAAATATCCGTTTGGAAGAAAACAAAATTAAATTAAATTAAAAAATAGCTATTGATCCCCGACATCAGTATAAACAACTGTAAAGTCAGCATAGAAAATGTTAACTTGGGTTTATGCTAACTATGAATAAATTAAGGCTATATAAGAATTCATCAAGTAAATACAAATGAAAAAAAAAATCAAAGTGAGTAAATAATATATATATATATATATATATATATATATATATATATATATATATATATATATATATATACTGTAAAAATAAAACAGAGAACAATTACAAAAATATGAATGTGCTCATCTAAACCTAAGGAAAAAGTTATTTAAAAGCTAAATAAAAATTATGAAAAAGAGAAATCAATAAGCACGTACAATTAATTATTTAAAAAAAACAACTTGAAATTAACTATTTAATAAAAAAAGAATGAATTTTTTTTTTTTTTTTTATTTAATTCAATGATATTTACAACTATAATGGTATTATATCAAGTAAATGTGCAAAAATGGAATGAATTTTAAAACAAAAATATTGATAGCCAGTGAATCAATAAAAATAACTGAGTTCTTGAAAAGTTAGAGGTGAGTTCTTGAAGATGATGAGATGATAATTCGCTATGATGAGGAGTAGAAATAACCAAATGTCTCTTACCGGTAAGTCCAAGGTGAGGTGAAAATAAACAAACAGTTTTACTGGTTAGATTTGAGAAGATGGAGAGATTGGCGCAAATCAAAGTGTATAGTAGCAAGTAGAGTAACAACCTTCTCACGACAATTGTCTTGAGACTGATCTTGTTTTGTTTTTTCCATCACACTACTTAGTATTGTAACATATGTTTTAATTACAATGTGTAAATTAAATTACTATCTGAATTATTTTATATTCCTTTTAGCTAATTTTACTATTGTAAGAATTATATAAAACAAAAATTATATCTGGTTTCTAATGTAATAAAATATCCGTTTGGAAGAAAACAAAATTAAATTAAATTAAAAAATAGCTATTGATCCCCGACATCAGTATAAACAACTGTAAAGTCAGCATAGAAAATGTTAACTTGGGTTTATGCTAACTATGAAGATCTATTACTGTATCTTTACTTACAAAAACTCTATATGATAATTTGAAACGAGGCTTGTGAGGAAATAAAAGTTGACTTTGAACTGTGTTTAACATGATGAAAGATAAAACCTCTACGTCAAAAGAACCTGACGACAGAGGCAACAGCAAAGCTCCTCAACCGGCTCTAACCTTTGTCAAAACTTGTAACCTTCTAATCTCCTTAGGGCCAACAAAAACATGTTTATTCATACACTATATTAATGATACGTCCTTTTAATATTTTATCTCGTAAATTTTTCGTATATGTGATCTTTTTTGCTACTTTATTTTATGTCTTTCTGGTGAATACATATAATTTTTTTTTTTTAAATCTATATTAAATGTATATAAAGAATATAATAGAATAGAAAAGTAACTTTGTTCTGGGACTAAGACCCTTTAGGATAACAAATATGAACAGAAAAATAAAACATAATATTTATCTGGCCAGAAGACTAAATGTTACAAATCATAAAGCGTGTAAAAAGTGACCAACAAATAATATTAAGTAAATAAACAGTTCGAATCTTGAAAAGATATTAACCAATTAAAGAGAATAGATAAATCCATGACTTTTGATAAATGCATGAGCTAGCTAGCATCCAATAATTTCTTTGTATAATGTACATCTAAAAAACAAAATTAAAACAACTAAATAACACAATGAATTATTCTATAAATTACTTTCTAAGCAAATGACTAACCTAATAAGAGAGCATATTTTTGGAATTTATGATATGTTGTATATGTATGTATATATGCATGTATGTATATGATTGGTAGTATATGAAGTACCCCACGCCTGGCCTCCGAAAGCAATATACCCCTGCGAATGACGACTATCTTCATGGTTTATTGCGCCAAAAAAGATATATTTATAATGACCTATAATGATGATGACATTAGAAAACCTGGATTTTGTTGCTCAGTTTATATATCATAATTCAGTAAACGCAAAATTAAATGAGGACCAATGCGGAAACATGAAACCTCTATAAACACCAGACATTCCGCCATACAAAGACCAAGAATAAAAAGTCTGGAATATGTACAATGAATGAAATGTGGCTCCCTCAAATGATGATGGAGGTACATCCGGGTGGAAGAGTAAGCAGAGCTAGACTTAGACATGGGGTGCAAGATGTCGAAGACCAACTTTTTTCGTTGGGCATCGAGATATGGAGAAGGGCAGACGAAGTTATTTCTGTTTGGAAGAGGATTCCTGAGGAGGCGATAGTCATAGCGTCGCTAGAAGCAGTAAATGGAAAATTGAGATTTTATAGGACAGTTGTAAGATCATTTGTGTTATGCAGTATCGAAACTACAATAATAAGATACAAATGCTAGTGATAGAGAGAAGGATTTATGGACCAAAAAGAACTTAAGAGTTTTTCCACAGTCGTTACAGCACTGACGAAAGAATGTACGAGTACACTAATATTGGAAGCCTGGAAATGACAATCATAAAGTAAGGAATAAAATTCTATAATATTCTGTTCTGAGTGAGCATGTTAAGGCTTAATAAACTTTCAATAAGTTTGATACTATAAAAGTCAGGGTGAATATATTAAGTATAGGAAGGAAAAACTCAATATTGTCTTGGTTCTAGTCTGGGGGAGGGGGGGATAGGACTGAGTGAAGAAGATTCAGTCAAGAAGAACGAGGAACTTGATAAATTTATGAAAGACATTATTATCAAAAGAAATTGATATAATTGTCTACTTTATAATGATGTATGTGACATTAAAAAATTAGGTTATAAAAAAACTCCTGAGCACTGATCCTCTTAGTCTTAGCTTCACTAAAAAATAAAATGCTAGCATTTTTATCAGCAGGATTTAGGCATATGAAAGGAATTTTTTTTTCTTTTCATTAACTATTATTTCAAATTTTATTTACTGAAAGTGAAAATTGATGCTATAAGATCTAACAACTGAATGGTTCAGTGAGTAGGTTCGTTTTATTTATATTCATGTTGATAAATTTTATATCAAGAACCCCTGTGGGGACATGCAGATATGGAATAATTGGGTTTCAAAATAATG
The DNA here is from genome assembly GCA_964056705.1 of Troilus luridus. Taxonomy (NCBI): domain Eukaryota; kingdom Metazoa; phylum Arthropoda; class Insecta; order Hemiptera; family Pentatomidae; genus Troilus; species Troilus luridus. Next base: position 99,771,696 of record OZ057416.1, on the reverse strand, counting down.
TAATTCAACCGATCAATGGATAATTGAATGTTTAAAATGCTTAGTACAATGAGCATAAAAAGTATGAATTCGTTAACCTAAGCAAATTACTCCAATGATAGTCGATTGCCGGAGCCGCATTGGCCTTGGTGAGTAAGCCCCACTCGAGAGGAACAAGGAACACTTGCCCGCGGTGAGAGTTTGAGTGCTCTGCCAGAACCAATTAGCGAGCTGAGTTGATGGCGAATGAATCATTGGTGGAGTGGTGGCGAGGCAGTGGAAGGAGCTGAATGGGAGGAGGACAAAGCCTGGGAGGGTCAGAGGTGAGCGGTGACGAATGGTTCGCTGGGGAGTACGCCCATCGCACTTCAGCAGCACCACTTCACGGCTTTTAAACTGCATCACAATAGAGTTCCGATTGTCCTCGATGGTCGAGATGTTTTTCAGATATCGCTAGTACAAGTTTTAACTACATGCATGATTTCAATACAAGGAAATTTTTAAATTGAGATTAAAAAAATTGTTTGAAGAAAATTTTGACTTGTAACTATGTAGTTATGTACTGTATGGTTATTGATGCATAAAACCAGAAATTGTGATTGAGAATGACTTTGTAGTCGAAACGTTTTAAAAATTTAATAAATTAATGATTTATTTTGACTGGATGATGTGTTTTTTCTTCTTACTACATGCATCAATTATCTATTATATTAAAAATTCTTACTGGTCATCGTTTGGGAGCGGAATGGCTCAGTGGTTGAGCACTGAGTTGGCATACCGGAAATCCTGGTTCAAATCCCGCTGCGGGCAGTTACTTTTATTTAGTCTGTTTGCAGCCGGAGATGGATCATATAGGATCTAGTACCCTCCTGAGGCTCACCCAGCCTCTATAAAATATTAAAAAAATGGGGTACCCATAATAAGTGGGAAAAACCTGGCGGTTGAGCGTGACCCAGGACAAGTCACCTCCTTGTAGAACCGTTATCCATGAAACAGTACAGTCTCAACCATGTATTGAACCCCCAGACTCGTTCACGGGTCGTAGTGGTACAGGTTTTTTTTTTTAGTGGTCATCGTTTAATATTTTATTTTAGATATAGGGTCGGGATTAAATATGCACGTATTTTACAAAGACGTATTTGGATTCGCCTCATTTACCGCTCATAGAGTAGATTTTAAAGGAATTGGACAGTATTTGTTGTTGTTTTATTTTAAGGGCAAACAACTGCAAATGGTTATTATTGCCCTCACCACTAGAGAATATAAATATTTACAGTATCTACATAATTACGTATATACATTCTTGTTGCATTATTACTTAGTAAAAATATTGTTACACATTTAAATAATAATATACCATGCTATATTAGGCACATAATAAAACCATATTAACATATTAAACATATGATAGAAAGGTAACTTATATGAAGTTATTCATATTAAAATAAAACGTTATACAGATTTATATAAGCTTTATGATATAATATAAAATTTATATTATTTATATAAACATTAGACGCATAGATAAACATACATAAATCCATACAGACACATGCACATAAACGTGTAAATGTATATGTCAAATTGACTGATATATATTGAGGCGTTTGGGCAGTATTTTATGCGCATTCTAGGAACAATGGGGGTTGGTCTGCCACCAGGCGGGAAGCAGATACCACTTTAATATTAATAATAAAAAATAGCTGGTACAATATAACCCATGAAAGTTCTTACGTTAGTTAAATTTATAACCCAAGAGTTGAACCGAGTCAGGACAAAGAACTGATTTGGCTGAGATTATGCTCGACTGTCTGGTTTTATACCAACTACACGTTCACTTTACAGATACTCAGTGAGCCCCAGGAGGTTCCTGGGACACCACAGACTCCAAAGACGGCGGTTTACATTTTAATTATTTATCTACCACAGCCGTATTTGAATCCGTAACCTTCGACCAATCAACAGCCTGCTAAGCTAACACGCCCCCCTTTTTCTAATACAAACGGTTATGCAGGGAGATAATTTGACTGTGATTACGCTTAACTATGTTATCATTAACCCCCCCCTTCCCAATTAACTACCTTTTTTATCACTAGATGAAAATAGGGTCTTATAATCCCATAGGTTCGATCGATGGATGTTGATGGACTAATTTTTCTTTCACAAGAACTTAAATAACATTTTCTAGAAGTATTTTTCGTGCTGAATTCAATTATAACTTAAGTTTTTCTCCATCGCGCAGGAGTTTTTGTGTGGTATTCATTTGAATTTTTATAATATTTGAAAAAAAAACACTCAGTGGAAAAAGGAAATAACTCGATTTTTGCTGTAATATAAACTGAGATAGCCATTTTTGTTATCATGCGTAGGAACATTTACTCAGCTGAAAATTGGAATACCTCACTAGCTCTAGACCATTTAAAATCAATATGTTGTCTGGTGGTGAGCGGAACAACGGAACAACTCGAGGAGTTCAAACTGTGGATGTATGTATTTTGTGTGCATAATTTAGGAGACCACAGTTCAGTCTTCTACATGTATCACGAAGGAGAAGGAAAGAAAGGACCTGATGAGGTATGTAGTATTTTAAGCCATTACATAACCAACTTTTTACCAGAATCTGTAAATGAGCTTTATGTCTTTAGCGATGCTTGCGGGGGACCAATTCGAAACCACAAACTAACGAGATTGTTTTTAGGACTTGCAGTGACAGAAAGATTCAATAATAGCCATCAGTATTTACCAATCATAGCTTTTTAGCTTGTGATCGCTTGTGTAAACCGTGTTATAAGGAAACATGACCGTGTATGCCTACCATCACAGTATAACGAGATGATAGCAAGCGCTCGAAAAAAATACACCCATTTTACTGTCTGCCAGTTACAAATGAAAAAATCTCGAACTTCAAGGATTGTTGGCCACTCTATTTAAGAATTCCATTCAGGACCAAAGTGTTAAATATTTAATAAGCAAATACAAAAAATGAAATTTAGTTCTCAATCTAAGGGATACCTAACTACATCCGAGTTTATCGATGGATTGACAGAAGATGTTTTCAAACTTAGAAAGGAAAATCCAAGGGAATTGCATCTTCCTTCGAACAAAGCCTACGATGGTTCTGTGGGTATTAACAAAAAAAACTAGATGATGTGGGAAAATCTTACAATACGTACCAGATGACAAGAGGTTGTTCTATACACGCATTTTATAACGGAAAACAGAAGAGGGAACTGAAGATGACAAGTAAAATATTATATTCCAAGTCAAGTATAAACTGTGTTATCTTTTGTACTTAAAATGGTAATAATTTTTTATTTGAAACATTTTTCAGTTACACTGAATGTTATTTGAAACATTATGATTTTACCTTACAATATCTCTGAATACAGTCCAGTACTTGGTAAAATATATCAAACAAAACTCAAATACATATTATAACCAAATGAGTGGAAAAAGGGAATAACTTTTAAATAAATAAATAGTTCCTACGTCCTTGAAGTGTAAAATAATGTTGTAATAGATATATATTAATATTGTCCGTGTATGAAAGTATATTTTTCATGTTTGATGTTATTTTGCAAGTTCAACAGAAATCTATTTAGACAGTTTTTTTTGCCGTTTCTGAAAAAATAGATATCAGTCACTTATTCCCTTTTTCCACTCAGTGTTTCAATTATAACTACTCATTCTGACTTACCATGAAAGTGGTAGATAGTGATTTTCGGGCATATTTTTGCATCTGGAACATCTCTCTTTTTGGTCCAACAGTAGTAAGGCAGCTACTTCTTTTTGGAGTATATTCCATCCTTTGAGTCTGGAAGTTAAACCCTCAGCTTGCTGTTTAGACAGATTTAAATCCCAAATCAGGTCATTAAGGTCTTTCTGATTGGAAAATTATGGTTCTGATGAACAGGTATTGGCTTCATAAGTAGGATCATTTTTATTGCCACATGAAGTATTTTCAGTTTCAGTTAGGTCAGATTCAGAGTTATCACCTAAGGTCGTATCTGCAAATACTGGTACAGGGAACTGTTCATTGTATAAGACAGGTCTTATTGCAGATTGCAAATTCGGATACTTAACTGTATGTTTTGTTTTAGATGTGATTCCTTTAATATTTGTCAAACAGAAATAACAACAAATCCATCGGTTACCTCCAAATCATGGGAATTGCAAATGGCATACGATGTGTACCATTTTTCCACCCAGTAAACAATCTAACACACGAAACCCAGCATGTATTTGGGGCCAAGTTCTTATAAAAATCACCAGCCTGACAGCCAAAGTATAACACTTCTTTACGAATGGGGTCAAATTTCGCCTCTGAGACTTGATGGTCAGCTCACCACAGATATATATCAAACTGTCTAAATGATTTACACACTTTCTTGGCATGATGAAAAAATAAAGCACTAAAACACTACATCCACAGTACACTTCCGAAAAGAAAGGAAGGAAATATTTCACTACAAACTCACAGTCAGCTCAATACTGACACATCACAATGCCAGATGAACAGGTCTGAGCATGTCCAAACATGAATGAACCTGCACAGACTTGTTTTATGGTGCTTCAGCATAATATTACAAGTAATATTTCCTTAAATAAATCCTGGATAAAATCGCTACATATCAAGTAAAAGTTCCTTTGACGGCTAAAATCAGATTCTAAAAAGTAGATGTCACAGAAAAACTGTGGCTGATGGAAAAATGCTGACTACATATCTGAATTCAGTAAGAAAAACTCCACAAATTAACTAATCAGATTTCTTGTAAAGAAAACCTTGACGACCAGTGTTATCTTCTAAAGCCAGATTAGGGCACGGTTCTTCCGCCCGGCAACCCCGCGCTCTGCACGTTAAGCTACGCAATTTCATGATGTTAATAATTCTTCATTTCTCAAATTCAAATGCACAAAGCTCATCTTTACATTCTCGGTCTATACAGTCCAACCACTGAAGTGTTCCAAACATTTAGCAGAAATTAGTCATTTTGAAGCGTTTGATATTTTATCCAATCCAAACACTTAATTTGAAAATATTTTATACATTTGTTATTTGTATACATATATATATACAATTTCTTACTATTTGAGAAATAATTTTTACGATGTCCCCGACGATTTTCTTTTCCAAAAAATAAATTCTTCATCAATAAGTTTTGAAATAATCGTTGCCACTTACTACCTCCTTATCTCCTCTTCCAATTACTTCGAAGTTTCTTCTTTCATTTCAAGACACTCTTCTTACCATCTTCTGCTATCCCCATTAGAATACTGAAGTAGCCTCTTTGACCAGGATATAGGTCGGGTTTCGGAAATGGGTCAGAAAACCGATCTGGTTTAAGTACTAGCTGCCATTTGCCACGCGCGGTTCCGTTATTGTCATGCATAAAAAGGAAATCATCGCTGATGGAAGGGGTGTAATGGCATGTCATAAAGTTCTTGGGTACAAATTGGACACGTGGTGGTCAAAGTCAGCCACCAAAGACTTTCTCTACCTTAGTTTATATCTAGGCGATTCTATATACGAAGTTTTGACGTTAGAAGATAATTTTTTTTTTTCGCAACTGAAATAAATTTAAGTATGATGAATTTAAGTTATTTTTACCCAGAGCAATTATTATTATTTATAAGTATATTGAACGATCCTGTGTTTATATCCTCCTTCCTTCGATTAAAAAAAATCTAAATATACGAAAAGCTGACACTCTTTTTTTTTAAATATATTTTACTAGGACTGCTATATATAGGTTAGGGGTGTTCATTTCATTATATCGGAATCATCATCATCATAGATGGCTCTACATCCCACGTGAGGACAAGGTCTACATCAAACGCCAGAATCGACACTCCTTTAATTAAAAGTTTGAAGGCCTTGCTAGGTTATTGTATCATCTGCAAAAAATAATATGTACGGTTTGTAAGAAAAAAATATATACAAAAGTATTGCAAAATATATAATTTTTTTTCTCGAAATGGTATACTATTGACCTCCCTTCATTCGTTGCCAGTGTTGTTATTTTCTTACTGGTCTTCAGCTTTGGCTTCTCCAGAAATATAGGCATATAGTTTCCTCCTTAGACTGTAGTAGTCTTGAACATCTTCAGAATTAATCTCCATCTCCTGTAAGTGTTTTTCAACCTCTAGGAATAGCGCTGATTTGGTCTTATTTTCATTAAAATAGGGGCATAATCCGAATTGTCATTCGTTGTTAGTGGAAGTATTCTCCTTGGTCTTTAGTTCATCAATATCTCCAATTTTTCTAACAGACCTTCCTTATTTTCATACCATGTTCTACAAGGCTTTCGGAAAATCATCGAACTGCGGCGGCCGCAGATTTATTCAATACACCATAATGGATAAATAGAACCTTCGATGGGTGAATTCATTGAAAGAGTATACACAAAAAGATTTTCTCCACCGTCAAGTGACACTTTGAAACTTCCAAATTTGGATGTCGCTAATCATCAATTTGGTTGTTTCCGCGTTGCGCTACGCTGCTTTGTATGATACATCGATCCTCCGTCCCCCAGGATGGTAATAAACCGTTAACTGCCAATTTTTCAAGTATTTAAGTTGTTAATGATAATGACATTTCAGAGTTGGTAGTCAGATTAAACTATTTGTTCAGAAATGGAATGGAAGACATAAGTGGGTACAGACCACATCTTGTAGACTTAAACGGAATCTTCTGATTTCTTTCCGATTTGGTTGGAGCGAGGAAGGCGAACATAAAACGATAGATAGATGAAAAGTTATTTTGAAAAACAGTTTGATAACCTCTTGATGTTAGGAAAGACACAAAAAACTTTAAAACTACTTGAAAATTTGGAGAAAAAAATTAATGAAATAGAATTCACACAACCGTAGGACAAAACCAAAGTATGGTACCGTTCATATATATACATTTATTCGGTCAAAGATTTCACGAGAATAATAACTTTCATAATAAATCGGGTATGAAATAATAACGATTTATCAGAGAAATCATTGATGGTTCATAAAGTAATTTTGTTCGGGCATTTCAGTAACGGGAGTTAGTAGGGACTTTATTATTACTGTCAACGTTTGTGCGGGAGTCCAATTCGGTCGAGATTCAGCTTCAGGGTCTTGTTTGTCCCCCAATCAAGGGTACCCAATTTATAGAGGTAAAGAACCTTTTTTTTAATTTTGATTTTTAGCTTTAGCCCCATTTATTCTGTATATGTCATATATGATCCAGTATATGCCATTCATTCATGTATCAACAACAATTATATAGAAGATTTTTAAATTTACAATATTTAATTGTTTGAATAATTGGTATAATTATTGGAATAAAAAATTATTAATATCTTTATAATGGTTTCGTTCTTAATAACTGTAATTCATTCTAAAAATCATTAAAAAGTAATTAATTGATGATAACCGAAACCCATTGTTTCGTCCATGCTCTACGTAAGTTTTAATTAATGCGAAGTAAATAAACATTTACTTAATGTTAATGAGTATTTTTTTATCGTAATTTTCCTCGTTCAGTGTAAAATATCAATTATATCATAAAATATCATTTTATCTCCTTCATTAGTAGTAAAATTATGTAAATAGCATTGGTATTCCAATTAAATTTTATCTAATGACCTCAAATAGGATTGTAGTTATCCGATAAAACATTAACTCCACGTGTTTACTGGGCACGTGTATGACAGCTTTGAGAGAATTCTTTTACCTTGATACAAATGTTTTCCTCAATTTAAATGTCCAATTATCATTCAAAGTAGGAGATGCTTAGTGAAAAAGTTGAATACATTACTATTCGAATAAATACTTTTAAAAAATATTAAAAACCTGTATGATTTAGGCTATTATTAGGTTACTTTACTATTATTAGGCTCTTGGTTTCAGTACATGGTAGAGACTGTACTCTTCTTGGGACAAAGGTTGTACATTTGCATTTTGTCCGAAATAACGCTGAACCACCAGACTGCTTTTTGCTATAAAGGGTACCCTCTTTACAGAGGTTGGGTAAGCCGGGAGAAGTTCTGTAGATCCTCTTGGGTGTTTTTATTAGATTGTCCGGAAGATGGTTTTTTAAAAATACATCTCCATAAACTCTTGGAAATAATTCAGTCTTTGATAATATGTCAAATGGTGATTTAAGCGGGTAATATATTGAAGTTATATTAAGACCAATAAGAAAAATGTCCCTTCATAGAGTCGATAATTATTGGGTAATAGTAGTGTCCTACTAATATTATAAATGCGAATGTTTGTCTCTCTTTCAGGCAAAAACTGCTGAACGGATTTGGATGAAACTTTACAGTAATATAGGTTATACCTCAGAATAACACATAGGCTACAGTTTATAATGATTTTGTGTAATTTGGTCATAATATAAGGTATTTGTTTAGTTAAGGTCTCCCTTTGATAGTGTAGGTGACGTAGGTGATGACCAGCGCCGCCTACATTTCGCTATCGGCATTCCCTCCCCCGCCACTTACCCTCCTCATTGTTTATCTAGCTAACCCTTAATTTGTTTTCCGAAATGGTTTGTATCAGTTGCATAGTGTATTACACTGATGATTTGATTAAATGCAGTTTTTTACGTTCAGTTTCTATCAAAGGAAGAATGAAACTCTCATCTCTTTGAGTTTCTTTCGACCAAAATTAATTTTGAAAACATTAAAGAGGACTTTGAAAGGAAAATAAAAATGACTTTGGCAAGCAATTCTTCCAATTTATTATATATCTTATTTAGCATTTATTTACCACGAAAATTAGTTTTATGATTCATTTTTTTTGGATGGATGAATGATGTGCAGTAGTATACATATATGTAAGGGAGTATATATACACACACACTTATTTTTGAAATAATTGTAGTTTTTTGTTTCTTTTGTTATTATTTTGTTGTTATTTTGTTTTCCAAAAAATTTGTATATGTGTAAATTTATTTGTATTGTAATACGATATTGTAAATATCACTCATTCACGCAAAAACTACTGAAGGAATTTGTAATATAGGTTTTACATCATAATTACACATAGGCTACAGCAAGGGCAGATTTAGGGGGGGGCACGTGCCCCCCAGACAGTTTTTTGTGTTCTGTGGAGAATCCATTATAGTATATAATTAAAGGCAAATCAGAAACTTAGCATCTTGAAATTTGCAGATAGGTTCTTTGTATAATTTAAGAAAGAAAATTTGAAACACCCCCAAGGGTTCCCCCCCTTAATATAATAGGGTATTATTATTAAGATTGTATGGAATCCGTCAGTTTTGAAGTTACATATCTGAATTTTGTATGTACGAGTAACTTATAGTTAAAAAATAAATTGAATTATTTCTTTAAAATGATCTGTCACGAAACTCTATGTGGCAGACAAAATTCCACGCGAGCGAAGCCGCGGGCAAAAGCTAGTTTTCAATAAAACTATTAAATTATTTTGATTTGAAAGTAATATTCATTTAAAGTGTTTAAGCGAGGACATTCCCTAACCATGGATAGACTTTACATCCCATTCCTTCGAAGACAATGTCTTTGTAAAATTTATATAAACTTGATGACACGCCTTGTCTTGATTGACATTGAGAACAACCGCAAAAATAAAATAAATTCCAAGTTGCGGTTAGCGATGTAACTTCAAGGTTGTGTAGTAAAGTATCTGAGGTGTTTCTTTTTGAATATTTATTTAATAATAATAATTATATTCTTATTGTGGCATACGCATGGAGGTTCCATGCGTTAAAAAAACGATTAATAAAAAATAATTATTGAAATTTATATTGGGATATTGGGATACCGCAGTAGATAGGGTGCCGGGTTGGATCCAGGTTTGAATCAACCGCCTGAAATCTGGAGACGTTTCTTGGGTTCACCCAGTCTTCAAAAAAGACACCCAGAGTGGGGAAAAAAACTGCAGTTGAGTTTGATCGAAGCCGAATCCTCCTTGCACAACTATTGGGTAGTACACGCCCTTTCTTATAAATGACCGAATTCGGAATCTTCTCTGAGTTTTAGTAGGATAGATTTTAAAAAAATCAAAATTACAACTGTATATTAAAATACATTAAATAAATATTAATTAAGCAGGAGGTGAGTGATTTTTTATTTTCCAGAGAAGACCCTTGTGTCCAGACACTATCAAATACTTTCTCAAAATCGAAGAGAAAATTTGAGACAAAAGAATATTGCTCTGCACGTTTCCTTGACGATGAGAATCCATTTGATAATGCCTGGCACTAAGATCTTGTTTAGAAAAAAAAACCAGTTACCTCCTACTTGCTTTTTAATCTTATTTTCAAAACAGATTCTTCTGTACTTCAGTTGATTCTTCGATTACCTACTTCTTTCACAAATACAAGGGTGTACCTAGATAGGTGGTAGATGGTTCTAGCAAGGCTGTGTTTTAAGCCCTATTTTCTATTCCTTATAAACCTCTGATGTGCACCCTGCACCACGATCAATACCCCTCCTTACAAAAACAACCATTATTTCTTCTGACAAACATCCAAACCTAGCCTCTATAGCTCTCCAAAATCACATATTCGATTTAGAAAAATGGTTCTACAAATGGCAAATCAGAAAACTTCGTGTCAAATTTGACAACGACGAAATGCCTTTTAAAAACTATATACGTTATCTCCCACTATACTTGGACAAAATGCTTACATGGAGCATACATAAAAAATTAAAAAGGGAAGAACTGACAAGACGCCACAATTAACTATCACATCTTCCGGACTATAGATCTTCAATTGACTTACGAAACAAACAATTAATCTGTAATACTATACTAAGACCTGTTTAGACATGTGGAGCAGAACTTAGGGATTGCGTGCTTTTAAGGGTTTTTCAATCTATGAAAAAATATGTATACATTTAGTTCAAAACCAGCTTTGGAAGATAAACTATTTATTCTGTTATCATCTTTGGATCAACTGTATGATATCTGGGGTTCGCTCAGTCTTCAATAAAATGGGCACAATAATTTGAGGATAAAGCTGGTGCATGTGTCGAAAACATGGTATAGCATTTATTATACAAGACACTACATCTGGTTCTTTATGTAACCTATAGGTAATCCATGTAGTCCATATAGGTAATCTTCTGTAACCTTATAATTTATTTAGGGCATCCAAGAAGACGAGGTGGTGTAGATCTGCGTTCCATTCGTTACATTTCTCCATGTCCCTTTCGTGAAAATGTGGTCTATAATAGATCTTCCTAGGAGGAACCAACATTAATAGTCGCCCAAAACTGCTCATGTTGTTATAATTAATCTATCAAATAGTAGAGTTGGTAACACTTTGTAGATTGAAGATAACAGTGTTATCCATCTATAATTAACTAATACATATATAATATATAGAACTAACTGGTTTTACAATATTGAGACTAATTAATTAACACAATTTGGAATGGAAGATAATATCAGTTTAATTTTAATAAATTTCCAGGAGGAAACAGTGTTCCTCCTCCTTCTCATAATATAAACTGTCGATAAAAGCTTCCAATCCCGCGTATTCGAGGCCGATAGTACGCCCAAGCTAATTGGAGCGTCAATAGCCAATCAGGAGAAGGCTTGTATAGCGCTTCCATTACAAAGCCATATCCTGCCAATCGTTATCTCCCTCCTATGACGTTTCCTGTTCCAGAAGGTGATAGGGGTCAATGGGTTCTCTCTTCAATCGATTTTATCGTTGATTTTATGTCTCTACTGTGCTCTTTTCTCGAAACATATCGTCTTGTCAATAAAAACTGATAACTTGAAAGGAGACAGGGATAAAAAGTTCAACTTAATCTCTTTACTGGAATAGTAACGACAATAAAAATTAGTGCCAATAAATATCAGAACTCCTATGTTTTAACTCAATAAATAAATAAATCTATCTAATATATTAAAATAAAGTTCATTTCTAATAAATGAAAATAAATTTACAAGTCTTGTGGGATAGTTCAATCACAAGGCCGTGTAGGCTTTAATAAAGTATAACCTGGGAAAGCGAAATTACGGAACTAAGGATTGTGGCTCCACCAAACCGTCGTATCCCTCTGGATCGTATTCCGTCGTATCCCACTGGATCGTATTCCGTCGTACCCTTACAATCCAAAATCCTTCGTAAAATCATCCATGTTCCTTACTTTGTCTTAAATATAACCATCCATATTGAACCATTAATTGTTGATTTGGCCCAAACCCGATGTCAATCCGTTCATGACAAATGATTCTCAACTCATGCATATGTTCATTCATCCAATCTGTTGACTCTGTACTTTTAGTCAACTCTGACTTACTTCTTATAATTGACTAAGACTGAGAATAATTTACTAAGACTTGAGTGTATGACGAATAACGCATCTCATAAATGTGAATTTTTTCATTAATATTTTAATAACTTATTCATTCAGTTATTAGTAAATCACAATAAACCACACTGTTTTACAAACGTTTTGTTGAAAAACAATGAAATTTCTCTCCGAGGACCGAAAAGTTTTGGGGTTTCTACAATAACACGTTCAGGAAAGTTTTCCAGTTTTCCAGAACAAACAGGACTCACTTCGTATCAGTTGAAACTTTTGTTCCTAAAGTTGGTTCCTTCCAGCTGAGTGTGGTCAAAATTTCCTATGTAAAATTTGTAAATATAAGCAGAGAGGAAAATACTTTATATTCATTTGAATCCATGTTAGCCAATAAAAACTAGTACACAACTCAAAAAGAGATAAATTATAAATTGAATGCAATAGGAAAAATCCCAAACAGTCTCTAAAATACTGCACGAAAACAGTGAACGTTTCACCAATTGAGGAATCTCAGGTATGTCCTATACACCAAAAGAAAAATGACATCAAAGAAGATGTAGTGCAGTGCATCTCACATCAACACTCTAAATAGTCTCATCGAATAGAGTTAGCAACATTAATCCAACTAGAATAGTTGGATTAATTTGTTTGTTGGGGTTAGGTTCCTGTCTCTATTTGTTGGGGTTAGGTTCCTGTATCTATTTCGTGAGTCTGTTTTGACCGTGATGTGAGATGTGCCGGACTTTTTTGATGTCATTTTTCTTTTCGTGTTTTTCCTGCTTACGCCTTAACTGGCGAAGCGTTAACTGGTGATTTTTTTTTCAACATTTTAGAGAATTAAGGATTTGCTTTATTTTTCCCCCGAATGCATTCTAATTACTTTTATTAATTTATTTATTACTTAAATAAATTTATTTTTAATAAATTAAATTAGAATGAATTATGAGAAGCGAGGGGATGGTTGACTGGATGATAGACGTAAGGAAGAAAATAGTTGGGGGTGCAGTCAAATAAAAACACTAAATAAGTGGTTACTTATTTAATTATGTGCCGACGTTTACCACTCCATACTATATGTATGCATTTTAAAAACTGTTATACTCTATATTTATATCTTGACTTGCTACTGTTATTTTTCCTTTATTTACTCTTTAATATCATTTTGGCTATACCTTCTTTCATTTTACTTATGTAAACTCCCTAGGAGTCTATTATCTTACATTTTATAGCTTTTTATATATATTCTATTACCTTTTCCATAATTTTACTTCTCACCTCTGATGTTTATACTTTTTCTTTTTAAATAGTTTTCTGTTTACTTCCTTCTTTTATCTTTGTAAAAAAATCTTTTTGGCATCACCACCGTTCTGTACATTTTCTCTGTAATTTTTTATTGTTATATATCCCTCACCTTTGTTCTAAATTTCTGCCTCTCTACATATATATTTTTTCTCATTTATTATATACTTAGTCTGCAATGTATTTTTATAGTTCTGTTATTTTGTCTGTTTTCTTTCTTAGCCCTGAAGATGACCCACAAAGTGGGTCGAAACGTCAGCACATAATTAAATAAGTAACCACTTATTTATTGTTTTTATTTGACTGCACCCCCAACTATTTTCTTCCTTAGAATGAATTAAATTGATTTAATTTTTCGCCGACCAGTTTCGTTTGGAAATATTATTTAAATGAAGTTGTTTTTGTAGGAATTCAAAATTAAAATTATTTATTTTCATTCAAAATGATTGCATTCATCCCCATTGTGGAATAATTCCAAGAATAATAAATGTGGACTATGTATGTAACATTAGTATGTTTAAAAATAACAATTACACAGCTTTATAAATATTAAATAATACTGACTACTTACTTATTATTATTTTTTTTCATATGCACATAATCTTTCGTCAACCAAAGATATCCTCAATGAGTCACACAAGGCATTAATCTAAAAACCCAATATGAGTCATGCATGATTCATCATCATCATTTTTATTGCAGTAAGCTAGGATAATCTGAAACTATCGCAATCTAGACACACACATATATATTTAAAAAAACTTAAATTATCATAATAGAGAGAACATCGTTGACTGGAAGATCTAATGTAGGATGGAAATAGTTGGGGGTGCAGTCAATGTAAACAACTAATAAGTGAGACTTATTTATTGATAGTGCCGACGTTTCGACCTACTTTGTAGCTCATCTTTAGGGCTATGAGAGAACACATACAAACAATAAACTATAAAAAAACATTACAGTACCAAGAAATGTAAAAAAAAAGACAAAGAGAAGGTAAACAGAAAGGTATAAAATGAAAAGTGTAAATATGAAAAATGAGATATAAATCTATGGAAAACTTAGTGTAATACAGATGAAATATGAAATGCATGATAATTGACTCCTGGAGATTTAGATAAGTAAAACTGAAAGAAAATTGATACAATATATTATGCCAGGCAATAAATACAGAAGAAATACGTAGAAAGGAATGAAAGGAATCTCGTGAATGACACAGTGACGTGAATGTTTCTTGGATGCATTATTCATGTTTTTCTTTGCTGTTATTTTCTTTCTACCCTGAGGGTGCCTGATCGGGTGAAATTTTGGACAGATATTAAGGGCTTTTTGATGGAATTTTTCCACTAGCTTAATAAAAATCAATGTTTTTTTTTATTGGCCTCTAGGTAATTTCTTTCCTTGTTTTCTTGTTCCTTGTTTGAAGCATATCTTTAATCAGTTTTTTCGTTCCTATTTCGCAGTTTTATACATATATATTTCTTTTATTATATATAAATATATACATGTTCTACATCGCATGATCATGCGATGTATTTATTTTCTATATCAACAATAGATACCAATACAAAAGCTATATTCGTCAAGGAAGAATTGTATTTACGCTATTTTTTGCTCCGATATCCAGAGAAGGGTCAATAGGGATGAAGCCAAGCCAAGTGTGAAGCAGCCTCTCACCCTTGTTCAAATACAATTTTTTCTTCCCTTTTTCGTTTTTCTATTCACTGCACTGTGAAAAAGTATTTTCACTACCTTAAGCGTCTTTATAATTTGACAATATTGGTATATAT
Organism: Troilus luridus; assembly: GCA_964056705.1. Taxonomy (NCBI): domain Eukaryota; kingdom Metazoa; phylum Arthropoda; class Insecta; order Hemiptera; family Pentatomidae; genus Troilus; species Troilus luridus. Next base: position 99,756,344 of record OZ057416.1, on the reverse strand, counting down.
TTATTATATTCATTTGGTTGGCTGAAAATAAACAATAAAATTAAATATTTATACATATACATAGAAAGAAAAACTATATAAATACTTGTATAACTATAATGGATATTTTTAATTATTGGATTTAGGCATACAAACCGATGTACATCTTCAAAGTAATTCAGAATGCTCAAGGCTTTCAAGAAAAGCCAAAAAGAAAAACAGGTGCAATTTGGTCAAAAGAAAGAAATCAAAACACACGGAATGAACAGATATGGAAGAGAAGAAAGGGGAGCGGAGTGGCTCAGTGGTAGAGCACTGAGTTGCCATCCCGGAAATCCTGGTTCAAATCCCGCTTCGGGCAGTACTTTTATTCAGTCTGTTTGCAGCGGGGTATGGATCATATGGGATTTAGGACCCTCCTGGGGCCCACCCAGACTCTATAAAATATCATAAAAATAGGGAACCCAAATTAGGGGGAAAATCTGCCGGTTGAGGGTGACCTAGGACAAGTCACCTCCTTGCAGAACCGTTGTCCATGAAACAGTATAGTCTACCATGTACTGAACCCCAGACCCGTTCACGGGTTGTAGTGGTACAGGGTTTGTTTTTTTTGTGTTTTTTTTAGGAAGAGAAGAAAAGGGAGAAAGAACCTTTAAAGCATATGTTTTCCTTAGTGGCTCATTCCTAAAAAAAAGAAGAAAGTATAATGTATAATTTTTTTATTTGAAAAGAAAAGATATGTACCATTTGAGCTATCCTGGGCCCTAATGAAGCACGCTCCTCGGTCGTGGTCATATCTTTTCTTTTCACTGATCCTAAGTCCCCGCGTTCTCGCATTTTTGTGAAGTATACGAGGGGAAGAATGTTCTTTGAACATTATTTTAATTTGGATCTAGTTGACTTACGTCGTTATAATTTATTTTATTTTATTTGTTACTAATTTTTAAATATTTTTATTTGAAAAGAAAAGATATGTCCAGGACCGGGATATCTTTTCTTTTCAAATAAAAATATTTAAACATTTGTAACAAATAAAATAAAATAAATTATTATAATGTTTAATGTATAAAAATATAGTAACTATTGGTGATCTACAGGCTGCTCCGTTGCTATCATGAAATTACTCACAGTTTCTAAACATTACGGCTGTGAAATAACCTTCTATATGCTCACCCCAATCTGGAACATTTTAGCTGATCAGTTAAAACATGGAAAATAATACAAAGAATGAAGATTTTTATTTTTACGAATTAGCCTCGTTACGAATGGACTCGTTTCAACTGCTCTTCCCCTCTTTTCATCTCTTCCTTATACATATCTTCATTCGTTCCCTGCGTTTTTTGTTTTCTTTATTTTGTCCAAAGTCATCTTATTTTTCATATTGGTCTTTCTTGAAAGCCTTGAGCATTCTGAAGTTTTTTCCTAAGTGAATAACGTCCAATGGGATTTGGAGAGACCCTGAGTTCTTTAATCTTTTCTCCTTATTCAATGTGTTGGCCATTTTTTGTTTTTTAAGATAAGTGAATAGTCTTTTGTTCATTCCGGAAGGTGATAATTGAACTAAATTCTTCGTTGTTTTTTTTTTGTGCCTGTAGTTGTTTCTTTGTGTGTTTCAAAGAATTTCTGTTTAAGCTGTTTTCTATATTAACCTCCTTCAATAAGCCTTAAATTTCTTCTCTCGATGATTTTTATATCATGAAATCAATATTTTCATTAGACAGAATTCAACATTCTGCTGCATATATTACTTCTAGGCGAATTGTTGTTGAGTAGTGCCTAAGTTTAGCATTTAAATTTTTAACAACAATTTCCGAGGCATATTTAACCGATACAATAGTACCATTGTTAAGTTGCAATTTATAATATTTAATAACTATTTTTAACCTTAAAAAATGTTTCCCTATTTTAATAAAAAATCCAGGCTAAGCCCTAAAACAATCTAATCCTTTAGAAAACAGTAATCCGCTCATTGATAAACTATGCCTCACCTGTCTGGAGTTCAACCTGCGCCACAAATTATAGAAAGTTTGAAAGGGTACAAAACCTATGCATGAGGATTATCAATAATTATCCCCGCTACACGAAAATATCGACTATGCTTAGAGATCTTGAACTTCCCACTATTAAACAATATGTTTCAGCCCAAACAAAAACATACTTCGAAAAAACTCCAGCTTCCGAAAACCCATTAATGATAAACATTCGCTACGACGCTACAAGCACAAAAGAACAAAACATCTACTTCTTTCTTAATAAATCACTATAATTGTAATCTAGTTATCTGTATTTATTTTTAATTGTTTATTTATTTTCAATTTAATGTTTTTCTTCTCAGCATTGCTGGTTGATATGTCTTAACCGGACCATGGCCAAGGTCAAGCTTAATCGTCTTATTTATCGATATTTAGAAATTTCCATAGAATACTAGCAGTTCCCAACAACACTGCTTTTTGTAGTATTTCAACTTCCTTGTTCAATTCAAGGATTTTCAAGGATCTTATTGTTTCCTCTGGGATAAGTCCATTCGTAGACACTACAATTGGCAGTAGTTCAACCCTCACCAGTCCATAAAGATGCTTCAACTCTTCGCTAAGCTCCTGATATTTCCGAATTTTTTCTCCTATTGTTTTGTGCACGTTATCGTCGGAAGGAACTCCTATCTCAATAATCTGTGCTTTCTTTGCTGCCTTGTCAATAAGCACGATGTCAGGTCTGTTGTGAGATATATGGTGGTCTGTTATCATCGTATGGTCCCAATATAATTTAACATTACCACTTTCTAATAATGCTTCAGGGTGATATCTGTAGAAAGGTTGGTGATCTTTAATTAGATCACATCTTTTAGCAACTGCTTGATGAATGACCTTCGCTGCATTATTGTGTCTTTCGAGGTATTCTTTCTATTTAATTATTATAATAATATTTATTTACTTTATTATTATCATTTTTATTTATTTATTATATTATTTTTTTTTAAGCGGATTTTTTCTGCTATTGTAAAACTTATTTATAAAAGGTAACTGTAATTAATTAAAATCAATGTTCTTTAAACATGTAAAGGTAGTCCGGGACATGTATTCACAATTATACTGCTTGTATATGTAAAATTGCAAATAAAGTTGGTTTAAAAAAAAATATAGATATATCTAAATAGAATTTGCGTGGAATATTCAGCCCGAAAAGCAGAATCTAGGAGATGGACTCGTGTGTATTGAAGCGATCATGGCTTATACAGTTTTGGGGCTTGGTAACGAGCCAATTACTAAAAAAATAACTAGCTCTGATTCGACTTGTAAAGATATGAGAAATAGATCGAGCAGTAGATGGGAGGATTACATTAAGAATACTATAAGTAATTTGGGTTTGGTTGGAAGTCCCTGGAAGGAAAGTTTGGTAAACAGAAATTATTGCTATCGACACCAAACCTTCCTGTTCGCTGAATCTATTATTATTATCATTATTATAACGAATAAAGGGATTGAGGATAAAGTAAGTATTCACGCTAAGTTCTATTCCCCCATTAGAAATAACCTGATCAGGATTTACGTAACACAGAGTCGATTCTCATCTCATATGGAAGAAATGTTCTCTAGTCGACCTTTGAAATTCAAACATTACACTTAGTAGTGTTTACCTCAAAGTTGCCATATTACTTCAAATATTATCTTTTTTTTTAAGGGTTGGTAAACAAATTTTAAAAGAATGTTGATTGAAGTTGTTTGACATAGAGGCTTTGACGCTTTGACTAGTAAGGTAGAGAAATTGGAGCCTCTGCTATGTCCTGCCAATTGTAGTGAAGGTGCGTGTGATGAAAGAGGACTGAGGAATGAGGAAAGGGAATGAGACAGTTGAAGAGGAGAGAAGTTTAATGAAAGCGACGAGAGGTTGGGGGGGGGCACTATTAAAATTCAGGACGTGGGGGCTGCCAATTGCAGGGTCGAGTTATGGCCGCCACGGAGCGTTCTCTGTGTGTCGGGTTTTTTGTCATCCGTTCCTCTATCTGCTCTGCAAGCGCTTCTCTGGAAGGTCCTGGCTTCCCTGATATTAAGGTTCTTTCACGAATAATCGACTTTGTACTCAGATGGTCTTTATAATGAGGTCGAATTTAGTCTAGAATCGTATCAATTTCTTGGTCTTTGGCTTGAAATGCACTACGAGAATGACACGAATCCGCTTCATCTTAAGTTCAAAGAATACATTTTGTATAAAATTCGACTTAACTACTTATTCGCGGCTGTTGATAATTAGAAAAAAAACCTGTAATACTACAACTCGTGAAGGGTCTAGGATTCAGTACATGGTATAGAGTGTATTGTTTTGGGTCCAAAAGTTGTGCAGGGAGGTGATTTGTCCTAGATCAACCTCAACTGCCAGATTTTTCAGATATTATAAAGGCTGGGTTAGCCCCTGGAGGGCTAAATCCCATAGGATCTATTTCCAACCGCTAGCATATTTAAAAAAAGTCTGTCAGGCAGCTGGATTTGAACCCAGGACAGACCCAGCTGGATTTGCACAGCAATTCAGCGCTTTACCAGTGAGCCACTCCGCTCTTTGTAGATGGATGGAACTATATATTATTTCAGAAGGTAAGAGGGTTCTTGACGTTTAATAATAAAAATATATAGGTATTATTATAAAAATTAATACTACAGTCAAAAAAAAATGAAAGTCCTGGAAAGAATAATACTTCGAAAAATCATGGTTGCTCTCCAGGCAGAAGACGGATGGAAACAATGAAAGAACAGAGAAATCTAAAATTGGAAAGCATCTCGGATACTGTTTGGAATATTCTATCAAACAGGCATTCCTCGGACATTTGTACAGAATGAACAGACAAAGATCGACTAAACAAATATTTGATTCTTTTGGAAAAAGCAGGCCACGGCAACGTGGACTAATGAAGTAAAGAAATATTTTGAATAGTTAAACATTACTGATTCTCACATTATAGAAGGGAGTGAATTTGGGAGCAGAGTGAAACCAGGTTGAAGAAAGGCCAGAGAATATTGGACGAAGCCCGACGGAGTATCAAAAGAAACGCTCTAGTGAACACAAGAAGGAATATTGGAAACAGAAAACTTCAGCAAAAGAAAAGAAAATAAAGTTGCAAATTGATCCAAAGTGGTCAATACGAAAAATAAATGTGTATATAGTGTAACAGTTATTAGCATCCATATATTATTATTTTAAATCATTTAAGGCTATGTAAATGGAAAATTCTGTGATATTATTAAACTCCCATTTATTATGTACACATGTAACGACTCGTCCGGAAGTAGCAGTCTATATCCTTTGAAAACTGATGGGGAGAGTGTAAACATAATATTTTTCTGAGGAAGAAAATGGTCCGGGTATAGGTAAAAAAACTCTCTTATACAGGGAGAACTGTGTACTTGGAAGTCGACGTTTCGACCCACATTGCAGGTCTTCTTCAGGGCTATTGGTAGTAGGATCACACTTGAAAATAGACTCTAAGGACAAATGAAAATGGACTCAGTCCATCATATTTTTCAGTTTACATTAACTAAAAAGTATTCTACACACCACAGAAACTGACGGTAAACACACACAAAATAACCTAAAAACAAAACATAAAATTGATTTATAACTTAGAAACATAGGAGCCGTTGTTAGGACCAATCAAAAACCCGGATACATAAACTAGGTTACCCGGGGAACCTCGGGGTAATAAATTGTGACATAAACTGACAAAAAATTTATGACTGATGACTTGTGGCTGCCGAAATGGATCCTGTCGAAACTTTTTGATCTATCGTTTCCTTGACCAAGTCCTTCGGCTATGGTTCGTGTTTTACTGATATCTAAAAAGTCTAATACCAACTCTTGGATATTTATTGCTTCATGGTAAATAGTATATCGGAGAGTGAATCAGTTTTAAAATGTAATATAGATCTTAAATTAACTATAAGTAATTATTTGTATGTTGCAACTCTGTTTTCGCTTTCTTTACTGTGTCCAAATTGCACTTTTTTATCTTTTTGGTCTTAGTAGAAAGAGCGGAGCATTCTGTTCTTTCAAGTTCTTTCCTAACTGAGAAGGGCAGCCGAAGACAGGTCGGAGTGGAGGAGGATCACTGAGGAGGCCAAGGTCTTGCAAGGACCATAGCGCCGTTAGATAGATAGATTATAATAATTAAGGAACAGCTGGCCAAAGATGAGAAAGAGGATCTACAGCGAAACGATGAAGTTCTTGGCGACTACTTCAGTAAACTTTTCAGTAAACTCAAATCATTGTCCTTTTTGTAACAGTTCTATCCGATGGTTCAAATCTTTCCCCTCTGACAGATCTCAAGCAGTTTCCATACCTAATCATCCCCTTCCCACTTTCCTCAGGCGTGGCGCAGGGCTCAAGCATCTCTCCTCTTCTGTTCAACTGCTATATCAATGATCTTCCTAAATCTGTTCACCACTGTTCCCACCATCTATATGCTGACGACTTCCAAATATATCTGTCCTTTCCTCCTTCCGAGCTATTTATTGCGTTCGCTAATATTCAGGAAGACCTAGATAGGATCTGTGCCTGGGCAAAACTGAACAAACTGGAATTGAACGCAATGAAAACTCAGGCCATTATTTTAGGTTCCAATTCCCTCCTTACATCCTTAACGTTCACCTCCTCAGTGAAAAACCTAGACATCACCATCGACTAAAACCTTTCTTAGAAATCCCACATCGCTCAGATATCCCGATGGTCAATTGGTTCCCTGAAGTTATTGCATCGTTCTCGACATCTCCTTACACAATCTTCCCGTAAGCTTCTCGTATCTTCTCTCATCTTCCCCCACTTTTACTATTGTAGCGTGGTATATGGAGGACTTTCTAAAATTGTTGAAGATAGACTAAAGAGAATAATGAATTGCTCTCTAAGATTTGTGCTTGGTACTCCGAAGCGATCGCGCGTGTCCCACCTTAATGACAAGTTAATGTGGCTCTTCCATCCCTTCCGAAGGTTCCTTTCCTCTGTTCATTCTTATACCAATCCATTTACTCTCAACACCATTCATATATCTACAGTCTCCTCAAATTCAAATCCTCAGTTCAACACTATAAAACAAGATCCCGCCTTTCTGATCTCTATATACGTTCACATAGAACTAAAGCATTCGAACGTTCCTTCCTCGCCCGCTCCACCACAGTGTGGAACTCAATCCCTCCAAATATCCGTCATAGTCCCTCATTATCATAATTTAAATCCTGGCTTTCCCAACACCTCTTAGCTTCCCAAAAAGATGCTCTCTAAGTAGGTTAGTCATTTGCTTAGAATGTAATGTATAGAATAATTCATTGTGTTATTTAGTTCTTTTAATTTTGTTTTTATCATGTAACGAAATTATTGGATGCTAGCTCATGCATTAAACAAAAGCTATGGATTTATATATTCTCTTCAATTGCTTAACATCTGGTCAAGATTTGTACTGTTTATTTACTTATTATTATTTCTGATTAAATATTTCTTTTTAAATAGTTTTCTGTCACTTTTTACACGCTTTATGATTTGTAACAGTTATCCTTCTGGCCAGATAAATATTATGTTATTTTTCCTGTTCATATCTGCTATTCTAAAGGGACTTAGTCCCAGAATAAAGTTACTTTTCTATTCTATTCTACAATTAGACCAATCCACAAGACAAAAATTGAAATATGAAGATTAGGTCTTTTGAAATATTTGGTTGTACACATATTTTCTGTTTAAATTTTATAAAGTAATTTATATATATATTTACATGTATTTTCATTCCTTAGTAAAAATAATGAGGCCAAGCGAACCCGAAGGCTCGATGCCGATAACACCAATCTCTGCTTACAAACATCTGTCCACGGACCAACACCCACAAATTATGTAACTGTTCATTTAATTGTACCTACTGAAGATACTTAATGTTTTAGACAAGCTATCCAGATATTATTATAGTCATTTTGTAACTATTGTTACGGGCTACTGGGTGCAAAATGGACCAAACTATTACTTAATTCAAGAATCTAATATTTATTAACAAATTAACAAGAATACAATGAGATCATTTAAAACAGTTAAATTATTAAACTAATATCAATATACAATAATAATATTCTACTAAATGTTATCTAATTTCTAAGATAATATACAAATAATATAAGATATTGTTTATACTAAGTAACTAAACTATTTATATAAATTTGTACAAATACAATAATATTACACTATAGTTTACAATTACAAATTAACACTTACAGTTCGCTAACTAAAGTCCACCGACCGTAAGACTCTTCAAATATGACAAACTGCCACACAGTTTATTACACTTATTACACGGTCACTAATTGTCACTGTTGCTCACTAAGCACTTATTACAGACTGATACTAATACTAACTAACACACACTGCCACTAGTTAACGACTGCTACTCACTGGCTTATTACAGACTCGTCTTATTACTACTCATCTTATTACTACTTTATTACTGACTGCCGCGGCCGAAAACGCTGTCCTTTTTATATAGGCAAGGTAGGTCGTGGTGTGGCATTACTCGGAACACGGACGAGGACCACCTAGACCGATCTAGAAGGTTCTACGCCATTCTATAATCCCTTCCGCTTAATCCCATTGTTTGCCTAATCCGCTCTAGGCAGATCAGAAGCCGGTCCTACTTCCCGCTCTGACCGTAACACTGCCCCCTCCTTAAAAGTGCTCTGCCCCAGAGCATAGTCCGGAGAAATCGGGCGGTCATGAGCTTCCCTCGATGGAGACGCATTTCCTTTCCAGGGGTTGAACGTGCACACCAATATGGCGACTCCAGAGTTGGCGAATATCTGTTCAAGCATGTTCCTGACAACCTTCCACTCCAGGCCGTCATATCCACAGCCCAACTTAGGGATCGCGAGCTTGGTGACACGCAGTCTCAGAAGCTTACTCCGCAGGTCGTCGAGGCTTCGCCGCAGTGCGTCATATGTGGGCTTCTGATCAGTAGCACACTTGGTAACTAAGTAGAACAGGTGTCGCCCTTCGTGCGTATGGTGGAGTGCTTTCCCGACGCGTGGTCCTTGGCGTTCCAGTTCCTCAGTTCCAGCAAACTTCTTCCTGAAGACGGTTGCAATCCCTCGGGAAGTCCTCAGATCTTCGGCTACACAATGGGCCAGAGAATAGTCCGCGGGTAACGAGAAGATATCTCTGTATACTGCCTGAGTTACTCCACGGGAACCTTGTACCTTAGGTTGTGCAACTGATACCTTACTGGCCTCCACGTTGTTGAGGTACCTGACTTGCTGGTCTTTTGTCGGGCCATGGTCTCCTTTGTATGGGGCCAGTCTATTAAAATGGACTACCCTGGGTTTTCCTTTTGGCTGCTTTCTGATCCTATAGATGACGTCGTTTATCCTATTGATGATCTCAAACGGGCCATCCCAGGAGTTCTGAAGTTTAGGTGAGTAGCCTCGCCTCCTTCGAGGATCATGTAGCCAGACCAAATCTCCAGGTTGGAATCCACCTTTCTCTGCCCTGATGTCGTAACGCCCCTTCATTCTGTCACTGGCTCCCTGGATGTTTGCACGAACCTGCCGAAGTATGACTTCTTCGTCTCCCATCGTCAGCACACCTCTCGACATGTCCAGCTTGATCCCGTATGCCATCATGAAGTCCATGCCCAATATGACATCTTCATCGATCTCTGCCACGAGAGCGCGGTGCTTCAGATGTTGACCCCCGATGATGAAGGTGGCAACTGTCTCCCCGTAGACCTTGGCTGGCTGTCCCGTGGCAGTCCGTAATGCCCAAGTTGTTGGTAAGATCTTCTCAGCTGGAAGTGTCTTGGAGTTCAAGATTGTCATGCTCGCGCCGGTATCCACTAGAAGGCTTCGCAGCCGCCCGTTCACCATCCCATCAGCGTAGAAGCTGTTCGTTCTGCTTCCTATCGACGCAACTCTGATGGCCTTCCTGGGGGCTTTGACGTTACGGGTTGGACATTTGCTTCTAGGATGTCCAAGCTGGCCGCAGCCCCAACAGCGTATCTCCTTCTTATGGGTCCTGAGAGCCTCCAAAACTTTCGTCACTATGTCCTCGACGCTGGGGTACGCATTTGGCTCCGCTTCTGCTGCTCGTACGCGCGCATGGCCCCGTACAGACTGTCTAACAGCCTCGAACTCCATGGCCTGGGATAATGCGTCTCCTAAAGTTTTCGGCCGGGCGAGCTTCACTGCTTGTTGTGTCTCTGGGTCCCGAAGTCCATCGAGGAATTTGTCGACAGCCAAGCTTTCGTAGACATCGTCGGTGACCGATGGGTAGGCGTTCCTCACTAGCCGGGCAATATCCGCTTCAAATTCCTGTAAAGTCTCGTTGGTCTTCTGGATCCTGCTTCTCAGCTGTGAGCGATACAGCTGGTCCATGTGGCGGTGGCCGAAACGCATCTCCAGTCTTCTCATCAGCTCCCCGTAGTTGGACCGCTCCGACATGGGCATCCCCTGCAGCACTCCTAAGGCGTCTCCACGCAAGGCCAGGCACAATGCTGAAGCTTGGGTCTCCTGCGACCACCCGTGGATCGAAGCCGCGGTCTCGAAGAGAGTCATGTAGTCTTCCCACGGCGTCTTCCCGTCGAATACTGGAATGGTATTGTGAGTTGGCGGCGCCCCAGCATAGGCGGGTAGAATGCTATTACGATGGCTGCCCTCGGAGGAACGGTCGGTGTCGTTCGTCGGTGGGTTGCTCTTACGTCCCTCGAGAGCTTCCATTCTTAGCCTAATTTCGTTCACTTTTTCTCCTAGCCTAGATTCTACATCAGCTACTTTATTATCTACATCGACTAACTTATTATCTACATTAGCTAACTTATTATCTACATTTGCTAACTTATTCTCAACATTTTCCATCAACTTAGTCTCTAACGTGCTTAACTTAGACTCTAATGTATCCAATAAATCACTTTTTACAGTACCCAGCTCATTACCTAGCTCATTTTTAACATTGCTTAACTCATTTTTAACAGTACCTAATTCCTTACCAAGCTTATTTTCTACATTGCCTAATTCATTTTTAACACTGCTTAATTCATTACCTAGCTTATTTTCTACATTGCCTAATTCATTTTTAAAAGTTGCAGACAACTTGCTTAAATCAGTTTCAAACAGAACGTCCTCTGGATTTTCCCCTAACTCTACAAAAAATTGACGCAAGCGATGTTGCAGTACACTTTTATTTCCGGAAGAATCCAGATCACGTTCTTCTAATTCCCGTTTTAAATCCGCAACTTTTAAATCCATCAATTTAAGACTTTGAGAAGCCATTTTTCAAACAGTAGCCCAATTATTACAAAATGCAAGACAAAATAACAATTACACAAGATCCCACTTCTGACACCAATTTGTTACGGGCTACTGGGTGCAAAATGGACCAAACTATTACTTAATTCAAGAATCTAATATTTATTAACAAATTAACAAGAATACAATGAGATCATTTAAAACAGTTAAATTATTAAACTAATATCAATATACAATAATAATATTCTACTAAATGTTATCTAATTTCTAAGATAATATACAAATAATATAAGATATTGTTTATACTAAGTAACTAAACTATTTATATAAATTTGTACAAATACAATAATATTACACTATAGTTTACAATTACAAATTAACACTTACAGTTCGCTAACTAAAGTCCACCGACCGTAAGACTCTTCAAATATGACAAACTGCCACACAGTTTATTACACTTATTACACGGCCACTAATTGTCACTGTTGCTCACTAAGCACTTATTACAGACTGATACTAATACTAACTAACACACACTGCCACTAGTTAACGACTGCTACTCACTGGCTTATTACAGACTCGTCTTATTACTACTCATCTTATTACTACTTTATTACTGACTGCCGCGGCCGAAAACGCTGTCCTTTTTATATAGGCAAGGTAGGTCGTGGTGTGGCATTACTCGGAACACGGACGAGGACCACCTAGACCGATCTAGAAGGTTCTACGCCATTCTATAATCCCTTCCGCTTAATCCCATTGTTTGCCTAATCCGCTCTAGGCAGATCAGAAGCCGGTCCTACTTCCCGCTCTGACCGTAACACTATAGTTGTATATTGTAGTAGTGAACCTATTTACATATGAATACCCATTTGAGATATTATAATTATTTTTCATTCCATAGTTAAAAAATAATTTATAGTAAGCTACATATAAAATACATTATATGTAAAATAAACTTTTAGCAAGTCATTAGAAGATCCTTGAATTGCAAAAACAACGTGAAGGCTCTGAAAGTAGGACGCGCCTTCGATGTTGAGATAAGATAAAAGTTTCCTAAAAAGGCAAATAATAGATTTCGAAACAAAAAGTTCTAATCGATTCTATTTACTTTAAAATTTATCCAAACAAACAGCTTCTTTTGAATGTTTTAAAATTCAATTTTTACACTTCTAAACTGTGTTTTACCTAAAGTTAAGCTTGTCTACAAGAGTTATAAAATTTGCCGGATATTTAATTGTTATATTTTAATTAAAGATATCAATAAATAATTTTATATCTTACTGGCGACCCATCCCAGCTTTGCTCGGGTAATAAGGCATATTATGCCTACATAATTTGGCTGTCTAATCTATCTTATTATATAGAAATTATGAAAATAAAAACAGAACAAAATATTTCTTTATATACGAATTTATTTCCATGCACGTTAGATGGGATTAGGCAGCGTATTCGATGAAACCTCCCAGGCGGCTATACTTTTTCCAAAATTTCCGCAGATTATTGTTATATTCCAACCCATTTACACAAAACCTCGACAAATTACATACCTAATCCTACTTGGTGAATCACTCTACCTATTGGTGAAAACCGCATACAAATCCGTGCAGTAATTATTGAGTTTACCTCTAACAGACGCGCCCTAGCCTTTGTTTTATAACATGTGTAGATGTTATAAACTAATTCTTCTAAATAAAACTAATTCTTCATTTATTACCTAGAACTTCACGTTTTCCCTTTACACTAATATTTCACTTAAAGTCGGATTGACGGAAAAAAGATAACCAAGTTATTAGAAAAACTAAAACTAAATACTTTTAAGCTTTTGTCGTAATAAAAAAAGTACTAACATTTACCGCGCTTACTCTTTGTCTTGTTTTGTCTTTAAGTTAGACGATTTCTAATGCCTTTTATGTTTTCTGGCTGTGAAAGTTAGAAAAATGAAGTAGAGAATAGCAACACAACAATAAGATCGACTTCTAGGGAATGGCAGCCGGAATACCTAGGCGTTACAGGATACCCAATACAGTAGTTACAAAGATATTAGATGCTCAATAATTCACCATCAAGCGATTTGAACAGTTTGGATGCCTAAATAGGATGGAAGACAGCCAATACCAGAAATGACCCTGTGCTGGTGCCCTGAAGGAAAAAGTTGAGTCCAGCGAAGAATCTCACTGATTAACAATGTTCAAGAAGATATTGCTAGATATGGTCTTAATAAAGAAGTTGTTTGTGGCTGGAAGGTCTGGAAAGAAATACTCTCATAATATTTGGTGGGAGACAACTCCAACTGTTGGGGAAATTCTCATTAAATTAAAAAAAGATAAGTAATTCCATATCTTCTTATATACAATTCAGAGTAATTTAAATCGTACTCCAAAGAAGTTTGAATTAAACTACTTTTAAATAATACTATTGTTTGTGCAGGAAGATACCATGCCCCATATCGCGCTCAACCGCCAGGTTTTTCCCCCAATTAATACTTTACAACGCTTGAGTGAGCCGGGGGCTGTTAACTTATTAAATCATTTATCTGCGATAGCGATTAGGAATAACTATTTTTTTATTTTTTTTTAAATCAATGATGGCCTAAATTATTTTAATTTTAAAGCTATTAAATTAAATTATTAATCTTGTATGATAATAGTTGACCATGTTTATATATGTGGAAGAAAATGGTCCGGGTGGAGTTCTATAAATTTCTCGTAAATAGGGAGACATGTTACTAAAGATCCAATGTTTCGATCCACATTTCAGGTTTTCTTCAGGGCTGTCGAGGAGGGGTCGGGGCCACGGGGGTTATGTGCTTATGACGAGTTCACACCGCCCCCCCCCTCCTCGACAGCCCCGAAGAAGGCCTGCAGTATGGGTCGAAACGTAGGCTCTTTAATAAGCATTTCTCCCTATTTAAGAGAAATTAATTTACCACAACCCTACCCTTTTCTTCCGCACTTTAACTATTAATGTTAGTCTAATTTTTACATATACGAGTACTCTGAGCAATATTTATATATATTTTGAAGTAGCTTATGCATTATTGGAAACATAGGACGGGGGCTGCTCAAGCTCGATTCAAAATAAGGATAACTTAATAGAAATAATACTTAGCATACAGTAACATTATTTATACCATGTATTTGTATTTGCAGGGATGTTGATGAACTTTATTTATTTTTTATTTATAAAACAAGACATTTAACAATGACAAATAAAATCTTTTAAGGGGGACTAGTTATTGTTGTGTTAAGTTATTAGTAACAATCCACAAACACTAAACGGCCTTTTAGTTTAATTTTATTTTTCTTATATTAATGGTATTCTTACAATTAAGCCAAACTTGATTAAAACCGATCGTATAACTCATACAAATGGAACCAGGTGTCTCCAGTCCTGCGCAATGCATCACGAGCATGTCGATGACGCGAAATCTTATGATTTTCCTCTACTAAATGTCGCTAAACCCAATTAAAGTTTTCACTTCAGTAAAATGGATCCTTCAAAAATAGCATAGTTTTCATTTAAGCATTTACCCCACAAAAGCCATTCCGACCCAAGGGGAGTGGAATGGCTCAGTGGTAGAGCACTGAGTTGGCATGCCGGAAATCCTGGTTCAAATCCCGTTCCGGGCAAGACTTTTATTTGGTCTGTTTGCAGCCGGAGATGGATCATAAAGGATCTAGGACCCTCCAGGGGTTCACCCAGCCTCAATAAAATATGATAAAAATAGGGTACACAAAATAAGGGAGGGAAATCTGGCGGTTGAGCGTGACCTTGGACCAGTTACCTTGCAGAACCGTTGTCCATGAAACAGTACAGTCTCTACCATGTACTGAACCCCAGACCCGTTCACGGGTTGTAGTGGTACAGGTTTTTTTTTCTTATCTGAAATTGGTTATCTCATTGATTTCGAATAATGAGTTATATGAGTGTGTTTATATTTATCTATACACTATACAATATAACGGAATTAAAATTTAAACTAGAAAACTAAAACTACTGCGGACTGGGTCATCTTAAGTTATCGAATGTTCTTTCAAAACTGCGATTCCTTGATTAGCCTCCCTTCGTCGTTGAATGCTATATTTGAATACTGTTAACAAATTAAGCTATGAAGCGAGGGTAAGTATATTTATTTTGAAAGATAAATATACTTATTTATAAATATACCCCCCTCTCTTCTCCATTTCGTTTCATTTCCCTAATAGCCATATACATTATAAAACACATCACACTATTATTCTTACTATTTCCTTGCTTACTGTTTCTGTAAGAAGTTTATTCATTTCCCACCTTTTATTATCATTTTAACGAGTTTCATCCGGGTTCATCTTAACTCACTTTTTTATTTTAAGTATCTTTTCTGAACCACATTTGTTTGTCTTTTTACATTTAATTTTGTCTAATACCCATCAATTGTAACTTACTTATCGCACTTTTTATACGATTGTACATGTTAATTTAATATCTATTATTTTCTCCTTTCTCACCATGTCTTAGCAATTATTAAATATTGTACTACATCTATCCTTTATACTATTTCATGAACATTATGTATACATCATCTTCCCCATTGGTAGTAATATGTATGTCTCACTTCTATTACTTATCATCATTTCTTATCAACATTTTCTTATTTATTACTATATCGATATAATTCTCATGTGCTCTCCCCTGCCCCATCTTTATTGTTCACGACTCAGATAATTGATATTATTGTATGTTCACTTTAATATTTATCATTTAATATTTATTAATTTTTAGCACTTTCTGTTTTTTTCTTATTGTATTCTATAGTATTTTTTTTTTTTCCTACCTTTGTATTTTAACATTTGTTTTTACCATGCTTAACCTATTTTTAAATATTTTGTGATTTTAAATTGTCTCTATTTTGTATATTTAGCCCTGAAGAAGACCTACAGAGTGGGTCGAAACGTTGGCTACTGAATAAATATTCTTGATATTCAGAAAAACTTATTGACCTCTTCCCGGACCATTTTCATCCACAACAGTAAGTATATTTAATATGTTCAGAAGTTTTCTGATTACGAAATATGATAATTATGATCTTATGCTTAGAATAATTACAAGAAAACAAGCCGAAGTTTAAGCTTGAATGACTAAACTAAAGAACGACACAGCGACGAGAGCTGGGGTCAGCGACACAGGAAGCGCTAATCGGAGCAATAGTCTCCTTATCCACTTCCGCTCCACTATCCTGTTCTGCTTCCTTCCGCTTCTCCCGCTGCCAGGGAGGTTCGGATCCGATCATCGGAGCCTGCAGGAGGTGGTATGAGCGACTTGGAGGACTCCGGGTCTGTGTCATGGCATAACGATCATATGTTTAGATGGAAATAATTTATAGTAAAGGCTTAAGAATGATATAGGGGTAAGAAAAACCTCGATTTAAAAGGACCTGCATCACTGATGTTTTTAGAATTGTTTACTCTTAATTGAGTTTAAATAGCATTTAATTTCATGAATGGACCGAAATTTCATTCACATCAATGTAGATGAGTCTCACAACAGGAATCGAGTTTGATATATATTCAAGAGCCGACCACAGTTTGCTTTTAGTCATTCTCAGAATGTTATCTATGTGTTTGTTATCTCTACATTTTAATCACTTGACTGAGCCCCGAAGACCACCAACCTACAAAGCTCTGCCCCTTGTCAGTAGTTTTTACTTTTCCTACCACGTTATCAAAATAGGACACCCACCTGATATCACTACACAACACCGTTTTTCGATTTTAAGCAATTAATGAAGTTAAGGAGAATCTTATTTATTAGTGGTCGTATACCTTTGCTTATGTCTATTTGGGAGACCCAAATTATACATGTACAAATGTGTGTAAATACATGTTTTATTATTTATACTTTGATTTCTTTTTTAATTAAAAAATAAATCCTCAACTCTCTCAAACACTGGACATCTTCAAAAAAGCCTCAGTTTAGTAATTTACTTCAAACAAGAAACATGACAGTGTCCTACGAAATTCAAGTAATTTTAAGACATTACTAGAAAAAAAATTTCACAGCCGCTGAAGCAACT
This sequence comes from Troilus luridus, assembly GCA_964056705.1. Taxonomy (NCBI): domain Eukaryota; kingdom Metazoa; phylum Arthropoda; class Insecta; order Hemiptera; family Pentatomidae; genus Troilus; species Troilus luridus. The sequence continues at coordinate 99,739,061 of OZ057416.1, read as the reverse complement.
CGTGAAATTATCAAATATGAAGGGGGGGGGTGTCCTTGACCAGCGCACTGGACGGCGTTGGTTAGAAAAATTTAGCAGTGGAGATACGATGTTGGAAAGGAAGGAGGGGTCCGGGCAACCATTAATGGATATTGGTGAGGTTCTGAAGGAAGCTGTTGAGTCAAATCCGTCCACAAGTACTCGCGAACTTGCCAGGGAGTGTTTTGTGTCGAAAGATACTGTTAGTCGCCATCTTCTCTCCATGGGGAAGGTGAAACGGTCATTCTTTTTTTTATACACCCCATTATAATAGAAGAATAAATCTGGTAGTTTTAGATTTTAGTATATACTAGTGATCAGAGAATTCAAGAAAAGTTGTCAGATTTTAAACTATATCAACTTTATTATCAGTTATTTGATGGTAAAAGAACCGTGATAGCACAGTTTCCTTCAGGTTCCAGATTCAAATCCGGCTGTGATAGGTAAATTATTTAATCTGTTAACAGCCACAGACCCTGTGTGCCAACGAGCCTATATAAATTTTGTACTGTTAATATGAGGGAAAATTTATTTAGGAAAACAAGCTTATGCGTGATTTCGGCCATGTAGCCTCCTTCCTCAGCAGTCATCGTACGCACAATCCTGTCTCTACCATGTACTGAATAATAATCTGTGTTGAACCAAATATTAGTTATGACCTCGTAATAATCTACGTGGCATAGACACTACTAATGGCTTTACTTTTCACCTAGGTTTCCTTTCTCCGAATATAGTCAAGCATTTCAATTATTATGAGAGCGTTCCAATAAAGACTTGTACTTTTTTTGGAAGGTAGAAGATTTTTTTTTAAAAATTGATTTAGATATTGTATATATTCCGTAACTTTCCAGTTGTTCAATGTGAAACAGTTTCATACAGAATTAGTTGTATGATTAAATAATGTTTTTTCATTATTAAACTCAGAGGTTTCGTATTTCATTGGCTTCATTTTTCATTCTTCATGATATCTAGCATATCTTCTGTTGTTAGCCGATTTTTAGGGGGTAATGAGTAAGTAGTAAATTCAGCAGGACGAGGTGAACTTAAACTTTTAATACTTGGAATTTATATCAACTTGAGGAACATAAAACTACCCATAAACATTATTATTATATCGTATTATATTTTTTTTTTATTTGGTCCTAATGATAATTTGGGAATGTTCTTAATTGATTTTTCACCAGATTAATGGTTAATATTTTATTTAAGCATGCCCGTATAGATGCCGATATTCCTATCGACCAATATTTCTCTTCGGATAACTCCAAGATCCAAGGAGGGAAGTTGAGGGAAAAAAGTTGTTCTTGACGAAGGGGGCGACCCTGACTGCTGACCAGGCACCCCTCGGGAGAACGGATCCTCTTATTGATCGTCTTAATACAAGCTCGCTCATTTAGAAAAGTTTCTTGGAGGCTTCCAGATAATGAAATATCTCCAGAAGAGGCGCCATTTCGGATCCAATTATTGCTTTCTCCAATAACGGGGTCATCAATTTCAGCCTGTCCTCTGTATTGGCTCTGTTCGACATATCGATACAATTCATGTCTTCACCAATAGCCCGAGGGGCGATTAAAAACTTTATTTGTGGGATCATAAATTTATTATTACAATATTCTATTTTGAGTACTTTATTCTCTATCAGGGTTGCCGAATAACTCAATATGTAGCCGTGAATCGAATCGAATTCTGAGGTAACTGGGAGACCTTCCTTGGGTTCAGCCCGGTATATATGAAATGGGTACCCTTGATTGGGGGAAAACACTCAACCATGGACAACTGGCTTCGATGGCTTCGAAACAGCATGGTATAAAATCCGATAACAAAAAAAATATTATACTAAAGACTAAAACTTCCCTATTGTTTTCCATTTAAGGCCTATTAAATTTCTGTATAGTACATCTCAGAGACCAATCAGTAAAAGTGGTGTGGAAAACTGCTGAGTGCCGAGTCACTGTACTGACGATCATGGAATCAAATTTGGCTGTGGCAAACTAATTATTTAATCTATTCACAGCCGCGGATTGACTCTGGAATGTTCAGTCCCTAGTGCTCATCCACCCTCAAAAATGTTTTTCCCCTTAGTTGGGGGAAAACCTGGTGAATGATTATGCTTTAGGATAAATCACCTCCCTGCGCAACCGTTGTCCTAAGAACAGTACAGTCTCTACCATGTTTTATTTATTTATTAATCAGCTCTACAGTCCTTGAAGAACCTTGGCCTCTGCTAATTTTTTCCGACATTCGCCTCTGTCGCCGCAAGGCGCCTCCAGCGGTTTATTCCGACCATCTCCAGGTCATCCTCCATATCGTAGACCCACCTGATAGAAGGGACTCCCTCTTAATCTTGAGCCCTCATTCGGTATCTCATCCATCATCCTTCTTGGAGTTCTCGTTGGGTCCATCCTCTCCACATGCCCCAACCATCATTCTCAGTCTTTTAAGCTGGATGACTTTTATTATATCAGGCTCTTCGTGTAGGTCCCTTAGCTCTATATTGGACTACTTGTCCTCTACTCTGATAGGTCCAAAAATTTTACAGAGGACTTTTCTTTCTCATACTTCAAGGATCCTTTTGCAAGTTTTCGTCAGTGACCAGGCCTCGCATCCGTACGTCACAATTGTTTTATATATGAGACACTTTGCCTTTCTTGACATCCTTTTACAGCACAATATTTTGTATATGCCGAATACACATCTCTACCATGTACTGAACCAAATAACCTTCGTGTGTGGTAATGTAGATTTTTTATTATATATCATGAAGGTTTGATTTTTCTTTTTTATAGACACTAAATATTTACATTAATGTAAATATTTATATATGAGTCAATTAGATATTAACCTTTTAAGGTGGTTCAGGTGTATAGTTCGGGCAATATGTAACCCTCTATTAAGCTCATTCATGGATAATTAAAGTGAGTCATCCAAATAGATTCTAGCACCAGAAACGGAAGCGATCATCTGGAATCTTCCGTCCTCAAAAAGTTTCAAGTATACTGAGATAAGATGAGGAAACAAATGAAGAACAACCTCCACTCTATGGCCCTCCTTGGGGTACTCTTATCGGAACATTATTAAGAGATGTAAGTAATATTATGATATTATCTTATTATTATAATTACAATATCACACTAATAAGAAAATAGCATTGTAATTAATTGTAATAAATAAAAAAGGATATACGTAATGGCATGAGATAAAGGCAAGTTGAGAAACTCATTGGCAATACTCTAATAATAAATTCAACTTACAATATCAATAGGCCATTTTATTTTCAGACGACTCGGAGGATTATCGAGAATGAAAGAGGTAGGTTCGAAATTTTAGGAATAAAGTTTGTCATGAAAGGATTGATTGGTCATTATGAATGACTTTTTTCGCAGCAAACTAAGGAGCATTGAGAATTTTACGAAGAATTTTGGATTGTAAGGAGGAATGCGGGAGGAATTCGATGGTGTACCTCTACTTTATATTATAAGTATTGGATCTGCTCAACTGGAATCCGTGGGGTATTATTGAAGAATATCGAAAGACAGGAATTCATCGGTTTAAGACGAAGTGTAAAGTTTTAAACATTTAAAGAGAAAAAACAATAATAATAAAGAAATAATATTCTACGCTCATTAGTTACCCAACAAGATTTTATTCCTCAGAAGATTTTATATAATTTGCCATATAAATTTTTTTATGAACCGTAGCAATAATGTAATATTCTCCTACAAATAATTATCTGAACCATGAAAATATTTTTACCTTTAAACTAATCAACTCAAGTCACGAATTCCTTTTACTTAATAACCACTTCTGGTGAGAACAAGATATTTAAATGTGCCTGGCATTTTTGTAATGTAATATTATAAACTGCGCTGAGTTCATACCGAAATGATGCCTCATCAGCCATTTATTCTGTCTCAAGGATGGGACCAATTATTCTGCCAAAGTACGAGGGCTATTCAAAAAGTAAGGAAAGTTTTGGAATTAAAAAAAACAAGTACACTGTACACTCTTCATTTTTGGGAACAAGTGAAAATCACTTGGAGCAAGATCACTGTAGGAAGATGAGGAAAAACTTCCCAGTTGAACGAGTTCAGGAGTTCTTGCGTACGGTTTGCCGTATGAGGTAGCGGATTGTCAAGCAATGGCGAAATTTTGGATGACAATTTTCCTCGGCGCTTCTTTTGATGAATTTCTATTGGTTTTAAGTTTTTTGCAAACAAAAAACAAATCACACGACTGGCGGGATTTCGGATTGCAGGAACACATTTCAAATTTGAATATAAAAAAGAGGGTAGCGTGGAGATAGACGCTAGACGCTGGCTGAGGTGCCGAGGACGAGCACACCAGTATAAACGCTATTGGCGCACAACTGGCGGCATCAGGTGGAAACGTTCCTTACTTTCTGAATAGCCCTCGTATGTAAGTACTTTGTCCAAGTATAGTCCGAGATAATATATATAGTTTTTTGAACGTACATAGTCGTTGTCAGTTTTTATTGCTGGATACGAAGCTTTCCGGGGGGGGGGGGGGGGAGCTAACGTGACTCAACTTTGTAGCGTTTACTCTGATCTGCCATTTGTGAAACTGCTTTTCAATTTAATATATAAGAAGTAAAATGTATTTTTTACTTTCAATCTAAAATATAACTATTATCAGTCGGTTATCAAGGGGAAAGTTTTGCTCGTCTGTATTTTTTTTAAGGTGTTAAGAGATAAATTTCCTCCACGTTTAGTAAGTTGAAATAAATCAAATCCTTGTTCATTTTCAACATGTGTGCACCTGCATGAGCGAACAGGCTAACGAACCCTTCCAATCAGGGTAGCTTAATCGATACTGATATATATCGATACAGCCTCAAGAGCACGGGCACAATCGATCGATGGCGCTGATGAAGCGACCCAGCGGTGCGTGAAAGGTCAGCATTCCTCCCGCCTTGTGCCGCGCTCCTGAGGCACTGTGTAGGTCTCTTTCTATTCATGCCTTATTGCCTACGCAACCGTATAATAATCCAACATATCCCCAATGTTCCAACAATATTCAATTAGTAAGAAAAAATACTCGTTTCGTGTTATTTTCCGTTTTTATTATTTCTAAAATTCAAAATGGGATTAGTGGAGTTCAGTTGTTCACTATGTTTATGAGGTGTGACCTGTGATCTAGTGGTTTGCATAATAACCTATAATAAGTCCTAAGATTGTTGTTTAAAATGGAGTATAAAAATCCTTGGTTATGTCATCCTTCGGAAGGGACGTAGAACGGGAGCTTCTAGCTTGTGCGATGTCAGGTACTCTCTAAATATCATTATCCTAATTATACCTGGATCGCCAAATTTTTGAGCTCCCACTGTAGCATCGTCCGGTTAGCCAAAGTAGCATAAAGTGACGTAAAATAAACAAAAAACAACCATGCTTATGTTTAAACTTCCGTGAAGGACGTGGATAGAAGTTACATCCTCGTCTACCTGGGGTTTCCTGGACCATAGTCATTCTTTGATAATGACTTTGAAAAATATAAAAAGAGATTATTGTTTGGCTGGGATTTATTAAACCCCACGTGGTGTACGGAAGGTTAAAGAAGCAAACGAAGCTAATACTCTCTTTTTTAATAATATTTGTTACTGCTACAACTGAACGAACATTGCTTGTTATGCCATCAAATATGACCGTGGAAACACTCCATTTTCGTCTAATTTTGTTTAGTTTATAGCTCAAGCTGCAAAAAACATTTATTACCACCGCGTTAAGGGAAGGGTAAATATCGACGAAAGACCAAGACACATGCCAAAACTTAATATGCATCCAAAAACAATATTGGTTTCAGTGTGGTGGTACTAGAAGGATATTAATATAAAGCTACAAAAACGTATAAAAAACAACATGCAATAATTAATTGGAAAAGACCTATATTACACGACATCGACAGACTTCACGTTTCACGACAGACAGTGAAGAAACTTAACGAGCTGTGTTTCGACACCTTCCTTATTCGCCATACTTATCTCCGACAGATTCCCATCAGTTCAGTAATTTGGGCAACTTCCTTAAGGATAACATTTTTGAAAATGATTCTCCAGTTAAAAATACTTTTTTAGAATTTATTTCAGTTCTGGGATTGAAAATTTGGTAACACAGTGTGAAAAGTTTATAGAAAATCAGCGTAAATATTCTGAATAAAAATATTTTCATTCTAAAAAGTTACGGATATAATAAATTGGAATCATCTTTATCTTTAAATCTAATTAATGATAAGTAATTAGTATACTTTTCTAAGATTAACAACAGTGTTCATTTATAAATTCCTTGAAATCGAGAATTTCGCAATCGAACTTAACGGAAGTGGTTACAAACAGGACATCCGGCTATAAAATCGTGTAAGTCTTTATGTCGCAGTTGTAGACCTTGAAATCAAGGCTCATTTAGTTAAACCATACGCTTCCGAGATATATTCATGTATTCAAAGTGATTGAGCACGTTTAAGTTCTTCAACCAAGTAATATTTTGTTGGGTACTATTTCATTATATGTATTAACATTTTTTCTTCTTTTTTTTAAGATAATGGTACAACATGAAAAATCACTTAACAATCTAATATCGATAAACTTAATAGAGAAACAATAAATGAAATTTTGCTCACCATAGATACCAAGTTTTATTTATTAATTTATTCATTCGGCGCTACAACTCGATTTCGAGTCTTCGCCACCTATACCAGCTTCCACCAATTGTCTCCAATTCCTCACACCCAACATTAACCTAGCATCACCAGCCACACCATCACTCCATCCAAGCCGAGGTCTTCCTATGTGTCTTGTTCCATATATCGCCTCTGTCATTATTTGTTTTGGCAGGTCATTCTCGGGCATCCAAAAAACGTGCCCAGCCCATCTCAACCTACCGAGTTTCATAAACTGGACCACATCTGATTCGTTAAATAAATCTTTAAGCTTCTCGTTTGTTCGGCGTCTCCATATCTGTCCACCAAAGATTCACGATTCCAAAGATTTTACGCAGAATCTTCCTCTCAAAAATTTTCAAATTCTGTTCACCAGGTTTAGAAACGGCCGAGCAATTTTAGTGCTACGGGTCTCTAGAGAGTTAGGACATTCCAATATCCTAAATTGAAGTTAATCCTGGAGTTGTCGGGTCGTTTAAGACTGTTTGGTTCCGAGGCTGTTTTAGGTTTCGTGATAAGTTAATTTTAGATTGTGGGGCCACGTACCCTAGTTTGTTGATGGGGCTGCCACATTTGTGTCTGCAGACACCCCCTCCGGGGCGGCTAACTAAGAGAGGTGGCCCTAGGGTGTGATTAGAGTCTGCGGATATAAGAACAAGGCTCAAAAACCAAGAATCAAGCTCGAATAGTCGAGACCTGTATCCGAGATCGGCTCCCTTCGGATTCCCGAACCCCTTCCGTCAACTAGTCGCAAGTTTCTTTGCGTTTCCTATCTTTTAATACCTTGTGTTTACTATCTTTTAAGAAATTACTCTAGAGCATATTCTAATCTTAATAGAAAAGAAAATAATTAATAATTCATGGATTTGAATATGCGTTTAGCTGTACCAATTCATTAAAAAAAACATAAAAACTTCCAAGTTATAATTCACCAAGAATTCAAATAAATGTCGTTATTCTAGCTCGACTCTCTAAAATGTATCTTTTTCTTATGATTTCAGTGCCGGGATACAACAAAGGTACCGGCATCACCTTATATCTAGTCCTTATCTACCCTATTGTGAAATATTTAACAAAATATATCTGTTCCATGTTGGCATGACACTTTTTTCCTTTGAGTTCAGTACCCAAGGGTCTACACTGGATTAACAGATTTTATGTCAGGTACTGACTTCACAAGTGCCGCCAAGAATGCCCTTTTCTCGGCTGTATAATATATAAATATTTGTAATATTTACGGAAATATTACAAAAAAAAAAAAAGCAAAGCTTACGAAATATATATAATCTATTTATTATGTATATATATGCATATATACGAAATGTAATACAAAGAAAAAGCAAGGCTCAAAAACCAAGCATCAAGCTCGGCTTCCCTATCCGCCAACTAGTCCCAAGTGTCTTTTAAGAAATTACTCTAGAACAAATTTTAACCTTAATAGAAAAGAAAATAATTAATAATTCATGGATTTGAATATGTGTTTTGCGTTACCAATTCATAAAAAAAAATACATAAAAAATTCCTAGTGATTATTCACCAGGAATTCCAGAACATATTTTAATAAAATATCGGTTTTCTTTATTGACAAAATATTTTTCATTTATCTTTAGCGGGTAGGAGTTCGGCTTTACGAAGGGAGATTTTCGGCCGATCTTTGAAAGTAGATATTATGTCAAAATATTTCACAATAGGTTAGATAAGGACTAAGTAACATGTGATGTCGGCACCTTTGCTGTGAGTACCTGAGGGAATATTTGTAAATCAAGTCGACCCTTGGGTACTCAACTCAAAGGAAAAGCCGACCAGAATATTTGAGTCTAAGGGTCAAACCATTATAGAATAGAAATCTTTGGTTGAAATATTTCACAATAGTAAAATATGTAACAACATATATCTTGTTAAAATATTATAACTGCTCCCTAAAATGCAACGAATGTGAGATATGCATACATTCCTTTATGCAGGGTGTTTCAGGGTTAAATGGCAAAACTGAAAATTTGAACTAAGGAAAAAAAGTAAACAAGAAAAAAAGTTCCTTTGAAGGTATGTCCTTCAAAAATTCCTGTCAAAGTTCCTTTGAAGGTTGCTTAGGAGATATTCACATCTAAAGATTTCAATGATACGAATTATTTAGCTATAGTAAAAAAATAAAACTTATTTTATTTGTTCCAACTACTTTATTTATTAAATGTAAACCATTAACATTCATATTAAAGGTCCAAAGTGATTTCCTTGAGCGTTCAGACAGGCTCGGCATCTTTCTTCAACAGCAGGAGTAGCAGAACGGACCTGGATATGTGTTATTGTTTCATAAGACTCAATTATTATTCTTCGTAAAGAATTAAGGTTCATTCACTGACCTTGTGTAGACTTTTTGTTTAATGTCACCCCAAACAGAAAAATCCAGTGATGCCAGGTCTGGAGAGCGAGCAGGCTAAGCCACTGGTCCTGTACGATCATTCTAGCTTCATTAAAATAACTATTTTTATTTTGACCCCTACTACACATTAGCACATGCGTGTTTTAAATTTTATTTCATAAAAAGACACATCGACATATTTTTTTAAAATTTAAAATACAAATTAATACATCTTCAACTGGTTTTATTACTTTTTCCCCAACTCCTGAAATAAATGGAATAATTTTTTTTTCTCATTTATTTGAAAGTTTTTCAAATGATAATTTGTATAAACTCACGAGTCTTACGTTTTTTTTTCAATTAAATTAGCTAATAAAATGTTTTATTGTTTTCTCATCAATCGATTTTCAAAAGATGAATCGGTATTCAACGAGTTTATTAGAAAAAATTTATTAAAATTAGTGTTTGCCGTTAGAGTCGCAGTTTGTAGAACAACTTTTATTTTTGTAATCGCGCAACCACCATAGCGCATAGGTATTCGAATCCTACAACAAACTTACATTCTACCAGACAACAGACCTAAGCATAAATGATCCTTTTTCTATATTAAACAAGTCTCTGATGATAGGAGACTTCGTAATGAATTAATTGATCAGATAAGTTAAACTTTGAATGATAGCTTGTGATACAGTAGCATGGAATAAAAATCTGATAATTACTTCACTGATTATTGTTAGTATGAAACAAAATAATTGTTCATTAGTCATTGAAATTGGTAATTTATTTGAGAATCATGGAAAGACTATTCCGAAGGAGTCAGTGAAAACTTCTTACACTTTCTTCGGCTCAAATTGATTATCGAAATAAAAAACAAATTAAACGATATTCAGTCCCCATCTATCCAAGTCATCGAAATTCCATTACACAATACAATTACCATAAGTAATATTTTTCAAGAATGTCCATGAAATAACTCACACCACGATAGTTTGGATTAAGCATTGAGATCTTAAAACACTCCCTGAAGCTGATAACAAACAATAGACAAAAACTATAAATTCAGTAGTCGATTTTTTTTTGTCACAGGTTCAAATACAGCTATGACAGATAATTTATTAAATCTATCTACAGCCACAGATGAACCCTAAGGTATCTGCAGATATTTCTGGGGATATCCAGCCTTTAGAAAATGGCTGAGCGTCTAAACTCCACAACCGTTGTCCTGGAAAGAGCAAAGTCTGATGAGCAATATAGTTTATATGTCATTAATTTCGGACTGATAGATTTCATCTTCCTGATCTAGTAGATGTATAGTGAAGGTTGTGTAGAGACATAATGTTTATTGGATAGTCAATAATAACGATGATTCAATGTTTGAAGAATGATACTTCGTGATAGGGAAATTATCATTCAATTTAATTTTATTAAGATGTCTGCTTTTGTCCCTTATCACTCTTCGTGCTGAGTCAACAGAAGCCCCACATCAAGCCATGTCCTATTACTAAGGCCGTGGCCAATTCCATATCTTTTACGATTTAATGGCTTCCTTACATTAAAATAAAATAGAGATATTATTCCCATTTGATGTAGCTATAAAAAACATCAGCTCCGGAAATCACTCAGACATTGCACGTCAAATGAATGATCGCAATTGTCATGCTCATTATCAAATGCGTCATTGGTTGTCGGTCTTTCCTTATCAGCGATCATCCTTTATGGCACAAGAGAGAAAAATTGATATATATATATATATATATATATATATATATATATATATATATATATATATATATATATATATATATATATTATTATTTGGCTCTACGACCCTTGTATTGGAATCTTGGCCTGCTCCAGCATCGACCGCCAGTTTTTTCTATCCAGTGCTGCTGCCCTCCAATTGCGGATATTCAATATGGTCCGGGCGTCCGAAGCTACGCAGTCCTCCCACCGAAGTCGTGGTCGGCCTCCATACAATCTCTTCTCACACCATACAATCGCTCCCTGAGAACTTTGGCTGGGATTTCATGCTAATCACATGTCCGGCCCACCTCAGTCTTGCAAACTTTATAAACTGCACCACATCCAGCTCCTTATAAAGTAGTCTCAGTTCGTTGTTGGGCCGGCGCCTCCACTCTCCATCCACCAAAACTGGACCGTATATTCTCCTAAGAACTCTCCTTTCAAATCTCAGGAGTGAGAGTTCGTGTGCGTGAATCAGGTTCCAGTTTTCAGAGGCATATGTCAGAACTGGTCGGATGATAGTTTTATACAATCTGGTCTTACAAGGTTTAGACAGGAGACTACCATGCAGCTGCTTCTGCAGTCCAAAATAGCAGCGATTAGCGGCTATAATCCGGTTCTCGACTTCTGCCCCAATATCATTTTCTTGGTTCACCTGGGATCCAAGGTACACAATATATATATGAAACTATTCCGTCGCTTTCTAATTGTTCTCTAATATTTGGCGTATGGAAACTTTTCGAACGATAGTTCAACTGTCTGGGTTTAAAGCTATATTAATATTATTCGACAATTTTCTTGACGTAAACCATAATTTGGATAGTTAAAAATAACAAGAACCTTTTATAATATACCGATAGGAGTGGGATTTCGGGATAATTTATACGTTTATTTCAACTCTTCTAGTATTTTCTCATTTTCCCGGATCTCTGGCACCACATATCAGAGAATGAAGTCGATTTCCGCTATTTTATAGGATTTAAATTTCCTACAGCTAGTTCCACTTCTTTGCTTTCTGAATGTAACAAACAACTCTTTCAATTGTTACTGTTGCGACACATAATAACATTTAATGAGGTTACACCCGGTGACTGTTACCCCCCAGTGTTGCCAGGCAGGAATCTCGAACTGTTGTATAATTTAATTAAATTGTATATTAATACAACTTCGTACACCTGCAACACTGGGGTAACCTATTATTACCTTGCAGATAAGTGTATTGTGTGTACGTGGTGTAAAAATTTGCAGAGGCAAGTTATTGTAAGTTTGTTTTATTCAAAATATAAACTTTTATTTCGTTTATAAATTCATCTACATCTTCCATACACTAAATTACGAATAACTGGCAAGATCTTATGTTCAAGTAAATCACATATTGGTCTTCTGAAAATAAGATGTAAATAGCTAATAAAGGATACTGTATAGAACTCCGGAGATGTTTGTTATTGATATTATCAAATCTTTTTGTTGTTAAAGATATTTTTTAAAGAATGAATTTCGCGTCTGGCTTTTATTTCTAATGATTTTAGAACTAATGGAAACGTCAGAAATTGTTGAGAATGAATCAGAAAGATAAATGTTACTAATAAGGAAGTGTTTGGCTAATCTGGAATATAAAATTCAGTTTTCTGTTAAATCAATGGAAACAGAGCAGCAGTGCGGTCTCTACCAAGGAGTTGAAAGAATAGGAGATAGTGTTGGTAGAAAAAGTATTTTTTTCTTTTTATATCACTCGACATCATATTATGCTTTAATATAATATTATTCAAAGGCCAACCTGACCGGCTGCGAACTCGCGATATTGAGGATAATATGTGGTTAATATGAGGTTACCCTAGCCACCACATCATTAGTCTATTCATCAATCTCTTTTGAATGTGCTTTCTTTTCGTTTGAGTTTTGTTTTAGTACTTCTAATCTAAAGCAAAAATCAACTACAAAACTAACTTCTGATTTGCTCAAAAATGGTAGCTTTCCTCAACTTTAACTTATTTATGTTTTTAAAACGTCCTTATGAAATCTAACTTGGGCATCAAGAATGAACTTATTATGAACTGCAACGTGGAGCCCTTTTTTAATGAAAAAATATTAATTTTAATATTTTTATTTTGAAGAGAAAAGATTTGCCCTGGCCGGGATTCGAACCCGGGTCTTCCGCATCTCTAGTGCGGCACTCTCCCAACAGAGCTACCAGGATCGTATATCCCCAGTTCTCGAAATGTTTGCGATGTATATACGGGGACGAATGTTCACTGAACATTACATTACTTTTTTTTTTTTTTAGGATCTCGTTGACGTAAGTCAAAATTTTATATTTATAAATTATATTTTATTTAATTGTGATTATTTAAATATTTTTATTTTGAAGAGAAAAAATTCCACATCTGTAGTGAGGCACTCTCCCAACTAAGCTACCAGGATCGTAAAATGGCCAATCATCACATCCCGGCCAGGACATATCTCTTCAAAATAAAAATAAATAAAATATAATTTATAAATATTCTTTTAAGCCTAGTTACGTGACGATATTTAAACTAACATTTAAGAAAAATATATTATAGCCGGTTAGGAGAGGGTTCCTAAACAATAGAAAAGTTGAAACGGGAACAAAAGTGGCTATATTTCAAGTCAACAAAACAATACTTAGCAACTCATATTTTAATACCTTTACTAGCAATAAGTACCTACTAAACTTAACTTCAATTTCTAGAATAATATTGGGACTTAACCGTTATGTATCGACTAAAGTGCAATTAAATGAACGATTATATGATTTTTAAATGAAGATTGTCTCGATGAATCAATATCAATAGCATTTCACCGAATATAAATAAGTTTATCATTTTTAAGCATTCTAAGGAATGAAGCTAATAACCAGAAAATCAATGGCTATTCACTGAGAGGTTTTCAGGAATATTGTTTCAAGAGTTTTATAATAACCTTTTATAATATGCATAATTTATAATTATTTTTTCTGAAATTGTTGAAGTGGTGTAATCGGATCTTGATATCGAGTACAATTAAACATTCCAGGGAATGTTCACGATTTCCTTTCGCTGAAAATCCTCACTTCTCCTCCCGGTCTCATATTTTATTAATGCACCTTTTCCTAAGCCCATTACTTTCGGGCCTCATCTCGACAAGTGTTCATGGAATTTTAAAAATATAGCAACGACGGTTTTTCCCTCTGATTTTTTACCGGGCCTTCAGAGAAGACGAAAACTCTTGTTTGATCGTTATTTAAGAAATATATATCTACAAAGTATAAAAATATATAAAACAATATATAAAAAATTTAAGTACCAGATATCAAGATCGCAACAACCGCTACTCATGGATTAAGTAGTCGACCATTATGGTTACTAATGTTATCGACATTCAATATTATGCAGATAATGGATGACTTATTTTTATTTTTTATTTTAATATGTATTTTAATTGAATTTATAAAAATTAAATATATTTTAGAATTGAAAAAAAACAGGCCTAATTAGTCAAAGTTTCGACAATTCAGACATCATTCGTCAGGGCATACGCCAACAATTCTCATCAATGATGACCAAATGTAGCCAGCCCCACATCAACAGCCCATAAAGATATAAATCAGAGACAAGAACCTCACTCCAAGTCGTTGAACCAAACCATCATCACTAGAACTACAACCCGGTACAGGTCTTGGCCACGTCTGGTTCTCTCTAGAATGTTCTGCCAGGATTTAGCGTTAACTAGTTTCTGGGCTACGTTTTCGACCTCGTCTGCGCATCTCAATCGTGGTCTCCCAATATTTCTCCTTTCATCCACCTACCCAAATAAAAGCTTTTTGGTTTGCAAACCATCATCCATTCTAGCAAATATGGCCTGTCCACCGAAATCTTAAGATTATTATGAATCGAGCTCCTGATAAATAAGAGCTCTTCATTGTGCCTAAGGCTATATTTGTCCCATTATTTATGAATTTTTTCTTTCAAAAACCTGCAGGCTACTGGCGTCTGCTCGTGATACGGACCATGATTCGGAAACTTATGTTTGCCCCGGGTGAATCAATTCCATGTACTAGAGCACATTTTTGTCCCTCTAGATACCAATAGCACCTGTTTCCTGCCGTGATTCGGATCCATAGCTCAAGGCCGAGCCTATGATTTGCGCACATACTAAAACTATTTACGCATTTAAATGTGTACCCTCCAAAAGTTAGAGTACATGACGGTGGCTGTATGGGATTGGCAAGCATACATTTAGTCCTTGCTTGATTAGTTTTTAGAACCATTTTCTGTTCTGCATCCTTTATTTCAAGGAAGGCTTGTTTTAATTCCTACTTTGATAGAGCTATAATATACAGATAATTTGCATAGCCAAAATCTGTGTTGACTTATTGAGTATAGTCCCATTTATTTCCACACTTGGATTCCCTTATCAACTTTTCCAGTACTATGTTGATAAGCACACATGACAGACCATCTTGAATTCTATCTATTTCTAATGAAAATGATTTAATTTAAATACACAAGAAATGTGTATTTGTATTTATGGACTTTTTAAAAAGTGCAAACCTTACTTGTATCATCTAGTAAATACGGTTGATTGAAATATTGTTTTCCATGTGATATAATTCAAAAAATCGGCAAATTAAAGAAAAGAACAGATAGAAACTTTGTTCTTTTAATATATCCGAACCATCTCCATACTTTATATATACATATAGCTAGCTTCTTTGTGTGGGTTCAAAAATATATTGTATAATTTTAGTTAATCTTCATTTTAAATGATATTCGCCTTTATTTTTACACACTTTACCTATTAACCTTAAAGAGAATCTTTCCTTTAATGGTCCTAACAGCCCAACGTAGAAGCGACAATAACTTTATTTCCGTTCAAAATTTCTAATTTGGAGATGTCTCAAGTTACCGAAAATCTTGGCAGGACGCCAGACTCCTTCTCGCTCCATTTTGGCTTTTGGATCCTGCGCTGTAATATTTTATGCTGCCTTTTGGATTCTATTGAACCGACAATATTCAGGATTTAGTAATCGCTATTTAACCTAAATATTATAAAAAGGTTTCTGTAGGCTCATTTTAACTGAGACTGCTTGAAATAATTATTTCTAGCTATTTTTTTACATAATTACATATTTATGTATGCATGTAATAAATGTATAATTGTAATATAATATCAGTTTTATATAACTACATATTACAACTAGCCCCTCGCTCCTATACCTGTAACTATTAACCCCTGAAGAAGAACTGCGACTTGGTTCGAAACGTCAACTTAAGGAATTATTTGTTTACCTCCAACTGAACCATTCTCTGTTCTTAAGAAACTCTTGCTTTACAAATCCACCCATCCCTTTAATATATTAGAACTATACTATGGAAACTATATTATATATGTTTACGAATATAAACAAAAAAATGTTAACAATAATGTAATGGACTTTACCCAAACGTATGGTGAAGCCTCTTACTTTTATTTATAATGATTATATTCAAGAAAAAGTTGTTCTTATTTCCTTTTTTAACCGATTTTATTTAGTAATCTCACAGTCTAAATATCTACAGCACCGGTGAATATGTGGTTAAGCCGAATTTTGTCTAGATAGAGTTACCTACTTTCAGATAACCGGAATCGTATCATTATCGTAGTTTTTTTGCTTGAAATGGAGTTGTAATATAAACAATAACTCCTTTTCAAGCCAATGCCTTACTTAGCCCATTATTCACTTCGAAAATAACTCGATTCGGCTTACTTAAGTACAGTAACGAGGAAACTCATTGCGGAGAAAATAAGACTTAACCACTTATTCACCGGGGCTGTAGATATATCACTCCAAATTTTACATACTAAGATTAGCTGAAGAGAGTAGAGGTGAGTTTCTAAACCCAGCATTTCATCAATTGACGGTCAGATGTATTGTATCTAATTACTAGGAAATTAGCTAAGTATCTGTTCATCTTACTCAACTATTATGTGAAAATAACTTATGATTCATCATGGATATAATGGTTGAAAATAGTCTGTAATCATAACAATAATAATTATAATTATAAATATTTTTATTTTGAAGAGAAAATATTTGGTTCGAATCCCGGCTAGGACAAATCTTTTCTCTTTAAAACAAAAATATTTAAAAATAATCGCCATCATAAGAACAATAAATAAAAATAAATTATAAATATAAAATTGACGTATGTCAACAAGATCCTAATCAAAGTAATGTTCAATGAACATTCTTCCCCTTATATACATCGCAAAATTTGCGGGGATATAGGATCGGTGAACAGAATGGATTAATCTGGCTTGGATACGACGCCAAGTAGCTCAGATGGTTAGAGCACAGCACTAGAGATGCGAACGATCCGGGTTCGAATCCCAGCCAGGACAAATCTTTTCTCTTCAAAATAAAAATATTTAAAAATATTCACCATCAAACGAACAATAAATAGAAATAAATTAATAATTATTATAACTTATTTATTGTGCCAAAACTTTTTTTTGGTTAAAAAAGTAAACAATTATTAAAGAAGTTAGTATAAAAGCTTTCTGAAATTGTTAATATTTTTAACACGATTCGAAAATAGTTTAGTTTCATAATTCAGTGAAGTTACAGATACATGCGAATTAATCGTTTATTAGTGAGTGATATTTTTGATTGCAAGAATGAAATGATATTTTCCGTAATTGGTAATGAACGAATAAAACGATCGGATTATTTGTTTTTATGATATATTTAAAGCCTCGCTTAATTGTTTTTGACCCTCTTTTATTACAAATAAATCTTTATCTGGTATAATATTGTTGGATAAGTATTAATTAATCGGGAAAATAAATATTTTTATTTATTATTCGACAAAATAATTTAAAGAACTACAAAATCCCTTCGTTATAAACATTCTATAAAGAGCTATCTTTGAAGTTATGTATTTTTAAATACTTTCTTATCATTAATTTGTGCCAAATATTATATGGATCCCATAAATCGATTTCGATAAATATAAATTAACCCCCTAGTTCGTTAAAAAAAAAAGAAAGCTAGAAACAAATCATGTACTGTAAGAATAAAAATATTATTCGTTAGGAAATAAGTCGGCATTAGAGCGAATAAAATATTCAATACGAGATGAGCAACATTGATCCAGTTTGTTTAGTCAATAAATAATCTTCTTCGTCTATTATTTACTCATGTTTTATTTATATTGCAATCTCGATTGTATATTGATGGAAATGGGTAATTTATTGAATCAATAAATATTCTAGCCCGATTAATATGTCATCTGTAATTTCAGAAGTTTCTGATGCAACCTGACACAAGTGTTGACTATTCCGTTCCCTTCTTTATGCATCTTTCATTATTTTCCCCTTCACCAATCTATCTTAATTAAGTTTTTTATTTATTATACAGCTCGCTATGTGTATCGAACTTGAATAACTCCCGTAACTTTTACTTGAAATATTGTCCTTCGTAGTTAAGGAAGTATTGTTTACTTTTTTTTTTAATCGATGTGATATTTAAGTATAAACCACAAATTCAAATTCAGTTAATTCAAAGCTTAGTGAAGTAAGTAGTTTAGCATATAAAATTTCCAATATTTTAACATAAAATAATTTTTCAAAAATTCAGTTTAGTGAAGATAAATTTAGCTCTGGAGACCGATTTATAGCATTTTCCAACGAATTAATAACTTCCATATTAACCGGGGAGCGGAGTGGCTCAGTGGTGGAGCACTGAATTGCCATGCTGGAAATCCTGTTTCAAATTCCGCTACGGACCAGACATTATATTATTCTGCTGTAAAATATTATAAAAATAGGGTATCCAAAATAACGGGTGAAAATCTGGCGGTTGAGCGTGACTAGGATAATTCACCTCCTTGCGGAACCGTTGTCCATGAAACAGTACAGTCTCTACCATGTACTGAACCCCAGACCCGTTCACGGGTTATAGTGGTACAGTTTTATATTAACCCTACTTTCCCTCTATTATCTATGTTATATATGTGATATTTTATCGGCGTTGCTTAGCAACGGATCGAGGGACTACTTTTTGTTCAGTCTTTTGTCTTGGTCGATCTGTTAAATTATATATATATTTAAAATTTGACAAATCTCGAAGTCACTGCTCTCGAATTCTTCAAGCCGTTACACAAAATATATCACTGAAAAAGGGAAAGGTCAACAGAGACATTAAATAAATGTCAATACATTAGTGGGAAAATTCTAACTAAAAACCTTAAGTCTCTAAACTAAAACAGGAAATTGAAAATACCTGTCCAATATTTCGCCTATTCCGACATCTTCAGGGCAGAAAGAAAATAACAGCAAAACAAAACATCAATATTGATGTTTCAAATTCTGGAATATTTATCAGCTGTTTTTATCTAACCTTAGCCAGCTGGGAATGTAGTAACTTTCCCTATGATTTAATAGTTGCATTTGAGCCTTGGAGGTGGTGGGATGTGTTTTTTTGGGTGCATTATTCATGTTTTGCTTTGCTGTTATTCTCTTTCTGTTCTGAGGATGCCTGAATAGGCGAAATATTGGACAGGTATTTCCTGTTTTACTTTAGAGACTTAAGGCTTTTAGTTGGAATTTTTCCACTGATGTATTAAGAAAATTTAGCACTTTTTTAAAACTTTAAATAATGGAATAATGGAAGCAAGATATATCCTATTGCAATTTTTCGATTTTAGGATTGATATTTGAGTACAGAATCGTTATAGCAAAAAAAAAGTAGTTGAAACTATATTTCAATATTAGCTACAGCACATAAAATCTTCAAACCCTTGAACCCTTGAGTTGGGAAATATTCCCTAATTAAGATGGGAAATATTACAGTTGGGAATTTCATCCCCTCCCTGTAGAAATATATCTGACCATACGGCTGGAATAACACAGGCCAACGATGAAAAAACTTTTGTACTGAAAATACCTTATTCCTATAGTTTTTAGGGTGCTGAATCCAAATATGTATTAAAAAAGCTGTATCACCCACTATTTCTTAACATATTATAGGGAAATTTATTAAATTAGGCGATTTTTAAAGAATTAAAAAGCTTTAATATTTAAAATAAATAACTGAAAAACATTTGCTAGGCAAAAACCTCGTAGATCCAAAAAACGTGCTTCTACCACCTCTACCTAAAGATGGACCATGTATCTCTCAAGTATCTCTGTCAAAAGTTTCCAAGCCTTTCAGAAGCAAAACTAAAAGAAGGCGTCATTGTCGGACCTGACATTGGGAAAAATGATGTTTGATGTTAACTTTGAATCCACACTGACCTTAAATGAGAAAGAAGCATGGGTATCATTCGAGCAAGTCGTTACAAAATTCTTGGGAATTGAAAAAGACTCAGATTAAGTTTCTATTGTAGCTAACATGTTACAGAAGTTTAAAAAGTTAGGATTTTTGATAAGCCTGAATGTTCACTTTTTGAACACCCACCTTGATTATTTCCCGGAAAATTTGGGAGGTATTAGTGAGGAGCAAGGTGAGCGTTTTCACCAGGACGTTAAAGTCATGGAAAAACGCTATTAGGGCCGCTGGAACACCAACTTGATGGGGGACTACTGTGGTCACTTCCCCAAGAAGTTCAACAAGCGACTCATTGTAGAAAAAGCTTCACAAGAAGCTTTTAAAGAAAAAATAGAAAGAAAGTATAGACCAATTCTAGTTGACAAGTGAAATCTGTATAAGCACATTGTAATTCTAGAGTATAAACAATATAGCCCAGGATGCATGGTCCATTTTTGCACTTGATTAGTCTCGAGCTCAATCTTCGGGAATAGCTTCTTTTCGATAAGACGCCCAACAATTTCCTGTGCGAAAATTCTCGATTGTGGTAGCTAACAGAGGTAGCAAGGATAAAATACGTCGATTTGATGATTCTCAAAAAATTATTACTAACTGGGGACTCCCTTCCAATATGTATCGATAACGAAGTCAAAAAAGAAGAAGTAAAAAAAACAGCTGGTTAGTAATCATTTTTGATAACCTCCCTATCGATACAAATTGGAAGGAGGGGGCTCTTTGATCAAACCATACATTTTGTAGGACAAATATTTTTTCAAATAATTTAGATAATTATCTTGAGATTTAACAAAAATAAAACAGTTAGTAATAATTTTTTGAGAATCATCATATCGACATATTTTATCCTTGCTACCTCTGTTAGCTACCACAATCGAGAATTTTCGCACAGGAAATTGTTGGGCGTCTCATCGAAAAGAAGCTATTCACGAAGATTCAGCTTGATACTAATCAAGTGCAAAAATGGACCATGGATCCTCGACTAATAAGATAGGATATCATTAAATTTTTTTTCATCAATTAATAGCATCTACGTATCTTAAAATGTATTTTTATTTTTAATTTAATATTTATTTACTGTTTGTTCTTGGTTCATTAATGAAAGTAATTAGCCAAAATAATAAAAGTTTACTAAATATTTTAAACAGTACAGTCTCTAACACCACTAAATATTTATAATTATAATTATATTTATAGTAAATTAGTAAATCTTTGAAACATAACAAGCTCTACTACAATAATATTGTAACTTAACTCAACTTAATGGGTTGTAGTGGTGGAGGAAAACATAAAAAATCTTATGTTTTTGAACGTTGCTCACATTTAGATTAAAATCCGTCACTTTTTCTCTCTGGTTCCATTTTTATAATTCGCTGATCAGATTTAAATTATTTTTTTCATTTTTAAATATATCTTTATGACACGATCAATCCTAATATCTGTTTGAGATATTGCTATAATATAGGGTGTTTTTTTAAGCTAGATAGAACTTTAAATTGTAAAAAGTAACACAAAAAATTAAATTGTAATCAAACATTTTTTTTTATTTGTTTCAGTATACTCTGACATTTCGTATACTTCTTTCGCCGATTGGGCTCTAGAGCAGTTGGCAACTGACCCGTTGTTTTATCGCAAAATTGTGTTCAGCGATGAGGCGCATTTTTGGTTGATTTCGAGAAATGGACCTGTCAATTGGCCTCCAAGGTCGTGCTGTGGGGCTACGTGAAGTCACTGGTTTATGCTGATAAACCAGCAACAATTGACGCCTTGGAAGCCAGCATTGTTCGTGTTATTCGTGACATACGGCCAGCAGTGGTCGAAAAAGTGGCCCAAAATTGGACGTCCAGAATGCGCTTCGTCAAGAACAGCCGCGGTGCCCATATGCCCGAAATCATTTTCAAATGTTAATGTCACGTATTGATCTTTCGAATAAAAAAAAAATTTTGATTACAATTTAATTTTTTGTGTTACTTTTTACAATTTAAAGTTCTATCTAGCTTAAAAAAACACCCTTTATAACCCTCGTTTTAATATAATTATAAAAATAGCTTAGCATTAAACATTGTGATATTGGTTTAGAAAAATGTTGTTATATCATTAATACGTGCTTTATCCGACTGGACTTGCTTTTCTGAAATAGATTGTTATGTGAGCTTCCTCTTCTGATTAAGTAGAACTGGGTGTAAAAGTAATATTGAGGATGATAGAACACGCGGTGTAGCAATATCAGGAAATGTAATAAAACTATTTAATCTTGTAATAAACGTTATCATTATGAATAGTTATTATTATCACCTATCTGTTAGTGATTGATGTAATAAATTCACATTGTGAGCGACTGAAAGAAGAAACATTCCAAGTCTCATATCAATTGATAAAAGTTATCAGTCCTTTTCTTGTCTTTTCTCTTTAGTTTAATAGTATTTTTGTATGTACCAAAGTTTCAATCGGCACAATAAAAATTTATTTTGTATTTATTTATTTATTGTATAATTTGCTACACTTCACAAAATTACATGCTGTACCAAATATACCAGTCTCAAATTAAAAAAAATTGTACAAATTGAAATGTACCAGTGCATAATCATAATTTACAATGAAAGAAAAAATGAATAAAAAACTCCCAACAGTAAGAAAAAAAATAAAATAAAGTTATAAGATAAAAATAAACCAAAATTGTAACTATACATTCTTAATAACTTATATACACATATGTAAACAATAACAATGAAATAAAAGAAATTGGTATTCTACAATAACAAATACTTCGTTCTGTTATGTACATATCGCTTTGCACTATTTTTTGTGTAGTTCCCAATAATGAGTGGGTTTTTATTGTTTTTACACTTGTTAAAGAATTTTTTGCATAATTTATTGATAAAATTATCAATATACAGTATATATAATTCTTTGTGCATAATTTTAATTTTAGTGTAACATGCATAGTTTCCAGCAATTCTTAGGGATTTGTTTTGGAATATTTGTAGTTTTTTGTAATTAGTTTTAGACATTAACTAAATATTGGGCATGCATATGTTAGTATAGGTCGTAAGCAGGCTTTATATAATAATTTTTTTTTTTTTTTTTATTTAATTCAATGATATTTACAACTATAATGGTATTATATCAAGTAAATGTGCAAAAATGTAGAATATGACATGAAAACACTTGTGGAGAAACTACCCATCGATAGCACTCCAATAAAGTTCTATAGTAGATGATCTCGAGGCCATCTTCTTTTCAGGCGCCTCGGAGGGTTATCAGGAATAGTATGGGAAGCAAGCTGAGAGACTAGCGGATTCAAGTGCGTATGGAGCTTGTTATGGAAGGATAGGTATCTAGTTTGGGCCAAATCAGTAACATATGGGATATTAAGATCATGATGGATGAGTTTGTTTGTGACATAATAAGGAGCATTGAGGATTTTACGAAGGATTTTGGATTGCAAGGATTGGATACGAGATGAATTGGATGGTTTAGTAGAGCCCCAAAGCTCAACTCCGTATGCCCAAATAGGTCTGATGACTGTCATGTAAATAAGTCTTTTGTAATTAATTGGTAGCTTAGAGCGTTTGTCCAGTAAGTGTTGAAGTAGGCGAAAACGTCGAGCAGTTTCTTGTCTTTTCAGTCTTGTATGAGGATTCCAAGTGAGACGTTTATCCAGATGGAGTCCTAGGTAACGTATCTGTTCGACAGGGTTCAGTGGTGTATTATTAAACAATACAGTAGGACAGGAATTCGTAGGTTTACGACGAAGGGTGAAGGTAATTTGATGGGATTTGTTAGGATTTATTTTAATCCTCCAATTTTGACACCATTCTTGTAGGTGTGAGATATGGGATTGAAGAGATTGGGATGCAACAAATGGATCCTTATTAACTGATAACACACATGTGTCATCAGCGTAAGTAGTGAGGACAGTGCTTGGATATGTTGGGATGTCAGCTTATATAATAATAATTTATTATATGTGCTTAATTTAGAATTTCTATTATAGTATGGATATATAGTACACGGAGGCCTGTTGGCTTTATTGCACACATAATCAGTGTGCAAAGTAAAAGTAAACCTTTTGTTTATATTAAGTCCCAAATATTTAATCTGCGTTGACCATGGTACAGGCGTTCTGTTTACATTCAGTTGAGGGATATTATGCGGTCGTCTCTTTGTAAATAATATGGCTTGGTTTTATCTTGATTTATTTTAATTTTCCATTTTTAAAGTATAATTAAAATTGCAAACTATCACTACTTCTTACTTGGAATTTCGGTACCTTTCTTTTGTCAAAAAAAAAAAAAAATGGTTTTTATTATTATCTTTTTTTTAAATTATATTGCTTCAGATATTTTCCCCGACCATAGGATGTAATAGTATCTAATAAGTATTTAATTTTTAAAAAACAACCTGTACCACTACAACCCGTGAACGCGTCTAGGGTTCAGTATATGGTAGAGACAGTACTGTTTCATAGAAAACGGTTCTGCAAGGAGGTGACCGTTCCTAGGAATGTCCTAGATCCCATACGGTCCATCTCCAGCAGCAAACAGACTGAATAAAAGTCTTGCCCGCATTTTTGAAAACAGTATATTGTTTATTATTTAAACTTAAAATATAACTTCTTGTTAGTCTTCTTCAATACTGAAATTCATGAAAATAATTGTTGCCTTATCAACAGAATTGACATAATTTACGGCCGTTTTTATCCGATTTAGGTAGCGTCAAAATCAAAACCGCCCGAAAAGCGTCCAGGTCTGCTTTGCTGAAGGTTTCGGTGATTTAGTTTATTGGTGAACAGCCATAGACTATGTGTGATCTGCAGACCATCCTGGGGTTCACCCAGTCTCTATAAAATGATGCTTTAATTGGGGTAAATCTGGCGGTTGGAGCCTATTCACCTCCTAACAGAATCGACAAGAGTCGCTACCTTGTTCAGAATCAGAGATCCTTGTGGGTGTGGTGGTACATTTTTTGTAATCTGATGCGTTCTGGGTGTGTTCTTGAATTTTCTAGTCCGATTAATATGTCATCTTTAATTTCAGAAGTTTCTGATGCAACCTGACAGAAGTGTTGACTATTCCGTGTTGACGATGCTACAGTGGGAGCTATAAATTTTGCCTACGCAGGTTTAATTAGGATAGGGATTTTTAACGAGTACCTGACATCTTACAGGCTCGGGACATCTTAGTTAACGTCCCTTCCGAAGGACGGCGTAACTAAGAATTTTTTAACTACCTTTAAACATTTGTAGGGCCACCTGCCGGGCTACGAGCCCGCGATCTTGTGCTTAGTAGTTTGTTACGCTAACGACTAGACCACAGGTCGTATCTTATATATATATATATATATATGATATATATATACATATATAGGGTGTGTTCTTTATTTATTTTATTTAGACAGACCTGACTTTGGGCTATCAATGAATCATTAGAGCTTGTTCCACGGTTTTCTCTCCGCCAATTATCACATCATCCTCTCCTTTCCTCATTGGAGATTTCGATAATCTGCTCATCCTCTTTAGGCAATTCCATTTCTGAACATGAGAGAACTCGGGGTTACGGAGGATGTAACCCCGAGTTCTCTCATGTTCCTCACTTCTTCCTTAAATCAGTTCGGTTTTTATTTTTACATATTTTACTTACTTTTTTAATTGTTTTAGTTTTCTTACAGCTAATGAATACAAATATTCTTTTCGCATTATTACATTCCATAGATATTTATTCTTCCATTCCCATCGTGTCAGAGATTCTATTTGTTTCTTTAAACAGGCTCTCATTTCATGTGACTAATTTATCATTGGAGAATTAAGGGGATACATTTTTTCTGAATATCTTCTGTTCTCTAATATCAAACCGTTCAATTTGGCCCTTATCGGTGATACAAGTGGGTGTCTGTTATTAATCTAATTTTTTTTTAATGATATTTAATAGTTTATGAAACTGCGTATTCTTTAGGTAAACCGTGAACCAGTGAGGTTGGAAGTAGTAATATTCTATTACTTGAAAACCAATATACATGGAGCGTTTGTCGTATTATATTTTGAGTACTTAGCCAGTATATGATATAGATATATATGCTATGGCTACATTAGATACGATTACATTTTATCTAAACCTTGCCGGACACAGATATGGTCACTTAGCGACGATCGGCACTCTCGGAAATAGAAAACTAACGACCGTACTCTTCTCCTATTCCCCTTCCTAGCCACCAACCCCCTGCCTCCTCCCACGACCTTGGGGAAGTCGCTAAACCGCAGGGGGTTGGACCCCTCCCTTCAGATAATTAATATAGGTGGGACTGGAAGCCCTATGTTCCAACATATGCTACCATCTATCTCCACCCGACCCCTTAGTGCTATCATTTTCGGTTGCTTAATCATGCCATCGCCTTCATATGGTTATATTTATGGTTCTTACATCCTATATAACTTTTCTAGAATAGGCACACTTATAAATAATTAATTAACTCCATTATATTTATATAAAAAATGAAAAAATCGTACAAAACCCCTGGAGAGTCTTAGGTTTAGTTTGTTTTTGTAGATAAATTGTTTAATATGTTAACAGCCATAAATCATCTCGCAGACTCTCCTGATGCTCACTCATCCTCTATAAAGTGGGTACCGATACTTAGAGAAGAAACCTGACGGCTAAAAATGATCCGATCACCTCCCGACACATACGTTGTCCTAGAAACAGTACAGTCTCTACCATGCGTTATTACTCGTACATGAATGTACTAGTACTTGTATTTGTTACCTTTATGTATTAGTGGAGACCTAAATTTTTCTAGGGCAACGATTGTGCTGGGAAGTGATTTGTCCGAGATCACGTTAAATCGCCAGGTTTTTCCACTAAGTTAAGGCATCCACATTATAGAGGATAGGTGTCTTCAGACCCCACCATTTATGACTGTTTATATATTAAATAATTTATTCACCACATCTGGATTTGTACCCGGAACATTCAGCTTAGCTCTTTACCCACTAAGGCATCCGATTCCCTATGTTACATTGAAAGTAAAGACAATCTGACCAATTATAACCCGTCGAAATTCTGTATTCGTTAACGGTGTGCTGAACATAACGGTTATACAGTTTTTTTTTAGAGGTATAAATCTTTCTATACATCAAAAATAACCATTTTCTTGTCCCACTAATTGCTGAGGCCGATTAATAAGACTTGTCGTTGATAAAAATTTTGCTTATTAAAAAATTTGCCTCATTGAAATCTGGATTAAGTTGCTCATGATAGCGAAGCGCGTTCGACCCTTGTCATGAGCTCGACGTAATACTTTCGTGAAGAAGATTTATGGTGTTTCTATTAAGTCCCTGTAAAAGAGAATATTATAGTAAATGGAATATGTGATTAACTAGTTTTGTGAAATACAAGAAGATAAAATTAACAACAATTTTAGCTGGTTGATAAAGTGATGTTACTGACAATTTTATAGTTGATGTGAAGAAACAATAATACTAAAGCTAGAAAAAATAAAATTTCTTTCTATCCATATATCTTTTCAAGTTTCAATTTTGAACCGGAACACCTGTATGTGGATTGGATGGATATGAAGTAATTAAATAGACGAGATTGGAACGACGAATGGAAGAAGGAATGGAGATGTCCTAGAGACATGAAACGGATAAGGAAAAGTCTGTCAAAAAAGTGCAAGCATGCTTAGATCATCTCTTTGTTGACTCAAATAAAGTTATGATGTCATATATAGAAAAGAGCTTTATAAAACACTATGAGTTGAAAGTTCCAACTATAAAACACATTGTATTTATACAATGTATTTTATTGTATTTATACAATGAATTAGTACTGTTAGTGATAGATGTTGAGTGTTTGATCCAGGAGCAGGGTAAGTTATCACTGAAATTCTTATCTATGTCTTCTCTAAAGTAGATCCTGGTGAAGGCAATACGACCCTCTCAGGGCTTCCAGCTTGATTTGATAGAGATTGGTTATAGGTGTTACATATTCCGGGGAAATCCAGGAAAATCGGACTTATGTTTTTCTTTCATCAGCTTAAGACATCAACAAAACTAAAGCCCCAAGTATTCCCGTCAAGCTCCCAGATTGCCAGGTACCTATGTTCTGTTTGGGCTCTGCAGGTTTGAACAGGTCTCAGAATTTGTCTACCTGCGATCTGGTGTAACAATGCTACGGCAGTTAAGTTTGGGAAAGAAAATTACCTGCCAATCTCAGCTGTTATGGACTTCGGAAGTATCTTTGCGACGATCTGACAAAACCTTGTGAGGTGACAAATACATACATACATGGGTGACGTTCATGCTGTGGACTAACTATGGCGCGAGTTCGGAAAACCTTTCGGACCCGATTTCTTTTTTAATTCTTGATAGTGACACTTTAGGGTATGTAGAAACGCAATATGCCACCAAATATTGTTGTCCGGGTTTTCTTGAGCCGCGAATATAAATGGCGGAAAAGAAACGTGGTTTTGACGTGCAATCTCTCTGTTCTTCTTTTTAAATTAAAGGTAATTAAAAGCACAACAAAAAATATTCTTACCCATTTTCGGATATCTTTTACCCTTTATAAGTTAAAGTGTAAAAAAAAATGTTTATTTATGTATTACGAAATAGCCATAGGAAAATTGAAATCGTACAAAGCAGCTGTGGTCGATAATATTCCTAGTGAACTGATAAAAGCATGTGGGTAAGTAGGAGTTTCGAAGATTCACGTTTTGGTTACAAATATAGGAGAACATGAAAAAATGCCCGAAGAATGGAAAGAATCTATAGTTATTCCGATACACAGAAAGGAGCTAAGGACGGGCTGCAATAATTACCGCGGAATCTCGCGAACCACCTAAGTACCTGAATAAGGGAAGCGTCTGAGGGTTAGGCCGAGGCGTAGGTGGGAGGATTGCGTTAGGAATGATCTAGCGGGTTTGGGTGGTGCTCCGTTGACGGAGTTTTGAACATAGATTGGTGGTATCGGCATTAAGCTCATTAAGGCTTTTATTTATTTATGTATGTATTACACAACGCCGAATTGCGAAGCATGCACCCGTATGCCGTTACACAACGGCTAATATTATTCAAGTGATAGCGTCGCGAAAATTAAGATGGGCTTGTAATGTTGATGGGTTTAGTTACGAAACAATTTCTAAAAAGTTAAGCGCTGTGCCGACTGGGAAGAGTGGTAGACCGAGACGTAGGTGGGAAGATTGAGTTAAGAATGATTTGGGTTTGGATAGTGGTCCGTGGATAGAGATTTGTAAGAAGAGATTGATGGCATTTAATACTTAACATTGACATTATAATTAATACATTTTGTTTTATAATTGGTACTTTGAGCTCATAGTGCTATAAAAAGCTCAATTCTATTCTATACATGACATCATAGGTTTATTTGAGCTAACAAAGAGATGATCTAAGCATGCTATGCACCAACCTTCTGACAGATCTTTTATTATTCGGTTGACGTTTCAAGGAATATTCAAGGCATTGAGCCTTCGGGTTCGCTAAGTCTTTTTATTTTATTCATTATATAATTAACCGTTTTATAACCCATACTTAATCAGTTTGAAATTTTTACTAAGGAGTTAATGGAAACCTCCTTCTAAGTGACCTAATTATCATGAAAAGTTGTAACGTTATGTTTATCGCTCTGCTATCAACACACTGCATGATTGGAGTGGCTTAAAGATGAAGTTTCTAACAGTTTTGTTTTTGGTATTTCAATCTACTTATTCGTGATGGCCATTTATCTAATTAATATGATTCTTACGGTTGGTGTATCCTCTCTTTATAGCCTCCGTAAGAGGACTACTATGTTGTCCAAAACGTCGTCATTCGTTGATTTTCCTCACCCTCTGACAGTCTTTCCCTAAATGTGTATAGTATTTTTGCTATGTATATGCAGATCATGCAGAATGAAGGAATTGACTCTTAAATGGTCCTGTGATACCGTAAAAGTGCAAGAAATAAATATTTATTAATTAGGGTTATCTCTATGAAGATGAAAAGTAAACCTTTAGGCTACCTAAAATGATGTTAAATGGTGCCCCTGGAGGAGAAAGAAAAAGAGGCAGACCCTAGCGTCGGTGGATAGATGACTTGGTGAATGATATGAGAAGGATCGGGACTACAAATTGGACCGATAAATAGAGAAGGATGGAGGCAGAAACCTAGGTTCGTCAAGAACTGCATCGCCCAATAGTCAGTGTTTGAATTAGGGTTAGCGGCGTACTGGCTATGATAACAACCTCCTGTGTCGATCGAATATTCGGAGCCCGGCAGTTTACTCTAGGACTTTTCAAAGGAATTAAAAAATTCTTAGTTGTGCCGTCCTTAGGAAGGGACGTAAAATGATAGTTTCGAGTCTTTCTGGAGTCATTCACTCGTTGACTAAATGGATAGACAAAGCTTAAGGCTGCTAATATAGCATCGTCCGATTACCCATATAAGCATAAAGTGACAGTAAATTAATAAACCTAGATATTAATTATTTGATTAAGTTGATAAACTAAATTGACCTAGAATATATACTGTATCCGACTGGATTAATTAACTCATGTAATAGTGGAATTGCCGGCTTAGGGTCAATACTAAAACAATACGTTTCCAGATATCAATTAAGATAAACCAATTCTACAAATATTAATTATAATGGCAGATTAATCAGCGGCTTACGTGCCAGGTTAACCGATAACATAACTCAATATCAATATAATGCTCTTCCTGTATTCAAATTGAAATTACTAAAATATCCTCATATTACATTGTCTATTGAATCTATAACTATAACATAACAGACCCTTGAGGCTATGAGACGTATTATTGTTTTAGCAAAGATAGGAGATAATCAATATAAATTATAGTTTCTTGGATAGATCAACTTGGAGGAGTTTCCGGAGACAGATGAATTCCAGGCTACGAGTGAATGTCGGTGATAAAAAAACTCCCCTTCCTGATTTGTCGGCTTTGAAAGCTTGTAGATTTCAAAACTATACATTCTATAAGATTATAGAATGTATACACCATTACACAATTTATTTAATTATATACCAAGTATAGGGAACGGAGTGGCTCAGTGGTAGAGCACTGAGTTAACATTCCGGAAATCATGGTTCAAATCCCGCTGCAGGCAAGACTTATATTTAGTATGTTTGCAGCCGGAGATGGATCATATTGGATCTAGGACCCTCCTTTGGTACACACAGCCTCTATAAAATCTTATATAAATAGGGTACCCAAAAGAAGGGGGTATCTGGCAGTTGAGCATGACCTAGGACGTCACCTCCTTGCAGAACCGTTGTCCATCAAACAGTACAGTCTCTACCATGTACTGAACCCCAGACCCGTACTGACCAGGTACCGAAAAAGGGCTTTATGTCGCAATAAATTGAAGAGAGCTGCGTTTTGATAAGTTGTAAGCACATGTCTGAGTAGTGTAAATCCACGTTTGCAACCGAAAAAATGGATGGGAGACTGGCTGGCCCCCCTCAAAGTAGTGCCTACTACTTTATAATAAACAAATATTTATACTTTACAATAAACAAGCTGTTTTAGATCGATTCGTGCTGTAAAAAGTCATTTTCTTAAGACTTTCCCCGATTTTCCTTTTTTTTAATTAACAAGATAAGTATAACACCTACAGGCCTCGTTATGTGCTTAAATTAAAGCTAATTAAATTTATTACAACTCCATTTTACTTGACTTTCATCGTAGGATCACTCCTTCGGCCGGTGTTCCTCACCAAAACTTAAAAGTTGTACTTTTTGAAAAAAAAAAAAAGTAATTTTCAAAGGGGTGTAACTCAGAATCTCTTAGACCTACAGAGCTGCAGTTGGATTAAAAGTGTAGCAAATTTAATCTACTTTAAAAGTGGTTGTTTTTCAAAAACGCACGGATTAAGAGACAAATCAAAAACTGAATTAGCTCCGAAAATTTCAATGTTTTTCGGCCACCAAAAGTTTTCCCATCCGTTTTTCGGTTGCAAACTTGGATTGACACTACTCAGACATGCCCTTGCAACGTATTAAAAATGCAGCTCTCTTCAATTGATTGCGACCTTCAAATACCTGGCCGCTGGCCTATTGTCCCAGAATACGGTACATTTTCTACTATGTACTGAAGCAATTACCCTCCATGAGTTGTAGTGGTACAGGTTTATTTTTCATTTCCGGACTAACAAATTTGAATTTATCCTTCCACTTACGTTTTTTCCTCTTGTAATTCATTCTTCCTTGTTTTAAGTATTCCTTAAGCTATGTTCATTTACTTATTTTCTTTGTTTCGAGTCTGGTGGCAGACACCAAAGTAAGAATTAACAAATTATGCTCTGGAAATGTGGATATCGAAAAAGGTGTAATTCATGTAAGGCTATTTTATAGCCTTTCTTCTTTGACGTACATTTTGAGGAAATTTTTAAAAAGGCATTGGATGTGGTGAATGACGGAATAAAGATTAATAGGGAAATTATCAGCAACAAAGACATGCTGATGACTCCGTCTTAATTGCTTGCGACATAGAGAAACTGCAACGTCTTGTTGAAGAATATGGACTGGACCTGAACATAGACAAAACGAATGCAAGCATTAATAGCTTGATGAAATATATCACTTGTAATGTCTTGCGTATCCCTCTGAAAATAAGTCTGATCAAATGCTGTGTAGCTGTGTGTGCACCTTCTACTGCTGTATGACGCAGAAGCATAGACAATGACTGAAACACTTATGAAGAAATTAGAAGCATTTTAAATTTGGGTGTACTCTGGATTTCATGGACCAAATAGATAACTAGCAGAGAATTGATAAGTCGGGTCGGAAAAGATCAAGAAGGACAATTGAAATACCAGTTATACGTGCATTGAATCTTCCACTTTTATTCTCAAATATTATCAATCCTCGACATTTCTAATACTTTTAGTCTATCTGCATTTTAAATATTATTCACCCTTTTTTTTTAGCAAGTAGGTAGATCCCATGGGCCTCACTCAGCCTCCATTAATTGGGAGGGAAACATTGTGGTTGTGGGTGATCTCAGACCAATCACCTCCGTGCACAACTGTTTTCCTTGGAACAGTACAGTTTCTATCATGTCCTGAGCTTTCATGGGCTCTTATGTACAGGGTTTTTTTTTTACTTTATGCCTAGTTAATTCTGATTCGTTATCATAGAAGGTAGTAGAGTTCTTCAGCGAACACGTTTTATTAACAACTATACTTAATTCTCATGTAATACACGAACTATATATAATTATAATGATAAATGAATAATGTATGCACCGTCTTACCATCGAGGACTCAGTAATGTCATTAAAATGTCAGCAGGGTCGCCATTTGTATGTTTGTAACTTTGCCAATATTCAAAATAGAAAGAAATTAGTTCCGTACTCATTAGAATTTATAAATAATATTGTTGTATCTTATTTCACGCTGTGTAAATAAATATAAATAAGTTAATAAAGTACCTACATCAATAAAAACTCAATAATACTGTTACATCGTTATATAGTAATGTTGGTGTATTTTATAGATTAGTCTGTTTGAACTGTTGATATGAGGTGTACTGCATTTTTTGCAGTATATGTATGTAAATATTTTTGGATTATGTCCCGGTGTTTCCTGAATTGGCGAAGCGTTTACTATTTACTTCTTTTTTTTCATTATTGTAGGGACTTAAGAATTTTTTATGTTTTTCCATTGTATTCTTATTTATAGATTACATTTAAACTTATTTGGAAAATATCTATATAATAAACAACCGAACGAAAAAATGGTAAGTTTTATTTATTCAATACTATAATTTCATTCATCAGCCTCAATTTACATTAAAATATAACCATTGATATCGAAGGGAGCGTAAAGGTTATCTTCATATGAATGTGCTTGTAATGATTTTCTTAATACAATATTTCTTATTATATACAATATTTACTAAAAAAATATTTTAATATGAAAATATTGGAGTCTGTATCATATCTTAAATTCTCAAATTTTGGTTGATTTTAACCTCCTGCTAAAAAAAAAAAGTTGCCGACCCCTGTTTTAGACTATCAGGTTACAACGATATATATCGATTTTGGCAACCCTCGACTTCATTTTGACTTGTTTAATGTGAAATTTAATGTCACACATGTCCCTACTAAAATAAACAAGTCTAGTTTAAGATTCCATTCATTTTGTCACTCTTAGTTAAACATGGATACATTACTAGGTGATAAAAAACATTAAACAAAAATTTAGTTATAAGATAGTTTTGAACTGTGACAGAAAAATGTAGTAGTTTTGTTTAGTTTTTTGGTTGGTTCCTAAGCTGCAACTCTGGGAGATATAGATGTACATTTAATACTTCACGCAATTCAAGAATTAGACAAAAGAAAACAGAATGCTTCACAACTTCTTTTTCCATTCCTTGATCTATGAAAAGAAAAATCTCTTATACAGATCCTTTATTCGCCATTTTGTCTGTTTTAAAAAGACCCCAAGATGAATAGGATGAAGTTGCGACAAGAATAGACGTATTCTTTTCTCTGGCACTGTTAGGAGAAGCTTCTACAGCCTTGGACGAAAAGAATAGATTTCGTCAAGAGACATGAAAAAAGGAGGATAGATTTTGAAAAATAATTCAATAAAGACAGCACCTAAGGTGGGAGAGAGAGAGAGAGAGAGAGAGAGAGAGAGAGAGAGAGAGAGAGAGAGAGAGAGAGAGAGAGAGAGAGAGAGAGAGAGGAGGGAGAGATGGAGAGAGAGAGAGAGAGAGAGAGAGAGGATAGTATTAGCATGACAAAAGGGCCTGGTTTGGCTGAAATTCTTCCTGCGTAGTGCCTCATTAATAATACATCGGACAGACAATGCGATATCTGCTCGAAGATCTCTCCACTTCGGATCCGGGTCTCAGTTGCCTTTGGGCATCCCAATCTTTAATAACATATCTTAAAAAGCTGAAAATTACCTAACTGACTGACTGAGAAGGACATTGACGAGTTCGAGGTATCTAAGGATGGTACTCCACTTAGGACGGAATTTCAGAATGCTCCGGAGTTTTATGAAAGACCAAAAAGAAAAACAAGCGCAATTTGAAAACAGGCAAGAAAGCAAAAACAAGGGAACAAATGAAAGAGATGTGGATGAAAATAAAATAACAGTTGAAACAGACTGATTCCATTGTCTAATAAGACTTGGCTAACCCGAAGGCTTGATGACGATTGCTTTCACGTAGTACTTCCTAATCCCACATCGGATAGACCACTCTTATGAAGATTCTTGGGTTCAGAACATCAGCAAGCTGTACAGTTTCTGAGCCAACCGTGTTAGGAGGTGATTTGCCCGAGACACTGTATCAATATGTGGAAAAACTCGCTCAACTGACGGGGTTTTCTTTAAATGAAGACTAGAGGCCCATCTTGGATCCTAAGATGATATTAAATAATTTAGCTGTGACAACCATATTTAACCCTCTTTAATAAAAATAACCCAATATTAATTTGTCATAGTGAAATCCTTTAAAGTGATAACAACCTTCTTGAGCAAAAGTTTATAAACAAAAGTCAATATTTTCATTTTTTATTTTCGTCTATTTATATAATGAATATTTATTGCTTTTATTTGATTTGTAGTAATAAAACCTATTTCCATAATAACGCTTTTGGATCCAATAAAATACAGGTTAGAAAGTCTAAGGCGAGAGTTCTCGTAAGGCTATACTATTATGGCATCCAATCGTAATTATCTTAAGAAAAAAATGTTAATGTTTTTATATAATTGTATTATCTAATACCAAACCAAAAAACCCTAACTATATATTATATTACCTACCTGTACCACTACGACCCGTGAGCGAGTCTGGGGGTTCAGTACATGTTTGAGACTGTACTGTTTCATGGACAACGGTTCTGCAAGGAGGTGACTTGTCCTAGGTCACGCTCAACCGCCAGGTTTTTTCCCCCTTATTATGGGTACCCTATTTTTATAATATTTTATAGAGGCTGGGTGAGCCCCAGGAGGGTCCTAGATCCTATATGATCCATCTCCGGCCGCAACGGGATTTGAACCAGGATTTCCGGCATGGCAACTCAGTACTCAACCACTGAGCCACTCCGCTTATATATTATATAGTTGTGTTTTATTATAGTTATATTATAATCTATTATGATAATTATGATTAAAATCTCAAGCTTTTATTGATTATGACCATTTACAATAAAAAATCGTCAGAAATCTGTACTAACACTTCGAAAGTATAAGACATTTATATGCTGTAGTATTATTTTTTCCTGTAAGCATAGAAATGTTTGTTAGTGTTGGTCGATGGGGAAGATACTGCGGCTAGATAGAGAGGATCTTGTTTCCTGCCTCTGTCGTTTCATTAATCAACATCAGGATAACCTTCAGCTCTCCAAGCCACCGAGAATCTCTGTTCAATATTTACCTATATCCTTAACGATGCACCTGGATCAATTTCGCTCTTTGTGCAAAAAGTTTAATACTAAAATTAACATTATGAAAATAGTGGATTCGATCATTTAAAAAAAAAAATACACTGTTTGTCATGGCTCTTGACAATATCTGTTATTTTTGTCTGTAGAAGTTTCCCAGTGTCAGGCGGGAAAAGAGAAATCATTAATCCTTGTCACAACTTCTTCCTGTTCAACTTAGTTGTTTTAAAACTTGCAAATAGATCTCTTGCAAGAAAAGAATTTTTGTTTTCTTTGATCAAAGAATGAAAAATAAATCATACAGTGTACGGTTTTATTTGCCTAACTCTTACATCGGGGCCTGTATTAAATATACCCCTGGATTTCATGCATTGGTATAATGTTATATATGTGTAAATAAATACTTTGTTTATTTAAAAAATCATTTTGTAAGTTTAATGGGTGGGTTTTCCATGTGAAGGTGAAATACGTTTTTCATAGTTCATGGGGAAAAATCTGGTGGTTGAGTGTGATCTAGAACAAATTATCTCACTGCACAATCGCTGTCCATGAAACAGTACAGTTTCTACCATGTTCTGAACCCAAGACCCGTTTACGGGTTGTAGTGGTTAAGGTTAATTTGTTTTTTTTTATGCTGCTTTGACGATGCTACAGTGGGAGTCCTAAATTGTCCTATCCAGGTATAATTAGAAATGTCAGATACTAAAGATCCCTATCCTAATTAAACCTGGAAAGGCAAAATTCAGGACTCCCGGTGTAGCATCTACTGATTCGCCATAGGAGCATGAAGTCACGTTGAACAAACAAAGTGGATGATTCGAAAAAGAAAAAAGGCCATACAGGATTCCATAACTTCTCAATTTTACATAACAGGGTATAGTGTTTACATTATTTCATAGAAGACCAAACATGCCTATTTTATACGAGTCGCTAGAATCAAAGCCAATGAATCCTAGACTGACGACTTGAGAACAAAAGCTGGCCTTTGTCTGGACACAGGTGATTATAATTAGATAATGTCTGGGTCATTGTTGTTCTAGCCTTCATGGGTGATTATGGCTTGTGAAGAGGAGGCGAGTATGGACAGGATGAGGAAAAACGAAGATGAAAAACCCCCCTTGTTTGGTTAGATTTGGAAGATTGAGGTTCTATGGGATACCCCAAGGTAATGGTGTATGGTGCTTTATATATTTATAAAAGTTAAAATTCAATATACACTCACCAAACTTCAAAAAGCACAACAGGAAAATAAAATAAATTAAATAATAGTAATAAATAACACAAAAAAAACATAAGACAAAAGACCATATGAAAAAATGACAGTAAAAGTGCAAGAAAAATAGAACATTATCAAGAAACCAGTGGACTTATGTCTATTCCACAAAATATATTAATATTGAAAGGGAAAGGTAAAAAGAGACTTACCTCAATTAAGTTGCATTTGAGGCTTTGGAGGTGGTGGGATGTTTCTTAGATGCATTATTCATGTTTTGATTTGCTGTTATTCTCTTTCTACCCTGAGGATGCCTGAATAGGCGAAATATTGGAGAGATTTTTTCCACGGTCTTAACATTTATGGAAGATCTCTTTTTACCTTTCCCTTTCAATATTAAGATTGTTATTAAACATATGTAAACGATCATGTGAACAGATATACTGAAGAAAAAGGAATAAAGTTAAGTTCTATTCTGAATACTGTCCCGTTACTCTGCCCGAAAAACCTTTTTTTTTACGTATTCATTCAGTCTAATTGTAAGTTTTATATATATTTCGGTTTCTACTTATCTTGACTGTTATGGAAATATGATGTTTAGGTTCTTGAGTTTCAGTAAGTTTCTTTCAACTTCTTAAGGCGGCGTTTCGAGACTAGGTTAGTCTCATATTCATGCCCTGACAGTGAAAAAATGAGCTTTTAGTAAAAACATTAAATAGCACACTAAAATAAATATTATTAAAGAATAGTTATCCACACAGCCTCCTTCGTAATTTACTAAAAACAACAAAAACACTTTCTAACCAAAACAACCCTAATGAAACCAATCCTAAAAAATACTATACTATACCCTATATACCAACACTATCAGAAAGACTAGCAAAAACACTCACCGGTAATAAAAGTAGCATTGATTCCGCGATTACTTTTACAGCCACTGTGTCAAGACTATTTACTAAAACTAAAGATTCGGATAAATTAGAGTTAAAATCAAATGTCGTGTACGAAATACAATGGGAAGATAAATGCGGCAAATCCTATTTCGGAACATCGGAACAATACTTAAAACGAAGAGTGTACCAACACAAATATAGTTGTGATTCAATAATAAAAAACCCCAATAAACCAGATCAAACAACGCTCACTACACATTTCAGAAATACTCAACATACATTTAAATTTGATAAACCTAAAGTGATACACCAAGAGAAAAATAGCTTCAAACGAAATATAAAGGAAATGATAACTATAGAAAAATATAAAAATCGAGCTGTAAACAAAAAATCGGATATTCAAGGTCTAAGCTCGTGTTATGCTAATTTAATTAATTCTTGGTGATATAATAATAAATAGTCTAATATGATTCAACAATTAAATAAAACTGCTGTTCCTAAAAATCGATTACTTATTCGTTGATCATAGCTTTTGCAATATAAACATTCTATGATATATTGCGAAGTAACTGATTGATGATAAACTGGTCAATTCTTTGGAACTTGTAAGTACACCCTATCCATTACAACTTACACGTGACATCTATATTTATTTTAGTCTGCTATTTAATGTTGTTACTAAAAGCTCATTTTTTCACTGTCAGGGCATGAATATGAGACTAACCTATTCTCGAAACGTCGCCTTAAGAAGTTGAAAGAAACTGACTGAAACTCAAGAACCTAAACATGAGGAAAAATCCCATTTTTAGATGTAGATTCATATACGATCATTAGATCTGGACTTACAGAGTAGAGTTCGATCCATTAAGCCATCGAATTCCTCTCGTATTCAATC
This sequence comes from Troilus luridus, assembly GCA_964056705.1. NCBI lineage: Eukaryota > Metazoa > Arthropoda > Insecta > Hemiptera > Pentatomidae > Troilus > Troilus luridus. The sequence goes on along the minus strand of OZ057416.1, from coordinate 99,699,553 downwards.
CTCACAATCCAAAACCCTCAATGATCCTTACTTTGCTACGAACAAAGTAATCGATAATGACCTTAATGTCCCATTTGTTGTTAATTTGGCCCGAATCCGATATCAATCTTTTCATGACAAACTTCATTTCCACTCAAACCCACTAGTTTCAAACCTAGCAACCTCTTCAATTCCTGATAATCCTGATTAAGGCGTCTGAAAAGATTATGGCCCCGTGACCTTCTAAGTTGAACTTTGTATTTAAGTACTATCACTATCTATCTATTATCTACTTTATTAGTCTTTATTCATGGCAATATGTACCATTCATCCTATTTACTGGTTGTATTAGCATAATTGAATAATTTTTTTTTTAATCCTTTATTTTATTATTCATGTCTATTATTCATTCATTTCATAATTCAATTCCTGGTCAATTATAACTCTTCTGTAATTAACTTTTTAACTTCTGTAACACACCTATATTTTATCAGGAAACTCGTCCTTACTTTAGCTTTAAATAACACCGAAATGTCATGTTATTCTATATTTTCCAACGACTTTTCTATTATTTATTTCTATTATTTGTGTACCCATTACAACATTTTATCAACAAATTTTCTACATCATTACTATTTCCCTGAAATGTGGGTCGAAACGTTGGCTTCCTAATAAACAGTTCCCCCTGTTTAAGTGAATTTTATTCACCTCCACCTCGACCATTTTCTTTCTTATGTTACTTTTGGTTATATACTTTGCTATGTCGAGACCAAATCTTTAACAAATTAATCATATGTTTATTATAACATCTAGAATAATTTAAGAGAAAGGTGAATCTTTTTTTAGACTATTGATTAAAACTAACTACACGGCCTGACCAGAAACTAGGTCACAACTTATCAGCGCTCCGATAATAAAATCAACAATCAAACGGTTCTGTAAAGTTCAAGGCGTAGTTTCTTCTTGATTTGCTGTAATAAAATACCAATACTGGATCAGGTCAAGTAGTTCTAGATTTAATTAATAATTTGGTAAAATAAACTAAAAAAGTCCAAAATAAAAAAATTAATCAAAAATAAAGCTTATTATATTATATTTTATAAAAATATACCAAGGAATACTGAACAAGAAAGTATTTGACAAAATAATTGAATACTAGAGCGTAAGAGGGTGTGTAAAACAAATGAGAGATGAAGCAGACAGATTAAAAATAATAGACAAAGACTGCCTTAATCTGAAGATACAGAACAATACGGAAAGAAATTAAAATAAATCAATTTTTTTGTGTATAATAAAGAAAAACTTAAGTTAGTAATGTGTGATCAGAAGATAGGAAGCAGGAGCTCGCAGAAACGATGTGAAAATATTGGGAGAAAAGAAAGACGAAAATGAGAAAAGATATTAACATAATCTTAAAAGGCCATTTCGTGAGGAAATAATTAAATTAATAAAAAAAAAACCTGTACCACTACAACCCGTGAACGGGTCTGGGGTTCAGCACATGGTAGAGACTGTACTGTTTCATGGACAACGGTTCTGCAAGGAGGTGACTTGTCCTAGGTCACGCTCAACCGCCAGACTTTCCCTCTTATTTTGGGTACCCTATTTTTATAAGATTTTATAGAGGCTGGGTGAGCCTCAGGAGTGTCCTTGATCCCATATGATCTATCTCCGACTGCAAACATACTAAATAAAAGTCTTGCCTACAGCGGGATTTGAAACAGGATTTCCGCCATTGCAACTCAATGCTCTACCACTGAGCCACTCCGCTCCCTCATAATAAACCTTATCAAATATAGTTAATTAACCTTCATTGAAAAAATTCTGGAGTTTCCCCTGTTGGTTTTTGATGGTAAGGAAAGAAGAAGAGAAAACTAATTTATAACCAGCTTTACGCGAGTGCCCCATAAACTAAGAGGCTAGCTGCAAAAAACATCATGTACAAAATTAAATTACTTATTTATTATTATTTTTTAATCATGGCCTTAATTTTTAAATATTTATATTTTGAAGAGAAAAGATTTGCCCCCAAGAGAAAATAAAATATTTGCAGAGAACAGGTTTGTCCTAGGTAGGGAACGACCCCGGTGGCTCAAATGGTTAGAGCGTTTCACGGTGAGGCGGAGATCTGGGTTCGAATCCCGGCTGGGGACAAATCTTTTCTCTTCAAAATAAAAGTAATTACATAAATTATATTCTAAATTTATAATACTGTACTTATTATTTTCTATGTTTTATCACACTTTCTATAGAGTGCTTTTCTGAGCATTGAGTAATATTATAGGGGAAATTCAATGAAAATCTCACATTGCTTAAAGCTTTGATTTTATATTAATAAAATAATAGTTTATCAGTGTAGCCCCAGGAACATAAAAAGACATAATTGTTAGATCTAACAAGATAAAAATTGTACAGCAATATCCAATCAACTTTCCTTATAAAAGCAGAAGAAATGGATATTATCTATAACCCTTTACGAGGTTTAAGATAGATAATAAATAAATAAAAACTTCTATTCATATTATAAAACAAAGTATTCGGCCGCGTATGTCTGTCTGTTCGCGGTAAACTCAATAACTACTGCACGGATTTACATGCGGTTTTCACCAATAGATAGAGTGATGCACCAGGAAGGTTTAGGTATATAATAATTCGCGCTTTTGTGTAAATTTGTGGGAATGTACCGATAATTGTCGGAAATGCTGGAAAAAGTATAGCCACCTGGGAGGTTTCATCCAAGACACTGCCTAATGCCTTTGTCGTATAACGAAACAATGCATGGCGTTATATTCCTCTTTTATAGACCTACAAAAAAATCAAAGATAGCAGATATCTATCTCTTAAAGACAGCTCACTATAAATATTTTATCTTCTAAGAAATTGATAACGTACAATGCGGTATTTGGAAAGCTATTTTTACGAGTACAGTATTAATCCTTATCTACTTATATAATTTGGTTACATTAAGCATTTCATGGCTATTATTAGAATATTTTATAACATATAATTTAAATGAGTATCTTACGGGTTATCGCAAAAAATTAACGTGCATGAAAAAAAATTCGTATATAAAGAAATATTTTGTTTTTTAAAAATTATTTTATTAAATTGTACAACTGTAATATATACATCTAGTACAAGCGCTGTATGAATAGATAAATACATGAGAGGACGTGTAGAGGCACTACCCATTGGCAACACTCTAATTACATTTCTATTATAGAAGGCCCCGAGGCCATCTTCTCTTCAGACGCCTAGGAGGATTGTCCGGGATGGAATTGGATGCAAGGATAGAAACTAGTGTGTTTGGATGGGCCTGGAGTTTAAGAAATATTTTGTTTTATTTTTATGTTTATAATATCTATATAATACAATAAAATACATTAGGCAGACAAAACATGTAGCCTTATTACCCGTGGAAAACTGGGAGGGGGGGGGTCGCTAGTTACTTCTAAAATCCCTTTTCGGGCTTAGTTCTGAGATTGGTAGAAATTTGGGTAGAGTGTTTTGAGCTCAACTACAAGTTATTCATTTTTTTTTTTATTGGAAGACATTTTTACTATTCGAAAATAGCGAAAATGAATGAATTGAAAAAAAAAATCGACATTTAATCAATTTTGATTTATTCTAAATTCTCCATCTTAAAAAAAAAATAATTACTAAAAATTACAATATAGAAACAAATTATGGCTCAAACCATCGATTTTTTTGAAACAGAGATTTCTATTTATGCATGTGTCCATGAAACAGTATGGTCTCAACCATGTACTGAACCCCCATACTCGCTCACGGGTCGTATTGGTACAGGTTTTTTTTTTTATTTATGCATCTACATGGTTCTTTTTTTTTTTTTTACATTAGTCTTTTTTCTAACAATTAAATTTCATTTTTAATTACAATAAAATAATGGAAGTGGATCAATCAAATAACGAAATCGAGTTGTCTAAAGTTTTGTTTTATTTTTAGATCTCCAATATTAAACAAAAATTAGATTATTTTTTTTCTCCATGATGGATCTCTTAACAAAAAAAGCGGAATGATGAAATCTCGATTGCTTTTTTTCAAATTATTCACTTCCTCTAAGGAATACAGAATGTAAATTTGATAGGAATTAGGAGGTTAAATTTTTTAAATGTTTATGATAATCATCATAACACGCAATCCTTATACGTTGCTGCCGGACTCGCTCGAATGGAATCTGTAACATAGGAGGACATGGATCTCGTACATATCTCCACCATAAATCATCCAGGGTCTTATTTAATCCATTAGGAGAAAATACATTAACCGCTCTCGGATAACTGTATAAGCTGAACATGATATATTGGATAAATTGTATGAGCCGGGTTGTATGAGTTGATCGATGCCAACATGTGCGACCTTATTCCGAATCTGTACGCTCAACTGAAATGAATCACAAGATGTTTCATTGGCCTCTCCGCAAGTCCTTATTGGGTTCCTATCAGGTGGAACTCGAATAATTTCTCAGGACAAATTATTTGTTATTTTTTTTATATACATGAATTATCACATTATTTATAATTTAAAATTATAGAAATATTTCGTTATAAAGTAAATCGTTTGTCCTTGTTCTTTTTATATCCATGTTGAAAGTGCACTAAAAGTTCCCTTTGATTAAAGGTTAGAATTTCTTTGATACAAGAACAATATTTATGTGAAAAGTCATTTAGTACTTGTCAATTTATAGTAATAATAACTTAAAACATCAATGACTGGTTGAACTTTTCGTTTCCCAATAATAATTATATTTTTAATTGCTTAATGTCTTGTTTTCTGAAATTATTGAAGGTGCAAATAATCTAAATATTGTTGAACTTGTTGACGATGAGAGTAATGCTAAAAATAAAAATAAACTCTATTTAAATACAAATACAAGGTATAACTAACACAACTATATACTAATTATTATTTCAATGAAATTATTGATATTTAGCCAATCATATCTTTTGATTAATAAATCAATTACTTGAAAATGGATATAACTATTTTTCGAAGTGCTAGTAAATGTGAAAACTAGACTAAATTTGACGTTTAAATAAATCAGACCATAATTGATTTATAAAATTAAAAAAAACATGGTTATTACAAAGTCTTTACTTTTCACTGTTGTCGGTAGTCCTAATTTTTTTTTTTTGACTCTTGTTTAATTAATCTGACATTGTAATAATGTAAAATATAGGAGCATTGGAACCAAGTTAATACCCATCGAAAAGTTGTTAAGCCAGAATGATTATAGGCTTCGAAGAATTTGACTGTAAATAGAAGCGGACTAGTTGATCAGAGAGCCCATGATGTTAAGGAAAACTTGGGGCAACATATGAGATCATGTGCATGTTAATGTGCATCTGAAATCAAACGAGGAACTACACAAGAAGATATAACCAATTACATTAATTCTACGGACAAATCTTCAGAATGTCCGATGATCGCTTGATAGAGACAATATGGAGTTTTATTTTTAAAAAAAAACCTGTACCACTACAACCCATGAAGGGTCTGGGGTTCAGTACATGGTAGAGACTGTACTGTTTTATGGACACCGGTTCTGCAAGGAGGTGACTTGTCCTAGGTCACGCTCGACCGCCATATTTCCCCCCCTTATTTTGGGTACCCTATTTTTTTATTTTATTTTATAGAGGCTGGGTGGGCCCCAGGAGGGTCTTAGATCCTATATGATCCATCTCCCGCTGCAAACAGACTAAATAAAAATCATGGCCTGCAGCGGGTTTTGAACCAGGATTTCCGGCATGATAACTCAGTACTCTACCACTGAGCCACTCCTCTGCCTTGGAGTTTTATAAAACCTAAGGCAAAAAGATTTGGATGATTCCAGAAAAGTTATAAGGGTGTAACTATATAAAATACAATGGAATTGGTATTCCAGAGGACAAAATCTTTAACAGAGACTAATTTCTACGAGTGGGGAAAAACTACAAGGGTTTTAAGTTGGAAGAGGATCACAAAAGACGAAGGTGAAGTTCTGTCGGAAGAACGGAAGAAGGCATTGAGCTCAAGATGGTTGAAGAACAAGATCCAGACATGGAAAATGGTATTGATTGATTATTCGCAATCCATAGCAGTTCATTAAGAATTTAAAAAAATATATGATAATGAATTGTATGATTCCTGTAATTATAAATGATAGTAATAAGCTAATACGAATCCTCGATAATAAAAATAATCGATCGCTATTAAATACCACACATTATTTAATCCTCCCATACACAAATCGGCTCGCTACTAAGTCCATCAACATTAAAAAGCCCTCTCAATCACTTCAGATACATTTCGGCATGGTATAATCTCCAAATTTCTCCAACGGACTAAATTTTATTTTCGGATCGAATATTCTACTCAATACCTTATTTTGAATGGTCCCGAAATAGATAATTAAGATAAAAGATCACTTTAATCGGCAAAAGTAGAGAATAGGACTGTTGGACTTAATTGAGTACATATTACACCACGATAATGATAAAATATGTACAGAATACTATTCATATATCCATTTTGGTCAACATATGGTGATGATATGTAAAAAAGATTTTCATCATTTTCCATATAAATATTAAATAGTTCATATTTCTCTTTACATACATGAGTTTTTAGCGATGTTATATGTTATAATAATTATCAGCGTTGCCTAGCGATGGATCGTGGAACTAATTTTTGTGTCTTCTTTCGCCGTTCTCGATCGACTAAATTAAAATATCAAGTCAGTCCAAAAGTTCGTGCGCATTAGTAGCATGTATGGGATTAGTGATGACTCATTAGTAGATCGATAAGATTCCGGACCTGTTGAAACTTGTCATCGCTGGAATGATGTATTCGTCAGTTTGCCACCAAATTTCGTAAAGCTCAGACCCATATTAGTACCGATAAAAAATTAATATCATAACGTATATAAACGTGCTGTTTTTTAAATATATAACGCTGCAAAAAAATTAATGAACTGAATAGGGAGCTGTTGTCGCAACCTGCACACTCTTCGGGTATTGCCCCAAGTGATTTTCAGTTATTTCGGGCCTTACAAAAATGTTTGCAAAGGCAAAAAGTTCAATATACAAAATGAACTCAGAGGTTTTTTTGCTTCAAAACCAGAATCTTTTTACGCCAATGGAATAAAAAAGCTACCAGAAAGATGGCGAGATATTGTAAATAGCGGAGGAAAATATATCATAGATTAAAATGTTAAATTGTGTTTTATTTACACTATTTAAAAATTTCGCCAAAATGCGCAAGAACTTTTGGACTGATCTGATATTTTTTTAAATTTGTAAATCACAAATCATTATTACTTTAAGCACTATTTCTGAATTGAAATGGTATATATAGATTTAAAACATAAAATAAGTTACATCATATTCCAACATTTCGATTTTAGTACTGTTAGTTGAGTATAAAAAATGCAGTATTTTTTTTATTAACTAAAAACTATTTTTAGATCCATAAAATCTACCTTTAAAAAAATTTAAAAATTAATAGTTAATAATAAAATTACTAAATTAAAAAAATGAATTGGATAGCATGCAATAAAGTATTTACTTAGTCTTTATCTTCTTTGGGAAAAATAAACAAAACACGTAGGCAACGAAATCGATTATTCAATACTAATTTATTAAACCGGAAAATTGACCTGCCTGGAGAGCATCTTTTTGGGGAGGACAAGAGATGTTGGTAAAGCAGGGATTTAAATGAAGCCAGTGAAGAAGCATGGCGGATGAAAGGAGATATTGAGTTCCACAGGTGGAGCGGGCGAGGACGGAACGCTCGAATGCGTTGGTTCTGTGGGAACGAGTGTAGAGATCGGAAAGGCGGTGCTTTGTGGTGCTGCGCAGATGATTTGAATTGGAGGAGACTGCAGATATATGAAGGGTGTTACAAGTTAATGGATTGGTACAGAAAAGCTCTAAGGAAACATTGTCTACTAATGAGAGGGAAGAGCCACTTTAACTCATCTAGTTTTGTGAGACCCGCTATACTACTATGGATACTCATATTTTTATTGACTTACTAGGGGGATGCAAAATAAGTACTAAACTGGACTTCAATTGCTAGAATAATACTGAAGTACCTTTACTAAGATGTTTAGTACCTACTATAGTACAATTAACGGGGGTTGGTCCGCCGTTAGGTAATTTAGTGTTGATGCTTTTAACTACCTAACCTATTTGGACAGTTAATTCGCTGCCCTAGAGTTAGGTCATTCGATGCCTTGGTTAACTGAGTTATTTTTAAACTGATATTTAGTTCAGCTCCTGACCTCTCTGCTAACATTGCAGCCCCATAAATGGGATGGCTCCTATATCACTATTTCTTTAAAAAAAAAAAAAAGTAAAATACTGATTAGGATATGGTTGACAATTATCTTGAAAATACTCAATGCGTTTAAGTGCAATATTGCTCTTAGATTCGACCTTATATCCAAATAAAATAACTAATACTGGTTTTTGTAAAATTTATTTTCTGCCCCCCTTCGACCATTTTTAACATTATTATTATTTCTACAGTATGATTGAAGTAAGCTAGTGAAGAACCTAGGAATGTTTAAAAAATATTGTATTATTTATATAAAAAACCTGTAACACTCCCATTATATTTTAATTAGTAAATTATATTTCGAAAATAGTTGACTGGAAGATCTAAGAAGTTCTGTTTGAAACATCGGCACGTATAATAAATAAGTTTTTCTTATTTAGTGTTATTATTGACTGCACCCCCAGCCTATTTGTATCCTTCATTTTATTTGGAAAAGTTTAGATCTCAGTATCTTGAACGCCTATTGAAAATCAATTACAGATGACAGATTGAGGATATATAGGATATAGGATATAAAACTCTCATCTTATGAAAGAGGAATGATGGCTGTTTAAGCATTCAATGTGCAAGTTCCAATAAACTTTAATCAGATTAGATATAAATTAAAGAAATATAACAGTCAAAACTGTACATAACCGAGACATTGGATCACCAACAGAACCATCGCAGAGAAATATTTTCCGACTGTTGGAATATATGTCTAAAGTCTGGGTTAATCAAATAGTCATAATTTTTGTAAAAAAAAATTAAAAATCATTATTTTCTTTAGTGCAAAATACTAAATTTTTCAAAACAATACTACTATAGGGTACTCATATTTTACTTGACCTACTAGGGGGTTACGAAATAAGTTACTAAACTGGACTTCAATTGCTAGAGCAATACCGATCTACCATTACTAAGATGTTTAGTACCTACTATAGTACAATTAACGGGGGTTGGTCCGCCGTTAGGTAATTCAGTGTTGATGGTTTTAACTACCTAACCTATTTGGACAGTTTAATTCGCAGCCCTAGAATTAGCTCATTTGATGCCTTGGTTAACTGAGTTATTTTTAAACTATTATTTAGTTCACCTCCTGACCTCTCTGCTAACATTGCAGCTCCATAAATGGGATGGCTCCAATATCACTACTTCTTATTATCGAATCACATAATATTATATATATATATATATATATATATATATATATATATATATATATATATATATATATATGTTTGAAACCATGTTTGAAGTAAATTAATTTGCATAGAGATGGGGATTGGTTAAAAAAAAAAAAAGAATAAGTATTTGAAAAATAGTTGTTAAAATTAAAAACATATATATATATATATATATATGTTCGTTGTATGATTTATTCTAAAACCACCTTTAATTTTAACAATTATTTTTCAAATACTTATTCTTTTTTTTTTTTAACCAATCCCAATCTCTTTGCAAATTAATTTACTTCAAACATGGTTCTGTTGATAAAACTCGAACATTTTCGTTTGAAAAAAAGCTTTGTTCTGGGTAGGACGAATCTAATAAAACAAAAGTCGCTACATTCTTCACATTGTTCTGCATTGTATTTTATTAACTTGTGAAAAAATGTTCTTTTTGCGTGCCTTGTTTCATGCACAATATTTTTACTACAGCTAAAAAATTTAACTATACGTCCTTTTTAAATCAATGTAACCAGAACGTCGGTTATTATCCGAACTAATGTCGTCTGGTTCGGTTCGAAATCCACTAAAAGAAGGAAAACGCTATTTTTTTAATACTCAAGTTTTAAAAAAAATAACCACCAATAAAAAAATATATGTACTATAAAACTATATCGCTAGGTTTATCTAAATTGTGACACGAGGAATGTAAAACTAAATTCCGTCAATCTCGAATTTTCTTTTCATGGCAGCTAAGCCGCGCATTCTTTTAAATACAGTAGAAAATATTAAATATTAGTTTCAGGAAACCAGGAAATGGTTTCGCCACTCTTAACGTCACTAGATATGCTTATCTCACTAATTGGACGATGTCATTATGGGAGTATCAAATTTTCCCGAGTCACATATAATGAGGATAGGGATCTTTGACGACGCACAGCCTCGGGAGTCCTATTTTACGTCAAGACGTTAAGGACGACTTATTGATTTTTTACTCCATTATAATCCTGAGGACACCCTGCCGGGCTGCGAACCGGCCAACTTGGGCATATTAGGTCGTTATGCTAACCACTACACCACAAGTGATTTCTCAAAGTTGAGAGAAGATTATCTTCAAATGTTTTGACAATGTCGAGCCCTCCTTCCCTCATTCTATATTTTATATAGAAAGGGTATATTTTATTTAACCATTTCGGTTAATTGCCTTTGGTACAACAACTCTCTACTTTATATACGATCAGCTTCTGGGATAATTTTTTAAAATTTTTTTTTAAAGATAGATTTGTTTCATTAAAATTCCAACCACTCCAATTCACAATTCACATTCTGTATCAACAAACAGCAAAAGAGCACTGAGTTGCCATGCCAGAAATCCTGGTTCGAATCTCGCTGCAGGCAAGACTTTTATTTAGTCTGTTTGCAGCGGTAGATGGATCATATAGGGTCTAGGACCCAAAATAAGGGGGGGGGGGAATCTGGCGGTTGAGCGGGACCAAGGACGTCACCTCCTTGCAGTACGGTTGTCTATGAAACAGTATAGTCTCTACCATGTACTGAACCCCAGACCCGTTCACGGGTTGCAGTGGTACAGGTTTTTTTTTGTCAACAAACAGCTATATTTAACTGAGACGTTAAGATTTAAGAACGTTAGGTAATTAAAAATCTGGCATAATTGTTATAGATTTATGTAAATGATGAGTAACATAAGGTAATGTTATGTTGGGAACTGCCACAGTACGTGTTTACTGTGAAATTCTCCAGAGATGATTCCTTGTCGCCATTTTAGGAAGTGAAACTGAACAATGCAATTTCATTGTCATTAGTCACCGTCTTTGATTTCACGGATTTCAAAACACCACAGTTGAGCTCTTAAATATTTATTATTATTTTTATTTATTTCTGATTTTTACATTAGTAAAATACAGAGAGTTTGGTTAGACACTTACAAAAATAATAGTACATAAAATAAAAAAAGTAAACATACAGAAAAGAAAAAAAGATAATTATAATTCGTGGCAATGAAGATAAAATAAAAAATACGGCTATGAGTCAATGCTACATCAAATTATGGAAAACTCTAGTTACAAAGCAAGTATGTAAGAAAAGGAAAACTTGTATAATACAAAGGTATTAATGTGTTACTGGGTCAGAGCTATTCTGATACTTAGAGCTTACTGTTTAGGATTCAATACTTATAATAATAAATACTTATAATGAACTTATATATTTATTTCTAGGATCTGTATAAAACGGACAGTCGAAAAGTATGTGGTTTAAATCGTCACGTGAGTTATTTGAGCATAGAGGGCAATTGTCTTCAGTATTAATTCTGTGGGTTGTTTTATTGTTTTAACTATTTGTCAGAAAGTCTAATTTGGCTTATAAGTCTTATTCTATCTACGGGTAGGTCTGATGTCAGGTACGGCTCAACTGAATTTATACAGAATAAATTTTTGTATAAAACGTTGTACTGAGAGCAAAGTGCTCTATTTACATCTTGGTCTTATAACATTTCTTTGTATTTATTTAGCGCTTATATATTTATTATGAATTATAATTTTTTTTTTTCAGAACCTCCTTTATTATATGAAATTACAATTACAAATAGGCCATTAAAACTATGGCTTCAAGATAAATAAAAACCTTCTGTTACCTTTCGATATTTTGAGGCATTACATCGAGCTGAATCCGCGGAAGGCGGTTTTTACTCGAACCGGCACGAGGCCGCTGACATTATACAATACAAAACGATGAGGGACCGTTTAGCGGAAGTTGAAAGTGGAAGTTGTAGAAAGAAGAAAAGGGAGGAAGGAAGAAGGAAAAGGAAGGAAGGATAAGGACAAGGGAGTACTTACCCCATCCCAAGATCAAATGTAAGCACATCGACCAAGGGGACACTGCCCTGCCATCTCCCAGGTCTGGAGGGGGGGGGGTAGTTTTAAGTCCCTAACTAGGGGGTTCGCACAGGTCTTCAGCCCATCAAAAAATTTGATGTGCCTCCGACCTATGTACTCGGGCACCGAGGGAAGCCGAAGCTCCTCCCGGATGGTGGTGTTAAGTGCCCCCTTAATTATAATTGTATGAATTATAATTATATTATTTACCGATTTTATAATTAAGTTTACCGATATTAAATAATGATTTTAAATCAAAGCTTTACACATATTACTTTCATAAAGTTCCCAGCGACGTATGATTAGATTTAATGTAATCTCTTTATGCTTAGAGCAGTGGTGCTCAGTGTATAGAGTTTCTATGTTAACGTTTCGGTTTCAAATCTGACTAAAAAAAAGTACCGATTACGGACACCTTATTATATATTTTAACAGCTAGGGATAGACCATGTGGGGTTTACAGACACTCCTGTGGCTCACCCAGGCTCTATAAAGTGGGCACCCTTAATTGGGGGGATATCTAGGCGTAGAGCTTGATCTCGAACATATCAAGACCGTCGTCAAAGAAACAGTACAGTCTCTATCATGTACTGAATTTAAGACTCTTCATGGGCTGCAGTAGTGCAGTGTTTTTTCATTCTTCATTATACTAACTAGTAGATTGTGGGATAATTTATGGATTTTTTATTTATTAAGATTAATAAAAAAAATACAAAAGTACAACATTACTAATGAATGGTACAGTTTACCAACCAAAAAAACACATTTAATAAGATTCGTAAGATTTTTACTGCACCTTCCTGGTTTGTTGAGGAAATTCCTTGGTATCATTCCTTTTAATTCTGATACAGGCATTCTCATCATCTGCTAGTCAGCAAAATCGACCAGAAAATTATTTCCTAGTATATATCAGAATGTGTTGACTAATTGTTGGGAAGGAAGTAAGTATGTTAAATGTTAAGTATGTTGTATCTTCTTTTTTTGCATATATCTAGACATATACTGTAGCAACTAACTGGGTTTGGAGAATTATATTTTAATTACTAAATTATATTTGGAAAAGTTTAGATCTCAGTATCTCGAACGCCTATTGAAAATCAATTAGATATGACGGATTGAGGATATCATTTTCATATGGTTTATTTCTTCAACATAATTGGGAAATGAATTATGATGGAATTTAATGTTTTTGTTCTAATTGTCGAGGTTTTTTAGAGCTTGGTCAAATCGTATGCTATTCTTCAATGGTTAGATAAATAAGTAATGAGAAACTGTCATTTTATGAAAGAGGAAGTATGGTTGTTAAAGCATTCAACGTGCAAGTTCGAACCAATAACTTATAAATCAAAGAAATATAATGGACAAAACAATACATAAAAGATAATTTTGAAAACTTTAATGAAGGAATTTTCCATCGCCAACATATCTTCCGAAATTTAGTTGTCGGAATGTCCATATTTGTGTATATGGAAAGCGGGGTAGTAGGTTTAGGCGGGGCACGGGGGCAGGTGCCCCCATAGACGGTTTTTTGTGTACTGTGGAGAATCCATTGCAGTACACACTTATAGGCAAATCACATGATCATATAATGTTAAACTATATGAATAAAAAAACAGAAAGAACATGAGTGAAACTATTGTTTTGATATTTTAATAAACCTTTGAAACCTTTCTATAAATACTACAAGTTTATTTCTAAGTTATTGTTGATTTTTTTGGCCGTCTGCCCGTTGTGACCCCCTCCCCCAGAAAAATATCCTGGATCCGCCCATGGGGTAGTGCTGAGTTACTAAGCTGTGGTATATAAATGGCTGTGGGATGTGCAGACACTTCTGGGGCTTACCCGGACTCTATAAACTTGGTAACATTAGGGGTAAATCTAGCTTAGTGGAATCTCGGGTAAATTAACTCCCTCCACAACCTAAGGCTTACGGAGTACTATTTAAACCCTTTTAAGTTGGAGCCTTCACATTGGCTTTAAATATAAAAATTTTTACTCTAAACGTCTCCCCTTATACTTTTTCCACCATATAGATGAAACTAAGAAACATCACTTTTTATTATTTTTTTTTTTTGGAATTTTACGTGATTTTGTAATTTTTAATAATATTTGTACATTATTATTGCCGTTCAAAGCATCCATTACTTAGATGATGATGTCCGAAAATTATCAAGAAGAGCAAATGTTATCATAATTTTCTTCCTTTAAGTTTACGTTGATAACATTGCTTTGCTTTATCTTAACTGTAAGCTTAGAAGAATTCTGTTCGAAATTCACGACTCAATTGCATTTCTAAGTCAACTTTGATTGTGATCTTATTGTCAATTTATTTATGATTTACTATTCTATGATTAGAATCTTCTGATTCCATCAGCATGAATCATTTGAAAACGATATTCGAATACTTACTTTTACTATTCCAATGTTTATGTTTTATGATTCCTATGTATACATTTTACGATTACTTCTGATTCCATTAGTATGATTCATTTATGTACGACATTTATCTCTTTTCATCCTACCAGGACGTGATCCACATCGGAATTGCTAACAACTTCGAGCACGTGGCCACTGTCGAGGAGACATTGACGAAGAGACAGGATGATTCACCCAGCCTCAAAGAAACCTTTCAAATGAGGCTGATTTTATCTGAAACCGCAATGAATCATGTCTAAATATAAACTGTCCTTCTGCAAGAAAAGTTTCACTGAAAGCAGATCCTGGAATGAAAATTGAAGTTTAATTTAATATTTAAGGATTGAATTTATAACATTCCTGTATCACTACAATGAAGGGTCTTGGGTTTAGTACGTTGTTGAGACTGTTCTGTTTCAATTGGGCTGGTAGGTATAATGTCCGAGATCATGCTCAACAGCCAGGACTTTTATTCATGATATTCAATTATCACAAAATGTAATTGTCACGTTCTTTTACAAATCAGGAGCCGTTAACAATTCTAGGCTGTGGAGATTTCAATCATTATGGTGGATAATTCGATTTCAAAAACTAAGATAGCACGAATACCGTCCTGAAATCAGTTGGCAATTTATCAATGAACGGTTGGAAGTGTCGTAAATAACAACTTTTTAGTATGGGTTCAGTCACTATTGAAACAGTCAGTTTTATGCTCAGTTGAAAATATTTTTTTTATTTTAGATTTATTTATTGAAAATGACAACTGTAATTCATTACGTTACATCAATTATAATTACAATTCAAACTACATAATTATAGTTCATAATAATTCTAAAGTATAGAGATAAAAAATGATACAGAATGGCATGAGACTAAGTAGAGACAACTTAAAAGGCCATGAGGCTTCTTTTCGGATTATTCGGAATTGAAGAGGTTTGAAACTAGTGGGTTTGAGTAGGAATATATTATTCTCATGTAAGAATTGATATCGGGATCGGGCCAAATCTGCAATAAATGGGACATTAAGGTCATTATGGATGACGTTTTTCGTAACAAAGTCAGCAGCATTGAGGATTTTACGAAGAATTTTGGGTTATAAGGATTCGATACGAGAGGAATTCGATGTCTTATTGGAGCCCCAAAGCTTTACTATGTACGTTCTAATAGGTCTTATCATAATCTTGTATATGAGAGTTCAGTAATAAATTGGGAGCTTGGAGCGTTTGTCTAGTAAATGTTGAAGTTGCCTGAAACGGCGCTCTGTTTCTTGTCGTTTCAGTCCAGTATTAGGATTCCAAGTTTGTCAAGGTGTAGTCCTAAGTACTGGGACCTGTTCTACAGTAATCAGTGGAATGTTATTAAACGATACAGGAGGACAGGAAGTCGTTGGTTTTCGACGAAGGGTAAAGGCGACTTGACGGAGTATAACTGGATCAAGGTTGACTGATATTAGACCTGTGTCATCCGCGTATGTGGTAAGGATAGTATGAGAATTCCAAATTAAAAGAAGAAATCGATTAGAAACTATCAATAATTAATATATTCTTTTTCACTAATATGAATATAACGCTCTTGTATAATTTATTTTAATATTTAATGGTCTCTACTTAGAGAGGCGAGGTAGTGGGTACCTAGAAAGCTGGTTTACTAACATCTTCATGTTAGAAACCGACTATGACAGATAAATTATTTATAATGTTAACAGTCGCGAATCGACCCTGTGGGCTTCGCAGATCCTCCGGAGGCTCAGTTTAATATAGTGCAAATCATTAAATAGGAGATAAAATGATAGTTGATCGTGATCCTTACCAATTCACATGCTTGCAAAACTGTTTAATCTAAGTGATGCTCTTACTGAACCCAATACTCTTATAAATTGCTGCGGTGGTACAGAAGTGCCTAATTAAGAAGTGCTCGTTCTCACGGAAAAAAGGAAGAATTGGTCTAAACTAAATAATTAATTTTTTATTGTATATTTTTAGTTTCTATTATCTCATTTAAACTAATTCGGTTATAGTTCTACTTCTTATATATATATATATATATATATATATATATATATACATCCCAACAAATAACCGCCCAAATAGGCTCACAGCCTGAGACCGCACCTCCACCCCAAGACGTTCAACCCAAAACTTTGAAGGGAAGGTAATATGCAACCAGCTGGGAAGATTATAGAATTTTTTCCATTTGCATTCTAATAAATGTTAATGTTTCGTTTTGAGTTTTGGCTCTATTTTATTGATAGGGATTTTAACCTTGGAGGGAAAATTCTCTCTTTCTTTCATTTTCTTCCGATAAAAATCTACATTTTTATAACAGTAATGTAGATATATATAAGCAATATTATTTCCTCAACTGACTTAAGGACACTCTAAAAATAAAAATAAATGTCGGTCTAAAATTAAAACCGCTTGAAGCATAGCATCCACTAAGTTCTACTCCCTAAGCCCAGGGATATATCAGCCTGACATTTATTAGAGACGCTTATATAAAAGCCGATGTTTATGCCATATAATATTATTTTAGTTATTAATGTTTGTGCCTATATATTCTTTCCAAGGCCCTGCCATTAATAATTTCTATTGCATTTACATTTTTATGTAATTTTTGTTTTATTGAATATTTTGGTTTCTAGGAACTCATTAAATATATTTTTACAAATGAACATAATCATATATAAAATTATATGAAGTTTTAAGTTATTAAGGTTTTCCAATTTCGAGAGGAAAGAAAGGTACAGTTTTAAATACAAGAAGTGCTTTTCTTTTGTCGGTCTCAACATGACTTAACCCCCGCCTTTTGTCCCTAAACTTAAAAATTATAATTTATAAACTATAATCTTTCCAAATATTCTATACGGGTGTGAAACGTGGTCACAAACTTGAACGATGAACAACGTCTTGAAATTAACGAAAATAAGGTATTGAGCAGAGTATATGGCACAAAAAAGGACGCGTGTCTAATGGCAAATATGAGGTTACATATCGTGGAGTATGCAGTCAGTTAATGTGATTGAGATGGCTTCGTGAGTTTGTTGAGCTTATTAATGAACGTATTTCTAAAACCTTATCAATGCTGAGTTAATTGTAAAACGTTCAAGGGGATAGGCCGAGGTGTAGATGGGATGATTGTGCTAAAAATGGACTTATGTGTTTGGTTTTGGGTGCCAATCGAAATAGGAAATTTTTTTATTTACATAAAAATATATAGGACATCTCAACTTGACAGTCCAACAACGCACTAACCAGTGACAGCATCCCACCACCATAAAATTAATCTTGTTTGAAAACTATTAGGCGCAGTTAAAAACTTTAGCACATTAATTTTATTTAAACTAGAAGGGGAGATGCAGCCTGTCCGGTTGACGACGGACCAATCTCCACTTTACTAAGTATACTTAAATTACTTATGTTCATTTAATTTTACTACTCGTTGCACAAATTGTATTACAAATTTACATGTATGTATTTACATGTACTGTGTAATCTATGTTACGCTGGAAAAACAAATCTAGTCTTTATCCCATTATTACATTTACATTATTATTATTTTATAATTTTTATTTGTTATTGATTGTTATTGTTTTTAGGAGAAAAGGTTTGCCCTGGCCGGGATTCTCCGTAGCAGTGTTCTAAACCACTCGGCTACCAGGTGTCGTATCCCAGTCAGACAAATCTGTTCTCTTCACCGATCCTATATCCGCGTGTTCTCGCAATTTTTGTGATAATTTTTTCTCTTCAAAACAAAAATATTTATTATTATTTTAAATTGTATTTATATCACACATCGCTCCTTCAAAAGAGCAATGTCATAACTCACAAATCCTTATTTTTCAATAGAGGTATTTGAAAGTTTCGTGTGAATTTAAAAAATAAAACTTTGGGTTTAGCAAAGTATTCCTGTTTCAATGATGGTATTGAAATTGTTTTATTAGCCATAAGAAAAATTTTTATAAGCTTGAAATTTCTTTAAATTTAACTTATGTCTTTATTCCCATAACACTTCAAGTTCAAACATAAAATACAGTTTAAAATATGACTACATTAAAAAAAAAGAAGGTTGGAAATAAAATATCAGAAATGTCGTTCCTGAATTTTTTTTTTTATTTAGTTTATTGATATTTACAACTATAATATGATTATAACTAGTAAATCAGCTGATATGTACATTATGACATGAAAAACACATGTGGAGTAACTACCCATCGGCAGCACTCCAATAAAGTTCTATAGTTGATGGTCTCGATGCCATCTTCTTTTCAGACGCCTCGGAGGGTTATCAGGAATGGTATGGGAAGCAAGTTGAAAGACTAGCGGATTCAAGTGTGTATGGAGCTTGTCATGGAAGGAATGGTATCTAGTTTGGGCCAAATCAGTAACATATGGGATATTAAGATCATGATGGATGAGTTTGTTTGTGACATAATAGGGAGCATTGAGGATTTTACGAAGGATTTTGGATTGTAAGGATTGGATACGAGATGAATTGGATGGTTTAGTAGAGCCCCAAAGCTCAACTCCGAATGTCCAAATAGGTCTGATAACTGTCATGTAAATGAGTCTTTTGTAATTAATTGGTAGCTTAGAGCGTTTGTCCAGTAAGTGTTGAAGTAGGCGAAAACGTCGAGCAGTTTCTCGTCTTTTCAGTCTTGTATGAGGAGTTCCTGAATTAAAAATAATAAACCATTACAATTGCTACTCAAGGCTGAACTCAAATTGCCAATTTTTGAGTTATATCATTGTTCTTTTGATATCTAGGTAATGTGTAAAGTGGAATATTACAAGGTCACTAATATCTTTTTATATAACATTTTATGAAAAAATCTATTAATAGCTTAAATATAACATGACCTAATGAATGTTCATTTATCCATAATCTTGATGACGTCCCTTGGATGTGACGTTTAAGGCTGTAAAACTTGACGTTAGTGAAGTTTAATCTCTGATTTGTTTTATTTGGTATTAATACTCTTTGAGCTATGACACACCTGTGACGTTCTTAAATCACCTTGAAACCAATTTTTTTAATAGCTTTGAAGTAATTCGCTTTTATAAACTAGAATAAAATGGCTTGTCTTTTTGAAACGGAGATTTTTAATAATTTTCATGTTTCAAGAATTTTTTTATTTTTTTATTTAATCAATATGGTCCAAGTGGAGGTCAGAAAAAACCTCCGGAGTTGAATCGTTGGCTCTTCAACAAACAGTTCCCCCTATTTGAGATATTTTGTTATGACCTCTACCCGATCATTTTCTTCCTTTGAAATTGTTATAGTTTTTCTGTTGAAATATGACTAGAATAAAAAAAAAATTTGTTAAAAAAGATAAATGTGGACATTAAGGAAGATTGATTTCAACATTAATAAGTATGAGAGTGGAATTTAATTTATGATACCAGGGGATGAGGCGTGTAGAACTCGAAACGTAAGTCACCAAATCAGGTCTATAATACTAAAGAAGTAGCGGATAGAACCTGTCGAAGGTCCTGGGGTCAAATCCCGCTCCCTGGCACTTTTATTTCATCTGTTTCCGGCCGGAGAGGGGTCCAATATAGGGCCCTCCCGTGGCATACCAAGCCTATTTAAAGAGGGTACCCAAAATAAGGGGGAGAATCTTGAGGGTGATCTATGACAAATCATCTCTCTGCACGACCGGTTTCAAAGAAGCGGCCAGTCTCTACCACGTACTGAACCCAAGACCCTTCATGGGTTCTAGCGATCTAGTTTGTGTTTTTAAATAATAAGCTAACTAACAATAACTACCATTTAGTGTTTAATCCATTTTATGGAAATATTTTTCAAACTTGGACCAAGAGTATTACATTTACATAGTACATAGGTACTAGATTTTACAATTATAAAATGCCCTGTTTCATAATATCATGTTCAATATAGATAAAGGTTTTAAGCTCTAATGAAATATTAAACTCGAATAATAAACATTTTTTTAAGTTACGTTATGGGTACGCCGAACTTCGACGTATTGCTCATAGCCCTCGTTATGTAAAACTCACTGCATCGGGCGTCGTACATTTTCTAATTAACTTAAATCGATTCAGCTTACGTAATGTTTTACGTCGCAGCCTTGACTCCGATTTACTAAAAATAGTTCCTCAATGAGGGCTCATACCAACTATTTTTCTCATTCCGACAAAATTTTAAATAAAATTTTATTTAAATTATAAATAAAATAGATTAATAAAAAATTCAAAGGCACATTATAGAAGAAATTAATATGTAAAGTTATGTAAGTTCATTGCTACACATGCATCGTAAGTTAAGCTAGTGTTCTAATGCTGTTGCATATAAATTTTCGATGACTTGGAATTTATCAAGACAGTTTATTTTTTAAAAAAAGCCATTCTGAATGGAAAAAAACACTATAACCCATGCAGGTTTCTTGGGGGTTCATTACATGATACAGACTGTACTGTTTCTGAAACAAGGATTGTACATGGCGATTAAGGATAACACCAGACAAGGTTGGGTGAGCCTCAGAAGAGTTTGTCGATTCCACAGGCTCCATCCTTCTTCTTTGCAGAAAACTGTACGTTTTTTATTTTGACAAATTTTTTTGCTTAATAACACTTACTTTGCATTAATTGAACATGTATTTTGTAGTTATTTTTTTATTTGTTTGAAAATATAAACATAAAAACAAAATTCGGAAAGAAAGCTACTAAAATAATTCATATAGCTTTAAATTAGTAACAATTTAGCTCACTACCAAATCAATAATATAACCAAATGGTAGGAAACTGCTTATTATTATCCATAAGAAGGTACAGTTGATACATTTAAATTTGTCCAATTGTTTTTAAGTTTGAGACTGGTCTAATTGGTATAGCATGTAATTTTTGTGATTGTAGCAAATTAAATAAGAAATAAATATTTTAAAAAAAATAAGATACAGAATATAAGAAAGAAACTGATCCGGGTGGAGGTCAAAGGAACGTTCAATTTCTAAACAGAAATGAACTATTAATCTGAAACCTACGTTTCGACGCTCACTGGAGATCTTCTTCAGGGCTGGAAACATCCGGATCCATATATATAAATATATATGTATATATTAATACATTACTGGAAAAATTCCAACTAAAAACCTTAAGTCTCTAAACTAAAACAGGAAATTAAAAATACCTGTCCAATATTTCACCTATTCAGGCATCCTCAGGGCAGAAAGAGAATAATACCAAAGCAAAACATGAATAACGCACCCAAAAAACACACATCACACCACCCCCAAGGCTCAAATGCAACTACTGAATCATAGGGAAGGTTACTAGATTCCCAGCTGGCTAAGGTTAGATAAAACCAGCTGATAAATACTCCAGATTTGAAACATCAATATACACTCACCAAACCCCAAAAAACCCAACAGGAAAAAAATAAATAAATAAAAATTGACCATTAAACATTGACCTTTCCCTTTTTCAATATATGTATATATATTTTAACTAATGATATTCAAGAAACAAAATGATCACAAGACAAATCTACTATAATTTTTGTTTGGTATATTGTTTTTTTCAGCCCTGCTGAAAACTTGCAGTGAGGATCGAAATGTTTTTTTCCAGTAAATAGTTTCTTAATATTTAATATTTTATTTTAACTCTCCACCAGGATTATTTTCTTCTCCATTAGGCTTTCGAAAAAGAAAATAACAAGAGCAAGGAGTTCTTACATTTACCATGTCGTTTAATATTGAATTGAGTTTACTCAAAACATGGTTCGTTTCATCAAAATTCCGTCCAAGTACCTCCCATCGTCGCAGCCGTTGGCTTCTAATAAGGACATTTGACGTTGGCTGCTAACATGGCCACTTGAAGAAGAGTCGCTTGTAATTCTAAACGGGAAAGTATGAATAACACAATAATAGAACTGGGGCGTCCAATTATTCAAAGGAGGTTGACCTGGTTTGGAAATCATAAATGGAGAAAAGCTTCCTTAATTAATTATGGAATTGGAAGTAGGATGAACAAAGAAAACAAACGAAGGTAATATGGAACGGATGGCTGGCGCAAGGATGCATATAGGATTGAGGGGAATGGAAAACAAGTATAGGAGCTATTGAATGATTATGAAAGTATAATATATAAATAAAATTTAATCTCCAACTAAGTACGTTGGTGCATTATTTTAATAAAATATATAATCCATAGTGCCAACTGGTAAATGTCTGAGGGGTAGACCGAGACATAAGTGGGAAGATTGCGTTAAGAGTGGTCTGATGGATTTTAGTTTGTGTAGTTGCAGGTGGACGTAAGTTTGTAAACAGAAATAGGTGTTATCGGACCGAGCCTTCGGTTTCCCTATATCTTATTATTATTATATAATCCATATCTAATACCTTATTTTCGAATACCTATAAAGTTGTTCAACAGTTTCCAACGTTAAAAAACAATTGGTAGTTGGAAGTGGGTGTAGTGATTAGTATAACAACCTACTATCCCCATGTTGGAGGATTCGCAACACGGCAGGCGCCCTTAAGATTTTTAAAGAAAATAAAAAATTCTCAGTCATGCCTTCCTTCGAAATTCACTTTAAATGTGGGCCTCGAAACTGTTTAACGTAAGGCACTCGTTAAGAGTTCCTATCCTAAATAAACCTGGAACAGCAAAATTTACCAACTGTAGCATCGTCCGCTTAGCCATAACAGCATAAAAAGGGTGTTGCACGAAACAATCGAATGTCGTGACCGATAATTAACAAGAACATCCTTCCTTTGACCGCCTGTAAACAGATATTAGTGCTATCGGAGTCGAGCCTTGGGGTTCGCTAAGCCTTGTTATTATTATCATTATCCATAACAAGGTGATAGTAAAAGAAACGGGAACGGAACATAAGCACGCTTGTAGTTGACAAAAGTTTCATGTAAGCTTTAAATAATTTACATATTCCAACAACTAGTGTTTGCGTCAACATGTTAACGGAAACGATACATATTAATTGGTTTCTTGTTTGTTCATCCATGACAAAATCTATCTATATTCAAAACTTGAATCTGGTTTTGAATATAGATAGACAAATATATTTAGTTAGTATCTAATAGAATCTAATAAATACAATACCCTAAGGACATCCTGTGGTATCAATATTGTAAAAACTAAATATAAAAAGTTAAGAGTTAATAAAGTTCCCTTAAGTAGCTTCCGTTGGGGTTTAAGCCAGTGACGCGGCTGGGAAAGGGCGCAGGGGCCTCCCGGACTCCTGCTTTGCCCACATTCCTGGGGAAGAAGCTTAGTTCGGGGATTATCATTTTCGGAATTATTTATTTTGTTTTTATTATCAGCATGTATATATTTTTATTTTATTTATTTATTATTATTATTATTCCTCACTGCTTTTCTTCTCAGCATTGCCGGTTGATATGGGTTAACCGGACCATGGTCAAGGTTAAGCTTTATCGTCTTATTTATCGATATTTAAAAATGTTCGTACAATACTAGCCGTTCCTAATGACACTGCTTTTTGTAGTAGTTCAACTTCATTGTTCAGTTCAAGGATTTTATTGTTTCCTCTGGAATAAGGCCATTCGTAGAAACTACAATTGGCAGTACTTCAACCTTCACCAGTCTATAAAGATGCTTCAACTCTCCGCTAAGCTCCTGATATTCCCGAATTTTTTCTCCTATTGTTTTTTGCACCTTATCGGAAGGAACTCCTATCTCAATAATCTGTTCTTTCTTTGCTGCCTGGTCAATAAGGACGATGTCAGGTCTGTTGTGAGATATATGGTGGTCTGTTATCATCGTATGGTTCCAATATAATTTAACATTACCACTTTCTAATAATGCTTCAGGGTGATATCTGTAGAAAGGTTGGTGATCTTTAATTAGATCACAACTTATAGCAACTGCTTGATGAATGACCTTCGCTGCATTATCGTGTCTTTGGAGGTATTCTTTTCCCACTAGTACTTGACAGCCTGAGGTCACATATTGTATGAATTCATTTGTAGATTTGCAAAGACGGCACTTATCATCAATGGCCTCTTGTAAGATATATTATTATTATTACTATTTTTTTTTTTTATTGAATGATTGTATAGCTATTTAGCGCTATTACTTATTGCCTAAAAGTGGAAGAATATAATATCTCAATAAAGTGTATATAAACAAAAAAAAGTAAAGCTAATTGTAATAAAAGGCTTCACCAAACACTTCATAAATGTACAAGGTTCCAAGGTTCTTTTAAAATCCTAAACCTAAACTTTTATTAATCCCACCTCCAACCTACGTTCTGGCCTAGTCTTGAGACCTTTATCGGTGGATTCGTGTTTAATTGCTTTTTAATTAATCGTCTATAAGTTTAACAACTTTACTTGCCCATCTCAATAAAAGCTTCTTTTATTATATTAACATTAAACTTAATAAATAATAAATTAATTTATAAGAATAAATTCATTTATTCTGTTAATAGTCGTAAACCAACGACTTCCTGTCCTCCTGTATCGTTTAATAACATCCCACTGACTCCTGTAGAACAGGTCCGGTACTTAGGACTACACCTTGACAAATGCTTAACTTGGAATCATCATACTAGACTGAAACGACAAGAAAGAACTCGCCGTTTCAGGCTACTTCAATATTTACTAGACAAACGTTCTAAGCTCCCAATTAATTACAAAAGACTCATATACACGACAACCATCTGGACTTTAGGAATGGAACTTTAGGGCTCGACTAAGCCATTGAATTCCTTTCGTATTAAATCCTTACAATCCAAAATCCTTCGTAAAATCCTCAATGCTCCTTACTTTGTTAGAACAAAGTAATCCATAATGACTTTAAAGTCCCGTTTGTTGCTGAAGTGGCTCGAATCCGATTTCAAATTTTTCATGACAAACTTCATTTCCACTCAAACCCGCTAGTTTCAAACCTCGCAACCTCTTCAATTCCTGATAATCCTCCGAGGCGTCTGAGAAGAAGATGGCCTCGTGACCTTCTAAGTTGAACTTTTTATTTGAGTACTACCACTGGGGAGTTTCTCTACTTGCCTTTGTCTCTGGACATGATTTATTTTTCAATATATTTACTTGATGTATTCTGTACACAGTTGTAAGTTTCAATACATTTTTTTTTTTAAATCTGTTAATAGCCGTATTCTGCGGACCACTCTGGGGGTCATCCAGCCTCTATAAAGAGCTTACACTTAATTGTGGAGTAAAACCTGGCGATTTTCCTATTTTAAGCGTGATCTCGATACAAATCACCTGCCTACATTACCATTACCGAAACAGTACAGTCTCTACCATGTACTGGTCCCAAGCCCCTTTATGAGCTATAGTGAAACAAGTTTTTTTTTTCATTTAAATTAATACTAATATATAACAGACTAGATATTTTTTATAAAACATTATAACTTTTTTATATGTTTGTTTATAATAATACTATTTAATTTAATCGTAATTATTCAGGATGATAAAACTCTGACCAAAAAAAATCCTTATTGATAGTAGTTTATTTGTTTACAGATAAATTTTATTCTGTTCACTGAACCTATAGATTATTTCGGAAGTAGTTTCGAATCATAAATCTCTAAACGTGATCAACTATTTCCTTTGTTGATAAGAGCATAACCGTTATTGATAACATTTTTTTTTCTTCGAGGAGAAATTGTGTGTCCGGGTCCGGGTGAAGGCCAAGATAATTCTTCTTTCTTATTATTGAGATTTTAATATGAAATTATTCAGAAAAAAAATATATAAAACTTCCGTCCTATGAAATATTTAATATAATTAAACAAGTCTTCATGGGGATATTAATTTATCTTAAATGGAACTAAGGTTTTTTTTCTTAATTGGTTACTAATTGACCTCATAAAGTAATTGTATTTGATGGTCCTGTTGGTGGTCAAAGGAAATTTTCATAAAAATCTCCATAAGAAGCGCTTTTTGTGAAACCAATGTCTCTTTCTATTCGGCCTATCAGGGCTGAATAAAAAAGATATATAATAAAAATAAAGTATTTGCAAATACAATATACAATATTTTGTTTTAACAACTCAGCCACTATTGACTACGTTTGTATCAACTGTTCTTTCTTTCTTTTGTTCTCTTTCATATTTCTTTAACACGTTCCCTGTAATTTTGCTTTCTTTCTTCTATACCTACTTTCATTTGTTCTTAATGTACGTGTTTTTTTTTTCTTGAACACCTTGAGCATTCTGAAGTTTTTTCCTAAGTGAAGAACCTCCTTCTATGCCAGGAGAGAGCTTTAGGTCTTAACTGTTTCTTCCAATCTCCTTAATCCATTTGTTTTCAATTTTTCAAGATAAGTGAATATTTTTTTGGTCATTCTGCTTAGGTACATTATTCTAGATGTCAATAGAACTGAATTCTTCGTTTTTCTATTATGCCTGTAATTTTGCTTATGCATGTCAACAGTTTCTGGTTATGGGGTTCTCTGTGTTGGTCTCCTTTTATCTGTAATAATGATTTATTTATTATGTGTATTATTTTTTCTTTTGTAAAATAAAAACAGTATTAACAAATTTATAAAACAGTTCCTGTTTTTATAAGGTAAAAGCGATTTGAGGGGCTTCATTTCTCAGAACCATCCTTTTAAACAAATGAAAAACGCATTCTGTTCCTTCCTTTTTTTTTTTAAATATAATTATTATTCCTATTATTATGTAAGTATATCAAATATAAGATATTTTCCATTACATATCCTTGCTCTCTCAAACCTCTCCGATGTCGGCATCCCTGGAGCATCTAAATAGTTCAACAGATCACCGACAGATGCCAGCAGTGCCGCTGCTTCTTAGCCTAGGCTGAGCTCCATGTTTACAGTATCCAGAAGTTTAAATAAAATATTCTTATTGAATATTTTAACTTTATCGTGGTTTAAAATAATCATTCATGAAGGTTTTAAAAATATTTTCAAGTACTTGTTTGTAGTAAATTTCAGTTAATTCAATAACAAATGATAAGGATATGGCCATGACTGGAAAGCGAGTTTGATTGAGCCTAGGATAGCTTAATTGGTAGAGTTCTAGACTAGCGATCTGGGTGACCCGGGTTCGAGTACCGGTCCTGGACATATCTTTTCTTTTCAAAAAAAATATTTAAAAATTAATAAAATCAATAACTAATAAATTATGATAAGGGTAAGTTTGTGATTTCAGGCCGTTCTTGTTATAAACAATGTTTTTACAATAATTAATAATTTTAACAATAATCATTTATTTTTAAAAATACAATATATGTAGTTTTTATGAAACTAATGTTAATTAATTTACAAAACATTAGTCTTATGTTAGTTTATTTATTTAGTACCGTCCCATTTCAACTGTAATTTTTTTATATTTGCCTAGTACTATACATATTACCTTATTTTTTTAGTCGATTTTCTTTTCTTTTAGTTTAGGCACCAAAAACGTAACGTGGGACTTTAGTTGTCCCTTTAGATTTCTATAAGTTCATATAAACACACATATTATATATAATATAATATAATATTACATATTAATTATCGAAATAGTGCTTTGGATTTTGTCTAGGTTAATTTGAATTTCAGTAAGTTTATTCTTTCAGAAGTTACAGAAACTTCGTTATTTTATTTTGCGTTTCATATTTAAACCAACTAAAGTATGCTTTATTTTACATATTGAAAGAAGATACTTCAAAGCGATTTATAATACGATTTAAAAAAAAAAATCGTTTTAAAAGGAGGGAAAACCAGTCATTCTGTTTTTTTAACATGTTAAATGGAAATCCAGTTTATTTTTGGACAGGGCAAAATACTCCCACAATGTTCTGAAAATTTTAATAACATCTCGTATATTCGTTTACCAGGTAATTTTCATATTACTAATTAGTAACATTCCATGAAGAGGCTTTTGTTGAAAAGTTATTTGATGAGATAACAAAAAACATATAAAACTTGAAAGCCGGTAATACTATTGACGAATTTTCCTGAATATTTGGTTTCGTGGTGGCAGTGGAGTTTGAAGCATGAAAATTTACCATTGAAACATAAAATTATTCAATTTTTTATCTCTTTTTGTTTTTTATATACTTATTCTGTGTTTTTGCGTGTATTTGGTAATCATTCCACATTACCCCAAGCCTAAGGGCCATTTACTAAAGCAATGGTTTAGGACATACGAAATCTAATAAAAAATAATTAAACATAGATACATAATTTTGTTGTCGATACCAGTGATTTGGTTTTGAATACTGGTAATGGTACTATAAGTCGATATCGCATAATTACGACTAAAAAAAAATCTATAGCGAACTACGTATTAACATATAGACACAACAATCATTATCAATGTTTATATAATTAGGCCATGGATACAGTAAACTGAACTTTGTATCCATGACAAACTTTAAATAAGTACTCTTTCAAGTTTCCACGGCCACTATTTTTACAAAAAACGTGAGACTCAATTAAGCCTTGAGGAAGTCAGCAGCATGTCTGGCGAAACGTTGGCAGAAAATTCACCGAAACTGTCTAAACCAGAAGAAACAACTGAAGTTTTTTGTTTAAATAAGTAATTCAAAGTATTTTTAAATATCTATTTTAAATAAGTAATTCAATATTTTTTAAATATTTATTTTAAATATATTTTAAAATTATTGTTGTTGACCCGGGAAAGTTGTAATCATTAAAATTACAGTTGAAGTCCAAGTTACACTGAATAGAACTCCTTTAAGTTTTGTTTATCTTTTGAACCATCGTAGTGAGTGGAATAACAAATATAATTTTAAATTACATAAAATGAAAGCAGTAATAATTTTAATATTTCCTATGATAATGAAAAATCTTAAGGTTTTTACAAAAGTATCGAACAACAGAATAAAAAAAATGTACATTTCCTAAAAAACCACTAAATAAGTAACTAAATAGAACAAAAATGTAGATAAATAACATAAAAAGAGACTAAACATTTTTTTAAAGGTTTTTTGAGACTAAACAATTTTTTAATGATTTTTTGAGACTGAAGAATTTTTTTAACTTCTTCATTCATCGGCCACATTCTATCTAGACAGACCAAACTCCATCTATGTGGAACCCTGGATTCGTCCTGCCCTTCTATATAGAATGGAAACTTAGACGCTGATAAAAGAAAACAGCAAGACCTTTTTATCTTTGAACGAAATATGATAATAATAAGTGTACCTTCGTAGAGAGCATCTAGTTGGGAATTGATATTGTGAAAGCAAGGGTTTGAATGAGGACAGAGAACAAGAATGGTGGATATTAGGTGGGAGAAAAGATCGCTAGAATGCTTACGTTCTATATGAACGGATATAAAAGTCGGATAGGCGAAGATCTTGTTTCATGATGGACTGAGGATTTAATGTAGCTGTATGAAGGGTGATGAGAATTGATGGATTGGTATACAATAAACCGAAATTATATAATCGAAGTATGGAAGGGAAGAGCCACTTAAACTCATCATAGAGGTAGGACATACGTAACCATGGTACCGAAGACATATGTATCTTGGAAAACAATATATTATTCTTGTAAGGAAGAAATTAGTTGACTGTAGGTACTATAATAGGATGTAATTAGTTGGGGGTGCAGTCAAGAAAACACGCAAAAATAGGTGAAACTATTGTATTTTATGTGCCGACGTTTCGACCTACTGTGTAGGCCATCTTCAGGGCTATGAGAAAACAGACAAAAACAGAATAGACTGTAAAAATACATAAAATAGAGATACAGAAAAAATAACAAAATGTAGAGATATAAAAAATTAAGCGGGAAAAAGTGAAGGATATATAGTGAAAGGATATATGAATAAAGATGACTACATAGTAGATGTATAGAAAGGTGATAATGCAAAACAAAATACAAAGAGAGGAATGAAGTTAAACAGAAAAAAATAAAATGAAAAAGATATAAATATAATGAGTATGGACAACTTAGTATAATAAAGATAGAGATGTATTGCAGAGAAAACAATAGTATGAAAATAGACTCATGGGGAGTGCCATAAGTGAAATGAAAGAACATGAATTAAAAATATGATACCTAAGAATAATAAATAATAAATAATAAATAAAAGAATAATAAATTCTTCTCTATTTATTCTTAGGTATCATATTTTTAATTCATGTTCTTTCATTTCACTTATGGTACTCCCCATGAGTCTATTTTCATACTATTGTTTTCTCTGCAATACATCTCTATCTTTATTATACTAAGTTGTCCATACTCATTATATTTATATCTTTTTCATTTTATTTTTTTCTGTTTAACTTCATTCCTCTCTTTGTATTTTGTTTTGCATTATCACCTTTCTATACATCTACTATGTAATCATCTTTATTCATATATCCTTTCACTATATATCCTTCACTTTTTCCCGCTTAATTTTTTATATCTCTACATTTTGTTATTTTTTCTGTATCTCTATTTTATGTATTTTTACAGTCTATTCTGTTTTGTCTGTTTTCTCATAGCCCTGAAGATGGCCTACACAGTAGGTCGAAACGTCGGCACATACAATACAATAGTTTCACCTATTTTTGCGTGTTTTCTTGACTGCACCCCCAACTAATTACATCCTAATATATTATTCTCTTCAATTTTCCCTCATTCGGTTCAAGATATCTGAAAGTTGTATTGTACAAGTAGAAGTAGTAGCAAATTTGATTGCGGAGCTGATTAAGAATGGTTTTTTTCTGAAGGATTATTATATTACTACGAGTCAAAAATATTTTACAATGTTCATTACCAGTCCTTAAACAGGGATGTAGAATGAATGCATTTAAACAAATGTATATAGCGAGAGAAGGGCTTATTTGAATAAGTTACCGACAGTAAATATCAATGCACGAAGAAAGGGACCAGGGTACTTGTGTATATATACCACCACCGGTAAAGGGTAATCTTGTACGCATGCGTAAGCAGTTACATTTTATAACAGTTATATTTCTAACAGTAGCAGTTACATTTTTGACAGATTCATTCTTTTTTGTTTCCTTGTGTGTTTTAGAGTTTTTGTTGTATCCTCATTTTTGTTTGTTGCTGATTTGTTGTTTGTTTGGTGGTTAGGGGTGGTTTTTATTTTAAACTGTTGATGATATATTCCTTTATTTATTTATATTATTATTATATTTATTTATATTATATATTTCATTACGTTGTTATATATGTTATATATTCAATTATATTATTATTACTAACAAAAAGTTAGGTATATGTGAACTGAATATAATGTATATGTACATTTCCCGGCAAATGTGTACTCTTGCCTTAACGTTTTGGTAAATGTATACTCTTACCTTCATGTTTTAAGAAAAGTTGGAATACAAATAAATTAAAAATGTTGTTGCAGTAAAAAAATATTTATTTAAATAAACATAATACAAAAGGCTTTAATAACGAAAATTATTTTAATTAAAAAATGTAAATGACAAACAAAACATACTTTACTTTGCATATTATATTATGTCGTAGGTTATGATCCCAATACTCATAAATACAATTTTCGTCCTAGTGTTTCAGGACAGACACGATGGGAATCAAACAAATAATAATAATAACACACTTTTCTTTATTATAACAGTTAAATTTTATAAAACTATAAAGGAACATATAGAAATTTCATAATGAAAAAAGTTTTATTTATTGGAGCAAGAATTGCTATTGTGGCACTTGGAATTACATAACAGTTCGCGTACCACTACAAGTGCGCGTGCGCACCACATTACTAGCACTTGTATGCTCACATTTACCAAAACGACATGGTCGTTGTGAATTCAATGTACATTTCCCTTCTTAGAAATTATAAATGTTAGTTGAATGCACATTACCCAAACGAGGAGGCCAATGTGCACATTTACCGGAAAATGTGTGCATTAGCCGCAATATCTACTTTTACCGTAACATATACACAAGTACCGGACCCAGTACTCATGGACTTTTATTTTGATACTTTATAGTATTAAAAATGTATTTAATTTTAGCATTATAAGTTATCGGTAAAGATACTTTTACGGTATTATATGTCCTTAATCAAAGTACGGCCCGACAAAGTGAGTTCAAGGAAGTTATATCATCAAGGGCCGAGGAGTCCATTCCACGAACTTACTTAGAACAGGCTGTCTTGTTATCATTAAAGTCAGTGCCGCTATAATTCTTATCTCTTTAGTTCTCAATGCAATCTGAATTAATTAATAGTAATACTATTAATCAACTTATTTTTCCTCCAAATCTATTTATTTGGTTGTATTTTCGGTAATTTATCCCGCTAATTTATTTAAGAAATAGGAAAATTATTCGGCAGGTTGTTGAGTTGAGTGACAACTTTTAACTTTTCATTCGTTTCCCTTTTGATACAAGTTTTTATTTTAATACAAGTTAACATGAGCTTCAGTATGGAATAAAGAATGAAATTACGGGAAATGTGTATACTTCGGTGATCATTTCACCTAGAAATGAACGGTTCAACAAACATATATCGTCTATCCTTCGAAATGTTAGTTAAAACTTTTTTTCATGATCAAATGGTTACCACAATCTATCCATTGCCCCATAATTAGATTCTATTTTCCATGCTTAACCGTAACTGGAGAGCAGCAGCTTGAACAGAGATGACTAGCGGGAGGTCTTGTCCCTGCGTCGAATGTAGAGCCTATGTATGTATGTTTCCATACTAAAGCTCACGATAACTTGAATTTTAGGAAAATATTAAAAATGAAACAGATAAACACATAAATCTTATTGTAACTTAACTGGGATCATCAATTATTATTACAGTATTAAAGTTACTAATATATTATTTTTATTTTTTTTGGTAGTGTGGGTCAGGTGATGGCCGTCATTGATCGTGCATTCAATTCTGCATTCTACAATTGGTTGATTTAATTTTGATTTTTTACTTAACTTTTGAAACCGTGAAAGAGAGACTTTATAAAAAAAAAGTTTTTTATCTATTGTCACTATAATTTGAACTTATAATTCTTTTTAATTATGAAATTCATAGTATCAATATTGTTATTATTAATTACTTTCTTTTTCACGTCTTCTCCATTTTTATTTTTCTGTTAATTTATCACAACTTATTGATACATAATAATAAATTTAGGAAAGATTGTAACACAGTGGTCCATTTCTATTCCTTGCAAAACCGATTCCATTCTATGGAGTGGTAAACTGAGACTAGTTATTGTATTGTGGTTTTCAGAATTATTCAAAGCTTAATTACTAAATTAATATACGCTGTATGTTGTATAAGAAAAGAGATTAAAGAATATAATAAATCTTGTTTGCAATTACGGTCGCCTTGGTATAATAACATGTTTAATGATATAATTCCATGCATTATCTATCATTGACACTTTTAGAAAGAGAAGAGTTAACTTTTTCGTTACATATACAGTTAGAACCAGAGCAGAACTACAAAACAAATTTTTAAAGTCCGAATGGATACTGGAAACTAAAGACTTGGAGTACCTAAAATCACGACCACACCACGACATCAGTGGTTGGGTTGAATTTAGAAAAACTATAATAAAACATAAATTTGATAAAGAACTGATACCAACGATGTAGGAAAAAATGGTAGGACGAAAGGAGGAACTACCATAATGAATGAATGAAGATATTTTTGTAAGAGCTGGGTTACCATGAAAATTGTATAAGTTCACTCGCTCAGTTAAATAGTAAATATATGATAATAATAAAAATAATAAAAGTAATATGTAAATAGAATAGAATGCAGAAAAAAGATAATTTATAGAAAGGATAAATATTTCTATTACTTAATTTCGATTTTTGTTTAAAATAAGTAAGTTAAATATATATGAAGTGATACTTTGTACCTAAAGTTATTTATTGTTATTTTTATTTTAAACTTATAACCACTACAACCCGTGAACGGGTCTTTAATGGAATTAATGGAACATTCTATTAATAAATAATGTATGGTGGAGAAAATGATACAGCCGGAGGAAAATGATTTTTCATTGAATTTATTTTAATCTTTTTACCTATCTATTTTGTTATCATTCATGTTATTAATCCAATTATTTATTAGATAGCTTATTTGGGTAAAATACGCTATTTTTTAATATCGGTTTTAAAAATTGCTGATTCATTTTTTAGCATGTAAGAATTTATTATTTTATTTATAGAGACAGATAATAATTATTCAAGATGTTCATATTTAAATCAAAGGCAAAGTTATTAAAACGTATTAAAAAATAATATTACAATTCTTTCATTATTTAAATATTATTATTTTGAAGAGAAAATACAAGGAAAAAAAGAGAAAATATTTAAAAATTAAAGCAGTGATTAAAAAATTATAATCATTTATGATTTAGTTAAATATAATAAATATAAACATTTTTGCACGATACCCTTTTTATTTTTTCAATAGATTGTTGTGAATCTACACTAAAAGACTAAATTCAAAGGGTAAAACTTTGATTAAAATTATTTATTTAAACTCCGTAGATTTTGTGAGTAGTACTAATTAGAAAAAAAATCTCTTAAATGAAAACTATAATATTATTTTAAAAAACTAAACAAGATGGAGACGGAGGGAGCTTGGATGGGCTGTTAGGCGGGAATGAGTAGACTTGAATGGGCCACAAGAAGGGTAGCTCGGATAGAGTGAGGGAATGTATCGGCCCGATATTGGCGGCAGTTGGGGCTTTTCCCGCCGGCGGGAGTAGGCCACGCCCTTCTCCCCCCGCCTACCCCACCCCAGGCCCTGCTCGTCAACCTTCGGCTGAGCTCGGTTCCCCTCGGCCGGTCCGCTGCCGGCTTCAGTTCACACCCCACCCTCTTAGTGTGCGCATCATAGTGATTGTTGTCCCCGTGTTTACCGCTTTACAGTGTTTGTGAGTGTTGTGATGTGATCTGTTCCGCGTTTCCGTTATGTGTTCCAAGGGAAGCGCAACACCGACCGCCGAAGAATTGCATGCCAAGGAACTGGATATAGAAGAGCCGCCTTCTAAGGAGAAGAAGAAAAAGCGGCATAAGGAGAAGCGTAAGCGTTCCTGCTCTACCGACTCCACGTCTTCTAATTCCTCTCATAAGAGGCACAAGAAGAAAAAGAAAAAGAAGAAGAAGGATGAGGACCCACCTTCACCCAGGGTCAATCCTATTTTCCTCTGGGTCAAGCAAGACCATACTAAGATCGTCGAAGTCTTGTGTGAAGACTATGATAAGAGGAATCGTATCAGGCTGACCAAAACAGCAGGTGGATGGGTTGCTATTCCTAGAACAGCTAGGCTCTGCCCCATGGCCTCTAACAATGAAGAGACCACAAACAAACCTGCTACTCCACCTGCTGTTGAGGAAGAAGAAGATGACGATGACGTGAAAGTAGTCGAAGTCGAAAAGGAAGAACCAGTTGTCATCGAAGTCGAGGATAGTGACGATGAAATTAAAGAAATGGAGTGCACCGAGGACAAGTGTTGTCCGGATTCGAACGTTGATGAGAATCACAATAACGAGGTTGAAAGACCGGTTGAATGCAATGAGTATTGTCCTGAGGAAGAAGAAGAGATCGGTGGAGTAATTGATAAAGAGGTCTCTCAAGAAGAAGGTGCCACAAAAACTCATCAAGAAAATTGTGTGAATCTTATGAACGAGCTTGCAGACATATGTTTTGTCGACAATTTCAAAGAGGAGGAAGATGACAGAGTACTCGAAGATATTTATACATTCGTGCCATCGTCTCCCGAAATTGAAAAGGAGGAAATCAAGAGTTATGTGCCAGTTCATGAAATCAAAAAGCCGGCGACCCCTGAACCGGTACCTATCAATCTCGTCGTACACCCGGACAGAGAAGAGACTGAAACTAAAGTACTGAAGGAGGAGCCCTTGAAGCAGAGTGAGCTGGAGAGCTTAGACATATTGTGGCGGCTGCCGGAGGGGACGACAATCAGCCATTCCAAGCCCCTGATGGATGCCAAGCCCGCCGAGCAGAGGTGCGTCCCGCAGCTCAAGCCTCAGCCCGCCTTCTGTCTGCCGGTCCAAGAGGAGCCTCTGAACCTGGGCAAGCCCAAGCCTAAGGAGGAGAAGAAGAAGAAGAAGAAAGAAGATTCGAAATTGATGGAGCTTTTACAGACGGAAGAGAGGCCGCCGAGCAACGCCCTGGATCAGCTGAAGGAAGTCCTCTCCGACCCCGATCTTTCGGTACCTGACCCTCTCCTAGTCCCGCGGGGCAGGCTACCGGCTCTCATCGCCAATCCGGGCAAGGAGATACCCAGGCTGCTGGCCCAGAAGAGGGAGATCAAATACCCCAAGATCGATGCGGACCTGATGGTAGTGTCGCTCTCCCACCTTCAGAGTATCCTGCAAAGGTCTGGCGGCGAGGAAGACCTGAAGCCCTATCAGCAGCAAATGGTCAACTTCAGCCCCGAGATGGACCCGGCTACGTTGAACCAGATGCTGTGGCTGCCCTACCTCAGCCAGCTAGAGATGAAGCAGAACCAGGAGTTGATGACGATGCTGTACCCTCACTACATGTACCCGCAGCAGTACACGGCACCACCTACAAGGTTCCCCTACGCGAGGCCTTCCTGGCCCAGGGCTGAAACCTCCAAGCCGAGTCCTCCGGTGCCCGCCCAACTCGAGCAGCCGAGGCATAAGTTGAGGCTGAAGGTGAAGGAGCACCTGATCGACCCCAACTTCAAGAGGACCAGCCTCCTCAACCTGGACCCCCAGCCGTTCATGCCCCCTGTCGGGGTACCGCCCAACGCCAACCTCTGGCATCCCTTGTTCAGCAGGTAACATTTATTAATATATATTTTCAATTTAATAAATATTTGCATCTACTAACACTTTAGGGGCTTTAAACATAGACTATACGAATTTAATTTAGTTAACATTCTTTCAAAATGTAGGTAAAATTAGTTCTTTATTGATAGTTTAAAAAAAAAAAATGATAATCAAGGGGGAACTTCATTCTAAACAATGTAAACATACTGGATTGAAGTCCCGGTTTGTTGACAGCTGTTTGAGTGAGGAGATAGCCGCTAGAGGCGCTGCACTCGGCCGAGGTTATCCACCCTTGGTAAACATCAACACAGACTCTCTCGACTTATTCCCTCTTCTTCAAACAGCCATACTTATTAAACTTTCATGCTCTTTACTTTTTCAATATTTTTATTCGCAGTTTAAGTCCCCTAAAAATTGGAAAATGATTGTAAATTTACTTTATTCGTAGTAGTTCTGGGTAAATAATTTAGTTACAAGTATTAAATGTAAATAAAATTTAATTTGTAAAATACACGAAATAAAAGTTTAAGTATGATAAATTTAAAAAAAAAAATGTCTTTTCATTCAGACAACTGTTTGTTCGTATTCATTACTGCTTGGTCATTATTTTAGCCAGAAATGGATACAAGTTTCTTCACATCTTTCGTAAACTGTCTCTTACGTTACATGGTTAGGTTTTCACTGTAAACATTACATTGAAGAATGAACACGAATGAATGAATTGTATATATTTCACTTTCTAATCATTCTAATGGATGATATCCTTTCTTTATAATTATACTATTGTACATAATATTTGGAATGATTGTGAATGAAAGAATGATGGAAGGGTAGTTGTCAGAAAACAGCTGTTTTGTTACTTTTGATGCCCAACGCCCCTGGTGGTGAGAATCAGTGACAGCCCTCATAAATTCTTCTTGTATTGTGTTGAGTTTCTTCTGTATCTGATGGTTGCTCTAAAATACAATTTTTTTTTCATTTTATTTATGTACAAAAAAAGTTAATTTTAATTTAAAAAGAAATATGGTGATATAAGATGAAAAATGCGTATACCTTAGGTTTAGGAATATTAAATTAATAGGAGTATTGAATTTGAATTTTTTAAATTTTATATCCCTTTAGATCTGCGTTCGTTTAGATATTGTGGATTTTTCCTTTCGTTGGTATTGTGCTGACCACTTGACTGATTTATTAGAATAAGAATTGATTGGAATGAATAAAGTTTTTAATACATCCAAAATTAATTTTTAATTAATTTGGTTTTAATTATTTCACGAGGCATTTTTAACATAAAATGTTTTCATTTGATCGTAATAAATTAATAATCTTTCTTAATTTTGAGCAATGAGTTCCCATGTATACAAATTTCAGTGCCCTTAATAATTAAAGTAATAAAATTTACTTATTTTATATTTGAGTGATAATTTAAATAAAATCATTATTAATATTATTACTGCGTCGCTACAACCCGATGAGGGCCCTGGCCTCAACCTACCGTCTCTTCAAATTCTCGACACCAAGGATGGGACTAGTCATTCTGCATAATTCTATCAATCAACCTCAACATAGGTCAGTCTCTTTTCCTACTCCCATTCTTAATTTTCTTCCATCCTAGCCAAATTCCCACCCATCACAATCTGCCAAATAATAAAATCTGGACCATGGCTCTGTAAAAACTTGGTTACTCCGTCATCTCCAAATCCTGTCCACTATCCACCAAATTCTTCGAAGAATCTTTTTTCCCAAGATAAGGAGATCTCGTTCGGATCTTATCACATTTAAATTTTATTTAGAATGTGATAAGATTGTATGTATATTTTTTTAATTAGTGAAAACCTGATCTCGGTCACCTCCTTGCTGCATAGCTGCATAGTCCAGTCTGTACCATGCACGGGGCGTCATGACCTTGGCCTGAGTCATACAGTTTTATTTCTTCATGTATATTATATATATTTTTGCGCTTGTTACGATTAATATAATAATGATATATTACTTCTAATTGTACTTGCTGATCATGAACTTCCTCACAAGTTTTTTTTTTTTTTAAATTTAATTTATTGATATTTACAACTGTATAATAAAAAAAAATACATCCAGTAAATAGGCTATGTGATACAAAATGACATGAGTAATGGCAAGTTGAGAAACTACCCACTGGTAGTACTCAAATCACTAGTTCAACTAAGAAGGTCACGTGGCCATCTTCTTTTCAGACGCCTCGGGGGATTATCGGGAATCGAAGAGGAAGCTAGGTTTGAAACTAGAGGGTTTGAGTGGGAATGAAGTTTGTTATGAAAGGAAAGATACCGGGTT
This sequence comes from Troilus luridus, assembly GCA_964056705.1. Classification (NCBI taxonomy): domain Eukaryota; kingdom Metazoa; phylum Arthropoda; class Insecta; order Hemiptera; family Pentatomidae; genus Troilus; species Troilus luridus. Next base: position 99,659,752 of record OZ057416.1, on the reverse strand, counting down.
CGGGCCAAATCAGCAACAAATGGGACATTAAGGTCGTTATGGATGACGGTATTTTTAACAAAATAAGGAGCGTTGAGGATTTTACGAAGGATTTTGGACTGTAGGGATTGGATACGACAGGAATTCGATGGCTTAGTGGAGCCCCAAAGCTCTACTCCGTAAGTCCAAATAGGTCTTATGATGGTCATGTAGATGAGTCTTTTGTAGTTAATCGGGAGGTTAGAGCGTTTGTCTAGTAAGTGTTGAAGTAGCCTGAAACGTCGAGCAGTTTCTTGTCTTTTCAGTCTAGTATGAGGATTCCAGGTTAATCGTTTGTCGAGGTGCAACCCTAAATATCGGATCTGTTCTACCTGCACCAGTGGGGTATTATTAAAGGATACTGAAGGGCAGGAAGTCATTGGTTTACGACGTAAGGTAAAAGTGATTTGATGGGATTTTTGAGAATTTATTTTAATTCTCCAGTTTTGACACCATTCTTCAAGATCAGTGATATGGGATTGGAGCCTTTGGGATACAATAACTGGATTGGTGTTGACTGATAATACACATGTATCATCAGCATACGTGGTAAGGATAGTATTAGGATGAGTTGGGATGTCAGCTGTATAAACTGTATAAAGGATTGGGCCAAGGATACTACCTTGAGGAACACCAGCAGATTGGGAGAAGAGGGATGAAAGGACATTATTATGGTTTACCTGGAAAGTTCTATTTGTGAGATAGGATTGAAGGATGAGAAAGTAGGTATGAGGTAGGAATTTACGGAGTTTGTAGAGCAAGCCCGGATGCCAGACTCGGTCGAAAGCCTGTTCCACGTCAAGAAAGACGCCCGAGCAATATGATCCACGTTCTAATGCAGAGGAGACCACATCCACCACACGATGACATTCCTCACAAGTTAGTTTTTATTTTTCTCTCACGAAGCGCAGACAGGTTCGTCCTCAGGCCAAGGCCCACACTTTCAATCGCCCCTCGCGATCCATTAGCTGCTGTAACAAGACAATTTAATTCGCTTTTATCTAATGCATTTTCCCTGGCGTGCCCTCCGTTGTCCTGGCGTGTCTTTGTTTCGTGATTAGCTTCTATTCTGAATTCACTTGGATCGTGCGGGGCGTCATGGCGATTGTATGGATAGTGCCAATTAGTGTGGAATATGATGGAAATAATTATTGTATTTAGGATAGCAGATGATTGCGGGCCAAGCATTGTATTCATGTATCATGGGAATTTCCTTGGTTATGTTGTGAAAAATAGGGCAGACTATTTTATTTAGAGCTGTGATATAATTAGTTAGGTCTCCGGTTCAACAATGTTCACTACTAATAATCAATTACTTTCCTGGTACCATAAGAGTTATCTGGTATCTAAAGTTTTTTTAGGAATCAAAGTATCATAATTATACTTTTATTATCATAGTTAGATACAATTTCCTAATTCTGGTTTACTAGGCTATTAATAATAATAATTTGTTTTTTTAATGATAGCTATTATGGACTCTATGCTCTCATCTCTTTTCCATGTCTCTCTCATTTGGGTTCTTATTTTTCCAGAAATAACAAATGATCTAGCAACGAATTTTATTCATTTTCAAAATCCTTGAGTATTCTGAAATATTTTCCTAAGTGAAGAACGTCCTTCGATGCCACCCGGAGAGACATCGAGCGCTTCAATGCATTTGCAATCTCCACAATCCATGTCTTGGTGATTTTCTGTTTTTGAAGATGAATGAATACTCTTATGGTCATTATAAGGAAGAAAATGGTCTTAAATAGGGAGAACTTTTTTAGGTCTTTGATAAAACTGGATTCTACGTTTTCTAATATCTACAATTTTATTACATCTGTAGAGTTCCTGTTTATAGTGTCGTCTCCTTCTTTAATCGGTCCGAAATTTTTTCTAAATTTTTTTCACTCAGTGATTTCTAGATCAGGCATCAACGTTTGTTTGTTCGGGATTAAACATTCTGCTGTAGATAATTCTTCTGGGTGAATTGCTGTTGTGTAGTGCATATTTGGCATAAATGATTTCTTGTTATAACTACATCATTTTATAATTGCTATATTTAGCCCAATACTTACATTTTAGTTATACGCCATTTTACATATTACGGATCGTATTTTTTTATATTGTTTTAGGCAATCTCAATATTGTATTATAATATGGCAACTTTTTAATTTATTGTTTTCAATTTTTTTTTTTGTTGGTCTATCTTAGTCAAATAGAAAATAATTGTTGGAATTAACAGTGTTTAACTGGAATTTTATTAATTTATATTTAAGCTGTTCTAAGATCTTTGTCTGCATTAAATTAACGTTATAACTTTACAAGGCTTTACTACGATGGAATTTTATCCGAATAAACTGCAAATTAATTATTAAGTTAGTAATAAAAGTTTTCATATTGCTCGTTTACCAGTTTAAAACTGCAGTGGGAATGGAATACCTTCATCTTTATAGGCGTCATTAAAAAATCCATAAAATACCTTATTTATTAAAATGTATAAATAACCTCTCTTCATGGGTTTCGTTTTCTAATGATTTGTCTCTTTATTATATTAGAAAGGAGCGGAGTGGCTCAGTGGTAGAGCACTGAGTTGCCATCCTGGAAATCCTAGTTCAAATCCTGCTGCGGGCCAATCTTTTATTAAGTCTGTTTGCAGCCGGTGATGGATCATATAGGACTAGGACCCTCCTGAGGCTCTCCCAGCCTCAATAAATTATTATAAAAATAGGTGCCCTAAATAAGTGGGAAAATCTGGCGGTTGAGCGTGACCTAGGACAAGTCACCTCATTGCAGAACCGTTGTCGAGGAAACAGTACAGCCTATACCATTTACTGAACCCCAGACCCGTTCACTGGTTGTAGTGTTAGGGATTATTTTTTTCAGGTTATCTCTACTAAAACTTTACTGTAGTGAATGTAAAATTAAATTTTCATTTCTATCATTTTTAAAATGGGGAGTTGGTTCGGCATTAGGCTCACTTAGTATTAATAAAAAGTAAATAAATTTCGAGGATTCTTTCGTTAATTAAAGAATCCAGAAGTTATGTAAATATTTATCAATGAAAAACCTGTACCACAACAAACCGAGAAGGGTCTGGGTTCAGTACATTGTAGAGACGGCATTGTTTCATGGTCTACAATCTCCTAGATCACGACAAATTTATCAAAGCCTTATATTATTTATTAATTAAAACTTGAATCGCATTTTACATGCGAAGTTTAATTTAGTAACTTTTTAAGTCTTCCAGTATTTTTCAAAGCTTAGCTTGTTATTTATTTAAATAATATATTAATAAAATTATTTAAAACAAACCTATCTGCAAATCAAGGGGTTAATTTTATTTATTATTTGCATATTTTAAATAAAGCTTTTAAATATTAGCAATCATAATTATTAAATAAAAAATAATATTGACCACGTGAAAGACCGTATAGAGCCATACGGCAGGCGTTTGGTTATTACCGACCACTTTATGAATGGACAGAATCTGATGGGGTTTTATCATTGAATGCATATAGTGCTTTGATTAATTATTGAATATGTATACTTTATAATCATTAATAATAAATCATTTTTTTATTAATTGTAGCATACAGAATAACTTTGTGTTAGGTGAAATTATTCGTATTTTATAAAACAAATTCTCTGATAGTGCAACCCCATTGATATTGAATTATATACATTTATAGAATATAGGTTTACACTTATTAATTTATCTAAAAATTGTGATAAATGTTTTTAAACATATTTCTAATAGACACATACATATGTCTTCGGACCCTCCTAGGGTTCAACCAGCTTCAATAAATTGGGCACTCCTGACTGGGGTAAAACCTGGCAGTTGAGCGTAATTTCGGACGAATAACCGCCTTGCATAAATGTCTTATAAACATTACAGTCTCTACCATGTACCATATACCTGAAAAATTTGCTTTTTATATATTTTATTTATTTTGTCCCTATACTATCATGTATCGTGTTGCTAAACGAGCTAAATCAATATCATATAAAGGTATTCCCCGAGGGGCAGATATTCCATTTACAAAGTACCTAACAGGATATTTGGTTTATCCTATATCTTATTTCCCTTCCAAAGGTCCTTACTTCCTGGAAGGACTTACATCTCGCCGAAAGGTGTTTTCGGTAGAGCTTTGAAGTAAACAGATCATTGTTCTGGGAACTGGAACTGGGGTCTTTTCCTTGTGTCGTTTTGAATAGCCGCCTTCAACGGAAGTAAAACATTTTGTATGAAAATTTAAAAATTTTGGGGGGAAAGGCACGTTTGTTTTAATTTAAACTATCATTTAATTATTGTTTGGCGATATTCAATTTAATTATTTTCAATGTTTGATTTTGAACCAATATCCAATAAATTATTACCTGGATTATAAAAACAAATAAAAGTCACCTTGTTCTTTATGTGAATTCTAAAATTAAGGGCTTGGTATCAGTTCCGCAGGTTGTCGCATTGAGTTGAGTCAGAAGTTTTAACATTTCCTTCTTTTCATTTGTAATATTCTCAAAAATAAAAATAATAATGAGTTCTAATATGGAATAAAGAGTGTAAATATGGGAAAATTCTAATATTGCAGTAATTAGTTCATCATTATATAAACGTTTCAACAAACATATATATCGTAGGATGTAAATAGTTTGCGTTGCAGTCAAAAATTACACAACAAATAAGTATAAACCTATTATATTTTATGTGTGCCGACGTTTCGACCTACTGTGTAGGTCATCTTCAGGGCTATGAGAAAACAGACAAAAACAGAATAGACTATATACCTGAAAAATTTGCTTTTTATATATTTTATTTATTTTGTCCCTATACTATCATGTATCGTGTTGCTGCCCCCCCCCCCCCGAGGGGGCAAATATAGCTAACAGGATATTTGGTTTATCCTATATCTTATTTCCCTTCAAAAGGTCGCTGCTTCCTGGAAGGTCTTACATCTCGCCGAAAGGTGTTTTCGGTAGAGCTTTGAAGTAAACAGATCATTGTAAAATCATTGTCTGAGAAAACAGACAAAAACAGAATAGACTGTAAAAATACATAAGATAGAGATACAGAAAACATAACAAAATGTAGAGATATAGAAAAATTGAGTGAAAAAAGTGAAGGATATATAATGAAAGGATATATGAATAAAGATGATTACATAGTAGATGTATAGAAAGGTGATAATGCAAAACAAAATACAAAGAGAGAAATGAAGTATAACAGAAAAAATAAAATGAAAAAGATATAAAAATAATGAGTATGGAAAACTTAGTATAATAAAGATAGAATTGTATTGCAGAGAAAAAAAATAGTATGAAAATAGTCTCCTGGGGAGTACCATAAGTGAAATATAAATATAAATATATTTCTGTTTCTCTGTATCTCTATCTCATGTATTTTTACAGTCTATTCTGTTTTCGTCTGTTTTCTCATAGCCCTGAAGATGACCTACACAGTAGGTCGAAACGTGGGCACATATAAAATACAATAAGTTTCACTTATTTTGCTGTGTTTTCTTGACTGCACTCCCAACTAATTACATCCTATTATAACTAAATATAGAGATATAGAAAAATTGAGCGAAAAAAGTGAAGGATATATTATGAAAGGATATATGAATAAAGATTAGAGGTTTCCACTTATTTGTTGTGTAATTTTTGACTGCACCCCCAACTATTTCCATCCTACATTAGTTCCTACCAGTCAACCAATTTCTTTCCTACATACAAAAAGTACAATTCTCTAGTATGTATTGATCCCAAGACCCTTCATGGGTTGTAATGTAGTTTATCCAATATTATTTTTTTGTAAAATAAAGGTTTGGTAATTTTTTTTTCCTGGAATTCTTTAATATTTCCATCCCATGTCGTGGGAAAAGGGTTCCCAAATGACAGGAAAAGATAATGGGATTTGTCAATCATACAGGCTCATGTCCCTCCAACTTGTTCATGAATGGCCTTCCCGTTGTAAAAATCAAAGCTATCTCCTGCTTTGATGCTCCTGACGACCGCTGCCCTTCCAATTAGCTCTCACCTCATCTATTATTTATTAAATATATATGTCGTATATAAAAAAGTTTTTATGATCGTGTAATATTTTATTTTACATATAAGTAAATAAATTACAGAACACATGTGCTCTATAATTAGTTGTTAGGTATCGCCTGACCGAGTTACAAGTCCCTAGATTTAAATCCCGCTGCTGGCGTATAAGCGCCTATAGATGGGTCCTAAGGAATCTAGGACCCTCCAGGGGCTCTTCCGGCCTCGATAAGTGGATACCCAAAATAAGGTGGAAAATCTGGAGGTTGAGCATGATCAAGGACAGATCGCACAACCACAATGAAATAGTAGTTTCTATCATGTCCTGAACCCCAGACCCTTTCAGTTGTAGCGGTGCAGGGTTTTTTCATTGGCTCATTTGACGCTCAGAATGAATATTTAAAAATGAACCGTATGTAATGTGTATTCTTGGAACAATTGAGTTTGGTCCGCCTTTAAAAAGACTGGGGTACACCCCCTTGTTCAAAATTAAAAAAATTTAAGTATAAGCTAGGACATGTGAATCTAATGATTTATACATTGTAATTCTTGGTCTTAGGATCATTGACACACTATAATTAAATTAGTCTAAGACTTAATGCTCACATTAATAATTGAATTCGTGTTAATTTTTAATGTGCATAATTAATATAGAATTAAATAAATAATACCAATAGAAATTAGGTATATAATAGGACTAGTCACAAATTTTTTTTTGCATCGCCTATAATGTGAATTAGATTTTTTATATCGCTAATTGTGTATGAATTTTTCCCATCATTCAGTCTTAATGCATGCGTACGTGGGTATGTGTTTTTAATATGTTTTATTCATGTGATAAATAATAATATAAATATTTCTTTAAGAAATTATACAAATGCCATTTGGCACATTGTGTTTTTGATCTTTGATACTTTCGAAAACATATCTTAAGGGATTCACGTTGAAGCGTGGATTTAAAGGAAACATTTTCATAGCAACCATAGACGTAGATGGCCATGGGAATTTATAGTTTTAAATACAAACAAATACATTTTATTTTATTTTTTAATTATATTACTTCTTACGGCATTTATATAATTTATTGAATGTTTACAAAATGACTTGGTTATGAAATTAAATAATGATTACTTCTACGTCAAAATAATATAGTATAATAAATGTTTATGTTAGGAATATAGAGATGCCATTTGCTTATTTTATAAATGTGCTCTTATTTTGAAAACCTCTCCTAAGGGATTCACGTGGGAATGTATATTGAGGGAAGTCCCATTGAAGGAACTCGTAGCATGTTGAAAAAAGTATAAGCAAATGAATCAAATATTTAAAAAAACCCAACTTCCCAGACTTTCTTTACGCAGTCGTATATGTAGAAAAAATCGTACAGTTAATTTATTGCATTTTTTGTTATACCTGTATTGGCTACAAAAGGAATATGCTTGACTTTTTACCGGGTTCCTGGACATCTGCAATAATTTTCCATGCACTGAGCTTTGTTCAGTAACTTTATATGTGATAACGTATGTTTTTTAGTCCTATACGTATGTTATGGTATGTTAATAGTTGTACGATTTATCCGACTAACCACCAGGTTTTCCCTACAATTATGGATGTCCACTTTATTGAGGATGAGGGATCCCCAGGAATGTCTACAGACACAAACTAAATAATTTATCTGCTACAGCCGGCTATTATTATAGGATCTGGTATTACTACACAATGCCAAATTATTTTTTAACGGTATTTTTATTGAAATATAAAACTGATACGGACAATAAGAAAATAAATTTTAATACCAGCCATATTTTACTACACCAAGGGCGAATGACGTGTTCTTGACCTCGTGCAGTACCTAATAGAGAATGCACTTGAAAAAAAATTTGTTTCCCTTTGTATGAATTATTTGTAAATATTTAATGTCCTTCGTTCACAAATCTATGAGCATTACTTAATATGATTATTAATTTTTAATTATCCTCAAGGTAGTATCCTTAGTCCAATCCTTTATACAGTTAATACAGCTGACATCCCAACTCATCCTAATACTATCCTTACCACGTATGCTGATGATACACGTGTCTTATCAGTCAACACCAATGCAGTTATTGCATCCCAAAGCCTCCAATCCCATATCACTGATCTTGAAGAATGGTGTCAAAACTGGAGAATTAAAATAAATTCTCAAAAATCGCATAAAATCTTTTTACCTTACGTCGTAAACCAATGACTTCCTGCCCTTCAGTATCCTTTAATAATATCCCACTGGTGCCTGTAGAACAAATCCGATACTTAGCGTTGCACCTCGACAAACTATTAACCTGGAATCCTCATACGAGACTGAAAAGACAAGAAACCGCTGGACGTTTCAGGTTACTTCAACACTTACTTGACAAACGCTTTAACCTCCCAATTAACTACAAAAGACTCATCTACATGGCCATTATACGACCTATTTGGACTTAAGGAGTAGAACATTTAATTGCCTTGGCGGAAATTCTGGTTCAAATCCCGCGGCGGGCAAGACTTTTATTTAGTCTGTTTGCAGCGGGAGATGAATCATATATCAAGTCACCTCCTTGCAGAACCGTTGTCCATGAAACAGTACAGTCACTACCATGTACTGAACCCCAGACCCGTTCACGGGTGTAGTGGGATAGGTTTTTTTCTTCTTTTTTTTTTAGTAATCATTTATAAGCATTCTTTTATACTTTTTAAACGTTTCATGAGCTGTATAGCTTATTGTGTAGAGCACTCAGTTTCTGTGTCAAAGATCCCGTTTAAATATAAATTGCTTAATCTGTAGACAGTCGCGAGTAGGGGTCTGTACATCCTCATAGGGCTCACCCAGCCTCATAAAGCGATGACCATGGGAGCGAAATATTGGTGGTTGAGCACGATCTCGGACAACTTAACTCCCTGCACTTGTGGTTTTCTTAAATAGTACTGTCTCGATCATGAATTAAATCCAGGACCCTTCATGGGTTATAGAGATGTGAATTTTTCTCTTATTTTTTTCACTCACTCACTCACAGTCTGGCGCTACAGGCCTTGTAGGACCTGGGCCTCCTCCAACAACTTGCTCCACTACACTCTGTCTGAAGCTAACCTTCTTCCATCCTACGCAGATCCCCTTCCACATCTTCCATCCATCTCAATCGGGGTCTCCCGCGTTTTCTCCTTCCTCCCGGATTATCATGCACCATTTTTCGAGGAAGTCTCTTCGTATCCATGCGTTCAATATGACCTAACCAGCCAAGCCTTTTCTTTCTAATGACCGTTACTAAGTCTGGCTCCGCTAGCAATTCCGTCAGTTCTGCATTATTTCTCGTTCTGAATTCTCACCTTCCTTAATAGGCATATATTAATGCTCTTATTTCCCAAATTTTGAGGGAATCTTTGGCTGCTTTTGTTAGGACCCATGTCTCGCTGCAATATGTAACTACAGGGATTGTCTTAGATAACGATTTTATTTTTACAGGAGAGATTCCTGAATTTCAAGACCTCCCGTATAGCATAAAAACACTTGTTTCTCGCTGCAATTCTAGCCTTGACTTCCATTGTCATGTCGTTTCTTGACAACATCCCTCCTAGGTATCTGAAGGACTCACTTCTAGGGAATTCTCAGTCTCCGATCTTTACTGGTCCATGCCTGTATGTCCCGCTTCTCGTCGTTATCATATATTTTGTTTTGCCATTGTTTACAACGAGGCCAAGTCTCCTTGCTGCCCCTCAAGCTCTTGCATAGCACCCGATAAAGCTGACATTGTCGTCGACATATGCTAGATGCTGCGTCAATCTATTTTAAATTGTGCCGTTAGGGCTCGTCTTGATAGATCTGATTGCTACTTCCAGAATCAGGTTGAATACTAATTTTTTTTTATTAATGATTAATTTTACTAGCATTAAAGTCTACCAATTTATTTGTTTTTCTTCTATAATATTTCTTTGGATGGAAGAATCGTTTTTTTTTCTTTTTTACTTTTCAAGGATTTTGTTCAAACATTTCTAAAAGTTCGCTTCCTGATTAAAAAAGAACAACAAAACAAATACTTTCCTGCATCCGAACGTAGTGAAGGGAGGGAAGTATTTGAGAATATTGCTACAAGGAAAACCGTATTTAGCCTCGGGGTTGAGGGGGGGGGAGTTCATTGAGGGAACCTTCATTCATAACTATCAGGAAGAGGATTCGTTCTTTAAGGTTCATTAACTAATGCTTAATCATCAAATAAACAATTATTATAATTCTGTTTTATGGTTATCTTCTTTTGTTTATTATACGTTAGTATTTTATTATAGGTTGCATTATATTTAGGATAGGATATTGGTTGTTAAACTAGATTTTCAACAGTTATAAAAAAAGATAATTTTTCGTTATGTATGTATTAATAATAACTTGTAATTAGACTATGAATTCACCTGTGTTGTAGTAGTCAATATGAGCCAAGGTTACGGGTTCGCAGCCCGGTCGGTTGCCCTAGGATTTTTTTAGAGAAAGAAAAAACTCGGTTTTACCGTCCTTTGAAAGGGACATAGTACAGTTAATCCGAGGCGGTGCGGCGTCAGGTATTCGTTTTAGAACCCTGCACTAATTATTGCTGACTAGGCAAAATTCAACACTCTCCTTGTAGCATCATCCGATTAGCCATAATAGCATAAACGTGACGTTAAATAATCAATCAAACATGAGCTCTGTTCTACACTCATGTTCCAAAAATATAGGATGTTATTAGAAAAAGGGGAATTGCATTTTATGGTCACTTGTTTTTTGTTTTTTTTTATTATTTATTTATTGATATTTACAACTATATTACAGTAATATAACAAGTAGATTGGCTGAGTGATACATAATGACATGATATAATGACAAGTAGAGAAACTACCCACTGGTAGTACTCAAATCGCATGTTCAACTAAGAAGGTCACGTAGCCATCTTCTTCTCAGACGCCTCGGAGGATTATCGGGAATTGAAGAGGAAGCTAGGTTTGAAACTAGAGGGTTTGAGTGGAAATGAAGTTTGTTATGAAAGGAAAGATACCGGGATCGGGCCAGATCAGCAACAAATGGGGCATTAAGGTCATAATGGATGACTATATTCTTAACAAAATAAGGAGCGTTGAGGATTTTACGAAGGATTTTGGATTGTAGGGATTGGATACGAGAAGAATTCGATGGCTTAGTGGAGCCCCAAAGCTCTACTCCGTAAGTCCGTCATGTAAATCCGTATGATGGTCATGTAGATGAGTCTTTTGTAATTAATTGGGAGCTTAGAGCGTTTGTCTAGTAAGTGTTGAAGTAAGTAGCCTGAAACGTCGAGCGGTTTCTTGTCTTTTCAGTCTTGTATGAGGATTCCAGGTTAATCTTTTGTCGAGATGCAACCCTAAGTATCGGATCTGTTCTACAGGCACAAGTGGGATATTATTAAAGGATACTGAAGGGCAGGAAGTCATTGGTTTACGACGTAAGGTAAAAGTGATTTGATGGGATTTTTGAGAATTTATTTTAATTCTCCAGTTCTGGCACCATTCTTCAAGATCAGTGATATGGGATTGGAGGCTTTGGGATACAATAACTGGATTGGTGTTGACTGATAATACACATGTATCATCAGCATATGTGGTAAGGATAGTATTAGGATGAGTTGGGATGTCAGCTGTATAAACTGTATAAAGGATTGGGCCAAGGATACTACCTTGAGGACGGTCACTTGTTAAGAATGGAATCCATATGATTGACGAAACAGATCTTTACCTACTTTAAAGTGACGAAGACCGAGATGAGATTGCTTGCGAGGATCTTCTTGAAATTAACCGTCTCCGGATGAACCTGAATGCTCTCCAGGGTTTTCAGGGAAATTCAAAGCTGAAGAAGAAAAAGAAAAGGATGAATGAAGGAGTACTGGGCGAATATCAAGAATAAATACAAAAAAGATAGTTGAAATTTCGTGGCCCTTAATAGGCCAATACGAAAAATGAAAAACCATAAATTATTTTCTAATATAACGGTCACAATATCAATTTTACTGTAAGTCATACATGGTAAAGACTGTTGTTTATACTACAACGGTTTTGGAACAGTGATTTCACCAAGATATTGCCTCGACGGGGTTTTCTTTAATTTACGATGACCAATTTGTAGAGGCTGGTTGAAGCCTAGGATGATTCTTCGGCAACCCGTGTTTGCTAACAGATTAAATAATTTATGTGCTATAGTCGGATTATTTAAACCGTTATCTAAATTAAATCTAAAATCGACTCCCTTCGGCACAGCAATTCGTCCCTCCACACTTTTGAGCTTCCTTGTTTCCCCTATTTTATTCCATCCCACACAAAGTCGGTTTTCAAAATTTGTTTCTCACTGTATCAGAATTCACTTTGATCATCTTCGCTATCAAGGTTTTAAACTTACGTATCTTTATTTTTTCCATGTATTCGTGAATATATACGAACACTAACAAATTGTTCATTCCCTGACTTGCGTCGTTAACTAAAAAATCGATAAAGGTAGAGTTTTTTATTATTATTTTTGAAAAATAAGATGGCTGGTTTTATTTTTGTCCTGAAAAGACCTCAAAAAGACCACTCACCATTTGTATCCTTTTTGTGACGGGCGTGAAAACCTTGGTTTTTTTTTTTTTCAAATAAACTGCAGTTCCTTTGTGCCCGTAATCAAAGGGAATGGCTTTCCTCTGCCAACGTTCTACGGCGGAATTCCCCTCCTTTTTCTTATACCTTTACCAAAGGTTTTTAATAGTTATGGTCGAAGCGTATTACTTGAATAGTTTTGTTTTTTATGGGTAGTAATCTACTTGTGATATTCTCAATACTACATCATACTTTTGACTTAGTATGTGTGAGGTTCCGGAATGAACAAATATGAAATAATTTTCTTAACTCGACAGGAATTATAATGCTTATTGTTGTCTGTTCATTTAACGCCATTGCTATGGCTAATCGGACGATGCTACAGTGGGAGCTCTATATATTGCCTATCCAGGTTTAATTCGGATAGGGATTTTTAAAGAGTACTCGACCTTTTACAGCCCCAGGACCCCCGTTTAACGTCCCTTCCGAAGGACGGCGTAACTAAGAATTTTTTACTCCCTTAAAAAAATCCTAGGGTCACCTGCCGGGCTACGAACCCGCGATCTTGGGCCTAGTAGTTTGTTACGCTAACCACTAGACCACAGGTCACCCCTATACTGCTTAAAACTACTATACTATATTCTTAATCCATATGCAGCTTTCTAGACATAATAATTATAATATGCTTAGCGAAACTAAAAGCTCATTCAGTAACAAAGAGTAGCTGTCACAACAGTCAAGCTTCAGAGTGAATATACACTTTCATGACAGTAAATGTGATAACAGCAAGTGGTAATGAGAAATACAGTAGATGGCCCTTTATGTAAACATTAGTGAGCCCGTTTACAACCTCGCACAACGCTAAATTGCTAATTTTTAAGTGCACCCGTCTCCCAAGTTATCGAAATCCACCTTTCTCTAACAAATGCTGAACGTACATCTGTATCTGTGTTTAAGATTTCGAATAATAATATTACAACTTTTACCGGACCTGAAGGCTCGATGCTGATACTATCTGTTTGTTGTACCACTGTAGCGCAAGGGGATGATTTGTCTATGGTGAGGCTTGATCACCAAGCTTTCCCCCCTATTAAGGGTACCCATTTTATAAAAGCTGGGTGAACCTCAGCAAGGTCTCTGGATCTCACAGGATCCATCCCCTTAATAGCCCTTACCGGAATCTCTTAGCCGATCTATGTCCCGGACTACCCCGCGGACGTTTTCAGCTATTATTAACTTTTTAAGAATTGGTTTTTATTTTGAAGAGAAATAAAATATTTTCTCTTCAAAATACAAATATTTAAAAATTGAAGCAATGATTAAAACATTACAAGGTCATCACAATGTTCAATTACCTTAACATTCTGCCTGACCTGCAATTCTGCGTTATTTCCTAAATTCTCCAGTGGACTCTATGCAAATCTTTATTTTCGAATACTTTAAAACGTTGTTCATCCTTCAAACCACGTGTAGTATTACTAAAAAACAGAGTGGAGGTGTAATAGTTTCATAAATTCTAAATTTTGGAAACGAAACGCGTAAGAAGTACTATTTTCTGCCTTTAACCATGCCATTGTTTTCTCTTGAATTTCGTTTCTTTGTATAATCATCATAAATCATCTATACCCATGTCATTAAACAATTTAATATTCTCCATATTATATTTTTGAACAGAGCTTTCAGTGATAACACCTTTCTTCACTAGATCCGATTCATGTCGATGACGCATTACTTGTTTCCGAACTCAACATTATTTCTTCTTAATAATAGGTATATGGGATTTTATTTCGATGATCAAGTCCATGCTTATCTGTGAAGATTTACATTCCCTTTTTTGTGATCGTGATGATGATCGTTCATCTAACTCTGAACTTGCTAATTATCGAGCTTAACTGTCTTGCAAGCCAGCGAAATCCATCTTCCTCTATCCAAAGCAGAACACACGTATAAATCGAGGATAAAAGTATAAGATATAATATATATAGGCCTCGGCGGAGGCAGTGGGCTCTTGAGAGAGTCATATTGATTCCAGGCTACTAACCGCTCCGAAGACATCGGCTCCACTACAGGCCGCTATTGGCAGTCCTAAAACCTTAGGAGTACGTACTCTTTGTAGTAATGTCCAGAAATAGGTAAATGCTCGAAGCTCGATCTAATTTTACTGATCTGCAGATAATATTGACTGGGAATTTTCCGGTTATTTCTATAGCCCCAGTGGTTAAGTCGATTACTTTTCCAGTATGAGTTTCAATAATATCAGTGGAATTACTTCATTCCTTATTCTATTCAAACTGATTAACCAATGACAAACCACTGATATAGACAATATCAACAAGGATCGATGCTTATCCACTAGAAATTGAATCTAATTCAGGATCACCGTCCTCACAACATACACTGATCGTAATTGGTTTGGACAGGAGCAACCAATTTCTCATGATTTGAACAATATTCTATTTTTTGGATACCTACATTCTTATAGAATATATATATATATATATATATATATATATATATATATATATATATATATATATATATATATATATATATATGCCTAGTCGATACTTCTTGTCATTAACCTGGTAATTTCAGTATCAACAAATAACCACATTCATGTCTTCGAATTATGCTTTTCACTAGAGTTAAATATATGTAGCCCCAGTGAATAAGTGGTTAAGTCGATTTTTTTTCAGTATGAGTTTCTCGCACGTAGGAAGAGTAGTCATGTCATGTTCCTTGTGAATAAGGGACTAAGGCAGGAAATTTATTATAAAGGACTTATTGCTTATATTGCAACTCCATTTCAAGCAAAAACTAGAAGAATGGCCCGATTCCTTCAATACATTTAAATCTCTCTGGACAAAATTCGACTTAACCACTTATTCACTGGGGCTACACTTATTTAACTCTACAGAAGAGCATAATTCGAAGACATGAATGTGGTTATTTGTACATACTGAAATTACCAGGTTAATGACAAGAATATCGACTAGGCATATATATATATATTCTGTAAGAATGTAGGTATCCAAAAAATAGAATATAGTTCAAATCATGAGAAATTGGTCGCTCCTGGCCAAACCAATTACGATCAGTGTATGTTGTGAGGACGGTGTACCTGAATTAGGTTCTATTTCTAGTGGATAAGCATCGATCCTTGTTGATATTGTTTATATCAGTGGTTTGTCATTGGTTAATCAGTTTGAATATAATAAGGAATGAAGTAATTCCACTGAGATTATTGGCCAAACCGAGTCATGGATTGGAATCCACTGGATGGAGTCCGGGAGGAGGTCTGCAGGGAGAGGATTACCGTTGATTTGAAAAAGACATTGTTACAGTAATAAATATAAGACCAATTAATCATTGTTTAAACAAGGCATAATATATATCAATAATAATATCAAAGATATTATGTTATCTAATATTGTCGTTTATTAATTAATTAAGGAGTACATTTCTAGAATTGGTTACCCAGCTCTGTTACAATTTTCTAACTAGTTTTTTAAATACCAAATTCCTCTTCATTATCGTTAAAGATGGTATTTTATTTACTATTTCTAATTCACAAATTAATTTATAAGAATCAGCAGCCATATAATAAAATTAATTAATTAATACAACGAAATATAAATTTGGGTTTCAATTAGTTAAATGGAATATTGATTTATGTGTTGCCTTGCCCTGCCTTCCATGCCCAATTTATTTTTCTATTTTAGGATCTGCCCGGACTGAGCGACTGAGCGGGGTTGTGTAGGGTCACTTGGACTTTTCTCTTATTTCTATTCCTTTAATGGATTGATTGTTAATACTCTTTCGAGGTTTAAAGTCAACTTAAATATATATTTATTAGAATAGAATAGAAAAATAATTTTATTCTGGGACCAGGTCCCTTAAGAATAACAGAGATGAACAAAATTAAATAAATATATATCTGGCCAAAGGCCTACATCAGAATAAAGCAATAATTACATAATATCTTGAAAGTAAATAACTAAACAGGTATGTTTTGGTAGAGAATCGGAAAGTGTGATACAAAATTAAAATTAAAAAAACAGACAAATTTACAAATTATAAAAAGAAATAGGCTTATGGAAAAAGAAGTGAATAAATAATAGCATCTAATAATAAAAAAAATTGATATCATTATGAGTGAGGAATATATACAGTAGTTCATCAATCGATCAAGTTGAATCTATCTATAAATTATTTATTGATTATAAAGCATCTGATTGGGAATTTAGAAGATGTAGGAAAAGTTTGTATTTAAAGAAGACGCATGGCGGATATCGAGAGGAAGAGAGTTCCAAAGAGAGGTAGAACGGGCTAGAAATGATCGCTCAAAAGTTTTGGTTCTGTGGGAACGGATATAAAGATCAGAAGGGCGAGATCTTGTGCCCTGGGATTGGATAGAGGATTTGAATTGTAGGAGACTATAGATATAAGACGGATGTTGTGAGTTGATAGTTTGATATAAAAAGAACCAAGGAAGTAGAGTCTACGGATAGGAGGGAAAAGCCACTTTACTTCAGCATAACGGCGGGACACATGAGATCTCGCGGCGTCAAAGACAAATCTAAGCGTACAGTTCATAATTCGCCTCAACCTCTCCTCGAGCCTGATCGAGAGGCCACCATATGCCACACAACCATAGTCAAAGTGAGGAAAGATAAAAGAAGTGATGAGGAGCTTACGGATAGGTAGTGTTAGAAGATGCCTGGAACGGTGAAATAACTTTAGACAGCTTAAGTATTAGATTATGAAGTATTATAAACTGATTCATTGTGGATTCAGGATTTACTATATTATAATAATATGTTAACTACCACAGATAGACCCTGTGGTGTCTACAGACCCTCCAGCTGTTCACAAGCCTCGATAAACGGGGTACCCTTAATTGGGGAAAAAGCCTGGATCTTGAACCAATCACCTTCCTGCACAACCGTTTTAATAGAAACAGGACAATCACTACCAAGTATTAAATCCAAGACCTGTCTTTGGTTGCTATGGTACAGGTTTTTTATTTTGTTTTTTTTTGTATTTACCATTACAATACTTTCGGTAGTAATTCTAAAGCTAGTGACCGATTAATAGTATTTAATTTAATTGTATCGATGCACACCTCATCAAAAACCCTCTTATTTGACATGTTGTTATTTTTGCTCGACGATAAAGACTAATCTTACAGGGTTTTTGTTCAACTGAGTTTAGAAATATAATTGTTTAAAACCATTCTAGATTTCTTAACTTTTATTATAGATTCTATGAAACCATTAATGAAGTTTTCTAATATATTTTACTAATATCGTAAAAAAATATAAACCCACATAACGAACTAATTACTTAATAATTTAATAACAAAGCCTTTAATAAAAACCTTATTTCAATCTGTTGACTATCCCGTTTTATTCTTTATTCCTTTATAGAAGACTTTTATAATTTTAAGTGATTTCTCAAAGGGACTTTATTAAAGTAAATAAGTTACCGAAAATTCCTCTTAGCGAAGTAACTTAGTTCTTTTAATCCAAATTTATTTTATTTTCTTCTTTATTGATAATAAAGCAATTGAATGAAACTTATTTAATATTCAAAATATTTACCGATGGTTAGATCTTTGGTGTTTACAAGTACAATATTATCATTATAGCGCTTAAAGTTGAAAGGTTTTTTTTTAAAATATATTTATTTCTAATATAATATGCTACAATTCACAAAAGTACTACGCTGCACCGAACAGACCGGTCTCAAAATTCAAAAACTTGGACAAATTTTAGATGTATCTATACAGAATCACACATACAATGAAAGAAAAAATGTTTACAAAAAATACTTTCAACAGAGAGACATGTTAACAAAATAAACAAAAATTGTATCAATACATTCTTAATAACTTATATACATCAATATAAAACAATAACAATAAAATAAAATAAATTGGTATCCTATAATAGTAAATGCTTTCTTCTTTTATGTACATACCGCTTTGTACTATTTTTTGGGTAGTTTCTAATATTTCTTATAAGTGGGTTTTCATTTACACATAACAAAGAATTTTTTTGCATAAATTATTGATGAATACATTATAAGGTATACATAATTCTTTATGCATAATTTTAACTTTAGTGTAATAAGCACAATTTCCAGCAATTCTTAGGTATTTGTTTTGTAATATTTGTAGTTTTTTATAATTTGTTTTCGACATTTAACTAAAAATTGGACATGCTTATGTTAAAATAGATCCTTTGCTGGCTTTATATAATAATAACTTATTATCTGTAGGTTTGAAGGTTAAATATATATAAGCGCGTATTATATGCTGTAACCGGTTTATATACTTGTGTGTGTATGCGGATTTTCTACAACTCAGGTATAGAAATAAATAAATAAATCAAATAAAGTCAAAGATTTTTATTAAAAACCAATATTACATTATTATAAATTATACATTATTATTAAGATCATCGTTCTTATATTTTGTGCTCCGAGAAATACTTGTTAACACTTCCGAATCGTTCATAATAGTTTTATATAACATTTCACAGGACATATTAAAAAAAAAAACGATGGAAAATACTGGACTATAAATCTTCAATTTTCATAAAAAATGGGAAAAAACATTATCCAGTCTGTATATATTCTTAATTTATGTCATTTTCAATATTTCTAAATAATTCTTATGCATCAATTAACAATCATATATAACTTAAAAAAGTTATGTCACAAATCTCATAAAATGCATTTTTTATGTCGAATATTTTTTAATATACATGTATATGTTTTCTTGAGGATTAGCTATCCTCCATGATCAATTGTTAATATTATACACATTCTACATATTCTCACGAGAAAATACTAGAATTAGCTTCGTTTTCTCACATAACGACATTAACATTATATTTAAAAGAATGTCAAAGAGCGGAATTTTTATTCTTTGATCTGGTAACCCTAGTTGGAAGACACTTTATGGCAATAACAGTAGTGTCATACGATAACCAAGGTTTTTTTATTTTCTTCTTCTGCCTTGCAGTGTAAGTTATCCGCAAAGCTGCTGTAAGTTCTAATTCTCACGTTTACATCCTTATATGCTTGCCTCGACTTGTTTAGATTTGGCAAAGGTACCCAAACCCTACCTTAAGATTTACGAGTACTTCAGTGTCCTCAATGAATCGGCTTTTAGGAAGCTCTCGACTGTGTAGCGAATAAATAGATCTGACCATTAATTGCAAGTCGGAGTCAATAGATCCGAGGGTCGCACCCTTATCGTGCAAGATCAAAGGGTAGTAGGGAACGACAGGTTGGACAACATAGCGGCTTCAGGATTAGTTCTGAGCTACCCCCTCAATGGTGGTAACACTGTAGGGATTGAGTGACCCCAGCCAATTAGTTCTTCCGGAGCCGATATGTGATATACTTTTTTTAAAACTAAATTTCCGATATTTCTACAGCCCTTTTGAATGAGTGGTTAAGTCGAATTTTGTCCAGAGATAGCTCTAATGTGTTATAATATTAGCAATAACTCCTTTCCAAAGCTTGGCTAGCCTCTTATTTTCACTATGAAAATAACAAGATTGAATTATTCTTGTAAATAATTATTGTAAATATAACAATTGAAAACGAAAATCTCTGCTACCAACTTTCGTCCACAGAGTACCGCCTAAAGTAAAGCCGTAACATCACATCTAACGCAGTCATCCCCACGCACACGTCGGACGTTTACCAGTCGGCTTTTTGCTTTTTAAATATTTAGGAATTTATTCCTTACAAGCTCGACAACTTACAAGGCCATCTTAATCTTGTTAATGCTACCACTACAATTATATTAATTGTGAGAATGCCTTGTGATTCTGTATTGTTTGAACTCTTATATCTCACACATCATACTGACCTGATATTCTACTCAATACCTAATGCTTTTGTACGCTTCTGTATTTCTTCTTGAATTTCGTTTTTTCTAGTTACCATGAAATCTAAGTACTTGAAGTTCAACGCCATGTCCAAACTTATTCCCTCCTGTATATAAATAACCAAAATCACCAACTTTTTTGGTAGCGACCGTTTGCCAAGTCTTTTGCGCCTTTCCTTCGAACTCTACTTCTTTACTGGATTTTATCATCGTTTTTATATTTAGTAGTTTCTGCCGCTTCGCCTCTGATTACCCGCTTATAAACCTTTTAAGACTTCGTTCGTTACTGAACCTGACAACTTTACAAACCCTTCTCAACCTTCTTTTGTGCAATGATCCCAAATTGTGAAGTACATTCGTCCTTTTTCGGACCTAGTATTCTAAACACTACTTATTTTCTAATACCTTGAGCGATTCTTCATCCTTCCAAGTTAACGGCTACGTTTCATATCCTTAAAGAAATGTTTGAAATAAATAGTGATATAAATTTTAATTTTAAGGTTTGTGAAAAAAGTAATGTGACCAAAACGCATTTATTTGCTTTACTGTGGCTTTATCTTCAATTTCTTTTTTTATAATTATCGCAGATCCTGAATACTTCAAATTCTCGACGTATCTAACCTTATAAAAAGAAAAATACTTCTGTTTCTAAGACAACGGTTGTGCAAGGGGGTGATTTATCAGATTTAATTCCGAATCGCCAGACTATCCTCCACATTTAAGTGTACCCAGTTGATATTAGTGAGCTCCAAGAAGGTCTGTACATCTCTCGAGGTCCATCGGTTGCTATTTACAGATGAAAATAATTTATCTACCACATTATTAAACTTATTTCTCATATTACAAAGTAATAATTAATTCAAATTCTCTAATTGCCAATCTTCAAGCTGCGAAGTTAGAATTGCCTTATTAAGCCAGATTAATTCCTGCCTCCAGATTGGACGTTATTCCAGATCCTTCCCTTCCAGGTTCCTGCGTTTTCTCCAGCCAACCCTTCGCCCCTCTTCTCCGGAAGCAATGATTGATTTTTCGTTTAAACGACACCCCGCTGGTTAGCCCAGCCACTTGAGTTATTAGTCTAATTATCCGTTACTTCAGCTGATTTATTTTCGTCTGTTTTAAATTAATCACATTTATTCTTGTCGATTGGTCGAATATAATTTATTTATAAACATACTCATTTTTCAATATAAATGATGAATTTCTAGTGGTATATTTGCTATATTTACAAGTATTACATATTCGCTTTACCGAAAGATAACATTAAGTCCATGATTTTTTTTACTTTAAAACATTTAACTATAAAGTAATTCAATAACAATTATCTTGGTTCATCCTCAACATTTTAATATAACGCGTGGATTCCCCATGAAGATCTATAATGGGATAAAAAAGCCTTTGAACTTGATTATCTTAATGCATTTTGTATTACAATAGAAGTAGCGTGGTAGGTCAATGTGTAGAACGCTAAGTTTCTGTACTGAAGGTATCTGATTGAAATCCGGGTTGACATATAACTCGATTAATCTGTAACCACGTTGATCCTGTTGGATCCTCTAGATCTTCTTGACCTCATTAAGCCTCTATAAGGTGAGATCTCAATAAATTGGGTTGAAACCTGGAGGTTGAGTGTGATCTCTGACAAATTACCTCCCTGCACAACCATTGTCCTTGAAACAGTACAGTCTCTACCATCTATTGAATTCGTAGTGGTAACTGTTTTTGTTTTTTTAATATTAACTGTTAAAAATCAATTTCCATTCAAGTTATAGCTACCTATACAAGTATAATATTCATGTAGGAAAGAAATTAGTTGACTGGTAGATATTATAATAGGATGTAATTAGTTGGGGGTGCAGTCAAGAAAACACAGCAAAATAAGTGAAACTTATTGTGCTGTGTTTTCTTGACTGCACCCCCAACTAATTACATCCTATTATTTTAATATTCAGTTAACAGTTCATTGCACTTGACACTTCTCTTATATGATTGAGTACACTATTAATCCCCATTATTATATCATTCCGTGTTGACTCAAAATTAGCTCCAGTGATTCAAACTAATATTATATTATCCTAATCACCGTATTCTAAGTCATATTGAAAACGATTCAAAATATCCTGAAGGTTAGATTTATGTTTAGAAACATTAGGAAGAGGCGTTGTAGGTTTTGAAGGGGCTGAACGTTGAGGTCGATCACGTATGAATGAAATATCTGTTCTGATAAGAACAAATGATAAGAACGCCATTGAGATCGGATGCCAGCTGATACCCTCCCGTTATCACTCCAGGAAACAAGGACACTCATATCGGCATGTCCTGTCTGATAACATCATTATGCCTAATGTATGCTACGCAATACCTTTATTTTCTGCACTATTATTTTTGTACGCTCTTATTGACTGATATTTTTTTATTGACTATAAATAACTTTCCATTACAATTCTACCACCAACATATTTAGTTACTACAATAGTGGAAAAATTCCAACTAAAAACCTTAATTCTCTAAACCAAAACAGGAAATTGAAAATACCTGTCCTATATTTCGCCTATTCAGACAGAATACGACAGGTATTTTCAATTTCCTGTTTTGGTTTAGATACTTAAGGATTTTGGTTGGAATTTTGCCACTAATGTTTTAACATTTATTTAATGTCTCTGTTGACCATTCCATTTTCAATATATATTTTTTGGAATAACCATAAGTCCACTGGTTTTTTGATAAAGCCTCTTTTTTTCTTGCACTTTTACTTTAATTTTTTCATATGGTTTCTGTCTTCTGTTCTTGTGTTGTTTGTTACTGTGTATTTATTTTATTTTGTTTTCCTGTTGTGTTTTTTGGGGTTTGGTGAGTGTATATTGATGTTTCAAATTCTGGAGTATTTATCAGCTGTTTTATCTAACCTTAGCCAGCTGGGAATCTAGTAACCTTCTCTATGATTGAGTAGTTGCATTTGAGCCTTGGAGGTGGTAGGATGTGTTTTTTCTGTGCATTATTCATGTTTTGCTTTGCTGTTATTCTCTTTCTGCCCTGAGGATGCCTGAATAGGCGAAATATTGGACAGGTATTTTCAATTTCCTGTTTTGGTTTAGGGACTTAAGGTTTTTTGGTTGGAATTTTTCCACGAATGCATTAACATTTTTTTAATATCTGTGTTGACCTTTCCCTTCTTCAATATTTAGTTACTATGAGTATAATTATTTCCTGTTCGAATGGCAGCACACTTTTGTTAATGTGAAGATTGATATCTGTAAAATAGTAATAATTATCATAGATAACCAAAAAAGCAAGTACTTAATGTATCTTTTGCTCTTCTGTATCAACGTATTTTCGTAAAGCAGAGGTATGACAACTGAGTTGTAGATACTGCCTCTTTTCTCTTGGATTTTGATTTTCCTTGTTGATATGTTTTGTTGTGTTGTTTTATCTTTATTTTCCTGCTTCCTGTTTTAAGTTTGGTGTGGGTATTTTGCGTTTTCTATTTGTTTTGTTATCAGTTGTTTGTATAAACTTATTCAGCTGATGTTCTTAACAGCTTCCTAAAGATTCAGTAGTTGCACTTTGGGATAGAGGTTTCCTCTAGTTGGTGTCTTCCTGCACCTTGAGGTTATATTGTGGCGAGTGTTTTATTCATTTTTTTTAATTTGTTATTCTCTTTGTGCCTTGAAGCTGACTGAATTGGCGAATTCTGGTCTCCTGTGTCATTTTAGAGATGTAAGGGTTTTGGTTTGGGATTTTTTCCTATATTTCTAAATAATTACTGATTACAGAATATAAACTTGCCATTATATTTAAATGGGAGCGATTTGGTGTGGTTGAGGCTAAATTCCACTGTGTTGTCATTCCGGAAATCCTGGTTCAAATACCGCTGCGGGGAAGACTTTTATTTAGTCTGTTCGCAGCCGGAAATGAATTGTATAGGATCTAGGACCCTCCTGGGGCTCACCCATCTTTTATAAAATATTATAAAAAAAGGGTACCCAAAATAAGGGGGGAAAATCTGGTGGTTGAGCGTGACCTAGGACAAGTCACCTCCTTGCAGAACAGTTGTCCATGAATCAGTACAGTCTCTACCATGTACTGAACCCCAGACCCGTTCACGGGTTGTAGTGGTAATGGTTTTTTATTATATTAAACTAATAAAATTATATTCTGTCGTAGAAAACAGCTTCAAATCCATGTGAAGTAGGGTTTATTCTCGTCTATTGCTATTACATCGTTTCCCTGCCTTTCAAGGTCCGGCCTGAATTTAAATTTAGCCATATTGTTATCTAGTATTAATTGGAAAACAAATTGTATTAAACATTGTTGAGCCTGGTATTTCGGTATATACAGCACCAAGTTGTCCTTCAGGTCTCTCGTTCGAATTCAGGGAATGTCGAAGCTTAATTATCTATTCTGTTAGCAGCCAGAGATGGACTTTCTGTGTTCAGCAAAACTTCCTAGAACTCACCTAGGTTTAATGAACGAGGTACTATTACAATACAATGTAGGCAATTAAAAGTAATATGCAGCGGGCTAGTTCAGTATGTAGAATGCTATAGTGAAAGCTCGAATCCGGAGAATGTGGAAATTATTTATTGATAATACCCTTGATAGGGTATAAACCTAGCGATTGAACATGATTTCTGCCTACACAACCGATGGATTAGAAACAGTACATTCTCTATCATGTACTCTATACTCTTTACGGGCGTTAATGGTACAGAATCCCTCCTAATGGGACTCAATTAGTCTTCTACGATTTCAAAAAACATACGAACGTATTCTTTCGATTTGAAAACACACAGTTCCAACTATGTAATGATGTCTTTGTGATGCCTTATGATGATCTATCCTCGTCGATAGTAATGTAGACACGTTTGCTGACCAGAGGATGTCTATGTAGATGAGGAACCAGCCACCCTACCCTCGTCAGGATCAATACCCTTCTCTGATTAAATGGACACGACAATCAAGCCCTCACTATTGCTGCAATAGCTCGTAGCTCGTTAGGGATCGTTTTCCCGCCATAATAATGATAACGATAGCGATAACGGGCTTTGATTAATTGGTCTCCTGTGGCTTAAATTCAACTCATTTTAATTTTTTTTTTTTAATATCACCAAATTTTATACTAAAAGAGCTTCCATGTTGTCTCGTTTCCTTATTTAAAAAAAAACTTCTGCCTTCTTTGTTCTACATGTGTATTATTATCAATTGCATAATCGTATTCATTAACATTTATGATGTCTGCTATTGTTGAGGAATGGATCTTAAAATATTGCGAATTTAATTATGTAAGAGAATGTTCTCTTTAACTACTTTATTCTTTTGTTTTATAATAAATTATACTAGAAAATTTTGTTGCCGGGTACGACTCGAAATTGTCATTCCTCCGATACACTGTAATTGAACTATTAGGCTACAAAAGATATTATATGGATTTCTGAAAAACGGATAACTTCCCAAAAACTGTTGTTTTTCAGTAATAAATTTATGGGCTTCCCTAAAAACATACAGAACATGTCTCTGTATTATTATAAAATGGACTTCTATCAATTCAAAATCAAACGTACGTTTATCATTGATAAGTAATCAATGGGCGGCGTTCTACGATTTACATTAAAATATAATTATTTTAATACAAATTTACTTGAATATTTTGTATAATGGTAAACTATTACTCCTCATATTATTGAAAGATAAGATGGAAAATTAAATATTTACATATATACAAATATATATACTTTAAAAAAAAGTAGCCACCTTTAGCGTAGTGATGAACAGTACAACGTTTTATGCTCAATGTCTAGTGTTTGCAGGCCGGTCATAGGATTTTTTTAAAGGAAAGAAAAATAATTGTTTATGCCGTCATTCGGAAAGAACGTAAAATGGGCTGTGCGGTGTCAGGTACTCGTTAAATAGTCGTTCTAATTATACCTTGATAGGCCAGATTTAGGACTCCCACTGTAGCATATTCCGATAACCTGTAATTGTATAAAAAAAAAGTTAAGTAAAGAAAATATAAAATAAAAAGTGGCCTAGCGGTAGCATATCTTGAATCACTTATGACAGAATTAAAAAAAATCCTCACCATTATACCTCCAATACTTTTAGTTGTAAGTGAACATCGTTTTTTCGTTTATTTTATTCCATTTAAATTGAAATTTTCTTCGATTATATGTAACTTGGAACACTTCGTCGGAAAAATAACTGCTGAGGAATTTTAATGACTTTTCTTCAGACGTTTTCCTCCATTGTCTTCCTTTCTCTTTTTTTACCCTCCCTATCTTCCGGAGACATGGTCTTTCGCTCCGATCCTGAAGGCAGCATCAGGATTGAATCATGTCCTGCATCCTTAGGACTTGTAAATTTACAACGAGGACATCTCAATTTATGGAGTGTCTTGTACATCGGCTGATCTACGTTCCTCTGTAAGACTTTATTCTCTTAGAGGTGTGATTTTGTGCGGTATGTTGCGGAAATAAGCTTGAATTAAAAAAAAAAAATAGTTACTTTAAATTTTTTAGATTAATCTTTATTTTAAATGTGGTCTTATTTATTAAATTGTTTTTTAAATTCCTAATATTTATTCTCGTTGAGCTGTGATGTTCGATATTTTTCGTAAATAGGTTTTTAATAAAAAAACACATGGTTTTGATTTTAATTTTTAAAAAATGAATTTTTTATGTTATATATTCTACATATAATATAAAGTAAATTAAACTGTATTTTGAATCCATTAATTGAAATAAGTAGTTACACAAATGTACATTTTAGTTTTACGTGTGTCTAATTTTCGTCTTTCCCTGAGCCTGAATTTCAGTGTTTCGGCCATTTTGTATTTTCCAAATCACATTGAACACCATAAAAACACTTGTGTCTATGTCAATGTTGAAA
The DNA here is from genome assembly GCA_964056705.1 of Troilus luridus. NCBI lineage: Eukaryota > Metazoa > Arthropoda > Insecta > Hemiptera > Pentatomidae > Troilus > Troilus luridus. The sequence goes on along the minus strand of OZ057416.1, from coordinate 99,632,331 downwards.
ACTGATGCAGATAAATCTGTAATTTGAATTTTTTTTCTGTGTTTTTAGAAATGCCCGGTTAGAGATGAGAAGATTCTCACCAAAATCAGGTACACTATTAAATTCAAATTTTTGTTTACAGTTTTGCCATTTCATTATCTCATTTCCATTAAGCCATCTAATTTTACCATTCATCTGAATTTTCTGATCTATGTATTTATTTAATTTTTGTTTACCTCCCATCCCCATTTTTCTCTTCGATCAAAATTTTGTCTTGTTAAAATTAAACAAAAATAAAAATAAATAAACTAAAGCTTTATTCAATTCTTTCTGAAACTGTTTCTTTCTTTATTGGTTTTTGTTTTACAACAAGGGTTTATCTCGATTTATTATAATATGAATTCCTTCCTTCCTTATGAAAAATTTCCAAATATCCTTTTCATTATTCTTTAAAAAAATTTAACAAAATTGTGGTTGAACATAATCTCATTCATTGTTTTAGATCCTCAACATGTCTTAACTCCGATTCCTTACTTTTTTTTATATTGTTTACTTAACTTATTTTAAACGTTTCCCTATTTTTTTTAATATTAAGTGAATGTTTGATGGTCTATCTTTAGTGGTTTTTATTTTTCCATTTTTTGTTTTCACAAAAAATAATTTTATTTAATAACGTCCCGTATCTATTTATTCTTTTTTTTTTTGGTTTTTAATGATCTTTTTGATAATTTTCTATTACGATTTACTCATTTTTGATGTTCATTATTGATTCATTTTTCACAATATTCCATATCTCACAGTTCATAATCGCCAAATATGTGTTATTTAAATATTTATTTTATAATTGGTGTTGGAATGATTATTAGTAATAATCCATTATTGAATTATTGGGTTCTAAATGTGGTTGTTTATTTATTAAGAGTGAAATTAAATTTGTAAATCTTATTGAAGGTACCTTACCTTGTATGATATGTGTTAATAAATGCATGCGTTTCTGTAAATGTTTTAGTTATATCTGTTGTGTTTTGTCATTAATATGGGACATTAGATTTATTTAATGTTTTGTTTTTAATAATATATTTTATATTTAAGAAATTTTTCCATTTGAAATTTTACGTTATTTCCGTATTTGCTCATTCTTAGATGTTTTATGTTTAATTTTTAAAAATCTTTTGACAATGGTGATTTACTCGGTTTTAATTAATTAAATTTTAATTATTCGACTCAGTTTTTAACAACTTTATATCTCACAATTCATAATCACTTACGTGTTACAAACCTTTTTTTTTCTAGAAGACAATGGAAAAATAGTAAATTTTATTAACATACTCTGTATGATTTATTTTGATTAGTGCACGTTTCCTATCAATGTTTTAGCTATATATGTTTATTACAAAGTATTATAAAGAATAAAATATTACTTAAACCCAATATTACAAAAAAAAATCAACAATCTAAACATCACAGATGTAACATAACATGCTGTTTCAGATAGATTTATTCTTTTTTTTTTTGCAATATTGGGTTTAAGTATAATATTTTCTTCTTTATAGTAAACTTTATCTTTTTTTAAAATATTCACGTACCATGTTAACACTTTTTCAGAAACAAGTTATATTCCAAGATAATGTTAATTGTAAATACCAAAATATAAATTTAACTCATTATGGAAAAAAAAATGCTACGTCCCCACTCCTATGATATGTGACTGCTGTATATATATTTCTTTTTTTATTATTCTTTCATATTTCATGTTTACATTAAATCATTGATGTCCCGATTCTACGTTTTGTAATGTATTCAGCTTGCACACAATTGTTGTTTTTAATTTGGATATTACAGTGTATGTACTTATAAGCAATTTCCAATTTTTACTACTTTACCCCGTGCAAACATTTACAACTTTCATTATTCAAGCATTGGTTGCCTTTTGTTTAACAACCGTTGATTGCTTGTTAAATATTTATGCGTGTGTGTCACTCTCTTTCAACCCTCGCCTTTATGCTTGGTTTAGTTCCCTTCGTTATGGGGAACTTTTTTATATTAATGTTAGAGAGGAAATTCGTTGACTGTAAGTACTAATGGAGGATGGAAATAGTTGGGGGGCACAGTCAAAAACACAATAAATAAGTGGAAACTTATTTTTTATTTGTGCCGACGTTTCGACCTACTTTGTAGGTCATCTTCAGGGCCAATAGGAGTGACTGCTCGGTGAAAAATGCCAATCAACCATGACTTATGCACGGTTAGGTACATTTTCCGATAGTAGCCGAGAAAAAGGGAGAAATATAATAATCAAACTGTATTGGGATGAATCTGTAACCACTAATCATACGGTGCGTCGCAATAGACCTATTATTCTCCATACTAAGTTGAGTGAGAAGAAAGCAAATATTATTAATATTGCAATCCCTAACGATAATAATATCAACATTCTTGTTGAGGTTCTAACATATAGGAAGCGTTGTGATAACCCAAATTATAATACCCACAAATGGACTGATCCCTAAATCCACAGTTGAGGGATCTGAGAGTCTGGGACTTCAATGTCTTAAGGGAGGCGAGAGGCTCAAGCAGCAGTTCTCTTGGTCACTGCGAGGATAGTTTTCTCAACAAAATTTCAGAAGGTTTGAAGATGATATCAACTTTAGGAGGTTGGACTTGGTTGGGTCTCACATACCAGTTTTGAACCAGCAAATGCGTGACAAAATAGATGATCAAAATAACAATAATAATAAAAGGATTAGCAAACTCTAAGTCTCGAGCGCCCCAAACTATCAATCGCTGCTTCCAACCTTCCATATATGGATTACCACCCAAAACTGAACCTATTATATTACCTATAACGCGATCCTCCCATCTACTCCTCGGTCTACAATTCGGACGTTTACCAGTTGGTTCAAGAATTTCCAAGCGTACCTTAACCATTGTGCCTCCGTTAAAAACTTAGTGTTTGCAAGTTCTCCAACCGCTTTATATTTTCTCGCATTGAATATTCTTCGCATTAACTTATTTTCGAATACGTTGATATACTGTTCATATCTCACACTTATCCCTCGCATATAAAACAGTTGGAAGGATTATAGTTTTATAAATTTTTAAGACTCAGTACGAAATGGGTGAGTAAGATAATGTCGAGACCAAAATGTGATAAATATTCCCTTCCTACAACCGCGCTTTTCTTTCCTCTTGAATTTTGTTTTTTCTAGAATCACAAACCTAAATTGCTCACGTCAATATCACTAAAATGACCGTTGTTTCTGCTAATAACCATAAACTTCATTTTATCTGAATCAACTTTATATTCTACTGCATTACCGGATTTCTTCAGCGAAATATAATTCGATTTTTTTTTAATTTCTTCTTAATTATAACGGTTTTATTTATTTTTTAAAATAATGTATTACTGAGAACTGCCTTCCTCTCAAGAAACCTACCTACAAGCAAAACGCTATGCTATGGTGTTATACTTCCCAGCAATAGCATAACTTAACCTTCCTGGAAATAATATTTATCTAAGACTGATATTTGTTCTTGGTGGTTACATCATGTTCTATTACAAATATTGATAGCTGCCTGTGATTTCTGTAAATGTTTCTTAATAAATAATCCAGGAACTAAATTTTTTTCTTAAGATAATGTTTAAATAACTGTATGATGACTAGATCATGAGAGTATCTCTGGAGGAGATATGTGCGTACCCATCACTAATGCCTGTCTATCTCAGCCAGCTCTCGAGAGCGCCTTATCTGTGAGCTCAGTCGGTTCTCACGGCCTTATCTCTTCAGCCGTTTGTTTCTTGTCTGTCTCGGAGCAGTCTGTGGGTTTTAAAAGATACATAGTTATCATAGTATAATAACTTATTGTATCACACTTTAGTAATGCACTGGAGGTCTTAGTAACACTCATAAAAAAATATATTTATTTAAGCGAGCTAGCTTAGTAGTTACTATGCTGCTGAACTGTAGGCCTAGTAGTTTGTGACCATCTGTGGCAGATTAATTATTCTGTTATGAGGATCGATACTGTAGGATCTGCTGATCTTCTTGTGGTTCACTCAGCCTCTATAAATGGATATCCTTAATTTAAAACCTACCTAACCATTGTCTTTGAAACAGTATAGTCCTATTTGAACTATATTCATGATTTATTATTCATGACGGTCTTTTTTTTTTCTTTTTTTTTTTGGTTAATTATTATATTAATAGATTGTTCAATACTGATATCAGGTCTTGAGTCCGAATTTATTTTGATTATGTTGATATATAGTAGTTTAGTATTTCGGTATATTATGATATGTTTTTTTTTAAAGAGGGTTAAATATATGAACTTATGAACTTATGAAATATATGAATATATTCTAAATTTAGAATTGACTTAGTAACAAAATAACTGCTTTCTGATTTTCTATTGGAGTTTTCTCTGTCTCCAATATTCTTTCATTCGTTCACTGACATATTAATATATCAAGTATATTAAGAAAAAAAAAAAAAAACACCTGTACCACTACACCCCGTGAACGGGACTGGGGTTCAGTATATGGTAGAGACTGTACTGTTTTATGGACAACGGTTCTGCAAGGGGGTGACTTGTCCTAGGTTCCTCTCAACCGCCAGATATTTCCCCCTTAATTTGGGTATCCTATTTTTATAATATTTTATAGATGCTCCAGGAGCGTCCTGGATCCCATATGAACGATCTCCGACTGCAAACAGACTAAATAAAAGTCTTGACCCGCCGCGGGATTTGAAGCAGGATTTCCGGCATGGCAACTCAATGCTCTACCACTGAGCCACTCCGCTCCCTGTCAAGTACATAGGCAGGAATATATTTCTTATCTCTTATCCTTAAATATTGGAATAAATCCACGGGTCTAGTTGTTTTATCCAGTATTTTAAAGCTTTGTTTTGGGGATTTTTAATCTTTTATTAAATACTCACATTAAACTTTTATTGGTTAAAAGCATTATCTACAAAGCTCTTCTTTCTTTGAAAATAGATTAAGCATCTCAGTTAAAAAAAAATTCTTGCATTTAAATTAATGTATGCACTTCTAATAATAAAAAAAAGAGGGATCATTAAAGTGGACTTTTCAACTTTATTAAAGATTAAGGTTTCACATTTAAGCATGTGTAATTGAACGTTTATAGTTAGGCATGTGTTTAAACTAGCAATTAAATATATATATATATATATATATTTGTGTGTGTGTGTGTATATACAGGGTGTCCCATTTCAAGTGGATCAAACGTTTTTAACTTTTAAACGAAACAAAATTCAGAAAAACGATTCAGGTAAAAGTTGTAGTTATTCAGCCCTTGTTTGAAGAAATAAAAAAAAACATTTTTTGTTTTTTCACTTTAAATGTAGTTACCTCTTGAACCCCATTTATTTTTATTTTTCTGAAATGTACAATAAAAAAATTGGAAAAAATATATGTAACATTTTTTTCGATCTCTCATAGGTTAAGTAGAAAAAACATTCAAATTTCATTACTTTAGAATACCTCCATTACGAGGAAACTTACGAGGAATAAAATAACTTTATGCTACATTATTTAAGAGTTTTTAGTCGTAATAACTTATTAATCAAGGTATTTTGAGTCTTTCAGTAAATGTCTGGACATTTGAAAGCCTTAATTTTAATTTTAAAAAAATTTCTATAAAAACGTCGAAATAGATTTTTATTAAAATTAAGGTTTTTAAATGTCCAGACATTTTCTGAAAGATTCAAATTACCTTGATTAGTAAATCATTACGACTAAAAACTCTTAAATAAAATAACTTAATGCTACATTACGTTTCCTCGAAAAGGAGGTGTACTAAAGTAGTGAACTTTGAATGCTTTTTCTACTTAACCAATGAAAGATAGAAAAAAATGTTACATACATTTTTTCCATGTTTTGTACATTTCAGAAAAATAAAAACAAATGGGGGTCAAGAGGAAACTACATATTTTGAAGATCGATATTGACCATTTAAAGTGAAAAAACAAAAAATGTTCTTTTATTTCTTCAAACTAGGCCTGAATAACTACAACTATTACCTGAATCGTTTTTCTGAATTTTGTTTTGTTTAAAAGTTAAAAACGTTTGATCCACTTAAAATGGGACACCCTGTATATATATATATATATATACACATACACACACACACATTATGAAATTTATAGTAGCACTATTTATTAAAAATATATTGAAAATTAATGATAGAAATCAATATCGGGGTTGCGGATCATATCGTTTTGTGCGAGGGTAGCTGAGACAAGGATATGTAGCCTGCAGTGTGCCCTGCTTGTCATCACCTGATGATATTATTTGATAATGTGAAGTAGAAGGGATCCTCGTATTGATCCCTGGGGCACTCCATCTTTCATCCAGTTGAAAGGCATTATTCTCACCCGGGGAATTACTTACTACGTCCCCATTATTATTGTAAGACAATTTCACTTTGTGGGGTATATTATTTTATAATTTATAGATATTTTATTATTATTATAGGAATTTCGTTATTTGGGTTAATTGTATAAGAGATAAATGTATAAAAAAAACTACCATTGAAACCTATAATTTCTTGGATTATTGCCTGATAGAGAAAGGAGGTGAACACACTCAATCATCAAGTTTTTTCCCCAATTTTGGGTTAAAATCAATATTTTATAGAAGCTGGGTGTGCCCCTTGAAGGTCTGCAGATCCCACAGGGTTCAATTATGGCTGTTAATAGATTTAATAATTTATCTGATGCTGCTAAATGTGAACACAGGCGCGATTCAGCTCAACAACTCAAGGCTATACTCCTTGAGGTACCTAGCTTCCTTAACTTCAATTCAAAGTTGATTACGATAATTAAGTTTCAAAGCTTTGTTAGGCCATACTTCGTGACCACATTTGGTTATTTATAAAATATACAAGTCCAGGATCCATGGTCCATTTTTGCACTTGATTAGTATAAAGCTGAATCTTCATGAATAGCTTCGTTTCGATGAGACGCCCGACAATTTCCTTTGCGAAAATTCTCGATTGTGGTAGCAAGGATAAAATATGTCGATTTGATGATTCTCAAAAATTGATTATTAACTGGGGTTTTTTTTTGTTAAATCTCAAGATAATCATCTAATTATTTGAAAAAATATTTGTCCTACAAAATGTATGGTTTGATCAAAGAATTCCCTCCAATATGTATCGATAACGAAGTCAAAAAAGAAGAAGAAAAAAAAAAACAGCTGGTTAGTAATCATTTTTGATGACCTCGTTATCGATACCCATTGGAAGGAGGGGACTCTTTGATCAAACCATACATTTTGTAGGACGAATATTTTCGATAATTATCTTGAGATTTAAAAAAAAAAAACAACCCAGTTAGTAATAAATTTTTGAGAATCATCAGATCGACATATTTTATCCTTGCTACCTCAGTTAGCTACCACAATCGAGAATTTTCGCAAAGGAAATTGTTGGGCGTCTCATCGAAACGAAGCTATTCACGAAGATTCAGCTTGATACTAATCAAGTGATAAAATGGACCATGGATCCTGGACTATACTTATTAACAGAAGATTCATTGTTAATGCAACCGAATATTTATAAAAATAATTTCTGGTCTTGGGTAGCCCCAAATTTAACGTTACCAGTCATTAAATATTAGCAAATAGGCACTGTTTACAAAATTTCCAATTTTTTATTAATATGAGAAAACTTATCGTCCTTTGAAAGAAGAATCCAATCATTATGTGAGGCGAAACTGCAAATAAAAAGTGCCATATTCAGTTAAGTGTAACACATGATATGTAAAAAATCTTAAGAAATTTCTTAAGGAAAGATCGGTTAATCGGTTAAATACTAAAATTAAAATCTTTGTTCAATATTAAGCAGGTGATAAAAGTTGACTTTAAGGTAGCTGGTAGAGGTGGGCAAAGTAGTTGCTTTTACTGAATCGTTCCTTTTGAGATAGTTCATTGTAATAAACTAGTTCAAATGAACTACGTAGTTCATTTGTCAAAAGAACTAGAAATGCAGTTAACTAAGAGAGGAATTGAACTAAGGAAAAAGGGATAGAAACTTAGAAGTCAATTGAACTAGAAAGGTTCTAGAAAAAATAAAAAAACACTTCTATCTTATTTCTACATTTATTTTATATTATTTAAAGTTTTTAATATTTATGATATATTTACATTGATTACGTTTATTTTCTATATCTTATTCTACGCTTATTTAACATTATTTACGCTTATAGTTTTGCATTACATTGAAATCGTAATGTAATTGGAATTGGAATGAATAATTAATAGAATATCTTAATTCAAGTAGTTTCTTCAATCTTATTATTAATTTTTCAATGTAAAATTTGTAATTCATTGGTAATTTAAACATGCAAATAAATTGAATTTTCACTTGGTCAAAACTATTACAGACTACACACATAGCAACTCGTACACAACACGAATAAACCGGAAAATGAGTAACGACGTAGTTCACTTCGTTCAGTCGTTCGTCCTTCGATCGTAGGTTAGTCGCCGATGTCCCCTGTCTGAGTGTGGTAGCTGGTGAGTGGTGTAACTAACAAGAACTATAGTTCACTAAAACAGTGAGCGCTATTTATAGTTCATTTTCCGGGTCTAGTTCAATGAACTAGTTCGCTCACATACTTCTCATCTCTATCCACAACCATTGTCCCAGAAAGAGTACAGCCTCAACCATATGCTGTAGGAAAACCCTTTATAGTTTTTTGTTCAGGGACAAACAAATGATGGTTTGTTTACTTAATATGTTTTTAAAAAAATGTGGGGACTTTCTTACTTCTTGTAAATTTAGAATTTCGTTTTATCTTTAGTTCTTTCTTTATTCTCTGGTTTTATCTTCTAGCTCTTTTCCAGTTGCTCTCCTATTCAGTCTCTCTTTTTGGTCGTCCCTCTTTGAATCTCGAAGCAAATGATAAACGAATGCTTAAATGTAATGAATGCCTTGGATAGTAATGAAAGGTCTAAACGTTGGTACGACTCCTTCCAGCTGGGCTAACTGTTCCAGGAACCTTCTAGCTTCTGGAGTTTTCTTTTTCTGTTTTTTTCCCTCGTCTGTAATCTCTAGAGCCGCCCTTCTGTCTACTTATCCCATCGTTGGAATTCTTTTTAATGGCTCTCTATTTTCTTTTTTTTTTTTTAACTTGCTCACCTTTACAGAACAGGTAGCTCAGAAGTGTTGGGTGGCTTATTAGATTCTATTCTCAGTTTTGCACGTCTTATATTGTTTTAATACGTCTTGTTTTTTGGATGATTCAGTAAACTGGTTAGAATATTTCTAGGAGAGATATTATATTTAATAATAACAAACTCATAAAACTCTAAACAGTTCTTACTGTAGTTTTCAGGAAAGAAAAAAAAATAATAATATAGGGTGTTTTTTTAAGCTAGATAGAACTTTAAATAGTAAAAAGTAACACAAAAAATTAAATTGTAATCAAAATTTTTTTTTTATTCGAAAGATCAATACGTGACATTAACATTTGAAAATGATTTCGGGCATATGGGCACCGCGGCTGTTCTTGACGAAGCGCATTCTGGACGTCCAATTTTGGGCCACTTTTTCGAGCACTGCTGGCCGTATGTCACGAATAACACGAACAATGCTGGCTTCCAAGGCGTCAATTGTTGCTGGTTTATCAGCATAAACCAGTGACTTCACGTAGCCCCACAGGAAATAATCGAGAGGTGTCAAATCGCACGACCTTGGAGGCCAATTGACAGGTCCATTTCTCGAAATCAACCAAAAATGCGCCTCATCGCTGAACACAATTTTGCGATAAAACAACGGGTCAGTTGCCAACTGCTCTAGAGCCCAATCGGCGAAAGAAGTATACGAAATGTCAGAGTATACTGAAACAAATTAAAAAATTTTTTTTATTACAATTTAATTTTTTGTGTTACTTTTTACAATTTAAAGTTCTATCTAGCTTAAAAAAACACCCTATATAATACGAATCCATCCATAACCATAGATTTTTTTGTTAAACAAAAACAATATGTTTTCGTATATTGAAATTCAACATACGTTTATTGGAGTTTTTTCCCATATAGTGTTATGTCACACCTTCGTATGGTTTCCATAGCCACTTTAGGATATGTGTTAAAATTGCTCAGACTAATCTTATAAATAGTTAATTATAAAATCTCTTACACTTACTACCCATATGATAGTTAAAATATATATTACATTCCAAGAAATCACCAATGTTCAATAAACACCGACATTTCATTAATTATATAAAGGTTGTATAACTATACTGTTACAAGGCCTGGACCAGAGCTATGCATTCACTCACTCAGGAATGTTTATGTCACATGATTGCATAGAGATATATTACCAAATCATTTTCCAGTTCGGCATAACGACACAGTTACACTATCGAGTATCAACAGAGTTTTGTATCAATGGGCGCTAGTGCCTGAAGTATCAAACTCTTTTTTTTACTGTATTGAATGTTTCGATAACGCAAAAACGGTGATAATGTTCAAATTATTATTCTGACTGTATAGTACTTAGTGCTACTGACGTTAAGCACGCTTTTATTAGCTTCGCCAGTACTCGATACTATCTTTGAACTCGATTTTTGGCCATTTCAAAAATCGAAACTTTGCGCACTTCTCAAGGACCTACGACAATACAATAACTTAATGCGTTTGTCTCATTATCCTGACCATGAACTTCATGAGTAGCTATTTTTCATATCCGAAAACACGTTAGTGTGTTGTGCCAAGTCCTAAGGCATGTACTAAGATATACTTGTCTTAATCTGAGAGACACGAATATGACTATTGGCAGGATTAACTGTTGAGTTTCGTATACATTTTTTGAAACGAAAAATAAGTAATTGTTTAAAAAACTAAAGAACCAGCGTTTGTTACCAGCGTGACTAAAAAGCAGAAAATTTACAGCCCGTTAAACTGAAAAGTAGATAATAATTTTCAATAACTTTAAAATAAGAATGTTTAATTGGAAAATAGTTGACTGGGTAATTCAGGGGATAACAGGAATGCAGTCAATGATAACACAAAATTAAGATTATATTAAAATAAAAATGGAATTATGACAAAAAGAAATTCAATTTAGGCTGGATTGATTTTTAAGTTTTTTTTCCTGTGACTATAATTTTATTAATATCAGTCAATTAAATATTTAAAACTGTTAACTTCAAGCAGCCCACTTTTTTTTTTTTTACCATGCAACGAATTTATTTATTCGTATTCTTTTTAATTTTTAGTTTTGATTTCAATTAATGCGTGTGTTTTTTTAGGTTTTTAAACTATTATTTATCTGGTTCTAATGCTGCAAATTGAGGCTTTCTAAAAGAGGACACATTTCTTTTTTTTCGGTGGGATAGTTTAGGAATGCGAGGGACATTCAGGTAAAGGCAGTGGGATGCAGTTAGTACCTCATAGGCAAAAAACCTCTTAGCTAACGCGTGTGTGTGTCTGTGTATATGTATATAATAATAAACATTCTTGCAATATTTCTAAAGATAAATCTACTCAACATTAATATTATTCAAGATAATATTACCATTTAAGTTTGAGTATGAGTCGTTTAAATATTAAAATTCCTTATAATTTTAAGAATGATTAATATTATTTTAAAATATAAAAAGTAATTTCTTCTTCTTCCATTAATTTCATACCTTGATTCTTCTTACAATCGAGAGGATATGAATAAATTGGAAATTTAAAATTGCTGGATGCAATCCCACGCAATTCCAAATACAATGTAAATAAATGAACTACATGCTCAACAGTCTTTGAGCGATGTGATATATCGATACTTTTTTCTATGACCGTCGATGTGAGATGTGCTAACTTAAGTTTTTCTGTTTAGATTAATTTCTAATTTGCATAATGTCGACTTTTTAGTTAAGTATATTTTAATATTAGTGTGGGAATCTTCCAAGAGTATGTTTTAACCTATAATAAATAGAGGAATGCTTTGCACGGGTAATAAGACATATTATGTCTGTAGATATTATAACCATAAAAAAAATATATATATTTCTTTATATAGGTATTTTTTTTCTTGCGCTTCAAATTTTTGCGATAACCTATAAGATACTCATGAAATGGTTAAGGTAACTAAAGTATACAAGTTGATAAGGATTAATACTGTACTCATCTAAATAACTTTCGAATTACCGCATTGTACGTTATCAGTTTTTTAGAAGATGAAATGGGTATAGTAAGCTTTCCTTAAAAGATAGATAGATATCTGATATCACTGACTTTATTGTAGATCTATAAAAGGGGAATTTACCACCATGCGTTGTTTCGTTATACGGCAAAGGCATTAGGCAGCGTCATCGATGAAACGTCCCAGGCGGCTATACTTTTTCCAAAATTTCCGGAAATTATGGTTATATTCCAACCCATTTACACGAAACCTCTACAAATTATATACCTAAACCTTCCTGGTGCATCACTCTATATATGTATTGGTGAAAACCGCATTAAAAACCGTGCAATCGTATTGAGTTTACCGCGAACAAACTCGGCCGATGACTTTGTTTTATAGTATGTATAGGTATTGGCTAAGAACTTTTGTTTTCTAACTGCAATGTTCTGTTTTACAAGTAAAACCACATTTTTATTATTTAAAAATGTTTTTAGAGGCTTTATAATATTTTATCGGCGTTGCCTAGCAAAAGATCCAGGAACAACTTTTCGTTTAGTCTTATGACGTACTCGATCAGTGCACGGAACTGATTAAAGCTCTGTTATATATATATATATATATATATATATATATATATATATATGCGTTTTTATCATCAACTTATTCTAAATACGTTACATAATTACGTATAGCAATAACTCTTGCAATACTACAATTATCTTGCAATACAAGCTCGTTTTCACGACAGAGATCTCTTTTAAGACAACCTGCCCAGTAGTTATCGTGTAACATGGCCTTATTTTCTATATTTTGTGAATGCTTCGATTTCGGGAATAATGGTTTGATTGCAATGTAGATTTCTTTGACTTATACATATCTTGGTCGTTATTAGTATGAGATGGATGAGAGTTACAGAAAAACAAAAAAAAAATCTTCGAAAATGTTGGAACTTTTGCAAGCACAGCCAGAATCTAAGGTCAGGGACTTTTTTCTTTGTAGGCTCTCGGGTTTGGGACGGAAGCAGGGCTGCCAACTATCCTTTGTCACCTATAAAATGGTTGACTTAAACGTGTACATTTAAAATTTTTAACGATAATATTGCAATAAATAAAAATCACTGTACTCATTTCAGTAGTACGATCTATAATATTTAAGGTTTTGTTGAAAAGTAATATTTTATTTTCGTCACAAGAATAATACCGGTTGTTTAATTTTTTTTTGGTTTCTTGGCGTTACGCATGTTTAGAAAATTAAAATAAATAAAACAAATTCACCTCAACTCCTCGTTCTTATTTCTTTCACCTATCTAATTATATCATGTCCAAGTCACAATCAATTATTACCTGACGCTTTCATAATTTTTTTTATTAATAGTTTTTATGAATATTCATGGCCAATCTTCTGCAACTGCTTTCACAACCGAATTAAGATTTAAAATTCAGTGAGCAGAGATAGAACTGCTCCACTTGCAATATTAACCGTTACTTCTCGGAACGGTTGCAGTCTGGCTCCATTGCCCGAATATAAAGTGCAGGCTAATAATATAAAATGTGTTATAAATACCAGTAAATAAGTAGTTAAGCCGAATTTTGTTCTGAGTGAGTTGATTGTATTTAGGGAAGCGGAATTCTGTTATTATTGTAGTGAATATTTGGCTTGAAAAGGAGTTATTGCTTATTTTGTATTTCAATTTCAAGTAAAATACAAAAAAAAAACTGAGAACAACACCATTCCGCTCAGTTCAGTTCAACAACGCCCTCAGGAAAAAAATCGATTCACAGGCGTTATATATAGGTTTACCAGATCAAAAAATGAAAATTCCGGACAAAATTCCGCTTTTTGAAAAAAATTCCGCACATTCTTTTAAATATAATGTTAATGAGGTTTTGTGAGAAAACGAAGCTAATTCTAGTATTTTCTCGTGAGAGTATCTAGTATGTATATAATATATATTTTTTTTAAATTTAATTTATTGATATTTACAACTATAATGCTATTATAACAAGTAAATGTGCTAATTTGTACAATATGACATGAAAAAACTTCTGGAGAAACTACCCATCGGTAGTACTCCAATAAAGTTCTATAGTAGATGGTCTCAAGGCCATCTTCTTTTCAGACGCCTCGGAGGGTGTATAATATTAAAATTTTAATTTTAACAATTGACCATGGAGGGATAACAAATCCTCAAGAAAGCATATATAATATATACATATATATATATACAAAAAAATTTAATATTACAAATGCATTTTATGAGATTTGTGGCTTATAACTTTTTTAAGTTATATATGATTGTTAATTGATGCAGAAGAATTTTGTTAGAAACATTAAAAATGACATAAATTTGTCGAAACGTCTAATAATTTTAATAAATTAAGAATATATTCAGACTTAATAATGGTTTTTTAACCATTTTTTATGAAAATTGAATATTTATAGTCCAGTATTTTACTTCGTTTAAAAAAAAAAATGTCCTGTGAAATGTTCTCTAAAACTATTATGAAAGATTCGGGAGTGTTAAACAGTATTTCTCAGAGCACAAAATATAAGAACGATGATCTTAATAATGTAAAATTGATTTTTATTAAAAATCTTGAGTTTATTTGATTCTTTTATTTATTTATTTACCTGAATTGTAGAAAATCCGGACGGCTTAGAATTCCTCCCTGCATTCCGGACTTGGACCGATATTTCCGGGTTTGTAGAAGACTTGGTTTCCCCTTATTTAGAGTACCCCCTCTATATATAGGCTGGGGGGGGTGGTCTCTATATTTAGAAACCCATGAGGTTCTGTAGATCCCACAGGGTGCGTCCGTAGCTATTAACAGGTTAAATAATTCATCTGCCGAGGCTGGATTCGAACCCGGCATCTTCAGTGTAGCAACTACAAACAGAGCTACTCGGCTCCCTCAATATTTAGTAAATATATTATATAAATAATAATATCAAAATACGATTATCATAACCAGATCTAGTTGGAAGAGACTGCAGCGCACCCTTTGCATTGAGTCTTCATCAGTCACGAAATGCAGACGGTTGGCTCCAGACCGGTCCAAACGGCTCCCAGCCTTCCGTTATCAGAACCGGCCATCGCTCCGAAAATTATTCTGTCGCTCGCCCTGTATTTTCGGAACAGGTTGGATATGTTAATGGCGCTAATTTGGTTCCGATTATGCCGCGCTAATAGCAGTTTAAAAAATCGTAAAATATTTCAAAGATTCGTGTTATTCGAGATTAGTTTTGATTTAGGACAGTCCGAGTCCTGACGGTGATGGAATTCGATCTTTTATCTCAGCCTATTATCTAATTGGTTTGATAACACAATTAGTACAACTTTTGTTGTAAAAAAAGAAGAAATAAAACATTATGGCTTGTTATACTTGGTTTTTAATTATTTATGGATGGAAAAAAAAACGTGTTCTTCTACAATTTTTATAATGTTAGTGTCAATACATAGCAGGACTGTCCTCATTCTAAGCCAACGGTTGTGGAGGAAAGTAATTTGGTCAATATCTCGCTTATGACTGCTCAATAGTACTTTTGTATTGAGAAATTGTGCGGAGAATTAGTTTGTAGATAGTTGTCATAAAATATTGTCTTATCCTCGTTGCTTATTCTTTTCTTCCACTTCTCCACAAGATAAAACATTTTTACTTTACTAATGTCATTAGAAAATACGTACAACTTTTTAAAACAATATGGAGCCGATAGTATTAAATCAATTAGGGTACACTGAGTCAGCTCTTGCACTTGTTTCTAATGCTTGCTATTCCTGAACTAAACGAAGTATAATTTACCATTGTTAATGAGTAATATGTGTATTTCGTTTATTTTTCGCCAATGTTTGAGGAAGTCTTCACTAAACATGATTAATTAGGGGTAATTATTATCTTCTATTGTATTTGTTTATTATTCTGTCTTTATCTCTCCGTATAGTTAAGGGTTAGCTCAGTTGATGAGTGGTAGAGATCTGAGTTGCTGTGCCTATTACAATTATTGTGCCGAACTATTTTTGAGGTGGGCAAAGTAGTTCCTTTTACTGGATCGTTCCTTTTGAGATAGTTCATTCTGATGAACTAGTTTAAATGAAGTACATAGTTCATTTTTCAAAAGAACTAGAAATTTACTAAACCAAGAGAGGAATTGAACTATGGAAAAAGGGGGAGAAACTGAGAGGTCAAATGAACTGGAAAGGTTCTAGAAAAAATAAAAATACTTCTATCTTATTTCTACATTTATTTTATATTATTTACATTTTTTAATATTTATGATATATTTACATTGATTACCTTTATTTTGTATATCTTATTAATCACTTATTTAACATTATTTACACTTATTATTAATGGAATATGTAAATTCAAGTAGTTTTTAATATCTTATTTTTAATTATTCAGTGTAAAATTTTACATTATTTACACTTATTAAAGTTTATTTGATTTCAAGCAGTTTCTTTTTTCAGTCATAACCTTTGGAAAAGCTTTTTATTTATTTATTTATTGATATTTACAACTATATTACAATAATATAACAAGTAAATATGCTAAGTGATACATAATGACATGATATAATGACAAGTAAAGAAACTACCCACTGGTAGTACTCAAATCGCAAGTTCAACTAAGAAGGTCACGTGGCCATCTTCTTTTCAGACGCTTCGGAGGATTATCGGGAATTGAAGAGGAAGCTAGGTTTGAAACTAGAGGGTTTGAGTGGGAATGAAATTATTTATGAAAGGATAGATACCGGGTTCGGGCCAAATTAGCAACAAATGGGGCATTAAGGTCATAATGGATGACTTTATTCTTAACAAAATACGGAGCATTGAGGATTTTACGAAGGATTTTGGATTGTAGGGATTGGATACGAGAGGAATTCGATGGCTTAGTGGAGCCCCAAAGCTCTACTCCGTAAGTCCAAATAGACCGTATAATGGTCATGTATATGAGTCTTTTATAATTAATTGGGAGCTTAGAGCGTTTGTCTAGTAAGTGTTGAATTAGCCTGAAACGTCGAGCGGTTTCTCGTCTTTTCAGTCTTGATATGAGGATTCCAGGTAAATGTTTGTCGAGATGCAACCGTAAGTATCGGATCTGTTCTAAAGGCACATGTGGGATATTATTAAAGGATACTGAAGGTAAAAGTGATTTGATGGGATTTTTGAGGATTTATTTTAATTTTCCAGTTTCGACACCATTCTTCAAGATCAGTGATATGGGATTGGAGGCTTTGGGATACAATAACTGGATTGGTGTTGACTGATAATGCACATGTATCATCAGCATACGTGGTAAGGATGGTATTAGGATGAGTTGGGATGTCAGCTGTATACACTGTATAAGAGATTGGGCCAAGGATACTACCTTGAGGATTGGAAAAGCTGTGGTGTATCTGAGGAATTCGTAAATTCAAGTAGTTTTTTAAGTCTTATTTTTAATTATTCAATCTAAAATTTGTAATTATTGGTAATTTAAACAGGCAAATAAATTGAATTTTCACTTGATCCAAACTATTACAGATTAAACCCGAAAATGAAGAACGGCGTAACGACGAACTAACTCACTTTGTTTAATAGTTTATCTTTCGATGTAGGTCAGACACCGACGGTCCCCTGTCCGAGTATGGTAGCTGGTGAGTGGTGTGGACTAAAAAGAATTATAGTTTACCAAAACAGAGAGCGCTCATTATAGTTCATTTTCCGAATCTAGTTCAAGTTTGTTCACGTACTTCTCATCTCTATACTATTTAATCTGTGGACAGCCATGGACCTTATGGGATCAGCGAACCCTCCTAGGGCTCACCCAGCCTCTAGAAAGTGGGCACACTTATTTGGTGAGAAAACCTTGAGGTTGAGCGTGATTTCGACCAAATCACATCTCTGCGCTACTATTACCTTAGAAACAGTAGAACCTCTACTTTGTACTGAATAAAAGACTATTCTTTTATTATGCATTGATAATGGGGCGCGTACAAAAGCCGAAGATCAGTGTCTAGATGTTTTCATTGAGTAACATTATTTGTAACGATAATTAATAACTTTTTTTATCATCAACCCACTATTTTGTTCTTGGGAAATATAAAATAAAGTACAATCGACATGCAAGGAGACAAGTATAAGACGAAAGAAACTAAGTAAATAGAAGATGGATCTTATTATTATATATAGAAAGCTATTTATAGTATCTTGCGTTGTCGTATTGTTCATTGCTGAAGTTGTTGAACATGTGCAATGACGAGTGTACCTTGGGGAGGAAAGAGGAGGTATTCGCGCGGCAAAAAGATGTTGGATCTCGCGCCAATGAAAACCGGTTGTTGCAGGCGGGTTCACAGCTATATTTCTGTCTCTCTTCTCTAAACTCAATAGCTTTTTGTTACGTTCGTTCTTAGATTACTATATTATTATATATTATATACTATAAGGCAGTATGGTCAATTTGATTAACAGTTTTTCCATCTAGGCATCTCCTGGTCCCTTTGTAGATTCTCTTACTGGGAAAGTACGTACTTCCAATAGCCAGCTTTTTGGCTGCTGTATAGTTTATAAGTCGGTGGACATTGTCATTGGTTTCTTCATGTTGACTATTTTCCTATTGTTGGCATAAATACCTCTTATTTTCCAATCTTTGCATTGGATTCATCACACATGATTTTGAAGTCCCTTTTCGGAGCATATACCATAGTATATATATTATACTTAATCATTTTTTATTATGAATTCATAAATAATAATTAATAATCAATAATTCATAGTTAACTCCAGGAAGATGCCATGGAAAGAGGCTTATTTCTGTATCCACAAAGTATTAGTGAATCATCTACATTGCCTGTCAACTATATGTTAGTTGTACCAGACATTTGAATTGTTGACATGAGACATCTGAGTTCACTAAAAGCATATCGATCCTTCGACAGAACAACGTCATGCAGGTGGGACAAGAACCTTCCAAACATACTTTGGATACTTAAAAGTAAGAAGTAAAATCATGATGAAGAAGTTGTTTTTGCTGGGCTCAGGATTTGATATTCAAGATTGTCTCACCTGCACCTAATTAGTAAAGAAATACTACCTCTGGAAATAATTGTCCATTGTTTTCAGGAGTGTCCGTTCTAAATTATTAAAATAAACGAAGTAGTTTTACCACAAAACATTTCAATAGTAATAGGGGACGGTTGTAGTCGTGCTGTCAAAGTTTTTTCGGTATCTGTTCCTCAGGTTTTCGCTTCTAGTAAAGTCACAACAGGTTTTAACATTTCATTCGCTTCCTTTTCAATATTATCGAAAATAAAAATATTAAACACTAAATAAGTGGGTACTTATTTTATTTTGTGCCGACGTTTCGACCCACTTTGTGGGTCATCTTCAGGGCTAATGGAAGCTGAGGCTAGAGTAGAAGCGGTCTAACTGGAAATAATAAAATTAATTTTATAATTTTATCTTCATAAAATTACAAAAATAATTTTATGACTGACTGTGTATAGAGTTGAGAACATACTTGCACATATTTTTTACGCTATATCACTGTCTATTGTTCGAAGTGTTTGTTGAAACGTTCATTTCTTGATGAAATGATTATCGGAATATAAACATATCCCCTAATTAAACTCTTTTTTTTTAAATTAAAACTAACGATTATTTTCATTCTGGAGGATATTAAAAAGGAACGTATGAAAAGTTATAACTTGTTAGTTAACTCGAAGTAACAACCTACAGAACTGATACCGTCTTAAATTCAGGTTGGTTTAGATACGGAGTAAATTCATGACGCGAGTAAGATTCAAATTCAAACGTAACGGCTGCGGCGAACGGTCGAAGGTAGTTCGCCTGGTCGCCAACAGGGTGCGCCATTGTGCTTTTTATCGCTCTACTTTTCTTATAAGTATTTTTAGTTAAAACTAATACATTTTTTTAAATTGATTTACTAACCAAATAATTATGTTCTTTTAATTTATCGGTGCTGTATTTAATTTATTTTCGATGCAAATACAAAGTATCGAAAGCAAAAAAACACACAACTTTTCAGGAGAAAAAACTTTCAAGGTTCATTCAAAATCAGAGCGGACCGTCAAATATATTTTACATATGTTATTATACTTGATTATGTGCCTTAGATATGACAATATGAATGCTATCGAATAATGTATTCTAATTAGTCAAAAAACACGTTCGTAAGTTTGATCATCACGAATTTATGGTCATTTTTCTCTAATGTACAACGCATTTTATCGAATGCGACGTCTTTCTTGTATCATTTCAAATAGTTCCAAAAGATCTCAATCGGTAGCTATTGAATATGTCATACTCCATAGTCTGCTTTAAAAGACCTCGTTGGTTTTACAATAAATTGTAACAGCAAACTCACAAACGTGATATTTATTCAATACTTTGCCATACCAGGGATTTGATTTTGTTACCATTCGAACCAGATCAATGTGGTACATTCGAGACTTTAAAACTCTTAGCTCACAAAAGCTAACGGAGAGTAACGAATTTTTATTCGTTAATATGCTTTTAAACATCTTGAAGCAATCGTTTTAGGTTAGAAATAAAAAGGTTTTTTTTCACGTTCAATATTTTGCATTTGTATCGACGATATAAAATCCATGATTATAAAATCGACGATTACTTTAGTTTTGACGTATTTAGATTTGACCTCGCTTATGCCAAAAATATATTCTAAACGTATTATTGATTGTTCTTTAATTACACCGAATCTTAAAAAACAGATCTGTAAAAATAGCATTGATATTAATATTCTTTTCTGCCTTAATGGCTCCACGTCAATCACACGATGACTATTGACGGCCACACTGACGCCTGTCAAGTCAATGATGTTTAAAGATTTAAAATTTGAATAATTTATTTTTATTACATGAATAATTATTCATATTTATAGGATATGTAATTATTATTTTGAATATCAATTATTGTAATCACTGAATACGCGAAATTATATGTATATATATATATCGATAGTTAAAAGAAATGTATTTTAAATAAATCGTTTCTTGTCTAATAATGAAACTTTTATCAACAATTATTTTGAATACATATTCATTTAGATGCATTCATAAATAATTGAATTTAGTTTAATTGACTGAAGCATTTGTTTGTATTCAATATTATTAATTTACGAAGATATATTTATTCCGAGGTTCTTCAGTAGCCTAATTCAATCAAAATGTTGTAATAATAATAATGTTAAAAATTGTCGAAGGGGGGCAGAAAATAAATTTTACTAAAAACAGTATTACTTATTTTATTTGGTATAGATATAGGTTTCGTCCTAATTTTCATCAGGTGTTAGCGATATACAGTCGAATCAAATAACAATATTGCTCTTAAACGCATTGAACATTTTCAGTAGTAACATCCCTTGGACAAGATAGACGAGATAATTTTATGAGAATCGAAAGCTCGATACTTGGTAATAGCCCGAAGCCGAAGGCTATGTTGTGAACCAATCAACGAACTTGAGAAATTCGTCATAAAATTATGAGGCATTTGTCAATGTCCGAGGGATATTCGGCTGAAAAGTTTTTGACAAAAATTTATAACTCAACACAACGAAACATTTATTTTTTAAAATTAAAATTACAGTTAGTAAAAGTACAATTATTAAAATTTAACTTAAGGTTCCACATTCTCTTCACCGTTGCTTCTTTAAATTCGGCCCCGTCTTTCTTTCTCGTATTGACCGCCCAATCTTTAAGTATCAACGCCAATTCTTCTAAGCTTCAATGTTTATTTAATTCATATATTCGTTCGCAGCAAAATTTCATAAATATTCCCCACATATATTTTTGACTGTAGGTTGTATTTCTGGGAACTTTTTCTTCGATTCTTCGTCGTATTTTGAAATTTATTTGAAATGAAGATAAACTCAACACGTGTTGTCATAGTGATTGATAATTGCACTGAATGCAATTATCAGTGTGATGTTGACATGATTGGGTGAAATTGTTTCATATGACACTTTTAAGCGGGTTTCTTTCTACATTTTTCCTGCTATTGTAAAACTTATTTATAAAAGGTAACTGTAATTAATTTAAATCACTGTTCTTTAAACATGTAAAGGTAGTCCGGAACATGTATTCACACTTATGCTGCTTGTATATGTAAAATTGCAAATAAAGTTTTTTGTTTTTTTTCATATGACACAAAATGGCAAAATACGATTGGCTGTTAGAACTGTCAAAACATTTTCAAGATAATAGTCAACCATATCCTAATCAATATTTTGTTTTATATTATTTTTTTTCTGTTTTCAAAAGTAATAATTTAATTAATAATTTCATTTGATTAACATAATCTTATCTCATTATTTCTTGGTTTTAGTAAAATGCTTATTCCCTTATTCCTTCCATTGATCTGTCAGATACTTTATTTTTTGTTGTACAAGTAGTTATAGCTCTTTCTCGTTTTTTCTTCAGTTTAATTTCTTCTGCAATACTTCCTTTGACTATCGATCGTTTATTTCAAGTCTCATTAAAACTTTTTCTCCAGAAAAATGTCTCATTTTTTTCTTTTAAGATTTTTGTGATATTCAATCATTTTTTAAATATCCTGGATTCCTTTCTTTATAAGTTATCTTACAATTTATTACGAACTCTTTGATAATTCTTTCTTTGAAGATTATTTCTATTTTGGTTTTATAAATGGAAAGCGTCAGCCAGTTGCGGTTGCTCAACCTTGATTTTATCGCTTTATGTGTTTACGATTTGAACATAATCTTTTTTTCAAGGTTGCATACATTGTAAGCTTCATTTAGTTCGTAACTTCATGTTAATATTAACTTTAAAGATATAATAATACAATCTATTATACTAAATTTATATTTTAAATATATCATTAAAAGTAATATTTTTTTTAACAACAAAGAAACTTAATTTGCAATTTTCGTTGAAATACATTTTTTCGTGCTCCATCAGTGAATTTATAAATGTATTTAAATAGCAATGCTACTGTTTGTGAGTTCATTAAGTCGTTTGTTTGTTCATTTAACGTCACTTTATGCTGCTACGGCTAATCGGACGGTGCTAGAGTGGAAGCTCTAAATTTTGCCTATCCAGGTAAACATATCCTAATTAAACATGTAAAGGAAGTCCGAAACATGTACTCACACTAATGCTGCTTGTATATGTAAAATTTCAAATTAAGTTGTTGTTATTTTTTTATCCTAATTAAATATGATAGGGATTTTTAATGAATACCTAACATCGTACAGGCTCGGGACCCCCTTTTAACGTCCCTTCCGAAGGACGGCGTAACTAAGGATATTTTATTCCTTTAACAAATCCTAGGGCCACCTGCCGGGCTACGAACCCGCGATCTTGGGCTTAGTAGTTTTAAGTTTTAATACTTGGGAGGTACAAAATAGGTACTAAACTGAACAACAAAGAGAAAAGATTTGTCTTGGCCGGGATTCGAACCCTTCAAAACAATAATATTTAAAAATAATCACCATCAAAAGACAATAAATAAAAAATAATATAAATTGACGTTAGTCAATGAGATCCCACTTAAAGTAATGTTCAACGAACATTCTTCCCCGTGTATACATCGCAAAAATTGCGAGAACACGGGGATATAGGATAGGTGAAGAGAATTGATATGGGGTACATCAATTGGCTTGGATACGACCCCTAGTAGCTCAGTGGTTAGAGCTCAGCACTAGAGATGCAGACGACCCGGGTTAGAATCCCGGCCAAGACCAATCTTTTTTCTTCAAAATAAAAATACATGTTTTATATATTACAAGATGAAACAACGGGTGTTTTTTTTTATTGTAATTGAATTACCGACCTTATTTCTTTTTTTATTATAATATTTATATATCACTAAACTTATAAGAAACTTTCTTCCTTTGTTATTTATTAATTAAATTGACAAGGAGTCAAATATTCTTGTCCAATTATGAACTTTAAATATTTTAGTGGTTAAAAAACTTGAGTAAAAGTTAGGTATTTTATGTTAAGTGATTAACGGAAGTAGAAAATCGTATGCAAATTGATGTACATGAATCAATTTATTATTTTTTGCGTCACTAATTTAAAATTTAAATGTTCTCAGAATTTTGTTATTCACTTCATGTTTCAAAGGTTGTGGCGATTACAGAAAATTCGTCTGTACAAAAACAGATTTATCCTCTAAAATTTGCATCCTTCTTTAGTAATAGTTGATCTTTACTTTGGGATTTTGTAAATATTTTATTCAAACATTGGTGTCCTAGTTTTAAACCAAAGGTGAGTGAAGGCTGTCGAATCCCTACTAGTGGAAGCCTTGCAGTGATTTTGCTTCGTCATGGCTTTCGATACAGTCTGCTGTATTTTATTTTATTTTAACCATAAAAAATCCCGTTTTTTAAATAAAAATAACATTAGATACCATAAACAAATTTACTATGCTTGGTAGTTATTATGGTAGTATGCATACTTTCGAGGAGCTTCAGCCATCGCAGATTTATTTTATTTAATTTATATTAGGAGGTTCTGAATTGATTTATTTGTAAATATTAATTAATGAGATTTATAAACTCCAATATATTAGGATACATATATTACAGTAATATATACACATTTGTACCGTGGGGTAAAGGACACCACATCGCATTTTTGTAATATTTGTATTTGTTCAGGGGTGCTAATTTTCCATAACTTTGAACTATTAATATTTGTTTGTTTGTTTACTTATAGAAAATGGTTCACATTGTTATTGGCATTGACAAGTGATTGCATGTATTTACCATATTATTTATTTATGACCTATTTTGAGGCCATGATGTCCTTTACCTCCGGGGCCATAAATAAAATCCATGAAAAAAGTATATAATTTATGTAACAGAAATTAATTTATTTTGAAAACCATGTAAATTAATAATTATTTTCTTCCTTTCTAGGTATGCTCATCTTTAGTTAACATTCTGGATTTAAGGTAAACTCTAAAATATTTTGAGTCTATATCTTATATAATTTACCTTCATATGAATATGCGAGTAATAGTGTATATTTTCTAAGCTTCCATTGAAAACATAATAGAAAAAAAAAAAAGATCTTGACCTTACTAATTTTATCTAATTCTTATCTATCGAGTTCTATTAACGATTTGAGATATGAAATTTCTAAAAATATTAAATTATTTTGGTGTTCTAAAAAATTTTAAAACAGTAATGTTCAAGTATCTATTTGTTTTCATTATCTTTTATATCCTATGGTATTTGAAGGATGAGATCTGTGATTAATGGTATTCTATATTCCTGTATAATTGCATGGATTTTCGGATGATCGGATATTTTTAAAAAAATCATAAAATATTAAATTTGCTGCGTATTCTCCTTCATTCAATTATTGAATCTTGATGATCTCAATTTTGATGATTACTACATTGCTAAACCAATAAATAATTGGTGGTTACTAACGAATCATATGGTTTATGAGGTTGTAATAAAAAAACAACAGAATTTCGTCTTTTTATTATATTTATTTATTGTCCTAATAAGTACCACCAATTTCTTCCAATTCTTCAATAATAACGCAGTTATTGTAAATAATTTCGAAGTATTCCCATAAATGCATTTTTGTTTTTTGTAGTTACAATAAATTACAATCTACTTAAAGGCAATAAGTTTAAAGATCAATGAACAAATAAAACATATTTACACAATAGAATGCGGATATATCATTTTATTTTATGGTTATGGTTTTATATGTGATCTATATATATATATATTTAGTTAATTTCTAGGCAGATTAGTTTATAATCAATAGTTTTCATTAAATTAATGTTTTATAGCTTAGGAATGCTGATCACACCCGCTGTTAATAAATAATTATTTAGAAGTTATTTTATTTTTTAAAATTATTTGTTAGTTATAACATATACGCTTTAGAATGTTTGATATATTTTCTCTAAGATAAACATTTATCTACCTTAAGAGGGATAAATGTTCAGATAGAAATTTAATGAAATCTAAAGATTTCTTTTTGAAAATATCTTCATTAAATTATACTCGCAGTTGTTGTTAAGAATTACGTGTTCGAAATACCTCTTATATTTGTGTGGAAATATATGTTTACATTATTATTATTATTTTAAATGATAAATAGTAATAATGATGATCCCATTTCATTATCAATTATTTCATGAGAATAACATTCTTGTGACAATTTAAACATTTTTTTGTTTCTCTTGTTTTTATTATAATTACGTATAACATTTCTAACTTTCCCGTTGAAATCTACATTCAGTATATCAGTGTGTATTTTCCTATTATGCAGGAAAAGGCATGATAAGACATATATAGACATGACAGAGTAGGATTAAGTCTTGAGGTTTTTGGTTAAGGATTGGTATAATAATTTTTAAAAAAAGAAGCTTAAAAACCGCGTTTTTCATAATTCAATATAATTTTCCTCTGTTTTCCTCATAAAAAGAAATTTAACCACTAATTGATAAAATAACCACATCAAGGATGATCGTCAACTATTAGCCAGTAGCTTCCAATCTAATAGAGGGAAAATTATAACTCTCGAACAACTGTAATTAGCTTTGTCAAGGAAAAAGAGGAGGGAATCTATTAATTTAAAAATATGTTTTGTAATGATATTTATTGTTAGACTTAAATATGTTATATAATTTATTATTTTACTTGTTGTTTTTGTAATTTGTTTAATAATAGTTACGGATTATTCTCCAGAAAGTGAAATAACTGCATCTGAAATTTAAAAAATTTTTAATTTATTGAAATTTACAACTTTTTATAACAATACAAGTAAATTTAATGAAATACATAATGACATCGATAAATGTAGGTAGAGAAACTATCCAGTTTTAGTTATCAGGATAAAAAATTATCCTTGATAGTTGAGAGACCATCTTCTTTTCAGAAGGCTCGGAGGATTATCAGGGATTTTATGAGGTTACTAGTTTTTAATCTAGAGGGTTTCGATGGGAAAAAAGTTTGTCATAAAAGAACTGGTATCTGATTCGGTCTAAATCAGCGACAAATGGGATATTTGGGTCATTATGGATGACTTTATTGGTAGCAAAGTAAGGAACATTGACGATTTTGTATTACACGGATTGGGTACGAGAGTAATTCGATGGTTTAGTATTGCCTCAAAGCTCTACTCCGATCTAAAACTTGTAAATTCTAATGCAGAGCTTCGATTATCCGAACTAATGCTGTCGGGTGTCGATTAGTTTTCTGTTACAACAAAACGCCTGGGATCGGCTAGTACGAGTAGCATCGGTTCAATAAACTGCTTTTTCTTTTCTATTTTGTCATGCAATGCCATTGTCTCGTTAGTCATAAGAGTGTGGTTTTCTATACATTAGATTTAATTCCAAATCCCAAATCAAAGAAGATTGTAAGGAGAAATTCAGTTCATTATTCCATCTTTGTCTGTTTAAATTTCTGTCCTGCAACCTATATCAGTATCTTCTTCTTCCTCAGTGCCTCTCAGCGTGGAGATGCCTCGACCTAAGCGTTCCATCTGTCTCGGTCTTACACCAATGTCTTTCTGGAATCATTTTCTCCTCCTCGCCAATGTTTTCTTCTTTTCTCCTCTATTCTAGCCACGACATCCTTGGCCTGCCTCTTGGTCTTTTGCCAGTTGGTCTAGCTTCGAAGAGCTTACGTGGTCCGCGAACTTCATCCATTCGGCACACATGTCCGAACCACTTCAACTGCCTCTTCTCTAGAATTTCAGTTAGTGGATTCACCCATAGCTCCTCTCATATTCTGGCGTTCCTGATGTGTTCCCTCCGTTTTGGCCAGCTACCCTTCTGAGGTATTCCTATATCAGTATCAAGATACATAATAAGAAATATATCAAATCGATAATATCTTCATATTTTAAAATTATACCGACATTTTCCAACACCCTAATATTGAATTCTAGAATTTTAAACACGTTTAAAGCCGCCCTTAAAAGAAAAAAAAATAGGGACAGAGTACTATCTTATCTTCCCTCCTGTTGGCATACATAACTTTTTTCTTTATTTCTTATCAGCTTTAGAATGTTTATTTTCGTCTGTTGGCTTCCCGATTATTCCAATTTTAGAATACCTGAAGAAGGATAGGGAAAATTCGATTTATACAAGGATGGGACGCCATTGTCATTGCTACAAAATAAGTTGAATGAGTATCTTCTTTAAAATTGTATTTTTTTTAACTGTTATAAAATAAATGTCTTATTGTTTCTTACTAATTAGGATTTTAGCAATAAGAGTCATGCTAGTTTGTCGATAAAATCAGTTGGCTTTCAATATTTGTTGATATTTTTTTATATTTAAGGCAGGATGAAATATAATAAAAATATTTTATTTGAGAAATTACTCAAATAATACTTGGCACATATTGTATCTGCGATCTTTTTTTTTCCTTCCCTCAGAGATTCATGTGGAAGCGTGTACGAAGAATGAAGACACTCCTTGCTTGTTTCACCCCTCTGTAGTTTGTTTATTCATTTAACGCTTTTTTTTCTTTTTTTTAGAGTGATCTAGGACAAATCACCACCCTGCAAAACCGTTGTCTTTGAAACAGTACAGTCTCTACCGAGTACTGAACGCCAGGGGACGTAGTAGTACATTTTGTTATGCTGCTATCGCTAATCGGACGATGCCCCAGGGGAGTCCTAAATGTCGAACTGCGTTGGATTTATTAAAAAATTATCCGTATGATACATCGATGCTTCAATCGATAAATGCTTCAATATGATCTAGATGTGACACAGGGCTTTTATTTTCATTGCTTCAAGTTTAAAAGTTGACTCTTGACTTATATCTGCTCCAGTGTAAAATTTATTCTTTATTTAAAGTTCAATATCTTCATCGTCAACAAACTATTTCCTGTAGATCAGGTCCGGTACTTAAGATTACACCTTTACAAACGCTTAACTTGGAATCCTCATACTAGAAACCACAAGAAACAGCTCAGCGTTTCAGGCTACTTCAACATTTACTAAACAGACGCTTTAAGCTCCCAATTAATTACAAAAGACTCATATACTCGACAACCATCTGGACTTACGGAGTAGAGCTTTGGGGCTCGACTAAGCCATCGAATTCCTCTCGTATTCAATCGTTACAATCCAAAATCCTTCGTAAAATCCTTAATGCTCCTTATTTTGTTAAGAATAAAATCATCCATAACGACCTTAATGTCCCATTTGTTGCTGATTTGGCCCGAAACCGCTATCTATCCTTTCATAACAAACCCATTTCCACTTAAACCCACTATTTTCAAACCTAGCAACCTCTTCAATTCCTGATAGTCCTCCTGTGCGTCTGAAAAGAGGATGGCCTTGTGATCTTTTAAGTTAAACTTTTTATTTGATTACTGCCACTGATTAGTTTCTCTACTCGTCTTTATTCATCCCAATATGTAGCACTCATTCTATTTACTTGTTGTATTAGTAAATACAGTTGTAAATTTCATTGAATAATAAAAAAAAGTTTAATAATTATGATATTTTATTGTTAAATCCCTATTTCGAAGTAATAATAACACTATCGATACGATTTATATCGATGTTTGTAGCCATAAAACATATCCAGTTCCGATTTATTAATATATATTTATTCATAGTTACCTAACTATTGTAGATTGAAAAAATAATTCTCTTATTTCAACAATTAGGTTATATCTTATCTTATTGGAAAAGGAAATATCGAAAACTATGTTCTGTCGTTTTGGCAAACTTTATTAAAGTTTAAAAAATTACTGCCACTGATTAGTTTCTCTACTCGTCTTTATTCATCCCAATATGTAGCACTCATTCTATTTACTTGTTGTATTAGTAAATACAGTTGTAAATTTCATTGAATAATAAAAAAAAGTTTAATAATTATGATATTTTATTGTTAAATCCCTATTTCGAAGTAATAATAACACTATCGATACGATTTATATCGATGTTTGTAGCCATAAAACATATCCAGTTCCGATTTATTAATATATATTTATTCATAGTTACCTAACTATTGTAGATTGAAAAAATAATTCTCTTATTTCAACAATTAGGTTATATCTTATCTTATTGGAAAAGGAAATATCGAAAACTATGTTCTGTCGTTTTGGCAAACCCAATTTGGCTAACATTGTCCTAAACAAGTACTATACCATGGTCTCGATACATCATCCAACACTTGGATACTGGGACAGTTACTCCTGATCACCCTGCGTACACCTGAGTACCCCATAACACCAACCTGTGTTTAGAATGGTGCATTAGGTGAAATCCCAAATGCGGACATCAACATCGACTTGAACTAACGGCAATATTACAGTTCCCGTTCGACCTCTTTAGTTCTCTTCGTCGGTCTCCTTTCGTCAAAGAGAACTGACTTCCTTCTAAGTACTAACTTTACTGTTACTTCGCCACTTTACTTTCTTGTCAAGTCGGTTCTTCACTCAATCCTTAGAGTTTCAGGTAATGCGTATTGGATTTATCACTTAAAATACCTACTTCAAGCCGTTACAATTGTTTAAATGCCGCTTTAAAAAAAAAAAAGTAAATTAATTGCATGTTTATAGTTTTCTTTTCCTGAACAGTAACCCGAAAAAATATAGTTTGAAGTTCAGAAGAAAATATGCATCACGTTGTGGACAGAGTATTAATAGAATAGAAACAGTAAACTGTGCTGATATAACTTACGATGAATCTTTTTGGTTAACTTTTTAGAAGACGAATGTACCGCTTTTAGGTCACCTGTTGTTCATAGACGTTGGCCAATTGTGCTCAAACGCTATATTATTACTTCATTTTAGGGCATTGCAGTTTATAGAGTAGTATAATTTTTGGAGTAACATAAAATAACATAAATAAATAAAATAACATAACAAAGAAGAAATAGAGCGGCGCATTCTTTCCGCGAACCGCACATACTTTGCGCTCCAAAAGCATATAAGGAGCAGCGTATGGTCCAAAGCCTCTAAAACTAGGATATACAAGACACTTATCAGACCTGTGCTTACGTATGGTTCAGATTGCTGGACGATGACGAAAGCCCAGGAAGAAGCCCTTTTGAGATTCGAAAGGAATGTGCTTCCCAGGATATATGGTGGTGTGTATGAGCAGGGTTCCTGGAGAAGACGAACAAATGCCGAAATAAGTGTGATGTATAAAGACGTCAATATTGTCACCTTCATCAAATTCGCCCGACTCCACTGGGCTGGTAACGTCAATAGAATGACCCAGGGCGATATCCCATTAAAAATGAAGTCCGACCAAGTGTATGTTACAAGGCGAGTAGGACGTCCCAAGCTTCGCCGGGAGGAATGTGTGGCTGCGGACTCCAGAATGCTACTTGGACTAGGAAATTGGAAGGCAGTGGCGCGCAATAGAGAGGACTGGCAATTCTTGTTGGAGCAGTCTTTGACTCATCATGTGGGTCGTGATGCCAGATATGAAGAAGAGAGTGAAAAATTATCCATAACAGACAATCCTCAAGGCAACAATATGAAATGGTTCTGAAGTTTTCGACAATGCTTAATCTGTTATGTAAAAAAGTTTTTAATGGCCTGGTTTTTCTTATTGGGACGAACCGTAACGAAGACAACCGACTTCTTATTCCCTGAATTATTTCTCCCACTATTATTCTGAATTATTTTGAATCATCATTCCATCTACTGACCTCTAAACTCCTTGAGTCCCATATGATCCATCTCCCGCTGCAACTAGGCTAAATAAAAGTCTTGCTTGCAGCGGGATTTGACCCGGGATTTCCGGCATGGCAACTCAGCGCTCTACCACTGAGCCACTCCGCTCCCGTTTTCTTAATACCGAAGTGTATTATCTGTTTTTATTTAAAAACTTTTTTTTATAATTTTTTTCATAATGCTTCCTGACGGAGACTCACCCTATATCAGCCTTTTACCCAGGCTAGGGAAGGGTTCTTGGGGCTAATAACATCATCATAAATTTTCCTTTACCTGACGTCGGTTGCCTCCACAAATTGATGCCAGGGGCTGTACCTCTTGGTATATTACTATTTTTATAATAATCTACAATATATTTAAAAACGTCTATGTACATTAAATTGTGAGAATGTGGCCTTATTTTTAGGTTGAAATAACAAATCGTATTATGAAAGAACAATTGTTTCACTGACTGGCACTTTATAATATTTATCTATAAAATAAACAATTCAACATATTTTGTTTGAATATTTGATTACTTTAAATAAGAAAAACAAATCAAAAATAATAATAATTAGATATGATATAATCTTACTTACATTTTCTTCTGTCCTTTGAATTTTAAAATGTATTTCTGTGCTTTCTGTGTGAGGATGTGCAATTTTCTAACATTAGTTTATATTTCCGTAGCATGGTATTATCTATTTTTCAATTTTGAGAATGCCCGCATTAGCAATTGATTTGTTAAGTGTTTATTGTGATTTTAAAGATTTAAGATGAGTTTAGGATCTTCGAATTATATTCTCATGTATATTTTAATATTTATCTAGTTTCATTTTATACTTTTTTTAGTTTTGAGAAGTTTGTTTATTATTTGTTGTTAGCATTTATGTGGCTGGTCTTAAGTTTACTTTTTCGGGTCTGTTGATAGCGGTGTATATATCCTCTTGCTCTTCTCGAAGTCCTTCTTATCTCTTCTTCCCACCTCTTTGGTCAGCAATTACCGCAGTTGTCCTATCCATCTCAGTTGGTTTTTTCTATTACCTCATTGATTGCCTCAACATTAGGTTATCCCTGACATTGGTGTTCCGAACTCGACCTTGTTTTTTGCCCCCTATGTTCCGGAAAAGATTATTCGTGGTTTATATTAGTACAGTATTTCATGTTTACGAGATTTCGTTCACGTTAATCAGATAATTGAATTATCTTTATCCATCGTGTTCTCGAGACATGAAATACATCTGGATGATTTCGTGGAAAAATAGTTTTGTTTTGGAGTAAACACTATCCTGATAGATAAGAATCGGATGTTGTGTAACTCGGTAATTTTCCATAGATTCCCTGAAGTGTGTTATATCTATCGATCCACCAGAAGCCGCCAATGCTTCGTTAATGCTTCTTACGATGTCATTTCGGTGGCGATTGAGCGAGAACAAGGAGGGCGTTGATTGGTGGTAATTACCTCCGACAGAGCACCAATTATCACGAGCTGAAGGAAGAATGTATTAATTTATGTTGTTGGGTAAGGCTGGAAGGACCAGGTGTCGTGTGGGTCCGCGGTACGCCTTTAGGCGTATCTGCTAATTAAAAATACGTTTCCTCAACTCGATAAATCTTAAATCTTACGTAGTACTCGGAATTGGAATATTTTTCTCTCTTCCTTTATTATTTAGTTGTTATTATCTTAATAACTTCCTAATGTTTTCAATCCATTAAAAAATATATATGATTTATTTATTGGGTTTGTTCATATGAAATGTCTGTTTTCAAAAGGAAAGGTTATTTAGCAAAACAACTTAATGAAATCAAAACATTTTTATTCATATTATTTACCCCTCATTTTTTTTTTTTTACATTTTTCCCCCACGTGTAATCAAATTTTCAATTCCAGCACTGAGAAATGTAGGGTTGTGTGATGCACTAAAGGATAAAAATGCGTTTTTGACTTCGTTTTCAAAAACTGTTGCTTGTTTGTTTACTTACTTTAACCTCACTTTATGCTGCTATTGCTAACCGGGCGATGCAACAAAGTGTTAGCTCTAAATTTGACATATCCAGCTTCAATTAGGATAGGAATTTTCAACGAGTACGTGACCGTACAGGTTCGGGACCCCCGTACAGGACGGCATTGCCAATGATTTTTTACTCCCTTTAAAAAATCCTAGGGCAACCTCCCGGACTACGAACCCACGATCTTGGACTAAGTAGGATGTTATGTTAACCACAGGTCGCCCCTTTTTCAAAAACTTGACCCTTTAGGAAGTCCGAATTTCTGAACTGATGAATATCCCTTGGAGATAAGTCTGGTGAATGGTTCATCCACTCGAGAAACATGAGGGCTGGAGATGTCGTGTAGGAGAATAGGACCAATTTGGGTTAACCAATGCAGGCTTGTTTTTGATAAGCTATTTTGCATTATATCAATATCCCTGCAGTTCGAAGTGGATGTGGTGGATTAAAAGGATTAATAAATTATTCCTGCAATTGGCTGCCAGGGAGAAGTCAAGGGAATTAAGGACGAATTATTCTTAGCAAAATAAAGAACTTTAAGGATTTTGAAGACCCTCCCGAACATCTATTTCTTTACGCCTTTAATTCTTCTCACGGCCTTTCTTTCAAACAGATTTAATTTTTGGCAGATTTCTTGAAACAAACACCATTTTTTAACACCATATCTGATCTACCGGTCTTAAAAGAGATTTTTATAGTTTTAATTTTATTGTTTTAGACCGCAAGTTATTATTAAATTTTATCAATAAATTAAAAAAAAAAAATCAGGTTTTTCTAGTGTAAAGTGTGATCCTACTACAACAACCATGAAGAAGACCTGCAATGTGGGTCGAAACGTCGGCTTCCAAATTAACACTTCTCCCTATAGAAGAGAATTTTTTTACTTCTGGACCATTTTCTTCATCATAAATATATATGGTCAACTAATATTATTCAACAAAAAAACAAAAACAATTCTACTACCTATATATTTACAGCCCCGGTGAATAAGTGGTTAAGTCGAATTTTCTCCAAAATGAGTTTCTTGTACTTAAGTAAGCGAAATCGAGTTATTTTAGTACTGAATAAATTTATAAGTCAGGCATTGAAAAGGGGTTATTGTTTACATTACAACTCCATTTCAAGCCAAAATCTACGAGAACGATACGATTCTGGTTATCTTAAAGCAGTCAACTCTCTCTGGACAAACTCCGATTTAACTACTTTTTCACCAGGGCTGGTGTTGCCTTTGTATTTTAATAGGACGGGTAACTAACCTATCTACCACAGGTTGGGTAGCTTGAGTATTATTTGACGGTTCTGTAACAAAATATATTTAAACGACCCAGATAAAATCTTATCAAATGGACCTTATCCGAGAGTCGAAATCGAATCTGGGTCTGGTAGGGAATATTCTTGTATTTAAAAATAATACTGTGTAGTGTTTTAATATGAATAACATATACTTATTATTAAAATACGAAATGAAATACCTCGTTCATAAGCTGCTGGGATGTATTGCGCCGTTGCCTACCGCTCGCCTTGAAGGCGCTCCATCTTAAGGCTTGGTTTATTCATTGCCAGCTGGCTAGGTAGTGAAGCTAGAGTGCCTGGTAATTCACTACAGTAATTTCCTGACTAAGTGTGCACTAACTACGGTCATAACTGGGAATTATTGGCCATCGGTAGGGAGTTATGTGTGGTCTGTTACTTGAGACGTTTCGTTTTTCTTGTACTTAAAATAAAAAATTATTTATTAACGCTTGAAATCTTCTGGTTTGTTAATGATAATAATAATAATATCGTATATAATAATAATTTAATTTTCTGAGGTAATTACATTGTTTGGCATATTTGGTTGTATAATGGCTTTATAAATTTCGTTTTTATGGATTTTAAAAATACATGTTTATAATCTGAAATTTACTTAATCTGGTTGAAAAGTAACACATTTCGTCGCCATAGTGACACAAAAACGTATCTACAAAATTGCTATTGTTCAGAAATGGATGAAATATTAATTTTTGAGTAAAAACAAAGGTAATAAGATCTTGTGACCCTAAAATAGTACATGAGAAGTATTGTTATATAACACAGTTATCTCAAAAACGTCAGTTTTATAAATACGTTTTTATATCACGTAGGCGACGATTTGTTGAACAATATTGGCAATGCTTATTCACTAATATGTTGAATTTCTGTTTATAGAATTACATAATATTAATATATTATTTTAGAAAAAAATTCTTATCAAAATACTACTTCTGTATGTTTGCTTATTTATTTTATTTTATTTTTTTATATTCAACTGTGTTTGTTTCATGGCATATTTGCTCGGGGCATTTCGGGAGTGATTCGGGAATCACTTTCAGAATATCATTATGTGTTAAATGTTTACCGAATTACTCATTTAATGTGTATTATCGGTAAAAATTTAGTGTTGGATTAATAATAAAAAAATAAAATGAATAAATAAATTACTAAGTTGTAAAGAACCATATTTAATTAGCTTCGATTCTTAAAATTAGTTTTCTTTTACAGTGCAATGTTACACGAAAAAATACTGAAATTGGTTTTTGGATGTTGTACAATTGATATTAAAATTCCGTTTTTCACTCAAGTTAAAGGTTCGGTAATGAGAATTGTAATAGGTTATTTTTATTAATTTTTGACGTAAATTTAAGCAACCATTAAAACAACTTTAAATTATTGCTATTAACCATTGTTCTCTCCTTATTAATGTACATTCTTTATCACCAGTTTGTATTGTGATTTAGCCTAATTTTTTTACTAATAGTTTTTCCCATAATCATAATTCTTTTAGGCATTCTGTATTATTATATAATAATAGCCAATAAAACATAAATTTATAATAAAATGCGTTCTTACTTCGAGGTGAGATATTCACGGTATAACGGCAGATGTATTTACAAGGAACGGGAAAAAATATTTTCGATTAACCTTTCAAATTCAATTACGCCTTTAATTATATTATCTTAAACGATTTTATTTTTTCGCAATGACCCATTTCATTGTACACAGCTGCAAAGCGTGAAGAAAAAAAAAGAATTGACATGAATACCTAACATTTAAAACGATTAAACCAATCGTTGTTTTTTTCCTTTATTATTTATTGCATCATTGTGAATGCATACTGTAAGAGGAATCATAAAAAAACTCGCCCTTGAGTTACCCCTTGCCCATTTAGATAAAGTCAGGGCCACAACGGTTGCTCAACAATTCCTCGATTGATAACTTAATATAAGGAAATAATTTATTGTCATGCACAACAGTTGCATCTGCAAGCTGTGGCATTGAATGGACTCGATAATTCACCGGGTTTCGATCCTTGGAGATATCGATCTTAATGTATTGTCCTTCACAACGCTATTTCGAAGTGTCACAGGCATTTATTATAGTTTCTTATTCGCTTTTATCAAATATAACAATAAAATAAAAATAATTTAAAATGTTTATCGGAATGTCCCCTTGATGATAGTTTTTCATTTTCTCTTTATAGAAAGTCTCGAGTAATTCCGTGCTTTAGGAGAGATACTTAACAACTTTCACCTTTGTCCTCATTATATTGTCCTATTTTTTATGCTTGCTCAATGGAACCCCTCCAATTTAAAACAAGTATTCAGATGCTAATGATTAAAAAACAAAAAGGCAAATTTACTTACATTCGACTTATTCCTCTGGTGGAATATTTCCAGGTGAAGTGCAGCATGATTTAGATACATATGATGTAAGATGTTACTACATCCATTCTTAATAACGCACTCAGCAACTGGCTCAGTGTTCCAAATAAATTTTCGAGGAAACAGATCAATTTAATTTTCAACTCCATGATATGTTAACAGCCACCAATGGACCCTGTGGAATATACGAACACTCCTGAAGCACATTGTGTGTCTATAAAGTGGGTACCCTTAATCGGGAGAAAACCTTGCGGTTGAGTGTGATTTTCGACAAATCCCAACCGCTAGGAACAGTACAGTCCCTATTATGTACTGAATCCACAAACCTTCATCTGTTGTAGTGTTGTATTTTTTTTAATAGTCTTTCTAGGTTTATTTTTATACAGCAGAGCGTAGATTATCCGAA
The DNA here is from genome assembly GCA_964056705.1 of Troilus luridus. Classification (NCBI taxonomy): domain Eukaryota; kingdom Metazoa; phylum Arthropoda; class Insecta; order Hemiptera; family Pentatomidae; genus Troilus; species Troilus luridus. The sequence continues at coordinate 99,594,465 of OZ057416.1, read as the reverse complement.
CTGGTTTCGCGAAAAAGATACAGGATGCTATCGATATTGCGATTTCTATAAAATAATATTCTTAACAGCACCGTTCCTCTTTGGACGCCTTATCTTACTGAGCGCTCCACAAAACAAGTCTATCAATCCCCATTTCCTCAGGTTCCTCGGCCAGGAGTAACGCCTGCGACTTAGACCTCTCTTTCCTTCAGGTTTTGTATGAGTAACTGCACCAGGCGGTACTTTTCAGTTCTAATCACAAAGTATGCCAAATCATATCTTTTGATACGGTCCAATATCTCTATAGTCGTTAGATTAAGCTTCCATCTTGCACTCTTAAAACTCTTGAGCATTCGCCGATAGAACCATATCTCGAATGCTTGTACACGTTTACTTGAAGCATCCATAAATTTCCATGTTTCTTATCTGTAACAATAATTTAATCTTTATATAAAAAACATGTAGGTTGGAATGAGTTTATATAAATCTGTTCTCGTATATACATCATAAATTGATGTATCAACGATGATTTCGTCTGTGAATAAAGAGACGATGAATAGGTGTTTAAGTCTAATTATTCCTAGAGTGAGTTGATTGTATTGAGGATAGCAGAATTGTGTTATTCTCTTAATTTTTGGCTTGAAATGGTGTTTTAATTAAGCAATAACTCATTTTCAAGCCAAAGCCCTTTATTCACTACGAAAATAACACGATTAAGCTACTTAACCACTTATTCACCGTGGCAGTAGATATGTTCTCATGCATAAATTTTGAAGCTCCCCCAATTTTTTTTAGTTATGTATTGCTTTGTATAAAAATATATCATTTATAAATTATGATTTTGATATTTAAGTTAAGTGTTGTGAGGAATTTGATATTTGATTTCCAACGGATAGGCTGTCCGGTCGTAACTCAGCTGACATCTTCCTTCCAAATGTCATCAATTTGCCCTTTCACTTGTTAATTATACTCCTCCTTACGTCATCGTTTCTTCATATATATTATTATTAATATATATATAGCTATGAGATTCCAAAGATCTTAGCGTTAGGGCCTAGTAATTAGCGACTTCCGCAAGGTCTAGAATAAGTTTGCCTGAAGGCTTAGTTCTAAGTTTCGTTCACAAAGCCTAATATAGAGCTAGTATTTAATTAACTAACTATTGCCCCCGTCATAAGTATTTAAAAACAAAACCAACAATATATTTTTTATCGATGTGAAAATAGGGTTGACCGGATTTATTATTGTTGATATATTTTTTATTATAGAGGTAATTAAGTTTAATAAATACTACTTCTAGTACTGTCATAAGCACTACAATCCAGGGTGAGCCTTGGCGTCCTCAACAATTTTATTCCTCTTTTCTCAACTTTGGGCCTTCTGTTTTCATTCCGTGACGCTTAATGTATCACGTGGTCGGCCAACTTTTGCTAATCATAGTACCTTGCAGGAGTTTGTTCTGTAATCTTCTATCATGCATTCTTTTTATATGTCCTTACCTCTCTATACGTCGTACCTTGATGAATAGGACCACATGGGCAACCTTATTCGAATTCTCGGTGCATTGATTATACTATCCAACATAATATCAATAGCAATTATTTAAAGGTGATTGACAAGATTCTTTATTCTATTAAAACAGTTGTATCAATATAAAATAAATAGGTATAACAAAAATAACTGTAAAAAGCACAGGCACTCTGTGAGACAATAGATTGCTACCGTGCGGGGTCCTTGCCTGGAATTCTGGAAGGCCTGGAGCGAGGCTATATCTAGGGCACCTAGCGGAACACCTACTTGTTACTGATTCTGTCACAGTTATAGAGATTTTTCTCGCACTAACAGGTTACAATAATTATATATAAATATCAATAAAAAAACACTTTATTAATTTAAAAAGAAGCCACAACGTAGATCAGAGTAACATATAACTTTGCTTAAGAACACAATTAAATATATTTTTTTGTTTTTTCCTATACAATATCTATTTAGGTAGTTGGGATATTAAAGCAATATGTTGTGCTATTTATCAATAACAGTACAACACCTACCCATTAAGGGTCCTGGGTTCAGTATATGGTAGAGATTAAATATTTTCTTTGTCAACGGTAGTGCAGCGAGGTAATTTGTACCAGATCACGCTCAACCGCAATTAATAGTGCACACTTTATGGGGATTGTGTGAGCACCAGGAGGGTCTGTTGATCAGTGTGCAGTCCCTGTGAATAAGTACGAGGGCTATTCAAAAAGTAAGGAACGTTTTGGAATTAAAAAAACAACAAGCACAAGAAAAACATTTTATTATATACATGTGAAAGAGGGACTAAAATACTACTTTTTAACATAACCACCATTAAAATTTCCTTATCATAGGCCCTTATCCTAGCGGTAGACAAGCTTTGAAATTCCTGTGTCATAAAATTCTGCCGTCTGTGATCTCAGCCACTTAGTGACGCGTACCTGGAGCTCCTTCGTCGTCGTCAAAACGCTGTGTTAGCCTGGTCTTCATTTTCGGGAAGAAGTGAAAATCACTTGGAGCAAGATCAGGACTGTAGGGGGGTGAGGGATGAGGGAAAACTTCCCAGTTGAACGAGTTCAGGAGGTTTGCCCTGTGAGGTCGAACATTGTCATGCATAAGCAAACTCGTTGTTAAGTTGAATTTTATCTAGCTAACTGTATTGAGTGAAGCGGAATCGTGTGATTCTCGTTGCTTTTGTCATGAAATGGAGTTGTAATATAAGCAATAACTCCTTTTCAATGCCCGACTTATCAATTTATTCACTACCAAGATAACACGATGCCACTTCCCCGAGTAAATAAAACTCATTTGGGCGAAAATTCGACTTAACCACTTACTCACCGGAGCTGCTAATATATAAATCTGATATAGCATGTTCGGTATACGTTTTAGATATGAATTATACATGGTATATTTCGATTGTCAACCTTTTGAGACTATTCTGAAAAGCTTAGCCTCTAAAATTTATTTTACAATCAATTCGTAAGTAGTCCAATATCTCATGTCGCATCCAATTTATTTAAGCCTTAAGTTACATTAAGATTAACTTGGAATCCTGATACTAGACTGAAACGACAAGAAACAGCACGCCGTTTCAGGCTACTTCAACATTTACTAAACAAACGCTCTAAGCTCTCAATTAATTGCAAAATACTCATATACATGACAATCATTAGACCCATCTGGATTTACGGAATAGAGCTTTGGGGCTCCACTAAGTCATCGAATTCCTCTCGTATTCAATCCTTACAATCTTAAATCCTTCGTAAAATCCTCAATGCTCCTTACTTTTTTACGAACCAAGTAATCCATAATGACCTTAATGTTCCATTTGCTGCTGATTTAGCCCGAACCCGATATCAATCTTTTCACTACATTCAAACCCACTTGTTTCAAACCTAGCGACCTCTTCAATTCCTGATAATCCTCCAAGGCGTCTCAAAAGAAAATGATCTTCTAAGTTAAACTATTATTTGAGCACTACCACTGGGTAGTTTCTCTACTTGTCTTTTCATGTCAATGTAAACATTCATTATATTTACTTGATGTATTCTGTTTTACAGTTGTAAATTTCATTAAATAACATTTAAAAAAAAGTTACATTGGACTATACCTTCTGTGGCTTATAATCTTGCTTCATATTGAAGTTTTATTTTAATTATTAATTTTATTGGTATTCAAATATTATTTATTCAACTAAATTTGAAGGAGGATTATCTAAAACTATTTTTTTTTTCTTCGTAAAGGTAAGCCATCTAGTTTTGTTACGTACAGAAACATAATGTCAAGTTGATATGAGTTGATATTGGCATATAGTTGTTGAACCTGCACAATGGCCTTTATGTCAGAGCTGACATTTTAATCCAGCGCGATCTGGAGAAATAGAAATCAATATTGAATGTTCTATCGAGTAAATAACTATTATTAAAACTATTTCGTTTAATCAATAGGTTCATTTTATGAATTAATATTATATGACATAAACTGAATTATATCGACCTTATCACTAAAATTTCACTCCTGAAAACTGAAGTACTTGGTTCGATCTCCGTGGTTTAAAATTGTGTTTACACTCAGTAAAACTACAATCTATGGAGAACCTTGTGTTCAGTACATGGTAGAGACAGCACCGTTTCAGGGACAACGGTTGTACAGGGAGGTGATTTGTCTGAGATCGATAGATTTTTCTCCTACTTTATAGAGGCTAGGTAAGATCCCATTAGGTATCACGACGGCTGTTAACAGATTAAAAAATGTATCTGCTACAGTCGGACTTGAACCTGGGACCTTGGGCATAGCAACCTATGCTCACCGAACTACTCCGCCCACTTTTCTTTTCTTTTTTCTTTCGTCCCAATGTATTCCTTCCTACTTGAGCATTAAGATGGTTATCTTTCAGGTTACAAATCATATCAACCCGTAACGAGGTGTTCGACGGTTATGAGATTAACATAAGTGAGTCTCTTAGTAAGACTATTTCTATGGATAATAATTATGGCAATAAATATTTATCATAAATTATAACAATTGCCATTTGGCAAATATTTTATTTGTGATTTTCTTTTGTAAACCTCCCCTAAGGGATTCTGGTGGAAGCGTGGATGGAGAAACCTCCCATTGAAGGTACTCCTAGCTTTAACCCCTGATAGGTTTAAATTTATGCGTTCATTTTTTTTTTAAACATCTGAGAGTTAATTTAAAAAAAAAAATTACTCTTTGGTAAATTTTATTAGGAACTAGACTAAAGTGACGCTACTGAGGAAATTGCTTCGAAATTAAGGCGACCCACTTTCGTGCCGTTCCTTTTAGAGCCTCTTCTTAATGCGTTACTGAAGTTATTTAGGTCGTTGTATATTGCCGAGGGTCGTTATTTAACATTTTAATCTGGAATTCGTTTAATTCATGGGGTACTTTAACACCTATTTTATGTGTTTATCTTAGCCTATTTTCTCGGTTAAACGTGGAAAGAATTTTATTACGGTATTCCAAGAATATCATTGAAATTTCCTGAGTTCAACCGGAGATGTACCCTATGGGATCTAGACCCACCTGGGGCTCACCCAGCTTCTATAAAGTGGGTACTCAAAATAGGGGATGAAATCTGGCTGTTGAGAGTGATCTAGAAAAATCATTGTCGAAGAAACAGTACATTCTCTACCATGTACGGAACCCAAAAGACCATCCATGCGTTTTAATGGAATAGTGTTTTACCCCATGAATATTAGAAGATTCTCTTATTTGATAAAAGATTTTGTAAGTATGGTTTTGCATTTCTGTCGATTTTTTAATAACAATTTGTTTTCATAATTTCCATCTTTATTACATTATATTATATATTATTTAATCTTGTGATCCCGGCCCTGGACAAATATTTTCTCTTCAAAATATAATATTAAAAATTATTACCATTAATAAAAAAATAAAATAAAATAAGTTATAAATAATACAATGACGTCAGTCAGCAAGGTTCTAATTAAAGTAATGTTCAATGAACATTCTTCCCTGTCTATACATCGCAAAATTGCGAGAACACGGGAATATAGGATCTGTGAAGAGATTGGATTTGTCTGGCCGTGTTACGAGCCAGGCTAGCACAGTTCAGCTCAGAGCACTACGACGGAGACGTGGGCGACCCGGGTTCGCATCCCGGCCCTGGACAAAATATTTAAAAATAATAACAATTAATAATAAAAAATATTATATTATTTTGGTACTCAAAATTGACTCATTTAAAAAAGATAATAAGGTTTTAAGCTATAAACTATTTTAAGCTGTCCATAAGTAGTCCATTGCTTGGTGTTCGTAACTGATTGTTCATAAATTATTATTTCATTATATTCATTCTTTATGTTTTTTTTTTAAATTGTATTAGTATGTATCCTCATGCACAACTGTGAGGAAATTTCTGTGGTGTTTAAGTATTTCTATATTAAACTTCAAGGAAAATTAATAAAGTTGTTTTTGGACAAGCTGTGATAAATGGATTATCTATCTTGTTATCAGTGGCTCTTCTAATACAAACCAAAATATTGGAATCCATCGCAGTCAACAATATTTCTGATCACTTTTGTCACTATCCTTCATTTGGGTTTCAATATACTTTAAAAAATAGTTCTATTTAAATCGTTTCTCCATCTAATTCTTAATCTATCAATTATAGATTCAATTGCAGCGCTTGGAATCGTCATACCAGTCAGAAAGGACAAGAAACTACCCGTGGTTTCAGGCTACTTTAACATTTACTAGACAAACTCTCAAAACTCAGGACTAATGATTCATTTACATGACTATTTTAAGTATTTTTTTTGGATTTACGATGTAGAGCTTTGAGTCTCCACAAAACCGCCGATCTTTACTATCGAAATTTCCAAAGCTATCCAATCTTTAATATCCAATATCCTTAATGTTGCTTACTTTTTTCTGAATAATGTCATCCATAATAAGTGTATCCGCTGATAATCCTCCGAGGCGTCTGAAAAGAAGATGGTCTCTTGACTTTTTAAGTTCAATTTGTTATGTGAGTACTAACGCTGGGTAGTTTCTCTACTTTTGCCTTTATCTCATGCCATTATGTATCATTCATTTTATTTCCGTATTATATTGTTACAGTACAGTCTTAATTTTCAAAAAAGTATTTTTACAGCACCTCAAACTTGCCCAACTGTTAACTATAATTATTATTAGAAAATTGAATATTAACTACTCATGGCCTAGCTTCATGATACTTAATGAAAAGTAATTGTTATTTCGAGTTACGAATACGTCGTATTCCGTTCTTCTTTAATAATTCATAATTTAATTCTGCTTCGTCTAAAAATCCTCTCCCCTCCTCGAGCAACGCCGAAAAGGAAGTGCTGGACGGTTGTAATAACCAATTTAGGAAACCCTTCCGAAACAGGCCGCCGGATCCCCTCGGCTCTAAAATTAGAACTTTAATGAAGGGAATCTAATCTGTCTGATGAATATTTCAGTCCGGTGTGAGTGTGTGTCTGACAGTATCGATTCAACTGACAGTAACTAGGTCGTCAGGATAATGGTTAAGGTTCATTAGCCATGTTTACAGGCGATATTACAAACTATATTGTCGTTATTTGGGTTGGAGGTTTCGATAATAAGTGATCCAATGTTTCTGAATCTCAGGAACTTTTTCTATACACAGCAACTCACTTATTAAGTGGCTTAGTGGTACCAAAAACTAGGTATCAGTATCTTAATCTTGTAGTCTAGAACTATGAAGAATGTCGAAGAGATGATTTTTATTTAAAGTTTTTTCAATTTAAGAGGAAACTAGTTTGATTTTATGTTTCTTAAAAAAATAACTTCATATTTTTATCACGCATTATCTTTATCTTCGGCGATGTTTATAAAAGTTTAGAGATAATTTTGTATAACGGCTCGTGGAACGATGATCGCATGATTTTCGTAATTTGTGGGATCGACCTAAGTCACGCTAGGTTTGTTTTTATTTATGTTGTCTGTTTTGATTTTTTTTTTTTTAAATGCAATGAAAAGTTGTAAAAAAAACCTGCGTTTTGACTTATTGATAAGATTTTTTTGAAAAATGGCTAAGCTACAAATATTCGAATTTCCAGCTTATGATGTGTATAGAAAAATAGTGATTTTTTTTTTGTTTTAAAGAGAAAAGATTTGGCCTGGCCGTGATTCGAATCCGGGTCGTCTGCTTCTCCTTAGCGTTGCTCTAAACCACTGAGCTATCAGGTGTCGTATCCCAGTCAGACAAATCCGTTCTCTTCACCGATCCAATATCCCCGTGTTCTCGCAATTTTTGTGATGTATGCACGGCGAAGAATGTTCATTGAACATTACTTTAATTAGGATCTTGTTGAATTACGTCAATATATTATTTATAATTTTTATTTTTTATTAATTGTTATTTTTGTTAAATATTTTTGTTTTGAAGATAAAAGATTTTCCATTAGCGTATAGTTTGCGTTTTTTACACCCCATCTGGAGATAAAATCTTGTATGCCCCTCGGGACTAAATTGATCATTATTTCCAGCAATACTCCTCGGCTTGGCCTCGTGAGTAAAGATAATTATTCCAAAGATAATAAACTCGATTGTACCCTCGCATTCGCTCGGGTACCAACTTACAGCTGAGGGAATAATGATTTTTAGTCCCTAGGTGCGTAAATAACTATAAAGTTGTAATTATATACAATTTAATAAAATCCTTCTATTGATAATGAGGAATACATTTAAACACAATATGTATTGCTATGTGAATAACTAAAGAGCTGGACAGCTGATTGGGGTAGAGCGATATGTTGCTATGAAGTAGATGCCGGGTTCAAACCCCGCTGTGACAGATAAATTATTTAATCTGTTACAAAGTCACCTATATGTACAAATATTGTCCTATAAAAAGTTCAGCCTTTTCCGACTCTGACACTTATTTATTTATTTAAATAACATGAGATTTCTTGTTTATTGCTGGTCCTTGGTCCTGTTTAGTGTGGAGCTGTTTTTGATCTAGGAGTTAGTTCTGGGCTAGGACCACCAGGATATTCCCACGGCCTGTCACAAAGAGGCTTATCAGTTCTCTTAGTAATCCGATTTAGTTTTGGTCTTCTCATTTTAATACGGCGACGAAGCTTTATAGTATTATAAAGTTGGATTTCAATACATAAATGGTAGGAAAAGGTAAAAATAAAATTAAACTTTCTTTTTTAACTTTAAACTTTTATCTTAATTAATTTTAAACTGAAACTTTTATTTATGATCATTTGGTTTAGTTGCTCTTTAGTTTGTTAGTAGGTTTTTATTTATTATTTTTATTGAACTAGTGATTGTAAGATTCAAGAGCGGCTATGACAGGATAAATTTATTATTCTCTTATCTAAATCTGTCGTACATTGACCCTGCGGAATCATGACCCACTGGGGTCTCACCCAGCCTCAATTGGTAAAATACATGGCCTTTGAGCGTGAACATTGCCCTATCTCCTCCCTGCACAATCGTTGTCCAGGTGAGATATATTTAATCTGTTTACAGCCTTGTTAGGATGGACCATGTAAGTAAGATCTACAGACTCCAGGGACATACCTAGCCACAATAAAGTGACTACCCTTAATTTAGGGAAATACCTTGACTAAGCAAATCCATGCTCAACCATTGCCCAAGGAACAGGCATTTATTCATCCGTTAACCGAGCACAAAATCATTCTTATCTCATCTCAATTTTAACCCGTTGAACGGAACACACGTATTGTTTCATACCGATAAATGCGGGGGGTGAGTACAGCTCAAGGCTTGGTCTTTGTGACATCTTCAGTCAGTACCGACACGCGTCTGCATCACTTCTCGCCGCCCTTTGTTCTGCCGGAAAAACTCCAACGGACGAAAAAAATAAAAAATAAAATATATAAAGACTGATTTTATCATTTGAAAAATGATGCTAAATGAAAAATAAATGGTTTATTTATAATTTTAATTTTAATTTTAATCTTTTTTAGCCCCTATCGTAAGAAAGGATAGTGATTTCACAACAGTAATCAATCGAATAACCTTACTCATGACTGTAAGGCTACTCACATCTTAGGTTGCAATGAGTGGTTAGGAAAATTGCGAAGCCCGTTTTCAAAAACACTGTTTAAATTTCGAATACTATTTCGAAAGTTATGCTAACATTCTCAGATAGCCGTCATTATGACGGATGTTCCCTGTGGACCACAACGCAGAGATGTTCCGTTCAACGTCAACGGGTTAAAAAAATAATTCCTTTATAAAACTATAGATGCAAAAAACTTATCGTACCTTAATAAATTGGATTCTCATTTTATATGCGACTGTCTTCAGGAATTCTAAAAAGCTAATCCCTCACCCCGTTTCTCCATCTAGCTAATCATCAATCTTCAGCGAATTCGTAAAATAATGGTATAATAATGCCGATTTGTTAGTTACGTATGTGTTTATATATATGTAAGCTGTTAAATATAAGCTAATACATTTGAATAATCTCGAGACGGGTATTTACTTAAAACCTATATCGTCTGTATAAATTGACATATTATTATTATTTAATGTAATGATACACAATGTAGTTATGTGATCTAATTTTCTATTTGGTAAGTAAATCATTAATATGGTTACCATATAGTAACTCCTAAAATAGATTATTCCTCTTCTACAATGCTATGAATTGAAATTATTAGCACTGTACTTAAATCCGTTTTATTTGTATCATTATTATTACTTTTTTAACTGGATAAATAATTAAATATAACATTAAGTTGCAAAAAGCAAATATTTTGGCGAGTTATCGTGCGACATGACTCCGCTAACTGTGCCAAGGCGACCCCCAGGCCTTCACTCTATTTACAATTATCAATTAACTAATAGCAACGAGGTCGTAGTCCTCGTTCTTCTCTGTTGAAATCAATGAATCCACTTAATTACATTATGCTTTTAATTACTATATTTAATTATCTATATATGTTATATTATCCTAATAATAATCAACAAATATTGTTTTGAAATATCAACCATATTTAAAAGAAAGGCGGCATTTCATCTATAAAATTTGGAATGGACTAGAAGATATATGTATAATCTTTATCTGTCGTGCAGAGTTCGAAAATAATCATTAATGCAATATTTTTTCTAGTTGAATATAAAAATACACTTATCATTTCTAGACGTGTATATTTAAAAGATACTCGTTATATTATCTAAAAATATGGATTGGAAAGAATGTAGTGTATTTTATTAGTATATATGAAAATAAAAGTGTCTTGAGTTAATTACCTGGTATGGACAGTATATACTATTTGTAGAGTAACCTAAGGCCGGTCCAAGCGTTACGTTTTGCACAATCTTTTGTCTGCACAGTTCAACACGTTGCAGATAAAACATTGCGTGTAGATTGGAAAACTTCGCAGTTTTGAATCTGGTGCGAAGACTGTACATTTGCAGCGATAACTGAGCTAAAGAGCATAGATTTCCTTGGACAAATCGGCGCATGTAGACGGTAGCACCGTTTTCCGATTCAGTTTCAATTCGTCAGGCGACAATGGCCTATAAATATAATAATAATAATAATTAATATGTATACGTGTCTATGTCCGTTCTCAAATAGTTCCGCCAATCATAAGGTTCATTACGCAATAATCTAATATGGGAAAAGTACCTTTTTAGAAGGTACTTCTGAAACGTTCCTTTTTTTATAACAAGACACCATGCCAAAATTAAACAGAGTAGTATTGTGAAAAGATGACGATATCACACAAATCTGAGCGAAATATACAGATATCTCTGCACCATGTAGCCGCTCTACAAATTGCAACGTTCTCATTCCGTCTTAAGACTGCGTTGATAAAAGCTTGTGCAAAACGTAGCGTCTTGGCCAGCCTTAAGGCTGTTGTGTTTCAAATGATTGTGTGAAGATGGTTTGCCCGAGATCATATAAAAAAAACTATTGTATTATAATTGGTAAATAAATATTTAAAAAAATGTAGAGAAAACGTTTTGAATTTTTATATAAAAGTATATACATAAATTATTATTTATATATATGTAAATTATAAAATTATCATTGATAATATTAAACAATATTACAGTATATTTTAAATAAATATTTAAAACGTTTTTCTTCCTTTTGTACAATTTATTTGCGAGTTGTCACAGTTCAAACGAAGTAATTAAATTTTTAGATATGTTTTTGAATCAATTTTAATTTCGTCTATTCAATAATTAAGTTTCTAATATTTGCTGTAACAACTGGGGAAAATTATTGTTATATACCGGCCAACGTTTTGCGAATTCAGGCATCATAAAGACACACACCTTTCTAATATGAGTATTTGATTGAACCTCTTTAGAGCTGGGTTACTGTCATTGATTGATAAGTTTAGGCTGTTGATTGCATTTCGTCTCGTTTTATGTTATAATTTTATTGTTGGTGTATGTCCTGATCTTGCCTGCATTTTCGATACTTCGACCTTAAAGTTTTCCATTATTTTAGAAACCTGAGATTTTGTTTCTTCCAGTTTACCAATTGCATTCTTTCAAATATATAAAACTACGGTTATTGGATTTAAATTTTACATCAAATTGGTTTTTTTAGTTAAAAGTTATTCCATTACGAACAATGAAGGTTTAGTACACAGTAGAGACTGTACTGTTTCCTAGCCAACGGTTTCAAAATCTTATCAAGCGTCCGTGCTTAATAAAGCTGGATGAACCCTAGGAGGGCCACTGGTTCTCCCCAGGAATCACTGACGGCTGTTAACATAATAATTGTTCTTAGTGTTTTCACATTGCATTCTAAAAATTGCTTTCTCCTTTTGATTTTGTATGTTATCTTCGGTTACTTGAGTTATCTTCCAGGTCCCTAGTCTTAGATCAGCAACCAGCAAATAAAAATCTTGGGGTTTTCCCCTCCGCCATTTGGTGTCGATAAGACAGCTGATGACTAAGATAAGCCCCACCACGATGGCTCTTACTGATAACAGGCCATAAGGGTTTCTGGCTACAGCTGTCCTCGTGTCTATTTCGGAATATAACGAAGTTCGATTTTACGTTTACAGCATGTGGGCATGCTATTATTTATATAAGTTTACTAATAAAAACTTCGAACTTGCTCATGGGTTCTGAGGTTTATCAGTAAATTTATACTTTAAGAAAATTTTTAAGTTCTGAAAACTACTTTCTAACATTATTTTATTCCGCTGTTATAAAAAAACAAAAAATACAATACTGACAAATACGGGCGTTAATATTATGAATTTGCTGTTTATGAATCCTATAAAGAATAAAAAAAAAAAATGCAAAAACCTATAACACTACATCCCCTTAAGGGTCTTGGGTTTAGTACATGGTAGAGGTAGTAGTGTTTCCAGTATAACGGTTGTGCAGGGAGGTGATTTGTCCGAGATCAGGCTCATCCTCCAGGGTTTCCCAATTAAGTGTATCAAATCCTGAAGGATCTATAGATCCCATAGGGTCCATTCGTGGCTGATAACGTATTAAATAAGGTATCCACTACAGCTGGATTAGAGCCTGGAACAAACCGAGAGACCCCAACATACTGATACATTAGAGCACTCAATATATTAGATACCACGCTCACTTAACAGTACTTGTATTTACTATCTATAATTAATTTTTCTTCAATAATATTAGTTGACCTTATATATATTAGGGAGAGAATGGTCCGGGTGGAGGTCAACAAATTCTTTTATATAGGGAGAGCTGCTTATTGGAAAGCCGACGTTTCAACCCACATTGCCTTTCTTCTTCAGGACTAGTACGGCCAGGGTAGACACTAGTCCTGAAACAGTTCTCCCTATACAGGGTGCGGCAGCATAACTTCCTTTTTTTAAATCCGCATTCATCCTGTTGAAGTCTTAGCAGAGCGCTAGTGGCCTCGTTTAAGAGAAGAGAAGATAAAGTTTTGTCCCGACACAGTTCAGTAGCGAACATCGATGGCTGTTAAGGGGACACTTCCCAGAGCCCTCATATCAATTAAGGGTGATTTAGAGTGGCCGGCCCGCTCTCCCGGTTTGTCCTCTTGTGATTTTTCTCTGTGGGTTTTTTTGAAATCGGGTGTTTAAGTGAACCGGCAAAGCATATTACGAGATTTGAAGATCAGCAGAAAGAAATTGCCAAAATAATGCTTTCTGTGCTGGGGAAGAGTCATGACTAACGCCAGAAATCGGTTTACTCAGTGAACGGAGGATGGGGGACGTCACCTACCTGATTTCCACAATTATGTAAAACAACTTTATGCAAGCACCTGAATTATAAAAACGAATAAAAATGTTCTGATCCATACAATTATGAAGTTTTGAATATAAGAAGCTATGTTGCCGCACTCCGAAGAAAATTCTTTTGAGCCCCTTCCGGACCATTTTCTTCCTTATAATTAATATTGTGCTTCAATCAAATGTTATTAATAAAACTATTTATTAATGTAAGTATTTTATTTAAACTTTGATATAATTTAATCAATATTCCAAAATATATCTATTCTTGAACTTTATTGTATTCAAACAACGCAGCGGATAGCTATTTTCTTACTATCCTCATCCTATGATCAAAAATTTATTATTCATTACAGTAATAAATTATTTTTTAAAAGACCAAAATTCTTATAAAATAATAGAGCCAATAATTCTTAATTTTTTTATTTAGTACGAGTATATTTAGTTTGCCTACTGTTGAAATACGTTGGGATACTGTATTGACAGCATAGTGATGAATCCAACTGTTTTTATTGTACTCTTTTATTATTATTAAGACTAGATCATCTATATTATATATCATTTTAAGTTAACTAGATATTATAAAAGGGGGTGGCGTGGCTCAGTGGTAGAGCTCTGAGTTGCTTTGCCTGGAATCCTGGTTCAAATCCCGCTGCGGGCAGTTACTTTTATTTAGTCTGTTTGTGGCGGGAGATGGACCATATAGGATCCAGGACCCTCCTGGGGCTCACCCGGCCACTATAAAATATTATAAAAATAGGATACCCAAAATAAGGGGGGGAACCCTGGCGGTTGAGCGTGACCTAGAAAAGTCACCTCCTTACAGAACCGTTGTCCATGAAACAGTACAGTCTCTACCATGTAATGGACCCCAGACTCGTTCACGGGTCGTAGTGGTTATAGTTTTCAGGATATATTATAAAAAGGTGCTTTGAGTATGAGACACGGAGGACGTACCCTCGGAAAGTGGAACTAGAAAGCGTTGGTTTCTTTTTTCTCTCTTTCGGTTGGCCCTGGCTTTCTTCTTGAATATTTAAAGTACATTCCCTCTCTTATCTCTACTTGCCTAGCTTAACTATCTGGGACAGTTGCTCTGGTCTCCTGGCACTGTTTATAATCAGAATCCTTAGTGGTTTGAATATTATAATATATTTTAACGTGTTTATAAACTTATAGGAGATCTGAAGTTCCCAGATTGAAGACAGACTTAGGGACAGATATATCAGCCATGGATTGACCCATTGGACCCTTCAAACCTTTTTGAGGCTCACCCACCCTTTTTAAAATGAGTAACCTTAATCTCGGTTTGCAAACGTTGGCTTAGAAAATGTACAGTCTTAACATTTAACTAAACTACTGAATATTGAATAATAATTTTATTTATTTATGAAGTTCTTAGTGATCTGAGTTTCCCGTGTACGAGACCAACTGTGGCTGATACATTACTTAATAGTATAAGTATCATTCGTGGCTCAAAATATTACCTTAAAACTTTTTGAGGCTCGTCTATCCTTTATATAATTTGGCTGTTCACACTCGCAGTCACATATTTTTATATTTACTTATTTTATTTTTTATAGTTATCATTGTTAGTTTTGTTTATATTTTTTCTTTCATTATCTTTTTTCTTTTTTCGTTGTGATTTTGTTTCCGAAAATTTGTATGTATATGTATGTGTGTATGTAGTATATGTACATATGTAACTGCCAATTATTTCTCTGTTTATAATTATTGTTATTTTATTTATATTTTGCTTTATTGCTTCTTCTTTTTAAGAAATAAAAATTTTCTTTAATTAATGTTTGAGGTGGTAATTCTTAAATTTTTGTAAATTAATTTTTTATTTCTTATTCCTGATCTATTAATCTCAATTGTAATTAATTAATGTAATGTCATATATTTTACTCTAAGACATTTTATTTTTTACACTATTCCTGTATTGTTATTCTACAGGGACTTGTCCCAGAATAAGTAAAGTCTTTATTATAAAATAGGAAACATTAATTGGGGGTTATTTCGGTCTGCACAAACGTTGACTTAAGTAAAATCCAGAATAATGAACTGATTATTATGAATTATGAAAGTTAATTTATTAATGAACTTAAACTGATCTGTGCATACCATGTTCGAGGCCGGCCGTTTGTTATCACCCTTTGTTTTTTGTTTGTTCATTTAACGTCACTTTATGCTGCTATGGCTAATCGGACGATGCTACAGTGGGAGCTCTAAATTTTGCCTATCCAGGTTTAATTAGGATAGGGATTTTTAACGAGTACCTGACATCGTACAGGCTCGAGACCCCCGTTTAACGTCCCTTCTGTTTGTCCGTCTCTTTGTTATCAGTCGTATATCGACCTAGTAGAATCATTTCAGGCGGTTTAGCTTGATCTCAGCCTAATCACTTCCTTGCTCAACCGTCAGGTTAGTTTAGTACATACAATACCAACCACAACCCTTTCTTCGTCTATTAATTAAACGTATAAGAGAGGTGTACTTCTTTTTTTATTTCTAATCCTTTATCCTCAAGAAATTATTCAAAAAATTTCTTTATTATTGAATGGTATTAAATATACAATAACATACCATTTATTTTTATATAAACATCTTCTACTAGTTAACGACGTTCAGTAACACTGGACAACAAAATTTAACTTTTTGTCTGTTAAATGAATTACAATGGCTGTTTCTTTTAGAATTTGGTGCTCTGATTGCAAATTTGAAAAGCATTTTTGTCTCAGGGGCAAGGATTTTGTGTAATTTCAAAATAAAAAAATAATATAGTGTTAAAACAAGCAATTTTATTTAATCAGATTTCATACCGTAATTTAAATAACAATTTAATTTTCTGCGTTTTTTATTTCGAAGAAATTCTTTCACAAAATTTTTAAAAGAAATCCAAGCTGATTTTTCGGCTCCATTCAAACATTCCTCAAAGCCTTGATGCTTCATAAGCTCCCTTTTTTGTGGACCAACAAATACACCTTCTTTTATTTTTGCATCACTGATCCGAGGAAATGTGGCTTTCAAATATAGAAATTCAGGGCCACTTTTATCAAGTGCCTTAACAAAATTTTTCATCAAACCGAGTTTGATGTGCAATGGTGGAAGATAAACGTTTTCTGGGTTTACTAGTGGTTCGAAAAGTATATATTTTTCTCCAGGTACAAGATTTCTTTAGGTTCGTTCATTCCTTCTTTATATAATGATTTTTGCGATCTCGGCTGTCCCACTCACACAGAAAACAACAAAATTTTGTATAACCTGATTGAACAATTAACAAAAGTCCTAACACTTTGAGGTCTCCACACACATTCCAAGAATGCTTCTGGTATTGTGTCTCGGACAGTAAAATCTTCATATCGGCATATGTCTCTTCACACAAGACACGTTCATAGCTATGAAATATCACCTTTTATTTTTACAAAATTTAAAATTACAAAAATGTGAGCCCCATGGACAACTTTGATGGTCATATTCGGAATTACCATAGCAAAATACATATGAGACAGCCACATTTACCCATTTAACAAAAATACTGTTGACCAGTGTAATCTATCGTCTATTGTCAAAACAATCTAAACTATCTACTCACTACTTCACTCCCTGTTTGTCTACTCTATACAAAGCTATCGCCTAAAAATAATGTAGTAGGTCATGAAAGTATTTTTAATAACCAGAAAATATGCCTGGAAAATTTTATTGGTAATAAAATTTTTAAAAAAAATACTGTTCCAAAAGATCATATTCATGTTTTTGGAAAAAAAATGCAATGAATAAATAATAAAAATAAAAACCAAACTATGATTTCTTTGAAGAGATCAAAGTTTGGTTTTTAGTGTAATACATATTATATTTGACCATGGAAGAAAGTTAAGTTCCAAGATTTATATATATTTGACTTTTAAATCGTTTGACCTGAAGTAATGATTGGACTTGTAAATTTTAAAAGATAGTTGTATGGAGAACTACTTAAATTGAAAATGACAAGGAAGTGTCGAAACGTTTTTTTAATCATTTGTTAATTTTTAATAACAATTTTTGACTGGAATAAGGTTTTTTCTTCATTATTAAATTATATAGATCAAGAAGATTAGTCCAGTATATAAGAAATATCTTATAAAGAAAAAAAACAACTTTATTCGTTTTCCAGAAACAAAACGCATCGTTTACTACACAATGTACACTTGTCCACAAGGTGTTGTCTTGACGCCTTCAATATTTTCCTTACTGTAGGTAGGGAATCCCTTTTTTTGTCTCTCTTGTAAAATTTAGAAAACTGAATTAGTTGCCTTTTTGCACTTAGCAATTAAATTAAAATTTTATTAAATTTAATTTTAATTAAGAGTACTTAAATAGCTAACATATAATTTTAAGGTCAATAAGGAATATAATTGGATTTTCTACACTTATTTGCCCTTCTTTGTAAGTTTGAAAATTTTACGATCACGGCAGTATTATTATTTTTATTGAAATAAATAAACAAATTGAGTAAATTAGTTAATTTAAAACAAATTAAATGTTTACGTAGTTTAGGAATCAGATGACATTTTATAGCAACTGACTTCTAGCAATTGATATTTAGCCATATAAATGGATGGAGGCGTGTATGAATTTGTCGATATTTTCTGTAATTACTGAACACTCTATTCTCCTAAGGCCTTGAGATCTGATCAATATCGAGGAATTATGGATATCTAGCTGTCGTAGTTGAGGGTTCTTATTGATTATTTATTGATACTTTTTAATTTCCGGCCCAATGAAGGGGGAGAAATTAATAGTTTTTATTTATTTATAATTGTTTTTCCGCCTCTTCGCTATAGGCTCATTGACGTCAAAGCGTAATTTATATTCTATTGTATCATGCAGTGCTCTACAATTCAGTTTTAAACTATTATTCAAGAACTTATTTTATTTTATTTGTTACTAATTTTTAAATATTTTTATTTGAAAAGAAAAGATATGTCCAGGACCGGGACTCGAACCCGGGTCTTCCAGATCACTAGTCTGGGACTCTACCATTTGAGCTATCCTGGGCCCTAATCAAACACGCTTCATTATTATTCAAGAATAGTTGAATTATGATTCTTTTCTAAAAGGCCGATAATAATACTTACTAGCAATTAATTTGTCGATCACTATTTCATATAAATAGTAATAACAGTTACTAATTATATTACTAATTTATAAATAATAGTAATAATAATTATAACGAAGAAGAACCAGAAGCCCGTAACGTGAACCATCTTAACTTAGCGTCTTCCACTTTGGCAGCTTTGCGACTAATAATAATAATTATGAGTAATAAAATCAATGCATAATTTGGTTTTTTATTTGAAATAACAGAACAATATTTTTTAATTTTATAATTCAATCAACTGTTGTTTTGCGATTTTATTACTAGACTTTTCCTAAGGAATATTTGTGTCATTATTTTTTTTCTTTCCTCAGTTTTGCCAGGCAGGTACATTGCACATACTACAAAAAAAAATCGTGATTACACTTTCTTCATAGTAAAAAGTTGCCAAATATTTTTCATAACTGTTCCTTATGCAATTTATTACATTGTGTTAATTCTTCAGTTCATTCCGCGTGATTGTGAAACTGTTGCAGTTAAGCGGTTTTATGCCATTGCAGGCGTTCGATTGGTCAGATGAAATTATTTCAGGAGCTAATTTGGCGAAGAAATAAATTATGTTTAATTCTGAATAAGAAATCTAGATATTACTGAGGAAAAATATTGAGACAAAAATTTCTTGAGACCGATGTAGATGACGCTATAACCAGGAACTCTAGACACTCTCAGAAAAAATTACAGACACAATAAAACAAACATAAAAACAAAGGATGAACCCAAGCACTATGACCAAAAGAGTCGCTCATCTTAAAAAACTGAAAATGGCCAATACATCGTCTACTCAAGGACTGAAAAAGGCATTGAAAGGCTCGAGGTCTCTCCGGGGGGCATTAAACACCGTTTTTATTTAAGAAAAAAAATGGCTCAGTTGGAAGGAAAAAAAAATGCTTGAGCACCATCTTCCTGCAGTGTCCAGTTGTCAATGCACAATGCTATTCCATTCACTGAACCCAAGAACCTTAGTGGGTTGTAGTTGCTCATGATAGATGTTATTCATAAAGCTACGTCCACACTTCTAGGCCATTGCTTAGACGTGGTCTAGCTGGTCTAGCTAGGGGGTTGCGGAGCCGCTGCTGAAACCGCTGCTCTAAGGTCTCCCGATCGGAATGGGAGACTTCATGCAACGAGACGAGACACGACCAAATCCGAGTATTCAACACATTGTAATTATCTTATTATAGATCATAACTATCATGTGTATACTAAAAATTATTATAATAATTCAATTATGTTAATTATAATATATTTAAATGACCGTTCTTAAATTATTTAGCATTACGATAGGCGGGCGTATCTGTCAGATATTCAGTGGAAATGGTTATTTAACTTTCTTTGATCCTTGTCGGTTTTAATATTTCCCTCTTCTCACGACCCAACCCAACCAGTCTTGGCCGAAAATTCCTTCAATAAATAGTTGGTTTAAAGTATTATAGAGGAATTCGTAAATTCAAGTAGTTTTTTATACATTATTTTTAATAATTCTATGAAAAAATTTTAATTAAATTTAAACAAGCAAATATATTGAATTTTGTCTCGACCCAAACTATTACAGACCATAATATTACAATTAGATTTTTATTATTCGTCAGATAACCGCGACCTTTAATCATTGCATCAGTCTTTTAATTTTCTATTTCTTGCATATTTGTATATTATTTCAGTGTTCTATCTTATTTTCTATTATTATAGTCGACAAAAATATTTTTAATTTGAATAATACTTTGGACGTGAATGCTTTGCTAAATGCAATTATGTGTGATAAAGACGATGAAAATTGTTTAAGAAATAATTGTTTAGTATAATTTGATGTTGCTAGTCGTTTTTTATTTAAATGTAAATTGGTATTTTGTCTGAGTTTCTTGAGAATAAACTGTTATTTCCCTCTTCTTTCGACCCAATCTTACCACAGTCTTGACCGAAAATTCCTACAATAAATAGTTCGGTTAAAAAAAAAGGTTTTTATATCTGAGGAATACGTCCATTCAAGTCATATAAAATTGGCAATTCATTGGTAATTTAAACTAGCACATAAATTGAATTTGCACTTTATTTAAACTATTACTGAAGTTAGATTTTTATATGGCAGATAAGCGCGACCTTTAATCATTGCATCAGTATTTTAATTTTCTATTTCTTGAACATATTTATTTCATTTCAATGTGGTTTCTTATTTTCTGTTATTATAGTCGACAAAAATATTTTTAATTTGAATAATGCTTTGGACAAGAAAGCTTTGCTAAATGCAATTAAATGTGATAAAGACGGTGATAGTGTTCCAAATAAACTGGCATTCCTAGAAATAATTTTTAAGTATAATTTTATGTCTATGTCATTTTTAAAATGTAATTCTGTATTTTTCCTGAATTCCTCGAGAAGCTGTATATAAAAAAACTGTTCTATATAACATGTTTATTTTAAAATCAACTTTTATTGTAATTTTTTTTAGAAACGCGGGTGAATTGCACTAATTCTTCATAAATACACAAGATTTAAAATAGGTTGAGTTTGATTTTCACTATTTCCTTCCTTGATTGCATTTTTTTTTGTTTACTGAAATTTGAAAAAATATATATTCGTTGAATTGGAATTAATAAATAAAAGTAAAATAATTAGATTTACAGTTCTTAGTGAACAAATACGTATTGAAGTCTAAGCTCATTGTTTTGCTGTTTCCGATAAATGATTAGGGCCCCCCTTATTGACGTTCATGGAAAAAATCATTTTAGTTTTCGTCGAATTTTAACTTAAAATAACAATAATTTTAACATTACAAATAAGTAACTGGTTGATCCGATCAAATTAATGAAAATTACATTTGAAAAAAAAAGTTCCGTATTTGAACGTTCGGATAATCGACGCTCCACTGTAATTATATAATTTATTTTTTTTCCTTGAAAAATTCTTTAATTAGTCTTCTTCTATTTAATATTTTTCTAACTTAAGATCTTTTTTGCCGAGCGTTTTTTTCTGTTGTCACTAAAGATAAACTTGAAATTATTCGATGAAGTTACTAAATTTCTCACGAGATAGTTCGAAGTGTCAACACTTCATCGAATGGAATATGTTGAAACATGATCCGGTGCTGCCAACACGTCAACTTGCTGTGTTAAATTCGCCTTTTTGAAATGTTTCTACTTCTTTCCATAAGTATAAATTATTGTAAATAAGTTATATGTAAATTGTTACCAGAATATGTTAATATTTGTCTTAATAATGTACATAATCAATTCTAATCAAGTCAAATGTTTTTAAATTAAATGAATTTTGACTTACTTGGTTGATGCGTATATTTTTTCTATATCATTAATATTTCTTTATGTTGAATGTTTTAATACTTTTCCTTCATTTTAAATATTGCTTATTAGATTATTCTTTATTACTTACTTCTTCTTCGTCGAAGAGCCTCAATACTTGTTATTGTTTGTTTTAAGTTATTTACAAGGTTATACATCGTTACTGATAGTGCTCGTATCCTGTTGTACTGGTTAATTTATTTTAAATAGTACTAAAGGTTTTTTTCCGTATTGGCCCACTAAAGACCACGTCATTTCAACTGTCTTTTTTTTCTTTTTTATATTCGTCGAGTACTCCCTTATCCGTCGCCGGTGCTGCTTCCTTCTTTCTTCCGTCCATCTCTATCCCGTCCTCAGCTTGGGCTTTTCTTGAAAACCCACATGGGTATCTAGTTTTATCCTGAGACGGTTTTAAATAATATTTTTGTTTTTATTTAAATCATCCATACTTTTGTATCTGGTTTACTCCATAATTATTATTTTATATTTTATTTTATCTATTTTATTCTTTACCTTCTTTTTATGAATCATGTTAATTTGTTAGTATCTTGTATATTCAGCACTGGAGAAGATCTGTAATGTGTATTGAAACATAGGTTTCAAATAAATTTTATATATCTATTAAAAAAAGTCTTTCTTTAACCTCCAACCGAATCATTTTCTTCCTCATATATCACTCCTTCAAAAGAACATTGTCATAACTAAAAAATCCTAATTTTTCGATGGAAGGATTTTAAATATTTTATTTTAAAGAGAAAAGATATGTCCAAGACCGGGATTCGAACCCGAGTCTCCCACGTTTCCATCGTGGTACTCCGCCACTTGAGCTATCCTGGCTCGCATATCGGTCAGACAAATCCATTCTCTCCACGGATCCCATATTCCCGTGTTCTCGCAATTTGCAATGTATACCAGAGGAAGAATTTTCATTGAACATTACTTTAATTAGGATATTGTTGACTTACGCCATTATATCATTTATAATTTATTTTATTTTATTTTTTATAATTTTTAAATATTTTATTTTGCTGGGGATTCGAACCTTATTTAAATCATCCATACTTATTACATTTATTTTCACGAAAGTAGTCATTTTTTTTTGGCCGGTACTAATTTTTATTATTTATTATAATATATATATATATATATATATATATATATATATATATATATATATATATATATTGATAAATAATATTATAGATGACTGATGATAGACTGGATGCATCAGTGGAGCCCTTTCACTGAGTGCAGTTCAGGGGGGGTCGATGACCTCGGCCTAGCCCCCTCCATCTCTCCTTGAGGCCAATATAATATTACAAATGCTGTCATATCGCTCGTGTATTATACCTTAGAGTATATATTATTTTAATATATAATAGTAATTAACTATATCCAGCTTATAGTATGTATTAGTTTAAAAGTTTTTGTAACTAAATCAACTAAAATTACCTATCAATTAATTATTGAAAATCAAAATAATTTCACTTTTAATTTAATTGGTTTGAGCATGAATAAAGTTTGTCATAAATGGATTGATATCGGGTTCGGACCAAATCAACAACAAATGAGACAATAGGGTCATTATGGATAACTGTATTCGTAACAAAGTAAGAACCATCCATGATTTTAAGAAGTATTTTGTATTGTAAAGAATTGATATGAGAGGAATTCGATGACTTAGTAGAACGTAAAAGCTCTACTCCATAATTTTCCGTAAGTTCAAGTAGGTATTGATATAATAAGTAGGTATTATAATGGTCTTGTATATGAGTTTTTTGTAATTAATTGTGCGCTTACAGCGTTTGTCTTGTTGAAGTAGCCTGAAACTGCGAGTAGTTTCCTGTCGTCTCAGTCTAGTATGAGTTCATCTGTAAACTGTGTAGAGGATTGGTCCGAAGATACTGCCTTGCGGAACACCAGCAGAATGCTTTTACTAATAATAAATATAATTATAAACTCAAGAACAACAGAAACCCATTGGTTTGGTTTTTTCATTCAGTTACTTGGTAGTGGGTTGCTAAAATAGCCTATGCTCTTCAAACCAAAGGCAGTCCTAGTTTACAAAATGTTATGCAAGTATTTTGGGACAACTCTAAAGTACACGAAAGAAAAAACAAAAAATGAAAAGAGAACATAATACGTATTTTTCTCTGAAGTGTAACGTGCTCAAGTACGAAATCAAAAATGTTAGTTTTCCACTTCTAATAGTATATATTATTATCAGAGTGACCGTGCCGCAGGTCCCGGATCCGATTCCGGCTGCTGGCAGATTTTATTCTATCTGCTAGCAAGCGGGGATGGGTCCTCTGGGATTTGGGACCCTTCTGGGGCACACCCAGCCAAAATGTAGTGGGTACTCTAAAGATGGCGTTTGAGCGTGATCTATGACAAATCACTTATATGCACAACCTTTGTCCAAGAAACAGAGCGGTCTCTACCACGTACTGGCCCCAAGACCTTTGTGTTGTATTGTAGGGATGGGTAGATACTGGATTTTCCTGTATCTGATAGAAGTGATACTAATACTTTTCTGTATCTGATACTTTTACTTGACACTTTTAGTAAAATAATGTCCAAAATATATCTAAGAGTAGAAACATGGGTTGTATTATAGGTTTAAGAACTATGCTCTATGGTAAATTAAATCCCACAATTTGATTCACAAAGTAGATACAAAAAAATAATATACCAGTTTTAATTCGTATGTTATACTAATAAACAGCATGAGGTTGTGAATATATTCGTGAATAGTGAATATCTGATGCTTTTAACTAGGGATGGGTAAGGTTGTATCAATCTGATCGTATCTGATAATTGTATCAACTACTTTTTAGTATCAGATACAAAGTATCAGATTGATACAACCTTACCCATCCCTTTTGTATCGGTACATTTTTTTTTATATTAGTGGAATAAATGAGTGAAAACAGTCTTCTCCCTCAATGTCAATTATTTTTTGTCCATAGTACCATATTTTGAGATATATATTTTTTTAAATAAAAAAATAATGAAATTAATTAAATAATTTGTACAGCCTGCTTGCCCCCGAGAGCACAGATGCGGGATCATGGAGACAACTGTGGGATAGTCCTATCCCTGACGGTCTCACTCCGTTTCATAAAAAGCCATCCTTGAACTTATTCTTTTTGTCCACTGCCGACGCCTATAGTTTTCGAGTTAGCTCTGTTACGCTTGGGATCTTTTGTATGAGTTAATACAATTACTCACTCCCTGTTGTGTTGTCCCTAATGCCCAACTATATTATTTTGCTGACTTCAAAAATGTATTATTTATTGTTAAATAAAAAACTTGTAAATAAATAAATTACCACTCCTTAACACGTCGAACCTACAAAGCGTGCAGTACAATAAATTAAATGTCCATATCATATTATAAGATCCCATCCGCTACCCAAAACCCTAATCCGCCAGATCACTCTTGGCACAATCCTCCCTCAGACTTTACCAGTCGGCACATCCAGATATAACTGTTTTAAATGTCAGCATTTTATAACTATGTCTTTTGGTTTCTTTACTAATTTCTTTAGCACTACAATAGTTAAACTGATATAGAAGACTAGCTCCTTGGTACAATTAAAGCTTTTCCGAAGCCTCCTCGTGCTTGGAACTTGGCCTTAATCCTCCTTTTGTCTTGGAGTTAAGCGGATAGGCCGGGTCTCAGCCATTGTTAGCTCTGCGTACAAGGCTCGAGCCATGCCTAGGATCGACTCCCTCCCCCTAACCACTTAAGGGTCTCCACTAGGAGCGGCCGGCGTGGGCTGCCCTGAGTCAGATAACTTATAGAGGATTTAGGAAGTCAGCGAGTCTCAGTCCTTAAAAGGAAACTATTTGATAAAATGCCTTCGTTAGTTCATAAACTGGACTGAAGTATTACTTCCTAAGTACTTACCAATAACTCTTATGTTACACATATTATTAATTATTTATTTATTGCGAATGAGCTCAGGAAGATCACGTTTTATAATTGTAATATTGTATATTTTTCTTTTGTTTTCAAAACGCGTTTTGGCGTTCTTCTTCAACCAAATTCAATTTTAAAGTTTCTATCACTCAATACAGCATATTTTTTCCTCTTTTAAGGACGTATTTTTGATTTTGATGGTATGGTTTGTATTTGATGTTTATGGTTTATTGGCTATAATATTTCAATCTTCGTACAATAGTCTTTTGATAAACCGGGGCATCGTAATATACTAACCTCTTAACACTGTAGTCTCATAAACATATTTTTACATAGGAGGCTTTCAGGATTAAAATAGGATCACATCAAAATTTCAAAACTCCATTTTTTCACTGTTGTCCCTAATTGCGTTTTAGAGAGCTTGTGGAGTTGTCTATCACGAAAACTTTACACTATCTCTCATATTTCTGATGGTTTTAGTCGGGTTCTGAATCTGATTTTTCGGGAGCGTAAATATCGCTTTATGAAATTAACGAACATTTTGAAGAAGTAAGTTTTTAAAATTTGGAGTAATTCGGTTTTAATTCTGAAAGCCTTATATAATATATAGGGAAAAAATCAATTACTCGTAAATTTCGGAACATATCTTTGAGATTTTTATTTATTAATGTAGTGCCTTATAACTGACTTATTATTTATTTAATTTAAGCCTCAATAATATAATTAAGTATCCTCCGAAGTGCATACAGCGGCTGGTGCAGACAGGACCCAGTGCAGGGACAGGGGCCACCCACTCCTGCATTCCTTCCAGCATTGTATTGTCCTTGGGGCTGGCTACCTCAGGCTTCTCCCTTTATTTACTATCTGCGTCTCTTCCTACAGCTTCCTCTATCGTCTCTATATATCTTATTTATATTCTCAGCAATACCTTAAAATTTCCGACAAGTTCGAAATATTATTTAAACATTTTTGTTATTGTTTTCTTATTGATAATATTAAAAATCCTTTTTTTTTTTTTTTTACTGTGATATACCTGTATTTTTTATTTTCGAATAATTTTATTTTGAAGAGAAAAGATCTGTCCTGGCCGGGATTCGAACCCGGATTGTCCGCATCTCTAATCAGTGCTCTAACCATCTGAGCTACCAGGGGTCGTATCCAAGCCCGACAAATCCATTCTCTTCACCCATCCTATATCCCCGTGTTCTCACAAATTTTGCGATGTATACATGGGGAAGAATGTTCATAAAACATTACTTGTATACATTGTACTAGGCTTGTATACGACCCCTGGTAGCTCAGATGGTTAGAGCACTGCACTAGAGATGCGGACAACCCGAGTTTGAATCCCGGCCAGGTCAAATCTTTTCTCTTCAAAATTAAAATATTTAAAAATAATCACCATCCAAAGAACAATAAATACAAATAAAACTGAATTTTTCATGTTAAAATGATAGTTCTTAAACTGAATACTTCCACTGACAGGCCTAGTGATCCAGTATTTGTTGTTTACTATAATAATTGTAAATAATACTTAATAAATAATATTGCAAACAAAAAATAAAAATAAAACAATAACTTCTCTTTTACATTGAATGGTAGTGAAAATTAGTCATTATTTCACTCTCGAAATAAATTATATAAAAGTTAAAAAAACTGGAGGTACTAAAGACATTACTCCTTCATTGAAGGTGTTACTATAAGAACTTGAAAACTATAATAAAAATATAAATTACGGTTGTAAAAAAAAATATTAAAAAAATCTTAATTTGCCCAAGAAGTGTACATAATAGATAAGCAACGGTTGTGGAGGGAGGTCATTTGGCTAAAATCACACAAAGCCACCTCTTTTTCCCCTAAATTAAGAGTGCACATTTTTATTGGCTGGGTGAGCCCCAGGAGGTTCCATCTTTAGTAACATCCATTGATTAATTTATTTGTCATCCACAGGCACTTTAACCCCCGTTCCTTCAGCACAACTTAGCGCTACTTGTTTTTTTTTGGTTTTCCTATTATAGTATGTTACATTTTGAATTTTCACTCATTTTTAGTAAATTAATAAATTTGAAAAAACCTACTTATCATTAGAATATGAAATATTTATTAATCGGAGGTCGATAACAGTAACCTGAAATAGTGACGTGTGATATGTATGACCCAGTTAGTTGCCCTTTGGAACCGTACCGTTATCCTCTAATGAATGGTTCTTGCAGGAATGTGGCCATCCAAGACCTTTTCATATCTTGCAGATTTCTCCAGGATGGTCCTTCTGTCAAGAAGCTCTGTACGAGAGGATCAAATGATAAAGATCACTGCTTTATGAATCACCTATTGATTAGAATTTTATTTTTAACTGTCTATTTAACCTTAATAATCTACTGACGTAAAATAAACTATATTCATTCACAGTAGCGAATATTCCGAAAATGATAATTTGGATTATTTTAATGGACTACTCCTGGAAAGGATTCAAACAAATTAAATATTCCAAAAAAAACAACAGAGTTGGTAGAAATCAGATTAAGTCATTGCCCTAAAATAAACTTCTAAATTCGTAGTAAAATATTCTGATCATTAACACTGGTTTATCTAATTTATTTGGCTATTCCTGAATAATAATTTAAAAATTTAGTGTTTCAAAAATAGAATTAGTAGACATCAGCTTAAGTCATTGGCGCAAAGATAAAGTGCTATATCCATAGACAGTGGTGAATATTGTATTAATTAACATTTTGGTTTATTTAATTTATTGTGCCATTTGTGAATTATAATCAAAAGATTTAGTGGGGTAGAAAATAGTGTAGGTGGAGGCCAAATACACTCTTCAATACGCTCAATGTGAATAGGGTTGAGGATATCAGGATGTGGATTAAAGGTTTTGAAGAGGTGTTGGGCGTATATGTGAGATTTTTCTTCATCAGATCTGGACCAAGTTTGATATTCAGTAAGGAGAGGATGATTAAAATCTTTGAATTTAAGGATCTTGTTGGTGGTCATCCAAGGTGATTTGTTAGTAGTCGTAAGATTTTCAGTCACACTAAGTAAATTTTGGATTTTGTAGTTTCTAATCTCCGTTTTCAGTTTGTTAGTCAGTTGGGTGTAATACGTTTTATCTGATGGGTAACGAGTCCTGTGCCACTTCGATCTTGCTCTGCGTTTTTCGCTTAGCAAGATGCAAAGGTGTTGTGGCAGGTTAGTCTGTTGTGTGGTATTATTTCTGTTTATGGTAGTGTTATCTTTTATACTGTCTGTTATTGTTGCTGTAAGTATTTCTATTGCGCTTTCAATTTCTTGCTTAGTCTTGAGTGGAATCCGTAAGTCTAGTTTGTTTTCCAAATCGTTACTAAATTGCTCCTAGTAAATAGTCCTGTAATCAATAAAGGAGAGGATGGCTTAGGAATAAAGGTTGAGTGTAATGAGAGCAGAACTGGACTGTGATCTTAGGAGAGGTCATCCAGGAATTTGATTAATACGTGGTAAGGAGAAATCTGGGATGTGACAATTATACCCAGGATATCAGGGCGTTTTTTTAGGGAAGTTGGCCAATAGGTAGGATTCGAGGGAGAGAGGATCGAATAACTACGAGAAGTGGAGACATGAGACAGGATACTGCCACGAGAGTTGGATGTTCGACAGCCCCATCGTTGGTGTTTAGCATTGTAGTCTCCTCCAGCAATGAAGCGTGATCCGAGGGATTGGAATAATGATTCTAGTTGGTTGTAGGATAGAGAATTGCCAGGAGGACAGTATACAGCTGATAATGTAAGATGGAACGGACGAGTTGATATGATGATAGAGGTTGCTTGGATAACCTCATTTGGAGTAGAGGGAGTAAGGGAATGTGGAATGGATTTATGGATCAGGATGCAAGAACCGGCGTGGGAAGTGTTGTCTGTGTGGTCAGATCTATAAGTGATGTAGTCGCGTATGTGAAAATATGAACGTTTAGTGAAGTGAGTTTCAGTCAGTAGGGCAATGTCAATCTGATTGCCATGCAGACAGAAATATGTTAACTTCGTCTCTGTGGTTGTATATAATAAATATTGTATAATTTAAAAAAACAGTGATTGAGCTAGAAAATATAATAATGTGTACATAAATTGACAATTCTATAGCTGTTAGAACGTGACCAGTTGAATAAAAGAGTTGAATTTACCTTAAGAAAACCGGAAAAAACTATATAATTATTTGTTATTTATTATTTAATTTTCATTTGCACCTGCGCAATTGGGCTTCCAGCAGATTTGATCCAAGTGTTTTTCTCTTTTCTTTTGTACAGGAACATCGAGTTTTGGAATGTATCAATATTTGAATAGGTCTCTTGGTCGATGTCTTTTTAATCTTTTCTTATGTCCTGGTAACAAGGAGTAGGAAAGGGGAAGAACGAGTGGATCTGAGTGATTTTGTGTCGATGAGTGTATTCTATATAATTAATAAGAATCATACTTAGTATATAGATAAAAATTATTTTAATAATCGAGGAATAGTATTAGAAAATATTACAATGTTTTTATAAATATAGAATTATATTAATATTAGAACACGACATATTGAATAAGATAATATAAAATAAGTAATATGATAACTCTTCTACGACAATTTGTTACCTGTGAAGAAGTTTAAGTATATCTACAATTGAGCATTCAAAGTGAATTTTAATATATATTTACGCAGATAGTTGAACATGGTTTTGAAAATATTATAACATGGCATCGAAGGTCTTAAAACTTCGAATTGCTTAAACTTAATCGATGCTATTAATTTTTATTTTAATGTATACATTACTTACTATAGATATGGATAGAATAATTTATTATTTATATTCAAAACAAAAAATAAATAAAAGCTATTAATCTCGAAGGTAAGAGGATTAACGTTGAGAAATGCGTGTCAGGAAAGAAGAAAACCGTTTCATCTTTTTAAACCCTTGAAGGAATTCTTGTCGTGCCGGTTTAGTATCCTTTGCGCCCTAAAACTTGTACTCCTAGGATTCCTCAACTCTCAGTAGCTCAAAGCTATTTTTTAATTTAATAAGTATATATATATATATATATATATATATATATATATATATATATATGTATATATAATAATAATAAATGTATGCAGATTAAAAAAAAAAGCCCAATCAGTTGGTGTTAGATTTATTGCTAGTGATAAATAATTATATTAAAGCAATATTTTTTGAATTTTTTAAGTATCTTTAAAAATGTAATTTTAGGCATTTACTCGATCTCTTTTGTTAAGAAGTAATTTCCATATTTATCTTTTTTTAATAATTTTTTTGCTAAATTATTTTATAAGCTTTATATAATGTTTATATATTTATTTATTTAAAATATATATTTTTAATACATAAATGCATAATCAATATAATAATTCTATAATTTTTTGTTACAGGTAAGAACGACCACATTTATATTATCGTGTAGAGTAAGTATTTTGAAATTCATTTTAAATAATATTCCTTATGTTGTACAAAACCAGAAGAAGTAGCTTAGATACATATTGTTTGAATATATAGGTGTTATAAATTGTTTTATTTATCATATTGAAATATGTAGTACTTTGCTGTAGTACTCAGATTATGTCATAAGGTCGTAAATTTCTCAATTTCATTTCATTTTAGAAATGTAAAATGATTCAGTCATTTCTTATATTTAAGACATTTTTATAATATTGCTTTAAAAAATCCATTAAAGTTAAATTTATTTATCAAATATTTGTATGAAATTATTTTTTTAACTTTGAAAATGCTACGATATTGTGATATTGTATCCTAAAACTAATCATTGTGATCTTAAAAATGACAATATCAGCCAATATTAAACGCATCAGAAGTAAATGAATGGTGATTTAGTATATTGTTCTGGGAGGGTTAAATGTGCACTTGCAGCGTTGGCACGGTTGGCCGCCATTTTGTTCTCTGGGCCGTTGCTTCTCGAGAATGTGCTTTCGTCAGCATTTGTACTACGCCAGCCAGTAAATAGTTTGTCAGGAGTCGTTTGAACTTAAAGGATTTAGGACTTGTGAAATATATTTTTTTCTTTTTTAAACATGCTTATTTAAGATATGTACACATAATTGTGTATACATATCTTGTACTTAATAACAAATTGTTAACTCTAAACTGTTATTTATTATATTCAATTTCTTGTTTTAAATAGTGTTAAGCCTTTAACCTGTGATAATTAATATTTTCACGGTTTTATTCTAGTATAGATCAGTAAAATAATAAATATCCTATAAATAATTTCGTATAATTAACTTTGTATACCCCTCGTTACTGGAAGTGTTAATACCATTTTTAATTTAATATATATTTTTTTGCTATATTGAATAATGGATGTAGTTCTGTTAATAATCATTATTACAAAAATTATTAATCCTTAACCTTTTATATTATCTGATCTTCGTTTGAAATACATTTTGTAAACGAATCACGGAAGCATCTAAACATGAATGGCGTTCTATCAATTCTTCGATGGTTTAATGTTTTACTTTTTTGGTAAGTAAAATTCTATTCATTAACGGCGCAGTAGACACTTAAAGCAGTTCTTGCCCATCTCCACCGCTAGCACGTCTGATAGATATTTCCTCTTCGAATCCACGGCGACTGGATCCTTCCATTTTGGTCTTCCACGAGGTCTTACTACATCTGGTTGTCCGTAGAACAATCTTCTGACTGTCCTCTCCTTACCCTTTCTGATTCCCCAGCAATCTGATCTGTTTTACCTATTTAAATTGTAAGACTCAAGTCATCTTAAAGTGTATACAACTCTTTGTTCTTTTCGGAGTCGAAACGAGCCATTATCCTCTACAGCTCCATCAATCCGTCTCAATATCTTTCTTTCGAACCTGTCAACAGCTTATTAAGCTTTACTCAATACCAAGGTTTCCGATGGATATCTCATGATTGGTCGGACTGGTGTTTTGTTCATTCTCAGCTTGGTTGTGTGACAGAGCTTCCAACTACGAAACAGTTTATAGTAGGTGAAATACTATTAATTAAGTGACACTATTCTGTATTTGATTTCTTCTCCCTCGTCCAAAGTGTCATTGGCCGCTGATCACAGGTACTTAAAGCTATTAACCCTCTCAAATATGTAGATTCTAACTACAAAAA
The DNA here is from genome assembly GCA_964056705.1 of Troilus luridus. Taxonomy (NCBI): domain Eukaryota; kingdom Metazoa; phylum Arthropoda; class Insecta; order Hemiptera; family Pentatomidae; genus Troilus; species Troilus luridus. The sequence continues at coordinate 99,561,267 of OZ057416.1, read as the reverse complement.
GTCCCTGTGAGTGGAACTTGTCCAATATAAGTATTTTGGGCTTATCCTCATTTTTTTCCCCATCTTAATCACCGTGAGGGCTCCCTTAATGCTTTGTTGAGACCTCCCAACATCCTCAACATCATCCCAATATTCCATCACTCCTTTATAAGATACTGTACCTAATAATAGTACTCTATAATAACATTTTCGTCCATTAGAAACGTGCCTTGAATGATATACCAATATATAATAATTTTCATTTCTTCAGCCCATTATCATTCTGTAAAGAAGGATGCTTTGTCCTTTTATTAGAAAGTTATGTTAAACTTTATTTTCACTTTTTCATGCCATGGTATGGATAAAAAATTATTTTAGTGTTATCGCATTGATGTTACACAAGTATTACGGACACATAAATAGTTACCGCGTATATCCTAACCGTAAAACGTAACATTATTCACAAAGGTTTCCAGAAACGATTTGACACCTTTTGGTGCGTCAGGTGTACTACGTAGCATAATGCTTGACGCATAGATGACAGGCACTGCCGAAGAATTCGTAGAACGCGGACGCAGCTTTCTGGATTTGCTTACTGTTCTTGTTACCTGAGCGGTTCTCTAGGTTTCTGACGTTCTCATTGAGGCATATGTATTTCCTGTACTAAGAACATTACGCCAACAAATATTCTAGAAAAAGATAAGTAGATTAGAGAATTTAGAAGGCTGTATAATATGAAGTAGCAACGTGTATCAACGATTGGAAAAAGCGTATGGAGTTGAGTATGCCGTATGAATCTGACTTCATATAGAACAATTAGACTCAAATTCATTTTTTTTTTTTTTTTGAACCTCACGTAGGTGGGAGGGTTATTTTAACTGATGGTGTTGGTATTGACATTGAACCTCCGAATTAGTTAATCTTAAAAATATGTTTAATTTAATATATTTATATTTTAAAGTATTTATTATAGTATTTCGATTTTTTTTCGGGGGGAAATCGTAAAGAGGAGGGAATTATTGTATGTGATAATTTCTATCTCTTGAATGATCTAAACTAAATATAAATAATAATTTGAATAATAGTCATCATACTTTCTGATACAAGTCCCTTTAGAATAATATAACAGAAAATAAAATATGAGTTTTCGAGTATAATACAAAGAATATATGAATTGAGACATACAATTGATAAAAAAAAAAATATACCACTACAACCAATCAAGGGTCTTGGCTGCAATATTCCCAGAGACTGTACTATTTCTAGGAAACCGTTGTTCAGAGAGAAGGTTGGCCTTCGATTATTGGCCAGGTTTTCTTCACTAATTTAGGGTACCCGTTTTATAGAGACCCAAGGTCTGTATATCCCTCAGATAACAGATTAACTTTGTCGCAGACGGATTTGAACTAAGAATCTTTAGTATAGCCACACAGCATTGAAATTAATCAATGAAAAATGATCATATAATTAATACAAAGCAATTGATTGGTGACTTGAATTGAAACGGGTGAGCTGTTGTAAAGTTATTTATTTCAAAATTATAGTTTTTTAAGTAAAATTTGAAAATGTTCTGAAAAAATAAGTAATATCATGGTTTATTGTTTGTAAAGTTTTTTGCTGATTTTATGGCTATCATTTTCTGACTTTTTTGCTAGGTAACAATTGGTAAAAATCGATACTTTATTTACATAATTCGATTTCATAAAAAAACAAAACAAATTTCGCTGTTTTCGTGTCCTTGTGGCGTCATAGTCGTATCTGTATTTATTATTTTTTTCTAACGTGCAGTTTGACCTTGTGGTTGTTTGCATCTGCGAGGCCATATGGTTCTGTCTCATCTTTCAAGTGCGCCGGCGCGATAAAAAGACGAAATAAAAAAAAGAAAAAGAAAAAAAGATACAAAGGTGGTTTTGTGTTACGATAGAGATGAAAGACGCCGTTGTCTAGCCTTATCTCTCTGCCCCCGACGTGTTGCGTCTGCTTTTTCACTTCTCAAGTTCGTATGTAACTTGCTTGTATAGGACAAACAGAACAGAAAATACCCTCAATACCGGACAACTGCAGAGACTGTTACAGTTGTCCCCTCATCTTTTTATGCATCAGCTTATTTTTGTAATAACTATTAGTTATTTTATTTTAAAAAAAATAGGATTTTCATTTTGAAGTTCAGTACCAATTGTAATTAACTTATAATTATTAACTTAATAATCGTACTATAACAGATATAATTCCTAAGAGTTATTAATATAGAAGCATTTTTTTTTTAAACAGAGACTGTCAATAGAAATATTGTTTTACTAATACAGAAACAGCTTCAGTTGTCCTTAATGAATAAGATTAATTTTCATTTTATTAACAGTAAGCATCTTCGAACCATATTAGTAACAATAATTGTATTAAAAAATATAATTCGTGAAGCTTATTGTGGTTTAATTTAGTACCTTCCATAAAATAATTACCATAAAATTAGATTCCCCTTTTAAAATTAATTACCAAGTGTAATCTTCTAATCTAATATTATTAACGGTCACCTGTGGTCTAGTGGTTAGCGTAACAAACTACTAAGCCCAAGATCGCGGGTTCGTAGCCCGGCAGGTGGCCCTAGGATTTTTTTAAGGGAGAAAACAATCCTTAGTTACGCCGTCCTTCGGAAGGGACGTTAAACGGGGTTCCCGAGCCTGTACGATGTCAGGAACTCGTTAAAAATCCCTATCCTAATTAAACCTGGGTAGGCAAAATTTAGAGTTCCCACTGTAGCATCGTCCGATTAGCCACAGCAGCATAAAGTGATGTTAAATTAACAAACATAATCTAATATTATCAGGTTAATAATCGTATTGTAACAGTAAGACTTAATAAAACATAAAAGCAGTTTCATTAAAATTGAAGCTGTTAAGAAATAGTTTCATATTTATTATTAATGCGGCAGCATCTTAAATTTGTATTAATAATTAGGATTAATTATTGCTTTACCAATTCTAAGCATCTTCTAATCATGTAATTTTAGTAATAATTGTATTATAAAAAATAAAATTCTTAAACCTTGTTGTGGCTTTCTCTCAAACAATCACACGAATAGTTGTTCACGACTGACACTCATACTAAAGAAAGTTTTAATAGTGAACAATCGTCTATGCTCAAGATCGCAGGTTCGGAGCCTGGTAGTTAGCCTTAGGATTTTTTAAATGGAGTAAAAAATCCTTAGTCTTCGGAGGGGACGTAAGATGACGGCTCTGTCCCGAGACTGTGCGCTGTCAGGTATTCATTAAATTCAGATCCCAATCCTAATTATATCTGGATAGGGAAAATTTATGACTTCCACTGTAGCATCGTCCGATTAGCATTATTGCCATAGGAGCATAAATTGACGTTCAAACCAGAGAGCTCTAATATAATACACAAATTCAAATTACTCTATTTATTAAATATTTTTAAAAACGTTAGAAGCTTGCTATTAATTAAATCACATTTCATTAGCCTTTTTCAATATAGAGGAGGCATTCAATTTGTAAAAAAGTAACTTGATTTTACTTTAAAGGCTATGATCTTTTATATTTTATAGAACCTCCTAAGACTTCTTAGAGCATTCCTCCATGAAATAGGATCACCAGACTGTGACCGTATAGGCTTCACTGACTTCCATTGGTAAGACAGAATGGCTCTCAACCTCTTAGCAGTATCAGGACCTATTTTATTAACAATAAATAATAAATCACAAATGAAATGTCTCTAAAATCTAATGATTAGAAAAATTAAAAAAATCAGTTGTATTCTAAAATTGTATAATAAAGTATTAAAATTTATTTTATTTCATTTTTAAACTGCATATTTAAATTAAAAACTTTGAAGATATACGTCAGTACGAAGCATTAAAAGTGTATTTTTTTCTTTGGGGACTAAAAGCGTTAGTAAACGCTTGCTAATTTTGTGTAAATATTTTTCTAACAACTATGACATAGCTGTCGCGATGCTAATTAAATTGGGTCATGGCATGAAAAATATATTTATTTTTGTTATCTTTATTACTTTAACCTAAAAACAATTTTTTTGTGTTCAGATGTTTGGTTATAAAATCTTTTAACATTTTATAACTCAGTGCATGTGACAAATTTAATGTATAACATTGTGCCATTGATTTTATCGCAGTGTGTGGTCAAGGTATAGCTGTTTTGAACCTAGTTGTATTTTTATTGTTTGTTTAATGCTTGAGGTTTTTCATAGTAACTCATTTATTACTTGGCTAAATTTATATTTGTTTTAATTAGTTATGTGTTAAAATGTAATCGGACCTAAATTTTAAATATGTTTTTCCCGTTGTGGGTTAGCTCTGAATGAGGTTTTCCTTTAACTATAAATGTTTTATGTTTCCTTTTTCCATTTCCCTCCAGTCTTGAATGTCTTCCTCCCTCAGACCATGACCGAGCAGACTTTCCTCAATTCCTTCTATCCATCTTTTCCGTGGTCTTTCTCGGCGTTTCTTTGCTTCAGCATTACAATTGGAAATTAAATTGGGCAATCTTTCCTCCTTCATTCTTCTGAGATGACTATACCACTCCAGCCTCTTTTTCTCTGTAATTTGCTAGGACGATATGTTGGGTTAATGTAAAATAAATAATTTATTATTATATGTTAATTTATTACACTGCGAAGAGTCGGGACCCCCAATTTACGTCTTCTCCGGAGGATAACATAGCCAAGAAGGGTTTACACGCTTTAAAAATCCCGCCGGACTTGGAATCCGTGACATTGAGCATGGCAGTTCTCAGGACTGGTGAGCTAAAATAGCACTACAAAACCTTTATGACCCCGAACTCGATATCGTTCAAGAAGTTTCAAACTTAACTACCCGTTCAATTCTCAATAATGCTCCACGACTTGTGAAAAGAAAGTGGCATCTGGCCTCTTGACTTTCCAACTGTTATTTGATGGGTGAACTCTGTGCTTGCCAATATTTATCACTCAAAATATTTAAACGTAATTTAGATCTTATAAATAACGATCTAAGTAAGCTTTTTTTTCTAAACGATTTTCACGATTCAAGTTCGTGTGTATTAAAGTACGGTAAGGGAGTTCCTGTCTTCTGGTGGCCTTCTGACCTGTACTCAAGTAAGTGGAACCGAACTCATGTACCCAGAACCCAACCCTGTACCTGGGTAGTGGTGTGGGTACTTCACTTTCTACACCGCGTGGGAGTATATAAGACAGAATGGTTTGACATCATCATTTACAAAATTTCTAAAATTGACATCTAAAATTCGACACATTGCCGCCTTATTCCTCATGGTTTTAGTCGGGTTCCGAACCTGAAGATTCTGGTGCACAAAATAAAAAAATTAATTTATAAAATTTGGAATTGTCTGTTTTTGATCCTGAACGCATCAAGTGTACTGAGTTCTAGAATATTTATTTAGCGGATTTGATGTGCTTATGTTTTCCAAGTGCAATATTATTCGCTTTGGTTGCCTGTTATTAACATTAACCAGTTTATTTAATTTATGCATAAAAAAAAAAAAATCAATATCATGTAGTCGTGTCGTTGTTTTTTTTTTACTTTCGATTGTCTTGTTTCAGTTTAGTAGTATACTTTTTGAGAGTGTCCGTTCCTTAATGTACAGCTCCGGCGGATGTTATTCATTCGAGAGTTAACTGTATTGAGGGAAGTGGAGTCGTGTTATTCTCGTAGTTTTCGGGTTGAGATGGAGTTGTAGTTGTATAACGAAAACTCCACCCTACCATTTCAGATAGTAGAAGAAACTCATTTCCAAGAAAATTCGACTTATTCGGGCTGTAGATACATTTAGGTGTCCTAAGGTCTCTAATATTTACTTATCGGAAGCTAAGTTTAAGACTGAATGTGCTTCTTATTTCTCAGGTTTTATGTTGCTCAGGTGGATTCTTGTACCTTAACTTGATTATATATCTATAGCCCCAGTAAATAAGTGGTTTAGTCGAACTTCATCCGGAGAGAGTTCACTGAATTTAAGGAAGTGGAACCGTGCCTTTTTCGTGGTTTTGGGCATGAAATGGAGTTGTAATATAAGCAATAACTCCTTTTCAAGCAAAATCCTAACAGCCCCATACTCAAAATTCCGCTTCCTTAAGTAAAATAAATTAATTTTTATAAAAACTCGACTTAACAACTTATTCACCGGGGCTGCCGGTATAGTTAGGTGTTGTGAGTTCTCGGATATTTATTTACCGAAAGCTAAGTTTAAGTCTGGATTTGCTTGTTATTTTTCATAATATTGTTCAGTCGGGTTGCCTGTGCCTTAACATGATGTTATGTTTCTATAACCCTACTGAATAAGTGATTAAGTCGAATTTTATCCAGAGAGAGTTTACTGTATTGAGAAAAACAGAATCGTGTCATGCTTATAGTTTTGGGCTTCAAATGGACTTATGCTATAAGCAAGAACTCCTTTTCAAGCCAATGTTTGGCTGAAAGCATACACGCTTTGTAACTAACCCTTACTCGCTTCATAAACAACACCATTCCACTTCCCTAAGTGGAAGAAACTCATTTTTAAGAGAATTCGTCTAATTCAGCGGGACTGTTGATTGATAGGTGTTCTGAACGCTCAAATGTTTACTTATAGGAAGGTAAGTTTGAGACTGGATTTGTTTGTTATTCCTCAGGTTCAATATTGTTTGTACCTTAACACAGTGTTGTAGGTCTCCATAAAATAATAAATAATTGTTTTATTTTCTCTAAAATGAGTTTCTTGTGCTTCGGTAAGCGGTATCGTGTTATTTTCGTAGTGTATAAGGAGCGAAGCCAGGATTTGGCTAGACATGGAGTTATAGCTTATAATAAACAAAAGCCAAAAACTACGAGAATGACCCGATCCTACTTCCCTCATTACTGTAAATTAAAATCGACTTAACCTATTTTTTCACTCGGGCTGTAGATATATTCATACTAGGTGTTCGTGTTTGTGTATGTATGTACTTATTTTGTACATATATACACAGATTCTCGTACACTTGTATTTAGCGGCGGGAGTAAGAAGTACGACGGAGATAGCTTGGAATGACCTTGCGGGAGGTGAGGAGGCAGCGTTGCCGGCTCTAGCGCGGGGTTGTGCCTGCGACGTAATCTCGTCTATGTTGTTGCTGGTTGATGTATGTCGTTGACAATTCAGTTCCCAGTGATATTCGGTTGATTTAAGAGATGGATCGACTTGACTCCTCATCGCGATACATGCTGCATCCATGTTTGGAAATAATAGTTAAACCAAATTGGAACATGTATGCTTTCTTATTAATATATATTAAGAATTTATGTTAGCCCTGAAGCTGTAGGGCATATATGTTTAGAGTGAGGTTATAGTCTATCACAGCTAACCATATAACTCGTATCAGTTTGAAATACATTGTTGAATCGGAGCGCTACGTAAACGCTTACTTGAAATACTTCATCAATGTAAAATACAAACAATAAACCTTTCTTCAATCATTTAACATCGCTTTATGATGCTATGGCTAATAGAAACTGTGCTACATTTGAATTCCAAATGTTGCCCTTCTTGATATGATTAGGATAGGTGTCTTTAACGAGTAACTACCACATCAAAGGCTCGAGACTTCCATTTTACGTCCCTTCCAGAGGACGGAGCAACCGAGGATTTTTTAATCCTGTTTAAAAAAATCTAAGGTGACCCGCCGTGAGGCGCAGTTTCGACATGGGCCATAGAAGGTTTCCATGCGAGCTACTGCACGGCATATGATTCCAAATGTAAATCCTTATAAAATTTTATTTTAGACCTGATGGTATATGGCAATAACCAAAATGTTATATTGCATTATTAACATAATGTATGTATAATAATAATAATAGTAAAGCTTTATATATAAGCTAAATTATGAAAAAAGCCTCTCCCTTAGGAGGTAAAATGGAGTTCAGCTCCAAAATATAATTTTGTTATATTATAAATATAGTTTTTTGTGACAATATAAAATAAAATAACCAATACTCATCACAGATTACAAAAAACAAAAACACTCCTTTAGAACAAATATAAATAATTACTTATGAAATAGAATAAAATAAAATAATCATCATTCATTGTTCATTACTATAAGAAATAAAAAAAAATCGTTATTTTCAAAAACAATTACAAATAAATAATTTAAAAAAAATTATTTTATTGAATTGTACAACTGTAATATATACATCTAGTACAAGGGCTGTATGAATAAATAAATACATGAAACGACATGTAGAGGCACTACCCATTGGCGGACAAATAAATAATAAAACATTATTACTACCACTTTCACTATAAAACACCGATCACTACAAACTACAAAAATATTTTTATTTTTTTTGTATGTATATTGATGACCTTCAAATGACCTTAATGGATACTCCTAACTACATGACAAATTATTTTAGCATGTGTGTACTAACTAACTTCTAATACTAATATAATATTATAATATAATATAAACTATAGATATAATGTTTTTTGAATGAAACATTTTTATAATATTGGTAGTTATCTGGGGTCTAGGCTGGCGAAGGGGATGAAAGTAGGCGGCCTTGCCACTTCCGAATATAATTAATTTATATATGTGTGAGAACATACATTCTTTGGATAGCGGACGTAGCGTGCTGGATTACTGTGAATAGATCATTCTGCTAACGGCTCATCCACACTTTATAATATGGGTGCCCTTGATTAAGGAAAAAGCCAGATGTTAAGCCTTGTATCGGGCAAATCACCTCCTGCACAACCGTTGGTTTAGAAACAGCGAAGTACTTATTAATTTTCTAAACCCAATAAATAACCTTCTTCTTTTTTTTTTTTACAGTTATTTTTTTTTTATTCATCAAATGTTTTTATTTTATTTTTCACTCTGACCTATCCAATGGTTTTCCCTCTCTTGCTATGGTTTTCCCCCTCTGAACGTTTCAACCAATTTTTTATTGATAATGATAGCCCTTGCTTCAACTAAAATGACCAATCATTTCATTAAGAAATAAACTATTTGATAATAGGGAATATTGTTCTCGTGCTGTAGCTGACACTAGAATTTTTACATTATCCTCAAACATGTGCAAGGAACTGGATCATGAAAAACGTTGCGCGAAATAAAAAGGAGCGGAATGAATTCTGTCCAGACGGGAAGACCCGGATTCGCTCCGAATTTTTTTAAACATTTTCTTGCTGTGGTATATATTATGATCAGCAAAATTCTCCTGTGGGACTTGCATATCCTAAAATTCTCTGCTATTTTGTTCAATTATAACGAACTCCATTTCTCAAATCATACGCATTTTCATTTTTAAAATAAATTTAAAAAACCTCCACCACTACAACCAGTGAAGGGTCTGGGGTTCAGTACATGGTCGAGACTGTACTGTTTCATGGACAACGGTTCTGCAAGGAGGTGACTTATCCTAAGCCACGCTCAACCGCCAGATTCCCCCCCCCTGACTTTGGGTATCCTATTTTTATAAGATTTTATAGAAGCTTGATGAGCCCCTGGAGGGTCCTAAATCCCATAAGATCCATCTCCGGCTGCAAACAGACTAAATAAAAGTCTTGACCGCAGCGGGATTTGAACCAGGATTTCCGGCACGCGAACTCTATGCTCTACCACTGAGCCACTCCGCTCCCTCAAAAATATTTAATACAATTGTTACATTAAGAATTAGATATTCTGTTAAAAAGAAATGTTGAAAACACGTCAAACATGAGTTTTCGATAGTTTAGCATGATTATTGTAAACATAGATTGGACTTTGTTCTAAAAGCTTCTAATAACCCATTATATTTATGTCCGGTAATCGAAATTTGACTTAAACAAGTATCATATAATATAGCATAAAATATAGTTAGTTATATTTTCAAGAGTGTGGGAAATAAATTATTTAATTTGTTACCATTAACTGATCGAGCCTATGGGATCTGCAGACCCTCCTGGGGCACATCCAGCCTCTATAAAGTGGATACCCTTAATTAGGGGAAAACCTAGCGGTTTAGCGTCTTCTCAAAACTCCTCCTTACACAAACGTTGTCCAAAAAAACTATTCAAAACCTATATTGATCTGTCATTCTGCACTAAGTACTGCACCCAGGATGCAATTGGATTTCTTTTTTAAATCATTGGTATTTATCTGTCATAATAATATTTGGACCTGTTTCACATGCTAAAACGCATGCATTTTATTTTGTAGATATCTGTTATTTATGGTATTATATAAAATACTCATGTGTAAATTATTAACAAAACATATTTAAATTTATAAATAACCTCAAAACAAAACAATTCCAATTAAATTGGTGGATAAAAATAAGCAATACTTTCTAAAATCTTAATAAACAAACATTCTTTCTCGTACCTTCTCCTCCATATGAATTCGCATAGATACGAAGCCAACATATTTCTACTCGTTCCACATTCTTTTTCCTTTCTTCGTTTGACTGAAGCAATGTAATGTTATACCTCATGATGCCTTTAATTAGCTTTATTCCCTTATAGACCTTTCAGCAATCAGAATATATTGTTGTCCCAGGTCGTATTGCAGCTTTAATGAAAGAAGTCAACATTTCAGCTGTTCCACATGGGACAGAACACAGGAAACAGACCCTAGTTTCCCTGCATACGCCTCCTTACACCCAACACTGCGGGTATATCCTCCCCGCATTCCTTTTGGAGATTCAGGACTCGTCGATTTCAACAATTTGCTGTATTTCCTAATAGGCCCTCCAGTAATCAGAATAAACGTTTGTCCTATCAGGATTTATAATTAGGTTACAGGTTAAATTTCTCAAACATATGGAGTTATTTCACATAAGTAATCATAATTACCGGGTAAGTTATCTGCATGCGTTTTCCGAAACAGACCCTAATATTTTTGTATGATTGGCGTCGAGGAGAACATTTCGCAATAGGCTGGAAGAAAAATTTAAATTATATATAATTTTAGTAAAATCCATAATGAAAATTAAACGTAAATTAAATATATAAAAAATAAAAACACATTTTCTTTAAAACCTTTAGTAACATTTTGAATATCTTTATATCATAGATTCAAGACTACATCCTCATTACTTCTATAGGCGTCTGGAATATAAACTAGCTCTGACCTTTTCCTATTATCATAGGAATGTCAGAGCTTATTTAAATATAATTATACTGTGTAATAATCTCTTTATTTAACTAAGTCCAATGATATCTAGAGGCATTAAATATATTGGAGTCCGATTTATTAATTTTTTTTTTAAATATTGGGTCGGCTTCATTTATTTTTTCAGATCATACCTTACAAAAATGTTTGAAAAACTATAGAATGTTTAACCGTAAAATTTGGTATTGCGGTATGAATGATAGCAATAATGTAATGTTTCTATGACAACTGTTGTTAAGGAGACGATTTGTCTGAGATCACCCTCAACCGCCAGGTTTTTTACCTAATATTATAGAGGCTGGTCGAACCATAAAAAAATTAAAGTTTATATTTAAAAAATATTGTATTCACTGCTGTAAAAAATGTTTAAAAAAGCAGTGAATTTACACTTATAATAATAATTGTATTAAGTACAATAAAAATTGCAAGCCTTAAGGAAGTTGTAGGGTAAACATATATTCTTTTGTCTTTGGTGTGGTTGCAATATGTAATTTATGTTAAATGTATCTAAATTATGTTAAATGTATTTATGTATTTATTTTTTAAAAACTTGCTGGGCATACTTGGTTTGAAATTTTATATATCTTTTGTGAAATAATTATTAATAAAAAAGCTGAAAAATCCACTTCTTTTTTTTTTACCGTAAATCGAATAGGCACATGTTCTCTAATTAACCTTTAGATGAAAAAAACTTGCCAAAGTCGGCAGGGTCTTTGGACGGGATCCAAACCGCGGGACTGATATAGCCACTCCGCTCTTATGTATTTTGTAGCTTTCCAAACGTATGTTTAGGTATTTTTTATTGAGCAATAAACACACTTTTGTATAACTGTTCTTTTTAAGAGTTGTAACCTGTATATTTACAAGTGCAAGTAATATATTTTGTTTGTGCATAACGTAGGTTTTCTCAAAAAAATATGACAGACTTATTGGGTTTTTTAAAAAATGTATCTGGCTGTAAAGACTGAAGGTTTGTGTGGATTTAGTACATAATAAGTTATGACGCAATGTCGTAAATCGTAAACTAATGTATTTGTTTATTTTTAGTGGTAACTTCGCTATTAAAAATTAAAAACAAGACAGAAATAGCTAATTACTTTACTCGGGCAGGCTTTTCGTGTATACCATTCCGCATAACTGACTATCCAAGACTCAATGTTTCATCTTGTAGATACTTTAGAGTTGTGTTATATCAGCTAGTTACAATATATTACCATACTTCAAAACTAGAAAAATTTATTATCAAGCTTATAATTATCCAATAAGTAAATATATCTTCAACGCCGGTGAATAAGTGGTAAAGTCATATTTTGTCCAGAGAGAGTTAACTGCTTTCAGATAACCGGAATCGTATCATTCTCGTAGTTTTGGGCTCTAAATGGACCTGTAATATAAACAATAAGTCCTTTTCAAGCCAATGCCTTACTTAGACCCTTATATACTACGAAAATAACTCGATCCCGCTTACTTAAGTACAAGGAACTTATTTTGGAGAAAATTTGACTTAATCAATTTTTCACTGGAGTTTTAAGTTTGTGAGATTTTAATATTTTTTAAAGACAATTTTATGTGCGTTAAGGCTTTAGTGTTTTCGCTGATTATTTGATGCAATAATGATAAAAAATCCATTTATTTATATGTTAGTTTAGGATTTTAATAATATTAAAAAGATATAAAATCTGATGTAATTGTTTACATTAGCACCATAAAATGTCCCTCAGAAAATATAGCCTGTTAGTCTTTAATGCCAGTATTATAAATTGTTTTCCTTCCGCAGAAGGGGATGTCCTAGATTCATGAAAATGTAAGTGTAATAATAATGAAAATGCAATAATAATATTAAAAACGGTGCTTTTAAGGAAAAAAAAATGAACATTAGTGATAATCATAGTATTCATGAATCTTATGAATGTATGGTGATTACCTACGATGGACTTATTCACAATTAAAATGAATTAATAGGTTTGGACATTCAAATTCTTTGTTGTTTTTTTGCCTCTTATATGGTTGTATTAGTAAAATATCTTTCTGATTTGGCCAAAATATTGGTTGTTTTAGTTTTATTATTCTTTTTGATTTATGATCCTCAGGTATATGACATATGAATTAATATATATGTATATATTATAGTTGGTTCTTGAGTTTCAGTCAGTTATTTCAACTTCTTAAGGCGACGTTTCGAGACTAGGTTAGTCTCATATTCATGCCCTGACAGTGAAAAAATGAGCTTTAAGTAAAAACATTAAATAGCAGACTAAAATAAATATAGATGACACGTGTAAGTTGTAATGGATAGGGTGTACTTACTAGTTCCAAAGAATTGATCCGTTTATCATCAATCAGTTATTTCGCAATATATCATAGAATGTTTATATTGCAAAAGCTATGATCAAAGAATAAACATTCTATGATATATTGCGAAATAACTGATTGATGATAAACTGATCAATTCTTTGGAACTAGTAAGTACACCCTATCCATTACAACTTACACGTGTCAACTATATTTATTTTAGTCTGCTATTTAATGTTTTTACTAAAAGCTCATTTTTTCACTGTCAGGGCATGAATATGAGACTAACCTAGTCTCGAAACGTCGCCTTAAGAAGTTGAAATAACTGACTGAAACTCAAGAACCAAAACATAATATTTCCATAACAGTCAAGATAAGTAGAAACCGATATATATATATATATATATATATATATATATATATATATATATATATATATATATATATATATATATATATATATATATATATATATATAAAGTTGATTATTGTAATAAAATGTAACTAATTAGAAGTGAATTCATTTTTAATTTAAAATCTGTGTCCCGCAATTAAAGGAGATAATACCAATTACTTATCAACACCAATAACAATGTGAACAATTTTCAATTAACTTGTTTCAATAAGTAACGGAGTAACAAATTTTAGTAGTTCAAAGTTATGGAAAATTGGCTTTCCTGAAAAAATGTGAAACGGTGTCTATTACCTGTAGGACCCAGAAATGTTTTTAAGCCATTAAGAATTCATTTAATGTAAAATAAATTTATGAACAATTTATTTTAGTTTTAATTAGTATAACCTGGAGTTAAAATGGCTAGTATTTCAAAGTTTTTATAATGCTATTTATTATAGTTATAGCTATTATAAACACTAAGAATTATTTCAGTTTTTCGTTGTCAATCGGTTGAATGACTTAGAGGTATAAGAAGCCATTATAACATCTTTACTTTGACATGTTACGGACAGGAGAGTAAGAAAAAGAGCAGGATGTCAGGATTATTTCAAACAGAAAAAAAGGACAGAGACTGAGCGAAGGACGAGATGAGATGGAAGAGATAAAGAAATTAAGAGGCAACGAACTGGCGTAAAAAGGAGAAGTGAAGTCATCTTGACTGAGCTGAAATCTCTTCCATCGATCGGCCATTCGCTTCCATAATTCAAGAGAAATATAAAAAAAGTACTTTTTTATTATAGAATAATTCTGGTACTGTAATGCAGTGTCTTCATTACAACTTTTTTTTTAAATTTTATTTCTTAATTCAATTTCTTTTGAAAAGACCAAAAAACCAAACCCAAAATTCATGTGCTTCATTTAATGTTTGCAGGTGTTATTACACATGTCCAGATTGAATTGCGAATTCCCCGAATAACTATAAAATAAGGTGTGTTTTTGTTTCATGAAAACGATTTTATTTTTTAAATATTAATAAAAATAGCACGTTCTAAAAACCTCTCAATTATAAAAAAAAAGTCTTTAGCGTTTGGTGTGCTGTATGTTATTTTACATACAAGATGGAATATTAAAACTGGGCCCTATAACATTGAATTAACTAAAAGATTTGTACTTTTTTTTTGTTTTACACTCTTAATATACAGACAAATATACGATATAACAACCAAAAATGAATACAATAAAAAACATTTTAAAAAACGGGAGCCAAGAGAAACTGCTAGTTGCGGAAATGGATTTCTGGAGAACGGCAGCCGGAATTTCTAGACGTGAAAGGATTCCCAATTCAGTAGTGCGAGGAGAGATAATCGCAAAACCATTCTCGAAAAAATCACTATAAAGAGATTAGAGTGGTTTGAACACCTCATTAGGATGCATAATAATAGAATACTCAAAATGACAATGAACTCGTGTCCTGAAGGATAATAAAGAAGAGGACGACCGCGAACTTCTTGGATGAACCAAGTCCAGGAGGACATGGCAGGACATGGCCTTAATAAAGAGGGCGCAATTGACAGGAAAACCTGGAAAACTCTAATATTTGGTTGGAGAAACCCTCAACTTTGGGGAAACTCAATATAAAAAAAAAAAAAAAAAAACCGAAAAAAAAACGGGAGCTCTGTACAGTTAGAAACAACGTTGTTATAATACTCCTAGTGTAATAAAAAAAAAAAAAAAATGCAGGTTATTTGTCCTTTATTTTTTAAAATGATAATCTTTTAAAAGAGAAAATAATCAACTTTTATTTTATATTTTTAACAATTCTATTATTTTTTTTTATAAAGTACATTAAATCTTTTGTTCCTGTAGAATTTCCTGGTGTAAACCTATGAACTAACGAACAGTTATCATGGATTTTGAAATATCTGGATTTTAATAATTGTATCTGTTTTTTTTTAATTTGTATTGAAATTCCTATTAATTACTTGAATTATCGTATATATGTCTTGCAACGACTCAAGATATGACAAGCTTTATGACAAGTTATGGGTATTAGAAGGTAATATTGCATTGAGGTGTTTGGGATTGAATGCGGATATCTCCGAGATTAAAAAAAATAGCTTGTTCATATTTTTCTATCGTTTAATAAAGCAATTTGGTCTAATACGATTCTTTGTCGTCCCATTTCTTTTGGTTCTAGTCTTGAGATCAGTTATGAGCCTGAAGTTTCGGAAGCATAAGTCAGTGCTTGACTAAACTAGTGAAAAATCTGAAAAAGCCACTTTTTGAAATTTCGGAATTGCCCGCTTTGATCCCAAACCCATCATATTGTGTATTAATAAATATATAATTACCTGAATGAAAATAGTCCACAAAATACTTTTTTTTTGTGATTGCCGTATCCCAGCAATATATTAAATAATTGAAAATAAGTTGTTTTTTTTTAAATTAATTTGAAAAAGGGAAATAAAAGTGAAAATTAAAAAGAATTTTATTAAATAAAAAAAAAAAGGTTTAGAAATTCGCATAAACTGAATAAAATACTTAATTCCCCCTTAATCAATTAAAAGTATTAGTATGTATTTATTACATTACCCTGTGCATTAATTATATTGAAATATTAATTACTTTGAATTATTCTGAATTTTTAAATGCATTATTCAGCTGTCAACTGCAGTTGTAATATTCTTGAACGCGGTTTATCTAGCGCGATCTTTCGTATGCTCCAGTTAGCATGTAGGCCTTGCTAAGTGCACATCCTCTTTTATCCTCCCATCTACTATTTGTTCCAAATCGTTCCCATGTAATGTAACATGTCCTAGATCTGGACATAGTGTTGTAATAAGTTCAACATACATACATTAAATGTATTTACATATAACATATGATAGGAGTATGTACATGGAACTTGAGTATAATTGAATTTGGGTTGATCGATAGGACATACAAGTTGTAGTTATTTCTAGAATATTAGTTTTATCAACCCATTAAAAAAAAAAAAAGATGGCGGATAATAGAATGAAAGCTATAACTGCTTAGAAGCGTATTTATGGAAATGCATGGAAATGTGATTTATCTGACTGTTTTCTAATTTAACTCAAATGTAAAGATTTATATATATTTTTTTAAATGTCTTAACATTTATCTTTTTCTGTTACAACATTAATTGACAAACATCAAGTTATCAGGCAATGTTTTGAAAATGACTTTTCCTGGGCTTTATTAAGAAAGTAACGTACAATTTCTAAACTTGATGTTCAAGAACTCGTTGTAAAGCTGCTTCACTTCAATTGGTATCAAATTTTCAAATTATTGTTTCTCTTTTTATTATTAATTGATTCTTTAATGGTTGTAGGGCTCATACTAAAAATTCTACATACAGATCTTTCAAATACTTCAATAGAAATTTCTTCTATATACAACTCTTTGTCTTTTCCATATAGCTGTTAAATCATTACACAATTAAGAAATACTGCAAAAAACTTCATGACTCACTTCCTGGACAACTGGCATTACTGACAAAAAAGTAGAGTTCTCAAAAATGTTGGATAAATATAATAATGTACTCAGTCTGGATAAACATATTATGGTTTTTATGTGTTTTAAATAAGAAAAAAATATGTACTTCTATGATATGTCAATTAAATTCTAATGATACGAAAATTTATTAATTTGTCTATATTCGTTTATATATAAATATATAATATTTAGGTTAATAGGAACATAACATAAATTATGTATATACCTATTGTATCATAACACTAATGCTTATTCAGTCAGTATTCATGATATGCAAGGAATAGTTACGTATTCCGCGAATTATTAATAATATTAGATTTTTTTTAAATAAATAAATAAATTCACTTGAATGTTTAGGGTTTATCTATTCATTTAATTTTTTAATATTCATATTTTTGAAAATCTACCGAAAAAAAGATATATAAACTATTTTTAGTTACAATTTATTTTTATTTTGTAAATAATTAAATACACGCAGCATACTTAACTTAGATATTTACTTTATTATTTATACCATCCTAAGGAGAATATTTATTTAATCACTTCCTTCAGCAAATCATTATTTTTTTAATATTCTCTCCGTACTTTGTGATGGATTAACGTCATGATTAAAATTTTAACTGACAAGGAAAAATGGCTCATTAGTTAGTAATTAAATATTTCATAACTTAATGAGACCATTATGATTAATATTTAATAAGAACTTATGCAATTTTTTGTCTGATCCCCCCAAAAAGTAACAAGGGGTGTCTAATATCCAGGACCGGATAAAATGAAAAAATAAATAATAAAAAACACAAATTGCTTGCAATTTTCCTTGTCATGAGCACCCAGAATAATCAATAAAAACTAAACTATATTCTCTTAGATTTAGATTCTGTTTTCAATAAGGCTTTGTGTATTTCTGCTTATGTTATTAATGAAATATATAGCTAGTTTAAAAATTCTAAAATATCTGTTTTTTATATTTATTTTAATTTTTAAAAAACAAGTAATGCAATTCTTTTAAATCTTGGAACCTTTAAAACTACTAAAATAGCTGAAGATGTGTCCGGTTAATAAAATATAATTGAAACGAAAGGATCTCGAAGATAAAGATGGGATTGTAAAGCTATGGTAGTAACGAGCAAATCTTAATCAATAAGATGATTAGAACTGGTAAACATCCGAGACGTAGGTGGGAGGATTATATTGAGGATAGTATTAAGGGTTTAAGTTTGGGTGTCGATCCGTGGATGGAAGTTTGTAAACAACGATCAGCATCGTGCTTTCGCTGAACCAAACAATAATAAAATAAAAAAGTATAATTAGAACTGTTATGTTATCAAAAAGTATTTTGAAAGTGATTTTGGTGGTAATCCGTGTTTGGGAACAGTGGTCGGGTACGCTAAAACTTTTATCATTACAAAGAATACTATAGTTCAAATACCTGTTGAATATCGAGTAAAAGTTTATGAGATAAAAATGAGAATACTTTAGTAAAAGTTGATCTAGAAAAAAGTTGTTGAATTTAATAAAAAATTATCTCTGGTTCCACTTGATATTTATAAACCAAACAATGTTTTATTAAATACAACCTCTTAGGTGACAATTGAATAAAAAAATTGAAAACATTTCAAGTATATTCATTTTAATCTTAACAACAGTTAATTTAGATGTATGCTTTTGTAGTTTTAACAATTTTCGACGAAACACGATTGAAAGAATTTCAGTGTATTCAGGGCTACCTAGCAAAGGACCGTTCCCTATGTCACAACTAATTCTACAGTTCGTTACATTGTACTAGAGTAGATAATTAACGTTCTAGTGGAGGTACTTCGATACCTTTTGTACCTCTCCAATTAGCCAAAATCATATCCAAAATATGAGTACCGACTTAGTATTGTTTTGAAGTATTGAAGGATAAGTGAGCGAAAGAACAATCTTCCGTTGGTTTGAAAAATTTCGGTCTGGGGATTAGGACCTTACCAACAAAGAACGTGGTAGGCCGAAGACTAAGTTGGACAAGGAAAAGTTGAAAGAGCTGGTCGAAGCGGCCCCTTCCCAAACCAATTGAGAATTAGGTTCACACCTTGGAGCAAGTGCCATGTTCCCAGGCACCTTAAGGAGCTTGGTAAGCTCATGAACTCATGGTACCACATAAATTAACCGAGGCCCAGCAGCTCACCCGATTGGAAGCAAACTCCTCACTTCCGTTGCGAAACAGAAATGAGGAGCACCTCATCCATCATATTCTCCGCAACCTTCTCCAACTGATTTTTTACTTTTTCCGTTGTTTGGATAATTTTTTTAACAATAAAAAAATTGACACCGAAAATGCCCTGAAATCGGCATTCCAAGACTTGGCTTCTTCCTTGACACCTAATTTCTACAGAGCGGGGATAGAAATGCTTGTTTCACGTTGGGAGAAGTGTATTGAAAGTGAAGGAATAAAAGTATTGTTTAATAATTTAAATTTACACCTTCACTGACATTTCATATGTTACAACCCAATATTTAGTATTGGGTTTGTTAAATATAACAAAAAAATAATTAAAGTTTAAAAGAAAAATATCTTCATCTTATTTCACACCATTCTTTATATTTAAGTAACAATGAAACAACAACAAAATAGAAGTATTGCAATAAGCTGCAGCTTGTGATATTTCCCGTATCGATGAAATAATTTTTTTTCTGTTTGGATTAAAAAAAACAGTGTTATATTTTGTTTAGCGGCTTATTTCCGGAATAGTGATAACGGAAGTCAGGAATAGTGGGGCTTTGTGATTTGCCAATTTTAAAAATATTTTTAATTTAATTGGAGTGCTACCGATGGGTAGTTTCTCCACACGTGTTTTTCATATCATATTCTACATATTAGCAGATTTACTTGTTACAATAATATTATAGTTGTAAATATCAATAAATTAAATTAAAAAAAAAATTAATTGATGGATAACGACAAAAGACTGAACAAAAAAAAGTTCCTCATCTATATAATATTACTAATTTGCTAAAAACTTTTTTATATAATATATTGTAGGAGCGGAGTGGCTCAGTGGTAGAGAACTGAGTTGCCATGCCGGAAATCCTGGTTGAAATCCCGCATTTTATTTTATTCAGCCTGTTTGCAGCTGGAGATGGATCATATGGGATCTAGTACTCTCCTGGGGCTCACCCAGCCTCTATAAAATGTTATAAAAATAGGGTACCCAAAATAAGGGAGGGGAATCTGGCGGTTGAGCGTGACCTAGGACAAGTCGCCTCCTTGCAGAACCGTTGTCCATGAAACAGTACAGTCTCTACCATGTACTGAACCCCAGACCTGTTCATGGGTAGTAGTGGTACAAGTTTTTTAAATATTGTAGATAGAAATGATTAGTAACACAGTATATCTATTTATCTATTATTACATAAATCACCTTGTAATAATTTATTATTATTCTTTATTATAATAATAAGGCTAAGCCGGCACCATCAATCTACGTACTATCTTCATCCACTTCTACCTAAATCCAGATCACTCCGTACGCAATCCTCCCACCTACTTCTCGGTCTACCAATCAGGCATTTAACAGGTGGCACAAGTTCACACGCCCATCCTAATCTTGGCTACTCTATAAATGTTAACAGGATGCATGTCACGAATTTCGTGATGTTTAGTCTCATAAATTCCCCAGGGGACTCATCCTTTTGCGGACCGAATATTCTACACAACACCTTATTTTCGAATACCTCATCTTTAAGTGTTGACGTCCGTAAAGAACGTTTGTGAGAATGGTATTATTTCGTTAAAAGGGAGTTATTATTCTTGATTTTTTTAGTTTAAACTTCCGTGACATTTTCTCTCTAATTTGTTTGCTTAGAAGCTGCCGAAAAACTTTTCTTTAGACTTAGACTGCCTTATGATAGTAATTTCCTTAGCCCACTGATCCAGGAAACTATCTGTTACTTTTTTAGTAACTCCTGACGAAAAAAATGACCGATTCTGTAAAAATAGCTTTGGGAATCGTTAATGGCCATGTTATTTCTGTGATGAGGGCTGTTCCTCCCTCGCCCACTGTCGAGTGCTTCCGTCCTTTCGTTCAACTCATTTTAATAATGTTCAAAACTAGAAATATCTTCTTTCCGAAGGACTATATTTACATAGAGTATATTTCTATATAAGTATATATAAGAATACTCTGTGGGAACTCATAAATTCTTTTATGCCTGGTCCAGTCGTTATTATTATAATATTTAGTTAAAGATTTAACTTGAAGGTTAAATTTAAATTTGTCACCGTTTTATTCTAATGTCCTTGTACTAGAAGGACGTCCTAGTTCTCGCCTCGTGACGACTTTCCCAATGACAATAGTGTTCCCACTATTTCGCGAGTTCGTAAGCACTCTTAATGTTTATGGGAATGTAGTAAACCATTGCAATGATTACAAATCAGTAGAAAACACAAATTATAGTGATTTACGTCCAATACCTTGATAACCCCGTGTGATCCCTCTTTCACTATAAAAGAATCAGAAAAAAAAACCTATATTTTTAAAATCCATGAAGAGTTAAGTACATGTTAGAGACTGCCAGAGATCTCACTCACGGGTTTGACCAGTGACAACAACTCAGTCCTCTTCACACTCAGCTATTATTATTATAATTACTAAATCTGTAATTATATTCTTCTCATTAGTCTTTCTATAGCTTTAAATCTTTCCATTTTAGGGGCACATTCGGTGGACCCAAATCTTCCTCGAAGAGATAGTTCTCGGCCTGATGGTTTACCTTAGTGGGAGAAAAGAGAAATAAAAACCAAACAAAACTAGCTAAATGAAATTAAAAAGAAAACTAAGTTTAGACAGTAAATTTTTCAATAGTTATATCGTAAACTTTGGTTATAAACTCAAGTGCTTTTTTTTTTATACGTAAAGCTGTAATTACATGCTTGAATTGCAGAGTTCGAGATACGTATTACTAGGAACTAATCTGTAAGTAAATAAAACCTGCGTAATATTGCCTTCCCATGTTCAATTATATACAATATGTTTAAATTACTTAATGTAACAGATTTAAAAAAAAAAAATAACATTATAACCTACGATAATACTTGGATTTGGTTCATCACAGGGATGGGTTCTGTTGTTTATCCGATGTTTATGCATTTTTGGAAATTACGATTATTCCCTAATTAAATGCACCGACATTATAGGAGTAGATTTAGGACTGTTTTAATTATTCATTTATCTACTTATTTATTTTTTATTACACTTAAGGCTACACCCACATTGGATCCGGTGCGATACGATGAGACGTCGCTAGCAAACCAAATGACTGAAATATATCGAGAGTTATAACATTTGGTTCTTTAAATTGATAAAATTAAGATTATTTATCAATTATTTTTAATACATTTATATTTTACTATAATGTATAGTAAAATATGTATAATGTATACACCCCAGCATTGTATGTGATAGAATCACGTCGCATCTAATTGGATCCAATGTAGGCGTACCCTAAGTCGTCAAACCTTTCATTTCTTTCCTTCCCTCTGTTAAAGTTGTTTGTGCCTCCAATATTCCTTCATGGGTTCTTAAATATTTTCCTAGCATGTTTTGTTTGATCTTCATTCTTTCTTTTCTTTCCAGCTTCATCCAAACTCCTCTTCTATTCAGTCTTAAAACCTTCCAAATATTTCACTTTGCTCTTAAATTCACATCTTTCTAACATGTGAGACTCTTTAATGTTCACGTTTTTTTAAATTCTTTTGTTCACTTATTAGTGGTCATCTTCATCCAATAATATTCGAATATTTGTTTGGTCAATTTATGATTGCTGTTGATCTATGACGGGCCAGCCGTGCAACTCAACTCTCTACGTTCTGAGTTATTACGATCTCTTATGTATATAGATAAATGTTATATAGATACATGTACTGTAACCTATCTTATAGTACTATTGAAAAGGTGAGCCAGACCCAGCCTTCAATCGTCCTTTCATTAATGATTCCAGACACCCTTCCACTTACCCCTCCCCACCATAGGCCTCCCCACACAATAAAAGATAGAACTAGTTACTGTCCCTGGGGGACCCTAATGGGCCTGTAATTGACCCATAGTGGCTGGGCTTTAGTTCACTGATCCTGATCAATGGGTCGAGCAGACAGCAGTTGGTAGTAGCATCTAAGTGAGGCCAATTATATACTTGAATTAATTGGTTTCACAAGTATATTATTATATTTAATATTAGGAACAGCATTAAGTAAGTAGTGATCGGATAATAACTGGTTATTTCAATCTTTTTCCTAGTAAAAGAAACGGTGGTGATTTTCAGAGGGAATAAGTTTGAGCATGTCGAGAAATTAAAGTACTTACGGCCAATGGCAACTAGATATTTAAGAGTAAGTAAAGACGCTGTTAAGGGAGGAAATGGCACAGTTCTACGGTTAGCGAAAAACAATCTAAAATATTTGCATTCTCAAGTTTTGAGACTAATAACAGAAGCATACAATAAAACTATAGATGCTGACATACAACAACCAACTATCGATAAACTTATAGGCTCATTTTATTACTTTTCCCGTTTATGGCTTTATGAAGATTGGCGATATAAAAGACTGCTAGATTACAACATGGCTATGATTGACATATCCATCAAGAGAATACTAAAAAGAGTTTGAAAAGGTGTTTTGTTGGGTACTAACTATAATTCCTATTTATGTACACCGCAGTCGACTGACAGACAATATGGTTATAGCTGACATGACCATTAAAAGAAGAATGAAAAAAAGCTGGATGAGATATCTCCTGCGGTATGGGACAAGTTCTGGTTAGTCTTTTAATAGATGCTACTATCTTTCTCTATGACTAAAATATCATGAGTGTCCTTTCAAACCTCATAATGTTTCAAAATATCCTAGCCTTCTTTGATAGATTGTAAATCTGATCCTGTTTTTGGTATAACTAATCCATCCTCACCTCAGAACTAAAGCATTCGAACGTTGCTTTCTCGCCCGCTCCACCACAATGTGGAACTCAATCCCTCCTAATATCCGTCATACTCCCTCTCTATCATTATTCAAATCCTTGCTGTATAAACACCTCTTAGCTTCCCAAAAGGATAGTCTCTAGGCAGGTTAGTCATTTGCTTAGAATACAATGTATATAATAACTCATTGTGTTATCTAGTTCTTTTAATTCTGCTCTTTGAAAAGCTATACATCATGTAAACAAATTATTGAATGCTAGCTCATGCATTCAATTTCAAAAGCTACGGATTTATCTATTCTCTGTAATTGCTTAATATCCTGTCAAGATCTGTACTATTTATTTACTTACTATTATTTTTGTTTATAAATTTCTTTTTAAATTGTTTTCTGTCATGTTTTCACGCTTTATGATTTGTAACATTTAGCCTTCTGGCCAGATAAATATTATGTTTTTTATTCCTGTTCATATCTGTCATTCTAAAGGGACTTTGTCCCAGAATAAAGTTACTTTTCTATTCTATTCTATATTTGTTTTTATAAAGATTTGATTTTAACTTTTATTTTTCTTGATCGAGGTTTAACTATTTGATATTTTTGTAATATCAAGTAATATTAATAGATGAAATGAAACTGAACAAATGTTTCTTTATTTGCTTATGCCAGTTGAAGCTTTTGATAATGCAACAATCGCTCTTCGTCAGCCTCGATCTGTCAACTCAAATTGATCGCTAGATATCGATTACTTTCTCTTTTCATCGTTAACAGACTTAAGTCATGTTCTTATGTTTTTAAAAGGTTTAAAAAATGGGTTTGAACATTAAACATTATTTTAGACCCATTGTATAAAAGCTAAACCAAATTATATACATACTTTATATTAAACATACATATAAATTAAACTGAAAGCTAATTATTCGCTATCACCATTTGATTGTCAAAAAATAAATAAATATAATGTGGCTTAATATATGGTATTTATATAATCATACAATAGTATCGTGAAAATTATAATGCATTTATTAACATAGAATTTATATAAGCATATAATAATTGTCTAAATTATGTGATTTACATATTTATTTAGATCCAGTATACCCACTTATTTTGTTTAATTAAATATATGTTTTAAAGAATCTGGTATGTCGTCAACCCACGTCAACTATTATTAAGGAGTTAACCTTTTTATATTTCTTTATTTCTATCAAGTTTGTTGATGAGACTTGGTTTTATTGAACCCAAACTTAATTATTTAATTAAAGACTTGAGTTTAATGACGTTGATGAACCCAAAGTTCTCCAGATCCCGCAGAGTTAATAATTAACAGATTCAATAATTTATCTGTTACGGAGTCAGTCTAGATCACTGCACTTAGATAATTATAACCCATCGCCCTACGTCCTGAAATAATCTGTTTCATTTCATGTTTATAAAAGCTTCCATTGTCTCCGTTGGTAACTTTTAGCAGATGTAAATATCTACAGCTCCGGGAATAAGTGGTCGAGTAAAATGAGTTTCTGGTACTCAGGGAAGCTAAATCGTGTTGTTTTCGTTGTAAATAAGGATATAAGTCAGGCATTGGTTTGTAGAGGAGTTATTGCTTATATTAATACTTCATTTCAAGCCAAAACTAAAAGAATTACACGATTCCTAAGTCCTTGATATAGTAATGTCACTCATTCACCGGGGCTGCAGATATATTGAAGCTTCTTGTACACCCTGAGTGCATTCGCTGGACAAATATGCCTCCATAGGACTTTAAGGCTTAAAGATTAAATTAAGTTTTGCACATCCTTGAAGGACTATTTTCTGCTTAATTTTTAGGTTATAGTTCTTAAAGCTAGAACTTCTTGTGTAGGTTTTAGTCTTACGTTCAAGACCAGGATCTGACCATCCTGCGTGCAGTTACTAATATATTTATAGAGGATGCTGCATATGAAGTTAAGCTTGAGAATAGAACTAGCAATTAGATTAGTAAGTTTTACAAGCCCTTGAAGTAATATTGATTCTTGGAGTGTAGCTTATAGATCCTAAAATTAATTGGTGGTTAGGATATTGTAAGACTGTCTTAGAAATTCTTGTTTAAGTTTTAGTTGTTACGTCCAAGACCTCTTAGTCGTTTCTTGGTATCTGATCATCCTGAATACAATAACCATCATAAGCGTCACAATATTGTAAACAGAAGTGCAACGACCACATCCTCCGACCAGAAGAAGCGGAAGACTCCGAGGAGGCCTGGAGTGGAAGCATGAAATGCAGGAACTCTGCCGCGGACGTTGACCCGCCGCCGCGAGGTCATTTTCTCACTTGATGATGTTTCCTTTTATTTTTTCTTCTTCTTTAGTCTCAAATCTTAGGCCGTTTACCTCGGTCCATTTCGGGTTCTTTCTTATTTTTGTCTTTCCTCGTTTTTTTTTAGTGTTTTTTTTTCTTCGTCTCTTTGTACTCTTCTTTCTCAGCGCATTACCGTCTAGGAGATTTTAGTTCTACGTTTCTCCCGTATTTCATCTTTACATTCTAAGGTTCTGCTTAAGCGTAGTGTTCAAAACTGCAAAATTGACACTTCAAGACATTGGTGCCATATGGGGAGCGCAAGACCAATTGAAAATAAAAATAATTCTCAATAAATTTTAGTTATTTTTCACCGGTAAAAGAAAAATGACTAAAATAAGGATACTCTTTATCTTAAATTGAAGTTTATAATTTCGTATCCTGTGTCACTAATACTGAATTGTTGTTTTTATTTTTCATACACCCATACAATTTATTGCGTAAAGCTTTCTTTTGAACAGTAGGGATGGATGTGGTACATAGAAGGTTGGGAACCCCAGCTTAATCACGTCTTCGAACATTAAAATATTTAAAGTAAGTGATAAAGTTTCGTTTTGTAACCTTAAATTAGTCAAATGAGATTAAAAATATGCTTCTTCTAAGAAAATCGTCTTAAATGAACTTATATATGAAGCGTAGAATCATGAACTTTTCTTGTGGAGGGGATCATCTGTTAGCATAGCAACCTTCTATGGCCTATGTCGCGGGTTCGCAGCCCAGCATGTGGCCATAGGGTTTTTAAAGGAAGTAGAAGATGCCCGGTTATGTTGTCCTTTGGAAGGGGTGTGAAATAGGGGGGGGGGTCCGAGCCTGTGCGATCCCAGGTACTCCTTATGAGAACTTTATATATCCTAGTTCTTCTCCCTACTTAAGCCAACCACTTTAGAACGGCTGTGTGAGCCCCAGGAGAGTCTTCAGGCTCCACAGGATCCATCTCCCGAAGCGATTAAATACATAAATAAATCTGCCATAGCCGGTTTTAAACTCGGGACCTTCAGCACAACAACTTAGCGCTCTACCACTGAGCATCCTGAAATGAAGCTACGACTTTTTATTTTCGTAGCAATGTGGGATTTAGACAGTCTGGGGTGCAGTAAAAAAACACTAAGTAAGACAAACTTATTTATTATAAGTGCCGACGTTTCGACCTACGTTGTAGGCCTTCTTCAGGGCTGACAGAAGGCTGGAGCTACTGTCCTACTAGTGTCAACTTCTGTCAGCCCTGATGATGGTCGAAACGTCGGG
Organism: Troilus luridus; assembly: GCA_964056705.1. Classification (NCBI taxonomy): domain Eukaryota; kingdom Metazoa; phylum Arthropoda; class Insecta; order Hemiptera; family Pentatomidae; genus Troilus; species Troilus luridus. Next base: position 99,533,422 of record OZ057416.1, on the reverse strand, counting down.
ACTTATAACAAATAATTTTGTCTTATTTAGTGGTTCCTTGACTGGAGCCCCAGACTATCTATATCCCAACTATTATATTAGATTTATCAGAGATTTTGGGTTTTACTTACAATATATTTCGTGATTCGAAAGTCTGTCCAGTTCCAGAAACTAGAATTCCATGCACAAAGGATACAGATATATCACCATTAGTTCCAAGGATCAGCTATCTCACGATTTCTAAATAATAGCTAGCTCTTGAATAAAACATACAGGTCGGCCTTAAAAGCAAACGTATGCTTATTCAGAAGGGTTAGGGCAGCCCGATTTAGGCTCCACAACTAAGGCAGCATTGGATTAACGAGTAACTTCGAGATGGATGTAATTTATTCTATTTCGTTAATATAAACTTAATTACGTTAATAATTATAGTAATATTACAAAGGCTTAGCGAATGCACCTCGATGCCGACACAACCCAACTTGCAAACATCCATCCACGGATTACTACCCAAACCCGTACTTGTATCACCTTTAATGCAATCCTCCCACCTACGCTTCGATCTTACCCTTGCTTATCAGTCTGCTTAGCTCTAATTATGGTTTTAGGACTTCATTCGATACTAAGCCTAACAAGTATGCAAGCCCACCTACGTCATTGCTACACTTCAATTACATTAACAGGGTGCATGCTTTCCGCGTTGTGTAACTTTGTATTTTCTTATTTGATCTTTGTTAGACTGAATATTCATCGTCTTATAAAACTTCAAAGTGTGTAAGTTTTATAAGTTTTATTATTTTTGTTTCTGGGCACAACGCGCTAGCTGAGAAACTTCAGGACTGAGAAATAACGATTCTGTCCTGCTTTAAACAAAACCTCTTCCCATGAAGAGTATAACCGGACAATATTTGATAGAGACTGTACGGTTTCTAGGACAACGGTTGTGCAGGGAAGTTATTTGTCCGATATTACCAGGCTTTTCCTCAATTAAGGCTACGTAGTTTAGAGATTGAGTGAGCTCCTCGAGGATCTGTAGATCACTCAGAGTCTATCCATTGCTGTTAACAAATTAAATGATTTATCTGCCATTGCAACGCGGCCCTCTCGGTATAGCAATTCCGCCCTCTACACATTGGGATACCCCCCTCTCTCTTTGCCTTTAATCACTCATTTATTTGTTTCAGAATTTGTTTTTTCCCAGTTAATTCGCCGCACTTTAAACTTCTCGAACAATATAACCAAAATATCTCCCTTCTGTCTTATTTACCTTACCATATACCTAGTCTTATCCGAATTTTCTTTGAGCCCTAATTTAGTACATGCATTCATCAACCTTTCTATATTTGGTTTTTAAGTTTCCCATTCTTCACCCAAGAGAACAAAATCGTCCCCAAACCCAAGCACGGATAATCTATTATCCAGATTCACATTTTAGTCTTTAGGGGTGTGTATCACAATTCTGATGATTTACTCAAGTGTCAAATTAAACATTACATGTGATGACGAATCACCTTGTTATGAACCCGTCCTAACCACAAACTTTTTGGTAATGTTCATCCTTAGTAAACTTCTTGGGTATTCCGTTCAAAGTATATGTGGCACATCATTAGCTGTCGGTAGAATCATAAGCTTTTATCTAATCAATTTAAATGTTCATATTGTAACATAAATACGAAACTGTATTGCTGAGTAAATGGAACAGCTGTGAGCCACAGTTAGGCCTAATCGGTTCGGGTTCGATTGCTACCTGCACAGGGGGGCTTGAAAAGCGAAAGCCAATTTGCAGTAAAGCAGTGTTGCCAGATAGGACAGAGGAGATGCGACCAACTCCTAAATTGAGTTAGGAAAACGCCAATAGACGGCAACGTTGCTTCCCATTGTTCCCTACTCCATCTATTGTCTAGTCCTCAAATATTTTACTTCGTAGAACGTTTTCTATTTACTGTTAAAATATAAAATAAATAGATTACTATGTCGGTAATCATATCCAAATGATTGTATATTCATATCAACGAACTATAAGTGTAATGTTTGAGTATGTAACATTTTATGTAGGAGATTAAAATTTGACGAAACCGTTCAACTTACGATCAAATATTTTCCTTGCGCCAAATACTTGTGACAGCATAATTAAAATACAACAGTTGAGATCAACTGTAGTCTTGTGGTTATCATAACAACCTACTTATTATGCGCCCAAGTTCGCGGGTTCGCAGCCCAGGATGTGGCCATAGGTTTTTTTAAAGGGAGTAAAAAATCGTTAGTTATGCCTTTGGAAGGCCCAATAAATGGGGGTCCCCTAATTGAACATGTATAGATAAAATTTAGGCCTCCCACTGTAATGGCCTGATTAGCCATAGCTGCATTAAGTGACGTCAAATGAATAACTTATGAATCCATCAACCCTCAACGTATAACATATTGATTGACCAATGTATACCGCTAAGGTTAATAAATCTAGTATTTGTAAGAAACTGGCCGTAACATACAGTAATGTTAGAATCGGTTTTCATGTAAGTTGAAATTTCAGTCATGTTTGAAACAATTTGATTCTTTTTCATCTGGACTATTTAATTTGAGACTTGAGTATCCTATCAGAACCGTAGTATAAACCGAAGATGGTTTGAATATGAATCTGGATAATGCAATATTCGTGCTTGGATTTGCGGAAGATTTAGTACTGTTGGATGAAGAAAGTATAAAATTAAATACAGAAACGTTGATGACTGCAGGTAATCTAATAGGACTCGAAGTAAATTCAGATAAGGATAAGTATATTAATTTTTCCTATATCTTCTAAATTCCCAATCAGATGCTTTATAATCAATAAATAATTTATAGATATATTCAAATTGATCGATTGATGAACTACTGTAAATATTCCTCATTCATAATAATGCCATTGTTTTTTTGTTTTTTTTATTATCAGATGGTATTATTTATTCACTTATTTTTCCAAAAGCTTATTCCTTTTTATTGTAAATATGTCTGTTCTTTTATTTTAATTTTGTAGCACATTTTCTTATTCTCTACCAAAACATACCTGTTTAATTATTTACTTTCAGGATATGATGTAATTATTTATTTTGATGTAGGCCTTTGGCCAGATATATAGTCATTTATTTTGTTCTTCTCTGTTATTCTAAAGGGACCTGGTCCCAAAATAAATTTTTTTTTCTATTCTATTCTATTCTATTCTATATAGTTATAAGGAGAAAAGAGAGATTTTGGTGATTTTGTAGGAGGAAAAAAGTTTGAACATGTCGAGAAGTTTTAAGTTGTGTAAGGTCGATCGATGGTAACTAGAACAAACAATGTGTGGTGTGAAATGATCAGTTGGTGCAGTCAATGAGTACACAAAATAAGAATGACTTATTTTGTGTAATCATTGACTACAACCCCTGATAATTTCACACCACTATTACAATTACGCAGTCATCTATTTTCCACTTAAATAGAACAAACTAAATTCAAGAAGAATTAAAGGCGAACAATTTTTATTATTTTTCGGACTTGAAATAATAATACTTTCGACTTTGGCCCCCATACTTAAAAATTATGATTTATAATACTGTAATCCTTCCAACTGTAAAACTTGCTAGGTGTAGAGCGAAACCTAGGCGCGAGGATTGTATTAAGAGGGGGGTTTGCGTGATAATCCATTGAAGTAAGTTGAAACTATGTGTGGTATCGGAATCGAACTTTCTGGTTCTTTATTATTATATTTTTTGTACCCATGGGTTACAGATAGGTCGGTTTTTATTTTGCAACTATGCACTTTTGTCAAATTGGCTCCATTCGCCAGTTTTGAAATATAATATACTATAACAATTAATGCTTGAATTATTTAGTCAAAATTTAATTATTAATTTAGGAAGTTACGTATATTTAATTCCATTGCCAGGAAACGCCTAATAACAAACTGTTTATCTCGTGGGCCATGGAAAATTTCCACTCTTGTTATGGTGACGACTCTCACTGCTTTGAGAATATTCGCTAGATAGCACCACTCTACAGCACTTTTATTTTTTTATGTGCGTATGAGTGTGTGTGTATCTCATCTGAAGTATTCATTTTTTATTTTATACGGTCTTAAATATTAAAATTATTTCAATTGTTAAATTGAACTATTCAACTTAGCACGTTGAAATCCCTTCAAACTCTTTGTAGAGTTTATAGTCTGACATTACTTGATATTATTCTAATATCATGTAAAAATACATGCTGATCCTAATTCACACTATCTGAAATACACGATAAAACAAATCCAAACTTTACAGATTTAAAAACTCACTTAGTTTTGAACAGTATTTATAGGTATGTGTAAGTACAATTTATGTATAAACATTGTATTCTAGTAGTACAACTGTCAATGTTACATTTAGCCCTGTGTTTGATTTGATGAAATTCTCTAAAATCACTATTAAGGCATGAATTTGAGAACAATATAATCTCAAAATATCACCTAAAGATACTATCGGTTGAACCTCAAGAAATGAAGGGAAAAACTTAAATGCATGTAAAAGACGTACACCAAATATCTTTAAATTGAAAATTACAGCTGGTAACATATGTGAGATAAAAACTGGGGAGGTTTCCCTCATTTGTGTTTTTTTATTGAGCAGGTTAAATTAAAGAGAATAGCTTTATAAATAGTGTGTGAAATATTAGCTTTAAACCTCGTTTCTTATTTTGCAGGTAAGACTGTATTCTATAATGAGTTAGTAAAAACAGTTACAGACAAATATTGTTATTAAAAAATTAATTTACTTATTTGACAGAAAAACTCAATTTAATTTTTATTTCAACAAACCACATTTTGTTTTTGATTCTATCAATATTATTTATTTTTTCTGATAACATACACGTGCACTTTCGTTTAGAATTATATAATGAAATGTACCTCTTTTGAATATTATGTATAGATATACTTTTTAATTTTATGAGACGAATTAGTTAGTGTTGAACGAAGTTGTGAGTTAAAAAATTCAATTGACTTCGTGTTATCGATGATTTTCATTTGTTGGTGTTTGGTATCCAAAGCAATTAAATTTAATATTTTATATAATTAAATTATTTTAGCCATTGTGATAAACACTAGTACAATATTTAGGTTTTTTAAAATTACAATTCTGATGATTGATAATTATCTAATGTTCACCGCCATTTGATATTTTACAAAATATTGAGGTTTGTTTATTTTTAATTGATTATTTGATATGAGATATGTAGTTTTATGTACAAACAGATGATATCATGGCCAATAATATTGTCTTGAGTCATTACGAAGTATAACAAAAGGACGGATGTTTTGAGAGTCGTTCTGCGCAGTTTCTCAAAATAAAATGAGGAAAATGCTATCGGACTTAATAACACGAGGAAAATATTCAACAAACGACACTGTAATCTAATTTAAGAAAATAAGAACTGTTCTATAGTTTACTATAATAATTTGCCTATTATTCTTGAAGAATATCTGGATTTTCAGGTAGTTACTATCATACCTGGAATAATGTTTTCTATCACAGTTTGTAAATTAAGTAATATTTTTTTTAATTAAGTAATTAATAATATAGCATGTAAAATAATTTATCTTCCAATTGCAATATTCAATATAAAATTGTGGTATGCTTTACCTTCTTTGGTTTTATTTTTTAATTTTTTAATTCGCTGGAAATGGCATCGAATTAAGTATTATTGTTTATAAAAACAACCGAATTGGCCTGAACATTATTGTTTTATTAATTTTTTAAAAAATACTTAACAGAATCCTTCAAGATAAAAAAACAGATTAATTACAGGCCTTGACATGAATGATTATAGTTTGGAATCATCCATTATAGTCAGTTATCAAATTAAATTGTGATTTTATTACATTTCGGTCACGACAGTTATAAAAGGTAAGCAATATTGTCATTAGCAGCACTGATGGCATACGTTAACGTTTAGCGCAGGAATTCGAAAAAGGAAATTATCTTTACGAAATTTCATTTTGAATTAGTTATTAGAAAAAGTTTTTGAACGCCCAGTAGCCAAATATTATTTATTTCCTATATAGTTTTTATGTTTGTAATAACGATGTATAATTTTTTTTTTAAATATAGTCATAAAATAAACAATGTGTTTATTTAAATTGTACATTATCATGTAAGATAATGACTTACTCATTTCTCTCTATATTTTTTTTCGAAGTTTATTCATTTACGTTTGCTGATGGTTATTTTAAAAAAATAATAATATTCTCTACATTAAAAGATATACATGGAGGAAAAAATGTTCCGTGGCGAGACCAAAATAACTTCTCAAATACTATTTATTAGTTTCATACATGATAATTATAAGCTACACTTAATGATTAATAATAGTTATAATTAACACTTTTCCTGTTTGAGCAGTGACCTTCAGTTGAAACATTTTCTGCTTTATAAAATTAGTAAAATCAACCAAAATTTGTTAAAGAAATAATTCAATAGTCGAAAGATTTATCAGACAAAAATAAAATAATACACAGCTAAAATATAATATAAATATACAAAAAAAACAATATAGTATAAAAATAAAATAATGAATAGGTTTTTGTCAAGTTATGAACGCAATAACAATTCTTTTACCTATGTTTGTTTTTTTCATTATAGTTATTTTATTTACTAATAACCTATTTTTAAAATTTACATATACATATTACATAAATATACACAGCTAAAATATAATATAAAAAAAACAAAACAATATAGTATAAAAATAAAATAATGAATAGGTTTTTGTCAAGTTATGAACGCAATAACAATTCTTTTACCTATGTTTGTTTTTTTCATTATAGTTATTTTATTTACTAATAACCTATTTTTAAAATTTACATATACATATTACATAAATATACACAGCTAAAATATAATATAAAAAAAACAAAAAAAACAAAACAATATAGTATAAAAATAAAATAATGAATAGGTTTTTGTCAAGTTATGAACGCAATAACAATTCTTTTACCTATGTTTGTTTTTTTCTTTATAGTTATTTTATTTACTAATAACCTATTTTTAAAATTTAAAATAAAATAAAAAATGAATTAAATTTCTTTATTACTTATATTTTTGTTAATTATTATTATTTTTAAATATTTTTGTTTTAAAGAGACAAGATTACCCCCATCTCGGCCAGGGCAAATCTTTTCTCTTCAAAACAAAAAATTTTTAATTTCTTTATGTATCTTGTTCATTTTAACTCTTTTGTTATTTATTAGTTCAGTTTTATATATTTGATGCATTTTATTTATTCAGTCTTCTGTAGAAGATCTGCAACATGGGTTGAAACGTGGGTTTCTAATAAATAGTTTTACAAATTTACTTTCATTATTAAGTATTGCTTTTTATAGACACTAACAATTTTTTTTTTTTTTTTGAATGAGCTCGTTTTCCCTCTTTTGACCATTTGGTTCTAGATGTTTTGTTACTTGGTCTTCCTGGAAACCATTAAACTTCTTGACTTCTGCTTTGAATTTATCTTTGTTGCAGAGCCCATCCCCTGCCTTGCAGGAGGTACTTCGCCCGTTTTCCTATTTTGAAAGAATGCATCTTCTTTGATTGAAAGTCGGTTTTCGTTCGTTCTCTCAAGATGCCTATAAAATGCCCCTGTCTCTCTTCAACTATCAATAAAATAAAATATAAAAAAAAACATTTATAAATTAATTTTATGGAGGTGTATTTTCTTCAGTATTACTGTACTGAAATATGAAATGGTTAGAGTCATATGTATTATACGAAATAGGGCTGAAGGGTTGGGCTCTTGTTGACACACGAGGCCCTAGGCCAGGTGGGAGCCACGTGGCACGCTACCTGGGGGAATGGCACGCTACCTGGCTAATGGATGCTGGGCCCAGCCGCACAGCTGCCCTTCGCATCTGATCGCCCTCAGACCTCCACCAAGTCTTCCACCAATTATATTTCCATCTGCGGGGGTCGTCATTGATGACCATTGTGCCTGCTATCCGGGTCGAGTGTCGTCGACAATATGTTTTTATCTGACCTTTGTGGGGGTTAGAGAACTGTCTAAATTTGATTAGTTTCGGTTATGGCAGCTGGAGAAAGGGTTGTCTAGCTAGCTATATCCGAGATTACCTGCATAATCATTACATATATATATATAATTTATTATCTGATACAATAATATTTGATAATAATAATGAATTTTGGCAATGACTGCAAGACGGTCTTAGTACGAGCAAGCTTGCACACCTCGTCATTATGTCTTATCGAGAAATTAGAAGAGGTGAATCTCTATCTCAAAAGACTTGACCACGTACGTGTACAAATGTACATATGTATGTGTAAAAGTAACGACAAGTAAAGCAATATTAGATGTTTATGTAATAATAGATAACTCACAGTAGGAGAAAATCGGTCCACTAACAACAGTGTTTCTCTTTGGACCATCCATGCTTCACGTCCAAGGGGATTAGTACCTTTAATCCAAGACCGATTTAGACGATTATTATATATCTTATTCACATAAATTACTAACTCCAGTGCGAATGTTCAGATGAAGTTCCCAGATCCGTAACTGAGAGTCTATCTTTATATAATTAATAATTTATATTAAATTAGAGCAATAAATAAATAAAAAATATATACAGTGTTATGTACTGAAGGTCTCGATGTTTCTCGTGGTTTCGTTATATGAGCATTTTAAAATTTGATCTCCGCTCTCTTTGAAAAAAAAAATCTAAACTTTAGTAGTTATATCTTGAGATCAGAAATATATATTACTATAAATATTTTTAAAAGAAAAGATATGTCCAGGACCGGGACTCGAACCCGGGTCTTCCAGATCGCTAGTCTGGGACTCTACTATTTGAGCTATCCTGGGCCCTAATGAAGCACGCTTCTCGGTCGTGGTCACATCTCTTCTTTTCACTGATCCTAAGTCCCCGCGTTCTCGCTTTTTTGCGAAGTATACGAGGGGAAGAATGTTCTTTGAACATTATTTTAATTTGGATCTAGTTGACTTACGTCATTATAATTATTATAATTAATTTTATTTTATTTGTTACTAATTTTTTAATATTTTTATTTGAAAAGAAAAGATATGTCCAGGACCGGGACTCGAATATTTATTATTTATTATTAGAATTTACTAATTTTTTTTTCTAATTTTTTAAATATTTTTATTTAAAAAGAAAAGAAATGTCTGATGTGTCTGATATGTCTGATGAAAAGATATATTACTGTATATTGAAAAAGGGAAAGGTCAACAGAGACATTGAATGAATGTTAATACATTAGTGGAAAAATTCCAACTAAAAACCTTAAGTCTCTAAACTAAAACAGGAAATTGAAAATACCTGTTCGCAAGAAAAAAAAAGAAGAAAAAATTATCAAAAAACCAGTGGTATTTTCAATTTCCTGTTTTAGTTTAGAGACTTGAGGTTTTTAGTTGGAATTTTCCCACTAATGTATTAATATGTATTACTTTATATTTTCTAAGTTTTAATAATTAGAAAGTGATATTTAGATAATTATTGTACTGCCAATTGTTTATATTACTCCAGGTATATTTTACTATCAATTTAACGAAAAAAATAACTTGATAAATAGAATCTATAAAACAGTAATTACTGAATCTTCACAATTACATGGTTACAGGAGATGTTAAACCCATGTTAAAATCTATAATCAGATAAATGGTAGCACATGAGAGGGAACATTCCAAACAAAATGCCTTAAAATAGATACAAAAATATAGAGGAGGTAATTTTAGAAACGTCTTGTTTGGAATTTTTCTTGTCTTGGCTTTACGTATAATTGACGTACATTTTATGCTTTCTTAAATATTAATATTATTATATTCATTATATGTTTTGTTATTATTTTTTATTAATTATTTTAATTTTTTTTGTTGCAGCCCGGACGGCAAATACACGAGTCGTTGGAACTGGACGACTCCAGTGACCGTCGGCGAATAACCCAGAGGAGCCGTAGCGCCCAAACTGGCTGTGATTTAATTATATATTGTAATTGATTATTCACTAATATAATTTTGTTAATTAAGTTACTTGTTAATTTCTTTTCTGAAATTCAATAATTGAATTTGAAAGAGATAAGTTGAAATGTTTTATTGCGACCCTTACGAATGAACCTTTATATATTTGTTGTTCAAGTTAAAAAAGGTTTACTATTGTTTATTACTCCATGTAGATGTTTTATTAATTTTGGTTAAATAGTTTTTTTTTAAACTATTATTACTTTAAGTTCATTTTGAATTGAAAGGCTGTTTATTTTATAGTTTATGTTTAATTTAGTTTGTCCAACAGTTTACAATTGTTTCCATAACAACCCAGGTTTTTTATTTTGTTTATATCCACTCCTATCTCCTTAGCAATTATTTAAAAAAAATACAGTTATGTTTGTCTCAATTAATTTAATTGAAATATGAGAGTTGTGAAATCGGTCTAATGAAGAATTTTTATTTTTATATTGTGAAAAATTCAATATACCCCTGATTGTTTTTATTTATTTAATTTATTAAAACAAAATGGAAACTAACATGTAAAACACCATATATGGTTAACAACTGAAGTATTTCCATCATTCAAAGTCATGATTAAAGAATCCACGTGGGATTGAGTTTGGGAGTTGACGATTTTCCCGATTGAGTGAATCACTTGGAGTCCTCGTTTGGATTTTGTTCTCAAAACAGAGGCTTCTTATTGCGATTTTAACATCTTAAATAGCAATATAATCTTATGGGAGCATTAAAATATTGTATTATACATAAGTGTTTTTATGGAAATAATGTTGTTGGATTGGATGTAATTGGTGTTGAGTGTTGATTGTTATCGATGTTAACGATAGATGTTGTAGAGATAGTCGTCACCGAAACTTCCTCTCTCCTTTCTATTTCAATTACTCAAATATTGGCCTGGATTTTGATTATAAACATCATTTCCTTCAGTTGAGTTAGACTTTGTGATATATGTTTAAGTCGTTCATATTTTTTTTTTTACTAATCGATGTATTTTTTATTTTGTAAGAACAATAATCTCAAAAATACATCTTTTTATTTATGTTAATGTTTTTGTATAGCACGTTCTTATAACTATTGACTCGAGCCCCCTGATCGTATATTATTTATTGTGTAAAGTATTTAATGTACATATAGCGTCTAGTTTCATGCATCGCTGTATAGCGATCATTTACGGTCAGAGGGTTCAATTATATGTTTATTATTGTCATATGTTTCTTGTATATTTCCTATTGGGCAGATGAAAAGTGTAAAGAAAAAAAAAAAGAAAAAGAAAAAAAAATTGGAAACACAAAAGGCTGTCCGATACTATATCAGTAAGACAATATCAATGTTAACTATTCCATACTTTAAATTTGTACATAATCAAAAAAATTGACACTGCGCTCCATGAGTGCCAATATATATATGTATGTTAAGTATTTATGCCTATGTATGTTTTGCCTCTTTGTACATAAATCCTGACCTGTTGAGTACATGTTTTATTGAAGTATTTGGTGTACAGTCCATGTGAGCAAATGTGCAATCTTTTTAAGTCTTCTTATTTTATCGATGTTTTATTTCGTTTTTGAAAGTATTTTTTTAAATATTGTAATTACCAAAGATATAATGTTTTGCGTTCTGTGTACTGCAGTGGCACCCGAAACCCGAACATCAGCCACAGTAATCTTACATTCCTACAATATTTTCATTTTCTTTCGGTTATTATTACTTTTGTCAATTTTTATAATACTCTTCTGTTCTATAAATATAAATATATATTTTATCCTGTACCCTAAAACCTCTAAACCGCTAAACGCAAGCATGCCTCTATGCGCTTAATCGATTTTGAAACTTATTTTTTTATAAAGAGAAGATGTACAATGTATAGGTTTTCAGATGACTGTAAATTGATAGTGTTTAATGTTAACTATAAGCGAAGGTAAATCTCATCAACAATATGTTTAGTTGAGTTTAGCCGTGGGCAAAATGTTAGTAAATATAGCAGGTTGATTGTACATACTGGTTGGTCTACTTCTCATGTTCCGTAAGGTATCGACTGTGTTAGAAAAAGAAAGAAGGATACAATTAAAATATTATTATAAACAAAATATATGGCTATATCAGAACAGGGTTACGCCTGTAGTTGGTAATTAAAACATAGATCCAAAATTAAATTGTGTTTTATTTATTTTTTCCTATTTTCAACTCCTACATTGTCATCACCAAACAAATATATTTGGTGTAACGTGGGACTTTCCACTAAAAGTCAACATATATTTGTTTTTCTGTTTGATTATTCCGCAGGTTTTAAGAGTTTTAACTGTACCAAGTCTTTTCTCTTTTAATATTTTCCAAAAATACAAGCTTTCGTGAGTTTTAGTATGGAAAAGAGATTGTAATTATGGGAAATGTGTTTCAATGAAACGTTTCAACAAACGTATATCATCTGTACTTCAAAATGTTAGTTGAAACTTGTATTTCTTGATGAAATGATAACTGAATCATTACCCATAATTACGTTATTTTATCCATACTTTAGTTGAAGATAATTTGTATTTATGAAAAATATAAAATTGAAACGAATAAACAGTAAAAACCTGTAACTCAACTAGAAGCGACAATCTACGGAACAGATACCTTCATATTAATGCCCAAACAGTAAAAAAAAAAACAGGCTTTTGGTACAAAATTGACACATAAACGACTTGAAGTCAATGCTAATTCATAAATTGTACTTACACATTGATGAGAAAATGTTTTCATGTACATAACTCAACATATGTATTATATGTTGAGTATCAGTGTACAGGTATGTATTATACCTGTACACTGATAGCAAAACCATCAAAATATAGTAATGATCAAACAATAAAGTAATATCAGCTGATCCTAATTCATATAATTTTGAAATACACCTCAAAACATCATTTTAACACTCACCCTGTTTTGAACAGTGTTAGCAGGATACATCTTAATGTCGTATATTGATTGGGTGGAAAAGATTTCGTTACCAATTTGTAAGAACAATTTATATACTAACATTATCTTCTAGTCGTGCAAGTTTCAATTTTATATTTAGGCTAGTTTGGGATTTGAAAGGCCTGTTTTTTCACTCTTTTATTTTATTTATATATGTTTTAATGTATTAATAAATTTCAATTAAATTACAAAAAAATACCTTAACTATAACAAAATTTAATCCCACTAAAAATGTATTGATTTCATCTCAATAAAGAAATAAAACCATAAACTCTGAACGCAGAGGAATATATTCGACTTAAGGTGGTTTAAGCAAAAGGTAAGACTATATTTATTATTGGTTCTGATTTAAAGAAAACACTCATTTTTTTTATGTATCTATTTCTTTTATAATCTTAAAGAAACTGATCCAAGTAGTCAATTTGGTTTTCAACATTAAAAAAAAAAGGTTAAATACTTATCTGTATAATTACTTCAAAAATGAAGTATAAGTGCCAACATTATAGAGGCTGGGTGAGCCTCCGGAGGGTCTGTAGATCTCACTGGGTCCGTGGCTGTTAAATAGCTAATTGAATAATTTCATAGTTAGTAGATCTGATCCCGAAAGCATTAGCTTAGTTAATAAGCACTATACACATTGAACTTTAGGTAATTAAATTATAAATACAAATGGAACATAATAATCATTTCTGACTGGAATTCAAAACTTTTGATTTGTGAGTGACGTGGCAAATTGGTTGTTCAAGTCACGCGCAGGCGTCAAGTATAACTGACATACCCTTATTCACAATAACGATTTTTTTATATATACCTCTGTCAGCAGACTAACGACAGCCTTGCGTGCGCAAAAGACACTAGTAGAATAAAAACAAAGTACAACCTTTTCAAAGAAAAAAACGTCTTTATTGTTGCTAACGTTTATGGATGGCCTAAAAAAAAAGTTAAGATGAATCAAAACGATTTAAACCTTGCTAATTAGAGATGAAGAATTTGTAGTAGGTATATTACAAAAAGTATTTAAATACCAATAAGAGGTACATTTGACGAGCCCTGACTTCTTGATTTTAAAAGTGCTTGGTTTTTTTTCGAATTTCATCCAATAATTTTCAACCTTTATTATTGCAGTTTAATTATTTATTTAACGTCACTTCAACACTCGTTGAGTCGCTAATGGAAAATGTACAGAGTTCAGACTCACATCGCCTCCCCCTCCACCGGCAGCCCTGAAGATGTCCTATATCTTAGCCCGAAACGTTGGTGGAATAAAATAAAGTTTTTCTCATTTTGTTTAATCTTTGACTGCCCCCTCTGACCGATTCAGTCCATTATTAGAATCATCCAGTCAACTATTCCATTTAACTTTTAACACTTTAGTTTACTTTATTTTTATTATCATTTTCGCATTTATTTTGTTTTTATTACCGCATATATATATTTTTATTACATTTATTTATTTTATTTTTGTTTTTTGTTTTTATGGAATGATTGTATACCTACTTAGCACTATTACTTATTGCCCACAAGTGGCTTATTGTAATAATTCAATAAAGTATTTAAAAAAAAACAAAAAAAAACTTTAGCTTATTATCAGTTGCAGTTGAACTGTTCATTCCTTGGCCCTGAAGATGGCCTAAAAATAGAGGCAAATGAGATAAGTCTCTACTTACTTTGAGTAATTTATTGACTGCACCTCCTGAACATTTTACTCATGTACCTCAGCTTGAAATCATGTTTATGGTAAGTAGTCTCAGGACCAATGATAATATTTTCAACCCCTTTTAAGGTTACAATCAGATGGATCCTGTGGGTCCTACAGCGCCTCCTGGAACTCATCCAGTATTTATAAAGTGGTTAATGTTAATCGGGGGATAACATGTTGGTTGAGTGAGATAATGACCACATCACCTCCCTGCAAAACCTTGGTATTAGGTACAGTGCTCCCTCGACCATGTGCTCAGCCGACTTATTACCAGTCACGTTCTCCATTCTTCGAAGAATAATGGGATTGGAGTGGGTGGAGGTGTTGCAGTTGCAAAGTGAGCCCAACGAGGCGGACATGATTTGCAGTTGCCCCCCCCCCCCCCAGGATAGAAATCCCCTTCAGGAAACCGGTCCTAGTTGCCGATGTTAATTCTTAGCAGCACAGAGTCGAGGCCTGTCCAACATCTGGTGGTAAGCTTCATGTTCTGTCACTATTCCAGGTGATCGATCTTCTTCGGCTCTTGGTCCAATGTATTCCAAACATGTTTATAAATAGCTGTATATTTTTTATTACTGATATTCAAACTTGTTTTTCCCATTGATTACAAGTCCGGTTTTTTTTTCCTGATTTATTTTCCAAGCCCAAATTACATAAGTATACATTGATGCGAAGTTGTAGCCGAACTGGGAGATTCTGGATTATAAGTTAGGGTACACACATTTTTCAAATGGAAACATTCCAATGTATCTTCAGCCCCGGTGAATAAGTGGTTAAGTCAAATTTTGTCCAGAACTAGTTAATTCAGTTACTCTCAATTCAGTTGAGAGTAGAAAAATGGAGTAATACTTTTTTTTGTGGCTTGAAATGGAGTTGAAACATAAGCAATAACTCCTTTTCCCTGCCACTGCCTGAATTAGACCCTTCTTCAGTACGAAAACAACACGATTCCGCTTCTCTAAGCACAAAAAAATCATTTTGGAGAAAAGTTGACTACTTATTCACCGGGGCTGTAGATATAATTATACTTATTGAGAGAATTATAGAAATGCCATTTAGAGCAAATCTTTTTTTCTAAAATAATTTTTTTAGCAAACCTCACTAAGGGCTTCACGTTAGACTAGATATAGAAACCTGGAGATTGGAACTGAAGGCACGTTTCATCTGTAGTAGATCCCTGCTCCTGAGTCGTTTCAGTCTCCTTATCGGGTCCTGTGGTTATGTATCTCATTAATCTCCGAATAATGTTAGACTAGTAAGTTAGGGTGTCCAGCAACAATGTCATAAGAGTTTTTGTTGAGTTTCTTAATTGTACATTCCAATATATATTTTTAAAAACGTGACAGTAAAACAATAATTTGACTTAATACCAGCCACTTAGCCAATTCATCTATATATGCACAGAACTTTCACCTCTAGATTAACCAACATTACTACGAAAGGTATATAAACAAGTGAAAGGGCGAATCGATGGCATTTGGAAGTTAAGATGTCAGCTGAATTATGACCGGACCGACTATCCATTGGAAATCAAATATCAAATTCCTTACTACGATTAACTTAAATATCAAAATCATATATTATAATGAAAAGCAATAAAAAACTACTTTCATTGAGTAACGTTGTTCTAAGTCAATCAACGAAAAAGAATAATGGCTTCCCATCTGAAATCCGACTGCAAATGCATGGATAATTGGAAACATTCAGGATTTTTTTCACAGATGAAATCACTAATGACTCAGTGATTTTATATAAGTTTGGTTTGATGTACCTATGACTGTGACTGCATTACTATCCACAGATTAGTCCATATTTTGTATGGTCGTGGTTTTTATAAGAGAATATGAAATAGACCTCTTGATGTAACAACAGTTTTGGAAAATTAGGAAAAATAGTCACTGCCTTTCTATCAACTGAAGGCTTAGTTGATAATATCTAATTGAGTTATGTTTTCTTTATATACGAATATAAATTTTTAGTTTAATATCTAAATCGCTGGTTTAGAAATGGAATATGAACATCTTCTTTTGATCCTGAACGCCTCAAATCTAAATGATAAAAATGAATCGCAATTTCCTTGCCACCCGCAAAACTCGAGAACGGCTCGACCAATTCGGCTAATTTTTTTTCATATTTTTTAAGGCGCAAATAAGGTTCTTATGGAGAGAAAAACCGTAAAAATGACGAGGGAAATAATAAAAACAACAATTTTCTTTTCCCATACAAACCACTCTGTCCCCAGCTGTCAAACATTTGACTTTAATCAAAGCAAAACAAAGGCGCGTTAGTTGTTAGTAAAAGTTTACTCCCTATCATATAATAATATATGTTCTTGTGTAAAAATAAAACTTTTCTGATGCAAGGCCAAAAATATCATAAAGCAGGCTCCCTGTTGCCGGCGACAGATGGCGACTATAAATTCCTGTAAACTAAATAAATGGAGAACACACCAGAAGAAATTGATCATCGTTGTGCACATAACAGTTCAGTAAGGAGTTCTATTGTAGAACAATTACAAACTTTGTTTCATCAACAAAATCAATTGATTTCAGTGTATAGAACTACGCTTGATCTTATTCCTTCTGGTAATCATAAAATTGTAAACTCCTGCGAGATGTTTCAATGCACCAATAATCGATGAAGTTGCCATTCAAATGGTTGGAGAAAATTTGGAAGCCCTTTGTTTTAGAGTAACAGGGCAGAACAACGTCTGCCGGGGCAGCTAGTCTATATAATAAAAATGAATCGTCATTTCCTAGCTAAGCGCAAAACTCGAGAACGGCACGACCAATTCGGCTAATTTTTTTCTTCATATTTTTGCTGAGGCGCAAATAAGGTTCTTATGGAGAGAAAAACTGTAAAAATTTCGAGGGAAACCTTTGGTGGCCGAAAAACCTTGAAGTATTCGGAGATATTTTAGTTTTTGGCATGTATCTCCTAATCGGCCCATTTTTGAAAAAAAACCCAACATTAGTAGCCACTTTTAAAGTAGATTACATTTGATATAATTTGAGCCCAACTGCAGCTCTGTATGTCTAATAGATTCCGAGTTCAGTCTCTATCATATAATAAATAACTGGAATCTTAGCTACCTTCTATCTAAATAATTGAAACAACATTTCTTTTCCCATACAACCCACTCTGTTCCCGGCAGTCAAACATTTGACGTCAATTAAACCAAAACAATTGTGCGTTAGTTGTTAGTAAAAGTTTATTAGGGTTCAATCCCTATCATATAATAAAATT
Source organism: Troilus luridus (assembly GCA_964056705.1). Taxonomy (NCBI): domain Eukaryota; kingdom Metazoa; phylum Arthropoda; class Insecta; order Hemiptera; family Pentatomidae; genus Troilus; species Troilus luridus. The sequence goes on along the minus strand of OZ057416.1, from coordinate 99,515,517 downwards.
CATCAACAAAATCAATTGATTTCATTGTTTAAAACTACACTAGATCTTATGCCTTCTGGTAATCATAAAATGTTAATTAGAGGTGATAAAACTCCTGTAGGAAAACATGCGAGATGTTTCAATGCACCAACAATCGATGAAGTTGCCATTTGGCCAATTTGGAAGCCCTTTGTTTTAGGGTAATAGGGCAGAACAACATCTGCCGGGACAGCAAGTTATAAATATTTCTCAAGAAAAATTAGACAAATGCTTTGGCACTTATTGCACTTTTGAAAACCCTCCTAAAGGATTCATGTGGATGGAGAAAGTTTCCAATGAAAGCTATCCTAGTGTGTTTCATCTCTCTAGGCGTAGATAACTGCTCCAGAAGTGTTTCAGATAAAATACAATTGTAATTAAAATAGGGTAATTTTGGAGCGTAGAGTAATGCCATGCGGAGGACGATAATTGTGTCTTCTGTTAAAAGGAGTTAGTCGACGCAAAAAAATGTGGAAATACTCTTTGGGCTCACTCCTCCTCTATGAAATGATCACCATTTAATAGCGGAAACCATTCGGTTGGATAACATTTCTAAGAAATTTTCTCTTTGCACAACAGTTGGCTTAAAAACAGTCGGTATGATATATTGCACCCTAGATGAGTAGGAGTAACACATACATGTATATATATTTTTTTTAATTAAACAATTACATTACAGATTCATTGTTACCTTTACGTAATTATTTAAGGTTATTGCATCAGAAACAATCGGAACCTTCTCTATATTTCACAATAATAATTGTAGCTTCAATCCTTGTTCATTCCCGATAGGTTCGATCGGAGGGTTTAATGACAGTTGAAAAATGACTGAAGATGATCAAATATTGAAGAGCCGATGGACAGCGAGGTCAACCTTCAATATTCTATCTTGCGACATAAATATTGAATCAGCTTATTCACGGAGCCAAAATGAAACTCTGAAAAAAATATTTTTGTCTTAAATATTAATAGCATATTCTAAAACAGGAAGTCCCCATCGACCATTCCTGCTTCCGTTCATTATTTAGGAAGCAATTGTCAATCAATGGTATCTTATTAGATTTTCTAATTAATTCTTCGGGGTTTTTTCGTGAATAGAGATATATAGTACAAAAACTAAAAGAAAATCTATTAATAATTTTTCAATTTTAGGAAATGATCAATAGTTCTTGAGCAGGTCCTTTGGTCATTGTCTTTTTAATCTTTTCCTTTCATGCCCAGGTATTCAGTCTTTAAAGTATGTATAATAAATATAAACACGCTCAAACAAGGGGTTTTCCCCCAATCAAGGGTACCCACTATATAGATACTGGGTGAGCCTCAGGATCCGTGGCTATAAATAGATTGAATAGTTTTCCTGCCACAGCTGGATTTGATCCTGGAACTTTTAGCATGGTAACTTAGCATCCTACACACATTGACCTACCCACTTAGCATAACTGAAAATATCCTTCAGTAGCTGATGTTGGGCATAAACATTTACGATCAACAACGAACAAAATCAGATTGTCAGAGCTCTACTGGAGCCTTAATCCCTTAATGACTAAAATGAAATTTAAATGATTTAAGTGATAATAAAATGGCCTGATTAAATATTGAACCCATAAATTAACAAGTTACAGTGTTCAGCGTAAAATTGGGGATTCCTACTAATTGAGATCCACAAAACCTGTATTAATTCATATTCAATATCTTGATTTTCCCTCACACGTTTTTAGCATGCTGTATGAATATTTTAAAAACTGTAAGTGGCCTACAGTAAGTACTCTTGGAGTCCTTTAGAAGTTTTATGGGACAATGTATTTTCAACTTTTATTTTGTGTATGTTATTGTTATTCTATGGCGCTACAACTCTGTGACGAGTCCTGGCCTACTCTACCAGCTTCTTCCAGCCGTCTCTATTTTTCGCAGCTGTCATCCACCATCTTAAAATATCCCTCGTGTCTTTCTCTTCACTATCCGACCACCTCAGCTTCGGTCTCCCCTTCTTCTCATTCCGAACAGGGGTTCTGTAAAAGCCTTTTACAACAATTTCAGGATCAATGAAATGAACTTCTCGTGAATGGCAGTCGGAATATCTAGGCGTGAAAGGATACCAAAGTAAGTTCGAGGATAATGCATGCTAAAATACCAAGGAAGATAGACAAATAGCTAAGGAGTAGAAGAAGAGGCCAAACAAGAATCTCATGGATTAAACAAGTTCAGAAAGATTTTATAGGATATGTTTTTAATGAAGAAGTTGTTATTGACAGGAAGTCCTAGAAAGATGGTATTATAAATTTGGTTAGAGAAAAAAAAATCTGGATTTGTTATGTGGTTTTAATATCTTTGTCTGCACCAGGGGCGCAGTAATAGACTGATGTAAAATGTTTCCGTAAAAATAAAATTACCATGAACATTTTTATTAAATACCTTTAAAACATATTTATTTAATTTGTAATCAACTGTAGATCACTCTTTGGGATTTGCTGACTCTTTAGGGAATCACCCAGCTTACATTAGGATATACAAATCCTTGTAGTTGAGCGTGATAACGGCCAAATCCTTTCATGGCACAACCGCTTTCTTAGAACAGTTCAGTGTACTTATCATTGTGAACTGAAAATCTGTGAGGTGTTGTGGTACATGTTTTTTTCCCATCAGACCTGTATACACTTAAAAAACAATTGTCACATATATCTCTGACTAATTAATCACCTACCGTGTTTTTATGTATATAATCGAATTTGAATGTTTTAATGAAGTTAATTAGAAATAAAAACTTAACTAAGGTTGATCTACCTAACGCCCTTAAGTTGGCGAAGATAACGGCCCTTCTCATTTTATTGACCGCTGCTTATTAAGTCTCTGTTAATCGTGTGCATGGCCACTGTTTTTCAATGCATTCGTTTCTGAAATGGTGCAGTCACGAATCTCTGAGAAAACGCAGCTTAAACTAAATTAACAAGGTAGAACACGAATTACCCGATAGATAGGTACCATTATTTTTCCAGTTCACTTGGAACTATTACGATTTAAAAAGAATATTAATGATAATAATATAAAGTTCATAGAGAGGAGAGCGAATACTGTTGATATTGCGATCCCTAATAATAATAATATCAGCTCAACTGTTGGAATGAAACTTCAAAAATATTAGGAACAAGCGGTAGAACTGGAGAATTCAACCGTATGGAAAGGGTTGTGGTAATGCCTATAATAGTGTTACGGTCAGAGAGGGGACCGGAGAGAGGGGAGAAGAACCGGCTGAGAGGATAAGACAAACAATGGGATTAAGCGGAAGGGAATATAGAATGGCGTAGAGCCATCTGGATCAGCCTGGATGGGGCTAGGCGGTTCTTCTATCTTCCGAGAATTGTCCCACCCCGATATAAACAGGCAGCTGTTTCGCCGGGCCAGTCAGTAATAAGCAGTCGTTAACTAGTGGCAGTGCGTGTTAGTTAGTATCAGTCTGTAATAAGTGTTTAGTGAGGAACAGTGACAATTAGTGGCCGTGTAATAAGTGTAATAAACTGTGTGTCAGTTTGACATATTTGGAGAGTGTTACGGTCGGTGGACTATAGTTAGCGAACTGTAAGTGTTAATTTGTAATTGTAAACTATAGTGTAATATTATTGTATTTGTAGAAATTTATATATAAATAGTTTAGTTATTTAGTATTAGCAATATCTTATTATCTTAGAAATTAGATAACATTTAGTAGAATATTGTTATTGTAAATTGATATTAGTTTAATAATTTAATTGTTTTAAATAATCTCATTGTATTCTTTTTAATTTGTTAATAAATATTAGATTCTTGAATTAAGTAATAGTGTAGTCTATTTTACACCCGGTAGCCCGTAACAATAATTTCCACAAATGGACTGATCCCTAAATTTACAGTGGAGAGCACTGAGGGTCTGGGAGTCCCGCTTGATGTCTTAAGGGACGATTAACAAGTGTTCACTTGGACACATTCATGATAGTGAGAACCCACAAATGCGTGAAAAAAACATACAATAATGCCTCAGATGAATTCAGGATATAACACAAATCTAGTAACTAAAAAACTTAAGGTTTTAGAATTGTTCTCATTGACATAAATAAAGAATCACTGGAAGGACAATGCGCAATGTGCACTTTTAAAAAGTAAACTTCAGTCAGCTCTGGACTAATGGTGGGCATGGCAACCTACTAAGCCCAAAATCTCTGGTTTGCAGTCTAGCAGATGACCAAAGAATTTTTTAAAGGGAATGACATCTGATCTAGATTATTAGTTTTGTTATTGCATACTGGAGTTGTTTTTAGTTATTTCTATGGTAGTTTATTTTCTATTATTAGATATTTTATTGCTATATAGGTTTTATGATGGATCCTTTTTGAGATAGATAAGAATCTATAATGTTCTTCATGATGATTCAATGTGTACTTGTACCTTAACGTTCAAAAATGCTCCGCAAAAATTTTCACACTAAGACGCCCGCCCTTCAGACCCACCTGAGCTAGTGCTCAATGGCAGCAACCTCCCGTGGAATAAAGAAGCTGTAAAATATCTCGGAATTTATTTAGATCGTCGCCTTACCTAGAACCAGCATATCAACACTAAATTAACACAGGCGTACGCAAGACTAGCTCTATTTTATCCGATAATCAATAGAAAATCTAACTTAAAACCAGAAACAGCCTTATTTATTTATAAAACCATACTTAGACCTTTACTAATGTACGGTTGTGAAGTGTGGGGTGCAGAGTCTACAACAAAGAGAAAAAAATTGCAAACTTTTCAAAATAAAATCCTACGGATCGCAGTAAACGCGCCTTGGTTTGTACGAAACAGTCAACTTCACCGAGAGCTAAACCTAGAGTCGATTGATGGATTTATTAAAAAACGTTATCTTTCAGTAGATTTAAGACCGGATTACCAGCAGTCCAAGGAGCTGTAGCATTCAACATAGGCAAACCAATTTCATCCCCAAGACTAAAACCAAGACTCTTGAAAGATATTCTGATGTGATCTCAATAGATAACGTTTCTCACCAATCGTTTTAACAAAATGTAATATAATCCTGCTTTCTTTTAGTTTTCCGTTTTATAGTACTGTAGTTCTGTTTATTATTACATTAATTTTAATTTTGTTTACTTATTTACATGTTTTATACTCAAACTACTATCATTCTTTTATATGAAAAAACACTATTAAATATTTACATCTTCTCTGTAAATAATCTGATAATGTACAGTTAGGGGTGTCTATTGCATGAGACGAAACCCAGACTTTCACTATGTGTTAAATCTTAAAATTCATAATTAAAAAAACCATGTAAGGCTAGGAATAGCCGATCTGGAAATAAAGATAATAAAAAAAATAAAAAAATGTGTACTTGTGCATTCTGTTTTTTCTTTTACCTTATCATTCTTGACCAAGTAAAGGAAATCTCAAAATAGATATTCTTACTTCTTTTTTTCCCTCCACATCCTTGCTTAACTTGCTGGTTATGATGGCGTACGTAGCAAGTTAACAAGGAAGCCCTCGACACACAGACATCGCTCCAATTAGTTCAGTTATTTTATGATCCCAGTTTGCCGCCAGTTAACGAACCGTGCTGCCCCGCCCTTCAATTATCCCCCCCCCTCTCTCTCTTCCTCCGATTCATCAGAATCAGAATCGCTCTGCAACCGTATCTTTCTGCAGATCTGAAGCAATCAGTTCTTTTATAATTGTATGTTGTACACAAAGTCAACTCAGCTTAATTGTTACTTGAAATCAAAGAGTGAACCTCAAATATTTTAATTAGGAGTACACAGTTGTTTATTCACATCCCTTTCAGGTTCTGAAGAAAATTCTTAACTCCTTTGTTTTTAATTAGAAAAGACACTTTAGGATCATGTTACAAATTTATTTCTTCAGGCGATCTCTGGCAACATTCATTGAATCCTCTGTCCGTCTTCGTCCAACCTTCTCATGTCTTTCTTCATCCTGAAACTCTTCCAGATTTTTCACATTTCTCCCAAATTCATAAGGAAATGAATTGTAGCGTAGACTCTATGATGTTCAATTATTCCAAAGCTTTGTTTACTTCTTTATTCCACGTTCTAAACATCTACTTCAAGAAATATATTAATGTTTGTTTGTCTAATCTATGCTTGTTCATTCTGTACAGATATCACTTCGGATCACGTTACGACTTTATATCATCCCCTTCTTCTGCTGGGTTTTTTTCTGTATCCAATATTCCTTACACGTTCATGGGCAAGTTTACTTTGATCCCCTGTCCAATTTAGTCCAGCCTTCTCTGGTCATACTTCATCCTGGAACCCTTCCAAATGGTTCACTTTGCTCCCAACTCTACTCCCTTCTAATGAAAGATAGAATTGGTCAGGCGGTGCAGTCAACGATAACACAAATAAGAATAACTTATTGTTCAATAGTGCCAACGCTTCGGCCTACGGTGTAGGCCTTCTTCAGGGCAAATAGAGGCTGTATTAACTGTCCAACTACCATAGGTCAACTCTCCACTTCCTTCTAGCATGAGAGAACCTGCGATCTTCAACTTTTCAAAATCTTTCCTTACTTTTTTAAGTTGTAGTGATCTTGTTTTTTCCATAAGTCAAATATTTGCTTGTCCAATCTGTGTTTGTTCAATCGGTATTTATGCCCGAGGAATGTCTGCTTCCTCTTTCGTAGCCTGAAGAGATTCCTAATCGCTTCATTAACTTGTCCATTGATTAATAAAACTTTAGTAATTGGAATTTAATATTCACTTACACTGTATGGACGCTGAACTATTGATTGATTTATAGTACCAAATTTTTATTTTAGGTGTATTTATTCTGCAAATTCCTGGCTATCCATTCCAAGGGAGCTACAACATTGAAAACATAATGAAAATAGCATTCTTTCCTTCTATTACTTAGCCACATATAATTATTTAGTAAAATATGTCTCACATCTTGATTTATGTACGAAAAAGAAGCAAATTGAATTTACTTAAAACAAGGATCGACAGCTTAAAGCATCTTCCTAGAGGCCCAATCCTCTATACAGTTTATACAGCTGACATCCTAATACTATCCTTACCACGTATGGGGATGACACATGTCCATTATCAGTCAACACTGATCCAATTATAGCATCCCATATTCTTCAATCCCGTATAACTGACCTTGAAAAATGGTGTCAAAACTGGAGGATTAAAATAAATTCCCACAAATCCCGTCAAAATAATTATACCCTCCTTCGTAAACCAATGACTTGCTGTCCTCCTGTACCGTTTAATATCACCCCACTGATTCCTGCAGAACAGGTCCGGTACTTAGGACTACACCTTGACAAAAGATTAACTTGGAATCCTCATACTGGACTGAAACGACAAGAATCAGCACGCCGTTATAGGCTACTTTAACATTTACTAGACAAACGTTCTAAAATCTCAATTAATTACAAAAGACTCATATACATGACAATCATTAGACCCATCTGGACTTACGGAATAGAGCTATGGGGCTCCACTAAACTATCGAATTCCTCTCGTATTCAATCCTTACAATCCAAAATCCTTCGTAGAATCCCCAATGTTCCTTACTTTAACCTGTACCACTACGACCCGTGAACGAGTCTGGGGGTTCAGTACATGGTTGAGACTGTACTGTTTCATGGACAACGGTTCTGCGAGGAGGTGACTTGTCCTAGGTCACGCTCAACCGCCAGGTTTTTCCCCCTTATTATGGGTACCCTATTTTTATAATATTTTATAGAGGCTGGGTGAGCCCCAGGAGGGTCCTAGATCCTATATGATCCATCCCCGGCTGCAAACAGACTAAATAAAAGTAACTGCCCGCAGCGGGATTCGAACCAGGATTTCCGGCATGGCAACTCAGTGCTCAACCACTGAGCCACTCCGCTCCCCTTACTTTGTAGCGAAGTAAAGTCCCATTTGGTGCTGATTTTTCCCGAACCGGATATCAATCTTTCCATGACAAACTTCATTCCCACTCAAACCCACTAGTTTCCAACCTAGTAACCTCTTCAATTCCTGATAACCCTCTGAGGCGTCTGAAAAGAAGATGGTCTCGTGATCTACTAAGTTGAACTTACTATTTGAGTACTGCCATTAGGTAGTTTCTCTACTTGTCTTTATATAGTGTCATTATATAATCATCTTTCCTTATATTTACTGGATGTATAATAATATACAGTTGTAAATTTCAATAAATAACTTTAAAAAACAACAGCTTAAAACAAGGAATAGTGCAGCAAATTGGTTGTGTTTAAGTTCAAACAACAACAACAAAACAACTTTATTTGCAATTTTACATATACAAGCAGTATTTGTGAATACATGTTCCGGACTACCTTTACATGTTTAAAGACAGTGATTTTAATTAATTACAGTTGCCTTTTATAAATAAGTTTCACAATAGCAGGAAAAATGTAGAAAAAACCAGCTTAAGACAAAAAAAAAAAAAAAAATAAAAAAATAATAATAATAATAATACTAATATAATAAATAAATAAAAATGATAATAATAAAGTAAACATATATAATAATAATAATTACTTAGAAAATAAATGAATAATTGAAAAGAACTATAAAATAAATACAGATAACTTGATTACAATATCTGCAAATGGTGATTTATTAAGAAAGAAGTATATGTTTTGTTCTTTTGTGCGTGTAGCGTCGTAGCGAATGTTTGTCATAGTTACCGATTTCTCGGATTAATGGGTTTTCGGAAGCTGGAGTTTTTTCAAAGTATGTTTTTGTTTGGTCTGAAACATATTGTTTAATAGTGGGGAGTTCAAGATCTCTAAGCATAGTCGATATTTTCGTGTAGCGGGGATAATTATTGATAATCCTCATGCATAGGTTTTGTACCCTTTCAAACTTTCGATAATTTGTGGCGCAGGTTGAACTCCAGACAGGAGAGGCATAGGTTATCAATGGGCGGATTACTGTTTTGTAAAGGATTAATTTGTTTTTAGGGCTTAGCCTAGATTTTTTATTAAAATAGGGAAACATTTTGTAGATGATTTTTTTCGCTTTTTCGGTTTTCCTGTTGATGTGCTCTGTGAATGTTAAGGACTTATCTACAATTAAACCGAGGTATGTTACGGATTTAGACCAGGGGATGTGTTCGGAATTTAAGATGATGTGCTGGTCTATGTTAGGTCTGCGCTTTGTGAAGATTATGGCGGCCGATTTTATTGGATTGATTTTTAGTTTCCACTTTTGACAGAATTTATGGATTTTTTTGAAAGATTGTTGTAATCGGTTTACTATAGTATCGATTCGGTACGATGCTGTGTACAAAGCGGCGTCGTCTGCGTAAAGCGATGTGGTTACTTTATTATGTTTTGGGAGATCGGATATGAACAGGTTGAATAGGATTGGGGATAGGCATGAGCCTTGAGGAAGTCCAGCGGGTAGGGGAAGTGCTTTGGAGTTAGAATGGTTTATTTTAACATAGAATTGTCTATTAGAAAGGAAGGAATATATGATTCCTATTAGGTATGGAGGAAATTCGTGCGATATTAATTTGTAAATAAGACCGTAATGCCAAACTGTGTCGAAAGCTTTTTCGAGATCTAACATGAGCATGCCTGTATGTTTTTTATTGTTGAACCCTTGTGTAATGAAATCGGTAAGACGAGCTAGTTGGTCGACAGTGGAATGGTGTTCTCTAAAACCGAACTGTTCATCTTTGATCAGTTTGTTCTGGTTTACATGCCTAACAATTCGTTTTAGAAGCAAGCGTTCCAGGATTTTGGATAAAATATTTAGCAGGCTAATTGGTCTGTAACTTGTAAAATTAATTGGGTTTTTATTAGGTTTTGGGATGGCGATTGTTTTGGAAATTTTCCAAGCGGCGGGAAAGTAATTAAGCCTTAATATTGAATTGAATATTTTTGTTATGTGGTAGATGGTTTTCCTGCTTAGGTTTTTTATAACCTGTACAGGGATGCCATCGTCTCCTGAGGCTTTCTTTGTTTTTAATTTTTTTATAATCTTTCCTGTTTCTTTGGGTGAAATAGCGGTGAAATTAATTTCGAATGACTTTTTTAAATAGTTTCGGACAGATTTATTTATTTTTCGATTGTGATGGTTAGAGCCAAAATTCGAAGTTGTAGAGTTCGTGTATTGGAAATTACGGGCTAATAAATCGGCTTTGTCTTTGTCCGTGTAGACATAACTATTGTTCTGTTTCAGTGGGGGAATTTTAGTAGCTTTTTTGGTCAGAATTTTATGTATTTTCCACATTTTATTTTCACCAGGTTTACATGATTTTAAAGTTGCTGCCCAGTTATCATTTCTCCATTGATTGATACGGGATCTAACGAAGTTGTTAAAATTATAAAAAACTGTCTTAATTTGAGGGCTTTTGGTACGTTGGTATTTTCTCCTAAGTCTATTTTTAATTTGTATGAGTGCTAGTAGAGGAGACGGTAAATTATAATTACGGTAAGACTGTGAAGAATGTTGAGGGATAGTTTCTGCCATGGCTTGTTTGATTAGTATGTTTAAATTATTAAGGTTGCAGTCAATCTCATGAGAGTTATTAATTATTGGGTTGTAGTTTATTTTAGAATCTATTATTTTTCGAAATTTTTGCCAGTCAGCCTGTTTGAATGCAAATTTACTTGTTTTCGGGTTAGTGGATAAAGATGACCCTAAACAGAAAATCACGGGGTTGTGGTCCGAGTTTAGGCATGATAATGCGATGAGTGGGGATACGTTATGTATATTTTTGGTAAGAGCAAGGTCTATTATGCTTGGTTTGTAACCGCGTTGCTTGGGAATGTGGGTTGGTTCGTAAGGGCTGTGTAATTCTATTTGATTGTTTACTATGTAGTTTAATAATAGTTTACCATTTTTATTGGTGCTGTGGCAGTTCCACTGTAAGCTTTTTGCATTCAGATCACCGTATATTAATATATTTTTATTTAACCGAAATAATTTAGCAATGTCTTTAATATTTAATTTATTTGGAGGTATATAGACCGATATGATTGTAGTTAGTTTATTATTTATTATTGTGTTAATGGCTACTGCTTCGGTAAATTCTAATTTTGGCACCTGTATGAAGTGGTGTTGAGTGTCGGAACGAACTAATAGCATGACGCCCCCTCCCGCCCTTTAAGTTCAAAAGGTGTACGATTATCCAGGCCCGGAGGACCATATTTAATTTAGACAGGGGTACATCATGTTTAAGTTTGAAAAGGTTGTTTCCTAGACGGGATATGGTATAAGAGTGGACTGTATGTTACTATTATAAATTAAATAAAGGACATTATACTGATACATATTATAATGATTATAAATACAAAATTTACATTATTTTGATTACTGTGATTACTGTCCATCTTCTCTGTGAATGGCTGTTTCTTGGGTGGTCGTTCCTCCTCATCCTGACGGTTCTCTGAGTGATGTCTACTCCATGATGTTGATCAGATCCTGTCTTCTACTCCTCCACTACTGTAATGAATCCACAGAGGGGACTGCCTCTGGTACAAAGAGGTAGATCAGGTAAACTGAGTAGAAGGGCTGGCTTAGATTGAACAGGTTGAATACTATCTATCTATCTATAGAACCAATGATAGGAACCGGCTTGAGCAGATAAAATATTTAAACTGTAAGCTGCTATAGCTAATACCTGTGATGTATATCCTTCTGGGGTTCACTCGGCCTGTATTCAATAGATACCCTTTTAATAGAGGAAGTGTACTGGTGGTTGGATTGGATCTCCCTCCAATCACATTCCTGTACAACTACTGTCTTAGAAATAGTAGAGTCTTTACCATTACTGAACCCAAGTCACTTTATGATACAGTTTTTTTAATTCTGACTATTTATGAAGTTGTAAAATTATAGGATATGATGTTAAACGAATTTCACTCGAATAAAACAGTATTATTCGGCACAGAAACTTAAAATAATTGTTTATCATAGAAATACAGCTGTAATAATTGAATAAAATATCTTATATTTTTATTAATATTGAATAAAAAGAAAAATAATTTTTTCGTCCTTTCTAATTAATCAAATACATAACATAACTGATCCTAAACTTTAATTGCATACATAAGTGACATAATCTCTATTTATGTTTAACGTTGGCTTTAGGCTTTGAGAATACAATAAAACAATTCGTCCCTGAGACTAGCAGAAAAAACGCAGACAGCAATAAGAAACATGGGAAAGGTAGGGCGAAGAAAGAAGGTTGATGGGCGAAGGTGCTCGAGAAGGACGACAACTGATTCAGGTTTCATAAAAGGGCACGATGGAACATAAAAATATTAAAAAAATAATTTAATTTTCAGGACTCTACTATCACGTTATATATCGGAAATTATGGTAGAAGCAATGCATTGGTTTATTTACAAAGCAATATTATGACAAAATTATAAAAATTGTGTCAGAAAATATAGAAATGTTGTCATTACAAATAATTGCCATGATTTACATTCAGTATTTATTTATATGGGAGCGGAGTGGCTTAGTGGTAGAGCACCGAGTTGCCAGGCCGAAAATCCTGCTTCAAATCCAGCTGCAGGCAGTTACTTTTATTTAGTCTGTTTGCAGCGGGAGATGGATCATATATGACCTAGGACCCTCCTGGGGCCCACCCAGCCTCTATAAAATATAAAAATAGGGTACCCAAAATAAGGGGGGAAACCTGGCGGTTGAGCGTGACCTAGGACAAGTCACCTCCTTGCAGAACCGTTGTCCATGAAACAATGCAGTCTCTACCGTGTACTGAACCCCCAGACTCGTTCACGGGTCGTAGTGGTACATGTTTTTTTATTTATTTATATGAAAATAATGTCTTTATTCTTTATTTTATAATTTTTCATTTGCATCGGCACAATTGCGTATACATCAAATTTGACATAAGTGTTTGTTTTTCTGATTGTATTGCTACAGAACATCAAGGAATTCCTATTGGAAATAATCAATAGTTGAGCAGGTATCTTGGCTGTTTTTTTTAATCTTGGTCGTTATTTTTCAATCTTCTCCTATCAAGGACGGGTAGCAGGGAGTAGGGAAGAGAAAGAACAAGACGATTTGCTGTAAATATATGATTTTACAGTGGAATATCCAGGTCGTTATGTAATGTGTAGGGTGTGATTCGAAATTAAACAAGAAGCATTAACAATTTTTCTTAGAATTTTGGATTGTGTTGTTAGTATCTCGTGTATATTGGGGTGTTTTACTGAACACCAAATTGCTCCAAGTCTTAGTATATTGTTATAGATAGGTCTTTCGTTTCGTAAGCCATGTGAAAATCTGATAGTCCAGAAGATGTGATTGTTGTTAATAGCGACTGATCAGTTCCTTTCTTCTTAATTTTTGTATGTATATTCCGAGAAAGTCTTTTGTCCAAGCATAGTCTGAGCGAACGTACGTAGTTTAATTCCATAGCTTACATGGAATCTAAGAGCCACGGATTAAACCTCAGGGGTCTGCATACTGTCCGGGGCTCACCCAGCCTCCATAAAATGGGATTCCCCTAAATGGAAGACTGGTGGAAAAACTTCGGTTAAAAATCGAGCTTGATCTTGGACAAATCACATCCATGCACAATCTCTGTCCTAGAAGCACTATAGTTTCGATCATGTGTTGATCTCATGACCCGTCTTTGCAGTGGGTTACAGCTTACATTTCAATATATTTAATTCAGAGATAATCATTTTAAGAAAAAATAAGTTCTTTGAACCGGAGAGAGCGTATCATATAAACCCGAATGACAGCAATTACTGAATTCAGAATACACAATTAGATTGGCACATTGTTCCCAGAATCCTATAGCAAGATTCAAACTGAATATCGTCATCATCTTTACAAGACATATTTACTAACCTTACACTGTCCTTACATTTAATATTACTATTTTAGAATTTAATATTCCCTCCTTACAAAGCACTCCTAAATCGAAACAGAACATACTAAAAAATAAGCATTGAATCAGTCAGAGTGTTAAATTTTTGTTTAGTATAATATATACACTACTAACGACCCGCCCCGGCTTTTTCACGGGTAGTAAGACATATTATGCCAACATGTTTTGCCTTTCTAATGTATTTTATTATATAGATATTATAAACATAAAAACATAACAAAATATTTCTTTATTTACGAATTAATTTTTATGCGCGTTAAGTTTTTGCGATAATCCATAAGATACTCATTTAAATTATATGGTATAAAATATTCTAATAATGGCCATGAAATGCTTAAGGTAAATTAAGTATATAAGTTAATAAGGATTAATACTGAAACTAAAAAGCTTTCTGAATAGCGCATTGTATGTGATCAATTTTTTTAGAAGATAAAATGGGTATAGTAAGCTTTCCTTAAAATATAGATATATGCTATCACTTACTTTTTTGTAGATCTATAAAATATCCACCATGCACTACATCGTTATATGCCAAAGGGATTAGGCAGCGCCTTCGATGAAACCTCCCAGGAGGCTATTTTCCGACATTTCCGACAATTATCGTTATATTCCAACCCGTTTACACAAAACTTCGACAAATTTATACCTGAATTCCTGGTGACTCACTCTACCTATTGGTGATAGCCGCATGCAAAACCGTGCTGTGGTTATTGAGTTTACCGCGAACAAACGCGGCTGACAACTTTGTTTTGTAATATGTATAGATGTTTATATATTTATCTCCGGGTGGTACAAAAGATGTTTTTTTTTTGGTTCAATTAATGAGGACTGAAGTATGCCATTTCACCCTAAATGTTACAAACTAGGCTAAAAAGTAGTGGTGTATTGGCTTCACTGCCCGAGCGATGATCTCAAGGAAAAGTCAGATCCTTTTGATCTGAATAAATTTTAAATAATAAAATCGGATGCCACCCTGAGATCGTTATACTTAATATATATATTAATTCTATATCATTAATTAATAAGAGACAAATAGGTCTCTTCTCTAAAGGTTGACGTGGTTGACTGGCCAGGAGTTGTTTATTAAACAATAATAATTATTGAATAACATTATATTTACTTGTGCTGATTATAGTTACAAGATAGCTTATATTACTACTTTTAAAGAAAGGGGGACACTATATGTGACTGCTTCTCGGCCATTTCCTCATCCAGTTCCTTGCATCTTGAGTTGACCGCTCCTACCCAACAACTGGCGCTCTTATGTTGAGACTAAAGGTAATAAAACCCAAGGAACACTAGCTGCTGTATACCACTGACCCTATTTATTTAGGTAATCCTAATGTTGTAGATAGTGTAAATAGTGTCAGAAATAGCAGTAGAAAAGAATCCCTAGGGATCTACCAACAAAGATGACAACTTCATCTTTTTCTTTCACCCTAACTTTTAGCGTGGTGGGGAGGGGGGGGGGGGGTGCGCATTTAGCCAGGCTTGGCAGTCCTCCCGAATAACGGCGAGCTTTTTCATTCCATCCAACCATCCCGAGTTTTGCCCCTGGATTCCCCTATTCATTCTATCTGATCAAGAAACATCGTTCCGGGGCGTCCTCTTGGTCCCCTAGCAGACGGACGGTACTCCATTGTCTTGAGAGGGTACCTATGTCTTTCCATTCTACAGACGTGCCCGAACCATTTTCTTTTCAATTGTTTTCATGATTGAACACATATTGAGCTCTCCTCTAATACGTTCATTTATTATGCGGTCCCTTCTAGTTTTGCCAGATGTTCTGCAGGAACATTCAACTAAAGAAACATTAACTAAATGTTTTTATTCATACTTCCTTTTCAATCGAATAGAAATATTAGATTTTCCACTATCGATTCTAAGCAATCGATTCATACAGAGAAGACGATAGTGGTAGAACGAGAATAGCTTTGAGGCCAAGGTCCGTCAAAGGCGATTGCTCTAACTGGGACGACCTTTTACAGATTATATTCGATACGTTGCAGTCGTTCTTAACTGTCTAATCTAAAGTTCAATCTAGTATCGCACCTGTTTAATGCGTACCTGTCTCCGTATTTAGTTTTAACATAAATTGAGTCGACTAAACTGTTAATTTAATATAGAAAAGGCATTGATAATTGAATATATTAAAGGTATCGATAAAGGGAGGGAGATAGTTGAGTACACTGGCTGCTGGTTACTGATCTGTAGGTCTCTAGTTCGAGGCCTGCTGAATATAATAATATATTATTATAATCTATCAAAAACCATGATTATTAATGTCTGTTAAAGATAAATAATAATCCAACGACTCGGCTGCCAGTTCTTGAGATTCAATCAATGCTCGATAAACCACATCTCAAATAAATTCCTGAGCAGTATTTACTGGATATATGTTGTATTGAAAAGGTATATTGATTCAGTAATGCTCTAGTAAAAATTTCATCATCGATTTGATATGAATATGAGAACAATATAATCTCGAAGAGTTTTAACGAGAGCCTACTGGATTCAACTCACAACTACCGGGAGTAGGACTGATAACATTCCTTGAAACATGTATCAGGAATGGTTTTCCAATGGTTTACAAGGATGTCAAATAGCTGCCAGGAGGCCTGGTCTATTTCAGTAAAGAAATGTTGGCCCTCGTGTCCATGCTGACCCCTGACAGCCATTATCCTTAGGGCTAGAACAATTTGTCACTGTCCTAGAAGACGAGAGTATATCAGTGGGAAAGACAAGGTGAATCGGCCCCAAAGAGACTGTTTATAGCCTGTACCACTGTACCCAGAAGAAACCATGGTTCTTAACAATTTGAGGTTGGGTAATACGAGTACAAAAACTACATATGTTATCAAAGACTAAGTTTAAAATTTGGGTGGCATTATATCAAGAAAAATACACACTCAAAAATACCGCAACACTGTTGTTGTTTAGTCATTCAATGTCACTTAATGCTGCTTTAGACAATCAGCCTAACAACAACCCTTTAGTTCTTTTTTTTTTCCTCCTCTCTCTTAGGTAGTGAAACTGTAAGAAGTTTTAAAAAATGTTCTAGATACGTGCTGATTTATTAATCATTATTATTCTTAGTCACGGAGATAGAGGGCAGAAAAAAAATCGTTGAACATTGACGTTGCTACATACGATGAGCGCAGTTACAAATACGAGTACAATAAAAAAACTGCACCACCGTAAACCATGAAGAGCCTTGGTCCAGTACAGGGTAGAGTCTGAACAGTTTCCAAGACAACGGTTGTGCAGGGATGTGATTGGGCCGAGATCGCACTCTAACACGAAAATTTCTCCCTAATTACGGATGGCTACTGTATAGAATGAGCACCAGGAGGGTTTGCAGATCTCAAGGGTTCATCCGTGGCTGTAAACAGATGAAATATTGTATCTGCCACAGCTCGACACACTCTGCTACTCCGCTCAACATCCATACAATATAAAAGGAATATGGAAGAACTTTATTATTATTATTTTTTTTTTTACAATTTTCCATCTACGTTTTTACTAAATCTGTTTCAAAGTAGCGAATGGCATATTCGTTAGTTTATGATACATCACTTGCAAACCTCAATAAATATGAACAAGTGAACTATGTGAATGCCTTGATATTTTCCAGACAGTTGACAGTTTTAGAAGTGGAAATAAAAGCTGAAAGGCTACAACTGAGGGGTTAATGGAGCTAGGGTCAATTGAATTAACGTCACTTTCTACGTCACTAGCGACCCTGATTTTCTTTAGGCCCTTTTACTCATCTCAAGGGTCGAAGGAAACAGAATTATTGTATTCATTACCTAATTTAGTAATTCATGAGAAGCGAGGAGATAGTTGACTGGAAGATCTGAATAAGGAAGTAAATAGTTGGGGGTGCAGTCAAATTAAACACTAAATAAGTGGGTACTTATTTTATTTTGTGCCGACGTTTGACCCACTTTTTGGGTCATCTTCAGGGCTAAGAAAGAAAACAGACAAAACAACAAAACTATAAAAATACATTGCAGTACCAAGTATATGATAATATAAAAATATATGCAGAGTAATAGAAATTTAGAACAAAAAAGTGAGGGATATATGAATAAAAATATTACAGAGTAAATGTACAGAAAGATGGTGATGTAAAAATTACAAAGATAAAAGAAGGAAGTAAACAGAAAGTTTACAAAAAGAAAAAGTATAAACGTCAGAGGTGAGATGTAAAATTATGGAAAAGCTAGTAGAATATAGATAAAATATAAAATGTATGATAATAGACTCCTACAGAGTTTACATAAGTAAAATGAAAGAAAATGTAACAAAAATGACGTCAAAGAGGAAATGCCAGAAAAAAAAAAGTAGAAAGTAAAGATATAAATCTAGAGTATAACAAGTAGAAAAGTAAAATGAACATAGAAAGTAGAAAATATAAGTAAGGGGAGTTTTAAAAAGTATACACATAGAATGAAGTGGTATAAATATAAAATATGATGTAAATATATAAGGAGCGTATAGAAATATAAGTAACAATATGGTTAGAGAATGGAGATAGAAAATAAAATGATGAAATAGTGATGTTAAATGATAATGAAATCTTAAATAATAACATATGATGGATGCCAAAGAGCTAATAGGAGAAAAAGGTGTGCAGAATGGAGAAGGAAAAGGGGGAGGAGAAGATATGAATATTAAAAATGTACTGACCTAGTGGAAGCTGAGGCTAGGCTAGAAGCGGTCCAACTGACAAAAAAATTACTTTATGAAGGTGCTGCCAGCGATATCTGACGGCCAAAAAAATGACTTATTTTTTTATTTTTAATAGGTATTTCATATTGCCTATATTATAGAAATAATGACTATTTTGTTATATTTAAATGTTTATCATGACTATTTTATAGAGGGCCAAGAAAATTAATGGGAAAAGGGTTTCCCTAAAAAAAGAAGTTTTTTCTTTCTTAGCCCTGAAGATGACGCACAAAGTGGGTCGAAGCGTCGGCACAAAACAAAATAAGTACCCACTTATATAGTGTTTAATTTGACTGCACACCCAACTATTTCCTTCCTTATTTATTAATATTTGGTAACACTTTAAATAGAATATTTTTAAACACATGTTATGTGAATGATTAATTAGGGTCCATTCAATGAAATTTCGAATCATCATCGAGTACTCAGATGTTACATGTCATACATAACATACGTTGTCTAGTATATATGGCCATTTATAAGAAACATGGACATATATGATACGGATCAGAGGTATGGACACTTACGGATGCTTCCTGTAAACGTCTACGAGCATTCAAGGTGTGTTATTGGCGTATGCACAGGGTTTCATTGGTGCACCATGTCAGCAACGTAAGAATACTACAAAGAATAGAGAAGCCCTCTAGAATATTGGAGATTATCAAAATAAATAAATTGGCATAATTTGGTGTGTGTATAAAAGCATTCCTCCCTCCTCAGGTATTTGACGCGCCGGATCATTACCCTCATTTCGTAAGATACAAGAACACACTTAGAGTAGATTATCCTCTCGAGAGTAACAAGAGGAATGCCACTAAGTGAACTGTAGTGTTCGCATTCCCACAAGGTCTTTATTCACCTCACGTACTAGTATTAAAGCATTACAACTGGTAAACAATTACCCTTTTTTTAGTTTAGTACAACTGTAAATATAAGGCAATGGAACCTCAAAGCATGAAAAGAGTTGGTATTGGGAAATTTATTAAAACAATTATTATTCAAGTTTTAACACCTACTCCTTCATATGAATATTTATATAATATTATAGAGGGATCGGAGTGGTTCAGTGGTAGAGCACTGAGTTTACATCCCGGAAATCCTGGTTCAAATCCTGCTGCAGGCCATGACTTTTATTTAGTCTGTTTGCAGCCGGAGATGGATCATATGAGATCTAGGATCCTCCTGGGGCTCACCCAGCCTCTATAAAATGATGTAAAAATGAGGTAACCAAAATAAGGGAGAAAATCTGGCGGTTGAGCATGATCTAGGACAAATCACCTCCTTCCAGAACCATTGTCCATGAAACAGTACTGAACCATGTACTGAGCTCCAGAACCGTTCAGGGTTGTGGTGGTACAGGTTTTTATACTATGGCAAGAATCAATCTGACATATTTACTAACCTTACACTGGCTTTACATTTAATATTACTATTTTAGAATTTAATATTCCCTCCTTACAACGCACTCCTAAATCGAAACAGAACACACTAAAAAAATAAGGATTGAATCAGTCAGAATGTTAAATTTTTGTTTAGTATAATATATACACTACTAACGACTCGCTCCGACTTTTTCACGGGTAGTAAGACATATTATGCCAACATGTTTTGCCTGTTTAATGTATTTTATTATGTAGATATTATAAACATAAAAACAAAACAAAATATTTCTTTATATACGAATTTATTTTCATGCGCGATAAGTTTTTGCGATAACCCATAAGGTACTCATTTAAATAATATGGTATAAAATATTCTAATAATGCCCATGAAATGCTTAAGGTAACTTAAGTATATAAGTTGAAAATGATTCATACTGTACTCATCTAAATAGCTTTCCAAATACCGCATTGTACGTTTTAAATTTTTTAGAAGATAAAATGGGTATAGTAAGCTATCCTTAAAATATAGGTATATGCTATCACTGACTTTGTAGAGAGACAAATCACCTCCTTGCAGAACCATTGTCCATGAAACAGTACAGTCTCTACCATGTACTGAACTCCAGAACCGTTCACGGGTTGTGGTGGTACAGGTTTTTTAAAATAATATTATAGCCCTGTAATGTCAAGCCCTGAGGAAGCTAGCTAGCAGTAGGACGATAACTAAGTATTTGACCACACGGTCGAAACTAGAAGAAAAACGTAATTAATGGATTAAAATACAATATATATTTCTAAATACATATTTCTAAATATATATTTCTAAAATACAATGTATATAATTCCAGGCCCGGTGAATACTTAAGTCAGCCTATTACCCACCTTTCCATATTTATGTTTGTAAGCAATAAACTTTTTACCGGAATCGAAATATAAGCGATACATTCAAAACTTGTATGTGTATGTGAGTTTAAAAAATGGACCAATACAACGTCGGACGGTGCATGGTAGAATCTGACCTAATCAAAGCCACCTGTTGTGTGGGGAGATGATCTGGCCAAGATCACGCTCAACCACCAGGAAATTAAGGGTACCTATTTTATAGAGGCTGGGTGAGCCCCAGAAGAGTCTACAAATCCCACAGGGTCCATCTATGAGTGGTAACAGATTAAATGATTCGATACAGCCGGATTTGATCATGGGAATTTACTTAAAACCACTCCCATTAAAAAAAAAAAAGAGCCTCTCTACACTTCTGGATGCTCATTTGTATTTATTTATTTTATAGACCTAAGGCTTAATATTGGAAACTCTTTTAGTAATATGTTTCATAAATTTTTTGGAACTTATTCCGAGGTTGGATGGTAGGTATAGTGACATAGAAATGACGTAACGTGACGTCACTTGACGGGACTTTAACTACCCCAGCCACCAAACCGGCAACCTTTTAGCAGTCTGAAGTCTAAATTAAAAAATTCCCAATTTTTCAGGTTTTAAAATATTTATGTGTGGTAATGACGACTTAACTGCTCCAACCACCTATATCTTCTGTATTAAAGCTGAAACTTTGTGACCATTATTTTTTTTAAATTAATTTTAATTGTTATTTTTAAACATTCAGTTTATAAAAAACAATAAACATTGGAGTCTAGGATCATTCTTATAAGCTTAAAGTACTCTGCATCATTAAGTGTAATTCTCCACTTAATCTACTCCTAGATTAGTTTCCATCAACGAGATATCTCCACCGCCCCCTCCAGATATCCTAATCTAGGATTGGCCGCAATGACAGTTGCTCAAGAGGATTGAGGTAACCCGGTTGATAGCCGAGCTCTAAATATAAATTGTGATCGTTAGTTATGTCGTAATTGGTGCAGTGGGAGGTGTTCTGCAGGGTTCAACGTTCTGCTTCAATGAGTCCTCTGCCCCTCATTTCAGGAGACAATGGTTTGCTACAATAATGGAACTAATACTATCAAAGGGGATGATCCCTATTAAAAAAAATAATATAAAATAATCAATTATACTACAGTTTGAGAAAATCCTCAAAATAAAACCTCCTTTCTCTAAAATACTGGAATAAAATAACCAATCAACGTTTCGGAAATTCAGGCATCTTCAGGACACTGAATACAGTCACTATTGCTGTACATGTGAGTTCCTTGAACAAGATCGTTGATATTCAACCCCAATGACAGAAATTACTGAATTCAGAATACACAATTTGATTGGCACATTGGTTCGTAGATTCCAAAAGCAGGATTCAATCTGAATATCGTCATCATCTTTACAAGACATATTTTCCAATCTTACTCTGAATTTACATTTAATATTATTTAAGTATTTTTATTTTTGAAGAGAAAAGATTTATCCTGGCCGATATTCGAACCCGGGTCTTCCGCATCTCTAGTTCTTCCCAACTGAATTTGACATACGTTAAACGAGATCCTAATTTAAAAAAAAGTAATGTTCAATGAACATTCGTCCCCGTGTTAAAATTTAATAGTCAACAAAACAAAGCCTCAAGTCTCTAAAATGTTAGAATAAAAACTAATCAGAAAACGTTTCGCATCATCAGTCATAAAATAACAATAACAATTATTCGGGCATAAAACTAAATAATTACTATCTTAATACATTTTATGTATGTGCAGGGCAAACTAAAAAAAAAAAAAAGCATTAACGAAAATCGAATGGATCACAGATCTCACATCAACAGTCCAATAAGTGCCATCAACAAGGCACAACCTTACTCTAAAATGTTAAAAAAAAAACTTTTTGTTGCCCTGAAAACTTCCCTTTTACTCTTGTGGTTGTTGATTCTGTTAGGCCCATAAAGATATTTGAGCTGCATTTGATCTTAATTGATGTCAGTTTTATTTTTGTTTATGTCCTGACGATGCCTTTATTGGTGAAACATTGGATGGTTAGTGTTTCTTGTATTTTTTCTTTATCATCTATTTTCATTCTAATAATTTTATTTTATTGGTCAAATAGCCACCATAATATATAATACAACATATAACACTCTAAATAAAAAATTGTTTGGCTGTTATTCTTAACTCGGTGCTATAATCTGTTCCAATATTACTGAGAACCTTTGCGTCGCCTATTCCTTCCATAACTATAATCCAGGGAAGATAAATTGGATTAATTTTCAAATTATAAAGAAAACAAACTACTTTAACTTCTGGATTTTCAAACGTAAATCCGTCCAGTTAAAATATATAATATGAATTGGGGGATACATAGTATATTATTAGGTCAAGACCCAATTCCCGCAATAATTTAACCGCTATTCGTCAGAAAAGAAATCACAATTATGATAATCAACGTCTCGGAGTCGATAATCCCATGTTCAAAATATACAACATTTCATTAATTTTAAATTATACATTAGCGAAATACAACTTTCTTCTGTTATTAATCCCTTCCTCATAATTATTCGTTTATAATTTTCATATTTTGGCAACTATGAAATCATAATTCAATTACTAACTTATGAACCAACAGATTTTGCTAGAGAAATTAGTTGGAGGGGACAAATAAAGGATGACAATTATCAATGATTTCGTAAACCTACCAACAAAAGATTTGAAATCACAGATATATTGATAGTGAAACATTGGTGAATTTTCTAAGCTTAAAATATTGTTATCTTATGCTTCATATAATTTTATTTGAAAAAAAACATTAGAAAAAATATTCATAATTAGAGATAACGTTCATCAGAAAGCGACGTTTCAAGCCACATTACAGGTCTTCTTCATGGCTGAATAAACAAGATACAAAAACATTTAAAACTGAAATAATTATTGGATAATTGGAATAAACAGCAAAATTGTAAATTAAAAATGAAACTTTGAGCGACTCCAGTGGCTCAAATGGTTAGAGCGTTGCCACGGTGAGGCGGAGATCCGGGTTCGAATTCCGGCTGGGGGCAAATCTTTTCTCTTCAAAATAATAATATCAGAGAAAAGAAAAGATTTTTCTCTTCAAAATAAAAATATTAAAAAAATAAAGCAATGATTAGTGCAGGCGGTTGAAATGGATTTCTGGAGGAGGTGTCTCCGTGTCACCAGGCTGGATAGACTAAGAAACGAAGAAATTCGACAGAGGATGGATGTGAGTATATCAACAAATGAAAGAATCGGGACACGCCGCCTAAGACTACACCTACATTGGATCCGGTGTGATACGATGAGACGTCGCTAGCAAACCAAATGACTGAAATATATCGAGAGTTATAACATTTGGTTCTTTAAATTTATAAAATTAAGATTATTTATTAATTATTTTTAATACATTTATATTTTACTATAATGTATAGTAAAATATGTATAATGTATACACCCCAGCATCGTATGTTATAGAATCACGTCGCACCGAATCGGATTCAATGTAGGTGTAGCCTAAGATTGAATCCGATTATCAAAAAGATCTTCCAATTATTGGATAATTGGAATAAACAGCAAAATTGTAAATTAAAAATGAAACTTTGAGCGACTCCTGTGGCTCAAATGGTTTGAGCGTTGCTACGGTGAGGCGGAGATCCGGGTACGAATCCCGGCTGGGGGCAAATCTTTTCTCTTCAATATAAAAATATTTAAAAAATGAAACAATTGGAATAAAAAAAAATAAAAAAACGAAAATAATTTAAATGTTTTTATATAATTATTATTAAAACACTACATAATCCTGAAGAAGAACTTCAACGTTGCTCGAAACGTCGGTTGCTAATGAATAGTTAATCAGAATTTAAGGAAGTGTTTTTGGACCTCCACCAGGATCATTTTCTTCTCCATATTTATACAGCCAACTTATTATTATTCAATATGAATTTAAAACATTAATTAATTTATATAGTACTTTTTTAAATGGGGTTAGTTGTCAACTTTGTTTATAAAATTTAAATTCATGAATGATGAACTTAAAATCAACATTTATACATTTATACAACTAAATGATAACTCATAAATTTCTTTAGAAGCAACCAGCTTTCCTATTTACGGAATGAATGTTGTTTTAAGAACGATAGGTTTGTTACTTATTGACTCGAACACTAACTAGGTGGGATTGTGAACCTTGTTAATTGAGTATTATACTAAACTTATTATTGTTATTAGTACGATTATGTTTATTATTGACTGTTGGGTGTATATTCTGTATGGATTTTTTATTTTTGATGTTTTGCGATTGTTTTCTTCGAAAGCTTACCATGATTCCCTTTGACCTAACTTGTTTCCCGCCCAGCCCTTTCTAGGTATTCACGAGGTCTAAGAGAAAAGCCGCAAGTAACAGTTTGTTGTTGAAAACAAATACCACCAGTTGATAGGATTCAATTCATCCATTTTCAAACAAAATATTTAAATTAAAGTTTCCTTCTTCCAGTTAGGGTTCCTTATTCCTGAGGGTTTGCAATAATCAGGCTATTCGAATTTTGGATCAGATCTGAAAACTGTACAACTCTTCTAGGTTCGCAGTCAGGAGTTTGTCTCCTTTCCATGCTTATTTTTCCTTGAATTTCCCCCTCAATTATCAGCTACAATAAGTTATATTTATCGGCACCCACTACGTGACCCGGGAATTGCAGTTTGGGGATCTCTACATTAATCACTACTTCTCTTTCTTTCTTCACCTTTTGCAGAATAGTCTCGAGTGTAACTAAGTGCATCCAACTTATTTTGTGAATCCTTCAGTACAACCACGTCTCAAACGTATGTAGTCTTTGTGTCTCTGTTTATTTTTAGGGTTCAACAGTCTACCCCGTATAAAAGGACCGAGAAGACATACCATCATAGTAATCTCATTTTCAAGACTAACGCGAGGTCTATGTTGAGAAATGCTGTCTTCATTTTCATGGAGGTAGTTCTTACATGTTATATTTTCTGGAGTTAAAAAGTGTAAGCCATTTATTTGCAGATTGAAAATTTATTTTTATTTAATTTAGCTGTTATCTTCCCTCAATAAGGCAAAAGACAGTAATAATGGATTTCTACTTGTCTACTTTAATGTTTAAACAAATATCAGAAAGAACAGTAATTTTAATTAAAATTCATTCCTTGTCAGTTGCTTTTATCATTTTTCCATCACTGTTTTATTACGACTATTTTTTTTCTCTTTCTCGATATAAAGTTTTCCATCACATCTTGCAATATTTTTTTATTCCAGCTGTCATATATACAGATATAGTTTATTGGTGAGCCGTAATAATCCCACCGGGACTCATAAAGTACTCTTACTTGAGCGCAGATCAACTTTTATTACTGAACAGTTTATTGAATGCCATATCCTTCTCTCCCTATAATAAAAAAAGTTATTTCATGTGCTCGGAAACTAATTTTAGATCCCTAATCTTATCGACCTAAACGCATATTAGCTTTGAAGAAAACGGAGAACACTAGAGCTGGGTTTTCTACAACGCACTTATTATCCTAGTATTTATTTATTATTATTTTTAATTAAAATATATAACTCATATTGATCATTTTATTATACACTAGGAGGGTACCCCCTTTCCACCTAACAGCGTACAAATTATATAACTCTTCATTCAGATGGAGCTACTGGCCCTTAACGTTTCAGTATAGGTACCCCGATTTATTCGGTTTTCTTTTTTTATTTTAGTATTAATTAACATAATCATTATTAATAAGTTTAAAAAAATTTATTTATATTTACAACTGTATTAAATCAAAATCAAATAAATAACATAATTAAGTTAACAAGTCTACGGATCATCTTCTTTTCAGACGCCTCGGAGGATTATCAGGAATTGAAATTTGATATTCGTGGAAGTTTGTCGTGAAATGATTGATACCGAGTTTGAATCAAATCAGCAACAAATGGGACATTGAGATCGATTCAGATTAATTTATTCCTAGAAAGGAGCATTGAGGATTTTATTTAAGTATAGGATACGAGAGGAATTCGATGACTTCTTGGAGCCCCAAAGATCTACTCCGTAATTGTTATAATAGTCATGTATATGACTCTTTTGTAATTAATTTGGAGATTAGAGCATTTGTAGAAGTAGCCTCACAGGGAGAACTATTTCTTGTCGATTGATTATTCATTAGTGTCCGGATTCCAAGTTAAACCTTTATCAAGATGGTGTCTTAGGTATCTTTCAGCGTCTTGAAAAAGATCATATCTAAAGTTAATGGTTCGACAGTTGGAAAATAAGTAAATTTGAACTCACTCTATGGAGCTTCCTGCACAGAAATCAACAGCTATTTATCTTCGAAAAATTATGCGTCCTATCTCGCACCATACTTCGGCAAAAGATTCATATGGAATATAAATACAAAATTATGAAGACAAAAACTGATATGATGTTACTTTCAACTATCACATCTTCAGGAATAGAGATCTTCACCTCTCTTACGACAGGAACGACTAATGTACAATGCTATTTAAAGATTTATTTGGCCATAGCGAGCCGAAATTTGGGAAATTTTGGATTCAGTAAAACTTAATAACTTTAAAAAAAAAAACAAGACCCAAACAGCAAAATACAAAATTCTATGAAAACCTGTAAACATTCCTCGGTTTATTTCGAATCACACTTCAACTATATATGGACATCCCAACAAACAAACTCCATTTCATTCCTCAAATTCATCTTCATGTGGCTTGTCAGTTTTGTTTTTTTATACGACGTTGGCGATCACTCTAACGAATGCTATAGATTCTGCAATATACGAGGAAATA
The DNA here is from genome assembly GCA_964056705.1 of Troilus luridus. NCBI lineage: Eukaryota > Metazoa > Arthropoda > Insecta > Hemiptera > Pentatomidae > Troilus > Troilus luridus. The sequence goes on along the minus strand of OZ057416.1, from coordinate 99,487,790 downwards.
CTGGATTACGAGTTAAATCTTTATCAAGATGGAGTCGAAAGTATCAAATCTATTCTACGAAAATAAGTTGAATGTTATTAAATGATACATAACCGAAGTTAAAATTGTGTTAGTGATATAACAATCTTTTCAACTGTGAAGTTTGATATATATGGTTATTTAACTCGGTCTACTTCTCAAAGCATATGTTGAGGGTCTTGCAAAAAAAAGTAGATAAATAACGAAAATACGTAGATATATTCATGGTGTATTTGCGCATCATGCACAGGTATCCAAACAGCTCAGGCAGGTATTGCAAAGCCTACAGATGCCAAACATGACGCTAATGGACTCGGGTCCGGTGCCTGCGGGGGCTGGAGTTGACAGTGCATTAGCGAGGCCTGTGTCGGTCGTTGAGAGAGCGACTTAACTTATTTCTGAACTCTGATGTTTATCTTTTAGGGAGAAATGTATCCTTACTGGGCTAACTAAAAGTATAAAAATAACTTTTATTAACTATTACACCATTCAAAGTGAATTTGAATTAGCACTAGTGTTCATAATTAATTATATGATAATCCCGCAATGACTATCACACATGAGGCGTGGGGATGGGAAAAGGGGTGAATCCATATTTTATCTTTAAATGTTTTTTCACAAAGTTAGGGTCCTCTATACGGTGGTACATGGTTCACCATTCAGAACATGCTAAATCCAATCTAATTTTTCGTTTTAAGTTTGGGTTGAGATGCAGAAGGAGATAAATCCTTGCTCCTTGAATGTCCTTTGACCAATATGAACTTGAGAACATTTGAAAGTAAGATTGAACAAATATTATAATAAGTAGTACATTTGTTTGATTATAATTTTTTTCGGCATCTCAACCCAACTTTTGAAATGACTTTGGCTCCAACTGTTCAAGGCTATTGTTCAATATAAAAAAAAATGTTAAAAAAATTCAAATTATTCAAGAGAAAATAAATCAACTTTGTTTTTTGCTACTTATTTTTTTCATCAACGTTATTTAATTGTTAAATTATTTAAAAAAATATAATGAGTTAATTTTTCATGAGCTCTTTTTCCTAGTTTATTGACTTTTTTAAATTTTCCCTTGCAGATTGGGATAAATGCTATTTATTTTAATTGCTTAAAAATTTGGAATTTTGAAAATCTTAACAATATTGTACAGATGTATTTCTGATGTGGTTTGAAAATGTTTGATCCAAAAATGATTGTCTCAAATAAATAATCACCTTAACCTTCGAATAAATTAATAATAATTTACCCCCTTTTTGATCTCCACGCCTCACATTATATGTAATAGACACATGTTATGAAAATATACGAAGTTGTGAGCTGTATTACTCTGTGTATAAAGCACTAAGTTGGTGAGCTGAGTGTCCCCGATTCAAATTCAGCTATAACTGTTTAATTATTTAATTTCTCAACAGACAAAGATTGATCCTTTGGTACCTGTAAATCCTCCTGGTAATGGAGACGATGTACTGAGTCCAATATCCATTGTAGTGGTTTAAAGGTTTATTTTATTTTATTTTTTATGAAGTTTGTAAATGCTGTGACCAAATTATTTTCAATAGTCTTCCAATTATTTTCAAATTATCTTCCATGGTCAAATATAATAGGTATTATATTTGACCATGGAAGATAGTCAAGTTCCATGATTTTATATATATGTTTGATTTTTAAACTTTCAAATAATGTTTTACCTTAAGTAGTGATTTGGACTTATAAATTTAAATGAAGTTGTACGAGGAATCGCTTAAATTGAGAATGACAAATGAGTGTCGAAACGTTTTTTTAAATCATTTGTAAAGTTTAGATAACAATATTTGACTGGAATATGGCTTTTTCTTCTCTATTAAATTATATAAATCAAGAAGATTGAGTCCAGTATATAAGAAATATCTTATACAGGAAATGAATACATAATTTTTGTTGAACATTGTTCATTGACCATGACATAAATTTTTTTTATTTATTTTTTTTATTCGAGGCTCTCGGAGGCATACAATGAAATAGAACGAGATGAAGACTCAGAAATATCTTAACTGAATAAAGTCGCAACGTACTAGGAAATAAAATTTAAACATACTTTGTTTAATGTAAATAAACAACTTGCCTGGGGATATTGTAGGTACTGAGGATTGACCAAAATGCAAGCCGAGACAAATAAAAGCTTACATTTACTTCTCTCCGTTTTTCTGTCTTCTATATCTTCCTCCCTCAGACCATGGGCTTGGATACTTTTCTCAATTCCTTCTATCCATCTTTTTCGTGGTCTTCCACACCGTTTCCTCCCTTCAGCACTCCGATTGAAAATTAAATGGACAATTTTTCTTCCTTCATTCTTCTGATATACCATTCCAATCTTTTTTTCTCCATTTTTTGGAGGACGTTTTGTTGAGTTTGCATCCGTTCTCTAATTTTGGCATTACCCCTTCTTTCTAGTCTGGATACCCTGGCAGCTCACCTCCAACAGTTCATCTCAGTAGCAAGTAGCTTTTTTCTTTAAAAAAAAGCAGTAAGCAGCGCTTACCATCCATGTCTCTGCTCCGTATAGCAAAATGCTTTCAATTACGACTTGTATATGACATTTACTTTTAAATAAAAATGACTAAATAATTTCACTAACCACATTTAATAGTTTATTGTACCATATTTCAATTCTGGTGCTTTTTACATCGTTAAATTCATAGAAAGGCATATTTTCTAAAATATCTGGATTTTTCTGAGTTACAACGCTTCCTTTTGGACGCCATCACTCAGATTAGCATCGGTTGTTATGGGCTCCTTTTTGGGTTAACATCATTCGGGGAACATTTTCAAAAGTGTCCATCATTTTTACCTTTGTTTCGTGAAGGTTTGTATTTTCTAAAAGAAAAAAAAATCTCCATCTGGAAATATTGAAAACATTCCACCGCTGTTTGACCTTCCAATAAGCCTTTTAATCAAGAAATCTCCGGAAGCTGTTATTGCTTCCCTGACCATGACGCCATTTCCTCGACTTTTAAATTTGATTCGGCTACTAATCGTTTATTTGCCTTCTTCCAAGTAGAACTTTAAAATTTAAATGGAAACGGTCAGCTGGATTATTCTAAGAGTGGTATGAAATGGTCAGGGGGGGAGCAGTCATTAACTACACAAAATAAGAATGACTAATTTTATTGTTCCAACGTTTCGGCCTAAGATTTAGACCATCTTCAGGGAGAGAAATAAAGAGTCCAACTCCAACTGACAACTAATTGAACTTTAAAAGTTATATAGTGGGTGTGGTCAAAGTCAAATTTTATTTTATTTATAACGAATTTAATTAAAATATGCAAAAATAAAATGACCAAAATTATTTTAATAACACTATTAAGTATAGTTTTATGTAATTTGATAGCTAGCACAAAGTATCAAAATGATATTGTACTTAATGGCTTCGATCGTTAGGTGACTGATGGTAGCCAATGATACTCCATGCTCCTCCGTCATTTGTCTTCAATTTACTCACCCCCCCCCCACACCACATTCCCCCTAACTCCCGATAAGACTAGATCGAATCCCCTATCACGAGGAACAAGTGGCCCATCAGGACTGGCTTCATCTCTGATCCTATATGATCCCAATACATAAAGCCCTTACCTGATACTGACCCGTATATCTTATCACTCATGTGTGTTGGGAAGAGATATCACCACAAATACCATAATATCACCAGTGATGGTAAGGTGTTAGCTTGAAATATTGATCATCATTAAATTACTAAATCATTCAAATTTTACATGCCTTATAAGATTTTTATTATATATTGGGTCATTTCATAAGAAAATGTCCGTTTGTAATGCGCTGTTATCAATCCACTGTAATATTTAATATTACTACAATTGAACTAATATTGTTTAGTGTCCCATTAAATATGACAACAGAAATACGTGAATTCCGGTTAATTTTTTTAATGAGCTCATATTCGGACGCTCGGCAGTCCAACCTGTAAGAAACATTACCGGGAAACATCCCAAAAAGAAATTAATCCACAATTTGCAACACAAAATCGAGTAATATGTTATCATTGTCAAACGAAGCATACTGTTATATAATAATAAAAAAAAAAAAAAAAAACGAAGCACGAAGGATTCATGGATTCCATGGTATCGTGGTCAATCTCTCCTTCTCACACCAGTTATCTTCAAAACAATTCAGTTCTTTTTTTTTTTATTCCTATATAATTTATTTACAATATATACAAATTACAAATATAATAAATAGATGCAATGCTGCTATATAAACTAAAAGCCTTTTATTGCCTTTAGGTTACTAATAATTAACAAATTCAGTTCCTAATATGTTCATTATAATATATTTTAATAAGTTACTCGTTTATTTAATATGATTAGAAAATATGATAATATGAGTGTTGCCAGTGGGACATGCGAGGTGTGGCTATTAAATAACGAGACTGACGTTGCTGCGGAACAAGTACGCATGCGCCAACCGCCATTGTCTGACAGCTGTTTAGTGTGAAGCTTTCTCTTTAGTATGCAGTTAGTCTCGCTTCTAAAACAATACCGTTTAGTCAGAGCCTACGTTCGCGTTATTGTTTTTCTGTTTTGCCGGATAAAATAGTTAGTACAATAATAGAGAAACGAATTATTTTGAAATTTCACTTCAAACTTGGAAAAACCGCTACTTACAATTTACTGAAAGAAGTGTATGGCAGTGAATGTCTATGGCGGGCACATGTTTTTGAATGGTTTAAGCGTTTTATAGATGGCCGAGAAGACGTTGAACGTCAAAAGCGGACTACAATGTTGAAAAAGTCGATAATTTCATTCGGTCTGACCGTCGATTAAGTATTAGTCCAATTGCTGAATCTGTAGGTATTGATAAAGAATGTATTTCCTGAAATACTCGCGTTTGAACAACAAGCACCTCGCAAAAATTTTTGTACTGTCACATTGGATGCCATTGAAAATGACCCAAATTTGGAAAGGGTAATAACATGTGTTGAAACGTGCTTTTTTACTTATGATCCGGAAACGAAGCGCCAATCCATGCACTGGAAGACCCCAACTTCACCGGGAGCCAAAAAACTAGAATGAGCAAGTCAAAATTTAAAGCAATGATGATTGTTTTTTTTATATTCATGGGATTGTGTACCTTCACTGGGTTCCTGAAGGCCAAAATATTAATCAATACTACTACCTTGAGGTACTTGCAAAACTACGTGAAAGAGTAAGGAAAAAACGACCCGAAATGTGGAAGGACAAATCGTGGGCTCTCCACCAAGTCAATGCGCCAGCTCATTCCGCGTTTTCTGTCAAGAGGTTCCTAGCCCAGTACAGCACCCCAGTGTTAGAACATCCACCTTATTCGCCAGATCTTGCACCATGTGACTTATATCTGTTCCCTAAGGTGAAATCTTCATTAAAAGGGACGAGATTTGAGTCCGTGGAAGCTGTAAAAGAGAAAGCAGCACGCGTCCTGAAGGAGCTGACAGAAGATGACTTCCAGCACTGTTTCCAACAATGGAAAATTCGCATGGAGCGTTGTAGGGATAGAGAAGGGGTGTTTATTGAAGGTGATAGTAAGTAATTATGTATAAAATAAAAATAAATTTTATTGCAACGTCAGTCTCGTTATTTAATAGCCACAACTCTTATTTGAACTAACACATAATTTTTACAGGTGTTACCAGAACTATTTGGACTCACAGATTAAATCGTTGGTATTTTATTAAGTCAATCAATTCTACCCGTACCCAATCCTTACAGTCCAAAATCTTTCGTCAAATGCTTAATGCTCCTTACATTGTTACGTATAAAATCATCCACAATGACCTTAGTGTACTATTTGTTGCTGATTTGGCCTGAGCCAGATATCAATCGTTTTATGATGAACTTTATTTCTACTCAATCCACTAGTTTTAATATTACCTTACCTTTTTTTTTTTTTTAGTTTTTAAATTCCCGATAACCCTCCGTAGCGCCTGAAAAGAAGATCGCCCCATTACGTACAATTGATCCATTTTATTTACATGTTGTATTATTATAATATAGTTGTAAATTAGAATAAAGAAATTAAAGAAATATGCACTTATTTATTTCGCTTCTAAGTAATTACTTTACCTTCGTTGTCAAGAATACTACAGAGATGTTTTCGAGATGACCACAATGGCAAGGAATGGAAGCTGCTGAAGTAGAAACGGGGCGAAGACTAATGAAGACGTATGGTGAGTGGTTCGGGGAGGGGAGGGTTGTTGTGGTCTGGGTTCGAACATACACCACTTCTCGGCTAATATATATCACATATCCACGGTTGCACCATTGGATCTCAGGCTAAATTGGTCATCTGCTAGCTTTTTGTTGCAAATAAATGAGTCAGTATTTGTGTTGTTTGTTTGAAGTCTAGATAAATAAATAAATAATAGAAATAACAGCAATGGATGTTCAGTGTTTAATTTTTAGTTAGACTTAGTAGTGCAGGATGTTTACTGAGAAGGAATTGAAGAATGTATTTTGTTTTTTAGTAGAGGAAGAAATGGTCCAGGATGAGATCAAAATAATTGATCAAACAGTAATGAACTATTTATTAGAAGCCGACGTTTCGACCCACATTGTAGATCTTCGTAAGGGATGAATAAAAAAATTTAAAAAAAAGATATGGCAACTCATGTTTATTCCAATAATTTTCTTTACTTTATTGTTTTTAACAAAAAATAAATAATAATTGCTTCTTAGGTTGTATTGGCCTCTGTAAAGTCTGTAACGATTCCCAGAAATGTTATTTAGAAATCGCAAGATATTGCTCTCAGAATTCTTTTCCTGCCTTCAGTTATTTTTTTTTCAAGAAATCCTATTAAAGCTATAATTAACTGGGTTCTTAATAATGGATGATATTACTCTTTCTGTATTTATAACTTTTCATTTCATAAATGTTTATTATTATCGATTATACAATATACAATTACATTTACAATACATACAGTTACGTGTCAATTGGCTATATGTCGTTTATTCGAATTTTTTTAGCATAGAAGTAAAATGTTCAACAAACAAATCTAGAATCTCTAAAATAAAAGGGTAAAATAACTAATTAATTGAAGGAGTAAAGGAGAAAATAGAAAATATTGGCTGAATGTTTTTTATTTTCAGCACCAGGGAATTTCGAATACCTTGTAATTGACGTCTTACTTAACAAGTAATTATTAATAAATTTTATGTCATTTTAGCTTTCATGGAAAATTGTCTTACCTTCCTTTTTTTTTTTTACAAATTCACGCGAGTTCTTTTATTTTTTTAAAACATATTACTCTATTTTTGTCATGTATATTGTAGCATAAATGCAACTCTTTTTAGATTTTTCCATTCCTAAATATTATTTTGAAATCCTTTTCGGGGCGGATTGGCCATCCGATTAGCAATTTAAGTATTAATGTGATACTAATATAATTTATTGAAAATATCATTAACTTACTAGTATTTTAAATAAAATACTTGCAGAAAAATATTTTAAAATACAAGAGGAAAAAATGAATTTAATTTTTTTTAAAAGTATGGACAGATATTGTTTTTGTTTTTTTTACTTATTTTCCATTTCCTGAACAAATATTTGTTGGCTGTTGTTATTCAGTTTTTTTATTTGAGCTTATACTGACTATACTTTCCTCCTTCCTCAATCCAATTTAAAGTTTATTTTTTACAAGTAACTCCTCGCTCCATTCCTGTCAACAACAGGGGTATTTTCACTCAGTGAAAGCTACTGGTGTGACAAAACTCTGAAATAGTATTTTTAATTTTTTTTTCACATTAACTATATGTTTGTTGTATTATATATACAACATGATCGTGATTTCAAATCACCTTCTTGAACAATTGTTTGTTTGGGTAACTGAACCCAATATCTTTTATAGGTCGTACGGGTCAGATTTTTTTGTTTTCAATATATCAAGTATTTGAAGGTATAATAAAACATAGGTAACTTAGATTACGAAAAAAAAATCTAAACAATTGTTATTAGAGAGAGAGTTGTGAATATACATGTTTTAATTTTATAAGGAAGAAAAACACTTGGAACTCTTCTATAATTTTATTTCAATAATGCCTTCAGGTTATGATGAGGTATGAATTAATTTTATTTCTTTTCATTTGTTAATTTTGGTTTTTCTCTATGTTTAATTTCTAGTTTTGTTGTTTCTCTCCATTATATAACTGTTCTTTAATTATATAATATTTTATTATTGTTTCGCCATGTTGTTCTATAATTTTATTCATCTCTTCTCATGTAACTCTTCTATACTTTATTTTTAAAATAGTGTCATTAGGTATGAAGGTAAGAACGATTTTTATATTTTTTTCATTTGTAACTCTTTTAGTTTTTAAAAAGAAGCTCTGTATTATTCCATAATTCAATTCCCCTTCTATTGTTACTCTTCTATAACTTATCTTTAAATAATGTGTTTATATCATGTTATTCTCTATCCTCCTACAGAATCTTTCTCTTTTTCAAATACCATTCATTACATTAATTTGTATTACTTTCTCTATTACTTATGTATATATATTATAAATAATATATATACTATATGTTATTGTATTACTTATTTAATAATACTTGATAATTTCTTCCCTCTACTTTCATATTTATCTAAAAAGTTCCCCGTCTTTATTTTTACCACTCATATACCTTGATGCATATATGTATTTTTATTCTTTACTATGTATCATTTTAATTTGTATGAGTCTTGTAGAAGACCTACAAAGAGGGTCTTAACGTTGGCTTTCAAATAAATAGTTTTCCATATTTAAGGTAATTTTTTCTGACCATTTTCTTCCTCATTTATATATATATATATATATATAATGGTTTCTACTTATCTTGACTGTTATGGAAATATTATTTTTTGGTTCTTGAGTTTCAGTCAGTTAACTTCTTAAAGCGACGTTTCGAGACTAGATTAGTCTCATATTCATGTCCTGACAGTGAAAAATGAGCTTTTAGTAAAAACATTAAATAGCACACTAAAATAAATATAGATGACACGTCGAATATATATATATATATAATAAAGTATAGAGACTCGAGAACTTCAAAATAATAGGGAAACAAAAAATCAGGTAATTTTAAAGTAAAACTTGAATATTAGTTGACCTTATATATATATATATATATATATATATATATATATATATATATATATATATATATATATATATATATTTATGTATATTCACATGTAGGAGTGGCTTTCAAATAAATAGTTTTCCATATTTAAGCTAATTTTTCCGACCATTTTCTTCCTCATATATATATACTGTGTTATATTTGTTATAGGTAAGATAAATTCCTTATTTTTAATTTTTCATTTGTTGATCTTTTGGTTTTTAAATAGTACCTCTGTGATATTCTATAACTCAATCCCTTCTCTTGTATTTACCATTGTCTTCCTCATATATATGTATATATAGGTTAACTAATATTATTTAAGTTTTACCTTTATGCAATAACTCTTAAAATTACCTAATTGCTTCACTGTTATTTTGCACCATTATAACTTATTTACTCTCAGAGCCTAGGTCGTTTATTCATCCCGCCGCCTTCAATAATTATTTTAATCAAACTGGTAAATAGAAAACGTTCCCAAAAACAAGTTAACACAATAGCGCGAATTAGTCTTTCCCAAGGACTTGCTTGTTTTTCTCATTTGAAGGTTGCCGAATCTCTCCGATAGGAAAACAGGCTGTTTGTAATGTCAACACAATATCCAGCGAGTGTTGGTTCGAACCTCAACGCTAACTAACGGGCTACCCAAAAATTATTTTTCAAGATGTTTGTTCAAAATCAACGGGAATATCGAAGAATTTAATTTGAAATTCATTGTATCAGCTGTTTTATTTATACTTGGTAATACGAAATTTCTTGTGCATGAAAATATTTCTGGAATAATATATAATTTTCTGATAATTATTGATTATTTATTCGAATGCCTTTCAGCTTAGATAAGTTGCAATCAAACTTTCTAGATCGATTAATTCTTCACAGAAAACGACTGCAAAATTTCCAGTCAAAAGAACTAAGACTTATCACCAAAGCACCATGGCAATATCAAAACTTTGCATACGGACTTGAAAATACAAACGGTTGATGAACTCATACGAACACACTTCAAACGTTTTTAAGAAAAACTAGCCTGACATCCAAATCCAATGATACAACAAATGGCCACTACTCTCATGCCTGAGAACACTAGGACTGGACTAAAAAGAACGTGGATGATGGATCTTTAACATTAATTAAATTAAATAGAAATTAAATCATGCCAATGGAGAGGTATCGCTGGCTACTGTTCTTCTTCATCCCATTCATGTCATTCTGTATTATTTTCCTGTCAGCTAATCTGCTGATTGTCAATTATTTGTGTTTGACAGGTGTGGATCCAAATATAAAGAGAAAAAAAAATTCACTCATCGATTATCTTCAGAAACTTCCTTCGTTTATTTTTTGTGTAAATTTTCATAATCAGTTATATTATTTTGTTAATACCTGTGAGGTCATTTTAAAAAAATTGGGTAATTAAAAAAAAAATGGGAAGCGAGGATCTCAGTGAGTAGATCGTAGGACTGACTATCAAATCAATTATCATTTTCCTTTTTGACCCACATTCCAGATCTTCATCAAACCTTCATCAGTGAATAACAGATATTTGGGAACCTATTTAATTTTCTACCAGTTTTATGTTCGTATGTATGTAATGCCTTAAAATATTCCCACTTTTCTAAAACTGTTGTTTCAAAACTGCAGCTTATTGCAAAATTTGACAGACATTTCCTGTCTCTGAAATTCTATTCCCTCTTCTATTCACCACACACATTTACCCTCTCCAATTTCGTGTTCCTCTCTTAAACTATCTCCTAGGTATCCAATTTCCAAACGAATGTAAATAGATTTGTTGCTATTTTTCTCCCGAATTAGGATATTTATAAATATTTACTCACTATACTTGTTTTGTTAGGGATTCCATGATTTTTTTTTCAGGTCAACAAAGAACCGTCCATCCCCCATGCTCACGCTTCGTTCTCTCCTCCACAAGAATACTAATGTTTTGGGTCGGTTCCTAAAGCTCTCTTTGTCCAGGAAATTCTCATCAGTAATATTAAGTCTTTTTTCATCTGTTTAGCATAACCACTTTGGCTTTTAAGGTTGCTTATCTTATTGAATATTTGCTTATTCGACCTTGTGTGATCTATTCTGATCATGTACCAATTCCTCTTTTCCTCATAGTTGTTTCCAAATCCTCTGTCCTTTCGTATATTTGTTTATTTTACCTCAATTCGTAGATTTCCTGTGATATTCTTGGGCCATAAATTCATTCTAATATCCGCTTTTCCATCTTCAGGAGCTGCTCCAGAAGGAACAGAGATTCGCTGTTTATATGCCATACAAATTATTGGCATTACTACACCGTTGTAGAGCCTCCATTTCGCATTGGTGGACAGATATTATTTCAGGTGTTGTTCTTGAACAAGAAATTTTGTTCTTCTAATTTTTGGCCATATTATTCCATTGAAAGCCTGTTCGATCCGTCACTCCTCAGGTGTTATTTTTTTGTCTCTTACTTTTTTATTTTTTTCTTATTTACAATATTTTCTTTCTTAAGGGACGACTGCCTACCAATAAATAAAGATTATTATTATGTTTTATGACCGCAACTCGGAGACTTAAGACGTCTTGTCTAGAGTTATCTAGCCATTTCCTAAAATTGTGTGTACCTCATTTTGAGTTTTTCGCACTTATATACTAGTATTTTATTATTTTAAGCTAAATTACAGACAAAAAAAATCTGTCAACTTGGTAATGCATAACAAAAAAAAATAAAAATAGAAAAATGAGATTTATATCATCCTTTGTTTAATTTAAAATGGGTTTACAGTTATCCGGCCCGGAAGACCATGTTTAAATTATAAGAGAGTGTATCATGTTTACCTTAGAATGGGTGTTCTCTAAACGGGCTGTGGTATAAAAGTGGACTGTATATATATATATATATGAATTAGATAGAAATTAATAAAAATGCATTATAACTTTACATATAGTATAATGAATGAAGGACATAATTTGATATTACTGTTAATGCATAACTGTCTTCTCTGTGGTTGCTTGTTACTTCTCACCCTGGAGGCCGTCCGCTGAGGTCTCTACTCCATGATGTTGATTTAGCACATGTTCACCTGTCCCATACTGTTCTACTACTTGAACTGTTCTGAGTGGCCATTTGGTACCTCTAGTAGTTGCCCCAGGAAGCGATAAAGGACTCTGCCTCTGGTACAAGGAGGTAGATGAGGTAAAATATTGAGTGTGGTTGTTGTAGATTGAACATCCTTAACGTCTCCTGTTGATTGAACCAATGATAACAGATGATCACATCCCATCTAAAAGAGAACCGAAATGGTGGAGCTGCGACCTCCAGCTCAGTACTTAAGATCTCAGTGGGCAGATGAGATAGCTCTGTAATTATTGTAACATCCCACGCCCGGCCTTCTATCGTATTTGGGATGGGTCCAAGGGTCTATTATTTGGATTAGAGTGAGTACTAGAGAACCGCGCATTGATGACATATGATTAACCTAACAACTAGGATGTCGTAATGCTGGCAAGATATCAAAATCATCTATGAATCGACAAATTAGAGTAAAATCGATGAAGATGTCGTTGTTCTACGCACACATTTTCAGAATGTCCGATGATCGCCTTACAAAGTAAATGGGTAATTTTACAAAACCTAACCTGCATTTACATCCAGTTTACCATTAAGTGATTAATGTTTCCTGAGCAGGTTTCTAGGCCATTAACTTTTTCATCATCCCAAAGTCAATAAGTCCAAGTAACAGAGAGGATGAAAGTGAAAGAAAAAGAAAATTTTGATGATGAGTGGAATGTTTTTTAATTGCTGTGAATAAGTGAATTTTCGTAGCGGTGTGGATCGTGTGTTTCAAAATTAACCAAGGAAGAATGTGTTTTACTGAATCCTTAAGTTCTGCTCCATATATCCATAAGTAGGTCTTAGTATATGGTAGTTTCGTAAATCAGATGACGACCTTTATTCCACCAGAATGTAATTATGTGTAATAATTGTAGCATTATGTCTTTTTATATCTTGTAACTTGTAAATCTTTTGTCCAAGTATAGTTTAATATTATATAAATACGGTTTTGAACACAATATTCAAGGTATTCAAACTGTTTAACTGACCAGAGCAAACTGTATATTTGTTTTTTCAACTCGATCAAAACCTGGAGGTTCTTGTTTGAATTTATATGAACTTGTTATGTTAATCTTTAGAGAAATTCATGGAAAATATTTCTTATTTCTTAAAAAAAAGAATCTTTACTCACGATTCGAGTTGAATCAAAACTAAACTCATCTTCTTCTTTGACCTTATGAAGTACCGTTAGGAGATAATGTTATTGCACATCAGTCTATTATTTATGATGTGAATTTATAGTTTCTATGATAGTCTAGAATGTTTATAGCTGTGTGATTCCGGTTATCCAGTTACTACGCTTTTAATTTACATATGTTTTTTACTTCATTATTAAGTATTAAATATATATGGAACTCCACTGCATTGCATCCAGAAAATTTGATAAATAGGGTCTGAATTAGTCTCTCTAAAGTTTATAAATAGTGATTCGTTTTTCATCCGCTAATAAGCCAGGTTTCAGCTTCAAAACAGGGAATCTGTAAGCATTTTTATATGCATATTTGTATAGATATGTTCAAAATACACTTAAATAAAATATTTTTCAAATATACTTCTTAGTACTACACCTAGACAAAAGATTAGCTTGGAATCCCCATATTAGACTGAAACGACAAGAAACAGCACGCCGCACAGTGGAACGATTCAACGCATTTGTTGTACATTGGACCGATTCTCTAATAACTAAATTTGTTCTTTATTTTGATCTTAAATTATACTTTATACTTCTTCTCAACAAAATCCATAAATAAATTAATCGTGAAAGTAAATCTTATATAAACAATTCTGAATTGAAATATAAATTTTTCTAAAAACTCATATTTTTAAAGCAATCCACTGTTTGAGGTAATTCATTAAATTAATCGTACACCTACTGGGAAAAAACTCATCCATGATAAGATATTTTAGGCAAATAAAACTTGGGATTATTTCAAACGTTTGGGATTTTTCGGTGAAAATTGGGGGATAAAACTAAAATAATAAATTGCGAAAATCGCTCAAAATCGCCCAAAAAATTACCTTCACAGTAAATAACTAGAATGTTTGAAGTTTTTTTTCCATTAGTCGGATTCTGCTACTAGGCGCTATTTTCCGAGAAAATGATTTTTTTTTTTTTCGTTTCCGGGCCTTGATAATTAATTTAAAATAATTTTTGTTGATATTTGCGTCTACTTTACGCAAGTTTTCTTTTGTTTACCAATGTTTGTTTACAATGTTTAATTTTTTTGTTATCAATTATATCTAGTATATTAACTAACAAAAGTAATTATCAATTATTACATTAATTTTGTTTAATAATTAAATTATTTCGTTTCTTACTTTTCTGTTTTTGTAATATCTATGTATCTGTCTTTCCATAGAACACTGTATTGTACCCATTCTAGTAGTATATAGGTACAATGTTAGATAATAAATTATCTAACATCGAAATATCAAATCTAGAATTTTTACACGTTCACCCTAAAAGGTCTGATCCTGTTTATCATATAATTAAATAGTCCATTCAAAAAGCTTAAAATCGAACCAATAGCTTTATTCTGGGAGAACCAGAAGCGAAGATATTAATGAATGTCCAGTCCTCCCTAACGCTCGTTCCACTGTGCGCCGTTCCAGGGCTACTTCAACACTTACTAGACAAACGCTCTAACCTCTCAATTAACTACAACAGACTCATCTAAATGACCATCATACGACCTATTTGGACTTACGGAGTAGAGCTTTGGGGAGCCTCTAAGCCATCGAATTCTTCTCGTATCCAATCCCTACAATCTAAAATCCTTCGTTAAATCCTCAACGCTCCTTATTTTGTTAAGAATAAAGTCATCCATAACGACCTTTATGTCCAATTTTTTGCTGATCTGGCCCGAATACGATATCAATATTTTCATGACAAACTTTATTCCCACAACTTTCAAACGTAGCAACCTCTTCATTTCCTGATAATCCTCCGAGGCGTCAGAAAAGAAAAGGATATGGATTAAGTTGAACTTGCTATTTGGGAACTACCGTTGGGTAGTTTCTCTGCTTGCCTATGTCTCTCTCATTATTTATTTTTCAATATATTTTCTGGATGTATTGTATTATACAGTTGTAAATTGCAATAAATATTTTTTTTTTTAATTACACTTCAAATAACTGCGTGTTATATGAATTGAAAACAATTTAAAATAGATATTAAGATAGAGTTCATGTATCGGGATGATGCTCTTTTCATTAAATATTTAATTTAAATAATTTATCTAATCTTTATTCAAACAAAAAATAAAGAAAGTCGAAATACGACTATGTAGATTTGTATTATTTTAATGGGAAAAAATTAATCATTTTAGTCCTAAGTAAATTTAATCACGAAAAATCTTTTTTATGGTTTCGACAGAAACATTCTGTATTCAAGTTAAATCTGATGTAAAATTAAATAAATATATTTTTTTTAAATATATGTTTTATATTTTGCATAAATAAAACTAAATTACGGTTTCATATTATATGATGAAGATTCCCCGTAGAATTCATATTTCCCACAGCGAATTCCTTGAATATCTGTTGTTCTTTATACTTTAATCTCATTATTTCTTTCTCTCTGGCAGTAGGTAGAATTCCTCAGTATTATGTTAGAACTAGGGAAAGGGGAGGCTGGGTAAAATGTGAAATATTCCGAAGTGGATTTCTCTTTGTGGCCCTTCGTATCGGAAATCCCTCTCCCCGTTCCCCGTTGTTCGGACCCCTGCCCGGGTCAGAACGGAATAAAGGACCTGGCTGAACAAGTAAGGGGATACTCCGGGCCTGCCGTTCCACCTGGAGAGGCATCGCTGTCGGGGCGATCTATTGTCCACGGGGAGGGTTCTTCGCAGTTAAGCCAATTAGGGGATTAAGGATACTATGTCCAAAGATCCGAAAGGAAGAAAAGGACAATGCTGATCTTCAACGACGAACAAGTAAGGTATAAGCCTATATTAAGCTCTTTAGAGTAAAACATTGAATTTAAAGATATCCAAGACTAAATTAAAACAAAAAAAGAATCACACTGACAGTACCAGATCCGCAGTTTGTTGTTTTCAATTAAGTCCCAACAAGTTTCAACCGTTCATTCGTTTTCTTTTCAATAACCTCGAAATAAGAAATCATTTGATTTCTGGCTGTATTCATTTACTATATACATGTCACGCTCAACCGCAAGATTGTTCTCCCTTTTATAGAGGGTGGGTGAGTCCTAGGAGGGCCCTAGATCCTATATGATCCATCTCCGGAAGTAAACAGACTAAATAAAAATCTTTCCCGCAGCGGGATTTGAACCAGAATTTCCGGCATGGGAATTCAGTGCTCTACCACTGAGCCACTCCGCTCCCGTAACTTCCACATACACTATAGGTTAAATCATCATCTATACTTTAAAATATTTTTTTAAACGTACATTTATCGAAATGAAATGATTACTGATTTAAAAGCGTTTCCCATTATTAAACTCCTTTTTTTGTATACTAAAACTCACGATTATTTATATTTTCGAGAATATTAAGAAGGAATCAGTGTAACTCATAAAAAGTCTTGGATTCAAATGGTAGGGACCGTCCAGTTTCTAAGACAACGGTTGTGGAAGAAGGTGATTTAGCTGTAATGGCAACCGCCAGCTTTTCATCCGATTTAGGGACTCCATAATCATCATCATCATCATCATCATGGGTGAGCCTCAGAAGGATTTCATATAGACTGGAAGCTGTTAAGAGAAAAGATATCTTCCACAGCCGGTCTCGTACTCAGAAGGAAGAGATCAGAAACCCCCCCCCCACCTTCTGAACCTCCTCACTCCTCATATAAATATGAAGCTATAGTATTAGTGACGATTCAGTAGAATGGTACTGAATTTATTATGCCAGAACTAATAAATAATAAAGTACTGAATTTATTGAGATTATTATCCCAACCACGTCTGCAATATCTACTACCTTAGTTGTTCATTTTAACATTTTCGAATATCTTGAGACGCTGTTCATCCTCCACATTTATCAAGATACTTCGTGTTAGTTAACCGCCAAAAAACCCTTTTTATTTTTGGTTAAAAGGAATTTTTTTTAAATTCATTCGTGATTCGAGTATACTAGGCTTTCCTATTGACCACTTCGGATATTGTTACAGCTTTATTTCCCTGTCTCCAATATTCCTTCATGCGTTCATTGGCATGTTTCTTTTGACCCTATGTTCCATAGTCCAACCTTCCAGAGTCTTTGTTGATCCTGAAACCCTTTCACAATCATTACTCTGCTTTCAAATTCACTTCCATCTAGCATGTTAGACTTTGTAATGTTAATTTTTGTCAAATCTTTCATTACTTCTTTAGTCAATGTTATCGTAGTCTTTTTTTCCCAAAATAATCAAATATTTGCATGGCCAATCTATGTTTGTTTATTCTGTATACATGCCCGAGGAAATTCTACCTCCTCTTCCGCACAATATCCGAGATCGTTTTACATTTTCTGGATGATTTCTAGTTGATTCTATTTATTATATTTACGATAAAGGTTTCATTAACCGCAATAACGTTAAAGCAAGCATTTGACAAAGTTTGGCATAAAGGGCTACTCGAAAAGCTTAATAATATGTTCTTATATTAAAGTCCTACTTGTTTGATAGGTACTTCAGAATAAGACAAGAAACATATTCTGGGCTCTATTCAATAAGTTCCGGTGTTCCGCAGGGTAGTATACTAGGCCCCATACTCTTTCTGTTCTATACCGCCGATATCCCAGAAGTTGAAGAAGGCGTCAAGGCCACCTTCGCCGATGCAAAGATGAACCTCAAAATGGAAATTAAATTAAACGAAGCAAAATCTGTACATGTTGATTTTACTAACAAAAAAATCAACTACCAACCAATAACGATAAACAACAAAGTGATCCCGTATTCAAATTAGGCTAAATATCATGGGATGACTCTGGATGCAAAACTCCGATGTAAAACTCAATTTGAGTTATCAAAAGTTATATTGGCTCCTAGGCAGACAATCCACACTGTCTCTAAAAAATAAAATATTAATTATAACCAAGTCCTGTAGCCAATCTGGACATATGGAATCCAGCTGTGGGGATGCACGAGGGACTCCAACAGAAAAATAATTCAAAGATTCCAAAATAAAGTGTTAAGGGGCATCGTAATCCACGTTGGTACATCAGGAATGATGATCTCCACAGAGATCTTCGGGTGCCGATCGTGGAGGAGGTAATCCAAAAATTTGCCCAGACACATCAGTGTCACCTGCAAGACCACGTTAACCCCGAGGCCGCCCATCTCCTCGACTTCAATGCACTGGTGAGAATGCTAAAGAGAAGGAAGCCCCATGATTAATATAAAGTGTTGTGTTTTATGTTCAGAGCTTGCGACATTTAAAGCTCCTTAATCTTGAAAAATAAAAATATATTATGTTTAGTTCAATATTGGATTTTTTATGATTTATAATTTCTTTTTGTATATAATTCCGGGTATTTTGTACACTGCATCCTAAATTAGTTGTTTTGTTAACCGCTTACAAAAATATACAGTCATATGTTTTTGATTATTATGATTATATGTGTGAACGTTGTCTGAACCTCATTAAGTCAGTTATCCCGCATGTTATAACCCCTTCTTTGAAAATATCTCTTTTCCGAATTGAGAGGACCGGCACTTTTTGACGTACGCTACAGTGAACTCACCTGCGAGACGTCAATGAAGAGAGGAATCTCTAACAAGTTTTAGGTAAGCCAATTTCAATTAGTTCCTTTCTTTATTGGCAAATTGTCCGAGGACGACTTACCGAGTCGTACCGTATCTCAATTAAATATTTTTATTAATTTCTCAACCACGTTTCATACAATTATGTATATTTGTTTTAAGTGTGTTGTTATGAAAAGGAACGAAAAGAAGAGAGTAAGAAAATATGGAGTGTTACTCAGTATGTTCTCAACATTAAAATGGCAATTACCGCCTGGCAATCCTCTGACCTATACTGTGACATTTATCCAGAAATAAAACACAACTACATGAGCACATTTATGATAACGATATACTTACTGTTTTCACAATGTCCGATAGTAGTAATCTATATAGTTTGACAAGAGATCGTTTGAGCAATGGATACTAAAGATCTAAACGAGGCTCGTAGGGAATTAGTTGGAATGGGCTGAAGCAGTTAGCTAGAGGTTGGTGAAAGGTTGCATTCCGAGAAAGGACAATTACAGACAGCGCTAACATCTCGAGAGGAACCTGCGCTGCTTCTAAATGTCCTGGTTGGTCTTTCTTGCCGAGCTAAGTCAGCGGGATGTCTCCCCTTAGCGATCCTGTCGGGCGTGAACCTTCCGGTCATCTATACTGTATTCGTTAGGAATTACGGTAAATATTCCCCAGGTTGTCGCTTCGAGTTAAGTTACAGATTTTAATTTTTTATTCGTTTCAATTTTAATATTTTCCAAAAATAAAGGTTATCACGAGCTTTAGTATTCAAAAGAGAATGTACTCTGTAATAAGAGAAAATTTGTATACTTCGGTAATCATTTCATCAAGAAAAAATAGTTTCAACTAATAATTCGAAGTATAAATAATATATCTTCGAAAATTCAGAATACACATTAAGTGCTTTCGTGTGAAAAAAAATGGCAAGAAGGAAAAAGGTGAGTAAGGACATGAAGAGAATATGGGCAGAAAGAAATACTAAGTACACCCTTGAGTCGGTCATTATCGCGGGATAAATAATAAATATTATTATTTAATAATTAATATACAAAATAAAAATATTTAAAATCGCAAGAAAAATAAATAAAAATAAATTATAAATATAAAACGTAAGTCAATAAGATCCCAATTATACTACCTAATGTTCGAAGAACATTCTTCCCCGTGTATACATCACAAAAATTACGAGAACATGGGGATATAGGATCGGTGAAGAGAATGGATTTGTCTGACTTGGATACGACCCCTGGAGGTTAGAGCACTGCACTAGAGATGCGGACGACCCGGGTTCGAATCCCGGCCAGGACAAATCTTTTCTCTTAAAAATAAAAATATTTAAAAATAATCTTTAAAGCTACATTAAAGCCCTTAACTGAAATCATGTGGGTTTTTTCGTCATACGTTTCATATATGAATGATCTACATTTTATGCATTGCTGTTGGTAGACAGTTATTCATACTAGAAATTGTATGCACTAGAACTCATCCTACGGTGAACAAGGATAACAGCTTAAACAGCACTTAAGTGATAATAAGAAAAATATATCCTTAAGAGAAAGATATATAGAACTCAAAGGCTATTACTACAACACTAACGACAAAACCACAATATTTGTGAAAATCGATAATTTAACTTGCATTTTCCTCTTTTTGTTGACCTTAATGCAGATATCGGGAGCGTGGTAGACTTGCGACATCATAGGTTATAACACGGCTTTGGAAGATGAATCAGTATATTTTATCTGCTACCAACCGCTGGATTTTTTGCACAACCGTTGGATCAGATAGAGTAGAAGAGTTACATGCGGCTATAGTTACATAGTAATAACTAATGAACTATTGATTGAGATGATTATATCTAGGAAACCGCGTAATTGCCTTTACTTCTTGAATAATTTATAGATACCAAGAGAAGGAAAGAACACTAATCATACAATATATTTCGAAAAATATTTCGAACAAGGTCAATTGTATCAATAAACGTTTTTACATAAAAAAAAAACAATTAACCACGAGTTACTACGCATATTTATGAATACGAGTAACTGGGCAGTTTTTGAGTTTGATCAAGATAATTATCTACTTTATTATTTATCTACATAACTATATTACTTACTTCTCTTCTTTTGTCATCTACGAGGTACTTTATAATGGAATCCTCCCATGCACGTTTTAGTAGACTCCTACCATGGCTGGAAGTAAATAATTATTTTTTTATGTTCTGTCTTGAATATTATGTTAGTTAACACACGCACACACACATATATATATATCACAACTCTCATAATATTTACATTTCATGCGAATATTAGTATCCGTTCTTTATCGATTCGGCATTAATATAAGATCAACCTCGAAACGTCGCCGAAAGAAGTTTAGGAACTGATTGAAACTCGAGAATAATATAATATATATATATATATATATATATATATATATATATATATATATATATATATATATATATATATATAATTATAATACATATAATATTTAACAATGGGGGTCAAATACGGGTCGAAACGTTGGCTTTAAAATAAATAATTCTCCTTATTAAAGAGATTCTTTTCTAACCTCCACCCGGACCATAATCTTCCTCATATATAATTATATATATCATATATTATATGATCATTTATATAAATATATTTACTAAGGAGAATTATTTATTTTAAAGCCAATGTTTCGACCCACATTGAAGATCTTCTTCAGGCCTTATAATGAGGTAGAGGGTTGACAGGTGACTACAAGACATATCGACAGGAATGAAAAAATCCATTTCTTTTGTAATCAACTGTCAACCCTTAGACCATTGTAAGCCCTGAAGGAGACCTGCAATGTGGGTCGAAACGTTTGCGCTAGTTCTCTTATTAAAGAGAATTTCAGTCTGCTCTCCACCCGGACCATCTTCTTCCTCACCCTTTTCTGATCTGGTTTAAATCACATCGTCAAGTAATAATCTTATGTTACCTAAGAGCTCCTAATTGATTGAAAGGTATAGAAATTCAAAACTTCCGTCAAATGCCATTCTTGCTACCTTATTCTGTATTTTTAATATTATTTATTTTGCGTGTAAGCGATAAGGATCGCATGTAAACCATTTCTTGGCTTTTCTTTTGTGCCCATATTCTCTTCATATCCTCACTCACCTTTTTCCCTCTTGTCTCATATTTTCCACAAGAAAGGACTTAATGTGTTTGTTATATTAATTTTCTATACCTTGGTATTCTTTTCTGTAAAACCAAGCCAAATTATTTCCTCTTTCACCTCACTGTGGGCTGAGGGTGTGATGTATCTCAGTCCCATCGCTTTGCTGAGTAACCGTTTCTCCAACCTGATTTCATTTAGTCTTTTCATGTGCCCGAAACCTTACAGTCTCCTTTTCCTTATTGCTGTTTCCAAGTCAATTCCTCTCAGTTGTTTTTTTAGGCCAGTATTATCCTACTTTTCTTGGCCTGCGGGTACATCTTAAGATTTTTCTCTCTAGCACTTCACCATAGTAAACTCCACTGTTTCTTTAGTACACTTAGCACATCACCGGTCTCACTACTGATTTTGTCTGATTTTTCAAGACAGACTTTTTATTTTAGGCATCGTTTGCGGAATTTTCCAATGATGTAGTATTACTTATTTACTCTATAATATATGCATGTTTTTCCATGCCCTTACATTTTTCATTTAATTTTTTTTTTCTGACATGCAACTAAAATTTTAGCCAATTTTAAATGTGTTAAGAGCCGCGTATACACTTGAGCATTCGCCCCGAATGAGCTTTCGTCCGGCCTGATTTGCTGAGATGAGTACAAGGCGAGCCGAACGGATTGCTCAGCCCGAGCCGAGAGCTGTCGGTACTTTAAAGTGAGTACACATTCGTTTCGTGCTCGGTGGGTACGGGGAAAAACTCTGTTCCCCGAATGGCCGAACAAACATCCTCTCTCTACTCTGAACTCTTCCTTTTTAAGCCGCCTATATACAATTGATTTCTGTTGAAAGTTTTTTTGTATATTTTTTTCTTTCATTGTGTATGTGATTCTGTATAGATACATTTAAATTTGTCCAAGTTTTTGAAGTTTGATACTGGTCTGTTTGGTAGAGCATATTACTTTTGTAAATTGGCTACTTAGCTATTGCAGAACGTTTTTAAAACATTTAAAGAAAAATGGAAATCGCTTTTTCTGTTTTTTATGGTTTCCTGTATGTAAATATAGGAGAAACTGCCAACTAGAGGTTTTCTGTTCACCATGGCTGACAGGGGCTCAGGGTAGACTGGATTCCGTGTTCGGGGTTCGGGACCCTGCCTTCCCGGCTGTGCTCATGTGGTGCGTGGACGTGGAATGCTTCCCCCTTCCACAGGAGTATACGCGGCTTAAAATCGCTGGTAAGATTAAAGTTAACTGCCTATGAGAGTTTATTGGTACTTATTCCTTCATGAAGTTCCACAGCAGAAATCTCAATAATTTACAAAATCTCTGATTATGGATTTATGAATTTTTTAATTTTTTTTACAGTGTCTCCAATGTAGTGAAGCCCATTGCTTTTGACCCAGAATATCACCAGTATCAATAGTGTTTCATTGTGTTTAATTTACCCTTTGCGAGATCTTCTTATCTAATCCTATGCTTTATACTCTTAATTATATTTTGAATATTGTGATTGATTTTGGGATGCCAGATTATGTATTATAGTATTTAGGATGATTATTCAAATTATTATTTCTATGCCTTTGTCTTAATTGGATTCTTTTCCAGAGGTCTGTTCTTGTGTTTAAAAATTTATTCAGTATTTAATTTAATTCAATATATTATTCATAAATAAATAGTGCACCTGGGGTATGTAAGCACCAATAGAATTATAATAAGTATAGTTTATTTATTCAATTTGAAATAAGATTAAATATTCAATACAGATATTTTTAGAGGTGCACTTAATGATTTATATCTGAATCATTAAGTGTACTTCTAAAAATATAGATAGAAATATAGATATAGACGATTGTCATAAAATACATAACAGGAATTAAATTACACTTGTATGTGAAACCGGGTAGATTAGGTCTAAAAGGTAGGTCTTCGCCTGCCCACGTCCGGGTCTTCTGCGTCCTGCATCCTCCGCCAGCTTCCGTCTTCCGCGGGATCTTTGCTCCTTATTCGGGATCTGTTCAGAGAGCCCTCTTTCCTGATGCCGTCCGATTCAATGCATTGGACTATATAAGTATATTATTATTATTTATTATATATTTATGCACTCTATAATACACGCATATCGTTCCACGCCCATACATTTCTCATTTATTTTATTTGTTTACATGCAACTGAACGTCGATTAGACTCGGAAACTTTTAGCCGATTTTTGTTCTGTTATGAGGTAATGTAATTCAATATACATTAGCACAGGTGAAGTAAAATATGATTATCTTTGAGAATTACTTGTACATATTCCTTCATGAATTTCCTCAGCAGAAATTTCAATAATTAACAAAATCTCTGACTATGGATTCATTGAATTTTTAATGACTGCGGTATGGGTTTGGATACCATTAATAATCTATACCGGAGCGAACAACAAAATCTGATTGAAATTGAATGATTCATGATAATTAGGGCTTTCGTGGCAGCCGGCAGAGTACTCTGTCAGGCCATATCCCATTTTTTTGTACCTCCATTTTCTATTATTTATTTATTTTTGTTACTTTGGGAATTTTTTTTTTGTTATTTGTGGAAGAAAATGGTCCGGGTGGAGGTCAATAAATTTCTCGTAAATAGGGAGAAATGTTTATTAAATAGCCAATGTTTCG
This sequence comes from Troilus luridus, assembly GCA_964056705.1. NCBI lineage: Eukaryota > Metazoa > Arthropoda > Insecta > Hemiptera > Pentatomidae > Troilus > Troilus luridus. Next base: position 99,463,053 of record OZ057416.1, on the reverse strand, counting down.
ACCCACGTTGCAGGCCTTCTTCAGGTCCAAATATGCAAAATACAGAAATTGAAAATTACTAAACTATTAAAAACCAGATTTTGCCCACGGATTCGCTGGCGTGGAATTTGTTCTGCCACATAAAGTTTTGTGACAGATCATTTTAAATATTTTTTTTTTTTTTTAAACTATAAGTTACTCGTACATCCGAAATTTCAGATGTCTATCTTCAAAACTGACGGATTCCAAACAATCTTTGAACCCCTATTGTATTAAGGGGGAAACCCTTGGGGGTGGAATTGTCAAAATTCCTTTCATAATGCTCATTCAAACTAAATAAAGAACCTGTCTGAGAATTTCAAGATGCTAAGTTCAGTGGTTTCTGCTCTGGGTTGACCGCTGGGTGTGTTAGTCAATCAGGTTACAGTTTCATACAAACTTCGTCTGTGTGGTGTGTTGATAAAAAGTAGCCTATGTCCTTCCCCAGGCTTGAGATTATCCATATCAAATTTCATCACAGAAGGATCAGCACAGCCGTGAAACATACATTGGCACTGATTAACAAACGGGATGGACATAAGTTTACAGTTGTTCGTGTCAGTTTAGGATTAGTATGTAATGCTATGGAATTAATTGAAAAGGATTACTTAGTATAAAGGTTTCACTTGTCGTGCGGCATCATGGAGAAGTGAACTTTTTTTTTCCTTAGCCTCTTTGGGTTTGAAGGTTGCTGAGTAAGATTTAGGGTAGGATGGAGAGGATCTCTTGTATTGTACGATATACATTTTAAGAGGAGGATGAGAAAGTGAAATGTTCTAATTTATTTATATATTTATTAAATTTTAGATTTTTCCGGTGATGGGGCTCACCGTGTCCTTTTCTGTTCATTTGTTTATTTTATTAATTTCTCAGTTCAGGCTGAGACATTGTACGTGATCTTGCCACGTTTGTGGCCGTCCTGCTGGGGTGAGAGTCCTGAAAAGAGGGTCAGTACAGTGTCGACAAATTTAATGTGTCTATGTAACTGTAGGTATGTCGAGAGTAGTGAGTAGGACGTCCGTTTTTGTTTTGTTTAATGGTGTGTGTCTAACTATGCGTTGCAGTACGCCATTCTGAAACTGTTGGAGTTTTTTAGCTGTTGCCGACGTGATGTTACCTAATAGTGGTGCTCCGTAAAGGAGTGCCGGTCTTAGGATGCTCTTGTAGATGGTCAACTTGAGGCGGAGGGATAAGTTAGGAGATGTAAGCAGGTGGTTAAGTCTGTAAGACTTGGTCCTAACCGACCTGAGTTTCTTCCTGCAGTGGTAAGAAATGATCTTTTTTTTTTTTTCTCATCCTCTAAGGTTTTATTTACAATATTTATACAATTTGCAAATAAATACCTGCTAATGCTTAAGGCTGTTTTTACTCGAAACGGCACGAGGCCGCTGACGTTATACAATACAAAACGGGGAGGGACCGTTTGGCGGGATCAGGAAATAGTTGTAGAAAGAAGAAATGGACTATGTTACTGATTTGTTTTGTTCAGTGAAAATATGTAGATTTTGCGAGTAAGGAACACGTGAGCAAATATACAAACTTTGCCCCTCTTTTTTACCCCTTAGGGGTAGAATTTCGGAAAATCCTTTCTTATCGGATGCCTACGTCATACAAAGAACACACCCTCCAAGTTTCAGGTCTCTACGATCAGCGGCTGTGCATTGGTCCGTCCGTCAGTCATTCAGGACAAAGCATTTTATAAGTATAGATTATTACATATTGTAAATATTAAAGTTAAAATGTTGAAGTATCAACAGTATTAATAACAAAGTGACAGGAAGGTAGTACAAAAAGTAATAAACAATAAACTATTATAGATATTGAATGAATGAGTGTTTAGCCGTGAAGAAGACCCGCAACCTGGGTCGAAACGTAGCCTATGTAATTATTTGTCCCTATTTAAGAGAAATTAATTGAGCTCCACCCGGACCATTTTCTTCCACCTATACAACGTCAACTATTGTCATTCAAGTTTTTGTTATTGTTTACATTTCTGCATAAAATATTTTTTATATATTTTCTCAATGCAATATCACTTATTCCAGTGCATACTGAAAACATGAACCTCTCATGATGACAATTTTTTTAAGTTAGGTGGTTTCACACTTTTACCGATATGATACCAATTTCTTATATGTTAATCAGTACACGAAAAAAAAAAAGGAAATCTCATTCCTATGAACAACTTGGGTTTTTTCGATGAAGCTGGCATAATTCTTAAACTTATTTTGACAAAGCACTGCCTCAAGTTGTTTTTTCAGGCATTATTAACATGATAATGTTAATAACAATTATTTTATAAATACAAAAGTGTTTTAAACAATAAATTCCTCACTCTCTCACATGTCTGATTATACGAATTATTTATATTGAGTTTTAACCCCCAAGTGCCTCAGAAAATCTCGCTATCAAAATAAATTACAGGTAAAAGAAACCTATTCGCTTTTAGAAATGAAAAACAAATTCGCCATAAAATAACTACAATGATAATTAATTAAATTCATTCTCCTATGTATAAAACCTCAACTTCTGACTTAGTTGATATACATAATGATATTAAAAAATAGCAACATATATGTTTCACTAGAGCAAGAGGAAATAGAGAGGAATTGGTAAAATGAAACAGTGAGAACCCGGGCCAACAGATGGCAGCACACTCCAAGCCTAGATGTTCCTGGATAGTTAAATACCAATTTAATTTTTTTTAATTATAAATTTAAAAATTCATTATAAAAATATGTAAAATTTCCAAAGTATTTATTAATCCTATTGCAAAGTTTAATAGTTCTTATAATATATGTATACTCTTAAACAGCATTAGTAATTTATTGTCTGAAGGCTTAGCATTTCTTTGAATAAAGATTGCAGTTATGAGTATTTCATATAATATTTCAAAAATTAAATTGAGCTGCAACGAGAAAAGAAATTGAAAGTGAAGAACTATATCAGACACATAAAACACAAATTATCTGTTTTTAGATTGTATTTAATCTTGTACAAAAAATATAGCAAAAGCAATAAAATTCTATTAAATTTTATGTTAATAAATGCAAATCATTTTTCTCTCGTTCTTATCAAGTATTTTCATTAGTCAATTTTAATATATACATTCATAGGTTTCTAATATTTCGTTCAACAACTGTATATTCAAATAATTTCGACATTTCTTTGCTTTTCTTGATTGAACTGCTATTTCTTTGGTTTATTTGTTGTTTATTTGAAAACTCTCTAAAATAATACATAAATTATTATTTGTTTAAATATTTTTATTTTGAAGAGAAAAGATATGTGATGGCTGGGAATCGAACCCGGGTCGCCCGCGTCTTTTAGGATATAAGATTGGCGAAAAGAATGGATTTCTGGCTGGAATGCGTGCCTTGGTAGCTCAATGGTTAGAGCACCGCGCTAGAGACCCGGGTTCGAATCCCGGCCAAGACGAATCTTTTCTCTTCAAAATAAAAATATTTAAAAAATATCACCATCAAATGAACAATATAAAAAATAAATTATTATTCTTGTTTGATATTTACATACCTGTTTGGGAGTGGGGTAGAGCGCTGAATTGTTGAGCTATATGTTCCTGATTCAAATCCGGCTATGGCAAAAAGATTATTTAATGAGTTAGCAACCAAATATGGACCTTGTGGGAACAGTAGACCTTCTTTTTGCTTACCCAATCCCTGTAATGTCAGTACTCTAAACTGAGGGATTGAGACCGATTGAGCGTAATATCGGACAAATATATCCCCCTGTACAAATGTTGTACAGGAAGCGGACTACAGAGTTATTTATCTCAACGTGTGAATGTGGCGGATAGGTTGCTTAATCTGCTAAACGCCGCAGACGATCTCTATGGGATCTGCAGACCCTCCTCGGGCTCATCCAGCTTATTCAAAGTGAGTACCCTTAATTGAAGGGAAAACCTGACGGTTGTGCGTGATTTAGGCTAAATCACCTCCCTGCACAAACGCTGGGTTAGATACAGTACAATCTCTACCCTGTACTGAACCTAAGATCCTCCATGAGGTTTAGCGGTATAGGTTTTTTTCTTTGATTTGCTTTACAACTCAGATTTATTTATTGATGATTGATTGAACGTTTTAATTAGAATAAAAATATATATCCTGTAAAAATTAATAAAAATTTAATTAGAACACTAGACAATGTAATCCATCTGTCAAAGTCTGTATTAGACAACCTTATTTATTTGTCTTATCTCGAAAGTATAAATAAATAAATAATCAATATAAGTATAAAGCTTTAATAATTCATAAATCAATATAAGCACCTTTCATATTTCAATTAATATAACGATATATATATATATATATATATATATATATATATATATATATATATATATATATATATATATATATATATATATATATATATATAATACGTATGTCTCCCTATTTTTGTATTTTACACCTTCAATCTATGATTATATCAAAATTATTTTAGCTAATTAACCGCGAAATAGCCTCCTGCACGTTATTACTTAACGCTTTCCGATTGGCTTTTATTTATTAATAGATTTATTTTATAACATTTGTAGATTCTTTTTTTCAATGTAAAGATAAATAAAATGAAAACAAAAATAATTAAATTAGAAAAGAAACCAGTCGATAGTGCGAACATTTTTGAATTGGAGTACGAACAAATACACTGTGTACGAGAGAAATAACGAACAGGGTACAAATAGTACATTACCAGGGCCCGGACTTTCCTGTTTTCCTCCTCGTTGGGGAACAAACATCCGGGCAAACAACAGAGGCGTTATCTTCACCGATGACCTTTCCATGTTACTCGATCAAGTTACAAGTTTGGGCAAAATTGATAACAAAATTAATTTTAAAAAAAAGGTATTTATTGAAATTTACAACTGTATAATAGAACACATGAAGTAAATACAATGAAAGACAAACAATAGCATGAAACGCGAGTGGGGAAATTACTCGAATAACAAATTCAACTTAGAAGGTCATGTGGCCATCTTCTTTTCAGACTTCTCGGAGGATTATCAGGAATTGAAGAGATTGCTAGGTTTGAGTGGGAATAAAGTGCGTCATGAAATGATTGATATCGGATTCGGGCCAAATTAATAGCAACAAATAGGACCTTAAGGTCACCATGGATTATTTTTAAATATTTTTATTTTGAAGAGAAAAGATTTGTCCTGGCCGGGATTCGAACCCAGGTCGTCTGCATCTCCGTTGCAGCGCTCTAAACCACTGAGCTACCAGGGGTCGTATGCAATTCAGACAAATCCGTTTTCTTCACCGATCCTATATCCCCGTGTTCTCGCACATTTTGCGATGTATGCACGGGGAAGAATGTTCATTGGACATTACTTTAATTAGGATCTTGTTGACTTAACTCAATATATTATTTATAATTTAATTTTTATTAATTGTTATTTTGATGGTGAATATTTTTTTTAATATTTTTATTTTAAAGAGAAAAGATTTGTTCTGACGGGATTCGAACTCGGGTTGTCTGCATCTTGCAGCTACCAGGGGCCAGTGAAGAGAACGGATTTGACTGATTTGGATACGAACCCTGGTAGCTCAGTGGTTTAGAGCACTGCACCGGAGATGCTGACGACCCTGGTTCGAATCCATGCTAGGACAAATCTTTTTACATAAAAAAAAAAAATAATCACCATCAAAACAACAATTAATAAAAATTCATTATGGAATACTTTGTTCGTAACAAAGTAAGGAGCATTAAGGATTTTACGGAGGATTTTGGATTCTAATTCTATTCCGAAAGTTATTTATTTATTGATATTTACAACTGTATTACAATAATACATCTAGTAAATAGGCTATGCGATACATAATGACATGTGAAAATGACAAGTTGAGAAACTACCCACTGGTAGTACTCAAATCACAAGTTCAACTAAGAAGTCACGGGGCCATCTTCTAACAAAATAAGGAGCATTGAAGATTTTACGAAGGATTTTGGATTGTAGGGATTGGATACGAGAAGAATTCGATGGCTTAGTGGAGCCCCAAAGCTCTACTCCGTAAGTCCAAATAGGTCGTATGATGGTCATGTATATGAGTCTTTTTAATTAATTGGGAGTTGAGAGCGTTTGAAGTAAATGTTGAAGAAGCCTGAAACGGCAAGCTGGTTCTTGTCGTTTCAGTCTAGTCTGAGGATTCCAAGTTAATCGTTAATCAAGGCGTAGTCCTAAGTACCGGGCCTGTTCGACTGGAATCAATAGGATGTTATTAAACAATATAGGAGGACATAAAGTCATTGTTATACGACGGAGGGTAAAAGTGATTTGACGGGATTTGTGGGAATTTGTTTTAATCCTCCAGTTTTTACACCATTTTTTAAGGTCAATGATATGGGATTGAAAAGTATGGGGTGGTATGACAGGATCAGTGTTGACTGATAATAGACAAGTATCAGCATACGTGGTGAGGATAGTATTAGGATGAGTAGGGATGTCAGCTGTATAAACTGTGTAGAGGATTGGGGCGAGGATGCTGCCTTGAGGAAAACCAGGAGATTGAGAAAAGAGGTTTGAAAATACATTATTTTGAATGGCCTGTTGGAGAGATATAATTGTATGATGAGAAAGTATGTACGAGCGAGGAATCTACGGAGTTTGTAAAGCAACCCAGGGTGCCGGACTCGAAATTTTAAAATTGGATAATTTTCTCAGGTCTGAGATCAGCAGCTATGCCTTATAAATGTATTTATTATATTATCTCTCGTTTATTTCGGATAAAGCGTCCTTAAAGGAAAACTTCGCGTATCACGAATCTACATTTGTCAGAAGGATCTAGATGTTTGGAGAGTGGTTATTGGGCTCTTCTGGGAACTTTAATTAAGTTCATCAGCAGAGGGAAATGAAAGATTGGAGATAGCTCAAACTCTGCTGCAAGTTTTTGTGGGACTTTTTTCAGATTGTAAATACCAAGTTGTTTACTTTATACCAACTAATGCACAATATACGGCGAGGTAGTTTAGTGCGTAGAGTGGTGAGTGATAGCGATAGATAAATTATTTAAGCCTCGGATGGACCTAGTGTGATCTACAGACCCTCCTGGGGCGCAGGTGGGAAACCTGGTGATTGAGCGTGATCTCGGACGTCACCTCCCTACTGTTGTGTCCTAGAAACAGTACAGTCCTTGAACTGACCCTTCATAGACTATAGTAGTGTACGTTTTTTATACACAAACAAATGAAAATTAGTAAAATGCCATATATTTCACTTGTAAACTCATCACCAAAATCTCTTTCCCCCTGTAACAGGTAAGACTTTCTATGAGAAGATTAAAAAGACAATAGCTTAGAGATCAACTCAGAAACCTTTATTCATTTATCAAAGACACTTTTATACCTGTAGAACGAGGATAAAAATTATTGACAACAATAATTTTCAAATTGTCAGTTAAAAAGGATTAATGTATCTAAATAGAATTTCTTGATTTCCCAAGTTCTTCAATTTTGCCAAATTTGAAGGCATTCTATGGTCTCAGAAGTTATAGCCATGTTTGATTTAAAATGTATTTATACCCGAAATTAAAAATAAAACTTTTTTGACATATTTATTATATTAATGGATTTATTCACATAAATCCTGAATAACAATTGAGGATTAACATTTTTTTATAGGTGTTATGCTAATGAAGGTTTAGTATTAGAATAAATTCATAATCATGCTAAAAACATTTTCCCAAGTTAATTTCAATTTCAAATTTATATTAAAAAATCCAACGGAGTATTTAAATTCTTAGAAAAATACAACAATATTTGTACAGTATAAATTCGGGTCTGACCTTGCATATTAATTGCCCTTCTAAAGGTTGTAAATGGTAATTTATTTTTAACAATGGTTGGCAAACAAATTTTCCACTTGGCAACAACTAGTGATAATTGGTAAATATATATATATATCTTAAATATCGAACTATACTAATATACCTTTTCTTACAATTATTTGTATATTGTAATGTAATAAGTATAATATAATATATGTAAAATATAATCTGAATAATATTACTTGAATAATGTTAGTTGGCTGTATATATACACATATATATATGTGTGTGTGTGTGGAATAAAATGGTGTGTGTGGAAGTCAAAGAACTAATTCCTTAAATAGAGATAGAATATTTAATGTAAACCGATTTTTCTAGCCATATTGCAGTTCTACTTCAGTCGTGGACAGATAATAAACATATATAATAAAATAATTATAGAAGAAAAAATATATAAAAAATAAGTTTCTTCCTAGCACAATATAACATACGTAATAATGTACGGCGCATTATTCATAATTATTACGATAATTATTTCAGCTCTATTATTTTATTGCATGGCAATAAAAAATAACTAATAACTATGTTAAATATCTATAATAGTATATTTTCGAGTGTATCTCGTGATTCTGAGATAGATACCTGCAGATGGGTATCTTTATAGCAAATGCAGCAATAACGAGACAAAGTGAGTAAATCATTCGGTCAAGGCGTTGCCCTCAATCTACTCATTCGATCTAAAAAGATCTCCTTGAGGATACTTGTTGGACTTAAGACCGAAGTCAGGTCATGCACAGCGACTTATTTCATCGGCAAGAAAGGACCATAGAAGTTGCATAATGTCCAAGCCACAGGTGGATAGTCACAGTTGCTGAAGTATCATTATTGAAAACACATAAGAAATATCCCTCCACCATCTTGGTCAAACGTGACTCCCATCTCATCCAAGCGGTTTAGGGCTTCTCGAGATGCTGTGTTAAATCTATCATGTTTAAATCCACCTATGGGAGATAAATATTTAATCTGTTAACACTCATAGATGGCCCGAGTGGGATCTGCAGACCCTCCTGGGGCTCACCCGTCCCTTATGAGCGAGTATCCTTATTTGGGGGAAAACTATCCTATGAGCATGATTTCGGCAATATCACCTACCCAGCACAACAATTGGCTTATCAGCACATTATTTAGGCGTTCAAACTTTTCTTTTTCTAAACTTAAGTAAACGAATGTTGATTAAATTCTACAACTAAATATAATTTATTAATACGTTATTTTGGGATATAATTGAAGTGAGACTCACTACTTGACTGATAACAACTACTAAAATCTAAAGATGAATTACTAGAACAGTTATCTCAAGGTAATTTTTAGATAGCAACCACATGGTTAATTAACTATCTGAAAACATCAGATGTTTCTAAAAAAATATATAAAAATTTCGACGAAAACTTTAAATAAATAAGAACAAGGAGAGAATAATGTATAGCTTTTAAGTTGAAATGAACAGTTACTTAAACACGTATTATTTTTCGAAAGACAGTTTAATCGAATTTTGTAAATAGCTCAACTCTATTTTTCTTATTTATCAATAAATATTTTCCAAAGTTTTTTTCCCCAAAAGGAAATTTAATTTGTTTTTAGTTTTGCTATTATTTATTAGTTCAATCAACCTCCCGGCAGACGGTATAAAGTACCATAAGAAAACTACTGTAAATAATTTATTAATATAAGAGGATTTTATGTCTATATATCTATCAATATAAAAAAAATCTTGATAAAGGCTGTATAACATGTTTACATCAAGAAAAAAAGTCCTACATAAAGAATAAATTAAGTTGAATTCTTGACTAAGTCTACTCCAATTTAACTAGCTCAACAATATACTGTACAAACGTGTAATAAAAAGTGGAATGTTATAAAACATTTTTTTTTTCTTTTTTCAATTAAGCTTAGATGAATTGTTCTCAGAAATTGATTGAGAAAAAAGAAACGGAAATTATCCGAGTAAGAGCCTTGATGGAACATTCTTAATTTATGTTTTATGATTCACATTATCCATGCTTTTATTTCCTTTTGGTCTGATGTAGGTAGCTTTTGAATTTTACAACTGTTCCAGGGATCTCCGCAGAAATTTAGTTGTAATTTACATGTATCATTTTATTCATTATTTATTTATTGAACTCACTAGCTATGAATAATGGTTTATGTATACTATGAATGATTGAATCCTGTATAAATTGAATTCAAGGTTTCATTTAGAATACATTATGTCTTATATTTAGGTTTTTTATAATTATAATTATAATTTCATAATTTTTAACGATTTGCAGGAACGTAAATGTTTTTATAACTGATTAATAGTTCCTGAGGAGGCCTTTAGACCACTGTATTTTTAATCTTCTCGACAGAAATCCAGGTAAAAAAGGAGAGAAAAGAGAAAGAACAACAGGATTGGAATTGTGTGAAAGTATTTTGTATTGATATGCTCTGAATATTTGATTATCCAGAGGGAATACTCATGTCGTTGTCTAAATATATAGTGTAATTCTAAATAAATCAAGGAGAACTTACAAATTTTCTTAGAATCTTGGACCCACTCCACTATTCAGCAATGGCATCGTGTGGTGGATGTAGTCTACTCTGCATTAGAAGGTGGATCATATTGTTCGGGCGTCTTTCTTGGCGTGGAACTGGCTTTTGACCGAGTCTGGCATCCGGGCTTCCTCTACAAACTCCGAAAAATCCTACCCCATACATACTTTCTCATTCTTCAATCCTATCTCACAAATAGAACTTTCCAAGTAAACCATAATAATGTCCATTCATCCATCTTTTCTCAATCTGCTGGTGTTCCTCAAGTATCTTTGGCCCACTCCTTTATACAGCTGACATCCCAACTCATCCAAATACTATCCTTACAACGTATGCTGATGATACATGCGTATTATCAGTCAACACCAATCCAGTTATTGCATCCCAAAGCCGCCAATCCCATATCACTGATCATGAAGAATGGTGTCAAAACTGGAGAATTAAAATAAATTCTTAAATATCCCATCAAATCACTTTTACCTTACGTCGTAAACCAATGACTTCATGCCCTTCAGTAGCCTTTAATAATATCCCACTGGTGCCTGTAGAACAGATCCGATACTTAGGGTTGCATCTCGACAAACGATTAACCTGGAATTCTCATACTAGACTGAAAAGACAAGAAACCGCTCGACGCTTTAGGCTACTTCAACACTTACTAGACAAACGCTCTAATCTCCCAATTAACTATATGAGCTATATATATATATATAAATTAACTATCATCTACATCACCATCATACGACCTATTTGGACTTCCTCCGAGGCGTCTGAAAAGAAGATGGCCACGTGACCTTCTTAGTTTAACTAGTGATTTGAGTACTACCAGTGGGTAGTTTCTCTACTTGCCATTTCTCATGTCATTATGTATAACATAGCCTATTTACTTGATGTAATATTGTAATACATTTGTAAATATCAATTAATAAATTTAAAAAAATAAAAAAAAAAATGTTGGATTGCATTGTTTGTACCTCGTGCGAATGAACGTGTTTCCTGAGTCACAAGTTCTGGTCCATACGAACAGCCATAAAGTCTTAGTGTAGAGTTGTAGATTATTCGTTTGTTTCGCAAGTCTAGTGTAGATCTGTAATCAGAAGATGCGATCGTTGTTTGTAGTACCTATTCAGTTCTTGTATCTATAATTTATTATTTATGTTCCATATAAGTCTTTTCTCCAAGCATTCATAGTATAAATGAAAACCTCTTGAATGATAATAGTTGACCTTGATTATAATTGGTCCGGAGTGGAGAGAATGGATAGGGAGAAGTGTTTATTAAATAGCCAACGTTTCGACCCACTTTGCAGGTCTTCTTCAGGGCTAAATATACAAAATACAATTGGAATTACTAAATTGTTAATAATAATAAATTTGGTAAATATTAAAATTAAAATACATAAGTATTAAGGCACCTGAGTGAAAAATAATTTGTGTACAATATTTTACAATGAAGTTATTACCCTACAATGATTAACCTTGCTCTGTATATATGCCATATTCCTAAAATATACAGTCAACACTAGGAGTATCCATGGCAACCACCCCGCGGCCAGAAGGTTCCAGCTGTTGTTAGACTAATGTAAATACTTATAACCTTTACTTCATGTTTATGTTCAAGTGTTGTAAATGTTATCAATTTAATATATGTTCAAAGTATCTACAGTGCTTTTTTTTCATAATAATATATATCTCACCCCCCCCCCCCCCTCATTTTTATTTTATTTTCCACTCAGATACCTTAATACTAATGTATTTTAATTTTAATATTTACAATATTTATTATTTTTAACAATTTAGTAATTTCCAATTGTCTGTATTTTGCATATTTAGCCCTGAAGAAGACCTGCAAAGTGGGTCGAAACGTTGGCTATTTAATAAAAATGTCTCCCTATGTAAGAGAAATTTATTGACCTCCACCAGGACCATTCTCTTCCACAATAAATGAAATCCGTTATGAATGTTTTTGATTTTAAACAATATTTTCAGTTCCGCAGGTTGTCGGTTCGATTTCTCTCACGAAAATTTTAACTTTTCATTCGCTCCCATTTGTTCATAAATAAATCCTGTTTTATTATGAAAAAAAGAGTCTAATCATTGGGAAATGTGTATATTCCGGTAATAATTTGATCAAGAAATGAAAGTTTCAAGCATATATCATCTCCTACTTCGAAATGCTTATTTCATAATGAAGTTATTACCCATTTCCCATAATTGGACTTTTTTTCATGCTAAAACTCACGATTATTTTTATTTTCGAGAATATTAAAAAAGAAACAAATGAAAAGTTAAAACTTGTAGTGACTTAAAATCGAAGCGACAACCTGCGGAACTGATACCTTAATTTTCTAACAGATTCAATTGCCACAAACTGTCTAGAATTCGGTGCCTTGAAAGCAGTAATTAAGCCCAGTACATACTGAGTTATCTCGTTCTCGACAACGGAGTAAGAGGATCCGACGAGATGTTCTGCTGGAGGATTGCCCCCTGGAGCAGGTGTCGGGAGGAAACCACTCGGAAACACAATTGAGGTCCGTGGGATCGAATGGGAAATTGCCAGCGAAGCGAGAATCCAATTCGCGTAGCAAGATCAGCCAGTGATCCACTTAAGACAACTTCATTAGGGAAACTGTTGCCATTCTCAACGTCGGCCGCGGTGATTGTCCCCGATGGGTTTGGCTTCGAGAATAGAACTCGTGGGTATGTAAAGTGAGTGTTTGCAATGAGGGTAGTTGTGATTGGATCTAGTTGTTTAGGTAGAGGGGGTAGAAAAGCAATTTATTAAAGGTTAGTCAATTATTGTAGTGAATGGAGCCAAGTGAAACTAAAAATAATAATTATGCGAATGCGGAATAAACAAGATACAAAAAACAGATTGACTCTTCGAGTTGAGCTACAAGTTTTAACTGTTTATTCGCTTCATTTTTAATATTATCCAAAATTACAAGTTACCGTGAGCTTTAATATGGAAAAGAGGTTGTAATAATTAGTAATTGTTAATAAATAGTAATAAGTAGATTTAGGTAATCATTTCATCAAGAAATAAAAGTTTCAACTAACATCAATAGTTGGTACGTGTTTGGGGTCTGTTTCGGAAAACGCATGCAGTTTAGTTTTTAGATATCTGTCATTTATCCTATTAAATAAAATACTCATAACAAAACATGTTTATATTTATAAATAACCTCAAAACAAAACAATTGAAATCAAATTTGTGGATAATCATTTTATAATTCCTTTTGCAGAAGTAGGACTCACCGATTTCAACACTAAAATCTCCAATCGTTATAGGCATTGTAAATAAAATATATAATGGGTACTTGTGTGTTAACGCCATCGCAGTTATTTTTCCCTACTTGTTCGCATGCGCGAGCGGTTACATTTTGCAACCGTTATATTTTTATCACCTGATTTCTTCTATGTTCGTTCTTGTTTGCTGCTGATTTATTGTTTGTTTGCTGATTTGTTCTAGACTCATTGTTGTTATTATTTTATTTATTTATTTAATTAATATTAGATTTGTTGTTATTATTTCGCTAATTTTTGTGATACGAAAATGAGTCTTTGGGATTTGACAAAAACAGAAGAAGAAGCAATTGTATTTTTCCAGGAGCGAAATATTTTACCAATTTTCGACCAAAATCCGATTAACCACATTCTTTTTTAATAAATTATTTGGCTTTTCATTATTTTCATATTTTATTATTTTCCATTATTTTGATTGTTCGTGATATATTCCATTATTTATTTCTATATTATCCATTATTTTAATTGTTCATGATATATTCCATTTGTAAATAAATTATTTAGATTTCTAATTGTTGATGATTATTTAAAAATTTTAAAATTCTAATCCCAATAAATAGGTTTAAAAACATGCAAGATAAATGTTTTAGAAATATAACGGTTACAAAATGTAACCGCTCGCTTATGCGAACAAGTAGGGAAAAATAACTGCGGTGGCGTTAACACACAAGTACCATATAATGATATTATCATTTGTCCATACTTCTCTGTGTTTCTGCTTCCATTCAACTATGGCCTCTCTGCCTATTACCATGTCCTTGAGACAAAACTTCATTGTTACATAATCCTGAGACAAGGAGAATTACCTTGTTCAAGGGCAGATGACAGCTCTCAAGCCATGTTCCTCTCAGAAGGCCCACCTTCTTCCTGCATCCCTTCTTATAACAGTACCACTTGGAAGTTCTTTCATTTAATCTTAGTTTCATCGGATGAATCTTTTTCACATAATTTGGTGGTAGGTATAATCTTCTTACTCTGCAAGAACTTGAAGGCATCTTCTTCACTCCTTATGTGTTCACTTAATTGAAAAATGTTCATTAGAGTTTATTGTAGAACACTAATGAAACTATATCTTAATTAAGATTTATAATTATGTTACATGTTAAATTTCTCAAACATATGGAGTTATTTCATATAAGGAATCATAATTACCGGATAATTAATCTGCATACGTTCTCCGAAACAGACCCCGTGTTTGTTGAAACGTTCATTTGATTCAACGATGAACGAAGTATAAACATTTCCCATAGTTACTTTATCTTTTCCTAATAACTTGTATTTTTGGAAAATATCAAACGGGAAACGAATGACAAGTTAAAACTTGGTGTGACTCTACTCGAAGCGACAATAATATAAATCTTTTAACCAACTGTTATATACAGGGTGTCCCATTTCAAATGGATCAAACGTTTTTAACTTTTAAACGAAAAAAAAATCAGAAAAACGATTCAGGTAAAAGTTGTAGTTATTTAGGCCTAGTTTGAAAAAATAAAAAAACATTTTTTGGGTTTTCACTTTAAATGGTCAATATCGACCTTCAAAAAATGTAGTTTCCTCTTGACCCCCATTTATTTTTATTTTTCTGAAATGTACAATCCAAAACATGGAAAAAATGTATGTAACATAATAGTATACTAAAACCTATAATAATATAATAGTATACTAAAACCTATTTGGACATATGGAGCAGAACTTTGGAGTTCAGCAAAAAAAGTTCACATACACAAGATACAAACAACACAGTCCAAAATTCTCAGAAAAATTGTTAACGCACCATGGTATATTTCGAATCACACCATACACGACATGAACATCCCCACTATAAAATTATATATTCATACCAAATACATGACATTCCACTCATCGACACAATATCACCCAAACCCACTCGTTCTTCCGCTTTCCTACTCCATGTTACCTGGACTTGATAGAAAAAGGTTAAAAAGACATTGGCCAAGAGACCTACTCACCTATTGATTTTTACCCACCCCATCATCATATAGTTTTATGATCATAGAAGATCAAAGTGAAAAAACATTAGGATCAAATTTGCTGAATGCGCAATTGCGCAGGTGCAAATGAAAATTAAATAATAAATAAATAAATAATAATAACATTTTTTTCTATCTTTCATAGTTTAAGTAGAAAACGCATTCAAAGTTTACTACTTCAGTGTACCTCTTTTACGAGGAAACGTAATGCAGCATTAAGTTATTTTATTTAAGAGTTTTTAGTCGTAATAACTTACTAATCAAGGTATTTTGAATCTTTCAGAAAATGTCTGGACATTTAAAAACCTTCTGTTTCGACGTTTTTATAGAAACAATTGTTATTTTTTTACATTTTCCAGCCACTGTTAATAATTAAAGAACTTATATTTTTATATGAATTTATATTTTGCCACTTTGATTACGTTTGGGGAATTTAATACTGCACTAGATCGGCTCTTAGTTGGTCACTATCAACGCTAAACTGAATAGACATAACTATCCCTGATGGGCTGTTAGAAATCCTCATTGCTATCGAGAAGTTGACCACCAACATCCTTGCTCAACAAATGTTTGGGGAACAAAATCATTGGTTCTTATTTTTTTTAAGGCAATGTTGATGGGCCGAGCTATGAGAGATTTTTAAAAGAGAAACTATATACATGAGCTGTTGGAAGAAGTACCGTTTAACATACGCCGAAGAATGTGGTTTCAGCAGGAAATGAACGGCTGTCCTGTTCATTTTTCTAGAAATGCACGAAATGCAGACTTCGATTGTGCTTACGGAAGAGAGGAGGTATTTTTGAAAACGTTGTTCATGAAGTAATTAGGTATGTCAAACATTTTATGATGAAATACTTGTAATTTAAAATAAAAATTGTAATGTAGTAATGAATTTGACATTTCTTAACCCAATTTCCCCAAACTTAATCAAAGTGGCAAAATATAAATTCATATAAAAATATAAATTATTTAATTATTAACAGTGGCTGGAAAATGTAAAAAATTAACAAATTTTTCTATAAAAACGTCGAAACAGAAGGTTTTTAAATGTCCAGACATTTTCTGAAAGATTCAAAATAATAAAAGATATTACGTTACTAAGTTATTACAACTAAAAACTCTTAAATAAAATAACTTAATGCTACATTACGTTTCCTCGTAAAGGAGGTATACTAAAGTAGTGAACTTTGAACGCTTTTTCTACTTAACCAATGAAAGATAGAAAAAAATATTATATACATTTTTTCCATGTTTTGGATTGTACATTTCAGGTAAAAATAAATGGGAGTCAAGAGGTAACTACATTTTTTGAAGGTCGATATTGACCATTTAAAGTGAAAAGCCTAAAAATGTTTTTTTATTTCTTCAAACTAGGCATATTGTTTCGTTTAAAAGATAAAAACGTTTGATCCACTTGAAATAGGACACCCTGTATATCCAATTATTCTAGTTTTAAAATATTATATTATTTGGTATGTTTTTTATTGAGTTATCTTATTTTTACATATTTTGGTATTGTTTCTTACTAACAATCTACAAGTACTAAAGACAAATAAAGATAAAGACATTACTATTCTACTACTGTATTTTCTTCCCTTAAGGTATGAGAGACCCAAGTCAGAGGAGGAACTGTAGATAATTACAATTTCCCGCGTAAACCTGTTTGCAAGGGGGGCTCGCCACGTAGGCCAGGCTTATCAACGTGTGTTCAGTGAATACCAACCAGTATCCACAAGTAACATCTCACCTATAATATCCATTTTAAATTACATAGCTATATCAGATCCAAATGATATTGATGCATTTATTTAAGGTGAAGTAAAAATCTCCATGTTCTATCACCGTTGTCATGGTTTTTCATACTTGCGAACATATTCCCTAAATCGCCTACAGCCTTAATGTCACATGTATATTATTTTTTTCGGTAATTATTCCGCAGGTTGTCAATTCTCTGGTTGAGTCACAAGTTTTAATTTTTCATTCGTTTTCCTTTTTTAATATTTTCCAAAAAAACAAGTTATCATGTGCTTTAGTTGGAAAAGAGTATGTAATTATGGGAAAAGTGTACACTT
Source organism: Troilus luridus (assembly GCA_964056705.1). Taxonomy (NCBI): domain Eukaryota; kingdom Metazoa; phylum Arthropoda; class Insecta; order Hemiptera; family Pentatomidae; genus Troilus; species Troilus luridus. The sequence continues at coordinate 99,445,288 of OZ057416.1, read as the reverse complement.
CTGTAATCATTCTATCTAGAAATGAACCTTTTAACAAATATATCTACAGCCCCGGTGAATAAGTTGTTAAGTCTAATATTCTCCAAAATGAGTTTCTTGTTTTTAGATAAGCGGAATCGAGTTATTTTCGTAGTGAATAAGGGGATAAGTAAGGGATTGGGTTGAAAAGGAGTTATTGCTTATATTACAACTCCATTTAAAGCCAAAAACTACGACAATTATACGATTCCGGTTACCTGAAAGCAGTTAACTCTCTCTGGACAAAATCCGACTTAACCACTGATTCACCGGGGCTGTAGAAATATTAGTTGACAAATATATTAATTTAATGAGTATCGAAATACATTTTGTTCTGTTATTTCAATTGGTTATTTGAATTTTTAAGTTTTTCAAATTATCTTATTTACAATTTCTATTTACAATTTCTAGACAATATTTACAATTTCTTAGTGGCGGCAGTAAGAATGTTTGTCATGAACTTAGTTTTATCAAAATAGATTTTCCCCCCTACTTTTTCGGCTTGATTATTTTAATTTTATTTAATTAGGAAGCGGGATAGCTCAGTGGTAGAGCGCTTACTGTACCGAAGGTCCCGGGTTCAAATCCGGCTGTAGCAGAGAATTATTTTAATCTGTTAACAGCAGGGGAGGGACCCCGTGGGTCTGGAACCCCTCCTGGGGCTCATTCAGACCATAATTGTGGGCAGAAACCTGGTGGTTGAACCTGAACATCTACCTGCACAACCGTGGTCCTAAAAACAGTACAGTCTCTACCACGTAACTGAACCTAATGGATCCTTATCTAAAGTTCACTGATGTTCTCATCATTAATTGGCCACCATATCTTATGCCGTTACTTCATGCTATCCACGACATGTCGTCAGCAACTGCTGTTCTTGCAAATGTCGCCTTTCCAACTGCCTTAACTGGAACCAATGTTCCTCTTGGTCTTGTATCGGAAAGTACGATACCATAATTGGGAAGAGGTTATTTGTCAACCGAACATGGACGTTTAATACTTTATACGGTCCTCAGGAACCCTGGAGATTATGCTGACCACGTGGGCGCCAATCGCAAAGGTCATATTTATTCTTTCGTAATCAGAAAAAACAGCATAATTGAGCGAAGTACACGCAATATATTTTTGATCCCGTCACATAAACCCTTTTAAGTTATCTTCAACTTTCACTTTGATATAGTAAATTATATAATTTTAGTTTTATTACATTGCCCATGCTATGAAAATACCTCATTTAATAAATTTATGTAGATTTCTTCTACATAAACAATATATATGCGGTGTTAAAACCTTCAGCAGTGGAGTAAATGTGTTCCTGGGGAAATTATGTCAGCATCCTAGTGGTCCACTGCTAGGTAAAATAAATATTTAAGGTGGAGGTTATTATATTAAATTATAATATTTTATAACTAGTTCCTGTCCAACTAACAGAGAACCAACCTTTATTTCACAAATAATTCATCTGTTAATTTAAGCGTACAACAGTATCGCTTAACGTCTCAATAGAGGTATTTTTGAACCCCCATAATCAGAATGTTAAAATATAAGTATTGTATTGTTTTAAGATAATGATTATTTTCCATTAAATAAAATAATGATTTATTTATTTATTTTAGGTTTGTTTTATAGATAAAAGAAATTATATTTATAATAAAAATCTCTTAATTAGATTTAATTGAATTCTCTGTATTGAAATAACGGAATTGAAATTTCGGAATAAGATGTAGCTTATATTATTTTTAAATCGATGGATCCATTTTTCATTTAAAATAAATAACCTCCGTCGTAAGATAACGACTTCTTGTCCTCCCGTATCGTTTAATAACCTCCCACTGATTCATGTAGAACAGGTCCGGTACTTAGGACTACGCCTTGACGAACGCTTAACTTGGAATCCTCATACTAGACTGAAAGGAGAAGAAACAGCTCGCCGTTTCAGGCTACTTCAACATTTACTAGACAAACGCTCTAAGATCCCAATTAATTACCAAAGACTCATAACATGACAATCATTAGACCCATCTGGACTTACGGAGCAGAGCTTTGGTGCTCCACGATTTCCTCTCGTATTCAATCCTTACAATCCTCAATGCTCCTTACTTTGTAACGAAAAAAATAACCCGTAATGTCCTATTTGTTGCTGATTTGGCCTGAATCCTATATTAATCTTTTCATGACAAACTTCTTTTCTACTAAAACCCACTAGTTTCAAACCTCGGAACCTCTTCAATTCCTGATAATCCTCCGAGGCGTCTGAAAAGAAGATGACCTCGTTACCTAAGTTGAACTTTTTGTTTGAGTACTGCCACTGGATAGAGTCTCTACTTGCCTTTATCTCGGGACATGATTTATCTTTCATTATATCTACTTGATGTATTCAGTATATAGTTTTAAATTTGAGTAAATAGAAAAAAAAATTTAATAACATTGATATATTTTGTTTAATGGCTTAAAGAAATAAGGAATAGTTGCTTTGTGATTTTCCAATTTTTAAAATTATCTATAATTTAACCGATCGAGCACGACAAAGTACACAGAAGGTAGTTCCTCGATCTGTTGCTAGGCAACACTCATAAAATATATCATTACTAAAAAAGGGAACGGTCAAGAGAGACATCAAATAAATGTTAATACATTAGTGGAAAAATTCCAACTAAAAATCTTAAGTCTCTAAACTAAAACAGGAAATTAAAAATACCTGTTTAGAGACTAAAACTGTTTTAGTTTAGATAAGGTTTTTAGTTGGATTTTTTGCACTAATGCATATCATTACTAATAACTTGTTATAAAGAGATAGTATATAATATGATATAAATTTATAATCATTTATATATAATGTTTTGTTATTTGTTTAACATCGCTTCGACTGTCAATAATATTGTCATGGCAGTTCTTGTGTAGGAAATAATAATAATAAATAAAGTTTGTCCTTACTTTTGAATATTTCCAATATATATACATATTTATTTAAAAAAAGAATGTTTACCTTATTTTTTATTTATTGTACTGCAAAAGCAACCCTATAAACCACAGATGATAAGAGTCATAGGCACAATGTAAACGGTATTTTCCACAAGGGACATCTGTTGACATGGCTTTATATGAACAGATGTGCCCCTAAAATTCAAACAGACAGTACGAGATACCGCAGCCAGATAGTCTGGAGATTAGTTGGAGAGATTTTTTTCGCCATTCGTAAAATCCCGTTGTCAGGTCAAGAGTTATCATAGCGAACCATTGCAACTTGGTCGTACATCGCGAGTAAATACAAGAATAAATATATTTTCCTACTTTATTCACGTTTGTTATGGTTATTTATGCACGATTTATAAAAGATAGTAGTTTCGGTTTGCGCCATATTGATTTCGTTATTCTTTTATCATTGTATTTTTGTCAATACATAGTAGATAACTCGTAAACGATACTTTACCTGATGCTCCAAAACCATTTACCACCTACCTAATTGTATGAAAGGTATAGGAATATTACTAAAAATCATGTATGAGGTTTTTACTCTCATGTAGGCAGTAAGGGAAGAACTGTAATTGCGAAAACTACAGATTTTCAGATTTCAAGAAATAATAACATTTTTTACCATCCCTTGATTCCGCAGTCAAAACTATTGATATAGCCTCAAGACATCAAATCTCTATGGTCAGGATTTTGATAATGTAAACAATATATAATATAAGCTCCTCATGATATTTGTAGATTTATACAAGGCCTACGATACCGTACCTCTGAAAGTCTACGAGTACCGCTCGGTTCTCAATATACCACAGCTTCTTCTCCAGAAATCCATTTCTATGGAAAGCAACTTATTCTCCGCCTTTTTCGTGAGTGTCCAAACCTCTGATCCGTAAGTGGCTACGCTCTCTACGAAGGAATGGTAGATCTTCTTTTTAGTTTCCAATCTTATTTCCTTACTCCATAGGGTGGAATTTATCGAACTTATTATTTTTTCCCCATGTTTACTTTCTGTTCGATGTCACCCTCACTACCTCCTCCAGAAGAGAACCAGTATCCGAGGTACTTGAACTGTTTGCAAGCATTGAACGCCCAGTCATCGATTTCAAGTGGTAAATTGGGAGCGTTGAAAACCACGTACTCTGTTTTATTTTTACTGATTTTCAGACCCCATCTGGATCCGATGCGATAATTACTTGATCATCGTCATACTGCAAATTGTAGATGACATCATCCCCGATTTGTGCAACCATTCCCCCGCATGATCTTTTCCAGTCTTTAAGGGCTTTTTTATATAAATGTTGAAGATCAGAGGTGAAAGACATCAGCCCTGTTTCAAACATTTGTTGATTGGGAAGCTTCTAGACACTCTATCTCCTATTTTTATTGCCCCTGATATGTTTTTATAGACCCTTGAATTGCTCTGATGAGGTATCTCTTAACAGATGTATCTCCAAAAGCCTTCCACAGATTCCCTAGAGGTACGGTATCATAGGCCTTGTGTAAATATACAAATATCATGTGGAGGTTATATTACATATTGTTTACATTATCAAAAACCTGACCATAGAGATTTAATATCTAGAGTCTATATAAGATAAAGAAGAAGAACAGTCGTCGTTAAAAGAACCCCAGCAGTCCAAGCTACGTTATAGAAAATAAAATTATATTCTTCTTCATAATTAAGCATATAATAGTTTAAACTGTTCAAACTATTGTTTTTTTAGAAAATACTGATACAATTACCCCAAAATTAATGCAAGATTTGAATTTGTCGCCATTTGTGGAGTAAAGTTTTGGCAACCCTAAACAAAAACAATTCGACACTGACAGTTTAGGGTTAGTGAAAATGGAGAGTTACAGGATAGAACAACGTGTCTTCTGCAGTTCGAAAATTGCATACAAAAATTGGTAGGAATAGTGTGTTAACTTCGTCAACTGAGAAGAGATTAATTAAAAAATTCAGGGAGACTGGATCCGTTGGAGACGCCAATCACACTGGTCGTCCAAGTCAATATCGAAGCAGTGCGTGAGAGGCTGGTCAAGCAGTGACTGTTACTGGTGCTCGATATCACGACATGAAAACACAGTTCTTTCTGCCGAAAATGGATGATATTGATGTGGCCAATATGTGGTTTCAACAAGACGGTGCCACATGCCAAACAGCCCGTGAAACAATTCAATTACTCCATGAGACATTTCCAGGTCGTGTACTCTCTCGTTTCGGTGATGAGAATTGGCCCCCTAGATCGTGTGATTTAACACGTTAGATTTCTTTTTATGGAGTTATTTGAAATCACAGGTCTATGTTCAAAAGCCCACAACCACCCGTGCATTAAAGGAGGAGATTCAACGCTGCATCAACGAAATGCAGACACATTTATTAAAATTACGACAAACGAGGGCGTATGTGCATTCAAAGCCGTGGAGGCCATTTTCCTGATGTGTTATTCCATAAATAACCCTATCCTATGTACTTTATGATTCAATAAAAAAATAACAATCAAAAGACTAAAAACTGTGTTTTCTATTTAATTTAAATCTTGCATTAATTTTGGGACACCCTTTGGTGTAGTGTTTCAGCCCGGGGTGGACATTGGCTTCCTTTCTTATGCTGATCTAGTCTTCTCTATTTCCTGCCTTCGGTTTCCATCCAGTGACGCCTAATACTTTAAGGTCCTCCTCAACACCTTGAATCCTACACCTTCGTTGCCGGCCAACTCTTGTTTTGCCAAAATCTTGCAGGAGCTTTCTCGGTACTCTACAATCAGGTATTATTATTATATGCCCTAGCCATACCATTAGGCATGCTCTGATGAATTGGAGCATCCTTATACAAAGTATGCACTTTGGAATCAGTCCAAATCCTCCATATATTGTTTTGTTTTTTTCCTGGGTTTTTTTACAACTTAAGGAATCATATCCCCAATACCCAAAAGCCACTGTTCTCTGTACATCCAATCCCCCTCACCGGGCCCTCTGGCTGCCATGCATTCCTCCAAGTCCTCTATCCATTTTTTCTTTGGTCTTCCACGCTTTCTTCTTTCAGGTGGTATATATGTATGAATTTTCTTTGGCCAGCGGTTTTCGTCCATCCGCATTAAGTGGCCATACCACTTTAACCTTTTAGTTCCAATCTGGTTCTTTTGACATCCGACCTTGTCTCTAATTTCTGCGTTTGTACCTTTGGGGGACATGAGATATATATCAATAAAGAGCAAGGATGACCATTGCAGAGCATTAATAACCATAAAAATAAAAACTACAGTAAGTAATAAAATAAAATACAGTAAGAACTAAAAATAAAAAATACAGAGGTAATGAAAATTAAAAAAAACAGCAAGTAATAAAAATAGGGCATAGTGTAATAAAAATGAAATGTTTATAAACATGATGAAACAATGATGATAAGTAATAGAAGTGAGAAATACAGTTGGGACGATAATGTATACAACATGTATAATATAATGTACACATGAAACGTTGGCTAATTAATAAACATTTCTCCACCTCTAAGAGAAGTTTATTGCCCTCCATCCGTTTTCTTCTACATATATTATCAAGGTCAACAATTATCATTCAAGTTTTAATATTTTATTTGAAGGAGGTGGTTTTGCGGAAGCCTCTCCCACACTTCGTCCCAATTTTCTCTTGAAGATATTTAAAATAAATGTTTGAGGTACATAATCTATCTTGGATTGTCATATACCTTTATTTTATCTGTCCTGTCGTTAGATACCCCCTGTTGTATATCCACCGATGGCGAAGTGTTAATTCAACAAATTACCACCATTGTGCCCCGCTGGAACTGACGGCTGACCGCTTTCAAGAAGCCGAGGGGACAGGAAATTGACCCAGGTGCGCTGGGGACAATTAGCCCTCGGATTGGTCAAATATTTGCCCACTGGCGCCGCACTGGGCTCCCACCCAGCCACCGCTCTTCCCTCCGCTGTGGTTCAAATATCACTGTATTATCATCAATGATAGTAGGTGTTATTTTATTCGCTGTATTTATTTATTAGTATTATTTATATTACAGCCTGTATAGAATATCGTGTTAGTATTTATTTTCATAATTAACCGTTTGGTTTCACAAGTCATTTTAATTAAAAATAATAATAATTCTTTATTAATTATTTTCATTTTTAAATATTTTTATTTTGAAGAGGAAAGATTTGCCCCCGGCCGGGATTCGAACCCGGGTCGTCCTCCTCTCCGTGGCAGCGCTCTTACCATTTGAGCTACCCAGGGTCACCTCCCACCCAGGACAAAATTTAAAAAATTAAAACAATTAATAAAAAATTATAAATAATATAATGATGTAAGTCAACAAGATCCTAATTAAAGTAATTTTCAATGAACATTCTTCCTCGTGTTTACATCGCAAAAATTGCGAGAGCACGGGGATATGGGATCGGTGAATAGAACGGATTTGTCCTAGGTGGGAGGCCACCCAGGGTAGCTCAAATGGTAAGAGCGCTGCCACGGAGAGGCTGACGACCTGGGTTCGAATCCCGGCCGGGGTCAAATCTTTTTGCTTAAAAATAAAAATAATAATAAGTTAAGTTGAAACAATGAATTGTTTATTATTCTCACTCTCTCTCCCTTTTTCTTCCTCCTTGTTTTATATCCAGAAAAAAAAAACCTTGCCACTACTACCCAAGGTCTAGGATTCATTACATAGTAAAGACTGTACTGTTTCTAGGGCAACGGCTGCGCAGTGACGTCATTTTCCGCCAGGTTATACCCCCTTTAAGGGTAACCAATGTATAGAGCCTGGGTGGAGCTTCAACGTCCATCCCCAGCTATCAATAGATTATTCTATTTATCTGGATATGGAGTCGAAACCTTCTGTACAGCAACTCAGCTCTCTTCTATTAAATTTGCACCACACATTCAAGTTTAATGTGTAATCGCAGTAAATCTACAGCCCCGGTGAATTTTACCTAGGGAGAATTAACTGTATTATGGTAAAGGAAATCGTGTAGTTTTGGGCTTGGAGTGGAGTTGTAATTTAAGCAACAACTTCTGTTCAAGCCAATGCCTGACGTAGCCTCTTATTCATAACGAAAATAATACGATTCAGCTGCCCCAAGTACAAGGAACTCATCTAGAGAAAATTCGACTTAACCCATTATTCCACCAGAATGCAGATATAATATCCTTGGTTCTGTATCTTCTGAAAGTAAATGGACTTATTTCTTTCCAACTGCTCTCCCAACCTTCCAATAATACCCTATCATCTTAACTATTCATATTTTTCACTCTTTTTGGGCAAGTAGACTCATTGTTTAGCTTTTTCAATACCTAAACTTCCGGAGTGGATTTGGGTCGATACTAATCGGTACAACCGCAGATCCGTTGTTGGTTGGCAATGACATCCAAAACAGCTAATTATTCCGTTAGAACGAACAAACTGTTTTTTTAAATTCTTCCATGATAATAATTTATTTCGACGTCACAAGAATATTCATACTTTTTTTTTAAAAATTAGTAATAAAATAATATTTTTGTTTGCATTTTGATATTTAACAACCTATACTGCGCAAAAGTTAATAGGGATATTGCTAATTAGGTAGTTTATGTAAGTTTGAATACTGGCGCCATACTTAGTCACCAAGTATATACCAAAATACTCTATATCCTTAGAACCATTATATAATCTATTGAGGAAAAATGTAGATTATAATTGGACAGAAGAATGCGAAGAGAGTTTTAATAAAATAAAATAAAATTTATGTTCCGATCCTATATTGGCAATTTTTAACCCACGAGCTCCGATATATATTTATACTGATGCCTACATAGAAGGAGTTGGTGCAATTTTAAAACAGCCTCAAGACGATAAGTCTTTGAAGCCAGTATTTAATTTTTCCAGAAAACTGACGGAAGCCCAAAAAAGGAAGAAGGCCATATACTTAGAAAGTTTGGCCATAAAAGAGGCGATATTATATTGGCAATATTATTTATTAGAAAAAAGATTTATCATTTTCACAGATCATAAGCCACTGGAAAACTTCAACGTAAAAAACTGCAAAGATCCAGAATCACATTTCACAATTTGATTTGATTATAGTTTATAATCCCGGAAAAGATAATTTAGAAGCAGATTGCATTTATAGAAACCCAGTTTTAGAATCAAATGAAGAAGAAAATCTAATAGATTCAGCAATCAAAATTACAATTTTTTTTAAATTGGAAGATGTAGTAATCAAAAACAACTGAAACCGGACAGAAATATTTTTTTGGAAAATTATGTAATTTATAAAAATTTGAACAACAGAAAGCAGATTTGGCTAACAGAAGAATTTGGAAAAAAATTGATAAAGGATGTACATATAAAACATGGACACATTTGAACGAATCAATTAACGTTAATAATAGGTCACGGTAATAATATGTACAGACATAAAAAAAAAAACGTGCCAATCTCGTGAAACTTGTATTAAGAATTAGACAAGAATAGGTTGTTTTAAAGCACCTATGTCACAATTGGGTCCCTCAAAAGAACCTTTTGAAATTGTATCTTTAGATACAATTGGGGGTTTTACTGGAAATAGAAGTACAAAGAAATATCTACACCTAATTGTAGATCACTTCACAACATTTGCTTTCATTGCTACATCTAAGACACAGATTGCCAAAGACTTTATAAAATTATTAAAAACAGTGGGAAACTAACGCAAAATCAAAACTTTGTTGACAGATCAATATTCTGGAATCAACTCCACACAATTTAAACATTATGTGAAGTCAAAAGAGATAATTTTAATATTCACAGCAGTAGACTGTGCATTCTCAAATGGGCTGAATGAAAGAACAAGTCAAACGTTGGTTAAAAGAATACGGTGTATGATATATGAAAACAAGGAACGTCTATGGATTTATAGCAGAAGAGTGTGTCAAAGAATACAACACTACAATCCATAGTTCAACGGGTTTTACACCAAATTATTTGCTAACGGGAATTCACAACTCAATCTTACCAAAAGAATTGGAAAAAAATAAAGAAGAGAACTTAGAAGAAAATAGATCAATAGCTTTTGAGAACTCGAAAAAAATACCTGAACAAAACAAGAAGTACTATGAACAAAATGTAAAGGAAATCATATATAAGGAAGGGGACTTGGTTTACATTCAATATAGTAATGAACTAAATAGAGGTAAATTGGAAGTGATTAGATCAGGTCCTCACGGAATAAAAGAAAAACTATCTAACGTGATGTATATCATCGACAGTGGATTCAGAAAGAAAGCATCAAATTTATTTCACGTCAGCAAATTGGTTCCTTATCGGGATGACGGTAGTCATCTTCCAAAAAGAGGGGATGTAAGTTTGAATACTGGGGCCATACTTAGTCACCTAAGATAACCTACAGGGACAGCTGTGAGCGAGGTTATAATATACATTGCTAAGTGAAAGACTCGCTCGAGTAACATCTGTTAAGTTAGATTATCAATTATTATTGCTGAATATCTAATTTTGTCTTGATTCAGGTTTGTAATTAAAGATACCTGGAGTTATTTAGTTAGCTATAACTTTGTAAATATGTTTTTAAAAATTACAGTTCTTTAATGCATCCACACGAGTGTTGTTCTGTTCACTTCCTTGGTTAAGTCGTTGAATTCGCGACTTACATATATATTTCAACTACGAGTAGCGTTTATATTATTATATATTTAATAACTACATTAATATTTCTTGTAGTATAATTTCTAATAAATATTATTGCTTTTTAAAATAAAAATAATATTAAAATGCTAGGCAATCCAAGTGGGTAGCCCTATTTATTTTTGCGCACTTCAGATTTCAGAAAATTCAATGAAAGCGGTAAATATAATGAGTGATATTCAGACAGGCAACAAAAACAACAGGTAATTACTAGCATTTCTTCCCAGGTAAAATCTAGTGCATATTATTTAAGATACTATAATAGTTCTAACATCATTTGCTTCGCTGAAATACTCAACTTTAAACTCTTACGAAGCGATATTATGAATACACTGGTACTGTAAAGCTGGCATTACAGAAGAAAGAACTTAAAAGCACATCAATTTATTCCGATAGATTTGGCCAGTGATTTATTGAGGCTATGGGGGAGTGTTATAAATCATTCCTTAGTGCTTTGTTTTCCGGTTAGCTGAGTTCCATTGCTAAATTGCTAATTAGAAATAATCGATTGATTCCAGTGCGATATATGATAATGAGAAGATACTTAACTGATATCTCCGTGAAGTTTAGAAACAGCTTTTGTAAACCAAATGCAGGATCAAGCTGCCCATTAAAGAGAAAAGATTCTAGTATTTTTTATATATTTATTGTTTTATTATTAATTTTTTGTGGGGGAGGGGGTAGTGGCGAAGCATCTCAGTACGTTACTTAATTCCATCGTAATTTCGAGACCGAATGTCAGATAAATCTGTGAATTGACATTATCGTATCTAGACATCATCATGGTGCTCACCCAGGGTCTATAAAGTGTTTACCTTTATTTGTTGTGAAGAAAACCTTCAATTGAACCCATTCGTTTGTCATCCCTACAAAGGAATAACCCTCAGCATAACAGTTTTTTTTCTATTTATCATTTTTTAGCTTCTTTATATATAGTGTGAATGAATTCTTAAACTATACATAATTGTTGTTATCCTGTTCCAATGGGGTCAAAGTTTTTATCATCAAAAAGAAGTATTATACAAGAAATAGAATAGTCTAAAATTTTATAAATTTTAATATTAACCATTTTTTATATTAATATTAATATATATATATATATATATATATATATATATATATATATATATACATACATATATATACATACATATATATATATATATATATATATATATATATATATATATATATATATATATATATATATAAACAATGATCGAAAGCGAGTAGCTCAGTGGGTAGAGCGCTGAGTTGTTATATCGAAGGCTCAGGCATCAAATTTGACCGTGTCAGATATATTATTTAATCTGTTAACATATATAATTTTTTATATTTATTTTATTGTGATTATTTAAATATTTTGAAGAGAAAAGATTTGTACTGGCCGGGATTCGAACCCGTGTCTTCCGCAACTCTAGCTCGGTACTCTACCAACCAATCTACCAGGCTCGTAACCAGGCCAGACAAATAAAAATGCTAACTTCAAATCTTCAACATAAAAATGTTAACAGATATGCTTGGTCGCTGTGGGATATGACGATACTTCTGGGACTCACCCGGTCTTTATGTAATAGGTACCCTTAATTATGCATGTAATAAGTAGAGGAAATTCTTTCGTGATCACGGACAAATCAAATCCCTGCAAAGCCGATTTCTTTGAAACAGTGCAGAACAAGAATCTTTACAGGTTCTAGTAGTGCAGATTTATCAACGCTATGTTTTTAATATTTCATAAATAATATTTGTATCCCTCCGTCGTAAACCAGCGACTTCCTGGTCCCCCTGTATCGTTTAATAACATCCCTCTAAGTCCTGTAGAACAGATCCGGTACTTAGGACTACACCTTGACAAACGCTTAACTTGGAATCCTCATACTAGACAAGAAACAGCTCGTCGTTTCAGGCTACTTCAACATTTACTAGATAAACGCTCTAAGCTCCCAATTAATTACAAGAGGCTCATATACATGACAATCATTAGACCCATCTGGACTTACGGAATAGAGCTTTGGGGCTCCACGAAGCCATCGAATTCCTCTCGTATTCAATCATTACAATCCAAAATCCTTCGGAAAATCTTCAATGCTCCTTACTTTGTTATGGCAAAGTAATCCATACTGACCTTAACGTCCCGTTTATTGCTGATTTGGCCCGAATCCGATATCAATCTTTTTATGACAAACTTCATTTGCACTCAAACGCACTAGTTTCAAACCTCGCAACCTCTTAAATTACTGATAACCTCCGAGGCGTCTGAAAAGAAAATGGCCTCGTGACCTTCTAAGCTGAACTTTTTATTTGAGTACTACCACTGGGTAGTTTCTCTACTTGTCTCTTCATGTCAATGTATTCACTCATTATATTTACTAGATGTATTTTGTGTACAGTTGTAAATTTCAATAAATATATTTTTTAAAAATATTTGTATAATTTTTTGTCTTACAGAAGGCTACTATGGATGAGTAATATCTTGTGTTTCCTTCTTTATGTATCTAAGAATATAAGACCGAGGAGATTTTAACGGATAATAAAGTTATTGAGAAAAGTAGGCCGAGGACAGAGGAAGAATCGGATGTGCATTAGGATGTTCCACCGCTCGGAGAGGACGGACAAAGAAGAAAGCCGTACTGGAAGGGACTCCTCGCGTATTATTCAGGAAAAGAATAGAAAAATGTAACGGAGGAGGAGAACTATTGAAAAAGATTCTCTAAAAAGATCTTATTTTGATCTGCTACGTGCAAGGAATACAAGGAAGGACTTCTTTGTGCTCGAGGAATGCAGTTTAGTCTCCTTCTAGGCTGTTTGTTATATCTTCCCCTTCAATTGTTGTAAGTAACTCTTTCATCGTCTTTGTATGTATCCTTTGTTCTCTTGTAAGCATTAAATGAGGATGGAATTATATTTTTTAAATAACGATGTAGAAAATGATTTCAAAAGATACTTTTCTTGTGTATAGCAACGATTCCCAAGGATTCCATTGCATACAGCTTCTGCTTATGAGCATATCAATTATCACGTCTTATATTCTTATCATATTTTATATATGATCTTAATTCCAAAAAAATAGTCTGATTTTTGTTTTGTCTAAAATTTGATTTCCTTGAACTATTACTTAATACTTAAAATTAGAGATTTAGTTGTCACGAAGAATTGAAAATTGGAGGGAACCAATATTACAACTTAAAGACCATAAAACTTGCTAGGTACGTACAATACATATATTTATTGAAATTTATTTTTCAACTACGTACATTTATTTTTTTGTATGCACTATACAATACAATTTTTTTTTTTTTAATACGAATGTGGTAACTGTTTGTTTTTCGTGTTGATAGAAATTCTCCTTCCGTTAAGAAAAATTCATTTGCCCAAACTTTTGATTATCTAAACCACGTCTGACAAAAAAACCTTTACCACTACTACCCATGAAAGATTATGAGTACCACATATGTTCGGGACTTTACTGTTACTAACCTAACGGTTGTGCAGAGAGCTGATGTAGCACAGATGTAATGCTCCACCAAAGGTTTTTTCACCATTTTATAGAGGCTGGGTGAGCCCAATAAGAACTTTAGATACTACAAAGTGTATTATTTAAAATAATAAGCATAATTACACTAGAAGCTACTTTATTTCTATATTGTAAATAATGAATATTAAAATGGCCTGCTTTTCATCTTGGATCCTTAATTTTACACTTTTCTTGATTTGTTTATGAATTTTGTAACCTTTACGCATTAGTTCGGTAGAATAGTACTAAAGAATTAATATTTAGCACAGGCTCTTTACTAATTGAGTATAACATTTTCGAAAGTCGTATTAAGCCAATGCTTATTAGTGTTAACTAATAGTAACATAGTTATTTTTATAATTTATATACAGTAAAGAGCGGAGTGGCTCTGAGTGGTAGAGCACTGAGTTGCCATGCCGTAAACCCTGGTTCAAATCTAACTGTTTGCAGCCGGAGATGGGATCTAGGACCCTCCTGGGGCCCACCCAGCCTCTATGAAATGTTATAAAATTAGGGTACCCAAAATAAGGGGGAGAATCTGGCGGTTGAGCGTGATCTAGGACAAGTCACCTCCTTGCAGAACCGTTGTCCATGAGACAGTACAGTCTCTACCATTTATTGAACCCCAGAACCGTTCACGGGTTATTGGGGTGCAGGTTTTTTATATACAGTATAAATTTCTAATTTCTAATTTAATATAGGAGCGGGGTAGCTAAGTGTGTTTTGGTAACGGCAGATAAATTATTTAGTCTGTTGTTGATTCAATGGGTCTGTAGACCCTCCTGTAGCTCTCCCAGCCTCAGATGTAGACACCTCAAGGATCATTCCTGTGTACTGCTACTCATACTAAAAATTCTATGGATTCAGATCTCATCTAAAGCTGAAAAATCATAACAACTTAAGCAACACTGAAATCATAAGAAGACTAAAGACTCCTGCCTTAAAATGACATAAGATTACAACTAAAAGACATAAGCTAATAACACTAATTATAGGAAATTTGATAGTTCAACTTGCGAATTGGGATCTGTAGACCTTCCTGGGCCTACCCAGCCTCTGGAAAACATCTTCTCCTACAATGTGAATCTACCCACATTAATAAATAACTTGATGTTTGAGAAAGAGAAGTTGGGTATCTCAAGTACCAACCTAAAGAGTTAAGTGGATCTTTCAATTGGTAGAAAAGCAGCATGCTCTACGCCAATCTCCTTCCTGCATTACCATTGGGCTAGAGTAAATACAGTATTTATCATGGACTTTTAGTGAATATACAACTATTTTTTTAAATATAATTTGTTTTGAAAATTTACTAAATAAATATTTTAATTAAAATCAAAGTTATTTTTTTAAAAATATTTTCGTTTTGAAAAGAAAAGATTTGCCCTGGCCGGGATTCAATCCCGGGGTCAGATTTGTCTGACTTGGATGCGACCCCTGGTAGCTCAATGGTTTAGAGCACTGCTACGGAGAATCAGACCACCAGTGTTCAAATCCCGGCCAGGGAAAATCTTTTCTCTTCAAAACAAAAATATTTAAAAATAATGACCATAAAAATAACAATTAATAAAAATAAATTATAAGTTTTTTTATTTTATTTCCGGCCTATTTTATATTCAAAGCCTAGCAATCCTTAAAGTAGCTTACCCTCGGAGACTACAAAGAACCTTTAAAAGAAAAAAAGACAGGCTACAAACGGCTACAGCACGACTTACCCAGCCGCCAGGGACCCTACACCGTTAGTCCCATTGTTTTCTCCAGCTCTGGATCATGGAGTCCCTGTAAATACTCTACGTTCCGTCTCAAAAGGTCACCAATCCAGTTACTTACAGAACACGAGGAGTGTTGTACGTTCCCAGCTAGACAGCCTTATGGTTTCTTTCTTTTTTTCCATAATTAAAATTTTTGTTATCGCTTCAGCATCCCTGTTTCTAATGAATAAAATGGTCCAATTACCCCGGTTAAGCAATGCTGAATGAAAAATTGTTTATTTTTTTTTTTTAAATTGACTTAAAATAAGGGAAAAAATATAAAGGAAGGAAGCCACAAAGGAAGTAGAATAGAGAAAGAACTATTTTAATAAGGTTAGATAAGAAGTGTGACGGATGTGGGTTTTGGAAAGGTATCTGGATCGAGAATTATGGGATTTTCCAAGCAATACAGTTCTGTGGGAATGAACTTCCAGATTTGAACTGGGACCATTCTGGAGGAAACTGATACTGGAAATAGAAGACTGAACTAGATAAAAGTCCATTGGCCAAAAGTGTAGTTAATGTTATAAAATAAAGTTATACCGTTGCTTTAAGATACCTCAGGTGTAATAGTTAGCATAACAACCTATTAAGACTGAGATCTAAGTGAGTACAAAAATTCTAGGTTATGTTATCCTACGGAAGAGACGTAAAATGGGGGTTTCGAGCCTGTAAGGTGTCAAGTACTCGTTCAAGATTCTTATCCTAATTACATGAGGAAAGGATATATATATATTACTCACACTGTAGTATTGTCCGATTAGCCATAGCAGCTTAAGGTGACGTTAAACGAATAAGCAACAACAGAACCGTTAAGTTGGCCTAAGCATGTTTAAGAATGCTCTTCATGCAAAATTCTTTATCAATAATATAAGGAACTTTAAATCTGCAATACATTCTCAACGCAATGGAACAAGATGTGGCAATTAGGACTGAACCAAAGTATGAGAAATAATATAAACTATTTATCAAAACCTGAAATAAGTAAAAGATAATTAAGATGGGAAAGGAAAAATGATAAATATAAAAATAATTAATGATGGATTGAATTGTCAAGTCAACTATTTTCCACTCAAATATAAAAATAATTCATAATACATTGATATTTTTAGTTGTTAAAATTTATTTATTGTTATAGGGTACTTGCTAGAGTAAGCTTGTTCAAAACGTCACATATTATATCAGTTAAGATCGTTTTTAAAATAAATAATTTAAAAAAAGGCTATAATATAGGGTTTATTAATTAATTAGTTATAAAAGGTCCCGTTTATTGAATAAAATGCGTTATAAATTTAAATGTTAATTAACTCCGAAGTAGAATATAAGATAAGATACAATGCACAATCAATAAGATGCAATCCCAATTTTCTTGAACTACCGCAACCGGTTTCCAATATAATTTACTACGACTTCAAACCAAACTTAACAGAGTGTCTAGTAATATTTAGTAAATCCTTCGGTAGAAATACATCTAACACATATAGTCTTTGTATCTCTGTTTTCTTTAGGCTTCAAAAAAAAAAAGTACCAAGAAAACATATGCTCTTTGCAATCTTATTTTCAAATCTAGTGTGTCTGCTGCAAAATTGGATTATTGGAACGACGAATGGAGTAAGATATAGAGTTCCACAGGGACGATGATCGGATAAGGAAAGCTCTTGTTCGGTGGGATACTGTATATACTGACGTACATGTTGAAAATTTCTCTTCAGTGCCAAATACTTGAAAAATACAAAATCATGTTTACTGCTTCCATTGCCATTGGGTTCACTTTTGTTTGACTGAGACGAACGGAGAAGTTTGTTCATTTAACGTCACTTTATGCTGCTATGGCTAATCGGACGATGCTACAGTGGGAGCTCTAAATTTTGCCTATTCAGGTTTTATTAGGATAGGGATTTTTAACGAGTACCTGACATCGTACAGGCTCGGGACCCCCGTTTAACGTCCTTTCCGAAGGACGGCGTTACTAAGGATTTTTTACTCCCTTTAAAAAATCCTAGGGCCACCGGCCGGGCTACGAACCCGCGATCTTGGGTTTAGTAGTTTGTTACGCTAACCACTAGACCACAGGTCGCCCCCGAACGGAAAAGTGAATATACACTGTTACCCAACTCATACCCAATTCTTTTCATCATTATTATAGGATTCACTGATTATATTCTAATATTGAAAATTATGAATAATAGAGCATGATATAATAACATAAAACACATAATTCTTTCTTGAATAATATTAGTTGATCTTAAATATATTAGCATTTTCATAGTAAGACGATCCGGGTGGAGGTCAGAAAAATATTCTCTTTAGTAAGAACTTTTTATTTCTGAAGTTCACTAAGGCCATATTTTCCTCATTCAAAATTAAGATAGTTTGAATCAAGCGAGAAAGGCAACAACATTCCAAATAGCTTGAACTATGCAGCGTATAGCTGCCATATTTGTTAGTTTACCAACAACTTGTTAGCTTTTGCGAACCTTATTAACAAGTTTTGACTTGAACTATTGTTTACTATAGTTCGGCCTTAATTTATATTGAAGTATAGTTTACCGAACTATGGGGACTTGCCATAGTTTAGTAAACGCACCTTTAGGCATTCAACTAAGTCTAAATCGCTCGCAAATTATAGCAGAAAATCTAGTGCTTTTAGGTCTAATTTTCAAATTTGTAAAACTTTCCTATAACTTGCCCCTAACCAAAAGAGGAATATGAAATCTTCACGCTTGATTAATAAAGAAGAGGCCAAGATAAGTGAGATCCGATGACCTGATGATTGGAATTAGGGTTTTACCGATACCCAAAAATATCGTTATCAGCCCTTTGCGATATATCGGATTTAAGTATCGATATTTCAATAATATCGATATCACGTGATATCGGAAATTTTTATACTTTACAAGCAAGATTGGTAGAATAGCTAAGAACTTTCGAATGGGGGGAAAACGTCACACATTAGGTAAATTTAAATGTTTCTCTGTTGTTAAAGTGTCAACATTTTAAGCAATAAACATTAATAAAAAAAATTTAGATATGGTATCATTTTCTTTCGATACTATCGAAATATCGAAACTTGATTCCGATATTTCACAAAGGGCTGATATCTAGATTTATGATTATCGGAAAAACCTAATCTATACTCAAACCGTTTGAGTATTATTCAACAAATAAATTTTCTAAGGAATTTAACCCAATTAAATTATTTTCCATAAAACTTTGAAATCTATTTGAACAAAAAATATATTTAAGCATGAATTAACAAGAAAAAAATTTATACATACGGATATGGTAACATATTCTGTCGATACTATCGAAATATCGGAACTTGATTCCGATATATCGCAAAGGGCTGATATATATATTTTTGATTATCGGAAGAACCCTATCTGTATATATTTAAGCCCTAAAATTAAAGTATCGAAAGAATGTGCTACCATATCCATATATATTATTTTTTTCTTTTAATAAAGTCCTTAAATATGTACAGATAGGGTTCTTGCGATAATCAGAAATATAGATATCAGCCCTTTGCGATATATCGGTATCAAGTTTCGTTATTTCGATAATATCGGCAGAATGTGCTACCATATCCATATATATTATTTTTTTCTTTTAATTACACGCTTAAATTTTTCTTTTATTCAAATAGATTTGAAAGTTTTATGGTAAATAATTTAATTTGCTAAATTTCTTAGAAAATGTATTTGCTGTATAAAACTCAAACGGTTTGATTACAGAAAAAAAAGCTTATTGGACTGTTTCGATATTCACAAGTCTCTACCGATATCGATAATATATCGAAACGAAAATATCGAAAGAAAAAATCGGTATCGTAAGGAAAAATATCGATACCATACCCATATCAGTAATATCGGTATAACCCTAATCCTATTATTCCATCTTCTAGTAGACAAAAACAGTTATAATAAGCCGTTGTCATATCTATTTGGATCTACCGGCTCAAAATTTATTCAATTAAATAATTCTTGATGGTGTCTATTTGTTTCTGACACAATATTATATAAGTTTCAATTTTCAATTTTTATCACACTTAACATATAGAAGCGAGGTAGATCAGAATGTAGAACTCTCAGTGCTGAGCTGAAGGTTTCTGGTTCAGAGCTGATACATTATTTCATCTGTTAACAGACATTGAATGACCCTGATCTGAAGACCGTCTTGGGCCTCTATCAGATGAATATTAGGGGAAAAAGTAGGATGTTGGGCATAATCATAAACAAGTCATCCACCAGCACAATCATTGTCTTGGCAACAGTACAGTCTCTATCATGTACTGAACCCAAGACCGTACAGTTTTTTATTACTTTTTATTTAAAATGCTGCTTCTGAAAACAATTAGGCTGTAAAAAATACTAGTGTATCAGATACCAACACTTCTTTTTCCTCGACTATAATTTCAATAAAAATTATTGCAAAAACTTCATTAAATAAATTAGTAATCTTATTGTCTGTTATCTCTTAACCATTCTGACTTTCAATTGTCTGATACATATTTCAAAATCATCCAAAATATTAAATGTTTTGAGCGTGAAGTTAAATGTATTTCGTGAAGTTCCGTCTGCTGAAAATAACATCAGCTCCTACAACCATATTAGATCTGCCCACATTTATAAATAACTTGATGTTCGAGAAATGTACACTGATATATAAATACACGGAGAGAGGTGTTGGGTATCTCGAGTATCAACCTACATATTTTGCTACGGTTTGCTGAGTTTTGCTTCAACCTGTCATTTTCGGATAATGCTATTACATAAGATTTGTTTTTGAGTTTATGATTTAGCATAGTAATGGAACTGTGAATTCTGAATTGACTAGACACTATGGAGTTGTAATTAGAACTTTTTTTTATTTTGTTAACATTTATCTATAGAAATTAACAACTATATAATAAAAATACAAGTAATTATAATGAATGAATACCGAATGGTATGAGCTAAAGGAAAGTAGAAAAATTAAACCGTGGTAGTACCCAAACAACAAATTCAACTCATAATGTTATATGTCCATCTACTTTTCAGACGACTAAAATTATCGGGAATTAAAGAAGTGAGTATCTAGCTTTGAAAATAGTGGGCTTGAGTGCCATAAAGTTTGTCATCAAGGATTGATTTCGGGTTTGGTCCAAATAAACAAAAAATGGGACATTGAGTTGTAAAGGATGACTTTATTCGAAACAAAGCAAGAAACATTTAGGTTTTTGGAAGGATTGTGGGGTAGTAACGATTGGATTGAGAGAATACAAAATTAATTTTGTATTGTAGTTTTTTGTAATTATTTATGAGCTTACAGCGTTCGATTAGTAAGTATTTAAGTAGCCTGAAACAGCCAGCCGTATAATAAGATTTTTTTTTTAACGTTTGTATATCGGGGAATGGTTATAATAAATGTATTAAATGAGAAAGAGCAAAATAAAAAGGATTCATTTATTTTAGGTAATAAAACATTTAAATAACCTACCGAGAAGTAGATAGTTTATGGTAAATTAGGTTCTTTTAAAATTTATAACTCTCCTGGAGGGAAATGCTAGCGAAGCGACTGATCCTGACGTCCTGGTTTAGGAATGCAGGCGTTAAAGATTCAAGCTGGAGTCCTTAATTCATGGCAACTAGAGTTTCTTTGGGAGTAAAGTGTTCCAGAACGAATTGGAACATAAGATTTGCAGAACATTCACTGGCAATCATCATTTTTAAAAATATTTATAAAAAAATTAATTTATAATATCATAACATATCTAAAATAAATTTTAAAACTATTCCTACTCCTGCCCTCTAAAGAATTTAGAAGGTTATGTAATGTGGAATACAGGGGTTGTTTGGAATCACGGTTACTGTAGTTGTAAAGGCAGCATCGCCAAAATAAAATGGGCTTGTAAAGTTGTTGGGATTAGTAACGACCGAATTCCTAAAATGACAATTAGCTCTGAGTAGTCAGGTCAACTTCTGAGGGGTAGGCCGAAACATAAATGGGAGGATAGCGTTAAGGGTGGGTCATCTTTTACTATCTCAGAAATAAATCGGCCTAGGAAGGCTGGTATCCTCAAGTATTTTTTCTGAACGTCAAGGTAGAGAGGTTAGGTCCATCTGCCTTTCTGGTTCACTGATTGACTGTTCTTCTGATAACTCCACGAAAATTCTTGACTGTCGATCCGAAATAAAACAATCTGAACTTAGAAAATCCATGAAGGGCACAAGGGTAAGTACTGTTTCTAAGCCAACCCTTGTGTAAGATATTTATTTAGCAGTGATGAAGCACAATCGCCTAGTTTTGCCTCAGCTAAGAGTGGATATTTTACATAGGCTGAATGGGACTTTGGAATATCCCTAAAGTCCACAAGGCTGTTATCATTACAAATAAATTATCCATACATAATTATTGTTAATTGTAATATAAATTAACTACAATTGTACTATTCTATGACATTATAATTTAAATATTAAGTTTTGTATTATTATTCTAAAGGTAATTTCCCAAGAATAAATAAAGTCTTTATTGTTATTATTATACAAGCTCCCTATCTAGATGGTTACACACTTCCTTTATAAGATATAATGTACAGTATTTGATAGACTGCACAACAATATAAAAGTGTTCTAAAAAGGGAGCGCTTAAGTTCAGTGTCTAGAGCGTTGAGATACTGTGCTGAATATTCCTGGTTCAAATATTACTGACAGACACATTACCATAGAATCTGACAAGTTAACAGTAATGTCTCTGGAGCAGGGATCCACTATAAAGAAGTGAAACACGTTAGGAGTGCCTTCAATGGGAGATTTCTCCATCCACAGTTCCACGTAGGGATTTCAAAGGAAGAGCAAAAGACACAATATGTTCCAAATGTCTTTTGTATAATTTCTCAAATAAATATTTATTATTATAATTAATTCTAAAGTTAATCTGTCATTACACAGAAGTGTTCTCATATCCAAACCGTGGCTCATATCACTTAAAAATGTACAAACTTCTGATTGAAAATCTTGAGGTTGTAAAAATTCACCATTCTCTCTTATTTTATTCCCAAGAAAATTGAGGTACTTTAACTCTAGCCGAGGAAAAAAATGGTCCGGGCGGAGGTCAAAAAAGTCTATATATATAAATTAAACATTTAATTCCATCCCTTTCTTTAATAAATTTTATAACGGAAAATAACATGCGGAGTTTGTATGTGACATAAATAGTTTGTATGTTTAATAATAAATTAACAAATAGGATTGATAAATATAAGAATTCTCGGTTCAATCTGGGCCATCGAAGCGAACGTAATTTCGGTGCAAGAGTGTGACTGACACCTCCTTATTGGAAGCCATGATATATATTTCCTGGGCAAGTGTGCAAGTGTAGAAGAGTCGAAGTGATAGAACTGAGGGCTAGAAATAACTGTAAATGACTTTATTTTATTATATATAGAATTGATAGTTTGTTTATTTATTTAATGTCACTTTATTAATACTAGGGAGAGGAGTGGCTCAGTGGTAGAGTACTGAGTTACCATGCCGGAAATCCTGGTTCAATTCCCGCTGCAGGCCATGATTTTTATTTAGTCTGTTTGCAACGGGAGATGGATCATATAGGATCTAGGACCCTCCTGGGGCCCACCCAGCCTCTATAAAATATTATAAAAATAGGGTACCCAAAATAAGGAGGAAAAATCTGGCGGTTTAGCGTGACCTAGGACAAGTCACCTCCTTGCAGAACCGTTGTCCATGAAACAGTACAGTCTCTACCATGTACTGAACCCCAGACCCTTCATGGGTTGTAGTGGTACAGGTTTTTTTTTTATTAATACTATGGCCAATCCAACGGTGCTACTAGGGATTTTCCCTATCCACAAATAATTAGCATGGTGATCTTTTTTTTTTTTTTTAAATTATTTTATGGAATTGTACAACTGTAATATATACATCTAGTACAAGGGCTGTGTGAATAAATACATGAAAGGACGTGTAGAGGCACTACCCATTGACAGCACTCTAAGTACATTTCTATTATAGAAGGTCCCGAGGCCATCTTCTCTTCAGACGCCTAGGAGGATTGTCCGGGATGGAATTGGAGCCAAGGATGGAAACTAGTGGGTTTGGATGGGCCTGGAGTTTATTATGGAATGATAGGTATCTGGAATGGGCTAAATCGGTAACATATGGAACGTTCAGGTCATTATGGATGGTTTTATTTGTGACAAAATAAGGAGCGTTTAGGATTTTGGATTGCAAGGATTGAATACGAGAGGAATTTGATGGTTTGGTGGAGCCCCATAGTTCAATTCCGTAAGCCCATATAGGTCTTATAACAGTCACATAAATAAGTCTTTTGTAATTGATCTGAAGCTTTGAGCGTTTGTCTAGTATGTGTTGAAGTAGTCGGAAGCGTCTAGCTGTTTCTTGTCTTTTCAGTCTTGTGTGAGGGTTTCAAGTAAGACGTTTGTCTAAGTTGAGTCCTAGGTAGCGGATCTGGAAGTCATGGGTTATTCGGGCCCACCGAAAGACGATATAAGCAAGGATATTTTACTTCCAAAAGCCTAGGAGGATTATCGGGAATTGAAGAGGAGGCTAGGTTTGATTGGGAATAAAGTTAGTAACGAAAGTATTAATATGGGGTTCGGGCCAAATCACCGACAAATGTGATATTTTATGAAGGATTTTATTCTTAACATAGTAATGGACCTTCTATAATAGAATATTGAGGATTTTATGAAGGATTCTCGATTGTAAGGATTGGATACGAGAAGAATTCGACAGCGTAATGGAGCCTCCGTAGGTCCACACGGGTCTTATAATAGTCATGTCTTCGGTAAGTTCTATAAACCTAAGGACTAGTCTATTGCGATGAAAAACGTTAATTCTTTATTGAATTTACAAAACTTTAAGGTAATATAAAAGTGGTGAATGCAGTATTTTTAAAATTTCGTATTTAAAAATAATACATTAACTGATAATAGCGTGGAACCAGAACCCACCGTACTAAAGAAAGATTAAACATCCTGGAATAATTATATTACTATATGTGCCTTGTAATGAGACCTGCACTTTATATATCGTATTACATAAAATACATTAATGAGGTAATGTAATAGCTTACTGTATCCTTTTAACAATGTATCAAAGAGCGAAATAATTGACAAGCTTTGTTAGGCCATTTGATATCATACTAGATTAAATTCCAATTATAATTAAATCCTTTATGCTAGTATAGGTTTTGTCTATTTAATAAAACCAATAGAAGTAACACGAGTTAAGGATATGTGGAATCAAAATACAGAAGGAATTCCAGGGCTCCGCAATTGTATTCTCAGTTTGTATTTCGAAAATGGTTGGCGGAGAGATGTGAGGTTGTAAGCGTTAGAGGATTATTAGGGTACAAACTATGATTCTCCCATAATGGCTGAGAGCGCTATTAGATGTAATGATCTGAGAGTGAGAAAAAATAGAACTATACCGAAAAAGGAGCGGAGTAAATCAGTGTGTAGAGCGTTGATTTGGATTATCAAAGGTCCTGGGTTCAAATCCGTCTTTGGCAGATAAATTATTTATTCTTTCAACAACCAAGAGTGGGATCTTGGATCTGGAGACCCTCCTGAGGCTCACCCAGTCTCTATAAATTTGTGTAAGCCTTTACAACCGTTATCATCGGAACAGAAACGACTCTACCGCCTACTGAAGCCAAGACCCTTCTTCGGTTGTAGTTGTACAGGTTTAATAAAAATACTAAAAATAAATAAATTCATGGCTGTAAGGAAACATCCTGTTCTCACACTGAACGAAAAACAAATACACCGGGTTCAATCACACATGCTCAAATATATTCAGACAGAGAAGTTAAGATCAAAATAGAAAATGTATTTTCCAAGTCCTCTTCAATGTTGACCAATAGATATCTAAACCTACACATAAGATTGAGGATTGCGGAGTGTCATATGTGGTCACATAGTGGTATCATTCAACAAACATGAATCGTTTGAAATATTACAATTAAGCATTGATTATCCAAACTGGGTCTGCGGATAATATACAAGGAGAGATTGACAATGCCACTTTTAAAAAATGAGTTTGAAGAATATTAAAACTAGATTTCGTGGAAATACTTCCTAATACTTACTACTATACTTGAAAGAATTAGATATTTAGTTGCCATGAAGAAGATGTCAAAATTCGCGTAAACTAACTGTCCCTAGACAGACAGAATCACCAATGACGGAATACTAAGTCACACTAGAAGTAAGGGTAAAGTTGTGTCTATCGGATAATTTTTAGCTGATACTGAATAGTAGTTGATGCAAGTATCAGATACAGTCGAAATGTACCGGATACGAGTATCTGTTGGATACTTGCTACGCGAGTCAAGCGATGGGGTGGGAGGTCCTACCAAGGTCACCACATCTCTCACTAAGTACTTGTATTCACTGATTAGTCAGTATCAACTACTAGTCAGTATCTACTACAATCTCTACTCCCGCACCTGCTACCTGCTAGACCAGATAGATACGAGAGCTGTATTCAAGGTTGTTAGAAGTATCAGCTATTCAGTATTCACGAATATATTCACTATCTTATGTTATTTGTTACTATAACATAAGAATTAAAACTGGTATATTATTTTTTTGTATCTACTTTGAGAATCAAATTGTGGGGTTTAATTTACGATATAATATAGTCCTTAAACATTATAGATAAATATGTATATATATATTTGTACATATTTTAATAACTAAATTGTTCTAGAATTTTTAAGTTTGAAAATTTTATTATCTCACTATAACCCTAGAAACTTAATATGTTTTCACAGCTACTTTTCGAATATAAATTGGTAAAAAATTAACACTAAAATAACATAAACAAAAGTGAACCTAACAAAATGCTTGTTGTTGGAATATAGAAATAATAAATTTTTCAGCTAACGGAGACTAATGTCCTGAAAAACAAAATAGAATGAACAAACAAATCGTTTAATTATTTTTCATTTACTTTTTTTAAAATTATTATTATATGTCTATATGTTGGATGTGAACTTTTTTCTTAATTTAATAATTTTAAATGAAAATTCCTTTTTCTACAGCATCACACTATAAAGTAAAGGCAATCGATATAGATGATTGAAATCGGGTGTAAAAAAAATTGATTGTTCGAAGAAAGTGATACATTTTTTCTCCAATTTTTTACTTTAAACAGTAACAAATTTTACATCGTTTTAAAGCTAAAAAATTATTTTCGCAAAATAAAAAATAAAAAAAAACGGAATATGACGAGTAATAACAGCTATAGCGTTTTAAAGAGTTTAGCGTGCGGCGGCGGACAGACAAATTTTGTATTACAATCCAAAGTCTTGGAACGTGAATAGCAAAAGTTTGAGTTAGGGTTAACAACTATTTTTTTTTTGTTCAATTCCAAAGGTTTAAACAAATAATTAACTAATAAAAACATGATTTTAATCATTTTATGCCTTGTGCAGGTTACTATTTCGGCGAATAACTCTTTTTCCTTTAAAAATGATAACAAAAACTGATGCCCCAAGAAAGGCTTCTGTGTAGCGTATTAGAAGAGTAAGAGTCGGGCTAACTATATTCAACTACAAAAATATCAAGTAAAAGTATCAGATATAGAAAAGTATCCGTATCGCTAGTATTCAGATACAGGAAAACCCAATATCTACCCATGACTAATTAGAAAAACATCTTATGTAGGACACATTTTACCAACTACATCAAAAACACAATACAGGAAGAAGGGAAAAAAGTATCGGCTAGAGGAAAGAATCCTAGAAACATAAGGCCGTGAATAAATCTCAGCGTCAAAGAACTGTTTCATGCGGCAAGAAAATAAGATGCATTTAGATACGTCGTCGCCAACCTTCAATGAGAAGACGGTATGAAAAGAAGAATTTACATAACGACAAAACACCTTTCAGCATTAAGCTATTCCTTAGAAGTACATCTGCAGTCTCCATTATATGTCTGTTATGGACCTTGGGTGGTTATATTATGGCCATCGTTATTTTTCTTCATCTTCTATTGGCATGACAGACGCTTGTAGCGTCTATAACTAAGCTGTGTTGATCTGCTCAAGACTCTGTCCCACTCTGTTCTATCTTATCCCAGATTGATATCAATTCCCAACTAACACTGTCGGTCCTTAATATCCATCGTTCAGCTTCTCGTACTGGACCGAATATCCGTATCTGGATTTTTCTGACTATTAATTCTGCAGCTGATTTGTTAACAGTTCATGCATAAGTTACAATGTGCCTAATAAGTGTATTGTGAATTCTCATCTTCATGGTTCTGGCAGGTTGTTTCTTCATAGACTAAGCAGCGCAAACTATAAAGTGTCCCACCTTTATGATGAGTTAATGAAAAGTGGTTGTTCCCTCCCTTCCGAAGACAATATTTCCTCTGTTCATTCTAATACCAATCCATTCACTCTCAACACCCTTCATATATCTACAGTCTCCTCCAATTTAAATCCTCAGTTCAACACCATAAAACAAGATCCCGCCTTTCCGATCTCTATATACGTTCACACAGAACTAAAGCATTCGAACGTTCCTTCCTCGCGCGCTACACCACAGTGTGGAACTCAATCCCTCCTAACATCCTTCATAGTCCCTCACTATCGTTATTCAAATCCTTCCTCTTCCAACACCTCCTAGCTTCCCAAAAAGATGCTCTCTAAGCAGGTTACTCATTTGCTTAGACTATAATGTATAGAAAAATGCATTGTATTATTTAAGAAGATGTACATCATGTAAAGAAATGATTGTATGCTAGCTCATGCATTTAACAAAAGTTATGGATTTTCCTATTCTTTTTAATTGTTAAATATATTTTTTTAAATATTATTTGTTGTTCAAATATTTCTTTTTAAATGGTTTTCTGTCACATTTTACACGCTTTATGATTTGTATCATGTAGCCTTCTGGCCAGATAAATATTATGTTTCTTTTTCTGTTCATATTTCTTTATTCTAGACTTAGTCCCAGAATAAAGTTACTTTTCTATTCTACTCTGTTCTATAATTTTGTTTCCTGCCATTAACCTAGATGAAAATTATAATTTACTTAATTTAAAATATAACGAAAATAGTAATTCTTATAGATAGTAAGAACTTAACAAAATTGAGGAATGAAGTAACGGAATACAGAACAGAGATGTCAGGAGAAGCGTAGGAGGTCTGATATTATTACCTTGGATCTTGTCAATTCAGGCTGAAACGTGGGTGGTTCGTCGGCTCCGAATAAAATACATTTCGATTCTGGCTTTGTATAAATAAATTAAATTTACATTTAAACTCCTTCCTCTGGTTTTCACCACAAAAGAAGGTTTTCACCATGGAAATTTATTTTTTTAATATTTCATCTTTATACGCTTCAAGAATATTAATATATACCGAATTTTTATTCCGGGTTCCGGTGTACAAATTTATGGCAACTTATATTATTCTAAACTCTTCTTGAAACCAAGAAATACGCTACGATATTTACTAAATCTTTCTTTTCTCAGAAATAGCCTGTGTATCACGCAAATATAGTTCCTTCTAGGCGTTTTTAATTTTTCGTAATTCAGCTTTTAGATGCAAGAGGTAGGAAGGAAATATCCAGTGACGGGGAAATAGTCGCGTACAGAAGTACCATGAGGTGCCGCGTTCCTGACTGGTGATAAATTATTTCTCACGCTATTTGCCGTGTAAAAAATAAAAATCCTCGTGGGGCTCATCCAGCCACTCATAATTTGGTACATATCAGTCCTATAAGAAAAGATTTTGTATATTTTATCAGTGGTTTGTATTTGTTCGGTAATTTTGCTGTTTTTTACGTATCTTTGTTGTATGTATTAAGCTTAAAATAACGATCTCTGCGTATGTTAAGATATTACATATTCACAATTTCGTTATAGGGTATAGAAGCTACCAGATCCACTAGGGTCGGGACGGTACCCAAACGGCTAAAATTATCAACGAAGTCTGGGATGAAGGTAGTATAGAGTGACTGTGCTAATGTGGTTCCAGAGATTTTGATAGGGACACTTGAACCTTGAAGGCAAAGAAGGACGTGAAGGAAATCTGCCAACTTCCAAATTGCCTCGAGATGGTCATCGACGGTTGATTTGCTGACTTCTAGTTTTCCTGCCAGTTCTCGTACAGTTGTTCTGGAATTTTCTTCCACCAAAGCTCGGAGAACGTCGTATTCAAGAGCAAAACTGCTCCATAGTCTTCTTATGCCAACTTTCAACCTTCTTCATCTTTGAAATGGTCACCGACAGTTGATTTTCGAACTTCAAGTTTCCCTACCAGTTATTGAACAATTGTTGTCTTCAAGGCTCAAGTCTTCCTCTCAAGATCTCTGGAACCACCGTTGAACAGCGCACTCCCTTGTTTTCCCTTCCGACCAAGTTTAAACTCATAAGACAAAATTATGCTTTGAAATCCCAGAAAAGTCTGAAATATTTCCAAGTAGCGATTTGTTACTCTGCCTAACAAACAGAGGAATAATAAGTGTTTACATTGTCTAAAGTCCAAAAAACCCAAACAGTTTTCTATTTTAAGTAAATTAAAGAAACACAAACATCCAGTATTATTTTCATGACAACCCGATATATTATTTATTTTAAACGTAATTATATTTTCCATTAGATATTTCTGTCCTCTGGAGACAGCGGGAGATATCGTGAACATGGCCGCAGCTGGACTCTGCGTGGGCGGCTAATAATAGCGCTCACTTGACTCAAAGGCAAAGGTCGCGGGCTCTGTCAACTGCGCCTCTCATCGCTATGGTCTTCTCAACACATCGTCCGTTTCGATGGATATATTGCAATCATACATACATACATCGAATGTAGGTCGATAGTTCATCTTCAAATTCAAATAATGTAAAGAAAGGGGAGGAAAAAAGGAGGAGTCACCAAACTATAGAAATTATCTGAATAATTATTTGGTGACAGTAAAGATTATATAAAGGAAAAGTGGTCTGAGTCGATGTCAAAATAACTGCTTAAAAGTGAGAAACAATTTATCAGAGAAGTACTTTTCGATACAAATTTCATGACCTTACAAGAGCTGAATATATAGAAAAAATACAATAATCAAATAATTATATTAAATAAGATAATAATTGAATCCATTCGTCAAATATATCTTCTGGTTTCGACCGTGTTGCCGATGATTCGTTAGACCTGAAGGTCTAGGGCTTCCTCAGACCTTAATCTGAGACTGTAAAGGTCCTTCAATCCTCCGGTATTTATACTTGAAAGGAAGATGTGATTGGTTGGGGTTCGATTGGGTGAGCTTGGACTGAATGGCTTCTGATTGGTACATCTCCTGTCTCAGGTTTTTTGGCCTCTTCTTTACGACTGATGTTTGGAAGCCATAATGACATGATTAGTATTCTCACTATGTTCTGCCCATGCTGATGAATTGCCACCCATGTTCTATACGCTTCTAATATGCTATGTATGTATTGTACAGATTACTCTTCCCGTTCGCCCAAAATGCTCCTTCCCACAAGAACAAGCAATGCTGTAGACCCCTGTCGTGTAGAGACATAAGTTATCTTTTGCACTACTCGTTGTAGATAACCAAATTATGCGTCCAATAAATATGAAGATATTCTTTTAATTATATGGATTTCCTAATTATGTGGAATCATCATCATCAATCGATTAAGGGAACAAAATTTTGATTTTTTTATAATATCTCGTCCCAAAACTTATACCCCCGTATAATAATCCCATAAACTTACTCGTAAAAATTTGCTAAATAACGTACAATTATCTGCAAGTTATTTTATATAAAATGATCTCTAACATGTATTACATTAAATTTCCTTTACGAATGTTCGTGGTAAGGAATTGTTATTATTTCATGGTAGTAATGTTTTTAAGACAACGGTTGTGAAGGGAGGTGATTTGTCCGTGTTCACGCCCAACCTCCACTTTTTCGCCCAGACTTCAAGAAAACTTAATAATTTTAATATAAGAATATATTAAAATACTAGGTCAAGCAGCTATAAATAAATGATCTATGCTTTTGTCAGTCGCTCTACTAGAGATCAAGCAGAGTGAACATTACGTTCTGACATGATCCCTTTGTCATCATCGGATTCGAACAATAGAAGTGGAAGATGTCCTGGAGACAGGGACCGTACGCTCCAGAAGTCAGGATGATCGCTGGAGGCAGCTAGAGAACGACCGTGACGGTAAACAGTCCAGAAGAAGTGCCCTTGGTCATTGTGACTCCTTCAAGGGCTATTTGTTTAATCAACTCTGATTGCTACGCCCCTAATGCTATCCGTTTGCTTTGTCACTGAAAAAATACTGAGAAAAGAAGCTCTAAATGTTTAAATATTACAAGAATCTACCAATAAAATATTATGTTTCCTTCAAATATAAGTAGTAATATTTATATACTGAAATTGTCTTATTTACGATGGAGATTTAATAATAAAGCATTGTTTCTAGAAATATTACCATTGTTCTTCAAGTTTTAACACATACTCCCGTTCATATGAATATTTATATAATATAAAATATTACAGAGGGAGCGGAGTGGCTCAGTGGTAGAGCACTGAGTTGCCATGACGGAAATTCTGGTTCGAATCCCGCTGCAGGTCATGATAAGGGGGAAAAATCTGGCGGTAGAGCTTGATCTAGGACAAGTCACCTCCTTGCAGAACCGTTTTCCATGAAACTGTACAGTCTCTACCATGTACTGAACCCAAGACCCTTCATGGGTTGAAGTGGTAGGGTTTTTTTTTTCCTAGAAATATTAGGTTGTAATATTTATATACATAGTTACCACCAAACTAAAATTATGACTGGATTAAAAACGGGAAGAAAATGTCAAGTATAATAAATGGAAGGAAATAGATACTGAAAAGAAGCTTAAAACATTATTTTGGAAACTTAAATATCCTAAAACTCGGACAATAAAATATTTTGAAATATTTTAATTTTGAAGAGACTTGCCCTGCCCGGGATTCCAGCCGCGGTCGTCCGCCTCTCCGTGGGAGCGCTCTTACCATTTGAGCAACCAGGGGTCGCCTCTCAGTCAGGACAAATCCATTCTCTTCACCAATCCCATAGAACGCGAGAACACGGTGATATGGGATCGGTGAAGAGATTTGCCCTGACTGAGAGGCGACCCCTGGTACCTCAAATGGTAAGAGCGTTGCCACGGAGAGACGGACAACCCGGGTTCGAATCCCGGGCAGGGCAAGTCTTTTCTCTTCAAAATAAAAATATTTAAAAATTAAAACAATTAATAAAAATCTATAATAAAATATTTCATGTTCCTAGAAGTATAATATAATAATATCTACGTAATTAAATGTCACCAAAATAAAAATATGAAAGCCTTTAAAATGCCCTTGAACCGGTGTCACATATCACCGTTTTTTGTTTGTCGAAAAACGCTTAAAAATGTTTAAGTATGATAAAGATCTGATAATAAAATATTACGTTTATTAGAGATATAATATAGTAATGTTTAGGTAATTCCTTGATTCTTCAAATTCTCCTTTCTTAGCTCAATACACTGTTTTATTCTAATATATTATATTCTAGTGTCCTAGCCTATATTCCCTTTACGCCTGTGATTTCCCTGAGTAGGGATGGGTAGAAACTGGATTTTCCTGTATCTGATACAAGTCATACTGATACTTTTCTGTATCTGATACCTTTACTTGATACTTTTACTAGTCATGGGTAGATACTGGATTTTCCTGTATCTGAATACAAGTGATACTGATACTTTTCTGTATCTGATACTTTTGTAGTTGAATACAGATATCCCGACTCTTACTCTTCTAATACGCTACATAGAAGCCTTTTCTGCGGCATCAGTTTTTTTTATCATTTTTAAAGGAAAAAGAGTTATTCGCCGAAATAGTAACTGCACAAGGCATCAAATAATTAAAAACATGTTTTTTATTGGTTAATTATTTTTTGAAAGCTATGGAATTGCACACTAAAAAATAGATTTTAACCCTATCTCAAACTTTTCCTATTCACGTTCCAAGACACGTAGAATTTGGGTTGTAATACAAAATTTGTCTGTCCGCCGCGTGACGCTATACTCTTTATAACGCTATAGCTGTTGTTTTTTTTTGGACCCGATTTCAATAATTTATGTCAATTGCCTTTACTTTACGGTATAGATTTATCCATTAATGAATCCATCTTTTCCCGGACATAGGTCGAGTTTTTTTTTGCGAAAGTTGCTCGTGAAAAATCATATATTAGGAGGCGATCTCGGAAAATGTTATTTCATCTACCCAAAAAAAAATGTAATAAAAATATATACATGCGGTAATAAAAAAAAAATGCAAAAATGATAATAAAAATAAAGTCTACAAATAAAATTATTGCTTACATTCATACCATAATTACACTACTTACAATTTGTCTGGGGTTCCCGAACTAAGCTTCTTCCCCAGGAATGAGGGTAAAGCAGGAGTCCGGGAGGCCCCTGCGCCCTATCCCAGCCGCGTAACTGGCATTAAACGGCAATGGAAGCTGGATCTACAAAACTTACTATAAGATTTATTTGGTCGTACGGAGCAGAACTTCGGGGTTCAGCAAAACTCGTCCATATACACAAAATATGATGGATAGATCCTATGAGATCATGACCCTCCTGGGACTGAAATCTGGCAGTTGAGCGTGATCTAGGATAAATCACTTCCTCGCACAACCGTTGACCACGAAACAGTACAGGCTCTACCATATACAGGTAGGCCCCAGACCCTTCAGGGGTTGTAGTAGTACTTTTTTTTTTGTTTCTTTCAATCTCAACATGGAAATTCCCTCTGTAAAATTATACTAATGCAGAATCGTTTAATTGAACAAAAAATAACTAAATAATACTAGATATGGCAGTAACCATACCTTGAAAACATGAATTTGGGGTTTGTTGTGGGGAATCACATTTCAGAATCCCTCCCCTAATTACTATTATTTCTCATTACATCCCTTGGTATTATCAAAGCCCAACATCCCCATTGATTGAACTTCATTGTAATGACATTGTTGAAGTTGTGATCGGCAGTGACAGTCCTAGGGCTCAGCCAAGGGCAACAACCCGTAAATAGAGCTCCCTTCCTGTTCACGATGGGAATAGATTTATTGTTCAGTGCTCCGTATAGTGCCTGTCCAAGTACTAATATTGTAATATATATTTATGTATGCTCTTCATGTAATTTCATTTATTCTTTATTACACGGATGTAGACATAAATTCAACAGCTATACACTAAACATAGAGTGTTTATTCAAATTTAAAACGGTGTGAGAGAAATTGACAGACCAGGTAAGGACAATAAATCATCTCGGCATGTGGCATTATTTTTTATAATAGATTCATTTATTGCTGGGAAAGTTACGAATAAAATACGGAAATCTCTCAATAGCTTGGATCAATTATAAAAAGTCTTTTAACTCTGAGCAAAATTCAACCTAATTTAAGCTACCTGCACTATCAACCAAATTAAAATATTGAGAGGAATACACCAAGGGGATTGTCTAAGCCCATTATGGATCTGTATGGCATTGTTCCCACTAAGCACCCTTCCAAAGAAGTGGATAGAAAGCAGAATATTCTGATTAGTGAAGAAGAGTACACAAAAATTCGATACATGGAGCAAATAAATTTTGAAAGATATTCTTCCATCAAGTCGGAAAAGTTTCAAGAAACGTAATTTTAGCGCTAAATGATTCAAGACTTACTAGATCAATAAGACCTTCACTTCTGCGGTTACCTTATAGTTAATTAGACGCTTAAGATATCGTTAAAGGAACGAAATACTTAATGTATTTTCGAGGTCAGCAAAATGTCATCAACATTTCGTTAATGGTTCGCCACACGATATAAATCATTATTGATTAATTATTAATTTATTTAATAAAAATTCTTGATACAGGTGTTTGATTTTGAAGAAGATTAAGGCTCTGCTACTTTAAAATGATTTGAAAATTAACAAGAAGACGTTGAGTTAAAACTCGAAGAAGACGTGAGACGCTGAGTTAATTAAGTGATAAATTAATCGATCAATTAAAACACAAGGATAGACTGTGGCATTCGCAGACCTTCCTTAGCCTCGCCCAATGTCTATAAAGTGGATACCCTTAATTTAGGGGGGCCTGACCAAATCACCTTTCTACACAACTCTTGGCTTGGCATAGAAACAGTACACTTCTTACCTGAACTCAACACCTTGATGAGTTGAAGTACAAATTTTTCAATCAATAAAAAAATCTGCATCCCACTGCACTAATCAATGGTTTCCTCTCGAAATCCTTCCTCATTCCACCTTGTCATTTGTCCATGGTTCTTCCTCGTGTTCTTCTGTATTCCACCCTCGTCTCTTCTGACCAATCAGGCAACTCTTTCACGACCAAATCAGAGTAACCTTTTTCCTCTTCTCTATTTCCAGCTGGCGTTACCTATTTATTTATTACAATTTACATATTTTGTGGACAAGGCGTCCTTTATCTCCATGCTACAGATCTCGGATAAGATATTTATTCAAATAACGCCTATAATCACGTTTCCTGGTGACTATAGGCTCATATAAATTAGTATTTACTTAAATATATATACGTACATTTCTTAATCTTAAAGAACATTAACCTTGCGTATAGATATAAATCGTTATTATTCACTAAAATATCACAAAAATAAATTAGTTAAGGGGGGAATAACAATTTGTTTGAGAAGGGAACATTATGCTAATTCTGTAGTAATATGCAAAGGTAGCTGCGCTGGAGCTATTTACAATTCCCCAACCTGCAACTCCCTCCGGCACGGCCAACCTTCCTCGTTCTGTGTTTGACCTGTTGGAGCCCCTGTTATCTCCCTTTTTAAAGATTGGAACTGTGACTGCTATCTCCCATTCTTTGGGAACCTTCTTCTGTTTCCATACCAAGTTAAATAGGTGTTGCATAACTTGTTGTCCTTCAATATCTCTCGAGATATTTCATCTATTCCGGCAGCATCCTCCAATTCTTCCTCGTCGATGTAGTCGTCCTCTTCCCACACCTCTTCCACAATCTCCCCGCCAGATTCACATCCCAGGAAAGAAGAAGGTAGTTCCAACAATTCTCCGAAATATTCTCGCCATCTTTCCATAATTTGATATTTCCTTCATTGTCTTTTATGTGTTTTAGCAACGGAGCTCTTTCTTTCCTTAGCCCTTTCATGACCTTATAAAACATTTTCTGGTTTTCCTTATAATCAGTCTCCATCTTGTGGCCAAAATCTCTCCAAGCTTTCTTTTTAGGATTCAAAACCATTTGTTTTACCTCGACTCTTTTCTTTTTACTTTTTATATTGCTCGTAGTTTTCTTGGGATCTGTTTTCAAGATATCTTCTCCACAATATTTTATTTTCTTGAATAGCCCACATGATTTCTGCAGTCCTTTTGTTACCAGATACTGTTTTGCTTTTTCCACAAACTAAGGCAGCAGGTTCCAACAGAATTTTCTAAAAATATTTCCAGCTGGTTTCAATGTCATCGCTTTCCCAAATGTGATCCGGGTCTCTTGCCCTTCGTTCTATCTCTTCCTGGAAATAAGTTGCCATCTCTGCCTCTTTTAGCCTGTAGGATTTTATAGATTCCCTATTTGCATTTCTTTTCTTTGTGCTTATTAATTCTTCTCTCCATATTTTGTACATTTTCAATAGATAGTGGTCGCTTCCTATACTCTTACATCTAGGACATCTTTTAGGCTTTCTTTTTTGACTAGAATATAATCGATGATGGATTTTTCATTTTTACTAGGCTCTTCTCTAGAATATTTGTGTGCCTCCTTGTTGGGAAACTTCAAATTAGTGGTAACTAACCCATTGGCAGCACACATGTTCAAGATTCTCTCTCCATTATCGTTCGTCGTCACTTCTCCATATTTGCCCAAGATATCTTGCCACTGAGGCTAGTCCTTTTCAACTCTGCCATTCAGATCTCCCGTAATGACTGACTTAGCTCCTTATTTACTACGAAAATAACTAGGGTTCTGCCTTCCTCTAGTGCAAGAAACTCATTTTGGATAAAATTCGACTTAACCACCTATTCAGTTGAAATAATTGATCCCTGGTTCAATTTCGGTTGTATCTGATAAAATATTTAATATGTTAAAAGTCATGATGTATCCTATTGTGTCTATGAAGTAGTTACCTTAAATTAGGGGAAAACCTGGCGATTGAAATGATCTCGGACAAATCACTTCCATGCACATCTTTAAAATAGTACAGTCTTTAACATATATTGAACTAAAGGCCCTTCATGGTTTGGAGTGTTATAACTTATTTTTTTATCATTAAAATGTGGAAGGATGAGAGCGAAAGATAGAACTAAACCAATCTTAAAATTGCTTTTACCTTTAACTAGAAAGGAAGTGAAAACAAATAAATATATAAAAATAAATCTCATAATTAGATTTATTAGAAAGACTGAGAAGCCCTTTTCTCGGAGAAAGAGAACTAAAAGTATTTAAGGACTATTTTAAGAAGAAGAGATGTTTCTTAGAATTGGATAACAAGTTACTGTAATGGGTTTCTTAATAGGATTCGATGTAATTGGCTTCTCTAACACTTCTCAAAACTACCTTATGCTTTATTAGTGTACATTATGTTACTATTATTTTCTTCATTGACATACCGTCCCTAACATGTCGAACTGTAGACAAAATTATATTTTCTAATTATAATTGTTCTCAAAAGTATCTAATTTAATTCGTACATGGTGTGATGAAGCATACATAAACAAAATATTAAAAAAATTATAAAAGATGAGAAACAGTGATCACAAAGATTTAGTTAACTTTTTTGATCAAACAACATAGTTAATAAGAAGTAACAAATTATATTAATATTTAAATATTTCTATTTTGAAGAAAAAAGATTTGTCCTGGCCGGGACAAATAGTTTCTTTTCAAAATAAATATATTTAAAAATAATCACCACCAAAAGAGCAATAAATAAAAATAAATATATTAATTAGCAACTTAATTATATTTTAAATATTATATAAATCTTAATATATAAAAATTCGTCACTTTCAAACAAACATGGTATATTTTTTCATTAAATTAGAAGCGAAATAACTATGAAGACACAAGATTCTAAATCGATACAGGAAAAGTATTGAAAATTAGAATATGTGTCTGCAATTAACCAACCTTAAATTTAAAAAAAATGTCTCATTGACTATCTCTGTTATATTAAAAAAGTTTCGAATGTGTTGATGATGATGGTGACAAAAAAAAACAACAAAAAAACAAGTTTTGGGTTCAGTAAATAGTAGATTCTGTACTGTCTCTGGAACAACGGTTCTGCAGGGAGGTGGTTCGTCCGAGATCACACTCACCCGCTGAATCCCCCCTCAATGAAGGGTACCCACTTTACAGAGAAAGGGTCTCCAAAGCCCAGTGTCTATCTGTGTTAACAGATTAAATAATTTATCAACCACAGTCGGATTTGAATCAGGTAACTTCGACACAGTAACTCAACACTATTTTTTTTTTAACCAAGCCAAGTCCAATTATATATGAGTAATGAAATTATATTATTAAACTTCTCGAATTAAACACTTTTTAAAATATTTTTGTTTTGAAGAGAAAAGATTTGTCCTGGCCGGGATTCGAACCCGGGTCGTCGGCATCCCCGGTGCAGTTCTCTAAGCCACTTGGCTACCAGGGGTCGTACCAAGTCAAGCAAATCCGTTCTCTTCACCGATTCTATAGATCGCAAAATTGCGAGAACACGGAAATATAGGATCGGTGAAGTGAAGCGATTCGTCTGACTTGGATACTACCTCTGGTAGCTCAGTGGTTTTGAGCACTGCACTTCGAACCAGGTTCGAATCCCGGCCAGTATAATATTTAAAAATAATTAAAATAAATAATTAAAATATTTAAAAATAATTACCATCAAAATACCAGTTAATAAAAATAAATTATAAACACCTTTTTAATTATCTCTTAACTTAATTCATACTTTTATAACATTCAGGAGATGCTTTGTCACCTTTCATAATCATATAATAACACTAACAATAAAATAATTATTATAATCGTTATAGTAAAAATTGCAAGATATGCACTAAGCGACGGAGGCAGAGAGGAGGGACCAAGTAGGACACCGCAGATAATGTATCAGCCAAGTTTCTCTGCTTTCGTCAGCTTTTCTCTCTTAGCGGCGAAAGTATGTTTGTTCTTCTTTCCTTTATTTATCCTCAATTTCATCTTTGTCTGCAGTTCTAGAAATCCACGAGGGAGCAGAAAAAAAAGTAGCTGACACGAGGTATTTAGCAGGAAATCTGCCATCAGTTCTATTTATGCCCCAATTGTTTATAAGATATAATGAAAACATATATATACTAAACAGATAAAAACATGTAATTCAACTTGAAGCAATAACCTGCAAAACAGATACCAAATATTTTGAGGTTGTGAAACAAAAACTTCCAAGTTTAGAATAGATATATTGTTTTAACAAATAATATAATTTGTTTTAATTTAATTTCTATTTGATTTTTTCAATAAAACTAAATTTGTTTTATCTTTTTTATTGAACATATTGTAAAAATGTTCCGGGTGTTTTGGCAAACTATTTTTATCTATGTTTTATGAAAAAAAATTAAATAAAAAAGTTAATGTTTAAATACAAATACTTTATGTATTCACTGGGAGCGTTGTGGTAGAGCGCTGAGCTGTTGTGCCGAAAGAACTTTGAAGATAGAAAGGCGAATATTAAAAAGAATTTGTGCCCCAAAAATATCACGAGGGAGCTAAAGATTGAATCGAATAAATTTCACTATTCAAAAGGACCGAGGAAAAACTATGAAGAAAAGAAGACTAAGTTTTGACGTGCACTGAGATTCCAGAATGCGATTTTTGTCATATTCTTCTTTTTTTACTTCCGAAAAGGGGAAAAATGAAGCTGTGGGATCAACAGACCCTCCTGGAGCTCACCCAGCCTCTATAAAGTGGGTACCCTTCATTGGGATAAAAACATGGCAGTTGAGCGTTATTTCGGATAAATCACCTCCCTGCATGCCCGCTATATGAGAAACAGTCTCTAGTATGAACTGAACCCAAGACCATTCATGTGCTGTGTTACGGTTTTTTTTTAAATACGTTTCAACCTTTCTTTATAGAAGAAATCAACCAGGTTAAAGGATGAAATTAACAAACAATTAGGCAAAATGATAGCGGACATTATAAACTACTGAGATGGCCTGAAACTTGTAATGTTTCTACTATTTCAGATACTCAAAGAGTGTACTCAAAGAGTTTCAGTGAGGATAGAAAATGGGGAAGACCAAGAAGCAGGTGGAAGTGGAGGATGGATGCGTAGAAATAGAAAAGTATGGAGTCATAATGGGCGATAGTGTCTATAAAAAAGGCTATTTTTGTTTAAATTAACGTTATGGTTATGGATTTCTGATGTAAAATGTTAGTTGTTGATAGGCTGAGGATCTTTATCATAAACCTCCCTCCTTCCAGAACAATGTCTTTTTATTGCAGTATACTATAAAAATAATAATAAAATATCATCAAGTGTTTTCCTCGCTAATTGAA
Source organism: Troilus luridus (assembly GCA_964056705.1). Taxonomy (NCBI): domain Eukaryota; kingdom Metazoa; phylum Arthropoda; class Insecta; order Hemiptera; family Pentatomidae; genus Troilus; species Troilus luridus. Next base: position 99,403,794 of record OZ057416.1, on the reverse strand, counting down.
TTCCTAGACTTCATTAACCAGAACAAGGCGGAGGATAGGTTTGCTCCTCCCCGCTCAAGCCCTAGTTCCATCAATTCCAACCCACGAACTCCAAACAATGATCCCTCATCCATCCAATTCCAGGCTCGTTGGTAATGTGAAAGAGAAACCACAGGAGTCTTGGATGTACCGCCAGGATACGCTCGTTTCCGACTGATTGTCAGGAAACCCGCAATCATACTTTGTCGAGGAAGTAATCAATTAGAAATGACTTTCAGACAAAACTCTTTTATATTTTTTTTATTTATTATTTTGTTTAAACTATTTAAAAAAATTAATTCAAAAAAGAACAATAAGTATTTAGGAAGTGGAAAGAATTATTTTAGATTAGGTATAATAGCGCAATTAAGGTGGCTGAAAACAAGATGATAATAGTCATGAATTTATTCGAATTTCAACTTTTTAGAATATAATAGAAAAGCAACTTTATTCTGGGACTAAATCCTTCGTTTTAACTAACATGAACAGAAAAAGACACGTAATATTCATCTGGCAATATTCTTATTTCTAATAATAATTAAATCACATTCTCTAACGCTTCAACGTGATTCCCTTAAGAAAAATTTTCAAAAGAAACGCAAACATACAAATGTGCCAAATGCATAATTTCTAAAATAAATATTTATTATTAGTTTTATGTTCTCTATCGTCGTATGATAAACGCAGAAACTATTAAGAAACATTTAAGTACCATTTTATTTCAGTATTAATTAATAATAATTTAGGTATTAGTTAAAACTAATATTTAAACTATTTATAATTGATAAATCAAACTGTCGGCATGAATTTTTTTCTATTTTTCTTTATTCTTAATTCTGCATTAATAGGGATTTGCAGTTTAGGGCTATACACATTAGAGAACAGTACACTAGACAATTATTCTGACATAAGGTCACCTACAGTACCCTCCTCAGAGCCAACTTAGCTGGGGTGACCTAAGTTTGGAAGGTACGGCTAAACAACCAATTGTCTTGACGATATCGGGCCTTTCTTGGTTGGCTAATCACCCGTAAGAGAGTATATGGTTCAGAGATACTCAGCGAATAGACTCGGATTCGGATGCACAATGAGAATACGGACTGGCATGGATGGTCTTTAAGGACACTCCACCATTAGAAAAATACTGAGATCCAGCTGTAGAAAATAAACTATTTGTTCTGTTAACAGACACGAATCGAACCTTTGAGATCTTGAGATCCTCATGCGGCTCACCCAGCACGTGCAGACTTTATACAATTGATTGGTGAAAAGGCTGGTGGTTCCTGATCTCAGCCAAATAACCTCCCTCCACAATCGTTCTTTTTTATATTATTAATAAGTAAATATACTATAAAAAATTGTATTTAATCTTCATTACGTATTATGAATTTTATAGTCTATAAGCATTTTATTTTTAAGCTTTATTTTTCTTTAATATTTCCTTGTTTCAGTTTCAAATTATAACTTTTTATATTTTTATTTGAAAAGAAAAGATATGTCCAGGACCGGGACTCGAACCCGGGTCGCCCAGATCACAAGTCACTCTACCAACTGAGCTATCATGGCTCAATCAAGCTCCCTCCCCTGTCATGGCCATATCCTTTCTTTGCACTAATCCCATGTCCCCGCGTTCTCGCAATTTGCGATGTAAACGAGGGGAAGAATTGTTCTTTGAACATTTATTGAATTTGGATCTTGTTGACTTACTTCATTATATATTATTATAATTTATTCTATTTTATTAGTTATTATTTATTGATTTAGTTATTATTATAATTTATTCTATTTTATTCGTTATTGACCGTGGAGCGAGCTTGATTGAGCCAGGATAGCTCAGTTGGTAGAGTTCCAGACTTGTGATCTGGGCGACCCGTGTTCGAGTCCCGGTCCTGGACATATATTTTCTTTTCAAATAAAAATATTTAAAAATTAATAAAATCAATAACTAATAAAATAGAATAAATTATAACTTTTTATATATTATTTTTTATATATATTATATTTTATATATATAGGGTTTCTATTTATCTTTACTGTTATGGAAATATTATGTTTTGGTTCTTCAGTTTCAGTCAGTTTATTTCAACTTCTATGGGCGACGAATTTTATCACTGTTATGGCATTAATATTAGACTAACCTAGTCTCGAAACGTCGCCTAAAGAAGTTGAAATAAACTGACTGAAACTCAAGAACCAAAACATAATATATATATGTTGTGTTTTATATATATATTAATAAAAGAAAAACGAATCTAATAAGCCTTAAAATTTTAATTACTTTGTGCCTGTTTTAATTCTCCAATATTGTATCTCATTTAACCAGAACAAAAATTAGTTTTTCCTTCCGCTGCATGAGCATGAAGTGCATTCTATTGAAACAAGTCCTCCTGGTTTTTTCGAAAAGGTGATGGTTTCCTTTTTGTATTTTGTGTGTATATATATTATAAACTTATGAATACAAAATGGAAACCATCACCTTTTCGAAAAAACCAGGAGGACTTGCTTCAATAGAATGCACTTGGGGACATGCAGTGGGAGGAAAAACTAATTTTTGTTCTGGTTAAATGAGATATAAATTTTGGATATGTATATATACACACTCACACAAGGGGCGACCTGTGGTTTAGTGGTTACCGTAACACACTACTGAGCCCAAGATCGCGGGTTCGTAGCCCGGCAGGTGGCCCTACGAATATTAAAGGGAATAAAAAATCCTTAGTTACACCTAGACCTTAGTCCTTCGGAAGGAACGTTAAACGGGGGGCCCGAGCCAGTACGATGTCAGGTACTCGTTAAATTCCCCATCCTTAAAAATTTAGAGCTCCCATTGTAGCCGCATCGTCCAATTAGCCATAGTAGCATAAAGTGACGTTAAATGAACAAACATTATACATACAAAGTACATATATATTATATTATTATATATAATAATATCCTGTGTAAATATGCCTCCATTCTTTTTCATGGGAATCATCATACATGTGTGTCTGAACCGTTTTGTTTGAATTATGTTCTCAATGGAGGTGTTCAAGATTTAAAAAAAAAAATTAATGTAAAAAATAATCGTTCATTCTAATGTTCCAATGAACATTTGCCCATTTCATAATGCCGGTTAAATTAACATGCTTTATAGGACATCGGCTTTCACTTCGTTTCCTTGGAAGAAAGTTCAAGGAAAAAGGGCATTCTATGAGCTTAATAAGTAATTTCCATTTTATGGGATGGCAAATATATTCATTATGGGAATTCATTGAAAAATATCTAAATAAAAGAATCACAATTTATGAAAAAATATAACATTTTTTACTAGAATTATAATTCTTTCAGAACGCTAAACCATTTTTGATTTAATGCTGATTAGATATAAGTATATAATAATATTATGTTTTATAAATAAGAGTTAAATATTTTGGATAAATCATCCAACAAAATGTATTGGACAAAGAAACCTATCTCGCAAGAGGTAAACGATGAAGAGTGCACTTCAACTGACCAGGTTATAACGAACAATCAGTTTCCATTAGTACTAAGCTAAGATCGTACAGCCCTGAATACACTCACAGATAAGATTTAATCAAAAAGAAAAAGACCCAGAAAAAAATGGGTTCCAAAATTTGGAAATCGAATATAGAAACTCAGAAAAAAGTAAGTAAGTTTTTATTCAAACAAACAGAATCATTTCCAAAATGAGCGAAGAATGAGAGTTTACGGTTATGTAAAGAGAATGGATGAACTGAGTTTAACTAAAACGATTTTCCATATTTTTTTTACGAGAATTGCAAAATACAAATTGACTTGTTCAATGTAGACAATGCAGATATCAGGGAAATGGGTACAAATGATAAAGAAATACAAAATAAAGAAAATCTCAGGAAAAAAGTTAAAGAATTTAAAGGGTGTGAGGGGAGAGTAAAGAAGAAAAGAGGGACTAAATGGACTTAATAGATGGAAGGAAAGCGAAATATAGAAAAGACGGAGACAAAGTTGGAAATAATGCAAACTTTATAACAGAATAGGAACATGCCCTATTGATCCTGTGGTAAACCAAGGCCTAGTCAATTGGTTACATTTAGAGACTATTACCTATTTAACTCACGCTTCGAACATAAATCTGCAATTAATTGTAAAAAATAACTAAGTGTCGTGTAGAAGAACTACGCGTCTCTTCATTCTTAAGGGGAAATACTCAACAAGTCTAAATTGAAAGTAAATAGTTGTCAAAACCTGTCCATCGAATCCTGGATTCTATTTCACTTTGTTCTTCGTGTTTGGTTGGAACTAAACGTTTATCTTTAACTTAATGCAGTGTTATCAAAATGTGCACCAGACACGCCCAAAGTGCTCTCTAAAATCAACCTTGGGTGATCTATGTCAGTTAAACGCACATTAGAATGATTTTCTTTTTTCCTTTGTTTTAAATTAGCTACAATATATATATAAATATATATATGTATATATATATATATATATATATATATATATATATATATATATATATATACAAACAAAATTATAATTTAAAAAAACCTGTAACACTACAACCTATGATGGGTCTTACAGCATGGTGGAGAATGATTGAAAGGACAACTGATATGCCAGAAGGTGATTTGTTCTATATTACACTCAACCATTTATTTTTTTCACCAATTAGGTCTAATCGAAGTACGAAGAGTAACAATTACGGTCATCGGTGCACAGCCTCAACTAACTATTAGCTTTCCGATTGTCTTGAACGAGCGTCAAAGAGTTGAAAATCTTCAGTTATGTTGCCGTCCTTAGGAAGGGACCTAAAATGGAGGAGTGTATAAGATCTCTATCCTAATTATACCTGGATAGACAAAATTTAGGACACCTTCAGTGACATCGCCTGATTAGCCATAACAAATGAGAGGTTAAATGAATAAACAAGTATTTCTAATTATGTGTGTCTGGGGCGATTCGGACACGTGGCACATGCAACCTTGACACGTGCAAGCCACGCTCACATTACAAGCTACAAACACAAATCCTACAGGCGGAAGCCAGCCAGTTTTCGCGAGGCAGTGCGAAGAGTGCATCGACCCTGGCTAGTCCAGATAAGGCTGGCATTAAGTAGCACATAGAGAGCTATGGAGGTCACTGACTCTTGCCGCGATTTATCATTCAAATCAACTCGCTTCGAGTCAATAACTGATCATCTCTTCATTCTCTCTTCACAATTTACAAGTCAATGCTTCTCCAAATTAGTCTTCCGTGCCGTCATGTCTGTGTCCGTGCATTGTAAGCTCCTTATGTACCGAAATTCCTCTAAAAAGACGAGTAGGAGGTGAGACTATAGAAGGGTGAAGTTGTTGTTAGCTACCATTTACATTCTTGCTCCTGTTTCTTATATTACAATTGCTTCACAAATTAGTGGGTCGTCGTCGAAATGCCCGTATTCAAAGAAAATATTATTTATTAAACTACTTTATATATTCTCCTTCATTTCCTATACATTTTTCTCAACGTGTTGTTACCTGACCGGGAAAAAAATGTTAGTTGTTTATTAAATACACTTTTATTATAAGTTTACAACTTCACTTTTCTGTCAATACACTTATAATACAAATTTACTATTTCAAAATGTCCAGTTATAATCTTTTTACAAGCTGTTCTTGGACATAACACAACATTATATACTATTACCTCGAACATATGCTACAGTAGAGCGGTTATTTAATCCCTTAGCTTTATTAGCATCGCTACAGTATTATCAAATTTTCAATCCCTGAACTGAAAAACTCATGGTTTTTGAGAAAATAAAGTTGGTTTTTGACTTGAGAATCATTTTTAAAACATTTAAATATCAGTAAGTTGTCCAAAGTTATTGAGCTGATATCTGTTGGAGTCTGGCGCATGAGGTGGGTGTGGGATGACTTCGTTACCCAGTTACGGACTTGGTTAACGAGCAGTTTAATTTCTTCACTGTCTGTCTTGAAACGTGAGTTCTGGCTTTGTTGTGTAAGGTATATTTAGTTCCCACATGACTAACCTCTGCTGGTTGATTTTTGATAAGTTTTCGATGTGAAAAATCTTGTATTAATAATGAGAAATGAATTATCTAATGATTAATAATTTATTTATGAACTAATCTGTGCTACCAGCTAAATATTTCTGAAACTAACAGTGAATGGTCCGTTCATTACAACACTTTTCCTGAACGCGGTTTCTTGTAGCTTGGGCTTTTGAGTATCCATGTTCAAAATAAAAAAAATCACAAATAAAATGTAAACAAAAATCACTAGTTTTCATTTTAAAATTTAATGGAATACTAAACAATGTTCGTATAATTATAGTTATCTATACATATAAAATGCTTTGCCCTGAATGACTGAGGGATCAACTGACAGCCTAACCCGCTGATCGTAGAGACCTGAAACTTGGAGGGTGTGCTCTTTGTATGACGTATAATCCTATAAGAAAGGATTTTCCGAAATTCTGCCCCTAAGGGCGTGAAAAATGGGGACAAAGTTTGTATGCGTGCTCACGTGATTCTTACTAGCAAAATCTACATATTTTTGCTGAAAAAAAAAAAAATCAAATAACATAGTTCACTTCACGCTGCTGCCGTACGACAAGTGAACCGTTATACTAAGTAATCCTTTTCAATAACATCACATACTAATCCTTTACTGACACGAACAACAGTAAGCTAAATTAACTTCTGTCCGTTCCGTTTGTTAATGCATATTTCACGGCTGTGCTGATCAGTCTGTGATGAAATTTGATATGGATAATCTCATACCCGGGGAAGGACATAGGCTACTTTTTATCACCACACCACCCAGGCGAAGTTTATATAAAACTGTACCCTTATTGACTAACACACCTTGCAGAAACCATTGAACTTAGCATCTTGAAATACGCAGATAGGTTCTTTGTATAGCTTAAATGAGCACTAAGAGAGGAATTTTGACAGTTCTACCCCCAAGGGTTTACCCCTTAATATATTAGGGGTTCAAAGGTTGTATGGAATCCGTCAGTTTTGAAGTTAGACATCTGAAATTTCGGATGTACGAGTAACTTATAGTTAAAAAAAAAAAGTATTTATTTAAAATGATCTATCACGAAACTTTATGTGGCAGACCAAATTCCATGCGAGCTAAGCCGTGGGCAAAAGCTAGTAGTTAATATTATGAAAAAAAATACTGAATAGTTCATTACAATTTGTAAACCGAAATATCGGAAATGACAAAGCTCATTAATTTAGACTAAATAAAGGTACCTGGAAAGAGGGTTATCAAGTCAAAGGGCTTAAAAGTAACACAAGGATATAAAAAAGGATACAATATAACATAAAAAGGGATATAATATAACATAAAAAGGGACATGCAACATTACTTTTAAACAGGCCTGCAAAATTAATTTTAAATTGTTTTTACCGGTGGCATTATATTGCATAACGATAAATATACTCTGATTTCATTGTAACTGGAAGCCGATTTTCGTTGTTATTCGTATCATGTTTCATATTCATTATTTTCCCCAATTCCATTCATCCTCTTATATACCAGAATCAACGCTGCTTGATCTCGTTATTACTAGATTTTCCTGTCATTCCCTTTCATATAATGCAGTCCCTCTAAAATTGTATTAGGATTATTTTTAGTGTCAAATAACTAAACCCTAATTTCGATGTGATTTTTTTTTCCGGAATAGTAATTATGTTAACGTCACTGTTCAGTAGCAGATAAGTGACAATTCTGACGTCAGGTCTACAATGACACATGAAATAAATGACGTCTCTCTGACGTCATTTAATGTCAAAGGGTTAAATAGAGTGCCAGATTTTCGGTAGTTCTTCCGATTCTAGTTTCTGAATTTCCTCACACAAGTAACTAAACATTAAGATTTTTTTTAAGTCATTTATGATTCCTAATAAAATAAAATAAACCTAATAAAAAAGAAAAGTTAATAAACAAGAAAGAAAGAAAATTTATAAGGAAAAATTTAGGCAAAATGAATTAATCAAATGATAAAACAATACATCAAAGTAGAAAGAAATTCTGATTCAATAAGGAAAAGGCAAATTGCTTTGTACTCACATCTAGTTAAAATGGAAGAAAAAAATATTAGCTAAAAAGGTTTTTTTTTATTTCCTTTCAAATAAAAAAACAAGAGTTTAATGGCAAAGAATGAAAAGGTCTAAAGAAAATATTAACTGATGAAGATATAGACGGATTTAATCAACAGTCCAATTTCTTGTTGTATACATCCTTAAGTATTGTATATGACTTCTATTTTACTTACTTTATTCCACTTTTTTTTAAAGAATAAATATATTTAAAAGAAAAATGTATATGTAACAAAATAAATATTTTTTTTTTATTAAATTTATTTATTGATATTTACAACTGTATAAAAAAAAAATACATCTAGTAAATGGGCTAAGCGATACAAAATGACATGTGAAAATGACAAGTAGAGAAACTACCCACTGGTAGTACTCAAATCACAAGTTCAACTAAGAAGTCACGGGGCCATCTTCTTTTCAGACGCCTCGGAGGAAAATAAATATATTTTAAAAAATACGGAGGTCATATCCCAGTCATTATTATTATAAGCATACAATTATTGAAATAACAAATAATTGTTATTACTCAATTTTGGACATTTTTTGATATGAATATTTTTATTTTTTATGCAATTTTTGTACTGCACAGTTTTGCTTTTTAAAATACACTAATTTTTTATGTTTTGTTTATTCCTTATTTCTTGTCCTAAGATTTGGTCTATACTTGTAACCTTATCTGAGTAAAAAATACCTTTTCTGGATAGGAACTTTAAAACCCTCACAACACTGCAGTATACATTTATTACACGTTGGAAACTTTTTTTATGTAGTAGTGAGATTAATATTTCGTGAGATGATATGGCAAGCTTAAATTGACAACAATAATAATTTTATTATTATTAGACGGAGGTTTGTTTGTTTCATTTTACACTAATTTATGCTGCTATGGCTAATCGGATAGTGCTACAATGGGAGTCCTAAATTTTTCCAATTTATGCATAAGGGATCTTTAACGAGTATCTGACAACGCACAGCCTCAGTAGCCCCATTTTACGTCCCCTCTGAAGGACAATATAGCAAAGGATTGTTTACTCCATTTAAAAAACCCAAGGGGCTGCGAACGTGTACATGCAACTTCGTCTTGTGCACGGTAGGTTGTAATGATACTACCCTACATCACAGGTGATTCTAAGTTACATGAAAGTGATTTGGCCAAGAAAGCGCTCAATCATCATTTTTTTTCTCCTTTTCAAAGACTTTATAGGAACTTGGGTGACCTTGCAGGAGTGTCTCTAGATCTTATAGATTCTATTCAACGACATATACCTGTGTAAGACTGAGCCAAATAACAATATATATCTTGTTTAATTCAACATTTTCAATCCATAAATATTACGTTAATTCATTTATTTGGTGATTCTTCTGTTAACGTTTCAGAAACAAGATGGCTGCTACTGGAAGCTTCAGTTGGATAGGAATCAACTGTCGCCGTCGAGTGAGAAGACCACCGAAGGTTTGGTTTATTGCCCAGGCTGAAACAATTATCGTCTTGGCGCACGGAGCGCAATAAAACCGCGCAATAAAAGAGGAAATGAGAATGACTGCGCAGGCTGCCTCCTCCATTATACCCTCTTCTTTCCCTCTCTCTCCCTCTTATAATTTGGTTTATATCAGCGCTGCTTTAGAATCCCAGCCATTCTAAGGAGATTTCAATTCAGTACATTTAAATTGTATGCTTTGATATTCTTCTATAGTTTATTTTCGCTTAGCAACTCCTCCACAGATTTAAATTAAAACACGGAGTATTTTTTAGAAAAGAAGGATCGAATGCTGAGAAAACAACAACTTAAAATCAATAATCCGACATAAGGAAAAAAAATTCGATTCACCAGCCAGAAAAACTTTATATATAATCTTAAGAAAATTTGAAATCACAATCAAATTAGCAAATTTAATCAAAGAGACCCTAACAAGCGCAAATTACAGGGTGGAGCTCTTGGGAGAGCTCTCTCATTAATTCGAAATTAATTCAGGGTTATGGTCTATGACCAAATCTATATACATGCATATATATGAAAATATGGAGTACCGTCCACAAGCGGCAGACCAACCTCCCTCGTTTCATTCTTCCCTACTCAAAAGTGTTCTTATTCAAGTCAAATTCAATCTTTGAAAATCCATTTCATTCCACCATTTTTGAGGAACCAACTTCACAACGCGTTATGCGAAAGTTTTTTTACACACAACAAAAGAGATATAATAAACCCACGAAGGTTCTTTGGCATAGAGCTTGGTAGACACTGAACTGTTTAGGGGACAGCGGTTGTGCCGAGAGGTGATTTTTCCATAGATTACTCTCAATCGCTACCTTTTTCCTTCAATTTAGGGTACCCACTTTGTAGAGACTTGGTGAGCCCCTAGAGGGTTAGCAGGATCGACCTACGGTTGCTAACTTAGTAAATAATTTATCTGCCCCACTCAGTTTCGGACCCAGGGCGTAGAGCTTAGTGTTTCAGCACACTGTGGCCGTTTCATAAGATTAAAAGACATAAAAAAGAACAATATATTTGTGTGTTACATATATTTTTTATTTTATTATTTAGTAACCTAAAAAAAGCCTGTACTACTACAACGCATCTGGGGTTCAGTACATGGTAGGGACTGTATACTGTTTCGAGGACAACGATTGTGCAGGGAGGTGATTTGTTCTAGATCACGCTCAACCGCTAGATTTTCCCCCTTTTATTTTGGGAACGAACTTTACAGAGGCTGGATGAGCCCCAGGAGGGTCTTAGATCCCATAGGATCCATCTCCTGCCACTAACGAATAGAAGTCTTGCCTCCAGCGGGATTTAAACCAGGATTTTCGGGATGGCAACTCAGTGCTAATTAGTAACCTAAAGCCTTCCTAAACTCTAGCCATCTTTATTACGATTTATATAATCATTATAATTTATATATTTCATTATTATGCATTACTTTATCTTATTATTATTATTAAATTAACAATAATATATATGTTTTTTCTCTTGCTTTCAATAGTTTTTCATCATGTCCATCCCATGTTTCTTTTTTAAAGTGATCCATTTCCATTGCAAAAATATTTTAAAAAAGAACAACAAAAAATATAGCTGTCATATGAATTCAAAAATATTAAACGGTTATAAATAAAAAAATGGAGAAGTGTTATCCTAATCATAATTTTAAAATCATAAACTATCATTCCTTCGTGATCACAAAATTTGTTAAAGAAAAAATATTTCTTAAAGGGATTCTGAATTTAGAAAGTAAATAACATATTCTGATTAAAATAAATTGAAAATTATTAAGAAAGATTCTAAATTTGAGTTTTACAGATATATTAATTAAGTATCAAATATTAATAACGTTTATTAAAAAAATATAGGAGAAAATAGAATCTGCTACTAACAATAGGGATCATTTGATTTTCAGTTAGTTACTAATGTTCCGTGTGCTCTTCCTCTGTTTTGGAAAGAAACACTTAAGGACTTTTTTTTTCCTCCAGAAGAAAGGCCTCAGCTGTTTCTAAAAATAAACGGTGCTAAACTCAGCTCCAAGTCAACGAATAAATAAACTCTCAATTCGTTACCATTTTCGGAACTTTAAGTGATCAATTTCCAATGGAGTCAGTCAGACCTTATATAGCTTCGACGAGGAAAATTGATCAATAAAGATTACAACAATATTGTTTCGCTGAACTAAAAGACATTTCTTCATTTTACAGGATAACTGTAATTTTATTTAGGAATGTAATTAATGTAGAAGTGAAGCAAATGCAAATAAACACATCTACTTTACACATAAACATTACACATTTTCTGGCTTGTTTTCATCGGATAATAAAAAGTACCTTCAACTAGTTTATATTTATAGTTTATAAGAACAATATCAAACCCACATTTCACGGTCTTCTCTATATTGAAACTTAATATATAAGGAAGAAGATGTAGATTGATTTATTTTTTAAAATTATGCATACCAATTTTACATTTAAATTCATAAGTCATGAATGGTAGCTGTAATTTTAAAAAATATTGATGATTTAACTGATCGACTACGATTCGATCCGTTGTCAGGCAACGCCGATAAATATTACATCACTATTATTTTTATATTATAGTTGGATGTAAATTATTATTGTCTGAATTTTTCTTAACCGATTTCTTATTGAAACTTTCTTTCCCCTATCCATGCCTTGCTATTTTTAATCTTTATTATTCTTTCATTGCATTCGAATACATTCTTTTGTTCTTTAACATCTGGCCTCTTTTTATTACCAGTTTCATCTTAATCCTCTTTTTATAGACCAATCTTATACAATTTCTTTCCATTTCCATTTTTTTCACATGTAACCATTGCTGATTCCATCTAGACACCTTTACAGGTCACCAGAAATGTACTTCCACTTTAACAGTATTGTTGCCTCTTTGATACTGTTGAGAGTCAAAGTCATACAAGAGCCATCCATCCAACATACTCTAGGCAATTGAAACGTTAATTGGATTATTCCTATTACCAAGGATACTACTGCTATTGCATCGAGGAATCGAGTTTAAAATTAGATATACTTGTGTTTATTTGTCATATCTATAATTTATTATTTTTACTATAACATGCATAATAAGTAATAAAATAATATAATGCGTTGACTCTGAAACACTTTATGTGATATCGAATTACAGGAAGTCTTTCTAGTGTTGTTCAGATTTTTTTTGTTTAAAGTTAATGGGTAAAATATGAGAGATAACCAATAGTATCAATTAATTATATTTAAAAGGGTTCCAAACGATATTATGTTGTTTTTTTCAGATCCACTTTAAAAAAAATTAAACACCTTATAAAAGTGCCTATCCTCTCTAGATGTTGGGGATAATAATGGCCCAACTTACTTTACTGAATTCCTCAGGAAACAAATCTATCTATGTTAATCCTGTCCATCGCCTGAGGTTCCTCGACCAGGAGTGACCTCTGCGACTCTCTTTCCTTCAATCTTGCCCTGTAAGATCAACAGCAGCAGGCGGTACTTTTAGATTAGCATTATATGACCAAAGTATGCCAATTTATATCTTTGATGCTGCCTTCTGTATCCGTTGCAGCATGATATCGTTAGTGACATGAAACTCTGAGTATAAGTCGATAACACGACATTTCGAATGCATGTAGGCGTTTACTAAAGCATCTATAAGTATCCATGACTATGACGTGTATGATACCACTGAGAACATGTAATATCTGAGTACTCTTATCAGAGTCTGTAGATTCAACTTTGGGTTGGACAGCACCTTTCTGCCTTGGTTGAAGGCACATCTTTAGAGAAGGATTTCATTTGATTGATCCCTGTTATCAGTCATGTTACATCCCAGGTAAGTAACTTTATCAGTTCTGTTTATGGGGTAATTTTTTGCCCGGAACTCGATTTTTAATAAAAGAGGGCTAATTCAGTGAATAAATCAAGCGGTATTCAGTAATTAATATTATTCTGTGCTTACGATACTTTATCCTACCTGATGGCGATAGAAATTGGAATTTATATTTACAATTCCTATACCTGAATATAGTATCCTAGTTACCATAGTTTATTTAGTATGTCTTGAAGGTGAGGGTTATAATTAATCATCATAGGTCTAGAATAAGTTGTGATAATGAGAGCTAAACCTTAAAAATTCAATTAATTTTTGATGAAAATATGAAATATTTGGAACAGCTGTTACTTCAAAGAATATTATATCTATTGTAAGCTCATGTTTTTCAATTTAGTTGGTTTAACTTTTCCTCATGGAAGTAATAAATAAATAATTACCGGGTCCTGTAAATAGTTACCTGGGTTGCCGTGGAGACTATGAGAGCGGAAGTGGCAAGCAGGATGTGACGTCAGGCCCTAATCCAACCCTCTTTCTCCTTCAATGCTGCCTACTGCGCACTACCAGCCATTGTCTCTCTTTTAGAAAAAGTATATTTATATCTTGTCTGCAGTGTATTGTTTTTAGTTATCTACACGACGGAAATAATTTGCTATTGAGCAGGATTAAAAATAAATAAAAAAGTTAGGATACTGAACATTTTGGGTATATTTCATTTATTATTGATATGTACATAGTTTTAATAACTTTTAATGTAATAGGAAAAGTCCTAAAAAGCAAAGTCTCAAGTTTCTAAAACACTGGATAACCTAACCAGTCCGTGTTTCGAAAAATCAGGTATCATTTGGATATCCTCCAAAAGAAAAATCATAATAATGAAGATAAAGAGCAACAACAGTCGAAATAGTAGATTCGTCTGATAGGGATAGGAACCTTCCTCCAAGATGTTAGACATATTAGGCAACAAATAACTTAGGCAAAGGAAGGTTATAAACAAACATCTGGGGAGGTTATAAAAACAGCTGATCAGTAGATAAAATAAATCGTTTTATGGTTATTTTTATTCTTAATAACGTTATCCGTCCAAGGAGAGCGGAGTACCTCAGTGGTAGGGGAGGATTTTTAACCCAGGAGTCGGCAGACCTTTATTTTATTTGTTAGCGGCCGGATCCTATGGTAACTAGGACCCTCCTGAGGCTCACCCAGCCTCTATGAAGTGACTTCCCCCTTACCCTCCCCAAATAAGGGGGGGAACCTGGCGGTTGTACGTGATCATGGACAAATCATCTCACTGCACAACCGTTGTCCAAGAAACAGTACAATCTCTATTATGAACTGAACCCCAGACCCTTCATCGGTTGTACCGTCATAAAAGGCAATAATAACAGGATCGACTTCCTTAAAACTATTCCCCACAATCCAATCCTCTTAAATAATAATCCCATCAAATTCTACCCAGCCGTCAAAAACCTTTGGAATTATTTTTGACCAAACCCTCTCCCTGGACAAACCATATCCCGTCGTAACTTCTCCACCTTAAAGCGCCTGAACCACCTGTTACTATTTGAAACCCTTAGACTTCTAGTTACTTTCTCAATTTTTTTTTTGTTTTTAAATTATTTTATTGAATTGTACAACTGTAATATATACATCTAGTACAAATGCTGTATGAATAAATAAATACATGAAAGGACATGTAGAGACACTACCCATTGGCAGCACTCTAATTACATTTCTATTATAGAAGGCCTCGAGGCCATCTTCTCTTCAGACGCCTAGGAGGATTGTCCGGGATGGTATTGGATACATAGATGGAAACTAGTGGATTTGGATGGGCCTGGAGTTTATTATGGAATTATAGGTATCTGGAATGGGCTAAATCGGTAACATATGGAACGTTAAGGTCATTATGGATGGTTTTATTTGTGACAAAATAAGGAGCGTTTAGGATTTTGCGAAGGATTTTGGATTGTAAGGATTGAATACGCGAGGAATTTGATGGTTTGGTGGAGCCCCATAGTTCACTTTCTCAATTTATTATTTTTTTTTTAAATACAGTTCTGTTACAATTCGACACAAATACTCATCGAAGTATCACCAAGCCGTTCAGCAGCTGTGTTCACAGAAACAGGTATAGTGGTAAGATAAGGTTATCTACTTAAAAATTACCTACAAAACACATTCAATTCTTGACGAAGACTCAATTATTTCTATTCCAACGGCTATCCAGAATTATACAGATTAAACGAAATCACGTTTAACTTCCAATTTATTGTATTCATTACACCCTGGTCAAACCCTAGAAAGGTCCCCAGACCTACAAATTCATACCTACGGTTGCAATAGAATAAATAATTTAACTTCATCACAGGTTTCGAACTCGGGACCTTTAGATTATTTGATAGTGCCCGTAGAACCCGCTACTATAGTAGTGTATTTATTTTTTATTTAAAAAACTTTTCTTATAAGAGAATGGGTGAGTAGAGAGAAGAGCATATGACTAGAACATACAGCAATATTCATTTACGTCAACCTTACGTCAATTGACATTTAACATTACGTCAATATTCAATACGTCAACTGCCAGTCGTACGTCACAGTAACTAAAAACCCACATCGGTGCTGAAATAACTATGGAAGTACAGAGGTCGGATAAAGTTTTATGACAGTGTTATCTATGTAGATAACCACAACAAAAAATGTATCACTTCATTACATTTAATACTTGGTAGAAACCGTAGTGATTATAAGCTAACTGTTTTGCGGGGTGATGGCACACGCTGAACCCCCTCTATTCATCCAAAGGCTAGGTGTACCCCAAATTGTCACCAGATCTCACTCCATATTTCCACCTATTCCACAGCTCAAAGTACTGAGATAAGCCATGTTTTCAATAGTAAATAATTTTCAAAGCGCAAAGACTCGCTGCCGCTACTACTGCTTACACATTTCTGTACATGACTACTAACCAAACCCAAATCCGCCAGTTCACTGTTAACGCAATATTCCCTCCTACGTCTCGGCCTACCCCTCAAACGCTTCCCAGTTAAACATGAACAAGAACGGAAGAATACTAAAAAAAATGATTCGGCTTAGTAAATGATAAAGACTGTTGTTTCTAGGACATTGGTTATGCAGGGAAGTCACTTGTCCAAGATCACGTTCAAGCGGCAAGTTTTCCCCCAATTCAGTGTGCCCAATTTGTAGGTGCTGAAAAATCCCTAGGAGGGCCTGTAGATCAACGAGTCTATCCATGGCTGTTAACAGATTAAAAAGTTTATATGCCCAGCTGGATTTGAACTATCAGCATAGCAACTCGATACTCTATACACTGAGGTACCCCGCCTTCCCGAAAGAATTTATGAAATGTAAGAAAACATTCTTACATTACATCAAGATGTGTATGTATTCTGTATTTCACTGAGTACTTGTTGTTGTGCTCTTTTGATATTCAAGTTCAGCCTTACGGACAAAAAATGAAATCTACCGTGTATACTTTTCTATTTCTGTTTTATTTATTTCTATATAAGATACAATTCTTATTCATACCTGCCAGGATGGCGACAGTAAGCCGTCAAAGATATTCATGGCATTTTATTTGTTCATTTAACGTCAGTTTATGCTGCTATGGCTAGTCGGACGATGCCACATTGGTAGCTCTAAATTTTGCCCATCCAGGTTTAAGTCCCTTCCGAAGGACGGGATAAACAAGGATTTTTTACTTCCTTTATAAAATCCTAGGGCCACCTGACGGGCTACGAACCCGCGATCTCTTGTTATTGTCTTTAGGCCAAATATAACTCATCTGACAATACTTTTTAGTATGTTTCGCAGACTCTATCTCTCTATATTATGTAAAATACATACCCATGCGGTGCGAATATAGATTATTATTGAATGAAGTTTATTTATTTCTATTTAACTATAATATTGGCTTTTTATTTAAGATACCTATTTCCTTTTTGGTTTTCCAAGGCTTATGTAGAGGCTCCTATATCTGGTTCTATAATTGTATCCGCTATCGTATTGAAGTTGGGGATTATTGTTTAATTCGTTTTTATATGTTTATAGGCTCATTTTCTATAAGTTATATATATTTTGGAGTAAGTTTGAGTTTATGAGGAGCTGTTATCGTTAGATTTTTTATGTTTATTTCAGGTTTATATCAAATCTATCATTGCTAATTCTTCTGCAGCTCATATATCATTGGTGATTTGTTGTATTATGTTTCTAATGGGTAAATAAAAATAAGAAAAAATAAGTATTATCCTAAAATCAAACAAAGTGATTGCTTGTAGTCAAGATAATGATAATACAAATATTTATTTAAGAAATTTTTAAAATGCCATTAGGCACATATTGAATCTGCGATCTTCTTTTGAAAAGCCCCCTTAAGGGATTCACGAGGAAATCTCCGATTGAAGGCACTCGTGGTTCATCTCGGTAGTAGATCCCTGCTCCAGGGACGTTTCAGCCTCCTTGTCGAATTCTGTGGTAATGTCTCTGTCACTAATGATTGTACCAGTAATTTTGGGTTTCCAGCAAGTGAGTCATACAATTTTTGTAGTTTTCTTGATCGTGTCAGTCACGAGTGCTATGTTGTGATCTGTGTGTAATGATGTATTAGTTAAATAAAAGGGATCAGTGTGTAGTCAAGATGACCTGAACATTTGCTGTATATATTGACAATGCTCAAGGCCCAAAACAAACAATAATAAATACAAATATAAAAATGTATCCAGTAAGTCTATTTTAGTTGATCATTTATCAGAGCTAAGCTGACAGCTAGGAGACGAGGCTATTGTGAATACAATAAGGCGATAAATCATTGATCAATATTAATGAGGCAGCAAGCCTCTGCTCAACGGCAGAGCTCCCTACCTTAAAATCTGACAAATAACAGATGGATAAAGTATATTATAATATCGGGAAATTTAAATTCTATACCAATTTTATTATTATTAAATATCCATTTCATAAAGAAAGTCTGGCACAGGGAACGATGCAGTTCTAATCAACATCGAAACTGCTTTTGTATGAAAGTATTGAATTTTAGTTTAAATAAAAAATTAATTAAACCTTTAAAAAGTTATTTGTGTATTCATTTAACATAGCTTCCTGCTGCTATTCGGACAAAGCTACGTGGGAATCCTAAACGTTGCCAATCAAAATAATTAGGATAGGGATCTTTATCCAGTAGCTGAGGCAGCACAGGACTCGGGCAGCCATCTTACGTCTTCTCCAAGTAAAGGCAATTTAAGATGTTGACTACATTTAAAAAAAAAGTAGACTGGAAACCAGCGATCTTGGGCATAGTAGGGTCTTTTGTTAAACTCCACAAGTGGCCCTTCAAAAAGTTTTTTAAGTTTTAAATTTTGAAAATATAATATAAATTTGAAGGATATTAAGAATATTTATAGGAATTTTGAAGATGAATTGGTGATTTATTTTGCTGTTGGCAACTATATCTATGACAGCTGTTTTTTCAGCCCAGGTTAGGTTTTTGCTGGCCATTCTTCTGATTTGTAAGAGGCAAAAAGACTTTCTAACTTTCCAGGAATCGGATTCAAGAAATGTTGAAGATGCTACACAAATAATAGTGATGATAACTTTTCCATTTATGTGGTGAAGCAACATTCTTCGTTAAAAAATGATCTTCAGTAAAAAATAACCTGGACTGCCAACACACATGAAGGGTTTTAAGTTCAGTGCATATTAGAGACTTTTTTTTTCTACTGTTTCTACGATTACGTTGTGAAAAAAGGTGATTTGGCCTAAATCACGTTCAATCGTCAGGTTTTTCCCTCAACTAAGGGTACACAATTTATAAAAGATGGATTAACATAAGCCAACAATACCACATCACGAATGCTTGTAGGCGTTTACTTGAAGTCCATGCCTATGATCGCCATGAAAAAAAACACCGGACCACAACAACTCGTGAAGGATCTTGGGTTCAGTACGTGGTAGAGACTATACTGCTTGTAGGAAAACGGTTGTGCGGGAAGGTGATTTGCATAACATCACGCTCAACCGCCTGGTTGTTCCCCTATTATGGATTAATTAAGGATACCCAATTAATGGAGACTCGGTGAGCATAAGCCGATAACACCACATCTTGAATGCTTGTTACTCGAAGCATCCGTAAATATCCCTGCCTCTGATCCGTATAACACTGAGAACACGTAACATCTGAGAACACTGATTCAAGTCTGCAAGTTCAAAAGTACTCAGCACCTTTCTAAATTTAATCATATATATTATTATGTAATATTAAGCACATAAAATAAAAATAATAGTTATATTTATATTGATGCAGTGTTATTCAAGATATAATCGAAAATTATAAACGTATATTACCTCTTGGAATACACAATTTATTTAAACAAATTAAAAAAATTAGTGATGGTAAGAGAAATGTTCAAAACTTAAAGAATGAATATGTATTACTGGTCTTAAATATTAAACAAAATGAACTGCATTGCATGAAAACAAATATAATTATTTATTATTTATTTTATTTGTTATTGGTTTTATTAATTTTTAATTTTTTAATATTTAATTTTTCTTTTCAAATAAAAATATTTAAAAATAAGTATTTATACTACATAAGAAAAAAAAACCTTTACCACTACAACTCATGAAGAGTCTAGGATTCAGTAAATAGTAGAAAATATACTATTTCCTGGACAACGATTCAGCAAGGAGGTGTTTGTCCTGGATCACGCCCAACTGCCAGTTTTGTTACCATTTTCGTTACCTACTATAGGTTGGAGATCCCAAGGGATCCGTCCCCGGATATTAAGTGATTAAATAAAATCTGATTAATAAGAGAAATAAGCAAATAATTAAAATATACTATTTACTGGAATACATAATTTACTTAAATAAATTTATGAAGAAGAAAATGGTCCGGGTAGAGGTCAAGAAGATTCTCTTATATAGGGAGAACTGAAGCTGCAGCCCTGAAGATGAACTGCAATGTGGGTCGAAACGTTGGCTTACCTTCAAATAAATTTACAAAATAAAACACGGGCTATGAGAGCACTCCATCGTAAAATTCACTTCTCCCTCTACACTAGTTACCTTTTGAATATTTTTTTTTATTCAAATATTTTATTTTCAAGCCATTGTCCGATTGTGTATACGACTTAATTAATTCCCAACATCCATTGTGCCTGTACTAGCAGGCTTTTGATCTGAAAGCATCTATAAATATTCATTGCCGTGTCCGTCGAGACCAAGGTCAAAAATTGAATAAAAGGGATAAGAATGTGTTTGAATAAATTAACTACAGATATAGAAAATGGTGATGGGGTCGAGATGAATAACCGGACGTATTAAAATTAAGTAGGTATTCATTCGACATGGTATACATACAATTCATACCATATTGCTATTTATTATATACCATTAATTTTTTTATTATGAAAGTTATTTAAATATCACTCCTTCAAAAGAATAATGACATATCTAAAAAATTGGAATTTTCAGTAGCCATGGTTATGGTTGAAGCTTTTTAATTTAGGAACGTCATATTTTATATTCCTTTCCCACCACATCATTTATATGTTTGAATCCGTTTTATGGGAATAATTACATAAGTTAAAATAAAAATATTTTCGAGCTTTTAAAAATGTTTTAATGGCCAAGAAAAATATTTCCATACCATCATAACAACAGGAATGCTTTGCTTTTGATATCGAAATTTTCATTTTATTTTTTCAACTCAAATGGAACTTTCAAATGGCTCTATTGAAAAATAGGGTTTTTTTGAGTTATGGCATTGTTCATATTAAGTAACGATTTTTGAATATTAAATTTACAAAGCAAATGGAAGGAGAAAATGCACGGAGCCTACAAAGACGATATAGTATATTTGAAGAATCCAAAAACATAGATTTGAGTACATAAAACATTAGAAAAATATCGCTCATTCAAAAGATCAATGCCAAAACTCAAAAAAACTGATTTTTCGAAAAAGCTATAAGAAAATTCCATGTGCGTTAAAAAAAAAAGTATTGGGGCATTGGTAAAGCAAACCATTCCTATTGTAATGATGGTATTGAAATTATTTTAGTAACCATTTGAAATTTTTTAAAAGCTTCAAACTTTTTTTATTTTAACTTATCTCATTATTCCCATAAAACTTCAACTTCAATCATGATACAACTCAAAATATGACTTTATTAAAAAAAAAAAACTTGTTTGAAATGGATTATCAGATATGTTGTTCCTGAATTAAGAAGCTTCAACTAATACAACTGCTATTGAAGGTTTAACTAAATAATGCCAATTTTTTAGTAATGTCATTGTTCTTTGAAGGAGAGATATAATTCACCAATCCAGACCATAGAGATTTCCAAATAATAGTTACGTAAAAGTGAACATGTATAGCGTAAGGGCGCGTATCCACTAGGTTCGCGAATCACTGCTGCTACGCGCTCCGTGCTCCCTCTTAATGGAGCACTGTTCAGGCGAATCTTGCTGGAACATTTCGTCCGAGTTAGTGGCAGTCTATATTTTAATTATTTATTTGACAAAAGATTACAGAAGACCTCCTCGTTTTTGTCGAGCTAACTTGTATGAAGAGAGAGGCAAACGCGAGCTACTGTTGGAACTAAGAATTGAGTGGGCTCTACAAAAATCTAACGCAAATGTCTTCCTCCAACTTCAAAAATCTTTTTAACTTGGTGGCACTGTCCATTCAAAGATTTCCGAATAATCGAAAATATACGAAATACGGGTAATGTTTAGCAGTACGGATAAACAGCGAGGGCATCTCCAATTTTTCTTAAATAAAGTAAAATGATAAATGAAGATCAGTACTATTTTATATGGGGATTTATTATAATTGTAAAATTAGACTAGGTAAAATTCGTAAAACGGAGGGGTGTGGCTCGTTGTGTTGAACATTGAGTTGCCGTGCCTAAGGACCCGGGTTCAAATCCGGTTGTACAATAGTATTTAATCCAATAGTAGCCACGGACGGGCCCTCCTGGGTCTCACCCAGTCTCTATAAAATGGTTACTCTTAATTCTGAAAAAACCCAACGGTTGAGCGTGATCTCGGGCAAATAACCTTCCTGGACAACCGTTGCCCCAGAAACATTACATCCTATACAATGTATTTGACCCAATACCCTACATGGGTTGCAGTGGTACAGATTATTTTTTTAGTATAATTTTAATAATTTTCAAGATTTGAGCAATAAATAATAATGATAATAAAGGCAAATAGAATCCGAAGGCTGCTTTTGTAAAAAGTGGAACCTCCTGAATACAAACTTACGTCCACAACATTCAAACCCGTAATATCAATTTGATAAAATATAAATACGATTAATTAATATTAAAAAATTTGAATGACAACAAAAAAAATGTGAACTTTTGATGGGTAAACTATTTACTGTATATTATTGTATTTACTGTAAACTATTTCTAATGTAAGAAATTCATTAGAAATAAATAATAGCTTTAAAAAAAAAAAAGTAGAAAATAATTTTAATTTAATAGGATTTTATCAAAAATTTCCTATATTATTGAATCCTAAGAATTTTAATTATAAGAATAAAAATTGTAAGATTCTTGGAAGGAAATTGGATTGGATTTGCGATGAAAATACCTGCTGATGTGTGTAAAATTAAAATGATAATTTTACTGTCAGGATATCGGAAAAGTAAAAACTAGAAAATAATTTTTAATAAGTTTAAAACAAGAATAAAGTGGTTATAAGAATTGTAGTGATAAACGAAAAAATCCATTTATTGGTAAAAAACAAACGTGTTTTGCTTTTTAAGAAATTTTCGTAGTGACTACACCTTTACGAATATCGCGAATAAAATATTTCCTGCAACTAACATCAAGCACCCCAAGCTATTTTACGATAAAATGAATTTTATTCTTAGAATCTTATTTCATATTTTTATTATTATAGATTACACCCTTCCATAATTTACATCCAGGATTTCATAATACATGTTAGAATTTTTTTTATAACATCCTATTAGAAGTAGATTTTATATTTATATAAGAGTTTCATCTGCCCCCCTCCCCTGTGTTCATGTTACTAGCCTGGACCCATCCACAAACCTATCGCGCCCTTCTTTGAGTTCGGGCAAAAACCGACAGCCAACGGAGCGCGGATTAACGTCGACGAACTGCTACACGCTCCGCATCCGGTGGGGATTGGCGAACATAGTGGATACGCGGCCTAAGATTGCATGCGGTTAGTGTAAAGAAAATTAAGAGTATTTTATTTGTTTAGTAATGAATTCCAACTAATGGCACAAGCTGTGAAAAAGCTGAAATCAGTATTTTATTGTAAACATTTAGAATATAGAGGGTATTTCTAATGATTTCTTAAATATATACTTTTTTCAAAGCCTACATGTACTGAGAAGTTTTAATCTCAAAACATTTTTTTCAGCTTCAATACTGTAAAAAATTTTTTTAATAATGAAGCTTCAGTTATGCACTATTGTAATACTCATATATTAAACACTGAGATAGTTGGTCATAAAATTTGTTTATAAACTTACATTGATAAATTAACTGAAAATAATCATAAGCTCCGTCTTTAATGTTTCCCATTTCAACAATATCTTTTAACCTTAAGGAAAAAAAAAAAAATCAACCTTTTGGCGCCGATTTTTTTTAGAAATCGGCACGAACATCAAATTTAAAGGTAAATGCCTTAAATTGACCTTGTTCTTTCGGAAAAACATTAATGGTGATATCCAAAATATAAAGCGAAATTTATGCAACTAAGTTTATATTTGATTTTCCATAAAAAAACATTTTCTTCGAATAATTTCAAAATCATTTGGAACGAGAAAGTTTTATGGCCTAGTAAAATGAAGTATTAAACTAGCGCATATCAAATTGAGAAAATTTAAATTTTAAACATTACCGAGAATGCATTTTCTGCAGAAACACTTTTATTAATCTTTACAGTTTTGATAATAAATTACTAAAATCCTCAATTTATTTCATGAAAATTAAATTGAAACAATTATCGTCATTCTGAATTTAAGTACTTAAATTATTCTGTTCTAATGATGGGCCATAATCATCTAATTAGGCAATTAATCATTTAAAAATTAAAGAGCTTCCTTTTGACTTAATTTGGGAGTCACAGATTTGTAAATCAGAACAAAGTGCAAATGTCATTAGGACTGTTGTATTCTTAATTAATATCGTATTTAAGAATTCTATGAACAGATTCTTGAATCTACCTGTAAATAATAATATTTGGTGACATCAGATTTATTACAAATTTTGTACTGTTTTAAAAAAATAATCATATCTCCAGTCTGATTCCTCTCAAAATCGATGCTCAGTTTGTGAAAACAGAGCTCGCTAATCTCAAACATTTATATTAGTGTCAGTTAAAGATAAAAGACAATATATAATTATTCAATAAATATTTAATCTTTGCATTGCCAAAAAAAAAACTATGACAACAACCCATGAAGGTTCTTGGGCTCAGTGCGGCAGAGACTGTAATGTTTCTAGGAGAACGGTTGTGAAGGGAAGTGATAAGCCTGAGATCCAATTAACCACTAGGATTTACGCCCTAAATATCTAACTGGTATAATGTAACCATATAATGACAAATAATACTCAAATAGGCTTAAAACGTTGGGTCTGCAGCTGTTTACCATATCCATGATTTGAAGTCGAGATCCACCAAGTTCACACTGTAAATATTTAATAAATATTGCGATATTTACTGTTGGCTGACTCTATGATTATTACAAAATATATTCATAAACTTGCGTAAAGAGCTCACCAGAGTCTAGTGCCCTTGAAATTAATATTACAAAATGAATAAATACTAATACAAATCGATGAATAAATATGAATCGACATCAGAGCTTAGCTAATATCGCTATATAACTAGAGTTTCAATTTACTTAGAGATGCTAAACTGAGCCCTGCCTCTATCGGTTGGATATTAAAGGTACGGAATAACTGTTTACCTTCAATAAATACAGGTTCATTAATCGGAATAAATCCACGCTTTATATAAATAATGAAAAATATAGATGAAGGTATATTCGATTTTATATAACTTTGACCTATATTGCTATGAAATAGAGTTTAATACTTATATGAGCGGTAAAGACTGGCATTTAAGAGTTTTATTATTAAATCTAGCACCAATAAACCGACTAATAACAGCGAAATATAAGATATATAATTATTTATATTTAGGTTTTTTGGGGTTTTTTTTTTTCTTAGCCCCTTTGGGTTTGAAGGTTTCTAATTAAAATTGAAGATAGGACGGAGAGGTATCTCTTGTACTGTACGATGTACAATTTAAGAGGAGGATGAGAAGGTAGAAGGTTTTAATGTATTTTATTTCTATTTATTAGCTTTAGATTTTTCCGGTGATGGGGCTCATCGTGTCATTTTATTTGTTTATTTTATTTATTGCTCAGTTCAGGCTGAGACTTTGTACGTAATCTGGCCACGTTTGTGGTCGTCCTGGTGGGGTGAGTGTCAGAAAAAGAGGGTTAGTACGGTATTTCAGGCTGTCAAACAATTTAATGTGTCTACGCTTAATGAATTCTGTAACTGTCGGTATGTCGAGAATAGTGTGTAGGAGGTCCGTTTTTGTTTTGTTTAATGTTGTGTATCTCACTATGCGTTGCAGTACGCCATTCTGAAACTGTTGGAGCTTTTTCCCTGTTGCCGGCGTGATATTACCTAATATTGGTGCTCCGTAAAGGATGTTCACCTCTTGTAGATGGTCAACTTGAGGCGGAGGGATAAGTTAGGAAATTTAAGCAGGTGGTTAAGTCTGTAAGACTTGGTCCTAACCGACCTGAGTTTCTTTTTGCAGTGGTAGGCTAGTTTAAGGTGCCGGTCAAGGGTGACACCTAAGTAGACAATGCTGTTCGCTGGTCTGTTTTCGCTACCCTATAGACCTTAGGGAGAGGACGGCGCTTTTTCCCCTGAAAGGAGAAAATTATGCAGTCCGTCTTTTTAGGATTCACTGGGATGTTGAGTCCTTCTAGCTTCCGTGTGATGCTCGCACAGACCTCCTCCGCCTGCCGTAGAGCTCTCTCTGCGCTGATCGAGCTGCTGTAGATCGCTATGTCGTCGGCATAGGCTGCTACAGTAGCTTTTTTGTAGTTGGTCCCAACAGTTTCAGCTGTGTATATTGAGAAAAGTATTGGAGATAGCACAGACCCCTGAGGTACTCCGCAGGTGAATGCGATGGCTTCCGATAATGTTTCGCCGATACGGACTGCTATCATCGTTCGCTGTTGAAGAAACGACCGAGTAGAGCTGTTCGGGAAATTCGTTGTCCTGTAGTGTCTTGCATAGTAGGCTATGGGACACTGAGTGGAACGCTTCCGTGCAGTCTATGGAGATCATAGCGGTCGCTTCGTTCTTGGCGGCGCACCAGCTCACTTCCGCATGTATCTTCGCCAGGTGATGATCCGGGCAAAGGCCGGCCCGGTAGGCGGTTTGTTCCGGTGGGATGAGGGCTATCTCACGTATCTGAGCAATACGCCTTGAGATAATTGAGAACAATTTTCACAAAGACTTTCCCCAGATGCGGAAGCAAGCTGATGGGTCTGTAGTCTGCTGGCTGCGATTCTGACTTCATCGGCTTGAGTAGAGGAAAAAGAATAGCTCTCTTCCAATTGTCAGGAAAATATCTTAACCTGAGGCAGCTGTTATATAAATTGGTCAAGTGAGCTATTCCTTTTCTTGGCAGTTGTTTCAGCAGTATGGTTAGTATCCCGTCGTGGCCTGGTGCTTTATTCCCCTTCGTACGACGGAGAATCGCCTTCAGCTGCTTCGGAGATACAAACATATAGTTGTTTCCTGTCTCTTCGGTTGGTAAATCTGTATTTGCAGGATCTGTTCTTCTTGTGATGATTCCACCATAGTGATCCGAAAACTTAATAACTTGTTATTCTACTGCCAACAGTTTGCCCCCGTCGTGAAGTAGTGTAGGTTATGCGTCTCTTATGCGTAGAGGTTTTCAATAGCTTCCAGAATTTTCTGTAATCGCCATGCGTGGACCTCAGTTTTTCGTGCCACTGTCCAGTCCTCCATTGTCTTATGAGATTTCTAATTTGCGTGGTAAGGGAATTTACCACCGATTTCGTCTCATAATCGCTATTTCTATACCATTTATTCTTCCACTTATTGCGGGTAGCGATAAGGTTCAGAATGTGGTCTGGCATAGGGCGTAGAGCTTGTGGAAGTGGCCTGAATTTCGGAATTGCTTCATCTGCGATTCCGAAATTCAGGCACTTCCACGAAGCTCTACGCCCTATGCCAGACCATATTTATTATAAATATATTTATAATTTGAACTAGATAAATAATTTGTCACCACAAATCTGGAACTAGAGGTCAGTAACTCAGACTTAAAAATAATACTATTTTTATTATAATTACTAATTATGAGTGTTATAGTTGGACAATATTGACTATATAACTCCATTATAATAATTATTCCTTGTGGATTTCACTGCGTAAAATGTTTTAACGATTGGATTGATTCTCAGAAAGCATTAACTCCATTGATAAGGCGCTTATCCGTTCCATAATTAGCGCTTGACAAGACCTTGAGCGCTATAGAGACAGAGATAAGCCCTCAGCAATAAGAGAAGCTCCCTCGCCCGCAGTTGCGCCACGATCTAAAGCACACATTGCGCAAGCTGTCCCATCCGGTTGTCCAATTGCGCCATGCCGGGCTAAGGTGACATCTGACAGGGGATCCCCGTCGGTTGGGAAACCTCTCTCGACAATGATCGACTCTTTGACATCAGTAAACGTCGGTAATTTTGTTGTAATGATTTGAACAAATTCTTGGCTCTTGAGAAATAGGCACTATATAGGCACGGCGATGTCATCATATCATGTAATGAAACATGTGTTAGTACGTAGCAATCATAGATGGCAATTGTTGGCTAATGTAAAAACAAAAGTGGAAGAAAATATCTCCTAATGTACGATACAAGAAAAAATAAAATTAAAATTGACAGTTATGAGGACTTCCGACAGAAATGAAAACTCAAATATTTGGAATAACTATGTTATCAGTTTATGTCTAAATTATTTAAATTTTATAATTGATAAACTGAAATTAACGTTGGCCTGGTTTTCACATCTGTTGGCACTCCGAGCAATAATTATATACATTTTCAAGTAGTTTATATAATAATCAAAACGATGTTCTCCACAAGTTCAATAAAACTAAATGGAAAAATATTTAGTATAAAGTTGTTATTTACCTTGCACTGGTTACCATCGTTAAGCTCAAAAACACTGTTTAGAATTGATTGGTCTAAACTATAAGTGGTTCAATTAATCAATTATAAGGATTAATTTGTTAATTTTAATCTTAACTTCCGATATTTTAATTATGCAGCAATCCTGAACGCATATCAAACCCGATTAAAAATAACATGTTTAAGTGAAACGTTACATATTCAAACGTAAACATTACAACTTTTTTTTATCTCAATCATGATTAAGGATGAAATATGTATTTATTATTTTGTTATGTAATTTTTTAAGTATGATGAATGCAGGCTAGAAACGGCACAGATAAGGTGAGTGAGCACAAGATATAACAAAGAATTAACCATTCAGGATTTTTTACTGAATATAAATTAACTATAGAAAAGCAACTATTCCTCTTTTATAACTTCTACAAGATATACAAATAGTTAGTACATTATACAACCACTATTTGTTGTTTCTGAGCATTTTATTTCAATTGTAAAATAATAATTACTTACAACATGCGTATATAAGTTTCTTATCTCTTGTCAGAAAATGGTGGGGAATGTTTTTTTTAATTGGACATTCCTGTCCCTAGCTAAC
The DNA here is from genome assembly GCA_964056705.1 of Troilus luridus. Classification (NCBI taxonomy): domain Eukaryota; kingdom Metazoa; phylum Arthropoda; class Insecta; order Hemiptera; family Pentatomidae; genus Troilus; species Troilus luridus. The sequence goes on along the minus strand of OZ057416.1, from coordinate 99,374,503 downwards.
AATTTTTTAAAAGGCGTTTTGGCGTAAATTAATGCTTAAACATTTTGCATTGAATTTGGATTTAATTAAATTTATTCCACATGGTTTAGTTTACTAAACAGAATCTAAAAAAGGTATTGCGCACTGGAAGGAAGAACATTTTTCAGCAATCAATGTTTTCATCTAGAGAGGATGTGGTTATTGGCTATGAAGTGATTGGGTTCCCAAACATTTGGTCTTCTGGTGGATTTGTTGCAATTCTTAATATGAATGTTTCTTTTGTTAACTCCGAAATGTTCGTACTGCCCTGATCACTGCGGAGTTGTAAAGGAAAAAGACATTTCTGGATACTTTAGTTTGTCCAAAACAAAATAACAAAGAATAAATCTAGAGATAGTTACCAATCCCTCTCATAGAAATTGTTTACTACAGAAAGATATCTTGTCCTGTAATGAAGATATCTACATTAACAATAATTACCCTGTAATGCTACGTAAGGAAATAATGAATAGTTACACATTGAATATGGATATGGTTATTGCAGATATTATCATTGAATGGTTCCGACTATTGTTATCATGAGACGCAAGCTATTAAGCACAAGCCAAAAGGGTAATTAAATTTAAATTTGTAACAAATAAAATATGACAATGCATTACGTTTATAACCAGTCGTTTACTATCCACATTGTGAAAGAAAATGTCACGATTACGAACATTAGTTAATAAATCAGTAAGGAATTAATTATGTAGGATGGACATAGTTGGGGGGTGAAGTCAAGATAAATACCAAATAAGTCCTCACTTGTTTGGTATTTATCTTGACTGCACCCCCCCCCCCCCTCCCAAACTCTTTCCATCCTATATTAGATCTTCCAGGCAACTATTTTCCTCTCTAACAAGAAATTATTAACTTTTAAATGAAATATAATTATTCTAATTTTGATCTTTATAAGTAGATCTCATTTAAAGTTATTTCCATGGACACTTCTACTATTAAAAAATATGTATATATATATAAATTACTATTATAGAGGAGTGCCTCAGGGAACTGTTTTTTCAACAAATTTATTAACATTAAATTAATCATATTGACTTTGGGAATATTTATTATATAATATATTTAGTTTACATAGAAAAATGGTTTTTCTACATCAGTTAGTTAGTAAGTACGGCCTATACTAAAAATTAAGTAACCTAGGGGTGTTAGAAATTAAATTTTTATTAACTAAAATGTCAATAGGTAGCATTAATTCACAAACAAATTAACGAGTTAAATCGAAGTTGATTTAAAAATTATTTTCATGGAGTTTCTTTTCACGATTTTTTTGACATTCTTAACTTCTTACATTTGGGCACTATCTCTAGTTATGTTATACCATGTTCAACAATAAACCCAAGTATCCCAATGATTTTTGTTGTTTAAATAATATTATTAGAGGAGCGGAGTGGCTCAGTGGTAGAGCGCTGAGTTGCCGTGCTCCCGGTTGCTGGCAGATTTTATTTAATCTCTTAACAGCCGGGGATGGATCCTATGGGATCTGGGACACTCCTGTGGCTTAATCAGCTCTATAAAGTGGGTATTAAAAAAAAACCTGGCGTTTGTACGTGATCATGGACAAATCACCTCCCTGCGCAACCGTTATCCAAGAAACGGTACAGTCTCTACCATGTATTGAACCCAAGACCCTTCAATTGGGTTGTAGTCGTACAGGTTTTTTTTTTTTCTTTATAAGATTTTACTTATATACTGGACTCAATCTTCTTGATTTATATAATTTAATAGAGAGTAAAAAACCATATTCCAGTCAATAATTGTTATTTAAACTTTACAAATGATTAAAAAACGTTTCGACATTTGTCATTCTCAATTTCAGCAATTCCTCATATAACTTCATTTAAATTTATAAGTCCAAATCATTACAGTAAAAACAATAAAAATATACTAAAATGCAATCATAAATAACTTTTCAAAATAACTAATAACAATAAGCATAGATACCTTAAGGTCAAACATCATTTCAAAGTTAAAAAGTCAAAACTTAAATAAAATCTTGGAATTTGTCTAACTTCCATGGTCATGAATTTAATAAGTATTACATTGAAAACCAAACATTGATCTCTGAAATACTAGATCAAATTAAAATCATTTATGATTATATATACTATAAGTATATCTAATATAAGTCTAATCTAGTATATCTATATAAGTATACTATAAGTATATCATATACTTAGTCCTCAATGTATTTTTATTGTATTCATTGTATGTTGTCTGTTTTTCTTTCTTATCCCTGAAGATGACCCACAAAGTGGGTCGAAGCGTCGGCACTTAATTAAATAAGTATCCACTTATTTGGACTGCACCCCCAACTATTTTCTTCCTTACATCATCCAGTCAACCATCCCTCGCTTCTCATTTATGATTATAAATATGTTAATAAATGTACTCCAAAAACAAAAATAAACAATAACAGGCAAATATGGTATTTATTTAAATTTTACCATTTAAACAATTAAATTATTAATTAAAATCATGAAAATTTATTTTTTTAATATTAATTGGATTTTTTTAAATTTTATTTATCATCTGATCTATTAGTAGGTTATGGGTCAGGCTATTTTGCTCTATCTGATTTGTTTATGAGGGTCAAATCTTCTTATGTTCTATTTCTTTATTCATTTTAAAATTATGGACGAATACAATTTGCTTATATCTCCAGCTTCTTTTCTATCATTTACTGTATATTCTTATTTATCGTTTATGAATAAAGCTTCTAAATATTTAGGATATTATTTTCCTTATGTAAAGCTTTAGGTTTATTGAAATTGAAAGTGTGTGATTCTTTTTTGCAATGTGTAGATAATGCTGTGTTAGTTTTTGGTTTTAGTTTCAAATTGTCTTGATGGTGATAAATTCTGTTTTTTAGGTGTGTACTTGTATGTCCTAAGTATAACCTATCACAGTCATTGCAAGTGAGCTCATATATCAAATTTTCGTTTTCTAAGATTGGTATCCTGTCTTTTTGGTTTTTAATTATGTTTTTAATTTATCATGATTTCATATAATTCTTAAAACAACGGTAAAGTACTTCATTTATCTCTCACTTCTATCAATTTTGATCATGACTGTATGGTATCGTCAGGCCAAAGAAAACTAGATGAAAGAGTAATTCTTTTGATGAACAGATTTATCAGACAGACTTTCCGGTCCATGGACTTTTGAATAACCGCTTTCCACGCGGGTTATTGAGGCAGCTTCACCGCAGGCGTTCTTTCTTTAGCGGAATATTTCTCTATAGTCTCCCCTTTTTGTCTTCGATCTGCTCTGCTCTCCAACTTTATATACTCCAATATCGCCATACCCTAACTCTCCGACATATACTCCCCTATACCTCTGCGCTGAAAGGTACCAAGGAGAAAGATAAAGAAGAATATTCCCCTAGCAACTAAAAAAAACAGTATATGATGGATTCGTTTTTTCCCTCTTCGATCCTTCGGAATGCCTTTCCGGTCAATTCTCATCACTATCAGTTCGAGGACATTGAAATCACAGTTTTTTCCATCAATTTCCTATCAAGTATGTGTAACTTAGTTATAAACATTAAGCATTTATTTATTTTTTAATGGAAACAGAACATTTTGCATATTGAATTCTCGATCTAACTAGAAGAAAAACAATTTAAATATATTACGTTTATAAGAGTTTAATCGCTCTTTTATTGTCAAATTCTACAGACAGTTAGGTTTTTTTGACTTTAGGAGTTAGAACAGATATCTAACTGTCATTCATGGAATTACGAATTAAAGATTATTTAGAGTAAGTAATACGGATAGTGTATTTACCTTAACAAACATATATTTCCCTATATTTATATAATACATTATTATATTATAAAGCACATACATCATATATTTATTCAGCACTTTGCAACTGCCGAGTTACTTCGGTTGAATGAATTTTGTAGTTTAAGAGCGCTATTAAAATATATAATTAGTGCTTAATGGCTAGTGTTCCTTGAACATTTTCCGTGGTTCGTGCCGAAGAAAAGCAAAAAATTGAATAAAGAGAATACATTTTTAATGAACTAATTGTGATTAGTCGAACAGCTAGTAAACGAATAAAAACTGAAGTCTTCTATAGTTTATGAAATCTGCAGGCAATGGGGAAGTTTATTCAGCTGCAGAACGTAGATAGTACCATGGAAATAGATATGAGATTTGGAAGATGATGATGAAATATTCTTGGTGACAATATCACTGGTCCAAACACCAACACAAGACTAGGATGATAGAATGTTTCATCTGGCTTTTTTTGAGATAGTATGAAAACGCAAGGTACACCACGATAGATTACCCTTGAAAGAAAGAATATAAAATTAAATGTTATACCTTATTTTACCTGTGCAAAAGAAAAAAACTTTACCACCGTGGTCAACGAATCGTCTTGGGTTTAGTCCTTGGTTTAACTAGTCCTTGGTAGAATCATGCTGTTTCTAAGCAATTATTTGTGAGATGTTGTTTACGAGAGATCAAGATTTTTCCACCGATTAAGTGCATTCAATCATAAAGAGGTCCAAAGAATCGAGTGTTGTTGACTCCCTAAAACGATTAAAGAAGAACATCCGTGTGGAAGAAGAAGCGCTTCGATGGCTGATAGATGTTGAAGACGACCTTCGGTTGTTGGGTGTCGAGAGTGAAGGGCAGCTGAAGATAGGCCTATGTAGAGAAGTGTTACGGATGGCAAGGACCTGCAAGGACCAATGGTACCATTAGAGTAGAATATACTAGGAGGATCCGCACGTCCACAGTGTCGATCCACTGTTAACAGTAAGAATAATTTATCTGCCACAGCCGGTTTGGAACCCTATACCTATAGTTCAGTAGCTCAGCATTCCACATATTAAATTTGTTATACGTATGTATTAATTAATCTTTTTAGCCATAAAATGGCGACGGATTTAATTGACCTAATAATAAACCATACTGCAGATGATGGAATATTAATGGATACGACAATGAATACTAATATTCTCCAAACGTGCTCAAGATCTAATAAAGGGATTCGCCTACCTAACAATTGAACCGTCCTTGTTTTTATCGCGGATTGACTTTTAATTATTTCAAAAACTATTGACAAAGAAAAATATTAATAACTCCTTACATGTAGATTCAACATTTCAGTATCGATGGTCAAACCACTAAAATTGTTGATGAAAATAAAGACTATGTCCATACTCGTTGCTCAAATTGTATAAATAATTTACACTTATTTTGTTGTTCAGGTTGTATTAATTTTTTCAATGTAGTGTTAGCAGGAAAAAAAAAACTTTCGAAAAATTATCCCAACATAATTTTCAATTTCAATTTCGATTCTCAAAGAAGAAAGAAAACAATATGGCTTATTGAAATGTATTTTGATTTGCAAATTTCACTTCATATAATACTTAAATTTTATATATTGTAATTATATATTATTAACTCATTTCTACTTGTAAGATGAAAACTGAAGTGATTTCTTTAATAGTTATTATTATTTGTGACTCTTATATGTTACCCTGCACTTCGGCCTGAAAAGGCCCATTGTGCTCGAGTCCTACAAACCCTAGCCTAGGTCTAGACTTCTGAGACATTTTAGATAGTCTTTAAAACTCAGTTCTTGGAATTCCTTGTGTCCACCAGGGCCAAGGTCAAATGTTCTCTTTCGACTTAGTGCTTTGCATTCAAAGAGAACGTCCCAGGGGGTTTCGTCCTCCTCTATGCACCATCTGCACCTAGGTTCTCGTTCAATGCCCAAGCGATGCATGTGTTTCCTGAGTTTACAGTGCCCAATAATGGTTTCAACCATACTTTTGAGGTCGGTTCTCGACATGTGAGAGGCTTCTTTCTTCATTTTATCAGAACGATTGTAATTGGGATCCTTTGTAAAATGTTTAGTATGCCTTATATTGGCCCTATCCCAACGAGTTTTTATCTTCCTCTTGGCTAATTTATTAATTGTATCCTTAGCCAGGGAGAGAGGAACCCCGGGCCATGGTTCTGGTCCTATAGGAGCAGTTACTGCTCCTTACTTTGCCAGTTTGTCGGCCGTTTCATTACCTAGTATGTTACTGTGTCCAGGGATCCAAAATATGTTAACTCTGTTATGTACAGCTAGTTCATCAAGTCTTATGCAGCATTCCTCCGCTAGTCTGGATTTAGTTACTGCATTTTGTAATTCATTGCATGCTGCCTGTCTGTCAGTAAGAAAATTAATTACCTTATTCTTGTGGCCCTTCATAGCGAAGGCACCTGCAAGTATTACCCATATTTCCGCTTGGAAAACAGTAGGTGTTGTGCCCAGGGCTAGGTAGTAGTGGCCTGTGCCCAAGCAGCCTCCCAACCAGAATCCCAAGCCAGCACCATACTCCCATTTGGATCCATCCGTGTACACATTTAGACCATTGGGTGGGTTGAAGCAGTCATTCTTTCTTTTGCAAATCGCCTGTGTTTTTTTTGTCAAAGTTATATTTGTTTAGCATTAAGTCCGAGTGCTTTTTTAACTCTGCCTTTTCCTCAATCTTTGATTGTTAACTGTAATAGTCGATGCATAGTTGGTATAAACTCGATATATAAACAATGACTGTTAAACTTAATTCAATACGAATCGGTTCAAAGCTCGGCCAACACTGAGAACGAATTACAGCGTACGAACATGCACGGACCTGTAGCCTCCAATGTTCAAAGTAAAGAAAATAAAATGGCTTCTGTATAGAATGTATTCTAATTTATAAACTACACACAGTATTATAATACTTAGTAATAAAACGTTAACAACTATTATATATGCTCTGTTATATAGCAAAGAATATATATTAAGAAGTTAATAATTATCTCAATTCTTGTTCGAAGATGAAGATACAGATACAAATTGAACACAAAACAATTCAAGGGAGAAATAATAGTAATATTTCTTGTAATAATAAAAAATACTCAGGATTTATTACAGAAATTTCTATTGTGCCGTGAGGGACCTAATGCTCTCATAAAAATACATATTTCCTTTCGTCGTAAAATATTATACATTGCTATATTTATAATTGTAATATTTTTTTATAGCCTAGTATTGACTAAATGCAAAGAGTTAGTCGTAAAACTTCTGAAAGTAATAAAAGAGAGAGAGGAAATAGTTTTATGACCCATTGCTCAATCTATGAATTATTTACGACTTAGGATAATGTTAAGATAATGCCGTGACATAGGTAGATGTTATAAAGTAAAAAGTAGGACACAGCCCAGTTCTGACTTATTTATATTTATAATACGTTAAATAAACTTATGTAGTTATATTATATATTTTTTTTTGTAAAGGGTTTACTATTGTAGAAACCTATCATATTTACTTCAAATTAGGTTTTGAATGCACTAGTTCTTTATTACATAAATAATATTTTTTCATAACAGAGAGAACCTTGAAAATAACTATTTTTTCACAATTTTTTTAAAAGTAGTACTAAAATACATTTACCTTATTTACTAAAATAAGGTAAATGTAAATATGTGTGTTATTGCCATTTGACTGATTTGGTTGTTATTCATTATAAGAGGCAGTATAAAAAATATTACAGCGTTCTAAAATAATTTTAAGGGAGCGGAGTGGCTCAGTGGTAGAGCACTGACTTGCCATGCCGGAAATCCTTTTATTAATCGGGCAAGACTTTTATTTAGTCTGTTTGCAGCGGGAAATGGATCATATAGGATCTAGGACCCTCATGGGGCTTACCCAGCCATTGTAAAAATAGAGTACCCAAAATAAGAGGGAAAAATCAGACGGTTAAGCGTGACCTAGGACGTCACCTCCTTGCAGAACCGTTGTCTATGAAACAGTACTGTCTCTACTCTGTACTGAACCCCATACCCGTTCACGGGTTGTAGTGGTACAGAAAAAAAATAAAATAATTTTAATCCATTTTTTTGTATTCACGTATGATATATTTATATTTGAATAGTATAATAATTCAATAATTCAAGTGCCTGGGCACTATGTTAACGTATGAGAAGAGAGTAGATAAGGATGTTAAGGCACGAATAGCGGTGGGAAATAGATGTCTGTTCGGCTTACAGAAAATATTGTGCTGTAAAAGGATGTCAAGAAAGGCAAAGTGTCTCATATATAAAACAATTGTGACTTACAGATGGGAGGCCTGATCACTGACAAAAAAAAGTGCAAAAGGATCCTTGAAGTATGGGAAAGAAAAGTCCTGCGTAAAATTGTTGGACCTGTCCGAGTGGAGGCGAGTGGAGAATCAGGTCCAATAAAGAGCTAAGGGACCTTATAAATAAAAATGCTTTATATTTATCATTCAATTCTATTTATTACCAATCCCAGTAAAGTTATATTTTGTTTGTTTTTGCTTAGAGGCGTTGTAATAAATTTCACAACTTTGTCGATTTCAGATTTGCTGTCTCTAAGTGTTTCTCTAACATCGGGTGGTATTTTGAGCTGATTTAGTATTTTTTTATAGAAGTAGCATTCCTCAAATGTCTGATACTAAGATTTTTATTACACCTAGGGCTTATCGGAGGTGCATCCCTTGTAATGAGATGTGCGTGGGTAAGCCGGGTGTGTCCTATTCTAAGGCGAGGAATAGCCACCTCTTCATGGCGTTTACTGCGATTAGATGTAGCCCAAGGTTTTACTTCCTTTTTATATATTTCAATTTACTGGCTGGACTTTCATCCCACATTGCTTGCCATCTTTTATCTATACATTCTTTAAGGGGCGAGCAAGTTCTTGGGCGGTTAGAATTATACTATGCATATGAATATTAGATAGCTACGAGTATATATATATATACTATGCATATGAATACATATATACTAAGCATATGCATATATATATATATATTAGATAGCCACGATTATATATACCATATAATAATATTATAGTTTATATATATATATATATATATATATATATATATATATATATATGATGTAATTATGCTATCTGAAAATATCAGATATCTTTTGAAATAAAAAACATAAACTAAGTATTTTTTAATTTTACTTATTAGATCCTAAATAAAGATGTAAGGAATAGAAAAATAAAAATTAACAAATTGGATCATCGAAATAAAAATAATTCTCAATACTAAAAAATCATATTAAATAATAAAAAAAAGTGCGGGTCTTATGAGTAAACCATCAGAAATAATCATTTTTACAAAAAATGTTTGAAACATCGGCGGGTATGTATGTAGGTCTAGGTAAGTCTATAGCTGACAATATAATTAATAATTCTATAATTGACTATTTAAAAAACATGGGTGATTTAAAAGATCTTTTCGTATATAATTGTACAATTGTATTTAATTTTTGAGTTAAAAAATATAAAATTTGAAATATAAATAAAGAGTTACAAAGGTGAATCCAACTGTGACAGAGAAGTTATTTATTTAACAGCCATGGATCGGCATTGGTAATTTTGGAAATTAGCGTCCATAAAGTGGGTAACGCTCCTTGGGGAAAAAATATGGCAGTTTGCACCGACCTCGGACAAAAACCTCTCCCTCCATGCCGCACAGTGGAACGAGCGTTAGGAGCGTCTGGACATTCATTAATATCTCCACTTCTGGTTCTCCTAGAATAAGGCTATTGCCACGGTTTTAAAGCTTTTTGAAGGAACTATTTAATTATATGATAAACAGGATCAAACCTTTTAGGATAAACGTGTAAAAATTCTAGATTTGATATTTCGATGTTAGATTATTTAGTATCAAACATTGTACCATTTATTGTACCTACATACGAGAATAGGTACAATACAGTATTCTATGGAAAGACAGATACATAGGTATTAAATAAAGTTACACAAAGGAAAAAGTAACAAATCAAATAATTTAATTATTAAACAAAATTAATAAAATAATTGATAATTACTTTTGTTAGTTAATATACTAGGTATAATTGATACATCAAAATTATAATAAATGTAAGTGCCTATATAAAGTTGTTTTATTTAAATAACGAAATAAAAATTAAATAAATCAAAAATTAAAAACTTGACGATTTGTTGTAGGGACTATTGCACCTATGTGCACCATTACACATATGTCGTTCAAATACCACACGCAAACTGAGTTTCATTGTTAATGCTATTATGTTAGATGAGGGTTGTTCGGATAAATGAATGTAAACAAAAACTGGTAATAAAAAGAAAACTTGCGAAAAGTAGACGCCAATATCAACAGAAATTATTTTAAATTAATTCTCAAGGCCCATAAAATAAAAAGAAAAAATCATTTTCTCGGAAAATAGCACCTAGTAGCAAAATCCGACTAATGGAAAAAAAACTTCAAACATTCTAGTTATTTACTGTGAAGGTAATTTTTTGGGCGATTTTGAGCGATTTTCGCAATTGATTATTTAATTTTATCACCCAATTTTCACCGAAAAATCCTAGACGTTTGAAATAATCCCAAGTTTTATTTGCCTAAAATATCTTATTATGGATGTGCTTTTTTCCAGTAGGTGCACGATTAATTTAATGCATTACCTCAAACAGTGGATTGCTTTAAAAATATGAGTTTTTAGAAAAATTTATATTTCAATTCAGAATTTTTTATATAAGATTTGATTTCACAATAAATTTATCTATGGATTTTGTTGAGAAGAAGTATAAAGTATAATTTAAAATCAAAATAAAGGACAAATTTAGTTATTAGAGAATTGGTCCAATGCCCAACAAATGCGTTGGTTCGTTCCACTGTGTGCCGTTGCCCTAGAAACAGTATCCTACTGAACCCCAGAACCTTCAGCGCTACAGCGATACAGTTTTTTTAATTTTTTTATTAATAATATGAAAAAGGGTTTCTACGAAATAGGTATTTTTTTTTCATTTTAAACTAAGACCAGGGGACCTAATTAGTTATCGATATTTTTGGAGAACTCCCTCCCCTCCTCAATCAATAAAGTCCCTTTATTGCAGTATACTATGATAATAATAATAAAGTACCATCAAGTGTTTAGAGATTTCCTCGTTAATTTTTAATACACATAATTTCCTCCAATTAAGTGTACCATCTTTATATAAGCTAGGTGAGCTTCAGGGGGGCAGATCTCATACGCTACGCATTCGGTTATCCTACTTATAACAGGAATAAAAAACAAACAAGGAATAACAAAACTGTACCATTAAAACCCCAGTAAATAGTAAAAGCTGCACTTTTTCATGGAAAACTGTTGTGCAGGGAAGTGACTTTTCCGTGATCACGATAAACCGATTTAGGGGTTTTCCTCCAACTAAGCTTACCCACCTTATTGGTGCTCCAGGAGGGTTTGTTCACCTCACAGAGCCCATCAATGACTGGAATCAGGTTAAATAACTTATATAACAGCTTGAACTGAGCTAGGGTTCTTCAGTACAGCAATTCAGCGCTCTACGCCGCAATGAGTTAGCCAGCTCCTGAAATTTAATTAAGAATATGAACAAGTGCTATAGATGGCGCTGACCGCACTCCGATTGGCCGATTCTCAATTAAATTAGCTTTGGAAGGAGATTAACGGCTGGAATGCTCGGAGCCTGGATGCCTGATCGAGGGACCAGTTGGCTGCAGTTAATAGACCACAGCTCCGGGACACTCTGTCCATGTTTCTTACTTACCAGCGATTTATGGCTTCCTAAGGATTTTAGCTATGTGCTAAAGAATGTAGGCAATGGCGACTATTTATAATGGCCTATATTACGGGAAAAAATAAACTGAGACCTTTCTAGTAAACCGAGGTTTCAGTTTTTTTATAATGCGATCAGAGCTTGTAAAGAATAGGAGTATGGAAGTAAAAATGGTTCAGAATTTTTCTGAAATGTTTCAACACACACTTCATTCAACACAAGGTACGAAAAATAAAAAAATAAAAATA